>CATOUR010000083.1:5000000-10000000 GCA_951848785.1 Callosobruchus maculatus
TGATGTGAAACTTATCATGCCATCCCATTTGAAAAAATGTTGTTATCGCTTAACACATTTGAAAATTGCTAGTCTATTGATTTAATGTGCGTTTAAAACAATGATCTTACTGGAACACAAGTACGTTCCTTGCTCTTTTCAAAACCAAATACCGCATTTTTCTAAAGTGCTTAGTACCTAGATATAAACATTTTTTTGTAAAGTACTACAAACGTCAAATTTTATAAAGATTGCTGAATAACTACGAAAATAGGCTTCGTTAACTTCGTTAATAAACTGGACCTAAAAATCATTGCTGAATTAAAAAACCTAATAAATACAGGGTGTTCGATTTAAAATAAAGAAATTGATACCTACCTCCGGTAAATCCTAATTTAAACGGTAAGGCCGCTAGAGAGCACCCCGCGCTTATTGGACCGCCCTGTATATACATTGAGAATACCATATATTATTTATTTAAGTAAGGATGTGATAGCAACACACAAAAAAGGTGGGCCTGTTTGGCGCTGACACCACAGTATATCCAATTATATCCAATTATACAGTAGCGCAACTCTCCAGAATTTTGGTGGTTCGCGCATAGCATCCCGCGCATCGTTCGCAGGATGTTTAGCACGGCGATCGCCTGAGTCGTGTTCAGTCTACGAGAGTGAAGGTAGTGTCTTTGACAGAACCGGATTAAGGAATTTGGTGTTACGCTGATATGGATATCGGGAGGCGTGAAGTCAAATGTTGCGCCGCTGTAGGCTGTATTAACAATTCCAAAAACTGTGACTATAGTTTTTTAGGCTTCCTCAAGATGTTGCTAGGTATGCGATTCCTCCAATGCTTAATATGCTCCTCTATTACCTAATAGTATTAAAGTGTGATAGCATAGCTCCATTTGTATCTAACAAAGTCTGTCGGGTATTAGGGTAGCTGTGTGTTTTTTTTTCAGTGTTTAGAAAAGTTAGACGTTACGGAAAGTCGTTCTTTAATTATGAGCCTAAAGTCAGAATAATAATTTCTCACTGTTTCCTCACAGCACCACAACGTTCAAAAGATCCTTCACGACATATAACAAAATGAATGTGATTATGCATTCCAACATTATGAAATTTTAAGCAGGAAGTGGAGTCCATTTTAATGGATGCTCAAATAGAAAGTTCACAATAAAAAGAATCAACAGGCTAGTTTCAAAAATATATCATTTTCCTCTATAAACATTGATTCTTTTCTTCAATATGCCTATTCATATGTAATATACAAATACAGTAGGAAAGGTAGTCTTGGTAAACTAGATAAAAAACAGTTTTGCAATTTTTTTATGAAAAATGACCAGTTTAGTATATTTTATCGTGGTTATAAACATATTGATCATCATGTTTTATGTACACCTAACAAGTTTTCATCGGTTTTGCTGTTTACCACGTTTTCGTACCTTCTTCTTCTTCTTCTTCTTCTTTCGTTTTTTTTATGATGATTGATGAAGATAAATTTAAAGGTTGTGGGATAACTAGACATAAATGTTATTTTGGACGCTACGTCGTTACAATTACCCATATTTGAATCATATAAGATATTAAAGTTTTTATATTCGTTTAAATCTTTAAGGTTAAGTAAGATAAAATAAAGTTGAATAAATCCCGCATATTTGTAATTTACTTACAAACAATAAAGCCACCTATTTTCTCGGAGTTAACAAGCCGACCCTGTGCTCAAAACGTAAACGTCAATACTCGCGGCTCGTGCTGAGCTGCTGACGTGGGGTTATGAGAAGCCAGTTTTTTGGAGACAAATTGTTTGCAGATTTCTAGGGAGTTGCGCTACTGTATAATTGGATATACTGTGCTGACACCTTGTGCTTGCTAATAACTGCGATAAATGACCTCCGCGTCTTCCATTACAAAGGTGAACCGATTAAAAAGTTTCTTCCGTTAAAATTTGAGGTGCCGCCTCTGCGAATACCCCCAATTCACCCCGATATCGAGGGGTGCCAGACACGCGATACCCGCGGCGTCTGGCCGACGCCGTCGCCCGATAGAACACGGGAGTTCCCGCTTTCTGTTTCATTATTTAATGACTTTCCTGTATTGGCGAACCTTCGGGTTTTGGTGTTGATACAAAGTTGACAGGAGACAGTAATTAAATAAATGTAAAACATTTAAGGGGGCGATACCTCATCGAAAAAAAGATAGGATCTTGCATATAAAGAAACTTCATTGGAGCGACCCTTGTTACATAAAATTTGTTTAACAATTTATTTCACAAGCACTAAAAAAGTTACAATATTGAAATTAAGCTGACATTTTACTTCCCACACCGATAGGTGAGGGGAGTATTGTGATCGCGAAAATTTTCGATTTTGAGATAATACACTTTTTGGGCGTTTCATGATGTCTACATAACGAAAATCCACGTCACTCATTTCCGTCGGTCTGTCTGTCGGTCGGTCTGTCTGTCGGTCTGTCTGTCTGTCGGTCTGTCTGTCTGTCGGTCTGTCTGTCTGTCGGTCTGTCTGTACGCGTTTTTGTGTCCTCGTAATCTCAGTAACCGCTGCATGGATTGTGATGAAATTTGGGCAGCGATATGCTGGGGGGTCGTAGTAGGTAATGTTCTTATAATTTTGAAAATCGGTGCAGGGGCGGCGGAGTAATTAGCAAAAAACAAAAAAATTAAATATTCCTCAAACTTCGTTTTTAGGCGTTTTAGAGGTTCCTGATCATTTTTTACTTTTTTTTGGGTGGGGGTGAAATTGGGGTGGTTGGGGGGTGGGGGGTTGTAAAATTGAAAAATTTGTTGCTTTCATAATAGACTGCCCACTGACCCATGAAGGAAGACCTAGCAACATAAATAACTTTTTTAGGTCCATCCGAACATTGCCTTGCCTATTACAGAAACCAAAGGACTTGGAATTTTTTCTGGTGTAAACATACGAGAGTATTGCTTTAGATCCTTCTATATTGTGTTACAAGGAAACTGTTGAATTGATGTTAATGAAATTTTGACACAGTATTACTACCGTGGCGAGGATGGAAAACGCGTACGGTTTTTATAAATCGTGCCAGTGGCGGCGCAGAAATAATAAAAAAAAGTAAAAATATAAAAACAGCTCAAACTTCGTTTTTAAGCGTTTTAGAGGTTCCTGATCATTTTCTGCGTTTTTTTTGGGTAGGGTGAAATTGGGGTGGTTGGGGGGTGGGGGGTTGAAAAACTGAGAAATTTCTTGTATTCATAATAGGGTGTAGGGTAGGGGCTGTGAAGGAAGACCTAGCGACATAAATCAACTTTTTAGGTCCATCCGAACATTGCCTAGCGTATTACGGAAACTAAGGGACTTAGAATTTTCTGTATACATACATACGAGTATTTATTGCTTTAGATCTTTTTGTATTTTGTAACGTGGACACTATTACATTGATTCTAATTAAATTTTGACACAGTATTATTACCGTGGTGAGGATGGAAAACGCGTGTGTTTGTTAAATATCGTGTCAGTGGCAGCGTATATAGCAATAATCAAAAAACTGAAAGTATGAAAACAACTCAAACTTCGTTTTTAGATGTTTTAGGCTGTCCATTGACCTCTGAAGGAAATACTTAGCGGCATAAGACAATTTTAGGGGAGGGAGGGCTGCCGATGATTTGGTTGCAAGGAGATCTCAGACTAAAGCTTCATGCTATGGGAAAATAATAAACTGATATCACAGTAATGTGTGCGAAGTACTGAGTCAATCAACTTGACTCCATTTTTCTACTACCCAAAAGACACTCATACATGGTTGTAAGGGGTGGAAAACGCAAGCCCTTAACTTCATTTCAATTGCATCTTTTTGTTTTATTATTTGTTTAACATTTAAAAACTCATTTCTGATAGCCTGTTTCATTCTGAACGAAAAATGTCTCTTGAATTTTTTGCCCAAAATAAACCAGTTCGCAGTAAAAAATTATTTTCGTTTTATAACGATATGTATCTTGAGAGTAGTGAGAAGCGCCTCTCTGGAGGGACCGTTATAAAACTAATAGGGGGGTGCAAGTCTATCAAGAGAAAAAAATACAATGATAACGATTTTAGATTTTTAAGGTGAAGTTGAAGATCCGAAGGCCTGGAAATTTTTGATGTTCATTACATGAGGCTGAAACTCAAAACAAGGGCCGGATTTGTAATTAGCGCCATCAAATTATAAATTCCACAAGTTTTCGTCCTGATAGGAAGCCAGATGACGATTTTAGATTTTTAGGGTGACGTTGAAGATCTGAGGGCCTGAAAATTTTTGATGTTCATTACTTGAGGCTGAAACTCAAAACAATGGCCGGATTTGTAATTAGCACCGTCAAGTTGTAAATTCCACAAGTTTTCGTCCTGATAGGAAGCCAGATGACGATTTTAGATTTTTAGGGCGACGTTGAAGATCCGAGGGCCTGAAAATTTTTGATGTTCATTACTTGAGGCTGAAACTCAAAACAATGGCCGATTTGTAATTAGCGCCGTCAAATTATAAATGCCACAAGTTTTCGTCCTGATAGGAGGCCAGATAACGATTTTAGATTTTTAGGGTGAAGTTGAAGATCCGAGGGCCTGAAAATTTTTGATGTTCATTACATGAGGCTGAAACTCAAAACCCTTGTTTCCGGCCCTTGCCGGATTTGTAATTAGCGCCGTCAAATTATAAATTCCACAAGTTTTCGTCCTGATAGGAAGCCAGATGACGATTTTAGATTTTTAGGGTGGCGTTGAAGATCTGAGGGCCTGAAAATTTTTGATGTTCATTACTTGAGGCTGAAACTCAAAACAATGGCCGGATTTGTAATTAGCGCCGTCAAGTTGTAAATTCCACAAGTTTTCGTCCTGATAGGAAGCCAGATGACGATTTTAGATTTTTAGGGCGACGTTGAAGATCCGAGGGCCTGAAAATTTTTGATGTTCATTACTTGAGGCTGAAACTCAAAACCCTTGTTTCCGGCCCTTGCCGGATTTGTAATTAGCGCCATCAAATTATAAATTCCACAAGTTTTCGTCCTGATAGGAAGCCAGATGACGATTTTAGATTTTTAGGGTGACGTTGAAGATCTGAGGGCCTGAAAATTTTTGATGTTCATTACTTGAGGCTGAAACTCAAAACAATGGCCGGATTTGTAATTAGCGCCGTCAAGTTGTAAATTCCACAAGTTTTCGTCCTGATAGGAAGCCAGATGACGATTTTAGATTTTTAGGGCGACGTTGAAGATCCGAGGGCCTGAAAATTTTTGATGTTCATTACTTGAGGCTGAAACTCAAAACAATGGCCGGATTTGTAATTAGCGCCGTCAAATTATAAATGCCACAAGTTTTCGTCCTGATAGGAGGCCAGATAACGATTTTAGATTTTTAGGGTGAAGTTGAAGATCCGAGGGCCTGAAAATTTTTGATGTTCATTACATGAGGCTGAAACTCAAAACCCTTGTTTCCGGCCCTTGCCGGATTTGTAATTAGCGCCGTCAAATTATAAATTCCACAAGTTTTCGTCCTGATAGGAAGCCAGATGACGATTTTAGATTTTTAGGGTGACGTTGAAGATCTGAGGGCCTGAAAATTTTTGATGTTCATTACTTGAGGCTGAAACTCAAAACAATGGCCGGATTTGTAATTAGCGCCGTCAAGTTGTAAATTCCACAAGTTTTCGTCCTGATAGGAAGCCAGATGACGATTTTAGATTTTTAGGGCGACGTTGAAGATCCGAGGGCCTGAAAATTTTTGATGTTCATTACTTGAGGCTGAAACTCAAAACAATGGCCGGATTTGTAATTAGCGCCGTCAAATTATAAATGCCACAAGTTTTCGTCCTGATAGGAGGCCAGATAACGATTTTAGATTTTTAGGGTGAAGTTGAAGATCCGAGGGCCTGAAAATTTTTGATGTTCATTACATGAGGCTGAAACTCAAAACAATGGCCGGATTTGTAATTAGCGCCGTCAAATTATAAATGCCACAAGTTTTCGCCATGATAGGAGGCCAGATAACGATTTTAGATTTTTAGGGTGAAGTTGAAGATCCGAGGGCCTGAAAATTTTTGATGTTCATTACATGAGGCTGAAACTCAAAACCCTTGTTTCCGGCCCTTGCCGGATTTGTAATTAGCGCCGTCAAATTATAAATTCCACAAGTTTTCGTCCTGATAGGAAGCCAGATGACGATTTTAGATTTTTAGGGTGACGTTGAAGATCTGAGGGCCTGAAAATTTTTGATGTTCATTACTTGAGGCTGAAACTCAAAACAATGACCGGATTTGTAATTAGCGCCGTCAAGTTGTAAATTCCACAAGTTTTCGTCCTGATAGGAAGCCAGATGACGATTTTAGATTTTTAGGGCGACGTTGAAGATCCGAGGGCCTGAAAATTTTTGATGTTCATTACTTGAGGCTGAAACTCAAAACAATGGCCGGATTTGTAATTAGCGCCGTCAAATTATAAATGCCACAAGTTTTCGTCCTGATAGGAGGCCAGATAACGATTTTAGATTTTTAGGGTGAAGTTGAAGATCCGAGGGCCTGAAAATTTTTGATGTTCATTACATGAGGCTGAAACTCAAAACAATGGCCGGATTTGTAATTAGCGCCGTCAAATTATAAATGCCACAAGTTTTCGTCATGATAGGAGGCCAGATAACGATTTTAGATTTTTAGGGTGAACCTGAAGATCTAAGGGTCTTAAAATTTTTGATGTTGATTACCGGAGGCTAAAACTCAAAACCAGGGCCGGATTTATAATTAGCGCCGTCAAATTATAAATGCCACGAGTTTCCGTCCTGATAGGAGGCCAGATAACGATTTTAGATTTTTAGGGTGAACCTAAATATCCGGGTGAATATCTAAGGGTCTGAAAATTTTATGATTATTACCTGATTCTAAAGCTCAAAATAACGGCCAGACTTGTAATTAGCGCCCTCAAACTACACATGATACGAGTTTTGGGCCTGATAGGAAGCCAGATAACGATTTTAGATTTTTAGGGTGAACCTCAAGATGTGAGGGTCCCAAAATTTTTGATATTCATTACCTGAGGTTGAAACTCAAAACATGGACCCGATTTGTAATTAGCGAAGAGAAATTATGAATGCCATGAGTTTTCGTCCTGATAGGAGGCCAGATAACAATTTTAAATTTTTAGGGTGAACCTGAAGATCTGACACCCGTATGCACCGTTTAGCGATTCTAATCCTAGTTCCCTAATCGCGTTTTGCTAATCTTTGGCATCTAGCCATGCACCGACAAAAGATTAACAAATCCAAATTGAGGATGTGGCAAGGTTGTGTTCGCAAAATCGTTTTGACAGTGGCAGTGTCAAAATTGTCAGTTTGCGGTGCATAGTAAACAAGTAATCTAATCCAGGTTTACGTAACTAATCGGGTAATTGACTTACGGTGCATACGGGTGTAAGGGTCTGAAAATTTTTGGTGTTCATTACCGGAGGCTAAAACTCAAAACCAGGGCCGGAATTATAATTAGCGCCGTCAAATTATAAATGCCACAAGTTTTCGTCCTGATAGGAGGCCAGATAACAATTTTAGATTTTTAGAGCCTGAAGATCTGACACCCGTAAGCACCGTAAGTCAATTGCGCGATTAGTTATGTAAACCTGGATTAGATTACTTGTTTACTATGCACCGAAACTAACAATTTTGACACTGTCACTGTCAAACCAACCTTGCGAACACAACCTTGCCGTATCTCCAATCTCGATTAGTTACACCCGTATGCACCGTAAGTCAATTGCGCGATTAGTTACGTAAACCTGGATTAGATTACTTGTTTACCATGCACCGCAAACTGGCAATTTTGACAGTGTGACTGTCAAAACAAACTTGCGAACACAACCTTGCCGCATCTCCAATCTGGATTAGTTAATCTCTTGACGATGCATGGCTAGATGTCAAACATTAGCAAAACGCGATTAGGGAACTAGGATTAGAATCGCCAAACGGTGCATACGGGTGTCAATCTTTTGACGGTGCATGGTGAGATGCCAAAGATTAGCAAAACGCGATTAGGGAACTAGGATTAGAATCGCCAAACGGTGCATACGGGTGTGAGGGCCTTAAAATTTTTGATGTGCATTACCGGAGGCTAAAACTCAAAACCAGGGCCGGATTTATAATTAGCGCCGTCAAATTATAAATGCCACGAGTTTTCGTTCTGATAGGAGACCATATAAAGATTTTAGATTTTTAGGGTGAACTTGAAGATCTGAGGGACTGAACATTTTTGATGTTCATTACGCGATTCAGAAGCTCAAAATAACGGCCAGATTTGTAATAAACGGCCTCAAGTTATACATGATAAGAGTTTTTTGCCTCATAGGAAACCAGATAAACATTTTAGATTTCTAGGGTGAACTTGAAGATCTGAGGGTCTGAAAATCATTGCGGTTCGTTACCCGAGGCTGAAACTATTATGACATCGCCTGATGTCATTCCCCAAAATTAATCGAAACCGGTTCAGTGGTTACTGAAATTACGCACGCATATAGATTTGTCTGATGTAAACTTCGTAAAAACCCTATCACAGTAATTCCTTCTGCTGTAGTAAAATATAAACTTTATTTAGTTTCGTGGTGAACTTGTGGTTCGCTGGAAGTGGAGACGGCATGCCATCTGACCATTTATTATCGAGGAATTTGGGAATTTGCCGCCTGCCAACAAAGTCGTTCCAGCGTGAATGACTGATAAGGGCCACGATAACGTGCCAACTTTCACCCCGACGAATTACCTACAAATTCGCTGGCCGATATCATCGTACAGCACTCCAACCCAGTTACGATCTGAAATTTATTTTGACAGAACACCGTGAATGATTAATTGAGGCATTTCGTATCGGCTCGCGAATTATAACGTCGAAGTCTTGAAGGTTACTGGGCTTATCAGTTATTGGGCCTGCGGATATTGGCCCATTCAAATCCCGCGTTAACAAACTTCCCCTAACATAACCCTTTCACAGTAGCCGCGGTACTCTGGTATTTAGGCTCTGCCTATGCGGTCTGCTCAGTTATAGAAAAAATACAGGTTGGCCAATCGGGTGACTTATTTTTTTAGATAGCCCGTACCGAGACCTATCCAAAAAACCCCCATGTATGTGTAGCGATTATTGATAGTTTTCGAGTTATGATTTTTTTTTTTGAAAACTTAGAGATGCCCCCATAAGTGCTATTTTTTCTTTATTACTTCGAAAGTCTAATCTCTGGCAAACTGTTTAAGCTTAGTTGGGAGCTCCAGGACCAGGCATAAGTATTTTTAATTTTATTTTGAAAGTTTGGTCTCCTGACTAAAAACTGATTTTAAACTTTGAGCCCAAAATGTACTTAATTATTGTTCGGATGCATATGTTTTCTTTATTGGATATTAAAATAGGCTTAATACTGAGTATAATTACAGAAAAAATGAAGCCAAAAAGCACTTTTCTTTTTTTGCGATTTCTTGGAAAGACTGGAAAATTTCTAATTTTCAAAAAAAATCATAGCTTGAAAACTATCAATAATCGCTACACATACATGGGGTGTTTTGGATAGGTCTCGGTACGAGGTATCTAAAAAAAAAAAAAAATAACGTCACCCGATTGGCATCTGAAATGTTTTTCGGTAAATCAGCTATTCAGTATTAAGGTTCACTCAAAGCTCTGATGCGTTTCAATTTATTTAGAAGTATCGTCAAACTAACCAACATACTATTTACAATGGCTTTCAGTCCAGATCGTTAGATGATATAAGTTAGAGAGGACAATGAACGAAAAACTGCTTCTAGTGGCGTTTCTCTCTTTGGTTGCCGTCACCTTCGGGTACTAGATGGCGCACCGGCAGAATTCCTTCTGTCTTACTCGTACATCTTTCACATGTTTATTAAACATGGAAAAATTGATGCTCTCTACTTTCGTCAATCGACCTATGGCGCACTGATGATCGCTAATAAGCGTGAAACAGCTGTCTGCGTACTGGTGGATTGACGGAGGTATAGAGCAACCCTCGTATATCGGTTTCACGCTGCGTGCGTCAAAATCCGCGCCTCTAGTGGCAAAAAGCGAGCGAGCCTTGTCGTTCCACCAAGGAGAGGTAAACTGCTTCTAGTGGCGTTTCTCTCTTTGGTTGCCGTCACCTTCGGGTACTAGATGGCGCACCGGCAGAATTCCTTCTGTCTTACTCGAACGAAAAACTGTTTATAAGCCTCCAATTTAAGGTTCTAACACTGTATTGTAGTTAACATTAAGGGGCTTGGGTACAAACATTTATACATATGTATTTGCCATGTAAAACACGGATTTCCATTTTGAATAGAACTCGATCTTAATGAATGATATCTCAGAGCAATTTTTTCGAAAAAGTATTTTAGTATGCAAAAAAACTCGCAATGCAAAATCATATATTCTTCAACTGTCTATAATTTAACACTATATCAAAACAAGGGCACCAAAGTGACATAGCGCAAGCTTTCTTCTTCAATCTGCTTTTTGAATCATTACTGTAACCTAAAAGGTAACATCAGGACCTTCGAAATGCGAAATTCATTTTTATGGCGACCTTTGGACCTTTTGACCTTACCTTTGGGCTTTTGGACTTACCTCCCCTCATCTTAGACACATATACCAGAGGAAGGGAACAGGCGGCCACGCCTCCTCGCTAACACGGGAATACGTATTTTCTTGGATTCTCAATTTCGCGCGCTATACCCTAGACCCTTAACACTCTATTCAGTCCCATATATTATAGTATTAGTTTGTAATAACTTTCGACTTTCTGTTGTTTGCGAGTTAGTAGAATCTGTATTTGTATCTGTATTTGCATTACAATTTAAGAAAATCCCAAACAAAATACCATCAAAATGGCTTCAGATTATTTAACATCTCAACATATTCAAAAATATTCAATATTTTTTTAGGCAGGCAAATTGAAGGTATTTAACTTTATTCATGTCTATCTTTTTTAAGAATCACGAATAATAATCAATCAAACGTAGTCGCGTCACTCTTTCTTAACTCGTCCATATGCTCACAGAGACAGGCGTTCGCTCTTGAAATTGTTAACAGGTATTTAACTTTATTCATGTCTATCTTTTTTAAGAATCACGAATAATAATCAATCAAACGTAGTCGCGTCACTCTTTCTTAACTCGTCCATATGCTCACAGAGACAGGCGTTCGCTCTTGAAATTGTTAACAGTCCGCCTCTAAAAATATCTCGCCCAGAGGCAGTTGTGGCTGTTATTCTACTGCCGCGCATGATGAGTTATTGAACTTCCCCCACAATGTTGCCATTCTCAAGTCTCCCGACGCTAAAGCTCAGTCCACACGCGTTAAAATCTTGTCCAGCATGAGGCCATGAGGGGTAACTAGCACTGGACACAACCAAACATGGCATGCATGCACTGCTAATCTAAAAGACAAAGTAGGTTTCAAGTTCTAAAGCACAGCACAACTCAAAAAGAGATGCAAAAGTGTAACAGTCATGGCTTCATTACTCTCTTGTATTTTTTTAGTGCTGTACAATGATATCATGATGATAAGGAACGTAATAATTGCTTCAAAATTTCATGATAACGCAAACCATTGTGTAATTAATGGCAAAATGGCATGCTCATACACGGTTTCTCGCCAGTCCTTAACTGTGGGATACCATAAAGCCTCGTGGCCACTAAAAATTAAAATTGCTAGAGTTGCTCTCACAAGTCACTTGCGTAGCGTGTGCACGACGTCATTACAGAAATATTGCAGCAAAATTACTTGCACATAAAGGACTTGCGACTTGCTGAGAGCTTGTAGTGTACACGGTTACTCTCAGGAAATTAGTTTGCCGCAAAAATTTCGAGCCTGTTCCGAAAGTCTTGCAGCAAGTAGTGTTGTAAATCGAGCAAATATGGAGAAGTTCAACTGGACGAAAGAAGACACGTGCCTTTTGATTGAAAATTTTGAATTATATCCTGAATTATGGAATGTACATACTCCAGAATTTAAGGACAGAATCAAAAAGCAGAATGCATTACAAAAATTGGCCGACTTATTTAATACTTCTACAGCAGAAATTCAAAGGAAGCTACATAATTTGAGAGCGCAAATTAACCAAGAGTGGAGAAAAATTCAAAAAAAGAAAAGTGGGCAAGGGACTAATGAAATATATAAGAGTACTTGGGAGTTCTTTGACTAATTAAAGTTTATAATTGACTCAATTATACAGAATACTACGGAAGATAATCTGGTAAGTTGAAAGTTGATTTTCAGAAAAAAAGAATGTTATGTTGTATTTTTAGCAGTAATTGTAGCAATGATCGGAAAGTAATTAATTAGGCTAGGTCCGGTTCAACACTATTCTTTATTGACTCTCGTTCTTACAACTCTCCGTAGCCAGGCAACCCGTCATACATACACATCCGCAAAAACTGTTTAAGCTCCATCGGATCTTCATTTCTCAATTCAGTAAGCAACTTTTCGTGTATCCCTAGAGTAGTTCTACGTTGAATCCACTTTCTCACCCAACATTTTCTCCGCCTTTTACTATCTTTCTCTTGTTTTCTTTTTTTTTTTTTAATTAAATATACCACAACTACCGCCGCAGCTGCACGTTTTGGGTACGACATCTTATCATCTATAGTGTACACGGAGTCAGAACAATCAAGCCCAGGTGAACTTGCAAGAGCAACATCCTAGATTAAATTTGCGAACAATTAAAAGATAGTGTAGACAGACAAGCAAGTACTTGCTGCAAAAACTATCGCAAGTTACTTGCAAGTGGACACGAGCCTTAAGGAAAACTCATATTTATTTATGTTATTGTTGATTTGAAATGTTCGTTTTTGTTAAAACTCTCCCATCATTAGTATTAGTCAATTGGGCTAGTTAATAATTACTCCCAAAAACTGACTAATTTTTGCATTGTTAAACAGTGACTTATCTTTTCATGTACATGCTCTATTGTGAAACTTATCTTTGAGATCTCACTTTTTGTTAAAAGATAGAAGACCTTGGTATGTCTGAAGGAAATTCCATGTTTCTTCCAGTAAGGCAATCATATCTACCTCAGAATCTAATACTATTTGTTTTGTTTTAAACTGATGTAATAGAAAATTAAGCAGGTAATTTAATGCGTTTCTTAACCTTGTGTGTCATCTACAGGCTATAATTATTATATCTATTTAGCTCACAGGCTTTCTTCACTAAGTTCCACGTCTGTTGACATACAATTTCAGTAACCACTGCATCAATTTTTGAGACATTTTCCGGAGGATGTGATGTGTAAGACTACTTTGTGGCAGATATTAAAATAAGGTCATAATAATCCTTTCATAAACTTGTTTTCCACGTTTCTCGATATTGAAAACTATGAAGTTAGTAGTCTTTTTGATTTGACAATTATAAGTATTCAAAGCATTTTTTTACTTAAATTCAGCAGAATTTTTATAATGTGTATTTTTGATCATCTGTCGTTGCCAAAGTTGCAAAACAAAAAATTTTTATGCGTGGGGATTTAAAAATGAATTTTCATTAGTAAATTGGAAAAAACTAAGACGTCGAGATAGCCGTAAGAGTTGAGGCTACTTGTTTTTCAAGATTTGAGGAATTTTAGACAGTTGGGGTATGAGGAATTGCGAAATCATTGTGTGTGATGGTTTAAAAAATGGAGTCAAGTTTTATAGACTTAGTATTCCCACACATGCTCGTTAAATTTTCAAAATATTTAAATATCTAAGAATTTTGATTATTTTGATTTTTTTAATTATGAAAATTTCAAATATGTTGAATTTTGTTCATTGCGCATCAAAAAAGTACACACATTGTTTTCAAAGGCAATGACCGCAAGTCTGCATAGAAAAATCGCATTTCTTTAAGGCAATGGTCGGAGAGTTAAAATACAGAATAGGACGCGGCTTTTTTAGAATAATGGACCTTCATCAATAAAAAACATTTTGCAATTTACTACTCCCCATTACACCAAGTTTAACTACTTCCGAAAAAAAAGTAGGAAAGAATTTACTTGAGTAAATTCAAACGGCGCTCTCACTGTGGAATTTGTTGGTATAAAAAATTGATTTTTTTATTATATTGACTAAACCGCATTTTTTCCGGACTAGTAATCAACAAATTTAACATTGAATCTTAAAAAAAGAAAAAAGTTATTAACCGCGGTGAGATTCGAACCCACGCCCTTTCGGACTGGTGCCTAGCGTCTTAACCGCTCGGCCACGCTGCCTGAGCTTCAGGAATATCAATACACCGTACATAATACGTCGTCAGTTACCTGTCGTAGTTCAATTCAATTTTTTTAAAACCGGAAGCGATATTGACAAAACCGGATTTTTCCCGGACTATAGTTTTTCATGCTGATTCCGAATCTGCATTTAGTTTGCCTCTAGCACCTGTAGTTATGGCTATCTTTTGTATACGGACGCACTGACGAACAGACAGAAGCTCTACATAAGCTCTCTTCAGTGAGTCAGTGAGAGCTAAAAGTGAAAAATGATCAGGAACCCCTAAAAAGCCTAAAGAAATGGATGGGGAGTAGTTCGGACAATTTTTATTCTACATCACTGCAGCGATTTTAAAAAAAATATCAGCCCTATGACCTCAGTCATGCAGAAAGCAAATGGGAAACTACTGCATTAAAGATCTTAAAGATATCCCAAGAGAAACTCATAAAATGAGTAAATGCGTTTTACGAGTTCACAACATTGTGAATAGGATGATGATGACCTCAGTCACACTATAAATATAATTCAAATCAGTGAAGCGTTTACTGAGATTACGCCATTATAAAAATAAGGCAGACAGCCGAAAATGAGTAGAATACATTTTCGCAAAAAGAAAAAAAATGACAAAAGAAAAACTCCATTTTTCAACTTTCAGACATTTTGGAAACATTTTATCTGCATTTGAAAGTTGATCTACCTACTCATACATTGACACAGACAAGACGCGGCGCCGTGAAAGGCCGATTATCGGTTTCTAGGTAGCGTCAGACGAACGCAGGACAGAGGATGTCACTTAATCTGCAATTCTGCCTTGGTAATAGAAACCCCAGGTGTAGGCCAGAACTCGTAATTGTAAATCTAACGGTGCGACCGAGCTTGGTCGTTAAGAAGCGGAAGGAAGTGTGACCGTAGTACGATCGACACAATACCGATGATGGACGATTTTACTAGCGGTTGGTCGAAGCCTATTATCAGGATTGCACTTTTAGTGATGCTCAATGCCGCGATCTTATTTATTACAACTGAGATTGCAAATACAATTTTCTAATCGCTGAGACTGGAACTGATTATAAACCATTTTGATGATACGTCAAAATCTGTACAAACGTAATGAAATGACAAAACGGACGCACATCTTTCATTTGAGTTTATATTAAGAATTATTTTCACTGTTTAATTCACGATAAGAGAAAAACTTATTCAAATTATTTTACTGTCATTAGTTCTTGGTAAGAAGGTAATCTGTTTATTTAAAGTGGGTCAAAATCGCGTCCAAAGAAGTCGGTTACAAACATACAGGTGAAGCTAATAAAAGCGTGTTTAAAAGAAGCCAGTAATTTGCTGAAAAATAAACCTATGAGATATTGTAATTCAGGTTGATTTTTTACTTCCCACACCGATAGGTGAGGGGAGTATTGTGATCGCGAAAATTTTCGATTTTGAGACAATACGCTTTTTGGGCGTTTTATGATGTCTACATAACGAAAATCCACGTCACTCATTTCCGTTGGTCTGTCTGTCTGTCTGTCTGTCTGGCTGTCTATCGCTTTTTTCTAGCCTCGTAATCTCAGCAACTGCTGCATGGATTATGATGAAATTTGGGCAGCGGTATGCTGTGGGGTCGTAGTAGGTAATGTTCCTATAATTTTGAAAATCGGTGCATAGGCGGCGGAGTAATTCGGTTGTAAAATTGAAAAAATTGTTGCATTCATAATAGACTGTCCACTGACATGTGAAGGAAGACCTGGCGACATAAATAACTTTTTTTGGTCCATCCGAACATTGCCTTCCTATTACAGAAAGCAAAGAACTTAGAATTTTTTCTGATGCAAACATACGAGAGTATTGCTTTAGATAGATCTATATTGTGTAACGAGGAAACTGTTGAATTGATTTTAATGAAATTTTGACACAGTATTACTACCGTGGCGAAGATGGAAGACGCGTATGGTTTTTTAAATCGTGCCAGTGGCGGCGCAGAAATGAAAAAACTAAAAATATAAAAACAGCTCAAACTTCGTTTTTAAGCGTTTTAGAGGTTCTTGATGATTTTCTGCGTTTTTTTGGGTGGGGGTGAAATTGGGGTGGTTGGGGGGTTGGGGGTTGAAAAAATTTCTTGTACTCATAAATAGGCTGTCCACTAACCTATGAAGGAAGATCTAGCGACACAAATCACCTTTTTAGGTCCATCCGAACATTGCCTAGCCTATTACGGAAACTAAGGGACTTAGAATTTTCTGTATACATACGAGAATTTATTGCCGTTTAAATCGTTTTGTATTTTGTGACTTGGACACTATTAAATTTATTCTAATGAAATTTTGACACAGTATATTGATACCGTGGTGAGAATGGAAAACGCGTATGGTTGTTAAAAATCGCGTCAGTGGCAGCGTAGCAATAATGAAAGATTGAAAAGTATGAAAACAACTCAAATTCGGTTTTTAGATGTTTTAGGGGTACCTGATCATTTCCTACCAGTTTTTTTGGGTGGGGGTGAAAGTGAGGTGGTTGGGGGGTGGGGGATTGTAAAACAGAAGTTTGTAGTATCGATAATAGGCTGTCCATTGACCTGTGAAGGAAAAACCTAGCGGCATAAGACAATTTTAAGGGGGGGGGGCTGGCGATTATTTGGTTGCAAGGGATCTCAGACTAAATCTTCCTGCTATGGGAAAATAATAAACTGGTATCAGAATAATGTGTGGGAAGTACTGAGTCAATCAACTTGACTTCATTTTTTTGTTAGGTCTTTAATTTTTTCGCAGATCACAGAGGTAAATAATCATACGTACGTACGTAAGTACTGAGTCAATCAACTTGACTTCATTTTTTTGTTAGGTCTTTAATTTTTTCGCAGATCACAGAGGTAAATAATCATAGTATAGTACTTTCCAACGATATAACATTTATTTCCCGAATTAAAAGTTGCACAAAAAGATGACCATACAACATGGCCGAAAAAACCATAATACATTTTTATTTGTTATTATTATATTTATTTATTTGCAACTCCTATACAAATTATAAACTCTTGTAGACATTTTTTTTTGACTTTTCACTTTGTAAACAAATGTCACATAGATGAGCTGTACTTTACCTGTTGTGCTGATAGGTAATTTGTTATTCTCTATTGTTCCTTGATTTACTATGGCGCTGTTAAAACGAAATGCTTCCTAAATAAAAAGCAAACAAGAGTTAAGTAACCAAGACGTTCCCACAACACTAAGTTTAAGTAGGTTCATTAGCTTGTCTAAATACGAGTGACTGATCGGTCACTGTTCCAGTTTGGTTCGGAGATTTAATTAAAAAAACTGTCACACTTGGAGAACGATGGAGTTGACTCATGGGTAGAAATGTGAGCACACAACAATAGTGCATCAGAGATAAAACAAATAAATCTGTATTGGCGAAAACGTTAGATTCTGAGATATTGGGTCTTATGAATAAAAATGAGCATAAAGTTTATACTCAAAAATTTGGAGCAAATACTCCACGTGGTATGAATAAAAACCTGAAGCAAATACTCCACTTTAGTAGGTACTCTTATGTACAATTTCTTGTGAGTATATTCTCATTTTTGATATGAATAAAAATGTGTTTATGCTCTTTAGGATGAGAATATACTCCAGAATTTTTAAGTCTGATAGTCACCAGACTTCAGTTTGACCGCGGCAGAGTTATGGCTGAGTTCGTGTTTAATTTGCGTTCAAAAAAGTATTATAAACCTAGGAGAAGTACGTGTGATCGTAACTTTAAAGCATTGTAGCGATTTAGCAAAGAAAATGTCGAGTGGCTATCAAATAATTTTTTGGGTGTAGAATTTGAAGAAACAAGAGGGGGTGCTATATGTAACACTGATAAAATATTTTTGAGATAGGTACGTAGGTGATCCGGGATTGGTGTTCACCAAACTTCTGTTTCCAAAGTAGTGACAAAAGTTGCTGACCACATGATAGAAAAATGTGGACAGTGAAAAAAATTCCCTAGCACTCCGGTGGATGTAATAGAAGCCAAAACAAAATGGCAAGGAAAGTACACTTTTCCATGTGCCGTGGGTGTGATCGATTGCACACACATTAAAATTAAAAAATCGCCTCTTCATGGTGATGAATATATTACTCGCAAGGGATATCATAGCATCAATGCTCAGGCCACTTGCAATGCAGACGAGTGATATGCAAGCGTAGACGCATCATGGCCAGGATCTGTCCATGATTCACTCAGAAATTTTTAACATTGCAAAGAGAGAGTTTCAGAGATCGAATGCTTTTTACTTTTAGGAGATGATACGGCATTGCGCCGTGGCTAATAGTGCCCTTTCGAAATCCTAATACTCCGGCAGAGCATGCTTATAACAGCTGGTATTTGTGATTTCGACAAAAGTATGGGAAAGCCACGTAACATAGTATGCACAAATCCCATTTGGGATTCGCAACTTTTATTACTTTCTTCCTCATTTCTTTCACTCATTATGTACCAGGAGCAGAAACTCATCAGATTGAAATATTTTTATTCATATGAAATGGAGTACAAACTTATGCTTTATGCTCATGCTCATGAGAACATACTCGGAGTTTAAACTATGGTATTATTCATATCACCCATTATGTTTTTTGATCGTTTTATGAAATCTCTGAAACTCGGTCTGTCTGTCGCCGTCCATCTTGATTAAATTGATATCGGAGATTCTATAAGGTCAGGCAGGCAACATCAGTGTATTGCAGCTGAATGTTTACCACTT
Organism: Callosobruchus maculatus; assembly: GCA_951848785.1. Lineage (NCBI taxonomy): Eukaryota > Metazoa > Arthropoda > Insecta > Coleoptera > Chrysomelidae > Callosobruchus > Callosobruchus maculatus. The sequence goes on from CATOUR010000083.1 coordinate 5,018,921, forward strand.
TTTTGAGAGCAGGTGAAATTGGACGGTGAAAGAGGAGGTACCTCTACCATTTTTTGCAAGCCTTTGCATTGCCTTGAGGACATTTGATATCGATTTAATTCGGCATCTCCGTACCCTACGAAGTACAAAACGGCCTCCTAGTGTCTACTTTGCCTGTAGTATGGAGCAAACCATTAAAGTTCCTCTGATCTAGCACCATGTTGCAGCCGCAATAAGAACAGCTTTCCTCCGTTCACTTTGAGGCAGCTATTCCGTCGAAGCTGGGTGCTTTCAACGATGAATTTGTCGTTAATTGCTTACTCTCCACCTTGTGTACACACATAGACACACGTAGAAGCGCTATAAGCACCCGCTTTAGACGGGGAACTGACTACATACCGCGCAACATCTCTTGGCACTAGTGTCCGACCGAAACTACTTTTTACGGCCGAAACCGAAACCGAATTTCGGCCTCCGTCTCAGTTTCGGCCGAAACCGAAACATCAATATAACGTCAGTAATTTTTTCGTGGATATAAAACTGAATAACGTTTCATCAGCATTATCACACCTTATTTCAAATAAATTATTTATACTTTTTGAAATAAAAATTTAATCTGAACCAAATATCAACTGTTTTATTATTATATTGTATTTTGTATCTACTAAATAACATTCCAAACTTTGGTCAATCTTTACGACACTGTTATCAATTAACTGCCTTGAAACTAAATTTCTGAAGCACCTACGTGCTAAGCACAACTACTAAGCATTTTTGAAAGCGAGGAGTTTTCTCTGAATTTAAGTTACTGTTCTGAGCTTCACTGATCTACAACTATTGTTGATTATCAGTATTCATAACTGAACAATCTAATAATGTAATATTGTAAGCGAGAAACAATAATTTATCAACTCTCTTTGCAAATAGCTTCCTCAGTCTAAATAAATTTGACTAGTAGCGTTAAGTAGTTGTTCAGTGGAAACAGTCGTCCGTAAGGCAGACGTGAATTTTAGGGGAACCTTTCTCAAAGACAGAAATGGACTGAAATTCTAGTGAGAGTAATATCTGCGTTTCTTTGCAAGCTTGGTTCCAATAAGTAGGCTTCTTAACTTGTCATAAGTTATTTCCGTCATCTACCCAGCAAAATGACACTTCTTCGCTTGAAGATTAATACTCCGAAGGCGTCCGATCGCAGTGCCAAATCCATCGAATTTAGTTTCGGTTTCGGCCGTAGTTTCGGCTGGATGACAGCCGAAACCGAAACTAAACCGAAACCCGTTTTTTGGCCGAAACTAGGCCGAAACCGAAACCGAATGTTCGGTCGGACACTAGGTCCAACCGAGTGCTAACTGCGATGGCAAAAAAATAAAACGGAATTTTCCAACAAAAAGAGGATTGACAGTTCGACAAAGAGTTTCGCTAGTCAACCGTCTCTCAAATGTCAGAAAGTGCTTTTCATTTGATGATGCCGGGATACATCACAATGTGTTACCTCTTCGTTTGAAACAAGCAGTTTCCATAGTATTTGGGCTGGTTTCACCGATCCCTGATAAATTTCGGATAGCGTATCTGTCAGATACAGATATTTACACTGAATTTGTAATGAGACAGGTATTGGACAACTGGAATGGCGGTATAACTATTGGCGGAAGCAAATTATCCAACTTAAGATTTGCTGACGATACAACCTTTACTGCTGCTTCTGAGGAAGGACTAGTAGCTCGATTAAACATATTAGAACAACACAGTGCAGCATATGATCCTGGTATTAACTACAACAAGACCAAGGTTATGATCGTAGATAGAGAGCACGATAATCATCGAGAAATTAAAGTCAGTAGGCCGTTGTGAAGTAGTTCAAAGTTTTGTGTACCTCGGTTCTTTGATCGACAATTCGAGTAGCTGTGAAAATGAGATTCGACGGCGCATTCAACAGGCACAGGTGGCCATGACAAAGCTTACTAAAATATGGCGTGAACATAAAACATAACATCACTAAAGCAACCAAAATGTTGCTGGTTCAGTCTCTTGTGTTCTCCATATTTTTGTATGCCTCGGAAACTTGGACTGTCAAAAAGGCAGATCGAGCTTGCATAGATGCTTTTGAAATGTGGACGTGGAGGAGAATGCTGAGAGTTCCTTATACCGCCCATCGAACTAACGTTTCCATACTGGATGAGCTCGGTAATGCAAAGAGACTATCCTCCATTGTGTTGACGAGAGCGCTTATTTTCTTCAGACATATACACAGAAGCGATAATATGGAGAAACCTGTAGTTCAAGGTCATGCCCCAAGTAGGCGGCGCCGTGGCCATTCCCCTACACGCTGGGTAGATACGACGAAACAGTTGCCGGATATGAGTATCAAGAGCGCCTGTTACATATATTGTTTACCCATATGTCATTATCTGACAGATAGGCTATCTGACACTTATTTGGGACCGGTGAAACCGGCCTTTACAGTCGTAAATAGAGCGTGAGAAACTTGGATGGCGAGAAGTACTTTCTGGATCTGCATAGGTGCCCGAGCTCTTTACGAACAGTATGATTAAAAAATGCCCAATTTTTGAAACAAATTAACCTCATTTGAATATGTTTAGGTCCAGTTCCACCATCTTCTGATAGCTTATCCACACATTTTGTCCTTGTCACAGTAAAAAGTAGCAAAAACTTAACGCTTAAGGTATCTGACATTTATCAGAAGATGGTAAAACTGGCACTTAGGGCCTTAAGCCTCTCTCAGGTGAGAACCAAGACATGCTGCTCCTTCTTTAGTCTGCCCTTAAGCTATTTAGTCAACTACCGCCGAGAGTGCAAAGGAGCAAGCTCATTCTCTATCTATGATAGGGTAGAGAGCTATTCATAGAAAAGGGGCATGGTACGTAAAACGCTTTTAATGACAGAGCTGTTAACAGAATGGGGTTGTTGACTGGAAAAAACTTCCCGAGTTGAGAGCGTGAAAAGTCTATAAAAAAACTATTCCACATTTCTTGAAAAAAAAAATAGCAAGAAAACTAAGAAATAAATTAACATTAAAGCGATTACTAAGCTATTTTTGAATATGTAATACTATCTATAAACCCCTAGTCTAAAAATTGAATAGAAAAATTTTTTTGTGCAATTTTACGCTTTTGAAACAATCTACTGTATGAAACGAGCGAATTTACATTCTTCAAGAAATTGAACCAAGTCTTGTTCAAGAAATTGTGTAGCATAAAGCAATCTCATGTATAGCGCTGCGCTAAATGTCGCCTCTGACATCTCTACTTATACCAGCAGCCAGCTTTTGACATGAAAATCGCCAGAAATCGCCAATATTTGGCATGGATAAATGAAAGTTGCCAGAAATGGCGACTTCGCGGTTGTGAACGAGAAAAATTCAAAACCGAAACGCCCAGTATGAATAAATGAAATGCCTTGGCGGGCCCCTAGGCGAGAAGTGTGTGACTCTGTCCATACCTTAATATCCCAATTCTCCTGCCATTTAGCTCAGTTTTTTTTATTTGTCTGTCCTCTAATAGGATTCTTTTTGAAATTATGGATCATAAATATTTGTTTCTGGCTAATGGGACATGTTACTAGTGCCATTGGAAAAAATGGCATATTTTGTGGGTAAGGATGACCTCTGACCTACGGAATTGCAAATATATGTCAAACTGAAACTATCCTTTGATTATCCTGTGGTCTAGGTCATATTTATTGTAGAAAATAAGGGCTATTGTGATCCTCTCGGACTCCCAGGCCGCTTAAAACGCCTTGGACTCCTGGAGGAAGTTTCATCAAAACTGGTGATATTGTTTTAATACTTGCAGCTTATTAGCTTCAAGAGCGCTGTAAATCAACGTATAGGGGGCAATGAGTGTACATACATAAACATTATTACGTATTAACTCTCTGATATCTGATTGGAATTAAAACAAGCCTCTAGTGAGATCACTTTATATTTAAATTTCTAAGGCTCACTTGCTAATTGCAAATAAACTCCAACTTTCCAAATAATGTTCATTTTGAGACATTGGGCGTTTCTGGACCACCAGAAATAACCAATTTCGTAGCTATCGTTATTTTGAGCATGCTCATTAATAAGAAATAAGTAAATGATGCCCAATAACGAAGGTCGACCAATTTTACTTGCCTGCTCTCTCTTCTTAAAGAAAGGAGTATTTTCCGAACAAAATTTGTTGACGGAATATTGATGTTACGTCCCCAAAAACCATGTAACCAATATTTTTACTTTTTACTGTGAACGCGACGTGACTTAAAAGCACCTGCAAAGTTCAAACATAAAATTTCGCGCCAAAGCTGTGACGTAATAAGTCTTTCGCGGAGCTATCCTTAGAATGTGACTCTACTTTGTCATATGACCTCCTTTTCTCCATCTACAGACCTCCGCTTCGTATTGATATTGACAGATGTTTGTTTACATCATTTCATGATCTATCTTGGGAGATACCGTGACAGTCGTGACATCAGGGGAGGTTATGTATGCATGACACTAGTGACAGGCTGTTAAAGACGAGTGTTGCCGAATGACGAGTAAAACTGTGAAAAGTAACTATAAAACATTCTCAGAGTAAACTGCTAATTACATAACAATGCAAAAAATGGAATAGCTGTGCAATATAACATTTATAGTCTACAAAAAGAGGGAAACTGAATAAACATTAAATAATGTTTACATCCTTTATAGAAAAACTATGCAAAATATTAACAACGTGACAACCCTGAATCTACGCTCAATTCAAATTAAAATAGTCACATCCTATCTACATCCGGCATAAAAATCACTTTTGATTGGTTGATTTCTTAAGCGGGAGATTTAAGAGATTTAAATGAGCTCTTTTCAAAGGGATGATTTTCAAAGTCTATCTTTACTCCACGTGGCAGAAAAAAATTGAGCAAACACTGCCATCATTACAAATTAGATAGAAGCAATCCATTCCAGCCATTAAACAGGGAATATTAGCAAGTTGGAAAATACCCCATTATTTTGATCTTCTACCACTTTCTCAATTATTAGGGTCTATAGGTCGACATAATAAAATAACTGCACTATAGAAGTGTCAGCACTGCACTGATTAGGACCTGAAAGAAATGTAAACAACTCATATATTCCTGACTCCATCTATACCTTGTTTATAAGCTAATTAATAAAGTTTATTTATGATTATATTATAATATTCCCTTGTAGCTTTCCATTTGTTTTGTTGTTAACATACGAATTCTTGATCAAGAACGCTATGATTTCGAATCGGGTATTCAACGGCGCGCGCGTGGATATGTAATCTATCTTCCTTTTGTTCATTCAAATTCATAATTATAATGATTAAATGAAGCGCTTAGGCAAGCAGTCGATTAGAATGGATAATTGTCCCTGATATGCAATAATACCGCCCGAGACGATCGTCGCATAGTAATCAGCGGTAAAAAATGATCGGAATGCTCGTAAATTTATGCGTCAAAACTGCATGTGTGCTCTGTGATGAGAATATTCATCATGTTTAACGTCGTCGTTTCTATCAATCCTTCATTATGGTTCTCAGAAAACTGTGACTATACACGGGAAGTCAATTTCTGCAAACTTGCATAATCAAGGCAGCCATAGCTATCAAGGAGGCTGGAAACGAAAGTCCAATTCATGTCTAGTTTGACATAACAATTACAAGTTGACAGTTGCTGCTCCTGTTAATTTTCAACGCTTTTCGTGCTATGATATACTACTCGCAAGTGAAATGCGAACACCTACAAAAAAGGGATATTTGCATTGTAAATTTGTACACAGTTTAGCAGTATCATCTCTAGTACACATGCAACACTTTTTGTTCATTCAGACGCTATTTACCTACATGCCACTTCTAAAAAACTCTAGACGTGTAAAAACAAAGCATGGCTTTTTGTCGATTCAAAAACGATGACATCCAACGACGTCATACTGATAGACTACGCATCCAAGGCAAATTGTTTGTCGGCTTTCCAAACATTGGGAATGTCAACGGAATATTTACAAGCAACGACGTCATTGTTTACAAAGTACATCGCAGCATGCCAAGTTGAAAATCATTTGGAATGAATTTTCAGAAAAATGTATGGAACGTATGTTGTAAAAAAGTAAAAATATGATTGTGGCTTGCTTATCTGTAATAGAAAAAGTACTCTGAAGATACTCTTTTGTAAAACACGTTTAATTTTGCAATTCTGTCAAGAATTAACGCCATTTTTATATTTTACAAACATTGCTGCATGCACCAAGCATGCCCTAATGCACAACTGGCAACGTCGGGTGTGTCTATGTCAATACAGCTGATGTTCCCCCCTTCCGTCGCATCGCCAGAAACGCTTACAAACATTCGGTATACAAAGCGTAGTCTATCAGTATGACGCCGTTGATGACATCTGTTGCAAATGTGGTGAGAGACCAGTTGGTTGTGTAAAAGAGATGAATTGGTTGTTTAAAGATGCCCGCCCCTAGAAAACGACAGCCCCAGTTTACGCAATTAAGCCCCTTTGAACGGGGTCGGATTGTAGGCCAACGAGAACGTGATGCTTCTTTTAGAGCAATATGCTGTAACCATGGGGCGTAGCGTGGCTACAGTGGTAGCAGTATGGTGCGCATGAATCGCATAAGGGCGAATACAGCGAGCTAGAGGTTTTGGAGCAGGTAGAACAACTACAGACCGACAAGATCGTCATCTACGACCACTGGCCCTTCGAGACAGAATACGATCCAATCGAGCGTTGCTGATGCTTGGTTTGGAGCTATAGGGAGGCCCATTCGAATCCGCACGGTGTAGCACAAATTGAGTGAAATGGGCTTAGGATCATATCGTCCTCATCTATAGTGCTTCCACTTACCGCAAATCATCGGTGAAAATGGTTAGATTGGTGCCAAGAACACCGACAATGGCATGTTGAGTGGCATCAGACGGCCTTCTCCGACGAGCCAAAGTTTTGTCGGGGGGCACATGATGGACGCCAACGCATAAGATTACGACGGGGTGAACGACGTGATCTCCAGTTTGCTGTTAAGCGCCATGTACACCGTCCTATTGGTTTGATGGTTTGGGATGTCATAGCATTCAACAGTAAGTCACCTTTGCTTGTGATTCGTGGCACAATGAGTGCGCAACGGTATGTGAATGGGGTGTTAGAACCAATTGCCGTTTCTTATGTCCGAGGCCTTGAAGAGGGTTTCTTCCAGCAAGATAATGCTTGTCCTCATATTGCAAGGGTATCGATGAGGTTCCTACAGGAAGCTGAGGTTAGGGTACTCCCCTGGCCTCCACGATCACCCGATTTATCGCAAATTGAAAAAGTATGGTAGTGGATGGGTCGATACATAGGCGATTTACCCAATACTCCGACTACGCCGGACGAACTGGAACATGCTGTGAGGGTAGCTTGGGAGGCTGTACCTCTAGAGTTTATCAACAACCAGATCATGAGCATGTCTCGCATTCGTCAACATGGATAGACATTGTTGATCTGTTTTGCAAGTAGGGTATTTTATGATTTCAAAACTGGTGTCTCTCCGAAATATTTACTATATTTCCACGGGCTTTCAAAGCGTTTTGAGACTTGAAACACGTCGAAGAAACGTCAAATAGATGCGTTTTCAAAACGTTTCCTGTTCAAAATGTCAAATGAGCACCAGAAGCGCTGGCACCGTATGGTGGGAATGTTCAGTCTCTCTCAGATTGAGCAGGAAGTACCTACGAAAGGCGGTTGGATTTACAACTGGCCAATGGACGTTCAGTGTACTCTTGCAAAAGCTTGGAATTGAAATGGCGAACTCATTATGTAGCAAGTGCGGCGAGACAGAGGAATGCATGTAGGAATGAATGAATCTGAATGTAGGCCAGAACAACAGACAGGAGAGCATAGTCAATCAATCCATCTCAAGTTTCGCAATAACTTAGGATGGGACTCTGTTTGATCCCCTTGACTGGGGGTGCACGATAAGCCTTAAAGCTGAGCGGCAACTATTAGGGCAACTGAACCATAACCGCCTCATTACCAAAAAAAAGAGCAATACATTCCTATTTTAATGACTGGTTTTACACAGTGAATGAATATATTCATCTTAAGGGAGAATACTTACTACTAATAACAACAAAGTTTTTTCCAGTTCTCTTTTTATATATCAAGACTGCAATAATGTTTGCAATCATTTTCGCTATGGCTAGGTTTGATAAGTCCTATCCGCAAATTCGTATTTTACATTCAATCGACTTCCCGCGTAGTCACAATTTTCTAGGAACGATGATAAGGGATTGATAGAAATGACGCCCAACATGATGAATATTCTTATCGCAGAGCACACATGCACATGCTATGCTTCTATGACTTGAACGAAGGTGTGGTTCACTACAATGCTTTTGACAACTCCTCTGTATCTATTCGAGTTCTTGTTACATGCTCCAGCCATTTTAGATTTTTTGTTTTCGTCTATTTTCCTTATGTTACTTTCCAAATCTATTTACTTTGTCTTTTTGCTTCCCACACCGATAGGTGAGGGGAGTATTGTGATCGCGAAAATCCACGTCACACATTTCCGTCGGTCTGTCTGTCTGATGGCGTTTTTCTAGCCGCATAATCTCAGTAACCGCTGCATGGATTGTGATGAAATTTAGGCAGCGATATGGTGCGGAGTCGTAGAAGCTGCTATAATTTTTAAAATCAGTTCATGAACGGTAAATTGGTAAAAAATAATAAATTTCAAATATTCCCCAAACTTCGTTCTTAGGCGGTTTTGATCATTTACTATTTTAGGTGAGGCTGAAATTGTGGTGGTTGGGGGTGTGGTGGGTTGTAAAACTGAAAAATCTGTTATATTCAAAATAGGCCTATGAACGAATACACCTCTTTAGGTCCATCCGAACATTGCCCTGTCTATTACAGAATCCAAGGGAATTTTCTTATGTATACATAGATTGTTCTATATTGTGTTAAGTGGAAACTATTGAATTAGTTTTTATCAAAATTTGCACACAATATTATTAGCTTGGCAAGGATGGAAAACGGATATATGTGGCGGCGCAGCAATAATAAAAAACTAAAATATAAACACAGCTCAAAAGTTGTTTTTAGGCGTTTTAGGGGTTCCTCATCATTTTCCACTTTTTTTTTTTTGGGGGGGGGGTGAAATTTGGGTGGTTGAGGGACAGGGGGCTGTAATACTGAACAATTTTTTGTATTCATAATAGACTGTCCATTGATCTGTTTAAAACACTTTTTTGCAGGCGGGCGAGCGATGATTTTTTTGTTTCTATCGATTCTCATTACGTTACTATTCAAAATTCAAACTATGTCTATGTACTATGAATTGTATCCGTTTTAAATTTGACGTATCCAATGTCTCAGCTTGAAAATTTTACGGAATCAATTATTAACGATCTGTCTCTCTCTTTTTATCTCATATAAATTTTGAAGTATTCATCAATATCAAGTTATAATAATTAAAGTTATTCTGGAATAACCCCTAAGCGTAAGCATGTCCCTGGTGTTCCTGATGTTTGCACCACCCTACAGGGTCACGATATCAGTTCATTGCGTCACCATATGGCTTACATGCGATTACAATGCTCGTAATCATGCCAGTTTAGATAATTAATACAGATACCGCAGCTCATTACAAATAGAGCTCGCTCAATATAGGTCTAATCTGGACGATCGATGCATTATACGCCGTCAACGCTATTGGAAAAACTTGATTAATATATTAATGCCATGATCCAATTTATATCATAATATTCGTAAAATACTGATAACTATTTTATACAGGATGTATCACTATCGGAATAATTATATAAAACTACGCTCTGGAAGATAAATTAAAAAGTTTGTACCGTATTTGCAATTTTAAATAGCTTACCCTTACATAAAGCAACTTCTGGATTCATCTTTCAATTGTTCTTGTCATACTAACCTGGAAAAATAAAACAAAAATGAATAACAGCGATTAACTATCATTTGCTACATGACTACTAGGAAATGCAATCCCGGGAATCCGGGATCCCGGTCATTTATCAATACCAAAAATCCCGGGATTTGTGAGCATCCAATCCCGGGATTTTCGAGATTGGTTCAAACTATCTCTCAAACATCAAATACAAGAACGGTGAATAGTTTTTCCGGATGAATTCGCTATTTAAAAAATACGCATGACAAAAATACCGATGAAACGAAACAAGGATACAATGGTGTATGAGATGGAGTAACAATTTTATATGATAATGCCGGTTCGGAGGGATCAGATATACATTTTTATTGAATGAGAATGCTGATATTCCACTGCTATCAAGATGAAACCTTGTGTCGTGAATAATTTGAGGGCGCTTATTACAAATCTTACCACTATTTAGAGTTTTACACTCATCTAGCGAATGTGAAAAATTTCAGTCCCTTCTGATGTTCAGGTCCGCGCGCCTTAAAAAATCGAAAATCTAGCTATTTGGCCTTCTATCAAGATGAAACCTTGTGTCGTGGATAATTTGAGGGCGATTATTATAAATCTGACCACCGTTTTGAGTTTCAGCCTCATTATCGAAAGTGGAAAATTTCAGCCCGCCCTGATTTTCAGGTCCGCCTTAAAAAATCGAAAATCTCTATTTGGCTTTCTATCAAGACGAAACCTTGTATCGTGGATAATTTGAGGGCGCTTATTACAAATCTGGCCACGGTTTTGAGTTTCAGCCTCATTTGACGAAAGTGGGAAAAAAATCAGCCCGCCCTGATTTTCAGGTCCGCCTTAAAAAATCGAAAATCTCTACTTGGCTTTCTATCAAGACGAAACCTTGTATCGTGGATAATTTGAGGGCGCTTATTACAAATCTAGCCACTGTTTTGAGTTTCAGCCTCATTTGACGAAAGTGGAACATTTCAGCCCGCCCTGATTTTCAGGTCCGCCTTAAAAAATCGAAAATCTCTATTTGGCTTTCTATCAAGACGAAACCTTGTATCGTGGATAATTTGAGGGCGCTTATTACAAATCTGAACACCGTTTTGAGTTTCAGCCTCATTTGAGGAAATTGGAAAATTTCAGACCGCCCTGATTTTCAGGTCCGCCTTAAAAAATCGAAAATCTCTATTTGGCTTTCTATCAAGACGAAACCTTGTATCGTGGATAATTTGAGGGCGCTTATTACAAATCTGAACACCGTTTTGAGTTTCAGCCTCATTTGAGGAAATTGGAAAATTTCAGACCGCCCTGATTTTCAGGTCCGCCTTAAAAAATCGAAAATCTCTACTTGGCTTTCTATCAAGACGAAACCTTGTATCGTGGATAATTTGAGGGCGCTTATTACAAATCTAGCCACTGTTTTGAGTTTCAGCCTCATTTGACGAAAGTGGAACATTTCAGCCCGCCCTGATTTTCAGGTCCGCCTTAAAAAATCGAAAATCTCTATTTGGCTTTCTATCAAGACGAAACCTTGTATCGTGGATAATTTGAGGGCGCTTATTACAAATCTGAACACCGTTTTGAGTTTCAGCCTCATTTGAGGAAATTGGAAAATTTCAGACCGCCCTGATTTTCAGGTCCGCCTTAAAAAATCGAAAATCTCTATTTGGCTTTCTATCAAGACGAAACCTTGTATCGTGGATAATTTGAGGGCGCTTATTACAAATCTGAACACCGTTTTGAGTTTCAGCCTCATTTGAGGAAATTGGAAAATTTCAGCCCGCCCTGATTTTTAGGTCCGCCTTAAAAAATCGAAAATCTCTATTTGGCTTTCTATCAAGACGAAACCTTGTATTGTGGATAATTTAAGGGCGCTTAATACAAATCTGGCCACTGTTTTGAGTTTCAGCCTCATTTGACGAAAGTGGAAAATTTCAGCCCGCCCTGATTTTCAGTGCCGCCTTAAAAAATCGAAAATCTCTATTTGGCTTTCTATCAAGACGAAACCTTGTATCGTGGATAATTTGAGGGCGCTTATTACAAATCTGAACACCGTTTTGAGTTTCAGCCTCATTTGAGGAAATTGGAAAATTTCAGACCGCCCTGATTTTCAGGTCCGCCTTAAAAAATCGAAAATCTCTATTTGGCTTTCTATCAAGACGAAACCTTGTATCGTGGATAATTTGAGGGCGCTTATTACAAATCTGACCACCGTTTTGAGTTTCAGCCTCATTTGACGAAGTTGAAAAATTTCAGACCGCCCAGATTTTCAGGTCCGCCTTAAAAAATCGAAAATCTCTATTTGGCTTTCTATCAAGACGAAACCTTGTATCGTGGATAATTTGAGGGCGCTTATTACAAATCTGAACACCGTTTTGAGTTTCAGCCTCATTTGAGGAAATTGGAAAATTTCAGACCGCCCTGATTTTCAGGTCCGCCTTAAAAAATCGAAAATCTCTATTTGGCTTTCTATCAAGACGAAACCTTGTATCGTGGATAATTTGAGGGCGCTTATTACAAATCTGAACACCGTTTTGAGTTTCAGCCTCATTTGAGGAAATTGGAAAATTTCAGACCGCCCTGATTTTCAGTGCCGCCTTAAAAAATCGAAAATCTCTATTTGGCTTTCTATCAAGACGAAACCTTGTATCGTGGATAATTTGAGGGCGCTTATTACAAATCTGAACACCGTTTTGAGTTTCAGCCTCATTTGAGGAAATTGGAAAATTTCAGACCGCCCTGATTTTCAGGTCCGCCTTAAAAAATCGAAAATCTCTATTTGGCTTTCTATCAAGACGAAACCTTGTATCGTGGATAATTTGAGGGCGCTTATTACAAATCTGACCACCGTTTTGAGTTTCAGCCTCATTTGACGAAGTTGAAAAATTTCAGACCGCCCAGATTTTCAGGTCCGCCTTAAAAAATCGAAAATCTCTATTTGGCTTTCTATCAAGACGAAACCTTGTATCGTGGATAATTTGAGGGCGCTTATTACAAATCTGAACACCGTTTTGAGTTTCAGCCTCATTTGAGGAAATTGGAAAATTTCAGACCGCCCTGATTTTCAGGTCCGCCTTAAAAAATCGAAAATCTCTATTTGGCTTTCTATCAAGACGAAACCTTGTATCGTGGATAATTTGAGGGCGCTTATTACAAATCTGACCACCGTTTTGAGTTTCAGCCTCATTTGACGAAGTTGAAAAATTTCAGACCGCCCAGATTTTCAGGTCCGCCTTAAAAAATCGAAAATCTCTATTTGGCTTTCTATCAAGACAAAACCTTGTATCGTGGATAACTTGAGGGCGCTTACTAGAAATCTGGTCACTGTTTTGAGTTTCAGCCTCATTTGACGAAAGTGAAAAATTTCAGCCCGCCCTGATTTTTAGGTCCGCCTTAAAAAATCGAAAATCTCTATTTGGCTTTCTATCAAGACGAAACCTTGTATTGTGGATAATTTAAGGGCGCTTAATACAAATCTGGCCACTGTTTTGAGTTTCAGCCTCATTTGACGAAAGTGGAAAATTTCAGCCCGCCCTGATTTTCAGGTCCGCATCAAAAAATCGAAAATCTCTATTTGGCTTTCTATCAAGACGAAACCTTGTATCGTGGATAATTTTAGGGCGATTATTACAAATCTGGCCACTGTTTTGAGTTTCAGCCTCATTTGACGAAAGTGGAAAATTTCAGCCCGCCCTGATTTTCAGGTCCGTCTTAAAAAATCGAAAATCTCTATTTGGCTTTCTATCAAGACGAAACCTTGTATCGTGGATAATTTTAGGGCGATTATTACAAATCTGGCCACTGTTTTGAGTTTCAGCCTCATTTGACGAAAGTGGAAAATTTCAGCCCGCCCTGATTTTCAGGTCCGCCTTAAAAAATCGAAAATATCTATTTGGCTTTCTATCAAGACGAAACCTTGTATTGTGGATAATTTAAGGGCGCTTAATACAAATCTGGCCACTGTTTTGAGTTTCAGCCTCATTTGACGAAAGTGAAAAATTTCAGCCCGCCCTGATTTTTAGGTCCGCCTTAAAAAATCGAAAATCTCTATTTGGCTTTCTATCAAGACGAAACCTTGTATTGTGGATAATTTAAGGGCGCTTAATACAAATCTGGCCACTGTTTTGAGTTTCAGCCTCATTTGACGAAAGTGGAAAATTTCAGCCCGCCCTGATTTTCAGGTCCGCATCAAAAAATCGAAAATCTCTATTTGGCTTTCTATCAAGACGAAACCTTGTATCGTGGATAATTTTAGGGCGATTATTACAAATCTGGCCACTGTTTTGAGTTTCAGCCTCATTTGACGAAAGTGGAAAATTTCAGCCCGCCCTGATTTTCAGGTCCGTCTTAAAAAATCGAAAATCTCTATTTGGCTTTCTATCAAGACGAAACCTTGTATCGTGGATAATTTTAGGGCGATTATTACAAATCTGGCCACTGTTTTGAGTTTCAGCCTCATTTGACGAAAGTGGAAAATTTCAGCCCGCCCTGATTTTCAGGTCCGCCTTAAAAAATCGAAAATATCTATTTGGCTTTCTATCAAGACGAAACCTTGTATCGTGGATAATTTGAGGACGCTTATTACAAATCTGGCCACTGTTTTGAGTTTCAGCCTCATTTGACGAAAGTGAAAAATTTCAGCCCGCCCTGATTTTTAGGTCCGCCTTAAAAAATCGAAAATCTCTATTTGGCTTTCTATCAAGACGAAACCTTGTATTGTGGATAATTTAAGGGCGCTTAATACAAATCTGGCCACTGTTTTGAGTTTCAGCCTCATTTGACGAAAGTGGAAAATTTCAGCCCGCCCTGATTTTCAGGTCCGCATCAAAAAATCGAAAATCTCTATTTGGCTTTCTATCAAGACGAAACCTTGTATCGTGGATAATTTTAGGGCGATTATTACAAATCTGGCCACTGTTTTGAGTTTCAGCCTCATTTGACGAAAGTGGAAAATTTCAGCCCGCCCTGATTTTCAGGTCCGTCTTAAAAAATCGAAAATCTCTATTTGGCTTTCTATCAAGACGAAACCTTGTATCGTGGATAATTTTAGGGCGATTATTACAAATCTGGCCACTGTTTTGAGTTTCAGCCTCATTTGACGAAAGTGGAAAATTTCAGCCCGCCCTGATTTTCAGGTCCGTCTTAAAAAATCGAAAATCTCTATTTGGCTTTCTATCAAGACGAAACCTTGTATCGTGGATAATTTTAGGGCGATTATTACAAATCTGGCCACTGTTTTGAGTTTCAGCCTCATTTGACGAAAGTGGAAAATTTCAGCCCGCCCTGATTTTCAGGTCCGTCTTAAAAAATCGAAAATCTCTATTTAGCCTTCTATCGACACATTGCTCAACAATAAAACAAAGTTTGCAAGAAACTGTTCTGAAAACGATGAATCTGCCTCCTCAGCTGCCAACTATTCGTCAAGAGATGGTGCTATATGAAGACGGTGAAAATAAAGGAAGAAATTTACAATTGGTGTACAACTTCTTGCCATTTCACCTACAAGTGTGGAATATGAGAGGGATTTTTCAGCTGCAGGAACTGTCTGCACAAAAATGAGGTCAAGATTACTGACGAACTGAGCCTCTTGCGTTCTTATTTTAAAAACTCTTCTCTCTCAAAATAATTTTTTGTACTACTTTAGTACCTATTGGGTCTTATTTTGTATAGTTTACATTTTGAATGTTCCTTTAAGTTGGTTTTAGTTGGCGTCCTTTGTTAGTACTTACATGCCTAACTTCTCAAAATAATTTTAGGTTTGTATTGCTTGATTGCATTCTCTAATCACTACAGTAGTCCGTATTTATAAAAATGAAGTATTTCTTTCAAAGGTCCAAGAAATTCATACAGATAAACAAAAATTCTTTAAAGACAATATCAGGCACGGTTTCCACAACAAACTGAATAAATTCCATCGAAAACAATGCACACAGAAGCTACAAAAACAAAGTAATCTTTCAAAAGCTTGACCTCTTGATACTTGATCTCTCACATTCCGTGGGATACCATGAGCATTCTTGGTCTACATTTTTTCCAGCTGGATTTATCTTGCTGGGATAAATATAACCCAACTGATAAACAACTAAGAATCCACGTCATAGATTACTGCTGTGGCTTCCAGAAAGAATGTCTGAAAATAAATATTTTCGTAGGTAAGGTAATGAAATTACAAATTCCAGCAACGTGATAAGTTTTCGAGTGTTTGTAATTGAACTGAGTGATATAATGGGCTGGTAGACAGGCAGGTTGTATAGGGCTTTGGCTAAATCATTTTCAAAAAATGCGTATGTTCTTGGATTTGGAGTCCAACATATTTTAGAAATAGGTCGCTTGATCATGGTAGGGACCCTTGAGGGATATAATGTAAAAATATTTTCACTTAAATTTTGACGTTTATTATACAGGGTGATTCATATCAAACTTACATTTTTTTAATAGAACCCTCTATATATTAATGGCAATTTGGATTCCTTGGTGAATTCCAGTGTGACTTTATGTATCATACATGGAACTTTAAACGAACCGTTCAGGCGCAAATCACCATTTTTGGTATAAGTAGGTATCAGAAAAAAAATGAATATTGCAGCGATTGTAAGACTTAGAAGGCCGTGACATTTGGTCAGACGGCTAAGTTTGAATACTTTTTATACTTTTAGCATTCAGTAGAGGAAACTTCAATCGCAGATAACTTGATTTTTTCAAATAGGAACGCCTATTTTTGTTTATAGAATAAAATGTAAAATTTGATTACCTTTCTAACGATATCGGATTGTCAATATCAATCTTTTTTAGTTTTCATTTTATTTCCAATTCTCAGTCAAATGAGACTATATTATTAGTTATTACAGGAAGGTTTATGTGTGAACATATCAAAAACGGAAAATAGATGTTGGCTAAGCATGCAAAAGTGATTGAGTCCCATCTCATAACCGAAGATTTTTCTAGAGGAAGCTACAAATCTTTAATTGATTTCCTGATGCGACATCTCTTTAGTTCTTTTATTCCAGTCCTTTGAGTCCTTCCATCCTTGACTCAGTTCTTTTCTAAGAAAGGACAAACAGTTTAACAAACACGGCAGCCATGGCCAACTCTGAGAAGCTTTCAGTATTTGGCAAAAATGTAGTAACAGGCGTTTTACTACTTCAAATCGAAATAGCTCCATAAATTGTACGTATAGGCATGAGGAATGATTAATAAAAGGTTTGCGATTTGGGAAGCCTTTATGGTACTTGAAACTCGGTGCAGTAGATCACACAAACCTCGAATTTAGCAAAATGGAAAGGCGCGTAAAGACTGCTTTTTCTTGAGCAAGATTTGGTTCAGTTTCTTGAATAAGAATTAGAATGAAAATTAGGTCAATTATTGAAAAGCATAGCGATCTTCTGGAATTGATTAGAGAATCCCGGTGCCTTCTTACCACTAACCTTACTTTTCCCAAAAAAAAATCCCAATTTTTAGATGCTGGTTATACTGAAAATGTGGGGACCCACGTGGCTGTGCGGTAAACAGCGTCTGTCTTCGATAGTGGGGCAGCAGCAGCCTTGTGCGCGGTTGGCGCTTGGGTGGTTGACTGAATTGCACCAGGGAGACTGAACAGTTTGGACTGGCTGTCGGTGTCGCCCACACGAGCGCTGAGCGGAGCATCTTACGCGGCCGGCACTTTGGATGGTCGACCGGAAGGGCCGGACGGGGGACCCCCGTCGGACCGTCCGGGATGATGGTACCATTCCAACGGTGCTGGCCGTGCACCGTCCCTCCTCTGGGAAGTAATAGTACAATAGGCCTTAAAGGCTTAAGTACTGAAGGCTCCCAGAGGAAAAAAAATACTGAAAATGTCGATATTTACCAACAAATTAGGGATTTTATTTTTGACTTGCATTTTCTCCCTCAGACACAAATCAGTTATTTAATAATATACAAAAGTCGTAATATCTACCGATGTACTAATTTTGCATAGTACCTAAACTCAAGTATCAGATGCCTTCATTACTCTCCATAATGTCTTTATCAACGTCTGAAGAATTAAAAAAAGACAATTTGACCCTAATTGATATCTGCGAGTTCATCAATCTCAGCCTGTAAGTTATGTCCCCTATTCAAACACAATAAATTGATTTACAACTGAAAACACGCTATCTAGACGTAATAAAAATCACGAAAGAATTTTAATACAGTACATTACTCTTTATTGATTCCATTGAGAAACCGTTTTATGTCATTATTATGGTTGTTTATTTCGTTAGATGCGGGTCATTAATTTGTCATTCGGATAATTATTCGAGAATGAGGGTGGTTATCTAATTTTGTGGATTTCCTATGCTACTGATTGACAGACTATATTTTATACTTGTTACATGAAAAGTTCAAGATAGATTTTGCCTATGTAATAATAATAATAATAATAATAATAAACCGTCTTTTATTCAAGAAAAAACAAATACATAAATATTTCGCTGACACTGAAGGCGAAGTCTAGCTCCTGGCTATTCAACTTAACCTTCAGAGGGGCTAACCCCAAAGAATACATGTACAGAACAAAAAAAAATATTAATACTTAAGTAAAAAGATTTTTTTTAAGTTTGCATAGTGGCTGACACTGATACATATAATATTAAAAAAAATACATACACATGAAGTGAGGTAAAAATGTTTACGACTAACTTACAAGGTGTAGACGAGCATATGGGACTGTGCGCATTACTAGTCTCCTAACAGTAACAGAGCTTATTGTACAAAAATGTGCCTATATCAATGTAGAGACAAAAAAAATGATGGTTTGATATGATAACCGTTGTACCTTTCGTCAAAATAATATATAAAAAATTACTGAACATCTACTGCAGTACTAATTTACTGTTTCGCAAGAAAATATGCCTTGACTTTATATTTAAATTTGTTTATATTATAAGCTCTGAATTCTGCTGGAAGTGAATTGTAGAGGCGGATCGCATTATAAATGAATGATCTTTGAAACATGGCCGTTTTATATTGAGGCATGGTCAAAGTACATTTGAATCGAACATTTTTTGAGTGGACGTTAGAACGAGGAACTAGTTTCTGCCTGAGAGCTGATGTATCTAGTTTGTTCAAGAGCTTGTGTGTATATGTGCCTAGATGTAGTAGTCTGCGATTTTCCATATTCAACCATTTACATTCCGTGATTTTATGTGAGATATGTTCTGATTTTCTTATCCCATAAATCAGCCTACAGCAGCTGTTTTGGACTTTCTGTATTCTGTATTTATCCAACTTGGTGAGGCAACAGCCATAAATGAAATCACAATAATTAAAGTGACTAAGTACCAGCGAATCACACAATAGTCGTTTAGTTTTGAGATCAAGAATTTGTCTGTTGGTCCAAATTAGCTTTAAGGAGCAAAATGCTTTGCTAATTAAATTGTTAACATGTACAGAGAAACGCAACGTGGAGTCAAATATTAGCCCCAAATTGCGAGCAGCATCACAGACCTGAATAATAGTGGTGTCTAAGGTAAGCGTGAACTGTTGTTTTAAAACGCTAATGGTATTCTTAGTTCCAAAATAAATAAGCTTACACTTGTCTGCGTTCAATTTTAAATTATGCTACTCAGACATCTCCTTAACTCTTTGAAGTTCGCTGTTTATCTTAACCTTAGCCATTTCAATATTGCTAGCAGGAAAACTGAAATATAGCTGTGTGTCATCAGCGTATGCCTGTATCTGGCAATTAGTTATACTGTTCAGTATGTCGGAGGTATAAATTATGAACAGTAAGGGACCAAGAATAGATCCTTGTGGAATACCAGATAATATATCTGTGGGAGTTGAAAACTTGCCATTGACAGATACAGTCATCGTTCGACCTAATAGGTAACTCCACATTAATAATACTGCTGGATTCGTAAAATTATAATACTTTAACTTTTGACAAAGTAGCTAATGAGATATAGTGTCAAAGGCTTTAGAAAAATCCAAAAGCACTAAAGAAGTAGACAAACCATTGTCATACGCCGTGAAAATATCGTTCGTGACAGTCACTAGAGAATCAATTATAGATCTTCCCGGACGAAATCCATTTTGGCAATTAGGTAAAAAGTTGTTTCTTGAAAAATATTCGTATATTTGATTGAACATGAATTTTTCAAATATTTTAGATACAGCTGGTAAAATACTTATAATGCGTAAATCTGAGAAATCTGTAGGATTCGACTTTTTGGGTATAGGAATACCTATAGCTTCCTTCCATAGTCTAGGATAATATGAATTCAAAATACAACAGTTAATGATATGTGCTATGTATTTGTCAATGAAAGGGCTACAGTATGTTAGCATGACACGATTGATATTGTCTACCCCGAAAGCATCAGATTTTATAGTACCAATCATTGAGTGGACTTCCTCGACAGTAATTAATTGAAATGAAAATGTTTCATGTGCACCGCATGAAGATTTACTATAGAAATCGATTTTTTCAGCGCAGTTATTCGTTACACACTGAAAAAAAGTTGAAAAATATTGATTTATCATATTAGGATTTGCTAGTCCGGCAGGTAAAACAGTGGTTCGATTGGATTTAACTCCCAAGTCTTTTAATTTTAAGGCTTTCCAGTAGTTTTTCACTTCTTTATTTTGAACTACCTGCTTCAGGTAAGACTTTTTTTCATTCCTCGTGACAGTCAATGTATAATTCCGCAATTCTTTATACCTCTGGTAGTCCAAAGGGTTTCGAGATCTTTTAAATTTAGATAATGCTTTGTTCCTCTCTTTTTTCAAAATTTCTAGGTTCGGGGTTAACCATGGTGAAGGATTTTTCGTAACTCTCTTGCAGACTAGTGGGGCAAATTTATCAAACGCATCTAAAATGTATAAGTTTAGTAGATCCAATTTGTTATCAATATTATCTTCTAAAATAATTGTCTGCCATGGTAAACTAGCAAAGTACTCTAAAAAAGATTCTAAATTAAAATTACGGAATGAACGATACTCAACGAATTTCGGGGAGTTATCAATCACAGGTTGCTCTATAAACACAAATGTTAATTCGTGATCAGTGATAGAATGAGCTGATAGGGTTCCTGTCTTAGACACTAAGTCTCTATTAGAGATTAAAATAGGGTCTATCAGAGTACTAGAGGTACTAGTGATTCGAGTTGGGACATCTAAAATTTGCGAAAAGCCGAAGGACTGAAAGCATTGCAAGAGGGGATTGTTTAAATTAAAAAAAATTACGTTAAAGTCTCCAAGACATGCAAACCAATCAACTGTATAGTATGTATGAGACAAGATGTTATCTATATCAGTTACAAGATCATTAATAGCTGAATTTGGAGGATAGTAGAAAACAGAAACAATGGAGTTAAAATGTTTAGATTTAAATTTGAGCATCAAGTATTCCAGATTACTCGTAATATCTACATCTAGGCTCAGAACCTCACATATTAGTGATACCTTGACATAAGCTCCCACACCTCCGCCTCTGCCAATACGATCTTTTCGGAATAAATTATAACCTGCAATGGCTACCATATCAGAATCCATATGTTCGTCCAACCAAGTCTCTGAAAGAAGCATGATATCAAAATCGTTAGCTAAAACAGTCTCTTTGAAATCAATGAAATTAGTAAATATCGACCTCACATTCAAATGAGCAATTTTCATCTTCTGTATAAGTTAATTAAACGCTTCAAGATTATATAATAGTACAGGTGTTATTAGTAAATAACCTAGAAAAAATATCTTAAGATATACAACAGCGTATGTATTCAATAGAAAATTCTTGTAACAAAATGTAACAATGCAAAGAAGACACGGTGAAATCAAACTAAAAAATAAGAGATCTAAAGAACAAAAATAATTGATGAGCCACCACTTTTTATTACACTACAGCATCTTAAAAACCCAACCCAAATTAAGAAATAAATATACCAACAACGTAATGTACATATTTTCGGCGAAACACGACACCTACAATTTTTCCAAGACAGCCTTAGAGTCAATAAGATATCGTATGTTATTTTTCATAGCATAGACACTGCCCATACTTGACCACACATTCCTTAAAGAAGTCTTTTCTATTGCGGCTTCCATGAGTTTGGCCCGATTTTCTGTTAGGTCCTCTTTTATGACGATGCCTGAACCTTTAAACAATTTTTTATTGGCGTAGATCTTCTGCTTGACCGTAATACTGGACAGCTTCAATAATATCCCTCTTATTTTACCTTCTCTCTTCTTTCCAATCCTTTTACAAAATATTATATCCTCCATGGTGATTTTGATTTTCAGATGAGAATCGAATAATCTGATAATTTCAGCATTCAGGTTTTCTTCGGCCTGCTCCTTCAACTGGAATATTCTAACATTGTTTAGTCTAGATTCTTGGTCCAATTTATCTAGTTTATTAGTGAGATATTCGTTTTCGCTTTTCAACATTGTCATCTCTTCCTTAATATCTGCTATGACTGTACTATTGTTGGATTCGTATGCCTGGAGTTTTTGCTCCAATTCAGTTATTTTCACACAGAGATTTTTTGTCACATTCTCAGCAACTTTTTCTATCAACTGTTTCATGAAATCTCCTTCTTTTAGCAAGGAATTGATGCCATTACCTATAGAATTTTTAATTTCCTCTCTTAATTCTCTTGTGAATACCATTATGGAAATTCTGATTTACTCACTGGATGTACTGGTGTAAGATGCAGCTGCTGTAGAAGTTTCACTATTTTTACACACGATTAAACCACTACTTTACATGTATGAAAGCGGAGCTCATAAAACCATGTCTACTCTGTGTCAACCATAGGCGTGTATGTGTGTTTGTCTTTGTCTTAGATTACTCTAATAGTGTCATGGTTTTTATTATTGTTCTTTTACGTAATAATAAATCGTTAAATAAATGGTTAGCGTCTTGTTACCAAAAGGTTCCGGGTTCGATTCTCGCCAGAGGTAGAACTTTATTTTATATACCTGACTATTGACTGTTGGGTTCATATTAACAGGTCTGTTCCGGGAAACAGTAAGAAACCCTACACAGAACAAAAAACACGAAGGACAGACATCGAGCGCAGCAGCTTCATGCGCGGTCAGCACATGGACGGCCGACCTCCAGAAGAGCCAGGAGGGGAAACCCCGTAGGTCCGCCAGGGAAGGTCGCACTATTCAACGATGTCCGTGCATCGTCCCCCCTGTGGAAGTTAGAGAACAATAATCCTAACGGCTCCCAGGGGAAAAGAAACCCCCCGACCAACTTTTGTAAAAAAGGCGAATGCTCTGAACGTGTTGGGGGTTTCACCTTTTAGCTTGTTGTCCAGTTGGTAACCCTACCTGTACTTGCAAATCGTTAGTGACTTAATTTGTGCACAATGAGGTATAGAGGAAGAGTCCCCGGCGTTGTGAGGCTTTAGGGTACCACAGACACACGCCATACTGACGTCTAAGCTTCTGAATCCAAATGAAGATAGAGGGGTAGGAACCAAGGCCATACTAACGTTTACTTAAAAGGTAGGTCTCAGGAACTAGCCTAATTAGTTAGAGACACACATCTACCCCGGTGAATATGTCACCAGAGAGCGTTTCTTCCTCTCTCTCTCTCTCTCTCTCTCTCTCTCTCTCTCTCTCTCTCTCTCTCTCTCTCTCTCTCATTCTTACCCTCCCTGTGACGAAATCATAACAGGTTTGCGGATAGTTTGCACAAAATGGTGCGTCACAAATAAACGTTTAAAGGCCCGGTCAAACAGAGGGCGGTCTAGAACGCGGCGTTCCGGCGTTTTAGAACGCCGCTTACAGCGTTCCGTTATATTGAATTGGACTGGTCAAACAGAGCACGTTCTGAACGCGACGTTACGGCGTTCTGAACGCGGCGACACGGCGTTCTCTAACGCCGCGTTACAGCCTTCTGTTGTCTGTTTGACGGGTTGAGCAAAAGCGTTACGCCAATTTTTATCAAGATGTCGAGTGATTCGGATTCGTGTCGCATAAACAAGGATGGTTTCAAACAGATTCAATCCACTCCTCCGTCATCCTGATACCGAGAACGCTGGGCGTTCTTTGCAAAATCTGTATCGAAATATAACGCGGCGTTCTACGTGCACTACGACCGTTCATGCTCTGTTTGACAGGTTGATACTGGAATAATACAATACAACGGAACGCTGTAACGCGGCATTCTAGAACGCCTAACGCCGCGTTCTAGAGCGCCCTCTGTTTGACCGAGCCTTTAGAGCATCTGTTCTGAGAGATGACAATCGGAAAAACTCGAAAGGCGCTGTCAGACTTTAGGGTACCACAGGCAAGCCATACTGAAGACGAGAGAGGGGCAGGATCCTGGACCATACTATCGTTTACTAAAAAGGCAGATCTCAGGAACTAGCGCGGTTAGAGTAACAAGGACGGCCAACAGTATGTACATACGGTCCTTTGTTCCCCTCTCTCTACTTGTTCGTTGCACAAAATGGAGCGTGCCAAATAAAAGTTTAGCAATCTCTGTTCCGCAAGATGACAATCGAAAAAACTCCCAAGGAGAGGACGAAAAACTTCCGGCAGACGAAGTCCTCGACGATCCCCTCCGCAAACTAACCCGGCATCGTCCTGTACCGGAATCTGCAGAATGCACCGCCACCAGCCGCCATGGTTCCGGGCGACCGCCTCCCTCTCCCCCCTCCTCCCGCTTTCCCCATACGACCGCCCCCGCCCGCTCCCGACCGGCGGCGGCGGCGCGCGACGGGACCGTTTCCATGGAAACGGCCATCGTCACCCGGGCCGGGACGTTGGTCCGTTGCGGCGGCGGCGACGGCGGCCGTTGCTAAGCAACCGGAGGCGGCAGCGGCGCGAGGTCCTTGCTCCGGAGACACAGTTTCGGCGGGACGGGACGCGCCGACCGCCTCCGCGATGCCCGAACGCCGCAGCGACATCTATGTACGCCGATATGCAGCAGGTAGAACTTGCGTTCCGAATGAATAAGGACCAGAGGCTATCCAGCACGGAATGTGGCTGGTGCATAGGCCACACGATGGGCCCTTTTGCGCCTCTATCCGCGCTAATTCCTAAGACCTGCCCTTTTGGCAAAGGCATCAAGTACATTCTTAGGTCCTATACGTTTTATCTCTATTGGTTCCAAGATTCTTGAGCCCAGCATAGTCTGCCTGTGATAACCCAGGGTTTCACAGCGACACAAGATGTGTGCCGAGGATTCTTCCTCTTCACCACACCACGTGTACACGCTGGGTCGTTGACCATCCTCATCACGAACAAGTGATGCCTGAAGGTGTTGTGACTCGTTAATAGGCCTACTAGCAATCTCAAGTTACTCCTATCCAGAGAGAGACAAAATCGTCCTATTCTCTCTGCAGGCCCTGCTAATAGTTCCCGAGCTTGACGGAGATGACCAGAGATGTTGCTCCATCTCAGAGAGTGTTGATTCTGGATCCTCTCTCCACTTGTTTTCCTAATCAAGTTTGCAGATAGTCCTAAGGCTGGTTCCGGGCCCACAAAACTGTTGCCGGATCCCATCCTAGCCAGATGATCCGCCATTTCGTTACCCTTTACCCCAGCGTGCCCAGGTACCCACATCAGTGATACCTTGTGTTTAGCTGAGATGTCGTCAAGAGCCCTCCTGCACACCAGGACCAGTCCCGACGTTATTTTCCAAGCACTCAGTGCTTTGATTGCTGCCTGACTGTCAGAGCAGATAGTAATCCGCCTCCTAGACCCGTCAGTTTCCCGAATACTTGTGTTCCAATACGACAGCTGCGTCGACGACGCGACGCTAAAAACGACCCCCTACTATTCTTTTTACACTCCCTGAATCTCGATATCAATTCAGTCGAGTACCTACATAACAGTTGAGCCAACGACAACGATCATTATATTATATTCAGTATCATGAGATACTTTTAGAGCAAATACTGCCTAATAATGTTCAAAGGCAGGAAATCATAGGGAGTGTCCGCAAAAGAGGAAGAGGTTGAGGACCAGAAAACCTCAAGGATGGTAACCCGAGCGATACTTATTTCTGCTAATTAGCTTGATCAGGCCCAAATGGAATTCATATGCCTACACCTAGATGAGGTCACATAACATAACACTTGGTTTCCGGTGTACCCTGAGGAGAAAAGGTTTTTTTGTGGTCAGCCTCCCGCAAAGGCTGAAAGCCTATGGCGCTGTAGAAGCGCAGCGGGAGGATAAATATCGGTGCACGTTAGATTTGAAACGCTGCAGACTGTAACCATCGGGAAACAAATTCCCCGACAGCTCATTCCACAGGGTCAAAGTTGTCCAGAAGAAGGAATACTGGTTCGGGGAGTAGGGACGTCGACCTAGAAAGGATGAGCTCGCAAAGCCTCTCTAGTGTTCCTCGTTCGGACTGCTTTTGGTGTTATTATCTGGGAGAGCTCACTCGAACATCTTCCGTGATAGAATCTGTAAAACAGGGACAGGTCAGCCACCCTCCTTCAATGATCCAGGGTGTGGTGGTCCTTTGAGAGGTTAGGCGTATCGATAAGTCCAATTGCTCTCTTCTGGATAGTGTCCAGCAGCTTTAAAAAGTGTCTGTATCTGGCGTCTGCGAATCTGTAGATTGGATTCGATGTTATTTCCAGCAGCTCGTTGATGTACAGCAGAAACAGTGTAGGAGAGGATAGGGCAGATCCCTGAGGAACGCCGGCTTTTATTGAGAATACGTCTGATGAACAGCCTTCGACTACAACAAACAGAAATCGGTCGTTCAAACGCCTATTCAGCCACTGACGCAGGCCAGGTGGCAGTTCATAAGCAGCAAGCTCGACCAGAGGTCGCTCATGCCACACTATATCGATATGTCAAGTGTAACGACCCGGGATTTGCCATGATTTTCAATTGCTCTGTTCCAGAAGAACGGAAGCCATACTGGCGATCATTTATGATGTTATTGTTGTCCAGGTATTTCAGGAGTTGTGTGTTAATGACAGTCTCCATAACCTTAGACATGCTGCTGAGAAGAGGATGGAAAAAACACAGACAGAAGCCGCCGACAAGAGCCATCCATCCTTGACTCCTCAGGTTACACACGAAACTAAGTGTTATGTTATGTGACTAGATGTGGGCATATGAGTTCCATTTGGACCTGATCAAGCCAATTAACAGAAACACGTACCTATCGCCCGGCTTACCATCCTTCACATTTTCTACACCTCAACCTCTTCCTCTTTTGCGGACACTCTTCATGATTTTCTACCTTTGAACATTTTTGTTATATAGTCTTAATATTGTCTTGAAAGTAGAATAGACAATGTGCTAAAGGCATGAATTATTTATTGTGTCTTTATAGTTGGCTTTTAGACAAAATGAATTTTTGTCGAACTAATAATCACGAACTGCCATTGAAGGAAGGATTTTGTATATCGAATAAATTATACACTGTGCTTAAGCAAAATCTAATGGTCCCTGCAGAAATGCGCGCCGCGCTGCTTGCGCGCAGCTTATTCGCTAGTTGTTCGTCGCGATCCACTACCTGTTGGCCTTTCAACGAATGCTTTGTATGTTCGCCGAACAGATTCGGACGGGAGCGTGATATGGTGTGGTTTTTGGGCGTGCACATTCAGTGTGGATCGCAGAAGGTTCGTCGAAGGGGAAATTTCAACGAACACCTAACGCACATACACAAACACATCGCGTGTTCGCGGCGCAGAGATTTGTACCCACCTTATCATCATCATAGTCACAATGTCTTAACAGACATGTTGTGAACTCGTAAAATGCATTTACTCATTTTACGAGTTTCTCTTGGGATATCTTTAAGATCTTTAATGCAGTAGTTTCCCATTTGGTATCCACTGGTTCGTCCGCCTTTAGGGGCAATTTCTCAGCCCAAGGACAAGAAGATGTCCTGACTCTTCTCAACTCGTCCACCCAAAGCTGTTGGTTGAGAAGAGGTTACTGTTTATACCGACAGTAGTTCGGTTCCTTTTACTCGCCTTTTACGACACGCAGGATATACGATGGGAGATATTCTAACCTGCCCCCCATAGGTAGTACCCACCTTAAGGTACATTAAAAACAAACGAATGCTTTATACGCTAATATTAGTACAGCCCGACAAGTGTAACAATAAGAGCCGTGAGAAATATGAAATAGACAAGGATAGCAAGAGACGAGAGGATATGAAATAACGTGTGCGGGTGAGACAGCGGCGAAGTACCTCTTCTTGCTACACTTGTCAGGCTGTATTCCAATGATAATACATGGTACATATTATTAGAACGAATATTATAACATATTTAGAAACAACTGTATAGACAATTGGGGGAATTGGTTGTTAAGTATACGTAAAGTATGGCACAAAGCGCCCCTTCCCCCCCGCTTTTTCGTAATCATACCAGCATTTTTCGTTCTTTATTTCCAGCTTATATCATGAATAATGTTTTCCGATGGATTGCAAAAAAAACCACGCGGGTATCGCAGATCAAATTAAATGGCTGCTATTTTTTCACGAATGCACGTCATACGCACTGCTGAAGCCCATCAAAGTGGAACGTGATAAGTGTGTAACAGAATCTTTGCAGAAGCACCGTAACCCGGTTTCTCGTTCTTCAGCTGTTCAAACGCGCATCAGAAAAACGTGGTCGCCAAATGTGGCGTTAATTCCTCAGGCATACAATGGATCTTCGTGTCGCCCAGTGGCGCTTTGGCTGGTTGGTCTGAGAAAATATGAAGAATTTTAATAATTTTATTTAATATTTCGTGCGGAAAAGGCACAAAGGTTCGGTCATCTTGCTGATTTTTAGGAGCCGTACAGATTTGAAAAAGTCTAGACAGAGTGAATTGTTTTTAGTTTATTTTATAATAGCTATGGATTTTACTTAAAACGTACTACACATATAATTATATCACCTGGAAGCTCATTTTGATTGCAAGTGAATTTTGAGCCATTATTACTAATCTGGTAGAGATTGAAAAATGTATGGTAATTAAAAGCCACGTTAGTGGCAATTTAGTTAAATCCAAAATTTGAAAAATGCTCATACTTCCAAACAGCACATTTTCGTAACCTCTGATTATTTCTCAAAATGGAAAAGACGAAATTTAAAGAGTGAGAAATAATTATTTGAAAGATGGTTGGTACTAGGCAAAGTTTTTCAAACTTCATTTTTTATCTTACCCGTGTTTCAAATTCTGTTAGACGTAGCCTAGTCTTTGACTTCATTATTGAATGTTTCCCAACTTAGTGTATTTCTCATATACTTAACGCTCATTGAAGGACATAGAAAACATGTTCTCGTGGTGAATAGAATTTCGAAAATACGTGGGTAATATAAATAAACAAAGCAGATGATACGTTTGGTACAGCAAGATTGAGAACTTTTTGTACAGATTGTGGATGCTCGTACTTGTTCAGACACCTTCATCGTAAAACTGAAAAAAAAATGGAGTCAACTGACTTCCCACACATAAAGGTGATATCGTTTTAATATTTTCGCATTGTGAAAGCTATAGTCTGAGATCCCCTTGAAACCAAATCATCGCCCGCCCTCAAAAAAATATCCAACACAAGAGCTCTCGTAAATAGTTTGTTGCATTTCTCATCGTAATGCCGGCTACACACGTTGCGGCAGGCCTGTCAGTTCGAACTGAACAGTCCGCCTGAAGACCGGTCGCCTGATGGACTGACCACTATCCACACGTTCAGGCGAATCTGAACAGTCTTAACTGACAGGCCGACCGGAATATACACACGCTAAGGCGACCGGATTCCAGGCGGACTGTTCAGTTCGAACTGTCAGGCCTGCCGGATCGTGTGCAGCCGACATAAGAACTGGGACGACACAGTTTTTATTCTTCAAGCGTCAACTGGATGAAACAGAACGATCAGGAACCCCATATCGCCTAAAAACGCAGTTTGAGGTATTTTTAATTTTTTATTATTGTTGCGCTACCACGGATAATTTTTCTAAAAACCATATGGATTTTCGATCCTCGTTACGTCTCTTGGTTTCTCTAATAGGCAATGCAATGTTCCAATGGGCCTAAAAAAGTGTATTATGCCGCTAGGTCTTTCATTCACAGGTCAATGGACTGCCTATTATGAATACAAATTTTTGAGTTTTACTACCCTCCATCCCCCAACTACCCCAATTTCACCCCCACCCAAGAAAAGGTAGAAAATAATCAGCAACTCCTAAAACGCCTTAAAACGAAGTTCGAGGAAATATTTAACATTATTTGTTTTTTCCTAATTACTCTGCCGCCAATGCACCTATATTCAAAATTATAGCACATTACCTACTCACAGCTTATCGGTACACAAATTTCGTCACAATCCACGAAGCTGTTACTGAAATTACAAGGGTAGAATAACGCGAACAAACAGACAGACCGACAGACAGACAGGCCCAGGGAAATGAGTGACGTGGATTTTCGTTAAGAGGACATCATAAAACGCCCAAAATGCGTATTATCTCAAAACCGAAAATTTTCGCGATCACAATACTTCCCTCACCTATCGATGTTGGAAGTAAAATAGGGTCCCCACATACGTCTCACAAAGAAACTTAGTTATCTGTGACATATGTTAGCTTTGATTTAAAAAAAACGGTAAAAGCGCTATAGAAACCATTTTTTATTGAGAGACATGTGTTAGAAAACTCCTTTTCCAACTTGATTACGAAATTTTGACTGATAAAATGCTGCGCTACTGATAGCAACTGCCTCGGAAACAGGTAACTCGTCATGCACTGTTGTGTCTACTTTCATTTCAGCGAATACCCGCTCAATTGCACATATACGGCCATTGCAAATAATGGCATACTTTAGTTATTAATAGCGACATGCTTTCCATTACGATTCATTTTTAGACACGGTCATTTATCAAAAATTTTCACAAATCGCAGGTCACCGGCTGCCTACGTGTTTGTCATACATAAGTTATTACATAGGAATTGTTCGCTCAAGCTTTCAATCGATGTGACAAACACAGTTTCCATGTGCCGCTTGATAACATTGTTAGATTTAGATTTTATTACATTTTTGTCGGTCTGACAAAGACAAAGAGACGATAATTCTGAAATAAGAAATTATCAAAAAAATTAAAGTAGTTTTACGCATTTTGCAGTTCTGAACAAAATGAGAAGCTTTTACAGCAGGTCCAATTCAAACCAAAAAAAATGGAGTCAAGTTGATTGACTCAGTACTTCCCACAAACTACGATGATACCACTTCATTATTTTCCCATAGCATGAAGCTATAGTCTGAAATCCCTTGCAACCAAATCATCGCCCATTTACCCGCAAAAAAACACCCAACACAAAAACTCTGGTAAATAGTTTTTTGCGTCTCCCTCCTTAGGAACTAGGACGCCACAGTTTTGATTCTGCATGCGATGCGAAATGCTCGGGAGCCTCCAAACCGTCTAAAAACGAGTATGAGCTGTTTCTATATTTTTAGTTTTTTGATTATTGTTGCGCCGCCACTGACACGATTTTCTAGAAACTGACGTGTTTACCATTCTCTCCGCGATAGTAATTCCTGTGTCGAAATTTCATTAAAATCAATTCAATCATTTTCGCTTTACGCAATACACATAGAACGAAATTAAGCAACACTTGTAGGTGTATGTAAACATCACAAAATTCCCATGGTTTCTGTAATAGACAAGAATTATATAACGAATCCCCTCCTATCTTGTATACTTTAGATAAGTCTAATGATGTAAACAACCTACTCTATATATTGGTGCCCTTCAGGCATTCAGGAGGATTACGTTTAGATTATTCTTAGCATTCATTAGTATTAGGTCTATTTAGTATCACACGGTTGTTTGGTAGAACTGCTACCCGAAACATCTGCAGAATTTAAGTTAATTTAAATAAAGTGTAAAAGTTACTTGTTTGGTGTTTTTTAAAAAGCCAAACTGAAGAAACTACACCTTAATTCAAGCCAATGTTCAGATGAACTTAAAAAAAGAATATGCCCCTAGATATTTTTTCGGATGGACCTAAAAAAGTGTATTATGCCGCTAGGTCTTTCATTCACAGGTCATTGGACAGCCCATTATGAATACAACAAATTTTTCAGTTTTACAACCCCCCACCCCCAACCACCCCAAATGCACCCCTACCCAAAAAAAGTAGAGAATGATCAGAACCCCCTAAATCGCCTAAAAACAAAGTTTGAGCTGTTTTTATATTTTTTGTTTTTTTTTATTGCTGCGCCGCCACTGACACGATTTTTCCAAAACATACGCGTTTTCCATCCTCGCCGCGGTAGCAATACTGTGTCAACGTTTCATTAAAATCCATTCAATCATTTTCGCGTTAAGCAATATAGAACGATCTAAAACAATACTCGTATGTATGCATCACAAATTCCAAGTCCCTTGGTTTCTATTATAAGCGAGGCAATGTTTGGATGGACCTAAAAAGGTGAATTATGCCACTAGGTCTTTCATTCACAAGTCATTGGACAGCCCATTATGAATACAACAAATTTTTCAGTTTTACAACACCCCACCCCCCAAACACCCCAAATTCACCCCCACCCAAAAAAAAAAGTAGAAAATGATCAGGAACTCCTGAAACGTCTAAAAACGAAGTTTGAGGAATATCTATTTTTTTTTGTTTTTTGCTAATTACTGCGCCGCCAATGCACTGATTTTCAAAATTTTAGCAGCATTACCTACTAGGAACCCACAGCATATCGCTGCCCAAATTTCATCAAAATCCATGCAGCGGTTACTGAAATTACGAGGGTAGAAAAACGCGACAGACAGACAGACCGACGGAAATGAGTGATGTGGATTTTCGTTATGTAGATATCATGAAACGCCCAACAAGTGGATTATCTCAAAATCGAAAATTTTCGCGATCACAATACTCCCCTCACCTATCGGTGTGGGAAGTAAAAAGGAAAACAAAACAGCAACTCAATATTTCCCAACAATCCGGTCTTATTTAGGACCAACGCTGAGCTTTAATTGTAGGAGTAATTAAAATTGTTAAACTGAGAAGGCATAAAAAAATCTAGCTAAAGATAATGATAAATTTCTTTTCAGTATTTCATGTACCATGCCTAACATCTAGCGAGGCATAATATAATTATTATGTATACTTATGTAAGCAACTCACTAGTCAACAAGCAATAAATAATGATTCATTTAGATGGCATCTACGCGTATTTAGTTAAAGTACATATTTCAAACTCTATTAGTTTGTTAATTGATGATGCTTGCTTCTTATTAATAGTGCGCCTGTCTGTCTTTCTCTTTATTTCATAATTAGAACATTGTTAATTTCAGTACTTTCGGAGCTTTTTCTATGCCCAAAATCTTACTTCTGATGGACCATATATTAATCTTCTATTCAAACGTCTAAAAGTGCAGGTAAATGTCTGGTAATGAAAGAGATTTTCAGATTTACAAGCTGGTCACCAGTGGGCGTAACAGCTGTCTTTTAAAGTTATTTTACCTGAAATCCACATAGTAAATTACCAAAAAATATCTGCTTTTTAAAGCTAGGATTTACTTAAGTAATTTCTATTTAACACTTTTCTATTAAGATAAAATGTGGGGGGGGGTAACTGAATGTTTTTTTTTTTCATAAACACCTATAATTCCTAAGCGACTAAACGGATTTCAACAAACTTGGTCTTTTGGAAAGAGCATTCATTATTCCATCAACCCCATCTTATCTATGATGTCTAATTTCTACATAGTGATACCGCTAGAGCTATAATAACAGAAAACTACCAAATTCTCTAAAAAAATTAAATGAATGATGTGACTTTTTCATATTTTGCATCATGGTTGTCATGCTGCAACATTTTTACCATAGTGCAAATATGACAGATCTAACGGAAAACCGGTCGATCTGGCAACACTGCATATTGCTCTCACTCCTCTCTTTCTCTCTTCGCTGGTGATTTGTGTTATACGCCGTCTGTATTTCATATTTTTATCTTTCCATTCATGCCTGTATACAAAACCTCTCTTCATAATTACTTAAGCTGCTTGTATGTATATGAAATATGAGAGTATAATGGGCCCTTTCAGACACCGGCATATTTTTAATGTACTGGTATGCGACCTCAGTGGGTGTCTTGATGCCTTATGCCTTTTAAATTACACTCTTCATTTTTATAAGGGGTCCTCCTATAGTCCAAACGATTTCTTACAGACTGATGATGTTTTAACGAGATCTGATAAAAGTCTGACGTCTTATGACTATTTCGATTGACAAATGTCTGTTGCTAATTGTAGGTCTACCAGGCATTTCTTCTAGAAATACATGAAAATGTATAGGGTGTTCTAATTGAAAATCAAAGTTTTAAGACGTTTCTGTGACAGTCCAAAATCCGCATTCTTGATCAGTTTTTTAAGATGAGCCTCCCGCAAAGGCTGAAAGCCTATATGGCGCTGTAGAACTACTGCGAGAGGATAAGAGTTTATGCACGTTAGAGTTAAAACGCTGTAGGTTGCAGCCGCCGGGAAACATTCCCGGCAGCTCATTTCACAACTTCAAAAGAAGGAATGCTGGAGGAGACTGGTTCGAGGAGTAGGGACCTCGACCTGGTAAGGATGAGCTCGCAGAGCCTCTCTAGTGTTGCTCGTTCGGATGGCCTTCCGTGTTAGTATCTGGGAGAGAGAGGGAAACGTCAGCTACCCTTCTTCGGTGTTCCAGGCTGTGGAGGTCCTTTGTGAGGTTAGGCGTATCGATTAGTCTAATTGCTTTCTTCTGAATAGTGTCCAGAAGCTTTAGGGAGTGCTTCGGAGCGCATCCCCACAAATGGGAGCAATACTCCAACAATGGTCGGATCTGTGCCTAGTAGAGCAGCAACAGTTGCTATAGTGTATACAGCTTCCTACAGCGGAACAAAACTCCAAGCTTCTGTGCCAGCTACGTGGTCGTGCCAGGACATGTTGTTGTCGATGTTGATCCCCAGAAGCTTGAAGGTGACTTGACTGTTGGATGACCCAGTTGGTAAGCCAACGTGATACTTCTTTGTCAGTGTTGTTGCCCGAGTTTTCTGTACATTAAACTGTACTTTATTTACTAATCCCCACTCGACAATTAATTATTTTGATATCTACGTTGATCTGTTAGGCATGCTGCTGTCGCCAATGACGTACCGTCTCCTGGGATGATAGTGGCTTGCCTGCTTCCATGCACGACATTAATGTACTGTCGTCTGCGAAGCTGTAGATTGGATTGGATGTTATTTTCAGTAGCTCGTTGATGTACAGCAGAAACAGTGTAGGGGATAGGACAGATCCCTGAGGAACACCGGCGTTTATTGGAAATACGTTTGAAAAAAGCCTTGGACTACAACAAATAGAGATCGGTCGTTCAATAAGCTATTCAGCCAAGGGCGCAGGCCAGGGTGTCAAAATCAAAAAGTCGAATTTATATGTAAATTTCTGTGATAACAACAATAAAGTGTGTATCTTATAATTCACAAATAAAGGTCAAACTTCACATACAGGCATTAATGTGAATTGGGTACCGCCCTTCGTACGAGCAATAATGAGGGAAAAATATATAGATAATTGTTGATTCTACTGTTTCCACCCTGAATGTTCAGAAATGTATCTGATTCGGATATTCCAGTAATCGCTATATTTGTATACACCGTGTCCCAAGACCGACTCACGTTATAATTTGTTTAAATTTATATATTTATATGTAATAGTAAAAAGGTTGAAAATGTCCTTAATTAGATCACCAAATAGTAACGACGAAAGTATGATCTTTGTACGAAACGAACATCTGACAGTTGAAGTAAACAATCGACAATAACATTAAAAAGACCTGTTGCCTACTCCTACCAAATGACCTTTTCCATTTTCTGCTGTAAAATCGAAAGTGAGATTCACTGTCTTTTAACGTGGGACACGCACGTTCCAATTATCTTTACAACAAAACTTCAAACGTTGACTTCTCCGCAACAAATGCGAATTTCAGAATAATTCCTTTTGATATCGACTTCACTTTTCGAAATCCAAGTTTGTGCAATTGCTTTTTTCGGGGTTCGTCCTGGAACACGGTGTATTTATTTTTGAAAAATCCGTTTGAAAATCTGCGTTGTATGCAACTGTAAACAACAGTATATTATTCAGAAACGATGCAAATAACGATATTTCACCGAGTTATATATAGGAAGAGATAAATATGGATAAATAAACATAGAGATAATAGACCAGCTTTGGGTGAACATCACGTTCAACTCATAAAAACCAGACAAATACATCAAGATTGGCAGACACACTTACGTTTACGTTGAGAAATGGTAGCAATTAATAAATTCAGTATAGGAAATAACTACATAGCTAATTGCGTGGTTTCTAACTGACTCACTATTTATTGCTGTTTTATAGCTAGATTAGTAGTTTGTTTACATTTGGTACGTGTATACTCGACTACTGGATTTAAAAACGTATGTAAATGATATGCGGTACGATCTTATTGAATACGATCAGGTGTGTTAGTACTTGGTACTTGTATTAATCGAATAGGAATCTTGCTGATCTCGGTGTTTCTCATTACTAATTTATCACTTCACTTCGCTAAGTTGGCCTTACGACAGTACGTGATCTGAACTTTAAACGTGACGTGGTGCTATTTACAAATGATCTATTTTATGGATGTGTGCAAAGTCTATATTGGCAGAGTTCAAATATCGAGAAAAATAATTATCATATTGGTTAGGTCAGTGAACAAGTTACTCAATCTTTGGCAATCAAAATAGTAGTATGACGACTAAAATAGCATACAACAAGTCAGTGAAATTTCTACGATTTATAAAGAATTAAATACTTACAGCTGGGAGGTTTAAATATTTTTGAAAAGGAAAAACGAGTCATTCTATAATTTGGATTCTTGGCAACAGGATGGGGTATCAATCTTCGCATATTACGAAGAGTACATATTTTATTTGAATTTTTTATTGAAGTAGCTTTTTGCTAATACGTGATATTACCGAATATAGGTATACCCAGAAGGGTCAATGTAAGCTCACACAGGGGACCCACGTGGCTGCGCTGTGAACAGCATCTGCCTTCGATAGTGGGGCGGCAGCAAGCAGCCTTGTGCGCGGTTAGCGCTTGGGTGGTTGACTGAATTGCACCAGGGAGACTGAACAGTTTGGACTGGCTGTCGGTGTCGCCCACACGAGCGCTGAGCGCAGCATCTTACGCGGCCGGCACTTTGGATGATCGACTGGAAGGCCTGGACGGGGGACCCCCGTCGAACCGTCCGGGATGATGGTACCATTCAGTTATAGTACAATAGGCCGTGAAGGCTTAAGTACTGACGGCTCCCAGAGGAAAAAAAGCTCTCACAGGGTAAAAAGTACAGCTTACGAGACCAGGCGAGTACATACACCGGCGTTGCTGAAAATGGCAGATACAGGGTGTCCCACGACAATTAAGACAAGCAATATATCGGAACTGGGCAGTAGTAGCGAATTATAATTTTGGGGCTGTAAGTTAGAGCAAATATAGTATCTTTTATTATTATTGTGTCATCCAATGAGGTATTTGTTTCTGGTCACGTGACGTCCGATTCAAAAATTTTAATGGAACACCCTGTATATTTGTGATTTTTTGTGTTCCTCCCGATAAAACAATTTCAACAAACTAGCACACTTGGGGTCTAAAGTTATTTATTCAAGAGCTACAGGTACTTAACGATGGTACCACTACCATTGATCATAACATGTACCCCTACAGTTAAATTACTTTGATAGTGTTTCATAGTGGTAGTGGTACAGTCCTTTAAGTACCTGTAGCTCTTGAATTAATCACTTTAGACCCCAAGTGTGCTAGTTTGTTGGAATTGTTTTATCGGGAGGAACACAAAAAGCCACAAATATACAGGGTGTCTCATTAAAAATTTTGAATCGGACGTCACGTGATCAAAAACAAATACCTCATTGGGTGACTCAGTAATAAAAAAAGATACTATATTTGCTCTAATTTAAACCCCCAAAATTATAATTCGCTACTACTGTCCGGTACCGACATATTGCTTGTCTTAATCGTCGTGGGACACCCTATATATAGTAAAGTGCTGTGGGCGAACTTCGTACTTATCGAGTAAGAATCTTGCTAGTATCGGTGTTTCTCATTAGTGATTTCTCACTTCACTTCGCAAGTTGGCCTTAGGACGGTACGTGATCTGGACGTTAAACGTGACGTGGTGCTATTTACGACTGATCCATTTTATGGACGTGTGCAAAGTCTTTATTGGCAGAGTTCAAATCTCGGGAAAATTACCACATTGGTTAGGTCAGTGAACAAATTACTCAATCTTTGGCATTGGTATCTAGTATCTAAATGGAAGTAATCAAAATAGCAGTATGATGACTAAAATAGCAAGCCTCAAGTCTGTGGAATTTCTACGATTTATAAAGAATTAAATACAGTTGGGAGGATTGAATATTTTTGAAAAAGAAAAACGAGTCATTCCATAATTTGGATCCTTGACAATAGGATGGGGTATCAATCTTCGCATATTTCGAAGAATACATAATTTATGTGAATTTTTTATTGAAGTACCTTATTGATAATACGTGATATTACCGAATATAGGTATACCCAGAAGAGTCAATGTGAGCTCACGCAGGGTAAAAGTACAGCTTATGGGACCAGGTGACTACATACACCGGCGTTATTGAAAATAGCAGATATTAGTAAAGCGCTGTGTGCGAATTTCGTACTTATCGAATAAGAATCCTGCTAATCTCAGTGATTCTCTCATTAGTGATGACTTGGCCAAGTTGGCTTTATATACGACGGTACGTGATCTTGAAGTTAAATGGTGACGTGGTGCAATTTACAACTGTTCTATTTTATGGATGTGTAAAAAGTCTTTATTGACAGAGTTCAAATCTCGGGGAAAATTACCATATTGGTTAGGTCAGTAAACAAATTACTCAATCTTTGGCATTGATAATAATTAGTATCTAAATGGTACTAATCAAAATATCAGTATATGATGACTAAAATAGCAAGCTGCAGGTCCGTGGAATTTCTGTGATTTATAAGGAATTAAATAGTTACAGCAGGAAGATACGTCATTCAGATAACATTGGAAAGGAAAAAATAAGTCATTCTATAATTTGGATCCGTAAGGCTACATTCCAACAGGATGCGAATGAATTTAAATCTCCGCACATTTTTCAAAGAGTTAATGATAGAACGTACAAGCCATTGTCCTGCTGGAAGCGCTTCTGGAAGTAATTTTGAACATGAAACATGTCCTGCTGGAAGGACATGCTTCGGCTCATATGGCTGTCCTTCCCGAAGGATCACGGGCGTCCTGTCAGCAGTACGTAGCAAGTATTATGAAATTTTGAGCAATGCGTATATAACAGTATAACAGATAGGATTAGTGTATTTCAAGGAGAAATACAGCGGCGTATCAACAGTGATGCTATAAAACGATTGAGGCACATAACAGTATATGTAAAAACTCCTTTTTCCTTGATATACATTTATAAGTAAGTGCTCGGTTCTCTGGAGCATCCTGTAATATAGTTGACTATATAACAATTTGTAATGGTACCTGAAGAACTAATGCAGTCTTAATCATGTAATAATATATATTTTCAGTGTTTATATTTATATCAGGATTTAAAATGGTTGTAACTACAATCAGATAAATACCTGGTACATCATTTGAATCCTCGTTTTCAAGTTTCAGCTCGTTCAGGGATATTTTGGCAACGCTGTTGTCGATATCCCATAAGACTATGGCACATTTGATTGAATTTATAATTTTTTTTACGACCCCATAGCATCTTGGCGACTGCCACTGGTCTCCAAACATAGAAACACTCCAGGAATGGTCGTTTTTTACGTTGAAGACGGTAGCTAATACCGACACGCGTTGCCCCTTTTGTAGCATTTTGGCGACTGAATTCACAGGATTCAACAGGACATAACTTCAGAACGAAGCAACTGCTAAAAACATGCGCTGAGAGCTTGTAATTTGTAGAACATTTCGGTAGTATTCTTAAGCCTGCAGGAGGTATGCAAATGTCCTAAACGTACAATTTTCTAACGTACTAAAATGAGTCGCTTCTGGCCTGCCGGAAGGACGCTGTACGTTCTATCATTAATAATGTATTTGAAAATGTTTACTGAAGTGCGTTATTGATAATACGTCATACAGGGTAAAAGTGCAGCTTACAAAACCAGACGGCTACATACATCGGAGTTATTGAAAATAACATTTATACGTATTTAAACCGCTGTGTGCGAGCCTTTTACTTATTGAATTGGAATCTTGCTAATCTCGGTGTTTCTCTCACTAGTGATTTATCACTTCATTTCGCCAAGTTGGCCTTAGGACGGTACGTGATCTTGAAGATAAACGTGGCGTGGTGCTATTCACAACTGGTCTATTTTGTGGATGTGTACAAAGTCTTTATTGACTGAGTTCAAGTCTCGGGGAAAATTACCATATTGGTTAGGTCAGGGTACAAATTATTCAATCTTTGGCATTGATAATAATTAGTATCTAAATGGTAGTAATCAAAATAGTAGTATGATGACTAAAATAGCAAGCCTCAAGTCTGTGGAATTTCTACGATTTATAAAGAATTAAATACTTACAGCTGGGAGGTTTAAATATGTTTGGAAAGGAAAAAAACGAGTCATTCAATAATTTTGATCCGTGCCAACAGGATGGTGTTTCAATCTCCGCATATTTTGAAGAGTACCGAACATAGGTATACGCAAAAGGGCCAATGTAAGCTTACACAGGATAAAAGTACAGCTTACGAGATCAGGCGACTACATACACCGGCGCTACTGAAAATAGCAGATACAGGGTGTCCCACGACGAATACAAGACAAGCAATATATCGGAACTGGGCAATAGTAGAGAATTATAATTTGGGGGATGTAAATTAGAGCAAATGTTGCATCTTTTCTTATTATTACGTTATCCAATGAGTTATTTGTTTTTGGTCACGTGACGTTTGATTAAAATGTTTTAATGGGTAATGGGGTATATTAATGGCTTTTTATGTTCCTCCCGATGAAACAATTCCAACAAACTGGCACACTTGGTGTCTAAAGTGATTAATTCCAGAGCTACAGGTATTTAAAGGATTGTACCACTACCATTGATTATAACATATACCCCTATGCTAGTATTCGCTTCATTTTTTGTATTAATGGTCACAGTTCAAATCTCGGGGAAAATTAACATATTGGATAGGTCAGGGAGCAAATTATTCAATCTTTGGAATTGATAATAATTAGTATCTAAATGGTAGTAATCAAAATATTAGTATGTCAGACTCGACTAGCGTGCAGCAAGTCAGTGGAATCTCTGTGATTTACAAAGAATTGAATACTTACAGCTGGTTGGAAAGGTAAAAATAAGGTCATTCCATTATTGGATCCGTGAGGCTACATGTCAACAGGATAGGGATGAGTCCCAATCTCATCATATTTTTGAAGAGGAGCTACATAATTTGTTTGACAATTTTCGATACTCATATACATACATACATACACTTTGATAATACTGGCGTAATCAGCTGACATGGTAGGGGGCTAGAACCCAGGAGCAGTCAAGCATCACCAAGATAAAAAAGGAGGGGGTTTAGATTTCCGTTTCTCAAACCTCCGGGAGGAGCAGTGAAGAAACATCACCATCAGAAATAAAAAAAAGGTTTTCTGGCCTCTATACCCGCTATGAAAAAATCGAACAGGAGACCGCTCTACTAAAGGGATCGGGGGGGAGAGGGAGTTTCTTAGGTTAAATTGAGGAATATTAATAGCGCTGCCATTTCGGGTGTAATACTGGTGGATATTACAATTCAACTTGAAATCATAGACTATACTATTGAGTCAGTCAGTTACACCAGGATAGTATTTTTTCTTTTTGAGGACTAACTTCCTATATATCATCATCATAGTCACAATGTCTTAACAGACATATTGTGAACTCGTAAAATGCATTAGGTCGGAGCTAGAGTATTGCCGACACGAATATTATCAATAGTTTTGAGAACTGTAGCTCGCCATCGTTCGCGATTTACTATCAGTTCAGTGGTGCTCCTGATACTCATATCCAGCAGCTGTTTTGCTGTTTCATCGTATCCACCCAGCATGTAAGGGAACGGCCACGGCGACGCCCACTTGGAGCATGACCCTGAACTACAAGTTTCTCCATATTATCGCTTCTGTGTGTATGTCCGAAGAATGTAAGCATTCTCTCGACACAATGGAGGATAGTCTCTTTGGATTACCGAGCTCATCGAGTATGGAAACGTTAGTTCGATGGGCGGTATAAAGAACTCTTCTCCTCCACGTCCACATTTCAAAAGCATCTATGCGAGCTCGATCTGCCTTTTTAGTAGTCCAAGTTTCCGAAGCATACAAAAATATGGAGAACACAACAGATTGAACCAGCGACATGTGGGTAGCTCTAAAGCATGTTTTAGTAAGCTTTGTCATGGCCACACGTGCCTGTTGAATGCGCCGTTGAATCTCATCTTCACAGCTACCCGAATTGTCAATCAAAGAACCGAGGTACACAAAACTTCACTACTTCACAACGGCTGACTTTATTTTTCGATGATTATCGTGCTCCCTATCTACGATCATAACCTTGGTCTTGTAATTAATACCAAGACCATATGCTGCACTGTGTTGTTTTAAGATGTTTAATAGAGCTACTAGTTCTTCCTGAGAAGCAGCAATAAGGGTTGTATCGTCAGCAAATCTTAAGTTGGATATTTTGCGTCCGCCAACAGTTATACCGCCATTCCAGTTATCCATAACGTCGGAGATAATACACATACCATACAAATTTAATGGGAATGCTAAATTTTT
Organism: Callosobruchus maculatus; assembly: GCA_951848785.1. Taxonomy (NCBI): domain Eukaryota; kingdom Metazoa; phylum Arthropoda; class Insecta; order Coleoptera; family Chrysomelidae; genus Callosobruchus; species Callosobruchus maculatus. Next base: position 5,061,589 of record CATOUR010000083.1, read on the forward strand.
TATTCTTACTCCCCCACCACTGGAAATATTGAGGTTATCGTTCGAGCAAATCTCAAAAAAATGGTCTTAACCTAAAGATGTTCAATTTACTGCCTGATAGCATCAAGCATATGGAGCACCCAACATTCAAAAATTCGATAAATCAGCTTTTTTTAAAAGTTTATATACACCTGCGAAGGATGTTTCAGCCATTTTGGTTGAATACGTTGCACCCTCTCTTTTACTCATGAACATTACCTATAACTAGTTGTGTTTCTTTTGACCTCCTGTAACGACTTTTTTGTATGAAACAATGAATTACCATTCTAGTTACCATCTGTATGAGAGGTCAGTGTTCCTGCGTAAATGTGCGACCAACAGAAATAGCATCAAACAGAGAGAACGTGCTGCGACTGGAGACAGTGAAGACCACCTTCGTGCAAGCCATTCAGCAACATCAAATAATCATACGAATCGTAGCACGCCCTCTGGCACCAATTTAACCTCAATTCACGTGATGATGATGATGATGATGTATTCAGGAAATGCATGGATTGCGAACGCCTACAACCCTGTTGATGTATGGGATGGCTTCCATTGAAATCGCGACACGTGGGTTTGACACTACCGCGATTATCTGTGTAAGAGTACGAAGAAATATGTATATGTATGTATACCTGACCGAGGTTTGGCTATACAAGGCATTAAATGTAGCTATTTTTTTATACCATAATGAAAAATGGAAACAGGGTTATTTTATTATAGAGATTCTGCGAGCTCATCCTTACCAGGTCGAGGTCCCTACTCCCCGACCCAATATCCTCCAGCATTCCTTCTTTTGGAGAACTTCGACGCTGTGGAATAAGCTGCCGGGAAATTTGTTTCCCGACGACTATAACCTGCAGCGTTTCAAATCTATCGTGCACCGATACTTATCCTCTCGCAGCGCTTCAACAGAGCCATAGTCTTTCAGCCTTTGCGGGAGACAGACCATAAAAAAAGGTTCGGCATTGTTTTATATTTTTGACTTTGCCAAATGAACGGCTATTGATTGATAATTAAGAAAAGTAGGAGGGGTCAAGATGAGCCTTTTTTTGTGAATCCTTGATGCTTTTGACATATTTTTGCTTTCAAAATACGCATATTCCTCGTATAATTTCTTAAACCTATCCTGTGGCTAAGTAATCGCCCTAACGTTTGCCTAGCTCAAAGTACATACAAATTGTTTGAAAAGGTAAATTTGGAGAACTGATATTTGTTGATTCAGTAGAATACTCTTAGAAGAATAGAATATATTTATTCATAAGAGGAAAGACACCAAACTGTATACAGATCAAAACAAGTTGAAAGTAATTATGGAGCTTGTTATAAAAATATTTTCATTAACATTTCTTCAAACTTTGATATCCTTTTGATCAGTTTAATCGATGAAAGTAATTTTTTGTAAATGGTACTACATAAGTAGTATGGATTCCTTTTAACTATACTTTACTAATTGGGGAATTTGTCTTCAGAGGGCACATAGTACTCGCCAAAAGAAGTGATTTTTCCCAGTAACATATAATCTAAATGTTTAGGGATATCAAGATATATTTGTCATAATTATGATGCCAATACGCTCACACAAGGTGATACCTTCGAGGGTGGCAATGTTTGTAATAGCTATTACAAATAAATGAAATGAAAAAAAGATATTGGCCGATAATGAAATCCTTATTTAATTCCATCCCAGTGCGATTACATCAAAACAGAGGCAAAAACGAAAAAGCATCCAATATGAAGAAAATCTCTCTCTCCCTCTTATGAACTTCCTTATGAGGGAGAGGTTGTTGAAAGCAATCAATATAGGTGAAATGTTAAAACCATAGTCAAGGTCATCATTTCACGTCCCTCGTTGTAACCTGTCTGGCTTTTCTTTGATACCTTTTGTTCAGAGGCATTCTCTGTGTTCAGTGTTGCTAAATTCCTGGGCATCAGTTTAAACAGCTCTCTTAGGTGGTACCCTCACACTAACTATATTTGCAAAAGGGTTGCCTGGCAGATACACCGCATTAGTCAACTGCGTTTTGTGGTTGATAGCTCTTTGTTATTGTCGTACTATTTTGCCTACATACACTCCTTAATTTCCTCTGGAGTTATCACTTGGGGAGGATCCACAGAAGCACATAGGGTTTTTATTATGCAAAAACGTGTGGTACGTCTGATAGGAGGTATTAGCAGGACCAGCTGTCGAGATTCATTTAGGGAATTAGGTATATTATCACGCCGTGTGTCTAAGATATACTTGTAAAGGAAAACCTGCATGACTAAATGATCACAAAACATACGCAACTAGAAATTTACTCGTCATCCAGATTCCTAAGCACATATTATCTAAAACAGAAAACAGATCTAAACTTATGGCTGCAAAACTATACAATAAATTTCCAAGATTGTTCAACGCTCTTCCATCGAAACATTTCAAAAATAGAAAGTTATTCCTAACAGAAAGTTTATATTCTGTAGAGAGTATCTTTCAGATGCCACTCATATTTGATTTTATCTATATTATTCATATTTTATTTATGTACTTATTGCTTTGTGTGTATCTTTTTATATTAATCGTATCATCTAAGTGCTGCCTTTTACTTCGTTTTCTGTGTATGCGTATATATTTAATTATAAGCATTTGTGGTTATTGTTACTGTTGACTGTAGTATAAATATTGACATTTCCTATATCACTCTGTGATCATTGAGGACTAATAAAAACTATCTATCTTCAAATATGTCACATCCAAATTCTAGGTATTGTAGGAATATTATTTGAATTTAGTATTTTCCCGCTCATTTGTGCCGCCAGTAAAGTGACGTGACGTGTCTAGTGCAAGGTAACTACCTGACATTAAGGTTATGAGAACTGTCATTATGTCATCTGTCATTATCATTCTACTCTGTTTGTCTGTTCACTTCATTATTCACTGACTTCCATTCATACTGTTAAGACGTTAGTTAAGGTTATGTATTTTATGGTTATGTATGGCCACGCCACACTGTGTGCCCCATTTATGTTATGTGAAATATATCCTGTGCCATCAAGCTGTACCCGTTTGATTTGCTCCCCGAAACCGCCTATAGTATAAAATCATCGATAATATTGAAGCAGGCATGTTGCAGGTCGTGATGAATATGTATATTAAATATCAAGAAGGATGACAATGTGTACCAATGTTGGGAGAAACATAACAGTCCAGGTCGAAGCAGCACTGCAGCAAGTTGGGTTAGCTAAATTGTAATGTATATGTTACGGTTAAAGTATTTACTTTTATAGTTTATATCTCGGTTTATATACTAGCTGGATATTTTACAAACTACCCAAATGTCTCGTTATTTTGATGGAAAATCATATTTCAACTAAAATAGCTATGAATATTGGTTGATTTGTATACTATCTAGCTAGCTCACAAACTATACAAGATATGCCGCTAGACGCTAGTATAGACTACAAAGGTATCACACATATTAACCATTGTTTCTGGTCAGTTTACAAACTATCCACATCATTTGGATAAGGTATGCACCTAATATCTCTAGTAATACATAATAACCAACTCGTTCGTTAGTATGTAAATTAACCGGCTTCTTGGTTAGTATGTAAACTAACTAATTATCTTGGATCAATTTAACAGAAAAGTGAGGTTATGTTTATGGCAAGTGCAAGTGTGACGTGTTGGTATTGTTTACTGTCGTGCCTTGTAAAATTTGTTTAGGAACTGGTATCTGGTAACTGGTAAATGGATCAGCAACAGCAATTTAAAAAGTTACTATTTGAATGTTAGGAGAAGGAGTCCCAAAATTCAAAATTAATGAACGGCAGTGATTTAATGTACTTCTGCAGCAACACAGCAACATATAAAGAGAATACGCGAACAAGGACCTAACACTAATAACAAGAATGATTATCATATGACGAATACTTATGATTTACAGAGAATCGAATCGAATAGCAATTGTATGTTTTATCTATGAACAAACTTTACTTTTGACTAAAAATTATTGTTCTAAACTAAAGCAACCAAAGAGGATTGGTTAGTTTACATACTAACCAACGAGTTAGTTGGTTATTATGTACTACTAGAGATATTAGGTGCATAATGTATCCAAATGATGTGGATAGTTTGTATGACCAAAAACACTGGTTAATATGTGTGATACCTTTGTAGTCTATACTTTAGCGGCATATCTTGTATGTTTTGTAAGCTAGCTGGATAGCATACAAACCAACCAATATTCATAGGTATTTTAGCAGAAATATGATTTTCCATCAAAATAACCAGACATTTGGATAGTTTGCATAATATCCAGCTAGTATATAAACTATCAAAGTAAACACTTTAACCGTAACGTATACATACAACATGCAAACTATTGTAAAAGCCTCATACAAGGCCTCGCCTTTCGAGGTTGCGATATCTACGTAATATATATTATAGTATATGGATAATTAAAAATGGGACACCCTGTATATAATGGATTAGCCGTTACGTAACCCGCAAAAATCGGTGACTCCTGAAACATGGGTATGTGCTATGTATATTTCACACCTCCAGCACAACGGGTCAACAGAAACAAACACCAAACGCAATGCAGATCATAGATTGTGTTGCGCCAGCGCAGCGCGGAGTGTCGCAGAGATAACAAAGTGCAAAGAGGGAAAATCCGGTAGAATTGTCGGCGTGTGCTGTCGACCAAGAAGGAATTTGCAATCGTCACATTCCGCACGGTCTTGATGGCAATAAATTCACAAAAACAAAACGCTGCGCAATTAGTGCGCGACCTGTATACAGGGAGCCTCAGATTATATACAGTACATTCGCCTGATACCAGTTTTACATCGACGATTTCATAGCGAATTTGGCCTTGGGTCTTTGGTCTTGAATTAATCCGTCGACTCCTTCAAGGTCAAAGTGATTGTGTTTACATCAAGTGAACAAAGCCATGGATTTTGTGCTGCCAACGTTGTTGCCGCCAAACCTCGTGTTTTGGATAATTTGAGGGTGCTGATTACAAATCCGGTCGCAGTTTTGCGTTTCAGTCTCAGTTATCAAAAATAAAAAAATATAGAATACAGAAAAAATGTTTTTTGTAGTTTGAAAATAAAACTGGCCCAAGTCCATATTTTTGTTAATTTTTTTGTTGTTGTATTTTGTGAACATTTAATGGTGTGTCCTTTCAGTTTTGGTATCAAAAATATCATATATTGATGTTAGAAAAGTTGGAAAATATATGATAAATAACAAAAAAATATGGAAGCCAAAAATTGATTTTGTTATTTTCCAGAATTCTTCCTGTTGAACTTAGGTCCTTTTAATTCTCATAAATCAATTACTTTCCTGAGGGTCAACGAATGTGACAAGAGATAGACCGTAACTTCAAGACTTTAACGCCTCATTCTATATATTCAGGGTAACCTAAAAAAATTAAAATCCTTATTTAGCTTTCTATCAAAACAAAACCTTGTGTTTGGAATAACTTGGGGGTCCTAGTCACAAATACAGTCGCAGTTTTGAGTCTCAGACTCGTTTAACGAAAATCAAAGATTTCAGATCCTTCAGATCAGGTTTATCTAGAAAATCGGATATCTTTATTTAGCTTTCTATGAAGATGAAATCTCATGTTTTGTATGATTTGCGGGTGCAGATTACAAATCCGGTCGCAGTTTTGAGTTTCAGTCTCTTTTGACGAAAATCCAAAATTTCAGATCTATCAGATTGAGGTTTAGCTAAAAAATCGGAAATCTTTATTTGGCTTTCTAATAAGATCTAACCTCGTGTTTTCGATAATTCGATTACAGATCCGGTCGCAGTTTTGAGTTTCAACTTCGTTTGACCAAAATAAAAAATTTCAGATACTACAGACCTCCAAGTTTACCTAAAGGAATTAAAATGTTCATTTGACTTTCTATCAAGACGTAACCTTGTGTTGTGGATAATTTGAGGGTGTTTATCACAAATATAGTTGCAATTTTGAGTCTGAGTCGTTTAACGAAAATTAAAATTTTCAGATCTTTCTATCATCAGGTTTACCTAAAAAATCGAAAGTCCTTATTTAGTTTTCTGTTAGGATGAAACCCTGTATTTTGGATAATTCGAGGGTGCTGATTACAAACCCGGTCACAGTTTTGAGTTTTGGTATTGTTTGACGAAAATCTAAAATTTCAGATCTTTCAGATCTTAAGGTTCAGTTAAAAAATTGAAAATCTTTATTTGGCATTCCAATAAGGTGAAACCTCGTGTTTTGGATAATTTGGCGGCGCTGATTACAACTCCGGTTACAGTTTTGAGTTTCAGTTTTATTTGGCAGAAATGAAAAATTTCAGATCTTAAAAAATTGAAAATCTTTATTTGGCATTCCAATAAGGTGAAACCTCGTATTTCGAATAATTTGAGGTTGCTGATTACAGCTCCGGTTACAGTTTTGAGTTTCAGTTTCATTTGGCAGAAATCAAAAATTTCAGATCTTAAGGTTCAGCTAAAAAATTGAAAATCTTTATTTGGCATTCCAATAAGGTGAAACTTCGTATTATGGATAATTTGGGGGTGTTGATTACAACTCCGGTTAGAGTTTTGAGTTTCAGTTTCATATGGCAGAAATCAAAAATTTCAGATCCTAAGGTTCAACTAAAAAATTGAAAATCTTTATTTGGCATTCCAATAAGGTGAAACCTCGTATTTTGGATAATTTGAGGTTGCTGATTACAGCTCCGGTTACAGTTTTGAGTTTCAGTTTCATTTGGCAGAAATTAAAAATTTCAGATCTTTCAGATCTTAAAGTTCAGCTAAAAAATTGAAAATCTTTATTTGGCATTCCAATAAGGTGAAACCTCGTATTTTGGATAATTTGAGGGTGCTGATTACAAATGCGGTCGCAGTTTTGACGTTTAACGAAAATCAAAAATTTCAAAACCTCAAGCGATGTTTCCACCAACTCTCCATACATATAAAAGCGATTTCCATACAAAAGACAATGTAACGCATACACGTTTGTTTGAATCTTTCATACATAAATGTATGCCATCGGTTCTGCACGGATGAATTCCAACGCACATCATCAGATGCGTAGATAGACTCACCGCACACCGCGCGACGCGCGACGTCCTTCTGACTCAACTCGGAACAATGTGCATTAATTGCGACAATTTCAATCGCAGATCAGAAACGACACTTTTCTGTCGCACTGTCGAGTTGGCCTTGATCATTTTTCATGCCGGAGTAATCCGATGCCGGATTATTTTATTATCGTGGACGACGCGCAGTTCGTCATTCGGGACGGACACGCACTTATTTAATGTCGTTCAAGTTTTATTAAAGGATGGTCAGTGCAGCCTTCGTGAGTCGGGTTATTAGGTACCCATACACCAGCAGTCATTCCTGCCATTCTTTCCTTTGACGTTCTTTCTCGTTTAAAAACAAAAATGAAAGATTGTTCTTCGTATCCCACTAACACAATCGTGATTTTGCTATCTTTCCTGGCAGTCTTTACTGACGGACAATACTCTCGTTTTTGAAAAGGATTATATTCCTCTCAGAGCCCACTAACACAAAATGCCTTTTCTTGCAGTTTTGAAAGGATTAATTGCTTATACCGCAAATTTGGCAGGATTGTGGAGAATTATCTCGACGAACGATCATTTCACTCGAGGACGTGAGGATTCAACGGGATGTTGTGATTCAGTATTACAGATGATATTTGAGCTGTTAAAATGGAACCTGGAAGAAGTATTACAATTGCCTGTATTGGTATGGCAACTGAAGTTTTGTTTAAGAAAAAGAGGAGGCATCGTGAATGGTCAAAGCAGCAGAACATGTGAGCCTACTGATTTTCAAAATTATTTGAGAATGGCCATGTTTGATGATTTGTTAGAATTAGTTACTCCATTTATAAGGAAAGAAGATACGATAATGAGACAGGGATATTTGGCCACCGGAAGAAGTTATGAATGCTTGAAGTTCAGTACTGGAATTTCACCACAATCTCTTGGCCGCATAATACCAGAAACATGCAAAATCATTTATGAAGTTTTACAAAAAGAATATTTGAAAGTAAGTAAGTCAAGCAAGTAAGTATATATTACACAAAAAAGTTACAAAAATTTAAATGTCTTTATGAATATCCTCGAAATACTCTCCCTTCTAATGCTCGATTCTTCTGTGATGTGATCTGATTTGCCTCGGGATCAAACCGTTTCCAAACTTTGACTAGCTCCAAGTAGCCTTGATTTTTCATATTTCTGTTAGTATATAATTCTTTATTCTTAACTTGCCACAAGGCAGGGTGAGCTCGATAGCAATCTATAAATTGTTGTAGAACTCTTTTAGGTACAACTCTTAAATCGCAATTTTCATTTTCTTTGTCTACTGTAGACTGAGACTGGGACTCGTCTTCGTTCATCAAATCCATGGCAAACATAAACACTCGTTTTAGCGGCAACTACTAATAAGTATTTCACGCTGAACACCAAGAAAGAGCGCTCGCTCAATTGTGCCAAATGATAGTCTGCAACCAACTAACTGGGAAGATTTTACAGGTTTTATCCTGTCGGTGAAGTACGCCGAGATAGCCGAAACGAATGAATCATTCGACGGCGCATCATTTCTTACTTCACTAACGCACAAATATCTGAGAGGAAAGAACGTCAAAGGAAAGAATGTCAGGAATGACTGCTGGTGTATGGGTACCTATTGGATCCTAAAGCCTTGAACGCACTGGGTCGGATGTTTAGCATTGATTTGCCTATGGGTGCGCGCACTGTGTCGTCACTGTCGGAACAGGACCATCCGCACCTTCCGCCGCCCGATAAAATCCCGGAAGAAAGATTTCTAGGCATCCCGACCGTCCCGACCGGCCGTACCGATGACTCATCAGCCCTTCGGCGCGTGTCTGCACGTGCTTCGGTACAGACATTCCGCCGATTCAGTTGAGCAATACTGGTTGCAAAGCGAGCATGGATGTTCCCAAATTCATTACGGCGGTGGAAAACTACTACATCTTCAATCAAGTCAGGGAAAAGAGTATGAAACTCACCAAGCTCTAATCTCTTGCGATCTATTATATGAGTCAAAAATCTGGGTTTTCCTCGAGTTCTTGACCTTTTTTCTTATTCTTGTTCTGCTACCATTAGACTTACAATTATTTCTTCTTCACTCAACATATCGTTTTGGTTTTCACAATACATGGCAGCACAAAACCTATTACGAGACTGCTTGTCTCTTATTGTCCGACCTTCCGTCCGTCCGTCCGTTCCGTCCGTACCGACCGTACAGACCCACCCAGTGAGCGCAGTTACCTAAAAAAAGTGCCGAAGGTGCGTACCACTCGTACCGTTCCGTCCGACCCATCAGTGCGCACTTAGCTTAAAGCGGTCCACAGATGTTCCGGAAAACCTCAGAGGAAAAAATGTACAGAGCTGGCCTGAAGGCAAATTACAGTTTGGCCTGAATACACCCTGCTACACGGACGCTCAGGAAATGTTTCAGTTCAGTTCTAGCAAGCATGGCGTCAAAAGGCGATTGTCTCGCTCCTATTGGTTTGGCACTAGCAATAAACTGTGGAAGTAGCATCAAAAAGCATATTAATAGAAGCATCTGTTGTAAGGAATAGTTGAAAAAAGAACATTTTTCGCATACAAATTTATTCTCAGAGGCGGCGGCGGAGTAACTAGCAAAAAACGAAAAATTTCAAATATTCCTCAAACTTCGTTTTAAGGCGTTTTAGGGGTTCCCGATCATTTTCTACTTTTTTTTGGGTGGGGGTGAAAGTGGGCTGGTTGGGGGGTGGGGGGTTGTAACGCTGAAAAATTTGTTGTAATCATAATAGACTGTCCACTGACCTGAGCGAGAAAGACCTACACTTTTTTAGATCCATCCGAACATTGCCTTGTCTATTACAGGAAACCAAGGGACTTGCTTTAGATCATTCTGTATTTTATAATGTTGAAACTATGTACTGCATTGATGTTCATGAAATTTTGGCACAGTATTACTACTTTGGCGAGGATGGAAAATGCGTCTGATTTTTAGAAATCGTCCCAGTCAGTGGCGGCGCAGCAATAGTAAAAGAACCAAAAAATGAAAACAGCTCAAACTTCATTTTTACGCATTTTAGGAGTTCCTGATCATTTTCTACTTTTTTGTGGGTGGAGGTGAAGTTGGAGTGGTTCGGGAGTGGGGGGTTGAAAACTCAGAAATTTATTGTATTCATGATAGATTATCCATTGACCTGTGAAAGAAGTACCTAGTAGAATAAAACACTTTTTTTGCGGTCGGGCGAGCGATAATTTGGTTGCAAGAGCATCTAGACTATAGCTTCATGCTATGGAAAAATAATAAAACTGGTATCATCGGAATGTGTGGGAAGTATTGAGTCAATCAACTTGACTACATTTTTTTATTAGTGCTGCGCCGTCACGACACGATTTCTAAAAACAATAAAAGGCTTCCATCCTCACCACGGTAATAATGCTGTGTAAAAATTTCATTAAAATCGATCTAATAGTTTACACGTTACACAATACAGAATGATCTAAAGCAATATTCGTATGTATATACATCAGAAAACTCTTCCAAGGTTTTTGTAATAGGTAGGGCTATGTTCGGATGGACCTAAAAAAGTGCATTATGACACTAGGTCTTTCTTTCACAGGTTAATGGACAGCACATTATCGATAAAACAAATTCGGGCTGACAGGTATAAATTACACCTGTCAGTTTGAATTTACAATGGACTAGTATCACGAGGTTAAGAACAATGATTTAATTATTATGGCCGCTTAGTGCATACACAAATAAACGTTCTGCTGCATTTCGTTACTTTCTACATCATTTTGTTTTTTAGTAATTCCATTCTAAAGTTTAAAGAAAGGAATTCAAATTCAGCCAATCAGTGCCAACCGCGCGAATTATCAGCAGTGCATTGTTGCCAAGAACAGCTCCGACTCGCAAAACATTTACATTTCACATAAACATGTTATTTGCTATCCAAAGTGTTATAAATAATTTGAAACTCACTTCTTAGCTTTCACATTTCTCATCTTCGTATTGAAGAACTGCATATTATCCACATAAAAGTCGTACACCATAGCCATATCACCTTTAGGCAGGTTATCTGAATCGGCGTTTGTGAATCCACTATCGATTTTACCCATACTTGTTGGTTATGTTATGATAAAATAACTTGAAACCTACTAAAATGGAATAAAAGGATATCCTGTACAAATAAACGCAAACAAATAATAATAACTTTAAGATTGTTGAAAATTACAGCCAAAGCCCAATGGAATTTGGAAATGACAATGACCGAATGACGATTGATTGACAGGATTGACGGATCAGGAACCTTAACTTAGCTTTCGGAAGGGCTGTTCCAAATTATGGTTCTATCACCGTCCTAGAACTGTTTTCATCATGCCCCGCCCATTTTACAGTTCTCAAAACGATGATTGGTTGGTCCACCAGCGTACCAACCAATCATCGATTCTAGAATCACAAAATGGGTGGGGCATGATGAAAACAGTTCTAGGACGGTGATAGAACCGTAATTTGGAACAGCCCTGGAATTTCGGATCACGGGACATTAAAACCACAAAACATATCAGACGGGAACAGAAGACAAGATAGATGAGCCAGCCCGCGTACAGCTCCGCGCGCCATCAGAATGCGGCAACACAGCACACATATCTGTCTTTTGATTGGCTGTTCGCCTATAGGGCAGTGACGTCACTGCCCTAGGAGAATTCAAATATTTACCTCATTTTCACGGCTTTCCTGTGCCCAAAAAAATCGGAGAAAAAAATGAGATGCTTTTTATGACGTACTCTATCATATGCAACCAGAAATAAAATTCATTCATTCATTCACTAGTCCATTGACGAGTTGGAAGATTAACTTGACCGTTTTGAATTATCACTTGACGCTTTAGAAACTACATCTGGAAAGGATGAAGTGATCTATACAATAAGGACGGCCTTAATACGATTGGAGTCAGCCCCTAAGTCACTCCTACAACCCTTCTACATGCCCATAACGAATTACGTGCCTTATAGGCTTTATTTACTTGTTGTCTCCAATTTAGCTTAGAGTCTATATTACCCCTAGATCTTTTAATGATTCGGAAAGTTTAAGTGATGTTCCAAAGAAGATTGGCCTAATATATCCCGTCCAGTTTCCTTCTTCTAGTTCTAGTGAATCCCTTCAGTCTCATATTTATTCTATTACTGTATTTATTTTTATCTTCTTTAGTTTAGGCGAATCGCCTGTTTCATTCCTTCGTATCTCTGCCTACGCTGCTAGGTTGTCGCTCCATCGTCTTTGGGGACGTCATGGACTTCTGCGACCTAATGGAGACTTGTCGCGTGCAATTCTATCTACTCTATTTATTTTTATAGATCTGAATATTGTTGCAAATGAATACCACTTATATTCTAGACTATAAAACATATCCTTACCTACAACCTAGAAAATCATTTCAAGAATATTATCTGATAAAATATAGTCTCTCCACATGATAAAATCCATTACTTGATACGCTTGAGGCATTTAAAATTTAAATTATCCTATTTGTTGGTGTGCTGTGTTTAGATTAATAACATCTTATCTCCGGTTGTAATGAAGTGATGCATGTCGTATGGCTTCCGGCTGAGGAGTTGTACTAATATCAACGATGTACGAATCGAATACTCCTACCGATATACCAGGCTCGATCAATAAGTACTTGGGAAAAAGTTAAATTTTCTTCATGGTCACCTGACGCGCCTTCCCTTACATTTTTTAAAAATGGCCCCTGGTCACACTTCGACGTTGCACTATAGCTTTAAATTGTATAAAATTTGAGGGTCTGAAGATTTTTCGATTTCCGTTTCCTGTGGCTAAAACTCAAAACAATGACTGGATTTATAATAAGTGCCCTCAAGGTATACACGTTGCCAATTTTCGTTCCGATAGGAGGCCAAATAATGATTTTAGATTTTTAGGATGAACTTGAATATTTGAGGGTCTGAAGATTTTTCGATTTCCGTTTGCTGTGGCTAAGACTCAAAACAACGACCGGATTTTTAATAAGTGCCCTCAAGGTATACACGTTGCCAATTTTCGTTCCGATAGGAGGCCAAATAATGATTTTAGATTTTTAGGATGAACTTGAATATTTGAGGGTCTGAAGATTTTTCGATTTCCGTTTGCTGTGGCTAAAACTCAAAACAACGACCGGATTTTTAATAAGTGCCCTCAAGGTATACACGTTGCCAATTTTCGTCCCGATAGGAGGCCAAATAACGATTTTAGATTTTTAGGGTGAACTTGAAAACTTGAGGGTCTGAAGATTTTTCGATTTCCATTTTCTCTGGCTAAAACTCAAAACAATGACTGGATTTATAATAAGTGCCCTCAAGGTATACACGTTGCCAATTTTCGTTCCGATAGGAGGCCAAATAACGATTTTAGATTTTTAGGGTGAACTTGAAACTTTGAGGGTCTGAAGATTTTTCGATTTCCGTTTCCGGTGGCTAAAACTCAAAACAACGACCGGATTTATAATAGGTGCCCTCAAGGTATACACGTTGCGAATTTTCGTTCCGATAGGAGGCCAAATAACAATTTTAGATTTTTAGGGTGAACTTGAAACTTTGAGGGTCTGAAGATTTTTCGATTTCCGTTTCCTGTGGCTAAAACTCAAAACAACGACCGGATTTATAATAAGTGCCCTCAAGGTATACACGTTGCGAATTTTCGTTCCGATAGACGGCTAAATAACGATTTTAGATTTTTAGGGTGAACTTGAAAATTTTAGGGTCTGAAGATTTTTCGATTTCCGTTTCCTGTGGCTAAAACTCAAAACAACGACCGGATTTATAATAAGTGCCCTCCAGGTATACACGTTGCGAATTTTCGTTCCGATAGGAGGCCAAATAACGATTTTAGATTTTTAGGGTGAACTTGAAACTTTGAGGGTCTGAAGATTTTTCGATTTCCGTTTCCTGTGGCTAAAACTCAAAACAACGACCGGATTTATAATAAGTGCCCTCAAGGTATACACGTTGCGAATTTTCGTTCCGATAGAAGGCTAGATAACGATTTTAGATTTTTAGGGTGAACTTGAAAATTTTAGGGTCTGAAAATTTTTCGATTTCCGTTTCCTGTGGCTAAAACTCAAAACAACGACTGGATTTATAATAAGTGCCCTCAAGGTATACATGTTTTATACTACAATAAAAGTCCTTATTATTATTTAGAACAAAATTTTGCAGTCAGAGCTCCGACGCAACGAACTGCTCTTCTATTACTACTACTCACACCGTTAGATGAGCAATCAACGGGCCTGCGAATCGTACGTCCTGAGAAAGTGAAGAGACACAAGGATGACTGCCTTCTGCATTCTGGCGGCTAAGATGTGCGCCGCCGCACGGCATACCGGTATTCCATGCAGTCCACAGAACAGCGTATTGCGCATTCTTCTTGCAGTGGCGGTTCCTGGATGTTTGAAAGGGGGGGGGGGCGCACAAAAGTTTAAATAAAAAAAAAACTACACGAAAATCCTAACTGACATTGTTGAGGCCTCAGCGACACTCGGCACATAAGAGAGGTTTTAAGTTTCCACAAACAGCTATTTCTTGAAAGTTTTTTCTTCCTAGTATCACAAAAAGTCACTTCTTATCTTATCACTCATCACAAAATGTTAATTCTTAAGAGTTTTTAGACATCATCCTGCCTAACCAAGAAAAAAAGTCGTCTAGCTTGGAACTCCCAACGTCTGATCCAAACACGTCAGCCCTAACCACTGTACTACGTAGCCGTTTGCATCGTTTTGTCAAAAGATTGTATTAGTATCTAGTTACCTATTTTCATCTTTGTAATGTTATTTATGATTTCCTTAATTTTTATTACTTCCCACACCGATAGGTGAGGGGAGTATTGTGATCGCGAAAATTTTCGATTTTGAGATAATACACTTTTTGGGCGTTTTATGATGCCTACATCACGAAAATCCACGTCACTCATTTCCGTCGGTCTGTCTGTCGGTCTGTCTGTCGGTCTGTCTGTCGGTCTGTCTGTCGGTCTGTCTGTCGGTCTGTCTGTCGGTCTGTCTGTCGGTCTGTCTGTCGGTCTGTCTGTCTGTCTGTCTGTCGGTCTGTCGGTCTGTCTGTCTGTTGGCGTTTTTCTAGCCTCCTAATCTCAGTAACCGCTACATAGATTTTGATGAAATTTGGGTGGTGATATGGTGTAGGGTCGTAGTAGGTAATGTTGCTACAATTTTGAAAATCGGTGCATGGGCGGCGGAGTAATTAGCAAAAAACGAAAAATTTCAAATATGCCTCAAACTTCGTTTTTAGGCGTTTTAGGGGTTCCCGATCATTTTCTACTTTTTTTTGGGTGGGGGTGAAATTGGGGTGGTTGAGGGGTGGGGGGCTGTAAAGCTGAAAAATTTGTTGTATCCATAATAGGTTGTCTACTGACCTGAGAGAGAAAGCCCTAGCGGTAAATTACACTTTTTTAGGTCCGAGCATTGCCTTGTGTATTACAGGAACCAAGGGACTTAGAGAAGTTTCCGATGTATATGTACATACGAGTATTGCTTTAGATCGTTCTGTATTTTATAGTGTTGAAATTACTGAACTGTTAATAAAATTTCGGCACAGCATTACTACTTTGGTGAGGATGGAAAACGCGTCTGATTTTTAGAAATCGTCTCAGTGGCGGCGCAGCAATATTAAAAAAACTAAAAATATGAAAACAGCTCAAACTTCGTTTTTAGGCGTTTTAGGGGTTCCTGATCATTTTCTACTTTTTTTGGGGTGGGGGTGAAATTAGGGTGGTTGGTGGGTGGGGAGGGGGAGGAGACAACATTCGTGGCTACGTAATGTCCGTGATTGGACTGGAATAAGATCAGTGGGAGAATTGATGCAGGTAGCACAAGACAGGGATGCTCTCGCCATAGTGATCGCCAACGTCTGGGAGTCCGGACAAGGCACATGAAAGAAGGGGGGTGGGGGGTTGTAAATCTGAAAAATTTGTTGTACTCATAATAGGCTGTCTACTGACCTGAGAGAGAAAGACCTAGCGGCATAATACACTTTTTTAGGTCCATCCGAACATTGCCTTGCCGATTACAGAAACCAAGGGACTTGAACTTTCTGATGCATACAAAATTTAAAGATTAATCGAATACTTACCTGTATGAAGATTAATCGTAATTTCTCGAGCTTGTCTTCCGATATGATTACGTTGTAGTTTCTGATTTATCAGATCCATCGATACGTGTTTACAGCAGAGATTCTTTGTCAGCAATCCGACCGGCGCCCGACGCAACCGTTGCTTACATATTCATTCTGTTTTTAAGCAAAATTGCCCCAATAGGGGTAGGTGGTTGGGCGGGTGGGTTGTAATCACATCGGAAGACAAGCTCGAGAAATTACGATTAATCTTCATACAGGTAAGTATTCGATTAATCTTTAAATTTCTCTTCGCTTGTCTTCCGATATGATTACGTTGTAGCGGTTAAAAGCTAGTCGGTGCAATTTTGCGTTAGTTAACCACGCTTAAAGATAAACAATGTTTCAATAAAAGGAAAATCAATTTATTGAAAAATGATTACGTTAAGAAAAAACTAACGTATCAGAAATACATAGATACCATTAGGTATGTAAAAAAAAATGAGGTTTAGAATACATATATAAAAGAAAATTAATTGAGATATATATATAGATATAGGTATATATACGTACATATAGACACTACGTAAGATTAAGGTAAACCTAAATTTAATATGGTGTTTGCGAAGATATCATTAGGCGTACCGAGAGGACGATTATAAAATTTAAAGAAAACCTCTGAATTTGGGCTCCATCCGGCTGTATTCTTAATGACATTTATGTTTATTCCGGATTTAAAAGCCGCAGACGTTGCCGCATGGCGAACACTATATCCCGTAAAAACATTAACATTTATGCCGCTGTTTTTTAATGCTAACTTGATCCATCTACTTAAGGTCTGTGTTGTTGCAGGATGATAAGGTTTTTTATGCGTGATAAACAGTGAAGTGTGAGTTGATCGAATATGTTTTGTGACCTGTAGATAATGTTTCAGAGTAGAGGCTACACATAAGGCGGGTTTATGAAAAAATGGAAAGGTTAAAATTGGTTGATTTTTGTAAGGGGCTGAAGTTTTTAGTTTTTCAGAGATTCGGATTTCAATTTTGTCGTTAGAAGTGTTTATATTAGTAATATCGATTTTGCTTAGGGTTTGAATCCGATGCGCAGATGTTAAAGCCATAAGCGTTATTGTTTTAATTGTTAATTGTTCAAGAGATAAATTTGTTAAGGGGTAAAGGGTTGCTAAATACCCTAATACAGGTTCTACATTCCAAGTAAAGTCATATTTAGGTTTGGGGGGTTTTAAATTATAACTCCCTTTAACAAATCGTTTGATAATTTTTTCATCAATATCAGTAGGTGAAAACATAAAATTTAGAGCTGATCGGTATGTGTTTATTGTTGCGTAAGAGGCACCTTCATTTAATTCGGTTACTAAAAAGTCAAGGTAAATATTTAAGTCATATTTGAATACATCGTGATGATGGCTCGTACAATATATCCAATATTTTCGAAAACAGGCATTATACTGTTTCCACGTGCCTTCCGAGATAGATGAAAACATTACTGGGATGGCCCGGCAGGAAATGCTTCTTTCAAGGAATGCTGTCCGGACAATTTCCCGACCACCAGGGAAAGCTTCCTGTGTAGGGGATGAGCCTCTCTAAAAGGAGAGAGTAATAAAGTTTCATGGGGTTTAAACGATAAGGGCTTTTCAACCAATAAAGATATAAATAAAGGATACCAAGGCTGCGATGGCCACGCAGGCACTACCAGGATACCAGTGGCTTGGTCCTGAATAATTTTTTCTAGTGTTTTAGATATCATTGAGAATGGGGGAAATGCATAAAAGTAAACATTTGTCCAAGAAGTTGTGAAAGCATCTACTGCTACTGAATTTGGGTCAGGAAACCAGGAAATATACTTTTTACATTTTTTATTAAGATCAGTGGCGAAAAGGTCTATTTCCGGTTTCCCGAAAACTCTAATTATTTTGTTAAAAATCTGTTTATGTAATTCGTATTCAGTTCCAACCGATTTGTCTCTTGAGCCCCTATCAGCTTCTGTATTTTCTTTAGAAGAAATGTAGGAAGCAAATAATGTTACTTGATTCTGTTCACACCAAGATAAAAGCTGATAGGTTATCTTGCTAAGGTTTCGGTATTTGACGCTCCCTCCCCGATTTATGCAGGCTATGGCAGTCTTATTGTCAATTCTTAATAAAACTCGAATATTCCTTTCTGTTTTGACAAAGGATTTTAAGCCGTAAAAAGCAGCTTGGATTTCAAGGTAATTAATATGTTGGAATTTATCTGATTCCGGCCAAAAACCCTTTGCATGCATGCCATTGCAATAAGCGCCCCATCCTGTGGTGGATGCATCGGAGAATATTTCCAAAGAAAATACTTTGGGTTTAATGTTTTCAGAAAAATGTAAATTTTGGATCCACCAATTAAGAGTGTGTTTTATTTGAGGAGTAAGTAACATTTTGCTATTATATGTTTTTGTTTTAAGGGCTTTGAATTTATGACGCTCTAATATTTTAATGTGATGACGACAGTGTGGGATGGCTGGAGCTGCCGCCACCAAAACTCCAATAACTTTTGCAAAGTCTCTGATAGTAATAGTACATTTCTTGCAAGTTTTGAGGATGAGGGTTTTTAATGAAAGTAGTTTCTTTGTTGGCACGGAAAAGGTCATTTTAGCTAAGTCATAAGAAAAACCTAGGTAAGTTATTGTTTGAGACGGGATTAAATTGGATTTTTCTGTATTAATAATGAAACCTAACGTGCTGAAGAGATTCACTATAAAATTTGTATTAAGCGCACATTCAAGTTTGTTCTGGGCTATAATTAAAATGTCATCCAAATACACTACTAACAAAATGTTTTTAAGGCGTAAATACTTAGCCACTTGTTTCATTATTTTTGTAAAGATATAGGGGGCGATATTTAGGCCAAACGGAAGGCAAGTAAACTGATATCTTTGGCCCTCTAGAATGAACCTGAAATACTTTCTGTACTTGGGATGGATAGGTAAAAGGAAATATGCATCTTTCAAATCCAAACTGGTTGCATAACAATTCTTGGTTAGAAGTTTATTAACGGTTCTGAAATCTTCGAGTTTGAAATGAGGAGCGTAAATATATTGATTTAGTGCTTTTAAGTTTAAAATAAACCTCTTTTTTCCATTAGGTTTGGTGGCAAGAAAAAATGGCGATAAGAATTCGTCAGTAGCATAAGCACATGGTGAAATGGCACCAATGTCCAAGAGCTCTGTTATAGATTTCTTGAATAACCGTAAATCGACATCCGAAAATGTTTTTGAGGAATAGTGTGACTGATGAGGGGTTTGAAGAAACTTTAATTTGATACCCTTAAGCCACCTTAGGACAACCCTATCGCTCGTGATTTCCTGCCACGCAGAAATGTAGTTTGATAGGCGACCCGCATATTTTGTATTTACCAGATCTAAGTTTTTCTGAAGCGGTCGCGGTTGCCCATTTTCTTCGATTTGTACACATTGTCGGGTTTCATTCGGGTGTTCCTCTCCCCCCGCCGGTAGTTTAAATATCCAGAGGGAGAATTAGTTGAAGAGGGACCGGGTAAAGGTCTAGTAGAGGTGGATGGTCGAGCTGATGATGGCCCGGCAGAAGATGGTCCTGGAAAACGGATGGGGTTGGAAGACCTATTCTTCAGCTCATAACTGGTCTTTTTCAAATTTTGCTTGTTCTTGACAGCCTCCCCAAACTTCTCACCAAACAAACAGGAATCCAGTTGGCGAAGGGAGCCGACTTTGCGTGACTCGGCATTGAGTAGAGGTAGAATATTCTGTTTGCGAAGCATTGATAAGGCATGATGAATATTGGTAAATAATAATGCTGCGTCAGCTAAACAGGCCAGTTTGGTTTGGGTGTGATTTTCCTTAATCAAGGAATCCATAACGACCCCTATAGCCGTTAGTCCATGGGCCATTTGATATTGCAATGCAGTAGCGGCTCGTGATCTTTAGTTTAGGGGAGGCAGGGTGGAAGCAAAACCTAGTATTTTCAATATATAGAATAGATCAACAAATTAAAACTTTTTATTGCAGTTAGGTGTAGGTAGGACTCTACTTGGTCATCAAAATGCCTTCAATTAAAAAAAAGAAGGTATTTCAATGCTCAGCAAAACCAGCGGGAAGGTGTAGAGTTTCCAACATAATTTACTACTAAAAATATATAGAGAAAAATGGGAACTGCATCCTGTATTATATTTCATAGTAGTAAAATAATGTGTGGATTTTTGCCAGGAATGGAAAGGATAACGAGAAAGGATATAGTGATGGGCAAAGATAAAAGGATGGAAATACGTTCAGGAATCGTAATAGAAAAATAACAGTTAAACTCCTTAGAAAACAAAATAAAATATACTCTTAAAATTCACTTTTCATCAGCGGCGATTTTTGCACGCTGCCAAAAAAAAATGATGTGAATTCCTTATTATAAAATATTGTAGTTTTGTCTCAAAAACGTCTAATAATAACTGAAATAAACTATAAATCAGTGCCATTATACCATTATTGGCAGCACTAAAAAAACTTAAACAAAAAAATAAGTCTTCAACAATATTTGAATAATATTGAACTATCAAGATAAATTCTAATATCACAAATAAATATAATATAAAGTATATATATATATATATATATATATATATATATATATATATATATATATATATATATATATATATATATATATATATATATATAGACAAAACAAAAACAAAAAAGGTGCAGCCCGGGCTCCGACACACCGGGCTGCTGTTCCATTCCCCAGCGACTATTCCTCACACCGTGAGGTGAGCAATCACTGGGTCCGCGTATCGTGCGTCCTAAGCAGACGAAGGGACCCATGGATGACTGCCTTCTGCATTCTGGCGGCTAAGATGTGCGCCGCCGCACGGCACACCGGCATTTTGCGCAGTGCAGAGAGCAGCGTATCCCTCATACCACCTAGGGATCCAATGACCATTACTAGCAGACTCACAGTGTAGTCCGGCCAGAGCCTGCGAAGTTGTCCGAGGAGCTCCTGATACTTGGTCCGCTTTTCCTCCTCCTTAGAGACGATGTTCCCCTCGGCAGGTGCCGAGAACTCGATAACGAACATCGTCTTTTGTTGGTAGTCGAGGAGGACTATGTCGGGCTTATTTGCATGTATAAGCTCGAGCGTGGAGAATGAGTAGTTCCAGTAAATTCGGCACCTCTCGTTCTCCACAACGGACTCAATGTCCCCTGGAGCGTATGGCAGCACCGGTGTCTCATCTATACCGTATGAGTGCCTTAAATGGTAGTATAGCACTCGTAGAGCCGCATTGTGCCGATAGATGTAGGCTGTGCCAGCGTACACCTTACACGCCGACAAGAGGTGCGTAAGGGTCTCTGGCGCCTGCAGGCAGGCTCTACAGCGGATATCGGGCACATCCATACCCATAATCCGGCTACGGTATACTAAGGTGTTGAAGACACCGTCTTGGCAAGCCATTATAGAGCTCTCAGTCTCCGACTTCAACCCATTAGACCTTAGGAAGGAGAAGGTCAACTGCTCAGATAAACCATGCTCTTCTAGATGTTTGTAGAAGATTCCGTGCATTGGTTTATCTTTGTGAAGTCTTAAAAGCAATTGGACTTCAGCAGTTTTAATCCGGGCTTTTAATTGTGCGGGAGCAAGTTCCGTAACGGACTGCTGACACCTCCGCGTGAAGTCGAGCGTGAGACTAAGTTCTTCGGCTGCCCGTGTTGCTGCTCTAAAAAGGAAGGCTCCTTTACCCGCAATCTCGTGCTCTCGCACAAAGCGGATCAGGGGATCGGTGCTCGTCGTAACATAGCAGGCAGTGGCCAGTACTACTCTGTTGTGCAGATGCTCCAAACTCAATAGTCCACGCCCTCCCAGGTGTCGCGGGAGGTATATTCGCGGGACAGAGGATCTAGGATGTAGACTTCCCTCCATATTCATCCTTTTGCGAGTCTTTATGTCGATTTGTCGCAGCTCTTCCACGTTCCAGTGGATAGCACCAAAGCTGTATAGCAACAATGGGACCGCAAGCATGTTTGTGGCAGCGACTTTGTTTTTGCCGGACAGTTCTGACGACCAGATCTGCCGGAGTCGGTGCAAATACTTGCGGCGGAGACACTCTTTGACCAATTCTGCCTCTTGGATGTGACGCTGCGCCACTCCAAGGTAGGTATAAGTATCTCCGGCATGCAGTTGTCGCAAGATGCTCCCATCAACGAGCTGCTCCTCATCTTCACTATCTCCGCAACGTCCTCTTTTGAGATGAACCATGGCACATTTGTCTATCCCGAACTCCATACCAATAGCTTGACTGTAATCCTGCACTACCCTCAGCGACTGCTCTAAATCGCGTTGTCCGGAGGCATAGAGTTTCAGGTCATCCATGTAAAATAAGTGGGTGACCTTGTGCCTCCGGTAATTGGGCTTGCCACAGCTGTATCCCTTAGTATTTTTCAGCGCTATGGACAAAGGCAGTAGCGAGATGCAAAAGAGCAAGGGACTCAAGGAGTCTCCTTGGAAGACCCCTCTTTTAAATGATACCAACTCTGTTCGAACCCTGGTTTCACCCGATGTTATGGTGAACCGAGTCTTCCAGAGCGGCATCAGTTGTTTGATGCATCCCACTATTTGATCATCTACCGAAAGACATTCCAACAGCCGCACAATCAGTTCATGAGACGTAGTGTCGAATGCCTTCCGATAGTCGATCCAGGCCATAGAAAGGTTTCGCAGGTAATGCACGGAGTCCTGTGTGACACAGCGGTCAATCAACAGGTTATCCCTGCAGCCAGCTACTCCTTTCTTAGACCCTCTTTGTTCATATACGCTGAGAAATACGGGATTTACAGCTTGAAGGATACGCATGTACAAGATTCTGGTGAAGAGCCTGTAACATGCGTTCAGACATGTTATTGGCCTGTAGTTTTTAGGATCAGACAAATCTCCGGTCTTCGGGAGAAGCACGGTTCGACCCTCGACAAACCAAGCCGGAATTGGCTGCTCCTGATTTAGCCACGAGTTAAAAACTCTAGCTAAATGCCGGTGGCAACTGGGAAACTTTTTCAACCAGTAGGTGTTTATGCCATCCGGGCCAGGAGCTGCGAAATTCTTTGCGCCTCGTAAGGCACCAAGAATTTCTTCCGTGTTTATCGGGTGACGCAGTACATTCAGGTTTGGAGTCCTCCTACAAACGGACTCGAACTGCGCCAAGGCCGGAGTGTCTGCTTGGAGAGGTTTGGGGTGTTCGTAAATGCCCCTCCAGAAAGTCTCCACGCGATCAGCAGTTGGCGGCTGCTCTATGACTGGTGGTCGCTGTTGGAAGAGACGAGCAGGCTTTTCGGAAAACAATCTGTTTTCCTCCAAACCTCTCGCCCGCGTCACCAGTGATCGTTTAGCAGCGATTAGCGTCCGTATCCTGTCAAGACAATGCTGCTTGACAACAACCAGTACCGCTTGACTGAGCGTGTGATGGTCGCGCCTTAGCTCTCGGGCTATCTGGCGCACGCGGCGCGTAAAAGGCCTACCGGCCGCTCTATATTCCATCACACACTGGATACGGGATGCTTCTTGGCGAGCCAACTGGATTTTCGCTTCCATTTGGCGCACCCGCCTCTGTGCTCTCCCGACAGGAGAGTCTCTCACTCTCCCCTGTCCAGCCAGCCTCAGAGCCGCAGCGTAAATTTCGCAATTGATGCTCCAAATGTCAGAGACCTCCGATAGACGTTCACTCAGCGCCTCATCCTCTCTCTTTAAATCTGCCAGCTTGAAGGACCTCCTGTTGTTATGCAAGGCCCTTCGGTCACTGAAATCTCCAGGTGAGACGGCTTCGTCGATTTCCCTCTCAGCGGGCCTCATCGGCGACCTTTCAGCCTGGTTAACAGGCCTTTCAGTCGCCGGAGGGGCAGGCTGAGCTGGAGCACGAACGTATCCCTGCCCCCGAAGGTAAAATACCTGGTTCCGCAAGCTCTGGGAGGTAATTGTGCTATGCTCTGGATGCATTTCACACCACCTCCCATGCATGCGGGCCATGTATCCCCTACGGCGCGGGCTACTGCTCTCGTAGCAGCTCAGCAGGTCATCCTTCAGTTCCGTCGTCCACCTAAAACAGTCCATGTCGTTGCGTGTGTCGTCGTCAGGGCGATCCGAGGCACCGCCACCTTGCCCAGAGCCGGCTTCCGATACCGGCCTGGTGTGGGTGCTCTTCTTCTGGGGCGGTCGAACCAGAAGGTAGGGCCCGTCCGGTGGTTAGCCTTAGGGCCCCCAGCCGACATTTCAGAGGCAGCCGACCACATTGCCTCCTAGGGATGACCTATACAGGTTGCCGGCCGGCTTTCATCCCTGGCTTGGGTTATCCCCGCAGTGTCGCCACGCACCGAATAGCCGTTTGATGTTGGTCGGCTTCCTGGGGGCGCATTTTATACCTACTGCCAGGTTTGCTATCAGCCGCCCCTAACCTGGGGTCAGACGCTGTCGGGAAGCCGTCCTTAACATAGGTGCAGCCGCTTCCTCACTATGGTGGTTCATACGCCTGCTTTCACAGCCGGTGACCACCATAGGCCCTTTTAAGGCAAGGACTACCAATCTTTTAGTCGCCTCTTACGACAGGCAGATTAAACCCTGGGAACATTCTAAACCCGGACCCAGACGGGTATATATATAGACAAAACAAAAACAAAAAAGGTGCAGCCCGGGCTCCGACACACCGGGCTGCTGTTCCATTCCCCAGCGACTACTCCTCACACCGTGAGGTGAGCAATCACTGGGTCCGCGTATCGTGCGTCCTAAGCAGACGAAGGGACCCATGGATGACTGCCTTCTGCATTCTGGCGGCTAAGATGTGCGCCGCCGCACGGCACACCGGCATTTTGCGCAGTGCAGAGAGCAGCGTATCCCTCATACCACCTAGGGATCCAATGACCATTACTAGCAGACTCACAGTGTAGTCCGGCCAGAGCCTGCGAAGTTGTCCGAGGAGCTCCTGATACTTGGTCCGCTTTTCCTCCTCCTTAGAGACGATGTTCCCCTCGGCAGGTGCCGAGAACTCGATAACGAACATCGTCTTTTGTTGGTAGTCGAGGAGGACTATGTCGGGCTTATTTGCATGTATATATATATATATATATATATATATATACGTCATTATAACAAACCTGAGCCAATTGGAAATTGACCATATACTGAGCCACCTACTTAGAGATGTGCTAGATAAATAATAGTTTTATTTTCATCTCCAGATATATTGTGTTGTATCTAAAAACCGTAATATACATAAGAAATTATTTAAAATAAATATTTTTGAAAATGCTTATATATTCATATTTATAGTACATACATGAGCCATGCATACATTTAATACCATTGTGAGCCTTTGATATACAAGTTTATGTAAATTATCGAATCTTCCTGAGCCAAGCAATGTTGCCAAGATTACAGCTGGGTTTCGGCTCAGAATAGTTAGCAATCAAATATATACAAATAACACGCCCACTTGACCTTGACTGGGTGGAATTATTACTCCTGATGTACTGTGTGAGGCTTTCTCGGCCACCGTCGAGTGAATTTGTGGTTCTTGGGTTGTTAAGCCGGCGTCGTTTAGCGTTAAGTCTTGACGTTTCGCCACCACGAGTGGATGGCATATTCAGAATCTATTTCACTTTGGCGACTTCCAAAATACTGTAATTTGGATTTCGGATACTGTAATTTGTATTGGTCAATATGGTCAAGTCATTCTCACGTGATGCCGTGACCAAGGGAAAAGGGATTCATTTTTATTCAGGGTGTTAATTAAGTATGTTAACAAACTTTAACCACGAATAGTACTCTGAAAAATAGAAAGAAAATGTCATATGAACATGGGTCCGGAAATGCTTCCTAAGGGAGCTACGCTCCTTTGCATGGGGCACCCTGAAGACGGTTTTCCCTCGATATTCTCGAAATCTCGAAACCATTCATAACAAAAATTACGAAATTAGGTACGATGGGTAAACTTTTGACGCTGAATCTGATTCTGAATTCAGAATTTCATAATTTTAATCAGAGGCGTATCATACGGGAGGAGTTAGGGGTAAAAATAACCCCATTTTCTAAATGGTAATTTTTTGACATTTTGATTTTAGAATATGGTGTTTCAGAGTTTGTTGTCAAGTAGAAGTGTACTGATATTCAGCTGGTGGCGGTCACTTCCACTTTAAGAAAACATTCTCTATTTGTCTTAGTATTTTATTTCTTATTTGTTCAAACTCTTATTAAATAATGTTACTAAAAATAATACCTAAATGTTTTGTAATAACTCTAAACTGAATAAACTGACAGTTCTTAAGTTGTTTATCAATTATTTCAATTGTTTTTCACAGCACACTTATTAAATAAATGAACATTTATTTATTTACAATACCCTGCATCGATTCAATGTTTTGCATTTTTCTCGAAAATGGTTAGCCCTTTCGAGATGTACCAAAAAACCATTTGTACGTAGAAATCTCTGAAATGTCTGTCTGTTGGCGTTTTTCTAGCCTCCCAATCTCAGTAACCGCTACATGGATTGTGATGAAATTTGGGCAGCGTTATGCTGTGGGGTCGTACTAGGTAATGTTTCTATAATTTTGAAAATCGTTATACGGGGGGCGGAGTAATTAGCAAAAAACGAAAAATTTCAAATACGCCTTTAGGCGTTTTAGGGGTTCCTGATCATTTTCTACTTTTTTTTGGGTGGGGGTGAATTTGGGGTGATTGGGGGGTGGGGGGTTGTAATACTGAAAAATTTGTTGTATTCACAATGGGCTCTCTAATGACCTGTAAATGAAAGACCTAGCGCCATAATACAATTTTTTAGGTCCATCCAAACTTTGCCTTCCTTATAATAGAAACCAAGGGACTTGGAATAATTTGTGATGTATACAGGGTGGCCAATCGGGTGACGATAATAATTTTTTTTTTAGATAGCCCGTACCGAGACCTATCCAAAACACCTCTATGTATGTGTACCGATTATTGATAGTTTTCGAGTTATGATTTTTTTTTGAAAATTCAGAGAGATTTAGAGATTTTCCAGTTTTTCCAAGAAATTATCAAAGGCAAAAACAAAAATGCTTTTTGGCTTTTATTTTTTTCCGCAATTATACTCAGTATTAAGCCTATTTTAATATCCAATAAAGAGAACCTGTACATCCGAACAATAATTAAGTACATTTTGGGCCCAAAGTTTGAAATCTCTGTTTTTTGTCAGGAGACCAAAACCTTCTAAATAAAATTAAAAGTACTTATGCCTGGTTCTGGAGCTCCAATCTAATCTTAAAAACTCTGCAAGACATTGCACTTTCGAAATAATAACGAAAAAATAGCACTTATGGGGGCATTTTGCGCCGTACGTGACTATTAAAGGTAAAAAGGTGATAACTCACGAATTTCCAAAATGATTTAAAAAACTATTATTATACTTTATTATGACAAATTAAAGAAAAAAAACTCATAACAACTAATAAACATGATAATCATTGATGTTTTAATCACTTTTAATAAAAAAAATTAATACCTGTGCTTTTTGCTGTGTGCTATTGAATTTCTGCTAAATTAAGTTGTATGGAAAGTTAACAAAGGAAAAGAATAATAAAACAACAATCTGACTTTTAATTCCATGGCGAAATTACCTGGGAAGCGTTATCGTAGCATACGCCATCCCTTTTACTTCCCTCACCGATAGGTGAGGGGAGGATTGTGATCGTGAAAATTTTCGATTTTGAGATAATAGGTTTTTTGGGCGTTTTATAATGTCTACATAACGAAAATCCGCGTCACTCATTTCTGTCGTTCTGTCTGTCGGTCTGTCTGTCTGTACGCGTTTTTCTAGCCTCGTAATCTCAGTAACCGCTGCATGGACTGTGATGAAATTTGGGCAGCAATATGCTGTGGGGTCTTGGTAGGTAATTTCAAATATTCCTCAAACTTCGTTTTTAGGCGTTTTACAGGTTCTTGATCATTTTCTGTGTTTTTTGGGTGGGGGTGGAATTTTGGTGTTTGGGGGTGGGGGGTTGAAAAACTGAAAAACTTGTTGTATTCATGATAGGCTGTCTACTGACCTGTCAAGGAAGACCTAGCGATACAAATCACCTTTTTAGGTTCATCCGATCATTGCCTTACCTATTACCGAAAATTAACACAACTGCGCCGACATGAGCTCGCAAAAAGCTACTCTGAAAGAAAATGATGGCGTATGCTACGACATCGCTTCCTAGGTAATTCTGCCATGAAATTAGAAGTCAGATTATTGTTTATTATTCCTTTCCTTTGTTAACCTTCCATACAACTTAATTTAGCAGAAGTTTAATAGTACATAGTAAAGACACTTCAAAAATCACAATTTGGGTATTAGTTTTTTTTATTAAAACTCATCAAAACATCAATGGTTATCGGATTTATTAGTTGTTACGAGTTTATTTTCGTTAATTTGTCATAACAAAGCAAAATAATAGTTTTCTAAATCATTTTGGAAATTCGTGAATTATCACCTTTTTACCTTTAACACTCACGTACGCCGCAAAATGTCCCCATAAGTGCTACTTTTTCATCATTATTTCGAAAGTGCAATGTCCTGTAAAGTTTTTAAGATTAGTTTGAAGCTCCAGAACCAGACACAAGTATTTTTAATCTTATTCTGGTTTTGGTCTCCTGACTAAAAACAGAAATTTCAAACTTTGGCCCCAAAATGTACTTAATTATTGTTCGGATGTACAGGTTCTCTTTATTGAATATTAAAATAGGCTTAATACTGAGTATAACTGCAGAAAAAAATAAAAGCCAAAAAGCATTCTTGTTTTTGTTTTTGACGACTTCTTGGAAAAACTGGAAAATCTCTAAGTTTTCAAAAAAAAAATCATAACTCGAAAACTATCAATAATCGGTACACATACCTGGGGGTGTTTTGGATAGGTCTCGGTACGGGCTATCTAAAAAAAAATTATTATCGTCACCCGATTGGCCACCCTGTATATCCGAGTGTTGTTTTAGTTTTAGATCGTTCTTTATTGCATAACGCCAAAATTATCGAATGGATTTTAATTAAATTTTGACACAGTATTACTGCCACGGCGAGGATGGAAAACGCGCATGTTTTGGAAAAATCGTGTCAGTGGGGGCGCAGCAACAATAAAAAAACTAAAAATGTAAAAATAGCTCAAACTTTGTTTTTCGGCGTTTTAGGGGTTTCTGATCATTTTTTACTTTTTTTGGGTGGGGGTGAAATTGGGGTGGTTAGTGGGTGGGGGGTTGTAAAACTCAAAAATTTATTCCATTTATAACAGTGTCCATTGACCTGTGAAAGAAATACCTAGCGGCATAATAGACGTTTGTTAGGTCCATCCGAACATTGCCTTGGCTATTACAGAAATCAAGGGATTTGGTATTGGTAGGGGTAGGTATTGATTTAGGTCGTTCTGAATTTAGTAACATGGAAATTATGGAATTAATTTTAATGAAATTTAGACACAGTATTATTACCGCGGCAAGGATGAAAAATGCGTATGGTTTTCAAAAATCGTGTCAGTAGCGGCGCAGCAATAATAAAAAAACTAAAAATATAAAAATAGCTCAAACTTCGTTTTTAAGCAATTTGGGGGTTCCTGATTGTTTCGTTTCGTCCAGTTGGGGCTGAATTGTGTCGCCTACGGAGAGATTTAGGAAACTATTTACTAGTTTTTGTGTTGGATGTTTTTTGACGACAGGTGGGCGATGATTTGGTTGCAACTGTTATGTGTGGGAAGTACTGAGTCAATCAACTTGACTCCATTTTTTTTGTTTAACAAAGAGTTTAACAATTGCTAATCTCAACCAATCAGATTCCACAGAAGTGGAACATTTAATCACTGGATTATTTGATAATGATATAATGATGACAAGAAATTAGGGTTTTGAATTGAATACATTTTTTAGTGATACATGGAAATAACATTTAAGATTTATAACAAAACTATTTTTGTTTTTTTCACAATAATTCAAAAGTTATTTCAAAATAAAAATGGGCTTTTGTATCCAGTACCGAAAACACGCCCAAAGCTCCCGAACCCACGTGTCGTCAAGTATGGTTCGTTGAAGCGATCCGTTCTGCAGAGGGTCACATGACGTAGTGGTAAAATTCGATTCAAAAAGATATTCATGTCGATGGTACAAAACAAAATGTGTGTAACATGACTGAAAAGCATATCAATATATTTTTTGGTTAAAAAAAAAAAATAAAAAAAAGTTGCAAGCGTGTGTTTCGAGCCAACACCCGCTTGAACACAGCAATTTGCTGCGTAACACTATACCACTACGCCACCCGACCCACCACTGCTGAGCGGATCGCTTCAACGAAACATATTGACTTCACATGGGTTCGGGAGCCATCGGAGTGTTTTCGGTACTGGACTGAAAAGCCCATTTTTGTTTTGTTACAACTTTTTAATTATTGCGAAAAAAAGAAAACGAAAATAGTTTTGATACAAAACTTATATATGATATGATCAAAAGTGACATCCAGCTTTGACGTTTGTTCCCAATATTAATAAAATGCTATTGGATGATATTTATTAACTTATCTCTCGATACCCAATAGAAAGCTAAATGTGAAAATAAGCGCGGTAAAAAGAAAATAACTATAATACCCATATATCCCTAATGAGAATCACTCGGAGGTGACGTCATGCGCACAGCAGGCGAAAAACCGGACAGCGGAGCATCTAGCCCTGATAAAATAGCATGCACCTGATGATCGGTGTTGCCAAATCCTCTGGCTCATGTTTATAACAATTTCCGGTATATACTTGTATATAAATTATGAAATCGCAGCGCCATTTGTGGAAATTCGGTGAACTATATTTCCTAGCAATGGTATTAACCTGAGCCACCACATTATGACGTTTTTTACCTTTCTGACATTAGAGCACGGAACATGTTTTCGTTATT
Source organism: Callosobruchus maculatus (assembly GCA_951848785.1). Lineage (NCBI taxonomy): Eukaryota > Metazoa > Arthropoda > Insecta > Coleoptera > Chrysomelidae > Callosobruchus > Callosobruchus maculatus. The sequence continues at coordinate 5,092,676 of CATOUR010000083.1, forward strand.
TACAATCTGTGACATTTGATCTACCAAAGCTTTGTCTGAAATTGACTGTAGTAGGCCAAATGTACCGAGAAACAAAGGCAAACGGACCTGAGCCGTCTATATGGCTCACATCCGTCAAAGTGGCTCAGGTTAATACGCTCAAGTTCCTATTAGTGGATCAGGTTAGTATCAAAGAGGAAAATATATATATATATATATATATATATATATATATATATATATATAGAAATAAACTGAAAGGAAAAAATAAATAATGCATATAATTCTTTAAAAATATCAACAACGCTTGTACTTTAGTGGTATCCTACGATCTTTTTGATTTGCAAAATGCTCGATCACTTCATCATAGAACTGATCTTTTCCACTCAGTTCTTTAACTAAATCCTTATTGATTGAAATCAATGACATATTTGAGAGTCTCTCTTGGCCGATGGTATTTCGTGAATACGATTTAATCCGCTTCAAACATGAAAAGCTTCTTTCGACGGAAGCTGATGTGACGGGTATAGTAACAATAAGGCAAGTTAATTTGTATAATTCTGGCATGCATATGTTAAGGTCGCTCTCAGTCATAAATTTCAGCATATCATTGGGTGTATTAGAAGCCCCAAGAATTTTTTCAGAATATAATACACTAAGCTCATTTTTCAGTTGTATAGGATCGAATAGAGAATACTGCTTCAATAAATTATTTAATAATTCTTGTGGGAAAGAGCTTGAATAAGTTTCAAATTTATGTGTATTTAACAAATCGAAAAAACTTAGCTTATTCATGTCTGAAAATCTAATTTCTGTTTGACTAATAATTGTATCAATGATTTCATTGTATATTTGTTTGTACCGCGTTTTGGGGTCAACTATGTCGGACAACTTTCGTCGTTTGGCTTCCGTCTGTTCAAGAGACACTTTCTGGAAAATATTATCGAAAAACTGATCTTGGTTTCTAAATTCCCTCAATTTTAAAAGAAAGGCCTCCAAACGATCCTTGCAGTACATAATATCGGTAAACTTGTTCTGTAAAATAGAAAATACTACGTCTGTTTGTTGGAAAATTAGGCTGAATACTTCTAAATAGAAAATGAATGTAGAATCTTCTAAATGCTTTTTTAGCGCGCTTGATTCCCTTATAGATAAATTATCAAAATCGGAGTCATTTATGATGAAGTCGAAAACTTCGATTAATTGAGTTCTGTAAGTGTACACTGTAAGTACAGCCCGAGATGTAAAATTCCAACGCGTCGGAGTTGATGTCGGCAAACGTTTTTTGCAAATGGTATCCAAGACATGTGTCCTTTTAGTTGATTTTGAAAAAAATGAAGAAAACGCAGACAAATTCGCAAAAAAGACTCTAACTTGTGTGACTGACCTGCATGCACTACTCAAAACCAGATTCAATGTGTGAGCATAACAGTGAGTAAAAAGCGCTTGTGGAGCTATTGATTTAATTTTAGTTTGTAAACCATTTAGATCGCCCGCCATAACAGCAGCACCATCATAAGTTTGGGCAACCAATTTATTTTCCAAATCAAATTTTGAAAATGTATCTGTCAATAATTTGAATAAGTTCTCAGCGTTTCTACCGGAACTTACGTCATAAAAACCCATAAATCGCTCTTTAACCGTGCCGTTTTCGACATATCTCATGATCACAGAAAGCTGAGAATGACACGCTATATCGGTGGTTTCATCCACCTGCCATGAGAAAAATTGACTGTTTTTAATTTTTATGTCTATATAATTCATTATAGTCGAGGCAATTGAATCAACCACTTCATTCTGTATGGTTTTAGAGGTCCCAGAGAAAACATTATTTGAATCAAGAAAATTTTTTAATGTATTATCCCATTTAGCCATTAAACAAACAAGTTCCTTGAAATTCCCCTTATTCAGAGATTCTGAAGATTCACTGTGCCCCCTAAAAGCCAAATCTTGATTGCAAAGAAAAATACAAATATCAATCAATCTTTTTAAAATTTCTCTATTTTTTGAAACTAAATCATTATGTTTTTGAATTTCTTGTTGACGACTGGTGTCAAAAACGTTTACTATATTTTGTTTCCCCAAAAGATGCAATTTACATGTACAGCTTATATGCTGCTGACTTTTTGAGTGCCTATCTATAGCTCGAGATAAATTTTTCAAATCGTCATATCCTGTCTTCGACCAGGCATCTTCCCCTTTTGTAGCAAATAACACGCACGGCCAACAAAATAATTTTTTCAAATTTTGGCTACCTGTCAACCACTTACACTTCTGATACCAGGTATTGACAAAACTACGAGGCGGTTTTCCTTGATTTACTATAATTGTACTCAAATCGGGATGGGGAACACCAAAGTCTTTCAAAAAAAGCTTATCCTCGTACGATAACCTCTCAAATTTAATATTAATTACAAAATCTACAATATCTTCACAATTTCTGACCCCACTGCTAATTTGAGTTGCTTGACTTGATTCGCCCTCCATATTATTTAATATTATTCAAATGTTCCACCCTTCCCGTGACGCAAAGAAAAAAAATTAGCTACGGAAAGCTAGAGCAAACTTACCCCTTCAACGCCGCCGAGCAAATGAATCATTCATACCCTAACCTAAACCTACACCTACACGCATAAATAAAACCAAGAAACGCGGGAATAAAGCGGGAATCAGACATATACGCGGTAAGTCAAAACGTTCTTTATGTGAAGGCGTGTTTGCCTCCGGCACTTGCTTGCGGGTCATAAGAAAATACCGGTGCGTAAGAAAAAGAGTCTAGAACAGCTGTAGAGATACAGTGGAAATCTAAGCATGCGGAGGCATCGCCTCTGCGGCCTTGGATGTGGAAGATTTGGAGCAGACACCTTGTGACATCTATCGGCGCGTAGGCGAACAGTAGTTCCAACCAAGAAAATTTAATAGTCCGAGAGCAGGAGGAGGATATTCAACGTTTATGCAAATTTATTTTTAAAATATATAACATAAAAATATATTTAGTCATTATTTTTTATGCTACTGATCACAGGGGAGGCACTGCCTCCCCTGCCTCCCCTGAAGAGCCGCCACTGTTGCAATGACCTTAAAAAATAATCTTTTTTGTTGGCCGAGTCATTAAGACAATCCAAAACTTCATCATTGATCTTTGGGGGAGCCAGCGCCGGGGTATTTTTAGGAATGGGATACTTCTCGATGATCTTCTGCCTCTCTTCTTTTTTGACGCCTTTTTGCAAATAATATTCCCAACGTGATGCAATTTCGTCATGCAGCGCCTCCCCGTGAATTTGGCTATCTGTAGGTTTAGCTCCTAAGGCCGCCGAAAGGTCGGTATTTACGACCGGCGGCTCCAAAGAAGGAGGATTATCTACGGGTTGTGATGAGGGAGGGCGGGAAGAAGGTTCCACTTGATGATTGTCTAAAGTAACCTCCAGATCCTCTAAACCAGAGTGTACGGGGGAGTTGGCACGTTGATCTTCATCCTCCGATGATGAAGACTCTGGAACAATGGGCAGCCATTAGTCTTGAAAGCAAGAGGAAGCCAGATAGTAGTACGGTCCACGACCAAGAAGTAGATACACAAAAGTAGCCCACGGCTATAAAATAATCTACCCACGGTAGAGAGGAAGCCAAGGACAATAGAATGGATAAGCCCACGGCTGTCCGTCAGAAGTATTGTCCATAGGATTGGAAAAGATGGTCATAGTCTACCCACGGTAGAGATGAATCCAAGGGCAATAGAATGGATAAGCCCACGGCTGTCCGTCAGAATTATTGCCCATAGGATTGGAAAAGATGGTCATAGTCTACCCACGGTAGATATATAGACCCACGGCTATCCTGTCGAAATGAAGATTGCCTAGAGAACAAAAAATGTCTTAAACTTACCCCCTAAGTTCACAAATCTCGCTTTAAAGTGTTCCAACTCTTGTAGTAGAGTGTCAATCCTTTGGCGCTTTTGCACATTAATTAATGGTGAGCCACGGCGTTTCGGCATTGTCACTCCCGAAAATAAGCGCGCACAAAGCTCGGGTTACTCGATGGATACGAAAAACAGAATGAATATGTAAGCAACGGTTGCGTCGGGCGCCGGTCGGATTGCTGACAAAGAATCTCTGCTGTAAACACGTATCGATGGATCTGATAAATCAGAAACTACAACGTAATCATATCGGAAGACAAGCGAAGAGAAATACATACGAGTATTACTTTGGATCGTTTTGTATTGTGTTACGTGGAAACTTTTGAATTGACTTTAATGACATTTTGACAGAGATTTATTACCGCGACGAGTATGGAAAGTGCGTATGGTTTTTAGAAATCATTTCAGTGGCGGCGCGGCAATAATAAAAAAACTAAAAATATAAAAACACCTCAAACTTCGTTTTAGACGTTTTAGGGGTTCCTGATCATTTTAAAAATTTTTAGGTTGGGGGTGAAATTAGGGTGGTTTGGGGGGTGGGGGTTTGTAAAACTCAAAAATAAGTTGTATTCATGATATATTGTCCATTGACCTGTGAAAGAAGCACCTAGTAGAATAAAACACTTTTTTTGCGGTTGGGCGAACGATGATTTGATTGCAGGGGCATCTAGACTATAGTGTCATGCTGTGGGAAAATAATAAAACTGGTATCATCGGAATGTGTGGGAAGTACTGAGTCAATCAACTTGACTACATTTTTTTTGTACTGTAAGGAAAGTCGGTCAACGGTCATCTTAGACAACGCGTTCACCCGATTATCCATGTTAAATAATCGGTTGGTAGGTTAGATTGCTTAGAATCGTCGTACATACATGCCTATGTATCTATTAAAAAGTATTTTTTTCTCTTTTGCTCATGAGGGGAAGGGGCGACATTGCGCCCCTGCTTCAAACTTCAAATATTTTTTGGGAGTAGCCGAAAGCTTTTTCACCCCATTACTGAATGCTTTCCGCATTTTCTGATGCGTACTCATTAGCAATCTCAATTTTTATTGCTCCAATATTTAACGTTCCTGTTTGGGTTTATACAACATATATTTCACTTTTTACGCCTCAAACTACTTCATGCAATTGTTCTAATACCTAACATTATTTTCCTTATTCCTCTTAAAAAGGTAAACTATATTGCATCCTGCTCCCTCTAGTCGATTGGGTGGCAACGCCCCTGCCTCTAGGCTAGTCGTTTTCGGTTCACTGATGTTGGGTCAGATCCTTCGAGATACAATGTGCATTCCGGCGATTATGCCGTGTCGAAGGCATCTAGGAAGCTGTGAGCGAAAATTGAATCAATGTGCTACAAGCTATCCTTAGGGTGTCTGCAATTACTCTGAGCGGCGGCTTAGATCCCAATAGCGTCTGTTCTGAATTCGTGGTATGTCGCATGCAACGAAGATCAAAAAATACTGGGCAGTGCGGATTCCTGTTTGTATCTCCCCTCGGCATCCAAGGGTTTTGTGTCTCTTAGCTTGTTCTTTGTTGTTAAAGTTGTTTTTATGTTTATGAATCTCAATGGCCTTTCTGTACAATCTGGCGTAATGTGAGGAGGTCGTAGCAAGAACCTGCGTCTCCTCAAATTTTATCATGTGATCACCGCTTTCCTGGATCCGATGTTTATTTCTCAGTTTCTCGGGATTCGCCGAACAGCCCAAGAAATACACACAGAAAAATCTGTCGTTTTGTCAAAGACTTACGCTTGGGTTCAATGGGACGTTACACTCAGTATTCCTCAAATACAGCGCATGTTTTATCCCACGGGAAGTGTATAGTTGGTAGCGAATTATATCGTAGTGTCGATTCAACTACAAGATGTCATTGGATTCCAACGAATGATTCAATCGCAGCCTGTCGTTGAATCGAATCTGTGTTTGGTAATTGATTCTAAACTACTTTCTTTTCCTTGGACCAACAGATTTTATTGCGAGGACAGCTGAATGATTCGTTTGGATGTTTAATGGTGTGATTTTGTGTGAAGTTATAAGGAGCATGATATAAGAATTAGACATAAGCCTGCACCAGTTGTTGCATTTTTAATTGAAATATAACTAACTGACTGTCCAATCTAAATACCTACATTCCAAATGTGGGTGTTAGCTCTTCTAAGTCTCAATTTCTCAGTAGGTCCTCCATTTCATATATAACTGGACACATTTAAATCACACAACTGCTGATGCAATACGCAAAACCACGAGATGACACAACACGGCTAACACCGAAACACAACGGAACAACTTTATTAATTAAATTATTTTGAATTTATTGGCGTACCTGTGATTACTTCGAATATAAGGATTGAATTCTTTCAATGACATGGATTTGAAACAACTGTAAATATATTTAAAGTGATAGAGAAACATCCAAATACTAACAATTAATTGGAAACGCAACAGTATTTTTTTCTGTGTAGCAGTTACATAAATACACAAAAATTAAGATTAAGAAGAAGCTTCCAAAACCAAGATCTTTTCGTTAGAAATTACACCACAAAAGATTACTCCAGCAGTTGTAACTGCCCCCTACTCCCTCCCCTTGCTGACGCAGATGTCCAGAGAAACCCGAAGAAGCTGTAGCGGTACCCGAAGTGCCGTGCACTTTTTTTTTGCGGAGGAACCGTCGTAAATCAAGCAGCATTATTAAAAGTCACAGTCTCTCTTGCGAAAGACTATTGGAGCGTGCAGAGAAATTTATATTGGAAATGCACTCTTAAAATAATTTTATCTGCGTCGGAAAGGTCTGTCGTATAAATCAACCGCATTGTGTGTACGTATTTGTTCGGCATCGGGTAAAAATACACTTCGGCTCATTGCAATTGCAACAGACAGAACCGATACGCATGCACCAATTGAATTTATAATCTGTCATCTGCAATACGGAATCGATTATTGGATAGATAAAGCGCGATTCGATCGACGCAATCGGAAATTCAAATTGTACGGAGTGTCCCAAAAAGTAGTCAAGCAATAGCGGAAATCTAAATCCACAATCAAGTAATTTCTGAAACATCTCTGATTCAGTACGCAGGCCCATAAGGGTCATTCCCACCAAATTCAGATGTACTTTTTATGGGCAGCTGATTTAACTTGATGCGATTCATAGCATTTTCATCATTCATTGAAACCAATTCAATAGTTTCCATGTTACACAATACAGAACAATCTAAAGCAATAGTATGTTCACAGTACACTTAGCGGTTACTGAGATTACGAGGCTACAAAAACGCCAACAGACAGAGACAGACAGACCGACGGAAGTGAGGGACGTGGATTTTCGTTATGTAGATATCCAAAAGTATTCAAAAGCGTATTATCTCAAAATCGAAAATTTTCGCGATTACAACACTACTCTCACCTATCGGTGTGGGAAGTAAAAGGGCGAATGTCAAAGAATACGTGTTTTATTTATAAAAAAAAACAAATAGTGAAAGAGCTTAACAAATTGAACCTTAGTCAGGATGTGTCTGGTCTAGATATTGAAACATATATGTACAGGGTTGGGATAAAGTATGTAACCAAGCAAATATCTTGGAAACGGAAAGGGTGATATTGCTGAAAATTTGCCGGTAAATGTAGTGACGCATAATGCAGCCGAAGACATCATGTTCTAACTGGAAGTACCGTCAACTTTTACTTCCCACACCGATAGGTGAGGGGAGTATTGTGATCGCGAAAATATTCGATTTTGAGATAATACGTTTTTTGGGCGTTTTATGATGTGTACATAACGAAAATCCACGTCACTCATTTCCGTCGGTCTGTCTGTCGGTCTGTCTGTCTGTCTGTCGGTCTGTCTGTCGGTCTGTCTGTCTGTCGCGTTTTTCTACCCTCGTAATCTCAGTAACCGCTACATGGATTGTGATGAAATTTGGGCAGCGTTATGCTGTGGGGTCGTAGTAGGTAATGTTCCTATAATTTTGAAAATCGTTATACGGGGGGCGGAGTAATTAGCAAAAAACGAAAAATTTCAAATACGCCTCAAACTTCGTTTTTAGGCGTTTTAGGAGTTCCTGACCATTTTCTACTTTTTTTTGGGTGGGGGTGAATTTAGGGTGGTTGGGGGGTGGGGGGTTGTAATACTGAAAAATTTGTTGTATTCATAATGGGCTCTCTAATGACCTGTGAATGAAAGACCTAGCGCCATAATACAATTTTTTAGGTCCATCCGAACATTTCCTTGCTTATAATAGAAACCAAAGGACTTAGAATAATTTGTGATGTATACATCCGAGTGTTGTTTTAGTTTTAGATCGTTCTTTATTGCGTAACGCCAAAATTATGGAATGGATTTTAATGAAATTTTGACACAGTATCACTGCCACGGCGAGGATGGAAAGCGCGCATGTTTTGGAAAAATCGTGTCAGTGGCGGCGCGGCAATAATAAAAAAACTAAAAATGTAAAAATAGCTCAAACTTTGTTTTTCGGCGTTTTAGGGGTTTCTGATAATTTTTTACTTTTTTTTGGGTGGGGGTGAAATTGGGGTGGTTCCATTCCATTTATAATAGTGTCCATTGACCCGTGAAAGAAAGACCTAGCGGCATAATAGACGTTTGTTAGGTCCATCCGAACATTGCCTTGGCTATTACAGAAATCAAGGGATTTGGTATTGGTAGGGGTAGGTATTGATTCAGGTCGTTCTGAATTTAGCAACATGGAAATTATGGAATTAATTTTAATGAAATTTAGACACAGTATTATTACCGCGGCAAGGATGAAAAATGCGTATGGTGCAAAAATCGTGTCAGTGGCGGCGCAGCAATAATAAAAATCTAAAAATATAAAAACCAGCTCAAACTTCGTTTTTAAGCAATTTGGGGGTTCCTGATTGTTTCGTTTCGTCCAGTTGAAGCTGAATTGTGTCGTTTTAGTTCCTACGGAGAGATTTAGGAAACTTTTTACTAGTTTTTGTGTTGGATGTTTTTTGACGACAGGCGGGCGATGATTTGGTTGGAACTGTTATGTGTGGGAAGTATTGAGTCAATCAACTTGACTCCATTTTTTTAATTTAAATGGGACACCCTGTAAATTTTGCAGATTTTAATACATCTTTTTCTCCGAATACGTCCACAGTGGGTTTAGGATTTGTTTCTGTAAAAATGGGAAAGACAGAAAGATAAAGCTTTTTCATTTGTCTCTCAAATTCGTTTTAGTGTTTTAAGTCACCGTCGAACGTGTTATAGGACCTCTGCCGGCATATAAATCATTGAAAAATTGACACACTTCTTTGTGAGTTCTCGCGCGATCGCCAAAACCGATCATCAAGACATTTTAAACATCTGAAATGATAAAGAAGCTTTATCTTTCCCGTTGTTAAGAAACTAATACTAAACTCACTATGGACGTATCCGGAAAAAAAGATGTATTAAAATGTGCAAAAATGGGTGTCCCATTTAAATAAAAAAAAATGACAGTACTTCCGGTTAAACCGGAAGTACATTAGTAGCTAACATAATGTCTTCGGATGCATTATACGTCATTACACTTGCCTGCAAATTTTCAGCAATATCATTCTTTCCATTCCAAAGTTATTTGCTTGGTTCCGTACTTTATCCCAACCCTGTATATTGAGTTGTAATATTGCCTCATCCAACATTTTCCATTGCCTTAGGACTAGCACTCTAAAAGGTTTGAGCAACTATAATTATTTCATGTTAGCTTTGATATAACGCGTGTATATCATATGTCGTGAGTTGTAACACAACACGCTTTTATATCAGCTTAACCTGTATGTCTGTTTGTATGTTTGTAACTGACCATTTTGGTGTAGGTATATCCGTCGATCGTCAAGTAGCATCTGAAAGGAAATTTTTCAAACAAATTGATGTAGGGATCATTGCGTGACTGCTAGAGCTCCCTTACATGAGCTCTATTGATTTCTTCATATGTGGGGTCATTACTAGGCATTATAAACTTAACGAAATCACGCACAAAATTGAGAGACTTAGGATAATCGATAATATACAACCAACATGCTTTTATGCTATAAAAAAACACTTTTTCAGACCTTTCTAGGACTTGCGTTGAGAAAAACATTTTTTGGCAAACTCTATAGCAAATGAATAATTAAATTTAATATTTGATTCAGCTTACTGATTTTTTTTCAGATGATGTTGAAGCAATTTAGAAAAACTTACTTAATGGCGGTTTCAAAGTTTGGAAAATAATATCTTGTTTTACGTACATTAAGATAAATATACCAATTTGAAAATATTATTTCATAATCCAATGATAAGATTTTATATATACATACCTGCTGGCACTGTGAAATGCTAAGTTTCTATTATCTTACCTAGAACAGAAAAAAATGAGTTTAGTCTAACATTTTTTTCATTCTCAGTGCAACTGTAGCACCAAAAAAGAAAAATATTCTTCGATCAAACAGCAGTAAGGTTTTTAAAATGAATCGCTTATTGTTCATCGATATCTGAATAATAAGCCTTATCATATAGGGATCTGAAAATAACACCACAAATTTCAAAAAACAAAACCTCAGTACTATAACAAAAGGTCTATTTCGAACTCTAGTCTACTACAAGATTTTTGATCGTCATGTTTCGATTAATTTACTATCTTCAATCGTCTCCAGATGAGAACATTTCTCTCTCATAGAAGTCCAAAATACACCATTTGAAACATCTACCTTGTTTACAAATTTCAAATATCAGTACTCCTATTTCTTTGTGGCTATAGCAGTAGTCTTTCCAGTCTCATGACCGACAAGCATAGTTTATACTCTCCCTTTTTAATGACATCACTTATGAACGTCTGCATTTTTCACTGAGCGATTTCTGCAACGGTGACTCAACGTTTATCTTTGACAATAAATCAGCAATCCAGACGATTGTCTGGTGAACTCCCACTCGTCCATGGGAACACATTACCCTGGCCCATTGTGCTTGTGCACACACCAACAAACATTTTTTCAGAAGACCGCCATACACATGCGAGTATCTTTTATAATCCACCGTAGAGTTGATGATACAACAAAAATGCAATGTATGGATGTGTGTATTTTATTTAATCACTAAAATATTTTGAAAGCTCATGAAATGTAAAAAAAATTATAGTTGTAAAGAACTGCATAGCAGTATGAAAAACAATAAAAATATTATTAAGAAATATCAAAATATATGAGAAGATACGTCTGAGAAAAACTAATATACTAAAATATAACTATTTGTACAAAAAATGACACTACGGAGGATATAGTAGAAATAAAAGAAGTAGCTTTTAAACATTATGAGTAAGAACCAATAAACGCTGGAATGGATGTTTTTACTTCCCACACCGATATGTGAGGGGAGTATTGTGATGCGAGAATTTTCGATTTTGAGATAATTAACTTTTTGGGCGTTTTATGATGTCTACATAAAGAAAATCCACGTCACTCATTTCCGTCGGTCTGTCTGTCTATCTGTCGGTCTGTCTGTCTGTTTTTTAGCCACGTAATCTCAGCAACCGCTGCATGGATTGTGATGAAATTTGGGTAGCGATATGCTGTGGGGTCGTAGTAGGTAATGTTCCTATAATTTTAAATATCGGTGCATGGGCGGCGGAGTAATTAGCAAAAAACGAAAAAAGTTAAAGGTTGCTCAAACTTCGTTTTTAGGCGTTTAGGGGTTCCTGATCATTTTCTACTTTTTTTTTTGGTGGGGGTGAAGTTGGGGTGGTTGGGGGGTGGGGGTTGAAAAACTGAAAAATTTGTTGTATTCATTAATAGGTTGTCCAGTAACCTGTGAAGGAAGACCTAGCGACATAAATCACCTTTTTAGGTCCATCCGAACATAGCATAGCATATTACCGAAACTATGGAACTTAGAATTTTCTGTATACATACTTATTTTGCTTCAGATCGTTTTGTATTTTCTAATGTGTAAACTATTAAATTGATTCTAATGAAATGATGACACAGTATTACTACCGTGGTGAGGATGCAAAACGCGTATGGTTGTTCGAAATCGTGTCAGTGGCAGCGTAGCAATAATCAAAAAATTAAAAATATGGGGATGAAATTGGGGTTGGGGGGTTGTAAAACTGAAAAGTCTGTAGTATTGACAATAGGCTGTCCAGTGGCCTGTGAAGGAAAGACATAAGGCATAAGACAATTTTAGGGGGAGGGCTGCCGATGATTTGGTTGCAAAGGGATCTATGACTAAAGCTTCATGCTATGGGAAAATAATAAACTGGTATCACAGTAATGTGTGGGAAGTACTGAGTGAATCAACTTGGCTTCATTTTACTTCCCACATCAATATGTGAGGGGAGTACTGTGATCGCGAACATTTTCGATTTTGAGAAAATACATTTTTTGGGCGTTTTATGACGTCTACATAACGAAAATCCATGTCACTCATTTCCGTCGGTCTGTCTGTCTGTCTGTCGGTCTGTCTGTTCGCGTTTTTCTACCCTCGTAATCTCAGCAACCGCTGCATGGATTGTGATGAAATTTGGGTACTTATATGCTGTAAGGTCCTAGTAGGTAATGCTGCTATAATTTTGAAAATCGGTGCAGGGGCGGCGGAGTAATTAGCAGAAAACAAAAAAAATTAAATATCCTTCAGACTTCGTTTTTAGGCGTTTTAGGGGTTATTGATCATTTTTTACTTTTTCTTGGGTGGGGCTGAAATTGCGGTGGTTAGGGGGTGGGGGGTTGTAAAACTCAAAAATTTGTTTTATTCATAATAGGCTAACCATTGACCTGTGGAAGAAAGACCTAGCGGCATAATAGACATTTTTTAGGTCCATCCGAATATTGCCTTGGCTATTACAGAAATAAAGGGACTTAGAAATTTCTGATGTATACATACGAGTATTGCTTTAGATTGCTCTGAATTTAGTAACATGTAAATTATGGAATTGATTTTAATGAAATTTAGACACAGTATTATTACCGTGGCGAGGATGAACAATGCGTATGGTTTTCAAAAATCGTGTCAGTGGCGGCGCAGCAATAATAAAAAACTAGACACATAAAAATTGCTAAAACTTCGTTTTTAAGCAATTTGGGGGTTCCTGATTATTTTGTTTCGTCTAGTTGAAGCTCTAGAATAAATATTTTGTCGTTTTAGGTCCTACGGAGAGACTTGGGTCTTTTTTGGGGAAAGGCGAACGATGATTTGGTTGCAATGCAAGGGATCTCAGACTATAGCTTCATGCAAAGGGAAAATAATAAAGTGATATCACTGTTATGTGTGGGAAGTACTGAGTCAATCAACTTGACTCCATTTTTTTTGGTAGAGCTATTAATATCACAACTTCCTGTGACGGAGACTACCCTGAGAAGATTTAGACTGATCTAGGCTGAATCTACACCTTTTCCAGCTGTAGTTTCTAAAGCGTCAACTGATAATTCAAAACGGTCGAGTTAATTTTCCAACTCGTCACTTTAAATTTCAAACTGTCAGATGTAATTTACAGCTTGAATTTACAATTGACGAGTTGGAAAATTAACTTGACCGTTTTGAATTATCACTTGACGCTTTAGAAACTACAGCTGGAAAAGGTGTAGATCGTCCCCTAAATATATATAGTTAGCGTGTTGGGTTTGAAAAAAAACCGGTTGTCTACTGTTGCTAAAAAATAAAAATTGTCTATGGTTTGGAATAAGCCAACACAATGTCTATAAGTTAATACACATACATAAAATATTATGTATGAAACAGTCATGTGAAATCAATTTCTCGATTCTCACACACTATAACAATGATGATTCTCCTTCCCACACATTAGCATGGCGAGCTTTTCTGCACTGTCGAGTATGGAAAAACCAAGCAAGTTCACGGACCATGATAGATACTGGATAATTAATAACTTAAATAACCCAAAGAATAACAGTAGTTGAGTGGGATCTATAATTATGAGAAAAACTAAGCATACAAAATAGTTTTCATTGAGCTCAAGAAGGTAGCGGTTAGTTAAAAAACAAACAGGTAAAAGTGCCAAATTAGAATCATGGAAAAAAGTGAAAACTTGGAAGGATAAAAGTTATAACAGAGGGGTGAAGGAATATGTCTATATAAAGCTAAATCTTAATAATTGTATAGCTAATCGTCAGTAGTTTATGGCCTAGTGTAGTTGGATATGCCCCAGGAAACAATCTGATTATTCGAGGGTTGCTCTATACCTCCGTCAATCCACCAGTACGCAGACAGCTGTTTCACGCTTATTAGCGATCATCAGTGCGCCATAGGTCGATTGACGAAAGTAGAGAGCATCAATTTTTCCATGTTTAATAAACATGTGAAAGATGTACGAGTAAGACAGAAGGAATTCTGCCGGTGCGCCATCTAGTACCCGAAGGTGACGGCAACCAAAGAGAGAAACGCCACTAGAAGCAGTTTACCTCTCCTTGGTGGAACGACAAGGCTCGCTCGCTTTTTGCCACTTATTATTATTCACATTATTGTTCTCCAAATCAAAGAGTGAGTCATAATTGTTTTCCTTTTCCTTCAAATTAATGTTTGTCAGACAATTTACATTTTGATAAAGGCAACAGAAGTGGATGGAATGTTAGTAAAGACTTTATATTTCAGCAGATGTAGTTTTATTTATAGGCCATTGAAGCAAGACGAATCAAAGGTAAGTTTTTGGCAATACATTACAAGATATTAGTCGAATCAATGGATTCTAAAAAAATATTCCCAAACTTTTTAGGAGATTTATTCAGCTGAAAAGATTACTAAAAAGCAGTCCTGAAACTTTATCTTTGAATCAATTTTTATTCAAAATTCAAAGAGGTTCACAACTGATCAAAATGACAAGTCGACCGGAATATACACACGCTCAAGCGACCGGACTCCAGTTCAGTTCGAACTGACAGGCCTGCCGGATCGTGTGTAGCCGGCATAAAGATGTATGCGCGAATATTAAGCTGTTTTATTATTTCTACAGAACATTATTTTGTGTTATGTCACTCGATATCTAGTACGTCGCGTCGGGTAAAAGATGACCAGACAGATATCATGAAAATGATACCGATAGAAAATTTTCGATTTTGAGATGATAAGTTTTTGGGCGGTTTATGGTATCTGCATAACGAAAATTCACGTCACTCATTTCCGTCGGTGTCTATTCGTTTTTCTAACATTGTAACCTCAATAACCGCTGCATAAATGGTGATGAAATTGGGTAGCGATATGCTATGAGGTCTTAGTAGGTAATGCTCCTATAATTCTGGAGATCGGTGCATGGGCGGCGGAGTAATTGGCAACAAACAAAAAAATTCAGATGTCCCTCAAACTTCATTTTTAAGTGTTTTAGAAGTTCCTGATCCTTTCTTTTGGTGGGGGTAAAATAGGCGGTCCATTGCGTGTGAAAAAAGACTTAGCAGCATAATACACTTTTTTTAGGTCCACCTGAACATTGCCCTGACTTGCCTGTAAATCTGGAAAATCTGTAGTATTCATATTCCCTTTTTTCGTGGGCGGGCTGGCGATGATTTGGTTGCAAGGGGATTTCAGACTATCACTTCATGCTATAGGAAATAATAAACTCGTATCACCGTAACGTATGGGAAGTACTGAGTCAATCAACTTGACTACATTTTTTTTCAAAAGTGGATTCATTCGTCTTTGCACAAAACTGACAATATTTAGATACGTTTACATTTATCCACTTTTACAAGAAACAGTCCGCTGTAGACGTTGCAAAAAAGATCACTCTAAGCTTATTCCTTCTTCCACAAATTTTGGCAACTTTTAGTTCCCATTCAGTCTACAGAGTAGAAATACAGCCTTACGTATTGCGCGAGTCTATCGGCGCCGGCGGCTAGATATATCAAGGTTCTTGAAAAATAACAGTTATATTAAGCGCTGTGTGCGAACTTCGTACCTGAAATATGATGTGTTGTGTATTTTTCTATTAACCATCGCACAAGTGAAAATCAGAAAAGTCGCACAACAGATGATGCCCATTTAAATAATCGGACGAAATCCCATCGGCGGCTATTCAAGAGGTTCGCCTCTATGGGACCTTCTTCAAAGGTCCAACGCCAAGTGTGTTACGTGTATGCTCGGTGACGACAATATTATAGTAAATTTTAGAGCATATTTATTCGCGTTTGCATGAAACTTCCTCTAAATACTCTGTACGTGTTGCAATAAAAATCATAATGGAATATCAAGTTTTAGTTTGCTTGGATTTATTTTGAATTCGTGAAACGTGATGCGGCTATTCTATTTTCGGGGGTCATGCATACGTGCGGGTTCTATCGGAATTTTAAGTCGGATGCCTAAAGCGTTAATGAAACGTACTTTCACTAACCCTTACGGTGTCGACTATGCTAGTTATGTTATTCGGCCTTACGGTATGTGGAGTAACCATTATTCTGAATGAACCTCCATAAACTGATGGGCCCCGTTACGTGGAATGTCAACTGTAACTGCGATAGTAAAACCTACGTGTGTAAGGTACGACGATGTTTTGATAATTGGGTGACTTTTAAAGGAAAACTTTTTTCAAATCATTTTATTTATAAATTAATCAGAGCGGCATGAGGTGAGAGGAGCGGGAGGTTCTTTCAGGTAGCGATTTTCACTATCATGTCGAGTCTAAAAAAGGATAGAGAAAATAAGTAAAACCTGCATACCTGAAAAATAGACTATTTTTAACAATCCCATAAGATGGTGAGTACTGTACGATTTGCGAGAAACGATTTGAGCGTTATCATCAACGAATGTTATCATCGATAAGAATGTGAACGCATGCCAAATAATAACATGATCTTGCAGACAAGCACATGTCTGTTAAGGCGGCCATAGATCGGCGTACATGTGTGACATACAGGACTGTCACACTATATGCGAAACACAAACTAAGCATGACGGTAAGTACGCTGTTGTCCACAAACAAGGCTGTTTGAGTGTCAAACATGTATTATAGTTTGATTACGAACGATGATCAGTGAAAACGAGTTAATGTTGATGTCAGTGGCGTACGCGTGCATTGTCAAAAAAAAAGAGAAACAAAATCAAACAACGGCGGACCCGCACAAAGTGGATGAAGAAATGGCTTTCAAAACGACAACTTTTCACACATATAAATTTACTGGAAGAATTACGCTTACAATCGGATGATTGGAGAAAGTATTTAAGATGGATGAAGCCAGTTATCGTATGCTGCTTGATTTAGTAACTCCAATAATGGGCATATACCACATTTTTGGTTTATTGGCTTAAACGAACCCTGACACCACGTAGATGCCATAAATATTTTTACAAAATTTTTCTATCGTATTTATAACAGAAAAAAATTGCTCTAAATATTGAATTTTTTGAATCCATACACTTCCCGCCCAGGTCGTGACGTCACCTGTAGGGAACCAATAAGAGCTCACTGGTACAAAACAATAGCATCCGCTCGTAGTCATCGGACCACGAAAGGACGCTTCTCATTGGTTCCCTACAGGTGACGTCATCATCGGCTATTTCAAATTACAGTACAATTTTCTTTTTAGTGTTATTCTCATTTGGATCAAGTTTTCTGCTGACTTTTTACAGTAAACGGTCCTATGTAACATCAAAAATAATACCGCAGTAAATAAATTGATCAATATGAGATCACGGTATAGGCCCATTGAAAAGCAGGACACAATACTGAAGTCTGCTACATCACCTCATGAACGATTATCAGCCACGCTTCGCTATTTAGCGACTGGGAGGAATTACGAATCTCCCGTGGTTTATTCAATAATACATCATACGCTGCATCATTTTTAATCCTATTCATGTAATTTTTCGTTTTGTTTTCCACACACAGTCAAAACTTTTATAAAGTTCAATGAATTCTGTCATGAAATCCCATGAGAAACTTTTCCAGACATTTTGAAAATAGTACGTTATATATTACATATAATCTATGATATTAGCTACGCGTTACGCGACACTGAACCGAATAATCACGTTAAGACAGAGTGACGTTAATCCACACACCGACATACATGTATGTTCATTCATGGGCATGCATGAATTCAAGTTGAAACAGAAAATTTGTATGTCGCACATGCATGTCACTTTTTGCCCACACTCCAGCGAATATCAACGTAGAAGCATGTATGACATACATGTATGTCTCACATGTAGGCCGGTCTATGGCCGCCTTTAGAGCATGGAATTTGGTTCTTCTAACCTATTCGACTTCGTTGGATACAAAAATTGACGATATAACCAATAAGTTAAAGTACATAATACAATAGAAGTGGCCGGGTCAGCATCCTATCAAAACCAGTAACGCTATCCAAACAATCTAGTGTTTATTAAATGGTATGGAGAGCACTAATTCGGGCCGAGTCTTTATACCTGAAACACGTCGACGCCGCTAGACGCTAGTATGCGTTTACCTGAATGGCCCGTTCACCATCATTCAATGTCGCGTTGGTATAGGGACAAACACCTTCGACCTTGCTTTGTCTGCCTCTTTGTTCAGGTACATGGGAGCTGATAACGTGCGGATGTCCATACAACAGGAATAGTAATTCTATGCCTATTGCCATGATTAGGAGCTGTTGGCGAATTTCAAAATGGACACGACATTTTGCAGATATTCAGGGTGCCCATTTGAAAACTTTCCACCACGAATTTATCGAAAACCTCTTAACAAAAGAAAACACGCCAAGACAAATCAATAGCTTTGTCAAGGGAGACAACCTTTTAACTAAAAACTACCCCCGAGGGCATCTCCTTAAACATTTTCAATGACAAGGGGTATCGAGTAATAACCTGTTTTCAAAGGTACGTCGAAGTCCTTTAGTCTGACCTTTGATTTTTTTAAATCGGTCGATTCGTTTTCGAGAAAATTAGAAAAATCCTTATATATTTCACTTTGTTCAAAAAGAACAAAACACACGAAAATATCACTTTTTATTGAATAAGGGCTCAAAATGTTGCCCATTATTGGCCAAACAATGATATACGTGAAGTTCAAATTCCTGACAGTTGCAAAAACAGTGGAAATGATTCCAATTTATGGTGTCTAAAATCAATGTGTTCGGCAAACTGCTGTTCCATCCGGGGAAGATGACTTCTTATATATAGGTATGTTTTAGAACTCTTCTGCGGTTAGACTACGCGTTTCTAGATAAACGGATAGGGCGAAGAGGGCCCATAGAATGGCCTGCCAGATCTCCTGATTTGACACCATTAGACTTTTTTCTATGGGGCCAATTAAACTCTACTGTCTTAAAGTTGGATAACCTTCGTTAACGCATCATCGAAAGCTGCCATGATATCCCACATGTTTTTGCAACTGTCAGGAATTTGAACATCACATATATCATTGTTTGGCCAATAATGGGCAACATATTGAGCACTTATTGCAATAAAAAGTGATATTTTCGTTTGTTTTTGTTCTATTTGAAGAAATTAAGACATAGAAAGAATTTTCTAATTTTCTCGAAAATCAAACGTCAAAATAAATGACTTCGCTATACCTTTGAAACAAGATCTTACTCGATACACCTTATTATTTGAAATTTTTAAAGAAATGGCCCTGGGGGGTACAGGATTCAAGAGGATGATGTAGATTTTGGTTAAAAAGTTGTCCCATTGTCAATCTTTTAACGGGTCTCAGCGTTTCTGTCAGTCAGTGATTTTCGATAAATCCTTGGTGGGAAATTTCCAAATGAACAACCTGTATAACAGTATAAATAACTAAATTAAAGCTTTTTAGCATAAACCGAATGTCGGGAGTGTGAAATGAGTGTTCCACAAAAAAAAAGAGTCTGTTTGTTTCTATATTCTTTTAAACGGGTCACATAAACAGTGCTCGGATACTCAGATTAAACGCTCAGGTACCGGCTTTGGTAGATAGATGGCGAACCAATACTTTTTCAAAGTACTGCTTCCCAATATCTATATGTTGCTACTAACAGTATAAAGCTTGTAGGCTTGTAGTTCAGAGTCGACGAACTCGAAGCCACCTTTGATTTTGGTTACACAAACATTCGTTTAAAGATCCCTCCTACTGTATTGTGCCCAATTTAAAAACTCAAATATCCAATATACCGACCAATCGTACCGTGCAATTTCAGCTCTCTAAAAAAATGGAAAAATACGTCTGGTAAAACCGTCCAGCATAAAAATAATATTTACCTTTTTGAATAGGGAAAACCGCTGTGCAACAAGGTGCACAGAGCTGTCGAGTTACAGTTCAGTTACGATACGGGCACGTTTGATACCATCCCCTTTTTTTTCCTTTTATGCTTCCCTCTCCGCTAGCTGAGTGCATACAAGTACATGCTTTGAGGCTCGGGGGTTGTGTTTCAGATGCGCTAGTCTACCCATCAGCCTGCGATCTGTTGTGGGTAGACACCCACTTCATGCAATAGTGCTACAGTCTTTTCGCCCAAATAATGAATTTTGTAAACGATCGGCGCGTGATAAACACGTGATTACGACGCGACGTGAGCATCTAAAGTGGGTGACACACGTACGAATTTTAAGTACGCGGTTTTTAAGTTCGCGAACTTACTCGGCTAGACGTGGTGATACACGTGAAGCTGAAATCACTCATTTTGATAATTTTCCTAAATAAACAAAACTTTTAACAAACGCCAAACACAACAAGCGTTGCGCATCGATGGCCTGCCGAAACTAAGTGGTGGCTCGCGGCTCGCAGTACGACAAGCTACGAGCAAGATTTCAAACCAGTTGGATCGCCGGCGGTTTGCGCAATGGCTTTAAGTACGCGTACTTGCTCGCACGTGTATCACACCTTTAAGAACAGTCCCGCTATTTTTGTCCATTTCATACAAAAGTCAACAGAACACCCCAAACCATAACATCGTGTGGCAAAAATTACGTTAAAAATGAACACCCAATTCCAAATGACACTTTTCACCCACACACCATACGATTTTTCCCTTGAAAGGAAAGCGCCACACGAAATCACGTGCCAAATCATTTGGGTACTTAAGGGTCTAGGGTATAGCGCGCGAAATTGAGAATCAAAGAAAATAGGTATTCCCGCGTGTTTAGCGAGGAGGCGTGGCCGCCTGTTCCATTTCTCTAGTATGTGTGTCTGAGATGAGCGGAGGTAAGTCCAAAAATCCAAAGGTAAGGTCAAAAGGTCCAAGTATCGCCATAAAAGTGAATTTCGCATTTCGAAGCTCCTAACATGACGTTACCTTTAAACTTACAGTAAAGCAAATTGAAGAAGAAAGCTTGCGCTATGTCACTTCAGTGGCCTTGTTTTAATATATGTAGTGTTCACAGACAGTTGAAAAATGTATGATTTTGCACTACGAATTTTTTTGCACATTTGAAAAAATTGCTCTGAGATGTCATTCATTAAGGTCTTAAGTACCACCTTCTGAAATACTGCGTATGTAGTTTAAAAAACAAGTGAGTTCTGTTCGAAATGGGAATCCGTGTTTTACAAGACAAATACATATACAGGGTGTTAATTAAGTATGTTAACAAACTAACCACGAATAGTAATCCGAAAAATAGAAGGAAAATGTCATATGAACATGAGTCCGGAAATACTTCCGAAGGGAGCTACGCTCCTTTGCATGGGGCACCCTGAAGACAGTTTTCCCTCGATATTCTCGAAACCATTCAAAACAAAATTTCGAAATAAGGTACGATGCCGTCTTCAGGGTGCCCCATGCAAAGGAGCGTAGCTCCCTTAGGAAGCATTTCCGGACCCATGTTTATATGACATTTTCTTTCTATTTTTCGGAGTACTATTCGTGGTTAAAGTTTGTGAACATACTTAATTAACACCCAGTATGTATAAAATGTGTTACCCAGGCCCATTAACTCTGTATGGTGCATAATGCTTTTTTGCACGATCTTTAAAATGAAAAGACGTGTGTGTATGGCCGTTATAATGACCCAGAGTCGAATACGAATACTCGATTAGTCATAGAATATTTCAAAAAGACGACACGATTTCTCGAATGTTATTTTTACCTATCTCATCCTTATCAGAAAAGGAAATGGGAATAATTTTTAACTTCACGGATCTTTCCGGTTACATGCATTTTTCAGGAGAGAAAGTATTCCTAGAATAAGGCACGTCGTTTGGGTCATTACCTGATAATCTCTAACTGATAGTAAAATACAACTCGGACCCACTAAAATGTATATTTACTTATTTGCTGATAATGATAAATATTTCCATGCTGCTTGGGAATATAATTTGAAATAACTTCAAGGCGTCTCTTACTTGCCTAGAGACACGCAAACCTATCATATTGCTATTATAATTATAATTGTTAGATTCCACGGTTTAATGAATACATTATTTTTATTTTGTTTAAAATTCGTAGTATAATATGTAGTTACAAGTTGAAATTATTTACATCAAATATCTCAATACTAGCCGACTTAAGGCTGGTTCAGACGTGCTACGTTTTGTGTGTGCAGTTTTAAAACTGAATACACACGTTGAAAAAATAGGGCGCCCTTTTAATCTATTTTTACGCAGTCTTGGCGACATTGATTAATACTCTTATCAATTTTTGCATGTTGTCTTGTAAAGAGAAAGGAACAAATAAGTGGAAATTTGAAAAGTGTACAATATACTGAAATAAATATAGTGGTCCAAATTTAGAATTATCCTGTATATATAGCTTACTACTACCAAAGAAAGAATTTGATGTATTTAAAATAACCGTAATTAGCTGCGGATTAACATTATAAACGAAAGTCCGCCTAAAAGGTAATTGAGCTTCAAAAAAGATTTTTTTTGTATTCTTGATTTTCGATTTTTAAGGAAATAATTATTGTCTAAAGCTATACTTTTTTAGCCTTCTGGTAATACTGGCGTCGAGTCCATTTCGGAAGAGGTTTACGTCGATATGGCAACGTCGCTTATTTATCTGTAAAACGGTCATCCAGATGGGCACAAGCCCCTCGTTGTGTGTACACAAGGAATTCCAAATATTCCCTGGAACGGAAATTTAATCTAGCACATGCCGGTCTAAAATAAACATTTTTGATGTAGTTAGGATCGCGTCCGGCTAACAGCTTATGATTTTTTTTTGAATATGCGTGGAGTCGATATTATATAGGCGTTTGGCTTTGTAGTCCAGTTTTGGAATTCTTTGTGAAGGTACCATACATGCATTTACGCATAGGCGCACTATCGAGGCCCCCTTAATCCATCACAAGACACCCGATGGGGAATGACCGTTTTCCCTTTCGGCATTTTTTGCTGAGCTGTTAGACGGTCATTAGTGTAGTCAAAATTGTATATGTCTGTGTATAATCAGATGGTAATATACAATAAATAGATCAATTTATTTTGTTTTTATATACTGCAACTTGAGGGGGGTTAATAATAATAATAATAATACACCTTTGGACTTGACCCCTAAAAAACGTTCCTGGTCCATTCCTTGGGGTTGGGGAGTTTGAGTTGTAACCCTTGGAGCCATTCCCTGGGGTTGGGGAGTTTGAGTTGTAACCTTTGGAGTTGACCCCTACAGAACTTCTCTGGGCCCATACCGTTAGGGGGGTGTTAGGTTACAACCTTCGCACTTGACGTCTAAAAAAATCGTTTCTGGGTCCAATCTGGGGGGAGCTTGGACAGGAACCTTTGCACTTGACCCCTACAAAACGTTTCTGGGCCCATCCCTTGAGGTTGGGGGATTTGAGTTGTAGCCTTTGGAGTTGGCACTTAAAACCGTCTCTGGCCCATGCCGTGGGGAGGGGGGTGTTAGGTTACAACCTTTGGACTTGACCACTAAAAAAACGTTTCTGGGTTCATCCCTTAGGGGGCGGGGAGGATTGGATTGCAACTTTTGGACTTGATCCCTAAAAAAACGTTTCTGGGCCCATTCCTTGGGGGAGGTTGAGTTGTAACCTTTGGATTTGACCCTTAAACAACGTCTCTGACCCATCCCGTAGAGGAGGGGGGGGGATGTTAGGTTACAACCTTTGGACTTGACCCTTAAAAACCGTTTCTGTGTCCATCTCTTGGGAGGAGGGGTGTTGGATTGCACCCTTTGGACTTGATCCTTAAAAAACGTCTCTGGGCTCATCCTTTGGGGGGGGGGGGTTGGATTATAACCTTTGGACTTGACCCCTAAAAGACGTCTCTGGACCCATATCTTTGGAGTGGGGGGTTTGGGTTGCAACCTTTGGACTACACCCTCCACATTTTGACGAGTGTCTCAAATAAAAATTACCTTTCTTGGACCATCCGTGGGGTGAGTTTTGGGTTCCATGGGGACGACGCTATTCAATATCATCAACTGACGTTAAAAAAATCACAAAACAATTCTTCAGTCGGGGGTTCTAAACCCCAAACCTCTCCCCTTGGCTACGCCCTAGCTTAAGAAGCATTCGCAAAACGGAAATACTGAAGATTTATGGGATTTGGATGTTTTGTTGGGCGGCTAATGCCTTCGATTTATTTATATATTTATCTTGTGTCAATGAAACGATTCGAATGCAGGCGAGAGGTTAGAGTACGCCGTTGCTGATATAACTGTGCTAAATTAAGGCGGTCGGTGCATCAAACTCAATCAAAAAAAGGATCGGATGCTACGCAAACTTAAAGGAGAAACATCAAAGAAATAGAAGAACAAAAATCATACCGCCATAACGCTAAGTGCCTAATAATTTAAAAGCTATATATTTTTTAAATTTCATATTTGTTGCATACTTAAGGCACGGCTCAACAAACAATCAGTTGTCTTACTCAAGGTCTGGGGATGTTTTGCGCCGATCCCTTTGCGCATCGATATTTTGGGTTAGAGAGAGATAGATTTCAACAACGTCGGCACGGCAGGGTCATGCCTATCTACATAAAATATGAGTATAGAGATAAATAATATAGTACACAGCGCAAATCTACAAGTATATTCAATCCCAAGATAGACTCCAAATAAACAGTCGCATGCAACATTCGCGTGGTTGCTGTCCGCTAACGTCTCCCAACGCGCCAGCTATAGTCCAGTGCAATTATGAAATTTTATATGACTATTTAAAAGAGTTGCCCTATGAGCCCATTGCAACTCAAAAGTAGCCAGTTGCCAGTTTGAAATGATCATTAGGCAATGAACATTGCATATTTGGATCTACTTTCCAGTCAGCCTTGGAGATTTTGACTTCGCAGATTATAACACACAATTTACACATAATGTACTGGACTATTAGGGACCCCACCGACACGAGCCGATCACGCACGCGGGGGGCTTGTTTTCATTTGGTCTAGCTTGGCTGTGAATACAGTATAGTACTTTATGGGAGGTAAACATTAAGGACAACATAAAGTTTATGTTGTCTTTAATGTTTACCTTCCTTTTACATCGCATAGGTTGAGTATTATTTCTTAATTTTGTCGTGTTGTACACTTTTTCTTATTTCGCCCCTATCAGGGCGAATAACCCTATCCCAAAATGGCGTCGCTGACGTCAGATATTTGCAACACGTCATCACAAAGGAACCGACCGTGAGTACGACAGCTGATTGTTTGTTGAGCCGTGCTTAAGGCTCATTTATAGATACACTATATTCATGATGAATTTACTTTAGTTAAATAGTATAAGACATGATATAGGTTATTACTTCCCACACCGATAGGTGAGGGGAGTATTGTGATCGCGAAAATTTTGGATTTTGAGATAATACGTTTTTTGTGCGTTTTATGATGTGTACATAACGAAAATCCACGTCACTCATTTCCGTCGGTCTGTCTGTCTGTCTGTCTGTCTGTCGCGTTTTTCTACCCTCGTAATCTCAGTAACCGCTGCATGAATTGTGATGAAATTTGGGCAGCAGTATGCTGTGTGGTCGTAGTAGGTAATGCCCCTATAATTTTGAAAATCGGTGCATAGGCGGCGGAGTAATTAGCAAAAAACAAAAAAAATTAAATATTGCTGAAACTTCGTTTTTAGGCGTTTTAGGGGTCCCTGATCATTTTCTACTTTTTTTTGGGTGGGGGGAAATTGGGGTGGTTGGGGGGTGGGGGGTTGTAAAATTGAAAAATTTGTTGCTTTCATAATAGACTGTCCACTGACCTATGAAGGAAGACCTGGCGACATAAATAACTTTTTTAGGTCCATCCGAACATTACCTTTGCCTATTACAGAAAGCAAAGGACTTAGAATTTTTTACTTCCCACCTGATAGGTGAGGGGAGTATTGTGATCGCGAAAATTTTAGATTTTGAGATAATACGTTTGTTGGGCGTTTTATGATGTGTACATAACGAAAATCCACGTCACTCATTTCCGTCGGTCTGTCTGTCGGTCTGTCTGTCTGTCGCATTTTTCTACCTTCGTAATCTCAGTAACCGCTGCATGGATTGTGATGAAATTTGGGCAGCGGTATGCTGTGGGGTCGTAGTAGGTAATGCTCCTATAATTTTGAAAATCGGTGCATAGGCGGCGGAGTAATTAGCATAAAACAAAAAAAATAAATATTGCTGAAACTTCTTTTTTAGGCGTCTTAGGGGTCCCTGATCATTTTCTACTTTTTTTTGGGTGGCGGTGAAATTGGGGTGGTTGGGGGGTGGGGCGTTGTAAAATTGAAAAATTTGTTGCTTTCATAATAGACTGTCCACTGACCTATGAAGGAAGACCTGGCGACATAAATAACTTTTTTAGGTCCATCCGAACATTGCCTTTGCCTATTACAGAAAGCAAAGGACTTAGAATTTTTTTGATGTAAACATACGAGAGTATTGCGTCAGATGGTTGTAACGTTGTTGAATTGATTTTAATGAAATTGTGAAACGGCATTACTACCATGGCGAAGATGGAAAACGCGTATGGTTTTGATAAATCGTGCTAGTGGCGGCGCAGAAATAAAAAAACTAAAAATATAAAAACAGCTCAAACTTCGTTTTTAAGCGTTTTAGAGGTTCCTGATCATTTTCTGCGTTTTTTTTGGGTGAGGATGAAATTGGGGTGGTTGGGGGTTGTAAAACTGAGAAGTTTGTAGTATCGATAATAGGCTGTCCATTGACCTGTGAAGGGAAAGACCTAGCGGCATAAGACAATTTTAGGGGGGGTTGGCAATTATTTGGTTGCAAGGGATCTTAGACTAAAGCTTCAGGCTATGGGAAAATGATAAACTGGTATCAGCGTAATGTGTGGGAAGTACTCAGTCAATCAACTTGACTTCATTTTTTTTTTGTTCAACGGGAGATGGGGATATACCATCATTTTGAGTCAGGAATTATACTATTAGACGTAGGTTTGACCTGGTAATCGCCAAATATTTTTTGGATATTGCCATGGCAAAACCTGCATGGGTTTCCTTGGCAAATCGGCATCCTTGTAGTGCTTCCCATCGTTTTACCATTTGGGCATGGGAGTGTTTTTTGGCTATTTCCGCAATTGTGGTTGTTGACATTCCAGAAAGATCACATGGTCCTAAAATTCTTTGGCCAGCAGTCTTCCTGGCTAGACCGTCCGCTATACGGTTGCCTTTAACCCACCTCAGGACAATGTTGTTTTTGATGTTGTTTTGAAGCATGGGCTAAAGATTGGTGGCATTCCATTGTTAGCCCTAATGTGCGGTCTTTTCAGGGTTAGAAGTGCTTGTCTGCTGTCGGTGCAGATTATTAGTCTTTTTTACTTTTTTTTACATAAAAAAACAATTAAATATCGAGGAAGGTAAATATTGATAAGATGGAAGAAAGTATAGGCTATGTTCCATTTATTAAATTTGCATATATGCATGAAAGATTGCTTGTATCTGTCCTGAAATTCATGCTGTTAGAACTTCTTTTTATCATAATATGTATCATCTCTAAGATGTTTCGTTTAAAATACCAATCTTTTTCTTTGCATAAAGTTCTAACGTTGTTAAAATCGATGGTATGTTTATTTTCTATAACATGTTTGCTGAGGGCGGTAGAGTTCAGGTTCTTATTTTTAATATCATACTTATGTTTATATATGCGTTTATTTAAATATTGCTTAGTTTATCCTATATATAAGTTGGGGCAAAGTATTTCATAAACCAAGTTGCTATGCATGTCCTTTTCTAATGCAGGTTTCAGGCTTGAAAATACTGCACGGGTTGTTGTCGTGGCAGTATGGGCAACATTTACGTTAAACTTATTGAAAATTTTATTAATGTTTTCGGAGAGTCCAGGTGTATAAGGCATTGAAAAATATTTCTTTTTATTATTATCATTATTTGAACGTTGCCAGCGGTTACAAAGTTGTTGAACTCTCTTCTTGATAGTGGTGTCTGTGAAGTGCTGGGGGTAGTTGTTTGTTATTACAGTCTTGCCAGATACATCTCTCCTGGTTAGTTCATTTGCAGCTATTGATATGCTAGCCAGTCCAGTTTGAACGACACTGGCATTTCTACCCATAGCCCATTTTTCTTAGGTTTAGAGACTTGGGTCCACACCACAGCCAATGCCTTCCCTTGTTTTGGAGCCATCTGTGTCACATTTGGCTCAGCATTCTGTTTAAGTTCTATTTTGTAGGGCTTCTTAAAAAAATGCGACTATTTTCGAGCTTCGAAAGTGCGTTGCAACCAGGAAAGTAAAAAAATTGCGCTTGAAATAATAACGTCGTATTCTACTATCGATTTCCGATGCCAAATACGATTCGGTTCACATTTTATGCATTCGTTTCCTCGATGCATATTTTGACTCGTATACAATCTCGAACGGATTCACAAAGGTGTGCATGGTGTGGGAATTGGAGCATAAACCACTGTTCACTTTCACATAAAGAAACTTTTATTCCGTTTATATTACACTGATAATGATCGCGTAAAAGCTCATGCATTGTGATTTCACAAAGCGATTTTTGCACTCGCGCAGATTCTAATTCTCTATCGGGCTATTTATAGAACATCTACAATGCTTCGAAGCAGTGTTTCATCCCTGCAGATAAAATAGTACTGGTCGTTGAGATATTAAGGCCATTGATACAACAAGTCGAAAAATCATGACAGAATTGAGGTTTTGAATTAAGAAAAAAAATTTTTTTTGTGATAAATGGAAAGATCATATATAAGTTTTATAACAAAACTGTTTTTGTTTTCTTTTTTTTCGCAATAATTCAAAAGTTATATCAAACTAAAAATCGGCTTTTGAATCCAGTACCGAAAACGCGCCAACGCGACGGCTCCCGAACCCGTGTGACGTCTCATTGGCGGTCAGGTTGCTCCTTTGACCAACGACGTCCTACTCCGATACTAGATTCTAGATTCTCAGCCAATCGTGAAAATACTTAATGGTAACTAGTGTATATTTGTTGCAACATATACGGTGAATGAAGTTTGCAGCTCGGGACGAAGTCTACGATCGAAATAAATATGTTTTGAATGTTTGAATTCAGAGTACAGATTCCAGTAAGTAAGTACCTAATCAGATATGTTTCGTTGAAAAGATCTCCTCAATCGCCGGATGGCCTAGCGGTTAGAGTCTTTGTTGCAACAAATATACACTAGTTAGCAATAAGAATTTTCACGATTGGCTGGGAATCTAGTATCGGAGTAGTACGTCGTTGGTCAAAGGAGCATCCTGACCGCCCTGGTGACGTCACATGGGTTCAGGAGCCGTTGCGTCGGCGCGTTTTGGGTACTGCATTCAAAAAACCATTTTTATTTTGATACAACTTTTGAATTATTGCGAAAAAAAAAGAAAACAAAAACAGTTTTGTTATAAAACTTATATATGATCTTTCCATTTATGGCAAAAAAAAATTTATTCAAAACCTCAATTGGCTTGTTTTTAGAAAAGGTTTTGGGCGGAGTTATAGAAGACTGAGAATAGAATGTATCCTTAGCCCGATAAAAAGTGTTTCGCGTGCAGCATCTGGCAACGTCGCATAGTACTTCGAATGAGAAATACTAACAACTTGACGATACCAACGTTCTGCGTTGTATTGTTTACGGCAACGGATTTCTACATTTTTGGGCTTGAATTTTTGTGCTGTTTGAGTGATTATTTATTTATTTATCGTATGGCTCAAAAACATGACATGATAGTAAATATAGATTAAAAGAAAAACTATTATAACCTATACTAAAATAAAATATATACAGCTACACTAAGATACATAGTCTTTGGTATTTACAGGTTGATGTCAAGTTCTTTCAACCACTTCAGCGCCAACGGTGTGGCTGTGAAGAACTCTTCTCGCGATCCCTGAAACGCACGCAGTTCACATTCGCTCGTAATATGGTTTATAGTTTGGCGGGGCGCGCCACAGTCACATAAGGGAGATTGCACATAGCCCCACTTGTAAAGGGAGTCGGCACATCTGCCGTGGCCTGTTCGGACTCTATTAAGTTTTACCCACTCTTTCCGGGGTAGTTCTGATCCTGGAAGTAAGGCTGCCCCCATAAATGCACATCGCGAGTGGTGTTCCGCAAAACCTTCCCACTGGGAGCGCCATTGGTTTAAGGGTTGAGTGGTATTTTGTGAATATTCGAGATAATATCTACATAAAACAGTAAAACAGTAGTGAAAATGTGTTAAGTGTGCAAAATAAATAGTGGTGGTATTATTGAAGTTATATTTATTGATACTCAATTAGACTGTTGTAAAACAGCAGATTGTCTGAGCTTGATTCTGCAGAGGTAAAAATAAAGGTCTTTGATTATTCTTATTATGTATTTCTTCCTTTTTCTTTCTCATGATTGCGGTAGCAATAAGCGTTGACGGGCTGTGCCAAGTCAACATCTGAACTGAATTTAGGAAGGATCGTACAATATTACAGGTCTTCAGGATTACAGCCTTTTGGAATACTTTGTGTAACTTTTCGTCCAGGCCTAACTGTTGCAGGTCTGGTGTGAATCTTTGGTGTAAGACATAAGACCGACATAATGAGGGGGACAATCGTAACTTTATTTTGTTTCCAAAGACTTTTTATTTCTATGATGGCAAAGTCCATGTACTTAGATATCTTCCAAGCACTTTTTATTTCTATGATGGCAAAGTCCATGTACTTAGATATCTTCCAAGCGTAGGAGCTTTGAACAATTTTGACTGCCTTTGACTGAAAAACTATATCCGGTCTATTGGCTGGGATAGTCTTGTCTGTGCATATTTCAACGTCTCAGTATAGTCTGTAGTGATTGTGGTTGAGTACTGATGTCGATGTATAATTATAATATGGATCTATGTGTGATCGATAAGCTTGTTGGTTGTGCTTTGTGAATGACTTTGGCTGCAGAGTTATGTCTGGATGTGTACTCGGTCCCAGCGAGAGTTTTTCATGCACTTGTTATGTGGTTATGGATCCTGAATAGCAAGCATAAAATCCTCCATTTCTGGAAAGAGCTGGCCATCCTGCAGCCAGGTGTATGAATGTTTTTCATTTATGTGGTCTTGTGTGAATACGGTATCACAGTGAACTGGGAGAGTCACCGTGAAAGATACAGCGTCTTACGTATGGCTCATCCGCCTGAATATGGCCCTCCTGAGTTTTGAAGGGTATGTTCGTTCGCTATGTCTCCATCATGGTTATTGTAAGAAACTGATGAAGGCCTGAGTTGATTTTATATATTTGTAAAGTTTTCGTTAGTCAGCTATGGGGTACAAGTTATTGTTATTATTGTTATTATCCTGATTTTCCAAGTTTATCTCGCATGACTGCGGTAGCAACAAATGTTGACGGGCTGTGCCAAGTCAACACCTGAACTATTATTGATATTACAGGCCTTCAGAATTACAGACTTTTGAAATATCTTGTGTAACCTTTCGTCCAGGCCTAACTGTTGTAGGTGTGCTGTAAAATCGTTTGGCGTAAGGCCTAAGACCGACATTTTGCTTCCAGAGTCGTTTTATTTATATCGCAAGGTCAGTGTATTTAGATATGTTTCCAGCATAGGTGTTTTGGATATTCGTATAGTTGGGAATAGCAATATCTATTAAATAGGTAACCTTGTCTGCCTTTGACTGAAGTGACTATTGTTATTTTTATTATAAAACGTGCTTTTATACTTGATTGCCCCAATTTTGATATGCCTATGTTTTTTGACAAGTAAATGCAACATGTCTGCCACTAAGATGGCGGTTATTTATCTTGTCAATGTTTAGGACGCCGTTTCATGAATGAATATAAAGGCTTTTTATCGTCGTTGGTTCACCCCATCTCCTAGGGCTGATTACCTTTTATGGTTGGTGCCCCTTGTACTAGCGAACAATGTTCCGTTGCGAATCTGTACAGCCCAACATCGATTGCTGATTGGCTGTCTATCCGGCCGCATGATAAGGTATGCGATACTACAAAAACGACGTAGTTATGAATAGATATCTGTTACGGATGAAATGCTTTATAAGTTGGATCACGTTTTCCACTTCCTCGGATGATTAAGGTAGCGAATTCACAATAAAAACTGCGGCGATAAGGTTCTGTTACATTGATTACGTTTCCATGGCCTTTTTTCGATAGCCACAACGACAGTATTTTACTCGAGATTGGATTATATGATCGGTGAGGTAACGACAGTTTTCGTGAGATAGCTTCTATAAACCTTTTACTTCCCACGCCGATAGGTGAGGGGAGTATTGTGATCGCGAAAATTTTCGATTTTGAGATAATATAATTTTTGGGCGTTTTAGCATAACGAAAATCCACTCACTCCTAATCTCAGTAACCGCTGCATAGATTTTGATGAAAGTAGATAACGTTGCTACAATTTTGAAAATCGGTGCATGGGCGGCGGAGTAATTAGCAAAATACGAAAAATTTCAAATATGCCTCAAACTTCGTTTTTAGTCGTTTTATGGGTTCCTGATCATTTTCTACTTTTTTTTTTTTGGTGGGGGTGAAGTTGGGGTGGTTGGGGGGTGGGAGGTTGTAAAACTGAAAAATTTGTTGCTTCCATAATACACTGTCTACTGACCTCTGAAGGAAGGAAGGCCTAGTGACCTAAATAACTTTTTTAGGTCCATCCGAACATTGCCTTGCCTATTACAGAAACCAAAGTAATTTTTTCTGGTGTAAACATACGAGTATTGCTTTAGATCGTTCTATATTGTGTAACGAGGAAACTGTTGAATTGAATTCAATGAAATTTGGACAAAGGATTACCACCGTGGAGAAGATGGAAAATACGATTGATTTTTATAAATTGTGCCAGTGGCGGCGCAGAAATAATAGAAAAACTAAAAACATAAATACAGCTCAAACTTCGTTTTTGAGCGTTTTAAAGGTTCCTGATTATTTTCTGCGTTTGAATAAAAATGTGTTGTAATCACAATAGGCTGTCCACTAACCTGTAAAGGAAGACCTAGCGACATAAATCAATTTTTTAGGTCCATCTGAACATTGCTTAGCCTATATTACCGAAACTAAGGGCCTTAGAATTTTCTGTATACATAAATATTTGTTGCTATAGTTTTGTATTTTGTAAAGTGGAAACTATTAAATTAATTCTAATGAAACTTTGGCACAGTATTACAACCGTGGTGAGGATGGAAAACGCGTATGGTTGTTAGAAATCATGTCAGTGGCAGCGTAGCAAAAAAACAAAAAATACGAAAACAGCTCAAACTTCGTTTTTAGATGTTTTATGCTGCTCATTTTCTACAGTTTTTTGGGTGGGGATGAAATTGGGGTGGTTAGGGGGTGGGGGGGTTGTAAAACTGAAAAGTCTGTAGAATTGATAATAGGCTGTCCATTGACCTGTGAAGGAAATACATAAGGCATAAGACAATTTTAGGGGGAGGGGGCTGCCGATGATTTGGTTGCAAGGGGATCTCAGACTAAAGCTTCATGCTATGGGAAAATAATAAACTGGTATCACAGTAATGTGTGGGAAGTACTGAGCCAGTCATCAACAAATAAACCTTTTTCTTACTGTGTGTGTGCAGTTTTTGTTTGAAAGTGTGCAGTACTGGGTCTGGGAAGCTATTAATTAAATCTAAAAGGCCTATTTTCATTCATTCAGGTTGACAGTTATGCTAAGCTTCAAAAAACAATTTGGTGAAAAGGTCTAAAAGCTATAGGTAAACATAAATCATTTTTTTAACACCGGTCTCTTGATTTCTGCTTTAGCATATTAACATATTTTGTTTTCTAAAATCACCAGACCAAATCGTTGCGATTGAAATAGTCTTCTTGACAAATGACACAACTACAACTAGAACAGAGGCAATCAATCAGTGAGTTATTCAAGGGCGTACCCAGGTAGGGGCAGGGGGGGGCAGCTGCCCCCCCTAGAAGATTAAATAAATGTAATTTTTTTTGGCAAATAAAAATTAAAAACGTGTTACCTACTCTGCGCAAAATGAAGTGTTGGAAACAAAATATCTTTTCAGCCAGATTTGTTCTTTATTTTCTATAGTTAAATATTCTACAACATTCGATATAGAGTCTGTATAGTGAGTCGTGTCGGTCGTGTCACAACGTATTTATTAGAATATTTTATATGGCCACCTTCAGCCGCCGTCAAACGAAACGCAAAATGTTTTGATCAAGTTTTGATACACTTTATTTATTTCTTTATTTCGTTTTTATTATTTGTTAGTTATCACTAACAAATGAAAGTGTCAGTAATGATTTATAGTCGATAATTTAATTTCTAGAATCTGATTTTGATTACGAGACAGAATAAATAAAAATTAAGTACGGTTTTGATGCAAGTTTGGTTTTATTATATAATTTTTGTTTTCAATGCTATGCTAAAATAAAATAATATTCAATATGTTGCATATTATTTTAAGTAGTATATATCTGTACAGATTTAGTTTAAGATTCTTAGTGTTCATAAAATAAAATAGTGAAAGTATCAAACTCAAATTTCATAGCATATTCTATTCAGTGCTTACAACTAAATTATTTTTAAATTTGCCGCGGTTATTTCTGTGCCGCGACTCACTAGACAGACTCTAGTATACTGTTAGCGATGCAATATAATTTAAATCTCCCACAAAACCGTGGTATCTCGTAGTTTCCGCTTCCGACGAGACAATCAGAGCCATATAGGATTAAAGCTGAATATAATTGGAAGAAAATAACATCTAACGCCATCTAGTTTCGGACGGCAGTACTTTTTCCAGTAAAAAGAAATAGGCTCAATGTATACTGTATACGGTCAATAGAGACATCTAGTATTGAATAGCAATACCACGAAGAATATTCTAGCATGGACTATTCCGGAAAGAAAAGACAGTGATAGCATGTATTATAAGACAAGGATGGAAATAGAGTCGAGCTCGAGTATTTTCTACATATTTCGGGAGCGAGAATATTTTCAATATATAAGCGGAACGTAAGGCAGAGCACGTGAATTTAGTTCGAATACAATTCAGTTCGGAGTGGAATACGAGCGAATATTTCATACGCCATAGATAGTGTCTTATAGTTTCGTTGCGGAGACACGAGATTTACGTTTACTGCGCAACAACTGGAAATATTACTCCGTCAAATGGATATCAGGAAATTCTTTGAAAGAGGTGAGTCAAAACAAAACACTTAAGTACATACTTAATATGATTATTTGATTTGTTTAAGGGGGGCTATGACTCTCTTGTAAGTGTATATCTTAGGCATTACTTACAATATTTAAATTTATTAATTACAACACGTGGTTTTGTTATAATAGCTAAAATAACATTTGTGAATATTTTGTGATAAAAAAGTTAAAAAAAACATAAAAGAAAGATCCTTGCAATATTTTGGATTTATTAATAAGATCATACCGACAACAAAATCCCTTTTCTCTAACGTCACAACAAGTGTATTATTTCAAATTACTTACCTAGTTTTGATTATTTGGCGTTCAAACCATATGCAAGAGAATGTGAAACTTGATCTTTGATTTTCGTCCTATGCAACCCGCCTAAACACTGTAAGGGTAATTCTGTGTATCCATTTTTTAGGGAGGCCACGCGAAAAAAGAAAAAAAGGTCGGGAAAGTAGCAGTGGAAGCGATGAAAATGACAACCATGATAAAACCACTCATGTAATGCCAATATCATTGCATGCTAACATTGGACAAGCGTCAAATTCTTCAGTAGAACCTCTTAATATATCTGTTGCCGACTATTCTTCTCCATCGACATCCCAACAAACTTATGACGTCAACGTCGATCCTGAAATTATAGTGGACGATGGCTGTCATGAAAATGATCTGGGTCGTTATGTTGGATTGGCTACCCAGCTATCGACGGAAAAGAAGAGGGAGTTGTTACAAAATCCTTGGATCCCGCCCAGAAATTACGATTTTGAAAGTGATGCAAGCCATTTAAAAAGAAAATTTAATCATGCTTGGTTGGATCAATATTCACCATGGCTAGTATATTCCAAGCGACTAAAAGGTGCTCTTTGTAAGTATTGTGTTTTGTTTCCTCCGCCCATTAGCACTGTGAGAGGAATTTTGGGATCGTTTATGGTCAGGCCATATTTAAAGTTCAAAAATATGCATGAAGACTGCCGAAAGCATGCAACGACCAACCTTCACCAAACGGCGACAAATGCTGCAAAAAATTTTCTTGAAAATGTTCCTGTAGACATCCAACTGCAAAGTGGACACCAAAAAGCAATCGATGAAAACAGACAAATATTGTCATCAATTATTTCTTGTATAGTATTTTGCGGTACACATGATATGCCTCTTAGGGGCAAACAAGCAGATGAGGGTGTTTTATTAGATTTATTGAAGTTGAGAATCGATTCAGGGGACAACAAATTAAAGAGTCACTTTGAAAAGTGCCGTCGAAATGCAATTTATACTTCGCCAAGAATACAAAACGAACTAATAAATTTATGTGGCGAAGTTATTCAGGAGAATGTAATTAGTGAGGTTCGGAAGACCATGGCTTACTCAATCTTAGCTGATGAAACAGCAGACGTATCTGGGAAAGAACAGCTGTCAATAGGCGTGCGGTTCTACGACGAAAGCAAAAGTAAAATCAGAGAAGAATTTGTAGGGTTCGTTGAACTAAAAGCACAAAATGCTTCCGCAATCGCCGAAGCAATTGACAATTTCTTAATTAGTTCTAACCTCTCCAAAGAAGATTGCGTAGGGTTTGGATTCGATGGCTGTTCTACAATGGCAGGAAAAGAGGGTGGCGTACAAGCCATTTTGAGAAAAAAATATCCTCGTGCTTTATATTTTCATTGCTCAAGTCACAAACTCAACCTTGTTGTGAATGATGCGAACGCAGTGCCAGAAATTAGAAATACTGTCGCCACTGTAAAGGATGTTATAACGTTTTTCAGAGAATCGACTACACGTCGAAACTACGCTCCAAACCTATCACGATTATGTGAGACGAGATGGTCCGAAAAATATAAATCAATCAGAAAGTTTTCTCAACATTTTTCAGAGCTCGTGAAATCTCTAGAAACGTTATCTGTAGAGGGAAATTATGCCACCAGAAAATCTGCATATCAGTTGCATTCAGCCGTTACAAAACCAGTGTTTATTGTTTCTCTACAAACAATAGCCAAATATTCAGCAGTTATAGAACCAGTAGTTAACGCACTGCAAGCTAAATCGATCGACATGATCTCGGTAGGAAAACACATTAAAAATATCAAGGACATTCTCAGAAATGACCGCGAGTTTCCTGATAGAATAAGTAATGAAATACTTCAAAAAGCACGAGCTGTTGCAATGGATTTGAACATAGAAATTTCGGTTCCACGTCTTGCTCATAAGCAAACACATAGAAGTAATCCGCCATCAGACAATGATAACGAATATTGGCGGCGTTCCCTGATAATACCATACATTGATTCACTCATTTCATCATTGAATATTCGATTCTCCCAAGAAAATACTCCGGCGTTTGCTTTAAGCAGGCTACATCCCTTGTATATGACAAAAACCAGCATTGCAGACCTACACAAAAACGCAGAATCATTCCAAGAATTTTATAACCTGGATATCACCGGGGAACTGAACCTTTGGCATAATTTATGGGTGACGAAGGCTTTATCAGATGATCAATTAAAGGACATAGAAGTAGTTGATCTGTTCAAAGAAGCGAACATTTTTTACCCTGCTGTCAGAAAGGCATTAATTATTTTAAGCACTATCCCATGCACCACGGCGACCGTAGAACGGTCCTTCAGTACGCTGCGAAGAGTTAAAACGTGGCTAAGAAGCACCATGGGTGAAGAAAGGCTTACGGGTTTATGTCTGATGAGCGTACATCGCAATTATTTAAAAGACAACAGTGAGTTTATTGAAAAGATTGTCATAGACAAATTTTCGGCAAATCCGAGAAGATTACTGTTAAATTAAAATAAACATATATAATATTATATATTATACATAATGTATAGTATAATTATTATGTACTTATAATATTTGTTTTGTGTCATCATAAAAGTTAATGAATAAAAGTCAATTTTCGAAACAGGTATAAGCACTAAGCAGCCCCCTGCCCCCCCCTAACTGAAATCCTGGGTACGCCCTTGGAGTTATTTGTTAACAAAAAGTGATTTAAGTCTATCAAATCATTTAGGTTTCAAAAACAGAGAATGCGTTTCATTATTATTCTCATATAATATTATTGAATTAATCTGACGTTCAGTATTTCATAATTCTAATTTATTTCCGATAGTCTATTCAACCTAATTAAATCCATTAATATTGATGGCGGCTAAACATGAAAGAAAAGTTCATATTTATATCGATCAATTAAGTAAGTTACAGAATGGCCTTATTTATAGCGTATAATGTCGCAAGCATATACTTCCTCTGAACAATTTCAGATATAGACATTCGTAGAGCTACAAACTTTGTTACAATAATTCTTTGTTAGGTGGCAAGATAGCTTAGAAATGATAAAAAATTTTGAAATATCTATTTTTCATTTTTTTTAATTAGATTATGTAAATAGTCTAAACTGGGATCATCTTAAATATATCTTATTGATGTAATAAAGCCGTTTATTATTATTATTTTATTTTATAAGAGTTTAAGATAACGTGCTCTTTATACGGGGTCTTCGAAAAATGTTATCTTAATATCAATAATTTCATTTTTTATTATGTCTTGTTAGACAGTTTTTTTAAATTACAACACGCCTCTGATTATTTTTTTATAGCTGAACAGACAAAAGGTTATGTTAGGAGATATTTGTTGACGCGGGACTTGAATATGCCGACAATCGTAGGCTAAATAAATGCATCTCCTGGTAGTCTATTCCAAGCCCTGGACCCCGATTCTCGTAGTTCCCCTCCAAAACGACACACTTTGAAAGTGCTGAGCGAAACGTATCCAATGGCACTTGCGGTCAGCGATTCGTTTTTGTGTTCTTGTTGCCGTGCGTGACGAATGTCAAATGTTTAACCCCAAGGTCCTTTGTGACCTAATATAAACTTTCCGTGAACATCGTGAACATGAATAGAAAATGATCTCTTCTCAACAGAAAGCAGCCCTTGTTGAATTGGTAGAAAAACATACTGAATTAATTACTCAAAAGCAATGCAGTGTTTGCGTACGCTAAATGATTCATCAAAATTATAATCCGAAAAGTCAAATGGATAATCTGGAGAGAAACTTCTTGAAACTTTATTAATGAATATCCCTTCTATATATGGAAGAGCGATAACATTCTGAAAAGGTACCTACTTATATTAATTATAAAGGTATAACAAGACTGAAAAACAGATAATTAACATACTAGTAATAAAATGCAACAATGAAATCAACAAATTTAGAACAAAATAAACTTCTATTGCCTCTTTTATTACAGGGTTATATTATACAAACAAAATAAAAATCTTCTATTTCATAGGTTAAAATCTCAGCTTTTAGTTTGATATAGGAGTCACGCGGCAAAACAGCAACCAAATGGTAGATGTTTTTCACGCGCTTAGAGTTTCTACAAAGTGCTTAGCTTTAAATGTATGGAAATACTTATTTCTTTTAACTCTCACTGAAGAGAGCTTATGCAGAGCCTCTGTCTGTATACGAGAAATAGCCAAAACTACAGGTTTTAGAGAAAAACTGAATACAGATTCGGAATCGGCAGCAAACTAGTCCGGGAAAAATCCGGTTTTGTCAATATCGCCTCTGGTTTACACTGAGAGCGCTGTCTGAATTTACTCAAGTAAATTCTTTTCTACTTTTTTCTTAATCACGGGCTAAACGAATTGAGATCACAAAATGCCCTGCGACACAAAAACGCTCAGCGAATTTGATTACGAGAATCGGGGTCCTGGACACTTTGAGGACAAAGGCGCGATCGTATTGCTCGGTTCTTGATGCATCATCTTCTTGGGATGAGATGAAGCTGCACAGTCCTGGCCTGAAGGCCTTTGCACTTTGGCCTGAATACACCCTCCTTTTCACAGACGCTCAGGAAACCTTTCAGTTCAGTTCAGCTCTAGCAAGCATGGCATCAAAAAACGGCCTGCGCTGGCGATCGAATGGTTTTCCAATTCCACATCCGGCGGCCTGTACAGTCCGGCGAACCTCCACATATGCTCCGATAATCCTTGAGGCCAGGACTGTGCAGTTTTTCCTCTGAGGATTTCCGGAGCGTCTGTGGACCGCTTAACAGGCTTGATGAGCGGCGGAATTATAGAGGATAGCTCAGAGGAGCAGGCTCCGTTTCAACACCGGTGGATAAGTGACGTGGTAACCGACCACACGCCGGTAAGAAAGAGGCTGGATGTTTTGTGTTACTTCTATGTGGACGAGTTTTAACCTTCGACAGATCTTTGTCAGCGACCGGTTGCACGTAGGTACGTCACCATACCCAAGAAAATTACAGACGGGGATCGCCTCGCCGCAGATGTTGGCGCAGAAACCGAGGAACGGAACAGCAAGCAGCAAGTTGAACAGAATGTGGTGCAGATCTCCGATGGCAAGCAGGCGTCGTCGTACGCTGACGACCGGTCACGGTCGTACACACAGCCTCCCGGCGGCCCCCTGCCCCCCTTTCCTCCCCCCCCCCGCACCTCTTATCTTTACGAGATTGATGCTGCCACAGATGATCACCGTCATCAGCCTCTTCTACTTTATATCGCTAATAGAATCCGGAGGAGATGATGCAGTGCAGCCGCAGGTGCACTAGACATTCGATACCCGACAACCCAGATGCTGTTTAAATGAGTTTTGGTTTTGGATGACCAATGGACTAGTATCATGAATTTTTTTTTCTGGTTTCATATGATAGAGTACGTCATAAAAAGCATTTCATTTTTCCTCCGATATTTTTGGGCACAGGAAAATAAGGAAAATATTTGAATTCTCCTAGGGCAGTGACGTCACTGCCCTAAAGGCGAACAGCCAATCAAAAGACAGATATGTGTGCTGTGTTGCCGCATTCCGATGACGCGCGAAATGCCGGAGCTGTACGCGGGCTGGCTCATCTATCTCGTCTTCTGTTCCCGTCTGCGAGTCGGAGCTGTTCTTGGCAACAATGCACTGCCGATGATTCGCGCGGTTGGCACTGATTGGCTGAACTTGAATTCCTTTCTTTAAACTTTAGAATGGAATTACTAAAAAACAAAATGATGTAGAAAGTAACGAAA
Source organism: Callosobruchus maculatus (assembly GCA_951848785.1). Classification (NCBI taxonomy): domain Eukaryota; kingdom Metazoa; phylum Arthropoda; class Insecta; order Coleoptera; family Chrysomelidae; genus Callosobruchus; species Callosobruchus maculatus. Next base: position 5,133,993 of record CATOUR010000083.1, read on the forward strand.
TGCAGCAGTACGTTTATTTTTGTATGCACTAAGCGGTTATAACAATTAAATCATTGTTCTTAACCTCGTGATATTAGTCGATTGGTCAAGGTTTGCCAGAACCACTGGTAGTCATACGGGGGTGGCCATGGTCCCCCCTAAAATCTTACAACAGCCCATGCTTTACGTTACTACATGATAATAAAGATTCTTATTTCATATTTTTTAGTTCGAATCTATTTTTCCAATAATGTTGATACAATATATATGTATAATTGGGGACATGGCAACACATATTATTATACTACTACTTACATACTTTCTGAATTTTCCATGGCCTCCACCCTATAATAATTTGAGGGTACTGATTACAAATCCGGTCGCAGTTTTACGTTTCAGTCTCGTATGTCGAAAATCAAAATTTTTAGTCTTTCAGATCTTCAGGTTTACCAAAAACTCAAAAATCTTTATTTAGCCTGCTATTAAAATGAAACCTCGTTTTTTGAATAATTTGAGGATGCTTATTACAAATCCGGTCGCAGTTTTAAGTTTCAGTATCGTTTGGCAAAAATCAAATTTTCAGCCCTTTCAGATCTTGAAGTTTACCTAAAAACTCGAAAATCTTTACTTAGCTTGCTATTAAAATGAAACCTCGTTTTTTGAATAATTTGAGGATGCTGATTATAAATCCGGTCGCAGTTTTGAGTTTCAGTCTCGCATGACGAAAATCAAAATTTTTAGGTCTTTCAGATCTTCAGGTTTACAGAAAAACTCGAAAATCTCTATTTAGATTGCTATTAAAATGAAGCCTCGTTTTTTAAATAATTTGAGGATGCTGATTATAAATCCGGCCGCAGTTTCGAATTTCGGTATCGTTTAGCGAAAATCAAATTTTTAGGTCTTTCAGATCTTCAAGTTTACCGAAAAACTCGAAAATCTGTATTTAACTTGCTATTAAAATGACACCTCGTTTTTTTAATAATTTGAGAATGCTGATTATAAATCCGGTCGCAGTTTTGAGTTTCAGTCTCGCATGACAATAATCAAAATTTTTAGGTCTTTCAGATCTTCAGGTTTATCGAAAAACTCGAAAATCTCTATTTAGCTTGCTATTCAAATGAAACCTCGTTTTTTGAATAATTTGAGGATGCTGGTTATAAATCCGGTCGCAGTTTTGAGTTTCAGTCTCCCATGACGAAGATCAAAATTTGTAGGTCCTTCAGATCTTCAGGTTTACCAAAAAACTCGAAAATCTGTATCTAGCTTGCTATTAAATTGAAACCTCGCTTTTTGAATAATCTGAGGATGCTGATTATAAATCCGGTGGGAGTTTTGAGTTTCAGTCTCGCATGACGAAAATCAAAATTTTTAGGCTTTCAAATCTTCAGGTTTACCGAAAAACTCGAAAGTCTCTATTTAGCTTGCTATTCAAATGAAACCTCGTTTTTTTAATAATTTGAGGATGCTGGTTATAAATCCGGTCGCAGTTTTGAGTTTCAGTCTCGCATGACGAAAATCAAAATTTGTAGGTCCTTCAGATCTTCAGGTTTACCAAAAAACTCGAAAATCTGTATTTAGCTTGCCATTAAATTGAAACCTCGCTTTTTGAATAATCTGAGGATGCTGATTATAAATCCGGTCGCAGTTTTGAGTTTCAGTCTCGCATGACGAAAATCAAAACTTTTAGGTCTTTCAGATCTTCAGGTTTACCGAAAAACTCGAAATCTCTATTTAGCTTGCTATTAAAATGAAACCTCGTTTTTTGGATAATTTGGGGATGCTGATTACAAATCCGTTCGCAGTTTTGAGTTTCGGTATCGTTTGGCGAAAATCAAAATTTTCAGGCCTTTTAGATCTTCAAGTTTACCTAAAAACTCGAAAATCTGTATTTAGCTTGCTATTAAAATGAAACCTCGTTTTTTTAATAATTTGAGGATGCTGATTACAAATCCGGTCGCAGTTTTGAGTTTCAGTCTCGCATGACGAAAATCAAAATTTTTGGATCTTTCAGATCTTCAGGTTTACCGAAATACTGGAAAATCTTTATTTAGCTTGCTATTAAAATGAAACCTCGTTTTTTGGATAATTTGAGGATCCTGATTACAAATCCTGACGCAGTTTTGAGTTTCAGTATCGTTTGGCAAAAATCAAAATTTTTAAGTCTTTCCGATCTTCAGGTTTACCGAAAAATTCGAAAATCTTTATTTAGCTTGCTATTAAAATGAAACCTCGTTTTTTTGATAATTTGAGGATGCTGATTACAAATCTGGCCGCAGTTTTGAGTTTCAGTATCGTTTGACGAAAATCAAAATTTTCAGGCCTTTTTTGCTATTCAAACGAAAATTACGTTTATTGAATAATTTGAGGATGCTGATTCGATCACAGTCTTGAGTTTCAGTCTCGCATGTCGAAAATCAAAATTTTTAGGTCTTTCAGATCTTCAGGTTTACAGAAAAATTCGAAAATCTTTATTTAGCTTGCTACTAAAATGAAACCTCGTTTTTTGGATAATTTGAGGATGCTGATTACAAATCCGGTCGCAGTTCCGAGTTTCGGTATCGTTTGGCGAAAATCAAAATTTTCAGGCCTTTTAGATCTTCAAGTTTAGCTAAAAACCCGAAAATCTGTATTTAGCTTGCTATTAAAATGAAACCTCGTTTTTTGAATGATTTGAGGATGCTAATTATAAATCCGGTCGCAGTTTTGAGTTTCAGTCTCGCATGACGAAAATCAAAATTTTTAGGTCTTTCAGATCTTCAGGTTTACCGAAAAACTCGAAAATCTGTATTTAGCTTGCTATTCAAATGAAACTTCGTTTTTTGAATAATTTGAGGATGCTGATTGTAAATCCGGTCGCAGTTTTGAGTTTCAGTCTCGCATGACGAAAATCAAAATTTTTGGATCTTTCAGATCTTCAGGTTTACCGAAATACTGGAAAATCTTTATTTAGCTTGCTATTAAAATGAAACCTCGTTTTTTGAATGATTTGAGGATGCTGATTATAAATCCGGTCGCAGTTTTGAGTTTCAGTCTCGCATGACGAAAATCAAAATTTTTAGGTCTTTCAGATCTTCAGGTTTACCGAAAAACTCGAAAATCTGTATTTAGCTTGCTATTCAAATGAAACCTCGTTTATTGAATAATTTGAGGATGCTGATTACAAATCCGGTCGCAGTTCTGAGTTTCGGTATCGTTTGGCGAAAATCAACATTATCAGGCCTTTTAGATCTTTAAGTTTAGCTAAAAACTCGAAAATCTGTATTAAGCTTGCTATTAAAATGAAACCTCGTTTTTTGAATAATTTGAGGATGCTGATTATAAATCGGGTCGCAGTTTTGAGTTTCAGTATCGTTTGGCGAAAATAAAAATTTTCAGGCCTTTTAGATCTTCAAGTTTACCTAAAAATTCGAAAATCTGTATTTAGCTTGCTATTAAAATGAAACCCCGTTTTTTGAATAATTTGAGGATGCTGATTACAAATCCGGTCGCAGTTCTGAGTTTCAGTCTCGCATGACGAAAATCAAAATTTTTAGGTCTTTCAGATCTTCAGGTTTACCGAAAAACTCGAAAATCTGTATTTAGCTTGCTATTCAAATGAAACCTCGTTTATTGAATAATTTGAGGATGCTGATTACAAATCCGGTCGCAGTTCTGAGTTTCGGTATCGTTTGGCGAAAATCAACATTATCAGGCCTTTTAGATCTTTAAGTTTAGCTAAAAACTCGAAAATCTGTATTAAGCTTGCTATTAAAATGAAACCTCGTTTTTTGAATAATTTGAGGATGCTGATTATAAATCGGGTCGCAGTTTTGAGTTTCAGTATCGTTTGGCGAAAATAAAAATTTTCAGGCCTTTTAGATCTTCAAGTTTACCTAAAAATTCGAAAATCTGTATTTAGCTTGCTATTAAAATGAAACCCCGTTTTTTGAATAATTTGAGGATGCTGATTACAAATCCGGTCGCAGTTCTGAGTTTCAGTATCGTTTGACGAAAATCAAAAATTTCAGATGTTTCAGATCTTCAGGTTTACCTAAAAAATCTAAAGCTCGTCTTTTGAATAATTTGAGAGTGCTTATTACAAATATCCGGTCGCAGTTTTGAGTTTCAGTATCGTATGACGAAAATCAAAATTTTCAGGTCTTTCAGATCTTCAAGTATACCGAAAATCTTTATTTAGCTTATTAAGATAAAACCTCGTTTTTTGAATAATTTGATATAATTTGAGAAGGCTGATTACAAATCCGGTCGCAGTTTTCAGTTTCAGTATCGTTTGGCGAAAATGAAAAACTTCAGGTCTTTCAGATTTCAAGTTTCATTATGTAGCTTGCTATTAAGATAAAACGTAATTTTTTGAGTAATTTGAAGATGCTGATTACAAATCCTGTCGCAATTTTGAGTTTCAGTATCGTTTGGCGAAAATAAAAAATTTCCGACCTTTCAATATAAAGAATACTGCGTAGAGATATGTCTTCAAAGACAACGTTCTAAAATCCTGGTTTCGGAACAGCATCTCCAGGATACAATCTCAAGCTGTGTACAGGACGCCAATGCCTGTAGCAGTGCCCTTTTCTCTCCACACAGAATAAAACCATCACAGACGGCTATATATATTTACAGCCAAGAAAATAATTCAATCAAACCTAATTTATTAAACGTCTAAAATAAGACACCACACGGGGACCGCCACGGCATGTCAGAACAGTGATTCAGAGTCGTACAGTGTTGCCATCAACCCTCAATGCATGCATTCATGTGACAAACAGAATTTTCGTGTTCCTTTGCCGCAAGATTTAGTTTTGAATCATTCAACCCTTATTTTATTACACACACTGACATTTTTCTTAAAAATCAAGTACACAAAACGAATGAATAGTTTAAATTTGTGAACATCCTCACATCCATTCCTATTATATTCCGGTGGAATTCTCTATTATAAGTCCGGGTTTTACTTGTGGGACTATAAGAGATCAGGAATAGGCGTTCCTTTTTTCTTAATTAAAAGTTTATCTTCAAAAGTTAAAAAGATGTTTTAAAAGATTTTGCACAGAATTAACTTCTGCTGTCGCGGGCCCCATCATTGAGAATACTCAAATGCAAATGAACCACGATTATCACATAAAAATAAACAAGACGTTCCGTTCGACGCATTGTTGGAGACACGCTACTCGGAACCTCAATCGACAATATAAGGGCTGTTCCAAATTACGGTTCTATCACCGTCCCAGAACTGTTTTCATCATGCCCCGCCCATTTTGTGATTCTAGAATCGATGATTGGTTGGTACGCTGGCGGACCAACCAATCACCGTTTTTAGAACTGTAAAATGGGCGGGGCATGATGAAAACAGTTCTGGGACCGAGTCTGGGACGATGATAGGACCGTATATTTGGAACAGCCCTAAAATCACACCATAGTAAACAACCAGCAAAATATCTCGGAGGATTTCCTATATAAAAATGGTTCCCACAGAACTTGACCTTGGGATGATTTTACGGGTGTGAAGCCTAGGTAGAGATGCGAAAATGAAAATACTCGTATCGATACCGGTACCAATTCGATATTTTCTAGCCCAGTAGGCGCGTTTGGTTCGTACAGAGAATTTTGTGCAATTGATTACACCCCTTAATAATTATATAATTATTTTCGATACCGATACCGCTACAAAAGTAGCGATACCAGCTTGGAATTACTCAAAAAGTGTCTAAGATAAAAATACTCGATATTGGTGCAGAAGTACAAGTATCGAAGTATCGTTAGCATCCCTACAAATAATTATCGATGCGCGTGTAATTGCCGCCAACCTGAGATATTGTGCTGATTGTTTACTATACTGTGATATAATCGCGTTCAGCAAACCGAACCCAACCGAATACCGGAATATCATCATCATAGTCACAATGTCTTAACAGACATGTTGTGAACTCGTAAAATGCATTTACTCATTTTACGAGTTTCTCTTGGGATATCTTTAAGATCTTTAATGCAGTAGTTTCCCATTTGCTTTCTGCATCTTCATGCCGTTGACCAGATGGTATCTTCTACTGGTTCATCCGCCTTTAGGGGCAATTTCTCATCCCAAGGACAAGAAAGTATCCTGATTCTTCTCAACTCGCCCACCCAAAGCTGTTGGTTGAGAAGAGGTTACTGTTTATACCGACAGTAGTTCGGTGCCTTTTAGTCGCCTTTTACGACACGCAGGATATACGATGGGAGATATTCTAACCCGCCCCCGCACGGGGGTACCAGAATATAATGTACGCTGAAAATACTGAAAATAGGTACATGTTGAACTGTTCCCCTGCGGACGTCAAGCACATAGTCGTATAACGATGTAACGCAGAAATATTAAACAATAAAAGAATGAAGCACTGAATGATAACCTCGAAAACCATATTTTGTGTCATTTTTCTGGGGTTTGGGTGGAACAGTATTTTTGCACCACCTGGAGCGGTCGCTCATCCAAATACTAACCGCATTCAGGCTGCCGAGTTTCACAGATTGCTGCCTTGGTTTTGCTACGGTACAGCCGAAAGTTGTAACTTATGATAACGAATACAGAATAAGAACAACAGATTCTATCACGGAATATGTTCGAGTGAGCTCTCCCAAATAATAACACAAATGGTCGTCTGAAAGAGGAACACTAGAGGCGCTGCGAGCTCATCCTTACCAGGTTGAGGTCGCTACTCCCCGAACCAGTCTCCTCCAGCGTTCCTTCTTTTGGAGAACTTCGACACCGTGGAATGAGCTGCCGGGGAATCTGTTTTCCTACGGCTGCAACGTGCAGCGTTTCAAATATAACGTGCACCGATACTTATTATCTCGCAGCGCTTTCAGCCTTTGCAGGAGGCAGACCATAAAAAAACTACAGCTCGAAAAAACAAACGTTTAAACGTAATGTACCTTCCCCTGGAGACTCCAGTATTTGTTTAAGCCTCCTCTTAGTTTCAAATTTTTGTGCAAAAAGTGCTCAAATTCATTTTAATCCCTTAATTCCTTGATGTACTCAATCATATTTTTCTTTTTTCACTCATGTGATTACTGTTAAATAACTTGTATTTTTATTTTCATTTATTTTATTGTTCAAGGGTTGACTGGAAGAACGCATTAATTACGAACTCCGCCTTTTGGAGTATGTACACATATCATGTATATTTCCAAGAAAGACCATTATTGTTATTATTATCCGACTTTCTATGTTCCTCTCGCATAATTGCGGTAGCGACAAGTGTTGACGGGCTGTGCCAAGTCAACACCCTGACTATTGATCGGAATTTAGGAAGGATCGCACAATATTACAGGTCTTTAAGATTACAGACTTTTGGAATGCTTTGTGTAACTTTTCGTCCAGGCCTAACTGTTGAAGGTGTTGTGTGAACGTGTCTGGTGTAAGGCCTGATACCGACATAATGAGGGGGACGATAGTGACTTTGTTTTGTTTCCAAAGTCGTTTTATTTCCATAGCAAGGTCCGTGTATTTAGATATCTTCCCAGCGTAGGTGTTTTGGATATTCGTATCATTGGGAATGGCTATATATATATCAAATAGGTAATGTTGTCGGCCTTTGACTGGAAAACTGTATCTGGCCTATTGGCTGGGATAGTCTTGTCTGTATGTATTTCAACGTCCCAGTATAGTTTGTATCGGTCGTTCTCGAGTACTGATATCAGAGTGTAATTGTAATATGGATCTGTGTTTTCTATTAGTTTGTTTGTTGTGGCTAGTGCTTGATGTATCACCATGGCCGCAGAGTTATGTCTGACTGTGTATTCAGTGCCGGCAAGAGTTTTGCACCCGCTTGTTATGTGATCTATTGTTTCTCTTTGTTGGTGACATTCTATCATTATTATTATTTTTTCTCTTCTCTCTCTTTTATGGTGATTAAGAAGATTACCCACTTCCAACGGCTGTTAAACATAAACTAAATAAGATAAGAATCAAAATTTTACATTAGTCTACCCCGAGAGCATCGTTGTCATAAAAGTTATACTTATCAAACCGCCCTCGTAACGCTAAAAACGGCAACGCTGGATTCGCATTGAGCGGTCGGGTTGTGTGTCGGCTAGAGCACAATCGGAGAGCTTTTTTCAAGTTCATTAGCAAATCTCGCGAGTGTAGACGGGTCCAGCCTTGGACAGGTTGTTGCACTTTGTCTATCCGAAATTTTGGTGAATGTATCCGAGAGCCTAGCCTGCCCAGAGATGTTTTTTATCGCTTGCCGGTTACCTAGCATATGATCGATATAAAAGATGTAGCTACAAATATAGTACAGTCAATCTGTCAAATTTAAGGGAAAGATTACTCCACTTTTTTTTATATCAAATCATCGGAGGGCTCGAGAGAAGCTCAACTTGAAATTGGCGAGTTCCTCCCAAAACACTATGTAAAACCCTCGGTAGAACCAAAAAATAACTTTGGATGGAATTCCGCTTAAAAATGACGGATTTAAAAAAAAATCGATACAGAAAATCTAAAAGTCGCTAGGATAAACAATTTCTTTTGGGAGGCTCATTTTGTATACAAACTCATCGCGTTAACGCTGCTCCGGAATAGTTTCTCCGGAAGATGCGGGGAGCTGAAAAGGAACCGAAGATGGGCGTGATGAATAAAGAGATGCGCGCTACATTAGAGAGAAATGGACACAGTCATGTTAGCGCGTCGCCCGAAATTTGTAAAATTGAAGAGGAAGGCGATTTGCAGATGTTTTTTATCCCAATTCCTGACGCTTCATTTTCCAATATTTTTAAATGAAATTTTCACATGATGTTTAGATGGAAATTGCCCAGAGTGATATCGAAGCACTTTTTCATTTTTGCTTCTGGGCTTTTCTTAAAAAAATTACAAAGTTGGCGAAGAAAATAGGCAACTTCAAGCGATCATATTTCATGTTCAATCAATTTTTTTCAGAAAATGCTTCGATGGCCCCCTGTGTAATTTCCTTTTAAACTTCATGTAAAGATTTCATGCAAAAATATTGAAAACTAGAGCGTCAGGAATTGAAATGAAATCACTTGAAAATGACCGTTTATGCTCTCCGTAGGAGAGCCGCCTTGAGAAGAAAGAAAACTCGAAACCCAAATCATATTTTCCAAATCACACTGCTCGCGTAAAAAATGTTCAAAGTCAAAAACCCGATCAAAAACGAAAGACATTCTATCAATATTCCACTGACACCAATCTCTCTGGGTAATACTTACAACATCAGCCTCATGGGAGACATTATGAATAACATTTCTATGTTAGTGCTTGTTTTAGAAAAAAAAGGAATGTCTTTTTTCAGTGGAGGTACCCTACTAACTCTGACATATATAAAACGACAGGAATATCATGGTTACAAACTGATGTCATACTAACTGAATGTTACTGATTCGTGCTAATTCCTATTAGTTGTTTTTTCGTAAAACGTGCTCTAATAAATTTCCTAATAATAAAAACTATATATATCTAAAAAAAATATTTACAGGAATTTTTATTTCGTCGGTTTATATGGTTTATTTGGAGAACCGTCCCACTGGTTTTGTTTGAAATTTTTTAGGAAACAAATCTCTCACACAGATATATAGTGAAAAGATTTGATATATTTTGAAATACAATGTCTCAAATTTGCGATATCAAATTTATTTATGTACTCATACAATAAAGTATTTTTTGAGAAATGACTGTGTCAGAAGTGTTTCAATAATTTGTAGAAACAATGAACAATTTAATTTCAAGTCTTACAACATTTGGCTTTTATATCATTTTTATTTCTGTGTTTCTGAGATTTTCGGTCCTTTTAGTACTCAAAAAATTTTGTATCGTTAAAATGGTCATACCAATGCATTTGGCAAATCTGCATGAAGTTGAAGTATTGAGTGAATCTTCTTGACACGAGCACAGTACTACAACTGATTCCACTCACGCAGTTCTCGCCAGTAGCATTTCCTGCAGTCATGTTTCAATTCAGAAAGCAAGAGACGTGTTTACTATTACATATTTCATTACTCCCTTCTCACAACATTCTTTTCTTCTACATCAGGACTTAAATATTTCTCTTTTAATATGGTGTAATGGCTTCTTCAAAATGAAAGGGCTCCTGTTTTTTGTTGAGATGGTAGCAGATGTTTCACACATCACATAAATATCTGTTTTATCTCGGAAACAGGATGGTGGGAACTGGGAACATGATGGGGAGTTGTTGACAGGGTAGGTAGGTGGGTCTCTAAAAATGTAGTCAAGCAGGCTTGGTACTCTGGAAATTTTAGAAGCAGTCAATGCAGGTACAATGTAAGTTTGAAAAATAATTTGCTATGAAAATGAATATTCTCAAGTTATTGTGACTGCTTTTTTCTATAGTCTTTGGGTAGATATAGACACTGCAAATATTTAATTCTTCTTTGAACTGGTGATAGAGATATAAACAACTCCTTTTAAACAAACACTAGTTATCAAAATACACACAAATTTTTAAAAAATGATATGAACGATGTAAGTGTAGATTGAAGTCAAAATTTATTATATTGCAAATATAGTTAGTGATGCCTCAATCCTGTATTCAACCTAGCATTGAAATAAACTTGATAGTCAAATTAAAATACTTGTGGTTTAGAAATTTAATTACAGAAGCAGATTTTTTGTTGTTACACAATGGAGGTAAGCAATCTTTCAACCATGTTAGAAAAGTGAACACCCAGTTTCAAACCAATCATAATGAAAAAAAATAAGAGAAGATGTAAGCATAAATTAAAGTCAACATTATATTGTGAAGTTGGTGATGCTGATGCCTCAATCCTGTATTCAACCTAGCATTGAAATAAACTTGATAGTCAAATAAAAATAGTTGTGGTTTAGAAATTTAATTACAGAAGCAGATTTTTTGGTGTTTATAGAAAATGATTCAAGAAGGTTATAAATAAATGTTCAGTAAAAAAGTTTGTATAAAGTTTTCTCTCATCTTGGTAATTTATGAGATAGTAGCCACTTGGTAGTGAAGGGATTAGGGTTCAGTCACCCCAATAGTTAGTGCTCAGCCATAAGGCTTATTGAAACAGTTTTTTTTTTGGGTACAATGTTTAAGTTTTTTTATTTTGTTTTATCGCTTTTGTCCTCATATGAGACATTGATGTTGCTAACACAACAAATTCGAATAGGTCAGAAGAAGAAACAAGGTTTTTGTTTGTCCCCACTTGCTTGTGCTAACATGATTAAAGCATTAGTTTTATAGTACTATACGAAAAAATCAGCTTTTTGAATTAAAATTCTAAATATTGGCTATTTTTATTGGACTATGATATCAACACCTCTTGAGGATTGAAAACTCAACAGTTCATTTCCTTGCTAATTTCTGCACAAAACAGTTTTTAGAGAATATCTGGGGATGTCCTTACTACTCTTGGGACATGAATTGAAAAATTTTCTTAACCTTTGTGCTTATTGGCAAAACTGTTAAGATGCTTCAGCAATGAACTTAATAAAGGTGACACTAATGCCATATCAAAAAGTATTCATTCAGTTATTTCTCGCAAAAGGGGAGAAGCCTTGTAAGAAATTTATGCTAGACCCTTGTAATTGTAGAAAAATATAAGGATAATGCATAAACACAGAAATAATTGCTAAAAAAGCAAATGTTTTTCTGTTATAATAAATGTAATTATAACAAGTTCACTAGCATATCAGCTTCCCCTGCAGTTTACTTGAAAGATGAAACATCCACTATGAGAGCCTTCTAGAAACCAGGATGTCTCCTCCTATAAGAAAATGTTCATTGAGTAGAAAACCCAATGTTTAGATTTATTTTTTTATTACAAATGCCAGCCAATAGCATTGCAATGCAAAAAATTACCACCACAAACTAACAACATATAAAAAACCTGCCAAAGACACTATACTATAAAGTTATTACAGGTATAAAAGAAATCGGCGATCATTTACTGATTAATTAAGGTTCCAGAACGTTTTCTACTGGGTTTTCTAACTGCAATTTCCTTGACAATTCGAAATCTGAATAGATTTACAGAGTGATATTCTGTTTTGGTACAGATGTATCTATATGTATAATGACTTGCTACTCCAAAAATACAAATAGATAACAATGCAGCATACAAAAAAGATAAACATGCATAAAAAATATCATTTGTCTACCCTTGAATGCCTACCATCATACGCATATAGGCTAACCAACGCTGGCCCACATCTGCCAATCTGTCAACCATTATCCCCTCAAAACATCAATACTTTCCTGGATACCCACAACAAAGCATCTAGGAAAAAACCTTGTATTTCGATCGCATACATACAAAGACACAAACAAAGGATTCAACGAGCAAAAAAGAAATGTTTCAATAGCTTACCTCGTATTTGACGCCAGCGAGTCTCAGCCATGTCTCCACTTTGAGACAATAGGGTGAGAGGGAGGGCAGTAAGGGCGTACGCGAGAATTGATACAAATACACGATGTCTTTTTCATAATTGGTTTTGTGCACGACAACTTTTGGCGGAGCCGGTTCTTTCTCTTTGGCGGCCGCGGGTGCGTCCCCGGCATTCTCCTGTTTACCAGCAGCCTCTTCGGCTTTGTTGTCTGCGGCCACCTCCTCTTTGATTTCCTTCGTCTCGGGGACGTTATTCTCGACTTCCGTTGCCATTTTCTACGTTAAAATACTTTAAAGAACACCGACAGAACACGAAACGGCACACTATAAGTCAACTAAACGACTAACACAACAACTAACTTGGGAACGAATAGTCGGAGGATCAGCTCTCACAACAACACACAAGACAAAACCCGAGTGGCAGATCGCGAGTTGAAGCCGAGCAAGCTGGGTGAGTCGCGTCTGTGACGTCACTCTTCGGATCGGCAAAAGCGACGCGAGTCGTTTACACCCCCCACCCTTCGTGTTACTATGCACATGCAGCGGACCCCACCCTAAGCTGTACGCCATAGACGTAGGTAGAAGGGGGCCAGAAGGCCTCGACATTCAATTCGTCTCGTAAAAATGCTAGTAGGTGCTCTTAGAACTTAGAACTAGAAAAGCAATGCAGTGTAGCGTTTGCAACGTCATAATGTCCATACTTCCATAGTAACACACTACTCTCGGAGAATGCACCTTGGGTATTTATTATTATTATTCTTTTCGTCATTTGTTTACTCCGTAAGCAAACTCAGTGTGTACCTACCTAGGTACCTTAATACGTTATAAGGTGAACAACGATTTTAAGTTTTATTCATCTGCAAAAGAAATAAAAAAAGAAACCCTATAAAATACCTATATCATAACGATGTCCTTCATCGTTCATGTACCTGTTTCTATTCATTTATTTATAATAATAATAGGTAAGTAGGTAGGTACTATCCAAAATAATTTTGAAAATTAGATTTATATTTAACTTACATAGGTACCTACAAAAACCTGCGAATTAATTAAAGCAAATTCATTTCTGCTTAAGAGTTGCTGTTCATTCTGGAATTTCTAAAGCTGGAAAATAAAGAGTGTTCGAGGGTGGCCAGTAGCCATATACAATACGACAACCACTGTTGAAGTGACGACGCCTATGCCAGTGCATCTCTTTTCATAGGCTGGGCGTTGACCTAAGAAATTTTTTAATGCAATAACATCGAATGTAGGCGTGCCAGTAGGCTCATTCTTACATTCTTTAGTCTGTAATGGACTAATGGACCATATATTATTTGAAGAAATGTTTTTAATTGGTAAATTGAATGAAACATTCCCACATTCCCAGTAACATCCTTCGTCACGTAAACAAGAAAGAAAGTTTTTGCTTTTCACGTTTATAAGAAGCGAGGTGGGTTAAACATTCCTTGATTTTTTTTTTAATTTTGTCATATTATTTAAAATCCAAAATAACGCCAAAACACTTTAGTTGAATTCAATGAAAATTTTGGAATGTATTGCCATCTATTGGTCTGCTTTCTTTTCTAAGCCACAGTGAACAGTAATCTATTTTGATCTGTAACCCACAAGAAATAGGTTACATCATGATACCGCTATTGAATACTAGGTGGCTAAATATTTGTCATAGAGTTGGACTCCTAATAAAGTTTAATGAGGTACAGATATGACATGTTATTGATACCACACTCAATCAGATATCGTTGTGTCATAGCTTATCAATAAGTATTAAACCAATGCCTTCTGTTAATAATATGGTTCTTTATTCACACTCTGCAGATAATATTAGTTGTACGTCGCCTTCTTGCTTTTCATGGTGTTATGTGCCTGCTTTATTTTATGGTCTGTGGTGCCTGCTGTGGCTTTGTGATAATCTGCGGCTTTCTGTTTTGTGGTTATGTTTATTTCTGTTCTGTGCCAGCTTGGTGATGTCAAAATAAATGTTTTTTCCTGTTTTTCCTTGATTTTCCAGATTTCTTTCAAATATAGCTATATTAAATATGTTGAGTTCTTTGGTGTAGCTTTTCCGAAAATTCATGAATTTGCAAACAACGTATGTATAATCTAGGAGAATGAACTATTAAATATGCTAGAGTGACGTGGAGCCACATTGAAGGTTATGTTTTAATTATTTTTTTTTTGAAAACTCCAATATTTATACCTAGTGAAGATGTTTGAAGTAACAGACACCCAAAGTAAGAATTGCGTCGATGAACTGTGACGATTTTTTTCTAATATTTCAAATTTCAGAAATCGGCGTTGGGTTAGCGGGATTTGGCATATTCTTCATTTTTCTGGGCATAGTTTTACTGTTAGATAGGAGTTTATTAGCGCTAGGAAATGTAAGTGTACTCGCTCAAGTTTATTTTTGACTCACATCATTTTGCTCGCTTTGTAACTACTGTTTATAACAGAGTGTAGAGATCGTTTGGGAGTAAAGAAACTTGTCTCATACCCAATATGCCTCTTATACCCCAAAGTGCCCCAATCTTTTATGTATTTGAAGATATTAAAAGAGAAGAGAGTTTTTAATTTTAATTTTTTTTAGATACTATTTATCAGTGGTTTAACAGCAGTTACTGGAGGCAGAAGAGCGTTTAGCTTTTTCTTTCAAAGGCACAAAATCAGAGGGTCTCTTGCCTTCTTTGGTGGTGTTATCCTTGTACTTATGGGATGGACATTTTTTGGGATACTAGCTGAGTTGTACGGCTTTTTCTTATTGTTTAGGTATGTGTGAATTAAGTTATCATTTGATATGCTCTAAGACATAATACTGGTTTTTTTTATATTTTTGTTTCATCTTCTTATTAGCCATTAATAATATAACTTAAAATGGAACACTGGTAACAGTACATGGAAGACGATTTCGTTTTTGCACCCGAGATCATTTTCACAAATTGGACAGCTTTAAGTGGTCATAAACAATATTCAGCTGAACTGTATCTTAAATTTTTGAATAAACCTTACTATAAGTCATTTTTCAACATAATTTAAGGGATACGTTAATTATTTATTAAATTTTTTCCAGTGGTTTTTTCCCTGTTGCCATCAACTTTTTAAGGAGAGTACCAATATTAGGGACAGTATTAAATTTGCCAGGAATCAGCATTGTAAGTATAGCTTCTAATTGAATTAATATAAGTATTTACATATTTATTTATATAATTTTAAATATGCATATAATTTTTCTTCTAATTGCTCATAATTTGGAACATATTAAATCTTTAGATAGCTATGTGTGCAACTTAATGCTGAGTTTGTAAGATGTACAGTATCGGGCCTATTTCATGAATATACCCAAAGTAGGTATCTTAAATTTGGGTCCTTAATATAATTGGTATAAAGTAGAAGAGAGGTAGTCATTGCCGAAACAAAAACCAGTTAGGTAATAAACAGTTAGTAATTGGGAATGTGGCAAATAAACACAAAGGTGGACTCTTTTAACTTTATTCCAAGCTTTCGGAAACTTATAATTCCACCTCAACAAAAGTTATTGAGATTGAAGCATAATGATGTTGAATGGGAGAGTCTTCACAAAAATAGCACAATTTGTGTAAAACACAAAATTGTTGTCACAAAACATTGGAAAAGTAATACAAAGGACTTTAAACATTTAAAAACACATTAAAATCAGATATCTGTAGTAAAATTCTTTTATGAATAAACCATGTGGAAATGTCGTTTTAAGGTGAATGACATAATTGGTATAAATATACAGCTTCAAGTATTTGATGCACACATATTTTTTCAGCTAGTTAATAGATTGGCTGGAGACTCCAACAGGACAACAGTGTAAGAATTAATAGTACAAATATTGAATAAAGTGGAGGAAAGTGAATGAACTATCTAAAATTAATACTTCAGTATCTTTTCGTTGAATAGGTACTGTATTGATGAACTTGGTACTATGTATGACATTTGTGTAAATATAAAAAACAATTATGTACAGAAATATAATTAAATTTTAAACCTAATGTTTTTTTCCACAGTATTGCAGAAATATATATTTTATTATCTATCTTAAACTGTATGTCTAAATGTAACTGGAACATTTAAATCTTAAATTCTAACGTTGATAAACATATGAATGTTCAGATGACAAAATCATAGTGTTTTAATCAAATTTCTAATTTTTACTAGCTTTGATTACTGTAATATCGAGCACATACAATAAATCCTATGGTTGCTAATATAGCTGTAGGAATCAATACTTTTGACAGTTGTTTATTTTGCTTCTTGTTAGTAACCTGCAACATATTATTATATTGTACAAAATTTTCTAAGAAGATTTTACAAACATACCATTTTCTCCAAATCGTCAACTCTCTTGTCAAATGCATCTAACAGGTCCAGCAATGTCCCAATAGCAGGGACCAAGTGTATATCACACAGGTCAATGTCTTCCCTTTTACAAGCATAAATTATGTTTGCATAGTGTCTGTGAAGTTGTTCTGATATTTGATTCAATACAAGCAAGATATATGTACGATCAACAACAGCATTGACCTTTTTCCTGAAAAAAATCCGATGAACACAATAGCAGGTATGTTTTTCGAACTTACTCTGTAGGTATTTGCAAATTACTAATATGCTCTAACAGTTTCCTGCGTTTTTCCTCATCATCTATACCCACTAGTTTTAGATCTTCCTCAGTCAAGATTTTCAGTGAAAATGTGTCTATACCATTATCTTTGAAACTCTTTATATATTTCTCAGCGCCACACGTACGCAGCACTGTTTCTAACAAATCCATATTTCCTGTGTGAATTTAAATTTGAAAAGTGGGAAGAAAACAACAAAAAACTTTATCCAAACATTACATTTTTAAGATTTTAAGTTCCGGGTTATTAACCCCCAAAAACAGAGAACGAAACAGTAAAGGACAAACTAGTTTTTAGTTCTGTGAGCATTGAGCACAGCCATGGCCGACTGTACACTAGGCCGGAGCCTTAGATGTGGCAACGTGGCTTAGCTGTCATATAGTGGTCCGGTTACCGTAAATTGTTTTATAGTTTCAGAATAATAATTATTACATTTTATATGTATTAAGAGTTCATCTCGGTTGATAAATTAAGAAAAATACTTTTTAGAACTACTACTAATACCACTTACATCTGATGTCTGGTTAATCGTAGTCAAACACTACAAAATAAAAATAAACGCAACCTGTTTCCTGCTGCCACTTCCACTTAAATGAACACTCAATTTTCTTTGTAAATTTTCACTTGAGCTAGAAAAATTCACTGTTAGGTCACTTTGAAGCCATTCTTGCTGGTCTTGATTCCATTTCACTATCAAATCTTTTCGTAGGTATGCCCAGATGCATGCCCAGATGAGTTTTATTAACTGTATTTTTCTGTGATATTTGGGAGGTCCAGAAAACATTGTAGGTACCACATTGTGCTTTAAAATAGGTCTTATCCTTTGAAATGTTTGTAAATTATTGTCTTTATTGTTATAAATATAACCAGCCCTCACGAGGAATACCTTTCACCCACTTCTGTTTATGTCCTTTATTGGAAGCACAATTGCTAGTGCAACCTGGTACTACACACTTTGCAGGCATCTTTTTATCTTTATAGTTTCGTTTGTGCAGGTAAATAATTAGAAACACATTAAGAATCACCTTCCACTCTTCTTTTTTACTCTGGAAGGTTATGTTTGGTATGTCTTTTATTGGAAGCACAATTGCTAGTGCCTCCTGGTACTACACACTTTGCAGGCATCTTTTTATCTTTATAGTTTCGTTTTTGCAGGTAAATAATTTGAAACACATTAAAAATCACCTTCCAATCTTATTTTTTACTCTGGAAAAATTACACTAATGACAAAAGCTCGGCCGACTATTCAGTGTTGCCATATTTCAATGCTCGGGCCTAGTGATTAGAGTCGGCCATGGCACAGCCTAATAGAATGGTTACCATCGTACCGTACCTGAGGCCTGATTCTAATTCAAGCGACCCTCGCTTCGTGACTCAACCCTCGCTTGGCCGCCTGCTTCGATGTTGGGATTGTTGCACGGGATTGTTGGGAGACGTTTAGGACCTTGATAGCCTTAGGTTGGTAGCATATACGTTCGAGGTTGGCATTACTGAAAACCCTAAATCACTGATTTTGACAATACGTGACGTCACCGTCACCTGTTTTTTGGGGGCACTGGGGCCCAGGCCAGGCCACTGGTTAAGGATCACTTTATATTTATGCTTTAAGTACTTTTAAAAGTTGAAATACGTGGAAATACGCGAATGAATAGTATATGTATGCTGCAGCTCCCGATCGCAAACATTAAACCGACGAATTTGTTGATGACGACGAAAAACAAGAATGCATTTTTTGTTTACTGCGGTAAGTGATCCAATATTAAAGAGACTTGGTTGTATTGCCTTGTATATCCCTCACATCACTTCTAATTGAAAGAGATAAAAATAGGTTATTTACTTATCTGTCTGTGTGGATTCATGAATCTACATTTGACATGTAACAATACCAACAATTTAATAAAAATCATCTTTTTTTCAGAAGAAAAAGTAGAGAGCTGTCGATGCATCGTCTGGTGTGTTCTTTTTACTTCAAGCATGGGCATACAAAAATGGACCACCATTCTTGAAAATAATAAATCATAATACTATGATGAAGCCTCAAGCAGGGGCTCTACAAAACCTAACAAATTGAAGTGATTATTTTATTTGCCATTTGGTAGAAAGAAAGTCTATCATCTAAGCAGACAGTGTGAAAATATTGGGTATGTTAAGGTCTATGTATGATAATTTACAAATGGAGAAACCAAAGTCAACTGGTTGCAAATTATGTGTATCTTGTAAAAATAAAAACCATTTATAAACTGTTTTCTTTTAAATCTCATTATTTACTTCCTGTTTCCTACAAGCTTCATGAAACAGTCATAGGTCATAGTTGAAAGACAAATTGACGAGGCTTGCTTAGCATCAACAAGCTTCTGTAAATACTGTGGAAGAAGCTGAAAATTATTTTTTTGAGTAAGAAGCTAGAAGAAATGAAGGAGAAATTAAACAAATTATGTGTTCGTCTTTCTTTCAAACATAGATAAATCAGTGATGCAAGAATCAGTGCATTGTTATATAGGTTCGCCATCAAAATAAATCCTCACGAGTTTAGACGAGTTGATGGAATGGGTATATATTACTTGTGATAGGTACAATTTTAAACTTTACTTTATCTTAAATAAAATAAATTAAATTAAACTTTGTTTTAATTACATAAATGCATCTAAACAGATTACATACTTGATAGTGAAAATGAATCTACATTTACCATTATCAGCTTTTCGTTGTACATATATAAAAATGGCATTGCAATGCTATACCACAGAAAATAATGAAGATGCAATAATTCTACAGACAATAAATAAATCTGTACTATATGATTTAACAATAATGCCCTATTCCTTAGCCTATGGATGAATCAAATAACTTTTTTGCCTTTGAGTTTGCACAACATTTCTGCATACCTAATTATATATGTTACAGTTAAAGCGTCTTACATGGATAGTTTGTAAATTAGCTGGATAGTATCTAAATTATCCAAATACCTGATTAATTTAGTGAAAAGTTATGTTTTGATTAAAATAACTATAAATTTTAGTTAGTTTCTATACTATCCAGTGAGTATGTAAACTAGCCAAGAATCCCATTAAAGTACAAGCCACAAATTGGCTGGGGTTTTTGGCTAGTCTACAAACTGTGTATAGTATTTGGATATTGTGTGAACTGAAATTTCTAGTAATGTATAACTACCAACTCATTAGGGGACCCTATTTTTTGCTGGGGATTATTTAAATTAAATTAACCAAAGGTAATGGCTTATTTTGCATGGTAATCAACGAGTTAGTTATTACATAATTACTAGGAATATAGCTCACACTTTATCAAAATACTGTGGTTAGTCTGTAAACTACCCAAAACCCCCGGTTAATTTGTGGAATTCTTTTGAGGTTTGTACTTTACAATTTGTGGCTAGTTTACAAACTGTCTGGATATAATACAAATTAACCAACATTCATTGATATTTTAATTGAAAGATTACTTGCCACTAAAATAACCAGGCATTTGGATAGTTTGTATAATATCCAGCTAGTTTATAAAGTAACCATGTAAGCATTTCAACCGTAAGATATATAATAAAGCTTCTAAGGTGAAGCTCAAATGGACATTGCTTAGGGTAGGTGGCAGGAGATTGGTACACTGCAGCTCTGAAAATTTTTAATGTATTAGATGATGTATCTTTTTTTTTTAATTTGTATGTACTCTTCACATGGGCAAGTATCACCATAAAAACTTCCTGCAGTTAGTTATTCTTGCATTTGATTTGAAAAGTAACTATAATGTATTAATCTGTAAGAAAACCGCATCAGTATCTCAGCAATAAAATATGTTTTGCCAATGCATTGCTCCTTCTTATTTTGGATTAGTAGATTAGATTCATTTACCAACAAGTATATATTCCAAAATTTATAATCATCAATAAAGTTTCCAGAATGCCAATCTATTACTGTCATATCAAATTCATCTTTTTTAGCAGTTAATTTTATTTTTTTTTCACTGTAAAGACAGCAAGACCATTGGATAGAAATATCGATTTATTTCAGAATAATAATATAAATACAAATTTTAAGTAAATCAAGGAAGAAGATATGAAGAAGGAGTAACTAAACTTAACAGTCATACACTGCATATGATTCAATAACAAATAAATATCTATTTATCTCATTAAGTTGTAAGATTTCATACTAAAATATAAAGGTTCTTTCTCTGTGCATAGTGTACAAGTCAATTTATTAACAAGATAATTGGTATAGTTTTTGAAATTGGAGACATATTATATTGATTTGATAGTTTTGTAAGATGAGACAAATGTCATTACCGCCCTTTTCTATTCAAAAGATATTTTTGATGACTGATCCCTGCATAATTGTTCAAAAATCAGTCAGTTTTATATATAAGCCATCCACAGCAAACTAGAATTAATATAAACAAAACGTCTAGAAATTCCTAATGCCTACACATAAAAAAATTTGGTTTTTTGACTTACATCCAAAACATATAATTTGTTACCTAAATATTTAATTTTAATTTAATTTCCTTATTGCTTTTAATGGCCGTTCTTTAGGTTCCACCTTCTTTTAGAATTTAACTTGCAATACTCAGTTCCTTTATATTCTAGTTTTACACAGTACACACATAGGTATTCAGTTACCTATGTAGATACAATACTTTATTACAAATTCATATGGTTATAGATCCCTACTGTTTCTAGTTATAATAATTCAAATAAAAATCGCCAGAAAAACTCAAAATGTGAATATAAAGGAAGCAGTTTTTGTTGATAAAATGTGGTCTACTTTCACTCAGTTGGGTCTGAAATGTGTTCATTGTTATTGTATCCATATTATCACCTGAATATTATTATTACTTCTTATAAAAAATCTAATGTACAAAATGGACAATAAAGTCTAGGTACCCAGAGCATATTTAAGATAAATTGAAAATGGCTGTGATATATGTAAATTAGATCAAATTGAATTTTGTATGTTCCGGTTTTTTATTCTTTCGCTCAGAATGGTTTGGTTTCATAACTGTATATAATATTTTTCAGAGATCATTGAGATTTATTAATCGGTATAGTGTTGAAGCTATATTTCTTTCATTATCTTCAAATATGCATTATGGTCATATACATAGACATCAATAATTTTATCTCCTGAGACATATATAGTCTATATTGAACAAATGAGAGTCACATGATATGGCACATATTAATGAAATACACAAATTCTGTTTAGTTTACTGTTGTATGTTCGTCTTTTTCTTAGGCATAGGTTGCATAGTTTTCATTTGACGCAATACTATATTTCCTGTGTTTGTTCAAAAGTGAAATTTAGAATTTAGCTCAATATACCATATTATGTTTTAGTATATATATTAATTTCCGTTTAATGTCATCTTAACTTCACTGAGGTGAATGTCATCATTATTATTATAAATGCCACATATTAGAAGAAGTAAATGTATTACATTGAATCATTTATTAGTATGTGGTATATTCTAGGTATATTCACATTGTTTAATATAATGCGGATGACTTAAAACTTTTCAATATTATAAACAGTCTTAGTGATTTCCATGATATTGAATAACAGAAAAGTATAAATAATGTATCATTTAATAATAACACTAAAACAGCTTTATTTTAGTTATCATCGGTGAAGTCCATCCATCACTCCTCTACTTAACAGAGTACCATACATAATATTTGCAATTTCATAGTTACAAAATGACCAAATCCTTATAACTAGTTTACTCGTGCCCATAAATAATACTCCACATAATACAAAATACAAATCAGTTGAATGTCTTAAATTGACTATCAATAAGCGAGTAAAACCTGAGTTACATACTCGACAGGATCTCATACTTTGAGGCTCTTTTGAAACCTGATATTGAACTTTTGGTTTTTACATTGTCAGAAATTTCATTATAAATTATTCACGCAAATAAAAGAAGTTGTTGCGCGAAAAGAAAACCTATTATAATAATGTTTATAATATAATAATGATAATAATATATTCAGATCAGTAATAGTTCAGGTGTTGACCTGGCACAGCCTGTCAACATTTGTTGCTACCACAGTCATGCGAGAGAAACTTGGAAAATCATAATAATATAAGGTTTCATAATTATATCTTAAAAGAATATTTTATATTCTTACCCAATGCCTACTAAAACAACAATAACCAATAATATTTTCAATATGCAGACCTTATCTCATAGGTGAAGTATGCATTGCGTTTGTATATTGTTCCTATGCAATTTTATCTATAGTACACTGAACAGCTGTAACCAAATTTTTCTAGGCCTTCTAATATGTTTCCTATAAACTTTATAGTAGCATTAGTAATCTGGACTGCTTTAACTCCAGAGCAAAGGAATATATTATGATCAACCACACCTTGAGATGATATCCCATAAGGTAGTCACTTTTTGTCTGTGATTGAAGAACTAGTTTACTGTTTTAGTGACTAAGATGTTTTTAATGTAGTATATAGTGATAAGCAACTAGTAACTACCGTGAAATTTGTGGTTGTAAGATCTACCAATAAATGAATAAATTCCTACAGATATATCCATGTAGAACTGTGAAATTTGTGGTTGTAAGATCTACCAATAAATGAATAAATTCCTACAGATATATCCATGTAGAACTATGTCCAAGGACCTTGCTAAACCAATTTTTTCGATGTAGCATCACTGTGTTTCTATCAGTATATAACTACACAGGCTATTGCTATAATGTAGGAAATGTAATAAATAGTTTTGAAATATCATCAGTAACTCACCATTAAATCAAACCACATTCATTGAAATTAAAAAGGTTAGTAATTTTGTGGAAGTCTTTGCCACAGAAAAATTATACTGTACTACAAATAATTAAATTTGATCTAAAAAAAATATATCAGATAAGTACTCAAGTAATCAATGCCTGACAATTTATGAATATGTTAACGTGGTAGAGCTCTAGAGTTATATTTTTGATTTTTTGTATAATTTTTGTTGAAAATTCAGCTAAGGTTACTAAATTATTTTTTTTTAAAAACTCTTCAAACTGGCTTTAGCCAAATTATGTATTACCTGACATGCTTTTGTTGGTACTTTAAAAAATTAATACCTGATACATTAACTACTTCTTATAATATCAGTGAATGTGGTTTTTTATTAGCCAGAGCGATGGTGTTGATTAGTAAGAGACAACAACAAAATAAATTACAATAATTGGCAATAGCTTTAATATGTTCAAAAGTATCTTTGAACATACTGGAGTTTTGCCTGTTGTCCTTGCTACCTCAACATCATATCAGCACTAGGAAGCAGAGGTGGTGGCACTGGTTCCAAATCTATATCATCCAGAATCTCTGGTGGATTTTCAACATTATACTGCAGTGCAATGTTGTGTATTACAGCACATGCCATTATGATTATTGCTGCAGTTAGTGGCAGATAATGCACGGTTCTATGCTTCAAGAGGCACCAGAATCGCCCTTTCAACAAACCAATACATCGCTCTACTGTACTCCTACATCTTACAAATCTTGTGTTGTAAGCCTGCTCCTCATGAGATGCTGGATTTTTGATAGACGTCATCAGCCAAGGTAGGCAGGGATACCCAGAATCACCTAAAGAAAAAAAAAAGAATTATGAAAAATTCTGATGGAAACAAGACTTGCCAAATCTGCAGGCATATCAATCTCACGTCCCTTATGGAGAGAGGACAAAGAGGGGATCTTATTGTTATATACTAAAACATGAGTCACCACTACTCCACTCTTTGGAAATATTACCACTTAATTAATTAATTACACCAATTAAAACTTGCCCAAGAGAGTAGTTTAACACTACCAAGGAAAACTTTTTAAGCAAACTCTCTGTATATTTATGGAATAGCTTGCAAAGTTATAGTCACTACACCTTCAATAAACAAATAAAAACAAGGTTGATAATGAATTGGCTTCTATCAGCAATAGAATGATCCACCATTTCAAGTTAGCATTCATCATCCATCGCACCACTGTGATAATTTGGCACAAACTGTATATTTCAACAGTGTGACATTTTAACTGTAGCAATAGTGTGTAACATGCAAAAGAATGACAAACCTGGAGCAGTTTTAGCCACCAACTGCTCTTATCACTAGGGTTGTCAGATCGCCAAACCTAATCGCCAGACAGACCAGTGAGTTTGGTTAGAAAAGCTGGACATTCTAGATTTTGTCTCAATGTATGTAACATCTAGCTTTTTTTATTATTATCATAAATCTTGTTAAATTCTAGTGAAAAAATAAATTAAATCGAATGGCAGATTAGTCTTAGGTATAGGTATTTTATTATTAATCAAATAGTAATCGAAATGTAAAATGTAAAAAGCCTAACAAAAGCCAGGCATTGTTTATTTTGGTTAAACACACAATCAAAAAGCCTACCTATGTCTGGCTTTATCCAGATGCCTGACAACAATACTAATCACAATTGTAATAATAATAATTATAATTTTTTTGTTTATTTCACTTACCCATAATCTTACTATTCTGTTCTGCATTGTAGCCATTATTCTTCCAATATTGCTTTGGTGCCACATATATATGCATCATACCTGCTGCCTGGTCATTTAGCAACAACATTCAATATTTTCATATTTGCATCACATATCTGAAAACAGGAAATTTAATGATTCTGTTTGTGGATTCTATCAAATATTCATGAGTTTGACTCACAATTTGGCAATTCAGACTATGGTAACCTTTTCTGTCATTGTTATAGCTACTTGTGTCCCATCTACAATTCCTATAACTTTGAGCATCTGATGGTGACGATTGATAAATCTGAAATTAAGCCTTTTGTAATATCATTTATTTTACATTATTTAATGGTATTACTGTTGCTTATTGGCTTCCTTTTCTTGGACATGCCTAGGATAAGGTACCCAAGTTTTCATAACATGCCTGAGTATTGTATCACAGACCTCCTTTATTGATCTACTCATTGTCTGGCAGTCTGGCTCATGCAGGACACGCTATTACCAGCTATACTTCATTGATAGCTACCAAAACTAAAAAAATGTAACGCTCCAAGCACCTACAAAATTATAATCAGCAAACTGTACAAGGTTGTTAAATCTACCATTTACCTTGAATGCTACAGAAATTCGGTTTTCATAAGTTCTCCTTCTCATGAATGTATTCACCAAATACTGACAAGCATCTTTAGATGGGGGAAAATTGTCTTTAAATGCTCAATCCGGGATGGAAAGTGGATCTTGAGCATCTCTGATCATCCTCCGAAGTCATCGAGATCGATCCCGTTCTTCCACCCTTTGCAACTCATCAACAATTTGCAAATGTATAAAAGGCAATGCCATACTTGCAAAATCACTAATAGGTATCTCACAAATGAATAATGAACACAAGATCAAGAAATCAACACGTACGCAAATCAAAAGATCTTACTTTTACTCTGATCAAAACCCCAAAATTTTTTTATCTATGATCAAAACACGAACACCTAAGACGAACACCGATTTCATTCATAACCTTACATTTGCTCGGTGTTGCCCGCCATTTGCAGTTTTCGTCGTATGTCAAAGTAAAAAGACGGCATATCTCACGTCCTTGTCGCACATCAAGCGAGGGTCGCTTGAATCTTGTCGACCCTTGACAAAAATGAGGCGACCCTCGCCAAAGCATTAATGTTGCACGAAAATACTTAGCTCCCATTGGTGGAACCGACGGCAATTGTTAATTTAGTCAAGAGTCGTCTCAAGCGACCCTCGCTTGGCGAATTGGAATCACCCTCCTGTTTTGTGGTTACCATTTTAGTTAACATCGACTGTAACCAAGAACAGTAGAAGCATTAGTTTGGAATCATATGCGTCCCAGTACCCTATTTATATCCTGTAAACCGATAATTAACTGAGATTAGACTAGTACGATAAATACAGAATATACGCATTGAACGAAAATGAACTGTGAGCTCCATTTTTCTCCCATGAGGCCGTCTAGCATCCTTGTATCTGGAGTGACATGAAAAGAATGGCTAAAGTCCACAGCTAAAGTCTAAAGTCGATCACCCACTTTCACCCACCTCGTTATAGTCTAGTAAGCTTTAACGATAAACAGCACAAAATGATAAACAGTATATGACTGCAAATTTTTAAAACTGTCATGAGTTATGTCATACGTGAGATCAGCATAATCAGCGGGTGTCCCGGACAGGGTTGTATTCGGTTATAGTTTTCCAGATAAGTATAGAAGTTAGAAGTAATGGTAAAAGTAAAAAAGCTAGGTACGTCAAAATTCACCAAAATTTTCCATGCTCTATGTATTTTGCGCCTGAATTTATGTCTGAAAAGCAAAACGGGTACATTTACATATTTTATTCCGATAATTTGGGAAAACTTAGAGGAGAATAAAACTCAATGAAGGTCTAATCATAAATCCTTTATTTCCATTCATTAGATTTGGAGATTAGTAATATAAAAAAACCATCGTGGGTGCTTTTGCGACTGTTCAACAATAAAAAACGTGACTATTCTGAAGCAAACATGACAAGTTACTGTACACAATATATAAACGTATTACCAACAATAAGTTTGTAAATAATAGCATTTTCTCATGACGGAGAAATATACATATGGCTGTCATTATTATGTCACTCTTAATTATATTTATTTAGTACTATCACTGTATCACTGACACATACTATGCATATGCTTAGATATGATTTATATTTCCAGTAACTGAAAAAGTGTTTGTAGTGAAGTTGATGATGGTGTAAGATGTATTGTCGACTTCAACTCAATGCAGAGTTGTTTATAAATATTTTGATTTGAATTTATTACTTATTCTGTATATAATACTATGATTAATATGCAATTCATAGCAACGTACAAAGCTACGTAAGAAATAAATAGATGCAGAATGTAATATATTTATGTGATATATGAGAATGGATGGATCCTATGAAGTAAACAATAATCATCTTTAGTTTCACAACCTTTCAGAGCAGATCTAATATAAGAACACGCGACCTTCATATTTGGCTTTGGCAATTTACCTTTTATGGCCACACGGTCCACATGATAAATATTGTGATGGACACTGATATTTTGGCCATTGAAATGAATACTCACATACAGCACTTTTTACGCAAGTTTCAGATCAAGATAACAAAAACAGGATCGTTTTGCTTTCTAAATATTTTGGTACTTAAATTTCCTACACAGTAGTTTTCCAAAACATTGGTGGCTCAAAAATTAATAAAAAACAGGTATTTTGCTAAGTAGCTTTTAAACATCGTTATGTAATCTACACGAGTAACTATAACAAATAATTGCAAAGAGAACAACATCATGTCTGAAATATACATATTTGTGCAAAGTGACATTAAAGGATAAATTGACGCACTACTTTTTCCGGTTACAGTTTTTTGGAGGGACTTTTGGTAGTTGTTTTATAACAAATTCAACCCTATTCTTATTCGGTAAAACATCCTGGAACTCCTTGTAGAGCAGGAATATAATGTGATATACATACGCATAGTAATAGTTATTTTTGCAAAAGAATGACATAAGTAAAGATTTTCCTGTATAAATATAGGAATGAAATTCATTAATTATCACATATACATACATACATACATAGACGAATATGAGACTATACAATAATAAACTATAATAGAGAGTATAGGTAACTTTAATACAGGTGATGGAGGTTAGGTTCCGTATGATCAACTCGAAAGTTAAACACCATAGTGCTGTGTAGTATATCAGTAGTGGTACCACCAAGACAGCTGGAAAATGGTCGACATTCTACCGAGTCACTATAAGAATTGATAAACGATGAACAGGTCTGATTTACTACTTTACAAATATGGAGAGTGCCTCATGAAAAGCTGGCCCTTTTACACATCGCGTCATTTAGAGCAAAATTGTTATAAGAAAATAGTCTAGCCATGTGGCGTCACTGACTCCAACTTTTTGGATGCAGGTATAGTTTTTAGACCTGTTGCCTAGTAACTAGTAAGTGTTCGATGCGCTTACACCGTCAGGATGTGATAGTTTAGTTTAGTTTAAGATATGTTTATCAATGGCACTCTGTGTGTATAATGATATACAGCCTAGCTGTTTCATCCAGGCCCAAAAGTAATAATAAATCATGAAGTGGTGTGCAGATTAGTGGGACGGGTCGAATTGTCACAGGGCCGCAAGTGGAGGCTTGCGATCTCCGTGAGGTGTGGTTGCAGCGCATTCTCTGTACGCCCAGTGGCCACCAGACACGCATACAGTTCATACAACGTCCATCGCTGCTTCCTTATTGGTGCTTATTTCACGTGACATCTTTAGCTTGTTTATTGGTATCTTGACGGCCATCATAAACTGTCACAGTTATCGGTCTAGGCTTCAGTGAACTGAACGAGCAAAGCTGATGTTTCAAAAACGCCAAACTTTTACGCACGAGACAGGTTTTTTAAGATCAAGTACGGAACATACCTACCATTTTTTTTTTAATTCAAATAGCTGTCATGGCGCGTAAGGCGTCTGGAATCTCTAATAGCTCATAGTCATGAAATATACTATGTAATATGAATATTACATTTGCAGATAATATTCATATTGTCAATTAATCTAAACAATAATTATGGATAATGGCAATGTATCTGAACAGAATATACATTAAATATTATTTATATACATTTTAATTCTCTTTGAGCTTATATCTTTGGTATAATTCATGTAATATGCAATTTAAAGTTATACTCTTAGAGTTATTGCAAATATATTGTTCTGACTTTCCATTAAATTTAAGATATACTACCTTTATTCAAGAATTAGTCTGTACAACGTTTGATAGCAAAAAAATTCTCTTAAGAAAATGATGAGCTGATCATGAATTTCTATATGTTGCTGACCACAAACGACTCAAATCTAGGTAGACATTACAAAATATTTTCTATTTTGCTTCATGGCATTTTAAAAATGGCTCCGATACACAGTTATGAAGTCGTAAAATTGAAAAAAATGCAGCTTGGTTCGAGATTCTTGCCAACAAAGTATTTCGACTTAAAAAGTGATGGTATATTTTGCAATAACTCTATTTGAACAAAAAATATATGCCGAGTCCCAGGACAAACACCGAAAAAAAGTTGATATCAAAAGGAATAAATTATTTTTGAATTAGCATTTGCTACAAAGTTTGAAGTTTTGTTGTAAAGATAATTAAAACGTGTGTAGCCCACCTTACAGAGAGTGAATTTCACTTTCGATTTTACAGCAACAAACGAAAGTCGTTCAATAGGGTTACGCTAACAGGTCTTTTTAATGTTTTTGTCGAATGTTTACTTCAACCATCAGATGTCCATTACACGAAAATATGATTCGCCCGTCGTTAAAGCTGCCACACACATTTCAACTATTTTAACTATTGCCAGCAATCATTCCTTGAAGTTTTCGCGATTTGTCCTGGCATACGGTGTATACCTACAATATATATATACAGTTTGGTGACTTCCTCTTTATATACCACGACAGTAGATATTTCAATATTCGGGTCCTCTCCTGCTCTCATAGATCTGTTAACAAAGAAATGTATTAATTTCTTTATTTATTAACCACAAATTATGACAACAACTGTCAGTTACTGTCATATTTCTCAACTTGTAGCGTTACATCCAGCAGATTCACGCTACCGCTACATAGCGCAAACGGTAGCAGCTTGCTCTGCTGAATGCGGCCAATGACGTCCAAAAATTATGGCTCGTAACTGTATCTGACGAAAAACAATATTGTTTTTACCATTAAAGCCAACAAAAAGATTTAAACCACCTACATCATTGTCACTTCACTCTGATAACAATAATTTTTCAAGCAAAAGACTAACAAAATGCAATCAATTATTGATTTCCGGGTAAAATAGACCCCCGGTATTTTTTGAAGTGCGCTTTTACTAAAGTATCACAGAATTATTTTTAACTGTTAAACCGTGACAGATACGAAAATTTACTAAGAGTCAAAAAATATTTGTCAATGATGTATCTTTGTTGTAGAAAAATTTCAAACCGAAAGCACTAAAAATAAGAAAAATAGTGGTCAATGTAAGTGGCGAAGACATCGGTTCACCCTGCTAAAACATCATAGTGTTAGAGTTAAAAGTATTAAAATGTGGCATTTTTATGGTGTTACACGTTTACCAAATTTCATTCAAATCGCAAATGTCGTTGTGAAGTTATCAACAAAAATTGAAAAATTATTCTTGACTTTGAAGCCCTCTCACGGTCAAACGGTGCAACTTGGTATATAGGTATGTTGTGTTTATTCGCAATATTTTGACTCAGTGAGATGGGGGTTCTTCTATGGGGCCGTCTTTCTGGGACACCCTGTATCTCTATCTATATTTGAAGTCACTGTATGCAGGAATACAGGGTGTGTGCAATGATTGGTCGTTAATCCAAGGGCGCAGTTATAACACACATTTAAGTAGAAAAGTTCTTACAAACATTAAACATGTGTCCTAAATAGATTTTTTTGTAATCTGGCAGTATTTTTTCCTGCAATAAGACGCTATAAGTCAGCTGTGCCTAGAAGATAATAATTATCAGTTCCAGTAGCGTCGCGGGGGGCAGTTCCACGATTAATGTTGGCAACAAAATGTACGCCAGTGACTTTAAAAAAATTAAATGTTGTTGTTCATGTTGTGTATGTGGGTTCGTAATACACAGTAGTACTTCTACATCTCTTTATTTCAATCTTAATCTCGTTACAGTAAAAAGGCAAGTATCGATAATGCACGTGGTAACTCTGTGGGTAAATCTGTAGCCCCCAGCACAAAATGCCCCCAGATTAGCTAGGTTAACTTCATAACTTCCCTGATATGTTGACATTGACATTGTCATAGTGCGTTCGCAAAAGTATGTTCTGTAATTATTGTAGAGTACTCTCGGATATAACAGTTCATAAGTCTCGACTTCCTTAACAGTTGAAAAAGTAGCACTTTGATGTTGTCGCGGTATTTTCTATTCGCGTATGTTACGACTCATCCACACAGTTAGAAGTAACAAAGAGAAACATTTGTCATCACGTCTCGTTTCTGGAAACAAAGTTGCTACCTGTCGACGAATGTTGTTTGCTTGGATCTCATCATCGACCGTCGTTTCTTTTTGTCAAGCGTTTGACCTGTCAAATGATAGACATATGTTTCATCAGTGTGGACGGTTTCTAATCAGTTGATTGTCGATGGTAGTGGATGATGTTTCTATGCGTCGTATTCATAGCCAATTCTTAAGTGTCTTTTAATACGTGAGGGTCCTTTAAGTAACGAAACCTTTACATGACGGTCCCTTACGTAAGGCTCCCTTGAGTAATACTCAAGTAACGAAACGTCAACATGACATTTCGTTGCAGTCAAGGTGATTTTGTAGGTTAACTTTGGAGTTCAGAAAAATGTCCGACACAAAACACGAAATAGTGGCACAAAACAAAAAGAGATAACAGAAAACATCAAAATGCGTAGGCATACACATAACAAATTAACTGGCTTTCCTTGTGTATCTGTTTCCTAGAAAACATCTACCAGACGACGGGATTCATTTGGCCACGTTGTCATTTCAAATACAAGTCAATTTTTTATGCCTATGACAAGCATGTTGATGTTTTCTGTCAGTATTTCATGTTTTGTGGCGGACATTTTTCCGGATGTGACAGAAACTGACAACACCGTCTCCAACACTAGCCTACGAAATCGCCTTGACTGCAACGAAATGTCATGTTGACTTGACATGTCATGTTGACATTTCGTTACTTGAGTATTACTCAAGGGGCCCTCAAGTAGCAATCGAAACACAAAACCTTACTTAAGAGACCCTCAAGTATTATGAGACCCTTAAGTATTGACTACCAATACGACCCGTAAGGGAACGTTAAATATTACTCAAGGGACGACTATGCATACGGCCTAAAGGAGGTTCGAGAAATATGGCTCAGTGGACAAATCATAAGACGATTCAGTTCATAAAGTTATATAAGGAGGCCAAGTGTCTCAAAATCATTGCTTGACATTCTTAGAAAATTGTTCATAGTCACCCAAGATATCTTAGGCATAAAGAGTGTAACCCTGTTTATCTTATTCTACTCCCACCTCCTACAACATCCAATATCATTAGTTAGGGATTGTGCTAGTTTACTTTGCGTCATCCAACTTAGCTGTGCTGTAACTCATTGTTTTAATTGTTGTTGTTTATATTTTTCTATATTATTTTTAAAGTTGGATCTAGATAATGGGACAAGATCCTAGTACCATTTAAAAAAACTATGTCTGGTACTCACCCTCATGTCAGCAGACTGTCGGGACGCCGCAGAGTTCCTGATGGCAGCCATCTGGGCGGCCTGGGCAGCTGCCTGCTGCTGCGCCTGCGCCTGAGCATCCTTCACTGACCCACACGACCTTGAGAACGACCTGCCCAATGAGCCGCCCAAGACGCGCGACTTGGTGCGCACGCGCACGTACTGTTCAAGTGTGGATCTGTGGTGACAACCAAACGCAAACGGGTACAATAAGAAGCAGTGCACAATGCGGGGCACAAGCATTCTATGTTGCGGTGTTGCTACCATGGAGGCTACTGCTCTTCTGCCAAACGTTCACTTTAGGGCTTTAGCGATGTAAGGCTATCAAGAAACTCAGCTGTCCCTGTTTCTTAATCAATTCATATTGTATATATACCGGGTGTCCCAGAATTTCCTTGAAACGTGATATTTTCGTAACGAAAAATGGTTCAAGCAAGAACTGAGTGGTACTTTTGAAGGTACTACAGGGTCTATCATACCATGCATTCAAAACATTTTTTTTGTACGTCAACCCTTAAAACTCACCCCAACTTTTTTTTTCCAAATAGCACCCCATATGTTTTCCTACATCATAAATGATATCCCCATTTTATTTAAAATCTTGTGGAACCTTTAATTTTATATGCAAACTTATTTTTTCCGTAAAATCATAAGCATAAGACAAATGAAATGATAATTTGTTTGATGTCTGATATTTTCGTAACAAAAACGGATAAAAAAGAAAAGTAAGTGGGTTTTTCAAGGGTAGTGATTGACCTATCATTCCTTTCTTATGAATCATTTTTTTCTTACTTATACCCCTGGAATCCACCCCTAGCATGTTCTTTCAAATTTCAATCCACAATTTTGCCTGGAAAAATAAATTCTTTACTTGAATTTAATTATCGTAGTGCCTTACTTTTTATGCCCCTACTGCAATTTATCGTTAATTTTGGCGCCCGTGTGCGGGGCACACCCTGCACACGGGGTTGGCGCGGCCCGATGTAGTCATAAAACTTTTTCACGTTTTTGCACTTAGTTTTGTTGTCACATTTTTTTTATTAGTTCATTCATGATAATAAAAAATATTTTCCACACATGTGTTTTAATTAATTCATGCTTACGATTTCATGGATTAAACGAAAAAAATTAACGATAAATTGCAGTAGGGGCATAAAAAGTAAGGCACTACGATAATTATATTCAAGTAAAAAATTCATTTTTCCAGGCAAAATTGTGGATTGAAATTTGAAAGAACAAGCTAGGGGTGGATTCCAGGGGTTTAAGTAAGAAAAAAATGGTTCATAAGCAAGGAATGATAGGTCATTCACTACCCTTGAAAAACCCACTTACTTTTCTGTTTTATCCGTTTTTGTTACAAAAATATCAGGGGTCAAACAAATTATCATTTTATTTGTCTTATGCTTATGATTTTACGGAAAAAATTAGTTTGCATATAAAATTAAAGGTACCACAAGATTTTAAATAAAATGGGGATATCATTTATGTAGGAAAACCTATGGGGTGCTATTTGAAAAAAAAAAGTTGGGGGTGAGTTTTAGGGGTTGATGTATGAAAAAATATGTTTTGAATGCATGGTATGATAGACCCTATAGTACCTTCAAAAGTACCACTTAGTTCTTGCTTGAACTGTTTTTCGTTACGAAAATATCACGTGTCAAGGAAATTCTAGGACACCCAGTATGTACATATCAAATTTGAGGGATTGTCATTCAGTCATTGATTCATTCAGGGGTGTGAAACTCAAATGAGGACCCTGTGCAGCGGGGTTAGCGCTAGCCACCTAGCGGGTTTGCGTGAATTATTTATCAGCCAACTCTGTTTCAAACAGATTCCTAGATGCATCAATAGAAGTGGCCCAATTGTGACGCCTAACGTCATTTTGACAGCCATTGTCGTAACTGACAATACTGACATTGTCGTTGCTCGCTTTTGTCGATTGGCGTCTTTTTGCAATTTTGCACTACTTTTGAGATCTTTGTCTGCCTATTGTTGTCTATATGTATTTAGGAATGGGTTCTAAGTATTTACGCCGTTGTCCTGCGCCAAATTGCAAGAATGCGGATGCGCGAAGGTAAGTGATTTGCCTGATTTATACCCCTCACCTCATTTTTGTATTGTGAATTTTGATGCAAAATTAATACAAGATTGATCATTTCTACATGAAATATACGTATATCATTTGAATGCATTACTAACCACTACTACTCATACTCATATAACTTGTATTACTATTCACAATCACATATGCTGCCATAAAGGTGTGCAGCATTCCCTCTCTTTGGCAAACCGTTGCATTGAAGGTGAGGTCCCATGGTCTAAAAATACATTTTTCTTATTTCAGATATTAAATCCCATCTGATAGCATATACAGAGACGCTAGTTAGAACGGATTGGCAACCCAAACCTACAAATATACAAACATCTTGCCTGCATCAATATGAATAGTTAAGGAATAATACCTCTTTACTCTTCAAATTATATGCCATCAAAGGATTGTAATTATCATGAAATAGTGATTCTAGTGAATAAATCATGCTTTACTTTACATGCATTGCTTTTGTACCTTGTGTAGCTGACTTTATTTAAGCAATTGTCGTATTGAAATAAATTACAAAAGGGTTTGTTTTGTTTTATTACAGTAATCCATATCTAATATATTCCTATTCTTACATAATCAGTTGAATGTCCTGTATAACGTGGTAGCTTGTCACAAAAATTTACCTAACTCATTGAATTCCTATTTTCAAAACTGAACTGATTAAAAAGGTTAAAACACTAATTTAAAGAAAATGGAGTATGTGCTGTGGACAATGCCATAGCTTTATTTATTATTATGCCACTTGACAATTCCATTTTGTTTAATTAACGCCTTAACTTTATTAATCAGGTCAATTTTCAAAACAGGTAATGAATGCGTAAGGTAAATTGTTATGACAAGTTACCACGTTGTCTGGAGGCTGAATAAGCTTATATGGTATTTCAAAAAGCCCGCTCTTTTCGTAACCTACCCCACCTATCGTCGGTCACCTACACCAAACTTTTTAGATTGACCTAGGTCGTGAATATCTGCAGTTTCCTGTAATCGATTCGTGAATGCATTGTAGTGACACACGCAATCCGAATAGATGGCGCGGATGTCAGTCAAAAATGCCATGCCAAATTTTCATACACAGAGTGTCCAGTCTTTCAGTGGATATATAGTCAGTGGATTCATTGCAAACGTTGACTTTGGGGCAAGCGATGTAACTGAATCTGAATGCTGATGTTTTTTAGAGTCTCAAGAAAGTTGTCGATCTCTGTTGCTTAACCGGGTCATATATACAGGGTGTCCAAAAATTATTACGTTTGGAAGAAATGGAAGATCCCGCGCGAAAGTTACAGAATATAAAACTGTGGGGCCAATTCATGTATACGGTTGAATTTAGCCAATCTTGTATCGGCAAGATAAGAACATAATGAGAAAACGTCTTAAAACATAGAGTCATGGTTTTGGGGAGTTTGGAGCGAATGAAAAATTTCGGAAAACAATTTTTTGGTGGAAAATAGATTACGGTGATGTTCGGCCAATCTGAGCACACCATCAGTGGATGTTACTTGATCAAATCATTTCATATCTTTAGAATGTTCCAATGTGCAGCTGCATGATTAACCTACTAAGTGAACATTAGAAATTTATTATATCCATGCCATATCAAAGAAGGGCCAAAAAGACAGTGATGCATATTTTCAGAATCCTAGTCTAACACCGAACCATGCAAGAATATTTAAAGAAAGATGAAGACATCAAGGTAAGCGTGCTAAGAGGTCCTAAGAATATTTTGAATTTTTCAAGAATTGTTTTTATTATACCTACCCCTCAACGTAATTTTTATTATATTATTTACAGCATGGGGTAACGTAGTGTCACCAAAATGGGGTATAGGGGTACTTATGATCAAATATATAGTCAAAGATTAATTCATATTGAAACAAAATACATGCCATTCTATCTATATCTGACTTTCGGTCTGGATATCAGTCTGCCTGGTCACAAGTTTCAAAGGAAACATTGAATGATGATAATTTTAAGAATATACTATATAATTCTACAAATTTCCTTTACTATTTGATCATAAGCTTTGAAGAGAAAAATAATATTCTAAATATTGTGCAGTCTAACATTGATTGTGGCAGTGCAAGCAAATAAATAAGAGCAACTAAAGAACATAGAATGTTTGTGTTGTGTGTTTTCCCATAAATACAAACAAATAAGACATTTGTGAAAACGTATTCAACAAATAATTTATATACTCTTCAACTGTCTTTTTCTTCTTATTATTTCCGAAAAATCTTCATCGGTATCAAGAAGTGGAATACACAAGAATTAATGATTAACCCTCATAATTCACTAAGGAGTGTCTCAGTATATAAAGGCGGGTTCTCACTGTTCAGTTTTAATGAATCATTTTAACCTATTTAACATTAATAAGAGTAACGTTTGCATTCATCTTTTCATCTTTCAGTCAAAATGAATGAAAAGTAGGACTGGCTTTCAGTTTGACTGAAAGCACAAACCCACTGATCAGTTTTACTGAAAAGGTGTTCACAGTTCACACGTTCATTATCTGTTCAATATCACTGAATCAGTCAAACTGATTCAGCGAAACTGAATCGTGATAACCCGTCTTAAGACCACAAAATTTGAATTGTCTAACATGTTTGACGGTCATAATGACACATTACGTTCACAGAATACGTTACGTTAAATTTACAGAATCAATATTCTGAATGAATGTTCTGTAAACTTTGGTATTTCTATAGGTAATCATAACTTTTATGAAATTATGAAATTTAAATACTTATTTACAGTTTGAGCAGATTTTAAAAAAATCCGTAAGTGTTCCTTTCATCATATCCAATTTAAAGATGATTTTTTAAAAATAAATAAAAGACCAAACATATAAAATTTCTCATTATCTAGGGTTGTTTATTTGCAAACGTCACATAAGTAAACCCTGCAAAGATTTCAAGTGGTTGCAAAAAAAGTATTGAGAGCAGATATATTTCCAAAACCTTTATTCTCGTCTATCATAGTTATAATTTGATTCAAATGCAAATAAAACTTTTGATTATTATATCTCACCTAACAAATCGTCATGTTAGGTATTACACACATATGCAAATATTCAAACGTAACAGTCAGGGAAAGCAATAGTTACTACGTTTATATCGACTGTTCCATCCAGATTAAAATACTAACATTGAGTTTTTAGATCCTAGGTTTCAACTAACAATTTCAACTACTTATTTCAAGGTGTCAGTCACAAAACATGCGTTGATTGACAAGTATCATAAGTCACTATATGACAGAACATAACTAACTAACTAATTTAAAATTATCTGCTTCAGTGGGATCTGTGGTCCAGCGTCTTTTTTTCATTTCTTGTCCGAATGGAGGTTTCATTTATTTTACCATAAACTGGTAAAATAGTTGAATCTTAAGTCTTATTTGTAAGAAAACGTTTTATCCATTTCTTTAGTTTTTTCTCCAGTATCAAGAAACAAAACTGCTAGAATAAATCCTAACCTACAAACTCTGCCTTGTTCAAGCCAAATGAGCTGCTTATTTCGTGAAGTTTGACTGGCTTCACTCAAGCCCAACTTCTGACAATGGCATGAGTATTTCATGCTTCTTGAAAGCTCAATCCCAAACGTTTGTTCCGATCATTAGTGAGGATTTAAGAGCATGCAAACGAGGATTCAGATTTCGATCCGGATCCAACCATCGAAATAAACGTAGTAAATGAATCACAATAAATTTTCATAACCTATGATAAGGAACAATACCTACAATAGTTAACGTTGCCTAACATTTTCTGTCATGAATATGAGGATGATCAGAAAACATTGTCTATATTGTATATGTATAATGTAGGTATCTAAAATTTACGAAATTGTTCCATGACTTACTGTATAAAAATGCCATATCCAAGCGTTCCAGAGAACTCAAAGTAATTTTTTTAATGCTCCTTTTGAAGTATCGTTCTGGAGTTGCTTTTACAATGGGTATTTAGTCGGTAGTAATGGTATCCAGGATGGACGCTGGTGAATATATGGGTAGGTAGATAATAACTGAGTCCAATCGTTTTAGATTTTAATCTTCAAAAAAGCACAAATTCTAAATTTTTGATATGTTGTTTGCCGTGATGACGCAACCATGGATATTATTATATTTTTTTAATGGCCACTCGTAAAAAAGCGGCGAGGGAAAAATTGTACATTGCAGGCAGCAGCTCACATAGGTGTCAATATTTTTGACTCAACAGACAGTTGTAATTATGGTTGATATGAAAGCTGGACCTTACGTTGCATGACGGTCAAAAGTTGTATTAGTATAAAGAAGGAAACCTGCAAGGTTCCATTAAGTATTAAGTATAAACACTTCAGTCTCAGTCAGTATCAGAGCATTGAAAATATCCAATGTCAAACCAGCAAGGAGTTGGTATTTGACACTTCGTCCCCATACCACGACTCAAAAAACAATCAGCTATCATTCTCATGGTCTAGAGATCCTTTGCGCCGATTCTGTTGCGCATCGCCATTTTGGTTAGGTTTGTTCTGATTTCAACAACGGCGGCACGGCAGAGTCATGGCTATCTAGGATTCATGTTTAACGAGACGAAGTGATATAGGTAGTGTCAAAATAATATAATAATAATAGAGCTGTCATTCGAGCTGATTTAATTCTGCCCGTTGTACTAATAACACTTTTTTATACTCCACCCCTGTCATTTTGAATGAAACTAACCCAAAATGGCATCGCTGACGTCAGATATTTCGAACATTTCATCACAAACGAATCGGCCTTGAGTAAGATAGCTGATTATTGTTTGTTGAGCCGTGCCCAGAATGTCAGAATGGCAAAAATAGGTAGTTTCATGGGATTCTTCAGAAATGAGGTGGATTGCCTTTCTTCAACTGGAATGATATGTGTATTGTTTGGTAAGGGAAAGAATGCTAAGCAGAAGAATGCGGAGAAAAATAGGGCTGTTGTCAGATGTTTCGCTGGAGACTCGGTAAACGATCTGCTATTTTCAGTATTTTCCTATAATGTTACTGAACGATACTCTGCATCACGTACTTTCATAACATGTACTGCTGTATAATACATGTGCTGCAATATTTTCAATTAAAATATA
This sequence comes from Callosobruchus maculatus, assembly GCA_951848785.1. Taxonomy (NCBI): domain Eukaryota; kingdom Metazoa; phylum Arthropoda; class Insecta; order Coleoptera; family Chrysomelidae; genus Callosobruchus; species Callosobruchus maculatus. The sequence continues at coordinate 5,174,458 of CATOUR010000083.1, forward strand.
TCTATAGTTATTAAAGAACAACAGTATAAATATTTCGGAACAAGAAAAGAGTTGAAAAGTATTTGAGATAATCTGCTACTTCCGGCGACGTCGTAGGCTGTCGTCAGCTGGAATCAGTCGCTTGCTCGGCCCACTCCCTTTCCTTCTTCTTCTTTCTTTCCGTCTTTCGCATTCTCTGCGCGGTCGAACAATATATCGTCTGCCTCCATATTCGACATCTCCGATGTTTTAAATAATCCCAAACGGAATGAACTATGAGTATCGTTTAGAAAAAAGGCAATCGGATTTTCAGTTTAAAAGAACCAGTACGTACGGACAAAAATAGTGCAGCCCTTCGTAGTAATTTACGCAAGTAAGTACGTATGATTTAACTTAACGAACCTCCTGTTATCAAACGAATGGAAATTTTCTATTGTTTCCAGATGACTCCTTGAGTCGCGAAACACGCTTTGATGAAATTGATTGACACGAATAAAAGGACGTCTTATGTTTTGACGTGTCTGTTATAGATATTCTTCGATATTATAACTTTTTTATATTGGATTTGACCTCCCCACAGTTTAAATAAAACAACAAAAATAACAACACTTTAAACAATCGATAGGTAGTCAGAAAAAGACAATAGGTCGCAGTCTTACTGAACAATCACGCACATGCGAGCAAAAGTTCCCTAGCCAAGCCTACATTTTATTGGTGGGTGATCTGACTGTAGTCGAGTACAATCGAGTCTGCATATTTATATGTATAATTCTAAAAGTCATCCCTCAATTAGGGTTGAGAGTCGCCGTTCGAAAAGTCCAATATTACCCCACTGTTGTTCAAAAAAGCAGATTAGAGCAAAATTTTTTTTCTCAATCAGGACAAAGACTTGTATGTATGTTAATGTGGGGACATTGATTCCGAATTTGGCCTCTGTTCTGTTCCTAATTCTGCCTTGTTTAAAGTGAGTGAAACATTTTGAATTCCGCGCAGGTCTGCATGTTTCATCAAAAAAAATTTGAAAATGCGGTGACGCAGGGCCAAATTTGCTTTATACTACGGTCCATTTGACGAGCCGCATACGAATCCATCTGCCCTAAATTCGTTCATACGTGAGCAACTGACCTGAGACCGCGGCCATTGAATTCAGTGACTAGAAAAGAAAACCGTATCTACATATCACTGGTTTATCTGGTATGCTTGGATATGACTCGCGCTGCTTCGGCTTGCAGCTCCTCCATCTGGCAGAAGACGACGTACCTGGCCGGAAGTACCAACGCGTCCAGTTCCGCCGTCAGATGTCTGCGGATGATGCTCTTGCTTGCCGGGATTCCCAGGGCGGTCGCCATCGTATCCCCGTTGAAGGAAGGCTCCAACACCACCAGCCCTCCGTGCACGCCACTGTCTGTAATGAACGCAATGTTACTAGGTCGGAAATAGGGTTTGGGTTAGGCAGTGTTGAAGTAACATTATGGTCCCCTACTTGGTATTGCCATCAAAGATGATCTTGACCAGAACTTTGACACGAAATTTGACGTTCAAAAGAGAGACACGACTGACTAAGGGCCGGTTTCTCAATGTCCAGTTAAAGTGTCAGCTGGGCATCTGCCAGATAGCGTTGCTATGGATAGAACTGTCGGATAAGATTTACGTGACTTCGTAAGTTTAGCCTTCAATTGTTTAAACAATTTATCTAACAGTTGCTGTTATCTTGCAGATAAATATTTAACTGGACATTGAGAAACCGGTCCTAAGGGTAGTATTCATAGACGATATTTAAGGGTCTCTATGCGTAAGGTTCCCTTGAGTAATACTAATACTAAAGTAAAGCAATGTCAACATGATACGTCAACTTGACATTTCATTACAGTCAAAGCGATTTTGTAGGTTAATTTTGGAGTACGGTGTTGTCAGTTTATGTCACATCCGAAAAAAGTGTCCTGCACAAAACACGAAATACTGGCACAAAACAAAAAGAAATAACATGAAAATGCATAGCCGTCTCTACTCACTAGGCCGGAGCATTGAAATATGGCAACGTTGGAGATCAGGCCGTGTTTTCATTTGTTGTTATGTCATGTGTATTCTTCCAGGTGCAGAAAATATGGTTGGAAGGTGATTATTAATTTGTTTCTAATTATTTACCTGCACAAACGAAACTATAAAGATAACAAGATGCCTGCAAAGCGTGTAGTACCAGGTTGCAGCCCAGTAGAGGACTACCAAACCATGGCCCAACATCACCTTATTCCAGATTAAAAAGAACGTTGCAAGGTGATTTTTAATGGGTTTCTACTTATTTACCTGCACAAACGAAACTATAAAGATAAAAAGATGCCTGCAAAGCGTGTAGTACCAGGTTGCAGCCCAGTAGAGGCATGAGTAGAGGACTACCAAACCATGGCCCAACATAACCTTATTCCAGATTAAAAAGAACGTTGCAAGGTGATTTTGAATGGGTTTCTACTTATTTACCTGCACAAATGAAACAATAAAGATAAAAAGATGCCTGCAAAGTGTGTAGTACCAGGATGCACTAGCAATTGTGCGTCCGATAAGGGACATAAACAGAAGTGGGTGAAAGGTATTCCTCGAAAGGGCTGGTTATATTTATAAGGATAAAGACAATAATTTACAAACAACAAAACGTGGTACCTATAATGTTTTCTGGACCTCCCAAATATCATAGAAAAATACAGTTAATAGAACTCATCTGGGCATGCATCTGGGGCATACCTACGAAAAGATTTGATAGTGAAAGGGAATCAAGACCAGCAAGAATGGCTTCACAGTGACCTAATAGTGAATTTTTCTAGCTCAAGTGACAATTTACAAAGTAAATTGAGTCTTCATTTAAGTGGAAGTGGAAGTGGCAGCAGGAAACAGGTTGCGTTTATTTTTATTTTGTAGTGTCTGACTGTGATGAACCAGACATCAGATGTAAGTGGTATTAGTAGTAGTAGTTCTAAAAAGTATTTTTCTTAATTTATTAACCCAGATGAACTCTAAAACATATAAAATGTAATAATTATTCTGAAACTATAGGCCAACTATTTGACAGCTAAGCCACGTTGCCACATCTAAGGCTCCGGCCTAGTGTAGAGTCGGCCATGCACTGGTAGTTCCAGTGCAAAATTTTTTAAGTGCATTTTTGCACTTGGAGCGGTCGAACTGAGTGCAATAATTTCGCACCGATTTCAAAGTGAGTGTCGTGGAAGTGAACCAAGAAAATGACAGTAGGTTTGAGCGGGAAACTTCAAATCATAGAATTGTGTTTCACCTTTTTAAACTTTTTCTATTACTATTTTCAGTCAGAATGAGTAGAGTGAACGAAAAAATCAAACTTTGACTTTCCTTGTTTGAATTGGCAAAATCCAGGCCATCTTCTAAGGATGAACAAATTATGTGTTTAGGAAGAAATTCGGGAGAAAAAAGCCCAGTAGCAATTACATCGAAACTATTAACAAACGAGTAAGTATATATGCAAGGATTGTTGTCAAAACAAGTTGTTGTTTCTTGATGTGTATTCCACTCTGGAAGAACTTAGTGCAAAAGGGTTACCCTAGGTGAACATTTTCAGTATTCTGCACTCGCGAGGAGTGCACTAAAATGTGCCCAGTGAAAAACGCTATTATATTTGAAATATGACAACGTCGTCAAATGAATCCCGCTATATCGTGGAAACAGATACACAAGGAAAGCCACACTTGAGGGTCCCTCAATTATTCCTTAAGTATTACTCATGAATATGGCCCTAAGGGTCTTATTCGTAGTCGATACTTAAGTTTCCCTTAATACTTAAGGGTCCCTTAAGTATGGTTTTGTATTTCGACAGCTGCTTGAGGGTCTCTTACGTAAGTATCCCTTAAGTAATACTCAAGTAAGGAAATGATGTTAACATGACATTTCGTTGCAGTCAAGGCGATTTTGTAGATTGATTTTGGAGTACGGTGTTGTCAGTTTCTGTGGCAACCAGAAAAATGTCCGGCACAAAACACGTAATACTGGCACAAAACAAAAAGAAATGACAGAAAAGAGCAAATTGCGTAGGCATAAGCATAACAAGTTGATTTATATTTGAAATATGACAACTTCGCCAAATGAATCCCGCCGTCTCGAAGATGTTATCTAGGAAACAGATTCACAACGAAAGCCACACTTGAGGGTCCCTTAAATATTACTTAAGGGAACCTTAAGTATTACTCAAGAGACGACTATGAATACGGCCCTAAGTCAAGGCGCTGACTGACTAAATCATGATGTCAAATCTTTACCTTTTAGGTTATCAGCGTATTCTCCTAGGTCGATGCTGCGTGCCCATCTAATGAATCTTTGGTTAGTCCAAACCAGAGGATCAGCATCCATGTTTTCGCTCTGATGTCTTCTCACAGCGAGGGCCTGAAAATATAATGCAGTTTTGACGATCTTGAATCTTATTATTGGAGAGCCGATTTTTAGTATCCATTTATTTGTTGATATATCATAGTAGGTTCACAGCATAGTAAACAATCATCACAATAACTCAGGTTGGCGGTAATTACACGTGCATCCCCGCTTTTGGATGATTTTTGTAGGAATGCTAACGATACTTCTGCACTAATATCCAGTATTTTTGTCATAGATACTTTTTGAGGCATTCCAAGCTGGTATTGTTGATACTTTTGTATCGGTATCGAAAATGATTATATCATTATTGAGGGGTGTAACCAGTTGCACAAAATGCTCTGTACGAACCAAACGCGCCTATTTGGTTAAAAAATATATCGAGTTGGTACCAGTATCGATATTTTCATTTTCGCATCTCTACCCAAACGTCACATCCGTAAAATACTCCCAAGGTCAAATTCTGTGGGAACCATTTTTATATGGGAAATCCTCAGAGATATTATGCTGGTTGTTTACTATGCTGTGGTAGGTTATTCGCCTTAAAAAAGAAGATAAAGGTAGTATATTACTATCTGTGCTTAAACTAAAGCTTAGAAAGCTTAATTTTAAGCAGCGTTCTTTTTGTTTAATGGCATTTGCATCAAACTGAGGAATCATGCCTTACAGACATAATACTTAGGTCTTTTCAGGATTTTTTGGATTTTAGTATCAAAACGAAAACTTCTTATAATCCTTTACGCGACGTTTGACTAAAATGTAGTCATCATAGGCTTTGTGTTATCTGAGCTTGAGGCAATATTGCATTTAAACTAAAAGAAGAAATGAGCAAACAATAACTTTTTGATAGATACAGTGTTACAGTTATTTAAGTGGGTATCGGCCAATATTCCTTTTTCCCCCATACATAAAAAATGTAATTGTGCTCTACTACTGACACTCTCGCTGGTAGTTTCTGGTGATACCCCAAAAGATCGTATTTCTACGTACGATCACCGGGTGGAGATCGTATACACCGTCACGAAAGCAAAAAGTCGTACAAATACGATTCAAATCGTAGTATTGGCAACACTGTGTCGAACGCAAACGATGTGCCTCCTGATGCGCCAGAACGAGATAGACTATAATAACTTGTGGAACGAAAAGAGATGCATGGTCGGAGGCTCTCGTCCGGTAGTGGCATGTAAAACTGCATATCCGTCAATAAAAATTGTTGTGAGGTTACTTTCTAATAATGTAGCATACGAAATCTGGAGCCACGAATCTCGCAGCTACGAGGCCTAGGCTTTATGGTGCTTACACAAAAGATAAAACGCAGTGGTGTCGGTTACACAGTGGCGTAGATTATAGATTGTTCCCGGAAAACAACCGAAATGTTTCATTCTATTAGTGTTGCGGTTTGCACGTAGTGAGAACTCGTGAAGTTATAAACATTTGCATTCAAAACTTATAGAAAATACGCTTTACGGACTCCAAAATTTTGAAGGGGAGACTGAGCCTCTCCTGTCCCTTCAACAACCACAAATCAGATATCTGTGAAAGTGAAGTAGGAGTACCACAGGGTTGGTCTTGGGTCCATTGCTCTATGTTATTTTCGTCAATGACTTTGAAAGCGAAAATCACGGTATGCATGCAGACCACACTTCTCTGTTGATTAGTGATAGTAATATTGCATCACTAACAACAAATGCTACTCAAGAACTGAGAAGAGTGCAGCAATGGTTTCAAGATAATGGGCTCCTGCTGAATAGTAACAAAACTAAATGCATACGTTTCTCTCACGCAAATCACAATTTTGACCACAGTTTATTAGTAAACTCACTTGAAAGCCCAGTTGAACAAGTCAGTGTTACTAAATTCCTGGGCATCACTTTGATCAGCTCTCTAGGTGGCACCCTCACACTGATTATATTTGCAAAAGGGTTGCCTCGCAGATCCACTGCATTAGTCAACTGCGTGTTTGTGGTTGATAGATCTTTGTTATTGTCGTACTATTTTGCCTACATACACTCCTTAATATCTTATGGAATCATCACTTGGGGAGGATACACAGAAGCACATAGGGTTTTTATTATGCAAAAACGTCTGATAGCAGGTATTAGCAGGAGGACCAGCTGTCGAGATTCATTTAGGAAATTAGGTATATTATCGCTGCCTTGTGTCTATATACTTGAATTGCTAGTTTATGTTAAGGAAAACCTGCATGACTTTCCAAAACTAAATAATCTAAACCAAATAATCACAAAACACAGATTATCTAAAACAGAAAACAGCCCTAAACTTATGGCTGTAAAACTATACAATAAATTATCGAGTATGTTTAAGCGTTTAATACTTTAATCAATGGTTCAAGTCTCTTCCATCGAAGCATTTCAAAAATAGATTAAAGTTATTCCTAAAACAGAAAGTTTATTATTCTGTAGAAGAATATCTTTCAGATGCCACTCATATTTGATTCTATCTATACTATTTTATATTTTATTTATATACTTTTTGCATTGTGTGTATCTTTTATATTAACTTATCTTCTAAGTACATGTTTTTTACTTCTTTTTTTGTGTATGTGTATATATTTAATTATAAGCGTTTGTGGTTATTGTTAGTGTTGACTGTAGTATAAATATTGACATATCCTGTATCACCTTGTGATCATTGAGGACTAATAAAATCTATCTATCTATCTATCTACCTTCTGACGCCGCTGCGTAGATTTGAAGTATGTAGACGTCATGAAACGTTCAAAAAACAAAGAGGTATATGCAACACACGTTAAATACTAGCATTGATTAACTGATTAACATATAAATATGTTAATCAATGATACTAGTTAACGTTAACCAGAGCTAGCATTCCTTATTAACGAGAATATAGGCATTTCCTCATACAAACTTCGAGAGTATTTCGAGTAGCAAAAACAAAACTTAAACGGATGAAGGAAGGTAAACTTCGAAGATTAAGTCGAGGGATACGGTTCCGCTACGAACTCGGTCGAACTATCCAAAACTTTGCATCATTTGTTTTACTCTGCCATATTTACTTGATGCACTTTCAGTGCTTTTTAACGAACGGATGGGAAGGGGGAGATACTCCGGATAGGGCGGACTCGGAAGCAGTTCGTGGTCCAATCACCCGTTGGTAAATAGAGATGTTTGTTGAAGGGGAAAATGTAGAAGTTTTGAGGCTTCTGTATATAGACACAAGATTATACATCTTCGATTAATGACAGAAACCTTTAAAGCTCGACTAGCTGACGTATAATGAAATAGGATTCTTTAATACTCCATAATTCATTATAGTATAAGATCCGAATATAAAGCGACCTTCACCGAACTGGTTAATGGATGAAAAGCATTTTATATTGCATTTAATATGTTAAAAAACATATCGCGAGTGGGTTGGCTGAAAAATTTCAGTCCAGGATATAATTAATTAAATATTGCAAAATTAATTTTTTTTAAACATTTCACTGGTTTGGTTAATAGACAAATCACATACCAATCGAAAGTAGGAATCCCATAGAATATGCAAACGTTAGATTGGCAACGTTTTTCCCGTCCCAACTATAGGGTAGGCAGGTATAACAGGTATAAACAGGTAATTAAGATAATTTTATTGCAAACACGTCGATATCGGGTTGTCTGCAAAAAATCAGTCTGGAATTCCGGTTGTCGAATTTTAAAGATCAAAATATTGCTGCCAGTGAATACGTGTGCCAGAGAAGTCCGAGCAAACTATCCCGTGTATTAACAAAAGACGCAGCAAAGCAGCTGCGTGTAGCTCGGCCATTGAATGAAAGAGAGTGCGCATGTCATGTGTCCGTGAAATTGAAATGATTTATTTGAATAAAACATAATCAAAAATGTATAAATTTATGAATCTTCCATGTCATTATATCACAATTAAAAAAATTTTAGAAGATGTATTTACTAAGATAGTTTTGAAGGTTAAATTATTATGCACTTACCGTATTCTCACCAAGAAAGTTATTAAACTCTTCATTATATTTTTTACCTAAAGCAGTGACTTTTTTGTAGCACGTGGAATGATAACCTACAAAATCGAGTGATGCATTGGTTAACTCAACGCTACTGTATTAAAAATTTTTCTTTTTACGAAAATTTAATTTCAACGAACAGTTTTTATACGTTTCATCGTTAAAATCAAGAACACTATCGTCCGAATTGCATAGAAAACACTTTTTAGCCATTTTTTATCACAATTTAATGTTTATAAATAACAACAATCAGTATAGTAGTAGTAGCACGCTTTTTCAATTCAGAAGAATGAGGCAAACTGTTCCAAGACAATGATGCACAGCATTTACGAGTGTATCGCTATCCTTTGCTAATACACGGGATAGTTCGCTTGGAACTCTCTGGCGCACGTATTCACTGGCAGCAATATTTTGATCTTTAAAATTCGACAACCGGAATTCCAGACTGATTTTTTGCAGACAACCCTATATCGACATGTTTGCAATAAAATTATCTTTATTTTGATATAAATTTCATGCATTAACCGCACCGGTGCAAATTACTATTATTGATTCACCTGTTTATACCTGCCCACCCTATAGTTGGGACGGGATAAACGTAGCCAACCTAACGTTTGCATATTCTATGGGCTTCATACTTTCGATTGGTAGGTATGTGATTTGTCTATTAACCAAACCAGTGAAATGTTTTAAAAAAAAATAATTTTTCAATATTTAATTAATCATATCCTGGACTGAAATTTTTCAGCCAACCCACTCACAATATGTTTTTTAACATATTAAATTTAATATAAGATGCTTTTTATCCATTAACCAGTTCGGTGAAGGTCGTTTTATATTCGGATCTTCTACTATTACTCAAGTAATGCTCATTTCAATGTTTATATGAGGCAGATGATGCTTCAATAAGAGCTCATGGAGGCGGGGGGGGGGGGGGGGGGGGGGGGGGGGGTTTGGCTCACTGGGTAGAGCCAAGGGCTCGTGAGCGAGAGGTCCCGGGTTCGATTGATGCCGTTAGAGGCAGAAATTTATTTCAAGTTTTTTCAATCAGAAATAAATTTCCATAAAAAAAATCAGCGAGAATCTTATCTGAGCCTTCACCGATGTCTTCTAATTAACAGTGCTGTTCTTAGAGTGGCACCGGGAAACAATAACAAAAAGCCTACACAGAACACGAGGCTAATAACCAGAGCAGTCGATATCCTTGACACAGACGTAAAAAAAGAGCGCATGGTTCGATAGTTATAAAGTCACATGTATACAGAGAGTGTCCGTTTTATATGGAATACACTACCAATATGTATATCTCAGCAAATAATGATTGTATAATATTTTTTCTGTATAAAAGTTGTTTTGTAGGTATTATGTTTCCCATAATATGACATTATTCAGTTGTTTTTGTTTCAAAAAACACTAGTAAGAAAAAACAATTGATTTATTTTTTTATTTAGGTTTATTCGATTGAGATTTTTTTCTGTTTTCAATGATGGAACATGTTAGTACCAAATACAAAAAAATAAAAAAAGTTAAGTTTTATACATCAATATAACATTAATCTAGTCCCTATATATCTACCAGTTTTCTGCAGATCATGTGTTCCTATAAACCGTTTCAATGTCCTGCTAACTACTGGCTGGGTGGCATTTTATCTATTTAACTATTTATTTATTTGCATTATCCTTTTAGACCTATATGCCTTCACACTTTGTCATTATTATAATATACAGAGTGTCATCCGCCAGATATATTTTACTTTTCTTTTCTAAAACCGTTTATATACATTTCACTTGAAATAGTGGCAAGCTAATATCGCGTTACAACAAACTTACATATACATACACTGACTATTAACTCATGAATTAGTGAAGACTATATACGAATACGAGTTGAAAACTTTCAAAATTTTGTGAAAACTGAACGCCTCATGTAATTTTACATGGTGCCGCCATCTATACGTGCACTTGTTTCATGTTTACTAACGCTTAAAGGAAACTACAATTTTTTTCTTGGTGAACGGGTTTTGTGGGTACTTTCTGTCACACCCCAGATGGGGATACTTACGCCCTACTAACGCTATTCCGACAAATTACTAAGTAGCTGTTTCTCAGGCCCCTGTATGTCCACACTACACGTGTCTAGTTGAAAACCTATTGTTTTAATCAGATCAAAGTTTTTCGTGGGAGGGGAAATCCATCAGATTACCCCGTTTAAGGTAATACAAACATAACAACTAATGGTTATGAACACCGACTATTAAATCTTTTAATTGTTTGACTATTAAATCTTTTAATTGTTTTAATAGTCGGTGGTTATGAATCATGATTCATGATATGTATCACTGACTATATATCCACTGAAAGACTGGACACTCTGTGTATGAAAATTTGGCATGGCATTTTTGACTGACATCCGCGCCATCTATTCGGATTGCGTGTGTCACTACAATGCATTCACGAATCGATTACAGGAAACTGTAGATATTCACGACCTAGGTCAATCTAAAAAGTTTGGTGTAGGTGACCGACGATAGGTGGGGTAGGTTACGAAAAGAGCGGGCTTTTTGAAATACCATATAAGCTTATTCAGCCTCCAGACAATGAGGTAACTTGTCATAACAATTTACCTTATGCATTCATTACCTGTTTTGAAAATTGACCTGATTAATAAAGTTAAGGCGTTAATTAAACAAAATGGAATTGTCAAGTGGCATAATAATAAATAAAACTATGGCATTGTCCACAGCACATACTCCATTTTCTTTAAATTAGTGTTTTAACCTTTTTAATCAGTTCAGTTTTGAAAATAGGTATTCAATGAGTTAGGTAAATTTTTGTGACAAGCTACCATACAGGACATTCAACTGATTATGTAAGAATAGGAATATATTAGATATGGATTACTGTAATAAAACAAAACAAACCCTTTTGTAATTTATTTCAATACGACAGTTGCTTAAATAAAGTAGCATGTAAAAGTAAAGCATGATTTATTCACTAGAATCACTATTTCATGATAATTACAATCCTTTGATGGCATATAATTTGAAGAGTAAAGAGGTATTATTCCTTAACTATTCATATTGATGCAGGCAAGATGTTTGTATATTTGTAGGTTTGTATACGCTGATCTGATGGGATTTAATATCTGAAATAAAAAAAATGTATTTTTAGACCATGGGACCTCACCTTCAATGCAACGATTTGCCAAAGAGAGGGAATGCTGCACACCTTTATGGCAGCATATGTGATTGTGAATAGTAATACAAGTTATATGAGTATGAGTAGTAGTGTTTAGTAATGCATTCAAATGATATATGTATATTTCATGTAGAAATGATCAATCTTGTATTAATTTTGCATCAAAATTCACAATACAAAAATGAGGTGAGCGGTATAAATCAGGCAAATCACTTACCTTCGCGCATCCGCATTCTTGCAATTTGGCGCAGGACAACGGCGTAAATACTTAGAACCCATTCCTAAATACATATAGACAACAATAGGCAGACAAAGATCTCAAAAGTAGTGCAAAATTGCAAAAAGACGCCAATCGACAAAAGCGAGCAACGACAACGTCAGTTACGACAATGGCTGTCAAAATGACGTTAGGCGTCACAATTGGGCCACTTCTATTGATGCATCTAGGAATCTGTTTGAAACAGAGTTGGCTGATCAATAATTCACGCAAACCCGCTAGGTGGCTAGCGCTAACCCCGCTACACAGGGTCCTCATTTGAGTTTCACACCCCTGATATGTATGATATACTTGCATCAGCTGCACAACGTCCTGCTCCTCTCAGCAGGAAGTTATGCAAATTAAGCAAAGATGAAAGAAGCAAGTATTAGGGATGGGATGTTCGATTCACGTGAAAAGAATCGATCTTCCATGATACTACGACACTGACAGATATGATCACTTGGCGGACAGATTTCGAACCGGTCTGCGCCTGACGTCACCGTGTGACAAAAGTGCACAAGCACATGGCGCCAAAGCATTGATTTTTGAAAGTTTTATTTCGTTTCCTGTTATATCTGTCTTAGATTAGATATTTAATATTCATACAAAATGAAAATAGCTCATGCACAGTATAATATAAACGATACATATTGCTCTGTATCTGAATAAAAAATTGGTGAAATAGTTATACAGAGAATTGATATTAATCGACGCCTGACCCGTTTGCAGTAGTTCCGAGCGTTCTGAAGTTCAGATACAAAAATTTCAATCTATGTACCCAAAAAAAAAAATTACATTGAGGAAAAAGAACAGAGCCAGAGCGGTCTGGACGTATTTTTCTGAAATCTCATATAAGAGGTTGATTGGAGTGCCTAGTGAAACCATCTTTTTGTGGGAAAATTTCTCGGGTAGGGGGTGGAATTTTTATATACTCCATTCAGGAGCCTTTGATTACCGTTCTTATTTTTTATATATAGATTATGATGTTGCGTCACCAGCTCTTCAAGCCAATTTGCATATGTATTTACTGTATAATTCTCTTAATAAAAGGTAGACAAGAAATAAATAACATTATTTTGTCATTAGAGGTTTTTAAAAATCATCAACAAGCATAATGGCAAATGAATATTGACTTTTTTCTGCTAATGATTGGTGGAAAAATACATTACCAAATTTTTTTATTTTTTATTTATTCAAATATATGTCACAACCGCGTATATGTTAAACATAAAATAAAAACATATCACAATACAACAATACAATATCTTTCTGGACATTGTATTTAGCTAGTACAGGTGAATTCTCGTATACCAAAGATTCCTAGTAATAACAGGTTTTTCCTCAATTTTTTTCAAAATGTTTTCACACGATGTATCTGTTTAATAATATGTTTGAATTAAAAAGTTTGATCCACTTGTAGTGATGGTTTCTGATGGCCTGGGTATAAGGCACATTATTTGTTGCTCTCTTGTGTTGCAGTTAGGTACTGATTCTGTATATATGAGTCTATGGGGAAATATGTTTTGGACAGACAATAAGAACTGAAAAAGGGGTGAATAAGAGCATATAGAACTAGCCTTTCTCTATATGAACTGCAAATGAAATATCAAAATACGTTCTGCAACCTGTAAATCTCCAACCATCTTTTAGCGCATTTTTATTTTATGTAGCTTTTTTTTATTCCAAATAGGAAAGGCGCTAGGAAAGCTGGATATACCGCCGCAGGACCCTGTATACTTATTATTTTATACTATTTTACAATGTTAGTGAATTTCAGTTTTCTAATATTCGAGGTCTCTAATTCCCCTATCAAGAATTCGTATTCTAAAATATATTTTGCATCTGGAAAACAAGCTCATCTTTGCTTCATCAGTCACATATACATTCTCTGATAATTTGTTTAAATTCGTAAGATAGTTTTTTTTTCAATTTTCAAAGCGTTTCCATCATAGTTGGAAAATATATGGCCCAGCTCATTACATTTTGCCAAGAACTCATCTGTATGTTTTTGTAGTTCACCTTCTGTTAAATGGTTGGCCTAACTAAGAGAAGTATCTGTGCAATCTGGGATATAACCCAGTTTCTCCTTATTTTTCAACTTAAATGCAATGAAACCTGCTAAATTTTCCAAACCATCCCAAGTAGCGGTAGTGTGACGAATAGTCTTTACTTTTTTATTATTACATCCCACAACCACAAAATAAACCATTGTTCAAATATGTGTTAAACTCCAGAATCGCAAATTATTAATGTTTTATCAAACTTTACCACGGTAAACGAGTAAACTCAAGAAAATAAACTGAAAATGTTCGGCTATAAGTCTATAACCTGTAACTAAACTAAACGAGTAAACGAGTAAACAAACCGCGTTTGTCACGCGCTGACGTCACAGGTGGAAGCGAGACGGAAGACATCATGCGCGTGAGCATACCTTCTAAAGTCGTAGTATCATGCTATTTAACTATTTATTTATTTGCATTATCATTATCCCTTTGGACCTACATGCCTTCACACTTTGTCATTATTATAATATACAGAGTGTCATCCACCAGATATATTTTACTTTTCTTTTCTAAAATCGGTTATATACATTTCACTTGAAATAGTGGCAAGCTAATACCGCGTTACACCAAACTATTAACCACCAATCATATACATACACTGACTATTAACTCATTAATTAGTGAAGACTATATACGAGTTGAAACTTTCAAAATTTTGTGGAAACTGAACGCCTCATGTAATTTTACATGGTGCCGCCATCTATACGTGCACTTGTTTCATGTTTACTAACGCTTAAAGGAAGCTACAATTTTTTTCCTGGTGAACGGGTTTTATGGGCACTTTCTGTCGCACCCCAGATGGGGATACTTACGCCCTACTAACGCTATTCTGACAAATTACTAAGTAGCTGTTTCTCAAGCCACTGGATGTCCACACTACAGGTGTCTAGTCAAAAACCCATTGTTTTAATCAGATAAGAGTTTCTCGTGGGAGGGGAAATCCTTCAGATTACCCCGTTTAAGGTAATACAAACATAACAACTAATGATCATGAATCATGATTCATGATATGATGTTTGCATCAGATGCATAACGTCCTCCTCCTACTCAGCAGGAAGTTATGCAAATTAAGCAAAAAAGCAAGTATTAGGGATGGGATGTTCGATTCACGTGAAAAGAATCGTGATGAAAATAATCGATCCAAAAAAAATCGTCGTCGAAAGAATCGATTCTCTCAAAATCGATTCCTTCTGATCTGTACCTACGGACTGAAGGTCTACACCCATACCGAACAATTTGCAATTTAAAAACCGAAGTGCTATTTTAAGAAGTAGTGATTACTTATCTTCAATCTTTTAACTCTTAACAGTCTCAACTTAACACATATTATCCTTCCTTCCTTTCACAAAAATAAAGCTATATGGCTAGTTTGAACTTTCATGTGGATTTATGTAGTAATTTATGTTTTCTTTTTAAACGATTTGATCAGGTTTGTCGTGTTCCGCTTTTAATGTGCACATTACAAAGTTTGCACTGAGAAATATTATTTTCTGATGCTTTCAAAAAATACTTCCACACACTTGAATTTTTGGTTTTTCTACCAGACATTTTGAAATAATTATTCGTTAAATTTTATTCGCATTTCCCAAACGGAAAGGTTAGTCACAGAATGACAATTGACAAATAACCGCTCCATTTGAGCCGCTCGGGCAGCTCGGACTATTTCTATTGCACTGAACTGACCGTTCTGACTGGTTTTTTTGCTCTTCAGATTTTTTACATGCACTAGTTTTCTCGGAAAAGTCGAAACCGATTTTTCGGAACAGCTGTCTGCCCAGAGCAGAACTGTTCGGAACACCTCTTAAATGTCTGTTCCGTAACAACTACTATTTACCTTACCTCCAGTTTAGTAAACGGTCAAATTTCAAGATTACAAAATATTCAGCTGTCAGCCTGTCATTTCAGACTTGTTACTTGGTCAGACAAATTACGGAATCTTGTACGAAACATGTCCCAAGCTTTATGAGATGACAATTGACAGTTTGACATAGTTGTCAATATCCGATGTCCGATCCGATTTCGGTAATAAATGAATCGATTCGTCGCGAATCGAGGTCGTGAGGATCGATTCATGGCCGACTTTACTCACTAGGCCGGAGCATTGAAATATGGCAACACTGGTATCGGGCCGAGCTTTTGTTTGTTGTGAAGTCATTAGTGTAATCTTCCAGAGTGAAAAATAAGATTGGAAGGTGATTTTTAATGTGTTTGTAATTATTTACCTGCACAAACGAAACTATAAAGATAAAAAGATGCCTGCAAAGTGTGTAGTACCAGGTTGCAATAGCAATTGGGGCTTCCAAACAAGGATATACCAACATAACCTTCCAGAGTAACATTTCAAAGGATAAGACCTATTTTAAACCACAATGTGGTACCTACAATGTTTTCTGGACCTCCCAAATATCACATAAAAAGACAGTTAATAGAACTCATCTGGGCATGCCTACGAGGGCATGCATCTGGGCATACCTACGAAAAGATTTGATAGTGAAAGGGAATCAAGACCAGCAAGAATGGCTTCATAGTGACCTAATAGTGAATTTTTCTAGCTCAAGTGACAATTTACAAAGTAAATTGAGTGTTCATTTAAGTGGAAGTGGAAGTGGCAGCAGGAAACAGGTTGCGTTTATTTTTATTTTGTAGTGTCTGACTGTGATGAACCAGACATCAGATGTAAGTGGTATTAGTAGTAGTAGTTCTAAAAAGTATTTTTCTTAATTTATTAACCCAGATGAACTCTAATACATATAAAATGTAATAATTATTCTGAAACTATAGGCCAACTATTTGACAGCTAAGCCATGTTGCCACATCTAAGGCTCCGGCCTAGTGTAGAGTCGGCCATGATCGATTCAAATAATCGATTTTTCACCGATAAAATAACCGATCTCACCAGAATCGATTCTAAATCGAACATCCCTAGCAAGTATATCAATCATGTAGACCAGGAGAACCGGAGATGTGGTTGCGGTTCCAAGGAAATCGACGGCTCGAAACAACCGCACCGCGATCGTACGGCTAGGGTAGGGATGCGAAAATAACAAAAAGTATCGATATCGATACGGATACGATGATATTTTTGGCCAAGTATCGATACTCCCTGAATCCCCGATTCTTGCAGGCAAAGTATCGATACTCTTAGGTATCGATACCGATACGATGATATTTTTTGGCCAAGTATCGATACTCCCCGATACTTGCAGGCAAAGTATCGATACTCTTAGGTATCGGTATCGTATCGACATCGTGAATTATTGAGAGAGTTTGAATATTTCAACCAAAAGGAACTGTTTCGTACCGTCGTATCGTCGGATGTCGTGTGCATCTGCATTAAGCTTAACAAGGGTATATTTTGTCACGTTTGAAATCCGATGCCGTGTTGCAGAATTGCAGTTTGAAGGGATTTTCTATTTGCACTGCTGCCAGGTAGGTAGTAGGTACGTGACAAAGTAAAAATAAAGAATTATTTAATTCAGTATAGTTCCATGTTTGTCAACAAATTCATCGAAGCTGGGAAATTAGATTTTCCTCATATGACTAGTTATCGTTTAATTATCTGAACTGTAATAAGCTAAATTCAGCTAAAGAAATCTCATAATCCGTCAAAGATTCCACTATCCGCTATCGCCAGCGGCGGCGCGTCGGGGGGGCATGGGGGGTCGCGGCCCCCCACTTTTTATGAGGAGTTAAAAAATTAATCTAGGAAATCTAGTTTTTTACGTGTCCATTTTTTAGCATTATTAAATTTTATTGTATACGGACATACCTATGTTTTTATTATTAAAAAGTAGATCATAATTACACCCACTACTGCATTATTTTCTAATTTCCAGCAATCTGCACCTTTTATTCTTATCATTTCAATCTCTCAGCTCTGCTCTTTCTCCTTTCTCTCTCTTTCAAAATCATACGAGCGTACCGCAAAGGTTTGGCCAATACAAATCACAGGATCGGGTACTATATTGACTATACAAGTGGAAACGTACCCAGTAATAACGCACTCCCACCAAATCTTCGCGGTCATGCGTCGAGTATCGGGGTGTTTTCGTTTTTTTGCTTGCTTTTTTGTTTCAATCCTAAATGTGTGATTCAATATACTGATTGTACCAAATTTTCCGCTAAGCTGGTTTTCTGTCGTTTAAGTGTTTGTACTAAATATTCTATAAAACATGCTTTCAAAAACAATTGTTTTTTATGCTTTTTTATTACGAAAATATTACGTCTCAACAACGAGTCTCAAACAAATGCTCATTTTATTTATCTTAGGGGTTAATGACGAAGAAAATTGATTTGTTTATGAGGTCAAAAGAACTACAAAATATTAAAATGAAATAGTGACCTCATGAATGTACGAAAAGATGTGGGGTGCTATTTTGAAAAAAGTAGGGGGTAAGCTTTAGGGGTTGAAGTAAAAGAAATGTTTCGAAAGCATGGTATGGCAGGTCATTCGGAACCATTGAAAGGCCCACTTAGTTTTCTTTTTTATCTTTTATTTAACAAACCCTTATCTCATTTATTTTATTTACTTTATGCTTATGAATTTAAGAAAAAAATAGTATTTGTATAAAATCAAAGGTACCTCAAGATTTTGAATAAAATAACGACTTAATTTATGTAGGAAAAACTATTATAGTGTTATTTGAAAAAAGAAAGTTGAGGGTGAGTTTTAAGGGTTGAAGTACAAAAAAGATGTTTTGCAGTATTTTCAAACACTCCACTCAGTTTTCGTTTGGACGTTTTTTTGTCACGAAAATATCACGTGTCAGGGAAATTCAGGGACACGCGCCGCCCCTGGCTATCGCTAATTTTGTCCGCTAAATTTTAATCAAATTCCGCTATAACTCTAGCGGAAATTCCGCTAAGTTGGCAACACTGGTGCCACAGTGCCACACAAATGTCGCCATATTATGCCATATCTTTAAAGTTTGACTTTGACATAATGAGAATTTTGATTTTTTTAACAATATCAAAATCAATTATTGGAATATGTATATTTTTGTTGTTACATGTTGCGTTACCGATATTCAGGGTGTCCACACTTCGGACACCTCTATTTCTCTATTTCTCTACTTTTACCAGGTACCAGGTGAGAATGGAAATTGGAAAAGTTGCCCAATAAAAACACAAAAACTGAAAAAACACTAGTTTACTTGACCCGACAGTCGTCCTCAGTGTGTCCTGTGTCCTTTGTTTCCTCTGTCTTAGCATATGAATATTGAAATTGAACTTAAATCTGCAATAAATAATAATTTTCATTGAAATACTTTTTGATGATATCCGTGTAAATAAACAATATACATGTCTTGATTTCAGGCGCGCAAATAAATAATTGTGGTTTTGTCAAGACGGAACACTCGGAACATGGCCATGTGGAAAAGATGGATTATCAAGATATCAAGAAGATGACGTCCTCAAAATATAAAAAAAATAAGCGCCTCCTTTGCATACATACATACCTGTCTGTCGTACTTCATTATCCGCAATAGATGAATCCCGTGGACAATCGAAGCCTGATGAAATTTCCTTGTAACTCCTAAGTATTTTTCTAACTCTTTCTTGCTCAAGTGTTCTAACATCCTAGCGTCTACCATGTTTTGCGCGAAGTTGTCTGAGTACTGTAAAGTGATACTTAGTTTGAAATCAATTTAACAATATCTTTTACATCGTTATTACAGAGCCATACAAAACGATATAAATAAAACACGAGAGTTACATATTTAGGGCTTAAAATATGTTGATAGAAACTTGTCTAGCTGTTTCACGTTTCGCCCGAGAGCTAAAAATGAAGCAAAAGCTAATAAAGAACAAAATAAAATAATAAGGAGAAGGACACGAAATTGGAAAATGGATACATTGGAAATGGGAAAAATTGGAAACTGGAAATTGGAAAATTTGGAAATCGGAAAAATGGAAACTGGAAAAATTAGAAATTGGAAAAATTGGAAATATGAAGAATTTGAAATTGGAAAAATTGAATATTGCAAAATTGGAAATTCGTGCAATTGGAAATTGAAAAAATTAGAAATTGGAAATTGGAAAAATTGGAAATTGGAAAAATTGGAATTGTTAAAAATTGGAGGTTTGAAAATTTGGAATTAGGAAAAATTGGAAATTGGAAAATTTAGAAATTGGAAAAATTAGAAATTGGAAAAATTGAAAATTGGAAAAATTAGAAATTGGAAAAATTGGAATTTGGAAAAATTCGAAATTGAAAAAATTGGAAATTGGATAAATCGGAGATTGGGCAAATTGGAAAATGAATATTGGAAAAATTGGAAATTCGAATAATTGGAATTGGGAAAAATTGGAAATTTGAAAAATTGGAAATAGGAAAAATTGGAAATTGGAGAAATTGGAAATTGCAAAATTGGAAATGGAAAAATTATAAACTGGAAATATTGGAAATTGGATAAATCGGAAATTGGACATATCGTAAACTGGATAATGGAAAAATTGGAAATTCGAAAATTTCGAAATGGGAAAAATTGGAAATTTGAGAAATTTGAAATAAGAAGAATTGGAAATTGGAGAAATTGGAAATTGCAAAATTGGAAATTTGGAAAATTGAAATTTGGCAAAATAGGAAATGAGAAAAATTGGAAATTGGAAAAATTGGAAATTGGAAAAATTGGAAGTTGGAAAAATTGGAAATTGGAAAAATTGGAAATCTGAAAAATGGAAATTGGAAAAACTGGAAATGAGAAAAATTGGAAATTGGAAATTGTAAATTGGAAGTTGGAAAAAATTAAAATTGGAAATTGGAAAAATTCGAAATTTGAAAAATTGGAAATTGGAATAATTGGAAATTGAAAAAGCTGGAAGTTGGAAAAATTGGATAAATAGGAAAAATTGGTAAATTTGGAAAAATTGGAAATTAGAAATTTGTAATAAGAAATGGAATGAAATAAAATAAAATAAAGAACAGTTACCTGTGCGAGTCCCAGATCGGGCAGCCATTCGCTACTGACCCAGGTGTGTCCGAGGGAGGCGAGGCAGGGGTAGCGGACCAATTGCGGATTGCGATGCTCTTCGATGGCCAATCTCAGCTTCTTGCGATGCATCGGATGCTGAATGCCCAGACCGCATTCCAGCTCAAGATCGCTCAGCTCCAGAAGCACCTGGCCATTCAAACGACCGATCTATAAGACATGCGCCGCTCATAGAGGTGGAAGGCAACGCTGACACACGGGTGCGGGTTACAAGCGCCAAGGGGAAAGGGGTGCAGGCGATACTTTGGAGTTTGGAGCAGGTAAGGCATGATTATCATAGTGAATGCTATGTATTTTGACTATGTTGCAATATATCGTTAGCCTGATATCCCAATTCTTGATGTTAAAAATACATCAACTCAGCGAACGTCATCATTATGATAGATAGATACTTTATTGTCTAAGAAATTACAAAATTCTTATTGACAAAGCTATATAACAACAAAATGTGGAATATTCACTTAAACTCGTCATAGAACTCATCTAGTGTGTAATAAGGTTTTTGAAATAGGAAATTTTTAAGTTTTTTACGAAAAACTTTTAAATCTTTTTGAATTTTAAAAGTATTAGGAAGTTTGTTATAAATCTTCAATCCGTTGTATATAATTGAATCTTTGAATCAGTGATCATTTGGGGGTGATTAATTTAAAATCATTCTTTTGTCTTATATTATTATATATTGTCTGTATTTATGGTCTCAAATTTTGTTTTATTTTTGAATATTAATGATGCCGTTTCCAAAATAAATAGTGCAATTACGGTCATAATTTTGTATTTTAAAAATAGTGGCTTGCATGAAGTTCTAGGTCTACGCTTGGCGATGCATCTAACTGCTCCCTTCTGTAAGACTAACAATTTATTTATTTAAGTAGGTATGAGAACAGACACCCCAAAATGGGATGCCGTAACTCAACCTACTTGGGAATAATGTAAAATAACAACTTTTGGTGGTGTCTCTTCCAAGAGTTTCTCTAACTGTTCTTAGTATGTAAGTTACTTTAGCTAACTCATTAATTAAATTATCAATTGATCAATAGTTAGACCTAAGAACTTCATGCTGTATGTTTGATGTAATCGTTCGTTGTCTAAGTAAATCATGTCAAGTAAGCATTTGAAAGTCATGAACTTGGTTTTCGAGATACTAAAAGATAGTAGTAGTAGTAGTAGTAGTAGTAGTAGTGATGGGGAGGCGAAGCCAGGCAAGTAGGCCACCTTTGGCCCTGTTTGCCAACCCCACTGAACCAATCACTGAAAACACTAAAATTCTACACCCTAGAAAGCTCCTTGTCGAACCTACCAGACCTCCTGATGAAAGTCAGTATGTCCGACCATTTCGCTGAATATAGTGGCTCCTCCCCAAACTCTGTCGTGCCGAATATCTCAACCGTAAGGTTGCGATAAACTGCACATCTCCCCAGGAAGTGGAACGCTGTCTCGTCCTCCTCCCAGCATCTGGAGCAAATGGGGTCCCCTACCACTCTCATAAGTGACAAATGTCTATTCAGCAGGCAATGGCCAGTAAGAACCCCCACCAGAAGGTTGAGCGTCTTTCTGCCTTTATTCAAAAGCGATAGCGTTCGGCCCTTATCAGGGCCTGCTATGAATCTTTTGGCTTGCCTGCAGTCGTCTCTCTCTAACCAGGCTTTCGCCAGTTCCTTGTAGGCCCAGTTGTCCAGGGCCACATTGATCTGGCGTCTGCTAATTCCCAGCATAGATTCTGGGCCGATGCAGGGACTGCTGGCCCCTATCCTAGCCAATCGATCCGCTCTCTCGTTACCCGGTATACCAATGTGTCCGGGGACCCACAGCAGGGTCACCTTCTTATGGCTTGCTAATTTCTGAAGGGCGGCCGAGCATTCTTGAGCCAGAGCTGATCTGGCCCTCGGAGCTGCCACCGCTTTCAGAGCTGATTGGCTGTCAGAGCATATGTATATGCTCTGTTCAGAGCACTGTTCGACTTCCGTCGAGTATGCCACCATCAATATCGCATACACTTCCGCCTGGAAGACAGTCGTGCAGCTTCCCAGCGCGAAGCTCCGCCGCACTTCTTTACCCTCCAGACAGAAGCCCGCTACCCCGGATCCTGACTCCTTTAAGAGCGATCCGTCCGTGAAGCATACCAGACTATTGGGTGGAAACTTGACTTTCCCTCTCATCCAGTCGTCTCTTTCCGGGATGACTAGTGAGAATCCCTTATCTAAATTTAAGATATCTTTGGCTTTTTCCACCCTGAATGACGATATCGGGATATTACTCTCCGCGAATCGCTCTATTCTGGTGTGGCCAACTAATGGTTCTCGTGCTACCCACGTTCCCCCGTCTCGCATTCTCAGGCAGGCCGACATCGCCTCTCTCTTTATCCAGAGGTGTAGAGGCGGCAAGCCCAAAAGTACCTCCCGGGCAGCAGTGGGTGTTGTCCTCGTGGCACCTGTTATGCTCATTGCTGCCAGCCTCTGAATCTTTGCGAGCTTGAGCCTGACAGAGACCTTCTCCACGCTCGGCCACCAGACCGAGCTGCCATACTGGATCCTAGATCTTACTACTGCCGTATATAGCCAGTTTAGGACCTTGGGTTTGAGGCCCCAGGTTCCGCCGACTACCCGACGCAACTGCCACATGGTAGCTATAGACTTTTTATACACATAGTCGATATGCTGTGCCCATGTGAGTTTATTATCAATTATCACCCCCAGGTACTTGACCTCCCGTGTTAGGGTCAGTGGTACACCATGGAGGGTGGGGGCTTTGAAATCATCTATTTTCTTCCTGTGAGTGAATAGGACCAGCTCAGTCTTCACTGGGTTGATTGAGAGTCCTGATTCGCCACACCATCTATCCAAAATGTTGCACGCCATCTGCATCCTATCGCAGACGACGCCCAGGAATCTAGCAGAGACTAACACCAGGCCGTCATCTGCGTAGGCCTGCGTGTAGAAGCCGGCCGAGCTAAGTCTCGCAAGGAGGCCATCCATAACTAGGCACCAGAGGCGGGGGGAGAGGCAGCTGCCCTGCGGGCAACCCCCACTCACCCCAACCTCGAGCTGAACCTCGCCTAATGTTGCACTAGCCTTGCGATTCTGAAGTGCCGACCTTACCCAGCAGACCAGAGTGGGTGGAACACCCCTGGTCTGAAGGGCGGTGGATATATTCGCTGTTCGTGCTTTATCAAAAGCTCCCTGTACGTCGAAGAATACTCCCAGAGCCACTTCTCTGTGAGAGAGGGCTCTTTCTACTTTTCCTACTATAGCATGCAGGGCTGTTTCCGTGGAGCGGCCCTGCCTATAGGCATGCTGATTATCATGGAGGGGATAGGTAACGAGGATTTCCTCCACCAAGTATCTGTCCA
The DNA here is from genome assembly GCA_951848785.1 of Callosobruchus maculatus. NCBI lineage: Eukaryota > Metazoa > Arthropoda > Insecta > Coleoptera > Chrysomelidae > Callosobruchus > Callosobruchus maculatus. Next base: position 5,198,671 of record CATOUR010000083.1, read on the forward strand.
CGATCTTCTCCAATGCTTTCATAAGAAAGGAGGTAAGGCTGATTGGTCTGTAAGATTTTGCTGAAGAGTAGTCGATCTTCCCTGGTTTAGGGATGAACACTACTCTTGCTGCTTTCCAGGACGACGGTACGTATCCTAGCGCTATGGAGCTCCGGAAGGTTGCCACGATATGTGGCAGCAACTCCTCCAGACCTCTTTGTAGCAGCGCGGGGAATATACCATCAGGTCCGGCTGATTTAAATGGACTAAACTCGTTTATTGCCCAGGAGACCGATCCGTCGGTTATCATCCGCTCGGCCAGGCCGGCGTCCCCTATCAGGAGAGCCGACTCAGCTTCTGGAGACGGTTCGCCGGATTCTCCTGGGAAATGCGAGTCGAGGAGGTATTGGAGAGATTCCTCCACCGATGTAGTCCAACTAAAAGATAAAAAATTGGTGTCACACCATCTTTAGATCGTGTATCTCATTATCATGCCAGAGTATTGTAGTGTCATCTGCAAATACAGTGAATTGACACCATTTAATTCTAATGTCATTAGGTTATTAATGTATACCAAAAATAAGATGGGACCTAACACAGATCCCTGTGGATTCCATCCCATATGTTCAATTTTTCAGAAGTTACATTTTTAGACAATTTAACAATTTGAGAACGATTACTCAAATAAGAGGTAAACTATTTTAGTGCTATTTTAGAACAACCATATTTATCTAATTTTTTGATCAAAATATGATTGACACAATCAAAGGGCTTACATCAGTTATCGCGTTCATTAAGTTACGATTTCTATACATTGAGTTAAAGACTATCGCGCATGAATCCATATTTGTGGTTATGATAATAGAAAAATATATAAACAGTGAGTATGATATCCAGGTATCCGTAATTAGCGCATTTTCTGACAGTTGATGACTGGGTACGTAACATCAATGCCCAGTATTCCTTAAAACATGGCCTACTGTTTATTATTAATTCGTTTGCTCTTCATGGATCACTGTCAACAAAGTCATTGCTATAAACAGTGTTATAAATATTGTTATTGCTTGAAGACGGTAGTAATTACTTTAGGTTTTGTTTTCATCGTTTAGTGATAGTATTTTTACTGTTTCAGTGCAATGTGTTTATCAATATAGGATCAAACAAGTAAATTATAACGATGACTGATTAGTAGAACTAGTGTTCAAAAAATTGAAGACCATAAACATTTCACCATACTTATCAGTATCATTATTTCACAATTATTTTCATTATTTTTTCATTATTTGGTATTTCACACCACAGTTCTTCATGCATTTGCCATGTTTGTGGATGCCTTACCGCCAAAAGGCATTGTTATTAACAAAATGAAAAGGGATGATGCAGGAAAGGTTGCATGCAGTGAAAATACATGTAGGTATAGTATATACATAGATAATAGTAAAGCAGCAGTAAAAACTTGCAGATACAGTTGGAAGAGATAGAATAATATACACCGTGTCCCAAGACGAATCCCAAAAACTTTAAGGGATGATTTCTGGCACCGACCTATGTTATAAATACGTTTAAATTATATGTTTATTGTTAATACCTAAAAAGTTGAAATGCCTTTAATTAGATCACAAAATGGTAAATGTGTGGCCGCCCCCAGGCACGTATCCAGGATTTGGTTTTGGGGGGTCCAGATTATGTTGACCTTTCGGGGGGGGGGGTCCAGATTAGAGTTGCTACCTTAAATTTGCTGTCATCCGGGAGGGGGGGGGGTGCAAAAATTTGTGGATACCATTTTTTAGATGGCATTATATAACGTTTGGGGGGGTCCGGACCCCCTGGACCCCCCTCTAAATACGTGCCTGGCCGCTCTTATCATATTCGTAGGGCAGCTGAGGTAAACAATCGGCAAAAACATTAAAAACGACCTGTTAGCTTAACCGTACTAAACGACCTTCGTCCTTTTTTGCCGTAAAATCGAAAGTGTCTTTACTTGAAAGTCAAAGTGACAAAAATGCAATATTTTGCTTCTTATTTTAGATAAATTAAAAATTTCAATACTTTCTAAGTGCAAGTTAAATGTTGTAAATAACTATTATGCTTTAGGAAGAAGGTGGGCCACACGCATTTGAATCATCTTTACAACAAAGCTTCAAACATTGATTTCTCTGTAACAAATGCGAATTTAAGAATAATTCATTTTGATATGGGCTTTACATTCAGAAGCCAAAGTGCGATTTCTTTTTTGGAGATTCGTCCCAGGGTATAATTATTATATTACAATATGATAAAGACAGTTTATGTTTATTATATTATTTGATTAAAATATACATGCTGCTTCTATTTTTACCAAAAGTTTTATCACAATATCACAAAATTGTGAACGACTCTTTATAATTTCTCATATTTAAAAAAATCTTAAATTAATTTTTTTAGACATGATTTAGGTTATAGTGGAAAATAATGAAGATCGAAGTTAGTTTGTACCAGATTCCGTATTTTTACCTCAATTCCACGGTGCCGAGAATATTTAACAAAAAGTAGATCAATAACTGAGTGATAGAACTAATGTTCTACGAAATGAAAGATATCAAAAAATTACAAATCACAACCTCAAGGCTTTTTAGTTTTCAAGTTGTTTTCGAATTTGTTATTTTAGATAAGAAAAGGCAAAAGATGTTCATGCTAGATAGTTGCCGAATACGTTATATAGACTAGGAAAATTAAGCTAAAAGAAAACTGATTTCAGAATCTACTGCCACAAGCAATGTTTTCAGTAGAATGAGTTGGAACCATGAAAAATGAGGGGAACACTATCCAATATATTAAGAATCAACAAAATAGTAGTCAATGAGTATATGAGCAACTATATTGAGCTTTTGATGCTCGTAATTCACATTAGCAAATATTGCTTGGATCATGTGCTATTTTCCTGGTCTACTGACTATGCTAGTACCTTTCCGCTCTTGATGTTTTCCGAGCACTTGGACCCATACTGTGGCATGCCCAACGCGATTTCCAGCCAAGCAAGTACCGTTGGGGCTCTCCACCGCTCCATTGGTATACTCCCAGCCTCCCGGAGAAGCCTCAACTTCTCTGCGTAGCCCTCTTCTGTCAGAGGCGACCAACTTCGGTAGTTGTCGTAACTATCACCTGAGTGGATTATAATTACAACCATCAATCAAATTTGGCATAGTTCATATCAAGAAAGGGCAATGAAAAGGCAAGAAACTTTGGGAGATCAAAAGATATGAAAAAACCAAAATACTTGAGTAATAAAAATACTCTACTTATATTACATAGAAAAGCATGTATGTATATTAATTTGTTCCTACGGATAATTTTTATAGATTTTTGGAGCGCAAATTTGGGAATGATTGGTTGTTTACTAAATATAACTTTTACGCCACTGGGAAAGAGAAATTCTAGCTGAGGCAAAGCCTAAATGCCAAACAGTTTGCTGATATATCAAATTTATATCATCACATATGATTTGACTTTGAATGTGTAATGTGGCAATTTGGAATCAGCATACTTACTTGATTCTTGTAACGAACTAGTTTTGTTTCGATGCCTCGATCTGGCAAATACCCTAGATATACTACCCCAAGTTCCTCCTCGACCACTCGATGGTCTAGAAGATTGCTTATTTCTTCTACCTACTGTTACTGGTTCCGTTTCTAATGGAGAACTCAACTGCTCTACAGACCTGAATGAAATGAAAAAAAATATTAACGTCATTGGAAACGTTTCAATTTGGACTTTTTGAAACGATTTTTATTATGTATCAAAAATTTAAATCAAAATGCCATAGCATGGCATGGGCATGGTAGATAAGAAGTAACCATTCGAAGTAGTATTCAAAATCAAAAACTCATATTTTCTCGGCAATATTTTCCCATACACAAACCTTAAGATAACAAAGTTAATTAGCAGCAAAAAGCAGTTTTCCTTTCAAATTAATGACATTGACTTTTATTTGACGTTCAGAATCATCTCCAAGGTCAAATAACTATGGAAATTTCCGAAAATACGTTCCAGACTAGCTTCACTTATTATGTACTGTGTAATGCTTTCGCGGCCATCGTCCAATGAATTTGTGGTTCTTGGGTTTTTAGGCTGGCGTCGTTTATCGCTAAGCCTTAACGGTAACCCAAGAACCACAAATTCATTCACTTATTATATCAATTTCAGCCCCCAAGTTTGCAATAAACAATTATCAGCTTTGTTATTTCAAGGGCAGCTCTTTCCGAAAATGAGACTCTTTACTTCTAGAGTAAGTACTTCTTCTTAGGATGCCATGCAGATTCCTGCGTAGATGTCCATTTTTTTCCCATCAAATGGTCCTAACAATTACAGCCCTGTCTAATTCTTGGAAGTCACTTATTCCTGTCCAGTGACAGATGTTTCTCAGCCAGGATAGCCTTCTTCCAATTCTTTTTCTTCCTCCTTCGATCTTTCCTTGAAGCATGGGACATGGGGCTTATGGCCAAGAAACTAGTTAAGATGAAAAAATCTTTGGGTTGTGGTCAAAATTTTGAAAAAAGACTGGGTCACTGCATAAAGGAGACTGCATCATCTAAATCAAATAAGTATATACAATAATCACAGAATATATTTATTTCTGTACAACTTAGTAAGCTGACTTCAACAGAGTCCATACATACGTATGAGCATATCATAGTATATTTATTGTATAAGGAATGCTAGGAGAATGAAGTAGTCGCAGTTTATACAAAATAACTTTTCACAGGAAAATTGTGTTTTAATGAAAAATCTGTTTACCAAACTTCCCCAATGTGAAACCATTTTATGAATTGAATGTCTGATCTTTGTTTGTGTGAATGAAAGATTAATATTTGCAACAGAGGATCGGTAGCAGCTCTCCACGTTTGCATCCATTCTACCGGTCTACCGGATCTATTTTTGAACGAATTTATCGACTGGCGGCACTCCTGCCACAATTTTCCTGAAATTTATGACCGGTTCGTTGCAGATATTTGACGTTGGTCTATCCAATTACTTGTGGTTTACTTTTGAAATCGATAATGCAGACATGCGAAATTATGGGTACGATAAAATTTACTTTCCTAAAACAGTTTTTGCGTCAGATGAAAAAGCGTGTGTCTGTGATTCGATTCACACAATAAATAATAAATAATATGCGCATTTAGGCGTCACTATTTTGTGATTGACTATTGGATTCTGTGTTCGTACTTCTGGGTTCTTCATCATAAGCGGCTCTGAAAGCCAGAACTTTAACAGAAGAAAACATTCTTTACGATTCATAAGCGTCAATGATACAATAGGGTACTAGTAGAGGTCGTGAAATCGTCTCGGAAGTATACATGTACAAAAAGATATTCGCAAAATAAAATAAGGATATATACAAATTTTTCTACGTGACTTAAAACAAGGGCTGACGTCACAGGTATCTTATCGATATCGACAATCGATACTGCTACAGCTCAAGTCACTAAGATTCAACTGCAAACTAGAGATGATCTGAATTCTTTAACAATGCGACTCACTTTATTGATACTTAAACATATTTGAAACAGGCAATTAACCCACTAGCATTTTCGTTGCAATACATTTTTATATCTGATAGGTATCACAGTTCATCCTGTTTGTGACCGAGATTTGCAACTAATCGAAGCCATCATTTTATTTCGGCGCATCCCATTATGAATGAATCCAAAGATAGAATCTAATTCAAGCCCATCCCTACAAAGTGAATTAGTAATCTAGCCTAACTTTTATTCTTTTGACTTTTGTACTTTTGTGTGTGACTGTGTTTTGTGGTTATAATGATCAATGTCAAAATGTTAAGTTCGCACTGGCTATCGATATCGAATATCAATACTTTACATCCCATCACTATAGGATATCACTGACGTCAGAGGTTGTTTGCGCGGCATTTTCCGGCATTTGAAATAATTTTTGGAATATCTCTCACACCCGATTCCAAAAAACCAAACAAGTGATTTTGTCATGTTTACTAGGCTCTAAGGAACGCGTAAACGACATAATATTTTTTTCTGCAAGTACCCTATTTAAGGATAGGTTCTGACATTTTGCTAATTTTCAGCTAGTTATCTTCATGTGTCTCATTTAACCCTCAAAAATTTATGAAAATTGCACCGAAAAAAAGCGTGCAAAAATGAGAAAACGCCAATGGCGTCTCTTAGACGGCACGTTAGTAATTACGTAACAGAAATACCACATTAGTAGATAAGGGTTAAGAAAATATTATTTGAACAATTATTCAGATAAAAATTGATTAAGCGGCAACGTCGCTTGGTGAGAATAGAACGTAATTAATCATTTCACCTACTTATTACCAAAATTAAGGGTTTGTAGTGAATATTAATTACGGCAAATAGTGTGTAATTATTTAGTGAACAGTAGTGTGCGAAAACTAAAAAAGATCAGGGTCAAAAAGTGAGTAATTTGGGTGGTAAATAAAAGAAACAGGTAAGAAAACAGTGCAGGTTATCTATTCGATGGGAAAGAATGCGAAGAATTTCCTGAATTTCCACTGAATTTCTTGTCGCTTTGTTCTGCGGTGTTGCCAAGTCTATTGGAAAGCAGAAGTATTAAGAACTGATAAGGGCCAGACTTCTGAACCGTTGAGGTGGGTCTGCTCTTTCCGCAGTTCTCGTACCAATGGATCCTGTGACTGATAGTGACGATTATACGTCGGACGAAAGGAAGAGGAAGAACACTGAATCGATTTCGCCTTTCAAGGCGGTAAAGAAACTTAATAGGACCCCACAGAAGAAAATATGTAAAGGAGACATAGAACATAGCGAGGACATCAGAGAGATGCTGAGAACGGTCATTTCAGAGGTTAAAGGAATTAGGCTAGAAAACAAAGAGTTTAGGGACGAATTGGCAGCAATGCGAAAAGAGAACGAAAACCTGAAAGATGCGCTGCTGCTCGCGGAGAAAAAGCTGGAAAACGTGGAAGATAGGATGGAAAAGTTGGAAAAAGAGCTAAAAAGAAATAATATAATAATTACAGGGATGAAGATAGAGCATGCTGATGGGAATAAGTTAAAAGATGATATGCAGAAATTCATAAAACACGAATTAGGAGAGGAGGTCAAGATTGAGAAGGCATCAAAGCTAGGAAACAAAGTCTGCCTGGTGCAGCTTAAAGAGGCTGAAGATAAAAGTAGAATTATGCAGAAGAAAAGTTCATTAAGATTTTTGAAAGGTGAACGGGTGTACATAAATCATGACCTCACAGAAAAAGATCGAGCTATCGAAAAATATGTAAGGAATAAAGGTAAAGAACTAAAACAGGAAGGAAAAGATGTAAAAATAGGATACAAGAAGCTAACAATAGATGGTGAAACGTGGATATGGTCCAAGGAAGGTATGAAGTTAATGCGGGAAAAAAACGGAATATAGTAGCAAGTACATCAGGGTTGGTTGTAAGACGGACCCAGGCTATGAAACAGGTTGTGAGTAAGGAATTGCGTAAAATAGAAGAGCACAATAAGCAGCATAGCTCAGATCAAAGTATAGATAAGGAAGTAAGTAGAAATCAAAAGGGGGGAATCAAACAGTATAGTCTTGGAAATAAAATAAAAGGAAACATTTTGATGGGAACCTGGAACGTCAGAGGAACCTTCCAAGAAGGAGCTCTTATAAATTTAGTAAGACAATGTAGAAAATATAGGTTTGAAGTAATGGCCATCCAGGAGACAAAGCAGCTCATAAACGAAGTAATGGGTATAGAGGATTATGTATTCTTCAACAGCCCAGGAATTAACCGAATGTTGGGGGTGGGATTTTTAGTTAGTAACAAGGTAAAGGAATGTATAATTGACTTTAGACCGATTAATGAAAGATTGTGTTACCTACGCCTACGGGGACTGTATCAGAAAATAAGCATACTTAACTTTCATGCGCCTTCAGAAGACAAAGATGAGAAAATAAAAGAAGAATTTTATAGCAAGTTAGAAGAAGAGTTCGAGAGAATTCCCAGATATGACATGAAAATAGTATTAGGTGATGCCAATGCAAAGATAGGAAAAGAAGTAATCTATGGAAAAACAATAGGAAAGCACAGTTTACATAATGAAACATCGGAAAATGGAGAACTGCTAATAGACTTTGCCAGAGGCAAAAATTTAATTATAAAGAGCACCTATTTTGAGAGAAAAGATATATACAAGGGCACATGGAGATCTCCAGATGGTAAAACGACAAATCAGATAGACCATGTCCTTATCCAAGAGGAGGAAGAAAAAAGCATAATAAATATCAGAACTTACAGAGGCTCGGACGCTGATTCTGATCATTTTGCCGTAGGAATGAAAATTAAACCAATTATACCGATGATAAGAAACAGAGCTCATAAAAGAACAAACATAGGAAAATTAGATAGTGAAAAAGAGAGGATTAGGTATAGGAAATTACTATCAGAGGACATGGCTAAGTATAGGGCACAAAATAGAGAAAGGAAAACATTAGACGATGAATGGAACTCCCTAAGGAACCTAATGATGGAGTGTGCCAACAGATCTACAGGGACCAAGAAGAGATATAAACAGAAATGGTTCGATGGTGAGTGCGAAAAAGTATTGGAGGAAAAGAATTCAGCAAGATTAGTAATGCTAGCCCATGACACTGAGGAAGTAAGAAGACGATATATTGAAGTGAGGAGGAAGAGCAAAAGTCTATTAAGGAGGAAGAAGAGGGAATACAAAGAAGATCAGATAAGGTAAATAGAGGAGCATTACAAAGAGAAAGAGATCAGAAATCTATACCGAGGAATAAAGAGAGAAGGAACAAAACAACAAGGTAACAGGATGTTTATCAAAAATATTAATGGAGAGCTACCAACAGGTGAAGAAGAGATATTGGAGAGATGGAGCCATTACTTCGAGGAGCTGTTAAATGAAGGATTTATAATAGATGAATATGACGATGTTGAGGAAGGTTGTCTGGAAGAAGCAGAAACGATTGAAGTAGCAAGCAAAGAAGACATTACAAAGATTCTGTCAAGTCTAAAGTCAAATAAGAGTCCAGGAACAGATGAGATTGTAGCGGAAATGTTAAAATGGGGAGGAGAATTGTTATTAGATGAGTTTTGCCAGCTGATAAAGAAGGTTTGGTTAGAGGAAAGAATGCCCCGAAGCTGGAATGAAGCGCTAATAAGCCCGCTGCATAAGAAAGGAGACCGTACTGAGTGTGCAAATTATCGAGGCATAGCTTTATTCAACGTTGCGTACAAAGTATTATATCGAAGTATATTAAGAACCATTTGGCGAAGAGAATAGATCACGAAATTGGGGAGTATCAGTGCGGTTTCAGAGCGAGTAGAGGAGTTATTGACCAGATTTTCACCTTAAGAGAACTACAAGCAGAGAGCTACCAACATATGAAAGAAACTTACGTAATTTTCGTGGATTTTAAAAAAGCGTATGATACCGTTAAAAGATCTGCAGTATACAACGCCTTGAAGGAGTTAGGAGTTGATAAAAAATTAATACGGCTAATAAAAATGACTCTGCAGCAGACGGATAACCAAGTAAAGGTGAATAGGTGTCTTTCTCGAAAATTTAACGTAAAAAGGGGTCTTAGACAGGGTGACCCATTATCGTCAATCCTATTTAGCTTAGTCCTAGAAAAGGTTATGAGAGCAGCAAAGATAAATCGGACTGGATTGTTGTATCATAAGATGCATCAATGCTTAGGTTTTGCAGATGATATAGCAATAGTAGCACGAAGTAGAGCCGAGCTACAGAAAGTAATAGCATCCTTAGTAGAAAAAGCAAGCTGGGTGGGATTGGAAATAAGCGAGGAGAAGACAAAGTTCATGTCATGGACGGACGGAAATTTCAATAAAGGACAATGGTTAAAAGTTAAAACAGAAGCTGGAACAGAGTTAAGTTTCCAGGAAGTGGATAGGTTTGTATATCTGGGGACAGAATTCAAGAGAAAGCCAGAAGTAAGGGAAGAGATAAAGGCAAGACTAGTAAAAGGAAATAAGTGCCTCTATAGTCTTAATGGGCTGCTAAAAAATAAACTTATTTCCAGAGGGCTAAAAATACATATATACAAAACACTGATTCGACCAGTGATTACATATTTGTGAAGTATGGGTCCCCACAGAAGCGGATATCAGAAGAATCGAGATATGGGAGCGTAAAGTTCTGAGGAAAATTTTTGGAGGAAAGAAGGTAGGAGAGGTATGGGAAAGAAGAACAAATCAAGAGTTATATGACTTGTATAAGGAACCCATCATAACGGCTGTGGTTAAAGCACAAACTTGTATAAGGAACCCATCATAACGGCTGTGGTTAAAGCACAAAGAATAAGATGGTTGGGACATGTTGTTAGAATGGCACCAGGCAGAGTACCTAACATGATGTTGGACAGGAGAATTGGAGGGATGAAGAGGAGAGGGAGACCCAGAGAGAGGTGGTTTCAACAGGTACTTCGGGACGTTGGAACAACAGGTGTTAGAAGTTGGAGTGAGAAGACTATGGATAGAAGAAAATGGAAAGAAATTACTAACAAAGCCTTGGGCCTACTAGGCCTGTAGTGCTAATGTATATATATATATATATATATATATATATGTAAAACCGTTTATACAGACCCAAAAACTATGTATGCTGGATGTTACCAGACCCAAAATGGTCTTACCAGACCCGTCATCGGGCTTGGTAAGGCTGACAGTGTTTTCCTAGTAGCTCTGTCCTTTTCTGACGTCCCCACCAAATATTGGGGGGGACTGGTAAAAATGACAAAACACATCTTTTGATACGATTTGGGTTCCAGCATATGCCGCTTGAAGTCGCAGCAGTCGACATACATTTTCTGTATGTAGGTTCATGATGTTATGTCGATCTTATCAGACCTTTCGCTTGGCAACATTGCAAACTGTATCACTTGTACATAATTCGTGTGTGTTTAGTCGTTTCAGGCTAGAATTTTAATAAATGAGCCATAACGTTTTTGTCAGTTAACTAAAATGCGCTCATGTGTTATTGATACATAGTCCAGGGGGTAGGGTTTTTTGACAGCGAAAGGTGGGAAAGAAATGAAATTTGGTGGGATGGTAGGCATTGGTCCCCTCAACCTACACCTAAGTTTGCGACCTCAGGGGGTTGCCGCATAGGGGGTGGGGGGATGAAAACTCTGCTTCGCGACGATTTTCGAAGAATAACGCCGTTTTGGTAAGTGATATCAAAAAAAGCTTCAAATTATTTATGGAGAGAACAAAATTCTACATAATTGTGGTCTTTACATTTTTCGTGTGCGATCAATAGTTTCCGTCCTACAGTGCGCCAAAGTTAGGTGTTGCTTTATGATTATCACTAAAATCAGAATTTCATCGCGGATTAAGACGAAGAACCTTTTCAAAAAGTCGTGTAACATTTCTGTTTCGCTAAAAGAATGATATCTTTGGATTTCTTTTATTATCTGCAGCTGCCTAAACACACGCATTTGGTTTAAAAAAAATTGTGACATTTATGAGCACACGATAGGTAACTAGCGACGTATTATGTACGGTGTATTGATATTCCTGAAGCACAGGCAGCGTGGCCGAGCGGTTAAGGCGCTAGGCACCAGTCCAAAAGGGCGTGAGTTTGAATCTCACCCCGGTCAACAACTTTTTTTTAAGATTAAATGTTAAATTTGTTGATTACTAGTCCGGAAAAAAATACGGTTGTGTCAATATAATTTATACCAACAAATTCCACAGTAAGAGCGCCGTTTGAATTTACTCAAATAAATTCTTTCCTACTTTTCTCCTAAGAGAATAACATTTCTCATATCTCTATTATCATCTGCTGCATAAATAACACATTTGTGCATAAAAAAAGTACGAAATTTAGCAACACATCGCTACCTATCCCCGATATTAGCCAATCGATAAGCCTTACAAAAAAATTTTGAGCGTAAAACGTGAAAAAAAATGGAAATTCGGTGGGATGGTATACATTGATCCCCTCAACGTATGCCCACGTTTGCGACCTCGGAGGGTTGCCTCTCGAGGGGTGGAAGTGTGAAAACTGCTTCGCGAAGATTTTCGACAAATAGCGTCGCTTTGATAAGTGGTATCGAAAAAAGGGTTCAAATTATTTATGGAAAGAACAAAATTCACCCACCTCCCCCCACCATCCAGCGAGATCCCCCAGAGGTGGCGATTTGGGGACACTCGTCTTAATCCGCCTTGAAATTCTGATTTTATGGAAAATCAGAATTCAACCCCTAAGTTTGGCGCACTGTATGATGGAAACTATTAATTTGTAGCACACGAAAAATGTACAGATCATAATTACGCAGAATTTTGTTTTCTCCATAAATTATTTAAAGCTTTTTTTCGATATCTCTAACAAAATGTTTATAAAATCCTCGCGAAGTAGAATTTTACCTCCCACCCCTCGAGCGGCAACCCCCCCGAGGTCGCAAACTTAGGTGTAGGTTCAGGGCACCAATGTCTACCATGCCACCAAATTTCATTTCTTTCCGACCTTTTGCTGTCAAAAGCCTTTTTTATGACGTAACGATTGGACTAACAATTGTATCTATTTTTCCTCTTCTTGATTAATTTAATTAAAAATGCTTGTGTAGAAAATCGTTTTATTCCTTATAAATCTTATATGTAAACTAAAATAATACCTGGTAATACTGATAAAAATATATGAAACGGATATCGCGTTTCTAGATATACGGATAAAAACAAAACAGAAATTTTCTAAAACATTTATGAAATTAACGATACCGATCAAAACATATTTGAAAATAAAATCAATAAGATGCTTTGGGATTAACAAATCAATAATACAGGGTTATTCACATTATTCGACACGGAGCATTATGGCTAAAGTATTTGATAAGAAAGATAATAATAATTTCGGATGGATAAAGACCCATAAAGGCTACATTTAAAAATATTTTTTTCATGTCATACAGGGTGTCCCAGAAACACGAAATGTATCAAAGTTATGTTTTTTAAATAGAATACCCCGTATATTATTGCATATTCAGATTCCTTGGCGAATTCTAGTGTGACTTTATGTACCATACTTAAAGCGAACCGTTTAGGTGTAAATCACCATTTTCGGTATAAGTAGATATCAGGAAAAAATTGAATATCGCAGAGATTATGAAATTTGGAAGGCTGTGACTGCCGTATTACTAAGCATAAAATGCGTCAGCTTTGATGAGACTGTCAAATTTAAATTACGTTTATGCTTGGAGAAATCGGTCGATTAATTAAAGAAACTTCGATCAGCGATAACTTGATTTTTTCAAATGGGAATGCCCAATTTTTTATACGGTTGAACGTAGAATTTGATAACCTTTCCAATGATATAAGGTTGTGAATATCAATCTCTGGTAGTTTTCATTTAATTTTAAATTTCCAAACAAACCGGCGTTTTTCTATTTTCTTACCTATAAGCAACGTAGCAGGCCATGAAATATAACAAAAACATGTTAATTCAAATGGAAGAAAACAAGTAACTTAGAAAAAAGATACAGACACAATAAAATAAAGAGACAAGATGATAAAAATTCCTTACAACAAATCAGCTCTCCCAGAAACAACTACGATAACATGTCTAAGGTCAAAGAGAAGCTGGAGTATGGCAGTAATAGATATTTTTTACAGTCTACTGGCTACCGCAATTTACTAGAGGTTAAAAAATTCCAAGACAATTAAAAACCCTGTATTGAAATAAAAACAAATAGCGACTGTTGCTCCAGTACGCAATTATCAATCATATGTAATGGTGTAAAGAAGTAGTAATTTGAGTCGAAGTCGATACCTCTGACTGGGGCCCTTCTATTTTTCAATATCTATTAGCAATATTGCAAAAAAGGAATACTGACAAATCAGATTCAAATTTTCTGCCATTTAACTTATGTTTTATAATTTGAACAAATTTTATTTCATTCTTCATTTTCTGCGATCTTGCTAATAGGTACTGAAGAGTTTTCAGAACTCCAGTCAGATGTACTTTTGACTTGAGTTTTGACAGAATTGCATACTTTTTTATATCATTAAATGTGAATTTTAGTATGAAAATAATAAACTGCCTACAACATAGTCCAATAGTTTTCGTTTCATATCAAAATTTTTAATGGTTTAGGAAATTGCCAGTCTCTAGTACATTGCAGTAGCTAGTAGGCAGTGAAAAAATTTATTTCTGCCATACTCCAGCTTCTCTTTGACCAAAGATATGTTACCGCCGTTTCTGGTTAGACTTTGATTATTGTGAGTAATTTTTATAATCTTGTCCCTTTAGTCTAGTTCGTGTGTATTTTTCTGCTATGTTAGTTCTTTTCTTCTACCTGAACGGGTTTTTGTTTATATTTCATGGCCTGCTACGTTGCTTATAGGTAGGAAAATTGAAAAACGCCGATTTGTTTGAAAATTTGATATTCCATGAAAACTACCAGAGATTGATATTTACGACCTGATATCATTAGAAAGGTTATCAAATTCTACGTTTAACCGTATAAAAAAATTAGGCATTCCGATTTTAAAAAATCAAGTTATCGCTGATCAAAGCTTCCTTGATTAATCGACCGATTTCTCCAAGCATAAACGTAATTTAAATTTGACAGTCTCATCGAAGCTGACGCATTTTATGCTTAGTAATACGGCAAAGTCACAGTCTTCCAAATTTTATAATCTCTGCGATATTCAATTTTTTCCTGATATCTACTTATACCGAAAATGGTGATTTACACCTAAACGGTTCCATGTATGATACATAAAGTCATACTAGAATTCACCAAGAAATCTGAATATGTAATAATATACGGGGTGTTCCATTTAAAAAAACATAACTTTGATACATTTCGTGTTTTTGGGACACCCTGTATAACATGAAAATATTTTTAGAATGTAGCCTTTATGGGTCTCTATCAATCCGAAATTATTATTTTCTTTTTTATCAAATACTTTAGCCATAATGCTCCGTGTCGAATAACGTGAATAACCCTGTATAATCATGAAGTATTACAACTTCTGACAGCGGTATGTATCATAAATTAATATTTGCGCTATACGTTTCCCCTCTATCCATTTTTGCGCGCTTCTCTTCTCTGTTATCTACCGAAACGAAATATCCAGTATCCGCCGACCACGCGGTCATCGTACGTAGCGGGAGGGGGGAAGGGGTGAAGTAATGCCGTCATCGTACTGTGTCTTCTATAGCAATATAGACGGAACTTGAATAAACTCGGCAACGTGTCGGGTTTGCTAACATCTCTGTTACATATGTTTTGATACTATTGGGATCAGTATTATTTACTTAACGTAATGGGCTCCTTAGCACTGACTGAACATCTAGATTTTTAACATACGCCGGGTCTGGTTTTATATTTTCTGTTTAGTGGGACTGACAAAATCTATAGAACGCCTATATATATATTCAGATAAAATCAAAATTTTAAAACTCTAAAAATTTTGCGAATATCTTCCATTAAAATATTTGGTAGTATCACAGTTACCCTTATCTTACTCATTTTTTCAGAGAACTTCTGTGATTTTCTTGTATTTTTTTAATGCTGTTGTTTACTTACCTAGATAATGAAACAGGATCGATGGATCTTGAAAAGTTGTTCGCATTTAATGGTGATAATGTTGGGCTGCAGTCTTTAAGTGAGGCTGAAAAATTATATAATATACACATTAGAAACATATTTTTTTATTGACTAACAAAAACCAAAAACACTTTTTGTAAAGTAAAACTAAATTAAACATTTAAGAGCAATCTGGACGTTATTTTAATTCTGCGTTTGCTGCAAGATTTCTATATTATATTACTCTCATCATATCCTGGAGTGAAAAACTGCGATTTAAGAACATTTTCAGAACCCGGTCATCGTTTTTCGATGTTAGAACATAGTAGTTTTGATCTTTATTAGACACTAAAATAAATAGACATTCCTCATACAGATCGTTTTTATTGAATATTATATTTTGTGACCACTATAATATAGAACAATGATAGAACACAAAGTCCTGAGCAAGTCCGAAAATAAATCTTTACTATGACATTTAGTAGGTAAATCAGTTGTCTAAATGCAAAACCCGACAAGTCCACGGTAACAAATTTTTCAGAAATCAAGAGAAACAGATCAAAGTTTTATTATTAGCGAAAATAATACTAAATCGAGAGTATGATAATCATAATATACGATGTTTTAGGATGTTAAGTCTTAACGCCCCAAAATCTAGGACATATAGTTTTTCTAAAATCTGACTTTTAAATTTGGACACGTCGGGTTTTGCATGTTAGGAACTGTGACATGTCGTGTTTTGACTGCTATTTTTGTGGAATCGGATCAAAATAAATGAAACACTTATCAATTTGGATTATTTTACTGAATATAAAGGAATCTAATCAAACACTGTGCTCAACGACAGAAACTATAAACATAAAGCTAGATATTAGAAAGGATACATTTCAAGGGTTACAAGGTTTAAACGTCAAAATATAAATTTTCTGACAAACAAAATTTTTCAGAACTAGCAAAAGCATTTTCACAATTAGCTTCGATCCTCTGCATTAATGTGGACCTAGCTTCTGTTGAAGTAGGCTCTCCAAAATCCGCCTCCAAAGCATTTTTTAAAAAACATCGTTACAAATTAATCTCATTCTCTCAGTAAACTGAAAAACACATGAATTCACCACAACGTATTTTCAGCGACTGGACAAAAACACACAACGGTCAGAATACCTCGTGTGATCGACATGTGACTTGCTCCCGTTGTCCGTATTGGTTCCTGTGAACATGTCGGTGTTTGAAATAAAACACCGCTTGGACTTGTCGGTGTTTGCACCTAAGTCTAGTTTTCTTAGCCAAATATCTCATGTCTAATGTCGGGTTTGGTAAGCGAAAAATATAGAAAATGGTAGCGCTTCAAATAATGAACAAAATGGTATATAAAACTCTATTTTGAAAAATTTGTGACTTGTCGGGTTTTGCATTTAGACGACTGAAATAAGGCTCCTGTCAAACTTTAAGACCACTAGAATATTACGAAGGAATTTCTTTGAGCCAACCGTCCTGGTTACATGTCTACTGTGAGGCCGTCGTGAATTGACCAGCGCGATATAAGCAAGGGGAGTGGGAGGTCCTCTCAGGTAGCAATCGTCATTATAATGTCGAGTCTAAAAAGGGATAGCTAAAATAAGTAAAACAAGGACAATAAATACTTATTGTCTGCAGAGATTATCCAATCACCATGCTGCACCGTCTTTAAGATAGGGGAAGAAAATCTGCTACTGCCATTTGTAGTTAAAGGTTTTATGAACTAGATTAATCGGATATTAAGTGATTTCACAGGCGTATACAAGGAGGGGTAACCGGGGTAATTACCCCTCCCAAGATTTTCGAAAAAAAAACTTAATTCAACTTTGACTTATTTTATTTTACTTATTTATTCAAGCAATTGTCGCACTGAAAAAATTCTTTTTTGCAGTAACTAAATTACAAAAGGGTTTGTTTTGCATTATTACAGTGATGCATATCTAATATACATATTCCCACTGTTACATAATCAGTTGAATGTCCTATACAACATGGTAGCTTGTGACAAAAATTTACCTAACTCATTATTTACCTGTTGTGAAGATTGCACCGATTAGAAAAGTTAAAACACTAATTAAAAGACATGGAGTATGTGTTGTGGCTACTAGGGTACCTGACTGGTAAGTGTTCATGATCGTTTAATTTTGTATTCTGTGACAATAAAATGTTCACGGATGATACATATTATTTGTTTTCCGTAAAATTAAGATTGATTAATGCATCAATATATTTTTTATTTCATCTCCCAAAAAATACCTGATACTTCACAGTTTCACTTGCTGTTTATATCTTCTTATTTATTTATTTTAATACTAACAGTTTCCATTTCTCTTGCATCAACGTCCTTCACGAAGGTATTACAAAAAATGGTGAAAACACACACAACTTCATCCCCCGCTACCCCCCCAAGACTGAGGTCTGGATACGCCCCAGCATGTAATTTTTAATTCTTGATATCATAAACAAATTGAGAGTTATGGCAACGTCCTTACTTCTTTCACCGAATTCTTTACGCTGATAAATTTACGATGGTCACATAGTATTTTTGGGAGTAGCGACAACCAATTCAAAATAAAGCTCAATTGAATGGTTGATTCATAAATTAAATAACCCTTTTCCTACGGTGTAATAATTATTATTTTTGTTTTACATCAACAGTAATAGTAAAGCTATGCTTACATTGGTACATATGTGGGGGTGGAGGAGGGGGTACTGTTGAAGCCAAGGACACAGAATCGATATCCTTGCATTCTCCTATCGCTATAGTTGGAGCGCCATCTGTCGAATCTGACAGATTTCCAGCCACAGACGTTGCTCCGCTCTCTCTATCAGAGGACACCTGTAAGAAGATCAGTCTCGCATTAAATATCTTATTTTCTTCAAGAATACAATAAAACTGTACAGCCTTGGCTGAAGTACAGAATGTAGAAAAATTAAGTTTACAAACTTTTGCCATTGCATCATGGTATTAACAGATTCCAGGGTGGATTTTTTGACATTAAAATTAAAGCCTGCATTTATTTATACAATGACATTTCCATATTGTATTTATGCACAATATGAACTTATTTTTTATTTTTTAAATATATACCATAAAATATATACGGGTATTTTTTATTTATTACAATGATAGTGATTTATCATAGTTTAATTTTTTTTGTTGGATGTGTAGTTTACAACTGAATTTTTTTTCCTTGCAATTGCAAATCAGTCAAACAAATTATTTTTTCAGTAAAATAGAAGGAACTCTCGATTCAGGGCATTTTACTAGCATATAAAAAATCACATTGCTTTTGATAAGACGTTTAGTCACGTTTCTAGGCATTTAAGAGTATAAAATGTTTGATAAAAAGGAGTTTGGGATACGTGACGTCAGCATACCTATGTTATATCTTGATCCTTCATTGTCTTTTATAATAGAATCGGCTATACGTTCAGTTTACAATTTATAGTCGAATTTAATCATTAAGTATGTTAACAAACTTTAACCACGAATAGTACTCCGAAAAATAGAAAGAAAATGTTATATGAACATGGGTCCGGAAATGCTTCCTAAGGGAGCTACGCTCCTTTGCATGGGGCACCCTGAAGACGGTTTTCCCTCGATATTCTCGAAACCATCCATAACAAAATTACGAAATTAGGTACGACGGGTAAACTTTTGACGCTGAATCTGATTCTGAATTCAGAATTTCATAATTTTAATCAGAGGCGTATCATACGGGAGGAGTTCAGGGTAAAAATAACCCCATTTTCTAAATCGTAATTTTTTGACATTTTATTTTAGAATATCAGAGATTTCTACGTAAAAATGGTCTCTCGGTACATCTGGATAGGGCTAACCGTTTTCGAGAAAAATGCAAATTATTGAATCGATGCAGGCTATTGTAAATAAATAAATGTTCATCTATTTAGTAAGTGTGCTGTGAAAAAGAATTGCAATAATTGACAAACAACTTGAGAACTGAATAAACTTAATAAACTGACAGTTCTCAAGTTATTTTTCAATTATTGCAATTGTTTTTCACAGCACACTTACTAAATAGATGAACATTTATTTATTTACAATAGCCTGCATCGATTCAATAATTTGCATTTTTCTCGAAAACGGTTAGCCCTATCGATATGTACCGAGAGACCATTTTTGCGTAGAAATCTCTGAAATACCATATTCTAAAATCAAAATGTCAAAAAATTACCATTTAGAAAATGGGGTTATTTTTACCCTTAACTCCCTCCGTATGATACGCCTCTGTTTAAAATTATGAAATTCTGAATTCAGAATCAAATTCAGCGTCAGTTTACCCATCGTACCTAATTTCGTAATTTTGTATGGATAGTTTCGAGAATATCGAGGGAAAACCGTCTTCAGGGTGCCCCATGCAAAGGAGCGTAGCTCCCTTAGGAAGCATTTCCGGGCCCATGTTGATAAGACATTTTCTTTCTACTTTTCGGAGTATTATTCGTGGTTAAAGTTTGTTAACATACTTAATTAACACCCTGTATATTGAGAGCATTCCATTGGCATAAACACTTTTCCAATCCGAACTATAGTCAGCTATCGAAAGTTGAATTAAGTATTTGTATACGAGTATTATTATATTTCTAGAAAGCATACAGTGACTGAGCTATTTTGTGTATATTTCTTAGTAGCCAAATCTCTATTCTCATTGGCCATTGGCTTACCGCCTGTTCAATTGTTTTTGCGCGGTGTGCGGTGATGTTTGAGGTTTGAGATGCCTGTATTTTGATGTATGTATTAGTATTACTTCATTACTTGTCGAGTTTTCCACGGGGTTTGAGGTGGCATGACATTCTGGACGATTGGGGTGTCGATTGTGTTTGGGATTTGGGATACATTAGACTATCGTGTGGCAAACATGCTTAGTGATAAAATAAGTGTCCATCGGAAATGCGAACTTGGAGAGACTTGGACTCAAATATAAAAATTACAGCGTACTCGAGACTGGCAAGGATGTTGTACAACTTCGTAGCAGTTGCACAGGCAAGGTAATGATATTTATTCTTACAAGTGGAAAGTATAGATATTATATACAGGGTGGTCCAATAGTGCGTGGACGGAGGATTGTGGGCTTGATGAAAAATATTCCAAAAATCTGTCACTTGATCATGGTAGGAACCCTTGAGGGCTATTACGTAAAAATATTTTCACTTAAATTCTGACGTTTATACAGGATGATTCATATCAAACTTACATTTTTTTGAATAGAACCCTCTATATATTATTGCATATTTGGATTCCTTGGTCAATTCTAGTGTGACTTTATGTATCACACATGGAACTTTAAACGAACCGTTTAGGCGTAAATCACCATTTTTATAAGTAGGTATCAGAAAAAAGTTGAATATCGCAGCGATTATAAAACTTAGAGGGCCTTGACTTTGCAGTACGACTAAGCATAAAATGCATCACCTTAAGTCAGACGGCTAAATTTGAATTCTTTTTGTACTTGAAGAAATCAGAGGATAAATTAAGGAAACTTCAATCACAGATAACTTGATTTTTTCAAATGGGAATGCCTATTTTGGTTTAAAGAATCAAATGTAAAATTTGATTACCTTTCTAACGATATAGCATTCTTGATATCAATCTTTTTTGGTTTTCATTTTATTTCAAATTTTCAGACAAATCGGTGTTTTTCAATTTTCCTGCATGCAAGCAACCTAGCAGGCCATGAAAAATAAACAAAAGCTCGTTAATATGGAAGAAAGCAACTAACTTAGTAGAAAGATGCAAACTAACCTGAGCAACGAGGCAAGATTATCAAAATTCCTTACAACATATTAGCTCTAACCAGAAACAATAGTGGTAACAAGAACGCTCATTTTTCACAGCCTACTAGCTATTATCCAATTTCCAAAGTCAGTAAAAAAATATCTAATCAAAGGAAAACTACTAGTGATTGCGGCTGGCAGTAGAATATCTATGTCTTCTGAATAAATTATGACATTTAATGCTATGAAAAAGTAGCCATTTCCATAAGTCAAAAGTAATAATACCTCTGACTGGAGCCCTTCAAATTCTTCTTCTACTTATTAGAAAAATCGTGGAAAATGAACCTTGATTTGCAGTCTGTTTGAATTGTAAAACATAATTTAGTTTGTAGAAAACTACATGAAGTAATCGCAATTACAACATAGCGTAATTAAACAATTCTAGCAATTATTTCAATAGATGTTCAGAATGCTCCAGTTGGAGATATCTTCACTTTTGACTTAACTAAACGGAAATGACTAATTTTTTTATCCCATTAAATGTGAAATTTCATTCTAAACATGTTAGACTGTAAGCAAAAATCGCTGGTAGTTTTCCTTTTGTTTCAAAATTTTTAATCGTTTTGGAAAGTTGTCAAGCTCTAGTAGATCTCAATAGCTAGTAGGCTGTGGAAAACAAACACTTCTGTCATACCCCAGCTACTCATTGGCATTAGATATTTTGCCGCTGCTGTATCCAGTTAGAGCTAATATGTTATAAGAAATTTTCATAATCTTGCCTCGTTGTTCTAGTTAGTTTGCATCTTTCTACTAAGTTAGTTGGTTTCTTCCATATTAACGAGCTTTTGTTTATTTTTCATGGTCTGCTAGGTTGCTTGCACGCAGGAAAATTGAAAAACACCGATTTGACTAACAATTTGAAATAAAATGAAAACCGAGAAAGATTGACATCAAGAACGCTATGTCGTTAGAAAGGTAATCAAATTTTACATTTGATTATTTAAACCAATATAGGCATTCCCATTTGAAAAAATCAAGCTATCTGTGATTGAAGTTTCCTTAATTAATCTATCGATTTCTCCAAGTACAAAAAGAATTCAAATTTAGCTGGCTGATCTTAGGTGGCGCATTTCATGCTTAGTCGTATTGAAAAGTCACGGCCTTCTAAGTTTTATAATCGCTGCGATATTCATTTTTTTCCTGATACCTACTTATACCAAAAATGGTGATTTGCGCCTAAACGGTTGGTTTAAAGTTCCATGTGTGATACATAAAGTCACACTAGAATTGACCAAGGAATCCAATATGCAATAATACATAGGGGGTTCCATTCAAAAAAATGTAAGTTTGATATGAATCACCCTGTATAAACGTAAGAATTTAAGCGAAAATATTTTTAGGTTATAGCCCTCAAGGGTGCCTACAACGGTCAAGTGACAGATTTTTGAAATATATTTCAGTAAGCCCACAATCCTCCGTCCACGCACTATTGGCCCACCCTGTATAGTTGTTTCCTACACCTACATCATGCGAATTCAGAAAAAGTATTGCTTAAAAAATTTCAGATCTTTGGGTTTACCTAATATCCTAAGAAATTTTCATTTGACTTTCTATTACGACAAAACTTCGTGTTATGGATAACTTGAGGGTGTTGATCACAAATCCGGTCGCAGTTTTGAGTTTCAGTCTCGTTTGACGAAATTTAAAAATTTCAGATCTTTCAGATCATTAGGTTTGCCCAAAAAATTGAAAATATTTATTTAGCCTTCTATTAAGTTAAAACCTCCTGTTTGGGATAATTTGAGATTGCTGATTACAAATTCGGTTGCAGTTTTGAGTTGCAGTGTCGTTTGACCAAAATCAAAAATTTCGGACCCTTCAGATCTTTAGGTTTGCCCAAAAAATCGAAAATCTTCATTTGGCTTTCTATTACGATGAAACCTCGTGTTTTCGAAAATTTGAGGGTGCTGATTACAAATCCCGTCGCAGTTTTGGGTTGCAGTCTCGTTTGACCAAAATCAAAAATTTCGGATCTTTCAGATCTTTAAGTTTGCCTAGAAAATCGAAAATTTTTATTTGGCTTTCTATTAAGACGAAACCTCTTGTTTTGGATAATTTGAGCGTGCTGATTACAAATCCGGTTGCAGTTTTGAGTTTCAGTCTCGTTTGACCAAATTCAAAAATTTCGGTTCTTTCAGATCTTTAGGTTTGCCTAAAAAATCGAAAATCTTTATTTGGCTTTCTATTAAGACGAAACCTCTTGTTTTGGATAATTTGAGCGTGCTGATTACAAATCCGGTCGCAGTTTTGAGTTGCAGTCTCGTTTGACCAAAATAAAAAGTTTCGGATCCTTCAGATCTTTAGGTTTGCCTAAAAAAATCGAAAATCTTTATTTGGCTTTCTCTTACGATAAAACCTCGTGTTTTGGATAATTTGAGGGTGCTGATTACAAATCCGGTCGCAGTTTTGAGTTTCAGTCTAGTTTGACCAAAATCAAAAATTCCAAAATCAAAAATTTCGGATCCTTCAAATCTTTAGGTTTGCCCAAAAAATCGAAAATCTTCATTTGGCTTTTTATTACGATGAAACCTCGTGTTTTGGAAGATTTGAGGGTGCTGATTACAAGTCCGGTCGCAGCTTTCAGTTGCAGTCTCGTTTGACCAAAATCAAAAATTTCGGATCTTTCACAGCTTTAGGTTTGCCTAAAAAATCGAAAATCCTTATTTGGTTTCCTATTAAGATGAAACCTCTTGTTTTGGATAATTTGAGGGTGCTGATTACAAATCCGGTCGCAGCTTTGAGTTGCAGTCTCGTTTGACCGAAATCAAAAATTTCGGATCTTTCAGATCTTTAGGTTTGCCTAAAAAAGTCGAAAATCTTTATTTGGCATTCTATTAAGATGAAACCTCTTGTTTTGGAAAATTTGAGGGTGCTGGTTACAAATCCCGTTGCAGTTTTGAGTTGCAGTCTCGTTTGACCAAAATCAAAAATTTCGGATCCTTCAGATCTTTAGATTTGCCCAAAAAATCGAAAATCTTTATTTTGCATTCTATTACGATAAAACCTCTTATCTTGGATAATTTGAGGGTGCTGATTACAGATCCGGTCGCAGTTTTGAGTTGGAGTCTCGTTTGACGAAAATCAAAAATTTTGGATCCTTCAGATCTTTAGGTTTGCCCAAAAAATCGAAAATCTTCATTTGGTTTTCTATTACGATGAAACCTCGTGTTTTGGAAAATTTGAGGGTGCTGATTACAAATCCAGTCGCAGTTTTGAGCTGCAGTCTCGTTTGACCAAAATCAAAAATTTCGGATCCTTCAGATCTTTAGGTTTGCCCAAAAAATCGAAAATCTTCATTTGGCTTTCTATTACGATAAAACCTCGTGTTTTGGATAATTTGAGGGTGCTGATTACATATCCGGCCGCAGTTTTGAGTTTCAGTCTTGTTTGACCAAAATCAAAAATTTCGGATCTTTCAGATCTTTAGGTTTGGCTAAAAAATCGAAAATCTTTATTTGGCTTTCTATTAAGATGAAACCTCTTGTTTTGGAAAATTTGAGGGTGCTGATTACAAATCCCGTCGCCGTTTTGAGTTGCAGTCTCGTTTGACCAAAATCAAAAATTTCGGATCCTTCAGATCTTTAGATTTGCCCGAAAAATCGAAAATATTTATTTGGCATTCTATTACGATAAAACCTCGTGTTTTGGATAATCTGAAGGTGCTGATTACAAATCCGGTCGCAGTTTTGAGTTTCAGTCTCGTTTGACCAAAATAAAAATTTTGGATCTTTCAGATCTTTAGGTTTGCTTAAAAAAATCGAAAATCTTTATTTGGCTTTCTATGGATATGAAACCTCTTGTTTTGGATAATTTGAGGGTGCTGATTACAAGTTCGGACGTTTGAGTTGCAGTCTCGCTTGACCAAAATTAAAAATTTCGGATCCTTCAGATCTTTAGGTTTGCCAAAAAAATCGAAAATCTTCATTTGGCTTTCTATTACGATAAAACCTCGTGTTTTGGATAATTTGAGGGTGCTGATTACAAATCCGGTCACAGTTTTGAGTTTCAGTCTCGTTTGACCAAAATCAAAAATTTCGGATCTTTCAGATCTTTAGGTTTGCCCAAAAAATCGAAAATCTTCATTTGGCTTTCTATTACGATAAAACCTCGTGTTTCGGATAATTTGAGGGTGCTGATTACAAATCCAGTCGCAGTTTTGAGCTGCAGTCTCGTTTGACCAAAATCAAAAATTTCGGATCCTTCAGATCTTTAGGTTTGCCCAAAAAATCGAAAATCTTCATTTGGCTTTCTATTAAGATGAAACCTCTTGTTTTGGATAATTTGAGGGTGCTGATTACAAATCCGGTCGCGGCTTTGAGTTGCAGTCTTGTTTGACCAAAATCAAAAATTTCGGATTTTTCAGATCTTTAGGTTTGCCCAAAAAATCGAAAACCTTTATTTGGCTTTCTATTACGATAAAACCTCGTGTTTTGGATAATTTGAGGGTGCTGGTTAGAAATCCGGTCGCAGTTTTGAGTTTCAATCTCGTTTGACCAAAATCAAAAATTTCGGATCCTCCAGATCTTTAGGTTTGCTCAAAAAATCGAAAATCTCCATTTGGCTTTCTATTACGATAAAACCTCGTGTTTCGGATAATTTGTGAGTGTTGATTACAAATCCAGTCGCAGTTTTGAGCTGCAGTCTCGTTTGACCAAAATCAAAAATTTCGGATCCTTCAGATCTTTAGGTTTGCCCAAAAAATCGAAAATCTTCATTTGGCTTTCTATTAAGATGAAACCTCTTGTTTTGGATAATTTGAGGCTGCTGATTACAAGTCCGGTCGCAGCTTTGAGTTGCAGTCTCGTTTGACCTAAATCAAAAATTTCGGATCTTTCACAGCTTTAGGTTTGCCTAAAAAATCGAAAATCCTTATTTGGTTTCCTATTAAGATGAAACCTCTTGTTTTGGATAATTTGTGGGTGCTGATTACAAATCCGGTCGCAGCTTTGAGTTGCAGTCTCGTTTGACCAAAATCAAAAATTTCGGATCTTTGGGATCTTTAGGTTTGCCCAAAAAATCGAAAATCTTTATTTGGATTTCTATTACGATAAAACCTCGTGTTTTGGATTTGAGGGTGCTGATTACAGATCCGGCCGCAGTTTTGAGTTTCAGTCTCGTTTGACCAAAATCAAAAATTTCGGATCTTTCAGATCTTTAGGTTTGCCCAAAAAATCGAAAATCTTTCTTTGGCTTTCTATTACGATAAAACCTCTTGTTTTGGATAATTTGAGGGTGCTGATTACAAGTCCGGTCGCATTTTTGAGTTGCAGTCTCGTTTGACCAAAATCAAAAATTTCGGATCTTTCAGATCTTTAGGTTTGCCCAAAAAATCGAAAATCTTCATTTGGCTCTCTATTAAGATGAAACCTCGTGTTTTGGATAATTTGAGGGTGCTGATAAGAAATCTGGTCGCAGTTTTGAGTCTTGTTTAGCGAAAATGAAAGATTTGGTAGAACACAAAAATCGGGAATCATTTTGAATAATCTATGAACATCGAATAAAAAACAAAAAAAGCGGAAAACGTTGGGAAAATTTGGAAACAATTGAAATGAATTATGCAAAATCAGATAAATATCGAGGAAACTCCTAAAAATCGATAATTTGGGGACAACCGAAAGAAATTGACAAAAAACGGATGAAATGAGAAAAATCGGTAAAACGTAGGGAAACATCGGGAAGAATTCGTGAACATTCGTATATTATATAGAAAATATTGGCATATGTCGGGAAAAATAAAAAAAAATGTGACAAAACGGGTAAAATCGAGAAGCATCGAGCAAAATGAGGTGGAAAACATTTTGAAAGTGCAGAATAATGAGAAAAAGACGAATCGAAAAAAAGTAGAAATATCTGGGAGAAAATCGGAAAAAATCGTAAAAATGGCTGTCCTATTGATGCCAGAATCTTTGTGGGGGAGCACGAGCTTCCCACAGCTAGCCAGTTGACCTGAATCCTGTATCACAAAATTCTTTGACATGTTGGTATGGTTGGACAGTCAGTTTTGATAATTCCTCCCGAGTCCCGAGGTAAATCCTACCCCAATAGAGTCCCCAGAATATACATACCCTGACCCCGCTATCAGCGCTGCAACTACCCCGATCTCCTCCGCCTCCCGGCGGGTGGTGGGGGATGGAACCGGGCGTCAAGCCGCCCGCAGTGATGCCGCCCGCGCCGCCCGTGGGCAGCCCCCCGTTGATGCTGTGCCTGGGCAGCGAAGCCAGAGATTCTTGGTCGGAGAGGCAGCACCCGCCCATTCCGGCTGCTTGAAGCTGACGACGAGCCTGGAAACAATGGGTAGCTTTTATTAGCTTCACCTGTATGTTTGTTTGCTTGTAACTGACTCCCTTGGACTCGATTTTGACCAACTTTAAACGAACAGATTTGATTCAAACTTTGTACACCTATCAAGAGCCGGCGAAAAAACAATATTTTAATAAGTTTGTCTGATTATTCTGGCCAGGATCGCCAGAATTGAATAATTTAAGAGTGGATTTTATTTGAATATTCGATATAATGGTGAATGTGCTAGTTAAACAACTACTTTTTTACGAAATGGTGAATGCGATATAAATGTATCGCCAATATGGGTGATCCTTGTCAGAGCAGGGTACCGACGCGACGTAAACGAACAGATTTTATTTAAACTGTGTACACTTATCAAGAACTGGGGAAAATACAATAAGTATGTTTCATTATCATGAACTAAAAAGTGAAATAAAATATAGTTTAAAATAATATAAAACACGCTTTTATAGGCACTAAAAACTGAAAAATAATAACCAAGTGTGGAAATGGATGTTCACCTAATAGTTGAGTCACCTTCAGTCAAGCTTTTGGGGATCAACATCAACAATAATTTGTCGTGTCATGACCACGTCATCAGTATTACTGAAACGGCATTCCAGAAGCTTGGAGTTTTGTTCCGCTCTAAGAAGCTGTATACACCAGAGCAACTACTGCTGCTCTACATCCGAACATCGCTGGAGTATTGCTCCCATGTGTGGGGTTGCGCTCCGAAGCACTCTCTAAAACTTCTGACCACTATCCAGAAGAGAGCAGTTAGACTAATCGATACGCCTAACCTCACAAAGGACCTCCACACCCTGTTTTACAGATTCTATCACGGAAGATGTTCGAGTGAGCTCTACCAAATAATAACACCAAAGGCCGTCCGAACGAGGAAAACTAGAGAGGATCTGCGAGCTCATCCTTACCAGCATTCCTTCTTTTGGAGAACTTCGACGCTGTGGAATGAGCTGCCGGGAATTCCTTTCCCGACGGCTACAACCTGCACCATTTCAAATCTAACGTGCACCGACACTTATCCTCTCGCAGTTATTCTACACCGCCATATGCTTTCAACCTTTGCGGGAGGCTGGCCATAAAAAATCGGTTATATATTCGAAATAGCTTATGGTAACTTGATAACAATGATACCAATCAAGGTAGAACTAAAATTGTTTCATGCTTCAACCAAACATCTCATAACCGGCAACGTTCCCCACAGGATGCAGTCTCAGCAGCTCACAGGCGTCAACCGAACTGCAGCTATTATTGAGCCTAAACTGTCAAATGATTTGTTCAATTTCGACTTTCAGCATGATATGCTGAAGCCATGTAAACTGGTTTCACCACCCCGTCATGAAACACACCACGATACTTGACAACCTGCGATGCGACATACTCGAAACGCCACCCGACATAATGCCAAGAGTCGTGGACACTGAGATCCCATACAAAGTCAACTTGAATGATAGATCGGAATGGGCATTAGGAGCATTAGGAGAACCTCGACATATTTATGTCGAATGGTATCATTTGGTAAACTGGATGGCTCCAAAAATTCATCAGGTATAGGAGTAGACATATACGGTGGACGGTGGTAGACCTGGGCGGACCATCAGTATCCGCAGGCGCGTACCTGAGGGGGGGTTATCGGGAAAACCCCCCCGAAATTTCAAAAAATTGCAATAAAAAATATCAACGGTTAAGACGCAGTCACGCTTTCAATGTAGATAATAACCTTTGATTAAGTATTAGTAACTAAGTATCAGCATATCACAGCGAAATAACATTGCTAGCGTGAAAACGCGCACAATCTGTGCGTAAGCATGAACCTCGCCTAGCCTAGTGGCAGTAAGAACAGGAACTTATAGTCTATATACTGAAAGGAAATATAATAACAACACATGCATTGCTGCTCTGATTCTTCATTTTACCAAACCAACAAAACAAAAACAAAACAGCAACTCGATTTTTCCTAACCTTTTGGCAGCAAAACCAAAACGTTCAGACAAGTATTTTGCTTTGTTGGTGTTTTCAGCTACTTATCATTTTCATGTGGCCAGTCGGAAAATGTCAAAGTGTTGATGTTTTGTCCGCGCTTCCGGTCTGACGATGTGTACGGGCTCAGCTAGAGGAAGATAAAATAAATCCCTGGTTCTGTTTGCCCCGTTGATGTGTGCCACGGAGTATGTCGTGAGGAAAAATAAAATACAGTGTTGAAAATACGTGCAAATTAATTGAACTTTATACAGAAGTTAAGTTTTTATGTAATCTGGTTGTACAATTGCCACGCCGTGAAGGAATTAGGTAGGAATATTTTGTGATGCTTCTTTAGATGAGGGTCCAATCTATTGTATTGTAATTTCATTATCAGTGCTATTCGTTCTTATGCAGAGTTTAAAGCTACGTCGCATTTCTCTACTAATACCGGCATCACAGATTCGTAAATCTTCCAATAATTCTTCAATATAGCTTTTGTGTCGGTTCTTTTTAGGCTGGGTCTAACTCAAAAAAGTTTTTCGTCTCTGGTCAATAAATAGAAAACACGATTCGCAATTTTGAGCAGACTACGTTTTCTATCGACGGCCACGAAGTTGATTAATTGTTGCCTAGATAATATGTGGACAGCATTTAACAGTCTGTTTTTGTTTTCGAAAGCTTGAAGTTTTGTTGTGTTGCTGTTTTAATGGCAGTTTTTGTTTTGTTGGCTGGATGTGGACCTCTATCGACTGACCAGTTTAGCACTGATCCATTCATATATGTGCTATGTTGCTTTTTATTTATTTTGCAATTATAACAGGTATCTGGTTTTAGCTCTCACTGACTCACTGAAGCTTATGCAGAGCCCCTGTCTGTATGTCCGACCGTCTGTCCGTATACAAAGGATAGCCAAACCTACAGGTGCTAGAGAAAAACTAAATACAGATTCTAAATCACCATGAAAAAACCAGTCCGGGAAAAATCCGGTTTTGACAATATCGCTTTCGGTTTAAAAAAAAACTGAATCAAATTACGACCGGTAACTGATGACGTATTATGTACGGTGTGTATTGATATTCCTGAAGCACAGGCAGCGTGGCCGAGCGCTAGGCACCGGTACGAAAGGGTGTGGGTTCGAATCTCACCGCGGTCAACAGCTTTTTTTTTTCTTTTTTTTTTCAAGATTTAATGTTAAATTTGTTGATTACTAGTCCGGGAAAAATACGGTTTTGTCAATATAATAAAAAATTAAATTTTTATAACAACAAATTCCACAGTGAGAAGCCATTTCACTTTACTCAAGTAAATTACTTCCTACTTTTTTTTGAATCCCCCCCCCCGAACGAAAATCCTGTGTACGCGCCTGATGTATCCGCCTAGGTAAACTGACTACCATTTTTCAAGCAGAAAATGACCGCTATTATGATATGCGGCAGAATATGCATAGATAAACGGTACAGTAAAAAGACTATATACAGATGGCCTTGGAAAGTAACCAATATACTTCAAAAATAGTGTGGGACTGCGATAATACTCTAAAGGCACTGGCGAAGACCAACAAGGTAACATTCTCTTGGCTTCATCGTCACATAGGAGTAGGCAAGAATGAGAGCGCTGACAGGTGTGCCGAAGAAAGCGCAAAACTTGCTCTAGTTGGGCCACAGCAGCTCTGTCACCAGATAGCGGTCAAATGAGGCCGAGAAGCACTGGGACAGAGTGTTCAGTCTTAGTGGAGCTTGAGGGGAGCCTTGTGCTCTAAAATCGTAGAGCCTTCTTCAGATTGAGCAGAAGGGAACTACGAAAGGTGGTCGGATTTATAACTGGTCATTTTATGGCCAGTGTACACCTGCAAAATTTTGGGATTGATGTGGGAAAAACAAAAAGTGTGGTGAGGCAGACGAAATAGCTAAACATGTTATCTGCGACTGTCAGTAACTCCTACCTGAATGAAGGCCAGGAGGGAAGATAGGGAGCATAGTCCAATTGTATCTCAAGGTTCGCAAAGAACTTAGGAAGGGACTGGGTTTGATCCCATTGAAGTGGGGTGCACAATGAGCCTTAAGGCTGTGCGACAACCATTAGGGTAACTGAACCCTAACCCTTCACTGAAAAAAAATAAGTCAAGTTGATTGACTCTGTACTTCCCACACATTACTGTGATACCAGATTATTATTTTTTCATAGCATGAAGCTTTAATCTGACATCCCCTTGCAACCAAATCATCGGCAGCCCTCCCCCTAAAATTGTCTTATGCGTTATGTCTTTCCTTCACAGGTCAATGGACAGCCTATTATCAATACTACAGACTTTTCATTTTTGCAACCCCCCACCCCCCAACCACCCCAATTTAATCCTCACCCAAAAAAGGTAGAAAATGATCGGGAACCCATAAAACATCTAAAAACGAAGTTTGAGCTGTTTTCATATTTTTTGTTTTTTGATTATTGCTACGCTGCCACTAACAACCATACGCTTGTTGCACCCTCACCACGGTAGTAATACTGTGTCAAAATTTCATTAAAATCAATTCAACCGTTTCCTCGTTACATAATATAGAACGATCTAAAGCAATACTCCTATGTTTTTACCAGAAAAAATTCTAAGTCCTTTGCTTTCTCTAATAGGTAAGGCAATGTTCGGATGGATCTAAAAAAGTGGACAGTCTATTATGAAAGCAACAAATTTTTCAATTTTACAACCCCCCACCCCCCAACCACCCCAATTCCACCCCCACCCAAAAAAAGTAGAAAATGATCAGGAACCCCTAAAACGACTAAAAACGAAGTTTGAGCAATATTTAATAGTCTGTTTGTAACGTTAAGAGAAGCAATATGTATATCGGAAATGGACAGTAGTACAGTATTATAATGTTGGGGATGTAAGTTAGAGCAAATGTTGTATCTTTTCTTGTTATGTGTGTTACCCATGAGGTATTTGTTTTTGGTCACGTGACGTCCGATTCAAAATTATTAATGAGACACACTGTATATTAGTGCCTTTCTGCGTCCCTCCCGATAAAACAATTACAACAAATTAGCACACTTGATTTAACATGTACCCCTATGCTAGTGTTCGTTTCATGTTTTGTCTTAATGGTAATGGTACAATCTTTTAAGTACCTGTAGCTCTTGAACTGAACACTTTAGGCCTCAAGTGTGCTAGTTTGTTGGAATTGTTTTATCGGAAGGAACACAAAAAGTAGCTAATATACTCTCATAATCTCATTAAAAAAATTGGATCGGACGTCACGCGGCCAAAAACAAATACCTCGTTGGGTAACGCAATGATAAGAATAGATCCAACATTTGCTCTAATGTACACCCCCAAAATTATAATTCTCTACTACTGCCCAGTTCCGATATATTGCTTGTCTTAATCATCATGGGACACCCTGTATAAACACCCAAATCCCTATATATAGGACACACGCATGTACTTAATTTTAAAGAACCTTGTGTCTACCACAACTTTTAACACAAAAGAGCCCTGAAGATGAAAATATAATTTTCGAAACGTTGGCAAATTTGAGCTAAAGTTGTGTTTATTTGGACCCTATCACTCAATAAAAAAAGGCAGTAATAAATATTTAACTTTTTTTGTTTTTTGCTAATTACTCTGTCTCCCATGCGCCGATTTTCAAAATTATAGGAACATTACCTACTACGACCCCACAGCATATTATTACTTTATTCGTATTAGTCTATACAAATAGTGCCACTCTGAAGGCTATGCCTTGTGTAGAGTATTGGCTGAAATAATTTATATACAACGGAAATTTGTCTCCAACCTACATGCTGCTACTTCGCCTCATTCCATCTGCCACTGCTGTTTGAGTTGCTTCATTTTATATGTCAGGATATTTGCAGGATATCGCCGCCCAAATTTCATCGCAATCCATGCAGCGGTTACTGAGATTAGGTGGCTAGAAAAACGCGTACAGACAGACCGACAGACAGACAGACCGACAGACAGACCGACAAACAGACCGACGGAAATGAGTGACGTGGATTTTAGTTGTGTAGACATCATAAAACGCCCAAAAAGTGTATTATCTTAAAATCGAAAATTTTCGCGATCACAATACTCCCCTCACCTATCGGTGTGGGAAGTAAAAAAATACATGCTGAAGTTGTTTCTTTACTCTCTATACGTTTAGTCGTTCCTCCGAGGTTCCATCTAATTTAGTGTTACAAAACAAGCTAAAAAATGCATCGTCCGGTAATGCATTTCAGACAAAGTGGCGTCTTCTCTGGAAGAGGAAAAGCCACGAAAGTCGATTAACCAGATTAAAGATCGATCGGGAAATCGCCGATGCTAATTCGGTGAAACAATGGAAGGAAAAAGGAACGGATATTCCCTGTATTAGTTTCAAGCGAACAATGCCGCTGGTTTTCAGATGGCTTAGAGCCAGAAGCCGGCTTTTACCTCTGCGTCATGCTGAATTTTAGGGCATTATTCAGCTTTCCGCGAGAATTTGTGGGCGGGAATGAATAGAGCCCAGCCTGTCAGCACTGTGGAAAAATGGAATTCAGGAATAATTGCCATGGTAATTCGTTAATTTTCAGGAGTTCGCAATCATTAATTGCGCGTGGTTCAAGTTACAGACCATATACCGCAAACTCCAGCATGACTTGGCACCCACATAGGGTGCGGTTGCCTATATTGAACCAAATTTTAAAAAATTGTCCGTACATGTCTGTCATTAAAAAAATAAAATAAATTGACCATATTCTCAGTAAAATAAATTATTTTTATATTTGTTAACAACAAGAGATAAGAAAAATTAAGCTGATGTTGCAAATGATTCATTTTAGGCAACCAGGTGCTCAAGTTGATCTCGTGGTCTCGTGAAATGAACCTGCCCTCAGATTTGATAAAGTAGGGATAATACTTCCAAAAAAATGGAGTCAAGTCTGATTGACTCAGTACTTCCCACACATAATAATGATTTCGTTTTATTGGTTTCCCATTGCATGAAGCTATAGTCTGAAATTCCCTTGGACCAGTCAATGACATGACACGAAGTAGCAATTCAAAATTTATTTGTGAAGTTATTCTGAACAAAGCTTAGGAAAACTAGTATGGTTGATGTTTGACTGCACAAGAGATGGGAGTTTTACTGGTCGAAGTGGTAGAAACAGCAGGATTATAGGAGGAACCAAAAGATGACTTATCATGGAAAGGTCTACAAGTTAGTGAGTGCACAAGAAGTAGGAGCATATGATCTTAAATTCTAGTTATTCTATACAGGGGGATATTCACGCACAAGGCAGTGCCTTCTGTGAATGACCTTCATTTATTCATGTAGATTTTAAAATGAATAAATAAAATAACCAAATCATCGACCACCCTCCCGCAAAAAAACGTCCAACACAAAAACTCCCTTCCATTATGAATACATCAAATTTTTCAGTTTTCCAACCCCCCACCCCCCAACCACCCCAAATTCACCCCTATCCAAAAAAAGTAGAAAATTATCATGAACCCCTAACCGCCTAAAAACAAAGTTTGACGAGTTTTTTTTTTATTTTTTACTATTGCTGCGCCGCTACTGATACGATTTTCCATCCTCGCCGCGGTGATAATACTGTGACAAAGTTTCATTAAAATCCATTCTATAACTTACGTTACTCAATAGAGAACGATATAAAACAATATTCCTATGTATTTATCAGAAAATTCTAAGTCCCTTGGTTTCTGGAGTAGACAAGGCAATGTTCGGATGGGCCTAAAAAAGGGTATTATGCCACTAGGTCTTTCTTTTACAGGTCAATGGATAGCCCATTATGAGTACAACACATTTTTGAGATTTACAACCCCCCACCCCCCAACCACCCCAATTTCATCCCCACCCAAAATAAGTAGAAAGTGATCAGGAACCCCTAAAACACCTAAAAACGAAGTTATAATAATAATAATAATGTTTATTGCAAATAAAAAAATATACAAAATACAACAGCAAAATACGCAATAAACAGGTAGAACCCAAAAAAGTTATAAAAACTTGTGCTTGGGCATCAATAAAATACAACTTACATTAATGACTACATCGTCTTGAACGCATCTACATGCAAAAATTCACACACACACACCATCACACACCCGCAAACACACATATGATCACTACCTAATAAATCTATTTTTCCAAAATTTGTTTTTTTTGCTCAAATTATAAGGTTCTGTTCAACTACTCAATTATTAATATTTTACACAGATCTCATGTCTATACTTAAATGAATACTTAGTCTGGGTTGACTCCAAATCCACTCTTTCAATTTTTTCTTAAACTTGCCGAAACAAATAATTTCTTTTACTTCAACGGGTGTTATATTATAAAACTTTGGACCAAGAAAAGTGAAACTTCTTTGCCCAATGGTTTTATTGCTTTTTGGTATCAATACCGAATGTCCTCTGGATCGTGTCTGATGATTATGTGTGATTGGAACCATGAGATGTTTATTTTTGAAGTAATATATGAGTACCTTCTCAATGTAGAGTTGTCTACAGTCATATAATTTAGACTCTTTATATAGACTATCCGTAGGATAAGTAATAGGTTTGTTAAATAGTATTTTGATTATCCACTTCTGGGTTACCTCAAGCTTTTTATAGTGTACATTACTGACCGCACCCCATGCCAATATCCCATATGATAAAAGTGGTTGTACCAAGGCATAGTATATAGTATACAGATCTTTCTTATCCAAAATGTCTCTAAAAAACTTGAATTTAGGTATTAGGTACCTCAGTCTCTTTATCAAACTTTCTATTTGGTGATCCCATCTCAAATGATCATCTATAACAATTCCTAAGTATCTGACCTTTCCTGTCGATTTTATTTCTACCGTTGAATTGTCAAATGGTAAATTGACTTCGAGATTTTTAAATGTCGGGGATGCTCTGTCATCGCAAGAAAACGCCATATACTGAGTTTTATTAAAATTTATAGGTAACATTTTTTGGTTGAAAAATTGTATGATTTTACCAAAATCCTCTTCGATCAAGGTTTTGAGTTTAGCCCAAGTTTTTTCAGTATAAAACACCACAGTATCATCTGCAAAACCAATGATTTCCCCACGAGAGTTTACGCTAAATAGATCATTAATGTAAAGGTTGAACAAGATTGGTCCTACCACTGTGCCTTGTGGTATACCGTGAGTAACATGTCGCATCTCACCTATAGTGTTGTTCACATTTACACATTGGCACCGTTGACTTAAGTAGCTTTCCAGTAAGGTATGTGTCTTTCCGCGGAAAACCTAGACTCTCCATCGTGGCTAAGAGCTCTTTATGGTCTACTGTATCAAACGCCTTCTTAAGATCAACGAATACGCACGCAGATGGTTCTCCTACATCTAAGCTTCTATATAAGTTTGACATTAAATACGCGATAGCATCTTCTGTAGACTTGCCCTCCTGGAACCCAAATTGTCTGTTGGATAGAATTTTGTATTTGTTAGTAAAACCCATAAAACGTACTTTCAAGATTTTTTCAAATATTTTGGACAAATTACTTAGTAGTGAAATCGGCCTATAGTTAGTAGTTTGCGACTTATTGCCAGACTTATATAGTGGTTTTATCAACGCCATCTTCAATGATGAAGGGAATATTCCTTTTATGATACAGGTATTAATTAAATAGGATAGTATCGCTGAGACATTATGTTTTACATGTTTCAATGTGATGTTGTCTAAACCTGGTGATTTATTTGTGTTAAGTTGGTTAATGGTATTTTCAATTTCGTCTGGTTCTGTATGCCTAATGTATATTGAATTTGTAGTTCTAGTTCTTCTGTGGATTTCCTGCCTGTAAGTGATACTTTTTGCTAAATTCTTACCAACTTCCGTGAAATGTTTACAAAATTCGTTAGCTGTTTCCAAGTCGTTAGTTGTTTTTTCGTGACTTACGTGTCTCTCTACAAATGGAATTTTAGAGGCTTTTTCTTTGTGATATTTTTGACAAATTGCCACATATTTATCGAAGAGCCCTTCTGACTTTCTATTTTGTTCTTTAAATAATTCACTTTGGCAAGTTTTATGAGATTTGTCAGTTTGTTACGATAAATTTTGAAGTCTTTTAATAATTCTAAATTTTCTGGATATTTTTTGGTTTCTTTGTACAGTTGTATTTTTTTATTAATTGAATTTACGATACCAGTTGAAATCCAGGGCTGTCTTTTTATCTGATTACGTTGAATCTTAACTACTTTTGAACTATTTTTAATATATTGCTCTAGAAGCTTAATAAAAAGACTGAAAGCCATATCTGGATCAGTTTCCGCATAAACGCTATGCCAGTTTTCACCAGACAAGTACTGATTCAGTTTCTGATAGTTAATGTATATCTTTTTATGTTCCATCTGTTTTTTATCCGCTATAAAGTCTTTGATAGGTACCTTTAGCATGATGGGGAAATGGTCTGTGATTTTGTAATGTAATATGGCAGAAGAAATACAGTTCATTGATAAAGAGCTTGAGTTAACGAATATGTGGTCGATGCAAGTTCCACTGTCCCCATCCATTCGCGTAACGTCATTAATGGCTGACAAATAATTATACTCAGACATAATATTTAAGTATTCATGGCAGAGCTGGTTACTTTTGTCTAATATGTCTATATTTAGATCGCCTATTAACATATTAACGTCACAATTTTCACTTGTTTCGAAAAAGCTTTGCAATTTTTCATTGAATGACGCCACAGGAATGGAAGGAGACTTATATACTGCAAGGACTTGTATTTTTTGGTCCACAACATGTACAATGACTTTAAGGATATTGGTGTCAACAAGGTCTACAATTGAGAAATCCGCACTGTTGACATAAACGAGGACTCCGTCATTTTTATTCACGTGGCCTTCATTATAATATAAATTATAATTTGGAATGTTTATCATGTTCGTGTCGTTAATTATGAATGTTTCTGTTAACACCAGAATGTCCATAGAATAGTCTAATATTTGTAAAAGCACACAAAGTTCATCGATATTCTTATTGATACTTCTGATATTCATATGTAGTATATTTAACTCTAGTTCAGGTTCAGTCTTAAGGAAATTTTGAGCATCACCCAGATCTCTTAGAATTGCAGTTTCAATTTTCTTTGGTTTGAAGTCTCTTATATACGTATCCATTTCTTACTATATAGTGTACAGTACTAGTAAAGCATTAAGTAGTTCCACGTTATATTATTCTAAGAATTACACTATAACGTTAGAAATTCATAAAACACAGAGTAACATTTTTCCCAGGTACATATTTATACAGATAAAACTAGACATGAAGAACCTCACCTTAGCAGAATAACACAATGAATAAGAACTGATAAAGAGCATACATGAGAGATATGAAAAAAGATATCAGTAGCGGTACACAATTTGATTAAAAGGTTTACAATATAATAATAATAGTATTAACAAAAAAATAAGAAAAAAGTTTAAAATTTCTTTAGGTAAGTGTCTCTTATAATTTATATCTTGATTGACTCTGCAGCCTTGTCTTTCTAAATACCTGATCTGTTGTTGTTTCCTTGACGAGTTCTGTTTTTGCCTTTTTTGTTTGTGGTTTGCTGCTGGGAGAAACACTGGGTCGCTGGAAGGAGGTTCCTGAAATACTATTAGCTGTTTTGTCTTCCAATAGTTTCTCGAACATGTCTCTATCCACACCAGTTATGTTAGCAGTTGGTGTATCTGAAGCACGCGGATTATTTGATCCCATGACGTAATCTTCATTTTCCAATTCGTCGACAGAGTAGCTGTCACCATTAATAATCAATTTGTTTCCAATGATTTTAGCTGTATAGTTTTTTACCTTTGCTGCTTTCCGATGTTTTTGAAGAATTTTATTTATTTCTTGGTCCTTCGGGCATAAGTCATGTACGATAAATACTCCGCTTTTTTTGAGTTTATGGATGTTGTGGAAAACCTGTTGCTTTTTTAGGTAAGATACCAATTCGATCTTGACAGGACAGTTTTTTTCTGACTTAATAACATATATATTATTAACGTCTTCAACAGTCAGGTTTGTTTCTAACAAACTATTTAGTTTTTGAATCACAACGTTTGCTAAATTTGTAGTTCTTGCATCCACATCTAGTCCAAATACAAGTACATTATTTTTTCGAACAGCGCGCTCCAATTGCAGGTTTTTCTGCTCCAAATATTCTATTTTATCGTCTTGCTGTTTGATGAGACCCAATATTCTTGTATTTTCTTTTCTTATTTCTTGTATTTCCTGTCTGATTTCAGTTTTTATATCTTCACTCTCTTTTTTTATTAGTTGTACCAATTTTGAAAGTAGTTCACTGTTACTCAAGTCAGCGCCGCTGCCACTGGTCATTCCGAAGCAGACAGTTAAATAAACGACGAATAATGATGGATACCTGATGTGGCTGGTATTTCAAGGGAATTTGTGCCTTATGTTATCGGCAATTTTTCGTAATTTTAACATAAATCTATTGATTTCTTCCGATCGAATATGATTCTCCAGCCCACCTTTATGTATTTAGTGTGTGTACACTTGTAGGTCAACTTCACACTGTCACAGTTAATTAATTCTTACAAAAACTTGCACTTTTAGCCAGATTAATATTCAAAACAAGCGACTATATGATACCGATGAGATTGTAGTATTAGGAATATTTCATTTTTTTGTTTTTTGCTAATTACTCCGCCGCCCCTGTACCGATTTTCAAAATTATAAGAACATTACCTACTAGGACCTCACAGACCGTACCCCCCAGCATATCGCTGCCCAAATTTCATCACAATCCATGCGGCGGATACTGAGATTACGAGGCTAGAAAAACGCGCACAGACCGACAGGCAGACAGACCGACAGACAGACAGACACACAGATCGACGGAAATGAGTGACATGGATTTTCGTTATGTAGACGTCATAAAACGCCCAAAAAGCGTATTAT
This sequence comes from Callosobruchus maculatus, assembly GCA_951848785.1. Classification (NCBI taxonomy): domain Eukaryota; kingdom Metazoa; phylum Arthropoda; class Insecta; order Coleoptera; family Chrysomelidae; genus Callosobruchus; species Callosobruchus maculatus. The sequence goes on from CATOUR010000083.1 coordinate 5,239,205, forward strand.
CCAAAATCGAAAATTTTCGCGATCACAATACTCCCCTCACCTATCGGTGTGGGAAGTAAGAACAAATTAAACAGCAATAATATCACTTTAAGAAAATATCTCTTCAAGAAAATATCTCTTTAAGAAAAGTTGATAAGTGTTAGAAAATTCTGTACCCCAAGAGATGAACACTTGAATATACTTTTTTCTGATCCAACACCAACACATTTTCAATGGAACCAAGTGTAGCAGTGCAGGCACTGAATCATTTTAACTTGGTCTTCAGTCTTGCGTTGAATACAGAACCACGAAAGTTCAGGTTCAGGAGCGTTAGAAATTTAGAATGGCCTTAATTGAACCGGGGTTTCTTAAGTGGTTCAATATGAGCTAGCTCCAAAATCAAGTAAATAGATAAGTCTTTGACAATGCTATCGTTAGGTAGCACTATAAAACAGAAAGAACAAACTTACATTATTTTAGTTAGATTTGGAGCCTTCGCCAATTTCATAAAATATTAAAGTGCGCATGGTCGAAATCTTAGACACTACAGATTTGTATTACATTGTCCTAATCTAAATATCAACTAAGAAGGTTCAAAGGTGTAGTATCGAATACCCGATGGCAACATTGCAGAGTTTTAAGGGAAGTAACAAAAACGGCAAAAGTTCAATTTGGGAGACAGTTTAATATGGATAACCTACTCCAGGGAAATAAGCAAAAAATAGGCATGGATTTTTTAATGGGGCTGGTAGTTAAAGTTATATTATCTATCACTACACCTAAAAATTTAACTGAGCTAATGTTATTGTGGTATATGATGACGAGTACTAATGACAATACTTTGAGTTTTATCAGGATTAATTGTCAATTTGCTACTAATAAACCAATCGTTTAATTCCAATCGCTTACTTTCAGCTTGTTTTAGCAATACGTCATAACTTTAGCTCGTACTAATCGATTTGGTGTCATCGGCATAAAGGATGGATTTAGCAGTAGTACAGGGAGGCAAGTCGTTTATGCATATTTTGACAGAATTGGTCCTAATACACTACATTGCGGTACTCCGTATTCAATTGTAGTATTTTTTGGTGAACAACCATTATAAGTGACATATTGCTTTCGATTGGATAGGTACGAATCTATCAAGGTTATACTGCTTTTACTGAATCCATAGGTTTTTAATTTTTTAAGTAAAATGTTGTGTTGAACACAATCAAAGGCATTGGTGAGGTCATGGAATTCGGCAAATAAAGGGTTTTTCAATAAGGACGGGTTGATGTTAAAATGAAATAAAACAAGCTGTGTGTGAGATATCAAATAATTTTTGTTTTTATTTGGAAGGCCTATGTATGCCATTAGATGTGGAATAGCACATCGTTCAAATGTCCTCCGCGCCTTCTCACGGTGGCACGGATCCGAGTGGTCCAATTTTCAATCACTGTGCTGCATAAATCCGGCTGAATTCGAGCCACGGACTGGATTATGTTCACCTTAAGGGCAGCGTTAGACTCCGGCTTATTGATATAGACCTGTGACTTCAGAAAACCCCACAAGAAAAAGTCTAGTGGGGTTAAATCGCACGATCTTGGTGGCCAATTCACGTCACCACACACTCCCAAATCGTTTGTGCAGAAGGGCCAACGTGGCGTCCGCTGTGTGGCAGGTAGCGCCATCCTGCTGGAACCACATGTCGTTCACCTCCATGTTGTTTAACTTAGGATAAAAGAAATCCATTAGCATCCTTCTGTAGCCCTCGCCGGTAATGGTAATGGCTTCACCAACGCCGTTTTCAAAAAAGTACGGACCAATAACGCCGCCGGCCCAGAATCCGCACCAAACAGTAACTTTCTATGGATGCATTTTTATCTGGTGAATCTCGTGAGGATTAGCGTTGTCCCATATACGGCAATTCTGCTTGTTAACATAGCCATTCATCAAAAAATGCGCCTCGTTACTAAAGATGATTTTTCGGCCAAAATTGGGGTCTTCTTCCATACGCTCCAAAGCCCAGTCAGCGATGTTGTCTATGGTCATCATGTTTGAGCTCCTGGGTAAGTTGGATCTTGTATGGATGTAGGCCCAAGTCCCGGCGCAAAATTCTCCAGGTTGAAGTCTGCGAAAGGCCGAGTTCTTCTGAACGGCGAGGAATTGACTTCCTTGGGTTCTCTTGGACACTTTCACGGACAGCGGCAATGTTCTCGGCTGATCTGGAACTCCTTTGACGTAAGGATGTTGTCTGATTGTTAACTGAACCAGTCGTCTCGAATTTCCACACCAAACGTTGCAAAGTCGACTTTGAAGGACCCCCGCGTCTTCCGTAAAATGGGCGTAACGTGCGCATGGTCTGCACTAGTGAACACCCATTTTGATAATAAAGTTTTATCATTTGTACTCGCTGCTCAATTGTGTAACCTGTCATGGTGATTTGGCGTCAGTGTCTGATGATAAACAACCAAATTTGACACACGCTGTCAAAACTTCATGGCCGCCGCAGACTGCCAACATCGACCCGTCCTTATTGAAAAACCCTTTACAAAGCAATGATTTTCAAGAGCATCGTTGACTATGCTAGACAAGTGATTTATAGCTAAAGTTGCTGAAGATGATGATGGAAAGCCCTCCAATTTCAAGGCACACTGTATAAAAATTAATGACTTTGTTTTGTGAAAGAAGCGTCAGGTGCGAATATTCTTACCTCTTGCAACTGTTCGAGCGCTTGCTGCAACTGCAACTCTTTGGCATTCAGCTGGGCAGCCAAAGACAGGCTGCGTTCCGCCTCGTCCCTGGCGTGTCGTAACAGGCTCCATCGCTCCCGTTCCCGTTCTTCTCGTTCCGTGCACAACTGTTGAAGGGAGGACTCGTTGTCCCGGGTCTGCTGAAACAAACAAGACTCGGGTAGACATCGAGCGCAGCAGCTATATTCGCGGTCAGCACTTGGGTGGGCGACCGCGGGAGGCCCAGGAGGGGGACCCAGGAAGGTCGCATTATTTAAACGATGCTGTCCGTGCATCGTCCCCGCTCTGGGAGTTACAGATAATAAGCTATGACGGTGGTGGTATAATCTACCAATCAATACCTGAAGATGACGCACATTTAAGCGTGGAAACGTCGCAAAAAATATATATTTTTGTGATACATAATGTTCCCAGAATTTTATTATTAAATGTTTGCTACCGAGACAGTTATTATACCATTAATAAATAACGATTTTTCCATTGATTTGATATATACATGGCCGACTCTACTCACTAGACCGGAGCATTGAAATATGCAACACTGAATAGCGGGCCGAGCTGGGCCGAGCTTTTACTTACTTTTAAGTCATTAGTGTAATGTGCAAACTGTGTAATCTTCCAGAGTAAAAAAGAAGATTGGAAGGTCATTTTCAATCTGTTTTTAATTATTTACCTGCACAAACGAAACTATAAAGATAAAAAGATGCCTGCAAAGTGTGTAGTACCAGGTTGCACTAGCAATTGTGCTTACAATAAAGGACATATTAGGGTGTTCAATTTTCCTCAAGACGAGGATTTCAAACAGAAGTGTGTGAAAGGTATTCCTCGTAAGGGCTGGTTTTATTTATAAGAATAAAGACAATAATTTACAAACATTTCCAAGGATAAGACCTATTTTGAAGCACAATGTGGTACCTACAATGTTTTCTGGACCTCCGAAATATCACAGAAAAAGAACACATCTGGGCACACCTACGAAAAGATTTGATAGTGAAGGGGAATCAAGACCAGCAAGAATGGCTTCAAAGTGACCTAATAGTGAATTTTTCTAGCTTAAGTGAAAATTTACGAAGTAACATGAGTGTTCATTTAAGTGGAAGTGGAAGTGGCAGCAGGAAACAGGTTGCGTTTATTTTTATTTTGTAGTGTTTGACTATGATGAGCCAGACATCAGATGTAGGTGGTATTAGTATCAATGAATATAGACATTCCTTTAAATCAATAAATCATAATTTGTTGATGATTTGAGTTAGGTTTTACCACTGTCATTAAGAATATCTTGCTGGTCTCAAATAGAAAATATTTTGGCACACTATTTTCAAATAATTCCGTTGATTTAATGTTAAAACCTTTTCTTTGTCCAGCCAAAGAAAGTTTAAAATCTTGTAAGAGAGAATAAGTTGCCAATTTTACCACCATCCTAAATATTCCTCAAAACATTGCAGTTCTTTAAAAATTGCACCTGACAGAAAATATGCTGTGAGGGTTTATTACTCTCGGAGAAGTACATTGTCTTACAAATTGATGAACCATCAGCCTGTATAAATGTTCTTGTCATTACAAAAATTATAGGTAGAACATGAAGGGCAAAATTATTTGATAGGTATATTAAATACATACAGCTTATAGTTGGTAGGCGCAACCCTTCCATCAGAGTATACAGCTCAAATTACAGTCCTTATTCACAATACTTGTTGTTAAAATTTTGATTTCAGGCCAATAGGTATAAAAATAAGTTTTTGGGCAATTGCACAAAGCAGTTTTAATGAAAATTGCAAAAGAATGCATTAATATACATACAGATGAGTTTGTTTTAGACACATTACACTGAAACAGTCCAAGACAAAATACAGACTGACAAAACTAAAAAGAGGAAATCTAATGGAAATAAGAAATGTCCAACAGAAGGGAAAATCTCTAAATCTAAATGTACATTTTTGTACTGATACTACTGGCATTTTTCACCATTATTATTTTTTCAAAAAGTATTTTTCTTAATTTATCAACAGAGATGAACTCTAATACATATAAAATGTAATAATTATTCTCAAACTATAAAACAATTTAAAATTTCCGCGGAATGCCCGCCGTTCGGCCCACGGAAACCGGCCCTCTATTTGACAGCTAAGCGACGTTGCCACATCTAAGGCTCCGGTCTAGTGTAGAGTCGGCCATGATATATATCAATACAATAATGGGAACCTCATTTTGTTCATCTTAATGGCATGGCGGTGCTCAACCGCCTACGGCTCAATAATGTCAACCAGCCATTTCAAAAATGTCTGTCGGACCCTGTTTGAATATATTATATTCATTATATTAACATCATGGTTGTTGTCAGTTCCATAAAAATTAAAATTGAGCGTATTAATGATAAGAAACAGCAGCTTGATGTACATTTTTATTCTTCTGTATTTTGTTCAAGAAAGTGATTGTTGGATAATGACTTGTTAAACAAGGGGAATAGAGGGGACATTAAATGATAACGACCAGTTGAGTGATCGGTTGTCAGGCCACGAATGGGGATGAACTAACAAATGGGTCTCTAAGGACTCAAGACTGGGGTGGACTTTTACGGATACCCTGAAGAATTATCGCAGATAGATGCTTAACGATTTCGGACCACATACAATATGTTTTAGTAACGGTACAGATATATGATTTAAAATGAGCACAGCATAGTTGAGGGTAGTATTGTGGGCGCGACACCTTTCTGGTTTGAGGTATTGTTTTTCTTTACCTTTTATGACATCAAATTAGCTTTGTTAAATAAAATAAGGAAGACAGGAATTATCCAATAAACTGTAACTCAATATCTCTATTGCCTAATTCTTCGAATCTTTTTGAGAATGGTTTATATAAAGATTTTGTGAAAAATGTCATGAATGCACTCGAAAATTATTAGTAATACATTCGTTCTTGACCTCTCGACCTCAGTAAGGCTTTCGACTATGTATCACATATCATGTTATTAGATAAACTACAAAAATATAGAACATCATCTGACAGCTTGAATCTCCTATCATATACTTGGAAAATCGAGCTCATATAATCAAAATTGGCAATAAACGGTTTCAAACCGAACACCCGAAGATTGGTGTTCCACGAGGATCCATTCTTGGGCCTTTGTTGTTCCTTGTGTATATAAATGACTTGCCATGGCTACAAGAATATTCCTTGTGTTATATGCAGAGGACACGGCTATATCAGTTAGAAGTAAAGATATCAATCATTTCCTTGCCATTATGAATGATGTACATCTGAAAGTTGATTGATTTCAAGAAACCTGAGTATATGTTTCTACCTTCAAAGTTTTTGCAGTGCACAGAAAAAGTTTAAGAATAATATCTGGTTTGAGATATCGTGATGATTGTAAGCAAGCTTCTATAGCCCACAGCCTTAACAACCCCCCCCTCTCAAGAATGAACGGTTCTCTGGTCTTGTCAACAAAAATTGTAGCCTTATCTTCTATCGTTCTAGAGTAAATCTTATCAAAGTCGGTGTGACAGATCGTCAGCCAAGACAGAGACAAAACAAGACAATTTAGCGCCGCAGGCCAAAAAAGTTTATATCCCATAATCGAAAATTTCCGCTATTATACTACACTCAAAAGTTAAAGTAAGTGAAGTAGAAGCCTATCACCAGAACAGCGCTTCAGCTCTTCTCTCCGAGAAAGAGCAAAGTTTAATAACTCTTTAATAACTCATATTATATCCGATAAGTTCATCAGATAATTTCATCGAGTGAGCCGCCTTACTCTAAACACGCTTTGGCTTTTGTCTCCTGATATTTCCATTTCATCGAGGGACCTTTATGGGATAAAAGCTTTAAGGAAATGAAGTTATCGAACTGTTTTCAGCTGGATGACCTAATTAGAAAAAAACTTCCATCTTTCATCAAGTTAAAAGCGTTTCGGTTGATCACAGTCGGATCAATTACATCTTCTACATTTTATTGGTATCTGACCTTCTACGAAGTTGAAACCTTGCTCTTGGATGCAGTTCCTTAGAAGTTACCTATTCACTGGTAGCTCAGCAGGTTTTCTAGACCCAGGTGGTGAGTGATATTTACTGAAAAAATGAAGTCAAGTTGATTGACTCAGTACTTCCCACACATTACGCTGATACCAGTTTATTATTTTTCCATAGCATGAAGCTTTGCAACCAAATAATCGCCAGCCCCCCCCCCCCAAAATTGTTTTATGCCGCTAGGTCTTTCCTTCACAGGTCAATGGACAGCCTATTGTCGACACTACAAACTTCTCAGTTTTACAACCCCCCACCTCTCCCCACCCCTCAACCACCTCACTTTCACCCCCACCCAAAAAACTGGTAGGAAATGACCAGGAACCCCTAAAACATCTAAAAACAGAATTTGAGTTGTTTTCATACTTTTCGTTCTTTGATTATTGCTACGCAGCCACAGACACGATTTTTAACAAACATGCGCGTTTTCCATTCTCACCACGGTAACAATATACTGTGCCAAAATTTCATTAGAATCAATTTAATAGTGTCCACTTTACAAAATACATAACGATTTAAACCAATAAATTCTCGTATAGTAAATTCTAAGTCCCTTGGTTTCCGTAATAGGCTAGGCAATGTTCGGATGGACCTAAAAAGGTGATTTGTGTCGCTAGATCTTCCTTCACAGGTTAGTGGACAGCCTATTACGAGTACAAGATATTTTTTTAATTTTCCAACCCCCAACCCCCCAACCACCCCAATTTCACCCCCACCCAAAAAATGCAGAAAATGATCAGGAACCTCTAAAACGCTTAAAAACGAAGTTTGAGCTGTTTTTATATTTTTAGTTTTTTTATTATTTCTGCGCCGCCACTGGCACGATTTATCAAAACCATACGCGTTTTCCATCTTCGCCACGGTAGTAATACTGGTTCAAAATTTCATTAAAATCAATTCAACAGTTTCCTCGTTACAACGATCCAAAGCAATACTCTCGTATGTTTACATCAGAAAAAAATTCTCTTTTGCTTTCTGTAATAGGCAAGGCAATGTTCGGATGGGCCTAAAAAAGTTATTTATGTCGCCAGGTCTTCCTTCACAGGTCAGTGGACAGTCTATTATGAAAGCAACAAATTTTTCAATTTTACAACCTCCCACCCCCCAACCACCCCAAATTCACCCCCACCCAAAAAAAAGTAGAAAACGATCAGGGACCCCTAAAACGCCTAAAAACGAAGTTTCAGCAATATTTAATTTTTTTTTTGTTTTTTGCTAATTAATCCGCCGCCTATGCACCGATTTTCAAAATTATACGAACATTACCTACTACGACCCCACAGCATACCGCTGCCCAAATTCCATCACAATCCATGCAGCGGTTACTGAGATTACGACGTTAGAAAAACGCCAACAGACAGACCGACAGACAGACAGACAGGCAGACAGACAGACAGACAGACAGACAGACAGACCGACAGGCAGACCGACGGAAATGAGTGACGCGGATTTTCGTTATGTAGACATCATAACTGCCCAAAAAGCGTATTATCTCGAAATCCAAAATTTCCGCGATCACAATACTCCCCTCACCTATCGGTGTGGGAAGTAAAAACTGGCTCCAGGGAGAGTCAGAGGAATCCATCCCTATAGCGAAGTGAGTCTATGAAGAATGGTTCCATGATGAAGCCATCACCCAGACACCGCAGAAATTCATAAAGAATTAGAAAAAAACGTCCATCTTGAAGGATGTTATCAGGATCCAGAGTGGGAGCAGTCCACGCAGAAGTAAGTGGTCAGGAACTATAAGTCCGCCAGGAAGTAGAAGGGCTCCAACTAGTAGAAATGTTCCAAGAACTAAAAGTCCTTCAAGAAAGGTGGCATTTTCGTGATTTTAGAAAACCAGAAATTAATCTGTTCAGAAATGTATGCTCATGATTTCATTATTAGTTATACAAATATATTCCAGCGTAGTGAATGATTTGTGATACGATCAAAGAGTCGAGATAAAGAGAAAGGGAAGAACGACGAACGCGACGTTGCCTATTTTTCGGGGCAAAATTTTAAAGCAGAGTAGGGGAACGTTAAAGGACTTTCCTGCGAAATCGGTAGGCTTTACTAAAGATGTAGAAAATGTTAAAAAAATAATTTGAAATAGGTGACATCAAGGGCAGTCTTTCCTTAAGACGCAATACCACGCGCCCCCTTCAGCAAAAGACAGTTTACTATTTTCCCATAGCATGAAGCTATAGTCTAAAATGCCCCCTTGCAACCAAATCATCTTATAGGTGTGGGAAGTATGAAATAATTTTTTTATTTTTAGTAAGTCAAAATGCATTGCAAGTACCTATTTCTAGCTGCAACCGGTTGTAAGATCTGTAGGCAGTCCACTTTGCCCCGGCTATAAAAATAGGCCACTCGCACACCATGCTACGACTATAAAAACAGGCTACTCCCACATTTTGCTCCGACTTCAGGAAAGCCATTGCGCCGCGAGAGCGCTCCTATTGGTCAATCGCACGTTAGTGAGCGCTCCCATTGGCCAATCGCACGTCAGGCGACTTTAGGGAACCACAGGATTATAGAGATAATAGGGAGTTTCTGGACCATACCCTGGAACGTATGGCAGCACCAGTTTTTCATCGATACGTAATGCTAGTAGAGCACTCTTAGAGACGCGTTGTGTCGATGGACGTAAGCCGTCCCAGCGTACGTATTACAGGGGAAGGTGTTAAAGACACCGTCTTGGAAAGCCATTATAAAGCTCCCAGTGTCCGTCCGTCCTGTCAATCCACACTAGACCTTAGAAAAGAGAAGGTCAACTGTCCAGACAAGCCTTGCTCTTCTAAATTTCTAGATGATTCCACGCATTGGCTTACCTTTATGAAGTCTTAAAAGGACTTTGGCAATTTTAATGTAGGATTTTAATTGTGCTGAAGCAAGTTCCGTAATGGACTGCTGACACCTCCGCCTGAAGTCGAGTGTGTGGCTGAGCTCCTGGCCTGCTTGTTTTACTGCGCTAAAAATAAAGGCTTCTTTACCAGCATTCTCGTGCTCTCGCACAAAACGGATCAGGGGATCGGTGCTGTTCGTCACATAGCAGGCAGTGGACAAAAATACCTTGTTGTGCAAACGCTCTAAACTCAATAGTCAACGCCCTCCCAGGTGTCGCGGGAGGTTATTCGCAGCACACAGGACTTAGAATGTAGACTGCTCTCCATATTCATCCTTTGGAGGTCTTCGTATCGATTTATGTCAGCTCGTTCACTTTCCAGTGGATAGCACCAAAGGTGTATAATAACAATGGGAACGTAAGCATATTTGTGGCAGCCACTTTGTTCTTGCCGGACAGTTCTGATGATCAGATCTGCCGGAGTCGGTGCAAATAATTGCGGCGGAGACACTCTTTGACCAATTCCGCCTCTTGGACATCATGACGCGGCGCCACTCCAAGGTAGGTATCTCCGGCATGAAGTTGTCGCAAGATGCTCCCAACAACGAGCTGTTCCTCATCTCCACTATCTCCGATTCGTCCTTTCTTAAGATGAACCAATGCAAATTAAATTTGTCTGTTCCGAACTCCATTCCAATTGCATGACTGTAATCCTGCACCACCCTCAGCGATTGTTGTAGTTCGCGTTGGCCGGAGGCATACAGTTTTAGGTCGTCCATATAAAACATATGGGTGACCTTGTGCCTCCAGTTATTGAGCGTGCGACAAATGTATCCTTTAGTATTATTATTTTTGCATTCTTTATTGTTTCTTGCATGGTTGCGGTAGTAAGAAGTATTGACGGGCTGTACCAAGCCAACACCTGACCTATTATTATTCTGAATTCAGCAAGGACCGTACAATGCTACAGGTCTTGAGGATTGCAAACTTTTGAACGGTTTTGTGCCTCCGGTTATTTAGTGTGCCACAGCTGTATCCTTTAGTATTGTTATTATTATACTGATTTTTCAAGTTTCTTTACCATGACTGCGGTAGCAACAGATGTTGACGGGCTATGCCAAGTCAACACCTGATATATTACGGATCGGAATTTAGGAAGGATCGTACAATATTGCAGGTCTTCAGGATTACAGACTTTTGAAATATTTTGTGTAACCTTTCGTCCAGGCCCAAGTGTTTTAGGTGTGGTGTAAATGTGTTTGGTGTGAGGCCTGAGACAGACATAATTAGGGGGACAATAGTAACCTTGTTTTGCTTCCAAAGTCGTTTTATTTCTATCGCAAGGTCAGTGTATTTGGATATCTTCCCAGCGTAGGCGTTTTGGCCATTCGTATCGTTGGGAATAGCAATATCTATCAAATAGGTAACTCTGTCTGCCCTCGACTGGAAAACTATATCTGGCCGATTTGCCGGAATAGTCTTATCTGTATGTATCTCAACGTCCCAGTATAGTTTGTATTCATTGTTTTCGAGTACTGATGTCGGTGTGTAATTGCAATATGGATCTGTGTTTTCTATTAGCTTGTTTGTTGTGGCTAGTGCTTGGTGTATGACTTTGGCTGCAGAGTTATGTCTAACTGTGTGCTCTGTCCTAGCGAGAGTTTTGCATGAGCTTGTTATATGGTCTATCGTTTCTTTTTGTTGGTGGCACTTTCTGCAATTGTCGTCGGTTATGGATGTATCTTTCATAATGTATTTCATGTAATTCCTTGTCGCAATTACTTGGTCCTGGATAGCATGCATAAAACCCTCAGTTTCTGGAAAGAGTTGGCCATCTTGCAGCCAGGTGTATGATTGCTTTTCATGTATGTGCTCTTGTGTAACGCGGTATCTGTGCTTGCCATGGAGTGCTTTTTGTGACCAGGTGTTTATTTTTTGTTGTTGTGATTCCATGTGATTGTGTGTGTCTGCTGAGTGATCTGGGGATGATAGGGTGAGTGGAGTATAGTTTTTATCTGCTTTTACTATTGACCTATGTAAGTTTGTCTGTTTGGTCTGGAAAAAGTCTCTGAGCGTTTTTATTTGGCTTGTGTGAAGTGACTGTATGTCTATAATTCCTCTACCCCCTTGTTTTCTGTCTATGGTAAGCCTTTCCTTGCACGCTTTCGGATGTGCCATTCGGTGCTTTGGAAAAAGCCTCTGAGCGTTTTTATTTGTCTTATGTGAAGTGTCTTGTGTGTATGTCTATAATTCCTCTACCCCCTTGTTTTCTGTCTATGGTTTATTATTATTATTATTCAATGTAAGTTTACATCTTAGCCTGAATAAAAAGCATTGATAAAATATTTTCTCCACGAATGTTCTTTCCATAACTCCTGTGTCTATTTATAACACATAATTACACCAAGTAAAAAGCGATGCCGCTGTAATTGAGCGCAATGGGACTTTTTCAGTTTTCAGTCTGTTGCATGAATGCGAATCGGAACTCCGATTTTCTATTCGTGCTCGTCATGCCATAAATAAAGTTCAACCCTTCACCTTTGCATTTCGGAATCGCTTTTCAGCCTTTTAAGCGCACCTTGAGGCAGTGGTAGATCAATTTTACTTTCATAGCAGCAGCAAGTTGAAGGTAAAGCTTAAAATTTGTGATCAACTATGGCAAGTTCAACGGTACGGAAGGGTGCCTACGTTCCGACTGTGGATGCTGATTACAAAACCGATCGTAGCTTTGAGCTTCAGGATCGTTTGACGAAATTCAAAGGTTTCAGATTTCTCAGATCTTCAGGTTTACCTAAAAAATCACTGTTTGGGCTTTCTTTTAAGATAAAACCTCGTCTTTTGTATAATTTTAGGGTGCTGATTACAAATCCAGTCACAGTTTTGAGTTTCAGTTTCGTTTGTCAAAAATAAAAAATTTCAGATCTTTCAGATCTTCAGGTTTACCTAAAAAGTCTTTATAGTGCTTTCTGTTAAGATGAAGCCTCGTGTTTTGTATAATTTCAGGGTGCTGATTACAAATCAGGTCACAGTTTTGAGTTTCAGTTCCGTTTGATAAAAATAAAAAATTTCAGATCTACCAGATCTAGGTTTACCCTCAAAAATTAAAAATCCTTATTTGGATTTCCAACAAGGTGAAACCTCGTGTTTTGAATAACTTGGAGTTGCTGATTACAAATCCAGTTATAGTTTTGAGTTTCAGTTTCGTTTGACAAAAATAAAAAATTTCAGATCTATCGCAGATCTTCAGGTTTACCTAAAAAATTGAAAATCTTTATTTGGCTTTCCAACAAGGTGAAACCTCGTGTTTTGGATAATTTGAGGGTGCTGATTACAAATCCGGTCATAGTTGTGAGTTTCAGTCTCATTTAACGAAAATAAAAAATTTCAGACCTATCAGATCTTCAGGTTTACCTAAAAAATTGAAAATCTTTATTTGGCTCTCTATCAAGGTGAAACATCGTGTTTTGGATAATTTGAGGGTGCTGACTACAAATCCGGTCAAAGTTTTGAGTTTCAGTCCCGTTTGACGAAAATCGAAAGTTTCATATCTCTCAGATCTTCAGGTTGACCTAAAAAATTGAAAATCTCTATTTGGCTATCTCTCAAGGTGAAGCCTCGTGTTTCCAATAATTTGACGATGCTGATCATAAATCCGGCCAGAATTTTGAGTTTCAGTCTCGTTTGCCGAAAATCAAAAATTTCAGGTCTTTCAGATCATCAGGTTTATCTAGAAAATTCAAGATCTTTATTTGGCGTTCCAAAAAGGTGAAAGCTCGTGATTTGTACAATTTGAGGGTGCTGATTACAAATCCGGTCACAGTTTTGAGTTTCAGTCGCGTTTGACGAAAATCAAAAATTTCAGATCTCTCGTATCTTCAGGTTGACCTAAAAAATTGAAAATCTCTATTTGGCTATCTCTCAAGGTGAAGCCTCGTGTTTCCAATAATTTGAGGATGCTGATCACAAATCCGGCCAGAATTTTGAGTTTCAGTCTCGTTTGACGAAAATAAAAAATGTCAGATCTTTCAGATCATCAGGTTTATCTAGAAAATTCAAAATCTTTATTTGGCGTTCCAATTAGGTGAAACCTCGTGTTTTGTATAATTTGAGGGTGCTGATTACAAAACCGGTCACAGTTGATGATTTTCCTTTACTACAATTTTTTCTGCATAGCTACCAAACCACCATTCTTTGATCTGTATGTTTTACTTTTATTTTCCTTTTCTCTATACCTGCAGATCTAATTGAATGTATATTTCTTAAGAAATTTCCCTGAACTAGGTATGAGACAAAACAAGCTCATTGTCACTGGTATGTGTGCCTAGTTTTGAGGAAATTTGATGCTCTAAATTATGTAATACACTCATTTCATGTATTGAACAATAAACCATATAATTTTGATTTTGATTTGATTACCTACAATTTATCGTATCAGACCATCAAATTCACAAAAAACCCTGTCCCGATTTATAGAATTTAACAGCATTTATTTATTTTCGTATATTTAGTTCCGGTTTGTCAACTTTATCTGTATCCATTGGCGATGGACAGATATGGAGTGGTTAGAATGGGAAAAAAATCGCCCTGTATTTTGTTTCCGAAAATGTCAAGATGTGCAGTGTCAGAGTAGACAGCCGTCAAAAAATACACCATCATACCTTCACCATAAAAAATACACCTTCACACCGAAATTTATACCATAGTCCATAAGAAAAGATAAGATTTAAAAGTTAAGAGTCGCGACCACCATATTCGTCCTCCGTTCAATCAAACTTAGGAGACCGTACTTGATACTAAATAAAAGGAAGTACAGAAAACCGCATAGTTTCTCTATCGTGGGCAGCAAACCCCCACAAACCTCTTAGCTCCGCCCATGCTTTAGACGAAAATCTACATCCACCATGCCTGAATGATGTAGACACATGCACGCTTTCCTTCCTGCTCCAAAGTCATTAATTTTTTCGTCCGCTGAAAAATGTCCCTTTAATGTCCTGACGTTAATCATGTATTTAGCATCAGTGTCGTTAGTGAAACTGGGACTCGTTTTCCTCTGGAGCGGTCTGCTTTGCATGCGTGGCAGATTTGGATTTTTTCTGGGTCTTTTTTTGGACCATTCGTGGTCTGCTAAGCTAGTTAAGCTGTCTGTTTTACTAAATTACCTATCCTTTTTTTAGAGTAGGTGATATATAATTTTTCCTGATAACATCGAGAGTAAGACAATGTTGCTAACGTCTATGTCTAAGGCCGCTTTCTGATTTGTCGGTGCGGGAGCGGCGCGGGATCTGTTAGCTCGGCACCGAAACGATTCCGCACTGCCTTCAGTTACTCACCTATCTGTATATTCTCGGTAAAAAATCCAATCCTGCAGTATCGCTTTGAGCGTCCTACGAAAATGTCATCTTCAAGCGATGAAGATATTTTAGTGTGTTATTTATATCACCTACGTAAAAAAAGGAAACGTTATTGGCGTCATCCTTACATTGAGAAGAACATTAATTATTGTCGACTTTTTGTTGCGGCTCAAGAACTTTTCCAAGACGACCAAAAGTTTTTATCGATGTATAGAATGTCAAAAAAAACGTACGAAGAGCTTTTGAATTTGTTATCACCAGTGTTAACAAAGCAACATACAAGATTTAGAGAATGCGTGACTGCTGATGAAAGATTACTTATTACTTTAAGGTAAATGGTAATTAAAAGGCGTCATTTTAGTTCGAAGTTATTTACAATTATTGATATATTACAATCATTTAAAACCAATACCGTCACCATACGAAATTCTAGGATTTTATATTTTGCGTATGGTGACGACATTGTGTTTACTATTATAAAAGAAAAAAAACAGTTCATTAAAGTTCTTAATAATACGACAAATCAAGAGTATTTTTATTATAATAAATGTAAAACAGTTGACTACAGTTCTTCATACGACATATCAAGAGTATTATTGCAGCAAAATGCCGACCGGCTCCTGGACACGCGTCCCGACTGACGGTAAAACGAAACGATCCCTCTCCGCGCCCGCACTTTCCGCGTCAATCAGAAAACGCACATTGAAATATAGGTGCTCGGCAAGCTTTCGGTACCGCGTATACCGAGCGAACCGAATCCGCGCCGCTCCCGCACCGACAAATCAGAAAACGGCCTAAGTACGCAGCGGACAGCGAGGGTTTTAAAGGGTACGAGGGAAGTTTTCCAAGTTTTCCAAAAGGCCCCCAAACAAGTTTTGCCAAGTGTCTTGAAAACTCGTGTTATATATATTTTGAGGGGGCTAATTACAAATCCGGCCGTGGTTTTGAGTTTCAGCCTCACCTAACGAATATCAAAAATTTTCAGGCTCTCAGATCTTCAAGTTCGTCCTAAAAATCTAAAATTATCTGACTTCCTATCAGGACCAAAATCTGTGTTAGGTATATCTTGAGGGTGCTAATTACAAATCTGGTAATTATTATGAGTTTCATGTACCGATTATCAAAAAATTTCAGACTCTCAAATCTTCAAGTTCACCCTAGACGTCTAAAATCGTTATCTGGCTTCCTATCAGGATGAAAATTGGGGTCATGTATATTTTAAGGGCGCTACTTACAAACTCGGTCGTTGTTTTGAGTTTCAGTCTCATCTGACGAATATAAAAAATTTTCAGGCTCTCAGATCTTCAAGTTCGCCCTAAAAATCTAAAATCGTTATCTGGCTTCCTATCAGGACCAAAATCTGTGTCATGTATATTTTGAGGTTGCTAATTACAAATCCTGCGGTTGTTTTGAGTTTCAGCCTCATTTAACGAAGATAAAAAATTTTCACCCTTTCAGATCTTCAAGTTCACCCTAAAAATCTAAAATTATTATCTGGCTTCCTATCAGGACCAAAATGTGTGTCTTGTATATTTTGAAGGTGCTGATTACAAATCCGGCTGTTGTTTTGAGTTTCAGCCTCACCTAACGAATATCAAAAATTTTCAGGCCCTCAGATCTTCAAGTTCGCACTAGACATCTAAAATCGTTATCTGGCTGCCTATCAGGACGAAAATTCGTATTATGTATGTCTTGAGGATGCTTATTACAAATCCGGCCGTTGTTTCCAGTTTTAGGATCACTTAACGAATATCAAAAATGTTCAGGCTCTCGTACCTTCAAGTTTGCCCTAAAAATCTAAAATCGTAATCTAATTTCCTTTCAGGACGAAAATTTGCGTCGTGAATATTTTGAGGGTGCTAATTGAAAATCCGGCCGTTGTTTTGAGTTTCAGCCTCACTTAACGAATATCAAACATTTTCTGGCTCTCATATCTTCAAATTCACCCTAAAAATCTAAACTTGTTATCCGGCTTCCTATCAGGACCAAAATATGTGTCATGTATATTTTGAGGGTGCTCATTACAAATCCGGCCGTTGTTTTGAGTTTCAACTTCACCTAATGAATATCAAAAATTTTCAGGCCCTCAGATCTTCAAGTTCATCCTAGGCATCTAAAATCTAAAATCTGGCTTCCTATCAGGACGAAAATTCGTGACATGCATATATTGAGGGAGCTAATTACAAATTCGACAGTTGTTCTGAGTTTCAGACTCAAATATCGAACATTAAAAATGTTCAGCTGCTGGGGAATTTGTTTCCCGGCGGATACAAGCTGTAGCGTTTCAAATCTAACGTGCCCCGACACGTCTTATCCTCTCGCAGCGCTTCTACAGCGCGATAGGCTTTCAGCCTTTGCGGGAGGCTGACCATAAAAAAAGAGGTAAAGTGATATTTTCTACAAAAATACTAAAAGTATGTTAATATCCTTGAAGAAAACATAGCAGGTTTGTGACAGTTTATTGTGCCAAAGAATCAATACACATTTCAGTCATAGATAAAAGTTTCACAATAAATTTGAAAAATGCCCAAGAAGAAAGCTCTTGTGCTGGGCATTAAACCAATTCATAGTGACAAAAACATGTAATATATAGATACAAAGGTAGTTAGGAGTGTAAGAAACAAATAACTCATAATATAGTAAGGTTGCTCTGGTAAAATGAACATTTCATGTGAGTGGGAGATTCCACGCGCAACCGTAAGGAAGTTAGCGTTATACAGGGTTACTGGTAACTCGACCACTTTCCTGCAAGAGGTGATAGAGAGACTCAAATGTAATAGATTTAACCCCCCATACGTAATTCCGAAAACCGATAGTTTTCGAGATAATTAACATTTAATGTTTTTCAACCAAATGTCCAAATTTCCACACTAGATCCTAAACTAAGAAAAAAACCTGTTGTTGATTCTGACAATTTTTATTTTAGTATTTAACTAACACATACACAAAGCTAACTTAGTATTAAACTGTTTTAAAATAAACAGTTCCAAACTAAATACAAATATAAAAATAATCAACAAAATTTTTACATTCACCGTGAAAGAAAATTATCTAACTCAAAAAAAATTATACAAACGGTTGAACAAATCACTAAAAAAACTTTCCTACTTAATAACCTTTTCAGAAAGATTATAAACAGCAATGAATAAAAATCACCTATTCAAAAAGAACGAATGACAGTACAATCATTATTGATAACTCAGTTACATACTAGAATGTTTGCAAATGCGGTCGATGATTTTATCCAAGTAAAACAAATTAAATCCACTCATAGTTTCTAGAGATCTTGCTCAATGTGTTGCCCCTGATTTCGGATACAAGTACGGATCCGCTTCCTCACTTCGGTTTTTGTAACTCGTGTTGAAAAAGTTCGTTTCATCTCCTCCGCCGCATTGATAATTTTTTGCCTTAGTTCGTCAGCAGCATTAACAGCAGTCTCGTAAACCAATGCCTTCATGTGACCCCAGACGTAAAAATCAAGAGGTGTCAGATCTTCTGGGCTCCGCGCAGGCCATGGGATGGGTTCACCCCGCCCTATCCATTTGTTCGGGTATGTGTTGTCCAACAACTGCCGAACTGTGATACGGTAATGTGCTGGACAACCATCATGCTGGAATATCATGTTGTTGATGATTCTGTATTATGTTGATAAATTTTGTTAAATAGTTACTTGTGGTTATACTGTCATTCTTGTCCTTCGAATAGGCCATCAGATAAGGAAGTTTTTAAAATAGTTTGTCTGACTGGTTGTGTATCTTTTTTTGAGCTAGACAATTTTCTTTCACGGTGAATGTAAAAATGTTGTTCTTTATTTTTTAAAGAATTGCATGTAGTTTGAAACTGTTTAGTATTTTTACACATTTAAATACTAAATTAGATTTTTTTTTATTTCTAAAACACCGCATAAACCTGATGGTCATTAGCGGGGAGTGGATAGTTTATATTTCATACAGTAAATTTGAGTCTTTAAGGAACTTAATAATACTGACAACATCACAGTTAGTGCCTAACAGTACATTGATTGGGCCATAGAGATTATGTCTTAACCTATACACTTCTAACATTGGGCACTCAATAAGTATGTGGTTCACAGAAAGTATCATGTCACACATTGTACATCGCGGTTCACCTGAGCGTGCAATGAGGTAGCCGTGAGTTGCTCTCGTATGTCCCAGGCGTAGACGAGTGATGATGGATTGTTGCCTCCTGTTTGTAGTCACTGTGGTCCAGGGGCCGAATTTTGGTTTCAAATCTCGCAGTTTTGATGGGTTGCTTTGCCACTTGAGGTTCCATTGTTTGATAGCTAGGTCAGCCACGTGGATTTTCATGTCCGACGCTGGAAGGTTGTAGGTTGGGGTGGTGTCCATATTTGCTGCTTCTTTAGCTGCTTGATCTGCTAACTCGTTGCCCGTTATACCCACGTGAGAGGGAACCCAAATAAATTTGACATCGGTATGACTTGTCGTGAGACAGTATATTAATTCGTGTATTTGGGTGACGATATAATTTCTTACAAATGTTTTCCCAATCAGCTCTAAGGAGTTCAGCGAGTCTGTTACAATTATAAATTTATGATTGTTACTGTCTCTTATGAATTTTAGTGCTTCCAGTATGGCGTACAGTTCTGCACTAAATTAGATTTGCGTATGTGTCAGTAAAAAACTAAATTGGAAATTACTAAAATTGACAGCAGGATTTTTTCTAAATTGGGGATGTAGTGTGGAAATTTGGACATATCGTTGAAAATCATTAAATGTTAATTATCTCGAAAACGGAATTACGTATGGGGGGTTAAATCTATCGCATTTGAGTCCCTCTATCACTTCCTGCAGGAAAGTGGTCGAGTTACTGTGTTCGGAGTCCGTATGAACACACTAAACACATATTACTCGTTAGAGATTTATTGGCGACCGTTTTACATAGTACAGCCCTTAAAAGGATAGAGCTCGATGACATGAACCGAACATGATGGACCCTCGGTACGACTGCCCCTGACAGTGTTGCCAAACATCTTAGAACTAAATACTCAAAACATATACGTACATACATCACAGTAACCCTGTAGATTCTACTACTATTAAATCCAAAACCGCCCTTGCAATCGTTTGTGCCGACGCTGAGCGATATGCACTTTCATTTCGTTTCGTCTGAAGCAAACAATCACTTGGTAGGTTTTAGTTTGGGGGCGTTTTGAGGGGCAGGCAGGTCGGTTTGCGATGCGGCGGATCGTGTGGTGAGTCCGTGGACTGTGGAGGTTATTGGTATGGATGCATTTGCCTCGCCTATACCGCCGCCGGTCGGCTCGTTATTGATTTTCCCAAGCGCTAACGCAATGCCACAACAACGATGATTCAATTTTAACTGGGTACGTTTTGAGAAAACGCTGACGTTGGTACTGGAAGAACACTACCGTCACTACCTATATGCTGATGGGCTTTCGCCCCAAAACGCTGCGGAGGACCCTCTCATCATCATAGTCACAATGTCTTAACGTACATGCTGTGAACTCGTAAAATGCATTAAGTCGGAGCTAGAGTATTGCCGACACGAATATTATCAATAGTTTTGAGAACTGTAGCTCGCCATCGCTCGCGATTTATTGTCAGCTCAGTGGCGCTCTTGATACTCGTATCCAGCAACTGTTTCGTCGTATCCACCCAGCGTGTAGCGGAACGGCCACGGCGCCGCCCACTCGGGGCATGACCCTGAACTAGAAGTTTTTCCATATTATCGCTTCTGTGTATATGTCCGAAGAATGCAAGCATTCTCGTCGACACAATGGAGGATAGTGTCTTTGGATTACCGAGCTCATCCAGTATGAAAACGTTAGTTCGATTGGCGGTATAAGGAACTCTCAGCATTCTCCCTCACGTCCACATTTCAAAAGCATCTGTGCGAGCTCGATCTGTCTGTTTAACAGTCCAAGTTTCCGAGGCATACAAAAATATGGAGAACACAAGAGACTGAACAAGCGACATTTTGGTAGCTTTAGTGATGTTATGGTCACGCCATATTTTAGTGAGCTTTGTCATGGTCACACGTGCCTGCTGAATGCGCCGTCGAATCTCATTTTCATACCTACCCGAATTGTCGATCAAAGAACCGAGATACACAAAACTTTGAACTACTTCGCAACGGAAAAAACCAGAGAGCATTATTTTTATCTGCTCTGTGATCTATTCTAAGGCGTTCGATAACGTAAAGTGAAGTAAATCCTTATCTCTATGGGGGTTACTTACCACTTAGTATTTCTTATACAGCAACTCTATGTGTCTAGCTCGGCTCGTGTAAGAATTGATGATAGCCTGTCTGATCAAACAGCAACCGGAAAAGGAGATCATCAGGGATGTGTATTATCTCCAATGTTATTTAACATTTACTCTGAATTTGTGATGAGACAGGTATTGGACAACTGGAATGGCGGTATAACTATCGGCGAAGCAAAATATCCAACATAAGATTTGCTGACGATACAACCCTTATTGCTGCTTCTCAGGAAGAACTAGTAGCTCTATTAAACATCTTAGAACAACACAGTGCAGCATATGGTATTGGTATTAACTACAACAAGATCAAGGTTATGATCGTAGATAGAGAGCACGATAATCATCGAGAAATAAAGTCAGTAGGCCGTTGTGAAGTAGTTCAAAGTTTTGTGTACCCGGTTCTTTGATCGACAATTCGGGTAGCTGTGAAAATGAGATTCGACGCCGCATTCAACAGGCACGTATGGCCATGACAAAGCTTACTAAAATATGGCGTGATCATAACATCACTAAAACTACCCAAATGTCGCTGGTTCAGTCTCTTGTGTTCTCCATATTTTTGTATGCCTCGGAAACTTGGCCTGCTAAAAACGCAGATCGAGCTCGCATAGATGCTTCTGAAATGTGAGCGTGGAGGAGAATGTTGAGAGTTCCTTATACCGCCCATCGAACTAACGTTTCCATACTGGATGAGCTCGGTAATCCAAAGAAACTATCCTCCATTGTGTCGACGAGAATGCTTGCAGTCTTCGGACATATTCACAGAAGCGATAATATGGAGAAACTCTTAGTTCAGGGTGGAGTGGGCGGCGCCGTGGCCGTTCCCCTACACGCTGGGTAGATACGACGAAACAGTTGCTGGATACGAGTATCAAGAGCGCCACTGAACTGACAGTAAATCGCGAATAATGGCGAGCTATAGTTCTCAAAACTATTGATAATATTCGTGTCGGCAATACTCTAGCTCCGACTTAATGCATTTTACGAGTTCACAACATGTCTGTTAAGACATTGTGACTATGATCATGAGTGTTTCACTGTGCTTTGGTGTAGACTTTGAGAGGGTCGTCATAGATTCTCTTCTTCAAACGATAGAAAACACTGTTAAGCTGCTTTTGTCGTCCTGTATCTCATACTGCAATTCATGGAATTCTGGATTCTCAACCTTTATAAAAGCTGCAGCACAGAGGAGCTGCCTTTATGCTTACATCTCATATTGTAGCGGACGGGCCCCTTTTGAACGTCGAGCGAGCTGAATCGTTTAAGGCTTAAGCTTTCTCTGTATATATTTGAAAAGGAAGAATAAAAAAGATTTATAGAAGCCACTTATCCTTTCTAGGAATGCCGTATATGAAATTATACGAGAAAGAATTTCCACGATCGATACTAAATGCGATGTGGTCGTTATTTGTTCTATTTACTTATAGGATTTCGCTGGAACGACCAAACGCTACACTAAACGCAAGTCAGATAGTATATTATGCAACAAGCAAAACATGATGCAAGTGTTTTTTATGGTGAGCCGCCCGCAAAGGCTGAAAGCCTATGGCGCTGTAGAAGCGCTGCGAGAAGATAAGTATCAGTGCACGTTGGATTTGAAGTGCTGAAGGTTTTAGGCGTCGTGAAACAAACTCCCCGGCAGCTCATTCCACAGCTCTAAAGTTGTCTAAAAGAAGGAATGCTGGAGGCGACTGGTTCGGGGAGTAGGGACCTCGGGTTGATAAGGATGAGCTCGCATGGCCTTTGGTGTTATTATCTGGGAGAGCTCACTCAAACATCTTGTGGAGGTCCTTTGTGAGGTTAGGCGTATCGATTCGTCTAATTGCTCTTTTCTGGATAGTGTCTAGAAGCTTTAGCGAGTGCTTCGGAGTATTGCTCCCATGTGTGGGGAAAGATTACAACTGGTAACTGAAATTAAATACTTGGGAGTCGTTATAGAAGAACATTTGCGGTTTAGTAAGCATGTTGACTACATATCAAAAAAGATTTCAAAAAATTGGTTTCTTGTACAGAATTAGCAAACACCTGTCACGATTTGCAAAACATATTGTTTACAATACAATTATTAAACCTCACTTTGATTACTGTTCATCGATATTATTTATGTGTAATAAACCTGATTTGCATCAAATGCAATTGTTACAAAATAAATGCATGAGGTTGTTGCTGGGTTGTAATATATATACTAATATAGTCAATATGCAACAAATATTAAATTGGAAGCCTATAGAGAATTATATTAAAGTACGGATGCTTATATTTATTTATAAAATTGTTAATGGTCTAAGTCCAGATTATTTATATGTGATTATACAATACCGAATCAATGTGCATAGCTACAACACACGACAGATGCATCATGTTGATATAAGACGTACCAAATTAACAATAACCAAAAGAAGTGTATTTGATGATGGGATGAAAGAATATAATAAACTCCCTCTATATATAAAATGTTCTCCAAATGTTATTGTGAAAAAAACACTGATGAACTATTTATGAGTTATCATATGTGATCTCTTTCCTAGGAATCTATATATGTATAGGTAACCGTTAACATGTAATATTTTAATATACAATCACAGATTTAGTGGAACTCATGAGTTGTACTCATAGCTCTATTTTTTCTTTTTATTTTACTGTTTTCCTGTAAATAGCTAATGTATGCCAAATAAACGTCTACACTACACTACACTACACTACACTACTAGTCCAACGATGGTAGGATCTGTGCCTTCTAGAGCAGCAGTAGTTGCTCTGGTGTATACAGCTTCCTACAGCGGAACAAAGCTCCAAGCTTCTGGGATGCCGTTTTAGCAATACTGACGACGTGGTCGTGCCAGGACATGTTATTGTTGATGTTTATCCGTAAAAGCTTAATGGAATGTGACTCGACTATTGGGTGACCCTCCATTTCCACAGTTGGCAAGCTAACGTGAGACTTGTTTGTCAGTGTTGCACGAGTTTGAAAGTTACAATACAAACGGGTGCAAAATTGATACTATGTGCGAGTTGCATACAATACTTTTTCTACGAGAAAAATAGATACTAATAAACAGCTTTGGATCCATAAAAGTACGAAATTCCCGATTTATTAGCAGAACCCGGACAGCAGTGCCCAAGCAATTAAAAGGACTATGAAATAGCTCAGATGTCATTTATTGTTAAAGCTAAAGGTGCAGTTATTGAACATCATTTTTGGAGAACTTTTGGAATGCTGGATACAGTTTTTAAATAATGTGGTTACATGTGACGTCATACCCGTGTGGGGGCGGGTTAGAATTTCTCCCATCGTATATCCTGCGTGTTGTAAAAGGCGACTAAAAGGAACCGAACTACTGTCGGTATAAACAGTAACCTCTTCTCAACCAACAGCTTTGGGTGGACGAGCTGAGAAGAGTCAGGACACCTTCTTGTCCATGGGGTGAGAAATTGCCCCTAAAGGCGGATGAACCAGTAGATACCATCTGGTCAACGTCATGAGGATGCAGAAAGCAAATGGGAAACTACTGCATTAAAGATCTCAAAGATATCCCAAGAAAAACTCGTAAAATGAGTAAATGAGTTTTACGAGTTCACAACATGTCTGTTAAGACATTGTGACTATGTTGATGATGATGTGACGTCAAGGGGGTGAGGAAATGGGAAAATTTTCCATGAACATATTACAAAAGAACTATTTCTCAGGAGTTCTTGACAAGTGGATAAAGCAATGGGATAAGTGTAATGAACAGAATGGAGAGTATCTAGAAGATTTTTAAATAAATACAGTAGAATCCCGATTGGATGTAGGAAAAATACTGCCCACAGTAATTTCGAATTTTATTACTGTGGGCACTATGGCATATCTAGCCATACTCTTGCCATGTTCTAGAATAAAATGGAAACTTCGACTTTATCATGCCTGATGATGACTACATATTAATCGAAACGTTGAATAAAGAAAAATGAGAAGTTTTTGTTTCAATCTGACCTAATCCTGAAAAAATAACAAGCAAGTACTTTCTTGTACCACCAGTCTAGTTACATTCTGATGCACCCTCTTACTACCAGTTTGTAAGTCTGTCGGGTCTCAGAATAGAAAAAGCACATTTGAAGCTGAGAGTTCCATCGTATGGTTCCATGGCCGACTCTACTCTCTAGGCCGGAGCATTGAAATATGGCAACACGCATCGTTGGCCGAGCTTTTGTTTGTTGTGAAGTCATTAGTGTAATCTTCCAGAGTGAAAAATAAGATTGGAAGGTGATTTTTAATGTGTTTCTAATTATTTACCTGCACAAACGAAACTATAAAGATAACAAGATGCCTGCAAAGTGTGTAGTACCAGGTTGCAGCCCAACAGAGGACATACCAAACCATGGCCCAACATAACCTTATTCCAGAGTAAAAAGAACATTGCAAGGTGATTTTTAATGTGTTTCTACTTATTTACCTGCACAAATGAAACTATAAAGATAAAAAGATGCCTGCAAAGTGTGTAGTACCAGGTTGCAGCCCAATAGAGGACATACCAAACCATGGCCCAACATAACCTTATTCCAGAGTAAAAAGAACATTGCAAGGTGATTTTTAATGTGTTTCTACTTATTTACCTGCACAAATGAAACTATAAAGATAAAAAGATGCCTGCAAAGTGTGTAGTACCAGGTTGCGCTAGTAATTGTGCGTCCAATAAGGGACATAAACAGAAGTGGGTGAAAGGTATTCCTCGGAAGGGCTGGTTATATTTATAAGGATAAAGACAATAATTTACAAACATTTCAAAGGATAAGACCTATTTTAAAGCACAATGTGGTACCTATAATGTTTTCTAGACCTCTCAAATATCACAGAAAAATACAGTTAATAGAACTCATCTGGGCATGCATCTGGGGCATACCTACGAAAAGATTTGATAGTGCAATGGAATCAAGACCAGCAAGAATGGCTTCACAGTGACCTAATAGTGAATTTTTTTAGCTCAAGTGACAATTTACAAAGTAAATTGAGTGTTCATTTAAGTGGAAGTGGAAGAGGCAGCAGGAAATAGGTTGCGTTTATTTTTATTTTGTAGTGTCTGACTGTGATGAACCAGACATCAGATGTAAGTGGTATTAGTAGTAGTAGTAGTAGTTCTAAAAAGTATTTTTCTTAATTTATTAACCGAGATGAACTCTAATACATATAAAATGTAATAATTATTCTGAAACTATAGGCCAACTATTTGACAGCCAAGCCACGTTGCCAAATCTAAGGCTCCGGCCTAGTGTAGAGACGGCCATGTATCAAGCCATACGAATCTTGCTCCACAGCGAAATTCCAATTAACATTCCTCCCCCTTTCAAAAGATCTTCCAGCAATGCCTGGTATCTGAAAATCCATTTCCTTGATCATTTTCTATCCGTTGACCACCTGACCGACGTCCCAGTCAATTTGGAACGTGATAACTTTCCGCCCCTGTAATGAGAAGTAACGCGCGTCTCTGGACAATAAGCTCAGACCGTAGAGAAGTCAGTGGTGGAGATAATGGCGTATTCTACCACACAAACTGATCTGTTTATGTATTGAGATACTTTTATAATCACAACAATGACAGAAAACAGTATTTAAACTCTCCAAGAGACTGTCTATTCATATATGTAAAAACTAATCTCCAATGTGTTCGTTTGATAGAATGTTTTAGTCCTTTTATTCATGAAAATAAAACAACAGCGATATGCAGACTTCTTCTTTTTCTAAAGATCTGTATTCATTTTGATTAGTGCGAGTAGGTGATTAGTAATTGTGCATGATAAGTGAAAATGTGTACTGCGAGTAGTGTCCAATATTTGTTTAGTGACCCTGTTCAGTAAATTCAAGTGTTAGCCGTCGACCAGCAAGTATGGACAAACATCACTGGGTTTGGAATCAGTTGGAAACACCCATTGAGCCGATCCATGTTTCGTCATCAGTTATAATATCATACACTCCCTGATATCTACAATAATCGTATTTTTTGAGAGGTTGTTGGCACCATTCAACACGACGTCGTTTTTCGGCTTCTGAGAGATTAAGGGGAACCCAACGATATCAAACTTTCCTCACTCCGAGGCGGTCATATAAGATCTTTTAAACTGCAGCCATTCCAATCCCTACAGTATTCTGAATAATTCTGTAGGTGATGCTTTTATGATCCTCAATCCTGTCGAATAGTGGCAATATTTTTATCAGAAACTGCAGAAATTGACTTTCCTGCTTCATTGAAATCCATAAAATCTCATATCTTATACAAAAAAGTCAAACAATGGATAATAGACACACCCAGAGATATTTGTTAAAATGTGTTTAACAGGTTTTTGGACTGACACACTTATAAGTCTTTAATATAGTTAGTATTAGTTTTAATATATGTATGTGTATGTATATATTTGCAATGTAAATAGGATATACAAAGCCCACGTACAAGGTCAGCACCTTCTGAGGGCCAAGCACTTTATTTACCCTCCTCTATATTGTTGGTGAATAAATTATGATTATTATTATTATACACAGTTTTCAAACGTGGGGTGCAAACATGGCACTTTAAATACATTCTAATGGATAAGAGTTAATTTTGAAATTTCGCGGAAAGGAATAACAAAAGCAACTCCCAAACTAGATATAAATTGGACTTTTCTTTCCAGCCTCCTTGATTATGTTAGTTATAGACATTTTCGGCGCATTCTACGTACTTACGTGTTGGTTCCATTCTGAAAAAACTAACAAGGCCTTGGAATGACCCTGAAGGTCCGGGTCTAGGACAAATCCGGGGACAAATCTAGCATAACTGATCAGTTCCTGAAGTAAATCCATCCTGTGGTCCATCTGTTACCCCAACCATGCGAGCCAATTGTAGGAGACATTATTATAATTTAGATCGGTCAAGTTCAGCAACCGCACATGAGTCATAATTTAAAGTCAAAAGTTAAAGTCACAGAGTTAACATCTCTAGAGGGAGCCTAATTTGAATATTGGCCAGCGAACATCTATAGTGCTATTGCCACTCTTCTTCGCCCGCTTAAGGACCTTCCAGTTTGAACACATGTTCCTCAAAGTATTTAACTGGGTATTCAACTATACATTAAAATATACTTGCAATGTAACTGATTTACGTGAAGATAATTTGTATTGATTTAACGAAATCTCAAAAATGGTAAATTTCATAGCGGAATGTCGCAATAACTTCTAATATGTCGTAAATCTGGCAACCTACAATTGGCGTCCCCTAAAGCTGTCATGTGGCTGTCATTGTAGTTGTGGTTATTTCGTATGTTGAGATTTTTGTTGTTTTAATCTATATTTGAGTGACTTTGTGACTATTTGTGGTGTGAATTAAATTATTTATGAACAATATTGTCATAATTGCATTATGGGACGAAATAAAAAGTGAATCGGTGAACACCACTTATCATAGGTTAGTATAGGTTTTGTTTTGGTTTTCAGTAGCGTAAAATATGGGGAAACACTTCATGGTAATAATAAATTATCGACTGTTACAATCAAGTTATAATAAGAGTAACTCTCTAAGTATAGCTAAATACTAATACAACTCAGTTATCAGTTTGTAACATCACAGTAATAATTGAATCTATTAATGAACATCCAATTTTAATATAAAATCGTAAGCCACTGGTAATGCCCTCAAGCTGTCAAAATTTCCGTTACATGTTGGCTGGTCAGCGACCTGTGCGAGTTTTTTGCCTCTTCTGTAAAACAACACATCTTTGACAAACACTGTTTTTGCTAACAACCCTTTAATTGATTTCATCCCCCATGTTCCGCCAATGGCACGGAGGAATACACAAGGAGGAACTGTCGGTCGCGGAGGGCGCTATTGCAATATTCGTCGACCGAGTGGCTTCCAGCCGCCGTCACCGTGCCGTGCCGGGCCACCCTCCCTCGAGGGGGGTGGCAGGGGGGTTGGAGGTGTCGTAAATTTAATGGGGTGCATGCCGACGAACTCCCGCTCCCCCAGCTCCGTTGCACCGACGGGGTGCTTCGTCAGCCAGACAGACAGACAGACGTACGTTCAACGATAGTACAGGCGGTAGAACATGGAGATACAGGTCACCATTTTAAAGGGCAACAGAATGGCACCATTACTATTTATGTGATAAGTTATGCAACATTATCCTGTCTAATTAGACGATACCTAAAGTAATGGGTAGGTTACGGTTCTTATTCATTTTCGATACTTAAGGGTCCCTTAAGAAAGGTTTTGTGTTTCGACAGCTACTTAAGGCTCCCTTAGGTAAGGCTCCCTTGAGTAATACTCAAGTAACGAAATGTCAACATAATTTATGACAACATGACATTTCGTTGCAGTCAAGGCGATTTTGTAGGTTAATTTTTGAGTACGATGTTGTCAGTTTTACAGCCGGAAAAATGTCTGGCACAAAAACACGAAATACTGGCACAAAACAAAAAGAAATAACAGAAAACATCAAAATGCGTAGGCATAGGCATAACAAATTGACTTATATTTGAAATATGACAACGTCGCCAAATGAATCTTGCCGTCTTGTAGATGTTGTATAGGAAACAGATACACTACGAAAGCTACACTTGAGGGTCCCTTAAGTATCCATTCAGTATTACTTAAGGGAACCTTAAATATTACTCAAGAGACGACTATAAGTAAGGCCCCAAGTCAACTGATTGATAATTGTCAGAGCTATCCGTCAGACCTAAGCTGTTGTGTCATAGTGTCAAATCGTCAAAATGTCAGATCTGAGAACCCAGGAACGAGCAACGTCAAAGAAAGAAGGGGAAATGAAAGTAAGGGAGAATGATGAAAAACAAAATGGGAAATAAATCGTTCAGAACAGGAGGCAGTCAGAGATTTTTGAAATATTTTAAGTTATAAGTAGACCTTGCAATTGGAAGAAATACAGGGTTTCTATAGATAACAAAAATCTAGTTTTGAGTATTCAATTTTTTTATATCATATTGCAAACCAAGAGAAGATCTAGACTGATTTCATGCCTCAGAAGCTGCTGAGTTGAATATTCTTTAAGAAGATTCAACGTAATGCTTCCTCAACACAACACATGCTACTTTCTCATCAACAAGCAGTTGGTGACGGTGCAGTTTTCTGCCTTCCTAATTCTTCTACTCACATTGTTTACTTAATAAACTCGTCAGACTGCTTCATTTCATCTTATGCGTACTTACCCCCTCATCTATGAATGCTATTTTGTTCCTAGAAAGAGAATAATTAGAAACAATCCTCGGAATAATCTCAACATACAATTTTCCTGTTGCTGTTTCTTAGGCTGTTTGGCAAACATCGCTCTGTAAAGTCAGTGCCTTACCATTGTAGCGATTGAAGTGTTTTTTGGTATCTCCAGTATTCGCCATGACCTTGACCTTCTTCCGTCTAAGTTGCAGGTGATGAAAATATTACGCTTAATCAAATGTCGAATCAGTTTAATTTTACCCTTCATCACTCATCTTATTTAAGTCCTGCCTTCCCTTATTTCTTTCCAGACTCCCCAAATTATTTTGATTTCTTCTCCTTATCATTATTCGTAATTAATATTTTAATTATAATTCAAATTCATTACATTTTATTCAAGCTCATCTTACCCTGGTCATTCTCATCAACAGCCACATTCCATTGCCTTGTATGTCTCTTACATATCCTTGTATTGTTCAATTTTTTTTAGGCCTGTGATAGTACAAATAAAATGGTGTTTAGTTGTTATGCTTAGATCTTTGTTGGTAAACAGAGCCATTTCCTTTTTAAGAGGTTCTTTATGTCACATGCCTATCATTTCAGAAGTAACATATTCACTTTATTTATTGTATTCTAATTTTTCAGTTTGGAAGTCATTTATTCTTTTTTCATTTCAAAGCAATTTAGCATGACGCTTATTTGAGTTACTCATTCTTCTAGTAATGCTATATCATCTGCGAATATGAATATTTTGGTTATTGATAGACACTAAAATCTTGTCATTTCATCTATATCTGTTTCGAGGTATCGGGGAGTTTGAACAAACAGCGGGAGGAAGCAGCTTTATCGAATACTTTGCTTTATCTTAACGTCTGTTCTTATTCAACCTTGATGTTCATTACAGGTATTTAGGATTTGTAGCGGGTCAAAGTAAATATTCACTACACTCAACTAAAATTCAGTTAAGGATTTAAAACCCCCGGTCTGCAAAAAAGTTGCTTCCACTTTAATTGGCTAATTTTTTAAAGTGCCCTTTAAATTTATGACCTTCAATTTAAATCTGCGATACAGTGATTTATAATCCACCCGATCTCATAAAATCGAATGAAGCTCCATTGCGCTATCTCCTTCCATAGAATATATCTTTTTCACGAGAGTAGCCTTTGTATAAATTGTTGACATTTTCGAACTGCGCACAAAGCATATTTCCCAATTGCATTCGAGTGTGAAGCGTGAGCGAAAAATATTTTCCACTAAATTAATTCCGCGAAACGTAACGGGAAGTGTTTTGAGAGTGGAAAGCGAATTGCCCTTAGGTTTTAATTTCCCCTTTGCAAAATGAATATCTCAAAAAGGCATGAAACGCGACGAGTTGATGCATAGCTTCGGAATATTTAATGAATAGGACGAATATCGAAAGCGACTGGAAAGTTGGAGGAAGGCCAGCGGTCGTGAAGTTCGGAATATCGGAATGAGGTGGTGGCGAAACGTAGAATGAAGCAACATGTTTTATTCAAGTGTTTTGTCCACACTTTTCTACCTCTCACACCGAATTATTGTTTTTTGTCGAGAATTCGACTTCGTCTGAAGCAGTTGTAATAAGTTCAATGATTTTTATCTCTTGGATACAGATACTGACTCCATTGTTTAGTTAATAGTATGGTACAGCACAATATTTATTTAGCTGAAAAGGGGAGAGGGGACATAGTGAGGGTGATATACAGTCATGATGGCTAAAGTATTTGATAAAAAAGAAAATAATAATTTGAGATGGATAGAGACCCATAAATGCTACATTTTAAAAATATTTTCATGTTATACAGGGTGTCCCAAAATTACGAAATGTATCAAAGTTATGTTTTTTTAAATGGAACACCCCGTATATTATTGCATATTCAGATTCCTTGGCGAATTCTAGTGTGACTTTATGTATCATACATGGGCTTTAAAGCGAACCGTGTAAATCGCCATTTTAGGTATAAGCAGATATCAGGAAAAAATTGAATATCGCAGAGATTATAAAATCTGGGAGGCTGTGGCTTTACCGTATTACTAAGCTTAAAATGCGTCAGCTTTGATGAGACTGCCAAATTTAAATTACGTTTATGCTTGGTCGATTAATTAAGGAAACTTCGATAAGCGATAACTTGATTTTTTCAAATGGGATGCCTAATCTTTTTTATACAGTTAAACCTAGAATTTGATAACCTTTCTAATGATATAACGTTGTGAATATCAATCTCTAGTAGTTTTCATTTAATTTTAAATTTTCAAACAAGTCGGCGTTTTTCCATTTTCCTACCTATAAGCAACGTAGCAGGCCATGAAATATAAACAAAAACCTGTTCAGGTAGAAGAAAACGACTAACTTAGCTAAAGGATACACACGAACTAGACTAAAAGGACAGGATTATAGAAATTACTCACAACAAACAAAGTCTAACCAGAAACAACGGCGGTGACTATCTTTGGTCAAAGAGAAGCTGGAGTATGACAGAAATTGATTTTTTCACGGCCTACTAGCTACTGCAATGTACTAGAGATTGGCAATTTCCAAAACCATTAAAAATTTTGAAATGAAACGAAAACTACTACACAATGTTTTAGGCAGTTTATTATTTTCATAATAAAATTTCACATTAATGATATAAAAATGTACCTCTGACTGAAGTTCTGAAAATTCTTCAGTATCTATTAGGAGGATCGCAGAAAATGAAGAATGAATTAAAATCTATTCAAATTATAAAACATAATTTAAATGGCAGAAAATTTAAATCTTATTTGACAGTATTCCTTTTTTGCAATATTGCTAATAGATATTGAAAAATAGACGTGCTCCAGTCAGAAGTATCGACTTCGATGCAAATTACTACTTTCTTACACCATTGCATATGATTGATAATTGCGTGCTGGAGCAACAGTCGCTGGTTAAACAACCAAAACAAAAACTTCTTTCATATCAAGGTTTTTAATTGTCTTGGAAACTTTTAACCTCTAGTAAATTGCGGTAGCCAGTAAACTGTACAAAAGATGTATTACTGCCATACTCCAGCTTCTCTTTGACCTTGGAGATGTTATCGCAGTTGTTTCTGGGGAGTTGATTTGTTGTAAGGAAGTTTTATAATCTTGTCCCTTTAGTCTAGTTCGTGTGTATTTTTCAGCTAAGTTAGTTGTTTTCTTCTACCTGAACAGGTTTTTGTTTATGTTTCAAGGCCTGCTAGGTTGTCTATAGGTAGGAAAATTGAAAAACGCCTATTTGTTTGAAAATTTGAAATAAAATGAAAACTACCAGAGATTGATATTCGCAACCTTATCATTAGAAAGGTTCTCAAATTCTACGTTTAACCGTATAAAAAAATTAGGCATTCCCATTTGAAAAAATGAAATTATCGCTGATCGAAGTTTCCTTAATTAATCGACCGATTTCTCCAAGCATAAACGTAATTTAAATTTGACAGTCACATCAAAGCTGACGTATTTTATGCTTGGTAATACGGTAAAATCACAGCCTCCCAAATTTTATAATCTCTGCGATATTAAATTTTTTCCTGATATCTACTTAAACCGAAAATGGTGATTTACACTTAAACGGTTCGCTTTAAGTCCCATGTATGACACATAAAGTCACACTAGAATTCATCATCATTCATCATTTATAGGCGTAGGGATGTGGCGACCCCATCGCCCAGAGGTGATGGTACACCTTGCACCGACGACGGTGCATCATGTACTATTATCTCTGCAATCAGCCACAGGGGGGAGAAGTGCAGTCACTTAGCTTCGCCCGCGGTGCAATCACCCCCACATCGGAATATTTCCGGGAAACTAGAAATAGGTTCCCGGAAATAGGCGGCGCCAAATGGCCTCACGGTTCATGTTCCGTCGCTGGGCTGATGTTCTCGGTTTCTTATAAGTGACAAATTTGATTAATCAAAAGTAAAAAATGCTCAATGGCTCTTCCAGGATCAAAAGATTCCGGAGGTAAAATACCTGGCCGTTCGGATCTCCGGGTGCCAGGTGGTCCGGGGGGAACATTAAGCGAAGTTTGTTTAAAGAATTGTGCTGCCACTCCTCGTCAGGCTAACAACAGAAGCCGTCCTTCGCAGCAATTTCGCACTGACGACAGGCCCGAAGGCCAGAGAAACTTGTTCAGAGCCGACTTTACAAATATACGAGGTCTTGCCTCCAACATAAACTCTGTCCATCAACACCTTCAGGCAGAGAAGCCACACATTCTGGCTCTTACGGAAACTCAAGTCGGCTCTTCAACAATGGACAACAGCTTTAGATATCCCGGATATGACTTATACACCCGATTTAGACGTAGGTTTGGCGTATGCGTGTACGTTAAATCTGGGCTTTCTTGTCATCGAGAAGAAGAGCTCGAACTGGAAGGATTTGACATCATATGGCTAAAAATATCCTTCCAAAATCACTCCAAATTTATATGCTGCATTTATAGGCCACCAAGCAGTAACAACTGCAAAGAGCTCTTCGAGAAGCTTTCAGCCACTGTGGACGCGCTGCAATCAGATCACCCTCATTCAGAGATAGTCTTTCTGGGTGACTTCAACGTTCACAACTCATACTGGCTGAAATACTCAAACAAAACGGACGACGAGGGACGTGAAGCTGAAGCCTTCGCTATCAGCTGCGGCTTGGAGCAGATAGTCAAAGAACCAACAAGGATTCCCAGCTGCCACGGAGATTTTGCTAGTCTGTTGGACCTATATCTCACAACCACTCCAACGGTCTACACAGTGAAGGTAACCGCCCCACTGGGATCGTCTGACCACAACACCGTCTCGACGCTATGCAGAATGCATTCTCCAGATCTCTACCTTGCAAAGCCTCGTCGGGTTTGGCATTACGGATCAGCAAAGTGGGACGACCTAAGGGAATACTACCAGTCCTTTCCCTGGAGCGACGTCTGCTTCAAGTCACGAGATCCATCAGCCTGCGCTCAAGAAGTAACAGAGGTATTAATATCCGGCATGGAAGCCTATATTCCTCATGTCGTCAAGCATCCCTCCAAAAACAAGCCATGGTTCAATCAGCGTTGCAGAGATGCAGTTACCTCTAAAAACCAACATTACAGAGAATGGAGGAAAAATCCAAATGCTGAGAGCCACCGCAGTTTTATCGACGCCAGAAATCACTGTAAACGCGTGATTGACAGCAGCAAGGAGGAACACAACCAAAAAATTAAGAACAAGCTCCTCTCATGTCCTACCTCGTCCAGAACATTCTGGTCTGTAGCTAAGGCTGTTAGTCAGAACTTTTCCTATTCGTCAATACCACCCTTGACCAGAGCGGACAAATCCATCGCTTCTGCTCCTAAAGAAAAAGCAGACATCTTGGGGAAGCTCTTCGCAGCCAATTCTACTGTAGACTTTCAAGGAAGTACTCCGACCACCACCATAAGCGTGAACTCGAGAATGGCAGAGGTCAAATTTCAACATCGAGATGTAAAAAGCATCCTCCAAAAACTGA
This sequence comes from Callosobruchus maculatus, assembly GCA_951848785.1. Taxonomy (NCBI): domain Eukaryota; kingdom Metazoa; phylum Arthropoda; class Insecta; order Coleoptera; family Chrysomelidae; genus Callosobruchus; species Callosobruchus maculatus. The sequence goes on from CATOUR010000083.1 coordinate 5,275,063, forward strand.
ACACCAATAAAGCTACTGGTCCTGACCAAATTCCAGCCATTGTCCTTAAACGCTGTGCCGCTGAGCTTGCACCTATTTTTTGCAAGCTCTTCAAACTTTCGTATCAACGAGGCGTGTTTCCTGCTTCGTGGAAGATTGGCTGCGTACAACCCATCCCTAAGAAAGGCAAAAAAAACTGATCCCGCCAATTATAGACCTGTGGCTCTTCTCAGCATCATGTCTAAGGTTATGGAGACTGTCATTAACACACAGCTCCTAAAATACCTGGACAACAATAACATCATAAATGATCGCCAGTATGGCTTCCGTAAGCACAGGTCTACAGGTGACCTCCTTGCCTACGTCACTCACTTGTGGAACAGAGCAATAGACAATCATGGCGAATCCCGTGTTGTTGCACTTGATATATCGAAAGCTTTCGACAGAGTATGGCATGACGGACTTCTGGTGAAGCTTGCTGCTTATGGACTACCACCTGGCCTGCGCCAGTGGCTGAATAGCTTTTTGAACGACCGATCTCTGTTTGTCGTAGTCGAGGGCTGCTCATCAGACGTATTTTCAATAAACGCCGGTGTTCCTCAAGGATCTGTCCTATCCCCTACACTGTTTCTGCTGTACATCAACGAGCTGATGGAAATAACATCCAATCCAATCTACAGCTTCGCAGATGACAGTACATTAGTGTCGTGCATGGAACCAGGCAAGCCACTATCATCCCAGGAGACGGTACGTCGGCGACAGCAGCATGCCTCACAGATCAACGCAGATATCAAAACAATTGTCGAGTGGGGATTAGTAAATAAAGTACAGTTCAACGTACAAAAAACTCAGGCAACAACACTTACAAAGAAGTCTCACGATCGCTTACCAACCGTGGAAATGGAGGGTCACCCCATAGTCGAATCACCTTCCGTCAAGCTTTTGGGAATCAACATAAACAATAACATGTCCTGGCACGACCACGTCGTCAGTATTGCTAAAACGGCATCCCAGAAGCTTGGAGTGTTGTTCCGCTGTAGGAAGTTGTATACACCAGAGCAACTGCTGCTGCTCTACAAGGCACAGATCCGACCAGCGCTGGAGTATTGCTCCCATGTGTGGGGATGCGCTCCGAAGCACTCTCTAAAGCTTCTGGACACTATCCAGAAAAAAGCGATTAGACTAATCGATACGCCTAACCTCACAAAGGACCTCCACAGCCTGGAACATCGAAGGAGGGTGGCTGACCTATCCCTGTTTTACAGATTCTATCACGGAAGATGTTCGAGTGAGCTCTCTCAGATAATAACACCACAGGCCGTCCGAACTAGGAACACTAGAGAAGCTCTGCGAGCTCATCCTTACCAGGTCGAGGTCCTTACTCCCCGAACTAGTCTCCTCCAGCATTCCTTCTTTTGGAGAACTTCGATGCTGTGGAATCAGCTGCCAGGGAGTTTGTTTCCCGACGGCTACAACCTGCAGCGTTTCAAATCTAACGTGAACCGATACTTATCCTCTCGCAGCGCTTCTACAGCGCCATAGGCTTTCAGCCTTTGCGAGAGGCCGACTATAAAAAAAAAAAAAAATCAAGGAATCTGAATATGCAATAATATATGGGGTGTTCCATTTAAAAAACATAACTTTGATACACTTCGTGTTTTCGGGACACCCTGTATAACAAGAAAATATTTTTAAAATGTAGCCATTATGGGTCTCTATCCATCCGAAATTATTATTTTCTTTTTTATCAAATACTTTAGCCATAATGCTCCGTGTCGAATAACGTGAATAACCCTGTACATAACTATTACCAAAGTACAAAAGCAGCTTACGCAGGGATGGGATAACATTTTAAAAGGCAATTCATATCTGAAGAAATGGGTAGGTCTAGCTGCAGGTGGTGGGAAAGGTTTGGGGTATCCTGAGCAAAGATGTAATTAGCATTTAGCTTCTTTAGATTATAATATATATGTATTTGCAGCATAAAATACTCTGTATGGATACTGATATAAAGAAACATTCGTGTCCCAAATAAGGCTGAATGTATTTTAAAATTAAGTTCAGCTCCTTAAATTCAAGAATAACTATATTGAATGTAGTAATAATGGTGACTTTTCTACTTTTCTCTGAGAATATAATTGCTTTTTGTCGAGAATTCGACTTCATCAAAGGCAGTTTACTTTGAAGTAGTTTTAATAAGTTCAATGCTTTAATCTGTTATATGCCTCCATAATACAGCAAATAGTATGGTGTAGGTAATGGGTATTTAGCTAAAACGGATGGAGGAGCACAATGAAGGTGATATACAGTCACGATATTCATATACAGTATTTCTGCTTACACACATAAACATAATTATTACTAAAGCACAAAAGCAGCGTATGTAGGGATGGGATAACATGTAAATGAAAACCGGCAACTGCCTTAAGGCATAAAATATCACAATATAAAATATCGAGATGACAATAGGAGAACCTATAGTCATTAAAAGACGTATCAGGTATTTAATACTGCAAAAAGACTATGTCACTATATACAAGGTGTTTGACGAAGGGTTAACTTCGTGGGCGTACAGAGTGGAAATTTGGAGATATGTTATTAAAGGTCCTGTGCCCTAAACGTCAAAATTTTCGAAATCTTCCAAATTTTTGAAAATTTTGATGATTATTTAGAAGTCTTCACAATTTTGAAAACTTTGTTTAACTTCGTATGATTTAATCGACAAGGCACTGCTTTCGGGCAATGATTGTGACAAAATGTGCTTATATACTGAAACACACTAATCTACCCAAATTTGGAATTACATACAAAACTCTGTTCAAACAGTCAGTAATTTGATTATGGACGAAATACGGCAATAAAAGAAATTCCATCCGGAAACTCCAATAGCTATAAGTTTTGCAACACAATGTGATCAAAAATAAAGCACCCTCTAACTTTGTTTACTGCGGATGTAATTTTGATAGAGTTACCGTTGAATCACTAGGGATCTCAGAAATATGGCGAGTGGAGTTTATGATTGAAAGTTTAAAAGACTGTTGACCTGGAATTACTCGCGTATACAGGAGGAGTTATTTTTCTTGGGGCACTGTAACATTTTGATGAAATCGCAACACATCTAGAAGAGTTGTGGGTCGAATTTTGGCTAATAAGTGCGAAATCCTGACAGTCTTACTCCCCGAATGGAAGTTGTGGTTAACCTACAAAGTCAAGATCAAATATCAAGGTTAATTTAAAAGATGTTGAAGTATATGGGGGTTTCTGTAGTGACAAATATAAATTTATTATGTCATCCATGTCAACGGTTATCAAAATTTAAGGATGATTGTGTAGAAAGCAATTTAATTATTTGGTAGTGGAATGTCGTTCTGAGAGCTCCAAAATGCTGCTGAAAACCCCATCCAGTTGAGGTACTGAAGATAGAAAAAGTAACAAAAATACAGTGCAGAAGGAAATGATCGAGTCTCGGAGCTAAATAAGGTTATAGAATATTTTAGTCTATATTATACTAGTCAGTGTTCGCGCACAAAGCCTAGCTTTTTGCGAACTAGTACTAATATTTATTTGTATAACTAACAAATAAATATACCGAAGAAGCAAACCAGACATGGCGAAACTAAGGAAATTTTCTAAATCTGGGGACAGATTTGCATAATTCAACATGATCATGTTATATTTTAACACCACATTGAATCTGTCATCTATAATTTTATAAATATCCCTCCAGAATTATTATGGGGAACCCCATAGTCTGTGTATGCCAACCTTTACTTTAATAAATACTTCGACTGAAAGTTCTTCTTCTTCTTCTATTTTATTCAGTCAACAGTGGCTTAGATAGTTGGGAAACCGATTTTAATAAAGCTTTAATAACCAGCAAAAGAAAAACTCGGTTGATGTATAGTCTGAGTAGAACAAAAAGCTATATATTTCAGTGACTAGAGCGTTATAGCCAGCGCAAGAGATAAATAAGAAAAATGGCAAAGAGAAGCTGTTTTAACCTACCACTGCATAATTCCGTGGTAATTCAAAAAAATTAATGTTCTCCCAACTCTTCATCGGTATCTTTCTTACCGGAAATGGTGACATAGATGGATGCGATTTTCTTGGACTTTATAAGTGAACTTTGGGTGATGCATTTCTTTTCTGTATCCTTACTGAAATATCCATTTTGTAATTAAATGAGCCGTCAAGTAGTTAGACTCGGTGCTTTATACAGATTCACAGGTAAATGTCTCTGTGGGCACAATTTTTTTGTTATGCCGTAGAATGAACACATACTATAGATATGACAAAAAATTGAGTATTAGGAAAGGATTCAGTAATGATAGTTGGCCCTTTTTTGCCTATACTTGAAACACATTTTTCGCTTTTCTACAAATTTCTCCACTGTGTATTGGACAGAGGCAAGACTAAACCGTTTTTACTTTTTGATAATCATTTCTCTACTACTTGGGCGAGCCTCAAAACCCAAGCCTCGCCACGGTAATAACAATATTTCAAAATTTTATTATAATCGACTCAGTAGGTACCCAGATGACAAGACTGTCAAGGTATGTAATATGTATGAAGTAAATAGTCCATAACTACTGGAAACTATCTTTCTGTCTTTGAGCAAACGGAATACTTGACTGAGTTCAAAAAGGACAGAATTTTACTAAGTTTATTTTATCGCAAAAAAAAGTATCAATGGCACAACCTCCTTGTGCCTATATTTTATATACTGATAAGTTTTTTAAAATGGCCAGGATCCTCTAAAATGTTCCAGCACTGTTTCTTTAATCGTTGTTGGATTTCAACCGTGATGGTGCGTACCCGCACCTCTTCATTTTCGTAAAAGTTGCATCAATTATTTGAATCAAGTGCTCCATTTCGTTAATTTATACATACTTCATACACAGGTTTTATTGCAAGTCCTCATACATAGAAATCGAATGGTGTCAAGACAGGCGATCATGGGAGACATGCGATGGGACCCAATCTTCCAATCCCCAAGTCGAGGAAGGTGTTGTACAGCTACTTACACAAGCAATGATATAAAAAATCAGGGTCGCTTAGGGCAAAGGACTGTTAATGAAATATTTTGAAAATGGGCTTACTTACGAAGTTTGGATAACTCTCCGCCAAACACCCTGTATATAGCGGCATCATTCTTTTTGCAGGATACATCTATTAATGACTGCATGTTCCCCTATTGTCATCTCGATATTTTATATTGTGATATTTTGTGCCTATACATCTACGTCGGTTTTGTACTTTGGTTATAATTATGTTGATGTTTACTAGCAGAAACACTGTATATGTATATCACGACTGTATACCACCCTCACTGTGCCCCTTCTCCCGTTTCAGCTAAATACTCATTGTTCTATACCATACCATTTGCTGTACAATGGAGTCAGTATCGGTATATAACAGATTTAATCATTGAACTTATTATATCTTCAAAGTAAACTGTCTTTGACGAAGACGAATTCTTGAGAAAAACAATGGTATTCGGAGTGAGAGGTAAAAAAGTGTGGACATATTTTTTTCAAAATTTTCTGAACTCAAAATTAAATCGAATAGTCTCCTGACCTGTGGTGTGGGCAGTAAAGGCAACTGCTTATTCACACAGTGTGCGAGTGTAATCCTACACGTGAATAGATAAAACCATCATGTGACTGGAAGTTTGTAGAGTATATATACATATGCATATATCCCAGCCACAAAATATGAAATAATACAAATAGAATTGTATAAGATGCTTACCTGCCCATAGTTCCTTATGAAATCCCTCAATTCCTTCTCCTTATCTTCCAGTGTCAAATACAACTGCTTCATCTGGTTAAGCAGGTCGAACTTTTCTGCCTTCAACCGCCTTTTGTCGGCTTTGAGCGCTGAAAACCCAATTCCATTATAAGACCTCTGTGAAATAGGAATCCACCAAATAAAGGACCCGATTTTATTTGTTTTGGCTTCAGTGATTTTATATGTGCAAGAGAACAGGTACAATGTACTACAATGCATGTATACCAAGAGAAACGTTTCTGATACTGATTCATTGATACACCTGACCAAATGTCATGATAAAACTTCTATTATCTACTCCCATTAAATTATACAGCGATTACCGAGCTACTGTAATACTGCCTATACTACCTATAAATTGCCTTTAAATCAGTGAAAAATTTTGAATTCCGCGCAGGTCTTTATGTTCTTCAAAAAAGTTTTATTTTGGAATTGCGAGGTCGTACTGTTGGATTCAGCTATGAATTTTATACAAGAGTAGGAAATAATGAGGTGATATCCCTAAATTAGTGTGAGGGTTGCCGTTCTAAGATTTTAAACGATTCCAGCAACATTTTCTGTTCTCAGTCAGGGCAAAGACTCGTGAGTTGGTTAATTTGGGGATCCTTATTGCTAATTTGGCATCTGTTCAGAGTTTTGCCGTATTTAGAGTAAATGAAAAATTTTGAATTCAGCGAAGCTCTGCATATTCATCAAAAACTTTTTTCCAAAATATGACGTCACAGGGCCATTATGAATTCTGAATACATCGCCAGATTCTGCGGTGAATTCTATACAAGGAAGAGTAGTAAAGAATGGGGAAACATCCATACATTAGGGCTGATAGTCGCTGTTCTAAAATCGAAAAAGTCCAAAGGTACTCCATTTGTTGAGAAAAAGAAGAGTCATGCAAACTTTTTGGTTCTAAATCCGGACAAAGACTCTGTTGACGTTCGAAAAGAATTATCAGGGTTTGGATAAAGTATGGAACCAAGCAAATATCTTTGAAACGGAAAGGGTGATATTGCTGAAAATTTGCAGGTAAATGTAGTGACGCATAATGCATCTGAAGACATTATGATAGCTATTAATGTACTTCTGGTCTAACCGGAAGTACCGTCAAATTTTTTAATTTAAATGGGACATCCTGTATATTTCTGCTCATTTCTATACATCTTTTTTTCCGAATACGTCCATAGTAGGTTTGGTATTTGTTTCTGTAAACATGGGAAAGATATTTACTGAAACGTTCATTTTATTTGATGTGTTACAATAAGAAAATTAAAAATGAATTATCAAGGGATTATCTCAGACGTTCAAAATGCCCGCCGTTTACTTCCTGACAATATGCAAGTCTGTTGACAAATTGCTGAGTTACCTTGTCGAATCAATTCACGTCAGGATCAGGTCGTCAGGAGGTAAATGGCCGGCATTTTAAACATATGAAGAAGCTTTATCTTTCCCGTTTTTACAGAAACTAAAACCCAAACCACTGTGGACGTATTCGGAAATAAAAGATGTATTCAAATCTGCAAAAATATACAGGGTGTCCCATTTAAATTAAAAATTTTGACGGTACTTCCGGTTAAACCGGAAGTGCATTAAGAGCTAACATAATGTCTTCGGATGCACTATACGTCGCTACACTTGCGTGCAAATTTTCAGCAATATAATTCTTTCCGTTCCAAAGTTATTTGCTCGGTTCCATACTTTATCTCAACCCTGTATAAAATTGACCTCCCCCGAGGTATAAGGTCACGTACAGTTTTTTGAACCCTCTTCCCTGCCGAGACTCTTACGTAACTGACAAATGGCCCTTTATTGATTAGCAGATTGCGATGAATCAGAACTCTAGTGCAATCCCAACAACATTATCCATTTCAAAGCGTTTCTGTTGGCCTTCCGTCCAACCCATAGATTACAGGGTTAACCACCTTCGAAGTAGTGATTAGCTCAATCCATTCACGTTTATAATGAGGCCCTTTTCTATCTGATAGTGTACCGCTGCCTATGCACTTACAGTGGTAATTTGGTCGAACATATACTGTAATTACACTTGGAAATATTTGCTGAAGTAAATTTAAACACAATCGCGTGCATTGGCTTGTTTAACACTTCTGTCTTGAACTTAAAGTCCCGACTGCGGTTACTATAAATAGACAAGAAAATGGCGAAATTTCAAACTGACTTGAGAAAAGTTATTATAGAGAAAAATAAACTTTTTGTGCAGCTACCTGAAACTAGCTCTGTGATTGGAACGTTGATGGTCACACATCGCGGGGTACATATTTTTCCACTCTGACCAAATATTAAAAACTGACATCGATCTACGGCGTGGCGATGTGAACTGTTCTGATATATTTCACATCGGCAAGTGTAGATGCACGGCGTTTTTACCCTAAGTTTGCTGATCTAAATGCGGCGAGACATGCGGCAAGTTGAGAGACTAAATGCACTACTCTACTATATTTCTCTTTATTTGTTTCTGTACTACTGTGTGGTACTCCACTGTATTTTTTTACCCTTATAATATGCTGCTCAAACAGATTAACGTATCATCTATTTATGGACTTGTAACTCAAAGTGTTAGCTACATTCAGATGAAGCATACAACATATTCAGAAAGAAACACATTTTCTCAGAACAAATTGAAAAATATAACATTGAATTATTCGTTACAGATAGCTAGTGTTCTGTGATTGGTACACAAGGTGCGGATTTGTCCGCTCTGACCAAATATTAAAAACTGACATCGGTCTACAGCGTGGCGATGTGAACTATTACGATATATTTTACAACGACGTTTTTACCCTAGTCCTAGAAATTACTACACCGATTCTCTTATTCCATTTTTATTGCCAATACACTGTGCAAGTGTTTTAAGTCCTTTGGTCTGTGTCAAATATAGGAACATGGCTCTCAAGCCATATCAAGAAGCAGTAGGAAACAAAAAACATGATTTTACGGCCAAAAAAATATATTTGCAAAATAAAATAAGGATATATTCAAATTTTTCCACGTCACTTAAAACAAGGGCTGACGTCACAGGTATCTTATCGATATCGACAATCGATACTGCTACAGCGCAGGTCAGTGAGATCCAACTGCAAACTAGAGACGATTTGAATTCTTTAACAATGCGACTCAACTTATTGATACTTAAACATATTTGAAACAAGCAATTAACCCACTAGCATCTTCGTTGCAATACATTCTTATATCTGATAGATATCACGGTTCATCCTGTTTGTGATCGAGATTCGCAACTAATCGAAGCCATCATTTTATTTCGGCGCGGCGCATCCCATTATGAATGAATCCAAAGATGGAATCTAATTCAAGCCCATCCCTACAAGGTGAATTAGTAATCTAGCCTAACTTTTATTCTTTTGACTTTTGTACTTTTGTGTGTGACTGTGTTTTGTGGTTATAATGATAAATGTCAAAATGTTAGGTTAGCACTGGCTATCGATATCGAATTTCAATACTTCACATCCCATCACTATAGGATATCACGGACGTCAGAGGTTATTTGCGCGGCATTTTCTGGCATTTGAAATAATTTTTGGAATATCTCTCACAGCCGATTCCAAAAAACCAAACAAGTGATTTTGTCATGTTTACTAGGCTCTAAGGAACGCGTAAACGACATAATACTTTTTTTTGCAAGTACCCAAAAATGTATCAGCTAAATTGTTTTCTCTTACTTTACCTCAGGCATTCTTAGGAGTATGCGTGCAGTTTTGTACCTACACAGTTCGTTGGACTAAATATGTTTCTTATGTGGTTGCTAGTATCCAAAAATTTTGCAAAAACTCGGCAAGCTACATTTTGAATCACGGCCTACCTATTACAGATCACCATTCTGATTAGTTGACACTTTCTTGTGAGGTATTCCATTGGTTCCATAATATAGCTACATTAAACCAGAACTTGATATCTTCGAGCAACTTGAACTTTGCCTTTGGGCATATGATTCCGAGGCAGATCGTATGAATTGCTGTTCAGGTTCTTGATAGAAGATTTTTCCGATCCACATAATCTTAAGTACCACCCAAATGTTCTAGTTGAAGAACATGCAATGGTAAACTCTATCGAATGTTCAGTGGAAGTCTTACAAGATTTCTAAGAAACTAGGTTCTCTAGTTCCTGAAAATTTCTTTATATGTGCAATGTTTTCAAGTATCAAAGATCCTCCTGGGGTCATATTATCAGCCTTCCCAAGTTGCTCAGCTTCCTGATGCCTTATATTGGTAAGTGTATGAGTAGTATGAGCTAAATTTCATCTCACCAACACCCACTTTAAGGCAACACCTACTTTTGCAATTTTGCTTTTGCTTATTTTACTTTCCGCTTATTGCTAATTTTCGTTATTTGTGGAAATCGGCGAAGGGTATAACCGAAAAAAAATGAAGTCAAGTTGATTGACTCATTCCTTCCTACACATAATGCTGATATCATTTTATTTTTACCCATAGCATGAAGCTATAGCCTGAGATACCCTTGCAACCAAATTAGCGCCCGCTCGCCCTCAAAATCGAATGTTTTCCTGTGGTATTCTGTTCCATTCTTCGATAAGTGCTTTTGTTTGTTAGTTAGAGGTGGATTTAGGCGGCGACGAATACGCATATCCAATATATCCCATAGACGTTCAATCGGACTGAGGTCGGGGCTCAACGCTGGCCAATTCATCCTACGAATTTCATGCTCACGATGAAAATACATGGTTATGGCAGCACTATCCGGCCTAACCTTATCTTGCATAAAAATAAATCCAGAACCAATACCATATGCTGGTGGAGTAACATGATCTCAAAGAATGATATCAACATATCTTTGAGCTGTAAAAGTTTCCGGTATCACTACAAGGTCCGTTTTTTCTTTTAGACTTGTTCCACCCCAGACCATTACCGAACCATCTGCAAATCTGGATACTTCTTGTACATACAGTGGTACCGGAGTAACGTCCATTAGAGTAACATACAGATATTGGGAAGCAGTACTTTAAGAAAGTATTGGTTCGTCACCTATCTACCAAAGCCGGTACCTAAGCGTTTAGTCTGAGGAACCGAGCACTGTTTGTGCGACCCGTTTGAAATCATCAGGTATAGGAACCTGCGGACACGACAACAAACAGACTCTTTTTTGTGGAACACTCATTTAACACTCTCGACATTTGGTTTATGCTAAAAAGCAACTGAACTCAATTAAAGAGTAGCAATTTCATTCATTCATCCGAAACCAATCACAGACGACGTCGTTTCGCTTTTATTAAAGCCTGTCAGTGTGATTTAGGTCTCAAACGAATAAATGAAATTGCCTATTAGTGCCTAGCTGGCAAAACACGTACTAGTAGTAGCAATATACAGATATTGGGAAGCAGTACTTTAAGAAAGTATTGGTTCGCCATCTATACTTTCTTAAAGTACTGCTTCCCGATATCTGTATGTTGCTACTACTAGTACGAGGTTTGCCAGCTAGGCACTAACAAGCAATTTCATTTATTCGTCTGAGACCTAAATCACACTGACGAGCTTTAACAAAAGCGAAACGACGTCGTCTGTGATTGGTTTCGAATGAATGAATGAAATTATTACTCTTTAATCCATTAGAGCATTTGTACACACGTACTTGATCATCACAGGAACGGGTTAGACGGATTCTTGGATCATCTTTGAAGGTTTCCAATGTCTAATTGCCATTGCAAATGTTCACGAGCGAAGTTCAATCGAGAAGTTTTATGAGCTCGAGTTAAAACAGATTTTCGTACTGGTCGTCTTGGTCTCAAATCAGCCTCCCGTAATCTGTTTCTGTCTTGTTAGAAATCTTTACTCGATGAGTCGCCTTAAGAGCATTTTGGGGGTTTTTGGTTGTAGATGTTCGTTTACATGAAGAAGAAACTGCTAAATACCGGTCTTGACCTCGCGGTTTTCCGCTTCTTACCTTGTCCAGCTAGTTTTTTATATTCTTCACTCTTCACTCATTCTATGACGGTCATACAGACGCTTGATTACTGAAGGGCTGCGACTAGAAATTTCTTGCGACTTGTCAGATTTTAACACAATTTTCAATTAATGCTATACTACGAGCTACTCCTACCTCACTAATATCTCTCATTTTGAAAATAAAAACTATCATGCCGTTGCTTAGTGGAGCTGTCAGAGCCTACTTCATTATTTAATCTGAATGTGGATATCATCTTGATCACTTTATTTCTTGTACAGGGTGTGAAATCGTAAACGTTAGTAGAATAGAATAATATACATGGTGTTAATTAAGTATGTTAACAAACTTTAACCACGAATAGTACTCCGAAAAATAGAAAGAAAATGTCATAGGAACATGGGTCCGGAAATGCTTCCTAAAGGAGCTACGCTCCTTTGCATGGGGCACCCTGAAGACGGTTTTCTCTCGATATTCTCGAAACCATTCATAATAAAATTACGAAATTAGGTACGATGGATGAACTTTTGACGCTGAATCTGATTCTGAATTCAGAATTTCATAATTTTAATCAGAGGCGTATCATACGGGAGGAGTTAAGGGTAAAAATAACCCCATTTTCTAAATGGTAATTTTTTGACATTTTGATTTTAGAATATGGTATTTCAGAGATTTCTACGTAAAAATGGTTTCTTCGTACATCTCGATAGGGCTAACCGTTTTTGAGAAAAATGCAAATCATTGAATCGATACAGGCAATAATTTGCATTTTTCTCGAAAACGGTTAGGCCTATCAAGATGTACTTAGAGACCATTTTTACGTAGAAATCTCTGAAATACCATACTTTTAAGTCAAAATGTCAAAAAAATTACCATTTAGAAAATGGGGTTATTTTTACCCTTAACTCCTCCCGTATGATACGCCTCTGATTAAAATTATGAAATTCTGAATTCAGAATCAGATTCAGCGTCAAAAGTTTACCCATCGTACCTAATTTCGTAATTTTTTTATGAACGGTTTCGAGAATATCGAGGGAAAACCGTCTTCAGGGTGCCCTATGCAAAGGAGCGTAGCTCCCTTAGGAAGCATTTCCGGACCCATGTTCATATGACAATTTCTTTCTATTTTTCGGAATACTATTCGTGGTTAAAGTTTGTTAACATACTTAATTAACACCCTGTATAACAGATACTTTTAAGTGTGCCGTTCATTTTTTTCAGCAGTGTATATGGAAGTGGTTCCTGACGACCATACTGTAGAAAAGAGTTCATGAAAATTTATTGTAATTTCGTTATGCGGTAAACTGTAACAGTTTTTTGCTAAAGCCCCTTTCAGTGCTATTTAGTATTGATGAGTTTTAGGTCAGCTTTCAGACCTAACATGACAAAATCATTTGTCGATTGGTCAGAGTGCACTTTATAAACTATTTAAATGATGAAAATCGATTTGCAGTGAAAAGCAAACAGTCATTACTACTTTATTGTTTATTGACAAACTGCATATTTATGTACGTCCAACAATGATGCTTTTATGAATGCACTGTTGATTTTTACCAGAGAATTGCTTGGTTGAACGCACATTGTTCGTTGTGTACGGTATACATATTAAGTGCGGTTCCGGACTCATTTTCGAAGGGGGCAATTGTGAAGGTGCAACAATTAGCGGGATTGTACCTCATTGTACCTTTCCAGCTGTAGTTTCTAAAGCGTCAAGTGATAACTCAAAACGGTCAAGTTAGTTTTCCAACACGTCACTTGCAATTTTTAACTAACAGGTGTAATTTACACCTGTATTGTAACTTCAAACTAACAGGTGTCATTTATACCTGTCAGTTTGAATTTACAATTGACGAGTTGGAAAATTAACTTGACCGTTTTGAATTATCACTTGACGCTTTAGAAACTACACCCTAACTACAGCAGCTCAACACCTGGGACTCTTGTGACAGCTTTGACGTATTGCTTCCAATATTGATAAAATACTATTGGCTGATACTTATTGACATAGCCCTCAATACCCAATAGAAAGCATCTGCCAAACAACATCCAATAGAAAAGCTTTGTCAAACCTTTTGTTAAAATATGCATGTTGATAAAATCGGGCCATATCTCCTCTATAAGTTAATCCAAAGGGGCTTTCCTTTTTGGCTCCTAAAACTGTTGAAATCCTTTCTAGAAGGAAGGAAATTTCAAATCAAAATTGACAATGTGTTGTCGACAATACGGCCTGTCAAGGCCGGTGTTCCTCAGGGTTCGGTCCTTGGACCAATACTTTACTCTTTTTTCATTCATGACGTCCCTTGGTCCAGCAACTGTGAAGTCTATCTCTATGCTGACGACACCGCACTAGTGGCCCAGTCATGGTCTAGCAACCTAGTCCATGACAGGCTACAGACAGCGGTGGATGAAGTACTAGAGTGGGCGGATCGGTGGCTTATCAAAATCAACCATTCTAAAACGCAGGCTATCTGCTGTACCAAAAAGCGTCGCGGCACCCCGCCAGAGGTCTCTATTAACGGTACTCTATTACGGTGGAGCTCTTCCGTCAAGTACCGTGGTGTCACCCTAGACAAGGGTATGACATGGCGAAACCATACTGAGATGTTAAAAACTAAATTCCAAATTACAATTCAACAGCTTTATCCTTTGCTATGTAGAACCTAAAAATTAAGTCTGGTTAACAAAATTCGGCTGTACAAAATTATTATTAGACCTGCAATTACTTATGCATGTGCGGCTTGGTGTTTTATAGCTAAGACGCACATGCGAGCTTTGCAGGTACTCCAAAGTAGGATCCTGAGAACTATTACAAATGGCCCTTGGTATGTTTCAAACGAGACCCTGCATACAGATCTTGATATTCCTTACTTAAAGGACTATATCAAAACGCAGCGGCGCTATGAACAAGCGGAATCGCATAGCAACCCTTTGCTGCGTGACTCAGTGGACTACACGGTCGAGCAAGTCCGCAAACATTCCAGGCCGCGGCTCCCACTATAACCAAAATTAAGTCGTGGAATTTTAGATCACATAAATTCCCTTTTTAGAAATATCCGATCCCAACAAAATTGCGTTTGGAGCATCAAAATTAATTACCATAGTTATTTTAACGATGCCTATTTTAACAGTTGCACTTCCCCCTTTGCTCTTCTTCTTTCTTCCTCTCTTTCTTCCTCCCTTTCTTTTTTTTCTCCATAACATTGTCTGGATTCTGGGTGACCAGGCCGACAGGACGACAAACTGACTGACGAACTATGACATAAAGGCAAAGGTCCTCCGGACCGCCTTGACAGTTAACGACGAGTAGTAATCGGGCCATAGAACTTAGATAGTGGATACCTAGAAACCCTAAAAGTTTTTGTTTAAATTTGTTTCGATCTTTTTCCCCGCCCCCCCGGCTACGTAGCCGCAAGTGGCTATAAATTACAAATACTATTACCTAAATTTTTTCGCATTTAACCGTCTTTGTACGTTTTACTGTTTCCGAGATACCCAACCACGGCTCAACAAACAATCAGATGTCATTCTCAAGGTCTGGGGATACTTTGCGCCACTCCTTTTGCGCATCGCCATTTTGGATTAGATTTGTTCTGATTTCAACAGCGGCGCCATGGCAGGGTCATGACTATGCGTAGTAACAGTGGTAGCGTCATTAATAAAAGAGCTGTTTGCGTTTTGCAACGGACTTTTGAATAGTTTGTCGTCAGTTTTAGGATTGTAAGTTTGCTTGTTTAATTGCAATAGTTTGTGTAGGGACGAGTATACAAAATATGCATATGGAAACAGAAAAATTAAAAGCTGCTCATGTTTGTGCTGCAAAAAGCTGCTCCTCGAAAAGCTGCTCTAATAAAAATATAATTTTTTTTATATTCCCTAAAAATCAAGGTAAGAGTTAACATTTACTAGTACAGATAAGGTAATGACAATTACCCATAGCTATTTTGAAACACTAATAAATGATACTTTATTCAAAGCTTCTATTATTTAACAGTTTTACCATAAGAAACTGTACTAGGATATACTGTGAAGTGATGGTTTAATAAGTTACCGTCTAGATTTAAGGGCAAATAAATTGTATTCTTTATGTTTACTTTTCTCTTTACCTTGCATCTGTTTAGGATTATTTCTTAATTCTGCCCTGTTGTATTACTAATAACACCTTATTCTTCTTCGTCCTTGTCATTTTGAATGAAACTAACTCAAAATGGCGTCGTTGACGTCAGACATTTGCAACATGTTATCACAAAGGGACCGACATGCGACATTGACAAAGACAGCTGATTGTTGAGCCGTGCCCATACTGTCGCAACCAATTTGGCACACCCTGTATATTATAAATCAGCTACTCACTGATCAAGGCTTCCTTGGCCAGCTGCAGCTCCCTCTCCAGCCTGCTGGCGTCCGCGTCTCCAACTGGCGGCGCCTCCCCCTCCGCGGGGGGTTTCCTGTCAGCCAGCGCGTTGCTGACCACCAACCTCCTCAGCCTGGTCACTTCCGCCTGCAGTCTTTCGTTCTCGGCGCGAAGCCTCCGGACTGCTCCGCCCGCCGCCCCTGCCGCTGCGCCGCCCTTGCTCCCCAGGGGGGAGGGGAGCAGGGCGGACAGGTCGTCGGCGCACCGGGTCGCGCCGTCCGAGCTGCGGGGGGATCGGGGGGAGGACGAATCTGGAACGGAGATTATCTAGAGTATTCTGCTTCGAGCATGAACAAGACAAGAAGGGAATATTTTGAAATTTTGAAAATTTTGAATATTTTGAAAACTAACTAAAACTAAAATTATCGAATTTTCGAAAATATTGATTTTAAAAATTTAGAATATTTTTATTCTAGAAGATTTTGAAAATTTTGTAAGTTTCAAAAATTAGAAAATTTTGAAAATTTAAAAATATGACCTACGGTAGAAAGTAAAACATAAAGTAAAAATAATAACAAAAATAAAAATGAAAGAGTCACCTGAAAAATTTTGAAATTTGGAAGTTTTAGGAGTTTTGAAAGCTTTGAAAATCTTGATATTTATGAAAATTTCGAAAATTTTGAGAATCTTGAAAATTTTGAGCATCTTGATAATAATTGTGAAAATTTCATAAATTTTGAAAATTCTCTGAAAATTTGTTAAATTGTAGAAAATCTAAAAATTCTGAAAATTTAGAAATTTTGGATGTTTCGGAAATTAAGGAAATTTTCTCATATTTACAAATTTTAAACATTATGAAAATATAAAAATATTGGTGGGAAGTAAAACGAAGTAAAAATAATGACAAAAATAAAAATAAAAGCAGGTTTCTCATACAGGTCAGGTTACGGCCGGATTTGTAATCAGGACTCTCAAATTATCCAAAAGATGAGGTTTCATATTAATAAAGAGCGAAATAGGGATTTTCGATTTCTTAGGTAAATCTGAAGATCTGAAAGCTCTTTCGTCAAATGAGACTGAAACTCAAAATAGAGGCCGGATTTGTAATCAGCACTCACAGATTATCCAAAACACGATCCGTCATAATAATAAAAAGCCTAATAAAGATTTTCGATTTTTTAGGTAAATCTGACGGATCTGAAATTTTTGATTTTTGTAAAACGATCCTGAAACTCAAAACAGGAACCTGATTTGTAAGCAGCATTCTCAAATTATCCAAAAACGCGGTTTTATATTAATAGAAAACCAAATAGATATTTTTTATTTCTAAGTAAACCTGAAGCTCTGACAGATCTGAAGCTTTTAAATTTTGTCAAACTAGACTGAGACTCAAAACAGCGACCGGATTTGTAATTAGCTCTCTCAAATTGTCCAAAACACAGGGTTTCGTATCAATAAAGAATCAAACAGGGATTTTCGATTTTTTAGTGTAAACCTGAAGATCTGAAAAATCAGAAATTTTTTATTGTCGTCAAACGAGACTAAAACTCAAAACAGAGAACGGATCTGTAATAACTACCCTCAAATTATCCAAAACACGAGGCTTCATATTAATAAAAAGCCAAATAGAGATTTTCGATTTTTTTTTGGGTAAATCTGAAGATCTGAAAGATCAGAATTTTTTTATTTTCGTCAAACGAGACTGAAACTCAAAACAGAGATCGGATTTGTAGTTATCACCATAATTTATCCAAACACGAGGTTTCATATTCATAAAAAGTCAAATATAGAATTTGAAGGTTTAGAAAATTTCGAAAGTACCTATCGAAAATTTAGAAAATTTTTTAAGTTTTGAATACTTTGGAAATTTGGATAATTTCGAACATTTCGAAAATATTGAAAATTTTGTAATTTTTTAAAATGTTCAGATTTTGAAGATATAAAAATATGACGTGCGGTGTGCGAAATAAAGCCAAATTAAAATAAACACAGAAATAAAAATGAAAGAGCAGGCTTCTCACCTAGATCAGGTTGACTGCTGCATCCTGGCTTAGGAGAATCTGACCTGGTCTCCAACGAAGACCGACTGTCCTTCAGAGGACTGGCTTCGTCCTGCACCGTCATCCCGTTACTCTCCTTGCCCTCCTCTTTGGTCTCTTCACTCCCCGCCCTTTGCGCAGAAGGGTCCGACTTGGTCTTCTTCACGTCTTTCTTCTGACCACTGCTGTCGACCTCGTTCAGATCGACGGACAGAGATTTGCTCTTCTTCGATTCTATCGAGTCGCGGCGGTTCGTCTTACTCGCCGCTCTACCGGTGCTGTCTCTAAGTAATACACTGGAACAAGGAAGTCTAGGATAGAATATGCAAAACTAGCTGCAAGAAATATACAGGGTGTTTCTTAAGTTGGGACTGTTCTTCATAGGGCATATAGTACTCGCTAAAAGGGGTGATTTTTGCCAATAACATATAAACGAAATGTTTAAGGATATAAAGAGATTGACCGATAATGAAATCCTTATTTCTAATTCCGTCCCCGTGCGATTTATCAAAACAGACACAAAAACTTAGGTGGAACATGCGTAGCAGCGCGCTGGAGGTCGCTCTGTCTGTTGACGTGCGACCACAGTATATGAAATTATACAGTAGCGCAACTCCCTAGAAATCATGCAGACAATTTGTCTCCGAAAAACTGGCCTCTCATAACCCCACGTCGGCTCCTCAGCACGAGCCGCGAGTATTGCCGTTTACGTTTTGAGCACAGGGTCGGCTTAACAATAATCGAGTGAAGCAGCGTAAATTCTGTGTTGCAATAAGTTTAATGGACGTGATATGTCTCGTAAATAGAGTAAATTTTGAGAGCAGTGTGGTAATGTGATATTCTTCATCGAGGTTAGGCAGTTGTCTTTGGAATTCTGAATTACAATTTGTAAGTTATATCCAAACATTCGCATTTATTGTACGTGAAAATGTTTTGTACTGATTCTTCTAATTCATCATGGATTCTTTGGACATAAATGGGGTGTAAACATTTTTTTAGAAGCAAAACAAGAAATAGTCGGTGTATGAAAGAAAATTGTTAACTCCGAGAAAATAGGTGGCTTTATTGTTTGTAAGTAAATTACAAAAATGCGAGATTTATTCAACTTTATTTTATCTTATCTTACTTAAACTTAAACATTTAAATAAATATAAAAACTTTATAATATCTTATATGATTCAAATATGGGTATCTGTAACGACGTAGCGTAAAAAATAACATTTATGTCTAGTTATCCCACAACCTTTAAATTTATCTTCATCAATCATCATAGAAAAACGTTTAAAGTACGAAAACGTGCTGAACAGCAAAACCGGTGAAAACTTGTTAGGTGTACATAAAAAATAATGATCAATATGTTATTACGATAAAATATACTAAACTGGTCGTTATTCATAAAAAAATTGCAAAACTGTTTTTATCTAGTTTACCAAGACTACCTTTCTTTCTGTATTAGTATATTAAATATGAATAGGCATACTGAAGAAAAGAATCCATTTTTATAGAGGAAAATAATATGTATTTGAAACTAACATGTTGATTCTTTTTATTGTGAACTTTCTATTTAAGCATCTATTAAAATGGACTCCATTTCCTGCTTAAAATTTCATAATGTTGCAAAGCATAATCACATTCATTTTGTTATATGTCGTGAAAGATCTTTTGAACGTTGTGGTGATGTGAGGAAACAGTAAGAAATTATTATTCTGACTTTAGGCTCATAATTAAAGAACGACTTTCCGTAATGTCTAACTCTTCTAAAAACTGAAAAAAAAAACACACACAGCTACCCTAATACCCAGCAGACTTTGTTAGAGACAAATGGAGCTATGCTATCACACTATAATATTATTAGGTAATAATGGAGCATATTAAACATTGGAGAAATCGCATACCTGGCAGCATCTTGAGGAAGCTTAAAAAACTATAGTCACAGTTTTTGGAATTGTTAATACAGCCTACAGCGGCACAATATTTGACTTCACGCGTCCCGATATCCATATCAGCGTATCACCAAATTCCTCAATCCGGTTCTGTCAAAGACACTACCTTCACTCTCATAGACTGAACACGACTCAGGCGATCGCCGTTCTAAACATCCTGCGAACTATGCGCGGGATGCTATGCGCGAACCACCAAAATTTTGGAGAGTTGCGCTACTGTATAATTGGATATACTGTGGTGCGACATCGGACTTTAAAAATAACAAAAATGGTGCTATAGTTATAACTATAATGAACTGGTAGACACGATTTTAGTGTACGGTGAGTAGAATAGTCAACATTTTTTTGTTTATATAAAACATTTTTTATAAAAAATGCTATAAAAATATAGTAGCCCTCAAAAAAATATAGTACTCTAGTAGGGAAGAATAAAAAATAGACTTTCATATTTTCATCCGTTTACTATTTATAAATGTAATATCTTTTGCACTCCGTAAAAGTGGCATACGCTTTATTACACTAAACATTTGAATAACTATAAATTTACAGCTCAATTTTTATTAAGTTCCCGCCACTTGGCATTCGTAACAGAAAATATTCTTTCTGTGATTTTTTTTAAATTTTTTATGGTCAGCCTCCCGCAAAGGCTGAAAGCCTATGACGCTGTAGAAGCGTTGCGCGAGGATAAGGGTCGGTACACGTTAGATTTGAAACGCTGCAGGTTGTAGCCGCCGGGAAATAAATTCCCCGGCAGCTCATTCCACAGCGTCGAAGTTCTCAAAAAAAAAGGAATGCTGGAGGAGACTGGTTCGGGAGGTAGAAACCTCGACCTGCTAAGGATCAGCTCGCAGAGCCTCTCTAGTGTTCCTCGTTCAGACGGCCTTCGGTGTTATTATCTGGGAGAGCTCATTGGAACATCTTCCGTGATAGCATCTGTCAAACAGCGGCAGGTGACCCCCTTCTTCGATGTTCCAGGCTGTGGAGGTCCTATGTGAGGTTAGGCGTACCTACTAGTCTAATTGCCCTCTTCTGGATAGCGTACAGAAGCACTAGAGAGTGCTTTGAAGCGCATCTCCACACATGGGAGCAATACTCCAACGATGGTCGGATCTGTGCCTTGTAGAGCAGCAGTGTTTGCTCTGGTGTATACAGCTTCCTACAGCGGAACAAAATTCCAAGCTTCTGGGATGCCGTTTTAGCAATACTGACGACGTGGTCGTCCCAGGACGTGTTGTTGATATTGATCCCCAAACACTTGACGGAATGTGACTCGATTATTGGATGACCCTCCATTTCCACAGTTGGTAAACCAGCGTGAGACTTCTTTGTCTAAAAAATGTCTTTATCGTGGCTGGTTAAAAATAATGACACAGAAGAAAACCGCTTTAGATAAAAAATGGTTTCATTCAGTTATAATCACCTACTACATTTTATTTCACGCACCGCTTGGGATCTATCTGCTCCGGTTAGAAAGAAAGTATAATCGCTATATTTATAAATTGTGAGATACCATCAAATTAATCAGCTTACTGGGCTATTCATTTTCCGTTTACGGTCACTGTTATATCGTTATTGTTACAAATGCCTATCTAATTTAGTTGATTGTAGTGTGATTTAGTTTATATAAGACAGAGGTCAGCTTTCGCATATATTTATGATTGATGAAGAAATTAAGATGGTAGTCGGGGGAGTCTCATGGCGGTTTTCAGCCAGCAGAGTCGACTTTAGGTTGAGGCCGTTATAACATATACAGAGTTATTCACGTTATTCGACACGGAGCATTATGGCTAAAGTATTTGATAAAAAAAATTATAATTTCGGATGGCTAGAGACCCATAAAAGCTACATTTTAAAAATATTTTCATGTTATACAGGGTGTCCGAAAAACACGAAATGTATCAAAGTTATGTTTTTGAAATGGAACACCCCGTATATTATTGCAGATTCAGATTCCTTGGTGAATTCTAGTGTGACTTTATGTATCATACATGGGACCTAAAGCGAACCGTTTAGGTGTAAATGACCATTTTCGCTATAAGTAGATATCAGGAAAAAAATTGAATATCGCAGAGATGATAAAATTTGGAAGGCTGTGACTTTGCCGTATTACTAAGCATAAAATGCGTCAGCTTTGATGAGACTGTCAAATTTAAATTACATTCATGCTTGGAGAAATCGGTCGATTAATTAAGGCAACTTTTGATCAGCGATAACTTGATTTTTTCAAATGGGAATGCCTAATTTTTTTTACACGGTTGAACGTAGAATTTGATAACCTTGATTCTAATGATATAGGTTATGAATCTCAATATCTGGTAGTTTTCATTTAATTTTAAATTTTCAAACAAATCGGCGTTTTTCAATTTTCCTACCTATAAGCAACGTAGCAGGCCATGAAATATAAACAAAAACCTGTTCAGGTAGAAGAAAACAACTAACTTAGCTGAAAAATACACACGAACTAGACTAAAGGGGCAAGATTATAACAGTTACTCACAACAAACAAAGTGTAGCCAGAAACAACGGCGGTAACATCTTTGGTCAAAAAGAAGCTGGAGTATGGCAGAAATGGATTTTTTCACGGCCTACTAGCTACTGCAATGTACCAGAGATTGGCAATTTCCAAAACCATAAGAATTTTGAAATAAAATGGAAACTACTAAAGAATGTTGTAAGCAGTTTATTATTTTCATAATAAAATTTCACATTCAATGATATAAAAAAGTATGCAATTCTGTCAAAACTCAAGTCAAAATTACCTCTGACTGGAGTTCTGAAAATTCTTCAAGATCGCAGAAAATGAAGAATGAATTGAAATTTGTTCAAATTATAAAACATAACTTAAATGTCAGAAAATTTAAATCTGATTTGTCAGTGTTCCTTTTTTGCAATATTGCTAATAGATATTGAAAAATAGAAGGGCTTCACTCAGAGGTATCGACTTCGACGCAAATTAGTACTTTTTTTACACCATTACATATGATTGATAGTTGCGTGCTGGAGCAACAGTCGCTGGTTATTTCTGTTTCATATCAGGGTTTTTAATTGTCTTGGGAATATTCAACCTCTAGTAAATTGCGGTAGCCAGTAGACTGCAAAAAATATCTATTACTGCCATACTCCAGCTTCTCTTTGACCTTAGAGATGTTATCGCAGTTGTTTCTGGGAGACTTGATTTGTTGTAAGGAATTTTTATAATCTTGTCCCTTTAGTCTAGTTAGTGTATATTTTTCAGGTAAGTTAGTTGTTTTCTTCTACCTGAACAGGTTTTTGTTTATATTTCATGGCCTGCTACGTTGTTTATAGGTAGGAAAATTGAAAATCGCCGATTTGTTTGAAAATTTAAAATTAAATGAAAACTACCAGAGATTGATATCCACAACCTTATATCATTAGAAAGGCTATCAAATTCTACTTTTAACCGTATAAAAAAAATTAGGCATTCCCATTTGAAAAAATCAAGTTATCGCCGATCGAAGTTTCCTTAATTAATCGACCGATTTCTCCAAGCGTAAACGTAATTTAAATGTGACAGTCTCATCAAAGCTGATGCATTTTATGCTTAGTAATACGGCAAAGTCACAGCCTTCCATATTTTATAATCTCTGCGATATTCATTTTTTTCCTGATATCTACTTATACCGAAAATGGTGATTTACACCTAAACGGTTCACTTCAGGTCCCATGTATGATACAATAATATATGGGGTGTACCATTTAAAAAAACATAACTTTGATACATTTCGTGTTTTTGGGACACCCTGTATAACATGAAAATATTTTTAAAATGTAGCCTTTATGGGTCTCTATCCATACGAAATTATTATTTTATTTTTTATCTAATACTTTAGCCATAATGCTCCGTGTCGAATAACGTGAATAACCCTGTATATTATAGGATCTTAGTATTTCTAATTTACAATCCTTGTTAATCGTGGGATTCGATAATATATATTCTTAAATCGTCGATACGGCGTAATACGCGGTATTCATTTTTTACGTACCTAATTATTATATTTTTTACTTTTGATCAAAAGAAGAAGCAAAGTGATGCCTTACTTTTTGAACCGTAACATGGCCAACAGCCAGACTACGTTGCAGTCCCCATAATGTGCTGGTTAATTATGCTAACACGCAGAAGCCATAAGAATAAAAGAAATATGGTAGTCAAGGTATCCATATCCAAATCCAAACTATAGTAAAACCCTGTATATTTGTATAAAACCAACAATGTCGCATGCTCTGTAATAACCAAGGTTGAAGTAAAAGCGTGGAAAATGCATTTCACGGCTGTTTTCTCTTTCAATTTGGTGACAATTTATTTCTCACATAAAGTAGCTGATTCACTGTTATTATCTTTGTTCATGACCTTGGTGATTACATCCAGAACATCCGCTAGAACATCTAAACATGTTGACAAAATAATATTACCAATATACTCAATATTTGCATTTTTTAAAACAATTGATTTTGTATCTGTATTTTCATTAGTTTGCTCTTGATCCTGTATCAGGCCAACAGTTGAATTTTGACAAACGACGAGGCTTCTGTTTTGTGCAAGAATAAGCTTTTTGTTTGGAATGACGTGCCGAGACTGAAAGCGACTCATATTATGCATTTCTTAGATAAAGTATAATAGCGTTGTCTGAGAAAAAAAATATTTTCATTTAAGTAAAATGCCACACATTCTAATAAGTGTATATGGAACTTTCAGTATCTATCGACAGTAATGTTTATACATTCTTCAAACAAAAAATTAATGTGCTTAGGTATACTTGAAAGAAATATACAAATATATTCAATATATATCCTAAAAATCTGATTCGAAATACAATCTTTAGTGTCAAAATTTCAAAAAAGCACCCATGTTTTTTTTCACAAAATACTAGTATTTTTCGTTTATAACCGCTTTTAGATTATTTAAAAAAATATTCTCTTCTTTAAAAACGTGTCTTTTATTTTTTTAAACTATTAATGTGCTAATTAACTTTATCACTAAACCGTGTTTTTTTTAGTTTTTCAAACTGCATGTATGAGATGAGCAATTGTTTTTATCAATATTCATAGCATAATCATCGATAATAAAAGCTGTCAACAGAGTGCTAAGCTAAATACGACAAACCCAATTTGCATATACACAGATGGCGCCAAAACGAGCAAAGGCACTGGATGTGGTGTGGACTTCAGGTTTATAAGCCTAAGAAGTAAGAATAAAGTGGGATATGGGTAAATGCCAGTGTCATTCAAACGGAACTGGTTGGCATATCGATAGCTGCAAATGAACTAACCAGGAGAGATGTCAAGACTGTAGTAATCTGCAGACAAGCACTTCTAACCCTAAAAAACCCTTGCATCACATCAGGGCTAGCAATGGAATGCTACCAACCTTTAGTCCATGCTTCAGAAAACGACAATATTGTCCTGAGATGGGTTAAAGGGCATCACAGCAGCAAAGGCAACCGTATAGTGGTCAGTCTAGCCAGAAAGGCTGCTGATCTAAAAACTTTAGGACCATGTTACCTATCTGGAATGTCGACAACCACAATTGCGGAAATAGCCAAAAAACATACCCATGCGGCATGCCCAAATGATACAACGATTCGAAGAACTACAAGGAGGCTCATTTGCCAAGGAAACCTTTGCAGGTTTTTGGTATGGCAATATCCAAGAAGTACTTGGCGATGACCAGGTTAAACCTACGTCTTTATAGTAGAATTCTTTCTGACTGGCCATTGTCAACGCAGGAAATACCTCCACAGTATGAGGTTAAGTGACACACCGGTATGTAGAATGTGTTAAAGCGAAGACGAAACTGTGGAACACGTCATATAAGAGTGCCCAGAATTATCCTTTGTTAGAGAGTGTACGTTCGGCGAGACTTGGCCTACATCTGTCCACATATGTAAGAGATTTGTCCATCTTTTTAAAATTGCCAGAATGGACGATGACCCGAGGAAACGACTTCTGGGAGAATACACAATGGGCCAGTTGTGGCCTAGGTGCAGCGGGACTACTCACCCTCCCCACTCTACATATACATGACTGTCGACTTTCTTGAACAAATTTCACAAAAATACCAACTCCCAAACTGTTGAGTGTCACGCTTTTTTTAAGCACCCGTCGCGTCGCTATGTCTCTGTGTGATATTAACAAACTTTTAAGCCTTGTACTCACTAGTAGACATGTTGCGCGATTTTGGTGTCAGAGACGTGTCTAAGGTTGACTAAATAGACATGTCTATAGACCAATCGCCGTATACGGCCTGTTACGAGACCAAAAATCGCAGGACTATGGTCTCCCGGCAGGAACGGAGACTTCATGTAACGTTAGACATATTGCGCAACATTTTTGGCATCGTTCGACTGTTTATGTGTGCTCTTGGTGTGGTTTGTTATTTTTTGTTTTTACACAGTGCTTTGTCAAGATGTGTTCAAACAAGGAGGTTTTAAAACTGATTGAAGATTTCCAAGCATGTTGTTTGTAGGATGTTACAAGTCCCGACTACAAAAACCGTGTAAAAAGAAAATTGGCCCTGGAATCTCTGGCTGCAAAGCTTAATGTGACAGTGGCAAAAGTTGAAAAGAAAATTCATAATTTAAAAACATGATTCAACAGCGAGCGGAAAAAATGGTTTTCGTACGAGTATTTGCAATTCCTGCAACCAGCAAACGAATCAAAGGGCAGCCGAAACACAGACTTGGATGATTCACAGAGTGGAAGTGGAGTATACATCAGGCTCGTGAATGAGTCTCCACTTGGTAGGAAACGCAGTGTGACTGCGAGTCACAGAGAAGCTGGAATTGTTTCTCTTAATTTTGTTTATTGCCTCATTATCAACCCCCGACCATCAGAAGCAACTCTTCAAAATCAGTAGGCGTCAGCCGGGTGAAATTCCAGAAACCCATGGCGTCTTCCAGTCTTAATTTGTTTAGTAATATATTGCCGAGTGTAGGTCCTTATGCGAACACTTCTAGCGTCCACCAACGTGTTTACGTTTCTGCCTTATTTCACTATTCATCATCACTAAAAGGAACTTATTCCTCACAGTGTAATGTCCTTCATAGTGGACAGCGGACATGCGATAGATGAGAAATTCTTTGGCCCGTCTAAATCTGCACATTGTAGTGTAGACGCTAGACTAGACAAAAAATGGTGTCTCTAGACGGTCTATAGACCGTGTCTCAGTACTGTCTATAGAAGGTCTATAGACCGTGTCTCAGTACTGTCTATAGAAGGTCTATAGACCGTGTCTCAGTACTGTCTATAGAAGGTCTATAGACCGTGTCTCAGCACTGTCTATAGAAGGTCTATAGACCGTGTCCCAGTACTGTCTATAGAAGGTCTATAGACCGTGTCTCAGCACTGTCTATAGAAGGTCTATAGACCGTGTCTCAGTACTGTCTATAGAAGGTCTATAGACCGTGTCTCAGTACTGTCTATAGAAGGTCTATAGACCGTGTCTCAGTACTGTCTATAGAAGGTCTATAGACCGTGTCTCAGTACTGTCTATAGAAGGTCTATAGACCGTGTCTCAGTACTGTCTATAGAAGGTCTATAGACCGTGTCTCAGTACTGTCTATAGAAGGTCTATAGACCGTGTCTCAGCACTGTCTATAGAAGGTCTATAGACCGTGTCCCAGTACTGTCTATAGAAGGTCTATAGACCGTGTCCCAGTACTGTCTATAGAAGGTCTATAGACCGTGTCTCAGCACTGTCTATAGAAGGTCTATAGACCGTGTCCCAGTACTGTCTATAGAAGGTCTATAGACCGTGTCTCAGCACTGTCTATAGAAGGTCTATAGACCGTGTCTCAGTACTGTCTATAGAAGGTCTATAGACCGTGTCCCAGTACTGTCTATAGAAGGTCTATAGACCGTGTCTCAGCACTGTCTATAGAAGGTCTATAGACCGTGTCTCAGTACTGTCTATAGAAGGTCTATAGACCGTGTCTCTGGACTGTCTACAGGGTGGGCCAATAGTGCGTGGACGGAGGATTGTGGGCTTACTAAAAAATATTTCAAAAATCTGTCACCTGATTATGAGGGCAATTGAAAAACACCGATTTGACTAAAAATTTGAAATAAAATGAAAACCAAAAAAGATTGATATCGAGAACGCTATATCGTTAGAAAGGTAATCAAATTTATCATTTGATTCTTTAACTAAAAATAGGCATTCCCATTTGAAAAAATCAAGTTATCTGTGATTGAAGTTTCCTTAATTAATCTACTTATTTCTCCAAGTACAAAAAGAATTCAATTTTAGCTGTCTGACGTAAGGTGATGCAAATCATGCTTAGTTGTACCGCAAAATCACGGCCTTCTAGGTTTTATAATCGCTGCGATATTCAATTTTTTTCTGATACCTACTTATACCAAAAATGGTGATTTGCGCCTAAACGGTTCGTTTAAAGTGCCATGTGTGATACATAAAGTCACACTAGAATTGACCAAGGAATCCAAATATCTAATAATATATAGGGGTTTCCATTCAAAAAAAGGTAAGTTTGATATGAATCACCCTGTATAAACGTCAAAATTTAAGTGAAAATATTTTTACGTTATAGCCCTTAAGGGTCCTTACCGTGATCAAGTGACAGATTTTTGAAATATTTTTTAGTAAGCCCACAATCCTCCGTCCACGCACTATTGGCCCACCCTGTATAGACGGTCTATAGACCGTGTCTCAGCACTGTCTATAGAAGGTCTATAGACCGTGTCTCAGTACTGTCTATAGAAGGTCTATAGACCGTGTCTCTGGACTGTCTATAGACGGTCTATAGGCAAATCGCGCAACATGTCCACTAGTGAGTACAAGGCTTAAGGTGTCTGCGCCACCTCTTAGTCGTCGGATACGACCGCTAGCGCTGGTCCGACGGATTTGAAGCCGTCAAAATCATTTCCACGGCAAAGTTGGGGCGTTGAATGTCCGGTCCGACCTCATAATCCAAAAGAGAGTTACAAACCCACAAACATATAGTCTAAGATCCGAATATAAGACGACCTTCACCGAACTGATTAATGGATCAAAAGCATTTTATATTAAATTTAATTTGTTAAAAAACATATCGCGAGTGGGTTGGCTGAAAAATGTTAGTCCAGGATATGATTAATTAAATATTGAAAAATTAATTTTTTTTAAAGATTTCACTGGTTTGGTTAATAGACAAATCACATACCAATCGAAAGTATGAAGCCCATAGAATACGCAAACGTTAGGTTGGCTACGTTTTTCCCGTCCCAACTATAGGGTAGGCATTTATAAACAGGTAAATCAATAATAGTAATTTGCACCGGTGTGGTTAATGCATGGAACTTATATCAAAATAAAGATAATTTTATTGCAAACACGTCGATATAGGGTTGTCTGCAAAAAATCAGTCTGGATTCCGGTTGTCGAATTTTAAAGATCAAAATATTGCTACCAGTGAATACGTGCGCCAGAGAGATCCGAGCGAACTATCCCACGATACATATACACTGAGAACTATCCCGTGTATTAACAAAGGACGCAGCATAGCAGCTGCGTGTAGCTCGGCCATTGAATGAAAGAGAGTGCACATGTCATGTGTCCGTGAAATTGAAATGATTTATTTGAATGAAACATAGTCAAAAATGTATAAATTTATGAATCTTCCATGTCATTATTTCACAATTAAAAAAAATTGAAAGATGTATTTACTAAGATAGTTTTGAAGGTTAAATTATTATGCGCTTACCGTATTCTCACCAAGAAAGTTATTAAACTCTTCATTATATTTTTTACCCAAAGCAGTCACTTTTTTGTAGCACGTGGTATGATAACCTAAAAAACCAAGTGACGCATTGGTTACCTCAACGCAACTGTTTTTAAAATTTTCCCTTTTACGAAAATTTAATTTCAACGAACAGTTTTTATACGTTTCATCGTTAAAATCAAGAACATCATCGTCCGAATTGCATAGAAAACACTTTTTAGCCATTTTTTATCACAATTTAATGTTTATAAATAACAACAATCAGTATAGTAGTAGTAGTAGCACGCTTTTTCAATTCAGAAGAATGAGGCAAACTGTTCGAAAACAATGATGTACAGCATTTACGAGTGTATCGCTATCCTTTTCAATTTCACGGACACATGATATGCGCACTTTGTTAATACACGGGATAGTTCGCTCAGACCTCTCTGGCGCACGTACTCACTGGCAGCACTATTTTGGTCTTTAAAATTCCACAACCGGAATTCCAGACTGATTTTTTGCAGACAACCCTATATCGACGTGTTTGCAATAAAATTATCTTTATTTTGAATTAAGTTTCATGCATTAACCACACCTGCGCAAATTACTATTATTGATTTACCTGTTAATACCTGCCTACCCTATAGTTGGGACGGGAAAAACGTAGCCAACCTAACGTTTGCATATTCTATGGGATTCATACTTTGGATTGGTATGTGATTTGTCTATTAACCAAACCAGTGAAATGTGAAAAAAAATAATTTTTCAATATTCAATTAATCATATCCTGGACTGAAATTTTTCCGCCAACCCACTCGCGATATGTTTCTTAACATATTAAATTGAATATAAAATGCTTTTTATCCATTAACCAGTTCGGTGAAGGTCATCTTATATTCGGATCTTCTACTAATACAGGTAAAGCTAATATAAAAGCGTGTTGAAAACACCTTAATTGTGAGGGTATGTGCGCCGTGTTTTAAACATGCAGTGTGGTCTGTGCTGGTGTGCTACATAGTACCTACATGACAGAAAATAACGAAAAAATCACGACTCACTTAAAATCTACATCACAATCGTCGAGTTTGGTGTGTTGAGCGGCGATGGTAGTACCGACGGTGGCGGCGGCGGCTTCTTTGCCTCCTCCGGTGCCGGTGGCTGAGGAAGAATCGGTGAAAGTGCTAGGTGGCTGTGGCGGAGGCGCGGCGGACTGCTGGTGCGACGGTTCCGGTACTGCCGGAGTGCAGCCGTCGCCGGCTAGCTTGACGTCGCTCTCCGGAGGACTGGCCGTCGCCGTGGGGCCGTTTCCGGTGTTGGGTCCGGTGCCGGGGAAAGGGGGGCCGAAAGGGGTGGTGCTGGGGTAGTCGGACTCGATCCGAGAGGCTAGGTCCAGAGAATGTTCTTCTACCATTCTGCGCAGCTTTGCCTGCAATCACACAATATTATTATATTCACTACTCTTTTTTTTCTTGAAGGGTTGGCATCAGATTTTAGTCTTTTGCCACAAAATAATACAAAATTTCATCACTAATAATG
Source organism: Callosobruchus maculatus (assembly GCA_951848785.1). Classification (NCBI taxonomy): domain Eukaryota; kingdom Metazoa; phylum Arthropoda; class Insecta; order Coleoptera; family Chrysomelidae; genus Callosobruchus; species Callosobruchus maculatus. The sequence goes on from CATOUR010000083.1 coordinate 5,306,342, forward strand.
TGGAACGCTTTTTATGGTGGGCCTCCCGCAAAGGCTGAAAGCCTATGGCGCTGTAGAACCGCTGCGAGAGGATAAGTTGTAACGGACCTTTGGACAGTTACTTACAGTTACTATTATGATTTAATATTACCCCTTCATGATTTATGGATGGCATGCCCATGATTATTTTGTAGCGGCATTTGGTATGCCGATTGCCCATCACCATAGTCACAATGTCTTAACAGACATGTTGTGAACTCGTAAAATGCATTAAGTCGGAGCTAGAGTATTGCCAACACGAATATTGTCAATAGTTTTGAGAGCTGTAGCGCGCCATCGTTTGCGATTTATTGTCAGTTCAGTGGCGCTCTTAATACTCATATCCAGCAACTACTACGTCGTATCCACCCAGCGTGTAGGGGAACGGCCGCGGCGTCGCCCACTCGGGGCGTGACCCAGAACTACAAGTGTTTCCATATTATCGCTTCTGTGAATATGTCCGAAAAATGTAAGCATTCTCGTCGACACAATGGAGGATAGTCTCTTTGGATTACCGAGCTCATCCAGTATGGAAACATTAGTTCGATGGGCGGTATAAGAAACCCTCAGCATTCTCCTCCACGTCCACATTTCAAAAGCATCTATGCGAGCTTGATCTGCCTTTTTAACAGTCCAAATTTCCGAGGCATACAAAAATATGGAGAACACAAGAGACTGAACCAGCGTCATCTTGGCAGCTTTAGTGATGTTATGGTCAGGCCATATTTTAGTAAGCTTTGTCATGGCCACACGTGCCTGTTGAATGCGCTGTCGAATCTCATTTTCACAGCTACCCGAATTGTCAATTGCCCATGGTTGTTACCAATTTTCAGCTATGGGAAATGGTTTCCATCCCTCCTTTAGAGCATGTGACCGACTAACAATTTTGTAATTGAGTCAATTAGGAATATAATACACCACGCAGGTTAACTCTCCACCAATGAGAGGGTCGATGATGCGATTGTCTTTTCCTGGGTCGGCAGGCTGTATGTACGTTGAGGTCCGCCATCCTGGCGGTCACTGAATTGGCTCTCCTTTCTGATATTTTTAGTGGTAATTCCTTGGTTGATACCATGGAGTAGTGCAGTTAGGGTGAGCTTTTATCCATCATGGCTGTGTCTTTTCAGGCAGTGTCTTCTCAGGAGTATCTTAAGCGGCCTACAGACGCTCCGGAAATCCTCAGAGGAAAAACTGCACAGTCCTGGCCTCAAGGATTATCGGAGCGTATGTGGAGGTTCGCCGGACTGTACAGGCCTCCGGATGTGGAACTGAAAAACCATTCGATCGTCTGCGCAGGCCGGCTTTTGATGCCATGTTTGCTAGAACTGAACTGAACTGAAAGGTTTCCTGGGCGTCTGTGAAGGAGGGTGTATTCAGGCCAAAGTGCAAGGGCCTTCAGGCCAGGACTGTGTAGTTTTTCCCCAGCAGCAGTGATTTTGGTGAGACTGAGACATTTTGCTACTAGCAGGGCTGGAAATGTTTCATTTTTTTTATTTTTAACATGAAGGCATTCAGCAATATCGCCGTTTCTTCAATTTCTGTGTCTTTTTACTGTCAAGGGGATGAACTCGGGGTCAGCCATCTATGGGCTTTTATTACTTTCCTAATACACTTTAACATCTTTACCTTTCTCGCCTACGGTTCATTTTCTTAGACAGGCAGTCAGTTTTTTTGTAAATTTTCAAACTTTGTATTTTCCAAACTGCTGCGCATAATTTTGTTAAATTATACTGTGTAAGGCTTTCGCGGCCATCGTCCAATTAATTTGTAGTTCTTGGGTTTTTAGGCCGGTGTCGTTTAGCGTTAAGGCTTGACGTTTCGCCACCACGAGTGGATGGCATCTTCAGAAGCTATTTCACTTCGGCGACTTTCAAAGCACTGTGGTTCGATCAACTCAAACATGGTTAGGGTTGTGAAACTTTACTAATGCATTTATACTTCAAACAATGCAAAAATGCGACAGGGCCTTACCCACACCCTTTTCTCATGTGAACCGTCTGACGCTAGCCGGATGAGTTGTGATGGGTTGACCCCTCATTTATTTTCAAGTCAACAATTGCGTTACAAAGTGTCTGTGTTCGTTGGATTCGAAACGCTGTAGGATGCAGTTGGCAGGAAACAAATTCCCCGGCAGCTTATTCTACAGCGTCAAAGTTCCCCAATGGTGGAGGAAATTGGTTCGTGGAGTAGGGACCTCGACCTGGTAAGGATGAGCTCGCAGAACCTCTCTAGTGTTCCTCGTTTGGACGGCTTCTGGTGTTATTATTCGGGAGAGCTCACTCGAACAACTTCCATGACAGAATCTGTAAAACAGGACAGGTCAGCCACCTTTTTTCGATGATCCAGGCTGTGGAGGCCTTTTGTGATCAGGCGTATCGATTAGTCTAATTACTCTAAGTGCCTCTCCACATGGGAGTAATACTCCAACGATGGTCGAATCTGTGCCTTGTAGAGCAGCAATAGTTGCACTGGTGTGTACAGCTTCCTACAGCGGAACGAAACTCCAAGCTTCTGAGATGCTGTTTTATCAATACTGATGACGTGGTCGTGCTAGGACATAATATTATTGATTATATTGATGTTGATCCCCAAAAGCTTGGCGGAAGGTGACTCGACTATTGGGTGACTTCCCATTCTCAATTATGTAAAATATTCATTTTACGTACTGTACAAATTAAAGAACAGTAAACAAACAAACATTTCAGATCTACTGGAAGCTAATTGAAAAACTGTTGAAATATGTACCTATGGACTAGTATCATTTTTTTTGTTGCATATGATAGAGTACGTCATAAAAAGCATCTCATTTTTTTCTCCGATTTTTTTGGGCACAGGAAAGCCGTGAAAATAAGAAAAATATTTGAATTCTCCTAGGGAAGTGACGTCAGTGCCCTAAAGGCGAACAGCCAATCAAAAGACAGATATGTGTGCTGTGTTGCCGCATTCTGATGGCGCGCGAAATGCCGGAGCTGTACGCGGGCTGGCTCATCTATCTTGTCTTCTGTTCTCGTCTGCGAGTCGGAGCTGTTCTTAACAATGCACTGCTGATGATTCGCGCGGTTGGGACTGATTGGCTGAATTTGGATTCCTTTCTTTAGACTTTAAAATGGAATTACTAAAAAACAAAATGATGTAGAAAGTAACGAAATGCAGCAGTACGTTTGTTTTTGTATGCACTAAGCGGTTATAACAATTAAATCATTGTTCTTAACCTCGTGATACTAGTCTATTGTAAATATTTAATATTAACCACGTCTTCCTACAAGACACGCTAGTACTACTGATAGAACAAATGAATTGGAGTTTTTAATCTGGCTCAGTTTCTGTGAAAAGAGTAGCCGGGTTTAACGTCCTTGTAGAAAGTGCAAATATCCAGAGGGTGTTTGAAGAGACCAGCAACGTCGCCGGTGCCCGTAGCCTGGAACGCTTTTATTATCCAGAATGAATGAATATAAATGGAGTAAAGGACTATTGTGCTTTGCTACCATAAAATAATTATATGTTGTACACAATTCTTAATTCAATTCAATTCTCTATTGTAAATTCACATTTTAGACAATTTAGACATACATATATGAAAACACCTAATAGATTACACAAATTAAAAACAGTTAGTATTCATGCATTACATGCATCGTAAAACTCTTGCAAGGAGTAGAAAGCGCCATTTGTCAGAAAGCCTTTCAAAGCACTTTTAAATTTTGCCCCATTTAGACAACTAATGGAACTAGGTAGAGATCTGAATTGTTTGTGGCCCATATAAAAAGGACTGTTCTCGTATATTGCGGTGTTGTGCTTAGTGCTTAATTGATCTAAGTGAGTTGCTGCCCCTAGTATAGTAACTATGCAAATCAGAATTTTTTTCATAATTATCTAAATTTGTCTTGTCAGTATAGATTTATATATATAAATGATAGTAATGTGAGAATGTTGTATTCCTTAAACGTAGATCTACACGACTCCCCAAACTTCAAATTGAAAATAAGTCGAATCAGTCTTTTTTGCGCTATAAAGCTTCTATTTGCTAACGCGGAATTCCCCCAAATTATTATATGCTATGATAGATGTGGATATACAATCGAGAAGTAAATGCTGACTAGCTAGGCAATATTAAAATAGCTTTTCAGTTGTAACAGGGCATAATAACTTTTACTCAATTTTTTACTAATTTCGTTGATGTTCGTTCTCCGGCTCATATCGCTATCGATGTACAAACCTAGAAACTCTGCTGAACTTGACATACTAATAGAGTCAGTGTTGACCTGACCAGAAAAATTATTGCTAATTTTTCGATGTGAACCCGATCCAGCGCAAAACTGCATACATACTGTTTTATGCGCGTTCACAATTGAAAAATTATTTCTACACCACGTCGTGAATTCAGCAGAAACAAGATTCATCTTATAACCGAGTTCTTCCTCAGTTTCAGCATCAATAGCTATGGTGGTGTCATCTGCGTAAAGTACTAAACAATTTGAAGTTATATGTAAAGGCATGTCCTTAATAAATAGAATAAATATGAGTGGTCCCAGAATAGATCCTTGTGGGACACCAAGGCAAACATCATATTCATGTGTCATATATTCCTCAACTTTTACGACAAACTTTCTATGATTAAGATAGGATTTAATGAATGAGAGGAATGTACCTCTAAAACCTAAAGAATACAACTTATTCTAATTTTTAAGTCTATTGTATCAAGGGACACTATTATGAATCTCAAATGAATACTTTACGTTGTTCTTTGTATCCTATGCCGTAGGTTATTGTTCCATCATCATATGAGATTTACAATTTTTTTAACTACTCTACGCCATAAACAAAGATTGTTAATTTTGAGATAATCTGTGTCATCTAATTTCCTTTGGTATGATAGGGACTGAGAGTTACAGCCTTCAAGCAGGGTTGCCAGATGATATTTTCTATTTCCCTAGATTTTTGACTACAAATTCCCTGGATTTCTCTATACAAATATATGTGATATATTTTGGGGTGTACATGAATTATTAGTCATTTAGTGTATATGTTACGCCCAATACCCGAATTCTGGCAATGCCCGAAAAAAAAAAAATACGCAGAACTAGTTTTGAGCAAGGAATATTTCACAAACCCGAAATATGAATTCTATACGGGTATTGAGCATTACCAAATAGGCAGAACTAGTTTTGCGCATCTTGAAATACACAGAACTAGTTTTGCGCAACTTGAAATGCACAGGACTAGTTCTGTATATTCTCTGAATGACCAGCACAAATGCTGCTTCTTTCATTTAATCAGCGCCAGCGACGGACTCGAATAAATATAAAGTTAAACATATTTCAATGAATACCAACAAATAATAAATCGCCAACCGAGGCTGATTTAAATGTTTATTTGATTGTGTGAGCATCAAATTGGCTTGTGCTTCCAAACCTCTTTTTGCGTTTTCGCGATTCGTACTTATATTGCAGGAACGTTGGTAAAGAAACCTAACCTAACCTAAACGACAGGTTTTTGCTGGTTTTGACACACCATGCATAACGAATGTTCACTTTGGTTGTCATTCCGTACCACAGAACTAGTTCTGTGGATTTCAATTTGCGTAAAACTAGTTCTGTACATTTCAAGATGCGCAAAACTAGTTCTGCCTATTTGGTAATGCTCAGTAGCCGTATAAAACTAATATTCCGGGTTTGGGCAATATTCCTTGCTCAAAACTAGTTCGGCGTATTTTTTTCGGGCATTGCTCGAATTTGGCTATTGACATATATACAATTCTTTATTTTTTGTTTTTTATTATTCCAAAAACATCTACATCTACATTAAATATATATACAAAGAAACAAAAATTAAAATAATAAGAAGACCACTACCATTATGAAACACTAGCAAAATAATTTAATTTTACTGTGGGGGTACATGTTCTAATCAGCCATAGTGGTACAATCCTTTAGGCCCTGTATCTCTTGAATGAATCACTTTAGACCCCAAGTGTGCTGGTTTGTTGGAATTGTTTTATCGGGAGGAACGCAGAAAGACACTAATGTACAGGGTGTTCCATTAATAATTGACAATGACAAGAAAAGACACATTTGCTCTAATTTACATCCCCAAAATTATAATTCTCTACTACTGCCCAGTTCCAACATATTGCTTATCCTAATCGTCATGAGACACCCTGTATATAAGTATTTCCCTATTTTCCATACTAAAAAGATGAAAATTCCCTTTTTCCCTATTGTGTCGTAAAATTCCCTAGATCTAGGGAAATTTCCCTAGGTCTGGCAACCCTGCCTGACTCGAAAAGAAAGATCTAAGTCCCAACAAAGGAAGCAGTCAGGACGGGGCTAAGAGTAAACATGAGAAAGACAAAAGGAATGTGGATCAATACAGCTAACTAAGACCTTCTTCTTCTTGATGAAGAAGTGATAGAAGGAGTTGACTACTTTGCATATCCAAGTAGTGAAGATAACAACTGAGGAGGGACAGATTAAGATATTTAACAGCGTCTACTAGAACAGAAGATAAAGTTGGTCAATCTACCTCATACTCAATCAGAACCAAATTACGCATTTTAAATAGTAACGTCAGTAGGCCAGTGTTACTCTATGGATACGAATCATCATCATCATCATAGTCAACAGACATGTTGTGAACTCGTAAAATGCATTAAGTCGGAGCTAGAGTATTGCCGACACGAATATTATCAATAGTTTTGAGAACTGTAGCTCGCCATCGTTCGCGATTTACTCTCAGTTCAGTGGCTCTCTCTCTTGATACTCATATCTAGCAACTGTTTCGTCGTATCCACCCAGCGTGTAGGGGAACGGCCACGGCGCCGCTCACTCGGGGCGGGACCCTGAACTACAAGTTTCTCCATATTATCGCTTCTGTGAATATGTCCGAAGAATATAAGCATTCTCATCGACACAATGGAGGATAGTCTCTTTGGGTTACCAAGCTCATCCAATATGGAAGCATTAGTTCGATGGGCGGTATAAGGAATTCTCAGCATTCTCCTCCACGTCCACATTTCAAAAGCATCTATGCGAGCTCGATCTGCCTTTTTAACAGTCCTAGTTTCCGAGGCATACAAAAATATGGAGAACACAAAAGACTGAACCAGTGACATTTTGGTAGCTTTAGTGATGTTATGTTCACGCCATATTTTAGTAAGCTTTGTCATGGCCACCCGTGCCTGTTGAATGCGCCGTCGAATCTCATTCTCACAGCTACGTGAATTGTCGATCAAAGAACCGAGGTACACAAAACTTTGAACTACCTCACAACGGCCTATTGATTTTATTTCTCGATGATTGTCATGCTCTCTATCTACGATAATAACCTTGGTCTTGTTGCAGTTAATACCAAGACCATATGTTGTTCTAAAACGTTCAATAGAGCTACTAGTTTTTCCTGAGAAGCAGCAATAAGGGTTGTATCGTCAGCAAATCGTAAGTTAGATATTTTGCTTCCGCCAATAGTTATACCGGCATTCCAGTTGTACAATACCTGTCTCATCACAAATTCAGAAATCCTCCTGAAATCCGTCCCTGTGTGGTTAGATGAAAACAGAAAAAACACGAAAAGGCGGAGATTTTTTGGATGTACGTAGCAGCAAAAAACAAAAAACTCCATTTACAACGGAGCGGAACATACATGTGATGTGCTACGTGCTACATCAGATTTTAACAACGACAAAAATGGTGCAACCGGCATAACTAATAACGAAATGGTGGATATGATTTTAGTGTATGTGAATGTGGTCCAAATGCCTCTCGAACCTCTCGAGTGTATGCTGATCGTTCCCTGACCGTAATCACCCCTTCCCCGTTGATTTGTCCATCTCATGCAAAGACTTAGAGACACAAAATATTTGTATTCACATCATCATGGACACGGTGGACGACCTAGACAACCTCGAATGGTCCAAGTTGAAGAAGAAAACTTGACTTTTCCATCTCGCGTAGCGAACTTCGAACCATATCTACAGGGCGTCCCAAGAAATAGTGTCAAGCGGAAGTCCAGAGATAGAGCACACCTAGAAGTATCTGAATACCCCTATATATGTTATGCAATATTTTGTAGTTTTCGAGTTATGAATTTTTTTTCTAAATTTTAGAGAATTCTCTACCTCGACAACTTAAAGCTGTTCAAAAACGAAAGACCACGACCTGTCTATTGGTTGCATAGTCTCTTGCAGAAAACAGCATCGTTAAATCCAGTTGTCGTGCACTCAAGGTCCGTAGGAATAGCAAAGTAGTCAGACAACAGAAACAACACCAATCCATACCGATAATAGCACTCAGAGTCCGTAGTGAAAGCCAAATTTCGGATCTGCGTGCACTCAATGGTCCGTAAAGAAAGCCCAATTGACAGACGCAAAGACAGACATAACGACTGTATAAAGACAACGAAAGCAACCTATGCAATGACACATTTTGAAAACACATCACAACAATATCATAGCTATTTCTTTCTAACATCGTTTACTGCGTTAGCGTTAGCTCTTTTTGTTGTCGCTCAGGTAAAAACCGGTTTTGAAGAATGCGCTCTTTGTGATTTTTTAGCAAGAAACAGGATCTTTTTTAACAAATGTTTGATTTCTGGAACGTTTTTAACGTTTATTATTGCGGTACTGACAACCATTCTGCTATTAGCGCGTTAACATAAGTTATTTATGAATTGAAAATCATATCGCTAATTTCAATAAATCTTCGCTTCTTGTCTTTAAAGGTCGATTAGAGCGAAAGTAGCCCCATTAAGTACTAATATTTTTCAATGACTATGATAGCTGAGACTCTGAAGAACTTTTTAGACCAGCTTAGAAATCATGAAATCACCACTTTGGATTTTTAATTGAGAGTCGAAGATTTAAGTCATAATTATCAGATCGTAAATTTTTCACTTTACATTAAAATTTTCATGGCTTCATCAAAGCTACGAAGCCGATTATTTTATGTATAAACAGTAAACTCTTGGAGATTAATTAGCAGAAAAGAGAATTTGGAAAAGTATTTTAAATTTTCTTTTGGAACAGTTTTAAGTTGTTGAGGTAGAGAATTCTCTAAAATTCAGAAAAAAGTGCATAACTCGTAAACTACAAGAAATTGCATAGCATATATGGGGACGATTCAGATACTTCTAGGTGTGCTCTATGATAGAGCCTCTATCCCTGGACTTCCGCTAGATACTATTTTTGGGACACCCTGTATAAGGCTCATGTGACAGGACCTCACTTAAAACTTCGCAGCGAACGATTAGTAAGTATTTTTTTCAACATTTTTGTTTATTCTTCTGCTGCTGATTCACCGTACATTAGATTTCGTCATTTCGCTGTTAGTAGTTTTTGAAAAGGAAAGTCCCAGCTTTTGAAAACTGCCCTGTATAATGAACTTCATCCAAGTATCGTTGTCCTGAGAGACCGACTCATTTTATCTCGGTCCTCTTTTCATCATTCAGGAAATATATGTGGCAGTTTTCTAGAATGCACCGGCAACACATCCCGCCGCTTTGGGTTAAAGGGAATGCGCTCGAAAATGTCTGCAGTCGTTTACACGATATAACGATTTAAAAAGCTCTTTGAAGAATTGCTCGTAATAAATTCATAAGGGTTAGTTATACCTGCCAGACGAAACGGATTTGAGTACAACGTTACGCGACACAGCTAAGAAGTTTTGTTAAAGTTTAATGTACAGCGTCTTACCAGCAGGAGATAATTGCCTGCTAGGACAACGCATAGAAAAAGCACGTAACGTATTTTTATACAATGCAAAAGGTACTATGCAGTCGCCAAATTAATATCCCATTAAGAGCTCGAATATTGAAGAGCTGTACTGTACGGTGTTGAGACTTGGCAATGACAAAAGCAACACAAAAAAGAATACAATCTTTCAAACTCTGGTGTTACCGTAAAATGCTTAGAATATCTTACGTGAGTCATACGACAAATGAGGGAAGTCCTGCGGAGAACGAACAAGACAACAGAGCTTATGAACCTCATAAAATAAAGAAAAACACAATATTTTGGCCACATCATGAGAAACGAGAAATACGAACTGCTCCGACTTATCATCGAAAGTAAAATCAATACCAAGAGGGGACCAGGAAGAAAACGCAACTTCTGACTCAAAAATCTGCGACAATGGTCAAATATGACATCAATAGAATTATTTAGAGCCCCCACAAATAAGATTAAATGGGCAAATTTAATGTAGTAGCCAACGTTCTCAAGGATAAGGCACCTTAAGAAGAACAAGTACAGCGCCGATTACACGTCAGCTTTAGGCACTCAGCGTCTTGATAAAAAACTTTTTTTGTGCACATTGTAATCTACGTTTTAAGACAAGTCCGGCAGGTTTTTAAATAAAACCAGCATCAGGTAAAGAAGATCAAACATTTTCAGACCCTCAGATCTTCTTCACCCTAAATATCTAAAATCGTTAGATGGCTTCCTATCAAGACGAAAATTTGTATCGTGTGTTGTCTCAGGGTGCCAATTTCAAATCTGGCCGTTGTTTAGAGTTTCAGCTTCAGCTAAAGAAGATCAAAAATTGTCAGATCCTCAGATCTGTAAGTTCACCTTAAATATCTAAATATCTAAAATCGTTATCTGATTTCCTATCAGGAGAAAAACTCGTATGGTGTATAGTTTGAGGGTGCCAATTTCAAGTCCGGCTGTTGTTTAGAGTTTCAGCCTCAGGTAAAGGAGATCAAACATTTTCAGTCAATCGGATATGCAAGCTCACCCTAAATATTTAAAATTTGTTATTTGATTTCGTATCAGCACAAAAACTCGTATTATAGATTGAGGTTGCCAATTTCAAATCGGGCCGTTGTTTTGAGTATCAGCCTCAGGTAAAGAAGATCAAGCATTTTGAGTATCTCGGGTATTAAAGCTCACCCTAAATATCTAAAATCGTTGTCTGGCTTCCTATCAAGATGAAAACTCGTATCGTGTATAGTTTGAGCATGCCAATTTCAAATCGGGCCACTGTTTCGAGTTTCAGCCTCAGGTAAAGAATATAAAATGTTTTCAGACCCTCAGTTCTGTAAGTCCACCTTAAATATCTAAAATCCTCATCTGATTCCCTATCAGGACGAAAACCCGTGTAATGTATAGTTTGAGAGTGCCAGTTTCAAATAGGGGCGTTGTCCTGAGCATCAAACTCAGGCAAAGGAGATCAAACATTTTCAGACCCTCGAAATGTACAGTTCATTTCATGTAAGAAGACAACAGTGGCGTCATAGTTACATAGGTGCGCTGTGTACGCATCATCAGCTAGTAGCGTGGATTTAATTGATTTGAGGAGCATCGTTTGACAGTCGTGTGCGAATTATCTTGTGCGGTTTGTTTTTGATGTTGTGTATTTTACGTAAGTCCAACGTCGCTGAAGACATTGGAGAGAAGCTGTCAAAATTACGAAAACGTTAAAATTCTCTACGTTAAAAATATGCTAAAAATTAAGAGGTTTTTTTAAGTAAACGTGCTGTAGACTTTGTAGCTTCCTGTGCAGATCTCTGGAAGTACAAGTAAGAATGGGGAAACTCTTCGCAGCCAATTCTACTGTAGACTTTCAAGGTAGTACTCCGACCACCACTATAAGCGTGAACTCGAGAATGGCAGAGGTCAAATTTCAACATCGAGATGTTAAAAACATCCTCCAAAAACTGAACACGAATAAAGCTACTGGTCCTGACCAAATTCCAGCCATTGTCCTTAAACGCTGTGCCGCTGAGCTTGCACCTATTCTTTGCAAGCTCTTCAAACTTTCGTATCAACGAGGCATGTTTCCCGCTTCATGGAAGATTGGCTGCGTACAACCCATCCCTAAGAAAGGCAAAAAAACTGATCCCACCAATTATAGACCTGTGGCTCTTCTCAGCATCATGTCCAAGGTTATGGAGACTGTCATTAACGCACAGCTCCTGAAATACCTGGACAACAATAACATCATAAATGACCGCCAGTATGGCTTCCGTAAGCACAGGTCTACAGGTGACCTCCTTGCCTACGTCACTCACTTGTGGAACAAAGCAATAGAAAATCATGGCGAATCCCGTGTTGTTGCACTTGACATATCGAAAGCTTTCGACAGAGTGTGGCATGAGGGACTTCTGGTCAAGCTTGCTGCTTATGGACTACCACCTGGCCTGCGCCAGTGGCTGAATAGCTTTTTGAACGACCGATCTCTGTTTGTTGTAGTCGAGGGCTGTTCATCAGACGTATTTTCAATAAACGCAGGTGTTCCTCAGGGATCTGTCCTATCCCCTACACTGTTTCTACTGTACATCAACGAGCTGTTGGAAATAACATCCAATCCGATCTACAGCTTCGCAGATGACAGTACATTAGTGTCGTGCATGGAACCAGGCAAGCCACTATCATCCCAGGAGACGGTACGTCGGCGCCAGCAGCATGCCTCACAGATCAACGCAGATATCAAAACAATTGTCGAGTGGGGATTAGCAAATAAAGTACAGTTCAACGTACAAAAAACTCAGGCAACAACACTTACAAAGAAGTCTCACGATGGCTTACCAACCGTGGAAATGGAGGGCCACCCCATAGTCGAATCACCTTCCGTCAAGCTTTTGGGGATCAACATCAACAATAACATGTCCTGGCACGACCACGTCGTCAGTATTGCTAAAACGGCATCCCAGAAGCTTGGAGTCTTGTTCCGCTCTAGGAAGTTGTATACACCAGAGCAACTGCTGCTGCTCTACAAGGCACAGATCCGACCATCGCTGGAGTATTGCTCCCATGTGTGGGGATGCGCTCCGAAACACTCTCTAAAGCTTCTGGACACTATCCAGAAAAGAGCAATTAGATTAATCGATACGCCTAACCTCACAAAGGACCTCCACAGCCTGGAACATCGAAGGAGGGTGGCTGACCTATCCCTCTTTTACAGATTCTATCACGGAAGATGTTCGAGTGAGCTCTCCCAGATAATAACACCAAAGGCTGTCCGAACCAGGAACACTAGAGAAGCTCTGCGAGCTCATCCTTACCAGGTCGAGGTCCTTACTCCCCGAACCAGTCTCCTCCAGCGTTCCTTCTTTTGGAGAATTTCGACGCTGTGGAATCAGCTGCCGGGGAATTTGTTTCCCGACGGCTACAACCTGCAGCGTTTCAAATCTAACGTGAACCGACACTTGTCCTCTCGCAGCGCTTCTATAGCGCCATAGGCTTTCGGCCTTTGCGGGAGGCTGATCATAAAAAAAAAAATGCATAAAACTACTACAAACCATCAAAGGCTATTGTAATTAAATATTAGCAAGTTATTTAAAAAGGCATTGAAGATTGAGAAGCTGTCATTATTTTGTTATGTTCTCACCTGAGCGTCTACGAATAGACGTCGCATTAGCAGCGCCATGGCGGCCTAGCTGCTCCTGTGATGGAGGACATCCTCCCCAGAGCCTCTGCTGCACTCATAGATTTCATTTCAAAATCTGCAACAAGAATAGAGAACAAATAAGTCAGGCGCCGTATATGCAAATACCAGAAAATCATTTCTATTTATATTCATTCATTTGAAAACTTCCCAAAATAAAAACGCCGACTCACGGAACTATTTAACTGAAAACTAATTTATCCCTTTGTAACCTTTCCCTCCCAAGATTATCCTGTTAAAAATTAAAAAAAATGACAAGAGGTATGGAATAATCCCCTGTTTTAAAGGTATGTCGAAGTACGTTATTTTGACGTTTAATTTTTTAAAATCGGTCAGACATGCAGACCGACGGATATGATTGACGTGAATTTTCGTTATGTAGATATCACAGAACTCCCAAAAAGTGTACTATCTCAACATCTAAAATTTTCGCGATCACAATACTGCCCTCACCTATCAGTGTGAGAAGTATCTTAAGCTACAGATGCAGTTCAAAAGTAATTTCCTGATACTTCTACAAAAGAATCTGAAAGCTGCCATTTGAGAATTTGTTTAAAACATCTCCAAAATATCTCGTAATGGAAATGTTTCGCTCAGTGGTTGACATATTTTGGTTAATAATTCTTGGTTATTTGTATATTAGAATAAATAAGTCGACAATTCTATACCGAGGTATAGTATATAATTTAGCATATTCTAAATAATGCCTAATGTTATAATGCCTAATAATGCCTAATATTATAATGATAATGAAGTAACATCCATAGCAAAAGTGTTTTAGTATGAACAATGACTTCAACAAGGTTTCAGATGAATCTATTGTAATTTTCTCTCATGGCAACAATAATATTTTATTCAGTATAATCATAGCTCTAATCACTCTCACGTGACGTAAATTCTTGTTCATTTGTTTGAATCATCAATGCCGTGGCAAACAACCTTTCATGTCGTACTATTGCCGTAACAATAGCAAGTCCATTGAAATTCCGATGTTTGTTGTTTGTTTCTGCAACGGAAATATGTACATAATAGAAAAATGAGTTTGTAATGTGGTATGCAAAAAATATTACGATAGTTTAAAAAAAAGTTTTTCAACATATACCAAAAATATAAAGGACAACGCTGTCACAAGTTCACTGCTAACGAAAAATTATATTAATGACCTAGTAGTTGTTCCTGTGATAACTATGAGTTGCTAAACTATGCTTTTTTTAACTACTAGTACTAATGATGAAAGGGAATATTTTGAGATGATGAAGGTAACGTGCTTTCTACATCTCCAGGCATAGACATTTTTATATTCGTAGCCCTTCAAAAAAGCCCAAACACATGTCCCTACAATTATACTTGTGCTAAATTGCCAAATAGGATTCTTTTTTTACAGAGGTCGATGTAAAGTAGCAGATCGCAAAATAGCTTTTTCGTAGTATAAGCATTGTCGTAGAATCTAACTAGGTATAATGTACATAAATAGAAAATACAGAACCTAATTACTGATGACGGATTTTTGTAGACTAGCTTAAATTTAGGTCCATATACTCATCAATGCTGTATATTGGATTTTCAAGTAGAATCCGTTTTACAGCTGTTTGGAATTTCCTAAAGATTTTTATTGATTTTATAGAAGCCGGTAACTTCTTGTAAAGTTTGATGTGTAAAATGATCGGAAGTTTCGCTAATGTAGCTAAACGATGTTGAGGTAGTTGAATAGTATAGGTATGTATTTCGGAGGTTGTAGCCACTAGCTGAGCTGACGTCAGTTAGCTATGTTAAATAAAATATACAGTGCGTTCTATTAATAGAAATCGGGGATATGCTTGTCTGATATTTTGGAAAAATAATTTAAAACTTGGCAACGTCGTAAACGCGTAAAAAATATTACAAGGCTAAATAGGGTATTAGTAGGTACTTCGATTTAAAATGAAACATACAGGGTACTACATTTAAAAAAAAACAAAGTAAAATGACTTTCAAATTGCCATAATTTAAAATTCTTCCAAAAACACTGTGTAGATGCACATACAGTTAGTAACATCCAAAATAATATTCATTTAATATTCATGTAACTCGCTGTATTATATTATTGGGATAAGTTAAAGGAATATATCAATTTGGACGTATTACTTGCGACCTGGCAAATCCAGAAATTATAGAAAATAAATTGTAACTTGGCAACGTCGCAACCAATCTCAGGAATATTTTATAGTTAAATAGAGATCAATGATGGATACTAGAAGAATAAAAAAAGTTATAGTTCCATATAAAAAACAAATTGATCACCATCCTGCTTTATTGAAATACCCTGTATATTTCAAAATATTTTTAGGATATGCGCCATAAGCAACCAAATAACTTTTGTGTTTGATATTTTCTTTTACCAGGCATATTTTGGGAGATATCGAAGAGTGACATCCAATCCAATCTACAGCTTCGCAGATGATAGTACATTAGTGTCGTGCATGGTACCAGGCAAGCCACTGTCATCCCAGGAGACGGACGTCGGCGACAGCAGCATGCCTCTTAGATCAACGCAGATATCAAAACAATTGTCGAGTGGGGATTAGCAAATGAAGTACAGTTCAACGTACAAAAAACTCAGGCAACACCTCTTACAAAGAAGTCTCACGATGGCTTACCAAGCGTGGAAATGGAGGGCCACCCCATAGCCGAATCACCTTCCATCAAGCTTTTGGGAATCAACATCAACAATAACATGTCCTGGCACGACCATGTCGCCAGTATTGCTAAAGCTGCATCCCAGAAGCTTGGAGTTTTGTTCCGCTGTAGGAAGTTGTATACACCAGAGCAACTGCTGCTGCTCTACAAGGCACAGATCCGACCATCGCTGGAGTATTTCTCCCATGTGTGGGGATGCGCTCCGAAACAATCTCTAAAGCTTCTGGACACTATCCAGAAAAGAGCAATTAGATTAATCGATACACCTAACCTCACAAAGGACCTCCACAGCCTGCAACATCGAAGGAGGGTGGCTGACCTATCCCTGTTTTACAGATTCTATCAGGGAAGATGTTCGAGTGAGCTCTCCCAGATAATAACACCAAAGGCCGTCCGAACCAGGAACACTAGAGAAGCTCTGCGAGCTCATCCTTACCAGGTCGAGGTCCTTACTCCCCGAACCAGTCTTCTCCAACATTCCTTCTTTTGGAGAACTTCGACGCTGTGGAATCAGCTGCCGGGGAATGTGTTTCCCGACGGCTACAACCTGCAGCGTTTCAAATCTAACGTGAACCGACACTTATCCTCTCACGGCGCTTCTACAGCGACATCGGCTTTCAGCCTTTGCGGAAGGCCGACCATAAAAAAAAATGGACATCCTGTATAATGTGAGGTATGGATTAAGCCAAAAAATCTAAAAAATGTGGTGAAGGCCCATTAGAAAATGGATTTATCGTGTTCGGTTTGATTTTCCTTCATACTAAACCTCCCCCCTCCCCCATTACTGCCATTCCTCCCACCTGCTCACGGCTCTGGCAGAATTCGCTGTTTGTCGGCTTGTTCTATGAAACGCAGCGCTGATGCAAACAACGGTCCATGGCATGGCGCTACATTGATTCGGTTGTTGGAACTGATGACGTGTTGCCAACAGTCATGTTTGGAGCTGAACAGCAACCCACAGAACCATTATAATCCAGCCTCAGCCGCAGCAGCCACGTACGATGGAATAACTGGATATCAGGACCGGACCTAGCCCATCTTTGAAATAAGGGGAGCCCCGACTAATATGAAAATACTCTTCGCCTCATCATCTTGGAATGTGTATATTTATACAGGGTGTCCATTTAGTGTGTAATTCTTCGATATCTCGCAAGGTATACCAGATAGAAGAAAATGTTAAATACAAAAGTTATTTGGTTGCTTAAGACGCATATCCTCAAAATATTTTGAAATATACAGGGTGTTTTAGGAAAGCAGGATAGTGATCAATTTGAATTTTTCATATGGAACTATAACTTCCTTAAAATTCTTCTAATTTCCATCATTGATCTCTATTCTCTGAAATATTTCTGGGATCTGTTGCAACATTGCCAAGTTATAATTTATTTTCTATTAATTTCTGGATTAGCAAAAGGCAGAAAGTTCTGCCGGTGCGCCATCTAGTACCCGGAGGTAACGGCAACCAAAGAGAAACGCTACTAACAGCAGTAAACTCTTTGGTGGAACGACAAGGCTCGTCCGCTTTTAGCCACCAGAGGCACGGGTTCTGTACGCAGCAGCCGATATACGAGGGTTGCTCTATACCTCCGTCAATCCACCAGTACGCAGACAGCTGTTTCACGCTTATTTGCGATCATCAGTGCGCCATAGGTCGATTGACGGCAATAGAGAGCATCAGGTCTTTCATGTTAACAAAACATGTGTTAGCAAAAGGCAGAAAGTTCTGCCGGTTCGCCATCTGGATTTCTGGATTGCAAGTAATTTTGGATTGCAAGTAATAAATTAAGATTGCAAATTTCTGGATTGCAAGTACTACGACCAAATTCATATATTCCTTCAACTTTTCTCAATAATATTATAGAGCTAGTTGAATATTAAATGAATATTATTTTGAATGTTACTATGTGCATCTACAGGGTGATTTTGGAAGAATTTTACATTATGCCAATTTGAAAGTAATTTTACTTTGTTTTTCAAACGTAACACCCTGTATGTCTTATTTTAAATGGAAGTACCTACTAATATCTTGCGTCTATGGCGTTGCCAATTTATAAATTATTTTTCCAAAATTTCAAACAAACATATCCCCGATTTGTATTAATAGAACGCACTATATATTTTATTTAACATAGAACTCCCTAGTAATGGTTTACGGTATGAAAAGGTTTTGACTGGTGTCCCTAAAATAGGAAAACCGTTTTCCATGCGCATATGCTATCTATTTCGAATAGGGTTAGTAAAAAATACAAGAACGCTTAAATACGTCCACAACTTGCACAGCTGGAACGTTAAAATCTACACCTGCAGGTTTTTGAACATGCAAAATTCAAAAATTCTAACAGCAATGTTGCCAGATCTACCACTTCTACGTTACACTGGAATCTGATTTGAATTATACCATGAAGCTTGCAGATCACAAGCCACAAATGCGCAGATAATTGTTGGTATGAAACCCAGAGTAACAACTGAACATAGAGGTAGTAAACAAACCACTTCAGCATGGCGTGCTCAAAGCCATCATCTTTGACACTTCAGCCTCCAAACATTGATCAGCTGTGACCTCACAGTTACAGTTCAAATTGTAAACAATGCTGTGTAACGCCAACTAACCTGAAAATTCTTCCAATGCAACCCGTGTTACAAACACTGTACTTTTTGAGTTCCATCTCGAAAAACGGTTAAACTACACTCGAATATAGCACAGCAAGTCCGTAAAGCTTCACTAGAGTTACCAACAAATAGCAAATTCGATTTTACTGACCAAGCATAAAAGACGCACAAACAAAACAAACGTTTGACAGTCGAGGTTCTACCGTAAATAAGTCACTTGGCGTTGCCAGCTCCTCAAAATTTATGTAAGACTTCAGAATTTGCGTTTATGATGAAGAAACATGCAGTAACGCGGTAAAGGTCAACAAATCTATTGATTTTGCTGTAATCATCCCTGCACACATCAAAATGCCGTCCTTTTTAACGTAGAATGGAATATTTCTGAATACCATACAATTAAGACGATAGTAAACAATTATTATTGCCGTATCTGGTGGTCAATATGACAATGTAAGAAAAGATGTCGGCCTATTAGAGTTAGTTGTTTACTACCTCTATGTCCAGTTGTTACTCTGAGGTTTGAAGGCATTATTTTTTACGAGCATATGCAGTCAGAATGCTGCCTGAATACGTGTCTGTAGAGGACATCTCTACATATGTTTGTTGTCCATTATCTGGTGCTGCGGCTTTTAAATGTATCGTCACTTTGTGCCTGAATAAGAGTCGGCTTCTCCGTGTTTCCATTCAGACACATTCCAAGCTGCTGCGGCAGTAATGACGCCCCGAAATGGGTCATGCGACAACCAAATGGGGCCTGGAACGTGGAACAGTCGTTTGAGCTCCTGTTTGAGATTCTACTATAGATACAAAGATGGCCTCGGCAGGGAATATTGGGAGCGGTAAAGGAATATTAGAGACGTTCTTAAAGGTCATTTCAAACAGATACCTTTGCAGATTAGCTAAAGGTTTTGAGTTCAATCTTATACAGGGTGGGGCATAAAAACCAAGTGTTTTTGGTTTGAGTAGTACTCATATATTAGAAAAGGGAGGAGCGCGCGGTTTATTACAATCTACTCCTTGACTCAAACCATTTCACTTTCTTACTTGCCACTTGCCATCATGGAGCGGTAGACGCTAGAACAACGCGTGGCATCATTGGCTCATATTTTTTTGGAGAAAATGGGGTCACCTCTACAGTAACATCTGAACGTTACATTCATATGGTGAATACCTTTTTCATACCTGAATTGCAAAGAAGAGGTGTGGATATCAAAGATTTGTGGTTCCAGCAAGATGGGGCCACGGCACACACCGCCAGAGCATCCATGACTGTTCTTCGCCACCTGTTTCCAAATCGGTTAATTTCGAGGTTTGGTGGCATTTCATGACGTCCTCGGTCTCCTGACTTATCAATTTGTGATTTTTTTCTATGGGGATCACTCAAGTCACGTGTTTAAAAGGCCAAGCCCCGTACGACAGGCGCAGGGAAGGAAGCGATTTGCCATGAAATCTCTTAAAAATCAACAGAGACATGCTGGAAACAGTGGAGTGCAATTTTCGTGAAGGGCTGCATCATATGCCAGATGTAATTTTTGCAATTAGACATTTCAAAATGGTATATTATCAACTATGTTCTACTGCCAATATTTTTTTTAGCGTAAAAACTAATAATTTTATGATTATTTTAAAAACACTTGATTAATATGCCCCACCCTGTATAGCTGAAGTTATGATTATGTTGCATTCGTCAAGATAAGGAATTTTTCCTAGTAATATAAGGAGTGATCCAATAGTACATGCACTTAAAACAGCTCAGTAATTTTAGGAATTACGAGTACTGATTCAAAGGAAAACGCTGAAGCACGTCAACAGATTTGTCTAGGGGGACAACTTTTTAATCAAAAACTAATTCACCCTCTTGTACCCTCTGCTTCCAAGGCCCTTTAAACATTTTAAATGGCAAGGGATATCCTGTAATAGCTTGTTTTAAAGGTATATCGAAGTCCTTTATTTTGACGTTTGCTTTTTTTAAACCGATTGATCCGTTTTCGAGAAAAATCTTTATGAACCTTAATAAAATAAAATCAAACGAAAATATGACTTTTTATTGCAATAAAGGTGAAAGCGTTGCCCGTTATTGGCCAAACAATGATATACAGAGTTTGGCTGTACCGAGTTTTAACTCTAAATATCAATAATTTTTGCGCAAAAATATGGTCTACTTATTTCTAAAACTTCGATCTCGAACGATATCTTTGCAGATTCTAGAATGATTGTATGCAGGGTGAATAAGAAGTCCGTGAATTTAGTCAAAAAATGCCACAATCAGCAATTTTTTAAGAACCATATTATACAGGGTGGGCCAATAGTGCGTGGACGGAGGATTGTGGGCTTTTTAAAAAATGTTTCAAAAATCTGTCACTTTATCATGGTGGGGACCCTCGAGGGCTATAAAGTAAAAATATTTTCACTTAAATTTTGACGTTTATACAGGGTGATTCATATCAAACTTACATTTTTTTGAATGGAACTCCCTATATATTATTGCATATTTGGATTCCTTGGTCAATTCTAGAGTGACTTTATCTATCACACATGGAACTTTAAACGAACCGTTTAGGCGCAAATCACCATTTTTGGTATAATTAGGTATCAGAAAAAAATTGAATATCGCAGCGATTATAAAAGCTAGAAGGCCATGACTTTGCGGTACGACTAAGCATGAAATGCGTCACCTTAGGTCAGACGGCTAAATTTGAATTCTTTTTGTGCTTGGAGAAATCAGGGGATAAATTTAGGAAACTTCAATCACAGATAACTTGATTTTTTCAAATAAGAATGCCCATTTTAGTTTCAAGAATCAAATGTAAAATTTGATTACCTTTCTAACAATATAGCATTCTTGATATCAATCTTTTTTGGTTTTCATTTTATTTCAAATTTTCAGTCAAATCGGTGTTTTTCAATTTTCCTGCGTGCAAGCAACCTAGCAGGCCATGAAAAATAAACAAAAGCTCATTAATATGGAGGAAACCAACTTACTTAGTAGAAAGATGCAAACTAACTAGAGCAACGAGGCAAGATTATGAAAATTCCTTATAACATATTAGCTCTAACCGGAACAACAGCGGCAAGATATCTAATGTCAATGAGTAGCTGGGGTATGACAGAAGTGTTTGTTTTTCACAACCTACTAGCTATTGAAGTCTACTAGAGCTTGACAACTTTCCAAAACGATTAAAAATTTTGAAACAAAAGGAAAACTACCGGCGACTTTTGCTTACAGTCTAACATGTTTAGAATGAAATTTCACATTTAGTGGGATAAAAAAATAGTCATTTCCGTTTAGTTGAGTCAAAAGTAAAGATATCCCCAACTGGAGCATTCTGAACATCTATTGAAATAATTGCTAGAAAATTTTAATTCGCTATGTTGTAATTGTGATTATTTCATGTAGTTTTCTGCAAACTAAATTATGTTTTACAATTCAAACAGACTGCAATTCAAGTTTCATTTTCCGCAATTTTGCTAATAAATAAAAGTACCTACTGAAGAATTCGAAGGGTTTCAGTCAGGAGTATCATTCCTTTTGACTCACGGAAATGGCTACTTTTTTATGGCATTAAATGTGGAATTTTATTCAAATTTATTCAGAAGAAATAGATATTCTACTGCCAGTAACAATCACTAGTAGTTTTCCTTTGATTAAATATTTTTTTATGGACTTTGGAAATTGGCTAATAACTAGTAGGCTATGAAAAATGAGCGTTCCTGTTACCTCTATTGTTTCGGGTTAGAGCTAATATGTTGTAAGGAATTTTCATAATCTTGCCTCGCTGCTCTAGTTAGTTTGGATCTTTCTACTAAGTTAGTTGGTTTCTTCCATACTAACGAGCTTTTGTTTATTTTTCATGGCTTGCTATGTTGCTTGCATGCAGGAAAATTGAAAAACACTGATTTGACTGAAAATTTGAAATAAAATGAAAACCAAAAAAGATTGGTATCAAGAATGCTATATCGTTAGAAAGGTTATCAAATTTTACATTTGATTCTTTGAATCAAAATAGGCATTCCCATTTGAAAAAATCAAGTTATATGTGATTAAAGTTTCCTAAATTTATCCTCTGATTTCTCCAAGTACAAAAAGAATTCAAATTTAGCCGTCTGACCTAAGATGACGCATTTCATGCTTAGTCGTACCACAAAGTCAAGGCCTTCTAACTTTTGTAATCGCTGCGATATTCAATTTTTTTCTGATACCCACTTATACCAAAAATGGTGATTTGCGCCTAAACGGTTCGTTTAAAGTTCCATGTGTGATACATAAAGTCACACTATAATTGATCAAGGAATCCAAATGTGCAATAATATATAGGGGGTTCCATTAAAAAAAATGTAGGTTTGATATGAATCACCCTGTATAAACGTCAAAATTTAAGTGAAAATATTTTTACGTTATAACCCTCAAGGGTCCCTACCATGATCAAATGACGGATTTTGGAAATATTTTTTAGTAAGCCCATAATCCTCCGTCCACGCACTATTGGCCCACCCTGTATAGATATCGCACTCTCCTTTGGATTAAGAGGTCGGACCGAACATTGAACGCTCCAATTTTGCCGCGAAAACGATTTTGATAGCTTTAAATCCGCTGGACCGGCACCTTAGACTTTGTTAATATTACACAGAGGCGTAGCCACGAAAGGTTAAAAGTCGTGACATCCACCTGTTTTTTTGAAATTTTATGAATATTGATCAAAACAATTGGTCATCTTAATATTATACAAATGCAGTTTAGAAAAGTAAAAAAACACGATTTTATAATAAATTACTTAAAAATTGAAAATAAATATAGTTAAAAAATGAAGTCAAGTTGATTGACTCAGTACTTCCCACACATAACTGTGACACCAGTTTATTGTCTTTCCATAGCATGAAGCTTTATTCAGTCTGAGATCCCCTTGCAACCAAATCATCGGTAGCCCTCCCCCTAAAATTGTCTTATGCCTTAGGTCTTTCCTTCACAGGTCAATGGACAGCTTATTATCAATACTACAAACTTTTCAGTTTTACAACCCACCACCCCAATTTCATCCCCACCCAAAGAAAAGTAGAAAATGATCAGGAACCTCTGAATCATCTAAAAACGGAGTTTGAGCTGTTTTCATATTTTCAGGTTTTTTATTATTTCTGCGCCGCCTCTGGCACGATTTATAAAAACAGTACGCATCCTCGCCACGGTGGTAATACTGTGCCAGAATTCCATTGAAATCAATTCAATAGTTTCCTCGTTACACAATATAGAACGATCTGAAGCAGTACTCGTATGTTTACACCAGAAAGAAGTCCTTTGGTTTCTGTAATAGGCAAGGCAATGTTCGGATGAACCTAAAAAGATGATTTATGTCGCTAGGTCTTCCTTCACAGGTTACTGTACAGCATGAATACAACAAATTTTTCAGTTTTTCACCCCCTCCCCCCGCAACTACCCCAATTTCACCCGCACCCAAAAAAAAGGCAGAAAATGATCAGGAATCTCTACAATGCTTAAAAACTAAGTTTGAGCTGTTTTTATATTTTTAGTTTTTTTATTATTTCTGCGCCGCCACTGGCACGATTTATAAAAACCATATACATTTTTCATCCTCGCCACGGTGGTAATACTGTGTCAAAATTCTATTGAAATCAATTCAACAGTTTCCTCGTTACACAATATAGAACGATCTGAAGCAGTACTCGTATGTTTACGAGTACATCAAAAAGAAGTCCTTTGGTTTCTGTAATAGGTAAGGCAATGTTCGGATGGACCTAAAAAAAGTTATTTATGTCACTAGGTGTTCCTTCACAGGTCAATGGACAGTCTATTATGAAAGCAACAAATTTTTCAATTTTACAACCCCCCACCCCCCCAACCACCCCAATTTCACCCCCACACAAAGAAAAAATAAAAAAATGATCAGGAATCCCTAAAACGTATAAAAACGAAGTTTGAGCAGTATTTAATTTTTTTTGTTTTTTGCTAATTACTCCGCCGTCCATGCACCGATTAAAAAATTATACGTACATTACCTACTACGACCCCACAGCATATCGCTGCCCAAATTTCATCACAATCCATGCAGCGGTTGCTGATATTACGTGGCTAGAAAAACGCGTATAGACCGACAAAAAGACAGACAGACCGACAGACACAGACAGACCGACGGAAATGAGAGACGTAGATTTTCATTATGTAGACATCATAAAACGCCCAAAAAGTGTATTATCTCAAAATTGAAAATTTTCGCGATCACAATACTACCCTCACCTATCTGTGTGGGAAGTAAAAACTACAAAACACGCTTCTAAAGAACATCGGACAAGAGAGTTAAAAGCATTGTTTGAAAGAGTATTTTTCATTTTTTTTTCAGCTATATTTATTATAGGTACAGCTGAACCATTGCAAACGGATCTCTCGTTGAAACAATGGAGATACACTAAATGTCACACTAATAGGGAAAAACGCTCGAAACGAGCATTCTTGTATAATAGTGTGGTTCCAGACATAAAAATGATTAAATAATTCCAACCGCACCACCGCACTACCGGGGCGTAGAGAGAGCTATTCATTTGCACAAAACCACAAAACGTTTTTAAAAGCACATTGTCATAATTCCAGAGTGTCACCAGGGCGGCTCACAATGGGACTAATGTTCCATGTTGGAAACGGTAGAATAATTAATTTATTTTCTGACTTATCTGTACTCGTATATCTTTCAACCTTTAGAAATATCCCCTTTGTTACCATTGTACTGATACTGTTTACATTTCCATACAACGCAGTGTTATATAGGGTGAGTCAAGCTCAACGCCTTCCACTCTTTTGACCAAACGATATGTATTGTCTTTTCAGAAAAATAACTATGTCACTGTATCTAGGTCGAGTTGGACTACATCTTAAAATTAATGACTTTTATGCAGGGTGTCTAATGAAAGCGTATTATATTATAGTTATGTTTTTTAAATGGAATACCCTGTATATTATTTCATATTCAGATTTTTTGGTTAATTCTGGTGTGACTTTGTGTATCACATATGGGACTTATAACGCACTGTCTAGATACAGAACCCCATTTTTGGTATAAGTAGATATCAGAAGAACATTGAATATTGCAGCGATTATAAAACCTAGAAGGCTGTGACTTTGCGGTATTACTAAGCGTGGAATGCGTCAGCTAAGGTTAGACTATCAAATTTGAATTGTTTTTATACTACGGTAAATCAATTGAGGAAGCTTCAATCAGAGTAACTTATATCTATAAGCTATCTCTGACTGAAGTTTCCTCAATTAGTACATAGCATTTTTATTTGTTTATAAGCAACAACCACTGCAGTGACCATAGATGGATTTTGTTTGGATCCCTTGTCAGGATTCCAAGGTTTTCCAGGGGTTCCAAGTCGTCTACAAATAAATGGTTACTAGAATCAACTGACTTAGCTTGTGTAGAGTATGAATAGAAGTGGTCCGAGAACAGAGCCTTGAGGAATACCACTATGCACGTGTCTTGTTAGTCATAGACAGCCATTTATTCTCACACATTAAATTCGATTATTAAAAAAGCTGTCAATTAGTTTTAACAGGTTACCCCTAATTCCAAGCTGCTCCAGTTTGCTTAAAAGTTTTCTGTGTCACTTTATCAAACGGTTTTTTCATTTATTTTGATTTGATTTATTTGATTTCATTATTTCATAGAAATTTAAATATATATAGGATATGTAAAAATTGTCAAGGTGTTCCACAAACTCCTTTATTTATGAAAAGAGAGGCGATAACATTTTTTGAATTCCTTGTAGAGAATAGCAAAACTCGATTCTCGTTAGAGGCGGAAATTTATTTTGGGTTTTTTCAATCAAAAGTAAATATCCATAAAAAAAGCTCTGCGAAGAATCCCCACCTGAGGCTTCTCTGTTGACTTCTAATTAACAGTGCTGTTCCGAGAGTGGCACCGGGAAACAGTAACAAAGCCTACACAGAACACGAGGCTAATGACCAAAGCAGTCGATGCCCATTACACAGAAGTAAATTCAGATAGGCAAGGTAGTATATAGTTTACAGATTACTTCAAAATCTAAATGCCACCGATAGGGTGACTCCACAACCCAATTTGACCGTACTATTAAAAACAAGAGAAATTTGGATCACCCGGCGGGAGTCCCTAATTCAATTAATTAATGTTAAATTAGATGAATTAGCTGAAGCGATAGAGGATGCCGGATTGCTGATGGTCTCAAATTACAGCAAACGATCCCTTGTTTATTCGTCTATCTATCCTAACCTGTACATCACAAATTTAAACTCCTACCATCACTTATCTTAATTGAACAGCGAACTATTTTTATTGAAGTTCTGTAGTCGACCGACAGTGATTTAGGTTAGGTTACCTATTTAGAGTTCACTGTACAATCGATGCTCGTGTTAGGTGGAAGTTCATTGAAGTCAGTAGCTTCCAGATGGGTGAATCCTAAAATCTGAAACCTAGCTCTAGCTAGTATTGGTCAGAAACAGAAAATCTGCTCCGCCTTTTGTCCTCTACATGGTAAAAACGACAGTCTGACAGACCTATTTTCTTAGACGACAATGTCCTATCAACAGACTGATCAGAATGTGCAGATGATTCCTCCTCCATTGTAGGATCCTCGGGGGTCCTAACTAGAGTTCCCCCCCTTGTTCAATGTTTTTTGAGAGTTCTGTGTTCATACAACTGTCATAGTGCCAAGAGCACTAATTAAAAAAGTGATGTAATATATCTAACAATAGAAAGCACAAATAATTCATGGAACACAAAAGAAACTCTTTAATTCTCAAATGAAGGACTCACTAGCATCCGAAATATTCATGGACTGTCGTAATTTCATAAAAATGTATGTGAAATTTGTACATAACATGTCATCAGTTTTTAATCCCCTACCCCTTATGAGACGCTAATGTGATGCAACGGGTAAATCGACTCTTAGCAAGGAGGCTCTGCCATTATCACACCCTCTTCACACAGGCAACCCCTTTATACTGCACTTCACCCTTCCCGGCGTTATCTTTTTAGGCATCTACAAGTGGAAAAAAGCCACGTTTCAATATGTTACTAGGGCGAAAGTCCGTGTCATCATGTCAAACACTTGATGCGAAATGCGGAGGAAGAAGAGGTGAGATCATTGAATTTTGAGCGATACATCTAGTGGAATAATAGATAGGGAATCATTTTTTTCGAGGGAATATTGATGCTCTATTTCTGAAAAGTATTTAAGGGTTTATCTATACTTTTATTTAAGCAAAATGTTCCTCAGGGTTCTGCCCTATCCCCTACTCTGTTTCTACAGCTTCTCATGGAACCAGACAAGTCACTATCATCTCAGAACACGGTACGTCGACGACAGCAACAGGCCTCACAGGTCAGCGTAGATAATAGATATATCAAAACAATTGTCGAGTGAGGATTAGTAAATAAAGTACAGTTTAACGTACAGAAAACTCAGGCAACAACACTGATAAAGAAGTCTCACGTTGGCTTACCAACTGTGGAAATGGAGGGTCACTTAATAGTCGAATCACCGTCTGTCAAGCTTTTGGGGATCAACATCAATAATCGCATGTCTTGGCACGACCACGTCGTCAGTATTGCTAAAGCGGCATCCCAGAAGCTTGGAGATTTGTTCCGCTGTAGGAAGTTGTAGACACCAGAAACAATACTGTCTACTCTGCAAGGCACAGATCCGACCATTCTTGGAGTATTGTTCCTATGTGTGGGGATGCGCTTCGAAGCACTCTCTAAAGCTTATGAATACTATCCAGAAGAGAGCAATTAGACTAATCGATACGCCTATATCAGAAGGGACCTCCATAGCCTGGAACATTAAAGATGGTGGCTGACCAATCCCTGTTTTACATCACGGAAGATGTTAGAGTGAGCTCTCCCAGATAATAACACCGGAAGCCGTCCAAACGAGGAACACTAAAGAACCTCTGTGAGCTCATCCTTACCAGGTCGAGCTGCTTACTCCCTGAACCAGTCCCCTGCAGCATTCCTTCTTTTGGAGAACTTAGACGCTGTGGAATGAGCTGCCGGGGAATTTATTTCCCGACGGCTACAACCTGCTGCGTTTTAAATACAACGTGCCCAGACACTTATCCTCCCGGAGCGTTTCCACAGCGCCACAGGCTTTCAGACTTTACGGGAGACCGACCATAAAAAAAACCTGCGATATACCTCGCCAGTTCATAATTTCAAGAAAGATTGTAAATAGTAAAATACTCTCGCTATTTTTTTTATTCCTGTATCTTTCAACTGAAACTGTGAAACTGTTTTTCAAATATCATCAAACATAAAATATTCTTAAAATAGTTCAATCACTCTTTAAATGTTTGCTGCATGTTTACTAAACATTACCCAGATTGAGCATTTCTACCTGGCACTCAAAATAATGCCTGTTTTGCATTAAACTTAGTCGAGGTTCTTCTAAGGATTATATTGCCTTCTATCGTTGGTTCAGTGGTTATTACAACGATTTTATTGGATTTTATAGTACATAAAATTAACAACCTTCTTGTTTTGGGATGACGGCAAGAAGCAGTTACTCAATGTCATGTCCACTGTCCCTTTGTCACCAATGTGTCAACTGTCAGACAGTGTTGCCACACATTTGAAGCGCGCGAACATTTAAAAATTAAAAAAATATTGATACAAAACCTAAACAATGCCTTTATCAGAAATAAAGGACTATACATATAGATCGAAACCGTTTGATGGTGCTTTGTACTTTCTGGGATACCTTGGAGGGTCTGGAAACTGCTATTCTAAAATTTTATTATAGTAGCAGCAGTAGTTTCCAAATACGCGGGGAGAAAGGAGAAAAAGAAGAAACAAAAACCAAACAGAGTCGCCTTTACGGCCGCCACCAAAGCCGGTAAATGTGCAAATAAAATCCGATCCTGCACCCTGGTAAATTTCGTCGTCGTGCCAAGCTCATACATATAAGAAACAGGTCTTATTTTTCATGTCTGTCACGGGCATGCCTCTCGAGTAACATGTTATTTCTACTGTTCCGGGGCACTTTGTTTTCCGGGCGCGTTTCGGAGATCGGCGCGTACGCCCGGAGGTACCCGGAATATCGAATATGGGTTTTAAAGTGCCCTTATGCATGCTCGACGTTATATCGTTCCCTGGCACACACGCTGCAAATACAGACATACATCCGCATGAAAGGAATCTGGCCGTAATGTATTTGCAGGAAAGGTAGTTTGGGGACGTTAGTACGGTTAGTTGGGAATTTCGGGGTACGAAAACCGTGACCCAACCCCATATTCTAAAATCAGTTCTACAAACATCAGCGTGATATCAGCAATATAACTAGCTCTGAAAAGGTGTAAAATTATGGTTTGCCACAAGGAACAGTCGTGGGCCCAGTATTGTTCATACTGTACATAAATAGTGTAATAACTTCCTCTTCCTCCTCTTTGACATGTGGGTAGTTATACAGTTTTGCAAATGACACTGTTATTTTACATAGCGACGAAACTTGGGAAAGACAAAAGAAGAAGGCTCAAAAAGAATTAGTCACCATCTTCAATTATTTCAGTCACAAATTATTAACAATAAACTATGAAAAAACGGTCTTTGTGCCATTTTTAAACACGGTGAGGCGCTTACATAACTACCGGGTTATTCACGCTATTCGACACGGTGCATTATGGCTAAAGTATCTGATGAAAGAGGAAATAATAATTTCGGATAGATAGTGACCTATTAAGGCTATATTTTAAAAATATTTTCATGTTACATAGGGTGGCCCCAAAACACGAAAAGTATCAAGGTTTTATTTTTTAAATGGAGTACCCTATAAATTACTGCATACCTATTCAGATTCCCTGGTGATTTCTAGTGTGACTTTATATATCACATATGAGACTTAAAGCGAACTGTTTAGGCGTATATCACCGTTTTCGGTATACGTAGATATCAGAAAAAATTGAATATCGCAGATATTATAAAATGTAGAAGGCTGCGACTTTTTTTTATTCGATTAAATGTAAAATTTGATGGCCTTTCTAATGATATAAGGTTGTGAATATTAATCTCTGGTAGTTTTCATTAAATTTCAAATTTTCAATCGAATCAGTGTTTTCCAACTTTCCTACTTATAAGCAACCTAGCAGACTGTGAAATATAAACAAAAACTTGTGAAGAGATTTGTAATAAGCGCCCACAAACTATCATCCATCATACAAGATTTCGTCCCGATAGAAGGCCAAATAAGGACTTTCAATTTTTCTAGGTACCTCTAAACCTGAAAATCCAGGAATCTGAAATTTTAGAATTTCTCTTAACGTGACTGAAACTCAAAGATGTGACCGGATTTGTGATAAGCGCCTCCAAATTATTCAAGACACGAGATCTCGTCCCGATAGAAAGCCAAATAAGGATTTTCGATTTTTCTAGGTAAACCTGAAAATCCAGGAATCTGAAATTTTAGAATTTCCCTTAACGTGACTGAAACTCAAAGATGTGACCGGATTTGTGATAAGCGCCTCCAAATTATTCAAGACACAAGATTTCGTCCCG
Organism: Callosobruchus maculatus; assembly: GCA_951848785.1. Lineage (NCBI taxonomy): Eukaryota > Metazoa > Arthropoda > Insecta > Coleoptera > Chrysomelidae > Callosobruchus > Callosobruchus maculatus. The sequence continues at coordinate 5,337,558 of CATOUR010000083.1, forward strand.
ATAGAAGGCCAAATAAGAATTTTCGATTTTTTTATGTAAACCTGAAAATCCAGGATTCTGAAATTTTTGAATTTCTCTTATCGTGACTGAAACTCAAAGATGTGACCAGATTTGTGATAAGCGCCTCCAAATTATTCAAGACACAAGATTTCGTCCCGATAGAAAGCCAAATAAGGATTTTCGATTTTTTTAGGTAAACCTGAAAATCCAGGATTCTGAAATTTTCGAATTTCTCTTAACGTGACTGAAACTCAAAAATGTGACCGGATTTCTAATAAGCGCCTCCAAATTATTCAAGACACAAGATTTCGTCCCCATAGAAAGCCAAATAAGGATTTTCGATTTTTTTAGGTAGGTAAACCTCAAAATCCAGGATTCTGAAATTTTTGAATTTCTCTTAACGTGACTGAAACTCAAAGGTGTGACCGAATTTGTGATAAGCGCCTCCAAATTATTCAAGACATAAGATTTTGTCGCGATAGAAAGCCAAATAAGGATTTTCGATTTTTCTAGGTAAACCTGAAAATCCAGGATTCTGAAATTTTCGAATTTCTCTTAACGTAACTGAAACTCAAAGATGTGACCGGATTTGTGATAAGCGCCTCAAAATTATTCAAGACACAAGATTTCGTCCCGATAGAAAGCCAAATAAGGATTTTCGATTTTTGTAGGTAAACCTGAAGATCCAAGATTCTGAAATTTTTGAATTTCTCTTAACGTGACTGAAACTCAAAGATGTGACCGGACTTGCAATAAGCGTCTCCAAATTATTCAAGACACAAGATTTAGTCCCGATAGAAAGCCAAATAAGGATTTTCGATTTTTGTAGGTGAACCTGAAAATCCAAGATTCTGAAATTTTTGAATTTCTCTTAACGTGACTGAAACTCAAAGATATGACCGGATTTGCAATAAGCGCTTCCAAATTATTCAAGACACAAGATTTCGTCCCCATAGAAAGCCAAATAAGGATTTTCGATTTTTTTCGGTAACCTGAAAATCCAGAAATCTGAAATATTCGAATACCTCTTAACGTGACTGAAATTCAAAGATGTGACCGGATTTGTAATAAGCGCCTCCAAATTATTCAAGACACAAGATTTCGTCCCGATAGAAAGCCAAATAAGTATTTTCGATTTTTCTAGGCAAACCTGAAAATCCAGGATTCTGAAATTTTTGAATTTCTTTTAACGTGACTGAAACTCAAAGATGTGACCGGATTTGTAATAAGCGCCTCCAAATTATTCAAGACACAAGATTTCGTCCCGATAGAAAGCCAAATAACGATTTTCGATTTTTGTAGGTAAACCTGAAAATCCAAGATTCTGAAATTTTTGAATTTCTCTTAACGTGACTGAAACTCAAAGATGTGACCGGATTTGTGACAAGCGCCTCCAAATTATTCAAGACACAAGATTTCGTCCCGATAGAAAGCCAAATAAGGATTTTCGATTTTTTTAGGTAAACCTGAAAATCCAGGATTCTGAAATTTTCGAATTTCTCTTAACGTGACTGAAACTCAAAGATGTGACCGGATTTCTAATAAGCGCCTCCAAATTATTCAAGACACAAGATTTCTTCCCCATAGAAAGCCAAATAAGGATTTTCGATTTTTTTAGGTAGGTAAACCTCAAAATCCAGGATTCTGAAATTTTTGAATTTCTCTTAACGTGACTGAAACTCAAAGGTGTGACCGAATTTGTGATAAGCGCCTCCAAATTATTCAAGACATAAGATTTTGTCGCGATAGAAAGCCAAATAAGGATTTTCGATTTTTCTAGGTAAACCTGAAAATCCAGGATTCTGAAATTTTCGAATTTCTCTTAACGTAACTGAAACTCAAAGATGTGACCGGATTTGTGATAAGCGCCTCCAAATTATTCAAGACACAAGATTTCGTCCCGATAGAAAGCCAAATAAGGATTTTCGATTTTTGTAGGTAAACCTGAAGATCCAAGATTCTGAAATTTTTGAATTTCTCTTAACGTGACTGAAACTCAAAGATGTGACCGGACTTGCAATAAGCGTCTCCAAATTATTCAAGACACAAGATTTAGTCCCGATAGAAAGCCAAATAAGGATTTTCGATTTTTGTAGGTGAACCTGAAAATCCAAGATTCTGAAATTTTTGAATTTCTCTTAACGTGACTGAAACTCAAAGATATGACCGGATTTGCAATAAGCGCCTCCAAATTATTCAAGACACAAGATTTCGTCCCCATAGAAAGCCAAATAAGGATTTTCGATTTTTTTCGGTAACCTGAAAATCCAGAAATCTGAAATATTCGAATACCTCTTAACGTGACTGAAATTCAAAGATGTGACCGGATTTGTAATAAACGCCTCCAAATTATTCAAGACACAAGATTTCGTCCCGATAGAAAGCCAAATAAGTATTTTCGATTTTTCTAGGCAAACCTGAAAATCCAGGATTCTGAAATTTTTGAATTTCTTTTAACGTGACTGAAACTCAAAGATGTGACCGGATTTGTAATAAGTGCCTCCAAATTATTCAAGACACAAGATTTCGTCCCGATAGAAAGCCAAATAACGATTTTCGATTTTTGTAGGTAAACCTGAAAATCCAAGATTCTGAAATTTTTGAATTTCTCTTAACGTGACTGAAACTCAAAGATGTGACCGGATTTGTGACAAGCGCCTCCAAATTATTCAAGACACAAGATTTCGTCCCGATAGAAAGCCAAATAAGGATTTTCGATTTTTTTAGGTAAACCTGAAAATCCAGGATTCTGAAATTTTCGAATTTCTCTTAACGTGACTGAAACTCAAAGATGTGACCGGATTTCTAATAAGCGCCTCCAAATTATTCAAGACACAAGATTTCGTCCCCATAGAAAGCCAAATAAGGATTTTCGATTTTTTTAGGTAGGTAAACCTGAAAATCCAGGATTCTGAAATTTTTGAATTTCTCTTAACGTGACTGAAACTCAAAGGTGTGACCGAATTTGTGATAAGCGCCTCCAAATTATTCAAGACATAAGATTTTGTCGCGATAGAAAGCCAAATAAGGATTTTCGATTTTTCTAGGTAAACCTGAAAATCCAGGATTCTGAAATTTTCGAATTTCTCTTAACGTAACTGAAACTCAAAGATGTGACCGGATTTGTGATAAGCGCCTCCAAATTATTCAAGACACAAGATTTCGTCCCGATAGAAAGCCAAATAAGGATTTTCGATTTTTGTAGGTAAACCTGAAGATCCAAGATTCTGAAATTTTTGAATTTCTCTTAACGTGACTGAAACTCAAAGATGTGACCGGACTTGCAATAAGCGTCTCCAAATTATTCAAGACACAAGATTTAGTCCCGATAGAAAGCCAAATAAGGATTTTCGATTTTTGTAGGTGAACCTGAAAATCCAAGATTCTGAAATTTTTGAATTTCTCTTAACGTGACTGAAACTCAAAGATATGACCGGATTTGCAATAAGCGCCTCCAAATTATTCAAGACACAAGATTTCGTCCCCATAGAAAGCCAAATAAGGATTTTCGATTTTTTTCGGTAACCTGAAAATCCAGAAATCTGAAATATTCGAATACCTCTTAACGTGACTGAAATTCAAAGATGTGACCGGATTTGTAATAAGCGCCTCCAAATTATTCAAGACACAAGATTTCGTCCCGATAGAAAGCCAAATAAGTATTTTCGATTTTTCTAGGCAAACCTGAAAATCCAGGATTCTGAAATTTTTGAATTTCTTTTAACGTGACTGAAACTCAAAGATGTGACCGGATTTGTAATAAGCGCCTCCAAATTATTCAAGACACAAGATTTCGTCCCGATAGAAAGCCAAATAACGATTTTCGATTTTTGTAGGTAAACCTGAAAATCCAAGATTCTGAAATTTTTGAATTTCTCTTAACGTGACTGAAACTCAAAGATGTGACCGGATTTGTGACAAGCGCCTCCAAATTATTCAAGACACAAGATTTTGTCGCGATATAAAGCCAAATAAGGATTTTCGATTTTTCTAGGTAAACCTGAAAATCCAGGATTCTGAAATTTTCGAATTTCTCTAACGTGACTGAAACTCAAAGATATGACCGGATTTGCAATAAGCGCCTCCAAATTATTCAAGACACAAGATTTCGTCCCGATAGAAAGCCAAATAAGGATTTTCGATTTTTGTAGGTAAACCTGAAAATCCAAGATTCTGAAATTTTTGAATTTCTTTTAACGAGACTGAAACTTAAAAATGTGACCGGATTTTTAATAAGCGCCACCAAATTATTCAAGACACAAGATTTCGTCCCGATAGAAAACCAAATAAGGAATTCAGATTTTTTTAGGTAAACCTGAAAATCCAGGATTCTGAATTTTTCGAATTTCTGTTAGCGTGACTGAAACTCAAAGATGTGACCAGATTTGTAATAAGCGCCCTCAAATTATTCAAGATAAAAGATTTTGTCCCGATACATAGCTAAATAAGGATTTTCTATATTTTTTTTTGTGAACTTGAAAATCCAGGAATCTGAGATTTCAGAATATCTTTAAACGGCGATTTAAACCAGAATCTCATAATACGTGAATAACCTACAGAGAAAGCCTATAGATGAATAGCACCTATAGAGACTATCCTCATTTTACAATAAATTCTACAAACGTCTAAGAATTGTATTTACGGTAAAACTGATCAAAAGCCCCGTGTGGGGCAGGTTAGAATATCTCCCATCGTATATCCTGCGTGTCGTAAAAGGCGACTAAAAGGAACCGAACTACTGTCGGTATAAACAGTAACCACTTCTCAACCAACAGCTTTGGGTAGACGAGCTGAGAAGAGTCGCGACACCTTCTTGTCCTTGGGGTGAGAAATTGCCCCTAAAGCGGATGAACCAGCGATTACATCTGGTCAACAGCATGAGGATGCAGAAAGCAAATGGAAAACTACTGCATTAAAGATCTTTAAGATATTTCAAGAAGAACTCGTAAAATGGGTAACACGTGAGAAACTATTGATAATATTAGTGTCGCAATTCCAGCTCCGACTTAATGCAGTTTGCGAGCTCACAACATGTCTGTTAAGACATTATCACTATGATGATGAAAACTGATAAAAAATGGTTGTCAGAGGTAGGTACATAGTTCGGCTATTCTACTTTTTTCCTAATTTACCTGAACCAATAAGCCAATGCCGGTAATGTCGACCAGAAAGCTCGTGATAAGAATGTAATGTATATGGTGCACGTATCTAATAAAACGTTTCACGAGGAGAAAATGGTCTTTGAGTTCATTTCCATTTGGCCGTAATGGAAAATCGATGGTCGATTTAGCTGTCAGAAATTCAGCTCCAAAAATCATACACTTTTCCATGTTCAACTGTTAATAAAAACTGAAAGAAAACTATAACAAATGGATAAAATACCTACAGCATAGATGAGGTACAGATAAAAGGCATTCAATATCTCAATTTGATAGAAATCAGTATTTACCATAGTTTTTCATACAATAAACAAAAATCGAGCCTCGATACTTCCATTAAAAAATTATACCTTTTTTTTTCGCTGAACCACAGTACACAGTTAGAATTGAAAGTTAATGATAAAAAATCAGATGACACTGTCAGACTAGCAGACAATGTGAATGACCTTCAAACTCACTGAGTCGCGCTAACCAAGAAAGCCAAAGACTGGGTCTGGAGATAAATATCAACAAAACCAAGTTCATGGTGGTTAGCAGAAACCATATCCCAAACACCCGCATCCACTTGAATGGAGGGGACATCGAACGGGTCTGCAAATTTAAATATCTGGCATACATGGTAAACGAAAGATGGTATCGAGATCAGGAGATAAGATGCAGAACTGAACAAGGAATCTTCGAAAATTTCTTCTTCTTCTTCGGGAGCCATCTTCTATCGTCGAAGATTGGCGATCAATAGAGCAATTTGAACTTTTGAGACTGCGGCCCGGAAGGGTTGTGGTGTTGTCTGGACATACCATTTTCTAAGGTTTTCCAACCATGAGTCCCTTCTTCGTCCAGGACCTCTTTTTCTTGGATTTTTCCTTGGATTATTAACTGCAGCAGGGTATTTTTGGTTGCGCACGAGATGTCCGAGGTATTCTAACTTTCTTGTTTTGATGTTATGCATTAATTGCAACTCGCTGTCCACCAACCATCTTACCAACAGAAATTTGAACTTCAGTCTTAGATACAGGATGATGAAGTGTTATGTTTGGTCCACTCTGTTGTATGGCGTGGAGGCATGGACGCTGAAGGCAGCCATTCTAAATAAGATTGAAGCGTTCGAAATGTGGACTGTGCTACGGGTGTCCTGGGTCGACCATGTGAGAAATGAGAAGTTTCTCCAGAGAGCTGGGTTACCAGGACGAGAACTTTCTGAGGTTATAAGGAAGAGGAAAACAGCTTACCTAGGCCACATAATGCGTGGGGAACGCTATCACCTCCTGCGTCTCATTCTTCAAGGTAAAATCGAAGGTGGGAGAAGAGGAATTGGAAGAAAAAAGCTATCATGGCTGAGAAACATCCGTCACTGGACAGGAATGAAAAATCGAGCCTTATGCTTCCATTAAAACTATACCTTACAGGCATCAGTTTTTTTTTGCTGAACCGTAGTACGAAGTTAGAATTGAAAGTTAATGATAAAAAATCAGATGACACTGTCAGACTAGCAGACAATGTGAATGACTTTCAAACACTACTAAAGGCTGGGTCTGGAGATAAATGTCAACAAAACCAAGTTCATGATGGTTAGCAGAAACCATATTCCAAACACCCGCATCCACTTGAATGGAGGGGTCAGCAAATTTAAATATCTGGGATACATGGTAAACGAAAGATAAGATCCAGATCAGGAGATAAGATGCAGAACTGAACAAGCTAGAACAATTTTTCTGAAACTTCGAAGGTTTCTTACCAACAAAAATTTGAACTTCAGTCTTAGATACAGTATGATGAAGAGTTATGTTTGGTCCACTCTGTTGTATGGCGTGGAGGCATGGACGCTGAAGGCAGCCATTGTAAATAAGATCGAAGCTTTCGAAATGTGGACTGTGCGACGAATGCTAAGAGTGTCCTGGGTCGACCATGTGAGAAATGAGAAGTTTCTCCAGAGAGCTGGGTTAGCAGGACGAGAACTTTCTGAGGTTATAAGGAAGAGGAGAATAGCTTACCTAGGCCACATAATGCGTGGGGAACGTTATCACCTCCTGCCTCTCATTCTTCAAGGTAAGATCGAAGGTGGGAGAAGAGGACTTGGAAGAAAAAAGCTATCATGGCTGAGAAACATCCGTCACTGGACAGGAATAAGCAACTTCCAGGAATTACAGAGGCCTGCAATGAATAGGACGATCTGATGAGAGAAAGGATGAACGCCTACGCAGGAATCTGCATGGCACCCTAAATAGAAGAAGATAAAAAATCTGAAAAACCCTTAAACACCGATAAAGACTTCTAGATTTAGGACATATTATAACCTTCTCCTAAGCTGCTATTGGTACAATGCAGCTTCATAGAGGTTATCTAGCAATCGGTAGCTCAGCAGGTTTTCTAGAGACGAACCATTAAAGGTGGATAGAGTTAAAAATAAACATCTCTTCATATTCCGTTTGATTTTGGGGGGGTAAGGGGGAAGCATGGATCCCGATCACCGAGAATTCAGTGACATTGTATTAAAGATGGCGGATGGTGTTGTGATGAGTATCTGTTATTATGCGATTTAGTGAAACTTTGATCGACCTGTGATAAAAAACAATGACGAAATGGTGCAATGTTAGTGGAAAATACATTAAGAATGATAAACGTTAGGTAAGTGCCATAAAACAATTCACGATTCATATTACACGATTCATTAACATTCATATTTGTAACCAATCAACAGATAGAGAATATCAGCACCCGACCAATCAGCAAATGGAGAAACGGTCACGTTTCCATTCAATTTTAGCTGAACATTGCAGTTGGAGTTGCCACATTGTGATCTAATGAGTTAAACCTTGTTCTGTTTCCAACGTTGCCTGCGAGTCAATGTTGAAGAGTGATGAGATATTTAGCGGGTCAACTTGACAACATCCACATAATCTAAATACACGGACTTTGTTATTGATACGGAATAACAGTACCCCCTTATTCCCCTATACTTTGGCGGAATGCTAATGAGGAAGTTTCCATTTTTTCAAATTTTAGTTAATCAGATAGTCCTAAAGAGTTAGAGAACAACGGCGAAAAAAATTTTTAATTATCTCCATTAATAAAAAAGTTATAGTACTTCAAAGTTTGAATAGCCGTATCCTCTGCGCGAAGCCGCTGTGACGTCACGCGACACCACGCAAGCCTGATGTGTGCGCCCTGTCGAGGATGCTGCTCCCGCAAGCCACCGCGCCGCCGCCGGCCTCCTCGTTCATGTTGTTATTCCTTGTTTTCAGTAGGGTAGGCGACGCCGACGGTGACAAAACGATACACTGCAGTTTATTGGTACTCGTATTATTAGAGTATGCCTAGCAGACCGAGAAACTATAAATATTGCATTGTACTCAGGTGTACTAACACCACCATAAAAACACCAAACAAATATTTCAATGGATAGCGTATTATGAATACAAAAAAATTTAGTTTTATGACCCCCACCCCCAAACTACCCCAATTTCACCCCCACCCAAAAAAAGTAGAAAACGAAACCCCTAAAACCCCTAAAAGCGAACTTTGAGCTTTCTATATTTTTAGTTTTTTTATTGCTGCGCCGTCGCTAAGGCGATTTCTAAAAATCATAAAGATTTTCCATCCTCGCAGCGGTAGTAATACTGTGTAAAAATTTAATTGAAATCAATCCAGTAGTTTCCTAGTTACACAATACAGAATGATCAGAAGCAATACTCGCATGTATACATCAGAAAATTCTAAGTCCCTTGGTTTCCATAATAGCCAAGGTTAGTGGACGGCCTATTATGAATACAACAATTTTTCAGTTTTACAACCCCCCACCCTCCAACCACCCCAATATCACCCCCACCCAAAAAAGTAGAAAATGATCAGGAACCTCTGAAACGCCTAAATACAAAGTTTGAGGAATATTTGAAATTTTTAGTTTTTTGCTAATTACTCCGCCGCCCATGCACCGATTTTCAAAATTATAGGAACGTTACCTACTACGACCCCACAGCATGTCGCTGCCCAAATTTCATCAGAATCCACTGACCGACAGACAGACCGACGGAAATGAGTTGTGTGGATTTTCGTTATGTAGACATCATAAGACACCCAAAAAGCGTATTATCTCAAAATCGAAAATTTTCGCGATCACAATACATCCCTCACCTATCGGTGTGGGAAGTAAAAGTCCATAATCATGTCGAGATCCATTTTAGGAAGATTACTAGAATCACCACGAACGTAACCTTCAGTATACTTCAAAAATATACTGGCGTCTGCCCGTTACAACAAACACTCCGCCGTTCCACTCAAGTCTAAATGTTGCAGTGTTGCACACTGTACAGCGCAGCGTATGCATAGCTGAGTTCCAGCTCCCGACTGTGGCTGCCGCGAACGATTCATGACATGTGACATCATGTGGCATTCCATCACCGCGGTCGCTTTGCGCAAATATAAAATTGGAATATTCAGATGATTTTTTCGACAATCTTCAAGTGAAAAAATAGACTATCAGATAATAATGAATTTTACAAATTTTGTTTTTTAGGAAACTTCTCCATTCTATCCACCTTTAGTATTCGAAGGGTAGCAAAGCAGTTGTGGTTAAGAAATGAAATGCATGAGGTTGGTTCAGCAAAATTTTATTAATGTCAGGGATCCCAGCATCGTTCCTGATTACAACCTTCTATAGGAAGAGATTCAACCCACTTGACGCTTCAACAGAAACGTCATATAAAAAGTTGGCAGACTCCTATCGGAGAAAAACAAGTGAACAGCGCTCGGCAGTATAGGCACGAACATAGCGCTAATCCGGACAGGAGGGTCAGAAACGGCACTCGCGAAACCCCCCGAAAGTTTCCCTTTGGAACGAGGGGTGGGGATAGGGTGAGTCAGCAGCCGTGGCAATAAAGTGAAAGTGCCGTCGAAGGTACAACAACATGTAATCAAGTTTATGGCGACCCTTCCTCAGTTTGCTCACCGGTGTATGTTGCTACACACACCACACGCGAGAAGGTGTACGTGGTCAGATGCTGTGGTCGTAGTAGTCCAGTAATTAGAGGTTTTAGCTGTCAAAAATGCGTCAAGGAGTTGGACTCCAAGCGAAACGAATGAGAGCTAATAATTGCAGGAAAAATGGAAATTTGGGTTGAAAAGAACACACACCACGCGACAAGGTGGTGGTAGTAGTCCAGGCATTAGAGGTTTTAGCTGTCAAACATGCGTCAAGTAGTTGGACTCCATGGGAAAAGAATGAAAGTTAATTGCAGAAAAAATAAAAATTTGGGTTGAAAAGAACACACACCACACCACGCGACAAGGCGTACGTGGTCAGATGCTGTGGTCGTCGTTGTCCAGTAATTAGAGGTTTTAGCTGTCAAACAGCGTCAGGTAGTTGAACTCCAAGGGAAAAGAATGAGAGTTAATTGCAGGAAAAATAAAAATTTGGGTTGAAAAGAACACACACCATGCGACAAGTTGTACGTGGTCAGATGCTGTGGTCGTAGTACTCCAGTCATTCGAGGTTTTAGCTGTCAAAAATGCGTCAAGTAGTTGGACTCCAAAGAAAAAGAATGAGAGTTAATTGCAGGAAAAATAAAAAATTAAGTTGAAAAGAACACACACCACACCACGCGACAAGGCGTACGTGGTCAGATGCTGCGGTCGTCGTAGTCCAGTAATTAGAGGTTTTAGCTGTCAAACAGCGTCAGGTAGTTGGACTCCAAGGGAAAAGAATGAGAGTTAATTGCAGGAAAAATAAAAATTTGGGTTGAAAAGAACACACACCATGCGACAAGGTGTACGTGGTCAGATGCTGTGGTCGTAGTACTCCAGTCATTCGAGGTTTTAGCTGTCAAAAATGCGTCAAGTAATTGGACTCCAAGGGAAAAGAATGGGAGTTAATTGCAGGAAAAATAAAATTTGAGTTGAAAAGAACACACACCACACCACGCGATAAGGTGTACGTGGTCAGATGCTGTGGTCATCGTAGTCCAGTAATTAGAGGTTTTAGCTGTCAAACAGCGTCAGGTAGTTGGACTCCAAGGGAAAAGAATGAGAGTTAATTGCAAGAAAAATAAAAATTTGCTGTGGTCGTAGTACTCCAGTCATTCGAGGTTTTAGCTGTCAAAAATGCGTCAAGTAGTTGGACTCCAAAGAAAAAGAATGAGAGTTAATTGCAGGAAAAATAAAAATTGAGTTGAAAAGAACACACACCACACCACGCGATAAGGTGTACGTGGTCAGATGTTGTGGTCGTAGTAGCCCAGTCATTAGAGGTGTTAGCTGTCAAAAATGCGTCAAGTAGTTGGACTCCAAGGGAAAAGAATGAGAGTTAATTGCAAGAAAAATAAAAATTTGAGTTGAAAAGAACACACACCACGCGACAAGATGTACGCGGTCAGATGCTGTGGTCGTAGTAGTCCAGTAATTAGAGGTTTTAGCTGTCAAAAATGCGTCAAGTAATTGGACTCCAAGGGAAAAGAATGAGAGTTATTTGCAGGAAATATAAAAATTTGAGTTGAAAAGACCACACACCACACGCGACAAGGTGTACGTGGTCAGATGCTGTGATCGTAGTAGTCCAGCAATTAGAGGTTTTAGCTGTCAAAAATGTGTCAAGTAGTTGGACTCCAAGGGAAGAGAATGAGAGTTAATTGCAAGAAAAATAAAAATTTGAGTTGAAAAGAACACACACCACGCGACATGGTATACGTGGTCAGATGCTGTGGTCGTAGTAGTGCATTGATTAAAGGTTTTAGCTGTCATAAATGTGTCAAGTAGTTGGACTCTAAGGGAAAAGAATGAGAGTTAATAATTGCAGGAAAAATAAAAATTTGGGTTGAAAAGAACACACACCACACCACGCGACAAGGTGTACGTGGTCAGATGTTGTGGTCGTAGTAGTCCAGCAATTAGAGGTTTTAGCTGTCAAAAATGCGTCAAGGAGTTGGACTCCAAGAGAAAAGAATGAGAGTTAATTGCAGGAAAAATTAAAATTTGGGTTGAAAAGAACACACACCACGCGACAAGGTGTACGTGGTCAGATTCTGTGGTCGTAGTAGTCCAGTCATTAGAGGTTTTAGCTGTCAGAAATGCGTCAAGGAGTTGGACTCCATGAGAGAAGAATGAGAGTCAAGTGCAGAAAAAATAAAAATTGGATTGAAAAAACACACACCACGCGACAGTAAGGTGTAGATGGTCAGATGTGGTCGTAGTAGCCTAGATTCAGATGTTTAAGCTATAAAAAATGTGTCAAGCAGTTGGACCCGATAATAAACGGTGGCGGCTCGTACTGAAGAGGCTATATATTAAAAAATCATAAAAATGAATGCCTAATTCATATAATGCAAATGTCCACATCGCCGTATGTATTTTATTTTTCCTTTTATGGGCTATTTTCTAAGCTAATTGATGTTAAATTTTTATAGTCCTCAGACATTATTTTAACCCATTTTTGGGCTTCTCCTTTTACTCATTATAATTGCCTCTTGGAGTATACATTCTCCTAACATCTATTGCATTTTTTGAGTGTATAAGTTTTATGTTGCTGTAGGTGGGTGGAGGGTGAAGGCGCAGGTTTAAGCTTTTTTTAGCCTCCCGCAAAGGCTGAAAGCCTATGGTGCTGTAGAAGCGCTGCAAGAGGATAAGTGTTTGTGCACGTTAGATTTAAAACGCTGCAGGTTGTAGCCGTCCGGTAACACATTCCCCGGCAGCTAATTACACAGCATCGAAGTCTTCCAAAAGAAGGAACGCTGGAGGAGATTGATTCGGGGAGTAGGGACCTCTACCTGGTAAGGATGAGCTCGCAGAGCCTCTAGTGTTCCTCGTTCAAATGGCTTTCGGTGTTATTATCTAGGATAGCTCACTCGAACATCTTCCGTGATAGAATCTGTAAAACAGGGACAGGTCAGTCACCGTTCTTCGATGTTCCAGGCTGTGGAAGTCCTTTTTAAGGATAGGCGTATCGATTGGTCTAATTGCTGTCTTCTCGGAACAAAACTCCAAGCTTCTGGGATGCTGTTTTAGCAATGCTGACGACGTGGTCGTGCCAGGACATGTTGTTGTTGATGCTGATCCCCAAAAGCTTGACGGAAGGTGACTCGACCATTTCCACAGTTGGTAAGCCAACGTGAGACTTCTTTGACACTGTTGTTGCCTGAACTTTCTGTACCTTAAACTACTACTTTATTTACTAATCCCCACTCGACAATTGTTTTAGTACATTTTTGTTATTACCGAGAACCTGTAGGAAAAACGACGCTATTTTTTTCCAAAAGAAGAACGAAATCCCTGGGTTCCAAAATGGTCCAAATTTCAAACGATCGACCCACGAACGACTGAGCTATCGGTATTGATGTGTTGATACACGGCATCACGTCCTATTCCATTAAGAAACCTGTCGTCCTGTTAGAGTTTTCCTCCCCCCGATACAGGTTGACGTAGATGTATTATTCAGGGCCATCTTTCATTTATAACACAGTCAGGGCCTGATTGTATCCCTTTTATGAAAGTCAAGAGTATTAGTCATGAACATATGAGACCTGAAGTTACATTTGGGGTGCAATATGCCTCTTCAGATATCTGAATATATTAAAGTACTGAGCTGATGTTATTTTTCCAATTTATATGCAGATATGTTGTCAATTTCAGCGTGCGATTGAGATAAAAATTGAAGTGTAGTGGAATGGGTTCTACCTATCAGGTTTTGAAAGACCAAATGCATGTATATATAAAATATCATAGTTTGGCGAACTTGTAGAGCAGAAATATTACTCATCTTGAGTGCAGCAGATTTGCGGAAGGCTAATGTAAGGATTCAACGAAGGATTCCACCGCTTCGAAAACTTATTTTATATTGCATCGCATTTTTTATATCTACTATCTTGTTCCATTTTTGTCCAAAATTATGGACACTTACCTTGACAATGAACAGAATAGAGGCATTTGAAGTATGGTCTTACAGGAGATTTATCAAAACTTCCTGAACTACTGATGCATCAAATATCCTGCTTATGCTTATCCTAGGACTTGATTAAAAATGATAAATATTACTTGCCACAATTTGTCGTAAAAAATAGGTAGGAAATTAGGACTACGTAGGAAGAAGTTCCTGAATAAGGAACATTAGGCATTGGAAATAGTTAACCGTGGACAATATTTTTTCCTTAGTTAGTTTAGTTGTAGTTTATAAAATAACGTTTATGCATTGATTCCGATCACCTAAAAAAACACTGTTTTGATTTGACCCACAAAGTTTTTATTGATTGGAGGCAGACATGAGTTTTTAATGAATTTTAGACTAAAGTTAGTAATTTTGTTTGACCTTAATCCTTCCATCTACTTTTTAACTGTGATGATTGAAGTATTTTTAAACAAAAGCTTAGCAGCAACTTGTGACGTAACCTTTGAAAACATTATTTCAAGCATTATGACGAGTTACACAAAGAATAGCAAAACTAGAATTTCTATCAAAAAACTTGAATTGACTAGACTTGGCAGCTCAAAAAAATATATTAAAAATGTCTCTGTCAAAGTATTTTCTTTCATTTGAATACTATTCCGCTACTCCAAAATCAAAAAGTTCTCATGAATTGCTGGTCACCTATAGTTCTCAGTTATTAATTTTCATAAAGGGCCTTTATACAAGAAAACACAGTAAACAATCGAGAGAACTCAACTTTGTTCCAGAAGGATATCGCAGGTGCCAGAAAACCTCAGTTAGAAATTTTTAATTGCCTAAAATTCTTCTGGTGTAATTTGCAGAGGATTGTCAAATGCATTTGAAAGAGTGTACAATTTACTACAGATTCAAGCTCAATGATTCAAGTATGGAAAACCAAATTTTTGAGTATCCGTTGCCCACATTTTTCGAGGCACTAAACACTCTTTTGTGTACTTTTTTTTAATCATAAATATCAATCAGTACTGCCAATTTTATACCTATAATGAGAAAGAGCAATATAATACATTTTCAAAGATTATTTAGGTATTCTCAAAACCATTTCCTTCATTTCGTATCATGCTGTTTATATTAGAATTTAGAATGTGTATAGATACTGCAAGTTTCATCAACATCGATCAAAAATAACTTTTAATATTTCATTCATTCATAACCATAACCATCCCCAAAAACTGCCAACAAAGCTAAGAAATGAATAATTTCTAATACTGTATTTAGTTGAAGATATATTTCGTCTCATCCCCAACGTGTTTAACTTATTTTTTTTTTATTTACTCGTATGGCTCTGATCTGAGATCAACTGGCCAGTTCTATTTTGGATGGACATCTATTTTTTCTTAATAATATGAACATTGTTTTATATTAGTTATAGTTGAAAGTTACAGAATTATTTTTAGTTTTTGTGTGCAGAAGTTATATAACAGTTTGTATGCACAGCTGTTTTCACTAGCTAGTATAGAGATCATATTAGCAAGTAACGGAATATAGTTTGACAATCTGTGGTCATTACCGATCAATTGGCATTCTAATATACAGTGTTGAGCAGTACCAGCCTCTCCACATCTGCAGTGAGGGTCATCTAGCCCTATTCTAGTTTTGTGTTGAGGGCTTAAGCAATGACCTCACCTCAATCTGCAAAGTGTTCTGACAAGTGGTCTATTCGTTTCTCTCTCAAACTAGGGTTCTGTTCTTATGTTCTGCTGGATCTGTTTGTATATCATGTGTTTAACTTATATTGGTTCACATTATTTTAGTTCAATGTGATGTTTTATAATTAACTAATAATTGATTGTGTATTTATGTACATAATATTTTAATATCTCTAACAAGTTAGTACCTAAAATTACCGTCGGTGAGCTCTGATTACTAGATCAAATTGATTGAGTTTTTTTTATGGTCAGCCTCCTGTAAAATCTGAAAGCCGATGGCACTGTAAAAGCGCTGCGAGAGGATAAGTATCGGTGCACGTAATTTGATTTGAAATGCTGCAGGTTATAGCTGCCGGGAAACAAATTTTCCGGCAGCCCATTCTATAGCGTCGAAGTTCTCCAAAAGATGGAATGCTGGAGGAGACTGGTTCGGGAAGTAGGGACCTCGACCTGGTAAGGATCATCTCCCCCAGCCTCTCTAGTGTTCCTCGTTTGGATGGTCTTTGTTGTTATTATCTGGGAGAGCTCACTGAAATATCTTTCGTGATAGAATCTGTAAAATAGTCTAATTGCTCTCTTCTGGGTAGTTTCCAGAAGCTTTAGAGAGTGCTTCGGAGCGCATACCCACACATGGGAGCAATACTCCAACGATGGTTGGGTCTGTGCCTTGTAGAGAAGCAGTAGTTGCTCTGGTGTATATAGCTTCGTATAGCGAAACAAAACTCCTAGCTTTTGGGATGCCGTTTTAGCAATACTGACGACGTGATCATGCCAGGACATGTTATTGTTGATGTTGATCCCCAAAAGCTTGACGGAAGGTGACTCGACTATTGGATGACACTCCAGTCCCACAGTTGGTAAGCCAACGTGAGACTTCTTTATCAGTGTTGTTGCCTGAGATTCCTGTACGTTAAAGTGTACTTTATTAAGTGATGTCGCTATTGAATAACTTAAAAGCCCTAGTTGCTAGGCAAAAGGGCTTTCTTCACGACTATTATTGAATGTAAACGTTCTAAAATCATTTTAATGAAAGAAAGTAAAAGTGTATCTCAACCACCGAGTATATGGCAACTTTAGGGTTCAAATTTCTCAAATTTCAAATACCATACTTTATACACCAGAGGTTTACGTCTACTTCTACACTACTTCATTCCAAACTCGCTACAGAATCTAGTATCAATTCATAGAAGCAGCTGACAGCGGGTAATGTACTACCACAACTTTCTAAGACGTCTTTATTTCTCTTCCGCATTTAAGCGGTGCAAAAAAACAATTCGTTACGAACACTAAATACCCACAAGTGGAAGAAGCTGTGCAAAGTAGTTAAGAATGCAAGATGCACCCTAGTTTAACTTTATCCCTGCCGAGTAGTCTCTGTTCAGAATAATTCTACCCCCAATTAGCATTTTATCGATCTTTTCCTCCATTCTAAATGTGCTCCATTCCAAGTAGGAAGGTATTCGAAATAAAGATACGGTTGTAAGGAATTTAATATATACTGCCCCAGTTCTTAGACTCAAATGAGCTGGATTATGGATGGTGCCAAGGATCATCAACCTCAGCATCCTAGTGTGATTTCACACATTCAGCGTTATTAAATATTTCCGACAATATTATTATATCCTTAGGTAGAAGAAATACTATTCTAAAAGTTTTTGACAAAATCAATCACAATCTGTCGATAAAGCCAATTTAAGATCGAATGGTTGAATAAAGAAGCTCTAGTTGTCTTGTTTTAAGTCAGTTTTGGGTAGTACTCCTCAGGGTTCCATTTGGGGACCTCTCCTATTCTTGGTTTATACCTTAGGGAAATTTCACCTTATGCTGACAAATTTATTATTCATTGCTTTCAGTCCTTTAGCTATTACTGTCAGCCGATGGTGTATTGAATTCTAACTGGATTCTGTACTCTAAAGAGGAAAATAAAAAAAAAATAGTTTTTGCACAATTTTTCTGAATCAGCATCAGCATCAACTATTTTCTGGATAGATATAGATTTTAAAACCCTATAGGGTTAATTTTTTATCTTATGAGAGTTATTATGTATCATGTATATACTTATACTTAGTATAAATAATTAGAGACATATAAATTGATGGGGAAGAACGCTGAAAATATGTTTTATGGTTTTTTCTTACAGCAACTGTCACCCTTTTATAGGAGGGATTTGTAAGTCTCAAGATAGTGAAAAATCTGATTTTTATTAAGGAGTGTTTGACCCTCATATTAAGGGTCTAGGGTATAGCGCGCGAAATTGAGAATCAAAGAAAAGACTTATTCCCGTGTTAGCGAGGAGGCGTGGCCGCCTGTTCTTTTTCTCCAGTGTGTGTCTAAGATGAGGGGAAGTAAGTCCAAAAATCCAAAGGTAAAGTCAAAAGGTTTAAAGGTAAGGCCAAAAAGTCACGATAAAAATGAATTTCGCATTTCCAAGCTCCTGACGCTACTACGTTAAACCCTAAATAAGTTAATCAATGGTTAAACTTACAGTAACGATTCAAAAAGCAAATTGAAGCACCTATTTGGCCTATTTTTGATATCGTGTTTGGTTGTTAAATGACAGACATTTGAGGAATGTATGATTTTGCATTGTGAGTTTTTGGCACACTAAAAAACTTTTTAGAGAAAATCGCAAATAGTTGTCATTCATTAAGGTCTTAACTATCACCCTCTAAAATACTGTGTATGTAGTTTGAAAAACAAGTGAGTTCTGTTCGAAATGGGAATCCGTGTTTTAACATGGCAAATACATATGTACAATTGTGTATGCCCAAGCCCCTTAAGGTCCTGGGTTCTTCTTCACTCCTTTTCCCTGAAAATGTTTTCATTCATTCTGGAAGCATTTAATATGATTTACAAAAAAGTTCAATTTATTACCATTACCAGAATTATCAAAATCAAATGCTATGGTGACTTTTTTCTAGTATAACGTACTATCGTTGGTTTATTCTCATTTCCATTATTGCGAATTTAAATATGATAAGTTTAAAATTTTTTGAATGTCTCCCAAAGAAGGCGACGGTTCTTCTTTTTCACGGCCCAATTACTGTACGTTTAATCAGATTAAAAAATTGTCGGAACTTTTCTCTCACCAACCAGGAAACTATTAATTTTCATCAAGTCTGGTCAGGGTAGGCTCTAGGACTGAATGAGACTTCTAAGCGTACCAGGATATATAAAAAATAAAGAAACTCATAACAATGAAACGTTTATTTAAAAAATATTCCATAAATTTTCTTCAAAGTACAGCGCATTTCATTCAATACACGAATCCTATCACTTCATTCCCTTGTCATCAGAACTTTTCCATTATTTGAACTCTAAATCCTCCTCAAATCTTCAAACTTTCATTTTTTTTGACTGCATGAAACAAATGAAAGTAACTTGGAGCAAGGTTGGGAGACTGAAGCTGACTGAAAAATTTACAGTGCTTTCATCCCCACTGTATTAATAGACGTTGATTGTCTTCGTTCTTCACCGCCATGTGATTTTTGGGCCTTTGCCTTCTTCTTCTTCTTCTTCTTCTTCTTCTTCGGCATTTTCTCTTACGAGTTCGCCGTTTTTGTCCTCCACGCTCTCTTACATTCCAATCCCCTACTCTCAGGTCTCTATCCATCATGGCATGTCCAATGTAAGTCTCCCATCTTAGTGCCGGTCGTCCTCTAAGTCTCCTCCCTGGAGGCTCCCATTCCAGTATTCGTTTTGGCCATCCGTGTTCTGGCATTCTTGGGACGTGACCATGCCATTGCAGTGCTCTGTTTTCTCATGCTCTTGTTATTGAGCAATCGATTCCCATTCTTTGCCATATGCCTTTGTGAGGGTATAAAACGGTTCTGTATTTTGCTTCGATAAACGGAAGTAGCCAAAACTTCAGTGAAGTTAATTATTGGAGCGAAAATATAAGATCTGTAAATAACATGCAAGACTTGAAAAACCAAGATATGAAGCTAATAACAAAATTGCGATATCGTAACTATACTGATTTGGTTGTTGAGGTTTCACCAGAAGTGAGGCGATTCTTTCTGGCGCGAGGCTACGTTTACGCTGGGTTTGGCAGATGCTACGTTTCCGATCACATTAGGGTGATACGGTGTTCCAAGTGCAGTGCGATAGGTCATCTCGAGAAGGATTGTAAGTTGTCTGTTGTGTGTCCCCATTGTAGCGGTGATCATAGATACAGTCAGTGTTCGTCCCAAGTTCTAAAGTGCACTAATTGTATTAGAAATAACGAGAAATTTAGATCAAAGTTAGATGTTAATCATTCTTCGAATTATGCAAATGCTTGCTCTGTATTACAGCATCATATTAGGAGCATAAGATTTAAAATAAACTATGGATCGTAAGAAAAACATTAGAATAGCCCATCTAAATGTAAGATCATTGCTTTCTGACTTTGACGATTTCGTAAATTTAGTTCAGGCGAATAACTTAGACATAATTGCAGTTTCAGAAACATGGTTGTCAGAAAGTATTGACTCAGTAGTTGTTGAGATTCCTGGCTTCAATTTTTGTAGAAAAGATAGACTGTCTCGTGGGGGTGGAGTCGGTATTTACGTTAGATCAACCATAAAATACGAAATATTGACCTGATCCACTGACGCTACGTTGGAGCATATTTTTATTAAATTTAAAATAGGACACTGTAGTTACTGCTTGGCTGTGATGTATAGACCACCAAATGGTAATGTACTAGATGCAATTGAATATTTTGATAATTTACTACCTGGTGTTGTAACTGAATATGATAAATAAATCGTCTTAAGAGATTTAAATGTTAACTTCCTAATTCAAGACAATAAAGTCAGTAAATGTTTTGAGTCCTATGGTCTGACGCAAGTAATCATGGAGCCCACACGCATAACCGAATCAACTAGTACGCTTTTGGATCCCATATTTTTATCTGACAGTGCGATATGTTGTGAAAAGGGTACAAAATTATGCAAAATGGAAGAAAAACGTCCAGTACGTGATGAAGCAAGGATATATTTCGGCTTCTCACCCTAGTCTCTATGGTAACCATATTGCAAGTACGCTGAGGGGAGAAAATTGTTGGAGTGATTCTTGCAGAATTGCGACCGACTACCCCTCAAATTAAGTTTTCTACACTCGCCCCTTTCCTGATGCCTTTGAAGTGCCTACGCCCCTTCTCTTGAAGTGGTTGCTTGAGCTGTTTGCAAAATAATCGTTTTACTAATGCTATAAAGGTCTAACAACCACGTGAAATTAATCTTAATTCATTATAACCTTAATTTCTCAGAATAATTAAAAGGATGATTTCAAATGGTCGCGAAAATTTGCGCGCGATATAATACGAACTACTTTTTTTGGGGTTTAAATGCATCTAGCTATGCACCGTCAAGAGATTAACTAATCCAGATTGGAGATACGGCAAGGTTGTGTTCGCAAGATTGTTTTGACAGTGACAGTGTCAAAATTGTCAGTTTGCGGTGCATAGTAAACAAGTAATCTAATCCAGGTTTACGTAACTAATCGCGCAATTGACTTACGGTGCATACGGGTGTCAGCAAGCCATCAATTAAACATACTCGTTTAAGGGCCAGTTTCTCAATGTCCAGTTAAATATTTATCTGGAAGTTAACGGGCAACTGCTAGATAAATTGTTGAAACAATTGAAGGTTAAACTTACGAATTCACGTAAATCTTATCTGTCAGTTGAATCCATAGCAACGCTAACTGGCAGCTACCTATCTGACACTTTTAACTGGACATTGCGAAACCGGCCTTAAGTCGACGAAGTACAGAGATTATGTATGTCACTCGCATTTTAGCTGCCCATCTATTGTAATCCCTAAAAGTCTAACTGTAGCTTTGGTGTTATTCTTATGACTGGTGGTAAAACTTATCTTTTGGTTTTATCACTATTTTATTTTAACGAATTTCATTCGAACCATATCACTGCTCGAATTTCAGTTTGAGCAAATACTGGTAGACTCGTCTGCAAAACAAACACAATTCGTAGGACTATGAGGTGATGAAAAATGACATTCACATAAACCATAGACAAAATGGCCCTACGATTGAACCTTGAGGTACTCCAGAAGAAATTTCTCTGGTTTGTGAGCGCAGCTCATTGTGATAAACAATTTGCTCACCACGGCTTAGATATGAGGCAAAGAATTCTAAAGAGAGACCTCTAACCCCATGAAATTTCAATTTCCGTAGCAAAATAACATGTCACAAGCAATCGAAAGCTTTGGAGAGGTCACACAGTGTCAGGCTGGTGAAGCTTCCTTCCTCAAAGCCCTTAACTACACATCTTATATTCTCTGCAACAGCTTGAGCTGTCGAGCAATTTGATCTAAAACTATAATGGTTGTAGTTATCAAAGAATGTCTCAATTCTTTTTTTAATGAGCATTTCAAACATTATTTGCAGAGATCGATATTACTGATATAGGTCTATAAAAACAGAAAATGGCTCAAAACAACAGAAAACAAGCAGATAACAACTGTAAACGGTAGAAAACGACCAAATACAACCGAATAGAATCAAAACTAGCTCAAAACGACAGAAAGCAGGCAGGTAACAGCGGGAAACAATAGAAAACGACTAAACACAGCCGAATACAACAGAAAAGAACAGAAAACAGCTAAAAACAATAGAAAGTAAGCAGGTAACAACTGTAAATGATAGAAAACGACCAAATACAGCCGAATAAAAACAGAAAACAACCCATAGCAACAGAAAGCAAGCAGGTAACAGCGCTAAGCAATAGGAAACGACTAAACACAGCCGAATACAACAGAAAATAACAGAAAACAGCTCAAAGCAACAGAAAGCAAGCGGATAACAACTGGAAATGGTAGGAAATGACTAAATACGACCGAATAGAGTCAAAACTAGCTCAAGACAACAGAAGGCAAGCAGGTAACAGAGCTAAACAATAGAAAACGACTAAACACAGCTGAATACAACAGAAAAGAACTGAAAACAGCTCAAAACAACAGAAAGCAAGCAGATAACAGCGGGAAACAATAGAACACGACTGAACACAGCCGAGTACAACAGAAAAGGACAGAAAACAGCTGAAAACAACAGGAAGCAAGCAGCTATCAACTGTAAACGATAGAAAACGACCAAATACAACCAAATAGATTCATAACTATCTCAAAACAACAGAAAGCTTACAGATAACAGCGGGAAACAACAGAAAACGAGTAAGCACAGCCGAATACGACAGAAAAGAACAGAACACAGCTAACAACAAAAGAAAGCAAGCAGATAGCAACTGTAAACGGTAGAAAACGACCAAATACAACCCAGTAGAGTCAAAACCAGCTCAAAACGACAGAAAGCAATCAGATAACAGCGGAAAACAATAGAAAACGACTAAACCCAGCCGAATACAACAGAGTCTCCTTTTTTATATACACAGGCATGACATTCTTGTGTTTGATTTTTTTTGAAAGATTCCTTCTGAAAAAAGGTATTGCAAAAACTCGTCAAAGGATCGACTAACAAGTCCATAACAGCGTAAGCAGTAAGCACTTCGGGTTATTAAAACTTTTAAATATTTGTAATACCTCAATTTCCATTTATGGTGTGAGAAAGAATGAGTTTTGCGAACGTTTCATATTTTTTAACAGATCAAGTGCATTTTCATTATTGTCAGGCAAAAGATTTAGTACCTCCTGTTCCACAGACGCAAAATAATTATAACCTATCCGATATGGTCGAACAGCCACATAGTCACAATATAAGAGCATCTAAAACCGATTTGTTATATAAACTGTATATTAATAGGAATGTCATGACTAACTTAATGGGCACATCGAAAGCGATCCATATATCACATAGTAAGTTTCCACATTGTCTCCTCTGTTTGCCTGGCACAGTTTTAGATATAATGAGAGCCAGAACTATCTATTACGAAGCCGAACAATATTACATGTCGGCACCCGAAATGCTAGGTAACAAACTGTGCTCAGGAATGATAAAGCTCATTGTTTACCTCTGACGTGGCCTGGAGGAAACTGAAACTAGGACTCCGTTTTTGTTCTTCCCTCGGGAAGCTAAGAATTCGGATGCACATTTGAGTTATTGTTAAGTTATTGTATGAATGGAATCCAACCAACCATGTTTGCTTGCTTATTAAACAGTCTGTATATTATGGTAAAGTATTGGAGTCGCAGAAAGTTTGAGTTGCATAACAAAAAAAATTGTATAATTTTTCTAATTAGTCCAAGAGATCAGTAGAGAGTATTATAAACTGCATTCACTGAAGAAAAGGAGTAAAAATTATTTCTAACCCATATTTAGGGGCTTTACTCGGATAAATCGAACTTAATTTTTCTGTTTATAATAACATCACTGCTCTCAGTATGCAGTTTCGTAGACGGTGTGCATATAACCCTTGAACATGCAGTAAAAATTTACATATACTCTGCATGGTAATCTGTTTGTTCGTTGGATAAGGGTACCTAGTAGGCGCAAAACAGAGGATATCTGCAGGCGATTCATACTCAAAGTTGGAATAAGCATACTACAACTATCTAATAGCCGTTTTACATCGACATTTTGATGGTCAAACTGATTGTGTTTTACATCTGTGAATAAAACCATGGATTTTGTTACAGTATGCAGTGCTGTCAACACTGTTTTTGTCATATGATTTGGCCGTTTTCGCAAGATCTATTTAAGTCGTATTTTTTTTGTGGTCTTTGGACAGTAAAACTCTCAATTTGATTGCGAGTTTTTATTTAGAAAATGTTTAATAATGTACAGAGACGTGTATGCAGCATGCATTTCATTTCATTTCATTTATTTGTATTGTACTATACAAATATTGCCACCTCGAAGGCTATGCCTTGTTTTAGGTATTGGCCTGGAATATTCACTAAAATTTTGTCTAACCTAATTTCACTGCTGTCTCTCTTTGGACTGTTATATTTGTACACTTCTCAATGATTTGCTTCTTCTTCTTCGTGTCCTTGACCTTCTATCGATCCATTCTCAGCATCTCAGCAGCAGCAGGACATTCTCTTCTATAATTTTTTTGATGATTTCGTAATTTGGCACCACTGAATTTGACGTCAAACTTGGCCATTAATTAGAGCAGGATCTAAATATCTGAATAAATCCATGGACTTATTTGACATCAAATTTCTGTTTTACACTTGGTCAAACTTGACCACGAACTGAATCCACGAATAAAACCATGTATTTGTTGTTGATATAAAGCGGGTATAACATACATAGCAAAGCTTTGCGTAATGTGAGTACCATTAGAGTACCACCACAGTCATCTGCCCCATGTAAAGGTAGTTTTAGCTACAAAATTTCAGCCGTTGTCCTTAAATGCTGTGCCGCTGAGCTTGCAGCTATTATTTGCAAGCCCTTCAAACTATCGTATCAGCGAGTGTGTTTCCTGCTTTATGGAAGATTGGCTGCATACAAACCATCCCTAAGAAAGGCAAAAAAACCGATCCCACCAACTAATGACCTGTGGCTCTTCTCTAAGGGTATGGAGACTGTCATTAACACACAGCTACTGAAATACCTGGACAACCACAACATCATGAATGGGAACTAGGGATTAGTAAATAAAGTACAGTTCAACGTACAGAGAACTCCGGCAACAACACTTACAAAGAAGTTTCACGTTGGCTTACCAACTGTGGAAATGGGGGATCATCCCATAGTCGAGTACCTTCCGTCAAGCTTTTGGGAATCAACGTCAACAATAACATCTCCTGACATAACTACGTCGTCAGTAGTATTGCTAAAACGACATCCCAGAGGCTAGGAGTTTTGTTCCGCTGTAGGAAGCTGTATACACCAGAGCAATTACTGCTGTTCTACAAGGCACAAATTCGACCATCGTTATAGTATTGCTCTCATGTGCGGGTGCGCTCCGAAACACTCTCTGAAGCTTCTGGACACTATGCAGAAGAGAGCAATTAGACTAATCGTTACGCCTTGCCTCACAAAAGACCTCCACAGCCTGGAACATCGAAGAAGGTAGCTGACCTGTCCCTGTTTTACAGACCCTATCACGGAAGATGTTCGAGTGAGCTCTCCCAGATAATAACACCAAAGGCCGTCCAAACGAGGAACACTAAGGAGGCTCTGCGAACTCATCCTTACCAGGTCGAGATCCCTATTCCCGGAACCAGTCTCCTTCAGCATTCCTTCTTTTGGAGAACTTCGACAGTGTGAAATGAGCTGGCGGGAAATTTGTTTCCCGACGCCTACAGCCTGCAGCCTTTGAAATCTAACGTGCACAGACGCTTATCCTCGCACAGCGCTTTTACAGCATAATATAATATAAATATAATTAATTACAAGGCAGAGAAAAAATTAGGCAGTGGTAAACAAACAAAACGGAACAGCCCGCAGAAGGATTGCTCCTGTGCGCGGGCTTAACATACATCTCAGCATTCACACTTATAGTAATTCTAAGAAATCAAAAGTATCTACGTATATAAAATAGAAGGCACTACATACATTTAAATAAAATAACCGACAAACAAAGGGAACGCATGAAACGGGCACTACAAAACTGCTTTTTTGAGTTTTTTTTCAATGTCTAGAGTTTTAATCACCACTTCACGTCACTCAATTTAAAGCAAATATCAAGTTTTTTTTTTAAGCCTGAGAATATATTTTTTTAATAGATACATTTCTATCAACTAACCCATGTAAAAGGATTGCCTCTGTGCGCAAGCTTAAAATAATATGAACATAACAACATAAATCACAACATTCACACATCAAAAACATCAAACATAAAAAAAAAATCTAGTTATATAAATAGAAGGCAGCTTATACATTTTTAAAAAGGTGACAAACAAACAAAGTAAACGCAAATAACAGGCACTACAAAATAACATTTCTTTTTTATACTTTTTTGAATCTCTAGAATTTAATTCATCAATAACAGCGCCATAGGCTTTTAGCCTTTTATTTTTTACTTTTTAGTTATCGCTGGCTAGGCTTCTGAGTATGTTCATTTCATTCAAAGCATCATTATTGCAAGGTCCCTTGCCAGTTAATTTCGAACAATCTAGCTCTTCGTTAACCTGCCCATACTATAGGAAAGCATGAAAAACTTCAAGAGTCTGCCATATTCTATCAACTATTCTCGGCAAGCCTATTCATTTGATACGTATATTGTAGAGGTGCATAAAAAATAACTATTACTCCATCTTGAGTGGAATGACGTCACACAGCTTATCGAAACTAAGCGTACCTATATAAAAAAATTCTTCAAAAACGCTTCAAAATTGAATAGCAAGATTCCATCCGAACACCGACGTACATTGCAAATTATAAAAAGCTTTTAAAAAAGCGTAATTCATTGGTCGGGTACATTGTTATTTTGTTAAGCATTAATATTAGAATAGCTTTTAGTTTTGATACACACCGATAGGTGAGGGGAGTATTGTGATCGCGAAAATGATCGATTTTGAGATAATGTGCTTTGTGGGCATTGGGAACAACATTGACATTGGACGCGCTACATAAGGAGGCTCCTGCACTTGGCAACGCATCAGGAACGACCTGTGTTCAGTGGGAATTCCCGTGTCTGACAGATCCTTTGGGCTGCCCCTCCAGGTATAATTATAACATCATTAAATGCTCATTTTGTTACCTCATATATTTTATATTTTGTATAGATTTGCGAGTCGTATCTAGACTCGCTGTAGAAAGCATGCCGTCTTCTTCAGATGACGACTTTATTGCGTTAGAATCGGTGTTTACTAAATTGAAAAGGAAAAAAGTTGGTATATGTACGCTTAATAGCGAAAGAACAACGTATGGGGTTAAGTTTGAGTGGCCATTTGGCCAGACTTCGCCTTTTATACATACGTCTCATATGATATAATGAAGTCTTTATTATTATTATTATTATTTATTCCAAAATTTAAAGAAGATTTTTTCAATATACCAGAATGACCCTGGATACGTTTAAATATATTTTGGACAAAGTGGAATATCGCTTAACAAAAAAAAAAGTGCAATCTCTCATTTGATACCTATATTGTAGAGGTGCATAAAAAAGAACTATTACGCCATCTTGAGTGGAATGACGTCACACAGCTTATCGAAACTAAGCGTACCTATATAAAAAATTTCTTCAAAGACGCTTCAAAATTGAATAGTAAGATTCCATTCGAACAAATAACATACATACATTGCAAGTTAACTAAAAGCTTTAAATAAAAAAGCGTAATTCACGACCCCATACGATCTGACACTAATTAACATGCAATCAATCGATCCGCAAATGGTCCTTCCGAACTCGTACTCGTACACGTATTCCATTTGTATGCCGTCCGCCGTTCTCCACTTGGAGGGATTTGTGTAACTGTGATTGCACTAAACGTTAGTTTGACGAATTGGGCAGATGCTTATTGCCTTCAATTGATCGTTGAGGCGACCGTGAATGTGCGGACGATCCATTGTGTCCTAATTTTGAAACATTTAAAACATCCTGCCCGTTTTGGCCCCAGAGCAAACATAGAAGGTTTATGCGTCGATAGAAAAAAGACTGACCAATTCGAGATTGCTTGTCAGAGCGGTCCGGTAGACCTTTGCTCTTAGTTACAGTCGTGTCGGTCGATCGGTCTGTCAGGTCTGGTTACCCAGAAACCAGACAAAGTCAGGGAGAAGTAAGGGAAAAAAAGGAAAGGAAGATAGGAGAAGAGCGAAGAGGAGGAAGTTCGTCCGTTGGAGGGTTTAGCTTGACATGGTCGATTAGAGTTCGGAAATTTTTGGGTTTAAACAAAAGAGTTAATCTTGAGGTTTTCTAAATTGCACGATTTAATTTAGATCACAATGCGAGCCGCGGCCCTGTGTGCTTGCGAACTTGCTCGACTGTGTAGTTCACTGACTCGCGCAACAGAGGGTTGCTGTGCGATTCCGCTTGACTATAACGTCATTGCGCTTGCTGTTTGATGTAGTCCCTCATGTAAGGGATGTCAAGGTCTCTGTGAAGAGTATATTCGCATGTGCGTCTTGGCAAGGAAACACCAAGCCGCACATGCGTAGGTTACTACCGGTCAAATAATCATCCTGAGTAGTTGAATTTTGTTCACCAAACTTAATTTTGAAGTTCTACATAACACAGGATAGAGTTGAGGAAACATAATTTCGAATTTCGCTTCAGTGTGCTTCTGCCAAGTCATACCCTTGTCCAGGGTAATTCTGAGGTACTTGGCAGAATTTTCCCATAGAATCAGGAGCACAAGGACGCTTTTTGGTACATAGCCTGCGTATTCGAATGATTGATTTTGATGAGTCACCGATTTATGAAAATTGTACTAACCTCGCAATTGTAATCTTTGGCAAAATCTCTACGTCTTCAGTAGAAAATATCGTTCCGGAACTTGCCTTAACCAATAGCAAAATGAAGGAGAAGATTGAGAATCTCTCCAAAACTCGCCTAATCCATTCAGAATGTCGTGCCAACAGTTCCCTTATCCCACTGACCAATCACAGCGCTTTGAATGGTTGGCAGACGTGTAGCCGGTGTTGCGTGTTTTAGTGTGTAATGAGCTGCTGTATCATAAATATCACGTTTTATTATCTTATTTAGAACAAAATTAGTATAGTGGGTATTATTATTAAAAGTGAAAATAATATTAACTATATTATGGAGACTCATATTTTACCTCAATAGAAGTAAAAAACCCAGGTTTTAGTTTGCTTTCAGTTACTTGAGAACAACCTTATTTTTATGTTGTATAACCAGAACTAGTTTCCTTTCTGATACTTAAAAACAACCTTACTTCTTGTGTTGAATGAAAAAAGTCTTGAGTTTAGATTAAATCATGTTTCTTTTTATATGCCTTCATTGTACATCAGAAAAATAAAACCTCGCGTATACCAAGCAAAATGAACTATCAGAGTACTAAATTAGACAATCCTCAGTCAGTTGTCAATGCTTTTGCAGAATTTTTCCGAAGTGTTTACTCCCCTGTCGAGCCATTTGATAACCGCAACCTCAGTCATAACTTTCACCCGTATATCAATTTAACTAAACAATGCATCACGGAAAAAGAAATATATGAGGCCGCTAAGAGATTGTAAAATAAAATGACCTCTGGTCCTGACAAGATTCCCTCTTTTTTTGTCAAAGATACCGTTCCTGCACTAGTCAACGCTTTCGTAATCATCTTTAACCTAATTTTAAGTTCAGCAAGTTTCCCAAGTAAATGGAAGGAGAGCAGAGTTTGCCCTATTCACAAATCAGGTGATCGAGACGTGATTGTTAATTATCGCCCAATCTCTATTATAAATAATTTTGCCAAACTTTTTGAAATAATCCTTTATAACCGAATCTACCTTTCAACTTTCAATCAAATTTCTGAATATCAGCACGGATTCATGAATCACAAGTCTACAGTTACCAACTTAGTAGTTTTTACACAACTTGCATCGAATATTTTAGACCAACAGGGGCAACTGGACGTAGTATACACTGACTTTTCCAAGGCATTCGATAAAGTATGTCACGAAATATTTATTGATAAGTTACGTATATTGGGTTTTGATGACAAAGCATTAACATTGTTTTTATCCTACCTAAGTGATCGTCAGTTACACGTTACATATAATGGCTATGAATCTTTCAGCTATACTGCATCATCTGGGGTGCCACAAGGGTCTAACCTGGGCCCTTTGTTATTTTTGCTTTTTGTAAATGATATATGTGATACTTTAGATTGCGGCAAATTGATGTATGCAGATGACTTGAAACTATTTTTTGAAATAAACTGCGTTAATGATTGCGAACATTTGCAGCTTCAACTATCTGCTTTAGAGAACTGGTGTATAATTAACAAACTGGATTTAAATATAAATAAATGTAAAGTAGTTACATTCTCACGTAAACAACAACAAATCTTATATCCTTATTGTCTTTCTGGAACTGAACTCCTTAGATATGATACCGTCTGTGATTTGGGTGTGACTTTTGATAGTAGGCTAAGCTTTGATCATCATATAAGTCAAATTGTTTGTAGTGCTAATAGATCTTTAGGCTTTATAATAAGAAATTGTAAGCTCATTTATGACGTAGTGGCATTGAAATCTTTATATTTTGCTTATGTCCGATCCAAATTAGAGTACGCATCGCTGGTATGGAGTCCTTACTACACATGTTATGTCAACCTCATTGACCATATCCAAAAAAGATTCTTAAAATATTTGGCATTTAAAAACGATGGAGTTTATCCTCCGAGGGGCTCAGACTACACGTTACTTTTGGAAAGGTTTCAAATGTTATCACTCTCAGAAAGAAGAAAGCATAGTTCTGTGATTTTTCTATATAAACTATTACATGGAAAGGTTATTTCGCCAGATCTGTTGTCACAGCTAAATTTTTTAGTTCCTAGACTGAACTCCAGAAACAATGTTTTATTTTTTTGCAGCCGTGCGAACTCCAACCTAATATTGAAATCGCCTGTGCGGGTAATGTGTATGAATTTTAATAGTATCTGTAGTGTTTGTGATATATTTACGTGTTCATTGGTGGAATTTAAGCGCATTTTAGAACAGTACTTAAAGTAATATGTTTATTTGTTTTTTCTTTTTATTTAGGAGCAACATCACCTTTATAGTTTTGTTGATTAATAGGATTCAGTATATTTGTGTTATATTTTGGTTTGTCCTGTAAATGGAAACTTATTTCTGTTGGGCAATAAATGCTATATCATTATTATTATTATTATTATTATTATGTGACGATGTTTTTGCGTCAAAACTTGCTTTATCGACTGGTGATACATCAAAACTCGCCAAATCCAAACCAAAAAGTTGAAATTGTTGTTGTTCATATCAGTTTTCTTCAAAAGAAAAACACCGTTGCTGTTGCTATCACGTTATCAATACATAAAAAAATATATACACCGATAGTGTAATTAGTATGTTCAAAAAACGATTTTCTTCATTTACCAAAAATTGGGTAAACTGGATAAGAAGGCTTTTGAAATGGAACGACTCATGTAGAAAAAGCGAATAAAGAATAGGTCAAGGACCGAGCCCTGAGCAATGTCGAAAAACAAGATCGAGTGTCAAAACATGCGAAGGTGTCTACTTCCAGCTCTATATTGTGCTTTTCCTATAGCAATGCTCAACAGGTTCGACACCCTTTTTATAATAAGAACTGTCTTGCTTTACAAAGTATCCATCACTTCCTCATTGTCATACGCCACTGGTGTACCTTCTAACATACTAGTTCTTGTATGGTCTACCCTGTCCGACCAAGTATGCATTCATATAAAATTTCCTACTTCCAGACAGTATCCTTCTATGGAACGCTGTCCGGTAAACACTGCGAATCCTCTTCCGCTCCAAAGTCCGTTATTGTCTTGCATTTTCTATATTTCCGGCATTCTATTATAGTGCAGTCCCGTTATATATTATACTTCCTCGTACGTAATAATTGTATAAGCAGGTGTTTGAAACATCGTGTGCAAATTGAAAATTGGTACAGGTATTTGTAATAACTCAGTTATTTTATGTTACAACATAGTTTCATGACAAAAATGCGTCAAGTAGTTGGACTCAATACTTTCCATAGTTCCCATACATTTTTGAGTTACATAAAACGTTCTGAAGGCTATTATGAAAAGCTTTTCTTGTACCCAGGAGTACGCATTACCTGTAGGAACCATTTAAAAGTTTGTTGATTATGTGAAAGGAGATGTGGAATGCTTGACAGATTCAATAATGAACTCAGCTTGTGCGTTCAGAGGCATAACAAATGAAGTTTAAGAATACAATGGTAGAACAACCTTCTAAATGCTTTCTTTACATCCAAATTTAATCTTCAATCTTAATAAATGTTTAAAAACCACTGGATAGATTTTAAAAACAGTAAAGTGTTTTTTATCCGAGCATAAGATTCACCAATATTAGATCATTTCTTTCCAAATTATAGAGAAGCTAAGCAATAATCATTTTGTCACGAGAGGGTGAATTTTCGAAAACCATGAATCGTCCTTTTCCTCCCCATAGCACTCATCTGCTTTGGTAAGTTCATTGATAGAGCTTCAATTACTTTCCGAGCTATAGAGGGGACAAGGAAAATCGGACAAACGGTTGACATAGAGACAGACAAAAACGTATAGAAAAAGTGATATGTTTTTTCATGTCGCTGCTAAAAATGCCTAAAATAAATGCCAATAATAACTATATAGTGCAAGTACAATTGTAGTATCAGAGGTTATAATATAATTTATAAAAATCCATAACATTTGTCACACATCCTACATTTTGCAACGTTTGCCATGCCTCTGCAGAGATTATACCATAATATATATAATCAAATTTGGCAACTGAAGGGTGGAATTGTGCTGTAAATACATTGGAGACTCTAAATAAGAGGTTTATTTGATTCCTTTCTAGGAGAATCGTAAAGAAAATAGCGTTAAAACCAAAAATTCAGTATTATTTTCAACCTCTCATTATGATCAAATATATATCTTATCTTAACATATTTTCTTCAGAAATATCTAATTAATTGCAAATGAAAAGCTGTCAATAGGCCAAACTAGTAAAATGATTATAGAAAATATCAACTTTTTTGCAGATAAATAATATACAAAATAGTCCAATACTAGATAATGACGCATTCGCATCATGAAAATCATTATGCATTGTAGCTCACTTAATTCGAGTGTCATATTTCCAATTTCCTTCTCTATCAGCCCCGCTTGATATATCAGCTATTAGCAATGTCCCCCTGTTGTACCATCGGCTGTTTGCATCTATGACAAGTAGAATTGCAAAATGGAAATTAGTGGTGATAATTTAATAACAGCATTCGATTGCAATTAAACGAGGTTTGTGGCTAAATTTGCCGCAGTTGTATATAGATCCGGCGGCAATGGATATCACATACGATATATGTATACTGAGTGACATTGAAATGTGAACTAACATAATAAAAAAATCGCGATAGTCACTCGCCATCGTATGTTATAAAAAATTGCGATCAAAAAACGCAACACGTCATAGCAATTCACAATACTAAAGTCTTCTGCTCTTCATAGAAAGAAAGAATGAATGATTTAACTAAATATCAACTTTTTGCTCTCCCAAGGCGTCTTTTCACTGGTCAACTTCAAATGACTGACTAAAGTTGATGTACAATTACTGTACAGTCCATTCCATTTAAGATCATAATATTGATGGTGAATGTGATAGATATCTGTCCTTTATTTTTTAAGAACGGTGAAATGAATAATAATAAATGAAATAAGCTGAAAATAATGATTATCGAAAAATACTAGTAGATATTATTGTGAAAAAAGCGTGGAGGGATATGTGCCATATTTTTCGTATATCGATCTTTTTTCACAACGGTGCTAACATTTTTCGTTCATTATTACACTGATAAGTATTTTTCACTATTTAATGCTATAAAAGCTTGTTTGTTTTTGGTTTTCCTTAACTATATTTTTTGATCTTCCTTACCTGAAGCTAACACTCAAAACAACGGCCGGATTTAAAATTGGCACCCTCAAAAACTATACACCATACGAGTTTTCATCCTGATAGGAAGTGAGAGAACGATATTAGATTTTTAAAGTGAACTTGAAGATCTGAGGGTCTGAAAATTGTTGATCTGCTTTACCTGAGGCTGAAACTCAGAACAACGACCTGATTTGAAATTGGCACCCTCAAACTATACGCCTGACGACTTTTTGTCCTGATAGGAAGTCAGATAAGGGGTTTAGATATTTTTAGGGTGAACCTGAAAATCTGAGGTCCTGAAAATTTTTGACCTCCTTTTTTTTCCTCTGGGAGCCGTCAGCATTTAAGCCTATTGGCCTATTGTACTATGACTTCCCAGAGGGGGGACGGTGCACTGCCAGCACCGTTGGAATGATTACACTGTCATCATCCCGGACGGTCCGACGGGGGTCACCTGTCCGGTCCTTCCAGTCGATCATCCAAAGTGCCGGCCGTGTAAGATGCTCCGCTCAGCGCTCGTGCGGGCAACACCAACACGGTCGAAACTGAATGCCCTGTGTATATACAGTCACCCACCCGAGCGCTAACCGCGCACAAGGCTGCTGCTGCCCCACTATCGAAGGCAGACGCTGTTCATCGCGCAGCCACGTGGGTCCCCTTGACCTCCTTTACCTGAGGCTGAAACTCAAAACATCGGCGGAATTTGAAATTGACACCTTCAGAGTTTTCGTTCCAATAGGAAACTAGATAATCCTTTTAGATATTTAGGGCGAACTTTAGGATCTGAGTGTCTGAAAATGTTTGATCTTCTTTACCTGAAGCTGGAACTCAAAACAGCGGCCGGATTTCAAATTGGCACCCTCAAACCATACTCCATACGAATTTTCGTTCTGATAGGAAATCTGATAATGAATTTAGATATTTAGGGTGAACTTGAAGATCTAAGGGTCTGAAAATTTTTGATTTTCTTTATCTGAGGCTGAAACTCAAAACAACGACCTGATTTGAAATTGGCACCCTCAAACTAGACACCATACGAGTTTTCGTCCTGATAGGAAGTCAGATAACGATATTAGATTTTGAGAGTCAACTTGAATATCTGAGGGTCTGAAAATTGTTGATCTTCTTTACCTGAGGCTAAAACTCAAAACAACAACACCGTCAAGCTATAAGCCATACGATTTTTCGTCCTGATAGGAAGTCAGATAACGATTTTAAATATTTTGGGTGAACTTGAAAACCTGAGGCTCCTAAAATATTTGATCTTCTTTACCTGATTTGTCGATTCTTGCCAAAACTGAAAGAAGAGTATGTTGAAAAATTATATATTTCCAAAATTTTTGTCCTCTTTGTTAAATCAGCTACTTTTGGGACTACCCTCGTATAACGACCAAACTGTAAATGTGGCTACCATCATCATCAACATGCACAAACAATTCCAGCGTCCATTTCATTTTTCTTTGCGCACCAAACAGTTCCTGATGGTAAAAATAGTCGATGCAAAAACCACCGTAATTCAAAATTACTGAGCCGCCGCATTCCGACTGTTTGTTTCGGGATCGTCAACCGTGAAGGTGATTGTGGTCCGAGTCCGAGCCACTACAATCATCGTGCACTATGCGCGCTGAGTGCTCTCCATTTAACCTCGTTATTCTGTATATTCTTTTATACTCCGGTCCAATTGAATCAAAATCCAAACGTAAACGTAGAATGTTCCTGTGTATGAAGTGCTTGCATTGGCGTCTCTACATTTGGTTTTGTACGAACTCTTAAGGCTCGGGACATGGACGTTAACCCTTAAGTAGTGACCCTTCGTCAGACAGACTACGCGTGTTCTTCAAATGCGTATATTTTGTTGTTTATAATATAAAGAACCTTTTCAAACTAAGGCACCATAAAGCGTCGATGACACGGGGCTAGTTTACGAGCTGCTAGTCGGCGAGTTTAAAAGCTAGCGAGGAGCGAGTGTCGATGACACAAAGAACTTTCCACTAGCTCGGCCGATGATACGAAGGCTAGTTTGCAAGCTGCTAGCAAACTCGCTGGCTTGCAGCTCGTAAACTAAGGCTAAAACCGTCAATTTTTCAAAGCATACCTGATAAATCTGCTTGATAATTATGCATCACGTCTAGAAAATTGTTTCCTCGGCATACTTGACTTTATTATCTCGATGATTCAGGGTTTTGAGTTTATCAAATACTATCATAACCTTATGATTTAGTTGTTCGTTAAACAAAAAAAAAACAAATTCGATAGCACTTTCTCAAAATAAATAAATTTCAGTACAGAAATACAAGATATATTTTAAATTTACCGAAAAATCGAAATATCTCGGAAACTGATGGACATAGGTAGAACAAGTGCTATACAAAGATGACAGAGCAGTTAAAAAGCAATTCTTTGGTATAATAAAATATTGGGAGTTACATTTGAGAAAAAAGAGAAAATCTGTATTTTGCATTCTAAATCACCCTGTTTACGAATATGCATCGCGGGCTCTTTTTTATAGCCGATTTTAAGACTAGATGATATTTTTTATCCATCCGTGTAAAAAATATGATTTTTGATTCATCACTTTTTGATGTACAGTACGTTCATTTGACAGCGATTTAGAGACAAAAATGGTCATAACTTTTGAAATACCCTGTATAATGTAACAATACCCTATATTGGAAGAACGGATATCATTGTTAGAATTTGAATGTGGAATAATATATAGGGTGTCTCATTTAAAAAATGCATGTTTGCATCACCACGTTGTTATGGCTCACCCTGTATAAATCAAAATATTTTTTGAGCAAGGAGCATATCCGTGGCTACAACTTTTATATACAACTTTTTTCGTTATCTTCTACATTAGTGGAGTTATCGGCCGAGCCGGTACTAAAAACCCACCCTGTATGTTCTTTGAAGAATTGTGGGACCAACCAGAAAAGTTTTTCGAGTACTTCAGGATAACACCAAAGACATTCGAATGCATACTGAAGGGGATAGAAGAAACGATCGAAAAGTTCTTCAATTTCTCTGTTGTGGTAGCTTTTATCCATCATGTCCCACAAACACCTGTTCTCTTGCACACAAGAAATCAGTTTGTCCACGTCCATGGTGAACCCTCCACAGTTGTCAGTTCTAAACCAGGTAAAAAAACCACGCAACACGTGGCAAAATAGTTTCAGATTCGGACGAATTTGCCCAAAAATTTCAAACGTTTTTGAACGTTCGAATCGAACTGACGACGACGTGCGTATTCCGACGAGGCTTCCCCTCCCATAGTAACCACTTTCGTTAAAAATCAGGCGTTTGGTTGTTCAAGCGAATTGGTCAGAAGTCGTCAGAACACATTTTCGTCAGAACTCGCATGCATAGTAACCGTAGCCTAGGGTCAGCGCGAGCATAACCTTTTTTGCGTATAGTCACCATACAGATCCCGCTTCGGAACATACATTCGAAAAACGAAAATTATGCTCCATTTGTCCAAGTAGCAAGCGAAGAATGACTAAATATCTGTCATGTATTCAACAAGCCGGTATTGCCTCTAGCGCGAAAATAGTATGTGTTCGTTGCGTCGAAGAGTTTTGAGTTGCGTCAAATTTTGTTACCTTTAGCTATTGTATGAGCCTAGTTACCAAACGTTTTGTTCTTCCTTTTGCATTTTCTTTTATTTGTTTTAGTAACAGTTTAGATGTAAAATTATAGCCACACCTAGTTCAGTTTTTTCTCTGTTCCCTTTCATTTTAATGTTTTTCAACACTGTCGCATAATGAATGATCTACCAAAATCACGTTATGATATTTTTTTCAATTCAAGGCGTTTCAGTTATCTCAAGACAGGTACTAAATGTAATTTCTGCGCAATCCAAGCCACTCAAAGAGCAACCTGGGGGTCTGAGAGGATTACAATACAGTATGACCTATCAAGGTCTAGCTAGTTCAGAGCTGCCTACTGGCAGATTTGCTTTACACTCCATAGCCGGATAAACCTTCTGCAGGAGGGCCATCTATATACCATATGCATCCTTTACCTTTTTTATGGTCGGCCTCCCGCAAAGGTTAAAAGACTATGGCGCTGTAGAAGCGCTGCGAGAGGCTTTCGCTGCACGTGAGATTTGAAACGCTGAAGGTTATAGCCGGCAGGCAACAAATTCCCTGGCAGCTCAATCCATAGCGTCGAAGTTCTCCAAGAGAAGGAATTCTGGAGGAGACTGGTTCGGGGAGTACGGATCTCGACCTGGTAAGGATGAGGTCGCAGAGCCTCTCTAGTGTTCCTCGTTCGGACGGCTTTTGGTATTATTATCTGGGAGAGCCTACTCGAACATCTTCCGTGATAGAATCTGTATAATAGGAACAGGTTAGCCACCCTTCTTGGATGTTCCAGGCTGTGGAGGTCCTTTGTGAGGTTAGGCGTATCGACCAGTCTAATCACTCTTCTGGATAGCGTCAAGAAGCTTTAGAAAGTGTTGCGGAACGCATCCCTACACATGGAAGCAATACTCCAACGATGGTCGGATCTGTGCCTTGTAGAGCAGCAGTAGTTCTGGTGTATACAGCTTCCTACAGCGGAACAAAACTCCCAGCTTCTGGGATGCCATTTTGACAATACTGACGACGTGGTCATGCCAGGACATGTTATTGTTAATGTTGATCCCCAAAAGCTTGACGGAAGGTGACTCGACTATTGGGTGACCCTCTATTCCCACACCAGCATTTATTCGACTACAACAAACAGAGATCAGTGGTCAAGAAGCTATTCAACCACTGGCGCAGGCCAGGTGGTAATCCATAAGCAGCAAGCTTGATCAGAAGTCCCTCATGCCACCTGAGAAGGGTTTACCAGTTGCCTGGTGTAGAGGTGGGCTGTAAAATTCCTGTCGAAGGCCACCTCCCTGCTTGTGACATCTGAGGTCTAATTTGGCCTCAGTTTGAGTTTCTAAAAAGATCGGACTGTATAAAAATTATACACATTTATCTGTCACCAAATAGGCTCTAGTACGAAGAACATTCTGAGAGCGAAATTGAATTTTTTGTCGAGGCATTGTTGTCGTACCAATTACATCGTATTGCAGTGGAGTCTGTTTAGAAATTAACGTTGAACGCTTAAATGGCGACGGCAGGTGTTGGTGACGGAGAGACATTTTCACTGTGCTTTCGTTTTTCTAATTTTCGCGCACGAGCAAGGATAACTTTTTATTAGGAGAGATGTTTAATTTGAGAGACATCGGTCCAAACACAGTGCCTGCCGTATTCATTTGACTAACATGCGAATGTTTATTGTATGAAGCAAATTTATTATATTGCCTCTTATTGCTCTCGCGGACGAACAGCAAGGATTCAGATCGGGCAGATCATGCACAGATGCGGTTTTTGTCATAAGAAAGATAACAGAAAAATAAATTGATTATAACAGACCAACATATAATTATGTGCTTTATTGATTTGGAAAAAGCGCTCGATCGTGTGGAATTGAAAGATGTCACACACCTACTTTACAACGGGCAAATCGCACATAGCGCTATCAGAACTATAGAAAATATACAGGGTTATAGAAAATATACAGGGTTATTCACGTTATTCGACACGAGCATTATGGCTAAAGTATTTGATAAAAAAGAAAATAATAATTTCGGATGGATAGAGTCATAAAGGCTACATTAAACCTTATTATTATTATTATTATAATTGAAGACTAAGGCCCAGTTTCACAATCGGTGGTTAACTAGAGTTTAAAAGAAAACTAGTGGTTAGCGAACACTTTGCGTTTCATAATCGGCGGTTGACGTCAAAAGCTCAAGTTATCCAGTAGTTAAGTTAACCCGCAAGTATGGGTTATCTCTGATGTTTGTTGTGGTCAACCGATGACACGTAAGCTTCCTTTGGAGGCCATAAAAACATGCATACAAGTCAAAAACATGAATGAATACAAAGGTTCGGTTTATTTGTCAAAGGGTTAGGTTTTGGGCAGCTGTCAGAATTGACACGAGCCCAGAGGAATAAAGGACGAAAAAGGGTTAGGTTGGCAGTGCTCCGAGACCAATCCGTGCTGCCAACTTGAAGATAAATAAGCTTATCCACTGGTTTATTTCTGAAACAGACGATCCGATAACTGCTGGTTAACTTCCATCTGTCGGTTAAGTGACTACCAGGGGTTACCAATGATTGTGAAACTGGGCGTATAAGTTACAAAGGGTCTACGTGTGGGCCGCGATAGTATATTAAAGGGTCTGAGTGCCAAGAATGCCGAAAAATAAAATAAATTGTTTAGTCTGTAGTTAGCTCCGGGTCTAAACACCGCAGCTTGTTGTAGGGAACATGGGTCTAAGTGCCATCATTAGAATCTAGTCCACTGGCGGTCATAGCTCACTTGACAAGGGGGGGAGTGATACGAAAAATTGATCAGCGACAAAATATTCGTCAGAGGGAGGGGGCGGGTGCATATTTTTGAGGATAAATGTTTCCAAATTTTGAATTGACGGATCTAGGAGGCAGATTACTATCTGCTCTGACAGTCAGGCAGCCATCAAAGCACTGAGTGCTTGGAAAATAACGTCGGGACTGGTCCTGGAGTGCAGGAGGGCTCTTGACGACATCTCAGCTAAACACAAGGTATCACTGATGTGGGTACCGGGGCACGCTGGGGTAAAGGGTAACCAAATGGTGGATCATCTGGCTAGGATGGGATCCGGCAACAGCTTTGTGGGTCCGGAACCAGCCTTAGGACTATCTGCAAACTTGATTAGGCAAACAACTGGAGGGTGGATCCAGAATCAACACTCTCTGAGATGGAACAACATCTCTGGTCATCTCTATTAGGCTCGGGAACTATTAGCAGGGCCTGCAGAGAGAATAGGACGATTCTGTCTCTCTCTGGATAGGAGTAACTTGAGATTGCTAGTAGACCTATTAACGGGTCACAACACCTTCAGGCGTCACTTGTTCGTGATGAAGGTGGTCAACGACCCAACGTGCACATGGTGTGGTGAAGAGGAAGAATCCTCGGCACACATCTTCTGTCGCTGTGAAACCCCGTGTTATCACAGGCAGACTATGCTGGGGTCAAAAACCTTGAAACCAATAGAGATAAAACGGATAGGACCTAAGAATGTACTTGCCTTTGCCAAAAGGGCAGGTCTTAGGAACTAGCGCGGATAGAGGCGCAAAAGGGCCCATCGTGTAGCCTATGCACCATCCACATTCCGTGCTGGATAGCCTCTGGTCTTTATTCGTTCATTCATAGTAAAGGGTCTGAGTGCCAAGAATGCCAGAAAATAAAATAAATTGTTTAATCTGTAGTTAGCTCCGGGTCTAAACACCGCAGCTTGTTGTAGGGAACATGGGTCATCATCAGAATCTAGCCCACTGGCGGTCATAGCTCACTTGACAAGGGGGGGGGGGGCGCGGTACGAAAAATTGATCAGCTACAAAATATTCGTCAGAGGGAGGGGGGGTGCATATTTTTGTGGATAAATGTTTCCAAATTTTGAGAGGTTCGTTGCAAACCAGCATAGGGTCTAAACATTTGGGGTGGAAACCGCATTATAAACTAATGTTTTCCAAAATTTTCTAAATGAATGCTGGAAAATCTGCCACTGGAGTTTTTAAGAACAATGCAGTTACAGTTAGATGGAGGGAGTCCACATTTCAGTATTAGAGGCCGAAACACTTTGGATGAAAGTTTCCTGCCAATTGTTTCGTCTGCGAGAAACGCCACCTACGATAAACCAACAAAGCTAGAATCACATATGCCTAGATAAAAGAGAAAGACAGTTTGATTTCGCATCCACTGATGTGAAACTTATCATACCATCTCATTTGA
Source organism: Callosobruchus maculatus (assembly GCA_951848785.1). Taxonomy (NCBI): domain Eukaryota; kingdom Metazoa; phylum Arthropoda; class Insecta; order Coleoptera; family Chrysomelidae; genus Callosobruchus; species Callosobruchus maculatus. Next base: position 5,379,545 of record CATOUR010000083.1, read on the forward strand.
GAAAAAAAAGTTTTTAACGTTTTACACTTTTCAAATTTGAAAACTTGCTAGTCTATTGATTTAACGTGCGTTGAAACAATGATCTTATTGAAACACAATTATGTTTTTTGCTCGTTTTAAAACCGAAAACCGTACCTTTCCGTACCTGGTTTCAGAGATTTTAACGTTATTTGTAAAGTACTACGAACTTCAAATTTTCTAAAGATTTCTGAATAACTTCGAAAATAGTCTTCGTAGACATAAACTATGATTAACAAACGGGACCTAAAAATCGATGCTGAATTCAGAAACATAATACTATACAGGGTGTTCTATTTAAAATAAGAAAGTTGATACCCACCTCTTGTATATCCGGATGTGTTTGAAATTATTTTTTACAAGTAGATCAGTTGACAGGAAACGTTTTTTATTCAAGACATTTTCTTCTGATTTAAACCGTAAGGCCACTTGAGAGCACCGCGCGCTTATTGGACCACCCTGTATAAGGAACAACATGGGCCCAATATAGTACCCAATATAGTACCTTGAGGTAGGTACACACATGTGCGGAGGCGGTACTCTTAGTCTGGGCCTACCGCTTTGGGGACTGGCTTGTAATCATATACAGGGTGTCCCACGACGATTAAAACAAGCAATATATCGGAACTGGGCAGTAGTAGCGAATTATAATTTTGGGGGTGCCAATTAGAGCAAATATAGTATCTTTTCTCATTATTGTGTTACCTAATGAGGTATTTGTTTTTGATCACGCGATGTCCGATCCGGAATTTTTAATGGGACACCCTGTATATTTGTGACTTTTGTGTTCCTCCCGATAAAATAATTCCACAAACTGACAAACGTGGGGTCTAAAGTGATTAATTTAAGTGGTGGTACCACTACCATTGATTATAACATGTACCCCTACAGTTAGATTATTTTGGTAGTGTTTCATAATGGTAGGTGGTACAGTCATTTAAGTACCTGTAGCTCTAGAATTAATCACTTTAGACCCCAAGTGTGCTAGTTTGTTGGATTTGTTTTATCGGGTGGAACACAAAAAGTCACAAATATATAGGGTGTCCCATTTAAAATTTTGAATCGGACGTCACGTGACCAAAAACAGATTCTTCATTGGGTGACACAATAATAAGAAAGATACTATATTTGCTCTAATTTACACCCCCAAAATTATAATTAGCTACTATTGCTCAGTTCCGATATATTGCTTGTCTTAATCGCCGTGGGACACCCTGTATTAAATATGACGAAAAAGCATAAACACCTTTTGAGAAGTTATCCACCGGAATAGTCTGCAAGGAAAACGGTCGTATTCAGATTTTTTATGGGACATTGTGTGAAAAGTTGCTGAAAACACCAACAAAGCAAAATATTTGCCTAAATGTTTTGGTTTTGTTGCCAAAAGGTTGGGAGTTGCTTTTTTGTTTTTGTTTTGTTGGTTTGATGAAATGAAGAATTAGAGTGTCAATGCATGTGTTGTCATGATTTTCACTCCAGTATCTACACTATAAGTTTCTCTTCGTACTGCCGATATGCTAGAAGTTTGCACATGTGCGTTTTAATATTTCGCTGTGATTCCCTAATACTTAGTTACTAATACTTGATTAAATATTATTAGATACATTGAAAGTGTGACTGCGTCTTAACCGTTGATATTTTTTATTGAAATTTTTTGTAATTTGGCGGGGGGGGGGTGACCCGATAACCCCCCTTCAGGTACACGCCTGGGCCAGACCCTGTATAATAAACGTTTTTTCGTTCAGTGCAGTATTTGCCCGGGCTAATCCATAATGCTGTCGTTTGACCGAGAGCTACTTCCAAGAAACTTCTAACTGAGAAATTCAAAATTCTATAAACTTAGTGTCCCTTGGTTTGAGAGAAACAGTAATGAGTACCTGTTGTATCATGATTTAATCATCCGTAGTCGATGCACGGTTTGCTAATTGACTATATTACGTGTTCGCAAATTTCCTCCAATTAGTCCTTCAAAGCTGAAGTTTACTAAACTAGCTCAATTATTTCGACATATTGTTAATTAAATATCGATTTTAATAAGGTATTCAATATAGCACTCACGCTATGAAAATTGTCACGGTCATTATTCATGCACGACAGCTTCATGAATATATGCATACTGCTGAAACTGTTGGGCAGTTGTTGACACTGCAATGCTGAAATATTTTTAAACTATAATTATTATTGACTCACGTAACCATTTTTCCTGGGGTATCTTTCTTAGTGGCCTGTTTTTTTCAGCAATTTGTGATAATTATTTTAATAATCATAATTCTGGTGGTTTAAGTGTGATGAAATAACTGCATTTAGTACCTGAAATAAGTATTTATTTCAGTTTCGTAATGGTGATGTTTTAACTGACCAACTGTGTCATCCAGTTATTTTTAAATTAGACTTTACCAGACACTTAGCATGAGAATTTAAATCTAAAGACGACATTGATAATAATAAAACCACAGCGGTAGTACTTTTAGATTTTAGTTTTAGTATCGATACTATGGGCCGCTTGTACAAATGCGGGTTTAGCACGAGCTTTGTTAAGCCTAAGATTAGCTAGGCTCAGGCTTAAAGTCGACACCCGTTGTACAATCGTCGGCTTAGTTAAACCTGGTTGATAATGAAATTCACTACAGCATCATTGAAGTTGGCATCAATGAAGCAACATGTACTGACATAATCATCTGAAAAATTACCTTTTTTGGTTAGGCACTTATGACAGTTTGTGTCAAATTTCGGCAACGACCGTTTCTGTCTCTGTTCTTTATTTTGCTCTCTTTGTTAGACACAAATCTTTCAAAAAATATGACCTAATAAAGTGACAAGTAATTTGAAGGTTCCTCCTTGACATATCATGTTACTTGTATGAGGTTAGATCTAAACCTCAGCTAAGCTCGCGTTAAACTTCGGCTTACGTAAGCTCTTGTAAGCTTGGAGTGGGGGGCTAAGCCAGCATTGTATACCGGACTTTTTGCAACTAACGTGGTTTAACGTCAGCTTACCTTAAGCCGAAGCTCAAGCTCGCATTGTACAACCGGGCCTTAGGGCTGGTTGTACAAATGCGGGTTTAATACGAGCTTTGTTAAACCTAAGCTTAGCTAAGCTCAGGCTTAAAGTCGACACCTGTTATACAATCGTCGGCTTAGTTAAACCTGGTTGATAATGAAATTCAGTACAGTTGGCATCAATGAAGCAACACGTACTGACATAATCATCTGAAAAATTATCTTTTTTGGTTAGGCACTTATGACAGTCTGTGTCATGTTTCGGCAACGACCATTTCTGTCTCTGTTCTTTCTTTTGCTCTCTTTGTAAATTAGACACAAATCTTTCAAAAAATATGACCTAATAAAGTGACAAGCAATTTGAAGGTTCCTCCTTGACATATCATGTTACTTGTATGAGGTTAGATTTAAGCCTCAGCTAAGTTCGCGTTAACCTTCGGCTTACGTAAGCTCATGTAAGCTTGGAGTGGGGGGCTACGCCAGCATTGTACAACGGACATTTTGCAACTGACGTGGTTTAACGTCGGCTTACCTTAAGCCAAAGCTTAAGCTTGCATTGTACAACCGGGCCTTAGGGCTGGTTGTACAAATGCGGGTTTAATACGAGCTTTGTTAAACCTAAGCTTAGCTAAGCTCAGGCTTAAAGTCGACACCTGTTATACAATCGTCGGCTTAGTTAAACCTGGTTGATAATGAAATTCAGTACAGTTGGCATCAATGAAGCAACAAGTACTGACATAATCATCTGAAAAATTATCTTTTTTGGTTAGGCACTTATGACAGTTTGTGTCAAGTTTCGGCAACGACCATTTCTGTCTCTGTTCTTTCTTTTGCTCTCTTTGTAAATTATACACAAATCTTTCAAAAAATATGACCTAATAAAGTGACAAGCAATTTGAAGGTTCCTCCTTGACATATCATGTTACTTGTATGAGGTTAGATTTAAGTCTCAGCTAAGTTCGCGTTAACCTTCGGCTTACGTAAGCTCATGTAAGCCTGGAGTGGGGGGCTACGCCAGCATTGTACAACGGACGTTTTGCAAGTGACGTGGTTTAACGTCGGCTTACCTTAAGCCAAAACCTAAGCTTGCATTGTACAACCGGCCCTTAGAATCACAAATTATTGGTGTGGATGTGCCGGTCCTTAGGTTTTGATGGTTTAACAACAAATGATTACGTTGTTATCTTGATGAACGTCATCAGTATGTAGTCGTCCAAATAAAACTTCTATTAGCAAGCCTATATGCTCAGGCGGACCACAGGGTTCAGCTTTAGGGCCCCTTCTGTTCTTGATGTGTACTTTTGGTTTATCAAATGTGATAAAACACTGCTCTGTTCAATTGTATGCAGATGATACGTACATTTGTTTTAGTTTTCATCCAGAGAATTGTGAAAATACTACCTTTACAATAAATACATATTCTACAGCAGATACCAACTTATGCTAAGAAGCACAATCTTCGCTTGAAAGTTGCTAAATCTATATCAGCTTAGTCAAAATATGAGAAAAATATTATACGAATCCTTAATAATACCAAAAATATCATACTGCACCAAATGCAGGCTTCAGAAATTATAAAATCTTCGTAGGTATGATCATGTAACACCTGTAATGTCATTAATAAAATGGTTAAAAATTCCACAGTCCTATGAGTATTGTTTGAATAGTTTTGTCATGAATGTGCTGAAGTCATCTACTCTACATTAATTATTATGCTTGTTGCTTATACACATTTTGATACCCTATCAGAAACCAGGCTGTGCGAGAGTACTCAGACGAGATCTATTAGCTTCCGCATAACTATTTCCTTCTTAAGAAATTTGCAAAATCCTATTTATTGTATATTATTATAACATAATAAATCTCCTCTTAAATATCAAGCTTGGTCGAATGATTTCTGAAGCTTTGACCTTCCTGTGTCCTTATTTACTAATAAAAATAGTTCACATTGTTAATCAAAGTATACCAAGAGACATAGTAAACACTATTATCGTTACTATTATGGTGAATATACATTCAGCGTAGCTACCAAATCGGGATTGTCATCGAGTATAGAGCACTAGTGAATAACAAATGAATCACAGAAGCATTTCTTACTATGATGGTGCTATGCAGCAAGAAAATAAATGTTATAAATAATCTGGATTTTCATAATGAACCCTATAACGTCAAAAAAACGTATATAACTGTGACGTGAGAAATAAATAATAGAATATAAGCTTTTTTATGAGGATTTTTATTTTTTCAGAAAAGTTATATGATTTACTTGTAAAACAAGAAACCTTCAACTAACACCAAGAAACTCTTCCAAGTTATGTTTAGGGCATCAAACAGAGATCCCTATAGCCCTCCTTCAGGGGACACCAGGTCGGGAATGGGTGAAATTGCAGCCCCACGATGCCTGGATGTAGATATGACAAATTATTCATCAAAGCCAGAAAATAGCTGAAGGGCTGCTTACCCTTAGAAGAGCTCAGCCTCCGGTCATAACTAGTCTCCTCACAAGACTCAGAGAACACCTGAAGAGAATGGGGTTCTCTCTCTGAAGACCTGGATTTGAGACTGTGTGGTAGAGGGTCAGAGTGGCTCTAAATGTGCTCTGTGAGTGCGAAGCGAAGAGACAATAATCCCCTGGGAAACCTAGACTAGACCCAATAAATTTTAACTCAGTGCCAGGAACAGTACGATAATTGCACAAATGATCTAGTCTGCTGGAATGGCTACTCCCAAAAATAGGAGCCATAATACAATAAGCCTTGAGGCTGCAGTATTAACAATTTTGTCGGCGACTCTCACATGCATCACATGTCTGGTAGACATAAAGATTCTGATGCTTTCTGTCTCCGTCAATCGACCTATGGCGCACTGATGATCGCTAATAAGCGTGAAACAGCTGCCTGCGTACTGGTAAATTAACGGAGATCTAGAACAACCCTCGTACTACTGCTTACGTTTTGATTTTTGTTTGTCAACACGTCCATCAAACTTAAGATGTACCGTAAACGCGGGCTACTTTGGCCCTAACGTCCTTCTTTGGCCCAAATGAAAAAAAAACAAAATCATACTCTACAATCATATTTGTGACCTTATTTAAAATACTTCCGGCTCATTCCGGAAGGTAGCCGCACTATACAGGCTGTCTGATAAATCCAGTGGTTCCTTTGCTGTCCACTAGAAAGCAGCACGTATAGTTGTTCGACTAGTGAAACCACGTGCAATCTTTACCTCCCAAACTTCCATTTACAAAAAACGTATTTCTTGTTTAACAAATCTGGTAAGTACCCCCTATTAAACAAGTTTCCTTTCTTTAAGTCGTACTGTAGTTACAACACTGGTAAACTCAACAAGTTTTTTTATTTTCATGTTTTTTTAAATCAGACCCAATAATCTATAAAAAACGTCCTACCTTGGCCCAACTTCTTTTTGGCTAAAACCCATAATATTAAGTTATGAATTGCTACAAAAACCTTGAAACATTTTATTTTTTCATTTATATTGCGTATTCTCATAATCAGCTTGTTCAGGATGCCGTAATAGAAGACTCCCTGGAGGCCCAATATACACTGGCTATAGCAATGAACAACTTCTAACTTGTCTAGAAGCAATCAGATCTGGTGATATGACGCAAAGGCAGGCTGCTGATCATTTCAAGATACCCCTATAAAAAACAAGTTGAAAAGTTTGTTTTCAAGTTCACCAGGCCATGCAACAGTTTTTTCGCAAGAAGAACTAGCATTCTCGATGAACTAGATTTTAGATTCATCATAAAATCTTATTTGACTAGGCAATGGAAGACTATGCAGTGTTTTTGCAACTATGTTCCAGGACGTGACTGGGTCAAATCGTTTCTAAAGAGACACCTTCAACTGACTGTCACGTTTTCGTCGAAGATCAAAAGAAATCGTAATCAGATTCATGAACAAATCATCACAGACTATACTGAACATCTGAAAAAGGTGGTCAAAGATGTTTCACCTGATAAAATTCATAATTATGACAAAACTTGATAACATTTGATAATATAATCTTCGTTGAAGAACCTGTCCTAGTCAATATCCAAATCCTTCTTTATCCATACCATTTGTATCTTGCTTTTAGCACTAAAAATTGACTTGGGCCAAAGTTACCCTAACCGCAGGGTAACATTGGCCCAAAACTAAAAAAAATATATTAATTTAATAAACGTTTTGTAAGTAAAAACAGGATTACTAATTAAAATTTAAGATATTATAGTTGTAAAAAAGATTACCAGAACTTCTGGGCAGTGAAAACAACAGTTTCTAGAGAAAAGTACATACAATAATTACTGAAAAGTGGGCCAAAGTAGCCCGCGTTTACGGTATTACTATCGAATATTTTACCTTCTACATAGGTAAGTATAACATATCATATAGCTGGATAGCTGCTAAATTGAGGTTTCCTTTGAATATAAAACCAACAAATGAGTCATCTGGACATTACCCGCTACGATGGCACTATCTGTGGCACGAAAAGTGAAAGAATGAGGTCTCTTCATGATGAGGACCTTCATCTATTTACTAGTAAAGGAGATGCAAAACTATGATGATTTACCCCAAAAATAAAAAATTCCACGATTGAACATCAAGAGATGTTTGTAGAATATCCAACCAAATGAGGTACAGCTAAGGGTTTCGAGTTTTCTTTGTCCTCATTCACTCTAAGAACGATTCCAAACCCTTCTCCAGGCTATAATAAGATGCACAGCATTATTGGCGTTGGGTTGTCGTAGGGTAAGAAAACAAGTAAATGAACAAATGAGTTATAGGAGAGTTACGTATGTGCCATGACTGTGCTACATATATGAATTATACCGTAATTGGTCCAGCGGTTACTGCAGTTACGGGGCAATAAGCATGGAAATAGACTAACGACACGATGGAAAACAAACTGGGGAAAAAGGTTTTTGCAATCTACATAAAACTATTGGATACATCCTCTGTTCTCTTTTTTTCTGGGGGTTTACTCCCACTGGTAGCACTCATCTCCTTTATCCTTAATCATTAATCACTGTACAATGAACAATCTACAAGTATAATATCAATAATCTATTACTGATGTTAAATGGATATACTTAGCTTTTATTTACACTGCTGTTTCTACCAATTCTGCGTTTAAGACTGATTTTTCTCAGTTGTTATAAAAATTCAAGACAGTTCGGTTGACAGCTTGCGTCAAAGTCGTCATATAAAACGTTAGAAAGACGTATTAAACTTTGACAGGAGACGTGAAAATATGAGGTATTTTGTGAAGTGAAGTAAACTGTTTTAAAATATACAGTATTATTGTTGAATCTAACAACCGGGGACTTACCATATCGAAGTTATCTTCAGAAAGAAAATTACTGAGAGAATGACTCGAATGTTTTTCGTAATGTCAAAGTAACTTTTCTGTGACGTGAAAAGCAAATGCCCGAGTTCTTTTCGCGATATGTAATAGAGACATTTACAAATCGAGAAAAAACTTGGACCTGTGGCTGAAATTTTGAAAAAACAAGGGTCACTGCATAATTGAGACTCTTGTTTTAACAGCCAAGCTTTCCGTAATGTTTACTATCACCTTCGGGACTTTCTACAATTTAAAAAAACTTCAACTGAGAACAATATTCAAAAAAAGGTAAATATACTCACAACATTGAGGTTTGCCAACAGAAAAAAACAGCAATGTGGATTAACCAACCTAATTGTAAAAATGTAAAAATTTAGAGGCATTCTAGAAAACTTCACAAACATAGGAAATAAATGAGTGGTGTGAAAGTACCAACCAAATAACGATCTTAACACATTACAATTCGATTTTTTCGATTTTTGGTTTGAAAACGCACAGTTGCACATATTTTTTTACAGGTTTTTTCAGCAATTCATTCAGCAAAAGATGGCATATACAATACAATACAATACAGTAAACCAAGTTAAATACAATATAAAAAAATAAATCAGTACAACCAGACATCTAAGCTGTAAGCTTGTGTGTGTCACAGCCTGTATTATTACAACTGACAGTGATGGTCATGGAGTAGGTAGAGTAACGTAGCACAGAATAGGAATTGAGCAAAAAGATATAATATTAGAATAATACTAGAACAAGAAATAAAAGAAAAAGAAAATAGGAGTAAAAAGCAGTTAATGAATAATCGAAGCAAGATTATTGAGGTTGTATAATATATATTTCTTAATTTCCTTTTTGAATGTATAGTTAGGTATTGTTTTATATTCAGCTGGTATATTGTTATACAGCCTTATACCATTAAAATTTATGCATTTCTGACAAACGGATTTATTTACTCTCTTGTAGGTATAAGATATGTTATGGATATGGATACAAAGCTTTCGTCTATCTAAAGCCTAACAATTGATCATAAAACGGTGAACAGCAACTCCATGTTAAACATCAAACTAAGTGCATCAGAAGTATTTGACCTTTCTTTGTCCTCATTTCCAAGAAGTACTCCAAAACCCTTCATCAAACCATAGTAAGAATATTCTTTCAGCGCAGTTACTAAATCAGTGTTGTCATCGAATCGAAAGCAATTAAACGAACTGAAATGAATCATAGGACATTAGGTAATTTACCTCGCCTATCCGGTAGAGTGACGCCCTAGAAGCACACCGCACAGTAACACAGAAAAGGGCTCGAGCGCCGAACCGCGCGAAGAAGGGCTCGTCCCGGATTATTCCGCGTACCGAGTCCGGTCACAGCCGTCCGCGATCATAGCTGCACTTTGTCGCGATCGTCGCTCTTTTGTCACGCATGGGCCACTAGATGATAGCGGTGGTTTCGGTGGTCAGCAGCGTTTGATTTGTTGTCAGAGTGGCGACATTAGGCGCTGACGATGACGGCGTGATAGCGTGAGCGTTAGCGTGGGACCCCTTGTAGCGTGGACGCGTTTACAAGCCGACTGGGCTTTCATTCATCGACGGAGGGCACGCGCCGGCGCTGAGGCGTCGCGGCGCTTTTCGCAGGGCGTCGGGGGTGGAACAACAGTGGCGTGGAAGAAGGGGCAACAGGGTAACAAGTAACGGACTGAAAATGGATAAAAATCAGACGCCATCGATGTGTTTGAAGTGGGGACCTAAACTATACCTTAACAATAGATATAAAGTCACCAGCAGCGATGTGTCATTCATGAACGAATCGCTATACTTAAGGACCCCTTAATACTTGAGGGTCCCTCAAGTACGGTTTTGTGTTTCGACAGTTACTTCAGGGTCCCTTACGTCAGGCTCCCTTGATTAATACTCAAGTAACGAAATGTCAATATGACATTGACATTGTCAATATGACACAGTGTTGCCAACTGGATTTTACCGTTTTCAGTAGATGACGCTAACGAAAATCAGTAGAAATCAGTAGAATTTTCATGATTAAGAAATCAACGCTTTTTCAGAGCGCTTCAGCGCCAGTCAACATGACTGGTGACTTCCGCTTTTGGGCTAACTAGTTATTCATTGATGTATTCAGCGAAGAAGCGTTTTTCAAGCGTCACGCAAACCCGTTTGGACACCATATCCCTATTATGCCTGGTTTTAGACTATTTTAGGACCTCTTTGGGTGAAGTTGCTCTAGGAATTTTTTGTTTATGAATATAATACAATGGAACAGAAATAAATCTTTATTTTTTAGAAATTAATATCACTCAACCACTCTGTTTTAAAATTTTGAGCATATTTTATCTTCTTGCTGAGGGACAATAGATTCTTTTCATTTTCAGAATCGCTTTCATCATAATTAATTCTCTTTTCACTTAAAGAAATCAAACTGTAATTAGCTATTCTGATATAGCATACATTTTACAAATCTGACCTCATTCTGTTTGATCGTGATTCGTGAACAGAACACTTGAACACTTTTAAAGTAAAGATAACAAAAACAACCAACAACCCCTGTTTACAGACGTAAAATGTTAAAACACGAAACACGCGATAGCGTTACCGTATCTGTGTGTGGCTGGCCTCAGATGCTCCAAGAAAACCGAGCCCTGTTCCCTGTAGTACACTACCAAGTCAAGCGTTACAGTGGCTCGCTACTTAATGGCGCTGCCTGCCAAATAGTAGACGGGACGAATGGAGGTGTCAGAACAATTACATACAGATTTCAGTAGATTTATAAATGAAACCAGTGGGAAAATCAGTAGTGACGCGGTTATTCAGTGAATTTGAAAATGGTGTTCCATATATCAGTAGATTTCTAACATAATTCAGTAGATCAGTAGACTAAGTGTGAATTCAGTAGATCTACTGATTTTTCAGTAGGGTTGGCATCACTGATATGACATTTCGTTGCAGTCAAGGCGATTTTATAGGTTGATTTTGGAGTACGATGTTCATGTTGTCAGTTTCTGTCACGTATCCGGAAAAATGTCCGGCGCAAAACACGAAATACTGACACAAAACAAAAAGACATAACAGAAAACATAAAAATGCGTAAGGCATTGACTTATATTTTAAATCTGACAACTTCGCCAAATGAATCCCGCCGGCGCCGTCTCGTAGATGTTGTCTAGGAAACAGATACACACTTGAAGGTCCCTTAAAAGTAAAATTTTGAAAGTTCCAAAGAATATTTCGCAGATTTTGGAAATTTCAGATATTTCCAAGATTTTGAAGTTTTTGGAGTTTTCGAAGGTTTCGAAGGTTTGGAATGATTCAGAAGATTTAGAAGGTTTCGAAGATTTCGAGGCTTTCGAAGATTTCGATGATTTTGAGGATTTCGATAATTCCGATGAATTTGATTAATCCACAGATTTCAAAGATTTCGAGGATTTTGAAGATTTTGAAGATTTCGGAAATTTCGAAGATTTCGAAGATTTCGAAGATTTCGAAGATTTCGAAGATTTCGAAGATTTCGAAGATTTCGAAGATTTCGAAGATTTCGAAGATTTCGAAGATTTCGAAGATTTCGAAGATTTCGAAGATTTCGAAGATTTCGAAGATTTCGAAGATTTCGAAGATTTCGAAGATTTCGAAAATTTCGAAGATTTCGGAAATTTCGAAAATTTCGAAGATTTCGAAAATTTCGAAAATTTCGAAGATTTCGAAAATTTCGAAGATTTCGATTGTTTCGAAGATTTCGAAGATTTCGAAGATTTCGAAGATTTCGAAGATTTCGAAGATTTCGAAGATTTCGAAGATTTCGAAGATTTCGAAAATTTCGAAGATTTCGGAAATTTCGAAAATTTCGAAGATTTCGAAAATTTCGAAAATTTCGAAGATTTCGAAAATTTCGAAGATTTCGATTGTTTCGAAGATTTCGAAGATTTCGAAGATTTCGAAGATTTCGAAGATTTCGAAGATTTCGAAGATTTCGAAGATTTCGAAGATTTCGAAGATTTCGAAGATTTCGAAGATTTCGAAGGTTTCGAAGATTTCGAAGATTTCGAAGATTTCGAAGATTCGAAGATTTCGAAGATTTCGAAGATTTCGAAGATTTCGAAGATTTCGAAGATTTCGAAGATTTCGAAGATTTCGAAGATTTCGAAGATTTCGAAGGTTTCGAAGATTTCGAAGATTTCGAAGGTTTCGAAGGTTTCGAAGGTTTCGAAGGCTTCGAAGATTTCGAAGATTTCGAAGATTTCGAAGATTTCGAAGATTTCGAAGATTTCGAAGATTTCGAAGATTTCGAAGATTTCGAAGATTTCGAAGATTTCGAAGATTTCGAAGATTTCGAAGATTTCGAAGATTTCGAAGATTTCGAGATTTCGAAGATTTCGAAGATTCCGAGGATTTCGAAGACTTCCATGACTTCCATGCATTCCATGATTTCCATGATTTCCATGATTTTCGAACATTGGCTGGATTTGTAATCAGCATCCTTAATATTATTCAGGATACGGGATTTCATATTGATAGAAAACCGAATAAAGATTTTAGACTTTTTGAGGTGAGACTGTAAATCAAGGGTGTCGGAAATTTTTGATCTTCGTTCTACAAAACTGAAACTCTAAACATTAGCCGGATTTGTAATCAGCACCCTCAAATTATTCAGGATACGGGATTCTATATCGATAGAAAAACGAATAAAGATTTTAGACTTTTTGATGTAAAACTAAAAATCAGGGGTGTCGGAAAGTTTTGTCTCGTTCTTCGTTCTGCGAGACTGAAACTGGAAACGTTGGTAGGATTTGCAATCAATAACCTCAAATTATTCAGGATACGGGATTCTATATCGATAGAAAACCGAATAAAGATTTTAGACTTTTTGAGGTAAGACTGAAAATCAAGTGTGTCGAAAATTTTTTATCTTCGTTCTGCGAGACAGAAGCTTAAAACATTGTCCGGATTTGTAATCACAAGCCTCAAATTATCCAGCAAACGGGATTTTGCATTGATAGAAAGCCGAATCAAGATTTTAGACTTTTTGAGGTGAAACTGGAAATTAAGGGTGTTGGAAATTTTTGATATTCGTTCTGCGAGACTGAAACTTAAAACACTACCTGGATTTGTAATCAGTACCCTCAAATCATTCGGGCTACGGGATTACATATTGATAGAAATTCGAATAAAGGATTTAGACTTTTTGAGGTAAAACTGAAAATCATGGGTGTCGGAAATTTCTGATCTTCGTTCTGCAAGACTGAAAATTGTCCGGATTTGTAATCAGCAGCCTCAGATTATCCAGGATACGGGATTCCGTATTGATAGAAAACCGAATAAAGGTTTTAGACCTTTTGAGGTGAAACTGAAGACCAAGGGTGTTGGAAATTTTTGATCTTCGTTCTGCGAGACTGAAACTTAAAACATTGCCCGGATTTGTAATCAGCAGCCTCAGATTATCCAGGATATGGGATTCCGTATTGATAGAGTACCGAATAAAGATTTTAGAGTTTTTGAGGTGAAACTGAAAATCAAGCGTGTTGCAAATTTTTTATCTTCGTTCTACGAGACAGAAGCCTAAAACATTGTCCGTATTTGTAATCAGCAGCCTTAAATTATCGAGGACACCGGATTTTGTATTGGTAGAAAGCCGAATAAAGATTTTATACATTTTGAGGTGAGACTGTCAATCAAGGGTGTCGGAAATTTTTGATATTCGTTCTGCAAGACAAATTCAAACCATTGTATTGGCTGGATTTGTAATAAGCACCCCCAAAATATTCAGGATACGGGATTCCATATTGAAAGAAAACCGAATAAAGATGTTAGACTGTTTGAGGTGAAACACTAAATACCGATTTCCAGAGTTTTGAAAATTTCGGAAATAACGAGATATTAAAAATTTAAAAAAGGATGGTCTACATAGGTCCTTGCTCCATTAGCATGATTATATCAGAATTTGAAAATCATGAAAGTCCTTTAGAACTACCTATAGTACGTCTAGTTTTGTATGCATGTTGAATAATATATACCGACACGCCCTGCACTATCTGTCAACAATAGGTTGACGTGTAATCAACATCCCAAAGAGTGATTTAGATCCTTTTGTTATCTGGTACAGATACAGTACTGCGCGGGGCCACCAAATCTATTCGGCGGCAAATATTTACCTCATTCAGTTTCTATGTCGGCGGTCCTATCGGGAATACCTTCTAATCTTCGTCGATAAAACGGCTGCTGATAACTCTCAATTTGACAACATGAAGACTGCCCAATCAGTCCACTGAGATCGAGCGTAGTGTAGGACGTCTTGCCCTCTGGATATGAAGTTCGCTGCTTTCTGTACATGTGCTGTAGCTTATATTTTATTATTTGTCAGGTAAGAAGCTTAGTGTTTGAACATAAATGAGTACAAGGATGGATATCAGAAAGTAACGAGAGAATTTTTGCAAAAATATTCGATTTTTCAATTTTGATTTTTCTATTTTTAGAATTTCATATTTCTGATTTAGGCTTTAACGATTTCACTCCCCTTTTTTCAATATTTCAATTTTTCAACCTTATTTTTCGATATTTTGATTATTCAATTTCTCAATTCTTCCTTTTTACTCATACTTCCCACACGTATAGGTGAGGGGAGTATTGTGATGGCAAAAATTTTCGATTTCGAGATAGTACACTTTTTGGGCGTTTTATGATGTCTACATAACGAAATCCGCGTCACTTATTCACGTCTGTCTGTCTGTCTGTTAGCGTTTTTCTAGCATCGTAGAATCTCAGTCATCGCTGCATGGATTGTGCTGAAATTTGGGCGGCAGAGTAATTAGGAAAAAACAAAAAAAAAATTAAATATTTATTCTCCAAACTTCGTTTTTAGGCGTTTTAGGGATTCCTGATAATTATCTACTTTTTTTAGGTGAGGGTGAGATTGGGGTATTTGGTGTGTGGATGAATGTAAAATTGAAAAAAAATGTCGTATTTATAATAGGCTGCCCGCCCTTGACCTGTGAAAGTATTAACTAGGGGCGTAATACACTTTTTTATGACCATCCGAACATCGCCTTGTCAATTACAGAAACCATGGGATACAGGGGCGTATCCAGACCTCAGTCTTGGGGAGGGGGGGGGGGGGTAGCAGAGCATGAAGTTGTGCGTGCTTTCACCATTTTTTGCAATACCTTCGTGAAGGACGTTGATGCAATAGAAAAGGAAAATGTTAATAGTATTAAAATAGAAGATATAAACAGCAAGTGAAAAAGTGGAGCATCAGATATTTTAGGGAGATGAAATAAAAAATCTATTGATGCATTAATCAATTTTAATTTCACAGAATACAAATAATACCTATGTAATACGTATCATCCGTGAACATTTTATGGGCACAGCATACAAAATTAAACGATAATGAACACTCAACAGTCAGGTACCCTAGTAGCCACAACACGTACTCCATTTTTTTAAATTATTGTTTCAACTTTTCTAATCGGTGCAATTTTCAAAACAGGTAATTTTTAATGAGTTAGGTAAATTTTTGTGACAAGCTACCACGTTGTATAAGACATTCAACTGATTATGTAACAATGAGAATATATTAGATATGCAAAAAAGATTTTTTTTCAGTGCGACAATTGCGTAAATAAATTAAGTCAAATAAGTTTTCGAAAATCTTGGGAGGGGTTACCCCACCTTGTATACGCCTGTGCAAGGGAATTTTCTGATTCATTTATACATACGAGCTTTAGGTCGTTCTGTATTTTGTAGCGTGGAAAAAATTGGATTGATTTTAATGTAATTTTTGAACAGAATTGTGGCGAGGTTGAAAAATGCATATATGCTTTTTAGAAATCGTATCAGTGGCGGCGCAGTAATAATCAAAACACTAAAAATATAAGACCAGCTCATACATCGTTTTTAGGTGTTTTAGGGGTTCCTGATTATTTTCTACTTATTTGGGGGTACGGCGGGATAGGGTTGGTTGAAACTGGGGTGGTTGAGAGTGGGGGGTTGTAAGACTCAAAAAGTTTTTGTACTTATGATAGACCGTCCATTGACTTGTAAAGGAAAGACCTAGCGGAATAATACATTTTTACTTCAACTCTAACTCTGATAGGTGAGGGGAGGATTATGGTCACGAAAGTTTTCGATATTGACATAATACGCTTCTTGGGCGTTTTATACCTACATAACGAAAATCCACGTCACTCACTTCCGTCGATCTTTCTGTCTATCGATTTATCTGTCTCTTGGTGTCTTCCTAGCCTCGTAATGTCAGTAACCGCTACATGGATTGTGATGAAATTTCGGCAGCGATATGCTGTGGGGTCATAGTAGGTAATACTGCTATAATTTTAGGAATCGGTGCATGGGCGGCGGAGTCATTAGCAAAAATCAAAAAATTTCAAATATTCCTCAAGGTGTTCTAGGGGTTCTTAGCCAATTCCAATTTTTTTGGATGTGGGTGAAATTGAGGTCAGGCACGTATTCAGGATTTGGTTTTGGGGGGGTCCAGATTATATGGGTGTCACTTGCTTGACCTTTCGGGGGGGTCTGGGTCCAGATTATAGAGTTTCCACCCTAAATTTGCTCTCGACCGGGAGGGGAGGGGGAGTGTATAAATATTTGTGGATTCCATTTTTGAGAGAGCATTACATAATGTTTCGGGGGGTACAGGGCCTCCAGGTGGTCGGAAGGTAAGGGGTTGTAGAAGTAAAAATTTTGTTGTATTCATAATACAATACAATTGACCTGTGAAAAAAAGACTTAGCGGCATAACACACATTTTTGCGGACGGGCGGGCGATGATTTGGCTGCAAGGGAGGATCTCAGACTATAGCTTCATGCTTTGGGAAAATATAATAAACTGGTATGACCGTAATATGTGGCAGGTATTGAGTCATTCAACGAATTGACCTCGTTTTCTTCAGTTCTACCTTTTTAATTTTCCGATTTCATAATTTTTCTGCTTTTCGACTATCAGCTTTTCCATTTTTTGATAAAACTATTTTTCGATTTGGTCGATCATTCGAATTATGGATTATCTGTTTTTTGGTTTGCGATTTTTTGTTTCGATTTTTCACTTTGCAATTTTGCAATCTTTCGATCTTTTGTTCTTCCGATCAATGGACTAGTATCATGAATTTTTTTGGTTGCATATGATAGAGTACGTCATAAAGAGCATCTCATTTTTTTCTTCGATTTTTTTGGGCACAGGAAAGCCGTGAAAATAAGGAAAATATTTAGGGCACTGCCCTAAAGGCAGCCTTCTGTTCCCGTCTGTCGGAGTCGGAGCTGTTCTTGGCAACAATGCACTGCTGATGATTCGCGCGGTTGGCGCTGATTGGCTGAATTTGAATTCCTTTCTTTAAACTTTAGAATGGAATTACTAAAAAACAAAATGATGTAGAAAGTAACGAAATGCAGCAGTACGTTTATTTTTGTATGCACTAAGCGGTTATAACAATTAAATCATTGTTCATAATCCCGTGATACTAGTCCATTGATTTTTCGATTATTCGATTCTATTAAGTTTAATTATAAGGATAATTAAATAAAATTGAGAACGTGTTTACAGTGAATGATTCTCCAGCCACCTGTCTAATAATTATCTTACAAAAAATTTGTTTCTTCCAGCTGCAATTGTAATGCACAACCGCCAAAATGCAGTCTGAAAAACAAGTCCTTGATATGTTCGTCTATCGATGACACCTTCTTGTTCGAAGATATCAACGAGCTCAACGTTACTAATAGCTACATCCCATCTCTACAACCAACATTCTTCGAAAGGTTTCCAAATCTGAACAAAATCGTTCTGAAGAATGTACACCTAAAAGAAGTCGAGACAGACTCTTTTTCAAAACTTAAGGCTTTGAAATACTTAGACCTAGGCAACAACAACTTGGAGACCTTCAACATGTCAGAAAGCAACCGTTTGGAGTATTTGGACCTATCTGACAATAACTTACAAAACTTGTCTTTCTTTGACGAAGTAAATAGCATCAACAGTCTGAGGTATTTTGATATATCAAATAACTACATTAAGTTTCTGCCTAAACCATTGGTGCAGAAACTCAAGACAGACCCAAGCTTCAGATTGATACCAGATGGAAACCCTTGGAACTGTAATATGTCAGAATGGTCTGGGACCTTAAACCAAGAACTGATTGAATGGTTTTGCAACAGGAAGCCAACAGCTAACTGCCAAAATGGAAACGATAGGCTAAAGTTGGCCAGCACCTTAGAGGAAGAGACTCCAGATGAGGAAGTAACCTGTCCAACTCCAACCTGTTTCACCCAATGTCTGTTTTGGTTTTTTGGAGCCATTTGGATGGGGATAATAATTGGAAACGTTTGTAAAATAAGGAAGCTGTTGTTTAGTAGCACGCGTCATGAGGATAAGACTACTCAGTATGGTAATGAAGGTTATGGTTCTTATGGTGGCATCATATAAGTTCCTCAGAAATTTTAATCTGAAAATGTATAATTTAAGCAGATATCTATCTGTCTAAAAATTTGCCAAAGACAATAATAAGCGACATATCGCAAAAAGGGCTAAAGATCCAAGTAATAACACATCTCAAGTGCTTTCTCAAAGTGTTATTGTTTCAAGCACAAGAATTTTTGTTTTTTAATGTAGGTATAGACTTTGTGCTTTCTATGCACACAAATTGATTCGGAATGCGTTTGGAGCGTCATAAAATTGGCTTGAGCTATTCGAACCTACTTCCAACGATTTAAAACAAATAACAAAATGCCATTAAATAATTATTTATGATAAGGTTCATTCTTTTATAAATTAAATCAGCTGTGAAAGATGACTAATTCAAACATATCATTTTGTTTAACGAATAATAATAAAATATATCTTTTTAATATAGAAGATAGAAGTACTAGGATAAAGAAACTAAACTATTTGCGTTGTGTATCATTTAAAAAAATAATAGATAAGACATACTTATTTATTTCTCCTTTGTGCATTTTTGTAACATATATTAGTTAAGCTTTAAAAGCGGACAATAATTTTATGGAAAAGTTGTTTTGCTTGTGCTCTAATTTTTAGGATAGAACTTAATTGATACCTTACCTGGAATTTTAGTTTGTGTGTTTATTTGTGATATATGATTTGTTGAAGTGGGTAATAATATTTTTGATTGGTAGTATTTTATGAGTTAGGTCGATGTTATTTTCGTTGCGTTCTGTGCAATTTTTATTAAATTGAGATTTGAAAAGCAGTTAAAACCAACAACACTGTTTATGTACATATTCCTTCTTTTTTAATGTAAACATTTTTAATATCTATAGTAGCTAAGTAATCATTTACCTCATCCACATAATTCCTTCTGCTTGTGGATAACATCATATTTTTGCTCTTCAACGAATGTTTGTTATATTTACCAGAATGAAGTTATGTATTTTCTGTTTGATATCGTTATGTTGCCTGTAGAAAACCTTTTTTGTTCATTGGTAAACCAAATTTTGACCCAACAAAAGGGCCTCCCCCTTTATGGTAATCCTACTAGTTGTTTGAAATTATAGTAAACTAAAATACGTATTATTTTTTTAATAGAAAATAAGAACTGAAAAAGTCTTGTTCAACACGCTACATATCACTCATATAATGTGAGCAACACCATGTTGTATTATTTTAGATGTGGCCGACCTTATGAAGAAAATTTGAAATACCAACAAAGTATAGCCGTTCAAATCCGAATTCAAATTATGTGCCTACAATGTAGAAGATATGTTTTAATAAATGTGTATGCAGTTTATTTTACATTTTCATTTGATCCTCAATACCAAAATTAGGAACTAGCCTTGACCACTCATTCAGGTTCGGGGTTCCACATGTAACCGATTAGAATAGTTAGAAAGTTTCCAAATAATCCAAATAACTTTTGTTGCATGCATATAGTATGTATATGTTGTTTCGTATAATGTGGCCACAAACACCGAAATGTTTTTACTAGAGTATGGTCTATCTCTACTGGACTATTAATTTGAGTGCATGGTCCCCCTTAAATTAGATTTCTTTGTCACAGGCAACCTTATATACAAGCTGGCGTATGTACTGTTGCATAGTATCGCCTCATGCAGAAATGACAGTATCTTGTTTATCAACAGATGAACACACTAACCTTCATTTCAAGAAGTGCCAGGTAAAAATATATGCGATAAAGTTCAAAGTACAACTTCTACATATACATTTTATGCATATTGTAATATATTGATAATTGCATTTGAAATGCTACCTTCAATAGCACAATCATTAAAAACAGCTGTAACTTCATCTAGTAAGCTCTTATACCCTGTTGGTGGAGACCAGTTAAAATCAATTTTTTTAGGTGCAAATTTGCTTCTAAGGATGTCATCAAGTACAGCATACAAAACTCTATCAGTGACTGTGCCTAAAGAATTTGTATATCATGTGAAGTTAAACAGGCCTGATAAATATAATGCAATGAATAAACCTATGTGGTAGTAAGTACATATATCACATTGCTAAACTTAACACTCATAATAATTTACACAGAATATGAAATTATTTCAATTGCTCAAGCTTTGCTATTTCAAGAAACCATATATAGGTATTATGTATTCTTTAATAGATAGATAGACTTTTATACAACCTATCTTTTATAGTGAAATCAAACAGTGTTTTGAAGAACTAAGCGATGATGAAAACTGCCGCAGCATTGTAATATCTGGAGAAGGAAAAGCATTCACATCGGGTAGATATGCCAAAATTTAAAAAATATATTAACAAATCTAGTTTACAATTATTACATAACTAATAAAAAAACAGATTTAGTTTCACTATATCTTGTACCCCATATTATTTTTTAGGCATTGACTTAACAGCCTTGATGGAGATGGCTTCATTAATATCTGGAGATATGGATGTGGCAAGAAAAGCTAAAAATCTATTCAACATCATTAGATCTTTTCAGGACTGCATAACAGCACTGGAGCTGTGCAAGAAACCAGTTTTAGCTGCTGTTCATTCTCTGTGCATTGGGGGTGGTGTTGATCTCATTTCAGCTACTGACATTCGGTATTGTTCCAAGGATGCAGTATTTCAAGTCAAGGAGGTTAGTTATAGACAGGCTCTTGTTTTTAATTAAATCTTATTGAACCTTGGGTGACGTTGTTGCTTTATAGTTTATACCTAGTCTGACAAAATGAGAAATACATATAGATCTAATTACATTTAAATTTAATGGATGTAAAATGACAAATAATGCACATACAAATAAATAGAATTGTAAAATAATACTAAAAGAATGTATCAAATATCTATGGTCTTTATTTTGAACATAACAAAAAACAAATATAAATAATAACATTTCAGGTTGATGTAGGCCTGGCAGCTGATGTTGGGACATTACAAAGGCTGCCAAAAATTATTGGTTCAGATAGTTTAGTAAGAGAATTATGCTACACTGCTCGAAAAATGCTTGCAGATGAAGCACTTAGCTGTGGATTGGTGTCCAGAGTATTTCAAAACAAAGAGGAGTAAGTGACAAAAGCACAATAAGCTGCAACATATTATGTAAATTTAGTTGTTAAGTTCAATTAGTCTAATACATAAGTTGTAAATATTTCATTCTTTTTTTATTAAAATACTTTGTGTACAAGTGTGTCCCGATGTAGACCTACAATTAGGAAAAATAAACAGGTCCACAAAGGTTTTCACTTCTACAAGGCAATTTCTTCTATATATGCTGAGTTATTAATGTGTTATTTGTATTAACAGGATGATTGAAGAGGTTATCAAGGTAGCTGAAACCATAGCAAAAAAGAGCCCTGTAGCAGTTCAAGGTACCAAGAGGAGCATAGTTTATTCCAGAGACCATTCAGTCCAGGAAGGGTTGGAACACATAGTAAGAATTATATCATTTCATAGTTTTAATTACCTGCAAGAAAAATGCTACAGTAACCAAGCATCAGTTATCCAAACTGTTTATACAGGGTGGCCAATCGGGTGACGATAATAATTTTTTTTTAGATAGCCCGTACCGAGACCCATCCAAAACACCCCCATGTATGTGTACCGATTATTGATAGTTTTCGAGTTATGATTTTTTTTTTGAAAACTTAGAGATTTTCCAGTTTTTCCAAGAAATCGTCAAAAACCAAAACAAGAATGCTTTTTGGCTTTTATTTTTTTCTGCAATTATACTCAGTATTAAGCCTATTTTAATATCCAATAAAGAGAACCTGTACATCCGAACAATAATTAAGTACATTTTGGGGCCAAAGTTTGAAATCTCTGTTTTTAGTCAGGAGACCAAAACCTTCAAAATAAGATTAAAAATACTTATGCCTGGTTCTGGAGCTTCAAACTAATCTTAAAAACTTTGCAAGTAATTGCACTTTCGAAATAATAATGAAAAAGTAGCACTTATGGGGACATTTTGCGCCGTACGTGAGTGTTAAAGGTAAAAAGGTGGTAATTCACGAATTTCCAAAATGATTTAAAAAACCATTATTTTGATTTATTATGACAAATTAAAGAAAAAAAAACTCGTAACAACTAATAAACCCGATAATCATTGATGTTTTGATGACTTTCAATAAAAAAACTAATACCCAAATTGTGATTTTTGAAGTGTTTTTGCTATGTACTAATGAACTTCTGCTAAATTAAGTTGTATGGAAAGTTAACAAAGGAAAGGAATAACAAACAATAATCTGACTTCCAATTTCATGGCAGAATTACCTGGGAAGCGATGTCGTACCATACGCCATCCCTTTCTTTCAGAGTAGCTTTTTGCGGGCTCATGTCGGCGAAGCGCAGTTGTGTTAATTAATTTTCGGTAATAGGCAAGGCAATGTTCGGATGGACCTAAAAAGGTGATTTATATCGCTAGGTCTTCCTTGACAGGTCAGTAGACAGCCTATCATGAGTACAACAAGTTTCTCAGTTTTTCAACCCCCCACCCCCCAAACACCCAAATTCCACCCCCACCAAAAAAAAAAAAACGCAGAAAACGCCTAAAAACGAAATTTGAGGAATATTTGACATTTTTATTTTAATTACTCCGCCGCCCATGTACCGATTTCCAGAATTATAGCAGCTTTACCTACTAAGACCCCACAGCATATTGCTGCAGGCAGACCGACAGACAGAACGACGGAAATGAGTGACGCGGATTTTCGTTATGTAGACATTATAAAACGCCCAAAAAACCTATTATCTCAAAATCGAAAATTTTCACGATCACAATCCTCCCCTCACCTATTGGTGTGGGAAGTAAAAGGGATGGCGTATGCTACGATAACGCTTCCCAGGTAATTCCGCCATGGAATTAAAAGTCAGATTGTTCTTTCATTATTCTTTTCCTTTGTTAACTTTCCATACAACTTAATTTAGCAGAAGTTCAATAGTACACAGCAAAAAGCACAGGTATTAATTTTTTTATTAAAAGTGATTAAAACATCAATGATTATCGTATTTATTAGTTGTTATGAGTTTTTTTTTCTTTAATTTGTCACAATAAAGTAAATTAATAGTTTTTTAAATCATTTTGAAAATTCGTGAATTATCACCTTTTTACATTTAACAGTCACGTACGGCGCAAAATGCCCCCATAAGTGCTATTTTTTCATTATTATTTCGAAAATGCAATGTCTTGCAGACTTTTTAAGATTAGATTGGAGCTCCAGAACCAGGCATAAGTATTTTTAATTTTATTTTGAAGGTTTTGGTCTCCTGACTAAAAACAGAGATTTCAAACTTTGGGCCCAAAATGTACTTAATTATTGTTCGGATGTACAGGTTCTCTTTATTGGATATTAAAATAGGCTTAATACTGAGTATAACTGCTGAAAAAAATAAAAGCCAGAAAGCATTCTTGTTTTTGTTTTTGACGATTTCTTAGAAAAACTGGAAAATCTCTAAGTTTTCAAAAAAAAATCATAACTCGAAAACTATCAATAATAGGTACACATACATAGGGATGTTTTGGATAGGTCTCGGTACGGGCTTTCTAAAAAAAAATTATTATCGTCACCCAATTGGCCACCCTGTATAGTGCTACAACTACCTCATAGAAATATTTCAATATTCAATTATATTTGGTACTTAAGGCTAACAAGATATTTTTTAATGTACTTGTGGAATGGCATCAAAACAAAGAAGAAATTTGTGTCATGCTTTTCGTCTATTGTGACACTTCATTCTATAGTTTTACGAAGTTTTCTGTTGTGGTGTCACTGTGGGGTTATACTCTTCAACCTGAAACAAAAAAAAAAAAAAAAATTATCTTAAATTTAGAACACATAATCTCTTGTGATGATATCCATAAAAATGGCAAATCAATAAGTGACTCCTTTTTAATAGACTAATTTCTAAAATTAAATATTTTTGAGAATAAATAGTTCACTAACGTTTTGGCAATCTTTGTAACATTTCTCAAACTACAGTTTGAGGAAATATAACTTGAAGGCACATTATTTGATAGGGTTTTTTTTTGATTTTTTCTCATTTAGACTAAATTATTTTATTTTTATATTTTGTACTTTGAGAATGATTACAGAGTTAGCTAAAATGTTAATCTATCTTCAACCCTTTTGACTGTTGTAGTGTTTTTTTGTTAATGGGGACGCAAGAGATTTTTTGGCCTCAGATGTCCCGTAGTTAGGTGGGGGCTTGGGGGCTTAGCCCCCTAAGAATGAAATTAGCCCCCCCAAAAATCCAAATAATATTTATTCTGTTAAGTTTATTGTATCTAGGACAGAGACTTGAGCTATCCCAGAACTAGGGACTTAAGCCCCCCTAGATTCAGGGACTTAACTATGCCTATGGATGACCTATCTTAAAAATAGCTAAACTGTCATTAATATAACACTGATATACCTACTGTAATTCACTTTGACGATATTACCTACATATATGTTTGTTAAAATTAACCTTTGCATTTTAACATAAATTTTTTCAGGCATTGTGGAACCAACTAATGTTACAGAGTGAAGATTTAGTCAAGGCAGCCTCATCAGCAATGAGTAAAGATAAAAACATAATGTTTTCTAAACTATAATAATATTTCGATTTTATCCTTGTCATTTATACATTGTCCCAGGACGAATCCCGAAAAAAGAAATAGAACTTAGGTTTCGGAATGTGAAGTCGATGACAAAAAGCATTATTCTGAAATTCGCATTTGTTACAGAGAAATCAACGTTTGAAGTTTGGTTGTAAAGTTAATTGAAACGCGTGTGGCCCACCTTATTTCACTTTCACTTTCGGGAATTCCTTGCAAAAAACGGGGGTCATTCAGAAGGCCAAAGCCAACAGGTATATTTTTGATGTTTTTATCGATTGTTTACATCAGCTATCATATGGTCGTATTCTCGTATATGTATAAGAATATGATAAGTGGGGCCACTCAACCATTAGGCGATCTAATGAAGGGCATTTCAATTTTTTAGCTGTTAAGAATAAACATGTAATTGAAACAAACTATAACATAAGTCGGTACCACAAATCATCCCTTAAAGCCAGGGCCGTATATAAGGGGGAGGGGGGTTTTGGGGATCAAACCCTTCTCATGAGTATTCCCATGAATAAAATAGCTACTAAAATAATACAAAATAACAATAATCAAGGATGCTTTCTCCAAGCTTAGTGATATATTCTACTACTAACCAATCCCTCAGCGCTCATAACACATTAGCAGCGCTACAATCTATACAGATTTTAAGCAAATTGAGACATTACATATTCTTTTATACATGACCCCACCCCCTAAGGTCACCATGAACCCCCTCCGTGGTCCACGCCTAGCTACGGCCCTGCTTAAAGTTTTCGGGATTTGTCCTGGGACATGGTGTATAGGAATGAATATGTGATTTCTGCTACTTGTCATGTAGTTTGCTCTATGATTCATTACTTTTCACTGAATGAATTAATCAGGAGCAGTTATATTGTATATTAAATCCCATCACTTTCTTTCAGTAACAATATTTTTATGTGAAAAAGTAGACAATTTGAAGATGTTATATATTTTATACAAATACGACATGTTTAATGATACATTAAAATATTTGTATCTTTCGATCTTATGCTTCTGTATCTTCAACAGTTTTCAAAAACTCTGACATTCTTCTAGGTGGAGGAGGTGGTGGAGGTTTCTCTGCTTCGATTCTATCTGCTAGAGCGTATATGCTTTTTTCAGGTTCCGGTTCGTGCTGTTTTCAGAACAATATCTTTAATGCAAAATTAGTTAGTCCTAAAGTAGCCCCTTGCGATAGTCAACTGAAGAGTAGTTACCAAATAGAACTGAAATACCGGGACAGCAATAATGGAAAAGCTCATGGTCCAAGGGAAGGTGGACGGCAAAAGAACGAGGGGCAGATCCCCTATAAGGTTCATGGACCAAATGAGGGACCTTACGCACACGTCGGTCCCAGAAGTATTGCGTGACGAGAAACATGGCGATCACTGACACACCATAACCATGTATGAGTCAGGACGTTCGGGAGCGAACTACGACTGAAGAAAGAGAGAGAGAGAGATAGTTTCCGTAAGCATGGGTCTACGGGTGACCTCCTGGCCTACGTCACCCATTGGAACAGAGCAATTGAAAATCATGGCGAATCCCGTGTTATTACACTTGACATATCGAAAGCCTTCGATAGAGTGTGGCAGGAGGGACTTCTGGTCAGGCTTGCTGCTTATGGACTACCTCCTGGCTTGCGCCAGTGGCTGAATAGCTTCTTGAACGACCGATCTCCGTTGTAGTCGAAGGCTGTTCACCAGACGTATTTCCAATAAAAGTCGGTGTTCCTCAGTGATCTGTCCTACCCTCTGCACTGTTTCTGCTATACATCAACGAGCTGCTGGAAATAACTTCCAATCCAATGTACAGTCGCAGACGACAGTACACATTAACATCGTGCATGGAACCAGGAGAGCCACTATCATCCCAGGAGACGGTACGTCGGCGACAGCAACATGCCTCACAAATCAACGTAGATATTGAAATCATTGTCGAGTGGGGATTAGCAAATAAAGTACACTTTAACGGACAGAAAATTCAGGCAACAACACTGACAAAGAAGTATCACTTTGGCTTACCAATTGTGGAAGTGGAGGGTCACCTAATACTCAGTCACCTTCCGTCAAGCTTTTAGGGATCAAAATCAAAAATAAAATGTCCTGGCACGATCACGTTGTCAGTATCGCTGAAACGGCATCCCAGACGCTTGGAGTTTTGTTCCGCTGTAGGAAGCTGTATACACCAGAGCAATTACTGCTGCTCTATAAGGCACAGATCTGACCATCGTTGGAGTATTGCTTCCATGTATGGGATGCGCTCCGAAGCACTCTCCAAATTTTCTCGACCCTATCCAGAAGAGAGCAATTAGACTAATCGATACGCCTCACAAAGGATCTCCTCAGCCTGGAACATCGAAGAGGGGTGGCTAACCTATCCCTGTTTTGCAGATTGCCACGGTATATGTTCGAGTGTGCTCTCCCAGACAATAACGCCAAAGGCCGTCCGAACGAGGAAAACTAGAGGGGCTCTGCGAGCTCATCCTTACCATTTCGAGATCCCAACTCCCTGAACCAGTCTCCTCCAGTATTCCTTCTTTTGAAGAACTTCGAAACTGTGGAATGTGCTGCCGGGAAATTTGTTTCCCGACGACTGCAACCTGCAGCGTTTCAAATCTAACGTGCACCAACACTTCTCCTCTCGCAGCGTTTCTACAGTGCCATAGGCTTTCTGCCTTTGCGGGAGGCTGACAATAAAAAACCTTAGGTGGTGCAGTATCTCCAGTAGATTTGAGTTGGTCAACAATGCTGTAGGTGTACTAAATACAATATCAAAAAATGGTTTCTTAGAAGTTTCTGACAAGTAAATGAAGGGACTGGATAAGTGTATTACAGAATGGGGAGTACTTTGAAGTACAGCTGTTGGAGATTTATAATTTATAAACAAATATTTCATCGAGTTATATAGCTATAGCAAGCAACTAGCGAGTCTCGTTATTTCTTGTATACATCCTCCTGCAGTCCTGCATCCTCCTAGTTTCCTGTACCTTGATAAATGCATGTAGGGATGGGCCCGATGGGGTTTAGAAATTATTTCAGTAATTTGAGAGAGTGTCAGCAACAAGCGCCTCATAGTTTGACGGTGGATTGAATGAATATGCATAAAATATTCTGAACACAACACAAACATTGACCAGTGCGTCTTTAAAATATATCTAAATCCGAACCAGTTGACAAATATTATGTATCTTCCGTTTTCTTACCATCAACTGATTGATATAGTATTCATAAGGAATAGTTTGAGTGTGAGGATCCACTGCTATCTCTAGCATTTCGTCCAGTTCATCTTGGGTGAAAGGCTCACCATCTTGCGTCATCAGTGTGGAAATGTGCTCTTTGGTCAAAAAACCATGACCTTCAGCATCAAGCACTTGAAATGCTTCAAGCAGTTGTTCAGGAGTAGCTGGTTCATATCTGTACATAAACAAATTTATTACATAAGATCAGTATGCAAGTATAAAAGATGAGCTCAAATAGTAAGACAGACCTATAAATACAGCTGGATTTTTAAAGATTGGTCTTGATTGAAGATTGAACATAATATGTGAAAAACACAGAGTTCTGTCTACTTCGCCATTTTTTGATGGATGCAATTAAATTATGATGATTACAGAACAGTCAGGAGGGTTACTCTATGGCGAAAGATGTTGTCAAGTAGACTGACTTTCAAGGGCATAGCTAGGATTTTATTTAGGGGGGTAGACAGGGATGTTAATAACATCAAGGGGGTATCGGAAGGGCGGTTTGGGGGTTAACCCACCCAAGAATCTTTTGCTGCTTTTTTAAACAAGTGTGTTAGTTAATGTCAGTAATAGTTGCTATTGACAGGGGCTAGAAGGAAACATTACCTGTATTTAAAAGAACTTTTTTTATTTGCTCTTTGAAGTGTTGACGGTTCAGTCCAAAGGTTGCACGGTACAAAAACGTTTATTATGGAAAACAGTTATTTTTTACATCAGGAAAATTTTGAGGTTCTTTGCAAAACCATTTCAATAGTTCACCTGCAATTTTATCTCAATTTTTACCAATCTTCTGTGTACAGAGAAATGTGGAAAATAATATGTCTGTTTCCCTTAAGGACTGGTTCCTAAGGTTTTCTCTTGCCACATCTTTGTTCCGCCACAGGTTATACTTACCAAATGGTTGTACTGGTAAAAAAGATATGATTTCTATTTAATATCAATCAGTGACATATCCAACATTATTAAACTGCGATGTATCAAGGATTTGGTTTTGGAAGTCCAGGATTATGTCACTTTTTAATTTTGCTTGACATATCGGGGGGGGGGGGGGTCCAGATTAGAGTTACCACCTGAAATTTGCTCTAGAGGTCTAGAGAGCTAAAATACTTTTATGAATCAAATAAATAAGTTTTTTATACTGAATAAAACCGACTGCTTTCTTTACAAATTCCAAGTGTTTTTCCCAGCCTTCACCTGAATTTTCAAAAAACAATTCAGAGATAGAAACGGCGAACTTATGTGTACTTTTCGTATGGTCATAAAGTTTCAGCCTCAAATCCTTTCTGCTTTACAACACGCTTTTCACAAAATAAGGTAGAATAGGATGATATTTGTGTATGTACTGTAGAGATGTAAAAGTTACAATCTGTGACTACTACTTGCAGTGACAAAGTCACAGTTCGTAAACCGTACCACATCCAACTTACTTATGTTCCGTAATAAACTGAGATACGTAAGGAAGAAACTGCAACAGATGCACGCTTCCAGGCGTTTGATGATCTTCGATTTTAACAATGATTTCTTGCACCTCTGCTTCTGTTGGGCAACAGCCTAGGCCTCGGATAATGGTGGCTACCTCACGAACGTCAATCCTCTTATTGCCAGCATGGTCGAACACCTCGAAAGCGTCTGCTATCCTCCGTTCCAAGTCATTGTTGATTGGAACTAAGGTTATGCATAAACGAAAGAGTTGATTATTTCCAGGTAACATTACCAAATGACTACTATACAGGGTGGTCCAGAGTAAGCGCGCGGTGCTCTTTAGTGGACTTATAACGTTTACCGTAGAAGAAAATGTTCCGAATAAAAAACGTTTCTTTTCAAACGGCCTACTTGTAGAAAATAATTTCAAAGGTGGCGGAATCCGGATATACCGGAACTATACTGTATTCACAGCCAAGCTAGACCAAATGAAAACAAGCCCGCGTGCGTGATCGGCTCATGTCGGTAGGGTCCCTAATAGTTCAGTACAGTATGTGTAATTGTATGTTATAATCCGGCAAGTAAAAACCCCCAAGACTGGCTGGAAATCAGATCCAAATATGCGATGTCAAGTGTTTATTGCCTAAATGATCATTTCAAACTGGCAACTGGCTACTTTTAAGTTGCAATGGGTTAATAGGGCAACTCTTTTAAATAGTATTATAAAATTCCATAATTGCACTGGACTATAGCTGGCGCGTTCGCAGATGGTAGCGGATAGTAACCACGCTAATGCTGCATGCGACTGTTTATGTGGAGTCTATCTTGGGATACTGTAGGTATCAACTTCCTTATTTTAAATAGAACACCCTGTATATTATTACGTTTTTGAATTCAGTATTGATCAATATTGTGAGGAGCTATTTCCAGAATAAGAAAGTTCAGTAGACGGAAACACTTTGAATATGCACGCACTACGTAGTACTTTACAAAAAATGTTAATACCTCGGAAAGTATGCACGACAGAAAGATGCAGTTTTCGGTTTTGAAAGAAGCAAGAAACATACTTGCGTTGCAGTAAGATCATTGTTTCAAAAGCACATTACATAAATGAAAGTTTAGTAGTAAGTAAGAATTTACCAATAATTTCCTCTTCTTCTTCCATTGTTATTCTACCCAGATAAATGTGATTTCACCTACAAATTTTATCGCCACTGATCACAAAAACGTGTTCTACTGCCTTGATTTGTCAATATACGTCGAGCATGCGTCGAGCTTACTCGATTGCCGTGGCAACGAAGTAACAAAAGGAGGGTAAGGAATGAAATAGTACGGTCAAATTAAACAATTATATTTTTTTCGTATAAAATATATAGCTACATTACAAATCAAAAATATAAAAACTATCAAAATAGGACATACACACTACATGTCTTTGGAACAGTTACCTTATAATGTATGTATACCGGGTGTCCCAGAATGTCCTTGACACGTGATATTTTCGTAACGAAAAACGGTTCAAGCAAGAACTGAGTGGTACTTTTGAAGGTTAATACCTTCATAAACCCTATAGTATAGGGTTTATCATACCATGTATTCAAAACATTTTTTTTTGTACGTCAACCCCTAAAACTCACCCCCAACTTTTTTTTCAAATAGCACTCCTTGGGTTTTCCTACATAATTGATATCCCCATTTTATTTAAAATCCTGTGGTACCTTCAATTTTATATGCAAACTTATATTTTCCGTGAAATCATAAGCATAAGACAAATGAAATGATAATTTGTTTGACGCCTGATATTTTTGTAACAAAAACGGATAAAAAAGAAAAGTAACTAGGTTTTTCAAGGGTAGTGAATGACCTATCATTCCTTGCTTATGAACCATTTTTTTCTTACTTAAACCCCTAGCTTGGTCTTTTAAATTTCAGTCCACAATTTTGCCTGGAAAAATGAATTCTTTACTTGAATTTACTTATTGTAGTGCCTTACTTTTTATGCCCCTACTGCAATTTATCGTTAATTTGTTTCGTTTAATCCATGAAATCGTAAGCATAAATTAATTAAAACGCATGTGTGGAAAATATTTTTTTTATTATCATGAATCAACTAATAAAAAAAATATGACAACAAAACGTGCAAAAACGTGAAAAAGTTTTATGGCTACACCGCGCCAACCCCGTGTGCAGGGTGTGCCCCGCACACAGGCGCCAAAATTAACGATAAATTTCAGTAGGGGCATAAAAAGTGAGGCACTACGATAATTAAATTCAAGTAAAGAATTTATTTTTCCAGGCAAAATTGTGGATTGACATTTGAAAGAACTAGGGGTGGATTCCAGGGGTTAAGTAAGAAAAAAATGATTCATAAGCAAGGAATGATAGGTCATTCACTACCCTTGAAAAACCCACTTACTTTCCTTTTTTATCCGTTTCTGTTACAAAAATATCAGGCGTCAAACCAATTATCATTTCATTTGTCTTATGCTTATGATTTTACGGAAAAAATAAGTTTGCATATAAAATTAAAGGAACCACAAGGTTTTAAATAAAATGAGGATATCATTTATGTAGGAAAACCTATGGGGTACTATTTGAAAAAAAAAAGTTTGGGGTGAGTTTTAGGGGTACACGTACAAAAAAATGTTTTGAATGCATGGTATGATAGACCATATAGTACCTTCAAAAGTACCACTCAGTTCTTGCTTGAACCGTTTTTCGTTACGAAAATATCACGTGTCAAGGAAATTCTGGGACACCCGGTATACATTTAATTATATGTATATACATTTAATTGTTATATATTATATTTAATAATATATCATTCAGAGAGAAATTCTGAAATAAGTTAAGGTCTTATTTCATTGTATTTAAATAAGGCAGTATAGTGACTGTACAAGATTTAAAACCAAAACTACATAATTAAATGCTTACAAAATTCGTACTGAACTACTCTCCAGTCGGTACCACAAAGAAATGGTATGGTTATTTACCAATGTTAACTTACTCAGTATTATGTCATTGCAAAAAAGTGAAATTATTTTTGCAATTCTGGCTAACTTTTACTGCACCTTTTCCTGGTGGTTCTGACTGTAACTGACAAAACAAAACCTAAAAGATTAGCTGACACAGTCGCAGCTATAATACAATAAAACGGATAAAAAACACATATGACTATTCAAAGCATTAAACTTATATCTTGGAACAGTATATAATATGGTATAAAAAAAAAATAACAATCCGAAAATATTGCACTGGGTTCTAAGAGTATCATACGTATATCTCTCCAAAGCGACTGGACAGCTCTGAGCACTGAAAGTAAAAAATATCTAAGATTCTAACTTTGTTGTTATTTTAAGACGCGTTCTTCAAATAATACCTAATGCATATAATTTGTACGAGAGAAACAACACACCTAACGCTAAATCAAAGCAGAAAAAAACAGTGAAGTTTGACCTTTAGGAAGCTTTTTTCAGTCTTATTCCGTTGAATTACACAATGCCGGAAGAACAATTCGTATACACAGGAAGGGCATGCATACATTTGCTGTGAACGGTTATTTCAGAAAAAACTTGTATGGTTTTCCTTTGGACTTGGAATGACCATGAACATCATTTCCAAGGACAAATATGTTTTCAAATGACCCTTAATTTTAACGTACAATTTTACGTAGGTTTATGGCCTTATCTGTTATTTTAAGTCATTAGAATGTGATTTTTTTTATAAGGATCCCTAAAGTGATCATTTAAAGTCAATTTAAATCGTCAAATCGGTCAAGATTAAGTTCAAGAACACTGATTAAAAAATAAATTTGACCTCAAAAAAATCTCATGGGCCAAATATGATGCAAAAATTATTAGCTATTTTGATCTTGAGTCAGGATTGGACCTACATTAAATAAAGGATCTTAAAGGTCAGTGAAGGTCAAGGCAAGACAAGGACGTAAACTTAACGTTCGAGATTTTTATTAAAAAAGAAACTATTTGTCCTTAAAATGTTCTAAAGATGTTGATCCAGGTCATAGTGAAGGTCATCATTCGATAACATCTTACAATATCCTGGCCATCATAAAAAACATGTATCTTGGAGAATATTTATCAGTTTCCTTGAAGTATATCCAACCACACTAAGTCACATTCAAATGATGAATTACAATTAATTAGCGCTGCAATGGAGATTGCATTTCTGATCTATCCATGGCTTTTATTATGGATTTATCCAACGACGATCAAATTATTTGATCGTCGTTGGATTTAGCACACCAAATGCTTCAAGTTCCGAGTTATTTTTTTGTCAAATTTTGTTGCATAAATGCCAAAGATGATCGACCTGTAAAGCGCTAAGGAACCAGAGATACAGCCACAGGATAAGTTTCAGACATTACAGAGAGTGCTCAAAATTTCAGGTAGTTATACTTGCCGTTAGGATTCAAACTGGCACCAGTTTTTCATCACCAGTTAGTCAGTAACGAAACACTTACCCCTAATCAGATATCAGCTCAAAGTTTAGAAGCAAGAAACCCTGATTTCAGTTTTTTAATAGATTTTCTTCTCGCCTATGTTAAAATAGATAAAATCAATAAGTTGGCCTGGTTTTCAAGTTATAAATTCGTATAGTTAGCATCGCCTAATTTCCCTGATTTCATGCAATTTACCTTACACTTCATAGCATTTAACAGAACAGCATAAACTAGTGGTTCTTGGACTTTTCGGCCGACATCGATACTTTTCACCACGTTGGTGGCGGCGCGCTTCGCTGATTGACGCAGTGACGTCGGCCAAACTGCCCAATCATACTAAGGGGTGAGCCAACTTTAGGGTTAGAAAATCAAACGCGTATTTTTTCTAAATGCCAAATCGTTTGACATTTCAGATGTCACATCTGACATCTCCAGTCAATACCATTTGTAATCATGTCATCGTTTAGTGTGCAACAGCGTGTTAAAGTTATTCAAACTTACTACGAATGTGAAAACAGAGCTGTCACAAGTACTAGTAAATAGTATTTCAAATACCAATTACCAATTACCAGAGTCGCATGCGTCAAAGTACAAATACCAAGTAATTTTATTTTTGAAAGTACTTCAAGTATCAAATACTTTAATTTGGTACTTGATTTTTCAAATAAAGTAATTCAAATACGATACTAATATTTCAAGTACTTAAAAAAGTAATTCAAATACCATACTAATACTTGAATTACTTGATACAGTATTTCAAATACGGCGATGGATATTTCAAGTATTTCATAATCATTGTTGAGTAATAAAAAGCATATCCACTTGTTTGATTCTTGCATACATTCATTCACAGAACTCGTGAAAAGTATAACAGAAATACCAAGCAATGACAACAATTCAAATTCATTCATCAAGGGAATCCAAATGTCAATCCGAATGTGTGAAAAAATATATAGGGTGTCATTGAAAATTCAGAGCCTAACCTCACTTCCGGCTAAACCAAAATAAGCATACATTTGTTTTCTCATGGCTATTGTGCATCTCCGTTAACCATATGATTCTCCAAAATTTCAAACCTCCATCTAGGATTGTAAAAGAAAGGAGCTCTGTATAACGATTCCATTGCCAGCCGGTATATGAATTTTTTCATAAAGAGATGCTTGAGAAAAATTACCTTTTTACATCTGCAATATGGTAACCACCACGACAAAGTACAGAGTTTTGAAGATTGTTATTATAATGGCAGTAAATTCACAGCTCACATTCACAGATTATTTTAACCTCAATCAACATCAACAACGCATTTTGTTGAACGCAACAAGACGAACTGATATTTTGTGATTGTGTCGATTGTGATGTGACTGTCCTGTAGAGTCAGAGTGTCGCGTAGACTATCCTATGTATACGACAGAGACAGAGCGCAAGGCGACGCGATGCGTAATGTTGATTTGTCCATACTTGTCTAGACTTGAGCATTTAATGCTTGAAATGTGTATTTCAAGTATTTTTATATTTTCATCGAGCTATACTAATATGTATTTCTTACTCAATTTAGTATTTCGAGTATAAATGTATAAATTTGAATTATATTTTTTGTGTGGAAGTACCAAATACAAATACTTCTTATAGCATTTGGGAAATAAAATTAATTTGAAATACAGTACTTCAAATACCAGAAAGTAATTGAAATAAATTTTTCAAGTACTTTACTTCTTTAGTATTTCAAATAAAAATGCCAGGTATTTGAAATATATTTTTTGTGCTGCAAGTACCAAATACAAATACTTCTTAGAGAGTATTTGGGGAATCAAGTACAAATATCACAAAAACAATGTATTTGAAGTGCAGTACTTCAAATACCAGAAAGTAATTGAAATACATTTTTCAAGTACTTTACTTGAAGTAATGACAGCTCTGTGTGAAAACCACATTTCGCAAGCTCCGAAGTGAATACGGTAGATTTGATCGACCATCTGAGAAGGCTATACGAAAAATGGTGCAATGTTCGTGTCAACTGGTTCGTTTTGTGACCCGCGACATGTTCCACATCAGCGTTCAGTGGGTTCAAATGAAAACATTGAAGCAATTTGTGAGAGTGTCGCGGACAGTCCATCCACCTCCATTTGCCGACGTTCACAGCAAATCAACATTTCTTATGGCTCCCTGCGGCGAATTTTAAAAGACGATTTGGGTCTCTATGTGTACAAAATCCAGTTGACGCAGGGACTATTGCCAAATGATCACGAAAGACGTCGAACGTTTGCTAACTGGATCTTAGAGCAGCTGTCAAGTGACAATCGTTTTTACGAAAAACTCATTTTTAGTGACGATCTCATTTTCATTTGAATGGTCAACAGACCAAACTGTCACATCTGGGGCGATGAAAATCCAAGGACGTATGCAGAGGTATCCACGTATCCACAACAGGTCAGTGTTTGGTGAGGATTCTCGGCACAAGGAGTGATTGGGCCGTATTTCTTCGAAAAACCCGATGGAAAAGCGGCAATTGTGAGTGGCGTCAATTACCGAGCGATGTTGGAAAACTTTTTGTGGCCGATATTGGATGGTGTGGACACTGACAACATGTGGTTTCAACAAGATGGAACGAAGAATCACACTGCAGGCGAAACCATCGATTTTTTTGAATTCCAAATTTTCCAATCGCTTGATTTCGCTGGAAGGTGATACTGATTGGCCGCCAAGATCTTGCGATCTAACCCCTTTGGACTTCTTTCTTTAGTGTTACGTGAAAGGCAAAGTCTATGCCAACAATCCCGAAAACGATTCCGGAGTTCAAAGACGAAATGCGGCGTGTAATTGGTGAATTACAACCTCATGTATGCC
Organism: Callosobruchus maculatus; assembly: GCA_951848785.1. NCBI lineage: Eukaryota > Metazoa > Arthropoda > Insecta > Coleoptera > Chrysomelidae > Callosobruchus > Callosobruchus maculatus. Next base: position 5,416,912 of record CATOUR010000083.1, read on the forward strand.
AAAATATTATAAGAAATTTCAGTCGCAGAATTATGTACTGCAAGAAGAATCGCGGAGGCCATTTACCCGATATTATCTTACACGTATAAATGGCAAAGGCCAATGATTACAATACAATAAAGAATCGCAAAGGATTGGAAATAGTTTGAGTTTTATTAAAAAAATAGAATCGCACCCTAAATTTGGCTCACCCTTTCGTTCATCAGTAGATGGTGCGAAATATAGACATTACACACAATACAATCACTGAAATAGCGAAGTGCACTGTATTCTCCCAAAGCGTCATCTCAAGACAAATGCAGAAAACGAACTAGACGGTAACTAAGCCAAGGAACGATTTCCAAAGTGAAAAGCGCTTTGAATATAGAAAAAAGAATAGCATACCACCACCCACATAGACCAATCCATAAACCCAACTAACCTTCACGGTGTCGATAAAAAAAATAGTACATAAACGATAATCACCAAGTCCAAACTACGAGGCTCTACACCATTGGCTAGATGCAGGCGTACTGGGAATGGTAGACTCCGTCACGTGATTCGAAACAGGGGCAGCTAGTGGCTCATATTTCGGGCGAGCATGCTGCATCAAAAATATGTCACATACATATACAGGGTGTTCCTGAATGTCATGTACATGGGGAACAGAGCGATTTTGTTGATTTGTGCACGACTAGAACTTAAACACTAAACTAAACATAAGTCCCCAAACGCTTCGTTAACAGCCTATCGGGACAACAAACACTACACTGCATAGTGTAACCACTCGGAAAAATAATTTTTTTAAACCCTACATGCGTTAGAAGATTTAGAATTACTTTTACTTCCTACACCGATAGGTGAGGGGAGTATTATTGCGATCGCGCAAATTTTCGATTTTGAGACAATATACTTAAGCGTCTTATGATGTCTACATAACGAAAATCCACGACATTCATCGTCGTTCTGTCTGTCTGTTGGCGTTTTTCTAACGTCGTAATCTCAGTAACCGCTGCATGGATTGTGATGAAATTTGGATAGCGATATGCTGCGGGGTCGTAGTAGGTAATGTTGCTATAATTTTGGAAATCGTTGCACGGGCGTCGGCGTAATTAGCAAAAGACAAAAAAATTCATATATTCCCCAAACTTCGTTTTTAGGCGTTTTAGGGGTTCCTGATCATTTTTTATTTTTTTTTGATGGGGTGAATTTGGGCTGGTTGGGGGGTGGGAGTTGTAAAACTGAAAAATTTGTTGTATTCATAATAAGCTGTCCATAAGCTTTCCGGCTGTTCAGTGTAGCCCCGAACGCGTTTTGGGCCAACTACGATTGCCAGAACACGTTCTATATTCTACTATACGAATGAATAAATCTCAATTATTTGCCGTGTTGTGTTACAATATTTCCTCTTGAGCTTAGAATCCATAAATGCAATAAATAAAGGCACTTGTAGATTTTAGGTCCGTGAAAAAAAAAACTGAAAGAAACATACCTCACAATCTCTTATGTCCAGCTCCCACATGAGCGGAATGAATAATGTCAAATAACCCGTGGGTCATGCAAAAATAACGTAGTTCTGCTGTTTCGTCTGTCCTTCTTTCAATTAGCTTTTCGATATCGCCAATCTTTAAAATATCATACCTTTTCAATCGTCGTCTTTGTTTCGAAGATATTGTGTTACCGTTACTTTTATATAAGCTTTTGCCGCCTTTACCTTGTGAGTGTTTGGTCGTATCTTTCTCTTGTACAAATATTACTACGATCACTGCTACCACTTATGACTTTTTGCAGTTCGTCATTAAAACATAACCTTAGGTCTTCTATGGCACTCTCTAGCTACTGTCTAAAGCCTAATTCAGATGCACACGACATCCGACCATACGACGGTACGAAACTTTTCATATTGGTTGAAATACTCAAAATGATGTCAAATCAAAATATTGCAACCAATAGGAACAGTATCGTACCGTAGTATCGTCGGATGTCGTATGCATCTAAATTAAGCTTAACCCGCACAAAGATCAAATACTTAAACTAGCTCCAAAAGCCCAGGGGTATCGTTTACAAGCTGAGACACGCACAAAATCCACGACGCGTTATGGCAATCGCTGTAGCACAGTAGGCAATCGTAGTTGACCCAAAACACGTTCCGGGCTACATTAAACAGTCGGAAAGCGATAATTCGGACATTGGCGAGATGGTAGCAGCCAAAACGCGTTTTGACCATATTTTCCGTCCATTGGCCGAAATCGGTGTTTGCTCCTAACATATACATACGAGTACTGTTTTAGGTCGTTCTATATTGCGTAACGCGAAAATTATTGAATTGATTTTAATTAATTTTTGACACAATATTACTACCGCGGCAAGGATGGAAAACGCGTATATGTTTTTGAAAAATCGTGTCAGTGGCGGCGCAGCAATAATAAAAAACTAAAAATATGAAAACAGCTCAAACTTTGTTTTTAGGCATATTAGGGGTTCCTAAACGTTTTCTACTTTTTTTTTGGGTGAGGGTGAAATTGTGGCGGTTGAGGAGTGGGGGGTTGTAAAACTGAAAAATTTGTTGTATTCATTGTCCATCGACCTGTCGAAGAGATACCTAGCGGCATATTACACTTTTTTAGGTCCATTTGAACATTGCCTTGCCTAATACGGAATTCAAGGGGGAATTTTGCGATGTATACATACATACGTGTATTGCTTTATTCCGTTCTATGTATATTGCGTAAAGAAAAAATTATTAAATTGATTTCAATGAAATTTTGACACAGAATTTACTATCATGGCGAGTATGGAAAACGCGTATGTTTTTGAAAAACCGTGTCAGCGGCGGTGCAGCAATAATAATTAGAGTAACGTAATAAAAAATATAAAAACAGCCCAAATTTTTAGACGGTCTGGAGGCCCCTGAACGTTTCGCATCGTCCAGTTGAAGCATGCAGAATAAAAACTGTGGCGTCCTAGTTCCTGAGCAGGGACTACTTACGAGAGTTTTTGGGTTGGATGTTTTTTTGCGGGCGGGTGGGTGAGGATTTGTTTGCAAGGGGATTTCATACTATAGCTTCATGCAATAGGAAAATAATATGACATCATCATTATGTGTGGGACGTACTGAGTCAATCAACTTGACTCCATTTTTAGCTACTACAGTCAGTGAGTTAACATGTGTAACCAACAATAATATGTTCTACCTATGAGTGTTTATTACACTGTATATTGGCAACGAAACGCCTGCGAACATATTTATATTAAGTTTAGTCATGAAAGGCGTAGAATCAACTCCTTTGGTATGTACAAGATATTAAAAAACACCCTGTATATATGTCAAAAAATATAACCCAACACCAGTAGAAGTCATATTGGGTTGCACATTTATAATAAACTCAAGCTAAGATGAGAATAGTATTAAAGTTAGTATTAGTTAATTGTCTGAAGAAAAGGAAATAGTAACTAACTGACATAATTCGAGGAACACAACTAAAAAAAAAACTCGACTACCCACAACATTAATTACAATGCATTTAACCACATATTGAATCTCAAAAATTCGCCAACTTTGACGTGGTGGGTTAATTCTGAGATTGGATTCAGAATAAGATTTTAAATGTAATTATCTCCAAAATGCTTCCCAGCTCTGTTGTACCAATCGCTTAACAAAATAAGCTGAGTTTAGAGTGATAAAAATGTAACCAAAGATTAAGTAAAGCTGGGCTACCATTAACCCCAACCTTTGTCCTAAAATAATTGCTTATTTCTGGCGACTAAAAAGAAACAGCGTAGAGGATATTGAAAAAGTGGATAAAAAATATTTGGCGAATTAGACAAAGAATAGATTTTCTTATATAATTCTCAGGCTTTTCCTTGTAACAATACCATTAATCTTTTCTACTATACAGGGTGAGTCCTAGGTTGAACCTTTTTTAACTGTGTATAAAAGTCTTTAAAATGAAGAACTTTTTCAAATAACTTTTTTCAGAAAACTGAAGAATGAGCGACATTTAGAACAAAAAAAGTATATCTGGACCTGTGTAACGTGCCTGCTCATGTTTAGTTTTTTGCTCCGATTTTGGCAAATAGATGAGACATTGTACCGGGTGTTTCCTCATTCTTCGCCACTACTCTTATCTTTTTTATTTGAAGAGATAGAAAAAACTTTTTATAAAGTTGTAGTTTTTTCTTGACATTTAGAATGTGACAAGAAAAAAGCCAAAAAATAATAAAAAATATTTTTTTCGTATAAAGTTATATTTTTTTAAATGGGACACCCTGTATATTATATCACAGAAAGAAATATATATTTTCTTCTTGTTTTGAAAAATATAGGATTTGTTCACCTTATTTTGAAAGATTTTTAAAATATTTAGCTTCAAAGTTTCTAAATGGGCCTATACCACATTTTTGGTTTATTAGCTTAAACGAACCCTGACACCACGTAGATGCCATAAATAATTTTACAAAATTTTTATATCGTATTTATAACCGAAAAAAATTGCTCTAATTAATGAATTTTTTGAATCCATACACTTCCCGCCCAGGTCGTGACGTCACGTATAGGGAACCAATAAGAGCTCACTGGTACAAAACAATAGCATCCGCTCGTAGTCATCGGACCACGAAAGGACGCTTCTCATTGGTTCCCTACAGAAAGGACGCTTCTCATTGGTTCCCTACAGAAAGGACGCTTCTCATTGGTTCCCTACAGGTGACGTCATCATCGGCTATTTCAAATTACACTACAATTTTCTTTTTAGTGTTATTCTCATTTGGATCAAGTTTTCTGCTGACATTTTACAGTAAACGGTCTTATGTATCATCAAAAATAATACCGCATTAAATAAATTGATCAATTTGAGATCACGGTATAGGCCCACTGTGGAAGTAAACTTCAATCCACTACAGCCATGACGGTCGAAAAACAGTTGAATGCGGTAATGTTTTGTCATTCTGACATTTTGCCGAGGCAAAAAGCATCCGCTTTGTTTACAAGTGCAAATAACTACCAGTTTTATTGTAAAAAAATGCCGTTATCATCCATGCAGTTTGCAAATAGTCATTCTCTCATCTCTCATCATCATCATAGTCACAATGTCTTAACAGACATGTTGTGAACTCGTAAAATGCATTAAGTCGGAGCTAGAGTATTGCCGACTCTAATATTATCAATAGTTTTGATAGTCATTGTCTCAGTATCTTTAATCCTCCTTCCGAACAAAAATAGCTGCCGTTTGTAGAACCCGTCACAGTTTTCAATATCCACCAGTGAAAAGGTCTGATTCCAAACCATAACTGTCAGGTGTTAAGCTGCTACCAAAAAGCAACAGATCTTCCAAATTCGATTTGCTTTCTGGTTTAACATCCTTGTTCAAATTGTCAATTTTTCTTTCGAGCGCTTGCACTTGTCGAGGTAACGGCTGACATATCGTCACCAACTTTTCGTTGCTCTCTTGCAATATTTTCAGACTATCGCAAAGACTATCAGTTTTTTTGTTTAACTGTTCTAGGCCTTCTTTGAGATTTCCTTCAAACCTGTCAACAATACTATCCTCGTAGGGCGAGTCAATACGACTAACATGCGGTATACTCTGTACTGGTATATATTTATTTTTTGCGTTGATACTCTGTTCCATAGTATCAACTCGATCTTCTAAATGTTGTACTTTTTCAGTCAATTTCGAGCATAAGTTGAACAACACTTCCTGGCCATCCTCAAACCTCTTCAAGACGTTAGACATCACGTCGGTTTTGTCGTACAATTTTTCCAAAACTATAAAAATATTTTTGTCAAAACTGCCACTATCGGAAACATAACTAGCATTATTACTATCACCGCTTTGGAAACCATCGTCACTTATTACACCCGATTTTTGAGAGCTGCTTTTATCATCCTTGATGCTATCCAAACTGTTTATTTTTTCAGTGCTACTAGTTTCGACATCTGCTTCAGAAAAGTGATTATGCATCACATTATTTTTATTCAATGTGCTACCATTTTCAATCCCGGTATCAATACAGTCATAACCGGGAATTGTTTTAATGTTTGATTCGTCAGATATCTGACGTAAGCTGTATGGATCACTGTTACTATCACTAGATTCGGCATCAGCATCAGAAGACACATTGTTCACTATAGTTTTGTTCAAACCGTTACCACTTTCAATCGTGGTATTCAAACAGCTAGGAATTATTTTAACGCTTGATTTGTCAGTCAACTGACCCAAGCTGTATGGATCACTGTTACTATCACTAGATTCGGCATCAGCATCAGAAGATATATTGTTCACTATAGTTATGTTCAAATTGTTACCACTTTCAATCTTGGTATCCAAACAGCTAGGAATTATTTCAAAGCCTGATTCATCTGACACCTGTTTCGAGCTCTTACTATTACTAGATTCAGCTTCGACATGAGACGATTCACTATTCACTTTATTTTTGCTCAAACTGTGAATACTTTCATTAGGTATCTGACTTAAGATATCTGAAAGACAACTAGTTTTGACAATGACATCGTTCGATGTTGATCTAACACTGTCATTACTTCCAACATTCGAAATCTGGCTACCATTGGTACTTCCAGCTTCAGATGTACTTTTTACAGTACTACCTTTATTACTTGAAGTAACAGTGGCGCCTTTAAAAATATCAGCACCGATATCTCTTAATAGTTTCGCTATATCAATGTTGCTTGTTGCAGAAGTATTAAGTGATGACATGGCAGCCAATGCCGAGGATGCATATGTTTTATCGAGGATACTGGGTGAACTCTGTTGAGACGCAGAATTGGTCATTGAGGCGATTTTCTTTAGTACCTTTTTGCCCAGCACGTCTGGTTCCCTTCTTAACTTTTCGATTTCTGGAGGTTCAACTGCAAGTAAGAAAAAACGTAGTAGTACTTATCTTTCTTATCAAGATAATGAAACTGATGTATGCTATGTATTATTTGTTTTATCCTTAGCATTGATTAACGTATTGTGATAAGGAAAGAGAGGGGATACCGCGCGCCTGTATGATGCTATATGAACTAGCTGTGACAGGAAACGAATAGCTGTCAAATTTTTTGTGGAAAACAAATAATTTGTTACCTTAGTATCTTTTTGTGATATTTAGCGTTTTTAAGATCAATTATTGTAAAATATTGTGATGTGCATAATGGTAAAGTGTGCAGCTTACGGTTGTAAAAGCCACAGCAGTAGGAAGGAGCCAAGAATCACTTTTCATCGGTAAATTTGTGTTCATATTTTTTGGTGCATTCGAAGTTTATGCAAATATCTCGATATCTAGTTCAGAGATATATATGTGTCCAAAATATAATTTCAAGTGTACCACTAACATCCGAATCGTAATATTTTTGAGCATGTAAAGTGTAAAAATTATATTTTTTAAGGCATGTTTTGGTTCAAATATAATCAGTTTTCCAGTGAAGTATCTGTTATAGCTTACATTTTGCAAGACAAGATATCGGTCAAATGGAAGTTCACGGTTAAGTGAATGTTAATTACTTAAATTTGAACTGTGGATGGTGAAATTGGCCATACAGAATAACAATATCTTAATAAATTTTATTTGAAAATAGATTTATTCAAATAGCTTAACCACAATGTTAATCCCATTAGTTACGGCACTGGGGCTAGCGCTTTGGTACTTTTTGGTAACAGAGATGTCAACCGCGCGTTCTGTCCTCTCTCTTTCTTTGTCTAAGGTTTTACCATTCCCAAACTTAGGTAACCTTTACGTAAACTGAATAACAACAAGTGTGGGTATAAGAATAACATTGAAATTTGTCTCTCTAAAGCAAATGATTATTACAAAGTAAAAAAAAAACGATCACCTGTTTTCAACAAGAGAAAAAATCTGCTGTCAAAGTTTCTAAATTATTTTAATTTGACACATGACATATTTTGGTCATATGACGTTTGTTTCTGCGCTGAATGTCGCACATGGGTATGAGTGTCAAGCAGATGATTGTTTATATTATTTATATCGTTAAACCAAGGTATAACATTGACAATGCACTGTCGACAATATGGCTTATCAGAGCCGGTGTTCCACAGGGTTGGGTCACTGGACCAATACTGTATTCGAGGGTTGCTCTATATCTCCGTCAATCCACCAGTACACAGACAGCTGTATCACGCTTATTAGCTGTCTGCATACTGCTGGATTGACGGAGATATAGAGCAACCCTCGTATATCGGCTTTCATGTGCAGCAGCATATAGAACCGCGCTCTTCTGGTCAAGCCAAGCGAATGCGCGGTGGCGTTCCACCAAGAAGTCTGCTGCTGTTAAGCAGCGATTTTCTTTGGTTTGCCGTTACTTTCGGGTACCAGATGGCGCACAGGCAGATCTTTTATGTCGCCTGCTCTCACAATACTTTATTCTTTTTCCATTCATCAAGTTCTTTGATTCAGCAACTGTGAATTCTATCTCTATACTGACGCCACCACACAAATGACCAGCCAGCGTCTAGCAATTGTAGTCCATAACAGGCCACAGACTGCGGTGTACTAGACTAAATTGTCGAGTGGGGATTAGTAAATAAAGTACAGTTTAACGTACAGAAAACTCAGGCAACAACACTGACAAGAAGCCTCACGTTGGCTTACCAAATGTGGAAATTGAGGAGCACCCAATAGTCGAGTCACCTTCCGTCAAGCTCTTGCGGGTCAACATCAACAATAACATGTCCTAGCACGACTACGTCGTTTGTATTGCTGAAACGGGATGCCAGAAGCTTGGAGTTTTGTTCCGCTGTAGCAAGCTACACTACAGCAACTACTGCGGTTCTACAAGGCATAGATCCGACCATCGTTGGAGTATGATTCCTCTGTGGGAATGCGCTACGAAGCTCTCTCTAAAGCTTCAGAAGGGTGGCTGTCCTGTCCCTGTTTTACAGATTCTATCACGGAAAATATTTGAGTCAGCTCTCAGAGATAATACCACCGAAGGCCGTCTGAACGAGGAACACTAGAGAGGCTTTGCGAGCTCATCCTTACCAGGTAGAGGTGCCTACTTCTTTTGGAGAGCTTCTACGCTGTGGAATGAGCTGCCGGAAATGTGTTTCCCGATGGCTACAACCCGCAGCGCTTCTACAGCGCCATAGGCTTTCAGCCTTTGCGGGAGGCTGACCATAAAAAGAAGATTGGACGGATCGGTAGCTGATCAAAATTAACCATTCTAAGGCCGGTTTCACCGGTCCCTGATAAGTGTCAGATAGCCTATCTGTCAGGTAGGCCTGTACTATTTATATGGCGTTATCTGACAGATAGGCTATCTGACACTTAACAGGGACCAGTGAAACCGACCCTAAAACAAATACAGGCTATCTACTGTACCAAAAATCATCGCTGCACATCACCAGAGGTCTCTGTAAACGGGAGTTTATTACAGTGGAGCTCTTCCGTCAAGTACCTTGATGTCACCTTGGATAAGGGTATGACATGGCGAAAGCATACTGCGATGTTGAAAACAAAATTGCAAATTCAACTGTCTCCTTTGTTATTTCGAAGTTCAAAATTAAGTGTGGTTAACTTCTAGCTCAGACGCACATGCGAGCTTTGCAGGTGCTCCAAAGCACGACCAAATTTCCCATTTTTCATCCAATGTTTCTAATGAGACACTGCATATTATCTGACCAGCGGATCTGAAGTTACAAAAGGATTGCGGACAAAAATGTTCGATGTTGCCAAGTTTATTTATAAGAAAAGCAAATTTAACGAGATATTGTTATAGCTACTTTAATATAGTTGTTAATGTATTTTTATTTAATAACTGATATGTTTATATATTTGTTAATGTATTTTTATTTAATAACCGGTATTTCTTAAACTGCCTGTTGTGCATATTTTCTGAAGATATCATCAACTTCGAGTGAATCAGCAACAACTCTCGAATCCTATCATCCAACGTCTTGTCAGGGAACCTTATTGGTTGAGGATCTACCACCATGCCGTTGCCATGGAGATTAAATCTTGCTATTGGCCGCCGTGCCACCAACTTTATGTTCCTGTCTCTCTCTCTCTCTGTCTAGAAATATCGGAATACCAGTGGCGTTTTGTATGTCGTATTTATAATCTTTCTACAGATTGTCCCAAACTATTTGAATATCTGTTTTGTCGAGTATATTGTCGTCAGCTTGTTAGGTACACTGTTTTTTGTCCTTATTATTGTTATTATCTTATTTAAAAATGAAAATTTATACAAAAGGAAAGATGCTTCATAGCCCTGAAGTATTCACGTAAAATCCGCACGCCCATGGCTGTTTTATGAATGAAATCGGCCACGTTTTTTACAACTATACCCCTCTTACTGATACCCCGTAGCTTCAGAACCGTTGGCCAGATATTAGAGATCTCGATATTGCTTACTTAATGGCTCTGTTTCACATAATGGGACAATTGCATGTCCGAGGGCGCTACAAAAACTAATTCGAATTCCTTTTTGTTTGATTGTTCTTAACAATTGGTAAACATTCTTCTTCGCGCATTTTTTTCAATAACCCTTACATAGAGTAGAACAATAAGTTAATTAGTTGTAAAGTGAAAAAACGTCATTTCGGTAACTGTCCGTTTTATGAAATTTCGAATTCATTGCTCAATATCACGAAATATTTGCGAAGTGTATTTACCAAACCCTCAAAGCGTTGAGTATCACTCATATAATTTTTATTTTAAACGTTTCTGTGGATATGTGTTCCTAATAACAATGCTCCTTCATGTGAAGAGCAAAAAGAGATATGTTGTACCAAAATAATCATAAGAAAACCAGAGAGTAATGAGACTAAATCAAACCAAAAGCTAAAGACAACTAAGAATGGAATTGATAAAGCTACGTTCCAAAATAATAATAAAGTGGATAATAGTTTCAAGATTAAATTGAATAAAAAAGAACAGAGACGTAGCAAAGTCCAACATAAATCTGTTAGCAAGAAAAAAACAAATTCTGAACAAACTACTAACCAAAGAAGGGAAGACTTAAGAAAAAGGGTTGCAAACTACAGATCAAAAATGACCGAAGAACAGCTAATTCAAGACGATGCTGTCGTAAATGACAACTTACCTAAAAATGTGAATGAAACCAGAGATGTTGCAACAATCGAAGAAAAAAAATCTGATCAGAAAAGTACAGGATTTTAGCTAAAACATTACTTTCCTCTAATAAAATATTTTCATAAGGTATTGAGCTGAGCATTTATTCAACTATTAGCGAAAAATTAAAGTTTTAAAATAAGAGCTGTGGCCAAAGTTATCTAATGTCATTTTAAATATCTCATTAGTAACTGAAAAATTACACTGTTTTGACAAAAAAAAATTTAGCTCTGGTTCTAAAATACGTTTTATAAGTATTAACCTGTTAAACGTATTCGTATTCAAGATTTTTTGTCAGTTATTCGACGTTACCGAAATGACAGTTTTTTGTTATCTATCGTGAAAAAAAGTCAATACACGCAAATATTCTAATAATTTTGCATTGCTAGTTAAATGTAAGGCAATATGAACATTTAGCTTTCCAGAAATATTCTAAAAATTTAAATCGGATAACTTTTATTTTTTTCCTTCTTTTGAGTTCGATTTGTCCCATTATATGAAACATAGCCTAATAGACTATATCCAAAGACAAGACAAAGATTTGCGTTTAGCACCTACTTTTTATTACAACCTATGTTAAGTCGTAGTTAGAATTTAGAATTAGGATTATCACTCTGTAACAATTGCTTACAGCGATAAAAAAAAGATACTCACTCAGGTACTTTGCTACTACAAACGGATCTTCATCAACATATCTGTCGATGATTTTGATGATATTTGCCAATGTGTTAGCGATGTCATTCAAGGTAACATCTGAGAAATGTCCAATCATGTTGAAATTTTTATTCCAGTAGTATGGGATGCATTTGTTCTTCACCATGTCCCCATATTTTTTCAGCATCTGCAAATGTTTTGATAAATTAGGGTCGAAAAAGGAGTGAAAAGAAATATTTAAATACATTTCTGGACAGATTTGCTCAAACAGCTTTACTGTACTTTGGTTTAGAATAGATTTACATTACATGATTAAATTTATGGCATTCACAAGCCACCAGCTGGCTGGCAGCCAGTATAAGAGAAGGAAATTCTGATGAGACAAAAAAATACTCACCATCATAAATATTTTACTTAAAGGCTGACGCCATTTTTCGGGTTCAAGTTCCGACACTTGCCACAAGAAAACAGTTTTAATGTGGTAGCTAGCAACTGCGTGGTTGTGTCTATCTCTTAATTTCTGAAAAATAAAGAAGTTTATAATAACCACTGTAACTATGGAAGTAGAACGGCCCATAGCTATAGCTATTTGTTTACTATGGTTTTACTTATGATGAAAAATAGCACAATTAATATGAAAAGAATGCAGCAAACTTAAGTAAGAATATATTACAAAGAAAACAGCAATGTAAATCAAAATCTTGAATCCATCGTATAACGTCACACGATCTAAACCAAAAAATATTCGTTGAAGTTTGCAGTAAATCACGGTAATTTGATTTTACTAATTCAAAAATATATTAGGGTAAATTACTACCGTAGTTTGCTACGCACTGTAATTAATATTGTTAAAAAAATTCGTAAATTACTACCAGAAATTACCAGCGTAAATTACCGAACATATAAGATCGCAAATGTTTAACTCTTGACTCTTGTTGTTAGATTATTGTAACCACTTTACACGGTCAAGAAATCGATCGATTTTGTGACCTTGAAGAAATCCTTGAAGAAACTGACAGAGAGAATCCGACAATTTACTTTCATTTAATAAGTTCTGCCAACATACTAGGCCTTTACGGAAACACATCTGGATCCGGATAGATCAGTTATATGTCAAACAGCTGTCAAGTGGGATTTATGATTCCATGAATTTAACGGACATCGAACAACGAAAAAGTTAGTTTAACAATAAAAAAACAGATGGTAAAGTAAAGCAGCTACTGGTCTGAATCATCTGATCGCAATCACAAGAGTGAGCTACCCTATTTCTGACCAATCCCAGATCACTTTCCGAACGTCAGGATCAATGATCCAATTGATCGGGTTAACCCGATCATAGTTTCCGTAAAAGCCTATAGTGTAGGGATATCGTAATAACACCAACTAATAATGTTAAGGATTTATTACTTAATTTATTACTAAATGGTTTGGTGCCAATTTTTATTAGGCACCACTTTATTTCATGCTCAGATCAGCCGGGGGTTCTTCTATGCTGTGATCTCCCTCTACTGTCTTGTCCTCTGGTTTGACAGTTGGAGGTCAGGGTGGAAATAGGAGTGCAAGGGGTGAACTCTGAAATTTCCCCTAATACTAAAATACTGAAATTAATGATCACCTAACGATTTATTATCGATTAAATATATACAAAAATGGCACTAACGTTACGAAGTACTTGTCTGGGAGAAAGGAGAGTGCCCCTGTCTCTTACAAGCTAGAAGACGTCAGCCGGTTACGACTGATAGAACTACACCTAAACGTTATCTAAACACACTGTCGATTGATGTAACAATGATTATTGATCGGGGCCCCGCTATCTATAAATCTATGGGTTTTGTGGTTGCCTGTACAATGTACGTGTTTTGTGATTGACAGATTCTGTTTGTAACTCTTTCTATTTTATTGTATCGTCACAATTGTTAATTAGTTTTTTTTTATAACTCAGTAGACCGCGTAGGCAGAGCCTAAGTACCAGAGTACCGCTGCTGCTGTGAAAGGGTTATGTTAGGGAAAGTTTATTAACGCGGGATTTGAATGGGCCAATACCCGCAGGCACAATAAATACATCTCCTGGCAGTCCATTCCATGCCTTGGACACCCTGGGAATGAATGTGTGGTTGTACCGCTCGGCTCTTGATCTATGAAGAACGACCGACTTAGGATGAGATGCAGCGGTCGCGCGGGTGCATCCGATAGGAGCGGTGAGCGGCGGAACGATAGAGGATAGTTCAGAGGAGCGCATTTCGTTTGAATATCGGTAGAAGAGCGAGAGGTCACCAACAACACGCCGGTGAGAAAGTGGCTGGAGGTGGCGCGTTAAGGCCGGGTCGCCAATTAGTCGAATTGCCCTTCTCTGGACGGTATCAAGTATAGACAGGGTAGTAGGGGCAGCAGCTCCCCAGACATGAGAGCAATACTCCAGGCCAGGTCTTATCTGGGCTTTATATCGCGTGAGGAGGTTACATGGTGAGAAGTACTTTCTGGCCCAAGCTTTTTACCAGCAGCTGTTGCAATTGACGCAACGTGTTCGTACAGATTTTCTGTAATGTTAACTCCTAATAGCTTGAATGAGTAACTACTTGGCAGAGCCCGGTTGTTCATTAGAACCTGGTGTGTCGGCTTAGGTACTACTAGTCATAGCTTTTCAACACAACTTTTCAACTAAATAACGATCACAAAATATACATAGCTAACTGGTAATGCCACATAATACAGAAAACAAATTGTCATGATGACGCTCACCTCAATAGAAGACACGTCAAAGGCACCACAGATAAATATGCAAATCATGACATGTCATTAGGAAGTTGGTATTGTCGGTAGGCCCAAATATCCCTAGAATTCCCCAAAAAATTTCCATAAATCAAGCAAGTTCTAATTTATTGATTTCTTCAAGGTCATAAAATCGATAGATTTTTTGAACGTGTAAAGTTGTTATTCATTGGCAAAAAGTTCTTCCTTGTAGCCTTGAAAGCAGGTAATGCTTCTATTGAACTGCTCCACTGTTTAGGATAAAAGTCATATTAACAAACCTTCAATAAGCGCAACGCTGGCTTCAATGTATTATTTTGGCATCCACCAATCAGCTCCCTTTCCTGTTCTTGGAAAGATAGCCTCCAGTACCTGTCAATATTCTGACATTTAGGTTTCGGCTTCTTTGGTACCACCAAAAATTTGTCCTACAAAATTTATGAAAAGTCAATGCACCAGTAAATGTGATGGTTTACTGTCACTACGGATTCAAGATTATCTAGTTCAGTGGTTATGAATTAGTTTACAATTATAAAGTCAATCATTTTTATTCCATTAAAAAATGATGCATTAAAGAGAAACCACAATTGGTTTTATCAAGTTCAATGGCAGTTCTATGTCACAAAAAGTTACTATTGCTACTTTGCCGTCTAAACACAAAAAATCGTGAAACTGGAGAACTCAGCAAAGGAATATGACGTCTGGAATGAATAAATGTTAATTAAAATACAAGGTTTTTATCAGTTTATGTTACAAAGTAAAATGTGTAATTTCTATTCGCGACGCAAGAAAGTGTGAGCCAAGTCTACACTTCTCGGCTTGGGCCTGCCAATTTTAATTCTAATTACTTACAAATCTGGTTGAAAATTGTAAGATTTCGTAGTAATCCTGAAAATGATAACTGCTCAAAACCAATTACCGCGATTTGTTTAAATTTTAGTAGTTCCTAACTTTTGGCCTGCAGTGTGTATGAATAAGTCACCCAAAACCACCGACTACAAATTTAGTTGATGCCCAAAACAATATCTATATCATTCCAGAAATGAATGAACTTCAGCTCATTCATAAACTGTAGTTTACATACTTTTGTATTGGTGGCGCCTTTATCAGTGTCCCAATCGGCGCGCGATCGTTCAATGCAAGGCTCTAGCTGTAATCATTTTTGACCCTGTACATTAATATTTTTTGGCACAAAAACCTGATTTGCGTTTCCTTAAAACTTCAATCTAGAGAAATGTTGATCCAGATTTTAGAATAAGTTTATACAGGATGATTAACGAGACCGTGAATTCAGTCAAAAAAAAGTCAATTTGGCAATTTTTTAATAATTGTCTATTAGGAAATTTCAAAAAATACGTCGACATTTCTCTAGAACCGTCCTTTTTCAAAATTAATAGTCCGGAAATGGTTACAGCTGAACCATTGCAAACAGCTCTCATGTACGTACTATAACCTCCTCTTAAGAATAGACATATAATGTAATCATACTACATCATAAGTCGCTGCCAGAAATCATCCCTTAAAGGTTTTGGGATTCATTCTGGGACACGGTGTTTAGCTAGCTAGGCAACAAGTATTATTTACTACTGATATCATACCCGCTTCTGAGGCATAGGATTACGTCTGTATTGCCCTTTGGGCCATTGGGTGTTGCCGAATTGGAAGCAGGGCACCAAATCAATATCTAACTTGATACTGCCATCTTCACTGATCAGGTTTAACGTAAATGCTGGATGACATTTTGTAACGCTAGCCTAAAAAAAAAAACAGTCAATGGATTAATAATAGTTCAGCTAAACAAAATTTTGAAATTACGAGACCTAACTAAATTCGACAAAAAAAGAAATAGAGCATTTCATTTGGAATAACAAAATTATGACGTGTAACATAAAAGTGGCGACATTGCTGTTAGCATTTTTGAATTCTGCATGTTCAAAAACCAGAAGGTATTGAATTTTATCGTTCCAGCTTTGGCAGAAACATTTAAGAGTTCCGGTCCTTTTTACTAACCCGATATATAAAATTTTTAATAAAATCAACAAGCATTTACTTTTATCTGTTTAAAAATATTTTTTTTGCTGAGAATTTAAGCCGAAAAGTCAAATCAACATTTGGTTAATCTCATGTGGCATGATATTGCAAGTAGTGAAAATATCGCCTTTTTACTTACATACATTACTAAACTCTTATCGGGTAGCTTAACATTAAACTTAACGGTTCCATCTTTTGACTTGCCAAGCTCGTTTAGTGCTAAGTTGACAGTTCGCTCCATCCAGCGAAGAACTTTTTCCGTAGACAGAAACATTTTATCATCAAAAAGCGGCTTCAGCTTCCTGAAAACATTTTAGCGAAATCATTAATACATATTAGAAACACGAGTGGGCCTAGAACAGTGCCTTGAGGAACTCCTTACTGGATGCTACTTTTATCTGACTTGTAGTTTTTAAAAATAACCAATAGGGTACTTGCAGAGGTCGTGAAATCGTCTCGGGAGTATACATAGCGAAAAGAAAACCAATAAGGATATATTCAAATTTTTCCACGTGACTTAAAACAAGGGCTGACGTCACAGGTATCTTATCGATATCGACAATCGATACTGCTACAGCGCAGGTCAGTGAGATTCAATTGCAAACTAAAGATGATCTGAATTCTTTAACAATGCGACTCAATTTATTGATACTTAAACATATTCGAAACAGGCAATTAACCCACTAGCATTTTCGTTGCAATACATGTTCATATCTGATAGGTATCACATCACAGTTCATCCTGTTTGTGACCGAGATTCGCAACTAATCGAAGCCATCATTTTATTTCGGCGCATCACATTATGAATGAATCCAAAGATAGAATCTAATTCAAGCCCATCCCTACAAGGTGAATTACACCCGTATGCACCGTAAGTCAATTGCGCGATTAGTTACGTAAACCTGGATTAGATTACCTGTTTACTATGCACCGCAAACTGACAAATTTGACACTGTCACTGTCAAAACAATCTTGCAAACACAACCTTGTCGTATCTCCAATCTGGATTAGTCAATCTCTTGACGGTGCATGGCTAGATGCCAAAGATTAGCAAAACGCGATTAGGGAACTAGGATTAGAATCGCCAAACGGTGCATACGGGTGTTAGTAATCTAGCCTAACTTTTATTCTTTTGACTTTTGTACTTTTGTATGTGACTGTGTAGTGGTTATAATGATCAATGTCAAAATGTTAGGTTAGCACTGGCTATCGATATCGAATATCAATACTTTACATCCCATCACTATAGGATATCACTGACGTCAGAGGTTGTTTGTGCGGCATTTTCCGGCATTTGAAATAATTTTTGGAATATCTCTCACAGCCGATTCCAAAAAACCAAACAGGTGATTTTGTCATGTTTACTAGGCTCTAAGGAACGCGTAAACGACATAATATTTTTTTCTGCAAGTACCCTATTGTTGCATGTTCTATAGGAATGATATAATTTTGGTTAAAATAATAACAAGATATCGTGAAAATTTGCCAAAACGTTCTCAACATATAACAAATTATCATACAACACTAATTTCTGTGGAACTTACTCATATTTTCGATACTGTTCAGGTTGATTCAGAAGCTTGTCAAATTCCGTTATACGAACTTGAACAAATCCTGGTTTATCACCTACTTCCACCACAGGCTTAATCAAGACTGGTAGATTCAAAACAAAATCTAAATCGAATTCTATAGGTTTTCCTACTTTTATTCCATCGTAAAAACTTCCACCATAAAATTTTCTTTCAAACATTGTCTTGAACAGAGGGTTTTGTTTTTTCATGGCCATCAAAATGTCGCCAACCACCTGAAAACAGAAAAAAATCAGTCAGATTAATGTACGTACTTTCTACATTATCATCGTTTGTGCGAGCGTATTCGATGCAATGAAATACCATTTTCCAATGGACTTATAGTATATTGTTCAATAAGCGGTAATGATTGTAATAATTCACGCAGCTGAAGTTTGCAAGGCGTGTACTGTGAGTCATTACCATTACTGCGAGTTGAACACTACACTTTATCAACGACTTAACCTCACTTTTGCTACTAAAATAAATACTATCACCGTCCGAACTAGTCTTTGACGTTTCATAGCGACATTTGCAGTTCTTACAGAGTCTATTTAATCGTATGCATTGCCAAGAGATCAGTATTGGTATCCAGTAGGCGGTGTTCATAACCCACCCCATTTCATTGGACATTTTACATGGACTAGAGCAAAAAGTAAGTACCGAAGGCACAGTACACAGGCACCAGAATTGAAAAAACGTGGACATTGAGCGAGGCTGACCTCGTTCTAGGAACTTCTCCAACTTAAATGGTTGTTGTTCATACATGTTTTACAATTTATCCAATTTTTGTATCCTCCTTTTCAGAAAACATTAACATATGATATATCGTTTTAGACATACAGACACATTTCGTCGTCATCTGGAATCACGGAAGAGAAAAGCTAGAGGAATTTCTAGAACACCTGAACAGCGTGCGTGAAAACATCAAGTTCACCATGGAAGTAAGAAGACCAAAAACTCGCCTTTCTTGATGTTCTTCTAACAAGAAAGTTACAGAGTTACACTAGGACACAAGGTATATAGAAAGCCAACTCATACTGACCGGTACTTAAATAAAGATTCAAACCACCACCCATCTCAGTACGGAATTATTAGAACTTTGACAGAACGGGCTAGAAAAGTGTGCGAACCAGAAGAACTCGACACCGAACTGGAACATCTAAAGAATGCTCTTAAGGCAAATAGTTACATAGAAAAGGAAATAACAAGAACAATGAGAAGAAATAGGGCAAAACCAGAGATAGCAAAAGCTCTTCTACCCTATGTGCCTGGAATAACAGACAGAATAGGAAAAATGTTACGAAAGGAAAACGTCAAGACCATCTACAAGCCCACAAGAAAGATACAGATATATTTGAGGACGGTGAAGGATAAAAGAGACCCACTCACAACACGGGGGGTTTATCGCATACCATGCACATGTGGGAGTGTATCTCAGAGTAACAACTGAACATAGAGGTAGTAAACAACTAATTCTAATAGGCCAACATCTTTTCTTACGTTGTCATACTGACCACCAGATACGGCAATCATAATTTTTTACTATCGTCTTAATTGTATAGTATCCAGAAATATTCCATTCTACGTTAAAAAATACGGTATTTCGATGGTTTAGGAACGATTACAGCAAAATCAATATATATGTTGATGTTTTGGCTTTTTTAAGGGTTAATAATGTTTTATTTTTTGAGAAATTTGTACGGAAAAATCTGGCAATGTCGCACCTCTGAAAGGATATAACAATTCGATTTGGTAGAGGTCATGAGTCAGAGTCAGACATCGGAAGTCGAACGGCACAGAATCTTCGGTTATTTATCAAATATTTGACTATATAGTTCAATTTCATATACGCGTCGCTATAGTGCGGGATTGTGCAACAGGTGGTATAATCCTTATTATTTTATATTTTTTATCCTTCCTTTGTTCCTTTTTCGCCATTTGTTGCATAGCAATTTTGGACCCAAATTTGTGGCGAGAGATAGCGGTAAGCGTTTTTTCAACCTTTAATTATTACAGTCCACTTTCATCGGACAATTTGCGTGAATATATTTTATATATTTATATTCGTGTAAATTGCCCATACATTTTTTGGTACCGTTCGAGCCAGATCGTTGTTTCTTGCGCGTGTTTGGGCAGGTTTTTTACCAATTTTGTCGTCGGGATTTTTGCGTTTTTCCTAGCGAATAGCGACGTTGCTGGATTTCGGATTTTATCGCGGATTTTTGTATTTACATAACTATATAGTTGCAATAATTTGTTTACGACTTTTGAACTAGCGGTGGTTCAAAAGTTGGGGTGCGGTTACGGTTACATATAAACTCTGTGCTGAAGACTCGAATTTTCGGTTATTTACTGTTTGAAAATAATTTTATTGCTGAACCCTTAGACCATTGATAATGTCGGTTGGCGAAAGAAGATTAAAAATTTTGATTCACAAAAAAGAGTCGATTTTTGCCACTTTGCAGAACTTGCTAGACCTTTCACGGGATTTGTCGGATGTAGGTAATAAAAGAAAATTTAAAGCCCTGTACCAGGAAATGGATATAGTGAAAAAAGATTTATTTGATGTTATCGAGCAAATTCAGATCGTGTCTTTAGAACTGGATGAAGGGTATACTCCAGATTTTAAAGTGATTCCCACAATTAACGAAATATGTGGTACTATTCGAGCTGCGGCATTGAAATTAAATACTTCAGGCACCATAGAAGCGGCCCATGTGGAGGGAAATTATGGTCCCAGTAGAGCGTCGGTTTTAATGCCAAAAATGGAACTACCGGAATTTTCCGGAGATATTCGACATTGGCTAACATTTTATGAGATATTTAAAAATTCGGTACACGATAATCCTAACTTAAATAAGTCTGATAAGGTTCATTATTTAATAGGTCGCTTAAAAGGTCCTGCTTTAAGTGTCTGTTCAGGTATTGAAGCTACTGGGGACAACTATGAAATCATTTGGAGTGCCTTGATTGATAGATATCATGATAAAAGATTTCTAGCAAACAATTACTTAGAACAAATTTTGGAGTTTAGACCGCTGCGCAATGACTCTTCAAAAGATTTGGGTACATTTTTAGAACGAGTAGATTCGGCAGTGGCGGCATTGAGAAAATTAGATTTGCCTGATTTGTCTGACTTCATTTTGTTTTATTTAGCTAGGTCTAAGTTGGATAATGAGACGGGAAAATGTTTTGATAATTTGAAAAGGGCCACTAGAATACCAACGTATACTGATCTTAAAGAATTTATTTCCGAACAATTGAAAATTTCTCAAATCAACAAATCGAGTAATTTTAAAAATAGCGGCGTTTCACGATCTTCGAATGTATTTTTTGCTCAAGAAAATAGAACGGGAAATATTCCGACTAGGTTTTGCATATTTTGTAAGGGACAAAATCATGTTATTGTTAGTTGTAAAAAATTCAAGGACTTAACACCTGATGCGAGATATACAACGGTGAAAAATAATAATTGGTGTTATAGATGTTTATCTAATAAACATATGGTAAGAAGTTGTTCCTCGAACAAAAAATGCAGTGTATGTTCTCTTAACCATCATTTTTTGTTACATCTGGGTAAAAAGGAAAAAAACGAAGCAACATCAGGCACGATTCATATTTCGGAGATAGATAAAATGGAACCAAGTACTTCGGCAAATGTACAGGGTGATTCCTTTTGTTCTGTGGGTACGGATTACAACATGACAAAGGGTACGGTTTTACTCTCTACGGCGGTGGTTGTTGTAGATAACGCGGTGATATCAAACAGTTCTGCTAGATTTATCCTGGATAGCGGAAGTCAGGTGAATTTAATAACTTGGGACTGCTGCAAAAGATTAGGGTTAACGGTGACTAAGATTTGCTCTTCGGTAAGAGGTCTTGGTCAGAATTTACAAACGGTAAAAGGGATGGTCGAACTGATGTTAGTTTCTCGATATGATGCAAATAAGAAATTTGCAATGCGGGCGTTAGTTGTCGAAAAGATTACGGATAAGCTTCCTCGATGTTCTATAAATGCGAAAATAATTGATAAATTTAATAGTTTATCTTTGGCGGATAACAATTTCGGAGTACCTGGACAAATCGATGGCATAATTGGCGCGGAGCTATTTCCACGTTTGATGGGTAATGATAAAATTGTGTGTGATGGCGGATCACCATTTGCAATTCAGACGGCATTCGGGTATGTCGTCATGGGCGAGGTTCCCATTAGCAGTTCGGATGTTATGGATAGTTTTTTTGTGTATCATGAAGAATCGGCGATAGAAAACTTGCTACGAAAGTTCTTTGAATTGGAAGATGTTCCACTTCGGGAAATTATGACTGAAGACGACCTTGTATGCGAGAAAAAATACGGTCGGAATGGGGTGAACTTAAAAATGTTAAAATTAATAGATACTTGAATGTTAAAAGGGACATTCCGGTTGTTCTCATTGGATTTGCGGATGCTAGTCAAGTCGGTTATGGAGGAGTAGTATATCTGCGTTCTCAAACGGCGGGGGGTAACGCAACAGTAACTTTGGTTTGTGCAAAATCTAGGATAGCACCCAGTAAGTTGGTCAGCATACCCAGGTTGGAGTTGTGTGCAGCTTTGCTCCTCTCTAAATTGATGAAGTTCGTTTTGGAAGTATATACCGAACGAATTGTAGTTTCCGATATTTTTGCCTTTTCGGACTCGTCTACGGTTTTGCAATGGTTAAACTGTTCTGATTTGAAGGACATATTTGTTGCTAATCGAATCTATCAAATCAAGGAAAATTTGCCCATGGTGCAGTGGCGTCATATTGCAGGTACGGAAAATCCTGCAGATTCTTTGTCAAGAGGTTTGACACCGAGTCAACTTGTGAGTCATCCATTATGGAAATCGGGGCCTGGTTGGTTAAAATGGTCTAGAGATCATTGGCCAGGAGAAGTTATATCGTCTCCAATTAGGATGGAGCCAAATATTGAATGTACTTTCACTTCTTTGCACGTGGAAAGACATCCTTTACTAGAATTAGTTACCAGGCGTTCGTCGTGGTCAAACATAATGAATATAACGGTTTGGATATTAAGATTTTTGAAAATTTTACCAGCGGGTAAATTTATTTCGGTTAGTGATGTAGTTGAAGCAGAATTTTGTATTATACGTTTAGTGCAGTTAGAGCATTTCGGATTAGATATACAAAGGATTGAAAATGGCAAAGAGTGTTCCCCTAAACTAATGAAATTGCGGCCTTTTCTAAAAAATGGTATTTTGAGGGTTGGAGGGCGGTTAAGAAATGCAAATTTAGAATTTCGTTCCAAACATCCTATTATTTTACCGGCTAAAGATGTATTTACGGAAAGATTAGTAGATTTTTACCACAAAATAAATTTGCATACGGGTGCTTATTTACTAGAGACAATCGTACGGCAAAAATATTGGATCATCGGGGGTAGGAATTTGATAAGACAACGTGTTCAGAAATGCAATCACTGTTTCAGATTGCGTCCGGTTAATAGACCGCCATTGATGGCGGACTTACCATATTCGCGTGTTCAGGAATGTAAGGCTTTCCTGCATACAGGTGTGGACTATTTTGGTCCTGTGAGAATTACTTTAGGGAGAAAGAGAGGATCACAAGTCAATAAAGCATACGTTTGTTTATTTATATGCATGAATGTTAAGGCTATACATTTGGAGTTAGTGAGTTCACTAAGTACGCAGCATTTTTTGCAAGCCTTCAAAAGATTTATTTCGAGGCGGGGTCCTTGCGAAGTGCTTTACTCAGACCAAGGCACAAATTTTGTTGGAGCTAAAACATTTCTGCGTGAGTTAAATGTATTGGTTAAGTCGGAGGAGTATCAGAAAAGGCTTAGTACTGAACTGAAAGAAAACGGTATTACCTGGAAGTTTAACACGCCAGCGGCGCCTCACCAAGGGGGACTCTGGGAGAGCAATGTAAAATCTGTAAAGACGCACCTATATCGGGTAATAGGCGACCAGCTATTGACATACGAGGAGTTAAATACGGTGTTAACTCAGATCGAGGCATTGTTGAATTCTCGTCCATTATGTGCGAAATCAATGGACCCGAGTGCGCCCGAGATTTTGACTCCGGCACATTTTTTAACTCAGGTACCGCTTAATCATTTACCTGCGTCAGATGTAACAGAAATCAAACTAAATCGTTTAGATAGATACCAGTTAATTGATAGAATGATTCAAGATTTCTGGAAAAGATGGAGGTTAGAGTACCTCACCGGTTTGCAGGTACGAGCAAAGTGGTACAAATCGGTTCCTAAGTTAGAAATAGGTATGGTAGTGATTTTGAGAGAAGAAAACTCTCCGCCACTACATTGGCCTCTGGGTGTCATTCAAGAGGTTTTTCCAGGAAAAGACGGCTGCATTAGGAATGTAGCTGTCAAAACTTCAAAGGGTATTTTTTCAAGGCCTGCTGTCAAGGTGTATCCTTTGCCGACACAGTAGGTTTCGGGTTTATTACATTTTAGTTTTTTTTTTTTTTTTTTGGAATTATTAGTTATAGACGGGTTCAGCAATATACGCAAAATAACGTATAATTATATAGTTTTTTTTTGGTGTGCTGAAAAACGGGTTTTCAGGGCGGGGGGTGTGTTTTGGCTTTTTTAAGGGTTAATAATGTTTTATTTTTTGAGAAATTTGTACGGAAAAATCTGGCAATGTCGCACCTCTGAAAGGATATAACAATTCGATTTGGTAGAGGTCATGAGTCAGAGTCAGACATCGGAAGTCGAACGGCACAGAATCTTCGGTTATTTATCAAATATTTGACTATATAGTTCAATTTCATATACGCGTCGCTATAGTGCGGGATTGTGCAACAGGTGGTATAATCCTTATTATTTTATATTTTTTATCCTTCCTTTGTTCCTTTTTCGCCATTTGTTGCATAGCAATTTTGGACCCAAATTTGTGGCGAGAGATAGCGGTAAGCGTTTTTTCAACCTTTAATTATTACAGTCCACTTTCATCGGACAATTTGCGTGAATATATTTTATATATTTATATTCGTGTAAATTGCCCATACAGTTGACCTCTACTGCGTTACTGCATGTTTCTTCATCATAAACGCAAATTCTGTCTTACATAAATTTTGAGGAGCTGGCAACGCCTATATAATTTTTCCTGCGATTTGTTTACGGTAAACCCCGACTGTCAAACGTTTGTTTTGTTTGTGCGTCTTTTATGCTTGGTCAGTAAAATCGAATTCGCTATTTGTTGGTAACTGTAGTGAAGCTTTATGGACTTGCTGTGCTATATTCGAGTATAGTTTAACAGTTTTTCGAGATGGGACAGTGCAGAGCAGTGTTTGTAACATGGGTTGCATTGGAAGAATTTTTAGGTCAGTTGGCAATGTTTGGAGGCTGAAGTGTCAAAAGATGATGGCTTTGAGCACGCCATGCTGAACTGGTTTGTTTACTACCTCTATGTTCAGTTGTTACTCTGAGGAGTGTATACATAGGAACAACGAAGCGATCTATAAACACAAGAATTGCAGAACATAAGGCTAGCTGTCGACTAGGCCATACGGACAAATCAGCGGTAGCCGAACATGCGACTAAGGAGGGAAGTCACAGGATCAAGTTTGAAGAAACTCAGGTTCTTGCCGCAAAGCCTTCGTACCATGCCAGATGGCTTCACAGAGAAGCCATCGAAATACAAAAACATCATAATAATTTCAATAGGAAAGAAGAAACACAGAAAGTCAACCGGATATGGGTCCCATCCTAAAGGACTTGGGCCACGTCACCATTAGCAGGTATAAATACAGGTGCAGATCCATCAGCCGTCAGTATTTTGGAAGTCGCCGAAGTGAAATAGCTTCTGAAGATGCCATCCACTCGTGGTGGCGAAACGTCAAGCTTTAACGCTAAACGACGCCGGCCTAAAAACCCAAGAACCACAAATTCATACAGACACATTCTCTTTCAATCGGTGCTATCAGATTTATATGTTGTATTACATTTTTTTGTGCACCCCTCCACCCCCATTGTCCGATCGGCACCAAACCTTTTCAACTTAAAAGGCCCTTCACTAATTCAAGCTGGCCAAATTTGAGAGCAATCGCTTGAGGCGTTTTTGAGTAATCGTTGGAGAACGAAATTGTGGACGTACAGACGATACCGACACACAGAAGGGCATCATGGTGGGGGTAACTCAAAAGTAAAGTTATAACGTGAAATTATAATGCTGCCACAATAAAGAGCATATTTTCTTATGTCGAAAACGCTACCGCACATGCCGAAAAAATTTCAAAATGGCGGAATAAAAATTCATAAAAAGTAGCAAATTTTCGAACTTTTAAAATGATTTAATGATTTAACATGATCCAAACAATTTCAAACTTTACTGTCATAAAGAGGCTTTTCTCTATCTTTTGGTCTACTTTTGGTGCTATGATTTAATGATGGGGGGTGGTGGGGATTACTCGGAAAAATAATAATACATAACATAGCATTTTCTTTTCAGAAAATGAGGCAGGAGGTGATTTCACCTAGGAAATGACACTTCAACACGTTGATTTTGGTAAAATTTGCGAAAAAATTGCTCTCTCAGATAATAACACCAAAGGCCGTCCGAACAAGAAACACCAGAGAGGCTCTGCGAGCTCATTCTTAACAGGTCGAGGTCCCTACTCCCCGAACCAGTCTCCTCCAGCATTCCTTCTTTTGGAGAACTTCGAAGCTGTGGAATGAGCTGCCGGGGAATTTGTTTCCCGACGGCTACAACTTGCAGCACCTTGAAATTATCCGAAATGTGAGGTCGGATCTCAATAGAAAGCTAAATAAAGAAGTTCGATTTTTTAGGTACTCCCGCCCGCCCGAGAGATCTGAAATTTTTTATTTTCGTCAGACGAGACTGAGACTCAAAATTGCGACTGAATTTGTATTCAGCACCTTGAAATTATCAGAAATGCGAGGTTTCATCTCAATAGAAAGCTAAATAAAGAAGTTCGATTTTTGCCATTAGAGAAGTCATTTGTACAGAGTTTTGAGAATTATTTTCAGATTTATTCATTACATAAAAAGATTTAAGAAAATATGATTTGCTGTCTTGAACAACTTTATACAGGGTATTAGCCATATTTCTAGAAAAAAATATATGCCTTTGTGGGGCATTCTGTAGATAGTTTTTTTTCAATAGGCCCAATTATACCCGAGATCATACTGTATCTATTTATCTCTCCTGCCAGAATAAATTCTCAACCTGTCAAATTTCATACAAGTGACCCTTCCTAAGCATTTCAAATTATTCGTTTAAATGGCGTCCAACCTCGCACGAAGAGTACCTGCAGTCACTACCACGTGGCCGAAGTTTAAAAGCAAATCCGGCTTGCCTGAAGCCGAGACAAGGGGAGAGTGTGAGAAAAAACTGTACAAATCCGCTCAAAAAGTTGTTATAGAAGAACATCCTCCAGTTGTGCCCACAGTCAGGTACGATTCTCATATTTTGGCTAGAGTTCGTTTTAGCGAAACCCGAAACGGGCGTTGAGATTGGTGTCAATCGACGCGGATTGACGCCCTGAGTCGAACGACATCACTCCTAGACTGAGGAAACGCCCCGGTAAATTTCTATAACACTTTAAAGTTTCAGTACCTAACCTCACTTCTGCCAAACAGTCAACTTATCGAGGTCAAATTCGGTTTAATCGGTCGTCAAGTAAGTGTTAATCGATTCTGCTTGATGTCCTGAGTCGAATTAGGCCTCTCCAAGGCTGAGGAAACGCTCCGATGAAAATCTGCGCACCTTTAAAATTTCAAACCTAACCTCAAAATTACTTCGATATTTCGATGATTTTTCATGAAATATGTGGTCAAACTATATATCGTGTGAAAGCACTAGACATGTGATAATACAACGCCACCAGTCGCAACATCCTTAAATGGAAAATAAAAAAGTTATGATACTTTAAATGTTTAATGTGAAAGCTATTGAGGGAATATGAATAACCGAAAACCAGGTTAGTTTATGTTGAATTAGGTTTGTGGAAACGTATAACGGGGGGCCTGGGGGGGCTGGCCCCCCCAGACGTCACTGTCTTTGCATATTTTGAATAGTCTAAGCAACACAAGTTTCCCAAGTAGGATCCTCACCTGTTCGGTTTTTTCCATAGCATGCGGGGGTAGGACCCAGAGGAACTTATTTTGATTAATTTCCAATTGAGAATCAAAATAAACGGTTGTACAGTCTAGATTTGGTACAATTTAAGTCAAGATATCAGGTTGAGTCGCTAGACACACCTTTTTACCTCAATCGATTTGCTTACTTTATATTAGGTAAGCTATTGGAATTTGTGAATTTCAAAGTAGCGTAGACTTTCACCAAAACGTTTTCTTGCGCTGTTAATGGTCCAGTTCGTCTCAGGACTTCAATCCGAGTCGATTAGAACCCACTTCAGCTTCAATAATTGAACTAGTTTGGTTAAGTTAGGTTAGGTTTGGAATCTTTAAAGTGCTGTAGTTTTTCACCGGAGCGTTTCCACAGTCTGGGAGTGGTCTCGTTCGACTCAGGGTGTCAATTCGCGTCGATTGACATCAATCTCAACGCCCGTTTCGGGTTTCGCTAAAACGAACCCTTACCAATATTTTTATTACAGTCAGACCGAAAAGACGTTTCACCTCAGAAACAGGATTTTTTTCAATTTCCTTATTTCTCGTAATCACTAAATTACAAAACAAATTCTCTAAAGGCTGGTCCAGACGCTACGTTTCCCACAACGTTTTGACTGTGCAGTTAAAATCGTAGCAGGCAAAACGTTGCGTGTCAGTAGAAAAACGGTGCATTTTTGAGAACTGCGCGGAGACGGTACAGTTGCAACGATAACTGAGCTGGTGAGCATAGTTATCCATGAACTGCGTCAACAAATCGTTGCGTGTAGACATTGGCTCCGTCTTTCGATACATTTTGTTCGCCAATTTAACGAGAATAACATACCTTCGACAATTTCCTGGGAGCTTTTGACAGTTTATCGCGTTACATACAAGTTTCCAATTAATTTGGTGTATTAAATCCAACAAATATAGTAACAGAGACAAAAAGAATCAGCCATCGAAAAATTAAAAAATCAGAAAAGAGGTAGAAAAATTCAAAGAAAATGTTGACCGTAGATAGAAAATTAATTCCTAAAGGAGTGTTTAAAAAATATAATGGATTTTTTATTAACCTTAAATGATTAAATAGTTTTGCCAATATTTAGCCTCACCACGTAATTCACGCATTAAACTGACGTGGGTAAAGTGTTGTATTCTTCTTCAGTAGTCATTTCCACGACCACCTTGAACGCCGGATACTGTTTGAACAGTCCATTTGTTTCCTCTTCTGCACAAGACAACAAGCAAAAAATGACCAGAGTAGTACTTCCTACGTTCGTCCATGATCGATGTCAACAAGATTGCGTACCAATAAATACAGAATGGCACCTTGTGGACGCTCTATTTTTGCAACGTTTTCATTCAGTTTTAAAACTGCACAGGCAAAACGTGGCGAAAAACGTTGCGTCTGGACCAGCCTTAAACAGTGCTAAAAGCCCTGGACTTGAGAATACTTAAAATTTCTCACCTGCGTTGGACACTTAGAAAGATTCACATATACATAATAGGTCTGTTTTTACAGAGAATCACAAACCAGTCAGAGCCAATCAGTATTCCCCATTGCAGTTGTCAAACTATTTCTGACTAGTACTGGCCAATCAAATGGACGCTGACTAGTTTGTGATTGCTGTAAAAACAGACCTAATATTATTACTAACTATAGCCAAATACATTTTAATCTGTTTGACAAACGTATAATAATTGTTTCCTCTGTTCTCTGTAATTTTGTTGTATACCCGACTGGTTTGTAGAAAAGGATTATTTATTATACTTGTTTTTTGAATATATTTGATAAATATTTTTCTCTCACATAAACCATGCATATCTTATACAACGTGTTCAAAAAGTACCGGACCAAATAAATAACTCAGGAATTAGGGGTAGCACAAAAAAATAGTCAAGACAAAAGTCGTATGAAATTTTCCTGGCTACCAGACTGTGACCTTTGTGATAACCTTGACATCAAGGTCAAATCCATGTTTTAAATGGAAACCCCTACTTTAGACGCCGGTAATGAAAAGCCACGAAAATTTTACATCCAGATGTGACCTTGACCTTTTAAAAAATAACTTTGGACGGTTAGACCAAGGTCAAAATGTGACCAGCAGAATATATTAAGTAGTATTGGTTGCACAAAAAGATAGTCAAAGCAAAAGTCGTAGGAAGATTTTCTGGGTATCTGATGGTGACCTATATGCTGACCTTGACCTTGATATTCAAAGTCACATCACAGCATAGTAAACAATCAGCACAATATCTCAGGTTGGCGGCAATTACACGCGCATCCCCCCTTTTGATGATTTTTTGTAGGGACGCTAACGATACCTCGATACTTGTACTTCTGCACTAATATCGAGTATTTTTATCTTAGATACTTTTTGAGCGACTCCAGGCTGGTATCGCTACTTTGTAGCGGTACTTGGCTAAAAATACCGAATCGGTACAGGTATCGGTATTTTCATTTTCGCATCTCTACTCAGACTTCACACTCGTAAAATCACCCCAAGGTCAAATTCTGTGGGAACCATTTTTATAAAGGAAATCCTCAGAGATATTCTGCTGATCGTTTACTAGGCTGTGGTCACATAAAGGTAAAATAGATTTACTTAAACGGAAACAGCTACTTTTGATAACGGAAATGTAAAGCCCGGAAAATTATACGTCCCTATGTAAAATGTCAAAATGCGTTAAAATTAGGGGTTTCTATTGAAGAAAAAACGATTTGACCTTGCTGTGACCTTGACGAGAAGGTCAAGGTAATCATAAAGGTAGCCAGGAATCTTCCTACGACTTTTGTCTTGACTAATTTTTTATGCGACCCATACTTTCTTAGTTTGTCATTAGGACCGGTACTTTTTGAACACGGTGTATAAAACATTATATCTTCTTTATAGATACAGAGTCTGTCAACATCGGAAACCCAACTATGTGGACGTCGACAGAAGGCTTCCGACAACTGAAGATTTGAACATACAATCTTTACAACCAGCTCAACATCCAAAATATTTTTGTGGCGGGGAATATAGGCATTGGTAACTCGATTTTTCATCTTTGAATAATATTGCTGTTATCACACAGTATCTGTTCGAAAAAAATGTAAATATGCCAACAGAGTGTGTATGTATCATGTCTTATATGTAAAAATTATAAACAATACTGTAATAAAGCTATTCGCGGCTTATGATGTTTTCTTGTAGATTAAGGACCACCAAGAATACCAAAAGTTAAGTTATTCTATGACTATTTCATGTTGAACTAATTAGAAGTGTTACAATATTTTTACCACTTATTTTATCGTACAATACGAGAATGCTTAACTGTGCTTTATCTATCTTTTTTTCACAATATATCGATATTTTACCTCATCATTATCTGCAAAAAAAGGTTACCTTCATTTTTCGCAAACCTAATTGTTTCATTATAACATTGAGATTTAAAAATAAGCGAGATACAGAATTCACAAAGTAAATTTGGGCTTTTGTATTAAGATGTACCTAATCTGTTTATGTTAAATTTGCTCGGATTTATGACTTATCGATTAGGCATTGTACCTGTCAGATAGTGCAATAGCCATTTTCTGTTCATCGTTGTTAATTTCAAACTGGCAAATCCTAAAAGTGACACATTACTCTGAAACAAATTTTAGCATTTACCAATTTAAAATTAACTGTGATAAACAAAGTAACTAGTGCACTACACTATAATGAGCACTACAATGCCTGACCGATAAGATAAAAATCTGAGCTAAAAACTAAACATAAACGGTATGTCTTGATACACAAGCTCAGATTTACTTTTTTTGATTCTGTATCTTGCTTATTTTTCAGTTTTCGGAAAAAGTTATTTGGAAAAATGTTTACTTTATCGACTTCTACACAGTCTTAAAAAAGTCTTTGGAGTCAACTTGTATATAGAACGTATTGAAAATGAAAGATATCAATTTCTATATGTTTTTTTGAAGAAAAGCAGTAGTGCTTTTTGTATAGTATGGGAGCCTAGTTTACCCCATTTTAGACAAAACTGTTTGAAAATAAAATAAACAATATATTAATCTGAATTATTCAACTTTAATAAGAATGATTTAGCAGATACATATTTAGGATATCTATGAAATTTTAGTAGCCTAACCCAGATGAATAATTTCAAATTTAACAACCAAAGCAATATTCTGGCCAAACTCCTGATCATGGAGGTATAACTCTCCGAAAACTCGGATTAGAATACATCTGTTTTTTTGCCCAGCTATAGTAAGATAATAATAATAATAGAATCCATCTTAGGTGCTCCACGACTTGACGATCAACCTTCGTTAATTTTTTGACTGCTTAGCAGGCACTTAAGAACCTTAAACTATTGTTTTCATTTTTTTTATGAATTTTATATTTATGCACCTGGTTATTTGTCTTCTTAGGGATATGTTTGAAATTAGGAATCATCCACATCGCCAATTGACCCGTGTGCGGAGGCCTTGGTTAAGACTTCGTTTTAGCGCAAACCGAAATAGGGGTCGAGAGTGGTGTCAAACTACTCGGTTTGACGTCGTGGTTCGAACGAGACCATTCCCAGATCGAGGAAACGTTCTGGTGAAAAACTACGGCATTTTGAAGTTTCATTACCGAACCTAACTTATCCAAAAAAGTTGACTTGTTGACCTCAAAATGGGTGTTAATCGACGTGGCTGGATATCGCAACTAGAACTCCAGCATTGCCAGTGTGAGGAAATATTCCGGTGAAAATCTGCGCCACTTTGAAACTTGGAAACTTGGAAATTTCAATACCTTACCTAATCTAACCTAACCAAATCGGTTGGGCTAAACAATTGACTCGGTTTGATGTCCTGACCTGAATTGTATTAATTAATGGCCTGAAAAAACGTTTATTTTGATTCTCAGTTTAGGAAATTAAGCAAAAAAAGGTTTCCGAAGATATGCGCCTGGGGCCTATTCCGGCACACTGAAAAAATCGGCGGAAAAACTGAACAAGTTTAGTGACAACCCTACTGGGGGGTATGTCGTCTAGAGTTTTCAAAATCTGCAAAATCAGTAACATCTGGGGGCCCCCAGCCCCCCTATATATGCAAATGGGCAAACCTAATTCAACTTAAACTAACCCATTTTCTAAGAACATTAAGAATTCAAAGTATCATAACTTTTTCATTTTCCATTTCTTGGTTTTGCTTCGGGTGTCGTACTCTACTCGTCGAGAATTTTTGAATTGACCATATATTTTATGAAAAAAATATTGAAATTTTGAAGTCGTTTTTCGGTTAGGTTTGAAATTTAAAAGAGGTGTAGATTTTCATCGGGCTGTTTGCTCAGTCTGAGAATGGTCTCACTGCACTCAAGGCGTCAAACCGTGTCAATTAGCACTTCTTTAAACCCCATTTAACCCATTTTGACCTCAACAACTTGACCAGTCGGGTTAAGTTAGGTTTGGTACTGAAACTTTAAAGTGCCGTAGTTTTTCACCGGAGCATTTCGTCGGTCTGGGAATGGTTTTGTTTGACTCGGGACGTCAAACCGAGTTGATCAACCCCCATTTAGGTTTCCGCTAAAACGAAGTCTAGCCTTTTCATCTCCGCACCACCCTGTATTTCCAACTCATGCCAAGATGATCAAAAACATGTCAAGGAAACGTCAAGATGCAAAAATTTGAGTAAACCACAATCATTTTGTTTTCAAACATGGCACGTTTAATATCTAATAGATTGAACGTGAGTATCCAGAATCGACTAAGATCATTCAGCAACAGGTTTGAATCTAGTGACGTTCGCAATCATCTTGAGGATGTTCAGACAGACTCGCTGCTTGTAGAAGAACATTCAGGCAGTTCTATCAGGTACGCCATTTAGTGTTCTTCCTCAAATTTCAGTGCAATATACTATAGGCATCTATATAGGTGCTTTTTTACAGAACACATTTTAATTACAAATTCATTATCTTTAAGGAAAAACGAGGGTCATACTTGGGTAGATATTATATATATAACAGCACTTCAGGCCTGGAGGCCCATGGCTTCAACTTTCTTGACCACGTCTCTCCATAGATTTCTGTCTTGTGTGGTTTTTTCCCAGTCTGGTAGATTCAGTACACGTATATCGTCCTTGACACATCCGAACCATTTTTTCTTGGGTCTTCCTCTTCTTCTTCTACTGCCTTCGCCTCCTAGCAATACTTTTTTGGCCGTTCTACATGGAGCCATGCGGTAGACGTGTCCTAGCCAGCGTACCCTTTGAGCACGGATTTTTTGCACTATACTGGGCTGATTATATAACTCCATCACATCTTTATTGGTCCTTCTCCTCCATACACCTTCCTTATTTTTTGTGCCGCCGAATATTTTTCTTAATATCTTCCTCTCCCATCGTTCTAACCTTTGTATATTTTTTTGGCTTAACACCCACGTTTCACTACCATATGTTACCGATGGCTGAATTACTGTTTTATATATCTTTATTTTTGTAGCTCTAGAAATTAGCTTGGACCTCATCATCTTAGACAAACTCCCCATGGCTTTACTTCCTTTCATGATTCTTTTTTCAATTTCCATGTCTTCATCTGCCTTATCTGTGAGTGTAACCCCCAAATATTCGAAATAATTTACTTTCTCAAACAGGTATTCCCTGCCACATCGGCTCTTCAATTTTACTTTTGTTCCTGTAGCTGTTTCACTTCCTCTCATCTCCAAATATTTTGTTTTGTCCTCGTTTATGTGGAGTCCAAATTGTTTAGCAGTTTCTTCCAGTCTCTTGAACATCTTCTCTAGTTCCATTTTAGACCTAGTAATTATAGCTATGTCATCAGCATATGCAAGAACTTGCTGCTTTTTGTGGTATATTATTCCTTCAGCTTGTATGCCACTATTTTGTAGGATTGCTTCCAAGGTAAAGTTGAACAAAGTTGTTGAGAGTGGATCTCCCTGTCTCAGCCCCCTTCTTACTTTAAAAGCCCTCGACAAGTTACCTTCCACTGCGACTCGATTCATCGTTTCATTCATCGTCATTTCAACTAACCTGATCAACTTCATTGGTATTTTCAGCAATATCAGGGCTTCACATAGCTTGTCCCTGTCAATAGAATCATACGCCTGTTTAAAGTCAATAAAAAGTACATGCAGACCAAGATTTTGCTCATAACTATTATGGAGTAACTGGGTAGATATTACTTTGTACAAATATTTCCAATATTTTTTTGCAAAAATACATATACAGGGTGATTAACTTATACTCCAAAGTTTGATATCTCCGTTATTATGAGAGATACAAAGAAAACTTTCCAATAATGGCTGCCAGTAAAACTAAGGTCTACATTTTAAAATTATTTTATAATATATAGGATTATTAATAAAGTCACGGCATACCAAAGTTGTGTTTTTTTCAAATGGACGACCCCATATGTTATCCCAAATTTGAATTGTGCTCGCTTTTCCTATTGCGGAAATATAGGATTTTATTAGGTTATACAGGGTAATTTCAGAGATATGGCCACTTTTATGTGAATATCTTAATACATTCCCTGTATCTTAAAAAATCAATAACTGGAAGCTTGATTCTCAATGCTAGAATAATTTCGTGGCTATCTAGTTTTGTCTAAAATCATAAATTTTCCGCTATCTTCGATTTTGTATAGATAGATAGATAAATATGCTTTATTGTCTAAGAAATTACAAGTTTCTTATTGACAAAGCTGTAACAACAAAATGTGGAATATTCACTAAAACTCATCATAGAACTCATCTAGTGTGTAATAAGGTTTTTGAAATAGGACATTTTTAAGTTTTTTACGAAAAACTTTTAAATCTTTTTGAATTTTAAAAGAATTAGGAAGTTTATTATAAATCTTCAATCAAATAATTGAATCTTTAATCAGTGCTGATTTGGGGGTGATTAATTTGAAATCATTCTTTTGTCTTATATTATATTCTATATTTATGGTCTCAAATTTTGTTTTATTTTTGAATATTAATGTAGCCGTTTCCAAAATAAATAGTGCAATTACGGTCATAATTTTGTATTCCAAAAATAGTGGCTTGCATGAAGTTCTTGGTCTACTCTTGGCGATGCATCTAACTGCTCGCTTCTGTAAGACTAACAATTTATTTAAGTAGGTATGAGAACAGACACCCCAAAATGGGATGCCGTAACTCAACCTACTTTGGAATAATGCAAAATAACAATTTTTGGTGGTGTTTCTTCCAAGAGTTTCTCTAACTGTTCTTAGTATGTAAGTTACTTTAGCTAACTCATTAATTAAATTATCAATATGAGATATAAAATTCAATTTTTGATCAATAGTTAGACCTAAGAACTTCATGCTGTATGTTTGATGTAATTGTTCGTTGTCTAAGTAAATCACGTCAAGTAAGCATTTGAAAGTCATGAATTTGGTTTTCGAGATATTGAAAGATAAAAAATTGCTGTCACACCATCTTTTGATTACAATTATATCATTTTCAATTTTTCTTTTTAAATCGTGTATGTCATTATCATGCCAGAGTATTGTAGTGTCATCTGCAAATACAGTGAATTGACCACTTATTTCTAATGTCATTAGGTTATTAATGTATGCCAAAAACAAGATGGGACCTAACACAGATCCCTGTGGTACTCCATCCCGTATGTTCAATTTTTCTGAAGTTACATTTTTAGGCAATTTAACAATTTGAGAACGATTACCCAAATAAGAGGTAAACCATTTTAGCGCTATTTTAGAACAACCATATTTATCTAATTTTTTGATCAAGATATCATGATTGACACAATCAAATGCTTTAGAAAAGTCACAGAACAAAGCTACTGAAATTTGATTTTTGTTTAAAGTAGAGTATAGTTTATGAAGTAGAGAAAAAATGGCATCTGAAGTATTTTTTTGTTTTTGAAATCCAAACTGAAAGGGACTTATGATGTTATTGTTTTTCAAAAAATTTTTCAACCTAATCTGAACAACTTTTTCAATGATTTTTGCTAAAATGGTAATTATACTTATAGGCCTGAAATTCGAAGGTTCATCATTTGTTCCTCCTTTATAGATAGGGATGACTATTGACGTTTTTAGGAATTCAGGATATGTTCCTGATTCAAACGAAAAATTTATTAATTTAGTGAGTACAACCAGTGCTTCATATGTAAGATTTAGTATGACATTCAAGGAGATTTCATCAATCCCAGATGATTTTTTGTTTTTTATGGATTCTAGGACAAGTTTTAGTTCATGAATATCCGTTGGTTCAAATACTAGCTTATGATCTATGTAAAAATCATGAAGATTAATTAATGGGTCATCAGTACTTTGTACAGTATTTTTTAGTTTTTGTGCTACAGAACAGTAATATTTATTCAAAATGTTTGGATGAATTGTCGGCATGTTATCAGAGGCAAACGGCTTGCCTCTGATTTCATTCACGACTTTCCAAGCTTCCTTTGTCTTATTTCCAGCTCTGTTGATTTTATGCTTGTAATAAATTTTTTTAGCGGC
Organism: Callosobruchus maculatus; assembly: GCA_951848785.1. Lineage (NCBI taxonomy): Eukaryota > Metazoa > Arthropoda > Insecta > Coleoptera > Chrysomelidae > Callosobruchus > Callosobruchus maculatus. Next base: position 5,454,551 of record CATOUR010000083.1, read on the forward strand.
CACTAAAAGCTTTTTATATATTTTATGGTAAGACAAACAGTATTCGTGAAATTCTCTGTTATTAATAAATTTTTTAATGTAGTGCAAACATCTCCAATTTTTGGAAGAAATTTTGATTCCTTTGGTGATCCACGGTTTCACTTTCTTAATTTTGATTCTTTGATAAGGAAAACTGTCCTGAAAAGTCTGTACAAGTTTGTGATAATATGCTAGAAATGGATTTGATGAAAGGAAACAATTGTTCCAGTTTATTTTACAACACTTGGTATGAAACCGCTTATAGTTGTGACTACTAAATAGTCTGCCAAACTTATATTTATTTCGCTTATGATTGATGAAGTTATCCAGTATCGCAATAACAGCTTGGTGATCAGATAGTCCAGCAGAAATAACAGAGCAAGAAATAATATCAAAGTTTGTACACAAATAGTCAATTTTGGTAGAAGAATATTGCATTAAATGGGTATCATTTTCGACAAGCATCTCTAAATTGAAGCATACTAGAAGTTGCTTGAATGAGAGTACATCATAATTAGTATCATTATAGTTAATATTAAAATCACCAGATAGCAAAACATCACTGTTAACTGGTAGATCTGATAAAATAGCTTCCAAATTATTAAGAAATGTTTTAAAATCCCCTAATGGTGATCTGTATATGCAGATTATGTAAGTGTTAGTATATTTTATGTGAGCTATACAACATTCAAAATTAATTTCTTCATTATAGTTTGAATACTTTGTAACTTTGATGTCTAGCCAACTTGAACAATTATTATTAATTAGGATCATTGAACCTCCATGAGTATGTTGTTTTCTGCAATATTTACTGATTATGATGTAATCTTTTACATATACAATTTCGTCAGGGAACAGCCAATGTTCCGTGAGTAACAAAATAGATGGAAAATTTGTTTCACCTAAAAACACGTATAACTCATCGGTCTTATTTCTTAACGACTGAATATTTAGGAGAAGTGATGACAACTGATGGCAGTTCTGTGTAGAGATTCCTTGAACAGCAACATTTTGGGTTAATGGTTCTTCGTTAAAAAATCCGTAGTCGACGAAGTCTGGGTATTGTCTACATTTTGGGTAGGAGTAGTTTGATTTTCTTCTGGTACTTTTTTAAAACGAGGAGTATCAAGGAATTTATTGCCTCTTACAAAATTGAAGCGTTCAAATCTAATTCCATTGGGCCAAAAACTTTTGTCATAAATTAACTCGGAATTTTCGGGATTCACTCCTATTAAAAAGCAATTATTATCTCTACTGTGGTAAAATGTTTTTACTTGTTTAACATGGATGTTGTCAGGATTCTTCAATTTTTTTAGTAAGTAGGTTGATATTGTATGTTCACTTACATTATCGTTGACCCTTTTTAGGAATAGCCAAATTCTTTTTGAGCTGGTTTTTGCTGATCCTTCGAAAGTAATGACATCAGTAGCCGTACCAATTGAAAAATTTTGTTTCCGACTTCGTTTTACCAAGGTGAAGTTGCTTTGTGAGGTATCAGGAGACTCAGTGTTCATGTCTTTATTGGTTTCTGTGACTTTCTTACCCCCTTGTTTTAGTACCGTCGAGTAAGTTACATGAACTGCTTCATCATCTTTGCCCATATGATTAGTAGCAGAAAGGTGTTGAGTATTATGAACCGTAGTATTGTCAGTTCGTGAGATTTTCCGTTTGGGTAGCTGCATTGCTGGTTATTGGGATTGTGTATGGGATGGTCATTCCTTAAGGACTGGAGTTGTTCAATCCTGTCCTTAACCACAATGATGTTAGATTTAATGTCTTCAATATCCTTTATTCCGTATTCAATCCGCTGCAAGCAATCCATAATGGTATCCTTTTCAACTATGTTGGTAACAATTAAGTTGTAATGTTCTTGTAGTCTCTCATTTTCAGTAATAAGTCGCGTTATGTAATCATCTTTTTCTTTCAGCATTTCATTCTGGTTTTGTATAATTTTTACCAGATCACATTTTTTTTCCTTCAGAAGCTCTAGTTCATCAAAACCCTCCATGTAATCAGTTCTGGTGATCTGTATACATATACACTTTGCAATACTTAGCACTTGAAGAGATAACACTGTATATTGATGACCTAATTCGTTAATGCCATTGGGCTGTCACTTTGTTCGAATTTTTATGGTCTATTCCAAATATTTGAGGCTGGTGAATGAAATATCATCTAGGGAAGTCACTCGACGATTCTTCTATTTGTTCACGGTGAGTTGAGTAATATTATTTACGTTATACTGTAAAATCTGTGGACTTTGATAAGAGATATGTTGACTTGCTCGATGCCTAATTATTTTTATTTATACCATAATTTATTTATTTATACCATAATTTTCTTTGTTATTTTAAAGGGAACACCTTGTATTTTATAGCATTGTCAGAAAGTGCTTAAAATATACCTCCACTTTTATAAGCATTCCCTACACCTAAATGTAACAGATATGAAGTTATTTCGATTTGAAGTAGTAAAACAATATTTTTGATACATTCTGGTTTTTGTTATAGAGTTGGCCATGGATGCTATGCTTGTTATATTTGCTAAATAATTGAAATTCATATTCTAGTTGTGACTAAGTATCAATTGGCTATTACAGTTGGCAATTAGCAAATTGAAAAGCACATGTCAATTTCAAAAATTATCCGAAAATAAAACTACAGAATCATTAACAAGACTATATAATAGTTATTACAAGAAGGTTTATGTGTAAGCGTGTCAAAAACGAGAATATAGATTTTGGCTAAGCATGCAAAAGTGATTGACTCTTGTCTTATAGCTGCAAATGTTTAATTGATTTCTCATACTTCGAGTCCTTCCAGCGTTGACTTAGTTTTTTTCTAAGGGCCGGTTTCTCAATGTCCAGTTAAAGTGTCAGATAGGTATTTGCCAGATAGCGTTGCTATGGATACAACTGTCAGATAAGATTTACGTGACTTAGTAAGTTTAGCCTTCAATTGTTCAAACACTTTATCTAACAGTTGCTGTTATCTTGCAGATAAATATTTAACTGGACATTGAGAAACCGGTCCTCAGAAGGTTCAAACAGTATAACAAACACGGAAGCCAAGGCCAACTCTGGGAAACTTTCAGTATTTGGCAAAAATGTATTATTAGATATCGTTTTACTACTTCAAATCGAAATAGTTTCATAACTGTTATATCTGCGTATGGGGAATGCTTGACAAAGGTGGAAATATTTTGTAAGAACGTTCTGGCGATGCTATAAAATACAGGGTATTCCGTTTAAAGTAACAAAGAAAATTATGGTCGTGAGTTTTGGTTCACCCTATACAGGGTGGGCCAATAGTGCGTGGACGATTGTGGGCTTACTAAAAGTATTTCAAAAATCTGTCACTTGATTATGGTAGGGACCCTTGACGGCTATAACGTAAAAATATTTTCACTTAAATTTTGACGTTTATACCGGGTGATTCATATCAAACTTACATTTTTTTGTATGGAACCCCCTATATATTATTGCATATTTGTATTCTTTGGTCAATTCTAGTGTGACTCTATGTATCATACTTGGACCTTAAAATGAACCGCTTAGGCGCAAACCACCATTTTTGGTATAAGTAGGTATCAGAAAAAGATTTAATATCGCAGCGATTATAAAACTTAGAAGGCCGTGACTTTGCGGTACGACTAAGCATGAAATGCGTCACTGTAGGTCGGATGGCTAAATTTGAATTCTTTTTGTACTTGAAGAGATAAGTAGATTAATTAAGGAAACTTCAATCACAGATAATTTGATTTTTTCAAATGGGAATGCCTATTTTGGTTTATAGAATCAAATGTAAAATTTGATTACCTTTCTAACGATATAGCATTCTCAATATCAATCATTTTTGGTTTTCATTTTATTTCAAATTTTCAGTCAAATCGGTGTTTTTCGATTTTAGCAGGCGATGAAATGATGAAAAATAAACAAAAGCCCGTTAATATGGAAGAAACTATCTAACTTAGTAGATAGATGCAAACGAACTAGAGTAGCGAGGCAAGATCATGAAAATTCCTTACAACACCTCAGCTCTAATCGGATACAACAGAGGCAAGATATCTAATGTCAATGAGTAGCTGGGGTATGACAGAAGTGTTTGTTTTTCACAGCCTACTAGCTATTGAGGTCTACTAGAGCTTGACAACTTTCCAAAACGATTAAAAATTTTGAAACAAAAGGAAAACTACCAGCGATTTTTGCTTACAATCTAACATGTTTAGAATGACATTTCACATTTAATAGGATAAAAAAATTGATCATTTCCGTTTAGTTAAGTCAAAAGTGAAGATATCTCTAACTGGAGCATTCTGAACGTTTACCGAAATAATTACTAGAATTTTTTAATTACGGTATGTTATAATTGTGTTTATCTCACGTAGTTTTCTACAAACTAAATTATGTTTTACAATTCAAACAGACTGCAATTCAAGTTTCATTTTCCGCGATTTTGCTAATAAGTAGAAGTACCTACTGAAGAAATTGAAGGGTTCAGGTCAGAGGTATCATTACTTTTGACTTACGGAAATGACTACTTTTTGATAGCATTAAATGTGAAAATTTATTCAGAAAACATACTGTCAGCAACAATCACTAGTAGTTTTCCATTGATTAAATATTTTCTTACTGACTTTGGCTAATAGCTAGTAGGCTGTGAAAAATGAGCGTTCTTGTTACCGCTCTTGTTTCAGGTTAGAGCCAATATGTTACAGGGAATTTTCATTATCTTGCCTCGTTACTCTAGTTAGTTTGCATCTTTCTACTAGGTTAGTTGCTTTCTTTCATATTAGCGGGCTTTTGTTTATTTTTCATGGCCTTCTAGGTTGCTTGCACGCAGAATAATCAGGAAGCACCGATTTGACTGAAAATTTGAAATAAAATGAAAACTAAAAAAGATTGATATGGAGTATGCTATATCGTTAGAAAGGTAATCAAATTTTACATTTGATTCTTTAAACCAAAATAGGCATTCCCATTTGAAAAAATCAAGTTATCTGTGATTGAAGTTTCCTTAATTATTGATCTACTGATTTCTCAAAGTATAACAAGAATTCAAATTCAGCCGTCTGATTTAAGATGACGCATTTCATGCTTAGTCCTACCACAAAGCCACGGCCTTCTAAGTTTTATAGTCGCTGTGATACTCAATTTTTTTCTGATACCTACTTATAACAAAAATGGTGATTTGCGCCTAAACGGTTCATTTAAAGGTCCATATATGATACATAAAGTCACACTAGAATTGACCAAGGAATCCAAATATGCAATAATATATAGGGGGTTCCATTCAAAAAAAAATGTAAGTTTGACACGTCAAAATTTAGGTCAAAATATTTTTACGTTATAGCCCTCAAGGGTTCCTGCCATGATCAAATGACAGATTTTTGAAATATTTTTTAGTAAGCCCACAATCTTCCGTCCACGCACTACTGGCCCAACCTGTATACAAAATCAAAGGTAGCAGAAAATTGAGAATTCTGGACTAGACTAGATAACCACCGCATTATTCTGGCATTGAGAATCAAGCTTCCAGTTATTAATGTTTTAAGATACAGGGAGATGAATTCATTAAGATTTAAAAGACATAAAAGTGGCCTGAAATTACTCTGTATAACCTAATACAACCTTATATTTCCGAAATAGGGAAAGCGAGCACAATTCAAATTTGGGATAACATAATATTATAGGGTGTTCCATTTCAAAAACCACAACTTTGGTATGCCGTGACTTTATTAATTACGCTGTATATTACAAAATGATTTTAAAATGTAGACCTTAGCTTTATCCACAACTTTTTTCGAAAGTTTATTTTGTTTATTTTGCCCTAATAACGGAAGTATCAAACTTTAGAGTATATCCAATAAATTTTTGTAAAAAAATATATTTCATGACTTTTGGGAACCTTCCTGTATATTCCTGTACAGTGTAAAAACTATGAATTAATAAGAACCGTTTAAATTTTTTTTTGAATATCTAAACAGACATGGACTGAAACCAGGTGTCATTGAAACGATTAATGAGATGATTGTATAAATTGACATTCAGTTTATTAACTTGGGGCATTCGGAGTCTATGGAGCAACATGGGCGACATCAATGTGGGTTGTGGGAGTTTACTCGATTTTTCCTTTCTTTTAGATATAACGTGTGCAGAGATGGCGCTGTGTCTAAGAAAAAGTTCGTATTCGAAAAAACTCCGGTGATCAATCTGGATCAACAAGGAAATCCTGAGCTACCTCAAAATCCAGATGACCAGGAGGTGCCACGAATTGCGGTTCCTACCTCCCAAGAGAAAGGTTACAGGGCTTTCGACGCCTCTACCACACAGAAGAACGTCATTTTACCGTTGAAAATGTCCAAGCTGTCCAACCCATTTCCTGACCCTGTTAAGGTCAGCAAACAATGCACATTTTATCGAAGTCAAAGTGTCGATTTTGTAACAAAAAATTTAACTCTAATTTATGCGATTAGAAAGAAGAAAATAAAATTATTTATTTAAAATTTTAACTATAAACTTATAGCCTCATTGTACAGAATTTATATGGTCATAAAAGCTTTTTGCGCGATTTACTTGTGTAAAGAAACTACTAACTACTTAATCGAGTAGCTTAACCTCCTAAGTTTAATTGTTTTTAAATTTAAGTTTAATACGTTTTATAGTTTAATAATAATAAATACGAATCATTCACGACAAGCTGTTATGATCATAATATAAACTCTGTATAATGAGGCTATAAGTTGATAGTCAAAATTTTAAAGGAAAAAATTTATTTTCGTCTTTTTAGAACCTTTAAAATAACCTTTTTGTTAAAATATTGAAAAGTTTTATTCTTTTAATTTATCTTTTACTTTTTAGTTATTAACCAGCATTTCTATTTTCATCAAACTCTTTCGTTTAATACCGATAGTATAGGAAAGCATAAAAAACTTCAAAAGTCTGCCATATTGGATTAAGAGTGAATATTTTTCTAATTATTCTCGACAAGCCCTTTCATTTGATACCCATATTGCAGAAGTGAATAAAAATAGCTATTCTGCCATTTTGCAAGTTCCACCATATTGGATTTAGGAAGACGTCACATCATTTTTCGAGTTACTTTCAACAAGCCTTTCATTTGATACCCATATCGCAGAAGTGCATAAAAAATAATATTCCGCCATCTTAGAAAGTCCGCCATATTGGAGTTAGAATGACGTCACATTATTTTTCAAATTACTCTCAATATGCCCTTTAATTTGATACCCATATTGTACCTTAAACCAAAGCTTGTTTTCTGTTGTTAAGAGCTGTTTCCTATTCCATTCTGTTGTATTTGGTCGTTTTCTATTATTTCCCGCTGATATTTGCTTATTTTCCGTTGTTTTGGGTTGTTTCCTGCTATTTTCTGTTACATTATTTGGTTTTTCTGTTGTTTCGATGTTTTCTGTTGTATTTAATCGTTTTCTGTTGTTTCCCGCTGTTATCTGTTGTTTTGAGCTGTTATCTGTTTTATTCGGTTGTATTTGGTCGTTTTCTGTTGTTTCTAGACCTTAGCTGTGGTTAAATACAACGGTGTCCCACGACGATTAAGACAAGCAATATATCGGAACTGGGCACTAGTAGCGAATTATAATTTTGAGGCTGTGAATTAGAACAAATATAGTATCTTTTCTTATTATTGTGTCACCCAACGAAGTATTTGTTTTTGATCACGTGACGTCCGATTCAAAAATTTTAATGGGACACCCTGTATATTTGTCACTTTTTGTCTTCCTTCCGATAAAACAATTCCAACAATCTAGCACACTTGGGGTCTAAAGTGATTAGTTCGAGAGCTACAGGTACTTAAAAGATGGTACTACTACCATTGGTTATAACATGTACCCTCTACAGTTTATTTAGGTAGTATGTTTCATAATGGTAGTGGTACAATCGTTTACATACCTGTAGCTCTTGAATTAATCACTTTAGACCCCAAGTGTGCTAGTTTGTTGAAATTGTTTTATCAGGAGGAACACAAAAAATCACAAATATATAGGGTGTCCCATTAAAAATTTTGAATCGGACGTCACGTGACCAAAAACAAATACTTCTTTCGGTGACACAATAATATATATTTGCTCTAATTTACACCCCCAAAATTATAATTCGCTACTGCTGCCTAGTTCCGATATATTGCTTGTCTTAATCGTCGTGGGACACCCTGTATAAATGCTTAAGCTTACTAAAGCTTGAGCTAAACCAGCATTTATACAACCGGCCCAAAAAGACTCAGAGATTTATGATTTTTTTTTGTTCACTCATTGAGGTTGGAACTAAAAACTTTTTTTTCTGATTTTGTTGACCTGCATAACCGTATGGTTTTTATTACTATGATTACTATAATTTGTGTGAGTACAATACAAAGCTTTCACTGACATTTTAGTCCTTTTTAGGTAATGCCCTCTCACACCGTATCAGACCAAGAAAAAGCTGATCAAGCGCAGGCAGAATGTAGGGTTCCCAGAAGCATTTCTAGAAGGATGACGTCCTAAAGCTGAAGGAACAATACTGTGAGTTCCGAAATTCATGTAATGTTGTTTTATGTACTATTCATTGCTCTCAATAAAGATAAAGTATGTGGTTTGTTTGACAGATGTCGTTTAGGCGTACGTCTAGCTATATTTAACGGTACAACATAGGGTGGAGTTTTAACACTTCAATGAGACCCCTAAGTTTGAACCGGAAAGCAATTTGAGTTGGAGGCAGGCAGGCACGTATTTAGGGGGAGTCCAGGGGGTTCGGACCCCCCAAACGTTATAAAAGCCGTCTAAAAAATGGAATCCACAAATTTTTGCACCCCCCCCCCCCCCGGACGACAGCGAATTTAAGGTGGCAACTCTAATCTGGCCCCCCCCCGAAAGGTCAAGCAAGTGACACCCATAATCTGGACCCCCCCAAAACCAAATCCTGGATACGTGCCTGGAGGCAGGTCAAGGTCATATATACGTACCTGGTCAACAATCCTGTTGTTCCTTTTAACTTCATGTTCAGGTAGAGCGATGTACTTCCGGTTTATCGTATTGAGCACATTCTCCATTTTAATGTATTTCTTCTCGTCCTCCATCTTTTAAGGTTTCTGTAACAAACAGTATCTCATGAGACGCGAGTTATTTAGTTTATAGTAAAAAAATGGAGTCAAGTTGATTGACTCAGTACTTCCCACACATTATGATGATACCATTTTATTATTTTCCCATTGCATATATAGTCTGAAATCCCCTTGCAACTAAATTATCGCCCACCCGCCCGCAAAAACAACATCCAACACAGAAACCCTCGTAAATAGTTTCTTGCGTCTCCCTCCTTAGGAAACAGGACGCCATAGTTTTACATAAACAACTGTTCTGATGTGTTACACTGAAACATCCCATTTAGGGTTCTCACTGCACGCCAGTGGCTCAAATGATGCAAGGTTATTTCATTTTCTTGGGTTCTAGAAACAATAAAACATTTTTTAGTGATATATTCTTCACGAAAGCTGATTGGAAAGTGATAGGACTGTGAAATTTCTGGAGACGAAGGCGAACCTTGGAAAAAATGTTGGGACGCCCTGTATATTGGACCCGGTGCGGAACATATTTCTTCCATTGCCGTAGATCTGATTCAGCCCCTAAACTCAGTGCTGCGGTGCCTGGGGCGCCACACTACTGGCGAATCGGGCAATTAATCATCGCAGTGGTGAAATCATGAAACTCAAAAGAAACCATGACAACCAAACAAATGCAATGCCACTGATCGACCTATCATCGGCAGTCCTATCAGAATAATTCATCGTATCTTATAGGTTGGTAGATTAATATCTACTTTCCCTTTCTAAAAACCAAGTAAACTGGTTTAGTATCTTGCCCATCAAAAAAAAAAAACATATTCTTAAAAACAGTAGACAATGATCAGGGACCTTTGAAACACCTAAAAACGAAGTTTCAGCGATTTTGAAATTTAAAAACGAAGTTTCAGCGATTTTAAAATTTTTCGTTTTTTGTCGTTTTCTCCCCCACCACTGGCAAGAATTCCAACAACGATGCACAGTTACCATTTCCTCCACAGTATTAACACTGTCACAATAATTGTGCAATTATTGCCTCACAATCAAGTTCGTAGTTTCCATGCTACACGTCACAGGATTATGACATGTATGTATCAAATTATTTCACAGATATAATATTCATGGACAATATTCGGATAGGTCTAAAGATCACACGATATCACCGATGTTTTTCAGCGCAATGTAGAGTATTTTATGAATATAACAAATGTTTGAGTTTTCAATCCCCCACCCGCCCCACTACTCAGATTTCCTTCCCCCTATAATTTTTTTAATCAAATCAATCAATAATTTCCAGGTTATACAACACAGAACGATCTAAAGCAATACTCGTTCATGTACACATCAGAAAATTCTAAACCACTAGGTTTCTATAATAGGCTAAACAATGTTCGGATGACCCAAAAAAGTGCACTATGCCGCTATAGATCTTTCTTTCACAGGTCAATGGTCAGCCTATTGCGAATACAAAAAAAAATTCAGTTTTCAACCTCCCGCCCCCAAACCACCCAAATTTCACTCCTACCAAAAAAAAAGTAGACAATGATCAGGATCTCCTAAAAAATTGAGTCAAGTTGATTGACTCAGTACTTCCCACAAATAATGATGATACCATTTTATTATTTCTCCATTGCCTGAAGCTATAGTTTGAAATTCCCTTGCAACCAAATCATCGCCCATCCGCCTGCAAAAAAACATCCAACACAAAAACTCTCGTAAATAGTTTCTTGCGTCTCCCTCTTTAGGAACTAGGACGCCACAGTTTCTTCTGCATGCTTCAACTGGGCGATGCGAAACGATTAGGAGCCTCCAAAACGTCTAAAAACAAAGTTTGAACCCCCTAAAACGCCTAAAAATGAAGTTTGAGGAAATTTTGGTTTTTTGCTAATCACAATCCATGTAGCGATTACTGAGATTACGACGTTAGAAAAACGCCAACAGACAGGCAGACAGACCGACTGACAGACAGACCGACGGAAATGAGTGACGTGGATTTTCGTTATGCAGACATCATGAAACGCCCAAAAAACGTATTATCTCGAAATCGAAAATTTTCTCGATCACAATACTCCCCTCACCTATCGGTGTGGGAAGTAAAACAAAGTTTGCCAAATATTTTAAATTCCTTATGTTTTTTGATAATTACTCTGCCGCTCATGCACCTATTTACAAAATCATGGCAGCATGATCTACTACGACCCCATAGCACATCGCTACTAAAATTTTATCATAATCCATGCAGTGGTTAGTGAGATTACGAAGCTAGAAAAACGTTAACAGACCGACAGACAGACAGACCGACGGAAATGAGTGACGTGAATTTTCGTTGCAGATATCGTAGAACCATAGGTTGGGCAGACATGTTGACAGCACGACAATGACTTTGACAGAAATGATAACTGTCTGCACACATAATTATGACATGACAAAATATTTGATCGTTTCATTCAAGGAGAAATAATAGCTATTTGACGGCTGTCAATTTTTTTTATGATATTTAGCGTTTTTAAGACCAATCATTGTAAAATATTGTGGTGTGCATAATGGTAGGGTGCGCAGCTTACGGTTGTAAAAGCCACATCAGCAGGAAGGAGCCAGGAATCACGTCTCACAGGTAAATTTAATAGCGCTTTGGTGCATTTTTGGTGCCATTGTATAACAGAAATGTCACTCTGTAGGTTCCGCCCTCTCTCTAATCATTGCCATTTATAAAATAGTTTCTTTGTCAAAATTTTTATTCACTAATAAGGATGGATATACAGACTTAACTTAAACAAACTGGTTTTTGTCATGCATTATCGATTTTTTTTGTATTTCGTTATACTAGGGCAATGCCGGAGACTTAAGGCCCTATTCATAGTCTTGAGTGATACTTAAGGTCCCCTTAATACTCACGGGAACCTTGAGGGAACCTCAAGTGTGTCCTTCCTTGTGCACATGTTTCCTAGACAAGATCTACGAGATGGCTGGGAAAACATTTGGATGTTGTCATTGTGCTATTTCAAACATAAGTCAATTTGTTCTATGCACTTTGATGTTTTCTTTTTATTTTGTGGCAGTACTTTGTGTTTTGTGCTGGACATTTTTCCGGATGTGACAGAAACTGACAACACCTTACTAGAAAGTTAACCTACAAAATCGCCTTGACTGCAACAAAATATCATAAGCATAACAAATTGACTCACATTTGAAATTTATGACGTCTCCAAAAATGTTTTCACGTCGCCTCGTAGATGTTGTATAGGAAACAGATGCACAAGGAAGGACACACTTGAGGATCCCTTGAGCATTAAGGGGATCTTAAGTATCATTCAAGAGACGACTAAAAATACAGCCCTTACCCACATATAATTACACCTCTGGGTGAAAAAGTAGTCAATCGAAGGATGAAAAAATATCTATACCTTCATGGAACTTATTCACCAGTCTATTCAAGCGATCACCGTGATTCAGTGCCTACTACGACTGCGACCTTCGGAAATATGCAGAGCACCACAGCCGACTAGTTCATCATGCAAAAATTATACCGGAGCAAAACGGCATCGGCAAGGGAAAGTCTTAATCGATAAATAAATGGATGTCGGTGGAATGAAAACATGTGGGAAGCACGTTTCAGTCAAAGTTTCGCGGGGCGAGGGTGAACAACTTCCCGGCCTTTCGGCGTTCAACGCTACGCTACCAACGCGCGGAAAATGCGAGGGAAATGTCCGCCCTCAAAAACCTCACCGCTTTCCGGCAGCTTTCCTTGAACTGCGACGTTAACCCCGAAAGAAAATGCTTGAGAAGACAGTTTTCCGAAGACATACCCGACGACTCCGGCTTGGGGATCAAGATTTCGTTGAGCGCCAAGCCCAAGAATTTCATCAGTTCTCCTCCTCCGATCAAAATCGCTTGGGAGGATACTGGCACAGAGATAAGGACGGACGATTCTGTCATAATAAAGAAATGCCAAGAGAACAGGAGGTCGGGTAAGCTGTCCAGGCAGTCTTCTGTAGATAAAGAATCCATATTGCACTCTAGACAGAAAATAGTTGATAGACTGATGCAGAAAAATGCAAATATAGAAGTACCTGATAAGCCAAAGCTTCAAGAAGACAAACCGAACTTGAAGATATTCCTAGCGCACAATAGCAAACCACTAGAAACTAGAGAGGAACCTTCAGAGCCAAAAATAATGCCGCCCCTATTTACTCACACCGGTAGCTTCAATATAAAGAAGAACCACAGGTTGAAGACAGGCGGTGAATCACCTAGGACCAATCCAATCGCTAGCCATCCCGAATTGAACCTAGAAATTAAAGACTTAGAGGAACCACCTCAACCCATAGACGTAACAATTAGACCTACAACTGCCGCTAGTAGAAGAGAACGCTTCCAAAAACGCACAAACTCTGCCTTCCACCAAACAATCAAGGAACCCAGCAGTTCTAGACCGGTCTTGGTGAGATCTTCCTCAGCCCCAATAAGACCGAAACAAGAAAAATCAAAGTTCGTAGCCACCAAAAGGAAGATTCGTCCATCAAGAAAGTTCCCTGTGCAGAAAGAAACTCCTCTGGAGAAAGAGGCACCCAAGAGCCAAAAGGAGTTGAACAGGTCTACAGCTGTCAACGGAAATGAAGTTGTGACTATGGTGTCGCTAGTCAGCCCAGCAGGCAGTGATCTAGAAGATGAACATATAGAACAAAAAGGGAAAGAGAAAAGTAAAACAGCTGTGAAGAAAGAAGAGCATGCAGAGAAAAGTGAAAAAGATGTCCACAAGATGATGTCTCTCAGGAAAGCAGTTAAAACAGGTAAGAGATCATAATCATACTGTTTGAATAAATTCATATCGTTTTCATGACTCCTCGTAAAGTTAGGCATATGGTAATTTACAATTGAGGCCCTAGGAATGACTCTTGGAATGGTCTAATTCAATATTTTGAGAGTTCAACCTTGTTAGGATCGGCCAGTTGAGCTTCTCTAATAGGAATAGCTCAGTCCAACATTACACAGCAAATTTACATACATTATTTTTAAAATGGGTAATATTTTGAGGATTCATATAATATCGGCATACACTATACCGCAAGGATCAATTTTGGAGCCGCTTCTATACAGTATAACTTCTCGGCCTTTCGGCGCTTAAGGCTGCGCTACCAACGCAGAAAATGCGATGGAAATGTTCACCTTCAAAAACCCCACCGCTTCCCGGAAGCTTTTCTTGAACTGTGACGTTAACCCCAAAAGAAAATGCTTGAGAAGACAGTTTTCCGAAGACATACCCGACGACTCCGGCTTGGGGATTAAGATTTCTTTGAGCGCGAAGCCTAAGAGTTTCATCAGTCCTCCTTCGATCAAAATCGCTTGGGAGGATGCTACCACAGAGATAAGGACAGACGATTCTGTCATAATAAAGAAATGCCAAGAGTACAGGAGGTCGGATAAGCTGTCCAGGCAGTTTTTCTGTAGATAAAGAATCCATATTGCACTCTAGACAGGAAATAGTTGATAGACTGATGCAGAAAAATGCAAATATAGAAGTACCTGATAAGCCAAAGCTTCAAGAAGACAAACCGAACTTGAAGATATTCCTAGCGCACAATAGCAAACAACTAGAAACTAGAGAGGAACCTTCAGAGCCAAAAATAATGCCTCCCCTATTCACTGACACCGGTAGCTTCAATATAAAGAAGAACCATAGGTTGAAGGCAGGCGGTGAATCACCTAGGACCAATCCAATCGCTAGCCATCCCGAATTGAACCTAGAAATTGAAGACTTAGAGGAACCACCTCAACCCATAGATGTAACCATTAGACCTACAACTGCCGCTAGTAGAAGAGAACGCTTTCAAAAATGCACAAATTCTGCCTTCCACCAAACAATCAAGGAACCCAGCAGCTCTAGACCGGTTTTGGTGAGGTCTTCTTCAGCCCCAATAAGACCGAAACAAGAAAAATCAAAGTTCGTAGCCACCAAAAGGAAGATTCGGCCTGCAAGAAAGTTCCCTGTGCAGAAAGAAACTCCTCTGGAGAAAGAGGCACCCAAGAGCCAAAAGGAGTTGAACAGGTCTACAGCTATCATCGGAAACGAAGTTGTGACCATGGTGTCGCTGGTCAGCCCAGCAGGCAGTGATCTAGAAGATGAACATATAGAACAAAAAGGGAAGGATAAAAGTAAAACGGCTGTGAAGAAAGAAGAGCATGCAGAGAAAAGTGAAAAAGATGTCCACAAGATGATGTCTCTCAGGAAAGCAGTTAAAACAGGTAAGAGTGTTTGAATAGATTCATTCCGTTTTACATATAAGACCTCTCACAAAGCTAAACAAACCATGGTAATTCAGCATTGTGAGAAATGATTTTTGGAATAGTCTCATTCCATATTTCGAGAGTTCGACCTTGTGGGGATGGGCCGGTTTAGCTTCTCTAATATTAATAGCTCAGTCTAACATTACATAGCTATTTTGAGGAATCATATATAATATCTGCAAACAGTGTACTGCAAGGAACTATTTTAGGACCGCTTTTATACAGTATAACTTCCCGGCTTTGAACGCTACGCTGCCAACGCGCGGAAAATGCGAAGGAAATGTCCACCCTCAAAAATCTTGACGCTTTCCGGCAGCTTTCCTTGAACTGCGACGTTAACCCCGAAAGAAAATGCTTGAGAAGACAGTTTTCCGAAGACATACCCGACGAATCTGGCTTGGGGATCAAGATTTCTTTAAGCGCCAAGCCCAAGAGCTTCATCAGTTCTCCTCCTCCGATCAAAATCGCTTGGGAGGATACTGGCACAGAGATAAGGACAGACGATTCTGTCATAATAAAGAAATGCCAAGAGAACAGGAGGTCGGGTAAGCTGTCCAGGCAGTCTTCTGTAGATAAAGAATCCATATTGCACTCTAGACAGGAAATAGTTGATAGACTGATGCAGAAAAATGCAAATTTAGAAGTACCTGATAAGCCAAAGCTTCAAGAAGACAAACCGAACTTGAAGATATTCCTAGCGCACAATAGCAAACCACTAGAAACTAGAGAGGAACCTTCAGAGCCAAAAATAATGCCGCCCCTATTTACTCACACCGGTAGCTTCAATATAAAGAAGAACCACAGGTTGAAGACAGGCGGTGAATCACCTAGGACCAATCCAATCGCTAGCCATCCCGAATTGAACCTAGAAATTAAAGACTTAGAGGAACCACCTCAACCCATAGACGTAACAATTAGACCTACAACTGCCGCTAGTAGAAGAGAACGCTTCCAAAAACGCACAAACTCTGCCTTCCACCAAACAATTAAGGAACCCAGCAGCTCTAGACCGGTCTTGGTGAGGTCCTCCTCAGCCCCAATAAGACCGAAACAAGAAAAATCAAAGTTCGTAGCCACCAAAAGGAAGATTCGGCCAGCAAGAAAGTTCCCTGTGCAGAAAGAAACTCCTCTGGAGAAAGAGGTACCAAAGAGCCAAAAAGAGTTGAACAGGTCCACAGCTATCAATGGAAATGAAGTTGTGACTATGGTGTCGCTGGTCAGTCCAGCAGACAGCGATCTAGAAGATGAACATATAGAACAAAAAGGGAAGGATAAAAGTAAAACGGCTGTGAAGAAAGAAGAGCATGCAGAGAAAAGTGAAAAAGATGTCCACAAGATGATGTCTCTCAGGAAAGCAGTTAAAACAGGTAAGAGATCATAATAATGCTGTTTGAGTAAATTCATTCCGTTTTACATGACTCGTAAAGTTAAATTTATGGTAATTTACAATTGAGGCCCTAAGAATGACTCTTGGAATGGTCTAATTCAATATTCCGAGAGTTCAACCTGGTTAGGATCGGCCAGTTGAGCTTCTCTAATATGAATAGCTCAGTCCAACATTACACAGCAAATTCACATACATTATTTTTAAAATGGGTAATATTTTGAGGATTCATATAATATAGGGATACACTATAATGGACTAGTATCATGATTTTTTTTTATGGTTGCATATGACAGAGTACGTCATAAAAATCATCCTGTTTTTTTCCCCGATTTTTTTGGACACGGGAAAGCCAAGAAAATAAGGAAAATATTTGAATTTTCCTAGGGCCGTGACGTCACGGCCCTATAGGCGAACAGCCAATCAAAAGACAGATATGTGTGCTGTGTTGCCGCATTCTGATGGCGCGCGAAATGCCGGAGCTGTACGCGGGCTGGCTCATCTATCTTGTCTTCTGTTCCCGTCTGATATGTTTTGTGGTTTTAATGTCCCGTGATCCGAAATTCCAGGGCTGTTCCAAATTACGGTTCTATCACCGTCCTAGAACGGTTTTCATCGTGCCCCGCCCATTTTGTGATTCTAGAGTCGATGATTGGTTGGTACGCTGGTGGACCAACCAATCACCGTTTTTAGAACAGTTCTAGGACGGTGATAGAACCATAATTTGGAACAACTCTTCCGAAAGCTAAGTTAAGGTTCGATCCGTCAATCCTGTCAATCAATCGTCATTCGGTCATTGTCACTTCCAAATTCCATTGGGCTTTGGCTGTAATTTCCAACAATCTTAAAGTTATTATTAAGTTATTATTATTTGTTTGCGTTTATTTGTACAGGATATCCTTTTATTCCATTTTACTGGGTTTCAAGTTATTTTATCATAACATAACCAACAAGTATGAGTAAAATCGATAGTGGATTCACAAAAGCCGATTCAGATAACCTGCCTAAAGTTGATATGGCTATGGTGAACGACTTTTATGTGGACAATATGCAGTTCTTCAATACGGAGATGAGAAATGTGAAAGCTAAGAAGTGAGTTTCAAAATATTTATAACCGTTGGGATAGCAAATAACATGTTTATGTGAAATGTAAATGTTTTGCGAGTCGGAGCTGTTCTTGGCAACAATGCACTGCTGATAATTCGCGCGGTTGGCAGTGATTGGCTGAATTTGAATTCCGTTCTTTAAACTTTAGAATGGAATTACTAAAAAACAAAATGATGTAGAAAGTAACGAAATGCAGCAGAACGTTTATTTTTGTATGCACTAAGCGGTCATAATAATTAAATCATTGTTCTTAACCTCGTGATACTAGTCCATTTTGGAACCGCTTCTATACAGTATAACTTCTCGGCCTTTCGGCGCTTAAGGCTGCGCTATCAACGCAGAAAATGCGATGGAAATGTTCACCCTCAAAAACGTCACCACTTCCCGGAAGCTTTCCTTGAACTGTGACGTAAACCCCAAAAGGAAATGCTTGAGAAGATAGTTTTCCGAAGACATACCCGACGACTCCGCCTTGGGGATCAAGATTTCTTTGAGCGCGAAGCCTAAGAGTTTCATGAGTTCCTCCTCCGATCAAAATCGCTTGGGAGGATGCTACCACAGAGATAAGGACGATTCTGTCATAATAAAGAAATGCCAAGAGAACAGGAGGTCGGGTAAGCTGTCCAGGCAGTTTTCTGTAGATAAAGAATCCATATTGCACTCTAGACAGGAAATAGTTGATAGACTGATGCAGAAAAATGCAAAAATAGAAGTACCTGATAAGCCAAAGCTTCAAGAAGACAAACCGAACTTGAAGATATTCCTAGCGTACAATAGCAAACAAGTAGAAACTAGAGAGGAACCTCCAGAGCCAAAAATAATGCCGCCCCTATTCACTCACACCGGTAGCTTCAATATAAAGAAGAACCATAGGTTGAAGACAGGCGGTGAATCACCTAGGACCAACCCAATCGCTAGCCATCCCGAATTGAACCTAGAAATTAAAGACTTAGAGGAACCACCTCAACCCATAGATGTAACCATTAGACCTACAACTGCCGCTAGTAGAAGAGAACGCTTCCAAAAACGCACAAATTCTGCCTTCCACCAAACAATCAAGGAACCCAGCAGCTCTAGACCGGTCTTGGTGAGGTCTTCCTCAGCCCCAATAAGACCGAAACAAGAAAAATCAAAGTTCGTAGCCACCAAAAGGAAAATTCGGCCTGCAAGAAAGTTCCCTGTGCAGAAAGAAACTCCTCTGGAGAAAGAGGCACCCAAGAGCCAAAAGGAGTTGAACAGGCCTACAGCTGTCAACGGAAATGAAGTTGTGACCATGGTTTCGCTGGTCAGCCCAGCAGGCAGCGATCTAGAAGACGAACACATAGAACAAAAAGGGAAAGAGAAAAGTAAAACGGCTGTGAAGAAAGAAGAGCATGCAGAGAAAAGTGAAAAAGATGTCCACAAGATGATGTCTCTCAGGAAAGCAGTTAAAACGGGTAAGAGATCATGATCATAGTGTTTGAACAAATTAATTTTGTTTTCATACAATACTTCTCGTAACGATAAACATAGGGTAATCAAGAAGTAAGGCGAGAGGAATGAGTTTTGGAATGGTCTCATTCTATATTTCGAGAGTTCGACCTTGTTAGGATGGGCCGGTTGAACTTCTCTAATATTAATAACTCGGTCTAACATTACACAACAAATTCACATACATTATGCTAAAGTAGATAATATTTTGAGGAATCATATTATAATATGTGCATATAGTGTACCGCAAGGAACTATTTTAGGACCGCTTTTATACAGTATAAATGTGAGGGAAATGTTCGCCCTCAAAAAACTTTACGATATCCGGCAACTTTCCTTGATCTGCGACAATAACCCCGAAAGAAAATGCTTGAGAAGACAGTTTTCCGAAGACATACCCGACGAATCTGGCTTGGGGATCAAGATTTCGTTGAGCGCCAAGCCCAAGAGTTTCATCAGTTCTCCTCCTCCGATCAAAATTGCTGGGGAGGATACTGGCACAGAGATAAGTACGGACGATTCTGTCATAATAAAGAAATGCCAAGAGAACAGGAGGTCGGGTAAGCTGTCCAGGCAGTCTTCTGTAGATAAAGAATCCATATTGCACTCTAGACAGGAAATAGTTGATAGACTGATGCAGAAAAATGCAAATATAGCCAAAGCTTCAAGAAGACAAACCGAACTTGAAGATATTCCTATCGCACAATAGCAAACAACTAGACACTAGAGATGAACCTTCAGAGCCAAAAATAATGCCGCCCCTATTCACTCACACCGGTAGCTTCAATATAAAGAAGAACCATAGGTTGAAGACAGGCGGTGAATCACCTAGGACCAACCCAATCGCTAGCCATCCCGAATTGAACCTAGAAATTAAAGACTTAGAGGAACCACCTCAACCCATAGATGTAACAATTAGACCTACAACTGCCGCTAGTAGAAGAGAACGCTTCCAAAAACGCACAAATTCTGCCTTCCACCAAACAATCAAAGAACCCAGCAGCTCTAGACCGGTCTTGGTGAGGTCTTCCTCAGCCCCAATAAGACTGAAACAAGAAAAATCAAAGTTCGTAGCCACCAAAAGGAAGATTCGTTCAGCAAGAAAGTTCTCTGTGCAGAAAGAAGCTCCACTGGAGAAAGAGGTACCAAAGAGCCAAAAAGAGTTGAACAGGTCTACAGCTATCAACGGAAATGAAGTGGTGACTATGGTGTCGCTGGTCAGCCCAGCAGGTAGTGATCTAGAAGATGAACATATAGAACAAAAAGGGAAGGAGAAAAGCAAAGCGACTGTGAAGAAAGAAGACCATGTAGCAGTTAAAACAGGTAAGAGATCATAATCATACTGATTGAATAAATTCATTCCATTTTACATGACTTCTCGTAAAGTTAAACATATGGTAATTTACAACTGAGGCCCTAAGAATGACTCTTGAAATGGTCTAATTCAATATTTCGAGAGTTCAACCTTGTTAGGATCGGCCAGTTGAGCTTCTCTAATATGAATAGCTCACTCCAACATTACACAGGAAATTCACATACATTATTTTTAAAATGGGTAATATTTTGAGGATTCATATAATATCGGCATACACTATACCGCAAGGATCAATTTTGGAACCGCTTCTATACAGTATAACTTCTCGGCCTTTCGGCGTTTAAGGCTGCGCTACCAGCGTGCGGAAAATGCGAGGGAAATGTCCGCCCTCAAAAACCTCACCGCTTTCCGGCAGCTTTCCTTGAACTGCGACGTTAACCCCGAAAGAAAATGCTTGAGAAGACAGTTTTCCGAAGACATACCCGACGAGTCTGGCTTGGGGATCAAGATGTCTTTGAGCGCGAAGCCTAACAATTTCATCAGTTCTCCTCCTCCGATCAAAATTGCTTGGGAGGATACTGGCACAGAGATAAGGACAGACGATTCTGTCATAATAAAGAAATGCCAAGAGAACAGGAGGTCGTGTAAGCTGTCCAGGCAGTCTTCTGTAGATAAAGAATCCATATTGCACTCTAGACAGGAAATAGTTGATAGACTGATGCAGAAAAATGCAAATATAGAAGCACCTTATAAGCCAAAGCTTCAAGAAGACAAACCCAACTTGAAGATATTCCTAGCGCACAACAGCAAACAACTAGAAACTAGAGAGGAACCTTCAGAGCCAAAAATAATGCCGCCTCTCTTCACTCACACCGGTAGCTTCAACATAAAGAAGAACCACAGGTTGAAGACAGGCGGTGAATCACCTAGGACCAACCCAATCGCTAGCCATTCCGAATTGAACCTAGAAATTAAAGACTTAGACTTTTTTTGACAAGCTGTACCATCAAACCGATGCAGTTCCTCCTCTTCAATATTCTCTTTCATTCCTTATGATGTCTTTCCTTATTTATTCCTGGCCTTTTCCGCTATCTTCAACCAAGAGCAATGCTGCTACAGAGCACTCTGACAAACATTGATGAATTGAAGAATCATGTGAGATATAGATATTCGGCAATTATACTGAAATAACTTATAAGTCTTCATTCATAAACGTATCAAATACAATCATCTCTTTTGAGAGTTATCTAAAAAATGTGTACGGCCAAAATCCTCAATAAATCTTGACAAGCTGAAGATTCTGAGATGAAGGTTAACTCAAAATTTGTACAAATTAATGGAAAATCATGTTTGAAATTATGATGTATCTCACAGAAAATTTTGATATTTTCGAAAGGTTCTTAAAAAAAAATTGGTCAAAATTTTTGGCTCTCAATCAGGATAAAACCTTGAATGTAGGGTGGTTTTGGGGTAGAGGCAGAGGCAATCTGAGTATACCATTGGATTCATTCATGGGTAATCTTTTTATCAGAAAATCATGAGGACATCCTAAAATTAAAGATGAGAGCCAGCGCTCTAAAATCGAAAAGAAAATCGTTTCTTTGTTAAAAAAGACCAATCAAGCAAAATTTTTAGTTCTTAATCAGGACAAAAACTCAGGTGTTGGTTGATTTAGGGACAGTTTAAGATGAATGAAAAATTTTGCTTTTGGCGCATAATCTATAAGCAATAACTTTTTTATCTAAGTAATAAAATCCGTGTTCACTAGGAAACAGAATAAACATCAATGAAAATTTTTAATATTTCGGCTAGCATTTGAAATAACCAAGAACTTAAGCAAGCTGGTACGAAGTATGATTATTTTCAAAAATGTGTAACTCTGTAGTTTTCTGTATCTTTTCTGAGAAACTTAGGAACTTGAACTTTGTAGAAAAATTGTGAGTGCATCCTTACGATTTTTTAACGGAATCAAGTATTCTAAGAAAAATTCGTTGCTTACCGAGTAAACCCACTTGACGGCAATTTTCGCGAAAGAAGTTTTCACCAATGTTAAAACAGGGTCGCGTTGCAGAACGAAGGGTAAGAAAAACTTGATTTTTCTCACCTGACAAGGCCATTAAATGTTAGTTAGTGAGGAAAATATCGATTTCGATAAAAAAGGACTATCATGCAAAAAGCAACCTGATTCACTCCTATCTACTGGGTTGAATTTTTATAATTACAAATGTCTTCGAAAGTGATTTATGTAGGTAGATTGAAAAAAAATTAATCGATATTTCGATTACAACGCCAGTTAATTTCTGTATAAGGGGTGAAATTGCGCATCCAAACTGCTAAAAGTGCTTAAATTATTATCCATGTTTGAATGGGGTGAATCTATTATTGAAAATAATTGTGTCAAGTGTATACTTCGTTTGGGGGTGTTGAAACTCAGAACTGTAGCCGGATTTCAAATTGGCACCCTCAAACTATACGGGATACGAGTTTTTATCCTTACGGGAAGCCACATGACGATTTTAGATATTTAGTTAACGTGAAGATCTGAGGGTCTGAAAATGTCTCATCTTTTTTACCTGAGGTTGAAACTCAAAACAACGGTCGGATTTAGAATTGGCACCCTCAAGCTGTACACGATACGAGTTTTTGTTCTGATAAGAAGACAGATAACGACTTTGAGAAGATCTGAAGGCTTGACATTTTTTTATCTTCTTTACCTGAGACTGAAACCCAAAACAACGGGCGGATTCCAAATTGGCCTGCCCAAACTATGAGTTTTCGTCCTGATAGGAAGCCAGATAAAGATTCTAGAAATTTAGGTTGAACATCAAGATCTAAGGGTGTGAAAACATCTTCTTTACCTTAGGCTGAAACTAACAACAACGGCCGGATTTGGAATTGGCACCCTCAAACTATACGCGATACGAGTTTTCGTCTTGATAGGTTGTCACATAACGATTTTAGATATTTATGGTGAAGTTCTAAGGGTCTGAAATTCATTATATTTAACAAGATACTATTTAAATAAGATTTATAATGATTAGGGCCCTCCAAAACATAAAAAAAATAGTCAAGTTGATTGACTCAGCACTTCCCACACATTCCGATGATACCAGTTTTATTATTTTCCCACAGCATGAAACTATAGTCTAGATGCCCCTGCAATCAAGTCATCGCTCGCCCGACCGCAAAAAAGTGTTTTATTCTACTAGGTGCTTCTTTCACAGGTCAATGGATACTACAAATTTATTAGTTTTACAAACCCCCACCGCTGAACCACCCCAATTTCACCCCCAACCAAAAAATTTTTTAGAATGATCAGGAACCTGTAAAACGAAGTTTGAGGTGTTTTTTATATTTTTAGTTTTTTTATTATTGCCGCGCCGCCACTGAAATGATTTCTAGAAACCATACGCGCTTTCCATACTCGTCGCGGTAATAAATCTGTGTTAAAATGTCATTAAAGTCAATTCAGAAGTTTCCACGTAACACAATACAAAACGATCCAAAGTAATACTTGTATGTATTTTGTATGCATCAGAAAGTTCAAGTCCCTTGGTTTCTGTAATCGGCAAGGCAATGTTCGGATGGACCTAAAAAAGTATTATGCCGCTAGGTCTTTCTCTCTCAGGTCAGCAGACAGCCCATTATGAGTACAACAAATTTTTCAGATTTACAACCGCCCATCCCTCCAACCACCCTAACGCCTAAAAACGAAGTTTGAACTGTTTTCATATTTTTTGTTTTTTAATATTTCTGCGCCGCCACTGAGACGATTTCTGAAAATCAGACGCGTTTTCCATCCTCGCCAAAGTAGTAATACTGTGCCGAAATTTCATTAAAATCAATCCAGTAATTTCAACATTATAAAATACAGAACGATCTAAAGCAATACTCGTATGTATACATCGGAAAATTCTCAGTCTCTTGGCTCCTGTAATACACAAGGCAATCTTCGGATGGACCTAAAAAAGTGTATTATACCGCTATGTCTCTCTCTCTCAGGTGAGTAGACAGACTATTATGAGTACAACAAATTTTTCAGCTTTACAACCCCCTACCCCCCAACCACCCCAATTTCACCCCCACCCAAAAAAAGTAGAAAATGATCGGGAACCCCTAAAAACGAAGTTTGAGGCATATTTGAAATTTTTCGTTTTTTGCTAGTTACTCCGCCGCCCATGCACCGATTTTCAAAATTGTAGCAACATTACCTACTGCGACCTTACACCATATAACTATCCAAATTTCATCAAAATCTATGCAGCGGTTACTGAGATTAGGAGACTAGAAAAATGCCAACAGACAGACAGATCGACAGACAGATAAGACAGACCGACGGAAATGAGTGACGTGGATTTTCGTTATGTAGGCATCATAAAAAGTATATTATCTCAAAATCGAAAATTTTCGCGATTACAATACTCCCCTCACCTACCGGTGTGGGAAGTAAAAGTTATCATTACAGTCCGAAAGTATCAAGGCAGTCCAAGACCAAAACTGTTAAAAGCGCTGGTAAACTGATGCACCTGATTTTTTTTTTTTTTTTTTGATAAATGAGTAGTTATCTATGACCACATTGTCATGGGTACCTACACTAAACATACCACCAAAAAATTGTATACACCGATGGGAATGGGAAGTAATTTGAAGAATAGTTGTTGATACATCCTTCTGCCTTTCTATATCCGCCATACATTGTATTGAAGGTCAGCATGATGCACTGATTATGCTAAAATACTTCAGACTGTAAGTCATATTACATTTCCAATACAGAGGAAAGCATTGCCACCCTCCTCCCTCCGTGAAAATCTACAAATCACCGGACTGGGTGAATTACCTCCTTGAGAATGGGGGGAAGCCGGTTGTTAGGAGGGTGAACCCAACAAATAGTGTACACACGCATTGATTTCCTTGCCAGCAACCCTTCCACATAAGCCTCGGCAATACACGCAAAAATACCAATTAACTTTATAATCGAAAAAGTTACAAGTTCATGCAATCTCCACGAATTAGAAAGTTATTCATATTAATATGAAACTTCATTTCCCTCTGAGAATTAACTACTGTTAAAAAAATATAATGATTTTGAAAAAAGCTTTGAAAGCACGCTTGTCATCAAATATATCAAACGCGGTATGTCACGAACAGAGCTGAAACAAATCCTTTTCAAAAAGATTTAAACCATAAATGACAAATCATTATAATTTTAAAAAAGTATTTAAGTCTTAAATCCTTTTGAGGGAAGAAATTGATTTAAATCAAAAATAATAATATGATTTTAACCATTTTCGTCTTGATTTAAATCCTTTTATTTGATTTAAATCGTTTTTTGAATGTAAGTTAATTTTTTATGATTTAAATCGTTTTGAAATTGTAAATCATTTTGATGATTAAAAACCCTTTCTCAAACACCATTCTTACTGCTACACAAGCTTGAGAACAAATTCAAACTGAAAACATTTAAATCATTATTCTACAAACAAGTTTGGAGAAATAAAATACAAAATATAAACACCATTTGTAAAAAAATGTGTCAGGTAACATTGCGGTAACACGTAACAGATAAGTAACAAACTTAGTACTAAGTAAATAAGTGCCTACTATCTATCCAGTAAAATGACTTTAAATCGTGAAGAGATTTAAATCAAAAAGTATTTTAAATAGTTAGCAAATCATTTTAAACCATGCAAAAAGTATTTTAAACAATTAGCAAATGATTTTGAATCAAAAAATGATTTAAAATCATTTGAAATTTGAAAATGATTTTAAATCAAAAAATTATTTAATATCGTGTATGCTGAATAGCAAATGATTTTAAATCTTTTTGTCAAATCTCTTTGTCGATAAATATTTAAGTCAAAAAATCATAAATCACTAAGCTGGCAAAAGATTTTAAATCAAACGAGTCAAATCGAAAAAAGATTTAACCCATCGGTAAAGATTCAGCTCTGGTCATGAATCACAATATTTTTGAAGAATCTGCAGTTACTCTTATAAATAATTAGGGAACATCAGTTACTCTGTTGAATTGGATTTATAAGACAAATTATATTCGAATATCGAGACCTTGACCGAGCGTGATATAATGGGAAGTTACATATCCTGTTCCAGGAAACATGAAATCAAATTGATTTCTTTGACGACCTACCACACAATATAATGGTAGTTATATCTCTTTTATTGTCGAACACAATACTTAAACAGCAACGAATGAAAGATTGTGAACTACTACGTATCATACTCCGTGCATTTTGCTAATCAAAAATTGAAAGTAGTAAACCACCCGGCGTTAAATTATATCATTCGCTCTAGTGCCGCTTTTGGGGAAATACCAAGAAAGTGATTTCTACACAAACCACAAACCTTGTTTGGAACATGTCCTTAATCGTATCAGGCATGATGTCCCTAGTCCTTGACAGCCCTGTTGCGATCTTACGGATCTCATCAGACGTACCTAGGGTCTGCAAGTCCCGGGACCAAAAAGGTTTCGGGACTTAATTCTAAGTCCCGTTACTAGTCCCGAAATTGGTACCGAAACTAAAGACATATTTCAATTGGAAATGATTCTATAAAAACAATACAAAAGCGGTTTTATATTTTTTATTTAAATATTTGGAACTGGGCATAAGCAATATTACTAACAGTAATAACAGTATAATCAGGCGGATGGACGAACGGCACAGGTCTGTGAATCCCTGACGGCGATTCATTTAGCTATGAGGTCGTTGCTTCGTCAATAGCAACCGCTCTAAGGTGACAGCTAACGTTGCCGACTGGTGCTGTGATTATTATTTCGGAATTTCGGGACTTTTAAGGTCTCGAGACTTCTCTGCGATCCCGGGCCCAAATTTTTTTATTAAATCCCGGGACCATCCCGGGACGAAATACCGGGAGAAAGCCCTGAAACTCAAACACTTCGACCGGATTTGTAATCAGCACCCTCGGATTATCCTAAACAGGAGGTTTCGTCTCAATAGAAAGCCAAATAAAGATTTTCAATTTTTTGAGTCAACCTAAAGATCTAAAAGATCTGAAATTTTTTATTTTCGTCAAACAAGACTGAAACTCAAAACTTCGGCCGGATTTGTAATCAGGACCCTCGGATTATCCTAAAGAGGAGGTTTCATCTCAATAGAAAGCCAAATAAAGATTTTCAATTTTTTGAGTCAGCCTAAGGATCTAAAAGATCTGAAATTTTTGATTTTCATCGAACGAGGCTGAAACTCAAAACTTTAACCGGACCTTCAATCAGCATACTCAAGTTATCCAAAACACGATGTTTCATCTCAACAGAAATCCAAATCACGTTTTTCAATTTTCTAGGTTAATCTGAGGATCTGAAATCTTTGATTTTCGTCAAACGAGGCTATAACTTAAAACTGTGACCGGATTTGTAATCAGCACCCTAAAATTGTCCAAAGCACGAGGTTTCATCTTAATAGATAGTCAAATAAAGATTTTCAATCTATTAGATTAACCTGAGGATCTGAAAAATCGGAAATATTTGATTTTCATCAAATGAAACTGAAACTCAAAACTTCGACCGGATTTGTATTCAGCACCCTCAAATTATCCAAAACACGAGGTTTCATGTTAATAAAAATCCAACTACAAATTTTCGATTTTTTAAGTAAACTTGAGAATCTGAAAGTTCTGAAATTTTTGATTTCCGTCAAATGAGACTGAAACTCAAAACTGCGACCGCATTTGTAATCAGCACCCTCAAATTGTCCAAAACACGAGGTTTCATCTTAATAAAAATCCTACTAAAAATTTTCGATTTTTTAAGTTAACCTGAGGATCTGAAAGTCCTGAAATTTTTGATTTTCATCAAACAAGACTGAAACTCCACAGTGCTATCGGACAGAACCCTAAAATTAACCAAAACAAGAGGTTTCATCTTAACAGAAAGCCAGATAAAGATTTTCGATTTTTTAAGTAAATCTGAGGATCTGAAAGATCTGAAATTTTTTATTTTTGTCAATCGAGACTGAAACTCAAAACTTCGACCGGATTTGTAATCAGCACCCTCAAATTATCTAAAACACAAGGTTTCATCTTAATAGAAAGCCAACTAAAATTTTTCCATTTTTTAGGTAATCCTGAGCACCTGAAAGATCTGAAATTTTTTATTTTTATACAAAACACGATGTTTCATCTTAATAGAAAGCCGAATATCAGTTTTCAATTTTTTAGCTAGACTTGAAAATCTGAAAGACCGAAAATAAAATTAGCTTTTAGTTTAGTTAGTTTAAAACTGTATTTACCATCGTCTTACATTAGGTCTGTTTTTACAGCAATCACAAACTAGTCAGCGTCAATTTGATTGGCCAGTACTACATTAACCTGCGTGAGCCATAAAGGTGTGAATAAAGATTCCTTTACCAAGACATCACAGAGCTAAGGATCTTAATCCTGTGAAGCAATCAACGATAACTATCGGCTATGAACGTTCTCTATAGCTGTTGAGTTGTACTTCCTCAAAGTTGTAACTGCTTGAAGGTCAAATACCTTGCGCTGGGTAGCGTGACTGACACCGACAGGCTTCTCGGCTTCAATTAAACCCAAGCAATTAATGGGGGAACTTAACAGCCTTCCAATAGGGTGCTAGCGCGAAGAACACTACTTTCTCGATGTCAACCAGCGTCGTGCGACAAAACCTGCGATTGTTTGTTTCTTTAATAAGTAACCGAACGCGGTTTGAGCGAAACCACAAAAAATTCTATATGGATCTGGGTCGATGCCTCAAACCATATCACATGTCAAATATTCATATTGCACAATAAGTATATTTTTCGCCGGCAGATCTAACAATCAATTAATTTCGTATCTTTGAGATCCCGACCACAATTTTGGCCGTTTTCGTAAAAAAGAGCATTTACTTTTACTTATACTGCCCTGCTAAGCTGAAACGTCTCGAACTATTTTCCTGCCCTAAAACGACCTAACTACTCCAAAAATCACTTTTTCATGCATTCAATTCCGTCCTAACTACAAAAACACAATATATCACTAAGGAGATTTGTCCTATCATGACTTACTAAGCAAATTGGTCCTATCTATGTAGAAGGGACGTTTCAGTTTAGTAAAAACGAATGGCATAAGATAATATATTGTGACACAGACCGCCTTATGTATCAGTTAGGATATTTCAGCTTAGTAATATTTTTTCGACTTTGCACGTTAGGACAGTACCCTCAAATTATAGAAAACACGAGGTTTCTTCTCAACAGAAAGCCAAATTTCTTAATCTCTAAATTACAAAAAAATCATTAGATCTAGTGTAGTGAAAATTCCCTATACCTGGCAACACTGGTCCAGCCTAAACTCTAGCGTCGAATCTTTGTACCAAAATGATTTGATGACGTTTTGTCAGAGACGATAAAAGCTAGCATAACACGAAGATTCAAATATGTGACTGTGGTGCGGTCTTTTTTAACCTATAATAATATTTTGAGTAATCGCAGGCAATGAGCATTTGGAACATACTTTATTGTTTGTGTTTAAAATATAACCTTGAATATCATTTAATAGATTTTAAATAAAATTTATAAAAAGCATTGTTTTGTTATTAACCTTGGCATATTTCAATACCTTTAAGGTCTTTTATCTATATTTCTAGCTTTTAATGTTGCATATAAACTGATTTTTAGTAATAAATATAATGAGCTAAAATTTAGCCTAAACCTTCCACTGAAGATGAAATAGGTATCGGTTTTGGAAAAAGTCATATTGGCGAATAGTTAAACTGTGAAATCTTCGTCTATCTGTTTGTTTATGTATACATGCAATGTGCAAATGCCATTCAACAAATAAATTCAAAATACTGTTGCCTTTCTACCCGGCACTGGCCGGTACTAACTTTTCCAGTTAAAAACTTCCAGGGAAGTTAAGCACGAAATTCGTTTTCTGGGAATTTTAATTGGGAAGTTATCGAAAGACCCACTGACACTTTCATGATGGTTTCGACGACTTCATTATCAATCAATTCCATGAAAACAATCCGTTTTTCCTTATAGGAAATTGCTCACGTTCTGAGTTGATGGGTTACGTGAGCTTTGAGTTTGAGTAGCATTCGTAGAATTTATAGAATCCGCTCTTAGTCGAAATAATTGTATTTTGATTGAACAGAGTCGCAAGCACATGCAGGGTGTCCCAGAAATCAACGTCAAGCCACAACGGGGTGACAGGATTGGTTGTAACTATCATGAGAAAAATCAGAAAAAAAATCAATCCCATGTAGTTTGAAAATTAAGGTCGTTTAAAAAAACCTAGAAATTTGGTCAAATTATAACAATTTTTCGGTTATTGTGGTTAACTTTTATTATTTTTGTTCATTTAAACTTTGAAACCGTAACCCTAAATAACATTTCTAGAAGCACAGTCAAAAATAATGACACAATTGCCCCAAGTTTTCTAGAATGAAGACTATTTATTAAACTATGAATTTAAAATTTTCAAAGTTTGCTGACTTTGAAAGGCCACCCTTTAAAAAAATGTACTAAAGTGCCTTGGCAAGTGCCATTAAAAGTTGGCGCATCTAATCAGGATTGTAAAATGGTACAATACTTGTCAGTTTCATGCTAAAGAAACGAGTAAAAATATAAAAACCTCAAGTAACCCGATTTTTGCTAACCCGTTTCACTCAGGTCAGATGTTCTTTGTTTGCACAAGCTTCTGATAGGTTCTTAATTTTACGGCAAAATGATTTGAGAAATGGATAATGAACATATTTGCTATGAGTGAGCGAAACAGATAGTGACGCAAGGTCAACAAAAATAAGTAAATTTAATAAAATAGTGAAAAATTTTGACCTAGTTTAGTTTAGGTATATTGGAATAAAGGTCAGGCAATAAATAGCACGAATTTGGTATCAGTTGCGGCTTGCAGCGATGCAGATTCTGGAATCCTATTATGGTCAGTGAGCCATGTCGCCGAGCCGGTTACGATACTGCAGTGATGCAGGTTTCAACGTGTATAGTATGGGATAGATTTTTCTTCTGATTTTTCTCATGATAGTTACAACCAATACTGTCACCCCATTGCGGCTTGACGTTGACTTCTGGGACACCCTGTATAAGATCGCCAAAATTCTTTATAAATCAACGTAGGAAACAAATAAAGTTAAGTTTGGAAAATGTTTTACTGTAAAAAGCAAATACCTTTATATTTCAATATAATTAATGCATCCAAAATTTTCCGCCTATTTTCAACTCATTTGCGAAATAAAGTTTTTGTGTAAGCTCACAGATAAAAAGGACAGAAAATATAAATTAAATAATAGCCTCACAAGTTTATGTCAAATTGCAAAAAAAAATGATTTTTGGGATACTTTGGATGTCACCTACCAACAATATACCCACTTTCTCTAAATTCTACCACCCCCATATTGAAAAATGATCAGGGACATCAAAAGCTATTGAAATCGATGTTTGAACATATTTATATATTTTTTTGAAGCCAAACACCAAATGTTTTTTTATCTTGTGGATGTCATAGAATAATAAAAAAACTTATTTTTTCAAGCTAGACATTCACTATATTCTATTGTCTTAATAATTGCAGATATTAATATGCCAGTATTTCCGATTTTAGCAATGCATCAAAATTTTTATAGATGTTTTCAACAAAGAAGGCATCAAAATCATCAAGTGTAACAGTCGATAAAAAATGTATGCCCTCATTCTCTCCATTCTCCCTGTAATCCCAATTTCGCTTGTTGATTTACAGAACTCGCCGACAACTCGTGCTGCAAAATTGTTATGGTTTTTTGCTTATTACTCCGCTGTCAAATTTTTCAAAACTGTACTATGATCACACGTCACATCGCATCAAAAATTTCATAACAGTAGTTGAAGTTATTATTGAGTTTATGACAAAGAAAAAAAACGTATTTTATTTCCCTAATTTACTCAAAAATAGTAAAGGTTTTTTGTTTCTACTGGAGTCGTTGATGATACTTATGTCATTGCTATCAGATCAATACTTTCAAAGTTATAGGGAGACCAGCCACAGTTGCTCCAGCACTTTCAGACCTAAAGAGCGAAAGATTACCGGTCAGATGCCAGGCAGATCTTCATCATAGTCACAATGTCTTAACAGACATGTTGTGAACTCGTAAAATGCATTAAGTCGGAGCCGCAGTATTGCCGACACGAATATTATCAATAGTTTTGAGAACTGTAGCTCGCCATCGTTCGCGATTTACTGTCAGTTTAGTGGCGCTCTTGATACTCATATCCAGCAACTGTTTCTTCGTATCCACCCAGCGTGTAGGGGGACGGCCACGGCGCCGCCCACTCGGGGCATGACCCGGAACTACAAGTTTCTCCACATTATCGCTTCTGTGTATATGTCCGAAGAATGTAAGCATTCTCGTCGACACAATGGAGGATAGTCTCTTTGGATTACCGAGCTCATCCAGTATGGAAACGTTACTTCGATGGGCGGTATAAGGAACTCTCAGCATTCTCCTCCATGTCCACATTTCAAAAGCATTTGTGCGAGCTCGATCTGCCTTTTTAACAGTCCAAGTTTCCGAGGCATAGAAAAATATGGGGAACACAAGAGACTCAACCAGCGACATTTTTGTAGCTTTAGTGATGTTATGTTCACGCCATATTTTAGTAAACTTTGTCATGGTCACACGTGCCTGTTGAATGCGCCGTCGAATCTCATTTTCACAGCTACCCGAATTGTTGATCAAAGAACCGAGGTATACAAAACTTTGAACTACTTCACAACGGCCTATTGACTGTATTTCTTGATGATTATCATCCTCTCTATCTACGATCATAACCTTGGTCTTATGGTAGTTAATACCAAGACCATACGCTGCACTATGTTGTTCTAAGATGTTTGATAGAGCTACTAGTTCTTCTTGAGAAGCTGCAATAATAAGGGTTGTATCGTCAGCAAGTCTTAAGTTGGATATTTTGCTTCCGCCAATAGTTACACCGCCGTTCCAGTTGTCTAATACCTGTCTCATCACAAATTCAGAGTAAATGTTAAACAACATCGGAGATAATACACATCCCTGACGAACTCCTTTTCTGGTTGCAGTTTGACTAGACAGGTTACCATCAATTCTTACACGAGCCGAATTAGACTCATAGAGTTGCTGTATGAGAAACACTAGGTGATAAGGAACTCAAATAGAGATGAGGATTTCCCACAGTTTAGGCCACTTTACGTTATCAAACGGCTTAGAATAGTCCACAAAGCAGATAAAAACTGGAAAATAATGCTCTCTGGCTTTTTCAATAATAATTTGTCTTAAGTTTAAGATCTGTTCACGCGTACCGCGTCCTTTCACAAAACCTACGCCTACGCTTGAGAAATTTGCCAGCCAATAAAACCCTCCAAACGAGATTGTAAAATATATACTTACATGAGAGATTAACGAAAGTAGGCGATAATTGGATTTGTTGGAGATCCCTTTTTATGAAGTGGAACAAAAATTGATGTGCACCATTCATCTGGCCAAACACAGGAGGACCAGACATTCTTACAAATATTATGTAAAAGAGAGATGCCGTCTTCACCCAAGCCTTTCAACGCTTCAGTAGAAACAGATAGGTACGCCGGAAATGAATGACATAGTTCGTGATATAAGATATCACTATGTCGCTTGGAGGTT
The DNA here is from genome assembly GCA_951848785.1 of Callosobruchus maculatus. NCBI lineage: Eukaryota > Metazoa > Arthropoda > Insecta > Coleoptera > Chrysomelidae > Callosobruchus > Callosobruchus maculatus. Next base: position 5,488,840 of record CATOUR010000083.1, read on the forward strand.
ACATGAATAAATTCAAAATTCTTTCAAAATAAAATACTACATCCCCAGGAGGTTTAAATGTCTCCGCTACTGAGATATGTCATGAAACTTTCTTGTTCCTCTATCCATAAGGAACAATCTCTACAGACAAACAACTGCGTGGAACATCCCTGGAAATCCTTTCAAGAACCCCACATTTCACGTCAGCAAAGACGAATAAGCTTTTAGAATAAACGATTGCTGTTGGTAAGAAAAATGGCAGTCAATCCATAATCGAGAAGATCAGCCACGGAAAAGGCCCATATAAATCCAACCTTGTTTCAGTTGTGTAGTTTTAATAGCGGTGAACACATGCGATTTCGATAACTCCGCAGTGTTATTACAAATAAATCGACGTTACATGAAATAAAGCTCAGTTTAAAAGGTAATAATATGTAGATATCCATCCGTCTAGTTGAATGGTAGTTTCATGATATCTAAGCTAATAAAATAAGATTCTCAAGTTGGAATAAGGTAACTGGAGGTTAAGGCGTATTTGTATATTTTAAAGAAAGGATGTTCACTTCGATGTAGCTTCTCACGTGGACATACACACGTCTTGAAATCGAAGATATTTACCAGATGCTATAACTGTCCATTTCATTATATGGCTGAAATTGTTGGCTCTGTGCTGTAGATACAAAAATTGTAGGTATGTGCACACGCAGTAGTTATAGGTATCTCACAAACTTGATTATCCATTGTAGCATATGTAGGAAGCATATTACTTTATTTTCAGCAACCTATCTAAAAATTTAAGCTATTTCTTGATGTTGACAACTTGTTATACATGCATTTTCTTTAAGTGTTCTGTACTTGTTAGGTCTGTTTTTATTTCATTTTTATCTACAAGGAACCTTTTGAAAGTAGGCGGCAGAGAAGATCTGCCTGAGCGCCATCTGGTACCCGGAGGTAACGGCAAACCAAAGGAAGTCACCGCTAAAAAGCAGCAGACTCCTTGGCGGAACGCAAAGGCGCATTCGCTTCACCTAACCAGAAGAGCGCGCTTCTATGCCAATTGTATACGGGAGTCGATATAGCTGCGTACTGGTGGATTGACGAAGATATAGAGCAACCCTCGTATATCGACTCTCATATGCAGTTGGCATAGAAGCGCGCTCTTCTGCTTAGGTGAAGCGAATGCGCCTCTGCGTTCCGCCAAAGAGTCTGCTGCTTTTTAGCGGTGACTTCCTTTGGTTTGCCGTTACCTCCGGGTATCAGATGGCGCACAGGCAGATCTTTTCTGCCTCCTACTCTCACATGCTTTACATTTCTGATAGACATCAAAATTCTGATGCTCTCTATCTCCGTCAATCGGCCTAAGGCGCTCATGATCGCTAATAAGCATGAAACAGTTGTCTGCGTACTAGTGGATTGACGGAGACATAGAGCAACCCTCGTATAAGAAACCTTTTACTATTTCAATGAGGTTGCTGTCTTTATAGAATGCGGACCTACTTTAGTACCTTTTACTTTCAACTTTTTATAGTAAATCAACATTTTCTATTCAATTTATTTTTGTATCTCTGTAAATAACAGAGAGATATGCTACTCCGCACAAACCTTGATTCACCATGTATAGTTACACCTTAAGTATTCGACACACACAAGTCACTAATGTGAAAATATATATGCATACTCACAATAGTACCTGTCCAAGCTTCCTATATTAAAACTACAAGATCATTACAGTGAAACCTTATTGTAAATTGAAAATTACTCCTTTATATAGTCTGTTTTTTATAGTAACCGCTTAATCTAATGATAATAATCTGTCATGACAGATGAACAATAATTCTATTTATCAATTCATATTGATAAGTTTAATATACCTTACCTCGGTACTTCCCACGTATCACTAAAATAATTATCAATCATCATATCCTTATCCTTATCCAAAATACAGGGTGTCGCTGAATTTCCTTGACACGTGATACTCTCATAATAAAAAAATGTTCAAACGAAAAATGAGTGGAATGTTTGAAAGTACTACATCAACCCTTAAGACTCACCCGAAACTTTGTTTTTTCAACTAGCAACTAATAGTTTTTCCTACACAAATTAAATTATTTTATTTAAAATCTCGTATTACCTATGATTTCATACAAAAACCTATTTTTTCGTAAAGCCATGAGCATAAAATAAATAAAATAAGGATTTGTTTGAGGCGTAATGTTTTCGTAAGAAAAAGAGATAAAAAGGAAAACTAAGTGGGCCTTTCAAGGGTACCGAATGACCTATCATACCATGCTTTCGAAACATTTTTTTACTTCAACAGGTTATCCCCTATTTTTGTTAAAGAGCACCCCAGAGTTTTTTCTACATTAATGAGGTCACTATTTTAATATCTTGTAGTGCCTTTGGTTTCATATACAAACCAATTTTTTTTCGTAAAGTTATTTTCAATTTTTGAGTTGTTCAGCCAATGCGTTAGCCTTGTTGCACTCCAATATTTTCTAGAACCTATCCAACCCTTCAAAAATTAAAAAAAAAGATATTGGAAAATAAAAAATTAGAATTTTCAGAAAATTTAAAAATTTCGAAAATGCTATAAAATCCATTTAAAATGACATGAAAATTATGGTCGCGAGTTTTGGGTCACCCTGTATACAAAATCAAAGACAGCAAAAACTTGATAACATTGGACAAAACTAGACAACAATGAAATTATTTTAGCATTGAGAATCGAGCTTCGATTTTTTAAGATACAGGCTGATGAAATCATAAAGATTTTCGCATGAAGGTGGCCATATACAGGGTGTCCAGTTAGTGTGTAATTCTTCGATATCTCGCAAGGTATACCTGCTAGAACAAAATGTCAAATACAAAAGTTATTTGGTTTCTTAAGACGTATATTCTAAAAATATTTTAAAATATACAGGGTGTTGCAGAAAAGTAGAATAGTGATCAACTTGATTTTTTTTAAGGTACTATAACTTTTTCTTAAATATTTCTAGTTTCCATCATTGATCTCTATTCAACCCTAAAATATTTTTGGGATGGGTTGCGACGTTCCCAAGTTATAATTTATTTCCTATTAATTTCCGGATTTGCAAGGTCGCAAGTAATACGTCCACATTGATATATTCCTTTGACTTTCCTCAATAATATTATACAGCGGGTTACTTGAATATTAAGTGGATATTATTTTGGATGTTACCAGCAACTTTTATCTACAGGGTGTTTTTGGCAGAATTTTAAATTACGGCAATTTGAAGGTCATTTTACTTTGTTTCTTTAAATGTAATACCCTGTATGTTTTATTTTAAATCGAAATATCTACTAATACCCTATCTCGCCTTGTAATTTTTTTTTCGCGTTTGCGGCGTTGCCAAGTTATATTTTTTTCCAAATTTTTAAAATAATATCCCCGATTTCCATTTATTTTAAATAGAATCCTCTACTTATTTTTATTGCAATGAATTGCGCATGTCGAATTTAGTAAGATCTCACAATTTCAAAATTTTGTTTCTAATAATTACCGAGATACAGCAACACCGATTTTTTAGTAAACGGTACCGGAACGCTTAAATATTTCCAAAACCGCCACAGCTGGAGAGGTGAAATTCAATACTTGGGGGTTTTTGAACATACAGAATTCAAAAACGCTATCAGCAGTGTTGTCAGATTTACCATTTTTACGTCATAATTTTGAATGGAATGACCTATTTATGAAGTCTAACGTGAAAGTGGTAAATCTGACAACACTGATGTTAGCATTTTTGAATTCTGTATGTTTAAAAACCTACAAGTATTGAATTTCACCTCTCCAGCTGTGGCGGTTTTGGAAATATTTAAGCGTTCCGGTACCGTTTACCGAAAAATCGGTGTTGCCGTATTTCAGCAATTAATAGAAACAAAATTTTGAAATTGTGAGATCTTACTAAATTCGACATGCGCAATTCATTGCAATAAAAATAAGTAGAGGATTCTATTTAAAATAAATTAAAATCGGGGATATTTGTTTAAAAATTTGGAAAAATAATTTATAACTTGGCAACGTCGCAAACGAGAAAAAAAAATATTACAACGCGAGATAGGGTGTTACTAGATATTTCGATTTAAAGTAAAACATACAGGGTGTTACATTTAAAAAAACAAAGTAAAATGACCGTCAAGTTGCTGTAATTTAAAATTCTGCCAAAAACGCCCTGTAGATACAAATTGCTGGTAACATCCAAACTAATATCCACTTAATATTCAAGTAACTCGCTGTATAATATTATTAAGAAAAGTCAAAGGAATATATATCAATTTGGGCGTATTACTTGCGACCTTGCAAATCCAGAAATTAATAGAAAATAAATTATAATTTAGCAACGTCGCAACCTATCCCAAAAATATTTTAGGGTTAGACAGAGATCAATGATGGAAACTAAAAGAATTTAAAAAAAAGTTATAGTTCCATATAAAAAATTAAGTTGGTCACTATCCTACTTTCCCGCAACACCCTGTATATTTTAAAATATTTTCATAGTATGCGACATAAGTAACCAAATAACTTTTGTACTTGACATTTTCTTCTATCAGGTTTACCTTGCTAGATATCGAAGAATTACACACTAACTGGACACCCTGTATATTATAAAATAATTTTAAAAGGTAGACCTTGGCTTTATCTACAACTTTACAAGTTTTTTTTTGTATCCGCCATAATAATGGAAATATCAAACTTCGGAGTACAATTTTCTCACCCTATATTATAATCCCATCTATCTAGCAGCATTATCCCTCCCCACCTCCCCCCAAAAAAATATCGAACAGACAATGATAATGGCCTCTAATAAACCGCATCAAAGCCATAAACCTCCCACCGAACCGATCCACCCACCATTAAACTTGAAGCGATTTTAAAAATGCAGTCACGACATTCTCCAAAGCGTCTGCCTTTCACGCTGCATAAAAATATGAGAGACACGAACCCATCATGGTATTTCTGTTGCAGTTTCGTTCCAGCAGTCCACCATACATGCCATCCGCAGCTTTTCGGCGAGTTTTCCTGCCAGGAGGCAAAGCGTGGCCACGGTGCTGATGTTGGGACAGAACGCGGGGGCTAAGGCCGGTCCTGTGCCCTCCAAAACGCCAGCGCAAGAGAAACGGGCGACGCACGCCACTGCGCTGGACGACGATGAGGACGAACGGGGGCCGAAACGTCGGCTGGTCAGAGATAACACCGAGGAGACGCACGAAAGGTGAGATAATATTAAACAATAACGTTTGTCTTTTTTTTAATAACTGAGCAGACCGCGCAGGCAGGGCCTAAATACCAAAGTACCGCGGCTGCTGTGAAAGGGTTATGTTAGGGGGAGTTTGTTAACGCGAGATTTGAATGGGCCAATACCCGCAGGCCCAATAAATACATCTCCTGGCAGTCCATTCCAAGCCTTGGACACCCTGGGAATAAATGTGCGGTTGTTCTTGATGTATGAAGAACGACCGTCTTAGGATGAGATGCAGCGGTCGCACGGATACATCTGATAGGAGCAGTGAGCGGCGGAACGATAGAGGATAGCTCAGAGGAGCAGATTCCGTTGGAATATCGGTAGAAGAATGAGAGGTCACCAACAACACGCCGGTGAGAAAGTGACTGAAGGTGGCGCCTTAAGGCCGGATCGCCAATTAGTCGAATTGACCTTCTCTGGACGGCATCTAGTATAGACGGGGTAGTGGGGGCAGCAGCTCCCCAGACATGAGAGCAATACTCCAGGCAAGGTCTTATCTGAGCTTTATATAGCGTGAGGAGGTTACATGGTGAGAAATACTTTCTGGCTCTAAATAGGTACCCAAGCTTTTTACCAGCAGCTGTTGCAATTGACGCGACGTGTTCGTGCCAGACCAGATTTTCTGTAATGTTGACTCCTAACAGCTTGAATGAGTGACTCCTTGGCAGAGCCTGGTTGTTCATTAGAACCTGGTGTTGGCTTGGGCACTTCTTGTTTGATAGCGTACAATACTGGGTCTTGGAGGCATTAAATTTAACCATATTCTTAAGCCCCCAAGCGGTAATGGAGATCCTTTGAAAGTGAAGCTGCCACTGCCAGTCTTCTGTGTTCCAGCTCGACCACAGAGATCGGTCTAATGCTTATGATGCCTTTATATTTTATAAGTATTTAACGGCTTGAGTCTTCACTATTTGTAACCGCTCTGATTTTATTAGGTCTTTTCCCAAGGGGTTATTTTTTGGATCTCAACCAATCCTCAGCTTAGCTTAGCTTTCGGTGTCATTATCTCACTCGAACATCTTCTGTGATATAATCTGGAAAGCGGGGACAGGTCAGCCACCCTTCTTCCATGTTCTAGGTCCTTTGTGAGGTTAGGCGTGTCGATTAGACTAATTGCTATCCTCTGGATACTGTCCAGAAGCTTTACAGAGTACTTTGGAGCGCATCCCCACATATGGGAGCAATACTCGAACGATGGTCGGATCTCTGCCTTGTAGAGTAGCAGTAATTGCTCTGGTGTATACAATTTCCTACAGCGGAACAAAACTCCAAGCTTCTGGGATGCCGTTTTAGCAATACTGACGACGTGGTTCTGTCAGAACATGTTATTGTTGGTGCTGATCCCCAAAAGCTTGACGGAAAGTTACTCCACTATTGGGTGACCATCCATTTCCACAGTTGATCAGCCACGTGAGACTTCTTTGTCAGTGTTGTTGTTTTCTGTACGTTAGACTGTACTCATCCCCTCTCGACAATAGTTTTGATATCTATCTACGTTGATCTGTGGCATGTTGCTGTCGCCGACGTACCGTCTCCTGGGATGATAGTGGCTTGCATGGTTACATGCACGATATCAATGTACTGTCGTCTGCGAAATTTTAAATGGAACGCAGAAATTTAAGAAAGATTATAAAGTTTATGTTAGGGATTCAATTTAATTTTAATTTAGATAAAACATCTTTTTGTTAACAACGTAATCAAGTAATTAAAATGTTCAGCCAGGTGACAATAGTGACTGTATACTCTAATAAAAAAAAAACAAATAGGGTTGTGAAGTATTCGTCAGGCGCTTCAAAAGGATATATCACACACCTTCAATTTTTTCCCACACGAAGCCCAGTCGCCATCTTGAAAGGTTCATCTGACAACATTACTCCAAAATATGGTATTCATGCATCAATTTCATTATCCTAAATTTTAGTCTTTTGAGTTCTCCCGTTCAAAAAATAAAAGGGGATGGGGATATTTGGTAGTTAATGTCTGGTCTACAGACCCTCCGATATTAATTGCATGGCATCTGACGTTCTTTCTGATAATGTTACACCGACACGAAATGTACGAAAGGTGTGCCTTTAAAATCAGATAATTCATTTGTATGACAGCAACTGGCAGTTCTAATGAAACAGCTCATAAATTTAATTGCGTGGGTGTCTGTTAAGTTCCGATGACTCATCACTCTTTAGAAAACGAAAAGTGGTGATATTTGTTATCCTAGACATCCATTTTGTTTAAATATACCCCAAAAGTGCCAGGTATTTGTATACTATATGTTACTGATAGTTCATGGGTACTATCCTCCAAAGGGCAAGGTTAGTGATAAATAAATCCCTAATCGCCCAACAGAATGATCCACTTAGGCCCGATTTTATCAACACGCATATTTAACAAAGACTTTGACAAAGCTTTTCTATTGGATGTTATTTAGCAAAAGCTTTCTATTGGTTATTGAGGGCTATGTTAATAAGTATCATCCAATAGTATTTTATCAATATTGAAAATAAAACGTCAAAGCTGGATGACACTTTTGTCAAAAATATTTTAGAATTCATGGATCAAAATCATAGCAGGATATTAGAACAAAGCGATTGATTTGCAAATTAATGCCACATTTTTCATGTTTACATTATAATTATTCTATAATTACTAATTGCAAACTGCGATAATTTGCGACAGAATCATAAAAGTACCTAGTATCAATCACAGCAACTACCTTGTTTAATAACACCTCCGTCAGCCAGATGGATTATACAAAAAAATATACATACTTTTATGAAGAATAAATGTTTCATTTACTGGATACATGTTTGTTATAGACCATCTTATAGAAATATTCACAGAGGATCTTATAATATAAAATATCAGGTTTTACGCAGCTGAATAATGACGTTCTGGATAGGCAACCAGTAATGCACGTGTACGCTTGGAAAATAGCTTGCCTAACAGTTAAATCGTTTATTTAACTTTTAAGATGTAACAAAGTGCTATGTTTACCCCATTTTACTATAAAACAAGAATATATTGCATGTATTTATAATTAGTATCGATAGTAAATTGTTTTATCCAAATAATGCAATGAGTGAATTTCTTGTCATCGTATCATATTTAATACGGCATGAAACCAGCAATCAAATGGAAATGGAATCTGGTATCTGATTGGTTGAGATTAGCAATTGCTAAACTTTTGATTAAACAAGAAAATGCAATTTTTCACCCATTTAGGGTGGAAAATCAGACTAGAAAAGATGCTAGATGATTTACAATGCTCGATTGTATATCAAGTATGTCATTTTTGAGCTTTTTGAGGTCAACTTCAAGAGAAATCAATAATTTTCAGAGTACTTTGACAGATGCATGTTCTTGAAAGGGCTGCTCTGACTGGTCAAAGTCTTTGTTAAATTGCGCATGTTGATAAAATCGGGCCGTAAGTAAATGTAAAATCAACAATAATCAACGAATTAACAATTACTGAAATAATACTTAAACAGTGTTTTTTATAGTGGAACATTTTGATATGTATTCGTTGAGAAAATAAAGCTAATCATCATACATTCAATTCTGAAAAGTAATATTCATTAAATTTAGATAGTAAATTTGCAATTGAGTCATAATGTAAACTAGTCGGATGTTAGACAGACTTTGGTGTTCTCAAGTAGAAGGAAGGATCTCTTCGTGAAATACGAACCGGTACGTGGAAATCAAGATTGGATAATAAAGCAGGATAATCTATTTGGTTAAGAACCAGTTTAAATAAAAACTTGAGGTTCTTATTAATCCTTCTCAATTCATGTGGTTGCATTTATAATCTAACCAGCATAGCCACGTCTTTGGTAAATGCTACCTTTCTTGAATGTCAAGTATTTGAGAAAGCGTCGTTGCACCCCCTCAATGGTATTGATAGGATTTTGGTAATAATGATTCTATATACTTGATGGACGAGAATGCTTACATTCTTCGGACATATTCACAGAAGCGATAATATGGAGAACCTTGTAGTTCAGGGTCATGCCGAGTGGGCGGCGCCGTGGCCGTTCCAACTACACACTGGGTGGATACGACGAAACAGTTGCTGGATATGAGTATCAAGAGCGCCACTAAACTGACAGGATATCGCGATCGATGGTGAGCTACAGTTCTCAAAACTATTAATAATATTTATGTCGGCAATACTCTAGCTCCGACTTAATGCATTTTACGAGTCCACAACATGTCTGTTGAGATATAGCGACTATGATAATACTTGATGCATATTACAACTTAGATCGTACTAGAGTGCAATATAATATCTGCAATGCAATTTCATTAGACATACATTTATAGTTTCTAACTAAAAATGCATAATTTTTAGTAGCAGCTGAACCAATGGTATCAGTATGAGAAGAAAATTCTAATTTTGCATCTAACAGAACATCTAAATCTTTAACTTCAGAGCATCACACTAAACTGCCATCTTCGAGGGTGAAGTTAAATTCTACTGGTTTTGTTTTACATTTGAATGAACATACTTTACATTTGGCGACATTCAAAAATTTATTCACCATGCATCATTCAGAAATAGTCTTGAGATTATTTTGGATAATTAAGTAGTCTGCAAAATTGGTAATTGGAGAATAAATTTCTAAAACATTAGAGCAGCTAGTCGATTTGGAAGGTCATCTATGAAGTAAAGAAACAAGAGAGGCCCAAGATTTTATCCCTGCGGTACGCCAAATGACACAATATTATAGTAATCAGTATGTGTGGAATATAAGAAATTAGCTGTAATGACTGCAGTAAATGATATAGAAGACAAACCAGGAGATATATTAAGACTAGGTTTAAAGAACAAATTAGTTAGTAGTAGTATTGTTAGAAACCATGGTATAAAAATGACAAAAATGTCAAACAATGATTAGGTACAGATAAATATTACGTGGTTATCTAACCTGTCCTGTACTTTCTGTCAGAGGACAATGGACGCTCTCATGTACAGCATCTTGGGTATAAAAATCAATAATTAGGAGCCAAGTCTTCCCTTGAAGATGCTAAAATAGCGAAACACGTGCTTGACTTTGTCTATTCCCCACCACAGCAATTAGTAGTTTCGTATGTAACGTCGTCAGGCATTCTTATGTATATGAGACACATAACTTGTGAGTTAACGTCGGTTTCATGTCAGCGGGGCCATAGCCCTTCACCCAAGCCCTTTCCAGGCCCATAATACAATGAACTTTGGCGATAAATTCAGCCTGTAAACACTGCACGACCTCGTTTCCTGCCATTCTTCTGGGCTGTACATACTCGTACGTCCGTTCGTTTGTGGTTCATCCAACGCAAATTCGTTGGTAGAAATATAGGATATAGTCCAGTCAAGAAGTACAATAGGTTGGGAAAGGTAAATTTTTAGACAATTCTCCCATATTTCCATTTCACTTTGTCATGCTTGCCTCTTTCCTTTGCAAACGTTGAATATTCTTTCAAGTGAATTTGCAAAAAGCGGGCCAACAAAATAGGTCATGTACCTCTAGTTTTGCTCTGTTGCTTCATAGCAATTGTTGAACATACATAATTAAAAATGTATGCAGAAACTTCAGAACTAACAGATTTAGAATCGGAATAAAGTTCATTTAGTGTTACAGAAAACCACTGATTAAAAGAAAAAACACCGAGACACGTCAAAAGATTTGTCAAGGGAGACAACTTTTTAACCAAAAACTACGTCTCCTCCCTTGTACCCTCTGCCCCTCAGGGTTATCCCCTTAAAAACGTTAAATGTCAAGGGGTATCGAGTTATGGCTTGTTTTAAAGGTATGTCGAAGTTCTTTATTTTGACGTTTGATTTTTCAAAATCATATTTTTCTCTTGTTTTCAGAAATATAGGACTATTCACCTTATTTTGAAAGGTTTTTAAAATATTTAGCTTCAGTCTATAAAATGTGGAAGTAAACCTCAATCCACTATAGCTAAGGCGGCCGAAAAACAATTGAATGCGGTCATTCTGACATTTTGCCGAGGTAAAAAGCATGGCTTTGTTTACAAGTACAAATAACTTTCAGATTTATTGTGAAAGTGCCGTTAAATTATTATAATGAAAATAAAAAACTAAGAATTATACGTTTATTTTATAAAAATAATAACAATGTATCTCAAGCAAGAAGAGAGTACCTCTGCAAAATGTTAGAATGACACAAACATTACCGCATTAAATTGTTTTTCGGTCGCCATGGCTATAATAATATATAAAAAAAATATAAGGTTTACTTCCACATTTTAGAAACTTTGAAGTTAAATATTTTAAAAACCTTTCAAAATAAGGTGAGCGAACACTATACTTTTGAAAACGAGAGAAAATATATTTCTTTCCGTGATATAATGTTCAGTGTGTCCCATTAAAAAAAATGTAGTCAAGTTGATTGACTCAGTACTTTCCACTCATTCCGATGATACCAGTTTTATTATTTTCCCACAGCATGAAACTATAGTCTAGATGCCCCTGCAATCAAATGATCGCTCGTCCGACCGCTAAAAGCGTTTTATTCTACTAGGTGGTTCTTTCACAGGTCAATGGACAATATATCATGAATACAACAAATTTTTGAGCTTTACAAACCCCCACCCCCGAACGACCCCAATTTCACCCCCAACCAAAAAAAAATTTAAACTGATTAGGAACCCCTAAAACGTCTAAAACGAAGTTTGAGGTGTTTTTTATATTTTTAGTTTTTTTTATTATTGCCGCGCCGCCACTGAAATAATTTCTAAAAACCATACGCGTTTCTCATACTCGTTGCGGTAATAAATCTGTGTTAAAATGTCATTAAAGTCAATTCAGAAGTTTCCACGTAACACAATACAAACGATCCAAAGTAATACTCGTATGTAATCGGCAAGGCAATGTTCGGATGGACCAAAAAAAGCGTATTATGCCGCTAGGACTTTCTCTCTGAGGTCAGTAGACAGCCCATTATGAGTACAACAAATTTTTCAGATTTACAAGCCCCCACCCCTCCAACCACCCTAATTTCACCCCCACCCAAAAAAAGTAGAAAATGATGAGGAACCCCTAAAACGCCTAAAAACGAAGTTTGAGCTGTTTTCATATTTTTAGTTTTTTTAATATTGCTGCGCCGCCACTGAGACGATTTCTAAAAATCAGACCTATCGGTGTGGGAAGTAAAAAGACAACTTATAAGGAAAAACAGGATTTTTCATTATTTCTTCTTTTTATTCGTATCAAATTCTAAATGACAAGAGAAAGCTATAACCTTCATATAAACACTTTTTTCTATATCTTCAAATAAAAAAGATAGGAGGGGTGGTGAAGTATGAGGAAACGCCCCCGGTACATGCCTGATATGATATCGGCACGCTGTTGGTGTTGGTTACTGTTTTTCTAAATAATATTCGAGTGTGCTATTTAAGGTGTTGATAGATGTCATAGGAAAATAATTTTGCTATGCCTGTGTCATTGTAAGGAAGCCGTGATGAGAAAAAACCGTCGAACCAGAACAGAGATATTCGAGGACCACCTAGCGATGTCGCTGCCGTGTCACAGAACCTTTCCCATCACGGAAACATTGAGAAACCCGATGATTTATCGGCCCTATAGCCTCTGTCCTATTTAACTCTGTATTTGCCGGTCCCTTATCACCTTCGTAGTATGGGAGTCAGTCTTCCATTTTGCACACTGACAATTCTTTATACATTGGGCTGAATCGAATTTTCGCCTCCATTTTTTTTTACGTAACTGTTGATTGTACTGTGGAAGTTTTGAAAATATTTAAGCGTTCCGGTACGGTTTACTGAAAAAGCGATGTTGCCGTATCTCAATAATTAACAGAAACAAAACTTTGAAATTGTGAGATCTTACTAAATTCGACATCTATTTAAAATAGATCAGAATCGGGGATATTTGTTTAAAAATTTGGAAAAATAATTTATAACTTGGCAACGTCGCAAACACGAAAAAAAATATCACAAGGCGAAATAAGGTATTAGTAGGTATTTCGATTTAAAATAAAAAATACAGGGTGCTACATTTAAAAAAACAAAGTAAAATGACCTTCAAGTTGCCGCAATTTAAAATTCTGCCAAAAACACCCTGTAGATAAAAATTGCTGGTAATATCCAAAATAATATCCATTTAATATTCAAGTAACTCGCTGTATAATATTATTGAGAAAAGTTAAAGGAGTATATCAATTTGGACGTATTACTTGCGAGCTTGCAAATCCGGAAATTAATAGAAAATAAATTATAACTTGGCAACGTCGCAACCGATCCCAAAAATATTTTAGGGTTAAATAGAGATCAGTGATAGAAACTAGAAGAATAAAAAAAGGTATAGTTCCATATAAAAAAATTAAGTTGATCACTATCCTACTTTCCCGCAACACCCTGTATATTTCAAAATATTTTTAAAATATGCGTCTTAAGTAACCAAATAACTTTTGTATATGATTTGTTCTTGTATCTGGTTTATCTTGCGAGATATCCAAGACTTACATACTAATTGGACACCCTGTAGATAATCCTAAACTGTTAGCAAGGAAATTTCTAAATCGTACTATGTGGCCGTGGTAAAGATCGATAGAGTCTATGATTTTTGAAAATTGTGTTATTAGTGGCGGTAAAACTAATTTAAAAAAGAAACGGTACAATATAAAAGCCATCCAAACTTTGTTTTAGAGTACTCTAGGAGTCTGATCATTTTCTACTTTTTTTTGCAGTGAATAAAATGAGCCGAGGTAGGATGGAGTCTCGGAATGGGTGGTTGGGAAACCCCGGAAAATTTCATTGCCCTTTAAAGATGATATGAGCTGTTTTTGAATATTAGAAAATCACCATGATATGAGACTACAGTATCAGTCAAGGATTGCTGATTAAAAACTGTGTCATCCTAGTTCCTACAGAGAGAATTTATGAGAGTTTTTGTGTGATAATTTTTTGCGGGCGGGCGATCGATGATTTGGCAGCAAGGGGATCTCAAATTATAGCTTCAAGCTATGGGAAAATAATAAAATGCTATCACAGTAATGTGCGGGAAGTGCTGAGTCAATCAACTTGACTTTATTTTGTTCTAGTTACTATACTTCCTAATCACTTTAAAAATAATGTTCAGGGTTCACAGTAATTTAGAAGACTCAAATGGCATCAAGTTCAAGGCACACAAAATATGCTTTGAAAAAAAAACGAAAAACGATGGTTTCGCAAGGCTAGAATCAAATATCATGACGCCCTATATGTGGATTATAAGGATATTGCAAATGCCTACTTCTGCAAAGAGATTAATGAAAATGTCGAATTCCTAATCGCTCACATCAAGAATGATCGGTATCTTATGCTGTTCGTGATAACTTTCAAGGTTACAGTGAGTTATGGGAGTCTTTAGATACTCGACATAGCTAGGTCAAGTGGATTCAACTTAGGTGCGTGAAGTTTTATGATGGAGTTCAGGAAAAAGAATAAATGCCCGATTCCATCGTATAAAGCACCTTTGATTCTTTAAAGATTAGTCAATAATGAAAGACATTTTTTTGTTGTTATAGTAGTAATTCAATGCATAATTTGATTACAACCATATACTTTCAGTTATAAAGATATGAAGGATTGTCACGCTAAAAGTCAAGTGTCTCAACTAAAATATTTTTTCTGGTTTGCATATTTAACAAATATACACGGCTCTGGAAAATTTTGGAAACGATAAGTACTAATTAGTTAAAACATTCAAGCCATCGAAAAAGGTTTAAACAAGAATTTTACAGCGTTTAGGTGTGTTTTCTAGTGATCATGATATTTTTTGATGAATCCATAGCTGATCTAATCGACATGTTGCATATAAAAAACAATAATCTAAATCTTCCATTGAAGACGGCCACATAGTGATATTAGTGCCTGGGTTAAAAAGCTTAACGTACTCAGAATTTGATCAAAATCGGTGCAGCGGTTACTGAAATTATGCGATAAGGATTGGCAGGTCGACAGATAAGCATTAGACAGACCTACGGAAATGAGTAGCATGTATTTGCGATGATATCATAAAACACACCCAACCCAAATTTTTAGTTGAATCAAAAATTTCCTGATCATAATATTCTCATTCCCTATGACGTGAGAAGTAAAAAAGAAGAAAAAAATAACAGCTTGAAACATTGTCTTCACTTACCCTGATTGACGGATGTATGTTAGCCTCAGACACTACAAAACGCTGTGAGCACTGCTCTGTGAACGCATTTAGTTATATGATAAAACTGTATAGTATAAATAAATTTTGTTTACGAATTTTATCACGAATTGTTTTGAACGGTCTGTCAGCATGCAAACTCAACGTCTTTCTTATTCATTTATGGTCCAGCCATTCCCACAGTTTAGAAAGGATGCTTTGTAAGCATGATACTGTTTAAGCCAGACACCGCAGGACTTCCCATAACTCCAAGAACGCGTAGCTCAACAAATATATTTTGAACCATCATTATGACTCTGAGTGGAAGTCTCAAAGTATGCAATGGAAGTATGTTTGTTTATGAGCTTGTAATTTTCCTTTGGATTAAGAGGTTGGACCGAAGATTGAACGATCCAACTTTGCCGCGAAAACGATTTTGTCGGTCTCAAATTCATTAAAACAAGCATATTTAACAAAGAATTTAACAAAGCTTTCCTATTGGTTGTTATTTAACAAAAGCTTTCTATTGGGTATTGCGGGCTAGGTTAATAAATATCGTCCAATAGTATTTTATCAATATTGAAAAGAAAACGTCAAAGCTGGATGACACTTTTCATCAAACTATTGTTGTATATTTGTTGCAGCATAGGCGATGAATGAAGTTTGGAGCTTGAGCCGAAGTCAGCGATCGAAATAAATATCTTTTTTAATGGTTGAAATTGAATCACAAATCCCGGTAAAAAAGTACCGAATCCCAAATCAATATCTACCGTTGAGGCGATCCGTTCGCCGAGATGGTGCGTGGCCGAGTGGTATGGTGGCCGACAACGCTTGGCTGTTTTGTGGGAGGTGTTGATGGGTGTTGCTTCGAGACCCTGCCAGTGCAATTACTTTTTTTCATTTTTTTTAACCAAAATATTTATTGATATACGTTTTACTCATATTACACACATTCTTTTGTACGATCTCAAGCTCCAAACTTCATTCTACGCCTATGTTGCCACAAATATACATTTTAGTTACAACTGACAAGTATTTTCATGAAGTACGTCACACGGGTCGGGAGCCGTCGGCGTGTTTTCGGTTCTGGATTCAAAAACTCATTTTTATTTTGATATAACTTTTGGATTATTGCGAAAAAAAAACAAAACAAAAATGGTTTTGTTGTAAAACTTATATTTGATCTCTCCATTTATCACAAAAAATATTATTCAAAACCCTAATTTTTTTTCATCATTATAATTTAGCAGAAGAAAAAACCAGCGATCAAATGTACAGTTTTTCCGGAATCTGATTGGTTGAAATTAGCAATTGCTAAACTTTTGATTAAACAAGAAAATGCAATTTTTCACCCATATAGGATGGAAAATCAGACTGGAAAAGATACTAGATGGTTCATAATGGTCGATTTGTATATAAAGCATGTCATTTTTAACCTTTTTGAGGTAAACTTCAAGAGAAATCACTAGGTTTCAGAGAAGTGTGACAGATGCATGTTCTTGAACGGGCTGCTCTGATTGGTCAAAGCCTTTGTTAAAATGCGCCTGTTGATAAAATCGGCCCTAAATGTATCTAACATTGATCCATACCAGACCATAAATGGTTATGTTCTATTTACCTTAACATAGAGAAATCGTTGAGTAGTTTATGAACCTTTTCTATTTGGTTTATATGTCACTGGGCTGAGGGCAACCAGATTTGCGCAGCATACTCCAAATTCCAAATGCGGTCCCACTGGAGCGCTGTATACTTCTACCAATGTTTCTAGCTGGATAACCTGGTTCCATCAGATTGATCACTATCTATATCTGTCTACCCAACAATGAAAATTTTACATTTTCAAATGCAAAGACACGCTTCACTGAACAAGTACATGCATATTACCAAAAACTTCAACCAATACTTTCTTATCACATGAAACTGTAGCGATCCGAATGTATTTTTGCATTTACAATGATTATCCTGTTTGAAAGCCCATAAATCTTTTATGGATATTACAGTGAGGCATGCCAACCTCATCAATAAACGTTCGTCAAGGTGATTCCTTTTTTCAATTCAAACTTGTGCTGGATGAAAAATTGACTAGTTTGATATTTGCAACTTTGTCCAAAAGTCTTTTTGAGAATCCAAAAATAGATCTTTACTAGATAGGAGCGTATATCAGTATAAAGAGACACGAGACTGGTGTTGTATAAATTCTTTCCAAGGGCGTCCATAAGGGGGTGGGGTAACGCTCGTAATTACCCCCCCCCCCCAAGAGTAATGAATATAGTAGTCTACTATTCTTGAATAAATCATTATATTTAACGTGTCCAAATCAGGCACGTATGTCTACTTAAAAAATGTAATTTTGATAGTATGTTTAATGTTTTGGGGACATCTTCTATAACATGATATAAAATTTTTTTAAAAATGTAGCCTTAAGGGTCCCTATCCCTTTTTATAATTTTTTCCATACTATAATGCTTCGTGTCAAATAACGTGGATAAATAATGACGTAAAAATGTAATTCACAAAAGTTATACCTATAAAAGAAACCTTTACCCACTTCTAAAGAAAATTATAAACAATATTAACGACATTGTACAAAGTCATCGCAACAAAAAAAAAACAAGATTTAAGAGTACTGTTCTCTGGGGGCAGCAAAAAGGGTCATATGCTTGTTGCTTCATCTCCCTATTACTACTACTACCAGTACTACTACTGCTTTGTCATCAACCATTGTGCTAACCTTCTTTATTTCTTACAGTGAGAGCTATAGCCACGAGAAGGGTTTGACATGTTTCAATGTGGATTTCAAAAGAAAAACAGAAAATGCAACACCAACAGCTATTGAAAGGTTGGTAAAAATAAAACTATTATCAGATAATCTATTATACAAGGCATAAGGATAAGATGGTGACTTTTAAAGGAAAACATTCATTTTTTTTTGCAAAATATCATTTTATTTTCATATATTATCAACTTTTAACTTCATATATTTAATCCAACAGATTGGATGGCAGTTTCTGTGCAGAAATTCAAAGTCAGGGATTATCAAACCACCCTTGTCTTCATTAAAGATTGTTAAGCATACTAATAGGTATGCTGTAAATGTTAATCAATGGTTTAATGTTAAAACTGAATTTTGGAAATTTTTGGGTCTTCTTTCAAGCCTCTAAACAATATCTTGATGGGTGTAATTTAGGCTGTAATCAACAAATTTAAACCTATTCGAATTTGTTGACTGTAATAGACCTGTACAGATTTATTTTAGATATCTAAAAATATTACTCTATCCATACTTTGATGTCATGCCTATAGTTTAGGAACATTTTTGGGCATAATCCAAAAATACATTTTAGTAGACAAATTTTTTTTCAATTATGTTCAAGTTTTGGGTCACCTCAAATGTACCTAATACCTAATATTTAGGTTATTGAAAAAGTTTAAATTTAAAATATAACTATTTTCCCATATGGTCAAAACGAGGGTCAAAAAGTCAAGATATTTGTGTAGTTTGGTAACAATTTAAAATGTAACTCACAATCTATTTGACTGTATACTGATATTGATGATAATACTGTTTTTTTTTATTGCAAGCAAACCAGAAAACTCAGGAGAGATCAAGGAACAAAAAAATATTGACAAGAAAGGAGTAAATGATAAAGACCAGTATGACTCGCCAAAGGAAAGACAGTGTTTGAACATGTATAGAAAGATGACTGCAAAAGGCATCAATGTATCCTTTGACACTATTCTCAGAGGAATGCTGACTCCTACAGAATACAGACTTAGCAAAAAGAGAATGGAGGCCATTCAAAATGAATCTCATGACGAAGCGGAGAGTCAAATTGATGAAGAGAAAACTTAGATAGGAAGTAGTATTGTAGGTGATTTTTTATAGTGTGATTTGCCAATAAGTATTGTAAGTCATTCAATAGTTGCTCTTATGATGTAAACCATAAAAAATATAGTTATTCTGGATGTTGTTAACTGCTATATCAACACTTCCACTGTTACCTATTCCCCTAATTCTTGACTGATAGTTTAAAAGCCATTGACATCTTAAGATGTCAATGTGGAAAAATACAAGGATCTCGTACATGCACCAGTAAGCATTACCCATCATTTTTTCACTATCTATCATATATACCTGAAGAATGTATTAAAATATCAATTGAAAAAGCTCACAAGATACTGTCTAAAGGTACAGATACATATGCTCATAAATGGCATGCTTATTAAGCATGCTCAAAATTAGCATGCTCCTGTCACTGACACATTTCCATTTAATTGCATGACAGCCGGTTTTTTAGCATGCTCAAAATTAGCATGCTTATTTTGAGCAAGGTACCTATACACACGCTAAGAAGTAGCATTGCTCAATAATAGCATGCTTTTTAAGCATGTGTATCTGTACACTAATGGAAATTCCTATCAAACAGTCAACAACCAAACCTTTATTTCCCCTGTTTCAGCAGATATTAGTTTCAAATTGTTGAATACCAGAATGCACACGAGGATATCATAACTTAAAAGTACTCGGTAGGCAAACAAAGTTAAGTACACTGTAAACTATGTTTTGCTGTGATACCTATGATAAAATAGTTTATGAATATTTTTTGTTTAGGTATTTAATCTCTCTACTTCTATCATTATGAAATCAAGAATGGGCAGATGGGCACTTCATCTATTTTATTTACCTATATGGTATCGTTGGACCACCAGCATTTTCAAACAGTGAAAACCTAATAGAAATGGTCACTATTTTAAATTTAAGGGTTCAATCACCGGACTACTTTCTAAACATTATTCGAGAATCGAATCGGTCATTATGCCGGTATTAATATTGTACGTAGGCCGTAGTCCAAGGATTTTACAGGCGACTACAGCAAATCCTCAGTTGGATAAGCAGTCGATTCAAAAATAAAAATTAGGAAACAAAAACACATACCAAGATCACTGCTGCGTTGAAAAACCAGGCACCTCTAGTATTTTTAGTATATAAGTTCTGAACCGGTGTTCTGAACACACGTAATACTAAACTATAAAATCAACCTAGCAACAGTCGACCCAATGGCTATAAGTCTATGGCTAAAAGCCACTACCCGTTGGACACGTACTTTATGAAAAATGTTAACCACAAAAATGTTAACATTAGATTTAAATTAGCCTCCTATCTCCTATGTTTATATTTATGTAATCTATGAATGCCTTGACATTGACAGCAAAACAAACTATAAATTCCACAGAACAAGTAAATGCGTGACACAAAACATATTGTTTTAATGGCATAGACAGAAATAGAATGGAAGTAAATAGGTTGCAGAGTAGGTACATGGTACATCCCAAAATCACAAGAGACATACCTAATAAGGTAAGTATCAATAGATAGCAAACTTTTCCAAATGACCAATGATTGTTTTCTTTATGTTCAGCTTTTATGGTCTGTGTGTTCAGTTCTATGTTCAGGATAGATAGCTTGGCAACGCGGCGGTACTCTGTGGGATATTTGTCAGAAGCAGTATAATCTATTACGTAGGCTGTCTGATATGTCCATCTGTTTGTGTCTGTGGTATGTTCTGTTTTGTGCTGTGAACGTCAACCAAGCTGTCAACAACATAACCAAATTTTGAATTTGGAAATCTTCGCCCAAAATCGAAATCCCCAAAACGAAAACTTGTGGTTGATGGTTAACAGTTATCAGTAATGATGTTGAAAAGGACAGAGAGGCTGATACGAAAATGTTCTCGATTACAGAACTCTTATATTCAGTGCTCAGCCTTGCACACTACAAAATGCCTCGATTCACAGGAAAGATTGCAGAGCTTCCGCACAAATGAGGACAATCCATTGAATCACGGTGGGGAACATACAGCCCAATTTTATAAATTATCCGACAGCGATAAAGCAAAAGTGTTTTTGTATGGAGGTTTGCCAAAAACTTTTGAAATACAGGCAAAGACTTTCAATGAAACATGTCTGATGGTAAGAAAACCAGCTTTAGACATAATAAACTGCATGAAGAACATTGACTATAGCAAACCTGCTGTGCGATTTGTGTTGTATGGCAAAAAAGGTACTGGCAAGTCGTTAGCTATGGCACACATTATTCACTATGCTTATAAACAAGATTTTTTGATTGTGCATGTCCCTTGGGTTGGAAACTGGATGAGGCGCTGTAAGGAGCAGAGCAATTCTGAGACTAGGGAAGGATACATAGATCTCAACTTGGATGCCGCAGCTTGGCTATTGCATTTTAAAACTCAAAATGCACATTTATTATCAAAGCCAGAACTAAAAACTAGCAAAGACCATGTTTGGAATAAACGAGAAACCACACCAAAAGATTCCTCATTGTTAGAGCTGATAGAACATGGTATTGCAAGGGTGAAATATGCTTCAGAAACGGTAAATGCTCTTTGTGATGAAATAAAGACCTTAAGTAATGATGGTAAATGTAAGACAATTATGGCCATTGATGGATATAATGCATTTTTTTATCCAACTACAAGGGTGTTTACTGTGAAAAAGGAACCTGTACCTCCTGAAAAAGTGTCACTCACAGAAGGTTTCTTGAATATAAGTAAATTTGATTGGAAAAACGCTGTAATAGTTGTTACTGTGGACGAAATAGCCATTGCTGAAAAGGATCAAGTTTCACATCTGCCTAGGTAAGCCCTTTAAGTAGTTGTACATATATATGTAGAATTAACACTTGATTCATGACTAAAATATTTCCCTTCCCAACATAAGTTGTGAATAATGATGATTTTTTTTAGGTATCTATTGGGCAAAAAGGGTTTTGAGCACTTAGACCCTTTTGTACCCATACTAGTAGAAAATTATACAAAAAAGGAAATTCTGAGCTGCTTAGATTATTATAAGGAAAGGAAGTGGATAACACCTTTTACAGGACTAGAAGAAGAAGTTGAATTTGTGTCAAATTCTAACCCTTATAAATTAATGAAAATTTGTGCTTCTCTGTAATTTCATAATGAGTATTGTCTAATAAAGTTTTGTTAATCAAATGGTGATTTTAGCAGCATCTTTTTTTAATTCATAGAACAATAGGTTCAAAAACAATTGATAGAATAATGTAAATACAGGAATCACTAAGACCAAACGAAACTCATAGTTAAGCCTTCTCGATAAACAGAGGTTAAGAGGTTTTAGTTTAAGATGCCAGTATAGGTGATTTCTTACAAAATTTAAAAACCTGAACTTCTCCATAATGCTTTCAAGGGAAAAAAATACTAATATCTCCATAGATGTAACTCAACAAAAATATTTTTTTAAGTATCAGTAACTTTTGCCATTACTTTTTTTTGGGTCTTTGTGAATTATCAAAAAATGGGCAGATTTCATACCTCCTATGATTGTAAAAAGCTGTTTATTAAATACTTTTAAATGTAAACAAAATATGAATAACAATGAGTTACAGTTTGCAAAATATAATTAAAATGCAGCTATATTATTCATCAGTTTCTAAATGGATGTGGTTACCAAATTTTCCATATAAGTAAATCTTCAGTTCTCCCATTTTTTCTTTTACTCCACTTACTTTTTCTTTGAGATCCTTTATATCATTTTCAAGATTTTTTTTAGCATCAGCTAAACAACTCTAAAACAAAAAAGAAATCATAATATATGGTGGGGTTAGAAGCAAATGAGTGCAAGTACAGTACTGGAAGCAAAAGGTACAAGTAGGGTGAATGTACCTGTTGTCGGCCGTTTAACCAGATATCGAGATTAAAGTAGCTACATACATAAAATGATTCAGTTTAGCAGAGTTTGGAACATATAAAATATTACCCTATAGTATATTTTGTGATAATAATATATTAAAAATGTGGGATTTTCATGTATAAAATTTGTAAGGAACATTTTTTGAAAACATGCAATATATACCTGATCTCGGCCGTCCAGTGCAAATTGTCGGCCATGTATTTGCTGGTTCTCGGCCCCGGGGCTGACAAAAGGTTTTTTTCCGGCCCTAAGATATTCAGATGTTCGTTTTTTGATGATACGAGATTGACCATACCCAAATAGGTAGATATATCGGAAAATCTAAAGAAACCGATCATTTTTATATATGATATAAACCAGTTTTTATTAAAACTGGAACAAAATCGACTCTCAGGTAAAAATAAATAGGTAAGACTAAGAAAAAATAAACAATAGCAGGTACTCGCTATCACATCATAGATATTTAGACATTTCACACCTGTTATCCATGTTTGCAACGTGTTCTTAAGAAAACCCAAATTCAGTGCAACGTAGATGGTCACAGCCTATATTTTTATCAGAATCTTCTTCTGCTCTACTGTATAAGTCATCTTCACAGAAGAAGCAGTTTAAGTGATTTTTTTTTAGATTGGCTATTTGTTTAGGACAAATCTGATTCTGATCTGATCTGATTCATCTGCATTGAATATTCTACTGGAATCTACCCATATATCAATGCAGTAGATTTTTTCCAAAAATGATGTAAAGTACCCTCAGCTTCGTACTGAGATTTTGGATGAAGCTTTAAGAAATTTTTATACCATTTGGCCTGTAAGCGAGCGTACCACTAGTATGTGCAATTTTATAGTAACTGTATCAATTAAAATACCTTTGGTAATTGGAAAACCACACTTCGCTATTTCTGTTATCCATTTCAGCAAATCGATTTTCGCCTTCAAAAGTCATAATTGGTTGTGGACCTTGTCTTTTTAAGCAAATCGGCAAATCTACCATATGTAGCCTCTATCAAGAGCTACTACTTTTGGTACCCCATATCTGCCAATAATTCGCCTATTCACAGGTATTATATTTTTGTTATAATAAATAATCCTAAGTAATGTTCAAATCTATAACTTGATAATGCATGGTATCAAAAGTGAAACATTGTATTGTTTGTTCATAATGCTGATTGTTTACTTAATGGAACTACTTTTATAATGCTTCCGAACGAAGCATCTCTCGAAGAGAGCGGTTTCTCTCGATTGGTTTTCTTGTATGTGACATCAAAAAAAATAATCATTTTATTTATCGTGTATTTAAAAAGTAGTGGCCGAGAGGAGGCTGGTTCTCGGCCGTAGCATTTTCTTAAAAATTATTTTGTGTGTAGGTTATCACCTTTCATATAAAATGACGGCCGAAAACTGGTCTCAGTTATCTTGCGATAGTAAATAATCAAATGAAACAATACAGCTTAGATGGGAAGCGTCTGATATATTGAAAAAGGATAGAATATTGTCGTTGATTGTAACCATTTCTCGGCCTCCCGGGCCGAGAGAAGGTTTATGTTCATTTCGACGAACCAGTTAACCGGCCATCCCGAATTTTATTATAAAACAATGTTTTTCTAAATTTTATCGATTTAAACTTAATCTTTAATCACCATCCTTCAAGCTAACATACCTAAACATGCATTTAAGCATGAATTCAATAAAATAATTACTATTTCCTAGGGACCTTTTCACTGAATAAAATGCACATATTCAGTCGTCCTCATCTTACCTCAAAGTTACTATCATTTTGAATATTTTCTGAATACTGATGCTTCCTTTTACACGTCAGCGCATTACACACCGAAAATCTCAGATATGCAAGGAACAGAAATATACCTGTATATACGAGGTTTAATTGTGCGTATATCTATTATATTTGAATTTTGGTGGAAGTGGCCGACAACTGGTGGCGGCCGGACAACCGGTACGTTTACCCTACGTTTGTGTCACAGAAGTTCTCAATTTTGTTAACAAGCTTATGATATCATGATAGAGATGGTGCTTTATACATTAAAATTCATTTATATCCTTTTGCTATTGCAAATTTGGTCTGCTATACCTACATAGTGAAAAAATGTACTTAACTCAGTTTCTTAGAAAAGTGCACTTGTACCTATGTGCTTCTAACGCATATTAAATGCTAATCGAACTGCCATGTAAAATAGAAGTTTAAGTTAATATTATCAACATGTTATTTGATTGGATATTGAAATTTATAATGATGTTCTTACATGATCATCATCATTAAGTGTATACACTTTTGTGTTACCCTATGTAAGGATTATAAAAAAATTCTTAATAATTTGTTGGGCTTGTCAACATAATATAATATAATGGCCCCCTTTAGTATCTAGCTCTATACCTGTGTCTTTTCTACATTTTGGTAAATGAAGGCTTCTCCTACAAGGTAAGGAATTTGTTCATCATCATCAAATAGCTCTATCTCCTCACATGCTTCTTCGATACTCTGTAGGTCATTCTGAAATGAGTAAAATTGCAGAAGAACTGTCAATAATAGTACATGTATAATATACATATATGGTTATTTCAATATCCCCTGAGTATATAGTAGCATTAATACATTAATCAATGATAGTAGTGTAACAAATTTTTTTTAACTGCTGTACCTACATACCTCTTTTGATTTGATGTCATCTTTGTAGTCTTCCAGTTTTGCGTTTAATCTTGCGAACCTGTTAATCTTTTGCTGATCTTCGTAGGTAATGTGAACATCTGAGTCCTAAAAATATAATAATCTGGATGTTTTGTAATCTGATGAATGGGTGATGCTTACTGGGTGAAATGGGGGCTTTAAACCACCTTTAGAAGACGTCGCAGCCATTGAAGTTTTATAGATATGCCAACAAAATCAGTTTTTGAAAATTAAATTAAATATCCTCCAAAAATGTGGGAAGTAGGAAGGAAATACGATCACAAAACCAATGAAGTGTCAATACATAACAAAACACACCACTAATCAACTGTCATACTATCATCTATCCCTTATCTATCCACATGGCCGACTCTACACTAGGCCGGAGCCTTAGATGTGGCAACGTGGCTTAGCTGTCAAATAGTTGGCCTATAGTTTCAGAATAATTATTACATTTTATATGTATTAGAGTTCATCTGGGTTAATAAATTAAGAAAAATACTTTTTAGAACTACTACTAATACCACTTACATCTGATGTCTGGTTCATCACAGTCAGACACTACAAAATAAAAATAAACAACCTGTTTCCTGCTGCCACTTCCACTTAAATGAAAACTCAATTTACTTTGTAAATTGTCACTTGAGCTAGAAAAATTCACTATTAGGTTAGTGTGAAGCCATTCTTGGTGGTCTTGATTCCCTTTCACTATCAAATCTTTTCGTATGGTATGCCCCAGATGCATGCCCAGATGAGTTCTATTAACTGTATTTTTCTGTGATATTTGGTGTACATTATAGGTACCACATTGTGCTTTAAAATAGGTCTTATCCTTTGAAATGTTTGTAAATTATTGTCTTTATCCTTATAAATATAACCAGCCCTTCCGAGGAATACCTTTCACCCACTTCTGTTTATGTCCCTTATTAGACGCACAATTGCTAGTGCAACCTGGTACTACACACTCTGCAGGCATCTTTTTATCTTTATAGTGTCACTTGTGCAGGGAAATAAGTAGAAACACATTAAACATCACCTTGCAATGTTCTTTTTACTCTGGAATAAAGTTATGTCCGGCCATGGTTTGGTATGTCCTCTATTGGGCTGCAACCTGTTACTACACACTTTGCAGGCATCTTGTTATCTTTATAGTTTCGTTTGTGCAGGTAAATAATTAGAAACACTTTAAGGGATGGAAGGGATGACAAAGATATAATAAAAAAAGTTGGGAAAGCAAAAAATATGACCAAGGCACTGCATCCAATACTATGGAATCATAACATCACAAAAAAAACTAAACAAGATATATTTAAGACATTAATAGAGTCAGTAATGACGTATGGGTCAGAGGTATGGGTAATGGGCAAAAATATGAGCCAACGAATATTATCAACAGAAATGTCGTACTGGAGAAGATGTTGTAGACTAACGTTGTTTGATCACGTCAGAAATGAGCTTATTAGAGAAAGGATTGGAGCTACAAGCACTTCCTTAGATACCATAAGCACTAAGCAATTGAAATGGTATGGACACTTGCGCCGTATGAGTGAAGAAAGGATACCAAAGAAGGTATGGAACTGGACTCCGCCCCAAAGGAATAAACGCGGAAGACCACGAAAGAAGTGGATGCAAAACATAAACACAGAAATGGAAAAAAAGGGGCTACACGACGGAGACTGGAATGATAAAATCCGATGGCGCTTAGGATGCGAGAAGCGGCATTGAGGCTGCAAAACCTCGCTATATATATATATATATATATATATACCCGTCTGGGTCCGGGTTTAGAATGTTCCCAGGGTTTAATCTGCCTGTCGTAAGAGGCGACTAAAAGATTGGTAGTCCTTGCCTTAAAAGGGCCTATGGTGGTCACCGGCTGTGGAAGCAGGCGTATGAACCACCATAGTGAGGAAGCGGCTGCACCTATGTTAAGGACGGCTTCCCGACAGCGTCTGACCTCAGGTTAGGGGCGGCTGATAGCAAACCTGGCAGTAGGTATAAAATGCGCCCCCAGGAAGCCGACCAACATCAAACGGCTATTCGGTGCGTGGCGACACTGCGGGGATAACCCAAGCCAGGGATGAAAGCCGGCCGGCAACCTGTACAGGTCATCCCTAGGAGGCAATGTGGTCGGCTGCCTCTGAAATGTCGGCTGGGGGCCCTAAGGCTAACCACCGGACGGGCCCTACCTTCTGGTTCGACCGCCCCAGAAGAAGAGCACCCACACCAGGCCGGTATCGGAAGCCGGCTCTGGGCAAGGTGGCGGTGCCTCGGATCGCCCTGACGACGACACGCGCAACGACATGGACTGTTTTAGGTGGACGACGGAACTGAAGGATGACCTGCTGAGCTGCTACGAGAGCAGTAGCCCGCGCCGTAGGGGATACATGGCCCGCATGCATGGGAGGTGGTGTGAAATGCATCCAGAGCATAGCACAATTACCTCCCAGAGCTTGCGGAACCAGGTATTTTACCTTCGGGGGCAGGGATACGTTCGTGCTCCAGCTCAGCCTGCCCCTCCGGTGACTGAAAGGCCTGTTAACCAGGCTGAAAGGTCGCCGATGAGGCCCGCTGAGAGGGAAATCGACGAAGCCGTCTCACCTGGAGATTTCAGTGACCGAAGGGCCTTGCATAACAACAAGAGGTCCTTCAAGCTGGCAGATTTAAAGAGAGAGGATGAGGCGCTGAGTGAACGTCTATCGGAGGTCTCTGACATTTGGAGCATCAATTGCGAAATTTACGCTGCGGCTCTGAGGCTGGCTGGACAGGGGAGAGTGAGAGACTCTCCTGTCGAGAGAGCACAGAGGCGGGTGCGCCAGATGGAAGCGAAAATCCAGTTGGCTCGCCAAGAAGCATCCCGTATCCAGTGTGTGATGGAATATAGAGCGGCCGGTAGGCCTTTTACGCGCCGCGTGCGCCAGATAGCCCGAGAGCTAAGGCGCGACCATCACACGCTCAGTCAAGCGGTACTGGTTGTTGTCAAGCAGCATTGTCTTGACAGGATACGGACGCTAATCGCTGCTAAACGATCACTGGTGACGCGGGCGAGAGGTTTGGAGGAAAACAGAATGTTTTCCGAAAAGCCTGCTCGTCTCTTCCAACAGCGACCACCAGTTATAGAGCAGCCGCCAACTGCTGATCGCGTGGAGACTTTCTGGAGGGGCATTTACGAACAGCCCAAACCTCTCCAAGCAGACACTCCGGCCTTGGCGCAGTTCGAGTCCGTTTGTAGGAGGACTCCAAACTTGAATGTACTGCGTCACCCGATAAACACGGAAGAAATTCTTGGTGCCTTACGAGGCGCAAAGAATTTCGCAGCTCCTGGCCCGGATGGCATAAACACCTACTGGTTGAAAAAGTTTCCCAGTTGCCACCGGCATTTAGCTAGAGTTTTTAACTCGTGGCTAAATCAGGAGCAGCCAATTCCGGCTTGGTTTGTCGAGGGTCGAACCGTGCTTCTCCCGAAGACCGGAGATTTGTCTGATCCTAAAAACTACAGGCCAATAACATGTCTGAACGCATGTTACAAGCTCTTCACCAGAATCTTGTACATGCGTATCCTTCAAGCTGTAAATCCCGTATTTCTCAGCGTATATGAACAAAGAGGGTCTAAGAAAGGAGTAGCTGGCTGCAGGGATAACCTGTTGATTGACCGCTGTGTCACACAGGACTCCGTGCAGTACCTGCGAAACCTTTCTATGGCCTGGATCGACTATCGGAAGGCATTCGACACTACGTCTCATGAACTGATTGTGCGGCTGTTGGAATGTCTTTCGGTAGATGATCAAATAGTGGGATGCATCAAACAACTGATGCCGCTCTGGAAGACTCGGTTCACTATAACATCGGGTGAAACCAGGGTTCGGACAGAGTTGGTATCATTTAAAAGAGGCGTCTTCCAAGGAGACTCCTTGAGTCCCTTGCTCTTCTGCATCTCGCTACTGCCTTTGTCCATAGCGCTGAAAAATACTAAGGGATATAGCTGTGGCAAGCCCAATTACCGGAGGCACAAGGTCACCCACTTATTTTACATGGATGACCTGAAACTCTATGCCTCCGGACAACGCGATTTAGAGCAGTCGCTGAGGGTAGTGCAGGATTACAGTCAAGCTATTGGTATGGAGTTCGGGATAGACAAATGTGCCATGGTTCATCTCAAAAGAGGACGTTGCGGAGATAGTGAAGATGAGGAGCAGCTCGTTGATGGGAGCATCTTGCGACAACTGCATGCCGGAGATACTTATACCTACCTTGGAGTGGCGCAGCGTCACATCCAAGAGGCAGAATTGGTCAAAGAGTGTCTCCGCCGCAAGTATTTGCACCGACTCCGGCAGATCTGGTCGTCAGAACTGTCCGGCAAAAACAAAGTCGCTGCCACAAACATGCTTGCGGTCCCATTGTTGTTATACAGCTTTGGTGCTATCCACTGGAAAGTGGAAGAGCTGCGACAAATCGACATAAAGACCCGCAAAAGGATGAATATGGAGGGAAGTCTACATCCTAGATCCTCTGTCCCGCGAATATACCTCCCGCGACACCTGGGAGGGCGTGGACTATTGAGTTTGGAGCGTCTGCACAACAGAGTAGTACTGGCCACTGCCTGCTATGTTACGACGAGCACCGATCCCCTGATCCGCTTTGTGCGAGAGCACGAGATTGCGGGTAAAGGAGCCTTCCTTTTTAGAGCAGCAACACGGGCAGCCGAAGAACTTAGTCTCACGCTCGACTTCACGCGGAGGTGTCAGCAGTCCGTTACGGAACTTGCTCCCGCACAATTAAAAACCCGGATTAAAACTGCTGAAGTCCAATTGCTTTTAAGACTTCACAAAGATAAACCAATGCACGGAATCTTCTACAAACATCTAGAAGAGCATGGTTTATCTGAGCAGTTGACCTTCTCCTTCCTAAGGTCTAATGGGTTGAAGTCGGAGACTGAGAGCTCTATAATGGCTTGCCAAGACGGTGTCTTCAACACCTTAGTATACCGTAGCCGGATTATGGGTATGGATGTGCCCGATATCCGCTGTAGAGCCTGCCTGCAGGCGCCAGAGACCCTTACGCACCTCTTGTCGGCGTGTAAGGTGTACGCTGGCACAGCCTACGTCTATCGGCACAACGCGGCTCTACGAGTGCTATACTACCATTTAAGGCACTCATACGGTATAGATGAGACACCGGTGCTGCCGTATGCTCCAGGGGACATTGAGTCCGTTGTGGAGAACGAGAGGTGCAGAATTTACTGGAACTACTCATTCTCCACGCTCGAGCTTATACATGCAAATAAGCCAGACATAGTCCTCCTCGACTACCAACAAAAGACGATGTTCGTTATCGAGTTCTCGGCGCCTGCCGAGGGGAACATCGTCTCTAAGGAGGAGGAAAAGCGGACCAAGTATCAGGAGCTCCTCGGACAACTTCGCAGGCTCTGGCCGGACTACACTGTGAGTCTGCTAGTAATGGTCATTGGATCCCTAGGTGGTATGAGGGATACGCTGCTCTCTGCACTGCGCAAAATGCCGGTGTGCCGTGCGGCGGCGCACATCTTAGCCGCCAGAATGCAGAAGGCAGTCATCCATGGGTCGCTTCGTCTGCTTAGGACGCACGATTCGCGGACCCAGTGATTGCTCACCTCACGGTGTGAGGAGTAGTCGCTGGGAAATGGAACAGCAGCCCGGTGTGTCGGAGCCCGGGTTGCACCCTTTTTGTTTTTGTTTTGTCCTATATATATATATATATATATATATATATATATATTTTCCTCTTTGATACTAACCTGATCCACTAATAGGAACTTGAGCGTATTAACCTGAGCCACTTTCACGGATGTGAGCCATATAGACGGCTCAGGTCCGTTTGCCTTTGTTTCTCGGTACATTTGGCCTACTACAGTCAATTTCAGACAAAGCTTCGGTAGATCAAATGTCACAGATTGTAAATAGCGAAAACATGTTCCGTGCTCTAATGTCAGAAAGGTAATAAACGTCAAAATGTGGTGGCTCAGGTTAATACCATTGCTAGGAAATATAGTTCACAGGATTTCCACAAATGGCGCTGCGATTTCATAATTTATATACAAGTATATACCGGAAATTGTTATAAACATGAGCCAGAGGATTTGGCAACACCGATCATCAGGTCCATGCTATTTTATCAGGGCTAGATGCTCCGCTGTCCGGTTTTTCGCCTGCTGTGCGCATGACGTCACCTCCGAGTGATTCTCATTAGGGATATATGGGTATTATAGTTATTTTCTTTTTACCGCGCTTATTTTCACATTTAGCTTTCTATTGGGTATCGAGAGATAAGTTAATAAATATCGTCCAATAGCATTTTATTAATATTGGGAACAAACGTCAAAGCTGGATGTCACTTTTGATCATATCATATATAAGTTTTGTATCAAAACTATTTTCGTTTTCTTTTTTTCGCAATAATTAAAAAGTTGTAACAAAACAAAAATGGGCTTTTCAGTCCAGTACCGAAAACACTCCGATGGCTCCCGAACCCATGTGAAGTCAATATGTTTCGTTGAAGCGATCCGCTCAGCAGTGGTGGGTCGGGTGGCGTAGTGGTATAGTGTTATGCAGCAAATTGCTGTGTTCAAGCGGGTGTTGGCTCGAAACACACGCTTGCAACTTTTTTTTATTTTTTTTAACCAAAAAATATATTGATATGCTTTTCACTCATGTTACACACATTTTGTTTTGTACCATCGACATGAATATGTTTTTGAATCAAATTTTACCACTACGTCATGTGACCCTCTGCAGAACGGATCGCTTCAACGAACCATACTTGACGACACGTGGGTTCGGGAGCTTTGGGCGTGTTTTCGGTACTGGACACAAAAGCCCATTTTTATTTTGAAATAACTTTTGAATTATTGTGAAAAAAACAAAAATAGTTTTGTTATAAAACTTAAATGTTATTTCCATGTATCACTAAAAAATGTATTCAATTCAAAACCCTAATTTCTTGTCATCATTATATCATTATCAAATAATCCAGTGATCAAATGTTCCGCTTCTGTGGAATCTGATTGGTTGAGATTAGCAATTGTTAAATTCCTTGTTAAACAAAAAAATGGAGTCAAGTTGATTGACTCAGTACTTCCCACACATAACAGTTGCAACCAAATCATCGCCCGCCTGTCGTCAAAAAACATCCAACACAAAAACTAGTAAATAGTTTCCTAAATCTCTCCGTAGGTGACACAATTCAGCCCCAACTGGACGAAACGAAACAATCAGGAACCCCCAAATTGCTTAAAAACGAAGTTTGAGCTATTTTTATATTTTACTTCCCACACCGATAGGTGAGGGGAGTATTGTGATCGCGAAAATTTTCGATTTTGAGATAATACGTTTTTTGGGCGTTTTCTGATGTGTACATCATAACGAAAATCCACGTCACTCATTTCCGTCGGTCTGTCTGTCGGTCTGTCTGTCTGTCTGTCGCGTTTTTCTACCCTCGTAATTTCAGTAACCGCTGCATGGATTGTGATGAAATTTGGGCAGCGGTATGCTGTGGGGTCGTAGTAGGTAATGTTCCTATAATTGAAAATCGGTGCATAGGCGGCGGAGTAATTAGCAAAAAACAAAAAAAATTAAATATTGCTGAAACTTCGTTTTTAGGCGTTTTAGGGGTCCCTGATCATTTTCTACTTTTTTTTGGTGGGGGTGAAATTGGGGTGGTTGGGGGGTGGGGGGTTGTAAAATTGAAAAATTTGTTGCTTTCATAATAGACTGTCCACTGACCTGTGAAGGAAGACCTGGCGACATAAATAACTTTTTTAGGTCCATCCGAACATTGCCTTTGCCTATTACAGAAAGCAAAGGACTTAGAATTTTTTTTGATGTAAACATACGAGAGTATTGCGTCAGATCGTTGTAACGAGGAAACTGTTGAATTGATTTTAATGAAATTTTGAAACGGCATCACTACCATGGCGAAGATGGAAAACGCGTATGGTTCTGATAAATCGTGCCAGTGGCGGCGCAGAAATAATAAAAAAACTAAAAATATAAAAACAGCTCAAACTTCGTTTTTAAGCGTTTTAGAGGTTCCTGATCATTTTCTGCGTTTTTTTTTTGGTGGGGGTGAAATTGGGGTGGTTGAGGGGTTGGGAGTTGAAAAATTAAAAAAATTCTTGTACTCATAATAGGCTGTCCACTAACCTGTGAAGGAAGATCTAGCGACACAAATCAGCTTTTTAGGTGCATCCGAACATTGCCTAGCCTATTACAGAAACTAAGGGACTTAGAATTTTCTGTATACTATACGAGAATTTATTGGTCTAAATCGTTTTGTATTTTGTAACGTGGACACTATTAAATTGATTCTAATGAAATTCTGACACAGTATATTGTTACCGTGGTGAGAATGGAAAACGCGTATGTTTGTTAAAAATCTTGTCAGTGGCAGCGTAGCAATAATCAAAGAACGCGACAAGTATGAAAGCAATTCAAATTCGGCTTTTAGATGTTTTAGGGGTTCCTGATCATTTCTTACCAGTTTTTTGGGTGGGGGTGAAAGTGAGGTGGTTGGGGGGGGGTGGGGGTTGTAAAACTGAGAAGTTTGTAGTATCGATAATAGGCTGTCCATTGACCTGTGAAGGAAAGACCTAGCGGCATAAGACAATTTTAGGGGGGGGGTTGGCAATTATTTGGTTGCAAGGGATCTTAGACTAAAGCTTCATGGTATGGGAAAATAATAAACTGGTATCAGCGTAATGTGGGGGAAGTACTGAGTCAATTAACTTGACTTCACTTTTTAGTTTTTTTATTATTGCTGCGCCGCCACTGACACGATTTTTTAAAACCATACGCATTTTTCATCCTTGCCGCGGTAATAATACTGTGTCTAAATTTCATTAAAATTAATTCCATAATTTCCGTTACTAAATTCAGAACGACCTAAATCAAATACCTACCCCTACCAATACCAAATCCCTTGATTTCTGTAATAGCCAAGGCAATGTTCGGATGGACCTAACAAACGTGTATTATGCCGCTAGGTATTTCTTTCACAGGTCAATGGACACTGTTATAAATGGAATAAGTTTTTGAGTTTTACAACCCCCCACCCACTAACCACCCCAATTTCACCCCCACCCAAAAAAAGTAAAAAATGATCAGAAACCCCTAAAACGCCGAAAAACAAAGTTTGAGCTATTTTTACATTTTTAGTTTTTTTATTGTTGCTGCGCCGCCACTTACACGATTTTTCCAAAACATGCGCGTTTTCCATTCTCGCCGTGGCAGTAATACTGTGTCAAAATTTAATTAAAATCCATTCGATAATTTTGGCGTTATGCAATAAAGAACGATCTAAAACTAAAACAACACTCGGATATACAGGGTTATTCACGTTATTCGACACGGAGAATTATGTCTCAAGTATTTGATAAAAAAGAAAATAATAATTTGGGATGGATAGAGACCCATAAAGGCTACATTTTAAAAATATTTTCATGTTATACAGGGTGTTCCAAAAGCACGAAATGTATCAAAGTTACGTTTTTTTAAATGGAACACCCCATATATTATTGCATATTCAGATTCCTTGGTGAATTCTAGTGTGACTTTATGTATCATACATGAGACTTAAAGCGAACCGTTTAGGTGTAAATCATCATTTTCGGTATAAGTAGATATCAGGAAAAAATTGAATATTGCAGAGATTATAAAACTTGGCAGGCTGTGGCTTTGCCGTATTACTAAACATAAAATGCGTCAGCTTTGATGAGACTGTCAAATTTGAATTACGTTTATGCTTGGAGAAATCGGTCGATGAATTAAGGAAACTTCGATCAGCGATAACTTGATTATTTCAAATGGGAATGCCTAATTTTTTGTATATGGTTAAAAGTAGAATTTGATAACCTTTCTAATGATATAAGGTTGTGCATATCAATCTCTGGTAGTTTTCATTTAATTTCAAATTTTCAAACAAATCGGCGTTTTTCAATTTGCCTACCTATAACCAACATAGCAGGCCATGAAATATAAACAAAAACCTGTCCAGGTAGAAGAAAACAACTAACTCAGCTGAAAAATACACACGAACTAGACTAAAGGGACAAGATTATAAAAATTACTCGCAACAAACAAAGTTCAACCAGAAACAACGGCGGTAACATATCTTTGGTCAAAGAGAAGCAGGAGTATGGCAGAAATGGATTTTTTCACGGTCTACTAGCTACTGCAATGTACTAGAGATTGGCAATTTCCAAAACCATTAAAAATTTTGAAATAAAGTAAAAACTACTTGAGAATGTTGTAAGCAGTTTATTATTTTCATAATAAAATTTCACATTTAATGATATAAAAAAGTATGCAATTCTGACAAAACTCTAGTCAAAAGTACCTCTGACTGGAGTGCTGAAAATTCTTCAGTACCTATTAGCAAGGTCGCAGAAAATGAAGAATGAGTTAAAATTTGATCAAATTATAAAACATAACTTAAATGGCAGAAAATTTAAATCTGATTTGTCAGTATTCCTTTTTTGCAATATTGCTAATAGATATTGAAAAATAGAAGGGCTCCAGTCAGAGGTATCGACTTCGACGCAAATTAGTACTTTTTTACACCATTACATATGATTGATAGTTGCGTGCTGGAGCAACAGTCGCTGGTTGTTTCTGTTTCATATGAGGGTTTTTGATTGCCTTGGAAATGTTTAACCTCTAGTAAATTGTGGTAGCCAGTAGACAGTAAAAATATCTATTACTGCCATACTCCAGCTTCTCTTTGACCTTAGAGATGTTATGGCAGTTGTTTCTGGGAGAGTTGATTTGTTGTAAGGAATTTTTATAATCTTGTCCCTTTAATCTAGATAGTGTGTATTTTTCAGCTAAGTTAGTTGTTTTCTTCTAGCTGAACAGATTTTTGTTTATATTTCATGGCCTGCTACGTTGCTTATAGGTAGGACAATTGAAAATCGCCGATTTGTTTGAAAATTTTAAATTAAATAAAAAACTACGAGAGATTGATATTCACAACCTTATATCATTAGAAAGCTTATCAAATTCTACGTTCAACCGTATAAAAAAAATTAGGCATTCCTATTTGAAAAAATCAAGTTATCGCTGATCGAAGTTTCCTTAATTCATCGACCGATTTCTCCAAGCATAAACGTAATTTAAATTTGACAGTCTCATCAAAGCTGACGCATTTTATGCTTAGAAATATGGCAAAGTCACAGCCTTCCATGTTTTGTAATCTCTGCGATATTCAATTTTTTCCTGATATCTACTTATACCGAAAATGGTGATTTACACCTTAACGGTTCACTCTAGGTACCATGTATGATACATAATGTCACACTAGAATTCACCAAGGAATTTGAATATGCAAAAATATATGGGGTGTTCCATTTAAAAAACCATAACTTTGATACATTTCGTGTTTTTGGGACACCCTGTATAACATGAAAATATTTTTAGAATGTAGCCTTTATGGGTCTCTATCCATCCCAAATTATTATTTTCTTTTTTATCAAATACTTTAGCCATAATGCTCCGTGTCGAATAACGTGAATAACCCTGTATACATGACAAATTATTCCAAGTCCCTTGGTTTCTATTATAAGGAAGGCAATGTTTGGATGGACCTAAAAAATTGTATTATGGCGCTAGGTCTTTCATTTACAGGTCATTAGAGAGCCCATTGTGAATACAACAAATTTTTCAGTATTACAACCCCCCACCCCCCAATCACCCCAAATTCACCCCCACCCAAAAAAAAGTAGAAAATGATCAGGAACCCCTAAAACGCCTAAAAACGAAGTTTGAGGCGTATTTGAAATTTTTCGTTTTTTGCTAATTACTCCGCCCCCCGTATAACGATTTTCAAAATTATAGAAACATTACCTACTACGACCCCGCAGCATAACGCTGCCCAAATTTCATCACAATCCATGTAGCGGTTACTGAGATTGGGAGGCTAGAAAAACGCCAACAGACAGACATTTCAGAGATTTCTACGTACAAATGGTTTTTTGGTACATCTCGATAGGGCTAACCATTTTCGAGAAAAATGCAAAGCTTTGAATCGATGCAGGCTATTGTAAATAAATAAATGTTCATTTATTTAATAAGTGTGCTGTGAAAAACAATTGAAATAATTGATAAACAACTTAAGAACTGTCAGTTTATTCAGTTTAGAGTTATTACAAAACATTTAGGTATTATTTTTAAAGTAACATTATTCAATAAGAGTTTGAACAAGTAAGAAATAAAATACTAAGACAAATAGAGAATGTTTTCTTAAAGTGGAAGTGACCGCCACCCGCTGAATATCAGTACACTTCTACTTGACAACAAACTCTGAAACACCATATTCTAAAATCAAAATGTCAAAAAATTACCATTTAGAAAATGGGGTTATTTTTACCCCTAACTCCTGCCGTATGATACGCCTCTGATTAAAATTATGAAATTCTGAATTCAGAATCAGATTCAGCGTCAAAAGTTTACCCATCGTACCTAATTTCGTAATTTTGTTATGAATGGTTTCGAGAATATCGAGGGAAAACCGTCTTTAGGGTGCCCCATGCAAAGGAGCGTAGCTCCCTTAGGAAGCATTTCCGGACCCATGTTCATATGACATTTTCTTTCTATTTTTCAGAGTACTATTCAGTTAAAGTTTGTTAACATACTTAATTAACACCCTGAATAAAAATGAATCCCTTTTCCCTTGGTCACGGCATCACGTGAGAATGACTTGACCATATTGACCAATACAAATTACAGTATCCAAAATCCAAATTACAGTATTTTGGAAGTCGCCAAAGTGAAATAGATTCTGAATATGCCATCCACTCGTGGTGGCGAAACGTCAAGCCTTAACGCTAAACGACGCCGGCTTGACAACCCAAGAACCACACATTCACTCGACGGTGGCCGGGAAAGCCTCACACAGTACATCAGGAGTAATAATTCCACCCAGTCAAGGTCAAGTGCGCGTGTTATTTGTATATATTTGATTGCTAACTATTCTGAGCCTAAACCCAGCTGTAATCTTGGCAACATTGCTTGGCTCAGGAAGATTCGATAATTTACATAAACTTGTATATCAAAGGCTCACAATGGTATTAAATGTATGCATGGCTCATGTATGTACTATAAATATGAATATATAAGCATTTTCAAAAATATTTATTTTAAATAATTTCTTATGTATATTACGGTTTTTAGATACAACACAATATATCTGGAGATGAAAATAAAACTATTATTTATCTAGCACATCTCTAAGTAGGTGGCTCAGTATATGGTCAATTTCCAATTGGCTCAGGTTTGTTATAATGATGTATATATATATATATATATATATATGTACCGTGTAGATATATATATATACTTTAAAAATCACCTTCCAATCTTATTTTTCACTCTGGAAGATTGCACTAATGACTTCACAACAAACAAAAGCTCGGCCAACGATGCAGTGTTGCCATATTTCAATGCTCCGGCCTAGTGAGTAGAGTCGGCCATGTCTATCCACCATCTATCTGTCACTCATAAAACCTATAACGTCCTGTCACTTTCATAGAGTAAAAAAGATTTAAGAACTCTGTTATTTCTAGAATAGTTTGCCCAGAATAACCCGCTGCGTTGCCAAACTGCCAGTTTATAACGAAATTTCGTATAAAATAGAAATATATTCAGAGTGTCGCATTATAACGCTACTGCATGAAAAATAGAGCAGTCGCTGATAATATTGGATTATCTACACACTAAACAATGGTGGAAGGTCAGGTGCTGTGTAAAATAATACGCATTATTTCTTATAGAGATAGAATTTATTGCGTTCAGGAAACTTTACATGTTTCGTAATTTCCGTAAATCATTAACACAATGCTAAATCTATGTAGTCATCTCTCAGGCATATCGTTTTTCTCCATTTATTCATCGTACAGCAGCAGAATTTAGCACATATTCATCATATCAATAGAAATGCCAAACAATCGGATAAAAACTGAAATTTATCGACTTCGACTTACAATAAAATATACCAAAACATTTTTTTGGAGAGGAACGTAATCCGTACTCTCGGCAGAATTTTGAATACTAATAATTAGTTCAAAATATCTACAATTTTTTACGCCCTCAGTAAATTCCTATTGATAATCTGCAGATTCGACTATTCTGTAGGCTAAAACATTAATTTATTATTCATTGCGCTTGAAAAGCATGAATACTAACAACCTTTTTTTTACAAATCGACATTAACAAAAGGCATCAACTGAGCGCTTTCACACAAAAACGTTAGATTTTTAATCTATCAAACATGCATCACATTTTCGATAAAAATAATAAGTAACGAAGGAACCAATAAGAAATAATTATGTTAACACACTGCATTCGAGTATTATTATTATGATTATTATTTATTATGTAACAATATATACATTTAGAATAATCATGTTGCTCCATAGTATTTGAATCGGTGAACTGTTAGTACTAGTTTGATGGTTTAGGCCAATGAAATGTATTTTCAGTTCAAAGATTGATGTCGTCCTTAATGGTAATTGACTACACCTATGTAGATTAGGAAAAGTAGATAACGTGTTATAAGCACATAAGCTACTGCCCATATACCAATCGTTTTCTTATTGGCGTATGTCTGACCCGTCTGATTGGCTTTTCCATGTGAGCCGAATGGCTTGATCTGCCAAGGAAAATTCAAATGTGTTGTTTGCGTTGTTGGTTTTCTGACACCTCAAAAATCATAATTTTTCTATAAAAACATGGCATATGTCTACACTTCCAATCAGCTATTTATTGATTCTAGGCAGGTGACGTGATCTATCAAGGAAGATTTAAATATCTTCCTTACTTTCTTGGTTTCGTCATACTACAAAAACTCAGAAACATTTGTGACACTCCTTAAGTCACATAAAATATATTGGTATTAGTCCCATTATTGCTGCTAAATCAGAGTGAGCGTAGC
This sequence comes from Callosobruchus maculatus, assembly GCA_951848785.1. Taxonomy (NCBI): domain Eukaryota; kingdom Metazoa; phylum Arthropoda; class Insecta; order Coleoptera; family Chrysomelidae; genus Callosobruchus; species Callosobruchus maculatus. Next base: position 5,529,589 of record CATOUR010000083.1, read on the forward strand.
TATGTTTAGATACTTTTTTTTGTCTATTCTTTCAGATATTTAGATATTTGTAGTTCATTGTAGCTCATTGATACCAATAAATTGAATTGAAAAAATTGTTCGGCGTCTTTCAGAGTGCTTTTTCTTTCCATTTTTTTTCAAACACTTCAGATGGGTACTCGTGTTACTGCAAAGGCGTAAGGTGGATTTAGAAAGTCTTAAATATGGGATAAATAAATTATTTTTCCTTAACGTATTCCACTGGTGACTTTTAAAAAACCAGCCTGTTTCTGTTCTGTTCTGGATTATTTCAGAAACACAAGCCTATAAAGTGCTCTCCCTTCGAAGTCCTTAAGGTAGGGTCGATCGACGATGTGGTCGACGTGAATTCAGCTCACCACCAGTGGGTCGTTCGATGGTCGTCTCGAAATGCTCATTTTGCGTCTCCTCATTCACAATTGCATGGGATCAGCATGGAACTGATATTTCGTGTAGTTCTGATGGAGGTAAATTTTTGAGGTTATACTTTCATACCAGTCTTGATTTTGTGATTATATGTAGTACAATGAGGTCATCACAAGCGTCTGGAGTCCAGACGTTCCAGGCGTAATCATTAGTATTAGTTTTTTGCAGTCCCCTCCATCACTGAAATTGATCCATTCTAACTATCTGAAATGGTTCATCCCTAGCTCCTTTGAGAGGGGGATTTGTTTCAATTGCACCTGGCCTGGATCCAAACCTGCGTTACCAAGAACGGGCTACAGTCACTCTTCATCGAACTAAATTCAGAAGAAACATTAGAAACATTCATGGATTGAATAAAACAGATAACGACGCTGTAAAAGGACTGCTTGACGTGGTATAATTAACTAACGCCTTATTAAATAAATTATTGAGGCTATTCAATATTGTACAGGGTGTCCCATTTTGGGCACTTTGATGGGGTATCTCGGTTATTTTTGAAGATAGAGAGTTGCGGTTTTCGCGACACTGTGCTAATTTTTTGTGAAAGTGAAGATGCCGTTTAGAAAATTATCATGGCCCTCTTGGTTTTTGAGATACAGGGTGAAATCGAAAATTATCGATTTTGGGACCACCCTCGTAACTCGGTTGTCTTTTATCCTATTGAAAAGTTTAAAAAAAAAGTCTTATAGAATTTTTTCTGTAGAACTCAGTGACGTAGTTTGATTTTTTCTTATTCTAACCATTTTTCAGTTATGAAACAAACATATATTTTTTTAAATGAAACAGCCTGTATATTATTTTTGAAGTCAATCGGAAATAATTCAAGCTTTTCAAAAATATATATTAGTATTGAGTTATTTTAAAAATTACGCTCAAAATATGATTTTTCCAATTTTCACTTTATTTGTAACAGTAGGCCATGGTTACACAACTATAAATAATAAGCATCTAAGCAGTTATTACTCTACAAGAGACTTCCCACTCAAATTCGAAAAAAGAGAATCAAAATCCATCTTTTTAAATAATAATGTCTCATTAAAATGATGAATATTGTGTTATTATAATATTGAGTAGATAGTGGGCTATGACTCGGCTATTAAAAACAAAAAAGCAAATCTGTAAAAAACTTGCGAGACTGCCAGCTTTTAATCACACTTTTATTAAATATAGCTTTGTTCTTTCTGTGTTTTCATTTTCATTTCATTTTCATTTTTATTTGTAAAACAGTATTACAAATATTGCCACCCTCGAAGGTTATCCCTTGTATGAGCGTATTGGCATACTGACATTCACATTAAATTTTGACAATATACGTATTAGTCCAGCTTTTTGGTTATTCTTCCTGCGGCATTGGCTTCAGTCATCATTCGTTCGTGTTTATCTTCCTTGATGCTCCTTGAGGCTCTAGTAGCTGATTATAGGTTTGTTTTCTCAATATTATTGGACTATTTGGCTAGTTGAAACTCTACATTTTGACGTGGGATATTTGACACTTAATGTCAATTTTCTATAATAATGGCAGCTTAGATACCCAGAGAGACATCAACCGTTTTCAGATATATTTGCTCGTCTAAAAATAAATATTACATATAGTTAGGTACGGATCCTTTATTCAACCACGTCCTAAAACTCATTTCAAGGAGAATAGGGAGCAAAGCGTAACAAACGTATTAGGTTACATAGAAGCAACGCATTCATCATGTTGTAAGCACAAAGAAGAAGCTGTAGGGGTACAAAAATCAACTGCAGAAATAATTCTAAAAAAATACAATTACCATCCATACAAGTTTAAGATACTTCAACATTTGCATTTAATTGCCACCACACGAAGGAGACCAATAATTCTTTTAAAAGCCATTAAAAGAATAAGAAATTGTGCCAGATTTGCATTCGAGAAAATAGCCTCCAACTTGAACCAACACCTCTAAAAGCTCCTTGATGTTTTTAGTTTTTATTTTGATTCAAATCCAAATTTAATATTGTGTTGATATTCTTCAGATATAGTGTTGGTTGGTTTTAAGTAATGTAATGCAATAAGTAATATTTACTAAATATTATCACAAATAGTAGTTTATAGCGTATAAGATACAATTAAATAATTGAGTTTAAAAGTATTGAGTATCTAGTATCTTAATAATTGTTTACCTGGATATTGTTTTTAATAGATTAGTCATGGCTTACTGCTACAAATAAAGTAAAAAATGAAATTCTGAGCTTAGTTTTCAAAACAACTTAATACTAATATATTTGAAAAGCTTGAATTATTTCAGATTAACCTGAAAAATAATATCCAGGGTGTTCCATTTAAAAAAATATATGCTTGCTTCATAACTGAAAAATGGTTAGAGCAAGAAAAAATCAAACTACACCACTGGATTCTACAGAAAAAATTCTATAAGACTTTATTTTTAACTTTTCAATAAGATAATAGACAACCGAGTTACGATGGTGGTCCCAAAATCGATAATTTTCGATTTCACCCTGTATCTCAAAAACCAAGAGGGCCATGATAATTTTGTTAACAGCATCTTTACTTTCACAAAAAAGTAGCACCGTGTCGCGAAAACCGCAACTCCCTATCTTCAAAAATAACCGAGATACCCCGCAAAAGTGCCCAAAATACAGTATCCAAGGAAGCTAACAAAAAACATAAAATAGAATGTTAAACGTAGTACTAACAGTATCACCTCAAGTGACGCTACCTATTAAATATTTATAATCCTGCAAGTTTTTCGATATATTGATTATTTTTGTAATTAATTAGGTATGAGTCAACGTATATGTCTACCTACTTCAGATCTATTTCGAATGACTAAAACTAGACGTTTTTGTCAATATTTCCATATCATATATTAATAACTTAACCTCGGTAATAAATAGGTAATTTACAAATCTCTGCTAGCTAAACTATACAAAATCAATAAGTTTGAACAGAAAAGGTACATCGTATGGCAAAATTTCTGTTGATTATAAAAATATGCCATTTTGAAGAGGCTATATCTATAGATTTCGTTGTTTTGGGGATGTTCATGTTGAGTCACATTGATTAATCAGTTGCATTCGAAAGGCAAAAGCTTACCTAGAGAGAACAAATTCCAAAATATATACAAGGTACTGAAGGAAAAGTACTGAACTAAATTACATTTTCGTTACCGCTATTCACCAACAACTGTAGATCCATAAACTGAAAAAAGCACAAAAACGATAAATGCTTCACTTCAAAAAAACATTCAGATCGGCTCTGTAACTTGTGAGTTTGAAATCACAAAGTATAGGTTGTGTTCATAACGAGGTTCATAATAAACTCTTTATAAGATTACAACATACACATTTTAATTCAATTTTTCATGAGTTACTTGACCTTCATCTCTTGAACAGCCACTCCGCCAAAATGTTTGGAACTATTCAAATTTCCAATGTTCACATTCAAACAAAAAATAGAATTGTTGATTTATAACCTTTTTCTATCGACCTCAACTCAATGTGAAATAAATTATAGAGAACGACACAAAATACATTTACTTCATGCTTATACTTTCACAGATGTACCTTTTCCATAGACAAAACTGTATGTATCAAATTGAATTATGCTGTTAAGTTACGCATATTAAATCTTCATTAAAAATTAACGATAAAATATTAAGCAACATACGCGGTGTTATTTACATGTCAATATTACAAAAAGGAGCTGCAGGTCACCAAGCTTTAAAATGACAGATGACGCAAGGCTGACATTGACACTTTACCGCCAAAAATGTAAACAGGTGGGAGCAAAATATTTGTTTTGACAGACCGACTCATGTGCTGGATTTATAACAACAAATAATAATTTTCCATTTCTAGTACGGAGAGCGCTAAAAGTTTAATAAACGAATGAATAAGTCATTGAAAAAGAGCGTAAAGAAGAAACAAAAATTACAATTTTTAGGGAATTTTTGGTAGCAAAGCCATCTATATCATCATAGTTTATGGTATTCATCATCTCTGCTTCTACGCAAAGAAGAGATAGGTATTCCTTTTTCTTGAGACGTGTCTTAAACAGCTATATCCAAGTTAGCGTAAACATTAGACACTAGACATTTCTCAAAAGTGTTCAGAGACTGAGTAGTGAGTTTGATCCAGGCTTCACTGCACACATTCTAGTCTTAGTAAAGGAAATGTGACTGAAAATGCACATATTCTTGAACCAACTCCACAAAATCACAATAACGAGTCATTATAAGTACATGCATCTCTGGGCTAAAACATAACAACATTTGTTCATTTTGGCTAATAAAATGTCAACTCAACCTTGTTATCACTATCGATCGATCAAGTTCGGCCCTGCGTAAGATTATAGTTAGACATCACCCAAAATACTTTTGAGCTATCATTGTTAATTTTTTCACTATACAAAAACAAACAATTGTACCCATACATTTTAGAATTAGTAGAGGATACAAAGATTTTGCAAAGTTACGCTAATATCACAATCAAAATCATAGATAATTAAAGAGAGGTTTAACGAAATTATCTATATACATTTTAAGTAGGGTTGCACTCAAATAATCTCATTACTCTTATACCAAACGAGAGTCAAAACACATATCTATTAGAGTACACATCTCTGAGTTCTGCTCGATTAGATTCAATACCTACTTGTTTTGTCACAAATGACAGTCAGCAATTTGTGTTTTTGATTACTCTGTCGCAAACCCTGATGAAACCCATGATGTAATGAACCCCTATAACCAGTTCATTAAGAAATCTGTTTCTTCCAACGATATAGTATTTCGAGTGGGGCAGTGTACAACAGTTGTTGTTTAAATACTTATATATTTTTATAATACAATAATGATAAAGAATGATTTGTAATCACTAATCATATGACACTGACGTCAAATAACGATTTGATACGTTTGAAACTTGAAGTTGAAGCATCTCTACTTCGAAGTTCATGATAATGGCAGTGAATCTCAAAAATATATACAATCACGAATGGTTCCGGTGTTAACTAAACATCTAAGCTGACATCATAACGATGGACACGGTTTCTCAAAATTAAATGGAAATTGCTTGTCGTATCACAAAAAACATACTTTGCTATAAAGACACTGAATTGTTACAATTTTACAACCTTCCTGCTTATTTATACTCTTTTCATTTGTGTTATAAGGTTCGTTTTATTTACGCCATACTTTACTGTGAACTACAGCCATCGAAACTATATTAAAAAAATTGGATACACAAGGTACATAAAGTAAACAATCTAGGAATTTTCGAGTAGCTTTATGCATTTCTTAGAAAGAATATATAACGTAGGTATACTGTGCTTTTCTTCAATGTCCCCACCCTTTTATTCTTTAAACGAGTCAAGTTAAAAAATTAAACTTTAGATAACGAAATTCATGCATGAATACTATATTTTGGGGTAAAACTGACAGACGAAACTTTCAAGATGGCGACTGGGCGCCATCTTGGACAAAAAAATTAGATTGAAAGGGGGTCTTGCGACAAAACTTTTTGAAGCTCCTGAGGTATACTTCACAACCCTGGAATATAAAGTCAATATCTTTACCTACTACAAAATGGCGGCACAATTAATAATTACCTGATACAAACAATTATATCGATACATCTAGAAATATTTGTTTAAAGTTTGAAGTTAAACGTAGAAATTTAAAAGAGATATAAAGTTTATGATAAGGATTCATCTTTCATCAACAGAGTCTGATATTATACCGGATCGATTATGGCTGCATGGTATATTCCTCGGCTAGGCACTCCCTATTGAGACGTTTAGATACTGTCCACAACTTGGGATTGAGGTACTGTTTGGGAGCATTTAGAACTTCCCCTAGTATGAGTTTGTGCTGTGAGTCTGGTCTAGAACCACTTTCGTCGTTCCAAACTTTCGTTCTCGTACGCATCCAGGATCAGGACTTAGCCAAATCACAGAAATTGTACATTTCTTTCAAGTAGCTGTGACAGTTACCTTGGCAGGCCCACAATCACAAGACCCCTGTGTGTTAGGCTGCATGAGACAGCAGAGGAAATCAGGTTTTATTTTAGTCCAACTTATTGGACAGTCCAGTCTGAGCTTCCTCCATGGTGCCTTCCCATAGTAGAAATTAATACGGAACTCGCCAGGTTGTCGAAGCGAGACACACCACCTGTGCAATTCAAAGCTCTGTTTACCGACCTTTTACATCGGTATTCTGGAGCAGAAATACTTTATACGGATGGATCTAAAACAGAATTAGGTGTGGGATCCTCCCTTGTATCTAGCAGCAATGCATATTTATGGACCTTGCCATCCTCCGCATCCATATTGTCAGCAGAACAATATGCCAACTGGCAAGCGCTGTGACTCACTTACTGCATTATTAAATTTAAAAATAGGAACAGTCATGACCCACTTAATCAAATGATACTGGGTACGTTAAAATTACTTATAGATTCTGGGAAATCGATCGTCTTCATTTGGGTCCCAGGACATGTCTGCATAGAAGGCAATGAAAGAGCTGATGAAGCCGCTCGCCGTGCTGCGTCCATGACTTCCACCGATATAGACTGCATCAAGGTATCAGTGCAGAAACTACTGATTAATACTGTAATGAAAAGAAAATGGCAGAGCCTGTGGGAGGAAACGGACACCCAGCTACGTAGGCTTAAACCCAGGATTGGACGCTGGACTCCTAATACCCCACTGTCCCGCAATGAAAGGGTACGCTTACAGCGTCTGAGAATTGGACATACTGCCCTAACACATGCGTACCTCCTTCTTGGTCAAGATCTCCCCATGTGTGAAACATGCAACACTGCCATTACAGTCTGCCATATTCTTCTTGAATGTCAACAATATAGTACACAACGTGGACAGCTTGGTATCCCCAACGACCTGAAACCATGTCTGACTCTATCGCAGAATTAGTACCGTCCTTCTGTACCTGAAAGTCATAGGACTATATTGGGAAATTTAAACTGTAAAGTGTTACACTACTTACATCAACACCAATCTCAGTAACCATTAAATCAAGTCTGAGATGTATGACTGATTAATATCCAATCAACTACTACGCAACTAATGACCACAGTAGTGGATGCTGCTAAACACAAAGAAAAAGGATTCATCTTTATTTTTATTTAGATAAAACAACATGTTTATAATACAAATGATGTTTCTGTATCTAACTATTCCGCCATTTTGTAATAGGTGAAGATATTAACCTTAGGTATATTTTACGGTTGTGGAGTATTCGTTGGGAGAATTAAAAAAAAATGTGTCAAAAGACTCCCCTTCCTATTTAATTCTTTTTGTCCAAGATGGCGCCCAGTCGCCATCTTGAAAGCTTCATCTATCAGTTTTACTCCAAAATATAGTATTCATGCAGAAATTTCATTGTGCTAAGTTTTAGTTTTTTGAGTTGACTCGTTCAAAAAATGAAGGGGAGGGGGACATGAAATTTAATAATAATACTCTATGGGACAATGCGCATAGAAAAAGTTTCAAATTTCCTTATGAATATTCTATATCTTAATTGTTTTGAAATAATTGGCTAAACTCACCTGCCCATTCGTCAAACACACATATTTGTTATGTAAACCTCTGACATATCGTCAGCCGAAGTTTTAAACCAATGATTTTTTATAGTTGAAGACGTAAGAACGAACGACAATAAAAATCTGAAACAATACCACCCCAACAGCAGATTATAGCGAACATATCTCTATAACTTTGCAAAACTTTTTCCGTCTCGTTTTGAAATTCCTAATGCGAAATCCGGATAGCTCGAGCTTGGAATTTTCAGTCATAAAGAATTTAAAAAAAAAAAATGGAACAAGTTTCTCTTCCATGACCTTCATCGCAAAAAGTATCACACAAGTATTGTGTTAATTTCAATTTGCTATTGACAGTTTCTATTGAAAAATTCTTGAGGACAAAACAATAGTATTTGTTAGACAGAGCACTTATAGTATAGTTGCTTTTCAGAGATCAATGTTTAGCTACTTCAAATATGAAGAGAGTCTTGCAGATTTAAATAATACATTTTTTCTTTCCTTTTTGTATCTCGTTCAACTTTGTGAAATCCAGTCAAAAAATGAGGAATATAATTTCTTATATGTAAAAATACTTAAGTAAAAAACTAAATTTTGTACAAAAATTTGTAGGGTAAATGAAGAGGAAGAAATAAGAGAGAAAGGCTCTTTCCAATCTCTTAAAGAACTCTTTTAACCGAAAGCCTCCAAGCTCGACCTAACATGTAAATATTTAAATACATATTCAGCTACAGTCTTCTCCACCAATCCCAGTTAGATCCGTTTGATTTCACCTCTTTCTATCACTATTTAGAGTCCCACTAAGTCTCTCTGGGAGGGAATATCCGTCTTCCTCTGACTTCCGCTGTGTCAGGGCTTCTCCTAGTGCTGGGCTTATATAAAAATGTGTAAACTACGGTACACTACTTTGGGAATCATGCAGTATACAAGTACACACACATTTAACAAAATTTGCAAAACAGTAAAAAGAGGCGTGCCAAGAGCACTCGTTTTCGAAATAGTCAAAATTGCATCATTTTTATTAACAAACGGGACAATAAACAGGTTCCCCCAAAGGTCAAGGTCAGTTCAAGGTCATATTTGGAAAAGCGGTCAAATAGCAGATAAGCTGACTTGAATAAGGTATAGGGATAGGTCTTCTAACAGAGGCCATCTTTATGAGGTCGAGATCAAGGACATTTCAAGGTCAAATTACAAAAAGTTGTCAATTACTTATCTTATAAGTTTTTTGTTTTGAAAACTGTGCGTTCGAAGTTAGTATATCTTTATGAGGTTAGAATTAAGGTTACTCAAAGCTCAAATCCAGAAAAACTACATTACAGAATTCAATGACACATTTGTCAAAACGTCCTTGAAATCCCTTGCACTGGCTTTTCTTTTCTATTAGACCTACAAATGGTCTTGATGCTGTCCCCATGTACACTAATTAACATTGCACTCTAAACACCAATAAGAAAAGGAAGAGCCCTTGTAATGACTTAATTGATGGCTTTCTATCAGACCAATTAATTGTTGACCTGAGATTAAAATTTTGCGACAAAAAAAATGTTCAGAGTATGTGAATGGAACACATTTCAAAGCTTTCCACTTTTCAAATTTGTTACGAACCTTTATGTTGATAAAAAAACCATTTGATTATTATGATCAAATTTTTCAGAAAGTTATTCAAGTTTAGCGTTAATAACTTATAAGGCACTTTTCAAGAGTGCCAGTAACCAGTAATTACAAATTCACTTGAAAAAAAACATAAATGTTAGTAAGCGATTTAAATTCAGTTTTTTGTTACTTTGAAGATAGCCTCATAGGTCTTGTGGCAAACATTATTTTGTCATGACCACCATTCAAAACTACTAATCATAACTGGTTCCACTATTTGAATTTGGTGCACTGACTTACCACTATCAACTGCTAATTTCCTTTTTATCATCGAAGGTAAAGTGTTTACGAAGTCACTTGGAACAGCAAAAAATGCTTGGGCGGCATCTCCTTTGTGAACGCGGCAGCACCGACACTCGGTTTATCGTCGGTGCGCGGCAGGTATACAGGGTCCCGGGGGCGTTTGACAAAGGAGAAGCCGCCCAAGCATTTTTTGCTGTTCCAAGTGACTTCGTAAATACTATACAATGTCATAACAGACATAATGTACTTCCACCATTATTTCAATTAACCTACACCCATTCTCAATAAAATTCTTAATTAAAAAATTCTGACTATGTTGGAATGTCAGTCCCATCTGAAATGAAAATTGTTCGTTTTTGACAATATTTGCAAAACAAAACATGTAGGTACTGTGAAATTTTCCAATTTTGTAAAAATGGTGGATGCGATATGCTTATACGATATCAAGGCATTGGTAAAACTGGTGGGAGTGCCTACTATTTCACCTAATTTAATGGTGATGAACCTATCGACATCTTTTTATTTAAAAAACTACTGACATTACGGCTGCTTTTGAAGCAATAAGGAATTCACTTTAGAAATCCGAAACTCTTTTTTTTGGACGTAGTTTCCAAATAAGACCACGTCCGACCAATAAAGCCAAAAGATGCACCTAAACAAATCACTAACTTAGTGAGGTTTCAACTGATTTTTTTAAAGCCTCAAACGTACTTAAAAGATGTACTTGTCTACTGCATTATATTTGATCTAGGTGATATAATATACAAAACAAACTGGGTGGCCGCACTATTTAAAAATTGAGCACCTGTTTTCACCAGTCACAAAAATATTTAAACAATAAAGAAGATCCATGTCATCCACTCACTTATATTATATATATACCAGAAAAAAACTGAACGTTCCGTAGTAAGTGAATGACGTACATTTTAAACGCCTATCTATAGAATTACTTGTATTTCGCTATATCGTCATATTTGTCCATATAGATAACGGGTTGGCAGTGTATTTTTTAGAATATAAACCTCGCAATATGGACCAATATGAGGTTTTGTAAAACGTAACCCTCATATATCTTTATCTATATATTTACTATAAATTAAAATGCGTCGATAGGATTTTGAAGCAAACTGTAAAAACATTAACGACCATCAAAAAGTTTGCTCAAATATCATAGATAAGTGCAAAAGGATCGCCAGCGTTTTTATAAACGTTACCTTAAAAAATGGGATAGATTCAAACACTTGAAAGTTTCAAAATTTCAATCGAAGCAGCACAGATGATCTTTTTTTAGTATAACGTTTCCTGCATAGCTGTTATACAACCATCGCATTACTTCATCTGTACATTTTACTTTTCTTTCCCTTTTCCCTATATTTGCAGATCTATCTGAATGTACAGTAGATTTCAGGAGATTTTTGTTCTTTAAGTGTGGCGTTTTTTCTTTCCCCCTTTTTTTACACACATACAGGTATTTTGCACAGTTATTTCTCTATCATCGTGGTCGAGTAATTAGTCAAGGAACAATCCTATTTATAAACTTCGTTTTTTGGACAGCTGACAGTTGTTCTAGAGCAGACATAGGGGTAATCTATAAACAACTTAGCTTTTTGCCTCGCCTGCTGTAGAATCTTCAAGGCTTCACACACGCTGAAAAAATATCAGCACAAAGAAGTGACCTCATTGACAAAGAAATTCTCAAATAGCATGTTCGATATATGAAAGTTATGTTTGTATTGTCTACAAATTAATCGTATTTATGTATATAAAACGGTGATTGAATGTGCTTATCCTTGCGAGCGTGAATTAACGAATTGAAAGTAGTTACTAATTCAGAGATACAGAGTATGCTTACAATTGAATTACAGTATTTTTTCTGTAGGTATACCATAGAAGATTCAGTTTTTAGTACATGTTGCTTAGAGGAGTTCTCAGATTTGAAGTACTGCTTACCTAACAGAGTAGTTCAATGCATACAGGTACACTTATCATTCTTCATTTATATAAATTAAAAAATTTAGCTGTGTTGTGCTTTTGGTTATTCTAGTTATTTCTCAGACTCCATCTCACTGTTAGTCCTCAAGACTAATTGGACCGTATTTTCTTTACATATGCGCTTTTTATTTAACAAGACCTATTATTTATTTTTTTTAACATGAGTTACCGGGTGAGAAGCATCAAATTCCGAAAAGAAGAAGAAGAGCTTTTCAAGTGTATAGTGTACATTGAACACACTGCTATACATAAGAAATTCTAAGAAGTGTCACAAAATTATCTAAACTGTTTACAATGCTTTTATACTCAAATCTCAAGTATGTATCTCGTAAGGTTTTGATTTTGATCAGGGAATAGAGTATTTTTAAAAGAACGACGCCTCTTCAGAAATACGTAAATGTGGTTTAAGATGTCACTAATTTTAGTCTATGATGACATTTTCAAGTCAGTCAGAAGTTAAAATTTTGACAACATGTATGGTTTAGCTTATGACAGTTGTATCAACCATAACATATTTCTTACGAGACCTTAAAACACTTTTACCAATGCCCTATACATATAGGTGTTCGTGATTTAATTTTATATTCAGTGCAAAACATTTAGGTATATCAGGGAAGTGCTTTATAAAATAGAGTTTGCAATTTAACTTTTTCATTCAAAATTGATTCTTATAATATTTCGTGCCATTTTATTCTCTCAATTCCTAGCTATTGTGACGTTGTATATCCTTCTTGCCTTGATTAGGCTACGAGAAAACGTCTTCAAGTCGTTCCAAATAATTGCCTTTCATTCAAGGGTTAAGGAAGTCTGACCATGTGTCATCCAAATATCCTCGTCTAACATGGTTGAAATTTGATGATCTGGCAACGTAGCACCTTCTTCTATTTGTAAAAAATCCTGTTTCAGTTATTAAGTCTCAAATATTTTCCAGAAAAATTTAAGCTTTTCTTTCGAAGTACATTTAAGTCCACTGCAGCTAACCTATACAATTCTTAATTCTACATAGCTTTAGAAGTTTCGCATTGTTTTTTTCAAAAGAAATTCAAGTTAACAAATAATTAATGAGTTAAATAGTGACTCTCCTTTTTAAGTGCCTCTCTCATATTGTTTTAGTATTTGGTACACTGAATATGTTTTTTAGGAATGTCAATCTCTTGAAGGAATCAGTTTTCTGTGCATAACTTAAAATTATATCGGCTAGCGTATAGACTATATGTCTAAAATGATGCAGGGTATCCTTTTACAAGGATCTTTGTATGAGTAATTTGGATTTATTTAAGCAACACCGTCCAGTACATGTGATGTTCGGGAACTACATGATCAATTTTTCAAGTACATTCAGTCATGAAAAAAGGCTCGACTATACTCTTAAATTTGAGTAAGTAAGTTCTTTCCAAGTTCAACTAAAAAAATAGTTTAAAACCACTTAGTTTCAGCTTTTCATTCAGGTGTTTCTCTTGTAAACAAGAACAGTAATAACGAGAGCGAGGATGTCATTTGTCATACTTCAGTTTAAAATGGTTGGGGATCTATCAAGAGACTGACTTCCTGTCCTAATGATACAGCATTGTTTCTGAATTGGCATAGCTAATGATGGACGTGTGAGGATAGTTATTAACTACACATTGAGTTTCGTAATTTAAACGTAATACTGCGTAGACTCGATTCAAAGGAATAGCTTTATCTTGGGTAAATGAACAACAAAATACTATTGACATTTCAAAATGGGCTACACCATTTGGGTCAGATAATTCATACTAAGTTACCCGCTGACTTAGCTAATCCCAATGTATCGAAAGAAGCCGTTGTTTGAAGCGCTTTGTGAAAAGTTACCTCCTTAGCTACAAGGGAATGGTATAAACTATATGAAAAGTGCAAGAGATCATGTAGATGGTTGATTAAGATCACTTTTGCGCAAAGAGCTTCAATCATTTTACCAGAAAGTATTGCCACGTAACCTCACGATGGCGATGGTTATAACCTTTCAATTTGATGGTGTACATATGTTTGAAAGGTTTAAATATCTCCTACATTATAATACCTCCTTTAAGGATAAGAAACAGCCTATAACGGTCCAGGTAAAGTTAATAGTAGTACTGATGTATAACTGATGTGAGTTTTATTGAGTACTTTCCTTTACCTTTACAACAGTTTCATTCAAACTACTCATAAACTTGTTAAAGTGACTTTTAAGGGCTCTGTATGTTCTGTACATTGACGTTATGTACATTGACAAGATATATTGTGCATACAGGGTATCAATTAATGCCATTCATTTATTTCATTATACATGTGGTTAAAACGAGTTATTTTCGTCATACAGTGTAACAAGTTCCATTTTTGCTTCTCATATTTTTTTGACACTACTTTTGAATTTTGTGATTAATGTTTTAAGTTTGGAATATCAGTCATTTTCTATGATCTCTACGATAAAGGTTCAATATTGTCAGCAACAGTACATTTATTAAATATTATATTCCGGTATTACATTTGAACTGAACAGAATTCAAATCTCTTTTCCTTTGTTTAGTTTTATGGTTACTTTCATTTTTATTGTTTCTGTGACTGCTTTTGATTTTTCTGCAAAACTAGTCATCAATGCAAATTAAGTGTATGTTTTCTTGTTTTGATAAGTACTGTCATCCTGTACTATATTTGAACACTCAAATCCTCATCAATTGATAAATTTGGCAAAAAAGATGAAAGACCGAATGCTACGCTAGTAGTTGGCAACTATTTTCTCTAGAGCGTCACAATCGAAAGAGCGAAACAGGTTTTCTTCAAATAGGTGAAAATTAAATAATTATGTTATACCTTCTGGTGATGTGTATTTACGTGCTCTAACCTAGTATTGCATAGTAAATGGAATTTAAAAGATCTCAGAGAGATCACAAAGTATAATATAACAAAATAAAATGAAGTGAAAGCACTCAAAGAAATCATCAGAATCTGTTTCTATTCCATCAGGGGTTACATGGCAACCTTAGCATAGTATCAACCTCTTTTACCACGATGACAGTTTAGCTAACTACATACTCTAACAATATATTGCATGTAAAAAATGTAGGCGACAGATTTCGGGCCACCTTTGATCAATTACGGTGAAACCAGTTCGCACATTCTATCAACGACGACACTATCAAGATACCACCTCACGTCTAACTTTTCTAATTCACAATCCATATAATCTGAGCATATTAAGGCCAATTTTGCAACATTGGAAGATTGAAGTTCGTCTATGGCGCACTGAGAGTCAAATTGCTCCAGCCATGACCGTGGTTTAGTGCAGGAGAATTAGGTTTTATCCCTCAGATTTAATGCAACATCCAACAGTACCACATGTAGCTTGCAATATTTCGATAAATCGTTTAAGTTATGAATACTGGTATTTTGTGTTTTAAATAGAACATTCTGGTGGAGTTTAAGCTTAACAATGGAAGAAAAAACTTTGCACTTTCCACAAAGTATCGTAACTTTTTGTATTCTGCCAAGGAGAGACTGATGGGGTAACTGCCCAGGTTGCAGCGCTAAGGCACAGCAGTGTAACTGCTAAACCACCGTATACTCGAAATGATCTCAGATTCTATGGTTCCCCAAGTGCAGACGGAAATATCCTACAACGTCCTTTTCTCAAGAAGAGCCTTTATTGAAGCATACAGATATATACTCCAAATGGCAGAGTTCACTACAATAGTGCTCTTCCACTCAACCATAGAATGACAGTTTGATGTCACCGTCCGATCTTGCACTATTCGTGGAGTTGAGAGGTATACCACAAATTTTTAACCAGCAATGATAGCCATAGAGATGGGAGTAAATGAGCTGAACATACGACCCCTTCTCAAACAGACTATAAAAATATTTTCAGTCAGGCGGCTCTGAAAGCATTATGGACCAAACGGCTTGACTCAAGACTCGTATAGTACTGTATACATCTCCTCAATGAACTTTGAGGAAGGAACAAAGTAAATTTGGTTTGGGTTATCGTAGAGTGGAAGACAATATGTTGGCCAACACACTTGCAAGAGGAAGAACTGAATCTGCATTATAGGACCAGAACCATTTGCGGGTATTGCGAAAAGTACTGCTAGGAACCATCCAAGAATGGGAAAAGAGAAAAGCACTCATGGACTGGCGAGATACACTAAGGCTATTACACTCGTTCATACCATATCCCTCTAGTCAGCCCCACCACCCTAGGAACCTAGAACGGAGCAAGAATGATCTGCGCATTCTGGTTGGTCTGTTGAAAGGACAGCGTCATCTAGAAACCACTTGTGGAGTATAGGTCTGGAACAAACAGCGGACTGTCATTTCTGCTATGTTTTCCCAAATATTCTTGAGAAATGGATGCTCAACTACCCAATATAGCGAAGAAAGTGTTGATACAGCTCAATAGAGCTTCCCTTAACCTCCCAGTACTTCCCAGCAATGGATTCTCATATTGAGGGAACAGCTGGTCAATCTTGAATTATGTGTGCTGCAGAGTGGTGAGTCGCTCAGCCTTAAATTAAGGAGGTGTCTCCTTAGCTGCTAGAGTTCAGTTACAATATAGGTCATGAGCATGGACAGTAAGAACTTTGTTATAAACACGCTGAGATACCTGAGAACTTCTCCAGCAAGTAAATATTAGGGGCTATTAAGACTTTTTGCGCGCGCTCTTTTAATATTGTTGTTATTCAGATGTGGAGAGCAAGACACAAATAGGCTCGGGCTCTGGAATATTGACCTAGATAGCACTTCTAACCAATCGGTCCACTGTGACATTTGGACTCAGAGTTGACTTTTACCCAACGAACTATTTCGCTATTGCCACTAGAAGCACTCACAAGTACCTGATGAGAATCCAATACTTCAATATCGAGATACTTATGCCTATGATATTTCCACAGGTAACGTTGTGCTCAGCTAGGTTATACCAGCTACTTTGAGCTAAATTATGACAGCATGTTCATTCGTAGACCGCTTGATTTTTTTGGTAGTGAGGAGATTAGGTTTCAGTTGGCCTAATGGTTTAGCTTAGGCTTAAGGCTTATTGTGCATCTCCAATTAAAGGGATCAAACAGAGTCCCATCCTAAGTTATGTCGCACCGCAGGTTATCAAGTATCGTGGCGTGTTTCATGGCTGGGTGGTAAAACCAGTTGCCATGGCACTGTATTCTGTAAGCAGCCATTTTTGCCTCTCTCTCTACGTAAATGTCAAGAGGTGAGATATTCAGCAGTTCCTCCAATGCTCCTCTTTGACCACCAAACAATAGCACTGTACACCATCACAGGTCTAATTACCCTGGTGTATAGCTAGTTTACCATCCAGTGAGTTTAACCCCAGGTTCAACCGATCGCTCGTCTCACGTCTCATCATCATTGAGGTATTTAGAGATCGGCTCATGATATTCTCTATGTGGCTGTTCCAAGTTAGTTTATCGTCTAACTTGACTCACAAGCAACTTCTATTATTTTTTTTATTTGATTGCCGAACTCTTCACGTAGCTTCATTAGTTTTCTTTGATAGGTCTCAAAAGATATTAGGAAGACTTTCCACCTAGTGGCACCTACTGTGTAGGATAGATTAGAAATATATTTTGGGATCACTATCTGTATTTAATTATAGGAATGGCATCCTAGCCACATCCGATGCTCAAATAGTCAAATTAATCTTTAATGCAAATATTTACAGGCGTGACAGCTCCTTAACATGATGTTCAGTCTAAAACATGTATGTAGCCTATTGCTGGCCACGGTTAAAGTTGAAAAAAATTTTGAGCCGGGTATCAAAAGGCGGATTATAATGTTTGCACAGCATTTTCAAACATTATCTTATACTTTCTAGAAATTATAAAACCAGTGCTTCTGCTTCCAACTGAAGCTTTCAGGATTCAAGCATACTAGAATTCTGAATTTTTGGAATTTCGAGACTTAGCACGCACTTTAACTAGAGTCATGTACGTTTAAGCTACTGTACTAATTGAGTTCAGTAATATCCATCTTATTCGTATTTTTTTGGGCATATTTTTTTATACTTATCTCCACCCAAGACATTAGACTTTTAAAATCGCAAAATACAAATTTTCATGACACTTATTCTCACAACTGTTTGCATATTCCTCATTCTTTTCCCTATACTACATTATTCCAGCTATTATGCGAGTTTTGTTGGAAGTTACACTTGGTCTGAGATACGGGTCCCTGTAAAGCCAATTCCCCCACACCGTGTTCGTAGTTCATCACGCGGGCAGTGTAACAGTCGTAGCAGAACCGAGGCGAAACGGGACGATTTGGCAACGTGGCCCGTGCGGGTGTTGCACGGCCGGCGTCGATAGATGGCAGCACGGCTCGTACAGGCATGCGAAGTTCCGCAGGTCTTCGGCTCGCACGTACGGAGGCTCCGGTAGACAATGCGAAGTTTGGAGGTCACTGGAATGTCGTCTCTGGGCACATGATGGGCCGTCTTCGTAGCATACGTGTGAGGGATATGCGAGTGTGAACGGCGCATACCTGGAAATTTTAAAGGTTACCTTTTACAGTTCAGATGCTTTTTTGTTTTTTTAAGAATTACCGCCAATTCACCATATATTGTGACAAAAAGGTATATAAGACTATTTTTTTGTTGCAAACGACACCATTTGGAGAGCAAAAAAAAAGATTTTGTGCTTCTTATTTGGACACGCTGTGAAAAAAACTGGAAAACAACCAAGTGGAGGGGGGGCATGTTGCTTAGGGTATTCTCATATCATTCATTCATGATAGGGAGACAAACCATCGGAAATGAATGGCAATGAAGGGTCTTCTTTTGCTATCTCAACACTGTCTATGGTATGGGAAAAAGTTCTCAACTTGTCTCTGAAAAATATGGAAAACCATACTGGTTTTTCATCCTTGCCACGGCAATAATTCGGTGTCAAACTATCATTGAAACCAATTCAATAATTTCCACGTTACACAATACAGAACTATCTAAAGCAGTACCTACTTCTATGAAAACATCTGAAGATTTAGTCCCTTGGTTTTTTCAATAGGTAACGTAATGTTCGTATGGACCTAAAAAAGTGTATTATGCCACTAATGACCAGTTGCTCCAACTTTCACTTAAGGAACGATTAACAAAGGAAACCTCGACATTTAAGGTGACCTTAAAGTTCCAATCGCTTGCACGGACGTCAATCGAACCTTACTTAGCTAAGTACTTGTTATATGTGGCAACGCTGGTTCTGTCACGCCTATTTTGAGTTTTGTCACTCCTATTTTGTGTATTATGTTCGTGTTCACCATTTCTTCTTGTTAAATTCCGTGGTTCCTTGGATTGGAGGTTGAAGTTTGAAGTATTGAAGCTAACTTAGCTAACCTTAAACCTTACCGTTTTTGTACATTGGAATATATCTAAAGAATATAACATATATTAGAAAAAAAAGAAAAATGAGTGAATGCATACAAGATATATTTGCCACAGTATGTTTGTAAATCCTAAACCTTTTGAAAAAGCTTAATTCATCTAGCTCCTCAAAGTAATTTGGCCTGTGGTAAATATGCCTAGGAATTCCATACTCCACACTCCACGATATCGACAACTGCCACATCATCATCCAAAAAATCGAAATCTTCCATAATCACGATAGCAAGACAGCACCAGATCACAATGATGCGATAATTAAATTCAAAAAGTAGTTAAGTCGTGTTTAAGTCGCTAAAATCGAGCACTTTGTAAAGGATGGTTTAAGGAGATTTTGGGTATTCCTTAAATGTTGGTGCAATGAAATATTCTACATAACCATGATTTAAGGATGCTCAACATTTAAGGATTCTTTAGAAGAGTTGGTGCAAATGGGCATAAGTATTTCTTTCACAGATCAATCAATCAATATTATGCGTACAAAAATGTTTCAGTATTACAAAACCTATTCCCCAACCACCTCAGTTTAACCCCCACCCAAAGAAAAGTTGAAAATGATGAAACTCCTAAAAGTTGGAGGTATATTTGGAACTTCATGTTTTTGCCGCCCATGTATCGATTTTCAAAATTATACCAGCATAACCTACTACGACCTCACAGCATATAACTACCCAAATTTCATCACAATCCATGCAGCAATTACTGAGATTACGAGACTTTAAGGAGGCCAACAGACAGACACACAGTCAAGCAGACCAACAGACAGACTAATGGAAATGAGTGACGTGGATTTTCGTTATGTCGGTATCATAAAACGACCAAAAAGCGTATTATAGCAAAATCGAAAATAGTCCCTTCACCTATCGATGCGGGAGGTAATAAAACATTAAATTAAGATGAAACTTTACTTTTAGAAGTTTTGGTGGTTATAAAGTCCTCAAGGTGTTGCCAAAGAAACTTGGAAAGAGGAAAAAAATTGGGGTTAAGGGTGAGGGGGTGTCAAAGAAATTTCCTTTCTGGCTCTAGTTTTTGATGCTTGAAGAGGCTGATTATGCTGCTCGATATTATCGAGTAAGAAGTAAAACCACAGCATAATAAACAACCAGCATAATATCTCTGAAAAATGGTTCCCAAAAAATTTGACCTTGGGAGGGTTTATGAATGATTTTACGGCTGTGAAGTTTGGGTAGAGATGCGAAAATGAAAATATCGATACCTGTACCAACTCGATATTGTCTAGCCAAATAGGCGCGTTTGGTTCGTACAGAGCATTTTGTGCAACTGATTGTACCCCTCAATAGTAATTATTATATAATTATTTTCGATACCGATACAAAAGTATCAATACCAGCTTGGAATGCCTCAAAAAGTATCGATGACAAAAATACTGGATATTAGTGCAGAAGTATCGAAGTGTCGTTAGCATCCCTATAAAAAACCTTCCAAAAGTGGGGATGCGCGTGTAATTTCCGTCACCTTGAGTTATTGTGCTGGTTGTTTACTATTCTGTGGTAAAACTATATGACTCAGTGCTTTTATTATCATCAAGTTCTTTTACTTATGTAATAGAAGATCTTTACGTCCATTGAGAGACATATAGCACTGAAGTAAAACGAAAAGAGGCAACTCAGGATCTGTATCTGAATTGTACCACTGCACTTAGGTCTCAACTGCCTCATTCTGCATAGTTACTCAGGATTTTCTAAGGAACTAGTGGCTATTTTCTGGAGTTTTCTTTAGTTCGAGGTTTAAGAAATCGCGCAGTGATTCCAATGATAATTTTGATTCCTGATGTAGGGAGGGGCTATAAGCAAATAATATCAGATACGATAGATTTCATTTTTTATTCTTACTGTAAAGAGGGGTGACATGTCCTTCCTATCCCCACGTGTCAACGCCTCTGCAAGGAACGATTGAGTGAAACATTGTCCACGAAGCGAAATAAACAATTCTATAGAAATCTAATGAAATTATAGTAGTCTACCTTTCTACCTACCTTCTGACATCTTGTAGACATTGCTGATTTTGCCTGGAACCCGGATTCATATACAGCTCTATGTCATCTGCGCTCATACTAACAGCACACTCATGTGCCCCACAGCTCGACCCCTCCAAATGCGCATCCCAAGACCGTACGAAGTCCTCGGGGTACTTCGCATGCGCGCAACAATCCAGATCGCACAGCGACCTTGTGCTATCCATCCTGCGTGCGTAATGACACTCTTCGCTCGTGGAAGAGTTGTCGTAAACGTCGCACACGGACCGGGCGTGCGCGATGTCGGGTGGGCGGGGCCTGCGCTTGCGTCTGCCCCGCGGGGGGCGGAGTCTCCTCTTCGATCAGCTGACCGGTGGGCGGGGCCGCTTGAAGCTGCGGCGGATGTAGGTGGCGCACGCCTTGCCGCGCTGGGCGATCATCTCCACTAGGTGGTCTTCCAGGACTAACAGAGGCGTGATTGGGAGCGGCAGCAGGCTAAGGGTGGCGGTCAGGTTCAGAGTTTCCCACTGTTGTCAAACGGCGCTGTTCGGGAACCTGGGCGGCGGCAGCGGGGGCGGCGGACGGCCGCCCGCGTCTCCGGCTCGGGAAGATCGCTCCGAACCAGCTGTCAATAAGAAAAGTTAGAGTTCAAGGTTATACACAAAAAAATAGCATCAAATTTGATGATAAGTTATTTTTCTAGCTCTGTCAGACACAGGTGTATTGATCGAGAATGGGCCTATACCACACTTTTGGTTTATTGGCTTAAACGAACCCTGACACCAAGTAGATGCCATAAATAATTTTACAAAATTTTTCTATCGTATTTATAACCGAAAAAAATTGCTCTAAATATTGAATTTTTTGAATCCATACACTTCCCGCCCAGGTTGTGACGTTACCTGTAGGGAACCAATAAAAGCTCACTGGTACAAAACAATAGCATCCGCTCGTAGTCATCGGACCACGAAAGGACGCTTCTGATTGGTTCCCTACAGAAAGGACGCTTCTCATTGGTTCCCTACAGGTGACGTCATCATCGGCTATTTCAAATTACAGTACAATTTTATTTTTAGTGTTATCCTCATTTGGATCAAGTTTTCTGCTGACCTTTTACAGTAAATAAATTGATCAATTTGAGATCACGGTATAGGCCCATTGAAGGGATGGTTAAGAAGCGTGCGCGTCATGTGGAAGGCAAGAGGTTTAGTTTACACCCAGGCTGACTGTTTTACAGTTCTGAGATGTAAGTATTGCGGCTTCGAGAAATATTTGACACTAGAACGTAAAAATTTACCATATTAAAATTAAAATTCAATCTCAAAAATACTATTCACACTAATTATACAATTTTTAATATGAACAGATATACATTTTACACTCATTTAAGAATTTTCACACTTAGCTAATAATAAATACTCTCTTGGGGGTGGGTTGGTCCAGTGGTTAGGGTCGAGGGCTCGTGACCGGAAGGTTCCGGGTTCGAGTCTTGTTAGAAGCGGAGATCTATTTCTGGTTTTTTCAACCAAAAATAGATATCCATAAAAAAAGCTCAGCGAGAATCCCCACCTGAGCATTCACTGTTGGCCTCTAATTAACAGTGCTGTTCCTAAGTGGCGCCGGGAAACAGTAACAAAGCCTATATAGAATACGAGGCTAATGACCAAAGTAGTCGATGCCGATGACACAGAAGTAAAAAAAATACTCTCTTAGGCTTAACACTACTAAAGGCAAGTTTTAGTGTACGATTATGGTAATTTTCATTTGCCAGGTTGAACAAATTATTTATTACTTTAAGAAGAAATAACATTCAACATTTTGAGGTGAGACGCAATTTTTTTCAGGCTAAAAGCCAGAAGCGGCATAACACAAAATATTTTGCTGCAAGCTAAACACATTCATTTCACAATTCATTTATTAAATGTCAAACAAAAAATAGCTCACTTTTTGTTTGAGTCGACTTGGTATTTATATTTTGCAGGACCTTCTTGTAGACAATGTCGGGAAATTAACTTGTTATAGTTTGTTTATGCAAAATATAAACTCCATAGCACTGTGTGACATACCTAGTTCTATTAAACTGGAACTATATTAGTTACGTGACATTTTCTCACAGCAAATTTATGTGAGAATTCATGCAAACAAACCGTGTTCACTGAGGCTTTGTATCAAGAAATATTATAAACCATGCTTTTGAACTAACAAACGCTACTATTACTGTAATGCAGATCTATAAATCATGAAATATGTATTTCCAAATTATCACCATAAATCGACAAAATTTTGACTACCATGCAATTATATGTAATGCTGTCGTCATTTACTGCTAAAAAAACTGCGTGGGCTTTGTGTGAATGTCTTTGCATTACTTCAAGGTTAAGATATTAAAACAGAAATTAGGATGCTGCTAAAAACTGTTGAGGACATTGCGTAAGCTGAGAAACCAGAACTATAAAACGAGCGAGATACAGCGCAAACTAAATTAAACTCACAAGCAGGTAGCAAAACATAAGATCAACTCCAGTGCCAAACTGTGTAAGCAAAAGTAAATCATGATGCCTCTACCTTAGTTTACTCTATTGTCGCGGAAGTGAGGTCGAACTTTTTTTTTTTTAGTTTGATTTATGTGTAGGTCATAAATAAAAGAAATAAAAAATATCTAATAGGCAATATTCTTTACTCAAAGACACAAACTTTCAACTGCTTTAATCACATTGATTTGTTGACATACATACATATCCCGGATCCAATTTGTCAGATTTTTTAGTCCATTTTGTTCCATAGTAGTGTGTTACGACTCAAATTAGGGGGGACAGGGTGATTCATGTTTTACCTGGATATGCTGGATAAATTTTCCAAAACATTTTCTTATCGATATTATTGATCTTTGATGGTATTTAATTAAATTAGTTTCATACTTATCACTATATAAATGAAGACTGGAATGTACTATTGTAATGAAAAAATGTTCGTAACATCTGTTCTCTATGATAAATTTAAATGGTTTAAGATTCACGAGGTACAATGTATAGAGTATTTCAAATAGATGCTGAACGTTATGACATATGACGATCAGTACATTGATCTTGATACGAAGTAGTGGATAAAAGTGACTAGCGATAAGTTAGGTGCAACTGGTGTTTGGTGTATTGGTGAACTGATATTAATTGTTGGTATACCTGGAACTGTGGCGTATGCTGAATGTCTTCTAGGGTTATATGTTGATTGATAATACCTTCTCTCGAAGGGATTTGGAACTGACAAATAATATTGTTATAATGAGGATAATGTGTAAACATATAATATTTATCTATATTCGGTCTATTTTTGTCCTCAAGCTCAAGCATAATATAAATTGGATTGGTTGTAGATTTTTAAATACGCAAAGTCCAATTGTTTCTTCTTTTTTTGATGCTTTTAAGTGTACAAAGTCTAGAATTACTGAATAATGCTGATGGTGTGGAAGCACGGATCCGTCGAAGTTCAGACTATCACAAAAATCAACAACTAAGCGTATTACAAATAATCACTGCAAGATCTGTAGGACAAAAAGTATAACCTTGACTCATAAACTTAGGATATTTAAACATCAAGAGAATGAAAAGAGCTCAAAACACATTTCAACCGAGGAAGAAATCTTGTAAAGACTGTTACTGTGACTTTTTCAAATGCAGCAGTATATGTTTGAGTTTGAAATACAGTACCAGTATTTCACATAAAAATTTAGGATACAACCTGAACGATGGATTTTCGCGAATATGTGGGTATTTTGCTATATTTGAATGTTTGTTCGTGTCTTGAAATTAAATAAAATAGTCATTATTTCCAAACATTATAGCAGGTTTGTACTCTGCCCATTTCAAGAAGTCATTGAAACATACAAATATACAAATCATAGTAATTGATAGGGTACGCAGAGAGAATGCTAGTTTATTTGACGATGTAGACATTAGATTAGTTTTTTGTATAATAATATAACAATGTCGTGAAATGGACAGTTTTAGCAATCACTTGCTTTAGTATTTGAAAACATGACTACCTTTTCAAGCAATGAGCAAAAAATATCTACATGTTAAGGTAGTTCCTGAAAGTGATGTCCTTTTAATGAAATGTTCATTTACACTTTATGGATCTCACAGAAGAAAATCTATGAAACGAAAAAAAAAAAACAGTTGGATGCAATGTAACTTCTTCGTAAAAATAAAAATAATAGATACCAGCTAAGAGAACAGCTAAGAGCAACTTATCCTCTCGCAGCGCTTCTACAACGTCATAGGCTTTCAACCTTTGCAGAAGCCTGACCATAACAAAAAACAATAACACCAAATACTACAAACGATCACTCCAGGTCGCGTAAGACAAAGAGCAACTTTTATTGACAAACTCTTGATGCTTAAATATCAGAAGAATGCAACGTAACTTTCAACCACAACGTTCATGCTCTCTAAATCACAAGAAAATGTAGAAGATTTGGAAAAGTGCCTTACAAGAATCCTGTGGTGGTTGCTGTGGAGGTTTTTCTTCAGCGCTGACCAACCCTGCTTGTTCTGTGGCTGGAAGGTGCTGTTCTAGGGCGTTTACGCAGTTCAGCATGCTCCTGGAAAATTCGATGAGCAAGTTCATCGTAGAAGGTCATATCGTATACTGTACAGTGCAGTCACGTCTATTACCATGATACCACGGGCTTTCAAAACGTTTAGATTTTTGGAATAGACTGTGGAAACGTAAATTGGGCTATTGAATTAAAAAATAATTGTTTGTAATAAACGGAGAAATCATATATAAGTTTTATAACAAAACTAATTTTGTTTTATTTTTTTCGCATTGGTTCAAAAGTTATATTAAAATATAAATGGGTTTTTGAATCTAGCACCGAAGACACGGCGACAGCTCCCGAACCCATATGACTTCACGATTGTGGTCTCGATGCTTCTTTCACCAACGACGTCCTACTTCGATAGTGAATTCTAGATTCTCAGCCAATCGTGAAAATAGTTACTTGTATTTGTTGCAACATAGACGATGAATGAAGTTTGCAGATCGAGACGAAGTCTACGATCGAAATAGTAGTTATTTACGTAACAAGTCCCGAAAGTCATATTTTTCCAGGGCAAGCCGTAGGCGAGTTCTGGAAGACTGCGAGTCCCGTAAAATCACTTTCGGGTAGCGTTACGTGCAATATTTTTCTGCAGCCGTTTATTAGATAAAATATTAAAAAAAGAAACGATACGGATAGATACTATAAGTATTACTCATGAACATTACATCATCATCATAGTCACAATATCTTAGCAGACATGTTGTGAACTCGTGTAAAATGCATTTACTCATTTTACGAGTTTCTCTTTGGATATATTTAAGATCTTTAATGCAGTAGTTTCCCATTTGCTTTCTGCATCCTCATGCCGTTGATCAGATGGTATCTACTGGTTCGTCAGCCTTTAGGGGCAATTTATCACCCCAAGGACAAGAAGGTGTCCTGACTCTTCTCAACTCGTCCACCCAAAGCTGTTGGTTGGGAAGAGGTAACTGCTTATACCGACACTAGTTCGCTTCCTTGTAGTCGCCTTTTTACGACACGCAGGATATACGATGGGAGATATTCTAACCCGCCCCCATACAGGGAAATGAACATTACAACCATCCCGAAAATAGAAGCTTCAGTAAGCTTTATTACTTTCGGTACGATTTGTGTAAAGATTCACACAAAAGCTCTATTTTCGGGACGGCTGCAGAAAAATATCTTTCTGACTGTTTGAAATTAGATTACAAATTCCAAATATGTTTTGTTAAAGTAACCTCTTCTGCAACCCCGTGAGGGCGCTGTGTCTCAGTCTAATCAGCTAGTCTGTGTTCGAATGGGGTGTTGGTGTGAAACCCGGACTTGCAACTATTTTTAAAACAATTTTTTTTGTTAAAAAAAATTGATATTGATATGATTTTTGCACATTTTACACACATTATTTCCTACGATCGACAAAAATATCTTTTTGAATCAAATTTTATTAGACATTTTACAGGTACAACCAAAATTACGGACAATTTTGCTCTTTTGTACTAAGTTTAATGTTGATATCGCAATCAGAGCAATTGGCGATTGACATTGACGGACAAACTTAATTTCCACTAATTTTTTTAATTCTCCACCGTCTCCGTTACTTAGTTTTTGCACTATGTAATGTCAACACCCCGGTCGAACCCAGATTACCGGGAAGCACTGTAAGACACTACGCCATCGGAAGAGGATGCTTCAACGAAAGGATGTTTGATTAGGCAGTTTATTACTGGAAATTGTAGCCTAATTTCAAACATTCATTTTTAATTCGATCGTAGACTTCGTCTCGAGCTGCAAACTTCATTCATCGTCTGTGTTGCAACAAATATACCATAGTTACTATTTTCACGATTGGCTGGGAATCTAGAATCTACAAAATCCAAAATCGCAAAACGTTTTGAAAACAGTTTAGAAAGCCTCAGGAAGCATAGTAACTAGTACTGTATAGTTTTTTAGTGATTATTAGGTTGGTCTTCCTGTAACATGCTAGCCTAGATTGTTGAGGTATAAACGTCAGGATAATCATAGCAGCATTCTAATAGGGGCACGAAAATGAAAAAAAAAAACATAATAAATCAAATTATTTTATTTTGAACAAAAATAAACTTTAAAAACAAGTGTAAGGTAACAACATGGATAAATACTTCATAAAGTATTTGCTATATGTATAACATGTGTATACAGTAAAAAATCTGAGGAGTATTACAAGAGTGTGGTTGTCAATCTTATGATTCTTAGATGAAGTTATGAACCTTCTTTTGTTTTATCGTTGTCTTGCAGTACGGTTGGGTTATCAGTGCTGAAATAAAAAAGAAAACAAAATAAAAAATAAAGGATAAACTAAAAATAATAGAAAGGAGGGAAAAGAAAAGAAGGATTACTAATAGTAGTAGAAATTATAAACAATTTGGATTTTGGCTCTGATATTAAACAGTCTAGGATATTACGCGTTTCTCAGCACTTAATAGCACCTTTAAACTGATATATGGTTATTCAGGATACAAGTGTGAGCTGAATGTGTCTGAGAATGCTTCAAAACATGACATATAACATAAATAGGTTATCATTGATCAAATTAATATGTTATGTTTATATGTGTTATGTATATTAAATGTTTTTATATTTTATTATTTCAAAAAGTTCAAAACATTGAATAATATTGAATTAAAATGAGCGACTTTATTGCTTTAGTGTTTTTAGATATTTTTAAAAATTATTCTCTGTCTCTGCTATGTCAGAAGAAAAGAAAGTTTACTTGCAGGTTCAAATTATTAATTTGCAGGAGCTGATTATTAACGAAGTATGTAATATGTACCAAATGGTCCACAGAGGGCCTATGCCCCTCCAAAAAATGACAAGGAGGGACTTGAACCCTCCATAGTCGGAGCCTATAGTAAAAATATGTGCAATCTCTTTGTGAAAGTTTTGTATTGGTAGCATATAATTGGCGTATCTACCTGTGTATTCCGTAGCTTATTTGTGGTAGTGCTCTAACAGTTTCTCTAAATATACCAAATCAATTCAACATTGAAAGGAATGTTGATCTATGTTACTCTTACTCGTTGCTTGCATCATTAAATTGCTTTCTATCCCGATGGACCAATCAATCAAATGGTTGGATGCATACTTGTATATATTTGTAGTTAGAATCGAAATCAATTGGCTGTTTGAATAATTGGGTGGTGTTTGACTGTATACCAGGTATTTATTACGCAAGAAAAATGTTACTTATTTTTATCACTTCGTTGAGACAATTAATCTAAAGGGTATGCTTGGAATACAGGAAGCAGATCTCCACTTAGCTTGGCAAACGTAATGGTTATTTTCTAGTTTTGTACTAGTGGTTAATGGTTTTGATAAAAGTAGATATTCCGAACATAGTAAGGGCTAATATATTTGGATACGTTACGCAAAAAATTATCTGAAAAAGAGATCTAGGACCGGTTTCGCAATGTATAGCTAAATACCTTCTCTGAAAGTTAACACTTTATCTAAAAGTTACATCCTTTTAAATAGGATACTTTGACTGAAACTTCCTACCACAGCATAGTAAACAACCAGCACAATAACTCAGATTGGCGGAAATTACACGCGCATCCCCACTTTTGGATGATTTTTTGTAGGGATTCTAACGATACTTCGATACCTGTGCACTAATATCGAGTATTTTTGTCATGGATACTTTTTGAGGCATTCCAAGCTGGTATCGATACGTTTGTATCGGAACCGAAAATAATTATACAATTATTGAGGGGTGTAATCAATTGCTTAAAATGCTCTGTACGAACCAAACGCGCCTATTTGGCTAAAAAATATCGAGTTGGTACCGGTATCGATTTTTCATTTTCTCATCTCTACCCAAACTTTATGCAGAAAGTAAATGGGAAACTACTGCACTAAAGATCTTAAAGATATCCCAAGAGAAACTCGTAAAATGTGTAAATGCATTTTACGAGTTCACAACATGTTTGTTAAGACATTGTGATTATGATGATGATGACCCAAACTTCACATCCGTAAAACCCCTCCAAAGGTCAAATTCTGTGGTAACCATTTTTATATAGGAAATGGTCAGAGATATTATGCTGGTTGTTTACTATGCTGTGCTTCCTACCTTAAAATGGTAACTGAAAGTTAAAAGCACAAAACAGAATATCAGTTAGACTCTGTTAGTTCTATATTGATGTTCCATGTCAATTTCCGAGATGGGTTACATATTAGGAATGCTTTTTCTCCTCATCTGTTCCTATTTTCCTATCCTGACTGCCTGATAAACTGGCAATGGAGTTTAAAGATATAAATTTGTTTAGCGACGATGGTAATGAGGTTACTGAATTTTTGCAATAGAGAGCTGGAGAATTGGTTGCAAATGTGGGAGAAAAAATATTTTGTGATCTGGTTAAGCTAGAGAAGACAATGCTATTGCATATTTTCGTCCCTTATTGATAGTGATATCGATTCTAATAGGTGTGAAAAACGCTAGCTGGCTTTAACATTTGTAAGGTTGGAAAGGGATAAGATCACTGAAAAATTAAAACTTTATGTTGAACATGGACAAACTATCAAAAAATTGTATTCAAACTGTGAAACTGTGAAACTGTGACTACGGTCAAGAAAAAAGGTATATCTCAAATAACAATTACTCAGCTGTTATTTACTACGAGTCTGAGATTCAATACCCCTTATACATAGACGATCTCTTCAAGGTCAAAGTAATTACGTTTCATCAAGTGAACAAAACCACGGATTATATGACAGCACACAGTGCTGCCAACACTGTCGCTATCATCATATGGTTTGGCGGTTATCGCAAGATCCATCCACTTTGTATTTTTTTGTTGTCTTGACGTTAAAACTCCTGATTTGGTTGTGAATTTTTATTTAGAAAATGTTTAGTAATACACAAAGACGGGTACGCAACATGCATGACATGATCATATGATTTTATAGTTGATACTACCGAATTTGACGTCAAACTTGACAAAAAGTTCGAACAGGTTCTAAATCCGTGAAGAAATCTGTGGATTTATTTGACGTCAAATTTTTGTTTTACACTTGTCAGATTTGACCACGAACTGAACTTTTCATTAAAACTATGGATTTGTTGTTGATGTAAAATGGGTATAAGGGTATCACAAAAATAAAACATAAAATACCAAACTATATTATCGTTTGTAATCCATACCGCAAGACACATATTTATTCTTTTATAAAACCTATAATTTTTTTATCTGAGCCTTAAAAAACCAACCCTTGATGTCACGGTCCTATTTTCCATTCTGAGTGTTTGACGAAAAACTGGACAAGAAATAGGATGGCTGCGCATTTGCTACTGTGCAATTTTACATCCAACTTATTCGAATTAAAAATTAGGACGTGTTCTGAATATTTAGGCAAACTGGATGTAAAACTGCGTATTAGAATATCTTGCTGGTGACAGTTGAACATTGGGGTTATGAAAATTGAATAATTTTAGTTTGGATAGGTTTGCATGTTTTTGTCTTTTGCCTTCTTCGCAAAAAAATTAACCAAAAGAAGCTGAAATCTTCAAAATATATTTGCTGTTGTTTTTTAGAAACAAACACAAATATTAGGTTAGAATAAGGTCAACAGCTTGATAGTTCAAATGAGAACCGTGTGTTGGGGTGGCTAAAGTTAAATTCAGATGCACACGACATCCGACGATATGATGGTACGAAACTGCTCCTATTGGTTGAAATATTCAAAATGGATTGGCGCCAAACTAAATGTCCGATGATTTCAACTTTTATACGACGGTCGGATAAGTTGAAAATATTTTAACCTTTTTATCCGATGTCGTATGTAATTTGACAGCTGACAGTCTCCATGAATTTGTATTCGAAAATGATAATTCAGCGAGCGCAATACGTAAATTCTATAAATATTTTACTTTTGTCCCACTTATGGATAAAAATGAAGAAAAGAGGAAGAACGCGAAGAATTTGGGTTCGAGACATTTTTAAAAATAGAAAGAAGCAAGGACCGTACCATAATCTGTTGCAGGAGATGAAGCTTACTGACACAGAAAAATATTTTAATTATTTGCGAATGTCAAGTAATGCATTTAAATCTTTGCTTCAAATTATTGGTCCACGGCTCTGTAGAATTTGTTGTGTTCGCGAACTTATTTCTTCAATGCAGACTTGCTTTAACTTTAATAGGTACCAACTATGAAAATACAAATTCCCCAAGTTTGTAACCAAATTTCGTACGAAAATTTCGGACTTGGGAATGGATACATTTTAGATTATACGACAGAATCAGTTCGTCGTGTGTCGTATGTCGGATGTCGTGTGCATGTGAATTTAGCTTTACGCCTAAAGCTTAACTCAGATGCACACGACATACGACGATACGACGGGTACGAAACTGTTCCTGTTGGTTGAAATATTTTGATTTGACATCACTTTGAATATTTCAACCAATAGGAACAGCTTCGTACCGTCGTATCGTCGGATGTCGTGTGCATCTGAATTAAGCTTAATTCAGGTCCACACGACATCCGACGATACGACTGTTTCTATTGGTTGAAATATTCAAAATGATGCCAAATCAAAATACTCCAATCAATAGAAACATTTTC
The DNA here is from genome assembly GCA_951848785.1 of Callosobruchus maculatus. Taxonomy (NCBI): domain Eukaryota; kingdom Metazoa; phylum Arthropoda; class Insecta; order Coleoptera; family Chrysomelidae; genus Callosobruchus; species Callosobruchus maculatus. Next base: position 5,561,984 of record CATOUR010000083.1, read on the forward strand.
GTATCGTCGCGTTGTATCGTCGCATGTCGTGTGCACCTGAATTAAGCTTTATTGACAGAGCGACAACGACTTTTCCAGAAACGATACACACAAATGAAATGACTGTCGTACTAGTGCGCATGCCCTTGTCCTATATTTGTAAGAAAATATTTGTTCGCCGTATACGGCTCTTATATATAAGAGAATAACTTATCCTTCCCATTTCCACGATAACATTACTGTCAAACTTTTCGTCCAGCATTTAGGATGAAAATTAGGATCGCGACATACAGCCTTTGGTCAGCTTTTTATGCGTCGCTTTTTGTTTTTATGCATCTGATCAATTCTAGTCGCAGTTTCCGACTTTTAGACAACGACATTGGAAGGACACGCAGTAGGCGTGGGTAGGCACTGCTTAAATCTAGTGTGCTGTGCAATACAAAGTACTAAATAAATTATAACGGGGATAATGCCTAATTAAGGTGCCATGTCGGTGTTTTATTGGATTTATTTGTAATTAGCTGAAATTTCCGCCGTAAATATATGCGAGAACAGTTGAAAGTGGGTTATGTAATCGAGAGCATGCAAAGAGAAAAGTAAAGCACTGCTGGAAGTCTGAAACAAAACGGCGCCGAGGCTGGATCGTAGTCCAAATCGTTCTGTTTTGCATACATAATGCTGGTCACCGATCACCACTGATATTCATACTTATACAGGGTCCTATAAATTGTGCGAAAATTGCTGGTATTTTAATTTATGACTTTGTCTGAGTATGGGTGGCTGTGCTTCAGAGAAACATCTCATCAACAATAGTATAGTTAAATGCCTGTAGGAATATTTGCCATCTTAGTGGTTGTTTTTGTTGGTTCACAGCTTTCATATGAGCTTGATACCGGGTTCACCTGATGAGATCCAAAAGATCGAAACAGCACTGACGTGGACTAGAGACGTCGTGCCTGGTGCGATTTAGGATATGTTCCAAACAAGGATTGTGATATCCTTGATCTCACCTTGAGTGAGAACATTTGCTTTATGTTTTCTCAAAGGAAGCACTTAGACCAATAATATGCCCTTGGAGTGATTGCTTCTGTTGATTTACTGCTTTCATCTGATCAACGTTCTGTAATTCAAAGGATGAACCATAAGTTTTTAGTTTCCTATGATTGCTGTTATCTTGGGGCCAGGCACGTATCCAGGATTTGGTTTTTTTGGGGGGGGGGTCCAGATGATGGGTGTCACTTGGTTGACCTTTCGGGGGAGAGGGGTGCAGATTAGAGTTGCCACCTTAAATTCTTAAATTTGCGGGGGGGGGGTGCAAATTTGTGGATTCCATTTTTTTGACGGCATTTTATATATATAACGTTTCGGGGGATCCGGACCTCCTGGACCCCCCTAAATAACGTGCCTGCTTGGGGCTCGAGCCTCTTAATGCACACCCATAAAGCCTCTGAGGCCACGGGGATGGATAGCCAGGATGTATCTAAATACCACCTGTCCATGCCGAGCCAACATCTTCGAACTGCGACTGGTACTGTTACAGTATGAGGTATTGATAGACCCTTGCGCAGGGGATGTAAACAGGAAGACGATGTCTTTGAGGACCTGCTATGCAATTTCTCAGCTATCTTATCAATGCCAGAATATATTGTGGGGGAGCGTTGTGGTTAAGGGGAATGCTACTGAGCTGCATCAACACAGTTCTGAAAGATCCTAAGGAAGTTGTACAAACAACCCAGTGTTGCCTAAGTTCTGTGCTATTGGCAAATCACTCTCCTTCCACTATACAGGGTTATTCACGTTATTCGACACGCAGCATTACGGCTAAAGTATTTGATAATAAAGAAAATAATAATTTCTGATGGATAGGGGCCCATTAAGGCTACATTTTAAAAATATTTTCATGTTATACCGGGTGTCCCAAAAGCACGAAATGTATCAAAGTTATGTTTTTTTAAATATAGAACATCCCACATATTATTACATATTCAGATTCCTTGGTGAATTCTAGTGTGACTTTATGTATCATATATGGACTTAAAGCAAACCGTTTAGCTGTAAATCACCATTTTCGGTACAAGTAGATATAAGGAAAAAATTGAATATCGCAGAGATTATAAAATTTGGAAGGCTGTGACTTTGCCGTATTACTAAGCATAAGATGCGTCAGCTTTGAGACTATCAAATTCAAATTACGTTTATGCTTGGAGAAATCGATCGATTAATTAAGAAAACTTCGATCAGCGATCAAACGGGAATGCCTAATATTTTTTATTCGGTTAAACGTAGAATTTGATAGCCTTTCTAATGATATAAGGTTGTGAATATCAATCTCTGGTAGTTCTCATTTAATTTTAAATTTTCAAATAAATAGGCGTTTTTCAATTTTCCTACCTATAAGCAACGTAGCAGCCCATGAAATATAACAAAAACATGTTAATTCAGATGAAAAAAAAAACAAGTAATATAGAAGAGAGATACAGACGAAATAGAATAAAGAGAAAAGTTAGTAAAAATTCCTTACAACAAATCAACTCTCCCAGAAACAACTGCGATAACATCTCTAAGGTCAAAGAGAAGCTGGAGTATGGCAGTAATAGATACTTTTTACAGTCTACTGGCTACCGCAATTTACTAGAATTTAAAAATTTCCAAGAAAGTCACACTAAAATTCACCAAGGAAGCTGAATGTGCAATAATATACGGGGTATTCCATTTAAATAAACATAACTTTGATACATTTCGTGTTTTTGGGACACCCTGTATAACATGAAAAATGTAGCCTTTATGGGCATCTATCCATCTGAAATTATTATTTTCTTTTCTATCAAATACGTTAGCCATAATTGTCCGTGTCGAATAACGTGAATAACCCTGTAGAATACACAATGTTACGACTGCTACAAGCGATTCTATATTTATAGAACGTTAACTAAGGGCTGGTTTCATCGGTCCTTGATAAGTTTAGGATAGCCTATCTGTCAGATGGGCTTATATTATTAATATGACAATTATAATAGCTTATCACTTAGATAAGGAAAGAGAGGGGATACTGTAACCGAAAATGAATAGCTATTTGACAGCTGTCAAAACATTTTTTTATGATATTTAGCGTTTTTAAGACCAATCATTGTAAAATATTGTGGTGTGCATAATGGTAGGGTGTAAAAGCCACAGCAGAAGTAAGGAGCCAGGAATCACGTATCACAGGTGAATTTAATAGCGCTTTGGTACATTTTTGGTGCCATTTGGTAACAGAAATGTCAGTCGCGCGTTCCGTCCTCTTTCTTTCCTTTTCTAAGACTTATCCCGGACCGATGAAGCCGGCCCTAAACATTTATTTTGACTGAGCATAATGTTATAGAAAATTGGAGCAACTTGAACTTCTACACGGCATGCAGGTGTACTCACCCATATAATCGACTTTCCCGAAAACTAACCCTGTCAAAGAGATCATATTAATACTGAATGAAAGGACATCTCGATTAGTAAGGTCAATTTAGGTTCTTTTCATTGTGAAGTATTCGAAAAAGCTTGGTTTGGAAACTTTCGTAGGCATTTATGTGCATGTACTTTCATCCACGATTACATGAACCATCCTCAGTGCACTATGATGACTGAGACTATCAATAATGTTCTGGTATTTCATAGGTATTTTGATTTAGCTCCATTTTTTTTGAACGTTAATGGCCCCCTTTAGTAGGTATCATAACCTTCTCCTAAAGTAGGGATGCGAAGTATTTCAAGGAGTAATTCTTCGGGCGGAATTTAAGGAAGTTCTCTCATATACCTTTTTACTTGGAAATTCCTTTCCTTTCACTTGACATGTTGAGACCCTAAAAGGTTACAATGAGGTGCTAAAAAACCACCGTTGGATAACAGTTGCTCTATGAATTCATAAAAAGCTCTAATTGCCAGTTTTATAAGAAGCATTTGCAAATATTCCCCTAAAAAAATTAAACAGGAATTCATAGAAACGCTAAAAAAATCTTAGACAAACTAATGTAACGGTTGATCGCCACCACAGTTAAGGGTTTCAAAATCCGTCTCAAACTTTAATTTCATCCATCTCAAACTTTAATGCATCTGCCAAATTTAATTTTTTTAAATTATTCTACGGAGGAGACATTGAATAAAAACAACCTCTTTGTCCTAACTTCAAAGGGCTGCAACTTGGAAGGGAAGGCTTTTCAACAAAAATTACATTTTTTCAATATATATCTTATGTTAGATGAGTGCTAAAGATAGTCTCAGTAATCGTGCCCAGAGTAATCGTGGACGAAAGTTCGGCAATGAAAGCAAACATTTTTTACATTCTAAACATTTTTCGAGCATGATTTGGGTATCACCAAAAAAAAAAAACCTAAAAAGTATTTAATAGTAAAATCTAAGTAGATATCGACCAGAAAATTCCATATTTTTTATGCAATATTGAACAAATCTCCTATATTTAGGTCAATATCTAAATCTAAGCTTAAAAGGAATAAATGCTTCCATTTAAAGCCCAGCATTTTTGTCTAATTAATGCAAGAATTAAATGAACATATTACGTTATGTAACTTAAAGTGGATTAGAGGTTATGTTATAGCCGCGGTAAATATTTAATTAGAGTTATTAAGACCATTATTGATATTTCGCAGTTTTAAATCTTCACGCATTTTAATTACACCAATTTACGAGGGGCTGCAAATAAGTAGTTGAAGTGTTGTGAAGGATTTAATTTTTCTAAATATTTACTCACAAGCTGAGCTAGGTATTGGTAGAATGATATGAATAAGAATGACAAAGCGATATTGGACATTCTTTTATATGAAAGTATAACAAAATACATAGTGTAGTACTAGATGCAGCAACAATGGTTTGTTAACTTTTAGGTAGCTGGTTGATCGGTTAAACTGTAAAGACGTGCTTGCCGCTAAAAGCACTTGACTTCAAAATTACAGGCAATGTTTAATAAATTTTGTTTAATGGAACTCTATACAGATAATATAATTTATATTAAAAGAATGACATAATTGTATACAGGGTGTCCCTCAATTTCTTTGACAACAAAAAAAAATCCCAACGAAGACTGAGTGGAATGTTTGGAAGTACTACAGCGTCTATCGTACCATACTTCTGAAACATTTTTTTTATACTTCAATCCTTAGTACTCACCCCAAATTTGTTTTTTCAAATAACATCTAATAGTTTTTCCTTTACAAAATAAGTCCTTATTTCATTTAAAATCTTGTAGTAACTTTGATTTTAAGCGAAGAACCTATTTTATTTCGTAAAGTCACAAGCACCAAATAAATAAAATAAGGATCTGTTTGAGGCGTAATCTTTTCGTAGAAAAAAGATAAAGAAGAAAACTGAGTGGGACTTTCAAGGATACCGAATGAATGCTTGGAAACGTTTTTTTTTTCAACCCCTAAAACTTACGCCCTACTTTTTTCAAAAAGCCCCCATAGCTTTTTCTACATTAATGAGGTAATTATTTTATTCAATATCTTATAGTGTCTTTGACTTCATACTCAAACCAATTTTTTGAGTAAAGTCATTACCGTAGGGTAAATGAAATGAGCATTTGTTTGAGGCGTAATATTTTCGTAATAAACAAGCACAGAAAATACATTAGTTTTCGAAAGCATGCATTAGAGGTTACTCAGTACCTTTAAAAACCCAAATGGTTTCATTTTCAACCGTTTTTTGCGTCTAGCAAATTCTTATTTTATTTATGTTATGCTTATGATTTTACGAAAAAAAAAAGTTCGCCTATAAAATCAAAGGCACTTCAAGATTTTAAATGATATAAGGACTTAATTTTTGTAGAAAAAACTATTTGGTGCTATTTGAAAAACAAAAGTTGAGGGTGAGTTTTAAGGGTTGACGTACAAAAAAATGTTTTATAGCATGATATGATAGGCCCTATAGGACTTTCAAAAATTCCACTCAGTATTCGTTTGTTTTTTTTGTTACGGGAATATTACGTGTCAAAGACTGCAGTAATAAAATACTGTCGTCACAGAAATACTTGATTTGGACATCATAGATTTTTGAAAGGTTTTTGATATATCGGGTGGGGCATTTATCTTGATACAAAATTCTTCAAAATTTACACTAATTTACTGTCAGATAAAAAAGTTATATCATTTTAAAGAGCCTTAATGGCCCTCTACAGGTGGCGTCCGAACTAAGAACGGATTTGAATGTTTTGCCTCAAAAAACCTCCGAGTCTCCTAATTTTGTACCGTTACGTCATCCTATTGATGAATTATTAAGCAAAAACAAAACAATTATCACAACTTTGACGCCCTGCATTACGGCTATTATCAAATTTCACACTGAGATAGCTTTGGGTAAATCTCTACATTTTTACCCCAGTTTCCCGGTGTATCATTAGTTAGGGGACACCCTGTATAGTCAATGTAAAACGTTCAGAAAAGATATCTCTACCTTGGAGGTAAAGAACACTATGTCCAATGCTTCTATCAAATCAAAAAATGATATGATATAAAAATGACGAATGAATGAGTTTTGATGCAGTAAAAAACAAAAGCGTAAGTGCCATTTTGGTTCAACAATCATGTTCAAATACCATTAAAGAAATTACTAGTTAAACATGAAAAAAGATCATATTGTACTTTCTCAGTACAGATAGTATCTCCAAATCAAAAAATGAAGTCAAGTTGATTGACCCAGTACTTCCCACATATTACTGTGATACCAGTTTATTATTTTCCCATAGCATGAAGCTTTAGTCTGAGATCCCCTTGCACCCAAATCATCGGCAGCCCTCCCCACTAAAATTGTCTTATGCCTTATGTCTTTCCTTCACAGGTCAGTGGACAGCCTATTATCAATACTGCAATACAGACTTTTCGGTTTTACAACCCCCCACCCCCCCAACCACCCCAAATTCATCCCCACCCAAAAAAAAGCAGAAAATGATCAGAAACCCCTAAAACGCCTAAAAACGAAATTTGAGCAATATTTATTTTTTTTGTTTTTTGCTAATTACTCCGCCGCCCATGCGCCGATTTTCAAAGATATAGGAAAATTACTTACTACGACCTCACAGTATATCGCTGCCCAAATTTCATCATAATCTATGCAGCGGTTGCTGAGATTACGTGGCTAGAAGAACGCGTACAGGCAGACCGACAGACAGACAGACAGACCGACAGACAGACCGACGGAAATGAGTGACGTGGATCTTCGTTATGTAGACATCATAAAACGTCCAAAAAGTGCATTACCTCAAAATCAAAAGTTTTCGCAATCACAATACTACCCACACCGATAGGTAAGTAAAATTGTTGCAATCACACAGCTTCGCTTTGTGTGAGAGGTAATGTAGTTCAAAATTCAAAAATGACATTAATAGATGCTCACCTTCCATTCCCATGTCGAAATAAGGCAGTGATTTCTTCGAAGGTTTTGTTCTTCGTCTCCGGCACCTTCTTGTAAGTGAATATCCAGAAAATGGCTAAGAGAACGCTGAACGGCAGGAAAGTGTAGTTGTCAAGTGCATTCTGAAACAAAAATCCTAATTAAATAATGGTCGATTGTTGTGAAACCACTAACAGCTGCAGTTAGACTAAACGCACCGCTCGTCGATATGTTAAATATAGACCAAGTTCATAGAACTCTTAGGCAAAAGTGCAAAACCGATATGTGTCCACTTGATAAACGGCTAATTTTATTCATTAAATGTATTTGTGTTAATAATTTTTCGTTTAGTGTTAATGTCCTTTCACACAAATAATCACTATAAATTGGCCGGGTGGAGCTAGTAAGTTCGTCAGTTGTTCGATAGACCAAACAAGTGTAAATATGAAGACCTTCATTGTAAGTACCATACATTTTGGAAAACCAAAAACCACAAATACACAAAACAATTCATATGTTTCCAAATCTACTCAATCAGGACTTTCGGTATAAGTGATCTTAACACTTTGAATTAGAAGCTCATAGCCCCTTTGCGATAAATAATCTAAAATGAAGATTGTACACATACATTTGTTTTGATTAGGTATTACAAATAAATAAAGTAGTTTTCAATCAGTACATCCAAGCAACTAACTAAAAACTAAACAGTTTTCTTTGGTACTTCCGAAAACCAATATTAGCTTCTCCTGGATTGAGATGATGAAGATGACGCACTTTTTATATCAGCCAGTATCTCTAAAACCTTCTGCTTTAAGATGATGTATTTTTTATACACTTCCAGTATCTTTAAAACCTTCTGCTTTAAACACAGTTCAACTGTATCTCTTTCCTTACGTCAGTCATTTTTATCAAACAACATTCAGCTAGAACAGCTTCCGCTTGCCTTGTTAAGCTTGCAAACTTTAATCAATCTCATAAATACGTAGAAATTTGTTCATCTTAGTCTTCCCAAAAAGGCTCGGACATAGTTTTGCAGGGTATGAGTTGGGTAGTACATTAAAGTTCATGCAAAAACTGCATGCTTCATCAAGGAACCAATTTTGTCCAAAATCAGCTATCTTCTATTGTCAAAAATTTACAATTCTAACCAGTTGCATGTACTACTTAAAAGATTCACTCGCTATAAGCTCACTGGATGACAGCGTACTACTACTTTGACCAGTCTTTAACATCTTGAATTGTTTTTACGCATTTTTGTGTTAGGTTTCGAAAATCACAAATACACAAAACGAAACATAATTTACATGTTTCCAAAACCCCTTAATCTATATTTTTATTAAAATGATCTTAATTTTGAGATCGGTAACAATCTGAAATTTCCCTAAAAATATGTTTACTTCGATATATACAACCAAATAAAACATCTTTTGTTAGGTGGGCCTTCCAAAAACCATAAGCTGCCTGTCGTAGATTCAAGTATATCAAGATGATACGTCCAGTATTTCTAAAACAGATTCATGATCCTTTCACCTATGTTCACTAAAACCCTGTCTCTGTTTTTAATAAATTACTTTTGTAAAATAAAATTCAACCAGAATAGCCTCCTCTTGTCTTGCTAAGCTTGCAGACATTTCATCGATATCATAAACAACAAGATCTTAATCTTACATCTCTTACAATAATAATTGAAGCAACTAAAATCTTTGCCAGTTTCGCGAATTATCCAAAAAAGAGAATTGCAGTCATATCTAATACACAGTAACACACAACATAATATAAACCATGACTACATGCATTTTAATTATGACTATACGATGAATTGGTTATAATACCTCTTAAAGAATCAAAATTTAGATTTCTGTCCTCTTAAGGGAACCATTTTGACAAATATTGTGCTCTATCAAATTGCTAGATGCATCGCCAAGAGTAGACCTAGAACTTATTTTCAAAATACAAAATTATTACCGTAATTGCACTATTTTTTTATAAACGGCATTACTAATATTGAACAAAATTGAACAAAGTTTGAAACCATAAATATGGAATATAATATCAGACAAAAGAATGATTTTAAACTAATCACCCCCAAATCATCACCAATTAAAGATTCGATTATATACAATGGAGTGAAGATTGATAACAAACCTCCTCATTCTTTTAAAATTGAAAAATATTTAAAAGTTTTCCGTAAAGACCTTAGAAATTTTCAGTTACAAAGACCTCATTAAACACTAGATGAGTTCTAGGACGAGTTTTAGTGAATATTCCACATTTTGTTTGTTATATAGCTTTGTCAATAAGAATATCGTAATTTCTTAGACAATAAAGTATAATATTTATCTATATACTTATCCCAGAGATTTGATCTGCTTGGGAACTACATAACAAGGATGACATGATTTTTAAAAGTGTTGAAACAGTCCCATCTTTGAGATGCTTGTTTGACAAACCACTTTTTTCTAGAATATAAATGCATATTAAGTCCTGGAGTGTACCTACTTGATATCATTTTCACATATTCGAGTCAGATAAAGGGACTAAGTATAAGACAGTATAGGTATTCATCGTTTGCTCTAAACCCTCCTCTGCTCCTTTTCCAACACATCTAACCTCACTTTTTATTTCTAGCTTTTGTGTTCCGTGGCGGCTTTCGCAGCAGCGTACCCTCAATTTGGGGGCGGCCAAGCTGGAGGACTTCTGGGTCACCACCACCACCTGGACCATGAGATCATCGGCCTGAGCCGTGGAGAGGAAGAACACCACCACCATCATCATCATCACCATCAACAAGAGGAGCATCACCACAAGAAAGAAGAGCACAAACACCACTCCATCGGCTTCGGAGGATCTCACTTCGACACTCCAGTAGATGTACACCACGAACATGAAGTCAAGATCAAGGTATGAGGGCCTTTGGTCCTTCTTCTAAACCTCTGAAACTCCTCACTCTAAAAGCTACTAGTAAAGTAACTCTGTAGCGTCTCTGTAGCACTCTATTGCACTAGTAAGTGCTGTGTTCAATTTTCCTCCCGTTGCTATTTGGAATGGATAGGACTTTATTTCACTCCCATTAAGAGATAAATGGAATTTTGCTCCAAAGCACTCTTTGTAGCTCAGAACTCAGCCTAAGTAAGAGAGTAAGAGTAAGAGTGTCTGACTGAACTGACTACAGGTGAGATGCTCATAGACCAGAATATATAGAAAGGTCACTAGTCTGTCCATACTCCACATATGGTACAAATCATTGATTCAACTGTATAGAATAATAACACCGAAAGCCTCTCCTCACCAGGTAAAATTGCCTCGAAGTGCAATCTTCTCTAAAAATCATTTTCTGGAGTACTACTCTTTGGAGGATTTCTCCTATCAATACCAAAAAATCAACATCTAACCAAAAATAGATGGTATGACCATCTAATGTTGATAGAAGATGAGTGAACCACCACCAGACTGCATTGATACCTACCCACGACTGAACTGTTAATTTGTGATGAGATCATCCATAATTCCTTGGAGAGGTTTATGTCACCATTCTTGATTCTACCAAGGAAATAGGTCACCTGCCATATGCAGCTCTTCTAAGATATCTTTAGGGGCTAGTAGCAGATGCTTCTTTGACAAATAAAGATCGTTATTGGCTCTAGCATTGTTCCAGCTTCACAGAAAGAAATCTTTTCTATTAATCGGGTCTAAACTTATGATGACAAAGGTGCTTTTGTATCTAGGTACTCACAGTAGTGAGTAGTGTCAATTCTCTATAAAATGTAAACATTTTATATTATTTAACTACATAAAAGGTCATGTTCATTATTTTTCATGTAACAATAACTGAAGATTCAGTTTCGCATCAAAATCTTGTTGCTTTGGAACCGCTACTCAAACTATCGTATTCACAGACATTAAACTGTCAAACTATGCTCTCATTGTGTTATTGTAAAGTATTGAAAACTCCAAGAATTCAAACATTAAGGCTGGAAGAAGCAAAAATGTGTTAAAGTGGACACGCTTTGTCAATATCACCACCAACTTAAGGATGTCAAGATAAAATCATAATAGACCTACAATATTATTACAGAAGCCTTCACGTTGGCGCAGCTATAAGAGCATATCAGATTGAAAACATCAAGATACCTTTGCCTGTATCGTCTGGTTATAATAGAGAGCACAATACTGCATCTAGGATTGAAACTTGCTTGAAATATACAGATACAGTATTACCTGATTTTGAGATCAGTACCAGTAATAGCAACATCTCAATCAATTAAATTTATACTTTAATTAGAAGCTTTTAGTTCTAAAACACGCTTCGTTCAAGTTCTCAGAAATCCTCTGACAGAATTGCAATTTATGAGCTCAGAAGCAGATGTAAATCGTGAAATGAATTCAATAATTATTTTATACAACAAAGATCATTTGATAGTATACTTAAAAGCTTTAAGTGTTTTCGATATATTTGTAATTAAAATACACACTAAGCTAATTCCTAAAGTCAAAAGTTAAATATGTGCTGATTGTCAAGATAAGTACTGAAACGAAAGTAGTGCTGTTATTTTGCTGTTATTTGCTTGAAACAAACTATTGTTGACTTTGAAATACTACTAGAATCATGCAGATTGAGATTCTATTAAAATAAGAAAAACAGAGAGCTAACAAGCATAGCTAAAGCAAGATAAAGGTTTAAGTATAGAATTCCAAACGTAACAAGCCTCAAAAATTAGTAACTATCATCCTAAGAGTATTTTTACTATTCCTTAAAGCTAACACGCCCCCGTGTGGGGGCGGGTTAGAATATCTCCCATCGTATATTCTGCGTGTCGTACAAGGCGACTAAAAGGAACCGAACTACTGTCGGTATAAACAGTAACCTCTTTTCAAACAACAGCTTTGGGTGGACGAGTTGAGAAGGGTCAGGATACCTTCTTGTCCTTGGGGTGAGAAATTGCCCCTAAAGGCGGATGAACCAGTAGACACCATCTGGTCAACGGCATGAGGATGCAGAAGGCAAATGGGAAACTACTGCATTAAAGATCTTAAAGGTATCCCAAGAGACACTCGTAAAATGAGTAAATGCATTTTACGAGTTCACAACATGTCTGCTAAGACATTGTGACTATGATGATGATGATAGAGCTAACATACCTACTCCCAAAAAAGACCTAAAATTATGTCTGTTTTGCCTTGTAACTAGTCCAGTCTATGAGGATGACTAAAGACGTCATTAATAATTCTTTTTTAAGACAACAGCAAGAAAATGATTCCCACCTTACCCAAAGCAAGCTCAAGCATATCACAATCCTTATTTGAGCTCACTTGTGCTCCAAAGTTATATCAACTGAAAGAAAATGTTATCAAGCAGTATAAGAAAACAAAAATTTGTACTTAATACATAAATATTAGAATGCAACTTTAAAAAATGCGCTCCAAGGAAACAGAAAACTGGACAGGTATTGTCAGGGGTGCCTCACACCTCAGCCCACACCTAATCTACGCCTCTGCGTAAAAATGGAGCTGTTCTATTACTAGTTTAGGAAACCCAAATTACCACTTAACGTAAATTACCTTCAATCTGATTAAAATCGTGGGAGTATAATGCTTGCTGATTAAATTTTGAAACGTTTATGCCAGTTTAGTAAAAACGTGCCTCCTACTGGGTCAATTTGCTCAAACGCACGCTTCGATGCATTTGGGCATACATAATTAAATCACAACTTATCTTTGCTGTCCGCCGTGTTGCCGACATACCGCCAATCGCCCAAAGTGAAAGTAATTTATCTAATTGTAATGTAAACTAAAACATTTAGGAGGAGAAAAAACCGTTTACATGTTTACCAGCGCCGGCACGGTATGGGTTTCGCAACTACCTCTTTAAAATTTGAACGGCCGATTCTGAACGCCGTTTTAATTGTATTAATTTTATGGTCGGGTGTTTTGCACATATCTATGAAGATCACGTTCCAAATCGTTTAAGTATGAACTGTATGTAATTTCCTTAATCTCTTCGCTCGTGCCTTCTTAATGACGTGAATTATTTATCATCAAATTGGTATCTCTGTATGTATCTTACTGACGAGCCACATGAAACAAATAAATACAACATTTATTCTGGAGTTCCACAAGGATCATCCCTAGTGCCAGCACTAGTTTTACTGAAAATTAATGGCATCCTTTCTTATTATGTAGCTTATGATCCGAGATTCAAATCGATGTTTTAACTCAAAGTATACGTTTATGTTTAACTCAAAGTAACTTATGCAGAATTAGCACTATTCTGGGTGAGGAGGGGGGAGGGGGGGTTCAGTTACCCTAATAGTTCTGCACAGCCTTAAGGTTTATTATGTATCCCCGATCAAAGGGATCAGACAGAGTCCCATCCTAAGTTCTTCAAGAACTTTGAGATTTATTGGACTATGCTCACTTGTCTTCCCTCCTGACCTACACTCAGTTTAAAGATCCTGTTTTCTCTCAAGGCAAGACATTCTAAGCTGATGTGCTTAGGTGTTTCCTTCGCCTCACAGTACTTCCTGTATGAAGGATTTCCACCTTTCGTAGTTCCTTCCTGCTAAATTTGAGCATTTCTATTGGTTGAAATATTCAAAATAATGTCAAATCAAAACATCTTAACCAATAGGAACAGTTTCGTACCGTCGAATCGTCGGATGTCGTGTGCATCTGAATTAAGCTTTAGAATGCAAGGGCCTCCTCAGCATCCTCTTAGACTGAAAACTCCACACGACTCTGTCCCAGCACTTCTGGTGCTCATTTCTCATCCATCTGGCGGCAGTTCTAAGTATCTTGCTGAATATTCTATCTCTAACGATGATGAGCTTCCTATTCACCTTGCTATGACAATCATTAACCAAATTTACGGAATCCTAGTTCTCTTGAATTTATACATAAATAGCTTCACTCTTCTTCTAAGAATGTATCGTACATTGTTCTTATAGTTACTGTCATAGCATTGAGTGCCACCTTAATAAGTAAATTAACCGAACTCTTAGTTTGTACCTACACGAAAATAATCTTGTTGTAGAATAAAATATAGTGCAGCTTAAAATCCATGGATGTGATTTTTAACTCTTCAGTCACTAAGGTACCATCAATGAAACAGTACACTCAAGAAGAATTTTCACTCAATGCTGTCTATGGAATGTTACTTAGTCCATTCAGATCCATAATACAATAAAGAACCAACTACCTTATCGTTTGTTACAGCCCAGAGCACTCATTTTGCCATCCATGTGAAGCTTACAGGCTCCCAAAATTTTTCTAGCTTATATCAAAGACATTCACCAAAATTTGCAACACCTGTCATAGACAGAAGGTACATGACTATGTTCCCATAAAATTATAGCTAGGATTTAGTTCACTATTCTTCTGCCTTTTTAATGCTGGTACTTCAACCAGAAGTACTTCATAGCAATTTCTCAGTTAGTATTGAGGTTATCTGTAGTATTTTTCTTCTTAAAGATCCATCTCCTAATGGAGGTTGGATATTATCATGGCAATCCCAACTTTGTTTGCTGTTGTTCTAAATAGTTGATCTGAAGTCATCCCAAAGCAATCCCTCAAGTTTTTCAGCCAAGAGGTTCTTCTTCTTCCTTGGCTGCTCTTGCCCTTAATCTTTTCTTCCGTAATGCCTTGTAGTAGACAGTATTTGGGTCCCCTTAAAACATGACCGAGGTACTCTAGTTTTTTTTGTTTTGAGGATGTTAATTATTTCTTCCTTTATTTGGATTCTCTACCATAGTTGCACATTTTTCATCCTATGAGTCCAAGAGATCCTCAGCGTTCTTATATAATGTTCTGTGTAGTATGAAACTGTCCTATATACAACTAATCAGCAGACAGCAAACACTCAAGAACGTTTGCAATTTTAGAATTCATCACTGTTTTGCTGACAGATCATAATGAAAGCTACAAATGGAACTCACTTTACTTGTGTGTCTGAATTATACAGCTCATTAAATTTTCTACAAGATAAAGTAACATTTGCAAATAATTTTTAGACAAGGAATTAACTGTAATCACGATCTCTATGCTTAGAGACATTCATCAGTTCCAACAATTTACCACTTAAATACTTCTTCAAAGCTGAGTATGAATTTATTTTTGTTTCCAGGCCCATCCCGAATACCACTACGAATACCATGTAGGAGACCACCACACCAAGGACTACAAGAGCAAACATGAAGTAAGAGAAGGACACAAAGTGAAGGGAACCTACAGTCTTCTGGAACCTGACCACAAGACCATCCGTATCGTCGACTACGTAGCCGATAAGAAACAAGGTTTCATCGCCAAAGTCAGCCATAAGAAGCACGAATAAGTGTTAGCGCCAATCGGCTCTAGTTGTTGTACAGATATACCTACGTTATTTGTTGTTTATTGTGAAATGTGTTATTTTGTATAGTATTATTTTTGTACAGTCGACGTTTTATTGCGAAATAAATTATTTATAGTTATTTGAGGCTTTTTAATATATTTTCACCTCTATACATAGAACGGGATGTATTGCGAGCGAAAAACATGAAATATTAAAACAGGACATCAACAAAATGGCCTACTCGACAAGTCAATATAAATATATTACAATCTAGAAGGGCGCCCAATAACATAAAATAAAAGTTTACATCGTTTAGTTAAAACTTACAAACAATAGTTCTAAGAACTGAGGCATAGGTTCTCTATGACATCAACAAAATGGCCTATACGAGACAAAGTCAACATAAATATTTCTAAATCTAGAAGGCACCCAATAGCTTAAAGCATACGTTGTCGTAGATTAGTTAAATCTTAAAAACAATAATTTGAATATTCCAGTCATAGGTCATCTAGTGATCTTGGATGAAGAGGTTAAACTCAAACAATGTTTGATGCTTTTTTTGATCTCAATGATTTAATAATATTGAGTATTCCATGGATTGACAGAGCTACTAGTAAAAAAACGCTCAATATAATGGATATAAAAAGGCTAATAATTCATACTGCACTGACTAAAGTATCTTGCCCATTTTATAATAGAGGAACATATAGGCAAATGAACAGTTAACTACCATGAAAGAAAATGGAGTATTTTAAGCTTGTATTGTATCTTATCATTGATAAAGAGGCATTTATTTTCTGTTGTCTATAGGAAAGAAGTTAATCTTTGCACGCTTTGTTTTTTGACATTTACTATGCAGAAAAACTAGAACTTTTAAGAAGTGAGATGTAAAATATATTTTTAAAAAACCATTGGTTTCCATTGATTCAAAAAAATGCCTGAAAAGCTAACGAGATACTATAATATTTATCACAGATGACATCATGTTAGTGTACAGTACCTGTGAATTTCATTAATTTGGAATAAATTCTCCCAGTCCAAAATCTAAGCCTTCCAGGTTGGTCTGTAGACTCTGCATTATAAAATTATAAAATAGGTATCGGTATCATAGTCAATTTATTCTAGGGCAACGCAGTGCCAAAAAAATTATTCCAATTTCCAAAAGCAATATAAAACACTTCAACGTGGACTATTTGTCTATTTTTTTTAATAAAGCAGTAACTGGAAATTTTCCATTTTCGTGATAAATCGAAAACAAATGGATGTATCCTCAGAACTTTGCCGATAATATATACTAAAATTTGAGTGACAGCAATCCTTGGATATAACAATCATTCACCTAGTTGTTAATTTACAACTGTCATAAATTATTCCTTATTATGCTTATTTTTCATTATATGCATCATAAACTATTTTTTTGTGGATTACTTAGTATTTGTTACACCTACCCACAGCAATGTTTTGGTATGCTATTAGATTTCTTTTGTTTCATTTTCACAGCAGCAGGTTTTGAGGAGTTAATGAAAAGTATTGATCTAGGTGTCCCCCCATCATTTTTGAAACATAGTAACAGTTATTTTGTGATACCCTGTATAAAAACTATAGGCTTTGTAGTATCGCGGTACGACTAAAATTATACTACTCGAAATTTCTCTAGTACACATCTTACACTTGTTGTTGAATCCGACGCCTTTCACCTATAATATGGCACCTCCATGAAACTGTTTGGTTACTCAAAGAGGACACCTAGAAGACGACAGGCCCAACTTACGCACTTAACCCTCTTTGAACGGGGTCAAATTATAGGCTAACGACAACGTGGTGCTTCTGTCAGAGCAATTGCTGTAACCATGGGGCGTAGTGTGGCTACAGTTTTAGCAACATGGCGCACATGGGTCGAGAAAGGGCCAATACAGCGAGCTAGAGATTCCGAAGCACGTAAGAAAACTACAGACTGACCAAATTGTCACCTACATCATCCACAACTACTGGCCCTTCGAGATAAAATGCGATCCACTCCAAGTGTTGCTGACTCTTGGTATGCAGCTATAGGAAGGCTCTTTCGAATCTACACGGTATACCATAGATTGCGCGAACTGGGCTTCAGATCATATCGTCCGCATCTAGTGCTTCCACGCTCTCCAAATCATCGTCTCCAAAGAGTTTGGGGCCAAGAACACCGACAATGACACCGTCCTATTGGTTTGATGACTGAAGGTGTCATTGCCTTTAATAGCAAGTCACCTTTACTTGTGATTCGTGGTACAATGTCGGTCCAATGTTATGTGGATGAGGTATTAGAACCTATTGGCTTTCCATATGTCCAAGGCCTCGAAGAGGGTTTGCTCCAGGAAGATAATGCACGTCCTCATATTGCAAGGGTATCGATGAGGTTCCTACAGGAAGCTGAGGTCAGGGTACTCCCCTGACCTCCACGATCACCCGATTTATCGCCAATTGAAAAAGTATGGGATTGGATGGGTCGATACATAGGCGATTCACCCAATCCTCCGACCACGCTGGACGAATGGGAACATGCTGTGAGGGAAGCTTAGGAGACTGTATATCTAGAGTTTATCAACAACCAGTTTATGAGCATGACGCGCAGGCTAGAGAAGTGCATTCGTCAACATGGAGGGCCCACCCATTGTTGATTTGTTGTATTTTTTATAAACTAATTATGGCAAATGAGTTCGTTTATCATTGTACTTAGTCCTACCGCATTTCATCAACCGCAACCCTTTTTTCTCAGTGTGGGGAGATGATTCAGATACTTCTAGGTATACTCTATCTCTGGACTTGTCAGGCAGCCATCAAAGCACTGAGTGCTTGGAAAATAACGTCGGGACTGGTCCTGGAGTGAAGGAGGGCTCTTGACGACATCTCAGCTAAACACAAGGTACCACTGATGTGGGTACCTGGGCACGCTGGGGTAAAGGGTAACGAAATGGCGGATCATCTGGCTAGGATGGGATCCGGCAACAGTTTTGTGGGCCCGGAACCAGCTTTAGGACTATCTGCAAACTTGATTAGGCAAACAACTGGAGAGTGGATCCAGAACCAACACTCTCTGAGATGGAACAACATCTCTGATCATCTCCGTCAAGCTCGGGAACCATTAGCAGGGCCTGCAGAGAGAATAGGACGATTTTGTCTCTCTTTGGATAGGAGTAACTTGAGATTGCTAGTAGGCCTATAAACGGGTCACAACACCTTCACGCGTCACTTGTTCGTGATGAGGGTGGTCAACGACCCAACGTGCACGTGGTGTGGTGGAGAGGAAGAATCCTCGGCACACATCTTGTGTCGCTGTGAAACCCTGGGTTATCACAGGTAGACTATGCTGGGCTCAAGAACCTTGGAACTAATAGAGATAAAACGGATAGGACCTAAGAATGCCTTTACCAAAAGGGCAGGTCTTAGGAACTAGCGCGGATAGAGGCGCAAAAGGGCCCATCGTGTGGCCTATGCACCAGCCACATTCCGTGCTGGATAGCCTCTGGTCCTTATTCATTCATCTCTGGACTTTCGCTTGACATTATTTTTTGGGACACGATGTATAAACACATTTCAAAGTATTTTGTATATTATACACTTTCCGACTGCTCCCTGGCCCAATGAATCAAAACTAAAAAATCGCGATAGCAATAAGTAAAATTGAAAAGAATTGCAGACATCCTATTACAAACTGTCCTGAGAATAATTTAAATAAGCGTTAGTGGATGCTCTCAAATTAAAACTGATTTTATTGGCCCGCAAAGTAATTTCAAAGTTATTTCTACCTGCTTGAATTTGAGCTACAATAGCACACAATGCAAACACTGGATGAGGCTCCGAGTTAACAATAAACCAAGACGTCATTCAGCGCATACTGAATAGCAACGTCGGAGTCATTAGGCAAAATAATTGAGCATGAGTGCTTAACTGCTTTGTGTCGGGTTCTGAGGATTGAGTTTAGGATTATTAATTTCACAAAGCAAAGAAGAACCGGGATGAATAAGGTTGGATGTCACGTAAGCCATTTGCAGTAGTTTCATGCTGAATATCAATCACGTTTTGTATAGTTAAATATGTTTTCAAAGATATCGTCGTTAGTTTATTAAGAAGCGCGATTTGTCTCAGAGACGTAAGTCTACATCTTTTCCAGCAGTAGTTTCCGAAAGGTCAAATTACCAAAAATAGTTTATACATCTTATGACAGTGAAGATCCAGCAACAGCGAAGATATTAGACAGGATCTAGCAGAAAAATGGAACGAATGGGAGCAGATATTTACTGACGGCTCTAAAAAGCATGAACCAACTGGATGTGCTTCTTTCCATCGCAATAAAAACTATCGTAAACTATTGCGACTTTCTCCAGAATGTTGAGTATTTACCTCGGAATTATTGGCAATAAAAAAAGCCTTGGAGTACTGTCTAAGTTATACAACAAATAACAAACTTGCCATATTATCAGACTGCAAAAGTGCTGCAAAAAACTAGAAAAACTAAGTTCATCACCAAATATTGATTATCTGCTAACCGATATCGAACTCATTAATTAAAAGGTGCCAGGACTCAATTGAACAGATAAAAATTATATGAATCCGAGGACATTCAAATATAATTGAGAATGAAACTGTGGATCAATTAGCAAAAAAAAATTGTAACTGATGGAGAGTTTATAACAAATTTCAAAATCCCTAGCTTAGAAATTAATGTTCTTATTAAGAAAAAACAAACAAGACAGTGGCAAGAATACTATATAAGTTGTCAGAAGGAAAACTTTTACAAATCGATAAAACCATACATTAGAACAAGTACTTGGTTTAAGAAGGAAATAAGAAGCAGTTGTATTAGAACACTATGTCGTCTCAGAAGTGGTCACACCTTGGTTCCACAACATAAATCAAGAATTGGATTGGGGGGAGTTTCGTTATGCAGATGCTGTGAGATCGGTACATTAGAACATTGTCTTCTGAAGTGTCTTCTGAAGTGTCTTCATACAACGGGAGAAACAACTCAAATGTATCCCATACTCTCTACTCATCTTGCGCTTCCAACTAGTATAACTTTAATCCTGGGCTGCGAAAACCAGCAGACATATGAACTAGTTTATAAATATTGTACTGCAAAACTAAAACTACTAATTTAGATAAGAACAAAGTGTATAAAAAATCGCACGGCTCAACAATTATAGTATATTAAGAGGCAGGCAAGGATTAAAAATAATAAAAAGAAATAACAAAAAGAAGACATAAAAGAAGCTATTAAAAAAGAAATACTAGTGTTATTCCATAGCTATGGTTTATATTCCACTGTCCTATATCTAATACAGTTTAAAGTTGTCCCTCCTTATAAAAGGATGGGGGAAAATGATCTGGCTTGGTCTCTGTCCAGAGTCATTATAGTAGCAAACAAAAAAAACAAACAAAGGGTCAAATCAAAATTCTTTAGTTTCATCTGCCTTTAATTAGTTATAGTGATGTCTTATATTACTCATGCTTAACAAAATTATTTTATTGTAACAGAGCTCATCTTATGTAGAACTCATGTTCCCCCCCTAAAATCAGCCCATAATTTACGATGCTACATGATAATAAAAATTCGTATTTCGTCTTGTTTAATTCGCATCTATTTTTCCTATAATATTTATAAAATATATCTGAAGAATAGGGGTTTTCCATCACAATCTATGCAGCGGTTACTGCGATTACTAAAATTACGAGGCCTGAAGGACGCCAGCGGACAGACAGACCGGCAGACTGACAGATATCGTAAAACACCCAAAAAGCGTCTCAAAATCTGGGAGGCCTATTGAGTATTTGAAATATTCAAAGCCTGTTTTTATCTACATATCTCTCAAGCACCAGCTGTCTATTATCCATTCCTTGATCAAATATAAAATATATTTATATATTTTTATTTTATATTTACATCATCAAGGAACTAAATCCAAAAAAATATCCATTATAGCCTACTTGGGTGTAAAGGTAAAACATAAAAATAATTTGTTTCCTGAATTCTGAGTAAAAAATTTATGCAACATAATATTCGTATGTGTATATAAATTCAACTGTTTCAGAATTTTCTTATTTTAATCAGCACCAAAAGGAAATTTGGCATAATCTGCAGATTGTAGCTTTTCAACGATGTATCACTAGTTAGTAGTACGATTAGAAATAATTATTAATATTGTTTACTTGTCCATTATTCAGATAGTGGATACCTAGAAACCCAAACATTTTTATTTAAATTTGTTTCGATCTCTTGAATATTTTACCCAATAATTGACCATCTCCAAACTTTAATGAGACGGTTCCTTCTAAGCTCGTAGACTAGTAATTGTAGCATAAAAAATTCCACAGTTTAGGAATATACAGGGTTGGGATAAAGTATGGAACCAAGCAAATAACTTTGGAACGGAAAGAGTGATATTGCTGAAAATTTGCAGGCAAGTGTAGTGACGTCTAGTGAATCCGAAGACATTATGTTAGCTATTAATGTACTCCCGGTTTAACCGAAAGTACCGTCAACTTTTTTAATTTAAATGGGACACCCTGTATATTTTTGCAGATTTTAATTCATCTTTTTTTTTCGAATACGTCCATAGTGGGTTTAGCATTAGTTTCTGTAAAAACGGGAAAGATAAAGCTTCTTTATCATTTCAGGTGTTTAAAATGCCGGTCATTCAAAGTCGGTTTTGGCGATCGCGTGAGAACTCACAAAGAAGTGTGTCAACTTTTAATGATTTACGTCCCAACAGGGGTCCTATAACACGTTTGACGGTGACTAAAAAATAAATACAAAAAAAATTACCTCAAACGGGAAGACCGCAGACCGCCACGGACGAATTTGTGAGACAAATTTTTTAAGAAACAAATAATAAACCCACTATGGACGTATTCGGAAAAAAAGATGAATTAAAATCTCCAAAAATATACAGGGTGTCCCTTTTAAATTAAAAAAGTTGACGGTACTTCCGGTTAAACCGGAAGTACATTAATAGCTAACATAATGTCTTTGGATGCATTAGACGTCACTACACTTGCCTGCAAATTTTCAGCAATATCACTCTTTCCGTTCCAAAGTTATTTGCTTGGTTCCATACTTTATCCCAACCCTGTATAAATCACTTACCAGGTATTTTGTAACTTTCAGGGGGGGGGCTCCCTGTACCCCCCTGGCTACGTGCCTGCTAAGCATCTTCCCCGAGCACATGAGAACATTGAAGAGAAACACAAACGGGTCGATAAATTAAAATTAACTAGACAATCAAGTCGAATAAGCTCTAATTGAAATTGTATAACTTCCAAATTGAATCTAAATTTATTGTTCTGCAAAGCAACTCTGAAGTTATCCCTACCTGGATGCGATGCAGCAAACAAAACAAGGCATCCAGCCAACAATAAAGACTTCGTTCTGCATATAGGAAAGTAGAAGTCATTAGTCGAAACAGTTGAGCATGAGTACTTGAGAGCTTGCTGCGACGAGACGCGTTCGTATTATTATTTCTACGGTGCAAAAAATAGCGTCACGTAGACTAACTCCGTACATCTTACGTAAGGTAAGGTAAGGTGCAGAGGTCCCTGTCACGGGCCAGTACCAGCATGTGGTATACCGTGGTTGTTATTTTTTAGAACTAGCTCAGAATTAAAACAAAAATTTCTTATTTTTCTTTATGCGACGTTTCGATTAATATGTAATCGTCACCAGGGGCTTTACCAGCCGATCTGCTAGAAAGGAGGGAATGAAGTTTTGGAAGATTTCAAGTAAGTATTATGACTATTAGTACTTGAGGTGGAGAAGACAGATTTTGTTATTGAGACTGAAACCCAAAACTGCGACTAGATCAGTATCATCAAATCAAATCAAATCATCCTTAAATCATTCGAAACATGAGGTTTCATGTTAATATAAAGCCAAATACAGAATTTAAATTTTTTAGGTAAACCTCAAGATCCGAAAGATCTCAAATTTTTTGTTTTCGTCACACGATACTGAGGCTTGAAATTGTGACCATATTTGTAATTTCAGTTTCATCTTTAGAGCCAAATGAAGATTTCTGATTTTTTAGGCAAACCAGAAGATCTGAAAGATCTCAAATTTTCGATTTTCATCAAACGCGATTGAAACTACGACCTGATTTGTAATTTGCACCCTCAAGTTATCCAAAACATGAGGTTTCATCTTAATAGACCGCCAAATAAATATTTTCAATTTTTCAGGCAAACCTGAAGATCCGAAGGATCTCAAATTTTTCAATTTTCGCCAAACGAGACTGAAACTCAAAACTGCGACCGGATTTGTAATCAGTACCCTCAAGTTATCCAAAATACCAAGTTTGATCTTAATAGAAGGTGAAATATAGATTTTCGATTTTTTAGGCAAACCTCAAGATCTGAAAGATCTGAAATTTCTGATTTTGGTCGAACGAGACTGAAGATCAAAACTGCGACCGGATTTGTAATCAGCACCCTCAAGTAATCCAAAATAGGAGGTTTCAGCTTAATAGAAAGTGCAGTAAAGGTTTTCGATTTTTTAGGCATATCTGAAAATCTGAAAGGTCTGAAATTTTTGATTTTCAGCAAACGGGACTGAAACTCAAAACTGTGACCCGATTTGCAATTAGTACCTCTAAATCGACACATTTTTTCTGCACCAGAGTATTAGTTCGTAGTTTTTTGCTTGTTTTGTCACCTGAAAATGTTTTGGAAAATGATTGGATGGTGAACTACTTTCTGGTTCTGAATAGGTAACCTAGCTTTCCCAGCAGTTGTTGTAACTAAATAAACACGACTACTCGCTTATGCACTTCTTGTTTGATAGAATGCAGTACTGGGAGTATTTAAATTTTACCATATTTTAAGTTATGATATTTTTTTAGATGTCTTGACATCAGAGTAGCTGCCGGCTTTCTGTGTTCCAGTTAGACCTCAGAGACCAATCTATTGTTCTGAACGCCAACTGTAAATTACTGACATCCGCGGAACTAAGAATCGGGATTTTAGTTCCAGAAAATAGGTCATTGATACATTGTCCCATTGTTCCAGAAAATAGGTCACTGATACATTGTCGATGCTAAGACCAATCCCTGTGTAGCTCCCACCAGATTTCCAAAAACTACAGAGGTCCGCAAGCTAGTCGCAAACTCTCACATGGGACGCCGTGTGACGGAAGCTTGTTTAGGAGAGCCGTACTGCGTTAGCTCTATATATGTCTACAGTGGATTTTTATTCTCGGAATCCATACTGTCTGTCGTTGATTAAGTTTAAGATAAGATTACATTACGCTAAGGTACAGCCTGACAAGAGTAACAAGAGCCGTGAGAAATATGAAATAGACAAGGATAGCAAGAGACGAGAGGATATGAAATAACGTGTGCATGTGAGACAGTGGCGAAATTCCCAAGTCTCTTGCTACACTTGTCAGGTTGTATTTGATGATTACAAAAAACAGAGGCTTGTAGTTGGTTTCATATACAGTTTCAGTCAAAACCATCATTACCTCACAATGTAATACAGACCTTAGAGTAGAAGCGGCTCATGGTATCCAATCACAGCGACAGGAGATAAATCTACTCACATTACTACCGACAACAGAAACTGCCCTCATTGAAATTCAACAAAAAGCTGGCCTACACTTTATTCTGTCAATTACCATCTAAAATTAAGCTTACAGCAATATCACTTTCTATCTGACGGCTATTGGGGCACTACCGGACTTTTTTCCTTCATAGCCCATAAATATTTTAACTGACACATAAAAGTTCTATTGTTCTCGAACAGATTATTAAAGAACTGTTTATATAATCATAGACGCCGACATGCTATGCATATAATTTTGTTAAGTCAGTAGCGAGTTACCGATTCAGATTATAGATAATAATCGATTTATCATTTATCAAAGTGGATAGGATAAACCATGGTGCATAACTTTCTGTTCTACATATAATACTCGCAAGTGAAATTCTAGAAACCCTAGAAAAAATGGAGTCAAGTTGATTGACTCAGTACTTCCCACACATAACGATGATACCATTTTATTATTTCCCATTGCATGAAGGCCATGAAGCTATAGTCTGAAATCTCCTTGCAACTAAATCATCGCCCACCCGCCCGCAAAAAAAACATCCAACACAACAACCCTCGTAAATAGTTTCTTACGTCTCCCTCTTCAGGAAATATGCATTAAAAATCAATTGAACAATTTTCACGTTACGCAATCTAGAACGATCTAAAACAATACTTGTATGTATACATCACAAATACTCGTGGTCCCGTGGGTTCTATAATAAGCATGCAACGTTCGGATGGACCTAAAAAGTGTATCACGCCGCTAGGTTTTTCATTCGCATATCAATGAACAGCCCATTACGAATACAACAAAATTTCCAGTTTTACAACCCCCCAACCACCCTAAATTCACTCCCACCCAAAAAAGTATAAAGCGATCAGGACCCCTAAAACGTCTAAAAACGAAGTTTGAGCTGTTTTCATGTTTTTAGTTTTTTTAATATTGTTGCGCCGCCACTGAGACGATTTCTAAAAATCATACGCGTTTTCCATCCTTGCCAAAGTAGTAATATTGTGACGAAATTTCATTAACATCAATTCAGTGGTTTCCACATTATAAAATACAGAACGATCTAAAGCAATACTCCTATGTATACATCACAAATACTAAGTCCCGTGGTTTCTATAATAAGCATGCAGCGTTCGGATGGACCTAAAAAGTGTATCATGCCGCTAGGTTTTCTATTCGCATATCAATGGACACCCCATTACGAATACAACAAATTTTCCAGTTTTACAACCCCCCACCCCCCAACCACCCTAAATTCACCCCCACCCAAAAAACCCTAAAACGTCTAAAAACGAAGTTTGAGCTGTTTTCATATTTTTTGTTTTTTTTAATATTGCTGCGCCGCCACTGAGACAATTTCCAAAAATCAGACGCGTTTTCCATCCTCGCCAAACTAGTAATACTGTGCCGAGATTTCATTAAAATCAATTCAGTTATTTCAACATTATAAAATACAGAACGATCTAAAGCAATACTCGTATGTATACATCGGAAAATTCTCTAAGTCCCTTGGTTCCTGTAATACAAAAGGCAATGTTCGGATGGACCTAAAAAAGTGTATTATACCGCTAGGTCTTTCTCTCTCAGGTCAGTAGACAGCCCATTATAAGTACAACAATTTTTTTAGATTTACAACCCCCCACCCTCCCAACCACCCCAATTTCACCCCCACCCAAAAAAAAGTAGAAAATGATCAGGAACCCCTAAAACACCTAAAAACGAAGTTTGAGGCATATTTGAAATTTTTCGTTTTTTGCTAATTACTCCGCCGCCTATGCACCGATTTTCAAAATTGTAGCAACATTACCTACTACGACACTACCTAAATTTCATAAAAATCTATGCAGCGGTTACTGAGATTAGGAGGCTAAACAGACAGACAGACCGACAGACCGACAGACCGACAGACCGACAGACAGACCGACGGAAATGAGTGACGTGGATTTTCGTTATGTAGGCATCATAAAACGCCCAAAAAGCGTGTTATCTCAAAATCGAAAATTTTCGCGATCACAATACTCCCCTCACCTATCGGTGTGGGAAGTAAAAAAGAAATAGTTGCGTTGAAAATTTGTACACACAGCTTGGCCGTACCGTGTCTAGTACACATGTAACCCTTTTTGTTCGTTCTGATGCTACTTACCTACATGGCACCTCTAGAAAGCTCTAGACGTATACCTGTAAAAACAAATCATGGCTTCTTTCACAGCAATTGTTGTGACCATGGGGCGTAGCCTGGCTACAGTTGTAGCGGTATGGCGCGCATGGGTCGCAGAAGGATGAATGCAGCGAGCTAGGGGTTCTGGAGCACGCAGAAGAATTACAGACCGGTAGAATCGTCATCTAAGACTACTGGCCCTTCGAGACAGGATGCGATCCACTCGAGCTGTTGATAATTATTGATATGCAGCTATAGGGAGGCCCATTCGAATCCGCACGATGTATGTGAACAGATTGATTGAAATGGGCTTAGGATCATCAGAATGGATGGAATTCTGCTTTACAAACCCTACCGGATATACGCTGATACATCCTGGTATACCTAAATCATATTGGTATAATAATTTCAAGATACCTCGTAAATATATTTCTAACATTATAAGAGCAAAACTTGGACATGGGGTTTATCCATCACATCTAGCTAGATTTAACATTATCAAGTCTGATTTATGTGAGCACTGTAATGTAGAGGGGAACTTGGATCATCTGTTTTTTGGTTGCTTGGATATTATGCCGCACTGTGATCGACTTTATTCAAATCTGATTGGTTTAGGTCTGATGGCTCCTCTGAACGTTCTTCATGTCTTATCACTTAACAGGTTAGACATTATATGTAAGATTATTGAATTCTTTAAGAACTCTGGAATTAAACCTTAGATCGTTTAGTTAGGTAACCTCTGTATAACTATCCTCTGTATTATTTAACTTGACCTTTCCGTGGCCTAATTGTTGTGTGTCAATTTATACAAAATGCCTTAGTGGGCCCTTAGGCGAGAAGAGTGTAACAGTCTAGATCTATCCCACTCAATCCTACTTAGATAGGGATTGTTTTATATTAAAAAACTGCCCTGCTTTGGGCCATCCTTGCTGCTGTAACCCTTTTTTAATTTAAATTGGATCTGGCTAATGGGACACGATCCTAGTCCCATTAAAAAAAATGGGCTTAGGATCATATCGTCCGCATCTAGTGCTTCCACTCACTGCAAATCATCGTCGCCAACGGTTAGATTGGTGCCAAGAACACCGACAATGGTATGCTGAGTGGCATCAGACGGCCTTCTCCAACAAGTCCAGGTTTTGTGTGGGGGCACATGACGGACGCCAACGCGTAAGGCGACGACGGGGTGAACGACGTGACCTCCAGTTTGCTGTTGAGCGCCATGTACACCGTCCTATTGGTTTAATGGCTTAGGGTGCCATTGCATTCAACAGCAAGTCACCTTTCTGGTTTCTTCCACGAAGATAATGCACGTCCTCATATTGCAAGGGTATCGATGAGGTTCCTACAGGAAGCTGAGGTCAGGGTGGTCCCCTAGCGTCCAAGATCACCTGATTTATCGCCAATTGAAAAAGTATGGGATTAGATGGGTCGATACATAGGCGATTTACCCAATCCTCCGACCACGCTGGACGAACTGATGGAACATGCTGTGAGGACAGCTTGGGAGGGTATATGGATCTGTATTTTTTTGTAAACTAATTACCTGTGTGGCAGATGACTTCATTTATTATTGTATTAAGTCCTGCCGCATTTTATCAACCGCAAAACTTTTTTCTCAGTGTTGGGATTTCACTTCCGAGTAGTATATAAGGAAAAGTAAGAAATAATGAAGCAACTTCCGCAGTCGGCCTTCTAAAGTCTAAAAAGTGCAAAGGTACTTCCCTTCCTTAAAAGAGAAAGAAGAATCAGGCATTTTTTTTTGGTTCTCAATCAGGACAATGGCTTGTGTTTAAAGTAAAAAAAAATCTGCACTCCGCGCAGATCTGCATGTTCGGCATTTTTTTGCGAGAACGACAGGTTGCACGGCCAATCTGGGTACACTATTGGATTCAGCGGTAGATTTCCTATCAGGGAAAGCAAAAAATGATAAGAAGCTATTCTAAGATTAGGGTCGATAGTCGGCGTTCTAAAATCGATACCTCCATCTTCAAGAAAGAAAGAATCTGGCAAAAATGTTGGTTCCCAATCAGGACAAAGACTCATATATGTTGTATAATTTGGGGAAATTGATGATAAATTCGTCCTTCGTTCCGACGGGACAGAATCACCGTTCTAAAATCAAAAAAGCCCAAAGGTACCCCTCTTTGGTTCTCTATTAGATTAAAAATACGTGTGTGGTGTAATTTGGGAACATTCACGAAGTTGGACACTGTTCCGAATTTAGAAACTAAAAATGACGAATTGTAGAATTAATCTAACAATTTTGAATTATCATGTGACTACTACAGAAAAAGGTGTAGACAGACAAACAGATAGACAGACAGATCTCATAGAGACGTTACAAAGGCTGCGCACTCAGGAACAGACAATATACAGGAAAAGGACGAACAAGATTACATAAAGTGTGAAATGTTCTTCGTTATGTATATCTCATATCATAAAAAGGTCAATCTGGGGAAAGATGTCACATTTTTGACTTTCATCAAACGAAACTGAAACTCAAAACTCGACCACATTTGTAATCAGTATCCTCAAATTATCCAAAATACGAGGCTTCATCTTAGTAGGAAGCCAAATTGAGATTCTAGATTTTTTAGATGATCCGACATTCTTGATTTTCATCAGACGAGAAGATCTGAAAGGTCTATCATTTTTGATTTTCGTCAAACGGGATTGAAACTCAAAACTGTGACCAGATTTGTAATCAAAATGTTCAAATTATCCAAAACACGAGGTTTGGTCTTAATAGAAAGCCAAATAAAGATTTAAGATCTTTTAGCTAAACCTGGAGATCCGAAATTTTGATCTTCGTCAAGCTATACTGAAACTAAAAACTGCGACCGGTTTTGTAATCACGACTCTAAAACTACTGAATCCACGAAGTTTCATCTTAATAGAAAGCCAAATAAAGATTTTCATAAAATTTTGAAAAAATTTACATCAAGTTCTAAAGCCTAGAGGATACAACTAAATTCGAATGTTGTCGTGGGATGAAAATCTACGTATTTTGTACAAAACCCCTCCCCCATTGATCAAAGTCAAGTTACTGCGCTGTAAATTACACTACAGTACAGCTCATTATCTATGTCCATTCGCAATCTCAATGTATCTACAATGAGCTGTCCCTCATACGCCAAAAGCAATTCCAAATTTCGCATTTCAATCAAGACCAAGCAATCAGAGACCGTATCCATTGTACCAAATCGCATAATTTCCAAGCTATTAGCCCAATGCACGCAGATACATACTCGTATATCTAACAGAAATCACGATATAATTTGACTATTGTTGTTGCAAAATTTGTCCTTGTGTCGAAGCACGATCAGACCGTTACCGGACCAATATTTAGAAAAGTGGAGTGCTTTGCGCAACTTCCAGTCATTCTCTAATTACTAATTAGTTAAGAAACAATAATGATCGCTTTTCATTTAATCTACGGTCATTTGGCAAATTTGCAGACAATTATATCAATTTAAAATAGATTTTGTATTGCAGCATCGGTGTGTCGATTGACATTCCATCAATTGTGCTCTAATTATAAGGTTGGCTATCAGTTACCACTGCTGCTAATCTGCCACGAAAACTAAATCAAAATACTGACCGATGGTTCTCCAAAATCTAGAGGCTGCATATTTGACCCAAATAGTGGTAAATCCTATATCCTTGATTCTTCGACTTTCATAGACTTATAAATATAACAAGAACTATTATTTAAAGGGCCTGGATACACACATTCATACATACGTATTTGTCATATAAAACACGGACTCACAATTTCTCGCATAACCCACTCTATTTTCAAACTACATATATAATATTTCAGAAGGCGATAGTTAAGACCTTAATGAATGACAACTATTTTCGATTATTTCAAAAAAGTTTTTTAATTTTGCAAAAAAACTCGAAATACAAAATCACACATTCTATAAATGCCTGTAATTTAGCATCAAAACACGATATTAAAAAAAGGCTAAATAATTGCACCAGCGCAAGCTTTCTTCTTCAGTTTGCTCTTTGAGTCATTACTGTACGTGTAAAGGTAACGCCAGAAGCTTGGAAATGAGAAATTCATTTTTATGGTAACCTTTGGACCTTACCTTTGGAACTTTTGACCTTACCTTTGGATTTTTGGACTTATCCCCCCTCATCTTAGACACACGCTGGAGAAACGGAACAGGCGGCCACGCCTCCTCGCTAATACGGGAATACGTCTTTTCTATGATTCTCAATTTCTCTCAATTCATCGCAACGTGGAAAATTTTGAGCGTGAGTACACTCTATTGGACCTAAAGAAACCTACCCGAATGCGAACTCGTCGACGTGAAGAAAATGTCGCCGATAGCGGCCAGTGTTCACGATAACCCAAATTCGTCGTATCGACACCGAGCCGCGGAATTGGGCCTCTCCCAAGAGACAAATCGACGAATTTTGCGTTTGGATTTGGGACTGCACCCTTTTAAGATCGTGCTAACGCAACAATTGAAGCCGGACGACCATAGGCCGTCGCCGTGAGTTCGCAAATTGGGCGCTACAAATGTTGGACGAAGATACTCATTTTGGCCAAAAAATCATCCTCAGATGAAGCCCATTTTTACCTCAGGCTGTATCAACAAGCAGAATTGTCGCTACTGGGGTGTGAACAGTCCACAAGTGACCTAAGAAGTGGTCCAGTACCCGAAAAAACTGAATGTGTGGTGCGGATTGTGGCACGACGGCATCATCGATCCTTATTTCTTTCGAAATGAGGAAGGAGACACCGTTACAACCAATGAGCCACGCTACCGAGCGATGTTGGAGGAATTTCTGTGGCCAGAGCTCGACAACATCGATATTACCGACATGTGATTCCAACAGGATGGAGCCACGAGCCTCACAAGAGAAGCAACGCTCGAAGTTGTTCGAAAGAAGTTTGGCGACTAGATCATCACCAGATGATCGTTTATTGGCCACCGCGAGCGTGTGACTTGACACCTCTCGATTATTTTCTTTGAGAGTACGTCAAATTGTTGGTCTACTCCAACAAACCAGCCACTTTGAATACCCTCGAAAACAATATTCGAGTAGCCATCAACGCCATAACGCCGCAAATGCTCGAAAATGTCATCCGAAATGGGACCGACCGCTTGAAGCACTGCCAGCGAGCCCAGGGCGAACATTTGAACGATGTTCTATCCCATACATAATTTCATGGATGTAGCTTCAAAATAAAGTCAAAACTAATTTGATATCTCAAAACGTTGTTGTTTTATTTAATTTTTCTTTCCTATCGTTCTTATTGGGGCACCCTATAGTTTACATGTCAAAGTAACTGACATACTTAGAACAGTAAGAGAAACTCTCGGAACGAACACCACCAAAAATTGCTATTTTGCATTATTCCAGAGGATGTTGAGTTAGAATCTCGCTTTGGGGTGTCTGTTCTCATACCTACTGAACTAGGTTGTTAGTCTTACAGAAGCGAGCAGTTAGATGCATTGTCAAGAGTAGTCCTAGAACTTCGTGCAAGCCACTATTTTTAAAATACAAGATTATGACCGTAATAGTATTATTTATTTTGGAAACGTCACTATTTCGAAAACACAACAAAATTTGAGACCATACAGGGTGGGCCAATAGTGCGTGGACGGAGGATTGTGGGCTTACTGAACAATATTTCAAAAATCTGTCACTTGACCATGGTAGGCACCCTTGAGGGCTATAACCTAAAAATATTTTCACTTGAATTCTGACGTTTATACAGGGTGATTCATATCAAACTTACATTTTTTTGAATAGAACCCCCTATATACTATTGCATATTTGGATTCCTTGGTCAATTCTAGTGTGACTTTATGTATCACACATGGAACTTTAAACGAACCGTTTGGGCGCCATTTTTGGTATAAGTAGGTATCATAAAAAAATTGAATATCGCAGCGATTATAAAACTTAGAAGGCCGTGACTTTGCGGTACGACTAAGCATGAACTGCATCACCTAAGGTCAACCGGCTAAATTTGAATTCTTTTTGTACTTGGAGAAATCGATAGATTAATTAAGGAAACTTCAATCACTAATAACTTGATTTTTTCAAATGGGAATGCCTATCTTGGTTTAAAGAATCAAATGTAAAATTTGATTACCTTTCTAACGATATAGCGCTCTTGATATCAATCTTTCTTGGGTTTCATTTTATTTCAAATTGTTAGTCAAATCGGTGTTGAAAAATAAACAAAAGCCCGTTAATATGGAAGAAACCAACTAACTTAGTAGAAAGATGCAAACTAACTAGAACAGCGAGGCAAGATTATGAAAAATTTTTACAACATGTTAACTCTAACCGGATACAGCAGCGGCAAAGTATCTAATGTCAAAGAGAAGCTGGGGTATGACAGAAGTGTTTGTTTTTCACAGCCTACTAGCTATTGAGATCTACTAGAGCTTGACAACTTTCCAAAACGATTAAACATTTTGAAACAAAAGGAAAACTACCAGCGATTTTTGCTTACAGTCTAACATGTTTAGAATGAAATTTCACATTTAATGGGATAAAAAAATTAGTCATTTCCGTTTAGTTAAGTCAAAAGTGAAGATATCTCCAACTGGAGCCTTCTGAATATCTATTGAAATAATTGCTAGAATTTTTTAGTTGCTATGTTGTAATTGCGATTATTTCATGTAGTTGTCTACAAACTAAATTATGTTTTACAATTCAAACAGACTGCAAATCAAATTTCATTTTCCACGATTTTTCTAATAAGTAGAAGAAGAATTTGAAGGGTTCCAGTCAGAGGTATCATTACTTTTGACTTATGGAAATGGCTACTTTTTCATAGCATTAAATGTGCTAATTTATTCTGACATAGATATTCTACTGCCAGCAACAATCACTAGTAGTTTTCCTTTGATAAAATATTTTTTTACTGACTTTGGAAATTGGATAATAGCTAGTAGGCTGTGAAAAATGAGCGTTCTTGTTACCACTATTGTTTCTGGTTAGAGCTAATATGTTGTAAGGAATTTTGATAATCTTGCCTCGTAGCTCAGGTTAGTTTGCATCTTTCTACTAAGTTAGTTCCATATTTTTGTTTATTTTTCATGGCCTGCTAGGTTGCTTGCATGCAGGAAAATTGAAAAACGCCGATTTGACTGAAAATTTGAAATAAAATGAAAACAAAAAAAGATTGGTATCAAGAATGCTATATCGTTAGAAAGGTAATCAAATTTTACATTTGATTCATCAAACCGAAACAGGCATTCCCATTTGAAAAAATCAAGTTATCTGTGATTGAAGTTTCCTTAATTTATCCTCTGATTTCTTCAAGTACAAAAAGAATTCAAATTTAGCCGTCTGACTAGGTGACGCATTTCATGCTTAGTCGTAGTGCAAAGTCAAGGCCCTCTAAGTTTTATAATCGCTGCGATATTCAACTTTCTTCTGATACCTACTTATACCAAAAATGGTGATTTGCGCCTAAACGGTTCGTTTAAAGTTCCATGTGTGATACATAAAGTCACACTAGAATTGACCAAGGCATCCAAATATGCAATAACATATAGGGGGTTCTATTAAAAAAAATGTAAGTTTGATATGAATCACCCTGTATAAACGTCAGAATTTAAGTGAAAATATTTTTACGTAATAGCCCTCAAGGGTCCCTCAAGTGGCAGATTTTTGAAATATTTTTCAGTAAGCCCACAATCCTCCGTCCACGCACTATTGGCTCACCCTGTATAACACAAGACAAAAGAATGATCTTAAATTAATCACCCCCAAATCATCACCCATTAAAGACTCAATTATATATAATGGAAGATTTATAACCAATTTCTTCCCTCGTTTAAAATTCAAAAAGATTTAAAAGTTTTCTGTAAAAAAAACTTTGTTACAAACACCTTATTACACCCTAGATGAGTGCTACGACGAATTTTAGTGAATATTTATCCACACATTTTGTTTTGTCTTAATAGCTTTGTCAATAAGAATCTTTTAATTCTTAGACAACAAAGTATGCTCATCTATCTACCTATATTTGCAAAATGTGCCTGAAAATCAGTGAAATCCCATCCTGTGCAAGTGTGAAACTCAAAAAAGCGCAAATATATCGACAGGTCAGAGAAATTGTTTGATCTGTATGATGGAAAATGAAGAATTTCGGCAAAGCAAATTTACATCGTCATTCACTTATAAAGACTCCCAGAGGAAGTGACTTGAGATAGCCACCAGCCTTAACAGTATTTTAGAAGCGAATAGGAGTTGGGACCGGTGGAAAAACAAAGATTTCAAATGCATTATGCCTCTAAAAAAATCCTCTATGGGACTCGTTTGCCAGCAATTCAGCTTCTTCCAAATTTTCTAAAACTCTCAAAGCTGGTAGCCTCTCTATTGGAGGGATAATTTCGGAAAAATCAACCAAGTTAGCACATATAGATAAGAATCAGGTAGGTATAGATTGCATTTAATAGCCAATAAATCAACTGAAAACATTTACTGTCGCGTTGACATGATCGCAGACAGCTGGGTTAGATACTTTTAGGTGAAATTTTTAGGGAAATTCTTTCTCTCAGAACAGGTCTAGGCCACCATCTATAGATTCGCGATCTTTTTCTATAGAAATTGTTTCTCTCAACTCCACAAATGGGCCTTGAATAGGAAGCAATGTCAGGGTAAGGAAGAGGTTTCAACCTGGAAGTTTTGTGTTCGTTATTTGGTATTCCAGCCATAGGCGCAGTTAGGTGGGGGCTCGGTCCCCCGACAAATGAAGTTAGCCCCCCAAAAATTAAAAAATAATTCATTCTGTTGAGTTTATTGTATCTAGGGCAGGAAATTGAGCCCCTCCAGATACAGGGACTTGACGCCGCTCCTACAATCCGGAATAGTTTCTCCGGAAGATGCGGGGAGCTGGAAAGGAACCGACGATGGGCGTGATAAATAAACAGGTGCGCGCTACATTAGAAATGGAAACAGTCATGTTAGCGCGTCGCCCGAAATTTGTAAAATTGAAGAGGAAGGCGATTTGCAGATGTTTTTTATCCCAATTCCTGGTGCTTCATTTTCCAATATTTTTACATGAAATTTTCACATAATGTTTAGAAGAAAATTGCCCAGAGTGGTATCGAAGTACTTTTTCATTTTTGCTTCTGGGCTTTTCTTGAAAAAATTACAAAGTTGACGAAGAAAATAAGCAACTTCAAGCGATCATATTTCGTGTTCAATCAATTTTTTTCAAAAAATGCTTCGATAGCCCCCTGTGTAATTTCCTTTTAAACTTCATGTAAAAATTTCATGCCAAACTGTTGAAAACTAGAGCGTCAGGAATTGGGACTAAATCACTTGAAAATGACCGTTATGGCTCTCCGTAGGAGCCGCCTTAACTACGCCTATGATTCCAGCCATTTTTGGCCACTGAAATAGAAACGCTCTGGAAGAGTCGAAAATTTGAAATATATATATACATATACATCGGGTTATAACGTTCGACGTCTTCCGGTTCCTAATCTCCATTCCTCCCTATCTTCCCATAAGTCTTCCTCCAGGCCTCTTCCCCGTACTTCTTTATCGATTCCCTCTCTCCAACTTTTGCGTGGTCTTCCTCGTTTTCCTCTTCCTTGTGGGTTCCAATTTAAGATTTTCTTTGGTATCCGATGTTGTGGCATTCTCTGGACATGTCCATACCAGACCAATTGTTGGGTTCTAATGTCATCGATAATGTCGTGTTTTATTTCCATGCTCTGTCTCATATTGTCGTTCGGTATCCTATCTAGTCTGGATTTTCCAGCCGCTCTTCTCCAGAAGTCCATCTCCGTGGCTCTTAATGTTCTTTGTGTTCGTTCTTTTAGAGGCCATACTTCGGCACTGTAAGTTATTACACTTTTTACGATCGAGTTATAAATTCTTTTTTTGTTGCTTAAATATATGCTCTTATCCCATAGGACATTGTTTAGCATGGAAATTGCCCTTCTTCCTTGAATGTTCCTCTCAGATATCGCTTCGTCCAGTGTTCCGTCTTGAGAGACTTTTAGTCCTAGATACTTGTACACCCTGCAATGCTTAATGGTCTGCCCTGTTGCTAGTCGTAGGTCCTGTAGTTGCCCTCCAATGCACATATACTCAGTCTTGTCGATGTTGACTCCTAGACGCCATTTGTGATACTCCTCAATTAGCTTGCGGGTCATGTATTCGATGTCACACATGTCTTGTGCTACAACAACTAGGTCATCTGCGAACGATAGGGTATAGACTTGAAATATTACAGAGTAAAAGATAACTTCGCCGCAAACTAGATCTGCCCACTTATTTAGGATTTGGAATGTGCATAATTTTTTGATTTCTACCTCTCACAAGCGAACAGCTATTGCAGCATATTTTTGCGAATTATATACTTTACACTATTTGCAATTAGAATTGGGCAACAAAACTGAAACAAACGGCTAGTCATTATGCACTTAAATATAAAATCTTATCTCGTTGCAATTCACTATAAATTCCACCAAATCATCTTTCACTTACGTCACCGATCCGTGGTCTATTCCAATTAAACGAAAATCTTCATTGTATAACAATTCAGAAGGCCTGCCAAAGCGACCTATTTTTTTTATTTAGATGGCAGTTATCGATGTGACGGTCGCTCCAAATCGAGGTTCTCCTCATCTAATAGAAAAGTAAAAGCGTTGATTGAAGACTCAATCAACGGTAAAAGGTTTGTGTTACATAGTTGTGGAGCACTGATGTCTATCTAACAGTACAAGGCACTGCGGTATAAGATATCGTCGTCAAAGAGTCCCTCGAATTAAATTGCATGGACACGCATCTTTAAGTTCCGCATAGCGAAGATTATGCGTTAAGCGCCGAGCTTTCATCCACGATTGCACATTCACAGGGCATTATGATGACCGAGACTATCCTTAGCTCCCTGATCATTCACTGTTTGCTTCTAATTAACAGTGTTGTTCCTAGAGTGGCGCCGGGAAACAGTAACAAAGCCTACATCGAACAAAAGGCTAATGACCACAGCAGTCAATGCCGTTCATAACAAAGTAAAAAAAATATCCTTAGTATTTCTTAGTAACCCAGGAACTTTTTTAGATGACAGAAGCAGCAAGAAATACTTCTCTCCCCTCAGATACCTAACTAAAAATGAGTTTAGCTATGAATGAAGTGATTTGAATGGTTGAACAGGTTAAATCGCACAGTTTTGTAATTTTTAGTTTTAGATAGATAGTAAATTACTACTGTTCCACTTCATAAAAAGGAATCTCCAACAAATCCAGACAATTATCGCCTAC
Source organism: Callosobruchus maculatus (assembly GCA_951848785.1). Lineage (NCBI taxonomy): Eukaryota > Metazoa > Arthropoda > Insecta > Coleoptera > Chrysomelidae > Callosobruchus > Callosobruchus maculatus. The sequence continues at coordinate 5,600,647 of CATOUR010000083.1, forward strand.
TTTCGTTAATCTCTCATGCAAGTAAGGTTCTACTATATATTTTACAATCCCGTTTGGAGGGTTTTATTGGCTGGCAAATTTCTCAGGCGCAGGCAGGTTTCGTGAAAGGACGCGGTATGCTTGAACAGATCTTAAACTTAAGACAAATTATTGAAAAAGCCAGCGAGCATTATTTTCAGTTTTTATCTGCTTTGTGGACTATTCTCAGGCGTTTGATAACGTAAAGTGGCCTAAACTGTGGGAAATCCTCATCTCTATGGGAGTTACTTATTACCTAGTGTTTCTCATACAGCAACTCTACGAGTCTAATTCGGCTCATGTAAGAATTGATGGTAACCTGTCTAGTCAAACTGCAACCAAAAAAGTAGTTCGTCAGGGATATGTATTAACTCCGATGTGGTCTAACTTTTACTCTGAATTTGTGATGAGGCAGTTATTGGACAACTGGAATGGCCGTGTAACTATTGACGGAAGCAAAATATCCAACTTAAGATTTGCTGACGATACAACCCTTATTGCAGCTTCTCAGGAAGAACTAGTAGCTCTATTAAACATCTTAGAACAACATAGTGCAGCGTATGGTCTTGGTATTAACTACAATAAGACCAAGGTTACGATCGTATATAGAGACCATGATAATCATCGAGAAATAAAGTCAATAGGCCGACGGCGCATTCAACAGGCACGTGTGGCCATGACAAAGCTTACTAAAATATGGCGGGACCATAACATCACTAAAGTTACAAAAATGTCGCTGGTTCAGTCTCTTGTGTTCTCCATATTTTTGTATGCCTCGGAAACTTGGACTGTTAAAAAGGCAGATCGAGCTCGCATAGATGCTTTTCAAATGTGGTCATGGAGGAGAATGCTGAGAATTCCTTATACCGCCCATCGAACTAACGTTTCCATATTAGATGAGCTCGATAATCCAAACAGACTATTCTCTACTGTGTCGACGAGAATGCTTACATTCTTCGGACATATACACAAAAGCGATAATATGGAGAAACTTGTAGTTCAGGGTCGTGCCTCGTGTGGGCGGCGCCGTGGCCGTCCCCCTACGCGCTGGGTAGATACGACGAAACAGTTGCTGGATATGAGTATCAAGAGCGCCACTATACTGACAGTAAATTGCAAACGATGGCAAGCTATAGTGCTCAAAACTATTGACAATATTCGTGTCGGCAATACTCTAGCTCCGACTCAATGCATTTTACGGGTTCACAACATGTCTGTTAAAACATTGATGGTGATGACAGCGATACAAATATACGGCCCTGTAATGTCAGTCAGAGATTCTTCTACCTCGTTTTTTATTTTGAAACCACGTTCTTGGATTCGACAGCGCTTGTAACTTACGTTCATACATAAAGTGCCTTTTCGTCTGTTTTGGCCGGTTGTGTATGACCAAAGTGTTGGCCAGTTGACATAAGCTAGGAAAACAAATATTTCCCTCTATTTGTTCAAACATCAAAGGATTTAGCTGGGAGTTATGTACATTCAGCGAGTCCTCAAAGAAATCAGCCAACAGGAAGTGGAGTAACAGTGACATAATAACAATAATAGAGGCGGCTTTGCAAATGCCGGGTGCTTATCACGACAGCGGATAGAATTTGAAAGGACTTCGCTTAAATCGTACGTACACCCAGCTGTCAAAAGTAGTGTCGGAATAAGTCTTGATCACGTTTATTTTGGCAGTTCGATCCTGATCAAAATCCTTGAGGATGGAATATTTCTAAGAGTTGTATTCGTAGTCGATACTTGAGGGTCCCTTAAGGGGCCTGGATACACACATTTATACAAACGTATTTTCCATGTAAAACACCGACTCACAATTTCTCGCATAACTCACTCTATTTTCAAACTACATAAATAATATTTCAGAAGGCGATAGTTAAGACCTTAGTGAATGATAGCTATTTTCGATTTTCTCAAAAAAGTTTTTTAATGTGCAAAAAAACTCGCAATGCTAAATCATACACTCTATAAATGCCTGTAATTTAACAACCAAACAGGATATCAAAAAAGGGCTAAATAGTTGCACAAGCGCAAGGTTTCTTTTTCAGTTTGCTCTTTGAGTCATTAACGTAAGTTCAAAGATAACGTCAGGAGCTTGGAAATGGAACATTTTTACAGTGCAGTGGTGTCAGTTTCTGTCACATCCGGAAAAATGTCTGGCACAAACCACGAAATACTGGCCCAAAACAGAAAGAGATAACAGAAAATGTCAAGATGCGTAGGCATAGGCATAACAAATTGACTTACATTTGAAACACGACAGCGTCGCCAGATTAATGCCGTCTCGTAGATGTTGTCTAGGAAACAGATATACAAGGAAGGTCACACTTGAGGGCCTCTTGAGGGTCTAGGGTATAGCGCGCGAAATTGAGAACCAAAAAAAGACGTATTCCCGTGTTAGCGAGGAGGCGTGGCCGCCTGTTCCCTTTCTCCAGTGTGTGTGTCTGAGATGAGGGGCGATAAGTCCAAAAATCCAAAGGTGAGGTCAAAAGGTCCAAAGGTAAGGTCCAAAGGTCACCATAAAAGTGAATTTCGCATTTCCAAGCTCCTGACGATACCTTTAAACTTACAGTAATGACTCAAAGAGCAAATTGAAGAAGAAAGCTTGCGCTTGTGCAACTATTTAGCCTTTTTTGATATCGTGTTTGGTTATTAAATTGCAGGCATTTATAGAATGTATGATTTTGCATTGCGAGTTTTTTTGCACATTAAAGAACAGAAAATCGAAAATAGTTGTCATTCGTTAAGGTCTTAACTATTGCATTCTGAAATATTGTATATGTAGTTTGAAATTAGAGTGAGTTGTGCGGGAAATTGTGAGTCCGTGTTTTACATGGCAAATACGTATGTATAAATGTGTGTATCCAGGCCCCTTAAGTATCCCTTGAGTACTACTTAAGAGAACCTTAAGCATTACTCAAGAAACGACTATGAATACGGTCCTTAATTGTTTATTTCGGAAGCAGTTTGACAGAAATTTAACGCAAACGTCAATCACAGAGCACAGGGAGTTATTTGTCGAATATAATGTCAGTCACTAGATAACATAGAAGGACCTAGTAATTGTTGTTTTGAACATATATTTATTATTTAATCTATTTTCAGTTTTTAATATTTTGAGTACAGTTATGAAACAGCACAGAATATACAGGGTGGTCCAATAAGCGCGCAGTGCTCTCTAGCGGCCTTACCGTTTACATTAGAAGAAAATGGCTTGAATGAAAAAACGTTGCTTTCTAAATGACCTACTTGCAGAAAATAATTTCAAAGATGGCGGACTTCCGAATATTCGGAAGTATATATCAACTTTCCTATTTTAAATATAACACCCTGTATATTATTACATTTTTGCATTTAGCATCGATTTTTAGGTCCAGTCTGTTAACCATAGTTTATGCCTCCGAAGCCTAGTACTTTACAGAAAATGTTAGTATCTCTAAATATGACAGAAAGATGCGGTTTCCGGATTTAAAACAAGCAAGAAGCATGCTTGTGTTCCAGATCATTGTTTCAAACGCACATTGAATCAATAGGCTATCAATATTCAAGTTTGAAAAGTTTGAAATGTTTAAATCCTTTTTACTTCCCACACCGATAGATGAGGGGAGTATTGTGATCGCGAAAATTTTCGATTTTGAGATAATACGTTTTTTGGGCGTTTTATGATGTGTACATAACGAAAATCCACGTCACTCATTTCCATCGGTCTGTCTGTCGGTCTGTCTATCGGTCTGTCTGTCTGTCTGTCGGTAGGTCTGTCTGTCTGTCTGTCACGTTTTTCTACCCTCGTAATCTCAGTAACCGCTGCATGGATTGTGATGAAATTTGGGCAGCGGTATGCTGTGGGGTCGTAGTAGGTAATGCTCCTATAATTTTGAAAATCGGTCCATAGGCGGCGAAGTAATTAGCAAAAAACAAAAAAAATTAAATATTGCTGAAACTTCGTTTTAAGCGTTTTAGGGGTCCCTGATCATTTTCTACTTTTTTTTGGGTGGGGGTGAAATTGGGGTGGTTGGGGGGGTGGGGGGTTGTAAAATTGAAAAATTTGTTGCTTTCATAATAGACTGTCCACTGACCTGTGAAGGAAGACCTGGCGACATAAATCACTTTTTTAGGTCCATCCGAACATTGCCTTTGCCTATTACAGAAAGCAAAGGACTTAGAATTTTTTTTGATGTAAACATACGAGAGTATTGCGTCAGATCGTTGTAACGAGGAAACTGTTGAATTGATTTTAATGAAATTTTGAAACGGCATTACTACCATGGCGAAGATGGAAAACGCGTATGGTTTTGATAAATCGTGCCAGTAGCGGCGCAGAAATAATAAAAAAACTAAAAATATAAAAACAGCTCAAACTTCGTTTTTAAGCGTTTTAGAGGTTCCTGATCATTTTCTGCGTTTTTTTTGGGTGGGGGTGAAATTGGGGTGGTTGGGGGGGTTGGGGGTTGAAAAACTAAAAAAATTCTTGTACTCATAATAGGCTGTCCACTAACCTGTGAAGGAAGATCTAGCGACACAAATCACCCTTTTGGGTGCATCCGAACATTGCCTAGCCTATTACAGAAACTAAGGGACTTAGAATTTTCTGTATACTATACGAGAATTTATTGGTCTAAATCGTTTTGTATTTTGTAACGTGGACACTATTAAATTGATTCTAATGAAATTTTGACACAGTATATTGTTACCGTGGTGAGAATGGAAAACGCGTATGTTTGTTAAAAATCTTGTCAGTGGCAGCGTAGCAATAATCAAAGATTGCGATAAGTATGAAAGCAACTCAAATTCGGTTGTTAGATGTTTTAGGGGTTCCTACCAGTTGTTTGGGTGGGGGTGAACGTGAGGTGGTTGCGGGGGGTGAGGGTTGTAAAACTGAGAAGTTTGTGGTATCGATAATAGGCTGTCCATTGACCTGTGAAGGAAAGACCTAGCGGCATAAGACAACTTTGGGGGGGGGGGGGGGGGGTTGGCATTTATTTGGTTGCAAGGGATCTTATACTAAAGCTTCATGCTATAGGAAAATAATAAACTGGTATCAGCGTAATGTGTGGGAAGTACTGAGTCAGTCAACTTGACTTCATTTTTTTTAAATAGGACGGTATCAAGTTTCACATCAGTAGATGCAGAATTTAATTCTCTTTCACTTTTATCTGAGCATGGTTCTTATTTTTGATGATTTCAGGATAGTAGGAATTGTAAAAATCCTAGGTGGCGTTTTGATCCACAATGTTTTGGCCTCTAATACTGAAATGTGAATTCGCTTCATCTAACTATAATCACATTATTCTTAAAAAACTCCGGTGATAAATTTTCCAGCAGGTTTTCCAAATTATTATAAAATAAGCAAGGCACAATCCCTCAAAATAATGCTAGTATTTTTCGTCCACAATTATTTTCGGCTTATATTAATGGTATTTTTGACTCGTATAAAAGAGTGCTTTTCAGCAAATATGGAGACCACCCCAACCTACAACCTTCCAGCGTCAGACATGAAAATCCACGTGGCTGACCTCGCTATCATACAACGGAACGTAAAGAGGCAAAGCAACCCATTAAAACTGCGAGATTTGAAAACAAGATTCGGCCCCTGGACCACAGTGACTACAAACAGGAGGCAACAATCGATCATCACTCGTCTACGCCTGGGACATACGAGGGCAACTCACAGCTACCTCACTGCACGCTCAGGTCAACCGCGATGTACAATGTGTGACGTGATACTTTCAGTGAACCACATACTTATTGAGTGCCCAATGTTAGAAGTGTATAGGTTAAGACATAATCTCTATGGCCCAATCAATGTACTGTTAGGCACTAACTGTGATACTGTCAGTATCATTAAGTTCCTCAAAGACTCAAATTTACTGTATGAAATATAAACCATCCACTCCGCCGCTAATGACCATCAGGTTTATGCGGTTTTTTAGAAATAAAAAAAAGAGTGCTTTTAATTTTTTTTTAACTGTACTTATATTCTACAGTAAAATCTCAGCGAAATCATAATGATTCTAGTAGCTACTAGAAACTGCAGCGTACTCAAGGTGTATTGTGGATAAGAATGTTCATGAATATTTAATCCAATTACGACGAGATATGAATTTCTTATTATTACATGTGTTGCCGCAATCATAAGTATAATTGCCGTAAAAACCATTACTTCTGCAAACGAATAAGAAAGCTATACGCCGTCATTTCTACAGAGAAATGCTTTTGAATTACCTACTATTGCATGCATTCAGTTTTTAGGGAAACAAGAACATATACCTTAATTCATAGTAAGCCATAAGCAATTTCGAATCTAAGTTTAGGTTTGACTATGACAATCATAATAGTATATTGTACTCACGTAGTCAAGGTTATTTCCATTACGACGAGTTCAATCATTACGTTAATCAATGGTTCAATACTATACCGTATCTACGACCGTAGCAATAAATCGCGCTATTTAAATACATAATAATCACAGACTAAGAATTTACATGAAACCGATTTATAGAAGAGAACGAGACTTCTTCTAAGGTACAATAGAATATATCACACAGGTCTGACAGCTTGTTGGAGTTTTGTGAAAAATGGTTCACGGTTTTTGTTTAAAGGCAGTTCAAAAGTAGTTTCGTAATCGCTGTATGTCTTACTGGGAGTAGATAAAACTACTTTTTATCAATAATTGGTCAGTTCTTACTCTGATTGTGTGTTTGATTTAGTCCAAGGTACGTATTGAAAATAAAAAATTTTGAGGGACAGATTTTTTTTACAAACAGTGCGTCATTGACTAGCAGTGGATCAATTAGAATTTGGTCACAGTGGATCATGATCCATTGTATCGCATATAGTTTTTTTTTTCGATACGTCTTTGGTACTGCTTGATAATACCATTGATTAACACATTTACTTTAATCAGTGATAATACTCAAGACTATCATCTGCAAGATCATTTTTTAGATTTCTAGCTACTGGCGTTCCTGCTATACAGGGTGTTAATCAAGTATGTTAACAAACTTTAACCACGAATAGTACTCCGAAAAATAGAAAGAAAATGTCATATGAACATGGGTCCGGAAATGCTTCCTAAGGGAGCTACGCCCCTTTGCATGTTGCACCCTGAAGACGGTTTTAGCTCGATATTCTCGAAACCATTCATAATAAACTTGCGAAATTAGGTACGATGGGTAAACTTTTGACGCTGAATCTGATTCTGAATTCAGAATTTCAAAATTTTCATCACAGGCGTAGCATACGGGAGGAGTTAAGGGTAAAAATAACCCCATTTTCTAAATGGTCATTTTTTGACATTTTGATTTTAGAATATGGTATTTCAGAAATTTCTACGTAAAAATGGTCTCCTGGTATATCTCGATAGGGCTAACCATTTTCGAGAAAAATGCAAATTATTGAATACAATAGCCTGCACCGATTCAATAATTTGCATTTTTCTCGAACACGGTTAGCCCTATCGAGATGTACCAAGAGACCATTTTACGTAGAAACCTCTGAAATACCATATTCTAAAATCAAAATGTCAAAAAAATTATCATTTAGAACATAGGGTCATTTTTACCCTTAACTCCTCCCGTATGATACGCCTCTGATCAAAATTATGAAATTCTGAATTCAGAATCAGATTCAGCGTCAAAAGTTTACCCATCGTACCTAATTTCGTAATTTTGTTATGAATGGTGTCGAGAATATCGAGAAAAAAACCGTCTTCAGGGTGCCCCATGCAAAGGAGCGTAGCTCCCTTAGGAAGCATTTTCGGACCCATGATCATATGACATTTTCTTTCTATTTTTCGGAGTACTATTCGTGGTTGAAGTTTGTTAACATACTTAATTAACACCCTGTATAAGAAAATATTTGTATAGATAAAATGCCGCGTTATAAGAAGAGGAAGACCAATATATTGGCCTACACACAGAACAGAGGTTGCGTACTGCTTTGACAATGATATCCGATGGACAATCGATAGAAGCTGTTTCACAATGTACGAATAGTCCTTTCATACCTTTGTATAGAGAGTCGTGTCACCAACCCAACAGAGTACCCTCGACAGTGCCCTAGAAATCTTGTACTTTCTACCACGAAAGACGTATCAAATAAGAATTTGATTTCCGAAACGCTACACGAAATCCATGATGCTTGCTCTTCATCCACGAATGGTACTGAATATGGAGTCATCGTAGAAATACGTCTATCTTTCTGTAAAATCCACGCATGGTGTAGTTAAAGCATTTTTTGCCGATTATTGATTTGAAACTGGACCAAAGCTTCCGAAAAGTATAGCATTTTTTATAGAAACTGTAACTTTTATTAAAATTGAATGATGTGTGTTGGCAAATTGGCCTGTTTTGGCACCTAATTTATGTTGATATATTTTTGGCAAACTTTATCAAACATCCTTACACTAGTTTGTTTACTATCTGATTAGCTGTGATAACGTTTACATTTTATTTATATCCTTCAAGTCTATCATACCAATTTGTCAAGACGAAATTGTTAAAAAATTATGTTATCAAAACGTAATATTAGGAATAATTGCCTGGCTTAAGCTTCAGATGATAATTCTGTCTGTCCGATGATCAGCAGTAAAAAAATTATAGATAAAATCCCTGAAAATCTAAGATAGTCGCACAGATAACTTCATGCGATTTTTTATGATTACAGCCATTAATGAAGTATATGGTGAGCTTATAGCAAATTTGAATATTGCATTGTATTAGATACATATAAGCTCCCCAATTTAGATATCTCAGATGGGTGTACTTATACAAACCAAGGCTCGTGATAAGAGTTTTGGTTATCTTATACTCGTCCTTTGATGTTCTGTCATTTGTTGCTCTAGTGTATCTTACCTTAGACGTTAGGGTAAGCACCTTAATATATTTATATCAAAAACAATGAAATGAAACATTTTAAATTTTTGAGATATAAAGAAGATGGTTGCTGTAGCGACAAGTGTTGACGGGCTGTGCCAAGTCTATACCCGAACTATTGTTATTCTAAATTTAGGAAGGACCGTATAATATTACAGGCCATCAGGATTACAGACTTCTAGAATATTTTGTGTAACTTTTCATCTACGTCCATCTATTACAGGAGTGATGTAAATGTGCTTAGTGTAAGGCCTGAGACCGACATAATGAGGAGGTCAATAATAACTTTATTTTGTCTACCCAGTAATAATTGTTTTATTTCTATGCAAGGTATATTTAGATATCTTTCCAGAGTAGGTGTTTTGGATATTCTGATCACTGGAGATGACAATATCTATTAAACAGATAACTGTCTTTTTTCTAGTCTATTGGCTGGGATAGTTTTGTCTGTATGTATTTCAACGTCCCAGTATAGCTTGTACCGATTGTTTTCGAGTTCTGACGTTAGTGTGTAATTAGGATATGGACTTGTGTTTTTTTCTGTGCAACCACTTGGTTCTGGACAGCAAGGATAAAACCCTCCATTTCTGGAAAGAGCTGTCCATCCTGCAGCCAGGTAAATGTCTGTTTTTATTGGTAACCCGATACCTATGTTTGCCATGGAGTGCGTTATATGACCAAGTGTTCATTTTTTTGTTGTGATTGTATGTGATTGTGTGTCTGCTGCAGGGTCTTGGCAAGAGAGGGTAGGAGAGGGGGGATTATTATTATATCGAATCGAAATCAATTGAGTAGTTTGGAGGAGTTGTGGAGCTCTGTCATCTAACATCAAGTCCCGAGTAGAACCAGAATGTAAATCATTGTTCTGAAAAAACATTTTTTAAGCAATTATTTTATTCCCCCTTTCTGTATTTCAGAAGCTTGCTTATATTTAAACAAAACATTTATGAAATACAGTTATACTTATTTTATTCATGCTATCCAGGTGTTATGTCCACTATAGACAATTTTGAAGCAGCTTACCCCAATTAAACAAAACATATATACAATATGTACCTACAACTAACAGAAAATGTTACACCTCTAGCATGGTTGATATCAATACAGTCTTTGGACAGTGAACATTATGATTAAGTTTGTGCACGGAATTTAGCAAATATTGAACGATTTGTTTTATTTTATGGAATAGTGTACTCCAAATTTGGAATTAGATTGTGTAACGACAACTTAGCCAAACTAGTTCCTATTTTTAAGATCTCAATGATCAATATTCAATCTTCAATATCTTTTACTGACAGGGGGAATTGGTATGTATCCATGTACCAGAATTGTGTTCTTTTTCAATTTAAAAACTTGATTGAAAATGATATATGTTGTCTTTCATGAATCTTTGAATTCCACTAGATTAACACAAAAACTGGCATATTTTGATAAATGCTTCAAACACATGTTTTAAGCACAATTTGAAACAACTCATAAAATAGCAGGTCGTGTTTAAACAGCTTATCTGAAGCAATTTGTTTTATACATAACAACCCTGGTATTTACTATTAACTGATGTTATTAAATTTTCAGCACACTAAACCAAAAGCATGAGTGATCATGCAGAAAACTCCAACAACAATGCTTGTGAAGAACACGAGGCCAAACAAGATGGCACAGAAGATGACACAGATAGAACCACACGTTCAAGAACACCAAGGTCAATACTAGATGTACCTCTAAGGACGAACGTGTCAGCAGATGGACAGGAAGAAGAACAGTTCAAGTGATGGACATTATGCTAGATATATATCATAGTAATCCTAATTATTATTATTTATTAAATATCAATCTTGTAATATTTTTATTTTCATGCCAATAAACTGACAAAGTATTGTAAAGACGAATAACTTCGATGTGAAATATCTAGCCCCTAGCCTCAGTTGCAAGGGTTTTATCGTTATGGAAAAATCTTGTGAAAACAAATGATTTTGAGGTTGTAATCTGTTTGTCTGTCTAAGGCGGCCACCCAGCTGCCTGCTGGGCAAACGTACTTTATGAATGGACGGCTGTCTCTTTACCATTTTTTGTATGGGTAAAATACTTTTTTTTATGGTCGGCCTCCCGCAAAGGCTGAAAGCCTATGGCGCTGTGGAAGTGCTGCGAGAGGACAAGTATCGGTTCACGTTAAATTTGAAACGCTGCAGGTTGTAGCCGTCGGGAAACAAATTCCCAGGCAGCTGATTCCACAGCGTCGAAGTTCCCCAAAAGAAGGAATGCTGGAGGAGACTGGTTCGGGGAGTAAAGACCTCGACCTGGTAAGGATGAGCTCGCAGAGCTCCTCTAGTGTTCCTGGTTCGGACGGCCTGTGGTGTTATTATCTGAGAGAGCTCACTCGAACATCTTCCGTGATAGAATCTGTAAAACAGGGATAAGCCAGCCACCCTCCTTCGATGTTCCAGGCTGTGGAGGTCCTTTGTGAGGTTAGGCGTATCGATTAGTCTAATCGCTCTTTTCTGGATAGTGTCCAGAAGTTTTAGAGCGCATCCCCACACATGGGAGCAATACTCGAGCGATGGTCGGATCTGTGCCTTGTAGAGCAGCAGCAGTTGCTCTGGCGCATACAATTTCCTACAGCGGAACAAAACTCCAAGCTTCTGGGATGCCGTTTTAGCAATACTGACGACGTGGTCGTGCTAGGACATGTTATTGTTGATGTTGATTCTCAAAAGCTTGACGGAAGGTGATTCGACTATGGGTGACCCTCCATTTCCACGGTTGGTAAGCCATCGTGAGACTTTGTAAGTGTTGTTGCCTGAGTTTTTTGTACGTTGAACTGTACTTTATTTGCTAATCCCCACTCGACAATTGCTTTGATATCTGCGTTGATCTGTGAGGCATGCTGCTGTCGCCGACGTACCGTCTCCTGGGATGATAGTGGCTTGCCTGGTTCCATGCACGACACTAATGTACTGTCCATCTGCGAAGCTGTAGATTAGATTGGATGTTATTTCCAGCAGCTCGTTGATGTACAGCAGAAACAGTGTAGGGGATAGGACAGATCCCTGAGGAACACCGGCGTTTATTGGAAAACGTCTGATGAACAGCCCTCGACTACAACAAACAGAGATCGGTCGTTCAAAAAGTTATTCAACCACTGGCGCAGGCCATGTGGTAGTCTATAAGCAGCAAGCTTACAGTAATTTGTGTACAGTGAAAAAAGTTTGAGGCAGTGCATATAACGCTCTCGATGTTCAAATGCACCAACGCTCATTCGTCAATAATTTCAAATCTTAAAGTTAGTTTATGAAAATAAAAAACTATACTATATAGTATATCATCCCTATTTCAACAACCACCATAATGTACGATATAGTACTGAAAAAATGTTTTCAACTCATTGACCTACACCATAAATTGCTGATTCATTACAGCATAAGCGAGACATACATGTGTAGAAGGTGAAATCTGCTAAATGAAATTGTATATTATGTATGCTATTAAATACTACATGACATAGAAATGTGGACATTTCAATGAGTACTGTAATTATAGTCAACCAGAAATGGATAAAAGGCATTGAGATTTCCGCTACTACTAACCTCTTCTACAAAATTTAATACCTCGTTACCAGTATCGTTGCGATTAACAATTACATTAAAAGATAAAATGTACGTAGCTAAGTTTCAATGTATGCTGATTTTTCGAAAAGTCAACCAAAAGCAAGATGCTTCGTTTTTATTCCCAAACAGCAGTTCTGAAATGATATGAAATCATAAAGGGTTATGCTGCTACATTTTTGGAAACCGTTCCATTGGTGGCGGAGTAATTAAAAAAATCTTCGGAACCGCTACTACTTCCGCATTTAGACATTTTCAACTTTCCAATGTTTTAGGAATCCCTTTTTCGCTTCCATAAATGACTATGAATGAACGAATTAATTAATGAATGGAGAGAGGTTTTCTAGTAAAAAGAGCCACCATAGTGCAGCCTTATGCAAGAGGGCCTTCCTGCATCTCTCCTTATTCTGGCCTTGGACCCATCATGTATCTTCAGATTCAAGAACCCTTGAGCCTAGTATTGTCTGACTGTGATAGCCATGTGCATTACAGCGACATAAAATCTGTGCTGTGGATTCTTCTTGTTCGATACAGCATGCAGACGTTGGAGCACTTGCCACCCCCATCAAGTGACGTCTGAAGGTCTTATGGCCAGATAGCAGACCCACAAGTTAGTAACCTTACCGGGTTCTATCCAGTGACAGACAGAACCGCCACACCTTGGCCAAAGGTCCTAAAATAATTATCTAGCTTGACAGAGATATTCAAAGATTCCTATCTCTCAACCTCTGTTGTATTTCTAATGGTGCCTAGTGCTAGCCCTACCCAAAGCCATCCCTTGTAGGGCATTATATCATACCCCATGTGTAGGATAGAATTGAGGTTTTGAATAAAGAAAAAAATATATTTTTTTTGTGATAAATCGAAAGATCATATATAAGTTTTATAACAAAACCGTTTTGTTTTCTTTTTTTTCGCAATAATTCAAAAGTTATATCAAAATAAAAATGGGTTTTTGAATCGAGTACCGAAAACACGCCGACGGCTCCCGAACCCGTGTGATGTAATGATGGCGGTTAAGATGCTCCTTTGACCAACGACATCCTACATCGATACTAGATTCTAGATTCCCAGCCAAACGTGAAAATACTTGCTAGTAACTAGTGCATATTTGTTGCAATATAGCCGATGAATGAAGTTTGCAGCTCAGGACGACCTCTACGATCGAAATAAATATCTTTTTGAATGTTTGAAATCAGATTACAGATTCCAGTAAGTAAGTAAGTACCTAATCAAATACGTCTTATTGAAACTATCTGGTGCATGTTCGGCTGGCCTAGTGGTTAGAGTATTGGCTAATGGATCCGTTGGTCTGGGTTCAAAGCTCAGCCTGTCCAATTTTTTTTTTATTTTTTTTTATCAAATAATTCATTCATGTGCTTTTTGCACTTGTTATGTACATTTTTTTCTACGATCAACATAAATATGTTTTTGAAACAAATTCTATCAGACATATTACTTGCACTGCATAGTGCAAAAACAAAGTACAAGACGCGGTGGACAATTCAAAAAATCAGTTCAAATGGTGTTTGTCCGTCAATATCAACCGCCAATATTTTTTTTTAATGTAATAGTTGGTTAATAAAACAAAATCCATTCATTTTTTAAGTTTTTAATATAAACATAAAATAAAACTCGTAATCACAACAGTCTTCTGTTTATCACTTGGTATTTTTATTTATTTAACTTTGAGCAACGAAGCTTAATAATTAAATTTTCATAAAAATTTAACAAACAAAAATATATAAACGCAATGCAAACAAACAAAACTTATTCTTCTATGAGTTTCAATGTTATAATTATCTTTACTGTACGTAGATGCTTTTCTGTTAAAATATTTGTTAGTAATTTCATCTTATATGAAATGAATCCAATTTTTTTTAATAAATTATTAATATGTACATCCCAACGTAAGTGTGAGTCTAAATATATTCCTAGATACTTTATACTTTTTTCTATGTTCGAGACTAAAAAATATAGTTTTATTTTTGTTTACTTGAAGTGCTAGCTCTTATGTAAAATAATTATACTTATAGTTTATTTATCGTATAAGTATTTCTTATCAATAATAATATTAAGTAATAAAATAATTATTTTAAGTTTTGGTCGAGAAGATAATTATAACATTGAAACTCATAGAAAAATAAGTTTTGTTTGTTTGCATTGCATTTTTATATTTTTATTTGTTAAATTTTTATGAAAATTTAATTATTAAGCTTCATTGCTCAAAGTTAAATCAATAAAGATACCAAGTGATAAACAGAAGACTGTTGTGATTACGAGTTTGACTTACTTTATGTTTATATTAAAAACTTAAAAAATGAATGGATTTTGTTTTATTAACCAACTATTATATTTAAAAAAAATATTGGCGGTTGGTATTGACGGACAAACACCATTTGAACTGATTTTTTGAATTGTCCACCGCGTCCTGTACTTAGTTTTTGCACTATGCAGTGCAAGTAATATGTCTGATAGAATTTGTTTCAAAAACATATTTATGTTGATCTTAGAAAAAAATGTACATAACAAGTGCAAAAAGCACATGAATGAATTATTTGATAAAAAAAAAATAAAAAAAAAGTGGACAGGCTGAGCTTTGAACCCAGACCAACGGATCCATTAGCCAACACTCTAACCACTAGGCCAGCCAAACATGCACCAGATAGTTTCAATAAGACATATTTGATTCGGTACTTACTTACTGGAATCTGTAATCTGATTTCAAACATTCAAAAAGATATTTATTTCGATCGTAGAGGTCGTCCTGAGCTGCAAACTTCATTCATCGGCTATATTGCAGCAAATATACACTAGTTACTAGCAAGTATTTTCAGGTTTGGCTGGGAATCTAGAATCTAGTATCGATGTAGGATGTCGTTGGTCAAAGGAGCATCTTAACCGCCATAATTACGTCACACGGGTTCGGGAGCCGTCGGCGCGTTTTCGGTACTCGATTCAAAAACCCATTTTTATTTTGATATAACTTTTGAATTATTGCGAAAAAAAAGAAAACAAAAACGGTTTTGTTATAAAACTTATATATGATCTCTCGATTTATGACAAAAAAAAAATTGATTCAAAACCTCAATTATCCCTTTGCAGTTCCGAGAGGATGACAGAGTGTCCTCTGCCAGAAATCAAAAAGGACTCCTCTGACAGTGGGAACGCAGTCCCATTTGCATCCTCTTGAACAACCAGGTCACTCAACGAAGTCGTGCGTACTGCACCTGTTATACTACTGTTTTATTAAACTTGCTTTGATTGTTTCCAGCCTTACACATGGTCACCAGAGCAATGATCCATAATATATAATAAGGACGGCCTTACGGTTGTAGTATAAAATCAAGACACTACTTGGGGAGTCAGCCCCCAATTCACTCTTACAACCTTTCGACATGCCCATATAGGATTCTACTGGTTTAAAAAACATTCTTTATTGGGGTTCCTTGCATTCATTTGAAAGAATATTGATTTTTTAATACATTTGGAGCTAATTTCAAGCTATACTTGAAATAATACACAAAGTAGATCAACCCAACTCTTCACGTGAATCTCAGCAAAACACGAAAAGTGAAATCCCTCTTTTACTCTTCATTTCATTTGCGACCCTACTGATGGCTGCGGAAGAAAGCCACTGAGTTCTCAGAAACGCCACTGTTCAGTAAACCATTAATGCTTCATATAACCCAAGGGTACCATAACAATAAACGTAGAATGAACTTCAGCGGAAAATAATGAAGATCTGTTGGCAATTAAAATGTCAATAAAATGCCTGTATAAAAACTGGAAACCTTCAAATCGGTTTGTCTTATACAGTAACGTAGTGTAAGAACATATATGCAGCAGCGTTGGTACGTTATGGATCCAAATAGTGACAAAAAGCCCAGTGAGAGTGAGAACGATGGGACGAGTGAGGATACGCATGATCCTGATGCAAGACCTAAAAGGACTGCTCTGGATGTCCCAGTAAGGACAAACATCGGAGTTGATGGATTGGAGGAGGAGGAGTTTCAGTAGGAGCTGGTATGGAGTTGGTGTGAAAAAATTGTGAACGGACTTTTGCTACCGTGTTGAGCGGTTTATAGGTGAGTGTATTTTGTATTCAGAGTGGAGTCAATTTGTAAATAGGGATTTTTTTATAAGCCAGCAAAAAATAAACATAAACATGAAGAGAAGAACAAATTTTCAAAATTTTGAAAATATCACAAAACTATGAAAATTCTTAAAAATTAAAATATTTTCAGAGTTTTCAAAACTCAGAATCCTCAAAATTATTCACAGATTTAGAAATTTATTAAGATTTTCAAAAAATGTATGTTAGTCCAGTTTTAGCTCTCACTGACTCACTGAAGTCATCAAAGAGAGCTTATGCAGAGCCTCTGTTTGTCCGTCCGTCCGCCCGTCTGTCCATATACAAAAGATAGCCAGAACTACAGGTGCCACAGAAAAACTAAATACAGATTCGGAATCAGCATGAAAAAACTAGTCCGGGAAAAATCCGGTTTTGTCAATATCGCTTCCGGTTTAAAAAAAATTGAATTAAATTACGACAAGTAACTGACGATGTATTATGTACAGTGTATTGATATTCCTGAAGCACAGGCAGCGTGGCCGAGCGGTTAAGATGCTAGGCACCAGTCCGAAAGGGCGTAGGTTCGCATCTCACCGCGATCAACAGCTTTTTTTTCGTTTTTTTAAGATTAAATGTTATATTTGTTGTTAGCTAATCCGGGAAAAATTCGGTTTTGTCAATATAATAAAAAAACTAAATTTTTATACCAACAAATTCCACAGTCAGAGCGCCGTTTGAACTCACTCAAGTAAATTCTGTCCTACTTTTTTAAATATAGTATGGTTACATAATATGACGAAAGCTGATTTTATGACTACGACCCCAAGTTTAAGTTTAAAAGTTGCAATGGAAGCATAAAGGCAGCCTAACCTCAGGTGGCCAAACATCCCATACAAATTGCAGAAAATTGAAAATTCTGAAAATCTCGAAATTGTAAATTTAAATTTTTTTGAGGATTTGAAGATTCTAATAATTACCGATGGATAGTTTATAATACTGACTAGGTCCCAGAAAAACACATTCCACATAGTAACAACAGTCAAACTTTCCACCTTATGCCCACGACATTCACTGGGTAAATTTAGTGCTACCTTGAAAACCTGTCCCTTAAATATCAAAATTTATCAGAAACACTGGACAAATGGAACTATTTTATTAATAAGTAATAAAATATATTTAAATAAACGTGTATGAAATTTGATATGCCCTTTTAAGTAATTTTTACTTTGAGATAATACGTTTTTTGGGCGTTTTATGATGTGTACATAACGAAAATCCACGTCACTCATTTCCATCGGTCTGTCTGTCGGTCTGTCTGTCTGTCGGTCTGTCTGTCGGTCTGTCGGTCTGTCGGTCTGTCGGTCTGTCGGTCTGTCGGTCTGTCGGTCTGTCGGTCTGTCGGTCTGTCGGTCTGTCGGTCTGTCGGTCTGTCGGTCTGTCGGTCTGTCGGTCTGTCGGTCTGTCGGTCTGTCGGTCTGTCGGTCTGTCGGTCTGTCGGTCTGTCGGTCTGTCGGTCTGTCGGTCTGTCGGTCTGTCGGTCTGTCGGTCTGTCGGTCTGTCGGTCTGTCGGTCTGTCGGTCTGTCGGTCTGTCGGTCTGTCGGTCTGTCGGTCTGTCGGTCTGTCGGTCTGTCGGTCTGTCGGTCTGTCGGTCTGTCGGTCTGTCGGTCTGTCGGTCTGTCGGTCTGTCGGTCTGTCGGTCTGTCGGTCTGTCGGTCTGTCGGTCTGTCGGTCTGTCGGTCTGTCGGTCTGTCGGTCTGTCGGTCTGTCGGTCTGTCGGTCTGTCGGTCTGTCGGTCTGTCGGTCTGTCGGTCTGTCGGTCTGTCGGTCTGTCGGTCTGTCGGTCTGTCTGTCTGTCTGTCGCGTTTTTCTACCCTCGTAATCTCAGTAACCGCTTCATGGATTGTGATGAAATTTGGGCAGCGGTATGCCGTGGGGTCGTAGTATGTAATGTTCCTATAATTTTGAAAATCGGTGCATAGGCGGCGGAGTAATTAGCAAAAAACAAAAAAAAATAAATATCGCTGAAGCTTCGTTTTTAGGCGTTTTAGGGGTCCCTGATCATTTTCTACTTTTTTTTTGGGTGGGGACGAAATTGGGGTGGTTGGGGGGTGGGGGGTTGTAAAATTGAAAAATTTGTTGCTTTCATAATAGACTGTCCACTGACCTGTGGAGGAAGACCTGGCGACAGAAATATCTTTTATAGGTACATCCGATCATTGCCTTTGTCTATTACAGAAAGCAAAGGACAGAATTTTTTTTTTTATGTAAACATACGAGAGTATTGCGTCAGATCGTTGTAACGAGGAACTGTTGAATTGATTTTAATGAAATTTTGAAACGGCATTACTACCATGGCGAAGATGGAAAACGCGTATGGTTTTGATAAATCGTGCCAGTGGCGGCGCAGAAATAATAAAAAAGCTAAAAATATAAAAACAGCTCAAACTTCGTTTTTAAGCGTTTTAGAGGTTCCTGATCATTTTCTGCGTTTTTTTTTGGGCGGGGGTGAAATTGGGGTGGCAGGGGGGTTGGGGGTTGAAAAATTAAAAAAATTCTTGTACTCATAATAGGCTGTCCACTAACCTGTGAAGGAAGATCTAGCGACACAAATCACCTTTTTAGGTGCATCCGAACATTGCCTAGCCTATTACAGAAACTAAGGGGCTTAGCATCTTCTGTATACTATACAAGAATTGATTGGTCTAAATCGTTTTGTATTTTGTAACGTGGACACTATTAAATTGATTCTAATGAAATTTTGACACAGTATATTGTTACCGTGGTGAGAATGGAAAACGCGTATGTTTGTTAAAAATCTTGTCAGTGGCAGCGTAGCAATAATCAAAGAACGCGACAAGTATGAAAGCAACTTAAATTCGGGTTTTAGATGTTTTAGGGGTTCCCGATCATTTCCTACCATTTTTTTGGCTGGGGGTGAAAGTGAGGTGGTTGGGGGAGTGGGGGTTTTAAAACTGAGAAGTTTGTAGTATCGATAATAGGCTGTCCATTGACCTGTGAAGGAAAGACCTAGCGGCATAAGACAATTTTACGGGGGGGGGGGGGGTGTCAATTATTTGGTTCCAAGGGATCTTAGACTAAAGCTTCATGCTATGGGAAAATAATAAACTGGTATCAGCGTAATGTGTGGGAAGTACTGAGTCAATCAACTTGACTTCATTTTTTACATCAAGGAGTGAGGAGTGTTTGATGAAGCTTTATATTATGACAACTTAAGAAGGTAGAATTTTAATAAATCCACCGATGACAATAAAATAGTTTAGACCCCTTAACCTATTCATATCATCCATTTGTTTACGTTGGGACATTAAAAAAGGTGGGCCATAGGTCAAGATATTTATAACCTCAAATTCTAATTGAATATTAATTCACCTACCTATTAGGTTGGCGGATATATGGTCGTATTTTACATTCACAACAGTAACGCATCATCATTAGCAGAAAATTCGCACGAAATAATAAATACGCAAACGCAAAATACAGAATGCGTGGGTCAACGACATAACCATAACAACGGCAAATTATAGCAGATGACAATATGACGTTAACGTAAATGAAAAACTGGTATACCGCTTAGCGACATTGCCAAATCCAAAATACATCCCCGATCTGTTTACCACAAACTACATTCTGTTAATTTTCACGTCAAGTTTTTCATTGTTGTGGATTTATAGACATTGCTCAAGTATTATATTTATGTAATATATTACTTCTGACTTTTACTTCTTGGTCTATCTTCAATAGCTCTAATGATACTTGAAGCAATGAACATGTACCTACACCTACATTGCAATCGGGCAACAGTGTTCCAATATTCCGACCAGAAGATTTTGTAAATGAAGTTGTCTACTTAGATTTATTGTCGGTGGACAAAAACAGATAAAAGGATAGTAAACTTATAATGGTTTCTTCGTACTAATTACATTAGTATTGCATAAATACAGCAATTGAAAATTTGGACCAAAGTATCTTGACATTTTACAACTCATTCCAGTTTAAACATTGTACCTAAGATTAAATTTGTCTACTTAGATTTATGGTCTGTGAACAAAAACACATAATAGGATAGTAAGCTTGTAGTGCTTCCTCTTCCTATTAATTACATTAGTGCTGTATTGATAATTGTAATTGAAGATTTGGATTCTTAACATTTTACGAATCCTTTCTGTTTAAACATGGCAGCTATTTTTTAAGTAAAATGTTAAGCACACTGTGGGATGGAAGAATTCGAGTGTCAAAGCAAAACCCATGTGAAGCAGAACCTTCAAAAGCTTAAATATACCTTTCTTCGGGTATGATATGTCATCACATACCACTTACAGGAACAAAATCACCGATAGATAGTTTATAATACTGAATAAGTCCCAAAAGAAGACATATCACATAGTCAAAAACAGTCAAACTGTCCACTTTCTGCCAGCTATCTCCACTGGCCACTTCTATCGCTATGAGTCCTCAAATTCCAAATTTTAAAGAACTAAGAAAATTCCTGTGGAAAGTATAGTTTATTTTATAATCATGTGACCAGGAATACTGAATAAACTGATCTAATCTATGAATAAATGATTTTTAAATAGAGCATTGATTAACATGTATGAAATTTTTTACGTTATAGGATATTCTAACTAATTCTTTATGTCAAGGAGTTGTCTGATGTAACTTTGACTTTTAATAAAAACACATAATAGGATAATACATGTATGATGCTTTTTCTTCGTATCAATTAAAGCATTTGAAAATTTGGACAAAAGTATTTTGAGTTTTTAGAAATCATTCTAGTTTTAACACGGTACTTGAGATTATTATGCTATTTTTCAAATAATGCTGAGCACAATGTGTGCTGCAAGAATTCGAGTTCCAAACCAAAGCCCATGTTGTGCAGAATCTTCAAAAGCTCACATACATCTTCTTGAGGTATGATATGTCGTCACATATCACTTACAGGAACATAATCATCGCTAGATAGTTCATAATACTGAATAAGTTTCAAACGAAGACATTTCACACAGTCGCAACAGATAAACTGTCCAAATTATGTCCATTACCTTCACTGGTCAGTGTTATTGCTACCTTCGAACTCTATGAACCCTCAAATTTGAATATTTAAAGATTCATGTAAAGAGTACAGTATCTTATTATATGTGACACTATTTTATAAATAAAATATATTTAAACAAAGCACTGGTTAAAGTGTATAAAATTTTTAACATCATATGACCTTTTTAAGTAATTTTTCATACCAAGGAGTTGAGAGGGCCTGATGAAACTTCATACTATGATAACACAAGAAGTCAGAATTTTAATAAAAAATATGTAAGGATAGATGTAATGCTTTTTCTTCGTATTAATTACTATAGCTTTTATAATATTACCGCGGGAATAAAATCGCCGGTGGATAGTATATAATACCAAATAAATCCAGAAAAGAGACATTCCACACAGTCACAAAGAGTCAAACTGTTCACTTTATGCCCACTGTCTTCACTGGGTACTACCTTTGAAACCTGTACGAGCTTCCAAATTCAAAAATTTTAAAAAATCTAAAAATGCATGTGAAAAGTATTGTCTATCTTATATGTGATAAGCAACACTGAATATGCTGATCTCTTTCATAAATGAATTATTTTTAAATAGGGCATTGATTATCGTGTATGAAATTTTTTGTATACCTATTTTTTATATCAAGGAGTTAGGAATGTCTGATGAAACTTCACATTATAGCTCAAGAAGGCAGACTCAACAAAAATACATAATATGATTAGAAATTTTTAATGCTTTTTCTTCGTATCGATTACATTAGTATTGTATTAATATATCAGTTGAAAATTTGGATAAAAGTAGCTATTTTTCAAATAAACTGTTAAACAAATTGTGGGACGCAAGAGTTCGAGTTCCAAAGCAAAACTCCTGTTGGCCATAATCTTCAAAAGCTCACATACACCTTTTTCAGGAATGATATGTCATCAAATACCACTTACAAGAACAAAATCACCGATAGACAGTTTATAATACTGAATAAGTCTCAAAAGAAGACATACCACACAGTCACAAAGAGTCAAACTGTCCACTTTCTGACCGCTACCTTCACTGGTCAGTCTTATTGCTACCTTCAAAACCTGTATAAACCATCAAACTCCAAAATTTAAAAAATATAGAAATTCATGTGAAAAGTATAGTCATCTGAAAAGTACAGTCTGTCTTATAAAATTATGATCAGGAACACTGAATAAATAAATAAGATGTATTTAAATAAAGCAATGATTAACGTGTATGATTTTTTTAGCTATATTATTTTTAGGTATTTTTTTATATCAAGGAGTGAGAAGACGAAACTTTATATTAAGATAACTCAACAAGGTAGACTCTTAATAAAAACACATAAAAGGGAGAATAATAAAATAATAATAATAAAAGGCCTTTATTTACCTGGCGCATATTCAGCTCTAAAAGCTGCTTTTAAATATCAACCAGGGCAGTAGAATTATAAAATGTGAAATTATAAAAAGAAAAAGATTTTTCAACAAACTTTGTCTTATGAGGCGGGATATTCAGCGTAATTCCAACATGACGCAAATTTAGCTTATCATATTGGTTTCTAAAAGTCAGCTTTTTGAAAAGATACACTGGAGTTCTGTTATTAAGTATAGACTGAATGAAGGGCAATAGGTAGAAGGTAGACTCTTAATTAAAACACATAATAGAATTATAAATTTATAATGACTTTCTACGTATTAATTACATTAGGGTTGAATTATTATACATAGCAATTGAAAATTTGGATAAAAGTATCTTGACATTCTACAAATCCTACCTGTTTGAACATGGCAGCTATTTTTCAAGTAAAACGCTTTAAGCTGTGGGATGCAAGAATTCGAGTTCCAAAGCAAAACTCATGTCACCCAGAACCTTCAAAAGCTCAAATGCACCTTTCTTCGGGTATGATATGTCGTCACATATCACTTACAGGAACAAAAGTCTCAAAAGAAGACATACCACACAGTCACAAAGAGTCAAACTGTCCACTTTCTGCCCGCTATTCTCACTGGTCAGTCTCATTGCTACCTTCAAAACCTGTATAAGCCCTCAAATTCCAAAATTTAAAAAATATAGAAATTCATGTGAAAAGTATAGTCTATCTTATAAAATTATGATCAGGAACACTGAATAAAGAAATAAGATATATTTAAATAAAGCAGTGATTGACGTGTATGATTTTTTTAGCTATATGATTTTTTAGGTAATTTTTTATATAAAGGAGTGAGATGATGAAACTACATTAAGATAACTCAACAAGGTAGACTCTAAATAAAAACACATAATAGGTAGGATAATAAAATAATAATAATAAAAGGCCTTTATTTACCTGGCGGATATTCAGATATTCAGCTCTAAAAGCTGCTTTTAAATGTAAACCAGGGCAGTAGAATTAAAAAATATGAAATTATAATTTTGACATACAGTTTAAAAAAAAAGGAATCCAAAGTTAGAAAAAGTCTATACACATAAAAATAATCATAATGTAAAAACAAGTAAGGTACAACACTACAGTTAAAAATGTAAGATTTACATGGAATGTCTATGATTGAAAACAAAATCCTTAACTTTAATATTGAACCGTTCAATGGACAATGACTTTAAACTCGCTGGAAGTTCACTGTACAGTGATGAAGCCATATACGAAAAAGATTTTTTAACAAACTTTGTCTTATGAGGCGGAATATTCAGCGTAATTCCAACATGACGCAAATTTAGCTTATGATATTGGTTTTTAAAAGTCAGCTTTTTGAAAAGATACACTGGAGTTCTGTTATTAAGTATAGACTGAATGAAGGACAATAGGTAGAAGGTAGACTCTTAACTAAAACACATAATAGGATTATAAATTTATAATGACTTTCTTCGTATTAATTACATTAGGGTTGTATTAGTATACATAGCAATTGAAAATTTGGATAAAAATATCTTGACATTTTACAAATCCTTCCTGTTTGAACACGGCAGCTATTTTTCAAGTAAAACGTTTTAAGCTGTGGGTGCAAGAGTTCGAGTTCACCCAGAACCTTCAAAAGCTCAAATACACCTTTCTTCGGGTATGATATGTGATCAAATATCACTTACAGGAACAAAATCACCGATAAATAGTTTATAATACTGAACAAGTCTCAAAAGAAGACATACCACACAGTCACAAAGAGTCAAACTGTCCACTTTCTGCCCGCTATTCTCACTGGTCAGTCTTATTGCTACCTTCAAACCCTGTATAAGCCCTCAAATTCCAAAATTCAAAAAATATGGAAATTCATGTGAAAAGTATAGTCATCTGAAAAGTATCTAGTCTATCTTATAAAATTATGATCAGAAAGACTGACTAAATAAATAAGATATACTTATTTAAGTAAAACAGTGATTAACGTGTATGACTTCTTTAGCTATATTATTTTTTAGGTAATTTTTTATATTAAGGAGCCCTCAAATTCCAAAATTTAAAAAATATAGAAATTCATGTGAAAAGTATAGTCATCTAAAAAGTATAGGCTATCTTATAAAATTATGATCAGAAACACCGAATAAATAAATAAGATATACCTATTTAAGTAAAACAGTGATTAATGTATATGACTTCTTTAGCTGTATGATTTTTAGGTAATTTTTTATATCAAGGAGCTAGATGATGAAACTTTATATTAAGACAACTCAACAAGGTAGACTCTTAATAAAAACAAATAATAGGTAGAAGGTAGACTCTTAATTAAAACACATAATAATAGGATTATAAATTTATAATGACTTTCTTCGTATTAATTACATTAGGTTTGTATTAATATAGCAATTGAAAATTTGGATAAGAGTATCCTGATATTTTACAAATCCTTCCTGTTTAAACATGGCAGCTATTTCTTAAGTAAAATGTTTTAAGCTGTGGGCTGCAAGAATTTGAGTTCCAAAGCAAAACCCATGTCACCCAGAACCTTCAAAAGCTCAAATACACCTTTCTTCGGGTATGATATATCATCAAATATCACTTACAGGAACAAAATCACCGATAGATAGTTTATAATACTGAACAAGTCTCAAAAGAAGACATACCACACAGTCACAAAGAGTCAAACTGTCCACTTTCTGCCCGCTATCATCACTGGTCGCTTTTATCGCTATCTTCAACACCTGTGTTGGCCCTCAAATGTGCGTCGACGATATTCTTCAGCTTTCCGTCTTCTTCCTCCCCTTTGATCTCGATCGGCTCGTTTCGGAAGGCGTCGCCCCTCTTTTGGCCCCCCTCGGGCGCCCTAGGCACGTCCTGGTCGACGTTATAGCTCTTTTTCTGCGAGTTGCCCATCCTGTTGGCACTGTTCGGTTCGGGATCGTCGCGTCGCTCAGATTACACCGAATGATAAAAGTTTACGGCAACAGACGTGCTAGGTGATAACAAGTGCAAATATTACGAAATTTTATTGTTCTGATATTAGATCCATAAATAGCGGTTATTCGTCGCTAAAGCAATGGCGGATCAGCTAACACCTGCAGAGGGGTTGTCATAAAAGATACGTAGCATACATAACGTAACATGTTTTAGTAACTCCTCAGAGTAACAACTGAACATAGAGGTAGTAAACAAACCACTTCAGCATGGCGTGATCAAAGCCATCATCTTTTGACATTTCCGCGTCCAAACATTGCCAACTAACCTGAAAATTCTTCCAATGCAACCCATGTTACAAACACTGCCCTGCACTGTCCCATCTCGAAAAACTGTTAAACTACACTCGAATATAGCATTAAGCAAGTCCGTAAAGCTTCACTACAGTTACCATCAAATAGCGAATTCGATTTTACTGACAAAGCATAAAAGACGCACAAACAAAACAATCGTTTGACAGTCGGGGTTTACCGTGAACAAATCTCAGGAAAATTATGTACGCGTTGCCAGCTCCTCAACATTTATGTAAGACAGAATTTGCGTTTATGATGAAGAAACATGCAGTAATGCAGTAGAGGTCAACATATCTATTGATTTTGCTGTAATCATTGCTGAACCATCAAAATACCGTCTTTTTTAACGTAGAAGGGAATATTTCTGGATACTATACAATTAAGACGATAGTAAACAATTATGATTGCCGTATCTGGTGGCATCGATTAAGATCTGGTGGTCAATATGACAACGTAAGAAAAGATGTTGGACTATTAGAATTAGTTGTTTACTACCTCTGTGTTCAGTTGTCCCATTTTATAGTTCTAAAAACGGTGAATCATCGATTCTAGAATCACAAAATGGGAGGGGCATGATGAGAACAGTTCTGCGACGGTGACAGAACCGTAATTTGGAACAGCCCTTATTAGTACAGCACAACGTTCAGTCAGTATGACGTTTCAAGCATGTAAACTGTCAAAAAAATGTGTGCTACATCGAGTACACTTTATGTTCTGAGCAAAGAAAGGAAGACTGTTCAGAGTGACACATTGTCGCAAATCATTTACTGGGAAAGGAACATGGAAGGACGCTTCTCATTGGTTCCCTATAGGTGACGTCATCAGCAGCTATTTCAAATTACAGTAAAATTTTCTTTTTAGTATTATTTTCATTTGGATCAAGTTTTCTGCTAACTTTTTGCAGTAAACGGTCCTATGTATCATCAAAAATGATACCGTAGTAGATAAATTGATCAATCTGAGATCACGGTATAGGCCCACTATAATTTTGGGGGTGTAAATTAGAGCAAATGTTGTATCTTTTCTTATTATTATGTTACCCAATGAGCAATTTGTTTTTGGTCACGCGACGTCTGATTCAAATTTATTTCTAGGACATCCTATATAATTGTGCTTTTCTGCGTTCCTCCCGATAAAACAATTCCAACAAATTAGCACACTTGGGGTCTAAAGTGATACATTCAAGAGCTGCAGGTACTTAAAGGATTGTTCTGGCGGTGTACCCCTTTTACGTCTGAACGGCGGTTTCCAATCTACGATCTTCTTCGGCCATCGACTCTCACACATTCGGTTGACATGTCCATTGTCCATACCACTTCAGCCTACGTCTTTCGATTTCTTCTGTTACCGATATCTGAACATTCATTCTTCATCTGATTTATTCATTTTTGATCTTCTCTAACATCGACACCCCACAGATTCTGCGCAAAAAGTCCATTTCTGTTGCTTTCAGTCTGTCTGTCCCGTTTTGTTGTTTCTTCTGAGCCATATAACAGTATACTTTGCACGAAGATTGGTCTATTCTAAGCTTGTTTTGTTTGCCTAAGTTATTTGACCATAACAGTGAATTGAGCCATTTGATAAATAAAACTATTAATATGATTGCGATTTTTTCATTTAGAAAATGTTTAATAACATACGGAGACTGGTACGACATGACAATCATGACATGCATCATATGGTTTTATGGTTGGCGCTACCGAATTTGACGTCAAACTTGACCACAAATTCGAGCAGGTTCTAAGTCCCTGAAGAAATCCACGAATAAAACCACGGATTTGTTGTTGACGTAAACCAGGTATAAGAAGCAGTTTGTTTCCAAGCATGGGGTATTTTCCGAACAAAATTTTATGATGGAATATTGATGTTACGTCCCCAAAAACCATGTAACTAACATTTTTACTTTTTACTGTAAACGCGAAGTGGCTTAAAAGCACCTGCAAAGTTCAAACATAAAATTTCGCGCCAAAGCTGTGACGTAATAAATCTAAGCGTGACGTAATAAGTCTTCCGTTGAGATATCCTTAGAATGTGACTGTACCTTGTCATCTGACCTCCTTTTCTCCATCTACAGACATAACCTCCGCTTCGTATGGATATTGACAGATGTTTCTTTACATCATTTCATCATCTATCTTGGTTAAATGAGATACCGAGACAGTCGTGATATCGGTCGTGACACCAGGGGAGGTTATGTATGCATGACACTAGTGACAGGCTGTTAAAGACGAGTGTTGCCGAATGACGAGTAAAATTGTGAAAAGTAACTATGAAGCATTCTCAGAGTAAACTGCTAACTACATAACAATGCAAAAAATGGAATAGCTGTGCAATATAACATTTATAGTCTACAAAAAGGGGGAAACTAAATAAACAAAATAAAGTTTACATCCTTTGTAGAAAAACTATGCAAAATATTAACAACGTGACAACCTTGAATCTACGGCCAATTCAAATTAAAATAGTCACATCCTATCTACATCCGGCATAAAAATCACTTTTCATTGGTTGATTTCTTAGGTGGGAGGTTTATGAGATTTAAATGAGCCCTTTTCAAAGGGATGATATTCAAAGTCTATCTTTACTCCACGCGTGCAGAAAAAAATTGAGCAAACACTGCCATCATTACAAATTAGATACAAGCACTCCATTTCAGCCATTAAATAGGCAATATTCGCAAGTTAGAAGATACGGTTAATCGTGAGGCGAGAAACACGTACTCTGTATCTGACCCCTTTGTCCTGCCAATGGTGCGTCGTGGCAAAACTGCCGGTAATTCCACAGCGCTCTTGATGGTCCAAAGATAATGCGCACCGTTGCACCTTGTCACTTCATAACGATATAGTTTTCTGTAAATTATTATCAGAAGCCTTCGTGCGGAAATTACGTCACTGTTAATAGTAGCATAATTATTCAGAAAATATGATTTTGAACCCTTCCGTTGAAAGTAGGTTAAGAGCATATCTACCTATTTCTTATACAGTATGGAAAAGCCAAATGGATGGAATTACAAAATACATGAATAATAAATATGCTTTATGAGCGGTGGAATTACAGATGACAGGATTTCGTTGAATATCGGAGGAATAGTAGAGGTCACCAACCACACATGTGACATATGGCTCGAGGTGGCGCGTTGACTCTGCTCACTACTACTCTGGACAGGGTAGTAGGGGCAGCAGAGCCTCCTTCCTCAGATGTAAGAGCAATACTTCAGGCCAGGTCTAATCTGGGCTTTATACAGCGTGAGAAGGTTAGACGGTGAGAAGTAATTCCTGGGTATCTGAGAACGTATCTGTGCCAGATCACGTTTCCTGTAATGCTGACTATTAAAACCTTAACCCCTAAATTCCCATGCTATGAGAATCGACGCAGATACCCATGTGGGGTCCTTTAGAGATCTCAGCAAAATATGTGATACTAGATTAGTGCTATTAAGTTTACATTAACTAGGCCTAGAGAACAACAAAATTACACTTTAAACAAGTTTACTAAATAGATTAGAAAAGAAAAAAAGACATTAACTGAATATTTCTAAATTATCCTCGGTCTCCGAATCACTTTCTGTAGCCAAACAGTTTTCTGTAGAAGTATCACAGTCATAGTCAGTTTCAGCATCAAGATCCCATGTTTTCGGTTATCTCAACTAACTCATCTTGTTTTAGGGGGCGCGTTCTATTCCAATCACTCATTTTGATGACTTCAAATAATTAAAAAGCAAAAAAGTATAGTATATAGTACTCATATATTAGAAAAGGGAGGAGCTCGCGGTTTATTGCAACCCATTCCTTGACTCAAACCATTTCACCTTCTTACTTGCCACTTGCCACCATGGAGCGGCAGACGCTAGAACAACGCGTGGCATGTGGCGTGGCATCATTGGGCCATTTTTTTTTGGATAAAATGGGGTCACCGCTACAGTAACATCTGAACGCTACATTCATATGGTCAATACCTTTTTCATACCTGAATTGCAAAGAAGAGGTGTGGATATCAAAGATTTGTGGTTCCACTAAGATGGGGCCACGGCACACACCACCAGAGCATCCATGGCTGTTCTTCGCCACCTGTTTCCAATCGTTCAATTCCGAGGTTTGGTGGCATTTCATGACCTCCTCGGTCTCCCGACTTATCAATTTGTGATTTTATTTTATGGGGGTAACTCAAGTCACGTGTTTAAAGGGCCAAGCCCCGTACGTTAGGCGTAGAGAAGGAAGCGATTCGTCATGGAATCTCTCAAAATTAAACAGAGACATGATGGAAACAGTGGAGTGGAATTTTCGTGAACGGCTGCATCATATGCCAGATGTAATTTTTGCACTTAGATATTTCGAAATGGTTTATTATCAGCTATGTTCTACTACCAATAATTTTTTTAGAATAAAAACTAATAATTTTATGATTATTTCAAAAACACTCGATTAATATGCCTCACCCTACAATTCAATTACATTATTACAGATCCAAATGACTCAAAATGGACATCATATACTTAACCTAATGAAATACAAAAGTTAAAAGGAATAAAAGTAAGCGATCATAAGGGTTAATAATATCAAAATTGAAAAGCACATGTGCATAAAAAAAAGACGGTGAGAAGTAATTCCTGGGCATCTGAGAACGTGTCTGTGCCAGATCATCTTTTCTGTAATGCTAACTATTAAAAGCTTAACCCTTAAATTCTCATGCTATGAGAATCAACGTAAATAACCATGTGGGGTCCACTACAGACCCCAGCAAAATATGTGATATTAAATTAGAGCTATTAAGTTTACAATAATTAGACCTGGAGAATAATAAAATTACACTTTAAACAAGTTTACTAAATAGCTTAGAAAAAAACATTAACTGCAAATATGCAGTTAATGGATAAATTGGAAATACCAAATTATCATCGGTCTCCGAATCACTTAAATGACCGTCCGGGGTACCTGCGGGATCCCACTAAACGAAATCACGTGTCACTCTGCTGTACCCGCTGCGAAACGTGGCCGCATACTGAATTACGCGGCAGCGTTGCCAATGTTTTCAAGTAAGGTATTTAGGCTAGAATTTGTTAACATGGGGTCCTTAAACGACCCCACTTGGGGGTTTAAGGGTTAAATGAGTGACCTCTTGTGAACGGCTGATTGTTGATTAAAATTGGGTGCCCGCTTTGGCACTTTTTGTTTTCAAGTATATAGTACAACGTCAATGACCGTCAATATAATAAACATTTTCAATGACAAGCAAAACTGGCGCCCCACTTTGATATTGGTAAAGTACCGTTGTATATTTTATGACTTCCCAAATTGCTCGCAGTTGAGTCACATTTTTACAAATATCATAAAGATGATATCAGCTTGCGTATT
Source organism: Callosobruchus maculatus (assembly GCA_951848785.1). NCBI lineage: Eukaryota > Metazoa > Arthropoda > Insecta > Coleoptera > Chrysomelidae > Callosobruchus > Callosobruchus maculatus. The sequence goes on from CATOUR010000083.1 coordinate 5,632,296, forward strand.
GACAGATCCACACACCTTCAGACAATTGCATCATAAACCTAAGAAATTTCATGAGTGCTATGTAAATAAATAAACGGATTATCATCAACACCTTTAAGTGGATTGATATATCTTTATATAAAACCAGACTGCTTAAGTTTCCGTTTAAATACAAAACACAATGGAATATAACACGGAAGTTCAAAGCGAAATTAGTGGTAGTGAAAAGAAAAGTGATAAAGCAGAACCAAAAGGAAATAAGAATATGGTAAATTTTCCAGAAAGCAGCTTGGATGTCAAAGAGAAGAACGCACAAACTCTAGAACACAAGAGTATTAAGACAAATGCTCACTATTATAGTGATGATGGTATGTGTATAGATGCAGTGGGTGGCTTGAAGGTAGATTTGAAGTTAAAGCCTGTTAAGAAGATAAAACGTATAAACAAATCAAGGAGCAATGAGGTTTCCTCGTTATCTGAAGATCAAAGTGTTAAGTGTTTCATAGATGTCCCTGATTATGCTCTAGTTGGAATTGATGGAGGTTACCAAGTTCCGTTTTGAAGAAAAAACATCGTGTCTATAGACCGAATAGACTAAGGTAATGTGGTTTTGACATGTGAGATAGTTGTATGTATAATGTTATTGAGTCTCGAAATACTGCTTGTTGATTTATGAAATATGTCTAATATTTTTGTGATGGTATATATATGTGTACATAGATCTTTATTCATTCTAGTAGCCTTAAAAATTAAATTTATTCTTATTACTGCTTCATCAGTCCATTATTTAGAAAACGTAAGTTAATAACAGTTTTACTTCCCACATCGATAGGTGAGGCGTGAGGGGAGTATTGCGATCGCGAAAACTTACGATTTTGGCATAATACGTTTTTTTGGGCGTCTTATGATGCCTACATAACGAAAACCCACGTCACTAACTTCCGTCGCGCGTCGGTCTATCTGTCTGTGCGCGTTTTTCTATGTATAAGGTCCTAGTAGGTAATGGTGCTCTAATTTTGAAAATCGGTGCATTGGTGGCAGAGTAATTAGCAAAAAACGAGAAATTGATCGTTTTTTAGTTTTTTTTGGGTGGGGATGAAATTGGGGTGATGGGTAGTGGGGGGGTTGCAAAACACAAAAATTCGTTGTATTCATAATAGGCTGACATGTAAAAGAGAGTTGTGGCAGCATAATACCCCTTTTAGGTCCATCCGAACACTGACTTGACTACTACAGAAATCAAGGGACTTTTCTGATATAGGTATACATACGAATATTGATTTGGACCTTTCTGTACTAAAAACGTGAAAATTATAAAATTGATTTTAGTGAAATTTTGCCACTGTATTATTACCGTGCCAAGGATGGAAAACGCATATAGTTTTTAGAAATCGTGTCAGTGGCGGCACATCAGCGACAATAAAAGGACTAAAGACATAAAAGCCGCTCAAAATTCGTTTTTAGGGGTTTTAGGTGTTCCTGATCATTTTATTTTGAGAGGGGTGAAATTGGGGTGGTTGGGGGGTGAAAAGTTGCAAAACTGAAAAAGTTTTTGTATGCATAATAGGCTCTCCATTGACCTGCGCAAAAAGGACCTAGCGACATAATACACCTTGTTAGGTCCATCGGAACATTGCCTTGCCTATTACTTTGATTCTTTCTGATGTATGTTACATAGGAGTATTGCTTTACATCGTTCTGTATTGTGTAACCTAAATTTGATTTTAATGCAATTTTGACACAATATTATTACCGTGGCGAGGATGGAAGATGTGTATGGATTTTAGAAATCGTGTCAGTGGCGGCGCAGCAATAATAAAAAAGATATTTAAAAATAGCTCAAACTTCGTTTTTAGGCAACTTGGTGGTTCCTGATCATTTCGTTTCATCCAGTTGAAGCCCGAAAAATCAAAACTGTATCGTCCTAGTTCCTACGGAGGGAGATGCGAGTAACTATTTACTAGAGTTCTTGTGTTGGATGTTTTTTGGGGGCAGACGATGATTTGGTTGCAAGAAAATATCGGACATAGCTTCATGCAATAGAAAAATAATAAAATGATATCACCGTTATGCGTGGAAAGTATTGACTACTGAGTCAACCAACTTGACTCCATTTTTTAACTTATTGATGACTTCGTGATTTTAGGGACCTTTTGCAGGACGCTTTCCAAAATGTCGATAGTAAAACGTTAACGGTTACTGACGTCATCAAACCCTTCTAACGTTACGCTATGTAGAGTATACAATTTTGACTTTTTGCATGCACCTTTGTTTAACGTAGCGTGGAATAAGCGATGTTCGTGCTCTAGGCTTTCTTTTTATAATTTTTATAGACCTTGTATTGCAAACGCTCAGAATGGAACAAGCTTTAGATATCGTTTTGAGGCGTCGGCGGCATATTGGACGTGATCATAAACAAAACACCTTACAACATAGGTTTTGCAGGACCACCGAAGCATGACATTTCGCTCTCATGGTTCAGTTCCGTGATGCTAACACGATCGGAAACGTCTAATTTTGTAACTTTTATTGGAAAATACTGTCAAATAAAAACTGGTGGAAGAAAACCTGATCCCTTTGTACAATGATTAACCACAAAGTAAGTATTATTGCTATCAAAATCACCACGGTAGTGTTTTCATTGCCGCATAGTGGTTTTTAGATCTGGCAATACCGAACGTTATAATATCGTACCGTAATCTTTCATACAACTTTATCGGTTATTCGCCGATTCGGTTATTTCGAGAGAACTGCGCATGCCACAAATAGCCGATAACGTGCAATAACGTCAGAAAACGGACGTGCAAAAGGTATCTAATAACAAAGGGACTTGATCGGAAAATAACTAATTACATGAGAAATACCGTTTAGGCTGGACAGTTGTTTCCAGAATAAAACATAAACATTGTCCATCGAAATTTTGAATTGATTTGCAACTATATACGTGTACAGAATTTTACAAACAAATAGTGCATAAATAATGTCGTGCTTCTGCTGAGTGAATAATTCCCGTAATCAATTGGCTTAAAATAATATATTTAAATGCAGCGTTACGTCAATATACACGTTGATGTTACAATTATTTTTCAGTAGGACAGTTTTTTAAATGAATATAGATTAGGTAATTCACAGGATTGTTGTGAAAGTGTAATTTTGTGCAGCTGTCTAATGTATATATTTCGATCATATCAGTCCTATTAGTAATATATGCTGCCCATTCGAGCAAATTATAGCGAACGTTCTACTCGTGAAAATTAAAGCAAATGCGAATGCTTATTCGCGTCTGTGAAATAGTTTGAGAACAAAAAGCAATTCAAACTTTTGACATACAGTTTAAAGAATAGGCAGGCGAATTTAAAAAAACGAAGTCAATACATATAAACGCAACCATAATATAAAAAAAAGTAAAGTACAACACTACAATTAAGAATGTAAGATTTACAAGGTATGTGCATCGTTAAAAATAAATTCCTTAACTTTTGATTTTGGCTAATTCAATGAACAATGACTTTAAACTAGCAGGAAGTTCAATGTACCGTGATGAAGCTGAATACGAAAAAGATTTTTTGACAAAATTCGTTTCATGAGGCAGGATATTCAGCGTAATTCCAATTTAATTTAATTTACCTTATGGTATTTGCTTCTAAAAGTCAGCTCATTGAAAAGATACATTGGAGCTCTTTTATTAAGTGTAGCCTGGATGATGAAGGACAAGAGGTGCACTACCCTTCTCAAGATTAGCATGTCTGGATATTATAAATGCTAAAAAATATACTGCGGTCTTACATACAGTGATACCAGCTTATTACAACAAATTTTTGAGTTTTACAACCCCCCACCGCCCTACCACCCCAATTTTACCTCCACCCAAAGTTGTATAAAATGATCACGAACCCTTATAGCGCCTAAAAGCTAAGTTTGAGGAATATTTGAAATGTTTTGTTTTTTGCTAAATACTCCGATGTTCATGTATCGGTTTTCAAAATCATACACCAAAGTTACCTATTACGACCCCACACCATATTGGTGCCCAAATTTCATCACAATCCATGTAGCGATTACTGAGATTACGAGGCTAGAAAAACGCCAATAGATAGACCGACGGAAATGAGTGATGTGGCTTTTCGTTATGTAGATATCGTAAAACGCACAAAATCGGAAAATAGAAATTGACCAGGAAACCCTAAAATGCCTAAAAACGAAGTTTGGGCCGATATTTTTGATCATTCCTGCGCCGCTATTGACACTGTTTCTAAAAACCATACGACTTTTCCATCCTCGCCGCAGTAACGATATGGTGTGAAAACTTCATTCAAATCAATTCAATATATTTCGCGTTACAAAATACAAAGCAATCTAAAGCATTAGTCTTATGCTGAAGAAGGTTCTAAGTCACTTGGTTTCTGTAGCAGGCAAGACAATGTTCGGATAGACCTAAAAAAGGTCAGTGGATACCTATCTCATTATGAATACCTACAATAAATTTTTCAGACTTACAACCCCCTACCTCCAACCAGCCAAATTACATCACCGCCCAAAAAAAGTTAAAAATGATAAGAAACCCTTAATTGAAACACCTCAAGCGAGGTTTGAGGAATATTTGAAATTTTTTGTTTTTTGCTAAATATTCCGCCGCCCATGCATCGATTTTCAAAATTATAGCAACGTTACCTACTACGGCTCCACACCATATCGCTAGTCAAATTTCATGACAATCCAGTAGTTACTGAGATTACGCGGCTACAAAAACGCCAACAGACAGACCGACAGACAGATCGACGGAAGTGAGTGACGTGGATATTTGTTATGTAGATTTTATTTAGAGTTCGGCAGCTCGCGTAGACAGAGCCTAAATACCATAGTATCGGTGTTACTGTGAAAACATTATGTTAGAAGAAGGTTGTAAACGCGGAACTTGAATGGGCCAACACCCGCAGGCCGACCAAATACATCTCCTGGCTGTCTATTCCGAACTTTGGACCTCTGGGAATGAATAAGGCGTTGAGAGCTAGGCTGGCCTATCCCAAAAATTCAGAAGCTGAGGAAAACGCTGGTAAAGATTTGCAAATAACAGGAGCTATATCAGTGCTATAATGATATAAAGTAGCGGTATCTCTATAACAATAGCGAAATCAGTCATAGGCCATTATAGTATAGAGAATACATGAGCTGAACTTTCAGAATTTAAAGTTTTCCACATTTCTCTTTTTTGTGGAATAGGCCATTCTAGTTCTCAACGCCTCAAATGTACTGTCATACCGCTCGGTTCTTGATGTATTATCTCGAATATAGACATTTTGGCAATTAGAATATTCCCTCGTGGGAAGTGAAAAAAATAAAGTCGAGTTGATTAACTCAGTACTTCTCACTCATAATGATGGTACCATTTTATTATTTTTCCCATTGCATGAAGCTATAGTCTAAAATCCCCTTGCAACTATATCATCGCCCACTCGCCCGCAAAAAAACATCCAACACAAAAGCCCTCGTAAATAGTTTCTTGCGTCTCCCTCCTTAGGGACTAAGACGCCACAGTTTTTTTTGCATGCTTCAACTGGACGATGAGAAACGATCAAGAGCCTCCAGCCCGTCTAACAACGAAGTTTGAGCTGACTTTATTTTTATGTGGTTTTTTGATTATTGTTTGGCGGCCACTGACACGGTTTTTCAAAAACAGTTTCGTTTTCCATTCTCGCCGCGGTAGTAAATTCTGTGTCAAAATTTCATTAAAATCAATTCAATAATTTTTGCTTTAGGCAATACACATAGAACGAAATGAAGCAAAACTCGTATGTACACATCACAAAATTGTGAAAAAAAGCCAATGTTCAGATGGACCTAAAAAAGTGTTATATGCCGCTAGGTATTTCTTCTATAGGTTAATGGACAGATTATTATGAATACACCAAATTTTCCAGTTTTACAACCCCCCACCGCCCAAGCGCCCCAATTTCACCCGACCCAAAAGAAATTGAAAATGATCAGAAACCCCTAAAATGCCTAAAAACAAAGCTTGAGCTGTTTTTATATTTTTAGTTTTTTTACTATTGCTGCGCCGCCACTAATACGATTTTTCCAAAACATACGCGTTTCCATCCTCGCTACGGTAGTAATACTGTGTCAAAATTTCATTAAAATCAATTGAACAATTTTCGCGTTACGCAATATCTAAAACAATACTCGTATGTATACATCACAAAGTCTAAGTCCCGTGGTTTCTATAATAATCATACAATGTTCGGATGGACCTAAAAAAGTGTATCATGTCGCTAGGTTTTTCATTCACATATGAATGGACAGTTCATTACGAATACAACAGATTTTTCAGTTTTACAACCCCCCACCCCCCAACCACCCCAAATTCACCCCCCCCCCCTAAAAAAGTAGAAAATGATCAGGAACCCTTAAAACGCCCAAAAACGAAGTTTGAGGAATATTTGAATTTTTTTGTTTTTTATCAATTACTCCGCCATCCGTATATCTATTTCCAAAACTACAAGAACATTACCTACTACGACCCCACGCCATATCGTTCCCCAAGTTCCATCACAATCCATGCAGCGGCGAGTGCAGCGGTTACTGATATTACGTGGCTAGAAGAACGCGTACAGACAGACAGACGGACAGTCCGATAGACCGACAGGGGTATTATCTCAAAATCGAAAATTTTCGCGATCACAATACTCCCCTCACCTGTCGGTGCGGGAAGTAGAAAAAATACTTTATAGTTTGCAAAAACCGAGTCGATCTGCTTGACGACTCAACTCCAGCCGGTTTCATGGCGCGGTGATCAAACCGCACGGCACGTTCGAACACAAACGCATTATTTATGCTTGGATGCTTCTATTCCGGATCACCTGCACGTACTCACATATGTGTTCGACGGACGTCTTTCTTTTCCTTTACTTTTCCTGAAATCGAGGAGGTTAGGTAACCGTTTCTGAAGAAACGGACGACGCGGCGCGGCGGTTTATGCGCCGGCCGTACGATTGTCGATGTCGACCTCCTCGGCTCGGTTCCCGCTTCTTGCATACTTATTTTCCGCAGACCAGGAAATGCCCGGCTTTTGATTGGACTTTATGATCTCACGGTAAAGGATTTAGTCGAGCAGTTTTTGACCTCGACGAATTTAACTGGTCTTAGAAGTGATATAGTAGAGCAATAAAATATCTGTTCTTTTTTTTATAGAACTAAATCTCAAATGTTTTTGTTGCTATTGGCAAATCTGTCTAGCACCGCTTCAAGTCAAGGTTTTATATCCCTGTGAATGAGTAAAAGTGCCTAGCCTACAAGCCTCTCCTGTCCCATTGTAGATCTTAACCAAGATTTGAGCCTTTTTAATGAAGAAAAACTTCTCTCCGCCTACTCTACACTTACAGGCAGTATACATAGAATTTAAGTTCATATCTTCTTGGATATATATTAGTATCACAAAAAGGTGATGTTTCAGAAGCCCAATTTGGCAGTCTTTCTTTAGTAAAACTTTTAAATTTAATTTTCCAAAGTTCTATTTCGGTTCTTAAACTAGCAGTTCTCTCCTTTCATTGGTAAACTTGGATAGTTATTCCCCACAACATTCCACTGGAATTTCTATTTCAGTATCAGACTTGGTAATTATAAAAGGTGGTTATAAATTATCAGTTTCAAGAGCCTTAAATAAATAGAAATTGAAACGAAAATTAAAATCTTGAAGATTATCATCTAAAAAAAGAATAATTGTAGGAGTCCTGAAATAGTGGTGGGTGGTCCTTATTTTCCTCCTATCAGCTTTCTAGTGCAGCACCAGCTAATTATATTTATAGGAGGGCTGCTATAGACCTCCGTCAATCCACCAGTACGCAGACAGCTGTTTCATGCTTATTAGCGATCATCAGTGCGCCATAGGTCGATTGACGGAAATAGAGAGCATCAATTTTTCCATGTTTACTAAACATGTGAAACATGTGAGAGCAGGCAGAAATTATATTTATTTATATGAGAAATGAAGATAACCACAATCTGAAGGCTATCAGATGAGTTTAGCAGGTGACGCTTTACGTGAGTAGGTGTAAAGAACCGATATACAAAGATATCACCTTTACAAAAAGAACTGCTATGAAAGACTATAGTGAGATCGATGATGATTCTCAAGCTGCTTTTTTGGCGGCAGTTTACTACCAGTTATTTGTTCGCAAATAGAACCCACAAGGGAAACTCTAGACCGAGACGTTCAATCCAATCAATGAATTTCACTTACGGAAAAACCTTTACAAAAATAGAGCTATCGAATAGAACCGTTGCTCCTGATGATAATTAGACGTCGCAGACTGAACAGGACACACGAACAGACAAGTTGCGCTTACCGTCTCGACGCGACCTGCGAATGTTTTTGACGCTTATCAGGAACTTAGGCAAGAAGCGACACGTGTCCTCGGAATCAGAATTGAATAGAATTTCGGAGGTTTATTTCAGTCATTATTAGGAACAAAATGAGAAGCTGCTGCACATAATAATAGAAACTTCCAAAAATCATATAAGTGATATTTTCGGAACAAAAAAGTTCGAACGAAAATTGAATGGATTTTTGAAAGTACTACAGGGTATATCACACCATGCTTTCAAAACATTTTTTTGTACTAAAACCTTCAAAACTCATCCCGAACTTTTTCTTTCAAATAGCACCCAATAGTTTTCCCTACATCAAAAATGTTTATTTGTAAAGTCGTTAACATAAGTTTAATAAAATGGGGATTTGTTTGAGGCGTATTATTTCCGTAATGAAAAAGATGAAAAAGACATTTGTTTTCGAAAGCACTTATGATAGGTCATTCAGTACCCTCAAAAGTCCACCAAGTTTTATTTTTTATCCGGGTTTTGCGTCAAGCAAATTCTTTTTTTATTTATGTTATGCTTATGATTTTACGCAAAAAATAGGTTTGCGTATAAAATCACAGTTACTGCAAGATTTTAAATAAAATAAAGACATGATTTGTGTAGAAAAACTATCTGGTGCTATTTGAAAAACAAAAGTTGAGGGTGAGTCTCAAGGGTTGAAGTACAAAAAAATGTTTTGCAAGCATCATCTGATAGACCCTATAGTACTTACAAAACTTACATTCAGTTATTCTTTGACCTTTTTTTGTTACGAGAATATCACATGTCAAGGAAATTCAGGGACACCCTGTATATTTAAGGAGAACCCTACCCAACATTCAATGACATTTTTTATCGACCCCCACAGATTCAACGTTTAGGCGTCTAAAAGGCCCGGTTTCACCAATCCCATACTAATCCCGTATTAAGTAATCTTGGATAAAATTAATCGAAGTATTTCATCCGCGATTAGATTAATTTCTGTTTCACCTGCTCAAATATATCTAGGATTAACTAATCTCGGATATATTCAAACTAAGACGTGGCAACAGCGTAACGGGAGCATTTATAACCTCACAATTTTGAGAATTTGACATGAATTTGACATAATTCTGGGTGTGGTCATAGCGGATAGCTGTGTTCATTTTAAATTTTGTGTTTCCTTTGTTCTATTGAGATTTTGTTGTGGTTTTTTCGTGCCCGCAGACACGTCAGCCACGTCACCTCTGCCCGGTCGACGATTTAAGTACTACTTCAACGGGACGTACAAGGATGCATGGTGCGCCGGTACTGCACATAGCTGATGGCTGGGTAGGTCGGGATTTACCCACATTAATTTGATAGAAGCTTGTTGTAGTTCAGCAAAAGACGGGCCATGATTCTTTAAGAAGTACCCCAGTACGACACTTGACACTATGGCTTCTGAAAGACTCATAGCTTAAGAATGCCTTGAAACTACCTCTTCTTCACTCCTCCAAATTGCAACATTTGTACACCCTTGAAGTTCGCAGACACGTCAGCCACGTCACCTCAACTGTCATCTGCATTCTAAATCTCCGATTAAACATTTTATTCGCCAAATACGGGAGATTAAATTTTATCTCGGATATACGTGCTTAATCCTGGATAAGAATGTGGTGAAACTCGTCTATAAAATTATCTAGGATTTAATCCCAGATAATGTTTTAATCCTGGATAAAATATTGTGGTGAAACCGGGCCTTAGTGAACTCATTTTTGTCGAATCTGTTAGAATAAGCGGGAGTCAGCATGTTCGGCCAGTTTACTGGCTGTAGCGATTCTGAATCCTAAAGATGTGATACACAGCACCCCTGATAAGAAATGGATAAATGAATGAAATAAGAAGAGCGGCTTTCTGGTCTGAACCACCATCAGTGCATAGGCCTATAAGTGAGCCCTTATGCACCTCTCCTTACTCTAGTTCCCAAATCCAGCTCTTACCGCATAGGTGACAAAGGCTTTGGGTCCCGTCCCTCTTACGTCTTCAAGTTCTAGGACGCTTGAACCGAGTATAGTTTGCCTGTGATACCCAAGGGCTTCACAGCAACATAGAATGTCTGTCGAGGACATTTCCTCCTCGCAACAGCGTGCACACGTAGGGTTGCTTGTCATCCCCATCACATAAAAGTGATGTCTGAAGGTGCAGAATGTTCATCCTATATACCGGGTGTTATATGAGTAAAACCATCACAGTGTTATAGCCAGATAGTGGGCCCACAAGTAACCTAGTGATGTCTGAAGGTGCAGAATGTTTATCCTATATACCGGGTGTTATATGGGTAAAACCATCACAGTGTTATGGCCAGATAGTAGGCCCACAAGTAACCTTAGCCGCCAATGAGAGACAGAACCAACCCATCCTGTCCTGATGTCCTGAAATCAATTCTCTAGCTTAATGGAGATGTCCAGAGATTCCACTCTATCTCATGAGATGTCGGTTTTGCAAGCAAACCTCTGTTTTCCTTCTCATTGCTACCCGTTGTTAACCTCATAGCCGGCTCAGGACCCAGAAAATTATTCCTCGGTCCATTGCCATTACCGCAAACTCCAGGATAACTTGACACTCATACAAGTGATACCTGATGTCTGGTCGAAATGTCATCCAAGACCTTAGTCAGCATGTTCGGCCATTTAACTGAGTGTAGTGCTTCAGACTAAAGGTGCGATACTTGATAAGAAATTGCAACGATTTTTATGTCGAGAAAAATAAATAAGTAAAAATAAAAAAGGCTATACCTTTAAACGTCCTGGAAGACCATTTTAATAAGATTGCCTTTCGATATGAGTATCAAAACTTTGCAACTATTATTTGACGTTCTTTACAGCCCCTTAAAAATATTAGCATGGATAATTTAATATTGGAGACTCCATATATCCTCTTTCGAATATGTTTCGCATCCATTCGGTAGTAATTTCATTCATTTTTACTTTCGAATTGTTATAAAACAGTCCATAAATGGTAACCTTCCTAGGCTGTTTCGGCTTGTTAAATTTGTATGTCAACGCTAAATTTGTAGACGTTATTGGGCAAAAAGCTGCTAATAGCCGATTGTTCTCTGAAATGGGTAATTAAATAGCAGCAATCTGCTTTGGTAATTGATGGAGCTAAAAAGGAACCATATAAGATCAATAGCTTGTGTTAGTATGAATAGTAAACAGTGCAGTAAAATACCATAAGTTTTTACTTTCAGTTGTTCTTTCTAAATTCGCGATGAAAATTAGGCGTTCTCATTTGAAAATCCGGATTTGATCTTGAACTTATCAACAAGGTCACGGTCGAGCTTGAGGTTATGTTTTTGATTATTCAAAACTTTTATATGAAATTTCTATTTCCAGAGGGAGTTCGCCTAAGAAATTGTATGGAGGCAAAATAAGAACCGTAGTTCAAAAGGTTCACGCAATACCAAAAAAATCAGTAAGGCGTACAATAATCAAAGTCAAAAGATTTTGTTATTACACCCGAAAGCCTTCAGAAATTTGGAGTCATAAAAAAGGTCATCCAACTCTCAAATATTTTCCCTTCTTTATTCCCCTATCGCTCCGTATATCTCATTTTATTGCTTCTATTAAGAAATATTAATTTATACACGTTGCTATTGCCTGTCACAATTACGAATGATATTATTATTATACAGGATGAGGCTCTACAGCTCATTTTCAACAAAAAAGTGTCATATAAAGTAGAGGCCGATTTTCAACTGTTTCAGAGGTAAATTGATTTTTAGAAATTGTCTTTAAATTGCAGACCTCCCAATAAAACAAAATTTTATTGTCAGATTTTGGAATTTTTGGTATTAGAAAATATGTTTACAGGTACGTCATTATCGACTAAAAGAAAGTGATTATGTATCAAACACGCGATATATTGTCAAAATTAACATATTTTGAAAAGTGATTTCAAACTTAAAGAAAGGAAGCAGAAAAAGGAATTTATCTTAAAAAATCACCAAATAATTAACCGTGCACTTTACGGTTAACACATGCCCATCTCTGTAGTTATCCATTGATACCACACACTTGTTGTAAATGTGGTAAACATGGAAAATAAGATTGCATTTAAGGTCTAAAAGCATAATGGATCTTCGAGAGCACAAAATATCAACAGACCGCAGACCGTTTGGCAAAAAATATCGAATTTTGAATTTTCGTTATGCGTACTTCCATAATATGACACTACATCATGATTAGTTACAAAAAGTGGTCGGTTAACTAAAACTTCGGTATAGGGTCTCAAAATTGTATATATGACGGCATTTTTTTATTTGCGTCACTGACAGGACCAATGATTACCGCACAGACAGCTGACAGGCAGACAGACCGACAAGAAATCTTGATTCGATTTTTTGTGAGCTCGTATATCAATTTTATCAAAATTACTATACTTTTTCCGCCTACTGGTGTGGGAGCTAGAAGGTAAAAAAAAGTTTTGTCAATTCACTCATATTGTCCTGGATGTCCGGTTGGCAAGACTAGAATAGTGAGAATTATTTTTACTTTCTCTAATTGTTTTGAATAAATTCTATTTCTATTTGCACCAGGAATAATGAAAACATCTGTGACTGTGACTGGGAGATTGTGTCAATCTGCTACAAAATTTCCATCTTATTTACATACGTACAATGCATATTATTATTTATGATGGAGCCATAAACCATCATTTTTATTTAAATTTATGGCGATAACCTGTCAGCGATAACATTATAATAACCCCCTTTCTGCGCTGTAATTGAAATAAAAAATAGGAAATTGGAGCTATACGAAGTAACGCTTTAGGAGGAAGCAGTAGGAACGTATAGTGTTTTTTAAAGTAAATATAAAATGTTTTTTAAGCAATGCTGTCTGTGCAAAGAAAGGATTCATCAGTTTATCTGTATTTTGGAGTTACCAACAATCCAAGTTCTAAGATCACAATAGCTTCCCCCTTAGTGGGGTCATTCGTGGAATTTTTATCCTTCTAAACATTTCCGATATAGCTAAAAGTTACACTGGGAAAAAGAAAATGAAAAAAAAATCACTGAGGTGAGTAAAATCTCTCCTTCGTTAGCTGTCTGTTATTCCACACACCGAATAATTTGTTTGCTGTATTTGTTGTTATACCTTTTTGAACTAGCTTCATGTTATACCCTTAGGGTTGAATTATTGCTTAAGTTTTTTTTCTATGATCGGCTTCCCGCAAAGGCTGAATGCCTATGGCGCTGTAGAAACGCTGCGAGAGGATAAGTGTCGGTGCATGTTAGATTTGAAACCCTGCAGGTAGTAGACATCGGGAAACAAATTCCCCGGCAGCTCTTTCCGCAGCGTTGAAGTTCTCCAAAAGAAGGAAAGCTGGAGGAGACTAGTGAATAGGGAGCTCGACCTGGTAAGGATGAGGTTGCAGAGCCTCTCTAGTATTCCTCGCTCAGACGACCTATTCCGTGATAGAATCTGTAAAACACTAACAGGTCAGCCACCCTTCTTCAATGTTCCAGGCAGTGGAGCTTGACGAAAGGTGACTCGACTACGGGGTGACCCTCTATTCCACAGCTGTTACGCCAACGTGATACTCCTTTGTAAATGTTGTTGCTTGATTTTTCTATTGTTCTAGCCCCACTAGACAATTGTTTTAATATCTACGTTCATACATGAGGCATGTTGCTGTCGCCGACGTACACGTACCGTCTCCTGGGATGATAGTGGCTGGATATGTTAAGAGCAACAGCATGGGATCCGTCATGATTTTCAATCACCCTTTTTCACAACTGAGTGACGTAGGCCAGGAGGTAGATCCAGGTATTTCAGGAGCTATGTGTTAATGACAGTCTCCATAACCTTAGTCATGGTGCTGAGAAGAGCTATAGTTGGTAGGCTCGATTTTTTTGTCTTTCTTAGGGATTATGCAGCCAATTTTCCATGAAGCAGGAACCACGCCTAGCATAATAGCTTAAAAAGAATAGGCGCAAGCTCAGCGACATAGCGTTTAAGGACAATGGCTGGAATTTGGTTAGGGCCAGTAGCTTTATTAATGTTTAGCTTTTGGAGGATGCTTTTTACATCTCGATATTGAAATTTGACCTCTGCCATTTTCGAGTTCATGTTTATGGTGCTGATCGGAGTACTTGGAAATCTACAGTAGAATTGGTTGCGAAAAGCCTCCCTATGTTTTTGGTAAAATTTCAAATTATGATTTCGCAGTACCAAATGTATTGTCTCTTATCAAAATGTGTGTTACAACAACACTGGAGTTAGGCCACAGTCCCGTCCATTATTTGAATGAGCTCTTGCAATTTTACTGTGTTTGGAAGACAATTATTGCAAATTTACTTAGAAAATGTAAGTACAACTATATGTGTAAACCATATACTACTCTTCCGTTAACCTGTATAAATGGTCCAACCAAAATAATCACAAAGAGACATAATTTGTAAATTATAAAGAATAATCAGGACTCCCTATCAACGTAGGTATTTGAAGTTAGGTGAAATGCTCTGGTCTAGTCAGAATTGTCCTCGAAAGAAAAAATGCTCAACACCGTTGCTCCGTCTCCCTGGTAGACCGGTAGCAGTGTACCGACGTTAGCCGGGAGATACGGGGCGGCGCAAGAGGTTGAACGTGTTTAACGCGAAGTGTATACAGTGTCTCAAAAATATCGGATTTTGTTATCTCGGATTTGTTTGCAGGAGATGAATAATATTTTTAGAAGTTTGATTTTATCAATTACATTTATTAACGGATGGCAAATGACAACCAGATCCATCCTTATTTTGTAGTAAACCTTGAAATGTAAAGGATATAAATACAGGAGGTTTCACGACGATTAAGACAAGCAGTATGTCGGAACTGGGCAGTAGTAGAGAATTATAATTCTGGGGATGTAAATTAGAGCAGATGTTGTGTCTTTTTTTGTCACTGTACTACTCAATGAGGTATTTGTTTTTGGTCACGGGGCATTCGATTCAAAATTATTAAAGGGACACCCTGAACATTTGTGCCTTTCTGTGTTCCACCCGATAAAACAGTTCCAACAAACTAACACACTTGGGGTCTTAAGTGATTAATTCAAGACCTACAGGTACTTAAAGGATTGTATCACGCTAAAAGCGTATAGTGAGACAAAATATTCATTCAGTGGTCTTACCATACCACCCACAGACATTCTAAATTATATTTTAGAGCTAGGAAATATTTTAATTGATAACTTTAAAAATTTAGTTTCTAGCAATTAGAATGACACTGAAAAGCAAAATGTCAAAAACAATTTATTCACACCCATGTTAAGCATTTCCACATGATTATCTTCTAAAATTGTACATATGAGTTCAAATATACTACACCATAAATTTTTTAAGCTATGGTCCCAAAAATAAGCCAAATCAACAAAACATCAAGGTAAAAATACTACAGCACCTTTGAACCAATTTTTACTTATCTACGAAATAGCTACAATATATGAAATCATTTGGGATTCATTAGTGTATTGGCAAAATAAATGTTATATTTGTATTTGTATGTCTAAATCGGCTGTCAATACCTAGTCTTTCAATAACCCTCGTATATACGTAAAACCCAGGCGCTAGCAAGTCCCCGCTAAAAGACCCTCGTACTTGGGCAAAAACCAACGCAAAAACTAACTGGCGCGTGCGGCCGCGGCATCGCTTTGATGTGAGTTCTTCAAAGTGCCGACGGAGAGTGATCCAACTTATATGTATTCCGTAAACTTTGACTTAGCAGAGTGTATACTTGGTTCAAAAACTTCTTAATAATGCGACTATAAAAAAAACTTCTCTTGCAGATACGATGGGCAAGTCTCAGATTAAACCAGACAATGACAAACACAAACAAAAAAAAAAGACTCAAATATGGTCAATTCTCGGTGAAAAAACGTTTCTAAAATGTTAGTATTTTCTAAAATAATCATTTCGGAGCTCGACGACTTTTGATATCCTAATTGGATTAAGTCAAATCAGCTGATCAAAAATATAACACAAAAAGAAATAATAATATTCAATTTAGTGAGAACGACCCAGTTACGAAGTTAGTTCGCAAAAAAACAAAAGCTGTCAAGCACTGTCATATTATCTGTGTTAATTATGTGTTTTGTACTTTCATGAAAACTTACAAAAAAATGTGTTCTACATTTTCGTCTTAAAATTAAGTGAGATTTGAAATCCTTCGTTTTGTTATAAAGGTTTCAGCAAAACCCGATGGACTAGAGAGACGATCTATTTATGGAATAGCCTGTATATTATTTAGTAGCATTACTACAATAGTGGTAATAAAAAACTAACAAATGAACACATTATAAAAATTTCAACATATCTAAATTAACCCCATTTTCCACAATGCAAATGAGCATATTGTTCTTCAAAATGCGAAAAGGAAGTTCATCATGGTAATTAGCTGAAACATATACCAATAAAGAAATTAATGACCAGAATGGTTAAGTGTATCAAAAACAAAAAACAAAATAATGCAACACGTGTAATAATTTATTGTTGCTTAATTTGTTAAGTGTTAGTGAAAATGTATTGTGGTGATTATAACGAAATACTGGACATTACAGATTTGAAAATTATTTTAAAAGCAGCAACAGCTTGTTGGCAGTCGTGTATTGAAGTTATTAAGGCATTTATAATGGCGGTTATGATTTTAGTATCCAGCTGTTTCCAGAACAGCTGTAGCATATGTTGAATTCATTATATGAACATAAAATCCAAAAGAATTAACGGATGACAGAAGTCGTGTAATCGACTGAGAAGTTTATGAAAATTTATGAATTCTAAGTCTTCATTTCCGAGATACAGGGAGATAAAGGAGATTTTTTTATAAAAAATCTCAGGAAACCACTATACTGACTTTGATGAAACTTGTAATAGATGGTTTCTATTCTGTTATGTCAACTATACATCTTAAAGTGGAAGTTGCTAGATTTAAGATCTAAATTGGTCACTCGATGAGGAACTGGCTTTCTATTAAGATATAACATCGTGATTAGAATAATTTGGGCGTACTGATTACAGATCCGGTCGCAATTTTGAGTTTTAGTGTTTATTGAGGAAAAGAAATAACTTCAGATCTTTTAGACCTTTAGGGCTACCTCTAAAAGAACCGAAAAGATTTAATTGGCTTTCTAATGTGATAATGGATAACTTGAAGGTGCTGATTACAAATTCGGGCATAGTACTGAGTTTCAGTCTCGTCTGACAACAATAAAAAAATTCAGGTCTTTCAGATCTTCAGGTTTACCTAAAATATTGAAAATATTTATTTGGCCTTCTATTAAGATGAAACCCTGTCTTTTGGATAACTTGAGGGTGTTGACTACAAATCCGATCGCAGCTTTGAGTTTTAGTCTTGTTTGACGAAAATAAAAAATTTCAGGTCATTCATCATCTTCAGTTTAGTTTATTTACACAGAAAAAGCCGCATCAAACACACAGGGTTATTAGCGGCCGAACAGCACATTAAGATTACAAATAGTGGACATAGTTGTGTCAAATCCGGTTGCAGTTTCGAGTTTCAGTCTTGTTTAACGAGAATAAAAAATAAAATTTCAGATTTTTCAGATCTTTAGATTTACCTAAAATATTGAAAACTTTTATTTGGCTTTCTATTAAGACAAAACCCTATCTTTTGGATAATTTGAGGGCGCTGATTACAAATACGGTCGCAGTTTTGAGTTTCAGCCTGGTTTGACGAAAATAAAAAAATATTTCAGATTTTTCAGACCTTCAGATTTACCTAAAATATTGAAACAAGAAACCTCGTGTTTTGGATAATTAAATGGTGCGACTAAAGATCCTGTCACAATTTCGAGTTTCAGTCTTGTTTGACGAAAATCCTAAATTTAAGATTATTCAGATCTTGAAATTTAAATAAAATATTGAAAATTTTTATTTGGATATCTACTAAGATTAAACACCGTGTGTTGGATATTTTGAGCGTAAAAATTACAAATCCAGTCGCAGCTTCAAGGTTCAGTCGCATTTGACGAAAATAAAAAAATCCGGCCTTCCAGATTTTCAAGTTTGCCTAAAGAATCGATAACCTTCTTTTGGTTTTTCATTAAGATCAAACTGCTTGTACTTGATGATTTGAGGGTGCTGATTATAAATCTGGTCACAGCTTTGAGTACACTCCAGTCTTGTTTGACGAACAAAAAAATTTCTGTCTTTTCAGATCTTCACATTTACCTAAAATATTGAAAACCTTTATTTGGCTTTTTATTGAGATGAAACTCCGTGTATTGGAGATTTTGCGGGTACTTATCACAAATCCAGTCGCAGTTTTGAGTTTCAGGCTTATTTGACGAAAATCAAAAATTTCAGATTTTACAGATCTTCAGATCTACCTCAAATATTGAAAATCTTTATTTGACATTCTATTGCGATGAAATCTCATGTTTTGAATAACTTGAGGGCCCTGATTACAAATTCGGCCGCAGTTTGAGTTTCAGTCTCATTTAACAAAAATCAAAACCGTCAGACTTTTAGATCTGCAGGGGTCAGATCCTTAGATTAGATCCATTTTTCCTAAAAAATCTAAAATTCTTATTTGGTCTTCTATTAGGGTAAAACCAACTGACATATTTTTGAAATATGTTTCAGTAAGCCAACTGTCAGTCAGAGGTGGACGCCATCCTGCAATGTGCAAGGATCAATAATGAACGATCCTACAGAAACAAGAGGATCGTAATACTTACAGACAGTCAGACACTAGGAGCGCCCAAACTTACGTCTGCTCTAGTCTGGGAATGTTTACAAGAACTGGGAAGACTGGCAGAATACAACAAAGTGACTTTGGAGTGGGTGCCTGGACACTCAGGTATAAGAGGCAATGAAAGTGCGGACGAGCTAGCAAGACTAGGCTCGTCTGATCTATACATTGGAGCAGAACCCGCTCTGGGGGTGCCTAAAAGCACAATCAGACACCAGATCGGAGAATGGATGAAACATCAGCACAAGAAGCAGTGGAAGTTGTTGCCAGGATGTGTTCATGGAAAAACATTCATTAAAGCGCCATGCAAGAAAATAGCTGAAACACTGCTCTCCTTGAATAGAAATCAGCTCCGAATAACGACGGGTCTCCTCACAGGACATTGTAGCCTGAAGGAACACCTGAATAAAATGGGACTCTACAATGGAGACCTTAACTGCAGATTGTGTGGAAGAGGAACTGAGTCAGCCCTACATGTGCTCTGCGAGTGCGAAGCGCTAGATCACAAGAGACAACAGCTCTTTCGGAAGACCAAGCTAGAACCAACGGAGTACAGCTCAGCACCAGGACCAGTAGGTAAACTGCATAAACTTATGCAGGGATCCAGATTGCTGGAGTGGATACTGTAAATAATGAGAGGAGTAATAATACAATAGGCCTTAAGGCTTAAGTATTGACGGGGACAGTAAGGTCGGACGGCTCCTGGAAAAAAATCAACTGTCTTCGTTCCATGCACTATTGGGCCACCCTGTATAATATGAAGAGTTAAAAAAGATGCATGGACCTTTATGGTGATATTCTGAGAAACGAAGGCCGCTTTGGCACGAAGTCAATTTGAAATTTATTTATTCAGTTGTAATTTCTCCGGATTAAACCTTCATAAAAGTTAATGGTGGAATCTGAACTGATTTGCAGGAAACAAGATCGGCTTAGTTTCGCCTGTATGTTTCATTAACGGAAGCTGGTGTCGGATTTTCTATTCCGTAAACGTAAAGTGGGTACATTTATTTACGATGATAAAAACTTCCTTTTTTGTTCAAAAGGAAACACTTTGGTTACATCTGAGGAATCGTAAAATGATGCATTTGCATTACCTAATCAGTGAGAATAATAATATGTTACGCATTTTATTATGCATGAAATGAGGATTCGTGGAAATGCATTTAAGTAAATTAAACAATGGGATGATAAGTAAGTAGAGCAAGATGTTGTTTTACAACTAGCGACAATGATATACAGGGTGTCCCAAAACTCAGCGTCAAGCCTCAACGGGGTGACAGGATTGATTGTAACCGTCATGAGAAAAATCAGAAAAAAGTCTATCCCATGCAGTTTGAAAAGTATGGACATTTAAAAAAACCTAGAAATTTGGTCAGACTATAACAATTTTCCGGTTATTGTGGTTAACTTTTATTATTTTTAATCATATAAACTTTAGAAACGTAACCCTGAATGATATTTCTAGAAGAACAGTCAAAAGTAATGACACAATTGCTCTAAGTTTTCTAGAATGAAGACTATTTGTTAAACTATGAATTTAAAATTTTTAAAGTTTGCCGAATTTGAAAGGCCCTCCTTTCAAAAAATGTACCGATGTGCATTGGGAAGTGCCATTAAAAGTTGGCGCATTTAACCAGGATTGTAAAACGGTACAATACTTGTTAGTTTCATACAAAAAAAGAGTACAAAAATAAAAACCTCAAGTGACCTATTATCTACTAACCCATTTCACTCAGGTCAGATGTTCTTTATTCGCACAAGCTTTTGGTAGGTTCTTAATTTTACGGCAAAATGATGAGAGAGGTGGATAGTGGACATGTTTGCCATGAGTGAGCGAGACAGATAGTGACGTCACTTTTAGCAAAGTCAACAAAAATAAGTAAAATTGATAAAATAATGAAAAATCTTGACCTAGCTTAGTTTACGTTTAATGGATTAGAAGTCAGATAGAGAAATAACGTTTTTTATTACAATAAAAGTTCAAATTGTGTACCCAGCCTCAATACACGCCCTACATCTTCTTAAAAAATATCTACTTATTAGCCGGGTACATTTAGTGCGAGAAGACGGATCCCAGTATGGCTTTAAAGTAAGCCTGTGGACCGGAATTTTAAAAAGGAAAATCGTTGGGCCTTTTGAGCTGCCTGAGAATTTAAATGGCACGAATTACCTACATTTTTTGCAATAAAATTTACTAACTTTGTCAGAGGACGTACCACTAAAGCGGCCCATAAACGTTGATGTAAGCTGCAATTCCTCAATCGACTCAAGGTTTCATGAAACTTGCAGTTGCATAAGTTCCTACTCACATCGAAACCTGTTGCGATGCCTGAATCGACTTGATATTTCATGCACGTTTCATGCAACACAAGAATAGTAGGTTGGGCATACACGTATATTCGCATTATAGAAGCACTTGAGATAAGCATACTGTTTACGATATCCACATTTTTTTAAATTTTTTAACTCTGTCAACGGCACCGACTGCTCTGGTCGTTAGCCTCGTGTTCTGTGTAGGCTTTGTTGCTGTTTCCCGGCGCCACCCTAGGAAGAGCACTGTTAATTAGAAACCAACAGTGAAGACTCAGGTGGGAATTCTGGCTGAGCTTTTTTTTTCAATTTGTTTTAAAGATATACTGGGTGTCCAGAAATAATGTTCTGAAATTCCAGCCGAAAATGTTAAGAAAACTTAATATGAAAATAGGTCCAGAAGTATGCATAATTAATTATATGGATTCGAGTTTGACAGATGAGTTATCTAGAAAAATAGGGGACATTTTTGTTCCTGAAGCGAATTCATCGTGGTTTAGTTAGATAGTGAGAAGAATCTTGTAACATATTTTTGTTTAAATTTGGTTCCCTTCATAAATGAAGCTAAAGCTTGAAGACTGAATTCAAATGATATGCAGTTTCCGTATGCAACGCTTCAATGAATAAATACTGTTTAAAAACATGCTTCAGAAGAACATCGGTGTTAAAAGTTGAAAATAGTTTTTAATATAAGCCTAGAACAATAGTGAACGGAAAATACTAGTATTATTATTTTAAGCTTATTTTGAAAATCATTTTTAACTTTTACTACCCACACCGTGTCATAGTAGACTTTTTTAGGTCCATTCGAACATCGTCTTGCCTTTTACAGACACAAAGGGACTTTTTTTTCCTGTGGATTGGCATCGTACTAGAGTACATTTGCCACAAAATGCTTATTATTTATTCATTAAATTGATAACTTTTCATTGCTAAGAAACTCGATTAATTCATTATACACCTGTTTTCTCTCCATAAATAATACAGGCGATGTTCAGCGGGAGTTGACACCCCATTCTGACAAGTTTTGTAATTAGATAATTTGAAGCCTGCTTATGTTTGATGCAACCAAAGAAAATATGATTGAGGTCTGCTATCTGCCCATCGTCTTCACAGAACGGAGTATCTCTCACGCCTATTCCATGTAAATGAGCAAGAAAATTTGCGTGGGCGAATCGGCGTACTTTTTAGTGACCTTATATTCGAAAATATGTGGCGTTTTCAGTCCAATATTTCTATTAATGGAAGAGTACTGATTCGACCTATCATAGCTTTCATCACGCCACACCCGTTCCCATTCTGAAATTAACCTGTTTTTGAAATAAGCATATATGCATCACACATATTTGCTCGATGTTACTTAAATGCACAGCATCCTTAGCTGCCTGATCAACGCGTTCGTTTCCTAATACTCCCATATGTCCTTTAACCCAGACGATAGATACGCTATGTCCGGTATTGACTAATTTATATATAAGCCATTCAATTTGGCATATAATATAATTGTTGGTGTGTTTGGTACTAACCAGAGATTGCAATACCGATTTAGAGTCAGAAAGAACAGCGACGCTTCTGATATTATGGTCAGTGCACCACTGAAGTGATTTGGTGATTGCCAGAGCTTCTGCAGTAAAAATGCTGCATAGATCAGGAATCACAGGAGTTTGTAATACCTAATTCAAGGACAAAAAAGGCACTACTCACCCCTTGCGCGCTTTGAGAACCATCGCTGAATATTGTGATGTCCGGTTTGATATCGTTCAGAACATTTTTAATTACATACTGGTTGAAAGCGGGAATTGGACTGAAAGTTGGAAAGACCACTTAGATATGTTCTATGATGCAAGTCAGATCGAACTGATACATAGGCAAGTGACTGTGGCTTAAAATTTCTTCCAACTGATCAACAGACGCTACGTATGCTGCGGTTAGAGGACGAGAATTTCTCTTTGACCAATACGGATTAGTCCAGTGCTCGACATTTAGTTTTGAAATTTTATCATATAATAACGAGTTGTATGCTTTGAGTTTAGCCATGTACTTATTAGCTAGGTATTTCCTTCCTAGATTCAAGGGTGGTTCATGACTTTCAGCTAGAATTGCTCTACAAGGAGATGACTTGATAGTGAGAAGAACCTTGTAATATATTTTTGTTTAAATTTGGTTCCCTTCATTTACCAACGAACATGAGCGACGACATCATAGAACGCCCAAAAAGCGTATTATCTCAAAATCGAAAATTTTCGCGATCACAGTACTCCCCTCACGTATCGGTGTGGGACGTAAAAGGGTTGGTCTATGAAAAGTGGATATAGCGATAGGATAATTGTAGCAGAACAGAACGTAGAGTAATCTGAAGGACAGTTGTTGAGAACTTTTAAAAAAGATATTTTATTGTTATAATTATATGCCAGTAATTTGCTATGAATCTGAGTGGAAACTACATTGCAATAATGTCAATTTTTCACACGCCCCTCGTTTGCGTATTTCGACCGCGCAAAAATACCGCTCGAAAAATCGAAAAAGTGTTCGCCCACCCCTCGCCCCCCGGTGCAATCTCGATCGAAAGACGGGCGATGTTTAGGCCCCCGATAAGAAGCGTCCTTTCACATCCACGTCCACCACCACTCTTTAGTATAAAACCACACCGGCGGTCATCCGGGGATCAGTCCGATCCGAAACGCTGGAATTCCCCCGGAAAAAATAACAGTGAAGCCATGCAAATCTACATAGTAAGTACCGATCCATGCGTATACAGTGTGACCGTTGGCGTTGTTTACGAATTGCGCGTCGTGCGGAAAGTGTGCGTAGCCGGAGTGATCGAAGTATGCCTTGAGTGCTTACAGGGCGATCTAGGGTGGCTTGGCACCCAAACAAATGAGCTTGATGTGCGTAATAGACGCCGAAAGTGGCCGAAGGTCTGGTTTCGGTCACTGTCGGCAGTAGCTTCGGTTAAGAACTGGTTCAGACTTCTAGATTGGCAGAAATTTGTCGTATTCTCATGCGTTATAAAAAGACTTGCTAGATATCAATTAATACTACTTAAAAAAAATATTTTGAAATTGACAGAGTTTGTCGTTTCATCACTTAAACTAGAATGAACTATGCACCGCGTTTAATTTTTGTGACGTCAGAGTGAAATTCTATTTTTCAGGGATTGATCGAAGTATGCCTTGAGTGCTTACAGGGTGATCTAGGGTGGCTTGGCACCCAAACAAATGAGCTTAATGTGCGTAATAAACGCCGAACGTGGCCGAAGGTCTGGTTTCGGTCACTGTCGGCAGTAGCTTCGGTTAAGAACAGGTTCAGACTTCTAGATTGGCAGAAATTGGTCGTATTATTATGAATATTCAAACAAAAAATTAGGTTGAAAAGAGCAATTAATTCTCACACTATTTTGATGTTTATGGTTCCAATCAAATCTACGATTATTATATTTTATCAATTTTATTTACGTTATTGTTATATCTTTTTTAGTAGGACTTATGTGTTATAAAAGGACTTACTAGACATCAATTAATACTATTTGAAAATACCATTTATTTGACTGTGATAGATAAATGATATCTTCTGTAAATATTTTGAAATTGGCACAGTTTGTCGTTTCGTCACTTAAACTAGAATAAACTATGCACCGCGTTTAATTTTTGTGACGTCAGAGTGAAATTGTATTTTTCACGGATTGACCGAAGTATGCCTTGAGTGCTTACAGGGCGATCTAGGGTGGCTTGGCACCCAAACAAATGAGCTTGTTGTGCGTAATAGACGCCGAACGTGGCCGAAGGTCTGGTTTCGGTCACTGTCGGCAGTAGCTTCGGTTAAGAACTGGTTCAGACTTCTAGATTGGCAGAAATTGGTCGTATTATTATGCACAGTCAACCAAACAACTTAGTTGAAAAAACATTTAATTATCTCACTCACTATAATGATTATGTTTTTCTTTTCTGTCAAAGCTACGATTACTATATCCAATAAATTTGACTTACGTTATTTCAATACAGTTATAGTAAGACTCATACATTATAAAAGAACTTGCCAGATGTTAATACTGGTTGGAAATACTATTTAACTGTGTTAAAAAAATGAAATCTCCAGCAAATAAATACATTAAAATTCACATGATTTTTGGTTTTATCAGTTAAAAAAGAGTCAACTATGCACGGCGTTTAATTTTTGTGACTACAACTGGCCAGCTGATCTCAGATCAGAGCCAACAACGTAATTAAAACAAATTGTGACAGATGCTGGGTGAAGTTAGATTTTTCTCCTTGGAGGCTGACAGGCGACAAGAGTTATATGTAACTGCTAGAAGCGTCTGAACCATTCTACAAGAAAATAATGTAAAACGAACAAGTTAGTTGTGATCGAAGTATACCTTGAAGTGCTTACAGAGCGATCTAGGATAATGAAATTTAGTTGCTAAAACAATAAATGGTCTTTTTTGTTAATTTTTCTGTCAAAGCTTTGATAACTATATCTATTATTATACAAATTTGATGTTATTTTTTGGACAGTCTGAGAAGGACTCGTACATTATAAAAGTAATTATTTCTACTTCTTGATAATCACTCAAAACGACTATTAATTTGATTGTATCTAATAGATACATGAAAATTTTAATTTGATATAATTTGTCGTTATACCACTTAAGTAAAGCGGAAAATAAAAAAGTATGACTTTGGTTTTTGTAGGTGCCATGATAAATGATAGTTAAGTAGATCTTAGTGGGAGACGATGACCTATAAATGTTCCTGAATGTAATGCTCTCAGTAGGATACCTATTTAGCTATATTTTTTATTAATCATGATGTTTCCGATTTTAGTAGAATATTTTATGTTTCACCCATATAAAACTTGACACGAATTTTCACAAAATATCTCAAAATAATTTCAAATAACTAGTAATATTCCTAAAAACCACTAGTTTGTTGAAAGCGGAACTTATACCGGTTTTAGTCTCTGTATCAGCATACAGCAACCACGAAATTATTCAGAAACCTATACATTGTTTTGTATTCGTTTTAGACTCATCATGGACAGAATTATTTTGAGCCAATAATCAATAACTTCTTCTATTGATGACTTTATCAATGCAAGTCTTCAAGAGGTAATATTGAGTTCGTCGATTCCGCAGCTTTGATAAATAAATTCTTTAAAACTCATTGTAGAATTATGCTCCGTTATATGAAAGCGAAGTCATTACTTTCAGTTTTTTTTATAACCTAAAATCATCAGCTAGTTCAGAGCTATACAAAATACGGTTTAAGAGCTTAGTAAGCTCAATATATCGAAGACTCATGAAATGATAGACCAGAAAACTACTAAGTGGTTTTCCAGCACTGCCAGCAGTTGAGATGAAGTCATCTACTATAACGCTTCTGAAAGTTTATATTAGAAAATAACACATCCTAGCATGGCAGTGTTGTTCGTATTGCCTCGCCAGAATCTTAGAAGCTGCAAAGAAACTCCTGCTCAAAGAGGCGCAGATAAGACCACCATTTTTATGTGAAGTTTCTGGACTCAGATATATCTATACATGTCATACTTCATGTGAAAAAGGACCTCGATATCTTCGGTTTCCTTGTGATAGAAACGTCACATGATTAAACATCTGAGTTGCTACATGTAAACCTCTGTTATGGGCAGTTTCTCTTAATATTGCCTTGACTGAATGCCTTACTTTTTTGTCGCAGTTGTGACCTAAAATCGTGTTTTTTTACTTTAGTGTCAAAGGTATCGACTGCTGTGGTCATTAGTCTCGTGTTCTGTGTAGGCTTTGTTACTGTTTCCCGGCGCCACTGTCGGAACAGCACTGGTAATTAGAAGCCAACAGTGGTTGCCCAGTTGAGGATTCTCGATTAGCTTTTTTTATGGAAATTTACTTCTGATTGGATAAAAAAACTGAAATAAATTTCCACTTTAGACAGGAATCGAACCCACCTTCAGATCACGTACGCTTGGCTCTACCCACTGAGCCAACCCACCTCCTCCCAAAATAGTGTTTATTACATACCAGCCGAAGACACAATACGATTTTTGCTTTTATGAGAGGTTATGTTTTTGAATCGAAACGTGAAAAAACAAGTTTGGGGATAATTAATTTTTTTTTTGAAGATGTTGAGGCCTTTGCGGCCGTCATCAGTCGAAGAGTTCAGAGGTCTTCCCGGGTTTCAGGCCGTCGTCTGTTGGAGTTTCTTCCTAACATTTCACTAGCGCGAGTGGCTAGCATCTTCAGAGGTCGACGTTTTTCCAACGAAAGCCTTTTTCCAATTAGTTGTCAGCTAGCCTTCATTCGGAAAACACCGACCTCTGAAGATGCTAGCCACACGCGCTAGTGAAACGTTAGGAAGAGACTCCAACAGACGACGGCCTAAAACCCGAGAAGACCCTCTGAACTGTTACCTTTTTTTTTGTGCAGGTGTGTGCGGTCGCATTCTTCGCGCGGTGCATAGACGCGCGACCAGGCGGCGAGCTGGAGCACTATGGCGGCCATTACGAAGGCCTCGAGGGCGGCCATCTCGGAGGCGGCCATCTTGGAGGCGGCGGCCATCATGGAGGCGGCTACGAGATCGTCGAGCACGAGGGCATCAGCAATGAGATCGCGCATGGAGGCGGCGGAGGTGAAGGGGGCGGACATCATCATCATGAAGAGGAGTACATCGATTACCATGTGAGCATGCACTACCTACTTTCATCGTACATTATTAAAAAAATACTATCTGATCCAACTAGATAATCGCTATTACGTTAGAAAAAACATGTTAACGTCCCTATACAGGGTTATTCACGTTATCCGACACGGAGCATTATGGCTAAAGTATTTGATAAAAAAGAAAGTAATAACTTCGGATGGATAGAAACCCATAAAGACTACAATCTAAAAATATTTTCATGTTATGCAGGGTGTCCCAAAAACACGAAATGTATCAAAGTTATGTTTTTTTAAATGGAACACCCCGTATATTATTGCATATTCAGGTTCCTTGATGAATTCTAGTGTGACTTTATGTATCATACATGGGAATTAAGGCGAACTGTTTAGGTGTAAATCACCATTTTCGGTATAAGTAGATATCAGGAAAAAATTGAATATCGCAGAGATTATAAAGTTTGGAAGGCTGTGACTTTGCTGTATTACTAGGCATAAAATGCGTCAGCTTCGATGAGACTGTCAAATTTAATTCACGTTTATGCTTGGAGAAATCGGTCGATCAATAATTAAGGAAACTTCGATCAGCGATAACTTGATTTTTTCAAATGGGAATGCCTAATTTTTTTTATACGGTTAAACGTAGAATTTGATAACCTTTCTAATGATATCAGATTGTGAATATCAATCTCTGGTAGTTTTCATTTAATTTTAAATTTTCAAACAAATTGGCGTTTTTCAATCTTCCTACCTATAAGCAACGTAGCAGGCCATTAAATATAAACAAAAACCTGTTCAGGTAGAAGAAAACAACTAACTTAGCTGAATAACACACACAAACTAGACTAAAGGGACAAGATTATAAAAATTCCTGAAAATATTTTTAAAATGTAGCCTTTATGGGTCTCTATCCATCCAAAATTATTACTTAATTTTTTATCAAATACTTTAGCCATAATGCTCCGTGTCGAATAACGTGAATAACGCTGTATACTCTACGTTCACCAAGATTATCTCCAGGCGATTCCTTATTGATGTCATCTGGTGGTATGAGATGAATCGAACTAGATGTTTCACGTGTGTTGGCTTTCCCCTTAGACTGCATTTACACATTAGCCCTCGCGTTTCGCCTCGTCATTTGCGAATGCAACATATTTTCACATTCGCAGTCGCGCTTCGCCTTGCTATGGATGACCACTACGGCCCTTTGACTCGTCCCCAAAGACCGCTTCCGACGCGAGCTCACGAACCACAAGGCGAGAGGCGAGGCGAATGACGAGCGAGGTCATTACACATTCTCACTTCGCGATTCGGCCCGCAGTTCGTGCGAATGTGTAACTGCGGCATTATTAAATACAATGAATAGACTGGACGGTTTCTAGATACGGCTGTACCGCCGAATATTAAGGGGTCTGGTGTCTGGGTACACACATTTATACATACATATGTATATTAAAAAACGGATTTTCATTCCGAACAGAACTCACTTGATTTTCAAATTATATGTATAGACAGTATTTCAGAAGGTGACAGTTAAGACCTTAATGAATGACATCTTCGAGCAATTTTTTCAAAAAGGTTTTTTAGTCTGCAAAAAAAACTCACAATGCAAAATCATACATTCTTCAAATGTCTGTGATTTAACAACCAAAAACGACATCAAAACACGGCCGTCGAAGTCACATAGCGCAAGTTTTCTTCTTCAATTTGCTCTTTGAATCATTACTGTAAGTTTAAAGGTAACATCAGGAGCTTCGAAATGCGAAATTCATTTTAATGGCAATCCTTGGACCTTACCTATGGACCTTTTGGCCTTACCTTTGGACTTTTGTACTTACCGATACGTCAATACATATTTTCTTGGATTTTAAATTTCACGCGCTATACCCTAGACACTTAAGAATACCTTTATTGACAGACAGCGTTACAATAAACAAGGAACGTGACTTCTTAACCACCGTGAAGAGAAAAACCTGCGATCTTGGACATACTATGAGAAATAATAAATATGCTGTTTTGAAACTAATTACAGAAATCTGCCATTTTACAAGTTATTCGTCCATACATGTCACGCAGCAAACAGTTACGTTCTGTTCTTCTAGGTAAATATGACCCAAGAGACTTTAGGTCATGTTATTAGTCTGCTTTTTGGTTCAAAGCCTTCATAAAGGAGGTGGCGATGATCGCACATTTGCCTCACTCTATGTATTCGGTTGATTTTTGTCGTTTTCTGTTATGTACCGCTATTTTCTGTTGCTCTGAGCTGTTGTCTGTTGTTCTGAGTTGTTTTCTGTTGTGTTTGGTCACTTTTTTGTTGTTTCCAGCTGTTTCCTGCTTGTTTTCTGTTGTTTTGGGTTGTTTTCTGTTCTATTCTGTTGCATTCGGTTGTATTTGGTCGTTTTCTGATATTCTCCGCTGCATCTGCTTCTTTTACATTGTTTTGAGCCAAAGAAGAGACCTAAACTCTGTTAAGCTGTGCTCAGTAGATCTCACAAGTGATGGTTCATCCACTTGGCAGAAGCTCATACCTGCTGTAGTCCACCATACACATAACAAAACCTTTTTTTGGTGAATGCTTTGGCGAACAGAAAAGGTGCTGTCTTCCATCAGGATAATGCACGACCGCATACAGTAAGAATCACGCAGGAAACTATACCGCGACTCTACTGGGTAATTCTACCTCACCCTCCATACTCACCAGACTTTGCCCCAAGTGACTACTATCTGTTTTTGACCTTGAACAACCACATGCGGAAATTGAGGTTTTGATTTAAAAAGAAATATGTTTTTTTTTTTGTGATAAATGGACAGATCATATATAAGTTTTATAACAAAACTGTTTTTGTTTTCTTTTTTTTTCGCAATAATTCAAAATTTATATCAAAATAAAAATGGGTTTTTGAATCAAGTACCGAGAACACGCCGACGCCGACGGCTCCTGAATCCGTGTGACGTCACCATGGCGGTCAGGATGCTCCTTTGATCAACGACGTCCTACTCCGATACTAGATTCTAGATTCCCAACCAATCGCGAAAATACGTACTGGTAAACTGGTAACTAATGGATTTTTGTTGCGATAAAATTCATAAATGAAGCTTGCAGCTCGAGACGAAGTCTAAGACCGAAATAAATATGTTTTTGAATGTTTGAAGTTGAAGTCAGAATACAGATTCCAGTAAGTAAGTACCTAATCAAATAATATGTTTCGTTGAAAAGATCTCCTCAATCGAAGGATGGCCCAGTGGTTAGAGATTCCGATAGTGGATCTCATGGTCTTTGGATCGAAACCCAGGCCTTTCAACTTTTTTTTTATTTTTTTTTCATCAAACATTTTATTGATGTGCTTTTTGTACTTGTTACACACATTTTTTCTACGATCAACATAAATATGTGTTTGAATCAAATTTTGTTAGACATATTACTTGCACTGCACAGTGCAAAATCTAAGTACAGGAGGTGGTGGACAATTCAAAAATTCAGTGGAGATGAGGTTTGTCCGTCAATATCAATCGCCATTAATTTTTTTTAAATGTAATAGTTGGTTAATAAAACAAAATCCCTTCATCCATCCAATTCATTCATTTTTAAGTTTTTAATGTAAAAAAAGTAACTCAAACTCGTAATCACATTCTGTTTGTCACTTGGTTATTATTATTTATTTAACTTTGAGCAATGAAGCTTAACAATTAAATTTTTATTAAAATTTAACAAGCACGGTGCAGTGCAAGTGATATGTCTAACAAAATTTGATTCAAACACATATTTATATCGATCGTAGAAAAAATGTGCGTAACAAGTGCAAAAACCACATCAATACATTTTTTGATAAAAAAAAATAAAAAGCTGGAAGGCCTGGGTTTCGATCCAAAGACCCTGAGATCCACTACCGGACTCCCTAACCACTGGGTCGTCCTTTAATTGAGGAGATCTTTTCAACGAAACATATTTGACTAGGTACTTACTTACTGGAATTTGTAATCTGACTTCAACTTCAAACATTCAAAAACATATTTATTTCGATCTTAGCCTTCGTTTCGAGCTGCAAGCTTCATTTATCGACTATATTGCAACAAATATCCACTAGTTATTAGTTTACCAGTACGTATTTTCGCGATTGGTTGGGAATCTAGAATCTAGTATCGGAGTAAGACGTCGTTGGTCAAAGGAGCATCCTGACCGCCATGGTGACGTCACACGGCTCGGGAGTCGGCGTGTTTTTGGTATTGGAACCAAAAACCCATTTTTATTTTGATATAACTTTCGAATTATTGCAAAAAAAAGAAAACAAAAACAGTTTTGTTGTAAAACTTATATATGATCTTTCCATTTATGACAAAAAAAATTTTATTCATAACCTCAATTGACGATTTGAAAATAGAGAGGCTTTGGAAAACGAGATGACACACTTCTTCAGCTCCCAAAAGCAAGGTTTTCATAAAAATGGAATATACAGTCTTGTATCTAGATGAGAAGGGGCGATACTAGCTGAAGGTGATTATTTTTCTGGATATATCTAAGTTTAACCATTGATTAACGTATTTTAATAAATGGTTTAACTTATTTTTTGTGTAACTATTTCTTAACATTAAAAACCGCACGAACCTTTTTGGTTGCCTGATATAACTAAATTATATTACTGCACACATAAAAAGAAATTCTCAAGTGAAGAATTGGGATATTCTTGTAAATACATACTCACAACAAGAATATCTGTTCTCACTCTAAGAAAGAATACTTGATGACACAATTATAGAAAACTTGTATCAAGAATAGTATATTTTTGATTTATATATTTATTTTAAGGAAATATGCTCCGAAAGAAAATGTAATTTTCTCTGCAACCAAGACTATAATAATTTAATAACAAGTATTTCATAATTTTATATCAAGATTATCATTTTTTCCAGCGGTGTTCCGTTTACTTCTATGAAGAATATAGACAGCTTGCAAATGCGAACCTTCATTTACAATATGATAATCTTTGTTTGAAAATGAACGCTGTCTTACAAGCACGCCCTATATTTGTATCAAGTAAATCAATTATTCGCCGTCTACCGACGTCGGAGTGCGCAGGCGCGCAGAGTGTCACGTGTCAACTCTAACCTCTCTACCTTCTGCACTCAACCGCCTGTTGCCCGTCCGCGTCCGCCGCGATTATCGGTCTTCGGATTGTCGCATTCGCCGTCGTCTTTAGCACCGTAGCGTAATACCTGCATCTTGCATAATAGCACATAATAGTTTCTAGTCAAACTGTTAAATAGATTGCCATTGCCACGTGATACCACCGTCAACCATCGGTCAACGAATCTGCCGGTAGTGCTGGTCCACCGCCATTTGAGTCGCGTCCCAGTTCCCATCAGTTTCCTTATCACTGGATCAATCTAACCATGAATGAGCTATTAAAAAAATGGGGATGCGAAGACCTGACTCAGATGTTCCTAGATAAGTACAAAGTATATTAAATGTGATTTAAGAAATTTTGCAGAACTATTTCTCCAGTGTACCCATCAAGATTTCTAGATGCTCATAGAAGAGTTTGAATGCTTGCTTCAATGCAATACATTTCTTGGAATGAAACAACAGTGGCTTTGGTAACAGCTCATCAAAGTTGTCAAACGCTCAAATCAATACTACTAGATTCCTCATCCAAGAATATCACAATTTAGAATAAAGTTGAGCTACTTGCGTCAAGTTTATGAAATGCTCCAGTTAAGATTATGAAATGCTTCGTTCAAGATTACCATATGCTTGATTTAAGATTTTGGTATTCTTACTTTCAAGAATTTCCCAGTTTTGCATTGAAGGTATTTTCTCAATCTAACCCATATATGGTCAAAGATATCGTATTCTCACTTTAAAATTCGCATAACTTTGCACGCATAGGGAGTTATGGTATACTTGAATTAAAGCATCTGCGCTCCATCCAAGAAATTATTTTTATGTGTGTGATATAAAAAAAATCAGCAAGTTCCATATTCAGATCTTGTACTATTACGAATGCTCTGTATACTTTGCTGAATGTGGATCCCGCGGCGTGCAAACCGTGAGTACGCCGCTCTATTTTCGATGGCGTGCGTCCTGCGCTGCGGTACAAAAGCGGCGAGTTCCTAAGCGCATTACAAGGTCTTTGTGCGTGCAATCGCACGAAAGCCGCATGTAAATTGGAGAGTCGGCTTGGCTTGGCTTGGCTCGGCTTGGGCCCTACCGACGGCCTGAATAGACGAACGCGTTTT
Organism: Callosobruchus maculatus; assembly: GCA_951848785.1. Taxonomy (NCBI): domain Eukaryota; kingdom Metazoa; phylum Arthropoda; class Insecta; order Coleoptera; family Chrysomelidae; genus Callosobruchus; species Callosobruchus maculatus. The sequence continues at coordinate 5,666,532 of CATOUR010000083.1, forward strand.
GCTTTCACGCGTTCGACCTTACATCCTCACTCTCCTGAAAGCTACGCGAAGAATAGTGGAAGAGAGTTGGTTTTTATACGATTCGCGCGCCAGTCGTTTGTGTACGATTACGGTTTCCGACTCAAAAAAGATAAAAGTAAGGACAGAGCGACAGAGTCATCAGAAATCAGGACAAGTTAAAGCAGTTTTTTAATTTACATCAGTGACTACGAAAATAAGGAATAAGGTTTTAAAGGACTTTAGGAACTTTCGCTTATTACACACATAAAAATCATTTCTTAGATGAAGTACAGATGCTTTAATTCAAGTACCTATACCATAGCTTCCTATACGCGCAAAGTTATGCTAATCTTAAAGTGAGAATACGATATCTTTGACCATATAAGGGTGAGATTGAGAAAATATCTTCATTGCAAAACAGGGAAATTCTTGATAATATGAATACCAAAATCTTAAATCAAGCATATGGTAATCTTGACCGAAGTATTTCATAATTTTGACTGAAGCATCTCATAATCTTAACTGCGAGCATTTCATAAACTTGACGCAAGTACCTCAACTTTATTCTAAAATTGTGATATTCTTGGATGAGGAATCTAATAGTATTAATATGAGCATTCAAACTCTTCTATGAGCATGTAGAAATTTGTCTGGAGAAATAGTTCTGCAAAATTTCTGAAATCACATTTAATATACTTAGTACTTATCTAGGAACAGCACCTGAGTCAGGTCTTCGCATCCCAATTTTTTTAATACTCATTCATGGTTGGATAGATCCAGTGATAAGGAAGCTGATGGGAACTGGGACGCGACTCAAATGGCGGTGGACCAGCACTACCGGCAGATTCGATGACTGATAGTTGACGGTGGTATCACGGGTATTATGCAGCGTCCAGGCCAGGGTGCAGGTATTACGCTACGGTGCTAAAGACGGCAGCGAATACGACAATCCGAAAACCGATAATGGCGGCGCGGACACGGAAGGGCAACAGGTTGTTGAGTTGAGAGGGTGGACACTGTGGACAGGTTAGAGTTGACTCGTGACACGCTGCGCGCCTGCGCACTCCGACGTTGGTAGACGTCAAATAAATGATTTACTTGATACAAAATATAGAGTGTGCTTGTAAAACAGCGTTCATTTTCAAACCAAGATTATCATATTGTAAATGAAGGTTCGCATTTGCAAGCTGTCTATATTTTTGATAGAAGTAAACTGGACAACGCTGGAAAAAATGATAATCTTGATATAAAATTATGAAATATTTGTTATTAGATTATTATAGCCTTGGTTGCAAAGAAAATTATATTATCTTTCGGAGCATATTTATTTAAAACAAGTATATAAATCAAAAATATATTATTCTTGATACAAATTTTCTATAATTTTCTCATCAAATATTCTTTCTTAGAGTGAGAACCGATATTATTGTTGTGAGTATTTATTTACAAGGATATCACAATTCTTGACTTGAGAATTTCTTTTTATGTGTGTAAGGACAAAGCGACAGAGTCATCAGAAATCAGGACAAGTTAAAGCAGTTTTTTAATTTACATCAGTGACTACGAAAATACGGAATAAGGTTTTAAAGGACTTTAGGAACTTTCGCTTATACAGGGTGTTTCATAAGTTGGGACTTTTTTTCATACAGCGGATAGTACTCGCCAAAATGAGTGTTTTTTCCCACTGACATAGGAAACGAAATATTTAGGGCCGGTTGTACATACGCTCAGTGAACTCCCGATCACGTAACCTTAAGTTCAGCGATGAACACGGTTCAACGGTTGACGCGTTGTACAAACTCCGTTCTGGGAAGGATCAGCTGAACTGGATCAAAAGAGGATTGGTAGCAATGGATATAGGGTATTTGGTGGCGAAACTAGTTACTTTTCGTTTTTAATGTTTAATGTTATGCAGGTTATGTTAATGTCACGTCTATGAATGTCAAATTCTGACATTCATCAAATTTTGTTGTCGGTCAAGAAGTATTTTATTTTGCAATTTTATGATGGAATCCAAAAAAAGGGCGACTAATTTTACGGCGAAAGAAGAGGCGGTATTAATAGAATTTGTGAAAAAATAGGAGACTGTGTTTTGGAATGCCAGAAAACGGATACAAATATTCATAGGATCAAAACGGAACAAAGATTTGCCGATGAGAGACAGTACATCCATAATACCTGCAGTGGGCCTTCGCAGGATTTCAAAATACAGGACTTGGACATATCAATAAAAGAAAAATCGGACCCCAAATAACAGGATTCACATCTACATTCGACGATGATGCCGAAACTTTTATTGCTGATGTGCCTACAATTAATGGAGAATTTGTTCACGATACATTAGGTACAAATATCATTTGGCATTTTTCAGGTCATTTTTCCTAATAATGTCATCCTCGGTCAAAGGTTCGTTAAAGTACTCCATCATGTAACTAAAGTGAAAATATCGCATTTGACTATGTCACTCACGTCAGATATTAGGGTTAGAAACTGATCAGCTGGTCGTAAACATCGCCATTTTAAACCTTGAACCGCCGTTAGACGCTCCCCGGTGGCCGTTCAACTTGATCCGAGGTGGAACTGAAGTCAACGCTTGCACTTTGTTGGTACAACAGCAAATTAGGGTTGAACTCGGTTCAAAGTTGAACTCGAGTTAAACTGTGTTTGTACAACCGGCCCTTAGACAAACCGAGATATTGACCATTGAAGAAATCCTCAATTCTAAGTCCGTCCCTGGGCAATGGCTCACCATGTCAGAATATCACGACAAACAAGGCAGCGCTAGTAGTGCCCGAACTACCGATGTCGGTGAGAAAAACAGGCAGTTGATCATACCGTCGCGTTGCTGTTGCTACATCTGCCGATCGGACTTTAAAAACAACAATAATGGTGCATGCTTATAACAATAACGAACTGGGTAACCATGATCTTAATGTACGGTGAGTGTGGTCAAAATACCGCTGCGGCTTCGCGAGTGTACGCCGATCGTTTCCCTAACCGTACTCACCCTGCACTTCGTCGATTTGTCTGTGTCTGGCTTGTGCAAAGAGCTAGAGACACAGGATATCTGAATCCACATCGTGGTGGTCACGCTGGGAGACCTCGACAACATCGTGTGGTTCAAATTCCAGAAGTCATCGCAAATCGTACTTTTACCTGTAAGGCGCCTGCGGCAGGACCGTACAACTTCCGTAGCTACCAAATAATGAGTACTTGCTTGAAATTTTTTTACTGTTTTGCTGCTGATTCACCGTGCATTAGCTTTGCCGTTTCAAGGGCCGTTGCTTCTTAAGAGGAAAGTCCAAACTTTTAGAGCACCCTGTATAATATTCAATGAATAAAAAGAACGTCAAGTGTCTTGACGGAGTACTTCGCACACGTGATCGGTGCTAACAAAAGATGTTGAGTCCTCTGTCCCTACACCATCATCATCCAAAAAGTAGACAATGATCAGGGACCTATGAAACCTCTAAAAACAAAGTTTGGGCGATTTCGAAATTTTCCGTTTTGACAGAGTTCCAACAAAGATACGATGTTTACCATTTCTTTCATGGTAGTACTACGGTGCTACAATTTCATCACAATCAAGTTCATAGTTTCCAAGTTACACGTTGCACAAGATATCACCAAGATCAATTTTTTCAGCGTAATGAATACACCAAATGTTTGAGTTTCCAAATCCCTAACCCATCCCACCATCCCAATTTCACCCCCCCCCCAAAAAATGGAAAAAGATGAGGAACCCCTGGAATGACTAACTATGAAGTTTGGAGAGGTTTTGACAATTATTTGTTTTTTACCAATTTATCTACCACCAATGCACCGATTTTCAAAACTATAGAAGCATTACCTACTACGACCTCACAACATATCGCTACCCTACCATCCAAGGAGCGGTTACTGAAATTATGCTGCTAGAAAAATTCTAATAGACAAACAGACCAACAGACAACAAACAGATAGATCGACCGACAAAAATGAGTGACAGATTTTTGTTGTGTAAATATCATGAAACACCCAGAAAGCGTATTATCTCTAAATCGAAAATTTTCGCGATCACAATACTCACCTATCCCCTATCGATGCATTGGAACTAAAATGCGGATGATGGTCAGCAACCTTCAAATCGTCTAAAAACAAACTTCGAGCTGTCTTTATATTTCTAGTCTATTATTAATGTGGTCACTGACACGATTTCTAAAAACCCTACCCGTTTCCCATCCTCGCTACGGTGATAATAATGTGTCAATATTCCATTAAAATCAATTCAATCGTTTTCGCGTTACACAATACAGAACGATCTAAAACAAACTCGTATGTAAATAATATTATACATCACAAAATTCTAATTCCCTTGTATACTGTAATAGGTATAGCAATATACGCATAGATCTAAAAGTATGTATGATGCTGCTATGTCTTTCTTTCACAGATCAATGAACAGCCTGTTATGAATGCAACAAAATTTTCAGTGTCACAACCCCCACCCCCAACCACCACAATTTCACCTTCACCCAACAAAAAAATATATAGAAAGATCTGGAACCCCTAAAATGCCTAAAAACGACGTTTGAGGAGCATTTGAAATTTTTTGTTTTTTGCTAGTTACTCCACCGACCGTACATCGTTTTTCAAAATTATAACAGCATTACCTACTATGACCCCACGGCATATCGCTGCCCAAATTCCATAACAATGTATGCAGCGATTATTGAGATTACAAGGCTAGAAAGACCCAACAGACAGACAGACAGACAGACTGACGGAAATGAGTGACTTGGAATTTGATCCTAAAGTGTAAAATTGAAGCAATTTGGGCATTGCTGAAAATCTAGTGGAGATGTTATATTCCCTAAAGCTACCATGTGATATCAACTGATTAACGAAGGGCAAATGCCTGTTGCCTTTGTTTTCTCTGTCTTCTAATGCCCAAAAACATCTGGGAAAAGTAACATTCCTTACACGATTTGTTCCATCACATAGAGAGAATCAATCAATCATATAAGATAATCAAATGACACTAGTCCATTGTCTACAAACAAAAAACATGCCATCAGAACCCCGGAAGCATTCCCCGTCCATGGCTGTATGCTAAGCACATATCTATGAATGAACCAGGGCGTCGTTGAATAGTGCATAAGTTCGATATAACCGGGTTATTACCAGAGGAGAATGCGGCCCGCAATGAGCTGTACAAAACAAACGAACGCCCGGAATTATATCACCGCACATTCGCCATCTCTGTACGCGCCGCGGCCTACTATTGTCCTGTTCCGCAACTGGCATAATCAGGTTTGTTTTAGGCATGCGGCGCGGCGCGGCGGGCGGCGGCTGATAGCGGCAAGCGGCGGGCGTATCCGATGAACTTACCGGACTACGCCAACTACGATTTGCTCGCACCTCGCCTCACACGCGGATCCAGCATTTTTTTTTCGAGGGGGACGATTTCAATGAAATTGTTGCTGTTGTTTCCAACTAATGTTTGTTTAAATAAATTAAAACAAAAAACTTGTTCAAAAAAGCTTTTATTTAAAGGTTCTAAAAAAAGAAAATAAAATGTTCCTTTAGAGTGTAACTATCAACCTATAGCCTCATTATACACAATTTATATGATCATAAAAGTTAGTCAATTGAATGGGTGCTAGTTAATTTACACAAATATATCGCGCGACAAGCTTTTACGATCATATACATTGTATATAATGAGGCTATAAGTTGATAGTTAACACTCTAAAGGAATATTATTTTATTTTCTTTTTTTTTAGAACCTTTAAATAAAAGCTTTCTTTAAACAAGTTTTTTTGTTTTAATTTTACTTTTTAGTTATTAACTTGCATTTATATCAAACAAAATTTTTATTTATTCTCGGCAAGCCCTTTTATTTGATACCCATATTGCAGAAGTGCATTAAAAAGAACTATTTCGCCATCTTGGATGGTGCACCATAGTTGATTTAGAATGACGTCATATTATTTTTCGAGTCACTCTCAACAAGCCCTTTCACTGTGCAAAGACTCTCTTCCCTCAGGCCGTAAACAAGGTTCATGCAGTGATAAAACAGCTCATTGGCTTTGAATAGTATATTTTCCCCAAACTCTTACAACAAAACGCATCATCGTATTATATCTAAAAATACATATTATTTGCCATCATTTGAACGATAGTGTCTAACTTAGAATTTGCGCTACCCTGATATCCACTCATTTTCGTAGATTTCCTTTTATTAGACATCATGGAACCCTTAAACTAAACCATAAATATAGACGTACTCTAAACATAACCCTAAAACTGTGTTGGTGATAAGAGTCCACTAACAACACGAGTTTGTCCCTCTTACTTTCCCATATCAGTCCAGCACCCCAAATGTTCATTTACAACTTATTATTGGAAAATCCTTACCCCGGATCTTCTTTACCACTTACGTCGCTGTCAAAGTCATACACACCGGCTGTCCGGTCTACCCTTCGTGAGAAGAATCTCCTGTAACTGCTGCCAGATCCTTGCTCACACCGCAAGCGTCTAGTTGAGCGCCAAATGCAAAAACTCTCTTCTCTCAGGTCGTCAGGTTCATGCAGTGATAAAATAACTTGCCGGCTTCGAATAGTATTTTCCCCAAACTCTCACAACAAAATTAATCATTTGACTAAAAATGACATCAGAGGATCTATTGTGTATATTGTCAGTGATGACATTCCTCTCATTAGATTGTCATTCCCTAGCATCCACTGGGCGTTCTCATATCAATATGGATACCCATATTGTAGAAATGCATTAAATACCTATTCCACTATTGGATCTAGAACAACGTTATATAACTTATTGTGCATTGTCATCCAAACTAAACGCGTATACAAAATTTCAGCTCAATCGGTTGAGAGATATCTGCTCCAAAATTGAGTAGCAAGATTCTACCCGAACAAGCGTACATACATTGCAAGTTAAATAAAAGCGTTTAAAAACGATTTCCAGTATGTGGCACTACCATCATGTCTATACAATACACATGTCACGACAAGGGGTTTGAATGAATGAAAGAAGGAGGGAGAGAGGCTTTCTGGTGGCCAGAACCACGAGTGCATAGGTCTACAAGCGGTCCCTTCTACACCTCTCCTTACCCTAGTTCCCAAGTCCAGCCCTCATCATAAAGGTGAGGATGGCCTTGGGTCCTGTCCGTCTTATACCTTCAGGTTCAAGAAGCCTTGAACCTAGTATGGTCTGCTTGTGATACCCAAGGGCTTCACAACGACATATTAGGTCTGTTTTTACAGCAATCACAAACTAGTCAGCGTCAATTTGATTGGCCAGTACTAAATAGTTTGACAACTGCAATGGGGAATACTGATTGGCTCTGACTGGTTTGTGATTCTCTGTAAAAACAGACCTATAATGTATGCCGAGGACTCTTTCTTCTCACCACAGCGTGTGCACGTCGAGTCACTTGCCACCCCCATCACGTACAAGTGACGTTTGAAGCTGATATGGCCGGATTCTAGTTTTTACCAAGAAAAATTGTATTCATGCTGACTTGAGGGTATATAACCAAGTAATAGAGAGAATAAATAAATACAAATATCTCGGAATAATTATCAACTGTAATAATGAGTCATATGTAGAAATAAAAACAAGGATAGAAATCGCCCGGAATGCCTTCATAAAAATGAAGCAGTTTTTCTGTAATAAGTCTCTGAGCAAGGAACTCAAGATTCGTATGCTGAGACGCTATGTGTTCTCTATCATGTTATATGGTATAGAGGCAGCCATACTAACAGAAACCATGATGAAACGAATAGAAGCTTTCGAAATGTGGCTTTATAGGCGAATATTGAGGATATCGTACATAGATCATGTTACCAACGAGGAAGTTTTAAGACAGCTCTCCAAGACGAAAGAACTGGTCACAGAAATTAAAATAAGAAAATGACAATACCTGGGCCATATAATGAGAAGTGAAAGATATCAAATTCTCCATACCATTATGCATAGAAAAATCGATGGCAAACGCAATGTAGGAAGAAGACGCACCTCGTGGCTTCGTAACTTGAGGGAGTGGTATAACTGCTCCACAACACAATTATTCAGAGCCGCAGTTAACTACTACTATATAACGAGTTTTTACAGCTGTCGCCGCTTCTCGCATCCTAGCTTCCAACGCCTGCGATCATTCCAGTCGTGTGCTTGTAGTCCTCTATCCACCATTGCACAGTTTACTTCTTGCTTCCATGACTTTCTTGGTCTACCTCTTTTTCTGCGATTAGTGGGGGTCCATTGTAACAGTCGCTTTGGCCATCGTTGATCATTCATCCTTTCGACGTGGCCATACCATTTCAACCTTTTACATTCTATAGTTTCGAGGATGTCAATATCTATGCCCATTTGCTCTCTAATTTCCACATTTCTTACCATGTCCCTTCTAGTTAGCTGACAGCATCTGCGCCAACAATTCATTTCCATAGCTTTTATTTTGGATGCGTCTTTTTTGTTTATTACCCAAAGCTCTGAGCCATACGTAGCAATACTTTCAATGATACTTTTATATATTCTAATTTTGGTGTTCCGAGTGATGTGATTATTCCAGAGTATACTGTTCAGTTGGCGTATTGCTGTATTGCCTTGTGCCATTCTAGTTGCTATTTCCTTTGTATTATGGCCATCTCTTGTTATTCGTACACCAAGGTATTTGTAACTATCAACGTTTTTAATTTGCGTGCCTCTTAATTCTAAATGTCGTCCTTCACTTCCCACTACTATATACTCTGTTTTTGATGGGTTAATTGTTAATCCCCACTTGGTATATTCTTCATCGATTTTTCGCAATATATAGTAAACATTATCCTCATCTTCTGCAAATATTACTTGATCATCTGCGAAACGGAGGCTATATAGCTTATGATCTCCAATTCGAATACCCATCGGTTCGCATTTTCTTTTCCAGATTTCTAGGGCACCCTCCAAGTAGATTTTAAATAGTGTAGGTGCAATGCAGCAGCCTTGTCGAAGTCCTTTGGTCACCTTTATTTTCTTGGTTACTTTTTGTCCAATCTTTATTGAACTCGTCATATCATCGTATAACTGCTTCACTGCATTAATGTATATTAGTGGAATTCTCTTGTCTTCTAACACTTGCCACAGCTTAGTTAATGGGACGCTATCGTACGCTTTTTGAAGATCAATGAATACCATATGTGTCTCCAAATTGTGTTCCAGACGCTTTGCTAACGTTTGTTTTAGACTAAACACGTTGTCTATACAAGAACGACCAGCACGAAAGCCACTCTGATCTTCGACGTCCTCCCAACAATCTTCAATTCTGCCGCAGTTAATAAAGTGAAAATTGTCATGGCCGCCAACCTTCGTAATAAGATGGCACCCTAAGAAGAAGATGGCCGGATAGCAAGACGTCAAGTAGCCTTAGCCGGTTTCGGTCCAGTGAGAGACAGAACCGCCCTACCTTGGCCAGAAGTCCTGAAATAAGTTCTCCAGCTTGGCGGAGATGTCCAGAGTTTCCTCTCCATCTCGTAAGATGCTGGTTTTGCAACCACAGCTCTATTTTCCTTCCAATAGTACCTGCTGCCAGCCCGACAGCCGGCACCGTAAAATTATTCCTTGGCCCTCGCTTCGCGAGCGTGTCTGCCACTTCTTTGCCACCATCTCCAGTATGACTCTGCACCGACTAAGTGTCATCCAAGACCTTAGTGCATTGCAGAACGAGCCTTGTTCTAAACTTACAGACACTTAACGCTTTCAATGCTGCCTGACTGTAAGAGCAGATGGTGATCCGGCTGCCCCTGAATTTCGTGAATACGAAAGGCACAAGCTAACATCGCATGTATCTCTTCTTGGAATACGTTGGTGTATCTCCCAAGAGAGAGGAAGAGCTTTGTTGTTGGCCCATAGACCCCAGCGCCGGAGCCTTCGTCGATGAGTGAGCCGTCCATATACCAGACTGGCTCTCCTCCCTCATAAGGCCACCTGCCACTTGGCCCCCAGTCTTCCTTTGTAGGATACTCCACCATGAATTTGCAGTCACTCCTAATATGTAGGATAGGGTCATCCCTTTGCAGTTCTAGGAGGATGACACATTGCCCCTGCCAGGATCCACAAAGGACCAAATGCCTTGACTCCACGGTCGCAGATGCCCTTGCATCCCCTTGAAGTACCAAGTCGAGTGGAGGAAGATTCAGCAGTGCTTCTAGCGCTGCACTTGTTATACTGATATGTCATACGTTTTCTTCTACAGAGACTTCCTCCTAAGAAGTTAATGTGAAGCTTCCCAGCAAGGTCATCCAATCTGACACATATTGAATTTTTATATGACGTGATAGTCGATTACCTCATATTGTACTGAATAAAGACAACTAGATAATGAGAGAGAGAGAGAGAGAGAGAGAGAGAGAGGCCTTATAAGGCCGAGAAGGTAGAAGGAAATAACAGACGCTGCTAAATGTTCGTTTCCCTTGACCTACAGATCATCTACCACCAGCTCCTTTGATATCTCACACCACACATCACGGCAGAGCTGAAGATTTTGACCTTCCCTACGTTTTTGGTACACTGCTGTAGTCATAGTTAGCCCATAAAAAAATCATTATGACTTAAGTTTTCTATGTAATGCAGGAAAAATCATCCTTGTAAGATACTACAGCAACTTTAAGGCCCAAAAGCGATAAGACGCTGATGTCAAGCTTCTTTCATGGCCAGCAAGGTCACCATATGTGATACATATTGAATAAATATGGGATATGACAGGCAGAAAGTTGGGTCGATTACCTCATCTTATATTATCGAATGACGACAACTAGATCAGGAGGTTAGATAATCCTAGCAATAAATAACCAAAAGATAAACCAGAAGATCTGATCTCATAATAATTGATGATTTCCTACTCTTGATTACCATATTCAGTATATCTAGGAATACAGTGTTGATACTTTTATGTGTTTAAGACTGCTTTGCTTCTTTCTATTTTTTTGTTTTGTTTCACTAACCTACTGAGAGCTCCATCCTATATGGAGAAATTACCTTATATCAACAAAATTGCTATCTGACTATACTAAGAAGTATTATACACCTGCTATACGTTTGCGTCACCAAAATAACAATGCTTCCTGTTTTCATAAAGCATCATAGATGGACTTCCGTGGCGGAGTGTGAAAAACAGCAAATTCATGTTCCCTAACATGGGATTTTTTCATGAGTTAAGAGCATTCCGGCGATAATCTCATCATTTTAGCTGAACAGCAATCTCAATTAAGCAGTTACGATAGCGCGGAAAGCAATCGAGTCGACGAATATCTTATTAAAGTCATAATTGTGGTAATCCACTTGTACGGATACGTTTTCAGGAAAATGCGCGGTTCTGCACTCGTCCAACGCGGTTTCATGAAAATTGATGTGCGCGTCACGTGCTCGTTAACACGCGTCACTTTTCTAGCTTTCTCGGTTGCACTTTTACGGCGTGTCCCAAATTATACAGGGTGTCCATTTAGTGTGCAATTCTTCGATGTCTCGGATTATTTCTGTGTTAAATAAGATATACAGTGCGTTCTATTAATAAAAATCGGGGATATGTTTCTTTGAAATTTTGGAAAAGTAATTTATAACTTGGCAACGTCGCAAACACAAAAAAATATTACAAGGCGAGGTGGGGTATTAGTAGATACTTCGATTTAAAATAAAACATACAGGGTGTTACATTTAAAAAAAACGAAGTAAAATTACTTTCAAATTGCCGTAATTTAAGATTCTGCCAAAAACACCCTGTAGATGCACATAGTTGGTAACATCCAAAATAATATTCATTTAATATTCATGTAACTCACTGTCTAATATTATTGAGAAAAGCTAAAGGGTTATATGAATTTGGACGTATTACTTGCGACCTTGCAAATCCGATAATTAACAGAAAGTAAATTATAAGTTGGCAACGTCGTAATAAAAATGTTTTAGAGTTAAATAGCGATCAATGATAGAATGTGGAAGAATTTAAAAAAAGTTATAGTTCCATATAAAAAAATCAAGTCGATCACTATCCTACTTTCCCGCAACACCCTGTGTATTCCAAAATATTTTCAGGTTATGCATCTTAATTAACCAAATAACTAGTATTCGACATTTTCTTCTAGAGATATACCTTGTGAGATATCGAAGAATTGCACACCATGGACACCCTGTATAATAAGCAATACGCCCGCTTAGTGCGCTTCATCAGTTGAGGTAACTCTTAGACTTGGATGCAAACAAACCTACTGACAGCAGGCGACAGAAAGGTTCTGCCGGTGCGCCATCTGGTACCCGAAGGTAACGGCAAACCAAGGAAATCGTTGCTGAACAGCAGTACATTTCTTGATGGGACGCCACGGCACGTCCGCTTGGCCACTAGAGAGCGCGGGTTCTATATGCGGCTGCATATGAAATATAAAGCAACCCTCGTAAACCTATTGACATCCTGGCAGGATGCAAAGGTATCGTGCTGTAGTATGAGAGGGTTCGATTGGGATCGAGGATGATTACATAAAACTTACAATTTACAACTTTCAACACTGCTCTTCCGAATTCCAAGCAGTAGTCCAGATTGTAAGGGTTTTTTGACAGCAAAAGGTCGGAAAGAAATGAAATTCGAAAAAATGGTAGACATTGGTTCCCCGAACCTATACCTAAGTTTGTGACTGGGGGGGGGGGGTTACCGCTCGAGGGCTGCGGGGAGGGTAGGGGTGAAAACCCTGCTTTGCGACGATTTTCGAAAAATAATGTCGCTTTGATAAGCGATTTCGAAAAAAACTTCAAATGATTTATAGAAAGTACAAAATGCTGCATAATTTTGGTCCTCACATTTTTCGTGTGCGACTAATAGTTTCCGTCTTACAGTGCGCCAGAGTTCGGGGTTGATTTGTGTTTTACTAAAATCAGAATTTCATCGCCAGTAGCGTAACTTCAAATTCGGGGTTCCCCCGCAAGGTTCTTCCCGGAGCCCGCCCGCAAGATTCTTCCCGGGGCTCCCCGCAAGAAATTTTCCGTGGCTTTTCTTTTCATAATATATTATGTATATACAGGGTGAGCCCTAAGTTAAAATAAATATCTTTATCGAATAACTTTTTTTCCCGAAAACTGAAAAATAAGTGAGATACAGAATCAAATCACCTAGCCTGTCTATGTTTAGTTTTTATGCCTGTTTATGTTTAGTTTTTCGCTAAAATTTTTTTCTTATCATCATTAATGCACTAGTCACATTCAGTTTATCGTGTAGTTAATTCTAAGTTGGTAAATCCTAAAAATTGCGTTCCTAATGATGTGCCACATTTAGTATTTACCAATTTAAAATCAACAAAGATGAACAAAAAGTGACTACTGCACTATTGACAGGTGCAATGCCTAATCGAGAAGACAAATATCGGAGCAAAAAACTAAAGATAAACTGACTAGGTTCTTTGATACCCAAGCCCAGATTTACATTTTTCATTTTGTATCTCGTTTATTTTTTCAGTTTTCTGAAAAGTTATTTGAAAAAGTATAGTTTATTTCAACGACTTCTATGAACAGTTAAACAAGTTAACAACTCACCCTGCATATATTAAAGAGAAAATATTGGGGTTGTGGCTAAAATTTTGAAAATAAACACGGGTCATTGCATAAAGGAGACTAATGACTATGGGGTTAACTGTCAAGCTTTCGGCAATTTTTATTGCCAGCTTCAAGGCTTAACGTTGAGGTTTGCTCACAAAACCAGCAATGTGCATCGAGTCGCAGGCTTTGAAATGCAATTCTAGAAACAAAAAACGTCAAAAAAATTTTGGCTAATTTAACTCGGTATCTTCCACAACACAGGTCACACCAACAACACATATTATGTAGGTGTAAAATACAAACCAAACAACGACCTTATATGTTCTAATCACGCGAAAAATTACAAAATTCGTGGTATGAAAACACAGATTTTTTTATTTAATTTTATTTAGAAGTTCGTTGTTTAGTTTGTATTTTACACGTATGAGTAGTCTTTCGAATAAATAGCGTCGATGAGATAATTCAATTTGCGAATTCTGTGGGTTGCCGCTCAAGGGTGGGGGGAGAGGAATAAATTTTGTTCTCTCCATAAATTATATTATAAATTCAATTCAAAAATCTTCCTTATGGAGGTTTTTTTATGGATGTCAGGTTTGTATTGCATCCAATGCTATGAAAATCAGAATGGTGCAATCAGGTCAGTGATCAAAAGGCCACATATAAAAGTAAAAAGTAGAAAATGTCCAAACATCGATTTTAGACATTCCAAAACTTTGAAGAGAGGGAAAAATTAAAAAAAAAAGTGAATTATTTTCATTCCTCCACTGCCGGAATTATGGAGATCCAGGTTCAAATTCCGCCAGTGCCAATTTTTCCTTCAGACCTTTCCTACAGTTTTGATCCCCTAGATATTTTTGCATGGCAATTTCATTAACGCTTATCATATCCACAGGCACCAGCAAAATACCACTACGACTACCACGTCCATGATCTTCACACTCACGACATCAAATCTCAATGGGAAACGAGAAACGGAGACAAGGTCAAAGGCGAATACACCTTGGTTGAACCTGATGGCTCAAAGAGAATCGTCTCATACACGGCTGACAAACACCTCGGCTTCCAAGCTGTCGTCAAAAACGTCCATGACTACTAATTACGCGACCGACCAGTGTTGCTAAGATGGAAACGGAAAAATCCCCAGATCTGGGGAAATTTCATTCGACTTGGCAACACTGGAAGCGACCATGGCTTCGTTGTTATTTATGGTGATCCTGTAGCAGTATTTTGTTGTTAGTATTCGTTATGCGCTGGCTTGATAGGTTGAGGAACTACAATCAGATAAAATTAGATATGATGGATATATAGCTTCAGCCAAAAGGATTCTAGATAGCAGGAGGCATCTATAGCCGCCATATGTAATATCATATAGCTTGATTTAATGTCAAGTACTAGCGCATCCTGATTTCAACCATCTTTGTGCTGAAGATGTCCCAAACGAGTCCCAAACATTGTGATCAAAAGCATTTGGCGTAAAAGAAGATTAAATCAAGAAATTTCACATTTCAAAATGCTCGCCTTCTTCACCAAAGTTCAAATTTGACGCAAATTCAAAGATAAGGTTCTACAAGATGCATGCTTTTCTACTTTTTCTACTTTTAGACTTTTCCTCGACGTATGAAGCCAGCAAAAGGTGTATGACAAATGTTATTTCTGAATTACTAATAGAGAAAGTTGGGTGTTGACATTATTACAAATACAGTTGTTTGTCGTATAACCTTGCTATAACTATAGAAATGTGATATTTTAAAGGATTTTCGTACACTGATTAAACAAAAAGCTGTTAGATACATAGAAAACAAGAGTTATATTAATTTGTTGTCTGATTCAAATGAATAACTGTGTTGATTAGATTTTTACTTTCACACCTAATAACAAATAATTACAGCTTAAATTGTATATAAACGTTTTACGGCAGATTAACTTCTGTAAAAAAAATTTCTCATCCTAAGTTTGGACGTTTCTACTTGTTATTTTATACACATTTGCCATATCACTTCAATTATTTCCATATACAGATAGACCATTTGAGTGTTCATGGTAATCTCTGTGCGATTTTTTTCATATCTTCATACAAATATCTTATATTTTTTTACTTTATTTATATATTTAGTTTTAAGGTAAGAGACGATGATTTTCATTGCTCGTGTGCATGTAAATAAGCTTACAGATATGTATACATGACGTGCTTTTAAAATAATAAAATGTTATGAGTTTCATCAGTTTTTCATTGTATTTTAATGTCACTTGATAAAGCAACGCTGTGGCGTTGGGACAGCGTGCTAATGAGGCTAATTATGAAAATTTTTTCAAAGATAAACTGGACGATGAAATGTGAATAAACTGTTACTATTAAGAAACACCAAAAAAGTATACGTATAGTGCCAGGGAAAATAAATGAGATAGTTGCGTTGAGAGACTATACTGGAAGAAAGTTCAAAAAAACACTCCATATACTCCAAAAAAGCATTTACAATTATTGTAACAAACTAACATAGAGGAATAGTAAAACAGAATTAATATAGTTTATAAAAACTAAAAACAAGCACTCTTTTATAGCACATCAAACTCAAAAGTGAAAAATAATTCTGAGCAGGGTGGGGCATAACAACCAAGTGTTTTTGGTTTGAGTAGTACTCATATATTAGAAAAAGGAGGAGCGCGCGGTTTATTACAGTCTGTTCCTCGACTCAAACCATTTCACTTTCTTACTTGCCACTTGCCATCATGGAGCGGTAGACATTAAAACAACGCGTGGCATATGGCGTGGCATCATTGGCCCATATTTTTTGAAGAAAATGGGGTCACCGCTACAGTAACATCTGAACGTTACGTTCATATGGTGAATACCTTTTTCATACCTGAATTGCAAAGAAGAGGTGTGGATATCCAGCAAGATGGGGCCACGGCACACACCGCCAGAGCATCCATGGCTGTTCTTCGCCACCTGTTTCCAAATCGTTCAATTTCGAGGTTTGGTGGCATTTCATGACATCCTCGGTCTCCCGACTTATCAATTTGTGATTTTTTTCTATGGGGGTAACTCAAGTCACGTGTTTAAAGGGCCAAGCGCCGTACGTTAGACGCAGAGAAGGAACCGATTCCCCATGGAATCTCTCAAAAATCAACAGACATGCTGGAAACAGTGGAGTGCAATTTCCGGGAACGGCTGCATCATATGCCAGATGTAATTATGCACTTAGATATTTCAAAATGGTATATTATCAGCTATGTTCTACTACCAATTATTTTTTTTAGAGTAAAAATTAATAATTTTATGATTATTTCAAAAACACTTGCTTTTTATGCCACACCCATAAGGCGACAATAATAATTAATGAGAAATACTAGTATTACGTGAAAAAAAAACATGGGTTGCTCGATATATGAAGAAACACTGGACAAGGCGCCCCAAGATTTTTTCGCAATAATACTCATATTTTTCGCTCAATATTAATTTCAGCTTATATTAAGAACTATTTTCCACTTTATAGTTGGATGTGCTATAAAAGTGAGATTGTTTTTAATTTTTATTAACTATACCTACTCATCACTTTTAAGTGTGTCTTTTAGCCGTTTTAACTTATATTTATTTTTCACAAAAATTAAATATAACATTTTTAGTAGATAGTAAATGAAGCTTTAACATTATAAAAAATAGTTTAAAAATAGAGAGCCAAACCGCGGACGTACAGACACATACAGATGGACATCAAAAAATCAAAGTCTTCCGATTTTCTTCAAACTAGTTCACTATAAAAAGGCTATAATTATAAACAAAAATCTAGTTTTTGGTGCCGCTGCGGGATTTATGATTTTAAATGATTTAAGATGATGGGGGTGTTGGAAGTTACTCGGAAAGATAATAATGTCACATAGCATTTTCTTCGCATGTTGGTTTTGGTAAATTTTGCGAAAACGGGCCGATTCTAATAACTTACCCCTCTTTTATCGGGGAAGTTAAAAATAAAAATCGCCGCGACACGTCGTTTTGTATTTCGAGGGAGAACTCTTCCACATGATACGTCATCATTGTCCCCTCAACCACCTCACCCGCAGCAACCTCTACTTCAAAATCTTAAATGCGACCACCACCGAGACCACGATACTTGTGATACATCATTTTGAAGGGATTTCATTGACAAAAACAACAGCATAAGCGGATTGAAGATTAATTCACTACTTTAGAAGTTAATAAAAAATGTGATGATCATCAAAATGAAGTATTATTTTCATTGCCTCAAGTATTATCAGTAGCGACATATAGACATTGGGAAGCAGTACTTTGAAAAAGTATTGGTTCGTCTCAGACGAATAAATGAAATTGCCTGTTAGTGCCTAGCTGACAAAACTCGTACTAGTAGTAGCAACATATAGATATTGGGAAGCAGTACTTTAAAAAGTATTGGTTTGCCATGTCTCTGCCAAAGCCCGTAAGTAAAGTTTCAAATGGGATCCTTTGTTTCATACACTCTTACAGGCGATATTCAAAATGTCTTCGACTTTTTTTATGGAGCCATTAGAAATCCAAACTTAATATTACGCAGCTCGATTCGCTAGAAGATGATCTCCACAGTGACTCTGGAGATGTTGATAAATATGCGAAGACATTTGGAATATTGACAGTACGTCTGTATGGAATGAAAAGGCTCACATTTGTAACTTTCTTACAATAATATTCCAGGCAATGAAAATAATACTTCATTTTGATAATCATAATATTATTATTCCAAAATACTAATTTAGTTCGTCTTGGGATAAGTACGAAATCAAAAAAAATATCTTCACCCCGAAAGGCAAGACAGGTAAGTCCTAGTTGATAAATTGATGCTGAAAGAAACATAAAGATGAAATTTGCTTTTTTTTTGATATTTCTGTGGGTGAATTCTGTAACTCTAAGCGACAGTGATAGCGACATTCTTCCAACGCTTTTGCTCGTTTCCAGAAATGTCTTCGTTCCGACTAGGACATAACAAACGAAGACGAACGGTATAAGCGATAACGAAAGGTTTTGGATCTCGTTTGTCAAGCTTTGACGTTATTATTGCTGTGTGTCAAAGTGACAGTTCGCTTAAATTTATTTATGTACTTAATTTACAATCAATGAATCGGATAGAAAAAACTAATCCTTCGCAATGGTCGGCATTACTGGATTTTGCCAGTCTAAGCCAGAGATATTTAAGCAAACGTGAATACATGTGAGTTATCGAGCTGGTTATGGGATGCCGTCAAAAATCGTTTTCGTAAATGATTAGCTTCGTTTTCGCCTATTTTCGTTACTATAGCGAAAGTTACAGAATCTACCCACCGATCTCTAAAAGAACCAGAAACCTGAGGAACGTCAAAAAGTTATTGCAGATTATAAAGTTTAAGCTACAGAGGTTTTCCTTTTTTCTTAATAACGCAACTCATTTTAAAAAGAAAGTACTGGTTTCAGAGCAGCTCTACGATCAGCCAGCTTTTCGTGATGATGCGCCTAAAAAATATGACAATACAAAAAACGCCTTCATAATACACCTTGCGGTAGACTTCCTGTGAAGCTATTAAATATTCACAAGGAATGATCTTAAATAATGCCTGGTAACAGAAGGATCAATTAAATTACCATTTATGACTTCATTATATATACGGATGGCTATATAAAAACGTGCTACAACGTTAAAAATAATTATAAACAATGCTCCTCTCTAACAGACCAATTCAGAATATTAATTTATTGGAACATTTGTGGAGAAATTGCGGTAACTCAGCGTAACAAAAATCTGCATATTCTCCATTTGTCAACCATAGACATCTACCTATAAGGAAGCTAGTACATAAAAAATGATAAATCACACAATCTGTGTTGAGTACGATGTAGCTCCATGTTATGGCTATAAGATTTTACATAAAAATTCCTTCCTGTTTCATTCGAAGCGCGTAAAAATTTACAATAACAAGGAAACCATACTGATGATACTCCATGGTTTGGAGAAAGTAATTCGTAGCCTAGAAATTTGAATTATAATCACATTGTTGATGTGCTTTTCAGAACAATGGAACAATAAAAGACACAATTCATTGTAAAAATGAAAAAAAAGGAACAATGTCGTCTACGTATATGGATTAACCTAGTTTGAAAAACTGCAGAACGATCACGTAAACATTATAATCTAAGCGTTGATAATTCTTAATGTTGAAGGAAATAATGTTAATGATATATAATTCAAGTTTTATGAACGTATAGCGACATTGTTTAATAGATTTGGTATCTGTTGGTAGCGACTTTTATGAGAAAATGAAACTACTTTGAATGTATAATCATAATTTACTTATGAAGTTATATTCCAATGATTGCCACTTGGGTGAGACAGAGAGTAAATTTTCAATTACATCTAGTTATTTTGGAAAATTTTAGTGCAAACGTAGAACGTATATCAGTATACGCAGAAGCAATACAATTACTGCGATACAAATGAGCTGCTTGGGCTATTTTTGAGTCTAAATACAGGTTGCGTGATATTTCTACGATTTCTTCTAACTAATTTACGTATCAAAATATCAAGTTCTACTCTTGTTCTTCAAAATGAGGTCTCGTACAGTAATATTTCGATATTAATGAATCGGTAGTTTTTTTAAAATGTTTGTCCTCATATTGAACTTTTAGAACCTGACCATACAATCGTAATCTGGCATCTCGAGAGCCCTCGGGTTATATGCTTGATATGATTTAAAAATCGTACCACCACAAAAAATTTCATTAATCCAGTAGTAGTGTTAAACTAACTATGAAAATGAACTTTTTAAAGAAATATTGCATAAAACTATCTGAACCGTAATACTAAAAGGGGTAGTAACAGACGTCCCAACAGTAGGAACATATAAAGGAGAGATTATGCAGTAAGCATTGTACCTGAAAAATTGTTAAGCTGCATTTTTTTGTTTAGATCGACAGTCTTAAATATCTCAAAATAATTGAGTAAAATATTATGATAACGTTAGTTCTACTATCCCTTCACCATCCTCATTAAAAGATTAGACAATGATCAGGGATCTTTGAAACATAAACATTTAAAAATAAAGTTTGAGCGACTTTGAAATTTTTCGTTTTTTGCTGATTTCTTCTCCGCCACTTGCAAGAAATCCAACGATACACTGGTGTCATTAAAATCAATTCAGTAACCTCAAGGTTACACAATACAGAACGATATAAACCAATACACGTATGAATACATCATTAAATTTCGAAGTCCCTTCTTGCTTTCTGTAATAGGTACGGCAATGGATGATGGACCTAAAAAGTGTCTTATGTCGCTAGGTCTGTCGTTCACAGGTCAATGGGCAGCAAATAAATTTTTCAGTTTCACAACTCCCCATCCCCAATCACTCCAATTTCACCTCCACCCAAAAAAGCAGAAGATGATCAGGAACCCCCAAAACGCCTAAAAACGGAAGAATACTTGATTTATTTTCAAATTATAGCAGCATTACCTACTGCGACTCCACATGATATCGCTACCCAAATTTCATCAAAAACATAAAGCGGTCACTAAAATCAGGAGGCTAGAAAAACGCCATCAGACAGACAGACCTAGAGACAGGTCGACGGAAATGGGTGGCGTGGATTTTCGTTCTGTAGATGTCATACGATGCCCAAAAAGCAAAATCGAAAATTTTTGCGATCACAATGTTCCCCTCACATATCGGTTTGGGAGGTAAATTCAAGAACTTGTTTTGAACTCTAAATTCTTTTAATCTTTTACATAACACAAACCGAAGACCATATTGTAGCTTATGACTTGAGTTTCAAGATCAATATGAACAATTTTTAAATATCTAAATTCGTCAACAAGATTTGCTAAGAATTAGTGGGTATGGATCTAAAAAATATTACTTAGCATTCGATATAAAATGCTCATTATCTGAGGTACTTTACCCGTGACAAAATATTTTTTTTTAATCATTTTTATTGTTTTGATAAATAGTGATACTTTTGGGGTTTCCTTGTTATTTAAAATGTCTAATGTAACGCTAAAATGCTTGGAAAATATCGAGTCGGCCTTCTTTTTTTTTGTAATAACAGGTGTAGTTGATTCATTGACCTTTTACTTCCCACACCGATAGGTGAGGGGAGTATTGTGATCGCGAAAATTTTCGATTTTGAGATAATACGTTTTTTGGGCGTTTTATGATGTGTACATAACGAAAATCCAGGTCACTCATTTCCGTCGGTCTGTCTGTCTGTCTGTCTGTCGGTCTGTCTGTCTGTCTGTCTGTCTGTCTGTCGCGTTTTTCTACCCTCGTAATCTCAGTAACCGCTACATGGATTGTGACGAAATTTGGACAGCGTTATGCTGTGGGGTCGTAGTAGGTAATGCTCCTATAATTTTGAAAATTGTTATACAGGGGGCGGAGTAATTAGCAAAAAACGAAAAATTTCAAATACGCTTCAAACTTCGTTTTTAGACGTTTTAGGGGTTCCTGATCATTTTCTACTTTTTCTTGGGTGGGGGTGCATTTGGGGTGGTTGGGGGGTGGGGGGTTGTAATACTGAAAAATTTGTTGTATTCATAATGGGCTCTCTAATGACCTGTGAATGAAAGACCTAGCGCCATAATACAATTTTTTAGGTCCATCCGAACATTGCCTCGCTTATAATAGAAATCAACGGACTTAGAATAATTTGTGATGTATACATCCGAGTGTTGTTTTAGTTTTAGATCGTTCTTTATTACGTAACGCCAAAATTATCGAATGGATTTTAATGAAATTTTGACACAGTATTACTGCCACGGCGAGGATGGAAAGCGCGCATGTTTTAGAAAAATCGTGTCAGTGGCGGTGCGGCAATAATAAAAAAACTAAAAACGTAAAAATAGCTCAAACTTTGTTTTTCGGCGTTTTAGGGGTTTCTGATTATTTTTTACTTTTTTTTGGGTGGGGGTGAAATTGGGGTGGTTAGGGGATGGGGGGTTGTAAAACTCAAAAATGTATTCCATTTATAATAGTGTGCGTTGACCTGTGAAAGAAAGACCTAGCGGCATAATAGAGGTTTGTTAGGTCCATCCGAACATTGCCTTGGCTATTACAGAAATCAAGGGATTTGGTATTGGTAGGGGTAGGTATTGATTCAGGTCGTTCTGAATTTAGTAACATGGAAATTATGGAATTAATTTTAATGAAATTTAGACACAGTATTATTACCGCGGCAAGGATGAAAAATGCGTATGGTTTTCAAAAATCGTGTCAGTGGCGGCGCAGCAATAATAAAAATCTAAAAATATAAAAATAGTTCAAACTTCGTTTTTAAGCAATTTGGGGGTTCCTGATTGTTTCGTTTCGTCCAGTTGAAGCTGAATTGTGTCGTTTTAGTTCCTACGGAGAGATTTAGGAAACTATTTACTAGTTTTTGTGTTGGATGTTTTTTGACGACAGGCGGGCGATGATTTGGTTGCAAGTGTTATGTGTGGGAAGTACTCAGTCAAACAACTTGACTCCATTTTTTTCATAGCGTTTTTCCTTGACAATGCACTACTGCACGCACGATATACGTTACATAATAACCCACATCCATGATACATCCGAGTTTTCACACTTCACTTACCAGAGAACGATCAGGAATGGAGGAAACACCAATTATATTTGCAATAATACGTAATCAAGTCGATGATCTCCATAGAAACGAGGGTTATTAGCTAAAAGGAATCAGTGGCAATTGGCATCGAGCTACTTGGTTATGTCAGCCTCTCTGGAAGGAAGTGCAACTTTCTATATCAAAAGTTTATGCATCCGCTTGAATATTATGTATATCATGAAATTTGATAAAATATTATAATTACAATCAGTAGACGAGGGGATTCACGTAAACATGTGTCACCCATATCCATCGCACTGACTACCAGTTGGCGTAATTGTTGTTACATTTGTCACCGCATAATCTCAATAACCGCTGGATCGATTTTTATGAAATTTAAGCAACGATCTGCAACGTGATCGTTCCTAATATCTACAGACTGAGCTCTTTCTTTTTCTATCAGCTTCAAAACTACTGGATTTATTGAAAATGATTTTTTAAACCTCATTGCTAGTATTTAAATTTATCTTTTACACGTCATTGCTCCTATAATTGAGGAACTGGAAAATATACGCCTTTTGCAAATAATTTTCACCTAACTCTGGATAATCTCGAAACCTACCTTGAGTTTTCTTGCATAGTTAAGCATCCCCCAAGGCGAAGCCTAAATACCAGATTAGTGAGGCTGCTACTATAAGGAATCCCTGTTAGAGAAAGTTTTGCGAGTCTGTTGTGTTGTTTTGTCTTTGTTTACTGTAGTATCATGTACTATCCCTGTCTTCATTCCATATAAAAAATAGCATCCAAATCGTTCAAAACAACTGTGTAAGTCTCCCCTTTGGCTCATGGAGCTTTGCTGACATACCAGAAGCATATACAGGACTACTAAAAATTTCCCATTTGTCTTCAAAAAAAGAAGAATCATCCGCAACAGCTCTCTAGATGCATATCACTTGTCTTTAAAAAATCTTAAACCCCTGGTAGAGAAAGTTTTGCAAGTCTGTTGTTTTGTCTTTGTTTACTGTAGTATCATGTACTATCCCTGTCTTCATTCCATATAAAAAAATCGCATCCAAATCGTTCAAAACAACTGTGTAAGTCCCACCTTTGGCTCATGGAGCTTTGCAGACATACCAGAAGCATATACAAAACTACTAAAAATTTCACATTTGTCTTCAAAAAAAAAAAAAGAATCATCCGCAACAGCTCTCTAGATGCATATAACTTGTCTCTAACAAGCCTTAGAAGTGCTACTTTTTGTTTTCCATTTCATATAGAATGTTAATTCTAACCTTATTACAGCATCTACTACTTTGAAATGCACTCAATCACATTCTGCTAACGATCATTTCTTAATCCATATATGTGCATGGAATCTAAGGAATTTGTGGCATATGAACAAAAAATAATTCGTAATAACCGCCATTACACAACTTTGGAGCAGTAATTAGGCTTGTAAGCATATATGTATGCATAAGCGGATAAGCGAAGTTCTAGAAGGAGATGTAATTAGCATGAGGAAACTACATCAGACGCCCGCTAGACTGAAACAGGACAATTAAGAACAAAACAAATATCCCGGCCTACTGGGATATATGTAGCGTAAAATTGAGTGTCGATAATTATATGTTTATTGTTAATGTTGCATAATCACAAGTGATACACGATGATTATATTGATTCGCACTTCAGTGGTGTCGTGCGTATGTTTGATTTAGCACTGTCAATCATCAACCCAATTATGAAATGTCATTGTTTTATCATCATTGAGCCTGGAGTCTTGGTAGAGCCCCGAGGCAATGGGGCTTCGTTTCTTAAGTAGGAACCTAGATAGCACAGGATGTCTGCTGGACATCCAAAATTAGTCCTTAAGTGATCAATTACGTCCAAGTAGTGGAAATCTATCTCCATTGAACAGTCATTTTTGGACGGCTTATGAATCATTTGTTTTGGACATGTCCAAGGTTGAAACCATTATATACAGGGTGTCTCTGAACTTCTTTGACTCGTGATATTCTTGTAACAGAAAAAAGGTTCAGTTTTTGTATAAAATCAAAGGCATTCCAAGTATCTGAATAAAATAATGGCTCAATTTATGTAGAAAAAGCTGTGGGGTGCTATTTGAAAGAAAATTGAGGGTAAGTTTTAGGGGTTGAAGTACACAAAAATTTCTTCTCGAAAGCATGGTATAATAGGCCATTCACTACCCTTTAAAAGTCCACTTAAATTTCTTTTTATCTGTTTTTATCACGAAAATATTACAAAAAATCCTTATTTTATTTATCGTATGCTGATATGCTAATGACTTTACTAAAAAAATGCCTTTTATATAAAATAACAGGTAGTAAAAACTTTCAAATGAAATAAAGACCTACTTTGTGAAGGAAAAACTATTGGGTGCCATTTGAAAGAAGCTGGGGTGAGTTATATAAGGGCTGAAGTACAAAAAAAATGTTTTGAAGGCATAGTATGATAGACCCTACTATAGTACTTTCAATAGTTTCATTCCGTTTTTGGTTAAACTTTTTTTTTGTTGCTTATAAACATTTTGGGACAGAAAGGTGAATGAATCAGTATCAAGAGTGGTGTGATGCAGGGATGTGCATTTTCGCCTTTGCTGTTTAACATAGTACAAGACTGCTTATTGAGGAAGGTATGTGATGGTCGAGGAGGCACTAGATGGGAACTGATGGGTAACTTCCAAGATCTGAGTTACGCTGATGATATCTGCATAATATTGCTCACTATCCAAGGCACGAAAAGGAAGTCCCTTAAATACAAGGTGCAAAAATGGGACTAAGAGTGAGCGTGAAAAAGGCAAAAGGAATTGCGGTTTAAAATGGCCAGCCAAGAAACCCTTTTTCTTTACAATGAAGTGATAGAAAGAGTTGACTAGTGAATATCTAGGCAGTATAGTGGAGGGACACAGGAGGGACAAATTAAGGTATTTCATTTCACATCTGCTAAAACCAAGAAGAACATTTGGCTCCCTCAACAAAGTTTGACAACGTTCCACGCATTCAATCAGAACCAAATTGCCCATTTTCAATAGTAATGTGAAATCAGTGTTACTGTATGGATACGAAGCATGGGAAAGCACAAAAGCCAATGGACAAAATTCAAGTTTTCATTAACAGATGTTTACAGAGGGTCTTACGGATTTTTTGGCCAAGGATAATACTGAATGAGGAACTGTGGAAAATATCAGGGTTGAAGAAAGGACGGATGGAGATCAGACAGAGAAAGTGGAGTTGAATAGGTCACATTCTGCGAATAGAAACAGAAGAATTGGTAGCTAGATCGGCATTAGACTGGAGTCCCCAAGGAACCAGATACATAGGAAGACCCAAAGTGCAAGACATGGAGAGAGATAAAATCGCTTGTGAAGAACAGATCAGACTGACATCAGTTTATAGAAGCTCCATATTCCTCAATGGATTGATGGGACTATATATGTGACAGCACCCAATCGGTGGCAAGAGTCCAATGCAAGAACCGGTGTTATGTCCAATGTTTAACGATATTACGTTATCATACTGTTTTTGCATAGTTTTAAATTCTGCATCGTTCATTGCAAAAATGCGATATAGTTATATATGTTGGTTGTCTTGTTCTTTATGCTGTGCAAAAGTCCTGGACTTGACTTGTTCTTGCACAATATGAGACGAACCAAAGCAACAAAACCTCTTCCATTTTTGGTATGAAATTGAACTTGTTGCTGGTAGGCAGTCTATGTAGCAGAAGTGTAATAATAGTGTACATTTTTGGGCACTCATACCGACACTGGCGACTCTAACCTCAATGATGGCCCAATACCAGAATACAGAAAAATTGATAAGAGAAAATACAAGATCTTATCACATACAGTTTGTTTAAGAGACATCTTTTGTAGTATTTAATGAAATACAAGATAATTTTTTACACAGATATGTGCAAGGACAAGTTGAAACCAAATTTTTTTTTCAATATACAGTAATTTAGAACATGCCACTAACCAATTTTCTAATATGAACTTTGTATAGCTATGCTCACAGTATGCTACAGTCAAAGTTTCTTCAGGCAGTTTTTCTTCCCTCCTGAGAAATCTACTCTCATGGACATGTAACCGATTGTTGCATTGGTGCCTTCCATTATTGATTCAAGCAGACGCCCAGAGACCCTTCTTGCGGACGCCACTGGTCCGTACGCCGGTACACCGGTCCCCTTTGGCTCGGTATGAGCCCCAAGGGGATAATTCCGCACAGCTTCGAGTAAATAAATCAGTTGTCGTTGCAGTTTGTGTGTAAACGAAAACTTGATGTCACGCACCGTTGTGTATTTGGGATAAATTATTAATAATTCTCGCCAATTCCAGCACCGCTCAGAGTCTATGTAATGTAATTGTTAGAAATGATATAGAGAACAGTTCCTGTTCTATACTCCCTTTATGAGATAGGCACACTTGTGCATGTGAATGTCTGATTTATCATTATTTTATCGATTGTTATGAGAGTGGCATATTGTATAGTATACGTATACGTTTTAACTATTACTTGATGCTTCCAGCACCTTTACTCTCCAGAAAAATAGTAGTTTTTGACCCCAGTGGCATTTTTAGGGGGGATCCGCTGGATCACAGTCGTATACAAGAGGGGTAACAGGTGTAATTACCCCACCCAAGATTTTCAAAAAAAAAACTCAATTCAATTTTCACCTGTGACTTATTTTATTTGACTTATTTATTTAAACAATTGTCGCACTGAAAAAAAATCTTTTTTGCAGTAACTAAATTACAAAAATGTTTGTTTTGCATTATTACAGTGATGCATATCTAATATATTCCCATTGTTACATACTCAGTTGAATGTCCTATGTAACGTGGTAGCTTGTCACAAAAATTTACCTAACTCATTAATTACCTGTCTTGAAAACTTCACCGGTTAGAAAAGTTAAAACACTAATTAAAAAAAATGGAGTACGTGTTGTGGCTACTAGGGTACCTGCCTGTTGAGTGTTCATGATCGTTTAATTTTGTAGGCTGTGCCAATAAAATGTTCACGAATGATACGTATTACATATTATTTGTAATCCGTAAAATTAAAATTGATTAATCCATCAATAGATTTTTTATTTCATCTGCCTAAAATACTTGATACTCCACTGTTTCACTTGCTGTTTATATCTTCTTTTTTATTTTAATACTATTAACATTTTCCTTTTCTCTAGCATCAACGTCCTTCACGAAGGTATTACAAAAAATGGTGAAAGCACACTCAACTTCATGCCCTGTTACCCCCCCCCCAAGACTGAGGTCTGGATACGCCCCTGCGCTGGATCGAGACCCCTGGAGGATTTCACGAGGAATAAACAAATGAATAAATAAACGGATTTTATTTTCTTCAAAAGTAAATAGGCGAAGTGTGAGCTTATAGCTATTTTTCAACTTAACCTTATAAACAACCATATGAAATATAACAAACAATGTATGAAAAGCAATAATTTACACGTTTTAGACACACAGAAGAGCACTACTAAGGGTCTTTGTTAAATGCGCAACCACATAATAGCCGAAAAGGAAAGTTATTAAAAGAAAAAACGTAAGAGTAAACCAAAAGCATAGCAAGAGGCTATCATCAGAGACTAGACTTCCAAACCTCCTTTTAAAAATTACCAGAGACAAATTTTTCATGGTATCTGGCAAATTGTAAATTTTAGCGGCGTTGTAAGAGAAGCTTCTGACAAAAAGAGCCGAGGTATGGCATGGAATTAATTAATAAATATGTTCAGATCGTGCTTTAGTACGTGTTGAAAGCGGTACCAACTTATTATAAAAATAAACAAGTTTTGCCAACAATAATTTTTCTGTACCAGAATAACCCAATGTAAATTTCTTAACGTATCTAATTTCAGCCATCCAGATTCTTTGAATGCTGCACAGATGTGGCCATACTTTCAAACATCAATTAAAGATCCCAAACACGAGGCTTGTATACGTTGAATGCGATTGGCACCAACTTTCGTTGCAGGTCCCTACAGGAAATCAATAGAATATTCTCGATATTATCAATGACTCACAAAGCCTAAGCACAGCATACTAAACAATCAGCAGAATCAGAATCTGAGAATTTCCTATATAAAAATGGTTCCTACAGAATATTGACCTTGACAACTCCCTTATAGACTAGATTAGAAGTCTTGGTAGGGATGCAAAAATAACAAAAAGCATCGATACCGATACCAATTTGATATTTTTTGGCCAAGTATCCATACTTCAAGATACAGGAAGACAAGGTATCAATATCGACAACATATTGAAAATTAGCATATTATGAAATTGGACTGCTTAAAATGCTTTTTTGAGTTGTACGTATTTTCACTGGTTTTCTACCCTTAAGGTACTTTTTTACGTAGCCGTAGTGGAACTTGGATTTTTAAAACAGAACCAAAAATAATTTTTTATTATTGTCATATCTAGACGCAATCAACATTATCATTGGGAGTACCGGAACCCAGAAAGAATAGTCTATTTCATTACCGCACCACGGCTTGGATTACCCAAAGAAATAAAACAAAGGAAGAATGAAAATTCTATTCTTTATAAATAAAGATGGGAAAAACGTTTATCCAATAATTATGGATAGAATATGGCAGTAGTAGTATAAAATAAGTTGAAGGAAAGGTGTGTATTCGCTTGATTGAGCTCATTTGATAGTCAAACGCTGATGATCAGTCAGTAACGCTTCTAAGTTAATTTTACGCAAAAATAATACTGACAACGACAAACATTCAAATGAACGGCTAACCTTTGAGCTCCCAACTTTTGGTCAGTAATTACTAAAAAAACATATACTTGTATAAAATTTAGCTCAAAAGGGTGCTGGCTGCTCCATCAAATCAGTTAAGTCGTCTCAATCGATCCTTAAAGATAGTGTCCGTACATCTTTGAATACATACTTTATTCGCAGGTTGTATGTACTTACCTTACGGGATCATTCGGAAATCAAAAAAAAAAAAACTTTTCTGCAATTTTTAGCAGCACAAACACTTCCAGTACATTGTTTATCCATTTTAAAGATTATACAGGGTGTCCAGTTAGTGTGTAATTCTTCGATATCTTGCAAGGTGTACCTGATAGAAGAAAATGTCAAATACAAAAGTTATTTGGTTACTTAAGGCGCATATTATAAAAGTATTTCGAAATATACAAGGTGTTGCGGGAAAGTAGGATAGTGATCAACTTGATTTTTTTGTATAGAACTATAACATTTTCTTAAATTTTTCTAGTTTCCATCATTGATACCTATTCAACCCTAAAACATTTTTGGGATCGGTTGCGACGTTGCCAAGTTATAATTTATTTTCTATTAATTTCCGGATTTGCAAGGTCGCAAGTAATACGTCCAAATTGATATACTTCTTTAACTTTTCTCAATAATATTATACAAGGAGTTACTTGAGTGGATATTATTTTGGATGTTACCAGTAATTTGTATTTACAGGGTGTTTTTGGCAGAATTTTAAATTACGGCAATTTGAAGGTCATTTAACCTTGATTTTTTAAACGTAACACCCTATATGTTTTATTTTAAATCAAAATATCTTCTAATACCCTATCTCTTTTTGTAATTTTTTTTCGCGTTTGCGGCGCTTTTTCAGTAAACAGTGACGGAACGCTTGAATATTTCCAAAACTGTCACAGCTGGAGAGGCGAAATTCAATACTTGGGGGTTTTTGAACGTACAGAATTCAAAAACGCCAACACCAGTGTTGTCAGACTTACCACTTTTACGTTAGACTTCATAAATAGGGGATTCCATTCAAAATTATGACGTAAAATTGGTAAATCTGACAACACTGGTGTTGGTGTCTTTGAATTCTGTATGTTCAAAAACCCCCAAGTATTGAATTTCATCTTCCCAGCTGTGATAATTTTGGGAATATTTAAGCGTTCCGGCACCGTTTACTGAAAAAGCGGTGCTGTCAATTTGGACGTATTACTTGCGACCTTGCAAATCCGGAAATTAATATAAAATAAATTATAACTTGGCAACGTCGCAGCCGATCCCAAAAATATTCTAGGGTTGAATAGAGACCAACGGTGGAAACTAGAAAAATTTATGAAAAAGTTATAGTTCCATATAAGAAAATCAAGTTGATCACTATACTACTTTCCCGCAACACCCTGTATATTTCAAAATATTTTTACAATATGCGTCCTAAGTAACCAAATAACTTTTGTATTTGACATTTTCTTCTGTCAGATACACTTTGCGAGATGTCGAAGAATTACACACTAACTGGACACCCCGTATACTATCAACACCGCGTGTATACAAAATCTCTCAGCGTACGCCTATGCATTTTATTTCGAGCTTGCGTTAATGGTGTCCACGGACGTATAGGCCCCTTTTGACAGATTCTAATCCAAAATGGCGGTTGCCGCTAACCCAAGATATTCTGCTGATTGTTCTTTGTTCATCCCTCAGATCAATAAACGTGATATAGGACAAGTCAAGGTTTACAGTATAGTTCCTGTAAAACCATAAGTATATGTCTGTATGGCTCATAATGCCTTCCACGTGGTTAAATATACAAAAATGAAGTAACACATTAAAACCCATGGATTTTGGAACAAGGACGAGGTTGTGCTGTAACGGGTTGTTTCGTTGTGTTGTTTCGGTGTTAGCTATGTTATGCCATCTTGTGGTTTTGCGTATTTTATCAGCAATTGTGTGATTTAAATGTGTCCAGTTATATATTAAGTGGAGGACCTACTGAGAAATTAGGGCTAAAAAGAGCTAACACCCACATTTGAATGTAGGTATTTAGATTAGTCAGACAATTATTATATTTCAGGTAAAAATGCAACAACTGGTGCAGGCTTATGTCTAATTCTTATATCATGCTTCTTATAACTTCATACAAAATCACACAATTAAACATCCAAGCGAATCGATCAGCTGTCCTCGCAATGAAATCTGTCGGTCCAAGGAAAAGAAAGTAGTTTAGGATCAATTATCAAACACAGATTCGATTCAATGACATCTTGTAGTTGAGTCGACAATACGATATAATTCGTTACCTACTATACACTTCCCATTGGATAAAACATCGCTGTATTTGAGGAATGCTGAGTGTAACGTCCCATTGAATCCAAGCGTAAGTGTTTGACAGAACGACAGATTTTTCTGTGTGCATATAAAATTGTTGGTATGTGCTACAAGCACACGTGGAGAGTGGATACCAATCAGAAGTCTGCGTATTCGAATCCCGCCGATCTTTTCGGACGTTTTCTGGTAAGTTGAACGTTGGCTAACTTTGAGATAAAAGAGCCTTCTGAAAATCCTGGAAACATGCATAGTGAATATGAGGTACTCACCTTCATGCTGGGGAAGCCGATCCCTACGACGAAGTTGGCGATCCAGTTGACCAGCACGGCGATGCTCATGGCTGCAGGCCTAGGGCCCTGCGAGAACAGCTCTGCGGTGATCATCCAGGGGATGCTGCCGGGCCCCACGGCGAAGAACTTGACGAAGCACAGCGTGGACACCACCGACAGATAGGACATCCAGTCGATCATTTCCTGCACGTAGCCGAAAAACTCCTATCAGGCGGTTAGAAGGGCTGTTCTTTCCCGAACGCGGGGAGGGAACGCCCTATGTGGTGGTACTACTTGCTAGGGAGATGGTTATCCAGTCGTTTGAAAATTTGTTTTAGAAAAAAAAATCTAGTGAGGTTTTATTTTTAATAATAATAATGACTATATTAGTATAATAAAGTCGCTGCCACAAACATGCTTGCGGTCCCATTGTTATTATACACCTTTGGTGCTATACACTGGAAAGTGAACGAGCTGAAGGAAATCGACACGAAGACCCGCAAAAGGATGAATATGGAGAGAAGTCTGCATCCTAAGTCCTCTGTCCCGCGAATATACCTCCCACGACACCTGGGAGGGCGTGGACTATTGGGTTTGGAGCGTCTGCACGGTAGGGTAGTTTTGGCCACTACCTGCTATGTAACGAACAGCGCCGATCCCCTGATCCGCTTTGTGCGAGAGCACGAGAATGCGGGTAAAGGAGCCTTTCTTTTCAGCGCAGCGAAACGAGCAGCCGAGGAGCTCAGCCTCACACTCGACTTCAAGCGGAGGTGTCAGCAGTCCATTACGGAACTTGCTCCCGCAGAATTAAAATCCCAGATTAAAACTGCCGAAGTTGACTTCCTTTTAAGACTTCATAAAGATAAGCCAATGCATGGAATCTTCTACAAACATCTAGAAGAGCATGGCTTGTCTGAGCAGTTGACCTTCTCTTTCCTAAGGTCTAGTGGGTTGAAGTCGGAGACTGAGGGCTTTATAATGGCTTGCCAAGACGGTGTCTTCAACACCTTGGTGTACCGTAAAAGGGTTATGGGTGTAGATGTACCCGACATCCATTGTAGAGCTTGCCGACAGGCGCCAGAGACGCTTATGCATCTCTTGTCGGCGTGTAAGACGTACGCTGGGACGGCTTACGTCCATCGACACAACGCAGCTCTACGAGTGCTCTACTATCATTTAAGGCACTCATACGGTATCGATGAGACACCGGTGCTGCCATACGCTCCAGGGGATATAGAGTCCGTTGTGGAGAACGAGAGATGACGGATTTACTGGAACTACTCGTTCTCCACGCTCGAGCTTGTACAGGCAAACAAGCCCGACATAGTCCTTCTCGACCACCAACAGAAGACGATGTTCGTTATTGAGTTTTCGGTACCTGCCGAGGTGAACATCGTCTCTAAGGAGGAGGAAAAGCGGACCAAGTATCAGGAGCTCCTCGGACAACTTCGCAGGCTCTGGCCGGACTACACTGTACGTCTGCTAGTTATGGTCATTGGATCCCTCTAGGTCGAATGAGGAATACGCTGCTCTCTGCACTGCGCAAAATACCGGTGTGCCGTGCGGCGGCGCACATCCTAGCCACCAGAATGCAGTCATCCTTGGGTCCCTTCGTCTACTTAGGGCGCACGATTCGCGGACCCAGTGATTGCTCACCTCACGGTGTGAGGAGTAGTCACTGGGTAATGGAACAGCAGCTCAGTGAGTCGGAGCCTGGGCTGCACTTTTTTCTTTTACCTATAGTAATAATCCATGGGTCGCTTCATCTACTGAGGGTGCACGATTCGCGGACCCAGTAATTGCTCACCTCACGATGTAAGGAGTAGTCACTTGGTATGGAGCAGCGGCTCGGTGTGCCAGAGCCCATGCTGCACCTTTGTGTTTGTTAAAATAATAGTAAATTGATGTACTCACTAAGTCTCATGTAGTATTTAATTTCCTTTTTCTGCTTTCATTACAGAATGAAATCCCTTTTGAGGATAAACTTGAATTTATTTATTTTTGTTTGTCGGAGTTATACAATCTAATCTGTCTCTTTTTCTGTTCATGTCTTTTCTGTTTCATTTTATATCATTTATCAACCTTTCTCACATTTTTATCTACTTTTCTTCCTTTCAACCTATAGCAATAATAGACAAACTAATCTATAAAAGTATCTTCCCTAGGAGTAGTTATTTCTATTGGTTCAATGCTATCGTCTCAGACTCATACAGGGACATACTAGAGACATTGTGACTGCTGCTATTCAGAACATATTCCAAACAAGGATTGTAATATCCTTTAGCTCACTTTGGGTAAAGTGAAAACCATTGAGTAGTTGGTTTTTTTAATAAAATACAGTTTCTGAATTTCTGTTTCATTTCAATTTGTCGACTTCAGTTTACGTATAATCAAGCGATCAGTATCAGCCATAAAACTGGACACACTTTTTGTATGTGAAACTGTTGCAGCTAAACATACTATAAGTTGATACTATGTTAATAAAGACCAGTGGATATACAGCACTAAATTATTTCTTCCAAACAATTTACTGGTTTTCCTAAACGACTGGATAACATTCGCTTCTACCGCATTGGTTTGTGTAGAAACTGTAGTCAAAATTACAAATCCTTCAGATGACCCCTTTGAAACAGATCTGAAAATTGAGGATTCGACACTGATGGTCCGATCAAATCTCATGCATAGTATCGACAAAAAACAATTTATTTTTCGAAAAACTCTCTGAAATTTAAGTTATAAAATGGGTATTGGGTTTATCACACGTTGTTGTAACAAAATTGTCAACGTTTAAAAAGGAGCTGTTTACTACTGATGACATTCCATAAGATTCAAGCTTTCCACTTTCTTCAGATCCCCTATCGTTGTGTACCTATTTATAGGAATTAAAAATATAATGACATTGACACGCAATTGTTATATTTATAAAAACCGTAACCCAACATTTCTAGCATACAGGCTACAAAAATTGTACTGCCATGTATGGTACGCTAAACTACTCTAGAAAGATATTTGTGACTTTGACTAGCAGTTTGCTAAAAGTAAGTGTGTGAAAAGGTATTTTAAGGCTGGCTCCTGAACTTTTCTGAAATAGTTGATAAAATCAACGTTTCAACCAGACTTAAAACTACCTTCTCGCTTAACACATCCTTTTACACTCTTACACCTATAGGTACTATCTCGCAATTGGCTTTCTTAGTGGATAAGGTGATGAGTAGTGATATGAGTGTGCAGATTTTGTATTCAGAGTACTAAGGTCTAAGGGTGATTCACAATTTGGATTTTTATGTAAACACAACAGAGCACAGCTTGCGACCTGTTGATTGATATACTTAAACGAGCCTTGTATTTACGTAAGGAGTTGGTTCAGTGGGATTAGTAATCGAAATATCGTCGCCCTCTGTTTTAACAAACTTCTCTTTTTTTGCAGTGAGGGGGTTAGGGTTCATTTGCCCTAATTTTTGCCGCTCAGCCTTGAGGCTTATTATGCACCCCCGGTCAAAGGGATCAAACAAAGTCCCATCCTAAGTTCTTTGCGCACTTTGAGATGCACTGAACTATGCTGTCCTTCCTTTCCTTTTTGGCCTACATTCAGGTAGGAGTTTCTGCTTTCAGGCAGAGCAGGACAGTCATAGAAGATAGCATGCTCTGCGTCACCGCACTTCTTGCATAATGGATTTGCCACATCAATTCCCAGCTTTTGCAGTTGTGCACTGAACGTCTAGTGGCCAATTATAAATCCAAACGCCTTTCGTAGTTCTTTCCTGCTCAGCCTGAGACAGAACATTCCCCACCACTCTGTTCCAGCGCTTCTGGTGCTCATTTGACATCCATCTGGTGACAGCTGTCCATATAATACACGGTTGGGATAAAGTACGGAACCAAGCAAATAACTTTGGAACGGAAATAATGATATTGCTCAAAATTTTCAGGCAAGTGCAGTGATGTATAATGCATCCGAAGACATTATGCTAGCTATTAGTGTATGTCCGGTCTAACCGGAAGTACCGTCAACTTTTTTAATTTAAATGGGACACCCCGTATATTTATGCAGATTAGTGGGTTTAGTATTAGTTTCTGAAAAAACGGGAGAGATAAAGCTTCTTTATCATTGCAGATGCTTAAAATGCCGGCCATTTAAAGTCTTAATGTGATCGGTTTTGGCGATCGCGTGAGAACTCACAAAGAAGTGTGTCAACTTTTCAATGATTTACATCCCGACAGGGGTCCTATAACACGTTCGACGGTGACTAAAACACTAAAACGCTTTAATTTAACTGGGAAAATTAAATATTTACCTAAAACGGGAAGACCGCAGACCGCCACGGACGAATTTGTGAGACAAATGAAAAAGCTTTATCTTTTCCATTTTCACAGAAACAAATACTAAACCCACTGTCGACGTATTCGGGAAAAAAATGTATTAAAATCTGCAAAATGTCCCATTTAAATTAAAAAAGTTGACGGGACTTCCGGTTAGACCTACATTTAACTGCAAATTTTCAGCAATATCACTCTTTTCGTTTCAAAGATATTTGCTTGGTTCCATACTTTATCCCAACCCTGTATCCACATGCGGGTTCTGACCCGATGAGAGGGAGTTCTGTACCTTCCCTGGTACACCGGTTGGCCCTCTATTAGCACCCATTAGGTATCCAAGACAATCTTACCTTGTTGGTCTTTTTCGGTATCTTTAGGGTATTATGGCAGTCCCACACTATTTTTGAATTGTAGTAGTTACTTGCTAAGGCCATTATATAACTCGATCTCTACCTGATGGATAATTGGAGCCATCAATGTACCAGGTGATAACATTCGACATAATTATGTTAAGAACCCATTCCGATCTGTCACTTAGGTCGAGCTTGTATGGGATTTCGGTGTCCACGACTCCTCATTCTATCGGGTGGCAAATTATATCTCAAATATGTCGCACCGCAGGTTGTCAGGTATCGTGGTGTTGTATGGCAGGGTTGTGAAATCAATTGCCATGGCACTACATCCTATGTAAAGCCGTTTTTGCCTCTCCCTCTATGTAAATGTCAAGATGTCAAGAGGTGGAATATTTATCAGTACTTCCAAAGCTGCTGTTGGTCTACCCTTAATGGCGTCCGTCATGCTTAGACACGCAGCCAGCTGCACTTTTATGAGCGCTTTAGATGCTGTGCTTTGATGAATCTTTACCCACCACATAATAACACTGAACACCATCGTGGGTCTTACTATTACCCTGGTGTACCATTGAAGGGGTTAAACCCCAGGTATAACCGACCGTATCTGTCATAGCAGAAGTTTTGTACTAGCTTGCTTACATTCAGTCAGAGAGCAGCATATTCCTCATTCCATATACGAATCCAATTATTATTCTTAAAACAAAAGCCTCGGCTCTGAAGCACCGAGCTTTAGTTACATTATTCAGTGTCTACTGCTCACATCGTGAGGTGCGCAATCACTGGGTCTACGAATCGTGCACCCTAAGCAAGATCACTGCCTTCTGCATTCTGGCGGCTAAGATGTGCGCCGCCGCATGGCAAACCGGCATTTTGCGCAGCGTAGAGAGCAGCGTATTCCTCATTCCACCTAGAGATCCAACGACCGTAACCAGCAGACTTACAATGTAGTCTGGCCAGAGCCTGCGAAGTTGTCCGAGCGACTCTTGAGATTTGGTCCGCTTTTCCTCCTCCTTAGAGACGATGTTCACCTCGGCAGGTGCCGAAAACTCTATAACGAATATCGTCTTCTGTTGGTAGTCGAGAAGGACTATGTCGCTTGTTTGCCTCTACAAGCTCGAGCGTGGGGAATGAGTTGCTCCAGTGAATCCGGCATCTCTCGTTCTCCACAACGGACTCTATATCCCCTGGAGCGTGTGGAAGTATCGGTATCTCATCGATGCCGTATGATTATTATTCTCATCCTGTTTTTTCAAGCTTCTCTCGCATGACTGTGGGAGCAACAAATATTGACGGGCTGTGCCTAGTCAACACCTGCATTATTACTGATTGGAATTTGGGAAAGATCTTATAATATTACAGGTATTCAGGATTACAGACTTTTGAAATGTTTTGTGTAACCTTTCGTCCAGGCCTAACTGTTGTAGGTGTGGTGTAAATGTGTTTGGTTTGAGGCCTGAGACCGACATAATTAGGGGGACAATAGTAACTTTGTCTGCTTTTGACTGAAAAACTATATCTGGCCTATTTGCTGGAATATAGTCTTGTCTGTATGTATTTCAACGTCCCAGTATAGTTTGTATTGATTGTTTTCTAGTACTGATGCGGTGTGTAGTTGTAATATGGATCTGTGTTTAATATTAGATTGTTTATTGTAGCTAGTGTTTGATGTACGACTTTCGCTGCAGAGTTATGTCTGGTTGTGCACTCGGCTCCAGCGAGAGTTTTGCATTGTTTCTTCCTGTTGGTGGCACTTTCTGCAGTTATCGTCGCTTATGGATGGATCCTTAATTATGTGTTATTATTATTACGGTAAAACTGAACCAACTCGTATAGCAAATCCAGATGTGTCAGGTGATCGGTGTGCACGTGTGAGACACTCCAAGCGAAAGCAGAAGCAAGGCACGTTGCATGTAACCAATAGCGTCCCTCCTCCACCGTGTCAGGAAAGTCGCAGAATGCACAGGGAGGGAAAAAGAAGCGGGGGCGAAACAAGGGTGATGATGTAAGCAAAACATAAATGATTAATTACATGTGTTCGCGAAACAAAACGAAGGTCGCTCCATTTAGGCGGAAAAGACCCTTTAATTGTGCGCTCTGGGGCATGAACCTCGCTTGCAATTACCGCCTCCTAACTGGGGTACATTCAAGTGTCAGTCCTCATTTGAAATTATGTGTGTTTTTGTTGCGCTGTGGATCAATAGTGGGGTTGAATGTTGGAGATTCTAGATGCCCGGAATATAGGTGAAACTATTTGATCATTCTGAATAAAAGCAGTTAGCGTCAAAAAATTAGATAAATAAGATGCTATATGTATAATACTCAGGAATTCCGAAACATCATATTTTTTACTATTACCTCTATATCAGTATTTTTTGAACAATTTTTATCGATTTCAGTTAGAGCCGAACAGTCCATTTCAGGACATGCTTTTGACAAAGTCCTCTGAAAGTCATTCACTTATTTTGAAATTGGTCTCAAAAAGGATGAGAAGAGATATGATTTATTAGACCGTGCAAATCTTCAAGTTTGCATAAAAAATCAAAAATCTTCATTTGGGTGTCTACTAAGATTAAACTTCGTACTTTGGACAATTTGAAAGTGCTGATTACAAATCAGGTCGCAGTTTTGAGTTTCAGTTTCATATGAAGAAGATCAGAAATTTCAGACCGTTCAAATTTTCAGGTTTGCATAAGAAATCGAAAATATTTATTTGGATCCTTATTAAGACAAAACCTCGTAATTTAGATAATTTAAAGGTGCTGGTTACAAATCTGGTCACAGTTTTGAGTTTTAGTTTCATTTGACGAAGATCAAAAACTTCAGACCGTTCAAATCTTCAGGTTTGCCTAAAAAATAAAAAATCTTTATTTGGATCTCTATTAATATGAAACCTCGTAATTTGAATAATTTGAAGGTGCTGATTACAAATCAGGTCGCAGTTTTAAGTTTCAGTCTCGTTTGACAAAATCAAAAATTTCAGACCGTTCAAATCTTCAGGTTTGTCTCAGAAATCGAAAATCTTTATTTGGATCTTTATTAAGATGGAACCTCGTACTTTAGATAATTTGCAGGTGCTGGTTACAAATCCGGTCACAGTTTTGAGTGTCAGCTTCATTTGGAAAAGAACAAAAATTTTAGGCCGTTCAAATCTTCAGGTCTGTCTAAAAAATCGAAAATCTTTATTTGGATTTTTGTTCAGATGAAACATAGTAATTTGGATAATCTGAAGGTGCTGATTACAAATTTGGTCGCAGTTTTGAGTTTCAGTTTCGTTTGACAAAAATCAAAAAGTTTCAGATCGTTTAAATCTGCAGGATTGCCTAAAAAATCGAAAATCTTCATTTGGACTTCTGTTAAGATGAAACCCCGTAACTTGGATAATTTGAAGGTGCTGATTACAAATCCGGACGCAGTTTTGAGTTTCAGTCTCGTTTGACAAAAATCAAAAAATTTCAGATCGTTTATATCTTCAGGTTCGCCTAAAAAATCGGAAATCCGTATTTGGATTTCTGTTAAGATGAAATCTCGTAATTTGAATAATTTGAAGGTTCTGATTACAAATCCGGTCGCAGTCTTGAGTTTCAGTCTCGTTTGACAAAAATTAAAAATTTCAGATCGCTTATCTCTTCAGGTTTGCCTAAAAAATCGAAAACCTTTATTTGGATTTCTGTTAAGATGAATCGTCGTAATTTGGAAAATTTGAAGTTGCTGATTACAAATCCGGTCGCAGTTGTGAGTTTCAGTCTCGTTTGACAAAAATTAAAAATTTCAGATCGTTTAAATCTTCAGGCTTGCCTAAAAAATCAAAAATCCTTATTTGGATTTCTGTTAAGATGAAACCTCATAATTTGGGATAATTTGAAGGTGCTGATTATAAGTCAGGTTGCAGTTTTGAGTTTCAGTCTCGTTTGACAAGAATCAAAAACTTTCAAATCGTTTAAATCTCGGTTTAAATCTTCTGGTTTGCCTAAAAAATCCAAAATTTTTAGTTGGACTTCTGCTAAGATGAAACCTCGTAACTTGGACAATTTGGAGGTGCTGATTACAAACTCAGTCACGGTTTTAAGTTTTAGTCTCGATTGACAAAAATAAAAAAAATTCAGATCGTTTAAATCTGCAGGATTGCCTAAAAAATCGAAAATCTTCATTTGGACTTCTGTTAAGATGAAACCCCGTAACTTGGATAATTTGAAGGTGCTGATTACAAATCCGGACGCAGTTTTGAGTTTCAGTCTCGTTTGACAAAAATCAAAAAATTTCAGATCGTTTATATCTTCAGGTTCGCCTAAAAAATCGGAAATCCGTATTTGGATTTCTGTTAAGATGAAATCTCGTAATTTGAATAATTTGAAGGTTCTGATTACAAATCCGGTCGCAGTCTTGAGTTTCAGTCTCGTTTGACAAAAATTAAAAATTTCAGATCGCTTATCTCTTCAGGTTTGCCTAAAAAATCGAAAACCTTTATTTGGATTTCTGTTAAGATGAATCGTCGTAATTTGGAAAATTTGAAGTTGCTGATTACAAATCCGGTCGCAGTTGTGAGTTTCAGTCTCGTTTGACAAAAATTAAAAATTTCAGATCGTTTAAATCTTCAGGCTTGCCTAAAAAATCAAAAATCCTTATTTGGATTTCTGTTAAGATGAAACCTCATAATTTGGGATAATTTGAAGGTGCTGATTATAAGTCAGGTTGCAGTTTTGAGTTTCAGTCTCGTTTGACAAGAATCAAAAACTTTCAAATCGTTTAAATCTCGGTTTAAATCTTCTGGTTTGCCTAAAAAATCCAAAATTTTTAGTTGGACTTCTGCTAAGATGAAACCTCGTAACTTGGACAATTTGGAGGTGCTGATTACAAACTCAGTCACGGTTTTAAGTTTTAGTCTCGATTGACAAAAATAAAAAAAATTCAGATCGTTCAAATCTTCAGGTTTGCCTAAAAAATCGAAAATCTTTATTTGGATTTCTGTTAAGATGGAACCTCGTAATTTGGATAATTTGAAGTTGCTGATTACAAATCCGGTCGCAGTTGTGAGTTTCAGTCTCGTCTGACAAAAATCAAAAATTTCAGGTCTTCAGGTTTGACTCAAAAATGTAAAATCTTCATTTGGCTTACTAGAAAGATTAAACCCCGTATTTAGGATAATCTGATGGTACTTATTACAAATTCGGTCGTGGTTTTAAGTTTCAGCCTCATTTGGCGAAAATAAAAAATTTCAGATCAGTGTAATAGAAAAAAGTCGAAAACCTTGATTTTATATTAGGATGAAACCTCGTGTTTTGGATAATTTGAAGGGGCTTTTTGGTACGATAAAAAATGGGTGAAAATGGCATTATGCTGCATTTCGCTGTCCTTAATTATGCAGAAAAATAGTAGCATAATCCTTTCCAATATTTTAACAATAGTTACGACTCAGACTAGTTCACATGTTGTATAAAAAGCCAACGTTAGTCAATTTGAGAGCCTGATGAGGCTTTTGAAGTATTTTTATTTATGAAACTCGTGTCGAAATATTTTTATTTACCTAATTTGTTGGATTTGTTAAAAATTGATAATATCTTCTTTTGAACAACATTTTCATCCACAGCGACTTTTTATATACCTTATCCTGTTACGTTAGTGGTATTACTATTACCGAGTTTTAGGAAGAACTTTGGTTCGTCACTCTGAATTATGAATGGTATCTTAATGGCAATATTCGTGAAGGAATCCTAAAATGCAATAAATCTTAATTTCAAGCCTAAATGGATAGATCTTCTTCAAATTGTCTTTCCAGCTGTTTATGCATCACGAGGTGGTGATCATATGAACAACACACGACATATTATACTTAAACAAAAAAAAACATGAAAACAATGAATAAAGCTATAAGTGTTTTGTGAAGCAACCAAAACATAACTGCATGCAGGGGACTCCTTAAAAACAAACTTATTCTAAGAAGTATGTTCAACATGGATCTGCTTCTTTTGAGCCAAGGTGAACATACGAAATTTTTCCCATTTTGAATTTCTCAGATGTTAAGAAATACAAAATAGGACATAGAAATTTATAATGTAGGAACGTTAGACTTCTATGTTCTTCATTACAAGAAAATGATGTAAAACCATTTATTAGTAGTACTAAAAGTAGTGTTTACTTCATTACAAGAAAATGATGTAAAACTATTTATTAGTACTACACAAAGTACTGTTTAACTGAAATGCATATGTAAATCGTTAAGTACGTGATTTTGTGGGATGTTTCCTAGCAACATATGCTCTCTGAAAATTTATAAAATTTTCTATAATAGAAAGCTTTAGAAAAGATTATAAACCGGTGATTATTGGGCAAAGTATATGAGGTATTGGAAAACTTCAAAACAAGATCTTTGGGGCTTTTGAGTGACTATTGACCAATAATGATTTGGCGCAGTAAAATAGCACTTTTCTGAACCAAACACGCACTCAACAGAAACACCTTTCATGGCGGTTTCACTGCTTCCATATCAGCTTGACAAAGGGCTACTTTACCCAGGTCCACTTGATAAGATCCGAAGAATTACACACTAGGGACATCGTGCTTGATGCAATTTAGGACATGCTCCAAACAAGGATTGATTCCTTGGGTAAGGTGAAAATCATATTCTCTATGTGCACCATGTGCTTATTATCACCTTTCTGTAATTGAATATTTTACTGATTAGCAGACACTTCAGACATTGAAATATTATTTTTATGGTCGGCCTCCCGCCAAGGCTGGAAGTCTAGGGTGCTGGAGAAGCGCTGCGAGAGGATAAGTGTCGATGCACGTTAGATTTGAAGTGCTGCAGGTTGTAGCTGTCAAAATTCCAAAATAAGGAATGCTGGAGGAGACTGGTTCGGGGAGTAGGGACATCGGCCTAGTAAGGATGAACTCGCAGAGCCTCTCTAGTGTTTCTCATTCGGACGGCCTTTGGTGCTTTTATCTGGGAGAGCTCACTCGAACATCCTCCGTGATAGAATCTGTAAAACAGGGACAGATCACCCACTCTCCTTCAATGATAAGACTGTGGAGGTCCTTTCTGAGGTTAGGCGTATCGATTAGTCTATTTGCTCTCTTCTAGGTAGTGCCCAGATGCAACACGTGGAAGTAATACTCCAACGATGGTCGGATCTGTGTGCCTTGTGGAGCAGCAGTAGTTGCTCTGGTATATACAGCTACAGCGGAATAAAAATCCAAGCTTCTGGGGATGCCGTTTTAGCAATACTGGCGATGTGATCATGCTAGGCCATGTTGTTGTTGATGATGATCTCCAAAAGCTTGACAGAAGGTGACTCACTTATTAGGTGACCCTCTGTTACCACAGTTGGTAAGCCACCGTGATACTTCTTTGTCAGTGTTGTCGCCTGAGTTTTCTGTGGGTTGAATTGTACATTATTTACTAATTCCCACTCAACAT
The DNA here is from genome assembly GCA_951848785.1 of Callosobruchus maculatus. NCBI lineage: Eukaryota > Metazoa > Arthropoda > Insecta > Coleoptera > Chrysomelidae > Callosobruchus > Callosobruchus maculatus. Next base: position 5,711,086 of record CATOUR010000083.1, read on the forward strand.
TTTTTGATTTTGATCATACTTCAGTTTAGGGTGCTTCGAATACGAGTATTTTACCCACAAATCAAATACTTATTTCCAAACTTTTCAACTATCGTGTATTTACGATATGATGCATGACAAAGTTCAGCTATCCTTTATATTTTGTCGACATCTGATAGCCGTGGTAATTATTACCTTAATTATTTTATCACGGAAGCATCGATATTAATAAAGCATCAAATTACCTTCCTAAAATAAACCATGTAAAATGTTCACGAATAAATTTGAAGGCATGCATTGTTGGCAACTAGCACTGCTATAATAACCTGTCACATATATCAAAGATTAATCAATGTTTTTGTAACGTTTATGAAAATGGCTAAATTGTGCTAAAATCAATTACTGCCATAATTGAATAAACATTATGTCAAATGGAACAAGTGTAACCATTTTGGGCTGCGTAACTGAAATTTAGAGCCATTATTATTTTCGGACACGTCAATTAGATTGAGAGTAATTAAAGTTGATGGGATTTTTTGGCGGGTGGAGCGAACTTTTTATCTCGAATTTGGTTCATCGAAAAAAAGTGGCAGTGTAGGTTAGGTTGGGTTTGTTAGGTTGATTAGGAGGCTATGGATTGTACGCTTTCGAGTGTAGTAGCGTTCAAAGGAAGAGCACGGCTCAACAAACAATCAGCTGTCTTACTCACGGTCGGTTCTTTTGTGATGACCTGTTGCAAATATCTGACGTCACCGACGCCATTTTGGGATGGTTTCATTCGCCCTGACAGGGACGGAGTAGAAAAAAGTGTACAACAGGGCAGAATTAAGAAACAATATTCAACCTACGCGGTGTAAAAGGAAGGTAAACATTAAAGGTAACAAAGTTTATGTTGTCCTTAATGTTTACCTCCCATAAAGTACTGGATTTGCGCTGTGATCTATATTATTTGTCTCTATACTGATATTCTATGTTGATAGCCATGACCCTGCCGTGCCGCCGCTGAAATCTATCTCTCTCCAACCCAAAATGTCGATGCGCAAAGAGATCGGCGCAAAGCATCCCCAGACCTTGAGTAAGACAGCTGATTGTTTGTTGAGCCGTGGTAAGAGTGCTTTCGACACTGGCCAATCTGAGGTGGTTTTTTTAATAGTGGTTTTTGCAATGTCCGTTAATGGTTCTGGTCCTATGAATGGAGATTAGAGTCGTATTCATAGTCGATACTTTAGGTTTCCTTAATACTTGAGGGTCCTTCGAGTAAGAGTATTTCGAAACCTTACTTGAGGGTCCCTTACGTAAGGCTTCTTTGAGTAATACTCAAGTAACGAAATGTCAGCATGATATTTCGTTGCAGTCAAGGCGATTTTGTAATCTTGTAGGTAAATTTTGAAGTACGGTATTGTCAGTTTCTGTCACATTCAGGAAAATGTCCAGGACAAAGGCACAGAACAAAAAGGGATAACAGAAAACATCAAAACTCGTAGGTGTAGACATAACAAATTGACTTATATTTGAAATATGACAACGTCGCCAAATGAATCCTGCCATATCGTAGATGTTGTCTAGGAAACATGTACTCAGAGAAAACCACACTTGAGGGTCCCTCAAGTATCCCTTGAGTGTTATTTAAGTATTAATCAACAGATGACTACCAATACGGCTCTTAGTTCTTCCTGTTGCGAGTGGATCAGCCAATTCATTACCTCACACCACGCTATCACCTGGAACCCAAACTATATTTACTTTGTTTCGTGTTCCAAGTTTATTGAGGAGATGTATACAGTTCCATACGAGTCTTGAGTTAATCCGTTTGAATCTCAACCCTTTCAGGGCAGCCTTGCTATAGGTGACAGTGGAATATAGCTATCTGATTTAACTTAACAATGTGAAGTAACTGAGATATTGAATCGTAAAATAAATCTGTAAAAATCTTTCGCAAAGGTAAATTTTATATCTCACATTTTTATTACTCAATGGAATAGCAAAATCTACGATTTATCCAAAGACGAAGAGATTATTTATCAACGTATAAAGAAATATTAAAAACCAATTAGTTTGGAATACATAAAACATTAAAGTTAGGTATAAAATTACGTATTTTGGAACTTTGCGTATATTTTGAATTTTTTCCAAATGTTTCATTCTATACGGAAATCATGTTGAGCTGAATTTTTAAAACAACAGAAGGATGTTAAAGCAATGTAAATTATACATTCCTAAGGTGTTCAAAACTGAATGAAGAAATTTTTTGAATCCTGCCTCACTTCTGCATGCCTTCAAAGTTTCGATGGCAGAGTACTGTAGTACTGAAGACCTTCAGATGCAACTGCAATATAGATTTTGTGACCTTACCACTTGCTGAGCCTGCTGGTACAGACTTACCATGCTGTAATGTGGTTAATATAGTCAAATGGTGTATTCCTTATTATACAATATCCTATGGGCTTACTTATCAATGAGAGCTAGTTAAAAGCGGGACTGTGGTTTTGGTACCTCTAATGGGCTTGGGAGAATTATAGAGGATAGCTCAGAGGAGCAGACTCCGTTTAAACACTTGTAGAAAAGTGAGAGGTCGACTACCGCACGCCGATGAGAAAGTGGCTGGAGGTGATCCGCAATGACCGGTCACCGGTTAGTAGAATTGCTCTTCTCTGGACGGAATCAAGTACAGACAGGGTCGTAAAGGCAGCGGCTCTCCAGGCATGTGAGAAGGTTGGATAGTGAGAAGTACTTTCTCGCTATGAATAGTTATCAACAGCTGTTGCAATTGATAAAATGTCATCATGCCATATCACGTTTTCTGCAATGTTGACTCCTAAAAACTTGCTTGCTCTTAACAGTGCCCGATTATTCATTGGGACCAGGTACTCGCTTAGGCACTGGTTTGATATTATACTACTACGGGGTCTTAGAAGCATTGAATTTTATTATATTCTTGAGCCCCCAAGAGGTCATGATGTCCAGATCCTTAGAAGCGAAGCAGCCGCTGCCAGCGTCCTACATTCCAGCTTGACAAGAGAGATCGGTCTGTTGCTCATGATGCTTGCTTGTAAAGTAGTCTACAGTAGACCTGTGGATTGGGTTCTAGTGCCAGAAAGTAGATCATTGATCTAAAGCAAAAACAATGTCGGGGCCAATACCGACCCTTGCAGGTATCAGCGTTGATGTTATGGAAGAAAAAGAAGAAGAGGTCTACTGCGTCAGTGATTCTGCGACCAGGGAGGTCGTCTACTAACTAACCTCAAAGCTTAACAGGAAGCATCCGACGGAACCTTGTTTAGGAGAGTAGCATTCCACAGTTGATCGGATGCTTTGAGATATCGACAGCAACGATCTGAATGGACAAGTTTGCTCCACACATGAGTGACGTAAGCCAGGCGATATGACGCGGTAAGAGCCTGCTGTACAAAGTCGAAGAAACATCAGTTTGATTTTTTTCAGGTAACCCTTCTGTGGGGTATTGGCATTGAATATAACAAGTCATATTAAAAACCTAGTCTATCCTGCTCCTTCAACACTGACCCTTCCTCCTTCTTATTGTTAACAGCAACCATCTTCCACAATGAAACTTCTGCTGCAGATCATAAGCTATTCCTTCTCATACCCTTTGATTATCTAAACATTTTATACTCGAAGCTGATTCACAGGAGCCACACTATTATTGCTGCAAATTTGTCTGTGTTATAAGTTTGTGTTGTAATTTCGCCCCAATCAGGTTTATAATATATACAGCTGTAGCTTTCGTCACCCTGAACCGAAGGAAAAAAAAGTTTATCAAACTCATCAAGATTATGCAAAATCCAAACACTTGTATAAGCATCCCATACAAAACTAAATTTAAATCGTCGACTTCATCATCATCATCGCCAAGTATGTTATTTTCAATTCTATGGTCCATTTTTCTTTTTCTTGAAGTACAATGTTCAGAATTCTGAGACATTTTCATTTTAGCTTAATCAGTCTTGAAAAGTTGCTAAAAAGCTAGAAAATAGTTTTATCTTTGCCTTACGTTGCATTAGTGATTCTGTCTGGGACTTATACCTATTTTATTTTAAGCTTTGTTGCGTTCTAAAGTTTTAGTCGATTGAAAAGCCCTTCATTTAACTTGAAAGACAGAGTTTATACTCTAAAGGTATTTGTAGAATGAAAAACGTTCATCTAACTACTAATCATCATCTGAGTCTAAGAAGACTATGTCTTCAGAAGCTTCGTCATCATCTCCACTTTTGTCTGGTAACTGTACCTCTGGCTTCCTTACTGATGTTTTATTTCTAATCCTCTGCTTAGTGGTTGAGCTGTTTTTTACTTTATTTTTTCGGTTAACTTTTCCTTCATATTGTTTATTTTTTATTCCAAACAAATATAAACTTTAGGTAGTCATCTATGTACTTATCGCAGAGTTGTTCAAAAGCGCACTTACACCCACCCCTTTTATTCTAAGCGCCTCAATTATATCGACAACAAAGGGGTTAAAAGGATTGATAACCAATGACAAAACTAAAATTCGTACAAAAGTGAGGTTAGGTGAACCTGAAAAATCTAACGCTTATCTTGACTATGGTTTAACTGCCTTTTAGACAGCAGTGCAATGCAACACGGTAACTCAGTTCCACCTAGGAAGCAAGTTGACCTTATGTGTTACTGGAGCAACTGCTGTAAGTGATGAAGCTGAAGATATTTTATAAGCTCTCGTTAACCTCGCAAACAACTCACAACTCACTGACAAGCGCATACAAGACATTGGAAAAACACACCATTTGACCATTGGAAGTTTGAGGAGCGATCGGTGTACATATACGCACCTTGATGAGGAACGAGATGGTGATGAAGATGGAGAAGATGAACATGCCGCCCAGACCGTAGAGATGAAGCGTCCTTCTGCCCATGCGGTCCATCAAAGGGATGCTGATCAGCGTCATGATGAACATGATGCATCCTATACCGATCGTTGCGAATTTTGCGCTTTCTGCTGGTAGACCGCTGCTAACGAACAGGTTAGTCGAGTAGTAGAACACCTGCAATTCATTATAGAAGTTATGATGGTCTTTGTAGCGGGTGCCCTACTGAGAATGGATGCCGGCAATATCTGGGTAATCGTTGATCATATAGTTTTGAGCCAAGGCTAAGGGAAATCGCTGTAAATTATTTCCAAGCTCCGCAAGTAGCCGCTAGAGGGTATAATTGTTATGTTCAATCAGAAAAGGGGCTTTTCTCAAAAAATATGCAAATATAAAGGTATATTATAAATTCTACTACCATATAGAGTGGACGATTTACGAATTTCTTTATTTAGCGTTTTTTTGCTCTATTTGTGGGATATCGTGGTGAGAGAACGTCAAAGAAGTTTTTATTTAAACGGCAATAACCTTGCTATGAGTTAACAAAATTAAACAAGCACAGTCTCGTTTAAAAGAGCTATTTCTACTTATTAACCTGTTATATAAAAATTATCCAAGTTGATCTTAACTTAGTAGCTAGAGGGCGGTATTTGACAACATAACCATAATTATGCAATTATTACAAAAAATTTAAACGTCTCTTTTAACTTAGATAGATAGAAGATGAAATTCTTGAAAGGTTAACCCAAGATTCAATCACCTAGCATTGCTCAAACTAGCGATATCAATAAAACAAGCCCCCATGTGGGTTCTATATCTCCCATCGTATATCCTGCGTGTCGTAAAAGGCGACTAAAAGGTACCGAACTACTGCCGGTATAAGCAGTAACCTCTTCTTAACCAACAGCTTTGGGTGGACGAGTTGACAAGAGTCAGGACACCTTCTTGTCCTTGGGGTGAGAAATTGGCCCTAAAGGCGGGTGTACCAGTAGATACCAACTGGTCAACGGCATGAGGATGCAGATAGCAAATGGGAAATTATTGCATTATAAATCTTAAAGATATCCCAAGAGAAACTTGTAAAATGGGTAACGCATTTTACGAGTTCACAACATGTCTGTTAAGACGTTGTGATTATGATGATGATGGCAAGAGTGTTGTAAGTTTCAGAAACATTTGGTGCCCTATAGGGACATAGCCTCCGTCGTAACGTTTTAGTAATCATTTTATATGTAATTCTCAATTAAAACTACTAGAAATCATATTTTGATTTTATGAACTGACCACCAGTTGGCGCAGGAGGCACCAATAAGTGCTGTATTCAATTTTCATAATAATGGAACTTTTAAAAAAATAAAAAATGATAAACTACAGTATAAAGTTGATTATTTTTTTATTATCAACATCAAATTGAATCGATCACAAAGTGTTACAAAAACTCAACAAGCAGAGATAATAAAAAAATCAGTATGAAGAGATTTTCAAAATTAAGGCCAATGAACAGCAAAATGAAGCAAAATATGGTGATATAACAACAAGGAATTTTAAGATCTAATCACAATGATTTGTCCTTGCTACCTTTGCTTGTTGAGTTTGTATAGCACTCAAATTGCTTATTGACATTTAATGGTAATAATAATAGGAATCAGTTTTATACTGCAATTTATCTTTTTCTCCGCTCTGAAGTACCATAATTTCATTACTATGAAAATAATGAACAGGTATTCGTGCCTACTGCGCCACCTGGCGTTTATTTCAGAAAGTCACAATATAACTTATAATGGTCTTACCCTGTGTTTTACTTGAGTATTATCTGTAGAATCATTACTTAAAACATTGTGACGGAGGCTATATATTATATCCCTATAGGATACCAATTGTTTCTAAAATTCACAGCACACTTATGTTGAGCCGACTTTTTAGGAATTTGGTCCTCTATCCATCTATGTCCAAAGAGATATAGCATACTATTTAAAATCTTCGCCTCTAGTGGCAAAAGCGAACGAGCCTTGTCGTTCCACCAAAGAGTTTACTGCTGCTAGTAGCGTTTCTCTTTGATTGCCGTTACCTTCGGGTACTAGATGGCGGACCGGCAGAATTCCTTCTGTCTGCTCGCACATCTTTCACATGTTTATTAAACATGGAAAAATTGATGCTCTCTACTTCCGTCAATCGACCTATGGCGCACTGATGATCGCTAATAAGCGTGAAACAGCTGTCTGCGTACTGGTGGATTAACGGAGGTATAGAGCAACCCTCGTATATCGGCTTTACGCTGCTTGCGTCAAAATCCGTGCCTCTAGTAGCAAAAGCGAACGAGCCTTGTCGTTCCACCAAAGAGTTTACTGTTGCTAGTAGCGTTTCTCTTTGGTTGCCGTTACCTTCGGGTACTAGATGGCGCACCGGCAGAATTCCTTCTGTCTGCTCGTAGAAATTACATTCTTTACTTTGTAACATAAACTGATAAAAACCTTGCATTTTAATTAACATTTATTCATTCCAGTAGTCATGTTCCTTTGCTGAGTTCTCCACTTTCACAATTTTTTGTGTTCAGACGGCAAAGTAGCCATAGTAACTTTTTGTGACATAGAACTGCCATTGAACTTGATAAAACCAATTGTGGTTTCTCTTTAACGCACCATTTTTCATCCAAAAAGTCATTTTTCTTCTCTGAATACCTTCTTCATCAGGTGTCATATATCAGGCAAGATAAGGACACCATCTTGGTGAACGGTGTGGCAGCACTAGAGGTCAAATAGGCATCTATTATAGTCCGCAATTAATACTTTTTTATTAATCCCTCAACATCAGAGAAAGCAAATTTTTCTTTTTCTTCGGAGTACATAATCGTCTTGGTATAGTTGCATAGGTATACCTGTGCTGGAGGTGTTATAGATTTCACAAAGTTGTTAAAATGCGTCCTCTTTTTGAATATGTACTTCATCGAAATACCGAATTTGGCGGCTGTAATTCAGAATGCAGGTAGATATAGTTTCACTATGGAGGGATATATTTTTGGAGGCCTACCGGTAGGGGGAGGGGGCAGGTGTAATTTGGTTTATTTTTATGAAGTTTGTTCTGAATCCAACAATAATTTTGCTGGCGCCTTCTGGGGGTGCTGTAGGCAACAAGTATGAGACATGATAGTTTTTTTTAATTTATAGTTCCAAGGGGTGGACAGTTGGACATGTCCCTCATAACCTCCGTATTTACGCTAATTGTGTAATACGTCTATATCTTTCAGTTTTGCAACGGCATTTTCCGTCTTATTTTCGCTCTTGTACATACTATAAATTCATTTTTTGTGTGACAATTCAGTTGCACTTATAAACAACTCTTTTTACTCATATTGTATTTATTATTAAGTATATGCCTGAAATACACAGAAAAGAGGTCAACTATGATGGCAGGTATAAATTATACAATGTCCATTTCTTAATGACGGACGATCAAAAAAGGTTGAATAGTTTTTGTGCGACGGCAACCGGTCTAGGGTCGGCGGCATTTAAGCAAAGGGGACCGGCGCTTGCAAATATTTTTTATGACTTGTAGTAGAATTTATAGTAAATAGGCCACGTCCACTGGACCTCGACACAGACTGTTTATAATAAATTAACTAGCCGAATAAGAGATCTTAAGTTTTATAAATTTAAACAAAATTCAAAATTTTTCTTTTAAAGCAGGCTAAATATAATGTTGAAGAATTTCTGTATGACGCTGTTTGTATCGAATAGATCTTTATATTTACGTACTAATCTTCTGCCTTTTTTTACTTTTATTACTTGTTCACTACGAATAAATTTGACTATTATTTATAGTAAGTATGAAGTACCGCATTGATGCCGGAGAGCTGCTGGCTGAGCTGCATGACGACGCCGATGACGAGGGGCGCCCTGAGCGTCGGCGAGCAGATCAGCTCCGCCATGCTGATGGAGGCCTCCGCCTGCTGGGCCCTCTCCTCCGCCCGCATCTCCTCGATGTCCTCCTCCACGGCGTTGCTGGCGCGCAGTCGCCGCAGCGCCTTGCGCGCCTCCTCCTCCCACTGCTTCGTGATCAGCAGGTAGCGCGGCGACTCCGGGCAGATCGGAAGCAGCACCAACTACAAAAGCGGATTTCGTGTTAACCCTTAATATAGCTACTATACTATACTTAATATAGCTACTTGCGTACCACTGGGCTCTATCTTGGAGCCTATACTCTTCATTCCTTTTATAAACGATATTACATATAATCTTGATTTCAATTTATGCCTCTTTGCTGACGACGCTACACCCTCAATATCTGATAAAGACACAGTCTTAATGGAAATTGAAGCTACACAGAAAAAAATACTGTTGCGTTTCCAATTAATTGTTAGTATTTGGATATTTTTCCATTACTTTAAATATATTTACAGTTGTTTCAAATCCATGTCATTGAAAGAATTCAATCCTTATATTAGAAGTAATCACAGGTACGCCAATAAATTCAAAATAATTTTATATTCGTTCTAACGATATGTATAACCCTCCTAATACCAGTATTGACATATAATGCAATCAAAACATCCTTTTGTTTTCTAAACTTACCCTACCTTTCATTCAAGCAGAGCATACAATCTATTCAATGTACAAAAATTATTACTGCAACAGCAGTTCGTGATAATTCATCTTGTCGTTCGCTGAACTATAATCAGTATTCGGCGGGACTGATGTCCCGATTCAATAAAGGTAAGAATAAAGAACAGGGGGATGATCTCAATGCTACTGTCGCCGCGAACTCGTCAACATGGACGAAGTTGTTCCGTTGTGTTGTTTCGGTGTTAGCCGTGCTGTGTCATCTCGTGGTTTTGCGTATTGCATCAGCAATTGTGTGATTTAAATGTGTCCAGATGTATATTAAATGGAGGACCTACTGAGAAATTGGGACTTAGAAGAGCTAACACCCACATTTGAAAGTAGGTATTTAGATTAGTCAGACAGTTATAGTTCAGGTAATAATGCAACAACTGGTGCAGGCTTAAGTCTAATTCTTATATCATGCTCCTTATAACTTCACACAAAATCACACCATTAAACATGCAAACAAAACAATCAGCTGTCCTCGCAATAAAATCTGTTGGTTCAAGAAAAAGAAAGTAGTTTAGAATCAATTACCAAACACAGATTCGTTTCAACGACAGGCTGCGATTGAATCGTTCATTGGAATCCAATGACATCTTATAGTTGAATCGACAATACGATATAATTCGCTCCCATTGGAGAAAACGTCGCTGTATTTGAGGAATACTGAGTGTAACATCCCATTGAATCCAAGCGTAAGTCTTTGACAAAACGACAGATTTTTTTGTGTGTAATTAAGGATTAGAACAGCCGAGCGAGTGGTTTAATAAAAACTTACTGTATCTTAACCCCTCTAAATCTAATTGTATAAAATTTCATGATTACAGCAGTTCAGTTCCAGGTACTAATATTAACCTATAATGATAAGCCTGTACAGAAAACTAGATATATAAAATTTTTTGGTGTAACGATTGATGAATATCTGAACTGGAAGATGCACTGCAAAGCACTCAGCTCAAAGCTCAATTCCGTTTGCTTCCTTATGAGGAATCTGTAGTATACAATTGCTCCAAGCCAGCTTTTACATGCCTATCGTGCTTTAATATCTAATAGACTGAGGTACGTTATATGTTTTTGGAGTACGTCCTGCAGCTAAAGGTGTATTTTTATGCCAAAAGAGAATTCTTCGAACGTAAATACAACAATAAAGGGTGTTTCTATAAAAGTGCAAGGTTCAATCACCTAACATGAATATACATCACGCCAGAACGAAGGCAAAAATAAGGGAATTAGCAAACATGGAGTAACAGATAATAGATCGAAGTGTCCTGATTATCAAAATGGCGTAAGTTTGATACTCATTATTTGTAAAAAGACCGAATGTCTCTGATTATCTAATGTGAAACGGTAATAAGAAAATCGAAATTACTGGTTTAGCTAGTCATGAGAAACATAAGATATGAGTATCAGAGGTTTTGGCAAAGAAACAACATGGCAGCTCACGAGAGTGTGACTGAAAGAAAAAAAAGAAAAGAAAAAATTCTTCAACATGCACAAAAATTTGACATTACAGTAGCCAGTCTCCTGAGTATTTTTTCTAAAGATTGGCATCTACATGCTTAAAAAGTCAGTCTGATGGATAAAGAAGATACTTCACCAATTGGATCTTTAAGATTTGAGCCAAACAATGTGAATGCCGATTTTTCGATTGTTTAGGGCAAACTTGAAGATCTGGAAGATCTGAAATTTTTCATTTCCGCCAAACGAGAGTGAAACTCAAAACTGTGACCAAATTTGTAATCAGCAGCCTCAAATTATCCAAAAAACGAGGTCACCTATCAATAGAACGTTAAATAAGGATTTTATATTTTTAGGTAAACTTGAAGATCTGAGATTTTTTATTTTCGTCAAACAAGGCTGAAACCCAAAACCAGACCTGCAATCAGCACCCTCAAATTATTCTAAACATTGGGTTTTATCTTGAAAGAAGGCCAAATAAAGATTTTCAATTTTTTTAGGTAAACCTAAAAATCTGAAAAGTCTGAATCTTTATATTTTCGTCAGAGAAAACTGAAACTCAAAATGCGACTAGATCTGCAATCAGCACCCTCAAGTTATTCTAAACATGGGGTTTTATTTTAAGAGAAAGCCAAATAAAGATTTTCAGTATTTTAGGTACCTAAACATAGAAATCTGACAAATCAGAAATTTTTTATTTCAGTCAAACGAGACTGAAACCCAAAAACTGCGACCATATTTGTAAACAGCATCCTCAAATTATCCAAAACATGAGGTTTCATCTCAATAGAAATCCAAATAAAGGTTTTCAATTTTTAGGTAAGCCTTGAAGATCTGCTAGATCTGAAATTTTTTACTTCCGTCAAGAAACACTGAAACTCAAAACTACGACTGAGTACGTAACTAAAGATGTACTGTAAAAAATTAAAAAAGGGAGTTCAAACATTCATCTGTTTATTATCCCTTTTTTTGGACCTCTACTCACATTTCCAATACTATTTACGACGTAACATGGAGCTTAATATTTTATGCAATAACCTGGACACGGACTAAACAATGAATTTCACTAATAACAGTAACTGGTAACTTACCTGTAAAAGAGCAGGTACAACAGCTAAGCCTAAAAGGAGCGGCCAACCATCGTTGGTGCCGAATATCTGTTCGATGCCGAGCACTTGGGAGAGCAGCAGTCCAATGGTCACAGCCAGCTGGTTGACAGTGCCCAAGCCTCCTCGCAGGTTCAGCGGGGAGATCTCCGAAATGTACATCGGCACCAGAGAAGTATTTAGACCTGGGAAGGAACGTCATATATATGCGTTAGAGCTTAGACTGTAATACAGTACACAATTTCTTCTACAAGATTTGGTTCAATTGCGACATTAATAGACTAGGATCGGCAAAACATCATTTTTTGGGAACTTGGAGATCTAGGGCATCGGAAATTATTGATTCTTTCCACAAGGGACAAAAACCCGGAACACAGGAAGTTTTATCCAGATCGAAGTCAATAAATACTTTGGACCTGTTTTTCGGCAGTACTTCTAGATTTTCTTAGATTTTAGAATAATGGCTTTCAGCATTGATTAACACATTTAATGCTTTCAGCCTCCATTTTAACAGGTTTTCTCAACATTTTCTACTCTATCCTATGTAAAATTTGCGGTGGAGTCAAATGGCGTACTCAGATTGGCCCCATTTTTGGTGAACTTGGAGATCCAGGGCATCAGATATTTTTTATTTTTCTCAAACCGGACAAAAACTCTGAACAGACGCCAGACTCGTAATTAGAGCACCTGAATTAGCCAACACACGGAGTTTTATCCGGATCGGAATCAAGAAATTTTTTGTACCCCTTTTGCAGTACAGTACCTTTCGATTTTCTTAGATTTTAGAAAAAAAATCTCTCAACCTCCATTTTGACATGCTTTCTCAATATTTTCTGCTCTATTCCGTGTCAAACTTTCCGCGGAATCGAACAGCACACTCAGATTGGCCCTGCGATATCTGGTTCCACAGCAAAAAATATTTTTTTTGCGAACCTGGAGATCCAGCGCATCCAAAATTTTTGATTTTCTTCAAATGGGACAAAAGGTCTGAACAGAGGTCAGTTTCGCTATCAATGCATCTGAATTAGCCAACACACAAAGTTTTATTCAGATCGAACCCAAGAAATCTTTCGTACTTTTTTTTGCAGTACAATATCTTTCAATTTTTTTAGATTTTAGAGCATAGGCTCCCAACCTTTATTTTGACAGGTTTTTTCAATGCTTTCTGCTGTAACCGATGTAGAATTTTCCATGCAATCGAATGGAGGACTCAGATTGGCCCTGCGATGTCTGGTTCTCCAGCAAAAAATATTTTTTGTGAACTTGGAGATCCAGGGCATCAAACATTTTTGATTTTCCTCAAACGAGACAAAACTCTGAAGAGAGGCCAGTTTCGCAACCAGAGCATCTCTATTTGCCAACACACGAAAGTCTATCCAGATCGGACTCAAGAAAATTTTTGTACTTTCGATTTTCTTCACTTCAATTTTGAGACGTTTCCTCAATTTCTTCTGCTCTATCACATATACAATTTTACGCGAAATCAAATGGGGTACTCAGACTGGCCCTGTGATGTCTGGTTCTGTAGGAAAAAATCATTTTTGAGAAATTAGCGATCCAGGGCATTGGAAATTTTAGATTTTTCTCAAACGAGACAAAAGCTCTGAAAAGTCCCTGAATCAGCAAACACACAAAGTTTCGTCCCGATCGAAATCAATAAACGTTTTGCACAACTTTTTGCAGCAGAGTACCTTTCGATGTTCTTAGGTTATAGATTTAGCCTTTTTAGATATGTATTGTGTACAAAGGGGTGTAGGTCAATATCTGCAATACTTCCTTGTCAAAATAGGGTGCATACCTTTTGCTATTCGAAACCAAATTTCCATCCATTCCTGCATATATGCAGAACTTTACGCAAACTTTCGTCAATAAAACCGAACTTAAAAGTTGTCAGACTTGCGAAAACTATTTGGAGCAGTATTATCATTATAAAAAAGCATGATATTACGTCGGACTATACATCTAACTACATACTTACCGCAATTAACACCTATGATAAATCTACCGAAGAAGAGCATTTCGTAGGAATGCGCTAACTTTGTACACCACATCAGAACTCCACCGCCTATTCCTAGAACATTGTTTAACAGCAAGCCACCCTTCCTGTAAAGAAAAGAGTGATGTTACTCTCTGAAATTACTCTAATTTAATAATTTATTACACTGTTCAGTAAATTATACCACTGAGCTGTAATGTACGTTTATCCTAGACGACCATTACATGGCGTCGGAAACGTTAAAACAGAAGACGTATTAGAGAAACACATGTATAACAGATATAAAATAAAATCACTTACAGAACATGGACTTTGACCATGGATGCCGTTAATAAAGCTAGGATTGGAGATACTCCAAGGAGCTGTAAAATAACCTATCTAGGAAATTCTTAAGCAAGGCTTTTTTGAATGCAACCGTATTATAACTGCAGGTAGCTGCGTCTCTACAACGCTCTATACCATGCCTTGTTTTTGGCTGATGAGTCTTGTGACTTGAAGCAGACGTCCTTCCAGGGAAAGGACTGGTAGTATTCTCTTAGGTCGTCCCACTTTGCTGATCCGTAATGCCATACCCGACGAGGCTTTGTACGACGAAGATCTGGAGAATGTATCCTGCAGCGTTGAGACGGTGTTATGGTCAGACGATCCTAGCGGAGCAGTCACTTTCACTGTGTAAATTGTTGGATAACTTGTGAGACATAGGTCCAGCAGGATAGCAAAGTCTCCGTGGCGGCTGGGGATCCTTGTTGGTTCTTTAACTATCTGCTCCAAGCCGCAGCTAATAGCGAAGGCTTCAGCTTCACGTCCATCGTCATCCGTTTTATTTGAACGTTTGAGCCAGTATGAGTTGTGAACGTTGAAGTCATCCAGAGAGAATATCTCTGAATTAGAGTGACCTGATTGCAGCGCATCCAGAGTAGCTGAAAGCTTCTCGATGAGCTCTTTGCAGTTGTTACTACTTGGTGGCCTATAGATGCAGCATATGAATTTGGAATGATTTTGGAAGGTGACTTTAAGCCATATGATGTCAAATTCTTCGTTCGAGCTCTTTCTGTCTATGACAAGAAAGCCCAGATTGAACGTACACGCATACGAAACGTCAGGGCAATTTTACACTTGTTATATAGCTTCAGACCAATAAAGTTTGGACTTTTTTCAAATAAAATAAATTGTGTGCAGGAATTGACAACGCGACACTATTACCGGTGTTGTAATTGAGAAATCCAAGTTACTAGGAAAATTTGAAATATTATATATTTTTTCAACGATTTGTTTTTTGAGAGTAAATAAATATTATTATTATTATTTTTCATTGCACCGAAGGTTGATTCTAGTGATACGTTACATTGATATGTAGGCAGCCTTTACATCTTTGAAACATTAACTATCTAACTGCATGGGAAGTACTCAGACTGACATATTTTTGTTTAGTACGTGACCATCTACGAAGTATCAACATATTAATAACATGGTTAATCGACTTCTGAGCTCAAAACGCGACAACGTTTTCCAACCAATAAACAAAATGAATAGCTTCCCTCTTTTAGGAGGTCTTTCCCTATACGAGGTACATCGTACGGTGGTTAACACTCGATACTAAAGGCCCCCCTTAGCTCCTAGGAAGGGCGTGAGCAAGAAAACAGGGCTGTCTTGCAGACCTGCATCGTGTATAGGATTTGCAGACATATAAAATGCCTCTTAGTGGGTTTAGCCCAGTCAGTGTTGGTCTGAATTAGAAAATAACCTAGCATTTTCGTTTACCTCGGTTCTTCCATTTATTTTATTATTCAATTATGCGATACACTGACGATACGGTCCTAACTTATATAGGTAGTAGTTGGGCAGATGTTTATGAATGAATATTATTAGAATATACAATGATGATAGTCACAATGTCTTAACAGGCATGTTGTGAACTCGTAAAATGTATTTACTCATTTCACGAGTTTCTCTTGGTATATCTTTAAGATATTCATGCAGTAGCTTCCCATTTGTTTTCTGCATCCTCATGCCGTTGACCAGATGACGTACCTACTGGTTCATCCGCCTTTAGGGGCAATTTCTCACCCCAAGGACAAGAAGGTATCCTGACTCTTCTCAACTCGTCCACCCAAAGCTATTGGTTGAGAAGAGGTTACTGCTTATACCGACAGTAGTTTGGTTCCTTTTAGTCGCCTTTTATGACACGCAGGATATACGATGGGAGATATTCTAACCCGCTCCCACACGTGGGAGAAACTACAATAACTATTTCAGAATACCTCAAGAGGCTACTGTTGTACTTATTCTAAAAAAATGTATCATTGAATGTTATGAAACGCTCAGCTCTTTGATATAAATGAGTATGGAAAATAACAAAATCAGAGACAGACTGTCTCATTCACCTAAATCAGGTTAGTGTGCTTCCCTAAATATTCGCTTTTCTTCAAGCGACATCATCATCATCATAGTCACAATGTCTTAACAGACATGTTGTGAACTCATAAAATGCATTAAGTCGGAGCTAGAGTATTGCCGACACCAATATTATCGATAGTTTTGAGCACTGTAGCTCGCCATCGTTCGCGATTTGTTGTCAGTTTAGTGGCGCTTTTGACACTCATATCCAGCAACTGTTTCGTCGTATCCACCCAGCGTGTAGGGGGACGGCCACGGCGCCGCCCACTCGGGGCATGACCCTGAACTACAAGTTTCTCCATATTGTCACTCCTGTGTATATGTCCGAAGAATGTAAGCATTCTCGTCGACACAATGGAGGATAGTCTCTTTGGATTACCGACCTCATCCAGTATGGAGACGTTAGTTCGATGGGCGGTATAAGGAACTCTCAGCATTCTCCTCCATGTCCACATTTCAAAAGCGTCTATGCGAGCTCGATCTGCCTTTTTAACAGTCCAAGTTTCCGAGGCATACAAAAATATGGAGAACACAAGAGACTGAACCATTGACATTTTGGTAGCTTAGTGATGTTATGGTCACGCCATATTTTAGTAAGCTTTGTTATGGCCACACGTGCCTGTTGAATGCGCCGTCGAATCTCATTCTCACAGCTACCTGAATTGTCGATCAAAAAACCGAGGTACACAAAACTTTGAAGTACCTTACAACGGCCTATTGACTTTATTTCTCGATGATTGTCATGCTCTCTATCTACGATAATAACCTTGGTCTTGTTGTAGTTAATACGAAGACCATATGCTGCACTGCGTTGTTCTAAAGCGTTCAACAGAGCTACTAGTTTTTACTGAGAAGCAGCAATAAGGGTTGTAGCGTCAGCAAATCTTAAGTTAGATATGTTGCTTCCACCAATATAGTTATACCGCCATTCCAGTTGTCCAATACCTGTCTCATCACAAATTCAGAGTAAATGTTAAATAACATCGGAGATAATACGCATCCCTGACGAACTCTTTTTCTGGTTGCTGTTTGACCAGACAGGTTTTTTTTTTTTTTTGTTTGTTCACGGCATCGACTTCTATGATTATTATCAATTCTTACACGAGCTGAGCTAGACTCATAGAGTTGCTGTATGAGGAATACTAAGTGGTAAGGGACTCCCATGGAGATAAGGATTTCCCACAGTTTAGGTCACTTTACGTTATCAAACGCCTTAGAATAGTCCACAAAGCAGATAAAAACGGGAAAATAAAGCTCTCTGGCTTTTTCAATAATCTGTCTTAAGTTTAAGATCTGTTCACGCGTACCGCGTCCTTTTACGAAACCTGCCTGCGGCTGAGAAATTTGCCAGCCAATAAAACCCTCCAAACGAGACTGTAAAATATATAGTAGAACCTTGCTTGCATGAGAGATTACCGAAAGTAGGCGATAATTGTCTGGATTTCTTGGAGATCCTTTTTTATGAAGTGGAACAAAAATGGATGTGCACCATTCATCTGGCCAAACACCGGACGACCAGACCCTCTTACAAATATTATATAAAAGAGAGATGCCGTATTCACCCAAGCATTTTAACGTTTCGGCAGAAATAGCATCAATGCCTGTAGCTCTATTAGTTTCTAACTTGTTGAGGGCATGTTCCACTTCAGACAAAAGAATATCAGGTTCATATTCAAAATCCAATGAGAGAACCTGAGGGCCATCCTCATGGTACAGATTTTCGGAGTAACGCAGGATATACGATGGGAGATATTCTAACCCACCCCCACATGGAGGAGAATGGACAATAACTATTTCAGAATACTACTGTTGTACTTATTCTAAAAAAATGTATCATTGAATGTTATAAAACGCTCAGTTCTTTTATATAAGTAAGTATGGAAAATAACAAAATCAGAAACAGACTGTCTCATTTACCTAAATCAGGTTGGTGTGCTTCCCTAAATATTCGCTTTTCTTCAAGCAATATCAGTTATGTTGATTTTGGCGTCACCTTAATTTTGATTTAATCTTTATAGACTACTTACAAAATACTTGCACACTTGTGGAGTACTCCCATACCTAAATGTTCCTATGATAAGAGTTACTTTGATGCCTAATAATAAAACTATACCTAGAACACACACTGAAAGTTTGTTGGGATAGATAATGACTGCTGCGTTTGACAAAAGGTAGCAAGTAGTGTTGTGTTTTTTTCACTGTAGATATAATCATTTCAGTTTTATACTGCTGCTCTGGTTTCGCTGACCATTTATATTATTGGGCGTCTCGTATATCGACTGTACTATAACAATGTAAGGCACGAGAGCGAGTCAAAGAAAACATCCGGACCGATAATAACAAAAGGGAAAATCCCATTTACGTATCATCGAAAATGCGTGTTCGAGAGTCGGAGGGGGATCAACTACCCCCTTTTCCCCCGTTAACCCATCAGCGTCTGCCCACCACACCAGCTCATAAATCATCCGATTCCTCTGTGGCTGCTCTTTCCAGAATTCCCGGGAGTTTAAGAAGTTGCTGATTATGGAGTAGGAAACGAACAAGAAGTTCGGTTGATGGGCGAATCCTCAATTTTTTTCCTTATACGCATAAATAGAATTGCGCCCATGTAAAATTCTTATTGGAATAGTAGAAAATCATAAAGTATGAGAAAAAACCTTGCATCCTTTAATGTACCCCTACCTTATATATTTAACATTTACTCTAAATTTGTGATGAGACAGGTATTGGACAACTGGAATGGCGATATAACTACTGGCGGAAGCAAAATATCTAACTTAAGATTTGCTGATGATACAACCCTTATTGCTGCTTCTCAGGAAGAACTAGTAGATCTATTAAACATTTTAGAACAACACAGCGCAGCATATGGCCTTCGTATTAACTACGACAAGACCAAGGTTATGATCGTAGATATCGTAGATGGCAATCACCGAGAAATAAAGTCAATAGGCCGTTGTGAAGTAGTTCAAAGTTTTGTGTACCTCGGTTCTTTGATCAACAATTCGGGTAGCTGTGAGAATGAGATTCGATGGCGCATTCAACAGGCACGAGTGGCCATGACAAAGCTTGCTAAAATATGGCATGACCATAAAATCACTAAAGCTACCAAAATGTCGCTGGTTCAGCCTCTTGTGTTCTCCATATTTTTGTACGCTTCGGAAACTTGGACTGTTAAAAAGGCAGATCGAGCTCGCATAGATGCTTATGAAATGTGGACGTGGAGGAGAATTCTGAGAATTCCTTATACCGCCCGTCGAACTAATGTTTCCATACTGGATGAGCTCGGTAATCCAAAGAGACTATCCTCCATTGTGTCGACGAGAATGCTTACATTCTTCGGACATATTCACAGAAGTGATAATATGGAGAAACTTGTAGGTCAGGGTCAAGCCCCGAGTGGGCGGCGCCGTGGCCGTTCCCCTGCACGCTGGGTGGACACGACGAAACAGTTGCTAGATATGAATGACAGAAAATCGCAAACGATAGCGAGCTACAGTTCTCAAAACTATTGATAATATTCGCGTCGGCAATACTCTAGCTCCGACTTAATGCATTTTACGAGTTCACAACATGTCTGTTAAGACATTGTGACTATGATGATGACCTTACTTATGAAACCTTAATATAGTGGGGTGTGTTGAGGGCAACCCGTCAGATTAGTAAAAAATATCGATCATCAGAAAAACTAGCGCATATCAGATTAAGGGTCGTACACATAGTCGATATTTAAGGGTTCCTTAATATTTGAGGGTCCCTTACGTAATATCCGTTTTATATCAACAATAAATCCATGGTTCTAATTCGTGGATTGGGTTCGTGGTCAAAATTGACAAGTGTAAAACAGAAATTTGACGTCAAATAGGTCAATGGATTTCTTCTTGGATTTCTTCACTGATTTAGAACCTGTTATAATCTTTGGCCAAGTGTCACGTAAAATTCGGAAGTGCCAACATTAAAAATAATATAATGCATGTCATGCATGTTGCATACCTGTCTCTGTCTATTATATTAAACATTTTCTAAATAAAAATTTGCAATCAAATTATGACTTTTACTGTCAAAAGGCCACAAAAAGATGTGAATTGAAAAGATCTTGGGAAAACCGCCAAACCATATGACAGCAACAGTGTTGACAGCACTGCATGCTGTCCCAAAATCCATGGTTTTATTCAAAGATGTAAAACACAATTTTTTTGACTTCAAAACGGCCATAGATTGATCAATCAATAAATTCACGGAGAAAATGTCGATGTAAAACGGGCATAAGGCTGCCTTGAGTAATAGTAAACAACCAGCATAATACCTCTGAGAATTTCCCATATAAAAATGGTTCCCACAGAATTTGACCTTAGGATGATTTTACGGATGCGAAGCTTGGGTAGAGATGCGAAGAGAAAATATCGATACCGGTACCAACTCGATATTTTTTAGCCAAATAGGCGCGTTTGGTTCGTACAGAGCATTTTGTGTAACTGATTACACCCCTCAATAATCATGTAATTATTTTCGATACCAATACAAAAGTATCTATACCAGCTTGGAATGCCTCAAAAAGTATCGGTGTCAAAAATACTGGATATTAGTGCAGAAGTATCCTAGTATGGTTAGCATCCCTACAAGAAATCATGCAAAAGGGGGGATGCGCTTGTAATTACCGCCAACCTGAGTTATTGTGCTGGTTGTTTACGATGCTGTGGTAATACTCAAGTTAACGAAATGTCAACATGACATTTTCTTGCAGTCAAGGCGACTTTGTAGGTTAATTTTGGAGTATGGTGTTGTCAGTTTCTGTCACATCCGACACATGTTCTACTTGTCAAAAAACTGGAGCACTTGGGACTTCGCGGTAACCTCTTGAGATGGATCGAGGCTTTTCTGTCCAACAGAGATTTTGTAGTTAAAGTTGGCAACAATATCTCCTCTAGAAGACCTGTCATTAGTGGTGTGCCGCAGGGCTCTGTCCTCGCACCAATGTTGTTCATACTGTACACTTGCGACCTCTCTAGCGTCTTCAATTCGACCTATTCCTGTTATACTGACGATACCAAACTTTTTGTCAACCCTTTAACCTGTGCACAAACTTTGCAAAACGACCTCACCTGTATCGCAAATTGGTCAAGGGATTGGAACCTACCCATGAACGCATCTAAATGCTGCGTTCTACACATTGGTAACAACAACCCAATGATGAGTTTCTCGCTCCTTAATGAGACGATTCCCGCTGTCAGTAGTCATTGCGACCTTGGAGTAATTATTAACACTAACTTGGTCTGACCATGTGACCCACATATGCTCCAAATCCAAAAGGTTCATCTACCTACTAAAGAAGTCGTTTAATGGTTGCGACACATCGACGTGTGGCCTTCTCTATAAAACATATGTCAGACCTCTGTTGGAATTTGCTGGGCCAGTTTGGTGTCCAATCCTTGTTCGCGACCATGACCTGGAATCTCTGCAACGCAGATCGACTCGTATCCCGAATGGCGCAACTCGCCCGGACTATAGCTAGGCTCAGAATATTCGGTCTAACTTCATTTTCTGACCGACGTCGTCGTGGTTACCTGATTATCACGTTCCGAGCCATTCGTGGTCTCTTTGGCATAGGTCTATCCCATCTTTACAAACTGAGCACTAACCATCTTCGAGGTCATAACTACAAACTGCAAAAGGAAGCCTTCAGGACAACCGTGCGACAGCATTTTCTGTCAAACAGGATCTTTGAACACTGGAACAGTTTGCCAGACTATGTAGTGAACTCCGGGAGTGTGAACTGTTTTAAGAACAATTTAGATAAGACCCTTAGCTCTTAAGTTTTTTTAACGTTGTACAACGTACTTTTACTTTTTTTCTTACAGTTTCTGAGTTTATAGCCATTGTTGGCTCAACTCTCATTAAAATGGTACCTCAGTCATGCGAGAAAAACTTGGAAAATCAGAATAATAATAATAATAATCACGAAATACTGGCACAAAACAAAAATAGATAACAGAAAACAACATCATTAATTTGAAATATGACAATCTCGTCAAATATTTGTATGAAGCACGCAGATTGAAGAATATAAACACGTGTGACACAAATACAGCGCAACCCTACAGGCACACCCTGAATCGCTGCAACCAACAATACCAGCTGTCGTCCGCGCGGTTTGACCGAAACAGACGCTTTGGAGTAGTTTGGAACTGAGCAGCCAGCTTTCTTGAAACAGATACAGCGCTACTGCTGGACGCGCCGGGTTGACTAGGCCTTTACGGAAACTGTGATCGGGTTAACCCTATCAATTGGAGCACTGACCCTGACCTTCGGAAAGTGATCTGGGATCGGGCAGAAATAGGGTAGTTCACTCTTGTGCAGTAAGTGATTGCGATCGGATGTTTCAGATCAGTAGCCGCTTTACTTTACCGTCTGTTTTTTATTGTTAAACCAACTTTTTCGTTCTTCGATATCCGTTAAATCCATGGAATCATAAATCTCACTTGACAGCTGTTTGACATATAACTGATCTATCCGAACCCAGATCAGTGTTTTCGAAAAGGCCTACTGAAACAGATGCTTTGGAACAGTTTGGTACTGAAGTAGTTTTCTTGAAACAGGTACTTCATGAAACTGGAACAGTTTGGACCTGTTGTTTTAAAAAGCCTGTTTCACCAATTCCTACTCTACGCCAATGACAGCAGAGATACATCACTGAATTCCAGTTGGAATTTTCCCGCTTTAACTTTTTCACAGGGAAATTGGTCCCTTTTAATAATATTCACGCATTTTTTAACAGTAAAACTGCTTTATGTGAGCCCAACTTCCGAAAAAATTAATCAAACGGGCAGCGACTGTATTTAGGGGCTTCCGCTCTAGATGGATTTTATATAGGAATACGCTCTTTTTTCAACAGGAAATAATACAAGAGCTTTTTCCGAGATAATACGAGTAAACACTGAATTTATGTTGGTATTTTGCGTTCAGTATGTTTTTTGCAGTTAACAGTAACGCATTTAAGGAATAATTTCGAGTTTATTTATGTCCTGTTGCAGAAATTATTTCTGCCTTAACATTAATAATTGTACAAAATATTGAAAAGGTGAGTGCATTTGCCACCGATTTTCCTTAGTAGAATGCATTCCTCTCTGAATTCACTTCTACTTCTAAATATAATCCTTGTTTTACGCTTTTCAAGAGTTGAAATCGCAGCCTAAACGTCATGTCGATTAGGTCTTGTTGGCGAACCAACATGGTTTTAATAAAATTATCGTTTAATGAAGAGTGAAGTAATTTATATCTATGTCACAAGTTACTTGTATAGTATTTGACTATAGGTACATTCACCATATTTTGAACTGGTGATACGTTTTTAAAATTGTGGTGGATGCGACTACTTTCAAACCAACATCGGTCACGTTTCCTTGCCGTCTAGCTTTCAATTTGCAGATTGCAGATCTTCGCATCAGGATTGGTTTAATTTATTATCACAAGATATACTTTGAATCACGAATGACTTTTTAATTAACTCTGTCTAAGCTGGGGGGTTGTAGGTTTTATCAAGGAATTAATTTAACATTCAGCTATAATCAAAAGATGTCATGTGTGTACACTTACAGGGTGTTCATTTTAAAACTTCCCAACACGGATATGTCGAAGTCCTTATTTGGACGTTCAATTTTTTTAAATCGGTCGTACCATTTTCGAGAAAATTAGAAAAATATTATGTATCTTAATTTGTTCAGATAGGAATTGAAAACAAACAAAAATACCACTTTTTATCACAATAACTGTTCAAAATGTGGTCTTTTATTAGCCAAACAATGGCAATCATCAAATTCCTGACGGACAGTTGCAAAAACAGTGGAAATGATTCCAATTCATTGTGCCCAAAGTTAATGTGCTCAAGACAAACTAGGTAGTTTTCGTTGTTCTAAATTAATCTTACCGCTTCGTTGCCAGAACCGCTATTTGACAGATAAATAAATAGTCTTCGGAGCAAGACACCACTGTAAGATGCCCCCTAACCTTATTTTGAGCCATAACGTCAAAATAGCAGATGAGTATTGTAAAGGTTGTTGTTTGAAAGAAAATCATAATTCAATAGTGTTCGCTGTAGTTTACCCTAAAATGATGGACGAGTTGATTTTATTCTTATTTCTGTTAATAAAATTTTGTCGTCTCCCCCGGTAAAACGAACTCTGACTCTTTTTATTATTTGTATCACACTCTTTAAGCTTGACGAATTTGGAAGCATTTTTGTAAAACGACGGATAATAATTGTTGCAGATCTACTTAAAAGTCAAAACCAGGGGTGTGAAACTCAAATGAGGACCCTGTGTAGCGGCGTTAGCGCTAGCCACCTAGCACACCTAGCGTGGTTGCGTGAATTATTGATCAGCCAACTCTGTTTCAAACAGATTCCTAGATGCATCAATAGAAGTGGCCCAATTGTTACGCCTAACGTCATTTTGACAGCCATTGTCGTAACTGACATTGTCGTTGCTCGCTTTTGTCGATTGGCGTCTTTTTGCAATTTTGCACTACTTTTGAGATTTTTGTCTGCCTATTGTTGTCTATATGTATTTAGGAATGGGTTCTAAATATTTACGCCGTTGTCTTGCGCCAAATTGCAAGAATGTGGATGCGCGAAGGTAAGTGAATTGCCTGATTTATACCGCTCATCTCATTTTTGTATTGTGCATTTTGATGCAAAATTAATACAAGATTGATCATTTCTACATGAAATATACATATATCATTTGAATGCATTACTAAACACTACTACTCATACTCATATAACTTGTATCACAATCACATACGCTGCCATAAAGGTGTGCAGCATTCCCTCTCTTTGGCAAACCATTGCATTGAAGGTGAGGTCCGATGGTCTAAAAATACATTTTTTTATTTCAGACATTAAATCCCATCTGATCAGCGTGTACGGAGACGCTAGTTAGAACAGATTGGCAACCCAAACCTACAAATATACAAACATCTTGCCTGCATCAATATGAATAGTTAAGTAATATTGCCTCTTTACTCTTCAAATTATATGCCATCAAAGGATTGTAATTATCATGAAATAGTGATCCTAGTGAATAAGACATGCTTTACTTTTATATGAGTTGTTTTTGTTGATCTTGTGTAGCTGACTTTATTTAAGCAATTGTCGTATTGAAATAAATTACAAAAGGGTTTGTTTTGCTTTTATTACAGTAATGCATATCTAATATATTCCCATTCTTACATAATCAGTTGAATGTCCTATACAACGTGGTAGCTTGACACAAAAATTTACCTAACTCATTAATTACCTGTTTTGAAAAATGCACCGATTAGAAAAGTTAAAACACTAATTAAAAAAAATGGAGTACGTGTCGTGGACAATATTAGTTTTATTTATTAATAGGTCACTTATCAATTCCATTTTTTTAAATTAATGCTTTAATTTTTTTTAATCAGGTCCATTTTCAAAACAGGTAATGAATGCTTAAGGTAAATTCTTGTGAGAAGTTACCACGTTGTCTGGAAGCTGAATAAGCTTATACAATATTTCAAAAAGCCCGCTCTTTCCATAACCTGCCCCATCTATCGTCGGTCACCTACACCAAATTTTTTGGGTTGACCTAGTTCACACGCAACCCGAATAGATGGCGCGGATATCAGTCAAAAATGCATGCCAAATTGTCATACACAGAGTGTCCAGTCTTTCAGTGGATTTATTGTCAGTGGTCAAAACCAGTGTCACTGTCAAAACCAAAACAGGTTATGATCTAATTTTTATTCGTGTTGCGCATGCGTGTCGCTTCGTTAATCGCTATGGCTATCGTCCGTACAATACCGGTTTTGGAACTTGTTACGAAATTTACTCAAACTGGATCTGTTGCAAATAACAAAAGGACAGTTCTGGATGAAACCGCCCAAGTTGAAGTTTTGAGACATTTTGGCACAAATCCTAATACTTCATTTCGCAAAATTGTGGATCCTACTGACACTTCATTTGGCTCTATTCAGACAGTTACTAAACTCCATAAATTTTATCCATTAAAAATGAAAATAGTACTCCATACCCTTTGCCATTTGAAATGTTGAAGGGAATGACCCTGGAAGGCGAAGGGTTCAAGAAAGTGAAGTAGCTTTTCGCTAAAATGTTGTCTTCCTTGTCAAATCTTTTGACTTGTCTCAGCCTTTTTTTCAATCCGTGGTTTTCGGTCAATCCGTGGTGAGAAGTTTTGAAATGAATACGGGTATATGCTATTTTCCGGTTTTTATCTGGTTTGTGGACTATTCTAATGCGTTTGATAACATAAAGTGGCCTAAACTATATGAAATCCTCATCTCTATGGGAGTTCCTTATCACCTAGTGTTTCTCATATAGCAACTCTATGAGTCTAATTCGGCTCGTGTAAGAATTGATGGTAACCAGTCTGGTCAAACTGCAACCAGAAGAGTTCGTCAGGGATGTGTATTATCTCCGATGTTGTTTAACATTTACTCTGAAATTGTGATGAGACAGGTACTAGACAACTGGATTGGTGGTGTAACTATTGGCGGAAGCAAAATATCCAACTTAAGATTTGCTGACGATACAACCCTTATTGCAGCTTCTCAGGAAGAACTAGTAGCTCTATTAAACATCTTAGAACAACATAGTGCAGCGTATGGTCTTGGTATTAACTACAATAAAACCAAGGTTATGATCGTAGGTAGTGAGCATGACCATTATAGAGAAATAAAGTCAATAGGCCGTTGTGAAGTAGTTCAATGTTTTGTATACCTCAGTTCTTTGATCGACAATTCGGGCAGCTGTGAAAATGAGATTCGACAGCGCATTCAACAGGCACGTGTGGCCATGACAAAGCTTACTAAAATATGGCGTGACCATAACATCACTAAAGCTACAAAAATGTCGCTGGTTCAGTCTCTTGTGTTCTCCGTATTTTTGTATGCCTCGGAAACTTGGACTGTTAAAAAGGCAGATCGAGCTCGTATAGATGCTTTGAAATGTGGACATGGAGGAGAATGCTGAGAGTTCCTTATACCGCCCATCGAACTAACGTTTCCATACTGGATGAGGTCGGTAGTCCAAATAGACTATCCTCCATTGTGTCAACGAGAATGCTTACATTCTTCGGAAATATACACCGAAGCGATAATATGTAGAAACTTGTAGTTCAGGGTCATGCCCCGAGTGAGCGGTGCCGTGGCCGGCCCCCTACACGCTGGGTGGATACGACGAAATAGTTCCTGTATATGAGTGTCAAGAGCGCCACTAAACTGACAACAAATCGCGAACGATGGCGAGTTACAGTGCTCAAAACTATTGATAATATTCGTGTCGGCAATACTCTAGCTCCGACTTAATGTATTTTACGAGTTCACAACATGTCTGTTAAGACATTTTGACTATGATGATGATGACGATATGCTGTTAACGTTAATGGATTTGATTACTAAAAAACAATTACTTCACTTTTGGGCAACGGTAGTATACCCAAGATCAAAAAGAAACGGTGACTCACCTGCCGAACTTGTTGGCCACCATTCCGCCCCCAAATCCGCCGAGCATGCCCCCGATGGCGAATATGGAGACAGCGATCGAGTATAGCCGCTCCACGGAGTCGTTGTCCAGGTCCTCGCCGTACCGCTGCTTGTACAGGTCCTTCATGAAGTCCTCAATGTTGCCCTGAGGCGCGTTGATCACGCCTGTGTTGTAGCCGAACTGGAACATGCCCAGCACGGCCGCCAAAATGGCGTACGACAGGAAGAACGTCAGACCCTGCAAAAAAAGATTGGTTTAGTGCAGTAGCGTAACTTCAAGTTCGCCCCCCCCGCAAGGTATTCCCCCCCGCAAGAAATTTTCTGTGGCTTCTTTTTTTCATAATATATACAGGGTGGGTCCAAAGTTGATTCCTTTTTAAAATGTGTATATAAAAGTCGTTGAAATAAATAACTTTTCCAAATAAATTTTATCCGAAAGCTGGAAAATAAGAGAAATACAGAATCAAATAAAGTCAATCTGGACCCTGGTCTGGACTTGGTGTATTGAGATGTACATAGTCTCTTTATGTTTAGTTTTTTGCTTAACATGTACCTAAACTAGTGCACTAGTTACTTTCAGTTTGTCGTAGTTAATTCTAAATTGGTAAATCCTACAATTTGCGTTCATAACAATGTGCCTCTTTTAGGAATTACCTATTTAAAATTGACAAAGATAAACAGAAGGTGACAGGTACAATGCCTAATAGATAAGACTAAAATCGGAACAAAAAACTAAACATAAATAGATTAGGTAGCTACACCTTGATACACAAGGCTAGATTTAAATTTTTTATTTTGGATCTCACTTATTTTTCAACTTTCTAAAAAAAGTAATCTGAAACACTGCTAAAAAAGTATCAACTTAGGACTCACCCTGTATATATTAAAGAGAAAATCTTGGGGCTGTGACCAGAATTTTGAAAAGAAACACGGGTCACTGCATAAAGGAGACTGCCAAGCTTTCGCCAACGTTTATTGCCACCTTCACGGCTTTAACGTTAAGATTTGCTCGCAAAAGCAGCAATGATCATTGAGTCACAGACTTTAAATGCAAATTTGAAACACAAAACGTCAAAAAATATTTGGTTAATTTAACAACAAAGGTCACACAAACAACCAATACACAGGTGTAAAATACAAGCTAAACAATGACTTTTACATGTTTAAATCACCCGAAAAATTACAAAATTCGTGGTTTGAAAACAAATATATTTCGAATTAATTTCTTTTAGAAGGTCGTCATTTAGTTTGTATTTTACACTTATGTGCTGGTTGTTCGTGTGACCTGTGTTGTGGAAAACATAGAGTTAAGTTAGCCAAAAAGTTCTTGACGTACGCTGTCTTGCCATATGTTTCCATTTATTGCGGATACTGCGCCGATTTTTAGGGTTTGTTTTTTCGTTTTTTTCACTCTTTTCGATGATAGGTATGTATCATGGTGTTCATAGGTATTATTTGTGAAAAATACTAAAATACAAGGAAAGCGACATTTCCATTTAGTACTTTATTGTTGCACAAAAGATAGCACGTGAGGACCCTGTGCCTCCAGGACTAC
Organism: Callosobruchus maculatus; assembly: GCA_951848785.1. Classification (NCBI taxonomy): domain Eukaryota; kingdom Metazoa; phylum Arthropoda; class Insecta; order Coleoptera; family Chrysomelidae; genus Callosobruchus; species Callosobruchus maculatus. The sequence continues at coordinate 5,740,536 of CATOUR010000083.1, forward strand.
GGGGCCCCCAAATCCACGGGTCCTCTCGCAGCTGCGGGCCCTGCGGGCCCTTAGTTACGCCACTCGTTTAGAGGAAGCAGAAAGCTGGAAACTGTTAACTTGCGCTTTCCTGAGGTGACAAGAGCTAAGATGTAGGTAAGAAATACTGCCCACAGTGGAATCATTCCTAAACTTTCTTCTGTCGAGTGCAGATATTTGCTGTTCCTAAAATGTTTTTAGACCAATCAGGAATCAATCCATTTCGCACATGCCTCGTAATTGCACTGGTTTGTTCTGAAAATGCCTCTCATTTAATGAATAGGATAGAATAGAATATATATATTTCATGTTGAACATTACACTAATGTTTTACTTATGTGAAAGAAAACATTTACTTCACATATTGTCTTACTCAAAATTCGTATAACGAACATTAAGTAAAATAACACTTATTAGACTTATTAGACAGGTTACAATAACACAATATAGTATATCACAAAAAATAGCACACAAATAATCCAAAATGCCAACTATATAACATTTCTTTCTGTCGAATTATCATTTAAAATATCGCATATAGTTTCATAATTTTTTATAATCAACATATTTTAGATAGCTTGGCAGATTTTTTCCAAGAAGTGTTTTGATACTATCTGGAAGTTAATTAACCCTAGAATACTAACCTTATTTTTATACCTATTACTACTAACCTTCGTAAAATTTACTACTTGAGAAAGGATCACAATTTAAAAAAAAAAACGTTTTTATCGTTTATTAACTTTTACTGAAAATTGTTCATAATAAGAATATTTCTGAATGCAAGTATTAATAATAACAAGAAAAATTCCATTTTTGAACTGCAAGACACACAGCAAAGAGCAGATGTTCGCCGCAAAAGGACCTTTGGCAGTGCTCACATTAGCGCGTCGCCATTCTAAGTTTTTTGAAGGACAGTGTTGGCACCTTGCACTCTTGTTTAGACTAGGAGTGGCTCTATCCTCTGATCCATCTTGGTTTAATATATTCTTAATAATTAATCTTAGCGAGCGGGTTAAAGTTGGTCAAGTTTTTCGTTGTACCAACCATGGTTTTATTAGCTGGTTTTATGATAAATACATACTTTTTTTTCTCGAGATGGTTCCTAGCTCTTTGTTTATTGGTTGTGATTACACACAATCCACGAATTCAGACTCAGATGGAATAAAGGCTTCTTGAACATTATATTCGTTCTCGGAACCACTATCCAACGCACTCTATTCTCCTCATTTTCACCGGACAATAATCCCGTTAAACCTTGTTTCGCTTCTAATGGTAATTATTTTTGTCATATCCCATTTGTTAGCTTCCATTATGTTATATTTTGAAAAAACTTAGAAACCAACGATATTGACAAAAAATAATCAAAATAACGCTAAACTGGTCTTATGTTTAAATATAACATTTATACTAACCTTCGTAAAATTTACGACGCCGTTGTCCAAATAAAACTATTCCAATTACTATCAAATGCACTTTGGGTCACTAACTTACTCACACCGATCTAATAGAAGATTAGGCGAGCGTACAAGGTCAAGGGTTAAGCCGTGTCGATAAAATTGCAGATTAAACTAAGTCTCGTCATAAAATTTACGATAGTTAGTATTCTAGGGTTGAAGTAGTTCGGTCCATAGTAATTATACGCATTTCTCGAGCTTTCTAAACGTAAATACTCTATACTCAGATATTTTGTCCTTCTCTTGGGTTATATTTCTGTTTTTCTGTTTTCTCACTGGCTAATTTAAATGGATTTAAACATATATCGGGGATTTTAATACATAGAAGGATGGAGTTGTAAGTAATTGTACCTCGACGAACTTCTTCCTGACCTCATCGCGATATCCTAAGCCCAATCCTACGTTGCAACGCGAAAATTCTGGACATGTGACTTGAATAACCCCAGCTCAAAATCCCATCTCCACAATGAGGAACAAATAAAGCATGATGCAGTAAGTAAGTGGTTGAGGTCAATTACTCTTGCTAGATTTCCTATGATAAAAATATTTGTAGACCATTTTTTTGCCAAAGTATTAGTGTGTCCTTTCTAAGCAATGTGGAATCCAACTGAATGCCTGCTGTGACATATTACAATGCATTGCCTCGTCATTTGAAAGAGGCGGCATCTATTGTGGACTTCAAAACGAAACTCAAATTATTTCTACTACACCACCAGCAGTCATCTTGATAAATAATGTATGTCATACTGCTATTATTATTATTATTATTATGTTACATATTCTATCACTTTTTTTCTCTGTATTTTATTGTATTGTCTCTTAAGCACTTTGGTGCAAATAACTTTACCTATATCTCTTTTATATTACTCAATTTCATATTGCTAATTTTGTTTATATACAGAATCTCCCACGACGATTAAGACGAGCAATATATCGGAACTGGGCAGTAGTAGATAATTATAATTTTTGGGGTGTAAGTTACAGCAAATGTTGCATCTTTCGTTATTATGGCCTTATCCAATGAGGTATTTGTTTTTCGTCATGGGACGTCCGATTCAAAATTTTTAATGGGACACCCTGTATATTAATGCCTTTCTGTGTTTCTGCTGATGAAACAACTCCAAAAAACTGCTATGTTTAATTGTACAACTGTAGGCAGGGTTTTTCACCTTTCGTTTAAAGACATACCACCGCGGATTTCTCGAAGACTGCTGATCAAAAAAAGAAACGCCAATACACGTCAAAAGATTTGTCTCGGGAACAACATTTAAACCAAAAGCTACTTCACTCCCTTGTACCCTCTGCCCCCCTCCTCGGAATTATCCCCTTAGGCATTGTAAATGACAAGGGGTATCTCGTTTCAAAGGTATGTCGAGGTGCCTTATTTTGAAGTTTGATTTTCTTAAAATCGGTCGATTTGTTTTCGAGAAAATTAGAATCTTTATGTATCTTAACTTGTTCGAATAGGATACAAAAACATAGGAAAATATCACTTGTTATTGCAATAGGTGTTCAAATGTTGCCTGTCATTGGCCAAATGATGATATATAGGCAATTTTCAAATTCCTGACGGGCAGTTCGAATTTCACTTGTGACTAGTATATTATGATCTTGCCATTTATCACAAAAACATGTTTGCAAAAAGCCGATTGCTTTCAGTAAACATAGATCGCCTTCAGCTTTAAAGTTGTCAATGACAAACCCAAATCTCGCAGATCACATGTTTTGAACTGAGGCTTGAAGGTTAATTTGCTAATCTGGTAAAAATAATAGTTTATTCGTAGGCTATGGGATGATTTAGAAAATAAATGATCGTGAACACATTAAGTAAGGTTCTACTATATATTTTACAATCTCGTCTGGAGGGTTTTATTGGCTGGCAAATTTCTCAAGTGGAGGCAGGTTTCGTGAAAGGACGCGGTACGCGTGAACAGATCTTTAACTTAAGACAAATTATTGAAAAAGCCAGAGAGCATTATCTTTCAGTTTTTATCTGCTTTGTGGACTATTCTAAGGCGTCTGATAATGTAAAGTGGCCTAAACTGTGGAAAATCCTCATCTTTATGGGAGTTCCTTATCACCTAGTGTTTCTCATACAGAAACTCTACGAGTCTGATTCAGCTCGTGTAAGAATTGATGGTAACCTGCCTAGTCAAACTGCAACCAGAAAAGGAGTTCGTCAGGGATGTGTATTACCTTCGATGTTGTTTAACATTTACTCCGAATTTTTGATGAGACAGGTACTAGTCAACTGGAACGGCGGTGTAGCTATTAGCGGAAGCAAAATATCCAACAACAACAACAAGATTTGCTGACGATACAACCCTTATTGCAGCTTCTCAGGAAGAACTAGTAGCTCTATTAAACATTTCAGAACAACATAGTGCAGCGTATGGTCTTTGTATCAACTACAATAATACCAAGGTTATGATCGTAGATAGGTGGCATGATAATCATCCAGAAATAAAGTCAATAGGGAGTTGTGAAGTACTTCAAAGTTTTGTATACCTCGGTTCTTTGATCGACAATTCGGGTAGCTGTGAAAATGAGATTTGACGGCACATTCAACAGGCACGTGTGGCCATGACAAAGTTTACTAAAATACGGCGTGACCATAACATCACTAAAGCTACAAAAATGTCGCTGGTTCAGTCTCTTGTGTTCGCCATATTTTTGTATGCCTCTGAAACTTGGACTGTTAAAAAGGCAGATCGAGCTTGCATAGATGCTTTTGAAATGTGGACATGGAGGAGAATGCTGAGAGTTCCTTAAACCGCCCATCGAACTAACGTTTCCATACTGGATGAGCTCGGTAATCCTCCAAAGAGTCTAGCCTCCATTGTGTCGACGAGAATGCTTACGTTCTTCGGACATATTCACAGAAGCGATAACTTGTAGTTCAGGGTCATGCCCCGAGTGGGCGGCGCTGGGTGGATACGACGAAACAGTTGCTGGATATGAGTATCAAGAGCGCCACTAAACTGACAATAAATCGCGAATGATGGCAAGCTACAGTTCTCAACACTATTGATAATATTCGCGTCAGCAATACTGTAGCTCCAACTTAATGCACTTTGCGAGTTCACAGCGTGTCTGTTAAGACATTGTGACTCTGACGATGGACATAATACAATTAATGTTATGGTTAAAATGAAAATTTCATTCGCGGGCGGGTGTTTACTGCCGCTAGACGTAACGTAGATACTGTATTACGAAGTCGTTGAGACGTACGACATGAGTTTCAATTTAGATATATGTATAAAGCATTACACAGTTCTGTCTCTCTGTATCTATCTCCCTTTCACCTATTTCTCAGAAACGAACAGCATAGCTGCATAGATCCTCTTTGCAGTATACAATTTATATGATGAGATTCTTAGCCTTAAAGGAGAAATAATAATCTTTGAAGTTCCATTTTAATTAACGAAACAAGAGAAGCGGACGTCTTGTGTTGCTGGTAAACATTACGCGGCGTTCAGATGTTGAATATGCACTGTATATTATACACTATATAGGTTGCTGGTGTATTTGTAATTAGATCCAATCAATAAATTATTGATGATTTTTGGGGTAAAAGTAGTAACAAACAATGAATAATGTTTATATCAGGCCCGTAGCCCCGTGTGGGTGCGGGTTAAAATATATCCCATCGTATATCCTGCGTGTTGTAAAAGGTGACTAAAAGCAAAGTTTACGAAATACGGAATACATATAAGTTGGATCACTCTCCGTCGGCACTTTGAAGAACTCACATGAAAACGATGCCGCGGCCGCACGCTCCAGTTAGTTTTTGCGTTGGTTTTTGCTCAAGTACGAGGGTCTTTTAGCGGGGACTTGCTAACGCCTGGGTTGTACGTATATACGAGGGTCATTGAAAAACTGCTACGTATTGACGGCCGATTTAGACATACAAATACAAATATAACGTTTATTTTGCTAATGCACTAAGCTACATAAATGGATATAAAAAATAAAGCTTAGTTAAACTATTACTAATGAATCTCAAATGATTTTACATATTGTAGCTATTTCGTAGATAAGTAAAAATTGATCGTTCAAAGGTGCTGTAGTATTTTTACCTTAGTGTTTTGTTTATTTGGCTTATTTTTGAGATCACAGTTTATACATTTTATGGTATAGTATATACGAACTCGTATGTAAAATTTTAAAAGATAATCATGTGGAAATGCTTTACATGGATATGAATAAATTATTTTTGACATTTTGCTTTTCAGTGTCACTCCAATTACTACTGCAGAAACTAAATTGTTAAAGTTATCAACAAAAATATTTTCGGGCTCTAAAATATAATTTACAATGTCCCTGGGTGGTATGGTAAGACCACCGAATAAATATTTTGTCACATTATACGCTTTTAGCGTGATACAATCCTTTAAGTACCTGGAGCTCTTGAACTAATCACTTTAGACACCAAGTGTGCTAGTTTGTTGGAATTGTTTTATCGGGAATAACACAGGCACAAATATACAGGGTGTCCCATTAATAATTTTGTATCGAATGTCACGTGACCAAAAACAAATACCTCGTTGGGTAGTACAATGACAAAAAAAGACACAACATCTACTCTAATTTACATGCCCAAAATTATAATTCTCTACTACTGCCCAGTTCCGACATATTTCTTATCTCAATCGTCGTGGGATACCCTGTATTTATGTCCCTTACATTTCAAGGTTTACCACAAAATAAGGATGGATCTGATTGTCATTCTCCATCCGTTAATAAATTTAAATTTCTTGGTAATATCCTTTCTCGCGAAATTGATTACTCTCAAACTTCTAAAAAGATTATCCATTTCCTGCAAACAAATCCGAGATAACAAAATCCGATATTTTTGAGACAATGTATAGACTTCGCGTTAAACACGTTCAACCTCTATTTTGCGTCGCCCGTATCTCACGGCTGACGTCGGTACACTGCTACCGGTGTACCGGGTTGACGGGGCAAGGGGCAGGCCGTTTTGATATTTTTGCGGAGTGATCCAACTTATATATATTCCGTAAACTTTGCTAAAAGGAACCAAACTACTGTCGGTATAAGCAGTAACCTCTTCTCAACCAATAGCTTTGGGTGGACGGGTTGAGAAGAGTCAGGACACCTTCTTGTCCTTGGGGTGAGAAATTGCCCCTAAAGGCGGATGAACCAGTAGATACCATCTGGTCAACGGCATGAGGATGCAGAAAGCAGATGCGAAACTACTGCATTAAAGATCTTAAAGATATCCCAAGAGAAACTCGTAGAATGAGTAAAGGCATTTTACGAGTTCACAACATGTCTGTTAAGACATTGTGACTATGATGATGATGGTTGCCAGGATTTCACTTCGGGGGAGGGGGGGGGCTTAACAGCTTAATTATCTGACCTGTGGGGGGGGAGTGTAGAAACCGGAAACAGTGAGGTATCATCAACGACGTCATACTAAAGGACGTATTGGGTATCAGGAGTAGGACGTCGTTGGGTGTCATCATTTTTGACGAGCAAAAAAGGGGGATGATTAGGTTTCCGTTTCTCAAACATCCTGGAGGAGCAGTAAATAAGCGTCACCATTACAGCGAAAAAAGGTTTTGTGGCTCTTACCCGCTATGAAAAAACCGAACAGGTCACGGCCCTACATAGAGGGACATGTAGAGTATTCGAAATATTCAAAACCTGTTTTTATCTAGATACCCCCAAGCACTGGGGGGGGGGGGGCTTGAGCACGATATACTTTTTTGCTGGCTATTACCCATTCTTTTGATATCCCAAAATAAATAAATTATATCAAATATAGAATAACCAAACGATATGAATATATAGTGTCGCATGTTTTAATGGTGTTTATATTTTACATTATCAAGGAACTAAACTCGAAATAATATGCATTAACGCTTACTTGGGTTTAAAGGTGAAACATAAAAATGATTCCTCTAAGAAATTGAACAGAAACTGTATTCAATATAATACTCGCATAGGTACATAAATTCAACTGTTTCATGATTTTCCTATGTTCATCAACACCAAAACATGCATAAACTGCAAACTGTTGCTTCTAACTTTTCAACGATGTACCTACCACTAGTCAGTAGTACTATTAGAAATAATTGTTAATATTCTTTATTTGTCAATTATTTTATGAGCAACACTTAGAACTTAGATGGTGGATACCTATAAAGACTCTAATTCTTTTTTGAATTTGTTTTGATCCCTTGAATACTTTACCCAGTAATTAACCACCTTCAAACTTTATTGAGACGGTTTATTTTAAGCTCGTAGCATTAAAGTGTCAACAGTTCAGAAATATATAAATCACTAACTTACGGGGGGGGGGGATAGCCTGGATACGTGCCTGGTTTATATACAGGGAGGTCCTGAATTTCCTTGACACGTGATATTCTCGTAACAAAAATAGGTTCAAATATCATTCATCATCAAGTATCAAGTATCAAGTATCAAGTATCAAGTATCAAGTATCAAGTATCAAGTATCAAGTATCATCAAGTATCATAGCATGCTTTTAAAAAGTTTTCTTGTACCCCAACTCTTATACCTCACCCTCAACTTTTATTCTTCAAATAGCACCAAATAGTTTTATCTACACAAACTAAGTCCTAATATTACCTAAAATCTTGCAGTATCTTTGATTTTACACGCAAACTTATTTTTTTCGTAAAATCATAAGTTTAAGATAAAAAAAATGGAGTCAAGTTGATTGACTCAGTACTTCCCACACATTACGGTGATACCAGTTTATTACTTTCCCATAGCATAAAAATTTAGTCTGAGATCCCCTTGCAACAAAATCATCGCCAGTACCCCCCCCAAATTGTCATGTGCTGCTAGGTCTTTCCTGTACAGGCCAATGAACAGCCTATTATCAATAATACAAACTTTTCAGTTTTACAACGTGATGCAGCGGTTACTGAGATCACGAGGACAGAAAAACGCGTACAGACAGACCGACAGACAGACCGACAGACAGACAGACAGACCGACAGACAGACCGACGAAAATGATTGACGTGGATTTTCATTATGTAGGCATCATGAAACGCCCAAAAAGTGTATTATCTCAAAATTTTCGCGATTACAATACTCCCCTCACCTATCGGTGTGGGAAGTAAAAGAATTATCTTGACGCAAAAAAGGGATAAAAATAAAACTAATTGGTTTTTTAAGGGCACTGAATGACCTGTAATACATGTTTTCGAAAACGAATGTCTTTTTATGCTTTTTTATTACGAAAATATTACGCTTCAAACAAATGCCTATTTCATTTATCTTATGTTAATGACTATGAAAAAATTGGTTTCTGCATAAAGTCAAAACACTACAAGATATTAAATAAAATAATGTCCTCATTAATGTAGAAAAAGCTGTAAGGTGCTATTTGGCCAAAAAGTAGGGGTTTTTTTAGGGGTTGAAGTAAAAAAATGTTTCGAAAGCATGGTGTGATAGGTTGAAAGGCTCACTTAGTTTTCCTTTTTATCTGTTTTTGTTACGAAAATATTACGTTTCAAAGAAATTTTATTTATTTTATCTACCTTATGCTCAGAACTTTACGAGAAAATTAGGTTTTTGTATAAAATCAAAGGTACTACAAGATTCTAAATACAATAAGAACTTAATTTGTGTAGGAAAGACTATTAGGTGCTAATTGGAAAAAGAAATTTGGGGGTGAGTTTTAAGGATTGAGGTACCAACATTTTTTTGTGAAAGCATGGTATGATGGACCCCGCTGTACTTTCAAACATTCCACCCAGTTTTCGTTTGAACATTTTTTTGTTACGAGAATATCACGCCAAAAAAATTCAGGGACACCTTGTATTTTCAACTGTACAGTCATTGCCACCAATTCTTCCGTGGCCTGGTACTAAACTGAGGTGCACAGCATTTCGTGAAGCTAGTAAGCTGATAGTGTTGATAATTAAAGCCTGATGATACCTCTAAAGAACATATTTTCTGCCTTTGTGAATTTCAATGCAATCCTCTATGCGTCCAAGCCACAGAAAATACGATAGACTTTGCAGATCATTAAAAGGATGATCTAAAAGCTCCACATCGATATAAAACATGCTAGAAACACGGTAAAGGTATGCGGCAGCTTTCAATCTGCATCAAAGGGTAACAAATCTCCGAGAGAACTCGCCAGGTAATCGGCTCAATAAATTCATTCAGTTCCATTCTACCAAAGCATGGCAAAACAAAGCACGGTCTCTGTTATTCTCGACTGTAGCCATTCTTTTCTACTTTAATTATTAGCAAACGTTGACGACAACAGTTTTTCTCCGAAACAATACACTTTTTCGAATAGGCGCGTTCGTAGTTTCCCATTGAATCCATTCGTTTTTGTTTCTCAATTTCAGGCCTGTTTGCATTGGCTCTAATTACGTTTTCTCTTTTTATTTTGCTGCTGCTTTCGTTTAATCTGGTCATACTGTTATCCAGTTTTTGTTATAGTTTGCCGTTAAAGCTAAACCAGATTTTCAGGAGATTCAAAAAAACTTATGCACCGTGTCCCAGGACGAATGCCGTAAAAAGAAATCGCACGTATGTTTCGTAATGTGAAGCCGATGTCAAAAGGAATTATTCTTAAATTCGCATTTGTTACAGAGAAAATAACATTTGAAGATTTGTTGTAAAGATGAATGAACGTGTGTGGCCCACCTTATTTCACTTTCACTTTCAGGTAGCAATAGACCGATCTCTGTGGTCGAGCTGGAACGCAGAAGACTGGCAGTGGCAGCTTCACTTTCAAAGGAGCTCGATACCATTACCGCTTGGGGGCTTAAGAATATGGTTATATTTATTGCCTCCAAGACCCAGTATTGTACGCTATCAAACAAGAAGTGCCCAAGCCAACACCAGGTTCTAATGAACAACCAGGCTCTGCCAAGCAGTCATTCATTCAAGCTGTTAGGAGTCAACATTACAGAAAATCTGATCTGGCACGAACACGTCGCGTCAATTGCAACAGCTGCTGGTAAAAAGCTTGGGTACCTATTTAAAGCCAGAAAGTATTTCTCACCATGTAACCTTCTCACGCTATATAAAGCCCAGGTAAGACCGTGCCTGGAGTATTGCTCTCATGTCTGGGGAGCTGCTGCCCCTACTACCCTCTCTATGCTAGATGCCGTCCAGAGAAGGGCAATTCGACTAATTGGTGATCCGGCCTTAACGCGCCACCTTAAGCCACTTTCTCACCGGCGTGTTGTTGGTGACCTCTCACTCTTCTACCGATATTCTAACGGGATATGCTCCTCTGAGCTATCCTCTATCGTTCCGCCGCTCACTGCTCCTATCAGATGTACCCGTATTCTCATCCTAAGACGGTCGTTCTTCATACATCAAGAACTGAGCGGTACAACCGCACATTTATTCCCAGGGTGTCCAAGGCTTGGAATGGACTGCCAGAGGATGTATTTATTGGGCCTGCGGGTATTGGCCCATTCAAATCTCGCGTTAACAAACTTCCCCTAACATAACCCTTTCACAGCAACCGTGGGACTCTGGTATTTAGGCTCTGCCGGCGCGGTGTGCTCAGTTATGTAAAAAAAAGGTAGGAACAGTTTGGTCGACGTATGTTTTCTTTAAGTTTATGTTTTTTAATATGTTTCTATGAGCCTAGGATAACTTATGTACATATTTATACACATATGACATATCCAATCCATTGTGGTAAATGGCAAACGCAGAAAAATAAATGTTTGCTTTTATGCTGACTGATGTGTCATTGACCATTAGAAGTGCACAATAACGTGCTATTGATCAATAGGAGAGTTCTCGGTCCTTGGTTTTCAGTTAATCACGCAACATGACACTGGTTAGAGTCCTAGCTTATAGAGTATTCAAATCGTTTGGTTCGCAGACAGATCGGAAAAATGTTGGGCACCGGCTGGATTCGATTGTTTTGAGTTGCTGCCTCAGGTAACGATTATCAAAAATTTTCAGATCCTCAGATCTTCAAGTTCACCCTAAAAATCTAAAATTGCCATTTGACTTCCTATCAGGACGAAAACTGGTGTCATATGTATTTTGAGGGTGCTTATTACAAATCCGGCCGTTGTTTTGAGTTGCTGCCTTAGGTAACAATTATCAAAAATTTTCAGATCCTCAGATATATTCAAGTTCACCCTAAAAATCTAAAATTGCCATTTGGCTTCCTATCAGGAGGAAAACTGGTGTCATATGTATTTTGAGGGTGCTTATTACAAATCCGGCCGTTGTTTTGAGTTGCTGCCTCAGGTAACAATTATCAAAAATTTTCAGATCCTCAGATATATTCAAGTTCACCCTAAAAATCTAAAATTGCCATTTGGCTTCCTATCAGGACGAAAACTCCTGTCATATGTATTTTGAGGGTGCTTATTACAAATCCGGTCGTTGTTTTGAGTTGCTGCCTCAGGTAACGATTATCAAAAATTTTCAGATCCTCAGATCTTCAAGTTCACCCTAAAAATCTAAAATTGTCATTTGGCTTCCTATCAGGACGAAAACTGGTGTCACATGTATTTTGAGGGTGCTTATTACAAATCCGGCCGTTGTTTTGAGTTGCTGCCTCAGGTAACAATTATCAAAAATTTTCAGATCCTCAGATCTTCAAGTCCACCCCAAAAATCTAAAATTGCCATTTGGCTTCCTATCAGGACGAAAACTCGTGTCATATATATTTAGAGGGTGCTTATTACAAATCAAGCCATTGTTTTGAGTTACTGCCTCAGGTAACGATTAGCAAAGATTTTCAGGTCCTCAGATCTTCAAGTTCACCCTTAAAATCTAAAATCGCCATTTGGCTTCCTATCAGGACGAAAACTCGTGTCATATATATTTTGAGGGTGCTTATTACAAATCCGGCCGTTGTTTTGAGTTGCTGCCTCAGGTAACGATTATCAAAGATTTTCAGGTCCTCAGATCTTCAAGTTGACCCTAAAAATCTAAAACTGCCATTTGGCTTCCTATCTGGACGAAAACTCGTGTCATATATATTTTGAGGGTGCTTATTACAAATTCGGCCGTTGTTTTGAGTTGCAGCCTTAGGTAAAGATTATCAAAAGTTTTCAGGTCGTCTGATCTTCAAGTTAACCCTAAAAATCTAAAATTGCCATTTGGCTTCCTATCAGGACAAAAACTCGTGTCATATATATTTTGAGGCTGCTCATTACAAATCCGGCTGTTGTTTTGAGTTGCAGCCTTAGGTAACGATTATCAAAAATTTGCAGATCCTCTGATCTTCAAGTTCACCCTAAGAATCTAAAATTGCCATTTGCCTTCCTATCAGAACGAAAACTTGTATCATATATATTTTGAGGGGGCTTATTACAAATCCGGTCGCTGTTTTGAGTTGCAGTCTCAGGCAAAAAATATCAAAAATTTTCAGATCCTCAGATCTTCAAGTTCACCCTTAAAATCTAAAATCGCTATTTGGCTTCCTATCATGAGGAAAACTCGTATCATTTATATTTTGAGGGTGTTTATTACAAATCCGGCCGTTGTTTTGAGTTGCTGCCTCAGATAACGATTAGCAAAGATTTTCAGGTCCTCAGATCTTCAAGTTCACCCTAAAAATCTAAAATTGCCATTTGGCTTCCTATCAGGACGAAAACTCGTGTCATATATATTTTGAGGGTGCTTATTACAAATCCGGCCGTTGCTTTGAGTTGCTGCCTCAGGTAACGATTATCAAAGATTTTCAGCTCCTCAGATCTTCAAGTTCACCCTAAAAATCTAAAACTGCCATTTGGCTTCCTATCAGGACGAAAACTCGTGTCATATATATTTTGAGGGTGTTTATTACAAATCCGGCCGTTGTTTTGAGTTGCTGCCTCAGGTAACGATTATCAAAGATTTTCAGGTCCTCAGATCTTCAAGTCCACCCTAAAAATCTAAAACTGCCATTTGGCTTCCTACCAGGACGAAAACTAGTGTCATATATATTTTGAGGGTGCTTATTACAAATTCGGCCGTTGTTTTGAGTTGCAGCCTTAGGTAAGGATTATCAAAAGTTTTCAGGTCGTCTGATCTTCAAGTTAACCCTAAAAATCTAAAATTGCCATTTGGCTTCCTATCAGGACAAAAACTCGTGTCATATATATTTTGAGGCTGCTTGTTACAAATCCGGCTGTTGTTTTGAGTTGCAGCCTTAGGTAACGATTATCAAAAATTTCCAGATCCTCTGATCTTCAAGTTCACCCTAAGAATCTAAAATTGCCATTTGCCTTCCTATCAGGACGAAAACTTGTGTCATATATATTTTGAGCGGGCTTATTACAAATCCGGTCGCTGTTTTGAGTTGCAGTCTCAGGTAAAAAATATCAAAAATTTTCAGATCCTCAGATCTTCAAGTTCACCCTTAAAATCTAAAATCGCTATTTGGCTTCCTATCAGGACGAAAACTCGTGTCATATATATCTAGAGGGTGATTATTACAAATCAAGCCGTTGTTCTGTGTTACTGCCTCAGGTAACGATTAGCAAAGATTTTCAGATCCTCAGATCTTCAAGTTCACCCTAAAAATCTAAAATTGCCATTTGGCTTCCTATCAGGACGAAAACTCGTGTCATATATATTTTGAGGGTGCTTATTACAAATCCGGCCGTTGCTTTGAGTTGCTGCCTCAGGTAACGATTATCGAAGATTTTCAGGTCCTCAGATCTTCAAGTTCACCCTAAAAATCTAAAACTGCCATTTGGCTTCCTATCAGGACGAAAACTCGTGTCATATATATTTTGAGGGTGCTTATTACAAATCCGGCCGTTGTTTTGAGTTGCAGCCTTAGGTAAGGATTATCAAAAGTTTTCAGGTCCTCTGATCTTCAAGTTCACACTAAAAATCTAAAATTGCCATTTGGCTTCCTATCAGGACAAAAACTCGTGTCATATATATTTTGAGGCTGCTTATTACAAATCCGGCTGTTGTTTTGAGTTGCTGCCTCAGGTAACGATTATCAAAAATTTTCAGATCCTCAGATCTTCAAGTTCACCCTAAAAATCTAAAATTGCTATTTGGCTTCCTATCATGAGGAAAACTCGTGTCATTTATACTTTGAGGGTGCTTATTACAAATCCGGCCGTTGTTTTGAGTTGCAGCCTTAGGTAACAATTATCAAAAATTTTCAGATCCTCTGATCTTCAAGTTCACCCTAAAAATCTAAAATCGCTATTTGGCTTCCTAGCAGGACGAAAACTCGTGTCATATATATTTTGGGGGTGCTTGTTACAAATCCGGCCGTTGTTTTGAGTTGCAGCCTTAGGTAACGATTATCAAAAATTTTCAGATCCTCTGATCTTCAAGTTCACGCTAAAAATCTAAAATCGCTATTTGGGTTCCTATCATGAGGAAAACTCGTGTCATTTACATTTTGAGGGTGTTGATTACAAATCCGGTCGTTGTTTTGAGTTGCTGCCTCAGATAACGATTGTAAAAAATTTTCAGATCCTCAGATCTTCAAGTTCACCCTAAAAATCTAAAATTGCTATTTGGCTTCCTATCATGAGGAAAACTCGTGTCATATATATTTTGAGGGTGCTTATTACAAATCCGGCCGTTGTTTTGAGTTGCTACCTCAGGTAACGATTATCAAAAATTTCCAGATCCTCAGATCTTCAAGTTGACCCTAAAAATCTAAAATTGCCATTTGGGTTCCTATCAGGGCGAAAACTCGTGTTATATATTTTAAGGGTGCTTTTTATAAATCCGGCCGTTGTTTTGAGTTGCAGCGTTAGGTAACGATTATCAAAAATTTTGAGATCCTCGGATCTTCAAGTTCACCCTAAAAATCTAAAATCGCTATTTGACTTCCTATCAGGACGAAAACTTATTTCACCAGCATCTTTGGCATTCTAGTCCGACGCGATACCAACTACACCACAGAGCCCCGTGGTGGAATTAATACACAGCGCCGGTGTCAAGGTGTCGACTCCATCGACACCTACCAGTCCCCTGTATCCCTCTGAGAACCATGTGTTTCAGTCATCTAGAGACATCTAGTCAGCTGTTGGTTGAGTGTGAATCTCCTACCGCCATTTGCACAACAGTTCTCCTTCTTACTGAACTCCGACTCCTCAGTCGGTCAGGATTTCATGGAATTCCATGGCTCTCAGAGAGATGCGGTGGAGTGGTGGGTGTCGATGGAGTCGATCCCTTGTCGTCGGCGCTGTGTATCAATTCCACCACGGTGCTCCGTGGTGTAGTTGGTATCGCGTCGGCCTAGAGTGCCGAAGATGCTGGTTCGAAACCAGCCGGTGCCCAACATTTTTTTGATTTTTCTGTGAACCAAACGACTTCTGCGGAGTCAGCAAGCACCTTTCATTGTTAAGCATCGTGTCCACTAGCAAATAAAATTGCTAGAGTTACTCTCACAAGTCACTTCGTAGCGTGTGCAGGACGTCATTAGAGTAATGTTGCAGCAAAACTACTTGCACATAAAGGACTTGCGACTTGCTGAGAGCTTGTAGTGTACACGGTTACTCTCAGGAAATTAGTTTGCCATGAACATTTCGAGACTGTTTCGAAAGTCTTGCAGCAAGGAGTATTGTAAATCAAATATGGAGAAGTTCAACTGGATGGCACGTGTCTTCTGATTGAAAATTTTTAATTATATCCCGACTTATGGAATGTACATACTACAGAATTAAATAGCAGAATGCATTACAAAAATTGGCCGACTTATTTGATGCTTCTACGGCGGAAATTCAAGGACAGCTACATAATTTGAGAACGCAAGTTAACCAAGAATGGAGAATAATCCAAAAAAAGAAAAGTGGATAAGGGACTTATGAAATATATGAGAGTACTTAGGAGCTCTTTGAGTCATTAAAGCTTATGCATCCCTAGAGTAGTTCTATGCTGAATCCACTCTCTCACCCAACATTTTCTTCGCCTTTTGCTATATTTCTCTTGTTTTCTTTTTTTTTAATAAAATATATCACAACTACCACAGTAGCTACAGATTTTGCATACGACATCTTATCTATAGTGTGCACGGAATCAGAACAATCAAGCCCAAGAGTTGTGAGAGCAATTTCCTAGATTAAATTTGCGAACAATTAAAATATAGTAAACACAAACAAGCAAGTACTTGCTGCAAAAACTATCACAAATTACTTGCACGTGGACACAAGGCTTTATAAAGTATGCTGCGAGTTCCAGTTTTCGTGGTCTGAGGACTGTGTGCTACCTCCAGACCAGGCAACTGATTTTAGCTATAAAACAGGTACTTGCACTGCATGCAGACATGCCTGGATTAACCATGGGGCTAAAGGGGCTGGAGCCCCGGACCCCGCGGTTCAGAGAGGCCCCGCAGGGGCCCTACTTTTATGTAATGTGACAGAGCAAATATTAGGTCACTAGATGAACAATAAAATCAGTAGATCTACTAAAAAATTAATTTCGAGATTTCAATCAAAACGGTGTTTTTCAATTTCCCTACCTATAAGCAAACCAGCAGAGGCCATGAAACAAAAACGTCTCTGTTATTTCTGATTAGACTTGATTTGTTGTAAGTCATTTTTATGATTTTAACAGTTTACTCTGGTTCGTCTGTATCTTTCTGCTAAGTTAATTATTTTCTTCCACCTAAATAGTTTTTTGTTTGTATTTCATGGCCTGCTAAGTGGCTTATGGGTCGGAAAATTGAAAAACACCGGTTTGGTTGAAAATTTGAAATTAAATGAAAACTACCAGAGATTGATACCAAATTTTAAATTCGACGGTATAAAAATAATTAGGCATTCCCATTTGAAAAAATCAAGTTAATTCTGATTAAAGTTTCCTTAATTAGTCTACCGATTTCTCCAAGTATAAAAGTAATTCAAACTTGAACGTCAAACCTAAGTTGACCAATTTCAAGTTTAGTCACACGGCAAACTCACAGCCGTCCAAGTTTTATAATCGCTGCGATAATTTTTTTATGATATCTACTTATATCAAAAATTGTGAATTGCACCTAAACGGCTCACTTCAAGTCCCAGGTGTGATACATAAAGTCACACTAGAATTGACCCGGTAATCTAAATATTCAATAAAAAGTCATTATTTTTAAAATGTAGTTCAACTCGACCTACATACATTCGCAAATTTTCTAAAAAGTGTTATGGTTTGATCACAAGAGTCCGAGGCGTTGAGCTTGATTCAGCCTGTATAAAAAGAAAATAGAAAATACCTATACCTACCCATTGGATACTGTCGGCACCTGTGGCCCGTGCCAACAATGAACAAATCGAAGTTGAACCGATACAAAGGCGACGCTCAGAAAAGAAAAGTAAGTTATCCATATAGTTTGTTAGTGTTATGTCTATGTACTACATGGCTATAATTTACCAAAATAACTCTAAATAACTATTTTAAGGCTGCTGAGAATAAATTAAAAGCAGTGAAAAAATTGCCCAAAATAAGTGTTTTAAGCAAACCTAACGCTCCGCTTGAAAAGGGTTGGACTGGAAATAGTTCTGATTACTAAGCAAACGCAAACATTGAGAGCAGTGCTCATACTATAAGCGAGACTCATGACGTACTTATAAAAAAGTGCATAGTAGTTTCTTTTGTTATATCGGGAAAGTAGTTTCATAAATAAATAGTATTTGCATTTTATTTATAAAGGGCCCCTTAAAATTATGAGCCCGGGCCCCATGAAAGCTTAATCCGGCTATGCATGCAGATTTACTAAAAATCATTTTTTTCTATTCTGCTGAGTGCGGCATTGCAACTTAAGGAAGAACCGACCCTGGATAATAGGTAAGTAAACGAGACACACAAATAAATAACGATACAGATGTTAATGTAAGTCCCAAAAGCAACCATCACCGACCTGCTCAAGCAACCTAAGCTTCCTGCGATGCGTGTGCTCCTCCAGCCGGTCGACGTACTCGCGCAGCTCCTCGATCTCCTCCTTCACCTGCTGCACGGTGTCCAGCTCGTGCTTGATGGCCACCATGTCACGCTTCACCTCCGACACCTCCGACTGGCAGGACTCCACCGACCTGGTGAGCTCCTGCAGCTGCGTGCGGATCTCGCACAGCGCCACCGTCGTCTCCAGGTGGCGGTCGCCCCGTTGCTGAAGCTCGTCCAGCTTCGCCGACAGGTTCGTACTCATCACGCTCACCTGCTTCTGCAGACTGAGGGGTGGTTGGTGACCGCCGCCGCGCGGTCGGACTTGGTTAGTGTGTGGGTCAGGTACTTGGTTGGGGCTTGTTGGATTTCGGTGGTACTTTAGAGTTTCTATGAATATTCTCGCTTATATGATTCATTTTCAGGAGATTACCAAAAGTGAAAGACTCTGATATTGAAATACTACTTCGAGAGCCCCGTCCTAGAGATCACCCTGTAGTATATGCTTTAGAAAACTAGTTCCACCTCCCCGCCATCCCCTGCGACCCGTTGTGCCATGTCATTATGTTTTAGACGTCCGTACCGTGCGCTCAAGTGTTTAGATAGATAAATATGCTTTATTGTCTAAGAAATTACAAATTTCTTATTGACAAAGCTGTAACAACAAAATGTGGAATATTCACTAAAACTCGTCATAGAATTCATCTAGTGTGTAATAAGGTTTTTGAAATAGGACATTTTTAAGTTTTATACGATAAACTTTTAAATTTTGTTTTATTTTTGAATATTAACGTAGCGGTTTCCAAAATAAATACTGCAATTACGGTCATAATTTTGTATTCTAAAAATAGTGGCTTGCATGAAGTTCTAGGTCTACTCTTGGCGATGCATCTAACTGCTCGCTTCTGTAAGATTAACAATTTATTTAAGTAGGTATGAGAACAGACACCCCAAAGTGGGATGCCGTAACTCAACCTACTTTGGAATAATGCAAAATAACAGTTTTTGGTGGTGTTTCTTCCAAGAGTTTCTCTAACTGTTCTTAGTATGTAAGTTACTTTAGCTACCCCATTAATTAAATTATCAATATGAGATATGAAATTCAATTTTTCATCAATAGACCTAAGAACTTCATGCTGTATGTTTCATGTAATTGTTCGTTGTCTAAGTAAATCACATCAAGTAAGCATTTGAAAGTCATGCATTTGGTTTTCGAGATATTAAAAGATAAAGAAATGCTGTCACACCATCTTCTGGTTACAGTTATATTATTTTCAACTTTTATTTTTAAATTGTGTATGTCATTATCATGTCAGAGTATTGTAGAGTCATCTGCAAGTACAGTGAATTAACCACTTATTTATAATGTCATTAGGTTATTAATGTATACCAAAAATAATTTTTTCTGAAGTTACATTTTTTGACAATTTAAAAATTTGAGAATGATTACTCAAATAAGAGGTAAACCATTTTAGTGCTATTTTAGAACAACCATATTTATCTAATTTTTTGATCAATATGTCATGACCGACACAACCAAATGCCTTAGAAAAGTCACAGAAAAAAGCCACTGAAATTTGATTTTTATTTAAAGTAGAGTATAGATTATAAAGTAGAGAAAAAACGGCATCTGAGGTATTTTTTTGTTTTTGAAATCCAAACTGAAAGGGACTTATGATGTTATTGTCTTTCAAAAAATTTTTCAACCTAATCTGAACAACTTTTTCAATGATTTTTGCTAAAATGGTAATTATAAAAAAGTGACATTTTCAGTAGAAAGCAAAAGATAAGCATATTGATTATTGTTTAAAAAACATAACTCATAAATTAAATAAGAATAGACACCTGTCAAATGTACCTATCCTAGGGATTAATAATCTCTAATAATATATAATAATATAGTGTTGTGATTTTTTTGTGTTTTCGTCAAAATGCCGAAATCGAGGAAATGGACAATGCACGATTTTTTACAAAGTATGTGTTAATTCCTAATGACAAAGCCTTCAAAATATGCGTCGGTAACTACGACGACAGACTTTCAATTGGCAATGACTTACATGGCAATTTTTCCTGGTGGTTAGGGAACATCTCCAGTAGCAAACTTAGTTTACTGCCACTCGTACCTGTGTACGGACAATTTTATCCGATGGCAGTAATTCAGTGTGAGGGACACCGTGTGAGGGATTGGAATTCTTCAGAGAAGAAAAATCACATATAAATAGAATGTGGGGCATTAGATTTCCTCTTTCATCGAATTATGCTCAGACCGTGCAACCATTTTTAAACATCAACAAGGTGATCTCGCGGACGGGGCTCTCGTAGTATAATTAGAGGTTAAATAACTTACCTGTAAGGAAGTTCAATCCTCAATTATACGAAAAAGCCCCGTCCGAAGAGATCACACCCGCCCTCTCTAAGCCCAAAGTGCACGATCTGAGTAGAAACATAATGACATGGCACAACGAGTCGCAGGGGATGGCGCGGATGTGGAACTAGTTTTTCTGTAAACAAAGACGCCAAAAGCGGGAACTAAAGCATATACTACAGGGTGATCTCTTCGGGACGGGGCTCTCACGTATAATTGAGGATTGAAGTTTCTTACATGTAAGTCGTTTAACCTCGAATTAAGGCTAACGCGAGAAAATTGACAAATATGTGCGTAATGTAAAAGTAAGGCGCATTGACGGTCAGAGCTTACTTGACAAGGGTTAACTGTATGTTGTCTATTATCACAATATGTTATTATTTTTAGAGGTCCTTCTTGGGAACTGACCCACTCATTCTTGTGTTTTTTTCACTCTTACTAGATAAACAGATTATTTGAATTTTGCTCCAGTGGTGATAGTTTCTTCATTTATGCACAATAAATGAGCTGATGTTCCCTTATTAGTATTAGCACACGCTTGCGACCTCTGTCAGGTGTGGTTACAGTGCGTTCTCTGTACATCCAGCGGTCACCAGACTCGCTTACAACGCCCATCGCTGCTTGTTTATTGGCAGGCTCTCCTTACACGACATGAGTCAACTGCTATTGTTATTGGTATCTAGGAGGCCATTTTTTGACTTAAGGTATCCTGTAATGGACCTTAGGTCCCTTACTACTAACACATCATGTTCGGCCAGACCCCTCATCACTTATGGATGGTACGTTGATGGTCATTTTTGAAACTATTTCATGGTTAGTTCTGCAACATCTCTGATATGAACACATGATACTGAGCCTAAAGCTCTCACTGGTTTTGGGTAGTCGCAAGTAAGAGGAATAAGACACCGCGCAGGTCAACTTTCTACACGGCGGCGCCGTCGGTTCCCTTTCGGTGATAACTCATTAAGTAACATGGAGTAGTGAGTTATTTTGGGATATTTTCCACATGGTGAGTAAACGATCTCAGAATATTTTCTATCGTTCCGACCTTCGACCTCCGATTGGAAGGACTCCACCGACCTTGCACAAGAAAGAGTGAAAAATAGTGAGATAACGTCTCTAAATCAGGGCTTAGAGTCGCAATTCCAAAATCGAAAAAGTCAAAGGGTAGTACCCTTTGTTTAAAATAATAAGATCAAAATGTTTAGCACTCAATCAGGACAAAGACTCGTTGTTGGTTAATTTGGGCTCATCACGAATTTGGCCTCTGTTCCGAATTTCTCCGTGTTTAAGGTGTCATTTTTTTTTCAATATGACATCGCAGGACCAATTCGAGTTCAACATTGTGGTCAACTTTATAAATTGACGGGTTGGAAATAATGAGGTAACATCCCTAAATACCTAAATTAGGAGTGTTGGTTCTGTCAGTCTGTTAAAAAATGTCAAATGTCGCCTACTTGTCTGGCTTCGTCTACTCATCATTAATTTTACCGCTACTAAGTCAAATAAATAATGAATTATTTTTATTGTATACCTTGATAAGACATCTTTCTTGCTGATCTATATCTATAGACATTTTACAATATTCTGAGGGATCCCTTTGGGCAATTTGATGTACTACTTCGATCCCCAGTATCGTGGCAATATAAGGAACTCGGATACTGAGCTGTTTTAGAGAACTGTGTCGTTTCTGTTTTTTCGATTTCCTCAAATTTAACTGTCATTATCAAGTAATATTTTTTGAAATTCATCATGTATCTCCGAAATCCAAGAAGCTTTCTTTACAAATAAACAGTATGGTCAGGAAGTAAATACAAAACATCGAAGATCACAACACAATGCTGCATTTTGTTCAAATACCATGTTATGAAACCACACAATTTTCACACTACTAAATTATTAAAAACTTAGATGTATGGTAACATACAGAGTAGCCCACTAAGTGTATCGTTGCGTTGTTTGCTTCAGTCAGTTTTACTAAAAAAGTGACATTTTCAGTATCAGGCAAAAGATAAGCATATTGACTATTGTTTGAAAAACATAAATCATAAATTAAATATGAATAGACACCTGTCAAATATATCCTTGGGATATTATATAGTAATATAGTAATACAAAAAACTAGTAGAATCTGTTGCACAAATGAGCGACCCTGTATATCCCTACCGCCAGAGTTATATCATGCAACACATAGAACAGATATTGGGATTTATTTCAAGCTCACATCCAAATCCTCAGAAACGATATGTAGATAAGACATTATATGCCCTTTTTATTTACTAAATGAATATAGCCAAAGCGTAATGTAAAGCCATTATACAGTCAACCAAATAATATGAACAAAACACTCCGAAGTAGTCTTGTAAACACGTTCCAGTAAAAAAAAAGTATTGCACAACAGGGCATTGCTTACGAACAAGAGAACGGATGAAACACGGGACTGTTTGTTTTGTTTATTTAAAAGCATCGCAAACTTTGGTAACGACAACATACGTTATCCGCTCACATCAAACTCTGCTTTCTGTTTATCTAGCGTAACATTGCTACAGGCATTTTGGTAAAACTGATTACGAGTGATGTCGAAGGCCGGAACTTCCTGGGGCTAAATGTGTAACTGAAATGTCTGCATCAGCTTCAAAACAATCATGGTAATTAGCTGTCGAACATAAATTTAGTTATGATTTAGCTAGCTATACTCAAATTAGATCCGTGTCTAAAAAATATACAAATATACAGGGTGGGCCAATAGTGCGTGGACGGAGGATTGTGGGCTTACTAAAAAATATTTCAAAAATCTGTCACTTGACCAAGGTAGGGACCCTTGAGAGCTATAACGTAAAAATATTTTCACTTAAATTTTGACGTTTATACAGGGTGATTCATATCAAACTTACATTTTTTTGAATGGAACCCCCTATATATTATTGCATATTTGGATTCCTTGGTCAATTCTAGTGTGACTTTATGTATCACACATGGAACTTTAAACGAACCGTTTAGGCGCAAATCACCATTTTTGGTATAAGTAGGTATCAGAAAAAAATTGAATATCGCAGCGATTATAAAACTTAGAAGGCCTTGACTTTGCGGTACGACTAAGCATGAAATGCGTCACCTTAGGTCAGACGGCTAAATTTGAATTCTTCTTGTACTTGGAGAAATCAGAGGATAAATTAAGGAAACTTCAGTCACAGATAACTTGATTTTTTTAAATGGGAATGCCTATTTTGATTTAAAGAATCAAATGTAAAATTTGATTACCTTTCTAACGATATAGCATTCTTGATATCAATATCTTTTGGTTTTCATTTTATTTCAAATTTTCAGTCAAATCGGTGTTTTTCAACTTTCCTGCATGCAAGCAACCTAGCAGGGCATGAAAAATAAACAAAAGCTCGTTAATATGGAAGAAAGCAACTAACTTAGTAGAAAAATGCAAACTGCGAGGCAAGATTACGAAAATTCCTTACAACATATTAGCTCTAACCAGAAACAATAGCGGTAACAAGAACGCTCATTTTTCACAGCCTACTAGCTATTAGCCAATGTCCAAAGTCAGTAAAACAAATATCTAATCAAAGGAGAACTACTAGTGATTGTTGCTGGCAGTAGAATATCTATGTCTTCTGAATAAATTTGAATAAATTTTCACATTTAATGCTATAAAAAAGTAGCCATTTCCGTAAGTCAAAAGTAATGATACCTCTGACTGGAACCCTCAAATTCTTCAGTAGGTACTTCTACTTATTAGCAAAATCGCGGAAAATGAAAATGAATTGCAGTCTGTTTGAATTGTAAAACATAAGTTAGTTTGCAAAAAACAACATAAAATAATCACAACTACAACATAGCGTAATTAGAAAATTCTAGCAATTATTTCAATAGATGTTCACAATGCTCCAGTTGGAGATATCTTTACTTTTGACTTAACTAAACGGAAATGAACATTTTTTATCCCATTAAATGTGAATTTCATTCTAAACATGTTAGACTGTAAGCAAAAATCGCTGATAGTTTTCCTTTTGTTTCAAAATTTTTAACCGTTTTGGAAAGTTGTCAAGCTCTAGTAGACCTCAATAGCTAGTAGGCTGTGAAAAACAAACGCTTCTGTCATACCCCAGCTACTCATTGACATTAGATATCTTGCCGCTGTGGTTTCCGGTTAGAGCTGATGTGTTGTAAGGAATTTTCATGTTCTTGCCTCGCTACTCGAGTTCGTTTGCATCTTTCTACTAAGTTAGTTGTTTTCTTCCATATTAACGAGCTTTTGTTTATTTTTCATGGCCTACTAGGTTGCTTGCATGCAGGAAAATTGAAAAACACCGATTTGACTAAAAATTTGAAATAAAATGAAAACCAAAAAGGATTGATATCAAGAATGCTATATCGTTAGAAGGGTAATTAAATTTTACATTTGATCCTTCAAACCAAAATAGGCATTCCCATTTGAAAAAATCAAGTTATCTGTGATTGAAGTTTCCTTAATTAATCTACTGATTTCTCCAAGTACAAAAAGAATTCAAAATTAGCCGCCTGACCTTAGGTGGTGCATTTCATGCTCAGTCGTACCGCAAAGTCACGGCCTTCTAAGTTTTATAATCGCTGCAATGTTCAATTTTTTTCTGATACCTACTTATACCAAAAATGGTGATTTGCGCCTAAACGGTTCGTTTAAAGTTCCATGTATGATACATAAAGTCACACTAGAATTGACCAAGGAATCCAAATATGCAATAATATATAGGGGGTTCCATTCAAAAAAATGTAAGTTTGATATGAATCACCCTGTATAAACGTCAAAATTTGAGTGAAAATATTTTTACGTTATAGTTCTCAAGGGTCCCAACCATGATCAAGTGACAGATTTTTGAAATATTTTTTAGTAAGCCCACAATCCTCCGTCCACGCACTATTGGCCCACCCTGTATAATTTGAAACAAGCACCACCTATAACCAGTTAATATTAAATTGATTCGCAAATTTACTACCCTGGTATATAGTATAGTGATGATAAGTGATAGTATAGCTCAAGTCAGTAGGTCAACAAGTGAATTATTATCATTACTTTATCTACGACACTAGCAATAAAATGTACGATTTAAATACATAACAATTACAAGGCACTGACAACATAACTATACTTCTGTCACTAAAATGAATACAAATCTCTGTCGTCGTAGACGGCTTTTCCTCTTCTTTCCATAGCATCAATGCCGGGGTTCGGCAGGGATCGGTATTGGCTCCGACATTGTTTTTGCTTCATATCAATGATCTACTCTCTAGCACTACAAACCCAATTCACAGTTTTGCGGATGACAGTACGCTGCGTGCAGGCATCTTTGTGGTCGAGCTGGAACGCAGAAGACTGGCAGTGGCAGCTTCACTTTCAAAGGATCTCGATACCATTACCGCTTGGGGGCTTAAGAATATGGTTAAATTTAATGCCTCCAAGACCCAGTATTGTACGCTATCAAACAAGAAGTGCCCAAGCCAACA
Organism: Callosobruchus maculatus; assembly: GCA_951848785.1. Taxonomy (NCBI): domain Eukaryota; kingdom Metazoa; phylum Arthropoda; class Insecta; order Coleoptera; family Chrysomelidae; genus Callosobruchus; species Callosobruchus maculatus. The sequence continues at coordinate 5,766,689 of CATOUR010000083.1, forward strand.
CCAGGTTCTAATGAACAACCAGGCTCTCTGCCAAGGAGTCACTCATTCAAGCTGTAAGGAGTCAACATTACAAAAAATCTGATCTGGCACGAACACGTCGCGTCAATTGCAACGGCTGCTGGTAAAAATCCTGGGTACCTAGTTACAGCCAGAAAGTATTTCTCACCATGTAACCTCCTCACGCTATATAAAGCCCAGATAAGACCTTGCCTGGAGTATTGCTCTCATGTCTGGGGAGCTGCTGCCCCCACTACCCTGTCCATATTAGATGCCGTCCAGAGAAGGGCAATTCGACTAATTGGCGATCCGGCCTTAACGCGCCACCTTCAGTCACCTTCTCACCGGCGTGCTGTTGGCGACCTCTCACTCTTCTACCGATATTCCAACGGAATCTGCTCCTCTGAGCTATCCTCTATCGTTCCGCCGCTCACTGCTCCTATCCCGTGCGACCGCTGCATCTCATCCTAAGACGGTCGTTCTTCATACATCAAGAACTGAGCGGTACAACCGCACATTTATTCCCAGGGTGTCCAAGGCTTGGAATGGACTGCCAGAAGATGTATTTATTGGGCCTGCGGGTATCGGCCCATTCAAATCTCGCGTCAACAAACTTCCCCTAACAGCAGCCGCGGTACTTTGGTATTTAGGCCCTGCCTGCGCGGTCTGCTCAGTTATAAAAAGAAAAAAAAATACACCGTTCGAATCAGCGTTTGACGTTTCATAACCACCTTTGCAGTTGCTACAAAGTGTATTTATTCATTTCATTCCAAAGAGACTAGTAGTTGTTTTCGCTGAGCCAATCCCAAACAAGTACCAAACGTAACCAGAGCAAATTAGGAATTCATCAAGTGCGCATGCGCATGAGAAAAGAGGCTGTAGACAGAGTATTCGAAGGCATAGAGCTAAAACACAAGCCACAAACACTGCAAAATAGGGATTAATACACAATAAGTACAGAACAAAACAGTGGGGGTTATGTATGGACTTCAGAATTAAATTTAATATCCCTGCCCTGATTCTAGAATCCGCTGAACCCGTTACGAACAAGTTCAAATGTCAAGAGGCGTACTCCCCGAACACGGAATTTTTCACCCAGAACATGAATTTGCTTCACCACGAACAACAACTTCACAACTGCGCATGCGCTAACGTTTTGAATGTGTAGGTGCCTACTAGATGCCACTACTGATATGATGATCAAAAATATGCTGCAACAACTTCAAATGTGACTATGAATCGTCAAGCGCTTTATCTTAGTGACACGAGTGTGGCTAAGTTGTTGATTTTTTGTAATAATTATATATTTGAATCGTTCTCTTAATTGCGATTATTCATTAGTATACTATTTTGCAATCGTGGCTTACCTCTACTTCAAATATGAGTGCTCTCTATACAGGTTATTTCAAATTAATTATTACTGTAAGGTAGGCAAGCACACAAATAAAATGTAAATATTTAAAATACCACTAATACACGTAGTTGCGTCACTTTTATAACTAAAATTAATGAGATTTCATAGAATTAAAAATAGAGTAACATATTCAAAGGTCGTAACCTTTTTAAAACATACAATCTCAGAATGTCGTGAATGTTGGTGTGTGCAAATAAATACAAATACCTAAACAGTTAACCTTAAAACGACAAACATCATCTGAAACGGGTATCTTGAAGGGTTCATCATGATTGAACCAACCCAAAGTTCTCACTGGGTATCCAATACCTAAGATTCATCATGACTTAGATACAAGAAAACAAAAAACCTTTTGAGTTTCTGAGGTCTGGATGTTAGACTTCAGAGCTTACTGAGTTAGAATTTTATCGGACACAAAAACATGCTAGATGATGATGATAACATCCGTGAATGGGGAAACTAAAAACATTAGGCTAGCATAGCAAATCATGCAAAGCGAGAAAGGTAGAGGATGATGTAAGAATTATGTCAGTAATGGCAATAGAAGCTTATATCTATAAGCACTTTGTTGAACTCTAAGCCATGAAAAGAAATCAATCTTTTTTATCTAATTCAATGATATCGATTACTACGAAACTAATAATGCTTGAAGTCGCACTGTGTCAAAGCTCGTGAAGCAAAAATCGTTGAACAGAGATATAAAATTCTTAAAGATGATAAAATAATCATCATACCGCTTGAAGAGTCGGAAACTACTGCAGATCACAGTTGTTCGAAGGTACTTCAACGCAAAATTGAAACGAAGTCAAATTGTCCTTTATGGGGACTTTTTTGTGTGAGATGTATACATGGCACCTCTCAACATCTCTACATCATCCTCAAACATTGACTACATCAATTCAGAAAACCGTGGTTGTTATTTTTGTTTAAACCTTATGTCGGAATTAAAACAATAACTTCTCGTTATTCTTTATGCGAGATTTCGACTAATATGTCGCCATCATTATCCGTTACATAAATAGTAATAAGAAGTTTTTGTTTTGATTCTGACGTAATCCACAAACAATAACAGCCAAGTTCAACACAGCAGGTCAAAATCATTACACAAATTCAGGAAATCGTTATACTTCTTAATTTGGAACAACTTTGATCTAAGTCTCTATATCTATTCTTTAGTTTATCTTGAAGAAGCATTTTTTAGACCGTATCACTCCACCCCTAAGAAGTGAACTGTATAGCTTCTGTTGTTCATAGTTTTCAGTGAGATGAATTTGAAAATTGAATGTTATACAAATGTAATATATGTTCACATTTACATCGCATTTCACTAAAGTTTACTTGCAAATATATGATATGTAACACAAAAATAAGCCCAAAGTCTCCTGTTTAAGGCTACAAACAGTGAACCAGCCATCGTTGTAGCTGATACCTTCGAATATTAATTGTGAATAGAATTAAAAATAAACATTTGTTATTCAACAAAATAAAAATTGCTACAAAAATTTGTAGACATTTTGAGTAATGTATTTTTGAATACTGGATAAAAATCCAATATCAAAACATTTATGTACTCTTGAAACCTAGTGCCAGAAATGGAGTGGCTGTAGTAGTTTGGCACTCGCAAAAACAATCTTCTCAGAAAGCACGTATACCTCTAGTCATGTTAGCATGCGCAGGGAAATATTGAGTTCTAGATTCAACTGGGTTTAGTGAGTATAGGTGCTTCCATTTTTTACACTGTGGTCTGTTTTCAGTGTTCAAATGAAACTGTCGACAATTTTTAAAATTTCGTCCGATTTAGGTACTTTTGGCTACATAAATTTTTGTTCTTTAAGTTTAGAATTTTAGGTAAGTTAGTCATTTACGGGGGCAAAGAGTTAGATTTATAGTTTGAGATGAAGATAAAATAATGCGTTACAGGACATAGAGCTAGCAAGGGCAGACAAACAGCCAAATAATATATATATATATATGTAATTTATATTTTCAAACATACTTGAGACATATGCACCTCATCGGGGTGTCTTCGGCACTGTAATGGAAGAAACTGTACAATAATTCGAAATAGAATAGTCACAAATTTTGGTGGTAGTACTATTATGAGCAAGGTCTAACCAATTAGAATCTGTACATTATGTATAATGAAATCCACTTCATAAGTATGGCTGACAACGAAGTATTATAAGCTATGCTTGCTACATACAATACACAGTCATGAATATTATTCAACCCTCCCTACTTCTCGCATAGCATGAAAATTTCATATACGTCAAAGGTTTTGAATACATGGACCATGATTTCTTGATGGCTTTTTACATCAGATGACTGTGAAATAAATAGCTGAACCTTGAAACGGCGTTTGATTTACGATACAGCTATCTACTATAATAGACTTTAGTGAAATGCGATGATGGGGGTAGTGTCAGGGTGAAAAAGATGTCACAAGAAAGTGTAACCCTTAGGGCTGGTTTCACCGGTTCCTGATAGGTGTCAGATAGCCTATCTGTCAGATAGGCCCATATAATTCATATGGCGTTATGGCCATCTGACACTTATTAGGGACCAGTGGAGCCGACCCTTAGAGTGGGATTACATTTCTGATACATTTATGCACAGAGATCATTAATTGTACCCCTGTGCTGGATATCGTATTGGATTGAGTGAAAAACTGCTATTGAGGTTCAAAGGGAAAAAAATTAGATTGATTCAGAACCAAAACCAAAACATTTATCTGAATACTGAACTTCTGCAGAATTCATACATCAAACTGTCGAACCTATAACGCCTAAGTAAGGAGATTTTAATGTGGAAGAACCCCTTATGCACATTAATGTACCATTAGTGTGCTGAAATCAAGTCTATGTTTGTTGTAAGCGCCACATCGATGCATGTGTAGATACCTGATAATAGGTACACCAGAACAGCTGGAGTAGACTAGAGGATTTTTGTCATACATGCCCTCCGTTCCAGCATCTGTTAGGTTAGCATTTATATTCAAGAGCAAAGCTTTCCAGATCGACTCTGATGATTACTATAGGAAGATTAAATACAGTACCACCCTCTGTCGTAAGATATTATGACGTTACAGACAAGCATAACATATCATATCAAGCATATCAGAGTAAAGTTAATTTGCTAAATCAATAAGGCCTTGATAATATTGTTGCAGATTGGAGCCATCTAACCACACACTGGGAGTCGCCAGGACTGCAGCCTGAAGGCTTACTGTCATTTAACTTCCAGAGGGGGGGGGGGGAAACGATTCACGGGCATCATCGTTGAAATGAAGCAGCGAGGAAACCCCGCGGTGTCCCTCCTCGGTCATCCATCCAAATGCTGACTGCACATGTGGCTGCTGCGTTCAACGTTTGAGACCAGCATCATGACTTGATAATTTGGTAGAGATTTATTCTAGGCCTACTGCATTTGTACTTCCACATTAACCTCTCCTTGGTCTAAGACTACAGGGGATAGACACACGAACACACGACCAAACGGGGGGCAGACTACTAGTACCTGGGAGGCAAGGATACCATGGCTGTGTGTTCCAAACTACAGTGGACACTCCAGGTATCCTCTGACCCTCCGAAAAGAACGTCCGCCAGTTAGTCTGACTATTTGCGACCCTGCATCTTGGTCATCATCATCATCATCATCAACATTGGTGCTTCTACGTGGCTCTGACACGACACTACCGACTTTCTTCCACCTATAGTTTGGAAACACAGCCCGTCATCTCATATTCGCATAATCTACAGACTTCGGAATAATCAACTTCCGTACAACTTCTTTTCCGCCATATTTCGTAGTCAAAATTGTCGGTCACTATATGACATTAATATCAATGGTTCGATCATCTTGCATTTTTCAAACCTGTCTCCAGAATAAAGATCAGTGAATCCAAAGACTTCGTTATACTAGATTTTGCTCAAATTGGTTGACTTTTTGGACCTCAAGGCCGCGTTGAATCCTGAATCATAGTTAGTCCAGGATAAATCCTAATACTCTTGTATCCTTTTTTTTCAAAAATGCGTTCTCAGGAATCATATAGAGGTTTCCATACCTCACCTTCACCCTGTATAAATTCTTAACAAAACGAGCATGCACTTTTTAATATGACTCCCTATGTTCAAATCTATTCTTTAATTGCTGACTCTTCTGTGAGACTAAACTAAATTACTTCAATTTCAAACGTGTGAGAATTCAAAGAACAGGCTAAAAAGATTATTGAACGAAGTTCTTTATTCCTAGGTCTGTAGGGTACAGAACATGTGCCGTTATGAAACGTGACGATTAAAGAAACAATCATACAGTAATAGACAGAACAGTGATGTAGTACAGCCTTTGTATCATTTGAACTGAAAGAAGAATCAATAATTGCTATATTCAATAGGCCAGGAATATTTGTATCGTATAGTGGCGCAGTCAGAACAGGATATGTGGGAAAAGCAGAGAATTATTCGTCTTTCAATATTAAGGAATTTACTTTCTGCAAATTGACACATCATTATTCCATAACTATCCCAGTATAAACTTAGCATACAAGAGTAACTGTTATTATCATATGCCTCATATGGCCGTGTGCTTAGCATTCGTTAACTCGCCAGAGAATTTTAAAACGCTGATATTGAAGAGCTCTCGCACAGTCCAAAGCATATTTGGTATTTATGTCAACACCATTATTTCCCCTCCATAGCTGTGTTACAGCTAAACAACCTTACACTACTTTACACTCGACAATATTTTGCAGAAAGACCTATTCGACTGTACTAGGACTGTTCAACATCATTGTATGAATAAAGATCAATATGATAGTAATGCTTTGCAGTGCACGCGCAGCTCAAATCACCGATCACAAAGGAGATGTTAACTAGACACCAAACCAGAGGGATCGCCATTTGGTCAGTGGTATGCTTCTGAAAATTATGCCCTAAAAAGGCACATAACGTCAACATCAGCTGACAAGAGACTTGCACTGACCATATTGTACCTCGTTGTATTTCATTCATAATAAAATGTACCTCCAATGTCTTTTGTAGGGCAATTGATAGCTGCATTCTATAGGTTCAGAACAAAACAATTCTTTGCACACCCTTAACTTGTCCCTAGATGCATATCGAAATCAATGTGCAACCATATTGGTGGAAAGAAATAACAGTTTCTATCTGCACCGCTAATATTTATTCACTGACTCAAACCACCTTCATAATAACGGTCATATACTCGGATACTGATAGCCTTTTATAGCCAACAAAGCCGGAAATGTATTGAACTATGCCTCGAACCAAGTCAGCCAATCTTTGACTGAAAGTTAGCTAAAAAGAGTGTGGCCACGAGGTCAAATGTCAAAATAACTGTACCCTAAAGTATATATATTTGATTCTTTTAATAGAGACTACACGTGTAAATATAAATAGTGCTCTCAAATCAAACCTGATGCCCAAACAGCATTTTATTTTCCATTGTTTAGTTGTTAAATAAATGCATTTTCTGTTTATTCTTTTTAACACAATTATTGACATATCTATATGGTTGTTCAATACATGTTGTTAACGTACATGGCGAGTTTGGTAATAAATATTTAAAATGATGTAGACAAAAGGCATAACTGACTAGCATACCACTTTGTTACAGCTCTCAATAATTTTATTACACTCGTACATTCAACATTTTTCACAATATTGACATATGGAAAAGTTTTTGCAATTCCCTCTTTTCTATACCACGAGCGTATATTTTTTTCTCATCACTTCCAGGCGAATATCGAACTTTTTTATTTCTACGTAGAACTTCATGTTTGTTACACTGGTTGTATACATACTCTGTAATGTTCCTGTTGCCTTAATATACGGAGCCAGTGAACGCATTTATGTGCAGCAAACTTATACCAATGAAGAAGTGATAATTTGCATAAAATGCCCATATTCCAAGCATTGATGATTGGCCTACCAAGAAGTCTTGTCAGCATCTGGTGACGTTACAGATGAAAATGCTTTATGAGTGTGATACTACCATATGCAAACATTCAAAGATTCATTCGGCATAAGACAACCTAACTAAAGAGAACGGACTTCAAAGTTTGTTCTAGACTTGACAAACAGGACAGACATCTAGACAGGAAGAGAACACCAGATCCACGTGTCTTGGTCTGGCTGGTGTTCCTCTAATGCACTACGCGCATTGCAAAACTCTCCTTTGTAATTGGCTGAAGCAAACTGCCACTTCAAAATCGAAGCGGTAGATTGGTCATAGCGAAATAATAAAATGTCATGATATGAATACTATTCTAATCATTAGAAAAATGTTTCAAATGTTTTTAAACACTGCAAGCTGTAAAATTCATAGTGCCTTCTGATTATTAATATTTTTTAGACATGTTTGTGAGTAATGTGAGTATTATAGATATTAATTACAGATTCGCTTTAATATACGTTATGCAATATTTGTTAGATACCCGCAACCCGTTAGGGTAGTTAAGTAGAGAGCCATAGAAGCAAAGGATGAAAAGTTGGATAGCTGTCTTAAACTAGCTCTGTGATTGATACGTCAAAGGTCATATGTCACGAGGTGCTGCGATCCACTAGAGCTGTTGCTGACGCCTGGTATGCAGCTATAGGAAGGTAAATCCGCGTGAAATGGGCTTAAGATCATATCGTCCGCATTTAGTGCTTCCGCTCGCTGCAAATCGTCTTTGCCAAATGTTAGAATGGCATGCTGAGTAGCATCCGGTGGCCTTCTCCGACGAGTCAAGGCTTTGTCTGGGGGCACACGATGGATATCAATGTGTTAGACCACGATGTGGTGAACAACGTGATCTCCAGTTTGCTCTTGAGCATCAGGTACACTGTCCTACTGGTTTGGTGGTTTGGAGTACTATTGCATTTAACAGCAAATCACCTTGTGATTCGTGGAACAACGACGATCCAATGTTATGTGAATGAGGTGTTAGCACAAGCTGCCGTTCAATACGTCGTCTAATTATCAGAGTTCCGAAATTTTTAGTTTTTAACAGCACGAGTACTTATGAAAACATTATTGGTATTATCTGCTCCCAATCTTTGGTTGTCTCAAGTAAACCAGTTCGCAGAAAGTCCAATGAAGCATACGGAAAGACAGCTAGCATAAGCTATTAGACATCACGATCCAGTTCTGGTACGAAACAGTGAGATGTTAATGCTGTTGGATAACCACTGGCCTTAGACTGGTATCATAAAGTATTTTGTAAGGTCTAAGGGTGGCATTATTTGTAGTTTTCTTGCAAATAAATGAATAGATGACAAATGGGTTCATTAATTATTGTCTTTAGTTCTGCTTCATTTCATGAACCGTATCCCTTTCGTTTGATTTCACTTGCAAGTAGTGTAGCTGCATTTGGCTCCAACATAAAGGATAAGACTTATCACATACGCTGACCCACATTGTGTATGGATTTAAAAAAATAGAGGTTAAGATGCCTTCGTAATGAACGACTACGATTTTGAAACCCCTGTATATTTATATAGCCTAATTTCCAAACATGAGCACTATGTAATGCAGCAGTGCATTCGTGATTGATGCCAAACTACTCATTTTTAATCGATTCGATATTTCCAAAGCAATCCACTCAGAATTATTCATGAATATATCGGCCGCCGTTCAGCCAATTCAGCCATAATTTCAATTAGGTGATCAGCGGAAATTTAGAAATTCCCGCTACCAAGAGACCGACGGAAATGCTTTTAAGCTCTCTACCGCCCTCCAGGTTTATTTTTCTTGGAGATTATCATAGTTTTATTGAAATCTCCCAGCGGCGTCACGTTTGGGGCAACAATTTGTCATAAAATGATATTTTCTGAAACTTCGCTTCAAACCAGTTCTGCCACTAGTCACTAGGGTTTGAAGCACACCCATGGTTCCAAGCCCACAGAAGAAAGAAAACTGCCTCTTAGCTTCATTTTTACATGCGAAGGTAGTATAATGTCGCAGGAAGCAAGGTCTGGACTGTAGGGAGGGTGGGAGAACCATTCTTGATTCTGGATGCTGGTTGTTCATAGATCCAATGACCTTAGTCAGGCACTGTTCAAAGTATAACACTTAGGTGTGACTGTCTTCCGTTTATCCAAGCTATGGATGTATCCTTATCATAAAAGACCCAAACTTTGTTTTGAGCCTTGTACGCACATTGTAATGTCAAGTATCATCAGCTTTCACGATATACTTCACATACCTAGATTGTTTCTTACCAAACTTATCTAACATCTCAGTCAGTTCATGCTGCATCTAGAGAGATGAAGTTTGTTTATGTACAAACGATCATGCAGAAGCTATCAGGATCTTTTTCTTTTCTGGGATATGGGGCAGATTTTTCCACTTTCATGAGTCTGCTCTGCTCTTTGGGAACCTCCACGTGATCTCTTTTGTTCAAAAGCTATAGCGTAGTACCTCTTTAGACCGACTATGAAACTGTTGGTTTGCCTATAGATATCTCTAGCCATGCCTTCACTTCTAAGCTCAATCAACCCAGGCAGCGATGCTCTTAAAGGGGTGATACACGAACGAGCAAGTACGCGTACTTATGGCTCGACGACCTTTTTCGCCGTGTGTCACCGTAAGTACGCGTACTTTAAAACCGTCGCGCAAATCGCCGGCGATTCAACTGGTTTGAAATCTTGCTCGTAGCTTGTCTCGGTTCGTACTGCGAACCGCGATTCACCACTTTGTTTCGCAGGCCATCGATGCGCAACGCTTGTTGTGTTTGGCGTTTGTAAAAAGTTTTGATTATTTAGGAAAACTATCAAACTGAGAATTTCTGCCTCACGTGTCACCGACGTCAAGCCCAGTAAGTTCGCGAACTTAAAAACAGCGTACTTAAAGTTCGTACGTGTGTCACCCACCTTACGCCTATCAATACCTAGTATAGGTTCAAAGTCAAATGCAGGTACTAGCAACCTCTTGGCATTGTTGGCTGACATTACAGTCTATTGTAGACTGTTGTAGAAAGCGACTTACATGTCTGAAGAGCAACACGGAATTCTTGAGTAAGGGCTGCTTCTTTTTTAGAGCATCTGTCAACCTTAATGCAAAATGCAGTCTTCAAGGAGTATTATTCACTGTTAAAATTGAGGGACAACCAGACAAAACAGACGATGCACCACTAATTCACCTTTACATGCTCTGTATATAGAGCACGAGTTTTGGAGGTCCCTGAGAGACTCCTAACCAGTATCAACTTCATGCCAAGTCTTAGTTCATCTGTCACCTGAGAAGCCATTGCAATCAAATGTCTTTCAAATGAAGATGCATCGTGTAAGTGTAAGATATTACAGTAGTTTATATTTATTGTTCTATTACCTAACCTAACATTTGCCCTTGCTAATAGAAAATTGGACCGATTTTTTCTCAAGTCTTTCCTAATGTAAATGAGGAATAGTACCTAGTGTTTGAAAGTTTGTATAATTTTCCAAACTAACTACAAATCTCTTTCACGACCTCCATAACTTCGTAGGAAAGGTTTCTTATTTCTTGCATTTAAGTAAAGCCACCAATATATATGTTAGGTATTAAGTTCATTGCACCTTAGGGCCACTTTTTGCACGTCCCTGAATCTTGGAAGGGCTTTATTGAATTATTACAGCTTGCAGATGTTTCCTAGAGTGTTCCAAATAACGGAAAACTCATCGAGAGGAAAGGACGGAAAGTCAAGGAAACTTAAATACTAAGAGCTGGAAAGCAGTGTGCGTGTGTTCTTTTAATCTTAATGGACAAATTCAGTTTGAGCTAGGAGTGCTGAACTTCATGAAAGGAGTTTGTGTTTGTGATAGGGAGCCATTTTGAAGCCCGCTTCCTTCGAATTAGTTACTGTTAGTGTTAAATTTGTATAGATTTAGAGTGTGCCCATTATAATGTATGGAAATTTCCCACAATACGGCAGTATTCAGTTGTTTTTGTTTCAAAAAACAAATGTGCGACAAAAACAATTTTAAAAATAGCAATGTAAATCCTCATTAGGTTCATTTGATAAAGAGATATTTTCTTTTTCAATGACATTACATGTTAGTACCCAAATGTAACGAAAATGTTTCAAAATGTTACTTTCCTTAAGGACAAAACGAAATTAACAATGAAATGGCTTTCATCACAAAGGGTGACCAAATGTTCCCCAGAATTCTCAGAAATCTTTTTCAAGTATTTCTGGATATGATAGGCTACTATCTTGAAGTTAATGGTGAACATTTTGAGCACTTGTTGGAATGAAAACCGTTTCACTGCTAATTTAGTTTTGTCTTTAAGGCTCAATAAGAAACTTACAGGCTCATTTGTTTTATTTTGACGCAATACATCGACAAGATTAATGTTATTGATGTATTAAGTATAATAAAGTTTTTAATTTTTTTGCAACATTTTATTCTATTTGGGAACTGACACGGTACGTCGTTAAAAATATAAAAAATCTATCAAATGAGCCTAATGAAGGAGGGCATTGCTATTTAAAAAAAATAATTTTTGTGTTACTCATTTGTTTTCTGGAACAAAATACGATATTAAACAATATTTATTTAATAACATTTTTTATACAAACCTTATTTCCTGAGATATTTACTATACTCCATACATAATGAGCATCTTGTATAGCGATACTGATAGCTTTGTTTTATTATCTCTTTGAATATGGTGAAGGTACATACATGGACATCTAATACAACTTTTATTGTTATGCCTAACAAAACTATTAACCATTTTCTATAACTTTTCGATAGGTATACCGTTTGCTTTTGTCTCCCTATAATGACTTCGTCAAATAGTGTTCAATACAGAAAATTCAAACTTTACTCAATAGCTCACAGTTATAGCAATGTTTATGGCACTTTAGTGAGCTACCTAGTGTAAATTCAAACACGTCAGTAGCTCCGGTTATCTGAAACCTGTAACCGCTAGGATTCAAGAGTTGTTGTCAACAAAATTCCAATTATGGGAAGCCCTGGATATATGCATATTTTTAATAGCTCAACTGAATCCATCAATTAGTGTAAAATAATAAACGGTATGAAAATAAAACACGAGATTCGATGGATATAGAGGTGTAATCGACCATATTTCCCGTTTTTCTACCTTTATTTCGACTAATCGATAGTACTGTTCCTGTATGCATGATAAAAATGATCAACAGGGTCGATCATGGTGCGTTGAACCGGACATATATATGTTTTTCAATTTATTTTTCAATGTTTGATAAGCAATACAAACAAGCCGAAAAAGATTTGAATATCTCAACAGGAATGGCCGATTTTTTTATGTTTCGGTCCCGCAGAATGAAAATAAAAAGTTTCTGATATGATTGATTTTCAGTTTCACCTCAAAAAGTCTAAAATCTGTATTTGGCTTTCTATCAATATTCAATCTCGTATGCTGGACAGTTTGGGTAGTAATTACAAATTTGGCCGATATTTCAAGTTTGAGTTCCGCAGAACGAAGATCAAACATTTCCGACATACTTGATTTTCAGTTTCACTTCAAAAAGTCTAAAGAACGAAGAACAAAAATTTCCGACACCCTTGACTTTCAGTTTCAATTCAAAAAGTCTAAAATCTTCATTCGGCTTTCTAACAATATGAAATCCCGTATCCTGGATAATTCAACAGTGGTGATTAAAAACCCGGCCGACGCTTTGAGTTTGAGTCAAGTAGAATAAAGATCAAAAATTTCCGACACCCTTGATTTTCAGTTTCATCTCAAAAAGTGTAAAATCATTATTCGGCTTTCTATCAATATGGAATCCCATATCCTGGATAATTTGAGGGTGGTGATTACAGATCTGGTCTATGTAATAAGTTTACGTCTTGCAGAACGAGAACAAAATATTTCCGACAAGCTTGATCTTAAGTTTCACCTAAAAAATTTTTTCTCCTTGTTTGGGAGAAATATGGACAAAATAGCGGCGGTATTGTTTATACCACGTACCTAACTTCGGATAATGAGCGCTGGAGATTTTAGGCCTCCCCTCTCTATTAATTTGTCAACAGATAAACACATGAATCAGTTTTTATCAATATTTATTATAAAAAATATACAAAAAAATTGAATACAAAACAAAGAAGAACAAAAAATAAGATGTCGAAATATATAAAAAGGAATATAATTTGTGAATAAAAGAAGACAAATACAAACACATAAACAAATTAAGCAAAAACAAAACAAAAATGTACAACATAAAAAGTATATGCTTTTTTCCCTTGATTTGTCATCAAACAGTTCCATCACCTTCCAAACTACTTAGAAAGCCGACAATAAGCAAGAAAGCGTTCCAACACCTCTATAAGCATCGATCCTGTGAACTAATTATTGAAAAAGAAAATAAAATATAATGTTTTTTATTGGCAACTGCATCGTCAGAAAGACAGCAGCAAGCAGTGGCAGCTCTATAGATGGCATAATAGCTCAAAGTTTTCAGAAACCAAAAAGTTGCGGCATGCTTTAGTAGACAGTCTTAAAAGTCACTAAATTAAAACAAAATACTCGCGCCTGATAAGTTTTAGACAAAATTCTCTGAACTCCAGAAATAATGTTCGTATCGCATTAAAAAAAATAATCAGACTTAATTTTTTACAGATCCCTGACAAAAACCTGTGAAATCTTGTGACATAAAAATAATCTAGGCCTTTCATATCAGTACTTCGATTTGCCTAACTAGGCCCCGTTCATATCGAACTCAGATATTATTTACCTCTGATCAAATTTCTGAAAACGTTAGAGCCATTGCCGTAGTAGATTTGTTCCCTTATTAGTGCGACCCAAAATGTCAGTAGATTCACAGCTAATCGCGCAGTTCTGCGAACCTTGTACATAAATTCTTTGAGAAGTTGCTCTATCTAAAGGACAAACCTACTCTACTGCTGCCGTAGAGCTAACTGCAAAGGGGGAGTGCCATTTGACGTGTTTTCGGTGTAAATTAGCTCTTGGCAAATACACATTTTTTATCATCTACTCTTAATTGCTCGTAAGTTGAGGTCAAGGTCAATTCACGATCAAATTTTGGCAACATATAAATGGTGTACAGAATTAGTAAGCTAATTTCTGATGTGAGTTGAGTGTGGTATCTGCTCTGACAGCCCGGCAGCATTGAATGCTTCTAGGTTTATATCAAGACTCTTTCTGCAGTGTAGAAAGGTCTTGAATGACATTTCGGCAAGACATCAGCAGTTAGTTATGTGGGTGCCGTGACATGCTGGAGTTTGAGGTAATGAAACAGCGGACGAACTCGCAAGGGCGAAGGTCAGGAAATAATTTCCCGGATCATGAGCCAATTGTGAACATGACAAAGGATACCATCATAAGGAACATAGAGGTGTGGTTGCAAAATCAGATGGAGAGGAGTCTCTGGACAGCTTCGTCAAGCCACAAAACTTATTTTAGCACCTCTTTGCCAAGGTAGCGCGATTCTGTCTCTCATTGGGCAGAAGCCTGCTAAGGTTACTTGTGGGCCTGCAGACGTCACGCTGTGGCGAGGTGGAGGAATCCTCGGCAGACATTCTGTGTCACTGTGACGCCCTTGGGAATCACAGGCAGGCTATACTCTGTCCAAAGGTCCTTGGACCTGAAGACATAAGATGGGTAGGCCCCAAGGCGATCCTCATATTTGTGATGAGGGCTGGACTTGGGAACTAGAGTGAGGAGAGGTGCATAAGGGCCAGCTTGTAGGTCTACGCACTAGTGGCTTTTTTCACCAGAAAGAGCCCAAAAATTAATTGAACGGAAATTCATAATATAGTTTTATTTACTTTATACTTGAAGTGAACTTGATACTAACGCTAACCCTCAAATTCAGATTTGATGACTTGTGGCTTGTGAGGTAGGTGAGTGGAATCCATAATATGTTTTTATCGCTGAAATCTTGGAATTTTCCTGACCCGGACTTTCAAGACTGCCTCCTGATTCAGATCTAGCGTCACCAGAAACCTGCAAGGTTGTTACTGGAGTCTATAATGCAGCATTTTCTTAATGTGACTTTGTAATGCTTTTTAAAGGACAAACTGAAATTGATTGCAGCAACCCTGAAAACGCCACACTGATAGGCCCGATTTTATCACCATGCGCAATTTAACAAAGACTTTGACCAATCACCAATCACCCTAAATGGGTGAAAAATTGCATTTTCTTGTTTAATCAAAAGTTTAGCAATTGCTAATCTCAACCAATCAGATTCCAGATTCCATTTCCATTTGATCGCATTTCGATAAAACAATTTACTATCGATAATAATTATAAATACATGCAATATATCTTTGTTTTATAGTAAAAAGGGGTAAACATAGCACTTTGTCACATTTCAAAAGTTAAACAAAAGATTAAACTGTTAGCCAAGCTATTTTCCAAGCGTACATCTGCATTGCTGGTTGCCTATCCAGAACGGCAAAGCTCATTATTTAGCTGCGTATAACCTAGTATTTTATATTATAAATGCTGCATCTTTAGATCCTCTGTGAATATTTCTATAAGATGGCCTATAACAAACATGCATCCAGTAAATGAAAGATTGATTCTTTATAAAAGTATCTATATTTTTTTTCTATAATCCATCTGACTAACGGAGGTGGGATTTGTAATTATTAAATAAGGTAGTTGCTGTGATTGATACTAGGTACTTTTATGATTCTGTCACAAATTGTCGCAGTTTGCAATTAGTAATTATAGAATAATTATAATGTAAACATGAAAAATGTGGCATTAATTTGCAAATTAATCGCTTTGTTCTGATATCATGCTATCATCCAGCTTTGACGTTTTGTTTTCAACATTGATAAAATACTATTGGATGATACTTATTAACATAGCTCTCAATACCCAATAGAAAGCTTTTGCTAAATAACATCCAATAGAAAAGCTTTGTCAAATTCTTTGTTAAATATGCGTGTTGATAAAATCAGGCCATAAAATCCAGTCCACTCTCTTTTTGAAATTTTGAATACGACTTTATTAAAATTTGATCTGGAATTGACCTCGATATTTTCTTGTAGGGGGTCCCATGAAATCAATTGTACAATCAATGTAGATAATAAAAAACATGTTTCATTTGGCCAGAAATGAATCAAGTCGAAGACACGTCAGATCGACCCTCCTCTTACGTGAGAATGAGAGTGAATGTGGTGACCGTGGGATACGAGGGTGGACGGTGGGTGGTACCTAATGAGCAGCTCTCTGAGCGTGGCTTCGTCCTCGTGAGGTACGCCGCCGGCTGCGTTGGTGGGCGGCGGTGGGGGGTGTCGGTGGGGGGCGTGTCTGTGGCTGGCAGCGGCAGGTGGCGCCTCTTGCGGCGGCGCATCCCTGTCGGTGCCGCTTCTGCCGACCGCTGCGGAGCGGCCTTTCGACGCCAGGGGCTGGGAGGGCGTCAGCTCGAGCTGCTGCTGCTCAACGTCAGCCAGCTGCCGTCGGCGGTACGGGTACGTCTGCAGCCGGTCCACCTGAACAGATCGAGAAAAATGGATTAGCTAGAGCAATTATCAGAATAGTAGTAATAGTTTTTTCCTTTTGTGTCTCGATTACAACTGTTAATCCTCCGGTACTACGTTAGCATAACCTTAGAGGGCAAGTTAATCTTTGTTTCTTACGTCGTCGGTATTGCTAAAACGGTATCTCAGAAGCCTGGAGTTTTGTTCCCCTGTAGAAAGCTGTATACACTAGAGCAACTACTGTTCTTCAAGACACCGGCAACTATCGCTGGAGTATTACTCCCATGTGTAAGGATGCACTTCAAAGCCCTCTCTAAAGCTTCTGGACACAATCCAAAAGAGAGCAGCTAGATTAATCGGTACGCCTAGCCTCACAGGGGACCTCCACCGTCTGGAACATCGAAGAAGGGTGGCTGACCTATCCCTGTTTTACAGATTCTAAAGATATTCGAGTGTCGAGGTCGAGGTCCCTACTCCCCGAAACAGTCTCCTCCAGCATTCTTTCTTTTGGAGAACTTCGACGCTGTGGAATGAGTTGCCACCGGGGAACTTGTTTCCCAACGGCTACAACCGGTAGCATTTCAAATCGAATGTACACTGACACTTATCGCCTCGCAGCGCTTCTACAGCACCATAGGTTTTCAGCCTTTGCGGGAGGCTGACCATAAGAAAAAAGTCATGCTCCTCAGATTTATTTCCTCTGAAGATACCTAATTTCTAAGTACGAGGCAATCACGTTCCAGTTCGTTTCGTAATGTTATCAACTCAATGGTCTTTTCTGGTTCGAGCTTCACTGCTATTTGGGGTTCAACGATTTGTCTGTCCTCTATCCGCCTGTCGCACTCGAAAAAGGTGAGGTGGGCCGCGTCAATTTTTGTTCTACAGTATTGACAATTTGGACTCTCTGATGTCCTTTAAATGTAGGAAAAATTTACATCCCCGTGCTTTCTAGAGTACCATGGCTCTATCTCTGGAATGAGTGTATGCGTCCAAGCAGCGTTTTCCTCTGTTCGCCACCTGTCCTGTGACTCCTCAGGTGTCAGTTGTCCAATTAGGTGTTTTAATTGATCGCTAGAACTACGAAGATAGACCTCGATCGTTATAGCAGTATTGATGGGAAGATGCAGCTAGGCAACTAGGCTACCTTTGGCCCTTTTTGCCAACCCCATGGAGCCAACACTGAAAACACTAAAGGCTTACGTCCTAGAAAGCTCCTTGTCGAACCTAGCAGACCTTTTGACGAATGTCAGTGTCTCCGACTATCTCAGTGATCATAGTGACTGCTCACCCGAACTCTATCTAAAAGAAGGAATACTGGAGGAGACTGGTTCGGGGAGTAGGCATCTCGACCTGGTAAGGATGAGCTCGTAGAGCCTTTCTAATGTTCCTCGTTCGGACGGCCTTCAGTGTTATAATCTGGGAAAGCTCACACGAACATCTTCCGTGATAGAATCTGTAAGACAGGGATAGGTTAGCCACTTTTCTTCGATATTCCGGACTGTGGAGGTCCTTTGTGAGATTAGGTGTATCCATTAGTCTAATTGCTCTCTTCTGGACAGTGGCTAGAAGCTTTAGAGAGTGCTTCAGAGCGCATCCCCACACATGGGAGCAATCCTCCAACGATCTTCGGATCTGTGTCTTGTAGAACAGCAGTAATTCCTCTGGTGTATACAGCTTCCTACAGCGGAACAAAACTCCAACCTTCTGGGATGCCGTTTTAGCAATACTGACGACGTGGTCGTGCCAGGACATGTTATTTAGGGTGTTAACTTTGTCATCAGTTACAAGAGACTGCTCGATACGTTATTTTGGACTGCGATACACTTGGAGCCTCGTGGACCTGGCCAAGGCTCATGGACTGAGTTACCCGACTACTCACATCATAGCCTCTGGTTGACATGTAAGGAGTTTAGCCCAAACAACTCAATCTATTTCAATCTAATCTAGTCCAGTAATTTCACATCAAAGTATTCCGGACAATATCGTCAGTGAAAAAGGCTAGATATTATAGAATGCTGAGACGTGCTACGTGGACTTCCCACTGAGTCATACTTCAGAATAATTGACCCGTAGATATGGGTTACAAAAATTAGAATGCTACCAAATTTATTGAAATCTATTGGTTCCGTATTTGCTAATTTCAATTGATCATACGTTATTTTCCAGATAGTATAGGTACGAGGGTTGCATTTAAATTTTTACAACAAGTTAAACAGAAATGAAAAAGTTCGCAACAAAGTGATTTATTGATCTTTGAGCAATCGCCCTTAAGGTCTGCACATTTTTTGCATATGCTGAAATCAATTCGGGAAGCATATTTTCTACTCTGAAGCTGATATCGTAGAAACATGGTTCAGTAAGTCTTCAACAGTTTCTTGAGTTGACGAAAATTGCTGTCCGTGCAACATTTTTTTGTCAGTGGGGAACAAGAAGAAGTCATTAGGCGATAAATCGGGTGAATGCGAGCAATAGGACATTGCTGTCATTCTCCTTCAAACATTCAGTTGTTTGACGTGTTTTATGGGAGTTGGCATTGTCGTGAGGAAGAAGGATGCGACATTTTTAGTTCTTTTTCCTTATTTCATCCTGTGCAAGGATGGCATACATCTCTAAGACTACAGGGCACTAAAAAATCCCAAAGTGACTGTCAGCAAGAGCTGGCTGGATTGGCGGAACACAATAAAGTTACACTGTGTGCAGTGGGTGTCAGGATACTCAGGTATAAGTGGTGATGAAAAGACACATGAGCTTGCAAGACCACCAGCGGCAGATGGCATATGGGGCGCAGTGGAGCAGACTATAGGTTAGGAGTACAAATTATAGTTACACATAGATTACTTTGGCCAATACTCTACACTACTCAGAGTGGCACTATTTGTATCGCTAAGTACGAATAAAGTAATAGTAATAATAACAACCTGCTGTTGTTGCTGTAGGAGGTTGGCTGTTGATGATGTGGTAGTAGTAGTAGCGTAGTAGTAGTAGTGTTGGGTGTCGGGCCGGTCCTCATGCTCCTCCACTGCGACGTAAGAGACGGTACCGGCGAACCCAACCGCTACAGCTGTTGCGCGCTCAACCTCTACCTCAACCGCTGTTGTTGCCGATGACGTGGACGACGATGGGGTGGTTGCTGTTGTTGACGGATCACCCACAACCGCACCTGCAACAACGGACACGGAAAGGTTTAATCGCAAAAGATCTATTTCAGTCGTCTGAATGCGTAACACGACATGTCACACATTTTTCAAAATGGAGTTTTATATACTATTTTTGTTCATTATCTAAGCGCTACTAGTTTCCCTGCACAGCATAAATGACACAACTCAAAACTTGCAGTTTTACTGCTCACACCGATCAATTTTCAGATAATACGCTTTTTGGACGTTTTATGATGCCTACATAACGAAAATCCACGTCACTCATTTCCGTCGGTCTGTCTGTCAGTCTGCCTGTCTGTCTGTTGGCGTTTTTCTAGCCTCCTAATCTCAGTAACCGCTGCATGGATTTTGATGAAATTTGGGTAGCGACATGATGTGGGGTCGTAGTAGGTAATGCTGCTTCATTTTTGAAAATCGGTGCATGGGCGGCAGAGTAATTAGCAAAAAACGAAAATATTCAATATTTCAAATATTCCTCGAACTTCGTTTTTAGGCGTTTTAGGGATTCCTGATCATTTTCTACTTTTTTGGGTGGGGGTGAAATTGGGGTGGTTGGGGGATGGGTGGTTGTAAAGCTGAAAAATTTGATGTAATCATGATAGGCTGTCCACTGACCCGAGAGAGAAAGACCTAGCAGTATAATTCACTTTTTTAGGTCCATCCGAACACTGCCTTGTCTATTACAGGAACCAAGCTTAGAGAATTTTCCGATGTATACATAAGAGTAGGTATTGCTTTAGATCGTTCTGTATTTAATAATGTGGAAACTACTGAATTGATGTTCATGAAATTCCGGTACAGTATTACTAATTTGGCGGGGATGGAAAATGCGTCTGATTTTTAGAAATAGTCTCAGTGGCGGCGCAGCAATACTAAAACCACCAAAAATATGAAAACAGTTTTTAGGCATTTTAGGGTTTCCTGATCGTTGTCTACTTTTTTTTGGGTGGGGGTGAAGTTGGGGTAGTTCGGGGGTGGGAGGTTGTAAAACTCAAAAATTTGTTGTATTCATGATAGATTGTCCATTGACCTGTGAAAGGAGTACCTAGTAGAATAAAACACTTTTTGCGGTCGGGCGGGCGATGATTTGGTTGCAAGGGCATCTAGATTATAGCTTCATGCTATGAGAAAATAACAAAACTGGTATCATCGGAATGTGTGGGAAGTACTGAGTCAATCAACTTGATTACATTTTTTTAAGTTTCTGTACCCACATACCCAAAATTGAACGTACTTTTATCAGAAAAATAGTCATAAATGTATTTTGAAAAACAACCGCTAGATGTCGCTTGTGTGTAGTTGTGCATAGTCAGGCGTGTCTCAAAAAACAACACATTTCATGTTGTTTTATCATAGCGGCTCCCATTGGTTCCATGGTTTTGAAGAAAAGTAACATATTTGGAGTTGTGCCGGTTTTAAGAAGGCTCATTTTGGAGAAAAGTGACATAACTTGAACTTTTTTCTGATATTTCTAAAATAACTAGTTTGTAGTTGATATGTCCACAGGAACCAATACAAACAACGGGAGCAAGTCACATGTTAATCACAGGAGGTTATTCTGGTCATTGCGTGTTTTATCCTTTCGTTGAGAATTTCGTGCGGTGAATTCACTTTTTTCAGTTACGATTGATTTATTGATAAATTATTTTACAATTTAAGAACCATGGGTGGCCAAAGTGTTGTTGTGTGATTTAGACTCCGTCTAGGCTAATCGTGAAAACACTGTTGCTAGTTATGAACTGAGTCAAGGAGCTGGAACCTTTAAACATGCTGAATTTGGAGTGATGTTTGGGACTGGAGGCATATTGATTTTGATATCAAATAAATAAACAGGGACAAGATAAGAATAACTCAATTGTTTAGTGACCTACTGTATACTATCCAGGAAACAGATGGTTGGGTTTAGGTCAAGAAAAAGAGGGAGTCTCTTTTACTGTTTTGCCGACGTTTCGGCCTTTATTAGGCCATCTTCAGGGCACTAAAAAATATTTTTTTTTGTTTATACTTAAACAGACAAATATACATTACAGTTATAAAAAATTGAATATATAAAATGACAATATACAATAACGAATTAAAAAGGAGGGTGATCAATGCTATTAAAAAAAAACCTAATATACAATAAACGGGTAGTACTTACACCAGTGATGGACTAACTTGAGTCAAATATAGTGAAAAGGCACATGTAGTATAAACAAAGTATATAAGGGTAAAAAACGACACTTAATAAACAAATAAGACAATAATAAGACGGAGATTGTCTATTCACAATCGATGTGTACGCCGGACTGGCAAAAATCATAAGTATTTTTAAAGGAATTCTATGGGGGCACAAAAAGGTTAGCAAGAAACATAATATTTCAATATTTATATGAATAGATATGGAATACAGGGCGAAGTTGAAAATAGAAAATGTAGAAAAAGGGGTGGGATGGGTTAATGTAAAAACAGTGTTAATTATAAAAAAAAAGCACCACCCACCTTCATGATACTAATAAAACTGCCTTGATGCAACATACTCTAGACTTACATCACAATTTTGATTTTGATAATACAACCATTTTATCAAAACAAAGTAATTTAAAGAAACGTCTGTTTCTTGAAATGATTAATATAAAAAAATTTAATACTGTTAACAAGAAACAAGACATACAAAATTTAAATAGTAGTTATTTCAACCTTATCAACAAAATACCTAAGAAGAATTAACCACATAATTGCTTCTTCTTTTTTTTATAATTAACACTGTTTTTACATTAACCCATCCCACCCCTTTTTCTACATTTTCTATTTTCAACTTCGCCCTGTATTCCATGTCTATTCATATAAATATTGAAATATTATGTTTCTTGCTAACCTTTTTGTGCCACCATAGAATTCCTTTAAAAATACTTATGATTTTTGCCAGTCCGGCGTACACATCGATTGTGAATAGACAATCTCCGTCTTATTATTGTCTTATTTGTTTATTAAGTGTCGTTTTTTACCCTTATATACTTTGTTTATACTACATGTGCCTTTTCACTATATTTGACTCAAGGAGTCCATCACTGGTGTAAGTACTACCCGTTTATTGTATATTAGGTTTTTTTTTAATAGCATTGATCACCCTCCTTTTTAATTCGTTATTGTATATTGTCATTTTATATATTCAATTTTTTATAACTGTAATGTATATTTGTCTGTTTAAGTATAAACAAAAAAAAAATATTTTTTAGTGCCCTGAAGATGGCCTAATAAAGGCCGAAACGTCGGCAAAACAGTAAAAGAGACTCCCTCTTTTTCTTGACCTAAACCCAACCATCTGTTTCCTGGATAAGAATAACTAATGCACCCACTAGCTGAACAAAACTGCTTCAGTTATGAGATTTCAAATATGTTCAGTAGCGGAGAAGACCTTCAAATTGGTGAATGTGCGGTAGCAGTCTATCATTAGTTAGAAAAATCAATTTAACACAATTGAGCTTCAATAAGGCAATCAAGCAAAAATGTTAAAGCTATTTGACATCTTTGCTAAACATGATATCCAAAAAAATGTTAGAATAAAAAGTAATATGAAAAAATTAGATTTGCCTGTCTAACATCTTAGTATAAGAATTTTATTCGACCTCAGATCTCACATCTTCTTAGCTGTTGCATATTTTTGCCAAGCTTCGCCGAGAATGATATACTCAAGCTATATCTATTTTTACTTTCTTTTCAAGGGACTCCTCATGGCATGGAATTTTTTTAATTAGCCTTGTGGAAGTAATTGCATTCTTCTTTTTGTTTATTAATAATGAGTCAACATCATTATGTTGAAGCTTTTGTTGGCGAAATATTCATAAAATTCCAGTTATCTTGATTCTTTTCATGTCCTAACTAAGCAACACAAAGAAACGTGCAAATGTTCAGCAATGCGATACAAAACTCCAAGGGCGCAACTTAATTGGATAGAATTTACCTTGGCCTGGTTTGAGCTTCTACCGACACTATAATCAGATACATTTTTATTAAAATCACCAGGTGAATATGGTGTAAAGTCATAGGCTTTTAGGGAACCCGGTCACAAGGATTACTGATATTGACATTCGGAACAGATCACTGTTGTAAGGAAAGTGGTCGCGATCGGGTTATTGTTTTTCTTAACCATCTGTTTTGTGGAATGGAAGGTGCTTGCTTACTCAGCAAGAGGGAGATGATTCCAATCATTTGGTTCACAGAAAAATCAGAAAAGTGAAGGGTACCGGCTGGATTCGAACCAGCGTCTCCGGCATTCTAGGCCAGCGCATTACCAACTATGCTACGGTGACCTGTACCACAGCCGATATACAGCGCCGACGACATGATGTTGACTCCATCGACACCCACCACTCCCCCGTATCTCTCCGTGAACCATGTACTTCAGTCATCTAGAGACATCTAGTCGGCAGTTGGGTGAGTGTGAATCTCTCACCGCTATTTGCACGACAGCTCTCATGTTACTGAAGTACGATTCCTCAGTCCGCCAGGATTTCATGGAATCAAAGGTACTTGCTTACTCCGCAAGAGGGAGATGATTTAAATCATTTGGTTCACAGAAAAATCGGAAAAATAAAGGGTACCGGCTGGATTCGAACCAGCGTCTCCGGCATTCTAGGCCATCACGTTTACCAACTGCGCCACGGTACTCCGCACCATAGCCGATACACAGCGCCTACGACCTGTTGTCGACTCCACCGACACCCACCACTCCCCCGTATCTCCCCGTGAACCATGTACTTCAGTCATCTAGAGACATCTAGTCGGCAGTTGGGTGAGTGTGAATCTCTCACCGCTATTTGCACGACAGCTCTCATGTTACTGGAGTACGATTCCTCAGTCCGCCAGAATTTCATGGAATCAAAGGTCCTTGCTTACTCCGCAAGAGGGAGATGATTTAAATCATTTGGTTCACAGAAAAATCGGAAAAATAAAGGGTACCGGCTGGATTCGAACCAGCGTCTCTGGCATTCTAGGCCAGCGCGTTACCAACTATGCTACGGTGACCCGTACCACAACCTATATACAGCGCCCACGACATGGTGTCGACTTCATCGACACCCACCACTCCCCCATATCTCTTCGCGAACCATGTATTTCACTCATCCAGAGACATCTAGTCGGCAGTTCGGTGAGTGTGAATCTCCCACCGTTATTTGCACGACAGCTCTCTATGTTACTGAAGTCCTTAGTTGGCCAGGATTTCATGGAATGAAAGGTGCTTGCTTACTCCGCAAGAGGGAGATGATTCCAATCATTTGGTTCACAGAAAAATCGGAAAAATAAAGGGTACCGGCTGGATTCGAACCAGCCAGCGTCTCCGGCATTCTAGGCCAGCGCGTTACTAACTATGCTACGGTGACCCATATCACAGCCGATATACAGCGCCGATGACATGGTGTCGACTCCATCGACATCCACCAGAGAGAGAGAGAGTCTGCCCGCCCGACGTTGAACCAGCTTGAGTCCTCTGATGTCATGTCCAACGGACGCAAACGCGTCCATCCGACATGTCACCACGGCCCGACCGGCTAAAACCCATTCCCTCTTTCCTTACCTCTGCTCGATCTCCATCTGCACCGGGCATCATCGTGAACGATATTCTTCCTCCTCTGGGGTCAGGTCCTCAGGCAGGTTCGCTCTCGCTTCCTGCTTGTAATAGGACCATTTGTCGCACTCAAATAGGGCGTGCTCGACTGTGTCGCTTTGACCACAATGTCGACAACGATCGTCCGTCGCTCATCCTATTTTGTTTCTATATACCCGAAAGGGACCGTGGCCCGACAACGCCTGTGTTAGGTAATAGCAGGTTGTCCTGTGTTTACACTCTGCCCACTCTTGTATATTTGGAATCAGGCGCTTAGTCCACTGCGCCACCTCCATTGTACTGGACCAGATCCCCTGCCACTCGTCCATGGTTTTCTGCCTGGCGGTCCTCCGCCGCTCTGGCAGAGCACCATTCCCGATATACATATATATCTCCTCTCCTTGGCCAACAAATGCAGTGGTGGTATCGCTGTTATAACCTCTAGCGCTTTGGTAGACACAGTACGATACGCACTGGCCACCCTCAGCAGCGACTTCCTTTGCACCTTGTCTACGGTTTGCTGGTGCTTTTTCCTCTCCATCGCTTTATACCATATTGGAGCTCCATATAGCATAACTGAGTGGATAACTCCGTTCAAGATCTGTCTTTTTCGCATACTTGGGCCGCCTACGTTTGGCATTATACGTGACAGCAAAGCCACCTTTCTTTCTGCTTTCACCGCAGTTCTCTTTATGTGAAGTGCGTGAGGTAGGGAAACTTGGAGGTTGCATCCATTCTGATCAGATTTTTTGTGATCCCTGTAAGTCAAGATCAACATGGCAATCTAACGAATCTGTTGAATTAATGAAAGACTGATTTGTCTCTTCAAGGTCCGATAACTCTGGCGGAATTGAGGCAATGCTACTATCTGGACTAAAATGACCACGTGTTACAGCTTGCATAGCCCACTATCTACACATGCGAATACCACCAATGGTTAAACTAATAATCGTTTCCATTACACCCTCCTTGACTCCATAATTATGGATTTAATGGAATTTTGGTGTATTAGGATAGGGCACGAGAGCTTTCCACTTGACAGGAAACTATAAGTACCGGCTGTGTCTAATCATGCGAGCTGCTTCTTGGCCCATTATTATAATAGAACATTAACTGAATGTTAATTAGTTACCAGATACAATCTGTAATATGTATTATCGCATATGTTGTTGCGTAAAGTAATTAATCTCTACATAAAGCGTATGTGTTAGAATTGGGGTGTGAACTGCGAAATCTAAAAGTTTTCTCCTTAGAGGTGGTTAGAAGTGAGTGAGAAACTGTCATGTCGTGATGTACTTGACTTTTCCATGAAACAGTTGAGAATATGCTTTGCTTCAGGGGAAAGGGATGAGGTTTGATGAAAGTGTCTTATAAAGTTTTTTAGAAACCTAGGATTTATCATTGACGTCAGAGGTTCTTTGGTTCTTTGCGCGGCATTTTCCGGCATTTTAAATAATTTTTGGAATATCTCTCACAGCCGATTCCAAAAAACCAAACAAGTGATTTTGTCAAGTTTACTAGACTCCAAGGAACGCGTAAACGACATAATATTTTTTCTGCAAGTACCCTATTGAGAAATTTATATAAGTCTGGTACAAAACAAACATCATTAATCAACCCAAAAGGCTTGTCTGCATGGGCATCACAGGAGCAATGAGGATCACCTCAACTGCAGCACTGGAGGCCCTCCTCGGACTGCCGACGGTGCCATTTTGGATTTGGATAACCGCGGTAGCAGCACATCTGAGAATGTGGGACTAATTGGAAAATCAGGGGAGAGGCGATTGGTCACGCAAAGATAGCCAAGCTGGCGGAGGAAGCATTGCCTATCTCTGCCTACACGGTTGTCGAGGCAAACCATGTACCAAGTTTGGATGAATCTTTCACTCTGATAATTCCAGGTATTAAGGAGGGGGAAAAAGTGAGGCTTCAGATTCCTGGTGGGATTGGTATGCTACACGGACGGCTCCCGTTTAGCTAGAAAATAGGCCTCAAGGGCAGGGACGTTTATGAAAAATCGAGTACTGGATAGTTACTTTTTAAGCACGAACACCACGATATTCGAGACAAAAGTATCTGCCGCATGCAATAATTAGGTGAGAAAGGGCACGGAGCAGAAGGTCTACATCTGTAAGCCATATGCAGGCCCTGAACCAGGCGAAGTATGTACACAGTATGTACACTAAATAGGTAGTCATGTAAGCAAATAAACATTTTCACAAAGACTCCCGATGATCAAACCTAAAATGATTTGGAACTATTATTTTGTATTTAACTACATACTAATGATAATTCTGATTAGCGTAATGTATGTTACGGTCCTATTTTCGATCCTGAATATTTGTCAAAAGATCAGACAAGATATAGGATGGCTACGCATTCGCTACTGCGCACCTTTTCATCCAATTTGTTCGAATATTGACGTGTTACAAATATATGGCAAATCAGATGTAAAACTGCACGCTGATTTATTGCGATTCCCATGTTTTGCTGGTGAGATTTGGAAAATAAAATTGTGAAAATCAAACCTTTTTAGTTTTCATTTATACCTTTATCAAACAATGAACGCGCGATGTCAGGAAGTTCGTCCGCTTGGCAACTGAGTGGGAATTTCCGGGACAGGAAAGACCCATTGGGCAACCCCATTAAAATATCGTTAAAAAAACAACCACAAATATTAGCTTGGAATAAAATCACAAACTTGACAGTTTATATATCATGTACAGAGAACCATAGCTTCAAATGGGACATTGACAGCACGACAATGACTTTGACAGAAATGATAACTGTCAGCAATCCAGCGTATTTAGGATACTTAGTGCCGGTTGTACAATGCAAGCTTAAGCCTCGGTTTAAGGTCAGCCGACGTTGCACCACGTCAGTTGCAAAACGTTTGTTATACAATGCTGGCTTAGGCCCCTATCCAAGCTTAACACAAGCTCACGCAAACCGAAGCTTAACCCGAGCTTAGCTGAGGTTTAAACCTAACCTGATACAAATGATATATGTCAACCAGGTACCTTCAAATTGCTTGTCACTTTACTAGGTTATATTTTTGGAAAGATTTGTGATTGATTTATTAAAGAGAGCAAATAAAAGAACAGAGACAGAAACGGACATTGCCCGAATTTGACACAAAACGTCGCAGTGACAAACCAGAATAGGGTATTTTATTAGATAATTATTATGAGAGTACAAATTGTCATATTAGTGCCAACCGTAGTGAATTTTATTATCAATCAGCTTTAACTCAACCAACGATTGTACAACGGATGTCAACGTTAAGCCTAAGCTTAGCTAAGCTCAGGTTCAATAAAGCTTGAGTTAAACTGGCATTTGTATAACCTGCCCTTAGGATGAAAACGAGGATCCTCACATAAGGTTAAAGTTCAGGTAGTTACAACTTTTAAGGGCCCGTTGTACAAGGCAAGCTTAAGCTTCGGCTTAAAGTAAGCCGACGTTAAACCACGTCAGTTGCAAAACGTCCGTTGTACATTGCTGGCTTAACCCCCCACTCCAAGCTTAACACGAGCTTACGTAAGCCGAAGCTCAACGCGAGCTTAGCTGAGGTTTAAACCTAACCTGATACAAGTGACATGATATGTCAAGAAGGAACCTTCAAATTGCTTGTCACTTTATTAGGTCATATTTTTTGAAGGATTTGTGTCTAATTTAACAGAGAAATCACATGAAATAACAGAGACAGAGACAGTCGTTGCCGAAATTTGACACAAACTGTCATAAGTGCCTAACCAAAAAAGGTAATTTTTCAGATGGTTATGTCAGTACGTACTCCTATTGCTTCATTGATGCCAACTGTAGTGAATATCATTATCAACCAGGTTTAACTAAGCCGACGATTGTACAACGGGTGCCCACTTTAAGCCTGAGCTTAGCTAAGCTTAGGCTTAACAGAGCTCGTGCTAAACCCGCATTTGTACAACCGGCCCTAAGTGTACCAACATAAAACGTATTTCTCAGGTGGAATTTGGACGTACTATGTACG
This sequence comes from Callosobruchus maculatus, assembly GCA_951848785.1. Taxonomy (NCBI): domain Eukaryota; kingdom Metazoa; phylum Arthropoda; class Insecta; order Coleoptera; family Chrysomelidae; genus Callosobruchus; species Callosobruchus maculatus. The sequence goes on from CATOUR010000083.1 coordinate 5,796,273, forward strand.
TACTTAAGATGCGCACATATTATATATTGCAGTACGTACATAAGATGTACCTAAGTTCCGGCGAAGGTAGACGTATCCTGTACGCACATGAAATGTAAACTGGTTGTTTGGTTATAGTCAGCTCTGTACCTATTAACCTGGCAGGCATTCGATTTCCCAGGTTTTCCCGGGTGTCACCTGACTGACCGTCACGCCGCGTCGGGGGCAGCAAAAATGACCCCCTTCCGATCGCGAATGCATGGCAGTTTCACCGGGATATCTTCCGTTTCCATAAATATGTAAGTGGCGGGGTTACTCTCTGCCGTTGGGGTTTGAATAAGGACGCTGGCTTTGAACAGTGGCGGATTTATTTACTGAAAGGTTCGCGTATTTGAGGTTGTTTATTTGATCGATGCGAAGCACCATGCTGAAATCATTTTATAACAGGTTTGTTCAAATCTGACATCTCAGCAATCTAGAATGATTCTATGTTGTGTGTAATTACACTGATGATTTGGTTACACATCACTGGCACCCACGCTAAAAAAAGAGCATTAGTCTATGGTTATTTCGGCTCAGATCATTAGTAAGCGATTACGTTTGAAAGCCCTTTTCTTGTTCAATATATTACCAAAGAATATCGGATCTATGACATCAAGCGACCTGGTGGGTCGGTATTGATCTCCTACCGCGCTCGATCTAGATGTCACTCGCCCGGCCTGGCACTTGCACTTGTAAATTTCAAAGTATCAGTAACATTCACATGGAGCACACATATTCGAGAAGAAATACATTGTCTCAGAATGAAGAATATTTAATTATTAATTTGCTTCTAACAAAAAACTTACAAATTGAGATAAATACAAGAAAAAGTAAAAATCGGTTAGCTTTCCGTAGCACTATAGCTAACGTCTGGTTATTTGATTGTTGTAGGGCTTAGTATCTCCTTGGCACACATTGTACAAATCGTCGAATGTATTTCTGTGGTATACTGTCCCATTCTTTGATAAGTGCTTCTGATAGTTGTTGACGAGTTTGAGGTGAATTTAGGCTGCGAGCAATATGCGTGCCCAATATATCCCATAGATGTTCAATCGGATTGAGGTCTGGGCTCAACGCTGGCCAATTCATTGTATGAATTTCATGCCCACAAAGAATATCCATAGACATGATAGCGGTACGCGGCGTAGAATCATCTTGCTTGAAAAGAAATCCAGGACCAAGTCGTCGAGTGTATTTCTGTGGTATTCTGTCCCATTCTTTGATAAGTGCTTCTGATAGTTGTTGACGAGTTTGAGGTGGATTTAGGCTGCGAGCAATACGCGTGCCCAATATATCCCATAGATGTTCAATCGGATTGAGGTCTGGGCTCAACGCTGGCCAATTCATTGTATGAATTTCATGCCCACAAAGAATATCCATAGATATGATAGCGGTATGCGGCGTAGAATCATCTTGCTTGAAAAGAAATTCAGGACCAAGTCGTCGAGTGTATTTCTGTGGTATTCTGTCCCATTCTTTGATAAGTGCTTCTGATGGTTGTTGAAGAGTTTGAGGCGGATTTAGGCTGCGACCAATACGCCTGCCCAATATATCCCATAGATGTCCAATTGGATTGAGGTCTGGGCTCAACGCTGGCCAATTCATTGTACGAATTTCATGCTCACAAAGAATATCCATAGATATGATAGCGGTATGCGGCGTAGAATCATCTTGCTTGAAAAGAAATCCAGGACCAATACCATTTGCTGCAGGAATAACATGATCTGCAATAGTCATGTCAACACATTTTGCAGCTGTAAGGATTTCCGGTATCACTACGAGGTACGCTTTATGTCCAACCATGTCAAAATCTGGAGACTTCTTGTACAGTGGTAGTGGAGTAACGTTTCTTAGGAACGGGTTAGACAGAATCTCCGTTTGTCTGTGAAGAGTTCAGGTTCCCAATGTCTATACTACCATTGCAAATGGTCGCGAGCGAAGTTCAATCGAAAAGTTTTATGATCTCGAGTTAAAACAGGTTCTCGTACTGGCCGTCTTGGTCCTAAATCAGCCTCCCGTAATCTGTTTGTAACTGTGTGGTTAGAAATCATTACTTGATGAGTCGCTCTAAGAGCCGTTTGGAAGCCTTTGGCTGTAGATGTTCGTTTATGCAAAGGAGAAACTAATAAATAACGGTCTTGACCTCGTGTGGTTTTTCGCTAATGACCTTGTCTATTCTTTTTTATATTTTTCCTATAGCAATGCACCATTTGCAACTAAAGCTACACTACGGGCTACTTCTATTTCGCTAAGATCTTTCATTTTGACGCACAATGAATTCAACTATATAAAACTACCATGCCGTTGTCTAGTAGAGCTATCAGTGGCCTACTTCAACATAAAATCTAAATGTGGGTATTATTTTGATCACCTTATCTCTTGTACTGGGTTTGAAATCGTAAACATATCTTAAACAGCGAGCACAAAAATGGATTATTTCTGTGAAATTAGTAGAATAAAATATGTAACTATCATGAAAATATCCTTTTAACATGCATATATAAGATACTGAGTAAACATTTCACAGATATTTTGGAAAGTGTTCCGTCCTTTTTTTTGAGCAGAGACGGCGAAGAAATTTGATTAAAGAGGCTTCTAAACGGGCAACATTTTCACTGCAATATGAGGCTATAATGTTAGCAACTATAGCCCGGCCATCACGACAACGTTTAATTGCAGCATATGGCTCGGCAAGATATATCGCGGCAATATTTTCTGTAATAGTATGGCCCACAAACGTGTTCATAGACGAGCTACACAATTGAGCTACAATAGCCGATGAAATTATACACGTATTAGCGACTTATATTATTTTAAAAGAAAAATTAAGCAAAAAAAGAGAAGACTGTGGATTCGACCTTACCTCAATAGGCGTGAAACTTTAGATAACTTGAGCTTGGGAATGTCTTGATGATAAATTATTCAAAAACCTTTCAAGAATGTCTAAGAGTGACTTTGAATTTCTTTTGAGGACGATTGGACCAAAAATAAAAAGAAATGATACAATCATGCGAAAAGCAATCCCTGTCATGACAAGACTGGCGATAACTCTACGTTTTTAGCAACAGGAGATTCGTATGGCATCGAAGGCGAACCATTTCACTGGCTTGCCGCCACCACTACCAATTTTAATCTTTTTTTCTCCTCATTATTTGCAGATGTTTGCAGGCTTCTAAATTTTTTGTATGCCTCCTCAATAATTGATATGCCAAATTTTTCAGCAATTACAGTCCATCCGTCTTTTTTGGCATTTTTGTCTCTATATATGCCACTTTCCACATTCCACAACTCAGGATGTAAATGTATTTCGTTAATAAAGTCTATAATCCTCTCGTTGGTCCAAGTATAAGCCATTTTACCCTCTGAAATATTCGTCAAAAACAACAACAAATAAAAACCAAAACAGCAATATTGCAGTATTTTCGTACGCCAAGCGATCGTCCGGCCATGTGCTTGCAACACATCAAAATGTATCGGTAATACCGGATATATGTGGCTATATGGCCGAGCCATACAAGAAATATTCGACAGTGTGGCCGCTATTGACGACAATGTTGCCGGCCATACTATTGCAGCCACACATTGCTGTAAAAGTATTGCCCTCCTTGTTGAACAGTAGAAGGTATTTTATGGACAAACATCTTACCTGTCGGCTGTTGAGGTGACGGCGTCCAAGTGTCAGCGAGCGTGTCAACAGACGCACTGCGTTCCCTGCCTGCCTGCGCCTGCTCCTTCTTCCGGTCCTGTCTGTGCTGGCGGCCGCTAGTGCCGTTGGTCCTGGTGCTGCGACCGGGCGGCGACCTGCTCATCGACGTCTAGCTCCGCCCCCTGGAGACGACCCGCTGCTGCCCTGGCTCCTTGGCTCCGCCTCTGCCCAAGACCACGCCCACCGTCTCGCGCCGGCGCCGCCTATGATACTGTAGCTGTCACCGCCCACCGGAAGCTGAAGCGAACACAGAAAGCACCCGTCACCGGTTAGTGTACAAGGCAAGCATGCGGGGTTATGGACAACACAAGGTTATATTATGGTATAATGGTATAATGCAATTCCATTAATATGGGTTCACGAATCGGATTTTCAATTTTTGGGATCGAGATCTCAATTGGAGATCTCGGTATAAACACCTACATCCCAGAAGTAATCCCAATAGTTTTTTAACTCCAACAATAAAAAAAACTTTTGACAGCAAAAGGTCGGAAAGAAATGAAATTTGGTGAGATGGTAGACGATGGTATCCTGAATCTCCACCTACGTTTGCCACCTCGAGGGGTTGCCGCTCGAGGGGTGAAAAGGTAAAAACTCTGCTTTGCGACGATTTTCAAAAAATAGCGTCGTTTTGTTAAGTGATATCGAAAAAAAGCCTCAAATAATTTATGGAGAGAACAAATTTCTGCATAATTTCTGTCTTTAAATTTTTCGTGTGCGACCAATAGTTTTCATCCTACACTGCGTCAAAGTTAGGGTTGGTTTGAGATTTTCACTAAAATCAGAAATTAAGGGCGGATTAAGGCGAATAACTCCATTAAAAGTCGTGTAACATTTTTATTTCCCTCAAAGATTGATATCTTCGCACCTTTTTATTATCTGCAGCTGTCTAAACTCACGCATTTGATTTAAAAAAAATTACGGCATTGAGGAACGCACCCCTTCGCACTACCAATATGTGCTGTTGCGGAAAATATCGTATGTGTGCATTTTTTTAGTGAAAATGATACCACCCCGCCCCTCGAGGTGGGGAAAGGGGAGTGAAAACTGTGGCACTTTTTGACAAATAGCGCCATTGTGGTAGGTGCTATCGAAAAAAAGTTCAAATGATATATAGAGACGACAAAATTATTCACTATTTTGATCTTCACATTTTTCGTGTGTGAGCTATAGTTTCCATTCTACAGTGCCCCAAAGTTAGGGGGTGGTTTGTGATTGTTACTAAAATCAGAATTTTATCGCGTATTAAGTCGAAGAACACTATCAAAAAGTTCTGTAACGCTTTTTCTCCTAAGAGAATAACATTTCTCTTCTCATATCACTATTATCTTCAATTTTTTAACTAACACATTTCGGCTTAAAAAAATTACGATATTTGGGACGATATCGCCGCCTACTGCCGATACTAGTCAAACGTTTTCACCCCCCACCCCTCGAAAGGCAATCCCCGAGGTTGCAAACTTAGGTGAACATTCAGGGGACCAAGGTCTATGATCACACCAAATTTCATTTCATTCCGACCTTTTGCTGTCAAAAAAAACCCTACCACCTGAACTAGGCTACCAGCAATGCTAAAAAAGTATAAATATTGTTAATGAAAGTATGTTCCAACACAGTTTAATAGTTTTAACAGCAAAAACACAAATTTCTACGTCAGTATGCCCATAAATAGAACCTCAAAAGAACTATATCAAACCCAAAGATTTTGGATCACCACTGTTTATTTTTCATAAACATAAAAGTAGTAATAGGAACTAGAAACAAAAAAAGGAAAGTCTCATATAAATGTACAATTAAAATAATTTCTAATTCTAATTTCTAAACATCTGTGATTTGCTTAGTAATAATAAAATGTGACCTCAGATAAACCAAAGAGTAGCGTAGCTTTATGCTCCTGTAGGGGGCCCGGGAAATTTCTTTCGAGGGGTGGGGGTCGAATTTCAAAATGCGCAACTGTCGACGCATAATAAGACGCGGATAAAAAGAGAGTAAGGCAGACTAAAATTTCATCATTTTAAAGACCAAGATTTTTTGGATTACATTTTATTAATCCCGGGACTTTGGGGACCAAAAAATCTCCGGGATTTCGGGACCCTGGGATCCCCAATTGAAAACCTTACTCGCGACTGGTACCATGGGCTTAAATTTATTTATTTATTTATTTAGCGTATGGCTTACATAGTACAAACATAACAAACAAACAGGCTAAATTTTAAAATGAAGGCCATCGATCCATTCCAGCACAGGGGCAGTAGCCTCGTAGAAGTCGCTCAAATCTCCTCTGTATCATGTGAGAGGGCATTCGACAACTATGTGGTGGACACTCTGGCGGGGCTCTCTGCAGTCGCAAGTTGGTGTCTCGGCCAAACCCCACTTATAGAATAAATCACGACAGATGCCATGAGACTGTAGCTAAAAGGTTACCATTTTGGCCAAAAATATTTTTTAAATGCTTTTGTAAGTAGTAGCAACGTAGGGACTAAAAGTCACTCCGTATGATCCTGTCTCCCTTGTGTCAAAAACCTGCTACCACACAGTTTCCAATGATTTTATATTGCCCAAATGGCAACGCAATTTATGCTTATTTCAATGAGTACAGTAGATGACTAGTACGTATTATTATAAATTGAATAATCGAGTCCATGAAGGAGATATATAACAAAAAAGTAAGGAGAAATCAGTTCAAAGTTTTTGAAAATAATCTTCGTCATTATCTGCATTAGATCATCCGATCACTAGGAGTGGGAGGTAGGACCAACAGAGGACGGTATGAAGTTAGTTCAAAGCTTCTGATACGGCGATAAACAGTACGCATTGTGACTAGCCTGCAATGTTCTGCAGAACATTGGTCCGAACTTGACCTTGTGGACGTGAAGCAGACCCCTTCAAGTGGGGTTGTCCTTCTGACAGTCCTGTCAGGGTCAATTAGAAAATAAACAAAAAATAGCAGAGCAACTTTATACTTGCACGTTTACAAGTATGTTGATGGAATCTTGCATGCAAAATAGGAAACAATGATTGAGTTTCAGTAACAGTGATTAAATTATTGCTAGCTTCGATTGTTTTATGTTTCTCTTAATAAGCAATAATACATTAAATTAAAATAGCTCGGAAGTTTGACGTCATTGATATTCCTATTGTATCTTCCAAACTAAAACTCTAGAGAGCACCATATATGACCTGCATCAAAGACATGCCATGCCTGATTGGAGATATTAAGCCTGGGTGTTGCTTGACTTTACAGGACCAAACGTGGTTGCTTCTATTAGACTTAAAGCTTCATATGTCACTTTAAGCCACTATAGCTTTCTACAGCAGCTGAGGAGGTCTTTCGTAAAAGCGAGCTTCATTATTACATGAACGCTTTTCCTTACCCTAAACCTGATGGCCTGATAGCTCAACCATTTTTGTGAGTTTTTGGTGATTCATTCCTTAGACTACGACGCGACAATTGGGTCCATTGCGGCTCACACCCTTTTAGAGTTCACCGTTCAGTCCGCACCTCTTTACAAAGGCGACCAACGTGAAGGGTGAAACTTCCTTGCAGTCATGAGGTTCCAGTTGGGCAAATCCGAATGTCTGGAACCTAGCATTATCCAGTACTGGACAGAAGCAAAGAATATGCTCCGCTGTTTCGTCCTCCACGTAGCAGAAGCGACAGTCTGAAATTTGTTCAAGACCCAACTTCCGAATATGGTACCTTCCGAGGTCGTACCGATTACATTCCATGATCCTCGGGGGGGGGGGGTCTGACTCGAGGGGTATCTTATAAACGCCTTCGGGTGCAGTAGTCCTGGTGTATCTCGCCAGTTCAGGAGAGCTTTCCTCACTGCTCAGTCCGAGATGGTCCTTTTAGCGTGCTTTTTGTAATGCCCGCGAATGGTTCTTGTTCTATGACCACAGATTCAGTTCCTCCTTTTGCTAGTGCGTCGGCCAATACATTGCCTTCCACTCCGTTGTGACCCGGAACCCAAATCAGGGTTACCCTGTTTCCCATCCGAGTTTGTTGAGGAGGTGCATGCACTTCCATACCAGTCTTGAATCAACCCGACTGGAGCATAGTGCTTTCAAAGCAGCCTGGCTGTCTGAAAAGGTTTTTGTAGATCTGTTTGTCAGGGGCCTTTTGATTAGTTCCCTGACTCCCAGCTCTATGGCAATCATTTCTGCTTGGAAGACTGTGGTATACCTCCCAAGGTTGACTGAAATTTCAACTCTTGGATTGGTACCCACTACTCCCGCTCCTGCCCCCAGTTCAGACTTGGAGCCATCAGTAAATACGACACTGACAAAAAGCCACTATACTTTCACTGCAAGTATATGCCATGTCATGTGCTAACAGATCAGCAGAAATTATAATACATCTTTAGGTGTTTTATGAAGTCTTAAAACATCAAAAATATAATATTCCAATTATATCCTAAACTATTATTATCCACCTCCTTGATACCATAATCAAACCTCCCATCTGAGACCATTTTCGTGATATTAAGGACATAAACAGTAAACGTCGCATTAACGTTATTTGGGCACAGCTGAAGGCAAGGCAACAAAAGAAAAACGACTAGCAATATAACAAGAAAATTACAGCAGCATATGGACGGAATTCGACCTAAGTTGCATTTTAATAAAATATAATGTTTGCTGGACGATAATTCAGGGATAAAGGGTTGGGATACGGTCCCTGTAATGTCTTTAGTTGCTGGCTGTGGCGAGGATATTCTTCAATAATTTAGGCAGTGGAGGAGATAGGCGTATAGCTGTTTTTTCATTTTTACTTCCCACACCGATAAGGGAGGGGAGCATTATTGTGATCGCAAATATTTTCGACTTTGATATAATAAACAGTTATATGACTACTTTCGATAATATTTTTTTGTTTTCGAACGGGTCAAAACTCACTGACTTGGGTAGTTTAAGCGTACTGATCATGAACTTAGCCTCCACTCTAGGTTTTTGCCTCGATGGTAGGAAATAGAAATTTCGAGACGTAAGCGTTTTCAAGGATCATCAAAATTGATTTTTTGCTTACGAGTAAGACGTTGAGGGCCCAATCCAAGTACACCATTGAATTCAGCGGTAAATTTTCAGCCAAGAAGGGTAGAATATATTGAGAAATTGACCCCTATATTATTTATAACGGTGGAATTCTAAAATAGAAAGCCAAAAAGGAATCCTTTACATTTTTTGGCTTTCAAGCAGGACAAAAATCCGTAATTTGTGTAACTTGGAGGCGCTTATCACGAATCTGGCCCCCGTTCCACGTTTTTGACTTGTTTGAAGAAAATAAAAATTTCGAGGCCTGAGCGTTTTCAAGGTTTATCAAAACTGATTTTTTGCTTATCAGCAAGACATTGTAGGACCAATCCGGGTACACCATCCGATTCAGCGGTAAATTTTTCACCAAAAAGTCGAACATATAAAGGAATTTATCCAAAATGGAGCTAGAGAGATGGCAACTCAGAATTGAACAAAATCGAAAGGTATATGACCACCAAAAAAATTTTGATAATACTTTTTGGTTTTAGAACTAGACAAAAATGACTGATTTGGACAATTTGGGAGCGCTGATCATGAATCTGGTCTCCATTCCAAGTTTTTGACTTGTTTGAAGAAAATAAAAGTTTTGAGATCTCAGCGTTTTCATAGTTCATCAAAATTGACCTTTTGTTCATGAATAAGGCGCTGTAGGGCCAATCCGAGTACATCATTTGATTCAGCGATACATTTTCGACCAAGAAGGGTAGAACATATTGAGGAATTGACCCAACATGGAGCTAGAGAGATGGCACTCTAAAATTGTTTGAAGGGAATAAAAATTTTGAGGCCTAAGCGGTTTGAAGGTTCATCAAAATCGATTTTTTGTTTATTGTATATGTACATTATAGTGCAAATCCGAGTACGCCATTCGACTCAGATTTCAATTTGCAAATAAGAAGAGTAGAAGATGTTGAAGGATTGGCCCTAAATGGAGTTCGAGAGGTAGCGTTCCAAAATTAATCAGAATCAATGGTAATATGGCTACCGAAAAAAATTCGATAATTTTTTTTTAATTTCGAACGGGACAAAAATCACTAATTTGGGTCATTTGGGGGCGCTGATCACGAATGTGGCCTCCATTCAAGTGTTTTACCTTGATTGAAGAAAATAACAATTTTGAGTCCTAAGTGTTATTAAGGTTCGTCAAAATTGACTTTTTGCTTATGAATAAGAGGGCCAATCCGGTAAATTTTCAACCCAGAAGAGTAGAACATGTTGAGGAATTGATTGACCCAAAATTGAGTTTGAGGGGTGGCGTTCTAAAATCGAACAAAATCGAAAGGTTACTGAAAAAAATTCGATAACAATTTTTGGTTTTAGAATAGGACAAAAATCACTAATTAGGATAATTTGGGGATGCTGATTATGAATCTGGCCTCCATTCCAGATTTTTGACTTGTTTTGTTTCTGTTGTTTGGAAAATAAAAATTTCGAGACCTGAGCGTTTGCAAGGTTCATCAAAAATTGTTTTTTTTTTCTCATGGATTGTGTTGTGTGACCAATTTTCGACCAAAATTGATACACTATTCTTGTGTTAACTTAATTTTTGGTTAAGCAGAACTTCTGACATAAATCGCCGCGATTATGAAATGGATTGTTTTTGTGAATCGCTAGTTAACTAACAACATAAAACTGGGCCTCAAGAGCTCTTGAGATACACGTACTATTGTCACCAACTTCGGACACCCTCTACAGTGTATTAGTAATTACTAAAACAACAAAGGCTCGCACATTCCGATATCCTTAATAGGTACTTTCAATTGAGGTAGGTACAATCCCTATTCAGGTTAAATTATCCGAAAGAATTCCAGGAATCCAAGTGTACCGAATTCCACGTATAGATAAGCTCCAACGGTCTCTTTTGTTGCTCCCCAGTTGCGTTATGGCTACCACTTATTTCGCACCGCAATAAATTTAATCTGAGCCATTCATATACAGTGGCAACGCTAATGCCTGAACGCCATTAAAATATTAATCAAATTAATATCTTGGGATGGGGTTAGGACAGAGACAAAGAGAGATCTAGATGAAAAGCTCACTGCCGTGTAGTGATGGGCAATTGCCCGACAACGAAAAAATATTATTAAGCGATTTCTTTAATTGAGACAATCTTGAGAAGTCAAGTTTAATAATAGTAGTTAATAATATTAAGTTTATTTGCTTTTAGTTGGTACAGGGAGGAAGAAGTAAAAAAAAAGCGTACGCTACACTATATAACAAAGGTTACTTAAGAAAAGGACGTCCTACAGTTTTTCAAGAGAACACACATTAAGTAGGTATATAAGTATCAGTTATAGCTGAAGTACTTATTTTTATCAGAATCATGTCTGAGGTTATGGATACTGTCATTAACACACATCTCCTGAAAGACCTGGACAACAATAACATCATAAATGATCGCCAGTATGGCGCCTGTAAGTATAGGTCTACGGGTTATCTCCTGGCCTAGGTCACCCACTTGTGGAACAGAGCAATTGTAAACCATGGCGAATCCCGTGTTGTTGCGCTTGACATATCGAAAGCCTTCGATAAAGTGTGGCATGAGGGATTTCTGGTCAAACTTGCTGCTTATGGACTACCACCTGACTTGCGCCAGTGACTGAATAGCTTTTTTTGTTTTCAATGGACGCCGGTGTTCCTCAGGGATCTGTCCTATCCTGTCCCATACATTGTTCCTGCTGTACATCAACGAGCTGCTAGAAATAACATCCAAAGTAATCTAGAGCTTCGCAGACGACAGTACATTGATGTCATTCATGGAACCAGACAAGCCACTATCATCCCATGAGAGATGGTATGTCGGCGACGTCAACATACCTCACAGATCAACGTAGTTGTCAAAACAATTTTCGAGTGGGGATGAGTAAATAAAGTATAGTTTAACGTACAGAAAACTCAGGTAGCAACACTGACAAAGGAGTCTCACGTTGACTTACCAACTGTGATAATGGAGGGTCATCCAATAGTCGAGCCAACTTTCGTCAAACTTTTGGGGATCAACATCAACAATAACATGTCCTGGCACGACCACGTCTTCAGTATTGCTTAAATCGCATCCCAGAAGCTTGGACATTTCTTCCGCTGTAGAAAACTGTATACACTAGAGCAACTACTACTACTCTATAAGGCACAGATCCGACTATCGTTGAAGTATTGCTCCCATGTATGGGATGCGCTCCGAAGTACTCTCTAGAGCTTCTGGACACTATCCAGAAGAAAACAGTAAGACTAATCATACACCCAACCTCACCTCTACAGCCTGGAGATTTGTTTGTCAGGAAGGCTAAAATGGTGCACACGAAGACTACACGTTTAGAGTAAATATATAACTATAAACAAATCTAATAAATAAAGATACTGTTCTCGCGGTATGTAGTTGGTTGCCCCATGCAGCTGCAAATGTTGTGGCTTTAGCATTGTAGATTCAGCCTAGCTGCTGATTAATATTACAAATTAGAGAATTTATCATGGCTTTGCATTCTACATATATACATAAATGATGGTCCAGCACGGAGTACGTTGCCTACTGTCCACGTTACATATTCAGTGCACAGGAGAGTTAAGGTAATTAAATAGCGCACATGCAATACAGGGACCTCGCTTCCAATTCAATGTGTGATAGTTAAGGTACTTTTATTATGGGCAGTAATCTAGTTAGTAGATACTGGAAGCTATATTTTCGTTACTCAGTTGCTTTGTAATTTAACCTAATCTACATTTTCGAACTCGTTATACTGATCTAGTAATAGTTTCTTTTTCATTGCTCTACAGTGGACCTCAAACTAAAAAACAATTCGATAAAATTGTAGTATATAATTCATTCCTTTATGTTGAAGAATAGAATTTATTGTTATTTAATAATATCAAAACTACTTCATCTAACGCCACATACTGTAGAAATATAGAATTGTGTAATCCTCAGTGATTTCCGGACAAACCGCAGTGTCCCTTAAGTGCTTTAAGCTAAAATCGTGCTCAGAATTGGATTGTTATCAGGAATTCATTAGTTGATCTACCAGCAACAAAATAATGGTTAGCTGAGTAACCAAAGGTAATATATCAGCAGACCGGTTGTCAAAAAGAGCTGCCAAGACCAAACTCCTGGGGCCAGAGCCTCTTCTTGTGACTCTTTGCAAGCGCCTTAGCTAGTGGGGCTGTGGTGCAGAGGACAGGTAACCTGTCCAATAGGTTAAGTGATGTTGATAGTGACTGGGGCGATTATACGACTCTATTGTGTCTATTGTGGATAACACCTATTTTGAGTTCACCACATAGTCTACACCTTTTGATGAAGGTGGTATAGTCGTCTTGGTTCAAACTACCTTGAAGTCAATATGTTTGAGATGGGTGGATCCAAAAGTCTGAAACCTAGCTCTTTTCAGTGCTGGAAAGGAGCACAATACGTGCTCCGCTGTTTCGTTCTCCACATAGTAGAAACGACAGTCGAATATTTCTTCCAGATCTCCTGTCCATAGACCGACCAGAATGCGCAGACCATTTCTTCTCCATTCTAGGATCCTAGGAGGATGACTAGAGAGTCTTGAGACAACCCAAGACGTGGTCAAGACGCGAGCGCGTATACTCTTGGGAGTACCCCAAGGTTCCAACCTCAGTCCACAGTCGTTTCTAATTTCGATTAATGATTCCTCCATCGACATAATCGAGAAACTACTTAGTTCACTGCTTTCAGGACAGCCTGGTTAACTGAAAATACTTTTATAGATTTGGTTGTCAGGAAATACCTCCGCATTGCGACTAGTGCTGATAGTAGACATTTTAAGCTAAGGAGATGTCTCTACAATATGAGATCAAGAGATACAGCCCTGTCCACGGGACATGAAAAAGAGGATCAGGCTGTTGAGCCGGCTGTGCGATTACTCAGCTGTCTTCTCAATACAAGAATACATTCTGATGGAACACTGACAAAAACTTAAACCTCAGCCTCAGATACAGAATAGTAAAATGTTATGTCTGATCAGTTCTGTCCTACGGAATGGGGGCGTGGACATTGAAAACAACCACAATCAACAAAACTGGAGCTCTCGAGATGTGGGTCTTAAGACGGATGCTAAAAATACCCTGGATAGACCATGTAACAAATGAAGAAGTTCTCCGAAGAGCTGAACTAACAGACCGACAGCTCTTCGACACAATTAAAAAACGAAAAATAGCCTACCTGGGACACGTAATACGGGGAGAACGTTATCAGTTACAACGCCTGGTGCTTCAAGGTAAAATCGAAGGAGGAAAAAGAGGAATAGGAAGAAAATAACTATCCTGGCTCAGAAACATTCGGCAGTGTACAGGAATGAGTAGCCTCGGAGAGATACAAAATGCAGCTGTGAATAAAGGAATTTGATAGGAAGAGGATGGACTCCTACACAGGAATCTGCATGGCACTCTAAGAAGAAAAAGGAACACTGGCTTTGAGTGGCCACGTTATAGGGAATTCACGCTGAAGCTTACTAGGTTAGGATTACTGATTGAATCAATGAATAGAGGGGGCTACAAGCGGGCCCTTCTACACCTCTTTTTACTCTAGTTCCAAAGTGCTGCCCTAATCGCAAAGCCCTGCCCTATTTATATCTTCAGATTCAAGAACTCTTAAACCTAGTATAGTCGGCCTGTAATACCCAGCTAGGTTAGGACGGTTGAATCCCCGACTCTGAAGGATCCTTGAGAATCTACAAAGACCCCAATGGAACCTAAGTGCGGTATCCTTGACAGATCTACCTCTTTCTAAAGCATCGGTCACATGAAGCGAATACTCGCTGCGGCAAAAAATTACTCGCAGCGATTTTACTCGCTAGAATTGAACATGTTCAATTATACAGGGTGACCGACGGGAACCGGACATTATTCAAATGGTTAGTATAACGCCGCTAGTAGTGGTAGGGAGGGGATTCAGGTATCAGTCGCTTTGCTGTATAATGCCATTTTAGAAGCTATGGAGCAGTGGACCGTAGAGCACCGTATGTTCACTTATGACGCGTATGTTAAAACTGCTGAATCGGTCACGGCCGCGCAGCGACTGTTCCGTGTTCATTTCAATCTTGGACGCCATAATATTTTTCCAAGCAGCAATACCATTCTCTGATGGTTTAACAGTCTGAGAACAACAGGAATGATTGTGAAGAAAAAAACACCTGGAGACTAGTATCGGAATTTTTGTTTGTTTATCTCTCCCCTTAAATGAAAATCAGCTTCATCGCTCATGACGATTACTGCACTTTCAAGGTCTCCAAGCAGCATTTGAATTCGAATAGCGAAGTCTTCTCGTTGCTCATAATCTGTTGGCTGAAGCTGCTGAACAATACACATCTTGTAAGGATGAAACGCTAAATCCTTTCTCAATATTATGCGCACTGATTCACGACTTAAGTTTAATTCACGCGCGTGTCTTCGTGCAGACGTTGAGGGCTCCGAGTAAGCGCTTGTCTCACCCGCTCGACGTTCTCTGGTGTCCTCACAGTCTTCGTGGGACCAGGTGGCTTTTTCTTCACAATCATTCCTGTTGTTCTCAACCTCTTAACCCATCTGAGAATGGCATTGCGGCTTGGAATAATATCGCAGTTTAAGATTAAAATGAACGCGGAACAGTCGCTGCGCAGCGTAATCGACTCAGCATTTTTAACATACGCGTCATAAGCGAACATACGGTGCTCTACGGTCCACTGCTCCATAGCTACTAAAATGGCATTATACAGCAATGCGACTAATACCTGAATGCCCTCCCTACCACCGCTAGCGGCGTTATACTAACCATTTGAAAAACGTCCGGTTCCCGTCGGTCACCCTGTATATATAGAGTCATGTAGAATAATTGCCACGTCCACGTGCGCAAAGGCATCTCTGTGAAATGAGTTTGGCATCATGAGTGAGGTGTTCTTAGAAGCAAGACACGTTAAAATGGGGCAATATCGATGTAATATGATTTTTAGTTGTGTACATGCAGACTGTACAGGAGATATGAAGATCTGTGGGATACAAACAATAAGAACTTTATGTGCAAAACATCGCGTGAAGATGGGTTTTTGACACTTTACAACGAACTGGTTGATTTGGTTTTTGAAATACCTAGTTAGGAGAATTTAAGAAGGAAATTAAAAAATTCACAAGGTCTATATGGAGCTGAAGTGAATAAAATTAAAAAGTAGAAGAGAATTCGCTGCATGTAACATCGCTATGACCGATAATACAGAATAGGGAATCAGGAAAATCTCGAAAGAATGAAAAGCCAAGATTTAGAAGACATCCAACTAGCAGGCTGTACCATTCTCAACCATATTACAGTAGGAGCTCAATTTCTATTGGATTTTGAAACATTGTGTTCATAATCGGAAAATTTTACTTTTCTTTCTCTAATATGCATATGAAGTTTTAGCTAATATTACGTACCTCTAAGTTGTTGCCAAAGAGTCCGGTAGACTATACTAACAAGAATCCACATTTTTGTGACACCTTGTACAACTACATAACCATCCAGACATGTATTGTAAATGTGTACAGAGCAGATTGGCCGCTCAATAAATTATGATAATACATTTTCATTAATAATAACAATAACGAATCCGTGTACGCGTGTCCATGCGCGTTGTAATTTTATAATGAGCCCAGTTAATTCAGGATTCCGATTTTATATTCGGGGATGTAATCTATGGAAGTGAGCTCATTAACAATGGATTCAGATGGGCTGGTATTTGTAATTATTATTGCAACATTCAGGTACTGTTTAGAAGAAATTATGTATATGTTATGTAAAACACGGAGTCAAGTTGATTGTCCCACCACTTCCCACAGATCAGGCAGGAAACGTTAGAGTCTCCTATTCGGGAATGATTGGCAAACCGGGATCTATAATCCAATGTAAACGCAACAGACTCAAATAGCCGATAGCCTTTAGCAGGCTGGAGGGTGAATACAATTTCTTCTACCTACAATTTTCATTCTTTGTTCGCCTATATTCTACATGTCGTTAAGCGTGTCTCTAAAAGCCATGGTTTAATCAGCGTTGTAGATAAGATACAAATTCCGAGAACTACCACAGTTTTATCGACGCCAGAAATTACTGTAGACGCGTGACTGACAGCAGCAAAAAGGAATACAACCAAAAAATTAAGGACAAGCTCCTCTCATGTCCTACTTCGTCAAAAACATTCTGGTCTGTAGCTAAGACTGTTAGAGACGACAAGTCCATCGCTTCTACTCCTAAAGGAAAGGAAGACGTCTTAGGCTGCTCTTCACAGCCAACTCTAGTGTAGACTTCCGAGGAAGTACTCCGACCACCACCATAAACGTGAACTCGAGAATGGCATATGTCAAATTTCAATATCGAGATGTAAAAAGCATCCTCCAGAAACTAAACACGAGGAAGCTATTGGTTCTAACCAAATTTCAGCCATTCTGCTTAAACGCTGTGCCGCTGAGCTTGCACCTATTATTTGCAAGCTCTTCAAACTATCGCATTAGCGAGGTATGTTTCCCAGTGCATGGAAGATTGGCTGCGTACAAACCATTTCTAGGTAAGACAAAAAAAAAACCGATCTCATCAATTATTATAGACCTGTGGCTCTTCTCAGCATTATGGCTAAGGTTATGGAGACTGTCATTAACACACAGCTCCTGAAATACCTGATAAATGATAATATCATAACTGATCGCCAGTATGGCCTCCGTAAGCATAGGTGTATGGGAGACCTCCTGGCCTACGTCGCTCATTTGTAGAACAGAGAAATTGAAAATCATGGCGGATCCCGTATCGTTGCACTTGATATATCGAAAGCCTTCAACAAAGTGTGGCATGAGGGACTTCTACTCAAGCTTGCTTTACGTACTTCCAGTAAACACCGGTGTTCCTCAAGGATCTGTTCTATCCCCTACACTATTTCTACTGTACATCAACGAGCTGCTGGAAATAACATCCAATCCAATTTACAGCTTCGCATAAGACAGATAATACATTTTGTAAAGGTTTTTGACCTACTATGATGAATTTCAGTTATTTTTTGTAGGGTAAGGGCATTTAAACAAAAACTCCTTATTTTCCTATCTGCATCGTTTCGACTTATATTAAGTCATCCTCAGGCAACAGAAAAACGTTTTCGTCGTTTGTATGGTAATAATCATCATCAGAGCTTAACTAGATAAAAATTCTGGAAAGATACGGCATTACTAACGGTTTTAAAATATAACACACAACACGCACAATAAAAACGAATTAAAATAAACAGGAACAGAATAAAATTGGTAATGTGCCTGCACACCAAAGACGGGTAGGTATGAGTTGAAGGAAGATATTGATCTATATTTTAAAACCGTTAGTAGTGCCGTATCTTTTCAGAATTTTTATCTAGTTAAACTCTGATGATGATTATTACCATACAAACGATGAAAACGTTTTCTGAGTTTTTGTTTAAATGACCTTATACCCTATAAAAAATAACTGAAGACAATACACTAATATCGTGCATGGAACCAGGTAAGCCACTATCGTCCCAGGCAACGGTACGTCGGCGACAGCAGTATGCCTCACATACCAACGTAGATATCAAAACAATTGTCGAGAACGGATTGGTAAATAAAGTACAGTTTAACGTACAGAAAGCTCAGGCAACAACAACTGACAAAGAAGCCTCACGTTGGCTTGCCAACTGTGGAAATGGAGGGTCACTCAATGGCCGAGTCACCTTCCGTCAAGCTCTGGGTCTTCTACAAGGCACAGATCTAACCGTCTTTGGAGTATTGCTTCCATATGTCTGGATGAGCTCCGGAGCACTCTCTAAAGCTTATGGACACTATCCAGAGACTGATCGATATACCTAACTTCACGAAGGACCTCCACAGTCCGGAACATTGAAGAACCGTGGCTGACCTGTCCCTGTTTTACAGATTCTATCACGGAAAATGTTCGAGTGAGCTCTCCCAGATAATAACATCGATGGCCGTCTGAACGAGGAACACTAGAGGGGTCCTTACTCCCCGTACCATTCTCTTCAGTATTCCTTCCTTTGGAGAACTCAACGCTGTAAAATGAACTGCCGGGGAATTTTCCTTCCGACGGCTACAACCTGCAACGTTTGAAATTTAACGTGCACAGACACTTATCCTCTCGCAGCGCTTCTAAAGCAAAATTCTACAAAGAAACTCCAAATACAGATTCGTTGTCAATCACCCGTCTCTGGGCTGCACTGATGAGACCAGGCGAATGTCGCAGTGGATAGCATATATCTAAGAATCCTTCAGTTGCCATTCACTGTTTCCGGGTGCCTCATACATTTTCTGAACAGCTATTGACCGTGGCTACCGCCCTACGGACGTCAAAATCGCGGATTTATCGTGACCGTTTATTGGGCAGCCGTCAGTCGCAGATCGGTGCAGATCGCAGTTTTATTAAAACGTACCCGGCAGCTTGCAGTTTGAGCTAGACACGGCGTCGGAGGCCAAATTCGCGGCCTTGTCGACATACAAAAATATATTTGCGTACACTTGGTACTTGAAAGTTATGTCGCTCCAACTTTTAACAAATTTATAAACAGCCCAATGTTTTTCTCGGGTTCTTAGGCCGTCATCTGTTGGAATATCTTTCTAACGTTTCGCCAGCATGAGTGGCTAGCATCTTCAGAGGTCGGTGTTTCCAGTGTGAAATCTACCTCAGCGCCAGCGGTGTGAAAGTCAAATGAGGACCCTGTGTTAGCGGCGTTAGCGCTAGCCATCTAGCACACCTATCGGGGTTGCGAGATAATTATTGGTCACGTCATCAGCCGGCTAGACTTCGTTTTAGCGGAAACCGATTTGAGGCTTGAGAGTAGTGTCAATCGACTCGGTTTGACGTCCTGAGTAAAACAAGACCACTCCTAGACCGAGGAAACGCTCCGGTGAAAAACTACGGCATTTTAAAGTTTCAATACCTAACCTAACTTAACCCGCCGGGACCAGTTGTTGAGGTCAAAATAGGTTAAATAGGGTTTAAAGGATTGTTAATTGACTCGGTTTGACGCCTCGAGTGGGATTAGACCATAGCCAGCCTAGGAAAACGGCCCGATAAAAATGTATGCCTCTTTGAAATTTCAAACCTAACCTAAAAACGACTTCGAAATTTCTATATTTTTTCCACGAAAATATGATCAATTCGAAAGTACTTGACGAGTAAAGTACAACGACACTAGAAGCAACACTAAGAAATGGAAAATAAAAAACTTATGATACTTTGAATTCTTAATGTTCCTAGAAATTAGGTAGGTTTAAGTTGGTTTGTTCACTTGTATAGACAGGGGGGCCTGGGGGGGCTGGCCCCCCCAAACGTTACTAGTTTTGTACATTTTGAATACTCCATGTAATATACTCCCAGGTAAGTAGGGTAGGTCACCTGTTCAATTTTTTCAGTATGCTGGAATAGGCCCCAGGCGCAGACCTTCGAAGACCTTTTTTAGCTTAATTTCCTAAACTGAGAATCAAAATAAACGTTTTTTCAGTCTAATAATTGATACAATTCGAGTCAGGACATCAAACCAAGTTGATTGACACCCTTTTTTAGCCCGACCCTATTAGTTAGGTTATATCAGGTAAGATATTGAAATTGCCAAGTTTTAAAGTGGCGTAGATTTTCACTGGAATGTTTCTTCACTTTGGAAGTGGTCAAGTTCGAGTCACGATGTCCAGCCACGTCGATTAACACTCATTTTGAGCTCAACAAGTAAACTTTTTTGGATAAGTTAGGTTAGGTAACGAAACTTCAAAATGCCGTAGCTCTTCACCAGAACGTTTCCTCGGTCTGGGAGTAGTCTCGTTCGCTTCAGGACGTCAAACCACGTCGTTTGACACCACTCTCGACCCTCATTTCGGTTTCCGCTAAAACGAAGTCTTACCCATCAGCCAACTCTGTTTCAAACAGATTCCTAGATGCATCAATAGAAGTGGCCCAATTGTGACGCCTAACGTCATTTTGTCATTTGTCGTAACTGACATTGTCGTTGCTCGCTTTTGTGGATTGGCGTCTTTTTGCAATTTTGCATTACTTTTGAGATGTTTGTCTGCCTATTGTTGTCTATATATATTTAGGAATGGGTTTTAAATATTTACGCCTTTGTCCTGCGCCAAATTACAAGAATGCGGATGCGCGAAGGTAAGCGATTTGCCTGATTTATACCGCTCACCTCTTTTTTGTATTGTGAATTTTAATGCAAAAGATTGACAATTTCTACATGAAATATACATATATCATTTTAATGCATTACTAAACACTACTACTCATATTCATATAACTTGTGTATTACTGTTCACAATCACATACGCTGCCATAAAGGTTGCAGCATTCCCTCTCTTTGCAAACCATTGCATTGAAGGTGAGATCCGATGGTCTAAAAATACATTTTTTTTTATTTCAGACATTAAATCCCATCTGATCAGCGTATACAATGACGCTGGTTAGAATGGATTGGCAACCCAAACCTACAAATGTACAAACATCTTGCCTGCATCAATATGAATAGCTAAGGAATATTACCTCTTTGCTCTTCAAATTATATGCCATCAAAGGATTGTAATTATCATGAAATAGTGATTCTAGTGAATAAATTATGCTTTACTTTTACATGAATTGTTTTTGTACCTTGTGTAGCTGACTTTATTTAAGCAATTGTCGTACTGAAATAAATGACAGAAGGGTTTGTTTTGCTTTATTACAGTAATGAATATCTAATGTATGCCCTTTCTTACATAATCAGTTGAATGTCCTACACAACGTGGTAGCTTGTCACAAGAATTTACCTAACTCATTAATTACCTGTTTTGAAAATTGCACCGATTAGAAAAGTTAAAACACTAATTGAAAAAAATTGGAGTACGTGTTGTGGACAATATTAGTTTTATTTATTATTAGGCCACTGGTCAATTCCATTTTTTTAAATTAATGCTTTAGTTTTTTTTAATCAGTTCCATTTTCAAAACAGGTAATGAATGCGTAAGGTGAATTCTTGTGACAAGTTACCACGTTGTCTGGGAGCTGAATAAGCTTATACAATATTTCGAAAAGCCCGCTCTTTCCATAACCTGCCCCACCTATCGCCGGTCACCTACCCCAAATTTTTTGGGTTGACCTAGGTCGTGAATATCCACAGTTGCCTGTAATCGATTTATGAATGCATCGCCGTTTTCACATGCAATCCGAATAGATGGCGCGGATGTCAGTCAAAAATGCCTTGCCAAATTGTCATACACAGAGTGTCCAGTCTTTCAGTGGATCTACTGTGAGTGATCTACCTGACAACTGTCTGTCAGTTGCCAGTTGTCAGGTAGATTTCATACTGGAAACACCTGACAACTGTCTGTCAGTTGCCAGTTGTCAGGTAGATTTCATACTGGAAACAACTGGCAACTGACAGACAGTTGTCAGGTAGATTTCACACTGGAAACACCGACCTCTGAAGATGCTAGTCACTCGTGCTGGCGAAACGTTAGGAAGAAATTCCAACAGACGATGGCCTAAGAACTCGCGAAGAATATTGGACTTTTCAAGAGACGACGGCCGCGAAAGTATCAATACTTTCAAACTTATAAACAAGTAGCTGAGACAATGTACTTAGCTGTAATTTTTTAGGGTTAGGTCAGCAATAAAACCAAGACTTCTTATTATTCTTTATCCATGCGACCTTTCGACTAATACAGGGTGTCCCACGACGACGAAGACAAGCAATATATCAGAACTGGGCAATAGTAGCGAACTATAATTTTGGGGGTGGAAATTAGAGCAAATATAGTATCTCTTCTTGTTATTGTATCACCCAGTGAGGTATTTGTTTTTGGTCACGTGACGTCCGATTCAAAAGTTTTAAAGGGACACCCTGTATATTTGTGACCTTTTGTGTTCCTCCCGATAAAACAATTCCAAAAAACTAGCACACTTGGGGTCAAAAGTGATTAATTCAAGAGTTACAGGTACTTAAACGACTGTACCACTACCATCATGAAACACTACCAAAGTAATTTAACTTCAGGGGTATATGTTATAATAAATGGTAGTGGTACCATCCTTTAAGTACCTGTAGCTCTTGAATTAATCACTTTAGACCCCAAGTGTGCTAGTTTTTTGGAATTGTTTTATCGGGAGGAACACAAAAAGTCACAAATATACAGGGTGTCCCATAAAAAATATTGAATCCGTCGTCACGTGACCAAAACCAAATGCCTCATTGTGTGACGCAATGATAAAAGATACCATATTTGCTCTAATTTACACCCCCAAAATTATAATTCGCTTCTACTGCCCAGTTCCAATATATTGCTTGTCCTAATCGTCGTGGGACACTCTGTATGTAGTCATCATAACAGGCATCAGAATGTTCAAGTTTTCATTGTATTAAACGACATGGTAAGAGTATCGCTAGATATAGCTAAAGACACTGCCCACAGTAATGAAATTCAACGAACATTTTTTATACATACAGCACACATACAATTAAAATTTAATTAAGAAACGATGAAAAAGAGAAGAATCTTCTTCTGTGGAATGGAGAGTATGCTGTACCCAATTTTTTATGTTTTTTTTTAATTGTATGTGTCTGTGTTGTATCATCATCATAGTCACAATGTCTTAATAGACATGTCGTGAACTCGTAAAATGCATTTACTCATTTTACGGGTTTCCCTTGGGATATCTTCAAGATCTTTAATGCAGCAGTTTCCATTTGCTTTCTACATCCTCATGCCGTTGACCAGATGTATCCACTGGTTCGTCCGCCTTTAGGGGCAATTTCTTACCCCAAGGACAAGAAGGTGTCCTGATTCTTCTCTACTCGTCCACACAAAGCTGTTGGTTGAGAAGAGATTACTGTTTACACCGACAGCAGTTCTGTTCCTTTTAGTCGCCTTATACGACACGCAGGATATACGATGGGAGATATTCTAGCCCGCCCCCACACGGAATATACTAAGTTAGTCGGTTTCTTCCATACTAATGAGCTTTTGTTTATTTTTCATGGCCTGCTAGGTTGCTTGCACGCAGAAAAATTGAAAAATGCCGATTTGACCGAAAATTTGAAATAAAATGAAAACCAAAAAAGACTGATATCAAGAATGTTATATCGTTAGAAAGGTAATCAAATTTTACATTTGATTCTTTAAACCAAAATAGGCATTCCCATTTGAAAAAGTCAAGTTATCTGTGATTGAAGTTTCTTTAATTTACCTACTGATTTTTCCAAGTACAAAAAGAATTCAAATTTAGCCATTTGTCCTCAGGTGACACATTTCATGTTTAGTCGTACCGCAAAGTCACGGCCTTCTAAATTTTATAATCGCTGCGATATTAAATTTTTTTCTGATACCTACTTATACCAAAAATGGTGATTTGCGCCTAAACGGTTCGTTTAAAGTTCCATATGTGATACATAAAGTCACACTAGAACTGACCAAGGAATCCAAATGTGCAATAATATATAGAGGGTTCCATTCAAAAAAATGTAAGTTTGATATGAATCACCCTGTGTAAACGTCAAAATTTAAGTGAAAATATTTTTACGTTATAGTACTCAAGGGTCTCTACCATGATCAAGTGACAGATCTTTGAAATATCTTTTAGTAAGCCCACAATTCTCCGTCCACGCACTATTGGCCCACCCTGTAGTTGTATAAAAAATGTCCGTTGAATTATATTAGTGTGGGCAGTGTCATTAGCTATATCTAGCGATACTCTTGTCATGTTGTTTAATACCATGAAAACTTTGACATTCTGGTGCTTGATGATGACTATATACTAGTCGAAACGTCGCATGGATAAAGAATAATAAGAAGTTTTTGTTTCATTGCTGACCTAACCCTAAAAAATAAGTTTGTAATTTTAGTGGCACGATAGAAACCGGATGGCGCTTGGTATTTGAGTTCTAGAAGCAGTTTGGAAATTGTTTTGTCATTGCACCATAACTCCAAAATGGGAGAGATCGGAGATATGGGGAGGGGCGTTGAAACGGGAAAAAAAAGTTTATTAACCTATTTAAAATGTAGCAGCATTTTGGTACACCTACCAACTAATGTTCCAAAAAATCGTCATCAGAAATTTACGGGTGGTTTGCGAGTACCGATTTTTATTAACACGAAAAAAAGAATCGCGAAAAATCGGTCGGAACTTGATGGAAAATTAGTTATCTGTTTTGCAGATAACACAAAAAAAAACTTTCGTCCGTTCCCACTGGGAGGTTTATAAGAGATTTGAGCTTAAAGTTTGATTTTTCACGTCACCTTTGTTAAAAAATTGTTATTATTATTTAAAACGGATGCAGTTTTTTATACATTGGGAGGTCCAGCTATGACATGTATCAATGCCATCCTTTTTTGTTACGTTTAACCCCATTTTTCAATTCCTATAGGGGGTGACATTATTGTACGCCTTCCTTACCCTTTGAGAACCGTTTCTGACCTCGCTTTTATGCTTAATATCACATGAATGTATAGGTAAGTTCGAGCAGAAGTATCAGTTTGCATGAAATGGTAGATATTTGAGGCCAATTCAGCATTCAGTTTTATGTGCAGTCCCTTATTTATGGGGTCAATAGTCCGAATGTTTCGAAATATTGAAATTGGCCTAAAGGACTGCAAAGAAAAGAAGGAAAATATGTCTCAAAAAAAATCAGCTATCTTACTCACGGTCGGTTCCTTTGTGATGACGTGTTGCAAATATCTGACGTCAGCGACGCCATTTTGGGATAGTTTAATTCGCTCCAATAGGAGCGGAGTAGAAAAAAGTGTACAACAGAGCAGAGTTAAGAAATAATACTCAACCTGTGCGGTGTAAAAGGAAGGTGAACATTGAAGATAACATAAAGTTTATGTTGTCCCTAGTGTTTACCTCCCATAAAGTACCAGTGCTGTGATCTATACATTACTTATCTCTATACTCATATTCTATATAACCCAAAATATCGATGCTCAAAGGGATTGGCGCAAAGCATCCCTACACACATAAAAATAATTTCTTGCATGGAGCATAGATGCTTTAATTCAAGTATACCATAACTTCCTATACGCGCAAAGTTATGCTAATCTTAAAGTGAGAATGCGATATCTTTGACCATATAAGGGTTAGATTGAGAAAATATCTTCAATGCAAAACTGGGAAATTCTTGATAGTAAGAATACCAAAATCTTAAATCAAGCATATGGTACTCTTGATCGAAGTATTTCATAACCTTGACTGAAGCACTTCATAATCTTAACTGGGAGCATTTCATAAACTTGACGCAAGTAGCTCAACTTTATTCTAAAATTGTGATATTCTTGGATGAGGAATCTAGTAGTATTAATTTGAGCATTCAAACTGTTCTATGGGCATGTAGAAATTTTTCTGGAGAAATAGTCCTGCAAAATTTCTTAAATCACATTTAATATACTTAGTACTTATCTAGGAATACCTGAGTCAGGTCTTCGCATCCCAATTTTTTTAATAGCTCATTCATGGTTGGATAGATCCAGTGATAAGGAAGCTGATGGGAACTGGGACACGACTCAAATGGCGGTCGACCAGCACTACCGGCAGATTCGATGACTTATGGTTGACGGTGGTATCACGGGTATCATGTGGCAATGGCAATTTATTTAACAGTTTGACTAGATACTATTATGTGCTATTATGCAGGATACAGGTATTACGCTACGGTGCTAAAGAGGGCGGCGAATGCGACAATCCGAAAACCGATAATAATGGCGGCGCGGACACGGACGGGCAACAGGCTGTTGAGTAGAGAGGATGGAGAGGTTAGGGTTGACCCGTGACACGCTGCGCGTCTGCGCGCTCCGACGTTGGTAGACGTCAAATAAATGATTTACTTGATACAAATATAGGGTGTGCTTCTACAACAGCATTCATTTTCAAACCAAGATTATCATATTGTAAATGAAGATTCGCATTTGCAAGCTATCTATATTGTTAATAGAAATAAACTGAGCACCGCTGGGAAAAATGATAATCTTGATATAAAATTATGAAATATTTGTTATTAAATTATTATAGCCTTGGTTGCAAAGAAAATTGTATTCTCTTTCGGAGCATATTTCTTTAAAATAAGTATATAAATCAAAAATATATTATTCTTGATACAAATTTTCTATAATTTTCTCATCAAATACTCTTTCTTAGAGCGAGAACCGATATTCTTGTTGTTAGTATGTATTTACAAGAATATCACAATTCTTGACTTGAGAATTTCTTTTTATGTGTGTAGATCTTGAGTAAGACAGCTGATTATTTGTTGAGCCGTGATAAAAGCGTGTTTTCAAGAACGTCAAACGACAAAATATATGTAGAATGGTTCAAGATTTTCCACATTTTTTTTCCGTAGATGTGATAGAAATAGTAGCAATACAAATACAATATGAAATTATCTACTCACCTTTATCTCAATCATTTTCAGACTTCTGCCACTATCTGTATCGTTTCAATTCCTCGTTTGCAGCTAAACTCTGTAACAAAGAGAACGCTCGAATGAAATTCTGTGCAATGTCTGAAGCTCATAATTTTCCAGAGAATTTAATCAGAAGATACGCGACACTGAGAATCGAACCTTGATTTTAATATTGCGCGATAAATTCCTAGCAAGCTTAAGCTTATATATGTCCAGAAGGCGAGGTTATATGAAGCTTGATGGCTTTCTATCTCTCTCTTAAGCTGGATGGAACGCATGATGGAACGTGGAAGGATTGATTGCTAGGCAGTCATATAACAGATATGATTGCAGTGAAATTAGATTTGGTCTCGGAAGAATTACAAGAACTTCCAATATTTATTCATTGCGCTTTACTAGCTCCTTATTAAGACTACTTTCGTTGAAATATAGAATATTTAATAACGTTTCGTCTAGCTCTATCGATTTCCAGCTGCGACATACAAGTAGTTTTAGTAGCCATGTAATTCTTGTTTAATTCAAACTTAAACTATACATGAACAAGTTTTGGACCTGATAGGAAAGCAGATAACGATTTTAGATATTTAGGGTGAACTTGAAGGTGTGAGGGTCTGAAAATTTTTGATATTCGTTATCTGAGGCTCAATTTTAGAACAAAGCCCGGATTTGAATTTGGCACCACCATACTATACAGCATACGAGTTTTGGTCCTGATAGGAAGTCAGATAACGATTTTAGATGAACTTGAAGATATGAGGGTCTGACAATTTTTGATGTTCGTTACCTGAGGCTGAATCTCAGAACCAAGCTCGGATTTGAAATTGGCACCACCAAACTATACAGCATACGAGTTTTCGTCCTGATCAGTCAGATAACGATTTTAGATATTTAGGATGAACTTGAAGATATGACGCGGGTCTGAAAATTTTTGATGTTCATTATCTGAGGCTGAATCTCAGAATAACGCCCGGATTTGAAATTGGCACCACCAAGCTATACACCGTACGAGTTTTGGTCCTGATAGGAAGTCAGATAACGATTTTAGGTATTTAGGGTGAACTTGGCGATCTGAGGGTCTGAAAATTTGGATCTCCTTTACCTGAGGCTAAAACTCAAAACAAGGGCCGAATTTGGAATTGGCACCCTCCAACTATGTACCATACGAATTTTTTTCCCGATAAAAAGTCTGATAACGATTTTAGGTATTTAGGGTGAACTTGGCGATCTGAGTGTCTGAAAATTTCGACTTCCTTTACCTGAGGCTAAAACTCAAAACAACGTCCGAATTTGAAATTGGCACCTTTAAACTATACACGATACGTCGATACGAGTTTTTGTCATAATACAAAGCCAGATAACGATTTTAGATATTTATGGTGAACTTGAATATCTGAGGGTCTGGAACTTTTTGATCTTCTTTACTTGAGGCTGAAACTCAAAACAAGGGCCGAATTCAGAATTGGCACCTCTAAACTATACACCATACGAGTTTTAGTCCTGATAGCACATCCAAAATGTATCATCAGCCCTGAATACATAAAATATGACATTGGATATTCAAAAAATAACTATTGTTACATAATTACTTATTACACCAATAGGTTCTTGTTATATCAGCTAAATGCTCTGCTGGAACTGCGGCTCACAAGACAGGCCTCGTAGCCTAGCGTCAGTTGCTGTTTGGTAGGGTATTTTTTCTTTAACTTATATGTAACTTATCTACACATTGCAATATCGTATGTAGATAGTCGTACTCAGGGTCAGTCGGTGAACCTGAGATCTGGCTGGCCAGGAGTAAACACAATACCTGTATATTATTTATGTATCTAGTTAATAATGTATCTTTATATCATTATCAATAAAAACAAAAACAAAATAATACGATATTTATCGCTGGTGGATTCTCTCTCTCTCAGAGCCTTAACGTTTCAAGATAATTTATCAAAAAGCTACTAGATATAAAAAGTAACCACCATGGTAGCAGAAATGGTACCAGTATATTAGGCAGAAATCAATTTAAGACAATGGAGTTGGAATAGGAAGTTACCCCTATAGTAGTTAATGGTCAACTATCTGCTCCAACGACTGTGGTTTCATTCAGTGACCGGTAAAGCGCCATGAATCATGAAGATGGTAATTACCCCGCCCCCACCCACCCACCTCCCTCACTCCTCCACGCATACGTCCTTGCTCGTGCTGCAGGAAAGCGTTCAATCAATGTAGGGTAAACTGCACACCAGCTAGCGGTGGTGCAGTCAATTGTCAGCAAATTGTCAATGGGATACTGAGATTGGTTAGAGTGGCGGCCGGGATAAAGAAGCTTTGATTGATGTCAACGCTGCTGCCACTCCGAATATACGTGAATGCCTGCTAGATTTGTAATTACAGCTACATGCATTGTCTCTGTGGGTGCTTATGTAACTGATAGTTGCCAATGCGATGGATGAAGCTCGTTTTTAACTTTGGGTTGATCATTTGCAATCGTACATTTGAAGCCATCTAACTCAATACTACTACACTCCTACTATATATTTTACAGTCTCGTTTGGAGGGTTTTATTGGCTGGCAAATTTCTCAGGCAGGCACAGGCAGGTTTCGTAAAAGGACGCGGTACGCGTGAACAGATCTTAGACTTAAGACAGATTATTGAAAAAGCCAGAGAGCATTATTTTCCCGTTTTTATCTGCTTTGTGGACTATTCTAAGGCGTTTGATAACGTAAAATGGCCTAAACTGTGGGAAATCCTTATCTCCATGGGAGTTCCTTACCACTTAGTATTTTTATACAGCAACCCTATGAGTCTAGCTCAGCTCGTGAAAGAATTGATGGTAACCTGTCTGGCCAAACAGCAACCAGAAAAAAGGAGTTCGTCAGGGATGCGTATTATCTCCGATGTCATTTAACATTTACTTTGAATTTGTGACGAGACAGGTATTGGACAACTGGAATGGCAGTATAACTATTGGCGAAAGCAAAATATCTAACTTAATATTTGCTGACGATACAACCCTTATTGCTGCTTCTTAGGAAGAACTAGTAGCCCTATTGAACGTTTTAGAAACACAGTGCATCATATGGTCTTGGTATTAACTACAACAAGACCAAAGTTATTATCATAGATAGAGAGCATGACAATCATCGAGAAATAAAGTCAATAGGCCGTTGTGAGGTAGTTCAAAGTTTTGTGTACCTCGGTTCTTTGATCGACAGTTCAGGTAGCTGTGAGAATGAGATTCGACGGCGCATTCAACAGGCATGGTGGCCATGACAAAGCTTACTAAAATATGGCGTGACCATAACATCACTAAAGCTCCCAAAATGTCACTGGTTCAGTCTCTTGTGTTCTCCATATTTTTGTATGCCTCGGAAACATGGACTGTTAAAAAGGCAGATCGAGCTCGCATACATACTTTTGAAATGTGGACATGGAGGAGAATGCTGAGAATTCCTTATACCGCCCATCGAACTAATGTTTCCATACTGAATGAGCTCGGTAATCCAAAGAGACTATCCTCCATTGTGTCGATGAGAATGCTTACATTCTTCGGACATACTCACAGAAGCGATAATATGGAGAAACTTGTAGGTCAGGGTCACGCCCCAAGTGGGCAGCGCCGTGGCCGTTCCCCTACACGCTAGGTGGGTATGACGAAACAGTTGCTAGATGTGAGTATCAAGAGCGCCACTGAACTGACAGTAAATCACGAACGATGACGAGCTACAGTTCTCAAAACTATTGATAATGTTCGTGTCGGCAATACTCTAGCTCCGACTTAATGCATTTTACGAGTTCACAACATGTCTGTTAAGACATTGTGACTATGATGATGAACTCAATACTAAAAAAGACGTTTAATCTCGCATCTAGAATGGAGGAAAAATCCAAACACAAAGCTTTATCGACGCCAGAAATCACTGTGAACTCGTGGTTGACAGCAGCAAGAGGGAACGCAAACCAAAAAATTAAGAACAAGCTCCTCTCACATCCTAGTTCGTCCAGAACATTCTGGTCTGTAGCTAAGGCTGTTAGTCAGAACTTTTCCTATCCATCGCTTTTACTACTAAAAAAACAGACATCTAGGGAAGGCTTTTCGCAGCCAATTCTGCTATAGACTTACAAGGACGTACTCCGACCACCACCATAAGCGTGAACTCGAGAATGGCAGAGGTCAAGTTTCAATATCGGAATGTAAAAACCATCCTCCGAAAACTAAACACGAAGAAAGCTACTGGTCCTGAATAAATTCTAGCCATTGTCCTTAAATGCTTAATGGCTGAGCCTGCACCTATTCTTTGCAAGTTCTTCCAACTATCGTATTAGTGAGTCGTGTTTCCCGCTTCATGGAAGATTGGTTGCGCACAACCCATTCTTAAGAAGGGCAAAGAAAAACGATCCCACTCCCTATAGACCTGTGGCCCTTCTCAGCGTCATGTCTAAGGTTCTATGGCTTCCATAAGCACAGGTCTACGGGTGACCTCCTGCCTACGTCACTCGCTTGTGGAACAGAGCATCGAGGATTATGGTGAATCCCTTGTTCTTACACTTGACATATCGAAAGCCTTCGATAGAGTGTGACATGAGGGGCTTCTGGTCAAGCTTGCTGCTTATGGACTACCACCTAGGCTGCGCCAATGGCTGAACAACTTCTTGAACAACCGATCTTTGTTGTAGTCGAAGGCTGTATAAACACCGGTGTTCCTCAGGGATCTGCTCCATCCTCAACACTGTTTCTGCTACTGCACAGCAACGAGCTGATTGAAATAAAATTAAACCAGGCAAGCCACTATCATCCGACCTCACTGCAGGTATTGTACTGTCGAAAAAAGAAAGTCCAAACATTTTCCTGACTTCGATTGAGTGCTGGCTAATTCAGGTACACTGATTTCGAAACATACCTCAATTTACAGCTTTTATCTCATTTGAGAAAAATAAAAAAATTTGATGCCTTGGATTTCCAAGTTCAGCAAAAATGGTATTTAGCTGGGGAACGAGACATCGTAGGACCAACCCAAGGACACCGTTTGACTTCCCAGAAAATTTTAATCAGACACCCTAAAGCTCTACCTGGATCTGGTACATTCGTTAGAAATAGCCAGAAAATTGTAGTCAGGCAACCTAACGATTATCTCACACATAACATTTTCTTGACTTTGATGGGGACAAAACTTAAGTGCAATGATTTCAAAACTGAGCTTTGTTCCGAATTTCCCTCCCGTTTGAGAAAAATCAAAAATTTGGGATACCTTGGATATCCAAGTTCAATAAAAGTTGTATTTCATAGAACCAATCTGAGTACGCCATTCGATTCCAGAAAAAAATTTACATTGAGTTGGAAATATTGAGAAAATAGTCAAAATGGGGTTTGACAGCCTGTGCTATAAAATCGAAGAAAACCGAAAGGTATTGTACTGTCATAAAAAGAAGTCCAAAAACGTTTTTGACTTCGATCGGGACAAAGCTTCAAGTGTTGACTAATTCAGGTACACTAATTTCAAAAATAACCTCTCTTCAGGGTTTTTGTCCATTTTGAGAAAAATCGAAACTTTCTGATGCTCTTGATCTCCAAATTGACCACAAATGGTCCTGGAGAACGAGGTGTCGATGGGCCAATCTGAGTAAGCCATTCGATTCCGCAAAAAATCTACATGGGATAGAGTAGAAATTATTGAGAAAACCTCAAAACGAGGGTTGGGAGCCTGTGTTATAAATTCGAAGAAAATCGAAAAACCTCCAAAAAATTCCTTGTCTTTGATCGGGACAAAACTCAAAATGTTGGCTAGTTCAGCTGCACTGATTTCAAAACTAGCCTCTGTTCAGATTTTTTGTCCCGTTTGAGAAAAATAAAAAATCTCGGAAGCCTCAGATCTCCAAGTTCATCAAAAAGGATATTTTACTGAAGCACAAGGCATTGTAAGGCCCACGTGGCTGCGCGGTGGACAGGGTCTGCCTTCGATAGTGGGGCAGCAGCAGCCTTGTGCGTGATTAGCGCTTGGGTGGTTGACTGAATTGCACCAGGGAGACAACAGTTTGGACTGGCTGTCGGTATCGCCCACACGAGCGCTGAGCGGAGCATCTTACGCGGCTGGCACTTTGGATGATCGACCGGAAGGCCCGGACGGCAGACCCCCGTCGGACCTTCCGGGATGATAGTGTAATCATTCCAACGGTGCTGGCCGTGCACCGTCCCCCTTCTGGGAAGTTATAGCACAATAGGCCTTAAAGGCTTAAGTGCTGACGGCTCCCAGAGGAAAAAAAGGCCAATCACAGTATTCGATTCTAAGGGAAAATCTTCATGATATAGAGAAAACATGTTTATACCCTGCTACAGATAAAACATGCCACTCAAAGATAGAAGTTTGCTATGAGAGAAAATGTCATACGAAACGGTAAGTATGACCGAAATAAAAGAATGTCGAATGGTGACGAATTATCTGCTATAGCCAGAAGGGCAGAACCTAATCATTCACTCTCTCCTTTTCTCGTCCCTGCAACTCCATGTCGCTCACACGTACTAAGCCTAATTGCAACTGGAAATTCTCTCGAACGTACAACTCCAAAATAGTTTCCAGATCGTGGAAATTTCACACGTGTACAGTAACGCTAAGTTGTCTGGCGAAACACGTACAGGTGTAGCAGTGGTACGTGGGTTAACCAGGGTTGGACTATCCGGGAAACGAGTTTGCAGAACATGGTTCGTCGCTAGGGCAGGAGCTTCCCTATTTTCCCGCCAGTGACACATGATATTCCCATCAACTATTCGAAGGCGCCTTCACACTATGTAGGTAAGGTAGGGCAAAAGGGACCATCCAGGTAAAAATGTATGTATAGGGATATGTTTGTTTAAAAAATAATTTATAACATGGCAATGCCGTAAACTGGAAAAAATATTGCTGTGCGAGATAGGGTATGAGTAGATGCTCCGATTTGAAATAAAACATACAGTGTGTTGCATTAAAAAAAAACCAAGTAGATTGGATTTCAAATTAACATAATTCAAAGTCCTTCAGAAAACACCCTGTAGATGCACATAATTAGTAATATCCAAAAAAATATTCATTTACCTTCAGGGAACTATCTGCATAATTATATTAAGAAATATTGAAGGAATATATCAATTCGGACGTGTTAATTGCAACCTTGCAAATCCAAAAATTTACCGAAAATAAATTTACCTTGACAACGTCGCAACTGATTCAAGAAATATGTTAAGGTTGGATAGAGACTAATGATGTAAATTGAATGAGATTAAAAAAAGGTAATAATTCCATTTAAAAATATCAAATGGAATATTATCCTGGTTTCTTTCTTTTTTTCCTCTAGGAGCCGTCAGTACTTAAGCCTTTGAGGCCTATTGTACTATAACTTCCCAGAGGGGGGACGGTGCACGGCCAGTACCGTTGGAATGATTACACCATCATCCCGGACGGTCCGACGGGGATCCCCCGTCCGGGCCTTCCGGTCGATCATCCAAAGTGCCGGCCACGTTAGATGCTCCCCTCAGCGCTCGTGTGGGCGACACCAACGGTGTTGCACCAACACGGTCGAAACTGAATGTCTTGTGCTGCCCCACTATCGAAGCCAGACGCTGTTAATCACGCAGCCACGTGGTTCATTGCAATACCCTGTATGTTGTTTGAAATTTGTAGACAAGGTAGATGTTTTAAAAGGTCTGTTTCGGACTTCCACTATCTATATAATTTTAGATTACAACGTTTAGATTGTTATGGTATCTTCAGTTTACCTGAAGACGATTGAAGATACCATATCAATCGAAACGTTGTAATCTAAAATTATATAGACAATGGAAGTCCGAAACAGACCTTTTGAAATACCCTGTATATTCCAAAATAACTTCATGGTATGCATCTTAAACTACCAAATAGCTTTTGTGATAATTGATATTTTCTTCTATCAGGTATATCTTGCGAGATATCGAAAAATTGCACACTCAATGATGTAAAACGGATATCTGAAAACGCTGTTACTTGATCAGGTTCATGGCCGCCATCAATTTCAAATGACCGTTTTGCCGGATATTGTTAAATTCGAGGATATGCATAAGTTTATGTGTGTATCAGTGTTCTGAATTGCATGATCTGTCTACTTTTCAAGGGGTTTTGAAGATAACATACTACTATACTGACAAAACATTATAGATACCCTGATAAAATAAGGTTTGGCGGTAAGATATAACCACACTTTTCTTGACATGGCTTTCCTTTCATGCAAAATACTTGACAATACTGCAAACATACGATTTGGGAAAATGGAGCCAGGCAAGTAGAGCCACATGATCATATGGTGGACTATACAACTGGTGTATACATTTGCGATTGTTGCAAAGAATTAGTTATATCTTCCAGAAAAAAATTGAATTCTATTTCGTTTGAAAAGAGCTATTTCACACAATGGATGTTTAGTACTTTTTGATTAAGTTTTTTTATATACTGTACCAAAGATTTGGTTGTTATGTTCAAATTTCCGAATATTTTATTTTATTTGAAATAGATATGCCTTACGTGTGTTTAATATACGTTCAAAGAGATTTATAGATTAATATTTATTCTTAAAATACCCCATCTCAAAATTTCACTAATGACCCTTTTGCCCAGAGTAACGATTCTTCTTGCCCAGGAGGACTGTGAATTTTCGAAGCTCAAAATACCTAGTACCTCATTTAAATTTTTTCGATAAACTTTATTTGCAGTAGCATACAGATCTTTAAATGGTTAATAGAGTAATAAAGTCAATGTGTCATCAAAGTATAAATGGACCGAATGTCTTTATAGACAGTTGACCAAGTTGTCTATTCAGACTGAGCAGCAATGTTCCTAGCATAGATCCTTAAAGGTATCCCAATTTATAATGTCTCTATTTGACTCTCTCTCTGTCATTACAGCAAGAAAACAGTATCACAAAGATGTTTGTTGTTTTTTTGCCCCAAGAGTTCCATAGTCAGCCGGTTCTGTGTCTGCAAGACTCCCTATTGCAACTAGAGTTCCTCAGGGATCCGTTTTAGGTCCTTTATTATTTTCTTTTGTATACTGCAGACATCGCAAAATGAGTCAAACATTCGCACATTCAGTAGTATGATGTTATCAACCGTTATACTTTTTTGACCATAGCAGCATAGATCTAGCAAGCTCAAAGCTTACTATTAACCCTGATATTACCATACTATATTCTGCGTCACCACCGCTTAACAAAGCAAAACTTTACTCTTTACAAATCTATGATGAGTTATATCGCCTATTTCTTAAGAATTTCCACTAACTATACACCCCTTTCTTCATCCTATTGTTACTAGTAACTGCGAACTATAATTCTAAGTTTGGTTTTACATCAGCACTCTTCTTTACTGTCGAAAACACAAAATTTAAGCATTAAAACACGAATAGGCGCCAGAGCGTATGTAAACAAATATTTATGTTGGGATCATACAGGGTATTTAAATTTGGTTCCCTCTATAGCCTTTCACCTTCATGGATAATATGTATATTCTATTTTTAGTACAGGAATTGGAAATCGACAAAAACAGATCAGAGGTCTACACATTGATGCTATTTATTGACACAGCAATAGAATTTGTTTTAAATTTAATATAGTTACTAGTATCGTATTCAATTTTATATATCTGGACTGAAATACAAAATTCAATATGAAACTGCATAGACTGCAAATTCAATAGGATGTATGTATGCAGATATTATTTGAATAGAATTTATATAGTAAACGTAGCGATGTATTTTTGGATCAATACATCAACAAATTGTTTCCCAATTAAAAACACCCACCCATCCTATTGGTGGAGAGAAATGTAAATTTTGATGGTATAAGACTGTATAATCTCTATACTTTGGGAACTTAGAAGGACCTCAAAATATATTTAGTAAATATATTATAAAGAAACTAAAAACCACGCTTATAAAGAACGTCGGATTGAACAGTTATAACAGTTTTTTAAATAAGCTTAATAGAACAATACTGAACGAAAAATATTAGCATTATTGTGAAAAAAGCATCGAGCGCGTGTTTTACGAATAATTAGAGGTTAAACGACTTACCTCTAAGGAAGTTCAATCCTAAATTATACGAGATAGCCCCGTCTCCAAGATCACCCTGTAGTATACGTTTCAGCAAGGTATGCAGTTTACAGGGTGATCTTGAGGACGGGACTATCGAAGTATAATTAGAGGTTAAACGACTTACCTGTAAGAAAGTTCAATCCTCAATTATACGAGATAGCCCCGTCCTCAAGATCACCCTGTAGTATACGTTTCAGCAGGGTATGCAGTTTACAGGGTGATCTTGAGGACGGGGCTATCGAAGTATAATTAGAGGTTAAACGACTTACCTGTAAGGAAGTTCAATCCTCAATTATACGAGATAGCCCCGTCCGAAAAGATCACCCTGTAAACTGCATACCCTGCTGAAACGTATCCTACAGGGTGATCTTGAGGACGGGGCTATCGAAGTATAATATGGCACAAACCCCTCACGCTTTTTTCAGAATCATAATAATATTTTTCGTTCATCATTGTTTCACGCTTATTTTGAAAATTATTTTTAACTCTTTTGTCCGATGTTAAACGATAATTAACCCTTCGTTAGTCGTCTGGGCTACACCGGTAGACCTCGCGCTTTTTTACATGCACCAACCCTTTATCCCACAGGTGGCTGTTGAGTCCGTTTCAGTACCTCCGACAATGTTCCCAACTAAACGTTCAGTTGATCTGCTGTATTCATAGTGAGCGTATCGCAAGACTATTAGCGCCGAAATACGACTGTGCTACAATCGTAGTCCGCGCGACTAAACGTGTTACAGTTCAGTGTGGATGCAGTGTTTCCTGTTTGTGATTTTTTTTCCCAAAAAGATAGGTTTTAAAAGCTGTATAGACATATTTTCATCACTGTAGGTGTTACTGCAACTACAAGGTGGCTTAGGTGGGGCTTCCCCCCAGAAATCAGAAATATATTATGCGACATCCAAAACTCCTTCTGTGGTTATATTTGACACACATTTATTTCGTTTAGCCGGTAAGTTAAACCACAGTCGCTTGAAATAATACTGTTTATTGTCGTTTCGGCTGCTTCCACAGCGTTACTCAAGGTACAAAATTTGACTCATCTTTTATGACCTAATCAATATCAGTGAAAATATGCACTTTGCGTTTATAAGGCTAATTCATAAAAATCGATTTATTTGTACCACTTTTTTTTTAAAAAAGTACTGATCAGAGTTGTGCTTTTCTCATTTTTTTTGCGTCTATATGCTTCTAATGCAAGAAATGTGAAAATTATCGCTTATAAGCGCAAATAATAAGCTGTAACTAAGTAACTACATGTAAATAACGGTATAAAAATTACGTTCGTGTGCGTTTCTACTATAATCTCCTTGGTTTTATCATTTGGATTAAATATTTAAATTGTTCGTATAACAAACACCATAAACTGAATTAGCGTGCAGGAACTATCTTTCACAAATTTACTATGACTAGGGTATCAAAACTAAAAAATGGGCTACATGGTATGTATACCAAGCGACTAAACTCGTCACTCGAGTACACGGGACTAATAGAGGGTTAAAACTATCGACTTTCATGAATAAATTTCACAAAAATATCAACTACCAAACAGTTTGACGCTTTCTAAGCTTTCATCGCTACGCCTTTGTGTAATATTAAGAAAGTTTAAGGTGTATGCGCCATCTTTTAGTCAGCGAATATGACCGTTGGTCCTACAGATTTGAAGTTGGAGCGTTAAATTTCCGGCCCGACCTCTTAAGGCCCGGTCAAACAGAGGGCGTTCTATAACGCGGCGTTACGGCGTTCTCTAACGCTGCGGTGCACCATTGCGTTGTTTGTATCAAACAGGCCTGTTTGACGGGTTGAGCAAAAGCGTTACGCCAATTTTTGTCAAGATGTCAAGTGATTCAAACATAGATGAACTCAAAACCCGGTCAAACAAAGGGCATTCGAGAACGCGGCGTTACGGCGTTCTTCAATGCCGCGTTACACCGTTCTATTGTATTGTTAGAGAACGCTGTAACCCCGCATTCTAGAACGCCCTCTGTTTGACCGGGCCTTTAATCCAAAAGACTCACAAACATACATGTGAAATTACTAATAAAAGAAATGAAAAATAAAAAAAAATAAATAAAAAAATAAAGGGCTTTGAAAAAAATTTTCAAGAGTTCCAAGAATTTATGTACATACACTACTCCAAGACCATAATCATCTATTATTTTATCAGTTCACGACATACATACGCTGTCACCTTTGCGTGTCATTTGGGTAGTTTAATTATTAAACTATTTTGTTGTGAATGTTGTCAAATTATTGTATGTGTATGTTGTATATGTTCCGGGGTGGGATAAAGTATGGAACCAAGCAAAAAACTTTGGAACAGAAAGAGCGATATTGCTGAAAATTTGCAGGCAACTGTAGTGACGTCTAATGCATCCGAAGACATTATGTTAGCTATTATTGTACTTCCGGTTTAACCGGAAGGACCGTCAACTTTTTTAATTTAAATGGGACACCCTGTATATTTTTGCAGATTTTAATTCATCTTTTTTTCCGAATACGTCCACAGTGGGTTTAGTATTTGTTTCTTCAAAAATTTGTCTCACAAATTCGTCCGTGGCGGTCTGCGGTCTTCCCGTTTGAGGTAATTTTTTTTGTATTTTTTTTTTCGTCACCGCCAAACGTGTTATAGGACCCCTGTCAGGTCGTAAATCATTAAAAGTTGACACACTTCTTTGTGAGTTTTTACGCGATCGCCAAAACCGACTTTTAATGACCGGCATTTTAAACACCTGAAATGATAAAGAAGCTTTATCTTTCCCGTTTTTACAGAAACTAATGCTAAATCCACTATGGACGTATTCGGAAAAAAAAGATGAATTAAAATCTGCAAAAATATACAGGGTGTCCCATTTAAATTAAAAAAGTTGACGGTACTTCCGGTTAAACCGGAAGTACATTAATAGCTAACATAATGTCTTCGGATGCACTAGACGTCACTACACTTGCCTGCAAATTTTCAGCAATATCACCCTTTCCGTTCCAAAGTTATTTGCTTGGTTCCATACCTTATCCCAACCCTGTATGTATTGAATGTATATGCCTTGTATTTGAAGGTAAGCTAAATAAATAAATAACTACTCATAATCAAACGAAACACACAAGAAGGTAGTGTGTTACAGATTACTCATTCTCATTCATTCATTCTCATCGGTGAGAGTAAGATTATGAGAAACGATTCCAGAATCGTTCCAGTCACTAATTACCATAGAGAAAAGTAGTTAAGAGTCTGCTGCACTGTCTGCTGGACTCCATTTGTTCTATTTCTGTATGGTTCTGATAAGATGGGAACAAAATCGACCCGCCTTGTGTTGCTAGGAACTCTGTTCGTACGCGGCTCTCCAATTTCCATATTTGATTTTATTGAACGCCGGCTATATATCTTTCACGACCTACCGCGATAATAGGTCGATGGGGGTTGTAATTCTATTATTAACACCCCTATAAATCCATCGCAGAGGTCAATAAGTCTGAAAATAACCCAGGCGCCATCGCGCTGAAAGGTCACTCCGACGTTGTACCTAATAAATCTTCGGGTGCAGAACAAAGGGTGCATGCGTGGGTTCTTTTCATTTTCCGGATTTCTGGATCCCGTAATGAATTGGTTTTGCTGCAGCTTTACTCAGATTCAATAATAATAAACAATAACGATGAACGTCTTTATTGCGGTATAGTACATCCCCTCTACGACATTTGTTTACAAGGTAAAAATGTGGTCAAATTGATTGACGCAGTACTTCCCACACGTAACGGTGACGTAATTTTATTATTTTTCCATTGCATGAGTGTCTGAGATCCCCTTGCAGCCTATGAGGCTAAAAAATATCGAGTTGGTGCCGGTATCGATATTTTCATTTTCGCATCTCTACCCAAACTACACATCCGTAGAAACCCTCCCAAGATCAAATTCTGTGGGAACCATTTTTATATAGGAAATCCTCAGAGATATTATGCTGGTTGTTTACTATGCTGTGATACCTATTAAAACTATATCTAGCATACAGAGTGTCTCTAGTATCCCTGTCTGGAACACAAATATAGAATGTTTCGTAGTTACTCAGCTAAGCCCAAGATCCTTATATACTCTCAATAGTTTATGGCTTTACGGATGTTTTTGAGTTACTTTTCATCTGATGCAATAGTCTGTCCTAAATTGCGTTATTAAAAACGACAAATATTAATTTATCACACTTATATAGATGACTTTATAATCACAATCTTTAAAAATCCAGATGTACATATTATAATCTACTCATTCATCCAATGCTTTAAAAACAATAGCTCTTGTAATATAAGTGTGTGATAGAGCTAATTTTTTCAAGATAGATTATGGATGGTATCAGTAATTCGCTCATAGCATGACTAGCGCCTTTAAATCACGAGGGTTTCTGACATAAAAGTATACCGGAAATTATTACTTAAAACTCTGCCAGGCACGTAAATCGATTGGGGAGATACTACGTTAATTTTGGATCTTCACAAATCCCAAACTCCAACAATAGACAAAAAGAGATCTGAATTGTATCGCGGTGTTTATCCAACGTTTTCATGGAAACAGCAAGAAATGTTAATAAAGACTTACGCAAAACTACCTTAAGCAAAGTGTGCACCTTCAGATTGACAGATGATGATTATTATGAGAATGAGAAGGCCAACCGTAAATTAATGAAAGAAAAATAGAAATGAGTACCAGCAGTACCTAAAAAAAAGGACCAACTGTCAATACCAAAGTCAAAACTTGAGACGTTCATTTCACCGAAGCTAAGGAACACATTTTGGAAGCTGTTGAAATGTCGGATAGTGTTCTTTAAATATACTTCTTATATTGTTATTACATCTGAATCTTAGTCTTACAGCATATCTGAGGTCCTTTTTTATAGAGAGACATCATCAGTTACAACTAAAAACAATAGCTTTGAAGAAAAATTTTGATGACATGAATAACTTCTGTGTTTATATAATTCAGACCTTTCTTTAGGTCATATAATTATTTGCTTCAGATATAAAACATGAAATTTATTGAATTACCCTTTTTCCCACCATACAATATTTTGACATGAAGGTTTTTATTGCTAGAAAATTTTTCAGGACGGGTGAACTATTTGAGCGGATTTGTATTCCATCAATTTTTTCAACTGCTTCTGATGGCACTCTATGGTACGTTAGATAATTCCACAATTAGTTTAATCAATAATTAATAATAATTCAAATCAGTGCTATACTGACTGCAGTTTAATAGTAAATGTAGACTTAACAACCTTGTCGTGGTGCATGATTCGCAAGATATGAATATTGTTGCATTAGCTTCAGCACGCAAGAAACACATAAGTAGTAAACACTTCACATAAAGCTAAGAAATGTTAAAGGTTGAGAATGCGATTCGACAAATAACAAATAAGAAAGTTAACAGCTCTACAAAACATCGCCAAAGACTTTAGTCAACTTAGTAGTACAAACTATTTGAGTATTTTTATGCAGAAACTCTGATGGATCTCTTACAGTAAATTACATCATTTTAAAGAGATTTTTTTAGTTAATAATAATTCAAATCAATATTGATAATGGATGCATTTTTGTTAAGTGAATGCAGACTTACAACCTTGTCGAGTATTCGTGAATAAGTAGGTATGAAAATTTTTTTATGGTTTCATCACGCAAGAAACATAATATCTAGGAAATTCTAAGGTTGCAATTGCAGCTCAAGAAATAAAAATCAGAAAGTTTCTATGAAAGTGAGATGAACATATCAACTATAAATGGTA
This sequence comes from Callosobruchus maculatus, assembly GCA_951848785.1. NCBI lineage: Eukaryota > Metazoa > Arthropoda > Insecta > Coleoptera > Chrysomelidae > Callosobruchus > Callosobruchus maculatus. The sequence goes on from CATOUR010000083.1 coordinate 5,839,274, forward strand.
CTATGACGAATAGTCCCCCGTGTGGGGGCGGGTTAGAATATCTCCCATCGTATATCCTGCGTGTCGTAAAAGGCGACTAAAAGGAACACCGAACTACTGTCGGTATAAACAATAACCTTTTCTCAACCAGCAGCTTTGGGTGGACGAGTTGAGAAGAGTCAGGACACCTTCTTGTCCTTGGGGTGAGAAATTGCCCCTAAAGGCGGATGAACCAGTAGATACCATCTGGTCAACGGCATGAGGAGGCAGAAAGCAAATGGGAAACTACTGCATCAAAGATCTCAAAGATATACCAAGAGAAACTCGTAAAATAGTTCACAACATGTCTGTTAAGACATTGTGACTATGATGATGATTTGACTCATCGTCAGGGGTGTGCGGTATATGGAAGCAATGGAAGCATTTTACGAGTTCACAACATGTCTGTTGAGACATTGTGACTATGATGATGATGACAAATAATAGAAAAATAGGAATTATGAGATGCTGCTGCAGTTCTTCTCAGTTACACATTAGGGGCCAAATTATTGATATTATCGGATTTATGCCTATAGAGATGCTTCAGGTTTTGCTCAGTTCCTGAAAGTAGTTATCTACTTCCATCTGACATCCTGAAATAAACCATACTTTTAACAAAAATGAAAAATAGAAGAAAGTTAACTGATGAGTGCAAGTAAGAAGGGGAGTACACTGTCTTGCATTCTAATATTTCTAATAATGATTACTACTGTGACAGCTATTCACATGTGTATTTTGTTAAATATAAAATGACCGACACAGCTCGGTTTATTTTCTTTACCTGGTGAAGATTGGGTGACGAAGATACAGTACGACTGTAACAACTCTCGCCCAAGTAAATGTGATAACTGTAATTTGCGAATAAACATTTTTTCTCTTTGCTGTTTCCAATATGCATTCTTCGTCAAGCATTATCTCATGTATTACATTATTTTAATTAACAGTTGTGCTTACCCGCCAAAAAAATTCCTTGAAAAATATAACACAACAACAATGATGGTAAGAATGTTAAAAAAACTGTAAAAAACACAGATAAAAGTCCTCAATTTTACATGGCGGTATACGGAAAACAAGCCGTGTTTGTCCAATATCAGCTGATCATGACAGCACGCCTCTATTAGAAGTTTGAATTGTTATAAAGCTATTTTTAAATACAAACAGTAAAAATATTATATTCCTAAATGAAAGTGCTCAAGAAGATTCTGGAGGGTTTGGAAAATCGATAATAGGGTACTATGGTATTTAGGTTTCGCCTGTGCGGCTCCAACTCACTTATAAAAAAACCGATGTTATCTGAACAACGAAACAAGTGTTGCGCATATTTGATGTGTAAATAAGGCTTTGCAATAATTGTACTAAATAATGCGATTCAAATTATGTAATACTAATTATTGGAATTGGTAAATTAGAACTAAATATCCTTTGAATGATTCATCAGTCATTTTTCGTGAGTAAAACGATTACACTAATTACAGTCAGTCTAGGTACGTTGGATATACCTTAATTTTCTCCGACAGAATAAGTTGAGCAAGAACTATAACAAATAGTATAATTTTTTAAAGCTTAAGAAGATACGATCCAGCACATTGTTACTCGTAAACTCACATTGGCGTCATAGTTGGCCCCCCATGACTCCTCCCTAAAACCTTGAACAGCTCATACTTTACGTTAATACACGATATTAGAAATTCTTACTTCATATTTTTTTATTTCATATCTATCTTTACTATAATATACATACAATATATTTATATAAGAGGGCATGGTATGAATTGCAATTAAAATCAAACTGTGATCATAGACAATATACAATTAATGCTGGATACTTGATGGACTTTCCATGCCCCCTATCAAGTAAACTAGACTGCTAGTATAAACACAACTAGCTCAATAATTCTACCGAGATCTATAAAGATGAAACAAGTGAGAATGATAAAAATTAACAAAATATGTGAATTGAACTTTGATAGCTGAGGAGCTTTCACGCAAAAGTCAACATGTCCACTTTCAATAATTTACCCCTTTAAGGGGCTGTATCTTAGCAAGGGATGCTCCAATGAAGTTTCTTTATATGAACGATCCTATCTTTTTTTCGATGAGGAATCACCCCCTTAAATGTTTTACACTTATTTAGTTACACCTTGCATTTTATCCCTACAGTGGTTTATTTCCAGTGCTGTGACCTTGGAACATTCGTATTTTTTCCTTTACGTCTACAGTTTTTTGGGTTCAAGTTGACATCAGGAGTTTTGTACTTATAAAAGGTTAACAAATATTTATCTCTCCGACAAACAGAAATCATTTGAAAAGAAACTGAAATAAACCTTTCACGACATTGCAACTCCCATTTTGTGTATTTCTCCTGCCTTTTACGAGCTCCCTTCTTACCCTCCCAAACTGATATATCATGTGAATCCATCCTAGTGTTTTTGCAGTAATAAACACAGCCAACAAATAAATCTAAACAACTGTAATAACCGTTTTCGGTTTTGTATGAGGTCGGGGTTATGCGGCCGTTGACGGTTACCAAGACTATTCAACCAGTAAAGTGCTTTAAGTTCTAGGATTCCTAAAATCGCATTGCCATTTCAGTTAGCGCATATCATACTTAGATGTCTGACTGTTCAGAACTTATACTTGCCTTGCATAAAAGTCGCCACGCAGCTACAAAATAAATGTATTACTCCACATAGACAGGCGTGGGTGGACTTGTTGACTTTTGCATGAATTCCTAGATCTAACCCAATAACACTATTAGGGATTGGTTAGGTTTTGTTCAATTTTCGATGAAAAAGCTCCTGTAGTAGGACTTGTTGCATTTTGTATGAATGCTTAATATTTCCATGCTGTTATATGGTGGATTTGTGTAATACTGCACGGAATAGATAGCCAATCCGGCAGATATCATCTTAAACTACATAAATTCGTATACAACTCAATTTGGTATGAAGTTGGACTTGTTCACTTTTGCGTGGAAGCTCCTCAACTGTGTTTTGCTTCAGTAGGAGCTTTCTTGTAACACTAGAAGACGTATATTTGTACAATATATTTTGGATGTATATTGGTTGGAGATTACAACACTCTTTTTTGTCGGATATAAGAGAAAGCACAGTTGTACAGTCTCTTAGACAAAAATGAAAGTGAACGAATTCTGGGACAAAGTGTAGTTGCTAAATCATTTGCAACACGAAACACATCCAGTAAATCCCAGTATACAAATATTTTCTCAGGAAGTGATGACCTCTAGGATTTTGCATTTTAAATTAGGTCTCCAATTTTTAGTTTTTCTCAAATTTAGGTACACAAAAGATTACTGAAATTTTTACAGAATCAGTGATTCTGTTTTTTGACCATCTTTAAACCTCAATTTATCTTTGGCCTGGCATAAAAGACTTTCTTTGATGTAATCAAGTTTGTACAAGAGTGCATCTTTAAATTGAGATTATATTAAAATCAAACCAATATGCTCATCATTTAAAATTCATACACAACAAATAATTATATGGTAGTTATGCACAATATCGCGGAATACACATAGTTAACAATTAATTACCAATACATCCTGCTAAATATCATTTTGTTATAACGCTACAAGCGGATCTAAGCCGCAACCCAAACAGGTTATGAAGACATTGTTTACTAACCTTTCTAGTTACCGGTCCGCCTCACTGACCCGATTTGTATCTGCTTGATTACAATTTGCACTAACCTCACTTTCGCGTTACGCGTACATCACTAAAGTTCTCACAGCACACTTGGAATATCTAGTGAAGAATGCACGTCATGATAAGCCTACTACGATAAAACTCGGATGATAACAACAAAAACAATCGTGACTAGCGTCGCAGTCGCGTGGTTCCGTTCACTGTGGAACCAGTACCGGACTCGAGGTAACGCTGAGTACCTTGGTTCAAGGTTATTGTTGGATTTAACCGTGCCAGCTCTTTTTCCGTTGCAGAATCTGTGTTTTCAGGTTGAAAATTTTGTATTTGACATTGTGGATGCGGTTGAAATGTCGGTTGACAGTCCAGGGTCAACTTCGCCAGTCAGTACCAATGGTACCATAGAGGTTGTTACAAATTATGGTGCCGAGTAGGTACACTTCATTTTTATCTCAGGCTTCCTATGTCTGTGAACAGCACATTTAAGGAACAGCAAAAAAAACAGTGTGGTTTCGTGTAATGTGGTACCATACTGGAGGTACCATCGGATACTATGGTTCAAAGTCGTTGTTTTATTTAACTTTATCATCTCTTTCTCCTTTGCAGGTTTCTACTCCAGGGTCTTCGGCAATCAGTACCATGGTACCTTCAGATGTTTTTCTAAATGATAGCGCCAGGTAGGTATTTGATTTATTCCTCTGGTTTTCTATGTCTGTAAACAGCATGCTTAAGGAACACAAAAAACCAGGGTGGTTCCGTTCATTCTGGTACCAAACTGGAGGCACCATCAGGTACTATGCTCCAAAGTCGTTGTCTGGTTTGCCATGTCTAAGAACTGTACACTTATCGAACAGCCAAAAACCAGGGTGGTTCCGTTCATTCTGGTACCAAACTGGAGGCACCATCGGGTACTATGCTCCTATGTCGTTGTCTTATTTTACCTTGTCATACCTTTCTTTTCTGCTAAACCTATATTTTCAGGTTGCTACTCCAGGGTTTTTGGCAATCAGTACCATGATACCCCTACTGTTTTTCTAAATGATAGCGCAAACTAGGTAAGCTTGATTTCTATCTCTGGTTTGCCATGTCTAAGGACTGTACACTTATCGAACCGCCAAAAACCAGGGTGGTTCCGTTCAATGTGGTACCAAACTGGAGGTACCATCGGGTCCATGATTCAAAGTCGTTGTTTTATTTTAACTTGTCATCTCTTTCTTTTTTGCTTAAACTGTATTTTCAGGTTGCTACTCCAGGGTCTTTGGCAATCAGTACCATGGTACCTCTAGATGTGTCTTCCAAATCAAAACGCAAATTAGGTATACTTGATTTGTATTTCTGGTTGCCTATGCCTGTAAACTGCACACTTAAGGAACTGCAAAAGACCAGAGTGGTTCCATTCAGTGTGGTACCAAGCTGGAGGTACCATCGGATACCATCGTTCAAAGTCGTTATCTTATTTTACCTTGTCATATCTTTCTTTTCTGCTAAACCTATATTTTTTCAGGTTGCTACTCCAGGGTTTTCGGCAATTAGTACCATGGTACCTCTACTGCTTTTCTAAATGATAGCGCAAACTAGGTATACTTGATTTCTATCTCTGGTTTGCCATGTCTATAGACTGTACACTTAACGAACATCAAAAAACCAGGGTGGTTCCGTTCAAGGTGGTACCAAACTGGAGGTACCATCGGGTACCATGATTCAAGGTCGTTGTTTTATTTTAACTTGTCATCTCTTTCTTTTTTGCTTAAACTGTATTTTCAGGTTGCTACTCCAGGGCCTTTGGCAATCAGTACCATGGTACCTCTAGATGTGTTTTCCAAATCAAAGCGCAAAGTAGGTATACTTGATTTGTATTTCTGGTTGGCTATGCCTGTAAACTGCACAATTAAGGAACTGCAAAAAACCAGAGTGGTTCCGTTCACTGTGGTACCAAACTGGAGGTACTATCGGGTACCATGGTTCAAAGTCGTTGTTTTGTTACCTTGTCATATCTTTCTTTTTTTGCTAAACCTATATTTTTGGGTTGCTACTCCAGCGTTTTCGGCAATCTGTACCATGGTACCTCTGCTGTTTTTCTAAATGATGGCGCAAACTAGGTATACTTGATTTCTATCTCTGGTTTGACATATCTGTAGACTGCACACTTAACGAACAGCAAAATACCAGGGTGGTTCCGTTCAATGTGGTACCAAACTGGAGGTACCGTCTGGTACGATGATTCGAAGTCATTGTTTTACATATTTTAACTTGTTATCTCTTTCTTTTTTGCTGAAACTGTATTTTCAGGTTGCTACTTCAGGGTCTTTGGCATGGTACTTCTATATGTGTTTCCAAATCATAGCGCAAAGTAGGTATACTTGATTTGTATCTCTGGTTGCGGTACCAAACTGGAGGTACCATCGGGTACCATGATTCAAAGTCGTTATTTTATTTTACCTCGCCATCTCTTTCTTTTTTTGCTGAAACTGTATTTTCAGGTTGCTACTCCCGGGTCGTCGCCAAGGGTATCTTCAAGGATGTTGTTGAATGGTGGTGTCAAGTAGGTATACTTTTCTTGAAAAATAGGTTTTCTGTTTTGTAGTTATAATATCCTGTATTTAATCACATGCGTCTCCAAGAGATCGGTATTGGTACACACATAAATATAATTTCTTAGATGGAACACAGATGCTTTAATTCAAGTATACCATAACTTCCTATACGCGCAAAGTTATGCTAATCTTAAGGTGAGAATACGATATCTTTGACCATATACGGGTTAGATTGAGAAAATATCTTCAATGCAAAACTGGAAAATTCTTGATAGTAAGAATACCAAAATCTTAAATCAAGCATATGGTAATCTTGACCGAAGTATTTCATAATCTTGACTGAAGCATTTCATAATCATAACTGGGAGCATTTCATAAACTTGACGCAAGCAGCTCAACTTTATTCTAAAATTGTGATATTCTTGGATGAGGAATCTAGTAGTATTAATTTGAGCATTCAAACTCTTCTATGAGCATGTAGAAATTTTTCTGGAGAAATAGTTCTGCAAAATTTCTTAAATCACTTTTAATATACTTAGTACTTATCTAGGAACACCTGAGTCAGGTCTTCGCATCCCAATGTTTTTAATAGCTCACTCATGGTTGGATAGATCCAGTGATAAGGAAGCTGATGGGAACTGGGACGCGACTCAAATGGCGGTGGACCAGCACTACCGGCAGATTCGATGACTGATGGTTGACGGCGGTATGACGGGTATCACGTGGCAATGGCAATTTATTTAACAGTTTGACTAGAAACTATTATGTGCTATTATGCAGGATCCAGGTATTACGCTACGGTGCTAAAGACGGCGCGAATGAGACAATTCGAAAACCGATAATGACGCGGCGGCGCGGACGCGGACGGGCAACAGGTTGTGGAGTAGAGAGGATGGAGAGGTTAGGGTTGACCCGTGACACGCTGCGCGTCTGCGCACTCCGACGTTGGTATACGTCAAATAAATGATTTACATGATACAGATAAAGGTTGTGCTTGTAAAACAGCGTTCATTTTCAAACCAAGATTATCATATTGTAAATGAAGGTTCGCATTTGCAAGCTGTCTATATTCTTGATAGAAATAAGCTGGGCACCGCTGGGAAAAATGATAATCTTGATATAAAATTATGAAATATTTGTTATCAAATTATTATAGCCTTGGTTGCAAAGAAAATTGTATTTTCTTTCGAAGCATATTTCATTAAAATAAGTATATAAATCAAAAATATATTATTCTTGATACAAATTTTCTATAATTTTCTCATCAAATACTCTTTCTTAGAGTGAGAACCGATATTCATGTTGTGAGTATGTATTTACAAGAATATCACAATTCTTGACTTGAGAATTTCTTTTTATGTGTGTATCTAGTAGGCGTTGTTCATAACGCACGGCTGGAGCGTGAATTATGAAAAATATTTCACGCCGTTTGCTCATAGGCAGTGTTCAAAAGTAATTTGGCAATAGCTATACACCTTAATGAGAGTAGATAAAAACTCATAAGTGGAGGTTGATCCATGTGATGTGTCAATAGAATGATTTTATTACAGGTTATGAACGTCAAAACTCACTGTCCGAAATAGGTCCGCTGTGGCTAACTCTAGGTGTCATTAATCAAAAATCTATAAACCTGTGCCATTGTTAACGGTAGATTATTATGTTCATAAATTAATTTTATTGGTAGTTCTGTAAATACGTGCGCTGCGAATTCTGTACGTTCGTATGATTTTATCAAACCAAAACTATGCATACATAAATAAATCTAAACGGATTGGCTTCGCCATTAATAGCTGCATCTATCCTGGTTGTTGTACGCAAATTTATCACTTGACATGTCAAAAAAATGGTGTAACAGCTGTACTGAATTAGCAACGTAAGGGCCTGTTCACATCTCCACGTCACGACGTCGTCAACGTAGAACGGTGCGGTGTCGTAGCAGGGTGCGTTGCCACGACGTGCTAGTGACGGTACGACATTAAGCTCTCATGGGGCCCGGGGCTTATAAATTTAAAATGCAAATACTATTATTTATGAAACTATATTCGCGATATAACAAATTAAACTACTATACACTTTTTTATAAGTATGTCATGAGTCCCGCTTATAGTATCAGCACTGCTCTCAAGGTTTGTGTTTGCTTAGTAATCAGAACTATTTTCAGTGCAATCCTTTTCAAGGGGAGCGTTAGGTTTGCTTAAAAAACTTATTTTGGGCAATGTTTTCACTGCTTTTAATTTATCCTCAGCAGCCTTAAAATAGTTATTTGGAGTTATCTTGGTAAATTGTAGCCATGTAGCACATAGACATAACACTAAGAAACTATATGGATAACTTACTTTTCTTTTTTGAGCGTCGCCTTTGTATCGGTTCAACTTCGATTTATTCATTATGTTGGCACGGGCCACAGGTGGCATAGGTATTTTCTATTTTCTTTTTATACAGGCTGAGTCAAGCGCAACACCTCGGAATTTTGTGACCAAACCATAACACTTCTTAGAAAATTAACTTTGCGAATGTATGTAGGTCGAGTTGGACTATATTTTAAAAATAATGACTTTTATACAGGGTTGCAATTCACAATTTTTGATATAAGTAGATATCAGAAAAAAATGAGTATCGCAGCGATTATAAAACTTAGACGGCTGTGAGTTTGCCGTGTGACTAAGCTTGAAATTGGTCGACTTAGGTTTGACGTTCAAGTTCGAATTAAATTTGTACTTGGAGAAATCGGTAGACTAATTAAGGAAACTTCAATCAGAATTAACTTGATTTTTTCAAATGGGAATGCCTAATTATTTTTATACAGTCGAATTTAAAATTTGGTATCAATCTCTGGTAGTTTTCATTTAATTTCAAATTTTCATTCAAACCGGTGTTTTCCAATTTTCCTGCCTATAAGCAACTTATCAGGCCATGAAATACAAACAAAAAGCAATTTAGGTGGAAGAAAACACTAACGTAGCAGAAAGATACATACGAACTAGAGTAAACAGTTAAAATTGCAAAAATGACTTACAAAAAATCAAGTCTAATCAGATATAACAGAGGTAACACATCTAATCAAATCAAATTATAAAACTTATTATTAAAATCTGATTTGTCAGAATTCTTTTTTTTCAATCTTGCTAATAGATACTGAAAAATTAGAAGAGCTACAGTGGGACAGTCAGAGGTATCGTTACTTTTGACCTTGACTGAAATGACTATTGTTTAATATCATTAAATGTGAAATTTCGTGCTGGAGATATTAGACTGCTAGTAACTATCGCTGAAAGTTTAATGGTTTTGGAAATTTTCAATCTACAATACATTGCAGTAGCTAGTAAGTTGTAAAAATTATTCATTTCTGTCGTATTTCAGCTTCTCTTTGACCTTAGACATCTTACCGGCATTGTTTCAAGTTAGATTTCATTGGTTGTAGGGAATTTTTATAACCTTGCCCCTTTAGTTTATCTGTATCTATCTGCTAAGTTATTTGCTTCTACCTGAACACGTTTTTGTTTATATTTCATGGCCTGCTGGTTTGCTTATAGGTAGGGAAATTGAATGAAATCTCGAAATTAAGTTTTTAGTAGATCTACTGATTTTATTGTTCATCTATTGACCTAAGATTTGCTCTGTCACATTAAATAAAAATAGGGCCCTAGCGGAGCCCCTCTGAACCGCGGGGCCCGGGGCTCCAGCCCCTTTAGCCCCATGGTTAATCCAGGCATGCGGTACGGTAACGTCGCCGTGGAACGCCACGTCTAACGTCGTCACCGACGTGTGGCTAGTTCTATTGGTTACGATGCAGTCGCACAATGTTCTATTGGCATTGTAATTTTTGTTAATAATTCTTTAAAAGTTGATGTAGACATTCGAAAATAACTGCAGAGGTTGTGGTCACATGTTCTCAATGCTTCGTATTTTCTAGTGAAATGATTTCCATCACTATTCATCATAGAAAGACAGGGATGCACCCAGTATTGTCTTTTCAACCTCTCTCTCCGTCTTTTTAAAAATAGCAGAATCAGAATACGTATTGTGCGGTTCATATCTAGAACGAGACTGCTATTTTTCACGTACTTTAGTGAAGAATGTATCGAAATTTTACAAGGCACGGTGACGTGAACAATGAGGTGTCATGACGTGCATTTTTTGGATACGGTAACGTAAATTGGTACGTTATGACAACGTACCGTGAGACGATACCGCACCGTTCCACGTTGACGACGTCGTGACTTGGAGATGTGGACAGGCCCTAAGGTGCTCTTCAAATAGTGAATACTATATGATGAGAGCTATTGTATGTAGATTAGAAAAGGTCAGGATGTACATACTATAAATAGTAAACATTGGGGGAAAGTCTACCAAATTAATGTTTTTATTCTTTCCTGCTTTTTACATATTGGCTGAGATGTAGATTTGCAGCTGAGTAACAGCGCTATTTTAGAGATTATTATTTTAGAATTTAACTTCAAGCCAAATGTTGGATGTCAGGTTAGAAAATAAGTTCTGAGATCATCAGTCTTATGAAGCAGTAAATATCAAAGACCAAGCAGATTGAAGGCAACAGCTAGATCCAATTATAAATAGGACACCAATTTAAGGGGCCTAGGTATTCACATACATACATAATTACACAATTATGTAAATACACATTTACCATGTAAAACAAGGATTCCCATTTCGAACAGAACTCACTTGTTTTTCAAACTACATACACAATAATTCAGAGGGTGATAGATAAGACCTTAATGAATGACATCTAAGAGCAACGTTTTCAAAAAGGGTTTTTAGTGTCAAATGTCTGTAATATAACAACCATACACGATATTAAAGAAAGGCCAAAACAGTGACAAAGCGCAAGCTTTCTTCTTCGATTAGCTTTTGAATAATTCATGTAAGTTTAAAGGAAACGTCAGGAGCTTGGAAATGCGAAATTCATTTTTATGGCAAGCTTTGGACTTGGACTTTGGACCTGTTGACTTTACCTTTCAACTTTTGGACTTACCTCCCCTCATCTTAGATACACACTGGAGAAAGGGAACAGGCGGCCACGCCTCCTCTCTAACACGGGAATACGTATTTTCTTGGATTCTCAATTTCGCGCGATATACCCTAGACCCTTAAGGTAGAACTATCATGAGACTGAATCTCAAAATTTAAATGAAATTGTCATGATATAATGGTCGTTACGCTTATACAATGTATATCATTTAAGGCAGACCACGATTTGTAAAACAACTAACTAATAAATGAATGAAAATGAATGAATGAGGGCAGGTCATTCCAGGACATGCTACTGCCAAATTTTTCCGAAAACTATTGATTCTGTTGAACCTTACATTCAAAAAAAGAAAAAAGTATTTCATTCTCAAGAGCATAGTGTGAGCCATTTAGCATATATACAGAGTGAGCCTTGGAACGCCTCAATCTCCTCGAAAACGGTTTGCACGACTTTTTATGACTTTTGGGATTTGGGCGCTTTGCAATACGGCCGATCTTACCTGGATTTACAATGTTGTCGTGTCTATTCTTTCTCCAGAAATATAATAAATATTGTTATTTAAAAAGGACCACTGCATATTACTTCCTTTTTGAAATCCCTGGAAAATAGTGAGTTTTTTGTATTTATATTTCTATACGAAAACATCATAATTTTGGAGTTACAACTAAACTTACATTTACATTTACAATGTACTCTAAAGTTTGAAGTATCGGATGGCTTGTTGTATTGATGATGTATTTTGAGCATCTGCTGTAACTGCCTTCACATAATGTTTTTTGAAGTTAATACTTTAACTCGGGTGGATATAATGTAACTTTTTTTAACTCATGGCATTTGAGTATGGAGAACGTTAAATAAAGAATAATAAGTAAGATTTCAAAAATAAAAGAATATACAGGGTGATTCATTTGAAATAATAAAGTTCGTTATATTTTCAGAAAAATGAAAAACTTGAGAATAACGTAAATACTGCCATAAGATCAGCCATATTGAAAAACCCCTATTCCCATTGAAAATCGTTTAACCATTACCATATCCGAGATAATTGAGTCTAACTATCCACCCTAAATGATGAAAAACTTAATTTGTTGCATTTCACAGAATAAAAAATTGGAAATCTCAAAAATCCAAATGAAAATCCTGAAAGGCCCAAAACCCCACAGCTCGAAAACAGGACAATTTTAAAATATAAACCGAGGGCATAACTTATAAAGCGGAAATTGTCGGATACACTTTCAGAGAGAAGAGTCAAATTTGAAAATGTTTACCATCCTTATATCTGACTGGACTTTGTCATGAGAATTAAGAATTATTGAAAATGCATGAAGCACTTTAAACTGGGTTTCTTTAGTTTTTTTCAACTACGGCCTCTTTAAATGCTTCATTTTATTTTTAAAGTGTAAGAAGTAGATTGAGTCAGTACCTCTCTCGCTGCAACTATCGATGTTTCTATTCAAACATATCTTTTTCAACATAACCTACAACTAACATTTTATGAAATTTCAGTTTCTTTGGAACAGTAACTTTAATTTACAAGGATGCATGGAGATTGGTGATGTGACCTACCCCAGGTCACATTTTATTGAAATTTTTGAAGTTCCTCAAATATTTTTGTATATGATTTTTGAAAATCAGAAATATTTGTAATTCTTCTAATTTCTGTATTTGTATTTGGTTGAAGCTTCCACTTACAAAAGTAGCTAATGAGCTAATTAAAATCAGCGGATAGTTAAAACCCATGAACCGATATAACTGTTATCAGTAGATTATTATTTACACGTAATTCTATAAATACGTAAATACGTGTGCTGTAACTTTTCGTATTTCCGTAATTAGTTCTAATTAGTACTATGCGTAAGCCTATTATACATTTTTATATGTCCTATCCAATTATTTTGCATGAGGTCAGTAATGCTCTTCCAGATGAAAATCGCTCATCAAATTGATTATTCATATGTGAAAGCATGTCCGAATTTGTAACTGTAACGTTGGAATCTGGCGGTCTAGAAGCGCTGGTTCTACTCCAATTTAGCAGAATTTGGAATTATTAAGCACCTCTCGGGCCCAAGTGGCTTGTAACAGAAAGACGGGAATAGAGCCATTGAATTATTTAGGCTTAGTAGCACGGTCAGTGCTCTGGATTGGATGAGGGAATAATTTCCCTTTGGCAGAAAAGTATTAAAGAGTTTTATATGACGCAAACAGTTTCGGTATCAACGATTATTTAGTTATTTATTTATTTAAGGAAACATCTTACAAACACTTATGCAGTAATTACATGTAAGCGTACAGTACAAAAGAGAGAGCCTAGAGCCTATGACTCTACAATATTGTCAATGCTTCTGATGAACAATTCAAGATTTTGATTAAAAAAATCTAAATCACTATATTTCATTGTAAATCTGTTACATGTCTTGAGCATTAATGCAAGAGGTGAACAATCACTACCTGTGTGAAATACGCCCACATTTCTTTGCCTTAATGTAATCTTTGGTACTTTAAAACTTATGAAATCTATGTATGAGCAGTTCTTATATTTAGTACTATGTATAATATGATATATAAAAATAACAGACTGTTTTTGTCTTCGCAACACCAATGACTGAAAATTAAAGCTGTTTAACATAGATCTATATGATATCATATATGGTTATATATTATTACTTTTGAGACACAAGAATCTGAGAAATCTTTTCTGCACCTTCCCAATTAATTCCTTATGTTGGTTTGCCTGAGGAGACCAGACGATAGATGCGTAATCCAAGATAGAACGAACCAGTGCATTGTACAGCAATATGATTGTATTAATCTTGATAAAATGTTTACTGTTTCTAATGATGAAGCCTAGACCTCGGTAAGCCTTATATACAATAAACTCATAATGATTGTTAAATTTAAAAGATGATTGGAAATACACACCAAGGTCTTTAATATTATCCACTTGTTCTATTGTCTTATCATTTATAGTGTAATTATATTTTACTGGATTCAATTTACGAGTATAGGACATCACGTATCATTTATCAATATTTAAAAACATGTTGTTTTGAGACAGTCACCCTACAATACAATTTAAATCAGCCTGCAATAGATCACAGTCATTTTCATCAGAGATAATTCTAAACATTTTAAAATCATCTGCATAGACCAAGCTATGGGAATGATTCTGCTTCGATGTGTGCAGTTACTTTAATACAAGGATAGGTTGATTGCTTAAGCTCCGACTCATGTTTACCTATACGAGGTTGTATCATAAAAAACGAGACTGGTGCTCTAATTAAATAAGTTATTCAAAAATATTCAAAAAAAAATTGTTCATCAATTGTTTCCTGCGACTTTGCGTAGTCTCCGCATGTAACAATGATAAAACGAATGCGTTTTCTAGTGATTAGAACCTTTTGCGGGTTTGGGACCATAAGTGTGTGCCACTTGGAAAACCTTAAGGGTCTAGGATATAGCGCGCGAAATTGAGAATCTTAGAAAAGACGTATTCCTGTGTTAGCGAGAAGGCGTGGCCGCCTGTTCCTTTTCTCCAGTATGCGTGCCTAAGATGAGGGGAGATAAGTCCAAAAATCTAAAGGTGAGGTCAAAAGATCCAAAGGTAAGGTACAAAGGTTACTATAAAAATGAATTTCGCACTGACGTTACCTTTAAATTTTTCTAATTATTGAATTTTATTATTTAAATTTACAGTAATGATTCAAAAAGCAGATTGAAGAAGAAAGCTTGCGCTTTGCCACCTATTTGGCCTTTTTTTTGATATCGTGTTTGGTTGTTAAATTACAAACGTTTGAAGAATGCATGATTTTGCAATGTGAGTCTGCGCAATAAAACTCTTTTTTGAGAAAATTGCAAATAGCTGTCATTCAATAAGGATTTAGATATCACCTTCTGAAAAACTGTGTATGTAGCTTGAAAAACGAGTGAGTTCTGTTCGACATGGGGATTCGTGTTTTAACATGGCAAATAAATATGTATAATTGTGTATACTCAGGCCCCTTTGGAGAATACGGAGCTGTATTGAATGTAGAATGTGTTTTGAACAAATCAAATAAAGCTGCACAGTAAAACTTTGGTATTAATATATTAAAATGTATTCAAAGCATGGAAGATTGGACTGATCAAACTATTTAATCGGATTTTGTCATAAATCGAAAGATCATATATAAGTTTTATAATAAAACTGTTCTCGTTTCCTTTTTTTTCGCAATAATTCAAAAGTTATATCAAAATAAAAATGGGTTTTTGAATCAAGTACCGAAAACACGTCGACGGCTCCCGAACCCGTGTGACGTAACGATGGCGGCTTTGACCAACGACGTCCTATATCGATACTAGATTCTAGATTCCCAGCCAATCGTGAAAATATTTGCTAGTAACTAGTGTATATTTGTTGCAATATAGCCGATGAATGAAGTTTGCAGCTCGAGACGACCTCTACGATCGAAATAAATATCTTTTTGAATGTTTGAAATCAGATTACAGATTCCAGTAAGTAAGTAAGTAAGTACCTAATCAAATATGTCTTGTTGAAACTATCTGGTGCATGTTCGGCTGGCGTAGTGGTTAGGGTGTTGGCTAATGGATCCGTTGGTCTATGGTTCAAAGCTCAGCCTGTCCAATTTTTTTTTATTTTTTTTTTATCAAATAATTCATTCATGCGCTTTTTGCACTTGTTACATACATTTTTTTTCTAGGATCAACATAAATATGTTTTTGAAACAAATTCTATCAGACATATTACTTGCACCGCATAGTGCAAAAACTAAGTACAGGACACGGTGGACAATTCAAAAAATCAGTGCAAATGGTGTTTGTCCGTCAATATCGTCTTTTCACTTCAGCAATAAAATATAATAATAGCATTGGGTAATATCCAGTTCTACAAAATTCTCATAGATAGATTTTCTGTAGGTAAATGTGGCATACATTATTGCATTTCACGTCCTCAAATAGTTTAAAAAATGGAATTTGGAAAATTCATGTTGATTGACATGAACGTAATGCGTGCACAAAACATACATTAAACAACCATTATTATTCTTCAAACTGGAGTGAAGTTACTTTTGTTCCTAGTTACCCCCATATATTACGCTACTGAAAACCAAAACAAAACCTATACTCTCCTATGATAAGAAGTGTTCACCGATTTGTCGCTATTACAGCAAACTGCGCACTTTTCATGTTGTCTCATCATGCAATTATGACAATATTGTTCATAAATAATTTAATTGACACCACAGATAGTCACAAAGTCAGTCAAATATACACTAAACTCACAAAAATCTCGACACACGCAATAACCACAATGATAGTCACATGACAGCTTAATGGCACGCCGATTGTAGGCTGCCAAATTTACGACATATTAGAAGTTATTGCGACATTCCGCTATGAAATTTACCATTTTTGAGATTTCATTAAATCAATACACATTATCTTCACGTAAATCAGTTACATTGCAAGTATATTGGAATTTATAGTTAAATACCCAGTTAAATACTTTGTGTTCAAACTGCGGAAACTGCCAGATTTTGAAGAAACTGGAAGCGGACGAAGAAGAGTGGCAATAGCGCTATAGATGTTGGCTGGCCAATATTCAAATTAGGCTCCCTCTAGAGATGTTAACTCTGTGGGCGCAAATCATCCTCAGCATGGCCGACTCTACACTAGGCCGGAGCCTTAGATGTGGCAACGTGGCTTAGCTGTCAAATAGTGGCCCTATAGTTTCAGAATAATTATTACATTTTATATGTATTAGAGTTCATCTCGGTTAATAAATTAAGAAAAATACTTTTTAGAACTACTACTACTAATACCACTTACATCTGATGTAAGTTTCATCACAGTCAGACACTAAAAAATAAAAATAAACGCACCCTGTTTCCTGCCGTAACTTCCATTTCCACTTAAATGAACACTCAATTTACTTTGTAAATTATCACTTGAGCTAGAAAAATTCACTATTAGGTCACTGTGAAGCCATTCTTGCTGGTCTTGATTTCCATTTCACTATCAAATGCTTTCGTCGGTATGCCCTAGGCCATGCCCAGGTGAGTTCTATTAACTGTATTTTTCTGTGATATTTGGGAGGTCCAGAAAACATTATAGGTACCACAATGTGCTTTAAAATAGGCCTTATCCTTTGAAATGTTTGTCAATTATTGTCTTTATCCTTATAAATATAACCAGCCCTTCCAAGGAATACCTTTTACGCACTTCTGTTTATGTCCCTTATCGGACGCACAATTGCTAGTGCAACCTGGTACTACACACTTTGGAGGCATCTTTTTATCTTTATAGTTTCATTTGTGCAGGTAAATAAGTAGAAACCCATTCAAAATCACCTTGCAATGTTCTTTTTAATCTGGAATAAGGTTATGTTGGGCCATGGTTTGGTAGTCCTCTACTCATGCCTCTACTAGGCTGCAACCTGGTACTACACGCTTTGCAGGCATCTTTTATCTTTATAGTTTCGTTTGTGCAGGTAAATAATTAGAAACAAATTAATAACCACCTTCCAACCATATTTTCTGCACCTCGAAGAATACACATGACATAACAACAAATGAAAACACGGCCTGATTTCCAACGTTGCCATATTTCAATGCTCCGGCCTAGTGAGTAGAGACGGCCATGTCCTCAGACTTTGAGAATGACAGCTGATTGTTTGTTGAGCCGTGATTATGTTTCGTGAGTGGAATGTCCAATTCTCATTGTTCCTAAATCTCCTGTAACATGCGCGTGTGCTAAAATTGGTCTGGGTTTATAACGCCGCAAGCAGCACCGGCGGATCAATCCAATAACGTCCGTTTTTCGTTGGGACGTTCTCAGCCGCGAAATTCCAGCGCGATGCATCAAAGCGCGAAAGAAGCTCGGAGGGACACATGAACACAATATGTCCCAAACTAGTGAATAGAGGCGCCGGACGGCGCAACCGGAGTAATAAAAGGGACCCGGAGCCGGAGCCGGAGCCGGAGCCGGATTACTTGAGGATCCTTTCAGAGAGGCGTCCGGCGTGGCCCGGCTGGAGCCATTAAGGATTACCGCACCGCCGACAAATAACGGCCGGCTGACAGTTTTTGCGCCAGAAACAAACTTCGATTGGAAATTTACTGCAAACTGGACGGGCAATAATCGACGAGTTCCTATTCTGAAGCTGGACGATACTCCTTAAGAGTCTAGGGTGTAGCGCATGAAATTGAGAACCAAGAAAAGACGTATTCCCGTGTTAGCGAGGAGGCGTGGTCGCCTGTTGACTTTCTCCAGAGTGTGTGTCTAAGATGAGAGGAGATAAACCCAAAAATCCAAAGGTAAGGTCAAAAGGTCACCATGAAAATGAATTTCGCATTTCCTGACGTTACCTTTAAACTTACAGTAATGACTCAAACAGCAAATTGAAGAAGAAAGCTTGCGCTTGTGCAACTATTTAGCCTTTTTTTGATATCGTGTTTGGTTGTTAAATTACAGGCATTTATAGAAGGTATGATTTTGCGTTGCGAGTCTTTTTGCGCATTAAAAAAAAGGTCTGTTCACCCATATACAAGAAAATTAATCAAAATATGGTTTGACTCTATTTTTATGGACTTCTTTAGTCCTACGCCCTGTACGTATCAAAATATTTGGAGCCTTATCTACATATATGTTTTTCGGCAGGATCGCCATGTAATATATCTTTCTGTTACACAATGTACTAAACTGGTGGCTTAGGGGAGCCTTGAGTAAAACCACTTCATACTGGAAACTTGGTTTATATTGGTCTGACCTCGCTACAAACTCCAGATGTGTCTTACATCTAACCCACATCCTATTGACATACTTAACACACTCACTCTGTTTATAAACAATCTTAGTTAAACAAGTGTACGCTTATTTTCCAATATCTCACGCCCCGAACTGGTAACCTCCTTACGAATTGGAGCAATACTGTACTAAATTTTATTGGACAAAGCAAAACGTCGGGTTAATTTAGGAACCTACATCACAACCTTTAATCTATCATATGTATACATATATACATATCACACCTTCTACGCAAACAAACAAAAATTATTAAAAAGAAGTCAGTTCAAACGGGTTTGACTTTATTTTTATGGACTTCATTAGTCCTACGCCCTATACGTATCAAGATATTTGGAGCCTTATCTACATATATGTTTTTCGGCAGGATCGCCATGTAATATATCTTTCTGTTGCACACTGCAGTAAACTGGAGGCTTAGGGCAGCCCTGAGTAAAACCACTTCATACTTGAAACTTGGTGTATATTGATCTAACCTCGTTACAAACTCCAGATGTGTCTTATATCTAACCCACATCCTATTGGCATACTTAACACACTCACTCTGTTTATAAACAATCTTAGTTAAACAAATATAAGCTTATTTTCCAATATCTCATGCCCCGAACTAATAACCTCCTTACGAATTGGAGCAATTCAATATACTGGGTGTTACCAGTTCCCTTCACTTTACTAATCTACATCACAACCCTTAATCTATTATAAATATACCTATATTCATATCACACCTTCTATGCAAACAAAAAAATATTACTAAAAAAAGGTCCGTTCACCCATATACAAAGAAAATTAATCAAAATATGGTTTGACTCTATTTTTATGGACTTCTTTGGTCTTACGCCCTAAACGTATCAAAATATTTGGAGCCTTATCTACATATATGTTTTTCGGCAGGATCGCCATGTAATATATCTTTCAGTTATACACTGCACTTTACTGGAGGCTTAGGGGAGCCTTGAGTAAAACCACTTCATACTTGAAACTTGGTGTATATTGATCTGACCTCGTTACAAACTCCAGATGTATCTTATATCTAACCCACTTCCTATTGACATACTTAACACACTCACTCTGTTTATAAACAATCTTGGTTAAACAAATATACGCTTATTTTCCAATATCTCACGGCCCGAACTGGTAACCTCCTCCCGAATACGGAGCAATACAATATACTGGATGTTACTATAGTTCCCTTCATTCACTTTACTAATCTACATCACAACCCTTAGAGCCGATTTTATCAACAGGCGCATTTTAACAAAGGCTTTGACCAATCAGAGCAGCCCGTTCAAGAACATGCATCTGTCAAAGTTCTCTGAAAACTATTGATTTCTCTTGAAGTTTACCTCAAAAAGGTTAAAAATCACATGTTTTATATACAAATCGACCATTATGAACCATCTAGTATCTTTTCCAGTCCGATTTTCCATCCTAAATGGGTGAAAAATTGCATTTTCTTGTTTAATCAAAAGTTTAGCAATTGCTAATTTCAACCAATCAGATTCCGCCATAACTGTACATTTGATTGCTGGTTTTTTCTTCTGCTAAGTGATAATGATGACAAAAAATTAGGGTTTTGAATAATTTTTTTGTGAATGGAGAGATCAAATATAAGTTTTGCAACAAAACTGTTCTTGTTTTGTTTCTTTTCGGAATAATCCAAAAGTTGGTAAGGGTTCGTTTTAGCGAAACCCGAAACGGGCGTTGAGATTGGTGTCAATCGACGCGAATTGACGCCCTGAGTCGAACGAGACCACTCTCAGACTGAGGAAACGCTCCGGTGAAAAACTACAGCACTTTAAAGATTTCAAACCTAACCTAACTTAACCAAACTAGTTGAATTATTGAAGCTGAAATGGGTTCTAATCAACTGGGATTGAACTCCTGAGACAAACTGGACCATTACCAGCGCGAGAAAACGTTTTTGTGAAAGTCTACGCTACTTTGAAATTCACAAATTCCAATAGCTTACTTAATATAAAGTAAGCAAATCGGTTGAGGCAAAAAGGTGTGTCTAGCAACTCAACCTGATATCTTGACTTAAATTGTACTAAATCTAGACTGTACAACCGTTTATTTCGATTCTCAATTGGAAATTAATCAAAATTAGTTCCTCTGGGTCCTACCCCCCCCCCCATGCTATGGAAAAAAACGAACAGGTGAGAATCCTACTTGGGAAACTTGTGTTGCTTAGACTATTCAAAATATGCAAAGGCAGCGACGTCTGGGGGGGCCAGCCCGCCCAGGCCCCCTGTTATACGTTTACACAAACCTAATTCAACATAAACTAACCTGGTTTTCGGTTATTCATATTTCCTCAATTGCTTTAACATCAAACAGTTAAAGTATCATAACTTTTTTATTTTCCATTTTAGGATGTTGCGACTGGTGGCGTTGTGTTGTACTCATCTAGTGCTTTCGCACGATATACAGTTTGACCACATATTTCATGAAAAATCATCGAAATATCGAAGTAATTTTGAGGTTAGGCTTGAAATTTTAAAGATGCGCAGATTTTCATTGGAGCGTTTCCTCAGCCTTGAAGAAGCCTAATTCGACTAAAGACATCAGGCAGAATCGATTAACACTTACTTGACGACCAATTAAACCGAATTTGACCTCAATAAGTTGACTGTTTGGCATAAGTGAGGTTAGGTACTGAAACTGTAAACTGTTATAGAATTTTACCGGGGCGTTTCCTCAGTCTAGGAGTGATGTCGTTCGACTCAGGGCGTCAATCCGCGTCGATTGACAACAATCTCAACGCCCGTTTCGGGTTTCGCTAAAACGAACTCTAGCCGTTACCTATATGAAAATAAAAATGAGTTTTTGAATCCAGAACCGAAAACACGCCGACGGCTCCCGACTCGTGTGACGTACTTCATGAAAATACTTGTAACAGTTGTAACTAAAATGTATATTTGTTGCAACATAGGCGATGAATGAAGTTTCGAGCTTGAGACGAAGTCAACGATCGAAATAAATATCTCTGAATGGTCGAAATTAGATCACAAATCCCGGTAAGAAGGTACCGAATCCCAAATCAAATATGTACCGTTGAGGCGATCCGTTCGCCGAGATGGCGGGTGGCGGAGTGGTTACGGTGGCCGACCACGCGTGCCTGTTTTGTGGGATATGCTGATGGCTGTTGGTTCGAGACCCTGCCCGTGCGACTACTTTTTTATTGATATACGTTTTACTCATATTACACACATTTTTTTTGTACCATCGACGTGAATGTGCTTTTGAATCAAATTTTATTACATGTTTTACTAGCACAACAAAAATTTCGAATAATTATACTTTTTTGGAATAATTTCATTTTAATACCGCTATCAGAGCAATAATTGGCGATTGATATTGACGAATAAACTTCACTTCCATTGACTGAATTCTCCACCACCTCCAGTACTTAGCTTTTGCAATATGTCAAGTAAAATGTCTAATAAAATTTGATTCAAAAACATTTATGTCGATCGTACAAAAAAATTTGTCTAATATGAGTAAAACGTATATCAATAAATATTTTGGTTAAAAAAAATGAAAAAAAGTAATTGCACGGGCAGGGTCTCGAACCAACAGCCATTAGCACATCCCACAAAACAGGCACGCGTGGTCGGCCACCGTAACCACTCGGCCACCCGCCATCTCGGCGAAGGGATCGCCTCAACGGTACATATTTGATTTGGGATTCGGTACCTTTTTACCGGGATTTGTGATCTAATTTCAACCATTCAAAAAGATATTTCGATCGTTGACTTCGTCTCAAGCTCCAAACCTCATTCATCGCCTATGTTACAACAATAGTTTGATGAAAAGTGTCATCCAGCTTTGACGTTTTGCTTTCAATATTGATAAAATACTATTGGACGATATTTATTGATCTAGCCCGCAATACCCAACAGAAAGCTTTTGCTAAATAACAACCAATAGAAAAGCTTTGTTAAATTCTTTGTTAAATATGCATGTTGATAAAATCGGGCCTTAAATCTATTATAAACATACATATATACATATCCCAATGCAATTTGTACCCTTCATGCAGGGATGAAGATTTACCAGCCGATTTCGCTGCCTAAAAGCTGCACGGCGTCTTTTTGCAGTGACTTTGAAGACAACGCGGGCGGCGTGACGGCGCGCCGCCGGCGTCTTTGGGAACGACGCCGGCGCCAATTGAAATGCAGGAGGTCGCCGTCGCCTTCCAAACTACACTTTAAAACTTGGCCGGTGCATGATTTAAATTTAGAGTAAACACTCCTTTTTTATTTAAATCCCGCTAGAGTATTCCGTTCGGCGACAGTTACGGGATGAATATTCCATGGGAACTTCGAAATATTTAACGGGCGTGGATACAGAGGTTGGGGGTAAAGAGGCCCATGCAACATGGCTTACCCTCGACAAGGGCATGACTAGGCAGAAACACACTCAACTCAAGCGTTAAAAACATAATTCGAAATTACATTTCGTCAACTCTACCCTATGTTATGTAGAACTTCAAAATTGAGATTAGTGTATAAAATCCGACTTTACAAGATGATGATTAGACCAACAATTACCTACGCATCTGCGGCTTAGTGTTTCCTCGCCAAAACGCACATGCGACACCTGCTGCAGGTTCTGCAGAGCCGGACATTGCGTACAATGGACTAGTATCATGATTTTTTTTTTGTTGCATATGATAGAGTACGTCATAAAAAGCATCTGATTTTTTTCTCCGATTTCTTTGGGCACAGGAAAGCCGTGAAAATAAGGAAAATATTTGAATTCTCCTAGGGCAGTGACGTCACTGTCCTAAAGGCGAACAACCAATCAAAAGACAGATATGTGTGCTGTGTTGCCGCATTCTGATGGCGCGCGAAATGCCGGAGCTGTACGCGGGCTGGCTCATCTATCTTGTCTTCTGTTCCCGTCTGCGAGTTGGAGCTGTTCTTGGCAACAATGCACTGCTGATGATTCGCGCGGTTGGCACTGATTGGCTGAATATGGATTCCTTTCTTTAAACTTTAGAATGGAATTACTAAAAAACAAAATGACTTAGAAAGTAACGAAATGCAGCAGTACGTTTATTTTTGTATGCACTAAGCGGTTATAACAATTAAATCATTGTTCTTAACCTCGTCATACTAGTCCATTACTAACGCCCCATGGTATGTTTCTACGGAAACACTTCACAGGACCTTGACATCCCTTACTTGAGGGATTACATTAAGCAACAGGCGCAACGACGTTATTGTCAAGCGGAATCGCATAGCAACCCTCTGTTGCGCGAGTCAGTGGACTACACAGTCGTGCAAGTTCGCAAGCACACAAGGCTGCGACTCTCATTGTGATCAAAATCAAATCGTACAATTTTAGAAACAACAAAATCTTTGCTCCTTTAGGTATCGAACCCCAGAATTAGGCCTTTTGGTTAAACATAAAAATTGCCGAACTCGAATCGACTATGCCAAGCTAAACCCTTCAATCAACACACCTCCTCCTCTTTGCTCATCTCCTTCCTTCCTTCCTCTCTTTTCTTTCTTTACTTCTCCATGACTTTGTCTGGTCTGTGGGTAACCAGACCTGATAGACCGATCTACCGACACGACCGCAACTAAGAGCAAAGGTCCTCCGGACCGCTCTGACTAACAATGACGAATTGTACAAAATGGCTTGTCGAAAAAAAGCCATAGCAGGTTTTTATTTTATCTATTTATTTGTAACTGTTATACAAATTGTGAATTCTTGTAGGCATTTCTTTGGAACTTTTGACTTTTCAGTGTGATTGAAATAATAGAGCTGCGAATGCTGCAGCTGCACAGACTGATATACAGGGTGATTGGTAATTTACATTAATTTGGGCAGATGATTGTCGAGGTGGTAAACAAATAAATTGACCATAGCATGTCCAAGTCCTACTAGTTTCCGGGGTAAATTGAATTTTGGAGATTTTCATTAAAATGCAAACCTCCAAACGAAAGCCCTAATAAAACAAAATTTTATTGTTGGATTTTGGAATTTGTAGAATTAGTCCTTAGAAAATATGCCACTACGGCATCGTCGACTAAAAAAAAGGTGATCATGTATCAAACAGTTCGCGAAATAGTGTCAAAACACAGCATGTGTTCAAAAGTGGATTCAAAAAACGGTAAAAACAAATGGATGTATCTTAAAAAGTCACCAAATAATTAAAAGTGCACTTTGCGATAAAAACATGCCCCTCTTCCTAGTTATCCACTGGTACCATAAACTTTTTGTAAATGTTATAAGCACAGGCAATAAGACTGCATTTAAGCTCTAAAAGCATAAAGCAAACAAAGTTTCAATAGAGCATTTGACAAAAACTTGTCACCAGATTTCCAATTTCTGTTATGGATACTTGCTTAATGTGTTATTAAATTATCGTAAGTCATAAAAAGTGATGTTAACCAAAACTTTGGTACAAAATTGTATAGTTTGGAAAACAGTTTCAAGCTGTAATCTAAGATGGTTTTGTCTTGAAAATTCACTAGGTAAACAAGCAGAACATACAAGCCACATTATCAAGTATCTTGTATATGTAGAGTTTCACTCATGTACAAATTAGAGGTCGTAGATCATCCAGAACGAAGTAGGTCTAAAGTTAAGGATGCTATCTCTTGTGAACACATTATGGATCAATCATGAACGTCCCTACGTACGCTAAAGCCCGAACTGTAGATCGACAATAATGAACGCACGCCTGCACAAGCTAAGATCCAGTGGATTTAATAAACTTCGTTCTAATTGACGTGTCTAAGCTGTGCTTATAACTTTAATAATACTGTGTTATGTCTATTTTCATAGAGCATATCAATAAAAATATAAAATGACAGCAGGACGTTACTTGTAAGTAAGAGTAAGCGAGTCAGAGAGTCTATTAGACTAGAATTTTAGAAGATCTGTTAGCTATTTGGACCCCTACAACACACAGTGCAACACACCATAAAAGCGTCACATAACCTCAACAATCACGTGAAGTTGACACATGACAATCATGCATATTTAGGTCAAAAATCAACAGTGTCGGTTATATGTAGAAGAGTTAGATATTAAATAGTCTCTAATGAGACAACCACGAAAACCAACGCAGGCAAAG
This sequence comes from Callosobruchus maculatus, assembly GCA_951848785.1. Taxonomy (NCBI): domain Eukaryota; kingdom Metazoa; phylum Arthropoda; class Insecta; order Coleoptera; family Chrysomelidae; genus Callosobruchus; species Callosobruchus maculatus. Next base: position 5,865,374 of record CATOUR010000083.1, read on the forward strand.
ACATCCTGCTTAATTCCTGTCAAATCGAAGACGCAAGTAGTGCGAGTGAGAAATGTTGTCAGAAGATACGAAAAGTATCACGAAACTTCAATTTCCTATGAAGAAATAAAAAATTTCTTACAAAAGCTGCAGAGAGAACACAAAGAGAAGATTGAAGTAGAAACGATTGGACACTCTTTTTGTGGACGGCCCATACTGATGGCCAAAATTAAAGAATATTCTGGCTGTCTTCGCAGGCCGAAGTCATACAAAACTTTCATAGGTAAGTTCTAGAACAAAACAAAAACTCAAGTCAAACTGATTGACTCATAACTTCCCCCACACATCCAATAGCATAAAGCTATAGACTGAGATCCCGTTGCAACCAAAACGAAGTTTGAGCTGGTTTTATACATCTAGTTTTTTTATAATTACTGCGTCGCCACTGACACGATTTCTAAAAACTTTACGCGTTTTCTATCCTCGCCAAGATAATAATGCTGAGTCGAAAGTTCATGAAAGTCGATTAAATAATTTCCACGTTACACAATACAGAACGTTCTAAAACAATACTCGTATGATGTATATTGGAAATCGGAAAATTCTGAGACCCTTGGTTTCTGTAATAGGCAAGAAAATATTCAGATGAATCTAGAAAAGTGTATTATGCCGCTAGGTCTTTCTCTCACAGGTCAATGTATTATACACATATTATACACAACAAACTTTTCAGTTTTACAACACTCCACCCCCCAACCACCCCAACTTCACCCCCACCCAAAAAAGTAGAAAACGATGGAATACACCTAAAACGCCTAAAAATGAAGTTTAAGGAATATTTCAAAAGTATACCAGCATCACAATCCATGCAGCGGTTACTGAGATAATGAGGCTATAGGAACGCCAACAGACCGACAGACAGACCTACGGAAATGAGTGACGTGAATTTTCGTCGTATGTAGACATCATCGAACGCCCAAAAAGCGTGTTGTCTCAAAATCCAAAATGTTCGCGATCACAATACACCCCTCACCTATCGGTGTGGAAAGTAAGACAGTGGCTTTATAAGAAGCATTTATAAAACATCACTGTTGTTACAGAAGCTGGTTCTAGTGGCAACAGCTGGTCAACTGTGTCTACAGCGCTATACCTTATAGAACACGCTACAAAAAATAATGATCTCACCATATTGTCAGACTACTATATCATCCCGTGTTCCAATCCTGATGGCTACCAAAACAGTTTGGATGGACTTCCATTTTTTGATTTGACTTTCAATTATCCAGTAGTCCTTGGATGTGGAGATATACACAAAATTCCAGAAAACGAATTCAAAGAAGCTGTCATCAGATGGAGGAGAGGCTACAGGTATACCTTTACAAGTCAATATCACCAGTCTATCATAGTGTACTGATAATTATTGCTACGTTAGGTCATGGTAGGTCAGGCCCTGGGTAATCCCCATTTTTGGTAGTGGGGGGCTTAGGATTCAGTTACTCTAATGATTGCTGATCATTTAGGACCCGAGGTTTTGTCCTCTTAGAAGATCAAATAAAGATTTTAGATTTTTTGCTGGTGGACCTCAGGATCCGAGAGTCCGAAATTTTCGATTTTCGTTAAACGAGATTGAAACTCAAATCTGCGATCGGATTTGTTAATAGTGTTCTCAAATCATTTAGGACCCGAGGTTTTGTCCTCTTAGAAGATCAAATAAAGATTTTAGACTTTTTGCGGGTGAACCTCAGGATCCTGGAGTCCGAAATTTTCCATTTTTGTTAAACGAGATTGAAACTCAAAACTGCGGCCGGATTTATCAATAGTGTCCTCAAATCATTTAGGACCTGAGGTTTTGTCCTCTTAGAAGATCAAATGAAAATTCTAGATTTTTTGCGGGTGGAGCTCAGGATCCGGGAGTCCGAAATTTTCCATTTTCGTTAAACGAGATTGAAACTCAAAACTGCGGCCGGATTTATCAATAGTGCCCTCAAATTATTAAGGCCCCGAGGTTTTGTCCTGTTAGAAGATCAAATAAAGATTTTAGATTTTTTGCGGGTGAACCTCGGGATACGGGAGTCCGAAATTTTCCATTTTCGTTAAACGAGATTGAAACTCAAAACTGCGGTCGGATTTGTTAATAGTGTCCTCAAGTCATTTAGGACCCGAAGTTTTGTCCTCTTAGAAGATCAAGCGAAGATTTTAGATTTTTTGCGGGTGGAGCTCAGGATCCGGGAATCCGAAATTTTCCATTTTCGTTAAACGAGATTGAAACTCAAAACTGCGGTCGGATTTGTTAATAGTGTCCTCAAATCATTAAGGTTTTGTCCTCTTAGAAGATCAAATAAAGATTTTAGATTTTTTGCGGGTGAACCTTGGGATCCGGGAGTCTGAAGTTTTCTATTTTCGTTAAACGAGATTGAAACTCAAAACTGCGGTTAGATTTGTTAGTAAGGATTTTAGATTTTTTGCGGGTGGACCTCAGAAGATCAAATAAAGATTTTAGATTTTTGCATGTGAACCTCGGGATCCTGGAGTCCGAAATTTTCCATTTTTGTTAAACGAGATTGAAACCCAAAACTGCGGCCGGATTTATCAATAGTGTCCTCAAATCATTTAGGACCCGAGGTTTTTGTCCTCTTAGAAGATCAAGTGAAGATTTTAGATTTTTTGCGGGTGGAGCTCAGGATCCGGAAGTCCGAAATTTTCCATTTTCGTTAAACTAAATTGAAACTCAAAACTGCGATTGGGTTTGTTAATAGTCTCCTCAAGTCATTTAGGATACGAGGTTTTGTCCTCTTAGAAGATCAAATAAAGATTTTAGATTTTTTGCAGTTGTTGGAGAATGACAATAGACCTCACTGTCTTTTCCGATCTGATTTAGGCACATTCATAAACCGTGTGGCAACTTATGTTAAGAAAAACAACAAAAATGGCCATACTTGTATCAACATTAGAAATAATTTCAACAACACCTTTTTTCGATTTTGCTTTAGTAAACCATGTCATTTGGGACCTATAACTTCATTTTCATCTGAAACTACAACACACCTCCATTAAATTGAATTCTATATTCTTTCGCACATTAAAGTCGTTAAAGTAAACCAATAATTAATCACACATTACACAGATATCGCAGTCCAGAAACAGAAGCCATGCAAAACATCTTGATGAAGTACAAAGACACCATCAAGCTATTCATAACCCTACAAGAAGGGCCCAACACATCGAAGATCCTATACCCATTCGGCAACACTGTAGAAGGAGTTGGCAACATCCAATTGGTGAGAAAAGTAGCAATGGCGGGAAGGACAGCTGCCAAAAGGCTCATGTTCCAAGTTGGGAGCATTGTGGAAGTATGTGGACTGAGACTTGGAGGGATCACAGACTACGTCCAAATGATGGACAGCCAAACTGCATCGCCTCTTTTCTCTTACATCGTGCGTGTTCAAAATAAGAAGAAACGGCCTCACAAGTGCGTTATACTGGCGCAGGGTAAGGAGATTAAAGAAGTGGTCAAGGGTATGGCTAGGAATGTGTTTTTGGTGCTTCGACGGTATGGCTATTGAATAAATTGTTTTTGAAACAACTTGTCGTTTTAGTTTCCATGCAAATTGTAGCTTTTTTCATGGTCAGCCTCCCGCAAAGGCTGAAAGTCTACAGCGCTGTAAAAGCGCTGCGAGAGGATACGTGTCGGTGCACATTAGATTTGAAACGCTGCAGGTTGTAGCCGTTGGGAAACAAATTCCACGACAGTACATTCCACAGCGTCGAAGTTCTCCAACTGAAGAAATGCTGGAGGAGACTGGTCTGAGGAGTAGGGACTTCGACCTGGATGAGCTGTAGGGTTTTTGGTTAAATTATCTTGAAGGCATAATTCAGTCAATTTCCTAGTACGCGACGTAGGCAAGTGAAATGTTGTAATCGCTAAAATTTTGGACGTTCATGAAAATATATCAGTCTTTTCTATCGATATGTCTGTCTGTCCATTTTCATTCCTCTCGCCGCGCAATATCAGTAACCGCTGCATGTATGTTGATGAAACTTGGAGGTGGAGGTAGGGCCATAGTAAGAAATGCTGCTATAATTTTGAAAATCGATGTATGGGCGGCGGAGTAAAATTTCAGATATTCCTGAAACTTTAGGCGTTTTAGCTGGTCCTGATTATTTTCTACTTTTTCTTTGGTAGGGATTAAATTGAGGTGGTTGGGAGGGGGCGAGGGGTTGTAAAACTGAAAAATGTATTGTATTCACACTAGGTGTCTACCATTGGGTTTTTGTATAAGCAAAAGTATATACTACAACATATTAAAAAAGCAGACTTGCTAAAATGACGTAATAGAACTACCGTAGATCTGCCGATCACTGGCTCTCAGACTAGTAGGTGTAGGTATCAGGAAACATCTATAAATTAATTAATAGTAGGTGTCTTATAACTGAAGTTATCAAAATGATTAGCTTAATTTAGTTATATACTTTGTATAAATATGCTTTTTTTTTAAATATTCATACTCCTTATTCATTTCCACTACCTTACCATTACTTTTGCCCATACATTATGATGTACCTATAATAATTTGCTTGTTACTTCTTTGACAATGTCTCGGAAACTTGGACTGTTGAAAAGGCAGATCGAGCTCGCATAGATGCTTTTGAAATGTGGACGTGGAGGATAATGCTGAAAGTTCTTTATACCGCCCATCGAACTAATGTTTCCATACCAGATGAGCTCGGTAATCCAAAGAGACCATCCTCCATTGTGTCCACGAGAATGCTTACATTCTTCGGACATATTCACAGAAGCGATAATATGGAGAAACTTGTAGTTCAGGGTCATACCCCGAGTGGGCGGCGCCGTGGCCGATCCCCTACAAGTTGGGTGGATACGACGAAACAGTTGCTGGATATGAGTATCAAGAGCGCCACTGAACTGACAGAAAATCGCGAACGATGGCGAGTTCAGTTCTCAAAGCTATTGATAATATTCATATCGGCAATACTCTAACTTAATGCATTTTACGAGTTCACAACATGTCTGTTAAGACATTGTGACTATGATGATGATCTTTGAGAATGGAGCGAGAATTCAATATACTCATAACATCAACAGAATATTGATGGCATTAGATCCATACTACAAGAGGTGTCATAAATTTAAAAAATATATATCAGTCTTTTTCTCCAAGATCCACAATGTTTATTTTTAGAACTGTAGTTTTTAGCTCTCACTGAAGAGAGGTTAGCAGAGCCTCTGTCTGTCCGTCCGTCCGTCCGTCTGTCCGTATGCCAAAGATAGCCAAAGCGACAGGTGCTAGAGAACAACTAAATACAGATTCGGAATCAGCATGAGAAAACTAGTCCCGGAAAAATCCGGTTTTGTCAATAACGCTTCTGGTTTGAAAAAACTGTAAATTTTTGTACCAACAAATTCCACAGTGAGAGCGCCGTATGAATTTTATTACACAAGTTCTTGAAAGCTCCATAACAATTGGTTTATTGGGTCTGTTTAGGGATTACTCTGAAATCAGTTGTTATGTTGGTATTGGTAACTTAGAAGATGAGGAAAAAAAATCTTGCTACAGAAGAGGATATCTGTATATAGATACTTTGCTTATATGGTTCCTAAAACAAAACCAAAAAACAGCATTCTTTTTTTGTTCAGTAGAACCACAAGTAATATCAATATAAATTAGAATATCAATAGCATCAGACTCGCACTATCAAGGGGGTTTAGTTATCCTGGGATACCCACTATCGAAGTCTCCCCACGAAGAAAAATGTTGATGTTCTGAGGTTGAGTTAATGAGATGTCCCTCCTTTACCCTTCTGGCCGCCCCTATTCCTACATCTGCTCTCTTAGCTTCCTTTGGGGTCTCTTCTTCTTCTTCGCATGACTAGGATTTCTCCTGTTTAAATGACCGGTTACGCCACTGAAATGGGGCTTGTATGCGTTTGTAGCAAGTTTCACTAAGCGGTATTATCTTACCCCGGAAAAAATGTCTTTCGGTACATATGGCTTAGCGCTTTCAGAGCCATTGTAAACAAGCTTAATCCAGAACGCAGAGAGTATGTTTATGAGTAGAGGTTGAAGATTACCTTCTCGGCGTTCATTAGTCGGTCTTTCGTAGGAAGCAGCTGCACACCGCTTATCCCTCTTACACTCTAACGAATGCCTTTAATTAAGGACCAACAACATCATTGCAGCGAATGAACTTTCAGTTCGTCAAGAATTTCAATTAGTTTGCCAAGTAGTAGTTCACCTCAAATCCGTTAGGTGTACGGTTTTATTTAGTATTTCCTTTTCACCTGTCGTGCTAGTAAGTGAAGGGAAGTATCCTGAGTGTGTGAGTTTAAGACGTCTTACGTATGTCTGACAAAAAATGAAATTTACAGCTTGGTTTGGAAATTTTCACAAGTATTGTCACCACATTGTCCCTCGCGGATGAAAACTAAATGAAATTTTTGAAAGTCCATGATAGGGTCGATGATACTGTAGTGAGCAACTGGTCACTGTCAAAACCGATACCCAATTTAGAAATAGCCAAAGTGATCAAGATGTCTAGTGGTGGAATTTAGAACCCAATGTTGTGTGTGTGCCCATGATAACCAGATTCTTTTAGCATGCATGTGTACCAACTCAGAGAGAATGAAATCAAAACACAGAAATGTTATGATATGGTTTTTTTGTTACTTGTTTCTTAACATTTCTTTTGTATTTATTAATCATGAGTCCTGAGTGCTTATGTTATTATTTTATTACTTGATTCTTGTATTTATCAAATCATGAGTGCTTTGTACTTCATATATTTTACTGGTGTAATATTTATATTGACATGTTGAAATATACGATTCACAATGTTTCAATAATAGTGGTAAACTGGCTCTTGTTATTGATATTGTATAATAAAGAAATGGTTATAAACATACACAGTCTAAATGATAAATAATAATTATAATAATACATGGTGGGCTAGATCTCTGTTTAGCGTCAGGGAGAGAAATATGGATAGAATGTGGAAAAGTGTAAAATATCAGCATATATATAAATAAGTAAATATAACCAACCACATAAAGGAGTAAATAAAGGAGATAATTGGAATAGGTCCGACCTGGGTTGTTACCAGGACATCGGCCTTCCGTAAATAAATATCATATATAAATAAAGAGAAATCAGTAAAGGTTGAAATAGATACAGATAAATAAGACAGAGTTATCTCTGTTCACCATTAGCCTGCAATACCTAGAGTAGACGGAAATCAGAGACCCAACGCCATATAGTATCGTCTCAAAAGCAGGATGTATAGTATGTACCTTGTGAAACACTTCAAAAATAGTAGCCAGACCACATTAGTTAATAATACAAACTCAAAAGACAACATACCTGCAAATATTCGTGAAAAAGACTCAAAAACCCTTCTGTTGAAATTTTGGTCTCCAGCTTGTTACGTTTTTCCAAAAACAATCCCCGCTCGTCATTCTTAAACAAACTGTCAACAAAACTATGGCAACTATGGCAACGATTATCACAGCCCACTACTTTATTCCAGTGACCAAACACAACAACCAAAAGCATCACAGAACAATATCTTTTTCTGTGAACACGGATTGACAATTAACACGGATTGAAAATCAATATAGAAAGTCGCTATGATCTGACAAGTATCAAAATATCTGAACAATATAGAATGTAGTAATAATCAAATACATTACTTATCTGAACTTCATCAAGTCACTTCATGACTATACACTCATACACTTAGGTCTTACAATTTTTAAAATCATCCGTCGATGTCGTCAATGTCAACTTCGGTCACGTGACCGCTAAAGGTGCGTTCTAACGTCTGGCAGCCAGGAGCGCGTTCCGGATCACCAGAATACCAAGCTTGCAATTTTTTTTGTACTTCAACCCTTAAAACTAATCCACAACTTAGTTTTCAAATAGCACCCAATATAGTTAGTTTTTCCTACACAAAATAAGTACTTATTTTACCTAAAACCCTGTAGTCCCTTTAATTTCACAAAAACGTATTTTTTTCGTACAGTGATACGCATAAAATAAATAAAATAATGATTTGTTTGAGGCTTGATATTTTCGCAACAAAAAACAGATAAAAAAAGAAAACTGAGTGGCCTTTAAAGGGTTCTACCATACCATGCGTTTGTAGCAATTTTTTTACTTCAATCCCTAAAATTGTCTCCCAAATAGCACCCCACAGCTTTTCCTACATTATTAAGGTCATGATTTTATTTAAAATCTTGTAGTGCCTTTGACTTCATACACAAACAATTTTTTTTCGTAAGGTCTGTTTAAGACGTAATATATTCTTAATAAAAAAGTTTAAAAAAGACATTTGTTCTTGAAAACACGTATTACGCACCATTCAGTAAAATGAAGGACACATTTAGTTTTATTTTTATCCGTTTTTTGCGTCAAGCAAATTCTTATTTTATTTATGTTATGCTTATGGTTTTATGGAAAAAATAAGTTTGAGTATTAGATCAAAGATACTATAAGATTGGGGTCCTATTTGAAAAGTTGAGAGTGAGCTTTAAGGCTTGGAGTACAAAAAAAGACTTTTAAAAGCACGGTATCATAGACCCTATGGTACTTACACAAATTCCACTCAGTTTTCGTTTGAACTTTTTTTGTAACGGGAATATCATGTGTCAGGGAAATTCAGGGACACCCTCTATATGTTACGTCGAATCGGCGAAATTGTACACATATTGAGCATAATGTTGCCTAGTCCGCGAAATTAGCAACATACATCGCTAAAACCTATCTAATTCAAAACTTTGTTTTATAGATTAGGAATATTGTAAAATATGAGAGTTTTCCATAATAAAGTGACTCATTTCTTTTGTACACCTTTTCAAAGTGTCCATCTGTTTTATGGGTGGAGGGAGAGAAAATATAGAATTTGGGCCCAAGGTATGATCATGTTGTGTTAAGGTGTCTTTTCACATAAGGGCATAGCAACATCCCTATTAGCGCAAGTTCTACAGAAGTATTTAGTTTTAAATCTCTATTGGTAAAAATATAAAACATCTTAACCAAGCTGCGTTGAATAAAAATTTGCTTTGAAAAGGATACGTTACTTTCCTTGTACAATAATTCTGTAGAATATAACCTATTTTACTTGTTTAATACTTCCAAAATGATATTCTGTGTAGTTAGTAAAATTTGAATTTAATACTAAAAGCTCACCCATGCGGTGATCCAGTAGCGTAATATCGATTCAGCCATGGAGTAATAAAGTTTAATCAACATGTTTCTATATCTCTCGGAATATAAAAATAGCTGTGATAGCCCTGCTTACATGTAACATATCTGAAAAATGGTTAGAGCAAGAAGAAATCAAACTACACTACTGGATTTCACAGAAACAATTATACAAGATCCTTTCTTAAACTTTTCGATAAAATAAAAGACAACCGAGATACGAGGTTGGTCCCAAAATCGATAATTTTCGATATAACCCTGTATCTCAAAAACCAAGAGGGCCATGATAATTTCTTTGACGGCATCTTTAGTTTCACAAAAAGTAGAAAGCCGCAACTTTCTATCTTCTAAAATAACCGAGGTACCCCGTAAAAGTGCCCAAAACGGGACACCCTGTACATATTCATATAGTGTTACGGGCTGGTTATGATTTTTATTCCAGAGAAGAGGAGGGTAGCAAATTTTAGCTGGGACACACTGTGTAGGTACTTATTGTAAGATTCGAGATAAACGGTAAGCGTTATCGTACGCGCCCCCACTTCTGAGAATACGCGGCGCGGGCGGGGGTGGCGGTACGTTTGGCCCGCATACGTCCGAGATCCGAACGGCAGGTCAAGGGGCCGCCGCGCGGGTGGGGGCAGAGGGGGGCGGTCGAGGGAGTGGTTGTACGTCGTGTATAATTCCGGCGTTCCGGGGTCCGGGTTCCGGCCGTGGACGTCGCTCCGGCGACTCGCCGGCCTGTTATTCGCACGGAATAAATAAGGCCAGAGTTGCGCGGCGGCGCCTCTGCCGCCTGTGCCGCCACCACTACACGGAGATACATGAGGTGCTTTGTCCAGAATGGATTACGTTGTTGAGGACATTCAGCGCCCGCCGCCGGACGGTATTGCCATGTTTAGTTAGATTTCGCGCTATCAGAAGTTTATCCGATTCCCGACGAAGACCCGCCATGATCTGGCATATACAGGGTGGGCCAATAGTGCGTGGACGGAGGGTACTTGCAGAGTTCGTGAAATCGCCTCGGGAGTATACATAGAAGAAAGAAAACCATATCAAGAAGCAGTAGGAAACAAAAAACATGATTTTACTGACAGCCAAAAAAAGATATTTGCAAAATAAAATAAGGATATATTCAAATTTTTCCACGTGACCTAAAACAAGGGCTGACGTCACAGATATCTTATCGATATCGACAATCATTATTGCTACAGCGCAGGTCAGTGAGATTCAACTGCGCATTCGACTAGAGATGATCTGAATTCTTTAACAATGCGACTCAATTTATTGATACTTAAACATATTTGCAAAATAGGCAATTAACCCACTAGCATTTTCGTTGCAATACATGATTATATATGATAGGTATCACAGCTCATCCTGTTTGTGCCCGAGATTCGCAACTAATCGAAGCCATCATTTTATTTCGGCGCATCCCATTATGAATGAATCCAAAGATAGAATCTAATTCAAGCCCATCCCTACAAAGTGAATTAGTAATCTAGCTTAACTTTTATTCTTTTGACCTTTGTACTTTTGTGTGTGGCTGTGTTTTGTGGCTATAATGATCAATGTCAAAATGTTAGGTTAGCACTGGCTATCGATATCGAATATCAATACTTTACACACTATAGGATATCACTGACGTCAGAGGTTGTTTGCGCGGGGTTTTCCGGCATTTGAAATATTTTTAAGAATATCTCGCACAGCCGATTCCAAAAAACCAAACAAGTGATTTTGTCATGTTTACTAGGCTCTAAGGAACGCGTAAATGACATCATATTTTTTCTGCAAGTGCCTCCTCTTTGTGGATATCTCCAAGATTTTCTATCTCTTTACATAGGCATAATATACAGGGTGAGTTTTTAGTACCGGCTCGGTCGATAACACAACTACTCTAGAAGATATCGAAAAAAGTTGTCTATAAAAGTTGCAGCCACGGATATGCTCCTTGCTCAGAACATATTTAGATTTATACAGGGTGATCCATAACTACGTCATGATACAAACATGCATTTTTTTAAATAAGACACTCTATATATTATTCCATTTTTGGATTCTACTAATGATTTCCGTTCTTCCAATATAAGGTATTGTTACATTATATAGGGTATTAGAAAAGCTATGACCATTTTTATATCCAAATCGCTGTCAAATGAACGTACTGTATATCAAAAAGTGATGAATCAAAAATTATATTTTTTACACGGATGGATAAAAAATATCATCTAGTTTTAAAATCGGTCATAAAAAAGCCCGCAACGCATATTCGTATACAGGGTGATGTAGAATGCAAAATCCAGATTTTCTCTTTTTTTTCAAATGTAACCCCCAATATTTTATTATACCAAAGAATTACTTTTAACATGCTCTTTCATCTTTGTATAGTACTTATTATGGCTGAATTCATTCCTTTCTGAGATATTTCGATTTCTCTACAAACTTTAAATATACCTTCTATTTGTTTACTAAAATTTATTTATTTTAAGAAAATACTATCAAATTTTATTTTTGCTTAACAAACAACTAAAATATAAGGCCATAATAGTACTTGATCAAGTCAAAACACTGGATTAATGAGATAATATAGGTCAAGTGTGCTAAGGAAACAATTTTATAAACGTCATGCATAATTATCAAGCAGATCTATCAAGTAGGCTATGAAATATTAAACGACCCGGTCCAAATAAAACGATTCTTCATTCTTTCAAACGCATTAGTTTTAGAGTGCCTCCGTTCTGGATATTGCTGTTCGTAGTTAATATATTCTAGAGGCAAGTAGGCAATTTCTCAAAAATTCTCCTAAATACCCTCAATGGAAAAATTAATTTTTAAAGCTCGTTTTTCACACAGTACGGAATTATTGAACAGGTTATGAAAACCGTTAATTTTTCAAAGCATACCTGATAAATCTGCTTGATAATTATGCATCACGCTTACAAAATTGTTTCCTCGGCATACTTGACTCTATTGTCTCGATGATTCAGGGTTTTGACTTCATCAAATACTATCATGACATTATAATTTAGTTGTTCGTTAAATAAAGAAACAAATTGGATAGTACTTTCTCAAAATAGATAAATTTCAGTACGTAAATATAAGCTATATTTTAAATTTATCGAAAAATCGAAATATCTCGGAAATTGATAGACGTAGGTGCAACAAGTTTTATACAAAGATGAAAGAGCATATTAAAAGCAATTCTTTGGTATAATGAAATAGTGGGAGTTACATTTGAAAAAAAAGAGAAAATCTGGATTTTGCATTCTACATCACCCTGTATACGAATATGCGTTGCGGGCTTTTTTATAGCCGATTTTAAAACTAGATCACATTTTTTATCCACTTGTGTAAAAAATATAATTTTTTATTTATGACTTTTTGATATACAGTACGTTCATTTGACAGCGATTTGGATATAAAAATGGTCATAGCTTTTGAAATAGGTACCCTGTATAATGTAACAATACTCTATATTGGGAGAACGAAAATCATTAGTAGAATTTGAATATGGAATAATATATAGGGTGTCTCATTATAAAAAATGCAGGTTTGCATCACCACGTAGTTATGGATCATCCTGTATAAATCAAAATATTTTCTGAGCAAGGAGCATATCCGTGGCTACAACTTTTATATAGAACTTTTTTCGCTATCTTCTACAGTAGAGGAGTTATCGACCGAGCCGGTACTAAAAACTCACCCTGTATATTGCGTATAATAATTAGATGAGAAGAAAAGCAGTGAGCGCCAAACTACACGAGCGGGCTTTCCGCGACGTATTTCACGCAGCGATTTGCAAGTCGTAATAAAGACTTTCACATCAGACTGGCGCGAACTATTCGTGCCTATCGCGGATCCGCCTTAGTTGCGGATGTTTCGTGTTAGCTGCGGCAGCGATAGTCGCTTACCTGTTCACATCCAGGCGTCACAACGCACCAAATGTCGCAAAGAAAGTATTGTTAAAAAACATATATAAAACACAGAAATTACGCTTCTACTAGTTAAGACTGACCCAAGGAGGTCCGCAAGAATTTCATTTTTTACCCGACAAAAAATTTTAGACGTTTTTGCGGTTGCTGATCATTTCCTACCTTTTTTTTTGGTGCGGGTGAAATTGGGGTGGTTGGGGAGTGGGGGGTTGTAAAACCGAAAAGTTTGTAGTATTGATAATAGGCTGTCCATTGACTGTGAAGAAAAGATCTAGCGGCATAAGACAATTTTAGGGGGGTGGGGTGAGACATTACCGTGGGATATTATCACCGTAATGTGTACTGAGTCAATCAACTTGACTTCATTTTTTACTCTTATTTTCAAGTCTCAATAACTTAAATGATTTATACTGTTCACTTCGATCAGCAACAAATGCTTTTTCTCCTACTATGATTTTCCACAAATGAAAATATGCAACGATGACCTCTTTGTAGACCTCACGCAAAGCTGAAAATAGATGACTCAACGTGCATGCTAACCAAACAGCAAAAGCGGCAGGCTTTACGATCGTTGCGTTGGTCTAGCTGCGTCCAGACCTCCAGCTGCGCCAGGTCGTCACGTAACCCTGTACTCACTCCTTCCACCTAAGGACCTTCATTAACTGGTTGCGAGTGTGTTAATTTAGACACAGGCGTAGCTGTTATAATGAAATGCGGTACGGTTGTACGGTTACTTTAGCCAGGACCGGACTCTAGAAGAACACTCTGAATCCAACTAAAAGACGTGCGTAATGAAACTCCTATGGCCTTCATCGCTCTCTAAGTAACGTAGAACGCAGAATGTTACTGAAAAATCCTGAAAAATGCAGGATTTTTTTAGAAGGAGGAATCATTCATTTTGAACCTGTTTAAGTCCCAAACGAGAATCAGTCATATACAGGGTGTCCCACGACGACTAAGACAAGCCATATATCGGAACTGAGTAGCAGTAGACAATTATAATTTTGGGGGTTCAGATTAGAGCAAATATAGCATCTTTTCTTATTATTGTGTCACCCAATGAGGTATTTGTTTTTGGTCACGTGATGTTCGATTCAAAAGTTTTAATGGGACACCCTGTATATTTGTTACTTCTTGTGTTCCTCCCGATAAAACAATTCCAACAAACTGGCATACTTGGAGTCTAAAGTGATTAATTCAAGAGCTACAGGTACTTAAAGGATGGTACCGCTAGCATTGGTTATAAAAATGTACCCCTACAGTTAAATTACTTTGGTAATGTTTCATAATGGTAGTGGTACAGTCGATTAAGTACCTGTAGCTCTTGAATTAATCAATTTAGACCCCAAGTGTGGTAGTTTGTTGGAACCGTTTTATCGAGAGGAACACAAGAAGTCACAAATTACATTATACATCCAGTAGTTTACGCTTGCGCTAATGACAACTAGCGCCGCCATTGCTGATTTCTGGCCATTCCGCCGTTCTTAGATTTATTTAGGGTGTGTGTGCTGGTACTGGTTGTGCCTGATTGCCTAATGCAATGAAATATTGTGCACTGTTAGTCTGAATTTTTCCTATTCGTCAATACCACCCTTGATCAGAGAGGACAAGTCCATCGCTTCTGCTCCTAAAGAAAAAGCAGACATCTTGGGGAAGCTCCTTGCAGCCAATTCTACTGCAGACTTTCAATATAGTACTCCGACCACCACCATAAGCGTGAACTCGAGAATGGCACTTCCAGCCATTGTCCTTATACGCTGTACCGCTGAGCTTGCACCTATTCTTTGCAAGTTCTTCAAACTTTCGTATCAACGAGGCGTGTTTCCCGCTTCGTGGAAGTTTGGCTGCGTACAACCCATCCCTAAGAAAGGCAAAAAAACTGATCCCACAAATTATAGACCTGTGGCTCTTCTCAGCATCATGTCTGAGGTTATGGAGACTGTCATTAACACACAGCTCCTGAAATACCTGGACAACAATAACATCATAAATGATCGCCAGTATGGCTTCCGCAAGCATAGGTCTACAAGTGACCTCCTTGCCTACGTCACTCACCTGTGGAACAGAGCAATAGAAAATCATGGCGAATCCCGTGTTGTTGCACTTGACATATCGAAAGCTTTCGACAGAGTGTGGCATGAGGGACTTCTGGTCAAGCTTGCTACTTATGGATTACCACCTGGTCGACGCCAGTGGCTGAATAGCTTTTTGAACGACCGGTCTCTGTTTGTTGTAGTCGAGGGCTGTTGATCTGACGTATTTCCAATAAACGCCGCTGTTCCTCAGGGATCTGTCCTATCCCCTGCACTGTTTCTGCTGTACATCAACGAGCTGCTGGAAATAACATCCAATCCAATCTACAGCTTCTTCGTACATTGGTGTCGTGCATGGAACCAGGCAAGCCACTATCATCCCAGGAGACGGTACGTCGGCGACAGCAGCATGACTCACAGATCAACGCAGATATCAAAACAATTGTCAAGTGGGGATTAGCAAATAAAGTACAGTTCAACGTACAAAAAATTCAGGCAACAACACTTACAAAGAAGTCTCACAATGGCTTCCCAACCGTGGAAATGGAGGGCCACCCCATAGTTCAATCACCTTCCGTCAAGCTTTTGGGGGTAAACATCAACAATAACATGTCCTGGCACGATCACGTCGTCAGTATTGCGAAAACGGCATCCCAGAAGCTTGGAGTTTTGTTCCGCTATAGGAAGTTGTATACACCAGAGCAACTGCTGCTGCTCTACAAGGCACAGATCCGACCATCGCTGGAGTATTGCTCCAATCTAACGTGAACCGACACTTATCCTCTCGCAGCGGTTCTAAAGCGCCATAGGCTTCCAGCCTTTGCGGGAGGCAGACCATAAAAAAAACGTATCTTCTGGCTACTTGAACACTCCCATACAGCGTTTGACGGTATGTCGTAGGCAGGGCAAACCACCTACAAAACGGTATAACCTTGATTTTTCTGTGATTTCAAGTGTTGCGAAGTCAAAAACAGGTTATACAGAAACTGCTACGTCGTTTTCTCCATTAATCACCAGATTATGTCGTTAGATGGCGCACCGAGCATGAGCCCATTCAGCATTACCGCAAATGCCATTCTTTCCGTGAGTAATGTTCCGTGCGTTGATTTCCCGAACTGCACCGGTTACCTTGTCGCTACATTCCAGCCCGGTAGGAATATTTCGGACTAGGGATGGGCGGTTATTCATAAATAACCGGTTATCGCTTAACCGGTTGTTTTTTTGACAAAAAATAACCTGAGGCGTTTAACCTGGACCAAATAACCGGTTACACCAATAACCGGTTATTTTTTGCACCATAGAATAGAGGTTAGGTTTAGTAGTGACTTATAGCGTTTTCGATTTACTGCTCTCAGACGCTCTCGGAGCGCATTTGATGTAAATTGTATGTTCGGTTTGGCGGCTCTGCTCCAGATTCGCAAATTCGATTTACCTGTTGTTCGCTCGCGGAACGCTCTCAGATTGAACTTGATTGCTCCGAGAAGTCAGATCAGAGCATTTGAGAGCGACGTCTTGTATGTCAAAAAAGAATTGAAGGCTTGGTGTTCTGTAAGGAGAAGTATTTTTTGGTTGGTAGAAAAAGGTAAAAAACATTCGATCATTCGAAGAAAACAACCTCCCTTTGTGGTGATCACAGGAAAAGTTAAAAGCACATATACATAATATGGAAAGCTGGGATTGTAATACCTTTAATATTCGAAGGTAGGCACCGACTATTTTATAACTTTTATAGTCGGTGCGTAGAACAACTTAAGTTTTAAATTGCGGCCTTATCAACCATCACTTGCACAAAACAAGAAGTCATTTTTGTGTTCGATCATGTTCGACTTGTGAAGCGCTCCTATCAACTCTTGACAGATCTCTAGTTTGATTGCGGATGATCTATGCTCAACCTGAGAGCAGTAAATCGAAAACGCTACTACACAATTATGCCATATCATACAGCATTTTCCTCCTGTGTGCCATACATCCGTTTTCAAGGCGTGTGAAAACTACGTAAAATTTGTAAAACATTCATTTGGAGTAAATAAGAGCCAAAAAAGACGCTTTTTTGCTGCTTTCTTCTATTTAAAAATTGTTTTACACATTTTTGTCTATGTTTTCAGTACAGAATAGTAGAATACAGATGTCACAGTAAAGGTAGAAAAACAGCTCTTTTGCATTTTTAAATTTTATATTGCAAACAAAACAAATAAAATATGTCCTAAGGAAAGGTAGTTGATTCACGTGCTGTGGTGTGAGTCGTCTTCTGTTATCAGTGCAAACACTGTTCTGCAAACGATTCTGGGACGGTTTTAAAAAGCCCACCACATAGAACCATAAAACGAAGCAAAACAATAGGCATGGGAAAGAAGTAACGGTAAAATACAATTCAGCATTTCACTGAAGCTACGAATCTAGTGGAGTTCAGAAAGTATAAAATATGAAAATAACCGACTTTTGGTTATTCGCGAACAAACCGGTTAACCGGTTTATAACCGGTTATCAAATATGCTATAACCGGTTATTTGAAAAACCGGTTATTTATGCCCATCCCTGTTTCGGGCTCAGAAACGAAGGGAGAGTCAAAGCGCTGACGCTGTGGCGTCCCAACGCAGACGACGCCAACGGAGGACGTGACGCTAACCTGCCGGAGCGCTAAACCGTGAGCTGGCTGCTACATCAGAGACCGTACATCCTTGAATATTCATGCAATCTCTGCGCGTTTATTAATTTGCCAAATTGGATGTGTTGGATCAATATTAATACACAGCTGTTACACTGATGAAACACTAGATTCAATTTACTCAGCGTCAGCCCGTTAATTGGTTTTTGAAAACGATACCTGGATATCCCTTGGAGAAATAGGATTCTGCAATATCGAAACCTGGGAGAAAGTGGCAAGACATAGAGGGGACCCTATTTAAGTGGTAGTATTAGTAGTGATGGGGAGGCGAAGCCAGGCAAATAGGCCACCTTGACCCTTTTTACTAACCCTACTGAACCAGCACTGAAAACATTACGTCTTAGAATCCTCCTCGAACCTAGCAGACCTCTTCACCAAAGCCAATATGTCTGACTACCTCTCTGAATATAGTGACTTCTCCCTGAACTCGTCGTGCCATATATAAATAGAACATCTGTCCAGGAAGTGATTTAAGTCCATGGATAAAAAGCGTTTTGACTGATTGCGATTTTATTTTTGTATATTATTCGTTCTAGAGCTGAAATAATAGAAACCCTGAGAAAACTGTGCCATACTAGTGATGTATGGAACTGGAACAGAACTAGATGTTTTTGAATGGGCTGAGATTAATCAAAATGACTTTGTTAAAAAAATGTATCGTCTACACATACTATTGTACTTTGTTTTTCATTCTAATATGCTGCAAACTGCATTATGTCCATCAGTTTTTTTTTAATTTTTACAAGTTCTCTTTCAACTTTTTTTCATTTGATTGTACTATCCCAAATCTTTTTTTTCTCTATGACTTGGTTTCCCTGTACTGGTTTTTTGCTTCTCCTGAAAATTTGTAACATTCAACAAAATGCAATTATTTGAAAGTCTGTTCCTATAATTGTCAATGAAATTTAAAATTTTGTGTTCGGTTCTAGACTATTATTGAAAACAATACCTAGAAAACCACATCATGCAATGTCTTGTCCTTTTGAACGACCTCGTTTTTTTATTGGAACATGCATCTCTATTGTCGGCCATGTGATATCACTGACTCCAACTTTTCAATAAGATGACTGCTGAACTGCTGACGTCATTTGGAACTGACGCACTGATATAAGCTTCCTCAACTTCAATTAGATCAGATATTATATCATCCTCTACAATTTCACATGGTCTTAGAGATGAGGGATTTCTGTTGTCTTTTACCAGAATTGCCTTGTCACCAGGCGCATATGATCCTACAGATAACTGACACTGGAATGATAGATTTGCATTATCTAATACAAAGGCTTTATTCGTACTGCTTTGGCCTGAAAAATGCACCTGGTCAATACTCCATATTATTCAACAGAAACTTGATTTTCACTTTCGAATACAATTTCATCATTGCTTACAATAAAAAACCGAGTCTGATTCTCGCCGCTATTTACAATTGCAGCATCGGTATCGGTGGCCCACAGCGTTTTAAGATTTTTCAATACATTAAGTCCTTGCTAAAACAACATATATGTCTGTCTGTTGAGCTGCTAAAAAGTAATCGGAAAACTTTCTTCAGTCAATGCCAATCATATCCAGATTCCCATAATTGAGCAAAAATTGTCACAATTTTAATGCAAAAAAGTCAAAAACAATATAACCGATAATGGCAAATAGCAATTTTTACAAGAAATCCTATTAGCAGCATTTTAGTGGGCTACCGTTTTACGGCAGTTTAAGTACAGCGATTACAAAGCCATCAAATACCTCACTTCAGTAACGTCACATCTGTTAACGGCATTTTAGTAGGCTGCCGTTGAATGGCAGTTTAAGTACAGCGTTATTCCAAGGCCATAGCGTATGGCCCTTATCAAGGCCCGCTATTAAACCTTTATCTTGCCTGCAGCCATCGCCCTCAATTCACTGTTCTTCTCCTTCTTAAGGTGCCTTATTCTTGAAGACATTGGCTATTAGATCTGCCCATTGAATCTTACTCGCCACGGCTCTAAATAATTCTATGGAGGTTATGCTTGACCATTGTCGCAGGTTTTTGTGCCAGGAGTTGCGTTTTTTTCCTGGTCTCCTTATGCTGTTGACTTTGCCTTCGATGGTAAGGCGGAGTAGTTCGTATTTTTGATTTCCCATAATGTGGCCGGAAATATTGTGTTTCTCTTTTATGAGCTCTGTTGTCGTGTTCATTCTCCATAGGACTTCCCCTTACCGTATGAGTCACGTAGCATTTTACCAGAGTTGAAATGATTGTATCCTTTTTTGTTGCTTCTGTCATCGTCCAAGCCTCAACACCGTACAGCACAGTAGAAAAATCATAGCATTTCAGTATTTGAGCTCTCAATGGGATATTGAGTTGGCGTCCACATAGTACCTTTAGCATTGTATAAAATACGTTCCTTGCTATTTCTATGCTTGTTCCTACCCGTATCGCTAGTGAATGGTTCCAAGCTTCATCAAGATTACCTCCAAGGTAATTTATTCATCTTATTATTTCCGGCTCTGTTACGTTGACGTTAATTTTAACTTTCTTGTTCTGATGTTAGCTGATAACCAACGTTTTTGTT
Organism: Callosobruchus maculatus; assembly: GCA_951848785.1. Classification (NCBI taxonomy): domain Eukaryota; kingdom Metazoa; phylum Arthropoda; class Insecta; order Coleoptera; family Chrysomelidae; genus Callosobruchus; species Callosobruchus maculatus. The sequence goes on from CATOUR010000083.1 coordinate 5,885,743, forward strand.
TTCTTAGTGTTTAATTCCGTTCGAAACTCTTCACATGCTCGGTTCGTTAGACGTTGCAGTGCTTCAGCACTATCTGCTAGAATAACCGTGTCGTCAGCGTAACGCAGGTTGTTAGTGTTGGGGTCTCCTAAATGCTTGCCCATTTAACTGCCGGGTTGGAACTATCAGAATTACATTATAGTTAATATGTCCTTGGGAGAATAAAGACATTATTATGTTTAAAACAAAAAAGTGCAGCCCGGGCTCCGACACACCGGGCCGCTGTTCCATTACCCAATGACTACTCCTCACACCGTGAGGTGAGCAATCACTGGGTCCGCGAATCGTGCGCCCTAAGTAGACGAAGGGACCCAAGGATGACTGCCTTCTGCATTCTGGCGGCTAAGATGTGCGCCGCCGCACAGCACACCGGTATTTTGCGCAGTGCAGAGAGCAGCGTATTCCTCATTCCACCTAGGGATCCGATGACCATAACCAGCAGACTTACAGTGTAGTCTGGCCAGAGCCTGCGAAGTTGTCCGAGCAAATCCTGATATTTGGTCCGCTTTTCCTCCTCCTTAGAGACGATGTTCACCTCGGCAGGCGCCGAAAACTCAATAACGAACATCGTCTTCTGTTGGTGGTCGAGAAGGACTATGTCGGGCTTGTTTGCCTGTACAAGCTCGAGCGTGGGGAACGAGTAGTTCCAGTAAATCCGGCATCTCTCGTTCTCCACAACGGACTCTATATCCCCTGGAGCGTATGGCAGCACCGGTGTCTCATCGATACCGTATGAGTGCCTCAAATGATAGTAGAGCACTCGTAGAGCCGCGTTGTGCCGATGGACGTAAGCCGTCCCAGCGTACGTCTTACACGCCGACAAGAGATGCATAAGCGTCTCTGGTGCCTGTCGGCAAGCTCTACAATGGGTGTCGGGTACATCTACACCCATAACCCTTTTACGGTACACCAAGGTGTTGAAGACACCATCTTGGCAAGCCATTATAAAGCCCTCAGTCTCCGACTTCAACCCACTAGACCTTAGGAAAGAGAAGGTCAACTGCTCAGACAAGCCATGCTCTTCCAGATGTTTGTAGAAGATTCCATGCATTATTATTATATATGTTAAAAACAAAAAAAGTGCAGCTCGGGCTCCGACACACCGAGCTGCTGTTCATTACCCAATGACTACTCCTCACACCGTGAGGTGAGCAATCACTGGGTCCGCGAATCGTGCGCCCTAAGTAGACGAAGGGACCCAAGGATGACTGCCTTCTGCATTCTGGTGGCTAAGATGTGCGCCGCCGCACGGCACACCGGTATTTTGCGCAGTGCAGAGAGCAGCGTATCCCTCATTCCACCTAGGGATCCAATGACCATAACCAGCAGACTTACAGTGTAGTCTGGCCAGAGCCTGCGAAGTTGTCCGAGCAACTCCTGATATTTGGTCCACTTTTCCTCCTCCTTAGAGACGATGTTCACTTCGGCAGGCGCCGAAAATTCAATAACGAACATCGTCTTCTGTTGGTGGTCGAGAAGGACTATGTCAGGCTGGTTTGCCTGTACAAGCTCGAGCGTGGGGAACGAGTAGTTCCAGTAAATCCGGCATCTCTCGTTCTCCACAACGGACTCTATATCCCCTGGAGCGTATGGCAGCACCGGTGTCTCATCGATACCGTATGAGTGCCTTAAATGATAGTAGAGCACTCGTAGAGCCGCGTTGTGTCGATGGACGTAAGCCGTCCCAGCGTACGTCTTACACGCCGACAAGAGATGCATAAGCGTCTCTGGCGCCTGTCGGCAAGCTCTACAATGGGTATCGGGTACATCTACACCCATAACCCTTTTACGGTATACCAAGGTGTTGAAGACACCGTCTTGGCAAGCCATTATAAAGCCCTCAGTCTCCGACTTCAACCCACTAGACCTTAGGAAAGAGAAGGTCAACTGCTCAGACAAGCCATGCTCTTCTAGATGTCTGTAGAAGATTCCATGCATTGGCTTATCTTTATGAAGTCTTAAGAGGAAGTCGACTTCGGCAGTTTTAATGTGGGCTTTTAATTCTGCGGGAGCAAGTTCCGTAATGGACTGCTGACACCTCCGCTTGAAGTCGAGTGTGAGGCTGAGCTCCTCGGCTGCTCGTTTCGCTGCGCTAAAAAGAAAGGCTCCTTTTCCCGCATTCTCGTGCTCTCGCACGAAGCGGATCAGGGGATCGGTGCTGTTCGTTACATAGCAGGCAGTGGCCAGTACTACTCTGTTGTGCAGACGCTCCAAACTCAATAGTCCACGCCCTCCCAGGTGTCGCGGGAGGTATATTCGCGGGACAGAGGACTTAGGATGCAGGCTTCTCTCCATATTCATCCTTTTGCGGGTCTTCGTGTCGATTTCCTTCAGCTCGTTCACTTTCCAGTGTATAGCACCAAAGGTGTATAATAACAATGGGACCGCAAGCATGTTTGTGGCAGCGACTTTGTTCTTGCCGGACAGTTCTGACGACCAGATCTGCCGGAGTCGATGCAAATACTTGCGGCGGAGACACTCTTTAACCAATGTTGCCTCTTGGACATGACGCTGCGCCACTCCAAGGTAGGTATAAGTATCTCCGGCATGCAGTTGTCGCAAGATGCTCCCATCAACGAGCTGTTCCTCATCTTCACTATCTCCGCTTCGTCCTTTCTTGAGATGAACCAATGCACATTTGTCTGTCCCGAACTCCATTCCGATAGCATGACTGTACTCCTGCACCACCCTCAGCGATTGTTGTAGTTCGCGTTGGCCGGAGGCATAAAGTTTTAGGTCATCCATATAAAACAGATGGGTGACCTTGTGCCTCCGGTTATTGGGCGTGCCACAGCTGTATCCTTTAGTATTTCTCAGCGCTATGGACAGAGGCAAAAGTGAGATGCAAAAGAGCAAGGGACTCAAGGAGTCTCCTTGGAAGACACCTCTTTTCAATGACACCAACTCTGTCTGAACCCGAGTTTCACCTGATGTTATGGTGAACCGGGTCTTCCAGAGTGGCATCAGTTGTTTGATGCACCCCACTATCTGATTATCTACCGAAAGACGTTCCAACAGCCGCACAATGAGCTCATGAGACGTGCTGTCGAATGCCTTGCGATAGTCAATCCAGGCCATAGAAAGGTTTCGCTTGTACTGCACAGAGTCCTGCGTGACACATCGGTCAATCAACAGGTTCTCCTTGCAGCCAGCTACTCCTTTCTTTGACCCTCTCTGTTCATACACGTCGAGAAATACAGGATTCACAGCTTGAAGGATACGCATGTACAAGATTCTGGTGAAGAGCTTGTAACACGCGTTCAGACATGTTATTGGCCTGTAGTTTTTGGGATCAGACAAATCTCCGGTCTTCGGGAGAAGCACGGTTCGACCCTCGACAAACCAAGCCGGAATTGGCTGCTCCTGATTTAGCCACGAGTTAAAAACTCTAGCCAAATGCCGGTGGCAACTGGGGAATTTTTTCCACCAGTAGGTGTTTATGCCATCCGGGCCAGGAGCTGCGAAATTCTTTGCGCCTCGTAAGGCGTCAAGAATTTCTTCCGTGTTTATCGGGTGACGCAGTACATTCAAGTTAGGAGTCCTCCTACAAACGGACTCAAACTGCGCCAAGGCCGGAGTGTCTGCTGAGAGAGGTTTGGGTTGTTCGTAAACGTCCATCCAAAAGGCCTCCACGCGATCAGCAGTTGGCGGCTGCTCTATGGCTGGAGGCGGCTGTTGAAAAAGGCGAGAAGGTCTTTCGTAGAACATTCTGTTCTGCTCCAGACCTCTCGCCCGCGCCACCAGCGATCGCTTAGCAGCGATTAGCATCCGTATCCTGTCAAGACAGTGTTGCTTGACAACAACCAGTACCGCTTGACTGAGTGTATGATGGTCGCGCCTCAACCCGTAGGCTATCTGGCGCACTCGGCGCGTAAAAGGTTTCCCAGCCGCTCTATATTCCATCACACACTGGATACGGGATGCTTCCTGGCGAGCCAACTGGATTTTCGCTTCCATTTGGCGCACCCGTCTCTGTGCTCTCTCAACAGGAGAGTCTCTCACTCTCCCCTGTCTAGCTAGCCTGAGAGCCGCAGCGTAAATTTCGCAATTGATGCTCCAAATGTCAGAGGCCTCCGATAGACGTTCACCAACAACCTCATCCTCTCTCTTTAAATCTGCCAGCTTCAAGGACCTTCCGTTGTTATGCAAGGCCCTTCGGTCTCTGAAATCCCCAGGTGAGACGACTTGGTCGATTTCCCTCTCAGCGGGCCTTACCGGCGAACTTTCAGCCTGGTTAACAGGCCTTCCGTCCGCCGAAGGGGCAGGCTGAGCTGGAGCACGAACATATCCCTGCCTCCGGAGGTACGATACATAATCTCGCAAATTTTGAGAGGTAAGCGTGCTATGCTCTGGGTGCATTTCACACCACCTCTCATACATGCGGGACATGTATCCCCTACGGCGCGGGCTACTGCTCTCGTAGCAGCTCAGCAGGTCATCCTTGAGCTCCGTCGTCCACCTAAAACGGTCCATGTCATTGCGGGGGTCGTCATCAGGGCAAATCGAAGCACCGCCACCTTGCCCAACGCCGGCTTCCGAAACCGGCTCGGTGTGGGTGCTTTTCCTTCGAGGTGGTCGAACCCGAAGATAGGGCCCGTCAGGTGGTTAGCCTTAGGGCCCGCAGCCGACATTTCCGGAGGCAGCCGTCCAAATTGCCTCCAGAGGATGGACCTGTGAAGGTTGCCGACCGACTTACATCCTTTGGCTTCGGTATACCCCTCGGTGTCGCCACGCACCGAATAGCCTCTTGATGTTGGGCGGCTTCCTGGGGGTTTATGAAAACAGCCGCTTCTAACCTGAAGAACAGACGCTGTCGGAGTACCGCTCCTCACATGGAGATCCGTCGTGTCCTATTAATTGTGGAATAGCCGATCCTCTGGATGCAGACGCTATTCCACTGAGCTAGTTTTGGTCCGCCCCGGGTATTTGATTTCCCCGGTACCACCCATATCTGGGAGGCGTTCCCCTATCCGCCACCTTGGGGAGGCGCCGCTGAGGGGATCTGGCAACCCCTCGCGGATTTTTTTATTATTATGCATGTCTTATTTTTTCTCGCATGGTTGCGGTAGTAACAAGTATTGACGGGCTGTGCCAAGTCAATACCTGAGTATTATTATTCTGAATTCAGGAAGGACCGTACAATGCTACAGGTCTTGAGGATTACAGACTTTTGGAAGGTTTTATGTAACTTTTCATCCAGGCCCAATTGTTGCAGGTGTGGTGTAAATGTATTTGGAGTAAGGCCTGAGACCGACATAATGAGGGGGACAATGACAACTTTGTTTTGTTTCCATAGTCGTTTTATTTCTATGGCGAGATCGGTGTATTTAGATATCTTCCCAGCGTAGGTGTTTTGGATGTTCATATCATTGGGAATCGCAATGTCTATTAAGTAGGTCACTTTGTCTGTCTTTGACTGGAAAACTATATCTGGCCTGTTTGCTGGGATGGTTTTATCTGTATGTATTTCAATGTCCCAGTATAGTTTGAATTGATTGTTCTCCAGTACTGAGGTCGGTGTGTAGTTATAATATGGATCTGTGTTTTCAATTAGCTTGTTTGTTGTGGCTAGTGCTTGGTGGATGACTTTGGCTGCAGAGTTATGTCTGGCTGTATACTCAGTTCCAGCGAGAGTTTTGCATCCACTAGTTATGTGTTCTATTGTTTCCTTCTGTTGGTGGCATTTTCTGCAATTGTCATCGGAGATGGATGGATCTTTCATTATGTACTTCCTGTAATTTCGTGTCGCAATCACTTGGTCCTGGATAGCAAGCATAAAACCTTCCGTTTCCGGAAAAAGCTGGCCATCCTGCAGCCAGGTGTATGACTGCTTTTCATTAATGTGGTCTTGTGTGACACGGTATCTATGTTTGCCGTGGAGTGCCTTCTGCGACCAGGTGTTTATTTTTTCTTGTTGTGCTTGTATGTGGTTGTGTGCGTCTGCTGCGTGGTCTGGACAAGAAAGGGAGAGTGGTGTGTAGTTTTTGTCTGCTTTTACTATTGCTTTATGCAAGTTTGTTTGTTTACTGTGGAAAAAATGTCTGAGTGATTTTATTTGTTTTGCATGAAGTGACTGTATATCTATAATTCCTCTGCCCCCTTGTTTTCTGTCTATGGTGAGCCTTTCCTTGCATGCTTTGGGATGTGACATTCTGTGTTTTGTGAGTTCTGTCCGGATGAGTATATGGATGTTTTCTATGTCAGTATGCGACCACTTGATAATGCCAAATGAATATGTTAGGATTGGTATAGCAAATGTGTTAATAGCTTTTGTAAGATTTCTAGAATTTAGTTTCGTTTTTAACAGTCTAATAAGGCGGTCTTTAAACTCTTGTGTTAGTTGTGTTTTGATTTTTGTGTGGTCTATCTTGGCGTTTTGATTGATACCCAGGTACTTGTACGTTTCATCCTTGTCCATGTTGTCTAGCGCCTGGCCAGTTACTACTTCCTGTTCGGGATGGTTTTTCCATTGGCCTTTATTGATGTGAAGCACCTTGCATTTACTCATGCCAAAGTCCATCTTGATATCTGACGTACAAACTTCTGTTATCCTGAGTAATTCTCTCAGTTGCACTTCTGTGGCGGCATATAGTTTTAGATCATCCATGTAAAGAAGATGATTGATTTTGTGTTGATTTGCTTTCTGGTGCCTGATGGTGAAACCACAGTTTGTGCTGTTAAGTGTGTTGGAGAGCGGATTGAGACAGAGGCAGAACCATAGGGAACTGAGAGAGTCACCCTGAAAGATACCACGACGTATATGTAGCTGATCCGTTTGAATATGACCGTCCTCAGTTTGAAGGTGTATATTTGTTCGCCATGTCTCCATCGTTCTTGTAAGAAACTGACGAAGCCCTGGGTTGATCTTGTATATTTGGAGAGTTTTTGTTAGCCAGCTATGGGGTACAGAGTCGAAAGCTTTTTTATAGTCGATGAAACAGGTATGAAGATTCCTGTGTTCTTTTCTGGTTTGCTCCATGATCACACTATCAATTATAAGTTGTTCCTTGCATCCTTGGCTTTGTTTTCTACATCCTTTTTGTTCTTCAGTCAGGATGCTGTTTTCCGTGAGGTGTTTTTCAATTCTTCTGCATATCGTTGCGGTGATGATCTTGTACAAGGTGGGAAGACAAGTGATTGGGCGATAGTTGGCAGGGTTTTTGGTGTCTGCGTTTTTGGGTTTTATATACGTTATTCCTTGCGTGAGGAAATTGGGAAGCCTATTGGGTTGGAGTATGGCTTTATTAATTTGGTCTGTGAGCACTTCATATACTGAGCTGAACTGCTTGTACCAAAAATTTTGTATATTATCCACGCCTGGACACTTCCAGTTGTGAGTATGTTTTATTGTTTCAGCTATTTCCTCTGGCGTAAGAATAACGTCTCCCTGTTCCGCTATATGTTGATGTTTTTCCTCTTCCTGTCTGATCCATGGAGCGTTTTCATTATGTGTTTTGGGTTCTGACCATAGGCTTCCCCAAAACTCAGTTAACTCTTGTTTATTAGGAAGTTCTATTGCTGTTATCTGGTTGTCGGTTGTTATCTTTTTGTAGAATTGTTTTTCACTTTTCTGAAAAAGGTTATTAGCGTCCTTTCTGTCGTTTGATTCATTTTATCTGCGTAGTCGAGCTGCGTAGACTGCAAGTTTTTGTTTGAGTGTATCAGTTATTTCTGGTATAGATTTTTGGGGCGACTTGGATTTGAGGATATCTATTGTTGTCTGTATGCGCTTTGAACGGTTGTTGTTGTTGGTGTATTGTGCGAGGTGTGCCAGTTCCTTTCTGATTGTGGTAATTTTGTTTTCGATTCGCATTTGCCATTTAGGTTTCGACTTTTTGCTTCTGTGGTTATTGGACCGTTTCGGAAGTTTTTGGCCGTTAACTATAAGTGTGGCTGCTGCGGCAGCATATATGACGGTGTGGATGTCCTCTAGGTTACTGTCCTTTGTTAAGAATTGTGGTATTACGTTGGTATTTATTGTATGTAATATTTTTTGGGTGTTGCTGTTGAAAATTAGTCTGGGCAGGGGATCTCGCAGTGCAGGGTTAGTGCCACACCATTTGTTAAATTGTGCGTTCATCACTTGTTCGGCAGATTGTGTGAAGGAAGATGTTTGAGTAACGTTTTGGTTTCGTGTGGTTGTGGGAGGCCGGTTAGTGCATACTGTGTCTGGGGCATCTGGTATAAACTCATGTTCTGGGTTTTCTTCTAAGTGTGTGCTTGTGGTGTTGGTTGTGTTTGTGTTTGGAGTCTTATCGTTTAGGGTATGATCGTGTTGTGTTTCCATGATTGATTCATTGACTAGAGAATAATTCGTTTTAACTGTATTCATTTCGTCCGCTACAAGATTCTTTATAGCTTGTAGTTGTTGAGGTGTAAGTCGGTTATTTTTGGTAATGACACGTTTTTGGTCAATAAGTCTTTGTTCAGTTACCCGTGCTGAGAGGTGTGGGTATTGTGCTGTAAATAGCCTGTGTAGTTCATGCCTGTAGGCTGTGGAGATTGTTTCTAGTTTTGTGGCGGTATAGTAACAGTGCATTACAGATGTGTTCATCTCAGTAGTCCACTGTAAGCGCTGTCTTGGCTTGCCAGCTTTGGTGGTTGCCGGCTCTACCGGCAAAACATCCGCAACTGGGTTATCTCCTATTGGTTGTTCTTTTTCGGTTTGGGGTTCAGGTGAGTTTAATCGACGTACCCTAGGCCGTCGTTGGTTATTTGTAGAAGTAACTTTATGCATCGTGTTCCCACGAGTAGGGACGATCTAAATGTCGCTCTTCCGGGTGACGCCCATTCCAGGAGAGAAGGGACTTATATTTACTCCGAAGTTGGCCCAAGGTGCTCCGGAGGATTTGCGACTTTACTGTCGGGTTTTGTTGAGGCTTTCTCCTCGCGGGCCGGCCGGTTAAGGCAAGCCCCCCGGTTGCGTACCCCCCACAACGTTCCACAGCCACGCCCTGCTGAGGTCGTTGAAGTGTGGGGCGCAATAACGGTATATGACAGAAGGACCGGCGCTCAACCTTCTGTGGCATTTCTCCCCGGATTTGCCAAATCCCTATCTGACTGAGGTCAGGATAGCTTGGGGAAAGACGCTTTGTGCTCGGTAGAGGATGTAAGGTCTACCTAGCCCATAGCTTCCTGAGTGTGCTAGCCTTGGTTGAAGTGACTTGATGATCACGAGCCATGCCGGCAGGACAACCCTGCGGTGGTATTAGAGCCTCCGATGAGCCATCAACCGACATAGCTTGCCCATCAAAAAGTCACTTTCTAAGCCCCCAAACGAGCGACAACGTTCTAGCACCTGATGGGGGTCCGCGAGGGGTGATGGGGGTTATTATTATATGTGTTTAAAACAAAAAAGTGCAGCCCGGGCTCCGACACACCGGGCTGCTGTTCCATTACCCAATGACTACTCCTCACACCGTGAGGTGAGCAATCACTGGGTCCGCGAATCGTGCGCCCTAAGTAGACGAAGGGACCCAAGGATGACTGCCTTCTGCATTCTGGCGGCTAAGATGTGCGCCGCCGCACGGCACACCGGTATTTTGCGCAGTGCAGAGAGCAGCGTATTCCTCATTCCCCCTAGGGATCCAATGACCATAACCAGCAGACTTACAGTGTAGTCTGGCCAGAGCCTGCGAAGTTGTCCGAGCAACTCCTGATATTTGGTCCGCTTTTCCTCCTCCTTAGAGACGATGTTCACCTCGGCAGGCGCCGAAAACTCAATAACGAACATCGTCTTCTGTTGGTGGTCGAGAAGGACTATGTCGGGCTTGTTTGCCTGTACAAGCTCGAGCGTGGGGAACGAGTAGTTCCAGTAAATCCGGCATCTCTCGTTCTCCACAACGGACTCTATATCCCCTGGAGCGTATGGCAGCACCGGTGTCTCATCGATACCGTATGAGTGCCTCAAATGATAGTAGAGCACTCGTAGAGCCGCGTTGTGCCGATGGACGTAAGCCGTCCCAGCGTACGTCTTACACGCCGACAAGAGATGCATAAGCGTCTCTGGCGCCTGTCGGCAAGCTCTACAAAGGGTGTCGGGTACATCTAGACCCATAACCCTTTTACGGTACACCAAGGTGTTGAAGACACCGTCTTGGCAAGCCATTATAAAGCCCTCAGTCTCCGACTTCAACCCACTAGACCTTAGGAAAGAGAAGGTCAACTGCTCAGACAAGCCATGCTCTTCCAGATGTTTGTAGAAGATTCCATGCATTGGCTTATCTTTATGAAGTCTTAAAAGGAAGTCGACTTCGGCAGTTTTAAGGTGGGATTTTAATTCTGCGGGAGCAAGTTCCGTAATGGACTGCTGACACCTCCGCTTGAAGTCGAGTGTGAGGCTGAGCTGCTCGGCTGCTCGTTTCGCTGCGCTAAAAAGAAAGGCTCCTTTTCCCGCATTTTCGTGCTCTCGCACAAAGCGGATCAGGGGATCGGTGCTGTTCGTTACATAGCAGGCAGTGGCCAGTACTACTCTGTTGTGCAGACGCTCCAAACTCAATAGTCCACGCCCTCCCAGGTGTCGCGGGAGGTATATTCGCGGGACAGAGGACTTAGGATGCAGGCTTCTCTCCATATTCATCCTTTTGCGGGTCTTCGTGTCGATTTCCTTCAGCTCGTTCACTTTCCAGTGTATAGCACCAAAGGTGTATAATAACAATGGGACCGCAAGCATGTTTGTGGCAGCGACTTTGTTCTTGCCGGACAGTTCTGACGACCAGATCTGCCGGAGTCGGTGCAAATACTTGCGGCGGAGACATTCTTTAACCAATGCTGCCTCTTGGACATGACGCTGCGCCACTCCAAGGTAGGTATACGTATCTCCGGCATGCAGTTGTCGCAAGATGCTCCCATCAACGAGCTGTTCCTCATCTCCACTATCTCCGCTTCGTCCTTTCTTGAGATGAACCAATGCACATTTGTCTGTCCCGAACTCCATTCCGATAGCATGACTGTACTCCTGCACCACCCTCAGCGATTGTTGTAGTTCGCGTTGGCCGGAGGCATAAAGTTTTAGGTCATCCATATAAAACAGATGGGTGATCTTGTGCCTCCGGTTATTGGGCGTGCCACAGCTGTATCCTTTAGTATTTCTCAGCGCTATGGACAGAGGCAAAAGTGAGATGCAAAAGAGCAAGGGACTCAAGGAGTCTCCTTGGAAGACACCTCTTTTCAATGACACCAACTCTGTCTGAACCCGAGTTTCACCTGATGTTATGGTAAACCGGGTCTTCCAGAGTGGCATCAGTTGTTTGATGCATCCCACTATCTGATTATCCACCGAAAGACATTCCAACAGCCGCACAATGAGGTCATGAGACGTGCTGTCGAATGCCTTGCGATAGTCAATCCAGGCCATAGAAAGGTTTCGCTTGTACTGCACAGAGTCCTGCGTGACACATCGGTCAATCAACAGGTTCTCCTTGCAGCCAGCTACTCCTTTCTTTGACCCTCTCTGTTCATACACGTCGAGAAATACAGGATTCACAGCTTGAAGGATACGCATGTACAAGATTCTGGTGAAGAGCTTGTAACACGCGTTCAGACATGTTATTGGCCTGTAGTTTTTGGGATCAGACAAATCTCCGGTCTTCGGGAGAAGCACGGTTCGACCCTCGACAAACCAAGCCGGAATTGGCTGCTCCTGATTTAGCCACGAGTTAAAAACTGTAGCTAAATGCCGGTGGCAACTGGGGAATGTTTTCCACCAGTAGGTGTTTATGCCATCCGGGCCAGGAGCTGCGAAATTCTTTGCGCCTCGTAAGGCGTCAAGAATTTCTTCCGTGTTTATCGGGTGACGCAGTACATTCAAGTTAGGAGTCCTCCTACAAACGGACTCGAACTGCGCCAAGGCCGGAGTGTCTGCTGAGAGAGGTTTGGGTTGTTCGTAAACGTCCCTCCAAAAGGCCTCCACGCGATCAGCAGTTGGCGGCTGCTCTATGGCTGGAGGCGGCTGTTGGAAAAGGCGAGAAGGTCTTTCGTAGAACATTCTGTTCTGCTCCAGACCTCTCGCCCGCGCCACCAACGATCGCTTCGCAGCGATTAGCATCCGTATCCTGTCAAGACAGTGTTGCTTGACAACAACCAGTACCGCTTGACTTAGTGTATGATGGTCGCGCCTCAACCCGTAGGCTATCTGGCGCACTCGGCGCGTAAAAGGCTTCCCAGCCGCTCTATATTCCATCACACACTGGATACGGGATGCTTCCTGGCGAGCCAACTGGATTTTCGCTTCCATTTGGCGCACCCGTCTCTGTGCTCTCTCAACAGGAGAGTCTCTCACTCTCCCCTGTCTAGCTAGCCTCAGAGCCGCAGCGTAAATTTCGCAATTGATGCTCCAAATGTCAGAGGCCTCCGATAGACGTTCACCAACAACCTCATCCTCTCTCTTTAAATCTGCCAGCTTCAAGGACCTTCCGTTGTTATGTAAGGCCCTTCGGTCTCTGAAATCCCCAGGTGAGACGACTTGGTCGATTTCCCTCTCAGCGGGCCTTACCGGCGAACTTTCAGCCTGGTTAACAGGCCTTCCGTCCGCCGAAGGGGCAGGCTGAGCTGGAGCACGAACATATCCCTGCCTCCGGAGGTACGATGCATAATCTCGCAGATTCTGAGAGGTAAGCGTGCTATGCTCTGGGTGCATTTCACACCACCTCTCATACATGCGGGACATGTATCCCCTACGGCGCGGGCTACTGCTCTCGTAGCAGCTCAGCAGGTCATCCTTGAGCTCCGTCGTCCACCTAAAACGGTCCATGTCATTGCGGGGGTCGTCAACAGGGCAATTCGAAGCACCGCCACCTTGCCCAACGCCGGCTTCCGAAACCGGCTCGGTGTGGGTGCTTTTCTTGCGGGGTGGTCGAACCCGAAGATAGGGCCCGTCAGGTGGTTGGCCTTAGGGCCCCCAGACGACATTTCCGGAGGCAGCCGTCCAAATTGCCTCCTGAGGATGCACCTGTGAAGGTTGCCGGCTGGATTACATCCTTGGGCTTCGGTATACCCTGCGGTGTCGCCACGCACCGGATAGCCTACTGATGTTGGGTGGCTTCCTGCGGGTGTGTTATCAGCCGCCCCTAACATGGAGTCAGACGCTGTCGGAGTACCGCTCCTCACATGGAGATCCGTCGTGTCCTAGTTATTGAGGAATAGCCGATCCTCTGGATGCAGACGCTATTCCTCCGTGCTAGTTTTGGTCCGCCCCGGGTATTTGATTTCCCCGGTACCACCCATATCTGGGAGGCGTTCCCCTATCCGCCACCTTGGGGAGGCGCCACTAAGGGGATCTAGCAACCCCTCGCGGCTTATTATTATTATTATCTGACTTTCTAAGTTCCTCTCGCATCATTGCGGTAGCAACAAGTGTTGACGGGCTGTGCCAAGTCAACACTCGGACTATTATTGCTCGGAATTTAGGAAGGATCGCACAATATTACAGGTCTTCAGGATTACAGACTTTTGGAATACTTTGTGTAACTTTTCGTCCAGGCCCAACTGTTGAAGGTGTTGTGTAAACGTGTTTGGTGTGAGGCCTGAGACAGACATAATGAGGGGGACAATTGTGACTTTGTTTTGTTTCCAAAGTCGTTTTATTTCCATGGCAAGGTCCGTGTATTTAGATATCTTCCCAGCGTAGGTGTTTTGGATATTCACATCATTGGGAATGGCAATATCTATCAAATAGGTAATTTTGTCGGCCTTTGACTGGAAAACTATATCTGGTCTATTGGCTGGGATAGTCTTGTCTGTATGTATTTCAACATCCCAGTATAGTTTGTATTGATCGTTTTCGAGTACTGATGTCGGAGTGTAATTGTAATACGGATCTGAGTTTTCTATTAGTTTGTTTGTTGTGGCTAATGCTTGGTGTATGACCTTGGCCGCAGAGTTATGTCTGGCTGTGTATTCGGTACCGGCAAGAGTTTTGCACCCGCTTGTTATGTGATCTATTGTTTCTTTTTGTTGGTGACATTTTCTGCAGTTATCGTCTGTTATGGATGGATCTTTAATTACGTATTTCTTGTAGTTTCTCGTCGCAATAACTTGGTCCTGGATAGCAAGCATAAATCCCTCAGTTTCTGGATAGAGCTGGCCATCCTGCAGCCAGGTGTATGATTGTTTTTCATTTATGTGGTCTTGCGTAATACGGTATCTATGTTTGCCATGGAGTGGTTTCTGCGACCAGGCGCTTATTTTTTCTTGTTGTGATTGTGTGGGATTGTGTGTGTCTGCGACATGGTCTGGGCATGATAGGTTGAGTGGTGTATAGTTTTTGTCTGCTTTTACTATTGCTCGATGTAAATTTGTTTGTTTGTTTTGGAAGAAATGTCTGAGTGTCTTTATCTGTCTTGTGCGAAGCGACTGTATATCTGTAATCCCTCTGCCTCCTTGTTTCCTGTCTATGGTGAGCCTTTCTTTGCATGCATTTGGATGTGACATTCGGTGTTTGGTGAGTTCTGTCCGTATGAGGATGTGGATGTTTTCTATATCAGTGTGTGACCACTTAATGATGCCGAAGGAGTATGTGAGGACTGGTATCGCAAATGTGTTAATGGCTTTTGTAAGGTTTCTGGAATTCAATTTGGTTTTTAGTAGCTTAGTAAGGCGGTCTCTGAACTCTTGGGATAGTTGTGCCTTGACTTGTGTGTGGTCTATTTTAACGTTCTGATTGAAGCCCAGGTACTTGTAAGTTTCGTCCTTGTTCATGTTGTTTAGTGTTAGGCCAGCTACTGTTTCCTGCTGGGGGTGGTCCTTCCATTGGCCTTTGTTGATATGGAGAACCTTGCCTTATTACCTTACCTTATGTTTAAAACAAAAAAGTGCAGCCCGGGCTCCGACACACCGGGCTGCTGTTCCATTACCCAATGACTACTCCTCACACCGTGAGGTGAGCAATCACTGGGTCCGCGAATCGTGCGCCCTAAGTAGACGAAGGGACCCAAGGATGACTGCCTTCTGCATTCTGGCGGCTAAGATGTGCGCCGCCGCACGGCACACCGGTATTTTGCGCAGTGCAGAGAGCAGCGTATTCCTCATTCCACCTAGGGATCCAATGACCATAACCAGCAGACTTACAGTGTAGTCTGGCCAGAGCCTGCGAAGTTGTCCGAGCAACTCCTGATATTTGGTCCGCTTTTCCTCCTCCTTAGAGACGATGTTCACCTCGGCAGGCGCCGAAAACTCAATAACGAACATCGTCTTCTGTTGGTGGTCGAGAAGGACTATGTCGGGCTTGTTTGCCTGTACAAGCTCGAGCGTGGGGAACGAGTAGTTCCAGTAAATCCGGCATCTCTCGTTCTCCACAACGGACTCTATATCCCCTGGAGCGTATGGCAGCACCGGTGTCTCATCGATACCGTATGAGTGCCTCAAATGATAGTAGAGCACTCGTAGAGCCGCGTTGTGCCGATGGACGTAAGCCGTCCCAGCGTACGTCTTACACGCCGACAAGAGATGCATAAGCGTCTCTGGCGCCTGTCGGCAAGCTCTACAAAGGGTGTCGGGTACATCTACACCCATAACCCTTTTACGGTACACCAAGGTGTTGAAGACACCGTCTTGGCAAGCCATTATAAAGCCCTCAGTCTCCGACTTCAACCCACTAGACCTTAGGAAAGAGAAGGTCAACTGCTCAGACAAGCCATGCTCTTCCAGATGTTTGTAGAAGATTCCATGCATTGGCTTATCTTTATGAAGTCTTAAAAGGAAGTCGACTTCGGCAGTTTTAAGGTGGGATTTTAATTCTGCGGGAGCAAGTTCCGTAATGGACTGCTGACACCTCCGCTTGAAGTCGAGTGTGAGGCTGAGCTCCTCGGCTGCTCGTTTCGCTGCGCTAAAAAGAAAGGCTCCTTTTCCCGCATTCTCGTGCTCTCGCACAAAGCGGATCAGGGGATCGGTGCTGTTCGTTACATAGCAGGCAGTGGCCAGTACTACTCTGTTGTGCAGACGCTCCAAACTCAATAGTCCACGCCCTCCCAGGTGTCGCGGGAGGTATATTCGCGGGACAGAGGACTTAGGATGCAGGCTTCTCTGCATATTCATCCTTTTGCGGGTCTTCGTGTCGATTTCCTTCAGCTCGTTCACTTTCCAGTGTATAGCACCAAAGGTGTATAATAACAATGGGACCGCAAGCATGTTTGTGGCAGCGACTTTGTTCTTGCCGGACAGTTCTGACGACCAGATCTGCCGGAGTCGGTGCAAATACTTGCGGCGGAGACACTCTTTAACCAATGCTGCCTCGTGGACATGACGCTGCGCCACTCCAAGGTAGGTATAAGTATCTCCGGCATGCAGTTGTCGCAAGATGCTCCCATCAACGAGCTGTTCCTCATCTCCACTATCTCCGCTTCGCCCTTTCTTGAGATGAACCAATGCACATTTGTCTGTCCCGAACTCCATTCCGATAGCATGACTGTACTCCTGCACCACCCTCAGCGATTGTTGTAGTTCGCGCTGGCCGGAGGCATAAAGTTTTAGGTCATCCATATAAAACAGATGGGTGACCTTGTGCCTCCGGTTATTGGGCGTGCCACAGCTGTATCCTTTAGTATTTCTCAGCGCTATGGACAGAGGCAAAAGTGAGATGCAAAAGAGCAAGGGACTCAAGGAGTCTCCTTGGAAGACACCTCTTTTCAATGACACCAACTCTGTCTGAACCCGAGTTTCACCTGATGTTATGGTAAACCGGGTCTTCCAGAGTGGCATCAGTTGTTTGATGCATCCCACTATCTGATTATCCACCGAAAGACATTCCAACAGCCGCACAATGAGGTCATGAGACGTGCTGTCGAATGCCTTGCGATAGTCAATCCAGGCCATAGAAAGGTTTCGCTTGTACTGCACAGAGTCCTGCGTGACACATCGGTCAATCAACAGGTTCTCCTTGCAGCCAGCTACTCCTTTCTTTGACCCTCTCTGTTCATACACGTCGAGAAATACAGGATTCACAGCTTGAAGGATACGCATGTACAAGATTCTGGTGAAGAGCTTGTAACACGCGTTCAGACATGTTATTGGCCTGTAGTTTTTGGGATCAGACAAATCTCCGGTCTTCGGGAGAAGCACGGTTCGACCCTCGACAAACCAAGCCGGAATTGGCTGCTCCTGATTTAGCCACGAGTTAAAAACTCTAGCTAAATGCCGGTGGCAACTGGGGAATTTTTTCCACCAGTAGGTGTTTATGCCATCCGGGCCAGGAGCTGCGAAATTCTTTGCGCCTCGTAAGGCGTCAAGAATTTCTTCCGTGTTTATCGGGTGACGCAGTACATTCAAGTTAGGAGTCCTCCTACAAACGGACTCGAACTGCGCCAAGGCCGGAGTGTCTGCTGAGAGAGGTTTGGGTTGTTCGTAAATGTCCCTCCAAAAGGCCTCCACGCGATCAGCAGTTGGCGGCTGCTCTATGGCTGGAGGCGGCTGTTGGAAAAGGCGAGAAGGTCTTTCGTAGAACATTCTGTTCTGCTCCAGACCTCTCGCCCGCGCCACCAACGATCGCTTAGCAGCGATTAGCATCCGTATCCTGTCAAGACAGTGTTGCTTGACAACAACCAGTACCGCTTGACTGAGTGTGTGATGGTCGCGCCTCAACCCGTAGGCTATCTGGCGCACTCGGCGCGTAAAAGGCTTCCCAGCCGCTCTATATTCCATCACACACTGGATACGGGATGCTTCCTGGCGAGCCAACTGGATTTTCGCTTCCATTTGGCGCACCCGTCTCTGTGCTCTCTCAACAGGAGAGTCTCTCACTCTCCCCTGTCTAGCTAGCCTCAGAGCCGCAGCGTAAATTTCGCAATTGATGCTCCAAATGTCAGAGGCCTCCGATAGACGTTCACCAACAACCTCATCCTCTCTCTTTAAATCTGCCAGCTTCAAGGACCTTCCGTTGTTATGCAAGGCCCTTCGGTCCCTGAAATCCCCAGGTGAGACGACTTGGTCGATTTCCCTCTCAGCGGGCCTTACCGGCGAACTTTCAGCCTGGTTAACAGGCCTTCCGTCCGCTGAAGGGGCAGGCTGAGCTGGAGCACGAACATATCCCTGCCTCCGGAGGTACGATACATAATCTCGCAAATTCTGAGAGGTAAGCGTGCTATGCTCTGGGTGCATTTCACACCACATCTCATACATGCGGGACATGTATCCCCTACGGCGCGGGCTACTGCTCTCGTAGCAGCTCAGCAGGTCATCCTTGAGCTCCGTCGTCCACCTAAAACGGTCCATGTTATTGCGGGGGTCGTCATCAGGGCAAATCGAAGCACCGCCACCTTGCCCAACGCCGGCTTCCGAAACCGGCTCGGTGTGGGTGCTTTTCCTTCGAGGTGGTCGAACCCGAAGATAGGGCCCGTCAGGTGGTTAGCCTTAGGGCCCGCAGCCGACATTTCCGGAGGCAGCCGCCCAAATTGCCTCCAGAGGATGGACCTGTGAGGGTTGCCGACCGACTTGCATCCTTTGGCTTCGGTATACCCCTCGGTGTCGCCACGCACCGAATAGCCTGTTGATGTTGGACGGCTTCCTGGGGGTTTATGAAAACAGCCGCTTCTAACATGAAGAACAGACGCTGTCGGAGTACCGCTCCTCACATGGAGATCCGTCGTGTCCTATTAATTGTGGAATAGCCGATCCTCTGGATGCAGACGCTATTCCACTGTGCTAGTTTTGGTCCGCCCCGGGTATTTCATTTCCCCGGTACCACCCATATCTGGGAGGCATTCCCCTATCCGCCACCTTGGGGAGGCGCCACTGAGAGGATCTAGCAACCCCTCGCGGCTACCTTACCTTATTATTATTATTATTATTATTATTATTATTATTAATTGGGGAGCTGTTCTAATTGGTTGTTTTCTGAACTGCAATTTGCGTGAGGAGGGATTGAATTGGCAGTGAGGGATTTTTTTGATTTTGTTATATTCTTCCAGAAGGGCATTTTCTTGAAGGATGAGTGGTGGAGCTATTTGGCTGTGGAGGAGGTATAGTGCAAATAATAGTTTTATGAATATGGTAGTTCCAAGCTTGAATATTAAACCTACTACACATGATTGTCCAAAACGGATTATCCAAAAATGAGTGTTCAATGGATATACATTTTCTAGTACTTGGATCTAACGGACAACATATGTACTAATTTTGGATGACAATTTGACATCCTGCGCTATCTGGGACGGCACCTTCTTCTTTAGGTGCCATCCCCGTTCTGGAGGTTGGCAATCATCAAGGTAATTCGAACTTTTAAAACCGCCGCTCTAGATAGCTGGTTATTGGAGTAATTATACCAATCCCTCAGATTCTTCAGCCATGAATACCTTTTCCTTCCTATCATTCTTTTTCCTGCTATTATTCCTTCTATTATTACTTGAAGTTGAGGATATTTCTCCCCCCTCATAACGTGTCCCAGCTACTGTAATTTTCTTTAGGGTTAGTAACACTTCTCTTTGCTTTTTCATTCTTATTAAGGGGCTTGGGTGGACACAACTATACGTATGTATTTGCCATGTAAAACATGGTCTTACAATTTCCTGCATAACTCACTTTATTTTCAAACTACACATATAATATTTCAGAAGGCGATAGTTAAGACCTTAGTGAATGATAACCATTTTCGATTTTCTCAAAAAAGATTTTTAATCTGCAAAAAAACTCGCAACGCAAAATCATACATTCTATAAATGCCTGTAATTTAACAACCAAACATGATATCAAAAAAAGGCTAAATAGTTGCACAAGCGCAAGCTTTCTTCTTCAATTTGCTCTTTGAGTCATTACTGTAAGTTTAAAGGTAGCATCAGGAGCTTGGAAATGCGAAACGCATTTTTATAGTGACCTTTGGACCTTACCTTTGGACCTTTTGCTCTTACCTTCTGATTTTTGGACTTATGTCGCCTCATCTTAGGCACACACACTGGAGAAAGGAAACAGGCGGCTACGCCTCCTCGCTAACACGAGAATACATACGTCTTTTCTTTCGCGCGCTATACCCTAGACACCTGATACAGTTTCGTTTGTAACTTTTAACTGTAACTATTCTCAGAATTCGACGATATATCCATATTTCAAAACTTTCGAGGAGTTGGGTACCTATTGTTTTCATTGTCCACATTTCCATCCCATAGATAGTACAATACAGGAAATACGTACCATCTCACAAGCCGCATCTTCAATTCTAGGCTTAGATCCCGACTACTCAGCACTTTTTTCAAGCTGACTTGGAGGCAGCACGTAGATTATAAGGTAAGCAAGGCTCTAAACTCATTGTGGGCCTGCAGAAGAGTTGTCGGTAGTAGCTGGGGCCTGAGCCCAAAAGTGGTGCACTGGCTCTACACTACAATAGTCAGACCGTCATTAATATATGGCTCCATAGAGTGGTGGACCTGTATAAAGACGGAGGCAATAAGAGCCAAACTTAATAAGGTTCAACGTTTGGCATGTCTTAGTATAACCAGTGCAGTGCGCACAACACCTTTGAGTACCATTGAAACACTATTGAATCTTCCTCCTTTGGATCTGGTAATTCAAGGGGAAGCTAGAAAAACTGAGGTCCGTCTCTGGAGTCAGGGTAGCTGGACTTCTATGAATCCAGGCAAAGGACATTCGACGATTCTAGCAGAGTTGCAGGAGGATAGTCCTATTTTGTTGGCGAGGAGCGATATAGTTTCTCCTACGGATCGCTTCAATCGCAAATTTACGGTGGTGTTCCCGTCAAGGGAAGGGTGGGAGTCTAGGGAAAGACAGCTCATCGAAGAAGGAGGACAGGTATGGTACACAGACGGTTCACTCGCTGGAGAGGGCTCGGGCTCGGGAGTCTACGGACCCCATACAAGACTTTCATTCCCTCTTGGGGGGCACACCACAGTATTCCAGGCTGAGGTCTATGCGATACTTGCCTGTGTAAATCGTATTCGGGAAATTGACGGGTCTAGGAGACGGATTACTATCTGCTCTGACAGTCAGGCAGCCATCAAAGCACTGAATGCTTGGAAAATAACGTCGGGACTGGTCCTGGAGTGCAGGAGGGCTCTTGACGACACCTCAGCTAAACACAAGGTATCACTGATGTGGGTACCTGGGCACGCTGGGGTAAAGGGTAATGAAATGGCGGATCATCTGGCTAGGATGGTATCCAGAAACAGTTTTGTGGGCCCAGAACCAGCCTTAAGACTGTCTGCAAACTTGATTAGGAAAACAACTGGAGAGTGGATCCAGAATCAACACTCTCTGAGATGGAACAACATCTCTGGTCATCTTTGTCAGGCTTGGGAGCTATTAGCAGGGCCTGCAGAGAGAATAGGACGATTATGTCTCTCTCTGGATAGGAGTAACTTGAGATTGCTAGTAGGCTTATTAACGGGTCACAACACCTTCAGGCGTCACTTGTTTGTGATGAGGGTGGTCAACGACCCAACGTGCACGTGGTGTGGTGAAGAGGAAGAATCCTCGTTACACATCTTGTGTCGCTGTGAAACCCTGGGTTATCACAGGCAGACTATGCTGGGCTCAAGAACCTTGGAACCAATAGAGATAAAACGGATAGGACCTAAGAATGTACTTGCCTTTGCCAAAAGGGCAGGTCTTAGGAAGTAGCGCGGATAGAGGCGCAAAAGGGCCCATCGTGTGGCCTGTGCACCAGCCACATTCCGTGCTGGATAGCCTCTGGTCCTTATTCATTCAGCACTTTTTTCATTTTTATGAAATGTATTTCTGGCTTTCTCTATGCGTATTCTTATTTCAACGGAGCAATAGTTGTTGTTGGATGGCACCACACTGCACCATCTAGCGGCACATTTTGTTCAAAAACCAACCGCCATATTTGGTAGTGTTTGACGAGTCGATGGATCGCCTGATACTCCCTCACCTACGATGTGCGAAGTAAAAAGGCCTCCCGAGCGCCAACATCGACAATAGCATCCAAAGCGAGTCAACATACGCGCCGCCGAATGTTTTCACGTGGAGCTTCCCAGCCACCAGAGAAAATATTGACGCGGAGCGGTGTGTTCGCGGGGCAGGGGGAAGGGGGGTGAGCGGAATCCGCCATTGCCATTATCTCCTTTCCGAAAAAAGAACAAACGTTCGCGGCGTCGTGCACCTGAAGATTGATGGGGTGCGTTCGGCAGCGTTTGTTTATCGCCGGAGGCGCTCAACCGGAAAACTGGACGCCGCCGATGCCTACTAGATCCTGTTACGCTCCCTTCTGCTCGCTACATTTGCATTCTGCGACTCGAATTACCATCGATTTCCTGCATACAAGGTGCTTTTACTTCCCACACCGATAGGTGAGGGGAGTATTGTAATCGCGAAAATTTTCGATTTTGAGATAATACACTTTTTGGGCGTTTCATGATGTCTACATAACGAAAATCCATGTCACTCATTTCCGTCGGTCTGTCTGTCTGTCGGTCTGTCTGTCTGTCGGTCTGTCTGTCTGTCGGTCTGTCTGTACGCGTTTTTCTGTCCTCGTGATCTCAGTAACCGCTGCATGGATTGTGATGAAATTTGGGCAGCGATATTCTGTGGGGTCGTAGTAGGTAATGCTGCTATAATTTTGAAAATCGGTGCATTGGCGGCGGAGTAATTAGCAAAAAACGAAAAATTTCAGATATTCTCCAAACTTCGTTTTTAGGCGTTTTAGGTGTTCCTGATCATTTTCTACTTTTTTTTGGGTGGGGGTGGAAATTGGGGTGGTTGGGGGTTGGGGGGGTTGTAAAATTGAAAAATTTGTTGTATTCATAATAGACTACCCACTGATCTGTGAAGGAAGATCTAGCGACATAAATAACTTTTTTAGGTCTATCCGAACATTGCCTTATGCCTATTACAGAAACTAAAGGACAGAATTTTTTCCGATGTATACAGGCTGTCCATTTGGTGTGTAATTCTCGATATCTCGTAAGGTATAGCTGACAAAAGAAAATCTCAAATACAAAAGTTATTTGGTTACTTGAGACGGATATTCCAAAAATATTTTGAAATATACAGGGTGTTGCGGGAAAGTAGGATAGAGATCAACTTGATTTTTTTATATGGAACTATAACCTTCTCTTAAGTTCTTCTAGTGTCCATCATTGATCTCTATTCAACCCTAAAATATTTTTGGAATCGGTTGCGACGTTGCCAAGTTATAATTTATTTTCTATTAATTTCCGCATTTGCAAGGTGCAAGTAATACGTCCAAATTGATATATTCCTTTAACTTTTCTCAATAATATTATACAGAAAGTTACTTGAATATTAAGCGGATATTATTCTGGATGCTACCAGCAGTTTGTATCTACAGGGTGTTTTTGGCAGAATTTTAAATTCCGGCAAATTAAAGGTCGTTTTATACTTTGTTTTTTTAAATGTAACACCCTGTATTTTTTATTTTAAATCGAAATAACTAATACTCTATCTCCCCTTGTAATATTTTTTTCGCGTTTTCGACGTTGCCAAGTTATAAATTATTTTCCCAAATTTTTAAACAAGTATCCCCGATTTTAATTTATTTTAAATAGAATCCTCTACTTATTTTTATTGCAATGAATTGCGCATGTGGAATTTAGTAAGATCTCACAATTTCAAAATTTTGTTTCTATTAATTAATGAGATACGGCAACACCAATTCTTCAGTAAACGGTACCGGAACGCTTAAATATTTCCAAAACTGCCACAGCTGAAGAGGTGAAATTCAATACAAAAGTTTGTATTATTGATAATAGGCTGTTCATTGACCTGTGCAGGAAAGACCTAGCGGCATATGACAATAATTTGGGGGGGGGGGTACAGGCGATGATTTTGTTGCAAGGGGATCTCAGACTGAATCTTTATGCTATGGGAAAATAATAAACTGGTATCACCGTAGTGTGTGGGAAGTACTGAGTCAATCAACTTGACTAAATTTTTTTTTAAACGTGCGAAATTGTGCTTTAACGCTGCCTTTCCAGCAATGTTTTTGATAGGAACAGCCTATCAGGTGAAATGAAGTCAAGTTGATTGACTCAGAGTACTGTCCACACGTTACGGTGGTATCTGTTTGTTATTCTCCCATAGCATTAAGCTATACTCTGAAAACCTTTTGGAAACCTATTCATCGCCCGCTCACCCGCAAAATTAAGTGAGTTATGCCGCTAGGCCTTTCTTTCACATGTCAATGGATAGCCTATCATGAGTACAACAAATTTTTCAGTTTTACAATCCTCGACCCCTCATCTCAAATTCACCCCCACCGAAAAAAGTTATGGTCTATTATAGGTTTCGCTATGGAATGAGACCTATTTTGTATTTTTGGAACCTCTACATAGGTAGCTATGGCTAAATTAGTACAACATTCGTGCATCAATTAAACAAAAAGCAAAATGGCTGCTATTTCATTATGGCGGGGGAAAAATACTTTTGAGGTGTGATATATCGATGAGAATGGAGAAGTTTCCAAAAAAAAATAAAATTTGGAAAATTCGTTATTATCTGATAGTCTATTTCTTCACTTGAAGAACGTCGAAAAAATCATCTGAATATTCCAAAAAACGGCGGAGTTATTCAATTTTATATTTGCGTAAAGCGACCGCGGAGGTGAAAATCTGTATGACGTCACAAGTCGCATGTTATTAATAATTATTGTTCGTGGCAGCCACAGTTTGGCCGGGACTCCACTATGCATACGCTGCGCTGTACGGTATGCGACATTTAGACTTGACTGGAACGGCGAAGGTGTTTGTTGTAACGGGCAGACGCCAGTATATTTTTGAAGTATGGAGGAAGGTTACGTTCGTGGTGATTCTAGTAATCTTCCTAAAGTGGAGGACATTATTATGGACTTTTACTTCCCACATCGATAGATGAGGGGAGTATTGTGATCGTGAAAATGTTCGATTTTGAGATAATACGCTTTTTGGGTGTTTTATGATGTCTACATAACGAAAATCCACACATTTCCGTCGGTCTGTCTGTACGCGTTTTTCTAGCCACGTAATCTCAGTAACCGCTACATGGACTGTTACGAAATTTGGCAGCGATATGCTGTGGGGTAGTAATAGGTAATGTACTTAAAAGTTTGAAAATCGGTGCATGGGTGGTGGAGTAATTAGCAAAAAAACTAAAAATTTTAAATATTCCTCAAACTTTGTTTTTAGGCGTTTTAGACGTTCCTGATCATTTTCTACTTTTTTGGATGGGGGTAATATTGGGGTGGTTGGGGGGTGGGGGGTTGTAAGCTGAAAAATTATTGTATTCATAACAGGCCGTCCACTAACCTGTGAAAGAAAGGCCTAGCGTCATAATACACTTTTTTAGGTGCATCCGCATATTACCTTGGCTATTACGGATCGTCGACTTAGAATTTTCTGATGTATACATGCGAGAGTATTGCTTCTGATCATTGTGTATGGTGTAACTACGAAACTATGGGATTGATTTCAATTAAATTTTCACACAGTATTACTAAAAACATAAAACTCAATTTTTTGTATTCATAACAGGCTATCCATTGAAATATTTGTTTGGTGTTTTTATGGTGGTGTCAGTACATCTGAGTACATTGCAATATTTATAGTTTCTCGGTCTGCTAGACATATGCTAATAATACGGAGTACCAATAAACTGCAGTGTATCGTTTTGTCACCGTCGGCGTCCCTACTCTACTGAAAACAAGGAATAACAACATGAACGAGGAGGCCGGCGCCGGCGGCGGCAGCGTGGTGGCTTGCGGGAGCAGCATCCTCGACAGGGCATACACAGGCTTGCGTTGTGTCGTGTGACGTGACGTCACAGCGGCTTCGCGCGGAGGATACGGCAATTCAAACTTTGAAGGACTATAACTTTTCTATTAATGGAGATAATTACAAGTTTTTTTCGCCGTCGTTCTCTAACTGTTTAGGACTATCTGATTAACTAAAATTTGAAAAAATAGAAACTTCCTCGTTAACGTATTTTATCCTCCTAAAGACTCCGATACCGATGACCGGACACATTGTATACATCAGAAAATTCCTTGCGTCCCTTGGTTTCTGTAATAAGCATGGCAATGTTCGCATGCACCTGAACAAGAGTATTATGTCAATAGGTCTTTTTTTCTCAGGTCAAGCATGTCAGACAGTACCAATCAGTCGTTATTATCAAGCATCAAGTAAGCCGCTGTCATAAGTATAAGGTCTTTTTGAAATGCCATGGTACTCAAAACTGGTTATTTTGAACCGTTGTGGGTGTGGTGAAGGACAGGCCAGAGGTTTGCCTTACTTAGCAACTATTTGCGCTACCCTCGTAAACCAAAAATATCTTGACAAATTGTCAGTTCAGCTACAATATGGCATATCCGTACGAGGTAAAAATAAAGTTTTCAGTACTCGTACAAACGTTGTGTATGCGTCGCAACATAACCTGTGAATTAATGCATTCCAGCGTTTGTTAGAAACAATGTAATTTTGGAAAACGTTGTAAAACTACACTTGAATAGAGCGCTACAGCTTTTGGAATCATATTACATTTTGCTCCACAAGCCACCCACAAACAATGAATTTTGGTTCAGTTTAACGCATCTATTGAATACTGGTGTAATCGTCGCTGTATGGTTAACTGCATTCCAGTTTAATAGCGGTTCAAATAAAATCGACTATGACACAATAGCAAACGTGTAAGAACAATAAATTGATTATTGTTATTATCAATCTGAATATTAGGTGAGAAGTTTAATGATTGCGCATTTATTATCGCTACATTGACATCCCAATGAATTGGTGAGTTTTTAATGCCCAGTTGCTCCAACTTTCACTTAAGGAACGATTAACAAAGGAAACCTCAACATTTAAGATGACCTTAAAGTTCCAATCGTTTGCACGGGCGTCAATCGAACCTTACTTAGTTCAGTACTTGTTATATGTGGCAACGCTGGTTCTGTGCCTATTTTTGTGTTTTGTCACTCCTATTTTGTGTATTGTGTTCGTGTTCACCATTTCTTCTTGTTCCTTGGGTTGGATTGGAGTTTGAACTTTGAAGTTTGTGCTTTGAAGTATTGAAGTCAACCTTAAAACTTACCGTTTTTGTACAATAGAATATATATTAGAAAAAAAGAAAAATGAGTGAATGTAAACAAGATATAGATGCCACAGTATTTTTGTAAAGCCTAAACGTTCTGGAAAAGCTTAATTCATCTAGCTCCTCAAAGCAATTTGGCCTGTAGTAAATACGCATAGGAATTCCATACTCCAGAAGCCACGACATTGGCAACTTCCACATCATCATCCAAAAAATCGAAATCTTCCATAATCACGATAAAAAGACAGCACCAGATGACAATGATGTGATAATTAAATGCAAAAGGCAGTTAAGTCGTGTTTAAGTCGCTAAAATCAAGCACTTTATAAAGGGAGGTTTAAGGAGACTTTGAGTATTCCTTAAATGTTGGTGCAATGAAATATTCTACATAAGCATGATTTAAGAATGCTTAACATTTAAGGCTTCCTTAGCAGAGTTAGTGCAAATGGGCATAATACTACGTTCCAAAATCCCATCTATCCAGTGAGCAGATGAATTTTCGAGGACAGTCACATGATTCCAGATGTTAGGGATGCGGGAATATTTATGAAACGTCAAAGATCTTTTTTTGATAATTTTGACATATAACATAACCTGCGCTGTTTTCTCAGAGTCAGAGTTACCCGTTCGAATGTCAATGCATACAAATAAAGCAGAATAGGTTATGTTAAGTTGTTAGCTGTCAAGTGAAATATATCTTTTGACAGTCTTGACACAAAGGTCGCTAAAATCTCAATTTGGTTTCCGAGCAAAACGATGACATCCATGGCCTCGGATATGCAAATAATACACAGATTTTTGTTGACAGTTTGATGTTGAGTGAATACTGAAACGCTACAGAGCAAATCGAGGTCTTTGATGGGATTTTGGAACGTAGTATAATAACTCCTACCGGCAGTTGGTAAAATGAGGTTGTGGTTATGTAAACACAAAATTATATATATATGACAGTTTTTTACGATGTAAAGTCATTCTTCGTTATTTCATTCATCCTTATGGCTTCTGCACGTTAGCGCAATTAACCAGCACATTGCTGGCTGGCTCTTGACCATGTGAAAGTCCAAAAAGAAAAGCGTTACTTTGCTTCTTCTTGATCAAAAAAGATGAATACCGCGTATTACACAGTATCGACGATTTGAGAATATAATATTATATTATATCAATTCTCACAATTGACAAAGATTGGAAATTGGTAATATTGAAATCTACGTGTTATAACGTCCCTAACATAAAATCCCCGCAGATCACCTATACCCTGTTACCCGATACTTTAGACTGTCATCCGTGTCAACAGTATGTTTGGCTAGTTATAACTAAAAATCCCCCAGAAATCATCAATCATGAATGAATCTTGACACATGTTTTGACGGTATACGTACAGGGCTGCACTCGGTGCTCGTACCGCTACTGACGAGTAATTGACGCTTAACAATATACAGGGTGTTAATTAAGTATATTAACCACGAATATAACTCCGCAAAATAGAAAGAAAATGTCATATGAACATGGGTCCGGAAATGCTTCCTAAGGGAGCTACGCCCCTTTGCATGGGGCACCCTGAAGACGGGTTTCCCTCGTTATTCTCGAAACCATTCATAACAGAATTACGAAATTAGGTAGGATGGGTACACTTTTGAGGCTGAATCTGATTCTGAATTCAGAATTTCATAATTTTGATTAGAGGCGTATCATACGGGAGGAGTTAAGGGTAAAAACAACCCCATTTTCTAACTGGTAATTTTTTTTGACATTTTGATTTTAGAATATGGAATTTCAGAGATTTCTTCGTAAAAATGGTTTCTTAGTACATCTCGATAAGGCTAACCGTTTTCGAGAAAAATGCAAATTATTGAATACAATAGCCTGCATCGATTCAATAATTTGCATTTTTCTCGAAAACGGTTAGCCCCATCGAGATGTACCATGAGATCATTTTTACGTAGAAATCTCTGTAATATCATATTCTAAAATCAAAATGTAAAAAATTACCATTTAGAAAATGGGGTTATTTTTACCCTTAAGTCCTCACGTATGATACGCCTTTTTTTTTTCTCCTACCTTTTGGCATTAGACGTATGATACGCCTGTGATTTAAATTACTAAATTCTGAATTCAGGATCAGATTCAGCGTCAAAAGTTTACCCATCGTACCTAATTTCGTAATTTTGTTATGAATGGTTTCGAGAATATCGAGGGAAAACCGTCTTCAGGGTGCCCCGTGCAAAGGAGCGTAGCTCCCTTAGGAAGAATTTCCGGAGTCATGTTCATATGACATTTTCTTTCTATTTTTCGGAGTTTTATTCGTGGTTAGAGTTTGTTAACATACTTAATTAACACCCTGTATAAACAAAAAAATGTATTTGTTTCGGTCAAGCACTTTTTCTGTGAATTTTAAGATAGTGAATCAATTTCTTTCAATTTTGGCAATGATATATCCAGTAAAATATTACTAAGACGGTCCTGACTTGCAGGATTGCCAATTCGGACGACTACAAGAAATTAAATCTCAGCTGCACTTCTTCATCAATTGATACCTATCAAATAGCCGTGAAGCCAGTCCAAAGTATCAGGTAACAGAGTATATATACGCTATATAAATATATTTAGACTAGTAATTATTTGGTTTTTATCTCCTAGAATTTGTCTCAGAAAGTAGTTACTAATGTTGTAGGATTTTTTGTTTACTAATTTGAGAGGAGGGTCATATTAATTACCTAACTTATTGTTTATATGTAAGAAATACTGAACAAGAAAAAAAGTCATAAATAAACTGTCATCTATTGTTCACTATTTACAACATATAGCTTACGTTTATTTTGTTTGTGTATTGTGAATTTCGCTATATCTCCTTAAATTGGTACGCAAATTAGTAGTAAATTGGTTACAAAAGTAAATCATATCAAATACAGCCTTGGTTAACATATCATCCACTAGAGGGTATGCTATGAACAAGTTTTGATAACGGCCTATATTCAGTTTCATATCTAAACCAAGGCTCAACAAACAATCAGCTGTCATTCTCAAGGTCTGGGGATGCTTTGCGCCGATCCCTTTGCGCATCGACATTTTGGGTAGATTGGTTCTAATTTCAACAGAATAGAATATGAGTACAGGGATAAATAATATAGATATGAGTACAGAGATAAATAATATAGATCTCGGCGCAAATCTAGTACTTTATGGGAGGTAAACATTAAGGACAAGATAAACACTAAGGGCAATATAAACTTTATGTTTACCTTCCTTTTGCACCGCATAGGTTGAGTATTATTTCTTAATTCTGCCCTGTTGTACACTTTTTTCTACTCCGCGCTTGTCAGTGTGAACAAAACTATCCCAAAATGGCGTCGCTGATGTCAGATATTTGCAACACGTCATCACAAAGCTGAGTAATAGCGTTTTCGACTTACTGCACTGATTTTAACCACGATTGCACTACAGTGCACATTGAAAACTCGTCTGGTGCCCAGAAGTGCAATAAATCTGAACTGGTAAGTCGAACATACACCAAATTTCAGTGCAATTCAAGTAACTGTTCTGTCAGCCAACTGATCCGCCTTATTCAATAATTTATTCTATCTATCGACATAAAAACTAACAGCATTTTGTGCAATATGGCTTTTGCACTAAAAATGAATATCTATCTATATCGGTAAATACTTATGTATATCTTGTTGTATCTCTTCTGCCGTCAGTATATGAACATCTTCAACAAATATTCATATTTTTGGGACACCCGCAGCCGTTGTTTACAATTTAACTAGATATGCTTCAATTTCCACATCATCCGAAGATGACGATATTCGCAGTTCTTCCAACTACACTTTCCGCACCTTTCATGCTACTATGAATACTACACCACTACTCAGTTCTTAATTCAAAAAATTATTTTCTCTGACAAATAAAATAGGTTATAATTAATATTTTAAACGTCAAAAATGCACTGAAATCTCCACGAGCTCAGAGAGTCCGTGGCGAAAATTTGCACTCAAGTGCAATTAAGCGGATAAGTTGAAAACAAAAAACCACACTAGTTTTGCACTCAAATCTAAGACGAACATAATTTTGACACTTAGTTCCTATGAGTGCAGTGACAGGGCAATAAGTCGAAATAAGACAGCTGATTGTTAAGCCGTGTCCAAGTACTGATAAGTGTTTCTGTTGTACCTGACTGGCGTAAACGTTTGAAGACGCTTGTCTTTTATTAGGCTATACTTTATATTGAAAAGATTTGTGTCTAATTCAACAAAGCAAGCAGATAAAAGAACAGATACAGAAACGGCCGTTGCCCGAATTTGACACATACTGTCATAAGTGTAGATAATTCTGACAGTGCACATATTTCATTAGTGCCAACCCTAGTGAATTTAAACATAACCAACTAGATTTAACTACACCAGCTATTGTAAAACTGGTCTCAACTTTAAGCCTGAACATAGCTAAGCTTAGGTTTAGTAAAACTTATGTCAAACGGGCATTCGTACAACTAGCTCTGTAAGTTTAAGCAGCATTGTAACACTGATCTCAACTTTAAGCCTGAACATAGCTAAGCTTAGGTTTAGTAAAACTTATGTCAAACGGGCATTCGTACAACTAGCTCTGTAAGTTTAAGCAGCATTGTAACACTGATCTCAACTTTAAGCCTGAACATAGCTAAGCTTAGGTTTAATAAAACTTGTGTTAAACCAGCATTTGTATAACAGGCGCTAAAAGCTCAAGCAGCATTTTTGTGATTTCTGTTGTTCATGATGTGGAAGGCGAAACAAAAAACTCCATTCAGTGGAAGTGGAAACCCAAGCACACGGCTCTGTTTCCGGTAGAAATGGATGCGTCCTGAGGGAAAATAGCCCATTATCGACCAGATTCTTATTCGAAGATGTGCATGCCAGGACGTAGAATAAGTTTCTAGATATTTCTCACCTGACACCTGCTATCGATCAGTGGTAGTCAGAGCCGAATGTAGAAAATTTGTATTTGGAGGACTAATAGAATTTTGCCTCCAACCGTTATTGGAACGCGACTTTTCAAGCTGTCAGTTGAAGCTAAAGCATACCATTACTGTATTCTGTATTAGTTTCTGCCGATTGTTAGTCCAGTCAGTCATGTTATTGTTGAGAAGTAACATCCAATCTAATCTACAGCTTCACAGACGACAGTACATTAATATCGTGCATGGAACCAGGCAAGCCACTATCATCCCAGAAGACGGTACGTCGGCGACAGCAACATGACTTACAGATCAACGTAGATATCAAAACAATTGTCGAGTGGGGATTATGTAAATAAAGTACAGTTCAACACACAGAAGACTTAGGCAACTACACTGACAAACAAGTCTCACGTTGGCTTACCAACTGTGGAAAAAGAGGCCCATCCAATAGTTGAATCACCTTCTGTGAAGCTTTTGGGGATAAACATCAACAATAACATGTTTTGGCTCGACGACGTCATCAGTATTGCTAAAACGACATCCCAGAAGCTTGGCGTTTTGTTTCGCTGCAGGAAGCTGTATTTACACCAAAGCAACTACTGTTGCTCTACAAGGCACAGATCCGACCGTCGTTGGAGTATTGTTCTCATGTGTGGGGATGTGCTCCGAAGCACTTTCTAAAGCTTCTGGACAGTATCCAGCCTAACGTCACAAAGAATCTCCACGGCCTGGAACATCGAAGAAGGGTGGCTGACCTGTCCCTGTTTCACAGTTTCTATCACGAAAGTTAGTGAGTGAGCTCTTCCAGATAGTAACACCAAAGGCCGTCCAAACGAGCAACACTAGAGGGCTCTCCGAGCTCATCCTTACCCTACTTCCCGAACCAGTCTCCTCTACCACTCCATTTTTTGGAAAACTTCGACGCTGTGGAATGAGCTGCCGGGGAATATGTTTCGCGATGGCTACAACCTACAGCGTTTCGAATCGAACGCGCATCGTCCCTTATCCCCTCGCAGTGCTTCTACAGTGCCACAGGTTTTCAGCGTTTGCGGGAGGTTGACCATAAAGAATTATCAGAGCGGTCAATGAAATCTTGATGACTTTTTTGTATTGAAAGGTAGATTTTAAGAGTAGATACAAAAATAGTGAATATCTCAAAATATTCCTTGAAGCATGTAGATTACATTTCTGCATTGAAAAATAGGGTTGACGATAGTTTCAATTAGTTATTAATTATTCTAGTCATGGTAGTTAAAACTGTTCCGGAAATTAAGAGATCATATTGAAAACTGGCAACACCGCGCTATTTTACAAACATATCTAAGACGCCAATACTGAGAAACGCACTGTTGATAAATTGATTATGTAATAATAATGGAATCAAAACAATAACTAAGTTATTTCAACTGATATTTTAAAATAAAAACCTTATAAATATCTAGTTTATATAAAAATAATTTTCAAATAGTTGCAAGATTATTATTATAATTTGCAACTTTTTTAAGTCTTGTATAATTTTCATGAAAAGTTAGTACTCATTTGAATCTAGCGTAGCGAAATAACGTCCCTAACTGAAACACGCCAACATACGCTTGCTATTCATTATTTTTATAAACAATGTCACTCTTCAATATTACGAACGGCAAAACTATTCATAATATTAATGTTTTCGTGTTGCTAACAGAAAATGACAGGAAAAGAGGCGACTACCACCGAAATTTGAATCCTAGACCTCTGGAGTTCCAGTACGACGCTCTACTAGCTGACCCGTGGCGGTCATGGCAACCCAGCCTGCAAAGCGTCAGCTGACGACTCTACTACCGCCAACCTTTGGCAGTACGGAGAGGCTTGTATCTGTGTCATGGAAGAAAATCCGTTGGGTCAGTAACAATCTCCGACCGCGATGAACTTCCGATGTCACTAGGTCGAGCCAGCATAGATACAGGGTGAGTTTTTAGTACCGGCTCAGTCGATAATTCCACTACTGTAAGAGATAGCGAAAAAAGTTGTATATAAAAGTTGTAGCCACGGATATGCTCTTTGCTCAGAAAATACTTAGATTTATACATTGTGGTCCATAACATCGTGGTGATGCAAACATGCATTTTTTTAATAAGATATTTATTTTTTTATTTATAATATTATTCCATATTCAAATTTTACTAATGATTTCCGTTCTTCCAATATAGGGTATTGTTACATTATACAGGGCATTCCAAAAGTTATGACCATTCTTATATCCAAATCGCTGTCAAATGAACGTACTGTATATCAAAAAGTGACGGATCAAACATAAATTTTTTAAACGGATGGATAAAAAATAATCTATAGCTTTAAAATCGGCTATAAAAAATAAATAAGTATATTCAGTACAGGGTGATGTAGAATACAAAATCTAGATTTTCTCTCTTTTCTCACTTGTTATGGCTGCATTCATTAGTTTTTGAGATATTTCGATTTTTCTACAAAATTTAAATATATACCTTCTGTTTGTTTAATAAAATTTATTTATTTTGAGAAAACACTTTTATTTTTGCTTAACAAACAACTAAAATATAAGGTCATAATAGTACTTGATCAAGTCAAAATACTGAATTAACGAGATAGTATAGGTCAAGTGTGCTAAGGAAACAATTTTATAGACGTCATGCACAATTATCAAGCAGATCTATCAGGTAGCCTATAAAATATTAAACGACACAGTCCAAATGAAACGATTCTTCAATCTGTTAAACACATTAGTTTTAGAGTGCCTCCGTTCTGGTTCTAGAGGCAAGTAGGCGATTTCTCAAAGACTCACCTAAATACCCTCAATAGAAAAGTTAATTTTTAAAGCTAGTTTTTGACACGGTATGGAATTATTGAGCAGGTTATGAAAACTGTCAATTTTTCAAAGCCTACTTGACAAATCTGCTAGACAATTATGCATCACGCCTACAAAATTGTTTCCCCAGCATACTTGACTTTATTATCTCGATGATTTGGGTTTTTGACTTCATCAAATACTATCATGACCTTATAATTTAGTTGTTCGTTAAATAAAAAAACAAATTCGGTAGTACTTTCTCAAAATAAATTAATTTCAGTACACAAAAAGAAGCTATACTTTAAATTTACCGAAAAACCGAAATATCTCGGAAACTGATGGACGTAGGTACAATAAGTGCTATACAAAGATGAAAAAGCATATTAAAAGCAATTCTTTGTTATAATAAAATATTGAGGATTACTTTAAAAAACAAGAGAAGATCTGGATTTTGCATTCTACACCACCCTGTATACGAATATGTGTCGCGAGCTTTTCTCACAGCCGATTTTAAAACTAGAGGATATTTTTGATCTTTTCATGTAAAAAAAATAATTTTTGATCCATTACTTTTTGATATACAGTACGTTCGTTTGACAGCGATTTGAACATAAAAATGGTCATAACTTTTGAAATGCTCTATATAATGTTATAGTACCTTGTATTGTGAGAAGAGGAATGATCAGTAGAATCTAGAAATGGGGTAATATATAGGGTGGCTCATTTAAAAAGATATATGTTTGCATCACCACGTAGTTATGGATCAACCTGTATAAATCAAAATATTTTCTGAGCAAAGAGCATATCCGTGGCTACAACTTTTATATACAACTTTTTTCGCTATCTCTTACAGTAGTGGAATTATCGACCGAGCCGGTATATCTGTGTGGGTAGTGAATGTATTATTACAATTTTTCATTATGTTGGCCGCATGTCGGTTTCTCAAATCAAGATGCCACCAGAAATTAATGTCTATATTTCCTAAGTACAGTCCTGGTCAACAGACCACCATGTAAGCTACCTTTCACGCACGTTCAATCTTTTTCTCTCTCCCTATCATTGAGGACGTTAATGCCCTAACATGAGTTGCAGAATCAACTGTTCTTATGCCAGGAAGACTAAAAAACCTTGTCTATTTTTTGAAGGACCATGGTAATCATCATTTGCTGCTTGAATTCAGAATAGCAAAAGGAGTGTCTTTGAAATTTTAGTACTAATCAATATATTGCTACCATACGATTCAATTTAGAAGAGGCTCAGATATTTCGTCAAACGACTGTGTATCCCATACTTGCAGAGGAAAAATAGAGAACATAGGTTGACTGGTCTTCAAACCTGTACTTCTATAACACTGACGATTATTCAACAAAGGAAAAATATATATTTCATTAATATTAAGAAGTACTACAGTAGTATACTCACATATCTATGTAATTCCCTACAATGCGCACAATTTAGTAGCTCAGCTACAAGCGCTCCTAGGAGCAATCGTCCAATTCCATATATCGGCATCAACCTGAAAACAAAACGAAATCTATCATGCATGCGATTAACATTACTATTTTTACAAGAAAACTGGACTATCCTTTAGACCACATATTTTGGAAGGTAAACTTTCACTGACCATGACGTTCCGACAACTTTCGAATCCTTTGTCAGATGGCCAAAGCATCAGTCAAGAATTCTACGTAATTAGGTTTTTGGAAAAAAAATTAACATTTTTTGTGAAAAATGGAAAGGGACCCTCAAATGTGGCTTTACTTGTGCATCTGTTTCCTAGGCAACATGTACAAGACGGCAGGGTTCATTTGGCGACGTTGTTATATTTCAAATCAAAGTTTGTTATGCCTATGCCTACGCATTTTGATATTTTCTGTTACCTCTTTTTGTTTTGAGCCAGTATTTCGTGCTTTGTACCGGATATTTTCCCGGATGTAACCTAAACTGACAAAACCGTACTCCAAATTGACCTAGAAAATCGCCTTGACTGCAACGGAATGACATGTTGACATTTCATTACTTGAGTATTACCATTGATTAACGTATTTGGGACTTTGTTTGTTGTAAGTAATTTTTATAATCTTGTCCCTTTAGTCTAGTTCGTGTGTATTTTTCTGTTAAGTTAGTTGTTTTCTTCTACCCTGAACAGATATTTGTTTATATTTCGTGACCTGCTATGTTGCCTATAGGTAGGAAAATTGAAAAACGCCGATTTGTTTGAAAATTTAAAATTAAATGAAAACTACGAGATTGATATACACAACCTTATATCATTAGAAAGGTTATGAAATTCTACGTTCAACCGTATAAAAAGAATTAGGCATTCCCATTTGACAAAATCAAGTTATCGCTGATCAAAGTTTCCTTAATCAATCGACCGATTTCGCCAAGCGCAAAAGTAATTTAAATTTGACAGTTTTACCAAAGCTGACGAATTTTATGCTTAGTAATATGGCAAAGTCACAGCCTTCCAAATTTTATAATCTCTGCGATATTCAATTTTTTCCTGATATCTACTTATACCGGTAATGGTGATTTGCACCTAAACGGTTCACTTTAAGTCCCATGTATGATACATAAGGTCACACTGGAATTCACCAAGGAATCTGAATATGCAAAAATATATGGGGTGTTCCATTTAAAAAAACATAACTTTGATACATTTCCTGTTTTTGGGACACCCTGTATAACATGAAAATATTTTTAAAATGTAGCCTTTATGGGTCTCAATCCATCCGAAATTATTATTTTAATTTTTATCGAATACTTTAGCCATAATGCTCCGTGTCGAATAACGTGAATAACCCTGTATAAGTATTATCCTTCCAATCACTTTTGACATATAGGTGACAATTTCAAATTCACTTAAAATGTCACAGTTGATACCCTGAACAGAAATGAAATGGAATATGCAAATATCTTGTGGAGGCTGTTCCAAAATATTTTAGTGTATTTAGTGCTTAGATTCGCCGCAAAGCTGACTTGGCCTTACATTTCGCCTATACTACATGGTACTGTTAACAAGATACTCAGAAAATAGCATATGTGGACTACTGAAGAAACATAGTAGAATAAAGTCAAAGTGAGACAGAGTCTTAAACCAGACGAGCAGTTGAAGGAAATGGAAAAGTGGAAATACAAGAGAGGTGGAAAACGAAGGAGTCACTGTAGTATATGAAATTAATGTACATATAAAAGTCAAATACAAAATGGGCTCACCAAGAAAGTTAACAGTATTTCAACTATATTGTATAGCAACTCATACGTAACTATCAGATAGCCACTTAAAATTCATTGATCTGAAATCTTACCCGAAATTATTCTCTTTTACTTCTCACATCGAATATTGTATTCGTGAAAATTATAGATTTTGAGATAATACGCTTTTTGGACGTCTTATGATATCTACATAAGGAAAGTCCATGTCACTCATTTCTGTCGGTCTGTCAGTCTGTCGGTTGGCATTCTTCTAGCCGATTAATGTAGTAATCGCAGCATGGATTGTGATAAAATTTGGGTAGAGGTATGCTGTGCGGTCTTAGTAGAAAAATGTTTGTTAATTTTGAAAATCGGTGCATGGGCGGCGGAGTAATTAGTAAAAAATAAGAAAATCGTGTTCATGTTCATTTTTTTTAATTCGGGTGGAATTGGGGTGGTGGGATGTAAAACTGAAAACTTTGTTGTATTTATAATGGGTTGTCCCTTGCCTGGCGGCATAATATACTTTTTTAGGTCCACCTGAACATTGCTTTGTTTTTACAGAAACCAAGCGACCTAGATTCTTCTGATGAATATAGTATGGCTTTTGGTCGTTTTGTATTTATTGTGTAACGTGGAAGTTATTGAATTGATTTTAATGATAGTTTGACAGTCTTATTACCGTGGCGGGGAGGCTGAAAAACGCGTATGGTTTTTGCAGCTCGTATCTGTGGCGGCGCAGCAATAGTAAACAAAACTTAAATGTATAAAAACATCAAACAGCTCAAACTCCTTTTTTAGGCGATTTGGGGTTCCGTTAACGTTTTCCAGATTTCTTTAAATGGTGTAAAATTGGGGTCCTTTGGGGATGGGAGGTTGTGTCACTGAAAAATCTGTGGTATTTCTAATGGACGTTGCCCTGTAAAGAAACGAGAATGTATTTTTCAGCTTCATGCTGCCCTACCTCAGACAAAAAATTATTTTTTAAATTATATTGTTGTATATATAACTCTGTAATGTGTATCATCATCACTAAAATTAAAGTAATTGAATTTCTAAACCGCAACGTTTCTGAAAATTGTATGAGTGACAATGAAACTAAATTAAAAAAGATATAATGCAATATAAAGTCGTTCAAACTCTGGCTGGGGAAATCCCGAAGCATTTTCATTGCCCTTTGAATATTGATACTGGTAATATAACATATTTCAAATATCAAAAAAATATCGTGCCATGTGGTTAGAATGTCAGAAGTATAAGAACGTAGGAAACAATTTACTTGACTAAATTCAAAGGGCGCTCCTCCTGTGAACCGGAAGCGATACTGACAAAACCCGACTTTTCCCGGACTAGTTTTTCATGCTGATTCCGAATCTGTATTTAGTTTTTCTCCAGCACCTGCAGTTTTGACTATCTTTTGTATACGGACAGACGGACGGACGGACAGACAGACGCTATGCATAAGCTCTCTTACAGTGACTGCTAAAACTGTGTCGTCCTATACTCTACGAAGAGAGATCAAGAAACTATTCACGATAGTTTTTGTGTTGGATATTCTTTGCGGGCAGGTGGACGATGATTTGATTGCAAGGGGACCTCAAACTATATAGGTTCTTTCCAACAGGCCTGAATATCGTACAATGTATCGTCACGGGCATGCGCAGGACGTGAAATGCGTTCCAACACGTTTTGTGACCGTTCATGAAACGGTCCATAAAGCGTTCCAACAGACTTCGTTACCGTTCATGGGACGTTTCTGTACGGCCAAATCTGTACTTGGTCCTGAGTAAGGACTGTGAGGACTGACATGCGCAGTAGAAAGTAAATCGCCCGCTTGGCGGCTTGGCGTACAATTTCATTTTGTCATTTCTATGCGCCTTCTTTCTTCTGTTTTTTTGCTTCCTCTAGTCGAGCTTGAGTGTTGAGATCACGTTGAGAAATGAGATTCGGTGATTATTATTATCCTGGTTTTTCTTTATTATTCATGGCTAAAATTACCCAAAATCCTCATTTTTCTGTTGTGGTTGATGGACTAACACCAAGTCATCGTCAGAAAACTCAGGCCCTGCTGAGAAATCGCCGAATCCATCGTCACTAATATTTACTATGATATAAATCACAAAAAAGTAGAAGCAGTGTTATCAATTTTAATAAAACTCTTGGCGTCTTTGCTTTTGACGGTGGCTTTGGAAATTAAATCGAGGTTAGTTTTTCTTTGACAGCTGTCAGAACTGACACGAGTCCAGCTAAATAAGAGAAAGAACCGTTCCAACAGATTTCCCTGTTTGTACGGTCAAGAGACCAACCAAAATCAACGCATGCGCACCTCAAATGATCCGGACAGTTTCATGACGGTTCACTGGACGGTACAAAATATGCTGTTGGTAAGAACCTTATATAGCTTCATGTCATGGGAAAACAATAAACTGGTATCACGGTGATGTGTCGGAGGTCCGTACTGTGCCAATCAACTTGACTATCCCTAAAAACGCTACCTGTTCCAAATATCAATGCGGCTCTAATAATCTCGCAGCTGAGCATAGAGAAGTGCAATGTTCCACATCGTCGGCCGGCATCCATCTAGTGGTCCGTCAGAAGAGGAGACTCCAATCCGGCAACTCCAATTAGGGAGGGCGATCGGCTAATGCAGCTTTCCGTTGGTTCGGCGATATTTCCGCTCATCTAATTAAGGGATGAAAGAGATGCGACCAGGGAGCGTCAATATGACGGGGGTCGGGCGGCAAAGGGTATTGCCGCTACGGATGCCAAAGGGCAGGCAACGTTTGACCCGGTAGGCGGGTGACGTCACACAATTATACAATGTTTTCCACCATTATGTCGACAAACTTTGAGGTTTGAAAATACGATTAAAGTTATCGAGAAAAAATGCGAAAAAAAGGGGTCAGCCTTTTAATTAATTTTTTATTACATTTTCAATTTCAGTATCACGACTCCATGGGTTCGCGCAGTTGTAGCGCCGTAGCTTGATTATTTATCGACCGATTCACGACATTTTGGACTCATTTAATAGGAGAATGACTGGGCATACCAACTAAAGCAAAAAAGATAATACCTGACAATTTCTAAGGCTAAAAAAATTTACCAAACTGAAAAAAAATTTAAATGCACTTATTTGGGTTACTTACAAATAATTTGAAAAAAGTCGTATTACTGTCTATTTATTAGGACATTTTAATGTTTAGCAGGACGTTTCCTGTCTTACCACATGCAATTCGTGTATGTAGCACAAAAATTTTCGACAGAATAGGCCTTTTGTATTATGACTTCTGTATCACAGCGCCATGTGTTCACGCAGTTGTAACGCCATATCTTGATTATCTATCGAGCGATTCACGACTTTTTGGACTCATTTTATAGGGGAATGACTGTGTATATCAACATAGGCAAAAACATTCAATACCTAACAATTTCTAAGGCTAAAAAAATTCACCAAACTGAAAAAAAAAATTTTTGTAATGCACTTGTTTTCGTTACTTGCAAATAATTTGAAAAAAGCCGTATTAGTGCCTATTTATTAAGACAGTTTAATGTTTAGCAGGATGTTTCCTATCCAACCACATGTTGTACCCGAAGTTGGACTTATACTTCCTGCGCCAGTAGGTTTTCTTCTCGAGCATTTACATTAGGCTAGCCTTTTTGCTACGGACTGTTCTTTTGTCATCTTAGATTAATGTTCTAGTTCTATTTTAGGAAAGCTACCAATAAATCCTAAATATCTTGATCATTGCTGGCAAGTAGCATACACGCGTTTAGTCGGTAAGGCAATTTTTTGTTCACATACAACAACAAATCATCAGAATGACATTTGTTTGCACTGCAACTAAAGAAAATATGTCCGAAATTTAGTAATCGTTGTCGCAAAGGGGAGATTCGGACGCTTACTTTATGTGACGAGAAGATACCATGATTTAGTATAATGGTAGATTTTGAGATATATTTATTTTTGTTGTAGGCAAGCTTAAGTCATTTGTCGACCTATTAGGAAACAAAATTGGGAAGCGACAAAAAATATTAAAGCGAAGTGCAGGTACCCTTTAAACTGGATTTCAAGCTTTCGGAGAACTTTGTCTCCATCATCAGGGAAAGTTTGCTGAGGTTGTTGCTTAGGTCCTCCGATCCAGTGATCCATTTCTATATATAGCCTAATTTTTATTTTTTTGTATACTAGGTATGACGAGCCGTATGGGGGCGGGCTGGAATATCTCCCATCGTATATCCTGCGTGTCGTAAAAGGCGACTAAAAGAAACCGAACTACTGTCGGTATAAACAGTAACCTCTTCTCAACCACAGCTTTGGGTGGACGAGTTGGGAAGAGTCAGGACACCTTCTTGTCTTTGGGGTGAGAAATTGCCTCTAAAGGCGGACGAACCGCGTAGATACCATCTGGTCAACGGCATAAGGATGCAGAAAGCAAATGGGAAACTACTGCATTAAGGGGCCTGGATACACACATTTATACATACGTATTTGCCATGTAAAACACGGACTCACAATTTCTCGCATAACACACTCTATTTTCAAACTACATATATAATATTTCAGAAGGCGATAGTTAAGACCTTAATGAATGACAACTGTTTTCGATTTTCTCAAAAAAGTTTTTTAATGTACAAAAAAGCTCGGAATGCAAAATCATACATTCTATAAATGCCTGTAATTTAACAACCAAACACGATATCAAAAAAGGCTAAATAGTTGCACAAGCGCAAGCTTTCTTCTTCATTTTGCTCTTTGAGTCATTACTGTAAGTTTAAAGGTAACTTCAGGAGCTTGGAAATTCATTTTTATAGTGACCTTTGGACCTTACCTTTGGACCTTTTGACCTTACCTTTGGAATTTTGGACTTATCTGCCCTCATCTTAGACACACATACTGGAGAAAGGGAACAGGTGGCCACGCCGCCTGCTAACGCGGGAATACGTTTTTTTTTGGATTCTCAATTTCGCGCGCTATACTCCAGACCCTTAAAGATCTTGAAGATATCCCAAGAGAAACTCGTAAAATGGGTAAATGCATTTTACGAGTTTACAGCATGTCTGTTAACACATTGTAACTATGATGATGAGGTATATTACATAGAAAACAGAACACCCAGTTATACTGAATTTATTTATATACAATTTCTTATATACGATACCTCGCAGGGTTTACTGAAACTTCAACTCACTTTTGACTTGAAGCTGTCCGTAAGTTACGCAAGATCGGAGGATAGTGTATAGTGGTTTATAGTTTCACTCATAATATCCGCTGTGTCCAGTCTAAGTTCGTTTTTGTCCTGTCTACCTACCTCAATGGCCAGTGTTGGGGTAGTAGATATAGCTCCAGTATAGTAGCCAAGCAGGCGATGCATTGCATCCAACTTGGTTCTGGCTGTCTTTGGCGTTAGAAATAAGTATAGTTATTTTTTTATTAAAATCAGAAAGACGTGACAAGTAGCGAGTCCAACTACATGATTCCTTTTGTTTATTTATTCTGTTAATGTACATAATATTCATATATGTATGAGTATAATCACTCTGAGCGTCGTCCAGTAAATGACCACCACCGATGAAACGTGTCTAGCAATTACAATTATTTCCCGCCTATCTTTTGGCTCCTAATGACTTCCTCCGTCCTTTTCTTGGACCGCTCCTTAATTGGCAGCATTAGACCGAGCTTGGCATTGGCGGTTGGCGGTTCCCCTATTTCATTCTGTGTCTCCAGACCAGCGAAATGGCCCACCAGTTCAACTGTGTCGCTGGTGGATTTTAGCCAGTGGCAGGGCCAGTGTTTATTTCCAGTCATGCCGAAATGGGTTTACACACCTTTTGAGAATCGTCAAGTCGATTTGTGTTATTGATTTTGTTTTTTGCTTGCCTTGGCTTTCTTCAGGACCAAGATAGGCTTAGCTTGGTAGGAGGACTTCTGATATGCCGGCTAACGAGATAATTGCGGACCTAAGTCAGCCCATTATCAATCTCTCGTCTTTTGTCCACTCACATAGATGACGGCTTTAGGCATCGAAGGGTGCCTTGAAGGGACCAGAGTCCTGTAGACTGAAGTAGATTAAAATAGAATTAATTGGCGGCTATATCAAGTGTTTTTTTGAATCCTAAGAAGAGTATGTAGGTATTTGCTTGCCCTATATAACTCTATTAATTATTCTGTGAACTTTATATTCCTTTAAAAGCTTATTTCGTTATTTTATGGCTAAGCGGTCTTACTAAGGCGCTCCTGCTGTTGGCGACAGCCGTATTTTGGCATTTCCTGATTTTGTTCCTTCTTCCTATCTATTTCCGTGTATCTTATACATTTTTCTTTTTGCTTTCTTTAGTTTCCTACTCATTCCAGGAGTAGCGGTCGAGGTTTTGGCATTGCTTTGCGTTTGTTCTCAGGGACCAGGCACGCCAGCGGGGATTTTTCAGTTAAGTTACCAAAAATTCTGTCCAAAAAGTGGCAGTGCCAGTGGCGGAAAGGGTTAGAGTCATAGGTAGAGAGGATGGAGTCCTGAGGCTCCGACTACCCGGAAATACAAAAACAGTATGGTATGCAGATGACCTGGCTCTTATATCAGTTACATATGATAAGGTGATACTCAAACACGTGACAAATAAAGTGCTACAGATGGTTGGATGAGACACAACGATTTGGAGCTGGCCCAGAAAAATCGAAGGCGACTA
Source organism: Callosobruchus maculatus (assembly GCA_951848785.1). Lineage (NCBI taxonomy): Eukaryota > Metazoa > Arthropoda > Insecta > Coleoptera > Chrysomelidae > Callosobruchus > Callosobruchus maculatus. Next base: position 5,930,373 of record CATOUR010000083.1, read on the forward strand.
TTCTGCGTGGCTCAAGTGTCAACAGAGCCAGCATAGCTTTCCAGTTCAGACGAGAGCAGCTTAATCCAAAAAGTCCATTGTGTAACTAGACATCACGCTGGACAACGAGAAGACTTTCGGAGAGCATCTCAAGAGAGTGCCAGCGAAAGCGCCAAAAAAGGTGGCAATTATTTCTCGGCTTCTGTCAAATATCGGTGGACCTAGTGGCAGGAAAATGGCACTACTATACGCAGTAGCTTAGTCTGTGGTTCTTTATGGAGCCTCAGTATGCAAAACGCCCATAAGAGGGGAAAACACCAACAGACGTTGGATACTCTACAGAAGAAAGCATTGCTAAGAGTAGCCAGCGCAAACAAATTCAGCCACGGAAGATGTTCGAGTGGTCTCTCCCAGATAATAACGCCAAAGGCCGCCTGAATAAGAAGGGAACACTAGAAATGCTTTTTGAGTTCCTTATCAGATCGAGGTCCCTACTTCCCAAACCAGTCTCCTCCAGCATTCTTTCTTTTGGAGAACTTCGACGCTGTGGAACGAGCTGCCGGGAAATTTGTTTCCCGACGGCTGCAACCTGCAGCGTTTCAAATCTAACGTGCACCGACATTTATACTCTCTCAGCGCCATTGGCTTTCAGCCTTTGAGGGAGGCTGACCATAAAAAAAGGTGGCGCAATGGACAAAAGGGCTGATACCGTCCATAAAGGTGTGAGTGCATTGCAGGCACATCATAATATGCTTCTTCTTCACTCAAGCGGTGTCAGGTCGTGGTCCTTTCAGGGCGTTTAGACAACAGTGCCTTGTCAGAATACCCACGAGGTTTCTGACTACCCATGGACCTTGGTTCCGTAGCCATGCTGATCTAGATATGTTCAGGCTGCATCCCCCACTTTGTCTCCATTGTTCATCTGTGCCATCGTTCACCTACTTCTTGAAGACTGACGTTACCTGCTGCATACTCAATCCCATAATGTGGTTTGGGCAGAGGTTCACGACTTCACTTGATTTTCAAGCTACTTGACTTGACTTGATACCAAGTTTTTCAAACTAACTACTTGATTTTTCTTAAAAAAATAGTCCTTTCTTGATATTAATCTGATTAGCTGCTAAAACGCAATAACAATAAAAATCTAATACAAAGGAAGCTTATGGCCAAAAACTTAATTTAGATGAGAAAATCTTGGGGTTATGGCCAAAATTTTGAAAAAAGAGACTGGGTCACATCACAGGGGAGACTCTGGTGCTAACAGCCAAGTTTTCGGCAATGCTTATTGCCATCTTCAGGGCTTTAACGATGAGGTTTGCCAATTTAAAACAGCAATTGCATTGACTGCAAACGACTTCTTAATGCAGCTAAATAATCGTCACAATTTTTCATAAAATTTTGAAAAACTAGACTATCATGGCGTCTTCCACTAACAGGTCAGGAAACAGATTACATATAATTGTTAATTACAAACACACAGAAATGACCTTTACATGTTTAAATTTTAAAACCCTTAGGTATTGCTAAATCCGTGGTTTAAAAACACACATTTTATGATCTAGACTTTCTTAAATAAAGACCTTCTTGGTCTAAGAGGTGATAAAATGGCCGATACTTTATGAAATGTTTTAAAATTTAGTAAATCTTGATGAATCCCTAGCTTTGGGTCAACAAACTGTCCCCAGTGCCGAGTCTGGCGAGCCTATCGGCTTCCTCATCACCAGGAACCCCCGTGTGATCCTGGACTCACAACAATGTCACCTCTTCCAGCCTCACCAGCTCTTTCAGTCCACGTCAGCTTCGAGTCACCCCCATTTAAGGTACCAAACAGTATTACATATGAGAACAGTTGCCCTCTCAGTTAGATTTAGATACGCAGCTGATTTCAGCGCTGCGCCTTTAAATTGAATAACAGCTGTGTGGCGCCGTCTGCAAAAGCCCTTTGTGATTGTTATATTTCCCTTTGAACTTCCAAAGGGAATTCGTGTATTAAAACTCGCATGGTCGCTAAAATTTCGGAAGAAGGAAAATACGTGCAGCTCCGTGCTTCAAGTACGAACCGAAATCCGGCTTTGCTGGCTTTTCACGATAACAAACGTCCTTATACAGCAGGGATTAGTCCCCTCCCGGTATCATGTATCCGTAAAATCTGAAGGCTGTTCAGGCACAGGGAGGCAAAACAGCGCGGCGAGATACAATGGTCATCATCATAGTCACAATGTCTTAACAGACATGTTGCGAACTCGTAAAATGCATTGAGTCGGAGCTAGAGTATTGCCGACACGAACATTATCAATAGTTTTGAGAACTATAGGTCGCCATCGTTCGCGATTTACTGTCAGTTCAGTCAAAGTTTACGGGATACATATAAGTTGGATCACTCTCCGTCGGCACTTTGAAGAACTCACATGAAACCGATGCCGCGGCCGCACGTGCCAGTTGGTTTTTGCGTTGGTTTTTGCCCAAATACGAGGGTCTTTTAGCAGAGACTTGTTAACGCCTAGGTTGTACGTATATACGAGGGTCATTGAAAAACTATGTATTGACGGCCGAGTTAGACATACAAATACAAATATAACGTTTATTTTGCTAACGCACTTAAGTTCAATACATGGATATCAAAAATAAAGCCTAGTTAAACTATTACTAATGAATCTCAAATGATTTCACATATTGTAGCTATTTCGTAGATAAGTAAAAACTGATGGTTCAAAGATGCTGTAGTGCTTTTACCTTAACGTCTTGTTTATGTCGCTTATTTTTGAGATCACAGTTTATACATTTTATGGTATAGTATATACGAACTCGTATGTACAATTTTAAAAGATAATCATGTGGAAATGCTTTACATGGATATGCATAAATTATTTTTGACATTTTGCTCTTCAGTGTCATTCCAATTGCTACTGCAGAAACTAAACTGTTAAAGTTATCAATAAAAATATTTTCGAGCTCTAAAATATAATTTGGAATGTCCCTGGGTGGTATGGTGAGACCACTGAATGAATATTTTGTCTTACTATACACTTTTAGCTTGATACAATCCTTTAAGTACCTGTAGCTCTTTAGACCCCAAGTGTGCTAGTTTGTTAGAATTGTTTTATCGGGAGGAATACAGGCAAAATATGCAGGGTGTCCCATTAATAGTTTTGAATCGAATGTCACGTGACCAAAAATAAATACCTCGTTGGGTAGTACAATGACAAAAAAAGACACAAATTCTGCTCTAATTTACATGCCCAAAATTATAGTTCTCTACTACTGCCCAGTTCCGACATATTTTTTGTCTCAATCGTCGTGGGATACCCTGTATTTATATCCCTTACATTTCAAGGTTTACCACAAAATAAGGGACCTGATTGTCATTCTCCATCCGTTAATAAATTTAAATTTATTGGTAATATCCTTTCTCGCGAAATTGATTACTCTCAAACTTCTAAAAAGATTATCCCTTTCCTGCAAACAAAGCCGAGATGACAAAATCCGATATTTTTGAGACACTGTATAGACTTCGCGTTAAACACGTTCAACCTCTACTTTGCGCCGCCCCGTATCTCCCGGCTGACGTCGGTACACTGCTACTGGTGTACCGGGGAGACGGGACAAGGGGCAGGCCGTTTTGATATTTTTGCGGAGTGATCCAACTTATATGTATTCCGTAAACTTTGGTTCAGTGGCGCTCTTGATTCTCATATCCAGCAACTGTTTCGTCGAATCCATCCAGCATGTAGGGGAACGGTCACGGCGCCGCCCACTCGGCGCATGACCCTCAACTACAAGTTTCTCCATATTATCGCTTCTGTGTATATGTCCGAAGAAGGTAAGCATTTTCGTCGACATAATGAAGGATACTCTCTTTGGATCACCGAGCTCATCCAGTATAGAAACGTTAGTTCGATGGGCGGTATAAGGAACTCTCAGCATTCTTCTCCACGTCCACATTTCAAAAGCATCTATGCGGGCTCCAGTCCAAGTTTCCGAGGCATACAAGGATATGGAGAACACAAGAGATTGAACCAGCGACATTTTGGTACCTTCAGTGATGTTATGGTCACGCCATATTTTAGTAAGCTTTGTCATGGCCACACGTGCCTGTTGAATGCGCCGTCGAATCTCATTTTCACAGCTACTCGAATTGTCGATCAAAGAACCGAGGTACATCAAACTTTGAACTACTTCACAACGGCCTACTGACTTTATTGCTCTATGATTATCGTGCTCTCTATCTACGATCATAACCTTGGTCTTGTTCTAGTTAATACCAAGACCATATGCTGCACTGTGTTGTTCTAAGATGTTCACATTAGTTCTTTCTGAGAAGCAGCAATAAGGGTTGTATGGTCAGCAAATCTTAAATTGGCTTCCGCCAACAGTTATACCGCCATTCCAGTTGTCCAACATCTGTGTCATCACAAATTCAGAGTAAGTGTTAAATAACATCAGAGATAATACACGTCCCTGACGAACTCCTTTTCTGGTTGCAGTTTGACTAGACAGGTTACCATCAATTCTTACACGAGCCGAATTAGACTCGTACATTTGCTGTTTGAGAAGCGCTAGATAGTAAGGAGCTGGAAAATACATATGCAAGGTACAGGATATGAACAAATCAGATAAATCAGAGTTTCACTTTTATCCATTGAGGGCTATGTTGAAAAGTCTCAAAAGTTCAGGATATTCATAGAGGTCTAACTGAAGAGACGGGTGTTGGGGAGGATGGAAGAACATGGAAACCTCTATGTTGTACCTCCTTGTACTTCTTTGGTAACCAAAATCTGCGAGAAGTACTGAGTCGATCAACTTGACTACATATTATTGTATTATCTGTTTCCTTTGATTATTCTTCTTGTCGAGTTATTCAGTCCGTATTAGCTTAAGTCATATGTTTCTCCATCTACTTGTTTGTAAACAGGAATTGCATATATATCCAGACATTTCCACCTGAACATAATATGTCTGTGGTTATAATGAAGAGTATTCATTCCTAATTTCATGTTCCGAACTCGTCCTACGTAAACACTGGATATAGTTTCAAACGGAAACCGCATAACTGGAACTTCAGTTGAGTTTAGGGGTTAACGAGGTAACGCATTATCACTGTTGCCAGGTCGACTGCTTTTACGTGGGACCTTGAGTTACTAAAGTATATACTTCTAGGGACTTCTTCACAATATAAAGTAGCGTGTCAGCTTTGTGCACATCATCATCATCCTAGTCACAATGTCTTAACGGACATGTTCTGATCTTGTAAAATGTATTTACTCATTTTACGAGTTTCTCTTGGGATATCTTTAAGATCTTTAATACAGTAGTTCCCCATTTCCTTTCTGCATCCTCATGCCGTTAACCAGATGGATGGCGTTTTGGCTGATACCGTTTTGCCAATGTCCGAATTACCGCTTTCTGGCTGTTCATTGTAGCCCAGAACGCGTTTTGGGTTAACTACGATTGCCAGAACACGTTCTACGAGTATATTCTACTACGAATAAATAAATCTCAATTATTTGCCGTGTTGTGTTACAATATTTCCTCTGAGCTTAGAATCCATAACTAAAACGAATAAAAGCACTTGTAGAGCTTAGGTCCATGAAAAAAAAAACTGAAAGAGACCTACCTCACAATCTCTTATGTCCAGCTCCCACATGAGCGGAATGAATAATGTCAAATAACTTGTGGGTCATGCAAAAATAACGCAGTTCTGCTGTTGCGTCTGTCCTTCTTTCAATTAGCTTTTCGATATAGCCAATTTTTAAAATATCATACCTTTTCAATCGTTGTCTTTGTTTCGAAGATATTGTATCACCGTTACTTTTACAAGCTTTTGCCGCCTTTACCTCTGTGAGTATTTGGTCGTATCTTTCTCTTGTACAAATATTATTACGATCATTGCTACCACTTATGACTTTTTGCAGTTCGTCATTAAAACATAACCTTAGGTCTTCCATGGCACTCTCTAGCTACTGTCTAACCCGCACCAAGATCAAAATAATACTAAATGAATACACTAGCTCCAGAGATATCGCTTACAAGCTGAGACACTCACAAAATCCACCACGCGTTATGGCAATCGCAGTAGAACAGGACGCGTTTTGGCAATCGTAGTTAAGCCAAAACACGTTCTGGGCTACATTAAACAGTCGGAAAGCGATAATTCGGACATTGGTAAAATGGTAGCAGCCAAAACTCGTTTTGGCCATATTTTCCATCCATTGGCCGAAATCGGTGTTTGCTTTTAACATATAGACTAGTCTAGGATCAAGTTGTGGCAATGATGGGAGATATGTCCCCCAAATTCCCCCATATTTTTTTTCGAAACAACAACTTTATTAATTCAATATTATAACAATAATATATTTTTAAATCTCAAATCAGTGCTTCAGTAGGCCTGGCATCGAGACCTAACCTATAAACTAACAGTATTACGCTGACTAGTTGGTAAGTGGTACTAATATTCTTAGTTATTTTAAAGTAACAATTTCGTTTCAATGAATATTCAGGTGGTCTTTGCACTTTTCAACAGAAAGTGGATAAGATGTGGTTGACCTAATGTTATGGCTCAAATTATTATAACATTTTGATGCAAGCTGCCCTGGATTATTTAGTCCTACGTTGGTTATGCCCTGTGCTAGGTATAAATTTGTCAGCTTCTTGTATCGTGACTGTGAATCTCACTAATAGTTTGAAAATTTATGTTGATTTTTGTAAGTTATTAAGTATTTTGTATATCAGTTTGCATTGGTCTAGTTGCAATAGGCTGTCTAATTTAGGTACATTTAGTGCAATATACAGAGTATTTGTTGGTGTGAGATATTCATAGTTGTATAACATTTTTAAAAAAATTGCTTTGTATAATGTTAGTTTGATTAAAATTTGTTTTTCCACAAGTTCCCCAATCGCAAATGCGATAAGAAAAAAACAGTATATATCTGTTTCTTTGTCTTTTAAGAGATGTAGTTTCTATATTTATAGACAACAGGGACAACAGGAATCCTGGGATTTACTTTATTTACAATTTTGTTGATATGCTTCTCCCAAGTTAAAAATTCATCTACAATCAGACCCAGGTAAGTATTTAAGAGACGTTACTTTTTCCAAGAAAACATTATTGAGTTTTAAATTTACGCTCACCAATTTATTCCTTTGTTTAAGGATTATAAACTTAGTTTTGTTAACATTTAGTTTTAATTTATTAAAATACAGCCATCTTCGATATATATCAAGATCTTCATTTATTATATTTTCTAAATCTTCCTCATTTTCCATCTACGCTAATGACCTTAAAGCTTATTGTACCGATATAGGAATCTGCATGGATATTTAAAAACCTTCTCCCCGCTCTCCATCATTATATTTTTGAGACCTGGCAACAATAGGTGTGACCCCTCCTAGCTTGTTTCCTCTATAAACCAAGATATGTCGCATACATTTAGGATGATAATTATCCACCAAATGTTCTTGCCTCAGGAAACATGACTATTCACTCCTTTATGTAAATGTGATGATTACCTTGTGAAGCCATTGGAGCAGACGTGCATTATGCAAATATTTGTTATGTTCCGTGGAATGAGGATGTGAAAGGCGAATTCGTCTACAGCATTTAAGGCGTACATACTTTGTGTACCTCGGTTCTTTGATCGACAATTCGGGTAGCTGTGAAAATGAGATTCGATGGCGCATTCAACAGGCACGTGTGGCCATGACAAGACTTACTAAAATATGGCGTGACCATAACAGCACTAAAGCTACAAAAATGTCGCTGGTTCAGTCTCTTGTTTTTTCCATGCCTCGGAAACTCGGACTGTTAAAAAGGTAGATCGAGCTCGCATAGATCCTTTTGAAATGTGGACGTGGAGGAGAATGCTGAGAGTTCCTTATACCGCTCATCGAACTAACGTTTTCATACTGGATGAGCTCGGTGATCCAAACAGATATTCTCCATTGTGTCGACGAGACCTCTTACATTCTTCGGACATATACACAGAAGCGATAAGATGGAGAAACTTGTAGTTCAGGGTCATGCCCCGAGTGGGCGGCACCGTGGCCGTCCCCCTACACGCTGGTTCGATACGAGGAAACAGTTGCTAGATATGAGTATCAAGAGGGCCGCTGAACTGACAGTAAATCACGCACGATGGCGAGGCACAGTTCCCAAAACTATTGATAATATTCATGTCAGCAATACTCTAGCTCCGACTTAATGCATTTTACGAGTTCACAACATGTCTGTTAAGATATTGTGACTATGATGATGATTTAACACATATATTAAAGTAATCCCAGCTTCACATTTTTTTTGCTTCTTTCAAAATGACAAATGTTTTAGCAGCCTCTTGAAGATAAGTGATATTTCTTCTGTTGCTATGTATTGCATCTATGGAGGCTAAATATGTATACCTTCATTAGAAAAAATAAACTACCTTATACTGAAATACCTGTTTAAAAATGAAGAAATATGTATAGTATAGCTTTCTATGCAAGTTATCACACCATGTTTTCAGCTTTGCTTTGTTTTTTTTTGTATTCTTGTAAGGAAGCTCGAAGGTAGAGTCTTGGAAACTAGACTCCTTCGACTACTATGAAGTGATTAGAAGTACGTTAATGTGAGTTTTGATATGACTGGTACATGGTTCCAAGCTCTGGACATGGGCAACATGGTACGGACAGCTGTCATCAGGTGGATGTCAAATGAACACCAGAAGATCTGGGACAGAGTGGTGGGGAAAGTTCAGTCTAAGAGGATGCTGAAAGGACCCTTGTGTGTTCTTACACCGTAGACGCCCTCAGATTAAGTGCAGGAAGGAACTGCGAGAGACGATTATATTGAACGTTCAGAACACACATACAAATTTTGGTGATAGATGTGGCCACTCCTTTATGTTTCATGACCGGAAAGTCCCGGGTTTGATTCTCGTTACATTGAGAAAACCAGCCCTGTTAAAGTATTTAACTGGTACATTTTTAATAGCCTATGTTGCGTGCTGTTTCTGAAATGTAGCTGACTGACTATGAGTCAGCCATAAAAACTGAATTCTAATACTTCGATTTTGTCACAGAAAACGCATATTATTGTAACAATCAAACTGGTTTAAGTACCACTACTTTCAAACATTTTAATAGTAATGATTAATGAGAGTTACTATAAAAATAAATCAGTAACTGTCGTTATGAGTATTCCTATTGTAGACACTTCAGGTTACAATGACAATTAAACTGGTTGAAGCATTGCAATTTCCAATTAAACATTTTAATGGCAAGAGTTAAAGGATATTACAGCTGTGATACGTCACGATGTACGCAGAACGGTCGTTCCCGAGGTGGGGGATGTTTACCATGCTCCATCTCTTTTCTTCTTTGTAGAGGGCAAGCGAGTGCGATAGAGATAGATGCTCTTCACTGCTGTTTTTCATTTCAGTTAGTCGTTAGTGGTTACAGCACGGTTACAGGTGTGAGGTGCATTCGCTGTTCGGTTTTACTATCACATGCTATTTTGTGTTCCTATAAGTTTTATGCGAGCTTGTGTCTTTGTGTGTGGAACAGAATAGGTGCCTACATGGTGAAATATGGCTTTGGAGTACACGAGTCGTACATTTCCGGTAACTTTGCTGTAAGATCAAAATACGTAACAATTTTTCAATGATATTATGTGTTCGTAGGTGTAATAGACGTTTGTTTTATGTGCAATAATAACTTTTTTGTTATGATAAGTTAAAGATTTTAATTTTTGTTATAATGATTTTTAATTAATTATTTTACCAGGAATAAAGATTATTCTGAATCTATTTTCTTTTTTTGCTCTAATTGAGTATGGGAATTAAACGTATTAAATTAAGAAAAAAATCAGTATTGGTATTAAAGTTTTTCTTTATAACAGTTTAATTCGTTATATGTAGTACAATGACAAAAATAATGTCACAAATAGATAACCGTAATAAATAATCCTGCTTAATTGAGGATACTAAGCAAGTGAATAACCTTGGAGACGTGGTTTAATTGTAACTATTAAACTAAGCTACAGTCATAGTGACATTTTTCTGACAACCACTGATTTGATATTGCTCACTACCACAATTAATTCTAAACAGAATTCACTATTCAATTGCAGCAATTAAACAGTTTAATTGTCACGTATTTTGATGCAAAATTTAATTGCGGTGACTAAAATTTTAATCGTTCCGATTAATGTTTTCTCTCAGTGTAGAGGCGGCAATTTATTTCTGGTTTTTTTCAATCAAAAATAAATATCCATAAAAAAAGCTCAGCGAAGAATCCCCACCTGAGTCTTCACTGCTGGCTTCTAATGAACAGTGCTGTTCCTACAGTGACGCCGGGAAACAGTAACAAAGTCTACACAGAACACGAGGCTAATGGCAAGGGCAGTCGATGCCGATGACAAAAAAGTGAAAAAACTACAACGTGGGTAATGTCATGATATTTCAATCAATTTACAAGATCTTCGTCAAGGATGCCAGTCTTCCTATTCAAAATGTCAAGCGATTTTCCTAAGAACCTTTTATTTGCTTATCATGACAGGGTCGCAATTCATCTGCAGCATTTTCCTCGGAATCGTGGAGTGTTTCGACAGCAGCTGTTTTAAGGAATTCTCGGAAGTGTACTCAGGACGCGAAAATAAACAACATTCATTCTATGCTTGTTCATGATGTACTATTCATCTTGTTCCTAGCTCCACTTCGCGCATATTTTTTTCATTTTTTATACTGCAGTGCATATAAGTAGCTTTCCCTGCCTCGCTTCTTTCTGAAAATTTCATTAAGAAACCCTTCAACTCGCGGAGTCTTGGCCAGGGACGGGTCCTGTGAAGTTACAAAGTTGTATAATTGTAGCTATCTATACGTTTTTCTACGTTAAAACGTAGATAGCTTCAATTATACAAACTATTTGTTTATATAACCCAGTGGATCGAGCAGGCAAAGCCTAAATACCGAAGTACCGCGACTGTTACGGGAAGGTTGTGTTAGGGAAAGGGTAGGTAATAAGTGAGGTTGGATTGTGCAGGGCACGGGTGCGGGAATCTTTGGAAGAGGAACTAGACACAGTATTCCGCTAGGAAAATACGCTTAGGTATTTCAGTCAGAGGTGTACGCCATCCTGCATTGTGCAGGGATAAATAATCGATGCTACAGAAACAAGAGGATCGCAAAACTGACACATAGCCAGGCTACACTTAGGGCACTAGAAGGGCCCAAAGTTACATCTGCTCTAGTCTGGAAATGTCTACAAGGACAGGGAAGGGTGGCAGAATACAACAAAGTAACTTTGGAGTGGGTGCCAGGACACTCGGGCATAAGGGGCAATGAAAGGGCGGGCGAGCTAGTAAGACTAGGCTCGTCTGCTCACACACTGGAGCAGAACCCGCCCTGGGTGTGCCTAAAAACATCAGAAACCAGGTAGAATGGATGAAACATCAGCACAAGGAGCAGTGGAATTTGTTGCCAAGATGTGTTCATGGAAAAAAACATTCATAAAAGCTCTGTGCAAGAAAACAGCTGAAACACTGCTCACCTTGAGTAGGAATCAGCTCCGAATAACGACGGGTCTCCTCACGGGACATTGTGGCCTGAAGGAACACCTGAATAAAATGGGACTCTACAATGGAGACCTCAATTGCACACTGTGTGATAGAGGGACTGAGTTAGCCCTACAAGTGCTCTGTGAGTGCGAAGTGCTAGATCACAAGAGACAACAGCTCTTTGGGAAGCCAAAGCTAGAACCAATGGAGTACAGCTCAGCACCAGGACCAGTAGGAAAACTGCATAAACTTATGCAGGGATCTAGATTGCTGGAGTGAATACTGTAAATGAGAGGAGTTATAATACAATAGACCTTAAGGCTTCAGTATTGACGGGGACAGCATGGTCGGACGGCTCCTGGAGAAAAAATGGTTGGGTTGAAAGTGAGCGGGGTGATTATATCTCCTTTTACTGCGTTCATATTGTGTCTATTCTGGCTCACACCTATTTAGAGTTCTCCGTACAATCCACTCCTCTTGACATAGTTGATGGTTGTGTTGAATTAAACTTTCTTAAAGTCAGTAGGTTTCAGTTGGTTGAATCCGAATATCTGAAACCTAGCTCTTTCCAGTACTGCACAGGAGCACAATATGTGCTCTGCTGTTTCATCCTCCACATAGCAGAAACGACAGTTCATAGTGTTTAGGTCTAACTGTGAGTGATTCCTGAGATGACATTGTCCTGTCAACAGACCAATCAGAATGCGCAGATAATTACTGCTCCACTTTATGATCCTCGGGGAGGGAGGGGGGCTGGATATGGTGTGAACACGTTCTAGTGTAGTAGCTCTGGTGTATATGACCAGTGCAGAGGTGATTTTCTCTCTGCCCAATCTGAAATGGTATTCTTGACAGTGCTTTCCGCAATGTCTGCAAATGGTTCTGGTCATATGAACACAGATTGGGTTCCTCCTGTTGCGAGGGTGTTAGACAATACATTGCCTTCTACTTCCACTATGGTCTGGAACCCGAATCACAGTTACTTTGTTCCTTGCTCCAAGATTGTTGAGAATATGTATGCAGTTCCATTCGATTCTTAGGTCAACCCGTTTGGAGCTCTCTGCTTTCAAGGCAACCTGGATATCAGAAAATATTTTTCTAGGTTTGTTTTTCTGTTGTCTGTTGTTCAGCTCTCTGACTCCCAACTTTATGGCTGCCATTTCTGCTTGGAAGATTGTGGTATACATCCCAAAGTTTACTGAGGTTTCAACTCTTAGATTAGTACCAACTACTTCCACTCCTGCCTCCAGTTCTGGCTTTGAGTCATCCGTGAATAGCGCATGATCAGGGGGTGATATGAAATTCTCACTCATCTTCTATTATTTGTCTCTTCTTGGGTTAGGAGAAGCATGTTGACGCGGAACTTGAAAGGAGTATAGGGAGTTGACAGTCTCTAAGGTAAGAAGGCAGGACTATCGAAGCAGACGGTAGTAGGGTTAGGAAAAAAGAACGCTGCTAGAGCTAGAAATAAGAATCACAAGTTGAAGCAAAGGATGTCGCAGTTAGAAGGTGATCTGGTGTGGTCTTGCAATGCACGACGGAGAAAAGGGTAGAAGCTATTATTAGGAGGAACCCTACTTGGTGATGAAGCGCCTCAATGACGTACTCTACAGGATACTTAAGTGCAGTAGAAAACCGAAGGTGGTTCATAGTGACTCTGTGGCTATACAAAGATTTAATCGAATTGTTCGTCAAGGACGCCAAGCAATAAGGGGGGAAGGGTGTAATATATTGTGTTGATATTTTATGTGTTATTGTTGTTATGCCGTGTATGACTTTAATGTCAAAATCACATAGGTCAGATTTTAAATGTGTAAACATCAGCAAGGCATCGGGATATATCGATGTGCGATCCAAGAATCGACTAGATGTCATCTGGATGTCTTGAATTCTCTAGAAATGGTAACAAATAGATATATGCAAGGCACCATTAAGGCGTAAGTAGAAGTAGTGAGACTGAGATAAGGTTAAGTGATTTTGTTGTGAGGTAAAAAGGTCAAGTTTGATTGCCTAGACTGAACAAGAAGCGGTAGTCGTGACAAGTAGTGTCAGAAGTGGGATTCGAATCTTGATGTATGAGGAACCACCTTATTGGGATAAGATGCAGCAGTCCCGCGGGTGCATCTGATAGGATTTCTATTAAGAACAAACTGAAAAAGTATTGAAATATGTTTATATGAAATTTCAGATATAAAAAAAACAAAGATTCTCCTCCTTTCGTTTGTACATGATATTTAGGAACACCCTGTATATTATGTACTCTACTAAACCTAAATACATTTTTACACGTAGTATGTACTCTACTAAACCTAAATACGTTTTACACACATTATGTACTTACTCTATTAAACCTACATACGTTTTTTATAACTTGAAGGGTCAAGACTCAAAATAATGGTGGATGTACCACTCATCTTTGTATTACTTTTTCATAAATGGTGAAAGTGCGGTAAATAATGAATCTTTCATTCTCGTGATCCTGGTCATGGTTCAATTTCGGGGTTTCAGCCAGGAGCTTGCAAGAAGATGCACAGACATGTCATTACTTGGTCCAGAATCTAGCTATAACATAAGTAAAGCTGCTGCTATAATGTTATCAACCAATGGTCTGACAAGGAACATCGCCAGCGAGGGCCAGTCTACTCTAGACAAGTGTTAGGCAAAAAGCTGCTTACAAGCCCAGATGAGCAGTTCACTAGGCTAGTGAAACTTTAAAGAAATCATTTTAGGCTCTTAATACTCTTATTTCCCCATGTGGAAGCGGGTTAGAATATCTCCCATCGTATATCCTGCGTGTCGTAAAAGGCGACTAAAAGGAACCGAAACTACTGTCGGTACAAGTAGTAACCTCTTCTCAACCAACAGCTTTGGGTTGACGAGTTGAGAAGAGTCAGGACACCTTCTTGTCTATGGGGTGAGAAATTACCCCTAAAGGCGGATGAACCAATAGATACCATCTGGTCAACGGCATGAGAATGCAGAAAGCAAACGGGAAACTACTGCATTAAAGATCTTAAAGATATCCCAAGGGAAACTCGTAAAATGAGTTAATGCATTTTACGAGTTGACAACATGTCTGTTAAGACATTGTGACTATGATGATGAATACTCTTATTACTGGACATGGCAACTTCAGATAACATCTAGACAGTCTTGGAGTCGGCAAAAAAGAACAGAGAAGATGTTTATTGTCTTATGAACATAAGAAGACTTGGAAAAACGTATGGCTTCATATTTAGTCTGCAGCATCTCCAACCATATCATAGCTCAGTGGTAAATTCAAGCGTGATTTACAGCAGCTATATGCCAAGTTAATCTTTTCTGGGAACGATGACTGTATTTGTAAAGTCTCAAGTTATTTTTGTTGAATCATCAAAACTTGTTCAAACATAACCTAATTATCGGCATATACAAAATTTTGGACTACGGCTGTTTTTGTAAGAGATTTAAGTAGAAGCATATTTGGAATACAACTTTGAATAGACATATTCCTTTACATTTTTCATATAATTATGATCCATAAGGAAAACTGTTGCAAAAACTTTTTGTTATAGGAGCGGTGTTCGAACGCTGACAAACAGAGAATACAAATCTAACACCATGTGACAGGGGTTGTATACGACCGCCGCGGCAAAACAGGAAAAATAGTCAGCGATCGTCCACGACCGTTGTGGCAGTCAACTTGTTAAAAAAAGCAGAACTGAGAATGTCCTTTATTACAGATTTTTGAAAATATAAACAAATCAGAGACGCTTAGGGCTTACTTACTTACTTACTTAACGTTTATTGACCAGCTATATACAGTAAAGTACATTTGCAGTCAGAGCACTACTGATTACTAAATTTACTTAAATTTTAATTTAAACTAATTACAAAAATTTATTCTAAAAGAAACACAATAAACAATAAGACTAAGACTATATGGACAAAAATTCATCCACAGAATAGGGGCTATGGTCCAGTAAGAACCGCTTTGCGTGTGTGTAGAATTGTCTTTCTGTAAGTTTTGATATGTCCAGGGGAGAGGTTAGTGCAGCAAACTTATTATATATGCGTATATCGATTTTGTTTATCTCGGTAATTCGTATTCTGGAGTATGACACCACAAGATCCATTGCAGATCTGGTTTTGTACTGGTGAAAGTCGGGCTGACGTAAGTGATTTGATAAATTTTTATGTATTTCCTTTAGCGTATGAATTATTATTATTAATTAGGTAAAATATCTTCGAAATGGGCTTATCTATACGCCCACGAGGATTGGAAAATCCTGTGCCAAACACTCTGTATACTAACACAGAAATTTCACAGTTTCGATTGTTTCATAAAAATTGGTATTATATCGCGACTATTTCTTTTCGCTTCGCTCGTATGTATAGGGTTATATCTAGGGTTGCCAACCGTACTATAAATTATAGTAGGGCTGTTCCAAATTACGGTTCTGTTACCATCCTAGAACTGTTTTCATCGTGCCCCGCCCATTTTACAGTTCTAAAAACGGTGGTTGGTTGGTCTGCCAGCGTACCACCCAATCATCGATTCTAGAATCACAAAATGGGCGGGGCATGAGAACAGTTCTAGGACGGTAATTGAACCGTGATTTGGAACAGCCCTATAGCTATATATATTTCGAGACTCTGTACTATATATTGCTAAAGAAATATATAGTTCGCGAAAATACTATATTTCCGTAAAATACATGATTGTTTATATTTTACAACCAAATTTATTCAAAATAATTTCATTTCTGCTGTCTGTTTTGCCACTTCGGCATTCAAGGAAAAAAATATTTTCTGTTATGAATGCCAAGTGTGCAAAGAAAGAAACAAAACATCTTTATCCTTATTGAAGATGAACTGTTAATTTATATTAACATAAATATTGATTGTAATAAAGCGTATACAATTTTTATCGAAGATAAGATAACTGTTAAAAATTGAACGAAGTGCAAAAAAATATAATATTTATAAAAAGTAAATGAGTAATAATATACAAGTCGATTTTTTATTTTTCCCTACTAAAGTCCTATATATTTTTTTGAAGCGTACGATATCTTTTATAGCATTTTTATAAAAAAATACTATATATCAGGTTGACTGCCACGGCTGCCGGTAATTTTTCTGATTTGCCGCGGCGGTCGTATGCGACCGTTACCACACGTTGTTAGATTTGTATTCCCTGTGTGCCGGCGGTCGAACGAGAGAGCGGTATAAGAATGGTGTTCGACCGCTATGGCATACAGGCCTAGGGTGCTGATGCGAATTTCTGAATACCTCTTTGATTTAGCCAAACTAATGTGTCCAGATTTGTGTGTTTTTTTTATTGTAGGAACCAAAGACATACTTCAAAATACAAAGGATATAGGGTGAACTTAAAATGAATTTAACCTGTAAAATGAAACTAATGTCCTTTTTTACTCGGCATGAGCAATATTGAGACAGTTCAGACAAAAATGTGGCTGATTCTCGCAGGATCCACAGTATGTTACGACTTTCTTCACGCGGTTTTTGTTATTTCTCCCTGTAATTTTCTAGTGTAACACCCTTTGCGGTACATCCTCACTTTTTCGAATTGGCCCTCCTTCCGGAGTGCATCTTGGTTTGTCCCTTGATTGCTTTTTCTATACGTAAATTTCTATCTGCATCGTTATGATTATTGAGATTGAGACCTTATAACGTCTTCCCGAAAATCTGGGATATTTCCTTGTTCGCTAACTGATTGTAAACTTATATCAGCATTTACAAGTGCTGTGCCCAGAAGGAACTCCGGCAAGTTTCCTATGCCATTTCAGAGACTTTCTTAGAGGTGATTGGTAACTTGTCATCTGATCAGACTGGTCAACTGACGATTTTGCGTCATTATATTCCATCACTGCTACTGGCTTTTTCACTGTACCAGTACGTGGCTGAACATCTAAAGTTTTGGTTGTGTGTTTGGTGGATAAAAGAAGAACATCCCTTTTATCCTTCTAATTGAGCACACATACAGGGTGGGCCAATAGTGCGTGGGCGGAGGATTGTGGGCTTACTAAAAAATATTTCAAAAATCTGTCACCTCATCGTGGTAGGGACCCTTGAGGGCTATAACGTAAAAATATTTTCACTTAAATTTTGACGTTTATACAGGGTGATTCATATCAAACTTACATTTTTTTAAATGGAACCCCCTGTATATTATTGCATATTTGGATTCCTTGGTCAATTCTAGTGTGACTTTATGTATCACATATGGACCTTTAAACGAACCGTTTAGGTGCAAATCACCATTTTTGGTATAAGTAGGTATCTGAAAAAAATTGAATATCGCAGCGATTATAAAACTTAGAAGGCCGTGACTTTGCGGTACAACTAAGCATGAAATGCGTCACCTTAGGTCAGACGGCTAAAATTGAATTCTTTTTGTACTTGGAGAAATCAGTAGATTAATTAAGGAAACTTCAATCACAGATAACTTGATTCTTTCAAATGGCAATGCCTATTTTGGTTTAAAAAATCGAATGTAAAATTTGATTACCTTTCTAACGATATAGCATTCTCGATACCAATCTTTTTTGGTTTTCATTTTATTTCAAATTTTCAGTCAAATCGGTGTTTTTCAATTTTCCTGCGTGCAAGCAACCTAGCAGGCCATGAAAAATAAACAGAAGCTCGTTAATATGGAAGAAACCAACTAACTTAATAGAAAGATGTAAACTAACTAGAGCAACGGGGCAAGATTATGAAAATTTCTTACAACATATTAGCTCTAACCAGAAACAATAGCGGTAACAAGAACGCTCATTTTTCACAGCCTACTAGCTATTAGTCAATTTCCAACGTCAGTAAAAAAATATTTAATCAAAGGAAAACTAAACTACTACTACTAGTGATTGTTGCTGGCAGTATAATATCTATGTCTTCTGAGTAAATTTTCACATTTAATGCTATAAAAAAGTAGCCATTTCCGTAAGTCAAAAGTAATGATACCTCTGACTGGAACCCTTCAAATTCTTCAGTAGGTACTTCTACTTATTAGCAAAATCGCGGAAAATTAAACTTGAATTGCAGTCTGTTTGAATTGTAAAACATATTTCAGTTTGCAGAAAACTACATGAAATAAACACAATTACAGCATAGCGTAATTAAAAAATTCTAGCAATTATTTCAATAGATGTTCAGAATGCTCCAGTTGGAGATTTCACTTTTGACTTAACTAAACGGAAGTGACTAACCATTTTATCTCATTAGATATGAAATTCTAAACATGTTAGACTGTAAGCAAAAATCGCTGGTAGTTTTCCTTTTGTTTCAAAATTTTTAATCGTTTTGGAAAGTTGTCAAGCTCTAGTAGACCTCGATAGCTAGTAGGCTGTGAAAAACAAATACTTGTGTCATAGCCCAGCTACTCATTTACATTAGATATCTTGAGGCTGTTGTATCCGGTTAGAGCTAATATGTTGCAAGGAATTTTCATAATCTTGCCTCGTTGCTCCAGTTAGTTTGCATCTTTCTACTAAGTTAGTTGGTTTCTTCCATATTAACGAGTTTCTGTTTATTTTTCATGGCCTGCTAGGTTGCTTGCACGCAGGAAAATTGGAAAACACCGATTTGACTGAAAATTTGAAATAAAATGAAAACCAGAAAAGATTGATATCGAGAATGCTATATCGTTAGAAAGGTAATCAAATTTTACGTTCGATTTTTTAAACCGAAATAGGCATTGCCATTTGAAAAAATCAAGCTATCTGTGATTGAGGTTTCCTTAATTAATCTACTGATTTCTCCAAGTAAAAAAAGAATTCAATTTTAGCCGTTTGACCTAAGGTGACGCATTTCATGCTTAGTTGTACCGCAAAGTCACGGCCTTCTAAGTTTCATAATCGCTGCGATATTCAATTTTTTTCTGATACCTACTTATACCAAAAATGGTGATTTGCGCCTAAACGGTTCGTTTAAAGTTCCATGTGTGATACATAAACTCACACTAAAATTGACCAAGGAACCCAAATATGCAATAATATATAGGGGGTTCCATTTAAAAAAATGTAAGTTTGATATGAATCACCCTGTATAAACGTCAAAATTTAAGTGAAAATAATTTTACGTCATAGCCCTCAAGGGTTTCTACCATGATCAAGTGACAGATTTTTGAAATATTTTTTATTAAGCCCACAATCCTCCGTCCACGCACTATTGGCCCACCCTGTATACCTCTGTCATTTTCTCGTCGAAAAAGTTCTCCCTTTTTTAGTTTTTTTTTGGATGACTTCTTTTTTATTTCCAAGACGATTAGCCCTCAAGGTTCCAACGAAATGTGTTTTATGGTCAAGAAGTATATTCGCTAGCTCGAGACTGGTGTAGTGAATTATCAGCAACCATAGAACTATCAGCAACTATAGAATTATTAGCAACTGTAGTTCTACCTGTATCAAATAAATCTTTTGTCAACTTAAACACAACATTTGTTGGCACAGACGTATCCCCTTCTTGTCTTTCTTTGCCTCCATAAATTCGGATATTCCATGTATAACCATTATCCGGACTCGCAAGAAACGACTGCTGATACGACCGCCATGGCCTTGAGCGGCATATACAGGGTGAATTTTTAGTACCAGCTCGGTCGACAACTCCACTACTAAAGAAGATAGCAAAAAAAGTTGTATATAAGGGTTGTGCTCCTTGCTCAGAAAATATTTAGATTTATACAGGGTGATCCATAATTACGTGGTGATGCAAACATGCATTTTTTTAAATGAGACCCTATACATTATTCCATATTCAAATTCTATTAATGATTTTCGTTCTTCCAATATAGGGTATTGTTACATTATACAGGATATTTCAAAAGTTATGACCATTTTTATATCCAAATCGCGGTATATCAAAAAGTAATGAATCAAAAATTATTTTTTTACATGAAAAGATTAAAAATATCCTCTAGTTTTAAAATCGGCTATAAAAAAAGCCCGTGACGCATATTCGTATACAGGGTGATGTAGAATGCAAAATCTAGATTTTCTCTTTTTTTTAAATGTAACCCCCAATATTTTATTATGCCAAAGAATTGCCTTTAATATGCTCTTTCATCTTTGCATAGCACTTTTTATGTTTGCATTCATTAGTTTCTGAGATATTTCGATTTTTCTACAAATTTAAAATATACCTTCTATTTGTTTACTGAAATTTATTTATTTTGAGAAAGTACTACCAAATTTTATTTCTGCTCAACAAACAACTAAAATATAAGGCAATAATAGTACTTGATCAAGTCAAAATACTGAATTAACAAGATAATATGGGTCAAGTGTGTTGAGGAAACAATTTTATAGACGTCATGCATAATTATCAAGCAAATCTATCAGGTAGGCTATGAAATATTGAACGACTAGGTTCAAATAAAACGATTCTTCAATCTTTCAAACGCGTTAGTTTTAGAGTGCCTACGTTCTAGATATTGCTGCTCATAGTTGATATATTCTAGAGGCAAGTACACAATTTCTCAAAGATTCTCCTAAATACACTCAAAGGGATTAATTTTTAAAGCTGGTTTTTCACACAGTACGGAATTATTGAGCTGGTTATTAAAACTGTCAATTTTTCAACGCCTATCTGAGAAATCTGCTTGATAATTATGCATCACGCCTACAAAATTGTTTCCTCAGCATACTTGACTTTATTATCTCGGTGATTTAGAGTTTTGTCTTCATCAAATAGCATCATGACCTTATAACTTAGTTGTTCGTTAAATATAAAACAAATTAGATAGTATCTTCTCAAAATAAATAAATTTCAATACACAAATAGAAGCTATATTTTAAATTTACCGAAAAATCGAAATATCTCGGAAACTGATGGACGTAGGTACAACATGTGTTATACAAAGATAAAAGAGCATATTAAAAGCAATTCTTTGGTATAATAAAATATTGGGAGTTACATTTAAGAAAAGAGAGAAAATCTAGATTTTGCCTTCTACATCACCCTGTATACAAATATGCGCCATGGGCTCTTTTTATAGCCGATTTTAAAACTAGAGGATATCTTTAATCTTTTCATATAAAAAAAATTAATTTTTGATTCACTACTTTTAGATATACAGTACGTTCATTTGACCGCGATTTGGATATAAAAATGGTCATGACTTTTGCAATACCCCGCATAATGAAACAAAACCCTATATTGGAAGAACGGAATTTATTAGTAGAATTTGAATATGGAATAATATGTAGGGTGTCTCATTTAAAAAAATGCATGTTTGCATCACCACGTAGTTACGGATCACCCTGTATAAGGTATTTTCTGAGTAAGGAGCACATCCATGGCTACAACTTTTATATAAAACTTATTTCGCTATCTTCTACGGTAGTGGAGTTATCGACCGAGCCGGTACTAAAAACTCGCCCTGTGTTATGCCGTAGTGGCGCGTATACAGGGCACTATCAAGTCTATCATTTTCAACTTGGCACCAGATGATAGTTTTATATTTTTTACCTGGCAGTCAACCTGATATAAACCAAAAAATGTTGGCAACCCTATCTATACCATCTCTTCCATTTACTTTTTTTTTTGCCGGATCCTACCCTGTTCGCATCGCAGGATAAACAGCCCGACGTGACGGATTTCGAGTTTGTTAGTCCATCCGTGACTTGGCCATGCACCGACCATTTTTCTATTATGCAAATGAATCGGTGATCTTGCAGAGGCAAATTTAATTAGACAGTGTCGCTGACACTGCAGCAAGAGCCTCTTTGAGATTCTCGTTAGCCACGCTTCATGGCGCTCCATAACTATGCCCTCAGATAGACGCGCGCGACTAACTTTTTGCGCTGAAAATTATTTGGCTTTGAAGGAGTTAAGGTACGCGCACACAAATCGGCGTCGGACGGACGGGACGGATGGAACGGCCGGTACGGTATGGATTTTTCATTGGGGTATCGCACATGTCTGATCGGAATCGACATAATAATTGGAAGGTAGTTGCATATACAGGGTGAGTTTTTAATACCAACTCGATAACTCCACTACTGTATAAGATAGCGAAAAAAGTTGTATACAAAGGTTGTAGCCACGAAGATGCTCCTTGCTCAGAAAATATTTAGATTTATTCAGGGTGATCCATAACTACGTGGTGATGCAAACATGCATTTTTTTAAATGAGACACCCTATATATTATTCCATATTCAAATTCTACTAATGATCTCCGTTCTTCCAATATAGTGTATTCTTACATTATACGGGGTATTTCAGAAGTTAACACAATTTTCATATCCAAATCGCGGTCAAATGATTGTACTGTATGTCAAAAAGTAATGAATCAAGAATTATTTTTTTTACACGAAAAGATTAAAAATGTCCTATGGTTTTAAAATCGGCTATAAAAAAGGCCCGTGACGTATATTACTATACAGAGTGATGTAGAATGTAAAATCCAGATTTTCTCTTTTTTTTTAAATATAACCCCCAATATTTTATTATACCGAAGAATTGCCTTTAAAATGCTCTCTCATCTTTGTATAGCACTTATTGTACCTACGTCCATCAGTTTCCAAGATATTTCGATTTTTCGGTAAATTTAAAATATAGCTTCTATTTGTGTACTGAAGTTTATTTATTTTGAAAAAGTACTATCTAATTCTAAGACCTTAAATTATCGAGATAATAAACTCAAGTATGCTGAGGAAACAATTTTGTAGGCGTGATGCATAATTATCAAGCAGATTTATCAGGTAGGCTTTGAAAAACTGACAGTTTTCATAATCTGCTCAATAATTTCGTACTGTGTGAAAAACCAGTTTTAAAAAATAATTTTTCCATTGAGGGTATTTAGGAGAATCGTTGAGAAATTGTCTACTTGCCTCTAGAATATATCAACTGTGAACAACAATATCCAGAACAGAGCCACTCTAAAACTACTGTGTTTGAAAGATTGAAGAATCGTTTTATTTGGACTGTGTCGGTTAATATTTTTCATAGCCTACCTGATACATCTGCTTGATAGTTATGCATGACGTCTACAAAATTGTTTCCTCAGCACACTTGACCTATATCATGTCGTTAATTCAGTGTTTTGACTTGAACAAATACTATTAAGGCCTTATATTTTAGTTGTTTGTTAAGCAAAAATAAAATTTGATAGTATTTTCTCAAAATAAATAAATTTTAGTAAACAGATAGAAGGTATATTTAAGATTTATAGAAAAATCGAAATATCTCAGAAACTAATGAATACAGCCATAACAAGTGCTATACAAAGATGAAAGAGCATATTAAAAGCAATTCTTCGGTATAATAAAATGTTGGGGGTTACTTTTAAAAAAAGAGAGAAAATCTAGATTTTGCATTCTACATCACCCTGTATACGAGTATGCGCCACGGACTTTGTTTATAGCCGATCTTAAAACTAGAGGATATCCTTAATCTTTTCGTGTAAAAAAAATAATTTTTGATTCATTATTTGTTTATATACAGTACGTTCATTTGATCACGATTTGGACATAGAAATGGTCATAACTTTTGAAATACCCTGTATAATGTAACAGTATTCTATATTAGAAGAATTGAAATCATTAGTACAATTTGAATCTGGAATAACATATAGGGTATCCCATTTAAAAAAATGCATGTTTGCATCACCACGTAGTTATGGATCACCCTGTGTAAATCTAAATATTTTCTGAGCAAGGAGCATATCCGTGGCTAGAACTTTTATCTACAACTTTTTTCGCTATCTTCTACAGTAGTGGAGTTATCGACCGAGCCGGTACTAAAAGCTCACCCTGTATGCCTTCGAACGGTGACAAGTTGGCAGCTGTTCTGAAAGAAGAAAATTTTCAAAACTGTAGAAAGCGTAGACGGATGTGAGTTCCTAAAGTATGTCAGAGAAGTGCAGTTTTTGGGGAATATGTACATTAATTTTTTGACTAGATGAATAACGAAGAAAGGTTCTTTAATTAGTTCAGAATGACGCGTTTTAAATTCCATTCTATACTGGAGGCCATAAGAGAAGCCACTACTGAAGAAAAATGTCCATCTCACCCGCCTATTAGAGCAAAAGAAAGGTTGATGATATGCCTAGGGTAAGTAGATACTTGCAAAATGCCGACGGTGCCTCGGCAATCTCCGATCAGCATCGCACATACGTCGGTATCGGCACGCACGGCACGCATCGGCCGACATTTAATCCTAGTTGCTATATTCTCGCCGGATTTTGAAAATTCGATGCCTACCGTCCACACATATGTGCGCTGTCCATTAAATTTCATCGAAAGTATTTTTCTCCGATCCGTATACCGTCCGTCCGATGCCGATTTATGTGCGCGTACCTTAATGGTAGTGGTATAGTGGTCGAATGCAATTACTCAGGTCCGACCAGGTTGGGTCACTATAAGTGGTCATACACCGAGGCAAAGCTTTCTTAGGAATGGAGGGCAATGTTACTTTTCTTTTGATGTAGCTGCAATGCAGTTTGTATGACCAATGGTATGATGAAATATACAGGGTGAGTCAAGCTCAACGCCTCGGACTCTTGTGACCAAACAATACCACTTTTCGAAAAATCGACTTTGCAAGTGTATGTAGGTCGAGTTGGGCTACATTTTAAAAATAATGACTTTTATACAGGGTGTCTAATAAAAGCGTGACATATCAAAGTTATGTTTTTTTAAATGGAACACCCTATATATTATTGCATATTTAGATTCCTGGGTGCATTTTAGTTTGACTTTATGTATCACACATGGTACTTTAAGCGAACTGTTTAGGTGCAAATCACAATTTTGGGTATAGGTAGATGTCAGAAAAAAATTGAATATCGCAGCTACTATAAATCTTAGAGGGCTGTGACTTTGCCGTGTTACTAAGCACGATATGTGTCAGCTTACTTTAGACGGTCAAGTTCGAATTACGTTTGTGCTTGAAGAAATCGGTAGATCAATTAAGGAAACTTCAATCAAAGGTAACTTGATTTTTTCAAATAGGAATGCATAATTTTTTTTTGTACGATCAAATGTGCAATTTGATAGGCTTTCTAATGATATCAGGTTATGAATATCAGTCTATGGTAGTTTTTATTAAATTTCGAGATTTCAATCAAATCAGTGTTTTTCAATTTTCCTACCTATAAACAAACTAGCAGGCCATGAAATATAAACAAAATTGTATTCAGATGGAAGAAAACAACTAACTTAGCAAAAATATCCAGCAGAACTAGAGTAAAAGAACAAGATTATAAAAATTCCCTACAACAAATCAACTCTAACCAGAAACAACGGCGGTAACATGTCTAAGGTTAAAGAGAAGCTGGAGTACGACAGAAATGGATAATTTTTACAGCCTACTAGCGACTGCAATGTACTAGAGATTAAAAATTTCCAAAGTCACTAAACACTTTGAAGTGAAAGCAAAACTTTCAGCGATCGTTGCCGTCAGTCTAATATCTTCAGAACACAATTTCACATTTAATGGTATAAAACAGTAGTCATCTCCGTCAAAGTCAAAAGTAATGATACCTCTCACTGTCGTCCTTTAAATTTTTCAGCATCTATCAACAAGGTCGCAAAAAAAGGAATACTGACAAATCATATTTTAATTTTCTGTCCGGTATTTATGTTTAATAATTTGAGCAGATTTTTAATTTATTCTTAGTTTTCCGCGATCTTGCCTATGAGTATTGAAGAATTTGTAGAACTCCAGTCAGAGGTATGGGTTACTATTTTTTTAAATCATGAAATGAGAGATTTTATTCTGAGGCTATTAAACTGCCAGCAACATTACGTGGTAGATTTCCTTTCATTTCAAAATTCACAATGGTTTTGTGAATCGTCAATCTTTAGAATATTGTAGTAGCCGATATGCTGTGAAAAATACCCATCTCTGTCGTACTCCAGCTGCTTTTTGACCTTAGATGTGTTATGTCTGCTATTTCTGGTTAAAATTGATTTGTTGTAAGTCATTTTTATAACTTTGTCCCTTTACTCTAGTTTGTCCGTACCCATCTGCTAAGTTAGTTGTTTTGTTGCATCTAAACAGTTTTTTGTTTATATTTCATGGCCTGCTAAGTTGCCTATAGGTGGGAAAATTGAAAAACACCGGTTTTACTTAACATTTGAAATTAAATCAAAACTACCATAGATTGATATTTACAGCTGCACATCATTAGAAAGCTTATCAAATTGCACATTTGATCGTATAAAAAAAATTATGCATTCCCATTTGAAAAAATCAAGTTACCTTTGATTGAAGTTTCCCTAATTGATCTACCGATTTCTCGAAGTACAAATATAATTCGAACTCGACCGTCTAACGTAAGCGGACACACTTCATGCTTAGTAACACGGCAAAGTCACAGCCCTCTAGGATTCATAATAGCTGCGAAACTCAATTTTCTTCTGACATCCACCTATACCCAAAATTGTGATTTGCACCTGAACCGTTCACTTAAAGTCCCATGTGTGATACATAAAGTCACACTAAAATGCACCCGCCAATCTAAATATGCAATAATATACAGGGTATTCCATTTAAAAAAACACAACTTTGATATGTCACGCTTTTATTAGACACCCTGTATAAAACTCATTATTTTTAAAATATAGTCCAACTCGTCCTACATACACTCGCAAAGCCGATTTTTTGAAAAGTGGTATCGTTTGGTCACAAGAGTCCGAGGCGTTGAGCTTGACTCACCCTGTAGATGGCACCGTAAGACTTAACTCTGCGTTTTTCACTCCCTATACCCGGTACTAACAAGGTATCAAAATTTTATTAAATCAAACTAGGTTCCAACGTACATGTAAAATTGTAAAGGATAACAAAAAAGCATTAGAGTTCCCCCATCCCCCAATCATAGTTATGTCGCTGTGAAATAGAAAATAGAAACTCCTAGGTTATGTCTAATGTTATGGAAAATCTCATCATTACACACCTCCTTAAATACCTGGACAACAAAAACGTCATGAATGATCACCAGTACGGCTTCCGTAAGCATAGGTCTATGGTTTATGGGTGACCTCCTGGCCTAGGTCACTCACTCGTGAAACAGAGCAATTGAATCATGGCGAATCCCGTGTTGTTGCACTTGACATATAGAAAGCCTTCGATAGAGCATGGCATGGGGTACCTCTGGTCAACCTTGCTGCTTATGGACTACCACCTGGCCTGCGCCAGTGATTGAATATCTTCTTGAGCGACCAGTCTCTGTTTCTTGTAGTCGAAGGCTGTTCATCAGACCTATGGCCAATAAACGCCTGTGTTTCTCAGAGATCTGTTCTATTCTATACACTGTTCCTGACGAACCGCTGGAAATAACATCCAATCCAATCTACAGCTTCGTAGATGACAGTATATTAATATTGTGCATGGAACCAGGCAAGCTACTATCATCCCAGGAGACGGTACGTCGGCGACAGCGACATACCTCACAAATCAACGTATATAACGAAACAATTAGGGGATTAGTAAATGAAGCACAGTTTAACGTACAGAAAACTCAGGCAAAAACTCTGACAAAGAAGTCTCACGCTGACTTACCAACTGTAGAAATGAAGGATCACCAAATAGTTGAGTCACCTTCCGTCAAGCTTTTGAGGATCAACAGTAACATGTCCCTGCACAACCACGTCATCAGCATTGCTAAAACGGCATTTCAGAAGCTTGGAGTTTTGTTCCGCTGTAGGAAGCTGTATACACCAGAGCCACTGCTGCTGCTCTACAAGGCATAGATCCGACCATCCTTGGAATATTACTCCCAGGTGTAAGCACGCGCTCTGAAGCACTTTTTGAAGCACTATCCGGAAGAGAGCAATTAGACTAATCGATACCCAACCTCACCAAGGACCTTCTTAGCCTGGAACATAGAAAAAGGGTGGCTGACCTGTCCCTGTTTTACATATTCTATCACGAAAGTTGTTCGAGTGAGCTTTCCCAGACTATAACACCAAAGGTCGGCCGAACGAGGCGAGAGAGAGGCTCTGCGAGCTCAACCTACCAAGTCGAGGTCCCTACTCCCCAAACCAGTCTCCTCCAACATTCCTGTTCTTTCAACCTTTGCGGGAGGCTCACCATAAAAAATCGAAAAACTGTCTAGCCCGACAGGAATCTAAAAGATTATTATTTCGAAGTGACCACAGGATCCTTCATTATATTTCGATATATTAAAAAAACTATTTCTGGCTATACTTCGAAATTTTTAAGTTATCTGATTAATTATATTCTATGCCCAAAAATGAGTAAAACCTGGAAAGAGTATACAAAGATGAAATGTATATGTCTTATACTATTAACAGCCTTGCTGATTATAATAAAAAATATGATCTCTCTTGCTTTGTTTGTCCTGTAATAAGCATTCCTTCTTTTGGAGAGCTTCGACGCTGTAGAATGAGCTGCCGCGGAATTTGTTTCCCGACGGCTACAGCCTGCAGCGTTTCAAATCCGATACTTATCCTCTCACAGCGCTTCTGCAGCGCCATATGCTTTCAGCCTTTGCGGGAGGCTGTCCATAAAAAAAAACCAAACCCGAAAAACATATTCTATCGACGAAAAATAAACATTAAAAATGCACCAACAGAAGAAATAGCTTTTTTATGTTATATAATTATATCATTTTCGATGATATTTGCCCGCATTTAGATCATTATTACAGGATATTATATAAATTGTCCTGTTTGTATCCCCTTTGAAGTACCCTCTATCGGCCTCCACTTTGTGATCAATAGACACCAACACAATCAATCTGTGTCAATCAAAGCTATCATCATGAAACGGTATGCAATATCTAGAGGCAATGGACAGAGGTGTAGTTTAGGAACATTTTCAAGGTTGCATGCTTACCGAATTACCAAGAATAAAAGTAAACAGATTTGATTGCGTTTGCAAGCTCCCATTTAGTGCGTGTTAAAAAGACTGAGGACACAAGAATGAAAGAAGTATTTTGCGAGGAACACCATACATTCCTATCAGAGTCTAGGTTATGCGGTATTGAAAGCTCAAGCGTGAGTCCCGTAGGTGTAATTTGAGAACAGTGAGTTAGTTATAAGTTGTTATAGCTATTAACAATTGTACCTTGGGTGTTTTTGTTTAGTTTTGTTTGCTTAGAATTCCTGAGGGATTCTAATAATTTTTTGTTTTTTAGTTATTTTTCCGCCGCCCATGCACCGATTTTCTAACTTATAGCATTATCTACTACGATCCCACAGCATATCGCGACCTGAGGTTGAAACTCAAAAAACGGCTAGATTTGAAATTGGCATCCTCGAACTATACACCACACGAGTTTTCGTCCTGATAGGAAGTCACATAACGATTTTAGGTATTTGGGGTTAACATGAATATTTGAGGGTCTGAAAATTTTTGATCTTCTTACCTGAGACTGAACCTCAGAACAACGGTCTCATTTGAAGTTGGAATTCTTAAACTATCCACCATACGATTTTTGATAGGAAGCCAGATAACGATTTTAGTTATTTAGGGTGAAACTGAGTATCCGAGAGCCTGACATTTTTTCAACTTCTTTACCTGAGGCTGAAACTCAAAACAATGACCGGATTTAACATTGGCACCCCCAATCCATGCACAATGCGGGTTTTTGTCCTGATAGGAAGCCGGATAACGATTTTAGATATTTAAGGTGAACTTGAAGATCTGAGGGTCTGAAGTTTGATCTTCTCTGCCCAAGCTGAAACTCGAAACAACGGCCAGATTTGACATTGGCACCCTCAATCTATACGCGGTACGAGTTGTTGTCCTGAAAGGAAGCCGGATAACGATTTTAGATATTTAGGGTGAACATGAATATCCGAGGGTCTGAAAAGTTTTGATCTTTATCTGACCTCAAAATCGAAAATTTTTGCGATCATAATTCTCCCCTCACCTATCGGTGTGGGCAGTATAATCAGTTTGGTTAGATCATACATCACACGGTATATACTAGAGTTAGATTAAAAACTGCAGATACATGGTTTTGGAAAGCATGTTAAGAACAGTATGGGCTAGATTTTGTAAGACTGAGAAAGTTTGCGAAATAAAAAAGGTTAGAATCAGTATGTTAGAACGGTATAGTTAAACTGATTCTAGCCTGTTTTGTTTCCCAAACATTTCTACCGCCTTGCAAATCTAGATCTTGTCGGTAAAGCTCCTTTTGTGAAGGAAGTTCCCACCTATTGTAATTTTGTAATATGTATACCTATTACTCTTTACAGCAACAAACGTTACAGTATAGATATGGACATAATAAACAAGGAAAAAGGAATGCTATAGCCTATAAGCCTGCAAAGGGTGGGTCTCCAATCCACCTTTTATAGTGACTTTTTAGTTCACACCTATTCATATCAAATTATTTCTGTATTTTAAACAAAACGTCTCCTCCAAGAGTCCCTTAGAACTTGCCACTGCACGCCATATGCAATTAAGGGATAATCTTACACAAGCAAGCCCCAATATATGCCTGCTATGCTGGACATAGACCAGCCAATCTCCCACTATTGGATCATGGGTCACATATCAATATGATTCAATTACCAAGTCTCGTGTATATATATCTATTTCAGGATTGGCTCGCAGGTTGGCCTACTCAGTTGTGCGGCATTCACACAGGCAATTATCGTTTGGGCAGCTATCTCTACACCATGGGAGAATAACGGTAATGTTAGATCTGTATTTGTGCTATTTATAAGATAGCATTGCAGGATGTAGCTGGCTCGGGTAGAAATACGTCATTCAGGGAAAAATGTTTTGTGCTTTCAGCCGACGAGTTGTTGTCATCAGTTTTTTTAATTACAGTACGACGATTCGGCAATTATTATGATCACACATTAATGAAGCAACAACAATGAAACAGAAGAATCAGTATTAGACCGTAAGGTATTTACAACAAAAGTACGTCTCCAAAAACCACGCAGCGAGAATTCTTACCTACCTTCTTTCTGTAAACGCGAAGTGGCTTAAAATCCTTTCTAAATTTCGAGCATAAAATTTCGCGCCAAATCTGTGACATAATAAATCTTAGCCTGACGTCATTAGACCTTGGACACAACAAGGACCATTGACCCTAGACCCTCGGCCATCGACCATTGATCCACGATTTTCTTTACCTGAGACTGAATCTCAAAACAACGGTTTCAAACCATAACACCATACAAGTTTTCGTCCTGGTTGGAAGTTAGAAAACTACCTACACCCGCCCGCCCAACAGATCTGGAATGTTTTATTTTTGTCAAACGAGACGGAGACTCAAAACTGCGACTGGATTTGTAACGAGCACCTTGAAATTGTCCGAAATGCGAGGATTTATCTTAATAGAAGGCCAAATAAAAATTTTCGATTTTTTTAGGTACACCCGCCAGCCCAAGAGATCTGAAATTTTTTATTTTTGTCAAACGAGACTGAGACTCTAAACTGCGACTGGATTTGTAATCAGCACCTTGAAATTATCCGCAATGCTAAGATTTATCTTAATAGAAGGCCAAATAAAAATTTTCGATTTCTTAGGTACACCCGCCCGCCCAAGAGATCTGAAATTTTTTATTTCTGATGTCAAACGGGACTGAGACTCAAAACTGCGACTGAATTTGTAATCAGCACCTTGAAATTATTCGAAATGCGAGGTATTACCTCAATAGAAGGCCAAATAAAGAATTTCGATTTTTTTAGGTACACCCGCCCGCCCAAGCGATCTGAAATTTTTTATTTTTGTCAAACGTGTCTGAGACTCAAAACTGCGACTGGATTTGTAATCAGCACCTTGAAATTGTCCGAAATGCGAGATAGAAGGCCAAATAAAAATTTTCGATTTTTTTAGGTACACCCGCCAGCCCAAGAGATCTGAAATTTTTTATTTTTGTCAAACGAGACTGAGACTCTAAACTGCGACTGGACTTGTAATTAGCACCTTTAAATTATCCGCAATGCGAAGTTTTATCTTAATAGAAGGCCAAATAAAAATTTTCAATTTCTTAGGTACACCCGCCCGCCCAAGAGATCTGAAATTTTTTATTTCTGATGTCAAACGGGACTGAGACTCAAAACTGCGACTGAATTTGTAATCAGCACCTTGAAATTATTCGAAATGCGAGCTATTACCTCAATAGAAGGCCAAATAAAGATTTTCGATTTTTTTAGGTAGACCCGCCCGCCCAAGAGATCTGAAATTTTTTATTTTTGTCAAACGTGTCTGAAACTCAAAACTGCGACTGGATTTGTAATCAGCACCTTGAAATTATCCGCAACGCGAAGTTTTATCTTAATAGAAGGCCAAATAAAAATTTTCGATTTCTTAGGTACACCCGCCCGCCCAAGAGATCTGAAATTTTTTATTTCTGACAAACGGGACTGAGACTCAAAACTGCGACTGAATTTGTGATCAGCACCTTGAAATTATTCGAAATGCGAGGTTTTATCTCAATGGAAGGCCAAATAAAGATTTTCGATTTTTTTAGGTACACCCGCCCGCCCAAGAGATCTGAATTTTTTTATTTTTATCAAACGTGTCTGAGACTCAAAACTGCGACTGGATTTGTAATCAGCACCTTGAAATTGTCCGAAATGCGAGATAGAAGGCCAAATAAAGATTTTCGATTTTTTTAGGTAGACCCGCCCGCCCAAGAGATCTGAAATTTTTTATTTTTGTCAAACGTGTCTGAAACTCAAAACTGCGACTGGATTTGTAATCAGCACCTTGAAATTATCCGCAACGCGAAGTTTTATCTTAATAGAAGGCCAAATAAAAATTTTCGATTTCTTAGGTACACCCGCCCGCCCAAGAGATCTGAAATTTTTTATTTCTGTCAAACGGGACTGAGACTCAAAACTGCGACTGAATTTGTAATCAGCACCTTGAAATTATTCGAAATGCGAGGTTTTATCTCAATGGAAGGCCAAATAAAGATTTTCGATTTTTTTAGGTACACCCGCCCGCCCAAGAGATCTGAAACTTTTTATTTTTATCAAACGTGTCTGAGACTCAAAACTGCGACTGGATTTGTAATCAGCACCTTGAAATTGTCCGAAATGCGAGATAGAAGGCCAAATAAAGATTTTCGATTTTTTTAGGTAGACCCGCCCGCCCAAGAGATCTGAAATTTTTTATTTTTGTCAAACGTGTCTGAAACTCAAAACTGCGACTGGATTTGTAATCAGCACCTTGAAATTATCCGCAACGCGAAGTTTTATCTTAATAGAAGGCCAAATAAAAATTTTCGATTTCTTAGGTACACCCGCCCGCCCAAGAGATCTGAAATTTTTTATTTCTGTCAAACGGGACTGAGACTCAAAACTGCGACTGAATTTGTAATCAGCACCTTGAAATTATTCGAAATGCGAGGTTTTATCTCAATGGAAGGCCAAATAAAGATTTTCGATTTTTTTAGGTACACCCGCCCGCCCAAGAGATCTGAAATTTTTTATTTTTATCAAACGTGACTGAGGCTTAAAACTGCGACTGGATTTGTAATCAGCACCTTGAAATTATCCGAAATGCGAGATTTGATCTCAATAGAAGGCCAAATAAAGATTTTCGATTTTTTTAGGTACACCCGCCCGCCCAAGAGATCTGAAATTTTTTATTTTTGTCAAACGAGACTGAGACTCAAAACTGCGACTGAATTTGTAATCAGCACCTAGAAATTATCCGAAATGAGAGGTTTTATCTTAATAGAAGACCAAATAAAGATTTTCGATTTTTTTAGGTATACCCGCCCGCCCAACAGATCTGAAATTTTTTATTTTTGTCAAACGTGTCTGAGACTTAAAACTCAGACTGGATTTGTAATCAGCAACTTGAAATTATCCAAAATGCGAAGTTTTATATTAATAGAAGGCCAAATAAAAATTTTCGATTTCTTAGGTACACCCGCCCGCCCAAGGGATTTGAAATTTTTTATTTTTGTCAAACGAGACTGAGACTCAAAACTGCGACTGAATTTGTAATCAGCACTTTGAAATTATTCGAAATGCGAGGTTTTATCTCAATAGAAGGCCAAATAAAGGTTCTCGATTTTTTTAGGTACACCGCACAAGAGATCTGAAATTTTTCATTTTTGTCAAACGTGACTGAGACTCAAAACTGCGACTGGGTTTGTAACCAGCACCTTGAAATTATCCGAAATGCGAGGTTTTATCTCAATAGAAGGCCAAATAAGGAACTTCGATTTTTTTAGGTACCTACACCCGCCCCCCAAGAGATCTGAAATTTTTTATTTTTGTCAAACGAGACTGAGACTCAAAACTGCGACTGGATTTGTGATCAGCACCTTGAAATTATCCGAAATAGGAGGTTTTAGCTCAATAGAAGGCCAAATAAAGATTTTCGATTTTTTTGGTACACCCGCCCGCCCAAGAGATCTGAAATTTTTTATTTTTTGTCAAACGTGTCTTAGACACAAAACTGCGACTGGATTTGTAATCAGCATCTTGAAATTCTCCGAAATGCGAGGTTTTATCTCAATAGAAGGCCAAATAAATGTTTTCGATTTTTTTAGGTACACCCGCCCACCCAAGCGCCCAAGAGATCTGAAATTTTTTATTTTTGTCAAACGTGTCTAAGACTCAAAACTGCGACTGGATTTGTAATCAGCACCTTGAAATTATACGAAATGCGAGGTTGTATCTCAATAGAAGGCCAAATAAATGTTTTCGATTTTTTTAGGTACACCCGCCCACCCAAGCGCCCAAGAGATCTGAAATTTTTTATTTTTGTCAAACGTGTCTAAGACTCAAAACTGCGACTGGATTTGTAATCAGCACCTTGAAATTATACGAAATGCGAGGTTTTATCTCAATAGAAGGCCAAATAAAGATTTTCAATCTTTTTAGGTACACCCGCCCGCCCAAGAGGTTTGAAATTTTTTATTTTTGTCAAACGTGACTGAGACTGGATTTGTAATCAGCACTTCGAAATTATCCGAAATGATAGGAAGCCAGAGAATGATTTTAGATATTTATGCTAAGCTTGAAGATCTGAGATATGATTTTAGATATTTAGGGTGAACGTGGAGATCTGAGGGTTTGAACATTTTTGATCTTCTTTACCCGGTGCTGAACCTGAAAGCAACGGCCGGATTTGAAATTGATACCCTCAGACTATATACGGTACGAGTTTTTGTCCTGATGGAGAGCCGTATAAAGGTTTGAGGTATTTAGGGTGAATTTGAAGATCTGAGAGCCTAACAATTTTTGATCTTAGGCTGAATGTGAAATCTACAGCCGGATTTGAAATGTATGTGTGTCACACATACACGAGTTTTCGTCTTGATAAGGAGTCAGAAAACCA
The DNA here is from genome assembly GCA_951848785.1 of Callosobruchus maculatus. Taxonomy (NCBI): domain Eukaryota; kingdom Metazoa; phylum Arthropoda; class Insecta; order Coleoptera; family Chrysomelidae; genus Callosobruchus; species Callosobruchus maculatus. Next base: position 5,966,115 of record CATOUR010000083.1, read on the forward strand.
TTTTAGATATTTAGGCTAAGCTTGAAGATCTGGGGGTCTGAAAATGTTTGATCTTTACCTGAGGCTGATAACGATTTGCAGTTGGCTCCCTCAAACTATACGCGATACGAGGAGCTGATATAATTTTAATGCACAAAAATGATTGAACTAGGATAACTTGGTCGGGCGAGGGTGGCTTATATTCGTTTTCATTCAATGAAGAGGAGAAACGAGTAATACCATAAATCTGGTGGTCAATACGGATAGCAGAATAATGAATACAGCAATTTCTCATTATAGCTTCCATGATTCACGCTACTCTCCAAGCTGTATTTATAGCCATTTGATGAAAACAGATAAAAAAGGCAACTAGCAGTTTGTAAACCGCTGATCACCGTGACATCCCATAAGGCCAGAGCCGGATTGAACAACAGCAACCAAAACGGCATGCTTTTTTCATTTCAACTAAACGTGATACACCTGCAGCTCGAAAATAAAACAAAAATTGACAGTATCATGTTTAAGAAAAGACAAAGCACTACGTAGGGATCATTAATTTGATGAATTTTTTTATGGAAATCACGTGCAGCTTATATCAAAAAGTTTGTACGAAAGCCTCAATAACTATTTAAGGCTAGCCCAAATTTTGCTGCCACTCAATAAAACTGCAGACAATTAAACTGACTTAAAAACTCGCAAATATTGATTTAACATCTGTAGTAGGCAACTATGTAATTATAGCTTAGAAAGCAATGTACTTATTTGAGTAATAGGTTTATGGTAAATTGGTAAGTTACTGTAGTGGTAGGGATGGGAACGCTTCACCAGTATTAAAAATCACTTAGGCAGTTGTCAATATATTATCGAGAAAGAAAAATTGAAAACTGCTTTATTTTTGCTAATGGCCTTACCTCTAATTGTTTGGCAGATTCATTCTGTGTCAAAATGAAACTAATTAAAAATTATCAGAAGGCGAGGTGGACGAATATCGGAGATATTATCGATAATAAGAACATCGATGCTCCACTCAATTTATTATTATAGCTAGAATTTTATATTTTATTTCATCAAGTTGACTTTAGAAGATTTTTTAACATAATTTATAATGTATCAGTATACTATTGGTCAACTGTGAGAAGTCAGAAAGGCATTAGTTTTTTTATAAGATAACTTGGATGTAACTTTTATTTATACCTTTAATACAAAATATATCAATAACTTTAATTGAATACTTATACCAATGAATCGCGAATATTAATACTAAGTTAATGTTTCTCGGATGTAAAATTACTCTGTCGCACAACCATCCCTTTCCATGTCACTAACCCACTGGTTGTTACTAACAATTCCTACTCACCAGAAATGAACTTGATTAAATAAAATATAACATTCTAGATATAATGACAAATAAAGTGGAACGTCGATGTTCTTGCTATCAATAATATCTCCGATATTTTTCCACCTAGCCTTCTAACGACTTGTAATTGAGGTTTTGAATAAAAAATTTTTGGTCATAAATGGAAAGGTCATACATAAGTTTTATAAGAAAGCTGTTTTTGTTCTCTTTCTTTTCGCAATAATTCAAAAGTTATATCAAAATAAAAATGGGTTTTTCAATCGAGTACCGAAAACACGCCGACGGCTCCCGAACCCGTGTGACGTCACCATGGTGGTAAGGATGCTCCTTTGACCAACGACGTCTTACGCCGATACTAGATTCTAGATTCCCAGCCAATCGCGAAAATACGTACTGTTAAACTGGTAACTAGTGTATGTTTGTTGCAACACAGTCGATAAATAAAGTTTGCAGCTCGAGACGAAGTCTACGATTGAAATAAATATGTTTTTGAATGTTTGGAGTTGAAGTCAGATTACAGGTTCCAGTAAGTAAGTACCTAATCAAATATGTTTCGTTGAAAAGATCTCCTCAATCGAAGGGTGGCCCAGTGCTTAGAGAGTCCGATAGTGGATCTGAGGGTCTTTGGGGTCTTTGGATCCAAACCCAGGCCTTCCAATGTCTTTTTTTTACTTTTTTTTTAAATTTATTGATGTGCTGTTTGCACTTGTTACGCACACTTTTTCTACGATCAACAAAAATATGTGTTCGAATCAAATTTTGTTACACTTATTACTTGCACTGCACAGTGCTTGGTAAATTTTTATGAAAATTTAATATTGTTAAGCTTGATTGCCCAAAGTTAAATAAATAATAATACCAAGTGTTAAACAGAATGTGATTACGAGTTTGAGTTACTTTTTTACATTAAAAAACTTAAAAATGAATGAATTGAATGGATGAAGAGATTTTGTTTTATTAACCAAATATTACATTTAAAAAAAATTAATGGCGATTGATGTTGACGGACAAACCACATTTCCACTGATTTTTTGAATTGTCCACCGCCTCCTGTACTTAATTTTTGCACTGTGAAGTGCAAGTAGTATGTCTCACAAAATCTGATTCAAACACATATTTATGTTGATCGTAGAAAAAATGTGCGTAACGAGTACAAAAAGCACATCAATAAAATTTTTGATGAAAATAAAAATAAAAAAAAGTTGGAAGGCCTGGGTTTCGATCCAAAGACCCCAAAGACCCTGAGATCCAGTGTCAGACACTCTAACTACTAGGCTATCCTTCGATTGAGGAGATCTTTTCAACGAAACCTATTTGATTAGGTACTTACTTACTGGAATTTGTAATCTGACTTCAACTTCAAACATTCAAAAACATATTTATTTCGATCGTAGACTTTATCTCGAGCAGCAAACTTCATTCATCGACTGTGTTGCAACAAGTATACACTAGTTACCAGCTTAGCAGTACGTATTTTCGCGATTGGCTGGGAATCTAGGATCTAGTATCGGAGTAGGACGTCGTTGGTCAAAGGAGCATCCTTACCGCCATGGTGACGTAATGCGGGTTCGGGAGCCGTCGGCGTGTTTTCGGTACTCTATTCAAAAACCCATTTTTTTATATACCTTTTGAATTATTGCGAAAAAAAGAAAGCAAAAACAGTTTTGTTATAAAACTTATATATGATCTTTCCATTTATCACAAAAAAGTACTTTTTTCTTAATTCAAAACCTCAATTAGGCTCATTTCGATTCAAAGAATGAGTATGTAAATTGTCAGAAGTATACCGAGTGACATAATTGTTGCAAAATTTTTCGCAACCTAAGCGCCCTCTGACGACTCTTTACCTTTTGTTCACACGTCTGGCAATTTTTTCCTTTCTTTTTTCTAAATCTTCAAAGCTGTACTACCTCGTTTATTATGCGAAGAAAAAAATGTATGTTTAACCCCCCACCCTTACTTTATACATCCACAACGCGTTCTGAAGACCCACCTATCCCTAGTTGATACCTACCGAACCAGTCAATGACAAAATTTTCACTTTACCGATTGACACTTTTTTACGTGGCAAGCTCTCGGTCTATAATTTTCTTCACCAAATATCTTATGTCTAATGTCAGGTTTTTGTAAGTGAACAACATAGAAAACGGTAGCGCTTTACATAATGAACAAAATGGTATACAAAACTCTATTTTGAAAAATGAGTCGGATTTTTCATTCAGACGACTGGAGTGCGGACGTAGATTCCATCCCTGTATATCCCCATATGCGCCGTTTTAGCCATAAAAGCTGTACGGGCTAACAAAAATGGAAAAGCAAAAACCCAGTGGCGGCCATTTGGCCGGCAGCCAGTGACATTAATAAGTCCACATTCGACAGGGAATATCATTAAACTAAAAGCCCGTTTACGGGAATACAGAATGACCCCGTGCACTGGACCGGGTCCATAATTTAAATTTACCATATACGGAGACCTCAAACCGTTATTGATGGCCACGGTTTCGAAGACGCTCTCTACGTAAGTGAAATAGTGCAACTCCTGCTGCTCATATATAACATCTTCATTCATTTCAATGAAGTTTCAGAAAATGTATATACTAGATGTGACAGGATTTATACAAGTAATGCTTAGGCTCAGTTTCACAATCATTGGTAACCCCTAGTAGTCACTTAACTGACAGATGGAAGTCAACCTATCGGAGAGCTCTGTTTGACAAAAAAAAGCAATGGTTGAACTTATTTATTTTTAAGTTGGCACCACGGATTGATCTCAGAGCACTACCATAATGGTGTTCCGTGAATAAAAGCTAACCCTTTGATAAATAAACCTAACCTTTCTTTTCATATTTCTGATTTATGTCATTACAGAGTATAATCAAAATCCATCGACGTCTAAGACGTCAGTATCAAAATCCATGTTTTTATAACCTCCAGAGCTGTCATCCATTGACCACAATAAACGCTAAGATAACCCATACCGCACCCTTGGGTTAACATAACTACTGGTTGACCAGAGCTTTTGACGTATACCGTCGATTACGAAATGGATTATTTTCGCTAACCACTAGTTTTCTTTTGACCACTAGTTAACTAACGATTGTGAAACTGGGCCCAAGTGTTTAGTGATCATTGTGTGATTGTATTGTGTTGTATTCTACTCGCAAGTAAAATCCAGACGTCTAGTAAAATAAGGTATATTTGCATTGGAAATTTGTACACAGATTATCAGTATCATCTCTAGTACACAACACATGTACCACTTTTCGTTCATTCAGGCGCTATTTACCCACATGGGACCTGTAAAGAACTCTAGACGTGTAAAAACAAAGCATGGCTTTCTGTCGATTCAAAAACTATGATATCTGTGGCAAATGTGGCGAGAGACTAGTTGGCTGTGTGAAGATGCCCCCTAGAAGACGACAGCTCCAGTTAACATAGTTAAGCCGCATTGTGGGCCAACGAGAACGTGGTGCTTCTTTCAGAGCAATTGCTGTAACCACGGGGCGTAGCGTGGCTACAGTTGTAGCAGCATGTCGCGCATGGATCGCAGAAGGACGAATGCGGCGAGCTAGAGGTTCTAGAGCAGTTCTAGAACAGTGGACAAAACGACTACTAATACCTTCGATAAATGAATGGGCGGAATGCAGTCATCGGCAGACGATACGGCTGAGCATACTCTGTTTCTGTGCGACCGATGGGGGCCGTACAGACAGGAGGCAGGTCAAAAACTGAATGGGGAGCTGACCCCAGAGACTATGGTCCCGCTGATGTTGTCCAGCGTAGAGGCATGGAACATCATACATGAGATGGTCAACAAAATACTCTCTGTAAAGGAGCGAGAGGAGCGGCTTCAAGGATAAAAGAGGATTAGAAGTTATTCATAAATGGGTTTAATCATTACCTCATCTTGCACTGCGAAGAATATCGTTCACGATGATGCCCGGTGCAGATGGAGATACAGCATCAGAGGTAAGAAAGAGGGAACGGGTTTTAGCCGATCGGGCCTTGATGACATGTCGGATGGACGGACAGCGTCCATTGGGCATGTGATCAGAGGACTCAAGCTGGTTCAACGTCGGGCGGGCAGACTCTCTCTCACACTTTCGGGTGTGTGAATGTTTTCTGTCCTTGCGATCAAGCCGATTTCCTGAACCCTCTATAATGAAAAAAGAGGTTCTACAGCACGTAGAACTACAGCACGTCATTATATTGCAAGGGTATCGATGAGGTTCCTGTAGGCTGGCCTCCACGATCACCCGATTTATCGCCAACTGAAAAAGTATGGCATTGGATGGGTCGATACTATAGGCGACTTACCCAATCTTCCGATCATGCTGGACGAACTGGAGTATGTTGTGAGGGTAATTTAGGAGGCTGTACCTCTAGAGTTTATCAACAACCAGATTACGAGCATGTCGCGTAGGCTAGAGGAGTGCATTCGTCAACATGGAGGGCCCACACATTATTGATCTGTTGTATTTTTTGATAAACTAATTGTGGCAAATGAGTTCGTTTATTATTGTATTTAGTCTTACCGCATTTCACCAACCGCAACCCTTTTTTTCTCAGTATTGGGATTTCACTTTCACTTTTTTATTATCTTATCATCATATATTATGATATCATCATCTCCTTTTTGCAGACGATTTAGAGGTCTTCGCTCGTATTAATAGCTTACAGAGCTGCCTCAGATTATTAAATTATATCAAAAATATTGGGGAATGGTGTAAGATTAGCAAACTATTCAAGTATATTTATAAATGTAAAATTTGCACATTTACGTGAAGATCATTTTACATAGATTTACAATATAGCTTCTGATCTACCGCACTAGAGCGTGTCAAGAGCGAAATCAAGAACTGGGGGTATTATTTGATGCAAACCTCACTTTTAAATGATATCCAGAATGAAATTTTATCTTCTAGTAAATTTTTTGGTTACGAACTTTGAAGGAAACCTGTTGGGTTAGTAAGAATCTCCAACCGTGTATGACTCCAAATGACACTATACTGTATTCACAGCCAAGCTAGACCAAATGAAAACAAGCCCGCGTGCGTGATCGGCTCGTGTCGGTGGGGTCCCTAATAGTCCAGTACATTATGTGCAAATTGTGTGTTATAATCTGGCAAGTCAAAATCTCCAAGGTTGACTGGAATGTAGATCCAAATATGCAATGTCAAGTGTTCATTGCCTATGATCGTTTCAAACTGGCAACTGGCTACTTTTGAGTTGCAATGGGCTCATAGGGCAACTCTTTTAAATAGTCATATAAAATTTCATAATTGCACTGGACTATAGCTGGCGCGTTCGCAGACGTTAGCGAACAGTAACCACGCGAACGTCACATGCGACTGTTTATGTGGAGTCTATCTTGGGATTGAATATACTGTTAGCTGACTAGGCCGAGTCAGCTCAGAATGCTCTGTATGGGGAGTAAATGTAGTATTCCATTTCTATGCTATCGACAGTGGAGCCGTCAGTTGACGTGAGGTTCCGACGCTTTGTAGGCTGTGTTGGAATGCCCACCATGGCTCAGCTGGCAAAGCGTCGAACTAGATTTCCGAAAGTCGCGGGTTCAAATCCTGCTGACAGTCGGTTATTTTTCCAGCATTTTTTGGTAGCACCTTGATTTGACAGCCTGATTTGCGGCCAATAGCATGAAAAATGGAATACAAGTTCCATGCCAGTTTTAATGTAATGTATGCGGAATACAACGCCTTTACGCTGCGTTCCCACCAGAGATGTGCTAGGAAAATGATGGGCGCAGCGAGGATGTGTGGTGGAGCTGTGAAATGGTGTGCAGATGAGCGTTACGATGATGTGTAGCAGGCTATTTTCAGAGTTTTCTTTTTGCTCACCTACATCAACAGCACACGACTCGCCCACATCAATCGCAACGCATTTCTAGAGCACATCTCTCGAAACACATTAATAGCACACATTCCTCGCCAACATGCCTTGTTTTGTACGTACATAAACTTCGCTCCGCTGAGCCGTTTCCACCAGAGCTGTGCTGAGCGAGGCGAGGATATTTTTTTTTAATTTAACTCCCAATTGATTTGCTATCTGTAAAACTAGTCACAATGAGCAAATAGTTTGTTGCACTAACACTAACATGTAGGGAACAGTTCAGTAACTATTTCCTCTTACATCTTTGCACATACACAAAGTTTAGCACTGGGAACTACACACTACACATTCACTCAAATCTTTCTGGAAGATCACTTGGGATGTGTCTCTTCAACCTGCGGCTGCCCTGATGCTGCATAAGGTGTCTGGCTGATGGGTTGGGATGCTCTTGAAGACGAGTTCTGTACCTCTCGGCGATGGTTGACACTTCTTCTTTCACTGATGGGATCTGCAAGTCGCGCCTGATAAATTCATTTTGTTTTGGCTTGGAACCTCTCCAGTATTTGGATATTAGAATTCGAGGCCGATCCCCATAGTTGTATACCATAACACCAAATTGGTTTTATTATGGCCTTATATATCAAGACTTTGTTGCTCAGCGATAGAGAGCATCTGTGACCTATCAACCAATATAGGTTTTGAAGTTTCAGCCCTAGCTGTTTCCGTTTAGTAAAGATGTGAGGAAATTCAAGTGATTCTATTGGCTCGTTAAAAACACATTCCTCTTAACACATCCTCGCACATATCTGATGGAAACGCAAGCTTAGAGCAGCCTGAGAGTCTGAGGGCATTACAATAGCGTTGTTCAGTTGGCGGTTAACAAGAACTGTCCTTAGCCCTCTGGCTAATGGTGTAGTGTAGTGCATATCCGGGCAGCCGGCAGCAGCGGCACATACATACGTACAAACACGAAGATCCAAGATGACGCGAGGCGGCGGCGGTGGCGGCGTGGAAGTCTTGGTCACGGGATCCTCGCGCCGGCTGGCCGCCTGGCCGCCTCCGACTAATGCAATTTCCTGCCCCCGCGCGCTCTCGCTCGCCGCCGCCGGCGACGGCAACGGCGGCAGCGGCAGCCACCGCCTCAATATCGACCACAAAGAGAAGAGAGCGTTCACAGTGGCGGCGCATTCCGGTAGGCGTTTCTGGTAGTGTAACGAACCCTTGGTCCCATACTACTAATACATCATGTTCGGCTATATCTTTTTTTTATGGTCAGCCTCCCGCAAAGGCTGAAAGCCCATGGCGCTGTAGAAGCGCTGCGAGAGGATAAGTGTCGAAACGCTGCAGGTTGTAGCCGTCGGAAAACAAATTCCCCGGGAGCTCATTCTACAGCATCGAAGTTCTCCAAAAGAAGGAATGCTGGAGGAGACTGGTTCGGGGAGTAAGGACCTCGACCTGGTAAGGATGAGCTCGCAGAGCTTCTCTAGTGTTCCTGGGTCGGATGGCCTTTGATGTTATTATCTGGGAGAGCTCACTCGAACATCTTCCGTGACAGAATCTGTAAAACAGAACAGATCAGCCACCCTCCTTCGATGTTCCAGGCTGTGGAGGAGGCCCCCTGTGAGATTAGGCGCATCAATCAATCTAATTGCTCTTTTCTGGATAGTGTCCAGAAGCTTTAGAGAGTGCTTCGGAGCGCATCCCCATACATGGGAGCAATACTCCAGCGATAATCGGATCTGTGCCGTGTAGAGCAGCAGCAGTTGCTCTGGTGTATACAACTTCCTACAGCGGAACAAAACTCCAAGCTTCTGGGATGCCGTTTTAGCAATACTGATGACGTGGTCGTGCCAGGACATGTTATTGTTTATGTTGATCTCCAAAAGTTTGACGGAAGGTGATTCGGCTATGGGATGACTTTCCATTTCCACGGCTGGTAAGCCAACGTGAGACTTCTTTGAAAGTGTTGTTGCCTGTAGTTTATTTACTATTCCCCACTTGACAACCGCCTTGATATCTACGTTGATATGTGAGGCATGCTGCTGTCGCCGACGCACCGTCTCCTGGGATGATAGTGGATTGCCTGGATCCATGCACAATACACTAATGTACTGTCATCTGCGAAGCTGTAGATTGGATTGGATGTTATTTCCAGCAGCTCGTTGATGTACAGCAGAAACAGTGTAGGGGATAGGACAGATTCCTGAGCAACACCGGCGTTTATCGAAAATATGTCTGATGAACAGCCCTCGACTACAACAAACAGAGATCGGTCGTTCAAAAAGCTATTCTGCCACTGGCGCAGGCCAGATGGTAGTCCCTAAGCAGCAAGCTTGAGTAGATGTCCCTCATGCCACACTCTGTCGAAGGCTTTCGACAGTGCAACAACACGGGATTTGCCATGATTGTCTATTGCTCCTTCCACAAGTGAGTGGCGTAGGCAAGGAGGTCACCTGTAGACCTGTGCTTACGGAAGCCATCCTGGTGATCATTTATGATGTTGTCCTCCAGCTATTTCAGGAGCTGTGTGTTAATGACAGCCTCCATAACCTTAGACATGATGCTGAGAAGAGCCATAGGTCTATAATTGGTGGGATCAGTTTATTTGCCTTTCTTAGGATGGGCTGTACGCAGCCAATCTTCTATGAAGCGGGAAACACGCCTCGTTGATACGAAAGTTTGAAGAGCTTGCAAAGAATAGGAGCTGACATGCAAAAACCAAAACATCCAACTTCCGCGAAACAGAGAAAAGGGCCAAAAACCTCTGGAGGCCAATCCCCTAACAAATTCCAACTTTTGAACTTTTGTATTTGGCCTTTTTTGATTATAAATTCAAACTCAGTATGTTACGAAGGAAAATATTTAAAGATATTTCGTCTTTTCATCGAAAAATTATCGGATTTATCGGTTTTTGCATGAAAGTCGGAATTTGCTCGTTCTACTACTAGAGAAGCAGCTATATATTTTACCAAAACATATATTTTCAACAGAATACTTACGTTAAAACGCTAAATTATAATGACAGTAATAAAAAATATACAGGGTGTTCTAAAAGTTCGGACTTTTCTCTTTAGAAGCAACGGCCCTTGAAACGGCAAAGCTAATGCACGGTGAACCAGCAGCAAAACCGTAAAAAATTTCAATTACTCACTATTTCATTGCTACGAAGTTGTAAGTGCGATCCTGTCGCAGGCGCCTTACAGTTAAAAGTACGATTTACGATGTCTTCTCCAATTTGGACCATACGAGGTTGTCTAGGTCTTCCAGCCTGTCCACCACGAGGTGGATTCAGACATCCTGTGTCTCTAGCTCTTTGCACGAGCGAGACAAATCGACGAGGTGCAGGGTGGGTACGGTTAGGGAAACGATCGGCATACACTCGCGAAGCCGCAGCGCTATTTTGACCTATTTTGGCCACACTCACCGTACATTAAAATCATGTCCACCAGTTCATTATTGTTATAAGCGTGCGCCATTGTTGTTGTTTTTAAAGTCCGATCGTCAAGCACCCTCAAACACTATGCGACAGTAACGCGACGTATGACGAACTGCCTGTTTTCTCACAGGCACCGCTGACGCGTGGCGCTGCTCTGTTGTGATATAACAGCACATGGCCATCTCATTGCCCAGAGAGCAGGTACGGACTTAGAATTGAGGATTATTCTTTAGCGGTCAGTATCTTGTTTTCTCTAAATATTTCGTTTATTTGTTACTGGGAAAAGAACACTCATTTTAGCGAGTACTATCCGCTGTATGAAAAAAAGTCCCAACTTATGAAACACCCTGTATAATAATAAACTGAAATGCTCTATGTATCCAAAACAATAAACCTAACCTAATGTAGCTCGGGGTTATTCAGGGGTTCATTCCGGCAAACGCTATTGTGATTGAACTAAATAAACATGGACGGTTCTGGATTCGCTTGTCAGTGCAGCGGCTCTCGTTTCAGTCTCGTTCATTTGAATGGGTCTTAACGAACAGGTCATAGCCGTGAATGACCCGCTATGAACTGGGTCACTCAAATGAGCCGGGTCCTACCTTCCCTAATATGGATGGTACGCCCATGGTCATTTCTAAAACTGTGACTGTATCATGGTTGGTCCTGCAACATCTATGACATGGCGACATGATACTGGTTGCCTAAGGCTGGTGCCAGTCTTTAGTAATTGTCGCGAGTGAGCCGAAAATGCATCGAGTGCGCAACATTTGAAAAGACGCACCTGTGTCGTCCGTTTCCTGGACGGGAAGTCGGGAGGTGGTACAGCGTGGAGCTGGTCGTTCGGACCGCCATGGCGGCTGGTCAAGAGGTTCTTGTCACACTTTTAAATTTTGATATTCTGAATGACAACTCCCTACGTGTAAACATGGAATAGTGAGTTAGGCTGGGATATTTTTTCCACATGGCAGTGTCTTTCTTACGAAGTTTCTTAAGGTGTGTCTCAAGGAGTGTCTTATGTAGGAACGTCTTATTACGCAGCATCTCACGCAGTGTCTTAGCGATGTAGCAAGAGCCTCTAAGGAGTGTCTTCCCTAGGAGAGTCTTTCTTAGAAATGTCTTACGAGTGTCTTATGACGAATTTTGGGCAGCATCTAGCATGTTTTTACTTGGTTTCTCACTGTCTGGGGACACACATCACGTAGCTATCTGGCTTGCCGTCGATGCTGAGGTTGAGTCACCCTGGACAGGGTGCTGAACTCCCCCAGTGTCTCAACACCCACCCAGTGCATACTCCAATAGCAGTGAATTTGGTGAGACCGAGACATTATGTTACCTTCAGGGCTATAAATATATCAATTTTTTGTTTAATTTTACCAGAAACATACTCAGCAATATCGCCGGCCTTTCAATTTTTGTAAAGGTACTTTCAAATTTTATATATATCTTTCAATATTCATTGTAAATTTTCAAATTTTGTTTGTCAATATGCTGTGCCATAATTTATTATTATATATTATTTCACAATCACCATTACCACCTTGATCATTTTTCTATTTTATTTTAATCACTTGTATTTAGTCTTGTGAATATTGAAACGTTTGTTTTCAATTGATTTACTCATTGACTTTTGGCCTGCCAGTGGCGTGCCACACTACGTTCGATCAATTATTTAAAATAGCGTTGTGAACCTTTATTAAAGCCTACATATTTCTGGCTTGGGAAACCTTATCCATGCCTGAATGTGAAAATGCGATAGGGACTTACCCACGCCCTTTCTTCATGTTAACCGTCTGACGTTAGCCGGATGAGTTGTGACATCTCATTTATTTTTGGGCAGTCAACAAGGGCCTTACAGTAGGGCCTCTTCTCCAGATCCCCCTTCTAGTGAAGGTCGCGAATAATCAAAGCGGTCTCAATTTTTGAGATAGCTGACAACCACCGCCTCAATCAATATCGACCACAAAGAGAAGAGAGCGTTCATAGTGGCGGCGCATTCCGGTAGGCGTCTCTGGTAGTGTAACGAACCTTTGGTCCCTTACTACTAATACATCATGTTCAGCTACATCTCTCATCATATATGGATGGTACGCCCATGGTAATTTCTAAAACTGTATCATGGTTTCTCCTGCAACATCTCTGACACGGCGACGTGATACTGGTTGCCTAAAGCGGTGACAGTTCTTAGCAATTATGGCGAGTGAGCGGAATTTGGAAAACCATTGAAAAGGTGCACCTGCGTCGTCCGTTTCCTGGATGGGAAACCGGGAGTTGGTATAGCGTGGAGCTGGTCGTTCGGACCACCAAGGCGGCCGGTCAAGCGGTTCTTGCCACACTTCTAAATTTTGATATTCTGAGTGACAACTCCCTAAGTGTGAACATGGAATAGTGAGTTAGGCTGGGATATTTTTCCACATGGCAGTGTCTTTCTTACGAAGTGTCTTAAGGAGTGTCTTCCGTAGGGATGCCTTCTTCCGCAGTATCTCATGCAGTATCTTAGCGATGTAGCAAGTGCCTCTCAGAAGTGTCCTCCCTAGGAGCCTCTTTCGGAGGAGTCTCTTCTTAGAAATGTCTTAGGAGTGTCTGAGGACGAATTTTGGGCAGCACCTTGCATGTTTGCACTTGGTGTCTCCCTTTGGGTTTCTCGCTGTCTGGGAACACACGTCACGTAGCTGTCTGGCTTGACATCGATGCTGGGGTTGAGTCGCCCTAAACAGGATGCTGAACTCACTCAGTGCATACTTCAGCATCAGTGAATTTGGTGAGACCGAGACATTGTTACCATCAGGTAATGTAGATAAATAGCATCTGAATGAACAAAAAGTGTTACATGTGTACTAGAGATGGTACTGGCAAGCTGTGTACAAAGTTTCCAGTATCTTAAGAAGATTAGATTCCGATAGAGAGCTGCTAAAATAATTTAAAAACAAAAAGTCAGTTATTTGGGACACATATATAGGGGTCAAAGAATGTGAGAGACTGGACTGGCCTGAATACGCTGTCACTGCTCAGAATAAATTGCGAAAGACATAGAACGATTTCCTAAAGTTGTAGCCAACCATTTATAAGAAGATAACGGATTAAAAAGAAGAATATATCTGCTACTTACTACAACTCTTCGCCTGTCTTCCTCTCTCTGATGAGATACAGCAAGTGATATCCCTCCCTTCTTATGATAGACGTTTCTTCCCTTGATAGCTAATTAGACTTCTTTCTGTCCTCTCATTCTTGCTAGATACTCTTTCCACCTATGGTATTCTCAAGATTCCCAATTCATCCACAACTCAAAAGTCTCGGCTTTCCATCTTCCTTATTGCCCAGTTCATGTTTATAAATACACCTTAAGGTTTTTGTTCTTTTATTTTAATGGTACTATTTTTTAATAAGTCTATCAGTCTGGTTGTGGGTTTTTGGTTTGAAATAATTTTATGGGTGTGATGCATTATTATGAAGCAGCTCTATCAGGTAGGTATCAGGTAGGCTTTATTTGATAATATTAACTGACCCAGGACGAATACAATGATTCATCACTCTTTCAAACGCATCAGCTTTAGGGTGCCTCCTTTCTGGATATCGCTGTTGATATATCCTAGGGGCAAGTAGGCAATTCCTCAAATAATCTAGTAATATCCAAATCATGTCTATTTGTTCTTCCAAAGAAAATGTTCGGTATTCACACATTACGAAATTATTGAGCAAGCTATAAAAGCTGTTAGTATTTCAAAGCCAAGCTGATAAATCTGCTTGATTATTATTTATGCATCAGGTTTATAAAACTGTTTCCTCAGCAAACTTCACTTATATTTTCCCGATAATTCTGGGTTTTGACTTCATCAAATGCTATTGTGACCATGATCGTTAAAAAATGATCTAGTAGTTTCTGAAAATAAATAAATTTCAGCACACAGGATATATTTAAATTCGGCAGAAAAATCGAAATATCTCAGAAGCTGATGAACGTAGGTATAGGAACTACTATACAAAAATGAAAGAGCATATTAAAAAGTAATTTTTTGGTATAATAAAATATGGGTGGTTACATTTGGGGGGGGGAGAGTAAATCTAGATTTTGCTTTCTACCTCACCATGCATATGAATATGCCGCGCCGACTTTCTAGAGTTCGCATTAAGGTTAAAGAATATTTGTTATCAAGCCGTGTAAAAAGGATAATCTTTGATTCATCAATTTTCAATATACATTAGGTTCATTTAACAGCGATTCGGAACTATAAATGATCATAACTTCTGAAGTACCCTGTATAGTGTTACAATACCTAATATTGTAAGAACGAGGATCATTAGTAGAATTTAAATATGGAATTTTAAAAAATGTATGTTTGCATCACCACGTAGTAAATATAAAAATACTTTCTGAGCAACAAGCATGTCCTTGGCTACAACTTTTGTTAACAACTTTCTACGCTATCTTCTGCAGAAGTACTGAAAGCTCACCCCATTCATTTTCTATCGTTACAAAGATTCTGTAGCAAATACAGTACCTACTAGTATACACAGCAAGGAATGAACTTGAAATCCAGGCTTTAGTGAATCAAGACTTGGACAGATACCTGAAATGGTTATTTTGTAATAATTGGAAAATCAATATTGACAAGACCAAATATATTTTATTTAAAAGGAAAAATACCATAGTTAATGAACTTCAGATTGCAATTGATAATATTCATGTTGGAAAAGGTCTCATCAATAAAATATTTGGGGTTGATAGTGGATGAAAGTTTAAATTGGCAACCACATCGAAATCATATTACAAAAAAGTTACTCGATGCTGCCCATAATATTTAAATGTCGATATTACTTTACTAAGAAAACCAAATATAGCATTTATAACGCATTTTTTTCTTGCATATTCAAGGTACTTTATTCCAATATGGGGAACATGTTCAGGAACTTTATTTTCAAAATGTTCAAACTTTACAAAATAGGATTATGAAAATACTATTTAATTATAGCAAACTTACCAATACAATCACATTATATACAGAACTAAAAGTTGCTCAGATGGATAAAATTTTGGAACTTGAACAATGTAAACTAATATTTAAAATAATTAATAGCAGGCAGAAGAATAACACTATCTATAATTTTGTAAATGAAATACTGATCATTTTACCAGGTCACAAAACAATATACCTATATCCGGTTTACAGTCGTACAAATATAGCTTTGAATTGTCCAATGCAATCCGCGTCTAGAGCTTATAATATGATACCAGTTGACATTAGATCTAAAATATGTTATAATAGCTTCTTGTATAATTTAAAACAACACCTATGCATGTATGTAGTTAATTAAGTAGTGTATAATATAATTAAGGAAGTAGCAATCTAGTTAAAGAAAAAGAATAAGCACTGTTGATAAGTTTATGTTTATAATTCTCGAAGCCAGAACCTTCGGTACTGTTTAGAGAATTGTTAAAATTTATTGTTATATAATTAGTTCCAGAAATAAACGATGTTTCAAAAAAAAGCCACTTGACAGTTTTTTCTATTGATAAAAAAAGACAAGCGTCGAAGCAAAACGGCAACAACCACGTCCCTATTTTCTCTCCCAATTTCGCCATTGGTCCTCCTTTTTCCTTATTCCACACACGCGGGACTTCCAATCAAGCCATCTGTGTGCATCGGTATGTCCGAGTTCGTCGGTCCGTCTGTCGATTTGAATGCCTGCGGTGATGTCGGCGATTTTCTCAATTACCAGACCGACCGGCAAATCTTGCTCTATTTTTTCAATTCTTCATGTCGCGAAACAATTGTCTAGTCAGACTCCGAAGGGTCAGTCGCTGCCGCACTTTATATTCAGTTTCCAATTGAATGGCTTAAATGGAAAAAGTTATTTATATGCAAATATTACCATAGTTGGGCAGTAATAAAATTTTGACAGTTAAAAACCTGATTATTTTAGAAAATCACATAGCGCTACTATAGCTCTCTGGACACTCAAAAGGATTTGCGGCAAATCATAGGGCATTAGTCCTAAACTGATCTACTGGATATATCAGACGGTGGTCAAACCCATGGTAGTATATGGCGCTGTTGTCTGGTGGCAGAAATGCCTACAACGGACAGCCAGAGTCGGGCTGGCGGCGGTGCAACGCACCGCCTGTTTGGCCATCACTAGAGCCATGTCTACCACACCAACGTTAGCCATGGAGACCCTTCTAAACTTAACACCTGCACATCGAGGTGGAAAGAGTTGCAAAAGTGGTCGCCTACAGACTGCTATCAACCGGCAGATCTGACAAAACGGAAATAGGTCCAGACACAACGGGTATAATGGGTGAAATTACCCATCAGCATGTACTTGGAGTGGTCTCGGACTGTATGGTTCCCCAAGTGCATATAGAGCGATCCTATAACGTCCTTTTCCCAGGCAGGGACGAATGGAGGAGGGACGATTTTATATCACCCTCTGATCTTGCGCTATTTACAGAGTTCAAATCTGAACTGGGGGCAGGAGCGGGAGTAGTGGGTACCAATCCAAGAGCTGAAATTTCAGTCAACCTTGGGAGGTATACCGCAGTCAGCAGAAATGATTGCCATAGAGCTGGGAGTCAGGCAACTAATCAAAAGGCCCCTGACAAACAGATCTATAAAAATCTTTTCAGACAGCCAGGCTGCATTGAAAGCACTGTTCTCCAGTCGGGTTGATTCAAGACTGGTATGGAGCTGCATGCACCTCCTCAACAAACTCGGAACGGGAAACATGGTATCCTTGATTTGGGTTCCGGGTCACTGAGGAGTGGAAGACAATGTATTGGCTGAAACGCTAGCAAAAGGAGGAAGTGAATCTGTGTTCATAGGACCAGAGCCATTCGCGGGCATTGCAAAGAGCACCGCTAAAAAGACCATCTCGGACTGGGCAGTGAGGAAAGCACTCCTGAACTGGCAAGATACACCAGGGCTACTGCACTCGAAGGTGTTTATAAGATACTCCTCGAGTCAGGCCCCCCCCGAGGATCATGGAATGTAATAGGTATGACCTCCGCATTCTGATGACGGGACATAATCGTCTAAGGCACTATATGCGGAAGTTGGGTCTTGAACAAACTTCAGACTGTCGCTTCTGCTACGTGGAGGACGAAACAGTGGAGCACATTTTTTGCTCCTGTCCAGTACTGGATAATGCTAGGTTCCAGACATTCGGATTTGCCCAAATGAAACCTCATGACTTCAAGGAAGTTTTACCCTTCACGTTGATCGCCTTCCTAAAGAGGTGCGGACTGTACGGTGAACTTTAGAAAGGTGTGAGCCACAATAGACACAATTGAACCGCAGTGGAAGGAGGCAGCTCTGCCCCACTCACTTTCAACCTAGCCTAACCTAACCTATAGCTCTTCCAAAAATGGTTAATAAAATTGTCAGAGAGCCATGACTAAACCGATAACATAGTTTGAAGGAAACGAATCTTCCATTTTCTATAAGAAACCTACAGCTTGTATGTTCAGCCGTTCAAGATGTAATCCACCAAATACAATAAACCCTGCGGGCAAAAACTTCCAGACTCAAAATGTAGTCAAATACTCAGGATTGTATCTAGATAGGGAACTGAACTAGAAAAACCACATAAACTATCTTACCAGAAGGGCCGAAAATGCAATCAGTATTTTAAAAACCGTTAGCAACTATTAATGGGGAGCAGATCCCAATATCTTTCTACAGTGGCGGCTTGTGTCAACGTAGAGAGGTAGTGCCAGAATGACAGCCAAAATTTCAAATCAATATAAAATTGAAAAAAATACTTATAAGCCGATAAGCCGAATTTAACTGAGCTTTTATGTTCTAATTACCAAGCATCGATAAACTGAAAACATTATTCATATGCACTTTAGATTTTTCAAGGGTCTTCATTTTCTCCCATATATGAATAAGATCATCCGTGCGTTTTTTCGCCCAAGTGTCATCGCCTCCAAATAGAACACACACAAAACAAAACAGTTTGTTAACTTCTTCACAGTCACTTATCCAATTGTTTTTATCATGGGTAGTACTGATAAGTTAAGAAGTTAAGTAAGAATAGTACCAATAAGTGTTTCAGTGTTTAAATCAATATTTAATTCCTTAATCTGCAGTTTTCCTTCCAGCGGAAGATTACTAAATGAGTTTATTAATGCGCCAATTTTATTCATTTTCGCTCCAATGATATATTTTAATTAAACACAAAAGAGATACGAATCCGAAAACAGCGCACAACTCATTCTAACTAACAAGATATAAATTTCAAACCTTTATCGAGAAAAGCCGACATCAGCATCAAACATAAACAAATCGAAACTGCTGAAACAAAACAAAACTAGTGAACCATGAATGGAAATATGGGTAATGTGCCTGGCACGATCTACTTCGGATTTTCGTATTTAAAATCTATCCAAACGTCTAGCATAGTGTTATCTCTGTCACTCATACGCTGTTGTCATCTCGCCGTCGCGCCGCGTCGTCAGCTCTCATCGTGTGAGTTGCCACGATGCCACGTGTTGCCTGGTGCAAATATTTATGCGCTGAGGCGCTATTGCCATTTCATATAAAACAGAAAAAGTTATTGGCAACTAACGTAGAATAAGAAAAGTTTAAGAGATAGATAAGTATGTTTTTGTCGAAAATTAAGGTAGTGCCATGGCACTGTGGAACTACCTCACCATATCTAGTTAGATCAATATTAGATTAAGAATCGATTCATTATGGCAACTCATTAATATGAAACCTACAAAAAATAGAAATAATAACAACCGATGTTTGAGGCTTTGCTTTGGATACTTACCAAGTTCTCAAATCAATGTAATGGAGGTTGAGTGCAATTAGCATCCCTTGTATTTGAGAAGAGAGAAACTGAGTTCAAAAGCAGTACTAAAGCAAATCAACAAAGACAAGTTTACAAACTTTTCATTTTGGGGATGACTAGCAAAGCTGGCAGCATAAAAGGGCTCCCTTTGCTTATACAAAGCTATGAATACCTATTACCAGTCAGAAACAAAATACATTCCAAATGTTGCATCCCTGCTTTACCTCAGAATACAAAACTCACAGCTTCCAACTAGGAGTAGAATATTTGAACTTTCATCAAGATGACTCAACCAGTTTAAATGCTTAAACAGATAGGATTAATGTGGGCGCACATACACAGACGGTTCAAAAGCGACAAACGGTGTGGGCTGCGATTTCTCCACGAAAATGAAATTTATCAACAATTATCATAAAAACTACCTCCAGAATGTCCAACATATACAGCGAAGTCGACAACCATTCAGAAACTCCTAGAATATTCCTTCAGTAATACTGACCTTAGAGATGTTATAACCTTCACCGACAGCAAGATTAGAGCGTTTAAGAATATCACGGACTTTCAGCCATGTCATCCCGGACATCCAATTGATTCACAGATACAACAATTTGGACAAAAATGCAAAAATTGTATAGATTAAAGAACCTGCAGGCATATCTCAAAACCACACAGTCGACAGACTAGCTAAAACAGCGATTATTGATGTAATATTGCTGAAAAGATACAAAGCTCCCTACGCTCACTCAGACAATATGTAAGATAAGAAGCTGAAAAAAAATGGAGTGAACACTGCCATAGAAATCCATCTGGAGCGACATACAAACAAATCCAGCAGAACATAAGAACAGAGCCTTGGTTTAAGAAAGAAACGAATAGACCACTTGTGGAACCCTTTGCAGGCTAAGGTGTGGGGATTGCTTAAGCCTTTAAGGGTCTAGGGGCGCAAAATTGAGAATCCAAGAAAAGACGTATTCCCGTGTTAGCGAGGAGGCGTGGCCACCTGTTCCCTTTCTCCAGTGTGTGTGTGTCTCTAAGATGAGGGCAGATAAGTCCAAAAATCCAAAGGTAAGGTCAAAAGTTCCAAAGGTAAGGTCCAAGGGTCACTATAAAAATGAATTTCGCATTTCCAAGCTCCTGAAGTTACCTATAAACTTACAGTAATGATTCAAAGAGCAAATTGAAGAACAAAGCTTGCGCTTGTGCAACTATTTAGCCTTTTTTTGATATCGTGTTTGGTTGTTAAATTACAGGCATTTATAAAATGTATGATTTTGCATTGCGAATTTTTTTGCACATTAAAAAACTTTTTTGAGAAAATCGGAACTAGCTGTCATTCATTGAGGTCTTAACTGTCGCCTTCTGAAATATTATATATGTAGTTTGAAAATAGAGTGTGTTATGCGAGAAATTGTGGGTCCGTGTTTTACATGGCAAATATGTGTGTACAAATGTGTGTATCCAGGCCCCTTAATACAAAGCTAGAATAGATTCAGACAATCATACACACTGCAGATGTGGAGAGATCGGTACCACTAAACACTATATTTGAGGTAAAAGACCTTTATCAAAGATTGTTAAGCCATTCCATTACATGCTAGTATGATCACTATACTGGCTAGCGAAAACAATTGTGCATACAAACTATTATATAACATTGGTGCAAAAAAGTTAAAAATTACACTGAAACGTTTAACTATAACTAACGTAAAACAATATGACTCTGTTCCTAGTTATTTAGAAAAAATACATGCCTAATTCACGATACAACCGGCTAATTGATTTCAGATCAGAGCCAATGACAATAAAAAAACATTGTCGGAGCTTTGGATGAATAAAGTGTTACTATCTCGCTACATGCTTCTAAAGCTTTTCACAAAATATATACCATTTTTATTTCGTTTTCGTTTATTTGTACGGATTGATAAAAATAGTGCCAACTCGAAGGTAACTCTTGTGTGAGGTAATGGCATTGAATAGAATACCTAGAGAGATGGCCAAGAAACTAGTATAGATGAGAAAATCTTGTGGTTGTGGCCAAAATTTTGAAAAAAAAACTGTGGGTCAGCACATAAAGGAGACTCTGGTATCAACTGCCAAGATTTCGGCAATGTTTATTGCCATCTTCAGGACTTTCTACAATAGTTAAAAGAAAAGAAAAAATTGAGATTGAAATACTCTAATAAAAATTTATCAGGAAACGCACAATGAAAAAATACCACTGCATTAAGTCAAAGACTTAAAATGCCAGCTCTAATACAAAATCGTCAAACAATCTTGAAAAATGTCAATGCTAGTATCGGTGTCTTCACAACAAGTAGGTCAGGAACAAACAACATATAGATGTAAAATTACAAAAAAACACAACGAAAGCGTTATAAAATTCGTCGCCTGAATACACACATTTTTCGATTCACAATTTCCTTAATAAAGACCTTCTCGGTCTAACAGGTCATCAAAATGGCCTTTCCATGAAATTCTTCTAACCTATTCTGCTCCTTCAATATTAATCTCTTCGTTTGTTAACATCCACTAATGCAACTTCTGCTGCAGATCATAAGCCATTTCTTCTCATATTCTTTGATTATCTAAAAATTGTATACTCCGAATTTTGGCGCATACCTTCACAATCTTTGACCATAAACTGCTGTTTGCTTAATCTCAAATATTACGACTTTGGCAAGATTTGTCTAACTTTTTTTGTTGCTTATCTCAGCATCAAGAGCGCCACTGAACTGACAGTAAATCGCGAACGATGGCGAGCTACAGTTCTCAAAACTATTGATCATATTCGTGTCGGCAATACTCTAGCTCCGACTTAATGCATTTTACGAGTTCACAACATGTCTGTTAAGATATTAACATTGTGACTATGATGATGATCTCAGCGAAAGGCATCATTCCATTTCTGTGAGCAGTTCTGTATCTGCACATCGTCATATATCGCATCTGGGGCTGTGCTTCCTACTGAAAACAGTGAAGCAGAGATCCACTCAATCTTCAGGATATACGTATCTTACCTGCAGTTGAGTTAACAGATCGTTTCTAAAGAATATCATAGTCTTATATTAGGGTAATAAAGATATGCTATACATATTTCCCACGTGTATTATTCTCACGCTTTGCAGCACATCTCACAGATTTCTTACAGCTGTACTACATAAATCAAGGAAGAAAAGGGGTAAGATATGGTTTCCTTTCAGAACTCCGAGCAAATGTAATTTGAAGCACGAGCGTCCTATGTTTTCTCTGACGAGAACAGGACCGTATGAAAGCAAGAAAAGTCCCGTGTCCGAATCTCCCCAGAGTTTTGGCTTTTTTAATCAGAGGTAAAGTTTCAGGATCCTGAGCGATATTATCAATCGGTAGTACGTCCAACTGTAACTTACGCATGTGCAGCTTAGTGTTTTGTAGCTAAAGTACATAACAAAATTGCAATTAATACAAAGCAAAGTTCCTCGAACAATAATTTTGAATGCTCCTGGGTACGTGTCTAATGTCACAATACATAGAGATCTTGATATTCCTTTCTTGTTAGAATGCATTAAAAGTTGTAACTAAATTCAGAGGCGTAGCCAGAAAATTTATAAGGGGGGAGTTTTAAGTCTTAAAATCAGAGAACAATACATACATTTAGGCATAGTAAAAGCAACACGTTTACTGAATGAAAAAAATTCAGTTGCTCACAAAAACTAGAGCAAACCCTAAAAAATATCAACAACATATTGTGAATTTTATGCATGACAATAACAAAGTTATTTTATTAGATATCAACACACACAAAAAAACAGTACAGAGAGGCAAAGATATTACTACTACTATTAAGCAACATCGATATTACTTTGTCTGCATTTTTGAAATAGTAGACCGGCTGTACAATCTGTACATCGTATATCGCAAGACAAGCTTTTTTGGCTTTGCTGGCAATGCATGGCCACTTCATGTATTTTTATACTTCTTATATTTGCAATTATTCAATTATCATAAGGTTTTATTATAATATATGGTTGACAAGGGGGGGGTTTTGACCCCCAAACCCCCCCCCCCCGTGGCTACGCCCCTGACTAAATTTTACGAACGTGCAGTATCTCTTTCAAATCCTCTGATAAAGGCTGCAGTGCCACAGGACACGGCATAAATACGGAAACACAAAAGAGCCAGGTTGGCACTTCTAAAGCACCTATTTTGACTGTATTCTTAAACTATAAATTTACTATAGTCAATCTTCAAATCTCTATACATGAATCTGTTTTCATTAAACTGTCGTAAACTATCTTTTGGAATGTTTGCTTAAAATATTTTCTGAAGAGACTCGCTCTTCTGCCAGTTAAAACATCAGTAATTTTTGGGCAAAGTGCCATTGGCCTACCTTGATGAATAACAGAAGTCAAGTCAAGTCATGTCTTGAGCGAGACTTGATACTTGAGCATTCACTGTTGGGTCATAAGCTGCTCATAGAGTGGCGCCGGAAAACAGTAACAAAGCCTACACAGAGCACAAACACGAGGTAGGATCTGTATCTGCATGGAGACCCACTGAGCTGACAACACCGGCCTCGAACATCGAGCGCAGCAGTTCAAGGCGCGGTCAGCACTTGGATGAGCTACCGAGGGAGGACCGGGTGGGTGACCCCCTTTAGACCTTCAGTCCTAACGTTTCCCAGGAGGGACACAAAAATACCTTGGCATTACCCATGCTTCAACGGTTGGTCTCAGATTTAATTTTATTTGAAAACAAAAGCACAATGTCATTATAATAGCTGTTTTTTGTGTTGTAATTGCAAAAAGTTTCGATGTTGAGGTAATACGTTTTTTGGACGTTTTATAACCTTTCCTCGCGAAAAACTGTCACTGATTTTTGTTGGTCTATCTGTTACCATCACCCGTATGGAAGCGGGTTAGAATATCTCCCATCGTATATCCTGCGTGTCGTAAAAGGCGACTAAAAGGAACACCGAACTACTGTCGGTATAATCAGTAACCTCTTCTCAACCAACGGCTTTGGGTGGACGAGTTGAGAGGAGTCAGGACACCTTCTTGTCCTTGGGGTGAGAAATTGCCCCTAAAGGCGGGTGAACCAGTAGGCACCATCTGGTCAACGGCATGAGGATGCAGAAAGCAAATGAGAAACTACTGCATTAAAGATCTTAAGATATCGCAAGAGAAACTCGTAAAATGAGTAAATACATTTTACGAGTTCACAACATGTCTGTTAAGACATTGTGGCTATGATGATGATCTGTTACCATACTTACTAGTAGTTAATGCTGGTATACTTTTGGCATTGATGGCGGTGATCAGAAAAGAAACCAAAAAACCAAAATTCGAATAATCACTCCAAAGTTAACTTTTAGGTGTTTTATATAGGGCTTTCCTTTTTTATGGGAAGTGGGTAGAAACGGGATGATTAGTAAAATGGGTGATGGAGGGACCCTAAGATATTTTATACTTATGTAGGGCTCCAACCGTGGTTGTCACGTACGGAAAGTTGCCCTGGCCTTCATCGTAGCTCCTCAGGACTTTTCTGTGAGAAATAGATTTTTGAAATGATGAGATGGTATTTCTGAATGATACTGTAAGATAAAAACATTTATTTTTATGGATCGATTAAGAGACTTAACATATTTGATTTATAGCAGCTGTTCAGCCAGCAGGCTTTTGAGCTAAATTTTATACAAGAACCTACTGGTGATGTTTTATGTCATCTTAAACTGATTTCTAGAACGTTTTTCTGGCATTCAGTACATCTTTTGGATCAATTTCGGTACATTTCAAAACACGATAGCGCTGTGCATGTGGAAAAACGTACCTACTGGTATTCTTCCCTACATTTTTATGAATAAAGTTTCGTAATCACAATTAACAGAGGGCCTTCATTTTTTTGCAAGAGATCAAGTATATACGTATATTTTCTGTTTTGTATTATTTGAATAGCAACATAAAAAATAACAAACAGAATATTACTTAAAAATTTACATTACTGTTTCGAGTATTTTTGTCACCGATACTTTTTGAGCAATTCCAAACTGGTATCGATACTTTTGTAGGTATATCGGTATCGAAAATAATTAGTTATTGAGGAGTGTAATCAATTGGACAAAATTATCTCTACAAACCCAACGCGCCTTCATTGGCGCTATTCTTGGCCAAAAAGTATCGAATTGATATCGGTATCGATACTTTTTGTTTTCGCATCTCTACCCAGATTTCTCAGCCATAATGGAGATATTCTGCTAGTTGTTTAGTATGCTGTGGTAGGCACCCGAAGTTGCCCGATCGTCATGGTCGTCATGGTGATACAAACACGTTTCTATCTCTCAATTACAGAGTACCGGCGCCTTAGCCCCTAGACAATCCTCTCTTGAAACTAACTGGTACACAGAACTTTCCATAAAGACTTGACAGTTCATTCGTTCTCAAATACGGCCCTGCCGTGAAGCTGGGAAAGAATATAAAGAAAGTTACGCTGACTGTTGAAAAAGTAACACTCGCACGGCTCCCTTTGTGTAATAAATCCGGGAAGGCTCGCTCCGGGAGAATGCATCCCGAAAGCTAGATTTTCTGAACTTATTAAAACGTTACGAGCAATTTTCGGAACTTGGCATTTTTTCTGTCCGAACTTACGATTAGATTTTTCAAGGAGTATCCTAGCGCATCACTGCTAAATCTTATTTAATTATAAACTTGCCGTTGTAGATGAAAGTTCTTCTACGTATCGCACTGGATGAAGATGTTGGTGATCAGAGGCGCAGTGCAATTGTAGCTCCATCAAAAGAATAACTAACTTTTGGGTTGAAAGTGAGTTTATGTCAACGATTGGGACTAGGTTAGGAGTAGCAAGCTATAGTTATTCGCCACTAATACTTAGCTTGAGCATTTTGTTTTGTTTTTATTACAGAGAGTTTAGGAAATCGCAAGGACAGAAACACTGACACACCTGGAGGTGTGAGAGAGAGTCTGCCCGCCCGACGTTGGACCAGCTTGAGTCCTCTGATGTCATGTCCAATGGACGCAAACGCGTCCATCCGACATGTCACCATGGCCCGACCGGCTAGAACCCATTCCTTCTTTCCTCACCTCTGCTCGATCTCCATCTGCACCGGGCGCATCATCGTGAATGATATTCTTTACAGTGCAAGATGAGTTAAATATGTTTTTTCTTCTCCTTCTGCTTCTTCTTGTTACATATCCCGACGTTTCTCTGTCTCTTTCAATTTTAAGATGCCTCGAACCATCTTGTGTACTATTTTCCAGCGTTTCTCGCTCGATATCATGATGGGCACCATGTTCTCTGCGGTCAGGTCCTCAGGCAGGTTCGCTCTCGCATCCTGCTTGTAATAGGACCATCTGTCGCACTCAAATAGGACTTGCTCGATTGTGTCGCTTTGGCCATAATGTCGACAACGATCGTCCGTCGCTCGTCCTATTTTGTTTCTATACCCCGAAAGGGACTGTGGCCCGGCACTGCCTGTATTAGGTAATAGCAGGTTTTCCTGTGTTTACATTCTGCCCACTCTTGTATATTTTGAATCAGACGCTTAGTCCACTGCGCCACCTCCATTGTACTGGACCAGATCCCCTGCCACTCGTCCATGGTTTTCTGCCTGGCGGTCCTCCGCCGCTCTGGTAGAGCACCTTCCGCGATATACATGTATCTCCTTTCCTTGGCCAACAAATGCAGTGGCGGTATCACTGTTATAACCTGCAGCGCTTTAGTAAACACAATACGATACGCACTGGCCACCCTCAGCAGCGACCTCCTTTGCACCCTGTCCACGGTTTGCTGGTGCTTTTTTCTCTCCATCGCCTTATATCATATTGGAGCTCCGTATAGCATAACTGAGTGGATAACTCCGTTCAAGATATGTCTTTTTCGCATACTTGGGCCGCTTACGTTTGGCATAATACGTGACAGTATTGCCACCTTTCTTTCTGCTTTCACCACGGTTCTCTTTATGTGTTCGTTGAAACATCGTTCGTTGTCTACGGTAATCCCCAAGTACACTATCGATTTGCTGGGTACTATTTGCACCCCTATAAGATGGAAACTCACTTGGTTCGTAGTGATCCTACAACCGCGGAGAATGACCGCCACAGTTTTGCTTGGTGCCAGCTGAAGGTGGTGTCTGGACATGCACACATCTATCCTTCTCAGCGCCTCGTTTGTTGTTTGCACCAAAGTTATCTCGTCTTTGGTTTGGCTACCAGAGCTCCAGAGCTTTGTAGTGAGGATGTTAGAGTTCAGTTGCCCTAACAACAGCTGCCGCTGACTATGTTCTCTTGTCTTCCCTTCTGGCCTACATAGATAGAAGTTTCTGATTTCGCTCAAGGCAGGACAGTCGAAGACAATATGCTTAACTGTTTCCTCTGCTTTTGCAGATGGGCACTGAACGTCTAATGGTCAGTTATAAATCCAACCACCTTACGTAGTTTCTTTCTGCTCAATCTGAGAGCGTCTGCGTGATTAGAACACGAGGATGCCCTCAGCATCCTCTTAGACTGTATACAAGTGAACATTCCCCACCATTCTGTCCCAGCACTTCTGGTGTTTATTTGACACATATCTGGTGACAGCTGCCCGTATGGCGTAGGTCGTCGTTGGGCGTATGATATACTACATGCTCGTTGTGGCGCAACGAGAGGGAGTTCTGCGCCTTCCTTGGTATACCTGTCGACCATCTCATTACAATCCACTCCTGGTTTACCTAGGCGGATGCTTACGTTCTGCCGAGGCCTACCACCGTGTATTCCTCCTCTTGAACCTGACGAATTTTTAGAGCTATCAGTATAGCAGGTGATACCATTCAACATAGTCGAGCTTCTCCTAGAGCGCATTTCGAACTGTTAATTATATTTCCAAAGCCTCAGCTGAAATTTCAGTTGTAATTTGTAATTTCCAAAGTATTAATATAAGTTTTAAATAGTTAGATAGATGTTCCAAAGTTTCAAATTTAGTATCACATAGTCAATATTAAATTCTAATGCGTCAACTGCAGTTTCATACAATCAGTTGAATTTTTAAAAGCATCACATTAGTTTTAAAAAAGAGTCAAGTCAATGCTCAAATGTGTCAATTATATTTGTGAATGTATGACAAAACTTGGAAGCCAAAACTTCAGTAAAGTACAGAAAAAATATCTCCAAGTAAAGCGGACTCAGTCCTAAAGAACGGCACTGTAAAACTTTGTTTGTAGTTATTGATATGGATAAATAGAAGAAAATGAATTCTCATTTGCTGAATCATTTTCAGTAAATACATAGCAGGCGTGTGTCATGTATGGCACGGTTATGATTAATTGTAATGACATATATATGTTGTTTGCTGTGGTTAAGCTAAATAATTGTGAGTGGTATAACTTAGTGAACAAACGCAGCACTGTAATTGTTCATCTATAAGAAGCCCTTCTTGAAAATAAGTAAGTAAAAATTAAATGTCTCTGAAACAGTTGAAAATCGGACCCTGCTTTATATACAGTCTTCTCCAAAAGTATTTTCCATTCGTCATAGAACACCCTGTATAACGCTTATTCAGTTTTGGAGGGTCCAGGACCGCTGATTTTTAAATGTATTCTCATGGAGGGGGGTGCATATTAATGGATAAAGATTTTTTAGGCGGCATTATACAGGGTATCCCACGACGACTAACACAAGCAATAACATCGGAACTGGGCGGTAGTAGTGAATTATAATTTTGGGGATGTAAATTAGAGCAAATGTTCTGCCTTTTCTCATTATTATGTCACCCAATGAGGTATTTGTTTTTGATCACGTGACGTCCGCCCTGTATATTTGTGACTTTTTGTGTTCCTCCCGATATAACAATTCCAACAAACTAGCACACCTGGGGTCTGAAGTGATTAATTCAGGAGCTACAGGTACTTAAAGGATGGTACCACTAACATTGATTATAACATGTACCCCTACAGTTAAATTATTTTGGTAGTGTTTCATAATGGTAGTGGTACAGTCCTTTAAGTACCTGTAGCTCTTGAACTTTAGGCCCTAAGTGTGCTAGTGTGTTGGAATTGTTTTATCGGGAGAAACACAAAAAATCACAAATATACAGGGTGTTCCATTAAAATTTTTGAATCGGACGTCACGCGACCAAAAACAAGTACCTTATTAGATGACATAATAATAAGAAAATGTACTATATTTGCTAAAATATGTGCCAGGTTGTACAGCTATGAATGCGTCACCTGTCGCCCGAGTCACGTTCCGGCAAAAATCCAATTTTTTCGTAAGTCGTCAGTTCAAATCGAAAAAATCTGTCTCGTGCTGCGAAACTTCTCCAAGAAAAGAAGTGTACAAGAAGTTACAGGTACCCGAACACGCCTAGCTAATTTCCCAAGTTGCTGGGCCACGATTTCTCGCTCAGCTTGTGCAGACACAAGTTTCCACATTTAAAATTTAATTAAAAAATAATTGAGCGGGTCACTGGTTCGAAAAAGCCGTTCCGTGTTGCGGGCTAGTGACGAAAACTTGAATTATACGCCATTTTATGGAGCAATCACACGGCAGTGCAACGATGATGCCGCAGGATGCCGCCGAGCTGAACCCGCCGTGTCGGGTTTACGGCACGAAAGTGGAAAACTGCAACAATCTGGAGCGATAGAAAAGCGCGGAAAATTTATTTATGTTGC
The DNA here is from genome assembly GCA_951848785.1 of Callosobruchus maculatus. NCBI lineage: Eukaryota > Metazoa > Arthropoda > Insecta > Coleoptera > Chrysomelidae > Callosobruchus > Callosobruchus maculatus. The sequence goes on from CATOUR010000083.1 coordinate 5,996,172, forward strand.
GGCATACGCGAGGTACTTGCGATTTCTAGAATAAATTCAGTTAAAAGCTGCTGTCTCAGAGTAACAGCTGAACATAGAGGTAGCAAACAAACCACTACAGCATGGCGTGCTCAAAGCCATCATCTTTTGACACTTCAGCCTCCAAACATTGCCAAATAACCTGTAAATTCTTCCAATGCAACCCATGTTACAAACACTGCTCTGCACTGTCCCATCTCAAAAAACTCTTAAACTACACTCCAATATAGCACAGCAAATTCCTAAAGCTTCACTACAGTTACCAACAAATAGCGTGTTGGTGAACAACCAAACACATATTTCTATAGTCAGAAAATACAATATTTACGCTATGCACTCTCAAAAAGGGTCACACGCCAGTAGAAGCGGGTAGCAGGCCACATAGCAGGCCATGCGTCTGTCATCGTGACAGTTAATAACAGGCATGAGAAAAAGTCCGTCAAGCTGCGCGTCATTATCAGTTCTGTTCTAGTCCGAAATAGACATTCCTATTCTCAATTAATTAATTCCGTCATTCGAAGTAATATTTTCTCTGTTATTCAGATTACTTCACAATTAAAATTTCATTTTCTCTTTGTACGCGTCTCCAAAAGCTAAAACTCGGCAGTGAACTTGGCAAGCTGCTGCGATTCGTTGTCATTCTTATTCTTATACAGAAAACCTACAAATATTCCAAATACATTCAATTACGCCTGAAATGTAGGTGGTTTGATTTTCCCTGTCCTGCTCTGAGTCATTCCCCCACATAGCGAATTCGATTTTACTGACCAAGCATAGAGGACGCACAAACAAAGCAAACGTTTACCGTAAACAAATTGCAGGAAAATTATATAGGCGTCGCCAGCTCCTCAAAATTTATGTAAGACAAAATTTGCGTTTATGATGAAGAAACATGCAGTAATGCGGTAGAGGTCAACATATCTATTGATTTTGCTGTAATCGTTCCTGAACCATCAAAATACCGTCTTTTTTAACGTAGAATGGAATATTTCTGGATACTATACAATTAAGACGATAGTAAACAATTATGATTGCCGTATCTGGTGGTCAATATGACAACGTAAGAAAAGATCTTGGCCGATTAGAATTAATTGCTTACTACCTCTGTGTCCAGTTGTTACTCTGTTACTCTGAGGCTGTAGTTGATAGGCAGAAGGAGATTGGAGGGGATCACTTAGTGGCCTCTCCATGGCCACTAGTGGAGGCAACGTTTATTTCGACCCCTGAAGGAAAAACACTCGTAATATAGAGGAGGATCGTGAGGCACTGACAGAGGAAAACGGAAAAGGAAAAGTACCTCTCGTTTGGCGAAAATCAAAAGTTTGCTATCTTTAGGATTACCTGGAAGATTGCAAAACCTTTATTTGGATTTCTGTTCAGATGAAACCTTATACTTTGGATAATTTAAGGTTGGTGATTACAGATCCCGTCGTAAGTTTCAGTCTCGTTTGACGAAAATAAAAAATTTCAGATCTTTCAGATCTTCAGGTTTACCGACAAAATTAAAAATATTTATTAGGATTTCTATAAAGACGAAACCACTTGTTTTGTATAATATGTTGGTGGTCATTACAAATTCGGTGGCAGTTTTGATTTTCAGTCTCGCTTGATGGAAACTAACGATTTCAGACCTTCAGGTTTGCCTAAAACATTGAAAACGTTGATTTGGTTTTCTAATGAGATAAAACCGCATTTTTGATAACTTGGACGTGTTGATTAGAGATCCGGTCGCAGTTTTGAGTTTCAGTCTCGTTTGACGAAAATCAAAAATTGTAAACCGTTCAGATCTTCAGGTTTTCATAAAAAATCGAAAATCTTTATTTGGCTTTCTATTAAGATGAAACCTCATGTTTTGCAGAATCTGAGGATGCTGATTATAAATCTGGTAGCAGTTTTGAGTTTCAATCTCGTTTGACTAAAATCAAAAGTTTTAGAACGTTCAAATCTTCCTTCACCTTGCATAAAAAATTGAAAATCTTTATTTGGCTGTCTATTAAGATGAAACCTCATGTTTTGCATAATCTGAGGATGCTGATTATAAATCTGGTAGCAGTTCTGAGTTTCAATCTCGTTTGACTAAAATCAAAAGTTTTAGAACGTTCAGATCCTCCTTCACCTTGCATAAAAAATCAAAAATCTTTATTTGGCTTTCTATTGAGATGAAACCTTATGTTTTGCATAATTTGAGGATGCTGAGTATACATCCAGTAGCAATTTTGAGTTTCAGTCTCGTTTGACGAAAATCAAAAGTTTTAGATCGTTCAGATCTTTAGGTTTGCATAAAAAATTGAAAATCTTTATTCGGCTTTCCATTAAGATGAAACCTCATGTTTTGGATTAATTGAGAATGCTGATCACAAATCCGGCAGCAGTTTTGAGTTGCAATGTCGTTTGATGAAAATCAAAAATTTTAGATCGTTCAGATCTTCAGGTTTGCATAAAAAACGGAAAATATTTGTTTGGCTCTCTATTAAGATGAAACCTCATGTTTCGGATAATTTGAGGATGCTGATCACAAATCCGGCAGCAGTTTTGAGTTTCAGTCTCGTTTGACGAAAATAAAAAATTTTTGATCGTTCCTACCTTCAGGTTTACCTGAAAAATTGGAAACCGTTATCTGGATTTCTATTAGATGGTACCGCATTTTTTATAAATTGAAGGTGTCGATTAAAAATCCGGTCACAATTTTGAGTTACAGTCAATTGTAGACCTTAGCGACCTTCCAGGTTTACCAAAAAAATTAAAATCTTTAATCGGATATCTATTAAGATGAATCCTCGTGTTTTTGATAATTTTTTTGAGTTTCAGTCAGAAGAAAGTCCAGGATTTCAGATCTTCAGGTCTGCCTAAGAACATGAAAATATTTACTTGGCTTTTTATTAAGATGAAACCGCTTGTTTTGGATAATTATTTGGATTAATAATTGAGTGCGCTGATTACAGATCTTGTCTCAGTTTTGAGTTTCAGTATCGTTTGACAAAAATCAAGAATCTCAGATCTTACAGATCTTTAGGTTTGCCTAAAAAATTGAAAATCTTCATTTGGCTCTTTGTTAAGATAAAACCTCGTCTTTTGAACAATTTGATGGTGCTTATTACAACTCCGATTGCAGTTTTGAGTTTTAGTCTCGCTTAAAGGAAATAAAAATCTTCGGATCTTACAGATCTTCAGGTTAAAAATTAAAAGACATTTATCTGACATTCTTATAAAATAAAAACTCTTTTGGATAACTTGAGGGTGCTGATTGCAACTCCAGTCCGCAGTTTTAAGTTTCAGTCTTGTTTGACATAAATCAAGAATTTCAGACCTTTCATATTTCCAGGTTTGCCCAAGAAATCGAAAATCTTTATTTGGCTTTCTATTTTAATGAAGCCTCTTGTTTTTGATAATTTGAAGGTGCTGATTACAGATCCGGTCGCAGTTTTGAGTTTCACTCTCGTTTAAAGAAAATAAAATATTTCAGATCTTACAAATCTTCAGGCTTGCCTAAAAAATGGGGAATATTTTTTTGGCTTTCTTATAAGACGAAACTTAGTGTTTTGGATAATTTGGAAGTGCTGATAACAAATCCGATCGCACACAGTCAAATTTTCTGTTTTCATTATGGACCAAGGTTTAAGCTGTAAAAATCTATTTTTTACGCATAGCATTTTTTGGTTAAGTTTTTGAAAGAATGAGAAAATCTCCCTGATAATTGCAAAAAACAACGTACTTTGCATTGTATACGAAAAGCTCACCTTTAGTTCTGCTGACGCTGGCTTAGAAATTAGGACGCTCACCTGTAACGGAGAAAATATTTATTAGTTATATTGCGACATATTTTCAAATTACTATATAGCAATTATTATTGCAAATAGTTACTCCATTTTTAATCAATTTTATATTTAATCCAAAATATTTTGCTGATGTTAATATTTAATTCGCTTTGAGCTTGAAGGTATGGGAAATGCCGAGTTCACCCAACTTTCTTTTTAACAAGCCTTACCCTAATATTTGTATGTTTGTTTGTAACCGACTCCTTTGAACTCATTTTTTACCCACTTTAAACGGACAAATTTGATTTAAACTTTGTACCCTTATCAAGAACCGATGACAAAACAATACTTTAATAGTTTGCCTCGTTATCAGATCATGTTGAAGACTCTATATAATGGTGAAGGTGACAGTTGAAACGAACATATCACTTTTTAAGAAATGGTGAGTGAGGTACATCCATTTATTGCCAACATTGGATCCTCATCAGGACAGGGTAACAATGTAAACGAACAGATTTCATTTAAACATCACACTTATCAAGTACAACACAATAATTTAATAAGTTTGTCTCATTATTAGGAGATCATATTGAAGATTCTATATAAAGGTGAAGGTGACAGTTGAAACACAACCATCACTTTTTTTTGAAATGATAAACGAGTTTCATCAATTTCTGGCTAATATTTGTGATCCTCATCAGGACAGGGTAACGATGTAAACGACCAGATTTGAATTTAACTTGGTACAGTTATCAAGTAGAGGTGACAATTATTTATTTTATTAGTTGCACAACAGGCCATGAAGGCCTAGGGCAGAAATGAGTACAGTCTAATCTTATAGCGCTAAAATTTATATAACTTAGAATTGTCTTTGGATACTTTCACCACCTATTTCTGTCTGCCCTCTTCTCTTTCCAGTGTTTAATATTAATTTTTCTTAAATCATCTTCTGCCTTCTTCAGCCATCTCTCTCTTGGTCTACCCTTCCTTTTTTTCCTATTGGTCTCCGGTTGAGAACTAGTTTCGCCTTTCTCGTCCCATTCAGCCTCTCCACATGTCCCAGCCATCTTATTATCTGCGCTTTGATGACTGCTATAATATTGGCGTTCTCATACATGTCTTCCAGTTCCTGGTTTGTTCTTCTCCTCCATCCCTCTTACGCCTCCGTAAATGACTCTCAACATTTTTTTCCCATCTTATAATTTTTTCTTCCTCCTCTTTGTTCATAGTCCACGTCTCACAAGCATATGTCGCTGTTGGTCTTTTAACAGTTGTATAAATTCTCTCTTTGGTCTTTCTGGATACATATTTTGATTTCACAAGATTTTTCAGGGCTCCATACTTCTGGTGCCCTTAGGTGATCCTTGCCTGTATTTCTTGTTTCTCCTGTCCGTTTTGCTTTATGATTACCCCTAGGCACACAAATTCCGTAGTCCTTTCAAAAGTATATTTCATGTTGTTGGCCGTAAAAGTTAGGTTCAGTTGATCATCGGAAGTTTTTTCCATTTGTCCCATGACCATATATTTTGTCTTACTTTGATTAATCTCCATCCCAAATCTCCTTTCTTCCGCAGGTATCCTTGCCATAATTTTCTCTAGTTCTTTCTTTGTTTTTGCTACTAGTGTTAAGTCATCTGTCATGCTATACATTGGTGTTCGTTATTAAATATGGCTCCATCTGTCTTGATTTTGCTTTTTCTAATTACTGCGTCAAGTTAAAAAGTATTGTTGATAGAGGATCGCCTTGTCTGAGTCCTTTTCTTACTTCAAATTCCTGTGACTCACTTCCCATCCATGTAATTTTGTTCTTGTTTATTGTAATGTCATTCTTATTAGCTTTATGAGTTTTCCTGGAATTCCTAGCTGCACCACTGCTTCATACATTCTCTCTCTGTTTATACTATCATAGGCTTGTTTAGAGACTATGAAAAGCACGTGTAGTTCTATTCTATGTTCATAGCTTGAAATTTGTAGTCCTCTGAGAACGAATATTTGATCTGTCGTACTCCTGCCGCTTCTGAATCCAGCCTGATATTCTCCTAAAATTGTTTCTGCATAATCGTCCAGCCTCTTTCTTATTATCTGTCCAAGTACCTTGTAGCATGTGTCTAAAAGGGCGATACCTCTATAATTTTCGCATATTGTTGGGTCACCTTACAGGTGACAATACAATAACTTAATAATAAGTTTGTCTCATTATACTGAACTAAGAAGCAAAAAATACCCAATGAAGCTATTTAACGCATTCCTTCATTTAAAGATATTTTGCGTAAACGTAAAATTACGCTTTCGTTATTTTTGGGTTTTCGTACTTTGGACCCAGTTTGTGACGCCGCCGCCGACGTCTCTGCGCCGCGCGACGCGGCGTCCAAACGCGGATCAATAGCGCGCCGCCGCCACGCTCCATGCTGGCTGACGCCGCCAGGGGCGTAACAGGTTTGAAGATAACTTTACGGAAAGCAACAGGCCTTGGTTACGAAGAGACGTACTTCATAATACCACCGTACATTAACAAAGACCAGTAGGGTCATTCTAAGCTCCGCCGCCAATGTGGTCTTTCCAGCTCTGCCCTCGGATACTACGCAAGCTGGCGGATCACTGGCAGATTCTGGCACCCGCTGATCTCGAGCAGTAACACCACCTAACCACCACCACCATCTAACACCACCTAACGCGCGACACGTTGCACGGGATACAATCGGACGGATCTACCGGGGTGCCTAAATAAGTAGTGTTTGTGTGTTATTGAGCGTTTTGCGCGTATTTCACAAAAAAATGCCGGCGACATGCTCTGTATATGGCTCCATTGTTTTTTGTGCCTACTTATTTCCATTAATTTTTAGAATATCTGTTTTTGATACTTTAATTTTATTATTGACAAGATTCCTGAGCTTTTTAAATAATTTTCCAAATTCGTGTTTCCCGGTTCTGTAACTTTTTGTTTATAAATTTTGACTCGGTTTTCGATCATTTCGAGAACTTCTTGATTTATCCAGTCGTTATTTTCACGTAGCTTGTACGGCTTTTTGAATTCCGAATCTTTTTTACAAGAAGTGATAAGTCAATTAGTTCCTGAAATGATTGAACTTCTGTAGTTTGAATATTATTCTTTTTAAATTTTCAGATGAATTTTTTATGATCTATTCTGTTTAATTTTTTCTATATTTTGTCGCACATGCTTTTATGTTTACACCTAAGGTTATTGACAACAAATTATGAATGGTCAGACTGTTACTGTTACTTACTACTTGAATCGTACATCTCAAATTACTATATCTATCTGACAAAACATGGTCTGTAATACTCCTTGAGGTATTTGCCACCCCAGTAGCCGCATCTGCAGTTATTGTGTTGAATGGTTCATTGAGTAATAAATTATATTCTATCTATACTATAGAATTGATTTCTATTGACCCCCGTATAAGTAAAGTGAACGTCGACCGTTGACGTCGCGTCGAGAATATCGCACAGTCGGATTCCCCGTAAGTAGACGAGTCCGCACGAAGGGAAGCCTCTCATATCGAGGCGGCTCGCATTTGTGAGACTCACATCAAAGTCGGCACGGCGAGTGACCCTACTTGTCTTTGTTAATGTACGGTGATAATACTTACATACATACTACAAGCTACAGACCATTACGCCGAAGACGAAGTCATTATGGGCAAATCCCCACTATCGTGTTGTTGACTTGTCCGAAAATAAATGAGGCGTCGACCCATCACAATTCATCCGGCTAGCGTCAGACCTTTAACGTGAGAAAAAAAAATAGGTAAGGCCCTGTCGGAATTTCATATTCAGGTATGGGTAAGGTTTCCCATGACCGAAGCTTAAAGGCAAAGTTTCACAACCCTAAGTATATTTGAGTTGATCTAACACAATGTAGTACGCCTCTGTCTGGTCAAAACTCAATGAATAAATCAATCAACACAATTTAATAGTCTTAAGGTCCGATTTTATCAACATGCGCATTTTAACAAAGAGTTTGACCAATCAGAGCAGCCCTTTCAAGAACATGCATCTGTCAAAGTACCCTCAAAATTATTGATTTCTCTTAAAGTTGACCTCAAAAAGCTCAAAAATGCCATACTTTATATACAATCGCCCATTGTAAACCATCTAGTATTTTTTCTACTCTGATTTTCCACCCTAAATGGGTGAAAAATTGCATTTTATTGTTAAATCAAAAGCTTAGCAATTGCTAATCTCAGCCAATCAGATTCCAGAGAAGCGGTACATTTGATCACCGATTTCATGCTGTATCAAATGATATGATGACAAGAAATTCACTCACTGCATTATTTGGATAAAACAATTTACTATTGATAATAATTATAAATGCATGCAATATATCTTTGTTTTATAGTAGAAAGGGGTAACGTAGCATTTTGTTACATTTCAAAAGTTAAACTAACGATTTAGCTGTTAGGCAAGGTATTTGCCAGGCGTGCATGTGCATTACTGGTTGCCTATCCAGAACGGCAAAGCTCACTATTTAGCTGCGTATAACCTTATTTTATATAATATGCTGCACCTTAAGATCATCTGTGAATATTTCTATTAGAAAGTCTATAACAAACATGCATCCAGAAAATGAAAGATTGATTCTTCATAAAAGTATGCATTTTTTTCTATAATCCATCTACCTGACGGACGTGGGATTTATAATTATTAAATAAGGTAGTTTCTGTGATTGATACTAGGTACTTTTATGATTCTGTCACAAATTGTCGCAGTTTGCAATTAGTAATTATACAATAATTATAATGTAAACATGAAGAATGTGGCATTAATTTGCAAATAAATCGCTTTGTTCTGATATCCTGCTATGATTTTGATCCATGGATTCTAAAATATTTTTGACAAAAGTGTCATCCAGCTTTGACGTTTTATTTCCAATATATAAAAAATACCATTGCATGATACTTATTAACATAGCCCTCAATACCCAACAGAAAGCTTTTGCTAAATAACATCCAATAGAAAAGCTCTGTCAAATATGCGTGTGATAAAATCGGGCCTTAGGAATGCAGTATCTGTACTTTTTGGTGGACTTGAGTGTAACTGCAAAAAGTGGTGGGGGAAAGCAAACAAATATATATAGTTCCAATATCTGCTAATCGAAATGGAATTGAATAAAGTAAAATAGAAGAATAATCAATGTGGTATTGGTGATGGTATTGACTGGATGAAACTTTATATACAATACATATAAGAAAAAATGAACACACCATTGTAGTCTAATTGAGAGAGATGGGCGACATCTGGATCAAAGCCACAGGACCAAATCGACAGTGAACTAAATGAGAAAACCATGATTGGAGGGATGACTTGTAGCAAATGGAAATGGGCTAAAATCAAAACTTTTGTTAGCCATGTCATGAAGATAAAAAGGGAATAAGAAATGCTGCAGTAAGGATAAGATAAAAGAACCAAAAATTCGTAAACCCGAGCTCCTAATCCCCATGACCAACTGGGGATGGGAGACGATGGGCCACCAGAAAGAGCGAAGATCGTGAACAGAACAAAAGGCAGTCTGTTGCCTTGACGATGTTTCAGTATCCATGACGTTTCCAGGGTAACCAATGGTACGTCAAAGCCACTTGTTCTGTGCGTGCACAGTTCAACACTCTCATAAGAAAACTATAGCTTTTCCAAGAGTAGTTTCAGAAGTACAGTAGACTCTCGATTATCCGACTCTCTATTTTCCGATCGCTGGATTATCTGAGTTGAAACCTGTATTAACCGAGCGACACCGGATTATTGGAGCATTAGGCCTAAAAAAATTACCATTCACGTACTTATGTATTTTGTCTTTAGTTGTTCGTTCGTTTGTCAAAATTATTATAATTATTTTAATCTATATATAGGTACTTATTATTAAATAATACACCTTTAAAAAAATATATAAAAACAAAATTTAAAAAATCCAGATTATCCGACCCGCCAATTATCCGAGCCAGGGTACAGCCCACATTAGCTCGGATAATCAAGAGTCTACAGTATCAAATTACATTTCTGGAGCGGCAAATATACTAATTGACAGCTTGAAACTACAATTGACACTTTAGAAACGTGGAACGTAACTTTATTCTTTCGAAGGTACTGCTGAAAAACTTGTAGTATAAATAAAGTTCTTTTGAGGTCCTTATGACCACATAATGTGCTGCAGTGAACATGGAGCGTACTAGCTGTCCAATAACTGCACTATAAAGGGCAAGTTGTGCAGAAGTAATTGTGCGCAAAGGCGGATAACTTCCGAATATGCCGGCCAGCAGGGAGGGTTGGAGGATGGCACACTTGGGGGGAATTCGTTACGGTTAAGATTTCCGAGGCGGGGATACCGGAGAGCCCTAATTCCCTTATAGATTCGCTTCGGAGGATGCACCCATTTTACACCTTTGGGACGCATTCAGTACATTGATTAGACTGGTCGATAGGTGATGAAAGGAGTCCGACATCCGGGCTAAATTGCTAAGGAGAAACCGGACAGATTATGCACTGCCCTCTCCTTCAAAGTGTTACTCCCGTTTTGAGGCTAAAAGCAGTAAGTGCTTGGTTATCCTTGGTTGATCAATAAAACTGAGGCCCGATTTTATCAACACACGCATTTTAATAAAGGCTTCGACCAATCAGAACAGCCCATTAAAAAAGATTTATCTGTCAAAGTTCTCTAAAAATTATCGGCTTCTCTTGAAGTTTACCTCAAAAAGGTGAAAAGTGACATGCTTTATACCATCGACCATCATAAACCATCTAGCATCCTTTCTAGTCTGATTGTCCATCCTAAATGGTTGGAAAATTGCAGTTTCTTGTTTAACAAAGACTATAGCAATTGCAAATCCCTTTTTACTATAATGCAAAGGTATATTTCAGGTATTTATGATTATTGTCGATTGTAAATTGTTGTTTTATCAAAATAATACAGTAATTAGAATTTGCTTGTCAGAATTATCATTTGATGGATCAACAATCCAGTGATCAAATGTGCTGCTTTTGTGGAACCTGATTGCTTCATATTAGCAATTGATAAACTCTTTCTTAGACAAGAAAATGCAATTTTTCCCCCATTTAGGATGGAAAAATGGCCTTCAGGATACTGAATGGTTCATAATGGTCGATTGTATATAAAACATGTCATTTTTCGCCTTTTTGAGGTAAACTTCAAGAGAAATCAATAATCTTGAATGGACTGTTCTGACTGGTCAAAGCCTTAGTTAAAATGCACGTGTTGATAAAATCGGGCCTAAGTATGTTATACCAAATTCAAGTAGAAAATCTCTTATGAACATGTGACCCGGAGAGTCTGTTTTTTAGGGTCAGCCTCCCGCAAGGACTGAAAGCCTATGGCGCTGTGGAAGCGCTGCGAAAGGATAAGAGTCGATGCACATTAGATCTGAAACACTGTAGGCTGTATCCATCGGGAAACAAATTCCTCGGCAACTCATTCTACAGCGTCGAAGTTCTCCAAAAGAAGGAATGCTGGAGGAGACTGGTTCGGGGAATAGGGACCTCGACCTGGTAAGGATGAGTTCGCAGAGCCTCCCTAGTGTTCCTCGTTCGGACGGCCTATGGTGTTATTACCTGGGAGAGCTCACTCGAACATCTTCCGTGATAGGGTCAGTAAAACAGGGACAGGTCAGCCACCTTTCTTCGATGTTCCAGGCTGTGGAGGTCCTTTGTGGGGTTAGTCGTATCAATTACTCTAATTGCTGTCTTCTGGGTAGTATCCAGAAGGTTTAGAGAGTACCTCGGAGCGCATGCCCACGCATGGGAGCAATACAGACGATGGTCAGAACTGTGCCTTGCAGAGCAGCAGTAGTTAGTTAGGTTTTCAAGATACAGAGTGCCAAAGTTTGGAAAAAAATGGGTTTTTTTACATCCTATATCTTGAAAACCAGACTCATGCTTATAAAGTTTTACCACTACTTGAATAATTGAGTTCTCAACCTTGGCTAGTGTTCTTCTCTTTTCGGATCTGTGACATCCCTCAGTTAGGTTTGCGGTAGTGAAACGGCAGACACGCTCGCAAGGCGAGGGTCGAGGAATAATTTCCTGGACCCTGAGTCAGCTATGGGGCTAGCAGCAGTGTACCATTAGAAGAAAAGGAGAGGTGAGGTTGCAAAATTAATATCGTACGAAATGGAGAGGAATGCCTTGAAATCTCCGTCAAGCTAGTTGGTTTAGGACCTCTGGCCAAGATGGGCGGACCTGTCTCTCACTGGACAGAAGCCAGCTAAGATTACCTGTGGGCCTACTATCTGACCATAACATCTTCAGACGTCACTTTTATGTGATAGGGCTGGCAAGCGACCCTAGATGTTCACATTGTGGCTAAGAGGAGCCTTCGGGACACATTATGTGTCGCAGTGGTACCATTGGGTATAACAGACTATATTAGGTTCAAGGGTTCTTGAACCTGAAGATGTATGTAAGATGCGCAGAACCCTTAGGCCATCGTCACCTTTGCGATGAGGGCTGGACTTGGAAACTAGTGTAAGGAAAGAGAAGAGGTTGCTTGTAGACCTATGCAGTGGTAGTCCTTATCACCAGAAAACCTCTCTCCTTCTTTCATTCATCCATTCAAGTCAAATTTTGCCCTTTTACTTCCCACACCGATAGGTGAGGGGAGTATTCTGATCGCGAAAATTTTCGATTTTGAGATAATACGCTTTTTGTGCGTTTTATGATGTCCACATAACGAAAATCCACGTCACTCATTTCCGTCGGTCTGTCTGTCTGTTCGCGTTTTTCTACCCTCGTAATCTCAGTAACCGCTGCATGGATTCAGATGAAATTTATGTACCGATATGGTGTGGGGTCGTAGTAGGTAATGCTGCTATAATTTTGAAAATTGGTGCAGGGGCGGCGGACTAATTAGCAAAAAACAAAAAAATTAAATATTCCTGAAACTTCGTTTATGGGCGTTTTAGGTCTTCCTGGTCATTTTCTACTTTTTTTTGGTGGGGATGAAATTTGGGGTGGTTGTATTCGTAATAGACTGTCCACTGACATGTGAAGGAAGACCTAGCGATATTAATAGCTTTTTTAGGTCCATCCGAACATTGCTTTGCCTATTAGAGAAACCAAAGGACCTAGAATTTTTCTGATGTAAACCTACGAGTATTGCTTTAGATCGTTCTGTATTGCGTAACGCGGAAACTGTTGAATTGATTCTAATGAAATTTTGACTCAGTATTACTACCGTGGCGAGGATAAAAATGCGTAGGATCTTTATAAATCGTGCCAGAGGCAGCGCGGCGCTAATAAAAAAACTATAAATATAAAAATAGCTCAAACTTCGTTTTTAAGCGTTTTAGAGGATCCTGATAATTTTCTATGTTTTATTTTGGTAGGGGTGAAATTGTGGTGGTTGGGGGGTGGGGGTTGAAAAACTGAAAAATTTGTTGTATTTATAATAGAGTGTCCATTCCCTGTGAAAGAAAGACCTAGCGGCATAATACACATTTTAGGTCCTTCCTAACGTTTCCTTCCCTAACTAAGGGACTTAGAATTTTGTGATGTAGATACATACGAGTATCGCTTCAGATCGTTCTGTATCATGTAACTTGGAAATGACCAAATTATTTTAATGAAGTTTCGACACAGTATTATTACCTTGGCGAGAATGGAAAACACGTATGGTTTTTAGGAATCGTATCAGTGGTGGCGCTGGAATAACCAAAAAACTATAAATTCAAAAACAGATCAAACTTCGTTTCCAGGCGTTTTAGGGGTCCCGAATCATTTTCCTACTTTTTTTTAATGGGGGTTAAATTGAGGTAGTTGGGGGTGGGGGGTTGTAAAACTGATAAATTTGTTGCTATGGGAAAATGATAAACTGGTATCAGCGTAATATGTGGGAAGTACTGAGTCAATCAGCTTGACTACATTTTTATTTCCCACACCGATAGGTCATAACTCACACATATACACTATGTTCCCTGGCCTAACAGTGCTCCCGTCTCCGATTGTCAACCTATTATTCCAGTTCATTTTCCCCCAATAAAGCCGGGCAAACGTCTATTGAATCAGATCTCTACCTGAAGCTATCTGGGCCTTCTGTATATTGTATATGCAAACTCTGTAGTGACTGTAGATTCACCAATGCGAGGGGACGAGACGACGATGGACGTCGTGTTGCTGTACAAGGGTACTCGTTAAGCTACAGCTATTCGGGCGAGTGGTGGGGTGGATAGGGTTTCGATATGAGTGATTGGATGGCCCTCGCACTAAGCTTAGTATGTAGAAAGGGACTGTTTCGGCACTTCTCAGAGCCGGTTTCTCAGGGCCATCTGCACTCACTCTTAAATCTGCAGTTTAGCTATGGTGTACCTTAGAGTTGTTAATCTGAACCTTAGATTAAAGCGGTTTGCTGGGGTTCCTTTTAACATAGTCTTAGCTAAGCGAGCTTACAATTTGGCATCGCCGGAATTCTAGGGAATTTTAATTTGTACTTCTGAAATTTGACTTTTATGATTTGTCCGTCGGTCCTATGCCGCAGGTCCAGCTATGTTTTGTGATCCCGTCAACCCTACAGTCCTACTGTCTCGCAATATGTTTTCTGTTCGCAATTTGCAAGACGCAAAGTCGTTGATTACAGGGTTTCGCTGAATAATTGTATTAACTGTCTTCCCAAAAATTATTGCATTAAGTATTTGAACAAAAAATGGAGGACAAAGATAAGAAAAGGGGGCCAAATTACACAGAAAAAGAGAAATCAACTCCAAAATGTGCATGGCAGTGAGCTGCGTCACTCTAAATCTTTGAAAAAATTAATTCATCCAGCATATTGAAATGATTCAGTCGTTCTTTAATTTGCCTAGATATCCCTGAAATAATTAATTTCACTTCCACCCACTCGTCATCATCATATATTATTAAGTGATTTGTGAGTAAATCCATTTTTGAACTTTGCCTTGCGTACCTATATCGAAAAGAAATAAGCTGGAAGCTGTCAGCTTTTCAGGTTATATCACTAAGTATCACCTTAAGCCAAAGAAATCTTCGGCTTAGATTGATGTCACTCTAAGTCAGGCTTAAAACAGATTTTGTAGACCGTGCAAACGAATTTGACAGTTTAAGTGCTACTTAAAGTTAAGGTTCACCTAAGTGTAACTGGTGCAAACGGGCCTCAATGTCCAGTTAAATATGTATCTGGAACTTAATGGTTAACTGTTAGATGGATTGTTTAAGCAATTGAAGGTTAAACTTACGAATTCACGTAAATCTTATCTGACAGTTGTATCCATAGAAACGCTAACTGGCAGCTACCTATCTGACACTTTTAACTGGATATTGAGGAACCGGCACTCATCAGGCGTTTTCAGGTTATTCATGCAAAATGATCTGATCATCATTATAGTTTTTTTTTGCATATGCCACAGATTATATGAACAACCAAAAGTATTTAATGCAAAATTACACTCTCGTGCTCTAGGCCGCTCTAATGGATGTTGTATTTGTAGAAGATTATAAATACAGGGCGAGACAGCAGTGAGTGGACGGAAGATTGTGGATTTACTAAAAAATATTTCAAAAATCTGTCACTTGATCTTGGTAGGGAGCCTTGAGCGCTATATTTATAACGGTAAAACATTTTCACTTAAATTTTGATGTTTATACAGGGTGATCCATATCAAACTTAATTTTTTTAAACAGAACTCCTTTTACATTATTGCATATTTGGATTCCTTGGTGAATTCTAGTGTGACTTTTATGTATCATATATGGAACTTTAAACGAACTGTTTAGGCTCAAATCGCCATTTTTTAGCCATTTTTTATATAAGTACCTAGATATCAGAAACGAATTGAATATCGCTGCTATTATGAAACTTAGAAGGCTGTGATTTTGCGATGCAACTAATGCATCAAATGTGTCACCATAGGTCAGACGGTCAAATTTGAACACTTTTTGTACTTTGAGGAATCAGTAGATTAGTTAAGGAAACTTCATTCACATATAACATGTTACTTTTCAAATGGGAATGTCTATGTCCTTATTGGATCAAATGTACAATTTTATAGCATTTCTAACGATATGGGAATTTCAATAGTAATCTTGATTGGTCTTCGTTTTTATTTCAAATTTTCAAATCTGTGTTTTTCAATTGTCCTACGTATAAGCAACCTAGCAGTCCATGAAAAATAAACAAAAACGTGTTCAGATAGAAGAAACTAACTAACTTAGCAGAAAGATACAAACAAAACTAGAGTAAAGGTCGTACAAAGTTCCTACAACACATCAGCTCTAACTGGAGACAACAGCGGTAAGATATGCAAGGTCAGTGAGAAGCTGGAGTATGGCAGAAGTGTTTTTTCTTCACAGCCTACTAGCTATTGAAATCCACTAGAGCTTGACCACCTCCCAAAACGACTACTTTTTTATCGCATAAAATGTGAAAATTAGATATTCTACTGCCAGCAATAACAATCGCAGGTAGTTTTCCTTCCATTTCCAGGAGGTGATATGTTGTGAGGAATTTTTATAGTCTTGCCTCGTTACTCTAGTTAGGTTGCGCCTTTCTACTAAGTTAGTTGGTCTCTCCCATCTGAACAGGTTTTTGTTTACTTTTCATACCCTGCTAGATGGCTTATATGTTGGAAAAGTTAGAAGTACCGACTTGACTGAAAATTTAAATTAAAATAAAAACTAAAAACCACTGATATTGCCTGGGAGGAGAGACCTAAAGATGAAATCGACCATCGTATTAGGAGTGTGCCTCATCGTATTTCTAAGTGCATGAGGTAATCGTGGGGGTCCAACTCATTATTCATTTTTTCAGTTTATTCCAATGGTTGCATTTTTTCAAATTCTGATCAATTGCTTTCCAAAGGATAAGACACATGTCGCTTAGTATACAATGAGAGTTCAGTTCACACAATTCTAAAAGATGTGTTCTAAGGGAAAATATCCAACAAGCAGCCTTGGACGGTGACATTTAGAAGCCCAGAACAGGGCATCCCCTTTCCAGTACTTGCCACTTTAATAAACTCCTATATAGTAAGCCACCTATTTTGGCTCCTTACCTAGTCGTAAAGCGCTGCATTAATAGATTCTGGGACAGCAGAGAATTAATAAAGGCGGGCAGATTTCGCTTAGAAAATCCCAGTTGTAGAGTTGGAGCATTAGCGACGTCGCGCAGCAACGGGTCCTCTAGTGAATATTCAGTATATTTATGTAAATGCCGATTATCTAAATGGTTATTACGCGCAGGCTTGATTTTCTTTTCAATTTTGGCCGAGAGTCTGCCGACTACAGCCACCAGAATACCCTCCTTCCTGCTGACGGTCCCCTAGTTATGCATTTCTGCCTCCCAATGACCTGGGTCAACTGCAGGTTCAGTCCAACGAACTTGAGCTAGATTAGAAGGAAATTATATATACTGACAACGTGTAGTGTAACCCATTATAGTTGTTATAGTTTATTTTCATCACCATAGTCACAATGTCTTAACAGACATGTTGTGAGCTCATAAAATGCATTAAGTCGGAGCTAGAGTATTGCCGACACGAACATTATCAATAGTTTTGAGCACTGTAACTCGCCATCGTTCGCGATTTACCGTCAGTTTAGTGGCGCTCTTGATACTCATATCCAGCAACTGTTTCATCGTATCCACCCAGCGTGTAGGGGGACGGCCACGGCGCCACCCACCCGGGGCATGACCCTGAGCTACAAGTTTCTCCATATTATTGCTTCTGTGTATATGTCCGAAGAATGTAAGCATTCTCGTCGACACAATGGAGGATAGTCTCTTTGGATTACCGAGCTCATCCAGTATGAAAACGTTAGTTCGATGGGCGGTATAAGGAACTCTCAGCATTCTCCTCCATGTCCACATTTGAAGAGCATCTATGCGAGCCGCCTTTTTAACAGTCCAAGTTTCCGAGGCATACAAAAATATGGAGAACACAAGAGACTGAACCAGCGACATTTTTGTAGCTTTAATGATGCTATGGTCACGCCATATTTTAGTAAGCTTTGTCATGGCCACACGTACATGTTGAATGCGCCGTCGAATCTCATTTTCACAGCTACCCGAATTGTCGATCAAAGAACCGAGGTATACAAAACTTTGAACTACTTCACAACGGCCTATTGACTTTATTTCTCGATGATTACCATGTTCTCTATCTACGATCATAACCTTGGTCTTATTGTAGTTAATAGCAAGACCATAGGCTGCACTATGTTGTTCTAAGATGTTTAATAGGGCTACTAGTTCTTCCTGAGAAGCTGCAATAAGGGTTGTATCATCAGCAAATCTTAAGTTGGATATTTTGCGTCCGCCAATAGTTACACCGCCATTCCAGTTGTCTAATACCTGTCTCATCACAAATTCAGAGTAAATTTCAAACAACATCGGAGATAATACACATCCCTGACGAACTCCTTTTCTGGTTGCAGTTTGACTAGACAGGTTACCATCGATTCTTACACGAGCCGAATTAGACTCGTAGAGTTGCTGTATGAGAAACACTAGGTGATAAGGGACTCCCATAGAGATGAGGATTTCTCACAGCTTAGGCCACTTTACGTTATCAAAACGCCTTAGAATAGTCCACAAAGCAGATAAAAACTGGAAAATAATGCTCTCTGGCTTTTTCAATAGTTTGTCTTAAGTTTCAGATCTGTTCACGCGTACCGCGTCCTTTCACGGAACCTGCCTGCACCTGAGAAATTTACCAGCCAATAAAACCCTCCAAACAACATTGTAAAATATATAGTAAAACCTTACTTGCATGAGAGATTAATGAAAGTAGGCGATAACTGTCTGGATTTGTTGGAACAAACATTGATGAGCACCATTCATCTGGCCAAACACCGGAGGACCAGACACTCTTATAAAAAAAGAGAGATGCCGTCGTCACCCAAGCATTTTAACATTTCAGCAGAAATAGCATCAATGCCTGTAGCTTTGTTAGTTTTTAACTTGTTGAGGGCAAGTTCCACTTCAGACAAAAGAATATCCGGTTCGTGTTCAAAATCCAATGAGAAGGCGTGAGGGTCATCCTCATGGTACAGATTTTCGCAGTAATTTTTGCCATACCTCAATAAGCTCATGCAAGTTGGTGATTAGCTCTCCTTCAGGATTTTTAACAGCCCAAGATTTGGGTTTAAAATCCCGACTGAGGCATTTAACCTTAAAAAACATCTCTTTCGGATGGTTATTATTGGCATGCATCTCTATTTCGATGTACAACTGCTGTAGATAAGAGTTCTTATCTTTTCGGCATAATCTTTGAATCTCGCGTGAAAGCTGTCTATATGTATTTTGCACTGTATATGAATCCAGATCTGAAATCTTAAGGCTTCTACGTGCCTCAATAACGGACAGGGTGTGGCTACTAATCCATTGTTGTTTTGGTTGAGTGCTACTCTTTGGTTGGCTTATCTGGGCAGCATGTAAAAGCACATTTTTGAAGGATAGCCACATATCATTTGAATTTGGCATATCTGTTATAGGGGCATCCCGAAAAAGCTCACTCTCTCCCAAAATAAAGAGGAAAATAATCAGAAATCGCTATAGCCTAGAATACCCAAAAACAGAGCTTTAACGGCTTCTATATTGTACTGCTTCATTTTTAATTTAGTTTCACCGCTACTGACACAATTTTCAAAAACCATGCACTTTATAGAGCTCTACGGCTTACGATACGGCTTAGAAATTTTATTGGTATCAGCTTAGTGATGAGATATGCATATTACAGTATTATCTGCAACAACATAATTTCACAAACTATGTTTTGTCCAAGGTAGGGCAGCATTCGGATAAACTGACTACGAATAGAGCATCTTTTTTAGTTTCACAACCCCCTACTCTATACTACTCCAATTTAACTTCCCCCCTAACAAATATGTAAAAGGATCAAGTACCCCCGAGTGGCCAAAAAACCAAGTTTGAGCTGTTTTTGTATTTCTAGTTTTTTTATTATTGCTGTGCCGCCACTGACTTGATTTCTAAAAACCATACGAGTTTTTCATCTTCGGCACGGCAAGTATCGAAATTTCATTGGAATCAATTTTCCAGGTTACACAATACAGAACGATCTGAAGAAATTCGTATGTATACATGAGAAAACTTTGTCCCTTGGCTTCTGCAATAGGCAAATCAATGTTTAACCGCTGGGTCCTTATTTCGCAAATTGATGGACAACCTATTATGGACACAAAAAATTTTCGGTTTTATAACTCTCCACCCCTCAACCACCACAATCTCACTTCCACTAAAAAAAAAGTTAAAAATGATCAGGAACCCCTAACGATGTTCAAGGAGTGTTTGAAATTTGTTGTTTTTTGCTATGTACTCTGCCGCCCATGCACCGATTTTCAAAATTATAGCAGCATTCTCTACTACGCTACCCAAATTTCATCACAATGCAGGCAGCGGTTACTGAGATTACGAGGCTACAAGAACGACAACAGAAGGACTCACAGACAGACAGTAAAACATCCAATAAGCGTATTAGATCAAAATTGAATATTTTCACGATTACAAAACTTCCCTTAGCTCTCGGTATGGGAGGTAAACTGGAAGCATCTTTTAGACATTTATAGTCTTTTAATAATATTAAAACCTAACCAGTGGAGTAAAAGAAACAATATGAATTCCGTAGCCTTCACTGCACCCTGTCAAGACATCAAGAGCAGCCTCGAAAGCTGATATCTCATGACAAATGCGACTTTATTGAGTGGCCTAAACTGTGGGAAATCCTTATCTCCAATGGGAGTCCCTTACCACTTAGTATTTCTCATACAGCAACTCTATGAGTCTAGCTCAGCTGGTGCAAGAATTGATGGTAACCTGTCTGGTCATACAGCAACCAGAAAAGGAGTTCGTCAGGGATGCGTATTATCTCCGATGTTATTTAACATTTACTCTGAATTTGTGATGAGACAGGTGTTGGACAACTGGAATGGCGGTATAACTATTGGCGGAAGCAAAATATCTAACTTAAGATTTGCTGACGATACAACCCTTATTGCTGCTTCACAGGAAGAACTAGTAACCCTAATGAACGTTTTAGAACAACACAGTGCAGCATATGGTCTTGATATTAACTACAACAAGACTAAGGTTATTATCATAGATAGAGAGCATGACAAGCATCGAGAAATAAAGTCAATAGGCCGTTGTGAGGTAGTTCAAAGTTTTGTGTACCTCGGTTCTTTGATCGACAATTCAGGTAGCTGTGAGAATGAGATTCGACGGCGCATTCAACAGGCACGGGTGGCCATGACAAAGCTTACTAAAATATGGCGTGACCATAACGTCACTAAAGCTACCAAAATGTCACTGGTTCAGTCTCTTGCGTTCTCCATATTTTTGTATGCCTCGGAAACTTGGACTGTTACAAAGGCAGATCGAGCTCGCATAGATGCTTTTGAAATGTGGACGTGGAGGAGGATGCTGAGAATTCCTTATACCGCCCACCGAACCAATGTTTCCATATTGGATGAGCTCGATAATCCAAAGAGACTATCCTCCATTGTGTCGATGAGAATGCTTACATTCTTCGGACATATTCACAGAAGCGATAATATGGGGAAACTTGTACTTCAGGGCCACGCCCCGAGTGGGCGGCGTCGTGGCCGTTCCCCTACACGCTGGGTGGATACGACGAAACATTTGCTAGATATGAGTATCAAAAGCGCCACTGAACTGACAGTAAATCGCGAACAATGGCGGGTTACAGTTCTCAAAACTATTGACAATATTCGTGTCGGCAATACTCTAGCTCCGACTTAATGCATTTTACGAGTTCGCAATATGTCTGTTAAGACATTGTGACTATGATGATGAGCAAACGAATGCCAATCAATTGAATCGTTATTTCCGATAGTTCTTATATCGTTTATAAAGCGCCAGGTCAGCCAACTTTGACTACTTGTTCTGACAACCTTCATCAGCCCCCCTGTAACTATTGCGTGCAAGCTGAGCACCATAAGATTCCTCTAAGGGAGCTGAATGCTGTGAGCCAATATATAAACTGTCAACTTTAACAATTAGTGTCCGACCCTCCTCCATTCCTGTAAATGATGTGACACTGTGTACTGGAACTACGGGATCGTAGTGTCCGTGATCTAACAATGTGTTGATAGATGAAAGGGTCTCTGTCCGTTTGAAGCTACTTTCGGATCGATAGTATACTACCAGCTGTATAAATGGACCTCATATTGATATACAGTCGAAACTCCATATCTTGAGCCTCTATAATTCGAAACCTTTCAGTTAGTTCCTGCACATTTTTAATACTTTCATCATGTATTTTCTCTATAACTTGAATTTTTATAACCGAAAGTTGCATAACTCGAATTGTATGCTACAACCTCCCAAAATTAAAAATTGTTTAACGGATGAGAAAAAACTAAATTTTAATAAGTCATCAAAGGTTACTTGCAAGAATGTAGCATACCTAGAAGTACGTAACAATACTAGGACGCACTAATCCTTCTTTTTCTTTGACGCTTTGCATGACGGCGGCTTGAAGTGGTGGCCAAGCCAGACTCAGAGACCTTCCAACCTGAAAAGAGAGAACTAACGCAGAAGTAGTCTGGCCTAAGCAACCTGAAGAGGCTGCCAGTCTGCAAAGGGGATCCTCTGAAGGAGCTGTTGGAAGAGCGCAAAGACTGGCCCAGGACCATCTGTCTTAGCCGAAGCAAGCCAGGTTGTTGTATCATTCCACTCTCGTGGCCAGCAGTCATCCTATTATATTTATATACATACAACTCACTGTTGATTTATATTTTTTTATTAGGATCAATATACCTTGTTACTGTTTATTCTGTATATTTTCTACACCTATCCCTTCAGTGTTTCTGGAGAGGTTGGGTAATATCACTGACTTCCTTAGAGTTTGGATGTAAAAACTCCTGGCGCCCTCTTTTGTTGTAGCTTTTGGCCTTTAGAGTAACTTCGTGTAAAGAAGTTAGTGATTTTACCTGACATCTCTTAGAAAAGAAAGAGAGTAAGTTGCCAAGGATTCACGACCTACCGTAAGAAAACTGAGCAGCCCAGAGGCACCCCAGTCTTTGCCAGCTTGAAGGTCCCAACTTAGTTGGGACTTTCAATCCAGAATTACAATGTTTTCGTGCGAAAGCCAGGCCTTATAAAAACGAACCCACAAAAAATTTTGCGATATTTCTTTTCTAGACTATGATTCATGCAACACCGCAGTGGAAGTCTAGCCTAAGTAAATCAGTACGGCCGCAAGTTTTGAATTAATTGACTACACGAACGTTGTGGCTGTGTATAGTATTCAAGCCTGGATGTAATTAATCGGCCTAGTCCACCTTTATAACTAAATAATTAAGTCGCAAGGGTAACGGAGAAATGTTTCCAGTTGCAAGCCGGCCAGAGGGTGATTAAGCCAATAAACTTCGCTTGGTTTAACTTTTTAATTGGGCCAGCGCCGAGTTCAAAGGGGAAAGCAGATTTGTGTCTCACGAAATGGCTACAATTCGAACAAAGAATAACTAGATCATAAGATATGACAATACCCTCTTACGGTACAACAACGCAGATGATATCGTTGCCTTTTTTAAAGGGAAATGATAACGTCTTAGCTTAGAGAACACTGACACTAGATTTTTTCTTGATGCTCACCCAACCAAACTAGGTCGCAGTGTATTTGATGAACTGCAACACTTTTTTCCTCTGGGAGCCGTCAGTACTTAAGCCTTAAAGGCCTATTGTACCATAACTTCCCAGATGGGGGACGGTGCACAGCCAGCACCGTTGGAATGATTACACCATCATCATCCCGGACGGTCCGACGGTGGTCCCCCGTCCGGGCCTTCCGGTCGATCATCCAAAGTGCCGGCCGCGTAAGATGCTGCGCTCAGCGCTCATGTGGACGACACCAACACGGTCGAAACTGAATGCCCTGTGTATATTCAGTCACCCACCCAAGCTCTAACCGCGCACAAGGCTGCTGCTGCCTACAACACTTTAGTTTTCTCTTACATTAATATTTAAAATGAGTCTTTCTGTCGTCTTTTGTTGTTTTCTGCTGTTTCCTGTTGTTTTCTTCTGTTTTCTGTCATCTTCGACTGTTCTCAGTTGTTGTTTTCTGTCGTTTTCTGTTGTATACTGTTGTTTTTTTTATGGTGTTCGCTTGTTTTATGTCGTATTCGGTAGTTTTCCGTTGTGTTTGGGTGTTTTCTGCGGTTTGTTATTCTTCTGTTGTTTTCTGCTCTTTTCCGTGGGTTTTTTGGTTTTCTGTTATCTTCTCGTGTTTTGTCTCGTTTTCGCTTGTTTTCTCTTGTTTTCTCTCATTTCCTCTTATATTCTCGTCTTTTCTCTTGTTTTCTCTTGTTTGCGCTTATTTTCTCTTATTTTCTTTTGTTCTCTCTTGCTTTCTCTTGATTTCTTTTATTTTCCCATGTTTTCTCTTGTTTTTTCTTGTATTCTCTTGTTTTTCCCTGTTTTCTCTTGTTTTCTTTTGTTTCCTGGGGTTGCTGTTGTTTTCTGACTAACTTTCTAATTCTTCAGTAGACTGTTAACCTGGATGTGTTATTAGATTTTAAGTGAGAAATGCTTCTGTGATGTGGTTGTATTTGAGTTGCATCATTGTATTTTATATCACTTTCTCGTAATATACTCAACAACAAACGTCAAGAGTGTATTTAGCAGTTGTATCAGAATCGACCCCTGGGGCACTCCTACGTTCAATGAACTCTTAGCTACTGTCACACTAGCCACCCTTACTACTTGATGCCTGCAGAATACTGAATACAGGGATTGCAGTGAATTACTCAAAGAATAACCTGAGGTTTGAATAGCAGAACAGCCTTGTCCAAACAAGAATCCTTACAATCGTCAGGAATATGTCTCGAAGGGCAAAGGTCACAAAAGCGAGCGCAAGCTACTATTTCAGTCTCAATGTTTGTGTTTCTAATGTTATATCTACAGATGGAAAGAAACACTATTACAGTGCAGCTGCAATTTAATTCCACCCTGTTTACAACTTCGCAGAAAGTTGGAAGAGGTATTTGTATTTCATTCGGAGAGTACCGCTATATACAGCATGGCTTCCTTATACCGACTTAACTTTGATGCGGATGCAGTCTCTGGTATGTCAGGGAAAAGTTTTGGAATCGTGAATAAAAGGTTTCGTATCTGGAAAAGGAATCATGTAAATTAATATGTTGATGAATCTGTTGATGAAAGTTTGAAATTAGTTTTTGTTGATGTCAAATACGATGAACGAGAAATCCAAAACGATAACCTGTAGTAATAACGATAGTTCAAGGAACAAAATTTAACCATATTATTTAACAGGATGGACTACTTGGCGGACGGAGACTACATAATGAATGATTCGGTTCTGACAAAAAGTTTGGAGTTCCCTATCAGTACATCATCCTCATCAAAAGAGTAGAGTAATAGGCATAGAAGTTGGCAGGCAGAGACTTCATAGCAAAATAAGTGCCTTGACTCAGTACCTTCCACATATTGTCGGTTGTAACAAAAATTTGAGTTCGTCTATCCCTGAATTATCCTCATCAAAAAGTAGACAATGATCGGGGACCTTTGAAACGTCAAATACAGGAGTTTGAGCGATTTGTTATTTTTTTTTTCATTTATTGTTGATTTCTCCTCCGTCACTAGCAATAGTTCCAACAAGGATACACTGTTACCATTTACGGGTAGTAATACGGTGTCACAGTTTCAGCACAATCAAGTTCGTAGTTCAGGTCCAAGTTACCCATTAAAGGGTTATAATACGTATGTATCGAATTATTCCACAGATGTAAACACCTAAGAACGAAGGAGGCTGTTTTTATATTATTAACTTTTTGATTATTGCTGCGCCGCCACTAACAAGATTTCTAAGAACCATTCACGTTTTTCATGATAATATTGAGTCAAAATGTCATTAACATGAATTTAGTAATTTCCAAATTACACAATGCAGAACGACCTGAAGCAATACTCGTATATTTGGGTTTCCTAATTAAATATTAAGATTTATGGGGGCGATTTTTAGGTCCATTTTAAGAAGAAAACTTCATATGAACGTATGTTCTAAACGTCTTACCTGTTGAGATACAGGATGATAAAGTTTTCAGATATTTTAATGAAATTCGCCATACATGTGCTATGAATCTAGAGGCATTTTTTAATGTGGTATCACTTTCTCCTAAATTTCCGCCAGTGGCGTTCATACGAAAATTGACCTGCCTGCTTTGGCAGACATTGATGCTACGCCACTGATTTCTCCTAAAATAAAGATTATTTTTTAAATCCCCACTCATTTCTAACCAAAGCTGAGCACCCAATTTTTTTCAATCCGATGCACGGTTTTCGCTTAAAAAAATAAAAATCGTTTCTCTGCATGATCGCAGCAATAAGTGTGCAAGAGACTTGGGAATTTCGCCGCTATCTCACACGCACACTTTATTTCATATCATATTTATTTCTTATACACACATAAAAAGAAATTATCAAGTCAAGAATAATTGTGATATTCTTGTAAATCCATACTCACAACAAAAATATCTGTTCTCACTCTAAGAAAGAATATTAGATGAGAAAATTATAGAAAATTTGTATCAAGAATAATATGTTTTTGATTTATATACTTATTTTAAAGAAATATGCTCCGAAAGAAAATTAATATTCTTTGCAACCGAGAATATAATAATTTAATAACAAATATTTCATAATTTTATATGAAGATTATCATTTTTTTCAGCGGTATCCAGTTTACTTCTATCAAGAATATAGACAGCTTGCAAATGCGAACCTTCATTTACAATATGATAATCTTGGTCTGAAAATTAACGCTGTTTTACAAGCACACCCTATATTTGTATCAAGTAAATCATTTATTTGACATCTACCAACGTCGGAGTGCGCACGCGCGCAGCTTGTTACGTGTCAACTCTAACCCCTCCACCCTCTCTACTCAACAGCCTGTTGCCCGTCCGCGTCCGCGCCGCCATTATTGGTTGTCGGATTGTCGCATTCGTCGCCGTCTTTAGTACCGTAGCGTAGTACCTGCATCCTGGATCATGCATAATAGCACATAATAGTATCTAGTCAAACTGTTAAATAAATTGCCATTGCCACGTGATACCCGTGATACCACCGTCAACCATCGGTCAACGAATCTTGCGGGTAGTGCTGGTCCACCGCCATTTGAGTCGCGCCCCCGTTCCCATCAGTTTCCTTATCACTGGCTCTATCCAACCATGAATGAGCTATTAAAAAAATGGGGATGCGAAGACCTGCCTCTGGTGTTCCTAGATAAGTACCACGTCTGTTAAATGTGATTTAAGAAATTTTGCAAATTATTCTTCCAGTGTACCCATCACTGAACAGGCACTGACTGATTTACAAATATTTGAAAACTCTGCACACATCTTGAAAGTTCAAAATTCAGTTGGCTGCTTGCAGATAATGACATAGACGAGAAAAATTTCTACATGCTCATAGAAGAGTTTGAATGCTCAAATCATTACTACTAGATTCCTCATCCAAGAATATCACAATTTTAGAATAAAGTTGAGATACTTGCGTCAAGTTTATGAAATGGTCCAGTTAAGGTTATGAAATGCTTCAGTCAAAATTATGAAATGCTTCAGTCAAGATTACCATATGCTTGATTTAAGATTTCGGTATTCTTACCTTCAAGAATTTTCCAATTTTGCATTGAAGATATTTTCTCAATCTAACCCTTATATGGTCAAAGATACCGTATTCTCACTTTAAGATTAGCATGACTTTGCGCGTATAGGAAGTTATGGTATACTTGAATTAAAGCATCTGTGCCTCATCTAAGAAATTATTTTTATGTGTGTACTCTGTAGCCTTACGTCAAGGGTAAATTTCAGCTGACACCTGCAACCTGCATACCTGAGCAGCAGCGATCAAAATATTCCAAAGTCTCTCAACAGTAGAAGCTCGATTAATTTATAACTAGGGAAAACGGTCCTCGACGAGCATCCAGCAAGCACTGTGAAACTATTTCACTCTAAGTGACGTTAATTAATTCAAACGAGATCACATTCCTAATGAATTAGCATAGCCAGGTATGCACTCTCCCGTTCTCCTCCAGAAACCCGCTTTAATAGCTCTCAAAATGTTTGGCAGCTAATTAACTTGATAAAGTGGCTTCTTATTCGCGATTGCGGATAACTAAGCCGTCATTTTGGTTCGCTCCAGGCATATTTTTATCTCCTATGAGTAGACACAGAAGAAAGAGAAGCAGGAGCTGAATATCTCTCTGATAAAAAATAGTGCTTCACTGAAGCTTTAGACTATAGTATTTCCTTATGTACGTACTGTCGCCACTACTATTCAACTTATACCCTGAGTCCATATCCAGGAGGCTTTGGAAGATGTGAAAATGCAAAAACAGGTGAATGTTAAATCTGTGGCTTGGATGAACAAGGGCCTATCTGCAAAAAACAAGATTTGAGAAAATTGAAGATTTCTGAAAAAAATTCGAAGTTGTTTTTTATTGACGTTTCTTAACCTAGCGACATGATACTTTGATAAAGGTTGTAATGAAGTGCCTAATATTCATAAAATATGAAACTATTAGGTTTATTGATGTCGTTAAAATACTTTTGTTAGTTAGGCCCCAGCAGATTGGTCTCAAGTTAATATAGGCCTTGTCTTTAATACAATAATTGACACACTTAGGACCACTTGTTACTTAAGACCGGTCGTCGTGTAAAACGTTAGTTAGGCCCTTTTTACCTCGTCGAAATTTTCCTCATTATGTTTAATTACGGTAGTAGGAGTGACAAATTTAAGATTTTCTGTAGCAAAAACTACTTTATTAAAAAAATACCTCGTTTGCAAACTGTGCAATGTATACTAATATAGACCAAAGAAGATATCCATTATTCTAACAAGAAAAATCATTAGCAGATACACAGATGTATGCGAGATTGTGTCTCAGAAGTATGGGCTACTCATCATACTCTAACACAATAGGACAAACATCTTCGTCGTCACTGATACTACCAGCTTTTAAATTCAAATAAAATAGTTGACTGTTCGGATGTTTGTAACACAACAAGGTTCTAATGCCTTCAAGTTTCTTTTTAGGCAGTAGAAGTGGGTATGCATCATGTAGTTTTTCTAAACTAGGATGTTCTGTGCTTAGTTGTCCTTTTTTAGGTTATTGTTTACGAAATCTGAAGGGCCTATAACATACATCAGTATTAAAGTATTATATATTTTTCAACATAATAAGGACCTATAAGAAGTAGATAGGACCTACATTTAAAACAAATTATATATCTATGTTACACTTAGGCCCTTTGAACCTTTTTTATCTGCAAACTAAAAACGGCCGAAGATAACATAGGTCTCATATTTCTTGTATCATTTATGCCGACTTTTAGTTAGGCCTCAAAGTGAAGCATTAAACAAAAAAAGCATAAAGGCTCAAGTCCATATAGGCCCCATTTAGTGGGTCTATATTACAAGGTAGGTCCATTTACGACATGCAAAATGTTTAGTTAGTGTAGATAAGACCGTGATAAGAAGACTTAAGGTATACATAGGCCTTTATATACACTAAGGTGTCCATACTTAGGCCTTTATACATACTGTGTAATCCCTTATGAAAATGCGTTTTAACTTAGGACCTATTCCATCGGAAAGAGCTCATTCTATTGATGAAGTTGAGTCCAAAACCCCATTTTAAGAAAATTTGCACATAGGCCCTTGTTCATACAAGCCACAGAAATACTCTAATAACGTCAGGTATGCTGACGATAATGGGCTCCAGCTAGATAGATGAAAGTATTCAATACCTGGTGGACATAATAAACAGTGTTAATTAAAGTTATTAGTTATGGTCCCAAAATAAACATAAAGAAAACAAAATCTATGGTCGTGACGAGATTAGATATGAATAATGTTAGAAGAGGAATAGAAATTCAAGACATAGAAAAAGTAAGGAGATTTAGATATCTGAGGTGCTGCCTAAATGACAAATGGGATCCTGATAGACTGAAAGCAGAATTGAAATAGCCCGAAATACTTCCTCCAAAATGAAAATGTTATTTTGCAACTGAGATCTAACTCTGACTACTCGATAGCGAGCAACAAAATGCTATGTACAGTCCACAATATTATACGGAGTTGAGGGATGGATAATTCGTGGAAGAGCCGTGTCACGTTTGGATTCTTTTGCCATGTGGCTATACAGACGCAAATTAAGAATACCATAAACCGAGTTAGTAACAGACAGTAGGGTACTAGCAATAATTAATGAAAGACACGTACTTTTAACCACAATAGCACGAAGAAAAGCGGCTTATTTTGGATATATTTTAAGAAAAGTCAAGTACGACTTTTTTACAGATGATCGTTGAGGCAGAGATCGAAGCACGAAGAGGCATCGGCTGTAAAAGGTTCTCCTGGCTTCGAAGCTTACGTCAATGGTTTAATATAGGAGAGACCTGCACAAAAGAAAAGAATTCTAAATGATAGTCTCCAACCTCCACAGAGGAGAAGGTAGTAAAACAAGAAAATAAACTAGCTTTTGTTAAAGTGGACTTCATGCAATACCTTACCAATTTTTGTTTCAATGATATATAGCTTCTTAAGCGGTCTGGGTACACACAGTTATGTATTTGCCTCGTAAAACAAGGATTTCCATTTCGAACATACTTGTCTTTCAAACTACATAAACAGTATTTCAGAGGACGTAAAAGCAATTTTTTCAAAAAAGTTTTTTGTGTACAAAAAACTCGCCATGCAAAATCATACATTCTTCAAATGTCTGTATTTTAACAACCAAACACGGTATAAAAACAAGGCCACCACAGTGACAAAGCGCAAGCTTTCTTCTTTAAATTGCTGTTTGAATCGTTACTGTAAGTTTAAAAGTGACGTCAGAAACTTCTAAATGCAAAATACATTTTTATGGTGACCTTTGGACCTTTTGACCTTACCTTTGGGTTTTTGGACTTACCTCCCATCACACAGGCACTGGAGAAAGGGAACAGGCGGCCACACCTCCTCGCTAACAAGGGAATACGTATTGCCTTGGATTCTCAGTTTCGCACGCTATACCCTAGGCCCTTAACGACATGAATCATTAATACAACCCAAAATGCCAAAAAATATATATTCGCATTTATTAGTCCTTGCAAGTATATGAGACAAAAGTAGGTAAATAATAATAGTAATAATAATGATTTATTCACCAGCAATACAGGGCAAATAAATTGCTTGACCCACAGAAGGCGCTGACCTTGTGCGTGGGTTATGATACATACATATATTTTACAATACGTATATTAAAACTAATACTAACTTTATTAAAAACTTGTAAGTGTGTCAGTTCAAAATCGTGTTAAAAACATTTGAAAAAGTATCTCTGGGTGTGTCCGTTATCCAATTTTTGACTTTTTTTTGTATACCATATGAGATTTTATAGATTTTAGTGAAGCAGGAAGTAAATCGTATATACAGCAACATAGATATATTAAACTTTTTTGGCCTATTGACTTAAATATAGGAGGTCTTAAGGTCCTATTCTTGGTTCGTGTATTATGTTCGTGGCTATTGAAGTTGATGTAATTTTTATGTTTGTGGACGAAATTCAATATGTTATAGCTGTATAGTTGTCGGATATCAAATTTCTGGGATTCTTTAAATAAATTATTTGAGGGGTAAGTGGGTAATTATCTGCAATAATAAGAAAACCGATTTTTCAACCCCCATATTGATACTCATCCAATATACAAACACACGAAGAGCAATTTAAATTCGTACCAGAAAATGTTGGAAAAAGTTGGCGGCCGGCGGGACTCGAACCCATGACCTCCAGATTTCTACAAAAAAATTCACATGCGGATGTAAGCATAATAGTGAAAACAATTCAACACTTCTATCGCTAGACATTTACCCGACATGATTTTCTGGGCGCTAGGTAGACTGTACTACAAGTGGAAGTGCTTCGCTTAATCTGCTTTCGGACATTGCTGCATTTGAATTCGCTCTAACAACTGTGTTGTGAATTAATCATCCTGACGGCATCAAAACTACCTCCATCCCTGCTGTTGCCCTGCCTTGGGTTTGACATGGACGGACAAGGTTATCCGAGGGATTATACAGATGGAGTGTTTGGAAACGCGTCTGACCAATAAGACGGACCATCGATACATGAACATTTTAGACACTGACACCTACCGCCCCAGGGTCGATTGGACCGCTAGCAGTGGTGTATCAGAAAGACTATTATGCAATGTCTTGTCAAGTGTTTTTCCCAGTGGTTCCGCATGGAGAAGGGTGTCTAAATTCGAGATTTGCAATTGATTGATATCTCAGAAGATGTTCGTTATATAAGATCATCATTATCTAGCAGAAAAGAAGTTTAAAATTTCAAAATTTTCAAGATCTTCAATGTTACCAAAATTATCACGAACTTTTAAACTTTTCAAAGAACATAAAACGCGAGCGAAAATGATTTTTTTAAGGCAAACCGAAATGATCTCATCAGAAACAGCGTACGAGGTATATATTGTGGCTTGGTCCTAAAAGGGCCAATGTTTAAATTTCTACGATGTGAGAAATGTCGATTTAAAGATATTCAATTATTTTTATTGCTATTATCACAAGTTTAAATTACTCAATAACGTTTTTTGTTATTTCCACAGTTTTCTAAGTGATAGTCTTTACAGTCGCGTTAATAACGTATTTTTCCGTCGAATGGTTTTCGAAAAAAAGTGTGACATTGCCCTCTTTTGATACACCAAAAGGATAACATAGCTTACATTGGCCGTTTAAGTCTGAAAATGATACACCAATTTTTTCTTACTTTTTTTCATTATTGCAACCGAAAACATGCACCTCCTCTTGACATATTATTTCATCTTCAGATTTCGACAGGTAGGTATCCATTCTTGACGTAGATACCATAATTGAAATTAAAAATTGCATAAATTGATTGATATCTCAAAAGATGTTCGTTATATACGATCATTACTCGTATTACCTAGCGGAAAAGGGGTTCAAAACTTCAAAATTTTCAAGATTTTCAACGTTACCAAACCTATCACGAATTTTTGAAATTTTCAAAGAACATAAACGCGAGCGAAAATGCCTTCATTAAGGCAAACCGGAATGATCTCATCAGAAACAGTGTACAAGGTATATATATTTCCACAATTGGTGGATGTGCGTATTACGGAACCCACATCCACCATTTTTTCAATTCTTGTATTTTATTACAAAGAACAGTCACCTTATCCCTGGAAAAATGTTCAACGTAATATATCGGACTAAATACCTTCTGTTTCACAAGTACACGCATGGTATATCCTATACACCAAACGAAGCAGCATTAGCTAAAATATTGTCATCATTACACTTATATAGCTTGTTTATTGAAAGAGATTGTAGGTATTAAAAGGTATATTTATAGAAAAACCCAAAACAACTGAATGAGCTTGTTAAATAACAATGATAATATACTTTTTTCATAATTACACGCGCGGTGTATTCTAAGCACCAGACGAACATTCAGTCAAACTGTACTTGCTCGATAAAGTTTGCGAGACAACTGTGTACACAGTACACCAGTGAGTGTAGGTGAGGGTTAAAATAACTATAATTATTGATCTATGGCACTATGACGCCATTATAGAGTAGTCACACAAACCAGTTATTTATATTGCTATGACATCTTACTGCTTGTCTGACAAACCGCTTTTGCTACCGTTTTGCCTTTATAATCGGTTCCTAGGTGAATAAAGGATTTGTAAAGAAATTACAATCCCCTTTACTTCTCTATTCTCTCCGACACAACTTTAAATACCAAATATTACAGCTACATTTAACCTTAGTTGCCTAGATAGCCAAGTTTTTGTGATATGTTTCTTCTTAATAACTCCATATGTATGTAGATTTTATTCAAAGGAACACACGTCTCGCGTAGATATTAGATATTTTAACTTAAATGGCGTTAATAATTAGGAATAGGAGGTTTGCATACTGGACGTTATTTTTGCTTACGAGGCAGGTAGAGAAGCTGCACTCATCTTTTGTAGGGTTTTTTCACTCTACTGCTATCTGTGTGCCCTATTCAAATGTTACTTTACAAAAATATGCTTCAGTTTTTCAAAACTTCTATATCGTTGAACCTAAAGAACTTCCGTTTCCGAGGGCTGCTGGTAGACGAAATACATTTTTTTCAGTTTAAGTTTAATCACGTAAGTATCTGCCGTCAAAAATTCAAAACTTGTTATTGATTATTGCAGAAAGTTATTAACGAATAAAAATCAGATTTAAATAGGAGCCCTCATAACAGATTAGCGTTTTTAACATTTAACAGTAGAATGCATGGATTGCCGAACGGCCAATGCAGCAAGCTAGAGGCTTTGGAGCACGTAGAGGAACTACAGATCGGCAAGATCGTAATCTACGACTACTGGGCCTTCGAGACAGAATGCGATCAACTCAAGCTGTTGCTGAAGCTTGATATGCAGCTATAGGAAGGCCCATTCGAATCCGCACGGTGACAATAGTGGTATCAGATGGCCTTCTCCGACGTGTCCAGGTTCTGTCTGGGGCACATGACGGTCGCCAATGTGTAAGACGTCGACGGGGTGAACGACATGTTCTCCATTTTGCTGTTGATTGCCATGTATACCGACCTATTGGTTTGATTTAGAATCAATTGCCGTTCCATATGTCCAAGGCCTCGAAGAGGGTTTCTTCCAAGATAATGCATGTCCCCATATTACAAGGGTATCGATGAGATTCCTACAGGAAGCTGAGGTCAGTATACTCCCCTAGCCTCCACTGTCACCCGTTTTTTCACAAATCGAAAAAGTATGGGATTGGATGGTACGATACATAGGCGATTTCCCCAATCCTCCGACCACGCTAGAGAGACTGGAACATGCTGTGAAGGCAGCTTGGAAGGGTGTGCTTCTTAAATTTATCGAGCATGCCGCGTAGGCTAGAGGAGTGCAGTCGTCAACATGGAGGGCCCACCCAGTAATTTATTTATTATTAGTCCTGGAAGGTAAAACTGTTTCGGAAATTAAGAGACCATTTTGAAAACTGGCAACAGCGGCTGTGCTACAAACCTACAGCCTTCTCTCTTTTCACAAAAAGCCATAATGACCAGTAGCGTAGGTGCGCAGTGTTCATCGGTTAGGTTAGGTTGCTTTGTTGCTTGTTGTTTGTGTGTTATATTTTCATTTATTATCTGAGATCCACTGACGTCTAAGACAACAATTCTGTGAAATAAAAATAATAATAATTAATTTAGGTTAACTGATATTTTAAAATATACACCTCAAGAAAATATAGTTAATATAAAAGGAAACTGGATATTATAGCAAAATTATTATTATACATTGCAACTTTTCTAAAGTCTCGGATAAATTCCATAGATAGTTAGTACCCATTTGATTCTAGCGTACAAGTTCGGTAATGTTCGTTTCTCCTTAATATCCCATATGTATGTAAATTTTATTCCAAGGAATAGTTACTCCTCTCTCAGTAATACTAGGCGTCTTAAACTATAACAGTGTTAATAATGCGGTAGGGCAAGGCGGTATGGGAAGCTTATTTAAGTAACAAAAGCGGCAAGTTGCGGTCATCTCTGGTAATCCCTCGGGTTTCCTACTCCCAACTCTATTCCAAACTTCAACGACCATTGTCAACTAGTCGAGAAGCTGTGGGTATTTGTCTTAGGATATTTAGATGTAATGAACCGTCCTGCCACCGTGTGTGCTCTGAACTTTGTCCAGTACAAATTTGTGGCAACAGGACGTTATTATTTTCACACTTACTCAGAGTCTCAGGCTTTATCTTGTAATAAGGTCCTTGCAGCCCCAACAAAAATTGCTTTGAAGCATTCGTTGTAACGTATTAAGTATCATGAAATAGAAGTTTTTGATTTTTAAAAGCTTTTAACTTGCAAAATGTATGTATGTATGTTTGTTAAGCTGGAATCTTGCTACTCAAATTTGAATTTGAATTTGAAATGGAATAATTCTAAATCCAATATGGCGGAACATCAAGATGGCGGAATAGCTATTTTTATGCACTTCTACAGTATAGATATCAAATGAAAGGGCTTCTGAGAGTAACTCGAAAAATAATGTGACCTCATTCTGAATATAATATGGCGAACTATCCAAGATGGCGGAATAGCAATTTTTACTGTATTTCTACAGTATGGGTATAAAATGAAAGGGCTTATTGAAAGTAACTCAAAAAATTATGTGACGTCGTTCTAACTCTGTTACGGCGGAACATACAAGATGGCGGAGTAGCTATTTTTTATGCACTTCTGCAATATAGATATCAAATGAAAATACTTGTTGAGGGTAAGTCGAAAAATAATGTGATGTCATTCTGAATCCAATATGGCGGACCATCCAAGATGGCGAAATAATTAGTTTTTATGCACTTCTGCAATATGGGTATCAAATGAAAGGGCTTGCCGAGGATAATTATTAGAAAAATATTCTCACATTACCCTTTATCCAGGATGGCGAACTTTTGAAGTATTTAGGAGGTCTCTTTATTGAAGAACAAGACTGTTCAGAATTAACCGGCAAACGACCTTGCAACAATGACGTATTGAATGAGATGAAAGGACTGAGAAAACTAATCAGCGATAACTTAAAAGAAAAGATAGATTAAAAGCAAAATGACTTTTTTGAAACAAGCTTTTATTTAAATGCTCTAAAAAGAAAAAAATGAAATTTTCCTTTTAAATTTACTTAATTAAACTGAAACTAAAAAGAAACTAACTTAGCAGATCAAGTTACTCAATTAAATCGGCACTAGTTTATTTACAAAAGTAAATCGTGCGATAAGGCTTTATTATCATAAAAATTCTGTGTAAGTGGATAGTTGAAATTTTAAAGAAAAATTTATTTCCTTCCTTTTAGAGCATATATAAATAAATGCGATTTTTGCTTTCAATTTGTTTAAGTTGCTTATGATACTTATTCTAAATACAAACTTCAACGAGTAAGAACAGCGCAAAAAAACACTTTAAAAAATCTATCATCTCTAATACCATGATTTTTGCGAGTATAATAATTTCTTCGCCAATGCTGCATAGAACGTAATCTGAGCTTAATCGTCATTGATTTAGCTTCAATATATATTTCATCAGCGCTCCTCTGGAATACTTTTCTATGGAGGTGAAATAAATCTTAGCTTTATACGGATGCCGCAGCTGTATTTATCTTCTCTTGTTCCCAACGAAAAACGGAAAATCGAAAAAGCGTATTGTATTCCACTTGAGAATTCAATATGTATTTCTATCTATATTTTACTTCCCGGAAGAGATAAATCAATAAGCTTTAATACCGGAAAATCCCCTCGCACGACGTCACGTTTCAAATTATAGACGTGGTACTCCGGATGCTGGCTAAGTGCCCGTTGCATGCAAGTACCTTCGGTATAGTCTAAGGGCCAGTTGTACAATGGAAGCTTAAGCTTCGGTTTAAGGTAAGCCGACGTTAAGCCACGTCAGTTGCAAAACGTACGTTGTACAATGCTGGCCTAGCCTCCCACTCCAAGCTTAACACGAGCTACGCGAAGCTTAGATGAGGTTCAAACGTAACCTGATACAGATGACATAATGTGTCAAGGAGGGATCTTCAAATTGCTTGTCACTTTATTAGGTTATTTTTTTTGAAAGATTTGTGTCTAATTTAGGAGAGCGAATAAAAGAACACAGTCAGAAACGGCCGTTGCCAGAATTTGACACAAACTGTCAAAAGTGAGCAACCAAAAAAGGTATTTTTCCGGATGATTATGACAGTACCGTAGTGAATTTTATTATCAACCAGGTTCAACTAAGCCGACGATTGTACAAAAGGTGTCGACTTTAAGTCTGGGCTTAGCTAAGCTTAGGTTTAACAAAGCTCGTGTTAAACCCGCATTTGTACAACCGGCCCTAATAGTCAGTGATCGGCAGACTTACGGCATTTTAGGGCTGTATGCATAGTCGTGTCTTGAGTAATAGTCAAGGTTCCCTTAAGTCAGCGGTTCTCGAACTTTTTACTTCGCGCTACCCCTGCATAATCTAGCTGTAAGCCGGGCCCCCCTAACACCCGTGTGCACCGTTTGGCGATTCTAATCCTAGTTCCCTAATCGCGTTTTACTAATCTTTGGCATCTAGCCATGCACCGTCAACAGATTAGCTAATCCAGATTGGAGATACGGCAAGGTTGCGCCCGCAAGACCGTTTTGACAGTGACATTGTCAAAATTGTCAGTTTGCGGTGCATAGTAAACAAGTAATCTGATCCAGGTTTACGTAACTAATCACGCAATTGAAATACGGTACATACGGGTGTAATTGAGTCTCTTTTGACATTTTACGGTCAGTTTTCGTTTAGTTAAGTTTTGCGTACTCTAGTAGGTCAATAATGCTTTTACTATTTTGGAACCCTCAAGTGTGGCGTTCCTTGTGTATCTGATGCTAGACAACATCTGCGAGATGGCGGGATTCATTTGGCGACGTTGTCACATGTCAAATATAATTCAATCTGTTATGCCTATACCTACGCATTTTGATGTTTTCTGTTATCTCTTTTTGTTTTGTGCCAGTATTTCGTGTTTTTTTCGGACGTTTTTCCGGTGTGACAGAAAATGTCATGTTGACAGTACCGAAGACAATCCGACAGTCCTGGAAAAAAAAATTGAGCGCATATGACGTATAATGTGGTAGTTTTCACTCGTTAGAGTCTATACGGAGATATTAAGAACATTGTTTTGATGTATGAAATTCTGTTATCATTTTTAGATACTCAAATAACATTGAAAAAGTTATACGTAAGCATAAGGATTAAAATTTATAATTATCTTGTAATATACAGGGCTATTCATAGGATATTCACATAAAAGTGGCCACACTTCTGGAAATACTCTGCATAACCTGACAAAAGCCTATAATTCCGGAATAGGGAAAATGAGAACAATTCAAATACGGGCTTATATACATATAGGGTACCTCTTTTAAAAAAACAGAACATTGATATGCCGTGACTTTATAATAACCCTGTATATTGCAAAATAATTTTAAAATGCAGGCTTACCTGTAGCTTTTATTTCAACGTTTTTGTGAATCTTCATTCATCATCACAGTCACAATGTCTTAACAGAGATGTTGTGAACTCGTAAAATGCATTAAGTCCGAGCTAGAGTACTACCGACACGAATATTATTAATAGTTTTGAGAACTGCAGCTAGCCATCTTTTGCGATTTACTGTCAGTTCAATGGCGCTCTTGATACTCATATCCAGTAACTGTTTTGTCGTATCTACGGCCACGGCGCCGCCCACTCGGAGCGTGACCCTCAACTACAGGTTTCTTCATATTATCGTCATATTCTGTGTATATGTCCGAAGAATGTAAGCATTCTCGTCGACACAATGGAGGATAGTCTCTTTGGATTACCGAGGTCATCCAGTACGGAAGCGGTAGTTCGATGGGCGGTATAAGGAACTCTCGACATTCTCCTCCACATGCACATATCAAAAGCATCTATGCGAGCTCGATCTGCCTTTTTAACAGTCCAAGTTTCCGAGGCATATAAAAATATGGAGAACACAAAAGACTGAACCAGCGACACTTTGGTAGCTTTAGTGATGTTACGGTCACGTCATATTTTAGTAGGCTTTGTCATGGCCACACGTGCCTGTTGAATGCGCCGTCGAATCTCATTTTCACAGCTACCCAAATTGTCGATCAAAATTGTCACACAAAACTTTGAACTACGTCAGAACGGCCTACTGACTTTATTGCTTGATAATTATCGTGCTTTCTATATGCGATCTTCCATAATAACA
This sequence comes from Callosobruchus maculatus, assembly GCA_951848785.1. NCBI lineage: Eukaryota > Metazoa > Arthropoda > Insecta > Coleoptera > Chrysomelidae > Callosobruchus > Callosobruchus maculatus. The sequence continues at coordinate 6,035,756 of CATOUR010000083.1, forward strand.
GAGATGTCGAACTTCAGAGTATAAATTGATCACCCTGTATATGATCTTCCATTCTTTTTTTTTCAAAAACCCATACTGATCTCAGAACGAGAAGCACAGATGCACTCTTATTACCCACAAGACCGCCACCCCTGTATTCCCTAAAGATAACCGAGTCTCTAAGCCTCTGCAAAGTTCAGTCCATATGAAAATTGGGGCTGGCGTGTTCCTTTCCGGAGTCTTTGTACTTTGTAATGGATTGTTTACATCTCCCTCCGCCAGTGCACATGCCAGAAATTGCTTGTGCATGCCCGTTTTCGCCGAATTTATTATTATTCAGATTGCTCTGCGAGCTCCAGAGCGGCCCGTGTTGTGTGCACTGTGGTGAGATAACTGGCGTTTCTAGATAGAACGCTTCCAAATAGACAATGGTCATTTGGAAGAACGAGTCCTTCTAGCAATAAACGTTATTCGCAAAAACGTGGATACCTAAACCGAAAGACCGTAAACCACTTTTATGCTCCCCTAGAAGGAGAGCTTCAAATGATGCGACGCTAGTTGAGACGGCTGGCGATTCTTTATGTGTAAATTTGTAAGTTTAAGCACCGTACATTAACAAAGACACGGTGGTTTAGGTAAAGTAAACTTGAATAAGGTGTAAGAGCATATATTAGAAAATTATAATACTGGTACTATGATACAACCGTGATATACTTATCTAAAGTAGTAGTAGTAATAATAATAATAATGCTTTATTTCCATAAGACCCTGTATAAGGGTATCGGAATATAAGTCAGGTATATCTAAACAAAAATAAGTAAATATGTAAAAAACACACATCTGTCAAATTTACAAACAAAATACAGCAAACTATCTCAGGAAAAAGAGAGAAGGTATCAACGGAATACTGAATTATGAAATACGAAATTCAAATACTCGTCAGCCGAGTAAAAGGTATTTTCCAGAAAGAATACTTTGAGTTTCTTTTCAAAAAGCAGCGGACTTTCGACATTTTTACTTCCCACACCGATAGGTGAGGGGAGTATTGTGATCGCGAAAATTTTCGATTTTGAGATAATACACTTTTTGGGCGTTTTATGATGCCTACATCACGAAAATCCACGTCACTCATTTCCGTCAGTCTGTCTGTCGGTCTGTCTGTCTGTCGGTCTGTCTGTCTGTCTGTCTGTTGGCGTTTTTCTAGCCTCCTAATCTCAGTAACCGCTACATAGATTTTGATGAAATTTCGGTGGTGATATGGTGTAGGGTCGTAGTAGGTAATGTTGCTACAATTTTGAAAATCGGTGCATAGGCGGCGGAGTAATTAGCAAAAAACGAAAAATTTCAGATATGCCTCAAACTTCGTTTTTAGGTGTTTTAGGGGTTCCTGATCATTTTCTACTTTTTTTTGGGTGGGGGTGAAATTGGGGTGGTTGGGGGGTAGGGGGTTGTAAAGCTGAAAAATTTGTTGTACTCATAATAGGCTGTCTACTGACCTGAGAGAGAAAGACCTAGCGCTATAATACACTTTTTTAGGTCCTTCGGAACATTGCCTTTTGTATTACAGGAACCAAGGGACTTAAAGAATTTTCCGATGTATACATACGAGTATTACTTTAGATCGTTCTGTATTTTATGTTGAAATTACTGAAGTGATGTTAATGAAATTTCGGCACAGTATTACTACTTTGGTGAGGAAGGAAAACGCGTCTGATGTTTAGGAATCGTCTCAGTGGCGGCGCAGCAATATTAAAAAAAAAACAAAAAATATGAAAACAGCTCAAACTTCGTTTTTAGGCGTTTTAGGGGTTCCTGATCATTTTCTGTTTTTTTTGGGGGGGGGTGAAATTCGGGTGGTTGGGGGGGTGGGGGGTTGTAAATCTGAAAAATTTGTTGTACACATAATGGGCTGTCTACTGACCTGAGAGAGAAAGTCCTAGCAGCATAATACACTTTTCAAGGTCCATCCGAACATTGCCTTGCCGATTACAGAAACCAAGGGACTTAGAATTTGTGGTGTATACATACGAGTGTTGTTTTAGATCGATATATTATTCTATTGCGTATCGCAAAAATTATTGAATTGATTTTAATGAAATTTTGACACAGTATTACTACCGCGGCGAGGATAGAAAACGCGTATGTTTTGGAAAAAATCATTTCAGTGGCGGCGCAGGAATAATAAAAAAACTAAAAATATAAAAACATCTCAAACTTTGTTTTTAGGCGTTTTAGGGGTTCCTGATCATTTTCTACTTTTTTGGGTGAGGGTGAAATTGGGGCGGTTGGGGGGTGGGGGGTTGTAAAACTGAAAAAATTTGTTGTATTCATAATAGTTTGTCCACTAACCTGTTGAAAAAAATACGTAGCGGCATATTACACTTTTTTAGGTCCATCTGAATATTGACTTGCCTATTACAGAAACCAATTTTGTGATGTGTACATACGAGTTTTGCTTTATTTCGTTCTATGTATTTTGCGTAAAGCGAAAATTATTGAATTGATTTTAATGAAATTTTGACACCAAATTTAGTGCCGCGGCGAGAATGGAAAACGCGTCTGTCTTTGAAAAATCGTCAGTGGCGGCGCAGCAATAATAAAAAACTAAAAATATAAAAACACAGCTCAAACTTTGTTTCTAGATGGTTTGGAGGCTCCTGATCATTTCGCATCGTTTAGTTGAAGCATGCAGAAAAAAAAATGTGGCGTCTTAGCTTCTAAGGAGGGAGACGCAAGAAACTATTTACGAGAGGTTTTTGTGTTGGTTGTTTTTTGCGGGCGGCTGGGCGATGATTTGGTTGCAAGGGATTTCAAACTATAGCTTCATGCAATGGGAAAATAATAAAATGGTATCATCATTATGTGTGGGAAGTACTGAGTCAATCAACTTGACTCCATTTTTTATTGAAAGAGGAAGATGGTTATATAGTTTAATTAACATAATAGTCGGACTTTTAGAAGACAGAGCCAAACGATGCGAAGGTAGTTTCAAGTTCCCGTTTGGGCGTAAATTCAGTGAAGATAAGCTAGAGTCTCTGAATTTGAAAAGAGTTATATTATTTTTAACATATACTAATGACTTAAAAATGTACAAAGAAACAACAGTCATAATCTTTGCGTTTTTAAATAGTTTTCTGCAAGAATCTCGTCTTCTTTTACCAAAAACTGTTATTATTATATCTTTTTGGATTACAAGTACTTCTTTAATGCGAGAGCTATTTCCTCAACAAACGATACAGTAACAAATTGTTGACTGAATAATACGTTATTAGAATTGATACGTCAACATAAGACTTAAGAAGCCATAATTTGTGACAGTGAGAAGTAAGTTTACCAATGATAAAATCCACATGTTTGTTCCACGTTAGACGTTGGTCAAAATATACGCCCAAGTATTTAATAGACTGACATTGGGGCAAGTTATGACCGCAACACTTAACCATTAGGCTGGAATTAAGGGTGGATGTGCTAAACATTATAAATTCAGTTTTATTGCTATTAAGTACCAACTTATTATCAGCACAGTATTTGTCCATCATTGAGGCAGCGCTGCTAGCTGTCAGACTCAGCGTGTTAGTATCAGTGGCAGACACAATGAAATTAGTATCATCAGCATATTGCGTAATTGTCACGTCAGGACAGTTTAGTTTCAGATCGTTGAAAAGTAAGAATAAAATTGGTCCTAAAATACTTCCTTGTGGGACACCATATGTAATATCAACCTGAGATGATGTATGAACCCCATCCTTTTTAATAATCACCTTTTGGGTTCTGTTGGATAAATAAGTTTCAATCCAAGCGAGACTTACAGCCTCTAATGCCATAATTATGGAGTTTGTTGAGAAGAATAGAGTGATCGATGATGTCGAACGCTCTACTTAAATCAAAAAATACGTAGTGATGGCGAAGCAATGCAAGTGGCTCATATTTGGCCTTTTTACTAAGAACACTGAACCAATAATGAAAAAACTAAAATCTCACGTTCTAGAGAGCTTCTTGTTGAACCTACCAGATCTCTTGATGAAAGTATGTCCGACCATTTCGCTGACTTTCTTTATGGTCAGCCTCTCGCAAAGGCTGGGAGCCTATGACGCTGTAGAAGCGCTGCGAGACGATAAGTATCAGTGCACGTTAGATTTGAACCGCTGCAGGTTGTAGTCGTTGTGAAATTAATTCCCCGGCGGCAGCTCATTCCACAGCGCCTCCAAAAGAAGGAATGCTGGAGGAGACTGACTCGGGGAGTAGGGACCTCAACCTGGTAAGTACGAGCTCGTAGAGCCTCTCTAGTGCTTCTTGTTCGGACGGCCATTGGTGTTATTATCAGGGAGAGCTCAGTCCAACATATTCTGTGATAGAATCTGTAAAACAGGGACAAGTCAGCCACCCTTCTTCGATGTTCCAGGCTGTGGAGGTCCTTTGTGAGGTTAGGCGTATCGATTAATCTGACTGGTCTCTTCTGGATAGTATCCAGAAGTTTTAGAGAGTGTCTGGTGTATACAGCTTCCTACAGCGGAATAAAACTCCAGGCCTTCGGGATGCCGTTTCAGCAATACTGACGACGTGGTTGTGTCAGGAAATTTTATCGTTGATGTTTATCCCCAAAAGCTTGACAGACTCGACTTGACTCGACTGTTGGGTGACCCTCATCTTCCACAGTTGATAAACCAACATAAGACTTCTTTGTCAGTGTTGTTGTCTGAGTTTTCTGTACGCTAAACAGTACTTTACTTACTAATCCCCACTCTACAACTGTTTTTATATTTACGTTGATCGTTGAGGCGTGTTGCATATATTATTTCCTGCAGCTCTTTGATCTACAGCAGGAATAGTGTAGGAGATAAGATAGATCCCTAAGGAACATTGACGTTTATTGGAAATACGTCTGACGAACGGCCTTCGACTACAAAAAACAGAATCTATCGTTCAGGAAGCTATTCAGCCACTATACCTTGGTACCACATGGATTAGAGTGACTCATTCATAGCTCTTGTAAACACAGATCTTGTACTTGCATAAGCTGTGAATGATTGTCTCTAGTACGCCATCTAGATCCAAATCAAACATCAAACCTTATTGAATCTGGTGCCATCAATTGTGGCAACAAGGTATATATCGCAGGCCAAGTGGTAATCCATAAGCAACAAGCTTGACCAGAAGTCTCCCATGCCACACTCTATCGGCTTTTATATGTCAAGTGCAACAATACGAGATTCGCCATGATTTCCAATTGCTCTGTTGCACAAGTGAGTGACGTAGGCCAGGAGGTCACGCGTAGACCTGTGCTTACGAAAGCCATACTGGCGATCATTTATGATGTTATTGTTGTCCAGGTATTTCATCAGGTGCAGTGTGTTAATGACAGTTTCCATATAACCTTAGACATGATGCTGAGAAGAGCCATAAGTCTATAGTTGGTGGGATCATTTTTTTGCCTTTCTTAGGAATGGGTTGTACGCAGCCAATCTTCCATGCAGCGGGAAACACGCCTTGCTGATACGATAGCTTGAAGAGCTTGCAAAGAGTGGATGCAAGCTCAGCGGCACAGCGTTTTAGGACAACGGCTGGTATTTGGTCAGAACTAGTAGCTTTCTTCGCGTTTAGTTTTTGGAGGATGCTTTTTACATCACGATGTTGAAATTTAGCTTCTGCCATTCTCGATTTGGCATTTAAGGTGGTGAGCGGAATATTTTCTTGGAAGTCTACAGTAGAACTGGCTTCGAAAAGCCTACCTAAGATGTCTGCTTTTTATTTTGGAGTAGAAGTGATGGACTTGTTGTTGAATATAATGACTCTTTCCCGAACTCCATCATCCCAAAGATCTGAACCCTAAGGTTGCGATACACAGCACATCTGCCCAGGAAGTCGAATGCTGTCTTGTCCTCCACATAGTGTCTAGAGCAGATGATGTCCTCTACGATCCTCATGAGTTATAAATTTGTATTCAGTCGTCAACGGTCAGTGAGAATCCCGCACCAGAAGGTTGAGTCTCTCTTTGCCTTTATTCAGAAGTCATAGCGTTCGACCCTTATTAGGTCCCGCTATCAACCTTTAGGCTTGCCTGCAGTCGTCTATCTCCAGCCAGGCTTCCTGCAGTTCCTTGTAGCTCCAATCATCCAAGGCAACATCGACCTGGCGCCTACCAATTCCAAGCATTGATTCTGGAGCGATGCAAGGGCTGCTGGCCCTCACTCTAGCCAGTCACCAATGTGCCCGGGGACCCACAATAGGGGTCACCTTCTTGTAACTTATGAGTTTCTGAAGGGCGACAATATTTGTTTAAAAATCTTCAGCAATCATTCTGTTCAATGAACTTATCGCACTCATTTATCTTAATACTTAGTGCTTAGTACTTGGTATTGTTTGATTTCAGGTGAAAGTTGAAAGTAAAGGTGAAAGTTACATGAAGGAAGTTTGGTCTCGTAAATAACTCTACATTTATCACCGAAAAGCTCAAGTGCATCACTTTACCAGTACATTCAACAGTTTTGACTTTCTGTGGTCTTGGGCTGCTTTTATGCCTCCACTCCATACTTTGAAAAATCAACTTTCGTCACAAATTGTCACTGAACTTACTTTTTATGTACCGATCATCACACTTTAGCACTCCCTGAAGAGAGCTTATTCAGAGCCGCCGTAGCTTAAACTACGGGTGCTAGAGGAAAACTAAATACAAATTCGTAATCACCATGAAAAAACTTGTTCAGGAGAAATCCGGTTTTGTCAACATCGCTTCCGATTTAAAAAAAAACTTCAAATTTGTATACCAACTAATTCCACAGTGAGATGGCCCTTGAATTTACCCAAGTAAATGATTGATCTTGAAACGATTTTCCGGTGCGTTGGACACCCCTTATAAGGCAGCTCAATATATCTCCATCAACTCCCGTAGTGTTCACCAATCACGATCGACTCCTCATGCCAGAAAGGTCATAAATGCCACATAATTATGTTGATATTGTCCGTGCCCGGCACAAGGCAGACATAAAAGGTTATGGAACAAAGCTGTTCCCCGTACAATGGGGAAAATCAAGCGATTACCAGCATTTTAAATCTTGCTCACATTATCCGACGGTTCATCGGCTGACATGACCTATCAGAATGACAATGCAATCCAGAGTTGCTATCCAGAATACTCAAACAGACGGTTAATAGATCCAAGTTCTACCAAATGCTATTGGATATTTTACACTGTCAATGACGGGTAATTTTAGTGTCGAGAAAGAAACTGGATGACATTTGGTATTTGAGTTCTAGAGGCAGTTTGGAGACTTTTTTGTCATTGCACCATAACCCCAAAATGGGAGGGATCAGAGATTAGATTTTTTTAGAATGAAAATGAAAAACTAGCGACGAAACCTGTCGCAACTTGATGGAAAATTCTTTGTTTCTTCCGTAGATAACACAAAAAATACTGTCACTCTTTCTGCTGGGCAGATTATGAGAAATTTGAGCTTAAAGTTCGATTTTCCACGTCATTTTCGATAGAAATCGTCAAAAAATTGTTCGTATTGTTTAAAACGGACGACGTCATTTTATTGTGTTTAACACTATTTTTCAACCCCTATAGGGGGTGACATTATCGACATTATTAAACGCCTTCTGAAAGCGTACGGAGGGCGTTCAACAATGCCACCCCTATAGTCGAAAAGTGCTGTTAAATATAATAAACATAGATAAACATTTTTTTGTGATTTTAGCTAGAAAAAACTTTTAACAAATGACTGTGGAAATTGAAAACTCTTATCATGTGCAAGGTGGAGCTGCCGCCTCAACAATCTCTGGCAGGATTTTCGGGTAGTTTTTTTTATTTAAAATTTTGTGCTATACCCTTTCAAAAACTCACTCACGCCACTGCTTTCTAGTGTCCTACTGGTTGTTACCCGCTCGGTCCGTGATATCCTTAATATGCGTCTGTATAGTGTATAGCAACATCTCAAAAGAGTCCAAACGTGAGATGGTCCGAGCTTTTAATGTCCATCCCTCCTCTCCGTGAATAAGTCAAACTTGAATCTACAAAGCGGATTCTAGCTCACGTGTCCCATAAGTTCCGAGACTCTCATGTGGAGCCTTTGCGGGGGCCGTAGGCATTGTAGGGGGCTCCGCCTGTGTCCGTAGCATATGTATGGGGTCCTGTGCGTAACGGGGTCATATGGGGCCCCAGATACAATCAGAAGTTCGACGTCGAATGTATGAGGACAGCGTCATTATAGACATGGACATGTGTGTAATTTGTGTCGTACAACATATATGTGAATGTATATGATATAATCTGACACACTTGTTGATGTCCTCAGGCCTTTACGGAAACTATGATCGGGTTAACACGATCACTTGGATCCTGACGTTCGGAAAGTGACCTAGAATCAGCCATAAATATGGTCAATTCTTTATTGTACGGTAAGTGATCCCGATTGGCTTATACATATCAGTAGCTTTTTTCTTAACCATCTGTTTTTTATTCAGAAATCAAGTTCTTCATTGTTTGATAAACGTTAAATCCATTGAATCATAAATACCACTTCACAGCTGCTTGACAGATAACTGATCAATCCGGATCATCAGTGTTTTATGGGACACGTGAGCTAGAATCCGCTTTGTATGATCTACTCGTTTTCATCTTGAAAAAATTATTCCTGGTGTAATAGTCCTACACTACGTTACCAAAACAAGAATGTATGAAGCTACACAACTAGAGAACTTAAATCGATTTTCATATTGACTACCAAATAGGATACTTGCAGCAAAAAATATTATGTCGTTTACGCGTTCCTTAGAGCCTAGTAAACATGACAAAATCACTTGTTTGGTTTTTTGGAATCGGCTGTGAGAGATATTCCAAAAATTATTTCAAATGCCGGAAAATGCCGCGCAAACAACCTCTGATGTCAGTGACATATCCTATAGTGATGGGATGTAAAGTATTCATATTCGATATCGATAGCCAGTGCTAACCTAACATTTTGACATTGATCATTATAACCACAAAACACAGTCACACATAAAAGTACAAAAGTCAAAAGAATAAAAGTTAGGCTAGATTACTAACTCACTTTGTAGGGATGGGCTTGAATTAGATTCTATCTTTGGATTCATTTATAATGAATGAATGAATAAGGACCAGAGGCTATCCAGCACGGAATGTGGCTGGTGCATAGGCCACACGATGGGCCCTTTTGCGCCTCTATCCGCGCTAGTTCCTAAGACCTGCCCTTTTGGCAAAGGCAAGTATATTCTTAGGTCCTATCCGTTTTATCTCTATTGGTTCCAAGGTTCTTGAGCCCAGCATAGTCTGCCTGTGATAACCCAGGGTTTCACAGCGACACAAGATGTGTGCCGAGGATTCTTCCTCTTCACCACACCACGTGCACGTTGGGTCGTTGACCACCCTCATCACAAACAAGTGACGCCTGAAGGTGTTGTGACCCGTTAATAAGCCTACTAGCAATCTCAAGTTACTCCTATCCAGAGAGAGACAAAATCGTCCTATTCTCTCTGCAGGCCCTGTTAATAGCTCCCGAGGCTGACGGAGATGACCAAAGATGTTGCTCCATCTCAGAGAGTGTTGATTCTGGATCCACTCTCCAGTTGTTTTCCTAATCAAGTTTGCAGACAGTCCTAAGGCTGGTTCCGGTCCCACAAAACTGTTTCCGGATCCCATCCTAGCCAGATGATCCGCCATTTCATTACCCTTTACCCCAGCGTGCCCAGGTACCCACATCAGTGATACCTTGTGTTTAGCTGAGATGTAGTCAAGAGGCCTCCTGCACTCCAGGACCAGTCCCGACGTTATTTTCCAAGCACTCAGTGCTTTGATGGCTGCCTGACTGTCAGAGCAGATAGTAATCCGCCTCCTAGACCCGTCAATTTCCCGAATACGATTTACACAAGCAAGTATCGCATAGACCTCAGCCTGAAATACTGTGGTGTGCCCCCCAAGAGGGAATGAAAGTCTTGTATGGGGTCCGTAGACTCCCAAGCCCGAGCCCTCTCTAGCAAGTGAACCGTCTGTGTACCAGGCCTGTCCTCCTCCTTCGATGAGCTGTCTTTCCCTAGACTCCCACTCTTCTCTTGACGGGAACACCACCGCATTTATAATGGGATGCGCCGAAATAAAATGATGGCTTCGATTAGTTGCGAATCTCGGTCACAAACAGCATGAACTGTGATACCTATCAGATATAAAAATGTATTGCAACGAATATGTATTGCAACGAAAATTCTAGCCTGTTTTAAATATGTTTAACACCCGTATGCACCGTAAGTCAATTGCGCGATTAGTTGCGTAAACCTGGATTAGATTACTTGTCTCCTATGCACCGCAGACTGACAATTTTGACACTGTCACTGTCAAAACAATCTTGCAAACCATGGCCTCCTTTACTCACTAGGCCGGAGCATTGAAATATGGCAACACTGTTCGCGGGCCGAGCTTTTATTTGTTGTTGTCATTAGTGTATTCTGTCAGAGCAAAAAGTATGGTTGGAAGGTGATTATTTAATGTACTTCTAATTATTTACCTGCACAAACGAAACTATAAAGAAAAAAAGATGCCTGCAAAGTGCAGTTGGGGCTTACAAACAAGGATATACCAACATAACTTTCCAGAGTAACAACGAAGAGTGGAAGGTGATTTTTAATGGGTTTCTACTGATTTACCTGCACAAATGAAACTATAAAGATAAAAAGATGCCTGCAAAGTGTGTAGTACCAGGTTGCAATAGCAATTGGGGCTTCCAAACAAGGACTGACTAACATAACCTTCCAGAGTAACAACGAAGAGTGGAAGGTGATTTTTAATGGGTTTCTACTGATTTACCTGCACAAATGAAACTATAAATATAAAAAGATGCCTGCAAAGTGTGTAGCACCAGGTTGCACTAGCAATTGTGCGTCCAATAAGGGACATAAACAGAAGTGGGTGAAAGGTATTTCTCGGAAGGGCTGGTTATATTTATGAGGAAGACAATAATTTACAAACATTTCAAAGGATAAGACCTATTCTAAACCACAATGTGGTGGTACAATGTTTTCTGGACCTCCCAAATATCACAGAAAAAGACAGTTAATAGAACTCATCTGGGCATGCCAACGAAGGCATGCATCTGGGCATACCTACGAAGAGCTTTGATAGTGAAAGGGAATCAAGAACGGCCAGAATGGCTTCACAGTGACCTAATAGTGAATTTTTCTAGCTCAAGTGAAAATTTACAAAGTAAATTGAGTGTTCATTTAAGTAGAAGAGGAAGTGGCAGCAGAAAACAGGTTGCGTTTATTTTTATTTTGTAGTGTCTGACTGTGATGAACCAGACATCAGATGTAAGTGGTATTAGTAGTAGTAGTTCTAAAAAGCAGTTTTCTTAATTTATTAACCCAGATGAACTCTAATACATATAAAATGTAATAATTATTCTGAAATCATAGGCCACTTGACGGTGCATGGCTCGATCACAGCTAGATGCTAAAGATTAGCAATACGCGATTAGGGAACTAGAATTAGAATCGCCAAACGGTGCATACGGGTGTCAGTATCAATAAATTGAGTCGCATTGCTAAAGAATTTAGATCATCTCTAGTTTGCAGTTGAATCTCACTGACCTGCGCTGTAGCAGTATCGAGTGTCGATATCGATAAGATACCTGTGACGTCAGCCCTTGTTTTAAGTCACGTGGAAAAATTTGAATATATCCTCATTTTATTTTGCAAATATCTTTTTTTGGCCGTCAGTAAAATCATGTTTTTTGTTTCCTACTGCTTCTTGATATGGTTTTCTTTACGCTATGTATACTCCCGAGACGATTTCACGACCTCTGCAAGTACCCTATTGCTCTTAGGATGCCGCGCCACTGTGTAAACATAAATTGAAAGCGCTAGGTACAGTGCAAGTATTTGTCGATGGAGGAGGTATTCGTTTACATACTATTACTGCCAATATTATAGAGGTGCTTAGAGTTGGCAGACGACGCCATACAACTAACGATTATTTGCTAATAAATTTATTTTATGTTGCAGTGTACTCAATCACGGACGATGGGTTCTGGTTTTTATACTAACAGAATGAGTGCTTTTATTTACAGAGCTAGAGTAAATATGTAGAATGTTGATAGATTTTATGAATCACTGAATATGTACAGGACTCTTCTATTATTTATAGGATAGGATTGCTGTTGGAAAAATAAAGCTGGTCTGTGACAATTCGGCTTTCACTATTTTTATATTTCTGTTTCTTGGTATGTCAGTGTCTATTAACATATCATAATTCTATTCTATTCTAAGGTCCTCTTTATGCGCAACTTCACACTCGTTAAACAGTAACGCACAAAAAAATTACACTAGAATTGACCTAGGAATCCAAATATTTCATAATGTAAGGGGGATTATATTGAAAAATGTGGCTTTGATAAACATCACAGTTTATAAGCTTCCAGTTTTAATTGAAAATACTTTAAGGTGGTAGCATTCAAGACTCTCTATCATAAACAAATCACAAATTTCAGGAGTATGTTTTAGTAAGCCCACTCTCCTTCGCATACACTCAAGTGACACACCCTGTATATACAGGGTGCCCCACGACGATTAAGACAAGCATTATATCGGAACTGGCAATAGTAGCGAATTATAATTTTGGCGGTTTAAATTAAAATAAATATAGTATCGTTTCTTAATACTGTGTCACCCAATGAGGTATCTTTTTTTGATCACGTGACGTCCGATTTAAATTTTTTAATGGAACACCCTGTATATTTGTGACTTTTTCTGTTCCTCCCGATAAAACAATTCCAACAAACTAGCACACTTGGGGTCTAAAGTGATTAATTCAAGAGCTACATGTACTTAAAGGACTGTACCACTATACCATTATGAAACACTACCAAAGTGATTTAACTGTAGAGGTACATGTTATAATCAATCACAAAATCACAAAAAGTCACAAATATACAAGGTATCCCATTAAAAATTTTGAATCGGACGTCACGTGATCAAAAAAAAATACCTCATGGGTGACACAATAATAAGAAAAGATACTATATTTGCTCTAATTTACACCCCCAAAATTACAATTCGCCTAGTTCCAATATATTACTTGTCATGTCGTGAGACTCCCTGTATATATGAGCAGGAATTTAGTTGTCATTTATTTCTGCTAATTTCAGAAAGAACAGTGGGACATCGTTAAAAATGATTTCAACCAATGACCTACGTAAAAGACCTGAAAACGTAAAAAATGTCGTTAGTTTTTACGACTTGTGCTTAGTGTTGATAAAATGAGCGCGTATGGATAATATAGAAGCGGCATAGCTGAAACTGCAAAGCTCGTAAAATTTAATGGTTAATTGTAGCTGAACATTTTTCGGACTACTTTTTGGTTACTTAGTACAAACAGTTACAGTTGGAAAGTTGGAAGTATCCAAAAGCAACATTCATAGTACATATGCTTTTCATACTAATACATATCAGAATATCTGCATTTAGTTGTCTTTGGGAGTGGCACACAAGGTATATAAAATCCGTGACGTATAAAATGTGCAAGTAAAAAAATAATCCAATTCACAGATCATAATCGAATCTCGAGGACTAGTCTAAGACTTGCATGATCACCCACCAATCTATTAACCAATTATTTTAAGTAATATTACTACTAGTACTAAGTGAATGCAAATAGTTGAACATAAAAACTAAATTGTAATCAACTTAAGTTTTAATTAGTTTTTGAATTCTTGAGTGTATGCGAAGTATAGTGGGCTTACTAAAACATGTTTCTGAAATTTGTGATTTGGTTATGATAAAGAGGTAGAGGTACCTCTAGAGTTGGTGTTGATCTCATGTCACTCGTCATTCACAGCACTGTTAGCCTCTAAACATTAAATATTTGCACAGGTTGCGCATAATAGATGTCTTCTCTACCCTCGATCACCAGACTGGCCACCCGCACTGAGTCCTGGTTCGACAACTGTCGTATATAGGTAGTTCTGGACATTTGGTTCAGCTATGTAGGTAATTACCTCAGAGGTTTTTCACCCTGTGTAGTGTTAAGTACTGGAACTGCCATTAACAGCAAGCCGTCAATACTTTTTTATTTTTATTTTTTTTTTTATTATAGAGGGTTTAGGAAATCGGCTTGATCGCAAGGATAGAAAACACTCACACACCCGGAGGTATGAGAGAGGGTCTGCCCGCCCGACGTTGAACCACCTTGGGTCCTCTGATCACATGTCCAATGGACGCAACTACGTCCAACCGACATGTCATCACGGCCCGACCGGCTAAAACCCGTTCCCTCTTCCTTACCTCTGATGTTATATCTCCATATGCACCGGGCATCATCGTTAACGATATTCTTCGCGGTACAAGATGAGGATATGATTAAAACACATTTATGAATAACTTCCAATCCTCATTTATCCTTGAAGCCGCTCCTCTTTCTCCTTTTGTTGACCATGTCATGTATGATGTTCCATGCCTCTACTCCGGACAACACCAGCAGGATCATAGTCTCTGGGGTCAGCTCCCGATCCAGTTTTTGACTTGCCTCCTGTCTATGCACCCCCCATCGATCGCACAGAAACAGAGCATGCTCGGCCGTATCTTCCACCTCGCAGTGCAAGCATCTTTCGTCCATCACCTGTCCTATCCGTTTCCTATACACTCGAAAAGGCCCGTGCCCAGACAGTGCCTGCGTTAGGAAATAGGACGTCTACAGATGACTGCATTCCGCCCATTTTTTTATCGACGGTATTAGTTGTTTCGTCCACTGTCCAACATCAGTGGTCTCGTTCCATATGCTTTGCCACTTACTTGCTGTCAGCCTTTTAGTCTCAGCGCGGCTTGTCGCATTGCCTGCTTGACCATGGCGGATCAGTGTCCTCTCTTCAGCCAGCAAGTATAATGGTGGTATCGCCGTTATAACTTGTAAGGCTCTTGTAGATACCGTGCGATAAGCACTGGCTACCCTCAGCAGAGACTTTCTTTGCAAGCTGTCTAAGACCTTCTGACACCTTTGCAAGCTGTCTAAGACCTTCTGACACCTTTTCCTTTTCGTGGCTTTACACCACACAGGAGCTCCGTATAGGACGACCGACTGTACAACCTGGCACAGTAGTGCCCTCCTGTTGCTACTGGGCCCTCCTACATTTGGCATCAGTCGCAATAGTATTGCCGCCTTCTTCTCAGCCTCTGTCACTACTTGTTTAAGGTGTTAACCATAACACCTCTCGTTATCCAGTGTGACTCCGAGGCACACTATGGACTTGCTTGGTGGGACCTGCACCCCCTTTAGTTGAAAGACCACGTTAGCTCTCTTGCTCCTTGGGCCGCGCATTATAACCGCCTCTGTTTTCTCAGGAGCCAACTTAAGCTTGTGATCGCACATCCACCTGTCAATCTTGCACAGCGATGCTTTCTGAACCAGCTCTGCCTGTTCATTTGCCACGATAACAAGCCGTCAGTACTGACAGCCATAAAGCTGATCGCAGCTACCTGCTCGGCGTTACCAAACTGCTAAGAATATTGGGTTCTTTGACACTGTATTTCGGAAGTTGCCGAAGTGGAATAGCTTCTGAAGATGCCATCCACTTGTGGTCACGAAACCTCAAGCCTCAATGCTCAACAACGCCGGCCTAAAAATCCCTGAACCACAAATTCATTGGACGATGGTCGAGAGAACCTTACACAGTACGATAAATTCAATGCATGGAGCTTGGAATGAATATATTTGGGATTGAGATCTTTTGAGTAAGATAAAAGCAGCAAAGGCATGTCCCTTTGTCTCATCTCCCCTATATTCTCGAATTACGCTCCACTCACCTTGTTGATAAGTAATAAGCAAATCTCCCTTTGGAATAGTAGAGCAGTCAACAAACCCGATAACAGCATAACCTGTCGCAGTGTAGCGCAACTCTAGGCGAATTTAAATTTTTGCGGGTAGCAGTTACAAGCAAAAAAAAGACATAATTAAATAATCGAGTAAGCCCCACAAACAACCTGGCTGTAATTATTTAGGATTATTTGAAACATTTCTGCCATAAAGCAGCTATTTGCGTTTCGTATTTCTGGTAGTCATGCAATGTCATTCATTCTTGAGGAAAAAGTTTTGAGGGTTCCTTGGAAGGATTGCGGGACGGTTAGCCAAAAGACGTAATACAACAGGCTAGAGCAATATTGTTTTTCAAAAGGAAATCAAAACGTACTTGTAAAAGTGTTACTTTCCTCAAGAACTAAATATACCTTGACATTAGACAAAAGATTCTCGCTAATCACCCCTGAGGAAGATTATTGGATGAGGGGCATGATTCAACTCCAGCTCCTTTGTTTGGTATATTTCACTCTTGGATGACGCTCTAAGGAATCAGAATCTAGTGGAGCAGGCTTTTGCTTGAAAGGTGTGAGGGTACAGAGAAGCTTTGGGATCCGGAAGTTATGCTGCTCCTCCTCATAAATTAGCGTACGACCAGAATTTGACCCTGTTTTGGACACCTGGACACATTGGTGTACCTTGTAAGCAATGCTAGGAATTAGTCACACTGGATGACTGGTCTCACAAAAAACTGGAAAAAGCTTCGAAGAGAAGGCAAGATAGTCGACCAGAACAGGTGGTGTACTCAGATTCACTTACCTCTTTGGTGTGGTTCTCAGAGCTTTCATAGAAATGGTGAAGGCCCTCACTTGCTTCAGATGATGGAAAGAACACGAAACTTCATTTCACTTCTTAGGAGGATATGATGTGTATAGCAATCCTAGGGTTAAGATATTTATCTCTTCATCGTTATAGTCACAACGTCTTAACAGATATGTTGTGAACTCGTAAAATGCATTAAGTCGGAGCTGAAGTCTTGTCGACACGAATATTATCAATGGTTTTAAGCACTGTAGCTCGCCATCGTTCGCGATTTACTGTCAGTTCAGTGGCGCTCTTGATACTCATATCCAGCAACTGTTCCGTCGTATCCACACAACGTGTAGAGGAACGGCCACGGCGCCGCCCACTCGGGGCATGACCCTGAACTACATGTTTCTCCATATTCCATTATCGCTTTTGTGAACATGTCCGAAAAATGTAAGCATTCACGTCAACACAATGGAGGATAGTCTCTTTGGATTACCGAGCTCATCCAGTATGTAAACGTTTGTTCGATGGGCGGTATAAGGGACTCTCAGCATTTTCCTCCACGTTCACATTTCAAAAGCATCTATGCGAGCTCGATCTGCCTATTTAGCAGTCCAAGTTTCCGAGGCATACAAAAATATGGAGAACACAAGAGACTGAACCACCGATAGTGATATTATGGTCACGCCATATTTTAATAAGCTTTGTCATGGCCACCCATGCCTGTTGAATGCGCCGTCAAATCTCATTTTTATAGCTACCCAAATTGTCGATCAAAGAGCCGAGGTACACAAAACTTTGAACTACTTCACAGCGGCCTACTGACTTTATTTCACGATAATTATCGTGCTCTCTATCTACGATCATAAGCTTGGTCTTGTTAATACCAAGACCATATGCTGCACTGTGTTGTTCTAAGATGTTTAATAGAGCTACTAGTTCTTCGTGAGAAGCAGCAACAATTTATCACAACGGAGTTTTGAAAGAAAATATTATTCTCAGTAGATAGCTGGTGCATGAAAATGTGAGTTACTCGTCAGGAGGTCTAGTACTTTGGACAGAAAGGAGTTCTTTAGGACGTAACCAAGATTTTTAGTGTTACTTCTGTGGAGCCTACAAAAAGAGTCAAATGTGATCTACCTACCTGGCTCCACTTTCCTATCGTACTAACTCTAACTTCGGGTAGTAGCAGTAGTTTTTTATTATAAAGGATTGTACCAGCGATATTCGCTTCCTTTGATGATGACATGAGTATTTTCCTTCACTCTACTGCCTGCCTCTACTCCCTATGGTCCATTGTCTCTGCCTCCCTTTGTGAGACGTAAAACCAGAAGATTCAGGGGTGGTGTCCCTGTAACTTCTCGCAAGGCTTTACTGGATACTGTGCATTAGGCATCAATTTCTTTTGCAGGTAGTCCAGCTCCTGCTGATGTTTTTTTCTTTTGAGCTCCCTGTGTCATACAGGCACTTCGAGTGACAATAGTTCGTTCACCACTCCATCGATTGGAAAAAATGTGATGCTGTTTCTAAATATGTTGAAATCTGTTTTGCAACACTACTTCTTTGGGCTGCTAACAGCTTGATGCGTGATTTCTAACTTCAGCTTAAAGCTACGAACTCGCTTATTATGTGATTAGCTATGTTTGCGGTATACCGAGAATACAAGCAGACTATTACTGATCACGCACAATTACCTAAAATAAGCATTGTATTGCCTGTTACGAATGAAGCTCTCTATAGTTAAAATCAGAGCAAGCCTTTTGACTTGTAAATGAGCATTAATTCTTTCTAAATAAGATAGATATCAATAGGGCGTCTATTTCAAAATATAAGTTAATCTAAATTTGTTGTTACTTCTAACGGTCATCAACCCAATTTTTTTAATGCAATAATAAACTAGATAAGTCCGAAGAATATTTCTAGACATTATTATTCATTTTTATATCTACCGTTGAAATATGTTTATTCTACCTTTAAATAAAAAAACGCTTCCTTTATATCTAACACTTTATAAGTGCCAATGTTATAATTCTGATTACTAATCGTTAATAATATTCTGAATCGATAAAAAGGTAATTTGAGGGTAGACATCCTGAGATGTTACTAGACTTATTGAAACTAAGAAAAATGTCATCTACCAATAGTTATGGTAAACAAAAGTCCATAATAGAACTTAGTTTTAAATTATTGCTTTGAAAACCAGCTAAAGGGATCGGTAACAATCCTAGGAAGTACGTAATCGTCAGACGAAAAACAGGAGGGGGACCAGGACATTGGCCCAATTTTTCCTACCAAATAATCTCTCAAAGTATACGAGCAATGAATGTGAATGTGAATTATGGGTACAGGTAGAAGGTTTCCTTCTGAACAAAAAGCCTAACACATTGCCCAGAAGGGCCGTGAATCAATTCGCGCGAACTCAAAGCGACCGCTTAGTTCAACTCCGTGTTTCTTACGAATTTCGTGGCTTATTGCTCGCGCGTTAGTGAACTCCTTCTCAGAGGCGAACCAAGGATCTTTTTTTGCGGGGTGATACTACTATTCCTCAATTTTGATTGAATTTTTATAACCGATCTCTAAGGCTAACCATAATAAAGCTGTATTATATTGTATTTTTATATTCAAATCGTTCTTACCTTAACAATATTACATATTCATTGAATGAAGGAAGTTGAGACTATAGCTTATAATCATGACTATCCATTATATTTTGAAACTAATTAATAATAAAATTAAACAAAGTTAGTCTCGATTCACTTGAAAACAGCTGAGTATACAAGACAACCAACAACATTCCGTGACGTATTCCAGAGACTTATTCCAAAACCATGTTACATATCTCAGTAGAACCCAAATATTTCGGGAGGCATCTATCTTCATCTATCCTCCATAACCCCCTCTTGGGTTCGGTACTGCTCTTGGTTGCAATAGTCGCGTGTGATACGCCCCAGAAACTCGCCGTGGGTTTGCCCCTTCTGGGTAAGCCCTAAATACGCTCCTGGCATCCCTTTCCTTATTAACTCCACCAAACGTTATCCAACTGTTTTACAACGCTCTAGCATAATTTATTTATTTAATTTACATTTTTAGATAAATCCTCCAAAGGTGGATCCAGAAAGTTATCCTCATTATTCTATTTCTAACAAAACTAGTCGCGATTATTCTAAAACCTTGTTAGATATCTTAGTAGAACCCAAATTTCTGGGAGGCATCTATCTTCCATATCCTCCTCTTGGGTTCGCCACTGCTCCTGGATGCAATGGTCGCGTGTGATACGCCCCAGACACTCGCCGTGAGTCTGCCCCTTCTGGGTAAGCCCTGAATACGCTACTGGCATCCCCTTCCTTATTAACTCCAACAAACGTTATCCAACTGTTTTACAACGCTCTAGCATAATACCCCCTGACATTTTTAGATAAATCCTCCAAAGGTGGATCCAGAAAGCTATCCTCATTGTTCTATTTCTAACAAAATTAGTCGCGTTTCACTCTAAGATAGCTGAGCATGCAAGGTAACCAACCACATTCCGTGACGTATTTTATTTTAAGACTTATTCTAAAACCTTGTTAGATATCTTAGTTAGAACCCAAATTTCCGGGTGGCATCTATCTTTCATATCCCCCTCTTGGGTTCGCCATTGCTCCTGGATGCAATTCTCGCGTGTGATACGCCCGAGAAAATCGCCGTTCATTCGCCCTTTCTGGGTCAGCCCTAAATACGCTACTCTAGATCTAGAACCAAAATATTTTGAGAAGCATCTATCTTCCATATCCTCCTTTAGAGTTTGCCACTGCTCTTGGTTGCAATGGTCGCGTTTGATAACAAGCAGCTAGCCGTACCAAGTGTGCTTTGGCTCCCTCACTTTGACAGTTGATGTTGACACGGAACATAACCTAAAACTAAAAGGCCCGCATTATTTTTATTTTGGGATTTTCGCCGCTTTCGCGGTTTATGTATCGCTGATATTTTTGATCTGAGAGTCTGAGGTTTTTAATAATATTGGAATTGAACTAACGTCTATTGTTTACTGTGAATTAATTAAAAAAATAGCTTTAAGATGTACTATATGAAATACATTATTTTCAAAGCATTGCAACTTAAGGCTGCATGTGAAAAAATTTCACCCTAGTAAGTTCACAACAGAGACGTCTGTACAAAACAAAAAAAAAACGCCATCAAAAGATTTAAAATACTTGCCAGACGCCGAAGGAGCAAAATAATATAGCGTTAAACTTTTTATATCCACTAGAACAAAACTAATTGAATTTCAATATAAATATATTGTTTATTATTTTTTATTTTGATCATTTATAATTTTAAAACTGATTCCTTTTCGAATACCTAAGTATATTAAACTAATCAATTTTAAAACTATAAAGAAATAAAAGATTGACAACATACGGAAAACTTTGTTATTATCGATATCTCAGAAAATTCTGTTCATGATAAAAGATAGTGCATAAAGAAAAACTAGCAGTGAGTTGATCAAATCTGCCATACCATTGTGTATACAAGGTATGTGAAGATTCGGAAAATCTGATGTAACTAACCTAAAAAATTGAATTTTTGAGACAACCAAATTATAGATCCTAAAATTGTGAGCGGAAAAGCACTATAAAGTTTTTGCTTATTAGCTGTGGTTACCGCGAAAATTGTCATTGAAAATGCAAAAATCCGAAATTAATAGAAAAAACCCGGTCAGATTTTCCACATTTTTACATACCCTGTATACAAAATGGCAGATTTGATCAACTCACAGCTAGTTTTTCATTACGCACCATCTTATATCACAAATAAAATGTTCGGAGATATCGATAATAAATAAGTTTCCCATATTATGTTGCACACTAAAATGACCACAGTGTATAATACATAGGCACATAATAAAATAATACAATTTACGGTACATTTTCATTTTCAAGTTTAAAAATATATAAGGTGCAACAATTTTTAAATCATAACATGACATTAGTACTCTGCGCATGTGGAAGTCAGGGAGCCAAAGTACATTTGGTACGGCTAGCCGCTTGTGCGTGTGATACGCCCCAGAAACTCGCCGTGAGTTTGCGCCCTGAATACGCTACTGGCATCCCCTTCCTTATTAACTCCAACAAACGTTATCCAACTGTTTTACAACGCTCTAGCATAATACCCCCTGACATTTTTAGATAAATCCTCCAAAGGAGGATTCAGAAAGTTATCCTCATTATTCCATTTCTGCATGTACTATTTTGTTTCCATTGTTAGACGGCGAATTTAGAATAAAGGCATGCAATTAGCGGCAAAACTTTTAATAAACTATGCGGGCCATATCGTTAGGTTATTATGGCGGGTTGGTGGGACCACCGCTAACGCTGCTTCTAGTTTTCATGAAGTCGCTTTGTCATGCATGAAACAAAGGGATGATTTCATAAAAACGGTTGCGGTAACAAGCTTCGTATGAAAACTTTTCAGTGCTGTCCACTACAACTCGCAACACAGTTACAGAAAAATTGTTATTAAGTTATGGAGTTAAGCGCAGTACGAAGTGGTATGAACTCGGATATTAAAATAGAATAATACTGCTCTATGTAGATCAGAGAGCCACTCGCCTTTTATGATAATTATACACTAGTGTGTAATTCTTCGATATCTCGCAAGTATACCTGTAAGTATGATAGTGATCAACTTGATTTTTTTATATAGAACTATAACCTTTTCTTAAACTCTTCTAGTTTCCATCGTTGATCTCTATTCAACCCTAAAATATTTTTTGGATCGATTGCGACGTTGTCAAGTTTTATTTTTTATTAATTTCCGGATTTGCAAGGTCGCAAGTAATACGCCCAAATTGATATATTCCTTTACCTTTTCCCAATAATGCTATACAGCAAGTTACTTGAATATTAAGTGGATATTATTTTGAATGTTACCAGCAATTTGTATCTACAGGGTGTTTTTGGCAGAATTTTAAATTACGGCAACCTGAAAGTGATCTTACTTTGCTTTTTTTAATGTAACAGCCTATATTTTTTATTATAAATCGGAATATCTACTAATTCCCTATCTTGCCTTGTAATATTTTTTTTCGCGTTTGCGGCGTTGCCAAGTTATAAATTATTTTTCAAAATGTTTAAACAAATATCCCCGATTTTAATTTATTTTAAATAGAATCCTCCACTTATTTTTATTGCAATGAAATGCGCATGTCGTATTTAGTAAGATCTCACAAATTTGTTTCTATTAATTACTGAGATACACCAACACCGCTTTTTCAGTAAACGGTATCGGAACGCTTGAATATTTCCAAAACTGCCGCAATTGGGGAGGTGAAATCCAATACTTGGGGGTTTTTGAACATACAGAATTAAAAACCGCTAATATCAGTGTTGTCAGATCTACCAATTTTACGTCATAATTTTGAATGAAATGGCCCATTTATGAAGTCTAACGTAAAATTGGTAAATCTGACAACACTGATGTTAGCGTTTTTGAATTCTGTATATTAAAAAACCCCCAAGTATTGAATTTCACCTCTCCAGCTAGGGCAGTTTTGGAAATATTTAAGCGTTCCGGTACAGTTTACTGAAACAGCGGTGTTGCCGTATCTCAGTAATTAAAAGAAACAAAATTTTGAAATTGTGAGATCTTACTAAATTTGACATGCGCAATTTATTGCAATAAAAATAAGTTAAAATAAATTAAAATATTTGTTTAAAAATTTTGAAAAATAATTTATAACTTGGCAATGTCGCAAACGCGAAAAAAAATATTACAAGGCGAGATAGGATATTAGTAGATATTTCGATTTAAAATAAATAATACAGGGTGTTACATTTAAAAAACAAAGGAAAATGACCTTCAGGTTGCCGTAATTTAAAATTCTGCCAAAAACACCTTGTAGATATAAATTGCTGGTAACACCCAAAATAATATCCACTTAATATTCAAGTAATTTGCTGTGTAATATTATTGAGAAAGGTTAAAGCAATATATCAATTTGGGCGTATTACTTGAGACCTTGCAAATCCGGAAATTAATATAAAATAAATTATAACTTGGCAACGTCGCAATCGATCCCAAAAATATTTTAGGGTTGAATAGAGATCAATGATGGAAACTAGAAGAATTTAAGAAAAAGTTATAGTTCTATATAAAAAAATCAAGTTGATCACTATCCTACTTTCCCACAACACCCTGTATATTTCAGAATCTTTTTAGAATATGCATCTTAAGTAACCAAATAACTTGTGTTTGATATTTCCTTCTATCAGGTATACCTTGCGATATATCGAAGAATTACGCACTAACTGGACACCCTGTATAGAGGAGAAGGTACATACGGGCAAAGCCATCAGTTAAAAAGAGACACCTAACCCCTCATACATCCTACGTTTCTACTACATTCACAGCCAGGCGCAGTAAAAAACAGTTTCGGCGATGCCTTACTCAAAGCGTTGCTGGGTTGTAAATATGCTCGTAGCCAGTTTTGGCATGAAAATCGCCAGAAATGGCGACAACATAGTCTGTGGGTGAGGGTAACCTCTGACTTACGGAATTGTGGCCAAGATCACATTTATTGTAGAAGCTAAGGGCTATTGTGGTACTATCAGACTGCCACGCCGCTTAAAAGGTCTTGGACTCCTGTATAAGATTACATCAAAACTGATATGGGACTGTTTCAACACTCCTAGCTTACTAGCTATTGGGGATAATTAGTATACAGTTGAAAATACATAAATATTACTATTCACCTCAATAAAACAATATTTCAGTTATAGGTAACTCTGTCTATCTGATTGAAATTAAATCAACTAATATTTATTTTGAGACATTGGGGCCACTGGGGCACTTTTGGACCAAAAGTA
This sequence comes from Callosobruchus maculatus, assembly GCA_951848785.1. Lineage (NCBI taxonomy): Eukaryota > Metazoa > Arthropoda > Insecta > Coleoptera > Chrysomelidae > Callosobruchus > Callosobruchus maculatus. Next base: position 6,060,182 of record CATOUR010000083.1, read on the forward strand.
ATCACGAATTCCATGGCTATCGTTATTTTGAGCCTGCGCAGTAATAAGAAATAGGTAAATAATGCCATATAACAATACCGAAAGTTGATCAATTTTACTTGCCTGCTCTCTCTCAAAGAATAAAGAGTCACTAGGGTCATTGTCAATTATGAAACAACTGGCAACATTTCCGCTTCATACGGCTCGCCCATATTTTTGAGGGAGAAACCAATAAAATAGCCAATAACCTAGAAATAGCCAAAAGTCGCCAACTCACTGTGTGTTTTGCGCCACCAAATGACGCCAATCGACAACCACGATTTTTGATTGTTACCCTGGTTTTGGAATCACCAGTTTGGCGGGAAATCGCCACAGTTAGCAGCTCTGTGAAACGCGTGTTCCTCAGCGTGTGCTGAAGAATGGAAGTGGGAGGTAGCGGAAATTTTGTTCTCTTCAACCTGTTGAAGGCTATCGGCTGTCTTTTTTTATGGTCAGCCTCCCGCAAAGGCTGAAAACCTATAGGGCTCTAGAAGCACTGCGAAAGGATAACTATTGGTGCACGTTAGATTTGAAACGGTGCAACTTGTAACCGTTAGGGAACAAACTCCCTGGTAGCTCATTTCACACAAGTTATCCATAAGAAGGTATTTGGAGAAGATCGATTCGGGAAGTAGGGGCCCCGACCTGGTAAGGATGACCTCACAGAGCCTCTCTAGTGTTCCTCGTTCTGACGGCTTTTGGTGTTATTATCTGGGAGAGCTCATTTGAACATCTTCTTCTTCTTCTCCGATGTGCCACGCTGTATAGGTCCTTTGTGAGGTCGAGCGGATCGATTAGTCTAATTGCTGTCTTCTGGATAGTGCTCAGAGGCTTTAGAGAGTGCTTCGGAGCGCATCTCCATACATGGGAGCAATACTCCAGCGATGGTCGGATCTGTGCCTTGTAGAGCAGCAGTAGTGGCCCTGGTGTATACAGCTTTCTACAGCACAACAAAGCTCCAAGCTTCTAGGATACCGTTTTAGCAATACTGACGATGTGGTCGTGCCAGGACATATTATTGTTGATGTTGTTCCCCAAAAGCTTGACGGAAGGTGACTCGACTATTGGGTGACTCTCCATTTCCACAGTTGGTAATCCAACGTGAGTATTGTTGCCTGAGTTTTCTGTATGTTGAACTGTACTTCATTCACTAATCCCCACTCGACAATTGTTTTGATATCTGCATTGATCTGCGAGACATGTTGCTGTCGCCGACGTACAATCTCCTGGGATGATAGTGGCTTGCCTGGTTCCATGCACGATATTAATGTACTGCGTGTGATGTATTCTGGATCCCGACTTGCCAATTATGTATACATATGCTCTAAAGTCAACAACAGTGCCTTCAGAACTTGAAGAAAACCAACAGATCAACCCAAAATGGTCGATTATCCACATAAAATTGACACAACTTTGTGCCGCCGAGAGGCGAGATGCAGCGACCAGGCTAATCAATAATCACTCTGCATTTTAAAGGAACCTGATGTTAGCATAAAATACGCTCAGCACTCTATTTCCCTATATCATGCCAGACATATTCGATTATTCAAATTTCTCAAATATATTTCCAGAGATATCTGGCAGTCGGTAAATCACTTACAGCCCACCCCCACCCCCCCCCCCCCCACCCGTCGACTGCGACATTACTGGCTCTGTTTCGGCCATAATTCAATTTTTATCACCAGGTCGCGCAGAATTTCTTTGCTTCGTCCACAGACCTCTGCACACCTGCATGAGATGAATTTCACTTTTATCAGAATATTTTTTTTCTATACATAAAGGAAAGTAGTGTCAATTCTAAGCTGGTAATACTATTTTGTGAATGTGAATATTTTCAAAAAAATATCAGAATACTGCATTTTAGCTGAAACGATACAAGCGTATCGGTCAAATTCTTTCAAGATGCAAGATTGTTTCATAAAGCGCTAAAATATTAGGCATTCGTTTAGGTAGTGCTTTCTTATCAAGGAAAATGTGAAGCCATTCATTTTATTTCATCATCGCTATCGCATTAGAAGCTATGTACTATGTAACGAACTGATAATAGGAACAATGGGAGGTTAAACACAGTATTTAGTTTCTTTCTTAATCGCATGTTCAACACATTTCTTCAATAAGTCTATAGTGGCAATTTCAGCCTCTGCGTTTCTCATAGTGTACCCCAAACGATCTCTGTTGGCAGACCGGAGTCAGGATTCTAATTCAGGGGAGCCCTCTAGCTCAATCATCTGACCTGCGGGGGGGGGTACAACCCGGGAGCATTCAGATATCACCAACAACGTCTTGAGTATCAGAGTATCGTTGCATATCACCATTTTTGGCGAGCAAAAAAGGGATTAGTGGTTAGGTCTCCGTTTCTCAAACATCCTGGAGGAGCAGTAAAGAAGCGCAAAGCCAAAAAAAGGTTTTGTGGCTCATCATCATCATAGTCACAATGTCTTAAGACATGTTGTGAACTCGTAGAATGCATTTACTCATTTTACGAGTTTCTCTTGGGATATCTTTAAGAGCTTTAATGCAGTAGTTTCCCATTTGCTTTTTGCATCCTCATGCCGTTGACCAGATGGTATCTACTGGTTCATCCGCCTTTAGGGACAATTTCTCACCCCAAGGACAAGAAAATGTCCTGACACTTCTCAACTCGTCCACCCAAAGCTGTTGGTTGAGAAGAAGTTACTGTTTATACCGACAGTATTTTGGTTCCTTTTAGTCGCTTTTTACGACATGCAGGATATACGATGGGAGATATTCTAACCCGCCCCCACTCGGAATTGTGGCTCATACCCGCTATGAAAAAAACCGAATAGTTGACTGCCGTACCTAGGGGGACCTGTTGAGTATTCGAAATATTCAAAGCCTGTTTTACCTATATACACCCCAAGCATCTGGGAGGGCTTGAGCTTGATATTTTTTTTCTTTGATATCAAAAAATAAACTATATCAAATATAGAATAACCAAACGATATGAGTATGATGTTGCCTATTTAAATGGTGTTTGTATTTTAGATTATCAAGGAACTAAACCCAAAAAATTATTCATTATAGCCTACTTGGTTGTGAAGGTGAAACACAGAAATGATTTCTTCTCTAAATTTTGGGTAAAAACTGTATACACCATAATACTCGGATGCATACGCAAATTCAACTGTTTCAGAATTTTCTTATTTTCATCAACACCAAAAAAAGGAAATTTGGCATAAACTGCGAATATTACGATGTATCGCTAGTTAGTAGTACTATTATAAACAATTGTTAATATTGTCTATTTGTCTATTACTTTAATGAGCAACACTTAGAACTTAGATAGTGGATACCTAGGAACCCTAAAACTCTGTCAAAATTTGTTTCGATCCCTTGAATATTTTACCCAATAATTGACCATCTCCAAACTTTATTGAGACGGTTTCTTCTAAGCTCGTAACCTAGTAGTTGTAGCATAAAAGTTTCAATGGTTTAGAGATATAAAAATCATTAAGATATTTTGTAACTTTCTGGCTACGTGCCTGTCTGTTGGGTGAGGAGTACGATGCAATACTACATGAACATGTTGTTCCATAAGTGTGCAGATATAGTATTCTTTAAACTTTTGCTCTCTAATCAGTCCTAATAATATTTTCTTTGTGTTTTTTTTGGAGCATTTCCATGTTTTTGCATTGCATGAATTTAATGATACCTCCTTTTTTAGTGTCTACATTTGGAATCTTTGTTTTTTGGCGGGAATGGTAAGGCTCTTTGTTTATTATGACGACATAACTTTGAGGAATATTTGATAACAACTCTTGCACCTGATGAGATCCTAGAGATCGAAACAGTGCTGTTGTGGACTAGGGACATCGTACCTGATGCGATTCAGGACATCCTCCAAACAAGGATTGTGATATTCTTGAGCTCACGTTAGGTATAGTGAAATCAATTTCTCCATCTAGAAGCAGTCTAGGGTTTCTGTTGACTGTTCCTTATTAAAATCGAGCAAGAAATTGATCAATCCTCTGTTATCGGAGTGTTATTGAGCATCGTATGCTTTTCATTCATGGATTCGTAGATTAGGGGCCATAAAATTGAATCGTAAAAAACCTACAGAAAAGAATATGAAATTTTTAAGTTACGATGCTTTATGCTCTCATATGGATGGAAAGTACAGATTAGTCACCTTTTGCTTGCTTGGTTTTGAACATAATTCATAATTGAATGGAATATAAAAAGGTCCTTCTTATTTTTTATGTGCCGTCTACCCTAAGAAGGTTGCCTATTATCATGGCTGCTCTTCCTTTAGACGCGGCTGCTCGAAAAAATTTTGAAAAGTTGTCAGAACCAGTGCACCAATTTTAGTGAAATTTTGTGTGCGGCTATAGCAAGTATAATACTGCTAAGCTTTTAGAAAGCACGGCAGTTCTACTTTCATTTAGGTCAGAAATGGCTGGCTATCAAACTTTTCAAAATCACGCCAAAACCGTCCAATATTTATGAAAAGCTACACCATTTGTTTGGAACATTTTTAATAATAGAAGGATATCACTTCATAAAGTAGAAGTTTCTACAATTTCTCACAGGTTTTATGATATTTGTCTTTCAGAATTGATGTTATTGAGCAATCTTAACACCCTGTTGTCCTTTTATATGTCACAGAAACCGCATAGCGTTAATATATTTACTGTTAAAATAGGTTTCTTCCTCGAACTCAGCATAAGTCACCAATTTGGCGTAGCCCTACTTTTCCGGATCTCCCGTAAAATGTCGAATAGCGTGTCGTAAGAAAGAACCTACAGATAAGTATCAAAAATGCAGTGGAGGGTAAAAAGAATTTTACTACCAACTCTAGTCAAAACCGTGTTATTTAGAACTTGAGGTAATGGGCTTCTTGGACATTTCATCATGCCACGAAAATTCGTTTCACTTATGCCCGACTGATTGATCACGATTTTGGCATCTGTTCCGAATTTTGCCGTGTTGATTCATTGAGAAATTTTTTTCTTTTGGTAATGGTTGGTTTGACTAAAAAATCGAAAATCATTATTTGGCCTTCTATTAAGATGAAACCTCATGTTTTGTATGATTCGAGGGTTCTGATTGCAAATCTGATCGCAGCTTTGAGTTTCAGTCTCGTTTGAAGAAAGTCAAAAATTTCAGATCTTTCAGAACTTAAAGTTTGATTAAAAAATCGAAAATCATTATTTGGCTTTCTATTAGGATGAAGCCTCGTGTGTTATATAATTTGAAGGTATTGATTACAAATCTGATCGCAGTTTTGAGTTTCAGTCTCGTTTGAAGAAAATCAAAAACTTCAGATCTTTCAGAATTTCAAGCTTGATTAAAAAATCTAAAATCATTATTTGGCTTTCTATTCAGATGAAGCCTCGTCTTTTGTATAATGTGAAGATATTGATCACAAATCTGATCGCAGTTTTGAGTTTCAGTCTCGTTTGAAGAAAATCAAAAATTTCAAATCTTCAAGTTTGATTAAAAAGTCGAAAATCTTTATTTGGCCTTCTATTAAGATGAAACCTCATGTTTTGTATAATTTAAGGGTTCTGATTACAAATCTCATCGCAGTTTTGAGTTTCAGTCTCGTTTGAAAAAAATCAAAAATTTCAGATCTTTCAGAATTTCAAGTTTGATTAAAAAATCGAAAATCATTATTTGGCTTTCTATTAAGATGAAACCTCGTGTTTTGTATAATTTGAAGATACTGATTACAAATCTGATCGCAGTTTTGAGTTTCAGTCTCGTTTGAAGAAAATCAAAAATTTCAGACCTTTCAGATCTTCAAGTTTGACTAAAAATTCGAAAATCTTTATTTGGCTTCCTATTAAGATGAAACCTCGCGTTTTGTATAATTTGAAGATTTTGATTACAAATCTGATCGCAGTTTAGAGTTTCAGTCTCGTTTGAAGAAAATCAAAAATTTCAGATCTTTCAGATCTCCAAGTTTGACTAAAAAATCGAAAATCTTCATTTGGCTTTCTATAAAGATGAAGCCTCGTGTTTTGTATAATTTGAAGATCCTAATTACAAATCTGGTCGCAGTTTTGAGTTTCAGTCTCGTTTGAAGAAAATCAAAAATTTCAGATCTTTCAGAATTTCAAGTTTGATTAAAAAATCGAAAATCATTATTTGGCTTTCTATTAAGAAGAAACCTCGTGTTTTGTATAATTTGAAGATATTGATTACAAACCTGATCACAGTTTTGAGTTTCAGTCTCATTTGAAGAAAATCAAAAATTCCAGATCTTTCAGAATTTCAAGTTTGATTAAAAAATCGAAAATCATTATTTTGCTTTCTATTAAGATGAAACCTCGTGTTTTGTATGATTTGAAGGTATTGATTACAAATCTGTCCGCAGTTTTGAGTTTCAGTCTCGTTTGAAAAAAGCCAAAAATTTCAAATCTTTCAGATCCTCAAGTTTGACTAAAAATTCGAAAATCATTATTTGGCTTTCTATTAAGATGAAACCTCGTGTTTTGTATAATTTGAAAGTATTGATTACAAATCTGTCCGCAGTTTTGAGTTTCAGTCTCGTTTGAAGAAAATCAAAAATTTCAGATCTTTCAGATCTTCAAGTTTGACTAAAAAATCGAAAATCTTTATTTGACTTTCTATCAAGATGAAACCTCATGTTTTGTATAATTTGAGGGTTCTGATTACAAATCTGGTCGCAGTTTTGAGTTTCAGTCTCGTTTGAAGAAAATAAAAAGTTTCAGGTCTTTCAGATCTTCAAGTTTGACTAAAAAATCGAAAATCTTTATTTGGCTTTCTATTAATATGAAACCTCGTGTTTTTCATAACTTGAAAACTCTGATTACAAATCCGATCGCAGTTTTGAGTTTCAGTCTCGTTTGAAGAAAATCAAAAATTTCAGATCTTTCAGATCTTCAAGTTTGATTAAAAAATCGAAAAATCTTTATTTAACTTTCTATTAAGATGAAGGCTTCTGTTTTGTATAATTTGAAGATTCTAATTACAAATCTGTTCGCAGTTTTAAGTTTCAGTCTCGTTTGAAGAAAATCAAAAATTTCAGATCTTTCAGAACTTCAAGTTTGACTAAAAAATCGAAAATCTTATTTGGCTTTCTATTAAGATGAAACCTCGTGTTTTGTATAACTTGAAGGTTCTGATTACAAATCTGGTTGCAGTTTTGAGTTTCAGTCTAGCTTGAAGAAAATCAAAAATTTCAGATCTTCAAGTTTGATTAAAAAAACCGAAAAATCTATTTAACTTTCTATTAAGATGAAGGCTTGTGTTTTGTATAATTTGAAGATTATAATAATTACAAATCTGTTCGCAGTTTTAAGTTTCGGTCTCGTTCGAAGAAAATCAAAAATTTCAGATCTTTCAGAACTTCAAGTTTGACTAAAAAATCGAAAATCTTTATTTGGCTTTCTATTAAGATGAAACCTCGTGTTTTGTATAACTTGAAGGTTCTGATTACAAATCTGGTTGCAGTTTTGAGTTTCAGTCTCGTTTGACGAAAACAAAAGATTTCTGTCCTGTCAGATCTACAGGTTTGTCTAAAAAACGAAAACCTTTATTTGACTTTCTATTAACATAAAACCTCATGCTTTGTATAATTTGACGGTTCTGATTACAAATCTGATCGCAGTTTTGAATTTCAGTCTCGTTTGAAAAAAATCTAAAATTTCAGATCTTTCAGAATTTCAAGTTTGACTAAAAAATCGCAAATCATTATTTGGTTTTCTGTTAAGATGAAAGTTCGTCTTTTGAATAATTTGGAGATTCTGATTACAAATCTGGTCGCAGTTTTGAGTTTCAGTCTCTTTTGACGCAAACAAAAAATTTCAGACCTTTCAGATCCACAGGTTTGCCTAAAAAACGAAAACCTCTATTTGGCTTTTTATTAAGATGAAACCTCGTCTTTTAGATAATTTTAGGGTGTCGATAACAAACTCGGTTGCAGTTTTGAGTTTCAGTCTCGTATGACGAAAGTCAGAAGTTATTTGGTTTTCTATTAAGATGAATCCTCGTATTTTGAATAATTTGGAGGCGCTGATTACGCATCCGGTGGGAGTTTTGAGTTTTAGTCTGACCAAAATAAAAAACTTCAGATCTACATGTCTGCAGTTACTTTAGTCTAACCTCTAAAATGAATAAAAAGCAACTATCGTGTTATTCCATCCTGAAACCCAAAAGCTTTACATCTCGTGCACCCGGCCATGTCCGAAAAATAAAAATTTCCCTGTCGGAGTTCCTAAGGTATTTTAAATTGTGCTTTGGCATGTACGATTTTATCGGCACCCTGGTGTGCAATGGACGAATTGAACTTGGGAGTGGAAAAGAACACGAACACGACAAGACAGATTGTCGCGATTCGGAAACTAAGCGATTTATTATTACTTTTACTGCCATGTTGAGAGTTTTGCTTATACGGATATAAAATAACAAGAAACACACACGGTGTACTGTGTAAGACTTTCGCGGCCACGATCCGATGAACTGTTGGTTCTTGGGTTGTTCGGCCGGCGTCGACGCGCTCCGCTGCCTTGACGTCGGCGTGCTTCGCTGCTTGACGTTTCGCCAGCACGATAGGTCGGCGTCCTGAGAAACTAATGTCACCCTTTCGGCGTGTTCCGAGAAACTGAGACCGCGTCACAGGATTGGCACTTATACACCCCGGATTAGGCGACTGCGCTGTGCACAGCCGATGCCTGTGAAACTCCTGCGCATCTCAGAATCTTTGCGTCTCTTAAGGCGGGTATACATATTCTGTTGAGCTTGTATGCTTCTTCTTTGTTGTTGAAGTTGTTGTTTTTTTTTAATTTTATTTGAGCAGCGTCGACAGCTATGGTCATTGGCCGCAAATGCCTCTTTTCCAATTATATTTTGTGATATATGTTAATCTGTTTCAGGAAGTTAGACAAGGTTCTGACATTTGGGAGAGAAGTTGACAAGATCTGCTTCAGTTCTGAATTCATTTGTAGTCTTACTTTAAAGGCCGATTCACACATACGGTACTGTGCACCGACTGTGTTGATTTGAACTGAATCGATCATCCAAAGTTTTCATTCAAATGTATTGGATTAACTGTTTTTAATTCAGAAATACAGGTCTAGGCGCAGACCGTGCTCCGACTGTGCTGCTTCCGACCGCTCTGAAAGTGATTTCTCAAGGTTACGGTCCGACACGGTAGGAGCATGGCACGTGCACAACCGCCGTAGTATGAACTATTGAAAGGCGACCACAGGGCGCCCGTCATGATTCGGCCAGCGCTCGTTGATTTTCGGGTGTCCCGATTCCCGATTCGTCATTACACAATTCGTACGGACCACCCTGTTCTTGCCGTTTCAAGAAAATTCTTTTGTTGAGGTTAATAGGCGGAAAAAATGCCTGTTAATGAAGATTGTTTGATTATCCATGTGCAAGAGCTTGAATGTTTATACGATCTAAAACCTAAAGATTACGACAATAATCTAGTAAAAGACAATATTTGGAGAGAAATTGCACAGAAATTGAAGTCAACGTTCTAAGAGTGTAAAAATAAGTGGGCTTTTCTCCGCTCGTTCTATAGAAGAACCCTGAGCCGGCGTAAAACAGTGTTCTGCTTTTGTATGTGCGGTTTCACAAGTTTCAACAGATTGTAAAATTTAGAGAAATTCATACTAAAGTATAGAACAACTTATTCTGGATCATCTTTGAGTCGAGCAAATGCTGTGTGAAATTCTCCTTCTTCCACCCTAGCTCTCCACAAACGGTTAACCCAAATCTTTCTCCTTTTTTTTGTTCCTCTTCCATCAACACTAGATACGTTCCGCACGCTATAATTACGTCCTCCTCTGTTCGATCCATACCGCCAACTGACGGACAGTACGGACACGACATGCCTGGTGTGAATATCACAGCCGATGCGTGGTCATGACACAGTCGGCGCACAGTCGGTGCACAGACCGTATGTGTGAATCGGCCTTAAGGTAGCTATGTAACGGACAGTCTGAGAGTAATACATAGTACATATCGGAGTGGCGCCTCTTGTAAGTAGGCGGGAGTGGACAAGGAAGGTATGTCCTATGCGAAGTCTGCCAAGGATGGCCTGTTCTCTCCGAGTTAATTGTTTTGGATAGATTGAACTTTCAACTGTAGGTTTTATATTCTTCATATGGCCGCTGCATTGGTCCCACTCATCTTGCCATATTTGAAAGACCCTAGTCTTGACGTAAGTGACCATGGCTCTTCTAAGTGTAGTCGGTATTCGTTCATCCGTAGATTCACAGTTTGCTGCTGCTTCTGCAGAACGATCGGCTCGTTCATTTTCTTGGATTCCACAGTGGCTAGGGATCCACACAAATGTTACAATTTTCTCTTTGAGTAGGTGTACTGGATCAAGAATCCTCACAATGGATTCCTCTCTTGTAAATTCGTGCTCCATTACAGCCAGAACTCTGAAAGAATCTGTTAGTATGAGCATTGATTAACATATTTACTCGTAAATATGTTAATCAATGGTATGAGGCATTTACCGTGTCTAGAGAATTGCACGTACAGCAGAGCCTGCCAAATTGCAAAGGATTCTGCAGTAAATATATTAGAGTAGTGTTTAAGGTACCATGAGTACTCTGAATCATCGACAATTATTGCTGCACCAATTCCTACCATTGTTTTAGATCCATCGTTATATATTTTAATGTAATCATCGTAGCTGAGCATTTCTTCTGTAGGAAGTAGTTGATAAGTAGGTGATGGAGTTGTGTTTTTATCATATCTAGCTAGTTTTTTATTTATTGTAGGAGAGGCTCGAGACCATGTTATGTTTATAAAATGTCAATGGACTCCTTGCACAATCTGGCGTAATGAAAGGAGGTCTTAGCCAGAACCTGTGTCTCATCAAACTTTATCTTGAGATTACCACTTTCTTGGAGCGCATGCTTAGCTACTGCAGGTTTCTCTGTCTGACATAGTTAAAAATTTGATTTGTGTTCCGAAATTATAGTTTGTACCTATCTATTTGTTGTTTCACTTCCACAAGTACATGGTATCCGATAAATCCCTGATGCTGTCCACGGATCCCTTTTGTCCTTTGACGATTTATAATACTGTTGTATTTTCCCAGTTGGTGTGTATATCGTCCTAATATTTGTCCTCTGCAGCAACCTTTCAAATTATGCCTGTCGACGCCGGCCGAACAGCCTAAGAACAAACACGCACTGATTATAATAATAGAGAGATATCGGCACACCAAATAGCGCCTACTAGCGGTAATAACGTTAGGTGTTATCGTCCCTAACGTAATGCGGAATCTTTCCACTAAATGCCACTTATCGGAAAACATTTTAAGGTTACGTTAAAAAAAAATTCTTTCTTTAACAAGTGACAATCGTTTTGGTTTACTCGTTTATTGGTTAGCTTATTTTTATTTTAAGGTAAATGGTTAAACTATGTACATCAGAGGAAGTAACTTGTATTATGCTTTATTTCAGTTTGCAATCAAATGGATTTAATTTTTCCGCATCCTCCAAGCGGTTCACATTGCTAATCTGTCATCGGCTGTAAATCTTAATTTTTTCTCCCCTCTACCAATAACGTTCATATTTTACAATATCATCAATTTACCAGGTCCCATCTGAAAAGCACAGAACATATCCCCTTTTCAAAAAAAGTTGTGCGTACTGCGCATAGATTATTTGGCGAATAGCGCTTTACATTACTCATTCGCAAATTACGCAATGCGGTAACGTTATTTACGGGCATGGCGCTAAAAATCGACTCGCGCATATCGCAACTGTCAAATTAACATAGGCGCAAATAGCGCATTACAGTATTTGCATTACCGATATCTCTCTAATAACCTTCCGTGTTATGTGCGCAAAATATTGAATGGTCATTTTTCTCACTAAGGAATGAGACTTTCACTCCCCTTAAGGGGATCCATCAGGATATTCCATGCACGAATTTTTGAAGATTTGGCTAGAGCGATCGTAGCTTTGAGATTAGTCTCGTGTGACAAAAATCAAAAAAGTTGCCTAAAATATCGAAAAGCTTGAAGCGCCTAGCTTTCTATTAGGACGAAACCTCGTGTTTTGGATCATCTGAGAGTGTTGATTACAAACTTGGTCGCAGTTTTGAGTTTTAGTCTCGTGTGACGAAAATCAAACATTTCAGATCTTTGAGATCGGTTTGCCTAAGAAATCGTAAATATTTATTTGGCTTTTTATTGAGATGAAACTTCGTGGTTTGGATAATTTGAGGATGTTGATTACAAATTCGGGCGGCATTTTGGGTTTCAGTCTCATTTGACGAGAATAAAAAGTTTTTTTGATATATTCAGGTTTGACTAAAAATCGTGTATATTTATTTTTCTTTCTAATAAGATGAAAACTCGTGCTTAAGGTGATTTCATGTGATTGAATTACAAATTCGGTGGCCGTTTTGAGTTTTACCCTCGTTTGATGAAATCAAGAATCAGGTTTGCCTGAAAAATCGAAAATATTTATTGCTATTAAGAGGAAACCTTGTGTTTTGTACAATTTGAGGATGCTGATTACAAATCCGGTCGCAGTTATGAGTTTCGGTCCAGTTTAACGAAAATAAAAAAAAATCAGGTCTTTCAGGTATGCCTCAAGATTTGAAAACCTTTACTTCACTTTCGATTAAAATGAAACTTCATATTTTTGATAATCACAAACCTAGTCATTGTTTTGAGTTTCAGTCTTATGTGACGAAAATGAAAAATTTCAGATCTTTCAGGTTTGCCTAAAAAATCGAAAACCTTTTTTGGCTTTCTATTAAGATGAAACCTTGTGTTTTGCATAATTTGAAGGCGTTGATTCGAAATTATGTCACACACAGCCAAATTCACTCTATTTTCTTTGTAAATTATAGTTTAAGTTGTAAAAACCTGTCTTTTGCTCATAGCATTCTTCGGTCAAGTTTTTGAATGAAATTGTTAAGGTAAAAGTTATAGCTATTTAAAAGGCGATTTGATTTTAAGTTCATAAATAGTTTTCTGAGATAATTGCAAAACAGTAATTAATATGTTATATGTGAAAAGCTCACCTTTTAGTCTGCTGATGCTGGATTAGAAATTAGGACGCTCACCTGTAATGGAAGAAAGCTTTATTAGTTAGATTTCGACATATTTCTAAATTTCTATATAGCAATTATTGAAGACAATTATGCCATTTTTAATCAATCTTGTATATTGTTAAAAAAATTTGGGACCTGAATGTTTAAATCGCCTTGACTTTGGATGTTTGGGAAATGTTTGGATAATTTGAGGGTGCTTATTACAAATCCGGTCACTGTTTTGAGTTTCAGTCTCGTTTGACGACAATCAAAAATTTCAGACCTTGCAGATCTTCAGGTAACCTAAAAAATCGAAAATCTTTTTTTAAGTTCCTATTAAGTCTTGTGTTTTCAATAATTTGAGGAAGTTGATTACGAATCCAGTCGCAGTTTTGAGTTTCAGTCTCGTGTGACAAAAAAAAAATTCAGATCCTTTGGATCTTCAGTGTGAGGAAAATAAAAAATTCAGATCGTTGTGATCTTCAGGTTTGCCTCTAAAATCGAAAATATTTATTTGGCTTTCTATTAAGATGAAACCCCGTGTCATGGATAATTTTAAGGTACTGACTACAAATCCGGTCGCAGTTTTGAGTTGCAATCTCGTGAGACGAAAGTCATAGATTTCATATCTTCGCGTTTGACCATAAAATTCAAAATCTTTATTTGACTTCCTAGTAAGATGAAATCACGTGTTTTCTATAATTTGAGGGTGCTGATTACAAACCAGGTCGCAGTTTTGAATCTTATTGAGTTTGAATCTCATCTGTGTGTACTATTTGTCTTTAGGTCGTTTTCAAATAAAACAGTTCTTTCTGGTTTTCTTAAAATACTGATTTTAGGACATATAGGGTTTCTGAAATAAGCGATTCCGTTGGAAGAATTGCTATTCGTTGCTACGGAGACACTCATAGACAGGCAAGCAGACAGATAAATGAAAACGATTTTCATGGTGAAATTTGTTTTTCAACCGATATAATGTTTCCGCTCAACTAACCTCGCCTATGTTGGCTCTTTAAGGGTCTAGGTTATAGCGCACGAAATTGAGAATCAATGAAAATACGTATTCCCGTGTTAGCGAGGAGGCGTGGCCGCCTGTTCCCTTTCTCCAGTATCTGTTTCTAAGATTTCGAATCTCCTGACGTTACCTTTAAACTTACAGTAATGATTTGAAAAGCAAATTGAAGAAGAGAGCTTGCGCTATGTCATTTTTGTGACCATATTTTGATATCGTTTTTGGTTGTTAAATAAACATTTGAAGAATGTATGATTTTGCATTGCGAGATTTTTTGCACACTAAAAAACTTTTTTGGAAAAATTGCCATTCGTTGAGGTCTTAACTTTAGCCTTTTGAAATACTGTGTATGCAGTTTGAAATACAAGTGAGTTGTGTTCGAAATGGGAACCCGTGTTTTAATGTAGCAAATCCATAATTATGTAAGTATAAATGTGTGTACCCAGGCCCCTTAATGCTTGAGAAGTAAAGTCAATGGTCCACTCTAAGTTAAGTGATCAACCCGTCCGGTAATCTCTCCATTCCTGCGTCCAATCGTCCACCAACTGTGAAGTGCAATAAATCACGAGAGTCGAGTTTGATGCAATGAAGTTAAATGCACTGTACGGAAGAAATGGAAATCACTGATGAATAGACTGCTACACGCAATCCGGGACAAATATCAGCAACATAATAATAATATATTGCCGGCAGCCCTGGCGAGCACTTGCAGGAAATACGATTGCTCTCGAACTTCTCCCAGACAAATTGCTTTTATATTGCATGCACCGGAAAAAATGACTGCAAACTCGGTTATCGATGGAGTCGTTCCACATAAGAGCGACAAATACGGACGTAGATGGCTGGAATAACTCGGAGGGAGAAAGATTTGATATATTTCTGTCTAACTAGATACGAAGACACGACAAGTATTGGAAGACACATGTATGATACAGGGTGTCCACTTAATACGCGATTCCTAGATGTCTATCAAACTGTGCTAAGTAGAAAAGACTTAAATACAAAAGTTCTTTGTTAAAACGAATCTCTTTGGGGAGTTACAGGAAATATTTTTTTTTCAAGTTCTTCGTATCATACACATGTTTTCCAATTCATTACCGATCTGTGAAAAAAAATTTGAAAATTTTGAAAATTTTGCTAAAAGGGCTAATAATGACTGAAAACTCAGTTATCGATGGAGTCGTTCCACATAAGAGCGACAAATACGGACGTAGATGGCTGGAATGACGCGGAGGGAGAAATATTTGATATATTTCTGTCTAACTAGATAAGCATATCCGACAAGTATTGGAAGACACATGTATTATACAGGGTGTCCACTTGATACGCGATTCCTAGATGTCTATCAAACTGTGCTAAGTAGAAAAGACAAATACAAAAGTTCTTTGTTAAAACGAATCTCTTATGGGAAAGTTACAGGGAATATTTTTTCGAGTCTTTCGTATCATACACATGTTTTCTAATTCATTACCGATCTTTGAAAAAAAATTTTAAAGTTTTGAAAATTTTGCTAAAAGGGCTAAAAATGACTGCAAACTCAGTTATCGATAGAGTCGTTCCACATAAGAGCAACAAATAATGACGTAGATGGATGGAATGACTCGGTAGGAGAAAAATTTGATATATTTTTGTTTAACTAGATATGGAGATACGACAAGTATTGAAATACACATGTTATAAATTAAAAGCAAAACACCTTTTTCAAAATCAGCTTTTATTTAAATGTTCTAGAAGAAAAAAATGAAATTTTTTTTTAAAATATTAACTATCGACTTATAGCCTCATTATATTCAATTTCTATAACCACAAAGGCTTGCCTCGTGATTTACCTGTGTAAATAAACCATTACCCATTTAATTGAATAACCTAATCTGCTAAGTTCAACCTTTTTTAAATTTCAGTTCAATTAAATACTTATGCAAATATCGCGACAAGCTTTTATGATTATATAGATTGTGTATAGTGAGGCTATAGTTGATAGTTAAAATTTTAAAACAAAATTTTATTTTCTTCTTTAAAAAAGGTTTTAGCTTTTAGTTTATGTTTTACCGTTTAGTTTGTACTTTGCGAATCCTTTCATTTAATACCCATATATACCCGTAAAGCATAGAAAACTTCAAAAGATCACCATATTGGATCAAGAGTGATTTCAGAATATTATTCTAATTATTCTCAGCAAGCCCTTTCATTTGATACCTGCCCAGACGTAGAAGTAGATAAAAAATAACTATTCCGCCATCTTGGACGTACCGCCATATTGGATTTAGAATGACGTCACCTTGTTTTGCGAGCTACTTTCAACAAGCCCTATTGTAGAAAACGTATAAAAAAATACCTATCCCGCCATCTAGGACGATCCGTCATATTGGATTTAGAATGACACGACACAGCTTATCGTGCATTTCCATCCAAACTAAATGTGTATACAAAATTTTTCATGAGGTACAGTAGGAAATGGCGAGATAGAAACTCTAAATGAGGGTTGAGAATCGGTGTTCCAAAATCGAAAAAGTCCAACGGTACCCCCTTTGTAAAAAAAGACGAATAGAGCAAAATTTCTAGTTTTCAATCAGGACAAAGACCCGTGTGTCAGTTAGTTTCGGGACGTTTATCATAAATTCGGCATCTGCTCCAATTTTTTAGACTAAAAAGGTTAAATACAAAAGCTCTTTGTTTGTTAAAGACGCACCTCTTGAAGGAGTTGCAGGAAAGCACTTTTGCAAATTTTTTGCTATCCTACAGATTTTTCCCAATTTTTGACTCATCTCTACTTCTTTTAACGTAACTTTTCCTGCTTTCAACCACGAAGGCTTGTTGACGGTATAGATATCAATATGCAATATGAAAAGTTGATTACAATCTAACATACTATAAGAAGATGTACTTGTGTATCGTATCGTATCATCTGCTCTCTTCGTTTCGAAGGTAGGGTTATCTTTGTTCTAACATCTGGGACAATTTACCTGTTTTAGCCACTTTTCCGTTTTCTGTAAACTGTTTACCAGATTTCTTCCAATTTCCAATCAGTTACATTTTAACATATATCCATAGTATGATAGTGAAGGTCCACTTCGTTATCGTTATTGGGAATTAGTTATCTGCTTATTATTACTGCACATGCTCAAAATGACGATGGTCACGAAATTAGTTTTTCTGGTGGTCCAATGACTCGGATGTTCGTTATTGGCAATCATTTATGTATTTCTTATTACTGAGCATGCTCAAAATAACTACAGCGACAAAATTCGTTACTTTTGATGGCCAAAAACTCCCTGCTGCTTTATTTAACCTGGCGGGTATCAGCTCTATCGCAATGGTCGCTCAAATGAGATTATCTGCTAGAAGCTTAGTTTTTTTTTATTCATCTATCTGTTCCTATTTCATTATGGTATTCTCAGATAGAATTATAAGGATAATTTATTAGATCATAATTACGATGCAACGGTCATTAAAACAACTCTTACACAGTGCTGCATTAAAACCCCTTTTAAGCCTCTATGAAGCCATTGAGTTGTAAAAATGTTTATTGAGATATTGCGTGCATCAATAGCGAATTCACTGGGGATGTATAAGCTCTTTCTTGCAGAGCAACATTATTAGGGTCAGCAAATGTAAGAGATGTTAGTTAATGCTAGGCGGTAACTTCAGTAAGTAATACGAATTTCATAAACCATACACCATATACCAAACCTTTGGCTGCACTCGCCAAGTTACAAGCCATACAATTATGACAGTAATACCTATCGACTGAATTCACAACTTTGAAGTTGATCAGCATATTCATCTTACCATTTTGGTCCAAAAAACAAGACAGATGAAAACGAATTTGGGAGAGGTTTTGAATTTCTGCTCTACTGTAGTAGTCTTATACTTGCCATGATCACACTTTGTGTTTATTCGTCTAGTGGCCGCGATATTGAAACTAGCATTTTGCTTCGCTACGTTTCGCTATACAGGATGGGCCAATAGTGCGTGGGCGGAGGATTGTGGGCTTACTAAAAAATATTTCAAAAATCTGTCACTTGATCATGGTAGGGACCCTTGAGGGCTACAACGTAAAAATATTTTCACTTGAATTTTGACGTTTATACAGGGTGATTCATATCAAACTTACATTTCTTTAAATAGAACTTTCTATATATTATTGCATATTTGGATTCCTTGGTCAATTTTAGTGTGACTTTATGTATCACACATGGAACTTTAAACGAACCGTTTAGGCGCAAATCACCATTTTTGGTATAAGTAGGTATCAGAAAAAAATTGAATATCGCAGCGATTATAAAACTTAGAAGGCTGTAGCTTTGCGGTACAACTAAGCATGAAATGCGCCACCTTAGGTCAGACGGCTAAAGTTGAATTCTTTTTGTACTTGGAGAAATCAGTAGATTAATTAAGGAAACTTCAATCACAGATAACTTGATTTTTTCAAATGGCAATGCCTATTTTGGTTTAAAAAATCGAATGTAATATTTGATTACCTTTCTAACGATATAGCATACTCGATACCAATCTTTTTTAGTTTTCATTTTATTTCAAATTTTCAGTGAAATCGGTGTTTTTCAATTTTCCTGCATGCAAGCAACCTAGCAGGCCATGAAAAATAAACAAAAGCTCGTTAATATCGAAGAAACCAACTAACTTAGTAGAAAGATGCCAGCTAACTAGAGCAACGAGGCAAGATTATGAAAATTTCTTACAACATATTAGCTCTAACCAGAAACAATAGCGGTAACAAGAACGCTCATTTTGCACAGCCTACTAGCTACTAATCAATTTCCAAAGTCAGTAAAAAAATATTTAGTCAAAGGAAAACTACTAGTAATTGTTGCTGGCAGTATAATATCTATGTCTTCTGAATAAATTTCCACATTTAATGCTATAAAAAAGTAGCCATTTCCGTAAGTCAAAAGTAATGATACCTCTGACTGGAACCCTTCAAATTATTCAGTAAGTACTTCTACTTATAAGCAAAATCGCGGAAAATGAAACTTGAATTGCAGTCTGTTTGAATTGTAAAACATAATTTAGTTTGCAGAAAACTACATGATATAAACACAATTACAACATAGCGTAATTAAAAGATTCTAGCAATTATTTCAATAGATGTTCAGAATGCTCCAGTTGGAGATTTCACTTTTGACTTAACTAAACGGAAGTGACTAATCTTTTTATCTCATTAGATGTCAAAATTCTAAACATGTTAGACTGTAAGCAAAAATCGCTGGTAGTTTTCCTTTTGTTTCAAAATTTTTAATCGTTTTGGAAAGTTGTCAAGCTCTAGTAGAGCTCAATAGCTAGTAGGCTGTGAAAAACAAACACTTCTGTCATAGCCCAGTTACTCATTTACATTAGATATCTTGGGGCTGTTGTATCCGGTTAGAGCTAATATGTTGCAAGGAATTTTCATAATCTTGCCTCGTTGCTCCAGTTAGTTTGCATCTTTCTACTAAGTTAGTTGGTTTCTTCCATATTAACCAGCTTCTGTTTATTTTTCATGGCCTGCTAGGTTGCTTGGACGCAGGAAAATTGAAAAACACCGATTTGACTGAAAATTTGAAATAAAATGAAAACCAAAAAAGATTGATATCGAGAATGCTATATCGTTAGAAAGGTAATCAAATTTTACATTCGATTTTTTAAACCAAAATATGTATTGCCATTTGAAAAAATCAAGTTATCTGTGATTGAAGTTTCCTTAATTAACCTACTGATTTCTCCAAGTACAAAACGAATTCAATTTTAGCCTTCTGACCTAAGGTGACGCATTTCATGCTTAGTTGTATCGCAAAGTCACGGCCTTCTAAGTTTTATAATCGCTTCGATGTTCAATTTTTTTCTGATACCTACTTATACCAAAAATGGTGATTTGCGCCTAAACGGTTCGTTTAAAGTTCCACCTGTGATACTTAAGGTCACACTAAAATTGACCAAGGAATTCAAATATGCAAGAATATATAGAGGGTTCCATTTAAAAAAATGTAAGTTTGATATGAATCACCCTGTATGAACGTCAAAATTTGAGTGAAAATATTTTTACGTTATAGCCCTCAAGGGTCCCTACCATTATCAAGTGACAGATTTTTGAAATATTTTTTATTAAGCCCACAATCCTCCGTCCACGCACTATTGGCCCACCCTGTATTTTATCTAAACCATCTGCCGGTTTCTATGAATGAATTGAAAATTGTCTGTATATAATAATAAAAGTACAAAATATAAATACATAAAACAATAATTAAATAAAAGAATTATAAATTGTATGTGTGTGTATTTATATCAAAGTTTTAAATATAAACTCAGTGATTTTATGTTCGTGCATTGAAGATGAATATTTACGAATTAAATTCGTTAAGACCAGGAAATCACATGTAACATTAATGTAAGTAGGTTTTGTTAGTGTCTCAGCAAATTCAATTCATGTATATTCATCTTCAATGCACGAACATAAAATCACTGAGTCTATAATTTAAAACTTTGATATAAATACATTTATAGTTAGTTATATTTCTAGTTTCACATACAATTTATAATTCTTTTATTTAATTATTGTTTTTTGTTTTTTGTATTCCGGTCAGACGGCTAAAGTTGAATTCTTTTTGTACTTGGAGAAATCAGTAGATTATTTAAGGAAACTTCAATCACAGATAACTTGATTTTTTCAAATGGCAATGCCTATTTTGGTTTAAAAAATCGAATGTAATATTTGATTACCTTTCTAACGATATAGCATACTCGATACCAATCTTTTTTAGTTTTCATTTTATTTCAAATTTTCAGTGAAATCGGTGTTTTTCAATTTTCCTGCATGCAAGCAACCTAGCAGGCCATGAAAAATAAACAAAAGCTCGTTAATATCGAAGAAACCAACTAACTTAGTAGAAAGATGCCAGCTAACTAGAGCAACGAGGCAAGATTATGAAAATTTCTTACAACATATTAGCTCTAACCAGAAACAATAGCGGTAACAAGAACGCTCATTTTGCACAGCCTACTAGCTACTAATCAATTTCCAAAGTCAGTAAAAAAATATTTAGTCAAAGGAAAACTACTAGTAATTGTTGCTGGCAGTATAATATCTATGTCTTCTGAATAAATTTCCACATTTAATGCTATAAAAAAGTAGCCATTTCCGTAAGTCAAAAGTAATGATACCTCTGACTGGAACCCTTCACCGGTAGATAGTTTAGATAAAATAAACCGAAACGTAGTGAAGAAAAATGCTAATTTCAATGTTTGACCGAAGCCCAAAGAAAACAACCATATATGACCACAGAACATGTAGCTCTCCAAATTTCGTCACAATTAGTGTGCTGGTTCCGGAAATTTTTAAAATTTTGCAAATTTAATAATCCTAAGATTTTAGTTTTGAAAATGTTTAAAATTTTGTAACGATGTTTTTTTTGTTAAGTTCTCCATAATTGAAATACAATGTACTCCATCGTATACACGTCATTCTGCTGTACAATCTAGATGACCACAAGTAATTATTTTGGCTTTATAAACATTTCTTAATAACATGTAATCAAATCATTTTTTATATCTAAAAATATATAAGCATGTGCTACAATTTCCAGAAACCAACATTAACACCATGTTGTCTGCTCATAAAATCTTAATTATTCTCCTAGCACGTTGAACTATAGGACAGTAGGATTCGCGTGTCAACATGCCATTAAACGTATCTTGCAATCTCTGTTTGTCTATTAGCCGTAAAAGTCGTAATATTTGACGCGATTCGATCATACTAAACTTCTTTCATTATAGCAGCGTGAAAGAATGAATGAAGCCATTTTTTTCGGCGACCGAAAAGCAGCAAATTGAGTGCAGTCACGATACCGACAGTGGATTAACGCTGTTTTTTATTTGATAACTAAGATAGTGTACGGAAGCCAATTCACTATAGATAATTCCTCTTTGTTCCTGACGCAGCGCAGTTCAATATCCGAAATTTGGAACTTACTATGGATACATATACTGTGGAAGTAATACATCTATAGTATGTATTCGAATAAAGATTACAATTTTTGCCGTTATGTTCGACATAGAAGACCATTAGACCTTCAAGTTCACCCTTAAAATATATAATCGTTATCTGGCTATCCATCAGGACGAAAACTCGTATCATGTACAGTTTGAGGGAACTAATTACAAATCTGGCCGTTGTTTATGGTTTCAGCCTCAGGTAACGAATATCAAAATTTTCAGACTATTCGGAGCTTCAAGTTCACCCTAAAAATCTAAAGCCCTTATGTGACTTCCCATCAGGACGAAAACTCGTATAATTGACAGTGCTTATTACAAATCTGATTGTTGTTTAGAGTTTGAGCTTCTGGTAACGTGTATTAAGAATTTTCAGACCATCGGAACTTCAAGTTCACCCTAAAAATCTAAAATAATTATCTGGCTTCCCATGAGGATGAAAACTCGTATTATATATAGTTTGATAGTGCTTATTACAAAGCCGGCCGTTATTTTGAGTTTTAGCATCTGGTAACGTATATCAAAAATATTCAGACCATCGGATTAAGAACCATAAGTGGTTCAATCTAAAAATATAAAATCGTTATATGGGTTCCCATCAGGAAGAAAGCTAGTACTTATTCAAGACATCGGATCTTATGGTTCAATCTAAAAATATAAAATCGTTATATGGCTTCCCATCAGGACGAAAGCTAGTACTGTGTATAGTTTGAGAGTGCTTATTACAAATCCGCCCGCTGTTTTGAGTTTCAGCATCAGGTAACGAATGTCCAACATTTTCAGGCCATCGGATCTTCAAGTTCATTATAAAGATCTAAAATCAATATCTGGCTTCCCATCAGTACGAAAACTCGTATCATATACAGATTGAGAGTGCTTATTACATATCCGGTCGTTGTTTAGAGTTTCAGCACCAAGTAACAAATATCAAAAATTTTTGAGGTACTCGGATCTTCAAGTTCACCCTAAAAATCTAAAATAATTATCTGGCGTCCCATGAAGATGGAAACTCGTATTATATATAGTTTGAGAGTGCTAATTACAAATCCGGCCGTTGTTCTGAGTTTCTGCATCAAGTAACGAATATCAAAAATTTTCAGGCCGTCGGATCTTCAAGTTCACTCTAAAAATCTAAAATCATTATCTGGCTTCCCATGAGGACGGAATTTCGTATCATATATATCTTGAGAGAGCTAATTACAAATCCGGCCGTTGTTTTTGGTTTCAGCATCAGGTAAACGATATCAAAAATTTTCGGGCCGTCGGATCTTCAAGTTCACCCTAAAAATCTAAAATCATTATCTGGCTCCCCATGAGGACGGAAACTTGTCTCATATATAGTTTGAGAGTGTTAATTACAAATCCGGTCATTGTTTTGAGTTTCAGCACCAAGTAACCAATATCAAAAATTTTCAAGCCGTCGGATATACAAGTTCAACCTAAAAATCTAAAATCAATATCTGGCTTCCCATCAAGACAAAAACTCGTATCATGTGTAATTTGAGGGTGCTAATTATATAAATGTTTTCCATTCGACAGGGGATTGGATGCTTTGAAGTCTCCGCTTCCAGCCATATTCAACCTAAAATATATGGTAGTCATTATTCTTGCGGCAGAAGAAAAACGAATGAGTGACCTCTTTCAATAATAGAGAGTTTTTGGACTACTTAAAATAATGTCGAAAGTAAAAAAGATACTCGACTGACTTTTGTACGATGGTGCTAACACTGCTAACTAGTGCTAGACAAGAATGACTTTTTGGATCAGTAAATTTAACAACATTTTTGGTTATTTGCCTTTAATTGTTGTTTTCGGATATAGCCTTAAAACAGCTAAGCTATCCTCATTATCTTATTGATTATGGGTGAAACATTTCAAGATATTAGGTAATTCTTGAACCACCAGAAATAAATATAAACTGGAAAGCGCGAGTGGGTAGGTCACCTAAAAACTATTGCTACTTTATACAAATTATTCTAAGGTTGCAGTACTAGAGGGTAGTCAAATACATATATCTTAAACCTAGGTATACTATAATACTTGAAACTAATTGTGTACTACCAAATACAGTGATCTTTTTGAAACAACCAATTGCAACCTCTAAGGGACCACTGTAGCTTACTAACCGTAGCCATATAGATCATTTGTTATTATTAGTTTCCACAACAGGCCATGAAGGCCTAGGGCAGAAATGAGTACAGTCTGATCTCGAGCCGCTAAAATTTATATAACTTCAAAAAATTGTCTTTGGATACTTTCATCACCTATTTCTTAGTATCTCTGTTCTATTTCTGTCTGCCGTATCATCTTTCCAACGTTTAATATTAATTTTCTTTAAATAATTTTCTGCCTTCTTCAGCCATCTCTGCCTTGGTCTACCCTCCCTTTTTTTCCTTATTGGTCTCCGGTTGAGAACTAGTTTTACCATTCTCGTCCCATTCGGCCTCTACACATGTCCCAGTCACCTTATTTTCTGCGCTTTGATGACTGCTATAATATTGGGGTTCTCATACATGTTTTCCAGTTCCTGGTTTGTTCTTCTCCTCCATCCCTCGTTTGTCCCTACGCCTCCATAAATAGGTCTTAACATTTTTATTACCCAGCTTATAATTTTTTTTTTCTCACAAGCATATGTCGCTGTTGCATAAATTCTATCTTTGGTCTTTCTGGATACATTATTTCATACCACTTTCCAGGGCTCCATACTTCTGGTTTCCTTTGATGATCCTTGCTAGTATTACTTGTTTCTACTGTCCCTTTTGCTCTATGATTATCCCTTGGTTCATATATTCCGTAGTCCTTTCAAAAGTATATTTCATGTTGTTGGCCGTAAAAATTAGGTTCGCTTGATTATCGGAAGTTTATTTGTCCCATGACCATATATTTTGCCTTACTTTGATTTATCTCGATCCCAAATCTCCTTGCTTCCGCAGCTATCCTTGCCATAATTTTCTCTAGTTTTTGGTACTAGTGTTAAGTCATCTGCATATGCTATACAGTGGTGTTCGTTATTAAATATGGTTCCATTTGTCTTGATTTTGCCTTTTCTAATTATTGCTTCAAGTGTCAGGTTAAAGAGTATTGTTGATAGAGAATCGCCTTGTCTGAGTCTTTTTCTTACTTAAAATTCCTGTGACTCACTTCCCATCCATGCAATTTTGTTCTTGGTCATTCTTTTTAGCCTTATGAGCTTTCCTAGAGCCATATCGATAGAGTATAAATATAGTTATGATGAAGCACGACCTATTCCTTATTGCAAACATTCCATATTATAATAAGACCTCCTATTAAGTGTAACGGGTACAAAAAAACTGTCATCTAATAAATACATGTGCTTCCTTATTATTCCATTCCACCATACATGCAATTTGTCACACACCAAAAAAGCCAATTAATCATTGTTATGCAGACAGACGAGAGGAAAAACCACCAGCAGCAGCCATTGCTTAAATGCAAAATGAACAAAACACGGCCGTATTTAATCCGACAGAATAATTAGCATATCGGCCCGAGAGAATAGAGCAAGGGGGATTTTCTATTTCCCTGTAACGGGTGGGAAATTGCACAGGTCAAACACTGGCAGGGAATGATTTCATGAAGGGCTTTCTATGTGGTGAATCAAAGGATTAAGCGATTTCTTGCAGACTTTATGTTCATCCAAATTTGAAAATTGCTAGTCTATTGACTGAACGTGCCTTTAAAACAATGATCTTACTGAAACATAAGTATGTTTCTTGCTCGTTTTAAAACCGAAAACCGCATCTTTCTGTAGTAACGTATGTTGCAAAAGTTTTGAGAAGTTCTTCAAAAAATTAAGAAAATACCTCACAATAATATATTTGAACTATAGCAAGAACTACAAAAAATAACAATATTTTTTAATATAAAGATTATACTAAAGTACTGTTAATGGGCCATGATCTTCCACGGCTCGCAATTTCCTCTTAATGTTCCTCATTAGGTTTTGGACAGATTCTAAATGAATTTCTCTGATCTTTAGCATTATTCTTTTTCTTAACTGCTGTTCGTTTTGAGCTGCTCATCCACTGTTATAAACTTTGGCGCTCAGTTGAGCCCAAAAAGTTTCAATAGGTCTTGCTTGAGGAAGATTGGGAGGGTTGTCGTTTCGTGGTACAAAAGGTATTTCGTGTTGTTCTCGCCAGTTTCTAGTACGCAAAGCATAATGACCTGACGCCAGATCTGGCCAAAACATTATGTTGTCATTAGCATGGTGAGTATTAATAAAATTGAGTAGTTTAGGCAAACATCTTTGAGTATAGTCTTCTGCGGTAACCGCTTCGGCCCTAACTCGTCCAACACATGGCTGTGAAATACCGTTGTCTGATATAGCGCACCACACTAAAACTTTGTTTTCAAACTTTCCTTTTCGTTCAAATTTTACATTATCTGGACAGGCTTCAGAGTCTCTTGTATAAAAACCATCATTACTTTTGATCTCTGAGTTCGAAAATGTGAAACACTTTTCATCGTCAAGAATAATTTTTATGTTGCCAGCAAAATGAGTACGACGTAAATTGCTACAGCATTGAGGAATTCTTTCTAACTGATTTGGGCAATACTTTGAACATTATTTTCTTCTTTTTGGGAATTTTAAGTTATTTCTCTCCATTTCTCTACAGATTGTGCTAGCATTGACGTGAAAAAAAGTTTTCGTGTTCAAGTTCCAACTCAATGTTCACTTCTGTTTACCATTCTTTGAACTGTAGCAACATTCAACGCTTTTGGACGTCCACTTGTAGGTAAATTTATACAAGGAATACCTTCTTCGCATCCATGGATCGCTCGATAAATTCTGGCAACCAGAAATATTTTGATCTTGATATAGGCGAACTATTTCTTTTTTTTTCAAGTCATCCAACTAGACTGCAAATACTCTTCCGAACATCTAATCTGTGCGACATTTTGACAACTTATATCATAACCAAAATGGTTTTATTGTTACGTTTAGATGTTGACTGGTTACCATGGTAACGATTTCTGAACTGTTTCCAACGATGAAACTACCTCCCAAGTTTTGGAAAAAATTCTCAAAACTTCTGCAACATACGTTACTTGGTTTCCGAGATAGAAACATTTTTTTAAGGTACTATAAGCGCCAAATTTTCTAAAGATTGCTTAATAAGTTAGGAAATAGTCTTCGTAGACATAAACTATGGTAAACAAACTAGATTTAAAATCCATGCTGAATTCAAAAACGTAATAATATAGAAGGTGTTCTATTTAAAATAAGGAAATTGATACCTACTTCCGGTATAACCGGATGTCTGCCATCTTTGAAATTATTTTCTGCAAGTAGACCATTTTAAAAGAAACATTTTCTATTCAAGTCAGTTTCTTCTAATTTGAACGATAAAGCCGCTAGACAGCGCTGCGCGCTTATTGGACCACCCTGTGTACGTCAAACAGTGTTTAACAAAAGTTACCCCAGTAAATCCTAGCACAAAGCACATATTTTTTGGAACCTATGTAACATTTATTAGGTGGATTTCGGTAAAAAATCAGTTTGAATGTTTAAGACGGCGATTACGTCCACTGGTGACCATATTGAAAATCTGAGAATATTTTTAGGGTCCTCTTATAAATTAAAGAGTAGCAATTTCATTAACTCATCCGAAACCAATCACAGACGACGTCGTTTCGCTTTTATTAAAGCTCGTAAAGCTGGCAAAACTCGTACTAGTAGTAGCAACATATAGATGTTGGGAAGCAGTACTTTGAAAAAGTATTGGTTCGCCATCTGTCCACCAAAGCCGGTACCTGAGCGTTTAATTTAAGTATCCGAGCACTGTTTATGCGACGCGTTTAGAAGCATTAGGTATAGAAACCTGCGAGTACGATAACAAATAGACTCTTTTTTGTGGAACACTCATTCAACCCTCCCGACATTCGGTTTATGCTAAAGAGCAACTTAACTCAAAGAGTAGCAGTTTCATTCATTCATCCGAAACCAATAGTCGTTTTGCTTTTATTAAATCTCGTCAATGTGATTTAGGTTTCAGACTAATAAATGAAATTGCAAGATAGTGCCTAGCTGACAAATCTCGTACTAGTTGTAGCAACATATACTCGTAGATATTGGGAAGCAGTATAACAGCATAGTAAACAACGGGCACAGCAACTCAATTACACGCGCATCCCCCCTATTGGATGATTTTTTGAAGGGATGCTAACGATACTTTGATCCTTCTGCACTGATATCGAGTATTTTTGTCATCCATACTTTTTGAGGCATTCCAAGCTGGTATCGATACTTTTGTATCGGTATCGAAAATAGTTATATAATAATTATTGAGGGGTGTAATCAGTTGCACAAAATGCTCTGTACGAACCAAACGCGCCTATTTGGCTAAAAAATATCGAGTTGGTACCGGTATCGATATTTTCATTTTCGCATCTTTACCCAAGCTTCATATCCGTAAAATCATTTCAAGGTCAAATTCTGTGGGAACCATTTTTATATGGGAAATCCTCAGCGATATTATGCTGGTTGTTTACTATGCTGTGGCAGTACTTTGAAAAAGTATTGGTTCGCCATCTATCTACCAAAGCCGGTACCTGAGCGTTTAATTTAGGTATCCGACCACTGTTTATGTGACTCGTTTAAAAGCATCACGTATAGAAACCTGCGGGTACGATAACAGACTCTTTTTTTGTGGAACACTCATTTAACCCTCCCGACATTCAGTGTATTCTAAAAAGCAACTTAAATCAAACTCTTATAGCCACTTTAGTAATAATTCTCTTCTACCGTAAGTCACTATGACGAAAAGTTTCAGAGATACGACATTTTACATTCTTATCTGACCACCCGGTACACTTTGCTCATTTCCTTTATACGGTAATCGTCCTGCTGTTGCGTGTTGTCACCCTGTAAGCACGTATTGTGCTTTTTTCGTTTTTTTTTGTGAAGCTGTTTTTACATGCATCACCGTTTTGGTTAACATGTACCTTTAATTAAACGTGTTTGATGCATTTGTCTGGCGCGTTCGCATCTACAGTGGCATGGCGGCTCTCTGTTTAGGGTTCATCGACACATTATTGTCAAATCGACAAAACATAGTTATAACATAAAAAAATGGAGTCAAGTTGATTGACTCACTACTTCCCACACATAACAATATCATTTTATTATATTCCCTTTGCATAGAGCTATAGCCTGAGATCCCTTGCAACCAAGTAATTATTCGCATGTCCTCAAAAAACATCAAACACAAAAACTAGTAAATAGTTTCCTAAGTCTCTCCGTAGGAACTAAAACGACACAATTTTTATTCTGCCAACTTCAACTGGACGAAACGAAACAATCAAGAACCCCCAAATTGCTTAAAAACGAAGTTCAAGCTATTTTTATATTTTTAGTTTTTTATTATTGCTGCGCCGCCACTAACACGATTTTTGAAAACCGTACGCATTTTTTATCCTCGCCACAGTAATAATACTCTGTCTAAATTTCATTAAAATCGACAGACCGACAGACCGACAGACCGACAGACCGACAGACCGACAGACCGACAGACCGACAGACCGACAGACCGACAGACCGACAGACCGACAGACCGACAGACCGACAGACCGACAGACCGACAGACCGACAGACCGACAGACCGACAGACCGACAGACCGACAGACCGACAGACCGACAGACCGACAGACCGACAGACCGACAGACCGACAGACCGACAGACCGACAGACCGACAGACCGACAGACCGACAGACCGACAGACCGACAGACCGACAGACCGACAGATCGACAGACCGACGGAAATGAGTGACGTGGATTTTCGTTATGTACACATCATAAAACGCCCAAAAAGCGTATTATCTCTAAATCCCCCCCCCCCCACCCCCTAAATGCCCAAATTCCACACCTACCAAATGAGAAATGAACCAAGAAAATGATCAAGAACCTTTAAAACGCCTAAAAATGATGTTTGAGGAATATTTGAAATTTTTGTTTTAATTACTCCGCCTACTAAGACCACACAGCATATTGCTGCCCAAATTTCATCACAGTCCATGCAGCGGTTACTGAGATTACTAGGCTAGAAAAACGCGTACAGATAGACAGACTGACAGGCAGACCGACAGACAGAACGACGAAAATGAGCGACGCGGATTTTCGTGATGTAGATATTATAAGACCTATTATCTCAAAATCGAAAATTTTCGCGATCACAATACTCCCCTCACCTGTCGGTGTGAGAAGTAAAAAGTAGGAAAGAATTTACTTGAGTAAATTCAAACGACACTCTCACTATGGAATTTGTTGGTATAAAAATATAAAGTTTTTTCTTTTAACCGGAAGCGATATTGACAAAACCAGATTTTTCCCGTTAGTTTTTCATGCTGATTCCGAATCTGTATTTAGTTTTTCTCTAGCACCTGTAATTTTGGCTATCTTTTGTATACGGACAGACGGACGAGCAGACAGAGGCTCTGCATAAGCTCTCTTCAGTGAGCGCTAGCTAGACATTTTCGTGTAGTCATCTGTATGACATAAGATCAACAACGTTGGACAGACATTTTTGGCTTTTGCGAATTTCTGAAGTCTTCGATTTACATTCCTTTACCTTCTGTCTAGACCATTTTTTTTAGATGGGCGATTATTCTCGGGTATAAAATTATTTGCAGAATACCTGAACTCATAGTAGCTTGACTACTTGTAAAAAAATGAAGATAACGTCAAGTAAATCAACTCTCTAGATTCCACACACATATTATCAAATTACAATAAAATTTTGAATACCCTTAAAAGTGTCTGTCTCTGTTTAAAAATTATTTCATACTCTAAAAGCAATGAATAATCTGAGTTAAAGAATGAATTTTTCAGAAAAATCTTACTTCGCGAAAAAATCAAACACAGAAACATTTCGATAATGAACACATCATTTGTGTTGTGTTGCAAAAATAAAATAAATAAATAATAAATAAAACTGTTCTTTTGGACCAGTCCTGAAATAATCGGGAACTAAGAAAACAAAACAAATAAGAAAGTGATTTCCACCTTACCCAAAGTTATCTGAAGGATATTACAATCCTTGTTTGTTGGTTCAGTGCTTTCAAACAAAACAAAATTTGAGGATATTTTTTGGAGTTTTTTTCTTGACCGCCACTGTCTTTACTGTAGGTGTTACACTGTACAAAAACCTATCTGATTACTGCACATAGCTGACCTGTCGAATTATGAATGTAAATGACTGTTTGAGGCGTAATATTTTCGTAATAAAAAAGCTTGTTTTTGAAAGCATTCAGTCCCCTTAAAACCCAATTAGTTTTGGTTTTATCCGGTTTTGCGTCAAGCAAGTTCTTATTTTATTTATGTTATGATTATGATTTTACAAAAAAAAATAAGTTTAAGTATATAATCATACATACTGCATGATTTTAAGTATAAAGACTTAATTTGTGTAGAAGAAAGCATTTGGTGATGTTTGAAAAACAAAAGTTAAGGGTGAGTTTTAAGGGTTGAGGTACAAAAAAAATGTTTTGAAAGCATCTTATGATACACCCTATAGCACTTTCAAAAACTCCAATCAGTTTTCGTTTGAACATCCTTTTGTTACGAGAATATCACGTGTCAAGGAAATTCAGGGACATCCTGTACACATATCATAGAGGTATAAATATATCTAACCAGAAAGCAACGTGACACCTTCATTCTGCATGCAGTATCTATTTTCCACACGTAATACTAAAACGGATTTTCCATTAGCTGTTCCGCAGCAATGTTTTACACTGTTTATATTCACGCCCAACTTCCTCATATGCACATCTTCTACAAAGGATCCACTTAAAACACTTGAAAACGTTCCTCTGTCACTAGATATCAAAGCGCTGCGAAGTTTGTGCCGGGGGAAGTTAACCATAGGCGTACCAATTGTACAGAACAGGCGGTAGCGCTGGTAGCAATAGTAATTACTACACCTTTTCCAGCTCTGACGTGCAATCGAGTAGCCCAGTAACTCGAGTTACTAGGTTTTTGCTTTGTTTGCAGATATTGAACCACCAGCTCGAACTCTATCGGTAGCTATTTAAACATTGCAAATCGGAGATATTGAGACCTCAGTTTTAGTAAATAGACATACTAAAAAATATATATGCTGCAAAAAAAATCGCGAAAGCTACTTCATGAAAATCGCCGAACAATATTCGGGTATTTTGCTGAATCTCATAGAATCGGCAAACTTCATCTCCATAATACCCATTAAAGCTTTTATGGCACCCTATCAGTTTACAAGAACATGTTTATTCATATATTTTGTTTCAAAACTTAGAGAACAACTTGTTTCCTATGGCGAAAAACCAATAACTTGCCACGTTTAAGGGAGAATAGACGAAAAGACATGCCGATGCAAGCAAATATTTTGGACAAGCCGGCCACGTTGAGATGAGGTGGAAGATTCAGTTAAAATAGAAGCCACCACTCAACTTATTTGTTGTTTGCCAAATGAACATACGCAATATTGTTAGCTTTTACTGTTTCCTTTAGAATGCTACATACTTGTTTTAAGAGTTTTACAGATTCATATATCCAATTTTAGTTGATTAGAGGTATTTAAGTGAGTCCTTGTATTGCTACGTAGTACTTCTCGCTGAATAGGCGTACGTTTTTCACCCTATTTGAGACTATTTTGATGACCTTTTGTTGAAAAAATATTAAGGAAATTCAATATATCCTTACGTTTGCACGATAAAGTACTAGCATAAGATTTTAGGTCAACAAAAATATAGCAGCAAGGTTACACATAGCCATGCTAACAGAAAAAAAAAATGAGAAAATTACCTAGAACAACTTAAATTAGAACGGTTTTACTATGCTGATGACAAAAAAACTAGACAACTTGAGCATAAAGTATAAATCATATGATATAGAGCCAGGGTTACTAATCTGTCTGATTGCAGGTCTGTTTTCGATGAGGTACATCCAAGCCGCTTACTATGTATTCGTATAGTATATTCAAAATATATTCATCATAAGTAGACTTACTATGTTTTTAAGTTGTATACCGTCTAAGTAATACACAGTTAGCAATTAAAAACCTTAAAATAACTTTTCTGTGGAAAGCAAATCAAAAAATTATTTTCATTAGGCCGACAGAGAAGGAAAAAATCTATACTAAGTGTATGTCCCGTTATCAGAAAACGTATATACAGAGAAGTTATATGCAACAAAAACTTCAAATCGATTTTGCCGGAATTGTCGTTTTTTGAGTTACTAGGTATTTCGATTGCACGGCAGAGCTGTAGCTTCTAAAGCGTCAAGTGATAATAAAACGATCAAGGTTATTTTCCAACTCGTAACTTGTCATTTCAAACTGTCAGGTGTAATTTATACTTGTCAGTATGAATTTACAACTGACGAGTCGAAAAATTAACTTGACCGTTTTGAATTGTCACTTGACGCTTTAGAAGCTACTGCTGGAAAAGTATTAGGTATTCCAATTTGAATCCTTAATACTGTATTCTAAATTTTATTGAAGATTCGAATACAAAATAAGTCGTGTTTAAATACCACTGTATTTGAACACCTGAAATCATTCAAATATGAATACTTTTTAAATATTCCAACTAAATAAAGAATTGTGTACTCATAAAAATATATAATATTATAAATACCTGCCTATATGAAATAAAAACTAAAGTAAAACTTTTTGATACACAGTGAGATTAGACAAAGTAATCGTTTAATAAAAAACGTTCTTGATTTCTGTTTGATAAAATTTTAGTAAAAGACAGTCACGGTCGGAATACAATAAATTAATTCTTTGTGGTTCTTTCTGAGTATTATCTCTGGGATTATCACTTTAAATTGTAACAGAGAGTCTATATTCTAATGAACTACCAATTGAAAAAAAATTATGAAGTTGAATACTGCGGTGGCTTCTTAAGAGTTTTGTCCTTTTGTCCTGTGTTGAAAGACATATAGCATAACATTTGACATTTCCGTAATAGAGCGTAATAGTTGTTAAGCTGTAAAGTAAGCAAGAAGAACTCTTTTAGACGAGCCTTAACTTTTGTTTAATTCTATTAACTTAGACCAATGTTATTGCCATTTAATATAAACTCATTTGACATTCCCCCACCATTACAGTTTATAAGAAATTGTAACATACGGTTGACAAAAACAAATCATAAATGTTATTCTATATGATGGTAATATTTATGATATAACTTGATGCGCATTTTTTTGTGAAAATGTATTTTTTTTGCTTCAACGTAACAATTGTCCCCCCCCCCTAAGGGCCAGTTGCTATACCCAAAATTAGTTTCCAGCGATTTCTCTCAATTGATTCACCTGTTAAGTTGTTTAGCTCGAAGTTATATTTTAACATTTATCAAGATATTGCCGACGTCCACTCTTAGTTGTCCACTGTTAGTTATCCACTCTTAGTTGTCCTCTCTCTACCTACCTCTTGGAGGATACACTACGGTATTCTAAGCAGAAGAGTACGCCATTTAAGCTTGTGCGTCTTGTACTCACGAAATTCAGAGGCCTTGGAGGTCGATTACTACCTGCTCTGACAGAAAGGCAGCATTAAAAGGATTGAATGCCTCTAGGTTTACACCAAGGCTCGTTCGTGTTACTTATGTAAGTACTGAGTCATGCTGGAGTTTGCGGTAATGAAACGGCGGACGCGTTCGCAAAGCGAGGGTCGGGCAGTCATTTCCTGTATCCTGAGCCGGCTTTGAGGCTAGCAGCAGGTACCATTAGAAGGAAAACAAAGGTGTGGTTGCAAAATAGACATTTTAGGGGATGGAGATGAATCTCTGGACATCTCCTCTAGAGAAGTTATTTAAGGATCTTTGGCCAAGGTGGGGCAGTTCTGTCTCTCATTTGTCAGAAGTTGGCTGTGGTTTTTTTCCTCTGAGAGCAGTCAGGACTTAAGCCTTCAGTTCTATAATTCCCAGAGGGGGAACGGTGCACGGCCACCACCGTTGGAATGATTACCCCATCATCATCCCGGACGGTCCGACGGGGGTCCCCCGGGCCTTCCGGTCGATCATCCAAAGTGCCGGCCGCGTAAGATGCTTAGCTCAGCGCTCGTGTGGACGTCACCAACACGGTCGAAACTGAATGCCGTGTGTATATTCAGTCACCCACCCAAGCGCTAACTGCGCACAAGGCTGCTGCTGCCCCACTATCGAAGGCAGACGCTGTTCATCGTGCAGCCATACTCTTTGGCGCAGCCACGTGTGTCCCCCTGGCTATGGTTACCTGCCGGCCTGCTACCTGACCATAACACCTTCAGATATCAGTTATACGTCACCGTGAAGGCCTTGAGTATCGCAGGCAGACTATACTAGATTCAAGGGTTTTTGATCCTGGATACCTAAGATGGGCAGAACCCAAGCCCATGCTCACCTGTGCAATAAGGGCTGGACTTGGGAACAAGGGTATGGAGACGTGTAGAAGGGCCATAGGCCTGATGGTTCTGGACACCAACCCAATAAAAACATATTTTTGACAATACCCCAAAATTTCAGAATTCCCATTATGTTTTGAACACACCCCATACTTAGCTACGGCCCTGCCGAAGACGCAAGTGACCGTGTTGTTAAGGGAGGCGCACCACAGATTATCAGCGAAGATATATATTGACAGTGGTAATTGCACACTAAGTACACCTCAACCTGACCCGGATCTCATCAGATACAGATCGATAATGCGGCGACATGTTACAGGAACGATTTAACGTACACAGCGGCACACTGGGTATTCGATTAAAGAGCCCGATGCGATGTCATACATTGTTTAGGTTCACGCCCAACTTCAGCATCCTATCCTGAATCCAATTAAAACACTTGAAACACTTCCAAACATTCCTTGACTACGTCAAAGGCTTACAAGTTCCATGTTCTGTAGCGTGTTGTTTGAAATGACCCACGTGTTTCCTTATAAGGTTTTGTAGGGCCCAGGTTGAGGTTAAACTTCAGTTACTTTTGTAGGATAAGTTCATTCAAACAAAAACTTCTTATTTTTCTATTTGCGACGTTTCGACTTATATTAAGTCATCCTCAGGCAACTAAAGCAATTGATGGTGTAGGCTATAAACAGATCAACTTGAACGACAGTTATATACAAAAAAAAGAGCTAACAATGACTTTTACTTCCCACACCGATAGGTGAGGTGAGTATTGTGATCGAGAAAATTTTCGATTTTGAGATAATACACTTTTTGGGCGTTTCATGGTGTCTACGTAACAAAAATCCGCGTCACTCATTTCCGTCGGTCTGTCTGTCTGTCTGTCTGACTGTCGGTCTGTCTGTCTGTTTGTTAGCGTTCTTCTAACGTCGTAATCTCAGTAACCGCTGCATAGATTATGATGAAATTTAGGTAGGATATGTTGCGGGATCGTAATAGGTAATGTTCCTATAGCTTTTTAAATCGTTGTATGGGGGGCCGGAGTAGTTAAAAAAAGAACGAAAAATTTCAAATATTCCTCAAACTTCGTTTTTAGGCATTTTAGGGGTCTCTGATCATTTTCTACTTTTTTTTGGGTGGGGTTGAATTTGGGGTGGTTGGGGGTGGGGGGGTTGTAAAACTGAAAAATTTGTTGTATTCATAATGCGGTGTCAATCGACCCGTGAATGATAAATCTAGCGACATTTAGATCGTTCTGTATTGCGTAATGCAAAAATTATTGATTTTAATGAAATTTTGAGATAGTATTACTATCGCGACGAGGATGGAAAACGCGTATGTTTTAGAAAAATCATATCAGTGGCGGCGCAACAATAATAAAAACACTAAAAATATAAAAGAGCTCTAACTTCGTTTTTAGATGGTTTGGAGACTACTGATCATTTAGCATCGTCCAGTTGAAGCATGCAGAAAGAAACTGTTGCGTCCTGCCTTCTAAGGAGGGAAACGCAAGAAATTGTTTTACGAGAGTTTTTGTGATGGATGCTTTTTTGCGGGCGGGTATGGGTTGATTTGGTTGCAAGGGGATTGCAGACTATAGCTTCATATACTACACAAATACCTCAAATACAAGAAAAGTGTATCTAATTGTATCAAATATCCTTCGATTTGAACTACACTACTGGTTCGAGTGTTTCCTTTGCGAGAAACATCAAGAAAATGAGTTTCACAAGTGACCTCAAGGATATCACAATCCTTGACATCGTGCCTGTTGCAATTCAGGACATGTTCCAAACAAGGACTGTAACACCGCCTTGACAAGCTAGACAATGAGTCGTCATAAAACAGACAGAATTTTAGTACAAGAACAGGAAACTCAAGCCATACCATAGAAATTATTAGTCAAATTATCATCAACGATAAAGAACGCTTTCTCTATTAAATAAAGTTTAAGGAATCTATAGAAATGCTTAAAATGCAGTGATATGTTAAGTGCGAAGTATAGGCGTGACGTTGTGTCAGCCTCCCACAAAGGCTGAAAGCCTATGACGCTGTAGAAGCGTTGCTAGAGGATAGGTGTCGGTGCACGTTAGGTATAAAACAAATTCCACGGCAGCTCATTCCATAGTATCGGAGTTCTCTAAAAGAAAAATTGCTGGAGGAGACTGGTTTGGGGAGTAAAGACCTCGACCTGGTAAGAATGAGCTCGCAGAACCTCTCTATTGTTCCTCCTTCGGACGGCCTTCGATGTTATTATCTAGGAGAGCTCACTCGAACACCTTCCGTGATAGAATCTGTAAAACAGGGATAGGTCAGCCACCCTCCTTCGATGTTCCAGGCTGTGGAAGTCCTTTGTGAGGTTAGGCGTATCGATAAGTCTAATTGCTTTCTTCTGGATAGTGTCCAGAACCTTTTGTAAGCACCAGTTCAGGTTAAGGGAGTTTTAAATAAAAGAAAGCTGAATGAATGACCACACCTTTACTTCAACATTACTCTTACAGTGTATATTTCAACAGTATACGGTTCTAACCAATAAATCAGTGTGTACTTACTGCTATTCTGAGTTACAGCCAACAGTATACAATAATTTAACACGCAAGAATACGTTCACCCTCCACGCCTAAACATACAGCCAACAGCCAACAACTCCTCAGACGGTACGTCCTGTACGACGTATCCAAACAATCTCCCTGCCGGCGCAACGCGCAACTGTCACCCGATAGCGGGCAGCACACAAAATAATAGCTCGCACAAAGACGTTAGATGTCAGGAATAGACGACTAAGTTACCGAACGCCTGGATAAACTGTAATAAAGCTAACACTTTATAGAGTATTTGGGAGCGCATCCCCACACATGGGAGCAAAACTCCAAAGATGTTCGGATCTGCGGCTTGTAGAGCAGCAGTAGTTGCTCTGGTGTATACCGCTTCCTACAGCGGAACAAAATTCCAAGCTTCTGGGATGCCGTTTTAGCAACACTGGCGACATGTTACTGTTAATGTTGATCTCCAAAAGCTTGGCGGATGAATTTGGAAAATCGCAACTCTAACTTTTATTATAACCGCGTGGAAAGTACTGAGTCAAGCCAATTGACGCAGTGTTTGTGGTTATGTGGCCTAAGCAAACATGACGTACCGGGACGGCGATAGCCTGGCCGACCAGTGTGGGCCGCAGTATTTGTCTTGTGCAAACTCTGGAGAGGCGCTAGCGGACGGAGCGGCTCCGGCGAAGCCCTTGCATGCATTATCCTCCTAAAAGGAGGATATCGCCGGCACGACAGAGCGTAATTACGGAACGGCATCAGCGCTGACTGAGCGGAATTACTTTAATTGGACCTACTGTCGGCGCGGCGTAGACACGGCGGTACGTGCGGATCTTTCCAAAATGCAATGCTTCTTAAAGCTTTGTACACACTACTAGACCATATTGCGCGATTTGTCTATTGACTGTCTATAGGCAGTCTAAAGACACGGTCTATAGTCCGTCTAGAGACACTATTTTTTGTCTCGTCTAGCGTTTACACTAGAGATAAGAACTCTTACATACAGCAATTGTGCCTGGAAATAGAGATACATGCCAATACTAATCATCCGAAAGAGATGTTTTTTAAGGTCAAATGCCTCAGTCGGGATTTTAAACCCAAATCTTGGGCTGTTAAAAATCCCGAGGGACAGCTAATTACCAACTTGCATGAGGCTATTGAGGTATGGCGAAATTACTGCGAAAACCTGTACCATGAGGATGGCCCTCAGGCCGTCTCATTTGATTTTGAATATGAACCTGATATTCTTTTGTCTGAAGTGGAACATGCCCTCAACAAGTTAAAAACT
This sequence comes from Callosobruchus maculatus, assembly GCA_951848785.1. Lineage (NCBI taxonomy): Eukaryota > Metazoa > Arthropoda > Insecta > Coleoptera > Chrysomelidae > Callosobruchus > Callosobruchus maculatus. The sequence continues at coordinate 6,099,420 of CATOUR010000083.1, forward strand.
AATAGAGCTACAGGCATTGATGGTATTTCTGCCGAAACATTAAAATGCTTGTGTGAAGACGGCATCTCTTATATAATATTTGTAAAAGGGTCTGGTCCTCCGGTGTTTGGCCAGATGAATGGTGCACATCCATTTTTGTTCCACTTCATAAGAAAGGATCTCCAACAAATCCAGACAATTATCGCCTACTTTCGTTAATCTCTCATGCAAGCTAGGTTCTACTGTATATTTTACAATCTCGTTTGAAGGGTTTTATTGGCTGGCAAATCTCTCAGGCGCAGGCAGGTTCCGTAAAAGGACGCGAACAAATCTTAAACTTAAGACAGATTATCGAAAAAGCCAGAAAGCATTATTTTCCCGTTTTTATCTGCTTTGTGGACTATTCTAAGGCGTTTGATAACGTAAGGTGGCCTAAACTGTGGGAAATCCTTATCTCCGTGGGAGTCCCTTACCACTTAGTATTTCTCATACAGCAACTCTATGAATCTAGCTCAGCTCGTGTAAGAATGGATGGTAACCTGTCTGGTCAGCAACCAGAAAAGAAGTTCGTCGGGGATGCGTATTATCTCGATGTTATTTAACATTTACTCTGAATTTGTGATGAGACAGGTATTGGACAACTGGAATGGCGGTATAACTATTGGCGGAAGCAAAATAGCTAACTTAAGATCTGCTGACGACACAACCCTTATTGCTGCTTCTCGGGAAGAACTAGTAGCTCTGTTGAACGTCTTAGAACAACACAGTGCAGCATATGGTCTTGGTATTAACTACAACAAGACCAAGGTTATTATCGTAGATCGAGAGCATGACAATCATCGAGAAATAAAGTCAATAGGCCGTTGTGAGGTAGTTCAAAGTTTTGTGTACCTCGGTTCTTTGATCGACAATTCAGGTAGCTGCAAGAATGAGATTCGACGGCGCATTCGACAGGCGCGGGTGGCCATGACAAAGCTTACTAAAATATGACGTGACCACAACATTACTAAAGCTACCAAAATGTCACTGGTTCAGTCTCTTGTGTTCTACATATTTTTGTATGCCTCGGAAACTTGGACTGTTAAAAAGGCAGATCGAGCTCGCATAGATGCTTTTGAAATGTGGACATGGAGGAGAATGCTGAGAGTTCCTTATACCGCCCATCGAACTAATGTTTCCATACTGGATGAGCTCGGTAATCCAAAGAGACTATCCTCCATTGTGTCGATGAGAATGCTTACATTCTTCGGACATGTTCACAGAAGCGATAATATGGAGAAACTTTTAGTTCAGGGTCACGCCCCGAGCGGGCGGCGCCGTGGCCGTTCCCCTACACGCTGGGTGGATACGACGAAACAGTTGCTAGATATGAGTATCAAGAGCGCCACTGAACTGACAGTAAATCGCGAATGATGGCGAGCTACAGTTCTCAAAGCTGTTGATAATATTCGTGTTGGCAATACTCTAGCTCCGACTTAATGCATTTTACGAGTTCACAGCATGTCTGTTAAGACATTGTGACAATGATGATGAGCGTCTACACTACAATCTGTAGATTTAGACGGGACAAAGAATTTTTCATCAGTCTCAGCTTCGCTGTCCACTATGGAGGACATTGCTTTGTGCGGAATAGGTTCCTGCTTAGTGATAATTAATTGTGAAAGGAAGTGGAAACATAAATGTTGGTGGACGCGAGAAGTGTTAGCAGAAGTACCTTCGTACGGCAATACATTACAAACAAATTAAAACTGGAAGAAGCCAAGAGTTTCCGGAATTTCTCTCGGCTGACGCCTACTGATTTTGATGCTTGCTTGCTTGTGAAGGTCGGGGGGTAATGAAGCGAGAAACAAAATTTAGAGAAACACCCCCAGCTTCTCTTCAACTCGCAGTCACACTGCGTTTCCTAGCAAGTGCATACTGATTCACGAGCCTCATGTATACCTTCAGAATATCTAAGCAGCCTATATCAAAAATTTCCTTTCTACCCTGTTTTTTTAGTTGGGATTTTTAACATCCCACAAACAATGACACGTTTGAAAATCTTCAATTAGTTTTAAAACCTCCTCATTCGACGACATCTCCAAAAATCAGTGTATAAACACAAAAAATAAAGAACCACACCAAGAGCCGAACTCAAAAACAGCCAAACCGCGCCACTCGGTAGCTGGAGACAGACTGGGACGTCTCGTCTCTAGACTCCGATTGACGTCCGCACTGTCAAAATGTTGCGCAACATGTCTAACGTTGCATGAAGTCTCCCATTTCTATCGGGAGACCATAAACTTGCGATTTTTGTCTCCCAACAGGCCCGTAGACGGGAAGTAGTCTATAGACATGTCTACGTAGACAACCTTAGACAGGTCTCTGAGACTAATATCGTGCAACATGTCTACTAGTGTGCACAAGGCTTAAGGCGTGGCACAGAAAAATCTGTCAAAGATTTACGCTCTGATTCCATGAGTCGTTGCACTCAGCATTCCTCAAACACAGCGATGCTTTATCCAATGGGAAGTGTATAGTTGGTAACGAATTATATCGTATTGTCGATTCAACTACAAGATGTCATTGGATTCCAATGAATAATTCAATCGCAGCCTGTCGTTGAATCGAATCTGTCTTTGGTAATTGATGCTAATCTACTTTCTTTTCCTTGGACTGACAGATTTTATTGCGAGGACAGCTGATTGATTCGTTTGGATGTTTAATGGTGTGATTTTGTATGAAGTTATAAGGACCATGATATAAGAATTAGACACTGCACCAACCCCAATTTATCAGTAGACCCTACGTTTAATATATAACTGGACACATTTCAATCACACAATTGCTGCTGACATACGCGAAACCACGATATGACACAATACGGCAAACAACGGAACAACACAACGAAACAACCCCGTCCATGTTGGCGCCGATAATAACCTAAGACGATCCTTCTCTTCTTTCTTTTTACGGTCATTGAATCGGGATATCAGTCCCGCTGAATACTGATTATAGTTCAGCGAACAACAAAGGCTATTGAATTCGATATATGTTGTTGTTGGTACGAATACTAATTACCAATTTCTCTAACGGTATAGCATGGGTTTATTGTTCGTGTAATAGTTACCTTTCCAAACTAAAAAATTTTTATCAGATGAATTATCACGAACTGTTGTTGCAGAAATACTTTTTGTACATCGAATAGATTGTATGCTTTGCTTAAATGAAACATAGGGTAAATTTTGAAAGCAAAAGCATGCTTTGATTGCATTGTAGATATATCAATACTAGTATATTAGAAGAATTATACATATCATTAGAACGGATATAAAACTATTTTGAATTTATTGGCGTATCTGTAATTACTTCGAATATAAGGATTGAATTCTTTCAATAACATGGAATTGAAACAACTGTAAATATATTTAAAGCGATGGAAAAACATCCAAACACTAACAATGGTGGTGTGGTTCTGTCTCTTGTTGGGCAGAAGCCGGCTAAAGTTACTTGTAGGCTTGCATGCCATAACATCTTCAAAAGTCACTTGCATGTAATGGGGGTGACAAGCGACCCAGCATGTGCACGCAGTGGCAAGGAGGAGGATCTCAAGGGTCCTTGAACCTGAAGACATGAGATGGAGAGTACCCAAGGCCTTCCTCACCTTCGCGGAGGGCTAGACTTGGGAACTAGATTCAGGGAAGGTGCAAAAGGGCTCGTTTGTAGGCCTATACACTAGTGGATCTTGTCACGTAAAAACATCTCTCCTTTTTCCATTGAACAACTGTCTTTCTGTTTAGCACACTTATCCCATGACAAAATTCACTTGACTTCTAAGAAATAACTTTTCGATAATCTGCTTAGTAAACCCAACATAGAATTGTAGAGATCTAGCTCTGGCTTAAATCTTCGACCTCTCAATTCCTTTTTGACTTCAGAAAATAAATAAAACCCACATGAATCCGCACGGACACAGTCTGGAGAAATAGAATAGGGGCCAGTCAGTTTGTCTTTTATGTGTGTGCTTTTTTGATAGTATAATTGTTACGCTACCATTGCACTGAACAGTATCCTAAATATATGAATTAGAATAGTAGTTTCTTCCGTTTTACAACTTTTGGTGCATAAAATCGAAAACATAGACAGCATTTTAAGATAAAATAAAGTTTTAGAGCTTGTTGACATCACGGAGCATCTTTTCCTCTTAATAAAAACAAATCCATAGTACTTTAGTTTGTCAAGCCCCCTTGAGAAAAATTGAAGTACTGACGGTTAAGACAAGCAATATGGGCAGTAGTAGAGATTTATAATTTTGGGGGTGTAAATTAGAGTAAATGTTGCATCTTTTCCTATAATTGCATTACCCAATGAGATATTCATTTTTGGTCACGTGACGTCCGATTCAAACTTTTTGATGAGACATCCTGTATATTAGCAACTTTTTGTATTCCTCCCGCTAAAACAATTCCAAAAAACTAGTACACTTGAGGTCTAAAGTATTCAGTTCAAGAGCTACAGCTACTTAAAGTATTGTAATTACCATTAACGTGTTATACATGTTATAATCAGTGGTAGTGGTACAATCTTTAAGTACCTGTAGCTCTTGAATTAATCACTTTAGACCCCAAGTGTGCAGTTTGTTGTAATTGTTTTATCAGGAGGAACACAGAAAGTCGCTAATATACAGGGTGTCCCATTAATAATTTTGAATCGGATGTCACGTGACCAAAAACCAATACCTCATTGGGTAACATGATAACAAGAAAAGACACAATATTTGCTCTAATTCGTATCCCCAAAATTATAATTCTCAACTACTGCCCATTTTTGATATATTGCTTGCTTTAATCGTCATGGGACACCCTGTATGTACAGAAATATAGCCTTTTCTGGCACCTATTCTATATTCTAAAGCATTGTGTGAGAAATACCACGCAGCATTACTCACAGAACTAATATTTGTGAAAGGCCTGACATGTGTCAGTGCAATGTTAAGTCAATATTAGTTTTGGCGAGTAATATTTGATTAGCCTTGAACTTAATTCGCTTGAATATTGAATTATGTGAAATTTATCCTGCATCTGATATTTAGCAGTGCTGAGTAACATAATATGCAAATTTGTAGGACGCCAGTTTCCATTCAATACGAGTTGTAACTCTTGATATGTAGGTGGTTGCAGTGCAGATTGGAAATTTATAAAAAACCTTAAAACTACCTTTGCTCCCTACTTAAACTATAATGAGCAAAGGCAAAGGCAGTATTGCAATTGTTACTTTTAGCTATTTTTTGAATTTTGGAAAGGACATGCAAAATGTTCGAATAATCCAGCCACTATTTTGTAGAACTTTTTATCAGCTATAACTTTTTCTATCTTGATAATTTTCCATTCGTTGGTCAGAACATTCCAAAATCAAAAATTTCAGATTCTTCAGACCTTCAGGTTTACCTAAAAAATTGGAAATCTCTATTCGGATTTCTATTATGATGAAACCTCGTATCTGGGATATTTGACGGTGCTGATTACAAATCCGGTGGCAATTTTGAGTTTCAGCTTCATTTGACGAAAGTAAAAATTTCAAGTCTCTCAGCTTTTCAGGTTTGCCTAAAAAATCGATAACCTCTATTTGGCTTTCTGTTAAGTTGAAACCTCGTGTTTTAGATAATTTGACGGTACTGATTACAAATCCGGTCGCAGTTTTGAGTTCCAGTCTCGTATGACGAAAATAAAAAATGTCAGATCTTTCAGATCTTGAGGTTGGCCTAAAAATCGAAAATCTTTATAAAGATGAATTTTCGTCATTTGAATGATTTGAGGATGCTGATTGTTTTGTCAATCCGGTGACAATTTTGAGATTCAGTCTCGTTTGACGAAAGCAAAAAATTTCGCGTCTTTCAGATCTTCAGATTTGCCTAAAAAATCGATAATCTCTATTTGGCTTTCTGTCAAGATGAAACCAGATCTTCGGGTTTGCCTAAAACATCGAAAATCTTTATTTGGCTTTCTGTTAATATGAAAACTCGTGTCTCAGATAATTTTAGGGTACTGATTACAAATACGTTTGCAGTATTGAGCTTCAGGCTCGTTTGACGAAAATAAAAAATTTCAGATCTGTCACTTCTTGAGGTTGGCCTAAAAAATCGAAAACCTTTATTTGGCTTTCTATTGAGATGAATCGTCGTGTTTTGGATACCTTGAGGATGCAGATTACAAATCCGGTCGCAGTTTTGAGTCGAACTCGTAAATGTTCATTTGGCTTTCTATTAAGATAAATACTCGGCTTCTGGATAGTTTAAGGGTGCTGATTACAAATGCGGTCGCATTTTTGAGTTTCATTATGGTTCACAAAAATAAAGAATTTCAAATCTTCAGGTTTAGCTAAAAAAAAAAACGAAAATCTTGATTTTGCGTTCTATTAAGATGAAGCTTCATGTTTTAGATAATTTGAGGGTACTGATTACACATCCAGTCGCAATTTTGAGTTTCAGTCTCATATAGCGAAAATCAAAGATTTCAGATCTTTCAGGTCTTCAGGTTTGCCTAAGAAATCGAAAATGTCAATTTGGCTTTCTGTTAAGATGAAACATTGTTTATTACATAATTTGAGGGTACTGATTACAATTCCGATCGCAGTTTTGACTTCTAGTCTCGATTTTGAGGCCAGTTGTTTCATAACTTCCACGAGGGGGGACGGTGCACGGCCAGTACCGTTGGAATGATTACACCATCAACATCCCGGACGGTCCGCCGGGGGTCCCCCGTCCGGGCCTTCCGGTCGATCATCCAAAGTGCCGGCCGCGTAAGATGCTCCGCTCAGCACTCGTGTGGGCGACACCAACACGGTCGAAACTGAATGCCCTGTGTATATTCAGTCTCCCACCCAAGCGCTAACCGCGCACAAGGCTGCTGCTGCTGCCCCACTATCGAAGGCAGACGCTGTTCATCGCGCAGCCACGTGGGTCCCTCGACTTTCAAAGCTACGCATGTCACAACCCTATGCAAGGACAGCTCCTATGTTCACTTTTCCTACACATCAAAACTATTTCAAATTACTATGCCCTTCTTCTGAGAAATTCCCCTTACAATACTAGCTCAACAATTCAACTTTAGCGAATTCTGCGAGCGGCACCCGAGCGACAGCTGTCTGACGACAAATTTAATCACGTGACGTAGGCAGACGGCAGCGCCGCCTTACGCCGCAAATCTCGACGGCCGAATTGCCGAATGCCTTCCATCCTATCTGGGAATAATTAATTTGTACTCTCCATTATGTGCAGTTCGTTATTACACCTTCCTAGCGCACCGGCATGGCAGTCGCCACCCTTTGCCGTGATGAAAGACCAGGCTGCCTTCTACTCCACCTTTGCAGGCCAAGATTTAGCGCAATCCTGAATACTGGAGCGGATATGATGTTATTAGGTTAGGAAAACAACATTTTATACCCTGTTACCCGATACTTTAAACTGTCAGCCGTGTCATCAGCGAACAGCTGTTCGGCTAGTGATAACTGAAAATACCCCAGATTGAGTCTTGACATATCAATTTTAAGCTTTGGAGGCATAAGTAATTGACACTTGGTGACGTTTTTCGTCTATGCTCTGAGGTCTATGCTTATTTTAAATTTTCTCGGCGTTTCTTACAGTATATCAGTATGGCTGGTCTGAATGATGATGATTACGCTTTAAATGAGGTAAGAATGAAAAGAAAAGCATTTTTAGCTTAACCATACACAAGCACTCCATGTACTTACTTTATACTCTTCTCCAATTGTACGTTGTACGTTTTAACCAATAAATATACCACTAGTGATGCAAGCTATCCATTGAATCGTCCTTATTGCTAAATATAGGAGTATTTTGATAGTCTCTAACAATATACAAATCAATAAAATAATCTGTTTCTTTTATCCAACATTTTTGCTGCACATTTCTGGATATTGAAGCAATTTTTTGTTTACAAAAATAGTCATTACTTTTTGGCAATCAGATATTCAGTAAGAATATTTCTAATGCGGTCCTGATCGCAGGATTGCCAATCATCACCACTAGTAAAAAATTAAATTTGAGATACACTTCTTCCTCAGCTGATACCTATCAAATAGACACCACGCCAGTTTAAAGTATCAGGTAACAGAGTAAACTCAATATTTGATTGGTCCACTTATAGCCTGTCACCCTTAGATAAGGAAAGAGAGGGGATACCGCATGCCCGTTTGATGCCATTACTACGTTCCAAAATCCCATCTATCCAGTGAGCAGATGAATGTTCGAGGATAGTCACATGGTTCCAGATGTTAGGGTTGTTGGAATATTTATGAAACGGCAAAGATCTTTTTTTGACAATTTTGACATATCACATAACCTGCGCTGTTTTCTCAATAGGTTCTAACCTCCTTGTTTCCCAGAGTTAGAGTGTCAGAGTAGTCGTACCCGTTAGAATGTCAATGCATACAAATAAAGCAGAACAGGTTATGTTAAGTTGTTAGCTATCAAGTGAAAAATCTCACAAAGGTCGCTAAAATCTCAATTTGATTTCCGAACAAAACGATGACATCCATGGCCTCGGAAATGCAATAACGGAACACAGATTTTTGTTGACAGTTTGATGTTGAGTGAATACTGAAACGCTACAGAGCAAATCGAGGTCTTTGATGGGATTTTGGAACGTAGTATATATGAATTAGCTGTGAGCGAAAATGAATAACTATTTGACAGCTGTCAAAATATTTTTTTATTATATTCAGCGTTTTTAAGACCAATTATTGTAAAATATTGTGGTTTGCATAATGGTAGCGTGTGCAGCTTACGGTTTTAAAAAACACAGCAGCGGGAAGGAGCCAGGAATCACGTATCACAGGTGAATTTAATAGCGCTTTGGTACATTTTTGGTGACATTTAGTAACAGAAACGTCTGTCGCGCGTTCCGTCCTCCCTCTTTCCTCGTCTAAGCTGTTACCTGATACTTTAGACTGTCAGCCTAAGGGCTGTTCCAAATTACGGTTCTATCACCGTCCTCGAACTGTTTTCATCGTGCCCCGCCCATTTTGTGATTCTAGAATCGATGATTGGTTGGTACGCTGGTGTACCGTCCGTCACCGTTTTTAGAACTGTAAAATGGGCGGAGCATGATGAAAACAGTTCTAGGACGGTGATAGAACCGTAATTTGGAACAGCCCTCTTGTCAACAGCAAACAGCTGTTTGGCTAGTGATAACTAAAAATACCCCAGAATGAACCTTGACACATGCCTTGACGGAATACGTACCGGGCTGCACTCTATGCTGGTACCCCTAATGACGAGTAACTGACGCAATGATAGTTTCTAATAATATACCTACAAACGGAAAAATGTATTTCTTTCGGTCAAGCATTTTTGCTGTGAATTTTTAGATATTGGGTGAACTATTTCCTGCTCACAAAAATAGCTCGAAAAATAGTTATTATTTTTTGGCAACTAAAAAATTAAATCTGAGATGCACTTCTTAATCAGCTGATACAAATAGACGTCAAGCCAGTCCAAAGTACCTATCAGGTAACAGGGTGTACCCACATGATCAATGAATGAATAAATGATCACATGAAGGAGTGTTTCTGCGTAGATATAAGAATATCGGTATACACACCCAGTACCAATCCCTAAAGGAAATGGCACTTAGCTTTCGGAATGTGAAGTCGATATCAAAAGGAATTATTCTGAAATTCGTATTTGTTACAGAGATACCAACATTTGAGGCTTTTGGAAAGAAAAGGTTTTCACTTCTAGCTATTGAAAATTCTTCATTTTGTATGATATCATCGATTTTTATCCAGTCGAATCCAAATTACACTGATAATAATGCAGTCAGTACAATTATCGGTCACTACAATTGAATTTGAAAACTTCTATCGGAATTAATTTCAAAATGTTCAAAATTTCAAGCATAAATGCCCTCATCGGTCATAACGTCACTCGGACGTCACATCCAAATTTTAAGTTTTAAATGACGAAATCATCAAAAAAATTATAGAAGAATACATGCTGCTGCTGAGGATAGCTGTATAGAAGGTCAAAAAGAAGAAGCAAATCATTGAAGGCGTACAAATATAACGAGAAACAGCAGTGAAATTAGGTTAGCAAAATTTTAGTGTATATTCTCAACATGTCAATGCCAATACCTCATACAAGGCGTAGCCTTTGAAGTGGCAGTATTTGTATTTATTGCACAGTACAAATAAAGTAATTGAAAAAAAAACATCAAAGAAAAAAGGTATCTGCGCCATCTCTTAGGCAGTGGATACGACCGCTGGTTCGACGAATTTGAAGCTGTCAAAGTTGTAATTGCGGCAAAGTTAGAGCGTTCAATGTTCCATCCGTCTTTTTAACCCTAAGGAGAGTTACAACTCAGAAACAAACATACAGGTGGAGCTAATAAGTATAGTTTAAAAAAAACTAAAAGAACATGATATCGAACTAAAAAGTTAAAAATAAGCTTAAAACAATAGTAAATGAAAAATACTAGTATTATTTTGCAAAAGCGTTGGACTCTCGATTTACGAATAATGTGGTATAAAGGGCCCAGGCTTTTTTTTACAATAATACTAGTATTTTTCGTTCATTATTGTTTTAAGCTTATTTTTAACTTTTTAGTTCGATGTTCTTTAAAGGCGTTTTTTCTTAGTTTTTCTAAACCATATTTATTCTTAATTTTTTAGTTAAATTTGTCATTAAACCTTTTTTTCATTGATGAAATTAGTAGGTTACGAAATGATAAAAAACTAGCGCTCCCGAAAAGCATCGTTCTGATTACAGCGCCACCTGGCGGATATAATATGAACATAAGGTGGCGCCCAGAATTCCTCACCGTCAGTTGTTAGGCACAAGGCCAGGTTGACACATGACACATTACAGTTGAAAACAACAGATGGCGCAGTGTTGCAGTTACTATCACATGACCGACAAAATTCAATAACTATCTTTCTAGGAGCATGGGAAACCATATTTAACCAACGTAGGCAGTTATGCCAACTTTATGGATTTTTCATTAGATATAACAAATTGTTTTGTGAATAGAATAGCCAACTTAGTCTTAAGTCAAAGGAGTGTTACAAGCCCATGATACTACGACTTTAGAAGGTATGCTCACGCGCATGATGCCTTCCGTCTCGCTTCCACCTATGACGTCAGCGTGTGACAAACGGGGTTTGTTTACTCGTTTAGTTACAGGTTATAGCCGAACATTTTCAGTTTATTTTCTTGAGTTTACTCGTTTACCGTAGTAAAGTTTGATAAAACATTAATTATTTGTGATTCTGGAGTTTAACACATATTTAAACAATGGTTTATTGTGTGGTTGTGGGATGTAATAATAAAAAGGTAAAAACTATTCGTCACACTACCGCTACTTGGGATGGTTTGGAAAATTTGGCAGGTTTCGTTGCATTTAAGTTGAAAAATAAGGAGAAACTGAGTTATATCCCAGATTGCACAGATACTTCTCTCAGTTGGGTCAACCATTTAACAGAAGGTGGACTACAAAAACATACAGATGAGTTCTTGGCAAAATATAATGAGCTCGGCCATATATTTTCCAACTATAATGGAAACGCTTTGAAAATTGAAAAAAAACTTGCGAATTCAAACAAATTATCAGAGAATATATATGTGACTGATGAAGCAAAGATGAGCTTGTTTTCTAGATGCAAAATGTACTTCAGAATACGAACTCTTGATAGGGGAATTAGAGAGACCTCGAATATTATAAAACAAATTCACTAACATTGTAAAATAGTATAAAGTAATAAGTATACAGGGTCCTGCGACGGTGTATCCAGCTTTCCTAGCGCCTTTCCTATTTGGAATAAAAAAAAGCTACATAAAATAAAAATGCGCTAAAAGATGGTTGGAGATCTACAGGTTGCAGAACGTATTTTGATATTTCATTTTCAGTGCATATAGAGAAAGGCTCTTATTCACCCCTTTTTCAGTTCTTATTGTCTGTCCAAAATATACTTTCCCATAGACTCATATATACAGAATCAATACCTAACTACAACACAAGAGAGCAACAAATAATGTGCCCTATACCCAGGCCATCAGAAACCATCACTACAAGTGGATTAAACTTTTTAATTCAAACATATTATTAAACACATACATCGTGTGAAATCATTTTGAAAAAAATTGAGGAAAAACCTGTTATTACTAGGAATCTTTGGTATACGAGAATTCACCTGTACTAGCTAAATACAATGCCCAGAAACATATTGTATTGTTGTACTGTGATATGTTTTTATCTTATGTTTAACATATACGCGGTTGCGACATATATTTGAATAAATAAAAAATAAGAAAATTTGGTAATGTATTTTTCCACCAATCATTAGCAGAAAAAAGTCAATATTCATTCGCCATAAACATAATGCCATTATGCTTGTTCATGATTTTTAAAAACCTCGAATGACAAAATCATGTTATTTCTTGTCTACCTTTTGTTAAGAGAATTATACAGTAAATACATATGCAAATTGGCTTGAAGAGCTGGTGACGCAACATCATAATCTATATATAAAAAATAAGAACGGTAATCAACGGCTCCTGAATGGAGTATATAAAAATTCCACCCCCTGCCCGAGAAATTTTCCCACAAAAATATGGTTTCACTAGGCACTCCAATCAACCTCTTATATGAGATTTCAGAAAAATACGTCCAGACCACTCTGGCTCTGTTCTTTTTCCACAATGTAATTTTTTTTGAGTACATACATAGATTCAAATTTTTGTATCTGAAATTCAGAACGCTCGGAACTACTGCAAACGGGTCAGGCGTCGATTAACATCAATTCTCTGTATAACTATTTCACCAATTTTTTATTCAGATATAGAGCAATATGTACCGTTTATATTATACGGTGCATGAGCTATTTTCATTTTGTATGAATATTAAATATCTAAGACAGACATAACAGGAAACGAAATAAAACTTTCAAAAATCAATGCTTTGGCGCCATGTGCTTGTACACTTTTGTCACACGGTGACGTCATGCGCAGACCAGTTCGAAATCTGTCCGCCAAGTGATCATATCTGTCAGTGTCGTAGTATCATGTTACAAGCCCACAAACCCATAAACCCACATACAGGTGAAGCTAATAAAAGCGTGTTAAAAACACGTCTGCGCCATATGTTAGTCAAAATCATTTTTGGTCCGTTCGATTAACCCTAAGGATACTTACAAGCTCACAAACAAACAAACATACATTTTAAGCTGATAAAAGTGTATTAAACAGCTATGAAGAGACATTGTTATCAATGAGTGGTTAGTCCGCCCCGAAACATCACGGAGTACTTCCAGACACCCCTCTATCAGTTATGCGGAAGCAAAGTGTCCTTCTTTATTTGTCTCTCTGGCGCATGCCGAGATTCCATTCCAGATATACATTCGCTGCCAAAAAAAAGCGAAATTCGCCAGACGTGCAACATTTATCTTCCCTAGGTGGCATTTTAATAAGCGGTGCATACGGCATTTTTGCATTATTTGATATTTAATTTTAGTTTATGAAAGACGATTGTTCGACGACAAAACAAGCTAATAAATCACCGGCGCACCGGGCTGGATGTAAAATGGCGGGCGCACTTTATTAAAAAAGTAATTTTTCATTTAGGGGCGGGAGGAGGGGTGAGGGAGTCGGGTCCGTGGCTGGAGTAAAAACATATGTCGCTTCGACTCCCGCCAATCATTAATCAGCCTCTGTTTACCGAACGGACACTTTATTATACCGAATCGATCAGGGGGCGATAGGGGATCTGGGGGAAACTCCAACGGGTCTTCATACCTGAGTAATGAACCTATTTTTACGACAGAAGCACTTCTACGTAGCACTAACACCCGTATGCACCGTAAGTCATTTGCGCGATTAGTTACGTAAACCTGGATTAGATTACTTGTTTACTATGCACCGCAAACTGGCAATTTTGACACTGTCATTGTCAAAACAATCTTGTGAACACAACTCTGCCGTATCTCCAATCTGGATTAGTTAATCTCTTGACGGTGCATGGCTAGATGCCAAAGATTAGCAAAACGCGATTACGGAACTAGGATTAGAATCGCCAAACGGTGCATACGGGTGTAATACATTTGTTTGACCATTATATTTTGAGCAGGATCATGTAACATTTCCGAACTCTTTTCAGAAAAATCTGCGTTGCCCAGATCCTGAGGCTCACCCGCAAAAAATCTAAAATGTTTATTTGACCTTCGATGAGGACGAAACCTCGCATCCTAGATAATAAAAGTATCCTAATCACAAATCCGGCCGATGTTTTGTGTTTTAGTCTCGTTCAACGAAAATGGAAAATCTGCGATGCCCGGGTCCTGAGGCTCACCCGCAAAAAATCTAAAATCCTTATTTGATCTTCGATGATGACGAAACCTCGCATCCTAGATAACTAGAGTATCGTAATTATAAATCCGGCCGATGTTTTGGGTTTTACTCTCGTTCAACGAAAATGGAAAATCTGCGATGCCCGGATCCTGAGGTTCACCCGCAAAAAATCTAAAATCTTCATTTGAGCTTCGATGAGGACAAAACCTCGCGTCCCAGATAATGAGGGTATCCTAATCACAAATCCGGCCACTGTTTTGAGTTTTAGTCTCGTTCAACGAAAATGGAAAATCTCCGATGCCCGGATCCTGAGATTCACCCGCAAAAAATCTGAAATCTGTATTTCACCCTCGATGAGGACGAAACCTCGCATCCTAGACTTTTTTTTACAATAGAAGCCTTTCTACGTAGCCCTAATACATTTGTTTGACCATTATATTTTGAGCAGGATCATGTAACATTTCCGAACTCTTTTCAGTTATTTGACAATCTGGAGGTCGATTTCTAAATGTATATTTAATAGTATATTCTTCAACGATGCGGTAATGACGGTAATAATTCACGTATTGAAGCTTGTAAATCAAGAAGTGAGTTATTACGTTGATATATTGTCACCAATGTGGATGGATACATGTGATTATGTATCAGCGTTGGAAGATATATCTGTTACAGTTAGAAGTAATAATTTAGCAACTAGTTAAAGATGCATAGCTTTCAGCGAATCTTTTAAAAAAGTATAACATATAACGGTATTGACGCTTATTCAACTGATATATTTTTTTAGGTACTATCCAAACTCGACTACTACAAGGATATTTTGAATGCCTCATAACTCAGTTTTATCTCTTTACGTAATTATTATTACGTTGATATATTAACACCGATGTGGATGGATCCGTGTGGTTATGTATGAATGTTGGACGATATATCTGTTACAGTTAGAAGTAATAATTTAGTATCTAGTTAAAAATGTATTGCTTCCAGCGAAACTTTAAAAAAGTATAGCATATAAAGATATTGACGCTCATTCGGCTGATGTATATTTTTAGGTACTATCCAAACTGGACTGCTACAAGGAGATTTTCAATGCCTAATAATTCATTTTTATCACTTTACGTAGTAGGTGCTATATATACAGAGTGGTCAATAAATAATTACAATTTTGTCTTTCAATAGTATATTGTCCAACGATGCGGTTATTGCGGTAATAACTCACGCGTCCAAGTTTGCAGCAAGAGCCGTCGGCGTAGCTTAGTTGGTACAATAAAATTCGTATGGCCTCAATGGTCAAGTGTAAGAGGAGCTGTAGCTAACCTTAGCCATTGTGCTGCTTACCTTTTTACTATAGATACAGGTCTCTGTATTGGCAAGTTATTGAATAAATACGTTGTATTATTATTATTTAATGGACTTATTGTTACTACAGTAGTTGTACCAGTTTACAAAAAGGATGACGTAAGAAGTATAGAAAACTTCAGGCCAATCGCAATAATAACAAGGCCCGATGATACAATGCGAGCTTAAACTTGGGTTTAACGTAAGAAGCAAAACGAAGAAAGACTGATAAAATTTTGCAATTGTCGAAAGGAGGTTAGGTTAGTTTCACAATCATATATTAATTTTCACAACGCAAATCCACCACCAAAACTCAAACAACTTGTTTGGGACTACTAGTAAACTAGTGAATCTAGTCAAAAGAATGTCGGTAGTGACACAGGGCAGCCTCAACGCTCATTGTCGACTTGGAAAGTATATTTATATTGTAGAAATCAATCTGTACAATTCTATGTGACACGGACGCCGACTGTTGTAGTAAAAACGATCAATCTATACCCATTTATCCTCAATAATCGATTTTACATTGTACAATAAATTGAACCACATTCGAGTTTAAAAGTACCAACCATCCCACACATGTGTAAATCAATACAGTTGAAAGCTATGAAGTTCCCAAATAAAAACTGGTCGGTAAAAAGCTCAGTAACTACAAATAGTTTCCATTTGGTAGAACTCAATAAATATTTTGTCAATAATAATCTTTTTTGATTTACGTCCGGCTTAGTCAGCTCTGTCCGTTGTTTATACTGCATTGTAAATTGCACCTCGCAGGGCCTTTTTTACATTCAAAGGGATTTTGGTATTTTAATTTATACGATCAAAACGCCGCTATATTGTTTTTTACGCGCGGGCGAAGTTTTAATATGTATGCGCCCCGTTGCCACAACATCCACTGGAAAATATCATTTTTAACTAGGCTAGCCAGAAATGTTTCCTTTAGAGGAAATACGGTCCTTGCAGAAAAAAGTATTATAAAAAAAAGTTCTATATTGCCAACAGTCACCCATTTACAGGAAATACAAGAAAAGAGTAATTAGTAAGAAATATGAAAATATTAAATATAATTTAATACTAAGTTAATAACAAAGAAGATATGTTTAAACTTAATTAATAATAGTACCGTACTCCTACATATAAAAATGACTTTTATACCAAATTCTAATCGAGAAATGCAACAAATACAATTGTATACAAGTTGAGTCATTTGTTCTATAGATTACTAGGTTAAGCAATTTGTTATAGAGGATAGGGCATCGTGGAAAATATCAGAACCTCCACAACGTGTATTAAATAAATTACAACAATAGTATAACGGACATCTGGTTAGTAATTTAGATCTCGGTCTGAAGCAATGGAAGGTAACAGAGTGTCTAGCATTCAGTCTAGGTACTCTAAATTGAATGTCGTTTACGCGTTCCTTAGAGCCTAGTAAACATGACAAAATCACTTGTTTGGCTTTTTGGAATTGGCTTTGAGAGATATTCCAAAAATTATTTCAAATGCCGGAAAATACCGCGCAAACAACCTCTGACGTCAGTGATATCCTATAATGATGATGATGATGATGATGATTGATATTCGATATCGATAGCCAGTGCTAACCTAACATTTTATTATTTTATTTATCTTATGCGCTAATGAAATTGGGGAAAAAATTGGTTTGTGTATGTAATAAAGGTACTACAAGACTTTAAATGAAATAGTGACTTTACTTATGTAGAAAAAGCTGTGTGGTGCTATTTGAAGAAAACTTGGCGGGTGAGTTTTAGGGTTGAAGTAAAAAAAATATTTCGAAAGCCATATTTTGTACCTTTGAAAAAACCACTTTGATTTCTTTTTAACTGTTTTTCTTGCGAAAATATAACGCTTCAAACAACACCTTATTTTATTTAGGTTATGCTTATGATGGCTTATGCAGTCACACATAAAAGTAAAACAGTCAAAAGAATAAAAGTTAGGCTAGATTACTAATTCACTTTGTAAGGATGGGCTTGAATTAGATTCTATCTTTGAATTCATTCATAATGGGATGCGCCAAAATAAAATCATGGCTTCGATTACTTGCGAATATCGGCCACAAACAGGATGAACTGTGATACCTATCAGATATAAAAATGTATTGCAACGAAAATGCTAGAGGGTTAATTGCCTGTTTCAAATATGTTTAAGTATCAATAAATTGAGTCGCATTGTTAAAGAATTCAGATCATCTCTTGTTTGCAGTTGAATCTCACTGACCTGCGCTGTAGCAATATCGATTGTCGATATCGATAAGATACCTGTGACGTCAGCCCTTATTTTAAGTCACGTGGAAAAATTTGAATATATCCTTACTTTTTTGCAAATATCTTTTTTCGGCCGTCAGTAAAATCATGTTTTTTGTTTCCTACTGCTTCTTGATATGGTTTTCTTTACGCTATGTATACTCCCGAGACGATTTCACGACCTTTGCAAGTACCCTATTCTTCAATTGGGTTTTAAAAAGGTAATTTTATGTGATAAATGGAAGATAATATATACCGTCAAGTGGGGTTACTTGGGACACATTTCACCTCTGAGTGAATTTTTTCATCTTATAAGAGATCATAATTTAACTATTTGGTGACTGAGGCATGAATCTGACCTTAAACTTTGTTCCCCATGTGATATTCATTATGTAATAAAAATCTTCAGCTTTTTTTAATTCCATAGTGACCCAAGTTACCCTATGAAGTGGGGTAACATATAATCATCTGTTTTAGAAGTATCAGTATCAATTTAGAAAAGTCACATTCAACATAGTAAAAAGGAAAGCCTTCGGAAATAAAAGCCTTCATTGATTTAATGAAAACAGAAACTATATTATTTTATCAAACTAATAGCGAATTAGAGAAAGAACAATTTTATTCATAATTGAGGCTTATAAGTAGATCAAACTTGAACAAAGGAAAACTCTGAATCCCAAAAACAAAAATTTATTGTCGAAGATGTATTTTCTCCACGAAGAATCGCCAGTTTTGAAATACCTCAGATTTTAGAAGACTTGACAAGTAGAAAATCACAAGTTGAATAACACAACAATGATATTATGTTATAATGTAATGGGAATGTGGGCTTGTCGACAAATATCTATCGTTTGTGCAACAGAAGTTATACAATATCAATTATTTCTCGTAACAATAGAGCAAAATTATTTATATATTATAACAAGGTACTTACTCTTTCAGATACATCAATTTGTCTGAAAACACCTGTCTTGAGAATCATCTCCTGCTATCTCAGAGCATATAGATCTATCAATATTGCCACAGTGAGTTTTTGAAAATTATTTGACAAATCGTCCCATGTTAGACCCCTGTCTTAAGTTACCCCACTTGACGGTACCGGGTTATCCAAGCATTATGGCTAAAGTAATTAAGGCTACATTTGAAAATAATCACTTTTATATAGGGTGTCTAATAAAAGCGTGACATACCAAAGTTATGTTTTTTTGAATGGAATGCTCTATACATTATAGCATATTCAGATTCCTTTGTCAATTCTACTGTGTCTTTATGTATCACACATAGGACTTAAAAGGTGAACCATTTAGGTGCATACTGTATTTTTATTTTTGGTATAGGTAGGTTTCAGAAAAAAATCGAGAACGGCAGAAATTATAAAACTCAGACGGCTGTGACTTTCCTGTATGACCAATAATCAAATCCGTCAGCTTAGTTCAAGTTAAGCGCCAATTTTAATTACGTTTGTGCTTGGAGAAAATGTTCGATTATTTAAGAAAACTTAATTTCTTTCAAATGGGATAGCCTGAATTTTTATACTACCTAATGTAAAATTTGATAGCCTTTCTAACGGTATAAGGTTGTGAATATCAATATCTGGTAGTTTCCAATAGTTTCCATTCAATTTCAAATTTTCAATAAAATCGGTGCTAGTCAATTTTCCTACCTAGAAGCAACCTAGCAGGCCACGAAATATAAACAAAAACGTGTTTAGATCGGAGAAAACAAGTAACCTAGCAGAAAGATACAAAGGAATTGCAGGCGTAGGGATGTGGCGACCCCATCGCCCAGAGGTGATGGTACACCTTGCACTGACGACGGTGCATCATGTACTATTATCTCTGCAATCAGCCACAGGGGGGAGAAGTGCAGTCACTTAGCTTCGCCCGCGGTGCAATCACCCCCACATCGGAATATTTCCGGGAAACTAGAAATAGGTTCCCGGAAATAGGCGGCGCCAAATGGCCTCACGGTTCATGTTCCGTCGCTGGGCTGATGTTCTCGGTTTCTCATAAGTGACAAATTTGATTAATTAAAAGTAAAAAAATGCTCAATGGCTCTTCCAGGATCAAAAGATTCCGGAGGTAAAATACCTGGCCGTTCGGATCTCCGGGTGCCAGTTGGTCCGGGGGGAACATTAAGCGAAGTTTGTTTAAAGAATTGTGCTGCCACTCCTCGTCAGGCTAACAACAGAAGCCGTCCTTCGCAGCAACTTCGCACTGACGACAGGCCCGAAGGCCAGAGAAACTTTTTCAGAGCCGACTTTACAAATATACGAGGTCTTGCCTCCAACATAAACTCTGTCCATCAACACCTTCAGGCAGAGAAGCCACACATTCTGGCTCTTACGGAAACTCAAGTCGGCTCTTCAACAATGGATAACTGCTTTAGATATCCCGGATATGACTTATACACCCGATTTAGACGTAGGTTTGGCGTATGCGTGTACGTTAAATCTGGGCTTTCTTGTCATCGAGAAGAAGAGCTCGAACTGGAAGGATTTGACATCATATGGCTCAAAATATCCTTCCAAAACCATTCCAAATTTATATGCTGCATTTATAGGCCACCAATCAGTAACAACTGCAAAGAGCTCTTCGAGAAACTTTCAGCCACTGTGGACGCGCTGCAATCAGATCACCCTCATTCAGAGATAGTCTTTCTGGGCGACTTCAACGTTCACAACTCTTACTGGCTGAACCACTCAAACAAAACGGACGACGAGGGACGTGAAGCTGAAGCCTTCGCTATCAGCTGCGGCTTGGAGCAGATAGTCAATGAACCAACAAGGATTCCCAGCCGCCACGGAGATTTTGCTAGTCTGTTGGACCTATATCTCACAACTACTCCAACGGTCTACACAGTGAAGGTAACTGCCCCACTGGGATCGTCTGACCACAACACCGTCTCAACGCTATGCAGAATGCATTTTCCAGATCTCTACCATGCAAAGCCTCGTCGGGTTTGGCATTACGGATCAGCAAAGTGGGACGACCTAAGGGAATACTACCAGTCCTTTCCCTGGAACGACGTCTGCTTCAAGTCACGAGACCCATCAGCTTGCGCCCAAGAAATAACAGAGGTATTAATATCCGGCATGGAAGCCTATATTCCTCATGTCGTCAAGCATCCCTCCAAAAACAAGCCATGGTTCAATCAGCGTTGCAGAGATGCAGTTACCTCTAAAAACCAACATTACAGAGAATGGAGGAAAAATCCAAATGCTGAGAGCCACCGCAGTTTTATCGACGCCAGAAATCACTGTAAGCGCGTGATTGACAGCAGCAAGGAGGAACACAACCAAAAAATTAAGAAGAAGCTCCTCTCATGTCCTAGCTCGTCCAGAACATTCTGGTCTGTAGCTAAGGCTGTTAGTCAGAACTTTTCCTATTCGTCAATACCACCCTTGACCAGAGAGGACAAATCCATCGCTTCTGCTCCTAAAGAAAAAGCAGACATCTTGGGGAAGCTCTTCGCAGCCAATTCTACTGTAGACTTTCAAGGAAGTACTCCGACCACCACCATAAGCGTGAACTCGAGAATGGCAGAGGTCAAATTTCAACATCGAGATGTAAAAAGCATCCTCCAAAAACTGAACACCAATAAAGCTACTGGTCCTGACCAAATTCCAGCCATTGTCCTTAAACGCTGTGCCGCTGAGCTTGCACCTATTCTTTGCAAGCTCTTCAAACTTTCGTATCAACGAGGCGTGTTTCCCGCTTCGTGGAAGATTGGCTGCGTACAACCCATCCCTAAGAAAGGCAAAAAAACTGATCCCGCCAATTATAGACCTGTGGCTCTTCTCAGCATCATGTCTAAGGTTATGGAGACTGTCATTAACACACAGCTCCTGAAATACCTGGACAACAATAACATCATAAATGATCGCCAGTACGGCTTCCGTAAGCACAGGTCTACAGGTGACCTCCTTGCCTACGTCACTCACTTGTGGAACAGAGCAATAGACAATCATGGCGAGTCCCGTGTTGTTGCACTTGATATATCGAAAGCTTTCGACAGAGTATGGCATGACGGACTTCTGGTGAAGCTTGCTGCTTATGGACTACCACCTGGCCTGCACCAGTGGCTGAATAGCTTTTTGAACGACCGATCTCTATTTGTTGTAGTCGAGGGCTGCTCATCAGACGTATTTTCAATAAACGCCGGTGTTCCTCAGGGATCTGTCCTATCCCCTACACTGTTTCTGCTGTACATCAACGAGCTGCTGGAAATAACATCCAATCCAATCTACAGCTTCGCAGATGACAGTACATTAGTGTCGTGCATGGAACCAGGCAAGCCACTATCATCCCAGGAGACGGTACGTCGGCGACAGCAGCATGCCTCTCAGATCAACGCAGATATCAAAACAATTGTCGAGTGGGGATTAGCAAATAAAGTACAGTTCAACGTACAAAAAACTCAGGCAACAACACTTACAAAGAAGTCTCACGATGGCTTACCAACCGTGGAAATGGAGGGTCACCCCATAGTCGAATCACCTTCCGTCAAGCTTTTGGGAATCAACATCAACAACAACATGTCCTGGCACGACCACGTCGTCAATATTGCTAAAACGGCATCCCAGAAGCTTGGAGTTTTGTTCCGTTGTAGGAAGTTCTATACACCGGAGCAACTGCTGCTGCTCTACAAGGCACAGATCCGACCAGCGCTGGAGTATTGCTCCCATGTGTGGGGATGCGCTCCGAAGCACTCTCTAAAGCTTCTGGACACTATCCAGAAAAGAGCGATTAGACTAATCGATACGCCTAACCTCACAAAGGACCTCCACAGCCTGGAACATCGAAGGAGGGTGGCTGACCTATCCGTGTTTTACAGATTCTATCACGGAAGATGTTCGAGTGAGCTCTCTCAGATAATAACACCACAGGCCGTCCGAACTAGGAACACTAGAGAAGCTCTGCGAGCTCATCCTTACCAGGTCGAGGTCCTTACTCCCCGAACTAGTCTCCTCCAGCATTCCTTCTTTTGGAGAACTTCGACGCTGTGGAATCAGCTGCCAGGGAATTTGTTTCCCGACGGCTACAACCTGCAGCGTTTCAAATCTAACGTGAACCGATACTTATCCTCTCGCAGCGCTTCTACAGCGCCATAGGCTTTCAGCCTTTGCGAGAGGCCGACCATAAAAAAAAAAAAAAAAAGTAAAGGGTCATGATTATAAAAACTCCTTACAACTAATCAACTCTAACCAGAAACAACGGCGGTGACATATCTAAGGTCAAGGAAAAGCTGGAGTATGACAGAAATAGATATTTTGCACATCCTGGGGGTTATATTGTGTTAGATATATTGGAACAATATCTGTCTGAAAGACTGGCAACATTGTCAATGCCGGCCTATGTGATTCATTAGCTTCAGAGCTATTTATTCATAGTGGAATTATTAGTACCCTAAAACGTTGGAAGTATTTTATTTAATTGCGTAATTATTATAAAATAGTCAGCCGTAATTTTAAATGACACAGCTTGTTAAAATATATAATGTGTATATGAGTTTGTGTGCATTGCACCGTTATATTTACTGAAAATATAGAGGCGGTAAAATTTATTTCGTAAAAATATAGAAAATTTAGCAAATTTAACAACAATGATGCACGCAATAACTATAACTAGATTTATTTGTTACAAAATGCAGTGGTCAAGAAAATTTGAAGACTTTTAAAAGTTAATAAACGGTATATTCGCAAGTTTATAGGCTATAAGAGTTTCCATGATACTTAGAGCTTTTTGTGGAAGTAATTTGAAAGTGGAGCATCACTTCAGTCCAGTTGGCTATACTAGTTTAGTGGGTGATTATTTCGTTCAAAAACATATGATCCCAATTACTGCCCTTTTCAAACCCACATCTGTGATGCAATGAACATTAGATTTATAAAGGTCTCTAGCTATTAGTAAATAAAGTCAAGTTTAAATTGCATAAAACTTAGACAAAAACACTGATAAAGAAGTTTCATGTTGGCTCACCAACTGTGGAAATAGAGGGTCAGTATTACTAAAACGGCATCCCAGAAGCTTGGAGTATTGCTCCAAAGTTTCTGGATACTATTAAGAAGAGAATAATTAGACTAATTGATGCACCCAACCTCACAGAAGACACCCACAGCCTGGAACATCGAAAAAGGGTGGCTTACCTGTCGCTGTTTTACAGATTGTATCACGGAAGATGTTCGAATGAGCTGTCACAGATAATAATACCAAAGGTCGTCAGAACGAGGAACACTAGAGAGGCTCTGCGAGCTCATTCTTACCAGGTCGAGGTCCCGATTCCCCGAACTTCGACGCTGTAGAATGAGCTGCCGGGGAATTTGTTTCTTGACAGCTACAACCCGCAGCGTTTTAAATCTAACGTGCACCGACACTTGTAACAATAAAATTGTTCATAGCAACCAGCAGCTCAATTGGGTCGCATGAGACAAGGGTATGTGGGTGCGTGCGTATGTGCGTGACTCTAACTAGCCGCCAAGAAATGAAAAATAGGACAACAATGGTTTAATAAAGATTTATTTCAGTGTATATGAATGCAGTACATTCTATCTATTTTTATTAAAAATGACTTAGCTTCGGAGGAAGTCCTCGTGGTGCCCTTCCGAAGAGAAGGAGGTGCTCCAAAGGGCTCGCTTCTTCAGAAGGAGTTCAGGTGGTGTCACCCCGGAAAAGTGTTCATGGTGGTGGCATAGAAGAGGTGTGGTGCCCTTCCAAAGAAGTGTGGTTTTCCTTGGTGGCACCCCGAAGAAATTGGTCTTGATGGTGGCACCTCGAGAAAAAAGTTGTCTTGATGTTGGCACCCCGAAAAAAAGTTGTCTTGATGTTCATGAAAAAAAAAATGTATAAATCGGAAAAATCACATTCCTACACATAGCTGTAAAATAAATATGCGAAACCATAGCAATCAAATCGTTATGATTTTGTATTGGGGATCTGAATCCCTTACCTTGATTATCACTTGTTGCACACACACATAAGATTGTCTTAGAGAGACATAATTATATTAGGTGTTAACTGTTTGTTTTAAAAAGGGTGAGTGATCTATCGCCACCCATTTTTGTAGAGGTTAATGTCGGTAGTGAGAGGGAGGGCATACTCCCCACTCATCAGGTATGCGCAAGCAGCTGACAAG
Source organism: Callosobruchus maculatus (assembly GCA_951848785.1). NCBI lineage: Eukaryota > Metazoa > Arthropoda > Insecta > Coleoptera > Chrysomelidae > Callosobruchus > Callosobruchus maculatus. Next base: position 6,124,473 of record CATOUR010000083.1, read on the forward strand.
AATAGAGATGGGAAAAGGAAGAAGTAAGGAGTAAAACAGTTTTAAAAATGTACCTAGTATAATGAGGAAGTAGTTGCTAAAGATGGAAGTTGTAAGCTATTTGTATATGGTAGCCAAGTAAATAATATAAAAATAATTTTGAAAACGGGTGAGCCGTTACACACTTATCCTCTCTCAGCGCTTCTACGGCGCCGAAAGCTTTCATTCAGCCTTTGTGGGAGGCTGACCATAAAAAAACACATATGAGAATTACTTCCTTGTAGCTTAACTAGTTTATCATATTTGGTATTGATAATTATCAACAACCGTAGGTCTGACATATCAGAAAGTAAGAAGTTGTTATTGCTTACAAAATACCCTGCGTGTGCCTCAAAAATATTGAAAAAAACTCATCGACATATTTCAAAGATGCCTAACCTCATCATCTTCTAAAGGATGCTCTTCCCCGTCTTTTTTCTCCACTTTTCAGCTCTCTCTCCACTTATTTCGGAGACGTTGTCTGGCAGACCAACCAATCCGAAATTCCTTATAATAAAAATCCCTACAGGAAGTTTAAAGTCTTTCCTTCGACGAGGTTATTTGCTTTATAAGAAAAACTTCTTAACAAGTTCTACGTCTACGTAGTCGAATGCTGATGAATACAACAAAAATCAAATTTGCTTTGCTGTCTTGGATTGTTTGAAAGTACTGTTACTCAGTTATCCTCCAGGAAATTTGCATATGCAGATGACCTGGCTCTAGCGTACAAAAATACGAACTTTGACATGGAGTGATTCTTCAGCAGATGGAAGCAGCAGCCAAGTATGAACAAAACAATAACATCGTGTTTGCACCTTGACAATAAAATGGCAAACAGAGAGCTAAAGATTTTTCTTAACGGCATCTAGTTTCCCTATAATCCCACACCCAAGTACGTAGGTCTCACACTGGATAGGACACTCTCGTTTAAAAAATATATTAAGTCCATCGCAGTCAAAGTAAGAAGCAGAAAAATCATCCTGCAAAAGTTACGTGGAACCTCTTGGGACGCCTCCGCTTCTACGCTTCGTACTTCAGCCCTGAGCCTCTGTTTTTCTACGGCTAAATTTTGCTTGCCACTGTGGCTAAGCAGTCCACATACTAGACTGATAGTCACCCAGTTAAACTCTTCTAAGAGCACTATTACGAGATGCGTCAAATCAATCCCAACTTACGGCCCGGCTCCATTGCTCCGTTGCGCTGCGTCGTCGGGACGGAGCAGCGCATGGTAGGCTCCACCGGCGCGTCTGCGACGGACGACGTCGAAGCAGTGCAGGCCGCGCGGCGATGCCAGATGTAACATAATTATCGAGTTGTAGCATATTATTTTGCTGAAAAGCGCAGTCGGATCATGATTGATAATTGTAACATAATTTAATGTCTTTCATGTATTTTGTTGATATCAATATGTAGGTGTGTCATCAGTGGCAGTGGCAGTCAGAGCTAGTGCCCGGGGCGCCATATATTCTAGGGCGGCAAAATTCAAAAAGGTGGTAAAAAACTCTAGCGTTATCAAAGCTGCACAATATAATTATTTTTTTATTCAATGGATAATTCAAGAAAATGAATTCATACACGATTTTTAAAATAAATTGAAATTTTGTAAATTATAATGTTAGCACTTTAAGTGAAAATTAAGGATCAAAATAATTTATTTGTTTTATTGAAGATTTGAAATTATAATATTTGATCTTATTATGTTGTGGAATTAATGAATTTGAGTAGTAGTATTTTCGAAAAAAAAAATATTTTTGTATTTTGGGAAAAACTTTGATATAATTCAATCAGAATTCCAAGTCAGGCATTTGTGCCTGCTTAAAAATGCATGTGAGTGCAAAATTTATGATTCTTAGAGCAAAACAAATATTTTTTTTGTTAGTCAATTATGAATAATAATTTTTTTGCAATTAATTAGTTATTGTATTGTGTAAGGCTTTCGCGGCCATAACCCGATCAACGTTAGTTCGTGGGCTGTTCGGCTGTCATCGACAGGCTCCGCCGGCTTCGAGTTACTCGCAACAAACCCTTTCATTTGATACCTATATTGTAGAAATGCATTAATAATAATTATTCTGATATCTTGGATGGTCCGCCATATTGCATCTAGAACGACGTCGTATTATTTTTCAAGCTACTCACAACAAGCCCTTTCATTCGATACCCACTTTGTCGAAATGCACTGAAAATAACTATACTGTCATATTGGATGTTCCGCTACATTCGATTTAGAATGACGTCACATTATTTTTCGAGCTGCTCTTAACAAGTTCTTTGATTTGATACCATTATTGTAAAAACGCGTTGAAAATAACTATTCCGCCATGTTCAATATCTAAATATGTTTTGTTTATTAAACACCCTGAATAAAGGCATTATTTTTAAAATGCAGCCCAACTCGACATACATACATACACTCCCGTAGTCATTTTTCTGAAAAAGATATCGTTCGGTTCTTATCTTCTCTCAGATGCTACTGAATAGCAATAGTCAAAAAAAAGAATGAAAAAATTTCAAATTATCTGAATCGTTCGCAATAGATCAAATTACAAGTGTAATAGTAGCGGCAACCCTGCCGGCCCAGCAGCGTATCGCCTTGCTCCCCACTTCGGCTCTCGCGCGTCGATCCGTTAAAAATGCGCATCCAGCAACGCAGACCGCAATGGAGCCACCTCTCCGTTGCATAAAATATGTAAAATATATGGACAGCGACGCTCCGGTGACGCGGTGACGACGGAGCGCAACGCAACGGAGCAGTGAAGCCACCCGTTTACTGGCTACCAACACTCAGCAAAATAGCTCCACCAACCATCCGTCGAGGACTAGTTGATATTTTGATCGCAATTTCTTTTATTTTGTGTTATTTGTCTTAACTGTTTAACTTTTTTCATGTATTATGTACTATAACCAGATGCTAAATAATAATGAAAGTATAGTTCGAAGCTTTTTATTGCTTTTGTTTCCTATATTTATAGAATATAAAATATCTCCTATATTTGTATAATATAATAAAATAAAAAACTGAGTCAAGTTTCGTACTATTCCAAGGTATGAACTCAATAAACATCATACATTTTTTTTTTTAATTTTAATTTACAAAGATTTACAACTACGCCATCGTTCCAATGCTCTAAAAAATAGTTGGTGCCCTCGACCTACAGATAAATTCTGGATCGGCCACTGCATGAAACACATATCTTTGTACAGATAAGAGCCAACTGATTAAAGTGAAAAAATAGCATTTAATTAGTAACAACCAAACTTTTTCACAGCTTTATTCTAGTAAACAGTTTTCTGTGATTTTCAACGCCACAAAGTAGTACCCTTCACAATACAGAGCAACCCACTTTTCTCGTTTATTTATAAAGCACCTAACTCAATTACAAATACATCATCATAAGAATGACGAACTGAAATTTGTCACGCCAAGGTGTAATATTTCTCTGCCCAAGATAACCAAGATCAGCAAAGTGTGGTACATGCACATAATTTAAGTGTTCCGTGATATTGTGGAAAGCATTTTCCCATATTTTTATTATCCGGGCATCTCCATGCAACACTAATTAGAGTAGCTGTAAAAAATTGGTTTACAGGTAACAGGAACGTGAGATAATGTGGGCATACCCACACGATTGTTGGTTATACAAGGTGTTCTTTTGAAAACTTCTTACCACCGATTTATCGAAAACCACTTATTAAAATAAAAAACGCCGAGACACGTCAAAAGGTTTGTCAAAGGGGGCACATTTTTAACAAAACACTACTTTCACTTCCTTGTACCCAGTGATGCCAACCTTACTGAAAAATCAGTAGATCTACCGAATTCACCCTTAGTCTACTAATCTACTGATTTGTGTTGGAAATCTGCTGATATAAGGAATACCATTTTCAAATTCACTGAAAAACCGCGTCACTACTGATTTTTCCACTGGTTTCGTTTATAAATCTACTGAAATCAGTATGTAATTGTTCTGACACCTCCATTCGTCCCGTCTACTATTTGGCAGGCAGCGCCATCAAGTAGCGAGCCACTGTAACACTTGACATGGTAGTGTACAGAATACACGGAACAGGGTTCGGTTTTCTTGGGGCATGAAAGTCAGGAACACAGCATAGTAAACAACCAGCACAATAACTCAAGATGGCGGAAATTACATGCGCATCCCCACTTTTGGAGGGTTTTTTAGGGATGCTAACGATACTTCTGCACTAATATCGAGTATTTTTGTCATCGATACTTGTTGAGGCATTCCAAGCTGGTATTGATACTTTTGTATCGGTATCGAAAATAATTATATAATTATTGAGGGGTGTAATCAGTTGCACAAAATGCTCTGTACGAACCAAACGCGCCTATTTGGCTAGAAAATATCGAGTTGGTACCGGTATCGATATTTTCATTTTCGCATCTCCACAGCCGTAAAATCATCCATAAACCCTCCCAAGGTCAAATTTTTTGGGAACCATTTTCATATAGGAAATCCTCAGAGATGTTATGCTGGTTGTTTATTATGCTGTGGCCAGGAATTCACAGCCACACACAAATACGGTAAAGCTATGGCGTGTTTCGTGTTTTGTTGCCGTTGTTGGTTGTTTTTGTTATCTTTACTTTTAAAGTGTTCAAGTGTTCAGTTCACGAATCAGGATCAAACAGAATGAAGTAAGATTTGTAAAAGGTATGCTATATCCGAATAGCTAATTACAGTTTGGTTTCTTTAACTGGAAAGAGAAATAATTTTAATGATAGCGATTCTGAAAATGAAAAGAATCTATCGTCACTCAGCAAGAAGATAAAATATGCTCAAAATTTTAAAACAGAGTGGTTAAGTTATCCAGAATTCAAAGATTGGTATCTCTACACAAACAAGATTCTAAGGGAAAGACGGGATTGGTTTTGTGATATTAATTTCTAAAGATCTATTTCTGTTTCATAGTAATATTTTCATAAACAAAAAATTCCTAGAGCAACTTCACCCAAAAGAGGTCCTAAAATAGTCTAAAACCAGGCAAAATAGGAGTATGGTGTCCAATAAAGGGGTTTGAGTGACGCTTGAAGAACGCTTCCCGCTGAAAATACCAATGAATGAACTAGTTAGCACAAAAGCGGTAGTCACCAGTCATGTTGGCTGGCGCTGAAGCGCTGTGAAAAAGCGTTGATTTCTTAATCATGAGAAATCTACTGATTTCTACTGATTTTCGTCATCTACTGAAAACTGTAAAATCCAGTTGGCACCACTGCTTGTAACCTCGCTGCCCCCCAGGGTCAAACCCTTAAAAATGTTAAATGATCAGGCATGTCAAGTATAATAGCTTGTTTCAAAGGTATGTCGAAGTTCTTTATTATGACGTTTAATTCTTTTAAATCGGTCGATTCTTTTTCGAGAAAATTAGAAAAATCTTTATGTACCTTAATACATTCAGATAAAAAACAAAAACGCTCAAAATACCACTTTTTATTGCAATAAGTATTCAAAATGTTGGACGTTATTGTCCAAACAATGATATAGGCGATGTTCGTATTCAGCTTTCGACGATGCGACGATGCACAGTCGATCCTAATGGCCCCATAGAAAAACGTCTAACGGCGCCAAATCGGGAGATGTGGGAGGCTGTTCTAAAGGTCTTCTTCGCCCTATCCATTCAACTGGGAACGCGTCCTATATAGGCATTGCCGAACCGGAAAAACATAGTAAAGAAGTAAAGGAGCGTCGTCGCGTTGGAAATAGATTTCAGCCTCATCAAGTGTAGTATATATCCTCTTCGATTTGGTTTTCAATATTTTCAGTGATAAGCAGATTGATCGTATTTTCCATCATACCTAAATAAATGTCCAAAAATGCCTGCCTACATTCATTTTTTGAGGGTAATAGCGACCCATCCAATCCCCTACTTTTTCAGTTGGCCATAAGTTTGTTCAATTATTCCATTATTAACGGTGTTTTTCCATCTTCTTGGAAAATAGCTACCTCTACCGAACAAACAGAATATTTCCCCATTTGGTGATTGCCGACCAATAAGTCTTTTAAACGTAATGTCCAAAATTCTAGAGCGTATTATTCAAAATCAGCTAGTCGAGCATATAAATAATAATCACTTGCTTCCGCATAATCAGTCTGGTTTCAGGAAAGGTCACAGTACAGTAACTACAGTCTTAGATGTAGCAGACGACATACTCAAAGGTCTTGACGAGGGTAAAATAACAACAGCACTTTTCTTGGATTACACCAAGGCCTTTGATTCGATAAATCACCAGTTATTATTAAATAAACTTTGGCATTTTGGACTATCAGAACGCTCTATAAAATGGTTTGAAAACTATCTCTGTGGCCGTAAACAGAAGGTTAAATTGGTGATGGAAAATGGCAATTCAAGTATGTCCGACTGTCGAGACGTTAGCTGTGGAGTACCGCAGGGATCTATTTTAGGCCCAACTCTATTTGCTCTGTACATTTCTGACTTACCTTCAGCTCTGAATTATTGCAAATGTCACTACTACGCTGACGATGGTCAGATATATTAGACATACTATCTTCAAGATGTCAATCAAGCTTCAGATTATATCAATTCAGACCTAAGTAGGATAGTCAGCTTCTCTGCAGGTCACTGCTTAAGATTAAATCCAACCAAATCGGCCGTCATCCACTTTCAAACTAGAACTATGGTTAATTTTGATGTGTTTATGGGTGATCAAGCTCTTCCGGTAGTGGACAAGGTCAAAAACCTTGGTACAGTGTTTGACAATAAGTTATCGTTCAAAGATCATGTTACACAGATAATGAAGTCATCCTACTCTAAGCTTAAACATCTCTATAGCTATAAACTACTACTGTCAACTGAAACTAAACAGTGCAATATGGAGATGTTGTTTTTGGTCCTTGCTTAAATACCATCGAGATGAATAAGCTACAAAAACTACATAATTCATGTATAAGATTTGCAACGAACACACCGCGTAGACAGCATATAACCCCGATTTACGAGCATCACAAAATTTTGAAGTTTAAATTACTGTGGATATTACACCTTATCTGCTTGGTACGTCGTATCATAGTGAAACAATTACCGTCATATCTTAATAGCCGATTAGTTTTTAGAAACTCCTTGCATCAAACTTCGTTGCGCTTTGTTCAAAACACCTTGGATATACCACAACACAGAACAGAAATGTATAAAAATTCGTTTACTTATAATGCTGCTCATTATTACAATAAAATACCACCTGTCTTAAAAACATACAGTCCACAAGTCTTCAAATATAAGGTAAAAAAACTGTTTCTGTCAAACGAAATCAACCTAAGCTAGGTCATATATTATTTGTTTTAATTTACCTTCTTGTTTATGTAATTTGTTTGTTCTTTTCATTTGTATACTCCACTGGTTGGGATTAATACCTGCCTGTCAGACACCCCGCCAGGATAAATAAAGTTATATTATTATTCTGATTTTTCAAGTTTCTCTCGCATGACTGCGGTAGCAACAAATGTTGACGGGCTATGCCAAGTCAACACCTGAACTATTGCGGATCGGAATTTAGGAAGGATCGTACAATATTGCAATATTGCATATTATTATTATTATTATTATTAAGTCTGGTGATCGTAGAGGCCAGGAAAGCAACCTGACCTCAGCGTTTTATAGAAACCTCATCAATGTGGAGTAGTGGAGTTTAGTTAGTATCTCTTCTAATATGCTTTATTTAGACTCGAAATTAAATGAAAAAATAGAATTAGCATTAGCAATAGCATTATTGAAATGAACTATATTTCGGTAGAATCAAGGGGGTAATTATATCATTCGATTCTTCTACTCTCACTCACTGCACTCTGTGATGTTTTTGCCTTGGCGAGTAACTACTATACTTCAAGAAATAGTGTGGGACTGCCTTAATACCCAGAAGATACTGGCGAATACCAACAAGGTAATATTAACTTGGATGCCTAGTCACATAAGAGTGGGTGCGCCAAGAAAGGCGCAGAACTACCTCCCATCGGGCCAGAACCAGCATGTGGTACATCATACAACATGGACGGCTGTCACCAGATGGGTGTCAATTTTTTTCTATGGTCGGCCTCCCGCAAAGGCTGAAAGCCTATGGCGTTGTAGAAGCGCTGCGAGAGGATAAGTATCGGTTCACGTTAGTTTTGAAACGATGCAGGTTGTAGCCGTCGGGAAACAAACTCCCCGGCAGCTGATTCCACAGCGTCGAAGTTCTCCACAAGAAGGAATGCTAGAGGAGACTGATTCGGGGAGTAAGGACCTTGACCTGGTAAGGATGAGCTCGCAGAGCTTCTCTAGTGTTCCTGGTTCGGACGCCCTGTGGTGTTATTATCTGAGAGAGCTCACTCGAACATCTTCCGTGATAGAATCTATAAAACAAGGATATGTCAGCCACCCTCCTTCGATGTTCCAGGTTGTGGAGGTCCTTTGTGAGGTTAGGCGTATCGATTAGTCTAATCGCTCTTTTCTGGATAGTGTCCAGAAGCTTTAGAGAGTGCTTCGGAGCGCATCCCCACACATGGGAGCAATACTTAGCGATGGTCGGATCTGTGCCTTGTAGAGCAGCAGCAGTTGCTCTGGTGTATACAACTTCCTACAGCGGAACAAAACTCCAAGCTTCTGGGATGCCATTTTAGCAATACTGACGATGTGGTCGTGCCAGGGCATGTTATTGTTGATGTTGATTCCCAAAAGCAAAAAAAAAGGTGACTCGACTATGGGGTAAGCCTCCATTTCCACGGTTGGTAAGCCATCGTGAGACTTCTTTGTATGTGTTGTAGCCTGAGTTTTTTGTACGTTGAACTGTACTTTATTTGCTAATCCCCACTCGACAATTGTTTTGATATCTGCGTTGATCTGTGAGGCATGCTGCTGTCGCCGACGTACCGTCTCCTGGGATGATAGTGGCTTGCCTGGTTCCATGCACGACACTAATGTACTGTCATCTGCGAAGCTGTAGATTGGATTGGATGTTATTTCCAGCAGCTCGCTGATGAGCACCAAAATCCCTGCGTTGGGGAATGCTCAGTCTAAGAGGATGCTGATGGGACCCTCATGTTCTAACACCGCAGACGCTCTCAGATTGAGCAGTAAAGAACTACGAGAGGAGGTGGGTTAATAACAGGCCATTCGATATTTAGTTACCACCTGCAAAAGCTGCGGATTGAAGTTGCAAACCCATTATGCAGGAAGTGCAGTGAGGCACAGGAAACAACCAAGCACGTTATCTTCGACTGTCTGATCCTGAGTGAAAGCAAGAACTCCTGTCTGATTGTAGATTAGAATATACTCCAACGCATCTCGTAGTTCGCAAAAGACTTTGGATGGATGGAGGAATACTTGTGAAGTGCAGGACTAAAGGAGAAACCGAGAAAAGGAAGACAATAGCAGACCAAAGCATGAAAAGGCGCTACCAAATAAACATGGCTGAACTCAGGAATCCATATGTGAAAATATTCATATGAAAGAAGAGTATACCGAAGATGGTTTCATTGAGTATAGAAGGGAAATCAAGGTAACATATTCAATGCATCTCAAGGTTCGCAAAAAACTTAGGATGAAACTGTTTGGTCACCTTGACTGGGAGTACACAAAAGCCTTAAGGCTGAGCAACAACTGTTAGGGCAACTGAACCCTAACCCCTTGCTACCAAAAAAATAATGTTAAATGCACGAAATAAAAGAGGTCAGCATTGGCTGATTCTGTTTGTAGGTGTATGCATGGTGCTTAACAAATGTTTCTACTACTAGGAACTCATTTTTGTTGAAACTTATGGCTTTTATGTAGATTTATTAAAGAAACTAGCTTGAATCATTTTGATTTATTATAATAATAATAAACCGTCTTTTATTCAATGAAAAAATGTATAGTATACAATTTGTATCATATTGAAGGCGAAGTCTAGCTCCTGGCTATTTTACTTAACCTTCAATGGGACTAAGCCCGATAAAAAAAACAATGAACTTCAAGTAAAAAGAATGTCAAAAATATCACCTATTGACATTGATATCTTAAATTACATAACTATATACAAAAATTTCTTGATAAAGAAGAAGAACATGGTATGGAGGAACAACATTGAAATTGTTGAGCTATCTGTTTATGAACAAAAAGTACAGCTATATCAACTTAAAACTAGTACCTAATATTGTTGTCAGTTTATATCTTTCCAACAAAATACATATTATAAACTATAACTGCCTAGCAAACGAATACATCTTGAGTTTGTATTTGAACTTATTTATATTATAAGCCCTGAATTCAGCCGGATACGAGTTGTATAAACGAATAGCGTTAAAAATAAATGATCTTTGAAAAATAGCTGTTCTGTATTGAGGCGTGGTCAGGGTAAATTTGAACCGAACATTTCTGGAGTGAATTTTGAATTGAGGAATGAGCATCTGACGTAGATAAGTCAACTCTTACAGACTTATCTACGTCGTTCTTGTGTATATATACGCCCAGATGTGGAAGCCTGCGATTGTCCATGGTCAACCATTTACACTCATTAATTTTATGGGAAAATGTGTTCTGACCTTTTGACGCCATAGATCAACCTGTAACAACTATTTTGAACTTTTTGTACTCTGAACTTATCTAATTTTGTGAGGCAATTTCCACAATAGTTAAAATGACTAAGCACTAGCGAGTCACACAATTAACGTTTAGTTTTAAAACCAAGAATTTTCCTGTTAGCATGAATTAACTTTAATGAGGCAAATGCTTTACTTATTAAACTTTTTACATGCAAAGAGAAACGCATGGTAGAGTCAAATATCAGTCCCAAATTTCGAGCATCATCGTAAACTTGGATAACTGTGGTGTCTAAGCTTAATGTTGAATGTTCCTTTAAAATGTTTATATTATTTTTGTTCCCAAAATACAGTACTTTACATTTGTCTGCGTTCAACTTCAAATTATGCTGCTCAGGCATTTATTTAATTTTTTGAAGGTCACTGTTCACCCCGATTTCGGCCATGTCAATATCGTTGCTAGAGAAACTTAGATACAATTGTGTATCATCCCCATATGCCTGAATCTGGCAATTACTTATGCCTTTCAATATGTCGGAGGACTATATAATGAAGAGTAAGGGACCGAGGATAGAACCTTGTGGAATTCCAGACAAAATATCCTTGGGGCCATGCCATCGATAGGTACAGTCTAAGTTCGACCCAATAAATAGTTCCATATTAAGATAGCAAATGCTGAATTTTCTGACACATTAGTTCATGACAATAATAACATTCAGTTCTTCAGAATACATGTTATGTGCATCAAACAGTTTTGATATCCTACAAAATAGTATAAAACATTATGAGACAGCTTGAGCTTCTTTAGTTAGAATCAAACCTTACTCAAACCACAATCATCGGGGTGTTAAGCTTCGAAGTCACAAAGCACTTCGAGGATTTTACACCTGATAAGTAATGGACAAAATAAAAAGGACTGTGCTTGAGGATAAAAGCACTTGGAGAAACATCTTACGGCTTTGGATCTGAAGCTCTCTCACCCAGACCTTTTTCGCGGCTCTGACAAATACTGTCGAAGTATATAACTTCTATTGTTGACAGAAAAACAGCTCAGCGTGGCTCACATTTTACGACCTTCATTTGTTTGCCGACGCACGTCTGCCGGAACGGTGCACAAGTACGTCCACATCTATTCCCAGCAATGCTCGCGAGTGTTCGCCTAATAGACGTAATCTGAGGGAAACTTTTAAAAACAAAGTTATCCAGATAGATAGTCGTGTGACTCCCTGTTTTGTTGTTTTTGTTTCCATGGCTGTCTTTGTGGCGATGTAATGACGTCAGCGACACAGGGGTGTAGTTTCAGGTATCTGAGGCAATGGATATGGTAGCAAATGGTGGGTCTGCTATTGTCAATGATAAACTGGTTTAATTTTTTGTTGCTAATGTACTATACTTAGGGCCGGTTTCTCAATGTCCAGTTGAATATTTATCTGGAAGTTAACGGTTATCTGTCAGATAAATTGTTTAAACAATTGAAGGTTAAACTTATGAATTCACGTAAATCTTATCTGACAGTTGTATCCATAAAAACGCTATCTGGCAGCTACCTATCTGACACTTTTAACTGGAGATTGAGAAACCGGCTTTTAAGGATGCTGGGTAGTCAAATTGGCAGATGGTTACAATGGGTGGACATTTATTTTTCTTTGACAAATTGTCGTGTCTAGATTTGCCTCATTTCTGTTGCACCTCAGCGTTTCAGAAAATGTTTTGTGGTGATGGGCATTCGAGTCTACTACTACTTTACTAACAACATAGGACACACTATATTCATGCTCAATTTTATTCAATATGTATATGAAATTTTACTGTTGCCCTAGTTGGAATGTAAAGCAGTATCTGAGCTGATTTCCTGCCAGGTTAAGTAAAAATACTATCACTAAAAATAATAGTGATTATGAAAAAAATCGGTGATTTTGTCCAAGAGTGTATTGAAAGAGTGAAACTATAGTTTCAGAGATACCTATACTGTCGGAATCAATTTTAAACACCCTGTATATTTAGTAGTGACGTGATATTGAATAATACTGATAGTGAATGAAATTACTGCAGTGCAGTGATTTTTGCATATATTCGTAGTATGACAATATTTAATGAACGTGGAAATATATTTTAATTCTTACTTGCACAGTGAATCGATATTCACACTGACTATGATATTCACAATTCAGCGAATAATCCCGGAAAGGCTGCCGACGCCGTTTGGCAACGTCGCCTAGTTTCTCCATCTTTCGTGCTCCTAGATTGTTGTTTTGGTTCGGTTTTAATGTTAGGTAACGCGGTTGGCGGTCAAAATTGTTCTAGTGTTTTTTCTTATTTAGATTGTTATAAAATCGCGATAACAAATTCACTACGCCTCTAATTCCGTGAGAGTAGTGAAAATGCCTTACAGGTGTTCCCAGCAAAGAGACGTACGTCATTATGATGTGGAATTGTGGTGAATTTTGGTCACGTTCGTCATATGCCGAATGAATGACGTCGCACTAACGTCATTTTTAATGAGGTCACATAAACGTTTGTCACTTGACGTCATTATCACGTCAAAATTTAGTGGATAAAGGTGGGAGAAAATGTATCTCAAAACTTAATGATTTCACTTTTCTTATTCCTTCTTTATATGTTTATGAAAAAATGTCTATGCTCGCATAGGTACTAAAAAATATTAATTAATTAGATGGATATAAGAATATCTAAATTATTATCCAAAATTATAGTCGACTTCAAGTAACGTAGGTATATCCCAAATAAAGCAGATACGACAAAATTGTGGCTAATTATTCCGTTGATTGGGTTTTGATAGATTTTGATCCGACTGCAGCCGAACCGCTGATCTCGATCCGATCATCACCACAAGGCAAAAATTGCCATTTTCGCCATTTTCTACTTGTGTTTTCTATGATGAAGCTGTGAGATGGGGACGGAGATTTTAACTTTATGTGGTGTGTGTGCAGTGTCAGTATGTGTGGATTCCATAATAAATAGGTAATAATAGGTATTATAAGTATAGTGTCCAGTGTTTTCTCAGATATTGTGGATTTATTAGATTGTATAGCCTCCTATTATATGGATTGAGCCGATTGAAAATAAAAAGCACTTTGTGATTTAGGCAGGCTTCTATAGAAGGCTAGCAAAGCTATGATCATTATTTTTGTATCCTGTCTTTACTGTGAAATACATGATTAATTTATTTTGAATTAGTATATTTTATTACCCTTACTCAAATCAGTGCTACACAGATTTCTCACAGCATTATCTCATAAACATTTATACTATAAAGTGATTAACGTCCAAACTATTTGGACTGTGACTGCACCAGAAGATATCGTCAGATCAGCATTGACTATTGGAGAGACATAAAGTAAGATAAAGTAACCATCGCCAATAATCAGTGCTGATCTGACGATACCTTCTGGTGCAGCCTTGGTTGCTGTATAAAATAGTGTCGACGGAACGACACGTACATGACGACATTGAGACGACACGTTTGTGGCGTTATTGGGACGGCGGATAGGTGACGTTACTAACACCGCACTCAATGACGTCTTTGGGCTGTGACATTGTGCCGTCACAGACACGTCATATATTCCTCTTTATCGACGTGATAATGACGAATGGGGTTCGTCAAAATGACGTTGGTATAAAGACATCGTGTTTGCTGGGTTGTATCCCGGGGAGTAACGGAAATTACAGCGCCGCGGAAAAAGTGCACAATTTCTCGTTTCCCACCGATGAACTGCTCAGAAAAAAAAGGGTATTAGCAATACACAGGGATAACTTCACTGTAACGAAAAACTATAGGGTGCCCCAATAGAAGTGATAGGTCTTCTAATAGGGATATCTAGATAGCTGCCAAAGTTACAAACTTCATCCAGCTGTCAAAATGTTCAGTAAGGTTTGATTATTCATCCTGGATCGTTTCACGCTTGCCGATCGTTTGGAAATTATTAGAAAGTACTACGGGAATTCCCGCTCAGTTGTAAATACGCAACACGCATTTCATCGTGAATTCGGCCCTCATCATGGCTTCAGTGAGCAGGCAATTCGTCGCATCATGAAAAAGTTTGAGCGTGAGCACACTCTGTTGGACCAAAGGAAACCAACCCGAATACGAACTGGTTGACGTAAAGAAAATATCGCCACCGTAGCGGTCAGTATTCACGACGACCCAGATTTGTTGTATCGACACCGAGCCGCGGAATTGGGTCTCTCCCAAGAGACAACTAGACGAATTTTGCGTTTGGATTTGGGACTGCACCCGTATAAGATCGTGCTAACGCAACAATTGAAGCCGGAGGACCAGAGGCCGTCACCGTGAGTTCGCAAATTGAGCGCTACAAATGTTGGACGAAGATACTCATTTTGGCCAAAAAATCATGTTCTCAGACGAAGCCAATTTTTACCTCAGTGGCTGTGTCAACAAGCAGAATTGTCATTACTGGGCTGTGAACAATCCACAGATGACCGAAGAAGTGGTCCAGTACCCGGAAAAATCGAACATGTGGTGCGGATTATAGAATGGCGGCATCATCGATCCTTATTTCTTTCGAAATGAGGAAGGAGACACCGTTACAACCAATGGGCCATGCTACCAAGCGACGTT
Source organism: Callosobruchus maculatus (assembly GCA_951848785.1). Lineage (NCBI taxonomy): Eukaryota > Metazoa > Arthropoda > Insecta > Coleoptera > Chrysomelidae > Callosobruchus > Callosobruchus maculatus. The sequence continues at coordinate 6,139,617 of CATOUR010000083.1, forward strand.
GGAAGAATTTCAGTGACTATATCTCGACAACATCGATATTACGGACATGTGGTTCCAACAGAATGAAGCCACGTGCTATACAAGCGACGCAACGCTCGAAGTTGTTCGACAGAAATTTGGCGACTGGATCATCACGAGCGTTCATCAATTGGCCACCGCGATCGTTTGATTTGACACCTCTCGATTATTTTCTTTGGAGGTACGTCAAATCATTTGTCTACTCCAACAAACCAGCCACTTTGGATGCTCTCGTAAACAATATTCGAGTAGCCATCAACAACATAATGCCGCAAATGCTCGAAAATGTCATCCGAAATGGGACCGACCGCTTGAAGCTCTGCCAGGGAATCCGAGGCAGACATTTGAATGATGTTCTATTCCATACATAATGTCATGGATGTAGCTTCAAAATAAAGCCAAAACCAATTTGATATCTTAAGGCCCGGTTGTACAGTCTCAGTTCAAGCCACAGTTCTATTAAACTATGCTCAATGATGAACTTGGTTCAAAAATTCATTTCCGTTGTACGACCTATTTATAATCTCAATTCTACAAAACCAGGTTCAAGAAAGAAGTAGTTAGGTTGGTAACATTAACGCATGCGTAGTTGGTCTGTTCTGTCAAAAATTAGTTGTTTGAATGCTGTTTTCGTTTTGTTGGTTTTGTTGGTTATGGGTTGATGGTAATTGTAAATTGTAATAAACAATAATTTTTCAGGTAAAGATACGTATAAGACGATTCAAAGAAAGTTTCCAGTCGCATAATACCTCAATGTGACAAGAACCATTTGTCCAATAGTTACAGCACAGCTCCTGAAAAACAATAGGATTACAAAATACTTTTGATTCATTACATGAACAAAAAAGTACTCACCATTCTGTTGGAGACTTTATTTGTGCTTTAGCCTGGTGGTTAATATTTCTACTGCTTCAACAAAGTCTTCATCATCTGTTAGTTCCGGGAGATTTTCTCTGAGCTGCTGAGCCATTACGTACTTTAATTTACAACAAATGATTTTGCAAAATTTTATCTAAATCAAATTAATTAATTAGGTTACGACACATTAGGTCCTTAGAACTCGGTTTAAGCGCCCAAATTCGAGCGCTCAGCTGAACCTTAAAAATATAAATTAGTGAACCAAGGTTAGAGTTTAACTGACCTTGTACAACTGGACTTCCATATTTGAAATGAGTTCAACCTTGAACTGTGCTCAAGCACAGACTGTACAACCGGGCCTAAACCGTTGTTGCTTTATTTATTTTTTCTTTCATATCCTTCCTATTGGGGCACCCTATATATTAATTATGACCCCCTCAGCGGCGCCACTGGGTGCGCGGCGGCGCCGCCTTTCCTGTTTCCTTTATTTCGCTTTTCCGTCTGTCTGTGCGGGGCCCTTATATGTCACACGGCTTTCCACTCGGAACAAAAGTCGCGACGGCGCTCGGAAAGGCGCTAAGGAAAATATTTTCCCTTGTTTCTGCCGGAGACAACGTCTGCCGGTACGTCGCGGACATTTTTTTACGCTTTTTGAAGCGCTTTATGAAATGCCTCTCCTTCTCTGTGTGCGCGCCACATACAACGAGAGCCAATTCGGAAAATTGGTTCCTCGGACTGGATCCTTTTAAGGTAATGGTCTGTTTTCTTTCCAATTTCCTTTCAGTCTTATGTACCGCTTGTCAAATGGACCATGTTTCGCCCTTTTTGGCAAAATCGCAAGGCCAACTGTCAGCCACAATACTCTGTAAACTTCAAGAGCAATTTTCGGCAAGTTAAATCATAGTGATTTTTTACTTGAAGCACATTGAAGATACATACCGGACTTCAAAAGGTAAACAGCAGCAACAGCCCCTTGGGTATATCCCCCCACCCCCCAAGGATTCATCAGGGCTGAGTGCTGTGAACTGTTGGTTGGGCGCTAAGGCGTCGGAACGTGTCGACGCCGGCCGAATAGCCCAAGAACCGACAGTTCATCGGATCATGGCCGCGAAAGTCTTACACAATACTGAGTGCTTTGTCATCACAACCTAGACTTACAAGTTACAAAGTTGTTTCTAGAACTCATTCTTGAGAGAACATTTAAAATTGTGTTACCAGGGTTAACGTGCCCAGATTTTTGAAGCGTTTTATAAAATACCTCTCTCTTTCTCTATGTGTGTGCCACGTACAACGAGAGCCAATTCGGAAAATTGGTTCCTCGGACTGGATCCTTTTAAGGTAATGGTCTGTTTTCTTTCCAATTTCCTTTCAGTTTTATGTACCGCTTATCAAATGGACCATGTTTCGCCCTTCTTTGGAAAAATCGCAAGGTCGACTGTCAGCCATAATCCTCTGTAAACTTCAACAGCAATTTTCGGCGAGTTAAATCATAGTGATTTTTTACTTGAAGCACATTGAAGATACATATCGGTACTTCAAAGGGTAAACAGCACTTGGGCCCCTTGGGTACACCCCCCCCCCCTACCTCTCTCTCTCCCTCTCTCTCTCTCTCTCTCTGTGTGTGTGTGTGTGTCTGTGCCACATACAACGAGAGCCAATTCGGAAAATTGGTTTTATCGGACTGGGTCCTTTTAAGGTAATGGTATGTTTTCTTTCCAATTTCCTCTCAGTCATATGTACCGACTTGAGGCTGCTTATCAAGTGGGCTATGTTCCCCCCTTGTCGACAAAATCGCAAAGCCAACTATGAGCCACAATACTCTGTAAACTTCAAGAGCAATTTTCGGCAAGTTAAATCTTAATAATGTTTCACTTGAAGCACATTGAGGATACATACGGGTACAAAAGATAAACAGCACTTGGGCCCTATTGGGTCCCTTTTGTTCCTCAGGATTGAGTGATTTACCAGCACAACCTAGTGAGGAAAGCGGTGGTGTAGCTTGGAGAAATTAACGTTTTCACAGATTGGATTCTCCCATTGATAAGATGGCTGGAATATTGCACAGCATGTCATGTTCACATGCACTATGCACAGGGGTTTCTTTTTCGCAATTTTCCCGATTTCGCCGTTTTTGTCTCTTATATTCTAATTTCCTACTCCCAGGTCTTTATCTATCATGGCATGTCCAATGTCAGTCTCCCGTCTTAGTGCTGGTCATCCTCTGTGTCTCCTCCCTGGAGGCTCACATTCCAATATTCATTTTGGTCACCTGTGCTGGCATTCTTTGTACGTGACCATATCATTGCAGTGCTCTGTTCTTGAGATTAAGCAATTTGTTCCCATTCATTGCCATATCTCTGCAGTTGTTATTTTGTCAGTTCTTGTGACCCCTCATGTAATCTAATTCGACCGTTCTTATTTTGTTCCTTATTGTTGTTGTCATTGACCATACCTCTGCTCCATATAGGGTGATATTCTGTATTATGCATTCAAATATCGTTTTTTTTTTGTTTTTTTTTTTTTAGTGATAAGTTATTCCGTAGCAGTCCATAGAGTGCTTTTATGGCTTGTTTTCCTTGAGCTATTTTGGTCTGAAGTCTCTTAAACACGTACCATCTCTGTGTATTGTCGCTCTTAAATACTTAAAAGCTTGGCAGATGTTAAAAGTTTCGTCCTCCAAATCTAAAACTACAACTTGTTGTCCAATGCACAAGTATTCCGTTTTATTCATATTTATTTTAAGTCTAACAATTCGTATCCTTGTTTGAGCTTTCTTATCGTATACTTCAAAGGGGTCTATCACTTAATATTTTATTTATATGCTTGTACAAAGTCCTGCACAATATGATTGACGCTATTGATATATTATCACAGTTAAAATTTCATATACCGTTACTATTCGTTCTACTGGAACTTTTTACTGTGATAGAGCGCTAACCGATTTGTACCTCAAGTCTCCACCATGCTTTGAAAACATTTTTTTTGTACTTCAACCCTTAAAGCTCACCCCAAACCTTTTTTCAAATAGCATCCCATAGGTTTTGCTACAAAAATGATATCCCTATCTTATTTAAGGTCTCGTGGTATCTTTGATTTTGTACGCAAACATATTTTTTGCGTGAAATCACAAGCATAAATAATATAAATAAAATAAGAATTTATTTGACGCAAAAAATGGATAAGAAGGAAAACTAAGTGGACTTTAAAGGATTTTTGATACATACTTTCAAAAACAAGTATCTGTTTGCCCTTATTTATTACCAAAATATATCGCCTCAAAAACATCGTTATTTTATTTATCTTGTGCCTATGAAATTGGAAATAAAATTAGTTTGTGTATGAGATAAAGGCGCTACAGGATTTTAAATAAAATAATGACCTCACCTATTTAGGAAAAGCTGTTGGGTGTGAGTTTTAGGGGTCGAAGTACAAAAAAAAAATTTTGAAAGCATGCTATGATAGGTCATTAAGTACCTTTTAAAAACCACCTAGTTTTCTTTTTTAACTGTTTTTCTTACTAGAATATTACACCTCAAACAAATCCTTATTTTCACCTTATGCTTATGACTTTATGGAAAAAATAGGCTTGTGTATAAAATCAAAGATACTACAAGATTTTAAATAAAATAAGGACTTAATTTGTGTAGGAAAAACTATTGGATGCTATTTGAAAAAAAGCGAGTGGGGGTGAGTTATTAGGTTATTAGGTACTTTCAGAAATTCCACTTAGTTTTCGTTTGAACTTTTCTTGTTATGCGAATATAACGAGTTAAGGAAATTCAGGGACACCCTGTATATTATTACATATTATATACAGGGTATGTTTTTAGTACCGGCTCGGTCGATAACTCCACTACTGTAGAAGATAGCAGAAAAAGTTGTACAGAAAGTTGTAGCCACGGATACGCTCCGTGCTCAGAAAGTATTTTAATTTATACAGGGTGATCCATAACTACGTGATGGTGATGATAATGCAAACATGCATTTTTTTAGATGAGACACCCTATATATTATCCCATATTCAAATTCTACTAATGATTACCGTTCTGCCAATGTAGGGTATTGTTACATTATACAGGGTACTTCAAAAGTTATGACCATTTTTATATCCAAATCGCTCTCACATGAACGTACTGTATATCAAAAAGTGATGAATCAAAAATCATTTTTTTACACAGATGGATAAAATATCTCATCTAGTTTTAAGATCGGCTATTTTTGACGCATATTCGTATACAGTGTGATGTAGAATGCAAAATCTAGATTTTCTCTCTTGTTTTAAATGTAACCCCCAAAATTTTATTATACCAAAGAATTATTATTTAACAATTTTTATAAATAGATAGTAGCATAATACTTCCTTCGCTTGAAGAACTCGACCACATTAAATCTAGTACAAAATATAAATAAGGCACCAGTGTAGAGAACTTTCGTCAGCCTCAATGATCTGTAGGCATAGTAAAAAATTATGTTATCTAGTATATTTCGCTTACGTCATATTTTACCTTCCATCTTTGACATTCCGAAGAGAGACTGGTAAACTGCCTACCTGAAAATAAAGAAACAGGTGTTATTCGCTTTACACAGGGTAACTGAATACAGAGCCATGTTTTATTCAAAAACTTCCAAAGCCAGCATTCATATAGGTACGGATAGGCAAAATATTCAAATGCTTTGCCACCTTTCCGATACAATATACACGGTTAGAGTACCCAAAAGTCTTTTTCTCTATTTTTGTGTTTAGTGCAATCTCAGTTTAGTGTTCTCTACATGTTTTTTGTTGAAAGATGGAATTAATAAGATGAATTCGATGTTTATACAGGATGTTACTCCATGATATAGATGGCGTCTAATCCCAAGGGCACGTTTCTAACCCAAATTCAAGTAGAAAGGTTCATCCAATCCATTATGTATGGAATGTACTATATTATATCTCAGTCAATAATAATTGTATACAAAATGTTTTCACATAAAGGTTGATTAATATCGCATTTTCCCATAATACGGCAGTATTCACTTGTTTTTGTTTCAGAAAACAAAGTAGTAACAAAAAAAGCTTTGATAAGTAATTTACCTTCTCATTAGGCTGATTTGATAGAGACTTTTTTCCCTTTTCAATGACATAACGTGTTAGTACGCAGATACGAAAAATATGTTCCAAAAAATCAATAGCTATACTATGTTTGATATATCAATACCATTTATATAGTATGTATCTTACACACAATACAACAAATCAATCTGAACCTTTCTTATAAAATCTTGAAAACGAAACGAAATTAGCAATGAACCTGTTTTCATCAAAATATGTGTTCAAAATGTTGACGATTAATTAACTGCAAGACAGTAGCAAATAAAAAATAAAAAATCTCGGATCTCTTAGGCGGGCGGGTGTACCTAAAAAAATCGAAAATCTTTATTTGGCCTTCTATTGAGACAAAACTTCGCATTTCGGATAATTTCAAGGTGCTAGATTCAAGTCCAGTCGCAGTTTTGAGCCTCAGACACGTTTGACAAAAATAAAAAATTTCGGATCTCTTGGGCGGGCGGGTGTACCTAAAAAAATCGAAAATCTTTATTTGGCCTTCTGTTGAGATAAAACCTCGCATTTTGGATAATTTCAAGGTGCTGAATTCAAAGCCAGTCGCAGTCTTGGGCCTCAGACACGTTTGACAAAAATAAAAAATTTCGGATCTCTTGGACGGGCGGGTGTACCTAAAAAAATCGAAAATCTTTATTTGGCCTTCTGTTGAGATAAAACCTCGCATTTCGGATAACTTCAAGGTACTGAATTCAAATCCAGTCGCAGTTTTGAGTCCAAGACACGTTTGACAAAAATTAAAAATGTCGGATCTCATGGTGTACCTAAGAAAATTGAAAATCTGTATTTAGCCTTCTATTGAGATAAAACCTCGCATTTTGGATAATTTCAAGGTGCTGAATTCAAATCCAGTCGCAGTTTTGAGCCTCAGACCCGTTTGACAAAAATTAAAATTTCGGATCTCTTTAGCGGGCTAAAAAAATTGAAAATCTTTATTTGGCCTTCTATTGAGATAAAACTTAGCATTTTGGATCATTTCTAGGTGCTGAGTTCAAATCCAGTAGCAGTTATGAGCCTCAGACACGTTTGATAAAAATAAAAAATTTCGGATCTCTTGGGCGGGCGGGTGTACCTAAAAAAATCGAAAATCTTTATTTGGCCTTCTATTGAGATAAAACCTCGCATTTCGGATAATTTCAAGGTGCTGAATTCAAATCCAGTCGCAGTTTTGAGTCTCAGTCCTGGTTGACAAAAATCAAAAAATTCAGATCTCTTGGGCTGGCGGGTGTACCTTAAAAAATCGAAAATGTTTATTTGGCCTTCTATTCAGATAAAACCTCACATTTCGGATAATTTCAAGGTGCTGATTACAAATTCAGTCGCAGTTTTGAGTCTCGGTCTCGTTTGACAAAACTAAAAAATTTCAGATCTCTTGGGCGGGCGGGTATACCTAAAAAAATCGCAAAATCTTTATTTGGCTTTCTATTGAGATAAAGCCTCGCATTTCGGATAATTTCAATGTGCTGATTACAAATCTAGTCGCAGTTTTGAGTCTCTGTCACGTTTGACAAAAATAGCAACCTCTCCCGACAAGCTTGAAAAGAATTTCTGGGAATTCTGGTAGAAGTTTTGAACACCCATTGTGATGCTTTTTAAAACATTTTCATCTGGTTATCGATGTACTATGTCATTGAAAAGAGGAAAAAAACTCTCTATCTAATGAAGGTACATTGCAGTTTAATTAGAAGTCTATTATTTGCCTTGTGTATTTGCTAAGTACCTGTCGCTCTTGAATTAATCACTTTAAATCCCAAGTATGCTACTTTGTTGGAATTGCTTTATTGGGAGGATGGGAGGAACACAAAAAATCCCAAATATACAGGGTATCCCATTAAAAATTTTGAATCGGACGTCACGTGATCAAAAACAAATACCTCATTGGGTGACGCAATAACATGAAAAGATATTGTATTTGCTCTAATTTACATCCTCAAAATTATAATTCGCTACTACTGCCCAGTTCTGTTATATTGCGTGTCTTAATCGTCGTGGGACACCCTGTATAATAAATTTACATATAATTTTACATTTCCATTCCATTATGCATGGAACGGAAATGTTTTTGTACATAATAATCATTATTTACTGACATATATGCTATATCCCATAAATAATGGGCACACTTCTAGAACAACTCAGTGATCTCCTTCAACATTGCACATGTCAGCGCTTAGAGCACAAGTATATACACACCTTAGTCTTCTCACATAGATATCTGTATAACCATGGGTCCTAAAGATTCTGATGGATGATGAATCAGTAAGTCGAAAAACATTTCTCTATTTAATAATCACTACATTACAAAAACAAACTCTCTAATCACTGCGAATACCCTTGCCTCGAGAATACTGAAAATTTTCATATGTGTTGGACACTTGGAAAGATTCATCTATAAATAAATTTAATTATTAACTATACCTTAATACGTATTAACCTATTTGACAAATGTTATATAATTTTGTATGTTTCTAGTGCTCTCTGGAATTTTGTTGTATGCCTTACTGGCATACAACAAAATTGTACAAAAGGATTATTTGGGCCTATATTTGTTGTTAAATTTATTTGATAAATATTACTTTGGAACCGGGTACTGTAACTGTGTACAACATTTTTCATCACAGTACTAATATTAAATTTCTGCATTTTAATTAATACTTTGTAAATTCATTTATTTTGCTCAAACTCCAATACTACACTAAATTTAGAAATACTAATTCGTCTGTGCTAGTTAATTTACCACAATTGAATAATATCTACAAAACCTTGTTCTGAAGTGTGTGAACTGCAATAAAGCTAGTTTTACAACATGTTCCCCTCACTGGCAATAGATATCTGAAATGTGTTAGGAAAAGGCATTGTAGATACTGTACTTAGTTTTATCTGAAAGGTAATTTCTACATCTCTATACTTATTATTGGTGTCATCGGCATTATGAGTGAGTTCGATATGTCTATATGTCTGGAGTTTTATACAATTAGAGACCAAGGAATGATCCAGTATAAAAGTAGTTGAAACTCTTACAGACGAGGAAATTGTCAGCTGTGTACTATGTGAACGTTTTGTCCTGTCGGTCACAAGAGAAAATTGAGCATCGAAGCCGCTGGGGGCCCTGAAGAAAATAACTTTTTACAAAGTTATAAACTCTGATTTACCGAACTATTAACCAGACGTATATAATGCTTTTATTGAGTTATTGTCAATTTAGCCCACACACCTTCAATTCCATCGGAGATGGAACGATCGATTCGCCAAACGATAAACTATCCATGCAGGGTCGGCCTGGAATTTCTACTCACAAAAAGAAGTTCTCAATTCAATAATTATGATAATCTTGTAAAGATATATTTGCGACAAGAACATCTGTTCACGCTCTAAGAAAATGCACTTGATGATAAAATTATGGTTAATTTGAACCAAAAAAAAATATATTTATGATTCCAATACTCATTCTTAAGAAATATGCTATGACCAAGAACATAATTTTCTACACAACTACACTTTCAAGACTCTTCGACCAAGTATATCATAAGGTTTCCATAAGCGGTAACTGAGGTTATGAGGCTAGAAAAACGCCCACAGGCAGACCGACAGACTGACAGAAATGAGTGACATGGATGTTTGTTTTGTAGGCATCATAAAACGCCCAAAAAGCGTACTACATCAAAATCGAAAATTTTCGCGATCACAAGACTTTGACCAATTAGAGCAGCCCTTTCAAGAACATGCATCTGTCAAAGTACTCTGAAAATTGTAGATTTCTCTTAAAGTTGACCTCAAAAAGGCCAAAAATTACATACTTCATACACAATCGACCATTATGAACTATCTAGTATCTTTTCCAGTCTGATTTTCTATCCTAAATATAGGTGAAAATTGCATTTTCTTGTTTAACAAAAGGTTTAGGAATTGCTGATCTCACCCAATTAGATTCCACAGAAGCGGTACATTTGATCACTGCTTTGTTTGTCTATCGAAATAATAATGATGACAAGAAATTCAAATTACTGCATTATTTGGATAAAACAATAATTTATTATAGATAATGAAAACAGGTACATACAATATATCTTTGTTATACTTCAAAAGCTAAACACACGATTTAACTGTTAGCCAAGCTACTGCTCAAGCATGCATTTGCATTACTGGTTGCCTATCCTGAATTCCTGAATGGCAAAGCTCGCTGGCGAATAACCTTATTAAAATTTTATGTAAACAACTAAACAAGAAGCCTGTCGTATAACTTGTATTCGGGGAGAGTGGATCTGTTGTCAGTGATTTGTATCGTGAAAAGTGAATCAGGTGCTGGATATACTTTTTAGAAAAAGGAGCAGCTAGAAGGAGCAATTTTTATTCCTATGTATGCCTCACAATGTGTACGCTGCACCTTTACATCCTCTATGAATATTTCTATCAAAAGGTCTGTAACAGACATGCATCCAGTAAATGGAAGATTCTTCATAAAGTATGTATTTGCCTATAATCCATCTGACCGACGTAGGTGGGGTTATTAATTATTAAATAAGGTAGTTGGTGTGATTGATACTACTTTTGTGATTCTGTCACACATTATCACAGTTTGCAATTAGTAATTATGCAATAATTATAATGTAAACAGGAAAAATCTGGCATTAATTTGCAAATCAATCGCCTTGTTGTGATATCCTGCTATGATTTTGATCGATGAATTTCTAAAATATTTTTGACAAAAGTGTCATCCAGCTTTGACGTTTTGTTTTCAATATTGATGAAATACTATTGGATGACACTTAATAACATAGCAATACTAAATAGAAAGCTTTCGCTAAATAACATCCAAGGGAAGAGCTTTGTCAAAGTCTTTGTTAGAATATGCATGTTGATAAAATCGGCCCTAAGACTGTTTTGTAAATTCACTTGCCATTTTTTTTATTTTTTGATTGTATTTAGTATTGATTCCGTATTTTTCGTTTACATTTCTTTTTGTATACCGTGCATTGGATGTTAAGTGCAAGAGTAGCTCTAGCTAAACTTCACCTCCATAACACTGACCTTGAGGCACCATTAAAGTCCATTAAAGGGCCTCCTTTAAGAAAATTGACTAAACCAAAGTTAAAATCATGACCAAAGACAACATTTGCCTGCCGATTGAAATTCCACTAATGTCGTTTGAATAATTATTCCTCTGGTGAATATTTTTTGAGATAGAGAGGGAAGCGGGAACTTTATGAATACTCTGTATAACGCAAAACTGAATTGGGCAGCGTTCCCTAAAGATGGATGGATTCGATGTGAAGAACAAAGCTCGACACTACGTTTATGTATCATTCAGAGTACAAACAAGGTTAATTCAGATAATTTTACTAAACTGGTAACTCCACGGCCGGCCCTGATATCGTAACAGCCTTCTATTTAAAGGCATAGTTTTACCGTTTGTATTATAAGTCAGCCTTAAATTGAAGTGAATCGCTTCTAGTTTAAAAGTTTTATTAAAGGCTGATATGTCCTCCATCATGTTGAGCATATGCGATGAATAAAGCTTTCCCTGTAATTTTATCTCTTGTGTCTAAAGTGAGGTAAACTTTTCGTGGCGGTTATGTAACTTCAGGCGATGTGTTTACTGTTTACCTGGTTTCCCGTGTTAGATTGAAAAATCAGTTTGCACTAGTGGGTAGATCATTACATGTTGAAAATAGGTTCTCGTCAAACAATTGCTGCAAGCGATATGTATACATGGTGATTATAAGTTGATACTATTTTCAACTGTGTAGAGAAGTCGTGAAAATAAACAACTTTTTCCAAATAACTCTTTTCCGAAAACTGAAAAATAAACAAGATGCGGAATCGAAAAAAGTAAATCTGGACTATAGTGTCGAGGTGTAACTAGGGCCATATTCGTAGTCGTATCTCAAAAAAGGTATCAACTTAGGAATTATTTGGACAGAATTGGTTGATCAAGGGGTAATTTGTGATACTGAACTACTGATTATAAGAGCGGTCTTAGCTTTTGTGGCATGCTGTTAGTTTGTAACTCTGTCAGGTCTGGAAATCAAGGAATCAGACGTAAGCAATGTTGCTATTAAAGTTACTGAGTGGAAGATTCAAAAAGCCAACCAACTAACAAACCAAACAGACACTAGGATATTCAAGTTCACTCTAAATATTTAAAATCTTGGTCTCTTGGTCTTCCTATCAAGACTAAAACTCGTATCGTGTATAGTCTGAAGGTGCCAATTTCAAATCCGACTGTTATTTGAAGTTTCAGCCTCGGGTAAAGAAGATCAAAAATTTCCAGACCTTCAAGTTTACCCCGAATATCCAAAATCTTCATTTGGCTTCCTGTCAAGACAAAAACTCGTATAGTGTATAGATAGTTTGAAGGCGCCAATTTGAAATCTGGTCGTTGTTTCGAGTTTTAGCCTCAGGTATAGAAGATCAAAAATTATCAGACACTCAGATCACCAAGTTCACCCTAAATATCTAAAACTTTTATTTGACTTCCTATCAAGACTAAAACTCATATGGTGTATAGTTTGAGAATGCCAATTCCAAATCCGTCCATAGTTTTAAGTTTCAGCCTCCGGTAAAGGAGGTCAAAAATTATCAGAGCCTCAGATCTTCAAGTTTACCCTAAATATCTCAAATCTTTATTTGGCTTCCTATCAAGACTAAAACTCGTGTCGTTTATGTTTAAAGGTGCTAATTCGGATTCTAGTCATTGTTTTGAGTTTCAGCCTCAGGTAAAGAAGGTCAAAAATTTGCAGACCCTCAGATCTTCAGGTACATCCTAAATGTCTAAAATCTTTATTTGGCTTCCAATCAAGACTCAAACTCGTATCGTGTATAGTCTGAGGGTGTCAATTTTAAATCCGGCCGTTGTTTTGAGTTTCAGCCTCAGGAAAAAAAGATCAAAAATTTCGAGACCCTCAGACCTTCAGGTTCATCCTAAATACCTAAAATCGTTATCGTATCAGGACGAAAACTCGTACCTTGTTTAGTTTGAGGGCCAATTTCAGATCCAGCCGTTGTTTTAAGTTTTTGCCCAAGGTACAGAAGATCAAAAATTTCCGGACCCTCAGATCTTCAGGTTCACCCTAAATATCTAGAATCCTTATTTGGCCTCCTATCAAGACTAAAACTTGTATCGTGTATATTTTGAAGGCGCCAATCCGAAATATGGTCGTTGTTTCGAGTTTCAGCCTCAGGTAATTAATATAAAAAATTTCCAGACCCACAGATCTTCAGGTTCACCCTAAATATCTAGAATCCTTATTTGCCTTCCTATCAAGACTCAAACTCGTATCGTGTATAGTTTGAAGCTGCCAATCCAAAATCTGGTCGTTTTTTCGAGTTTCAGCCTCAGGTAAAAAAAATCAAAAATTTGAGACCTTCAGATCTTCAGGTTCACCCTAAATATCTAAAATCCTTATTTGGCCTCCTATCAAAACTAAAACTTGTATCGTGTATAGATTGAAGGTGCCAATCCAAAATATGGTCGTTGTTTCGAGTTTCAGCCTCAGGTAATTAATATAAAAAATTTCCAGACCCACAGATCTTCAGGTTCACCCTAAATATCTAGAATCCTTATTTGCCTTCCTATCAAGACTCAAACTCGTATCGTGTATAGTTTGAAGCTGCCAATCCAAAATCTGGTCGTTTTTTCGAGTTTCAGCCTCAGGTAAAAAAAATCAAAAATTTGAGACCCTCAGATCTTCAGGTTCACCCTAAATATCTAAAATCCTTATTTGGCCTACTATCAAAACTAAAACTGGTATCGTGTATAGATTGAAGGTGCCAATCCGAAATGTGGTCATTGTTTCGAGTTGCAGCCTCAGGTAATGAAAATAAAAAATTTGCAGACCCTCAGATCAGTTCATCTTAAATATCTAAAATCTTTATTAAGCTTCCTATCAAGACAAAAACTCGCACCGTGTATAGCCTGAGGATGCCAATTTTAAATCCGGTCATTGCTTTGAGTTTCAGCCTCAGGTAAAGAAGATCAAAAATTTCCTCAGATCTTCAGGTTCATCCTAAATACCTGAAATCGTTATCTGGCTTCCTATCAGGACGAAAACTCGTACCGTGTATAGTTTGAGGGTGCCAATTTGAAATCCAATCGTACTTTCGAGTTTCAGCATTAGGTAAATAAAATAAAAAAATGTTCGGGCCCTCAGATTTTCAAGTCCACTCTAAATATTTAAAATCATTATCAGGCTCCTTATCAGGATGAAAACTCGTATAGTGCATAGTTTGAGGCGGTAAATTTCAAATCCGGCCGTTGTTTTGAGTTTCAGGTAAAAAAGGGTTGGAGTGGAATTTTAAGTTTGCAAGTAAATTTGATGACCTACATATTAACTTAAGTTACTGAAAACGTTGTTGGGACCAAGCTTCAGCCCCTCTAAAGCAGTAGCTGACTGCTGGCTACCCCTCTGGCGGGTGGTCGAAAGCCATGTCGCCCTGACGTAAATACGAGTGCAGACCTTTCGCTAAGCGCCCTCGACTGTGAATGGAACTGAAAATATATTTTTTGGTGGCTTTTCGGTCGAAATCCAAAGGCCGTGGACCGTAATTGCTACAAATAAAGGCGAAACAGGGGAGCAGGAACTAGGAAGGATAGCTCCCACCAACTGATTTATGGTTCTCACTGTTACAAAAGTTTGGCTTCAGATGGATGTACCGGCGTATCTTTTACTTTATTCTTTTTGTTAGAGATTTGGGGCTGGTATCTGTGACACGTATGTATTTTAGGGATTATACTGCTGGTATGGGCCGTATTGAATTTAGATAAATACGATGGCGTTTTGATAAGTCCCTAACCCTAATGTGTATAGCTCATCACTAAGAAATAAAGTCAGTAGGCCGTTGTGAAGTAGTTCCAAGTTTTGTGTACCTCGGTTTTTTGATCGGCAATTCGGGAAGCTGTGAAAATGGCACATGCACGTGTGATCATGACTAAAATTTGGACATAACGTCACTAAAGCTGCCAAAATGTCCCTGGTTCAATCACTTGTGTCCTCCATATTTTTGTATGCCTAGGAAACTTGGGCTGTTGAAAAGGTGGATCGAGCTCGCATAGATGCTTTGGAAATGTGGACATGGCGGAGAATTCTGAGAGTTCCTTATACCGCCCATCCAACCAATGTTTCCATACTGTATGAGCTCGGTAATCCAAAGAAACTATCCTCCATTGTATCGACGAGAATGCTTACATTCTTCGGACATATTCACAGAAGCGATAATATGGAGAAACTTGTAGTTCAGGGTCATTCTCCGAGTGGGCGGCACCGCGCCGTAGTCGTTCCCCTGCACCCTAGGTGGATACGACGAAACAGTTGCTAGATATGAGTATCAAGAACGCCACTGAACTGACAGTAAATCGCGAACGATGGCGAGCAGCAGTTCTCAAAACTATTGATAATGTTCGTGTCTAGCTCCGACTTAATGCATTTCACCAGTCCACAACATGTCTGTTAAGACATTGTGACTATGATGATGATGATGATGATGATGAGGCTGATAGCAACGAAATTTCTAAACCGTAACATGCCTTATGCTGGGGATCGTTCAAACTTTCTTTTTGGGTACTCTAGGGACCTCTAATAATCGTATACTTCTTTTTGGAGTGGTTAAATTGCCCAAAGTAGGACGAGGTCTCGGCTAGAGTGGTTGGGAAACCCCGGAACACTTTTCGTTGCCTATAAACATTGATAATGATAATATGATCTGTTTTAGATTATCGGAAAATCGGCATGCCCTGTGGTTGGGATATTCGTTAATGATTGCAAAATAAAAACTGTGTTGACCTAGTTCCTACGGATATATATGCAAGGAACTATTTACGAGTTTTTGTGTTGGGTTTTTTTTGCTTAAAATAATAAAATGGTATCACTGAAATGTATGCGTGGTCCTGAGTCAATCAATTTGACTCCATTTTTCATAACGTAACTAGTATGATCAATTCTTAAATCAGTTATTGCGAAATTACTAGTTTCGATACTTTTCTTGTTCCAGTCCTCACTGGTACCTCCACCAATGTCTCCAATAATGAAAAACTCACTTCAGTTTCACTGCCACTTTGCCCATGGAACAGATTTTTAAAGAAAAACATAATGTTCAGGCAAACATTATTTTATTTCTTTATATAGTCTTCTTTTAGCTCGACTACCAGATCAACTTGCTTCGCATTCTTCTTATTCCTTCTAAATAATTAGATTTACAAGTTACTCAAGATCAGCACCTGTTTCAACGATGACCTTTTCACTCGGCTCAATTGTCCTGCTGAAGTTATTCACAGTCGTAGTTCACGACATTAAGGGGGCAAATAATTAAACAGTAAGGCAGATGGAGATTTGTGACATCAATTTTCGACATGTTAGATACCATGAATTTCGAAAACCTAGGTATTTAAAATTCAAAAGTTCCAACTTATGATAAAGAAAAACTAATCTATTTTAGGATGCAGTACACTTATACATATACTGCTAATGAAAATTTTTACTAATTCAGGAATTAAAAGCTAATAGCTATTCCTAGTACCTTCTTTCTTTCCAACCAAAAAACTACTTCACGACTTATCTACCAAGTAAATTTTAAGCACCTTTCTTTTCAGCACATGATTTCATGTTTGTCGAATGAACCATATATCTGCACTAGATATCTGTTAAAAATGTACGACCAAACCTTTCAGGAAAACACAGCTATCATGTCTTTGAATTACCAGTTTGACTTATTTACAATTTTAATGAGCCCTCTATGCATTATTCTACTTTAAATTACCATCCACTCAGTCTCTTTAATATTTTTTAGCTTCAAAAAACATGAGTGAAGTTTGCCAGCTGTCAAATGTATTCACTATATCACAAAAAATACTGTTTGGCTAAACCGTTTCTCATTACTCCTGAAAATTCATAAAAATAGCAGATGCTTTTACCGAGATTATGCATAATATAGCATCACAACCATCGAAAAACTATGCAAAGGTCTACGTCTATTGAAACAAAGTCAGAGATTTACTGCTAACATATTATGTGCGATCAAAACGTTTATACTCGTATACACTCGACAGACAATGAGATGACAATATGCCACATTCATCAGTTTTACATGAACCTAAGATACTGAGCCGCAATTCACACAGTTAAGGATGCCAGCAGGCTCATAGCTAGATAGAAAAGCCCGAGGGGTGAACACATAACCTAAAAAGTGTACACCTACATCCCCTTTTTTAAGCAAATCCCCTACATCCTACTTAAATCTTTGGAAATCTTTGGTACCTCCTGATAAATCCCTCTACATCACTGTAAATCCCCGGACATCCAGGTAATTCCTCAGTAAATCCCTCTGGATTTCAAAAAATCCTCTGTAATTCCTTGTACGTCCTGCCCTGTTGGTAATGGAGAATAACAACACAATCATAGAAAACATATATTTCCTATTCTATACATTGATAGTAATACTGAACAAAAAGTGAAGTAAAGATTACAGCAAATAAACTTAACAGAAATCTTATCATTAGTCAGTCAGGGAAAGGTTCTTTTATTTTATACAACAATAAAACTGAAAAAAAACATAACAGAAAATAACTTCAAAAAGGTTGACATAAAGTCAGTCATGTAGTATGCGACAAGGGATGAAATATACCGTTATTTAATGAAAAGCCGCATTTTCTCTACTATAAGCAGCGGTTATCGTTTCGTATTCATCTTTCGATAAGCAGAAGTATTCTTCATTCTTACTCAAATTGATTGTGTTGAAATGTACTGGTCCATAAAAAACGAATTCCTCATCAACGTCTGCACTATCATCTTTTTTTGACCAGGAAACGGTCAGTTCGTTTTTCTTTTGCTTGAGAAACCCAAATTTACAAGTTTGCCCCATCCCGTTGGAGCAATATACGCGGTTATTTACCGCCAGACGAATATTGTCCAGGATACTTTCAATATCGTTATTCAAGAACTGGTAATATCTTTCTGCATTTAAAGTACCTTCATAAATTATTGGTCCGATAATCCTTATTCCCAAAATCCCACACTACACATTAAAATCAAACCAATGTTGGTGCCTGGATGTTCGTACACGATGTTCATTTTGCGTCGCCCAATAATGTCGATTATCGAGCCGTCAGTACTTAAGCCTTTAAGGCCTATTGTACTATAACTTCCCAGAGGGGGGACGGTGCACGGCCAGCACCGCTGGAATGGTACCATCATCCCGCACGGTCCGACGGGGATCCCCCGTCTGGTCGGTCATCCAAAGTGACAGCCGCGTAAGATGCTCCGCTCAGCGCTGGTGTGGGCGACACTAACACGGTCGAAACTGAATGCCCTGTGTAATATTCAGCCATCCACCCAAGCGCTAACCGCGCATAAGACTGATGCTGCCCCACTATCGAAGGCAGATGCTGTTCATCGCGCAGCCACGTGGATCCCCATCTTCGGAAGTACTCAGAATTCTAAAATGTCTAAAACGCCATATTACAGGGTTCAGCAAGGCGTAACTTTTCTCTGGTTTAATCATCTTTGTAAATCTTCTGGTTTACGAGATTTCTGTAGTGTGCAGTCTTATGTGGGGCACCCTGTATGTCGCACTTGCTTTTTCACTTTGAAAGCACAAAACCGAAGGGCACGCGAAAGAATACGCGTATTGTAAAATGTGAGGTTATGAAATTACTAAGGTGCGCATGCGCATTTGCTACTATATCCTTGGTACATCCCCAGGAAATCCTGTAATTCCTCGGTAAATCTCGTACATCCTTGGTAAATCTCTGTACATCCTAACAATTTTTGTGAAATCCCTGTACATCCTTAGAAAATCCTGGTAATTCCTTCTGGGTGTATACCATAAATCCCCATGTGTTCACCCCTCGGGAAAGCCGATTAAGTCTGTCTGTCTGTGATTCTCTCTCTCTCTCTCTCCCTCTTAATAAAACCAAAGTGAGGACCATTTAAATAATTCAAATTGCACTATATTTCATTTCATCACCACTCAAGAACTAAAAGCTATTTCTGGCACACAAAACAGCAGTCCACTCCTCCAACTGAATAACTTCTATTAAACTTGGCAACCAAGCAAAATTTAAGCAATTCTGCCTTTAGCAGAAAACCTGAAATGGTCTCTTGTTTGTCGAACGAATTATATATTTGCACCAAGTCTCAGTAAAAGTTTCGCAACCACTAGGACAAAACGGCTTTCACGTCTTTCTATTACGACTTTGACTTATTCATAATTTTAATAAGCTTCCTGTGTATTGTTCTACTTTCAATTACCGCCCACTCAGGCTTTTTATTACTTTTCAGCTTGGAATTTTCGCTTGAAAGGGATGAATGATATTTGATTAAAGGTGCATAAAGGGGCAGCAAGTTATGCACAGGCATGGCCATGGTCTGCCTTTATTTTGCGTGTATAAATTAAGTCTCAAATAGTGTCGTGTCGACGGGGACCATGAAAGGGAATTCATGTCAGGGGTTGGAACATTATGAGGCGCTTTACAGAAATAATCGTGGAATAGCGCACTGACGTAGCAACCTAAATTATAATAGATAGAACCTGGACACATTACATTTTCACAGTGAAGTGTTTGGTGGTGGGCTACATTATGTAACAATATAATTGTTGCTTGGTGATGAGCCACCAACCAACATATTGCTCATAGCAACCAGCAGCTCAATTGGTTCGCATGAGACAAGGGTATGTGGGTGCGTGCGTGTGTGCGTGAGTCTAGCTAGCCGCCAAGAAATGAAAAATAGGACAACAATGGTTTAATAAAGATTTATTTCAGTATATATGAATGCAGTACATTTGTATTCTATCTATTTTTTTTTAAACAATAACTTATCTTCGGAGGGAAGTCCAGGGAGTAGTTCTCATGGTGCTCTTCCGAAGAGAAGGTGGTGCTCCAAAGAAGATGTTACATGCTGCTGGTGGCACCCCAAAGAAGGCTGTCTTCTTCAGAAGGAGTTCTGGTGGTGTCACGTCCGAAAAAGTGTTCATGATGGTGGCACGGAGGAGGTGTGGTGCCCTTCCAAAGAAGTGTGGTTTTCCTTGGTGGCACCCCGAAAAAAAGGTGGTTTCCTTGGTGGCACCCCGAAAAAAAGGTGGTTTTCCTTGGTGGCACCCCGAAAAAAGGTGGTTTTCCTTGGTGGCACCCCGAAAAAAAGGTGGTTTTCCTTGGTTATCACATAATTGCACAGACACAAAAATTATCTTAGAGAGACATAGTTATTCTATATGTCTTTACTGTTTGAGTTGAGTTGAGAGAAAGCGAAAGGAATAAACCATTACATCTCATCTAGAAGCTAACGTCGGTAGAGAGAGAGCATACCCCCCCCCCCCCACTCATTAGATTTTTCCCAAAACTTGTGCGCACTTGCGCAGTTTGTATAATTAATAATATTTCCAGCTGAAAGAAATAGAGATGGGAAAAGGTAGAGGTGAGAAGCAAAATAGTTATAAAAATGTACTAGTATAATGAGGAAGTAGTTGCTAAAAATGGAAGTTGTAAACTATTTGTATATGGTAGCCAAGTAAATAATATAAAATTAATTTTGAAAACGGGTGAACCGTTACAATTATACATGCATTTTGTAGGAACAATACGCAAGTCTTCAAGATTTGGAATATATCGTCCAGGTCCTACTGTTGCAGGTGTGGTGCAAATGTGTTTGGCGTAAGCAGTATTGTTTGTATTGGTTGTTTCCTAGCATGGATATCGGTGTATACTTGTTTGTTATGGCTAATCCTTGGTGCATGACTTAGGCTGCAAATTTATGTCTGGCTGCATACTCGGTTCCAGCGAGTGTTTTGCATGAGTGTTTGTATTTTTTGTGTGCGAAGTGACTGTGTTTTTTTGACATCTGACTATATTACACAAAGTGTATGTGAGTGAATAGGAGCTGGTCCTATTCACTCGCAGGAAAAAAGTGGATGATTTCAAATCCCCTTCTCTCCACAATATATCACTGGCTCTAACACAAGGGACGTCAAATACCGGGGGGTGGTAATCGACAGTAGACTCACATGGGCACAACATATCGACTATGTGTATAAAAGTCTATAGCTATGATGTGGCAGCTGCATCTGGTAGTGGGTAGGACCTGAGAGCTCAAGCTCCATACGGCAGTAGTCAGAACTAAGATCTAGTATAACTGCTCGGTCTAGTAGTCGAGCGTTGAGAAGGTCTTTGTTATTCTCAATCTCGCTAAAATTCAGAAGCTTTCAGTACTGAGCATAACGGGTGCCATGAGGACAACATGCACTGCTGCTCTTGAGGCACTTTTGGGCCTGCCGCCTTTGCGCCTCTGGATAAAAAGAGAGGCGATGTCGGCCTGCCTGAGAATGCATACCGAGGAAACGTGGCCGCACCAGAATAGAGCGATTTGAAGAATAATATCCCGATATCATCATTCAGGGTGGAAAGAGCCAAAGATATTAAGTCCAGATAATAGCTTCTCACTAATCATTCAGGAAAGGGACGATTGGACGAGTGGAAAAGTCAAATTTTTGCCCCACAGTCTGGTGTGTTTCACTAGCGGATCTCGTTGAAACAAGCCGGGAGCTAGAGTAGCAGGCTTCTGCCTGAGGGAAAAAGAAGTGCATCGAAGCTTTGCGCTGGGGACTTGCATGACTTGTTTTCCAGGCCAGGCCAAGGTGTACGCCATATTGATGGCGGCATACTCGACGGAAGTTGAATAGTGCTCTTACTGCCAAGCATCTCTAAAAGCGGTGTCACCTCCGAGGGCCAGATGACTCCACGCAAGCTAAAGGATTCATTGCGGACCCTGATAAGAGCCCAACTCACTGGTTTTTGAATAAAGACAGAGAGACGCTTAAACTTTTTGTGGAGGTTCTCACTTGCCATTGCTCGCTGAATTTGTCACTCATGAGGGTGGTAGGGGACTCCATGTGTCCCAGATGCAGGGAGAAGGACAAGATAGCGTTCCACCTTCTGGGCTGTGTATTGCAACCTCATCGAGATGGTCAGACACAGATTCTCGTCAAGAGGCCTGGTAGTTTCGACAAGGAGGTTTCTAGGACATAGAGTTGGTTCAATGGGGTTGGCAAAAAGGGCCAAAGGTGGCCTACTTGCTTGGCTTCGCCCCCCTATCACAACTACTGCTACCACAAACCACAAGGAAATGGACATTAAATGACCTTGTAGGACTAGGATATCCCCTTATACACAAACGAAGTTACTGATAAATATGGATGTCTTTTCTGTCAGTGTGCGACCACTTGATGTTGCCAAAGGAGTATTTGAGGTCCGGTATCGCAAATGTGTTAATGGATTTTGGAAGGTCCCTACAATTCCGTTTTTAGTTTATTACTGCAGTATTATTATGATTGAAGGAAAAACGGATAACTGTAATCTGTATATGGGAATTCTTTGCAAACTTTGAGACCTTTCTCCCCTGCACAGAACCTACACTGTTCGCAGCTAATAGCGTGTTAAAAATAATAATGGAAGGAGCAGAAACAACCCTGGAATGTGCGGGTGACCTTGTGGCGCGCCGCTGAAGTGGAGTCAGTCGCGATCCCATGGTCGCGACCCGCTGTGCCGCGGCACGGCATGGCGTTGCACGAGCTGGAGGATCGATATATACACACACACGCCCCCGATTAGGGTTTCGCCAGAAGCACATTCCAAGAACAGGCTGCGGAACAGTCGCACACTTTCAAGGAGCTTCTGAAGGTAGTCGCATGAGCTGCAGGGTTGATGCTTATGAATCGATCTTTTCAGTCGAAAAGATCAGACAACATGCTGACAGGTGATAAATACTTAGCTTTATTATTAAGATTTAACAGCCAAGGTTCAAGACAAAGTTGGGGTCTGTGACAATGAGGATACACCCATTACTTTAAGAACATTTCAATCCTGTAAGAAATTTATATCTGATTTTTTCAAATCGGGTTGAATTGAGGAACGTGCCTTTTATTTATTAATCTTATAGCACATGGCAGCAATAAATATACACAGAATACAGGAAAAGACAAGATGATGCGGCTGCTTGGAACAATTAATTATTATATTGATGTATAGTGACACCGACTCATAGGTTTTTCAGCCATGAGGTGCGTCTTCACCCCGCAACTATTTTTCTTTGTATTTTCCCTTGTATTATTAGTTTTAGGATATGGCATATTTCTCCACCATAACGTAACCCAGGTCAGAAAGTTTGCATATTTTTACGGTTTCTACTATCTCGGTTTCTTATTTATATGCCTTAATATTTCAACATGTCTCACTCTTTCTATCCAAGAAACTCTGAATATGTTTGTATATACCCCCATTTCAAAAGTATTTTCAGAACAACTTTGTTCGTTGTCCACGACTCCATCCCACAGAGAAGGGCTGAGAAAAGGTAGCATCTGGTCAATCGGATCTTAAGTTCGGTGTTCAGATCTCTAGAGCAGAATACTCTCCGAATGGTTGAGTATGCAGCTTTAGCTGCATGCTGACAGGTGATGAATACTTAGCTTTTTTATTAAGATTTGCCAGCCAAGGTTCAAGATAAAGTTGGGATTTGTGACAATGGGATACACCCATTATTTTTAGAACATTTCAATCCTGTATGTAAGAAATTTATATCTGATTTTTTCAAATCGGGTTGAATTGAGGAACGCCCCTTTTATTTATTAATCTTATGGCACATGACAGCAATAAATATACACAGAATACACAAAAAGACAAGATGATGCGGCTGCTTGGAACAATTATTATATTGATGTATAGTGACACCGACTCATAGGTTTTTCAGCTATGAAGTGCATCTTCTCCCCGCAACTCTTTTTCTTTGTATTTTCCCTTATATTATTAGTTTCAGGATACGGCATATTTCTCCACCATAACGTAACCCAGGTCAGAAAGTTTGCATATTTTTCCAGTTTCTACTATCTCGGTTTCTTATTCATACGCCTTAATATTTCAACATGTCTCGCTCTTTCTATCCAAGAAACTCTGAATATGCCTGTTTATACCTCCTTTCCAAAAGTATTTTCAGATCAACTTTGTTTGTTGTCCACGACTCCATCCCACAGAGAAGGGCTGAGAAAAGGTAATATCTAGTCAATCGGATCTTAAGTTCGGTGTTCAGATCTCTAGAGCAAAATACTCTCCGCATGTTTGAAAATGCAGCTCTAGCATATCCTATTCTAGATCCTATTTCTCGAGAGTGTCCTCCAGTATTGTTCAAAATGGTACCTAGATGTTTGTACTCTCTCACTCTTCCGGCTTCCTAGTACTTGTAGTACCTTCCTGGTATCTTGTATACTCGACGGAAGTCTAACCGTATTCTGAACAGATCAGCTCTGGCTGAAGAATGTTCTATCGCCCTTCAGAAACTATCTAGTCATAATAAGATGATCCTGCTGTGGGTCCCCGGATATATTGGTATACCAAAACAAGAGAGCGGACCATTTATCTAAGACGAGGTCTATATCGGCCCAGAACCAATGCTTGGAACTAGCTGACGCCAGGTCAATGCTACTTTGGACGGCAGGGCCTACAAGGAACTGGGAAAAGTCTGGTTGGAGAGAGATGACTGCAGGCAAGTTAAAAGATTAAGAATAAAGGCAGAGAGACGCTGAACCTTTTGGCGGGGGTTCTCACTGGCCATTGCCGGCTGAATAAAAATGTGTCGCTCATGAAAGTGGCCTAGGACCCCACTTCCTCCAGATGCTAGAAGGAAGACGAGACAGCGTTCCACTTCCTTAGCAGATGTTCTGTGTATCGCAACCTCAGGGTTCAGATCTTCGGTACAGTGGAGTTTGGGAAGGAGTCATTTTATTCAGTGAGATGGTCCAACATACTGACTTTCGTGAAGAGGTCTGATAGGTTCGACAAGGAGCTTTCTAGGGCGTAGGCTTTAGTGCTTTTAGTATTGGTTCAGTGGGTTTTGCAAAAAGGGACAAAGGTGGCCTACTTGCTGGCTTCGCCTCCCCATCACTACTACTATTACTACTACTACTACTTTCTAGTATCCTATTTCCATGAATCTCGTTCGTCGGTGGTAAAAATAGCGAGATACGCTGATGCCATCCTTGCCGCGGATATATGTGGGTTAGCGGCAATAAAAAGAATAAAACGATCCTGGAACTGCTTTATAATTCTAAAAAGACTATTTGCGAAAGAGAATTATTGGAGTTTCCAGGATATTACGTTTTACGTAGCGCGCGCCGCAAAAACTTAGGGTGGCTGCAACTCCAAATGCCGGACTATTTACTATTTATAGAAATAAGGAGAACTCTTCTCTATGCGGTTGGCACAAAAGTGGCTTGCATCTTTAAACTTGAGTTTCATAAACTTTAAATAAAGGGGTTATTTTGAGGTAAACCTGAACCCTGCTTTCTCTGCAGTTACTGTCACATAACTGAATATATTATACAGGGTAAGATTATCTTCTTGAGCATAATCTATCTTCAGGTCTCACGATGTTTGTAATAAATTTAGGTCACTTCTTGACATTATATTAATAAAAAGTTTGCAAGTAAATAGACACTGAAGCGTTTGAAAAGCCATCATTAATTTAACGTCAAAATGTATCTCAGCTCATTGAAACAATATTAAATTATTTTCTCCCCCTTTTTCATTTGCAGGCTGATAATTAGAATTCGCGTCAGTTATTTGGAAGCCTTGGTGCAGAAACCTGGTCGAATCAATAGGGCATGTTCAAAGGCGGCTCCTCAAATATATCTCTGCTCCATGTTTTGGAGCTAACTGTAAAAAGCTAATGAGATTCAGGTTAGAACCGTTAGAGCAACCTTCTACATAATAAAATTGGCTCTTCATACTTGTTTGCCAAACTCAGTATTCACGTACCAAACCTAGCACTACACCCCTTTTCCAGCTGCAGTTTCTAAAGCGTCAAGTGATAATTCAAAACGGTCAAGTTAATTTTCCAACTCGTTAATTGCAAATGCAAAATGACAGGAATAAATAACACGCGACAGTTTTAAATTACAAGTGACGAGTTGGAAAATTAGCTTGACCGTTTTGAGTTATCACATGACACTTTAGAAACTACAGCTGAAAATGGTGTAGAATATCGCTTGCTTTTTATCCTCCCGTACCTAAAATTCATTGGAATTAACTACTTTCAAAACAAAACAATTCATGATTCCACAACCTTCCAAGTTGAAAAAGAAAGACCGAAGAATGTTTCAATACCCCTCGATCCACAATCTACAAGGAGTGCTGGAAACGTGGATCAGTCTGGACCGAAACTTAAAGATTTATAAGGCAACCCAATACATAAAGTTGATAAACATGATAGGTATGGAATATATGAAATTAGCTGTAGCAATTATAACAAATACTACATAGGAAAACCACATTTACGATATGGCAGAATAGAAAAGTCTAGCGTAGCGTGTTCGAAAGTGAACATAAGGAAAAGTTGATATATTTAAAAATTATTTTGTAGCTTTGAGAAACTAGACGCATATGAAAATTGGAAATTGAAGATAAGTTAGGTAATACAATGAACAGAAATAAAGGGGCGATAGCAAATAGCTCCATAATTCGTTGATACTGCTATTTGAGTCATACCTTGCGGGAAGAAAACAATTTGTGATGTTTAATGGCCTGAGGTCGTCTGAATATGTAGCTGTGTCTGGAGTACCGCAATGCAGTAACCTCGGTCCACTATTATTCAATTTATTTATGAATGACATTGTTAGTGCTGTTGGTCAGAATTGTTTGCTGTATGTACGACTTAAAGATTTTCCAACAATTACAAGCTGAATCTGATTGCCTACAGCTTTTCAGCAGTTTCAACAGATTAGATAATTGGTGTGCACGAAATAACCTAACTTCGAATACTGGGAAGTGTTATGTGATGTCTTATACTTTAAAAAATAATCCTTTTTTATATGACTACACATTGTCAGATACCATTACTCAGAGGACTTCATCTCTTTGTGGCTTGGGTGTAACATTTGATCTCCAACTGACATTTGTGGCACATACTGATAACCAAATTTCGGAGGCAAACCGTATGTATGGTTTCGTTGTACGAAACTGTCGCGACTTCACTGAAACCGCAACATTGAAGGTACTATTCTACGCGTATGTCAGATCGAAGTTAGAATGTGCATGTCTGGTTTGGAATCCTCACCATATCACTCATATAAATAGAATAGAGTCCGCTCAAAGACGTTTTTCGAAGTATTTATCCTTGAAAGTCGATGGTACATATCCGCCTATCGGTATACCCCATGAATCACTACTTGAGAAAAATCTTGTTAGCAGCTTAGAAGCTAGACATACAATCCAGTCTGTAATAATGTTATTTAAATTAATTAATAACTTAGCTGATAACTCTATGATTTCTGGTCAACTAATATTTAACGTTCCTAGAATGATATCTCGGCAAAACGTAACATTTTACCTTCCTGCTGGACGTACCAACTACTACTCTCCAGTGTTCACAATGTGCAGAAACTATAACCTCATAAGTGGCCAGCTGGACATATTTCATTGTAACATATCTACTATAAAAAACCTTCTGAAATTATCCTGTTTTTGGAAATTGTTATAATATGTATGTTCATAATATGTATTGTTATTTTTCTTTGGCATTTTGACCTTACCCTGTAAGTGGTATTTTGTACTGTTGGATATTATAATAAATAAAATAAATAAAATAAAATAATAACTTTGGTTTTTGAAAGATAATTACAAGTTAGCTTTTAGTCTAAATCTTCCGCTAAAGATACTAACATAGTTAACGAAAACATGTGTGGGGTTTGAAGAAAATCTCTCTCCTTTCTTTGACCTTATCTTGATCCATGGCCTCTAGGTGGTTTCTAGGGCCTGGCACACCTACGAACTTATACCGGTCTGGCAATCAGTAATGACTTGACCAAGGAACTTAAAAGAAACTATGTTTTCCATGACGACTTGACCAGAGGTTCTAAGGGAAACCAGTGTTCGGAAACGTAACGTGTTTGCCGGCACCTTTTTCGCCGAAGATGTAGGACGACACACGACGTCATCATCATGTCGCTCCCGCTCGCAGTGCTCTCTATTATTAAACCTGGCAAACGCCGGATTACCGAGGTGAATTATGTACAAACTGCTGCCTGAATAATGGAACGAACATCTTTTTCCAAGACTGCCACAGTGGCAGTTGGGGTGAGAACGCTAGGAAGATTTCGTTTGCCATATCAATAGGAGAAGGTGGTTAGTAACGGTCACTAAAAATCTCAAATTTAGTTGATTTTATGTTTTGGTTGGTTCATATCGTAGATATGGTGGAAATATCCCATAAAGAATTTTTTGAGTAGCATTAAAGAAACCAAGAACTTGAGGAAAATGTTTATTGACTCATTCATTCGTTTCTAGCGAGGCTCGCCTCGTTGCTCGTGATATTTTAAAGGCATTTGGTCAACTGTGCTCTCTTAAATAAACTTGCGTTATACCTTCTTCCTATTAAAATTTGCGGTTGGTTAACAAACTTCTTCTATGGTCGCAAAATCTTAGTCGTGGTGGCTTCTCTTCTTCATTCCATAACATCAATGACTGATTAATTTGTGGTTCTTGAGTCATTAAGCTGGCGTGGTTTAGCGTTAAAGATTGACGTTTCGCCATCACGAGTGGATGGTATCTTCAGAAGCTATTGCACTTCGGCGAATTCAAAAATACTGACGGCTGGTGGATCTGTACCTGTATTTATACCTGCTAACGGTGACGTAGCCCAACCAGGTAGCGTTGGTAGCCCCGCCCCTCCGCGATATGGTAGTGTCTTCAGGCGCTTTAGGATGGGTACCCATGTCCGGTTGACTTTCTGTGTTTCTTCTTTCCTAATGAAATTATTATGATGTTTTTTTATTTCGATGGCATCTCTGTAAAGTCTGGCATGGTATAAAGACGTTGCAGCAAGAAACTTAGTTTCTCAAACTTGATCCTGTGACTTCCCTCCTTAATCGCATAGTCGGCTACCTCAGCAGTAGCATGCATTCATCTATAATTTTTTTGATGATTTCGTCATTTGAGGCTTAAAATGTGGAAGTGACTCAAGAATATGAATTAGAATTCAATTGTTCCAAGACCCAGTAATGCACACGATCAAACACGGAGTACCCAAGCAAGCAACCTGTTCTAATGAACACTCAGGCTCTGCCAGATGTCACTCATTCAAATTTTTAGGAGTCAAATTGCATAAAACATGGTCTAACACGAGCATTAACAGTTGCTGCCCCTATATCGTCGGTAATCGTCAAGCGTTGACTCAAAAAATGTTGTATTGGTGGCAAATATAGTAGCTTCTTCATGTTTCGAGCTTACAGTTTAGTGTCATTGCTTCAATAATCTAGGATGAGCAATCATTGCGACAATTACCCATTCATATAACTGGTTATTAGAAAATTAGTAATGATGATTCATCTTCTCTATGAACCAAATACTTATCTGTGTATAACTAGTCTTTTTAGTCGGTGATACCGAGAACCACTTGCATACTTTATTCTCCAAATAGAATTTGTGGTAAGGAGAGACGCCACTGCAAATGAAATTTTCTATCGTCAGCGACAACATGCTGCTCCTGAGGACTTTTGGAACTATGTAAATATTTTAAGATATCATCTGCCACAGCGGTTATTAATTCATAAGCAGTAACACGGTTTCGGCAAGTACTGTTCCTGCTCAGATATCTACCATCGCTGCTGCATCCGCATTTTGGCTCAGACCTAACAGCAGATCAGATATTGATAAAAAATACCTTTTAAGCAGCACTCTTACTTACGTTTGTTCAAGTTGTCCCTGTGTGATTTAAAAGAGCAAATTGATACTGGTTCGGTATTGTTATACAAATAAGTGTCTAATCTTCACTGTCCAAATGATGTAAATGAATATGTTCGTCAATCAAATTTTATTAGAGATCTTACTTGCACAACTGCAAAAAGTAGATACTGAAGACACTAGAATTCGGAAAACCAGTGAAAATGAAGTTTGTCTGTTAAGCATATTTATTTAGATTAAGAAAAAGATGTGTGTAACATGTGCAAAAAAAATCAATAAATTTTTTGGTAAAGTACATTGAAAAAAGATTGTCAAGCCCTGGGATCGAACCAGGATATTGTAGGATGGAAGCGCGTAGGCGTTGAGCTACCATGACGCCAAAAAATTGCTTCGACAAAACATGTTTGGTTAGGTACTTTATTACTGAAATGACTAACTAACTAAACTAACATTCTGACGTCACACGCACTTGGTTTTGTTCGCATAAAAATATTTATTTTCATAAACCCAAATAATTACGCCGCTGACTGCATGTTAGCGTATGGCGCATGACTCAATATCATGCTTGACTCAATGTCATGCGCCATGTTGTCTGCGCGAGTAATTATGTGACGTCACTGTCATGTTCTTACACGGAATAGAACGTGCGTTTTAGAAATTCACTAAAAGTTGCATTGTCAATGGACGAGGACCATACACCATAATAAATAAAGAAAAGTTCCACCGCTGTGTAGCTACTAATACTTATCTTGTGGTATCTTGTATCTTCTCTGGTACATAGTGCCGTATTGTCTTGGAAGAGCAATCTTTGTGTCACATTAGTCAGTCATAAGATAAGATAGTATCCTGATTTGAATCAGATGATTAGGTTCTCATTTGTTAACAAGGAAGATGATGCATTGTTGATACATATGTTATTTATTACTTCAAAAGGTGGAAGGCCACCCGTCTGTAAAGTTTATGTTCCCATACATCTTTATTGCTGGGACAGTGGAACATGATGGAAATACTTTCTAATCCAATCCAACGAAAGATAAGTCTACCAAATCTCAACAACCAACGGTAACACCAACGGCAACATTTCCTGAGCCCATTTATAGGATTTTACTTTATACTATGCCGTAAAGAAATGTCGCGAAGTTTTCGCTAGCTCTGATTCGAATGCCAAGAAAGGAAAAGGAGACATCCTGACTACAGCCGACTTCGTTACAAAGTAGCGTAATCTGTTACGAAAAGGGATTTTCACTTAACAAAACATCCAAACCAGGAAACAAGACAGAACAAAGGCAGAGGGTATTATTTAAAGTAAATGGCGCACGAAAGACCAACGATCTACTCCAAGTGTTCATCTGGAAAAAGATTTGAAATGCCTAAATTATTGTAGACCAGTGGTGGATCTAGCGGTAAACGTTTTTTTAGTAGATGAAGTATTGTTTACGTGTAAGACTCTCCGAAAATTCTGTATACTCATTGAAAGTTTTCGGGTGTTCACTTACAGGCAGGAACAAGCTAAATGACGTGTATCGGTTCACCCGTCTTCAAAAGTCTTTAATATCATCATAGTCACAATGCCTTAACAGACATGTTGTGAACTCGTAAAATGCATTAAGTCGGAGCTAGAGTATTACCGGCACGAATATTACCAATAGCTTTTAGAACTGTAGCTCGCCATCGTTGGCAATTTACTGTCAGTTTAGTGGCGCTCTTGATACTCATATCTAGTAACTGTTTTGTCGTATCCACCCAGCGTGTAGAGGGACGGCCACGGCGCCGCCCACTGGCATGGCATGACCCAGAACTACAAGTTTCTCCATATTATCGCTTCTGTGTATATGTCCGAAGAATGTAAGCATTCTCGTCGACACAATGGAGGAGAGTCTCTTTGGATTACCAAGCTCATCCAGTATGGAAACGTTAGTTCGATGGGCGGTATAAGAAACTCTGAGCATTCTCCTCCAAGTCCACATTTCAAAAGCATCTATGCGAGCTCGATCTGCCTTTTTAGCAGTCCAAGTTTCCGAGGCATACAAAAATACGGAGAACACAAGAGACTGGACCAGCGACATTTTTGTAGCTTTAGTGATGTCATAGTCACGCCATATTTTAGTAAGCTTTGTCATGGCCACACGTGCCTGTTGAATGCGCCGTCATCTAGTATCATTTAAAATCATCTTTTCTGACGTCATACCATACGTGATTTTACCGAGTCCAAACCCCCTCTAAGTTTCCGCGCATGCATCCTTTAAGGTTCCCCTTGACAAAAAAAATTTTGTTGTTTTCAGGTTCGAAGCACTTGCAGGTAAGCTGATTAATTCAAAATTTGTTATATTCATTCTAATATGTACCTCCTATCATTTCAATACTAACTTTAGCGTATGTTATATTAAAAGCATTATTTTGTTTGTAATACCTACATACCTTTGGTTTTGTTCAAGCAACTTAAAGTAAGGGTTTGTTTTAGTGAAACTGGAAATAGAGTCAACCTGTTAATCGACGCAGATTGACGTCCTGACCTGATTCGAACGACACCACTCTCAGACTAAGGAAACGCTCTGATAAAAAACTACATCATTTTGGAAATTCGTAATCTGGCCGAACTTAACCAAACTGTTTAAGTTATTGATGCCGAAAAGGATATCATGCGTCTCGGTTTGATGTATTGACTCGAATTGTACCAAACGTAGACTGAAGAAACGTTTACTCTGATTCTCAATTGGAAATTAACCAAAAATATGTCTACCACGGACGCTATAAAAAAAACCGAACAGGTTGCAACCCTACCTAGGCAATCTGTTGCTTGAAGTATTCAAAATATTCGAGACCAGTGACGTCTGGGGGGCAGGCCCCTCTAGGCTCCCCCTAGTCATACAAACCTAACGCAAACTAAACTAACCTCATTTTCATTTATCTGCATTTCCCCAATAGATTTAACATTAAACATTTAAACTATCATAACTTTTTTTATTTCCCAATTTCGGGTGTTGCACTACTT
The DNA here is from genome assembly GCA_951848785.1 of Callosobruchus maculatus. NCBI lineage: Eukaryota > Metazoa > Arthropoda > Insecta > Coleoptera > Chrysomelidae > Callosobruchus > Callosobruchus maculatus. The sequence continues at coordinate 6,172,296 of CATOUR010000083.1, forward strand.
TCTTGACCAGTATATTTAATGAAAAATCATCGAAATTTCGAAGTCGTCTTTAGGTTAGATTTGAAATTTCAAAGTGGGTGAGATTTTCAACAGAGCGCTTCCTCAATCTGAGAGAGGTCTAATTTAACTCAGGATATGGAGCAGAGTCGATTATCAACTGTTGATCCCCCAATTGATCCCGTTATAGTATCAAAAGTCTGGGGCATTTCCTCAGTCTGGGAGTGGTATCGTTCGACTCAGGGTGTCAATCCACGTCAATTGGCACTTCTCTCGACCTACGTTTCACTAATACGAACTCAAGCCAATATTAATGATCCATGTCGTTGGCTCAACTGCTCTGTACCGGGCTGGATTTGTATCGAGATAGAACGAGTGTAAAAAGGGGTCTCGTTGCGTCAGTCTTTTCCTATTTTGATCTGTCCATGATTTATATGTATGTGTGTTATAACCTGTTCTTTTGCATAGATTATGAAGAAATTGCATATTTCGTTAGGTGTACAAAATTGCACCTTGTCTTTGTTACTAATAAAATGAAACATCATTTAAATGTGAATATTTATCTTATTTCATACTCTAGCTATCACATTCGATGCTTTAAACAAATAAAATAATTATCCGAATCTCTTTTTTTTGTCGAGCTAGGCACTTAGTAATGTCAAAGTGCACCTGTCAGTTTGTGGTTCAGTTTTACGCAATGCAATCACAGCAGCTTGCTTGTATTGTTTTATCGTTAACTGTTACACCCCCAAGGGGGGTTGTTTAAGGATCCCATTTTAAAAGATTTTAGCCTAAATACTTTATATAAAAACATTGGCAACGCCGCCGCTTGATATGTGCTTATGTTGACCTTTGGAATCGTTATTCAGTATGCGGCCACATTTCGCAACGAGTACAGCAGAGTGACACGTGATTTCGTTTGACGGGGTCCCGGTGGTCACTTACGGACCCAATTTTCATTTTAAAAACGTGGTATATTTTTTGCTTTTTAATTATTTAAAGTCGTCAAAATGAGTGATTGGGATAGAACGCGACCCCTAAAATAACAAGAGTTAGTTGAGATAGCTGAAAACTGGGATTTTGATGCTGAAACTGACTATGACAGTGATACGTCTTCAGAAAACTGTTTAGCTACATAAAGTGTTTCGGAGACCGAGGATAGTTCGGAAATATGAATTTAATGTATTTTTTATTTTCTGAACTATTTAGTGAACTTGATTAAAGTGTAGTTTTGTTATTCTCTAGGCCTAATCATGAGTGATTTTCATAGTATAGTTCTGTGTTAATTTTCAATCTGTGACTCAAAGCTACACTACAGTTCTGTGATGCTTTTGGGTGTTGTGTTTTGTCAGTTGAATAAAGTAGTGGGTTGTGGTAATCGTTGCCATAGTTTTGTTGATAGTTTGTTTATTAATTACGAGCAGGGGTTGTTTTTGAAAAACGTAACAAGCTGGAGACCAAAATTTCAACAAAAGGGTTTTTGAGTCTTTTTCACCAATATCTGCAGGTATGTTGTCTTTTGAGTTTGTATTATTAACTAATGTGGTCTGGCTACAATTTGTAAAGTGTTTCACAATGTATACTATACATTCGGCTTTTATGACGACTTTATATGGTGTTGGGTCTCTGATTTACGTCTACTCTAGGTATTAGGTCCTGAGGGATTGCAGGCTGATGGTGAACAAAGACAACTCTGTCTTAGTTAGGTGTATCTATTTCAATCCTTACTGATCCTCTTTATGTATATACAATATCTATTTTATGGTTGTGGAAACCAAGGTGTCTGTCCCTGGGGTGACTTCTCACTTACCGTAGGTGGAAGTGGGTTACGATCACGCGTTCATACGAACCGTACGTTTCCTCTAATCAGCCCTTTTATATGTTGTTTATCGTTTATATTTATTTATTGATCTATTTATGTGCCGAGATACCATGCTTGCTATGTTGTTATGCTTGCTATGCTGCTATGCTTGCGATGCTATGCTTATATTTTATATAACCTATACCATTTACACCCTTTATTTACCCCTTTATGTGTTGGTTATATTTATTTATTTATCCTGTAGTAGGTTTTTGGGGATGAGGTTCCAAATTGCAAAAAATGGGGGGAGAGAGAAAAACAAAGTTTTGTCTCAGAAAGTTGGTGGAAACGTTTCGACCACTTTGTGGTCTTCCTCAGTCATTGTTTAATCTTTTCAAAACTTCAAAAACTACAAAAATATTATTAATTAGTTACATAGAATTTGATATAACCTATATACCTACCAAAAAAACATTGAAAAGCAGACTAATGATATAGGTAATAAAAGCAGGGGGCGGCGTAGGCCGTCAACAGCCCCGGCCTATAAGGTGTTTAGCACATCTTTTTTTGCGCTTTTTCATGCCAGAAATCGAAAATTTAACTTTAAAATGGAAAAAATACGTCCAAAAACACGTGCAGTCCGTGTGAAGGTGGTTGCAATCACAAAACAGGTTGCAGTGGCCACAGAATGACAAAAGCAGGCACAGAACATTTACATTGAGAAAAATACGTTACATGGATTAAAGAAATATGTAGATTTGATGGATGAATACAAATTAGTATGCAACAGGTGATATATGAGAGTAAAATGTTTTAACTTTTTGATTTTTGAATCTAGTTTTGTGCGTTATTGTTTAAATTAAAATATTTAAATTTGAAATGCGAAGTATTTGAATTATAAGTTTGTATGGGATGAAATTTCTTTGAGTTGTTATATGATGTTGTAATATATTGAGCTGAGATTTTTAATGTCTGTTTTATCATTAATGCTGTTTGCGTTTTTCTTTATATAGATCATTTCGAGTACTTCTCTTTTATATGTGTGTTGTTCAGTTTGTAATGTTTGAGTTTCGTTGTAATTAAAGTTGTGTTTATGTGCCATTTCATGCGTGGACAATGCTGTTTTATTTTTTTTATCATACTTATGTCCTTTGATTCTATTTTCTAGAAGTTGGGATGTTTGACCAATGTAGGAACTATCACAGTTATTACAGGGAATCTTGTATACTACATGTGTCATCTTATTTTTTTCTGTTTTTGTTTTTAATTTACTGAAAGTTTTTTGTAGAGTATTATGAGCTTTATAACTGGTGGGGATATTGTGGGTTTTCAAAACTTTTTGGATATTTTCTGAAAGGTGTGGTATATAGGGAATTGTGAGATATTTTTGATTGGTGTTATTATTTTTTTTGTTTTTATTGAGCGTATTGTAAAAAGCGTGGATTCTGGATTTGAAAATGGAGTTTATTAATCCATGTAACGTATTTTTCTCAATGTAAATGTTCTGTGCCTGCTTTTGTCATTCTGTGGCCACTGCAACCTGTTTTGTGATTGCAACCACCTTCACACGGACTGCACGTGTTTTTGGACGTATTTTTTCCATTTTAAAGTTAAATTTTCGATTTCTGGCATGAAAAAGCGCAAAAAAAGATGTGCTAAACACCTTATAGGCCGGGGCTGTTGACGGCCTACGCCGCCCCCTGCTTTTATTACCTATATCATTAGTCTGCTTTTCAATGTTTTTTTGGTAGGTATATAGGTTATATCAAATTCTATGTAACTAATTAATAATATTTTTGTAGTTTTTGAAGTTTTGAAAAGATTAAACAATGACTGAGGAAGACCACAAAGTGGTCGAAACGTTTCCACCAACTTTCTGAGACAAAACTTTGTTTTTCTCTCTCCCCCCCCCATTTGGAACCTCATCCCCAAAAACCTACTACAGGATATATAGCACGAAGGTTCAAAAACTCCTTGAAAAGGAATTTAAGCATTTATTTATTTATATATACTGATATTTTACATTTTTCCACATTCTATCCACATTTCCTTCCCTGACGTTGAACAGAGACCTAGCCCACCATGTATTCTTATTATTATTTAACATTTAAACTGTGAATGTTTATAACAATTTCTTTATTATGCCATATCAATAACAAGAGCCAGTTTACTACTACTATTGAGACATTTTGAATCGTATATTTTAACATATCAATATAAATAGTAAAATATATTAAATACAAAGACTCATGATTTGACAAATACAAGAATCAAGTAATAAAATCATATCATAAACACTCAGCACTCATGATTCATAAATACAAAACAAATGTTAAGAAAATAATAAAAAACAATATCATAATATTTCTGTGTTTTGATTTCATTCTCTCTGAGTTGGTACACATGCATGCTAAAAGAATCATGTTATCACGGACACACACACATTTGGTGTGATTAATGTGTTAATCACATTTTTGCTGGAGTCTCTAAAGGACCCCACATGGGTATTTACGTTGATTTTCGTAGCATAGGAATTTAAGGGTTAAGTTCTAAATCATCCTGGATCCGGTCCTGGCGTAGATCGTAGACGTTCTTAACATTCCATTGAATTCTAGGAACAGTGATGCCAATTTAGCTATTTTATAGCTAGATCTAGCTATTTCGCAACAAGGTTTAGCTAGTAAAATATCGTCTAGCTATCTAGCTATTTTATCTAGCTATTTCCCTTTTCTGCTTTATTTCAATTCTATTATTGCTGCGCGCTTCCTCTATACCATCTATGCTTTAACTGTTCTGCGAAGCTATGAATGCAATTGTTTCGTGCTTGTGCGTCACAGTTGTGCGTGCTCTATGAATCTCGTCTGAGTGTTTTATGGTACAACTGTCAAGTCGCGTGTTTTCGATTTGTCATTTGTCAGGTTCGTTTCCCGCACCGACCTTCAACGGTTGTATGCTTATAGCGTTTTTCACTGGACACATTTTAGTGCACTCCGTGCGAGTGCAGAATACTGAAAAAGTTCACCTAGGGTAACACTTTTGCACTGTGTTCTTCCAGTGGAATACACATCAAGAAACAACAACTTGTTTTGACAACCATATGTGCATATTTATACTACCTACTCGTTTGTCTGAAAACTGTTCAATAGTTTCCATGTAATTGCTAATTTTGGGAATTTTTTCTCCCGAATTCTTCTTAAACACATTATTTGTTCGTCGTCAAAAGATGATGAGCTGATTTTGTCAATTCAAACAAGAAAATTAAAATTTTGATTTTTTTGTTCACTTTACTCATTCTGACTGAAAATAGTAAAAATCAACTAGGTATTACCATTGATTAAAGTATAAATGTGTTAATCAATGGTATTACCCATTGATTAAAGTATTTAGGTAAATGTGTTAATCAATGGTATTACCTTACTCAAAGATTGAAAGTTTAAACAGACGTAACAGCATTCTATAATTTGAAGTTTCCCGCTCAGACCTCCTGTCATTCCCTTGGTTCACTTCCACGACACTCGCTTTGAAATCGGTGCGAAATTTTTGCACTCAGTTCGACCGCTCCGAGTGCAGAAATGCCACTGAAATGAGTGCACTCAAATATTTTGCACTGGAACTGCCAGTGAAATGCAAAACAGAAATCCAGTGCAGCCAAAGTGCAACCAGTGAAATTTAAAAACATTTTCGATTTTCCGATTTTAAAAAATAAAATCGTCGATAGTGAATTAATTCTGAACGGTAGGTTTGAAACATATAGTATTCCAAGGTGAAAAACGAATATAAAAGGAATAAATAAGATATTAAAAAAAATCTAGCTATTTTCTAGCTATTTTTTTACAGTGCTTCAGCTATTTTAATGTCCAATGAGTTGGCATCACTGTCTAGGAAAGAGTCACAGCGGCCATTGTTTACTCGGAGGCGGTTGATGGGGCGCCGTAAAAAATTCGTTAAGGCGAAGTAATTTTTCAGCCATGTACTTCCAAAGTGGAATGAATAAAGGATCGAAAAGTTGAAGTTTACATTGAACTTTGAATACCGCCGCGGTGACTAAGCTATAAAAATATTTCCTTTTTGTTTGCGTTTTTTCTTACGGCGTTCCTTTCAAAAGCCCATTAATTTCCAGGGTGATCCAGTCGCTGCTAAGCCAAGAAACAAATCACGTCAAACTTTAGACACGTTGAGTATTATATAAAGTATATTACTTTTACCGAATAAGAATATTGATTCAAACATTTGGTTCACAGGAAAATCGGAAAAATGAAAGGTACCGGCTGGATTCGAACCAGCGTCTCCGGCATTCTAGGCCGACGTGTTACCAACTACACTACGGTCGCCCGTATTGCAGCCGATATACCGCGTCGACGACTTGGTATCGAATCCGTCGACCCCCACCTTGCGGAGTAGGCAAGCACCTTCATTCCACCAAATCCTGGCCGACTGAGTAGTCGTTGTTCAGTAAGGAAGAGAGCTGTCGTGCAAATAGCGGTGAGAGATTCACACTCACTCAACAGCCGACTAGATCTCTCTGGATGACTGAAATGCATGGTTCGCAGAGAAATACGGGGGAGTGGTGGGGGTCGACAGATTCGATACCAAGTCGTCGACGCGGTATATCGGCTGCAATACGGGCGACCGTAGTGTAGTTGGTAACGCGTCGGCCTACAATGCCGGGGACGCTGGTTCGAATCCAGCCGGTATCCTTCATTTTTCCGATTTTTCTGTGAGCCAAATGTTTGAATTTATCTCCCTCTTGCGGAGTAAGCAAGCACCTTCATTCCAAGAATATCGTTGTTATCAACAATTTATCCATTACTAGCCTGAGGTCGAGCTGGAATGTCGAAGGTTTATGTACATCAGCTGAAGCTCGTGGAGTTTAACCTCCTCTTGAACTATACAGGGTTCAAGAGGAAGATTGTGGGCTTACTGAAACATATTTCAGAAATATGTCACTTGATAATGGTAGGGACCATTGAAAGCTATAACATTAAAATATTTTGACTTGAATTTTGACGTACAGGGTGATTCATATCAAACTTACAGTTTTAAATGGAACTCCCTATATATTATTACACATTTGGATTCCTTGATGAATTCTATTGTGGCTTTATGTATCATACATGGAACTTCAAACGGACCGTTTAGGCGCAAATCACCATTTTTGGTATAAGTGGGTATCAGAAAAAAATTGAACATCGCAGCGATTATCAAACCCAGAAGGCCGCAACTTTGCATTACTTTGCAATGTGACTAAGCATGATACGAGTCACCTTAGGTCAGACGGTTAAACTTGAATTTTTCTTGTAGTTGGAAAAATCACCAGAATAATTAAAGAAACTTCAATCGGAGATAAGTCGATTTTTTCAAATGGGAATGCCTATTTTGGTTTATAGAATTATAATATTATAATTATAAAATTTGATTACCTTTCTAACGACTAGGATTCTTGTATTGTAATCTTTCCTCGTTACTCTGGTTCTTTTGCATCTTTCTATTAAGTTAGTTGGTTTCTTCCATCGTAGCGGATTTTTGTTTGTTTTTCATGGCCTGCTAGATTGCTCACACGTAGGAAAGTAGAGAAACACCGATTTAACTGAAAAATTTAAATAAAATGAAAATTAAAAAATATTGATATTGAGAATCCTATATCGTTGCAAAGGTAAACAAATTATACATTCTATAAACAAAAGTAGGCATTTCTATTTGAAAAAATCAAGTTATCTGTGATCAGAGTTCCCTTAGTCAATGTACTGATCTCTCCAAGTACAAAAAGAATTCAATTTCAGCCGTTTGACCTAAGGTGATGCATTTTATGCTTAGTTGTACCACAAAGTCATGGCCTTGTAGGTTTTATAATCGCTGCGATACTCAATTTTTTTCTGATACCTACTAATACCAAAAATTGTGATTTGCACCAAAACGGTTCGTTTCATCGTCTATATATGATGAATAAAGTCACACTAGAATTCACCAAGGAATCAAAATATGGAATCATATATAGGGGGTTCCATTAAAAAAAAGGTAAGTTTGATATGTGTATATATATACCCTGTATAATCGTCAAAATTTAGGTGAAAATATTTTTTCGTTATAGCACTCAAGGGTCCCTACCATGATCAAGTGATCCATTCACTCGCTATTGGCCCACCCTATATACTAAAAATTATAACAGTGTGTACCTACTTATTATAGCAAAAAAAAATAAAGTTGTTCAACTCAGTATATTTCCCGCCCGCCCACTAAATAAAACAACCAACAATAAATTTTTGGGTTTTACAGCCCTCCCCCCCCCCCAACCAAAGCGAAAAAGAAGGAGAACATGACCATGAACACCTAAAAATTCTAAACACGAAGTTCGAGCCGTTTTTTATTTTTGGTTTTTGAAAATAGCTGCGCCACTACTGACACAATTTCTAAGAACCACGAACGTTTTCCAACTTCCACACGCCAAATTTCAGTAAAATCAATTCAATAATTTCCACTTTAAGCAATAATGTATACAACAAAAATTCTATAGGTCCCCTGGTTTCTGTAAAAGGCGATCAATAACTGAAAAAGTGTATTATGCCGCTTTGTTCTACTTTCACAGATAGCCTATTATGAACACAACAGATTTTTTCAGTTTTACAACGCGCCACTCCCAACCAGCCCAGCCCCCCCCCCCCCCTCCCCCTAAAGTTATCTTATGCCGCTAGGTCTTTCCTTCACAGCCTATTATCGATACTACAAACTTCTCAGTTTTACAACCCCCCACCCCCCAACCACCTCACTTTCATCCCAACCCAAAAAACTGGTAGGAAATGATCAGGAACCCCTAAAACATCTAAAAACCGAATTTGAGTTGTTTTAATACTTTTCGTTATTTGATTATTGCTACGCTGCCACTGACACGATTTTTAACAAACATACGCGTTTTCCATTCTCACCACGGTAACAATATACTGTGTCAAAATTTCATTAGAATCAATTTAATAGTGTCCACGTTACAAAATACAAAACGGTTTAAACCAATAAATTCTCGTATGTATACAGAAAATTCTAAGTCCCTTAGTTTCCATAATAGGCTAGGCAATGTTCGGATGGACCTAAAAAGGTGATTTGTGTCGCTAGATCTTCCTTCACAGGTTACTGGACAGCCTATTATGAGTACAAGAAATTTTTTAATTTTTCAACCTACAACCGCCCAACCACCCCAATTTCACCCCCACCCAAAAAAAAGTAGAAAATGGTCAGGGACCCCTAAAATGCCTAAAAACGAAGTTTCAGCAGTATTTAATTTTTACTTCCCACACCGATAGGTGAGGGGAGTATTGTGATCGCGAAAATTTTCGATTTTGAGATAATACGTTTTTTGGATGTTTTATGATGTGTACATAACGAAAATCCACGTCACTCATTTCCGTCGGTCTGTCTGTCGGTCTGTCGGTCTGTCTGTCTGTCTGTCTGTCTGTCGCGTTTTTCTACCCTCGTGATCTCAGTAACCGCTGCATGGATTGTGATGAAATTTGGGCAGCGGTATGATGTGGGGTCGTAGTAGGTAATGTTCGTATAATTTTGAAAATCGGTGCATAGGCGGCGGAGTAATTAGCAAAAAACAAAAAAAATTAAATATTGCTGAAACTTCGTTTTTAGGCGTTTTAGGGGTCCCTGATCATTTTCTACTTTTTCTTTGGTGGGGGTGAAATTGGGGTGGTTGGGGGTTGGGGGGTTGTAAAATTGAAAAATTTGTTGTATTCATAATAGACTACCCACTGACCTATGAAGGAAGACCTAGCGACATAGATAACTTTTTTAGGTCTATCCGAACATTGCCTTATGCCTATTACAGAAACTAAAGGACAAAATTTTTTCCGATGTATACAGGCTGTCCATTTAGTGTGTAATTCTTCGATATCTCGCAAGGTATAGCTGATAGAAGAAAATCTCAAATACAAAAGTTATTTGGTTACTTGAGATGCATATCCTAAAAATATTTTGAAATATACAGGGTGTTGCGGGAAAGTAAGGTAGAGATCAACTTGATTTTTTTATATGGAACTATAACTTTCTCTCAAGTTCTTCTAGTGTCCATCATTGATCTCTATCCAACCCTAAAATATTTTTTGAATCGGTTGCGACGTTGCCAAGTAATAATTTATTTTCTATTAATTTCCGCATTTGCAAGGTCGCAAGTAATACGTTCAAATTGATATATTCGTTTAACTTTTCTAAATAATATTACACAGCGAGTTACTTGAATATTAAGCGGATATTATTCTGGATGCTACCAGCAATTTGTATCTACAGGGTATTTTTGGCAGAATTTTAAATTCCGGCAACTTAAAGGTCGTTTTACTTTGTTTTTTTAAATGTAACACCCTGTCTTTTTTATTTTAAATCGAAATATCTACAAATACTCTATCTCGCCTTGTAATATTTTTTTTTCGCGTTTTTGACGTTGCCAAGTTATAAATTATTTTCCCAAATTTTTAAAACAAGTATCCCCGATTTTAATTTATTTTAAATAGAATCCTCTACTTATTTTTATTGCAATGAATTGCGCATGTCGAATTTAGTAAGATCTCACAATTTCAAAATTAATTTTGTTTGTATTAATTAATGAGATACGGCAACACCGCTTTTTCAGTAAACGGTACCGGAACGCTTAAATTTTTCCAAAACTGCCACAGCTGAAGAGGTGAAATTCAATACAAAAGTTTGTATTATTGATAATAGGCTGTTCATTGACCTGTGCAGGAAAAACCTAGCGGCATATGACAATAATTGGGGGGGGGGGGGGGGGTACTGGCGATGATTTTGTTGCAAGGGGATCTCACACTAAATCTTTATGCTATGGGAAAATAATAAACTGGTATCACCGTAATGTGTGGGAAGTACTGAGTCAACCAACTTGACTCCATTTTTTTTTATTTTTTGCTACTCCGCCGCCTATGCACCGATTTTCAAAATTATGGGAACATTACTTACTACGGCCCCACAGCATACCGCTGCTCAAATTTCATCACAATCCATGCAGCGGTTGCTGAGATTACGAGGTTAGAAAAAAGCGACGGACAGATAGACCGACAGACAGACAGACCGATGGAAATGAGTGACGTGGTTTTTCGTTATGTAGGCATCATAAAACGCCCAAAAAGCGTATTAGGTATCTCAGTACAATCACGATACTCCCCTCACCTATCGATGTGGGAAGTAAAAGGAACCCACAAGTAGTCTTCTCGGTAAAATCGATGTCAATGTTCGGCCTCTTAATCAAAAGGAGAATTACAAGTTCACAAACAAATCAACACAAAATAAAAACGTGTTGAAAATAATCTAATTTCTCTGGCGGAAATAGTGGAATGTATAGTAAAATTGCAGCTACCATTTATTCTGCAACTGGCTGTATTTAACCGGTGCAAGTGTTTTTGTTGGAGAGGTGTTCGAAACAGGGAACGACCACAACTTCATCGAGTGCCATTCACTTCAATTTAAGTGAGCGAAGAATAGGGAAGCACTCTTGTGCACCCCCATGCAAATTGATGTAATGAGTGGCTGGCTGGCTGGTTCGGTGAAGCAGTTTTTAGAGGGTTGCTTCAGGTTATGCATACTGAAACGTTACAAAGGCGCTGAAAAAGTAAAGGCGACGTATTTAAAATTCATGATACAATGGCCGTTTACAGAATTTACGGTTAAAGTTGATAGTGTAAGAGACAGAAGTTGATTGTTATATATGCGAAATGTGTGAATTCTTGAATGTTAAGTGTTTCATGGAGATACTTGAAAGTTAGTGAAACCGCTGTAATATTGTTGCTGATTCTGCTTCCTATGCATTGGCGGAGTAGCAGTATTACTCTGAATAGTGCTATTTTATTATTTGAAGTTTGTAGAAAAAAGTTTAAAAGGTCTGTTTTGGATTTCAGTTCATTGACCTGCGAAAAAGAGAAAGATAATGTATCTGAAAAATTCACGATAGAAATGCAGTAAGAGACTGAAGTTGGTTGTTATACAACAATCCAAAAGAAGAATATATATTGCAAAGCGCATACAATCTCAGCTTCTCAGAAGGTATTAATGTCAGACGCAAAAACCTACATCCAGAAGCATCACCATCATAGTCACAATGTCTCAACAGACATGTTGTGAACTCGTAAAATGCATTTACTCATTTTACGAGTTTCTCTTGGGATATCTTTAAGATCTTTAATGTAGTAGTTTCCCATTTGCTTTCTGCATCCTCATGCAGTTGACCAGACGGTATCTACTGGTTCATCCGCCTTTAGGGGCAATTTCTCACCCCAAGGACAAGAAGGTGTCCTGACTCTTCTTAACTCGTCCACCCAAAGCTGTTGGTTGAGAAGAGGTTACTGTTTATACCGACAGTAGTTCGGTTCCTTTTAGTCGCCTTTTACGACACGCAGGATATACGATGGGAGATTTTATAACCCGCCCCCATACAGGAGGATAGCCAGGACTTAAATTCGGGGGACTGAGACTAGTCGTTGGGTCATCGACTACCTATTATCCTTATCGTGATAAATATTTTTCTGAAAGGGGTGTAATACATCATTTAAATAGCGAAAATAATGCTCCAAACAAAAATTTAAAGGGTGATCTATTTCAAGAATATATTATGGTTTTTTTATGATTCTTGTAAAACCGCTTTTTGATCGTATTTTGATCGCTTCTACACATAATTCATATTATTATAGTCACAATTGAATGATCAGGTACGTGCAGTATTGAAAAAGGTAATGTATTTCTGTAAAGTGTCTATACTATTTTTGGTTAGTTTTTTTTTGTGGTAGCAATTTATTCAATTTTACTTTTTATTGCTTCTAAATCTGCTTTTTGTCTCAACAAAGCTAGCTTTTAGACTAATTTTAAGGGCTACAAATTTTTAGGAGCGACAATATTTTTGACGATTTCAATAAATTTTTACAAACAAAATTTTATCGTTAGAAAACTTCCAGGAAGACATAGTTGATCGGTTTATAAATTCCAGAGACTACGTACTACATTTATTTTCAAAAAAGCAGTAAAAGTAGATTGTGAAAAAATTATTCAAAAATGGCTGCTATGATGTCAAAATTCTAAATTTTTCAGATGATGTGGCTCACAAATGTGTTGATCTCTCTCTACTTTACTAGCAAGCTACAGTTTTGGTTACTAGGTTTTAATGAAGATTCCACCATTTCTTTAGCTTAAGGGCCTTACGGTCAAAAACTCTAGAGGCACACGAAGTATCATGGATGTTTGGAAAACGTTTAAAGAAAGATTTCATCTGAAAGGGCTAAAAATCTGACAAATTAGACCCTTAATGTACAAACTTATTTTTGAAGACACAGTTATCACACTGGGGTCTGACAGACCCCAAAGTCAGTTTTCCCAATTTTTAAATGTAACTTATATAACTAAATAAATTAAAACAAAAAAATAAAGATAAAGTAACAAAACTTTTTTGATTCCAGTAATATCTCCAAAGTACCTTTTTTTAAAATTAATGATTTCCTCTTTACATTTCGGCACTACAGTTCGGACAAATTGAGTCTTTATGTTAGTCACAAATGAGCCTTGCAACAAGGTCCTCCTCTGTATTTTCAACTAAAATATCCTGAATTTCCAATTCTAGTTCTCTCTAGGTCAGAGGGTGGTGTAAGACGTGATAGGATATTTTTATTTTTGGAAATATTCAATTCAGCTGCAAAGCTGCACTCTTTAAATATCCACATCCACATTTAAATAACACACTGGAGTCAATTAGACCCCAAGCTAACTTCATACCCTAACGGCTCCACAGCTCTGGACTCTGGACAAATAATGCCTACATTGAGGAAAAGACTTCATATGCTATTTGAAAACCTGGATAGGAAAAATTCATATACTGTGGACCTGTGGAGAACTATACAGGGTGTTAATTAAGTATGTTAACAAACTTTAACCACGAATAGTACTCCGAAAAATAGAAAGAAAATGTCATATGAACGTGGGCCCGGAAATGCTTCCTAAGGGAGCTACGCTCCTTTGCATGGGGCACCCTGAAGACGGTTTTCCCTCGATATTCTCGAAACCATTCATAACAAAATTACAAAATTAGGTACGATGGGTAAACTTTTGACGCTGAATCTGATTCTGAATTTAGAATTCCATAATTTTAATCAGAGGCGTATCATAGTTAAGGGTAAAAATAACCCCATTTTCTAAATGGTAATTTTTGACATTTTGATCTTAGAATATGGTATATTAGAGATTTTTACGTAAAAATGGTCTCTTGGTATATCTCGGTAGGGCTAACCGTTTTCGAGAAAGATGCATTTATTTATTTACGATAGCCTGCATCGATTCTATAATTTGCATTTTGCTCGAAAACGATTAGCCCTATCGAGATGTATCAAGAGACCATTTTTACGTAGAAATCTCTGAAATATCATATTCTAAAATCAAAATGTCAAAAAAATTACCATTTAGAAAATGGGGTTATTTTTACCCTTAGCTCCTCCCGTATAATACGTCTCTGATTAAAATTATGAAATTCTGAATTCATAGTCAGATTCAGCGTCAAAAGTTTACCCATCGTACCTAATTTCGTGATTTTGTTATGAATGGTTTTGAGAATATCGAGGGAAAACCGTCTTCAGGGTGCCCCATGCAAAGGAGCACAGTTGCCTTAGGAAGCATTTCCGGATCCATGTTCATATGACATTTTCTTTCAATTTTTCGGAGTACTATTCGTGGTTAAAGTTTGTTAACATACTTAATTAACACCCTGTATAGTACAGATTGACTAGATCTCGTTTGGGCAGCTTTGTGTCGTCACACTATGTCTACTTGACGTGTTAACTTACTAGATAGATATGCTACCATATATGTAAAATGTATACTCGTCCCAAATAAGAGCGAATTTTTGAATACCATTCAATTCCTACAAAATCTCTTTCAAGCATATTGCCTTAGTCAAATTTTAATAATCCGAGGTATCAAAAAAGTGCCTGCTCCTTAAGACTACTCAGCAGCGCCTAATATATTTTCCAACTTCAATCAACAAAGAAGGCGCTCTCCAATCTCGAACTAATTTTTGCTGCAGAGACTAAAGATAAATAGAGAAATTATGAGCAGGGTCGGCTTAGTAAATTTATATTCGGCACAGTCCATCAGCCCCTGTATTTTATAATTCTTGGCCATTAGAAGCACGAAATCAGAACTAGTTAATTTAGCAACGCAACTTATATATAATACAGAAAATGTAAATTGGTGTTTTGAGTACGCCTCCAGCATTTGATACAGACACGTTGATAATATATTCGTGGTTTTTGACAAAAACAGTCGGCAATACAGTAGATTTTACTAGAACTATTACAGTTAAATTTGCTTTCGAAATTCAGAGTAATGAATAGTTGTTCTACCTAGGGGAGCGGGCTTCTGTCTGGAGGCTAAAGAAGTGCGGCGGAGCTTCGCGCTGAGAACCTGCACGACTGTCTTCCAGGCGGAAGAACATGCTCTGCATATATATATGCTCTGACAGCCAATCAACTCTGAAAGCGGTGGTAGCTCCGAGGGCCAGATCAGCTCTGGCTCAAGAATGCTCGGCCGCCCTTCAGAAATTAGCAAGCCATAGGAAGGTGACCCTGCTGTGGGTCCCGGGACACATTGGTATACCGGGTAACGACAGAGCGGACCGATTAGCTAGGATAGGGGCCAGCAGCCCCTGTATCGGCCCAGAACCTATGCTGGGAATTAGCAGACGCCAGGTCAATGTGGCCCTGGACAACTGGGCCTACAAGGAACTGGCGACAGCCTGGTTAGAGAGAGATGACAGCAGGCAAGCCAAAAGATTCATAGCAAGCCCTGATAAGGGCCGAACGCTATGGCTTTTGAATAAAGGCAGAAAGACGCTCAACCTTCTGGTGGGGGTTTTTACTGGCCATTGCCTGCTAAATAGACATTTGTCACTTATGAGAGTGGTAGGGGACCCCATTTGCTCCAGATGCTGGGAGGAGGGCGAGATTCCACTTCCTGGGCAGATGTGCAGTTTATCGCAACCTTAGGGTTGAGATATTCGTCGCGACGGAGTTTGGGGAGGAGCCAATACATTCAGCGAAATGGTCGGACATACTGACTTTCGTCAGAAGGTCTGGTAGGTTCGACAAGGAGCTTTGTAGGGTGTAGAATTTTAGTGTGTTCAGTGATTGGTTCAGTGGGTTTGGCAAAAAGGGCCAAAGGTGGCCTACTTGCCTGGCTTCGCCTCCCCATCGCTACTACTACTGCCCTACCTAAATGTTTAAGATAAGACTAAACAGCCAACGCAAGTCAGAATTTGACGTGTATAGAAAATATTCCTTACATAACAGGCAGCTTTCAAAAGCGCTCGATACAAGCTTAAGATATGACTTAGATACATGAAAAAACGGTCGTCATTTGGCATCACGAAAGAGAAAAGCTGGAAGAATATCTGACACGCCTAAACAGCGTGCATGAAAACATCCAGTTCACATTAGAGGTAGATGAAAATCAAAAGAGTATTTTATGAACGCATTCGGGTGTAGTAGCCCTGGCGTATCCCGTCTGTTCAAGACTGCTTTTTTCTCTGCCCAATCTAAGATGGTTTTTTTAGCGGTGCTTTTTGCAATGCCCGCAAATGGTTCTGGTCCTATGAACACAGATTCAGTTTCTCCTCTTGCAAGCGCGTCGGCCGATACATTGCCTTCCACTCCGCTGTGACCCGGAACCCAAACCAAGGTTACCTTGTTCCCTGTTCCAAATTTGTTGGGGAGGTGTATGCAGTTCGGTGCGAATCTTGATTCAACCCGTTTGGAGCTCTGTGCTTTCAGGGCAGCCTCGCTTGCTGGAAAGATTTTAATAGATTTGTTTGTGGGGGCGCTTTGATTAGTTCCCTGAATCCCAGTTCTATGGCTATCATTTCTGCTTGAAAGACCGTGGTATGCCTCCTAAGGTCTACTGAAATTTCAACTCTTGAATTGATACCAACTACTTCCGCTCCTGTCCCCAGTTCAGACTTGGAGCCATCAGTGAGTAGCGGAAGGTCGGACGGTGACCTAAAGCCATTACTGCTCTTCCATTCGTTCCTTCCTGGGAAAAGGACGTTGTAGGATCTCTCCGTGTGCGCTTGGGGAACCATAGAGTCCGAGATCATTCCGAGTAGTTAGTGGTTCTCCTATTTGAACCATCTATAAACAGAGCCTTGAAAGCCAGGTTTCGTGAGAACCATGAGCCACATATCTGGCTGTTCAAAGTTATATTTTGTCAGCATACAGGGCCGTAGCTAGACGTTGACCTTGGAGGGGGTTCATGGTGACCTTAGGGGGGGGGAGTTCATATATAAAAGAATATGTAATGTCTTAATTTGCTTAAAATCTGTATCTAGATTCCCACACAGCATTTGATATCCACTGTATGGTCCCAGGCAGTCCTCAAAGGGATATACAAAATGTCCCAGGGAAATCCATATCCTGGACGACCTGGCACAGAACAGCCTATAAATGTCCCGATGGGAATTTATTAGACCACCATGGGTAAGCCTGTAGGGGAAATCCTCAAGTTGGCCCAAAATATTATCATTTAATATCCCGTAGGTTAGCATATAGGTAAATTCTTAGGTTGTCCTAAAAGATAGCAGTACAGACCGCCATGGTTCACCTTAAGCAGAACACTTAGGTTACTCGAAAACAATAACAAAGATCCATAGAGCTACCATCCGAGTGTTTAACACAATTCAATCTAACCTCATTCTGTTCCATTCCTTAATGAAGTGCATCATGATATAAAGTTTTGCCATTAAACTTTCCTTTTCCTTTTTAATGTTTTTATAGGTTGTCGACTTGGACAATTCTACACCCATCTTGCGAACATAAACAGGTTACCGAATGATTATCTGACTTGTAATTTGTGGTTTGTACTTGGGCGCCCTTGGCGTTTCGGATGGTACAGATCACAGGTACAGATGGTGAAGCTATTGGAAGATATGATAAAACGATTCAGGAACCAGGAACTACTGCAAGCTGCTAGCTTCTAGCTCGTTTTGCTCAACTTTGCTGTAAGTCACCCTCACCTTTCACCTCTTTCGTCTTTCTAATGTCAACACTGTCAAATGTCAGATTTTGTATCAAGAATGGTATGGTCTTGAGGGTTATCCCTTTAACCGCCTTATAGTATACAAGCTGAGGATTTCCAAAACCGTCATCCTTAGGATATTCCGGTGATATACGGGATATCCAAAGGATGTTGATGACTGCCAGCCACAGAATATTCCTAACAGGTTATCCTAGGGCTAACCTAGGATAGCTTACAGATGTCATTCGGGTCTTATCCCAAATTTGGGCGATACGGCTTCATTTAGGATGTCCTAGGGATATCGGGTGCTGTGTGGGCTGTATCGCTGCAAATCTGTCATGAGCGCCGAGAGATTGGTGAGTAGTAGAATAAATCACTTAGCTTTGATAAAGCATGCTTGATTATTTTTATGGTGTATTATTTTAGTAGTTATTTCATTCATGGGAATATTCATGGGGGGGTTTGAACCCCCTAAACAGTATGACCTACCCGGTTTCTTGGTTTAATAGTTTGTGTGGTACAGAGCCTTAGCGCACTTGCAATAGTAGGAAACTAGTTGCTTGCTCTACGATAGCTGTTTTAATCTACAGACAGAATATTGAAGATTTGTGGATGTTCGAGATAGTTTTTCGTTGGGCCTCATCTTGATAATCCGTCCCTGATTGTGAATCTTGGCTGCAGCTGTTATAAAAATGGAATCGCCTTCTATTAACGGAAATGCTATCATTAGCGAGGACTCAGCTTATGTGCAGACAATAAACGAAAAATCCATTGTCGCGCCAGAAAAATGTCCCGAAACGTTACAGTCCTCCAATTTCACACAAAGAGAGAAAAGGCGGTGAAATATTAGAATAGATCATGGGCGGCGCCACGGTCCTGCAACCAACGCCATTGTGATTTAAAGCCTCGAAAAATGGGGTTTCGTATCAGTGGATTACCAGCGGGAACCTTTTGCTGCAATTATAGTATAGTATGGAGTATAAGAAAATAGTGTCTACTAGAGATTTTTGATGTTTACAAAAAATTGATCTGAAGCATCTAATCATTTTAATTTTTTGAATTGGCACTTCAAGCTGATCATGGACTGCCATGTGTGAGGGTTGTTGGCCAGTTTGTGGCCGGTGGTGATAGTTTGTCAGGGTGCGGGTTATGTTGTGTTGTAGAGGTGATTTCAAAAACAACAGTGATTTATTTAAGTAAACAATTCAATAATTAAGAAAATCAACCACAAATGACTTAAAATACTTCCACTTGCCATCTATCTCCGGGGATATGCATAGCTTCGGGTTACAGATCAACTTCTAGTTATTTGAAAAGTATAAAAAGGGGGAGTTGTCCAGTGGTCTATATCTACGCCGGGATATGTCTTCGGTAGTCCTTCAACAGTCCTTTGGTAGTTCAGTTGAGGTACTCAGCGGTTACAGAATATCCCAAACAGGTTCAAACAGCAGAATGTTAGCTCCAAGTGAAATTTAGGATAGGGTAGATAGACCCAACCCTTAACGTAGACGAAGTTTAAAGTGATATCTATTAGGTGCAATTAAAAAGGTGACGTTAAAAGGTAGTCCTAAAAAAAGGCCTGAAACAAGAGGAACACACAATGAGCAAGGGTTCCCAAGATGGAGGAGCAAGCCAACATACCTGTGATGGAGGGCGGCCTAAAGTGAATATACCACAGGCGGTATCTGATTTCTGATGCTATTACCAAATTCAAAATCCTCAATACGAGTGAGTCGCAAACTCATGAATTTGGTGGTCTCTTCTTTCGGTAAAAATCCGTCACAACGACGTATACCCTTCAAGGGTAGCAACCGGAAAAGAAATAAGACTCGCAGCTATCTGACGAAGGAACCTTGCAAGTCACCATGTTCTAAAAAAATGACAGTCACTGGTTCATGAAGAGCTGGTTCGAGATGAAATTTGATGGCGGCGTACCTGACAGAACAGCTGATGGAGACTGAGGTTAAGAAACCCAAAACAAAACAATAGAACTCTCGATACTGGGATAGTCAGGAGGACCTAAGCAACATTGACAAGGATTGGTAGGTACGACTATTATTGTCTTTTCTTGCATGAGATGAAGTAATATGTTTTTCATTTCAAGATTTAGTTACCGTGGTGTTAAAAGAGATCTCTGAACCCTAGACCTAAATCAACTAGCAGGCTCAAAATAGGTACCTGAAAGTCTATTTAACAGATTAGCGGCTAATTCTAAGGTTTATCTATAAGTGAAATGTAAATAGACACGTTGTAAGTAACAAATTGGCAATAAATTGCAGTTAAAGAGCTGAGATACTTTCCTATTTTTTATTACGATTTTTAAACCTCTAACACATGGAATAACTTTGACTGAAGAAAACAAAAAGAAGAATGTTTCGAAACGTAGTACAGAATACTACCTTATAACGATTGGCAAGTCTGGATCTAGAATGCCGATATAAACGGATCGGGCGCAGATAGCCGATAGCCTTTAACAGGTCAAAGAGGGAACTCAATATCCCCTACCCCCTACTTCCATTAGTTAGAAGATACGTTTCCGAGTTGCCAGGTGTGGTGATTTTCTGCCAAAGTGGCAATTTGGAAACGAGCTAGCGACCAAAAATCGTAGCTGGGAGATTGGCGACTTTTGTTGGCACAAAACTCATAGTGAGTTGGCGACTTTTGGCTATTTCTAACTTCCATTTCATTGGTTTTCGCTTCAAAAGTAAGGGCAGTTGTTTTACAATTGACAGTTTGACCATAGTTCGTTATCGTTATTTGAAATAACTTACCTATTTTTTATTACTTAGTTATCATAAGCCTCTCCATTATCTGCAAGGCATAATTTCCATAAAATAGTACCGTAGTTGTAACCTGCCTCACACACCAAGGGTTTGCTAGAATCCAGATCAAACAGCTGAGTCCCTTTGAAGGAATTCAGCTGAGACTGGGCCCAGCCAGAAGTCTAGTGAGGATGTCCAAATTTACAAAATTTGTATTGGGGGTGAGTTTTAGGGGTTCAAGTACAAAGATTTGTTTTCAAAGTATGATATGTCCTTCAGTACACCTGCCACATAGTTTTCATTTTTATTATAAACAAATATTTAGCCTCAAGCAAATCCTTATTTTATTTATATAGGGTGTCCCACGACGATTAAGACAAGCAATGTATCGGAACTGGGCAGTAACACGGGATTTTAATTTTGGGGGTTTAAATTAGAGCAAATATAGTATTTTTTCTTATTACTGTGTCACCCAACGAGGTTTGTTTGTTTTTGATTACATGACGTCCGATTCAAAAATTTTAATGGGACACCCTATATATTTGTGACTTTTTGTATTGCTCTCGATAAGAATATTTCAACAAACTCGCACACTTGAGGTCTAAAGTGATTAGTTCAAGTACTACAAGTACTTAAAGGACTGTACCGCTACCATTATGAAACACTACCAATGTAATAATTTAACCGTAGGGGTACATGTTATAATCAGTGGTAGTGGTACTATACTTTAAGTACCTGTAGCTCTTCAACTAATCACTTAAGACCCCAAGTGTGCTAGTTTGTTGGAATGGTATTATCGAGGGGAACACAAAAAGTCACAAATATACAGGGTGTGCCATTAAAAATTTTGAATTTGACGTCACGTGGTCAAAAACAAATACCTCATTGGGTTACACAGTAATAAGAAAAGATACTATATTTGCTCCAACTTACACCTCCAAAATTATAATTCGCTACTGCTTACCAGTTCCGATATATTGCTTATCTTAATCGTCGTGAGACGCCCTGTATAATGACTACGCAAAAACTGGGTTTGCGTTGTGTATAAAATCAAAGCTACTATAAGATTTTAAATAAAATAAGATTTTTGTGTAGCACTATTGATTGCTACATGAAAATAAGTTGGGGGTGAGTTTTAACGGTTGAAGTACAAAGAAAATGTTTTAAAAGCATAGTATGTTTGACCCTAGGATCCCTGCAGATACGTGCGGCGTCTGTCGTGACGTCACACGCAGCAGCATCAGACCCGATAGCTCTCGACGGTCCCGATCAGGACAACTCAACCCTAATTGTCCCTCACTACCAAAAAAATGACAGATAATGTTACATAGTAGTAGCGTGACGATTTACAGCGCCCTCTTAGCGATTGGATTCCGTAACAATATTTCTTTAACCTTGACTATTTGAGATAAACGACTGTCATCATCATAGTCACAATGTCTTAGCAGACATGTTGTCAACTCGTAAAATGCATTAAGTCGAAGCTAGAGTATTGCCGACACGAATATTATCAATAGTTTTGAGAACTCTAGCTCGCCATAGTTCGCGATTTACTGTCAGTTCAGTGGCGCTCTTGATACTCATATCCAGCAACTGTTTCGTAGTATCCACCCAGCGTGTAGGGGCCACGGCACCGCCCACTCGGGGCATGACCCTGAACTACAATTTTCTCCATAATATCACTTCTGTGAATATGTCCGAAGAATGTAAGCATTCTCGACGACACAATGGAAGATAGTCTCTTTGGATTACCGAGCTTATATACGACTGTAGACCTCGGTATTTTCTCCGTTCATGAGGAAAAATGTACACCTTATAAAGATAGTCTCCATCAGCACGTCGAAGAGAATCAAAAGAAGGAGAATAATAATAAAACCCGAAACGAGGCCTTGCGGCAGCATCGTCAATGTGTTTCTTTAAAATTATCTTCTCGCATGTTGTTAGGTTGTCTCGCTGCCTTCTTTCCGTTCGACGTATGGGGCGCCCTTTGTCAGACCCTCTGCCCCAGGGATATTAATTTTTTTAATGCATGTTTTGCTTCATTTGTACATTCGAGATGTAGCAGCAACACACAGTAATAATGCAAATGGAGCTCGGTACTCGGGTAGGTGTGTTAGAATAGAACAGGGTCGGTTTGGACCTTTTTTATAGCTGAGTAGCTGCGGAGGCAAAGCCTAAATATCAGAGTACCGCGGCTGCTATGGCGAGGTTACGTCAGGGAAGGTTTAAGCCTTGAATAGGCCAACGCCGACAGCCTTAATATAAAATGCAGCAGTCCTGCGAGAGTATCCAATGGGCTCATTGAATGGTGGAATTATGGAGGATAGCCCAGAGGAGCAGGCTTCGCTAGAACACCGATGGAAAAGTAAAAGTTCATCAACCACACGCCGCGCCGGTAAGAAAGTGGCGGGAGGTGGCGTGTTAAGACCTGGTCACGGACTAGCCGAATTGAAGGGTCCAATGCAAGAACCGGCTATGTCCTTAAGAGTAAATTTTTACGAGGGAAGAAAAACTGCCTGAAGGAACTTTGAAGGAGTAGAGAAGGTTTTGCCTGTGGCATACTGTGAGCACAGCTATACAAAGTTCATATTAGAACATTGGTTAGTGTCATGTTATAAATTACTGTGTAAAAAACGTTTGGACTTAACCTGTTCTTGCACAGTTTTTTGATCTTTCAATTTGAAGAAGCACAGTGAAACGTAGATTTGAAAAAATATCTTCTATTTCATAAAACATTATAAAGGACAGTCCCTTAAACAAACTGTATGTGATGATTTCTTGTATTTTCTCTAATCAATTCTGCTGTATCCTTGTTGGGCCATAAATGAGATTAGAGTTGGCATTTTCCAGCAAATAGTCTTCGTCAGTGTCGGTATGAGTGCCCAAAATTTTGTTACTATTTTTACACTTCTGCTACATAGACTGCCTACCAGCAATAAATTCAATTTCAAGAGATTTGGTTGATTTGGTTCGCTTCGTACTGTGCAAGAACAAGTCAAGTCCAGGGGTTAGCCTCGTTTTTGCATTGAACGATTCAGAATTTCAAACTATGCAAGAACAGGTGGATAACGCAACATCGTTAAAAAATTAGACTTAACTGGTTCTTGCATTGGTCTGTTCAATTGCTAGAAAAACGTATGGCATATTTCCATAAATAAATCGACAAGTTTGACTCAATTTACTAGAGCTTCTTGAGCTGTTCGGTTAACGACGATTCGTGCCAATGTCAGGGCAGCAAATTCGAGGGAACTCAGGTTGTTGCTGCGGTCTTCTCATAACCATACTAAAAATGGAGTCAAGTTGATTGACTCAGTAATTCCCACACATTACGGTAATACCAGTTTATTATTTTCAAATAGCATGAAGTGTGTTATGCCGGTAAGTCTTTCTTTCACATGTCGATGAGCAGCCTATTCTGATTACACTAAATTTTTTAGTTTTGCAGCCCCTCACCTTTCAACCACCCGAATTTCATCGCCACCCAAAAAAATGTCGAAAACATGGAACCCCTAAAGCGCGTTTAACGGAAGTGAGCTGTTTTTATACTTTTTATTACTACTGCACTGCCACTGACACTATTTCTAAAAATCATACACGTTTTCCATCCCCGCCAAGGAAGTAATACTGTGTCGAAATTTTATCAAAATCAAGCCTATTATGAATACAACAAATTTTTCTGTTTTACAATCCAGCAATCCTGACCCCAATTTCACCTCCACCCAAAAAAAAAAAAATTGAAAGTCATCAGGAACTCCTAAAACGCCTAAAAATAAAGTTTGTGGAATATTTGAAATTGTTTGTTTTTTACAATTAATTCGCCGCCCATGCACCGATTATCGAAATTATAGCAGCAACCCCACAGCATATCGCTACCCAAATTTTATCACTATCTAAACGCCAACAGACAGACAGACGAACAAACCGACAGACCGGCAGGTCGACAGGCAGACCGACAGACCGACAGACAGACTGACGGAAATGAGTGACGTGTCACAATACTCCACTCACCTCTATCGGCGTAGGAAGTAAAAACAGATATATTCGGATACGAAGAAAAAGTTTTAAAGTATTCAAACTTGAACATCCCGTAAATATTGTTGAATGTCTCAAAATTTTCCATTATTTACTGCGACTACATAAAATAGCACACCCCAAATCTTATCAAAATCGCTAAAGCCGTTACTGAGATTACGCTATTTGAGGAATTGGCGACTAACAGAAAAATAAACCGAAAGAAATAAGTGCTAGTGCCAAAATGAGTTCCGTGATTTCGACGTCATAGAACGCCCAAAATCGAAAATTTGCGCCCAATGGGCTCAATCGTCAGCAATTCAGAAAACTGAACGTACTCCTTACTATAGAAACATCTTACGCTGTATATAAAGCCTACCGACTTGGAGTATTGCTCACAGATTTGCGGATATGATGTCCCTACTGCTTGGTCCATACTTGATACAGCCCAGAGAAGAGCAATTGAAGGCTCCATTGCAATAACCGGCTATGTCCATATTAAATTTTTCAGGAGAGAAGAAAAACTGCCTGAAGCATGGGCGCCGCCATAAAAAAAGCCAGGGGGGGGCAAAAAAGTCCAGGGGGGGCAAAAAGAATATTTCTTGTCATGAATTTTTTCCTATATTTAAACAAAAAATAACATAGAACGTATGCAAAATAATAGAGGTAAATATCTTAAATAACAGAAATGCATGAACAATAGAATTGTACACATACTCAGTACAGTATCTAAATTAAAAACAATAAAAGAACAACAATACAGAACAATAAAGAACAAAAGTAATGAAAAAAGAAGGAAAAATATATCTGAAAAAATAACTAACTATAAAACATAAATTTTGTATGTATACTGTTAGAAAAAGAGACTAGAGAAGTTATTCAAAATCGAACTTTAGCTTTCTTCGATCTTGGGCAAATTTGTTGATTACTGTTTTTATGAATTGCATTTCATCACAGTCAATTTTTTTCTGTGAACGCTGAGCATACATAAACCAGTCAATCGATTTTTGCTTATTGTTGACCTCAACCAAGTGTTGACCCTTCTTAGCGTACTGAATGAACGTTCAACGGAACAAGTCGTAGGTGGCAAAGAGGGGAAAATTTTAATTGCGCTCGCAGGAGAAGGGCAAGTAATAGTTTCCATGTATGTATGTTAGATTTGATTTGCCAGGGGGGGGGGCAAGGGGGCACTTGCTCCCCCCCTGGCGGCGCCCATGGCCTGAAGGAACTTTGAAGGAATAAGAGAAGGTTTTCACTGTGGCATATACAGCTATACATGTTCATATCAGAGCATTGGTTAGTGTCATGTTTTAAATTACGGTACAATATAAAAAAACGTTTGGACTTAACCTAGATTTGGAAAACTATTTTTATTTCGTGGAATATTATGAAAGACAGTCCCTTAAAAAAACTGTAAGTGATGATTTCTTGTATTTTCTCTAATCAATTTCGTAGTAACTCGAGTTACTAGGTTTTTGCTTTGTTTGCATATATTAAACCAATATTTCGAGCCCTATCGATCATCATTATAGTCACAATGTCTTAACAGACATGTTGTGAACTCGTAAAATGTACGAGTGTCTCTTGGGATATCTTTAAGATCTTTAATGCAGTAGTTTCCCATTTGCTTTCTGCTTTCTGTCTTCCTATCGATAGTTGTTTATAAATAATGTAAATCGGACTGCTAGTTTCGGAGATACTGAGACCTCAGTTTTAGTAAATATACACGTTGACGTTGCGTTGGTGGAAGTATTAGATATTTCGTCCAAGGCAATAAGACGATTCGTCCTGTCGCCTTGGACGAAATATCTAATCTTCCCACCAACGCAACGAATTACGATTTCGCGCCACGGAACTTACTTTTTAAAAAATATTCAAATTTCAATTCGGACGAGAAACCGTTTATTTGAGTACAGATAGTACAGAGTTTATTGTGGTATTTGTGAGATACCACTCTGGTTCTGATGCTGGTACTAAAAAGTGAATACAATGCAATAGGTATTTATATGTCAGATAAAAGTATAAGGTGATAAACATAATGAATGCACACGTGTCTTTATGAATGAACAATAGGACGCTGGTTTCCGTCTGCTTCTTATCTTCTGTCTGGTCAGCGGTATCTGGAGCCGTAACGCAACGTCAATAAGTACAGTGGTACTCAGTTTCCCGTTAGTTTCAATCAACCGCAACCGTGAAAAGAGATCCTTTTCGTGGAAAGACGGATCCTTTTGCCAGGACGAAAACTTTGTACTTAACCGGAGCCGTCGCCGTGTTTTTATCAGTCTGTTTTCGTTGTTCACTGTAAATGTCGGACTGTTTACTATTTATAGAATAAACGAACTAAAAGAGCGACAGGCGACTTTTTGAAAGCGTCTTCCTCGAAGATAGGAGAACAAGGAAATTGCACTGTCTCTTTATACTCCGAGTCGCCTAGGAAATGACAAAATTGATATGTTTTGCGAATGTAATTTATCAGCGTCCAAACGGGATTGTGAGCATACAGTACGTATTTTTATTTTAGTAATATACAGGCTCTTGGGAAAGTTTAACATTTACTCTGAATTTGTGATGAGACAGGTATTGCACAACTGGAATGGCCGTATAATTATTGGCGGAAGCAAAATATCCAACTTAAGATTTGCTGACGATACAACACCTATTGTCGCTTCTCAAGAAGAACTAGTAGCTCTATTAGACATCTTAGAACAGCACAGTGCAGCATATGGTCCTGGTATTAACTACAACAAGACCAAGGTTATGATCGTAGAGAGAGCATGATAATTATCGAGAAATAA
Organism: Callosobruchus maculatus; assembly: GCA_951848785.1. Classification (NCBI taxonomy): domain Eukaryota; kingdom Metazoa; phylum Arthropoda; class Insecta; order Coleoptera; family Chrysomelidae; genus Callosobruchus; species Callosobruchus maculatus. The sequence continues at coordinate 6,199,703 of CATOUR010000083.1, forward strand.
AGTCTATAGACCGTTATGAAGTAGTTCAAAGTTTTGTGTACCTCGGTTCTTTGATCGACAATTCGGGTAGCTGTGAAAATGACATTCGACGGCGCATTTAACAGGCATGTGTGGCCATGACAAAGCTCACTAAAATATGGCGTGACCATAACATCACTAAAGCTACCAAAATGTCGCTGGTTCTGTCTCTTGTGTTCTCCATATTTTTGTATGCCTCGAATACTTGGACTGTTAAAAAGGCAGATCGAGCTCGCGTAGATGTTTTTGAAATGTGTACGTGGAGGAGAATGCTGAAAGTTCTTTATACCGCCCACCGAACTAATGTTTCCATACTGGATGAGCTCGGTAATCCAAAGGGACTATCCTCCATTGTGTCGATGAGAATGCTTACATTCCTCGGAAATATTCACAGAAACAATAATATGGAGAAACTTGTAGTTCAGGGTCACGCGCCGAGTGGGCGGCGCCGTGGCCGTTCCCCTACACACTGGGTGGATACGACGAAACAGTTGCTGGATATGAGTATCAAGCGCGCCACTGAACTGACAGTAAATCACGAACGATGGCGTGTTACAGTCAATTCTCAAATCTATTGATAATATTCGTATCGGTAATACTCTAGCTCCGACTTAATGCATTTTGCGAGTTCACAACATGTCTGTTAAGGCACTGTGACTATGATGATGATGTGTTGCACGACCAGGAAACCAACCGTTAGAACCTAGTTTGTATGATTCGATTGAATGCGGGATGTGCTTGAACTTCAAAAATTTTCAGACTCAAAATCTTGAGGTTCACCCTAAAAACTAAAATCGTAACATGACAGCCTATCATGACGAAAACTCGTATCTTGTATACGTTGAGGGCGCTGATTACGAAGCCGATCGTTGTTTTGAGTTTCAGCCTCATGTAACGAACTTCAAAAATTTTCAAACCCTCAAATCTTGAGGTTCACCATAAAAATCTAAAATCGTTATCTGGCTGCCTATCAGGGTGAAAACTTGTATCATGTATACTTTGAGGGCTCTGATTACGAATCCGATCGTTGTTTTGAGTTTCAACCTCAGGTAACGAACTTCAAAAATTTGCAGACCCTCAGATCTTGATGTTCACCCTAAAAATCTAAAATCGTTATCTGGCTGCCTATCAGGGCGAAAACTCGTACCATGTATACATTGAGGGCGCTGATTACGAATCCGATCATTGTTTTGAGTTTCAACCTCAGGTAACGAACTTCAAAAATTTGCAGACCGTCAGATCTTGATGTTCACCCTAAAATTCTAAAATCGTTATATGACTACCTATCTGGACAAAAACTTGTATCAGGTATACGTTGAGGGCGCTGACTACGAATCCGACCGTTGTTTCGAGTTTCAGCCTCAGGTAACGAACTTCAAAAATTTTCATACCCTCAGATCTCGATGCTCACCCTAAAAATCGAAAATCGTTATCTGGCTGCCTATCAGGGCGAAAACTCGTATCATGTATACTCTGAGGGCTCTGATTACGAATCCGATCGTTGTTTTGAGTTTCAGCCTCAGGTAACAAACTTCAAAAATTCTCAGACCCTCAGATCTTGAGGTTCACCCTAAAAATCTAAAATCGTTATATGTCTGCCCATAAGGAAGAACACTTGTATCGTGTATACATTGAAGGCGCTGATTACAAATCCGACCGTTGTTTTGAGTTTCAACCTCAGGTAACGAACTTCAAAGATTTTCAGACCCTCAGATCTTGAGGTTCACCCTAAAAACCTAAAAGCGTTATATGACTGCCCATCAGGAAGAACACTTGTATCGTGTATACGTTGAAGGCGCTGATTACAAATCCGACCGTTGTTTTGAGTTTCAACCTCAGGTAACGAACTTCAAAAATTCTCAGACCCTCAGATCTTGAGGTTCACCCTAAAAATCTAAAATCGTTATATGACTGCCTATAAGGAAGAACATTTGTATCGTGTATACGTTGAAGGCGCTGATTACAAATCCGACCGTTGTTTTGAGTTTCAACCTCAGGTAACGAACTTCAAAGATTTTCAGACCCTCAGATCTTGAGGTTCACCCTAAAAATCTAAAATCGTTATACCTATAACTGCCTATCAGGACGAACACTTGTATCATGTATACGTTGAGGACGCTGATTACGAAGCCGACCGTTGTTTCGAGTGTCAGCCTCAGGTAACGAACTTCAAAAATTTTCAGACCCTCAGATCTTGAGGTTCACCCTAAAAATAAAAATCGTTACATGACTGCCTATCATGACGAAAACTCGTATCGTGTATACGTTGAGAGCGCTGATTACGAAGCCGACCGTTGTTTTGAGTTTCAGCCTCATGTAACGAACTTCAAAAATATTCAAACCCTCAGGTCTTGAGGTTCACCCTAAAAATCTAAAATCGTTATCTGGCTGCCTATCAGGGCGAAAACTCGTATCATGTATACTTTGAGGGCGCTGATTACGAATCCGATCGTTGTTTTGAGTTTCAACCTCAGGTAACGAACTTCAAAAATTCTCAGACCCTCAGATCTTGAGGTTCACCCTAAAAATCTAAAATCGTTATATGACTGCCTATAAGGAAGAACACTTGTATCGTGTATACATTGAAGGCGCTGATTACAAATCCGACCGTTGTTTTGAGTTTCAACCTCAGGTAACGAACTTCAAAGATTTTCAGACCCTCAGATCTTGAGGTTCACCCTAAAAATCTAAAAGCGTTATATGACTGCCCATCAGGAAGAACACTTATATCGTGTATACGTTGAAGGCGCTGATAACAAATCCGACCGTTGTTTTGAGTTTCAACCTCAGGTAACGAACTTCAAAAATTCTCAGACCCTCAGATCTTGAGATTCACCCTAAAAATCTAAAATCGTTATATGACTGCCTATCAGGACGAACACTTGTATCATGTATACGTTGAGAGCGCTGATTACGAAGCCGACCGTTGTTTTGAGTTTCAGCCTCATGTAACGAACTTCAAAAATATTCAAACCCTCAGGTCTTGAGGTTCACCCTAAGAATCTAAAATCGTTATATGACTGCCTATCAGGACGAACACTTGTATCGGGTATACGTTGAAGGCGCTGATTACAAGTCCGGCCGTTGTTTTGAGTTTCAACCTCAGGTAACGAACTTCAAATATTTTCAGACCCTCAGATCTTGATGTTCACCCTAAAAATCTAAAATCGTTATCTGGCTGCCTATCAGGACGAAAACTCGTATCTTGTTTACATTGAGGGCGCTGATTACGAATCCGACCGTTGTTTCGAGTTTCAGCCTCAGCTAACGAACTACAAAAATTTTCAGACCCTCAGGTCTTGAGGTTCACCCCAAAAGTCTAAAATCGTTACATGACTGCCTATCATGACGAAAACTCGTATCTTGTATACATTGAGGGCGCTGATTACGAATCCGACCGTTGTTTCGAGTTTCAGCCTCAGGTAACGAACTTCAAAAATTTTCAGACCTTCAGATCTTGAGGTTCACCCTAAAAATCTAAAATCATTACATTACAGCCTATCATGACGAAAACTCGCATCATGTATACGTTGAGGGCGCTGATTACGAAGCCGACCGTTGTTTTGAGTTTCAACCTCAGGTAACGAGCTTCAAAAATTTTCAGGCCCTCAGATCTTGAGGTTCACCCTAAAAATCTAAAATCGTTATATGACTGCCTATCAGGACGAACACTTGTATCGGGTATACGTTGAAGGCGCTGATTACAAGTCCGGCCGTTGTTTTGAGTTTCAACCTCAGGTAACGAACTTCAAATATTTTCAGACCCTCAGATCTTGATGTTCACCCTAAAAATCTAAAATCGTTATCTGGCTGCCTATCAGGACGAAAACTCGTATCTTGTTTACATTGAGGGCGCTGATTACGAATCCGACCGTTGTTTCGAGTTTCAGCCTCAGCTAACGAACTACAAAAATTTTCAGACCCTCAGGTCTTGAGGTTCACCCCAAAAGTCTAAAATCGTTACATAACTGCCTATCATGACGAAAACTCGTATCTTGTATACATTGAGGGCGCTGATTACGAATCCGAACGTTGTTTCGAGTTTCAGCCTCAGGTAACGAACTTCAAAAATTTTCAGACCCTCAGGTCTTGAGGTTCACCCCAAAAATCTAAAATCGTTACATGACTGCCTATCATGACGAAAACTCGTATCGTGTATACGTTGAGGGCGCTGATTACGAAGCCGACCGTTGTTTTGAGTTTCAGCCTCAGGTAACGAACTTCAAAAATTTTCAGACCCTCAGATCTTGAGGTTCACCCTAAGAATCTAAAATCGTTATATGACTCCCTATCAGGACGAACACTTGTATCGTGTATACGTTGAAGGCGCTGATTACAAATCCGACCGTTGTTTTGAGTTTCAACCTCAGGTAACGAACTTCAAAAATTTTCAGACCCTCAGATCTTGAGGTTCACCCTAAAAATCTAAAATCGTTATATGACTGCCTATCAGGACGAACACTTGTATCGTGTATACGTTGAAGGCGCTGATTACAAATCCGACCGTTGTTTTGAGTTTCAACCTCAGGTAACGAACTTCAAAAATTTTCAGACCCTCAGATCTTGAGGTTCACCCTAAAAATCTAAAATCGTTATATGACTGCCTATCAGGACGAACACTTGTATCGTGTATACGTTGAAGGCGCTGATTACAAATCCGACCGTTGTTTTGAGTTTCAACCTCAGGTAACGAACTTCAAAAATTTTCAGACCCTCAGATCCTGAGGTTCACACCAAAAATCTAAAATGGTTACCTGACTGCCTATCATGACGAAAACTCGTGTCATGTATACGTTGAGGGCGCTGATTACCAAGCCGACCGTTGTTTTGAGTTTCAGCCTCAGGTAACGAACTTCAAAAATTTTCAGACCCTCAGATCTCGAGGTTCACCCTAACAATTTAAAATCGTTATATGACTATCTATCAGGACGAAAACTTGTATCAGGTATACGCTGAGGGCGCTGACTACGATCTCAGATCTTGAGGTTCACCATAAAAATCTAAAATCGTTATCTGGCTGCCTATCAGGACAAAAACTCGTATCATGTATACATTGAGGGCGCGGATTACGAATCCGACCGTTGTTTCAGCCTCAGGTAACGAACTTCACAAATTTTCAGACCCCCAGATCTTAACGTTCACCCTAAAAATCTAGAATCGTTATCTGGCTGCCTATCAGGACAAAAACTCGTATCATGTATACGTTGAGGGCGCTGATTACGAATCCGACCGTTGCTTCGAGTTTCAGCCTCAGGTAACGAACTTCAAAAATTTTAGGTAGTATTTAGACTCTGCCTACGTGGTCTGCCCTATTATAAATAAAATTGTGTAGATATTTGTTTCATTATGAAAATGTTTTTATTCCAATCGGTTTAAATCATGGTGCAGTAAAATGTGATCAATATTAATAGAATAAACGATCATTTGCGAACTTGCACTGATTCGTTAAGGAGGAGCCCGTTTCCCACATAGCACCGGATGATATGAGAATATCCTGCTCACATTCACTACAGATATTATGAATATTCTGGAAAAATTCCATGGATAATTAGAATATTTACAGAATATTCTGTAAACGTTCGAAATGGGAAAAACACGCTATATTCCTAGAATACTCCGCCGAATATTCCGCACGGATATTACATGAACAATCGTGGTAGAATGTTTTTGAATATTCTAGGAACATTTTGTATAAATTACCTCATATATGAAACATTTTTAGGGAATTATGGATACTGTTCCAAAAAGAATGGCACCTACTAGTGGCAGATGGTCACAAAAGTTAGGTGGTTAGACATCTCGGTCCAGATGCCTAAATAAAGTGTAAAAATGTAAACTTGTTGCATTTAACCTCAAAATTCTACTCACATTATATAATGAACCTTACACCATAGTAGGTGACCATAATTTGGAACACTGTCACACACTTTATAACAACCAGCAACTTTATTGTACAAAATTGGGTATAAATGTAGGCCTTTCAGGAATAAAACTCGTGAATTGCCAGAACGCCGACATCCACATGTTGAACCACAGAATGACAAAACACTTGAAGCGAGTGACAACCAGACAAGATTGACAACTGGCGACACCATAGTCATCATACATCAGCATAAGATGCTGTCACTTTAGCGTCGGTGGATGCGGGGATGCCGTATCTGTAGTGCTGGCAATGGCCAATGACTAATAAAGTTTTGAAAATTCCACATAATACTTATTAGGTATATTTAGGATGAACGCAAAACGAATGAAGGTTTTTAAATTGTGCTGCACTGAGAAATGTGCAAATATAAATTAATAATACCTCATATTGAATATTTGCCTACATACAGGTATTTCTATTACAAATATTACTAAATGTTCGTCAGAAAATAGCTATATCGTGTTCTCAGTAGATTATCAAAATAATATTCTATGAAGAATATTACTGGTATATTCTGGAATAATTCAGACATTAAACGAATAATCACTGATTATCCTAAGTGGATAAAATGATAATATTCTATAAAGAATATTATGTTAATAATCCAGAATAATCAAGAGAAATAACGAATATTCTATGATTCTACTGAATATTCATGGAACATATAGGAGATTTAAAGAATATTCATAGAATATCCAGTGCTATGTGGGTTATTACTGATTACGTGGCGCATTATTTATTTCAATTAAAACCAATCTATTTTTCCACGACTGCGTTGGTATTCCTGCGAAGTATCCCGATGGGGAACGGGAACGGTCCATTTCATAAGGGCTGAAAGCATCCGCGCGTCGAGGGGGGCAGTTCGGAGCCTTTATGAAAAGAAAATACCTGGAGGCAGGCGTGATGGATTGCCCCGATACGTTGATTAAATATTATATTAGAACGCCTGCGGCTGTGGAACTCATATGAGTTGATTTTGTCCGTTGTGGAAAATTAAAAACTAGGAGATTCTCTGTGTCGAGGGGCACTGTGCAGGAGCATTCGCGACGAAATTGAACGATAGACAATACTATCAGTTAATAATCCGTTCAAGTTAAAGTTTTTTCATGAAAATGTTTACCTTCCGACTTCAGTATTATACAGGGTGTTAATTAAGTATGTTAACAAACTTTAACCACGAATAGTACTCCGAAAAATAGAAAGAAAATGCCATATGAACATGGGTCCGAAAATGCTTCCTAAGGTAGCTACGCTCCTTTGCATGGGGCACCCTGAAGACGGTTTTCCTTCGATATTCTCGAAACCGTTCAAAACAAAATTACGAAATTAGGTACGATAGGTAAACTTTTGACGCTGAATCCGATTCTGAATTCAGAATTCCACAATTTCATTCAGAGGCGTATCATACGGGAGGAGTTAAAATAGCCCCATTTTCTAAATGATAATTTTTTTGACGTTTTGATTTTAGAATATGGTATTTTAGATATTTCTACGTAAAAATGGTCTCTTGGTACATCTCGGTAGGGCTAACCGTTTTTGAGCAAAACGCAAATTATTGCCTGCATCGATTCGATAATTTGCATTTTTCTCGAAAACGGTTAGCCCTATCGAGATGTACCAAGAGACTATTTTTACGTAGAAATCTCTGAAATACCATACTCCAAAATTAAAATGTCAAAAAAATCACCATTTAGAAAATGGGGCTATTTTTACCCTTAACTCCTCTCGTATGGTACGCCTCTGTGATTGAAATTATGAAATTCTGAATTCAGAATCAGATTCAGCGTCAAAAGTTTACCCATCGTACCTAATTTCGTCATTATGTTATGAATGGTTTCGAGAATATCGAGGGAAAACCGTCCTCAGGGTGCCCCATGCAAAGGAGCGTACCTCCCTTAGGAAGCATTTTCGGACCCATGTTCATATGACATTTCCTTTCTATTTTTTGGAGTACTATTCGTGGTTAAAGTTTGTTAACATACTTAATTAACACCCTGTATATTATGTGTTGAAAGGAGAGTGATCTGCCCAGATCGGTGGCCCAGATCATAGCACTGAGTCCCAACCTAGTGAGAAAGGTGGGCATGCAATTCCCTTAACCTAATTATGGAAAGTTGGCGTTCCCCCAGAATGATCTCTTGCATTGATAAGGCAATGACACAGTAGGTGCTCAACGGTCCCATATTCTAATTTACATCCTGTGCACAGAGGTGTATCACTTCATATTGTAGAGGCGTTTCCTTAACTGACACTATCGAAATGATGATATGGGAGGCGATTTCTTGAAGAAGTAAGTGGGCTTTGGTATACATGATTCCGTACCTTACATCCAGGAGATGGTGGAACCATATGTTTAGCCTTATAGGGCGACGCTCCTAAGTCAAATTTTTGCCTTGGCCCCTAGGTCTTCTGATCTTTCACACATAGAGCATGTCCGGGACATTGTGGGAAAAAGAATGCTGCGTTTACCCTATCCTTCACTGACTCTAGCAACCTCTCTCTCGTAGAGGACTCACGATAGTATTCCAAGCAGAAATATGGGTGACTAATAGCTTGTGCCTCTCGAAATGGGCGGACTACTATCTGCTCTGATAACCAGGCAGAACTGAAAGTATTGGTGGTGGCGAGTTATGCTGGAGTTTGCAGTAATGAAACAGCGGACATATTTCATCATTTTCTGTTGCAAACACTTGAAGACGAATAAATACAGCTTTACAGGTAGCTGTTGCAGTTGACTCAACGTGTTCGTGCCAGATCAGATTTTCTATAATGTTATTTCCTTACAGCTTGAATGAGTGACTCCTTGGCAGAGCCTGGTTGTTCATTAGATCCGGGTATTGGCTTGAGCACTTCTTGTTTAATAGCGTACAATACGCAATACTGAAAAGTTTGTAGTATTGATAATAGGCTGTCCATTAACCTGTGAAGGAAAGACCTAGCGGCATAAGACAATTTGAGGGAAGGGGGGCTGGCGATTATTTGGTTGCAAGGGATCTCAGACTAAAGCTTCATGCTATGAGAAAATAATAAACTGGTGTCACCGTAATGTGTGGGAAGTACTGAGTCAATCAACTTGACTTCGTTTTTACTTCCCACACCGATAGGTGAGGGGAGTATTGTGATCACGAAAATTTTCGATTTTGAGATAATGTACTTTTTGGGCGTTTTATGATGCCTATGAAAATCCACGTCACTCATTTCCGTCGGTCTGATTGTCGGTCTGTCTGTCTGTCGGTCAGTCTGTCTGTTGGCGTTTTTCTAGCCTCCTAATCTCAGTAACTGCTGCATAGATTTTGATGAAGTTTGGGTAGTAATATGGTGTAGGGTTGTAGTAGGTAATGTTGCTACAATTTTGAAAATCGGTGCATAGGCGGCGAAGTAAATAGCAAAAAACGACAAATTTCAAATATGCCTCAAACCTCGTTTTTAGGCGTTTTAGGGGTTCCTGAACATTTTCTACTTTTTTTGGGTGAGGGTGAAATTGGGGTGGTTGGGGGGTGGGGGGTTGTAAAGCTGAAAAATTGTTGTACTCATAATAGGCTGTCTACTGATCTGAGAGAAAAAGACCTAGCGGTGTAATACACTTTTTTAGGTCCATCCGAACATTGCTTTGTGTATTATAGAAACCAAGGGAGTTAGAGAAATTTGCGATGTATACATACGGGTATTTTTGCTTTAGATCGTTCTGTATTTTATAATGTTGAAATTACTGAATTGATGTTAATGAAACTTCGGCACAGTATTACTACCTTGGCGAGGTTGGAAAACACGTATGATTTTTAAAAATCGTCTCAGTGGCGGCGCAGCAATATTGAAAAAACTAAAAATATAAAAACAGTTCAAACTTCGTTTTTAGGCGTCTTAGGGGTTCCTGATCATGTTCTACTTTTTTTGGGGCGGGGATGAAATTAGGGTGGTTGGGTGGTGGGGGGTTGTAAATCTGAAAAATTTGTTGTACTCATAATAGGCCTAACCTGAGAGAGAAGCGGCATAATGCACCTTTTTAGATCTATCCGAACATTGCCTTGCCGATTACAGAAACCAAGGGACTTGAACTTTCTGATGCATATAAAATACATACGAGTATTACTTTGGATCGTTCTGTATTGTGTACGTGGAAACTTCTGAATTGAATTTAATGACATTTTGACACCGATTTATTACCGCGACGAGTATGAAAAGCGCGTATTGTTTTTAGAAATCATTTCAGTGCCGGCGCGGCAATAATAAAAAACTAAAAATATAAAAAACAGCTCAAACTTCGTTTTAGACGGTGTAGGGGTTCCTGATCATTTAAATTTTTTTTGTTGAGGGTGAAATTGGGGTGGCTCGGGGGTGGGGTTTGTAAAACTCAAAAATTTGTATTCATGATAGAATGTCCATTGACCTGTGAAAGAAGCACCTAGTAAAATAAAACATTTTTTTTGCGGTCGGGCGAGCGATGATTTGGCTGCAGGGGCATCTAGACTATAGTTTCATGCTGTGGGAAAATAATAAAACTGGTATCATCGGAATGTGTGGGAAGTACTGAGTCAATCAACTTGACTTCATTTTTTTATACCTTTACGCGGTACGGATAACAGCAATCTCGAACAGTGAGTGAAGTGCAACAATCGTAGGTCGGTGCGGATGCACTAGGTGTCCTTGTCCGCCAATGGGCTGCTGACTGCAACACTTGACGTTGTCGTCGGATAATGCCGCCGGTGCCGGTGCCGGTGCCGGTGCCGGTGGCGACGGTATCGACCTGTATTGTTATGCACTCGACATGAGGAGCCGACCGGGTGGCTGCTGCCGGCTGCCACTGCAACTCCGCATTCGTTTGTTCCTCTGTTTCAGCCAAATGCAGTTATAGCTACCTTTGCCGCCATGCCAAACCTGCCGCTAAGCCGAACGCTCCACTTATTGCTTGCTCCTTGTCTTCACATTGACTAACTTACCCAGCTGCCTGTATTCCTAAATACGTGATCCAGGTCAGATTTTTTTACTTCTGGGTCAACGGCATCAACCGCACTGGTCATTAGTCTCGTGTTCTGTGTAGGCTTTGTCACTGTTTCTCGGCGCCAATCTAGGAACAGCACTGCTAAATAGAAGCCAACAGTGAAGGCTCATATACTGTGTAAGGCTTTCGCAGCCATCGTCCAATGAATTTGTGGTTCTTGGGTTTTTAGGCCGGCGTCGTTTAGCGTTAAAGCTTGACGTTTCGCCACGACGAGTGGATGGCATCTTCAGAAGCTATTTCACTTCGGCGACTTCCAAAATACTGGTAGTATTTTGGTACAGTATTATTGGAATTCGCCGAAATGAAATAGCTTCTGAAGATGCCATCAACTCGTGGTGGCGAAACGTCAAGCTTTAATGCTAAACGACGCCGGCCTAAAAACCCAAGAACCACAAATTCATTCAGTGAAGGCTCTGGTGGGGATATTAATGTTTATGCATCCAGTCGACTTTGATGTGTCTCTTATGTAGAAGCGAAGGTAACTAAAACAATAAGTCATGCTAATTAGCTCAATACTTCCCACACATTACGATGATACCGGTTTACCATTTTGCCAATACCCGAAACTATATAGTCTGAGATCCCCTTGTAACCAAATCATCGCCCGCTCGTCCGCAAAAAAAGTGTGCTATGACTCTAAATCTTTCTTTCATAGATCAATGGACAGCCTATTAAGAATACAATAAATTTTTCATATCTACAGCATCCCACCCTCCAACTGCCTCACTTTCACCCCCACCCAAATAAATAGAAAACAATTAGGAACCCCTAAAATGCATAAAAACAATATTTGAGCTGTTTTACAATATAGAACAATCTAAAGCGATACTCGTATGTATACAGTAAGAAATTCCAAGTCCTTGGTTTCTGTAATAGACAAGGCAATAATCGGATGGACCTAAAAAGTGTATTAAGCCGCTAGGTCTTTCTTTCACAGATGAATACAACAAATATTTAAGTTTTACAACCTCACCCCCATCCTCCTATTACCCTAATTTTTACCCCCACCCAAAAAAGTAGGAGGCGATCAGGAACACCTTAAACGTCTAAAAACAAAGTTTGAGGAATTCTTGAGTGTCTCCGTTTTTTCCCAATTACTTCGCCGCCCATGCACCAAATACCAAATCCCAAAATTATAACAGCGTTACCTACTAAAACCCCACAGCATATCGCTATTCAAATTTCATCAGAATCCATGCAGCAGTTACTGAAATCACAAGACTGAAAGAACGCCAACAGACCAACAAACAAGCAGAGCGACAGACAAAAAGGAGAACGAAAATGAGTGACGTGGATTTTCATTTTACAGACATCAAAAAACGAAGTAGAAATTTTATACGCCCGAGGCAAGAATAATTTAGGATATATGTGCCATAAGAAGAACATCAGCTATACTTTTGCAAGGACCTTTATTTTGGCCTTGTAAAACTTGTTTCGATTCAGTTTGCTTTCCATTATGTCATTTTTAGTTATTAGGAAAGTTGCACAGTGCTAAATGCTAATAGCAGTGTTACCAAATTTACCACTTTTACGTTTCACGTCATAATTTTATTATTTTGAATGGAAAGCTCTATTTATGACATGTAACGTTAAAGTGCATTTTTGAATTCTGCATGTTCAAAAACCCCCAGGTTTTGAATCTTGTTGTTCCAGCTTTAGCAGTTTTGGAGATATTTAAGCCCTCCTGTACTTTTTACTAACCCGGTATATGAGCTTAGAATGAGCCAAAAAGGTATTCAAAGTAATGACTACTAAGAACCGTATTGCTAACAGTTTGTTGTTTGCCCTAGTTTCTTAAAGACTACGTGGCCTTCTGACATACCCATCCACAAACATTAAACAGCTAATGGGCAACAGAATATATTAGGAGTTAGTTTTTGGCTTTGGTGGCTTCAAAATAACTAGGTGAAACGTAAGTTAATAAAATGGTCAGATTAAAATATTTATTCTACTGCCAGATATAACCATAGTACTTTTGAACAGGTTCCACTACCTATAAACAGACAACGTGCATCATTTTTCATAACTCACGCTTAAGAATGCCTACTAGATACCAATAGTACTCAATACCTACAGGTCTCTTGAAAACCCATATGATTAAATGTAGGTTTTAATAACTGCAACGTTGGCTATGTGACGTCGAACTCTAAGGCTCGATTTTATCAACATGCATATTTAACAAAGACTTTGACAAAGCTTTTCTATTGGATGTTGTTTAGCAAAAGCTTTCTATTGGGTATTGCGGGCTAGGTCAATAAGTATCATCCAATAGTATTTTATCAATATTGGAAACAAAACGTCAAAACTGGATGACACTTTCATTAAAAATATTTTAGAATTCATGGATCAAAATCATAGCAGAAAATCAGAACAAAGTGATTGATTTGCAAATTAATGCTAGATTTTTAATGTTTACCTTATAATTATTGTATAATTACCAATTGCAATTGCAGTCAGATTGATTATAGACTGGATGCATGCTTGTTATAGAATAGACCTTCTTATAGAAATATTCACAGAAAAGTTTCTAGTTTAGGAAAAATAAGGATATACGTTATACTTTTGCCAGAATGCAAGGCTTTGCTGTTAAGCAAGACAGGCAACCTGTAATGCACGCTTGCATCGTGTGTGTCTATAATAGCTTTGTGAAATGCAATAAAATGTTATTTTTACCCTTTTTCACTGTAACACAAAGGTATATTGGAGGTGTTTATAATTATTATCGATTGTAAATTATTGCTTTATCAAAATAATGCAGTAATTTGAATTTCTTCTCATCATCATCATTAAATTAACAGTACATTTTATCCAGTGATCAAATGTGTCGGTTGTGTAGGATCTGATTGGTTGAGATTAGCAATTGCTAAACTCTTTGTTAAACAGGAAAATGCAGGTTTTTACCCATTTAGGATGGAAAATCAGAGTTCAAAAGATACTAGAGAGTTCACAATGGTTGATTATATATAAAGCATGTCTGTTTTCACCTTTTTGAAGTAAATTTCAAGAGAGATCAACAACTTTCAGGGAACTTTGACAGATGCAAGTTCTTGAATGGGCTGCTTCGATTGGTCAATACCTTTGTTAAAATGCCCGTGTTGATAAAATCGGGCCTAAATTCAACGGTGTCCGGTATTTATCTCAGTGAGAGGTGTTAAGTTTTCAGTAGTTTGTAATCATGATATATTTAAATATTGTAAATCGTACCATTTATTGCTACGGTCGAGGACAAGGTATAGCATCCAATTGGCAGTAATGGCAATAACTCAGTTGTCCGCTATAGTTGCAAACTTAAACTACGTTAGTTATTACCATCATTACCACTCGTACACAGGGTGACACGCGGGAGACGAACGGTTTTCAATAAAATAATATTGACCAATTTTTTAAATTAATGCATGTATTGTGGTGATCCAGAACGCGCTCCTAACTGCCAGACGTTAGAACGCACCTTTAGCGATCACGTGATCGAAGTTTGACATTGATGTCATCGACGGATGATTTATAAAAAAATTTAATATCTGAGTATGAGTTTAATTAGTCGATGAAGTTAAGATAAGTAATGTATTTGATTATTACTACATCCTATATTGTTCAGATATTTTGATATTTGTCAGATCATGAGTGATTTTTTATACAGTAAATAGTTCAGTGTTAATTTTCAATCTATGACTCAAAGCTACACTACAGTTCTGTGATGCTTTTGGGTTTTGAGTTTTGTCACTTGAATAAAGTAGTGGGTTGTGGTAATCGTTGCCATTGTTTTGTTGATAGTTTGTTTATTAATTACGAGAGGGGATTGTTTAAAAAAAAACGCAACAATCTGGAGACTAAATTTTAACAAAAGGGTTTTTGAGTCTTTTTCACGAATATTGCAGGTATGTTGTCTTTTGAGTTTGTATTATTAACTAATGTGGTCTGGCTACAATTTGTAAAATGTTTCACAATGTATACTATACATTCGGCTTTTAAGACGACTTTATTATATGGCGTTGGGTCTCTGATTTACGTCTACTCTAGGTATTAGGTCCTGAGGTATTGCAGGCTGATGGTGAACAGAGACAACTCTGTCTTATTTAGGTGTAACTATTTCAACTCCTACTGATCCTCTTTATGTATATACAATATCTATTTTATGGTTGTGGAAACCAAGGTGGCTGTTCCCGGGGCGACTTATCACTTACCGTAGGTGGAAGTGGGCTACGATCACGCGTTCACACGAACCATACGTTTCCTCCAATCAGCCCTTTTGTTTATCGTTTATATTTATTTATTGATCTATTTATGTACTTAGATACCATGCTTACTATGTTGTTATGCCTGCTATGCTGCGATGCTTGCGATGCTATGCTTATATTTTATATACCCTATATCATTTACACCCTTTATTTACGTCTTTATGTGCTGGTTATATTTATTTATTTGTATATGCTGATATTTTACATTTTTCCACATTCTATCCGCATTTCTCTCCCTGACGTTGAACAGAGACCTAGCCCACCGTGTATTCTTATTATTATTTATCATTTGGACTGTGAATGTTTATAACCATTTCTTTATTATGCCATATCAATAGCAGGAGCCAGTTTACCACTATTATTGAGACATTTTGAATCGTATATTTTAACATATCAATATAAATACTTCACCAGTAAAATATATTAAATTCAAAGCACTCATGATTTGATAAATACAAGAATCAAGTGATAAAATCATATCATAAACTCTCAGCACTCATGTCATAAATACAAAACAAATGTTAAGAAACAAATAATAAAAAACAATATCATAACAGTTCTGTGTTTTAATTTCATTCTCTCTGAGTTGGTGCATATGCATGCTAAAAGAATCTGGTTACGACGGGCACACATACAACATTGGGTTCTAAATTCCACCACTAGACGTCTTGACCACTTTGGCTATTTGACTATTCCAAAATTTGGTATCGGTATTGACAGCGACCTGTTGCTCACTACAGTATATTATTTACAAAAAAGTAAACCTCATTGTTTGTCATTTTAGTGAACAAGGCTGATACTTGCCATTTCAATCTTTTGTGAAAAATAATGTCAACGTGATGTACATCATCCCGAATGCGAAACTCAAATCTCTTCTCAAAATCCTCCATCACACAGACTACCATAACTGCACCTTTTTTTTATTTTTGCAATCTCCAAGTCGTCCCAATTTGGTGGCTTGTGGGTATAGAAGCAGCACTTAAGTTACCCCGAAAGAAAAAAATCACACAATGAAGAGACCTGTGAGGCCAAAGAACAATAACAAAAATGTGAGATTATCTGTCAAAGACACATGAATCTAAGAACTATCATTGAAGTTTGAAATTTAGACGAGTTGAAGAATGCAATCATTCAAGGAATTGCTACCATTCCTTCAAAGATGTGTGTGGAGGGTTTTGAGAAGATACTTGACTGCATTCGAGATGATGGACATAACCCTGATGACATTATTTTCACAAATAACTGAAACGGCAGATAATGAGCTTTGATTCTGTGTAAATAGACATGCACTAATTTTAAAATTGGCTGAGCGTTATTTCGTCAAAAACCGTCTATCTCCCGTGTTTCACTCTGTAGTATTGTCATCCGAATTACCATGTAGTCGTCCTGTATGTAAAAGAAACATCCCTTTTATTCACTTCTAACGGCTATGGCGAATCCCTGCTCCCTAGATTTTAACCGGGATCGTTATGCAAGAAATATTACTGCCTGGGTTGTAATGTAATGGACATTTACTTAGAATTTCTTTTAAAAGACGCGTCGAACGTTAAGTGCACATTTGCATACCAGCGCTGTGTGTAGTGTGCATTCTCAGTATTCTTCCATTTAGTTGACCCGGCACGTACAGCATGGAGCAGGCTTTTGTATTTCAATAGGAATGTCCGGTGGTCAGGCTAAAGCTCAGATCCTCTACCAGGATAAGCGGCGTGACTATTTAGAGAAGCCCTTACAAAGAGCTATTAACAGAAGTCTTGTATCATTATGTTTTATTTTGATGTTTCAATTTTTTACGTTATACGAGCTTCATTTCGTAAATCGCATCTACCCCTAAAGAAAAAGCAGACATCTTAGGGAGGATTTTCGCAGCCAATTCTACTGTAGACTCCAACCACCACGATAAACGTGGACTCGAGAGTGCCAGAGGTCAGATTTCAGCATCGAGATGTAAAAAGGATTTAACACGAATAAAGCTGGTCCTGGCCATATTCCAGCCATTGTCCGTCAACGCTATGCCGCTGAGCTTGCACCTATTCTTTGCAAGTTCTTCAAACTATCGTATCAGCGATGCGTGTTTGCCGCTGCATGGAAGATTGGTTGCGTAGAACGTATTCCTAAGAAATACAAAAAACCCGAATCCACCAACTATAGAGCTGGAGCTCTTCTCGGATTTCTTTCCGTTTCTCGCAAATTTTTGGTCCGTTAACATGGATAATACTTTAGCATTGGCGGCGGCTTTAGCTATTAAAGTGGAATACAGCAAGAAAAAACGGTCTAAATGGGTGAGACAGTGACTTTTAAAAAGAGGCCAATTCTCCCATATAAATCTATTAGAAGAATTGCGTCTGGAATCAGGGGATTGGTACAATTATTTGAAGATGGACGAAAAAACATACTTAGAATTACTTAATACAGTAGCACCTCTTATAAAAAAACAGGATACTTAGATGAGATAAAGTATTTCCTCTCATGAACGTCTGACAGCACGTTTTTGATAGGTGTCGCTAACCCTAGATACGCTTACTCGAAGACAAACAGAACGACACTGCAAAATCCCGTCGTGATTGCACGATGAACGGCCACACATGTACCGAGTTGCACGATGGCGTTCGAAACCGACGGGTAAAATCAAGCTCGGACAGATTTTTTGGAACGACGGTCAATGCGACGGTTTTTCAGCACCTACGGACCGAAATGAGTGTGATCGGTTGGCACGTCGTGCAAAGCTGATGAAAAAGAACGATGTCTGTGGGGCCCTTAAGGGTGACCTCCTGGCCTACGTCACTCACCTGTGGAACAATTGAAAGTTCTGCACTTGATATATCGGAGGCCTCCGATAGAGTGTGGTATGAGGGACTTCTGGTCAAGCTTGCTGTTTATGGACTACCACCTGGACTTTACCAGTGGCTGAACAGCTTTTTGAACGACCGATCTCTGTTGTAGTCGAAGGCTCGAGCTGCTGGAAATAACATCCAATCCAATCTACAGCTTCACAGACGACAGTACATTAGTGTCGTGCATGAAAACAGGCAAGCCGCTATCATCCCAGGAGACGATAGGTTGGCGACAGCAACATGCCTCATAGATCAGCATGTCAAAATTTAAGTGAACGTATTTTAAATAGCCCTTAAGGCTCCCTATCATGATCAAGTGAGGGATTTTTTAAATATGTTTTAGTAAGCCCACAATCTTCCGTCCACTTACTGTAGGCCCACCCTGTATATGACCTAATCTCTGACAAATGATGATTTGGGTGTTATTCATGTAAAATATTTATTTGTCTGCCATTGTAGCCTATATTCATTATTCCAAATTTTGTTTATATTATTTTTTGTAAAAGTAGAGTTGGTCTTTTGTGAGACATCTAACTATTCATAGGTTCTTTCCAACAGGCCTGAATACCGCACCATGTATCGTCACGGACATGTGCAGAACGTGAAATGCGTTCCAACATGTTTTGTGACCGTTCATGAAACGGTCCATAAAGCGTTCCAACAGATTTCGTTACTGTTCGTTTCTGTACGGTCAAATCGGTACTTGGTCCAGAGTAAGGACTGTGAGGACTGACATGCGCAGTAGAAAGTAAATTGTCCGCTTGGCGCACAATTTCATTTTGTCATTTCTATGCGCCTTCTGTTTTCTTGCTTCCTTGAGTCTTGAGTGTTGAGATTGAGTGCGATTTGATTTTGCTTCATTTGTTTTTGCTGTTGCTTGTTGTTTGGCTGACTCGTTTGTTGACCGAAGCTTCACCAAAGCCAAAAATGGAAATGAAATCAAACAATATTATAACAATGTTATACATGGTATGTTATGATAAATTCGGTCATTTTTATGAAAAACATAACCCAGGTTCTTTGTTTATAGAGCTACAGGAATACCTGGTTGTGAGTGGCAACCATTATTCATGGCTAAAATTACCCAAATA
Source organism: Callosobruchus maculatus (assembly GCA_951848785.1). Taxonomy (NCBI): domain Eukaryota; kingdom Metazoa; phylum Arthropoda; class Insecta; order Coleoptera; family Chrysomelidae; genus Callosobruchus; species Callosobruchus maculatus. The sequence goes on from CATOUR010000083.1 coordinate 6,218,800, forward strand.
ATCCTCATTTTTCGGTTGTGGTTGATAGACTAACACCAAGTCATCGTCAGAAAACTCAGGCCCCGATCAATTTCAATAAAGCTTTTGGCGTCTTGGCCTTTGACGGTGGCTTTTGAAATGAAATCGAGGTTAGTTTTTTTTGATAGCTGTCAGAACCAGTCAGAACTGGCACGAGTCCAGTGAAATGAGAGAAAGAACCGTACCAACAGATTTTTCTGTTTGTACGGTCACGAAACCATCCAAAATCAACGCATGCGCACCAAAAACGATTCGAACAGTTTCGTGACGGTTCAATGGACGGTACAAAATATGCTGTTGGAAAGAACCTCATGTAAACTGGAATATCATAAGAAACATGACTCAAAACTAAAGTTGACACATCATTATTTCAGTCTGTGCATCTAGATATTTCTTGTAAGGGTATAGCAGTTTGAGCGCTAAATATTCTCTTTGTATGTGCAATGCTATGTGATCACAGAGCCCGAGCCTATGGTTATATTTATTACAATAAGTTGGATCTGGTCTGTCTATTCAACTCAATTTTTATTCCACGGATGGAAAGACAAAAAGTTGACAGCTCGTCCAATTTAGTTCCTTTATTAATCGAGGAAAAAAGGACAGCAGCGAAGTGGACGAGTATCCAATCGACCGATAAAGAAATAAGAGAAGTGAGATTAATTGGAATATCTTTTAATTTTGCTAATTGCATCTTTTGTACTTTCCATCGTTAGTATGCGTGTCTTTTTTGCTCTAATTGGGATCAGGCTGGGGTGCCCCGAAATTGAATTGGCTTTCCATTGTTACATATTTTAATTATACAGGGCTGGTGTAAAGTCATAGTGTACCAAAGCTGCATTTTTGAAACAAAACCCTATCCATAAGGCAATTTAAATTTGGAATAAAAATGTTTGGTCTTCTTTACCTGAAGCTGAAACTAAAACAACGGCCAGATTTGGAATTGGTACTTTCAAACTATACACCATGCGAGTTTTCGTCCTGATAGGAATCCAGTTAACGGTTTTAGATATTTAGAGTGAACTTGAAGATCTGAATTTTTTATTTTCTTTAATTTAGACTGAAACTCAAAATAACGGTCGGATTTGAAATTCACAGCCTCAAACAATACACCATGCGAGTTTTCGTCCTAAATGTAATTCAGTTAACGATGCTGGATATTCAGGATGAACTTGAAGATCTGAGGTTCTGAAACTTTTTGTTTCCTTTACCCTAGGCTAAAACTCAAAACAACGGTCGAATTTGAAATTGGCATCCTCAAACTATACACCATGCGAGTTTTCGTCCTAACAGGGATTCAGTTAACGATTTTAGATATTTAGGATGAACTTGAATATCCGGGGATCCGACTATTTTTGACCTTCTTTAGCTGAGGCTGAAACTCAAACAGCGGCCGGATTTAAAATTGTCATCTTCAAACTATACACGATACGAATTTTCGTTAATATGAATCCATAAAACCATTTTAGATATTTAGGGTAAGCTTGAAGGTCTGAGGGACTGAGAATTTTTGATCCTTTTTACTTGGGGCTGAAGTTAAAAACATCTGCCGGATTTAAAATTGGAACCCCCAAAGCTACACTACGAGTTTTCAGCCTGATAGTAAGTCAGATAGAGATCTTAGATATATAGGGTGGACTTGAGGATCTGAGGGTCTGAAAATTTTTGATCTTCTTTACCTGAGGCAGAAGTTCAAAACAACAGCTGGATTCAAAATTAGCACACTCAAACTATACTGTATTCACAGCCAAGCTGGACCAAATGAAAACAAGCCCGCGTGCGTGATCGGCTCGTGTCGGTGGAGTCCCTAATAGTCCAGTACATTATGTGTAAATTGTGTGTTATAATCTGGCAAGTCAAAATCTCCAAGGCTGACTGGAAAGTAGATCCAAATATGCAATGTCAAGTGTTCATTGCCTAATGATCATTTCAAACTGGCAACTGGCTACTTTTGAGCTGCAATGGGCTAATAGGGGCAACTCTTTTAAATAGTCATATAAAATTTCATAATTGCACCGGACTATAGCTGGCGCGTTTGCAGACGTTAGTGGACAGTAACCACGCGAATGTTGCATGCGACTGTTTATTTGAAGTCTATCTTGGGATTAAATATACTGTATACGCGATACGAGTATTCGTCCTGATAGGAAGTCAGATAGCGATTTTAGATATTTAAAGAAGAAAAAAGAAGCTTTATTTCAAAATAGGATTACCCTAATACAAAATAAAGTAGTCATACCTAAAAAAAAATACAAATTTGTTATTCCAGAATAATAAAATTAACACTAAAAAATAATTGAATTAATGCTGATACTATATATACTACGCCAATATACAATGCCAATATTAGAAACCTCAATAATAGAGAGAAGTTAACTATGAGTATCTTAGTTATACAATTTCAAAGAAAAACCGGTCAGGTTTATCTTCAAGTATCTTTTATTAACGAGCCAGTCAAGCGCGATGGAATCATTGTTCATGTTTAATTTCTTTCTTGAGTGAATCGACTGCAGACATAACAGAAAGCCAAAGTTGTCCAATACTTTTCAAGAAGTTTGCCTTTGTTTCATAACAGAACTGAGACGTAGGTATCATTCTTTATCGCCATAGTACAGAAATGACTCTCGGTAAAGCCGGTATGAAATACAGTGTCAACTTTCATCGTTTCCTTGCGCTTATAGTAAAAGTTTCCAAGCAGCTTCGTTCGGCGCCTTTTTATGGCTTCGCTTGTAATTGCAGCCAGTAGCTGAAAGTACCAACCTGTACTTTAAATAGATGGAGAGTTTTCCATACAGAGTGTGTCTCAAGCATGAAACGCCTAAATTATCTCGGAAATGGTTTGCATGATTTTCATGAATTTTGAAGTATGAGGATTTCGCAACATGGGCGATTTTACGGTGGTAGTTACAATTTGTGTGTCGTATCTACCTTGTATATTTCTATCTTTATGAAATTAAAAAAAAATGTGTATACCTAAACCTCATAATTTCGAAGTTACAACTAAATTTGGATTGCATCCGATCAAGTTAAAATAACTGAATAAGATGGCTATACACCTACAAAAGTATCGATACCAGCCTGGAATCGCTCAAAAAGTATCTATAAAAATACTCGATATTAGTGCAGATGTACAAGTATCGAAGTACTGTTACCATCCCTACAAAAAATCATACAAAAGTGGGGATGCGCGTGTAATTTCCGCCAACTTTAATTATTGTGCTGGTTGTTTACTATATGCTGTGTAGCAACTATGAATACGACCCTAAGGTCAGCACGGCATTGCGGAGAAGGTTGCTGTAACAAAACATAATTGATTAGGTACTTTATTAGTAGAATTTCTAATCTAATTTCAAACATTCAAAAAGATATTCATCGTCTATGTTGCAACAAATATTTGTTACAAGTAACTATTTTTATGATTGGCTGGGGATTTAGAATCCAGGTACTATAGGAGTTGGACGTCATTGGTGAAAGAAATACAATGTGACATCACACGGATATTCGGGAGATGTCTGCGTGTTTTCGGTAGTGGATTTGCAAACCCGCCTATTCCAATATTCATTTTGATATAACGTTTGAATTCTTGTGAAAAAAAAAAGAAAAAAGTAGTCTCATTGCAAAACCTATATATGATCTTTCCATTTATTACAAAAAAATATTTTTTTTAATTCAAAACCCCAATTATATGACAATAACTCAACTACTATAAACTATAAAAATTTTTAGGGACCCTACTAAAATTCCAGAATCAGTATCAACTCAAATTCAAAAAAATGCAATTACAGTAAATACTTATCACATGTAAAAGCAAAGATTATTGTAATACTGTTGTAGACAAAAAAAAAAGATTTAAATAATTTTGCACTTATTTTAAGGACTCTCCCGAAGATGCATTGATAGCTAAAGCTATTCAAGATGATGATCTACATAAGTACGAAACGAAGAGATGACAAGATGCAGAGTGTTGTATACTAACAGCAGCTAAACTGATTGCTCCATTCGTTGAGGATAATTTTAGTTCAGGCTATGATTACTGTTGAGCAGTCAGTCAGGCATGTTGCAAACTGAACTGCAAATTTACATGGCCTATACTGGAATAAACGCACAACATTTAGAGCATCTGCTGTACCCACATTCATGCGTATATTATTGAATAAGAGATGAATCTAATTATTTTTAATAGAGTATTAATATGTAGGTACATCCCAACGTGTGTGTGAGCCTAAATATATTCCTAGATACTTTATACTGTTTAATCTGCCAATTTTAATTTTTTTATTATTTATGTTCAACGTAATATTGTTGAAAGGAGGTAAATACCTAGAATAGGATGTTAACGATAAAAAGTGTGTTTTAGAAAAGTTGATTGTCATTTTTTTTTTGAGGAAGTCATTGAATAATTTCGATAAAATCATTTTCAATAATGTTTTTTAGTTTATTCCATTCTTTTTCCTCATACAGTATGGCTGTATCGTCTCCAAAGCTGATTATTTTACCAACCCAAACAATTTGGAAAATATCATTTATTTAAAGTTAGATGACTTAAATTGAAGTAAACGGACAACATTTAGAGCATCAGCTGTACCCACATTCATGCGCATATTATTGAATACGAAATGAATCTAATTTTTCTTAATAGATTATAAATATGTACATCCCAACGTAAGTGTGAGTCTAAATATATTCCTAGATACTTTGTACTGTTTGGTCTGTCAATTTTAATTTTTTTATTACCTACGTTTAAAGAAATATTGTTGAGAGAAGATAAATCCCTAGAATAGGATGGGATAAACATTAAAAAGTGTGTTTTAGAAAAGTTAATTGTCAATTTTTTTGAGCAAGTTATTAAACAATTTTGATAAAATCGTTTTCAATAATGTTTTTTAGTTTATTCCATTCTTTTTCCTTATACACTATAGCTGTATCGTATCCAAAGTCCATTTTACCAACATAATCAATTTGGAAAAGATCATTTAAATATATATTAAACATAAGTGATCCCAAAACTGTTCCTTGTGGATCATCACACTTAACAAACATTTCCTTACTTAATGATTTAGCTATCCGTATGGATTGTGGCCTGATTGATAGATAATTATCAAGCAAATTATACATTGTCCCACGAAATCCAAGTCTTTCTAATGGGTTTAGAAGTAATTTATGATTCACTGTATCAAAGGCCTTTTGTATATCAACAAAGATGGAAATGGATGGTGTTTTCTTATTATCCTGATTTTTCAAGTTTCTCTCGCATGACTGCGGTAGTAACAGGTGTTGACGGGCTGTGCCAAGTCAACACCTGAACTACTCTGGATCGGAATTTAGGAAGGATCGTACAATATTGCAGGTCTTCGGGATTACAGGCTTTTGGAATATTTTGTGTAACGTTTCGTCCAGGCCTAACTGTCGTAGGTGTGGTGTAAATGTATTTGGTGTAAGGCCTGAGACCGACATAACGAGGGGGACAATAGTAACTTTGTTTTGCTTCCAGAGTCGTTTTATTTTTATTGCAAGGTCAGTGTGTTTGAATATCTTCCCAGGGTAGGCGTTTTGGATATTCGTATCGTTGGCAATAATAGAAATATCTATCAAATAGATGACTTTGTCTGCCTTCGACTGGAAAACTATATCTGGCCGATTTGCCGGGACAGTCTTATCTGTATGTATTTCAACGTCCCAGTATAGTTTGCATTCACTGTTTTTGAGTACTGATGTTGGTGTGTAATTGAAATATGGATCTGTGTTTTCTATTAGCTTGTTTGTTGTGGCTAGTACCTGGTGAATGATTTTGGCTGCAGAGTTATGTCTAGCTGTGTACTCGGTTCCAGCGAGGATTTTGCATGTGCTTGCTATGTGGTCTATTGTTTCTTTTTGTTGGTGGCACTTTCTGCAATTGTCGTCGTATCTTTAATTATGTATTTCATATAGTTCCTTGTCGCAATCACTTGATCCTGGATAGCAAGCATAAAACCCTCAGTTTCTGGAAAGAGTCGGCCATCCTGTAGCCAGGTATATGATTGTCTTTCATGAATGTGCTCTTGTGTAACGCGGTATCTGTGCTTGCCATGGAGTGCTTTTTATGACCGGGTGTTTATTTTTTCTTGTTGTAATTCTATGTGATTGTGTGCGTCTGCTGAGTGATCTGGGCAGGACAGGATGAGTGAAGTATAGTTTCTGTCTGCTTTTACTATGGACCTATGTAAGTTTGTCTGTTTGCTTTGGAAAAGGTTTTTATTTGTCTTGTGTGAAGTGACTGTTTGTCTATAATTCCTCTGCCCCCTTGTTTTCTGTCTATGGTAAGCCTCTCCTTGCCTTCCTATTATTATTATTATTATATTTTTATAAATTTCATTCACTGTCCTCAAAATTGCATCTGATGTAGATCTACCATGTTTAAATCCAAATTGATTTGTATATATGGAACAAGTTATATTTATTTAGATATTCATGTATCCTTGTAGAGAGTAGTTTTTCAATTATTGTCACTGTCACTCAGACATCACATCCAAATTTCAAGTTTAAAATGAATAGATCATCGACAAAATTGATGACGAATGCATGCTGCTGCTCAGGGTGGATCCATTGAAGGTCAAACCATCGAAAGGCGTACGAATAGCAGTACAAGGGGAGGCAACGTGGAAAAAGCAGCATAGTTGGGTTAGCAAAATTTCAAATGTACATTTTCAAGTTATAAATGCCAATACCTCACACAAGGCCTGGCCTTCGAGGTGGCAATTATTTGTAATTAACCTTACAAATAAATAATAATAATAATAATGAAATAATTACTTTTGATTAGCTTCAAAAAACAGTGACAGTAAACTCGTACGATGAATTTGGTGCAATATCGATTGTTGACTTTCTTTCGTCACTTGTATCTGATCTTAAGCTCATCATAACAAATTCTCCTCGCCTGCTTCCGAATATTTTCTGCAACTTTCTCAGACATCAAATTTTAGTTTATTATGGTTTATGCAGAAAATATAATGATTATACTATGAATATTGATCAAAAACAATCGTTCATCTTCATCACACAGAGTATTAATAAATACAGTTTAAAAACTAAAAAAACACGCTTAAATGATCAAATTGACTAACAAATTTCTTCTTCTTTTTCACATTCATACTAGTATTTTTTCTTCATAATTGTTTTAAGCTCACTTTAAAAATTGATTTAAACTCTTTAGTCTGATGTCCTTTAGAGGCATCATTTATTTTATTCTGTTATTTTGTTCGATTTGACAGTTACACCCTGGTTAAAACAGTGTGTATGCTGCTAAAAGTTACACTATGTACATGGCATTCTTTGAAATACGTAGCTAGACTTACAGCCCTTACTTAAGCATGCTGGCGTAATTTCTATCTGTAGGGAGAACACGGAAGGGCTTATGAAAAATGCTTTAAAGGATATTGGCTGTTGAGGCAAGTGTTAAATCGGTGTTAAAAGGATGACTTGATAACTACTTAACCCGATATTGATTCGTGCTCGGGCCGTATACCTTCTCTTCTGCAACCAATTAGTATAAGTACTGTGAACCTCCTTTATATCTAAGAAGACAAGAACTGAGTACAAGAGCAGTCCTGAAGCAGATTAGCAAAGACTAGGTTGCATCTATTCATAAACTTTTCATTTTGGGGATGACTAGCAAATACTGGCAGCATAAAAAACTTCCTTTACTCATAGAAAGCTATGAATAATACTTACTACCAATCAGAGACCAAATATATTCCAACGTATTACACCCCTACTTTACCACATAATACATGAACTACAACTTCAAACTAGGAGTAGAATATACGAACTTTCATCAAGCTGACCCTACCGCATACATCAAATTTAAACAGCAGAAGAAAAATGGGACCAATGTGAACACGTATACACAGACAGTTCAAAAACAACAAACGGTGTAGGATGCGCTTTCTACCATGAAAATAAAAAATATCAAGAATTATAGAAACTTCCTCCATATTGTGCAATATATACAGCTGCGTTGACAGCCATTCAAAAAGCACTAGAATATTCTCTCAGTAATACTGAGCTTAGGGATGTTATAATCTTCAGCGACAGCAAGAGCGCAGCTATGAGATTAGAGCATTTAAGAATTTCATCGACTTTCAACCATATCATCTCAAACATAATGAAATTGATTTACAGACAGAACAGTTTGGATAAAAATGTAAAAATTCTATGGATTAAAATACATACAGGTATACCTCAAAACGACACAGTCGACATACTAGCAAAGATGGCGACTACAGATGGAATATTGATAAAGAATTTCAAAATTCCCTACAGTGACTTGAACAGTGGTAAAAGTGGCACTACGGACATAGCATTCTTTCAAACATGTGGCTAGACTTGCAGCCCTCTAAACATGCTGGCGTAATTTCTATCTGTAGACAGAACACGGAAGGGCTTGTGAAAAATGCTTTAAAGGATATTGGCTTTTGAGGCAAGTGTTAAATCGGTGTTAAAAGGATGACTTGATGACTATTTAACCCGATATTGATTCGTGCTCGAGCCGTATACCTTCTCTTCTGCAACCAATTAGTATAAGTACTGTAAACAGGTCGAACGCCTGCCTAACAACAGGCTTTAATTACAAAAGCGACCATAAAGATGGTGGCGTAAGGAGCCACTTGGAAACTTTTATTATAATCGCTAGTAAACGATAAGGGTTGACACTTTATAAAAGCTTAAGGCCGCTTTTACGCAAAGACGATAATTTATGGTAGTTTGAGCTCTCAGCTAGAACATGATAGTTTTGAGAAATATTGCATAATTTTGTATTGTCATTGAAGTCGTCGGTATACCCAAGTTAGTCCAGTCATTTTAATATTTTGTATTAAAGGTTTCACGAAAGCTTTAAGCACAAGTATACTCCAGTTCTATCTCAAAGGCGTCAATAATTTTTTTTTTTTAATTGGAAATAAGGCATCGACTGCATGGTCATTAGCCATATATCTTTTATCAACTATTTTGTACTGAGTGATTTATAATGTTAGGTAATGAGCTTATGTTCGTTGGTTTATCGGAGGTCTAACAGTTTGAAAAAGAGTCCAGTTATTTTAAGGAAGGTGATTAATTTTTTTATTTCAGTCGGAACGGTGGTTAAAATATTCAGATCATTTGGTAGTCGCATCATGTTCCTTAAGTTTGTGTATAACTGACAATCATAGAAGATTATTGTAAGGGTGACTTGACACTGTTTACATATAGGAGGGTTCTGACCTAGAAGTAGGTATGATGAGGTAAGATGGGTGTGTCACCTGCTCTCTGCGTTGAAGTGAGGTGCCTTTATATTTGCTATTCTTAACCGAATTACATATCTGACGAAGTAGTGTCTCTGTACGATTCATCTTGCCAGCAGTCTTGCATTTTGTTTTTAAGGAAACACTTTAGGTCATCTGCTCTGACTACTTGATGTGTAGATAAACTCCTTGGTGCACTACGAGCTGCTATATCAGCTTGTTGGTTGCCAGCTATTCCAATATGTCCCGGTGTCCAAATGAATATAACAAGCTTACCTTGCTGTCGGCTGTGGTGGAGTTGTAGAGCTTTCTGTACCAAGGGGTCGGTGTTAAAAATATTTTTAAGGGATTTCAATGAACTCAGAGAGTTTGAGCAAATTGAGTAGGTCCCTATTTCCCAATCTTCTATGCGCTGTAGTGCTTGGTATATAGCGAAAAGTTCAGCAGTATACACAGACGCTATAGGATTCATGCTCCATTGCCAAACTTCTTCTTGAGATACTACTGCAGCACCCACACCGGCGTCGGACTTAGATGATCCATCAGTGTAAAGCACTTCGCTCGTTTCATAGGAGTCTATAATGCTTTGAACAGTTGATAAGTATACGGATACATTTGTTTCTTTTTTGTGTGGGCAAAACAATCTAAATGGATTTTGGGAGCTTGAATTTTTCAGGGTGGTACATTGGAAAAGGTCATGTTGTATACATTTGGTAATTCTATAGAATTATTTTCTGGAAGTTCCTTCACTCGTACTCCAATGGGTCTGGTGATAGTTGGTCTGGATCTGAACATTTCGATGTCACTTTCAAAAAGTATTTCGTAATTAGGGTGAAAGGGTTGGGCCCAAATTTTTGTGGCATAACGTAAAGTTGAGAATTAGTATAAAACCCCCATTATACCGTTTCTTCTATAAGTAATTCTAATTAGTATAAGCACCGTAAACAGGCCGATTATTTTCTGAAGAACAGCATTTAATTAAAAGAATGGGCATAAAGATGGTGACATAAGGAGCCACTTGCAAACTTTTATTGTAGTTGCTAGTAAACGATTAAAGTATATAAAAGTTAAGGTCATTTTTGCGAAAAGACGAAAATTTATGACAGTTTAAGCACTTTGCATAGGAGTGAGACTCTGTTTTTAAGAAACATTGCATAATTTAGTATTCGCACTTATGCCACGGACGTACGACTTTTACTACACACATTTTTCAATTTTTTCTAAAAAGTTTTCTACAGTTTTGAGAGAAGTATAAAGGCTCATACTTCTCCTGCTATAGACGATTGGCTTCCTGAAGGCAGGCTTTGATTACAGGACTGACCATAAAGGTGGCAATATACGAAGCCACCCAGAAAATTTTATTATAATCTCTGGTAGCTAGTTAAAAAGGTCAGTTTTTCACAAAAACTACAACTTATGGTAAACTAGCATCTCACACAGAAGGTGTGATACCATTTTTTTTTAAAATACTACAGACTATGACAGAAGTCTGCGTTAGAATCAAAACATGAATCTATGTATTTAGCCTTGCCTGTAGGAGAAAATTGTACAATCTTGGGTATGTTAAATAATTTGATTTGATCAAATTTGAGAGTTGTATTAGCGTCTCTAGCGTCTGAGTTTTTATTGTTCCAGGAGTTCGACATATAGAAGTCAGGCTATATATAGATCACGTTCTAACAAAGTGCTTCTCGGTATTTAAAGTTCAATTTCCGAGTCGGTCCCTATTATAGGGCATTTGGGTTGTCTGTATTTTTTAATGGACCTGGCAGCAATACATCACTGTCATTTTACATTTGCCAGCTCCAGCAGCCTCAAGAGAGCTGTAAGATCAGAACGGGATCTGGAGGGGTGCGGGACGGTCAGGACCGGCTCAGTTTACAACAGGTTATTACCTTTAATCTTGATGAGTCTTCCCCTTAGCAACTGCATGGAAACATTTTTTGTCATAATAAGTACCCGAAGAACCTTGGTGTTAACCCTGGATCGATAAAAACTCCAAATTTTCGAAATGATTATTCAAAGACTGTATGAATCAAATGGGGAGCTTCAGCAAATACCTTGCACACACTATCCATTACTTTAGCTATGATTTCCTGTCTTTCCTTGTGGCCTACATTCAGATAGGAGTTTCTGTTTTTCCTCAAAGTAGGACAATCGAAGAGAACGAGCTTAGCTACGTCCTCTGCCTCACCGCATTTTCTTCATAAAGTACTTTCCACATCGATCTCCAGCTTTTGCAGGTGTGCACTGAACGTGCTTCATCGTTATAGTCACAATGTCTTAACATACATGTTGTGAACTCGTAAAATGCATTAAGTCGGAGCTAGAGTATTGCCGACACGAATATTATCAATAGTTTTGAAAACTGTAGCTCGCAATCGTTCGCGATTTACTGTCACTTCAGTGGCGCTCTTGATACTCATATCCAGCAACTGTTTCGCCGTATCCACCCAGCGTGTAGGTGAACGGCCTCGGCGCCGCCCACTGGGGGCATGACCCTGAACTACAAGTTTCTCCATATTATCGCTTTTGTGTATATGTCCGAAGAAAGTAAGCATTCTCATCGACACCATGGAGGATAGTCTCTTTGGATTACCGAGCTCATCCAGTATGGAAACGTTAGTTCGATGTGCGGTATAAGGAACTTTCAGCATTCTCCTCCAGGTCCACATTTCAAAAGCATCTATGCGAGCTCGGTCTGCTTTTTTAACAGTCCAAGTTTCCGAGGTATACAAAAACACAAGAGACTGAACCATCGACATTTTGGTAGCTTTAGGGCTGGTTTCTCAATGTCCAGTTAAAAGTGTCAGATAGGTAGCTGCCAGATAGCGTTTCTATGGATGCAACTGTCAGATAAGATTTACGTGGATTCGTAAGTTCAACCTTCAATTGTTTAAACAATTTATCTGACAGATAACCGTTATCTTCCAGATAAATATTTAACTGGACATTGAGAAACCCGCCCTTAGTGATGTTATGGTCACGCCGTATATTTTAGTAAGCTTTGTCATGACCACACGTGCCTGTTGAATGCGCCGTCGCATCTCGTGCTTGGTGCTGGGTCAGTTATAAATGCAACCACCTTTCGTAGTTCCTTCCTGCTCAATCTGAGAGCGTCTGAGGTATTAGAGCACAAGACATTCAGCATCTTAATAGACTGAACATTCTCCACCACTATGTTCCAGCGCTTTTGGTGCTCAATTTACTCATGCTGGTTCTGAAAGGGGGTTCTAAGCCTCTTAAACTTAAGACAGATTATTGAAAAAGCCAGAGAGCATTATTTGCCCGTTTGTATCTGCGTTGTGGACTATTCTAAGGCGTTTGATAACGTAAAGTGGCCTAAACTGTGGGGAATCCTTATCTCCATGGGAGTCCCTTACCACTTTTTTTTTTTTATGGTCGGCCTCCCGCAAAGGCTGAAAGCCTATGGCGCTGTAGAAGCGCTGCGAGAGGACAAATGTCTGTTCACGTTAGATTTGAAACGCTGCAGGTTGTAGCCGTCGGGAAACAAATTCCCCGGCAGCTGATTCCACAGCGTCGAAGTTCTCCAAAAGAAGGAATGCTGGAGGAGACTGGTTCGGGGTATTTCTCATACAGCAATTCTATGAGTCTAGCTCAGCTCGTAAGAATTGATGGTAACCTGTCTGGTCAAACAGCAACCAGAAAAGGAGTTCGTCAAGGATGCGTATTATCTCCGATGTTATTTAACATTTACTCTGAATTTGTGATGAGACAGGTATTGGACAACTGGAATGGCGGTATAACTATTGGCGGAAGCAAAATATCTAACTTAAGATTTGCTGACGATACAACCCTTATTGCTGCTTCTCAGGAAGAACTAGTAGCTCTATTGAACGTTTTAGAACTACACAGTGTAGCATATGGTCTTGGTATTAACTACAACAAGACCAAGGTTATTATCGTAGATAGAGAGCATGACAATCATCGAGAAATAAAGTCAATAGGCCGTTGTGAGGTAGTTCAAAGTTTTGTGTACCTCGGTTCTTTGATCGACAATTCAGGTAGCTGTGAGAATGAGATTCGATGGCGCATTCAACAGGCACGGGTGGCCATGACAAAGCTTACTAAAATATGGCGTGACCATAATATCACTGAGCGGCTGAGATTTCCTTATACCGCCCATCGAACTACATCGAACTAATGTTTCCATATTGGATGAGCTCGGTAATCCAAAGAGACTATCCCCCATTGTGTCGATGAGAATGCTTACATTCTTTGGACATATTCACAGCAGCGATAATATGGAGAAACTTGTAGTTCAGGGTCACGCCCCGAGTGGGAGGCCCGTGGCCGTTCCCCTACACGCTGGGTGGATACGACGAAACAGTTGCTAGATATGAGTATCAAGAGCGCCACTCAACTGACAGTAAATCGCGAACGATGGCGAGCTACAGTTCTCAAAACTGTTGATAATATTTGTGTCGGCAATACTCTAGCTCCGACTTAATGCATTTTACGAGTTCACAACATGTCTGTTAAGAAATTGTGACTATGATGATGATGGTGACAGCTATCCGAACCATGTTCTGCGCCTACCTTGGCACACCTGTCGGCCCTCTCATTACCACCCACTCCTGTGCCACTAGGCACCCAAGATAATGTTACCTTGTTGGTCTTCGCTAGTGTATTATTTATTTATTTATACATCCGCATAACACGGCAAAGTAATAACAATGTAAGAGTGCTTACTAAAGAATAAAAGAAGAAGAAAACAAATACCTACAGATACAAGACTATATACCTCTTCTTAGACATAAAGTATCAAGATTAAAGTCAAGTAGCATTGATTTAAATGAGATCATGTATGGATATATGCTATACTTCTTAACATGCAGATATCGTAAAAACCTTTTTTGATCCTTTTCGATGGAATTGGAACGAGTTTTCGCATGGGGTGATCATATCACAGCTGCATATATTATTATGGCAGTTCGAAACTATTTTTGAAGTATAGTGGTTACTTGCCAAGGGTGTCCCACGACGATTAAGACAAGCAATATATCGGAACTGGACAGAAGTAGCGAATTATAATTTTGGGGGTTTAAATTAGAGCAAATATAGTATCTTTTCTCATTACTGTGTCACCCAATGAGGTATTTGTTTTTGATCACGTGACGTCCGATTTAAAAATTTTAATGGGACACCCTGTATATTTGTGACTTTTTGTGTTCCTCCTGATAAAGCAATTCAAACAAACTAGCACACTTGGTGTCTAAAGTTATTTATTCAAGAGCTACATGTACTTAAAGGATAGTACCACTACCATTGATTATAACATGTACACCTACAGTTAAATTACTTTGGTCGTGTTTCATAATGGTACACAGTCCCTTAAGTACCTGTAGCTCTTGAATTTTTCACTTTAGATCCCAAGAATGCCGTTTGTTGGGATTGCTTTATCGCGAGGAGCACAAAAAGTCACAAATATACAGGGTGTCCCATTAAAAATTCACCAAAAACAAATACCTCATTGGATGACACAACAATAAGAAAAGATACTATATTTGCTCTAATTTACACCACCAAGATTATAATTCGCTACTACTGCCCAGTTCCGATATATTGCTTGTCTTAATCGTCGTGGGACATCCTATATATATAGGCGGGTGCTTATACGACTAGTGCCGCTTCCCGCTCCTCGACTTCTACATCTGCCGGTCCCAGCAGTCTCCCTCTCTTAGGTTCCTTTCACGCATGGCCTCTGGCAAATCATCGCGATTGGCGAATATTGGTGGTCTTCCTATCTTTTTTCTTTCAGCTGGGATCCAGTCCCATATCTTCTTGGGGATCCTCGCATCTTCCATTCTTTGAAGTTGATCAAAAAAACAATGTGTAATACAAATTATGAACCTTTGTAAGCATTTTATTGAAACTTTTCACTTTATAAATATATGTTATACACACCGTGTTCAAAAAGTACCGGGCCAAATAAATAACTAGGGAAGTAGGGGACGCACAAGAAGACAAAAGTCATAGGAAATTTTCCTGGCTATCTGATGGTGACCTGGACCTTGACATTAAAGGTCAAATGAAGGTCAAATCGATTTTTTTAAATGAAAACCCCTACTTTTGACGGCGAAAATAAAGTGCCCGAAAAATTTTACGTGGAGATATGAGCTTGATCTTTTGATAAATATGACCTTGAATGATTAAATCAAGGCCGTAGTGATTTACCTATTCATCCAAGGTCAAATTTTTCAAATGGGCGAACTCATTTCTGGACGTAAAATTTTCCGTGCTTTTACATTTCTGGCTTCAGAAGTAGGGGTTTCCATTTGAGAAAATCGATTTGACCTTTATTGGACCTTGTAATTCAAGGTCAAGGTCATCGTAATGGTCACCATCGGATAGCCAGGAAATTTTTCTACGACCTTTTTTATATATTTTCCTGTACGACCCCGAATTCCCTATAGTTATTTATTTGGTCCGGTACTTCTTGAACATGGCGTATGTAGATGAGCTGTACTGTTGTATTGAATCAGTGTATTAAACGTACATATATTGTATTTCTTATTACATCAGTATTTTTTTTTCGTTTTTTTCCTGATATTCTCCCGTCCCCTATTAGATTTATAGTGCCGTTCCATGCGGCGCGCCTCACATGTTGAGAATCGCTGAATTAGCTTTATTATGAAACACACTTTGAAACTGTCGGAGGATAAATGATGAGAAACGAAAACGATTAGACGATATAATTATTAATCGATTATCGATATCGATATCATAATTATTATGACAGGATCATTGGAAGAAACATGTTTTTCCGTTGACCATCGCAAAATTTTAAAATTTGGTGGATGTGTCATCTAACCAGAGGCAAAAATGAACGTATACGGAATTTGGATTCCCTTAACTGAAACTGTGCCCCTAGCGTAATCCAGTGACATAATTATGTGGTGGAGGGGAATCAACCACGATATATTGTGATAGTTATATCCAGTCGAACAATGATGAAGAAAGTTCATTGAATTTTCGAATTTGGTGAATGCACAGTATAAAAGTATGGGTTTAGTGCCAATTTTGGTGAAAGCGCACCACAAAATGTATAAGCTGTGTACTCGACTCTCCATATTGCTATGCCGACGCCACACTTTGCGTAGCGTATTAGAGTATTTGTTTCATTTGCCAAAAACGACGATGTATAAGGAGCGTATTTGGGTTATTTGCTTTATTTGCGCAAGTATGCGCGTTTTCGTCTACATTCCGGTTTTTAATCATTCCAGCGGCGTAGCTTCCATTGATGTGGGTGATGCGTCTCATCCCTTCCAAATATCGTATTACGCCGCCATCATATCGTCGCCTGCATTATGGGCAGGTTTTTTATTAAATAAACTTAGTAGATCTATTTCAAACTTTTCAACACCTCTATGGTTTGAAGATGATGCTACTGGAACTGGAACTGATGGTTGTGGCTCAGACATCTGCAGAGAGTCAGCCCTCTGATTTAAAAATATCTTCAAAATGTTTAACTGCTTCACTCTGCAACTCTTTTCCCAAACTTGTATTGGAGTATGTTTCCACTTTATGCCGGGGTCTAGAATTAGGACAACACAGTAGATCCAGTTAGTTCGCTCGTAATGCTTAACGATTTTGTTAATACTAATAGCAAGAGCGCGTCGTCATCGAGTGCCTGCTTGCTGTCGTAACCTCGGTAAATCCCAAATTTAAATGCTTTGATTCACATTTTACAGATCATGTAGGTAATATCAAGTAGTTTGATTTTACTTGATATCAAGTCAAGCAGTTCAGATCGAAAATCAAGTCAGGTCAAATATCGAATTTTCAAATGCTTGAGCTTTCAAATCAAGTATTTAAGAAAAAACTCAAGCTACTTGGCTTGATGAATCCCTACACCACTCCGCCAAGGTAATACTAGATAATTCATTTGGACCAAGTCTTGTTCCAAAAATCGTGCACTCCAAAGCAGTCTTGAGGTATCTCCAGAACGCTTCATCTCACATCGCTGTAACAAACTGCTGCCTAGCTAGCTACCGGAGCAGATATTCTGCTCAAATATTCCTAATTACGAGCTCGTCTTTGTTAAGAAGTGAGTAACTTCAACCCCTCAGCCACCCCCGCACGCAACAGATCTTCAGCCGGTCCTGGGGGCGCGGCGCGACGGGGGTGGCAGGGACGGGCGAATTTCGACCGGAGGCAGCGCTCTAGAAACACGACCCTGCGACACCCCGGTCCAGAAGGAGGGTAAATATTTGTTCCGGGAGATCCGGACAGTGGTGTTGCTGAAGGTATGTGCATTATCTTTGATGTAATTTAGCTCAAGTAGTCTTTGATTTGATGTTCGACTTCTTTAGAAATGAAATTAATGCCAGTATTTAGCATACCTATCGAAAAAAAGAAAGTGGAATAAGGATTTACGGTAGTTTAAGAATACGAATCAAGTGTACTTCGAGGACCTTTGAAGGCGAAATTAAAGCAAAAGCATCCGCTATATCAAGACTTCGCTTGGACACTGCATGACCATCAAGCTCTAACTCACAAATTAGAGATTTGTCAACGAACAATTGAAGAATTAAGTATACTTTAGAGTGCTGTAAGGTAAGAGGTAACGTAAGTCGTAAGAAAATAAACCTGTCGTAACACGTTACGACTATAAACCCTCTCATCTGATTCCACAGGTTTATTTTCTTACGTCTTACGTTACCTCTTACCTTACAGCAATCTAATTGAGCCTTTAGGGGTGAGAATTATGATTCAGTACCCTCTACTCTACAGGCCTTGCATTGTGATTTTCATTTATATCCTAGGTAAGGCGTTGCCATACCTCTTAAGTAACGTACTAACCGTTACATTATTGTGTTTATCGTTATATTTCTCTTATTCACGAAATTAATACCTCTCGGCTACCAGCGGAGCTTACGTTACTATTTCCCTTTTCATGAAGATTCTGACTGACTTGTCTAGATACCTGTTTTCTCTTTGTACCGGCCTTGCCTTAGATCGTTAGATCCCGCCACCGGCGGAGGAATAGTTTTAAGTTATAATAATTATTGTTCGTAACTTTTAATTGTTGTAATTTACTTCAGATTCCAGGTCTACCCATTTGTTATATTTTTAAGGGTAATTTTATTTTAATCACCAACAGGAGCCCCATCGCATATTTCTTTTTTACATGTTTTTAGTATTGTTAATAGAATTAGTTACATCACTTTACGCAATAGTTTTATTTCACACCTTGAGCCAAGATGACAAGTTTTTATATACACCTCTTTAATGTCTTATGTATGAGCTCGATATAAGCTTCATATTCATTCAAATTACTTGTCAAATTAAAATGTTTCAATGATATACCTAATTTTACTACTAATTAATCCTATTTCCTGTTTTTACGCCTTGTTTTATTTTATTTATAAAGGAAACGACAAATAATTTATATCACTAAATATTCTATTTACTACTTCTTAAAACTTATGGCTACAACCAGCAACAGCAGATTTTCTTCACCACCTTAAAGACGGATAATTGCTGCAGAGAATACTTAATGTCCTTGTCTTACGTATTTGTTCTATCCCTTTTTAGACTCGACATGATAATGACGGCGCATTCAATAGGCACGTGTGGCCATGACAAAGCTTACTAATATATGGCGTGACCATAACATCACTAAAGCTACCAAAATGTCGCTGGTTCCTTGTGTTCTCCATATTTTTGTACACCTCGGAAACTTGGACTGTTAAAAAGGCAGATCGAGCTCGCATAGATGCTTTTGAAATATGGACGTGGAGAAGCATGCTGAGAGTTCCTTATACCGCCCATCGAACTAACGTTTCCATACTGGATGAGCTTGGTAGTCCAACTAGACTATCTCTCCATTGTATCGACGAGAATGCTTACATTCTTCGGACATATTTACAGAAGCGGTAATATGGAGAAACTTGTAGTTCAGGGTCATGCCCCGAATGGGTGGCGCCGTGGCCGTTCCCCTACACGCTGGGTAGATACGACGCAACAGTTGCTGGATATGAGTATCAAGAGCGCCACTGATCTGTCAGTGAATCGCGAACGATGGCGAGCTACAGTTCTCAAAGCTATTGATAATATTCATGTCAGCAATACTCTAGCTCCGACTTAATGCATATTTTACGAGGTCACAACATGTCTGTTAAGACATTGTGACTATGATGATGAAAAACCCTCAAGGGTCTAGGGTATAGCATTCGAAATTGAGAATCCAAAAAATACGTATTATATATGTGTTAGCGAGGAGGCGTGGCCGCCTGTCCCCTTTCGTATGTGTGTCTAAAATGAGGGAAGGTAAGTCCAAAAGTCCAAAGGTAAGGTCGAAAGGTCCAAAGATAAATTCCAAAGATCGCCATAAAAATTAATTTCGCATTTAGAAGCTCCTGACGTTACCTTTAAATTTAAAGTAATGATTCAAAAGGCAAATTGAAGAAGAAAGCTTGCGCTATGTTACTTCGGTGGCCTTGTTTTGATATCGTGTTTGGTTGTAAAATTACAGACATTTGAAGAATGTATGATTCTGCATTGCCAGTTTTTGCACGCTAAAAAACTTTTTTGAAAAAATTGAAATTGAAATTTCGTTCATTAAGGTCTTAGCTATCACCCTCTGAAATTCTATGTATGCAGTTTGAAAAACAAGTGAGTTTGTATGTTTCCTTGGGGATCCGTGTTTTACTTGGCAAATACATATGTATAAATGTGTGTATTCAGACCCCTTGAATGTTTGTTTTTCGATACTTTCAAAATTTTACCTAAAAATCGACCGTATGCAAATTTTCCCAAAACCCTGTATATCACTGAAACAAAAATACGTACTGTATGCTCACAATCCTATTTGGGCGCTGATAAATTACATTCGCAAAACATATCAATGTTGTCATTTCCTAGGCGAGAATATAATTGTATGTATATACAAGGTGTTCTAAGTGTTGGGACTTTCCTCTTTTGAGGCAACGGCCCTTGAAACAGCAAAGCTTATGCACGGTGAACCAGTAGCAAAACAGTAAAAAAAATGTCAAGCAAGTACTCACTATTTGGTTGCTACAGAAGTTGTAAGTACGGTCCTGTCGCAGGCGTCTTAACAGGTAAAAGTACGATTTACGATGTCTTCTCCAATTTAGACGATACGAGGTTATCTGGGTCTTCCAGCTTGTCCACCACGATGTGGATACAGACATCCTGTCATCCTGCATCGCTAGCTCTTTGCACGAGCGAGACAAATCGACGAGGTGCAGGGTGAGTACGGTTAGGGAAGCGATCGGCATACACTCGCGAAGCCGCAGCGGTATTTTGACCACACTCACCGTACATTAAAATCATCTCCACTAGTTCATTATTGTTATAAGCGTGCGCTATTGTTGTTGTTTTTAAAGTCCGATCGGCAGATGTAGGAACAGCAACGCGACGGTATGACGAACTGCCTGTTTTTGCGTTTTCTCACCGGCATCGGCACTACTATACTGCATTCACTGAAGAAGAGGAGTAAAAAATTATCTCAAACCCATATTTCGGGGCTTTACTCGGATAAATCGAACTTAATTTTTCTGTTTATAATAACATCACTGCTCTGAGTATGCAGTTTTGTAGACGGTGTGCATATAACCCTTGACCATACAGTAAAAATTTACATATATTGTGCATGGTTACTCCGTTTGTTCGGTGGATAAGGTATAGCGCTCCCTTATTTGTTGTGATATTATAACATGGTGAACCATTGCCCAGGGACGGACTTGAGAATTGAGGATTTCTTTAATGGTCAGTATCTCGTTTTTCCTAAATATTTCGTTTATATGTTACTGGGAAAAAACACTCATTTTGGCGAGTACTATCCGCTGTATGAAAAAAAGTCCCAACCTATGAAACACCCTGTATTCCAGTTAAAAAGTAGACGGCAATACACCCTACCCTGTACGGGTATCCTTGAGCAATGAGGTCGGGGAGACCGCGCCGCATGCACGGCTCTGGCGGCGCGGCGGCTCTGGTTGCAGCGGCATCGAATCGATATTTTCAGCAGTGATTATGACTAAATAACAAACATAATCGACCGGGGCGCCGTCGTTGAAAGTCATCGAATTAATGTTCAGCGGCTGATGCCCCATTGCTCGTCGCGGCGCGAGCAACTCCGCGTTGCGTTGTTACGGCATCGCTTTTAGATCAAATTATTTGTTGGCGGATTATCTGTACACAACATATACGCGGCGGCGATCCGCGTAAAGCGGATGTAAACTTACAGCGCCCCATAAACCGCTAATACGCGGACAGCGGCGCCGTTCGACGCAAGTTTGGGCGACGGATTGCTTCCTAATGATGCGTTCAGACCTCAGAGTAACAACTGAACATAGAGGTATTGAGGTGGATACAGACTGCTATGACGTGAGGTGGTAACACGTCATGTCAAGCTCCGTAGGATCGCATCAGACATGTAGCGTTGTGCGCATTGGCCTGACGCACAGCACATGACGTGTAGTACACTGCATGATCCTGACAGTTAGCTTCCCAGCAAACACGATGTCGTTATACTAACGTCATTTTGACGACACCCCATTCGTCATTATCACGTCGATAAAGAGGAATATATGACGTGTCTGTGACGGCACAATGTGATATCCCAAAGACGTCATTGAGTGCCGTGCTAGTAACGTCACCTAACCGCCGTCTCTATAACCTCACAGACGTGTCGTCTCAATATCGTCATGTACGTGTCGTTCCGTCGACACTATTTTATACAGCAACCAAGGCTGCACCAGAAGGTATCGTCAGATCAGCACTGATTATTGGCGATGATTACTTTGTCTTACTTCATGTCTCTCCAATAGTCAATGCTGATCTGACGATATCTTCTGGTGCAGTCGTGTAGTTACTAGATAAAATAGTTTGGACGTATATAATTACCTTATTATAGGATAAATGTTCATGAGATAATGCTATGAGGAGTCTGTGTAGCATGAATTTGAGTAAGGGTAATCAAAAAATATACTAATTCAAAATAAATTAATCATGTATTTTACAGTAAAGACAGGATACAAAAATAATGATCCTAGCTTTGCTAGCCTTCTGTGTATAGAAGCCCGCCTCAATCACCAAGTACTTTTTGTTTTCAATCAGCTCAATCCATGTAACAAGAGGCTACAATCTAATAAATCCACAATACCTGACAAAACACTGGACACTATACCTATACCTATTATTATTTATGATAGTATCCACACATACAGACACTGCACATACAGCACATAAGGTTAAAATCTCCGTCCCCATGTCACAGCTTCATCGTAGAAAACACAAGTAGAAAATGGCGGAAATGGCAATTTGTGCCTTGTGGTGATGATTGGGATCGAGATCAGCGGTTCGGCTGCAGTCGGATCGGGTCGGATTACATGCGATTCATTCATTGGTCTGTACCTTACGTAGGTTGTGCAGTGATTCATCAGTGAACTAAAGCGCGGTTAATACAAAATTACCTCATGCAAACATAAAATCTATCAAAACCCAATCAATGGAATAATTAGCCACAATTTTGTCGTATCTGCTTTATTTGGGATATACCTACGTCACTTGAAGTCGAATATGTTTTTGGATAATAATGAATTAATATTTTCTAATACTTATGCGAGCATAGACATTTTTTCGTAAGTATATAAGGAAAGAATAAGAAAAGTGGTCATTAAGTTTTGAGGCACATTTTCTCGCACCTTTATCCATTACATTTTGACGTGATAACGACGTCAAGTGACAAACGTTTATGTGACGTCATTGAAAATGACGTTAGTGTGACGTCATTCATTCGGCATATGACGAACATGACCAAAATTCACCACAAGTCGACGCCATAATAGGTCTGTTTTTACAGCAATCACAAACTAGTCAGCGTCAATTTGATTGGCCAGCACTAGTCAGAAATAGTTTGACAACTGCAATGGGGAATACTGATTGGCTCTGACTGGCTTGTGATTCTCTGTAAAAACAGACCTAATGACGTACGTCTCCTTGCTGGGTTTTAGCCTTCAACCATGAATGTGCTCGGTATTTTTGATATGCTAGAAGAGAAAGAAGCAATGGCTGCTCTGCTGATAATTGCATCCATTGTTCATCCATTGTTCATCTAGAGAATGGGTGCATCCTATTAGGTAACATTCCAAGCATATTTTAGCAAGCTTTGTCATGGCCACCCGTGCCTGTTGAATGCGCCGCCGAATCTCATTCTCACAACTACCCAAATTGTCGATCAAAGAACCGAGGTACACAAAACTTCCTACCTCACAACGGCCTATTAACTTTATTTCTCGATGGTTGTCATGCTCTCTATCTACGATCATAACCTTGGTCTTGTTGTAGTTAATACAAAGAACATATGCTGCACTGTGTTGTTCTAAAACGTTTAATAGAGCTACTAGTTCTTCCTGAGAAGCAGCAATAAGGGTTGTATCGTCAGCAAATATTAAGTTAGATATTTTGCTTCCGCCAATAGTTATACCGCCATTCCAGTTGTCCAATACCTGTCTCATCACAAATTCAGAGTAGATGTTAAATAACATCGGAGGTAATACACATCCCTGACGAACTCCTTTTCTGGTTGCTGTTTGACCAGACAGGTTACCATCAATGCTTACACGAGCCGAGCTAAACTCATAGAGTTGAATTACATTACTACGTATTGGTTATTTTTACTTCAATCAAAAAACATTCGTGTACTAACTCTCTGTCTACCTGAATGGAATTAAAACAACTTCCCAGTGAGATCGACTTATTTTAAAACTTCTAAGAGTCACTCGATAATTGCGAAACAACACCAGTTTTTCAAATAATGTTTGTTTTGAGACATAGGCGCGTTTTTGGACCATCAGAAGTAACGAATTTTGTGGCAATAGTTATTTTGAGCATGCGATGTAATAAGTAGTAGACGAATGATGCCCAATAATAGGTGATTAATATTCTGAAAAATTCAGTTAATCTAAATCGAAACCATACTGGTTTAATAACCTTCCTTATACAGGGTTATTCACGTTATTCGACACGGAGCATTATGGCTAAAGTATTTGATAAAAAAGAAAATAATAACTTGGAGTGGATAGAGACCCATAGAGGCTACATTCTAAAAATATTTTCATGTTATACAGGGTGTCCCAAAAACAAGAAATGCATCAAAGTTATGTTTTTTTAAATGGAACACCCCATATATTGTTGCATATTCAGATTCCTTGGTGAATTCTAGTTTGACTTTACGTATCATACATGGTACCTAAAGCGAACCGTTAAGGTGTATCGCAGAGATTACAAAATATGGAAGGCTGTGACTTTGCCGTATTACTAAGCATAAAATGCATCAGCTTTGATGAGACTGTCAAATTTAAGTTACGTTATTTTTCAAATGGGAATGCCTAATTTTTTTTATAGGGTTAAACGTAGAATTTGATAAGCTTTCTAATGATGTAACATTGTGAATATCAATCTCTCGTAGTTTTCATTTAATTTTAAATTTTCAAACAAATCGGCGATTTTCAATTTTCCTACCTATAAGCAACGTAGCAGGCCATGAAATATAAACAAAAATCTGTTCAGCTAGAAGAAAACAACTAACTTAGCTGAAAAATACACACCAGCTAGGCTAAAGGGACAAGATTATAAAAATTCCTTACAACAAATCAACTCTCCCAGAAACAACTGCGATAACATCTGTAAGGTCAAAGAGAAGCTGGAGTATGGCAGTAATAGATATTTTTACTGTCTACTGGCTACCGCAATTTACTAGAGGTTAAAAATTTCCAAGGCAATCAAAAACACTCATATGAAACAGAAACAACCAGCGACTGTTGCTCCAGCACGCAACTATCAATCATATGTAATGGTGTAAAAAAGTACCAATTTGCGTCGAAGTCGATACCTCTGACTGGAGCCCTTCTATTTTTCAATATCTATTAGCAATATTGCAAAAAAGGAATACTGACAAATCAGATTTAAATTGTCTGCCATTTAAGTTATGTTTTATAATTTGAATGAATTTTAATTCATTCTTCATTATCTGCGACCTTGCTAATAGGTACTGAAGAATTTTCAGAACTCCAGTCAGAGGTACTTTTGACTTGAGTTTTGACAGAATTGCATACTTTTTTATATCATTAAATGTGAAATTTTATTATGAAAATAATAAACTGCTTACAACATTCTCTAGTAGTTTTTACTTTATTTCAAAATTTTTAATGGTTTTGGAAATTGCCAATCTCTAGTATATTGCAGTAGCTAGTAGGCCGTGAAAAAATCCATTTCTGCAATACTCCAGCTTCTCTTTGACCAAAGATATGTTACCGCCGTTGTTTCTGGTTAGACTTTGTTTGTTGTGAGTAATTTTTATAATCTTGTCCCTTTAGTCTAGTTCGTGTGCATTTTTTAGCTAAGTTGGTTGTTTTCTTCTACCTGAACAGGTTTTTGAAATTGAAAAACGCCGATTTGTTTGAAAATTTGAAATTAAATGAAAACTACCAGAGATTGATATGCACAACCTTATATCATTAAAAAGATTATCAAATTCTGCTTTTAACCGTATAAAAAAAATAGGCATTCCCATTTGAGAAAATCAAGTTATTGCTGATCGAAGTTTCCTTAATTTATCGACCGATTTCTCCAAGCATAAAAGTAATTTAAATTTGACAGTCTCATCAAAGCTGACGCATTTTATGCTTAGTAATACGGCACAGCCTTCCAAATTTTATAATCTCTGCGATATTCAATTTTTTCCTGATAGCTACTTATACCGAAAATGGTGATTTACACCTAAACGGTTCGCTTTAAGTCCCATGTATGATACATAGAGTCACAATAGAATTCATCAAGGAATCTGAATATGCAATAATATACGGGGTGTTCCATTTAAAAAAAATAACTTTGATACATTTCGTGCTTTTGGGACACCCTGTATAACATAAAAATATTTTTAAAGTGAAGCCTTTATGGGTCTCTATCCAGCCCAAATATTATTTTCTTTTTTATCAAATACTTTAGCCGTAATACTCCGTGTCGAATAACGTGAATAACCCTGTATATCACCCTAAGATGGTTATACAGTTTAGGTAATTGCTAAGGTTAGCCTTAGCCATCGTAGTTCCTTGAAGATGTCCTACGTCATCGTGGACAAAAACACAGCGCTTAACCCAAATCAGACGTTTTCATCCTGAAGTGAAAAATTTTCTAGCGAAAGATCGTTAAAAATTAATAAATGCCTGTAGACCTAATTCCTTCCTGTGAATAGTGTGAGAATCGTAATTCAAAATACCCTGCTTACTCGCTAGAGGTAAATACTTGTTAACTAGAGACCTACATGGGTAAGCTCCCAGACCAAACTATGTCAATAAAATCTGTATGCGCTTCTGGTCATAGAACAGCGGGATCAAGAGATCCATCGATGCATGTATTTCAGCAAATATTGTCTACTGCGGGGATCCGACAGGCAACCGTTTGACATTAAATACCTTTCATCATCTCAAACAGTTGCATACACGCTGTGGATTATCTTTGTCTAATTACCTATCTGTACACGTTGCACTGTGATGCGACAATAACCAGCATGTATATTAGGGAACTTGGAGAGAACAGGAAGGGGACGCTAGGAATGTTATAGTTGCCTTTGCATGAAATTTAGGCTGCACTTAGCGTCTTTCCTCTTGCAGCTAGTTGCAGTAGCAACACTTAAGGCCGGGTCAAACAGAGGGCGTTCTAGAACGCGACGTTCCGGCGTTCTCTAACAATACAATGGAACGCTGTAACGCGGCGTTCTAGAACGCCCTCTGTTTGACCGGGCCTTGAGTTCATCTATGCTTGAATCACTGGATACACTGCTCAAAATAATTAGAGGAACACTTATTAACGTCTCAATAACTTTTTTAATTGCAACAATATACAAATGTAATAACACTTATTTAAAAGATTTACATTTTCTTCGAAAAAATTTGCTAAATCAAAACAAATTTTACATGACACTTTCAAGATTACGGCACCAACTCAAAAGAACTACAAGAAATAAAGTGGGGCAAGCAAGCATCTCTTGCCTGTACAACATAAAATTATTAACGCGTGTTAACATTAATAACGCGTATGTCTTCCATTAGCACGAATTACTGCTTGACATCTCCGAGGCATGCTTCGTGCGAGCCTACGGATTTCTTCTTGCGGTATATTTTCCCATTCTTCGATTAGTGCATTTGTTAGCTGTTGGAGGGTTTGAGGTGGATCTGGGCGCCTTCGAACTCGTCTATCTAACAAATCCCAAAGATGTTCAATGGGATTTAGATCTGGACTTAGCGGAGTCTTGCGTTATCTTGCACAAACACAAAATTTTGGCCTATCCCATAAGCGGCTGGTATAACATGATCCTCCAGAATGAGATCGATGTATCTTTGAGCGTTCAGTCTTCCAGGAACTACCACAAGTTCTGTTCTTTCATCAAGACTAATTCCGCCCCAAACAACAACACTGTCGAAGCTGCCATGCGACATGTCCACGAGCAAAATTTAAACGAGTCCTTATGTGGTACGGAGTTAAAGCAGGTTTTCGCACAGGTCTTCTTGGTCTCAGGTTGGCCTCTTTCAGTCTATTCCTAACTGTTTGGTCGGATAACTCCACGCCATGAGTTGTTCTAAGCCTAACTTGAAGATCTTTTGCTGTAGATGTGCGGGTACGCAAGGAGGATAAGACTAAAAACCGATCCTGAATTCGGTTTGTCTTCCTTTTACGACCTTGTCCAATGCGTCTTTTGTATTCTCCGGTTTCTAGGTATCGATTCCACACACGATGGATGACGGAAGGGCTAACGGTAAAATTTCTTGCAACTTGACGAATACTGGTGCCATTCTCGACAGCAACAACAACGCGAACAACTTCTGTCTCATTTAAATGCCTCATTTCGATTACCAGGGTAAAACTTAACAATTAATGATGAACTGTCAACATTGTTTACTATTCCAAAGCACACTACAGTACTTTGAATTAAATTTTCTTGTTTGGTTTCTTGTCGTTTCTTTAAACAGGAAGTGTTATCTTAAGAGTGATGTGTCAAATATGCTTTGTTTTTGCATTTTATTCAAACAAAATGCAAGTCTACGAGGGTTGCTCTATACCTCCGTCAATCCACCAGTACGCAGACAGCTGTTTCACGCTTATTAGCGATCATCAGTGCGCCATAGGTCGATTGACGGAAGTAGAGAGCATCAATTTTTCCATGTTTAATAAACGTGTGAAAGATGTGCGAGTAAGACAGAAGGAATTCTGCCGGCCTATGGCGCACTGATGATCGCTAATAAGCGTGAAACAGCTATCTGCGTACTGGTGGATTGACGGAGGTATAGAGCAACCCTCGTATATCGGCTTTACGCTGCTTGCGTCAAAATCCGCGCCCCTAGTGGCAAAAAGCGAACGAGCCTTGTCGTTCCACCAAGGAGAGTTTACTGCTGCCAGTGGCGTCTCTCTCTTTGGTGCCGTCACCTTCGGGTACTAGATGGCGCACCGGCAGAATTCCTTCTGTCTTACTCATGCAAGTCTTTAAGATATACGTTACCAGATATGTATATCGTTTCAATTAAAAAAGTTATTGAGAAGTGCATATGTGTTCCGCTAATTATTTTGAGCAGTGTATCTTGACAAAAATTGGCGTAACGCTTTTTCTCAGCCCGTCAAACAGGCCTGTTTGGTACAAACAACGGAATGCGATAACAGGGCGTTAGAGAACGCCGGACCGCCGCCTTCTAGAACGCCCTCTGTTTGACCGGACCTTTAGGTCAACTTGCTAATTAGGTGCACTTAGGATGGCAGTATTATTTTGCACTGCTGAATAAGGAGCAGTTAAAAGTAAGCTAAGCCGTGGTCAAGATAAGCGTTTAATTTTTTTGACTTAAGGTACACTTAAGCCCGTTTGCACCGATTACACTTAGGTGAACCCTCAGAGTAACAACTGAACATAGAGATAGTAAACAAACCACTTCAGCAGGGCATGCTCAAAGCCATCATATTTTGACACTTCAGCCTCCAAACAGTCCAAACATTGCCAACTAACCTGAAAATTCTTCCAGTGCAAACCATGTTACAAACAGTGCACTTTTTGAGTCCAATCTCGAAAAACTATCAAACTACACTCGAATATAGCACAGCAAGTCCGTAAAGCTTCACTACAGTTAGCAACAAATAGCGAATTCGATTTTACTGACGAAGCATAAAAGACGCACAATCAATACAAACGTTTGACAGTTGGGATTCTACCATAAATAAGTAGCATGAAAAGTATATCAGCGTTGATAACTCCTCAAAATTTATGTAAGACTTCAGAATTTGCGTTTATGATGAACAAATATGCAGTAACGCAGTAGAGGCCAACATATCTATTGGTTTTGCTGTTATCATTCCTGAACCATCAAAATACCGTCTTCTTTAACGTAGAGTGGAATATTTCTGGATACTGTACAATTAAGACGATAGTAAATAATTATAATTGCCGTATCTGGTGGTCAATATGACAACGTAAGAAAAGATGTCGGCCTATTAGAATTAGTTGTTTACTACTTCTATGTTCAGTTGCTACTCTGAGGCTGAACCATAACTTTAAGTAGCGCTTAAACTGTCAAATTCGCTTGCACGGTCCACAGAATCTGTTTTAAGCCTTACTTAGAGTGACAGCAAACTAAATCAAAGATTTCTTTGGCTTAAAGTGATACTTAGTGATATAACCTAAAAAACTAACAGCTTCGGCTGATTTCTTTTCAATATTCGCAAGGCAATGTTCAAAAATGGATTTATTCAGAAATCATTTAAGAATATATCATGATTACGAAAGGACGGAAGTGAATTTAATTATTTCAGGGATAATTAGGCAAACTAAAGCCACTGAATCATTTCAATATGCTCGATGAATTAAATTTTTCCAAAGATTCAGAGTGACGAAGCCCACTGCCATGCATATTTTGGAGTTGATTTCTCTTTTCTTATCTTTGTCCTCCATTTTTTGTTCAGATAATGAAATACTTTTTGGGAAGACGATTAATATACAGTTATTCAGCGAAGCCCTGCGATCAATGGCTTTGCGTCTTGCGTTTGCGAATTGCGAACACAAAACATATAAATTGGGAGACTGCAGAGTGAACGAGATCACAAAACATAGCTGGACCTGCGACATACATCAAATCATAAAAGTCAAATTTCAGAAGTACAAGTCAAAATTCCCTAGAACTCCGGCGATGCCAAATTGTAAGCTCGCTTAGCTAAGACTACGTTAAAATGAACCCCAGGAAACCGCTTTAATCTAAGGTTCAGATTAAGTCTAAGGTACACCTTAGCGAACCTGCAGATTTAAGAGTGAGCGGTGCAAACGGCCCTTAGCCTCGCTTTCACGCTATTTTTAGTTCTGTGGTTTGTTGGCAATATGTCAATCATTCCATCCATGAACAGGCAAACCCATCCCAAAGGACCTGAAGACACTGACATATCGCGAGAAGGTGGTGCTATCATCACCACCTATCATCATGTTTCGAGCTGCAAACTTCATTCATCGTCTATACTCCAAGTTACAACAAATATACACTAATAACAAGTATTTTCACGATTGGCTGGTAATCTAGCATCTACTATCGGAGTACCACGTCGTTGGTCAAAGGAGCATCGTGACAACCGTAGTGACGTCACACGGATTCGGGAGCCCTCGGCGTGTTTTCGGTACTGGATTCAAAAGCTCATTTTTATTTTGATAGGTATAACTTTTGAGTTATTGCGAAAAAAAAAGGAAACAAAAATAGTTTTGTTATAAAACGTATATATGATCTTTCCATTTATCACAAAAAAAATATATTATCTTTTTAATGCAAGCCCAAATTATTATTGGTAAATTAAAAATTTCTTTTTTGTGTGTAGGATTGGAACCCTTAAGCTAAATTCAGATGCACATGACATCCGACCATACGACGGTACGAAACTGTTCCTATTGGTTGAAATATTCAAAATGATCTCACATCAAAATATTTCGTCGTGTGCATCTGAATTAAGCTTCAAGCAAATTGAAGTTTCCATTTTCTATGACGTAAATGGCGATGTCTCAGTCGGCTTTAAGTGACATGTCAGGTTTGGAACTGACATTTGCTTATTGTGGAAACCAACCTTAAACTATACAATTTCTAAAGCTTTTCTTAGGTCCAGTTTCACAATCGTTAGTTAACTAGTGGTCAAAAGAAAACTAGTGGTTAGCGAAAATAATCCATTTCATAATCGACGGTATTCGCCAAAAGCGCTGGTCAACCAGTAGTTATGTTAACCCAAGGATGCGGTATGCTAGGCGTTTATTGTGGTCAGTCGATGACAGCTTTGGAGGTTCTAAAAACATGGATTTTGATACTGACGTCTAAGACGTCGATGGATTTTGATTATACTCTGTAAAGACATAAATCAAAAATATGAAAAGAAAGGTTAGGTTTCTTTGTGAAAGCGTTAGCTTTTATTCATGGAACACCATTATGGCAGTGCTCTGAGATCAATCCGTGGGGCCAACTTAAAAATGAATAAGTTCAACCATTGGTTTTATTTGTGAAACAGAGCTCTCCGATAACTACTGGTTGACTTCCATCTGTCGGTCAAGTGACTACTTGGGGTTACCAATGATTGTGAAACTGGGCCTTAGACGATCTTTTCTCATTTTATGTTGCATTCGACTAGCAACCGTATAAGAAACTCAATTCATCAATTCCAATTCGAATCCACCTCTGTACCACTCCACCCTCTAAGAGCAGATGCAGGAGATCCACTTGTGCAAATTATCAAATAATTCCTGGTCGTTAGAAGGAGAGGCTCGGCAGATAAATAGCCACTTATAAAGGTCAGATAATAAATAATTGAGCATTATTAATAATATCGAGGAGAGCCAGGGCTCTCTCGCAGAACTTTTCAAGATCGGGAAGGGCCTGGTTCGTTAGGGCTGCCCCATTATCCAAATTTACAGTGGGGGACTTACGAGGGTTGGAGTTTGCAGTATTAAAAATTTATTGTAAGCAAAGTTTACAGAAACATATACATATATGTATAGACCTCTCAGGTATTACCGAGCCAACGGTTCTGAAGCTACGGGGTATCGGTAAGAGGGGTATAGTTGTAAAAAACATGGCCGTTTTCATTCATAAAATAGGCATGGGCGTGCGGATTTTACGTGATTACTTCAGCGATATTTTGGCTATGAAGCGTCTTTCCTTTTGTATAAATGTTCATTTTTAAATGAGATAATAACAATAATAACGACGAAAAACAGTGTACCTAACAAGCTGACAAGACAATAAACAGATATTCAAATAGTTTGGGACGATCTGTAGAAAGATTATAAACACGACATACAAAACGCCACTGGTATTCCGATATTTTCAGACAGAGAGAGAGAGACAGGAACATAAAGTTAGTGGCAGGGCGGCCAATAGCAAGATTTAATCTCCATGGCAACAACATGGTAGCAGATCCTCAACCAATAAAGTTTCTGACAGGACGTTGGATGACAGGATACGTGAGTTGTTGCCGATTCACCTGGAGTTGATGATATCTTCAGAAAATATGTACATTTTATAACACGCAGATGAAGAAATATCGATTATTAAATAAAAATACATTAACAAATATATAAAAATATCAGTTATTAAATAAAAATACATCAACAACTATATTAAGGTAGCTATAAAAATATCTTAAATTGCTGTTGCCGTAAATTTTGCCTTTTTTATAAATAAACTTGGCAAAATCGAACATTTTTGTCCGCATTCCTTTTGAAGCTTCAGATCCGCCGGTCAGATAATCAAAGTATGATACTTATGATAGTACAGTATGGTAGATTATAGTATGCCACAGCTTAAGTTTAAACCTTTCAATTGGAGAGTCCAATGCAAGAACTGGTTGAGTCCGGAAGTTGACTTGTATTTGCATAGTATGAAACGAACCAATCCTCTTTCACTTTTGGTATGGAATTAAATTTCTTGCTAGTAGCTAGTCTATGTAGCATAAGTGTTATAATAGTGAAAACAGCGTGTAATTGGAATAATGTCATATGAATCCCAGAATACAGCGAAAGTGGTTAGATGAAATACAAGAAATCGTCACGTACAGTTGAAATGGAAGATAATTTTTCAAATCTATATTTTATTTGCTTCTTTAAAAAATCAAAAAACTGTGCTAGAACAGTTTGATTCCAAACGTTTTTTTATTATACAGTAATTTAAAACGTGACACTAACCAATTTTCTGATATGAACTTTGTATAGCTGTGCACACAGTATGCCACAATCAAAACCTTCTCTACTCCTTCAAAGTTCATTCTGACAGTTTTTTTCCCTCCTGAAAAATTGACTCCAATGGAAATGACCGGTGCTTGTATTGGACCCTTCGATATTAATAATAGTAATTTATTGGTGCTAATATACATTAAAAAATGTTTGCACATGTCAAAATAAAATATAAACAAAGGAGACAACAAGTATAAAGTCTGTACATAAACATACAAATACACCGTATAAAAGAAATATCTTACACTTTTACATAAAATCCTCAAAACTGTGGGTACAGAACTCATTAATGTCATAAAATGCTTTACTTGTTAGGCATTGTTTTATAGTATTTTTGAACATTATAAGGCTCATCAATCTACAGTGTTCAGGTAATAAATTAAAGAACTTGAATATTGCTAACAGCAGCGAATTCATTGCTCGCACGACACTTACTACAGAGAAGTATGTTGCTATTTAAAATAATTCAAGCTTTCTATGGTCGAGAAACAAGATTTATTGGCTTATTTGTCTAATTTCTTTTGCTGAAGATTAGGAAAAAATATGAGGTAGTTAATCACCCCATGCAAGGCCAAAGTAGAACACAATGCTAGTTTGAAGCATGTCTAGAGGAACAATTATTAAGTGTGTACACAGCTCTTAAGGATATATTTTTCCTTGATAACGAAAGTATGGTGAATATGACATGCAACTGCGCTGATGTAACACACGCCACTCTTTTTTCAAGATATTTGCTGAGCAATTAGTCGTTCCGTAGAATGCATAATAGTGGGACACGAGAAACTAAAGTAGATTGTATCAGCACTTTTCCAAGGATTGATCTCAAGCTGTACAACGGTTTTCTAGAAATTAATGTTTTAGGCTATACAGAAGATATTTTGTAGATAAAGTTGACGTTCTCCTCGTCCTAGTAGCAGCAACATATAGCTATTGAGAAGCAGTACTTTGAAAAAGTATTGGTTCGCCATCTATCTACCAAAGCCGGTACCTGAGCGTTCAATTTAAGTATCCGAGCACTGTTTATGTGACCCGTTTAAAAGCATCAGGTACAGAAACCTGCGGGTACGACAACAAACAGACTCTCTTTTGAGGAACACTCATTCAACACTCCCGACATTCAGATTATACTAAAAAGCAACTTAACTCAATTAAAATTAGCAATTTCATTCATTCATCTGAAACCAATTTAGCATAAGCCCGAATATCGGGAGTGTTAAATGAGTGTTCCACAAAAGACAGTCTGTTTGTTGTCGTACCCGCAGGCTTCTGTACCTGATGCTTTTAAACGGGTCACATAAACCGTGCTCGGATACTCAAATTAAACGCTCAGGTACCGGCTTTGGTAGATAAATGGCGAACCGATACTTTTTCAAAGTACTGCTTCTCAATATCTATATGTTGATGGTACTAGTACGAGTTTTGCCAGCTAGGCACTATCATGTAATTTCATTTATTCGTCTGAGACCTAAATCACACTAACCAGCTTTAATAAAAGCGAAACGACGTCGTCTGTGATTGGTTTCGGATGAATGAATGAAATTGCTACTCTTTAAGTTCTCCTTGTCAACATTTGACCATTGATTCTATGAGTCGTTTATTATCACAATGATTTCTGATGGGATACGTTAACCCTTCTTTAATCCCTGGGCTACAATGGACCATACGTATTTATATACGCTCCAACCCTCAATCCCGACATTAAGAACTTTTGTCCGTTTTAATATCTTTGAGTAATTAACTGATAATGCCCCAAACGTCTCCTATTGGCCTTCCATCTTTATGTGGATGGATCTTCGTCTATGACTACCAGTAGACCTTGCATTTCCCTCTAAAAGTTTTCTTGTAGGTACAAGTGCTCTCCAACAATACCGCATATTTTTCCAAATTAATTAAGTAGGTCTTCATGCATTTTAATACAACCGACGAGTGTCTTCTAGTGCACTCCTACAAATTTTAAATTTAATGAAATAGAATACGACCGCTTCTTAAATTTTAATTATCTGCCACGTGCTTCTTGCCATAATTGTAATTTAAAATATCGTAAAAGCACGAGGTGCACAGAAATGCACTGGCGTCTTTTTGTTTCCAGGTTCTCGCTTGAGAGTTTTCCCTAGCTCGGCAGTCCTCGGAAAACTGTAGGAGTTTTTCATCCTGCATTGAATGGGTAATTCACTTTTTATATTATACGCGATGTATAGAATAGACATTCAAGTAGAAATGACATGAAAATATGAGTCAAGTAGAAAACGCTCATACCTACATTTTAAAAATATCCGAAACCATTAAATGTTCATGCGTAGTATAACTTTGGATGAATGTAATTTGGAACTAGCAAATAAATAGGAATAGTTGACGGCCCTTTACTGACTCGTCATTAAAACCATATATCTTGAATGATAAACTATTTACTGAAGTTTTGGAGAGCTCTGTAGTCTTTATCGGCAGTTTTGAAACGTCAGTAATCATTCAAAAAAATATT
Source organism: Callosobruchus maculatus (assembly GCA_951848785.1). NCBI lineage: Eukaryota > Metazoa > Arthropoda > Insecta > Coleoptera > Chrysomelidae > Callosobruchus > Callosobruchus maculatus. The sequence goes on from CATOUR010000083.1 coordinate 6,254,828, forward strand.
TTCTTCAAAACTCTGACACCCTGTCACTTGAAAATTAGACTCTTCAGGAAGCATGCTTATAACAGCCTTTCTACTTGGATTTGTCTCCGAAATCATCATCATAGCCGCAATGTCTTAACAGACATGTTGTGAACTCGTAAAATGCATTAAGTCGAAGCTAGAATACTGCCGACACGAATATTATCAATAGTTTTGATAACTGTAGCTCGCCATCTTTTGCGATTTACTGTCAGTTCAGTGGCGCTTTTGATACTCATATCCAGCAACTGTTTCGCCATATCCACCCAGCGTGTGTATATATCCGAAGAATGTAAGCATTCTCGTCAACACAATGGAGGATAGTCTCTTTGGATTACCGAGCTCATCCAGTATGGAAACGTTAGTTCGATGGGCGGTATAGGGAACTCTCAGCATTCTCCGCCACGTCCACATTTCAAAACACAAGAGACTGAACCAGCGTCATTTTGGTAGTTTTAGTGATGTTATGGTCACGCCATATTTTAGTAAGCTTTGTCATGGCCATACGTGCCTGTTGAATGCGCCGTCAAATCTCATTTTCACAGCTACCCGAATTGTCGATCAAAGAACCGAGGTACACAGAACTTTGAACTACTTCACAACGGCATACTGACCTTATTGCTCGATTATTATCGTGCTCTCTATCTACGATCATAAAATTGGTCTTGTTGTAGTTAATACCAAGACCATACCCTGCACTGTGTTCTTCTAAGATATTTAATAGAGCTACTAGTTCTTCCTGAGAAGCAGCAATAAGGGTTGTATCGTCAGCAAATGTTAAGTTGGATATTTTGCTTCCGCCAATGGTTATACCGCCATTCCAGTTATCCAACACCTGACTCATCACAAATTCACAGTAAATGTTAAATAACATTGGAGATAATACACATCCCTGACGAACTCCTTTTCTGGTTGCAGTTTGACCAGACAGCATATCATCAATTCTTACATGAGCCGAATTAGACTCATATAGTTGCTGTATGGGAAACACTAGATGATAAGGAACTCCCATAGAGATGGAGATTTCACACAGTTTAGGCCACTTTACGTTATCAAACGCCTTAGAATAGTCCACAAAGCAGATAAAAACTGGAAAATAATGCTCTCTGCCTTTTTCAATAATTTGTCTTAAGTTTAAGATCTGTTCACGCGTACCGCGTCCTTTCACGAAACCTGCCTGCGCCTGAGACATTTGCCAGCCAATAAAACCCTCCAAACGAGATTGTAAAATATATAGTGGAACCTTACTTCCATGAGAGGTCAACGAAAGTAGGCGATAATTGTCTGGATTTGTTGGAGATCCCTTTTTACGAAGTGGAACAAAAATTGATGTGCACCATTCATCTCGCCAAACACCGGAGGACCAGACACTCTTACAAATATTATGTAAAAGAGAGATGCCGTCATCACCTAAGCACTTTAACGTTTCGGCAGAAATAGCATCAATGCCTGTAGGTTTATTAGTTTTTGATTTGTTGAGGGTATGTTCTGCTTCAGACAAAAGAATTTCCGGTTCATGTTCAAAATCCAATGAGAGGGCCTGAAGACCATCCTCAAGGGACAGATTTTCGCAATAATTTCGCCATACCTCAGTAACCTCATGAGAGCTGTCTACATGCGTTTTGCTCAGTATATGAATCCAGACCCGAAATCTTAAGGCTTCTACGTGCCTCAGAAATACGCCTTATGGATTATGGCCTATCAATAAGAAGATCAAAGTTGTTTTGCTTTAAGATTTTTTTCAACACTGTGTGAAAAGGTTTTCTTTCTAATTACAACCTACCATTAAGTAGTACCCTGTATAGTTTTCTTCTTTATGACAATCATCTCTTAGCAAAACCAATCTGGTGTAGCCTTAATCTATAGAAAGCAATTATTATTATCTGTAGCAAAACTAAGCCACTCAGCTTGACCACCACTGACCTACTTTGAGAGATAACCTTCATACTAGAACAATCCACTACGACTTTAGAAGGTATGCTCACGCGCATGATGTCTTCCGTCTCGCTTCCACCTGTGACGTCAGCGTGTGACAAACGGGGTGTTTACTCGTTTAGTAATTAGTTACAGGTTATAGCTGAACATTTTCAGTTTATTTTCCTGAGTTTACTCGTTTACCGTAGTAAAGTTTGATAAAACATTAATTATTTGCGATTCTGGAGTTTAACACATATTTGAACAATGGTTTATTGTGTGGTTGTGGGATGTAATAATAAAAAAGTAAAAACTTTTCGTCACACTACCGCTACTTGGGATGGTTTGGAAAATTTGGCAGGTTTCATTGCATTTAAGTTGAAAAATAAGGAGAAACTGGGTTATATCCCAGATTGCACAGATACTTCTCTCAGTTGGGTCAACCATTTAACAGAAGGTGGACTACAAAAACATACAGATGAGTTCTTGGCAAAATGTAATGAGCTCGGCCATATATTTTCCAACTATAATGGAAACGCCTTGAAAATTGAAAAAAAAACTATCTGGCGAATTTAAACAAATTATCAGAGAATGTATATGTGACTCATGAAGCAAAGATGAGCTTGTTTTCTAGATGCAAAATGTATTTCAGAATACGAATTCTTGATAGGGGAATATAGAGAGACCTCGAATATTAGAAAACTGAAATTCACTAACGTTGTAAAATAGTATAAAGTAATAAGTCTACAGGGGCCTGCGACGGTGTATCCATCTTTCCTAATGCCTTTCCGATTTGGAATAAAAAAAAAAGCTACATAAAATAAAAATGCGCTAAAAGATGGTTGGAGATTTACAGGTTGCAGAACGTATTTCGATATTTCATTTTTAGTTCATATGGAGAAAGGCTAGTTCTGTATTATGCTCTTATTCTCCCCTTTTTCAGTTCTTATTGTCTGTCCAAAATATATTTCCCCATAGACTCATATATACAGAATCAATACCTAACTACAAGACAAGAGAGCAGCAAATAATGTGCCCTATACTCAGGCCATCAGAAACCATCGCTACAAGTGGATCAAACTTTCTAATTTAAACATATTATTAAACAGATACATCGTGTGAAAACATTTTGAAAAAAATTGAGGAAAAACCTGTTATTACTAGGAATCTTAGTATACGAGAATTCACCTGCACTAGCTAAATACAATGCCCAGAAAGATATTGTATTGTTGTATTGTGATATGTTTTTATTTTATGTTTAACATATACGCGGTTGTGACATATATTTGAATAAATAAAAAATAAGAAACTTTGGTAATGTATTTTTCCACCAATCATTAGCAGAAAAAAGTCAATATTCATTCGCCATAAACATAATGCCATTATGCTTGTTCATGATTTTTAAAAACCTCTAATGACAAAATCATGTTATTTATTTCTTGTCTACCTTTTATTAAGAGAATTATACAGTAAATACATATGCAAATTGGCTTGAAGGGCTGGTGACGCAACATTATAATCTATATATAAAAAATAAGAACGGTAATCAAAGGCTCCTCAATGGAGTATATTAAAATTCCACCCCCTACCCGAGAAATTTTCCCACAAGAAGATATTTTCACTGGCACTCCAATCAACCTCTTATATGAGATTTCAGAAAAATACGTACAGACCGCTCTGGCTCTGCTCTTTTTCCACAATGTAAATTTTTTTTGAGTACATAGATTCAAATTTTTGTATCTGAAATTCAGAGCGCTCGGAACTACTGCAAATGGGTCAGGCGTCAATTAATATCAATTCTCTGTATAACTATTTCACCAATTTTTTATTCAGATTTAGGGCGTAGGGATGTGGCGACCCCATCGCCCAGAGGTGATGGTACACCTTGCACCGCCGACGGTGCATCATGTACTATTATCTCTGCAATCAGCCACAGGGGGGAGAAGTGGAGTCACTTAGCTTCGCCCGCGATGCAATCACCCCCACATCGGAATATTTCCGGGAAACTAGAAATAGGTTCCCGGAAATAGGCGGCGCCAAATGGCCTCACGGTTCATGTTCCGTCGCTGGGCTGATGTTCTCGGTTTCTCATAAGTGACAAATTGGATTAATTAAAAAAAAATGCTCAATGGCTCTTCCAGGATCAAAAGATTCCGGAGGTAAAATACCTGGCCGTTCGGATCTCCGGGTGCCAGGTGGTCCGGGGGGAACATTAAGCGAAGTTTGTTTAAAGAATTGTGCTGCCACTCCTCATCAGGCTAACAACAGAAGCCGTCCTCCGCAGCAACTTCGCACTGACGACAGGCCCGAAGGCCAGAGAAACTTTTTCAGGGCCGACTTTACAAATATACGAGGTCTTGCCTCCAACATAAACTCTGTCCATCAACACCTTCAGGCAGAGAAGCCACACATTCTGGCTCTTACAGAAACTCAAGTCGGCTCTTCAACAATGGATAACTGCTTCAGATATCCCGGATATGATTTATACACCCGATTTAGACGTAGGTTTGGCGTATGCGTGTACGTTAAATCTGGACTTTCTTGTCATCGAGAAGAAGAGCTCGAACTGGAAGGATTTGACATGATATGGCTCAAAATATCCTTCCAAAATCATTCCAAGTTTATATGCTGCATTTATAGGCCACCAAGCAATAACAACTGCAAAGAGCTCTTCGAGAAGCTTTCAGCCACTGTGGATGCGCTGCAATCAGATCACCCTCATTCAGAGATAGTCTTTCTGGGTGACTTCAACGTTCACAACTCCTACTGGCTCAAATACTCAAACAAAACGGACGACGAGGTACGTGAAGCTGAAGCCTTCGCTATTAGCTGCGGCTTGGAGCAGATAGTCAAAGAACCAACAAGGATCCCCAGCCGCCACGGAGATTTTGCTAGTCTGTTGGACCTATATCTAACAACTACTCCAACAATCTACACAGTGAAAGTAACTGCTCCACTGGGATCGTCTGACCATAACACCGTCTCAACGCTATGCAGAATGCATTCTCCAGATCTCCACCATGCAAAGCCTCGCCGGGTGTGGCATTACGGATCAGCAAAGTGGGACGATCTAAGAGAATACTACCAGTCCTTTCCCTGGAATGACGTCTGCTTCAAGTCACGAGACCCATCAGCTTGCGCGCAAGAAATAACAGAGGTATTAATATCTGGCATGGAAGCCTATATTCCTCATGTCGTCAAGCATCCCTCCAAAAACAAGCCATGGTTCAATCAGCGCTGTAGAGATGCAGTTTCCTCTAAAAACCACCATTACAAAGAATGGAGAAAAAATCCAAATGCCGAGAAACACCGCAGTTTTATCGACGCCAGAAATCACTGCAAACGCGTAATTGACAGCAGCAAGGAGGAACACAACCAAAAAATTAAGAACAAGCTCCTCTCATGTCCTAGTTCGTCCAGAACATTCTGGTCTGTAGCTAAGGCTGTTAGTCAGAACTTTTCCTATTCGTCAATACCACCCTTGACCAGAAAGGACAAGTCCATCGCTTCTTCGCAGCCAATTCTACTGTAGACTTTCAAGGAGGTACTCCGACCACCACCATAAGCGTGAACTCGAGAATGGCAGAGGTCAGATTTCAACATCGAGATGTAAAAAGCATCCTCCAAAAACTGAATACCAATAAAGCTACTGGTCCCGACCAAATTCCAGCCATTGTCCTTAAACGCTGTGCCGCTGAGCTTGCACCTATTCTTTGCAAGCTCTTCAAACTTTCGTATCAGCGAGGCGTGTTTCCCGATTCGTGGAAGATTGGCTGCGTGCAACCTATCCCTAAGAAAGGCAAAAAAACTGATCCCACCAACTATAGACCTGTGGCTCTTCTCAGCATCATGCCTAAGGTTATGGAGACTGTCATTAACACACAGCTCCTGAAATACCTGGACAACAATGACATCATAAATGATCGCCAGTATGGCTTCCGCAAGCACAGGTCTACAGGTGACCTCCTTGCCTACGTCACTCACTTGTGGAACAGAGCAATAGACAAACATGGCGAATCCCGTGTTGTTGCACTTGACATATCGAAAGCCTTCGACAGAGTGTGGCATGACGGACTTCTGGCCAAGCTTGCTGCTTATGGACTACCACCTGGCCTACGCCAGTGGCTGAATAGCTTTTTGAACGATCGATCCCTGTATGTTGTAGTCGAGGGCTGTTCATCAGACGTATTTTCAATAAACGCCGGTGTTCCTCAGAGATCTGTTCTATCCCCTACACTGTTTCTGCTGTACATCAACGAGCTGCTGGAAATAACATCCAATCCAATCTACAGCTTCGCAGATGACAGTACATTAGTGTCGTGCATGGAACCAGGCAAGCCACTATCATCCCAGGAGACGGTACGTCGGCGACAGCAGCATGCCTCACAGATCAACGCAGATATCAAAACAATTGTCGAGTGGGGATTAGCAAATAAAGTACAGTTCAACGTACAAAAAACTCAGGCAACAACACTGACAAAGAAGTCTCACGATGGCTTACCAACCGTGGAAATGGAGGGTCACCCCATAGTCGAATCACCTTCCGTCAAGCTCTTGGGAATCAACATCAACAATAACATGTCCTGGCACGACCACGTCGTCAGTATTGCTAAAACGGCATCCCAGAAGCTTGGAGTTTTGTTCCGATGTAGGAAGTTGTATACACCAGAGCAACTGCTGCTGCTCTACAAGGCACAGATCCGACCATCGCTGGAGTATTGCTCCCATGTATGGGGATGTGCTCCGAAGCACTCTCTAAAGCTTCTGGACACTATCCAGAAAAGAGCAATTAGATTAATCGATACGCCTAACCTCACAAAGGACCTCCACAGCCTGGAACATCGAAGGAGGGTGGCTGACCTATGTCTGTTTTACAGATTCTATCACGGAAGATGTTCGAGTGAGCTCTCCCAGATAATAACACCAAAGGCCGTCCGGACCAGGAATACTAGAGAAGCTCTGCGAGCTCATCCTTACCAGGTCGAGGTCCTTACTCCCCGAACCAGTCTCCTCCAGAATTCCTTCTTTTGGAGAACTTCGACGCTGTGGAATCAGCTGCCGGGGAATTTGTTTCCCGACGGCTACAACCTGCAGCGTTTCAAATCTAACGTGAACAGACATTTGTCCTCTCACAGCGCTTCTACAGCGCCATAGGCTTTCAGCCTTTGCGGGAGGCCGACCATAAAAAAAAAAAAAAAGATACAGAGCAATATGTATCGTTTATCTTATACTGTGCATGAGCTATTTTCATTTTGTATGAATATTAAATATCTAAGACAGATATAACAGGAAACGAAATAAAACTTTCAAAAATCAATGCTTTGGCGCCATGTGCTTGTACACTTTTGTCACACGGTGACGTCATGCGCAGACCGGTTCGAAATCTGTCCGCCAAGTGATTATATCTGTCAGTGTCGTAGTATCATGAGAACAATCAGTCGCACGTCTTTTCTTTATTAACTTCAATAATCCCTTATCCCTCAACATACTATTTAACCTTCACTAAATTTCCTTCGTTTGTGGACGTCTTGTATAAATAATCGTAACTTATAGCATCATCTCTTTACGTTAAAATATAATTCCGTTTGAAAAGCTGCTCCTCGTTGTAAAGGCATCAGACCATAAATCTTCAGCGCTTTTACAGCAAAAACAATACCCGTATCAACTCTACCGAGGAGGATTTAAACGACCATCAAGTTTGTAAGGCTTATAAGAAGGCTTACACTTTTTTTAGATGGTTCACCACAGAGAGTTCTGCCGAATGCGGTTTTGGTGGATTTATAAAACATATTTTATTCTATGCGTAAGAGGGTTTTGTGATTAGCAGAGACGTGTTAGGTTTCCAAAATGATTTTATTGCTCATTACGAGTATAAAAGGATTCTTAGAAATGTCAAATATCATGGATGTGAGGTGAACTATGTATACATGTCATGTGCATGTCATCAAGATAAGATTAGTACTTTTCGATTTTGAATAAAAAACAGCTTCAGATACACTGCCGTGGCGTGAAAGTGAAATTGAGACTCGTTATGTCTACGTCAACAGAACTTTGAAATACAGATACGCAAAAAATCGTTCTGAAGAAGCTTAATGAACACTGCACCGTCATTAAAATAGTTAAAAGATGGCCCTAAACAAGTTATTAGGCCAGAACTCATTGATAAAAAAAATTGTCGAGCGGGGATTAGTAAATAAAGTACAGTTCAACGTACAGAAAACCCAGGCAACATCACTTACAAAGAAGTCTCACATTGGCTTACCAACAGTGGAAATGGAGGGTCACCCCATAGAAGAATCACCTTCCGTCAAGCTTGTGGGGGTCAACATCAACAACATGTCGTGGCACGACCACGTCGTCAGTATTGCTAAAACGGCATCCCAGAAGCTTGGAGTCTTGTTCGGCTGTAGGAAGCTGTACACACTAGAGAACCTACTGCTGCTCTACAACGCACAGATCCGACCATCGCTGGAGTATTGCTCCCATGTGTGGAGATGCGCTCCAAAGCACTCTCTAAGGCTTCTAGACACCATCCAGAAGATATCAATTAGACTAATCGATAAGCCTAACCTCACAAAGGACCTCCATAGCCTGAAACACCGAAGAAGGGTGGCTGACATGTTCCTGTTCTACAGATTCTATCACGGAAGATGTTCGAGTGAGCTCTCCCAGGTAATCACAGCAAAAACCATCCGAACGAGGAACACTAGAGAGGCTCTGCGAGCTCACCCTTACCAGGTCGAGGTCCCTACTCCACGAACCAGTCTCCTCCAGCATTCCTTCTTTTGGAGAACTTCAACGCTGTGGAACGAGCTGCCGGGGAATTTGTATCCCGCCGCCTACAACCTGCAGCGTTTCAAATCTAACGTGCACCGACACTTATCCTCTCGCAGCGCTTCTACAGCGACATAGGCTTTTAGCCTTTGCGGGAGGCTGACCATAAAAAAAATTAATGATGTTACACCATCGTAGACTATTTCCAGATGTGTACTGCCATAGTCAATAAATATATATCATAGGATAAGGAGGAAACGTTTGGAAAGTCATGATCTCTAGGATATCAGTCACGTTTGCTTGGTTTTGGCTATGACTGTGCTTTGTTTTTGTATTTTCTTTCCGGAGATTTGTGATATTTGGTATTATCTGACTAGCGGTTCTGAAGCTACAAAAGGATTGCGGACAAAAATGTTCGATGTTGTCAAGTTTATTTATAAAACAAGCAAAATTAACGGTAACAGAAATTTCAGATATTTTTATAGCTACTTTAATATAGTTGTTAATGTATCTTTGTTTAATAACTGATATTTTTATATATATTTGTTAATGTATTTTTATTTAATAACCGATATTTCTTAATCTGCCTGTTATAAAATGTACATCTTTTCTGAAGATATCATCAACTTCAGGTGAATCGGCAACAACTCACGAATCCTGTCATCCAACGTCCTGTCAGGAACTTTATTGGTTGAGGATCTGCTACCACGCCGTTGCCATGGAGATTAAATCTTGCTATTGGTCGCCCTGCCACCAACTTTATGTTCCTGTCTCGCTCTCTCTCTGTCTGAAAATATCGGAATACCAGTGGCGTTTTGTATGTCGTGTTTATAATCTTTCTACAGATTGTCCCAAACTATTTGAATATCTATTTTATCGAGTTTATTGTCTTGTGAGCTTGTTAGGTACACTGTTTTTCGACCTTATTATTATTATCTTATCTAAAAATGAATATTTATACAAAAGGAAAGACGCTTCATAGCCCTGAAGTATTCACGTAAAATCCGCACGCCCATGGCTATTTTATGAATGAAATCGACCAAGTTTTTTACAACTATACCCCTCTTACCAATACCTCGTAGCTTCAGAACCATTGGCCAGATAATATAGTATTCAGCAGCTGGAAAAATGTTGGTAGCCACTGGAATTGATTCTGATGCGCAATGGAATTTCAGTTATATGACCTGTACTTGTTTATGTTTATACTCCCTCTATAGTTTTTATCTCTATGATACAAAAAAGTTTTTCTTGATGCACCTTTTGCTCGATTATGCTCGAACGAGCGCGATGGTTCAGTTAGACCACGACCTAACAATATTGTCTCTAGCCAGCGTTTTCGGTAGCGTCTGCAAATCATTTAATTGCGATAAAACAATGTGGACGGGACACAATGCTGCCGAACGATACCATCTAGCATTGTTGTTGAGTGCTTCAAACACAGGGCCTTGCGGAATAAATGAACACGCATTCATTAAACTATGCCACGCTCTACGTACGCGATTATTCAATGTCTGTTTGGCCCGCCGCGTCGTGCCGTCAGCGTCATCGTCCATGTATTCGATATCCAACAATACGTTGATATATTGACACCAATGTGGATGGATACGTGTGGTTATGTATCAGTGTTGGACGATATATCTGTTACAGTTAGAAGTAATAATTTAGTAACTAGTTAAAAATACATATATTCCAGCGAATAAATATATTGGTGCACATTCGACTGATTTTTTAGGTACTATCCAAACTGGACAGCTACAAGGGGAATTTGATGCCTCGTAATTCAGTCTTTTTATTTTACCAAACATAATAATCGTTCTTCGACTTATAAAATTACCCGATTAGCCTGTTAATTAATTTCTCAGTATTATCATACGTTGTTACATAAGCCGTCTGCATAACTCTCTACATAAAAACTTATCGTTACTCATTATTTTTATTTTTTTATTTTATTTTTATTTTGCTACATTAAGGGTACAACAGAACTAAATTCCGTAGTAGCACCCGCTATTTACAATAACAATAAATTTTGTGGATAATACAACACTAAGGCTATAGAGGGTATACAAATGTACATCGACAGAAAAAAATATAAAATAGCAATGATCTAAACCACAGCATAATAAATCTAAACTTCAATAATATGGTAGGTTGCAAGACCTACGGCACTTTGTAGAGACGTAGTGAGAAATGTAGAGTTAAGAAGTAAAGGGCAGAACTGTAAGTATGATACGTTAAGGGTATTGTGTAAACTATTTAAGTTAATTATTATTATTATCATTATTAAAAAAGTAATTAGACATTCTAACCAATTTAGGCATTACAGTCTTTATATTAAGCGCTTTTTCAAATAGTTTTTAAAAGTCAGGCTCGAGGTGTTGAGCAAGTCCAGATCATCCGCGGTATTATTGTAAGTCCTTTGGATGCGCACAAGTGGAGAGTTTAGACCTAGATTCGTCCTACAATAGGGCACCTTAAAGAATGACCTATGCCTAAAGTTCCTATCAGGGACATTAAGTCCTATTTTAGATAGTAAGTAAGGGCAATCGAATTTATTTATAATTTTATGAGCAGCACATAAGTCATACATTAGTCTCCTGGACTCTAACGTCATTAGATTGAATTTTTTTCGGATAGACCCATAGTCACTATTTACTACCGGTGTTCCAATTTTGTAGCTTAACGACTGTAAAAATTTATTTTGTACACCTTCAATTCTCATTACATAAGTGACATATTGAGGGTTCCATATCACTGAGGCAATAGATAATTTACTTGAAACGAAGGCGTGATGGAGAGTGATCAAAGCTTTCGGATTTTTGAATTCGCTACAGGTTCTGTTTAGAAATCCCAGCATCTTATTCAACTGGCTTACCATGGTGTTAATATGATATTGGAAAGATAGTTTCTCGTCAAAGAAGACGCCCAGGTCCTTGACTACGTTAGTCTGCTTTAAGCGTCATTAAGCTTATAATCATACTTGATAATGTTAGAGTTTCGTGAGAACCTGATGAAACAGCATTGGTCTATGTTTATGAAGAGATCATTATCGTTACAAAATTTACAAAAGCTATTTAGTTCGTTTTGAATTATTTCACAATCGTCAGGACCTTTAACAGTGTGATACATCTTTACATCGTCGGCGTACAACAAAAATTTTACATGCTTCAGTACGTTGGCTATATCGTTAATGTATATTAAAAACAACAATGGACCCAGGTGACTTCCCTGTGGCACTCCTGAAGCGACTTCAATATATTTAGATTTATAGCCATTGATAGCTACTAGTTGTTTGCGCTCACCGAGATATGACTCTATCCATTGTATCAGTCTGTTATCTATCCCGGCTTCAGCATGTCGACGCAAAAGTAAGCTATGCTTCACCTTGTCGAACGCCTTACTGAAGTCGGTATAGACAGAATCAACCTGAGCCTTATTGTCGATGGCCTCCGTTATATAATCAATATAACACATTAGGTTTGTTTCAAGTGATCGGTTTGGAAAAAACCATGCTGTTCATAAGCAATACGTGTTTTTACAAAGGGAAGTAGCTGGTTATAGATAATCTTTTCTGATAACCTGAAAAAACAGCAGAGTCCACTAATTGGTCTATAGTTTACAACATTTTGTTTGTCACCAGATTTAAAAACTGGCAATATGTCTACTATATTAAGTACCGTTATGGGTTCTGTACTTTCATTATGATAGCTAAAATTTTTTGATGCTGCATGCTATGTATTTTAAAATTAAGATAAGTATACTAACCTAGTTACAACGTCTTTGTCAATTTAAAACTGGTTATTGAATACAATTGTTACAACTATACTATAGCTCATGATGTGTGCATGCAAGGTACTGTCATCCGCAGAATTGTGGACTACAAAGTACTACTAGCAAGAATTGCCCATTTGGCTTTCAAAAGTGTTTTATCTTTTTTTATGTTTCGGCAAGAGAATTTAAATCACGACATAGATGTTGTAGAATTTCTGGAGTAGGCGATGTCATTTGACCAACCAAGCTGTTCCAAGTTGAGGACTTCAAACTTCTGTCTATCGGGATCTCTGAGCAAAGAGACTTATGGCAAAAAACGAAACACTGTACAGCAGAATATGCCTCTATATAGAGAGTACAACAAAATGTGCATCTTTATAGAGAGACAGATAAAATTCCAAATAAAAGGTATTGGAAAATGGGGAGGACATTTATATATTATATTTCATACGTTACATCTACTTTCAGTAAAGGACAGCGATGCATAAGGTTGCATGTAAAATAGAAGCCCCAAACAAAACCTTTGAAACGTCTGTACTCTGTTAAAAAATTCAAAACGACTCGTCTAAGCTATCGATCGATACTTGAACTTAAAGAAGCTTTGAATAATTGGAAGCTTCATTGCAGAAACTTTTAGAAAACTGGGTTGCACCCGATTTTCAAGTGTTTAAGTTTCTGTTGAAACACGGTCAATACACCTCGGATTATCATCAACACTTTGCTTTTGTATCTAATCAATATTCAACAGCCTGTAAGGGAGCGAAAGATCTTAAAACAGTTCTGCTTTAATTTATCATCACCTCGTTCTATAGAAACTTTGTTCTATTCATTTCGTAGCTCATAGACGTGCAAACTTGTTTTTAGAAGTAAGTTATTTGTATAAGCAAGCGACAAATCTAGAAGATGCAAAATTGTTCGTAGAAAAAGTTACACACAACTTGTCTCCACTTTTAGAGGAAAAGAAATCACTTTTGCAAGAGATATTTAATTTTTCTACTTAGCACGTTTCGAGCTCCATATACATATCCATCATTTTCTATTTTTTATTGCCTCCAAATGACAGTCCATTAAAAGCCCTGGATACCCTACGAATACGAAGACCGCCTTGAGATAAATTCCAGTAGTCCCACAGGTGCATCTAATAGGCTCAATGAGCGGTGAAATTCTAGAGGATAATATAGATACCTCAGAGAAGCAGACTTCTTTTGCAGAAAAGTAAGAGGTCACCAACCGCGTGCCGGTGAGGTAGCGGCTACAAATGGCGCAGTAAGGCTGGGTCACCGATTAGTCAAACCGCTCTTCTCTGCTCTGTATCAAATATGGACATTACTGTAGGCTCAGCAGCTTCTCAGCTTTGTGACCAATACTTGAGGCCAGATTATCTGGGCTTCATACAGCGTGAGAAGGTTGGATGGTGAGAAGTACTAGCTTGACTCCTTCACTTCAATACATTTTTTGGATAAATGTAATTATGTTTTCATATCACAAAGCCTGTTTATATGACTTTCAGTCGCATTGTATACGTAAGGTAAGTGTACCAAATACTGCCATAGTTCCTACTACCGAAAAAAACATATTAAGCAGACGTTGCATATCAAACAGTAACAACAGATGCTATTTTGAAGGATATTATACCTCCTACCACGTATTTGACTTCAGTTGCGATTGAGCTTCTACCATAAATGTACGTCAACAGTTAGTAAGTTCTCTACTAAAAGAATAGCGATCTTTTAACTAGCATTGGTGCATATATATTTGACTATTCTTCGGATCCCTATATTAATACAGACAGGTACATGTCCATAGCTGTTGTTTCATAGATTGTGTTTTTCACAATACTGCCATATATTGCTTACATAGTCACTAGGAGTATTAGGAGCACTTGCACATTTTTCAACATCTTTATCCCCTATGTGAGATTATGAGTTTTACGACTTTATTTGTTCAATTTCCATTAAATTTTTTGTCTTGCTAAGAGTGTTTGTCAGTTATGTATTATGGAGATAACACTAGTGAGCTTAATATAATTGGCATGTGTCTCTGTAACAAAAAGTTAAATTAAATGCATTTGTGTTCATTTTCTTGAGATATCTGTAATATATGTAATAGACAATATGTTCCTTAGTATACGTCGAAATTTTTATTTACTTATTGGAAAACGAAAATTATATCTAGTCCTAAGGTGGCAATATTTGGTACACTCACCTTATATCAATGCGTGGAAGGTACAAAAGCACCTTTTTTGGCTCCGTTATTTGTAGTAGTGATGTACGATTGTTCTATGGGCTAAGGGCCGGTTTCTCAATAAGCAGTTTTCGTTACTTATAAACTGATGTTCCGTTTAACGCTATTTGACAACTTTGACATTTGCATTTCGTTCTACGTATATCGTAACCGCTAAATGCCGGTATTGTACGGACGATAGCCATAGCGATTAACGAAGCGACACGCATGCCAAATACTTCCAACAGGATCGCATCTTCAAAATCTGAGTCATCACTGGAGTCCAATAAAATCAACTCGTCCATCATTTTAGGGCAAACTACAGCGAACACTATTGAATTATGATTTTCTTTCAAACACCAACCTTTAAAATACTCATCTGCTATTTTAACATTATGGTGTCAAAGTTGTAGCTCAAAATAAGGTTAGGAAGCATCTTACAGTGGTGTCTTGCTCCGAAAACTATTTATTTGTCTGTCAAATAGCGGTTTTGACAACGTATTTGTTAACCGAAGCGGTAAGATTAATTAATAACAACGAAAACTACCTAATGTCCAGTTAAAGTGTCAGTATCTACCAGATAGTGTTGCTATGGATACAACTGTCAGATAAGATTTACGTGAATTCGTAAGTTTAGCTTTCAATTGTTTAAACAATTTGTCTGACAGTTGCTGTTATCTTGCAGATAAATATTTTACTGGACATTGAGAAACCGGTCCTTAATCGAACCCTCTAGCGGACTTAAGTCGGACATTCTTATTCAGCCAACAACCCTATATTATCCTCCTAGGTCGAGTTAATCACGTCCTAAATCCAAGTCGCCGATAATTACGTAAGTCGCGTACGCCCTGCGAACCCGAACTGTATGTCGCCGGGTTTGATCAGTATGCAAAAGACGACCAATAAATTTTGCCCGTTTCTTGTCAGACAAGTTTTAACCACTGTTCCGAATTCCGAACAAGCACTTTTCAACCGTCTTAATATATTGTCGGATGGCCATTAAAATATTCGCATATACTTCGTTCGAGCATTTATAATTTGGCATAGCTGCATAGCTTTCAGCGAAACTACACCATATGAAGATCTTGATGTTTATTCGACCAATCCAATTTTTTTAGATATTATCCAAACTGGACTGCTACAAGGAGAATTTGAGCACCTAATAGTTGAGTCCTATCATTTTAACGATTTGTATTCAAAATCTGTTTTACCTTTCCTTAGGTTTCAACAAAAGAGTCTTGAATCACGACATATTGCAGAACTTTACAGCTTGTCTGACTCGGCAGCTCCACTTGCAAAAATTTGTGGACAGGTTGATGTCCGGACTTAACTCGGATACTCCTATTCAGTCAACAACCCTATATTATCCTCCTTGGTCTAGTTAATCACGTCCGAAATCCATATCGCCGATAATTACGTAAGTCGCAGACGCGCTGCGGAGCCAAACTGTATGTCGCCGGGTTGGATCAGTATGCAAAATACGGCCAATAAATTTTCCCCGTTCCTTGCCAGACAAGCTTTAGCCACTGTTCCGAATTCCGAACAAATACTTTTCAACCCTCCTAGTCTATTATCGGGTGCTCATTGAAATATTTGCATATACTTCCTTCGAGCGATTTTAATTTGGCATAGGTTCCAGCGAAACTCTTCAAAAATTACACCATATATAACTCATTCGACCAATCCATTTTTTTAGGTACTATCCAAACTGGACTGCTACAAGGAGAATTGGAGGGCCTAATAATTGAGTTTTATCATTTTACCGATTTGTATTTAAAATCTGTCTTACCTTCCCTTAGGTTTCGACAAAGGAGTTTTAAATCACGACATATTGCAGAACTTTGCAGCTTCTCAGACTCAACAGCTACACTTGCATAAGTTGCTGGAATAGCTGATGTCTGCACTTTACTCGGACATTCTTATTCAGTCAACAACCCTACGTTATCCTCCTTGGGCTAGTTAATCACGTCTTAAATCCAAGTCCCCGATAATTACGTAAGTCGCGTACGCCCTGCGGAGCCGAACTGTATGTCGCCGGGTTGGATCAGTATGCAAAATACGACCGATAAATTTTCCCCGTTTCTTGCCAGACAAGCTTTAGCCACTGTTCCGAATTCCGAACAAGTACTTTTCAACCGTCTTAATATATTGTCGGGCTCCCATTAAAATATTCTCGTATATTTCGTTCGAGCGTTTTCAATTTGGCTCCAGCGTACCAGATGGCGCGCCCTGAATTATCTCGGGGAGGATTTCGATTAGTGCTTTGTATGTGGGGGTCTGTGAAAAAGGAAATATTATTCATAGGGTCATAACACACTTTTATTAACCCTGTGGTTGTCTCTTTGTCATATCGTGTTTAAATCGTTCTCTAATAGAAACTTCATATACTTGAAAAAAACTTTACTGACGTTCCAGTTACCTCTTTGGCCTCCACAGAACCTCAAAATTTGATGAAATTTTATTATGAATATAGGACACTGTTTGACAACTGTTGCGAGATAAAGCTTTTGTTTTTTGTTTATCAACTAATGAGATCCAGAAGCACATTAGCATAGTTATGTTATTGTCTGTCTGATACTCGAAGCAACGCGCAAGTAGTTTCGCTGGTGAAGGTATAGACAAGGTCTTTCTTTAGTTGGTAGTGTCTTTGGTAGAGCCTAACACAGTGCACGTAAATGCATTTTTCCCCAACATAAAAAAACTCAAAATAAAATAATACTGCATCTCTTTCGGGATCCAACAACAAACCATAAGGCAGTCTGGAAAAACTGACGGGCCAGTTTGGAGAATACATATCAAATTCTTTCTTGAAACATGTCCAACCATACAGGGCCACAGTTCTCCAAACCGAAGAATTAATTATTTAGGAAGCTAGTTAACAAAAAAACAAGTTGTTCTCTACAATAACTGTCAAACAACATCACTAATTGAAAAATAGTGTTTTGTGAAATTTTTAACTTTAATAAAGACCACAGAGTCGCCACAACGTCAAAGTGCAAGTTTTTATTAGAGAGACAGTGTAACAAAGGTGGAACATTTGTTAGCATTCTCTGTATGTATTTATCTCTGTAACCTGACCATTGGACGTGATTTTCAGTTTAAAGCATCGGAATAAACATATATTAATAAACTATACCATAGTTCGAAAAGTTTCTCTCCTGATCATCATCATTCATCATTAACTATTATTACTGATTCAGTAAGCACTTTCAACATTTTTACGAACGTAGGGCACTTGCACCATTAAGTTGAGCTTTCAAGTTACAAAATAAATATATTTGTCTTTTATTGCCTATTTTTCTAATTCAGGTTTGCAATCACTCTAAAAAATATTCTATATTTTTACTTACCTGTAAACACGCAGATGGGGTTTGTCTGAAAAAAATAATTAAGTTTTAGTGCACATATACAGTGTAATAACGGTAATACGAAAAATCAATACTAATGAAATAATAAGGTATAGAAACCCATCTTGGCTTAATGATTTAAAGAATTCTGTTAGACTCTTGATGGCGTGAGGTGTGTGCATTCCACTAGAACGTGGAGCACAGTCAAATTTTGTTCAGAGATTGAGCATTATTTTGGTTCCCTTTGGTTATATGATGGACATAAGAAACATTTATGTGACCAGTTCTAAGTGTACATTGATCTCTTCTATTTGAAGAGACAAATGGTTTTGCCGGATGGACGTCTTGTCTTATCGATTGTAGATTAGATCTGGGGGATTTCCACTTGTCACTCCAGTGATTTTTCATAATCGCAGAGTAGTGTCTCTTGACTTTTTGGATGGTGACTTGAATATTGTTGCTTGGGATCGGTGTTGCGAAGGTCTGTTTTGCTAGTGGGAAGTATTGAGTCAATTCGCTTCGCAGCCCCTAGCTCAGGTTGCCTCTCCATAATGCTACCATCTTTATATTGAACATTATACTTCCTTAGTACTTACTTTGTACCCTCAAACATTATTACTCATTACAATTTCAGAGGTAATTCAGATTTTACCCAAAAATTGCTGTTTTCTCGCTTGTTTTGCTTTGTAAAGGACGAGGTAAAAGTCACCCTCTTGGCGACATTGCCGCGGCCACCCCGCCGCAAAAATAATTAAGGCTGCCACCACCGTCGTCGCCTAATCCTCTAGTGAAAAGCTGCAGGACATTCGTTATTCGGAATTAAGGGAGTCTAAGCCAAATTGGACCTAATCAGACACACAATAACTAACGCTCAGCTATCCGAAGCCACCTTGCAGTTTATTTATGTCGGATTAGGATGCGCTGCCGCCTTGCCGCCTTGCCGCTCTGCCGCGGCTACTGAAAGTGGCGCGTTATGCTTTCACCCCCCTCCCTCTTGAGTCTACAGGGTTATTCACGTTATTCGACACGGAGCACTATCGCTAAAGTATTTGACAAAAAAGAAAATAATAATTTCGGAAGGATAGAGACCCATAAAGGCTACATTTTAAAAATATTTTCATGTTATACAGGGTGTCCCAAAAACACGAAATGTATCAAAGTTATGTTTTTTTAAATGGAATACCCCATATATTATTGCATATTCAAATTTTTTGGTGAATTCTAGTGTGACTTTATGTATCATACATGGGACTTAAAGGGAACCGTTTAGGTGTAAATCAGCATTTTCGGTATAAGTAGATATCAGGAAAAAATTTAATATCGCAGAGATTATAAAATTTGGAAGGCTGTGACTCTGCTGTATTACTAAGCATAAAATGCGTCAGCTTTGATGAGACTGTCAAATATAAGTTACGGTTATGCTTGGAGAAATCGGTCGATTAATTAAGGAAACTTCGATCAGCGCTAACTTGACTTTTTTTTATACGGTTCAACGTAGAATGTGATAACCTTTTTAATGATATAAGGTTTTGAATATCAATCGCTGGTAGTTTTTATTTAATTTTAAATTTAAAATAGAAAACAACTAACTTAGCGAAAAATACACACGAACTACACTAAAGGGACAAGATTATAAAAATTACTCACAACAAACAAAGTCTAACCTGAAACAACGTCGGTAACATCTCTAATAGCAATAATAAATATTTTTTACAGTCTACTGGCTACCGCAATTTACTAGAGGTTAAAAATTTGCAAGACAATTAAAAACCCTGATATGAAACAAAAACAACCAGCGAATGTTGCTCCAGCACGCAATTATCAATCATATGTAATGGTGTAAAAAAGTAGTAATTTGCGTTGAAGTCGATAGCTCCGACTGAATCCCTTCTATTTTGCAATATCTATTAGCAATATTGCAAAAAAGGAATACTGACAAATCAGATTTAAGTTTTCTGCCATTTATGTTATGTTTTATAATTTGAATAAATTTTAATTCATTCTTTACTTTCTGCGATCTTGCTAATAGGTACTGAAGAATTTTCAGAACTCCAGTCAGAGGTACTTTTGATTTGAGTTTTGACAGAATTGCATACTTTTTTATATTATTAAATGTGAAATTTTATTATGAAAATAATAAACAACCTATAACATTGTCTAGTAGTTTTCGTTTCATTTCAAAATTTTTAATGGTTTTGGAAACTGCCAATCTCTAGCACATTGCAGTAGCTAGTAGGCCGTGAAAGAATCCGTTTCTGCCATACTCCAGCTTCTCTTTGACCAAAGATATGTTACCGCCGTTGTTTCTGGTCAGACTTTGTTTGTTGTGAGTAATTTTTATAATCTCGCCCATTTAGTCTAGTTCGTGTGTATTTTTCTTCTAAGTTAGTTGTTTTCTTCTACCTGAACAGGTTTTTGTTTATATTTCATGGCCTGCTACGTTGCTTATAGGTAGGAAAATTGAAAAACGCCGATTTGTTTTAAAATTTATAATTAAACGAAAACTACCTGAGATTGATATTCACAACCTTATATCGTTAGAAAGATTATCAAATTCTACGTTTAACCGTATAAAAAAAATTAGGCATCCCCATTTGAAAAAATCAAGTTATCGCTGATCGAAGTTACCTTAATTAATCGACCGATTTCTCCAAGCATAAACGTAATTTAATTTTGGCAGTCTCGTCAAAGCTAACACATTTTATGCTTAGTAATACGGCAGAGTTACAGCCTTCCAAATTTTATAATCTCTGCGATATTCAATGTTTTCCTGATATCTACTTATACCGAAAATGGTGATTTACACCTAAACGGTCCGCTTTAAGTCCCATGTATGATACATAAGGTCAAACTAGAATTCACCAAGGAATCTGAATATGCAATAATATACGGGGTGTTCCATTTAAAAAAACATAACTTTGATACATTTCATGTTTTTGGGACACCCTGTATAATATGAAAATATTTTTAAAATGTAGCCTTTATGGGTCTCTATCCATCCGAAGTTATTATTTTCTTTTGTTATCAAATACTTTAGCCATGATGCTCCGTGTCGAATAACGTGAATAACCCTGTATACAGGGCGAATGGCAAGTTGGCCTATTTCTTGAAAATAGTTATTATATTGATCAATTGCTAAAAATTCCGCATCAATTATGAGGGTAGATAATGAGCGGTTTCTGATATCTGATATCGGTGATTTAAGGTTATTAATAGAAATTTTCTGACTTGACATCGAAAAAAAAATCTCAAAATTAGAACATGCATTTTTAAATTCAGGTGATACTTTTCTGATAGCAGACAAGCTAATAATTGGTTTAGATAAAAATTCCTGCGAGAAATTTCCAGTATCTCAGAAAAAAAGGAATGACTGTTACTTTTTTTCAAATCCGCATGATTTAATTTTGAAAAATGTATAGCACTTGGCGTATAAATTACAGTAATAATTATCAGCTTTCCAATAAGGACAATTTCTATCAACTGTTAGAATAGTAGAAAAAGAATGACAATAACGTCTGTATAAATCAATTTATTATACTCATACACTTATAATAAATACAACACAGTATTAGTACTTTTAAGCCCTGCCTGTTGTTATTGCAGAGGCTCGGAAAAAGAATAGTGTGAAATTTGATAGCAGATTTTACACAGACGTACGAAAACGTGGCATGTTGAGACGTAGTAGTTAGTACGAGCGCTGAAGCAGTCCTAAACTAACCCTTTACAGATCAATAAAACATGTCCAATGCGACGGAGTGTATCGACGCCGATTGAACAGCTCAGGAACCAACAGTTCATTATCCAAGACTTTTTTTGGAAAATATAATTCTTCTGAAATTGATTTTAGGGATTACTTAACATTGGCTAAGAGCATTTTAAGAGTAATGTTACTAGTGCAAAAAATGCCACACTGAATTCAGATTGTTATACGAAACATTCGTGTATCATACATCAGCACTATTTTTTTTCAATAATGATGTTTCTCCTACCTCCTTTGCTAAAATTTAAATAACATCATCACTCCCCCATTAAATATTTGAAAAGCATGGAAACAATTTATTAAAAAGTATGGATACGTTGGAAACTGGATTAGTAGTTTAAATTCAAATTCAAATACTTTTATTTCCATAAGACTCAGTTTTACAGAGTATTCGATTATTGTCAAACAGTTAATAAAATATGAAATAATGTAATTTTTTTAGGATATATACATGATATAAATATCACACACATAAATACATATATAAATCAACAAGTAATTTCAACATAAACAGACAAACGTAGTCATGATGAATAATCGAAACAACAAATCTAAGTATAAATGATTATTTAAACATAAAAATGTGTTTGATGCGCGATGAAGGAGCATGAAGGAGCAACTCATATACCCGTCTACAGAATAGAATGGATTTTCTAAAAAGATTTTTTTTACTTTCTTTCTAAGAACGTTCAGGGAACTTATAGCCTTTAGTTTAGAGATATAAAAGACACACTCAATTCTGATTGATATATAGAACATCGCGATAAAGATATTCGATACGACACGATTGTTTAGAGTACCAATATATTAGCAACCGATACCTGATAGTTTGTATCGATACTTATTGGGTATCGATATATTTTCCACGATATCGGAAACTAAAGTAATGAATATGCCAGTGATGTCGCATACATAATTGGTTTAGTAAAAAATGACCGTGCAAAAACCAGCAACTGAGAGTTAGATTTTATTGTAGTTTCTTATTACTTTCAATAATTTCTACCGCTATCTAGGTTTACCTGATTTTCGAGAAGCATAAGTTGTATACAGTACAAACATAAGCTCATTTGATCAAAAAAATTAGAGACTGAGTGATGAGGTCACTGGTTATTTCCTGAAAAGGACAAAATATACCAATATCCTGTACTAACGCATATAGTGAGACTTATTATTATTTTTGTTATCAATAAAGTAACCTTCAAAGTGATTCTATTTTAATTTATACAAAAAACATATATGACATATGAGCACCAAGTTCGATATTTGATAATTATGGTTTTTCATTCAATTAAACATAAGTTAAATCCTTAAAAGAGAGCACATTCCCTGGTTTTTTTCGATTAATAACTTGAGAGTATAGAAACCAAGTGGTTTCATAGAAACCAAACTAGTACGCTTGGGGTCTTAAGTGATTAATTCAAGAGCTACAGTTACTTAAAGAATGGTACCACTACCATTGATTATACCCCTACAATTAGATTACTTTGGTAGTGTTTCATAATGGTATTGGTACAGTCCTTTAAGTACCTGTAGCTCTTGAACTAATCACTTTAGACCCCGAAGGTGATAGTTTGTTGGAATTGCTTCATCGGGAGGAACACAAAAATTCACAAATATACAGGGTTTCTCATTAAACATTTTGAATCGGACGTCACGTGACCAAAAACAAATGCCTCATTAGGTGACACAATGACAAGAAAACATACCGTATTTGCTCTAATTTAAACCTCCAAAATTATAGCTCTCTACCATTGCCCAGTTCCGATACATTGCTTGTCTTAATCGTCGTGGGACACCCTGTGTATTGCAGTATTTTTTTAATCGATATGGTATCGGTGTTTTAAATATCGATACTGATACATACGATATCTAATTATGAGATACGAATCCATACAAAATATCTATATTTTGTTTGTAGCGCAACATCCCTGCATCGACCATCGACGTAACTCTGTTCATCACTACTTTTAATTTTTGAATAATGGCGGAAGCTACAGGCGAGCTACTCATCCACCAACGTTTTCGCAATATTCTTCCTCCTAAAATTTAAATAATATTCCAACTCCTATGAAATGTTTGACGTAAGAATACAGAAACATTGAATGTTTGGTTAGAAGCTTATGAAATATAAACTCTAAATTCAGCTATTATAGGAAACATCGGCCTATAATTTTTTTAATAATGGTGGAAGCTACAGGCAGACTGCTTCACCCACCAACGTTCTCGCACTTTTTCTTCTACCTCCTTTCCTAAAATTTAAATAATGTCTTCACTCCCCCGTTAAATATTTCAGAAACGTGGAGCAATTAAGAAGTTCGCACAAAATCGCGTGCCGTTTTCCAATTTCGCTCTAAAGCTTTTTCTTTCGTCGCCCTCCAATTTATGGCGTTTAACTCCAATTATATGTTGGTGTGTAATAATACCACCAACACCAATAATTGGTTCTAACTAATAGATCATTTGTAAATGTACGACGTAATAGGCCATGGAATAAATACACGTTGTCTTGCAGTTTGACAGTTATAATTTACACGCTATAATTACTACCCCTGCGAATTCGGGGCGTGCAGATAGAGGGAGAAAGTGAGAATTTTGTAGGAGACGTTTGTGGGGCATTTAAAATTGATTTCGGCCATAAATACTGCTTACGAAGACAGCTGCTGTAGTGTGTGCTATAACTAAAGCGGATTTCATAATTTCCTTCAACTTCATCTTGTGAGTATCAGGAAGTAAAGCCTCGTGTCCACTTGCAAGTAACTTGCGATAGTTTTTGCAGCAAATACTTGCTTGTTTGTCTACACTATCTTTTAATTGTTCGGAAAATGTAATCAAAGAAATTGCTTTCGCAATTTCACTTGGGCTTGATTGTTCTGATTCCGTATACACTATAGATAAGATGTTGTATCCAAAATCTGTAGCTGCTGCGATAGTTGTGATATATCTAATAAAAAAAAGAAAACAAGAAAAAGATAGTAAAAAGCGAAGAAAATATTGAGTGAGAAAGTGGATTCAGCGTAGAAATACTCTAGGAATACATTAACTTTAATGAGTCAAAGAACTCTCAGTACTCTTACATATTTTATTAGTCCCTTGCCCACTTTTATTTTTTTGAATTTTCCTCCACTCTTGGTTAACTTGCGTTCTCAAATTATGTAGCTTCCTTTGAATTTCCGCTGTAGAAGTATCAAATGAGTCGGCCAATTTTTGTAATGCATTCTGCTTTTTGAATCTGTCCCTAAATTATGGAGTATGTACATTCCATAATTCAGGATATAATTCAAAATTTTCAATTAAAAGACACGTGTCTTCTCTCGTCCAGTTGAACTTCTCCATATTTGATCTACAACACTCCTTGCTGCAATACTTCGGAACAGGCTCGAAATTTTTGTGGCAAATTAATTTCCTGAGAGTAACCGTGTATACTACAAGCTCTCAGCAAGTCACAAGTCCTTTATGTGCAAGTAATTTTGCTGCAATATGTCTCTAATGACGTCGTACACACGCTACGCAAGTGACTTGTAAGAGTAACTCTAGCAATTTTATTTGCTAGTGGACACGAGGCTTAAGAGGCTGGTGCTATCGTATTTAATGTATGCAAAAACTGACCTTCAAAGCTCACGGGACGTCCATATCAAGAGTTCAGAAATTTAGATATTTGTACTAGAGGGGATTTGAATCCAGGTATCGAAATAAGAATAAGAATCGAGATCACTAAAACAAAATTCTTGAAGGTTCGTAGTTTGCTGAGCGATAAAAGCTTGAATTCCCAAATAAGGTATAGTTAAGGACTTTAGTAGCAATCTAGTTAAAGAAAAAGTATGAGCACTGTTGATAAGTTTATATTTATAATTCTCGAGGCCAGAACCTTCGGTACTGTTTAGAGAATTGTCAAAGTTTATTGTTATATAACTATTTCCAAAAATAAACGATGTTTCAAAAAAAAGTTTCGTCAAATGTCACGGTTTTCCAGCGTTTCTGTATGAATTTGAAACGTGGATGATGAAGATAAATACAGTGATTTGAATGGATGGTTTGGAGATATAGGTGTACCGCCGAATGTTAAGAATATCTTGGACAGACCACGTTACAGATATCATCATCATCATCATCATAGTCACAGTGTCTTAACAGACATGTTGTGAACTCGTTTCCGATTTGCTTTCTGCATCCTCATGCCGCAGATGTATCTACCGGTTGATCCGCATTTAGGGACAATTTCTCACCCCAAGGACAAAAAGGTGTCCTGACTCTTGTCAACTCGTCCACCCAAAGCTGTTGGTTAAGAAGAGGTTACTGCTTATACGGACAGTAGTTCGGTTCCTTTTAGTCGCCTTTTACGATACGCAAGATATACGTTGGGAGATATTCTAACCCGCCCTCACACGGGTAAAAAGATATCATAGTCTTTCGGAAAATGAACATGGAACACGACCTCTTAATCACCATGAAGAATAGAAAAATCGCCTATCGTGGACATATCATGAATAATAAATATGCGCTTCTAAAACTGATAACAGAAGACAAAGTCGAAGGCAAAAGAGGGCTGGGGCGCTGACAAAACTCATAGTTGAAAAACATCAGAGACTGAATGGAACTAGATTCTCATACTCTACTCATGGGGGCACAAGGTAGAGAAGTATTGCCGTAATTGTTGCCGCTCTTATTGGATAGAGTTGGTGCCTCAAAAAGAAGATCCTTCAAAGTACACTCCTCTATACTCATTCAATAACATGCAAAATGAAGTTTCAGATATTTAAAAGCGATATTATGAGCAGGTTGACTTTTTTGCAACTACAGGGATAAGTTTTACTAGCATGTATCAAAAAATAACTAGACTGATGCTACAGTATTACAATGAAATACTCATTTGAAAATCTTCAATAACTATTCTTCAAAGTACCACCCTCCATTATGTTCAATACACTTATCCAATCAGTTAATTTATTTGTCATAAACTCCATTATAGTCCATTTAAGTACGACCACCGAAGCGTTATTGATCAACGAATCCGACTCATGTACTGTGTTAGGCTTTCGCGGCCATCGTCCAATGAATTTGTGGTTCTTGAGTTTTTAGGCCGGCGTCGTTTAGCGTTAAGGCTTGACGTTTCGCCACCACGAGAGGATGGCATCTTCAGAAGCTATTTCACTTCGGAGACTTCCAAAATACAGTATTTTGCTCCTGGAACTTTAGTCGTTGCTACGCCATCTGTTGCCTTAAACTGTAACGTGTCATGTGTCGAACTCGCTTCGTATATAGCCACCTACAAATTGACGGTGGGTGCTTTGGCGCATCTTTGGCGCCACATTTCGTTAATATTACACAAAAGTGTAGCGACGAGAACTTAAAGGACCTGACATCCAACTGTTTGCGAGTTGATATTTTTGTGAAATTTATTCATAAAAGCCGGCAGTTTTTAATACCGTTTGTGCAGTAATGGTAATGATTACGCTATGAATATTGATCAATAAATACAGTACATATAAAAACATGCTTTAATAATAAAGTTAACTAAAAAACTAAGAATAAGTATATTTTAAAAAACCATAAACACGTTTTTAAATAACATCGAACAAAAATATTAAAAATTAATTTCAAAATAAACTTTTTAGTTGTTGTTTAAAAAGTGTTTTTTTTAAACTATACTTATTTATAGAGAGCTTTTGTAACATGGATCGTTCATATAAAATGCTACCTGTATGGTGGCTCTCTGATTCTATACTTCAATGTATATGTTAAGAGCAAACACCGATTTCGGTCAATGGACGAAAAATATGGCCAAAACGCGTTTTGGCTGCTACCATTTTACCAATGTCCGAATTATCGCTTTCCGACTGTTTAATGTAGCCCAGAACATGTTTTGGCTCAACTACGATTATCAGAACTCGTCCTGTTCTACTGCGATTGCTATAACGCATGGTGGATTTTGTGTCTCAGCTTGTAAACGATACCTCTGGAACTAGTGTATTCATTTAGTATTTGATCTTTGTGCGGGTTAGACAGTAGCTAGAGAGTGCCATGGAGACATGTTTTAATGACGAACTGCAAAAAGTCATAAGTGGTAGCAGTGGTCGTAGTAATATTTGTACAGGAGAAAGATACGACCAAACACTCACAGAGGTAAAGGCGGCAAAAGCTTGTAAAAGTAACGGTGATACAATATCTTCGAAACAAAGACAACGATTGAAAGGGTATGACATTTTAAAAATTGGCTATATGGAAAACTAACTGAAAGAAGGACAGACGAAACAGCCGAACTGCGTTATTTTTGCATGACCCACGAGTTATTTGACGTTATTCGTTCCGCTCATGTGGGAGCTGGACATAAGAGATTGTGAGGTATGTTTCTTTCAGTTTTTTTTTTTTCACGGACCTAAGATCTACAAGTGCTTTTATTCATTTTAGTTATGGATTCTAAGCTCAGAGGAAATATTGTAACGCAACACGGCAAATAATTTTGCCGTGTTGTGTACAATATAATTATTTATTCGTAGTAGAATATAGAACGTGTTCTGGCAATCGTAGTTGACCCAAAACGCGTTTTGGGCTACATTGAACAGCCGGAAAGCGATAATTCGGACATTGGCAAAACGGTAGCAGCCAAAACGCGTTTTGACCATATTTTCCGTCCATTGGCCGAAATCGGTGTTTGCTCCTAACATATATATCAAAACCAGTCAAGGAAGGCCACGCCAAAGCCGGAATCCAATAAAGCCTCACCGTGATTTATATAAGAGGTAAGAAGAATAAAAGGTGCGCCAGCCAGGTTTCTGTGAAAATGGCCAGCCACCTTTTCCATCATTCCGCAGCACTTAGGAAACAAAGCAAAAACGCATCTAAAGGTACCCGTTTAAAACAATAATAATCGGGCGCGGCACAGGCAACGGCACAAATCGACGTGCTTTGAGAGAACGTTGAAAGCTCCTCATTGACGTATCCAGAAAAAGTTGCACGGGTTGTACTATAAAAGAGAATAAAAGGCTGAGAGTCGGTTTCGAAACATTCAGTTAAATATATCATCTGTTCTCATCTGCTAATCAGACGTATTTTCAATAAACGCCGGTGTTCGTCAGGGGTCTGTCCTATCCCCTACACTTTTTCTGGACATCAACGAGCTCCTGGAAATAACATCCAATCCAATCTATACAGTTTCGCAGACGACAGTACATGAATGTCGTGCATGGAACTGGGCAAGCCACTATCATCCCACAGCGACAGCAGCATGCCTCACAGATCAATGTAGATATCAAGATTAGTAAATAAAGTACAGTTCAACCTACAGAAAACTCAGGCAACAACACTTACAAAAAAGTCTCGCGTTGGCTTACCAACTGTGGAAATGGAGGCTCACCCCATAGTCGAGTCAACTTCTGTCAAGCTTTTGAGGATCAACATCAACAATAACATGTCCTGGCGTGACCACGTCGTCAGTATTGCTGAAACGGCATCCCAGAAGCTTGGAGTTTTATTCCACTGCAGGAAGCTGTATACACCAGAGCAACTACTGCTGCTCTACAAGTCACAGATCCGACCATCGCTGAAGTATTACTCCCATGTGTGGAGATGCGCTCCGAAGCACCCTTTAAAGCTTCTGGACACTATCCATAACAGAGCAATAAGACTAATCGATCCGCCTAACCTCACAAAGGACTTCCACAGCCCGGAACATTGAAGAAGGGTGGCTGACCTGTCCCTATTTTACAGATTCTATCATGGAAGATGTTCGGGTGAGCTCTCCCAGACAATAACACCAAAGGCCATCCAAACGAGGAACACTAGATAGGCTCTGCGAGCTCATCCTTATCAGGTCAAGGTCCCTACTCCCCGAACCAGTCTTCTCCAGCATTCTTTCTTTTGGAGAACTTTGATGCTGTGGAATGAGCTGCCGGGGAATTTGTTTCCTGCAGCGTTTCAAATCTAAGATGCACCGACACTTATCCTCTCGCAGCACTTCTACAGCATCATAGCCTTTCAGCCTTTGCGGGAGACTGACCATAAAAAAAATCTGGTAGTTAATTCTTGGATAAAATGTTTTCAATCTGTGTAACATAATAGAGTGCAGCTAACCCTATGGTTTGGCCATTAACATTAAAAGGACGAATGATTATAAGCAACGACAACGTTACCAACTGTCAACCGGTAGTCAACCAAAAACCAGTAGAAAGAGTGTAGGTGTGTGAGTTGTGGGTCCCCGGACACATTAGAGTACGGAACAAGAGAGTGGACTGTCTAGCTTGGATAGGGGCTGGCAGCCCAGAACCGATGCTTGGAATTGGCAGGTCCAAGGTAAATGTTACCGTGGACGACTTCGCCTACAAGGAACTGGCGAAAGTCTGGTTAGAGAGAGATGTCTGCATGCAAGCTAAAAGATCTATAACGAAGGGTTCTGAATAAAGGCAAAGAAACGCTTAAGCTTTTGATGGGGGTTCTCACAGGTCTTTACCAGCAGAATAGACATTTATCACTCATAAGAGTGGTAGGGAACCCCATCTGCTCCAGATTCTGGGAGCAGGAGTAGACTGCGTTCCACTTTCAGATGTGCTGTGTATCGCAACTTTAGGGTTCAGGTTCGGGTTTTCGGCAAGACAGAATTCAAGGAGGAGTCACTATATTTAGCGAGATGGTCGAACATAGTGGCATCGGTCAATAAGTCTGGTAGGTTTGCCAATTATCTTTCTAGGACGTAGGCTTTTAGTGTTGGTTCGGTGGGGTTGGCAAGAAATCCAAAAGGGGACTTCTTATCTAACTTCGCCTCCCCATCACTACTACTACAGTACTACTAGCTCCTTTGTTACTTAGTTATGTCTTTCAAACGCTGTATTGGCACAAGTACATCGCCTTATGAACTGTTGCTTCTTGGGCTGTTCGGCCGGCGTCCACACGCTCGCCGCCTTGGCGTCGGCGTGCTCCGCTGCTTGATGTTTCACTCATTATTAGTGTTTAGCAATAATCAAAAAGCTGCTATTTACCTTCGCTGCCAAGAAATTAATATATTGGTTTCTTAGTTCACATAGAGATATAATTTGTTCTATTACATTGTACTCATTGCAAATAATAGCATCACATATTGTAACTATCCTTGAACAAATGTATCCTTTGTTATTTTATTTTAAATATACATCAAATAATAACTGTAAGTTTGAGAGAAACTGGAAAACTTTTTTTGTTGACCATTCTGACAACATTGCTGTTCTTACTTCTCCACAATCATTCATCTGCTTTCCTTCAAAAGGTTTTCTTAAAATTGCCTCAGAGACACCACATAAGCACTGGCTTATCAAGTGCCTTTGAAAGTTATCCAAACCATACTCATCAATTTCTTCATTAGTAATATGTTGGATGTCACCTAATCTTTCATGTTTTATTAAATGCTGCTGAACATACTTACTAATAACTTGGCTGTCACTAGGGGAATGATGTGTGGCACTGACTCTATCATGGTTTGTAGGTCTTATAAGTTGGGAGCTGAGTTTTAAGCTTCCATTTTGATGTGAGACTATACTCTATAGTTGTGATGAAGTAATTATATCTGGGGCAGCTTTAATAGGGAGATTTTCACTACTGTCACTATTTTCTTCCACATCTTCACAAGTCCTATGTACTGGCACTTCACTATGCAACTGCAAATTGACATTGTTTTTTAGATATCATCTTCATTCACGCTAGGAGGTAGAGAGAGATGTAGGCCTTGCAGCTCTGTATTCACATTACTTTCTGACAAACTATGAATGAAATCGGGTTTATCGGTCTCAGAATCTGTACCTCTTCTTAGTTTTTTCTTCAACGGTTGTTCAGAAGTCATATTGCTAATTCTCTGTTTTTGAACCATTAGACCAACTGAAGTATGTGTTCTTACTTCCTTTACAGTCTAAAAGAAAATATAGCATAAGAATACCACAAGTAATACAAAAAATTTGCTAAAAGATGATTTCCCGACCAACCTATAGCTTTTGACTTATTAGCCTACTCCCACTATAGAATTAATTCTTTGTTGTAATATGTGAACATCAAAAAACATCATGTGCGCTTCATTCAAGTACTCGTAAAGTCCTATTTTGCAACAATTTGGAGAAATAATATACATAGAAGCAGAAATATACACCTCAACAGGTAGCAACTCACATTTATCCCCAGTGTGTAACAAATTTATTCAGTAGTCCTTTCGTTATGCTCAATTCACCCATTTTTCGATAATTATTTCATTATAGTCAGAAAGCATACGCAATATTAGGCAACAGGAGTGGTTGGCAACCTTAGAAGCTGTTGCCTGTTCGGCGTGTTCCGTGAAACTAAGGACTTCTAACCCAGCAAGGAGACGTACGTCATTATGACGTCGAATTGTGGTGAATTTTGGTCACGTTCGTCATATGCCGAATGAATGACGTCGCACTAACGTCATTTTTAATGACGTCACATAAACGTTTGTCACTTGACGTCGTTATCACGTCAAAATGTAATGGATAAAGTGGTAGAAAATGTATCTCAAAGCTTAATGATTTCACTTTTCTTATTCCTTCCTTATATATTTATGAAAAAATGTCTATGCTCCCATAAGTACCAAAAAATATTAATTAATTAGATAGATATAGAATATCTAAATTATTGTCCAAAAATATAGTCGACTTCAGGTAACGTAGGTATATCCCAAATAAAGTAGATACGACAAAATTCTGGCTAATTATTCCGCTGATTGGGCTTTGATAGATTTTATGTTTGCATGAGGTAATTTTGTATTAACCGCGCTTTACTTCACTGATGAATCACTGCACAACTTACATAAGGTACTGACCAATGAACGAATCGCATGTAATCCGACCCGATCCGACTGCGGCCGAACCGCTGATCTCGATCCCGATCATCACCACAAGGCACAAATTGCCATTTTCGCCATTTTCTACTTGTGTTTTCTACGATGAGGCTGTGACATGGGGACGGAGATTTTAACCTTATATGTGCTGTGCGTGCAGTGTCTGTATGTGTGGATTCCACCATAAATAATAATAGGTATAGATAGAGTGTCCAGTGTTTTCCCAGGTATTGTGGATTTATTAGATTGTAGCCTCTTATTATATGGATTGAGCCGATTGAAAATAAAAAGTACTTTGTGATTCAGGGAGGCCTCTATAGAAGGCTAGCAAAGCTATGATCATGATTTTTGTATCCTGTCTTTACTGTGAAATACATGATTAATTTATTTTGAATTAGTATATTTTATTACCCTACTATTTTATCTAGTAACTACGACTGCACCAGAAGATATCGTCAGATCAGCATTGACTATTGGAGAGACATAAAGTAAGACAAAGTAACCATCGCCAATAATCCGTGCTGATTTGACGATACCTTCTGGTGCAGCCTTGGTTGCTGTATAAAACAGTGTCGACGGAACGACACGTACATGACGATATTGAGACGACACGTTTGTGACGTTATTGGGACGGCGGCGGTTAGGTGACGTTACTAACACGGCACTCAATGACGTCTTTGGGCTGTGACATTGTGCCGTAACAGACACGTTATATATTCCTCTTTATCGACGTGATTATGACGAATGGGGTGTCGTCAAAATATCGTTAGTATAACGACACCGTGTTTGCTGGGAAATCGCCTTAGTTACTTCATATAGCATGCCTCATATTTTAACGTTCAACCCTTTAACCCCAAAATTACGAACGCCTTTAGATGTGAAAGAAAAGCGAGCGTAGCGTTGCTCCGCAGGTTGAACGTTGGATGTAGGGTCTTCCACTCGCCGGCGCACGGCGCCGCTTCTCTCTGAAAAGGGACTGATTGTGATTTTGCCGGAATTTTCTAAAGGATTTGGGGAAGATTTAAGATTTAGAGCGACGAGTATAACTCGGAAAATTCAGGGGTTTTCTCAAGTTTCTCCAATAGGAAAACTGCATTTGAATACTTTCCGCATAGAGATTTTTATTTTGCTGTTGTACGAATACGAAGGGTGTGTGAGTGTGAGCGTGAAAAATACGGTTATGCTATGAATATATTTTGTACGGTCTCTTTTGAGGAAAAATACAGAAAAGCGACTGTTCTTGATCTTGAGGTGAGTGTCTTGGCGTCTTTTGTCTACTTTTTTCCAACCAAACTGGTGCAATCTATGGACTGTTCGGATAAGTACGGTAGCAGTAGTAGTTGTGGAAGTAGTAGAGATATTGTAGAAGTATTTGTATAAATACATTTTGTCTTCGCTTTTCATGACAAAAGTCTTGATAAAACTGGTGAAACCATATCGTAAAAATTGAAAAAGTGATTTTTAGCAAGGCTTCTTGGAAGGTTCAAACCACTTTTAATATATACCATTATATTTATTTATTTCTGTTTTAAAACTTGTGGTCACCTTGAAGGATATACGTTGTATGAGGGTATCGTATTACGACAATACATTTAAATTTTGAGGTTTTTGATGGTGCTTGCTCATACCTTGAACTGGAGTTCTCCGGTCTAGTACATACCTAATGGCGCCCCAAGTCATTTGGGTAAATTTCATTTGTAGCCTAGAGGGGATGGTCTATTATGTTGTTTTCAAAAAGAACACTTGCGGTCAAAATACGTTTGTTTAAGGAAAAGTTGTTAAAATTCTGTATTACCACCACATTTTCGTAATACATCCGCACAGAACAAGGCGATTTTAGAATCAAGTCCACTTGGCAGACGTTAAAAGTGTGACTAGGATGCGGTTTTGCCAACAACAAGTACTCGATAACTAACATCTAGAGCAATACAACACAAAATAGCACAGAAAAAATGTAACCAGCTATGAATATAATAACACTCACTGTGTCAAACAAAACTACTCCCAGACCAAGGAAATATTCTAGTGAAATTATTTAAATTAAATTTTAATTATTTTAATTGCCTAGCCTAATTTAACCAAATCGGTTGAGTTGTTGAGGTAAAAATGGCTGCTAATCCGTTAATCACTCTGCCTGATGTCCTGCGTCGAACTCGACTAGTTCCAAACCAAGAAATTATTCCGATTAAAACCTAGGCCACTTTGGAAAATTCAATACTTTGCCCAAAATACCTAACCGAATCGGTTGAGGTAAAAAGAGGTTTCAGTTGACTCGTCTTGATGTCCTGACTCGAATTGTATAGATTATAGGCGTTAATTTTCAGACACAATACGAAATTAAGCCGAAAAAGGATCTTCTGGGGCCTACCCCGGACACGCTATGCAAAAACCGAACAGGTGACAACCTTACCCAAGGGGATCTGTTGCTTAAAGTTTTCGAAATATTGGAAATCAGTGACGTCTGTGGCCTCTAACCACCTGACACCAACCTAATGCAACCTGAAATAATGTGATTTCTATTATATTTCACCAATAGCTTTAGCATTAAAAATCGAACGTATCATAACCTTTCATTAATTTCATCCATTTCCTATTATTTGGCCCCCACTGGCAACACCGCATCTCCGTTACATCTGTACTTCTAAAAAATACAGAGTTCTAATAATTTACAGAAAGCGTATGCACGCAAGTTCTTTATATCTAGACCAAATGCTTTTTGAATTCCTCTCCTCAACTATACTGCAAGTGGCAAGAAGTGGCGAGCAATTCAAAACGCAGACACAACCGAGGTCGCACGGTCTTTGATTCTCCCTTACTTTTCATTCTCTTCAAATAATGGACCTCGATTGATCGGTTTTGTCTTAACTTCATGCCTCGAGCTGTTCTCCCAGATGTCTTGTGTGTGCTTTGTTCTGAAAATGCAAGGATAATATCGCGAATATCGCACATATAACAGCAACCTTACTACTTAGGAAAAAATTTATAATAATAAATACTTCTTTGGAAGGTTATAGTAAAATACTATTGAATTGGGCTTGGATGATTATGCATCCCTATTGTGTCTATTGTAGTTTACACTTATTTAGAATTCATCGTACAATCCATACCTTTTGACGAAGGTAATGGTCTTGTTAGGTGAAACTTCCTTGAAAATCAGTAGGTTTCAGATGAGCGAATCCGAAAGTCTGAAACCTAGCTCTGTCCATTATTGGACAAGAGGACGATATGTGCTCTGGTATTTCTTCCCCCTCATAGCATGACAGTCCGATGCCGGTTTCAGACCTATTTTCCACAAGTGGTTTCTCATGCGCCAATGTCCTGAACAGACCAACCGGAATGCGCAGATCATTCCTGTCCCATTCTAGGATCATCAGGGGGTCTAACTAGAAGGGTATGGTATGAACGCCATTGAGTATAGGAATGCTTTTCACTTTGGAATAGTCTTCCAGGCGGTACTTTTTGCAATGCCATATCTTTCTGGTTCTACAAAGCAGGTTAGGTTCCTCCTCTTGCCAGTGTGTAGGAGAATTCATTTCCTTCCACTCCGCTATGACCTGGAACTTAAACCAAAGTTACTTTGTTCCATGTTCAAAATTCATTGAGGAGATGCATGCAGTTCCATACGAATCTTGAGTCAACCCGTTTGGAGCTCAGTGCTTTCAGGGCAGCCTGGCTATCTGAAAAGGGTTATAGATTTGCTTGTCAGGGGTCGAATTTTCAACTTTTTGATTAGTACCAACTACTCTCGCTACTGCCTCTGTTTCTGACTTGGAACCGTCCGTAAATAATGCAAGATCGAAGGGTGACAAGAAACTGTCTCTTCTATTCCATTCGTCTCTTCCTGGAAAAAGAACTTTGCAGTTTCCTTATTGAACAATAAAGTCAAAGACCATTCAGAGTATATGATGATTTATAGTTTCACTCATAATACCCGTTGTCCTTTTTTTTCTAGAAGCCATCCGACCATACTGTCCCCGTCAATACTGAAGCCTTAAGGCCTATTGTATTATAGCTCTCCTCATTTACAGTATCCACTCCAGCAATCTGAATCCCTGCATACGTTTATGAGTTTTCCTACTGGTCCTTGTGCTGACCTGTACTTCATTGGTTCTAGGTTGGGCTTCCCAAAGAGCTGTGGTCTCCTGTGATCTAGCGCTTGGCACAGAGCAGATCTAGGACTGACCCAGTCCCTCTACCACATAGTCTGCGGTTGATGTCTCCATTGTAGAGTCCCAATTTATTCAGGTGTTCCTTCAGGCCACAATGTCCCGTGAGGAGACCCATACCCTGACTCCTACTCAAATAGAGCAGTGTTTCAGCTGTGGGCCTGGTGCTGAGCTGTACTCCATTGCTTCTAGCTTGGGCTTCCCAAACAGCTGTTGTCTCTTATGATCTAACGCGTCGTACTCACAGAGCACATGTAGAGCTGACTCAGACCCTCTACCACATAGTCTGCAGTTGAGGTCTCCATTGTAGGTCCCATTCTATTCAGGTGTTCCTGCAGGTCACAATGTCCCGTGAGGAGACCATAGTCTGACTCCTGCTCAAATAGAGCAGTGTATCAGCTGTTTTCTTGCATGGAGGTTTTATGAATGCTGTACCATGAACACATCCCGACACAAGTTCCACTGCTCCTTGTGCTGATGTTTCATCCTGTCCTGTCTGCCAGTTGGTAGCAGTTTGTAAGCGACCATTCTGGCACCTCTCTCTACCTCAATATGTAGAGGGAAGTTTAATAGAGTCTCCGTGGCCAGTGTTGGTGTAGTAGGTATAGCTCCAGTAATAGCCAAGCAGGTGATACGTTGCACAGTCGCCAACTTGATTGTTGCGGTCCTCAACAAACATTTCTGCCACCAGACAACTACTTTTTTATTGTAATGTTTATGTAAAAAAGCAAAATTGCTTCCAACTTTGACAACATTCAGTACATAAATATATTCGATTCGCGAAGATCTTGTAAAATAAAACGCTTATGCCTAAGCGACAGGTAGGTAGACTGTTGCAGGGCACACCTGGTATAAATTTCCTATTTTGCCGGTCTTCCATTCGATCCGGGAGACCGAAATCCTGTGGGAGGTTGCGTGATGCGAGACAATCTTTTGTTTATCGGGCGCTCAGAAAAAGCCACTTTATTTTATATCCACCATATATTCCTGTATAAATAAGACATTCGTCTCTATCTTTCTCTTTTTATTAAATATTTTTTAGACGAGGGTGAACGTTTTTATAGTGACGGCAAATAACGGCTGATGGTGTTTGTCTTTTGTCCCTCGGCAAACACAGGTGAGAAGCTGTATTAAGGTTTGTGCCCAATATGCCGTGTGCTCCATGTCAACACAGCGACTGAGTCTCAGTCCTGGCTTGCACCAAGGCTCGTTCTGCAATATTGAAAGGCCTTGGATGACATTTGAGCAAGACACGCTCACAAGGTGAGGATCGAGAAATAATTTCCATTAGAAAGAAAACATCTTTTGAGATGGAGAGGAATCTATGGACATATCCGCCAGGTTAGAGAAATTATTTTAGGAACTCTGGTCAAGGTGAGGCGGTTCTACTGTCTCTGATTGGGCACAAGTCGGCTCAGTGGCGGATTTAGAGAGGGGGCGAGTGAGGCGTACGCCCCCCCCCCCCCCTAAACTCTAAAGCAGGGAAAGGCAACCTGCAGCCCTTTACAACTTTTTACGTGGCCCGCCAAAGCACCAATACATATAATATTAGGGAAAATCAACAAACTTTGGAGCGTAAATGTGCTGAAATCGGAGCCCCCCCCCCCCCCCCCGAAGCGTTAGAAAATGGAATTCACAAAGTTCCCCCCTCCCCCCGCGCAAATTTAAGGTCGCAACTCTAATCTGGACACCCATAATCTGGACCCCACCCAAAACATTTGCAGCAAACTCCACTGTAAAAGTCCCATCCAGTGCCCAGTTACCATCCATACCGAGAGTACCCCAAGCCATGAGCGAAATAACGTTCAGAACAAAAATAGTTCGGAAGGTGCTGCAGTCACTTGACATTAATAAGGCGAATGGGTCCGACATGATCCCCTCCATTGTTGTCAAGAAGTGCGCACCGGAGCTCGCTCCCATATTTACCCGCCTCTTTCGGATGTCTTACGATTCCGGCATTTTCCCAAAAGACTGGAAAACAGCTTGCATCCAGCCGGTGCCAAAAAAGGGATCCAAAACTGATCCGACCAACTACAGACCTATAGCTCTGCTTTCTGTAATCAGTAAAGTGGTGGAGAGATGCGTCAACCAAGAGCTCAATAAATACCTAGATCTGCATCACTTAATCAACGACAGACAATATGGATTCCGAGACCAAAGATCAACTGTAGATCTCCTGGCTTACATCACACATGTGTGGAGCAAACTCAACAAGTCATTTGGCGAGACTCACGTCGTTGCTCTCGATATTTCAAAGGCATTCGATCAACTGTGGCATGCAGCTCTCCTAAACAAGCTCCCGTCTTATGGGCTCCCTGTTAAGCTCTGCGGTTGGCTCACAGACTTTCCCTCAGGTCGGAAAATCTCTGTCGTGGTAGACGGCTTTTCCTCTTCTTTCCATAGTATCAATGCCGGGGTTCCGCAGGGATCGGTATTGGCTCCGACATTGTTTCTGCTTCATATTAATGATCTACTCTCTAGCACTACAAACCCAATCCACAGTTTTGCGGATGACAGTACGCTGCATGTAGGCATCATGAGCAATAGACCGATCTCTGTGGTCGAGCTAGAACGCAGAAGACTGGCAGTGGCAGCTTCACTTTCAAAGGATCTCGATACCATTACCGCTTGGGGGCTTAAGAATATGGTTAAATTTAATGCCTCCAAGACCCAGTATTGTACGCTATCAAACAAGAAGTGCCCAAGCCAACACCAGGTTCTAATGAACAACCAGGCTCTGCCAAGGAGTCACTCATTCAAGCTGTTAGGAGTCAACATTACAGAAAATCTGATCTGGCACGAACACGTCGCGTCAATTGCAACAGCTGCTGGTGAAAAGCTTGGGTACCTATTTAGAGCCAGAAAGTATTTCTCGCCATTTAACCTCCTAACGCTATATAAAGCCCAGATAAGACCTTGCCTGGAGTATTGCTCTCATGTCTGGGGAGCTGCTGCCCCTACTACCCTGTCTATACTAAAGGCCGTCCAGAGAAGGGCAATTCGACTAATTGGCGATCCGTCCTTAACGCGCCACCTTCAGTCACTTTCTCACCGGCGTGTTGTTGGTGACCTCTCACTCTTCTACCGATATTCCAACGGAATCTGCTCCTCTGAGCTATCCGCTATCGTTCCGCCGCTTACTGCTCCTATCAGATGTACCCGTGCGACCGCTGCATCTCATCCTAGGACGGTCGTTCTTCATACATCAAGAACTGAGCGGTACAACCACACATTTATTCCCAGGGTGTCCAAGGCTTTGAATAGACTGCCAAAAGATGTATTTATTGGGCCTGCGGATATTGACCCATTCAACTCTCGCGTTAACAAACTTCACCTAACATAACCCTTTCACAGCAGCCGCGGTACTCTGGTATTTAGGCTCTTCCTGCGCGGTCTGCTCAGTTATAAAAAAAACAAATCCTGGATACGTGCCTGCCACTATGTAAAATTGAGGACTTTTATCTGTTTTTATACAGTT
Source organism: Callosobruchus maculatus (assembly GCA_951848785.1). Lineage (NCBI taxonomy): Eukaryota > Metazoa > Arthropoda > Insecta > Coleoptera > Chrysomelidae > Callosobruchus > Callosobruchus maculatus. The sequence goes on from CATOUR010000083.1 coordinate 6,295,083, forward strand.
TTTTGGACATGTTTACCATAATTTTTGTTGTGTTGTGTCTTTCAAGGAACCATTATGGCAGCACATTTGTCAATTAAAATGATGCAATTTATAAGATAATGCATGGTGAAAACTCGAATGGATCTTGAATGGCCTAACGCCAAAATCAAAAATGGATACTCGGTTGCTCCATCACCTCACCCCCTCACCGCACCAAATCGTGCTTCGAATATATTTGACCACGACAGAACTGAAACCTTTTACCATTTTTCATGCTATTGGTCGCATGTCGGGTTCTCAAATCAAGATGCTACCAGAAAAATTCCGGAAAAAACAGCAGCTGCCAGTGGATTTGAACCCGTGACTTCCGGAATTCTAGTTCAATTCCTATGTCGCTTCGGACAAGCCTCGAAAAAATATCGCATTTTGTCATTTTCTCCTTCAGTGTCATGCAGAGATTGTGTTTCATTTGTATAAATGGTGTTGTTGGTATTCGAAATGGAAGCTCATTCGTTTGGTCTCTCACTCCAGTCAAACGCCACCTGTCCTGGGATGACCTCATAAGCCGTAAAAATATTCCTAAAATCTTCAGGGAGAGCGGAATGCCTAAGGTAGCTTAATCGAAAGAGGTACGAAGGACTCCTCCGTCGGCGTCGGGTCCAAAACGACACGGCGGCGATCCCGGACAAATCCGGACTCGAAACCATTAAGTAATCCGGCGGCGCGGCGTGACGTAGCGCGCGCGTCGCCATGGCAACCGGGCGCTGCTGCGATCGCAGGCAGCGACGGTGGCCGGTGACGTCAGAGCGGAACGATGGGCGTAGTCGCGTAGTCGTAGTCGGCCTCGGCGCGGCGGTATACGCGTTGCCGTTGCCGGGTCACCTACTCGCAGCTCGCCACTTCTAGGCCAAACGCCTCGCACGGGGTATTCGAGGGGAGTTTATTATCACCAAACTCCAATAGTAACGGATGAGTATTGCACCATCTGGTGGATAGGAAGGGTATTCACGCTGAAAAAAAAAGGGGCTAAAGAGGTGTTCCCGAGCGGTCACCTATGGCGGCTGTACACACTTGACTTCAAAATAGCTGTTGCAGATTTGCATTTAGTGTAACATGGCCGTCTCTACTCACTAGGCCGGAGCATTGATATATGGCAACGTTGGAGATCAGGCCGTGTTTTCATTTGTTGTTATGTCATGTGTATTCTTCCAGGTACAGAAAATATGGTTGGAAGGTGATTATTACTTTGTTTCTAATTATTTACCTGCACAAACGAAACTATAAAAATAACAAGATGCCTGCAAAGCGTGTAGTACCAGGTTGCAGCCCAGTAGAGGACTACCAAACCATGGCCCAACTTCACCTTATTCCAGATTAAAAAGAACGTTGCAAGGTGATTTTTAATGGGTTTCTACTTATTTACCTGCACAAACGAAACTATAAAGATAAAAAGATGCCTGCAAAGCGTGTAGTACCAGGTTGCAGCCCAGTAGAGGCATGAGTAGAGGACTACCAAACCATGACCCAACATAACCTTATTCCAGATTAAAAAGAACGTTGCAAGGTGATTTTGAATGGGTTTCTACTTATTTACCTGCACAAATGAAACTATAAAGATAAAAAGATGCCTGCAAAGTATGTAGTACCAGGTTGCACTAGCAATTGTGCATCCGATAAGGGACATAAACAGAAATGGGTGAAAGGTATTCCTCGGAAGGGCTGGTTATATTTATAAGGATAAAGACAATAATTGACAAACATTTCAAAGGATAAGACCTATTTTAAAGCACAATGTGGTACCAACAATGTTTTCTGGATCTCCGAAATATCACAGAAAAATACAGTTAATAGAACTCATCTGGGCATGCATCTGGGCATACCTACGAAAGGATTTGATAGTGAAAGGGAAATCAAGACCAGCAAGAATGGCTTCACAGTGACCTAATAGTGAATTTTTCTAGCTCAAGTGATAATTTACAAAGTAAATTGAGTGTTCATTTAAGTGGAAGTGGAAGTGGCAGAGGAAACAGGTTGCGTTTATTTTTATTTTGTAGTGTCTGACTGTGATGAAACAGACATCAGATGTAAGTGATATTAGTAGTAGTAGTTCTAAAAAGTATTTTTCTTAATTTATTAACCGAGATGAACTCTAATACATATAAAATGTAATAATTATCCTGAAACTATAGGGCCACTATTTGGCAGCTAAGCCACGTTGCCACATCTAAGGCTCCGGCCTAGTGTAGAGTCGGCCATGAGTGTAAGGAAGTATGACCATGTTAGTCAAAATATTAAGAAATTGGGATGGCTTACGTTAGACCGCTGCTACAAATATCATATCGCTATTATGACTCATAAGGTTCTAAAAAATCAGTCTTCTTCCTACTTGTATAACAGATTTATTGCTCGAAGGAGCAAAGTTGACTTCAATTTCAGATTTAAATACCTCCTAGAAATCCCATTTTACAACACTTCGCTGTTTCGTCGTTCATTTACCTATAATTCAGTGAAAGTTTATAATGAAATCGCAGATGAATTGAAGCAAATGTCTGTAAACAGCATCAGGAAACATGTGAAGCAATTTTTCTTAAATTCTTGATTTTTTACTTTCACAGCAGAATGATTGTTGATCAGTTTTTTTCTCATTGTATGTATATTATCCGACTTGAAACAATTGTTTTAATGTGTTGCAATATGTTTTTTGCTTTGTGAATTTTGTTGCTTTTTTATGCAGGTTTTTATATGATTTGATTTCAAATTTTTCAGCTGCATGCATAATTTTACTATCCCCTGTATGACTGGCTTGTGCAATTATGCCTCTTATAATATGTATATCTATCTTTTTTGGATTTTTTCATCAATACTTCTTTTTCCATTATATTTTAGCATGTTACTTCACATTTATATTTTGTCAGTCAAGTGCTTTGAATCGGTTGAGTTGAGTAGCGTGAGCTAGACTCCGCCTATATAGGGATAATGTTATGTACATTTATGCCTTAATAAAGACCTTTACTACTACTACTACTACTACTAAAAAACCTACGCAACAACGGACGTAGAAATTGCTGCTGCTATTTGTCTTTGTGCCGTGAGCTATTATAATTTTTTAAACATTTATTATAAACAGAAAATTCGTAAACCATAAGCCAGAAGGGAGTCCCGCTTCTTTTTCAACTCGACGACAGGCATTTCATAGTGCTCGCTTATTCGCACCCAAGCGTCATGGATACTTTGCTTATCCTTGTGTTTCATATCCTTCAAGTTCCATAAAACAGGTTCTGTTTGATAGCACTCCAAAAACTATAATTCTCGTTCGTTAGACCAGATAGTGAAATAAATCATAAATACTGTCAAAAAGCAGCTAAATGAACGAGTGTGTGCATGCTCGCTCTCGTTTACCTCGCGAGAGCCTACAAGACCCTTTGACTCGGGCGCAAAAAGCCACGGAGAGCGACCGAGACGAGAACGAGAGAGCGAGACAAGACGAGAGCGCGCTGTACACACTGGCGTTCGGTCTGTCTCGGGGTATCTCGTCGAGTGTGTACAGCCGCCATTACGGTTTTGATTCAATATCGTGTATGATACTAGCCAGAATTTAAGCAATTCAAGAAATGAAATAAAATCTGATTTCAAAAATAGAGTAGTCTAATACAGTCTTAAATTCCATTCCAATTTTGATTCAAATTGCGGTTTTGATTCAATTTCGTGTATGATACTAGCGATAATTTAAGCAATCCAAGAAATGAAATCAAATATGATTTCAAAAATAATGTAGTCTAATACAGTCTAAAAATTCCATTCCAATCTTGATTCAAATTGCGGTTTTGATTCAATTTCGTATATGATACTAACCAATTATTTAAGAAATTCAAAAAATGAAATCAAATCTGATTTCAAAAATAAGGTAGCCTAATACAGTCTTAAATTCCATTCCAATTTTGACTCAAATTGTGGTTTTGATTCAATTTCGTGTATGATACTAGCCATAATTTAAGTAATTCAAGAAATGAAACTAAATATGATTTCAAAAATAAGGTAGTCTAATGCAGTCTTAAATTCGATTCCAATTTTGATTCAAATTGCGGTTTTCATTCAATTTCGTGTATGATACTAACCAATTTAAGCAACCCAAGAAATGAAATCAAATATGATTTCAAAAATAAGGTAGTCTAATACAGTCTTAAATTCCATTCCAATTTTTATTCAAATTGCGGTTTTGATTCAATTTCGTGTATGATACTAGGCAATTTAAGCAATCCAAAAAGTGAAATCAAATATGATTTCCAAAATAAGGTAGTCTAATACAGTCTTAAATTCCATTCCAATTTTGATTCAAATTGCGGTTTTGATTCAATTTCGTGTATGATACTAACCAATTTAAGAAATTCAAGAAATGAAATCAAATCTGATTTCAAAAATAAGGTAGTCTAATACAGTCTTAAATTCCATTCCAATTTTGATTCAAATTGCGGTTTTGATTCAATTTCGTGTATAATACTAGCGATAATTTAAGCAATCCAAGAAATGAAATCAAATATGATTTCAAAAATAAGGTAGTCTAATACAGTCTTAAATTCCATTCCAATTTTGATTCAAATTGCGGTTTTGATTCAATTTTGTGTACGAGTATGGTACTAGCCAATTTAAGCAATTCAAGAAATGAAATCAAATATGATTTCAAAAATAAGGTAGTCTAATACAGTCTTAAATTCCATTCCAATTTTGATTCAAATTGCGGTTTTGATTCAATTTCGTGTATGATACTAGCCAATTTAAGCAATCCAAGAAACAAAAATAAAATATGATTTCAAAAATAAGGCAGTCTAATACAGTCTTAAATTCCATTCCAATTTTGATTCAAATTGCGGTTTTGATTCAATTTCGTGTATAATACTAGCGATAATCTAAGCAACTCAAGAAATGAAATCAAATATGGTTTCAAAAATAAGGTAGTCTAATACAGTCTTAAATTCCATTCCAATTTTGATTCAAATTGAGGGTTTTGATTCAATTTTGTGTATGATACTAGCCATAATTTAAGCAATCCAAGAAATGAAATCAAATATGATTTCAAAAATAAGGTAGTCTAATACAGTCTTAAATTCCATTCCAATTTTGATTCAAATTGCGGTTTTGATTCAATTTCGTGTATGATACTATAGCCAGTTTAAGAAATTCAAGAAATGAAATCAAATCTGATTTCAAAAATAAGGTAGTCTAATACAGTCTTAAATTCCATTCCAATTTTGATTCAAATTGCGGTTTTGATTCAATTTCGTGTATGATACTAGCCAATTTATGAAATTCAAGAAATGAAATCAAATCTGATTTCAAAAATTAAGGTAGTCTAATAGTCTTAAGTTATTGGACGCGCGTACGCCGCTGGTTAGCTTCGGAAATCATCATCGGCGCTCGATTTTGCTACGGTACAGCCGTTCACTTGGATAAATTTGCGTTTCTAGCAACTTATGATAACGATTATACCAAAAGAACAACTAAAGCTCAAAAACGAAACGATTTTAATTTCATAAAAAAAGTCAATAACATAAAGAAGGGACCAGAATTTTCATTAGTTCTTAAAAGCAAATGCAATTTGCATATACACAGATGTCTCCCAAGCAAGGAACGTCGCTAGATATAGGTGTGTACTCCAGGTCTGTGAAACAAAGAACAAAGTGTGCTTGGATAGAAATGTCAGTGTCGTTCAAACGGAACTGGCTGGCATATTGATAGCTACTAAGGAACTAACCAGGAGAGATTTATCTGCCAAAAATATATAATAATCTGCACTGACAGCAGACAAGCACTTTCGACCATGAAAAGGACTCGCGTCACATTAGGGCTAGCACTGGAATGCCACCATCAAGCATTAGCCCATGTTTCAGACAAAAATATTGTTCTGATGTGGGCTAAAGGGCACAACAACAACAAACGCAACCGTATAGCGGACGGTCTATCCAGGAAAGCTGCTGACCAAAAAATTTTAGGACCATGTCTCCTTTCTGGAATGTCGACAACCACAGTAGCGGAAATAGCCAAGAAACACTCCCATCATGTCCAAATAGTAAAACGATGGGAAGAACTACAAGGATGTCGATTTGCCATGGAAACCCTAACAGGCTTTGGCATGGCATGGCAATAAGTACTTAACGATGACCAGGTCAAACTTACATCTTATGGTAGGATTCCTGACAGGCCATTGTCAACTCAAGAAACACCTCCACATTATGGAGTTATATAAGTGACACACCGATGTGTGAAAGCGAAGACGAAACTGTGTAACACGTCATATATGAGTGCCCAGAATTATCTTCTATTGGAGATTTTGCGTTCGCCGAGTCTTGACCTACATACCTGCACGCGTAAGGGAGATGTCCCCAATTTGCAGGATGGACGATAACCTTAGGAAACAGTTGTCGCCTAAGTGCAGAGGGATTACTCACCCTCCCCAAGTCCCCAATCTACAGATACAGATATATACAGTACTGCTTTGTATTCATTTTCCTGCCTATAGAATATTATTACACAATGAAATTGACTGTCCGCATCTGCTAAATCAAATCAACTTTAATATACCTAGACCAGCAGGCCGACAACAAGCTACTTTTTATTGTTCTACATGTCATACGAATGTAATGAAGAAGTCCCTTGTTCATACTATGTGCACTTTATTTAATTCTATATGTGATGCTTGTAACATTAACTGTGATAGTAGACAGACTGTTATAGTTACATACTTATCTAGGTTTTCTGAATCTAATTAACTATCTAGTATCTAGCGTATCAATTAATTTATAACACAGTAGCCACTGATTTCTGTAACATTCCCTGTTATTGGGTGTAACCTGTTGGGAATAAAGTATTATTATATTATATTATAGTAATAATAATAACAAAAATCTGTCTATTCCTCTGTTTCTCAGAATTGGGGGGGGGGGGGGGGGGATTTTACGCAAAGTATGTAGTACCAGGTTGCACTAGCAATTGTGCATCCGATAAGGGACATAAACAGAAATGGGTGAAAGGTATTCCTCGGAAGGGCTGGTTATATTTATAAGGATAAAGACAATAATTGACAAACATTTCAAAGGATAAGACCTATTTTAAAGCACAATGTGGTACCAACAATGTTTTCTGGATCTCCGAAATATCACAGAAAAATACAGTTAATAGAACTCATCTGGGCATGCATCTGGGCATACCTACGAAAGGATTTGATAGTGAAAGGGAAATCAAGACCAGCAAGAATGGCTTCACAGTGACCTAATAGTGAATTTTTCTAGCTCAAGTGATAATTTACAAAGTAAATTGAGTGTTCATTTAAGTGGAAGTGGAAGTGGCAGAGGAAACAGGTTGCGTTTATTTTTATTTTGTAGTGTCTGACTGTGATGAAACAGACATCAGATGTAAGTGATATTAGTAGTAGTAGTTCTAAAAAGTATTTTTCTTAATTTATTAACCGAGATGAACTCTAATACATATAAAATGTAATAATTATCCTGAAACTATAGGGCCACTATTTGGCAGCTAAGCCACGTTGCCACATCTAAGGCTCCGGCCTAGTGTAGAGTCGGCCATGAGTGTAAGGAAGTATGACCATGTTAGTCAAAATATTAAGAAATTGGGATGGCTTACGTTAGACCGCTGCTACAAATATCATATCGCTATTATGACTCATAAGGTTCTAAAAAATCAGTCTTCTTCCTACTTGTATAACAGATTTATTGCTCGAAGGAGCAAAGTTGACTTCAATTTCAGATTTAAATACCTCCTAGAAATCCCATTTTACAACACTTCGCTGTTTCGTCGTTCATTTACCTATAATTCAGTGAAAGTTTATAATGAAATCGCAGATGAATTGAAGCAAATGTCTGTAAACAGCATCAGGAAACATGTGAAGCAATTTTTCTTAAATTCTTGATTTTTTACTTTCACAGCAGAATGATTGTTGATCAGTTTTTTTCTCATTGTATGTATATTATCCGACTTGAAACAATTGTTTTAATGTGTTGCAATATGTTTTTTGCTTTGTGAATTTTGTTGCTTTTTTATGCAGGTTTTTATATGATTTTATTTCAAATTTTTCAGCTGCATGCATAATTTTACTATCCCCTGTATGACTGGCTTGTGCAATTATGCCTCTTATAATATGTATATCTATCTTTTTTGGATTTTTTCATCAATACTTCTTTTTCCATTATATTTTAGCATGTTACTTCACATTTATATTTTGTCAGTCAAGTGCTTTGAATCGGTTGAGTTGAGTAGCGTGAGCTAGACTCCGCCTATATAGGGATAATGTTATGTACATTTATGCCTTAATAAAGACCTTTACTACTACTACTACTACTACTAAAAAACCTACGCAACAACGGACGTAGAAATTGCTGCTGCTATTTGTCTTTGTGCCGTGAGCTATTATAATTTTTTAAACATTTATTATAAACAGAAAATTCGTAAACCATAAGCCAGAAGGGAGTCCCGCTTCTTTTTCAACTCGACGACAGGCATTTCATAGTGCTCGCTTATTCGCACCCAAGCGTCATGGATACTTTGCTTATCCTTGTGTTTCATATCCTTCAAGTTCCATAAAACAGGTTCTGTTTGATAGCACTCCAAAAACTATAATTCTCGTTCGTTAGACCAGATAGTGAAATAAATCATAAATACTGTCAAAAAGCAGCTAAATGAACGAGTGTGTGCATGCTCGCTCTCGTTTACCTCGCGAGAGCCTACAAGACCCTTTGACTCGGGCGCAAAAAGCCACGGAGAGCGACCGAGACGAGAACGAGAGAGCGAGACAAGACGAGAGCGCGCTGTACACACTGGCGTTCGGTCTGTCTCGGGGTATCTCGTCGAGTGTGTACAGCCGCCATTACGGTTTTGATTCAATATCGTGTATGATACTAGCCAGAATTTAAGCAATTCAAGAAATGAAATAAAATCTGATTTCAAAAATAGAGTAGTCTAATACAGTCTTAAATTCCATTCCAATTTTGATTCAAATTGCGGTTTTGATTCAATTTCGTGTATGATACTAGCGATAATTTAAGCAATCCAAGAAATGAAATCAAATATGATTTCAAAAATAATGTAGTCTAATACAGTCTAAAAATTCCATTCCAATCTTGATTCAAATTGCGGTTTTGATTCAATTTCGTATATGATACTAACCAATTATTTAAGAAATTCAAAAAATGAAATCAAATCTGATTTCAAAAATAAGGTAGCCTAATACAGTCTTAAATTCCATTCCAATTTTGACTCAAATTGTGGTTTTGATTCAATTTCGTGTATGATACTAGCCATAATTTAAGTAATTCAAGAAATGAAACTAAATATGATTTCAAAAATAAGGTAGTCTAATGCAGTCTTAAATTCGATTCCAATTTTGATTCAAATTGCGGTTTTCATTCAATTTCGTGTATGATACTAACCAATTTAAGCAACCCAAGAAATGAAATCAAATATGATTTCAAAAATAAGGTAGTCTAATACAGTCTTAAATTCCATTCCAATTTTTATTCAAATTGCGGTTTTGATTCAATTTCGTGTATGATACTAGGCAATTTAAGCAATCCAAAAAGTGAAATCAAATATGATTTCCAAAATAAGGTAGTCTAATACAGTCTTAAATTCCATTCCAATTTTGATTCAAATTGCGGTTTTGATTCAATTTCGTGTATGATACTAACCAATTTAAGAAATTCAAGAAATGAAATCAAATCTGATTTCAAAAATAAGGTAGTCTAATACAGTCTTAAATTCCATTCCAATTTTGATTCAAATTGCGGTTTTGATTCAATTTCGTGTATAATACTAGCGATAATTTAAGCAATCCAAGAAATGAAATCAAATATGATTTCAAAAATAAGGTAGTCTAATACAGTCTTAAATTCCATTCCAATTTTGATTCAAATTGCGGTTTTGATTCAATTTTGTGTACGAGTATGGTACTAGCCAATTTAAGCAATTCAAGAAATGAAATCAAATATGATTTCAAAAATAAGGTAGTCTAATACAGTCTTAAATTCCATTCCAATTTTGATTCAAATTGCGGTTTTGATTCAATTTCGTGTATGATACTAGCCAATTTAAGCAATCCAAGAAACAAAAATAAAATATGATTTCAAAAATAAGGCAGTCTAATACAGTCTTAAATTCCATTCCAATTTTGATTCAAATTGCGGTTTTGATTCAATTTCGTGTATAATACTAGCGATAATCTAAGCAACTCAAGAAATGAAATCAAATATGGTTTCAAAAATAAGGTAGTCTAATACAGTCTTAAATTCCATTCCAATTTTGATTCAAATTGAGGGTTTTGATTCAATTTTGTGTATGATACTAGCCATAATTTAAGCAATCCAAGAAATGAAATCAAATATGATTTCAAAAATAAGGTAGTCTAATACAGTCTTAAATTCCATTCCAATTTTGATTCAAATTGCGGTTTTGATTCAATTTCGTGTATGATACTATAGCCAGTTTAAGAAATTCAAGAAATGAAATCAAATCTGATTTCAAAAATAAGGTAGTCTAATACAGTCTTAAATTCCATTCCAATTTTGATTCAAATTGCGGTTTTGATTCAATTTCGTGTATGATACTAGCCAATTTATGAAATTCAAGAAATGAAATCAAATCTGATTTCAAAAATTAAGGTAGTCTAATAGTCTTAAGTTATTGGACGCGCGTACGCCGCTGGTTAGCTTCGGAAATCATCATCGGCGCTCGATTTTGCTACGGTACAGCCGTTCACTTGGATAAATTTGCGTTTCTAGCAACTTATGATAACGATTATACCAAAAGAACAACTAAAGCTCAAAAACGAAACGATTTTAATTTCATAAAAAAAGTCAATAACATAAAGAAGGGACCAGAATTTTCATTAGTTCTTAAAAGCAAATGCAATTTGCATATACACAGATGTCTCCCAAGCAAGGAACGTCGCTAGATATAGGTGTGTACTCCAGGTCTGTGAAACAAAGAACAAAGTGTGCTTGGATAGAAATGTCAGTGTCGTTCAAACGGAACTGGCTGGCATATTGATAGCTACTAAGGAACTAACCAGGAGAGATTTATCTGCCAAAAATATATAATAATCTGCACTGACAGCAGACAAGCACTTTCGACCATGAAAAGGACTCGCGTCACATTAGGGCTAGCACTGGAATGCCACCATCAAGCATTAGCCCATGTTTCAGACAAAAATATTGTTCTGATGTGGGCTAAAGGGCACAACAACAACAAACGCAACCGTATAGCGGACGGTCTATCCAGGAAAGCTGCTGACCAAAAAATTTTAGGACCATGTCTCCTTTCTGGAATGTCGACAACCACAGTAGCGGAAATAGCCAAGAAACACTCCCATCATGTCCAAATAGTAAAACGATGGGAAGAACTACAAGGATGTCGATTTGCCATGGAAACCCTAACAGGCTTTGGCATGGCATGGCAATAAGTACTTAACGATGACCAGGTCAAACTTACATCTTATGGTAGGATTCCTGACAGGCCATTGTCAACTCAAGAAACACCTCCACATTATGGAGTTATATAAGTGACACACCGATGTGTGAAAGCGAAGACGAAACTGTGTAACACGTCATATATGAGTGCCCAGAATTATCTTCTATTGGAGATTTTGCGTTCGCCGAGTCTTGACCTACATACCTGCACGCGTAAGGGAGATGTCCCCAATTTGCAGGATGGACGATAACCTTAGGAAACAGTTGTCGCCTAAGTGCAGAGGGATTACTCACCCTCCCCAAGTCCCCAATCTACAGATACAGATATATACAGTACTGCTTTGTATTCATTTTCCTGCCTATAGAATATTATTACACAATGAAATTGACTGTCCGCATCTGCTAAATCAAATCAACTTTAATATACCTAGACCAGCAGGCCGACAACAAGCTACTTTTTATTGTTCTACATGTCATACGAATGTAATGAAGAAGTCCCTTGTTCATACTATGTGCACTTTATTTAATTCTATATGTGATGCTTGTAACATTAACTGTGATAGTAGACAGACTGTTATAGTTACATACTTATCTAGGTTTTCTGAATCTAATTAACTATCTAGTATCTAGCGTATCAATTAATTTATAACACAGTAGCCACTGATTTCTGTAACATTCCCTGTTATTGGGTGTAACCTGTTGGGAATAAAGTATTATTATATTATATTATAGTAATAATAATAACAAAAATCTGTCTATTCCTCTGTTTCTCAGAATTGGGGGGGGGGGGGGGATTTTACGCGGTATAAAAATGTAATCTATGCAAATATGATGCCTGCATGGCCATTTGGGAGGAAATTAAAGCTACTGGTCAGGAATGGATAACCCATATAAAAAACAACATTACAGGACCGCGTTTTTGTCTGTCTGTGCATGCAAATCTTGGGAGCTTAGGACTTTGAAACGGTTTTTAGTTCCTACGAGAATATATCAGTATCTAACGAGACTGAGACTGTAACTACTTTCAAGGCTAGAATTTTTTAAGACACAAAATGAGGGAGGTTAAGCCTTATCTTTAATGTACCTTATTCGATCAAGTAGGATTTGATTTAGCGTTTGACATCTGTTGGAAATTAATTATTGGAATGTCAGTATTTTGCGTACCGAAGAAACTATTACGACAGAGGATCATTTGAAGATGAAAACTTGTCCCGCGTCCCGTCAAACTGCGCGAATTACCACCAAAATGGCAGAAATTAATGTCTTCGTGCAAAATGATCGCCAAGTTAGCTTAATAAGCTTTCTAAGAAATAGTTGAGTCTTACAATATAAATGATTCAATGGAGATTCATCACCTTCTTGGATATGACATACATCAACAGGGTACCAGTGGCACAACGAAAGTCTAGAAAATGTTTGAAGAACTAACTATATAATGTAGAGTTTAATCAATGTTATCTCCGCCACTGAACTGAAAGCCAGCCGTACGTTACGAATGTGGCTAAACTGAGTAACAAACTCCCTGTTTAGCGTAGTAAAATTGATGAAAAAGCTATTTCTTGTAAATAACAGTTTTTACAACCTAATTTTCTACGTAATCCGTTTTCCTCTACACTTCGCTGCTCTACGAGCTGAGACGCGCGCTGCAGCTTTATAGGAAGTATGTTTTAGTGTAGCTTTTTATATGCTTTCAACTATCCGCATCTCTCTGTAAGAGTATCTCACAAATACACATGCAAATAGGTGTTACTTTAGGCGTACGGGATACATCACTTTTTATTATTAAGATTACCTATTGGGTTCTAGTAGGCCTTATGACGTCATTGTACCACAGGATATGGGACATAATTGAATGTAACTTTTATACAGAAGAATAATTACATTCAAAGATAATATAATTATACGATTAGAAATTAACGTTTATATCAAAACCCTATCAGTGAATGAAGTAATATGTTAATTTTATTATACAAAACAAACTTAATTCCCAGACATCCTTTTGAAACCAAATTCGTTTCTGCAAATATTCGATTCCAAGGTATTCGATCGTTTTCCCAACACTAGCCGCAACATCAACCACCTTGTCAACGGCCAATCAAAAGCAAATGTTTCAAGCGACTGCGCAAAACACATGGCGGGCTTTGAAATCCTAACCTTATTTGTCAAGTGAAGTGTTCAACAAGTCAGTTTTTGTTTAGACCGTTCAAAAAATTTAAAAAAAGTGTGAAATTTTCGATGAAAACATGGCTCAAAGAACAAAAAATTACCCGAACACAGTGAACCTTGAAACGATAGCGTGCGAAAAGTATATGGCGAGATTGTTGAACAAAGAAAAATATGTGACTAGTCCCATGCTATCCCAGAAAGCGAAGGATAAGATGGTAAAACAGGTTCCAACCAATATAAGCCAGATAACAAAGTACAGACAAACCGTTAGACAGCAAAATATGCCTTCTCCAAAACGTGTTCGTAGTCCTGATACACTAGCACACTTTAATGATGATTCAGTTGTTGAAGTTACTGTTAAAACAACAAATCCGCCTAGACAGAGATCCCGATCTACGACGGTAGAGAGGGAGCCCTGGAGCCAACTATTGAAGCAGCGCCGAAGTGGAGATAAAATTTCGTTGTTTGGGAATTTCGATCCTTTGAGAACTTTACACTTCCTTGCTAAGGAGTTGCAGTACCAATTACAGTCTGCCTTGCCAGGTATGTTGCGCTTCTAGCTTGGTTTAATAGAAATTATTATTGTTTGGAAAGATGACAGCTGATTAGCGGCTTTTGCAGTGCCTTTCTGTAAGCAGTAATTACAAACAGAATGTTGATATTCGCTAAGTGCAACTTTCCTCCTATGATTAGGAGTAGTTGCATTTTTAGTAGAAATTGACTCTGAACCATATCTGACCTATCAGCTGATTATGGTAACTGCCATATTTTCTCAACTATCTGTAACAGTAGGGTTTATTTAAGGCATCAAAATTGGTGATGCTTTACTGGCTTTAAGGAACAGTAGAAAATAACCTTGCGATAAAGGTGAAAACAAATAACATATTTTTAGTTTTTCGGTTGATTTGTGAAACCTCATTTTGAACATACAACCTGAGTTAGTTAGAATGGAAGTGTAGCTTCACCACAAATCAGCATCGGCAATCTTCAGATTCACATTAATTTATCTAAAGTTCATATTAGCTTAAGTTTCATTCGTTTTGTAACCTGAATCTAGTCTAATACTGGTTCATAGAAAAAAATATGATAATATAATTTAAAAAACCGGCTTCCAATGTGTTTAGGTTCATCATATTTAAAAAGCCATAAGTTATCATATAATCATAACAAAGTATTCTACTTACAATATTTTTAATAGTCTAGTAGAGTGGTTCTCAATGTAAGTGACACCCTTTTACCATTATTCCAGATGTCATTTGCCCCTTAAAAATAAATGAATAATATCCAATCACTACATAACTACATATCATTGAACAGATTTATATATTTTGATTAACTTACAACATATGAATTATTTTTTTATGCTGGTTTAAGTCAATGAGAAGTTTGACTTTATTTTTAGCTAACACTTTAATGAGTAAAAATACTAAAAATTAAAATTTAATATAACAATTCTAGGCTTGGAGTAAATTACCTGTTTAAATTAGAATTAAATATAATCAAGGTATAATTCAGTTAGCACAAGTTTTTGGTTTTGGTATACAGTGTTCATTGGAATTACCTACGTATTATTATTATTGTCTAAGTATAAGTTGTAGCCAAAATGTTCATCACCACTTTTACACTTAGTTTTTGACCCAGAAAGACATTGAAAGGCAGGTTTGTCAAAAAATTACAATAGATAATACAAAATTCTAGTAGATATTACCAAGTGCATGTTTACTTTTACAGATGATAGCACAGTTCAGCAGATGGTATCAGACATGCAACATGCACTAAAAAGAATACCACCTGAGGTTGCGTCAACAGTCCATTTACAACAGGCGATCGATATGTTCCCCTCAAGGAAAAGCTCATCAGGTTCTGAAAATAATGTGAGTTTATATCCATCCTCCGATCATATTTAGTAGTTGTAGATTGATAGCTTTATGCTTCTTACAAGAGCATTAAAATACTGTTTCAAATGGAGCATGTTGTAGCAATATGGCAATCTCCTAGTTATATGAAAAACATTATTTTATGATAGAAAATACTTATGTGTCCAAAAAAATTGATCTGATACAATTTATATCATCTGATTTTTATGTTTTATCCAATTAGGAGGTGTGAATATTCATTAGCTATATAAAGTGACTAAATGCTGTTGTATATTTAGTTCTACACTGTACTATATACTACCTAGTTTTACATGTTCATAATTTTTGGCAATATTTTATTAAATTGCAGTTGAGAAAAGTCAGCACAGCGACTGCTGCCACTCAAACACCTCCAAGTACTGAAAAGGAAGATAGTCTCAGATTGCAAAAAATAATGGAAGAGAGCACAATAAAGCTAGAGGCTAGCTGTAAACAAATGGAAAAGCTGTGCACTAAACTGAAGGAGGAAAAAGACTCTTTGGAAAAGTCCCTGGCTGAGGAAAGAAAAACAGTACAGAGCTTAGAACAAAAAGTATGGGACCTGGAACTAGAGAAAGTGAGACCGTGAAGTTCTTAGGTTGGTATTTAAATAAATATCTTACGTTTTTCAGAAAGATATCCTAGAGCCGAAAATAACGATGTTGGAAGAAGAGAAGCTGAAGTTAGAGAAGAGCCTCACTGACTTGACCAAGAAAACGGAAATGCTGATATCGTCAGGTGAAAGAGATCAACTCAAAAATGAATTAACCGAAGCAAGAAACTCAAACTTTTGTTTGGAGCAGGAGCTGTGCAAGGTTAAACATCAGCTTAGGCTGAATACGATAGAGAAGGAAAAATATATAGCCATTTTGTCAGTGAGAGATAAGCAAATCAATGAAATCAGGAATGAAATGACACAGCTTCAAGAAGTAGTCAACGAGCAGCTTTTGGAACTACATAATAGTGCCTTCCAGTCAATGCCCACCAGTGAACATATTGCCAGTAAGTTTTTATAGAGGGTGTCACCTCAAATTTTCTAGAATCTGATTCTACACCTCAGAAGATCAATTAAACAACTTTGGTCTATAAATTCTTGCTTAAGGATCTAACACTCCTCAAGTGGAGTGATTTTTATCTATTGTCTCAAAGACCATTCCTATGTTTACTAATTTGAATTAGGATATCTGATTGCTGGTATATAAAACTGCTCTTAGTAGTGGAACACCAATTTTCATGAGAATTTTTTTTAACTTGATGTATGATCTTAATTCTAAAGAAAAAAAAACGCAAAAAGGACGGATTTCCATACACACCTTCACGCCAATTTATAGGATCGTAATCGAAATCCTTTTTCTTGCGAAAAAATTTCCTGCGAGTTACACTATAAGGGGGGCCATTTTGGTATAAAATTTTGTGAAAAAATATGGTATTTTACAGTTACATAATCTGTTTATCAAATTGAGAAAATTATTTCGAAACACCAAATAAGTACAAAGTCTGTTGAGTGGTTGAGTAAGAGGATCACAATCAGCCTGTTTTTCTAATACCTGTAACCTGTAAGGCAGAATGGAAGGTACAGTGCTCTAAATTTGAGCAAAATTCAACTACCCTCTTTTTCAGTAAGTGGACAGAATGCACTTCTTTGATGGCCGTAAAATGACTCCTATAGCATAAAAACAATAAATATAATAATAATAATAATAATAATAATATTTATTTGGCAAGGTATAAACATTTGTACACAGGCAAATAAATATGAGAACACTCACTGAAGGTAAAACCTTGTGCGTGAGGAAGTGTTCAAAACTTTTATAAAATCATCTTAATATGTAATTTACTTAAAAATAATAAAACATCAAGACATTAAGTTTTAATTATACTGTTTTCCTGTAAATAGCTGATGTATGTTGAATAAACATCTATACTACTACTAAAAGACTAGATATACAAAATAGCTAAAAAAAATGCATTCACACGAAAGTATAGACAATGTATATTTTTTTTATTTATTTAGTATCATAGTATATATTTTTTACATCAATGTACTGATGCACCTGATACCTGGGAATGCTAGCTATCCAATTTTTCAACATCGATTTAAACAAATTAATAGATTGGACGTGTCTCATATAATCTGGTATGAGATTATAAGATCTAGGGCCTAAAAATAAAAATGACCTTTGCATCACATTTTTTGCAGGTTTGGGAACATCTAGTTCATTTTTATTTCTAGTTTTGTAGTCATGTGATGAGGTGCTATGTCTATATTTTTTCTTATATTGAGATATTATTATGTAATGGAAGAATAATTGCCTGACATCAAAGAACTTTGTTTCTTTAAATAATTCTTCAGTTGGGTATCTATAAGGTTTATTGTAAATTATTTTCAAGATTAATTTTTGTGCTATCTCCAAAACTTTCATGTGTTTTTCATTTGCTCCTCCCCAAACACTGATTGCATACACTATGTGACTTTGCACTACTTGAAAAAAACAAACAAAAAGAACGAGTGAGCATTTAGATAAAATTGATCAATCATCAACTCTCGGGATACTGAATTTTGTCTCATTATTTATATTCATCAAAAATAACCAGACAAAAAGAAATAAGCAAATATTTTTTACCGATTACAATAGACGGTAATGTTGTTTCAAGAACAGGCCAACAACAAGCTACAAGTTCCTTAAAACACACGAAAATATCAAAACTGAGTTACAGTTTAGGTAACGTTAATTAATTATCTTTTCATTAGCTGTTTTCTTTTTCAAGAAGTTAAATACTGTTAGGCAATATTATCAAAAATTACCAGTTTATTTTTACCAATACAATAGACGCTACACCCTTCTATTTTCTAAAAAAGGCTGCACTAAAATTGTGTCAGTCCTTCTAATTTCTAAGTTCTAACTGATCGTGATTTGTGAGATCTTTTTACGTCAGTACACAATGAGTAACTGAATAAAACCACAAAATAGGGGTAATACGAAACCGAAGAGTTTCATTCTAAATAGAGAAATATCAAAACCATCACATCGCAGATAGGTTCATTTTCAACAATAGATTTTGTTTATCAAAATACAAGCAATCACCTTATATTTTCATTTCACTTTTAAGCCAGTTCGCCTGCTACAAATGCTGACAAGAAGAAACCTGTAAGTGGCATAGGCGATTCTACGATCTCAACTATCTATAGCAGTGAAGAACACCAGCAACATTATAGCGCAAAGTCCAATCATTCCTTCAGAGATCTACCTTCAGGCGACGTTGATCTGTCAGCCGCCATGCAAGACTATCCTGACAGTACGTCTGTGAAGCTTGATGCATTTAAGGATGTAAGAAAATGAAAATTTATTTTATTCGCGAATGTTAAGGCTAAAAGTAGGCAGGATATGATGCACGAACTGTATATAACAGAACAGACACTGAATGTAGGCATGAGTTATCTCAGTCCTCCTCGCCTTTCCACGCATCATATTACGACTTCACGATAGTGAGTGACATGTTGTATACAGTCCGTGATACTACGTATGATTTTGAGGTTACGAAAACTTTTTGAAATTGTTTTGTGTCGAATGAAATTTACTAACAGGCTTTGCTTTAGCTTCGACACGTTAGAGCGATGGAAATTAAGTAGAACTACATTATGATGCACTCAACCAAACCAAAACTCCCCTGTTAATGTCAAAAAATCAGTTAGGTTAGGATTAAGAAGCAATCAGTTTGTTGTTCCTAATCATCCAATTACGTTGCTGCCACTGTGCACCACACATAAGTAAGTTAGGATATCAGATTAATATGGAAGGAAAAACTATAATTTTTGAGGAGCTGTCTCATTCTTACTTATAATTACTGAGGTCTAAAGAGCATTCTCTGATATGCAAAAACTATTTTAATGTGATTGAAATGAATCCTGTTATCAGTATCATATCATCCATTGGCATGTAATATTATCTGTTGGCGAATAGTAAATAGTAATAGGAGCTGTCTAGAGATATATTCATATTATAATATATCAGTATATGGCGGCTAACTCAAGAAATAGCTAGGTTCTGTCATTCATCCCCAATAACAAGTGGCCTATTTTTATGATGGTCGGCAACGCCACATGTAAGGATTTTAGGATAAATTAAGAATGAGTATTTTGATCTTCGTTCGTCTAAAGGAATCCGAATAAAGATTTTGGACTTTTTGAGGTGAAACTCAAGATCAAGCGTGCCAGAAATTTTTGATATTGGCTCTGCGATACTAAAACTCAAAACATCGGCCGGATTTGTGATCACCACCCTTAAATTAGCCAGGATATGAGATTTCATATTTATAGAAAGCCGAATAAAGATTTTAGACTTTTTGAGGTAAATCTGAAGATCAGGGGGTTGAAAATTCTTGATATTGGTTCTGAGAGACTAAAACTTAAAACATCGGCCAGATTTGCAAAGACCACCCTCAAATCATCCAGAATACTGAATTTCATGTTTATAAAAATCCGAATAGAGATTTTAGACTTTCTGATGTAAAACCGAAGATCAAAGGGTGTCGGAAATTTTTGATATTGGTTCTGCGAGACTGAAACTTAAAACATCAGCCAGATTTGTAATCACCGCCCTCAAGTTATCTAGTATACGGGATTTCATGTTTATAAAAAGCCGAATAAAGATTTTAGACTTTTTGAGGTGAATCTGAAGATCAGGGGGTTGGAAATTTTTTATATTGGTTCTGCGTGACCGAAACTTAAAACATCGGCCGGATTTGTAATCACCACCCTTAAATTAGCCAGGATACAGGATTTCAAATTTATAAAAAGCCGAATAAAGATCTTAGACTTTTTGAGGTGAATCTGAAGATCAGGGGGTGGTTCTGTGTGACCGAAACTTAGAACATCGGCCGGATTTGTAATCACCACCCATAAATTATCCAGGATACGGGGTTTCATAGTTATAAAAAGCCGAATTAAGATCTTAGAGGTCACACTGAAGATCAAGATTGTCGAAAATTTTCGATCTTCGTTCTGAGCCTGTCGCTGAATCACATCAAAACATGGGCCGGATTTGTTGATATTAGAATTTTTATGTAAACAAACAACTGTCCTTGGTGTAGTTACTAACATATATCTTACTTTTTTCCTAACGAAGATTAACCTTTAGTTTAATTGAAATTGCGAAATGTTTATTTGTTTATATGTATAACAGAAAATGAGATGTTTCCATCCATCCTATGTTGAAAAATATCTTTTTTTTTCGTTTACCAGCGATCGTACATGGTAGATGAATTTTATGAATACCTATGTAAGTCATATGGATTTTTATAGGATATTGACTTGGAAAAAGTAGATTCGCATTCTAGTATCAGGAGTATGATGAGTGAGATCAAAAGAACTGCATACGTAGTGGCGAATACTCATAGGGAATGCAGTATTGCCAACATTATGAGCAGTGTTCCTTGAAAAGTGAAGTGTAAAGATTAATTTTAGACCCACGGTCTGTAAATATTGTACAAAATTGTAGTGTAACGCCGAGTTTTAATGTTTTGTTTTTACACTTTATAAGTGAAATATGAAAATAAATATACAAGAAAATATACAGAGCTTTATTTCAGTAAATTTATGATGGCGGGCTTTTTAAGCCAGCTGATCTATTTATGGAGAATAACTAATTATTGGTCAATTTTTTTCTCAGCTTTATTAGCAGTCAGGATGGCTACTCCCTATAAGCTAATGTGATGGCTAGTACAATATTACGCATATTTGTACATGTTAACATTTACTCTTAGTTTGTGATGAGACAGGTATTGGACAACTGGAATGGTGGTATAACTATTGGCGGAAGCAAAATATCCAACTTAAGATTTGCTGACGATACAACCCTTATTGCTGCTTCTCGGGAAGAACTAGTAGCTCTATTAAACATCTTAGAGCAACACAGTGCAGCATATGGTCTTGGTATTAACTACAACAAGACCAAGGTTATGATCGTAGATAGAGAGCACGATAATCATCGAGAAATAAAGTCAATAGGCCGTTGTGAAGTAGTTCAAAGTTTTGTGTACCTAGTTCACAACATGTCTGTTAAGACATTGTGGCTATGATGATGTACATGTTGTCCAACGATGTTTCTGAATTGTAAATCGAGTGGCAGTTTCCTTTTCAGTCTTCTGGTCTCGGGTAGTAACAGTGGCGGTAGTAGTGGATTGGGATGATCGTCGTGTCTGTCTGTCTTTCTCATTTGACGTCCTCTACATAAGGAGTCTTGAGGTCTCTATGGACTGTATCAGTCTTCACTCATTGCCACCAATTCTTGAGTGGTCTGATACCCAACCGAGATGGTACAGAGTTGCGTGAAGCTAGTAAGCTGACAGTATTATCTCATATCACTTTTGATGTAATTTCTCCTAAATTCAAGGCCTTCAAAGCGGCCTGGGAGTCCAAGAGTATTATAGTAGTCTTGTTTCGGTATTAGCTATGAAATCCCAGCTTATTTGCATAAGCCCAGATGACTATTCCAGCCTGGAAGACTGTACAATATTGTCCTAGGCGGTTGATCAAATAATATCGACTTTAAAGCTTCAAACGGAATTTTTAACGTCGTTAGGAAATAAAGTTAAATGAATCCCAAGGGCGTAGCTAGAATTTTATTTAGGAGGGGAACAAACAGGGGTATTAACATCATTAATACCCCCATGGAGAACTCTTTTAACGCAGTTTTAAATAAGTGTGCAAGGTAGTCAGTAATAGTTGATGTTTACAGAAGCCAGGAGGAGACGTTATTTGTATTTGAAAGACCTTTTTTCACTTGTTATTTAAGGGTTTGATAGTTCAGTCCAAAGGTTACATGGTACAAAAACGTTTATTATAGAAAACAGTAATTTTTTACGTTAGCAGAAAATTGTGAGGTTCTTTGCAAAACCGTTTTATTAGTTCACCTGCAATTTTATCTCAATTTTTGAGTACCAACTTTCTATGTACACGGAAAGGTGGAAAAGAATATGTCTGCATTCCTTAAGGTCTAGTTCCCTAAAGACGGGTTCTCACGATTCAGTTTCGCTGAATCAGTTTGACTGATTCAGTGATACTGAGCAGATAATGAACGTGTGAACACCTTTTCAGTGAAACTGATCAGTGGGTTTGTGCTTGAGTCAAACTGAGAGCCAGTCCTACTTTTCATTCAGTTTGACTGAATCAGTATTGAAAAATATACAAACGTTACTTTTATCAATGCTAAATAGGTTAAAATTATTTATTAAAACTGAACAGTGTGAACGAACACCGCTTTCAGTATCACTGAATCAGTCAAACTGATTCAGGGAAACTGAATCGTGAGAACCCGTCTTTAGGTTCTCTTTTGTCACACCTTTGTTCCGCTACAGGTTATACCCATAGTTCTGCTTCATTATTGAATATTTGTGATTTCTATTTAATACCAATCAGTGACATATTCAACATTACAGTGGCATCAAACTAAATAAAGCAGGCAAAGTTTTATCAGCAAAACTAAACGAAGGAAAACCGTTTGCTTCCAAAAATTTCCTGGAGACTCAGACCAGTAGTTGGAGCGATGTTGCAGAACTTGTAAATGAATTCTAATGGCAGTTGCAGTTTTGGCTGAACCAAACTACGAGGATCCTTTATGATAGAAGTTATTCTTTTGATATGATTTATGCATGTGTCCATGTCGACAGTGTTTGAGTGTAATGCATTAACAACAGGTTCCAATATGCCTAAATCCTTTATGATAGAGGTTATTATTTTGATATGATTTATGCATGTGTCCATGTCGACAATGTTTGAGTGTAATGCATTAACAACAGGTTCCAATATGCCTGAATATTTGCATATCAAACCATCAACTCATATAATGAACTCACATAAGGTTATATCTCCTCTCAACTGTTGACTATATAACTTCTAGCTACATTTTTCGATTCCATCGGACTCGTAGCATGTGATATGAAACATAGTAGTTGACAAATATAAAAGAGTGTACTTTACATGTTCTAGGTGTTGCTGACGCAACAGCCAATTTCTGTTGTAATTCACCCAGCGCTTGATGATAAAAATCTGTCCGTTACATTTCTGTATGCTCCGTGAATGAGTCACATGTGGTCGTTCTAGGGATTCCCCGCAGCGAGAACTCAAAACGACTCGCTTATTTCCGTTATAGCGCCGCAACGACTGGACTGCAACTGACGTAATTAAAAACTTAATTTTGTACATGTAATTTTGTAGCAAACCGTCTGCCTTCAGAAGATAAAGCCGCTTTGTTTTATTTATTTTCAGTTGGCCGCGCGTACTTATTAACATTTATTAAAACTTGCCGTGTATATAAAACTTTCATGGATATAAACACTGTTGGCAATTCGTGCGCTCTTAATAGATTTATGAGGTGATTTCGTTTCAGTCCTGACCTGAGGTGTGGCGGAAGCTTTATAGTACTGCAAACAGGCGTTAGAATGGTTAATAAGAAGGTAGAACGTACGCTTATTAACTGACGAAAACCACGCGTTCTGATCATAGTCCAGTGGCCAGAGGTTTTAACTCTGTCTTAGACGACTTTCTTACAAACTGTTTTACAAAAAACCTTAAGGCATGGTTCATAAACACATCGGTTTACTTCTTTACATTAACGACTTGTTTTACTTCTGTGTCATCGGCAATGACTGCTCTGGTCATTAGCCTCGTGTTCTGTGTAGGCTTTGTTACTGTTTCCCGGTGCCACTCTAGGGACAGCACTGTTAATTAGAAGCCAATAGTGAAGGCTCAGGTGGGGATTCTTCGCTGAGCTTTTTTATGGATATTTATTTTTGATTGACAAAACCAGAAATAAATTTTCGCCTCTAACGAGAATCGAACCCAAAACCTTCCGCTGACGAGCCCTCTGCCCTAACCACTGAGCCAACCCACCCTCCATTAACCTTATTGAATAAAAAGAGAATCCAAACCTGATCCAACCAACTACAGGCCTTTAGCTGTGCTTTCTTTGATCAGTAAAGTGATGGAGAAGTTCGTCAACAAAGAGCTCATGTAATACCTTGAGCTCTATGACTTAATCAATGACAGACAATATGGATTCCGACTTCAAAGATCAACTGGAGATCTACTGGCTTACGTCACAAATGTGTGGAGCAAACTCATGAATTCGTTTAACGACGAACACGTCATTGATCTTGCTATTTCAAAGGCATTCGATCAACTGTGGCATGCAGCTCTCCTAAACAAGCTTCCGTCATACGGCCTCCCTGCAAAGCTTTGCAGTTGGCTCGCAGACTTTGTCTCAGGTCGAAAAATCTGTGTTGTGGTAGAAAGCTTTTCCTCTTCCATCCATAACATCAATACTGGGATTCCACAGGGATCGGTATTGGCGCCGACATTGTTTCTGCTTCACATCAATGATTTACTCTCTAATACTTCAAGCCCAATTGACAGTTTTGCGGACGACAGTATTTTACAAGCAGGCATCATGAACAAATAGACCGATCTTTGTGGTCAAGCTGAAATACAGAAGGCTGACAGCGGGTGTTTTGTTTTCAAAGGATCTGGCGACCATTACCGCTTGAAGGGCTCAAGAATTTGATCAGGTCGCTATTACGAGCATACAGATGATCGGAAGGACCGACAGAAGAGACTACGTAGATGATAAAAAACAGTTTTTTTTATAACTGAGCAGACCGCGCAGGCAGAGCCTAAATACCAGAGTACCGCGGCTGCTGTGAAAGGGTTACTTTCGGGAAAGTTTGTTAACGCGAGATTTGAATGGGCCAATACCCGCAGGCCCAATAAATACATCTTCTGGCAGTCCATTCCAAGCCAGCCTTGGACATCCTGAGAATAAATGTGCGGTTGTACCGCTCAGTTCTTGATGTATGAAGAACAACCGTCTTAGGATGAGATGCGGCGGTCGCACGGGTACATCTGGTAGGAGCAGTGAGCGGCGGAACGATAGAGGATAGCTCAGAGGAGCAGATTCCTTTGGAATATCGGTAGAAGAGTGAGAGGTCACCAACAACACGCCGGTGAGAAAGTGACTGAAGGTGGCGCGTTAAGGCCGGATCGCCAGTTAGTCGAATTGTCCTTCTCTGGACGGCATCTAGTATCGACAGGGTAGTAGGGGCAGCAGCTTCCCAGACATGAGAGCAATACTCCAGGCAAGGTCTTATCTGGGCTTTATATAGCGTGAGGAGGTTACTGTCATCCGCAAAACTGTGGATTGGGTTTGTAGTGCTAGAGAGTAGATCATTAATATGAAGCAGAAACAATGTCGGAGCCAATACCAATCCCTGCGGAACCCCGGCATTGATGCTATGGAAAGAAGAGGAAAAGCCGTCTACCACGACAGAGATTTTTCGACCTGAGAGGAAGTCTGCGAGCCAACTGCAGAGCTTAACAGGGAGCCCACAAGACGGGAGCTTGTTTAGGAGAGCTGCATGCCACAGTTGATCGAATGCCTTTGAAATATCGAGAGCAACGACGTGAGCCTCGCCAAATGACTGGATGAGTTTGCTCAACACATGTGTCATGTAAGCCAGGAGATCTCCAGTTGATCTTTGGTGTCGGAATCCAATCCTTTGGTATCTGAATCCAATCCTTTGGTGTCGGAATCCAAGATATTCCAAATTCGACCAACTCACCCATTTATATACAGGGTGAGTTTCTAGTACCGGCTCGGTCGATAACTCCACTATTGTAGAAGATAGCGAAAAAGGTTGTACATAAAAGTTGTAGCCTCGGATATGCTCCTTGCTCATAAAATATTTAGATTTATACAGGGTGATCCATAACTACGTGGTAATGCAAACATGCATTTTTTTTTAATGAGACACCCTATATATTATTCCATATTCAAATTCTACTAATGATTTCCGTTCTTCCAATATAGGATATTGTTACATTATACAGGATGTTTCAAAAGTTATGACCATTTTTATATCCAAATCGCTTTCAAATGAACGTACTGTATATCAATAAGTAATGAGTCAAAAATTATTCTTTTTACATGAGAAGATTAAGAATATCCTCTAGTTTTAAAGTCGGCTATAAACGAAGCCCGTGACGCATATTCGTATACAGGGTGATGTAGAATGCAAAATCTAGATTTTCTCTTTTTTTAAATGTAACCCCCAATATTTTATTATCCCAAAGAATTGCCGTTAATGTGCTCTTTCATCTTTGTATAGCACTTGTTATGACTGCATTCATTAGTTTCTGAGATATTTCGATTTTTCTACAAATTTTAAATATACCTTGTATTTGTTTACTAAAATTTATTTATTTTGAAAAAATACTATCAAATTTTATTTTTGCTTAACAAACAACTAAAATATAAGGCCATAATAGTACTTGTCAAGTCAAAACACTGAATTAACGAGATGATATAGGTCAAGTGTGCTGAGGAAACAATTTTAGAGACGTCATGCATAATTATCAAGCAGATGTATCAGGTAGGCTATGAAATATTAAACGACACAGTCCAAATAAAACGGTTCTTCAATCTTTCAAACGCATAATTTTAGAGTGCCTCTGTTCTGGATATTGTTGTTCATAGTTGATATATTCTAGAGGCAAGTAGAAAATTTCTCAATGATTCTCCTAAATACCCTCAATGAACAAATTAATTTTGAAGGCTGGTTTTTCACACAGTACGGAATTATTGACCAGGTTATGAAAACTGTCAATTTTTCAAAGCCTACCTGATAAATCTGCTTGATAATTATGCATCACGCCTACGGAATTGTTTCCTCAGCATACTTGACTTTATTATCTCGATGATCTAGGGTTTTGACTTCATCAAATAGCATCATGACCTTATAATTTAGTTGTTCGTTAAATAAAAAAAATAAATTAGATAGTACTTTTCAAAATAAATAAATTTCAGTGCACAAATAGAAGCTATATTTTAAATTTACCGAAAAATCTAAATATCTCGGAAACTGATGGACAACAACAATTGCTATACAAAGATGAAAGAGCATATTAAAAGCAATTCTATGGGATAATAAAATATTGGGGGTTACATTTAAAAAAAAGAGAAAATCTTGATTTTGCGTTCTACATCATCCTGTATGCTAATATGCGTCACGAGCCTTTTTTATAACCGATTTTAAAACAAGAGGATATTTTTAATCTTCTCATGTAAAAAAATTAATTTTTGATTCATTGCTTTTTGGTACACAATATGTTGATTTGACCGCGATTTGGATATTAAAATGGTCATAACTTTTGAAATACCCTGTATAATGTAACAATACTCTATATTGGAACAACGGAAATCATTAGTAGAATTTGAATATGGAATAATATATAGGGTGTCCCATTTGAAAAAATGTATGTTGTGTCACCACGTAGTTATGGATCACCCTGTATAAATCTAAATATTTTCAGAGCAAGGAGCATATCCGTGGCTACAACTTTTGTATACAACTTTTTCCGCTATCTTATACAGTAGTGGAGTTATCGACCGAGCCGGTACTAAAAACTCACCCTGTATGTCAGTGAGTCATCACATAAAACGAATAAATTAACAACCATCAAAATCGTAACAGAAAGGAAATAACGTACCAGCCCCACTGCCACTACCCATATTCCTGACAGATGGATATGATTCCACAGAACGTGAAAAATGGCACCAAATATACGCCAGCAAGATAAAACACCAACTTAATTGAAACGATCGCGTAGGCGAGTGAAATACATGTCATTGTCAGATTATAATTTAATTTACATATGACTGACAAGTACGGATACAGGTTTGCACTACGGCTAACGTAAAGCTACTGTAATTCTTCATATAGGGTGATTTGCTGTATATGTCTAGATCTAGAAGGTCTGAGAACTGGGATGCCTACATTGATGTAACTAAAATGCTATATTGATGACATTTATCAATTTACTACCATGAAATAGCATTTATTTTCTACTCCATAAAACTCAGCTATGTATGTTTGCCGTGGTATGACAGATATATGACAGATACTGTCGATTCTATCAACATGCACATTTTGACGAAGGCTTCGACGAACGCTTTTTTTTTTTTTTTTGATGACCCATCCTATTGGCTATTAGAGGGCTATTTTTAGGTATCATTCAATGGTATTTCATCACTATCGAAAACAGAATGTCAATTATTGATGACACCTTTGTAAAAAAGATTTTAGAATTTATGTGCCTAGGTATCATAATAACACCAGAAAATCAACTCAATAAGATTGAAAACCAAGGCACGGCTCAACAAAATACTCAGCTGTCGTAAGACCTTTTTTTCAGGAGCCGTCCAACCTTGCTGTCCCCGTCAATACTTAAGCCTAAAAGGCCTATTGTATTATTGCTCCTCTCTTTTACAGTATCTACTCCAGCAATCTGGATCCCTGCATAAGTTTATGCAGTTTACCTACTGGTCTCGGTGCTGAGCTGTACTCCATTGGTTTAGCTTGGTCTTCCCAAAAAGCTGTGTTGTCTCTTGTGATCTAGCGCTTCGCACTCACAGAGCACATGTAGGGCTGACTCGGTTCCTCTTCCGCACAATCTGCAGTTGAGGTCTCCATTGTAGAGTCCCATTTTATTCAGGTGTTCCTTCAGGCCAGAATGTCCTGTGAGGAGACCCGTCGTTATTCGGAGCTGATTTCTACTCAAGGAGAGCAGTGTTTCAGCTATTTTATTGCATGGAGCTTTAATGCATGTTTTTCCATGAACACATCCTGGCAACAAGTTCCACTGCTGCTTGTGCTGGCGTTTTATCCATTCTCCGACCTGGTGTCTGATTGTGCTTTTAGGCACCCCCAGGGCGGGTTCTGCTCCAATGTATAGGGCAGACGAGCCTTGTCTTGCTAGCTCGTCCGCACTTTCATTGCCTCGTATACCTGAGTGTCCAGGCACCCACTCCAAAGTTACTTTGTTGTGTTCTGCCAGTCTTCCCAGTTCTTGTAAACATTCCCAGACTAGAGCAGACGTAACTTTGGGCGCTTCTAGTGCCCTAAGTGTAGCCTGACTGTCTGTAAGTATTACGATCCTCTTGTTTCTGTAGAATCGTTCATTATTGATCCTTGCACATTGCAGGATGGCGTACACCTCTGACTGAAATACCGAGGCGTATTTTCCTAGCGGAATGCTCTGTCTGCTGTCGTAAAGCCTTTACGGAAACAGTGATCTGGATCCGGATCGATCAGTTATCTGTCAAACAGCTGTCAAGTGGGATTTATGATTCCATGGATTTAACGGATATCAAACAACGAAAAACTTGGTTTAAGAATAAAAAACAGATTATTAAGAAAAAAGCTACTGATCTGTATAACAATCAAAGGTATAACTCAATCGGGATCACTTACTGTACAAGAGAGAACTGACCATATTTATGACTGATCCTAGATCACTTTCCTAACGTCAGGAGCAGTGATACAAGTGATCGGGTTAACCCGGTCATAGTTTCCGTAAAGGTCTTTACTCAAGGTCTGGGGATGCTTTGCGCCCATTGACATTCTAACTGTTAGGTTATGATATCTATGTTTGCGCCGATCCCTTTGCGCATCGATATTTTGGGTTAGAGAGAGATAGATTTTAACAGCGGCGGCACGGAAGGGTCATAGCTATCTACATGGAGTATAAGTATAGAGATAAATAATATAGATCACAGCGCAAATTTAGTATTTTATAGGAGGTTAACATTAAGTGAGTGACACACGTACAAACTTTAAGTACGCGGTTTTTAAGTTTGCGAACTTACTCGGCCCGACGTCGGTGACACACGTGAACTCGTGAAGCTTGACCA
The DNA here is from genome assembly GCA_951848785.1 of Callosobruchus maculatus. NCBI lineage: Eukaryota > Metazoa > Arthropoda > Insecta > Coleoptera > Chrysomelidae > Callosobruchus > Callosobruchus maculatus. The sequence continues at coordinate 6,325,338 of CATOUR010000083.1, forward strand.
CACTGTACTGCGATGTCGTCGATAGAAGCTTTGTGTTTTTTAGGAATTGCATCATATTATATTTTAAAAACTAAAAAATAAACAAAATGGTGGCTCGCAGTGCTGCCACACGTACGAGCCGAGACAAGCTACGAGCAAGATTTCAAACCAGTTGGATCGCCGGCGATTTGCGCGACAGTTTTAAAGCACGCGTATCTATGGTGACACACAGGCGAAAAAGGTCATCTAGCCGTAGGTACGCGTACTTGCTCGTACGTGTATCACTCCTCTTAAGGACAACAAACTTTATGTGACCTTTAATGTTTACCTTCCTTTTATACGGGATAGGTAGAGTATTATTTCTTAATTCTGCCCTGTTGTACTACTCCGCTCCTGTTAGAGCGAATGAAACTATCCCAAAATGGCGTCGCTGACGTCAAATATCTGCAACAGGTCATCACAAAGGAACCGACCCGACCGTGCGTAAAGCCTCGTTCTCAGAGCAGCGTAGTGTCGCCAGCGACACTTCAGTAACCAATAGTATGTCGAGAATAGACTTCCCCTATTCCTTCACCACTGTGTCGCCAGCGACAGCTTGTGTAGTTGGCTATTTTCAACTTCACTATCCGTCAAAGGACAGAAGTGTCATCACGTTGTCATCTGTTGTCGCTGGCGACACATTCCAAATTTTGCAACACGGATGTGAAAATAGTAGGGAAGTGTAGCCGCGATAGTTCGAAGCTCTGAGAACGCGGCTTAAGACAGCCGATTGTTTGTTGAGCCGTAACCAAGGTTTATACCTTTTTACTTCAATATTTTTATATAATTATATATTGCGATAGTTTGTAACACAACCACGAAAATATCAAGTCGGAAATTAATTGACTGATTGTCTTCATTAACTACGTGTTTCCTTCTCTCAAATTTTGCGCCAACAAAAATAGAAATTTTGAGAGGTTTGTTGACAACCAGCATGGAGTCTAAACATTTAGGGTGGTATTTTTGGAAACCTCATAGTAAACTGATTTCAAAAATTTTCTAAATGCAAATTTGGAAAACCTGCTGGAAAATTTACCACTGGAGTTTTTATGAATAATGTGGTTACACTTAGGTGGAGCGCCTACATAGTTTAAGCCTCGTGTCCACTAGCAAATAAAATTGCTAGAGTTACTCTCACAAGTCACTTGCGTAGCGTGTGCACGACGTCATTAGAGAAATATTGCAGCAAAATTACTTTCACATAAAGGACTTGCGGAAATTCAAAGAAAGATACATAATTTGAGAACGCAAGTTAACCAAGAGTGGAGAAAAATTAAAAAAAAAAGAAAAGTGGACAAGGGACTAATGAAATATATAAGAGTACTGGGAGTTCTTTGATTCATTAAGGTTCATGTATCCCTAGAGTAGATCTACGCTGAATCCACTTTCTCACTCAACATTTTCTCCGCCTTTTACTATTTTTCTCTTGTTTTCTTTTTTTTTAATTAAATATATCAAAACTACCGCAGCAGCTACAGATTTTGCATACGGCATCTTATCTATAGTGTACACGGAATCAGAGCAATCAAGCCCAATTGAAATTGCTGCAAAAACTATCACAGGTTACTTGCAAGTGGACACGAGGCTTTAGTAGTAGAGGCCGAAACACACAAGTTTGTTTCGTCTGCGAGCCACGCCACCTACGATTTTTCCCATTCCTACGTGCCATTACGGCATAATTACAAAATCGTGAATATCTTGATAAAAGTGAAAGAGAATTTAATTTCGCATTTGCAAGTGGAAATTTCTAAAATTGGCTTCGTAGGCATAAACTATTGTTAACAAACTGGTCCTAAAAATCAATGCTGAATTCAAAATCTTCCGGTAATCCGAATGTCCGCCATCTTTGAAATTATTTTCTGCACGTAGACCATTTGAAAAGATTTTTTTATCTGAGCCTTTTTCTTCTAATTTAAACCGTTAGGCCGCTAGAGAGCACCGCGCGCTTATTGGACCACCCTGTAGATCCAATCTTGCCCATCGTGTATATTTGAGTGAACGGCGCTGTAATGGATTGCCCTGTATTTTCCATATGTATATCAACGTCCATTGCAATTGATAGACGTTCGCAAAACGGCCAATTTTTTCCTGATATCTGGTTTGCCGTGGCGTTCGTTTGCGTGAGCCATTGTTTAAATATTGATATGAATTTCGAGAGATTTCGAGGACAATCAGAAATATCAGGCAGTGTGTATATATGAACAACGGAAGGACCACAATGCAGTGTGTATAGAATATTCATTTTCGCTGGTATGTTGTGGAATTAAAAACGGACGCGGACGACGGACACTGACAGTTCTAAAGGCTGATAAGAATTATTCTCCCGTAATTCCTGTACTTTCCATTCTCGGTTTTTAGAAAACAGCATCACAGAATGATAACGCATTTTTGTGCTTCAATTGGAATATATCCCGAGGATTCAGATTATTGGGCCAAAACAAATGTTCCAAACGAGTTTATAACACAAACATCGATAACTCGGTTTCATGCCTTTAGTTAAAAGTTATTCTGAATTTACAGCTATTTTTTTTCTTTATAGGTACAAGTGATCTTTTTTAAATTTGCTTATTTTGAAAATACATACACATAAATTAAAAATGCGAATATTTTTATTCACGTCAAAGTGGTATTATTATTAATAATTTTTATTTTTAACTTCACCGACAAAGGATGGGTAAGTCATTAGAATCGGCCCGTCTACGCAAATTTTACCGAAATTAACCTGCGAGGTGTCCTCTAAAAGGTAAAATCACCTGAGTCATTTTCAGAAAAGAAAATTTTATGTCATATTATTATTTTTCCGAGTAACCCCCACCACCCCCCAACCATTAAACAATAGATTTGCACCAAAAGTGGCCCAAAAGTTACAGAATAAAAACCTCTCTATTGCCCTAAAGCTTGAAGTTATTTGGATCATTTTTGTGACAGTTACTGCCATTTTAAAGTTCAAAAATTTGCTGTTATTTATGAATTTTTATCCCGCCATTTTGAAAATTTTGCGGCATACCCGGTAGCGTTTTCGTTATATGAAAACATGTTCTTTATTGTGGTAGCATTAAAATTTCACGTTATGACTTTGCTTTTTGAGTTATATCCACCCCCACCCCTTTTTTATCATCGCATCGGGACCAAAAGCTAGATTTTTGTTTCTAATAATAAGCTTTTTATAGTGACCAATTCTAAAGGAGATCGGAAGACTTCGAGTTTTTAATGTAAGTCTGTGTGTCTGTCTGTACGTCCGCGATTTCGTTCTACAACGATTACTCAAAAACTCCTCAAGCGATTGCTCCCAAATTTGGCCAAGTAGAATTAATAAAGGTTCTTTGAAAAGGTTTTTCGGTGCCGAACGGGGGTGGAAAAGGGTGGAGGGTACACAAAAATGTAATACAACATATAAATTTGATAGCACCAGTCTAAGACGATATGTCACATGTTAATTTTTTCATTAATGGAGGCTAAAAAAATTAAATAAATTGAAACACTCAAATGTATGAACAACAACAACTTGAGTCGGGGAAGTTGCTATAACGAGATGTACCTCGTTCAATGTCTACATTTTTTTATTTAACGAACAGCCACGGCACTATCAGTATGTCTGTCTGCCGATCTGTCTGTCTGTCGGTCTGTCTGTCGGTCTATCTGTCGGTCTGTCTGTCGGTCTGTCTGTCGGTCTGTCTGTCGGTCTGTCTGTCGGTCTGTCTGTCGTTCTGTCTGTCGGTCTATCTGTCGGTCTGTAGGTCTCTTGGTCTATCTGCCTGTCTGTTGATGTTTTTCTAACCACGTTGTCTCAGTAACCGCTGCATGGATTGTGATGAAATTGGATAGCAATATGTTGTGGGGTAGTTGGTAATGCTGCTATAATTTTGAAAATGGGTGAATGGTCAGCGAAGTAATTTTTTTGTGTATTTTAGGAGTTCTTAAGCATTGATTTTTACAACTGAAAAAATTTTTGTATTCGTAATAGACTCTCCATTGACCTGTAAAAGAAAGTCCTAGCGGCATATCACACTTTTTTAGGTCCATCTGAACATTGCCTTGCGTATTACAGAAACCAAGGGACTTGGAATTTTCTGATGTATCCCAAATACAGGGTGTTCTAATAGTTGGAACTTTCCTCTTTAGAAGCAACAGCCCTTGAAACGGCAAAGCTAATGCACGGTGAACCTGCAGCAAAACAGTAAAACAAATTTCAAGGAAGTACTCACTATTTGGTTGCTACGAAGTTGCAAGTGCGATCCTGACGCAGGCGTCTTACAGGTAAAAGTACGATTTACGATGTCTTATTCAATTTGGAAGATACGAGGTTGTCTAGGTCTTCCAGCGTGTTCACCACGATGTGGATTCAGACATCCTGTGTTTCTAGCTCTGTGCACGAGCGAGACAAATCGACGAGGTGCAGGGTGAGCACGGTTAGGGAAACGATCGGCATACACTCTCGAAGCCGCAGCGCTATTTTGACAACACTCACCGTACCTTAAAATCATGTCCACCAGTTCATTAGTATTATAAGCGTATTTTTGCTGTTATAATGACTCTGGTCAGAGACCAACAGGCCAGATCATTTTGCCCCATCCTTGCATAAGGAAGGGAAATTTTAAACTGTTTTTTAAACTGACAGTGGAACATAAATCATAGCTATGGAACAGTAGGCGTGCGCCATTGTGGTTGTTTTTAAAGTCCGATTGTCAGATGTAACAAGTCAAGCACTCTCGTACACTATGCCACAGCAACGCGACGTATGACGAACTGCCTGTTTTAGTGTTTTCTCACTGGCATCGGCACCGCTAGCGCTGTCTTGTTTGTTGTGATATTATGACATGGTGGGCCATTGCCCAGGGACGGACTTAGAATTGAGGATTTCTTTAATGGTCAGTACCTCGTTTTCTCTAAATATTTCGTTTATATGTTACTGGGAAAAATCACTCATTTTGGCGAGTACTATCCGCTGTATGAAAAAAAGTCCCAACTCATGAAACACCCTGTATAAAACATTCCGAATTTAAGTTATTCTTGCATATCTTCCTCTATCCTCAACGCTTAAGCTAGGACCCTGTCTTTTGGGTTGCAGATAATTTGTGCCGCCTGCATCAATGCTTGTCCCCATGTATACATCAAATCAAATCAAATTCAATCAATTCAATCAAATTCAAATCAAATCAAATCAAATTTATTAATCACAAATTTCTGTTACACATATGCTTCAAAAGAGGACACCTAAGAAAGACTTGTGCTGTGTCCATACCTGTTACATGTATACCTGCTAAATGTATAAGTGTTGCCAGCGTTCAGACAAATATGATAAAGAACAACGAATAATGATAACAAATAATAATGATGGAAACAGTAAATAAGTATCATATTAATATCAATCACACAAACATATCATCAAGGATCTGGAAAAAGGAGCAAATAAAAAAAAAGTCGAAAAGTTCAGCTTATATACGATATCAGTCTATTATAGTTTTCAATTATATACTCTTTAAGTTTATTTTTGAATTTCCGAGGTGGTAGTCTTCGGGAATTGTATTATAAAGTTTGATGCCGTTGTAATACACATTTTTTTGACTTATGGTTTTGTGGTGCCTATTGTATTTGACATCTTCTGGTTTTATAAGAATGGCAAATTTTATCGAGATCTTTCTTTTCATCAATAAGTTTAACTGTTGCGTTAATATATAATCCTTTCACATCCAAAATGGCATTTGATTTATATAAATGTTGTACACTGCATCTGCTACTTATATTGAATATTGCTCTTAAGATGAAATTTTGACTAATTTGGATTTTTCTTAAAAGTGTGTTGTATGCAGAACCCCAAACAATAATTCCGTAATTCAATAGTGATTCCAATAGGCTCCGGTATACAATAATTATTAATTTTTTATTCAAAATATTACGCAGAGTGCTAAATCTATGAGTCATTTTTTTTAGTCGCTTAGCAAGATTTTCTACATGGGCCGTCCATTTCAAGTTTTCATCAACAAAAAATCCTAGATATTTTATCACATGTGTTTGTTCTATTTGTTCAGGGATACTATCAATTTTTAATGGTTGTAAATTTTGAGTAGCATGCGCACGGGTAGGCGAAAAATACAAGAATTTAGTTTTATGGATGTTTAAATACAGTTTTATTTTCGTTAAGCCAGGCCTTTATGTCATTTAAAGCTGTTTGTGCTTTATCATGTACCGAGAGCCAAGAGTCAGACTCACAAATTAACACTGTGTCGTCTGCATATGATAACAATTTACAATGATCATGGTTCAGCATATCATTAATAAAAATCAGAAAAAGTATAGGGCCGAGTATTGTCCCTTGAGGGATTCCACACTTAAGTATTGTAGCAGTACTGTGTACATCAGATATACGAACTTGCTGTTGTCTACCTGATAAATAGCTATTGAAAAGATTCAAAACATTTCCTCGGAATCCTATGTCCTCTAACTTAGACAATAATTTTGGATGAGATACCGTGTCAAATGCTTTTTTCAAGTCTAAGAAAGTTACAAGTGTTTTTACTTCCCACACCGATAGGTGAGGGGAGTATTGTGATCGCGAAAATTTTCGATTTTGAGATAATACGTTTTTTGGGCGTTTTATGATGTGTACATAACGAAAATCCACGTCACTCATTTCCGTCGGTCTGTCTGTCGGTCTGTCTGTCTGTCGCGTTTTTCTACCCTCGTAATCTCAGTAACCGCTGCATGGATTGTGATGAAATTTGGGCAGCGGTATGCTGTGGGGTCGTAGTAGGTAATGTTCCTATAATTCTGAAAATCGGTGCATAGGCGGCGAAGTAATTAGCAAAAAACAAAAAAAATTAAATATTGCTGAAACTTCGTTTTTAGGCGTTTTAGGGGTCCCTGATCATTTTCTACTTTTCTTTGGGTGGGGGTGAAATTGAGGTGGTTGGGGGGTGGGGGGTTGTAAAATTGAAAAATTTGTTGCTTTCATAATAGACTGTCCACTGACCTGTGAAGGAAGACCTGGCGACATAAATAACTTTTTTAGGTCCATCCGAACATTGCCTTTGCCTATTACAGAAAGCAAAGGACTTGGAATTATTTTTGATGTAAACATACGAGAGTATTGCGTCAGATCTTTGTAACGAGGAAACTGTTGAATTGATTTTAATGAAATTTTGAAACGGCATTACTACCATGACGAAGATGGAAAACGCGTATGGTTTTGATAAATCGTGCCGGTGGCGGCGCAGAAATAATAAAAAAAAATAAAAATATAAAAACAGCTCAAACTTCGTTTTTAAGCGTTTTAGAGGTTCTTGATCATTTTCTGGTTGTAAAACTGAGAATTTTGTAGTATCGATAATAGGCTGTCCATTGACCTGTGAAGGAAAGACCTAGCGGCATAAGACAATTTTAGGGGGGGGGTTGGCAATTATTTGGTTGCAAGGGATCTTAGATTAAAGCTTCATGCTATGGGAAAATAATAAACTGGTATCAGCGTAATGTGTGGGAAGTACTGAGTCAATCAACTTGACTTCATTTTTTTATTTACATCAAAGCTTGACAAAATTTGAGAGGTGAAATGCTCAATACAATGCTCTGTGGATATATTTTTTCTGAAACGAAACTGATTTTGGGATATTATTTTGTGATTATCTAGGAAATGCCATATTCTTTTGTATAAACACTTCTCAAAAACTTTCGCGAAGTTATTTATGAGTGATATGGGCCTGTAGTTTGTCATTTCGTCTGTCCTGCCAGATTTATGAATAGGTATGACTACGCTTTCCTTGATCCATGATCTAAGATTTCCTTTTTGAGGGCATTTGAATGCGTTTTGAGGCCGCCGTCCACCGTATATTTTATTAGACACGTCTTTTGAGGACGAATGTTGCCGTAGGAGTTCTATGCAGTCGGGGATGACGCAGCTTTTTGAATAATGCAACGATGTGATGATTTATATGTTGCAGTCAGAAGAGAAGTGAACCGCGAGGGGTTACCGGCTGAAATATGGACCTGCCCAACGAGCCGGCCGCGCCCGGTTATGAAGATAAAACGTATCTTTTGTTTGCTTTAAAATATTGCTATTTGCCTAGAGGTAGCTAACAGCTGACATTTCGGAAATATATTTAGCAGCTTTGCGCTTTGCAGCTCAGAGAGAGAACTGTGGTTTGTGTTACTCTATAGTAAAGGAACAGCATACTAAGCAACCAGCAGAATATCTCTGAGGATTCCCTATATAGAAATGGTTCCTACAGAATTTGAGCTTGACGGCGCCATTATGGGTGATTATAGGTGTGAAGTCTGGGTAGAGATACGAAAATAAAAAGTATCGATACCGGTACCAATTCGATATTTTTCGGCCAAGTATAGAGCTGTAGTGCTGACAATTCCTTATACCGCCCATCGAACTAATGTTTCCATATTGGATGAGCTCGATAATCCAAAGAGATTATCCTCCATTGTGTCGATGAGAATGCTTACATTCTTCGGACATATTCACAGAAGCGATAATATGGAGAAACTTCTAGTTCAGGGTCACGCCCCGAGTGGGCAGCGCCGTGGCCGTTCCCCTACACGCTGGGTGGATACGACGAAACAGTTGCTAGATATGAGTATCAAGAGCGCCACTGAACTGATAGTATATCGCGAACGATGGCGAGCTACAGTTCTCTAAACTATTGATAATATTCGTGGCGGCAATACTCTAGCTCCGACTTAATGCATTTTACGAGTTCACAACATGTCTGTTAAGGCATTGTGACTATGATGATGATAGAGCTGTACACGCCAATGAAGGCGCGTTTGTTTCGTACAAAGAATTTTGTGCAATTGATTACACCCCTCAATAATTATATAATTATATAATTAATTGAGTTAAGTTGCTCTTTAGCATAAACCGAATGTCGGGAGTGTTAAATGAGTGTTCCACAAAAAAGAGTCTGTTTGTTGTCGTATCCGCAGGTTCCTATTGGCGATTCCAATTACCGATGAGTGCGCTGGCGTTTGTAAACAAATATGGAGGATAGCAGGTATCCTGCACGCTGTGACACGCTTTGGGGAAATGCGTGGCAATGAATGCTTTTATCATAGTCTTTTTTGGAGTGGCAACCATAAACACTACAGTTTGTATTAAACTTGCTAGCCTTTCTTGATTTGAAGCCTGATGTAGATGCCATATTCTTGGCAATAGCGTATGAAGAAGGTCCGAAGAAATATTCCAACACACTATATACCAATTAACAAAGCACAAACTCGAAAACACGACTGAACGAAGAAACATAAACGGCATATAAACGGTTAATGGCATGATAATTGTGTGCCGTCCGAAATTCGAGTACCTGCTTTGTCAGTGTAGATTTTTGCCGCTAGAGGTCTCATCGATTTTTGGAATTGCCAATACCTGATGCTTTTAAACGGGTCACATGAACAGTGCTCGGTTCCTCAGATTAAACGCTAAGGTACCGGCTTTGGTAGATAGAGAGAATAGATAACAGGCAATATCATTTGTTTGTCTGAGATCTAAATCACACTGGTGATCTTTAATAAAAGCGAAACGACGTTGTCTGTGATCGGTTTCGGATGAATGAATGAAATTGCTATTCTTTAATAATTATATAATTATTTTCGATACCGATACCCCTACAAAAGTATCGATGCCAGCTTGGAGTGCATCAAAAGGTATCGATAACAAAAATACTCAAGACAGTAATGTAAATTTTTGAGTACACATTTTATTTGTAGGTTATATGTACTTACCTAACGAGATCATTCGGAAATCTAAAAAATTTTTTCTGCAATTATAGTACTTATTTCTGCAATGCTTAGCAGCACACACATTTCCATTACATTGTTTATCCATTTTAAAGGTGATACATATACAATTACTACGTTTCAAAACCTATTTGGTTGTTTATCATACATTTTTAGTTTCAAATTTCGATTAAACCCTAATATACTGATAATAGTGACATTAGACAGCATAGTTCATTTCAAAACGTTTTAAAAGTGATAGCTGGTGTTTTCACGACATTTGGATCTCGATACGATTCCAAAAATTGGCGAATCGACCTTGAACAGGAAACGTTTTGAAAACGCATCCAGCGTCAATGGTGTCCACAGACGTATAATTATGCTTCTTTTGACAGATAATCACCCAAAGTGGCGGGTTGCGCGTGTGATTGCCGCCAACCTGAGATATTGTGCTGATTGTTTACTATGCTGTGGTAAAGGTATTTCAGTAAAAGCGCAATATGTGAATAGTAGGCCATGCTCAACACCACCGCAGTTTTATTGACGCCAGAAATCGCTGTAAAAGCGTTATTGACAGCAGCAAGGAGGAACACAACCAACAAATTAAGAACAAGCTCCCTCATGTCCTAGTTCGTCCAAAACATTCCGGTCTGTTGCTAAGGCTGTTAGTCAGAACTGTTTCTATTCGTCAATACCACCCTTGACCAGAGAGGACAAGTACGTCGCTTCTACTCCTAAAGAAAAAGCAGACATCTTAGCGGGAGGCTTTTCGCAGCCAATTCTACTGTAGACTTCCAAAGAAGTTCTCCGACCACCACCATAATGTAACTCGAGAATGGCAGATGTGAAATTTCAACATCGAGATGTAAAGAGTATCCTCAAAAAACTACACACGAAAAAAGCTACTAGTCCTGACCAAATTTCAGCCGTTGCCCTCAAACACTGTGCCGCTGATCTTGCACATATTCTTTGCAAGCTCTATCGTATCAGCGAGGCGTGTTTCAAGCTCCATGGAAAATTGACTGCGTACAACCCATTGCTAAGAAAGGCACAAAGTTCGATCCCATCTACTATAGACCTGTGACTCTTCTCAGTATCATGTTCAAAGTGATGGAGAGTGTCATTAACACATCACAGCTCCTGCAATACCTGGACAGCACTAACATCATAAGTGATCGCCAGTAAGGATTCCGTAAGCATATAGTTCTATGGGCGACCTCCTGGCTTATGTCACTCACTTGTGCAACAGAGGAATTGAAAATCATGGCGAATCCCGTTTTGCTGCGCTGGACATACCGAAAGCCTTCGATAGAGTGTGTCAGGAAACAACACTGACAAAGAAGTCTCACGTTAGCTTACCAGCTGTGGAAATGCAGGGTTCCCCAATAGTCGAGTCTCCTTCCGTCAAGCTTGGAGTTTTGTTCCGCTGTAGGAAGCTATATACACCAGAGCAACTACTGCCGCTCTACTGGGCACAAATCCGACCATCTTTGGAGTATTGCTCGCATATGTGGGGATGCGCTCCGAAGCTCCGAAGCTAAAGCTTCTGGACAGTATCCAGAAGAGAGCAATTATACAAATCGATACGTCTAACGTCACAAAGGACCACCACAGCCTGGAACATCGAAGAAGGGTGGCCACTAACCTGTCCTTGTTTTATAGATTCTATCACAGCAGATTTTTGAGTGAGATCCTCAGATAATAAGACCAAAGTTCTTCCGAACGAGGAACACTAGAGAGGCTTTGCAAACTCATCCTTACCAGGTCGAGGTCCCTCCTCCCTGAACCAGTCTCCTCCAGCATTCGTTCTTTTGGAGAACTTCGACGCTGTGAGATGAGCTGCCGGGGAATTTGTTTCAACCTGCAGCGTTTCAAACCTAACCTGCACCGATACTTATCATCTCGCACTCGCAGCGCTTCTACAGCGCCATAGGCTTTTAGCCTTTGCGGGACGTAGACCATAAAAAAAGAAAATTTGGCATTTTCTGCTCTGAGCTATGGCATCACTGGTGATTATCCCTGTTTAGATTCAGTAACTAAATATAGTTTGCAAAAGATCCAAAATTGCTTTTGTCGTTATATATTCGGTTTCAGAAATTTTGATAGAGTGACCTTCAAATATCTTATGAGCATGTGTGTCTTTCGTGTCTTATACATTGAATACATCTAAGAAACATTTAAAGCAACATTACTTTCTGTATCAAAACATGGCCTGAGACCGACATAATAAGGGGGACGATAATAACATTGTTTTGTTTTCAAAGTTGTTTTATTTCTATTTCAAGATCTGTGTGTTTCGATATTTTCACAGCGTATGTGTTTTAGATATTCTTATCATTGGAAATATCAATATCAACCAACTAGGTAACTTTGCTTACGTTTTACTGAAAAACTATATCTGGCCTATTGGCTGTTTGTATTTTATGTCCTAGTATAGTTGGTATTGATTATTTTCGAGTACTTATGTCAGTATGAAATTGTAATGGGGATCTGTATTTTCTATGAGCTTGCTTGTAGCTAGTGCTTGGTTGCAGAGTTATGTCTAGCTGTGTACTTGGTTCTAGAGAGCTTTGCATGCGCTTGTTATATGGTCTATTGTTTCTTTCTGTTAGTGATATTTCTTGCAATTATCTTCAGTTATGGATGGATCTTTGATTATGTTTTTCATCTAGTTTTGTCTCGCAAACACTTGGTCCTGGATAGCAAACATAAAACTCTCGATTTCTGGAAAGAGTTGGTCATCCGGCAGCCAGGTGTGTGACTGCCTTTCATTAATGTGCTCTTGTGTAACACGATATCTGTGTTTGCCATTGAGTGCTTTCTGCGATACCTAGGCGTTTATTCTTTCTTGTTGTGGTTGCATGTGTTTGTGTGCGTTCACTGCGTGCAAGATAGGGCGAGTGGTGTATAGTTTTTGTCTGCTTTTATTAGTGACCTATGAAGCTTTGACTGTTTGAATTTGTGGTTCTTGGGTTTTTAGGCCGGCGTTCTTAAGCGTTAAAGCTTGACGTTTCGCCACCACGAGTGGATGGCATCTTCAGAAGCTATTTCACTTCGGCGACTTCCAAAATACTGATTACAGTACGGCCCAAAAACCCAAGAACCACATTTGTCTGTTTGTTTTGAAAAAAATCTCTGACCGTTCTTATTTATTTTGTGTGAAGTGACCACAGACTACTAAAAGAAGTGACCGTATATCTATAATTGCTTTGCCCCTTTTGTTTTCTGTCTTTGGTAAGCCTATCCTTGCACGTTTTAAGATGTGACATTCTGTATTTCGTGAGTTCCATTCATATGAGAATGTTCATGTTTCTAATGTCAGTGTGCCACTTGATGGTGCCAAAGGAGTATGTGAGGACCGGTATAACAAATGTGTTAATGGCTTTTGCATGATTTCTGAAATCAAATTTTGCTTTTAGTAGTCTAATCAGGCGGTCTCTAAACTCTTGTGTTAGTTAAGCCTTGACTTGTGTGTGGTCGATCCTAATGTTCGGATTGAAGTCCAGGTACTTGTACGTTTCGTCCTTGTCCATGTCGTCCAGCGTTCGGCCAGTTAATGTTTCCTGTTCGGAATAGTTCTTCCATTGGCCTTTTACTTCCCACACCGATAGGTGAGGGGAGTATTGTAGTCGCGAAAATTTTCGATTTTGAGATAATACACTTTTTGGGCGTTTCATGAGGTCCACATAACGAAAATCCACGTCACTCATTTCCGTCGGTCTGTCGGTCTGTCTGTCGGTCTGTCTGTCGGTCTGTCTGTCGGTCTGTCTGTCGGTCTGTCTGTCGGTCTGTCTGTCGGCCTGTCTGTCGGTCTGTCTGTCGGTCTGTCTGTCGGTCTGTCTGTCGGTCTGTCTGTCGGTCTGTCTGTCGGTCTGTCTGTCGGTCTGTCTGTCGGTCTGTCTGTCGGTCTGTCTGTCTGTCTGTCTGTCCGTCGGTCTGTCTGTACGCGTTTTTCTGTCCTCGTGATCTCAGTAACCGCTGCATGGATTGTGATGAAATTTGGGCAGCGATATGCTGTGGGCTCGTAGTAGGTAATTTTGAAAATCGGTGCATTGGCGGCGGAGTAATTAGCAAAAAAACGAAAAATTTCAAATAATCCCCAAACTTCGGTTTTAGGCGTTTTAGGTGTTCCTGAACATTTTCTACTTTTTTGGGTGGGGGTGGAAATTGGGGTGGTTGGGGGTTGGGGGGTTGTAAAATTGAAAAATTTGTTGTATTCATAATAGACTACCCACTGACCTGTGAAGGAAGACCTAGCGACGTAAATAACTTTTTTAGGTCTATCCGAACATGCCTATTACAGAAACTAAAGGACAGAATTTTTTCGGATGTATACATACGAATATTACTTTAGATCGTTCTATATTATGTAACGAAGAAACTGTTCAATTGATTTTAATGGAATTTTAACACAGTATTACTACCGTGTCGAGGATGGAAAATGCGGATGGTTTTTATAAATCGTGCCAGTAGCGGCGCAGACATAATAAAAAAACTAAAAATATAAAAATAGCTCAAACTTCATTTTTAAGTATTTTAGAAGTTCCTGATCATTTTCTGAGTTTTTTTGGGTGGGGGTGAAATTGGGATGGTTGGGGGGTGGGGGGTTGAAAAACTGAAAAATTTGCTGTATTTATAATAGGCTGTCCAGTGACCTGTGAAGGAAGATCTAGCGACATAAATTACCTTTTTAGATCCATCTGAACATTGCCTTGCCTATTACCGAAACTAAGGGACTTATAATTTTCTGTATACATACGAGAATGTATTGCTTTAAATCGTTTTGTATTTTGTAACGTGAAAACTATTAAATTGATTCTAATGAAATTTTGACACATTATTATTACTGCGGTGAGGATGGAAAACGCGTATGCTTGTTAGAAATCGTGTCAGTGGCAGCGTAGCAATAATCAAAAAACTAAAAATATGAAATCAGCTTCGTTTTTAGATGTTTTGGGGGTTCCTGACCATTTTGTACCTTTTTTGGGTGGGGGTGAAATTGGGGCTGTTGGGGGGTGTGGGGGCGGCGGGTTGTAAAACTGAAAAGTTTGTATTATTGATAATAGGCTGTTCATTGACCTGTGCAGGAAAGACCTAGCGGCATATGACAATTTGGGGGGGGGGGTACTGGCGATGATTTTGTTGCAAGGGGATCTCAGACTAATGCTTCATGCTATGGGAAAATAGCAAACTGGTATTACCGTAATGTGTGGGAAGTACTGAGTCAATCAACTTGACTTCATTTTTTTGATGTGAAACACCTTGCATTTCCTCATTCCGCACTCCATCCTGAGGTCTGACGTACAAACTTCCGCTATTCTGAATAATTCTCTCAGTTGCACTTCAATGACGGCATCTAGTTTTATATCATCCATGTAGAGGGAATGATTGATTCGGTGTTGATTGACTATCTGGTGTCTAATGTTGAAACCATAATAATTTGTGTTGTTGAGTGCGTTAGAGATCGGATTTAGACAAAGGCAAAGCCACATCCAAGACATCCATATTATTATTATTATGGAAGTTAGCAAATATGGAACATTACACATGTAGATTATCCAGTCTACAATTGGTCTCGACCTCGTACGTAAGACTCTTTCATTTTGACATTTCTGGTGGGAAGCAGAAACCCCTTGACGTTTCGCCAAGACGAAAGGAGGGCATCCTCAGAAGCTGTAATCTGTTCGGCGAGTTCCGATGTTTCTCGAAACCAGCGCCGACGCCAAGGCGATGGTGCGTATCGACGCCGGCCGATCAGCCCAAGGACCAGCAGTTTATCGGACGATAGCCGCGGAAGCCTCGCACAAACACATAGATACCTCTAAACCCATAACATGCCACTGGATGCCGCGGGCTGATCCATTTATCCTGATGGTGTAATTGTGCAATCCGGGCATTATGTTGCAACGTGCTCGCTCCAGTATCCGACCGCTCTAGACGTACGAGCGTAAAATTTCTGAGTGAGCGTTTATTACAAAGGGTTTACATACCAGCCGGCAGATATTTAATTTGGGCATTCTCTTAATCCGGTTGGCATGCAGTCGCAGTCAGCATGATTGTGGCCGCTTTGATTGCGAATCTATAAAAGTTTTTCGATATCGTATTAGGACGATTGATAGTCCCAAAACTCTTTTTATGATCAGCCTCCCGTAAAGGCTGAAAGCCTATGGCGCTTTAGAAGTGCTGCGAGAGGATAAGTGTCGGTGCACGTTAGATTTGGAACACTGCAGGTTGTAACCGTTGGGAAAAAAATCCCTGGCATCGCATTCCACAGTGTCGAAGTTCTCCAAAAGAAGGAATGCTAGAGGAGACTGGTTCGGGGAGTAGGAACCTCGACCTTGTAAGGATGAGCTCGCAGAGCCTCTGTAGTGTATCTTGTTCGAACAGCCTTTGGTGTCATTATCTGGGAGAGCTCACTCGAATTTCTTTCGTGATAGAATCTTTAGAACAAGGACAAGTCAGCCACCCTTCTTCGATGATTCAGGCTGTGGGGGTCCTTTGTGAGGTTAGGCGTATCGATTAGTCTAATTGCTCTCTTCTGGATAAGTGTCCAGAAGTTTTACAGTGTGCTTCGGAACGCATCCCCACGCATGGGAGCAATATATTCCAATCATGGTGCCTTGTAGAGCAGCAGTAGTTGCTCTGGTGTATATAGCTTCCTACAGCGGAACAAAACTCCAAGCTTCTGGGATGCTGCTTTAGCAATTCTGATGATGTGGTGATGCCCGGACATGATATTGTTTATGTTGATTCCCAAAAGCTTGATGGAAAGTGACTCAACTGTTGGGTGACCCTCAATTTCCACAATTTCCTCTGCCTATGCGGTCTGCTCAGTTATAAAAAAATATATAGCTATTTGATTGTCTCTTGTCATCAGACAAAGTGGGTTTAGTTTGTCTAGGATGTTTTTAAAGCCAAATATCCACTGAAAATAGTGCGATTAGGGTGTCTTTCAGTTTGGAACCTTAAGTAGCATTTATAGTGCGGTAAGGTAAGAGGTAACGTAAGACGTAAGAAAATAAACCTATGGAATCAGATGAGAGTGTTTATAGTCGTAACGTAAGAAGAAACTTTACGACTATAAACACTCTCATCTGATTCCACAGGTTTATTTTCATACCTCTTACATTACCTCTTACGTTACAGCACTATAAATGCACCCTTATAGCGAACAGTATCAACGCCACCTTTAGGTAAAAATGTTAAAATATGGACAGTGTGCGGTTAGAAAGTCTGCGTCTCAAATAAATATCATCCCTTAGTACAGTGGCGGCTGGTAAGGTAGTGCCACAGTGCTATGGCACTACCTTAAAGTATTAGCTAGAGTGCGGTAAGGTAAGAGGTAACGTAAGACGTAAGAAAATAAACCTGTGGAACCAGATGAGAGTGTTTATAGTCGTAACGTTTCTTCTTACGTTACGACTATAAACACTCTCATCTGATTCCATAGGTTTATTTTCTTACGTCTTACGTTACCTCTTACCTTACCGCACTCTAGATAATCCCTAATTTTCGACAAAAACATATTTATCTATCTCTTAAACTTTTCTTATTCTATGTTAGTTTCCAACGACTTTTTCTGTTTTATATGAAATAGCAATAACGGCTCAGCGCATAAATGCTTGCCAGTCAACACGTGGCATCGTCGCAACTCACATGAGAGCTGACGACCCGACGAAACGGCGAGCTGGCAACATTTTACCGTGCCGTTTCTTATAAGGCACAAACATGGTAAGAAGAATCTTATCACAAACGCTTACGAGTGACAGAGAGAACGCTATGCTGGACGTTTGGATAGATTTTAAATACGAAAATCCGAAGTAGATCGTGCCAGGCACATTACCCATATTTCCATTCATGGTTCACTATTTTTGTTTTGTTTCAGCAGTTCCGATTTGTTTATGTTTCATGCTGATGTCGGCTTTTCTCGTTAAAAGTTTCAAATCTAGATCTTATTCTTATTAGTTTGAGTGAGTGGTGCATTGTTTTCGGATCGGTATCTCTTTTGTGTTTAATTAAAATATATCACTGGAGTGAAAATTAATAAAATTGGAGCATTAATAAACTCATTTAGTAATCTTCCGCTGGAAGAAAAAAAAACTTATTGGTAGTGGACATAAACCGCGTTGTCGTAAATTTAATAAAACTATTTATGATGAATACAATTGGATAAGTGACTGTGAAAAGGTTAACAAACTGTTGTGTTTTGTGTGTGTTCTATTTGGAGGCGATGACACTTGGGCGAAAAAAGGCACGGATGATCTTATTCATATATGGGAGAAAATGAAGACCCATGAAAAATCTAAAGTGCATATGAATAATGGTTTCAGTTTATCTATGCTTAGTGAGTCGAACATAAAGACTCAGTTAAATTCGGCTTATCGGCTAGTTATAGGTCTTTTTTTAATTTTATATCGGTTTGAAGTGTTGGCTGTCATTCTGGCACCACCTCTCTAAGTTGGCACGAGCCACTACTGCCTTTGTATACATGACTCTTCCAAAAATTGTGGTGTTCCCTCAACTGGCTTTAGAAAGGATGAATTAACTTGTGGAGACGTGATCCCTTTGGCCCGGAAACAGCGGCAACGCTGTCTCCGGAGCCAAGTGTGCTGATTCCGGGTAAGATCGTGTACGACACGGGGCGGGGCGGTGCAAGTTGGGAGCAGAGCACAGAGCGAACGGCGGCGGCGGCGGCGGGGGGGGGGGGCAGAGGGGGCGGCGAGGCGTTTGCGGCCCAAAAATTAGGAGGCAAGTTCTGGCGACGACGTGTCTCTGGAAGTAGTAGTCGTATGATTTATGGATGGCCGCCGTCATGTCGGGTCGCAATAAATCACCTGCGCGTCGCGTCGCGGCGCTCCGGTGTATACCTGACGGAGGCGGCGAAGGCTCTGATGGCGGAGGCGGCAGTGCCGGAATTGGCGGTTTTCACGGAAATCTATACCCTGTTACCCGATACTTTAAACTGTCATCCGTGTCAACAGCGAACTGATGTTTGGCTAGTCGTAACCACAGAGTTAACATCTACAGGGTGAGTCAAGCTCAACGCCACGGACTCTAGTGACCAAACGATACCACTTTTCGAAAAATCGACTTTGCGAGTGTATGTAGGTCGAGTTGGACTACATTTTAAAAATAATGACTTTTATACTGGGTGTCTAATAAAAGCGTGACATATCAAAGTTATGTTTTTTTAAAGGAATACCCTGTATATTATTGCATATCTAGATTCCCGGGTGCATTTTAGTGTGACTTTATGTATCACACATGGGACTTTACGCGAACCGTTTAGGTGCAAATCACAATTTTGGATATAGGTAGATGTCAGAAAAAAAATTGAATATCGCAGCTACTATAAATCCTAGAGGGCTGTGACTTTTCCGTGTTACTAAGCATGAAATGTGTCAGCTCACGTTAGACGGTCGAGTTCGAATTACATTTGTACTTGGAGAAATCGGTAGATCAATTAAGGAAACTTCAATCAAAGGTAACTCGATTTTTTCAAATGGGAATGCATATTTTTTTTATACGATAAAATGTGAAATTTGATAGGCTTTTTAATTATATCAGGTTGTGAATATCAGTCTATGGTAGTTTTTATTAAATTTCGAGATTTCAATGAAATCAGTGTTATTCAACTTCCCTACCTATAAACAAACTAGCAGGCCATGAAATATAAACAAAGTCGTATTCAGATGGAAGAAAACAACTAACTTAGCAAAAAGATCCAGTAGAACTAGAGTAGAAGAACAAGATTATAAAAATTCCCTACAACAAATCAACTCTAACCAGAAACAACGGCGGTAACATGTCTAAGGTTAAAGAGAAGCTGGAGTACGACAGAAATAAATAATTTTTACAGCCTACTAGCGACTGCAATGTACTAGGGATTAAAAATTTCCAAAATCACTAAACACTTTGTAATGAAATCAAAACTTTCAGCGATCGTTGCCGTCAGTCTGATATCCTCAACGCAACTTCACATTTAATGGTATAAAACAGTAGTCATTTCCGTCAAAGTCAAAAGTAATGATACCTCTCACTGTCGTCCTTTAAATTTTTCAGTATCAAGATCGCAAAAAAAGAATACTGACAAATCATTTTAATTTTCTGCCAGGTAAATTTTATGTTTAATAATTTGAGCAGATTTTTAATTTATTCTTCAATTCCGGCGGTCTTGCTTATGAGTATTGAAGAATTTGCAGAACTCCAGTCAGAGGTATCGGTTACTATTTTTTTAAATCTTGAAATGTGAAATTTTATTCTGAAGCTATTAAACTGCCAGCAACATTAAGTGGTAGATTTCCTTTCATTTCAAAATTCACAATGGTTTTGTGAATCTTCAATCTTTAGAATAATGTAGAAGCCGGCATGCTGTGAAAAATACCCATTTCTGTCGTCCTCTTGCTGCTTTTCGACCTTAGATGTGTTATGTCTGCTATTTCTGGTTAGAATTGATTTGTTGTAAGTCATTTTTATAACTTTGCCCCTTTACTCTAGTTCGTCCGTAACTATCTGCTAAATTAGTTGTTTTGTTCCATCTGAACAGTTTTTTTTTTATATTTCATGCCCTTCTAAGTTGCTTATAGGTAGGAAAATTGAAAAGCACCGGTTTTACTGAAAATTTGAAATTAAATCCAAAACTACCAGAGATTGATATCTATAACGCATATCATTATAAAGCTTATCAAATTGCACATTTTATCGTATAAAAAAATTATGCATTCCCATTTGAAAAAATCAAGTTACCGTTGATTGAAGTTTCCTTAATTGATCTACCGATTTCTCCAAGTACAAATGTAATTTGAACTCGACCGTCTAACGTAAGCTGACACATTTCATGCTTAGTAACACGGAAAAGTCACAGCCCTCTAAGATTTATAGTAGCTGCGATATTCAATTTTTTTCTGACATCTACCTATACCCAAAATTGTGATTTGCACCTAAACGGTTCGCGTAAAGTCCCATGTGTGATACATAAAGTCACACTAAAATGCACCCGGCAATCTAAATATGTAATAATATACAGGGTATTCCATTCAAAAAAACATAACTTTGATATATCACGCTTTTATTAGACACCCTGTATAAAAGTCATTATTTTTAAAATGTAGTCCAACTCGACATACATTCAAATTCAAATTCAAATTCAAATTTATTTTCAAATATAACTACATGAATTATAATTACACAAATCAGTAAAGCTTCATTTTCAGTTGAACAGCAGCGATGATACTGTAGTAGACATGGTAGTTATTATATTACTATTTGTATGTATAGCCACATCATATGCTAGATAATGGCACAATCAATACATGATTAAATATTTATAAACAAGAATGGGTTCTAGTTTCATTTTGGAGATGGTCCTATATACTTAATAGATAAAATCTGCTACAGAGACCCTAGAGGTTGGGCATTACTACCTAGGCAGTAAAGCCTGTTTTGCCTCATACCCAGTCTAGGGGTTCTTAAGTTGTATTTCGAAGCTTGTGAGTATTGTATGTGCATTAAATATAGAAAAAAATAACAAATTTGACAATGTATGTGGATGATTGAAAACATGGATATAATTTAAAATAATGATAGGAAGGATGCCACTGTATACCATGGAAATCAGGTTGCACTAAAATGGAACTAGCTATCTAAATTTATTTACAATTATTTACATATCATGAATTTCATGCTTCATACCTGTCCAATATCCTAAGAAATGTTGTTTGATTTTCTGTCATGAATTTTTTCACTGAAATTTTGAATTTTTTTAATGTAAATATCTGCTTTAATTCGCATGGTATTTGATTATAAAATTTTGGGCCAAAGTAAAATACGGTTCTCTGTGTTAACGTTTTTTTGAAATTCTCACTACGCAAGTCATTTCTAGTGGTGAATCTGGTTATTCTCTCTGATTGAGTTACATTTTTTGGCTTCATGTTATATATCCTTATTATGGATTCATACACATAGATGAGTTTAATATTTAGTACGTTCATTTCACGATATAAACTGGATGAGGAAAATAGTTTAGGTTTGAAAGTTATAATTTTCAATAGTGTATTTTGTGTTACCTGTAAGATACTTAGAGTGGTGTTGAAAGCACCACCCCATGCTAGAATACAGGACCTAATCACCGATTCAGCTAACGTCAAATACAGTGTAATCAAATGTTTTTTAGATAATATTTGTCGTAATACATAAAATGTATGTATGAGGCTTCTCAATCTTTTATTGACATGGGCAATGTGGTGTGTCCACCTCAAATGTTGGTCCACGATTAAACCCAGGTATTTAATATCAGATACTTGTTTTATTGAAGGGCATGAACAATTTTTAGAGGTGTGACAAGGGATAGAGTGGAGTTTCAATGCCAATTCGGTTTGATTAATAATAGTAGGTGTAAATGTGATGAATTTTGTTTTAGCCACATTCAAAGAAAGCTTGTTGTAACTTAACCATCTATAAATTTGGTTTAGATCTTTCTCCGCAGTATGTTGAATTTCCTCCCAATGTTTACCTTTTACCACTAAAACTGTATCATCTGCATAACTTACTATATGGCTTTCAAAATCGTTTATATTCATCATATCATTCACGTAAATAAGAAAAAATATAGGGCCTAATACAGTTCCCTGTGGTATACCAACCTCCACTACTCTTCCAGCGCTAATCTGGTCACCGATTGTTACTCTCTGAGTTCTTTCTGATAAGTAGTCTGTGATGAGGTCAAGCACGATACCTCTCACACCAATATTTTGTAACTTTTCCAATAATATCTCGTGAGAGACGGTGTCAAAAGCCTTAGCAAGGTCGAGAAAAATTGCTAAGCATCTTCCCGAGCTGTCCAAAGCCTCAATCACCTCTCTCATAAGATCTAGTGCAGCATCTTGTGTACTTGAACCTCGCATGAAACCGTATTGCCGATTACTTATAAGTTTGTGTTGGTCGAAAAAGTCGATTAGTCGGTTTTTTAGTGCCTTCTCAAAAATCTTAGCAAGGTTACTGATTAATGAGGTTGGTCTGTAGTTTATTGGCTGTTTAGGATCTCCGCATTTATAAACTGGCGTAACAACAGATTCCTTCCACTGTACTGGTATTTTTCCAGTGGTAAAACATAAATTAATAATATGTGCTAGGGGATTCGCAATATGCTTGTGTATGTGTTTTATTGTCCTAGATGTGATTTTATCCATTCCCGTGGATGCGGTGTTTTTCAGTTCTGAAATATAAATAGTGACTTCAGTACTAGTAATAGGTCGGAGGAAGATAGTGGCGTTAATTTTTTTGTTATTTGAAAAGTTTCTTGGTAATTCTAGATCAGGTATATTTTCCATCATATTTTTTCCCAAATTTGTGAAGTGTTCATTGAATATATCCGCTTTTAGTTTATTTTCAGTTATCGTATCGTTTTGGCTATTTATAAGAGTGGCTGTTACTAATGATTTAGATTTTTTGTCTGTACCTGTTATATCTTTTACAATATCCCACATCTTTTTTATATCTCCACCAGATTCCCGCAATTTATTCTGATAATAATTATTTTTGGTTACCCTAATTAGTTTGTTAAGTTTATTTCGATATTCCGTATATTCCATTTTTGTGTTCTCTGTATAATTTCTGATAAGTTTCCTTTTTAGTTCATCTCTACGTTTGATAGAAGATATAAGGCCAACCGTAATCCAGGGTTTAAGTTTTTTTAAATGTTTTGGGTTTAAAGGTTTAGTTTCAGTTGAATGTCCAATGTGTTGATTTAAATGGTCTATGAACCTATTATAGGCTTCCTGCGCTTCATTGCTATTTAAGACAAGAGTCCATTTTTCTTCATTCAAATAACTGTTCAATTTATCATAGTTGACATATTTTGACTGGCGCGCTATATTTGGTTCATTTTTTAACTGGTTCTCAAAGGACAAGGCTACGAAAGGACTGAAATGATCTGTTATATCTGTATGAAATACTATGGGTTCAATATCAATTTTGTCTGACAAATTATTTTTCTTTCTGATGAAGATATGGTCTATTATTGACTTAGTGTTCTCTGTTTCTCTTGTGGGCTTATTGATGTATGAGATATAACCAAATGAAGTTAAAATATTGATATATTCGTTTACCTTTCCGCAACTTTCATTCAACAAATTTATATTTATATCACCTGCGTATAATTCGAACTCTTCTAAATTGATGTTGTTTAGATAAGAACTTAAATCTTTTATGTATACCTGCGTGTCTGTTGCTGGGGATCTATAAATAGCTGTTATCCCAAATACAGTAGCCTTTGAGAGATAGTCAATTGTGAAAGTTGCTCTGAGGAAGTAAGTCTCATTTACCGGCACTGTACTGACGGTAGCTGAAATATTTTCTTTTATATATAATACTGTTCCGTCACATTTGTTAAAGTGAGACGCGTTGTAGTAAATATTAAAGTTAGGGATAGCAAAATCATTTAAATTTTCTATTATACCTGTTTCCGACAATATTATGATATCCAAGACATCTTTACCTGCTTCTATATATACTAATAATTCGTCGTAGTGTTTCCGAAGACTTCTGATATTTATATGAATGATTCCCATACCAAACCTGCTCTTTTGTGCTCTTTGTTGTGCATAACCTTCAACATCATTACATATCCTAGTATCAATCTCAATTTGTTCATCCAATATATCCATGTATTCAATCATAATTCCTAAACTTATATAAATACAAAAAAAGGTAAGTGTTCGTTAAACAAGTTAAACAAAACAAAAAATATAGCAAAAGTAAAACAAGTCGCTATGCCTTCAGGCTCCTGTACTGAAGTAAAGATGCGTTATAATAAAATCAAAAAAGTAAAAAAGAAAGAAAGACAAACGATATGAGAAAAGTATCATGTCAGTATCTAATCACTGGGGATAAATACTAAGTAAACTAGGAAAAGACAAATGTACTCACAAAAGGCCGTATTGAGCAGTGTTTCACAGATTTTGTAAGTCACTATCACACCGAATAGCAAACCGTTTGCCATTTTTTAAAGCATAGACACTTCCCAGGTACGACCACACATTTTTCAACGATGTCTTCTCAATAGCTGCTTCCATCAATCTGTATCTGTTTGTAGTCAAATCCTCCCTAATGACGATGCCGGTACCCTTTAGCTTTTTCTTTGCTTTATAAATATCTTGTTTGATACGTGAGTTGGAAAATTTAACAAGAATGCCCCTTGATTTATTCTCACCTTTTTTCCCAACTCTATAGCAGGTAGATATGTCACTGTCACACAGTTTGATTCCCAAGCGTGAATCTATGAGTTTGACCATATCAGAGACTAGATTTTCGTTTTCTTTCTCGCCCACTTTGAAGAACCTCAAGTTATTGGATCTCCTATCCTGTTCTATATCGTCTTGTTTTTTTAACAAGAAGTCGTTTTCTGATTTGAGCGCATTAACTTCCGTTTGGAGTTCTAATATTACTGCACTATTATCCGCCAATGTTTTCACTTTTTCTTCAAGTCGAGATATTCTTCCTTCGACAGTTTTTATTACACTATCAGTTACTCTCTGAACTATGCGGATAATAAATTCCTCGTCCCTTAGCAAAGACGTGATGCTGGCAGAGACGGCATGTTTGATTTCTTCTCGCATTTCTCTTGTAACAACCATTTTGGTAATCGAACGGGGCTGGGATCCACTATCGCACCAATACAGAATTCACAGTTACTTTTTACGCTAGATTTTTTACTCAGGCAGGAGCTCTGTAAACACGTCTTCACTCCTCGCCGGACATGACAATACTCGACATACACTTGCAAAGTCGATTTTTCGAAAAGTGGTATCGTTTGGTCACAAGAGTCCGAGGCGTTGAGCTTGACTCACCTCTATAGAGGGAGTGTAAACAACAAAATGCACAGGTCGCTGACCAGCCAACATGTAACGGAAATTTTGACAGCTTGAGGGCATTACCAGTGGCGTGCGACTTTATTTAAAATTGGACGTTCATTAATAGATTCAATTATTACTATGATGTTACAAACTGAGTTGTGTTAGTACTTAGCTATACTTAGAGAGTTAGTCTTATTATAATTTCACTGTAACAGTTGATAATTTATTATCGCCATGAAGTGTTTTTCAAAGCATATCTAACAATGTTCTGAAAGGTAGCCTGTTGCAATGGCTGCATCGTGTTTTTACTTCAGCAATAAAATATAATAATTGCATTAGGTAATATCCAGTTCTATAAAATTCTCATAGATAGATTTTCTGCAAGCAAATGTGGCATACATTTTTGCATTTCACGTCCTCAAATAGTTTAAAAAATGGAATTTGGAAAATTCATGTTGATTGACATGAATGTAATGCGTGTACAAAACATACATTAGACAACCATTATTATTCCCCAAACTGGAGTGAAGTTACTTTTGTTCCCAGTTATCCCCATATATTACGCTACTGAAAACTAAAACTAAACCTATACTCACCTATGATAAGAAGTGTTCACCGATTCGTCGCTATTACAGCAAACTATGCATTTTTGTGTTGTCTCATCATGCAATTGTGACAGTATTGTTCATAAATAATTTAATTCGCACCACAAATAGTCACAAAGTCAGTCAAATATACACTAAAATCACACAAATCTCGATACACGCAATAACCACAACTACAATGACAGCCACATGACAGCTTAAGGGCACGCCGATTGTAGGTTGCCAGATTTACGACATATTAGAAGTTATTGCGACATTCCGCTATGAAATTTACCATTTTTGAGATTTCATTAAATCAATACAAATTATCTCCACGTAAATCAGTCACATTGCAAGTACATTGAAATGTATAGTTAAATACCCAGTTAAATACTTTGTGTTCAAACTGCGGAAACTGCCAGATTTTGAAGAAACTGGAAGCGGACGAAGAAGAGTGGCAATAGCGCTATAGATGTTGGCTGGCCAATATTCAAATTAGGCTCCCTCTAGAGATGTTAACTCTGTGGTCGTAACTAAAAATCCCCCAGAATGTCGCAGTTTTGAGTCTCAGTCACGTTTGACAAAAATAAAAAATTTCAGATCTCTTGGGCGGGCGGGTGTACCTAAAAAAATCGAAAATTTTTATTTGGCCTTCTATTGAAATGAAGCCTCGCATTTCGGATAATTTCAAGGTGCTGATTACAAATCCAGTCGCAGTTTTGGGTCTCAGTCACGTTTGACAAAAATAAAAAATTTCAGATCTCTTGGGCGGACGGGTGTACCTAAAAAAATCAAAAATCTTTATTTTGCCTTCTATTGAGATAAAACCTCGCATTTCGGATAATTTCAAGGTGCTGATTACAAATCCAGTAGCAGTTTTGGGTCTCAGTCACGTTTGACAAAAATAAAAAATTTCAGATCTCTTGGGCGGGCGGGTGTACCTAAAAAAATCGAAAATCTTTATTTGGCCTTCTATTGAAATGAAACCTCGCATTTCGGATAATTTCAAGGTGCTGATTACAAATCCAGTCGCAGTTTTGGGTCTGAGTCACGTTTGACAAAAATAAAAAATTTCAGATCTCTTGGGCGGGCGGGTGTACCTAAAAAAATCGAAAATTTTTATTTGGCTTTCTATTGAAATGAAGCCTCGCATTTCGGACAATTTCAAGGTGCTGATTATAAATCCAGTCGCAGTTTTGAGTCTCAGTCACGTTTGACAAAAATCAAAAATTTCAGATCTCTCGGGCGGACGGGTGTACCTAAAAAAATCAAAAATCTTTATTTGGCCTTCTATTGAGATAAAACCTCGCATTTCGGATAATTTCAAGGTGCTGATTACAAATCCAGTCGCAGTTTTTGGTCTCAGTCACGTTTGACAAAAATAAAAAATTTCAGATCTCTTGGGCGGGCGGGTGTACCTAAAAAAATCGAAAATTTTTATTTGGCTTTCTATTGAAATGAAGCCTCGCATTTCGGACAATTTCAAGGTGCTGATTATAAATCCAGTCGCAGTTTTGAGTCTCAGTCACGTTTGACAAAAATAAAAAATTTCAGATCTCTTGGGCGGGCGGGTGTACCTAAAAAAATCGAAAATTTTTATTTGGCTTTCTGTTGAAACGAAGCCTGGCATTTCGGACAATTTCAAGGTGCTGATTATAAATCCAGTCGCAGTTTTGGGTCTCAGTCACGTTTGACAAAAATAAAAAATTTCAGATCTCTTGGGCGGGCGGGTGTACCTAAAAAAATCGAAAATTTTTATTTGGCTTTCTATTGAAATGAAGCCTCGCATTTCGGACAATTTCAAGGTGCTGATTATAAATCCAGTCGCAGTTTTGGGTCTCAGTCACGTTTGACAAAAATAAAAAATTTCAGATCTCTTGGGCGGGCGGGTGTACCTAAAAAAATCGAAAATTTTTATTTGGCTTTCTATTGAAATGAAGCCTCGCATTTCGGACAATTTCAAGGTGCTGATTATAAATCCAGTCGCAGTTTTGGGTCTCAGTCACGTTTGACAAAAATAAAAAATTTCAGATCTCTTGGGCGGGCGGGTGTACCTACCTAAAAAAATCGAAAATTTTTATTTGGCTTTCTATTGAAATGAAGCCTCGCATTTCGGACAATTTCAAGGTGCTGATTACAAATCCAGTCGCAGTTTTGGGTCTCAGTCACGTTTGAGAAAAATAAAAAATTTCAGATCTCTTGGGCGGGCGGGTGTACCTAAAAAAATCGAAAATCTTTATTTGGCCTTCCATTGAGATAAAACCTCGCATTTCGGATAATTTCAAGGTGCTGATTACAAATCCAGTCGCAGTTTTGGGTCTCAGTCACGTTTGACCAAAATCAAAAATTTCAGATCTCTCGGGCGGGCGGGTGTACCTAAAAAAATCGAAAATCTTTATTTGGCTTTCTATTGAAATGAAACCTCGCATTTCGGATAATTTCAAGGTGCTGATTATAAATCCAGTCGCAGTTTTGAGTCTCAGTCACGTTTGACAAAAATAAAAAATTTCAGATCTCTCGGGCGGGCGGGTGTAGGTACCTAAAAAAATCGAAAATCTTTATTTGGCTTTCTATTGAAATGAAACCTCGCATTTCGGATAATTTCAAGGTGCTGATTATAAATCCAGTCGCAGTTTTGAGTCTCAGTCACGTTTGACAAAAATAAAAAATTTCAGATCTCTCGGGCGGGCGGGTGTACCTAAAAAAATCGAAAATTTTTATTTGGCTTTCTATTGAAATGAAACCTCGCATTTCGGATAATTTCAAGGTGCTGATTACAAATCCAGTCGCAGTTTTGGGTCTCAGTCACGTTTGACCAAAATCAAAAATTTCAGATCTCTCGGGCGGGCGGGTGTACCTAAAAAAATCGAAAATTTTTATTTGGTTTTCTATTGAAACGAAGCCTCGCATTTCGGATAATTTCAAGGTGCTGATTATAAATCCAGTCGCAGTTTTGAGTCTCAGTCACGTTTGACAAAAATCAAAAATTTCAGATCTCTCGGGCGGGCGGGTGTACCTAAAAAAATCGAAAATCTTTATTTGGCTTTCTATTGAAATGAAACCTCGCATTTCGGATAATTTCAAGGTGCTGATTACAAATCCAGTCGCAGTTTTGGGTCTCAGTCACGTTTGACCAAAATCAAAAATTTCAGATCTCTCGGGCGGGCGGGTGTACCTAAAAAAATCGAAAATCTTTATTTGGCCTTCCATTGAGATAAAACCTCGCATTTCGGATAATTTCAAGGTGCTGATTATAAATCCAGTCGCAGTTTTGAGTCTCAGTCACGTTTGACAAAAATAAAAAATTTCAGATCTCTCGGGCGGGCGGGTGTACCTAAAAAAATCGAAAATTTTTATTTGGCTTTCTATTGAAATGAAACCTCGCATTTCGGATAATTTCAAGGTGCTGATTACAAATCCAGTCGCAGTTTTGGGTCTCAGTCACGTTTGACCAAAATCAAAAATTTCAGATCTCTCGGGCGGGCGGGTGTACCTAAAAAAATCGAAAATTTTTATTTGGTTTTCTATTGAAACGAAGCCTCGCATTTCGGATAATTTCAAGGTGCTGATTATAAATCCAGTCGCAGTTTTGAGTCTCAGTCACGTTTGACAAAAATCAAAAATTTCAGATCTCTCGGGCGGGCGGGTGTACCTAAAAAAATCGAAAATCTTTATTTGGCTTTCTATTGAAATGAAACCTCGCATTTCGGATAATTTCAAGGTGCTGATTATAAATCCAGTCGCAGTTTTGGGTCTCAGTCACGTTTGACAAAAATAAAAAATTTCAGATCTCTTGGGCGGGCGGGTGTACCTAAAAAAATCGAAAATTTTTATTTGGCTTTCTATTGAAATGAAGCCTCGCATTTCGGACAATTTCAAGGTGCTGATTACAAATCCAGTCGCAGTTTTGGGTCTCAGTCACGTTTGACAAAAATAAAAAATTTCAGATCTCTTGGGCGGGCGGGTGTACCTAAAAAAATCGAAAATTTTTATTTGGCTTTCTATTGAAATGAAACCTCGCATTTCGGATAATTCAAGGTGCTGATTATAGATCCAGTCGCAGTTTTGAGTCTCAGTCACGTTTGACAAAAATCAAAAATTTCAGATCTCTCGGGCGGGCGGGTGTACCTAAAAAAATCGAAAATCTTTATTTGGCTTTCTATTGAAATGAAACCTCGCATTTCGGATAATTTCAAGGTGCTGATTACAAATCCAGTCGCAGTTTTGGGTCTCAGTCACGTTTGACAAAAATAAAAAATTTCAGATCTCTTGGGCGGACGGGTGTACCTAAAAAAATCTAAAATCTTTATTTGGCCTTCTATTGAGATAAAACCTCGCATTTCGGATAATTTCAAGGTGCTGATTACAAATCCAGTCGCAGTTTTGGGTCTCAGTCACGTTTGACAAAAATAAAAAATTTCAGATCTCTTGGGCGGGCGGGTGTACCTAAAAAAAAAATCGAAAATCTTTATTTGGCCTTCTATTGAAATGAAACCTCGCATTTCGGATAATTTCAAGGTGCTGATTACAAATCCAGTCGCAGTTTTGGGTCTCAGTCACGTTTGACAAAAATAAAAAATTTCAGATCTCTCGGGCGGGCGGGTGTACCTAAAAAAATCGAAAATCTTTATTTGGCTTTCTATTGAAATGAAACCTCGCATTTCGGATAATTTCAAGGTGCTGATTACAAATCCAGTCGCAGTTTTGGGTCTCAGTCACGTTTGACAAAAATAAAAAATTTCAGATCTCTTGGGCGGGCGGGTGTACCTAAAAAAAAAATCGAAAATCTTTATTTGGCCTTCTATTGAAATGAAACCTCGCATTTCGGATAATTTCAAGGTGCTGATTATAAATCCAGTTGCAGTTTTGGGTCTGAGTCACGTTTGACAAAAATAAAAAATTTCAGATCTCTTGGGCGGGCGGGTGTACCTAAAAAAATCGAAAATTTTTATTTGGCTTTCTATTGAAATGAAACCTCGCATTTCGGATAATTTCAAGGTGCTGATTATAAATCCAGTCGCAGTTTTGAGTCTCAGTCACGTTTGACAAAAATCAAAAATTTCAGATCTCTCGGGCGGGCGGGTGTACCTAAAAAAATCGAAAATCTTTATTTGGCTTTCTATTGAAATGAAACCTCGCATTTCGGATAATTTCAAGGTGCTGATTATAGATCCAGTCGCAGTTTTGAGTCTCAGTCACGTTTGACAAAAATAAAAAATTTCAGATCTCTCGGGCGGGCGGGTGTACCTAAAAAAATCGAAAATCTTTATTTGGCTTTCTATTGAAATGAAACCTCGCATTTCGGATAATTTCAAGGTGCTGATTGCAAAGCCAGTCGCAGTTTTGGGTCTCAGTCACGTTTGACAAAAATAAAAAATTTCAGAACTCTTAGGCGGGCGGGTGTACCTAAAAAAAACGAAAATCTTTATTTGGCTTTCTATTGAAATGAAGCCTCGCATTTCGGATAATTTCAAGGTGCTGATTACAAATCCAGTCGCAGTTTTGGGTCTCAGTCACGTTTGAGAAAAATAAAAAATTTCAGATCTCTTGGGCGGGCGGGTGTACCTAAAACAATCAAAAATCTTTATTTGGCCTTCTATTGAGATAAAACCTCGCATTTCGGATAATTTCAAGGTGCTGATTACAAATCCAGTCGCAGTTTTGGGTCTCAGTCACGTTTGACCAAAATCAAAAATTTCAGATCTCTCGGGCGGGCGGGTGTACCTAAAAAAATCGAAAATTTTTATTTGGCTTTCTATTGAAATGAAACCTCGCATTTCGGATAATTTCAAGGTGCTGATTACAAATCCAGTCGCAGTTTTGGGTCTCAGTCACGTTTGACCAAAATCAAAAATTTCAAATCTCTCGGGCGGGCGGGTGTACCTAAAAAAATCGAAAATTTTTATTTGGTTTTCTATTGAAACGAAGCCTCGCATTTCGGATAATTTCAAGGTGCTGATTATAAATCCAGTCGGAGTTTTGAGTCTCAGTCACGTTTGACAAAAATAAAAAATTTCAGATCTCTCGGGCGGGCGGGTGTACCTAAAAAAATCGAAAATATTTATTTGGCTTTCTGTTGAAATGAAACCTCGCATTTCGGATAATTTCAAGGTGCTGATCACAAATCCAGTCGCACTTTTGGGTCTCAGTCACGTTTGACAAAAATAAAAAATTTCAGATCTCTTGGGCGGGCGGGTGTACCTAAAAAAATCAAAAATCTCTATTTGGCCTTCTATTGAGATAAAACCTCGCATTTCGGATAACTTCAAGGTGCTGATTACAAATCCAGTCGCAGTTTTGGGTCTCAGTCACGTTTGACAAAAAGAAAAAATTTCAGATCTCTTGGGCGGGCGGGCGTACCTAAAAAAATCGAAAAATTTTATTTGGCTTTCTATTGAAATGAAACCTCGCATTTCGGATAATTTCAAGGTGCTGATCATAAATCCAGTCGCAGTTTTGAGTCTCAGTCACGTTTGACAAAAATAAAAAATTTCAGATCTCTTGGGCGGGCGGGTGTACCTAAAAAAATCGAAAATTTTTATTTGGCTTTCTATTGAAACGAAGCCTCGCATTTCGGATAATCTCAAGGTGCTGATTATAAATCCAGTCGGAGTTTTGAGTCTCAGTCACGTTTGACAAAAATAAAAAATTTCAGATCTCTTGGGCGGGCGGGTGTACCTAAAAAAATCGAAAATCTTTATTTGGCTTTCTATTGAAATGAAACCTCGCATTTCGGATAACTTCAAGGTGCTGATTACAAATCCAGTCGCAGTTTTGGGTCTCAGTCACGTTTGACAAAAATAAAAAATTTCAGATCTCTTGGGCGGGCGGGTGTACCTAAAAAAATCAAAAATCTCTATTTGGCCTTCTATTGAGATAAAACCTCGCATTTCGGATAACTTCAAGGTGCTGATTACAAATCCAGTCGCAGTTTTGGGTCTCAGTCACGTTTGACAAAAAGAAAAAATTTCAGATCTCTTGGGCGGGCGGGCGTACCTAAAAAAATCGAAAAATTTTATTTGGCTTTCTATTGAAATGAAACCTCGCATTTCGGATAATTTCAAGGTGCTGATTATAAATCCAGTCGCAGTTTTGAGTCTCAGTCACGTTTGACAAAAATAAAAAATTTCAGATCTCTTGGGCGGGCGGGTGTACCTAAAAAAATCGAAAATCTTTATTTGGCTTTCTATTGAAATGAAACCTCGCATTTCGGATAACTCCAAGGTGCTGATTACAAATCCAGTCGCAGTTTTGGGTCTCAGTCACGTTTGACAAAAATAAAAAATTTCAGATCTCTTGGGCGGGCGGGTGTACCTAAAAAAATCAAAAATCTCTATTTGGCCTTCTATTGAGATAAAACCTCGCATTTCGGATAACTTCAAGGTGCTGATTACAAATCCAGTCGCAGTTTTGGGTCTCAGTCACGTTTGACAAAAATAAAAAATTTCAGATCTCTTGGGCGGGCGGGTGTACCTAAAAAAATCGAAAATTTTTATTCGGCTTTCTATTGAAATGAAACCTCGCATTTCGGATAATTTCAAGGTGCTGATTATAAATCCAGTCGCTGTTTTGAGTCTCAGTCACGTTTGACAAAAATAAAAAATTTCAGATCTCTTGGGCGGGCGGGTGTACCTAAAAAAATCGAAAATTTTTATTTGGCTTTCTATTGAAACGAAGCCTCGCATTTCGGATAATTTCAAGGTGCTGATTATAAATCCAGTCGGAGTTTTGAGTCTCAGTCACGTTTGACAAAAATAAAAAATTTCAGATCTCTTGGGCGGGCGGGTGTACCTAAAAAAATCGAAAATCTTTATTTGGCTTTCTATTGAAATGAAACCTCGCATTTCGGATAATTTCAAGGTGCTGATTACAAATCCAGTCGCAGTTTTGAGTCTCAGTCACGTTTGAAAAAAAATAAAAAATTTCAGATCTCTCGGGCGGGCGGGTGTACCTAAAAAAATCGAAAATTTTTATTTGGCTTTCTATTGAAATGAAACCTCGCATTTCGGATAATCTCAAGGTGCTGATTATAAATCCTGTCGCAGTTTTGAGTCTCAGTCACGTTTGACAAAAATAAAAAATTTCAGATCTCTTGGGCGGGCGGGTGTACCTAAAAAAATCGAAAATTTTTATTTGGCTTTCTATTGAAACGAAGCCTCGCATTTCGGATAATTTCAAGGTGCTGATTACAAATCCAGTCGCAGTTTTGAGTCTCAGTCACGTTTGAAAAAAAATAAAAAATTTCAGATCTCTCGGGCGGGCGGGTGTACCTAAAAAAATCGAAAATTTTTATTTGGCTTTCTATTGAAATGAAACCTCGCATTTCGGATAATCTCAAGGTGCTGATTATAAATCCTGTCGCAGTTTTGAGTCTCAGTCACGTTTGACAAAAATAAAAAATTTCAGATCTCTTGGGCGGGCGGGTGTAGCTAAAAAAATCGAAAATTTTTATTTGGCTTTCTATTGAAACGAAGCCTCGCATTTCGGATAATTTCAAGGTGCTGATTATAAATCCAGTCGGAGTTTTGAGTCTCAGTCACGTTTGACAAAAATCAAAAATTTCAGATCTCTCGGGCGGGCGGGTGTACCTAAAAAATCGAAAATTTTTATTTGGCTTTCTATTGGAATGAAGCCTCGCATTTCTGATAATTTCAAGGTGCTGATTACAAATCCAGTCGAAGTTTTGGGTCTCAGTCACGTTTGACAAAAATAAAAAAATTCAGATCTGTTGGGCGGGCGGGTGTACCTAAAAAAATCGAAAATCTTTATTTGGCTTTCTATTGGAATAAAACCTCGCATATCTGATAATTTCAAGGTGCTGATTACAAATCCAGTCGCAGTTTTGGGTCTCAGTCACGTTCGACAAAAATAAAAAATTTTAGATCTCTCGGGCGGGCGGGTGTACCTAAAAAAATCGAAAATCTTTATTTGGCCTTCTATTGAGATAAAACCTCGCATTTCGGATAATTTCAAGGTGCTGATTACAAATCCAGTCGCAGTTTTGGGTCTCAGTCACGTTTGACAAAAATAAAAAATTTCAGATCTGTTGGGCGGGCGGGTGTACCTAAAAAAATCGAAAATCTTTATTTGGCTTTCTATTGGAATAAAACCTGGCATATCTGATAATTTCAAGGTGCTGATTACAAATACAGTCGCAGTGTTGAGTCTCAGTCACGTTTGACAAAAATAAAAAATTTCAGATCTCTCGGGCGGGCGGGTGTACCTAAAAAAATCGAAAATCTTTATTTGGCCTTGTATTGAGATGAAACCTCGCATTCCGGATAATTTCAAGGTGCTGATTACAAATCCTGTCGCAGTTTTGAGTCTCAGTCACGTTTGACAAAAATAAAAAAATTCAGATCTCTCGGGCGGGCGAGTGTACCTAAAAAAAAAATGAAAATCCTTACTTGGCTTTCTATTGAAATGGAACCTCGTATAATATCTGATAATTTCAAGGTGCTGATTACAAATACAGTCGCAGTGTTGAGTCTCGGTCACGTTTGACAAAAATAAAAAATTTCAGATCTCTCGGGCGGGCGGGTGTACCTAAAAAAAATCGAAAATCTTTATTTGGCCTTGTATTGAGATGAAACCTGGCATTTCGGATAATTTCAAGGTGCTGATTACAAATCCAGTCGCAGTGTTGAGTCTCAGTCACGTTTGACAAAAATAAAAAATTTCAGATCTCTCGGGCGGGCGGGTGTACCTAAAAAAATCGAGAATCTTTATTTGGCCTTGTATTGAGATGAAACCTCGCATTTCGGATAATTTCAAGGTGCTTATTACAAATCCAGTCGCAGTTTTGGGACTCAGTCACGTTTGACAAAAATAAAAAATTTCAGATCTCTTGGGCGGGCGGGTGTACCTAAAAAAAAATAAACCCTTATTTGGCTTTCTATTGAAATGAAACCTCGCATATCTGACAATTTCAAGGTGCTGATTACAAATACAGTCGCAGTGTTGAGTCTCGGTCACGTTTGACAAAAATAAAAAATTTCAGATCTCTCGGGCGGGCGGGTGTACCTAAAAAACATCGAAAATCTTTATTTGGCTTTCTATTGAAATGAAACCTCGCATTTCGGATAATTTCAAGGTGCTGATTACAAATCCAGTCGCAGTGTTGAGTCTCAGTCACGTTTGACAAAAATAAAAAATTTCAGATTTCGCGGGCGGGCGGTTGTACCTAAAAAAATCGAAAATCTTTATTTGGCCTTGTATTGAGATGAAACCTCGCATTTCGGATAATTTCAAGGTGCTGATTACAAATCCAGTCGCAGTTTTGGGTCTCAGTCACGTTTGACAAAAATAAAAAATTTCAGATCTCTTGGGCGGGCGGGTGTACCTAAAAAAATCGAAAACCTTTATTTGGCTTTCTATTGAAATGAAGCCTCGCATTTCGGATAATTTCAAGGTGCTGATGACAAATCCAGTCGAAGTTTTGAGTCTCAGTCACGTTTGACAAAAATCAAAAATTTCAGATCTCTCGGGGGGGCGGGTGTACCTAAAAAGGTTTCTATATTTGATCTTTTCTGAGTAAAGCCATTCTATTTTCCTAATGAATATACTAGTCCATAACGTAAATACGTAACGTAAATATCAAATCTGGTTTGACGATATTTTACAGTGATTGCAGTAATAGTAAAATAGCTAAAAAGCTTGCGAGGAAGATTGCAAAATAAACTGTAGTTTCAAAGGAAGTTACCGATCCAATGTACTTGTTCGATTGATAGAGGCCCTTTCTACACATACCCTCTCGCCATAAATTGGAAATATCTAAGGGTAAGAGTCCCCAAAGAGCAACTTCTAGAGTTGCTGCTTTTGGAAGCTCCTGTTACTAATAGAGAACAAAGCTTTTGTAGGCTTTCGAGTCTGGTTCACCTTTGACCACCAGACTAGTGAAGACGCAGCGTCGGTACTCTGTAACTTAAGAGATAGAAACGTGTTCCTATCACCATGACGACCATGACGATCGGGCAGTTTCGAGTACCTAGCACAAACTGCCTACTACGCTGACCACACGCTGGCATGTATACCCTGTTACCCGATACTTTAAACTGTCAGCCGTGTCAACAGAGAACAGCTGTTCGGCTAGTGATAACTAAAAATACCCCAGATTGAGTCTTGACGTATAAATTTTAAGCCTTGAAGGCATACAGGGCAGTACTGAGTGCAGGCAGTTAATGACAAGTAATTGTCGCTTGGTGACGTTTTCGTCTATGCTTTGAGGTCAATGCTTATTTTACATTTTCTCGGAAAATTCGGCGTTTATTTCAGTATATCAGTATGGCTGGTCTGAATGATGATGATTACGCTTTAAATGAGGTAAGAATGAAGATAAAAGTATTTCGAGCTTAACCATACGCAAGCAACACTTCTTTTTACAGCAATGGAAGAAAAGTATAACGTTGAAGGGCAACGCAATGGCTATACAAATAGTAAAAAATGTGTGTGGAGCTATCTCAGAAAGTTGACACAGGATCGATTTCCTGAATTAGAACTGAACATTACTGAGGTACCAGATAATTAGTAGTTTAATTAGAAACATTTTCATGAAAATGCTTAAACATTTTATTATTTAACATTTAAAATACAAAAATAAATATTAAATAAAATAATCTATTTTTTTAACCTACCATATTTGCTGCGAATTTCTGGATATTGAAACAATTTACGTTTACAAAAAAAAGCCATTCCTTTTTGGCAATGAGATATTCAGTAAGAATATTACTAATACTGTCCTGGTCGCAGGATTGCCAATCAACACCACTAGTAAAAAATTAAATTTGAGATACACTTCTTCGTCAGCTGATACCAATCAAATAGACGTCAATCCAGTTTAAAGTATCCGGTAACAGAGTATACGAAGCCACCCGATCCTATAGTACATAGTGCATAGAAACACGTTTCTAAGTTACAGAGTACCGGCGCAGAGAATCTATTATTTTACTTTTTATTTTTGCTCTCTCATGGTATTCAGTGTTAATGGCTACAGGGTCATCATAAACACGTAGTACGGTCCTGCTTAATGGTAACTGTCCGGGTGATATTACATCGTAGATTATCTCGACAATACCACATTCAGAGATATAAATGATGCATTTTACCTTAAATACACGTCGCATGGATATACATATGCATTTGCTCGGTCATTATTAATGCATATACTATAATGGAAGTTATAAGATCAGATAATTTGGAATAACTGCCCATAAAAACAGAAATGTCAGAAAGGTCACTACTTCTACATTAACTATTGTATCCATCAACATTAGTGAATGTAATCATTCTCAAGTCATATTCATGTAATGGAAAGTAATTATTATGCTTATGTAATAGTATATTGTTCAGTGAGCAACACTGCTGAAGTTTGCAGCACGAGTTGTAGATGAGTGCTCTAAATCAATAAGTCAGTTATTACCTTAGAGTAACATAGAGGTAGTAAATAAACCACTTCAGCATGGCGTGCTTAAAGCCATCATCTTTTGACACTTCAGACCCAGACATTGCCAACTGACCTGAAAATCCTTCCAATGCAACCCATGTTACAAACACTGCTCTGCACTGTCCCATCTCGAAAAACAGTTAAACTACACTCGAATATAGCACAGCAAGTCCGTAAAGCTTCACTACAGTTACCAACAAATAGCGAATTCCATTTTCGTGACCAAGCATAAAAGATGCATAAACAAAACAAACGTTTGACAGTCGGAGGTTACCGTAAACAAATCGCAGGAAAATTACATAGGCGTTGCCAACTCCTCAAAATTTATGTAAGACAGAATTTGCGTTAATGATGAAGAAACATGCAGTAACGTAGTAGAGGTCAACATATCTATTGATTTTGCTGTAATCATTGCTGAACCATCAAAATACCGTCTTTTTTAACGTAGAATGGAATATTTCTGGATACTATACAATTAAGATGATAGTAAACAATTATGATTGCCGTATCGGTCGATGTCGATGACAATGTAAGAAAAGATGTTGGACTATTAGAATTAGTTGTTTACTGCCTCTATGTTCAGTTGTTACTCTGAGGTTATTACCATAACCGCGAGTTTAATATCATCTTTTATGTCGGTATGCAAACATTGGATATCTTTGAAAAAACAACCAATTTCTATATATGAGGTACTTTTCTACGAATTTGGTCCTTTGCAATTTATTTGAACTAGTTTTTGAGCACGACATCAATCAAGTAGCCGCCTTGATTGGTCAACGCAGAATTTTCCCGCATTTTACATAACCTTTTCGACCATCTCGGGCGATATAGCAATGATTTCGGAATGGATGTTACCCTTCATCTCGTCAACGGTCTGAAGCTTGCTGGCGCATAGTTTTGATTTCAAGTAATCCCACAAAAAGAAGTCTAGGGGGTTCAAAACTCTCTTATGTAGTTTGTTGCATCTCTGTCGGAACTAGGACGACATAGCTTTTACTCTGCAAACTTCCAACAGACGAAACGAAACGATTAGAGCTCCCCAAATCGCTTAAAAACGAAGTTTGAGTTGTTTTTATATTTTTAGTTTTTTATTATTGCTGCGCCGCCACTGACACAATTTCTAAAAACCATAAGCATTTTGCATATCCAGCGCGGTAATAATACTTTGTTTAAATTTAATTAAAGTTAATACAAAAAACGTTCGGTTTTACACCTCTCCCCCCAAATCACCCCAATTTCACGCAGCCTCCCCCCCCCATATATTTTTAAAACTAGTTTGGTAATCGCTGTATCATCATCATAGTCACAGTGTCTTAACAGACATGTTGTGAACTCGTAAAATGCATTTACTCATTTTACGAGTTTCTCTTGGGATATCTATAAGATCTTTAATGCAGTAGTTTCCCATTTGCTTTCTGCATCCTCATGCCGTTGACCAGATGCTATCTACTGGTTCATCCGCCTTTAGGGGCAATTTCTCACCCCAAGGACAAGAAGGTGTCCTAACCTTTCTCAACTCGTCCACCCAAAGCTGTTGGTTGAGAAGAGGTTACTGTTTATACCGACAGTAGTTTGGTTCCTTTTAATCGCCTTTTACGACACGCAGGATATACGATGGGGGATTTTCTAACCCGCCCCCACACGGGGTAAATCGCTGTATGACAGATCAAGAATAAATCCAAATGATCGAAGTAATAGTGGTTACTTTTCATGAGTTTCGGTCAACGATTGAGACTATAACTTTCCTTCACTACGTTTCGGTTTATTTTAATCTAAACCATCTTCAGGTGTATTAATTTCAGATGTCGGTTACATTTCTGTAAAATTTTTTTGTTTGTGAAGCAGCCTCTACCCGGTTGAAAGAGCTGAATCTTGAAATAATCTAAATTCAGCTCTCTCAACCCGTAGAGGCTGCTTCATAAACAAAAAAAATTTACAGAAATGTAACCGACATCTGAAATTAATACACCTGAAGCTGGTTTAGATTAAAATAAACCGAAACGTAGTAAAGGAAAGTTATCGTTGACCGAAACCCATGAAAAACAACCATAATCTATAGTCGCGGTCACTACAGAAATAAGCATAAAGATCGAAGTAATATGTAATTTCTTTCATCACAAACATTACCGCCCTCAGTGAGGGACGATGATGTTAAGCATGAGAGAGAAATAGCTAGGAATGCAAGCGGTTCGTTGGTATTCATGGAAACATGACTGAACGCATCGTACGTAAGGATGAAAAGTTTAAAATGGAATAAATATATATTGCCGGTTATGAAAGCACCAAATCCGCACATTATGTTCAGCCGAACAACTTCTCCGCAACTATCTAAGGACTTTAATAAACCAATGAACCCTATTACAACTTCCAATAAAATCGGAAGAGAAGTTCTGACTGCAGCTGCATGTATTCACAATCGCGTTCCGCCAGCTAATGGCGTTGTAGTTATGAAGTTTAACTGCAAAAGCCCATCGGGCACACGTTCAGGACCGGCCTCGGCAACTTCCAAACTGCTATTGTTATACAGGGTGGACAATAAACAGCTAATAGGAAAAAATTATTTTTAGCTTAACCAAAATGAGCTCAAGGATATCACAAACTCTTGTTTCGAACATGTCCTGAATAGGGTACTTGCAGAAAAAAATATTATGTCGTTTACGCGTTCCTTAGAGCCTAGTAAACATGACAAAATCACTTGTTTGGTTTTTTGGAATCAGCTGTGATTCCAAAAATTATTTCAAATGCCGGAAAATGCCGCGCAAACAATATCTGACGTCAGTGATATCCTATAGTGATGGGATGTAAAGTATTGATACTCGATATTGATAGCCAGTGCTAACCTAACACTTTGACATTGGGTGTGCTCAATGGGACTTAGCCCAAAAGCGCTAGCGTGGAAGCGCCTGCAGGCGCTAGGTGTGACCGTTGAACGACCTTCTTTTTGACGTTATAAAACTGTCATATTCATCTCCATATTTTAATATTTATTATCCGTATTCTCAAAAACCTAGGCTATAAAGCACAAATATTAATATTAAATTGACACTATACAAAGGTAACAGCTTCCCTCAGAACTAATAAATAACTTTTTCTAGTATTGTGCCGCATCGCTAACCAAATAGCGCTTTCTAAAAGCGCTAACCAAGCTGACTGGCGCTTTTTTGACAGCTTGTCGTTCATCGGTTAGTTAGCGCAAAGCGCCCACAAGCGCTTACGTCTGCTAAGTCCCGTTGAACACAACCATTGATCATTAGGTGTAACCACAAAACACAGTCACACACACACAAAAGTACAAAAGTACAAAAGTCAAAAGAATAAAAGTTAGGCTAGATTACTAATTCACTTTGTAGGGATGGGCTTGAATTAGATTCTATCTTTGGATTCATTCATAATGGGATGCGCCGAAATAAAATGATGGCTTCGATTAGTTGCGAATCTCGGTCACAAACAGGATGAACTGTAATACCTATCAGTTATAAAAATGTATTGCAACAAAAATGCTAGTCGATTAATTGCCTGTTTCAAATATGTTTAAGTATCAATAAATTGAGTCGCATCGTTAAAGAATTCAGATCATCTCTAGTCAAATGCGCAGTTGGCAAACCTGTAACAGTATCGATTGTCGATATCGATAAGACATCTGTGACGTCAGCCCTTGTTTTAAGTCACGTGGAAAAATTTGAATATATCCTTATTTTATTTTGCAAATCTCTTTTTTTGGCCGTCAGTAAAATCATGTTTTTTGTTTCCTACTGCTTCTTGATATAGTTTTTTTTGCGCTATGTATACTCCCGAGGCGATTTCACGACCTCTGCAAGTACCCTATTGCATCAAGCAGAATGTCCCTAGTCCACCACAGCAGTCCACCTGATGAGATTCGAAAGATTGAAACAGCACTATCGTGAAAAACTGAAAAATTTGTTGTACTCATAATATGCTTTCCCATTGACCTGTGAAAGAAGGACGAGTATTGCTTTAAATCGTTCTGTATTGTGAAACCCGGAAATTATCGAATTGATTTAAATGAAATTTTGAGACAGTATTAATACCGTAGCAAGGATGGAAAATGCGTGTGGTTTTTAGAAATCGTGTCAGTGGCGGCGCAGCAATAATAAAAAAACTAAAAATATAAAAGCAGCTTAGTTTTTATTTTAGGATTAGATCAGCAATAAAACAAAAACTCTTTATTATTCTTCATCCATGCGACGCTTCGACTGTCGAAGTTTTCATCATATTTAACAACATGGCAAGAGTATCGCTAGAAATAACTGAAGACACTGCCCACAGTAATAATATTCAACGATTTTTTTTAAACAGCCACATACAATTAAAATTTAATTTAAAAAGTAAGACAGAATTTACTTGAGTAAATTTAAACGGCGCTCTCAGTGTGGAACCGGAAGCGATATTGACAAGACCGGATTCTTCCGGGACCAGTTTTTTCCTGCTGATTCCGAATCTGTAAGTAGTTTTTCTCTAGCACTTGTAGTTTTGGCTCTTTTGTATACGGACAGACGGGCGGACGGACAGACAGACAGAGGTTCTGCATAAGCTCTCTTTACTGTTAGCTAAAACGTTGAAAAATGGGGTTCAGCATACATCTGCACTCCACAGAAGAGGATGATGACTATATATTAGTCGAAACGTCTTATAGATAAAGAATAATAAGGAGTTTTTGTTTTATTGGTGGCATAATCCTAAAAAATAACAACTAAGTTCGCCACAGCAGGCCAAAATTGTTCCACAAATACAAAAACAGCTCAAACACGTTTGACAAAAATAAAAAATTTCAGATCTCTCGGGCGGGCGGGTGTACTTAAAAAAATCGAAAACCTTTATTTGGCTTTCTATTGAAATGAAACCTCGCATTTCGGATAATTTCAAGGTGCTGATTACAAATCCAGTCGCAGTTTTGAGTCTCAGTCACGTTTGACAAAAATAAAAAATTTCAGATCTCTCGGGCGGGCGGGTGTACCTAAAAAAATCGAAAATATTTATTTGGTTTTCTATTGAAATGAAACCTCGCATTTCGGATGATTTCAAGGTGCTGATTACAAATCCAGTCGCAGTTTTGAGTCTCAGTCACGTTTGACAAAAATAAAAAATTTCAGATCTCTCAGGCGGGCGAGCGTACCTAAAAAGATCGAAAATCTTTATTTGGCTTTCTATTGAATTGAAACCTCGCATTTTGGACAATTTCAAGGTGCTGCTTACAAATCCAGTCGCAGTTTTGAGTCTCAGTCACGTTTGACAAAAATAAAAAATTTCAGATCTCTCGGGCGGGCGATTGTACCTAAAAAAATCGAAAATCTTTATTTGGTTTTCTATTGAAATGAAACCTCGCATTTCGGATAATTCCAAGGTGCTGATTACAAACCGAGTCGCAGTTTTGAGTCTCAGTCTCGTTTGACAAAAATAAAAAATTTTAGATCTCTCGGGCGGGCGGGCGTACCTAAAAAAATCGAAAATCTTTATTTGGTTTTCTATTGAAATGAAACCTCGCATTTCGGATAATTTCAAGGTGCTGATTACAAATCGAGTCGCAGTTTTGAGTCCCAGTCTCGTTTGACAAAAATCAAAAATTTCAGATCTTTCGGGCGGGCGGGTGTACCTACCTAAAAAAATCGAAAACCTT
Source organism: Callosobruchus maculatus (assembly GCA_951848785.1). Taxonomy (NCBI): domain Eukaryota; kingdom Metazoa; phylum Arthropoda; class Insecta; order Coleoptera; family Chrysomelidae; genus Callosobruchus; species Callosobruchus maculatus. The sequence goes on from CATOUR010000083.1 coordinate 6,369,585, forward strand.
TATTTGGCTTTCTATTAACATGAAACCTCGCATTTCGGATAATTTCAAGGTGCTGATTACAAATCGAGTCGCAGTTTTGAGTCCCAGTCTCGTTTGACAAAAATCAAAAATTTCAGATCTTTCGGGCGGGCGGGTGTACCTACCTAAAAAAATCGAAAACCTTTATTTGGCTTTCTATTGACATGAAGCCTCGCATTTCGGATAATTTCAAGGTGCTGATTACAAATCCACTCGCAGTTTTGAGTCTCATTCTTATTTGACAAAAATCAAAAATTTCAGATCTCTCGGGCGGGCGGGTGTACCTAAAAAAATCTAAAATCCTTATTTGGCTTTCTATTGAAATGAAACCTCGCATTTCGGATAATTTCAAGGTGCTGCTTACAAATCCAGTCACAGTTTTGAGTCTCAGTCACGTTTGACAAAAATAAAAAATTTCAGATCTCTCGGGCGGGCGATTGTACCTAAAAAAAAACGAAAATCTTTATTTGGCCTTCTATTGAGATAAAGCCTCGCATTTCGGATAATTTCAAGGTGCTGATTACAAATCCAGTTGCAGTTTTGAGTCTCAGTCACGTTTGACAAAAATAAAAAATTTCAGATCTCTCGGGCGGGCGGGTGTACCTAAAAAAATCGAAAACCTTTATTTGGCCTTCTATTGAAATGAAACCTCGCATTTCGGGTAATCTCAAGGTGCTGATTACAAATCCAGTCGCAGTTTTGAGTCTCAGTCCCGTTTGACAAAAATAAAAAATTTCAGGCCTCTTGGGCGGGCGCGGGTGTACGTAAAAAAATCAAAAATTTTTATTTTTTTATTTATTTTTTAGAGGGGGTAAAATTGGGGTAGTTTGGGGTTGGGGGGTTATGAAACTGAAAGATTTGTTGCATTCGTAATGGGCTGTTCATTGCGCTGTAAAGGAACAACATAATATACCAGCTTTATCCGAAAGGTGACCTTAGACAAAAGATAATTTTTTAAAAGCTGTGTTGTAGAAAATTCTAATTCTAACTGTAATGTGTGTAGCTCATCACTAAACTGATAGTAAAGGCATTTCTAAACCGTACCGTGGGTCATGGTAGAGATCGATAAAGTTTATGAAACTAAATTAAAAAAAGAACAGTACCTACAAGATAAAAGCCATTCAAACTCTATTTTTGGATACTCTAGGGATTTATAATCATTCTCTACTTTTGTTTTTTGGGGTGACTAAATTGAGCCGGGATAGGTTTGGGTTTTAGTTGGTTGGGAAACCCCTAACACTTTTCATTGCCCTTTGAAGATTAAGGGCCGGTTTCACCGGTCCCTGATAAGTGTCAGATAGCCTATCTGCCAGATAACGCCATATAATTAACATGAGCCTATCTGACGGATAGGCTATCTGACACTTATCAGTGACCGGTCAAACCGGATCTAAAGCTGGTAATACAGGGTGGGGCATAAAAACCAAGTGTTTTTGATTTGAGTAGTACTTATATATTATAGAAAAGGGAGGAGCGCGCGGTTTATTACAATCCATTCCTTGACTCAAACCTTTTCACTTTCTTACTTGCCACTTGCCATCGTGGAGCGGTAGACGCTAGAAAAACGCGTGGCATATGGCGTGGCATCATTGGCCCATATTTTTTTGGATAAAATGGGGTCACCGCTACAGTAACATCTGAACGTTTAATTCATATGGTGAATACCTTTTTCATACCTGAATTGCAAAGAAGAGGTGTGGATATCAAAGATTTGTGGTTCCAGCAAGATGGGGCCACACCGCCAGAGCATCCATAGGCGTTCTCCGCTCCAAATCGTTCAATTTCGAGGTTTGGTGGCATTTCATGACCTCCTCGGTCTCCCGACTTATCAATTTGTGATTTTTTTCTATGGGGGTAACTCAAGTTACGTGTTTCACGGGCCAATCCCCGTACGTTAGACGCATAGAAGAAAGCGATTCGCCATGGAATCTCTCAAAAGTCAACAAATACATGCTGGAAACAGTGGAGTGTAATTTTTGCACTTAGATATTTTAAAATGGTTTATTATCAGCTATGTTCTACTACCAATAATTTTTCTTTAGAGTAATAACTGATAATTTTATGATTATTTCAAAAACACTTGATTAATATGCCCCACCCTGTATAATCTGTTTTCAAATATTGGAAAATCGGCTTGTCATATGATTACAATATCAGAAAAAAACTTCCTAGTTCCTACGGAGAGAGATGCAACGAACTTACTCTTTGCGGGTTTTTTGTGTTTGACGTTTTCTTGCGGGACGGGCGGGCAATGCTTTGGTAGCAAGGGGATCTCAGACCATACCGTCATGCTATGGGAAAATAACAAAATGGCCACTGTAATATATGGGAAGTACTGAATCAGTCAACTTGACTCTATTTCTTTATAGTAAATGGTGCCATCTTTTATGAAAATTACTATCATACTAAACAAACTAGTTACTATGATATCACTGTATACTTCCATTCAATAAGACATCCAAGGAAAACGGACAATCATTCCAAGCTCTGGAATATGTAACGACCCGCTAGATGAGTGGTCATTTATCTGAAACGTCGCTTAACTGGCTTCACCAAATCGAGAGCGGTAGAGTTCTGTAAATTGAGTTGTCTAATTGCACTCAGACACCTATTAAGGTACATGTGTGCTTTTAAGGGTCTCGTTCCTAATTCGGTATTTGTTACTCGATGCTTGGTAGTTCCGGTTTGCAGATCCAATTCTCTCTAATTGCATTACCGACCAGACTTGAATTTCCTCTGCATCGCTTAGCGGTATTTCTTTGAATCAAAAAGCTATTTGGAGAACTCGCTCTGTTTAATTGTATACGGTATCTGATCGCTTATTGACGATGGCAGTGCCAATGGCAATGACAATGACAATATCTGTTTAATTGTATCCGGCATCTGATCGCATATTGATGATGATGATAATAATTTTTTGAGTAGTAAGGAGTTTGTTCAGCTACCCTAATGGTTGTCGCTCAGATATAAGGCGTATTTTGCAACTCCTGTTAAAGGGATATCAGATATAGTCCCACCCTAAGCTCTTTGCTCCCCTTGTGGGGCGGGTTAGAATATCTCCCATCGTATATCCTGCGTGTCGTAAAAGGCGACTAAAAGGAACCGAACTACTGTAGGTATACACAGTAACCTCTTCTCAACCAACAGCTTTGGGTGGACGAGTTGAGAAGAGTCAGGACACCTTCTTGTCCCTGGGGTGAGGAATGGCCTCTAAAGGCGGATGAACCAGTAGATACCATCTGGTCAACGGTATGAGGATGCAGAAAGCAAATGGGAAACTACTTCATTGGAGATCTAAAAGATATCCCAAGAGAAACTCGTAAAATGAGCGAATGCACTTTACGAGTTCAAGACATGTCTGTTAAGACATTGTGACTATGATGATGATGTTTCGTAATGACTTATGGGTTTTTAGGTTGCATTTGTTTTTGTTTGGATACAGAACGCTGACATTGACAGCAGTGGCGCCAGAGTAAGTGGCGTACACACAGCTCCTGGCTTTAATTTCTGACGGAAAACAAAGACGACCACTTTAACTGATACATTTTGTAGCTGTATCTGATTGCTACTTCTATTCAATCAAAACTAATGTAAAGCAAAAAAGTGAACTGTAAGACCTCACACGAGGATCATCAATATTGGCGATAAATTGATGTTAATTTACAGTTTCTAAAAACAGTGATGCAGGTTATTTAACTGGGACCTCCACCATTATATCGAATCTTCAAATGGAGCAGACCCTTAAGGGTCTAGGGTATAGCGCACGAAATTGAGAACCAAGAAAAGACGTATTCCCGTGCTAGCGAGGAGGCGTGGCCGTCTGTTCCCTTTCTCCAGTGCGTGTGTCTAAGATCAGGGGCGATAAGTCCAAAAATCCAAAGGTAAAGTCAAAAGGTCCAAAGGTAAGGTCCAAAGGTCACCATAAAAATGAATTTCGCATTTGCAAGCTCCTGCCGTTACCTTTAAACTTACAGTAATGACTCAAAGAGCAAATTGAAGAAGAAAGCTCGCGCTTGTGCAACTATTTAGCCTTTTTTTGATATCGTGTTTGGTTGTTAAATTACAGGCATTTATAAAATGTATGATTTTGCATTGCGAGTTTTTTTGCACATTAAAAAACTTTTTTTGAGAAAATCGAAAATATTTGTCATTCATTAAGGTCTTAACTATCGCCTTCTGAAATATTATATATGTAGTTTGAAAATAGAGTGAGTTATGCGAGAAATTGTGAGTCCGTGTTTTACATGGCAAATACGTATGTATAAATGTGTGTATCCAGGCACCTTAAATTATTCAATTCTAGCGGTCATGATCAGTACAATGAGACAAATTAATTAAATTATTGTATTTCCGCGTATTCATGAAAAAAATTATAAACATCAGACGCGAGTTGCCCTACGAGGAAGCCTGGTTAGAAAGAGATGACTGCATGCGAGCTACAAAATTCACAGGGGGGCCCTGATAAGAACCGTAGGGCAGATGCACTATGTAACGCAACCTCAGGGTTAGCGTTAAGGCTTGACGTTTCGCCACCACGAGTGGATGGTATCTTCAGAAGCTATTTCATTTCGGAGACTTCCAAAATACTGACGGGTAGTGGATCTGCACCTGTATATATACCTGTTAATGGTGACGTGGCCCAACCAGGTAGCGGGGGTAGTCGCGCCTCCTTGCGATATGGCAGTGTCTACAGGTTCTTTAGGATGGTTACCCATGTATGGTTTACTTTCTGTATTTCTTCTTTTCTATTGAAATTAATGTGGTGTCTTTGTATTTAGATGGCTTCTCTGTGGACTCTGGCATAGTATGGAGACGTTGCGGCAAGAACCTGAGTTCCTTCAAACTGGATTCTATGGCCTCCTTCCTTAATCGCATGTTCGGCTACCGCTGATTTGTCTATACAACCTAGTCTTATGTTCCAGTTTACCATGGGGTAGTACCCTATGGGCTTGCAATAACAGAGAGGATAGAAATAATGTTACGAAAGAAAAACGTCAAGACCATCTACAAGCCCACAAGAAAGAATCAAGAGTATTTGAGGACGGTGAAGGATAAAAGAGACCTACTCACAACACCGGGAGTTTATCGCATACCGTGCTCATGTGGGGGTGTATACATAAAAACAACGAAGCGATCGATAAACACAAGGATTGCAGAATACAAGGCTAGCTGTCGACTAGGTTATACGGACAAATCAGCGGTAGCTGAACATGCGATTAAGGAAGGAGGCCATAGGATCGAGTTTGAAGAAACTCAGGTTCTTGCCGCAACGTCTTCATACTATGCCAGACTCCACAGAGAAGCCATCGGAATACAAAAACACCACAATAATTTCAATAGAAAAGAAGAAATATGGAGCTTACAACGCTAACTGATTGGGCCACGTCACCGTTAACAGGTATAAACACAGATGCAGATCCACCAGCCGTCAGTATTTTGGAAATCGCCGTAGTGAAATAGCTTCTGAAGATGCCGACCACACAGTTAGTAGGTAGATCTAGGTAGATCTAGTAGTATCGACAAGGAGCTTTCAATCTATCAATGTCATTTATTTCTGCATTAACATTATATCCAAAAAATATAATCGAAACAGCAAGAAACATGTTAAGCGAAAAAAAATCTCACACACTTATAGCACAAAAGCAGTCGAATCGACGTATAATTAACAAAATGTTAAAATGTAATAAAAAGTACATGTATTAACACAATCGATACAGTATGTACAAACACCGTACATTAACAAAGACAAGTAGGGTCACTCTAAGCCCTGCCCCCAATGTTGCCTTTCCACCTCTGCTCTCTGTTACTACGCAAGTTGGCAGATTCTGGCACCCGCTGACCTCGAGCAGTAGCCGAACGCTAACAGCTGTGGTTTACAGGGTCAGTCCACCACCTAACACGCGACATGGCGCACGGGATACAGGCGGTCGGATCTACCGGGGTGCCTAAATAAGTAGTGTTTATATGCTATTGAGCGTTTTGCGCGTATTTCACAAAAAATTCCGGCGACATGCTCTATATATGGCTGCAATAGCAAACAAGGCATTGAAAATATTAGCACCAATATTAGCAAATCATTAGGATGACTTACAATTTCTAATTTAATGTGTATTTCCTGTTGGTCCTTGATGATACAATCAATCTGCGCTTTACTTGCTTTATTATTGACAAGCGTATTTACAGAGCCCCATTGTTTTTTTATATTTGTGCCTACTAATTCCCATTGATTTTTAAAATACCTGTTTTTAATACTTTAATTTTATTATTGACTTGATTCTTAAGTTTTTTTAAATTAATTTTCCAAACTCGTGTTTCCCGGTTCTTTAATTTTTTGTTTATAAATTTTAACTCGGTTTTCAATCGAGAATTACTTGATTTATCCAGTCGATATTTTCACGTATTTTATACGTCTGAGATGAATTTTTTATGATCTATCCTGTTTACTTCTTTTCTATGTTTTGTCGCAAGTACTGTTATATTTACACCTAATGTTATTGACAACAAATTATGAATGATCAGACTGTTACTGTTACTTACTACTTGAATCGTACATTTCAAATTACTACATCTATCTAACAAAATATGATCTATGATACTCCTTGAGCTATTTGCCACCCCAGTAGCTGCATCTGTAGTTATTGTGTTGAAGGGTTTATTGAATAATAAATTATATTCTATCTATACTATAGAATTCATTTCTATTTACCCCCGTATAAGTAAAGTGAACGTCGACAATATTGCACAGTCGGATTTCCGGTAAGTATTGTAAACGAGTTAGCACGAAGGGAACCCCTCTGAGTTCGAGGCGGCTCGCATTCGTGAGACTCATATCAAAGTCGGCACGGCGAGTGACCCTATTTTCTTTTGGTACGGTGATACAAACTAGGACGTAGGCTCTAGTGCTTTCAGTGTTGGTTCGGTGGGGTTAGCGAAAAGGTCCAAAGGTGGCCTACTTGCCTGGCTTGGCCTCCCCATCACTACTACTACTACTACTTGTACTGCTGAATCTAAACCTGCATCCAATTTCGTCATATGCAGAGTTTATTTGATCGGGCGAAAACTTCAATCGGCCAGACCGCCCGGTACAAAAACTTCCTGGCAAGCGATACATTATTCAAATGTAAGCGTGTAGCATTAGCCAGGACACAGACGAATTTATTTTGAAACAGCGCCAGCTCTGGAATGCTCCGGGAATACGGCGCATACTTTTCATTTTTCATACGTTCCCGGCGTATTCATACCTGACAGTGTTACGTGATCAAAATAGGCAGACCTGTGTACAGATATACGTTTTTTAACCCAATTAGGACCGTTTCCCTACATGGGCGTAGATTGCAACTGACCTAGGGGGTTACAGGGTAACCGACGAGAACCTGACGTTTTTCAGTTGGTTAGTATGAGGCTGCTAGCGGTGGTAGCGAGGGGGTTCAGGTGTCAGTCCACTTGCTATACAGGGTGGACCAATAGTGCGTGGACGGAGGATTGAGGGCTTACTGAAAAATATTTCAAAAATCTATCACTTGATCATGGTAGGGACCCTTGAGGGCTGTAACGTAAAAATATTCTCATTCAAAGTTTATACAGGGTGATTCATATCAAACTTACATTTTTTATAATGGAACTCCCTATATATTATTGCATATTTAGATTCATTGGTTAATTCTAGTGTAACTTTATGTATCACACATGGAACTTTAAACGAACCGTTTAGGCGCAAATCACAATTTTTGGTATAAGTAGGTATCAGACAAAAATTGAATATCGCAGCGATTATAAAACTTAGAAGGCCGTGACTTTGCGGTACGACTAAGCATGAAATGCGTCACCTTAGGTCAGACGGCTAAATTTGAATTATTTTTGTACTTCAGAGAAATCAGTATATAGTAAATGAGGAATTTTCATAATCTTGCCTCGTTGCTCCAGTTAGTTTGCATCTTTCTACTAAGTTAGTTGGTTTCTTCCATATTAACGAGCTTTTGTTTTTTTTTCATGGCCTGCTAGGTTACTTGCATGCAGGAAAATTGAAAAACACTGATTTGACTGAAAATTTGAAATAAAATGAAAACTAAAAAAGATTGATATCGAGAATGCTATATCTTTGGAAAGGTCATCAAATTATACATTTGATTCTTTAAACCAACATGGACATTCCCATTTGGAAAAATCAAGTTATCTATGATTGAAGTTTCCTTAATTAATCTACTGATTTCTCCAAGTACAAAAAGAATTCAATTATAGCCGTCTGACCTAAGGTGACGCATTTCATGCTTAGTCGTGCCGCAAAGTCACGGCCTTCTAGGTTTTATAATCGTTGCGATATTCCATTTTTTCTGATACCTACTTATACCAAAAATGGTGATTTGCGCCTAAACGGTTCGTTTAAAGTTCCATGTATGATACATAAAGTTACACTAGAATGGACCAAGGAATCCAAATCTGCAATAATATATAGGGAGTTCCATTCAAAAAAATGTAAGTTTGATATAAATCGCCCTGTATAAACGCCAAAATTTGAGTGAAAATATTTTTACGTTATAGCCCTCAAGGGTCCCTACCATGATCAGGTGAAATATTTTTTAGTAAGCCCGCAATCCTCAGTCCACGCACTAGTGGCCCACCCTGTATAATGCCATTTTGGTAGTTATGGAGCAGTGGACCGCAGAGCACCGTATCTTAAAACTTCTGAGTCGGTAATGCTGTTCTGTGTTCATTTCAACCTTGGACGCCACGATATTGTTCCAAGACACAATACCATTCTCAGGTGGATTAACAGTCTGAAGATAACAGGACTGATTGTAAAGAGAAAAGCGCCTGGTCCCATGAAGACTGCGAAACCATCGAGCGGGTGAGACAAGCAAGTTTGAGTCTGAGTCATCGCTTGTCTCACTCGCTCGTTGGTCTCCAGCGTCCTCAGACCTCACAATCTTGAATGGCTTTTTCTTTACCATCATTCCTATTATCCTAAGACTGTTAACCCACCTGAGAATGGTATTGCAGCTTGAAACAATATCGTGGCTCCCTAGCTACTGAAATGGCATTATACAGCAAGAGGACTAATACCTAAATCCCCTCCCAACCACCGCTAACGGCTTCATACTAACGATTTGAAAAACGTCAGGTTCTCGTTGGTCACCATGTACAATATACTGTGTAGAGCTTTCGCGGCCAGTATGCAGTACAGTATTTCGGAAGTGGCCAAATTGAAATAGATTTTGAAAATGCCAACTTCAAGCCACAACGCTAAACGACAGAATGAAAGTTGTAACTCCAAGGTAATTGATTTCACCACACTGCACTATACTTGACAGGTGCGACATGCTTGAGATACCACCACACAGAATGCTGAGTCGTGGACTCCGAGATCCCATATAAGGTCAACCTAAGTGGCAGATCAGACTGGGCTCTAGGAAACCTCGACATATGTCGAATGATATCACCTGGTGCACTGATCGCTCCAAAAATTCATCAGATAGATGAAGGTGGTAGGCCTGGGCAGAACGTAAGTATCCGCCTAGGTAAAGACTATTTTGAAGATTTTCTAAGACTCTAAGATTGCCAGAACTTTATGAAATTCTCATGATGTTGTGACATAACTCCAGCAAATCTCTCAGGTTTGAAATCTTTTCCGATGATAAACTTCATCCAAATTTCCAAACAGCTCTTAAATAAATACTTATGACAAATATTATACAGTACCGAAAACTTCTTTTGTAACAAAAATGTTGGATTCGTTAAATTCTAATTTCTAGTAGCAAAACCTGAAGGAAATATGTTTGTTGTCAAGGAGGATATACTCCTGCAAATGTAAATACAAAATAACGGTTGGTCTTATGTTTCTATTTGATCAGCATTCCGTCCAATTAAAGAAGCGGCTGACTCCATTCTCCTATCACCCCTCTTAAGAAAAGCATTTTTTGGGATATTCAATACACCTAAAAACAAAGTTTGACTGGTTTCTTCATTACAGTCAAGTTTGTGTCCCAAGATAAACAATATCACCAAGGTATTTTTTTGTCCTTTATGAATACTAAAAAAACATGCTTTTATAGCACGAAAAAGTAATATAAACTGAAAATAATAATGAACTAAAAATACTAGTATTATTGTGAAAAAAGCGTAGTGCGCCATATTCGTCGCAATTCGTGCAAGCTACGCTTTTTTCAGAATATACTAGTATTTTTCTTTCATTATTATTTTCAGCTTATATTAAGATTTATTTTTTTTTCATTTTTCAGCGCTAGAAAAGTGTTTTTTTAGTTTTTTCCAACTATATTTGTTTCTAACTTTTTAGCTCAAGTGTACAAAGCTTAAGTTAAACCTCTTCATTTGAAATGGGTCAAAATCAAGTCTAAAGAAGTCGGTTACAAACATAGAGACAAACGTACATACAAACATACAGGTGAAGCTAATACAAGTATGTTGAAAACAAAATTCTAAACACACCAACTTCAAGATCAGTGCAACAGTTACTGAGATTCTTATAGAAGGTTGGTGCTCTGTATTTCTTAATTGAGGTTTTGAATTAAAAAAAATTTTTTTTGTGAAAATGGAAAGATCATATATAAGTTTTATAACAAAACTGTTTATCTTTTCTTTTTTTTCGCAATAATTCAAAAGTTATATCAAAGTAAAAATTTTTTGATAAAAAAAAATAAAAAAAAAGTTGGAAGGCCTGGGTTTCAATCCAAAAACCCTGAAATTCACTTTCGGATTCTCTAACCACTGGGCCATCATTCAATTGAGGAGATCTTTTCAACGAAACATATTACTACTACTGGAATCTGTAATCTGACTTCAACTTCAAACATTCAAAAACATATTTATTTCGATCTTAGACTTCGTCTCGAGCTGCAAGCTTCATTTATTGACTGTATTGCAACAAATATCTACTAGTTACCAGTTTACCAGTACGTATTTTCGCGATTGGTTGGGAATCTAGAGTCTAGTATCGGAGTAGGACGTCGTTGGTCAAAGGAGCATCCTGACCGCCATGGTGACGTCACAGGGCTCGGGAGTCGTCGGTGTGTTTTGGGTACTGGATCCAAAAACCCATTTTTATTTTGACATAACTTTTGAATTATTGCGAAAAAAAAGAAAACACAAACAGTTTTGTTATAAAACTTATATATGATCTTTCCATTTATGACAAAAAACATTTTTATTCTAAACCTCAATTCTGAGCAGTGTCTGTGTATTTAGACCAGTCCAGTCTCCCACATTCTTCTGCCGGAAAACTGTCTTCTACCCAGATCTCTTTTCCCCCCATTATTAGTCTTAAAAACTCATATTTAGGACCCCTGTATATGTGACCCAAATAGCTTGTCTTAAAGGGGTGATACACGTACGAACTTTAAGTACGCGGTTTTCAAGTTCGCGAACTTACTCGGCTCGACGTCGGTGACATACGTGGAGATGAAATCACTCATTTTGATAATTTTCCTAAATAATCAAAACTTTTAACAAACGCCAAACACAACATCGATGGCCTGCCAAAACAAGGTAGTGGCTAGCGGCTCGCAGTACGAGCTGAGACCAGCTACGAGCAACATTTCAAACCAGTTGGCTCGCGGGCGGTTTGCGCGACGGTTTTAAAGTACGCGTACTTACGGTGACACACAGGCGAAAAAGGTCTTCGAGCTATAAGTACGGGTACTTGCTCGTACGTGTATCACCCCTTTTACGTTTTTTAATCATTTCTAGTAACTCTCTATCACTTACTATAACTAGATGGATAGTCGGTGCTCTACCTATTGAGATTACGCCGAAAAATCTAAAACTTTATAAAGAAAGAAAACTCTTCTGACCTGCTGTGGCGATTGGAATTCTCTCGCATGCGATGTGTAGATTGGATTATCGTTCTTTCCAGCAATCCGTGGAAGTGCAGCTATTTACCTGCACGCCGCTGTACGCGCGGTAAGTAAAGGAAATACACCTGGAAATGCAGTAACCTGTACATGCATGCATCCAATCCCGTAATAAAGCCGGACCGGAGCGAGGGCGCATAATAGGCTTGCAAATGTATGGATCGACAGAAAACATTCTTCGCTAATGATCCGCGTGGGGCCGGGAACGCTAGATAAAGAAAAGCCACTTGAAAATGTAATTGCGGTAGTTTGGGGGTAACAATGTGGCTGAAATACGTATATCTAATATAAGGGCCTCGAACCAGTTGCAAGAATTTGACCGAGCTGTGTGTAGATTCCAAGGGGGGCTACAGAAATTCTATACATGGATATTATCTATGGAGTAGTATACCGGGTTATTCACGTTATTCGACACCTAGCATCATAGTCATTAAAGTATCTGATAAAGAAGAAAATAATAATTTCGTATGGATAAGGACCCATTAAGGCTACATTTGAAAAATATTTTCATGTTATCCAGGGTGCCCTCAAAACACGAAGCGTATGAAGGTTTTATTTTTTCAAATAGACCACCTTTTATATTATTACTACATACTTAGATTCCTTGGTAAATCCTAGTGTACTTTATGTATCCCACATGGGACTTAAAGTGAACCGTTTAGGTGTAAATCACCATTTTCGGTATCAGTAGATAGAAGAAAAAATACTATCGCAGATATTACAGAATTTAGAAGGCTGTGACTTTGCCGTATTACTAAGCATAAAATGCATCAACTTAGGTTAGACAATCAAATTTGAATTACGTTTTTGCTTTGAGAAATTGGTCGATTAATTGAGGAAACTTCAATCAGAGATGACTAGATTTATTCAAATGGGATTGCCTAATTTTTCATAGGATTAAATGTAAAATTTGATAGCTTTTCTATTGATATAAGGTTGTGTATATCAATCTCTTGTAGTTTTCATTTAATTTCAAATTTTTGAGTCAAATCAGTATTTTCCAATTTACCTACCTACAGGGTGTCCCACGACGATTAAAACATGCAATATAGCGAAACTGGGCAGTAGTAGAGAATTATAATTTTGGGTGTTTAAATTAGAGCAAATATAGTATCCTTTCTTGTCATTGTGTCACCCGCTGAGGTATTTTTTTCTGATCACATGACGTCCGAATCAAAATTTTTAATAGGACACCCTATATATTTGTGACTTTTTGTGTTCCTCCCTATAAAACAATTCCAACAAATGGCACACTTGGGGTCTAAAGTGATTAATTCAAGAGCTACAGGTACTTAAAGAGTAGTACCACTAGCATTGATTATAACATGTACCCCTACAGTTAAATTGCTTTGGTGGTGTTTTATAATGGTAGTGGTACAGTCCTGTAAGTACCTATAGCTCTTGAACTAGTCACTTTAGACCCCAAGTGTGCTAGTTTGTTGGAATTGTTTCCTCGGGAGTAATACAAAAGGTCACAAGTATACAAGGCGTCCCATTAAAAATTTTGTTTCAGACGTCACGTGACCAAAAACAAATGCCTCATTGGGTAACACAATAATAAGAAAATATGCTATATTTGCTCTAATTTACACCCCCAGAAGCAAAATATCTAACTTAAGATTTGCTGACGATACAACCCTTACTGCTGCTTCTCAGGAAGAACTAGTAGCTTTATTGAACGTTTTAGAACAACATGCACAGTGCAGCATATGGTCTTGGTATTAACTACAACAAGACCAAGCTTATTATCGTAGATAGAGAACATGACAATAATCGAGAAATAAAGTCAATAGGCCGTTGTGAGGTAGTTCAAAGTTTTGTGTGCCTTGGTTCTTTGATCGACAATTCAGGTAGCTGTGAGAATGAGATTCGACGGCGCATTCAACAGGTACGGGTGGCCATGACAAAGCTTACTAAAATATGGCCTGACCATAACATCACTAAAGCTACCAAAATGTCACTGGTTCAGTCTCTTGTGTTCTCCATATTTTTGTATGCCTCGGAAACTTGGACTGTTAAAAAGGCAGATCGAGCTCGCATAGATGCTTTTGAAATGTGGACGTGGAGGAGAATGCTGAGAATTCCTTATACCGCCCATCGAATTAATGTTTCCATATTGGATGAGCTCGGTAATCCAAAGAGACTATCCTCCATTGTGTCGACGAGAACGCTTACATTCTTCGGACATATTCACAGAAGCGATAATATGGAGAAACTTGTAGTTCAGAGTCACGCCCCGAGTGGGCGGCGCCGTGGCCGTTCCCCTACACGCCGGGTGGATACGACGAAACAGTTGCTAGATATGAGTATCAAGAGCGCCACTTAACTGACAGTAAATCGCGAGCTACAGTTCTCAAAACTATTGATAATATTCGTGTCGGCAATACTCTAGCTCTGACTCAATGCATTTTACGAGTTCACAACATGTCTGTTAAGACATTGTGACTATGATGATGACCCTGTGAAAGCAGGCCATAAGATATATACAAAAACAAGTTCATATGAGAGAAAACATGTAACTTAGAAAAAACATACAGACGAATAATTAGAGTAAAGAGACAATATTATAAACATTCATTACAACAAATCAACTCTAATCAGAAACAACAGCAGTAACATATCTAAGGTCAATCCGTAGATATCAGTTTGCTACGCCCAGTAGCCAGGATGAACTATCCACATTTGGAGTTTTAATTGCATTTTTGGAGTGTGGATAGTTTTGAAGAACAAAAAAAAAGCTCTGCAGGCGATTCATATATCATTTTTATTACACATATCACAACGAATATAGCACAAAGCATTTTTCAGATACAAAAAAGCATTCTGGGCTCCGAAATTTGGATAAAAATGTGAAGATGTGAAAATCTGCAATTTTCAAGTTCAGTATAGGAGAATCTGTAGACACGTTCCAAAATCCGTAGATCTACTGCTAAATCTGTAGAAGTATAAACCTTGCTGTCAAACAAATACTCAACATCGTTATCTTGTGTCTCATATTCTACGACCTCTAGGTCAGGTCGGGGACTTATAGAACTACCCTCGTACATGTATCGGTATTTATGCCTACGTTACGCTTTTTCATAGGAGTAAGCGCCTTATTAACCTTTCAGGTCTTCGCCTTTCAACCCAGTCAGTAAATATATATATAATGTAGGGCACGCATGTTTTCTGATAAACTCACCCGAGCACGCAATGAGTATGTGCAGTAGCGCCGGAAAATCGGTTTTCACGATCATAAGAAATCCATCATCAGCTGCTGCTGGTTTTTGAAAGCTTTTATTTAACTTGCAATGTATGTACGCTTGTTCGGGTGGAATCTCGCAACTCAATTTTGAAGCAGATATCTTCAACCGATTGAGCTGAAATTTTGTATACACGTTTAGTTGGGATGACAATGCGCGATAAGTTATATGACGTCGTCCTAAATCCAATAGTGGAATAGTTATTTAATGCATTTCTACAATATGGGTATCGATATTGATATGAGGACGCCCAGTAGATGCTGAGGGAATGACAATATAATAAGAGGAATGTCATCACCGGTCATCACTGTCAATAGACACAATAGATCCACTGATGTCATTTTTAGTCAAACGATGCATTTTGTTGTGAGAGTTTGGGGAAAATACTATTCAAAGCCGGCTTTATCACTGCATGAACCTGACGACCTGAGAGAAGAGAGTTTTGCATTTGGCGCTCCACTAGAGGCTTACGGTGTGAGTAAGAATCTGGCAGCAATCACAGAAGTTTCTGGATCGAATTGTACGAGTTCCTTTATACAACATACACAGTGGTAATCACCAAGTTGTATCGACGATGGTGACGACATCGACATGAGGTTAGGGGGTATCTAACGAACCAATGGTGCACCGAGTAACCACGAAGGGTGGACCGGACAGCCGGTGTGTATGACTGTGACAGCCACGTAAGTGGTAAACAAGATCCGCGGTAAGGAGTTTCCAATAATAAGTTGTAAAGGAACATTTGGGGTGCTGGACTGACTTTGGGAAAGTAATAGGGATAAACGCGTGTTGTTAGTGGACTCTTATCACCAACACGGTTTTAAGGTTATGTTTAGAGTAGTCTATATGTTTAGTTTAGTTTAAGGTTTTCATTCTGTCCAATAAAAGGAAATCTACGAGTGGATATCAGGATAGCGCAAATTCTAAGTTAGAAACTGTCATTCAAATGATGGGATATGTATTTTTAGACATAATACGATGATGTGTTTTGTTGTAAGAGTTTGGGGAAAATATACTATTCAAAGTCGGTGAGTTGTTTTATCACTGCATGAACCTTGTTTACGACCTGAGAGAAGAGAGTCTTTGCACAGTGAAAGGGCTTGTTGAGAGTGACTCGAAAAATAATATGACGTCATTCTAAATCTACTATGATGGACCATCCAAGATGGCGAAATAGTTCTTTTTAATGCACTTCTGCAATATGGGTATCAAATAAAAGAACTTGCCGAGAATAAATAAAAATTTTGTTTGATATAAATGCAAGTTAATAACTAAAAAGTAAAAAATAAAACGAAAAAACTTAAAAAAAAAAGCTTTTATTTAAAGGTTCTAAAAAAAGAAAATAAGATGTTCCTTTAGAGTGTTAACTATCAACTTATAGCCTCATTATACACAATTTATATGATCATAAAAGCTTATCGCGAGGTTTGCGTAAGTACCTATAGGAATTCAATTAAACTAAAATTTTAACACGCTTAAATTAAGCAGACCAAGTTAGTCAAAATTGAATAAGTACTAGTTAATTTACACAAGTATATCGCGCGACAAGCCCTTATGATCATATATACTCTGTTACCTGATACTTTAAACTGGCTTGACGTCTATTTGATGGGTATCAGCTGACGAAGAAGTGTATCTCAAATTTAATTTTTTACTAGCTGTGTTGATTGGCAATCCTGCGATCAGGACTGTATTAGTAATATTCTTACAGAATACCTCATTGCCAAAAAGTAAATACCATTTTTGTAAACAAGAAATTGCTTTCGATATCCAGAAATCCAGAAATTTGCAGCAAAAATGGTTGGTTAGAAGAAACAGATTATTTTATTGATTTTTATATTGTCAGAGACCTTCAAAAGAAATGTTAGGAACTCAGTGATTGTATATGGTTATGGATAAAATGCTTTTATCTTCATTCTTACCTCATTTAAAGCGTAATCTTCGTCATTCAGACCAGCCATTCTGATATACTGAAAGAAACGCCGGATTTTCCGAGAAAATGTAAAATAAGCATAGACCTCAGAGCATAGACGAAAACGTCACCAAGTGTCAATGACTCATCATTAGCAGGACTTGCACTCAGTACCGTGGTGGGACTATAGATGGTGTGCTCGCCAGCCGTACGAAATTGCGATCGCTCTGCGCATTGCGTCAGCAACGAAGATTTTTCGCGCGGGGAATTATTAGACGTCGAAATTCGAAATACCACGGTGGTGTTTAGTCGCGTTTTAGATAGAATCGCTATTCGATAACGATTTTTCTTTGATTTACGTTGTATTCCTTCTTATTTTGAGTTATAGAAGACTGTCATTTATACACACAATGCCAAATTGTGCAGTTGTCGGTTGTAAAAACTACAATAAAATGAAAGAGCTAAATGTAAAGTTCTATATAAGTTCCCGACAGTTGGACAGTTGTTATCTAAACAATCAAACGTATTTAAAAAATTATTAAAGATAGTTAGAGCAACCCCAGTGGAAACCATTAAAGAATTTCCTGACAAAATAATATTATGTCTAATACGAACGAGGACATACATCAGGCTGAGACATATAAACAAAAAAAAATCAGTTTCGAAAATTGTAGGCGTAAACTTAAGAAAAAAATGTTGAAATTTACCAATAAATAATACATTTTTCTAGAAAAAGTCGTTTAATTACCTATTTTCCACTCCTCTATAACATAATTCACCAATAACTGGCTATTGAACTCCTTTAATCTATCACTTTGAAAATAAAATTTAATTCCGATATCCTTCATGTGGTATTCCCGCCAGTTCGCCGACAAAAATTCTCGTTGCTGACGTCACAGCATGCGCGTGAGCACACCATGTTTATTTACACTATGCTCAGTACAGCCCTGTATTCCTTCAAAGCTTAAAATTGATACGTCAACACTCAATCTGGAGTATTTTTAGTTATCACTAGCCGAACAGCTGTTCACCGGTGACACGGCTGACAGTTTAAAGTATCGGGTAACAGTGTATAAATTGTGTATAATGAGGCTACAAGTTGATAGTTAATACTCTAAAGGAACATTTTATTTTCGTTTTTTAGAACCTTTAAATAAAAGCTTTTTTAAAGTTTTTTTTATACCTAAGTCTTCGCAAAGGCAGTTGCAAAATCAACATCTTATGAGATAACTCTCTGGACATCTTCGTCAAGCTAGAGAACTTATTCTAGGATCTTTGGCCAACATGGGTCGGTTCTGTCTCTCACTGGACAGAGACCAGTTAAGGTTACTTGCTGGTTTGCTATCTAGCCATAACACCTTCAAATGTTACCTGTATATGAAGGGGGTGGCAAGTAATCCGACGTGTATCTACACGCTGTGATGTGGAGGAAGAATCCTCGGCACACACATTTTATGTCGTTGTGAAGCCCTTGGGTATCACAGGCAGACCATACTAGGTTCAAGAGTTCTTGTGATGAGGGCTGGACTTGGGGACTAGGATAAAGAGAGGTGTATAAGAGCCCATTTCTAAGCCTATGCACTGGTGATTCTGGTCACCAGAAAGCCTCTCTCCCTCTTTCATTCATTCATTCATTCATTCATTCATCATCGGCAGACTATGCTAGGTTCAAGGGTCCTTGAATCTGAAGACATAAGATGGGCAGCACCCAAGTCCATCGTCACCTTTATGATGAGGTCTGGAATTGGGAAGTAGAGATGCAAAAGGGCTTGCTTGTAGGCCTATGCACTGGAGGCTCTTGTTAGCATGGTTCACTTATTTGAACCAGAAAAGTATAAAAATTATGCCACATTACCTTCTAAATCTGAACCAGAGAACTTATTCTGTCCTAGGAGTCATCCCACAGAACTGTCCTTGCTAATATATGGCTTATTACGTTTTAACTCCTAGATTTTACACTACACATTCCGGGAGTGTAGAGACTTGCACTAGTTTGTACAATTTTGTTGCTGGTCTGCTTGAGTTAAACTCTATTGGTTCTAGCCTGGGATTCCCTAAAAGTTTTTTTGTCTCTTGCGACCTAACGCTTCGCGCTCCCAAAGCAGATCAAAGGCTAACTCTGTCCGTCTCCCACATTATTTACAATCCAGCTTCAGTCCCGTGCTCAGTTTCTAATCCATCTGTGTGCCAGATGATTACCCGATACAGCTTCAGTTCTTCTCTGCTATCCAGCACGTTAGACTCAAAGCAATAAATGCTCCGTTCTGCATCACAGTGTAGTTGGAGCAAAACATCTCTAGATACACTTAACACAACCATCAGCATCTAGAACCACTTTGAGGAGCTTGAAAGATCTGCAGGTCTTCATCAGCCAAGAAATAAGTCGCGGTACCTCGCCCCTGATGCCAAGATGATCAGGGTTGTAGTATCAGAACACCAGGCGCTCCAGGTTCAGAGCTGCTTCCTCTGATGAATATAGTATCCAGGTTAAAATCAATAATAATGATCAATTGTAGCAAAAACCAAGGATTATTTAATGCAGTCATATGGTATGGATGAGATACCAGTATTGCCATATGCTTCAGAACACTGTTGTGGAGAATCAGAAATGCTGGATATACCAACCGGAACTTTTGTTCCCATATTTATTTAATCCTATCTGAGCTACAGTTTAATTAATTGATTAGTCATATGTATTTTTTTATTGATTTTATTTTCTTTTTTTGTTTTTTATATACAGGGTGTTAATTAAGTATGTTAACAAACTTTAACCAAGAATAGTACTCCGAAAAATAGAAAGAAAATGTCATATGAACATGGGTCCGGAAATGCTTCCTAAGGGAGCTACGCCCCTTTGCATAAGGCACCCTGAAGACGGTTTTCCCTCGATATTCTCGAAACCATTCATAACAAAATTACGAAATAAGGTACGATGGGTAAACTTTTGAGGCTGAATCTGATTCTGAGTTCAGAATTTCATAATTTTAATCAGAGGCGAATGAATACAATAGCCTGCATCGATTCAATAATTTGCACTTTTCTCGAAAACAGTTAGCCCTATGGAGATGTACCAAGAGACCATTTTTACTCTGAAATACCACATTCTAAAATCAAAATGTCAAAAAAATCACCATTTAAAAAATGGGGTTATGTTTACCCTTAACTCCTCCCGTATGATACGCCTCTATTTAAAATTATGAAATTCTGAATTCAGAATCAGATTCAGCGTCAAAAGTTTACCCATCGTACCTAATTTTGTAATTTTTCGAGAATATCGAGGGAACACCGTCTTCAGGGTGCCCCATGCAAAGGAGCGTAGCTCCCTTAGGAAGTGTTTCCAGACCCATGTTCATATGACATTTTCTTTCTGTTTTTCGGAGTACTGTTCTTGGTTAAAGTTTGTTAACATACTTAATTAACACCCAGTATATTAGTATTAGTTAATTAGTATTTATAGAGAAAGAAAAAAAACACATATATGTGACGATTACAGATTGACGTGACAAGTGTGAAATGATGGTCTGTATTTGCTCATATCTCATCATTCCAGTGTCTGGCACACCACACTGAGTGTCGTTAAAGGATGGGCAAAATAGGGGATGCTTGATCGTCTGGTTCTCCTCGCAGGCACATAAATCGTCCTTAGCATATCCCCATCTCACTAAGTTATCCCCAGATCTGCCCATTCGGCATCCAATCCTATTGAGACTTTTCCAGGTCCTCCATTCTAGTTGTGATCCGGCAAGGAAGCTTTCAGTTGGATTCCAAGCTAGTATGTGGTTCTCTGTTAGCCGTCAGTGGGTTTGTGGATATAATGAAATTGTTCCTAGATTTTAGGCCTGGATCTGGGGGCTTGTGTCCATATAGAGAGTATCTGCTATCTAAGGACTGACCACTTCGTTCTGCCATACATAAAACTTCTCGCCTGATTTGAAGGAGGGCTACTCTCGCCTAGGATAGCCCAAAAGACAACGTTCATTACTAAGCTTGGTACTGACCAAGATGAACATCGTCTTGAGAAAGAAGGAAAATGGGATAAAAAATGAGAAACTCTCTGAACACCTTCACGGGCTTTGACTAAACTTTGCTGTTAATCTACTAGTTATGGTTACTGAACCTGTATTGTATGAGGAATATCCATGCCTACTTGGTGCAAGATTCAAGAACCTAGTGATTGCTTACCTCAAACTATAAGAAGCGTCACTGTACAGTTTGGGACGGCAGTCTAGTGTATCAAAGCTCAGGTTACAGGTGTTCTGTTTCATTTAATAATAATAATAATTTTATCTTTATTGTGTAGTTAAAAAGTTAAAAATAAGCTTAAATCAAACATGAACAAAAAATGCTGGTATTATTATGAAAGAGCGTATATTCACTAGGCTCGGACAGTAGCTGGATAGTACTGAGTCAATCTACCCGACTCCATTTTTTATTTCCTCTGCTGCTCTGTGAAACATTTGAGGTTGTTCCGAGCCACTTAAACATACCGACGCTCCATTTCGGGGTTCTGGCTTTTCAAAGCTTCTCGCTCAGCTTAAATGTATGTTTGCCATGCTGAAATATAACGCCAATCCCGCTTGTGTAGACGTTATTAGGGCGTTAGCCCGCAGCAATAATTATGAAAGGGCTCAAACCGTAAATGGATTTAGCGGGAATAACCCGCGTCGTTAATGCATTTCTGAAACGAAATTAATATAAGTTTTTTATACAGGGTAGGTCAACAGTGCGGGGATGGAAGATAGTGAACTTAGTAAAACCTATTTCAGAAATTTGTTACTTGGTCCTGGTAGGGAGGCTTGAAGGCTACAGCCTAAACATATTTTCACCTGAATTTTGGTGTTTATACAAAATTTTATTAATTAAATAGACCCCCTATATATTATTGCATATATGGATTCCTTGGTAAATTCTAGTATAGTTAAGGCCCAATTCATAATTTTAGCCATTACAAAACATAGAAGGCTGTGATTTTGTGATGCGACTGGTCATGAAATTCGTCAGCTTATAGATGGTCAAATATGTATTCTCTTTGTACTTGAACAAATCGGTAGATTAACTAACTCCACGTTAGGCACACAGTATTTTGTTACGAGTTTAAATTTAAGCCCATATTCTATTTATCTCGTCTAGAAGAGAAAAACCAGCATGCCTTGCTATAATTTAAGAAAATTCAATAGCTTAGGCCCAGTTTCACAATCATTGGTAACCTCTGGTAGTCACTCAACCGACAGATGGAAGTTGACCAGTAGTTATCGGGGAGCTCTGTTTCACAAAGGAAACCGATGGTAAAGCTTATTTGTTTTTATGTTGGCACCACGTATTGGTCTCAGAGCACTGCAACAATGGTGTTCCGTGAATACAACCTAATCCTTTGACAAAGAAACCTAACCTTTCTTTTCATTTTTTTCCTTTATGTCATTACGGGTATAATCAAAATCCATCGACGTCTTAGACGTCAGTGTCAAAATAACAAGCTTTTTTAACCCCCAAAACTGTCATCGGTTGACTACAACAAACGTAAAGACAACCCATACCTTGTCCTCGGGTTAACATAACTACTGATTGACCAGAGCTTTTGACGTAAACTGTCGAATATGAAATGGAATATTTTCGTTAACCACTAGTTTTCTTTTGACCACTAGCTAACTAACGATTGTGAAACTGGGCCTTAGTGTTGTATTTTACTCTACACCTTTTCCAGCTGTAGTTTCTAAAGCGTCAAGTGATAATTCAAGACGGTCAAGTTGATTTTACAACTCGTCACTTGTAATTCCAACCTGTCAGGTGTAATTTATACCTGTCAGTTGAACCTCTAGCCAGGCACGTATTTAGGGGGGTCCAGGGGTCCCCCGAAACGATATAAAATGCCGTCTAAAAAATGGAATCAACAAATTTGCACCCCTCCCCCCCCCCCCCGCATATTTAAGGTAGCAACTCTAATCTGGACCCCCCCGAAAGGTCAACCAAGTGATACCCTTAATCTAGACCCCCCCCCCAAAACCAAATTCTGGATACGTGCCTGCCTCTAGCCTATCGGCAGTACGAAGAGAAATTTATCGTGTAGATACTGGGGGAAGAATCATGACGCATGCATTGATACTCTAATACTGCATTCCATCAAACCAACAGAACAAAAACAAAACACCAACTCATTTTTTCCCAAACTTTTGGCAACAAAACCAAAACATTTAGGCAAATATTTTGCTTTGTTGGTGTTTTCAGCAACTTTTCATTTTCATGTGGCCGGTCCGTAAATGTCAAACTGTTGATGTTTTGTCCGCGTTTCTGGAAACTCTATTGGTCTGATGATGTGTACAGGCTCAATTAGAGGAAGATAAAATAAATCGATGATGTAGGCTACGGACTATGTGTGAAAAAATAAAATAGAGTTTTGAAAATTTTTGCAAATTAATTGAACTTTATACAGAGGTTAGGTTTTTATGTAATCTTATTATAAAATCGCAAAACAAGAGCAGACGCCGTAAAAGAATTAGGAATATTTTGCGATGCTTCTTCCGAGGGTCCGATGATTTGTATTATAATTTCATTATCAGTACTATTCGTTCCTATACAGTTTTTAAAGCTAGATCGCATTACTCTACTAATACCGACATCACCTTCCCATAATTCCTCAATATAGCTTTTGTGTTGGTTCTTTATGATGGGTCTAACTTTGATTTAATAATAGAAAACCCGATTCGAGCCATTTGAGCAAGCTACGTTTTCTATCGGGGGCCACGAGGTTGACTAATTCTTGTCTATATGTGGACAGCGGTTGCCAATTTGTTTTTGTTTTTTAAAACTTTCAGTTTTGTTGTGTTGCTGTTTTGTTGGCTGGATGCGGACCTCTATCGACTGACCGATTTAGCACTGATAACTATCCATTCATACAGGATGGGCCAACGTTGCGTGGACGGAAGATTGTGGACCTGAGGGCTACAACGTAAAAATATTTTCACTTAAATTTTGACGTTTATACAGGGTGATTCATATCAAACTTACATTTTTTTGAATGGAACCCCCTATATATTATTGCATATTTGGATTCCTTGATCAATTCTAGTGTGACTTTATGTGTCATATATCGAACTTTAACCGAACCATTTAGGCGCAAATCACCATTTTTGGTATAAGTAGGTAGCAGAAAAAAAGTGAATATCGCAGCGATTATAAAACTTAGAAGGCCGTGACTTTGCGGTACGACTAAGCATGAAATGCGTCATCTTAGGTCAGACGGCTAAATTTGAATACTTTTTGTACCTACTTGAAAAAATCAGTAGATTAATTAAGGAAACTTCAATCACAGATAACTTGATTCTTTCAAATGGGAATGCCTACTTTGGTTTATAGAATCAAATGTAAATTTTTATTACCTTTCTAACGATATAGCATTCCCGATATCAATCTTTCTTCGAATCGGTGTTTTTCAATTTTCCTCCGTGCAAGCAACCTAGCAGGCCATGGAAAGTAAACAAAAGCCCGTTAATATGAAAGAAACCAACTAACCTAGTAGAAAGATGCAAACTAACTAGGGTAACGAGGCATCTTGAAAATTCTTTACAACACATTAGCTCTAACCAGAAACAATAGCGGTAACAAAAACGCTCATTTTTCACAGCCTATTAGCCAAATTTCAAAGTCAGCAAAAAAAATATTTAATCAAAGGAAAACTACTAGTGATTGATGTTGGCGTTAGAATATCTATGTCTTCTGAATAAATTTTCACATTTAATGCCATAAAGAACGTAGCCATTTCCGTAAGTCAAAAGTAATGATATCTCTGACTGGAACCCTTCAAATTCTTCAGTAGGTACTTCTACTTATTAGCAAAATCGCGGAAAATGAATTGAATTGCAGTTTGTTTAAATTGTAAAACAAAATTTAGTTTGTAGAAAACTACATGAAATAAACACAATTGCAACATAGCGTAATTAAAAAATTCTAGCAATAATTTCAATAGATGTTCAGAATGCTCCAGTTAGAGATATCTTCACTTTTGACTTAACTAAACGGAAATGACGACTTTTTTTATCGCATTAAATGTGAAATTTCATTCTAAAAATGTTAGACTGTAAGCAAAAATTGCTGGTAGTTTTCCTTTTGTTTCAAAATTTTTTAATCGTTTTGGAAAGTTGTCAAGCTCTAGTAGACCTCAATAGCTGGTAGGCTGTGAAAAACAAACACTTCTGTCATACCCCAGCTTCTCATTGACATTAGATATCTTGCCGCTGTTGTATCGGTTAGAGCTGATGTGTTGTAAGGAATTTTCATGATCTTGCCTCGCTACTCTAGTTCGTTTGCATCTTTCTACTAAGTTAGTGATGGTTTCTTCCATATTAACGGAAATTTGTTTATTTTTCATGGCCTGCTAGGTTGCCTGCACGCAGGAAAGTTGAAAAACACCGATTTGGCTGAAAATTTAAAATAAAATGAAAACCAAAAAAGATTGATATTGAGAGTCGTTAGAAATCGTTAGAAAGGTAATTAAATTTTACATTTGATTCTATAAACCAAAATAGGTATATCCATTTGAAAAAATCAAGTTATCTTTTCCGTTTATCCGTCTAATCTAACGTGATGCGTTTCATGCTTGATCATGCCGCAAAGTCACGGCCTTCTAGGTTTCATAATCCCTGCGATATTCAATTTTTTTCTGATACCTACTTATACCAATAATGGTGATTTGAGCCTAAACGGTTCGTTTAATGTTCCATGTATGATACATACGGTCACACTAGAATTGACCAAGGAATCCAAATATGCAATAATACTATATAGGGGGTTCCATTCTAAAAAATGTAAGTTTGATATGAATCACCCTCTATAAACGTAAAAATTTAAGTGAAATTATTTTTACGTTGTAGCCCTTAAGGTTCCCTACCACGATCAAGTGACAGATCTTACAAATATATTTTAGTAAGCCTACAATCTTCCGTTCACGTACTATTGGCCCAACCTGTATACATAATACTTATATTATGAAAAGAAAACCCACGAATTTTCTTGCGGGGGGGGCGAATCTGAAGTTACGCTACTGCTACATCTTCGACTGTCAAATGAATAACTCCACAATAAACAACGGAAAACAGAAATAACTACTTGACAACTTCTGGCAAGTTGGTAGTTGCGCTCAGTAGTGTTCAAAAACCATGTCTAATATTCTTTGTTGTTATAAGTCGTAAATAAGTACAGTAGATTTCTGGTATATTTTACAAAATGATTTTGTAGATTTTGGTAGATTTCATGTAGGGTAAAGTTTGGTATTTTGTACCGGTTGTTAAAATGTACCACCTCAATATTTATTAAATTGTAAGCTTCTAGTGTCAACTGAAGCGTTTTACTATGGTACAATTTACAAAACCGGGTGGTACAATTTAGTGAACCAGTTGGGTAGATCGTACCATTTGCATCATTTTAGAAAAACATTTATTATGTCAATCTGTCAGTCTTTATGAGTCTTTCCTATTCCTCATTTTGATAGAAACATGTAATCCCATTTCATATTTTAATTGAATTCAAATAACTCTTTTAAGGGTCTAGGGTGTAGCTTGCGAAATAGAGAATCCAAGAAAAGACGTATTTCCGTGTTAGCGAGGAGGCGTAGTCGCCTGTTCCCTTTCTCCAGTGTGTGTGTGTCTAAAATGAGGGGAGATAAGTCCAGAAATCCAAAGATAAGGTCAAAAGGTCCAAAGGTAAGGTCTAAAGGTCACTATAAAAATGAATTTCGCATTTCCAAGCTCCTGGCGTTACCTTTCAACTTCAATATTCAATTTTCAATTCAATAAGCAAATTAAAGAAGAAAGCTTGTGCTTGTGCAGCTATTTAGCCTTTTTTTGATATCGTGTTTGATTGTTAAAACAGGCATTTATAGAATGTATGATTTCGCACTGCGAGTTTTTTGCACATTAAAAAGCTTTTTTGAGAAAATCGAAAATAGTTGTCATTCATTAAGGTCTTAGCTGTCGCCTTCTGAAATATTAAACATATAGTTAGAAAGTAAAGTGAGTTGTGCGGGAAATTGTGAGTCCGTGTTTTACATGACAAATACATACGTATAAATGTGTCTACCCAGGCCCCTTAAGCAAGTTATTTGATGAAATATGCAATGTGGTACAATTTAACCGACTTTACCCTACAAGTCTGGTGGATTTTCTAAATTAAATCTGGTGACGACTCGGGCATTTGCGAATATCCCCATGGAGTGTAGTCAGCCATTGATTGTGCGTTTCGGATACTACCACAGAGTACCGCACCACCGCAATCGATACCGTGACCAGGCGCGGCGTTCCTATCGCGGCTCATGTTAGCTTGGTGTAATTTTTCGGATCGCTTAGCCTCATTAATGGCGACGTAACGCTTTGGTGTTTGGCTGGCATCAAACGTTCCGTCATTCGCAAAGTGCAAATCCGAAATAATCGTTTAATTATCTGGGGCGGCACGCGTGGTGCCGTGACATTCGGGCCGTTCCCGTTGCTGTATATCGCCGCGGAATCATTATTTTAGCCGCCAATTATCTTCTCTGGGAAGCCGACAGCTTGACGCGCGTCGAACGCCCGTAAATATTATTAATTGGGGCGCGAGGTAATGGGAGCTCGGATCACACATGTCACGCTGCTGCTTACCCACCCCGTGCACTCATTTTTATTGCCACCCTCCACCTTATTACAACGGGCTAATGATGGTTTTTAGCAGCCAAGAAATCCACCATCGGTAAATTTTATCTTGCATTTGGCAGCGTTTAAGTGAACCCTATTTCTTTCAATACTTCCCACAGATTAGGGTGATAGGTACCCGTTTATTATTTTCCCATAGCATGAAGCTGTAGGGTGCCCCAATAAGAATGATAGGAAAGAAAAGTACAATAAAACAGCAACGGTTTGAGATATCCAATTGCTTTTCGTTATCTGACCTCCTATCAGGACAAAAACCCGCATCGCGTATAGTTTGAGAGTGCCAATTTTAAATCCAGCCATTGTTTTGAGTTTCAATCTCAGGTAAAGGAGATCAAAAATTTTCAGACCCTGAGATCTTCACATTTACCCTAAATATCTAAAATCGTTATCTGGCTTCCTATCAGGACAAAACCTAATATCGCGTATAGTTTGAGGGTGCCAATTTTAAATCCAGCCATTGTTTTGAGTTTCAGCCTCCGGTAAAGAATATCAAAAATTTTCAGATGCTCAGATGTTCAGATTTACCCTAAATATCTAAAACCGTTATCTGACCTCCTATCAGGACAAAAACCCGCGTCGTGTATAGTTTGAGAGTGCCAATTTTAAATCCGGCCATTGTTTTGAGTTTCAATCTCAGGTAAAGGAGATCAAAAATTTTCAGACCCTGAGACCTTCACATTTACCCTAAATATCTACAATCGTTATCTGGCTTCCTATCAGGACAAAACCTCATATCGCGTATAGCTTGAGTCTGCCAATTTTAAATCCAGCCATTGTTTTGAGTTTCAGCCTCAGATGAAGAAGATCAAAAATTTTCAGATCCTCAGATCTTCACATTTACCCTAAATATCTAAAATCGTTATCTGGCTTCCTGTCAGGACAAAACCTAATATCGCGTATAGTTTGAGGGTGCTAATTTAAAATACAGCCATTGTTTTGAGTTTCAGCCTCAGGTAAAGAAGATCAAAATTATTCATCTCCTGAGATCTTTACGTTCACCCTAAATACCTAAAATCGATATCTGGCTTCCTATCGGGCCAAAAACTCGTATTGCGTATAGTTTGATGATATGTCGGCTTGCTAGAGATCTCGAAATATATATCTGGTACATCAAGTCACCAGATAGAACAATTATTACATAAAATTATAATACCCTTGGCCCTTGGCCTTATGTATACACCAATGAGCACGTGTTTGCAACACCTTCAGACAGCTTCGAAGCAAGTGCCATTGTTTTGAGTTTCAGCCTCAGGTAAAGGAGATCAAAATTTTTCAGACGCTCAGATCTTCACGTTCACCCTAAATATCTAAAATCGTTATCTGGCTTCCTATCAGGACAAAACCTAATATCGCGTATAGTTTGAGGGTGCCAATATTAAATCCAGTCATTGTTTTGAGTTTCAGCCTCAGGTAAAGATCAAAATTATTCAGCTCGTGAGATCTTCACGTTCACCCTAAATACCTAAAATCGATATCTGGCTTCCTATCAGGCCTAAAACTCGTATCGCATTTAGTTTGATCGTATGTCGGCTTACTAGAGATCTCGAAATATATATCTGGTACATCAAGTCACCAGATAGAACAATTATTGGGTACATAAAATTGTAATACCCTTGGCCTTCAGCCTTATGTATACACCAATGAGCATGTGTTTGCAACACCTTCAGACAGCTTCGGGGCACATGCACTGAGAGTGACGGCTGAGTTGGGTTGTTTTGAGTTTCAGGTAAAGAAGATCAAGAATATTCAGAACCTAATATCTTCACATTGAACCTAAATATCAAAAATCGTTATCTAGCTCTATCAGGTCAAAACCTCATATCGCGTATAGTTTGAGGGTTCCAATTTTAAATCCAGCCATTGTTTTGAATTTCAGCCTGACGTAAAGAAGATCAAAAATATTCAGATCTTGACATTTACCTAAATATCTAAAATCGTTATCTGGCTTCCTATCAGGACAAAACCTCATATCGCGTATAGTTTGAGTGTGCCAATTTTAAATCCAATCATTATTTTGAGTTCCAGCTTCAGATGAAGAAGATCAAAAATATTCGCATCCTAATATCTTCACATTTACCCTAAATATCAAAAATCGTTATCTGGCTTCCTATCAGATCAAAACCTCATATCGAGTATAGTTTGAGGGTGCCAATTTTAAATCCAGCCATTGTTTTGAGTTTCAGCCTGAGGTAAAGGAGATCAAAAATTTGCATACCCTCATACCTTCACGTTCACCCTAAATATCTAAAATCGTTATTTGGCTTCCTATCAGACCGAAAACTCGTATCGCGTATAGTTTGATGGTATGTCGGCTTGCTTGATCTCGAAATAAATATCTGGTACATCAAGTCACTAGAACAATTATTACATAAAATTATAATACCCTTGTCCCTTGGCCTTATGTATACACCAACGAACACGTGTTTGCAACACCTTCAGACAGCTTCGGGGCACATGCACTGTGAGTGACGGCTGACTTGGGTCGATAGTCAGTACGGAACCTACCCAAATAGTTTCATTATAGGCTGGTCGTCTAACAACACATCCATCAATAAAGTTTTTGGTAATCAATAACTGTTCTCGAATGGGTAATGAAATAGCTTTTCGTCCTTCGTTAGGTTTAAATTAGGGTCTGTAACTAGTATACTCTCAATAACCTGCAACTATAAGAATGATATTAATAATAGTTGTCCTCCTTCCTGACATCTAGTGGGTTAATGTCGGAGACCGGGAACCTCTTTTAATTTAATTTAGTTTATTTTATTTATTTGTACTGCACAGTACAAAATACTGCCACCTCGAAGTATGAGGTTTGGGCACTGAGATGTAGAAAATATACACTAAAATTTTGCTAGCTTAACTTCACTGCTGCTTCTCTTTGTACTGCTCTATCCGTATGGCTTTTCATGATTTGCTTTTTCTTCTTGACCTATGGATCCATCCTCAGCAGCAGCATGCATTCTTCAATAATTTTTTTGATGATTTCGTCATTTGAAGCTTAAAATTTGGATGTGTCGTATCAAACAACAGCAACGTACAGCAAAAAAACAAACCTACATAGGAAAATAGTAAAAGGACATAAAAACTGTACACAACTCAACCTTTCTTGCCCAGACCACGCAGCAGACGCACACAGTCACAAGAAAAAATGAACATCTGGTGCCAGAAAGCACCCCATGACAAACATAGTTACCGTGTTTTACAAGACCACATTAATGAAAAACAGTCATACGCCTGGCTGCAGGATGGCCAGTTCTCTCCAGAAACGGAGGATTTCATGCTTGTTATCCAGGATCAAATGGTACTACAATACGAAACTGTAAGAAGTAATAGAAGTATACAATTAAAGATCCATCTATAACCGACGCGCGACGTCAGCTGCAGAAAATGCTATCAACATAAGGAACCAATCGAACACGTTGGAACCGTTTACACGGCTAGACATAACTCTGCAGTCAAAGTCATACACCAAGTCACTACAGAAAGACCAAAAGTTAACCCAGATTCAAAATGAATACAGACAAAACTATCTCATCGAATAGGCCAGATGTAGTTCTTCAGTCAAAGGCCATGCAAGGATCAAATAGACCAGATATAGTTTTTCAGATAAAGGCAGACAAAGTTACCTATTGAATATATTGCTACTCCTAGTGATACAAATATTGAAAACACCTATTCTGGGAAGTGATCTAAATACACAGACCTTGCCATAGATATAAAATGGCTGTGGAAACAAAACAAAGTTATTATTGGCCCCTTCGTTATGTCGGTCTCAGGCCTTACACCAAACACATTCGCACCACACCTGCAACAGTTGGCCTGGACGAAAAGTTACACAAAACATTTCAAAAGTCTGTAACCCTGAAGACCCGTAGTATTGTACGATTCTTCTAGATTCAGAACAATGATATAGTTCAGGTGTTGACTTGGTGTACAACCCGTCAACACTTGTTGGTACCTCAAATATGTGAGAGAAACATAGAAAATCATAATAATCAATGACCTCTTTCCTAAGGCCTAATGGTTAGAAGTCCAAGACCAAGGGCCCCATAATGGTTTGCTTATATACGTTGTACAGCATCCCAACATACGCTAGAGGTTATTAAGCCCTTCGCACACGTAGCGATCTTGTCGATGCGTTTAAAGTCAAACAAGACACTCGTTCTGCTCGATCCATGGAACTGTGGCTACTGCCAATCGTACATGGGTCGATTCACTGCCAGTTGATCATCTTAGCAGGATAGAACCTTATCTATGGTCCTTTACCTATAATCAAACCTACCTTTATTCAAAATATTGTCAAAAAGCAATACAACAACAAGTACCTCATTGATAAAACGTGACTTCATTCTTCATAAATTTAAGTCTACCCTAAACCTTTCCCAAGGCTCCCTACAGAGGTTCTAAGTGAAATTCAGAGAATATATCTATTTATTCCCAAACATGTCATTGTGTCGTTTATTTCTATACATAGCTTTAAATGCAGTTATTGAGCCCTTAGGCACTCAACCCCCACCATGCATAATATATGTATTGATTGACTGGCGACTCGCAAATGCAACTAATCATACCTTACATGTATTGTAAGTACTCGTATATATAACTACAACATCAATACCTTTCCAATGGGGATGGGTCTGAACGGGTATTTTCAGTGAACCAGTTTAATCAATTCAGGTTCAGGTTGTGAGCTGCTTACTTGTCGTTTATATTTAAAAAGGCGAGAAGCTGAATTATTTGATTGTTCTGTACGCCAGTAAGGCTAGAATATGATTCGTGTTATGTATTAAAACTTAATTTCGAACCTACTTACTAATTCGCAAATAATGTTTAACGTTAGATTAATCCAATTTCCTTCAGCTTATGGCACGGTCTTTTACTGTGCGCGCTAGAGAATTTCTTTAGCTGGTATACCTAAATATCATTGGATACTTAAATACGGTCGCAGTTTCGAGTTTCAATCGTGTTTAATGAAAATGAAAAATTTTAGATCTTTCAGATCTTCAAGTTTACCTAAAAAATTGAAAATCTTCATTTGGCTTTCTATTAAAATGAAACCTCGTCTTTTGGATAGTATGATGCTGCTGATTACCAATCCGGTCGCAGTTTTGACTTTCAGTCTCATTTGACGAAAATAAAAAAATTCAGATCTTCAGGTTTGACCTAAAATATCGAAAACCTTTATTTGGCTTTCTATTAAGATGAAACCTCGTATTTTGAATAATATGAGGGTGCTCATTACCAATCCGGCCGCAGTTTTGAATTTCAGTCTTATTTGACGAAAATCAGAAATTTCAGATCTTCCGTTTTGACCTAAAATATCGAAAACCTTTATTTGGCTTTCTATTAAGATGAACCCTCGTATTTTGAATAATATGGGCGGGCTAATTATCAATCCAGTCGCAGTTTCGAGTTTTAGTTTCATTTGACGCAAATCAAAAATTTCAGATCAAATCTTCAGAGGTTTACCTAAAAAATCGAAAATCTTTATTTGGCTTTCTGTTAAAATGAAACCTGGTGTTTTGGATAACTTGCGGGTGCTGATTACAAATCCGGTCGCAGTTTTGAGTTTCAGTCTCATTTGGCGGAAATCAAATCTTCAGATTTACCTAAAATATCGAAAATCTTTATTTCGCTTTCTATTGAACTGAAACCTCGTGTTTTGGATAACTTTAGGGTGTTGATTATAAATCCAGTCGCAGTTTTGAGTTTTAGTCGGGTTTGACGAAAATAAAAAAATTCAGACCTTCAGGTTTCGGTACCTAAAAAATCGTAAATCATTATTTGGCTTTCTATTAAGGTGAAACCTGGCCTTTTGGATAATATGATGGTGCTGCTTACCAATCCAGTCGCACTTTTGAGTTTCAGTCTCAATTAACGAAAATCAAGAATTTCAGATCATTCTGGTCTTCAGGTTTACCTAAAAATCCAAAATCTTTATTCAGCTTTCTATTAAGATGAACCTTCATCTTTTGGATGATTGAGGGTGCTGATTACCAATGCGGTCACAGTTTTGAGTTTCACTCTCATTCGACGAAAATAAAAAAATTCAAATCTTATAGATCTTCAGGTTTACCTAAAAAAAAATCGAAAATTTTTATTTGGCTTTCTATTAGAATAAAACCTCGTGTTCTGGATAATTTGAGGGTGCTGATTATAAATCCGGTTGCAGTTTTGAGTTTCAGTATCGTCTGACGAAAATCAGGATCGAATTTGATTTAACTGACAAAATTTTAAGAAGAAACTGTATGCAGCTTACTTAGCTACATTCAAGTGCTTAGAAATTATATAGAGTTTCAAATCATCGATAACTTTCTGTTAGAGATGGGACATAACGGGTATTTTAAGTGACCCTGTTTGAACTAGATACAGTTCCCGCGTTACTGACTGTTTCTAAGAATCTGTTCGCTTTTTTTCTATTCAAAGAGATGCCAGGCAAAGTTATGCAATGTCTCTGTACTTGAAAGAACATGGTTTCGTACTTTAAAGTGTATGCAAATTATGTTTGTTTATACCTTTCCGCCCAAGGTATCTTCCTTTGAGCAATAAGATATTTTGATATCTTCCTCTCATGCATTTTTAGCCATTGTACTATTACTACAATATATCGTCCAACCAGCTTTTGTATTTACAGTATGCACTAACAAGGACGAGCACTAGTATCTTCTTCTTCAGGTGCCATCTCCATTTAATGAAGGTTGTCGACAATTTCGGCGTACTTATTTCGGTCTTGAGTAGTACTAATTAAAGATTATGTGTTCATACCAGTCCAATCGCGTATGATTTTTAACCATGAATGTTGTCTGCAACCAGGACCACGTTTACCTTCGATGTTTCCTTTTTAGTATATCATACTTGTTGTTCCGGTATATGTAGCCCAGATAAGAGGTCCTTTTTCGTTTTATTGTAGTAAGTAACTCTTTCCTTTCTCATACGTCTAAGCACTTCATCGTTAGATATGTGTTGAGTCTATGACATTTTTAATGGAAGGTCCACATTTCAAAAGCTTTGAGTCTGTTCATGGTATCCACTTTTAATGTCCATGTTTCTGCTTCATACAAGAGAACTGAGTGCACGTATGCCTTTACAAAACGGTATCTTAGGTTAAGTTGAAGGTTGGGTTACATAATAGGTTTTTCATCTTTAGGAAAGTGGCTCTGGCTTATTCTATGCGTGATCTTACTTCAACGTCAGGGTCTAAATTTGTCGTTATGCAGCTGCCAAGATATTTGAATTTCTCAACTTTCTCTATTGCGGTGTCATATAAGTTTATGTCCAGTAGTAGGTTTGGAGATCTTGTTATCGACATTACTTTAGTTTTTGTGACATCAATTTTCATGCCTAGTTGATCTCCTGCCTCTACAACTTTGTCGATTAGGCGTTGAAGGGATCCTGAACTCTCCTAAATGATAACCGTGTCGTCTGCATAACGTATGTTGTTCAATATCCTGCCATTAATTTTTATGCCGTCTTCATCATCGCCTATTGCTTAGTTGAATATGTGCTCAGAGTATATATTAAATAGTATTGGCGACAAAACTCAACCTTATCGTACCCCCTTTTCTATACACACCGGTTCTGATGTTGCAATTGTTGCTTGTCTATATCTCACCGTTGCTTCTTGGTTCCAATAAAGCTTTCCAATGAACTCGATGTCTTGTTTGTCTGAACCTCTCTGCAGTAATGTCATAAGGACGGTGTGATCAACTAGATCGAAAGCTTTCTCGTAGTCTATGAAACAGGCATATACATCTTTCCTCATGTCTCGACATTTCTGGAAGAGGATTGATAAACTGGCTAGTGCTTCCCTTGTTTCTAATCCTTCGCGAAATCCAAATTGTGTACCGTTTCGATCGGTTTCAGATTTGTGGTAGATTCTAGTTTGTATGATTTTAAGTAGGATCTTAAGCACTTTGCTCATCAAGCCTTATCAGTCGGAGCTCATCACATTTCTTGGCTTTAGAATTTTTAGGGAGGGGAATAAATATGGAGGTAAGCCAGTCTTTTGGAATATTACCTGTTCCATGAACTTTCTGTAGTAACTGGAACAATAGCAGCAATTTTTCTTTCATTTCATTTTTTTTTCATTTCATTTCATTTATTAATATCCAAGTTGTACATTACATGAAATCAAATACTAATAAATCTTTTACCGTGAAATATTCCCAAAAACCAGGCACTACTACCTAGGCAATAAGCCTGTTTTGCATCATACCTGGTTCAAGGAAATTTCTTAATATTGTACATTACATACAGAATGTATTTACAGGTAGAAGTAAAAGCAAAAGAAAAGTAAATATATAAATAAAATAATGCGATGATGGTATGGTAGTTATGCAGCAGAGGACATATTTAAAGGAAAATCATCTATCCAATATCCTTATAAAAGTGGATTGGTTTTCTAAGATAAATTTTTTAACTGAAATTTTGAATCTTCTAAGTGTCTGAATCTGTCTCATTTTGTAAGGTATTTGATTGTAAAATTTTGGTCCGAAAAAGAATATTGTCCTTTGTGTTACAGTCTTCCTAAAATTTTCGCTACGTAAGTCAGTCCTGATGGTAGCCCTAGTTGTTTTCTCTAATTGATCTGAATTTTTTGGCTTCGTATACATCCTTATTACGGATTCATATATATAGATCAGCTTTATATTCAATATACCTATTTGTTTCTTTATACAGACTAAAAGTTGGAAATAGCTTTGGCTTAAAAGTTAAAATTTTCAAGAGTGTATTCTGAGTCACTTGTAATATGCTTAAGGTTGTGTTAAATGTACCACCCCACGCCAGAACACAGTATCTTATGATAGATTCAGCTAACGTCAAGTACAGTGTTATCAGGTTTTTTCTAGATAAAATTTGTCGTAATCTGTAAAATTTGTGTATAAGGCTCCTCAGTGGCTTATTAATGTGCAATATGAGGAGACCATCTAAAATGCTGATCCAATATCAAGCCCAGGTATTTAATAGTAGAAACTTTCTCTATGCAAGTACAGGCACAATGATCAATAATGCGACAATGAACAGAGTGTAATTTTATGGACATATGAGGAATTATAGGTTGGTTTACAGAAGTTGGTGTAAAAGTAACAAACTTTGTTTTGGCCACATTTAAGGATAATTTGTTGTAACTTAGCCATTTATAGATCGTGTTTAAGTCGTTCTCTGCAGCACACCGAATTTCTTCCCAATTGTTTCCCTTTGTTATCAGAACAGTGTCATCTGCATAACTAATTATACGACTTCCAAAGTCATTCATATTCAGCACATCGTTTACATATACAAGAAACAGTATTGGCCCCAAAACTGTTCCTTGTGGTCACCAGTCTCCACTACTCTACCTGAGCTTATCTGATTATCTATTTTTACTTTCTGAACTCTTTCTGAAAAATAATCAGCGATCACGTTTAATGCAAGGCCCCGCACACCAATGTTTTGCAACTTATTCAACAAGATCTCATGAGAAACGGTATCAAAGGCCTTGGAAATGTCAAGAAAGATGGCTAGACATCTTCCTGAGTCATCCAAGACCCCATTCACCTCCCTCATGAGTTCCAGTACCGCATCTTGTGTGCTAGAGCCTTGCACGAATCCGTACTGATTATCGTTTAAGACGTTATGTTTTTTTAAAAATTCTATTAAACGGCTTTTCAACGATTTTTCAAAAATTTTTGCAAAATTATTTATCAGCGATATTGGCCTATAATTATTAAGCTGTTTTGGATCTCCAGATTTGTATATCGGTGTTACAACTGAGGCTTTCCACTGCATTGGTATCTTCCCGGTGGTGAAACATAAATTAATAATATAAGCTAGGGGAGCAACAATATGCTTGTGTATATTTTTTATTGTCTTTGATGTAACTTTATCCATTCCTGGTGATGTTGTGTTTTTTAATTGAGAAATATATATTGTCACTTCATTATTTGAGACGGGTTGGAGAAAAATGGTTGAGTCGACGGTTTTCTTATTTAAAATGCTTTCTGGCAATTGTATCTGAGGTATGTTTTTTGCCATGTTGTTTCCCATTTTTATAAAATATTCATTAAAAATATCTGCCTTTTGTTTACTATCGGTTATTAAGCAATTTTCAGAATTTAAAACACTAAATTTTTCCACTGTTTTTGATTTTTTATCCCCTGTAATGTCTTTCACAATATTCCAAACCTTTTTGACATCCCCTCCTCCAAATTCCATTAGTTTTTTCTGATAATAGTTATTTTTTGTTATCCTTATCAGGCAATTTAGTTTATTTCGGTATTGCGAGTATTCTTTTTTTGTGTCCTCTGAATGTTTTTTAATCAGTTTACGTTTTAGTTTATCCCTATGTTTAATTGAAGATATGAGTCCATTTGTAATCCAGGGTTTAAGTTTCTTCAAGTTCTTAGAGTTAAATATTTTAATTTCAGTGGAGTCTTCAATATGTTCAGTTAGTCTGGCAACAAAAAAATCGTAAGCTACCTGTACCTCTTTACTATCAAAAATATCCTGCCATTGAGCTTTACTTAAAGAATTATTTAACTTTTCATAGTTTACAATATTTGACTGTATTAATGTCTGAGATTGGTTACTTTGAGCATTTTCAGTAGACAGAAAAATGAACGGACTGTAGTGATCTGTCATATCTGTATGGAATATTATGGAATCAATATCTATTAACGTTGAAAAACTACTTTTCTGTCTAATAAATATATGGTCTATCAACGACTGTGTGGCTTCGGTTTCTCTCGTGGGGCTGTTAATGTACGAAATAAACCCTGTGGAATTCAAGACGTTCAAATAACTGTTTACTTTAGCACAATGTTCATCCATTAAATTAATGTTTATATCTCCTGCATATATCTCTAAGGCCCGATTTTATCAACATGCATATTTAACAAAGAATTTAACAAAGCTTTTCTATTGGTTGTTATTTAGCAAAAGCTTTCTATTGGGTATTGCGGGCTAGGTTAATAAATATCGTCCAATAGTATTTTATCAATATTGAAAGCAAAACGTCAAAGCTGGATGACACTTTTCATCAAACTATTGTTGTAACATAGGCGATGAATGAAGTTTGGAGCTTGAGACGAAGTCAACGATCGAAATATCTTTTTGAATGGTTGAAATTAGATCACAAATCCCGGTAAAAAAGTACCAAATCCCAAATGAAATATGTACCGTTGAGGCGATCTCTTCGCTGAGATGGCGGGTGGCCGAGCGGTACGGTGGCCGATCACGCGTGCCTGTTTTGTGGGATGTGCTGATGGCTGTTGGTTCGAGACCCTGCCCGTGCAATTAGTTTTTTTCATTTTTTTTAACCAAAATATTTATTGATATACGTTTTACTCATATTACACAATTTTTTTTGTACGATCGACATAAATGTTTTTGAATCAAATTTTATTAGACATTTTGCTTGACATATTGCAAAAGCTAAGTACCGGAGGTGGTGGAGAATTCAGTCAGTGGAAGTGAAGTTTATTCGTCAATATCAATCGCCAATTATTGCTCTGATAGCGATATTAAAATGAAATTATTCCAAAAAAGTATAATTATTCGGAATTTTTGTTGTGCTAGTAAAACATGTAATAAAATTTGATTCAAAAACACATTCACGTCGATGGTACACAAAAAATGTGTGTAATATGAGTAAAACGTATATCAATAAATATTTTGGTTAAAAAAAATGAAAAAAAGTAGATGCATGGGCACGGTCTCGAACCAACAGCCATCAGCACATCCTACAAAACAGGTACGCGTGGTCGGCCACCGTAACCACTCAGCCACCCGCCATCTCGGTGAACGGATCGCCTCAACGGTACATATTTGATTTGGGATTCGGTACCTTCTTAGTTCTTACCGGGATTTGTGATCTAATTTCGACCATTCAGAGATATTTATTTCGATCGTTGACTTCGTCTCAAGCTCGAAACTTCATTCATCGCCTATGTTGCAACAAATATACATTTTAGTTACAACTGTTACAAGTATTTTCATGAAGTACGTCACACGGGTCGGGAGCCGTCGGCGTGTTTTCGGTTCTGGATTCAAAAACTTTTATTTTCATATAACTTTTGGATTATTGCGAAAAGAAACAAAACAAAAACAGTTTTGTTGTAAAACTTATATTTGATCTCTCCATTTATCACAAAAAAATTATTCAAAATCCTAATTTTTTGTCATCATTATCATTTAGCAGAAGAAAAAACCAGCAATCAAATGTACAGTTATGGCGGAATCTGATTGGTTGAAATTAGCAATTGCTAAACTTTTGATCAAACAAGAAAATGCAATTTTTCACCCATTTAGGATGGAAAATCAGACTGGAAAAGATACTAGATGGTTCATAATGGTCGATTTGTATATAAAACATGTCATTTTTAACCTTTTTGAGGTAAACTTCAAGAGAAATCAATAGTTTTCAGAGAACTTTGACAGATGCATGTTCTTGAACGGGCTGCTCTGATTGGTCAAAGCCTTTGTTAAAATGCGTCTGTTGATAAAATCGGCCCTAAGTCTTTCAATTCAGTATTTTTCAGATAACTGTCCAAGTTTCCTATATATAGCAGAGCGTCTGTGGATGGTGGTCTGTATATGGCAGTTATTCCAACAGTAGTGGTTTTGGGGAAGTTATCAAGAGTGAATGTTGCTCTTAGAAAGTTAGTCCCATTTACTGACACTGTACTCACGTCAGCTGAAATAGCTTCTTTAATATAGATTATTGTTCCGTCACACTTATTTATATGAGAATTATTGTAATATATTTTAAAATTAGGAATACTAAAATCATTTAAATCATCTAAATTACCTATTTCGGATAAAATTATAGCGTCTAAGAGATCCTTAGCTGACTCCACATATACTAGGAGTTCGTCATAATGTTTTTGAAGACTTCTTATATTTAGATGAATGACTCCAATACCATGCTTGCCCTTGTGTGCCATCTCTTCTGCATAACTACCAATATATTCACATGTTCTTGTACTAATATCTATGTGTTTGTCTAAATTGTCCATATATTCAATCATGGTAAACTAATAACTAAAATAATTTGGGTAATCCCTAATTCTAAAACAAGAAAAAAAATCAGATTCTAAAGGCAATGCAGTATTTTCATGCATAATGCTTTGATATAAATTGTGAAAAGCAAATATTAAAGTGCATACGCGCATATATTCATGCTTTTACACCTATACACCCAAACGTTATACGTAAAAGGGATATAATGAAAAAAAAACAAAAACAATGCATTTTCAAGTTCATACATAACTAATTGGCTGACTATACACACTGGCAAAGATTAAGTTCAAGAAATAGGTGTATAGGCAAGATTTTAAATATCACCAAACATTTTTTCATAATCTCTTTTACTTTGTATTATTGAAACTTTACCGTCTTTGTTCACAAATATCTTCCCATTTACAGTCCATACATTGTTGAGCCCCACCTTTTCCATGGCTTCATTTAACAGCTTCACCCGGCTTTTAGTCAAATCCTCCTGTATAAGTAATCCTGTTCCTTTAAGAATTTTTTTCTTCCCGTATACACTCTCCTTTGTATTCAAACTATTTAGCTTCAGGAAGACACATCTATTTCTTTTTTTGCCAGTTTCTCTGCTACCCACTCTATAGCACAACTTAATATCATCATCCTTGAGATCGATTGACATGTTAGCCCTAAAGATGTGTTTCAACTCCTCCGCAATGTTTTCATTTGGTTTTTCCTTCAGACCGAAAACTCTTAGATGACACTGTCTGCTGTTTTGGTCTGGTTTGTCGACAATTTCTTCTAGCTCGAGTTTTTCCTGCTTTATTTTGTCCATCTTATCTTGGATATTTTTTATTCTGTCTGTGTGCCTCTTTTCTATCTCCGCCACTGCTTCCTCAAATTTCCGCAGTGTTTGCTCCATTGTTTTTTCAATAGCCTTTGTTACTTTGCTAGCAATTTCGGAGATAAATATATCGTTTTTTATACATTTACTTACGGCGTTGTTAACCGCACTCTCGATTTCTTCGCGAATTTCGCGAGTTATCACCATATTTCAGCTGTCGTATTTACACTACGAGAATGATACCTCTTTGTTTAATTACTGTGCACTTTTTCACAATTTAATGCTGTTTAATGCCTTAGATATTGACATTAGTTCGGGAACCCAAAAATTTGCTTACTACTCGCTACCTGCCATAGGCGTGCGATGTTCTTCTAACAGTTTTAGAATTTCTATGTGGACTTCATCCGGACCCGTTGCTTGTCCGTTTTTACTCAATTGAAGTGCTTTCATTAACACTGGTTTTAGAATCTTTGGAGCCTGTTCACATGCATTACTGCTGTCATATATTCGCACTAGTACAATATAAGGAAAATACAATGAGTTTACTCAGAGGAGATCTGGCAACCTCCTGTGCCACCATCCACCATCGTCTAACAGACTGACTCAAACAAACAAAATTTTTGTTTACTTCTTCTAACCTATTCGAATTGGTTGATTCAAGAACAACCAATCAACATCTAGCGTTTGCCTACTGACTGCTTAAGGAGGAAAGCAAATTGACACACGCCTCATGAACCGCCTGAATTCAACCCTGACGTCTTTCACATACCGCCTATTGTCGACGTCGTCCCTGGGAAATTATTTAATTAAAATTTATGCGTTCGACCCTCCCGTTCGCGTGATAAGCCGATTTAAGTGTACCGATAACGGGGAACGTTTCCTAACGACGCAACGCCATTTTAACGGCCGAAAATGTGCCAGAGATTCCCATCGTGAACGTCGTACGAACGTCGCACAACCCCACCTACTCAGTCAACGAGGGACAAATTAACAGGTGGCCGCTTCAGTCAGATGACGATTTTCTTACAATTCTTCAGGTGGAGCTAAAGCAATGGATCCACCTCAGAGTAACAACTGAACACAGAGGTAGTAAACAAACCACTTCAGTATGGTGTGCTCAAAGCCATTATCTTTGACACTTCAGCCTCCAAAGTCCAAACATTGGTCAGCTGTGACCTCGCAGTGACAGTTCAAACTGTAGACAATGCTGTGTAACGCCAACTAACCTGAAAATTCTTCTAATGCAACCCATGTTACAAACACTATACTTATTGAGTTCCATCTCGAAAAACTGTTAAACTACACTGGAATATAGCCAGCAAGTCTGTAAAGCGTCACTATAGTTGCCAACAAAAAGCGAATTCGATTTTACTGACCAAGCATAAAACACGCACAAACAAAACAAACATTTGACAGTCGAGCGTTGCGCGCTACTCAAAATTATGCAAGACTTCAGAATTTGCGTTTATGATGAAGAAATATACAGTAACGCAGTAGAGGTCAACATATCTATTGATTTTGCTGTAATCATTCCTGAACCATCAGAATACCGTCTTTTTTAACGTAGAATGAAATATTTCTAAATAGTATACAATTAAGATGATAGTAAATAATTATAATTGCTGTATCTGGTGGTCAATATGACAACCTAAGAAAAGATGTCGGCCTATTTGAATTAGGTGTTTACTACCTCTGTGTTCAGTTGTTACTTTGAGGGATCCACTTACCATGAACAAAGTTGGATCTAGAAGGCAAATCTCCATTGCAACTAAAGGTAGCATTAGACGCAGATGGTTTTGCTGCGCAGCACATTAAAAAATAGCGCAGCATGATCTGCTGCATGTGTGAAGACACATGCAGCCTGTAAGATTGCGGTCGCAACCTGTTGGTTGCAGTAAATATTTTATTGCACGCAGTTCAAGAGGTAGCCACGGGTGCGACGGCGGTACTCGAACCCACGACGTCCAGATTGGTACTCCGGCGTTCTCACCAGTTGAGCTGCTGCCATCTCCTGGCACGAATTTAAATTGAGAAATCCACATGCGGGTGTAGGCATGAAAATAAAAATAATGGTATAGGACTGTCTCAACATCTCAATTGGGTATTGGTATTATTGGTGGCAATGGGTCTACAGTTGAAAATACATAAACATTACTACGTATTTGTGTTTTTACTTCAATAAAAACGTATTTCAGTACTAACTCTCTGTCTATCTGATTTGAATTAAAACAATTTCCCAGTGAGATTAATTGGATAGCTTTTTGAGAAGCCTTAGATGTCCATAAATTTGACGTTTCGACTTTTTTAGCTCAATATGTTCTTCTAAGAGAGACGCATATTTTAAGCAGAAATCCTAGTTGTCTTACCCATACAATGCTCGTACTCGTGCAGTGAACGTCTAAGGTACCTACGCATTTATTTGAGAAACCTCATAAGTCCTGGACTTGTGATGTTTCTCAAATATCAAAAAATATTTGAATGGCTAACTACTGGTGACACAGCTGAAGATATTTAAAAGGAAACTGATATGTCCCTGTATTATTAAGGTATTGTAATTCAGGTCACTACCAAAATAAAATGATCTGCAAAGGAAAGTTGTGTGTTTATTTGAGAAACCCCACATGTCCAAAGCCATTTCTTTTCTATTTCTGTCACAGCTGTAGAAGACTTTTTACGTCTGTTTTGTTGACACCAGATATACATACTTTATATTTAAGTAGTTATTTTCATAGAACTTCAAGCGGTTTTTTCAGCTTTTATCAAAATAGTGATTTTGGGACAACTCCAGCTTTCTATTGGGCGCTATTATCTGCACGCTTTCTGTTGTTTTGAGCTAGCTATGAATCTATTTGGTTGTATTTGGTCGTTTTCTATCGTTCAGGGTTGTTATCTGCTTGCTTTCTGTTGTTGTGAGCTGTTTTCTATTCTTTTCTGTTGTATTCGGCTGTGTTTAGTCGTCATCTACTGTTTAGCGCTGT
Organism: Callosobruchus maculatus; assembly: GCA_951848785.1. Taxonomy (NCBI): domain Eukaryota; kingdom Metazoa; phylum Arthropoda; class Insecta; order Coleoptera; family Chrysomelidae; genus Callosobruchus; species Callosobruchus maculatus. Next base: position 6,414,082 of record CATOUR010000083.1, read on the forward strand.
TATCTGCTTGCTTTCCATTGTTATGGGCCGTTTTCTGTTCTATTCGGTTGAATTTGGCCGTTTTCTATCACTTACAGTTGTTATCTGCTTGACTTCTGTAGTTTTGAGCTGTTTTCTGTTCTTTTCTGTTGTAATGGGCTGTTTTCTCTTCTATTCAGTTGTATTTGGTCGTACAGTTATTATCTGCTTGCTTTCTTTTGTTTTCAGATGTTTTCTGTTCTTTTCTGTTGTATTCGGCTGTGTTTAGTCGTTTTCTGTTGCTTCACGCTGTTATCTGCACGCTTTCTGTTGTTTCGAGCTAGCTATGAATCTATTTGGTTGTATTTGGTCGTTTTCTATGGTTTTCAGTTGTTATCTGCTTGCTTTCTGTTGTTTTGAGCTGTTTTCTGTTCTTTTCTGTTGTATTCGGCTGTGTTTAGTCATTTTCTGTTGTTTCCCGCTATTATCTGCACGCTTTCTGTTGTTTTGAGCTAGTTATGAATCTATTTGGTTGTATTTGGCCGTTTTCTATCGTTTACAGTTGTTACCTGCTTGCTTTCTGTTGGTGTGAGCTGTTTTCTGTTCTTTTCTGTTCTACTCGGCTGTGTTAGGTGGTTTTCTACTGTTTAGCGCTGTTATCTGCTTGCTTTCCGTTGTTATGGGCTGTTTTCTGTTCTATTCGGTTGTATTTGGTCGTTTTCTATCGTTTACAGTTGTTATCTGCTTGACTTTTGTAGTTTTGAGCTGTTTTCTGTTCTTTTCTGTTGTATATAGGCTGTGTTTAGTCGTTTTCTGTTGCTTCCCGCTGTCATCTGCACGCTTTCTGTTGTTTCGAGCTAGCTATGAATCTATTTGGTTGCATTTGGTCGTTTTTTATGGTTTTAAGTTGTTATCTGCTTGCTTTCTGTTGTTTTGAGCTAGTTATGAATCTATTTGGTTGTATCTGGTCGTTTTCTATCGTCTACAGTTTCTATCTGCTTGATTTCTGTAGTTTTGAGCTGTTTTCTTTTATTTTCTGTTGTACTCAGCTGTGTTTAGTCGTTTTTTATCGTTTATTTTTGTTATCTGCTTAATTTCTGGGGTTTTTGGACCACGAATTTCGATCAATTTTACTTGCCTGTTTTTTCTTCTTGAAAAGTCACTATGGTTGAAGTGTCGATTGTAAAACAACTGCCAATATTTCCGCTCCATGCAGCTAGTCCTTATTTTTGAGGGGAAAACCAGTGAAATTAAAATTAGGAATAGCCAACAGTCGCCAATCGCCCAATTACGATTTTTTGTCGCCAGCTCTGTTTTGCAATTGCCATTTTGGTGAAAAATTGCCACATCTGGCAACTTTGCAAAACGCGTGTCTAAAGAATGGAAGTGGGGGACAGGGGATAGGGGATATTGTGTTCTTTTTTTAACATGTTAAAGACTATCTGCGTCCGATGCATTTATATCGACATTCTAGATACCGGCTTGCCAAATATATAGCCGGATATAGACCGAATCTTATCATTTTATACATTACGGCAATGCATTTCGTCATAGTGGCTGGATCGTACTACAGGCGACACAAGAACATGGAAACTCTGTTTCATCAAAATTGTTGCAGCGGTTACTGAGATTAAACAATGACAGTCACGCCAGTAGATGGATAAACAAAAGTTATGTCCTTTTCGTTAAACTGGTTTCTTTGTCATGCAAGATATTTTCATATGTCCAGTTTCAAATTTTTATCACCTGGTACAAAATACCCTTCCAAAATTGTTATCGATTCCTGTATTCATTATACAATTTTTTCCAGCTGTGCAGGGTCTATGAATATAAATACGTATATGTTTTCCTATATTAACAACGTGTTTGTAATATATAATGAAAACCCCTTCTATATTGAAATTTCAATTTTAGTTTTTAATATAAATACATATATACAACCTATTAATATTTCCACGCCATGTGTGTAATCAATAGTATAATAATTGGTTATTTCGAATTTTGGAAATCGAAAAATGCATTTGTTTCATGATAATTGAAGTTATAGCGATGCAATCAGTGCAGTGGTATACAGCTTGATTTGGCATTATTATTTGTTTAATTATTTGTCACACAAAGACACATGTGCCTAATTATTTGTACATGGATATACATTTAAGAATACAAGGATATATCATTGCTGTTGTAAGTTCTTTCAAAGGTGGGATTTTAAAGCACATAAAATGAAGCATGAGACCCTTATCTTTTTATTTATTATGTTATTGGTTCTGATTTGAGGTCAACTGGCCAGTTGTATCGTGGATGACTCATACTATTTTTTCTTAATAACTATGGACAAAGTCATATTGACTAACATTAGTTATAGTTGAAAGTTACAGTGTTATTTTTAGTTTTTGGGCACAAAAGTTATAAATGGTTAGATATCACGTCAAAATTTCAAGTTCAAAATGTTTACCTATTGGAAAATATGGGAAATTATAGCCTCCTATACTGCTGCAGTTTCAGTCATTCTCCAGGACCATGGTCTACGAAGAAGGACAAAAGAAATAACACCAAACAGAAAAAACGTTAACGGTATAAGGTGATACGTTGAACAAATTGAGCGTATATATTTAGCAAAATGTAATTTATACCTATCCGTCTATACCTTATACAAGACGAAGCCTTCGAGATGGCGCTATTTTGTATTGCATTGCAAAATAAAAAATAATAAAAAATAATGATAATAAATAACATTAGCAGATAACGGAGTATAGCTTGACAATCTTTGCTCATTACTAATCAATTGGCATTACAATATACAGTGTTCAGCTGTACCAATCTCTCCACAACTGCAGTGAGGGTCATCGTCTTAACCTATGCTAGTTTTGTGTTGAGGGCTTAAGCAATGCCCACACATCAATCTGCAAAGGTGTCTCACAAGTGGCCTATTCGTTTTTTTCTTGAACCAGGGCTCTGTTCTTATGTGCTGCATATCTTTGTATGTCGCTCCGGATGGATTTCTATGGTAGTGTTTGCTCCGTTTTTCTTTCAAGTTCTTGTTTAACATATTGCTCAAGTCAAGGGAATTTTGAAAGATCTTATCCATATTTCATCTGTAGTCGCCGTGTTTGCTAGTCTGTCGACTGTGTCGTTTTGAGGTATACCTTCATGTCCTTTAATCCATACGATTTTTACATTTTTATCCAAATTGCTATGTCTGGCATGGCTAAAAGTCGGTGATATTCTTGAATCCTCTAATCTTGTAACTGCAATCTTTCTGTTGGTGAATGTTATAACATCTCCAAGGTCGGTATTACTGAGGGAATATTCTAGGGCTTTTTGAATGGCTGTCAGCTCACCTATATATATTGTATAACTCGTGATAGTGTATATGCATTCACGTTGATCCCATTTTTCTTCTATGTGCTGTTTAAACTTGATATAGTACGTGTTTGGGTCATCTTGATGAAAGTTTATGTGTTCTACTCCTAATTGGAGGTTGTGATTCTTGTATTCTTTGGCAAAGCAGCTTATCTCAAATATACTTGGGTTTTGAGCCTTGCGATCGAACTTTGAACCATATGTTTAAGACTCGTGTGACAGGACCGCACTTAAAACTTCGCAGTGAATGAATAGTGAGTATTTTCTTACCATTTTTTTTATCCTTATGCTTCTAATTCACCGTCGTACGGTGGCAGTTGTTTCTAAACAGTCCCAACTTTGAAGACACCCAGTATAGCTTTTAAATAGGTTATTACTTTGTTTTCCAGTTCTATGGTATCTTTGAGCAAAAACTTTTACAGCCTATATGTTTAAAACCAGAGTCTTTAGACACATGGTTATTTTTTTATGGTCAGCCTCCCGCAAAGTCCGAAAGACTATGGCGCTGTAGAAGCACTGCGAGAGAATAAGTGTCGGTGAACGTTAGATTTGAAACGCTACAGGTTGTAGCAGTCGGGAAACAAATTCCCCGGAAGCTCATTCCAGAGCGTCGAAATTCTCCAAAAGAAGAAATGCTGTAGGTGAGTGGTTCGTGGAGTAGGGACCTCGACCTGGTAAGGATGAGCTCGCAGAGCCTCTCTAGTGATCCTCGTTCAGACGGCCTTTGGTGTTATTACCTATGAGAGCTCACTCGAACATCTTCCGTGATAAAATCTGGGGTCCTTTGTGAGGTTACTCATATCGATTTATCTAATTGCTTCTCCTGGATGGTGTCCACAAGCTTTAGAAACTGCTTCGAAGTACATCCCCACACATGGAAGCAATACTCTGACGATGGCTGGATCTGTGCCTTGTACAGCAGCAGTAGTTGCTCAAGTGTGTACAGCTTCTTACAGCGGAACAAAACTCCAAGCTTCTGGGATGCCGTTTTAGCAATACTGACGACGTGATTGTGCCAGGACATGTTATTGTTGATGTTGATCCCCAAAATTTTGACCGAGGGTGACTCCTCTATGGGGTGACCCTCCATTTCCACCGTTGGTAAGCCAACGTGAGACTTCTTTGTAAGTGTTGTTGCTTGAGTTTTCTGTACGTTGAACTGAAATTTTCTACTTGAATGTGGGTCATAAATACGCTGCTGTAGTTGAGGCTTATCTTTAAGTAAATCAGTTACTGGTCCTTAATAGGCCAAATTTTTGCAAGGGCTTTCACCGCAACATGAATATTGTTGATATAAATAACAAAAGTTTAAATAACCTTAAGGCTGTGTGGGTAATTATCCTATGCTCCTTTTATACGACTATACGGCGATTACGAGTTTTTCCTGGACATTATAGTAGAGATCTAAATGCTACGTTTCAGCTAATTGTATTTTACTCTTAAGAGCTTCAGAAGACTGTTTTGTATAATTGTGTAAGGAATCCTTACCGCAGCGCTATTGTACGCGGCTATGTTTGTGGAACAACGAGTTTTTGCCAAAATAAGCGGTTGTCTCTCGAGTGTCTCTGCCAAGAGGGTTAAAAGGAAATTATTTTATTTTTATGGCCCTCCCTTTGGTAAAAAAATTCGTAAAAGATTTTAGCTTCTGGATCAGGACAAAAACTCTTCTGTTTGTTAGTTTGGATACATTGAACACCAATTCGGCCTCTGTTCCAAGTTTTTCCGTGTTTGAAAAAAAACCTAAAAATTTTGCATTTCCCGCAGGTCTGCATATATACGAAAAAATAATGTTCTGTGAGAAGGCGACGTCCTAGGACCAATCTTAGCACGGCATTGGATTCAGTGGCACATTTTCTACAAGGGAGAGTAGGAAACCATGAAATGAGACCCAAAATTTGGGGATGAGGGTCGATGTTCTGAAACCGGAAAACTCCACAGGCCCTCCCTTTGGTAAAAAAATTCGTAAAAGATTTTAGCTTCTGGATCAGGACAAAAACTATTCTGCTTGTTAGTTTGGATACATTGAACACGAATTCGGCCTCTGTTCCAAGTTTTGCCGTGTTTTTATTCGACTTGGAAAATAGAGAAGTCTTGAGCTTCTTTGTTTTTGTACGCTCTAAAAAGAGAGTCGTATCATTCCATCCAAACCGTTTAGGGTATTAGCTTGAGGAATGCTTGGGGAGACATTCTTTTGTCGTGCTTACTGTGATTGTAGATCTTTAAAAATTGTACAAGCCACACAGTGGGCCCTTTGGTACCTCCAATCAAGATAGTCTCCAAAATCGGTTCTTTAGCAAATGGTAGAACAGCATTGGGTCCTACATGCCTTGCATCTACTGGCTCTAGAACCTTAGATCCCAATATGGTCTGCTTGTGGTAGTCCAAGGTCTCATAGGGACACCTTTCTCTAAACAGCAACGTGCAGACGTTAGATCTAAAACAACCCTTCTTATATACAGGTTTAGTCTGTCTGTCTTTGTCTATTTGTTAAAAAACCGATACAGGGTGACCTTGAATTTCCTTGACACGTGATATTCTCGTAACAAAAAAAAATCAAACGAAAACTGAGTGGAATTTTTGAAAGTATTATACCATGCTTTTAAAATATTTTTTTTGTACTTCAACCCTTAAAACTCACCCCCCAGCTTTTTTTTCAAACAGAACCCCATAATGTAGCAGGTGACAGAATAGTTCTGCCGGTGCGTCATCTGGTACCCGAAGGTAACGGCAAATCAAGGAAATCGCTGCTGGACAGCAGTAGATTTCTTGGTGGGACGCCAAGGCGCATCCGCTTGGCCACCAGAGAGCGCGGGTTCTATACGCTGCTGCGTATGAAAGCCGATATACGAGGATTGCTCAATACCTCCGTCAATCCACCAGTACGCAGACAGCTGTTTCACGCTTATTAGCGATCATCAGTGCATAGGTCGATTGACGGAAATAGAGAGCATTAATTCTTCCATGTCTACCAGACATGTGAAGCATGTTGTAGTAGGTGACAGAAAGATTCTGCCGGTGCGTCATCTGGTACCCGAAGGCAACGGCAAACCAAGGAAATCGCTGCTGGACTAGTGGATTGACGGAGGTATAGAGCAACCCTCGTATATAGGCTTTCATACGCAGCAGCGTATAGAACCCGCGCTCTCTGGTGGCCAAGCGGACGCGCCTTGGCGTCCCATAAAGAAATCTACTGCTGTCCAGCAGCGATTTCCTTGGTTTGCCGTTACCTTCGGGTACCAGATGACGCGCTGGCAGAACCTTTCTGTCACCTGTTACAAAATGCTTCACATGTCTGGTAGACATGAAAGAATTGATGCTCTCTATTTCCGTCAATCGACCTATGGCGCACTGATGATCGCTAATAAGCGTGAAACAGCTGTCTGCGTACTGGTGGATTGACGGAGGTATAGAGCAACCCTCGTAGAACCCTATAAGTTTTTCTACAAAAATTATATCCCTATTTATTCAAAATCTTGTGGTACCTTAGACGCTAAACGCAAGCTTATTTTTTTCGTGAAATCATATGCATATCATAAATAAAATAGGAATTTGTTTGTCGCATAAAAATTAATAAAAAAAACTAATTGCATTTTTAAGGGTACTCAATACATGCTTCCGGAAACAAAAGGTTTTTGTCCTTTTTTATTGCGTATCATCATCATAGTCGCAATGTCTTAGCAGACATGTTGTGAAATCGTAAAATGCATTTACTCATTTTACGAGTTTCTCTTGGGATATCTTTAAGATCTTTAAAGCAGTTTAAAGCAGCAGATGGTATCTACTGGTTCATCCGCCTTTAGGGGCAATTTCTCACACCAAGGACAAGAAGGTGTCCTGACTCTTCTTAACTCGTCTACCCAAAGCTGTTGGTTGAGAAGAGGTTACTGTTTATACCGACAGTAGTTCGGTTCCTTTTGATTGCCTTTTACGACACGCAGGCACGCAGGATATACGATGGGAGATATTCTAACCCGCTCCCACACGGGTGATTGCGAATATATTACGCCTCAAACAAATAATTAACAAAAATTTGGTTTGTGTATAAAATCGAAGGCACCACAAAATTTTAAATAGAATAATAACCTCATTTTTGTAGGAAAAGCTGTAGGGTGCTATTTGAAAAAAAAGTTGGGAGTAAGTTTAGGCGTTGACGAACAAAAAAAATGTTTCGAAACCATGGTATTCAGTACCCTTGAAAAGCCCAAATAGTTCTTTTTATATCTGTTTTTTTTTACGAAAATATTACGCCTCAAACAAATCCTTATTATTTTATTTATCTTATGCTTATGGCTTCACGAAAAAAATAGGTTTGAGTATAAAATCAAAGGCAGCGCAAGATTTTAAATAAAATCAGGACTTAATCTGTGTAGGAAAAACAGCTGGGTGCTATTTGAAGGGTTGAAGTACCAAAAAAATATTTTGGAAGCATGGCATGATAGGCCCTATAATACTTTCTAAAATTCCACTTAGTTTTCGTTTGAACTTTTTTTGTTACGAAAATATCACGTTTCAATGAAATTCAGGGACACCCTATATACAGGCTTCACAATTATCACATTTTTTTTCAAAATTCCAGTGAGAACAGCTCAGAGGAGCTACGTTCGAATACTGGTAGAAAAGTGAGAGGTTACCAACCGCTCGTCAGTGAAAAACCGGCTGAAGGTGGCGCGTTAAGGATGGATTACTAATCAGTGAAATTGCTTTTCTCTGGACTGTGCGAAAATCTGGTAAACTTTGGGCAAACGGGTACATATTATTTTGTGGTGAGTTTAGCTAGGATTACATATTTGAAACAGCGCCCCTGTTCTGGAGTTGAATAATTTAGCGTTGTTAGTAATTAGGTTTTGCCTGATGCAATATAGACTGTATGCGCTTGAGGACGTAATTTACCTTGGCATTATGTAGGATTATTGTAATTAACGATCCACATCCAACATCATAATATAATTGCAGCAGATGGATTGAGTGAAGAGGGTACCTATTCGAAAAATTGACGACAAACGACTTTGTTAAGTGTATTCCACAGCTGAAAAGTATTCTAATTAGACATAGTATGAACCACAGCATACCAAACAATCAGCAGATTATCTCAGGTTGGTGCATTCCGCCATTTTGGGCGAGTATCTGTTAAAGGAGACATATACGTCGGTGGACACCATTGATGCAAGGTCGACGCTCGTATTTGCTCATTGCTGAGACAAAATGCATGGGCGTACGCTGTGAGATTTTTTATACGCGGTATCCAAAATAATTAATCACTACGTTTACAAGTTTGCCTTAAAACGGTTCACTGTGAAACGTTTCAGTTAAAATCTATGTATAAACGCTTGTTAAAACGATTTAAGGCGTTAAAACGGTTTAACTCAAAGCGTTTTAAAAAGAAGGTTACTGAGGAGTGTAATAAATTGCAATATTGAATTGGTATCGGTATCGATACTTTTTATTTTCGCATCTCTACCCAGACTTCTCACCCATAATGGCGCCATCAAGGTCGAATTCTGTAGAAACCATTTTCGAATTATTATTGATACTTCTGAAATGACATTTGATTGACATTCCCCACTCCAGGTACTTCATAACCTCGCTTCCTGTCTGGGCTGGAAAAAAATCTTCATTGCTAAGTTGTGGTACCAGTCCTCGAACGTAACAGATATCTGATTCTGTTTTATCAATCTATAGATTTTTTAACCTAAATGTCGTGTGTGATGAACTAATTGACGAGGATATTACTTAATATCATAATATTTTTAAAGAATTTTTTTGCGAGTCTAACCAATATGTTCCATTACGTATTTTCTAACCTAAGCAACAATCTCAACAAACTTGTAAGTATAAACTCCATTTTTTTGCTTACCTGTTACCTAAGTTAATTCAATATTTAAGCCCTGATGATGGAGGCATAGTTCTCCGAAAGCTTGGAATTCAGTTTAAAGAGTACTCTCGCTTTAATACATCTTTTGCCGCTTCCCAGCTATAGCTAATTTTGTTTCGGAACCATTTTTATATAGGAAATCCTCAGATATATTCTGCTGGTTGTTTGGTATGCTCTGTTATCAACGTTTTCCGTAACATGTCATCGAGTTAATGAAGACGACTATTATCGATGTCTAAACGTCGATGTTTTTTGAAAAATTGTCATCCCATAGTCGTGGATAAATGGTAGTAGTGCGCTGTTCGAATTTGTTCCAGTACATGGTTTATACAAGTACCTAGTATTTTCTTTCAATTCGACAATTTATTCATATCCATAACCATACATAATAAAAAATGTTTAAATCCTTCAATCACAAAGATATACTTAAATTATTAGCAGCTAAAAGTTTAGCATTTGACATTGAGTATTTCTAAAATATAAGTTCTGTAATTAAAGCTCCTAATTCGTTCGATTTTATTTTTAATGGGAGATTTCTTATTGAAATAGGTAAAATATTGTATAATCTAATAATTGCCCAGTACCCCGAGCCATTCTGCCTTCAGCCGTCTATATGGAGGTACTAAATCATTACTTGTCCTTTTGTTATATTTGCACACATCCCTATGAATCTGGAACATCCCTATATTACGTTTTACAAATAAAAGGTTTTCCAGGATATATTGATATAGAAGTATGAGTATTACTATGTTTACAAATGCCTGCTTGTCTACAGTCATATCTGTAGGAAAGGCCCGAAATCAGCCTTACAGCTTTTCTCTGCAACCTGAATACTCTCCAAACTTCGGCGGAATGTCCCCATGCCAGAATTGCTATTACATATTGCAAAGTATGCAATTCATAAAACAAAAGGTAAAACACAAGTCTTCAAATTTCGTAAAACGAAAAGGTTCCTGTTTAACTCTTTTGCTGTGTCTTCCACAGTTGCAAGTGTCTTGAAAAATAACAGCTGCTAGTTACCGTAGTGTCATCAGCAAAAACTGGTTTGAAGAAAAGCCATTTAAATATAGATTATAAGAGTGTACTGGTCCTAGTATAGACCCTTGTGGCATTCCAGCACTCGTAAGGCTTTCTGCTGACCTCACTCTGGCAACTCCCACCACCTGTGTTCTACTGGTAAGGTGCAATTTTATAAGCTTAATGCTATTTGGGCCAAAGTTATACTCTAACAGTTTATTAACAAGGATGTAATTGTCATGGCTAACACAGTAGAAAGCCTTAGTAAGGTCTCAAAACAGGACAGTAGTGCATCTCCTCATATGAAAAGCCTCAGAAATGTCAGGAACAATGTTCAAAATACCCATGACAGTACTTCTATTCTTCCGAAATCCAAACTCTTGATTCAAAATACATTGCAGTTTTCTTAGTCATGCATTTTTCCAGAATTTTTTAAATAACTGGAAGCAATGAAATTGGCGTAGGCCATGATTTGTCTCCTTTTCACTTCCCACACCGATAGGTGAGGGGAGTATTGTGATCGCGAAAATTTTCGATTCTGAGACAATATACTTTTTGGGCGTTTTATGATGCCTACATAACGAAAATCCACATCACTCATTTTCGTCGGTCTGTCTGCCGGTCTGTCTGTCTGTCGGTCTGTCTGTTGGCGTTTTTCTAACCTCCTAATCTCAGTAGCCGCTGCATAGATTTTGATGAAATTTGAGCAGCGATACGGTGTAGGGTCGTAGGTAATATTGCTACAATTTTGAAAATCGGTGCATGGGCGGCGGAGTAATTAGCAAAAAACGAATAATTTCAAGTATGCCTCAAACTTCGTCTTTTGGCGTTTTTGGGGGTTCCTGATCATTTTCTACTTTTTTAGGTGGGGGTGAAATTGGGGTGGTTGGGGGGTGGGGGGTAGTAAAACTGAATTTTTTTGTATTCATAATAGGCTGCCCATTGACCTGTGAAAGCGGCATAATACATTTTTTTAGGTCCATCGGAACATTGCCTTGCCGATTACAGAAACCAATGGACTCAAACTTTCTCATGCATACAAAATACATACGAGATTACATTGGATCGTTCTGGACTGTGTACGTGGAAACTTCTGAATTGACTTTAATGACATTTTGACACAGATTTATTACCGTGACGAGTATGGAAAGCGCGTATGGTTTTTAGAAATCATTTCAGTGGTGGCGTGGCAATAATAAAAAAGCTAAAAATATAAAATATACCTCAAACTTTGTTTTAGACGTTTTAAGGGATCATTTAATTTTTTTTGTTGGGGGTCAAATTGGGGTGGTTCGAGGTTGGGGGTTTGTAAAACTCAAAAATGTGTTGTATTCATAATAGATTGTCCATTGACCTGTGAAACAAGCACCTAGTAGAATAAAACAGTTTTTTTGCGGTCGGGCGAGCGATGATTTGGTTGCAGGGTCATCTAGACTATAGTTTCATGCTGTGGGAAAATAATAAAACTGGTATCATCGGAATTTGTGGGAGGTACTAGGTCAATCAACTTGACTACATTTTTTTTGAATGGGTTAAACCACAGGCATTATTAGGGCTTGAGTGAAAATACGTTCTTATAAACATATAGCAGTAGTAATAATAATGGGAAGTTTACTATCTATCTGACTATTTAAACCTGCAATAATTGATGCTTTAGAACCCAATATATCTTCATCCCTTGGAAACTACTACTGGAGCAGGTGTAGACGCGTAGGTCGTGTGTAGCGTCAGTTCACACTTCACGTTCTAGCGCCCTTCTTATAAACATATAGTAGTAGTAATAATAATGGGAAGTTGACCATCTACCTGACTATTTAAACCTGCAATAATTGATGCTTTAGAATCCAATATATCTTCATCCCTTGGAAACTACTACTGGAGCAGGTGTAGACGCGTAGGTCGTGTGTAGCGTCAGTTCACACTTCACGCTCTAACGCCCTCCTCTCCGTACTACGTGTAACGACGACTTAACAATGTTTCAAAGAGTCTCGAGAAACCCTCGTGCCAAGGTATGCGCTCCTCCAAATCCCACATATAACGACGGATCCCCTTTCAAGGTGCCGACGCGGAGAGACATGCATGAGAGAACGGCTCCTCCAATACATACACATATACAGGGTAATTCGATTACTTTCGTAAGGGTTTAAAGCGGCGATGCCAGCCCCCAATCTAAACAGGGCACACTTCGATCGTCGGCGTCGATTCGACATCCCTTACCGGGAATCCAACTGTGAAATACTTATTTGAAGAGGCTCAAAGATACGCACATAACCAAATACAGAAAGACTTGTTTATATTGGATATATGTCGATCTGAGACCTTGCTTATGTGCTTACAACTCTGAATTGAAATCTTAATAATAATAATAGACTTTATTCATTTTAGCTCTCACTGACTCACTGACTCACTGAAGTCACTAAAGAGAGCTTATGTAGCGAATCTGTCTGTCCGTCCGTATACAAAAGATAGCCAAAACTACAGGTGCTAGAGAAACACTAAATACAGATTCGGAATCAGCATGAAAGAACTAGTCCGGAAAAAATCCGGTTTTGTCAATATCGCTTCCGGTTTGAAAAAGATTGAATTAAATTGCGACAGGTAACTGACGACGTATTATGTACGGCGTATTGATATTTCTGAAGCATGGGCAGCGTGGCCGAGCGGTTAAGATGCTAGGTACTGGTCCGAAAGGGCGTGGGTTCGAATCTCACCGCGATCAATAACTTTTTTCTTTTTTTTAAGGTTAAATGTTGATTACTAGTCCGGGAAATATTCGGTTTTGTCAATATAATGAAAAAATTAAATTTTTATACCAACAAATTTCACAGAGAGAGCTTAGCTAAGCTCAGGCTTAATATCGACACCCGTTGTACGATCGTCGGCTTAGTTAAACCTGGTTGATAATGAAATTCACTACAGTTGGCATCAATGAAGCAATACGTACTGACATAATGATCTAAAAAATTACTTTTTTTGGTTAGACACTTATGATAGTTTGTGTCAAATTTCGGCAACGACCGTGTCTGCCTCTGTTCTTCCATTTGCTCTCTTTGTTAAATTAGACACAAATCTTTCAAAAAATATGACCCAATAAAGTGACAAGCAATTTGAAGGTTCCTCCTTGACATATCATGTTACTTGTATGAGGTTAGGTTTAAACCTCAGCTAAGCTCGCGTTAAGCTTCGGCTTACGTAAAGTCGTGTTAAGCTTGGAGTTGGGGGCTAAGCCAGCATTGTACAACGGACGTCTTGCAACTGACGTGGTTTAACGTCGGCTTACCTTAAGCCGAAGCTTAAGCTCGCATTGCACAACCGGGCCTTAATCCCAATAAAAACTCATTCCTATCGAAAATATTGTCAATCCTAGGTGCATACTGCTACTTAAAAGAAAAAAACTTACAGATGAAATATCGAGTGAGAAACCTGAAACGCCCTCTAGGATTTGATAGACAGAGGGCTCAAATACAGAGTAGGCTTGCTTAAACGTTAAAGAATGTTTTTCCATTTTAACAAAAAAAATTACAGAAAAGCCCAGTCTCTCGTGAATGACAGTACCAATTATTTAGTGGATGATTTACTTCAAGAATCTGTGCATAGTGTGCAGCCTGAATCTAACTTAGTAGTCAGTCTCTCAAAGTTGAGGGAAAATTATCACAGATTTTCACTGTCTCAAGATATACAAAATTGAATTATTTGGCTCTTCTCTACATAGAAGCAGAGATAATGATCACGATAAACTGTTATGATATTCGAGGATTGCTCTATGTGTTGGCATAGAAGCACGCTTATATGGTTAGGCGAAGCGAATGCACCTTTGCGTTCCGCCAATAAGTTTGCTGCTTTTTAGCAGCGACTTCCTATGGTTTGCCGTTAACTCCGGATACCAGATGGCGCACAGGCAGATATGTTCTGCCGACTGCTCTTATTATGATACTATGGATGATTTTTTTATCAAAATGTCCCGTTAGAAGTTGTAGTTCTTTTTTACACCCTTTCTTAATGACTAGTTCATTTGTTGATTTACCTTTATTGCCTTTCTTACTACAAATAGAGAATGATTATCTTAGAAAGATACATGACATGACGGAAATGACCTTCACTCATAAAAAATATAAAGCAAGCAATGTCGGAAGTTTAAAGAGAGAATGTCTGAGGGTTGAAACGTACGATTTCAGTTACCGGCTGGTATAACCTTTTATAAATAAAAGAACGTTGAAATAACGATGCACCAGTAAACTTTCTTTTTTTTACTTTAATGTTGATTGTCTACTAGTCATATTGAAAAGGTAAAGCAAATAGCCGGTAAACAAAATTACAGACTTCTTCTCAGGTCTAAAAATCTCTGTCGTTGTAGACGACTTCTCCTCTTCCTTCCATAACATCAATGCTGGGTTCCGCAGGGATCGGTATTGGCTCCGACATTGTTTCTGCTTCACATCAATGATGTTTCTAGCACTACAAACCAACCCACAGTTTTTCGGATGAAAGCACCTTGCATGCAGGCATTATGAGTAATAGTCCGATCTCTGTGGTCAAGCTGCAACGCAAAAGGCTGGCAGTGGCTGCTTGCTTTTCAAAGGATCTGGAGACTATTACCGCTTGGGGGCTCAAAAATATGGTAGAAATTTATGCTTCCAAAATCTAGTACTGTACGCTATCAAATAAGAAGTGCTTAAAGCAGCATCCGGTTCTATCGAACAATCAGGCCCTGACATTGCGTCAATTGCAGCAGCCTGGAAAAAATCTTGGGTACATATTCAGAGCCAAAAAGTACTTCTCCTTATCTAAACTTCTCATGCTATATAAAGCCCAGAGAAGACCAAGGGTGGGATTCCGTTCTGAATCGAGAAACTTGATCTCGATAGATGATCAACTCGATAGAATTATAACCCGGATTCTGTTACTCGATCTGTTTTGGCTTCGGAAATCTTCGGGAATTCGATAGTTGAAATGACACATATAAACTACCTATGACATGATCGTTGTTTTTTGATCCTAACCTCAAATATACCCTGAAAAATGATTTTTTCTTTTTTTTACTTGTGTCATCGGCTTCGACTGCTCTGGTCATTAGCCTCATAATTTTTTTGTTTCCATCTTTGTAATAATAATCAAGGGCGTACCCAGGATTTCAGTTAGGGGGGGCAGGGGGCTGCTTAGTGCTTATACCTGTTTCGAAAATTGACTTTTATTCATTAACTTTTATGATGACACAAAACAAATATTATAAGTACATAATAATTATACTATACATTATGTATAATATATAATATTATATATGTTTATTTTAATTTAACAGTAATCTTCTCGGATTTGCCGAAAATTTGTCTATGACAGTCTTTTCAATAAACTCACTGTTGTCTTTTAAATAATTGCGATGTACGCTCATCAGACATAAACCCGTAAGCCTTTCTTCACCCATGGTGCTTCTTAGCCACGTTTTAACTCTTCGCAGCGTACTGAAGGACCGTTCTACGGTCGCCGTGGTGCATGGGATAGTGCTTAAAATAATTAATGCCTTTCTGACAGCAGGGTAAAAAATGTTCGCTTCTTTGAACAGATCAACTACTTCTATGTCCTTTAATTGATCATCTGATAAAGCCTTCGTCACCCATAAATTATGCCAAAGGTTCAGTTCCCCGGTGATATCCAGGTTATAAAATTCTTGGAATGATTCTGCGTTTTTGTGTAGGTCTGCAATGCTGGTTTTTGTCATATACAAGGGATGTAGCCTGCTTAAAGCAAACGCCGGAGTATTTTCTTGGGAGAATCGAATATTCAATGATGAAATGAGTGAATCAATGTATGGTATTATCAGGGAACGCCGCCAATATTCGTTATCATTGTCTGATGGCGGATTACTTCTATGTGTTTGCTTATGAGCAAGACGTGGAACCGAAATTTCTATGTTCAAATCCATTGCAACAGCTCGTGCTTTTTGAAGTATTTCATTACTTATTCTATCAGGAAACTCGCGGTCATTTCTGAGAATGTCCTTGATATTTTTAATGTGTTTTCCTACCGAGATCATGTCGATCGATTTAGCTTGCAGTGCGTTAACTACTGGTTCTATAACTGCTGAATATTTGGCTATTGTTTGTAGAGAAACAATAAACACTGGTTTTGTAACGGCTGAATGCAACTGATATGCAGATTTTCTGGTGGCATAATTTCCCTCTACAGATAACGTTTCTAGAGATTTCACGAGCTCTGAAAAATGTTGAGAAAACTTTCTGATTGATTTATATTTTTCGGACCATCTCGTCTCACATAATCGTGATAGGTTTGGAGCGTAGTTTCGACGTGTAGTCGATTCTCTGAAAAACGTTATAACATCCTTTACAGTGGCGACAGTATTTCTAATTTCTGGCACTGCGTTCGCATCATTCACAACAAGGTTGAGTTTGTGACTTGAGCAATGAAAATATAAAGCACGAGGATATTTTTTTCTCAAAATGGCTTGTACGCCACCCTCTTTTCCTGCCATTGTAGAACAGCCATCGAATCCAAACCCTACGCAATCTTCTTTGGAGAGGTTAGAACTAATTAAGAAATTGTCAATTGCTTCGGCGATTGCGGAAGCATTTTGTGCTTTTAGTTCAACGAACCCTACAAATTCTTCTCTGATTTTACTTTTGCTTTCGTCGTAGAACCGCACGCCTATTGACAGCTGTTCTTTCCCAGATACGTCTGCTGTTTCATCAGCTAAGATTGAGTAAGCCATGGTCTTCCGAACCTCACTAATTACATTCTCCTGAATAACTTCGCCACATAAATTTATTAGTTCGTTTTGTATTCTTGGCGAAGTATAAATTGCATTTCGACGGCACTTTTCAAAGTGACTCTTTAATTTGTTGTCCCCTGAATCGATTCTCAACTTCAATAAATCTAATAAAACACCCTCATCTGCTTGTTTGCCCCTAAGAGGCATATCATGTGTACCGCAAAATACTATACAAGAAATAATTGATGACAATATTTGTCTGTTTTCATCGATTGCTTTTTGGTGTCCACTTTGCAGTTGGATGTCTACAGGAACATTTTCAAGAAAATTTTTTGCAGCATTTGTCGCCGTTTGGTGAAGGTTGGTCGTTGCATGCTTTCGGCAGTCTTCATGCATATTTTTGAACTTTAAATATGGCCTGACCATAAACGATCCCAAAATTCCTCTCACAGTGCTAATGGGCGGAGGAAACAAAACACAATACTTACAAAGAGCACCTTTTAGTCGCTTGGAATATACTAGCCATGGTGAATATTGATCCAACCAAGCATGATTAAATTTTCTTTTTAAATGGCTTGCATCACTTTCAAAATCGTAATTTCTGGGCGGGATCCAAGGATTTTGTAACAACTCCCTCTTCTTTTCCGTCGATAGCTGGGTAGCCAATCCAACATAACGACCCAGATCATTTTCATGACAGCCATCGTCCACTATAATTTCAGGATCGACGTTGACGTCATAAGTTTGTTGGGATGTCGATGGAGAAGAATAGTCGGCAACAGATATATTAAGAGGTTCTACTGAATAATTTGACGCTTGTCCAATGTTAGCATGCAATGATATTGGCATTACATGAGTGGTTTTATCATGGTTGTCATTTTCATCGCTTCCACTGCTACTTTCCCGACCTTTTTTTCTTTTTTCGCGTGGCCTCCCTAAAAAATGGATACACAGAATTACCCTTACAGTGTTTAGGCGGGTTGCATAGGACGAAAATCAAAGATCAAGTTTCACATTCTCTTGCATATGGTTTGAACGCCAAATAATCAAAACTAGGTAAGTAATTTGAAATAATACACTTGTTGTGACGTTAGAGAAAAGGGATTTCGTTGTCGGTATGATCTTATTAATAAATCCAAAATATTGCAAGGATCTTTCTTTTATGTTTTTTTTTAACTTTTTTATCACAAAATATTCACAAATGTTATTTTAGCTATTATAACAAAACCACGTGTTGTAATTAATAAATTTAAATATTGTAAGTAATGCCTAAGATATACACTTACAAGAGAGTCATAGCCCCCCTTAAACAAATCAAATAATCATATTAAGTATGTACTTAAGTGTTTTGTTTTGACTCACCTCTTTCAAAGAATTTCCTGATATCCATTTGACGGAGTAATATTTCCAGTTGTTGCGCAGTAAACGTAAATCTCGTGTCTCCGCAACGAAACTATAAGACACTATCTATGGCGTATGAAATATTCGCTCGTATTCCACTCCGAACTGAATTGTATTCGAACTAAATTCACGTGCTCTGCCTTACGTTCCGCTTATATATTGAAAATATTCTCGCTCCCGAAATATGTAGAAAATACTCGAGCTCGACTCTATTTCCATCCTTGTCTTATAATACATGCTATCACTGTCTTTTCTTTCCGGAATAGTCCATGCTAGAATATTCTTCGTGGTATTGCTATTCAATACTAGATGTCTCTATTGACCGTATACAGTATACATTGAGCCTATTTCTTTTTACTGGAAAAAGTACTGCCGTCCGAAACTAGATGGCGTTAGATGTTATTTTCTTCCAATTATATTCAGCTTTAATCCTATATGGCTCTGATTGTCTCGTCGGAAGCGGAAACTACGAGATACCACGGTTTTGTGGGAGATTTAAATTATATTGCATCGCTAACAGTATACTAGAGTCTGTCTAGTGAGTCGCGGCACAGAAATAACCGCGGCAAATTTAAAAATAATTTAGTTGTAAGCACTGAATAGAATATGCTATGAAATTTGAGTTTGATACTTTCACTATTTTATTTTATGAACACTAAGAATCTTAAACTAAATCTGTACAGATATATACTACTTAAAATAATATGCAACATATTGAATATTATTTTATTTTAGCATAGCATTGAAAACAAAAATTATATAATAAAACCAAACTTGCATCAAAACCGTACTTAATTTTTATTTATTCTGTCTCGTAATCAAAATCAGATTCTAGAAATTAAATTATCGACTATAAATCATTACTGACACTTTCATTTGTTAGTGATAACTAACAAATAATAAAAACGAAATAAAGAAATAAATAAAGTGTATCAAAACTTGATCAAAACATTTTGCGTTTCGTTTGACGGCGGCTGTTTAGGCGGGTTGCATAGGACGAAAATCAAAGATCAAGTTTCACATTCTCTTGCATATGGTTTGAACGCCAAATAATCAAAACTAGGTAAGTAATTTGAAATAATACACTTGTTGTGACGTTAGAGAAAAGGGATTTCGTTGTCGGTATGATCTTATTAATAAATCCAAAATATTGCAAGGATCTTTCTTTTATGTTTTTTTTTAACTTTTTTATCACAAAATATTCACAAATGTTATTTTAGCTATTATAACAAAACCACGTGTTGTAATTAATAAATTTAAATATTGTAAGTAATGCCTAAGATATACACTTACAAGAGAGTCATAGCCCCCCTTAAACAAATCAAATAATCATATTAAGTATGTACTTAAGTGTTTTGTTTTGACTCACCTCTTTCAAAGAATTTCCTGATATCCATTTGACGGAGTAATATTTCCAGTTGTTGCGCAGTAAACGTAAATCTCGTGTCTCCGCAACGAAACTATAAGACACTATCTATGGCGTATGAAATATTCGCTCGTATTCCACTCCGAACTGAATTGTATTCGAACTAAATTCACGTGCTCTGCCTTACGTTCCGCTTATATATTGAAAATATTCTCGCTCCCGAAATATGTAGAAAATACTCGAGCTCGACTCTATTTCCATCCTTGTCTTATAATACATGCTATCACTGTCTTTTCTTTCCGGAATAGTCCATGCTAGAATATTCTTCGTGGTATTGCTATTCAATACTAGATGTCTCTATTGACCGTATACAGTATACATTGAGCCTATTTCTTTTTACTGGAAAAAGTACTGCCGTCCGAAACTAGATGGCGTTAGATGTTATTTTCTTCCAATTATATTCAGCTTTAATCCTATATGGCTCTGATTGTCTCGTCGGAAGCGGAAACTACGAGATACCACGGTTTTGTGGGAGATTTAAATTATATTGCATCGCTAACAGTATACTAGAGTCTGTCTAGTGAGTCGCGGCACAGAAATAACCGCGGCAAATTTAAAAATAATTTAGTTGTAAGCACTGAATAGAATATGCTATGAAATTTGAGTTTGATACTTTCACTATTTTATTTTATGAACACTAAGAATCTTAAACTAAATCTGTACAGATATATACTACTTAAAATAATATGCAACATATTGAATATTATTTTATTTTAGCATAGCATTGAAAACAAAAATTATATAATAAAACCAAACTTGCATCAAAACCGTACTTAATTTTTATTTATTCTGTCTCGTAATCAAAATCAGATTCTAGAAATTAAATTATCGACTATAAATCATTACTGACACTTTCATTTGTTAGTGATAACTAACAAATAATAAAAACGAAATAAAGAAATAAATAAAGTGTATCAAAACTTGATCAAAACATTTTGCGTTTCGTTTGACGGCGGCTGAAGGTCGCCATATAAAATATTCTAATAAATACGTTGTGACACGACCGACACGACTCACTATACAGACTCTATATCGAATGTTGTAGAATATTTAACTATAGAAAATAAAGAACAAATCTGGCTGAAAAGATATTTTGTTTCCAACACTTCATTTTGCGCAGAGTAGGTAACACGTTTTTAATTTTTATTTGCCAAAAAAAATTACATTTATTTAATCTTTTAGGGGGGGGCAGCTGCCCCCCCTGCCCCTACCTGGGTACGCCCTTGATAATAATATTCATAGGCATGTGCCAATTGTGCAACAGCATCTATTACAGCAACAGAGAGAACAGCAACACTTGATTAATATTCGGAAAAGAATGGAAATTAGAGCAAAAAGCAATCCTTTCGAGCTTCCAGACAACAGGTTTATAGAACTGTTTCGATTAAATAAGGAGTACATACTTGTATATTCAGCGAAATTATATAATAACATAAACAAAAGATCCTGTAGACATATGACCGAGGAAATTCGACCTTTCGTTTAGGAGAGATTTTCAAGAAAGGGCATTACTCTGGAGACTAAGTTCTTTGCTGCCTTAGTTTCTACGCCACAGGTTCATACCAATGATGTAGGTATTGGACAAGAATATACAGCTGGAATGACTCAAACATCCGTAGTGAAATAAAAGTTTATTTTCTAGTTACTGCAGCCACTAATGTACTCACAATTTCCCTTCAGTTTGAAAAAACTGAAGTACAGAGTTCACTATAAAATTTCAATGTTTGTGTAAACTCTGTGGTGTAAACAGATGTATGACCTCATTCTTGAGAATCTAAGCATCGAATCGACTGCTCTGCAGCTGTCGAGTATAGATATCGAGTTTATTGTCGAATTGTGGCAAACGGAATCGTTACTATCGTTTTTGATATCAAACTCGATATCATTTTTAAAACGGAATTCCATCCCAGGCCTGGAGTATTGCTCTCATATCTGGGGAGCTGCTGCCCCTACTACCCTGTCTATACTTGATGCCGTCCAGAGAAGGTCAATTCGACTAACTGGTGACCCGGCCTTAACGCGCCACCTCCAGCCACTTTCGGATCAAATTCATGTTTTAAAACTAAAATATAAGCTTTGCCATATATTTTTTTAAACAAAATTAGCTATAGCTGGGAAGCGGTAAAAGATATATTAAAGCGAAGTGTACTCTTTAAACTGAATTCCAAGCTTTCGGAGAACTATACTCCATCATCAGGGCTGAAATATTGAATTAACATAAGCAACAGGTAAGCAAAAATGGAGTTTATACTTACAAAGTTTGTTGAGATTGTTGCTTAGGTTAGAAAATACGTAATGAAACATATTGGTTAGACTCGCACAAAAATTCTTTAAAAATATTATGATATTAAATAATATCCTCGTCAATTAGTTCATCACACACGACATTTAGGTTAAAAAATCTATAGATTGAATGAAGATTTTTTAAACATATAGCTTATACTCCTGTACTACTCTCACTAAGCTGTAAACCACCATTTCTCTTTGAGCTATTTCGTCGTAATTTCTGGCTTGACGGAATGGAGAATTGATAATGAGTCTTCTTTCACATAATTCCATAAAGAGGAATATGAATTTTAAGTGACTCCGCAAGTCCCAACTCTCCAAGTCTCTAGTCTTGAATTTATCATAAAAACTATAATTGAATGCAAACAACTGAAACAACCAGAGTCCAAGTGCTCTAAATCTTAATTTTCTGATTAAAATGTAAATGCCTCTCCAGTTTGAGGTTATAGCCTTATTAATATACTAATGGACGTTATACAGGAATTTTAATATTAGATATCATTCAGGTAAGTGATTTAGACACCGCATACTAAAAAATCAGCATAATATCTGAGGATTTCCTATATAACAAAGTAGCAAAGGATTTACTTGAGTAAATTCAAACGACGCTCTCACTTATTATATTAACAATGCCGGATTTTTCTCGGACTAGTAATTAACAAATTTAACATTTAATCTTAAAAAAAAGAAAAAAAAGTTGTTGACCGCGGTGAGATTCGAACTCACGCCCTTTCGGACTAGTGCCTAGCGTCTTAACGCTCGGCCACGCTGCCTGTGCTTCAGGAATATCAATACACCGTACATAATACGTCGTCAGTTACCTGTCGTAATTTAATTCAATTTTTTTAAACCGGAAGCAATATTGACAAAACCGGATTTTTTCCGGACCAGTTTTTTTATGCTGATTCCGAATCTGTATTTAGTTTTCCTCTAGCACCTGTAGTTTTGGCTCTCTTATGTATACGGACAGACAGACGGACAGACAGACGGACGGACAGACAGAGGCTCTCCATAAGATCTCTTCAGTGACTTCCGTGAGTCAGTGAGAGCTAAAATGGTTCCCACAGAAGTTGACCATGACGTAGGGAAGCGAAAATAACAAAAAATTTCGATACCGATACCAGTTAGAAATTTTTTTCCAAGTATCGCATATTGTTACTCTCCGATACTTAAAGACAAACTATCGATTCTCTTAAGTATCGGTATCGCCAACATAGGATATCGAAGATTTGCGTAATAAAAAAAATTAAACTGCTTAAAATGCTTTTTCAAGTTGGATGTATTTTCACTAATTTTTATACTAAGACGTTGTTATGTAGCTATAGTGGACATTGACTTTTTAAAGTACAACCAATAATTACTTCTTATTAGTGGCAGAAGAAGTCTAATCTAATTAAGCACCGAACCATGGCTTGAGCTGCCCAAAGAAATAAAACAAAGAAAGAATGACCTCAAAAGCTTAAGATTCTCGACTCTATAAATAAAAAAATGGGAATAAAACCTCCAAAATGGTGGGATGCGCATATTGTTGAGATAACCTGAGATATTCTACTGATTGTTTGGTATGCTGTGATTTAGACCTGTCAAATTTAGGTAGTACGCTTTATTAACCCTTTGTTGAGTTTACTGATTTTCGTCTATAAATTTACTTGATTAACACGTTAGGGATAAGATAGATCTAAAAAAGGTCTAGATTTTTTTTACGTGCGATGTTTCATAAATATCTATTTCGACTGATGAATGTGTGTCTATAATATAAGTTGGTGACACACAATCATAATTATATGTTGAGGTTTGAAGTTAGGAGCAGTTATAGCACAGCATACCAATCAGCGGAATATCTCAGGTTGACAGCAACTATAACGCACATCCCATCATTTTGGATTAGAATCTATCAAAAGGGGCATATCCCTAGGTATATGATCTAAAATGGATAAATAATGTGCTGGAAGTGTGTGTACAGCTAAAAATAGCAGAAATAAGTACTGTAATTGCAAAAAAATTTTTTTTAGATTTCCGAATGATCCCACAACATACAAATAAAATATGTACTCTAAAATGTACGGACACTGTTTTTATGAATAAATTGAGACGACTTAACAGATAGATAACAGCTGATCATCCAGCATGCTTTTGAGCTAAATTTTAGTGGTTACTGAATAAAAATTGGGACCTCACTAAAAGGTGTAACCGTTCACTTGAATTTTTGTCCGTGTCGGTAGTATTTTTGGTCAAAATTAACTTAGAAGTGTTACTGAAAAATCATCAGCGTTCGATGCTACCATGTATCAAATGGGCTCAATCAAGCGAACACACCTTTCCTTTAACCATCTTTATACTACTACCGCAATTTATTATCCATTGGGTAAAGATTTTTTTCACATTTTTTATGTATAAAGAAGGGAATTTTGAGGTCATTCTTTCTTAGTTTTATTTCTTAGGTTAATTCAACCCGTAGTTCGGTGCCTAATTATACTAGACTTATTTCCAGATTCCGGTACTCTTAATAATAATAATCGTTAATTGCGTCTAAATATGCCACTAATAAAAAGCAATTATTGGTTCTACTTTAAAAAGTCAAGTTCAACTACGGCTATTAAAAAAATATCTTAAGAGTATAAAAATTAGTGGAAATATATCCAACTTGAAAAAGCATTTCAAGCAGTTTAATTTTTTAAATATGCAAATTTTCGGTAATCCATGTTGTCAATACCGATACTTGAGAAATCGATACTTTGTCTTCAAGTATCGACACTTGGCCAAAAAATATCGAATTGGCATCGGTATCGATACTTTTTGTTATTTCCACATCCCTACCCAGACCTCTAATCCATAATGGCGTCATCAAGGTACAGGAACCATTTTTATATAGAAAATCCTCAGGGATATCATGCTGTGTTGCTGTAGTATGCCGTGATTACGTCTTGGCAGATAGATTGTGAGCAAATTTCCTTAATAAATTTTGCTGTCAGGTCAATGCGGTTTAACCAGAGTCCATTACTACAAGGGCAAGCAGATCTATGCCACTATCTTGGACGGATTATAGTTGCATATACCATATATACGTATGTGCATATTAGGACGTATATATACCTAGGCCGGTCTAATTAATGAACAGATATTAGCGTAATCGGCCATGCAGGGCATCGACACAGATCCACATTACGTCGCTGTCGACACCGTATGACGCTGTGTGTATGCACCCCCAGGTGACGGTGACATTGCTGCAACACCTCTTAGCAGAATTTGTGGGAGTCATCATATACCAACACTCTGGTAATCGCAGACATGTCTTCATCAACAGTAAAAATGCGCACTACTCAAAATAGGTCATGTTACGATTGTTGAGTAGCGCTGTATCAACTTATCAACACGCTTTTATTAGCTTCAATGTATGTTTGTTTGTGAGCTTGTAATTCAACTTTGGATTAAGAAGAAGCAGCATTGAACGCTCAAAATTTTCCGAGAAAACGATTTTAAAAACAATGGAGAGGATTACGGCGACTAAAAGTGATTATTCTGGAAACTTCTATTTTTTGTTGAAAAATGGCATAATCTTTTGGGGTCAATAAGCATTTATTATTGAAATTTCCGGTTTATTAGATTTTTTAGGAATCGGTTATTCACTTATACATGCGATATTGAACTACATCCCATAGGTGAATTTGAAGTATATCAAATGCATAGTTTATGACCTTTTAAATATTATACTAAATAGGTTCAACGATAAATCAAATCTTACAGTTGAGTCGATCCGAAGTTTTTGCCCAACCCTATTCATAACGGACTTACCAGCACTCCCACCATATTTAAAATTAACGACATTCCTCAACAGCCTGCATTATTCGCATGCCCTGTTCAATAAATCTAAAGTAGTTCTTATTAAAGCCTATAATTATTGGGACATTAAGATACATACTGGCGATTTAAGCCCCCCCCCCTTTGCAAGCAATGTGTCATTTTAGTAATCTCACCTCAGATGAATTTGATTCTCATTCGTATTAGGTTATAGTAGTAGCAACATATCGATATTGGGAAGCAGTACTTTAAAAAAGTATTGGTTCGCCATCTATCCACCAAAGCCGGTACCTGAGTGTTTAATCTGAGGAATCCGAGCACTGTTTATGTGACCCGTTTAAAAGCATCAGGTATAGGAACCTGCGGATACTACAACAAACAGACTCTTTTTTGTGGAACACTCATTTAATACTCCCGACATTCGATTTATGCTAAAAAGCAACTTAACTCAATTAAAGAGTAGCAATTTCATTAATTCATCCCAAACCAATTGCAGACGACGTCGTTTCGCTTTTATTAAAGCTCGTCAGTGTGATTTAGGTGTCAGATGAATAAATGAAATTGCCTGTTAGTGTCTAGCTGGCAAAACTCGTACTAGTAGTGGCAACATATAGATATTGGGAAGCAGTACTTTCAAAAAGTATTGGTTCGCCATCTACCACAGCCTGCACCTGAGCGTTTAATCTGAGGAACTGAGCACTGTTTATGTGACCCGTTTGAAAGCATCAGGTTAGGATTAGGTTAGGTTAGCATTAATTAGGTTATAGTTCCAAACCATGCGGATATTCAACTGCATCGTTTTAGTGACCGTTAATCAAACCTATGCCGTTGAGTCGACTTTTTTTAATGTTGATAATCCCTAGTGAAAACGCACTCTTAGCACTCCCGCCATATTTATAAACAGCGACTAATTACCTGTGTAGAAAGGTGGTGGATGTGCTGTTTATTAGACAGCAATATCAATATTCTTCATACATATTCGTTTTAATAACTCTGTAGTAGTCTATTTATTATCACTTATAGGTATGAATATATTTAAACTTATTTTAAAATTTTATTCCAGAACTGACAGTTTAACACTAATCTTACCTACTTTAAGTTTGCCAGTTATCTCTTCCAGGACAATGCATTATTATAATCGGCTCACGTCAGATTTATTGGATTGTGGTGCATATTAGTCGATCTTTTTAAATTTTTCATCATCATCATCATCCCTACTAGAAGGCACTTTTACTAGCACTCCCACCATATTTGAGATCAGCAACATAATTCTCCTGTTAGAAAAATGGTGCATGTGCTATTAGACACCTAATACACAAGTTAGTAATCTGTTCAGTACCATTTATAATAATGAATATATTTAAATTTGTTTTAAATATTTGCTGTATATTGGCATAGCAGTTTAAAACTGATTTTGCCTAGTTTAAGTCCACCAATGGGCCGTTTCAAAGCAAGGCGTTTATTAATAGACTCACGTCAGACTATGACCAAATGAATAGCTTCAAACCCATCCCAATATTCTGCTAAATCGAATTTACCGATAGAAATTCCAACCTATACCTTTTGGGTTAATTCTTTAGAATGTTTCATCATGCCTATTAGAAGCAAACTAGCACTCCCGCCACATTTATAACCAACGACAATCCCATTTAGAAACATGGTGGATGTTGATGATCTATAGTGAATTTTTTGCCCAATATAGATTGATTCACCGATAAACCAAGTCTTATACTTGAGTCGTGTCTGCGGAACCTTTGCTCAAGCCTATTTGCCTATTCCTAGCGTAACAAGCGTAACAAACTTCCCCTAACATAACTCTTTCACAGCAGCCGCGGTACTCTGGTATTTAGGCTCTGGCTGCGCGGTCTGCTCAGTTATAAAAAAAACTTACTAGCACTGCCACCATATTTAAAATCAGCCACGTAGACCAGAACCTTCATTTGTCGGATGCGCTCTTCAATAAATCTGAAGTAGTACATTTGAATGTTTAGCTGTTTAATGCTAGTTCTATCATCTTTAAGCGCCCAGTTTGTAAGCAAGGTGTCATTTCAATAGTCTGGCCTCAGGTTCATTATATCCTCATCCATATCAAATAAATAGTTCCAAACCATCGGGATACTTAGCTGATTCGTTTAACCGACAAATAATCAATTCTATCCTGTTGAGTTGATTTTTTGCATTAACGCGTTTGATTGGTAAAAAATTATAACCACATTTCCAAGCATAAAAATATTTACTTCAATCAGTGTTTGTTAGTTATTACACCTTTTAAAACATTTGCTCGGATTCATGAATTTCACTCAGAACCCAAATCAAGGCACTGGAAGTTAACTATATGAAGTTTCAGTACCAGGTTCTCTGAACATCGGTGACGTCATCAAATAAGTCTATGTAGTACCTACTGACTATAACCAAACCACGGGGCCATATATAAAACTGAAATCATGGTTTTTCCTGATAAAAACAACAAAATTCGGTGCAAGTCTGAAAATACTTTGGACTTTTTCTGATTTTCCTCATATACCTACATAACAATAAAAACCACATTTGCATCCTCACTCCTCACAAGTTTCAAGCTTAACCAAATTAATGCCAAAGCCTACCATTAGGTTTTATAACCAGGTTGTCTGAACAAGGTGATCAACTTCGGAAGAATGATTTGGGTTATGATTTTATAAACCACACCTAGAAGCATACATGAAACGAAAATGCTTATTTTCCTGGACAAAACAACAAAATTTAGTGCAAGTTTGAATACACATTAGGATTATAGTGGTTTGTCTTTTTTGGCATGGGTATACCTATTTCATGTATAATATATATCAATCAATATCAATCAATTTCCTTGGCTTAAAAGTAGAACCACATTTCAGTACTTACAAATGTCAGTCAAAAGAGAACTCAAAGTAAGCTAGTGGCAGTTGGTTGTAAGTCCCTAAACCAAATCCTGCTAGAAATCCAAAATCAAAGCCAGCTAATGGGTTCCAAATTCAGGTTCTCTCAACGAGGTTATCAATTTCAAAAGGTAATTTGGGTTCCGATTTTATAACCACACCTAGAACCATACATGCAACGAAAATGCTTGCTTTTCTGATCAAGACAACAAAATTCCGTACAAGTTTTACCTCAGCATGGGTATACCTATTTGATGCAGGTATAGTTTATAATAATCAATCGCAACTTTATTGGTTAATAAGTAAAACTACATTTCAATCCTCACAAATGTCTGTCAGAGAGAAAATCAAGGCCAGCCAGTGGCAGTCGGTTGTAAAGATTCAGGACTAACTAAGTTCTG
This sequence comes from Callosobruchus maculatus, assembly GCA_951848785.1. Taxonomy (NCBI): domain Eukaryota; kingdom Metazoa; phylum Arthropoda; class Insecta; order Coleoptera; family Chrysomelidae; genus Callosobruchus; species Callosobruchus maculatus. Next base: position 6,443,222 of record CATOUR010000083.1, read on the forward strand.
CCAGCAACATTATTAACTTAAATCGAGTAGATTTGATCCTGATCTTATAATCAGAATCATGTATAAAACGTTTTTCTGATAAAGGCAACATAATTCGGTAGGTAGAAGTTTGAAAACACATTGGGTTTTTTCTTATTTTTCTCATTTGTCATAGATATATTTGCCTTACGTATAGTTTATAGTACCCACTGTGACTTACTGGCTAATAACTAAAACGAAATTTGAATCCTCACCATCCTCCACCACCACCATCCTCCTGCCAAAAATAATTAGGGTCTTGATTTTATAACCACACCTAAAACCATACATGAAACGAAAATGCTTGTTTTTCTGATCAAGACAACAAAATTGCGTGCAAGTACGAAAAAACATTAGGATTTTACCTCAACTAGCATGGGTACACCTATTTTATGTAGGTATAGTTTATAATAATCAATCGCAATTTTATTGGTTAATAAGTAAAACTACATTTCAATCCTCACAAACGTCAGTCAGAGAGAAAATCAAGGCCAGCCGGTGGCGGTCGGTTGTAAAGATTCAGGACTAACTAAGTTCTGCCAGCAACATTATTAACTTAAATCGAGTCTGATCTTATAATCAGAATCATGTATAAAACGTTTTTCTGATAAAGGCAACATAATTCGGTAGGTAGAGGTTAGAAAACACATTGGATTTCTTCTTATTTTTCTTATCTGGCAAAGATTATTTGACTTACGTATAGTTTATAGTACCCACTGTGATTTACTAGCTAATAACTAAATCCAAATTTGAATCCCCACAAATGTCAGTCAGAAGCAAAATCAAGGCCAGTCAGTGGGAGTCGATTGTAGAGCTTCAGAATGAATGATGGTTTTCCCTGATAAAAACAACAAAACTCGGTCCAAGTCTGAAAATTCTTTGGACTTTTTCTGATTTTCCTCATATACATAACAATAAAAACCACATTTGCATCCTCACTCCTCACAAGTTTCAACCTTAACCAAATTTAAGCCTACCATTAGGTTTTATAACCAGGTTGTCTGAACAAGGTGGTCAACTTCGGAAGAACGATTTGGGTTATGAACCACACCTAGAAGCATACATGAAACGAAGATGCTTGTTTTCCTGGACAAAACAACAAAATTTAGTGCATGTATAGTATATATCAATCAATCGATATCAATCAATTGCCTTGGATTAAAAGTAGAACCACATATCAATACTTATAAGTGTCAGTCAGAAGAGAACTCAAAGTAAGCTAGTGGCAGTTGGTTGTAAGTCCCTGAACCAAATCCTGCTAGAAATCCAAAATCAAAGCCAGCTAATGGGTTCCAAATCCAGGTTCTCTCAACGAGGTTATCAATTTCAAAAAGTAATTTGGTTTCCGATTTTATAACCACACCTAGAACCATACATGGAACGAAAATGCTTGCTTTTCTGATCAAGACAACAAAATTCCGTGCAGGTTTTACCTCAGCATAGGTATACCTATTTGATGCAGGTATAGTTTATAATAATCAATCGCAACTTTATTGGTTAATAAGTAAAACTACATTTCAATCCTCACAAATGTCAGTCAGAGAGAAAATCAAGGCCAGCCAGTGGCAGTCGGTTGTAAAGATTCAGGACTAACTATGTTCTGCCAGCAATATTATTAACTTAAATCGAGTAGATTTGATACTGATCCTATAATCAGAACTAGGTATATATAAGACGCTTTCCTGATAAATCCAACAAAATTCGGTGTAATTTTGAAAACACATTGGATTTCTTCTTATTTTTCTCATTTGGCATAGATATATTTGACTTACGTATAGTTTATAGCACCCACTGTGATTTACTAGCTAATAACTAAAACGAAATTTGAATCCTCACCATCCTCCACCACCACCATCCTCCAGCCAAAAGATAATTAGGGTCTTGATTTTATAACCACACCTAGAACCATACATGAAACGAAAATGCCTGTTTTTCTGATCAAGACAACAAAATTTCGTGCAAGTACGAAAAACATTAGGATTTTACCTCAACTAGCATGGGTACACCTATTTTATGTAGGTATAGTTTATAATAATCAATCGCAATTTTATTGGTTAATAAGTAAAACTACATTTCAATCCTCACAAACGTCAGTCAGAGAGAAAATCAAGGCCAGCCGGTGGCGGTCGGTTGTAAAGATTCAGGACTAACCAAGTTCTGCCAGCAACATTATTAACTTCAGTCGAGTAGATTTGATCCTGATCTTATAATCAGAATCATGTATAAAACGATAAAGGCAACATAATTCGGTAGGTATAAGTTTGAAAACACATTGGATTTCTTCTTATTTTTCTCATTTGGCATAGATATATTTGACTTACGTATAGTTTATAGCACCCACTGTGATTTACTAGCTAATAACTAAAACGAAATTTGAATCCTCACCATCCTCCACCACCACCATCCTCCAGCCAAAAGATAATTAGGGTCTTGATTTTATAACCACACCTAGAACCATACATGAAACGAAAATGCCTGTTTTTCTGATCAAGACAACAAAATTTCGTGCAAGTACGAAAAAACATTAGGATTTTACCTCAACTAGCATGGGTACACCTATTTTATGTAGGTATAGTTTATAATAATCAATCGCAATTTTATTGGTTAATAAGTAAAACTACATTTCAATCCTCACAAATGTCAGTCAGAGAGAAAATCAAGGCCAGCCAGTGGCAGTCGGTTGTAAAGATTCAGAACTAACCAAGTTCTGCCAGCAACATTATTAACTTCAGTCGAGTAGATTTGATCCTGATCTTATAATCAGAATCATGTATAAAACGATAAAGGCAACATAATTCGGTAGGTATAAGTTTGAAAACACATTGGATTTCTTCTTATTTTTCTCATTTGGCATAGATATATTTGACTTACGTATAGTTTATAGCACCCACTGTGATTTACTAGCTAATAACTAAAACGAAATTTGAATCCTCACCATCCTCCACCACCACCATCCTCCAGCCAAAAGATAATTAGGGTCTTGATTTTATAACCACACCTAGAACCATACATGAAACGAAAATGCCTGTTTTTCTGATCAAGACAACAAAATTTCGTGCAAGTACGAAAAACATTAGGATTTTACCTCAACTAGCATGGGTACACCTATTTTATGTAGGTATAGTTTATAATAATCAATCGCAATTTTATTGGTTAATAAGTAAAACTACATTTCAATCCTCACAAACGTCAGTCAGAGAGAAAATCAAGGCCAGCCGGTGGCGGTCGGTTGTAAAGATTCAGGACTAACTAAGTTCTGCCAGCAACATTATTAACTTAAATCGAGTCTGATCTTATAATCAGAATCATGTATAAAACGTTTTTCTGATAAAGGCAACATAATTCGGTAGGTAGAGGTTAGAAAACACATTGGATTTCTTCTTATTTTTCTTATCTGGCAAAGATTATTTGACTTACGTATAGTTTATAGTACCCACTGTGATTTACTAGCTAATAACTAAATCCAAATTTGAATCCCCACAAATGTCAGTCAGAAGCAAACTCAAGGCCAGCCAGTGGGAGTCGATTATAGAGCTTCAGAAGCGGATTTTGTTAGCAACGTCATCAACCTCGAAGGAAGAAGGCTAGACCTAAAATGAGGTATGTATATGTCGGAAGTAACTCACCTCGCTTCGAAAGACCTCTAGTTGTAGGTGAGGAGGAAGAAGAGGACGACGCTTGTGCTTCGGAGGTTCGCGTTCACTCGCGCGCGACTCGTTCTCGCTCGAGGGGCCCAGGAGCAACCTCCTTGAGGACGGCGACGATGACGACGATGTCGTCGGTCCCCAGCTGCGGCCTGGAGGCTACGCCCAGCGGTCGCCCCATATCCCGCGGTCGCGGACGCCTCCCGCTGCCGGCCAGGGGGTGGGCGGGTGGGTGTGGGCACGTGGACACCTGCAGAACGACAAGCGGCAGCACACTCTCACCTAACACAGACAGGCACCCTAGCTGCTCGCAGCTGCTTGCACCAGCTCTCCCCGAGCTCTCGGCTGACTGGCTGTGTCGCTGGTTCGCGGCGCGCCTGCGACTGCTCTGGCCGTGTTCCTGCTGGCTGCGCCTCGACGGCCGTTGCTGCTGCTGCCGCTCCTGCTGCCCCCGTCCGTCGGTCCGTCGCGGCGCGTCGATCGGCGGCTGGCGCTACGGCGGCGCTACGGAGACGGCGACGCGACGACCCCAACGCCAGTGCCGGAGACGCCAAGGGGACGCCACGGCGGGCGACACCCTGAGGTGCATCATCATAGTCACAGTAGGCAGTTTTCGTTACTTATAAAGTGATGTTCCGTTTAACGCTATTTCATAACTTTGACATTTGCATTTCGTTTTACGTATATCGTAACCGCTAAATGCCGATATTATACGGACGATAGCCATAGCAGTTAACGAAGAGACACGCATGCGCAGCACGAATAAAAATTAGATCATAATCTGTTTTGGTTTTGACAGTCACACTGGTTTTGACTTTTGAGTAGATATGCAACAATTATTATCCGTCGTTTTACAAAAATGCTTCCAGATTCGTCAAGCTTGTATACCAATCTCGGAATATGCCGTTTTTCGGCTCTGTATTTGATGTTGTTGTTGTCAAATACTTCCAACAAGATCGCATCTTCAAAATCTGAGTCATCACTGAAGTCCAATGAAATCAACTCGTCCATCATTTTAGGGCAAACTACAGCGAACACAATTGAATTATGATTTTCTTTCAAACAACAACCTTTACAATACTCATCTGCGATTTTGTCGTTATGGTATCAAAGTTGTAGCTCAAAATAAGGTTAGGAGGCATCTTACAGTGGTGTCTTGCTCCGAAAACTATTTATTTATCTGTCAAGTAGCGGTTCTGACAACGTATTTGTTAACCGAAGCGGTCAGATTAATTAAGAACAACGAAAACTACCTATTGTCGTTGTGAACTCATAAAATGCATTAAGTCGGAGCTAGAGTACTGCCGACACGAATATGATCGATAGTTTTGAGAACTGTAGCTTGCCATCGTTCGCGAATTACTGTCAGTTCAGTGGCGCTTTTGATACTCATATCCAGCAACTGTTTCGTCGTATCCACCCAGCGTGTAGGGATCGGCCACGGCGCCGCCCACTCCGCCACTAACCCTGAGGTTAGAGGCGCTCAAACAAATGACTTAAGTCTATGATCATATGTTCATAGTAGGCTATCGCAGATCTAAGGGTCTGAAAATTTTTGATCTTCCTTACCTGAAACTATACGAGCTTTCGTCCTGATAGGAGGTCAGATAACGATTTGAGATAAGTATTTAGGTTGGAATTAAAGATCTGAAGGGTCTTAGAATTTTTGATCTTATTTATCTGATGCAGAAACTCAAAACAACGATCAGATTTGAAATTGGCACCTTCAAACTATACACCATACGAGTATTCGTCCTGATAGGAAGCCAGATAACGATTTCAGATAAGCATTTGGACCTGAGGGTCTGAAATTTTTTGATCTTATTTACCTAATGCTGAAACCCAATCAATGGCCGTATTTGAAATTGGCACCCTCAAACTACTCGTATAGATCATATGAGTTTTCGCTGTGATAGGAAGTCAGATAAGTATTTAAGGTAAACTTGAAGACCTGAGAGTCTGAAAATTATTGATCTTCTTTCTGAGTGCAAAACATTTATAATTAGCACCCTCAAACTATACACGATACAAGTTTTCGTCCTCAGATGAAGCCAGATAACGATTTTAGATATTTAGGGTAAACTTGTAGATCTGAGGGCCTGAACATTTTTTATCTTCTTTACCTGTTGCTGAAACTGAAAACAACGACTTTATTTGAAATTGGCACCCTCAAATTATACACGACACGAGTTTTCGTCATGATATGAATCCAGATAACGATTTTAGATATTTAGGGTGAACTTGTACATCTGAGAATCTGAAATTTTTTATCTCCTTTACCTGATGCTGAAACTCATAACAACGACCATATTTGAAATTGGCACCCTCAAGCTATACACGATACGAGTTCTCATCGTGATATGAAGCTAGGGTGAACTTTTAGATCTGAGGATCTAAAATTTTTTGATCGTCTTTACCTGAAGCTGAAACTCAAAACAACCGCCGGATTTGAAGTTGGCACCTCCAAGCTATACGCCATACGAGTTTCCGTCCTGATACGAAGTCAGGTAACGGTTTTAGATGTTTAGGGTGAACTTGAAGATCTGACGAGTGTCTGAAAATTTTTGATCTCCTTTACCTGAGGCTGAAACTCAAAACAGAGGCCGTATTTGAAATTGGCGCCCTCAAGCTACACACGATACGAGTTTTCGTCCTGATAGGAAGCCAGATAACGATTTTAGATGTTTAGGTTGAACATGGAGTCTGAGGGTCTGAAAATCTTTCAACTTGTTTACCTGAGGCCGAAACTCGAAACAACGGCTAGATTTGAAATTGGCGCCCTCAAGATATACCTACATGATACGAGTTTTCGTCCTGATAAGAAGCCAGATAAGGATTTTAGATATTTAGGCTGAACTTGGATATCCGAGGGTCTGAAAATTTTTGAGCTTGTGTACCTGAGGCTGAAACTCGAAACAACGGCTAGATTTAAATTTGGCACTATCAAGATATACAACATACGAGTTTTCGTCCTGACACGAAGTAAAATAACGATTTTAGATATTTGAGGTGAACTTGAAGATCTGAAGGTCTGAAAATTTTTTGATCTTTTTCCTGAAGCTGAAACTCAAAACAACGGCCGGACTTGAAATTGGCGCTCTCAAATTATGAACCATACGAGCTTTCGTCCTGATAGGAAGTCAGGTAACGGTTTTAGATGTTTAGGGTGAACTTGAGGATCTGACGAGGGTCTGAAAATTTTTGATCTCCTTTACCTGAGGCTGAAACTCAAAACAGAGGCCGTATTTGAAATTGGCGCCCTCAAGCTATACACGATATGACTTTTCGTCCTGATAGGAAGCCAGATAACGATTTTAGATGTTTAGGTTGAACTTGGAGATCTGAGGGTCTGAAAATCTTTGAACTTGTTTACCTGAGGCCGGAACTCGAAACAACGGCTAGATTTGAAATTGGCGCCCTCAAGCTATACCTAGACGATACAAGTTTTCGTCCTGATAGGAAGCCAGAAAAGGATTTTAGATATTTAGGCTGAACTCGGATATCCGAGGGTCTGAAAATGTTTGAGCTTGCCTACCTGAGGCTGAAACAACGGCTAGATTTAAATTTGGCACTATCAAGATATACAACATACGAGTTTTCGTCCTGACAGGACGTAAGATAACGATTTTAGATATTTAAGGTGAACTTGAAGATCTGAAGGTCTGAAAATTTTTTGATCTTTACCTGAAGCTGAAACTCAAAACAACGGCCGGATTTGAAATTGGCACTCTCAAATTATAAACCATACGAGCTTTCGTCCTGATAGGAAGCCAGATAACGATTTTAGATGTTTAGGTTGGACTTGGAGATCTGAGGGTCTGAGAATCTTTGAACTTGTTTACCTGAGGCCGAAACTCGAAACAAGGGCTAGATTTGAAATTGGCGCCCTCAAACTATACCTACGCGATACGAGTTTTCGTCCTGATAGGAAGCCAGAAAAGGATTTTAGATATTTAGACTGAACTCGGATATCCGAGGGTCTGAAAATTTTTGAGCTTGTGTACCTGAGGCTGAAACTCGAAACAACGGCTAGATTTAAATTTGGCACTATCAAGATATACAACATACGAGTTTTCGTCCTGACAGGAAGTAAAATAACGATTTTAGATATTTGAGGTGAACTTGAAGATCTGAAGGTCTGAAAATTTTTTGATCTTTTTCCTGAAGCTGAAACTCAAAACAACGGCCGGACTTGAAATTGGCGCTCTCAAATTATGAACCATACGAGCTTTCGTCCTGATAGGAAGTCAGGTAACGGTTTTAGATGTTTAGGGTGAACTTGAGGATCTGACGAGGGTCTGAAAATTTTTGATCTCCTTTACCTGAGGCTGAAACTCAAAACAGAGGCCGTATTTGAAATTGGCGCCCTCAAGCTATACACGATATGACTTTTCGTCCTGATAGGAAGCCAGATAACGATTTTAGATGTTTAGGTTGAACTTGGAGATCTGAGGGTCTGAAAATCTTTGAACTTGTTTACCTGAGGCCGAAACTCGAAACAACGGCTAGATTTGAAATTGGCGCCCTCAAGCTATACCTAGACGATACGAGTTTTCGTCCTGATAGGAAGCCAGAAAAGGATTTTAGATATTTAGGCTGAACTCGGATATCCGAGGGTCTGAAAATGTTTGAGCTTGTCTACCTGAGGCTGAAACAACGGCTAGATTTAAATTTGGCACTATCAAGATATACAACATACGAGTTTTCGTCCTGACAGGACGTAAGATAACGATTTTAGATATTTAAGGTGAACTTGAAGATCTGAAGGTCTGAAAATTTTTTGATCTTTACCTGAAGCTGAAACTCAAAACAACGGCCGGATTTGAAATTGGCACTCTCAAATTATAAACCATACGAGCTTTCGTCCTGATAGGAAGCCAGATAACGATTTTAGATGTTTAGGTTGGACTTGGAGATCTGAGGGTCTGAGAATCTTTGAACTTGTTTACCTGAGGCCGAAACTCGAAACAAGGGCTAGATTTGAAATTGGCGCCCTCAAACTATACCTACGCGATACGAGTTTTCGTCCTGATAGGAAGCCAGAAAAGGATTTTAGATATTTAGACTGAACTCGGATATCCGAGGGTCTGAAAATTTTTGAGCTTGTGTACCTGAGGCTGAAACTCGAAACAACGGCTAGATTTAAATTTGGCACTATCAAGATATACAACATACGAGTTTTCGTCCTGACATGAAGTAAAATAACGATTTTAGATATTTGAGGTGAACTTGAAGATCTGAAGGTCTGAAAATTTTTTGATCTTTTTCCTGAAGCTGAAACTCAAAACAACGGCCGGACTTGAAATTGGCGCTCTCAAATTATGAACCATACGAGCTTTCGTCCTGATAGGAAGTCAGGTAACGGTTTTAGATGTTTAGGGTGAACTTGAGGATCTGACGAGGGTCTGAAAATTTTTGATCTCCTTTACCTGAGGCTGAAACTCAAAACAGAGGCCGTATTTGAAATTGGCGCCCTCAAGCTATACACGATATGACTTTTCGTCCTGATAGGAAGCCAGATAACGATTTTAGATGTTTAGGTTGAACTTGGAGATCTGAGGGTCTGAAAATCTTTGAACTTGTTTACCTGAGGCCGAAACTCGAAACAACGGCTAGATTTGAAATTGGCGCCCTCAAGCTATACCTAGACGATACGAGTTTTCGTCCTGATAGGAAGCCAGAAAAGGATTTTAGATATTTAGGCTGAACTCGGATATCCGAGGGTCTGAAAATGTTTGAGCTTGTCTACCTGAGGCTGAAACAACGGCTAGATTTAAATTTGGCACTATCAAGATATACAACATACGAGTTTTCGTCCTGACAGGAAGTAAGATAACGATTTTAGATATTTAAGGTGAACTTGAAGATCTGAAGGTCTGAAAATTTTTTGATCTTTACCTGAAGCTGAAACTCAAAACAACGGCCGGATTTGAAATTGGCACTCTCAAATTATAAACCATACGAGCTTTCGTCCTGATAGGAAGCCAGATAACGATTTTAGATGTTTAGGTTGGACTTGGAGATCTGAGGGTCTGAGAATCTTTGAACTTGTTTACCTGAGGCCGAAACTCGAAACAAGGGCTAGATTTGAAATTGGCGCCCTCAAACTATACCTACGCGATACGAGTTTTCGTCCTGATAGGAAGCCAGAAAAGGATTTTAGATATTTAGGCTGAACTCGGATATCCGAGGGTCTGAAAATTTTTGAGCTTGTCTACCTGAGGCTGAAACTCGAAACAACGGCTAGATTTAAATTTGGCACTATCAAGATATACAACTTACGAGTTTTCGTCCTGACAGGAAGTAAGATAACGATTTTAAATATTTAGGGTGAACTTGAAGATCTGAAGGTCTGAAAATTTTTTGATTTTTACCTGAAGCTGAAACTCAAAACAACGGCCGGATTTGAAATTGGCACTCTCAAATTATAACCCATACGAGCTTTCGTCCTGAAGGAAGTCAGGTAACGGTTTTAGATGTTCAGGGAGACCTTGAAGATCTGATGAGTGTCTGAAAATTTTGATTTTAGATATTTAGGGTGAACATGAAGATCTGAGGGTCTGAAAATGTTTGACCTTCTTTAACTGAAGCTGAAACTCAAAACAACGGCCACATTTGAAATTGGCGTCCACAAACTATACACCATACGAGTTTTAGCCCTGACAGGAAGTCAAGTAACGGTTTTAGATGTTTGGGGTGAACTTGAAGATCTGAGAGTTGAACATTTCTGATCTCCTTTACCTGAGGCTGAAACTCACAACAAGGGCCGTACTTGAAATTGGCACCCTCAAGCTGTACAAGATACGAGTTTTCGTCCTGATAGCAAGCAAGATAACGACTGTAGATATTTAGACTGAAAGCTGGATATCCGAGGATCTGAAATTTTTTAAACTTCTTTATCTGATACTGAAACTCAAAACAACGACCGGATTTGAAATTGGCACCCTCAAGCTATACACGATACGAGTTTTCGTCCTGATAGAAAGTCAGATATAACGATTTTAGATATTTAAGGTGAAGGTGAAGATCTGAGGGTCTGAAAATGTTTGATCTTCTATACCTGAGGCTGAAACTCAAAACAAGGAACGGAATAAAGAAAGAGATAAAAAGGTCATATACAGCCTAGATGAAATTTAAATAAATGTATGAAATGTGTCCCAATGCAAAATGTTATAAACGAAGAAAAATTAACATATAGAACTTCTTAAACGAGTCAAGATTTTTGCACCTAACCCCATACTGTTGTAGAGAATATCAAGATTGGAGTATTATATTGAGAAAGGAGCTGGAGTTGGCGCGTTAAGGATGTGACCCTGATTACTCGAACTGCTTTTCTCTGATTTCTAGTAGTAGTAGTAGTAGTAGTAGTAGTAGTAGTAGTAGTAGTAGTAGTAGTAGTAGTAGTAGCAATTTATTTAGGTTTTTACCTAATAAAAGTACTGATGGCATTTCAGTCCATAATTACAATAATCTAAGTAAAAAAACTTAAGTACAATATTATCACTGTGATTAGAAATCTAATATTTCTTCTTAACTACACATAAACAAAACACTATACTATATACTATAAACACTTCACTATTTGTTCTTGAATGATCAGCTTGATAAGTTGGTGATATGCCTTTTATAATTTTGAAAATAAAAACCATACTTGTTAAATAACGATGTTGGTTAACAGAAAGCCATTTTAATGTGTTTAACATATCGTTAATTCTTATATATCTAGAACATTGCACTATTATTCTCATTTCTCTGTTTTGCAATTTTTGTAAACTCCCTCGTTTATTTTTATTTAAAAAACACAATAAAGATGAGCCATACTCAAAATGAGGTTTTATAAATAGTGATGCTTGCAAATATTATAAGGTGTTTTGAAATTCATGAGAAAAAGTAATTTTTTTGAAATCTTCTTGATAATATAATCACAGTGACCGTTAAAATTTATATTTTTATCTATCTCGGCAAGTAGCTAGTAGATAGTAGGGGCACGGCTCAACAAACAATCCGTCTTACTCAAGGCCTGGAGATGCTTTGCGCCGATCCCTTTGCGCATCGGTATTTTGGATTAGATAGAGTTAGATTTCAACAGCGGCGTCACGGCAGGGTCATGGCTATCAACTATCCCAAAACGGCATCGCTGACGTCAGATATTTGAAATACGTCATCACAAAGGGACCGACCGAGCGTAAAGCTAAATTCAGATGCATACGACATCCGACGATACGACGGTACGAAACTGCTCCTATTGGTTCAAATATTCAAAATGGATTGGCGCCAAACTAAATGTCCGATGATTTTAACTTTTATACAACGATCGGATAAGTTGAAAATATTTTAAATTTTTATCCGATGTCGTATGTAGTTTGACAGCTGACAATCTCCATGAATTTGTATTCGAAAATGATAATTTAGCGAGCGCAATACGTAAATTCAATAAATATTTTACTTTTATCCCTCCTATGGATAAAAATGAAGAAAAGAGGAAGAACGCGAAGAATTTGGGTTCGAGACATTTTTAAAAATACAAAGAAGCAAGGAGCGTACCATAATCTGTTGCAGGAGATGAAGCTAACTGACACAGAAAAATATTTTAATTATTTGCGAATGTCAAGTAATCCATTTAAATCTTTACTTCAAATTATTGGTCCACGGCTCAGTAGAATTTATTGTGTTCGCGAACCTATTTCTTCAGGACAGACTTGCTTTAACTTGACTTGCTTTAACTTGAATAGGTACCAACTATGAAAATACAAACTCCCCATGTTTGTAACCAATATTCGTACGAAAATTTCGGACTCATGTGAATGGATACATTTTAGATTATACGACAGAATCAGTTCGTCGTGTGTCGTTAACGTTATGTCGGATGTCGTGTGCATCTGAATTTAGCTTAAGACAGCTGATTGTTTGTTGAGCGGTGGTAGGGGCTGTAGCTTCCTAAACATAGGATCAAGTACTTTGTAACTTTGTACAACGAAAAAGGACGGACGGTGAAGGGTACATTTATGGCTCTGAACAATTTACCGAGTTTTTTCCTAACAAGGTATTGCAATCCACGTTAGGTACATCAGAATCGGAGATGCACTTGCACACTTTTTGTTTAATTACCCAACTTTTATTTTGTAATGTTTACCATAAGCCATAGCATACCCCAAACAGCCTCTGTATATGCCGGTGTCCAATTTCCGCATTTTCCATTTATTCCCTCAGGACAGCTCATTGCATTTTGATGAATTGAGCCTGTGTACTGAGACTACGCGATGTACGATTTTCATCGATATTATGCAAATGTGTGCTCATATGAGACTCAGCCATGCTTTAATTAATAGCATTGAACTCACACGGTTTGGATGTCATCAACAGAAACGTGTAGATATATTTCGGTGAATCTGACATGTTCAGATTTGTTTATCAAATTCAATATAGCATAGATATAATGGCGCATTTTAGAACATCCAAATGAAATACATGTAAGTATTATCAATCTGACGTGAGTAGGAGGTGGGGCAGTTTGGCGTGGGAAAATTTTGGAGACCGTGGGAAAATTTTAATGACCGTGGGAAACGGCGGCACCTTTGATGTGTGATTTATGAGAAATTTCTTTGACATGCGACCCTAATTAGCATATTATTGACGACCGACCTGACAGACCGTGGGAAAATTTTGGCGGCCGTGGGAATAATTTAATGACCGTGGGAAAGTTTTAATTGTCGTGGGGGCGGTGATGTGAAAAGCAAACGGCACCGCCCACGCTTGGTGAGGTATCCTCCAGCCTCCAGCGCTTGGTCAGATACCCGCACGCTACTCCCCATGATTTTAAATAATATTTGCCCCATATGCAGTAAAGAAAATACCTCTGCTGTACCGGTGGCTTGAACCCCGACCGCCCGCCTAAAAGCCAAACCCGCTACCACTAGGCTACGAAGCCATGTACCGAACGTTTGCAAGAAATGAAATAAGGGTGAATAAGACAGACAACACCGGCATGCGGCTCGCAGTCGGGCGTCAAGTGGTCTGACTCAGTCGTACAGCAGTGAGCTACGGGGTGGAGTAGGTAGGTAGCCAGTATTTGAAGATTGCGTTTCATGATGAGGTCGTCGCGGAATCTCGGTCGATTATCGTCGAGTGGTCTGACTCGGTCGTATAGCAATATGCGATACCTTTGTAGCAGTTGTTCAGTTAATGTTGTACGATCTTGTCATCGGAGGGATGTGTCTTCATCGGTCGTCGTCAAGCGGTCGGACTCGGTTTTACATCAATGAGTTAAGGCCTGTAGTAAATATTCAGTATTTGAAGGCTACGTTTCATGATCGGGTCGTCGAGGAATCTTGGTCGATCATTGTCAAATGATCTGACTCGGCCGTATGGCAATGAGTTAAGGGCTGTAGTAGGCATCCAGTATCTGAAGGTTGTATTTCATGATGAGGTCGTCGAGGAATCTCGGTTGGCTATCTTAGAGTGGTGTGACACGGTTGTATAGCAACGAGCTACGAGCTGTAGAAGACATCCAGTATTTAAAGGTTGTATTTCATGATCCGGCCATCGAGGAACCTCGGTTGATCAGCGTCGAGTGGTCTGCCAAAGGTCGTATAGCAATAAGCTTTGGGTTGTAGTAAGTATCCAGTGTTTGAAGATTGTGTTTCATGATGAGGTCGTCGAGGAATCTCGGTCGATCATCCTAGGTTGGTTTGACTCGGTAAAATAGCAATAAGCGACGCCTCGTAGAGGAGTCTACACCGATCGTCGTGGCGTAGTTTGCTTTGTTCGTATAGCATTAGACAACGTCTTGTAATAATTTTTACGTTTTCTGATGTTTGAGTCTTATTATTATGTCGTCGAGGATTCTGTATCGTTCATCATCGTATGGCCTGGCTTGGTCGTATAGTACAGTCTCTTCGGTCGGCGTCGAGTGGACTTACTCGATCGTATATTATTAGGCCACTGTATTGAGTGTCCAGTATTCTGAAATTTGTCTTTCGGGTGTCTCGATCGGCGATCATCGACTGGTCTGACTCTGCTTTATGGGTGTGAGTCGGATGGTAGTGTAACGCTTTCTGTTAATGATAGGGATCTTAAAAATACATGGAGACATATCCGAGAAAAAACTCTACGTTGACGGACCCCTTAAAGCTCTGGTCAAACTACAATTTTTTGGTTAATCAATTCTCTTTTTCTATTTTATGTTAAATAGATAGATCCTATACGAACGTCATATGGGGATCCCCAGTCAACCTGGTATAGTTGTTATATTAAATAATGTGTAAGGAAAACGGGGCGATATATAGATGGACAAAAAAAGGAATATGTGCTTATCAGTCAGCAAAAGCTGTCCAAGGGAGACCACGAGGAGGTTAAGCACGCCTCCCTCAGGATAAAAGGATGATAAAGTGGAAAGCCCATGCACATACACACACACGCCCACACGTGTCTAGTTTCCTATTTATTGTTAAGAGTGGTTATGCGCACCTGGATTATAATCTCTCTTTGTGCAATATCCATTGCAATACAACCTTTGATTTTAGAATCTGTTCATCTGTAAGTTTAGCAGGTGCCATCCAGCAATATACGAATGTTAAACAGTCCAGCTGCATGAATGCCAGACCCTAGGTTATTAGGAACAGTTCAGTAGCTGGAAGTGTTCACCGGTTTGACTAGTAATGGGTCTTTTCTAATTCGGTAGAGGAGTATACATATCAATTTTCTTTTATATACGTTTGTTTTTAATCTTCTTCTATTTTTGTCTTTTCTCTTATGTTTTTTTTTAATTTTTTAACATTCTCCAACAGCACGAACATCGGTCTCTAAGTTAATAAAGACAGTTCATTATTTCGTTGGAGTAGCATTGCCTCTTTTGTTTTGCCAGTGACAACCCCTCCCCCATACTTAGAAGACACCTGCTCATTCTTGGTCAGAAATAACAGTATTTCATCTATTTAATTAAAAAGCTGATGCACCTTTTCAGAAATATTATGTTGAAAACTGTGGTTTCCCAGCACGCACTGTTTATACTACACCACTCCATGAAATTCCAATGGACGCGGGGATTTAATCATGAGTGCGAGGTCTTTCCACTCTCTCAAAGGATGGGATAAACAAGGGAGTGGTTGGGATAAACTTATGAAGGATATATCATATCGTATCATTTTATTGGTCAAATCTCACAAATAAACACTGTATTTGCCTACAATAATCAACATCAGTAACAAAAATTGTCTTTACAATACGGCAAGTAAGATACAATATCATTTCATGAGCCATAGAATAATTATGTTTTAATTTTTTTGTATCCAAATGGCACTGAGCTGTAATCTGGTAGAAACTTTCGCTTTAAAGAATTTAGCTGATACTTTTTCTTGCAAGGTAGAGTGATAACTTCATGCTCCTGTGTTCGCCTGATCTGTTTAGACATAACGTAAATAGGTTCGTCTATATTTAAAACCATATCTTTGATTGTGTCAAAGTTGATAATACGAGACGCTTCGTAGGTGAGAGATATTCCTTTAACCTTGCAAACAGTTTTAAATGTCTGATCTCTGTTAGACCACAACTTATAACTATAATTTTTAGGCCCTCCAGACACAAACTCTGTGATATACGAGCCAGCCCCGTCTTTTTCTAATTCATCTGTCATTTCACCGATAAAATCGCCTGTAGGTATATCGTTCTCTGCAGGTCTTGATACGTAAATACAGGAATCTGTATCATAGTACAGGCATCGCTCCTGAAGTACCTCTAGATAGCTATATAGCTTCATTCTAGCTTGAGCTGTGACAAATGAAGCCACCACTACATTTACAGTGGCTAATGAATCATAAGCTTCTTCCCTGTACTCCCAATTGACAATCAATGTATTTTCATTGACAGGTAGTACAGTATTGATGTGCTTTGAAGGGCATGACATTAAATTAAAGAAATCTGATGGCTCGTTGATAATTGATGTTTTAGGTTGGTTCTCCCGCTGGCCAAACTTACCCCAAAATGAGTTTAGTATTAACTTTGCTAGAGACCTTAAACCTGGATTATCAACTATTTTAGAAAATTCTAGTAAAATATCTTCTCTTTCAAAAAACTGCTCAATGTACCTATCTCTTTCAGTCTGAGATTGAAAAGCCTGGGGCCAACCAGATGATTCTTGTTTCACCTTTATGAATTTATTCATCATAGCCGTAAACAACCCTTCTTCAGTACCTTTCTTAAATTGAACAGTATCGTATGCCCATACCTCGTATACCTCGATAAGCTGGTACCCCATCTCAATTGCTTTCACTACCTCTTCAACGACCCACGTCCCCGATAAAGCACGCTCATCCTCAGAGTGCACACATTCTCCACCGTTGAGGTTCTCTCCGCACTGTCTACACAGAACAAACATGAGCCTATTATTCATTTTCTGAGGTAACACAGGATGAAATAAGTCAGTAGGAGGTAGCACCTTACATTTAACAAGTCCAGAAATATCTGTTAATATGGGACATTCTTTTCCTACAAATACTTTCGGATGTCCTACAGGGAATTTTCCATACTTACAAACCCATGGGTAGAGGGAGCACACATCCACGTATTTTATCTTTTCATTACCTTGAATCTTGTAATACTTGCAGGAGTATCCTGTACGACCACCGTAAAACGCATCTCTAGGATCTAGAGGTTCATGCAAAACCAGAGGATGATTTTCGGCGTAATGCTGTAATTTCATGTTTTCAGCCAATCGATTCTTAAATTCGCATTCCCACATTACGGTAACCTCAAATCCTAAAGACTTTAATCTTGCATTCTTAGCCATAGTCGCTTCGTAACGTGAATTCTGTGTTTCCGTTGGTTCTTCTTTTAGAGGTATATCTCTCTGATGCGTGAAACATTGAGGGCATCCATGGTAGTAGCATCCTTCAAATTCAAATATCTGTTTGGTATCTGGACTGTAACCATCTACCTTCACCCCACCCACGCGGGCCTCTTCTCCCTTTGCAGCATGTTGTATGTTTATGTTTCTACTTTTTTCCTCCAGTACCAACCACTTTATGGCCAGTTTTGATTGATTGTTTCGCATTCGGTATCCTCCCTTTGGAATTATTCCGATGGTGTTTGGCTGAAGAAAATTTCTTCTATACACTATATTACATGCTGATGCTATTGTCACCGCCTCCATAAATGGACATACACCGGTTTCCTCAATCAACATCTCTCTAAACTTTAGACATGACTGTGTCAGAATATCTACATCCGATACACAGTACTGTACAATTTCATTTTGGAAGTCGAAAACGTAGTTCTGCGCTACCATTTCAGAATGCCACTTTACCATTTCATTCCTTGCTTTTTCGTCTTTTAAATTATCCGGATCGTAAAACTTGAGAGCAGGGATAGGTCCGACATAATTTTTGTTTGCCGAGCAATTGAAGAGATGGGGAAAATAACCTTTTGACAGCTCTGCAAAACCAAATGCCTTAGGCAATTTAGAAAGGGCCATGTTGAAATAATTTAACGAATCGAGAAATTTCACGTTACCAACAGTCATGGATATCAACTTAGTACCCCTCATGATGAGATCAGGAGTGAAATCTGTGTTTGTTAGAATGCAATTGAGTACGAATTGATGATCGAAACCTCCTCCGTTATGTGCGATAACAAAAACATGTTTGAATTTTTTGCGAATTTGGAGAACATGATCCATAAATGTAGGAATAACTTTATTATCGCTGATAATTTTTTGCCTGAACCCGCAAGTTTGGCAGTAATAAAGTTGTTGCTCCTTAATACAACTGAAACAACGCTGGTTCAATACACAAAGATTTGGTTCGTGAAGAAAGGACGTTACAATATCTTCCTTGTCATTTCTGGGAAGAACTTTTTGGCGAGATACTTCTTGGGTGGTTTCGAGATCATAAAAAATAAACAGAAAATCCTTGACCGGGGGTGCCTTAGTGTGTTTTTGTATGTAGCAAAGATGACCGGAAGGATTCTGTTTATTACAAATTTTGCAAAAGACTTCTCCACAGGTATGTAACCTGTTGGTAGGCACGATTTTAAAACATTCCTCACATCGACGGATTTTTTCACATATTCGGTATTGATAATGGTTTTCTAAACATGTTTGTCCGCGAAAGAACCTTTTACATGAGTCGCACTTTATCGATAATTCATCACCGGAACAACGAGGCGACTGTTGACATCCTGAACATGTTCCTCCGCATCTATGAGCCTTTTTCGAATTGAATGGAACATGACATTCTTCACAAAAATAACTACAACTAAATGCCGCTGTGAGCGAAGATATAATATTATAGTGATTATTATGATGAAGTAAGTTTAAAGAAGGACCGACACCAGAACCTTTAAATATTACATCACGACCCTTTGATCCATATGCGTAAACAATAATTTTGTAATCTATCAAATGTCTTTGGAATTGTTGTAGCTGGGAAATGCCAGCCCCCTCTTCAGGTATGAAAACTCCAGAAGCCTCAGTCAGTAGCCTAGCTCTTTGCTCCTGTAATTTACCGACATCCTGGCGTACCTTTTTTAAAATCAGGGTCCTTATCTGTTAAAGCTTTAGCGACCACAAGCGCACGAGGTAAGCACAAGTTGTCATTATTCTTAATGGAAATAATACCTTTCCGTTTAATACATTCTTCGTTAAAAGAATTATATTTTAGAGTTCTAGATGATCCTCGACCCATTGGAAGACTCACAGATGTTATACCCAAGCAAAAGTTTTCAGTATTCAATCCACTAGAGTTAGATTGATATACAGAAGATATTAATTCCCATATGTCATTAACTGTTACCTCAGATACAGGTCTAAAACGCACCCAACCCTGTCCTCTAGAAAAGTCCTTGGAGCAGAAAGTGAATCCTACATAATCAGTAGGTTTTAAATCTTCCGTCCCCTTTAGTACAATCTGAGATATCGCATTTTTCACCCATGTGACAGGATCGGCATTATTAGGAACTGGTTTAATTTTGAACTCTAGTGTACGACCTTGCACACCGAATCGATGAACCTTTTTAGTGGTATCTCTAATCATCAAAAACTTTTCCATTGTTGATGTTCAAGGTTTATGATATTACACTAATTTGACGTCTTCAAAGTAATACTACTTAACAAGATGCGTCTGCACTACCGCACTGTTCAACGATCTGAAACAAAATAAGTGTTATTAGAAGTGCCCTTTTTTATATACCATCTTAACAGCTGACTTAAATAACAGCCACGTATTCAATTGTGCATAATACATAAAATCTAATAAAAAACGATTCTGGCTCTCCGTTCGCTATTCAGTTAAGTAATTTAAAATTATTAGGGAAAGTTAACTCCAAAGATTTAATCTTTGAAAATTAATATTTCGAATACGAGTGACCTTTATAACACAACAATTTGCTTACCATTCCATCAAGTGAATCCATACGAGATACCTTCTAATGTGTTAAAATTAAAATGACTCTCGACTGTACGGCTAAGAGAGATGAGGTTTCAAGATAATTCAATCCTGAAATCATAGATCATACAGCGCGCATTTTAAAATTTGGAAAACCACCACCTAATAGACGAACAAAAACAAATCTGCCATTTCAGGGACCACAATTCACAAGACCGTCATCATGATTGGATATGAAACAATAGGTAAAACTATCATCTTGACATTTTTAATACAGACTATACCTACTTTACTGAAGAGTACCTATCGGACCTAACTACGATGAGTCGAATCAGAATGCACGGTTTCTATAAGAATATTCTTCTAAAAATTTCACTTCTGGTTTTTGTCTCATATTATTATCGAACAGCGTTATCAGACTCCATGATTTTTTCGGTTTTATACACTTACTACCCATTCACCTACAGTTGACACAAAGAATAACATAAGACTACATGGGGTACCCTCCTCTCCTCTCCTTTTCCAACTCACATCTCTCCTCACACCTTTGACCACCGCACCCCCCATCTCTCATCGCGACACCCCCATTCCCTTTCGCTGATCCTCTGTCCCCATAGACAAAACTTTCTTATCAACCATCACAGCCTTCTAACATGCTATTCTTAAAAGATATAATTGATAAAGCATACAAGTCAGGAAAAACGAATATTCTACCGAAAAACTCTCACTCACACACTCACTAAACGGACCGAAATACTGAAAAATAAATCGAAAAATCTCCACTTCTAACCTCAGCTCATTTATGAGATACCTAATACAACATTATCTTCGGATTATGATTTTTAATAAAAAATCCTCCACCCCGTACCAACTCAACTGTATTCGAAGCAGTTGTCCTATATTATGAAATTATGAAACTAAAACTATATGAGGTGTGTCATATGACAAACAAAATGTTAACGACTGCAGATACACATCGCCACTACACTACCCTACCTCTTACTCAATCAAGAAACAAAAAGCATCACTATAATGAGTACCTTTTACGGATAAATATTCAGGCAAAACAGTTTCTTTAATCCCGCAATCAATATAAACTTTCTATTACTCTAGATGAAAACGATAAAAGCGTACAAGTAATGAAAAATGAACATTCCGTAAAAAATTCCTCATATCTCCTAAACGAATTGAAATATCGAAAAATAAATCGAAAATCTCCCCATCCAAGCCCTGATTGTGTCATAAAATAATTAACGCAACTTTATCAACAGATTCCGATATTTTTGTAAAAAAGACCCCCTCCACCATCTTCTGCAAACGTCGTTGAAACCACAGGGTTTATGGTAACTATATTATGAATGTAAAACTGTAACACGTATACGATATCACAGGCAAAATGTTAGCGGATACAGGTAGACACTTCCTGCCACTGCCCCACCCGGCACTCAATAAAAAACAAAAACAAAAAAAAGGCATCACTATAACGAGAACTTTTTACGGGGAAAGATACAGGCAATATTATTTTCCAATTCCAAAATCATTTAAGCTTGCTATAGATGGTATTGGTAAAATTGTACATGTCCGAAAACCATTTCCGAAGAAAAGCTCTCATATCTCCTAAACGGGTTGAAATATCAAAAAATAAATAACAAAATCCCCCCCTCGAATCCGGGGGTTCTCATATGAAATGTCCAATCCAATAGCACTATCACATTTTGATTTTCAGTAAAAACTCGTCACCACTACCATATCTCGGTAACAAACTGTCTTTGTGACCATAAATAGCGTTTATGAGTTTTATGACTGTGCTGAATCATGGAAGTATAGCTGTATGTCGTATACAGTGAGGGACAAAACGTTAGCGACCACACTGCCACACTACTTCATCAAAGACACGAGCTTTATTAGTAGCCAAGAAAACGAATATGACAAACGAAAATACATTTCTTAGTTAAAATCATTTATGCATACACTATCTAAATGTTCATTATATGTAAAATTACCATACTCTATCATACAGACCTAAAACCTCACATCCTTTTACTGAAAAGACAAATAAATAAATGTACACTTACCTGATAAACCAGCAAAGCACTGGACAAACGGAGCAGAACCAGAAGAAAACACGTACTGAGATATATGCACTGGACCGCGCTTTTATACTACTCAGAAGTACACGACTTCACTTTTTTTCTAGAACATTTACCAGACATAGATCGGTTCAAATTGTTCTTAGTCTGGCTTTCTTACAGACACTGCGTTCAAAACGGCCTTCACAATGGCTGTTGACCTAACGTATAGCCGGGTGGACGCGTTCCAGAAAAGTACAACGACGCGTACACATGGCTATACGTTAGGTCAACAGCCATTGTGAAGGCCGTTTTGAACGCAGTGTCTATAAGAAAGCTAGACTAAGAACAATTTGAACCGATCTATGTCTGGTAAATGTTCTAGAAAAAAAGTGAAGTCGTGTACTTCTGAGTAGTATAAAAGCGCGGTCCAGTGCATATATCTCAGTACGTGTTTTCTTCTGGTTCTGCTCCGTTTGTCCAGTGCTTTGCTGGTTTATCAGGTAAGTGTACATTTATTTATTTGTCTTTTCAGTAAAAGGATGTGAGGTTTTAGGTCTGTATGATAGAGTATGGTAATTTTACATATAATGAACATTTAGATAGTGTATGCATAAATGATTTTAACTAAGAAATGTATTTTCGTTTGTCATATTCGTTTTCTTGGCTACTAATAAAGCTCGTGTCTTTGATGAAGTAGTGTGGCAGTGTGGTCGCTAACGTTTTGTCCCTGACTGTATACGACATACAGCTATACTTCCATGATTCAGCACAGTCATAAAACTCATAAACGCTATTTATGGTCACAAAGACAGTTTGTTACCGAGATATGGTAGTGGTGACGAGTTTTTACTGAAAATCAAAATCTGATAGTGCTATTGGATTGGACATTTCATATGAGAACCCCCGGATTCGAGGGGGGGATTTTGTTATTTATTTTTTGATATTTCAACCCGTTTAGGAGATATGAGAGCTTTTCTTCGGAAATGGTTTTCGGACATGTACAATTTTACCAATACCATCTATAGCAAGCTTAAATGATTTTGGAATTGGAAAATAATATTGCCTGTATCTTTCCCCGTAAAAAGTTCTCGTTATAGTGATGCCTTTTTTTTGTTTTTGTTTTTTATTGAGTGCCGGGTGGGGCAGTGGCAGGAAGTGTCTACCTGTATCCGCTAACATTTTGCCTGTGATATCGTATACGTGTTACAGTTTTACATTCATAATATAGTTACCATAAACCCTGTGGTTTCAACGACGTTTGCAGAAGATGGTGGAGGGGGTCTTTTTTACAAAAATATCGGAATCTGTTGATAAAGTTGCGTTAATTATTTTATGACACAATCAGGGCTTGGATGGGGAGATTTTCGATTTATTTTTCGATATTTCAATTCGTTTAGGAGATATGAGGAATTTTTTACGGAATGTTCATTTTTCATTACTTGTACGCTTTTATCGTTTTCATCTAGAGTAATAGAAAGTTTATATTGATTGCGGGATTAAAGAAACTGTTTTGCCTGAATATTTATCCGTAAAAGGTACTCATTATAGTGATGCTTTTTGTTTCTTGATTGAGTAAGAGGTAGGGTAGTGTAGTGGCGATGTGTATCTGCAGTCGTTAACATTTTGTTTGTCATATGACACACCTCATATAGTTTTAGTTTCATAATTTCATAATATAGGACAACTGCTTCGAATACAGTTGAGTTGGTACGGGGTGGAGGATTTTTTATTAAAAATCATAATCCGAAGATAATGTTGTATTAGGTATCTCATAAATGAGCTGAGGTTAGAAGTGGAGATTTTTCGATTTATTTTTCAGTATTTCGGTCCGTTTAGTGAGTGTGTGAGTGAGAGTTTTTCGGTAGAATATTCGTTTTTCCTGACTTGTATGCTTTATCAATTATATCTTTTAAGAATAGCATGTTAGAAGGCTGTGATGGTTGATAAGAAAGTTTTGTCTATGGGGACAGAGGATCAGCGAAAGGGAATGGGGGTGTCGCGATGAGAGATGGGGGGTGCAGTGGTCAAAGGTGTGAGGAGAGATGTGAGTTGGAAAAGGAGAGGAGAGGAGGGTACCCCATGTAGTCTTATGTTATTCTTTGTGTCAACTGTAGGTGAATGGGTAGTAAGTGTATAAAACCGAAAAAATCATGGAGTCTGATAACGCTGTTCGATAATAATATGAGACAAAAACCAGAAGTGAAATTTTTAGAAGAATATTCTTATAGAAACCGTGCATTCTGATTCGATTCATCGTAGTTAGGTCCGATAGGTACTCTTCAGTAAAGCAGGTATAGTCTGTATTAAAAATGTCAAGATGATAGTTTTACCTATTGTTTCATATCCAATCATGATGACGGTCTTGTGAATTGTGGTCCCTGAAATGGCAGATTTGTTTTTGTTCGTCTATTAGGTGGTGGTTTTCCAAATTTTAAAATGCGCGCTGTATGATCTATGATTTCAGGATTGAATTATCTTGAAACCTCATCTCTCTTAGCCGTACAGTCGAGAGTCATTTTAATTTTAACACATTAGAAGGTATCTCGTATGGATTCACTTGATGGAATGGTAAGCAAATTGTTGTGTTATAAAGGTCACTCGTATTCGAAATATTAATTTTCAAAGATTAAATCTTTGGAGTTAACTTTCCCTAATAATTTTAAATTACTTAACTGAATAGCGAACGGAGAGCCAGAATCGTTTTTTATTAGATTTTATGTATTATGCACAATTGAATACGTGGCTGTTATTTAAGTCAGCTGTTAAGATGGTATATAAAAAAGGGCACTTCTAATAACACTTATTTTGTTTCAGATCGTTGAACAGTGCGGTAGTGCAGACGCATCTTGTTAAGTAGTATTACTTTGAAGACGTCAAATTAGTGTAATATCATAAACCTTGAACATCAACAATGGAAAAGTTTTTGATGATTAGAGATACCACTAAAAAGGTTCATCGATTCGGTGTGCAAGGTCGTACACTAGAGTTCAAAATTAAACCAGTTCCTAATAATGCCGATCCTGTCACATGGGTGAAAAATGCGATATCTCAGATTGTACTAAAGGGGACGGAAGATTTAAAACCTACTGATTATGTAGGATTCACTTTCTGCTCCAAGGACTTTTCTAGAGGACAGGGTTGGGTGCGTTTTAGACCTGTATCTGAGGTAACAGTTAATGACATATGGGAATTAATATCTTCTGTATATCAATCTAACTCTAGTGGATTGAATACTGAAAACTTTTGCTTGGGTATAACATCTGTGAGTCTTCCAATGGGTCGAGGATCATCTAGAACTCTAAAATATAATTCTTTTAACGAAGAATGTATTAAACGGAAAGGTATTATTTCCATTAAGAATAATGACAACTTGTGCTTACCTCGTGCGCTTGTGGTCGCTAAAGCTTTAACAGATAAGGACCCTGATTTTAAAAAAGGTACGCCAGGATGTCGGTAAATTACAGGAGCAAAGAGCTAGGCTACTGACTGAGGCTTCTGGAGTTTTCATACCTGAAGAGGGGGCTGGCATTTCCCAGCTACAACAATTCCAAAGACATTTGATAGATTACAAAATTATTGTTTACGCATATGGATCAAAGGGTCGTGATGTAATATTTAAAGGTTCTGGTGTCGGTCCTTCTTTAAACTTACTTCATCATAATAATCACTATAATATTATATCTTCGCTCACAGCGGCATTTAGTTGTAGTTATTTTTGTGAAGAATGTCATGTTCCATTCAATTCGAAAAAGGCTCATAGATGCGGAGGAACATGTTCAGGATGTCAACAGTCGCCTCGTTGTTCCGGTGATGAATTATCGATAAAGTGCGACTCATGTAAAAGGTTCTTTCGCGGACAAACATGTTTAGAAAACCATTATCAATACCGAATATGTGAAAAAATCCGTCGATGTGAGGAATGTTTTAAAATCGTGCCTACCAACAGGTTACATACCTGTGGAGAAGTCTTTTGCAAAATTTGTAATAAACAGAATCCTTCCGGTCATCTTTGCTACATACAAAAACACACTAAGGCACCCCCGGTCAAGGATTTTCTGTTTATTTTTTATGATCTCGAAACCACCCAAGAAGTATCTCGCCAAAAAGTTCTTCCCAGAAATGACAAGGAAGATATTGTAACGTCCTTTCTTCACGAACCAAATCTTTGTGTATTGAACCAGCGTTGTTTCAGTTGTATTAAGGAGCAACAACTTTATTACTGCCAAACTTGCGGGTTCAGGCAAAAAATTATCAGCGATAATAAAGTTATTCCTACATTTATGGATCATGTTCTCCAAATTCGCAAAAAATTCAAACATGTTTTTGTTATCGCACATAACGGAGGAGGTTTCGATCATCAATTCGTACTCAATTGCATTCTAACAAACACAGATTTCACTCCTGATCTCATCATGAGGGGTACTAAGTTGATATCCATGACTGTTGGTAACGTGAAATTTCTCGATTCGTTAAATTATTTCAACATGGCCCTTTCTAAATTGCCTAAGGCATTTGGTTTTGCAGAGCTGTCAAAAGGTTATTTTCCCCATCTCTTCAATTGCTCGGCAAACAAAAATTATGTCGGACCTATCCCTGCTCTCAAGTTTTACGATCCGGATAATTTAAAAGACGAAAAAGCAAGGAATGAAATGGTAAAGTGGCATTCTGAAATGGTAGCGCAGAACTACGTTTTCGACTTCCAAAATGAAATTGTACAGTACTGTGTATCGGATGTAGATATTCTGACACAGTCATGTCTAAAGTTTAGAGAGATGTTGATTGAGGAAACCGGTGTATGTCCATTTATGGAGGCGGTGACAATAGCATCAGCATGTAATATAGTGTATAGAAGAAATTTTCTTCAGCCAAACACCATCGGAATAATTCCAAAGGGAGGATACCGAATGCGAAACAATCAATCAAAACTGGCCATAAAGTGGTTGGTACTGGAGGAAAAAAGTAGAAACATAAACATACAACATGCTGCAAAGGGAGAAGAGGCCCGCGTGGGTGGGGTGAAGGTAGATGGTTACAGTCCAGATACCAAACAGATATTTGAATTTGAAGGATGCTACTACCATGGATGCCCTCAATGTTTCACGCATCAGAGAGATATACCTCTAAAAGAAGAACCAACGGAAACACAGAATTCACGTTACGAAGCGACTATGGCTAAGAATGCAAGATTAAAGTCTTTAGGATTTGAGGTTACCGTAATGTGGGAATGCGAATTTAAGAATCGATTGGCTGAAAACATGAAATTACAGCATTACGCCGAAAATCATCCTCTGGTTTTGCATGAACCTCTAGATCCTAGAGATGCGTTTTACGGTGGTCGTACAGGATACTCCTGCAAGTATTACAAGATTCAAGGTAATGAAAAGATAAAATACGTGGATGTGTGCTCCCTCTACCCATGGGTTTGTAAGTATGGAAAATTCCCTGTAGGACATCCGAAAGTATTTGTAGGAAAAGAATGTCCCATATTAACAGATATTTCTGGACTTGTTAAATGTAAGGTGCTACCTCCTACTGACTTATTTCATCCTGTGTTACCTCAGAAAATGAATAATAGGCTCATGTTTGTTCTGTGTAGACAGTGCGGAGAGAACCTCAACGGTGGAGAATGTGTGCACTCTGAGGATGAGCGTGCTTTATCGGGGACGTGGGTCGTTGAAGAGGTAGTGAAAGCAATTGAGATGGGGTACCAGCTTATCGAGGTATACGAGGTATGGGCATACGATACTGTTCAATTTAAGAAAGGTACTGAAGAAGGGTTGTTTACGGCTATGATGAATAAATTCATAAAGGTGAAACAAGAATCATCTGGTTGGCCCCAGGCTTTTCAATCTCAGACTGAAAGAGATAGGTACATTGAGCAGTTTTTTGAAAGAGAAGATATTTTACTAGAATTTTCTAAAATAGTTGATAATCCAGGTTTAAGGTCTCTAGCAAAGTTAATACTAAACTCATTTTGGGGTAAGTTTGGCCAGCGGGAGAACCAACCTAAAACATCAATTATCAACGAGCCATCAGATTTCTTTAATTTAATGTCATGCCCTTCAAAGCACATCAATACTGTACTACCTGTCAATGAAAATACATTGATTGTCAATTGGGAGTACAGGGAAGAAGCTTATGATTCATTAGCCACTGTAAATGTAGTGGTGGCTTCATTTGTCACAGCTCAAGCTAGAATGAAGCTATATAGCTATCTAGAGGTACTTCAGGAGCGATGCCTGTACTATGATACAGATTCCTGTATTTACGTATCAAGACCTGCAGAGAACGATATACCTACAGGCGATTTTATCGGTGAAATGACAGATGAATTAGAAAAAGACGGGGCTGGCTCGTATATCACAGAGTTTGTGTCTGGAGGGCCTAAAAATTATAGTTATAAGTTGTGGTCTAACAGAGATCAGACATTTAAAACTGTTTGCAAGGTTAAAGGAATATCTCTCACCTACGAAGCGTCTCGTATTATCAACTTTGACACAATCAAAGATATGGTTTTAAATATAGACGAACCTATTTACGTTATGTCTAAACAGATCAGGCGAACACAGGAGCATGAAGTTATCACTCTACCTTGCAAGAAAAAGTATCAGCTAAATTCTTTAAAGCGAAAGTTTCTACCAGATTACAGCTCAGTGCCATTTGGATACAAAAAAATTAAAACATAATTATTCTATGGCTCATGAAATGATATTGTATCTTACTTGCCGTATTGTAAAGACAATTTTTGTTACTGATGTTGATTATTGTAGGCAAATACAGTGTTTATTTGTGAGATTTGACCAATAAAATGATACGATATGATATATCCTTCATAAGTTTATCCCAACCACTCCCTTGTTTATCCCATCCTTTGAGAGAGTGGAAAGACCTCGCACTCATGATTAAATCCCCGCGTCCATTGGAATTTCATGGAGTGGTGTAGTATAAACAGTGCGTGCTGGGAAACCACAGTTTTCAACATAATATTTCTGAAAAGGTGCATCAGCTTTTTAATTAAATAGATGAAATACTGTTATTTCTGACCAAGAATGAGCAGGTGTCTTCTAAGTATGGGGGAGGGGTTGTCACTGGCAAAACAAAAGAGGCAATGCTACTCCAACGAAATAATGAACTGTCTTTATTAACTTAGAGACCGATGTTCGTGCTGTTGGAGAATGTTAAAAAATTAAAAAAAAACATAAGAGAAAAGACAAAAATAGAAGAAGATTAAAAACAAACGTATATAAAAGAAAATTGATATGTATACTCCTCTACCGAATTAGAAAAGACCCATTACTAGTCAAACCGGTGAACACTTCCAGCTACTGAACTGTTCCTAATAACCTAGGGTCTGGCATTCATGCAGCTGGACTGTTTAACATTCGTATATTGCTGGATGGCACCTGCTAAACTTACAGATGAACAGATTCTAAAATCAAAGGTTGTATTGCAATGGATATTGCACAAAGAGAGATTATAATCCAGGTGCGCATAACCACTCTTAACAATAAATAGGAAACTAGACACGTGTGGGCGTGTGTGTGTATGTGCATGGGCTTTCCACTTTATCATCCTTTTATCCTGAGGGAGGCGTGCTTAACCTCCTCGTGGTCTCCCTTGGACAGCTTTTGCTGACTGATAAGCACATATTCCTTTTTTTGTCCATCTATATATCGCCCCGTTTTCCTTACACATTATTTAATATAACAACTATACCAGGTTGACTGGGGACCCCCATATGACGTTCGTATAGGATCTATCTATTTAACATAAAATAGAAAAAGAGAATTGATTAACCAAAAAATTGTAGTTTGACCAGAGCTTTAAGGGGTCCGTCAACGTAGAGTTTTTTCTCGGATATGTCTCCATGTATTTTTAAGATCCCTATCATTAACAGAAAGCGTTACACTACCATCCGACTCACACCCATAAAGCAGAGTCAGACCAGTCGATGATCGCCGATCGAGACACCCGAAAGACAAATTTCAGAATACTGGACACTCAATACAGTGGCCTAATAATATACGATCGAGTAAGTCCACTCGACGCCGACCGAAGAGACTGTACTATACGACCAAGCCAGGCCATACGATGATGAACGATACAGAATCCTCGACGACATAATAATAAGACTCAAACATCAGAAAACGTAAAAATTATTACAAGACGTTGTCTAATGCTATACGAACAAAGCAAACTACGCCACGACGATCGGTGTAGACTCCTCTACGAGGCGTCGCTTATTGCTATTTTACCGAGTCAAACCAACCTAGGATGATCGACCGAGATTCCTCGACGACCTCATCATGAAACACAATCTTCAAACACTGGATACTTACTACAACCCAAAGCTTATTGCTATACGACCTTGGCAGACCACTCGACGCTGATCAACCGAGGTTCCTCGATGGCCGGATCATGAAATACAACCTTTAAATACTGGATGTCTTCTACAGCTCGTAGCTCGTTGCTATACAACCGTGTCACACCACTCTAAGATAGCCAACCGAGATTCCTCGATGACCTCATCATGAAATACAACCTTCAGATACTGGATGCCTACTACAGCCCTTAACTCATTGCCATACGGCCGAGTCAGATCATTTGACAATGATCGACCAAGATTCCTCGACGACCCGATCATGAAACGTAGCCTTCAAATACTGAATATTTACTACAGGCCTTAACTCATTGATGTAAAACCGAGTCCGACCGCTTGACGACGACCGATGAAGACACATCCCTCCGATGACAAGATCGTACAACATTAACTGAACAACTGCTACAAAGGTATCGCATATTGCTATACGACCGAGTCAGACCACTCGACGATAATCGACCGAGATTCCGCGACGACCTCATCATGAAACGCAATCTTCAAATACTGGCTACCTACCTACTCCACCCCGTAGCTCACTGCTGTACGACTGAGTCAGACCACTTGACGCCCGACTGCGAGCCGCATGCCGGTGTTGTCTGTCTTATTCACCCTTATTTCATTTCTTGCAAACGTTCGGTACATGGCTTCGTAGCCTAGTGGTAGCGGGTTTGGCTTTTAGGCGGGCGGTCGGGGTTCAAGCCACCGGTACAGCAGAGGTATTTTCTTTACTGCATATGGGGCAAATATTATTTAAAATCATGGGGAGTAGCGTGCGGGTATCTGACCAAGCGCTGGAGGCTGGAGGATACCTCACCAAGCGTGGGCGGTGCCGTTTGCTTTTCACATCACCGCCCCCACGACAATTAAAACTTTCCCACGGTCATTAAATTATTCCCACGGCCGCCAAAATTTTCCCACGGTCTGTCAGGTCGGTCGTCAATAATATGCTAATTAGGGTCGCATGTCAAAGAAATTTCTCATAAATCACACATCAAAGGTGCCGCCGTTTCCCACGGTCATTAAAATTTTCCCACGGTCTCCAAAATTTTCCCACGCCAAACTGCCCCACCTCCTACTGACGTGATGTAAGAGTAAAAATAATTTCACCTCCTTTAACTCAATACACACACTGGAACCAGGAGCGTAGTGAGAGCTTTTGTCAGCGAATCAACCTAAAATGTGGGAAAAGTAATCACGTTCCCTGCTTTCCTTCCTTAGAAGGTAAGTTCTCGAGGAGCAGCTTATTCCCTCCTATCACAATATGTGCTGATGGAACAGTGGCAACTGCTTCGAAGGACAAAGCCGAAGTAGTTGCCAAGACATTTGCAGTAAATTCCACTATAAATGTCCCATTCAGTGTCCAGGTACCATCTATCTATACCGAGAATGCCCCAAGTTGGCCCCAGGCTATGAGCGAAATAACGTTCAGAACCAAAATAGTCCGGAAGGTATGCAGTCTCTTGGCATTAATAATAAGGCGAATGGACCCGACATGATTCCCTCTATTGTTACGAAGAAGTGCGCGTACCGGAGCTCGCTGCTCGCTCCCATACTTACCCGTCTCTTTCGGATGCCGTACGACTCCAGCATCTTCCCAAAGGACTGGAAACATAGGCGTAGTTAGGGGGAGCTTGGGGGGCAAGAATGAAATTAGCCCCCCAAAAATCCAAAAATAATTCGTTTTGTTAAGTTTATTATATCTTGGGCAGTCCCCAGATGCAGGGACTTAAGCTACCCCAGATTCAGGGACTTAACTATGCGACTACGACTATGACTGGTAAACAGCTTGCATCCAGCCGGTGCCAAAAAATGGATCCAAAGCTGATTCAACCAACTACAGACCTATAGCACGGCTCAGCAAACAATCAGCTGTCTTACTCAAGTTCATCTGGGGATGCTTTGCGCCGCTCCCTTTGCGCATCGATATTTTGAGTTAGAGAGAGATAGATTTCAACAGCGGCGGCACGGCAGAGTCATGGCTATCTACATACAATATGAGTATAGGGATAAATAATATATAGATCACAGCACAAATCTAGTACTTTATGGGAATAGTAAACATTAAGGACAACATAAACTTTATGTTATCTTTAATGTTTACCTTCCTTTTACACCGCGCATAGGTTGAGTGTATTATTTCTTAATTCTGCCTCGTTGTACACTTTTTTCTACTCCACCCCTGTCAGGGCGAATGAAACTATCCCAAAATCGCGTCACTGACGTCAGATATTTGCAACAAGTCATCACAAAGGAACCGACCGTGAGTAAAAGGGGTGATACACGTACGAAATTTAAGTACGCGGTTTTTTTAAGTTCGCGAATTTACTCGGCTCGACGTCGGTGACACACGTGAAGCTGAATTCACTCATTTTAATAATAATCCTAAATAAATAAAACTTTTACCAAACGCCAAACCCAACAAGCGTTGCGCATCGATGGCCTGCTGAAACAAAGTGGTGGCTCGCGGGTCTCAGTACGAGCCGAGACAAGCTACGAGCAAGATTTCAAGCCAGTTGGATCGCCGGCGGTTTGCGCGACGGTTTTAAAGTACGCGTACTTACGGTGACACACAGGCAAAAAAGGTCATCGAGCCATAAGTACGCGTACTTGCTCGTACGTGTATCACCCCTTTAAGACAGCTTATGATTGTTTGTT
This sequence comes from Callosobruchus maculatus, assembly GCA_951848785.1. NCBI lineage: Eukaryota > Metazoa > Arthropoda > Insecta > Coleoptera > Chrysomelidae > Callosobruchus > Callosobruchus maculatus. The sequence goes on from CATOUR010000083.1 coordinate 6,476,367, forward strand.
GAGCTTTGCCCGTGGCTCTGCTCTGCTCTCTGTGATCAGTACAGTGATGGATAAATGCGTTAACCACAGGAGCTCATGAAATACCTTGAACTCCATCACTGAAGCAACAACTATAGTTAATTTAGTCGCAGAATTCAACTTCACATGATTAATTGAAAAATATGCTCTCGAATAAACAAATTTAATTTTTCATCCCAGACAATCAACGGATTTAAGTTTCTTTTTCTTGTTTTTAAACACTAATTACGCAGACTTGATATACTTGAAAAATCGATATAAATATATCGAATGTACTTTCAAAACATCGATTTCGATATATCATTGCCATCATGCATGCATCATGCCATCCCTAATTGCATGTAATGAATTTATGAATGAGACGGAGTTCTGAAAGTGATCAATGAATGAAAGGATGATGAAAGATAACCGTACAACTGTGACTGCACATTTTGCTCTGCTTCTATAAAACGACAATATCGTATCGAAACGAATGTACATTGTACAGTAATAGCACAGCATAGTAAACAACCAGCACAATAACTCAAGTTGGCGGAAATTACCGCGCATCCCCATTTTTGGATGATTTTTTTGTAGGGATGGTAACGGTACCTCGATACTTGTACTTCTGCACTAATATCGACTATTTTTATCTTAGATACTTTTTGAGCGATTCCAGGCTGGTATCGATACTTTTGTAGGTGTATCGGTATATAATTATTGAGGGGTGTAATCAATTGCACAAAATTCTCTGTACGAACCAAACGCGCCTATGAGGCTAAAAAATATCGAGTTGGTACCGGTATCGATATTTTCATTTTCGCATCTCTACCCAAACTTCACAGCCGTAAAATCATCCATAAACCCTCCAAAGGTCAAATTTTGTGGGAACCATTTTTATATAGGAAATCCTCAGAGATATTATGCTGGTTTTTACTATGCTGTGGTAATAGTGCATACCCTGCATTAGACTTAGACATGGAAGAGCTGTTTTCTGCTGTAGATAAATGTCAATTGTCATAAAACAAACGATAAAGGAATACGTCAACGTCGTCAACAGTCCCGCCATATTTGTTTTCGGTTTTCGGCCAACTCCGTATATTTATATTATTTATTATATTTTTTACTGTTTGATTGGACTGAAAAATTAAAATATGTTTGATCGTCTGTAATAAGTAGTAATAGTAATCTATCACTTTAAAGATGTCCGCAAGATTGAGGCACATTGAAGTTGAGAACTTCAAGTCCTACAAAGGACGGAAAGTGATAGGGCCTCTGAAACCGTTCATGGCGGTAATTGGCCCCAATGGCTCTGGTAAGGAACATTCCATGTTTCCACCCAAAAACATTCATTTAAATGTTCGCTTGATTGAAATACTTTATTTCAGGCAAATCTAACTTTATGGACGCCATCAGTTTCGTTATGGGAGAGAAAACTCAAAGTTTGCGTGTGAAAAGGCTCAGCGATTTGATTCACGGAGCAGCTATTGGGAAGCCTGTCTCTAGAAGTGCTTCTGTAACAGCGGAGTTTATTATAGATGACGAAAAAGAAATGACTTTCCAACGTTCTGTTCAGGGTTCATCATCGGAATGTAGAATAAATGGAAATGTGAGTGTAGCACTTCAGATAAGTTAGCTTCATTATAAGAACTAAACTGGTACAATCTTTCTGCTTCAGCTTGACCAAAAATATCATTTTTAGTATTATGAATATTATATATAACCATAAATCCATGAGGTTTATTTGAGTTGACTCTATAACTGGAGCATTATTTACTAAAACAGCCTTAGTCCAAGTTAGTCTTTTCCAGGAACTATAGTTGTTTTAGTAGAAACTCCAGTGGACTGTGGCTATTTTTGTAAAATCAAAACTTTAATGTTGTATTTATGTTGAGATCAATGCTGTTGGTGCTAAGACTAAGATATTTAATTGTTATCCTGTATGTGAATATGCATCATCAACTTTTTTTACAGACTGTGTTAAAACTAAAAGATATTTTTCATCTTTATGTGTAAAATAATTATTCTAGATTTGTTGATATTAAATATACAGTACATTATTTGGCAGCGATTTGGATAAATATGGTCATAACTTTGGAAAGACCCTGTATAACATTACAATGTCTTACATTTTAAGATCAGGAATCATTAGTAGAATCTAAACATGGAATAATATATAGGGTGTCTCCAGGGCCGCCACATCGCAAGGTCGGGCCCAGGACCAGATTCTGGTCATGGGCCCCTAATACCATAGCCGTCTCAAGTGATGAGGCAGTGACCTTCGAACTGGCAACGAGATGGCTTGCCAATACCATGTTGAAAAACTGTTGATTTCCTCTATCCACACAAAACGTCATTTGTACTTGCTTTCAAGTTTCAGTGATTGAAATGTCTTAAATTTTTACTGAACTATGTTTTTCATCCTTCATTTTCTCAAATAAATATAAGAAACTGTAACTGAAAATTGGAAACACTAGTATGCACGTATGTTAAGTAGTTGTTAGTTATGGGATTTTGTAATTTTGTCGTCTTGGAATAGTACGAATTGCAAATAGAAGTCGTATTCAGAGAAATTCATAATCACTCACTTCTTAAGAGTAGCTGACAAAAAATAATGGTTGACTAAATTTTATAATCAACACATTCAATCAGTTATGTTCAAATTTTGTAGACTAATTGGAAAAAAGACTCTCTGTGTACAACATGGCTAAAGGTTTGTTTGATCGAAACAGCACTTGAAAGAATATAGAATGTCTATTAAGTGAAAAACCAGAACAAAAAATAATTGCTACAAAAATGAAGTTGCTTCATTATAGTTTATTCACAATTCATTATAGTTGTTTGTAATAAAGTTACTCAGAAAAGAATTAGATTATTAACAAAACAAATGAATGAGTAAAATATGAACTTCGTTTTGTTGAATAACATAACATACACTGTTCTAAAAATTATTTATAACTATAACAGTAAATATACAAAACTCTAATATAGTTTTATTAACTGAATAAAGAAAACTACTGTATTTTCATTTGAAAAATACCAGGAATTTAAAACTTTCGTGTCTTTTTAAGTGAAAATGTAATAACATTAGAAAAATCGAGCTTGGAGGCTAATCGGTGCTCAATACTGAGGCCCGGACCAGTAGGCCTATCAAGCCACAGAGTACAGCCGCCCGCCCACAGCATTCACTAAGATTCAGGCCCTAACCGGGCCCCTATGGGGCCCGGGCCCGGGGCACCAGTACCCAGTTGCCCCCCCTTGTGGCGGCCCTGGGTGTCTCATTTAAAAAAATGTATGTTTGTACCACCACATAGTAATGGATCACCCTGTATAAATCAAATTATTTTCTGAACAATGAGCATGTCCTTGGCTACACCTTTATATACAATTTTTTTCATTATCTTCTGGGGTAGTGAAGTTGTCAACTAATTCGGTACTAAAAACTTGCCCTGTATATGATCATTCATTATTCTAACATGTTTGTACCACCACATAGTTATGGATCACTTCGTATAAATCAAAATATTTTCTGAGCAAGAAGCATGTCCTTGGCTACAACTTTTATATACAACTTTTTTCATTATCTTCTGGGGTAGTAGAGTTATCAGCTGATCCAGTACTAAAAACTTGCCCTGTGTATGAGCATTCATTATTCTAACATTAGAAAAAAGTGTATCATAGCAAGAATAAGCACATTCATATTTGACAAAAATAAGTGGTATTTACAGATTGATTTGCTTGTTTTGAGAACTAGCTTCCTAGATAAGTAGATAATTTGGAAGTAGACAAGAGGTAGTAAACTATTTCATTAACAGATAACGTTTTGCCCTGTAAGGCATAATGATTCAGTAGGAATAACATAAGCTGTTTCAGAAATTGTAATGCAAAGGCGAAGTCTAATAATAATTATGCTACAAATGTGTCTTTTGGCCAAGCTAGACTTTTCTGCAATTTTCATAGTAGAACACAAGTCTTATGGTTTTGATCCATGTTATAAATTAATTTGTGCATCTCAGAGCAATATTGTTAAAGTGTACAATGTTGTTTAGGCTAGCACATAGATAATATCCTAACAAACCAATTTGATGCTACAATTAAATAGGAACATTTCATTTATGTGACCCTTAGTGTAATATCACTTTCGTCCAGAAACAGGCAGGTCTAGAGTAAGGTCCAATTACATTGTTTAAAATAGGAATATTAATCGAAAGCCTAATACAATTGGTAGCACTTAGCAAATTCTGGCAGTGGGCTCTGGACAGTGGAAAATTTAAATCAGATACTTGTTTCCCAAATGGAGTGCCTTTGTTTATTTAGTTGATTTATTTTAGGTTGTTTCTAATAACGAGTATCTAGCTGAACTGGAAAAATTAAGGATCAATGTAAAAGCCAAGAACTTTCTGGTATTTCAAGGAGCTGTGGAATCAGTAGCTATGAAAAATCCTAAAGAAATGACAGCATTATTTGAAGAAATTAGTGGGTAGGTATTCACTCTGTACTTGTACTTAGCTATATTTGAGAATGATATTATTATTTTTTTAATCATGCTGCATCAATTTAAAAATAATCATTACTTGCACAAAATACAATTTTTTTATTTCAGATCTGGGGCTCTAAAAGAAGAATATGGAAAGCTGCAAATTGAAATGCAGAGGGCTCAGGAAGAAATTAATTGTGCCTATCAGAGAAAAAAAGGTATAAATGCTGAAAAGAAGGAAGCTCGTCTAGAAAAAGAGGAAGCAGACAAGTATGCTCGTCTCAAGGAAGACTTGGTGAGATATACGTTTTTGATCTTGATGATGATGATCAATGAATAATGACGTATTCTATATCATCTGTTGATGATCAATTGAATAAAGATATATTCTATTCTTGATGTTCAAGCTGGAATTCTTTTTGTACCTATTATCATCAGAAAATCAACCTCAGCTAGGTTACATAGATTTTAATTAGATTACTGTGAAGGAATAGCCAAAAAACCTAAAACCACCACAAACCAGGTGGATCACTGTCTTCCTAAGCTTAACACTGCATGAAGTACTTTGTTTAGCTTCACAGGTCAGGGGACAGTCTATTACGAAAGCAACAAATTTTTCAATTTTACAACCCCCCACCCCCCAACCACCCCAAATTTCACCCCACCCAAAAAAAAAGTATAAAACGATCAGGGACTCCTAAAATGCCTAAAAACGAAGTTTGAGGAATATTTGAAATTTTTTGTTTTTTGCTAACTACTCCGCCGCCCATGCACCGTTTTTCAAAATTATAGTACATTACCTACTACGACCCCACAGCATATTGCTGTCCTAATTTCATTACAATCCATGCAGTGGTTACTGAGATTATGTGGCTAGAAAAACACGTACAGACGGACCAACAGAAATGAGTGACATTTATTTTCGTTATGTAGACATAATAAAACATCCAAAAAACGTATTATCTCAAAATAGAAAATTTTCGCGACCACAATACTACCCTCACCTATTGGTGTGGGAAGAAAAAAGCACGACAATTTTAAGTGTTGAATTTGGTTAGTGTGGAAGTGTTTTCAGACTATGCTATTAGACCCCAAAATACTATATTTCACGCACTTTTATAATTTTCATATCAAGCTAATCAATTTATATATTGCAGCATGACAAACTTGTAGAGCACCAACTGTTCAAACTGTTCCATAACGAACGGGAAATGGAGCTTATAGAAAAAGATATGAAATCCAAGCAGAAAGAGGTTGACAAGGTAGAGAAAAAGAAAGAAAAGCTAGAGGAGAACCTAAAAGAAAAGAAAAAGGAGCATGGCAAGTACAACCGTGAGCTTGCCAAGATTGAGCAAGACATCAGAGAGGTAATAATAATTATTAAGTTATATAAGATCTTCGTTTTATGAATATTCTTATAGGGTCATTTAACTTGTGTATTTTTTTTTTTTTTAGGTGGAAGTAGAAATATCCAAAAAGCGACCTCAATTCATAAAGGCGAAGGAGCGTGTTTCCCACATGCAGAAAAAGTTGGACGGTGCAATCAAGACACTGGAACAGGCGCGTAAAGCGCATGAAGCACACATGAATGACATCCGCAAACTTGAAGATGAGTTAGCTGCAATCGAACGCAAGAGAGACGAATACGAGACGCATATTGCTGGGGAGTCACAAAGTCAGGGGAAAGATGTTCATCTCGAGGATGCACAGGTAAATATAATAATAATATTAATAATAAAATGTCTTTATTGATTCTCCAACATGAGGCGAAGTTTAGCCAAATGGCTACTCTACCACTTAACCTCGTGAAGGAGGGTGCGAAAATTTACATAAATTTACAAAAAATTATAATTTGTACTTTAACTCTAATATCATGTTGTTCTACATATAATGATAAAAAATGACATATAACCAATTGAAGATAGCAGTACATAATAATGCCGAGGTGCCGAGGTGAACATCGTCTCTAAGGAGGAGGAAAAGCGGACCAAATATCAGGAGTTGCTCGGACAACTTCGCAGGCTCTGGCCAGACTACACTGTAAGTCTGCTGGTTATGGTCATTGGATCCCTAGGTGGAATGAGGAATACGCTGCTCTCTGCACTGCGCAAAATACCGGTGTGCCGTGCGGCGGCGCACATCTTAGCCGCCAGAATGCAGAAGGCAGTCATCCTTGGGTCCCTTCGTCTACTTAGGGCGCACGATTCGCGGACCCAGTGATTGCTCACCTCACGGTGTGGGAAGTAGTCATTGGGTAATGGAACAGCAGCCCGGTGTGTCGGAGCCCGGGCTGCACTTTTTTGTTTTAAACATAATAATAATAATAATCTTTATTTGTAAATTACAAAAAGTTATACATAATGTAAAACAATTTGTGAATACAAATAGTGTCAATTAAACAATTCCCAAAAACGATTATAGCATACTGTTTAAATTCATGTTGAAAAAATCCTCAAGTTTGTAAGGTTCTAATCTCAGTAGCAGTTTATACAACTTTTTTTTGAATAATCTCAAATTATCAATTTCTTTTAACTTATTAGGTAACTGATTAAACAATTTCAAACATGTATATTGAGGCCCTTTTTCAACTAATGCTAACCTATGTTTGGGATATATATAATTGAACACCCTGGTATAGCCGCTTGTAGGCTCATATCCAGCAAACAGTTGTTTATTTTTAAATAAATATGTGATACACTCTTGTATAAAAACACCAGTTGCTGTTAATATACCTAATTCTCTGAATTTCCCCCTACATGATTCCCCTAAATTCATTCCTAGTATATATCTCAAAGTTCTCTTTTAAAAAAGTTCGGACACATGTATGCTGCTTTAGACATATTGGTGCAGTGGTGTTCAAACTTCAGGTTGGAGTCGACAGTAACACCTAAACTTTTTGAAAAATCAACAACAGGAATTATAGCCCCATTCAAATACAGACTTATTCTTTCATTTATATCAGTGTACATGCGTTTAGGGGTAAAAATAAGTGCAGATGACTTACACGGATTTATCCTGAGGCAATGTCTCTTACAGTAATCCCAGATATTAACAAGATTCATATTAACCATCATTGAAGTTACAATAATTGAAAGAGTATACAAGTTGGGTGTCATCTGCATACGTTTGAATGTTACAGTGTTCAACGCAACTATGCAAATCAAAAGTGTAAACTAAATAAAGTAAAAGCCCTAAGACGGAACCCTGTGGCACCCCGCAAGGGACATCCACAACCCTAGAAACACCTCTGTCAGTCTTTACCTTTTGCTTGCGATTGACTAAGTATTCTTTAAAGAATTTCAACAGCATCTCAGCTAATCCATAGTATTTTAATTTACTTATCAATATTTTATGATTCACACAGTCAAAAGCTTTTGACAAATCTAACATTACGAGTGTACCACCACAGCAATTGTCCAAGTCATGAAGAATACTATCGGTAAGATGTATTAACGCACTCGTGGTACTGTATCCAGTACGGAATCCTGATTGATGTACCGGGAACATATTATTCTCTTCAAAATATTTTGCTAGCTGAGAGTAAATAACCTTTTCAAGTATTTTTGAAAGACAGCACAAGATACTAATGGGTCTCAAATCGGTATAATCTTTCGGATTACTGACTTTTGCAAGGGGAATTATAACAGACTCTTTCCAAAGTTCCGGAAATACACCTCTTTCCAGGCATATGTTTATTATATGTGTGATATGATCTAAAATTTCAGGTAGGCATAGACAAATCATATCTATATTGAGCCCATCGCACCCAGTAGCTGTAGATTTTATGCTAATAATAATATTTAAAATTTCCTCCTTCGTAACAACGCGGAATTCAAAGCGGCCTGAGACACCTATAAAAGAAGCATTCTGGTAATAATTAACTGCACTATCAATAACTCGGCTACAATTATTAGTTGTTTGGTAATTCAACAAAAACTGAGCATTAACTTCATTAGGTTCAAGTAAAGCTGGAGGAATAATATTTTTGTTATTTGAATAAACATTCGTTTTTTGAAGGCGTCTCCAAGCCTGTCGATTGTTCAAATTAGAACACTGAGATAAGTATGCCTTTTTCTCTCTTCTAATAGAAGCTAGCGCATAATTTCTGCGATCCTTATATATGAGCCAGTTGGCAACAGACCTATTAGACCTGAAAGTATGTAACGCACTGTCCCTTTCATTTAAAATACGCTTTAGGTTCGGAGTTAGCCAAGGAGCTGCAGGTTTTGTTATGCGCGCCGTCCTAATGGGCGCATATAAATCAAAAAGTTCAATTAGATGCTTCGATAGAAAATCTACTTTGGCGTTAATATCTTTGAGGTAATATAAATGATCCAGATTGCTCCTTCTCAAACACTGTTTCAGACCAGCAATATCAATATTTTTAAAATCTCGGTAAGAAATATATTTAGTACCATGCTTGACTGTTTTAATTTGAAGTTTGCAAAAAACAGGGTCAATCAAAGTTAAGGTGTGCTGAGTTATCCTTGTAGGTTCGTTAATGGTTTGCACAAAACTATAAGAATCTAAACAAGAGCACAGTGGGTTGTTATTATCTAGTACATCAATATTCATATCACCCAGAAAAAATATGTTATCAAATTGTGGAGAGAAAAAAGACAAAATATTATCAAATATTTGAATGCAATCATTTATAGGGCTTTGAGGGGGGCGATAAACAGCAATAATAAGAAAACTAGCATTACCAATCCTAAATTTACAACACAGAACTTCCAACAGATTGTTAATAGGAATCGTAGTCTCAACCTAATGCAGTTGAGATCAGATCTGTAATAAATGGCGACACCACCTCCTCGACTGCCACGATCATTACGAAATAACTGATAGCCCTCCATTGATACAGCACTGTCATGACCACCATCATGACCAAGAGTAAAATGGGATGGCAATGCGTTTGCCACCGCGGTAAAGCTACGCGAAGGCGTGCGCAACTTCATATAATGCGACTAAGCTTAGAACAGGATAGTACCACATTTGATTTCCTTAGTGAACCTGTCCTGTTCATAAAATCGTCACAGTCTAAACCGTTGGACGGTCGGCGGATCATTTTTTTATACTTATGATTCGACGAGCGCGATTTAAAGACAAGTTAAAATAATTTTAAAGAATTAGTTAATAAAGATCGCTTCAATCACTCATCACATGCATAATGCACAATGGCATACCTTTAGGTAGCATTTTTTTTATATGTATGTTTTCATACATTTACCTCTATAATTCAAATTGTAAGCATTTGATATTATTACCACAACTAAAATTGATTTTCCAATTACTATTCAATGACATTATGACTTTTTTTAAGGTGAGGGAATATCACCAACTCAAAGAAGAGGCTGCTAAGAGATCTGCAAGATATATGCAAGAATTAGATTCTGTGAACAGAGAGCAAAAAGCGGATCAAGATCGTCTGGATAATATCACCAGAATGAGGACCGATGCTGAGAACAAATATAGGCAAAAGATGCATGAAAAAGAAGAAATGGAGAAGAGAATTGAAAAACTGGCTGAACATATCAGGTAGGGCAACAATGATGATGCAGCCGGATTTTAAACTCAAATCTAGGATATATGCTGACTCGGCACCCACATAAGTGACACCTGATGTCTTGCCGAAATATCATCCAACACCTTCCTGCATTTCAGAATGAGCCTTAATGTAAACCTACAGGCACTTAATGCTTTTAATGCTGCCTGGCTGTTAGAGCAGATGGCGATCCGCCTTCTATGCCCCGCCTTCAGTATTGTAGCATTAGAGCTATTAAATTGTACATTGTCAACGTCTATATAATTATAGGTCTGAGCATTTAAGTTTTATTTTTACATTTATTCAGTTCATGTCTAAGGATATGTAAAAAAGTCTTGTCTCTCTTTTAGGACAAGTGAGCAAGCCCTAAGCGATCAAAAGCAGCTGAGAGCCGAGCTGCAGGCAGATGTAGGTTCCTCTAAAGATAGAGTTCATGAACTGCAAAAACAATTAGATACAGTGGTAGAACAATTAGGAGATGCTAGAACCGATAAACATGAAGATGCAAGACGAAAGAAGAAACAGGAACTTGTTGAGAGATTCAAAAGCAATTTTCCTGGTGTGGTGAGTTTCAATTTCCACTGTCTAAAAAAATTTTGAAATCAATCCATTTCTTTATCTAATCTTTGATAAGAAATTTGCCATTTATATTATTAACTTTAGAATTAGAGTATTGTATTTATTTAGAAGGTCATATTTTCTTACTTCTTGCCTTTTCTTTCAGTATGATCGGATGATCAACATGTGTCACCCAATCCACAAGCGCTATAACGTTGCCATCACCAAGACTCTTGGAAAATACATGGATGCTATCGTTGTTGACACGGAATATACCGGTAGGCACTATAAATTGATTACAACAAACTATAAAACTTCATTACTATTTGCCAGCATTTTATTTTGTTCAATATGTTTTCAGGTCGTCAGTGCATAAAATATTTGAAAGAACAGATGCACGAACCAGAGACCTTCTTGCCTCTGGACTACCTCCAGACCAGACCTCTGAAGGAACGATTGAGGAATATTACTGATCCAAAAGGTGTGAAACTGATCTACGATGTGCTCCAGTTTGAACCCCAAGCCATTGCCAAGGCTGTGATGTTTGCCACTGGCAATGCTGTGGTATGTGAAACTCCTGAGGATGCGATGAAGGTTAGTGGGTTCTTCCTAATCCTCACTAAAAGAAATGATTTGTTATAAAAACATACTTTGTCACATCAACAAATTAAATACAATTTTATGTTTTTTACTAATTTGATTTCAGTATTGTGGTTTCATAAAATATTAATTTTAAGTTTTACACAATATAATTTTGTTAACAGCGTCAAGATACAAAGTTGGTTCTAGTATTTTGAATTAGATACTACTGGATAGGCGACTTTTTTGTTTTCTTGTTGTATTGTTACCCAAATTTCTGAGCTATAGAGTTTTAAATGTACTGTTTATATTTCAAAATTATTTTTTCTGGATCTCATTGTTCAGTCTGGAATTGGTATTTTATGCTTACTATTTTTATAGGTTGCCTATGAGCTAGGAGGGCGACTAGATGCAGTCGCTTTGGATGGCACCTATTATCAGAAGTGTGGTATTATTTCTGGTGGTAGTTTAGATCTGGCCAGAAGAGCAAAGAGATGGGACGAAAAGCATATGGCTCAGCTGAAAGCCCAAAAGGTATGATGGAAGGCGATCATATTATGAAATTAATTGACTTTAGATTCAAAGGGTTTTTTGGGTATTGGAGCGCACTATAATTTCCATTGATCTTGCAGGAAAAATTAACCGAGGAGCTTCGAGAAGCGATGAAGAAATCTCGTAAAGAATCGGAGCTGAATACCGTCGATTCTCAAATTAGAGGACTGGAAACAAGATTGCGATATGCAAAGACTGACATGGAAAGCACTGTGAGTATTAATAATTGTTTTAGAGTAATGAACGTAAGCGATATCTAGGCATTTCCACACAACAAATATGCCCCCAACAAAATCTGGACTCGTCGGAGAAGGCCGTCTAATGCCGCTCAGCATGCCATTGTCGGTTGTAATATTTATTTATTTGGCACCTATCTAACCTTTGGCGACGATGATTTGCAGCAAGTGGAACTACTAGATGCGGACGGTATTAGTCCATTTCACGCACTATGTGGTACATCCTTATAGTTGCATACCAAGCGTCAGCAACGACTCGAATGGGTCATATTCTGTTTCGAAGGGCCAGTAGTCGCAGATGACGATCTTGCCCATCTGTAGTTCTACGTGCTCCAGAACCTCTAACTTGCTGCATTCGCCCTTCTTCGATCCATGCACAGCAATTTCTCAGAAAGGAGGACCACGTTCTCGTTGGCCTAGAATCCGACCTCATTCAAAGTGGGTTTGCAATATAGTAGAAGATCCGAATATAAGACCTTCACCGAACTGGTTAATGGATGAAAAGCATTTTATATTAAATTTAATATGTTAAAAAACATATCGCGAGTGGGTTGGCTGAAAAATTTCAGTCCAGGATATGATTAAATATTGAAAAATTAATTTTTTTTAAACATTTCACTGGTTTGGTTAATAGACAAATCACATACCAATCGAAAGTATGAAGCCCATAGAATATGCAAACGTTAGGTTCGCTACGTTTTTCTCGTCCCAACTATTCAATGGCCGAGCTACACGCAGCTGCTATGCTGCGTCCTTTGTTAATACACGGGATAGTTCGCCCGGACCTCTCTGGCGCACGTAATCACTGGCAGCAATATTTTGATCTTTAAAATACGACAACGAATTCAAGACTGATTTTTTGCAGACAACCTTATATCGACCTGCAATAAAATTATCTTTATTTTGATATAAGTTTCATGCATTAACCACACCGGTGCAAATTATTATTATTGATTTACCTGTTTATACCTGCTACCCTATAGTTGGGACAGGAAAAACGTAGCCAACCTAACGTTTGCATATTCTATGGGGTTCATACTTTCGATTGGTATGTGATTTGTCTATTAACCAAACCAGTGAAATGTTTTAAAAAAAAATAATTTTTCAATATTTAATTAATCATACCCTGGACTGAAATTTTTCAGCCAACCCACTCGCGATATGTTTTTTAACATATTAAATTTAATATAAAATGCTTTTCATCCGTTAACCAGTTCGGTGAAGGTCGTCTTATATTCGGATCTTAGACTAATAGATTTATAGTTTTTGGATCGACAAAAAGCCATACTTTGCTTTTACACATAGTATAGCGTTTTTTTGAGGTGCAATGTTTGTAAATAGCGTCTGAATCTTACATAAGGAAAGAGAGGGGATACCGCACGCCCGTTTGCATTAGTTGCGACCGAAAATGAATAGCTATTTGACAGCCGTCAAAATATTTTCTTACGATATTTAGCGTTTTTAAGACCAATCATTGTGAAATATTGTGGTGTGCATAATGGTAGGGTGTGCAGCGTACGGTTGTAAAAGCCACAACAGTAGGAAGGAGCCAAGAATCACGTATCCAGGTAAATTTAATAGCGCTTTGGTACATTTTTGGTGCCATTTGGTAACAGAAATATCTGTCGCGCGTTCCGTTCTCTCTTTTCCATCGAGGTAGAATCCCAAGGAGACGCTATAAGGTTCAATTTCACATAACAAAAACGGTAGCAGGAGGCGTGGCTAAGTGTGGTAACAATATGGATGCCTCGCCAGAGGCGGATTACTTTCTTATGTAAATAATTTTGAAAATTCACAATGATGATTTAAATATGAAGTATTGGGTTGATTTTTCAATCTAATGCGAAATTCATAGTTAAGTATATGAAAAAAACACAGGCTTTGTAGAGACGACATTCATCATCAATTGAATAATACAACTGTATTATTGCTGCGATACGTTACACTTTACTGAGATAAAGATTACAAATGCGGTCCTGTACATTGTTTATTTTTTTGCATACATACCTATGAAATGTAATTCCTGTCGATTTCTTCTTATCCATGCCATCTCTGCTAGAGCAACTACGATAAGCGCATGAAACCATTATTTCCTTTATGAATTCACTAGAATATCACTTAAAAATAACTAAAAATCTCGGTAAAAACACTCAAAAAAAGCAAACACCAAAGTGTCAAAGAAACGTCAGCTGTTTGACATAAGTGTCGAATCAATATGGCCAACTTGCACCTGCTTTCAGCCACGTTATCGCGCCTCCATGGGATTCTACCTCTATGCTCTTTTCCCTTGTCTAAAGTCTGAATCAACAAGTGCTTGATGTGTATTAGAGATGGGTACTACCAATCTATGCACACATTTTTAATGCGAATATCCCTTTTTTTCCTAGTTGTTGGGATTCCATTTGTAGTAGTAGTAGTAGCAAATACGTATATAATAATGATAAAATTATTATTATTTTAGAAAAAGCAAATCCAGACTGTGGAGCGTGAGATCAGCCGTCTTAACGAAGAGATGCAGAAGTACAGCCCCCAAATCGAGGCGATCGAACGTAGCATGCAGACGCGCGAGCAGCAGATCGAAGAGATCAAACTGAAGATGAACAGTGTGGAGGACGTCGTCTTCTCGGATTTCTGCAGGGAGATTGGCGTGAAGAACATCAGGCAGTACGAAGATCGCGAGCTGCGAGCCCAGGAGGAGCGTAAGAAGAAGAGACTCGAATTCGAGAAGCAGATCAACAGGATCACCAGCAACCTCGATTTCGAAAGGAGCAGGGATACGCAGAGTGAGTTTCTCTGATGTAAATAAGGGGGCAGCCCCCCTGGAAATTTTGTTTTGAGGGTATTTTAAATACTTTAGAAGACGAAGAATATGCATATTAGGTCACACAAGTATTTTTCTTTTTAGGAGGAGGTTATAATACATATGTGAGAGTTGTTTGCAATGGTTCAGTTTTTTTTTTGACTATTAATCTTGACACTTCTGAACTGAATAGAATATGAGTATGAAGAAAAAGAATAGTTCTAGAGAAGTGTCGACGTATTTTTTAAATTTCCTCATAGATAATTATACAAAAAATTGCTAAATGCGGCGGTTTTTTTTGACTAAATTTACGCTCTTGTTCATCACCCTGTATACAGTTATTCTGAAGTCTGGATCGATGTTTATCTAGATTGAGCTTTTAAGAAGACAAAAACCATGTTTTTGCGTGAAAATTATTAATGTACAGGATCAGAAACGGGTACAGTCAGCGGCGGCGCGTCGGGCCTCCCCCCTCCCCCACTTTTTATGAGGAGTTAAAAAAATAAGTTTATTTTTCATCCATTTATGTGATCTATAAATAAACAACGGCTATAAATAAACATTCAAAATATCTTCAAAACATTTTATTTAACGCTTTATGGTAAGTATGAATCGAAAATTGTGATTGGAAAAACTATAGCTAAAATACCGATCTCTCTCCCCCCTTTCTAATTTGACAAACTCATCTGAAGATTGACGTTTATTGGTTGTTTCCCCCCCCCCCCCCCCACTTTTTCGAGGCACCCTGGGTACAGTTAGAGCCTTGCATCAAAGAATCGAGCGCCTAGCGGGACACTGATAAAAGCGCTACCAAAACAAAAATATACAAACTACAGATTATGAATGAGATGAGGTTCATTCATTTCTGGAGTGAGATAGATATTGTTTTGGACACAATTAATATCTGGTGGTTTTGGACGAGATATTCATCGTACACTCCCTTAGGTCTACCATAATCGTATTTCTTGAGAGTTTGTTGGCACCATTGAACACGAAGTTGTTTTTGGGCTTCTGAGAGATTATAGGAAACCCAGCGACAACAAACTTTCCTTCGAGACAGATAAGGTCCTTATTTCGTTTGCACACTGCAAGCTTCAGAATAATTTGGAATCTTTAAAAGCACGGAAGTACAATTATACATGTTGCTGTTTTTTTTTTCTGCTAGCAAACCTCAACGTTAAAGCCCTGAAGATAGCAATAAACATTGCCGAAAGCTTGACTATTAGTACAAAAGTTATGCAGCGATCCTTCACCCCATAGTCTGGTGTGTTTTACTGACGGGCTTCTGGAGGGAAAAGGAGTACAGTGAAGCTTTGCGCTGGGGACCTACACGACAGTCGTCCAGGCGGAGATGTACCCCATATTGATGATGGCACACCCGACGGAAGTCGAACAGTGTTCAGATCAAAGCATATGTATATACACTGCTCAAAATAATTAGCGGAACACATATTCACTTCTCAATAACTTTTTTAATTGAAACGATATACATATCTGGTAACGTATATCTTAAAGACTTGCATTTTGTTTGAATAAAATGCAAAAACAAAGCATATTTGCCACATCACTCTTAAGATAACACTTCCTGTTTAAAGAAACGACAAGAAACCAAACAAGGAAATTAATTCAAAATACTGTAGTGTGCTTTGGAATAGTAAACAATGTTGACAGTTCATCATTAATTGTTAAGTTTTACCCTGGTAATCGAAATGAGGCATTTAAATGAGACAGAAGTTGTTCGCGTTGTTGTTGCTGTCGAGAATGGCACCAGTATTCGTCAAGTTGCAAGAAATTTTAACGTTAGCCCTTCCGTCATCCATCGTGTGTGGAATCGATACCTAGAAACCGGAGAATACAAAAGACGCGTTGGACAAGGTCGTAAAAGGAAGACAAACCGAATTCAGGATCGGTTTTTAGTCTTATCCTCCTTGCGTACCCGCACATCTACAGCAAAAGATCTTCAAGTTAGGCTTAGAACAACTCATGGCGTGGAGTTATCCGACCAAACAGTTAGGAATAGACTGAAAGAAGCCAACCTGAGACCAAGAAGACCTGTGCGAAAACCTGCTTTAACTCCGTACCACATAAGGACTCGTTTAAATTTTGCTCGTGAACATGTCGCATGGCAGCTTCGACAGTGCAGACCAGTACTCTTCACAGATGAGTCACGATTTCGTTTGAGTCGTTGTGATGGTCGAGTACGTGTATATAGACGTCCACATGAACGCCATTCTGCTGCTACCATACAAGAAGTCGAAAAATTTGGTGGTGGATCTGTGATGGTTTGGGGCGGAATTAGTCTTGATCAAAGAACAGAACTTGTGGTAGTTCCTGGAAGACTGAACGCTCAAAGATACATCGATCTCATTCTGGAGGATCATGTTATACCAGCCGCTTATGGGATAGGCCAAAATTTTGTGTTTATGTAAGATAACGCAAGACTTCATACTGCAGCCATCACCATGAACTTCCTTCGGCACCACGGGATTCATACCATGAATTGGCCTCCGCTAAGTCCAGATCTAAATCCCATTGAACATCTTTGGGATTTGTTAGATAGACGAGTTCGAAGGCGCCCAGATCCACCTCAAACCCTCCAACAGCTAACAAATGCACTAATCGAAGAATGGGAAAATATACCGCAAGAAGACATCCGTAGGCTCGTACGAAGCATGCCTCGGAGATGTCAAGCAGTAATTCGTGCTAATGGAAGACATACGCGTTATTAATGTTAACACACGTTAACAATTTTAGGTTGTACAGGCAAGAGATGCTTGCTTGCCCCACTTTATTTCTTGTAGTTCTTTTGAATTGGTGCCGTAATCTTGAAAGTGTCATGTAAAATTTGTTTTGATTTAGCAAATTTATTCGAAGAAAATGCAAATCTTTCAAATAAGTGTTATTACATTTGTATATTGTTGCAATTAAAAAAGTTATTCAGACGTTAATAAGTGTTCCTCTAATTATTTTGAGCAGTGTATATATACATATATGCTCTGACAGCCAGGCAGCTCTGAAATATCATCAACTCTGGCTCAAGAATGTTCTGTCGTCCTTCAGAAACTAGCAGGCCACAAGGTGACCTTGTTGTGGGTCCCTGGACACGTTAGTGTACCGAGTAACGAGAGAGCGGACCGTCTAGTTAGGATAGGGGCCGACAGCCCCTGCATCGGCCCAGAGCCGATGCTTTGAATAAGCAGGCGCCAGCTCTATGTTGCTCTGGACAAGGGCGTACAAGGAACTGTCGAAAGCCTGGTTAGAAAGAGACGACTGCAGGCAAGCTAAAAGATTCATTGCGGGCCCTGTAAAGAGCCGAACGCCATGGCTTCTGAATAAAGGCAGAGAGCGCTCAATCTTTTGGTTGAGGTTCTCACTGGCCATTACCGGC
Organism: Callosobruchus maculatus; assembly: GCA_951848785.1. NCBI lineage: Eukaryota > Metazoa > Arthropoda > Insecta > Coleoptera > Chrysomelidae > Callosobruchus > Callosobruchus maculatus. The sequence goes on from CATOUR010000083.1 coordinate 6,494,499, forward strand.
TGATTAGACATTTGGGGACCCTATCTGCTCCAGATGCTGGGTGGAGGACGAGACAGCGTTCCACTTCCTGGGCAGATGTGAGGTGTATCGAAATCTCAGGGTTGTGATATTCGACACGACGGAGTTCGGGTGGGATGGTCGAACATACCGACTTTCGTCAGGAGGTCTGGTAGGTTCGACAAGTAGCTTTCTAGCACGGTGTTGGTTCAGTGACGCCAAAGGTGGCAGTGATCTTCGTTTTTTCAAAATTTTGTCCACAACCCCAAGATTTTTCTCCGTTTCTAAAATAAAACTTCACCTGTTTTAAGATAACGTGAGCCGCTGGGAACGTACGGTGAACGACGAAGAAGAAAAGCTAGAAACGTGCAAGAAACAGGAGGCGAAGCAACGCGACGAGATCGACAAAGAGCTGCAGCAGGTGGAACAGCTGAAGGTGTTGCGTCTGAACAAGAAACAAGAAGTAGAAGCGGCTGAAGAAGAAGTGGGCAAAGCGAGACGAGAGGTGGGCGCCATCGCCAAAGACATCCAAGCTGCTCAGAAAGCTGTCATGTCGCTGGAAGCCAAGATCGAGGGGAAGAAGAGCGAACGACATAACATTCTCATGAGATGCAAGGTGAGCATTGTGGATATTCCAAAATGGTTTCCAAACTTTAGAATTCCATTTAACTTCCCACACCGATACATTTTGAGATAATACGCTTTTTGAGCGTTTTTTAATATCTACTTATGTATTTCCGTCGGTTTGTCTGCCGGTCTGTCTGTACGCGTCTTTCTTGACACGTAATCTCAGTAACCGCATGCATGGATTGTGATGAAATTTGGGCAATGATATGATGTGGGGTTTTAGTAGGTAATGTTCCTATAATTTTGAAAATCGGTGCATGGGCGGCAGAGTAATTAGCAAGAAACCAAAAATTTTAAATATTCCTCAAACTGTTTTTAGGCGTTTTAGGGGTTCCTGATCATTTTCTACTTTTTTGGGCGGAGGTGAAATGGGTGGTTGGGAGGTGGGAGGTTGTAAAACTGCAAAATTTGTTGTATTCATAATAGGCTGTCCACTAACCTGTGAAAGAAGGACCTAGGGTCATACTACACTTTTTTAGGTCCATCCGAACATTACTTTGCCTATTACAGAAACCAAGGGACAGAATTTTCTGATGTAAACATACGAGTATTGCTTCAGATCGTTCTGTATTGTGTAACAAGGAAACTATTGGATTGGTTTTAATGAAATTTTTATAAATAATAAAAAAACTGAAAATATAGCAACAGGTCACACTTTTTTGGTTGGGCAGGCGATGATTTGGTTACAAGGGGATCACAGACTATAGCGTCACGCTATGGGAAAATAATACACTGGTATCACCGTAATGTGTGGAAGGAACTGAATCAATCAACTTGGCTTCATTTTTTGGCTAAGCTTGAACAGGGATTTTACTATGCTCCATAGACTCTTTTGACATGTTTTAAGAGCAGATACAAAAATAAATAATTTTAAAAAATATTCTTTGGAATATGCAGTTTATACTATTGCATTAAAAAAATAGGGTTGACGACCATTTGAATTAGTTATTAGTGATTTTAATCATGGTAGCCGAAATTGTTTCGGGAATTAAGACCATATTGAAAACTGGCAACAGCGCGCTATTTTGTAAACTCATAACCTCTCTCTTCACACAAGGCCATAGTGACAGTGATGTTAAGTGCACAGTGTTCGTCGGTTAGGTTATGTTGCTTTATTGACTATCATTTGTGTGTTACCTTCTGATTTATCTGAGAACCATTGACATCTAAGACCTCAATGCAGAGAAATGCGCTGGTGACGGTATGATTAAGTAATTAAAATGGAGTCAAAAGTAGTAGACTAGCTAGTGTTTATCGATATTATCTACTGACAAAATGGTTTTAGGGCCATACTCATAGTCGTCTCTTAAGTATCACTTAAGGTCCACTTGGGTAATACTCAAGTATGTCTTGCCCTCCTTCCTTGTGCATCTGTTTCCTAGAAAACATCTACGAGACGACAGGAAAACATTCGGCGACGTTCGTCATTTTTCAAGTATAAGTCAATTTGTAATGCCGATGCCTGCGCATTTTGATCTTCTCTATTATCTTTTTTTGTTTTATGCCAGTATTTCGTGTTTCTCGCCGGACATTTTTCTGGATGTGACAGAAACTAACAACACTTTACTTCAAAATTAACCTGCAAAATCGCCTTGAATGCATATCATGTTGACATTGTTCAATGTCATGTTGACATTTCGTTACGTGAGTAGTACTCAAGTAAGCCTTACGTGAGTGACACTCGAATATTAAGGGTCTCTTTTAAGTGTCAGCTATGAACAGGGTCCTTGGATATCATAAAAGAGCCAAAACATTATCTTACATTACCTTAGGTTTAAAAATTTTTGCGTAATAGTGCCTACCGAAATTTGTATTACCGGAGTCTAAAGTTGTGTCATATTTTCAGATGGATGACATTGCAATACCTATGATTGTTGGGAATATGGAAGACATTGTAGCATCAGACCCATCACAATCATCTTCTGGCACAGATGCAAATAGTACCAGTCAACAATATGAGAAAGAGTCCAGGTAGGAATATCATCTTAGAGTAAAATATCTTTACCTGATTTCAGAAAGCTCAGAAAAAAATTCCTCTATTTCAAGGCTTCATAAAAACGCATGGAAGATGGAAGTTTTGTATTTTTATTGTGATACACATATGTTTTCCAAGCGCTTATTCGTTACATGTTTTGTAAAAGAAGAATATAATAGCTCAATATCGTATTATTGATATTGATGAAACGGAACCTTAGGATTTGTTTTGTTTCAGAATCAAAATAGATTACAGCAGCCTATCAGACCATTTGAAAGACTTGGACGACAAAGACGACATAAAGAAAACCGCCGACAAATTGTTGAAATCCATCCACAATCTCCAGGACACCCTGACGAAGATCCAAGCACCAAACTTAAAAGCGATCGAAAAGCTACAACTGGCCTGTGGAAAACTGCAGTCCACCAACGAGGAGTTCGAGAACCTTCGAAAACAGAACAAAAAAGCCAAGAACGCGTTTGAGCGAGTGAAACAACAGCGGTACGAGAGGTTCTCCAGATGTTTCGATCACGTGTCTAACGAAATCGACGGTATTTACAAGGCTCTGGCTCAGAACCAGTCCGCTCAAGCATTTCTGGGAGCTGAAAACCCAGAGGAACCGTACTTGGATGGTATCAACTATAATTGTGTTGCACCTGGAAAGAGGTTCCAGCCAATGTCTAACTTGTCAGGAGGTGAGTGAAAATTTTCGTTTTTGAGAATGTTTTTTGAAGGTTTTATGATGTCTAGATCATGAAAATCTATGGCACTACTTCCGATAGTGTCCCTGTTGTCATTTTGATGAAAATTGAAACTTTTGAAAATCGAGTGCAGTAGCGTCTAATTAGCAAAACATTAAAATTCTCGTAACTGGTCCAAACTTCGTTTTTAGGCATTTTAGCAGTTCCAATTCATTTTCCGTTTTTTAGACAGGGAGTCAAATTGGGGTGGTGTATAGGATAGGGAGGAGACAATTTGAATTTTTTTGTATTCATAAAGAACTGCCCCTTATTCTAAAAAAATACCTTTGTCATATTCTTTACTTTACAGACAACAGACATATTCGAAGATTGCCTTCAAAGGCGTATCTGTTTGATTATCTATTACAGATATTATCCTCGGGTATGGGGGTCAAATTATTGGAATTGTGGGGATTTTGGTGACACCGAAAATTTTCTATTACCGAGAATGTGTAGGAAGTACTGAATGAAGCCACTTGACATAATGGACTAGTATCATGAGGTTAAGAACAATGATTTGATAGTTCTAACCGCTTAGTGCATACAAAAATAACATACTGCTGCATTTCGTTACTTTCTACATCATTTTGTTTTTTAGTAATTCGACTCTAAAGTTTAAAGAAAGGAATTCAAATTCAGCCAATCAGTGCCAACCGCGCGAATCATCAGCAGTGCACTGTTGCCAAGAACAGCTCCGGCATTTCGCGCACCATCAGAATGCAGCAACACAGCACACATATCTGTCTTTTGATTGGCTGTTCGGCTTTAGGGCAGTGACGTCACTGCCCTAAGAGAATTCAAATATTTTCCTTATTTTCACGGCTTTCCTGTGCCCAAAAAAACCGGAGAAAAAAATGAAATGCTTTTTATGACGTACTCTTATCATATGCAACCAAAAAATTCATGATACTAGTCCATTGTTTACTAAAGAACTGTTTTATTTTTTAATTACTAATATTTATTCTCTGAGCGCCCACGTTCACATCGGACGCGCCTCGCTTGGAGCATCGCGCGTTACTTTAACACCAAGCGAAGCGCCACGCTATCGAACCGTTCACATCAGACGCGTTTTGCTGCTCGCTCAGTCCGCGCCTCATCAAGGCACCGTCGTATCTTGTCCGCAAAATGGTGTTATTGGAAAATTCGATTTAGCTTGCAAAAATTAGGAAAAGGCGTGGAAAACGTGTGTGGATGCATGGAATCAATATGTGCACCGAGATGCCCGAACTTACCCGCAAAAATTTTACGAATATTTAAGCATTTTAAAAGAATCATTCGATCTGCTTCTTCATCATCTGGAACGCTACTAACTGGTTATGGGACCAACATTTAAGACGGAACTTCAGCGGTGCAGCGAATAATTATAACATTGAGGCAAATAAATGGTATTACATAATTTTAAAAGTAAAAATCGGATTATTCCTAACCAATTTGCCCAATGAAATCTTTCAGCCAAGTGAAGGCAAGCGTCCAAGAACCGACACTGCGCGTTACCTGGCGCTTCGCATGGCATAGCGCTATGCATACTGCTAAGCGCTATGCGCCCGATGTGAACGGCTGTATCTAAATGTATGGGTTTGTTTCTCTTCGCTTTACGCTAAGCGGAAAGCAAAGCGCGATGCTCCAAGCGAGGCGCGTCCGATGTGAACACGGGCTAAGGTTTTCAATCAAAGAGAGAAGATTCTATGGTGTTTTTAAGGACTAAAATTTCAAATAAACATAGGTGCGCAAACGCTTCGTTACGGATCTACAAGGTGTTGGAATTTCGATATTTCTCAATATTTGAGTTATTCATCTCAAATTTGGAATATAAGATACCCAATAGGAGTTACATAACTGCACCATGTCAAACGGTTGCCAAAATAAACGGGGTGTTAGTTTTTCAGAGGTCATGCTCCCGTTACTTACCCTGAACTTTTTCGAGGTGCGTCGCAAGTAGATTCAAAAGTTTACAACACAATTTTTCCATCTTGTTTAGAACATTTTTATATCTCCGATCCTTATCGTGAAAAAAACAAAACAGGATTCTCTGTTATTGGGTAGATGAAACTAATGTATTTGTTTTAATTTCTTCCTCGGAAACTTAAGTGTTATATCTTATTAAACTATATTTTGTATGACAGGAGAGAAGACTGTAGCTGCCTTAGCCTTGCTATTCGCCATCCATAGTTATCAACCTGCTCCTTTCTTTGTATTGGACGAAGTGGACGCAGCCCTAGACAACACTAACATTGGAAAAGTTGCGAAATATATCAGAGAGAAGACGGAATCGTTGCAGACGATTGTCATATCGCTTAAAGAGGAGTTTTATTCTCACGCCGATGCTTTGATTGGAATTTGTCCCGAGACTGAGGTAAGAGAAAAGAGAGGGCTAATACTAGCCTGAAAAAAATCATTTACATATACAGTGTCACATTGACATTGCAACGCTCTCGAAAATTAAATAATCATTGTCTACTTCTAAGGCCCAGTTTCACAATCATTGGTAACCCCCGCGGTAGTCACTTAACCGACAGATGGAAGTTAACCAGTACTTATCGGATCGCTCTGTTTCAGAAAGAAAACCAGTGGTTAAGCTTATTTATCTTCAAGTTGGCAACACTGATGGGTCGCAGAGCACTCCCATAATTGTTTTGTGAATACAACCTAACCCTTTGGAAAATGAACCTAACCTTTGTATTCATATTTCTGACTTGTGTCACCACAGACTATAATCAAAATCCATCCTCGTCTTAGTCGTCAGTGTCAAAATGCATGTTTTTATAACGTCCAAAGCAAGCTTGTTTCATCGGTTGACCACAACAAACGTCAGAAATAACCCATACTTTATCCTTCGGTCAACTTAACTACTGGATAACCAGAGCTTTTGACGTAAACCGCCGATCATGAAACGGGTGTTTGCTAACCGCTAGTTTTCTTTTAACCTCTAGTTAACTGCCGATTGTGAAACTGCGCCTAACAGTAACCATATAAGGTGTAATAATTATGGTGTTGTAAAATGAGTCAAGCAATAAGTGGTTTGTAAGGCATTAATGTAAGACTGAGTGTTGATTTTGTTGTTCGAAATAACAAAAAGTGATCTACAGTCAAGTCAGTTAAAAACAACTCGGATCTGGATTACAATGATTTTTTGTGGACGCATGATGAACTCCGTACGAGCAGTAGGGCGAAAATTTCTTTGATAAGCCTTCATTGTCCTAGCAATTGGTAACAGGTCACCTCTACCTTGCTTTAGATAGTAACAAATCCGACCCTATTATAGACCTACATCAGTAAGGGCCGGTTTCTCAATGTCAGTTAAATATTTATCTGGAAGTTAATGGGTGTCTGTTAGGTAAATTGTTTGAACAATTGAAGGTTAAACTTACGAATTCACGTAAATCTTATCTGACAGTTGTATCCATAGAAACGCTAACTGGCAGTTACCTATCTGACACTTTTAACAGGACATTGAGAAACCGGCCGTCAGTGATAAAGCCTGCTGACTTACCTTACTCCTGCGATAAGATGTTGGCAGACTCTTTCTGAGATCACCTAATTTGTCACCTATTGAACATGTGTACGATATGCTTCTTCTCGATGAATGACGACTACAGCATACCTACCATTGACCTACAGACCTTTATGTATCGTGCCTCAAAGAGTATCAACATATTAAATTTTCTTATTTTCTCTTCCATGAATTTGTTTCAATAATTGGTAATTTATACTCATACCTCCACAATTGTTTGTCGAAATATAAATGAGATTCATATGTATTAAGTGCTGCAATTTTGATTCTACACAAGTATGTTTAGGCAGTTACAATATAGTGTGTCAAATCAAGTAATCAAATTATTTTTCAAATTATAGGGTGCAGACTGTCTAGTAAGCCAGGTGCTCACTTTTGACTTGACCCCTTATGAGCAAACTTGACAAAAGGAGACCATTCCCGCTACCAAGAAGCAGCGAAAAAAATAAATTATTATTGTTTAGTTTAGTTGTATAATTTTTCATGTTCTGTTTGTTCCATATAGATATGTCATAAGCGTAAAGTACTATAATTATCTTGGTAATAGGTATTAAATTGTAGTTTCGTTTTTATAAAATAAAAATGCTTTAAATTTAAAACTGAACAGTGTGGTGTATTATAATATTTGAGATTGCTACCTTCTGCCCAAAAAAATACGCAGGCTGATGTACAGGGCGATTCCTAAGTTTTTTTTAAATAACTATTTCAAATTTTTTTCCGAAAACTATAGAATCTGACAGGTACAATGCCTGATCGATTTGACAAAAATCCCTCAAAAAAAGTAGCTAAATCCAGGTTACCAAGAAATCTATATTTGATGTAACGGGAATGTTAATTTTCCAGCAACGATGAGAGTTACAGGACATAAGCAAACACATTAGGTGATTTGAGCATAGTGGTCAGGGGTAGATTCATTAATACAGTCCCCGAGGTAATGCAAGGCGCGCTGCGTGTTGTGGAAACGTGGTGTAATGAGGTAGATCTGTCAGTGAACGCTGAAAAGACGGAGCTCGTTATGTTCACTAGGAAAAGGAAGATGGAAGGCCTCGTGAGGCCTACCTTTTGTCAGAACGACACTTGAATTGTCTCAGTCAGTAAAGTATCTAGGAGTCATACTGGATCACAAGCTGACTTGGAGGCAGCACGTGGATTATAAGGTAAGCAAGGCTCGAAACTCATTATGGGCCTGCAGAAGAGTTGTCGGTAGTAGCTGGGGCCTGAGCCCAAAAGTGGTGCACTGGCTCTACACTACAATAGTCAGACCGTCACTAATATATGGCTCCATAGTGTGGTGGACCTGTATAAAGACGGAGGCAACAAGAGCCAAACTTAATAAGGTCCAACGTTTGGCATGTCTTAGTATAACCAGTGCAGTGTGCACAACACCCTTGAGTGCCGTTGAAACATCTGGTAATCCAAGGGGAAGCTAGCAAAAATGGGTTCCGTCTCTGGAGTCAGGGTAGCTGGACTTTTATGAATCCAGGCAAAGGACATTCGACGATTCTAGCAGAGTTGCATGAGGATTGTCCTATTTTGTTGGCGAGGAGCGATACAGTTTCTCCTACGCATCGCTTCAATCGCAAATTGACGGTGGTGTTTCCGTCAAGGGAAGAGTGGAAGTCTAGGGAAAGACAGCTCATCGAAGGAGGAGGACAGGTCTGGTACACAGACGGTTCACTCGCTAGAGAGGGCTCGGGAGTCTACGGGCCCCGTACAAGACTTTCATTCCCTCTTGGGGGGCACACCACAGTATTCCAGGCTGAGGTCTATGCGATACTTGCCTGTGTAAATCGTATTCGGGAAATTGACGGGTCTAGGAGGCGGATTACTATCTGCTCTGACAGTCAGGCAGCCATCAAAGCACTGAGTGCTTGGAAAATAACGTCGGGACTGGTCCTGGAGTGCAGGAGGGCTCTTGACGACATCTCAGCTAAACACAAGGTATCACTGATGTGGGTACCTGGGCACGCTGGGGTAAAGGGTAATGAAATGGCGGATCATCTAGCCAGGATGGGATCCGGAAACAGTTTTGTGGGCCCGGAACCAGCCTTAGGACTGTCTGCAAATTTGGTTAGGAAAACAACTGGAGAGTGGATCCAGAATCAACACTCTCTGAGATGGAACAACATCTCTGGTCATCTCCGTCAGGCTCGGGAGCTATTAGCAGGGCCTGCAGAGAGAATAGGACGATTTTGTCTCTCTCTGGATAGGAGTAACTTGAGATTGCTAGTAGGCTTATTAACGGGTCACAATACCTTCAGGCGTCACTTGTTTGTGATGAGGGTGGTCAACGACCCAACGTGCACGTGGTGTGGTGAAGAGGAAGAATCCTCGGCACACATCCTGTGTCGCTGTGAAACCCTGGGTTATCACAGGCAGACTATGCTGGGCTCAAGAACCTTGGAACCAATAGAGATAAAACGGATAGGACCTAAGAATGTACTTGCCTTTGCCAAAAGGGCAGGTCTTAGGAACTAGCGCGGATAGAGGCGCAAAAGGGCCCATCGTGTGGCCTATGCACCAGCCACATTCCGTGCTGGATAGCCTCTGGTTCTTATTCATTCAAACACATTAGGTAAATGAGTAAAACAAGTGCCAGTTTATCGTATCACTTTATAAAATAAATACAACAAATACAGATAAGGAATAAAATAACATTAACATTAGATTAAGGAGAAAATAACATTAACAACACCAGATTTTCCAAATTATCGAAATCTCCATTATTACACATATTTGCTAGGCTTAATTATTCGAGATAATCATTTTGATCTATTGGAAGAACTAATCATGATTTACGAACAACGATTCACCGTAAATTATGTATCCTTAAAAATGTAATATTTGTAATACCAAATTGCTGTGATGAATGATAAAATTAAATAAGGCACTGCAGAATTTACTTGGTCCAAACTACGAAATTTTAAAATAAAATTTATAAGGCTACAATAGCGATATCATGTATTACAAATATTATGTAGAATAAAACAGAAAAACAGAGTACTTTGGAATCTGCATATAAAATACAGCTATCTATAAAATTGTTTATTCTTAGGATGGATGTTTTATTTACGTGTTGTGGCTATGGAAACATAATCAGAAAACGAAAAAACCTGTATCTTGAGAGTGATGTAGATGATATAAACAATTATTTACAGTTGAGCTATGACAAGAATATATTTGAGCATGAACGTTTTGTACCCTAAAACTATAGAAAATATTCAACATGATTCCAATAGCGATACATCCAAAGATCCTAAAACGGACCTCAAAAAATAAACCGTAATAAAAGACTTAGCTTATTTTAATCCTAACTTTGTAAAACGAAAACCATATGGAAATGTACACCTCTAGCAGATTTATATGACGCTTGGAAGGTATTCGACAACCGTCGAAATGATAGAAATTTTACTAAATACCCAAACTTCAAATTAACATACTTGACCCAAAAAGTTTTGTAATTTTCTCACTCAAAACCTGACTTTCTAATGACTATTCCAAAAATAGTTGCCTCAGTTTAATTTTCTCCCAAAACCGAGTCATGAAATACCAAAACTACCAAAAAAATATCCAATTTTAAAAATCATTTTTTTTTCAGATACAGAATACTTTTGTCAGGCTTTGTCGTTTCATATTTTGAATAAGATCTTGATGTTGGATTGAAATACGTTATTTCTATTGACACCTTTCTAAATTATATCGAAATGGGTTTTCTTGACCTAACCGCAAGGTCAAAATCTGGTGCAAACAGTTAGTAGTGAAAATCAAAAAGTTGTCTAGCTATAATAATCTTCATCCCAAAAACATACATAGAAAAAAATCACACCATTGATGATTTATTACCTGAAATTTATCATAGAACAATATTGCACGATTTTGGCAGACCAAACGATAAAAAAATACAACAAACTTGTTCATTTTCACAGTGTATGTCTTTGGAAAAAATCACGATACTCAAACTATAGAGAATGTTTACATAATTTTAATTTAATGCTTTGGGTTTTCAAAATACAATCTATTTAAGGCTTGGCGCTAGATAAAGTTCTGTACACTTCTATCCTATTCAGTCATTCTGGTGCATTATTGTACAAACAAATTTAGGAACAAAAATTGCTATTACGCTTACCATGTCGCTCATTCGGAGGAAAACCGTCACAACAAAAAACATTAAAATATACTCTTTCATGGTAAAAGATTCCTGATATACTAAATTTTTTACTGGAAAAACGATTCCTCTGAACTTGCGCTACATTGCGCGAGATGGCAATAAGTGTCGTTTTTCCACAGAGCCAAAGTTAGCGAGGCTTTGGATCTAAAGTGGCATTTCTCAGTTTTGTTTCAGCTATCGAGGTGAAGCGCATGCCAAATAAAAGAAAAACGTCACATTTCAAGTTACAACAGCCAGCGTGAATGTTTTTTTTTTTTTTTTTTTGGGAGAAAACCGTATTATTTTGTTTTGTGTCTTTTTTTCAGAAGTGAGAAGTAATTTAGTGGTAATTATTTCAATTCAACATTGCCACATTTCAATATGTGACAGTTTTCTATCGGATAACTTAAGTTTCATGTTGTAATATTTTAAGGTGTGACACTTTTCTGAAATAATAAAACGAGCAACTTACTAGCGGTTCGAAAAGTGCCAATTTTCCACTGAATGTTTTCTTTTATATAATATTATCTCAAGTTGTGAACTGCTTTAAAAATACATAAATTTACACATAATTTTCTAGTCTAACAACAAGGATTATGGAACAAGTAGGGATTTCTCAAAATATCTCACAGAGCAGCATTCAGAACAGTTAAATCCAGTAGTTTTTCAAATGCCAGCCGGAAACGAAAACCGCGAGATCTCCATCCGTCAATTCAATGAACAAGTTGGAACAAGCACCCAAATACCGGTTTTGTAGGTTGAAGATTAGACGAACTCACTACACACGAAAACGAAACCTCGCCCCAATCCATTAAGTCAAGGAACATGTTAGAACAAGCAGCCAGACACCAGTTTTGCAGTTTGAACAACCAAACGAAGCTACTACAGAACGAAACCAATGCTTCACTTGGATTATTATAAAAATAAGATTCAAGTTAAGTGTGATTAATTTTATTGTCATTTATTTGATTAAACCAAAAAAATCCTTAGGGATGTTAATGCAGAGTTTCAAAGTCTGATTTCTTGATATATTTTTGATAAATGGCTTTTCATCTACTTTAAGGAACAATAATTCTGTTAATTTTCTCATTCTTAATAAAATTAGAACCATAATGCATACTTGTTTTAATGTAGTACCTACTGTTGCGATTAATTTGAAACGTAATACGTTCATCAGTACTTTTGTGCAAAATGTTAAAAGAAAAGCGACACTTTTATGCATTTTATTAGTTCAAGCATCTTTTTTTTATTATTTAAAGGTGATATAAAGTTATTTCTATAAATCCGAGCATTCAATACCCCAAAAAAGATCTATTGCAAACACAAAATGATTAGGATCAAAAATATCGTACTGAAATGTAACTGAAAAACTTCAAACTGCTCTGCTGTAAAATCTGCACTTTTCGAGTTATGACGGTATTCCTCCGGATGACCGAATTGTGTTCTCTACAAATACACTCTTCTTGAAGATGCACCAGAGAGTTACGATAAGTAGGAGAGTCTATTGTAAAATGTCGATCAATTTGTCATTGCATACCAATAATGCCGAACTTATTTGTTTATCCACTCCGTACGAGTATACTTCTCTATCACAGCAAATTATTTAAATTCATCGTTTCTTTAGTCATGTTAAGATGTGGTCTTCCATATGCAACTTATCCTTGCTCTACAGTACTTTGAACAACACAAATAATACAAGAATTTGTAACAGTCACTCTGCAAGGGTGTTAAAACAATTTATCGGCAAAAAATAAATAATTTTGAGATCAAACAAGTCTCTAGAGATAATTTAGCCTTAAAATTACGAACTGAAGGTCAGAACAACAAAAATTAGAGTTTTTAATTTTTAATATATGGTGACAATCACATTACTGGTACACATGTGACAAAATATACAGCACGTTCACACAAACACGTGGATGATAATTTTTTGAGTCCTTAATTCATCACCTGAGAGCAGATTTGAGTATTTGGAAGGTAAGTATACAATGAAAAACAGGGTTCTTTGGAACTGACAATGTTGAGGGTATATTCTTTGATCATAGATAACCCAACTTTCCTAAAACGATTATATGGAATATAGATTCAATTTGCTGATAATGTTTTAACAAGACGACTTTAATTTCATTAATACATTTTTGATCTCGAACATATTCCCCCAACCTGGTATTTTTTAAAATACTTGCTCTTTCACTATTGACCACCCCATTACCTGCTTTGCAGCTGTGTCTGCCCCCCGATCACCTCTTTGAATGGACCTCCGTCCACGTCAAAATCCAACACTAGAAGCTTAGTTTCCTCGGTTCCATTCCTACTGCCTACAGCGCATACCTGCACAAAAAAAGAGCAGAGTTAATCAACAGTTATTATGGTTTTTATTGCTGCTTATCTCATATTGTTTTCCGATTTTTACTTCCAGAGTCAACAGAGTTACGGACAGAGACCAGATTATTTGCAACTAAAGTTTTTCGATTAACAGGCTCAAATTTCGTTTTCTGAAAAATATGCAACGCACTCAGATTTGCTATGAAACCAGGTGACCGTGGCGGCCATTCAGTGGGTCCACCACGACCTATCGATTTGTTGCATTGCAGGAAACAGCATCGTTAAATGCTGTCGTGAACTCAAGGTCCGTAGGAATAGCTAAGTTGTCAGACAACAGAAAAAACACCAATCCAAATCGATAGCACTCAGAGTCCGTAGATAAAGCCAAATTTCGAATCTGCGTGCACTCAATAGTCCGTAAAGAAAGCCCAATTGTCAAAATAATTCACCAAACAGGAGCGTATCGTTTTAAAGCCGCAAAGACAGACAGACGACTGAATAAAGGCAACGAAAGCAATCTATGCAAGAAGACATCACAACAATATCATAGCTATCTCTTTCTAATATCGTTTACTGCGTTAGCGTTAGCTTTTTTTGTTGTCGCTCAGGTAAAAACCGGTTTTGAAGAATGCGCTCCTTGTAGTTTTTTAGCAAGAAAGGATCTTTTTTAACAAATGTTTAATTTATGGAACGTTTTTAACGTCCGTTATTGCGGTACTGACAACTATTCTGCTATTAGCGCGATAACATAAGGTATTGATGAATTGAAAATCACATCGCTAATTTCAAGAAATCTTCGCCTCTTGTCTTTGAAGGTCTATTGGAGCGAAAGTAGCCCCATTAAGTACTACTTTTTTTCAATGACTGTGATAGCTGAGAGTCTGAAGAAGTTTTTAGACCTACTTAGAAATCATGAAACCACCTCCTTGAATTTTTAATTGCGAGTCGAAGATTTAAGTCATAATTATCAGATCATAAATTTTTCACTTTACACTAAAATTTTCATGACTTTCATCAAAGTTACGAAGCCGATTATTTTATGTATAAACAGTAAACTCTTGGAGATTAATTAGCAAAACAGAGAATTTGGAAAAGTCTTGTAGTTTTTCTTTTGGAATAATTTTAAGTTGTCGAGGTAGAGAATTCTCTAAAATTCAGAAAAAAATTCGTAACTCGGAAACTACAAAAAATTGCATAACATATATGTGGGAGATTCAGATATGTGTGCTCTATCTCTGGACTTCCGCTTGACACTATTTTTTGGGACAATCTGTATAATGAAAAATAAGATGGGACCGAACACAGATATCTGAGGTCTCCCGGTATGTTTAATTTGTCTGAAATTATATTTTTAGATAATTTAACAATTTGTACCATTATTCAAATAAGATTTAAACCAATTTAGTGTAATCGCAAAGCTCTTATGAACAGACCAATTTTCTCAGACAATGGTATGGACTCACCAGTTTGGTGTCGCTGGCGCGTATCCTCCAGACGACGCCACCTGCGCCGCCACTGTCCAGCGCCACCAGATTGCGCACGAATTCGCCCGTCTTTACGTCCCACAGTTTCACGGTGCCATCGTCCGAAGATGTGATCACAAACCTGTTGTTGAATTGTAGGCACGTCACAGCTGATTGGTGCTTGTAGTGGCCTGCAATAATGAGATGCTTTAACTTAAAATAAAATAAATACCCATGTGGGGTCCTTTAGAGACTCCAGCAAAATATGTGATATTAAATTAGTGCTATTAAGTTTACATAAGAGAATAACAAAACTACACTTCAAACGAGTTTACTAAATAGTCTAGAAAAGAAAAAAAATATTGGATGCTAAAAATATCCAACAAATATTTGAAGAAGAACACTTTCTGTAGCAAAACAGTTTTCTGCAGAAGTATCACTGCCACAGTCAGTTTTAGCATCAAAATCCCATTTTTCGGCTATCTCAACTAAATCATGTTGTTTTAGGGGTCGCGTCAATTCCAATCATTTCGACGACTTTAAATAATTAAAAAGCAATATATATACCACGCTTTTAAAATGAAAATTGGGTCCTAAATGACCGTCCGGGGTACCAGCGGGGCCTCACAAAAACGAAATCACGTGTCATTCTGCTGTACTCGCTGCGAAACGTGGCCACATACTGAATTACGGTTCCAAACAACGTTGCCAGGTCGAATTTTAAAAAAGCAGTAGGTTATAGAAAAAATCAGTAGATTTTGTAAAAAAGCAGTAGATTTTTTTGTAAATAAACAGTATAACATCGAACCACAAACAAAAAAACTTAGCACATTTTTTATTACAAAACCACAAAAAAAACGTAATTGCTCAAGTAAAACATAAGCCTAATAAAACTACAAAAAAAAGAACTTTTTACAGCACTGAATCTCTTAATATGGCTTACCTAATAAAACTAAAAAATAATAAACAATACACGCCTTCATTGATTAGATCTGAATCTGACAAGTCTGAATTTCTTTGGCACATGGTACATATTATATTGTTATGTATAGTTTCATACAATCATTTGGCTTCTCGTGTTCATTTTTTATGCAAAATGCCACATCACATACACTTGACGTGGATAGACGATAGCGTATATGCATTTGTTTTCTGAAGATTAGCATCTGAGAAAATTCTTCTCACGTTTGCGGATGAATATGACAAAACTTCAAACTTGCGTATTCAACATAAATTCGGATAATACAAAAAACATGGCACTATGATCTCCAAAAAAGACGCGTTTTTTACTTTTATCCAAAACTCAGTCACAGTTTCCCTTTGATTCCACGTGAGGTCACTATTTCGTATAAGTCGCCACCCATTATCGAGCTATTGAAGTTGATTAGGATTGACTGAAAAGGTTTGGCAAGTGGCATCACTGAAGGATACTGACCATCCAAAGCTGCTGAGGGCTTAACCAATGTTACATTTTTCAGAACATCGCTTTGGAAATCAAACCTGTTATACATTATACATTTTTTTGAAATACATAAAGATTTCTTGAAAACCGGAAAAAGAATCGGTAGATTCCGCCTTAAAAACAGTATTCAGTAGACAAAGACGCAAAAGCAGTAGCTCTACTGAAAAATCAGTAGACCTGGCAACGCAGGTTCCAAAGGTCAACACAACACAAGGACACATCAAGTGGCAGCATTGCCAATGTTTTTAAATAAACACAACTAAACACAGCCGAATACAACAGAAAAGAGAAGAAAACAACTCAAAACAACAGAAAGCAAGCAGGTAACAACTGTAAACGGTAGAAAACGACCAAATACAACCGAATAGAGTCAAAACTAGCTCTAAACGACAGAAAGCAAGCAGATAACAGCGGGAAACAATATAAAACGACTAAACATAGCCGAATACGACAGAAAAGAGCAGAAAACAGCTAAAAACAAGAGAAAGCAAGCAGATGCAACTGCAAACGATAGAAAACGACCAAATACAACCGAATAGAACAGAAAGACAGCCCATAACAACAGAAAGCAAGCAGATAACAGCGCTAAACAATAGAAAACAACTAAACACAGCCGAATACAACAGAAAAGAGCAGAATACAGCTCAAATAAACAGAAAGCAAGGAGATAACAGCTAAAAACGGTAGAAAACGATCAAATACAACCGAATAGAGTCAAAACTAACTCAAAACGACGGACAGTAAGCAGATAACAGCGGGAAACAATACAATACAATGATTGGACTATTTTTTTATTTGTAATGTAATTTGGTGTATTTATTTCTACTTTGATCCAGCTAAATTAGGAAAAATGGACCATATGTTTTCATATAAATCACACGCAATTTTACAGTATCAAACAAAGCTCTGAGTTAGAAAAAACATACTAATTGAGTTATTATAATACTAATGTTTTATATCTAAAATAACGAATTTGAAGGCATGACAGAAATTAAAAAATTCCTTTTAACTGAGAAGAATAGGACATAAATACCCTGTAATGGGAGGTATGCTAGATGTGATTATCCGATTATCTAAAAATCAATTTTATTTTTGGAACTGAGCCGCCCTTACTCTTACCTGACAAGGTCTGCAGACACTGCCCTGTGATGATATCCCACACCTTTACAGTAGAATCTGCATTGCCAGACACCAGAATGTTGTTTCTAAGCTCCATGCCGGAAGTTAGCGATTGGTGTCCCATCAACGTATGCTTGCACGCTCCCGTTTCTACCTCCCACACCCTAATACTAGTATCCAATGAACCACTCACTACATGAACACCATCAAACTGAAAAAAAATTAAACAATGGGTTAGAAATCAATCTCATGATCCATGAGTCACATTACATTATAGTTATGGGATAATTAGCAGTCCCTCATCTATTTTTGAAATCATAAGCGCTCGGAATTCAACTGTGACCAGGAACTCAACAAACACTTCAGACCTTTTACTAAGTAATCATAGGGACATAGCAATAGTAGAATATCTACCAGAAAAAACTCGGTAATAAACAGAGGAACACTTTTTTCTGAGGGTGTGCGAAGAAAGCCCAAAAAAGCTATTGTTTTCAATTTTCCTTGAAAACGATAATGTAAAAAACCTAATACGGACACAAAAACACTGAAACCACACTTCATCAAAATTTCGTCCGTGGTACAGATGTACTTAACATTTTTGTGCTTCTGAGCCTCTTTTTTTCAAGATTACGTTCGGCTTGAAAAAAATGCTACGACTTCTGTTTCTTCCGTTTCTTTTTTTTATAAATTCTCGATTCCTAAATGGGTCTCCAGATATTACTGCACTGATGACCTTCGTGGTCTCATTTTCAAGTAATTTTGAAAAAATGTCAGATATTTTCTAGAAGCTAAATCTTGGTTTTGCAGTTGATAATTTTTTCTTGGTGCTTTTTTAGTATAGTACTATACTATAGAGATTTTTTAACCATGTTAGAAATATCAGTGCCTAATTTGATCCCAAGAGGGTTGAAACGAAATAAAATAGCTCTGGAACTTGAGGTTCTTCTGTTAATAATAAAAAAACATTGCAAAAGTGTCCCCAACTCTTTTTTCGTCGGAGTTACAGTTTATGAGTTAAACAATAGTTTACCTGCAACGCAACGTTGTGAACTTAACGTAAGTTCCCACATGATGCGACACGCAAAAATCTTTCAAATTACTGATACTTTCTATGCCCATTGGGACTGGTGTCATGCTACCATCCGAGAATAGCAAACTTAACGAGAAGCGACAGCCGCCGACAGTGTATTTGATCTTCCTTTGATGTCGAAAGCGCCATTTACGATGACCTATAGCGTATTGAAATCCAAGGTGCAGAAGATGGTAAACAAACAGGATACCACGCACGCCGCCCGAGTAAGGCGGCATTCATTGCGATTGGTCAAAAGGCAATAAACACCTTGGAGGCTTGCCGCTCTGCCGCCCGTCTGGGATGTTGAACAGGGTACAGGGTTGTATTTTATTCAGTCGCTCCGTGTGTTTATCAATAGGCAGTTTTCGTTACTTACAAATTGAGGTTCCGTTTAACGCTATTTGACAACTTTGACATTTGCATTTCGTTTTACGTATATCGTAACCGCTAAATGCCGGTACTGTACGGACGATAGCCATAGCGATTAACGAAGCGACACGCATGCGCAGCACGAATAAAAATTAGATCATAACCTGTTCTGGTTTTGACAGCGACACTGGCTTTGACTTTTGAGTAGATCTGCAACAACAACAATTTATCCGTCGTTTTACAAAAATGTTTCCAAGTTCTTCAAGCTCAAAAAGTGTCTTGCAAATAATAAAAAGAGTCAGGGTTCGTTTCACCGAGGAAGACGACCAAATTTTATTGACAGAGATACTGGCAAACAACCCTTATGCCGAGCCTTCCAAATGGAACCTAGTGGTTGCTAATTTCCTAGAGGCAACAGGAAAATATGTCTCGGTGAGAGGCGTTAGAGAACACATTCAATATGTTCTAAAAAAATTCGAGGAAAAGGAGAAAGAAAACATGTACCGGTGAGTGTCAGAGCATTTTATTTGCCTATTATAGTATGTCTGCGAGTCTATGAGTGCTTTATCTGGGTGTCAGATGATGTAGGATTAGTAAGCATACTGTTTAGTGTGGTCTATATTTTATAAATATTTTTAGTTCAGGGGTTGAAGAACCATATAGTAATTTGGATCACTTGCTTCAAGAGGTACTGGACCTTATTAATAGTATTGTGGCAGAAAAAGAGAAGGTCAAATCAAAAGAAAGGTCTGCTGAAACTGCAAAACAATTGAGGGATGATTTTGCCAGAAAACTTCTAGAACCTGTTAAACTGAAATCAGATCCAATTATTGCCGCAGTTCATAATGAAGAAGGGAACCAAGCGATTTTTCAGGAATCCATTGTGCCTGATAAAAATATACCTGTACAAGTTTTAGCAGGTATGTAATAGCTTCAGTAATAGTAATAACATTTTTATATCATTCAGACACATACACTTCAATGGAATCATAATTTTACCATTTTTGAGCAACTAAAATCTTATATAAATAAGTGTGTATTTGGTAAAAATTTCAGTTTCATATAGCTTTGTCGAGTATTTAAAGAGATTTTCAAAATCAGTCTTTTTAGTTATAATATAGATCCAATATAACAACATTTGGTAGGGTAGCTCAAAAAATGTTGCGATAATTTGCTATAAACAAATTTTAGACTTACACAGTGGTACTGATCAGGAAGTATATGGCACCAATCCAACAGGGAATACACACGAATTGTATTTAACGTTGTTTGAGGCACTTTTCTGTTAGAAAATTTTGAAAAATTAGAAAAAATTTGGCACTTTCTTTCCCTACCTTCGAATTTCTTGTATTAAACACACTAAACATTGTCATGGAAGAAGGTTTGTTATGATATTAGTTATTTTTACGAGAAAATTAATTACAGATGATAATGTTGAAGAAGAAAAACTTCCCGAGTCACTTCAGGAAACAACAACCGAAAAAGAAGGAGAGGCTCAGGCCAATATTGCAGGTATAGTTACTCATATAATTATAAAAATAAATTACTTTGTCAGGTAGCTAATTACACATAAGGACATAAGTAATTAAAGAAATCATGTTGGCGTGGACATAATTTAGGAAGAGTATTATCTAAATCATTTATTTTTATCTATTTTATTTAAATAAGCAATATTTATCAGAATTACATAGAAATTTAATGTCAAGATATACAAAATTACAAGGGGTATCTCATGGTCCATGCATTTGTACACCTCTTTCCACTTTTGGTGATATTTGGCAATGCACCATTGCCATTTCTACTGACATTACCAATCAGGGGCGGATCCAGAATAGAAATTTTTACTGTAATCTAAAGAAAAAATACAGGCTTATGTACAAGGTAATAAGGTTACCTTTTAGGACTATATTTCTTGTGTTCTAGGACCTAGCAGGAAAAGAAAATGTCGAGTGGCAAAAAGCAGCATGAAAAAAACCACCATGCAGTATTTAGAAGAAAAAAATGCTGCAAAGCTAGAAATAAGGAAAATTGAGTTGAGCCTGGAGAGTAATAGGCAAAAACTGGAAAGGGAAAAACTTCAATTCGAACAAGAAAGACTTGCTTTTGAAAAGGAAAAATTTCTCCTGGATAAAGAAGAAAGGAAAGCATTGATGCAATTACTGGAGAACCAGTCCATATTAATAAGTTCCCTTATGAGGAAAAATAATGTTTAGGAACATACTTTTTAAACTATATGTATTTCGGTTTTTCCACATTTTCTTTTCACTTCCCACACCATAGGTATTTCAGTTTCGTTTTGTTAACTGTGTTTTTTATTTTTGATAATCATCTCATTATTTTATATGACCAGTAATATTTTGTGATGAAAATTTTGTGATGTTTTGTACTTTAGGGTTGTATATATTTTCTTTAAATTTAGATGAGAAAATCTTGGGGTTGTGGCCAAAATTTTGAAAAAGAGACTGGGTAACAGCATGGAGGAGACTCTGGTGCTAACAGCCAAGCTTTCGGCAATGTTTATTGCCATCTTCAGGGCTTTCTACATAGTTAAAGAAAAACAAAAAGAATTTAGTTTCAAAATGTATAATAAATTATTAAAGTTATACTCACAACGTTGAGGTTTGCCAATTTGAAAACAGCAATTGCATTGAGTGCAAACGACTTCTTAATGCAAATAAATAATCGTCACAATTTTTCATAAAATCTTTCAAAACCTATGCTATCATGGCGTCTTCCACTAACAGGTTTATCACCTGTTAGACCAAGAAGGTCTTTATTTAGGAAAAAACCTAGATCATAAAATGTGTGTTTTCAAACCACGGATTTAGTAATACACCTACGGGTTTTTTAAAATTTAACATGTAAAGGTCGTTCCTGTGTGTTTGTAATTTACAAGTATATGTTCGTTTGTTTCCTGCCCTGTTAGTGGAAGACGCCATGATAGCATAGGTTTTGAAAGATTTTATGAAAAATTGTGACGATTATTTATTTGCATTAAGAAGTCGTTTGCACTCAATGCAATTGCTGTTTTCAAATTGGCAAACCTCAACGTTGTGAGTATAACTTTAATAATCTATTATACATTTTGAAACTAAATTCTTTTTTGTTTTTCTTTAACTATGTAGAAAGCCCTGAAGATGGCAATAAACATTGCCGAAAGCTTGGCTGTTAGCACCAGAGTCTCCTCCATGCTGTGACCCAGTCTCTTATTCAAAATTTTGGCCACAACCCCAAGATTTTCTCATCTAAATTCAGTTTTTTGGCCATAAGCTTACCTTGTATTATTTTCTTTAATGTTGTTTAATGGAATGTTTGCAGTTTACAGATTGTATTGCTTGTTGGTATAAAATAAAAATCAGTTTGAAGTTCAAATATTAGTTTTAATAATTCACATTTACACAAAGTAAAATCTAAATCTAATATCTATAATACATCAAAAAGCATATTACACAGACACAAAAATAGATACAATTTTATCCGATTTCTTCATTGCTACAATCCATGCAGGTATTCTTCCAACTCGATAGGATTGCAGTTAAATGACTGTGCAGTCTGGTTGCCGTACAGACATGAATGACAATTTGTCAAAATAACTGCCACCATATACATTTTTGCAATCTCTTGTAATAAGAGTTTTTGATTTTTCTTAAAATCCAGGAACGCAAATTCTGAGAGAACTTTTCCAAATCCCCACTCTACAGCTATACGTACCTGGCTCATTCTCACATTAAATTCCTGCTGTTGTGCATTAATACCGGCACGATTTGGATATGGACACATAAGCAATTCTCGAATACCATATGCCTTGTCACCATAAATGATAAATTTTTCTCCATTTGGAAACGTTGCAGATTCCTCTAATTGACTGTACAGCTGGGAGTCCCTAAGTATACCGGCATCATGCTTTCGTCCTTCATACCCCCCTTTTAGGTTGACAATGATACCATCAGGACATGTGACTGCCTGGTACTTAACACAATGGTACCTCTTGTGGCCCGAATAATAAGCCTCTTGGTTTTCTGAGGGTCTGCATATGGCTCGAGTAGTGCCATCAATAAAAGCCCAACAGTTAGGAATGGGGGATCCTTTTAGGTGTACTGCATTGGCATACATCCTTAGTCTTTCCAAATTCAACCAGGGCAAGTTCCGCAAATTTGAAAGAAGATGACCAAAGTTGTCATATAGATGGCTTATCATGACATCAATTATTTTTGATAGGGCGGTCATTGATCGTCCAAAGAATGGCTCTAGGTCAGCTAACCTGTTGGGGTAGCTCAATCTCCTGAGCAAAATACAAAGCGCTTCTTGACCAGAAACCTTATGTTGGCTGTCTGTATTAAGCTCATCTGGAATTCTGAGTGCTTGTACCAATCTCGGAATATGCCGTTTTTCGAAGCGGAAATTCACTTTACACTCCTGTTCTGAGAGCATATCCAAGTTGAATCTCCCGTAAAGGTCGGCTGTGTATTCGATGCTGTTGTCGTCAAATACTTCCAACAAGATCGCATCTTCAAAATCTGAGTCATCACTGGAGTCCAATAAAATCAACTCGTCCATCATTTTAGGGCAAACTACAGCGAACACTATTGAGCAATTATGATTTTTTTTCAAACAACTACCTTCACAATACTCATCTGCTATTTTGACGTTATGGTGTCAAAGTTGTCAAATAAGGTTAGCGGGCATCTCACAGTGGTGTCTTGCTCCGAAAACTATTTATTTATCTGTCAAATAGCGGTTTTGACAACGTATATGTTAACCGAAGCGGTAAGATTAATTAAGAACAACGAAAACTGCCTATTGTATACGACTCGTCGTGTTAATGATAGCGTACATCGTGCTTTTATCATCGCATACCTGCCGTGTTGTTGTGCGAATTTTAGTGTTATCTGTGTTGTACTGTTGTTTTAATAGCTATTAGTGGTGTTTGTGTTATTCCTCGATAACTTAAAGGAGATATTGAAGGATATCTAGTAGTACACACTGCAGATGAATGAATGGATGTGGCTACAAGTCAGGATTTGAGTCCACCAAGGAAGATGTCCAAAAAGAGCTTAAAGCAATGTTAAACGTATATAAATACGAAACCCAGAAAAAATCATTATCTGCAGTATCTGCAAACGGAGTGTCTATAAAGTGGTGCGAGAATACAGAACCAGACACTCTTTTGCTGCACCTTTAACTAATCAGAATCGCAAATGTTGCATTGACCTTTTGGATCATGGCGATAAAAGTGTAATTAGGAGAAAGGTGCATCAGTTCTTTTTCCGAAATGAACTTCCGACTATTGACAAAGTCCTGAAAGAGGTGAATGACGATAATGACTTGCCCAATTTTAAGCGGACCACGTTTTATAAGCTATTAAAGAAGCTTAACTTCGTATTTGGGAAACGAGGAGGGAAAACTATTCTCATCGATAGGGAGGATATATGTAATTGACTGAAGTATTGACCCCTTCTCAACTTTACCCCCAAAATGAAGGTTCCTAAGGTAAGAATAATATATAAAATCTAAAATATATCAATACAACTGTAATGGAAAAATTAATATGATTCATAAATGCTACTCCACATCCGATACTACGGACTTTATGACTGCTATTTTGAATACGGCTCTGGCGACCGACATCCACAGACCAGCCGCCGAGCGCGTGTTATTGTTTACAGCCATTGCACGGCGGATTTGAACACACTTTAGAATGCTCTCGTTTGACGTTGAAACAGCATATTTGCTACTGACGATTGTAGTACAGGAGCTTGACATGACACGAATAAAGACACATGAATACACACGGTTGCCACCGGACTATAAGCAGCTGACTGAAAAACAGCATATTTGACGATTGAAATTATGCTGTCGCTTCTCGTCAGTTTTGTTATTATCGGCAATTTAACTAACGTGGAGGAGTGATGTAGTTGCATTATAAATCTTTTGGAGTCGACATTGTAGCAGTAACTGACGTAATTCAGAGCATGCCGAAGTCATCATAAATGGTATATTGACGTACCTGTAAAGAATATACCCTATTGGTGTGTCCCTGCAAGGTGTGCAGGCACTCCTCAGTCTCTGGCCGCCAAACTCTGACGGTATAGTCGTACGCCCCCGAAACGACGAACTTCCCGTCGTACTGGACGCACCGCACAGCCGCTAGATGGCCCACCAGCACGTGCAGGTTGTCTCCTGTCTCGATGTCCCACACGCGCAGGGTGGCGTCTCGGGAGCCGCTCACAACCCTTCGAAAAAAAAAAAGAATGGGGTCAAAAGACTTACTCGGTATCAAATCAAGTCAGAGAATCAGAGCGCTCAGTTCAACCCTTTGAAGACTGAGTTGGTCCTAGTCACTCACAGGGAGAAAGTAGATGCTTTTAAATTAGCCATTGTCCGCGATGCGTTACACAGGGGGTCAACTACTTAGGGGTTGTTATTGACAGATTCACATATGGACACAGCATGTTGATCATGTTTAGGTTCAGAGGCTAACAGCGCTGGAAAGTACGGGTTCCATTGAAACAACACCTACTGCCATTCTAGAGGTACTCTTGGACTTCCGCACCTCTGGATAAAAAGAATATTTGACAAGCGAACCCATGCTACAATCGAGCGGTCGTGGGAAAGAAAAATCCCAATATCTTCATTCAGGGTGGAAAGAGCCAAAGATACTTTAAGCTTAGCTTAGCTCCGTTACAAATTATGAATATATTAAGAGATCGATTTGTTCAAATATTCATAATTTCTAACGATTATCAGTAGGCCTAAAAATTGGAGCAATATTTTTATTTTTATTAACCTCTGAGAAAAAAACGCTGCCAAAGAAACTATACACCGAGTCCCAGGACGAATCTCGAAAATTTTAAGGGATGATTTCTGGCACCGACTTCTAGGTCTAGGTCACCAGCTGAGGTAAATAACAGAAACATTAAAAAAGGCCTGGTAGCGTAACCGTACTGAACGACCTACACCCTTTTTTGCTGTAAAATCGAAGTATTTTTACCGGAAAGTAAGTAAAATAAGGTGGGTCACACACGTTACAATAATCTTTACAACAAAATTTCTCTGTAAGAAATGCGAATTTAAGAAAAATAAGGTACTTGCAGAGGTCGTGAAATGGTCTCGGGAGTATACATAGCGTAAAGAAAACCATATCATATTCTTTTGACTTTTGTACTTTTGTGTGTGACTGTGTTTTGTGGTTATAATGATCAATGTCAAAATGTTAGGTTAGCACTGGCTATCGATATCGAATATCAATACTTTACATCCCATCACTATAGGATATCACTGACGTCAGAGGTCGTTTGCGCGGCATTTTCCGGCATTTGAAATAATTTTTGGAATATCTCTCACAGCCGATTCCAAAAAACCAAACAAGTGATTTTGTCATGTTTACTAGGCTCTAAGGAACGCGTAAACGACATAATATTTTTTTCTGCAAGTACCTTATTCCTTTTGCCGTCGGCTTCACATTACGAATCCTACGTGTGATTTCTTTTTTCGGGATTCATCCTGAGACACGGTATATAAAACAGTTAAAAAATAAAGATTAAATATAAATGGCGAAAGGTGAATTGTTCATAAAGATATCCTGCATGACAAATATTTAATATGTATGAATGTACTCACTTTTTTCCATGTAAATGCATACACCTAACTGTAGATGTGTGTCCATAGAGGGTGTGTAAGCAAACTCCTGTATCAGCATCCCACACTTTCAATGTTCGATCAGTACTACCACTAATTATTATACTACCGGACATCTGAGATGACCACACGCCACCCGTATGCCCCACTAGAGTTCTTAAACACTGGAATAAAATACATAATAGCATTATTAAAAGAAACGTCATATAAGCGGTCATAGTGAGGTGACCTCGTCAGTGTAGCTCGGCGGCCGATAGTAGGGCCTTATTTGAAATTAAATATCAAAGATACGTAGAAATACTGTTTTATTTTTCATTGGAATGTAAGAACAGCTGTTAACAGTAATGTTCCATGTAAGCTGCGAAACAATGATGTTGATATGGTGGTGGTACAACGGTGCTGATAAGATAAACAGTATTATGATTATAATGTTATCGTGATACCAATATAAATTGGTGTTGTATTTTCTTATGAGAAAATACCAAAAATGGTATACTTCAGTTCCAAATTATGAATGTATCATAGCCAAGGCATAACATTCGTTTGATGATTGAGGTTGGTAATGGCAGTTGACTTGAACCATTAGGATTTTTCCTCTTCGAAGTGTTTAGAAATTGCAACAGTACTGACGAGGTAATTCCAACCCCTAAACATGTATTTACATGATAGAATACATTAGACTGTCATTTGTGGTCAAATTTTCAAAGCATGAAATCAAGTTACATACCTTTCCTGTTGTTGCAGACCATACTTTCAACGTATTATCATCGGAACCGCTGACAATACGATTTCCGCAGAACTGCAAACATGTTATCACATGATCATCATGACCCTTTAATACTTTCGGTGGACGAATCGGTTTAGATCTCCAATTCGTTTCTATGGTATGCTGTCTCATGTACGCCGCCTGTAAAACAAAAATTTGGTTATAAAATTTATAATATTGGCGATTCCAATTACCGATGAAGGCGCTGGCGTTTGTAAACAAATATGAAGGATAGCAGGTATCCTGCAAGCTGTGACACGCTTTTGGAGGAAATGCGTGGCAATGAATGCTTTTATCATGATCTTTTTTTGGAGTGGCAACCATAAATACTACAGTTTGTATTAAACTTGCTAGCCTTTCTTGATTTGAAGCCTGATGTAGATGCCATATTCTTGACAATAGCGTATGAAGAAGGTCCGAAGAAATATTCTAACACGCTATATACCAATTAACAAAACACAAACTCGAAAACACGACTGAACGAAGAAACATAAACGGCATATAAACGGTTAATGGCATGTTAATTGTGTGCCGTCTGAAATTCGAGTACCTGCTTTGTCAGTGTAGATTTTTGCCGCTAGAGGTCTCATCGATTTTTGGAATTGCCAATACCCATAATGTGAATCCATCTGGGTCAACTAGTTGATAAAACATTCAACATAGACATTACATTGGCTACACGACCTTTGTTATAAACTCGGATGCATCAATCCTGAATGCAATGGTCTAGTATCATGAATCCGTTTATGACTACATGTGATAGAATAGGGCATAAGAACCTTCGTATATCTTTTCGCGACTTTTCGGCAAACCGAGAAAATGAAGAAAATATTTGAATGCCTCTAGGACCGTGATGACACGGTTTGTTTGAACTTTATGGTAATGTCATAACGCAATTACTGTGTGTGTCTGCTTTGCGTAAAGTTTTATATTGTGTAAGAGACATCTATGTATAGAAGCAATTCGAGATTCGGGATAGAGTAAATGGGATAGCAAATTTAATAATTCCCCTTGTCTTTACAGGCCATTTAGACTAAACATGTGTGTAGGTATGAATGACTTGCACAATAACTTTTGAAAAATCAATATAGGAATGCGAAATAATTTTGTTACGTTTTAACATATTTTGGTCTATGCGGACCTCAGGCATGTTAAGATATTGAATTGACACTTCAGTAACTACAACTGATGACTTAGAACTTTAATTTGGCTCTTTTGAAAATTGATCTGCTTTTGAATATTCAATTGATTATTTGAAACTACGTTAGAATTTACAATTGATTGTTTGAAACTACATTTGAGCTTTAGAAAATGCATCTATTTCAATTTACACTTATGCTTTAGAAATCACAATTGACTATTTGAATTTACAATTAACCCTTTAGAAATGTAATTTGCTCCTTTAGAAACTATAGCTGGAAATGGTGTAGTAAACAAAACGATCCAGGGAGTAATGAAATGCATCAGTACACCTATTTTAGTATTCACTAGAAGGTTATAATGATTAATCATTGTTTTCAAACCTATTATAGTAGTCCATTCAATTTATTGTAAACATTTGGTACATGGCATTGTAGCCAAGTATGTAGGAGTAGTATGTAAAGGTTATGCAGAAGGTCTGGAAATGGAGCCTCAGGTACAGTTGAGAATTTTTTTACTTTGTCGAGATGATGGGGATGAATTTTGAACAGATTAAAAAATGAGCGCACCTTCCATGGCGACACGTGAATGGCATGGCACTTTGCCGCAGACCTCTTTTTGGGCACATCTTCGATACCGGCCTGCCGGCATTTCTCCCTCCACAGCAAGTTGTCGTCAGCCAAAAATCGCCAACTTCGACAAGTCTGAGCCGCTCGAAGGAGATCGCGTGGTTCCAGGAAGGACAGCACGTTCAGGGCAAGTTCTTTCGGCAGTAGAGAGATGAAGTCGCGCTGGAATTGGGGCTCAATAACCTGAAAAATAAAAATGGCATAAGTCGATTAACTCAGTATTTCTTTATAGACAGCTTGCTTTAGACTACCTTTTTTTGGAACAAGATTGGGTTTAAATTCTTGAACTGTACAAGTTGATGAAAAACAGACTTTCTCTTTCTGCTTCATAGTTGGCCTAAGGAGATATGATCATGTCAGTGAGAAATATAAAGTCTTAAGTGGGTTAAGTTAGGGAACATTGTAGAATATAACTATTTGATATTGATTCACAAAATTGTGTCTTCATCAAAAGCTGAATATTTGAGACAACTACTCCCTGCACTAAAACTATTTCACAGAAGTTTTTCATAGAACAACTTTTTAAAGTCAATTGAATCATCCTTTCAAAATACTAAACTGCCTTGTTTCCATATATCAGTTAAAAAGATGCTGCTTGCTAGGGACTGAATCCTCAGCAGCTGTGAGGTCTATCTCTATGCTGACAACATGGCACTAGTGGCCCAGTTATGGTCTAGCAACCTAGTCCATGACAGGCTACAGACAGAGGTGGATGCGGCACTAGAGTGGCTTATTAAAATCTGTCAACCAATCAACGTAGGCTATCTATTGTATCAAAAAGCGTCGCGGCACCCCTCCAGAGGTCTCTATTACGGTGGAGCTCTTCCGTCAAGTACCTTGGTGTCACCATAGACGGGGGTCGGCAACATTTTTCGGACCGCGGGGCATTTTGAAAATAAAACTTTGGATTGCGGGTCGCACATTCCAATGTAATGTAATTTGAATTGTGCTTATATCATATACGAGTATAGGTATTATTAAAATGACATGGAGAAATCTTAATGTGATGTCAAAACCAAAATTCCAAACACATTTTGACAGCTTTACTATGTAGAACTTCAAAATTAAGTCTGGTTAACAAAATTCGGCCGTACAAAATTATTCTTAGACCTGCAATTACTTACGCATGTGCGGCTTGGTGTTTTCCAGCTAAGACGCACATGCGAGCTTTGCAGGTACTCTTACAGGATCCTGAGAACTGCTACAAATGCCCCTTGGTATGTTTCAAAAGAGACCCTGCATAAAGATCTTGATACTCCTCACTTAAAGGCTTAACAAAACATAGCCGCAGCGGCGCTATGAACAAGCGGAATCGCATGCCAACCCTTTGCTGCGTGACTCAGTAGAGACAAGGTCGAGCAAGTCGACAAAATTGAGTAGTGGTATTTTGAGATAATATAAATTCACTTTTTAGTAACATCTGTACCAACAAAATTGCGTTTAGATCATCAAAATTACCCTAGTTATTTTAACAATGCCTATTTTAACAGGTGCACATGTCTCTCTGCTCTTCTTCCTTCCTCTCTTTCTTTCGTTTTCTTTACAACATTGTCTGGTTTCTGGATGACCAGGCCGACAGAACGACAAACTGACTGACGAACTAAGACATAAAGTCAAAGGTCCTCTAGACCGCCTTGACAGCTAAAGATCAGTAGACTGAATAACAAAGGTTAGACTTACAATCTGTAGCTTGCTAATACAGCTTCTCCTTTTAATATCGTTTTGGCAAATGCACAAAAATATTTATTTCCTACGTTAGGTGAACGTCCTCAACCAGTGGCGGCTCGTAGCATATGTAATAGGTAGGGCTCAAAATATGAAACCATTCTTTTCGGCTTTTTCTCATAATAGTAATAATAGTGGTTTTGCGAAAATATATATGTTATCGGAACCAGGAAAAACCGCGTGAATTAGTCTAATGGAAATAATTATAATGCAAACAAAACAGGAGAACGAATTTTTTCATCGCATCCACAAATCCATAAAGTTTTTTCGTAGACGGTCAAATTTACGCGTAAACGAAGCCTTACTTTTACAACTCGGCTGTACTTGTTCGACGTTTAAATTTGGTGTTATCCGTTTACTGTCTTTTATTTCCAGCTTTTGTTCTAAACTGAGAGAACTGAGTATAAGTTTTTGCAATTAACAAACTCATTTTTTATAACATTAACAATATTTCCACTTGAAATATCACACGACACAAATACGCCGAATCACCAAAACTATTAAACAAAATAGCGCAACTCCGCCCGTCATTTAAAACACTACATAAATAAGAAAATAAGCAAGCAGGGTCGGCGGAGTCGTCAGAGCCCCAGATCAGCTGATTTCTTGCGGCAGATTATCGTAGATTTACAGGCGTCGCCATGGTAACCGCCTTAAATGTTTGCAAACATTCATACCTGCCATAGGCTCTGTCCGAAGCGCCCCTCCGCCGGCTTCGGGCTGCTTATCGTTATACAAGGGACGTGCGACAAGTTCTGACCGTATAACTGCCAAATTGGTAGCTCCTTAGATTGTATGCTACTGGGAATTGCAATATATTTATTATTATAAATATTATTCATGAGTGACATGAAAGTTTCAATTCTTCATTAGCTTCATTTTTCTTGGGAGGGCGGCGCCCCAGAGCCCTCCCTCACGAGCCGCCACTGTCCTCAACAAAACATTATACATCAGTGCACACATTTTACTTTTTTCTGTTTGTGTGCTGATATATCTTGAACATCCATCTTGTAACCAACATATGCAGTAAGTGCAAGAGTAACCAAACCTAAACTGTGCTACTCATGTACCTCTTGATGGTGTTTCAATACAGGGTGTCCCAAAAAATAGTGTCAAGCGGAAGCCCAGAGATAGAGCACACCTAGAAGTATCTGAATCATCCCCATGTATGCTATGCAATTTTTTGTAGTTTCCGAGTTATGAATTTTTTTCTGAATTTTAGAGAATTCTCTACCTCGACAACTTAAAACTGTTCCAAAAGATAAATTAAAAGACTTTTCCAAATTCTCTTTTTTAATGGTTAATCTTTAAGAGTGTACTGTTCATTACATAAAGGAGTCGGCTTAGTACATCAGATGAAAGTCATGAAAATTATAGTGTAAAGTGAAAAATTTACGTTCTGTTAATTATGACTTAGATTTTCGACTCGCAATTAAAAATCTAAAGAGGTGATTTCCTTATTTCTATGCAGGCCTAAAAACTTCTTCAGACTCTCAGCTATCACAATCATTGAAAAAAACTAGTACTTAATAGGGCTACTTTCGCTCCAATTGACCTTCAAAGACAAGAGGCGAAGATTTCTTGAAATCAGCGATGGGATTTTAAATGAAACAATAACTAAGTTTAGGGCGCTAATAGCCGAATGATTGTCATTGCCGCAATAAAACACATTCAATGCGAACAGAATATCGATAGATGACCACCTGTGTCACTTTGCTAAGATTTTTTTTTACATGTCCGACTTCTTTTTTGTAAGTGGGAAATTGTAAAATGAAACGAAATTATCAAATTTCTCCACTAAGTTTATTAAATTTCACAAGAAATTTTCAAAATGTCTACCTTCTTGTTCGATGCATAATCTACATCATCTGAAAAAATGGTTTTTTAAATTAACAAAAGCTCTTTGATTGTTTTTTATTGTTTCTTCAGCCTGTGTTAATTTGTTGCGTAATTCGCTGATGTTTCGACACTCTTTAGCATAAATCAGTATTTTTTGTAGTAGTCCCAAACAAAAAACTCTATCGGATTTAAGTCAGGTGACCGTGACGGCCATTCAGTAGGTCCACCACGACCTATCCATTTGTTGCATAGTCTCTTGCAGAAAACAGCATCGTTAAATTCAGTTGTCGTGCACTCAAGGTCCATAGGATAGCCAAGTAGTCAGACAACAGAAACAACACCCATCCAAACAAAAGCGTATCGTTTTAAAGCCGCAAAGACAGACAGACGACTGAATAAAGACAACGAAAACAATGCAATGACACATTTTGAAAAGACGTCACAACAATATCATAGCTGTCTTTTTCTAACATCGCCATCGTTTACTGCGTAAGCGTTAGCCCTTTTTGTTGGCGCTCAGGTAAAAACCGGTTTTGAAGAATGCGCTCCTTGTGGTTTTTTAGCAAGAAATAGGATCTTTATTAATAAATGTTTAATTTATGCAACGTTTTTAACGTTTATTATTGCGGTACTGACAATAAATCTGCTATTAGCGCGTTAACATAAGTTATTGATGAATTGAAAAACACATCGCTAATTTCAAGAAATCATCGCCTCTTGTCTTTGAAGGTCAATTGGAGCGAAAGTAGCCCCATTAGGTACCAGTTTTTTTCAATGATTGTGATAGCTGAGAGTCTGAAGAAGTTTTTAGACCTGCTTAGAAATTATGAAATCACCTCTTTGGATTTTTAATTGCGAGGCGAATATTTAAATCATAATTATCAGATCGTAAATTTTTCACTTTACACTAAAATTTTTATAACTTTCATCAAAGTTACGAAGCTGATTATTTTATGTAGGAACAGTAAACTCTTGGAGATTAATTACCAAAAGAGATAATTTGGAAAAGTCTTTTGATTTCTCTTTTGGAACAGTTTTAAGTTGTCGAGGTAGAGGATTCTCTGAAATTCAGAAAAAAATTCATAACTCGGAAACTACAAAAAATTGCATGTGATAATATATGGGGGTGATTCAGATACTTCTAGGTGTGCTCTATCTCTGGACTTCCGCTTGACACTCTTTTTTGGGACACCCTGTATAAAGGCGATATTATTATTATCATCACAAAAATGTTACTCGAAATACTGCAACACTAGAATATCAACTGACCTGCATCATATGCCTGACCTGCGTCGGCTCGCACCGCTCGATCAGCTCGTTGATGGCCATGAGCCGCTCGGCGTTCGACCACGAGCTGAACCGAGCCAGCCATTCGGCCATTTCGACAGGCGGATTGTCTTTGGTGGGGATGACGTGGCGGCGGCTCGCCCCTGTGGGCGTCGAGGAAAGTGACAGGTTCGCCGGGGCGGCTGCTGCCACTGTTGACGTGGGGGTGACGCATCTCGCCGGCGTCTCATGGGACTGCTGCTGCGGGCTTGGGGTACCTGCGGAATACAACAAAGTCAGCATCACCAAAATTATAAAGATCACAATTAGTTTTATTCTTATTTCATTTGGAAGACTTCATACACACATAAAGTGTCAGCCGCAAAAATAGTCTGTCCTTTGAGTATAAGCTACGACTTTGAAACGGAAAACTAATGGTATAAAGAACAACTACAACTAGTGCATGCACCCGGTTCCAAAATACCCGGTTCTACCGGGTATTTCATCAGGCCACAGAACCGGTTCTGAAAAAGATGAGACCCGGGTTTCGGTTCCATAACGGTGCCGCAAGAAATTTAAATATCGCGCGCCCAGTCTCGTGTTTTGTAACTAGATGAGCCCTGAACTGTGATTGGCGCACCCGTAGTGACTAACACGTGTGCGGATTGCCCGACGGAGCGTTTGCAGTTCGCATTCAATGCATTGCATGGAGCTAGGTTCAGTTCTCAGCATTTTTCACAGGTAAAAGTAAAACTTGTGTTTAATTGTGGCAATTTGGTAAGTTGTTGTTGGCCCTCTACGAAAATGGCGGTTAAAGAGGAAGGTACTTGTCCTTAGCCTATGACAACCACTAGTGTGGAGCCAGAGAGATTATTTTCATCAGCTGGGACCATCTGCAATAAGCTCTGCACTTCGTTATCAGATCGAAGTTTGACAGCCATATCATTTTTATGGTCATTCTATGATAATGAGAAAAAAATCGGTGAAAAAGTAAACACACCGGTGAATTTTAGGCAAACTAAATATATAGGCTGAGACTTACAATCACCGAGAGACTGATTGGAGATGATAACTTTTTGTTGATTATGTTATAGATATAACATTTATGTCCCGAGAACGATTTTATGTTTCTTTATGTTTAATTTCAAGTTCCCAACACTTACTTGTGTTCCTAATAACTATGTTATGTTATTTTCGTTATTTTTTTGAAATAAATGTTACGTCAATATGAATTAATCCAGTTTTTTTAGTAGGGTCGGAACCGGGTACCCGGGTAAAGTGCATTTAGAACCGGTTCTGAAAATTTTAGAACCGGGACCGGTTTTGCATGCACTAACTACAACATTACAGAGTCTTGGAATGCAAAAGTGAAATCAGAAACCTAGGTTTGTTATATTTTAGAGGGATATGAGGTTCAATTCACATTACATCCAATTGTCAACAATGCATATAAAAGTTTAGGGTTTATTATTAGAAATTGTGAATCTTCTGAACTTGGAACAGTAATGAGGCTCTACCACACACTAGTGAGCCAACACCTAGAGTATGCTGTACAAATTTGGATGCCCTCATCAGTTGCTCATATAGACCACATTGAAATAGTGCAAGAGATGCCAGAGATATCTTCAGGAAAAAATAAAACTTATCCCTTCATGGTCTCATATAAAAGCCAACTAAGTAACTTTGGGTTCAAGGGTCTACTAGAGAGAAGAAATAAACAGGCTGTGATATTTATTTACCATATAATTGTATTAAATACTTATAAGGAGTGTAAGTTAGTTAAGTATGCATGGTGTTCAAAAAAAAATTGACCCAGTCTCTATGATAGGTAGAAAAGTGAAAATTAATTGGGGTTTGTTTAGTAAAAAAAATTCGTAATGCCATCCATATTTAAGATACAGGGCATTGAAGAAAAAAAATTATACACATGTTTACGATTTTGCCGAAACTACTGGCAACATTATTGTAATGAAATTTCACACGAAATATGTTTTGGAAGCTAGTACATCATATGGATTTGTTTTTATACCCGACTCTCATAGAGGGCACAAGTTCATACCAGGTAATATTGAACATAACTTTTTTTAGGTTAGATTTATAAATAAAAATCTTAGGTGAACTTAAATGTCATTCAATTCTACACCACAAAGGTAATCTTCGTAAAACTCGATACTGTGCACTGTTTTCAGAACATTTTGCTTTGAAAATTATGGAATAATAACCAATGCTGGTATGAAGTAATGTTAAAGTTAATAGTTAAACAACAGACCACAAAAAAAAAATTATAATAAAGAATAAGAATATAAAATAAAATACAATTAGAGTAAGTGTTCAAATCTACTCCATTTTGATGAATACACAAGTCTATTTTTTTTTCTAAAGATTCCATTAATCTTCTAAACAGTTAGGAATGTTCTTAAAATAACCCTTAAAAAATTTAAATTATGACATTTTTAACATTGCAGCAGCTAGCCAATAAATAAAATGTTAAAAATATGCAATCAAATTTCTACAAGTACCTCCATAGAATCTTCAACACAACTCTCATAGAATCAAAATCACTTAGAACTAATAAAAGGTTGCCTATTCATTTATTTTAGCGTAGCTTTAACTTAGTAATGCCACCTTGTTCAAGTTTGTGTTTATTTACCATTACATGAGATTACCTTTGAAGTTTGTAATGTGTACCATAGATGAATAAATAAATATTTATATTTGAAGAGAAGAAAATTTGTAAACATAAATGGCATACCACTGTCAAATGGTTCTGCATCAAAAACTTCCCTATATTTGTTATGACAACTGAGGCTTTTTTATTAGAGATTTTCGTGGATACGTCCCCAACTAGTTTGGGACTAGTTTGAATAAAACACACATGCACAGTATGATTACGGGTGTGTGTGGTATGTAAATACTTATGTAAACTGATTCTGTGATGTAAACTGATTCAGTTTACAAACAAGATTTACATACTGCACACGCCCATAATCATACTGTGCATGTGCTTTTTATCCAAACTAGTCTCGAACCAGTTCAAGATGTATCTGCGAAAATCTCTATGAACTATAATGCCTTTTTTATAACAATGTTTTTTGCATCGATCTAATGAACCCCCTAAATATAATTCACGTTTGTACTCACCTTGCGTGGTTGTTTCAGATGAAGACATATAAGCAGAGTTGTTTGGTTGTACTGGTATGAAGGGATTTCCATTATTGACCTCCAATTTCCGCTTTTTCTAAAAAAAAAATTAAAATATTTTAAACATTTGTATTCATAAAAATGTTCTCTTTCACAAAACCTGTAGTTTCAGAGAGAAGATTAATTGAAAATCACAGCTAGTCAACATTTATAAATGATACTAGCTCACTTAGTTATATCATCATATTGATGTATGTAATACAGCAAACTACTTAATTATTAAACTTATTTATTGATAATTGTACCTTGTACTGACAGAACATACCTGGCCTTTCTCAACTGATTCAAGGCTTCTCCTCTTCAGATGGGAATTTTTTATAGTGATGCAACTGGAACAACTTACATCATTATCTACTCCTTCCAACTAGAACCAAATTTTAAAAATTAGAATTCACCTAACTGATCCAATAATGATAAAGGTATTGCATAGATTCACAATAAAATGGAACTTACATTATCAAAGCCATCAGGAAATCCCTGATCAATACAATCTTGGCAATTGGCACTGTCATCATCTTCTTCCTCATACTCATCTATCAAGCCAAGCTCATTCAGAAAATTTGCCTTCTCAACCTTTTCTACTTCCTCAATGTTATATTTATCATCAGGAGGTAAGCGATCTATACTTATTTGAGAAGTACCTAAAAGGAGGATTGTTTGAAAATAATGTAAAGCCATAAATAATTACCCATGTTTAATAAGCAATTAAAAAATATAAAACTTATTTCAAAATATATAAGTGTTCTGATAAAAACTCTTTAGCCCTTCTTTCATAATGATCATGTTTTTTTATTAGAATAATTAATATGCAGTTGTCCAAATTGGAAAATCCTAAGTATTACACAACTTTCTACTCACTTTTAAAATAGTGATAAGGTTTAATTGTTTGTTTAAAGACAACACTATATTGGTCATTAATATATGTATATCTCGAGTATATGGTCATATTAAAAGATTACTCTCTATAGTGCATCATATTGCAGCTGTATACAACTAATTAAATGATTAAGCGACAAATCATTGTTTATTTATTTTTTTTCTTTAGACAATTACTGCTGAGTATCAGCAATATGTTGTTCTGTTTACTTTCTTCAAATGACAAAAATAGATAACTGTACTGAGTACAATTATGAATATATAAATAGGCAAGATTGAAAATGATAACATTTCTGGCTATTGTTATTGTATTTTGACTTTTTGCAGTGTTTTGAGGTGCACTTTTACATAATCATATGTAACCTAGAAAAATGCAGAAATTAAACAAGCACTGACATCACATCCTGTATATCTAAAAGTTACTTAATAGTTGAAAAGTCATCATATATATCACCCAAAGACTTATGAAACTTATTGCCAATTCAATTTTTATATCCAATATATTTTGAAATGCTTATGTAGTTAGATTCATTAGTTAAATTAATCATAACAAACCAGATACATTATGTAATTGTCATAAATGATTTTCAAAGCCTCCATGACAAAAGTCTCCTTTATTAGAATCCTTTCAAGTGTCAAGTATTAATCCTATATCAAAATAAAAGATGAATATCCTATGTGCATTTCTATATTACCTTGATAACTGAAATGTTTTGTAACTTCACAAATTTGGATTTTTTTTTTTTTTTGAATAACTACAAACACTTTGGAAAAACCATCATGTAAAAAGCACAAATACAATGGAGGAAATACAAACTCACCACAACTATTGTTTTTATGTGAGTGATAGGAATATAGACAATGATTTCATAGAAGTAGATTGGATGCATTTTAAATTACATCAATACTACATTAATATATGATTACATGTAATAACATGCTAGAAGCAAGTAAAAGCATCACTTATTATATATGTGCATATACATTTTTTTTATTAATTGTTTTGGCTTATCAATAAACAATATGCAGCATGTCATTATGATTGATTATGAAGCATTATGAGTGACACTAATAGAGACTGGAATCCTGTTTATCAAGAAGAGTGTGAACTGTGACATAAAATATAGCATTACAAAAACTACTTCAGTAGTTGTCTAATTGAAACCATGACATACCATATGTGTAAAGTACAAACACAACTACACAACATAGAAAAGATATATCGTAATATATTCAGTTAAGTCTATATCTCTGTCAATCTACCAGTACATAGACAGCTGTTTCACACTTATTAGCAATCATCAGTGTGCCATAGGTTGATTGATTGACATAGAGAGCATCAGAATTTTCATGTCTATCAGACGTGTAACAGGCAGATATTTTCTGCTGCCTACTCCTACATTCAGTTAAGTAGTTGCTAATATAAGAAAAAGCAATTTACGAGTTATATATAGCAATTGTAATGTATGTTTAGGTTAGAAGTTGAAAGGAATAGATAAAACCATATGTAACAACATTTTCCTTCTTAAAGCTAGCATATTACACAAAAATTCATGAAAATATTAATTCAACAAATAATATCAAAAAAGAATCAATGTCATTCAAACCAAATTGACATCCATAACAATTTAACTTGCACATTTGAGTCAAGCATACTGAAAAAAGAAAAAATTTGAATCTAACTGCAATCAGAGATTTTGTAATGCTAGTGAAGGCTGTTGACTTAAAAACAACTGTTGCCTTAGAAACAGGCAATCAATCAATGTCAGCATAAATTGAATTCCTTTTGCATTGTAGCCCTTTGTAGGTTGATGAATGGCACATACAGATTTAAATGTTAGTAAAATAATTGGTAGAAAGAGAATAAATAACAGGTATGACTATGAGGGTATTATACATTCTACATATATGAGCAATTTTCATAACATTTAAACTTCTGTTTCTTAGGAATATCCTATGCCTAGCCCAGTTTAATTGACTGAGGGCAATTTCAATAATCGACACCTATATAAACACTTGATGGGCACAAAAAAGTTCAAACTTTTGGGGTTCTATTTGTTCTCACATATTACTTGATGGTTTTACAAACTTTAGGGAATTTAGCACCAAAGTGACATACCTGGGTTATTTTCAATGCATACAGATTCCAAATCTATTGTCTCTGTAGGGCTGGGGCTACTACAGTCTTCTTTGGGAACTTCTGAGCTTCTGTTAATACATTCTGCCATTCTACCAATCTACAGCCCAGATAGAAGAACCCTATCATAACATTCCTTCTGTATAAATAAAAACAAATGTTATCCCAAGATATCTAAACCAAATGTTTGTATTGTAGAAAATTTATAAAACCTGATGGCAAATGGTACTTAATTGACAATTAATTGAAAGATAAAGCCGAAACAGCGAACCAACTAGTTAAAGGTAGATCCCTAGCACGAAATATAATGAGCTGCAATTAGTGCTAGAGCACGTTTTTTTACAAAGCAATATCCAAAGAACTAGTGAGTATTTTAGACTGGGAAGCTAATTGCCCTGGGAGAATGGATTCCTAATGATTGCCTGATAAAATAAGCTGAATCCCTAAACGCCCCATGAACATTAAAAACAATACCCCAGTTTCTACCTGCAGTTTAGGGTGTGAAATTAATCGGGTAGTAAAATCACGGCATTATAATCAACAAACCAGGAAAAAACTAGACCTCTAGAATTTTTTGCTCACCTTTTAGAAAACACCACAGCGTACCATTATCAAAAACTAATTATTTTCAGCATGATTTTTACTAAAAACGACAGACCTGACGAAACAAGAAAAAGACGAATGAAAATGAAGACTGAAGAAATGGGAAAATGAGAAATGTGAAACACAAAACGACGGAATACGTGAGAAACAGAGAGCTGTGGTTAGGGGTCCAACCACCTTTGGGACTTTTGGGAGGTACCAACCGAAGAATGCCAATTTACCAATAAAGCGAAATGCACCTTCTAGCTACCTACATCATCTCTCACTCATCTGTGTTCTATCTTTTTCACTCTTTTCTATAAATATCTTTAGCTAACACAAATATTTGACGGAGCCATTTTCTGTTTACTGTTGTAATAAGATAGCGTAACCTTAATCACAGTCTCTTTTCGTTGGTATCTTCCATAGGGACTTTGCGTTTATCTTGAACATCTTGGTTTAAAATCTGTCATTTGGCATTTGGCAGTTTTGGCACATAACATAACCTTCAATTTCTATTCAAATTTCCAGCACAAATAACAAAACAAGAAATAGGCCACATTTCTTGTGGAATTCGATTTTTCTGTATAATATTCTTTATTGGAATAAAAAAGGAGATACACTAGGTTATCAAAATGACCGAACTTGTAGAACAGCAAAATTCGGGAATAAATGGAGCAATTTTCCCTCCTAATAAATGCATGGAGCCAAGAATAGCATTTTCAAAGAAACCAGTTGTTTATGACCACTTGCTTTATTTAGATTTTGATACGGACGGTAAGTATGTGTTTTTATTTGTCTAAGCATGCAATGCAACCTGACGTGAACATAAAATTATGCTTTTGATGTTACTGAAAAGAACTATGGCCATATTGTAAGTGGTCTTAAGCAGAAAATGATTCATATAAACTAATAATTTCTTCAGCAGCATAAACATAATCCACAGACATCTGCTAGAATCTATGTGAAGTGATTAACACTTTAATTGGTTAATTTTTTTTTAGGGAATTCCATCCTTGGTTGTTCAGATCTTACTGGAACCTTCTGGGAAGGAACATTGCTCTACTTTGATAAACATAAGAAAATTGAAGATTTGAATTTCTCTGGCTATTATATAAACACTACTAGCTCTGATGGGAAATTTATAAACCAAAACACAGTGAGTTTAACAATCATTTGGTACTGCAAAACATCTTGAGAATAATTAAGAATACTTTGCTATATTAACTTGATACAGGATCAGTCTTGGCTTTGTCAATAGGTAGTGTCCTAGTGGAGGCAGATTTCAGGAAATAAAAGTCAAACTAGTTTTATTGTGGTTTTTCATACTTAAAAGGTATATACTGTTACCTAAAAGAAAAAAAAACATATACATCAGATGAAGAACCTAGAATAGACTTTAGAGAAAAAAAATTAAAATGACCAAACTTTCAACACAAAGAGATGAAAAAAGCATTGTGAAATATACCAATAATTTAGAGCATGTGCATATCTTCAGAGTCACATTTCCTCTAATAAAACTGTGAAACCAGGATCATACTTACTACTCAGCCTCTTAATGTGTTATACTTTCCACTCTAGCTACAAATTGTTCTAGGGAAAGGAGTTTTTCCTGGTTAAAACATGTTGAGTCTTCATTGTCTTATTCTTTAGCTCTCCTTTACATAGTAGCAACCCCCTCTATAATTTCATAAATTGAATGTTACCAAATTCATTTAGATAAAAATTCTTCTATTCTTCATAAATCTAGTAAGACTAAAATTAGTCAAAATTCCTACCATGGAGACTTGTGGATAGTATCTGTAGGAGAACTTATTTATGAAAAAATATTACAACTTTGTAAGCATAATGTGTATTTTATATAAAAAATTAGTATGGCATTAGTTTTATGGTTTATCTAAATATGAAAACCAATGTTCCTTTTTCAATTTTGATTTTTTTTTTTTTTTGTTTAAGATTGCTGTAGCTGAGGATACTGGAAATTTGAACATTCTTTCAGTAGAACCTTCACAGGATGATATTAGCCTGAAATCTATCACTAGCTTCAAAGTTATAGAACGAATTCCACAGTTAGCAGTATGGGATAACTCAAATAAGGTCCTATGTTGCTCTGGGAGAGCAATTACCATTGCTGATGTGAACTCATATAGTGAAACTGTAACACATAGGTACATACATAATGTCACTAATATGGTTGCCACCTCTTTTGACCCCTGGTTTTTTTGCCCAATCTCCCGGCCCCTAGTCAAACATCAATATTACCACCAAAAAACTGACAAAAATAAGCAATAGACAATCTGCATATCTGTATGACTCTGCAAACATCATACAGCTGTAACACTGATTTATTTTTATTATTTTAGTTCTTAATTATCATTCACTCAACCTAACCAAACTAATTTTTTTAATCTACAGTAGTTGTCATCAAGCTTAACGTCAAGCAAAATTGAAAAGTGGCAACCCTACTCATTGATATTGTTACAAATTGTTAAAATATTGGAATGCAAAGAAATTAAGGCATAGATTTATTGTAGAAAAGAAAGGTTATAGTAACAGTTTTAATCTAGTTATCTAAACTTCTCTTAATATAAAAATCTGCAGCTTTTTGACTTCAGTTATAAATGAAATTCAATTACATGTATACATGTTTTTAGGAATGTTCATCTGGAAAATATTACAACTGTAGACACCTTAAGGTCAAATACAAACATATTTGCATCTGGAGGTAGGGACCATATTACTTGTACTTGGGACCTTAGAGAAGAAAAACCCTCAGGTATGTATATCAAAAATCAGTTGAATGGTGTGTTAACTAGCAAGGATATATTTGTAAATACTTATTGCAATTAATCCTATAAAAAATCAGCTTATAACTTTACATGTTCAAGAAATCATTCAGATTTTTGACCTTGTAAAAATTTGTGAAGAAATTGACAAATTGGGACATGTTCTGGTTTATTGACATTTTTTGGGGAGTTCTAGGGATATTTGGGTCGACAATACCAACTTTGCACTGCTGATTTGCAACTATTTATAGTAATCAGAATAACACTAAGTTCCCTATATAGAATGTTGGTGCAACTTCATAAATGATAATAAATTGTAGTCATTCTTCTGTCAATTTCTTCACGAATTTCTTCAGTCAAGAATTTGGTCAATTTTTTGACCCCATAAAGTATAACTAAATAAGTTAATCAATG
Source organism: Callosobruchus maculatus (assembly GCA_951848785.1). NCBI lineage: Eukaryota > Metazoa > Arthropoda > Insecta > Coleoptera > Chrysomelidae > Callosobruchus > Callosobruchus maculatus. The sequence goes on from CATOUR010000083.1 coordinate 6,538,305, forward strand.
GTTAATGGTTTTGTCAATATCACTTCCGGTTTAAAAAAATTTTTAAATTTTTTACATACCAACAAATTCCACAGTGAGTGCCGTTTGAATTTACTCAAGTGAATTCTTTCCTACTTTTTTATTTTGATTGCTTTGTAAATGGGTCAGTTTTTACAATCTCAACCAAAATGAAACTTTCCTATTCAACATATATTGCTCACCAAGGATTATAATATAAAAATTAAGGGATTTTTAGTATATCTTGAATAAAATTATTGTAAACAATAAATCTGGGATTTATAACTAGGATATGTACCATAAATAAGCCTCCAAGCTGGGCTTGGAATGGACATATTTACAATGAAAAACATAGTTTGATAAATGGCGTCATATTGAAAATAAATATTGAAAAATGAATGTTCTTTATACTAAAAAACATAATTGATTGTCATTGTGGGGCCAATAATTTCCACAAGCAAGCATTTCATGTATTTTCGAAATTTCAGTAGTCACAATGTATCAAAATAACTTTTTATGAACTGGAACGTTTTACAGATTGTAAAAATCAGATACATTTTTCACCAACCCAAATTGCCTTCCAAGTATTATTTAATTTTCAAGTTATTGGCAAATTTGAATTATTTCTTGTTGAATGAAACATTTCTTAGCTGCTTTTCATTCCAGTCCTCTACACCAACGAATTCTCATCTGTAACTAGTGTGGCTTGGAATCAACACAGCGACAACTACATCATGGTTGGAGTTCAAGCAGGAGACATCTATTTGATAGACAAAAGAGAACCGAAAGAGTTTGTGTCAGTGTTTCATTGTTTTGATGCACCTGTGACTCGGATGGCCTTCAAAGAGTCCTCAGAGTTAGCTGTTTGTGGTGAAGTGAATGAGGTGCTAGTATTGTCTTGTGATAATAGCTTTTTGGAATTGGCTCACAAATATGATAATCATAAGGATCAAGTAAAGGATGTAAAGTGGTACAATTCCACATTATATACATGTGGATTTGGCAAATGTTTGATGAAACATGGAAAAGAAGAATAGTAATGTTTTCAGTATTGATAAGCCTAAAACATATTTTGTACCTAAAAATAATAAATGTATTTTTTTGAGTAGCAATTTTGTTCCTATTATTACATTTTGCAAAAAAATAAATTAGAAATAATTTATTAGAGGAAAATTGCCCAAAGAAATTTATTCCAGAGTTTAAAAAACTGAAATCTGTTTTTTCTTTAACCCTTAAGTACTGGCCCTTCGTCAGACAGATTATGTGTGTTCTTTAAATGTATGTATTTATGTTGTTTATAATAAGAACTTTTTTCTGCATACTCTCAAACTAAGACACCGTAAGTACTCTGCCTTAGCAACAGCGGTTTAGATCAAATAGTTCCGATGATATCCGAATTCCTTTTTTGTGTATAATCAACATACAGATCCCACTTCTGAACATACACTGGAAAAACGAAAAATATGCTTTATTTGTTCAAGTAGCAAGTGAAGAATGACTAAATATCTCTGTCATGTATGCAACAAGCCCGATATTGCCTCCAGTGCGCGAAAATAGTTTGTGTACGTTGCGTTCAAGAGTTTTGACTTTCATCAAATTTTGTTACTTTTAGCTATTATATGAGCCTAGAGTTACCAAAATTTTGTTCCTCCTTTTCCATTTTCTTTTGTTGCAGTTTTAGTAACAGTTTAGATGTAAAATGACAGCTACACTTGGTTTAGTTTTTTCTCTGTTGCCTTTTTATTTGGAAATATAACTTTTTTTAATGTTTTTTAAGTGTCACATAATAAATAATCTGGCAAAATTACGTATATTTTTTTTTTCAATTCATGGCATTTCTGTTATTTTAAGACATGTACTAAATTCATGTGACAAGCTCCAACGATGCCTCATTAATTATTTTGCATAAACATAAAAAAAATTCTGCGTAGTCTGACAGACGAACGGTCAGGAACTATGTCCTAAATGAGGTTCTAGTATGTCTGGCGTATCTTGGTATTAGATATAAAAAAATAAGGGGTTGTAAAACTTAAATAGTTTATTATCGTATCAAAAGCACTTAAAACCATTTCTTACAAAAAAACATTAATTTGTGTTTTTTGAACTTTTTTTGCTTTTACTTTTCTTCTCATTGCCATCCTTCTTCCTCTTCTTCCCACTTTCATTATTTATTTCAGAAGTATCCATTTCTTCAATGGGTGGTACACTAAAACCTTCTATATAAGGAGAGACAAGTTGTAAAACAAACTTTTCATGCTGAATATTATCAGAATTGAGACTTAGACGAACTTTGACTGGATCAAAAGCATGAAGAACTACATCCTTTGCTCTTTGTGTTTGATCCTGAAACGAAAATGTATTGATCAGTTCAATAGATCCAGAAATGTGTATTGACCATGATCTAGATTCTACGTCATCCTGAACCAGTCAAAATAAGGTGTGGGAAGCCTGACTCAAATTGATTGACTTAATTTTTAGCTCTCGCTGACTCACTGAAGTCACTGAAGAGAGCTTATGCAGAGCCTCTGTCTGTCCGTCCGTCTGTCCGTCTGTCCATGTACAAAAGATAGCCAAAACTACAGGTGCTAGAGAAAAACTAAATACAGATTCGGAATCAGCATGAAAAAACTAGCCCGGAAAAAATCCGGTTTTGTCAATATCGCTTCCGGTTTAAAAAAAGTGAATTAAATTACGACAGGCAACTGACGACGTATTATGTACGGTGTATTGGTATTCCTGAAGCACAGGCAGCGTGGCCGAGCGGTTAAGACGCTAGGTACCAGTCCGAAAGGGCGTTTTGTCAATATAATAAAAAAATAAATTTTTATACCAATAAATTCCACAGTGAGAGCGCTGTTTGAATTTACTCAAGTAAATTTTTCCTACTTTTTTATAAAGCAAGATAGTGTATGGAATGGTCAGGTCAAAAGCAAATGCGTTTCTTTCTCTTTTGAATAAACTTAAACTGATTTTTGAGAATTTATCATCTTTTTTTCAGAAAAGCAAGCCGACTTCAAATTTAAGAATATCCAAACAGAAAGATCTTAAAATTCCAAGATCTAAGATTGAAAATTATATAAAGAAATTACCTCTTCATTGTACTCAAATATGTCTGAGCTTTCTCCCTTTCGTGCGAGATATAAAGTGCTCTCCAGACCATATTTTGGGATTAATACTTGTAATGCATTTTTGCGTACATACAAAATGTAACCTTGTTCATCCTGCAACTTGCCTTTGAAAAATAACTGAAATAAAATAAAAAAAACATTATTATTCTTGCCGAAAATAAACATAACAGAAATAAATTTGGTATGAATCAGGTTTTTTTGATCATATAACTCAAAAAGCATGACGGAAATTTGAACTCTAAAATGATGTGGATTGTAGTTGAATAAATAATAATTTATTTAATACTCCGGTTTACGTTTTAAGGCAACTTACGTGGGTATTGAAGGCAATAGATGCCCTCCCTGCATACTGAGCCATTCGGTTCCTGTAGTTCAAATTTTGACAAATTTCGCTGGTTTTGGCTTTGTCTAGTAAGTCTGGATAGGTTACATCTGATCCACACGAAACAGCTAGAAGTCTGTGAACTATAATGTCAGCATATCGTCTGAAAACCCAAAATGATATTAGAGAAGACGATCTAAACTTTTAGACTTTGTAAAATACTTTTTTGGAAGAATTATGATGCCTACATCATGAAAATATTTCATTTCCGTCTGTGACCTCGTAACATCTGTAACCGCTGCACCTGCTTTTTAGTGTCGATAAAATGAGGGAATAAGTACTGGCCACGCTACTTTTGAAGAGTCGTAATACTAGATTTTGAGCTTACAAAAAGTATTGAGATCACATTTCAAAACATTACTTCATTAAAAACAACTAAAAATAATAGTCATCATTCAAAAAAATAAAATATGTATATCTTTGAAGTCTAATTCGAAAAAAAGGATTTTTTCTTTGCATTGTGATTGAGATGCTATTTGGGGCAGTTCTGACATACTTTTAGAGTTCCAAAAAATCTTATTAAATATTTTTTTAGATGCATCGTAATAAAAAAAAGGAACTCCATATTGAACATATTTTAGAAATTCTGTTTTTAATGATAAATGTGATATGCAATGCAGGTTTGGATCAATAATGTAATCCTTCACTTGATTATGTGGTAACTGTTTATTGTCTCAAAAGTACAAATTTGTACAAAAAACCATATATACCTTATAGGTGAAGTAAAGTGGGTGTACAAAGGTACAGCCAAACCATAATGGAAGTAGTCTTCCTTTTGCATAGTACCACTTGCGAAGTAAACAGCTTGCAACATACACCTTGTTGCCAAAATCCTAATCATAGTGTTCAAAAATGGATTATCTGGCTTTACAGCTTCATCCAGAGACTTTGCCAACTCCTTTCCTGACTCTACGTTTATTTCTAAACCCTAAACAGTGAAAACGATAAATTAGTAAAGTGCAATGAATAATTAAAGGGTATTCCAAGACTTTCATATTTAAATTTTTGGCGTGGTACGACGAAACTCTTGGCTCCAACGACTGTTCATGACTTCTACGTCTGTATGATCTTTATTACATAAATAACTATTATCACGCAGCATACCCACGGCTCAACAAACAATCAGCAGTCTTACTCAAGGTCGGTCCCTGTGTGATGACGTGTTGCAAGTATCTGACGTCAGAGATGCCATTTTGGGATAGCTTCATTCGCCCAGATAGAGGCGGAGTAAAAAAAATGTACAACAGGGCAGAATTAAGAAATAATGCTCAACCTATGCGGTGTAAAAGCAAGGTAAACATTAAAGATAACAAAGTTTATGTTGTCCTTAATGTCTACATCCCATAAAGTACCAGATTTGATATTATTTATCTCTATACCAGTGGCGGCTCTAGGTGGTTCAGATAGGGGGTGCATAATTGCAAAAATTGGTGAAAGCGATATAAAGAAACACTTACCCAATCCTTTAGTATAATTTATATGATTCGCCGACAACCTATTCGTTTTACAGTTTATCATGACCTCTAAGAGCCAGCTCAAATGCGCCACAAAACCTGATGCAATTTATTATCAAATTCAAAATGTCTATTTTTTGTTACCTCTTCATTTACTACGCTTCCACGGGCTTTGAAAACGTTTTCAAAACGTTTTGAGTTTTTAAATATATTGTAACATACTGTATATTATGGTATTCGTGTATTTGTATTAGTTGTCATTGGTTGTCATGCATGATGTAAAGTCAAAGTGCTATGTTAGATCTTTTGAAGTGTAAACGTCATCGAATCGTCTAGAGTTTTCGAGAATGACGGATGGATTCTAGAAATGTCATCGAATGCTCTAGATGGTTCTATGGATGGTTCGACGAAGTATATATAAGGTGCTACGGGTAGCGTAGGAGTTCAGTTGAGTTGAGTTGTACTTGAGATAAGGTTAAGAGATATTGTATCGAGTGTAGTGAGCAACTGGTCACTATCAAAACCGATACCCAATTTAGAAATAGCCAAAGTGATCAAGTCGTCTAGTGGTGAAATTTAGAACCCAATGTTGTATGTGTGCCCGTGGTAACCAGATTCTTTTAGCATGCATGTGTACCAACTCAGAGAGAATGAAATCAAACACAGAAATGTTATGATATGGTTTTTTTATTATTTGTTTCTTAACATTTGTTTTGTATTTATTAATCATGAGTGCTGAGTGTTTATGGTATGATTTTATTACTTGATTCTTGTACTTATCAAATCATGAGTGCTTTGTATTTCATATATTTTACTGGTGAAGTATTTATATTGATATGTTGACATATATGATTCAAAATGTCTTAATAATAGTGGTAAACTGGCTCTTGTTATTGATATCGTATAATAAAGAAATGGTTATAAACATACACAGTCTAAATGATAAATAATAATAATACATGGTGGGCTAGGTCTCTGTTTAACGTCAGGGAGAAAAATATGGATAGAATGTGGAAAAGTGTAAAATATCAGCATATATAAATAAATAAATATAATCAAACATATAAAGGAGTAAATAAAGGGGGTAAATGGGATAGGGTATATAAAATATAAACATAGCATCACAAGTATAGCAGTGTAGCAAGCATAACAACATAGCAAGCATGGTATCTAAGCGCATAAATAGATCAATAAATAAATATAAACAATAAACAACATATAAAGGAGTAAATAAAGGGGGTAAATGGGATATGGTATATAAACATAGCATCACAAGTATAGCAGCGTAGCAAGCATAACAGCATAGCAAGCATGGTATCTAAGCGCATAAATAGATCAATAAATAAATATAAACAATAAACAACATATAAAAGGGCTGGTTAGAGGAAACCGTATAGTTCGTGAAACACGTGAATCAACCCACTTCCAACTTGGGTAAGTGAATAGGCCGTCCCGGCAGTCGCCACGGTTTCCACAACCATAAAATAAATATTGTATATAAATAAAGGGGATCAGTAAAGGTTGAAATAGATACATCTAAATAAGACAGAGTTATCTCTGTTCACCACCGGCCTGCAATACCTCAGGACCTACCTAGAGTAGACGTAAATCAGAGACCCAACACCATTTAAAGTCGTCTTAAAAGCTCGGATATATAGTATACATTGTGAAACACTCCAAAAATAGTAGCCAGACCACATTAGTTAATAATACAAAATCAAAAGACAACATACCTGCAAATATTCGTGAAAAAGACTCAAAAACCCTTCTGTTGAAATTTTGGTTTCCAGCTTGTTACGTTTTTCAAAAACAATCCCCTGTCGTAATTATTAAACAAAACTATCAACAAAACTATGGCAACGAAAATCACAAGCCACTAGTTTATTAGTTTATTCCAGTGACCAAACACAACAACCAAAAGCATCACAGAACAATATCTTTTTTTTGTGAAAACGGATTGACAATTTAACACAGAATGAAAGGAAAGGAAGGAAGCATTACAGAACAGTAGTACAGAATCACAGATGGAAAATTAATATAGAAAGTCACTCATGATCTGATACATAAAATATCTGAACAATATATGATGTAGTAATAATCAAATACATTACTTAACTTCATCAAATGACTACACTCGTACACTTTAACAAATTGTAATTGATTTTCCTTCTATCATCTGACACTGCCGTCAATGTCAAACTTTGGCAGCCTGACAGCTAAAGGTGCGTTCAAACGTATAGCAGCCAGGAGCGCGTTCCGGAACACCACAAACGCCCCTTTGGAAAGGTATCCAAAGACGAAGGAGGCTGGGTAGCTTTCCAACATCCCTCAGTTCCTGGCTGGAAAAATTTTCTTGTAGTTCCATGACCTCAGGAGCACCGCCGCGTCGATACATGCAACAAGAAAAATTCAATCAGCAGATTTATGAAATTCAAATAGTAAATAATCTTCTAAAACTAGAAATGAGGAGCAACCAAGGACTTCAAAAAAACACACATGCATTTCTTTTAAGTCAGAATACTTGATAACAATTCAAACAATTGAAAACTTCAACCAAACATTCGATTGAAAAACTTCAAGTTGGAAATATTAAGTTTCCACAACTTTCACCTGCGTGTGGGATCCACAAAGTGTAAACATTAGAATAAGATAGGCTTGACACACAGTGTGGACCATAATATAACTAAAAGTCAGAAATGTACTTGACTTTACCTCGCCCCTAATGTAAAAGACCAAGCAATCACATCGGTTATGATCTGGCAACATTGGAGCTCGCCCCTCATGTAAAACCAAACGTGTTACGACCTGGCAACATTGGACCTCACGCCTCATGTAAAACCAGTCTCATGTGTTACGATCTGGCAACATTGGTCACTCGTGGGCTAGGCAGCACATTTCGAAAGAGGCCAGCCGTCAGCTGTCAAGGTAGACTTCACAAATGTCATTCTTGACCTAACATATCCCAATGTATAATGTATTATAAAATCATAACAATGATTATTATTGTAACTAATGCATGAGGGAAAGAAACAAAAAAAACATCACCAGACAAATGTCAGGATTTAATAGCAAATCACTATAACCCTGGATAAAATGAAGATAAAGAACACACAATCCTAAGAAAGTTCCAACCTGTTGATATTTTCGGCTGTAGGCTACCTGAAAATGACCTTTACTTGTTCTTAATCAAGCTCCACGCCCCTAGAGGTGAGACCATGCTGAAAAAGAAAGCTTCACGGACACCAAGGACAAAATAGTATCAGATATAGAATAGGAAGAGTGAAGAAATAGTTTTGTGAGAAATGGAGGACTCCCCATCACTTCAACTGCAGTGTGTTTACCAAAAACTGAGGTAGAGCAATGTTAAACCTAGTTATGGCACCAGAGGAAGAAATTCGTATTGAAGAGGAGTTCTGACTGACATACTTGAAGCAAAAAGCAAAACAGTAGATGGATATCTTTTAAGAAAATTCAAAGTTCCCTGAAGAGTTCAATCAGCTGACACATTCGTATGTGGCTGCAATGGTTTCAGCAAACTAACCTGTCCACAGCTAAGAAAATAAGAAATAAGTTATCATAGTAAAATTTGTCATAGGGAAATAGCAACATTCCAAACATAAGATTTGAAACTTTCCTGGTTCTCAGAGAACAAACAATAATATAAAAAACAGAAGTAAAATGGTTGATAGGATATTAAAAATGAAACTGACCTGCCAAAGTGTCTGCATAAGGCTGTAACATCACCAATGGTTGTCTTAGAAGATTTTTCAACTGGTTGACATTCTTCACAAGGGACAAGGGCTTTCTTGCTGTCATACTGTCTGATTGATCAGGAACAGGCGTACCATCTCTAGATAAGACTTGAGAAATTTGGGTTTCATCTAACTCGCTCAGATTCTTACTGGTTCTTGGTGTAGAATCTTGGTTCTCCATCATTCAGTATAGATCACCCTGTAAACATTGCTACGCAGTATCACACTTGACAACAACAAAAGATCTTTCATGATTAATAAACAATACCTCGTCTGAAATTAGTACACAGTGACATGCCTCCTTCGCAACAGCAACAATTTTGACCAGAACAACTATCCCGGGGCCCCAGAGACAGACATCCTGGTCACGGCACCAATTTTGTAGTGAGCAACTGGTCACTATCAAAACCGATACCCAATTTAGAAATAGCCAAAGTGATCAAGTCGTCTAGTGGTGAAATTTAGAACCCAATGTTGTATGTGTGCCCGTGGTAACCAGATTCTTTTAGCATGCATGTGTACCAACTCAGAGAGAATGAAATCAAACACAGAAATGTTATGATATGGTTTTTTTATTATTTGTTTCTTAACATTTGTTTTGTATTTATTAATCATGAGTGCTGAGTGTTTATGGTATGATTTTATTACTTGATTCTTGTACTTATCAAATCATGAGTGCTTTGTATTTCATATATTTTACTGGTGAAGTATTTATATTGATATGTTGACATATATGATTCAAAATGTCTTAATAATAGTGGTAAACTGGCTCTTGTTATTGATATCGTATAATAAAGAAATGGTTATAAACATACACAGTCTAAATGATAAATAATAATAATACATGGTGGGCTAGGTCTCTGTTTAACGTCAGGGAGAAAAATATGGATAGAATGTGGAAAAGTGTAAAATATCAGCATATATAAATAAATAAATATAATCAAACATATAAAGGAGTAAATAAAGGGGGTAAATGGGATAGGGTATATAAAATATAAACATAGCATCACAAGTATAGCAGTGTAGCAAGCATAACAACATAGCAAGCATGGTATCTAAGCGCATAAATAGATCAATAAATAAATATAAACAATAAACAACATATAAAGGAGTAAATAAAGGGGGTAAATGGGATATGGTATATAAACATAGCATCACAAGTATAGCAGCGTAGCAAGCATAACAGCATAGCAAGCATGGTATCTAAGCGCATAAATAGATCAATAAATAAATATAAACAATAAACAACATATAAAAGGGCTGGTTAGAGGAAACCGTATAGTTCGTGAAACACGTGAATCAACCCACTTCCAACTTGGGTAAGTGAATAGGCCGTCCCGGCAGTCGCCACGGTTTCCACAACCATAAAATAAATATTGTATATAAATAAAGGGGATCAGTAAAGGTTGAAATAGATACATCTAAATAAGACAGAGTTATCTCTGTTCACCACCGGCCTGCAATACCTCAGGACCTACCTAGAGTAGACGTAAATCAGAGACCCAACACCATTTAAAGTCGTCTTAAAAGCTCGGATATATAGTATACATTGTGAAACACTCCAAAAATAGTAGCCAGACCACATTAGTTAATAATACAAACTCAAAAGACAACATACCTGCAAATATTCGTGAAAAAGACTCAAAAACCCTTCTGTTGAAATTTTGGTTTCCAGCTTGTTACGTTTTTCAAAAACAATCCCCTGTCGTAATTATTAAACAAAACTATCAACAAAACTATGGCAACGAAAATCACAAGCCACTAGTTTATTAGTTTATTCCAGTCATGATACTACGACTTTAGAAGGTATGCTCACGCGCATGATGTCTTCCGTCTCGCTTCCACCTGTGACGTCAGCGTGTGACAAACGGGGTTTGTTTACTGGTTTAGTTACAGGTTATAGCCGAACATTTTCAGTTTATTTTCTTCAGTTTACTCGTTTACTGTAGTAAAGTTTGATAAAACATTAATTATTTGCAATTCTGGAGTTTAACACATATTTGAAAAATGGTTTATTGTGTGGTTGTGGGATGTAATAATAAAAAAGTAAAAACTATTCGTCACACTACCGCTACTTGGGATGGTTTGGAAAATTTGGCAGGTTTCATTGCATTTAAGTTGAAAAATAAGGAGAAACTGGGTTATATCCCAGATTGCACAGATAATTCTCTCAGTTGGGTCAACCATTTAACAGAAGGTGGACTACAAAAACATACAGATGAGTTCTTGGCAAAATGTAATGAGCACGGCCATATATTTTCCAACTATAATGGAAACGCCTTGAAAATTGAAAAAAAACTATCTTGCGAATTTAGACAAATTATCAGAGAATGTAGATGTGACTGATGAAGCAAAGATGAGCTTGTTTTCTAGATGTAAAATGTATTTCAGAATACGAATTCTTGATAGGGGAATTAGAGAGACCTCGAATATTAGAAAACTGAAATTCACTAACATTGTAAAGTAGTATAAAGTAATATAAGTATACACGGTCCTGCAACGGTGCATCCAGCTTTCCTAGCGCCTTTCCTATTTGGAATAAAAAAAATGCTACGTAAAATAAAAATGCGCTAAAAGATGGTTGGAGATTTACCGAGAGATTTACAGGTTGCAGAACGTATTTTGATATTTCATTTTCAGTTCATATAGAGAAAGGCTAGTTCTATATGCTCTTATTCACCCTCTTTTCAGTTCTTATTGTCTGTCCAAAATGTATTTCCCCATAGACTCATATATACAGAATCAATACCTGACTACAACACAAGAGCGCAACAAATAATGTGCCCTATACCCAGGCCATCAGAAACCATCACTGCAAGTGGATCAAACTTTTTAATTCAAACTTATTATAAAACAGATACATCGTGTGAAAACATTTTGAAAAAAATCGAGGAAAAACCTGTTATTACTAGGAATCTTTAGTATACGAGACTTCACCTGTACTAGTTAAATACAATGCCCAGAAAGATATTGTATTGTTGTATTGTGATATGTTTTTATTTTATGTTTAACATACACGCGGTTGTGACATATATTTGAATAAATAAAAAATAAGAAAATTTGGTAATGTATTTTTCCACCAATCATTAGCAGAAAAAAGTCAATATTCATTCGCCATAAACATAATGCCATTATGCTTGTTCATGATTTTTAAAAACCTCTAATGACAAAATCATGTTATTTATTTCTTGTCTACCTTTTATTAACAGAATTATACAGTAAATACATATTCAAGTTGGCTTGAAGAGCTGGTGACGCAACATCATAATCTATATATAAAAAATAAGAACGGTAATCAAAGGCTCCTGAATGGAGTATATAAAAATTCCACCCAATACCCGAGAAATTTTCCCACAAAAAGATGGTTTCACTAGGCACTCTAATCAACCTCTTATATGAGATTTCAGAAAAATACGTCCAGACCGCTCTGGCTCTGTTCTTTTTCCACAGTGTAAATTTTTTCTGAGTACATACATTCAAATTTTTGTATCTGAAATTCAGAACGCTCGGAACTACTGCAAACGGGTCAGGCGTCGATTAATATCAATTCTCTGTATAACTATTTCACCAATTTTTCATTCAGATACAGAGCAATATGAGATATAACAAGAAACGAAATAAAACTTTCAAAAATCAATGCTTTGGCGCCATGTGCTTGTACACTTTTGTCACACGGTGACGTCATGCGCAGACCGGTTCGAAATCTGTCCGCCAAGTGATCATATCTGTCAGTGTCGTAGTATCATGATTCCAGTGACCAAACACAACAACCAAAAGCATCACAGAACAATATCTTTTTTTTGTGAAAACGGATTGACAATTTAACACAGAATGAAAGGAAAGGAAGGAAGCATTACAGAACAGTAGTACAGAATCACAGATGGAAAATTAATATAGAAAGTCACTCATGATCTGATACATAAAATATCTGAACAATATATGATGTAGTAATAATCAAATACATTACTTAACTTCATCAAATGACTACACTCGTACACTTTAACAAATTGTAATTGATTTTCCTTCTATCATCTGACACTGCCGTCAATGTCAAACTTTGGCAGCCTGACAGCTAAAGGTGCGTTCAAACGTATAGCAGCCAGGAGCGCGTTCCGGATCACCACACGAGTTGTGAAGTAAAACGGTGAAAGTTACGTCGAGTTTGATTCCCTGGGTGAAGAAAAAGAGGCCGTCGTGACAATATCGTGAAAACGTCAATTGGATGCGTGTTCAAAACGTTTCCTGTTCAAGGTCGATTCGCTCATTTTGGGATCGTATCGAGATCCAAATGCCGTGGAAACACCAGCTGTCACTTTCAAAACGTTTTGAAATCAACTGTGCACAGTGCATATCTGTCTAATGTCGCTATCGTTAGTTTATCTTAAGTTTTATTTAAGTTTATTTGAATTCCAAACTAAATATTTATGATAAACAAGAAAATAGGTTATGAAACTAGGAAATGACGTTTGTCAAGATTGTCGGTTGAAAACGTTTTGAATGCGTTTCGAAACTCGTTTCGAAACCTGTCATGGAAACACCGGCAATCCAAAATCACAAAACGTTTTGAAAACAGTTTTGAAAGCCCGTGGAAACGTAGTAATTATGTTTCTGAATCGACTTTCATTTACTACGTTTCCACGGGCTTTGAAAACGTTTTCAAAACGTTTTGAGTTTTTAAATATATCGTGGAAACGTCCATTTGGATGCGTTTTCAAAACGTTTCCTGTTCAAGGTCGATTCGCTCATTTTTGGGATCGTATCGACATCCAAATGCCGTGGAAACACCAGCTGTCACTTTCAAAATGTTTTGAAATCAACTGTGCACAGTGCATACCTGTCTAATATCGCTATCGTTAGTTTATCTTAAGTTTTATTTAAGTTTATTTGAATTCCAAACTAAATATTTATGATAAACAAGAAAATAGGTTATGAAACTAGGAAATGACGTTTGTCAAGATTGTCGGTTGAAAACGTTTTGAATGCGTTTCGAAAATCGTTTCGAAACCTGTCATAGAAACACCGGCAATACAAAATCACAAAACGTTTTGAAAACAGTTTTGAAAGCCCGTGGAAACGTAGTCATTATGACGAGTCTAAAACATTTTGAATGTTATTTTTCCCTAACATTCTCAAACTAAATGTATTTCTAAGATGTCCTTCTGAATTTTCATGTTTATTAATCTTAGCACTAAGATGAACAAAGTCTCTTATTCCGTTTTTGGGCCAAGACGGCTCACCACCAAATAAAAGGCACGGGAAACAAAAGAAAGCATTTTTAGCATCGCATCCACAAATCCAGTCATTTTTTTTGGTAAATAGTCGGTTTGAATTTCCGTATACTGTCTTTACCTTTCACAGTCTGTTTATTTTCTAAACATAACTGAGGCATCGGGCGTTTAAGATTTTTCACTCCAATTTTCCCATCGTAGGTTAGCCGTGAAAACGTACTGTCTATCAAAAACGCGACAGAATTCATTTTCAAACCGTGTAAAACTATTATACTACGCCTATGTTTTCGCTGCGGATACAAAATCACGACGCGACGTAGACCAACAGCGACTGTACTATCGTAGACAGTAAACACTATCGTGAGCAGACTAAATTCTTGCTCCACTGTTACGTTCACGCGGCATTGGAAACGCTAGAAATATTAGCTACCCCCACCTCTAATGGAACTTATATGGCTGAATGTAGCAACGAATTGTTTATGCTCATGGGAGCTGCGGGCCGCGGCGAACGGCCGGCGGCGCCGGCGCGGCGATCCATGTGTGCGCGCAGACGGTGAATCACGGCGTAACAATACTTGTTAAACGTGCATAAAAACAGCAGACAGACACTACAGCCTTTGATTATTTTGTTTGATTCAAAAATTCAAGGGGGTGCAATTGCTCACTTGCTCTCATTAGTGAGCCGCCACTGCTCTATATTCATATTCTATGTAGACAGCCATGACCCTGCCGTGCCGCCGCTGTTGAAATCAGAACCAATCTAACCCAAAGTATCGATGCGCAAAGAGATCGGCGCAAAGCATCTTCAGACATTGAGTAAGACAGCAGACAGCTGATTGTTTGTTGAGCCATGGCAACCAATCAATAACTCGGTAAAAGTGAACGAGTAGCAATGAATGTGTCTCGTCTAATTAGGAAAAAAGGTCGTCTAGATTGGGAATCGATCTCTGGACCCCTAGATTGAAAAGCCGCAGCGTAAACTATGGAAGCAAGGAGCCATTCGATTCGATTTTGTCAAGACATTTTACATATATTATTTATTAGTACCTCAGAGTAACGACTGAACATAGAAGTAGTAAACAAACCACTTCAGCAATTCAGCATGGCGTGCTCAAAGCCATCATCTTTTGACACTTCAGCCTCCAAACATTGCCAACTAACCTGAAAACTCTTCCGATGCAACCCATGTTACAAACACTGCACTGCACTGTCCCATCTCGAAAAACGTTAAACTACACTCGAATATAGCTCAGCAAGTCCGTAAAGCCTCACTACAGTTACCAACAAATAGCGAATTCGATTTTACTGACCAAGCATAAAAGACGCACAAACAAACAAACGTTTGACAGTCGGGGTTCTGCCGTAAATAAGTCGCATGAAAATTATATCGGCGTTGCCAGCTCCTCAAAATTTATGTAAGGCTTCAGAATTTGCGTTTATGATGAAGAAATATGCAGTAACGTAGTAGAGGTCAACATATCTATTGATTTTGCTGTAATCATCCCTGAACCATCCAAACACCGTCTTTTTTAAAGTAGAATGGAATATTTCTGGATACTATACAATTAAGACGATAGTAAATAATTATGATTGCCGTATCTGGTGGTCAATACGACAACGTAAGAAATGATTTCGGCCTATTAGAATTAGTGATTTACTACCTCTATGTTCAGTTGTTACTCTGGGATTAGTACCTATTTATTTCCGTCTTTTGTAATGTTATTTGTGATGTTAAATTGTACCAGTAAGAAAATGGCGTGAAGTATGTGGATAACTGTTCTTTAAAGGACTCTGCAAGTGAGTGCTTTAACTGGCCTATTATCTGCTTGTACTACTTTCAGTTTTGTTCTTAAATATGTACACAGCATTTATGACAATTGAAGTATATACTTGAGACTCACAAGATGTCTGCCTGCTTTGATCAGCGGATCAAAATTCGATGATGGAGGCACAGGATGTCTCCTGAGACACGCACATTCCGGAAAATCTTGTAAAATCTTCTCTGCCACGCTGATGTTCGCTAGCAACATAAATTCTTCTACCATTGACATGGTTTCAAACATTTTTTTCACTTCTATATCTAATGGTTCCATTGTTTCGGAGTCCATCATAATTTTCACTTCCGGCGATGCCAGTACTAGAGCGCTACAACGTTAAAAAGACACATTCAAACAATCGATAAGATTTTTGGAAATATATATGCGTAGCCAATATACCAATAAAAAGCATTCTAATAAGAGTTGCAATCAGCATCCTCAAATTATCTTAAAGATCTGAAATTTTTCATTTTTCTCAAACGAGACGAAACTCAAAACTGTGACCAGATTTGTATTCATAACCCTTAAATGATCCTAAACACGAGGTTTCGTCGTAACACAAAGCTGAACAGAAAATTTTAATTACTTAGGTAAGCCTCTGGTGATCTAGAAGATCTGAAACTTTTCATTTTCCTCAATCAACACTGAAACTCAAAACTGCGACCTGATTTGTATTCAGCATCCTTAATTATCACAAACAAAAGGTTCTCCAATAGGAAATGAAATAAAGATTTTCAATTTTTAGGTAGGTACCTGACAATCTGGAAAATCGGAATTTTTTTATTTTCCTCAAACCAGACTGAAACTCAAAACTGCGACCGGATTTGTAATCAGCACCCTCAAATTATTCAAAACACAAGATTTCATCTGAATACAAAATCAAATAAAGATTTTCGATTTTTTAAGTAAACTGGAAGATCTGAGCTAAAGATCTAAAATTTGTTATTTTCCTCAAACGGGACTAAAACTCAAAACTGCGACCGGATTGATAATCAGCACCCTAAAATTATCCAAAACACGAGGTTTCATCTGAATAGAAAACCAAATAAAGATTTTCGATTTTTTAGGTAAACTGAAAGATCTGAAGTTTTTTATTTTCCTGAAACGAGACTAAAACTCAAAACTGCGACCGGATTTGTAATCAGTACCCAAAAATTATCCAAAACACGAGGTTTCACCTGAATAGAAAGCCAAATAAAGATTTTCAATTTTTTAGGTAAACCTGAAGATCTGAATCTGAAATTTGTGATTTTACTCAAACGAGACTGGAACTCAAAACTGCGACCAAATTCATTCGTAATCAGCACCGTCAAATCATCCAAATCACTAGGTAGAACAGCTACAGGATTTGTAATCAGCACCCTTAAATTATCCAAATTACGAGGTTTCATCTTAATAGTGAGCCAAATAAAGATTTTCGATATTTTAGGTGAACCTGAAGATCAGAATAGTCTACAATTTTTGATGTTTGTCAAATGCGGCAATACATTATATTGCAAGGAATCTGAGGTTTGTACCAGAGCTTGATCAGAGTACATGCATGCCCTATAACTCTTAGCATACCTAAGTTTTCAACCAAGCCTCGCTATTACTACTCAGTACTCACTAATACCATTGATTAATACTCACCCATTATCTAGTCGCCCCTTTTTCAAAATTTTCGAAAGCATAAGCAAATACCGAAGAGATTTAGCGATGTTGTCGTTTTTGCTTTTATCATCTATAGTCATCTGAGCCTCTTCATACGTCATAGCTTTTTTCGATTTGATTATGCTTTTGTGAAATCTCGTATTAAGAATATTTGCTTTTTTGTCCATTTCCCAAATGCAGGAAAAAGCAAATCTCTCCTCACCTCCTCTCAAAGAACACAGATTCGAACTTAACAAATTTGGAACCTACAAATATCATATGGGGTACAATGCCTGATAAAAATTGTGTAAATGTTTTGGCAGGAAGAAACATGGGTAAGGATTGAGAGTATATCTCTATTTTTATGTCAATCGATCTCAAAAACCAAGCATGGCTTCATGTGTAACCGATGTACTGTAACTAACAAAATATAATTAACGCAGGATTTATCGAAAATTTCAGACAATAGAGTTGATGAAGAATTCTCGGAGGCATTTGCCAAAATAGGGTTTTGTTATTTTCTGTACAGAGTAAGTTCTGACATTGCCTCAGAATCAGAAGGGAACTATATAACTGCCAAAAATTGAATTTGGACAAAACATATTATAAGGAATGAACAAGGTTACCACTCAAAAAAGTCACATACCATGTCAATTCTTTTATTCACCAGATACACAGTAGTGCCCCTAGACTGTGCCTCAAGATCCAATGCTGTGTAAGGCCTGATAAAATGTGAGACGTCTGCTATATGTACACCGACCTCAAGATGATCTCCGACCTCTCTGCAATGCAAGGCATCGTCTATATCTGTACATCCTGGAGGATCCACAGAACAAATGTCTAAGTCGCGAAGATCGACTCTTTTCTGGAGATCCTGAAACACATGAACTGTTTATTACTAAATCCAAACACAGATACATAGTTCCATATTTCAATCAATCAATCAATTTATTGATGGTAACATACAACGTATTTACACAAGTCATATGTAGATCAAAAGTAAAATTACAAACTAGAATATTAGAAATATTGTTAAAAGCTTGCACATATAAAAACATACTACAGATTTTGAAAACAGGCGAGGCTACTGTATGTTCTGGACATATTTTATGTCCCGTCTTACTAAATAAAAACAGATTTTAAAAATTCGTCAATTGAACAGAATGCTTCTGATATTAAAATCTGTTTTATTTTCATTTTGAACTCAAAATATGGCAGAGTGCTATAGCTTAATGGTAACTTATTATATAATTTAACCACATTGACATCTTGTTAAACGTTGATAAACTGGCCTAAGTTTGTTTCTATTTCTGGTATCATATTTATGGACACCACTGTGCAATCTATATTGACCTTTATTTTAAGTCACCCACAGTAAATTTTGAGTCTGCAGTCATCCCGATAATTCAACCAACCTATTATTCTTATGGCTTTTCTCTGCAAAGTAAACATCTTTTTCATTTGTGGGGCATGGCCCCCATGCTAGGATAGCATAAATAGATACAGGGTGAAACATGCCAAAATATGCTGTGCTATTTGATTAAACGATTGAAATTTCTAGTGGTTACTTTGGTAAACAATAGGTACCATTTTCATGCTACTAAAATATATATTATATTTCATACATACCTCGTCAGTAATGATCCAAGGCAGCTTTGGCAAGCAACTGAGTACCTCTTCAGAAAACTGACTGTGAGGGACATCATGCTCAAGCAATATTACCTCATTTTCTGTTGACTGATCTCCAATCTTTCCAAGAGCTCTGACAAAATGTCCCTGGAATAAGAAAACTGTGCAGAAAAAAACGAGAACAACCCTTTAAAATTTAAAAATCATTGTATATATTAAATATTTCCGAATCATGTTCTTTTCTAACTAGAATTCGCTAATATCTTTCTGTTTATTATGAAATTTTAAGGGAATGCTGTCAAAAGATTATGCATGTTTTTTATATTAGTGGCCAAAACATGGTACTAAAGACAAAATTATGGTTGGAATGATACAAAAGATATTATCTTAAATTGTTACCGAATATTTCCTATAAAAGCCTGAATGAAAATCATAAGAAAGTTATAATAGTATACAGAATTATTGTATTTGTCTCCCCCCCCCCCTCTTTCCGCCTCATCCGTCTCTCGCATTGTCTGCCCAGTCGAACAATAATTATTACAAAATACACTTCTATACATTAAAATGAGCCACTTACATGAGGGTACCTAGAGTACCTGGGCCATGAATCGATAGTAACTATTAATTTTTGAGTTTTGAGAAACTCTGCTTGTCTAGTTTCGATCCTGATTTTCGGAATACTTCTATCTGCCGGCACAAATAGTTGATATACCCCTTCCAGACCACCTTGTAAAATGCCACAATACTGTCTCCATTTTCTTCTTATAATTCCAACAACTTTGCCTGCAAGCAATAACAGAAATAAATTAAGTATTTAAAATAACAGTACTCTTATTACCCACATTACCTAAATAACTTCACCTTATTCATGATTCTGATTCATAAGTCATATCAGTACATTCTGAGTAATAAAATGTGCCTAAGATTATCAGAAAAATAGATATTCAAACAGAACGACAGAAATGGTTTCTCAGGATGTGGATATCATAAAACATCCAAAAAAATTATAATATTTCACGACTAAAACCTTCAGCCGCCTATTCATCACATGGAAAATAAAACTATTATTATCTCCTTCCAAAAAAACTAAACTGTGCCAATGAATGCATTTTAACAGTCAAGTGTGGAAAAATTTAGGTGATTATTAAACAAATGATATATTAGAGATTAAACAGATCAGTGTATGCAGGGTAACAAATTAGTCTGCTAGCCTCTACCATAATTTTTGTTGACCAGTTTATTTCCACTTATATATTCAGCAAAGAAGAACTGGCGATTTGCCAAACCTTTCACATCTGTTTCTAAAACTGTAGTCAAATGAGCACATCATAGTCGCACACACATATTTTTTGCACTGAATATCTTTTTTAAATATACGTACGTATTTTATGTAGCATTATTGTTAAAATTCAACACTGATTTAGTTCACACACTACATTATTTTTGAAAGGTCATTTTCCAATTCTATTGCCAAGTTGTGAGAAGTGTTAATATTTTTCTATAATAAACAATGCCAACACTTATATGGCAATATGCTTCCATTCTTGAGTAGAAATTTACTCTGTCCTGTCATACACAAATATTGTATTCATGTTGAATACAATATATATGTCAAGCTGTCTAACCATTAGAGAAATCATATGCACAAGATTGATTAATTAAACCATAATAATACCTTCATTTTTTCTAGTGGTATTGTGGTCAATTAAATGGAACACTTTTCCTTCCCACGACAATTAGAATTATACAATTACAATTCTTTATAGACACCTGATGATGGTTTAGATATAATAAACCGAAACATCGTCCTTTTCGAAGGCAAAGTGTTTCATTTAATTGATGGCAATACCACTAGAAAAAATCAAGTTTGAAATCTACGGTCACGAAAATATAAAATCTAATAATACCTGTTGGCTTAATTTCTCCTTTCTTGGTAGTAGTTTCTTTAAGTTGCTTCTCTTTTTGTTCTATTTCTTCAACATCTTCCACAGTTCCTTCATCTTCTAATATGATATCACTTGGTGAAATCCAATCACTCTTATCAAAAAGCTCAACAACCACAACATCTCCATCAACTGCCCTGTTTAGACCAGTTCTACCTTGTACAAGCACCTTCAATCAATATACATATTTTTTTGCAATATTGCTCTAAGTAGTACAAAAATTCTTGGTCAAACCGTAAATATACTATGCAAGTTTAATACATTGAATGTATTTTTATGCATTGTGAAGATTGTATATTATTATATCTTCTCCCTCTCTCTTTTATAGTATTTTACCCAGAACTTTTATAAAAAATCTAAACTCTCATCATGTGGATTCCAAGTCAGAATTTTTGTAGAAGTAAAGGGAATTTCTAGATGGCTAAGATTCTCACCTGGTCTTCAAGGGCTTCAACATTAACAAAACCTTCCAGGAAGTTGTCCCTAGATGCCCTAAATGTTCCTTGATATAAGGTACCTTCTTTAATACCATTTAAGAGCTGAACATTATTCATATGAGGAGGAAACAAATCTCTGGCATCTTTGTCCAAATAGATCTCTTTCCTTGATAATTTATCTTCCAAAACTGCATTGTCATTCATATGCTTTACATATGGGAATACTGAAAATATAATATGTGGTCAAATAAGTATCTACAAATTATGTTGAATTTTCAGAGCTACGTTCCTTATGCAAAATTGAATCAAAACAATGTCATGCGGCTTATTCTGATCGAATTCAGGAATCACTTGTAAGTAACCCACGGCGTTTTTGGGGTTACGTAAAACGTTTAAGGAATTGTGGTACTTTGCCTAATTGTATGCGTTTGGATGGTGTTAGTGCTCATGATGAAATGGCGGTGAGCAATTTATTTGCGCAGAAATTCAAAAGCGTTTATGACGATTCCACATACCCTGTACCTACATTCTCCTTTAACAGGACCAAGGACATACAGCTCCACCAGTTTTCACTTGCTGAGGTATTTAATAAAATTAATAACCTACCTGGAAAGTATAGCGCTGGCCCAGACGACATTCCGGAGATATTTTTAAAGAAATGTATTTTTACAGTGACAAAACCTCTACAACTTATATTCAACTTGTCCATTTATACTTGCGTTTTTCCTGATCTCTGGAAACACAGTTATATTAAACCAATTTTTAAGTCAGGGGACAATGAAGACATCAACAATTACAGAGGGGTTTGTATCCAGTCGTCAATCCCTAAACTTTTTGACAGTATGATATACGATCAACTCAGTTGGTCTTGTAGTGAACTGGTGAGTAGTTGCCAGTTCGGTTTTATTAAGGGTAGATCTACTGTTGAGAACTTAGTTTCTTATAAAATTGACTTGTTGGAAGCCTTAGAGAAGGGGCAGCAGGTGGATGCAGTTATACTGACTTTTCTAAGGCTTTCGACAGGGTGAACTTTGACATCTTTTTAGCTAAACTATCGGCGCTTGGTTTTTCACATGACTTCATCTTATGGTTGAAAAGTTTCCTTATTGGAAGAACTCAGTCCGTGAAAATTGGTGGGCATGTATCTGAAAAATTTGGTGTAGCATCTGGAGTTCCTCAGGGGTCTCACTGTGCCCCTGTTCTTTTCATCTTGTTTGTAAATGATATATTAGATGTTATGTCATATTCTAAAGGTATTATGTTCGCTGATGATTTAAAGATATATAGGACTATCACTGATGTTGATGATTTGGCAGGTCTTCAGAGTGACCTTGATGCACTCTGGCAGTGGACCCAGCGTAACCATCTTTATTTAAATACTAAGAAATGTTTTTTTATAAGCTTCTTTAGAACTAAACGGAGAATCTCGACTGAATACACAATAAATAGTGATACCCTCACTTACATGTCGACTGCTAAAGATCTTGGTGTGCTGTTTGATGAGAGCCTAAAAGGGGTGATACACGTACGAGTAAGTACGCGTACTTACGGCTCGACGACCTTTTTCGCCTGTGTGTCACCGTAAGTACGCGTACTTGCTGACCATATTTGTAAGATTAGCTTGAAGGGCTCAACAAATACCTTTCGAATGCTATACTGCTCGTTAGTAAGGCCTAATTTAGAATATGCGACTGTTGTCTGGTCTCCTCATTATAAGTCTCACATAGACACTTTGGAACGTGTGCAGCATAAATTTTTACGGTTGGCAGCACGTAAGTCAAATTTAGATATGTCTAATTATCATAAAATTGATATATTGCAACGTCTGCATTTAAATACTCTTGAACATAGACGTATTGTTTTTGATGGATGTTTTATTTATAAAATATTGGTCGGATTAACCGATTGTGATATGTTATTATCATTAATTAATTTTAACGTACCCTCTAGGCGACTGCGCAATAACAATATGTTTGTCATTCCATTTCACTCCACAAATTATGGTGTGCATTCTCCGCTTGACAGAGCACTGCGACTGGTCAATTCCTTTCAGTCCGAAATTGATGTTTTTGACTGCACGCTTTCCGGTTTTAAGAGGCATATTTTAAATAGTGTTTTATAGCAAAAATTTTATTCTGTGTTTGTTTTAGCCGATTCCTGAGAATATTTTACCCCCTTGATAAAATACCCTGTCCAGAAATATAACAGCAAAATTTTTGTTCTTACCAAGATGGCGTCAGGCAATGGTGATAATAAGTGGACTGTATATTTTCATTTCTCGGGAAAATACAGGACTTAGGATTTGGAGTAGGCAATGTAAGGAACGAGAAATAATTACTTGCCACCACAACAATTATTTGTGATCTGCTATTGCACTGAACTATAGGTTTTTGCGTTATTCTGCGCAAAAAGGTAGTACGACCCGACCGACCGATCTTTGCCAACTGACCTCGTCAGGTAGCTACCGAAAGAAAAATATGTTTTTCCGAAGACAAACGCTATGTTGCCGGATGAAACTAAATTTAGCTATAATTACACCCATAAAATAAAGACAAAACAAAAAATGGCTAAACCATACCCCCCACCCTGAAAAACCGTTTTTTCAGCCAATATAATAAATAATACCACATCCAAATCCGATTACAAATTAATGAAAATTTAAATTAAAAAAAAAACGAAAAAATAGCATATGGCAAATAATTGAAAATTATTGAGTCGGTAGAGGGCATACCTTCAGTACAGGACGTGTGAAAGTGCCCGACCGTGTTTTCACAGTAACATTTCGTACAATTCCATCCTTTCCTGGATGGAGTTCCGAAATAATTCCGAGAGGCCAATGTAGCGGTGGAGAAAATTCATTTTTAATAAGTACAACTGTACCTTTCGTAATATTAGCGCAATTTTTATTCCATTTTTGTCGCTCTTGCAATGTTGTTAAATATTCAACACGCCACCGCTTCCAAAAGTCTTGGACCATCCTGTCGATAAGTTGAAACCTGTCTAATGTACCGATATTGATCTCCGTTAAATTTTCGGCTGGTATGGACTTTAGCGGCGTTAAAGTGAGAAAATGTGCCGGAGTTAATGCTTCCGGTGCATTGGTATCCGACGACAACACACACAATGGTCTAGAATTCAATAGCGCCTCAACTTGAGTAAGAAGGCTTGACATTTCTTCATAGGTTAAAACTTGATCCCCTAAGACCCGCTGTATGTGGTTTTTAGCCGCTTTTACATTACTTTCCCATAATCCTCCCATATGGGGTGCCGAGGGTGAATTGAAACGCCACTCAATGCCGTTGAGGGCTAGTTCCTCTTGAAAAACATGGCGAAAATCAGAAGAAACCAAAAACTGATTTAAATCTTTTAGCACTGTCTTGGCCCCCACATAATTAGTACCCTGATCCGAATACAGTACTTTACACGGCCCACGCCTTGCCAAAAATCTTTCAAACGCCTGTAAAAAATGTGGAGTGGATAAGGAACTTACAAGTTCCAAATGAACTGCCTTCACAGACATACAAACAAATAAACAAACATAAGCCTTAAACACCGGCGCCCCCCTACGCTTACCCATTGTAATGCGCAAAGGACCGAAATAATCGGTTCCTGTGTGTAGAAAAACCTTAGCCTGGGTAACCCGAGGTTCTGGCAAATCTGCCATCAAGGGAGTTGAGTATTTAGGTTTTGACCGGAAACGCCTGTTACACTTGAAAATTCGCCGACGTATTAAACTCCTAGCCCCTAAAATCCAAAATTTTTGCCGTAAGATAGCTTCTAACAAACAAGAACCCGTGTGTAAATAAATTTGGTGATAAAAGTCAACTATTCTTTCGGTTATGGTTTCCTTCGACGGTAAAACTACAGGATGCGCTTGTGCATATGGTAAACCGGAATTTTTGAGGCGACCCCCCACCCTTAGCAAACCGTCTTTTATAAAGGGTCGTAATTTCCTCAATTTAGGTGAAAAATGTTCACTACCAATCTCTTTACCGAAAGATTTAAGCTGTAGCAACTTGATCAAGATTGACTCCGCCTTTCTATAGTCATTAGCCGAAATATACCTATTTGTTTCAATTATTTTCAAAAACCGTAGAACCCATACCGTTATCCTTAAAATTTTTTGCCACGATTATACACGCTCAACCATCTCTAATAAAGGATGGGTTTCCATCCGATTGGGAACTGTCAACACTTCGGTGGACGTTGAAACGCATACGTGGGACAATTTGTTTGTAGGCCACTCATCTTTGGGTAACTTAAGCCATGCTGGACCCGACATCCAGATAGAATGAGTCACCAGTTGCCTTGGGGTGAGACCACGCGATAAACAATCCGCAGGATTACTAGATCCTTCTACGTAACGCCACTCCGTTCCCGGAATATTTTCTTTTATCTGAGCTACACGATTAGCTACAAAAATGTCTTTTAGGAATGCCGTATTCAACCACCTTAAAACTACCTCCGAATCTGTAAACGCTATTGTCTGTGTGATACATATTCTTTCCTGGTATGTTTCAATCACAAATTTCATTAAATTCGAAAGCACGACGGCAGCACAAAGTTCAAGCCGTGGAATGGTCGTTAACCTCATAGGTGCAACTTTGGATTTTGAACAAACGAGACTCACAGAAATATTACCAACCGCGTCAAGAGTAGAAGCGTATATAACCGCTCCGTACCCATCTTTACTAGCATCAGAGAAACCTAAAAGCATTACCGGACAATTTCTTTTGACGCCAATATGCCTACAAATTTGGAAGTTATCAATTTCATGCCATTCCGACCGCAAATTTTCCCAAACGTTACAGATATCAATGGGAGGAGCCGCATCCCACTCTAACTGTAGCTGCCAAAGCCTTTTAACGAGCAACTTTAGATATAAAATGAAAGGAGCAAGTAAACCGAGGGGGTCATAGCACTGAGCCACGGCAGATAAAATGCTACGTTTAGTGCACATTTCCCCAGGGATTTTGCTTTTGAAACTCAATATATCCATCTGCGGATCCCACTGTAGGCCTAATATTTTCATTTCCGTTTTAAACACAACCATGTTAGATAGGCGTTTCTCCATCGGTATCTGTTCTAACAACCGCACTGAATTTGCAGACCATTTTGTTAAATCGAAACCTCCCTTACTAAATAACTCTATTGCTTCCGAATATATTTGATAAGCTTTGTCCTCCCCATCCTCGCTAAACACCAAATCATCCATATACAAATCGCGTAGAATGTACTGAGAGGCTAACGGATAATTTTTTCCTTCCCTATTGACTAGTTCCTTAACCGTCCGTAGAGCCAAATATGGAGAACATTTCATTCCGAACGCCACCACCGTAAGTTCATACTCTTGAACTTCAGATTCTAGGCTGAATCTCCACAATAATCTTTGAAACTTCCAATGTTCGGGAATTACCCGTATTTGTCGAAACATTTGACGAATGTCCGACGTAACCGCCACGTTGAATAACCGAAAATTGAGTAGTAAAGCGACAATGTCCGTCTGCAATTTTGGACCACAATACAAGATATCGTTGAGTGAAACTCCATTGTCTGTTGGGGAACTTGCATCTAAAACTATTCGAACCGGAGTGCTACTACCGACTTTAACTACTGGATGATGAGCGATGTAATACGACGGCCCATTTACTTCATTTTCATGCAAAATCCTCATGTGTCCTTGGTCGAGGAAATCCTGCATAGCTTTATTATATTCAATTCGCAAATTTTGATCTCTACTCAATCGTCGTTCTAGAGAAAACAACCTAGATTGAGCCAAAAATTTTGATTCGCCCAAATTTTCCGGTGGACACCTGAAAGGAAGTGCTACTACAAATTTTCCCGACGAATCTCTGCTCACACTAGAACTAAACAATTTTTCGCACTCTGCTTCTTCCGGCCGTAATACTTGTCTTTTCGGAACATTCTCAATTTCCCAGAATTTACTGACAATATTTTCAATAGTCGGTTCATCGTGCCTACTTAAAAAAATACAGGCGGTTCCGTTAAAACCAAAATCTGGAACTTGACCCATTATCACGTAACCGAACACCGTCTCCATGGCCATTGGAGTACCCGATTCTCCAGAAATATGAGTATTTTTTAAAATCGATGGGAATATGCTCGCCCCTATAATACCGTCTATTTTGCATGGCTTTCCGAAGTCATCATCTGCAAAATCTAAATTTCCGAAATCTTTAATCATATCTACCTTAACGTGTGTTTTTGGTAACTTATCCGTTATTTTATCTACCAAAATCGCCGAGAAGGAATATATTTTTTGAGGATCGTACCGTGATGCTATAACTATTTCCGTAGTACCCCTAACCGCCTGGATACTATTACCTAGACCCTGTACCGAAGAGTAACATTTTTTAACCTTGAGACCGATTTTCTTACAAAATTCCGTAGTTAACAAATTGCTTTGGCTACCACTATCTAAAAGAAATCGAGCAGTGCAATCTTTTACCGACCCGTTCAAAACATCAACAACTGCTGTAGGTAACAAAACAACCGTCCGTTTTTTATATTCTTGGTCATCACCTACTGCGCCACAAAAATTTACTGAGTTTGTGGGACCTTCTTCTGATACATTTTTGCTTGTATCCGGTCCCTTTTCCAAGTCAACCGTTTCCAATTCATCATTACTACGATGTAAAAGCATATGATGTTTTTTATTGCACTGTGTGCATAACACAGACGATGTACACGATCTAACCCCATGTGTAGCCGATAAACAATTAAAACACCAATGGTTGTCCCTCACCATGTTATACCTTTCTGCAGGAGTTAAGGCCTTGAACTTAAAACATTTAGCAATGCAATGTCCTGCTTTTTTACAAAAATTGCAAGAGGTAATAGTTTTATTTTTCATTTGATTTTGCTGCCCGATAGAAAATGTTTTAGATGAAGGAATTTTATGTACCTTTGAACTTGACACTGAGGGCTTATGGAAAAATAAAATCTTCGACTGATCTTTAACAAATTTCACTACATCTGCATATTTAGGTATTTCCGTTCCTCTCATATGCATATCGAATGCTTTGACTGTCTCTGAATCCAATTTGGAAAGAGCCAAAAAAAGAAATATGAAATCTGATAAATCCGTTAAATTTAATCTTTTCAGTGCACTA
This sequence comes from Callosobruchus maculatus, assembly GCA_951848785.1. Classification (NCBI taxonomy): domain Eukaryota; kingdom Metazoa; phylum Arthropoda; class Insecta; order Coleoptera; family Chrysomelidae; genus Callosobruchus; species Callosobruchus maculatus. Next base: position 6,566,834 of record CATOUR010000083.1, read on the forward strand.
ACAGCGACATCAAATGATTCCAAAAATGAATTCAGTCCCCTCTCTGATTCCCCCTGCAAAGGTTTGAAATCCAAAATCTGCTTCAAATACGAATTAGCAAGTTGCCTTTTATCCTGATATTTCTCTACGAGTGCATTCCAGATAATTTCATAATTTTCACCGGTTGTCGCCACCGTTGAGCATACACTAAGAGCTGACCCTTTTAGACGCCCGACGAGATAATCAATCTTATCCTCATTCGATATAGATTTGTTATCGTGTACTCTACTTTTAAAAACAGAATAAAAGGCCTCCCACTCCCTAATTCCTCCCGAAAACTCCGGCAGTTCTATGTTTGGCAGACGCGGTAATACTCTGTTTAGCTCACTACGCTGCTGCTGTGCATCAGTGTCTTGCCTGTCCAAATAATTTGAAGCCCTTTGAATATAGTAACACATTTCATTCACAGTACCCATTAAATTATAATCCGGGGAATAAGCCGCATCTATTTCTAACATAGTCATATTGACCTCATCTAAAACCTCCATTAGACTTTTCCGTGTGCTGTCTAAAGAAAAATATAATTTCCGAAACTGACTGATCTTAGCATCACTGTCCAGGTTCTTAGATAAATCATACAGTTTTTGAATTATCTTAAATAAGGCCTCTTTCTTGGCAGTTAACGTTTTGTGTCTTCTCTCCGCTACAGTGGCCATAATGTATCAAACAAATACAAAAATATAGTGCCTATAGATCGCAAAAATTGTAATCAGAAAGTAAATATGGCAGCTTCACGACTGAAATCCGCTCCTTCAGGTGAATCCTACATTTACAAAATTTATCCGATCAAAAAATTCTATTATTTAAGAACAATAACCGTACTATTTCAATTTACTCTAATTAACCCTGCGAACCGTTCGCACCGAGATCCCGAATCAAGTAAATATGAAACAGCAATCCAATTTTTCTTAAACGCAAAAAAAACAAAATCCCGAATTCCTTCGATTTATCCCTCAAAATGTATGCTACCTAACGAAAATTCGACAAATCCTGGCTCGATTGGACCAATATGTTTTAGCCGATTCCTGAGAATATTTTACCCCCTTGATAAAATACCCTGTCCAGAAATATAACAGCAAAATTTTTGTTCTTACCAAGATGGCGTCAGGCAATGGTGATAATAAGTGGACTGTATATTTTCATTTCTCGGGAAAATACAGGACTTAGGATTTGGAGTAGGCAATGTAAGGAACGAGAAATAATTACTTGCCACCACAACAATTATTTGTGATCTGCTGTTGCACTGAACTATAGGTTTTTGCGTTATTCTGCGCAAAAAGGTAGTACGACCCGACCGACCGATCTTTGCCAACTGACCTCGTCAGGTAGCTACCGAAAGAAAAATATGTTTTTCCGAAGACAAACGCTATGTTGCCGGATGAAACTAAATTTAGCTATAATTACACCCATAAAATAAAGACAAAACAAAAAATGGCTAAACCAGTGTTTGTTCCATTATTGTAATTTTAAAACTGTAAAAATGGGGTAACCCGTAAATTTCGTAAAATAAAAAAAACTACAAAATGCTATTTAAAATTCAGTGATAAAAAATAAAAATTTCAAAAAAATATTTACTTGAACAAGCGGTGATTCCTTCTTCAATAGCAATGTTTCTGTTATTTACATCTTCAGTAAGTAGAATGAACTTTTCATTAGGTAAATGTTCCATATACCAGGAGCAAGCTTTCCTGATACACCTATCATTATAATCATTAACAAGTTCACCATCTAACTGTTCAATGTAAGTATCCCTAAAAAATTTAAACATGATAATATTGTATATGTCATAGTCTTCTAGTGTAAACCATCTTTTCATGAAGATCCAGGGCATTTCATGAAGCGTCAGCATGTTATGTAAAATGATTACCGCAACACAAGCCACCTAGGCTTTACATGTAATGAACTACTTCTTCTGACGTATACGTATTACTACACGAGTTGACTAAATGTAATGGTCAGCATTTCATGAAGTGCCGACTTCTAGTGGGCGAATCGTGCTCCGCTATATTTTTTTGTTCCAGGTGCCACAAAAGTGGCCTGCGGTAATAAATAAATAAACATATTTAATTATTTTTTTTTATGTTATAGGTAAACTGATTTTGAATGTGTTTTTATGCCATTTGTCATACAAGATGTTTGCCTTTTTAATGTTTGTAGTTTAGTGTTTTCGAGTTAAAGTACTACATATAGTTAAAGCAGTTACAACATTAAATGTACGCTTATTTGAAATGTTTGGTTAAGGTATTATAAATTTATTTGAACTATCACTTTATCAACATCATTTTTCATTGGAATAAATGTTTTCGTAGAATCTACTTGCTCTGATCACACTTGTTAAGGTGGTCCACTCTGTATAGTATAGGGCCTAATTTTTGGGACATTTTATGAAGCTTCAAGCTCTTCAATTAGGCACTTTGTGTCATGCACAATATGAAGGAATTATAATGGCATTACATGTAAAGCCTAGGCAAGTAGTGTAGTCTCATGATTTTACATTAAATGCTAAGGCTTCATGAAACGACTAGGTTTTTCATGAAAAAATGGACTGCTTGAAAAGCCTATGACATATATCTATATATAATCATAGGTCATCACTGTTGGTAAGTCAGTTATATTCTATAGAAGCACATGAGGTCTAGAATACTTAACTAAAAAACCAATATTACATAGACTACTTTACAAATGTACAATAGTAGAATAGGTTTCAAGTAATCCTGAATAAACATAATGGATGTTTTTTTATCACCCCATTATGTTACTTGAACATTTTCATACTGCTTACAAAATGTGAATCAAACATGAAATAATAAACCAAGGATTTGCCAGTTATATAGTTGTAAGGTATAGCATTATACATCATACAGGGTGAGTCAAGCTCAACGCCTCGGACTCTTGTGACCAAACGATACCACTTTTCGAAAAATCGACTTTGCAAGTGTATGTAGGTCGAGTTGGGCTACATTTTAAAAATAATGACTTTTATACAGGGTGTCTAATAAAAGCGTGACATATCAAAGTTATGTTTTCTTAAATGAAATACCCTGTATATTATTGCATATTTAGATTCCTGGGTGCATTCTAGTGTGACTTCATGTATCACACATGGGACTTTAAGCGAACCGTTTAGGTGCAAATCACAATTTTGGGTATAGGTAGATGTCAGAAAAAAATTGAATATCGCAGCTATTATAAATCTTAGAGGGCTGTGACTTTTCCGTGTTACTAAGCATAAAATGTGTCAGCTCACGTTAGACGGCCGAGTTCAAATTACATTTGTACTTGGAGAAATCGGTAGATCAATTAAGGAAACTTCAATCAAAGGTAACTTGATTTTTTCAAATGGGAATGCATCATTTTATTTATATTATCAAATGTGCATTTTAATAGGCTTTCTAAATATGTGAGGTTGTGCATATCAATCTATGGTAGTTTTTGTTAAATTTCGAGATTCCAATGAAATCAGTGTTTCTCAATTTCCCTACCTATAAACAAACTAGCAGGCCATGAAATATAAACAAAATCGTATTCAGATGGAAGAAAACAACTAACTTAGCAAAAAGATCCAGCAGAACTAGAGCAAACGAACAAGATTATAAAAATTCCCTACAACAAATCAACTTTAACCAGAAACAACGGCGGTAACATGTCTAAGGTTAAAGAGAAGCTTGAGTACGACAGAAATTGATAATTTTTACAGCCTACTAGCGACTGCAATGTACTAGAGATTAAAAATTTTCAAAATTACTAAACACTTTGAAATGAAAGCAAAACTTTCAGCGATCGCTGCCGTCAGTCTAATATCTTCGGAACGCAATTTCACATTTAATGGTATAAAACAGTAGTCATTTCCGTCAAAGTCAAAAGAAATGATACCTCTCACTGTCGTCCTTTAAATTTTTCAGTATCTATTAGAAAGATCGCAAAAAAGGAATACTGACAAACCACTGTTTAATTTTCTGCCAGGTAAATTATGTTTAATAATTTGAGCACATTTTTAATTCATTCTTCATTTTCGGCGATCTTGCTTATGAGTATTGAAGAATTTGCAAAACCCCAGTCAGAGGTATTGGTTACTACCTATTTTTTTAAATCACGAAATGTGAAATTTTATTCTGAAGCTATTAAACTGCCAGCAACATTACGTGGTAGATTTCCTTTCATTTCAAAATTCACAATGGTTTTGTGAATCGTCACCCTTTAGAATATTGTAGTAGCCGGTATGCTGTGAAAAATACCCATTTCGGTCGTACTCCAGCTGGTTTTTGACCTTAGACGTGTTATGTCTGCTATTTCTGGCTAGAACTGATTTGTCAAGTCATTTTAATAACTTTGTCCCTTTACCCTAGTACGTCCGTAACTATCTGCTAAGTTAGTTGTTTTGTTCCATATGAACAGTTTTTTGTTTATATTTCATGGCCTGCTAAGTTGCTTATAGGTAGGAAAATTGAAAAACACCGGTTTTACTGAAAATTTGAAATTAAATCAAAACTACCAGATATTGATATTTACAACCGCATATCATTAGAAAGCTTATCAAATTGCACATTTGACCATATAAAAAAAATTATGCATTCCCATTTGAAAACATCAAGTTACCTTTGATTGAAGTTTTATTAATTGATCTACGGATTTCTCCAAGTACGAATGTAATTCGAAACCGACCGTCTAACGTAAGCTGACACATTTCATGCTTAGTAACACGGCAAAGTCACAGCCATCTAAGATTTAAAATAGCTGCGATATTCAATTGTCTCCTGACATCTACCTATACCCAAAATTGTGATTTGCACCTAAACGGTTCGCTTAAAGTCCCATGTGTGATACATAAAGTCACACTAACATGCACCCGGGAATCTAAATATGCAATAATATACAGGGTATTTCATTTAAAAAAACATAACTTTGATATGTCACACTTTTATTAGACACCCTGTATAAAAGTCATTATTTTTAGAATGTAGTCCAACTCGACCTACATATACTCGCAAAGTCGATTTTTCGAAAAGTGGTATCGTTTGGTCACAAGAGTCCGAGGCGTTGAGCTTGACTCACCCTGTATATTATCCATCAAAAAATCAAACACTACCTACTAACTTAGTAACTTAGTAACTAGTACTATCTTAATTTTAGGATCAATAATAAAATAATCAAGCTGTCTCGAAGGATGTTAAACAGCATTAGGATAAAGATAGAATATATCAGATTACAACAGTCATTTTAACTCATGTTATGTAGTTTTAGAACTACTGAAACTGATTTATGGGTCTACAACTTACTTATGATGATCATTAGTAAAAATGTAGAAGTGTTTACTAGGATTTTCAATTAGAGTAAACAATCTCTTGTAAATTGGTAGGCTCCTATGTTTAACTTCTGTAATAACAGTATGTAAGATTATAACGTTTCCTATAGGTGCTTCCTCCAAAACATCCATCTAAAAAAAAAGAGTACAGTAATAAATGAACCACAAACTCATATATGTATCAGTAGGTTTATCAAAAACGTTACCTGATCCAGAATAACATTTGTGTCCAGGATTATGTAGTGATCATAATTGAATAGAGCACACTTATTATGGTGGTTTGGGGATAGAAATGATTCTACAGGATTGCATTTTTCACACGATCTGAATCCACATGAAATATCATCCCTAATGTAGTGTTCTCTTACATGCTACAAAAAATCTTAATGTTATAAACGTGTGCTGTTAAAACATCAGGTAAACATGCTAATGAAGCGTACCTTAAGAAAGTGTCCAATTCTAGTTTTTTTAATGAAAGTCTTTGTAGTAAACATCTCTATTACTCTTAATTACTGCTATCAAATCTCTAACACAATAAATTATACATTTTAGTTTAAAAGAAATTTTAGTTTTTAACTTTTTAAAGGATTTGATTTGAGGTTATCAATGTCAGTGATGCCAACTCATTGGACATTAAAATAGCTGAAGCACTGTAGAAAAATAGCTAGAAAATAGCTAGATTTTCTTTAATATCTTATTTATTCCTTTTATATTCATTTTTCACCTTGGAATACTATATGTTTCAAACCTACCGTTCAGAATTAATTCACTATCCACGATTTTATTTTTCAAAATCGAAAAATCGAAAATGTTTTAAATTTCACTGGTTGCCCTTGGGCTGCACTGGATTTCTGTTTTGCATTTCACTGGCACTTCCAGTGCAAAATTTTTTGAGTGCACTCATTTCAGTGGCATTTCTGCATTCGGAGCAGTCGAACTGAGTGCAAAAATTTCGCACCGATTTCAAAGCGAGTGTCGTGGAAGTGAACCAAGGGAATAACAGAAGGTCTGATGTGTATTCCACTGGAAGAACCCGGTGCAAAAGTGTTACCCTAGGTGAACTTTTTCAGTATTCTGCACTCGCACGGAGTGCACTAAAATGTGTCCAGTGAAAAACGCTATAAGCATACAACATACAACCGTTGAAAATCGATGCGGGAAACGAATCTGACAAATGACAAATCGACAACACGCGACTCGACAGTTGTACCACAAAACACTCAAACGAGATTCATAGAGCACGCACAACTGTGACGCTCAAGCACGAAACGATTGCATTCATAGCTTCGCAGAACAGTTAAAGCATAGATGGTATAGAGGAGGCGCGCAGCAATAATAGAATTGAAATAAAGCAGAAAAGGGAAATAGCTAGATAAAATAGCTAGATAGCTAGATGATATTTTAGTAGCTAAACCTTGTTGCGAAATAGCTAGATCTAGCTATAAAATAGCTAAATTGGCATCACTGATCAATGTTTTGATTTGAGGCCTTTACGGAAACTGTGATCGGGTTAACCCGATCAGTTCGATCACTGATCCTGACGTTCGGAAAGTGATCTGAGATCTGTCAGAAATAGGGTAGTTCACTCTTGTACAGTAAGTGATTGCGGTCGGATGATTCAGATCAGTAGCTGCTTTACTTAACCATCTGTTTTTTATTGTTAAACCAACTTTTTCATTGTTCGATGTCCGTTAAATTCATGGAATCATAAATCACACTTGACAGGCATTGACAGCTGTTTGACATATAACTGATCTATCCGGATCCAGATCAGTGTTTCCGTAAAGGCCTTTGATGTTAACTTTTCATTTTCAACTCTCTTTCCTTATCTAAGATTTTCAACCACACACAAAACAGGTACGGTTTTCAACTTTTGAGTTTTGACAGTTTTAACCACAAAACACACTGAGTTTTGACACAAAATAGGTGGTGTCACTAAATGTGTTAATGCTACTCATCGAGGTAGAATCCCATGGAGGCGCGATAACGTGGCTGAAAGCAGGTGCAGGTTGGCCATACACCTCGACACTTATGTCAAAGCTGACGTTTCTTTGACAATTTCGTGTTTGCTTTTTTTGAGTGTTTTTACTGAGATTTTTAGTTATTTTTAAGTGATATTTTAGTGAATTCATGAAGGAAATAATGGTTTCATGTGCTTATCGTAGTTGCTCTAGCAGAGATGGCATGGATAAGAAGAAATCGACAGGAATTACATTTCATAGGTGTATGTATGCAAAAAATAACAATGTACAGGACCGCATTTGTAATCTTTATCTCAATAAAGTGTAACGTATCGCAGCAATAATACAGTTGTATTATTCAATTGATGATGAATGTCGTCTCTACAAAACCTGTTTTTTCATATACTTAACTATGAATTTCGCATTAGATTGAAAAATCAACCCAATACTTCATGTTTAAATCATCATTGTAATGAATTTTCAAAATTATTTACATAAGAAAATGATCCGGCTCTGGCGAGGCGTCCATATTGTTACCACACTTGGCCACGCCTCCTGCTACCGTTTTTGTTATGCGAAATTGAACCTTATAGCGTCTCCTTGGGATTCTACCTCGATGATGCTACTACTAACAAGCGGGAAATTGATTTTCTTGGATGAAATATATCCCTGACCTGTTTCTACGCAAACCTAACACAAATAAAATTCATTTACATAAAAAATGTTACTCCGCTTCATTGGTCATATCTGCTTGTATCATAAAATTATTAAAAGGAGCTATAATCGCGCAGCGCATGGTTTGAGTATGGTTTAAGTTTGAGATGGTTTGAGGTATATGGCTGATGAAAGCATCGAAGAAGTGCGTGCCTTGACTTCTTCTTGTGTTTTTCCCCGTTTTACAATTTAGGAAATGATTCGCAATTTCAAGAAGCAGTGGACGAACTTATATTCTGTAATCTTTGCTTATATGTATGCTCTGGCCATGGCCGACTCTACACTAGGCCGGAGCCTTAGATGTGGCAACGTGGTTTAGCTGTCAAATAGTGGGCCTATAGTTTCAGAATAATTATTACATTTTACATTTATTAGAAATCATCTGGGTTAATAAATTAAGAAAAATACTTTTTAAAACTACTAATACTAATACCATTTACATCTGATGTCTGGTTCATCGTAGTCAAACACTACAAAATAAAAATAAACGCAACTTGTTTCCTGCTGCCACTTCCACTTAAATGAACACTCAATTTACTTTGTAAATTGTCACTTGAGCTAAAAGATTCACTATTAGGTCACTGTGAAGCCATTCTTGCTGGTCTTGATTCCCTTTCACTATCCAATCTTTTCGTAGGTATGCCCAGATGCATGCCCAGATGAGTTCTATTAACTGTATTTTTCTGTGATATTTGGGAGGTCCAGAAAACATTGTAGGTACCAGATTGTGCTTTAAAATAGGTCTTATCCTTTGAAATGTTTGTAAAGTATCGTATTTATTCTTATAAATATAACCAGCCCATACGAGGAATACCGTTCACCCACTTCTGTTTGTCCTTTGTTGGAAGCACAACTGCTAATGAACACTCAATTTGCTTTGTAAATTTTCACTTGAGCTAGAAAAATTCACTATTAGGTCACTGTGAAGCCATTCTTGCTGGTCTTGATTCCCTTTCACTATCAAATCTTTTCGTAGGTATGCCCAGATGCATGCCCAGATGAGTTCTATTAACTGGATTTTTTTGTGATATTTGGGAGGTCCAGAACACATTGTAGGTACCACATTGTGCTTTAAAATATGTCTTATCCTTTGAAATGTTTGTAAAGTATTGTCTTTATTCTTCTAAATATAACCAGCCCATACGAGGAATACCGTTCACCCACTTCTGTTTGTCCTTTGTTGGAAGCACAATTGCTCATGAACACTCAATTTACTTTGTAAAGTGTCACTTGAGCTAGAAAAATTCACTATTAGGTCACTGTGAAGCCATTCTTGCTGGTCTTGATTCCCTTTCACTATCAAATCTTTTCGTAGGTATGCCCAGATGCACGATGCATGCCCAGATGAGTTCTATTAACTGTATTTTTCTGTGATATTTGAGAGGTCCAGAAAACATTGTAGGTACCACATTGTGCTTTAAAATAGGTCTTATCCTTTGAAATGTTTGTAAAGTATTGTCTTTATTCTTATAAATATAACCAGCCCATACGAGGAATACTGTTCACTTGTGCTGTTCACCCACTTCTGTTTATGTCCTTTACTGGAAGCACAATTGCTAGTACAACCTGGTACTACACACTTTGCAGGCATCTGTTTATCTTTAAAGTTTCGTTTGTGCAGGTAAATAATTAGAAACACATTAATAATCACCTTCTAACCATATTTTCTGCTCTGGAAGAGTACACATGACTTAACAACAAATAAAAACTCGGCCCGCTGATTCAGTGTTGCCATATTTCATGCTACGGCCTAGTGAGTAAAGTCGGCCATGCTCTGGCACAAAACGACACACTGCAAAATTATAGGGCTGTTCCAAATCACAGTTCTATCACCGTCCTAGAACTGTTTTTATCATGCCCCGCCCATTACACAGTTCTAAAAGCGATGATTGGAGTTCGCCAGCGTACCAACCAATCATCAATTCTAGAATCACAAAATGGCCGGGGCATAATAGAAACAGTTCTGGGACGGTGATAGAACCGTAACTTGGAACAGCCCTAATATTTTGTGATCTGTGCACAAAACATACAAAGATGACAGGTGCTATTTTTCCAGAGTTCAGTCACATGACTGTCAAATTGTGCTGTCAAACAAGTTGTTTCACGTTCACGTGGTGAAGAAGTTTGTTTTGTTTATTTCCAAAAGGGGAAACCTGTGGAGGCTGTGGAAAACCGTACTTTAGCATTCCAATTTCCGATAAATCTATTGAAGCTTTATTTGCTGGCATTGGTAAGTGGAATTATCTGTGATTAGGCTATACCACTGAATAACGTACTGAATGCCCTTTGAAAGCACCCCATAGTAAAATGATGGGTATCCAGGAAGTACAGCACAAGGTTTCAGAGTATGAAAACTTTATAGAAGAAAGGCTTAAACGTGACTTGAAAGATATAGAATTTATTTTGGATGACAAAGTATCCAAATTTAAAGAATGGGAGGAGGTAAAACAAGTTACAAGAACAGTTAAAGACTTTAAAGCAAAGAATCGTGATATGTCCATTAGAATAGAGGTTGGCGATGGCATAATGGCTTGTGGCGAGGTATCAGACTATGAAAGGACCTACGTCTGCATAGGATTAGGTTACATGTTAGAAATGGACTGTGATGAAGCAGAAAAGTATGCTGACATAAGATTAAAAATATTGCAGAAAGAGATTGATCACCTTCGAAACATGGCAGTTGAAGTTAAGGTGCATATTAAAATGGTTTTGTTGGCGATCAGTGAATTGCAGGCATCTGTAGGGCCTAGAGCCAAAACCTAGCATGTAAAGACTTTAGTCAAACTTGGAATTTCATTATTTCTCATATAGTTTGATAAGTTTTATCACTTGGCTGCAATATACTGTTGAGTTGAATTGTCTAATGGTAAGCAGAAAAAAGTCCATGCTACTCATGGCAAACTATATGTATTGTATTCTTTATAATGTATTACATTTTTTGTTCATCAAAGGAAGGAAAGATGGTACTATATATTTTTTAATAAATGATGCAACATCTTTAGAACAGCTTTTATTTTAAAATATTTTAAATTTAAGCTATTACACAACATTGTGAACACCTGTCAATTTAATACTTACACATACATTACAAAACTATGGTATAAAACTAGCAGACTATATACAAAATTAGACTGTTGTGAGCATACATAACAAATATTTTACATTTTATTTGTATTACTAAAAACTCACTCTTTTAGTAACATGTAGAAATGTCACTTTCTAATAATAATAATTACATCTACCCTCAAAATTTAAAGCACATTCATATATTTTGAAAATCCTAAGAATTTATTATCCCTATGTAGAATTGGTGTTGGATATTTGCAAAAAGTGCTCAAGTTCTACAGAAAGTAATACATTCAGTTTTGATCAAAATTAAATGCTAAGTCAGAAAATTCAGTAGCATATTACTATGCAGCAGTTTCTTTTTTTTATGTGACTGTATGGTATACATTTTTTATTTTTTTTATCAGTCTTTCCTATGTAATCAAAACTAGGTGATGTATCATCCTAAATGATTTTAGAATAATATTGGAAGATTGTTTTTGCAAACAGATGAAAATGCCCCATAGTAACATTTTTTGGAGCTAAACACATATGGTAGTCCTTTTTGAACTACAAAACTGTTTGGGGTTTCTCCCATATGGAATCAAGGAAAATTTATACATAATGCTAACATAAATGTAGTGAGCAAGCATCAACTAATTCATAACAAATCTAGGTGATGTTGAGCAAAAGATCACAGACAATAGAGAACAAAAGATGTCACACCATACTACTATGTGGACTACCATATGTGTTTGTTCAGTTTATTGGTACTACCTAAGTTATTTGTTCTTAAGCAAATAATTTATTTCTTGTCAGGATAAAAATTTCCTAAAGCAGTTCACTATAGTTTTAGTCAGTGTCTGTGTATCTGTGAAAATAGCTTGATTTGAAGATTTTAGTTCTATAACTTGCATATTAGTTTTATTGTGGTTCCTTGAACATAACCACATAAAAAATAGGCTGGCTGAATATAGTAACATTTTATAACTCTATAACTAATCCATTTTATAGATTCTCATTCGAATTTTTTACAGCTTAAAATACCTACTATCTAGGTATGTTATATTTTTGTGCTGTATTCCATCTTCGCTAGCTTCTGAAAATTTGTATCCAAGACCAAAAAACAGACTAATAGACCTTTCACAACTTACATCTAAATGTAAATGTATCAATCATAACATTATTTAAAAATCATCTAGGTAGTTTTAAGATTTGAAAATTGAAATACCTACATATTAATGTCATATTTAGTAATCTAATAATATTATCACTAACATAATACTAAAAATTGTAGTATTTTATCACTTTGTCTTAAAGTTGGGAGAAAAATAATTAACAAATTGTTTAACTTTCCCTCATTTAGGAGGTGATGCAGATTTTCGTTTCTAACCCCAATGTTAACTTATATATTACTATGGGTATGAAGTGTGTTGTATAAGTAGAAGTTTACTTACAAAAGGTCCTATATCTAGACAGAATTGAAGTTTAAAAGAATTGGAGACGTGCAAGTGCAACAACAAACATTGAGTTGTGCTTAAAGAAAGTTAGAATTTCATTTGACGGTTTTTAGGATTGCCATATTCAGCAAATCATTCTCAAATAATAGTTTTTGGCACTTATTCTCTCCAGTATGAAACAAAGAAAAAGAAAATAAGCCCAAAGTTCACAGTCCACAGTTTTTTTTTCATTCACTTGCTATGCCAATGTAGATAGGTACACCTACTCATTTGAATTCCTGGAACATTTTATTTTGGATTTGAGAGTTAAATTTTTGTATATTGAGATCATGGTTTTTCTGATCTTCTCTGACTATTATATTTATCAATATGATCATTGTATTAATGATTTCAAAACCAATTTCTCCAGTAACATACAAATTGAAATTTTCTTGAACTATTCTCGTGGTTAGCTCCTTTTTGAGGCTCTCCCCCACATCTTGTATTGCTTTTAGTAGGTCGCTGTTTGTTACTGATTCTGCCATATTATTCTTATGTGTAATGAATTTTCTGGCTTTGCGAAGAAAACACTGTACTTCTCGACTAGAATATAGCACTAGATAAGTAAAGATGTAAAGAATTTGCTATTGTTTTTGAGCAGGCTCTTACGATAATGCTGTGTATTTTATTTACCACAAATTAATCAAATCCACTGCTATCCTCCTGTTTATCACATTTTCAGAACAGCCAATAAAATGTACTGAATTTTCGCGTTATTGTGATATAAATTTCAAACTATTGATAACACTTTTGGCCATCTTTTGGCTATTCAACTTTTGGTTTGACTAGCGACGATAATTTTGGGGGTGTAAATAAGATCAAATACAGTATCTTTTCTTATTATTGTGTCACCCAATGAGGTATTTGATTTTGGTCACGTGACGTCCAATTCAAAATGTTTAATGGGACACCCTGTATATTTGTGACTTTTTGTGTTCCTACCGATAAAACAGTTCCAACGAACTCGCACACTTGGGGTCTAAAGTGATTAATTCAAGAGCTACAGGTACCTAAAGGACTGTACCACTAAACCATTATGAAACACTACCAAAGTAATTTAACTATAGGGGTACATGTTATAATCAATGGTAGTGGTTCCATCCGTTAAGTACCTGTAGCTTTTGAATTAATCACTTTAGACCCCAAGTGTGCTAGTTCGTTGGAATTGTTTTATCGGGAGGAACACATAAAGTCACAAATATACAGGGTGTCCCATTAAAAATTTTGAATCGGAGGTCACATGATCAAAAACAAATACCTCATTGGATGACACAGTAATAAGAAAAGATACTATGTTTGCTCTAGTTTAAACCCCCAAAATTATAATTCGCTATTACCGCCCAGTTCCGATATATTGCTTGTCTTAGTCGTCGTGGGACACCCTGTATATCACGTCCTTCAGCCGAGATTGGTGCTACTCTAATATAGAACCTCATATTAACATTTGTTGTTTAATTTTGAGAATGTAAACATCATCTACCTGAAAAACCTAAATATAGGTACCATTATTTTATATTGAATATTTTCACAATGGTTGATAATGTCTATAATAATGGGTCAAATTGAAAAACTCGTGATAATACAGCAGAGAAACGCTTGAATAATATTACAATCCTAAGTAACCTTGAATAATTGTGTGTTAGTTGTTCAGCACTATAGGCGAAGCTTTAGAGAATATATTCAGTTTGGATTTCGAATGAAGTCCACAGATATTTAGGGGTAGTACTTTGATAAAAAAAACAGCTCCTTCTCTGTTTACCCTGTTTACGCCTATAGTCTGTAGTAATCCCCAAAATTAGTTTGAAACAATGAAAGCAAGGTTGCTTTACTGTTTCATGATAACGCTAAATTGTAATAATATTGTGAAACAATAATGAACAATGAAATATAGTGGTCAATTTTCGTTTTCCCTTTACCTTAGTAAGGAGACTCAGGTGATATATTTTTACACCAATAATCCATTTTGGGTTGGTCCAGTTGGCCAACTGCTATATTTTCTATTATGATTTACAAATTACCATTATCAGGAAATAGCAAAACATCAAAATAATTGAATCACATTTACATAAAAAAATAAAAGTTATAATGTAGGAGCTAGCAACGTCTGAAAATACGTTATTTTGTAATTAATAGTACTTTCCCCACTCTTTGGTAAGATGACCTTAGAAGGCACATTTTGCTGATGAGAGAATTGGTTTTGTCTGGAACTACTGTTAGGTACTGAGGACCAGTCAATCTGGAAACCTAAACTACAGTTGAAATCATCTTGAACTCAGGGCCGTAGCTAGGCGTTGACCATGGGGAGGGGGTTCATGTTGACCTTGGGGGGGGGGGGGGGGTGTAAAAGAAAAGACTTGACTTTGTAATATCTTAATTTTAATGTGTCATGAGCGCCAAGGGATTGGTTAGTAGTAGAATCAATCACTAAGCTTGGAGAAAGCATCTTGATTATTTTTATTTTGTATTATTTTAGTAGTTATTTCATTCATGGGAATACTCATGGGGGGGGGGGGTTTGAGCCCCCTAAACCCCTCCCTTATATCCGGCCATGCTTGAACTTAAACTGATACAAGATACAATTTTTGCACAGTTTAATTTAAATTAGCGGCAACAAAAAAATGACAAATCAATATTTGTTTTGTTACCGAAGGAATTGCTGAATCTAGTCGTAGGGGATGAAAAAAAAAAACTTTAATAAAATGAGTGTTGGGAGTATCAACATCAAATATATTCTATTAATAACCTAGACATCAGTATTATCGACTAATTTGTTATAAAAAAGTAAATTAAATGAAAGTGAACAATATGTTCTGATTGTATACGTTTCTACTTGGTATAAGCTCGTCATCTCAGTGATTCAAAAATTGTTCTCTAAACATAATTATGTATAAAGCATATGTATACCTATATACTTTTTTAGGTAAACAATTGTTCAGCAAATACCAGTATTTTAGGGGATTTATCTGTTTTACATTTTTGTAATCAAGAATAACAGGAATATCATTTTTCTTGCAGGTGCTGGTGCAACCATTTTCATACAGGTTTATGTTTCTATCTGCTTTTAAGGCGGCTCCTACGGGGAGCATAAACGGTCATTTTCAAGTGATTTCATCCCAATTCCTGATGCTCTAGTTTTCAATATTTTTGCATGAAATTTTTACATGAAGTTTAAAAGAAAATTACACAGGCGGCTATCGAAGCATTTTTTGAAAGAAATTGATTGAACATGAAATAAGATCGCTTGAAGTTGCCTATTTTCTTCGTCAATTTTGTAATTTTTTCAAGAAAAGACCAGAACCAAAAATGAAAAAGTGCTTCGATATCACTCTGGTCAATTTCCTTCTAAACATCATGTGAAAATTTCATGTCAAAGTATTGGAAAATGAAGCATCAGGAATTGGGATAAAAAACATCTGCAAATCGCCTTCCTCTTCAATTTTACAAATTTCGGGCGACGCGCTAACATGACTGTTTCCATTTCTTTCTAATGTAGCGCGCACCTGTTTATTTATCACGCGCATCGTCGGTTCCTTTTCGGCTCCCCGCATCTTCCGGAGAAACTATTCCGCATTGTAGGAGCAGCGTTAATACTATCCAAAATTTCTATATTTTTCGCTTCGCTTTCCTAATAATCTCACTAGAAGAGAGAAAGTACCATTAGTTACATAGTCATGATTCCTCAAAGGTTTCTAGCTCCCCTTCTGTTAGTACCATGAATGGATATGGACTTATTGAAACACCAACAGTCAAAAACGGATAAAATACTTTCCATATAATATGTTTGACGAAGATTATTGCTTTGATATTTGGCCTGAATTAAAACTTGCCATACATAATTTTCATTTACACACAGCAAGACTGCGTTCAAATATTATTGCTAGTTACACTACGTTGTACTTATTTACATTGCATTGAGGTTAGAGATATTTTGAGGTCGGGAGAAAATTTGATCACTATTTGTTTTTATATTTGTCACACAACAGCTAGTATAATATGTATAAAAATTCATAATTAATATTTGGAAAGGTTATTACAATGTCCAAATTCCAAATTGCGTTGCTTAGAGGCTCAATATTTTCTGGTCATATTATGGGGTCAGGTCAAAATCCGGATTTTCTGTCAAACAGCTTTGTAGTTTTTCTTGTTTTTTTAAACACCTAACAGAACAAACTATACAAACTGTTTTTGTAGTTTGCTGTACGTTTCGAAATTTGATTGAGTGATTGCCGAATCACCGTCATGCTGTTACATAATTGAGGATGATTGAGAGATTTGACCTTTAGTTTTCTAGTTCAAGACCGAAAAGTGAAGTCAACTATTGCTTAATACTGCTTTTTCAAAACATTAAAGATATTTTTTTGGAAAAAAGTGTCTCTCATTCCTTTGGATATTATGAATAATTCAATTTTCGGGAGTATACTATATATTAAGACATAGAAAAGCTTACTTAATATTTTTTTAAAGGCAACCACAAAACCCAAGCAGGTCAGTCATAGATTATCATATAATTTATTGAGCTATTAACGCACCTTTTCGCTTTTAGGGGTTTTGACTAAATGATTTACTGATTTTGGGTGGCTTTTAACCCCTCATTAAATAATAAAAAAACATAATCTCATTAAAAATGCTACTAAATAACACAAATGAACCCAACAGTTCTTTTTATATACTCGAGGTCGGTGTTGTGTTGTGGAGTGATTCAAGAATAATGCTTGTTTATTTGACACTGTTCAACCCTGGGTTCAACCAGTCAACTATTTATTTAGCATTTTCAGATCAGTTGAATTTGAATTTTGGACATTGTCAATTAGGCTTCCCTCTCACTATGCTGTACATTTAGAGTTTGAGTTACATTTATCACTTATATAATAACTATGTACATTTAAAACAATATAATTAACTGATATTTACCGATATATAGTTTGATATTGATAAATATGTAGTATTTAGATAATCTGTTGACAATAAGCTTGTTCTCAAATTTTGGAAATATGAGCACACGTTTAAATTATCAAGTGTGTTGGATGGATACAATTTCTTAAGATTTTTCTCGATTCTGCACTAACTTTTTGAAGTGCGTTTTTGCCTTTGTGAGAGAGAGAACACTAAAAGTTTGCTGAATAGGTGAGTTTTTTAAAAATCAATTCACAGTTTCAAACCTATGAGTATTTTGTTTACAAATATAGATTTTTATTTTTCGTAATAACAACAATTCACCTGGATTTAGGCAAATTTTTTAGTTTGTTTTTGTCAAGCACTAACATACACCTAAAGTCTCACAACTTTTTAGAACGCACCTGTTCTCCATTTTTTTGTTTTTTGGCTCTAAAGATTGTATATAAATAATTTTGCATAAATTCTATATTCATGTTCACCATAAAATAAAAAAAAAGCTTTTAGTTTTTAAATATATAGACTTACCGCCAATACCCTGAAGTCACATGTACTGAACCAATAAGAGCAATATCATACTGATCGTGACAGGCTTGTGTTCTATCCTTTATACATCGCACAGCCTTGTCAGATTGCCAGTTATCACGTGTCCAGTGGATGTCAATCGTCATTTGTTACGACATTATGTTCTATGACCTTATGAATATGAAACGGTTTTTACAGTTTTACCGTTTAATGCACTTAAAATGGACTAGTATCACGAGGTTAAGAACAATGATTTAATTGTTATAACCGCTTAGTGCATACAAAAATAAACGTGCTGCTGCATTTCGTTACTTTCTACATCATTTTGTTTTTAAGTAATTCCATTTTAAAGTTTAAAGAAAGGAATTCAAATTCAGCCAATCAGTGCCAACCGCGCGAATCATCAGCAGTGCATTGTTGCCAAGAGCAGCTTCGACTCGCAGACGGGAACAGAAGACAAGATAGATGAGCCAGCCCGCGTACAGCTCCGGCATTTCGCGCGCCAATAGAATGCGACATCACAGCACACATATCTGTCTTTTGATTGGCTGTTCGCCTTTAGGGCAGTGAGGTCACTGCCCTAGGAGAATTCAAATATTTTCCTTATTTTCACGGCTTTCCTGTGCCCAAAAAAATCGGAGAAAAGCATGAGATGCTTTTTATGACATACTCTATCATATGCAACCAAAAAAAAAATTCATGATACTAGTCCATTGTGACACATTGCTTTAATATTGTCATTAATCAGGTGCCTGAAACGATGAATATTATTGGTTTGGTACACATGACATGATTATGGCGGGCTACTATACATATAAATCGGTGGTATAATTATGGAATCACTGTTTAGGATCCGTTGAGAATGATTCATCTGTGAAGATCTGCTGTAAGCTACAACTGTGCACATAATGATGCAAAATCGCAGACCAATTGATTAATAAATTAACTAAAAGCCCTCAAATAGCTCTTTGGCACCGAGTGCCAATTACAACTGTTTATCGAAGTCGTGTCCTTTCTCGATCGTGAACAAAATATCGTCATTAAGAGAACAAGCTTACCATCTTCAATCAATAGAGCTCTGTATAGAAGCAAGCGACTTGCCTTAACATTATAATATATATGTATATGTAAGTGGTGAGCAAGTGCGCGCCAACTTGAAAAGTAGGCCTTTTGGAAACATGCGCCGTGGCCGTCTGCACCATGGATTCAGCACGGGTCGTGAAACACAAAACACCCGACTGGACACTAAGTATGATGATTCCGCACAACTTTTTAAATATTGAGCATCCACCGATTGCCAAACTACTTTTGAACACATAATACTACCTACAGACAAACAGCGTGAATTATTTCTCATAACTCACGCTCCAGCCGTGGGTTGTGAATAACGCCCTCAAGATACCAGTACCCATCTCTTGGAAACGCATAATATGATTAAATACACGCTATAATAACTGCAAAGGAGCAAAGGTGGCCATGCTATGAGACGTCAAACGCTAATAGATTTCCATATTACATCACAAGTGGGCTTGCCAGGTGTACGAGCTCGTACAGTGCTGCCAGATTACACCATTAATCGTGTAATTACACGATTTTGATCTCTATTACACGAATAGAGGGCAAATTCTCACGATTTTTAATACTGTAATGGCGATGTACTTATAGTATTTTTATAACTTTACACGATTTTTGGGCGTCGAGTTGCACGAATTTCTCTCCACTTCATGTGGCAACACTGGTTATACGAGCTCGTACACCAGGCAAGCCCACTTGTGACGTAATATGAAAATGATCTATTATACGGTGTACCTACAGTATTTATTTTACAGAGGTGAGGTTGAGTTGTCAATAATTCGTAATTATACGTATTTAAGTCGTACTATTAATTCCTTCGGTCGAAGATAAAGTATAGTATCCAACTCATAGTAATGGGAATAACTCCGTTGTTAATCTACAGCACCCGCCTATTCAACTACGTGAGTTATTACCGACATTACCGCATCGTTGAACAATATATTATTACCGTAGGGTTCCGGAAGAAAATTTTTTACTTCTACCTCTCTGACTGAGTGGCATGTCAAATTTTGTCACGGGGCCGTCCTCTAAATAAAAACATAACATGATGAAAACGAAACTACCTCTACGGTGATATTTCAAATCGTTTTATAGATAGAAAAAATTTGGTGTGACTATATTTTGATTTTTTTCTCTCGAGTTTTTAAAGTAGAATGATTCTTAGGCTTATGTTCAATATGATCATACATCGATTAGCCACATGCTAACGTACCAAACTCCATCTATATTACATGGCCACTATGAAATTAAGTATAAGTATTATAGTTATTAGTATGTAAAAAGCTTGCTCCGATCTGACTAACAGAAGGATCGATATGCCATTGTTATTTTTTTATAACTGAGTAGATCGCGAAGGCAAAGCTTAAATACCAGAACAATGATTTCCACCTTACCCAAAGTGAGCTCAAGGATATCACAACCCTTGTTTAGAACATGTCCTGAATCGCATCAGGCACGATGTCCCTAGTCCACGACAGCGCTGTTTTTAGTGCGACCAGTGCATAAGGTCTACAAGCGGACCCTTATGCACCTCTCCTTACTCTAGTTCTCAAGTTCAGCCATCATCGCAAAGGTAAGGATGGCTTTGGGTCCTGCTCAATTTTTGTCTTCAGGTTCGAAGAAACTTGTATATTGTCTGTGATACCCAAGGGTATCACAGCGCCGCAGAATGTGTGCCGAGGATTCCTCCTGCTTGCCACAGCGTGCAACGTCGCGTGGCAGGTCGCTTTCTATCTCCATCACATACAAGTAACGTCTGAGGGTGTTGTGGCAAGGTAACAGTCCTACAAGTAACTCCTAACCTGGCGGCGATGCTCAGAGATTCCTCTCCATCTCATAAGATGTTGGTTTTTCAAGCACAGCTCTGTTTTCTTTCTAGTACCGGCTGCTAGCCCTATAGCCAGCATAGAACCCCGGTAATTATTTCTCGACCCTCGCCTTGTGAGTGCGTATGCCGTTTAATTCCCGCAAAGTCCAGCAAGACTCGGCCCGGCACCCACATAAGTGACACCTGAAGTCTTGCATATACCTATGTCATCCGATACCTTTTTACATTACAGAATGAACCTTGAAGTAAACCTACAAGCAATGCTACCTGGTTGTCAGAGCAGATATCAATTCTCCTCCTAGTCCCCCGAATTTCGTGAACACGAGAGGCACAAGCTAAAATCGCGTATACTTCTGTCTGGAATACCGTGATGTATCGTTCTTGAGAGAGGGAGAACCTTAAAAGCTTTAGTGGAAGCGCTCTCTCAAAAGTGCTGTCATGGGTCCGCAGGACAAAACACAAGGAGCGCCCAGGATTTTGGAATTGGCAGCCCTTTTCGCCGCCTGGTCCGCTAGTCTGTGACTGTCAAATACAATACTACTTAAAACTTTTCTCATTTAATCGTCTTTGTACCTCTTTATTGTTTCCGACAGGCCCATCGGCTCCAATATTTCGGACACCCGGTACACTATTTTTAAAACAACCTTTCATTCCTTTCCAAAATATAATAAAAATTATTCCTGGCCAAAAAAGCTATAAAATTAGTAACGTGTGCTTTGAAGGATACTTTTTTAACTGTGTATGAAAGTCGTTAAAGCAAATAACTTTTACAAATAACTTTTTTCAGAAAACTGAAAAATAAGCAAGATGCAGAATAAAAAAGATCTGGGCTCGTGTATCAAGACATCTGTTTATCTTTGAAGCTTGCTCGGATTTTTGTCTTATCGATTAGATGATGTACCTGTCAGTTAGTGCAATAGTCACTTTCTATTCATCGTTGTTAATTTTAAATTGGTAAATCCTAAAAGTGGCAAACTATTATGAAAACCATTTTTAGGACTTGCTAATTTAAAATTAACTGCTATAAACTGAAAGTGACTAGTGCACTAATTGACAGGTACAATGCCTGATCGATAAGACAAAAATACGAGCAAAAAACTAAAAATAAATAGACCAGGTACGTCTTGGTACACAAGCTCAGATTTACTATTTTTGATTCTATCTCTTGCTTGTTTTTCAGTTTGCGGAAAAGAAGTTATCTGAAAAGTTGTTTACTTTCGACGACTTCTGTGCACAGTTAAAAAAAATATCAACTTAGGATAAAAATATAAATCCTGGTCGAATGAAGTAATTTCGATAGATTTTTATCACTGAATATTTAAAAAGTTGTGCGTCGTTTAAATATGCAAAATGCAATGCACGGCTATATAACTTCACTAACCTAAACGTTCATATAAAGCAGATTGCGATGAAAATTTACATTTTACAGCTCACAAATAAATCATCGAATACAAAGCCGCACGCATAACTATTTTTTACAAAACGTGTGTTGAATAGCAATTTACATATTATTTTAGTTCACTACTTATTTCATAATTGCATCAAGATATGAAACAGTATAATGCCTAATGTTACATTTTGCCCAAAGATATTCGCTTAGCGATTCGTTTTACTGCACTACATTTTTTGAGCACTGACAATATACTTTTTTAAGTAAACGTATCTAGGGGTCGTATTCATAGTCGATACATAAGGGTTCCTTACTTTTTGAGGGTTCCTTAAGTCAGGTTTCGTGTTTCGACGGCTACTTGAGGGTCCCTAACGTAAGGCTCCCTTGAGTAATACTCAGGCACAACTCAAGTAACGAAATGTCAACATGACATGTCAAGGCGATTTTGTAGGGTAATAGGGTACTTGCAGAGGTCATGAAATCGTCTCGGGAGTATACATAGCGTAAAGAAAACCATATCAAGAAGCAGTAGGAAACAAAAAACATGATTTTACTGACGGCCAAAAAAAAGATATTTGCAAAATAAAATAAGGATATATTCAAATTTTTCTACGTTCTAAAACAAGGGCTGACGTCACAGGTATCTTATCGATATCGACAATCGATAATGCTACAGCGCAGGTCAGTGAGATTCAACTGCAAACCAGAGATGCTTAAACATATTTGAATCAGGCAATTAACCCACTAGCATTTTCGTTGCAATACATTTTTATATCTGATAGGTATCACAGTTCATCCTGTTTGTGACCGAGATTCGCAACTAATCGAAGCCATCATTAATTTATTTCGGCGCATTCCATTATGAATGAATCCAAAGATAGAATCTAATTCAAGCCCATCCTTACAAAGTGAATTAGTAATCTAGCCTAACTTTTATTCTTTTGTATTTTGTACTTTTGTGTGTGACTGTGTTTTGTGGTTATAATGATCAATGTCAAAATGTTAGGTTAACTCTGGCTATCGATATCGAATATCAATACTTTACATCCCATCACTATAAGATATCACTGACGTCAGAGTTTGTTTGCGCGGCATTTTCCGGTATTTAAAATAATTTTTGGAATATCTCTCACAGCCGATTCCAAAAAACCAAACAAGTGATTTTGTCATGTTTACTAGGCTCTAAGGAACGCTTAAACGACACAATATTTTTTTCTGCAAGTACCCTATTTTGGAGTACGGTGTTGTCACTTTCTGTTACATCCGGAAAAATGTCCGCCACAAAACGCGAAATACTGGCACAGAACAAAAAGAGATAACAGATAACATCACAATGCGTAGGCATAGGCATAAGCAATTGACTTATATTTGAAATATGACAACGTCGCCAAACGAATCCCGCCGTCTGGTAGATGTTGTTTAGGAAACAGATACACAAGGAAAGCCACACTTGAAAGTCCCTTGAGTAACCCTCAAGTATCCCTTGAGTAATACTCAGGGGATACTTGAGAAACGACTGTGAATACGGACCTAAATAAATGAATGATTGAAAAAAGTGACTGAATTTTTTGAAACTAGGCAGAAAAAGTATCAGCAACACTTTTTTTAGCAGAATGTAAATGGGGGTGGATAAAAGTGTCAAACGACTCGGTTAGACGTCCTGAACCGAACGAGACCACTCCCAGACTCAGGAAACCGTCTGGTAAAAAACTACGGCATTTTGAAGCTTTGTAATAGAGTAACTTCTTAATTAAATCTGATAAGCGCTAAATATATGCAATTATGAAATGAATATTTTCGAAAACCGTATTAATACTCGTAATATACATCAAATGCGTCATTCTATCGTTTATCTAAAAAAAAACAACACCAACAATAGATTTTTACATTACATGTTTAGCAGACTTGCAGCCATGATTGTTATTTATACATTCTCAGTATTGTACATTGCCTAAAAACAGCGAGTTTAAGTTATAGTACGTACATATAACATACAACTAACAAAATGTATGTACCTATATTTTTCCTAAAATCGTTTTCACAGTCCGAGGATCTTGATTAGTTAACGGTAGTTCTTCTTGTAGGCTGTAAAAGACTTGAAGTGAACAAAAAGTGCCTTTAGATTATATTGCTCAGAAATATATTATGAGAACTAATTTTTTTATAACATTTTGTCAGACTTCCTTCTGAAGCAGAAATATCAACAGCTTTTTAAGTAAACCTGTCAGAGCAGAATATCGATTAACTTTGAAGTGTAGGTCGAGCTTCGTGAACAATTAAATTTCTTTGTAATATAATCTAAGGTCTGGTATGATAGATTGAATAGAGAAAAAATTAAACTATCGATTCTACTTATTCAAATTTCGACTGCAAATATTTTTCCGTCATTTTGTGTTCCTCGACAAAAGCAACATAGGACTTTGTTGTTCCGTAAGACAATTTATATGAGACAAGTTTTTTGTGTCTTGTGTATGATTGTGTTGACGCCTTATCTAACATCTATTCATGTGGTCGCTTTAAAGCACTGAATAAAAATAATCTAATGTCTCTTTCTATCAACTAAATAATAGTTGCTTTTGTCAACCGCACTTCAATTTCAAAAACAAGATTTTTAATACTTGCTGATTTTACTTGAGTTTAGGCCCAGTTTCACAATCAGTGGTCACTCTGACGGTTTACTAACCTCGACCTGCGAGTTAACTCGAACAATGGAACGCCTATTGTTTCACAATCATAAAATGATGTAGGGTTAACTGACCGCGAGTTGTACTTTATTTTTAGCGGTTGGTGGTACTGTGTCCGCAATATTTAAAACTCTTCTTCTTCTTATTTCCTTCGTTAGGTGTTTCGTGCTGGTGTTTTATGTTTTTCTGACAAGACTGTCAAAGAATGAGTTCGTTAAGTTGTCAGTTGCATGCGCTTTCCAACCTCATTTTGGTTTTTTCCACTGACGTTTTTTCATTTCATTCGCAGTTATTTGGTGTTTGGCATAGATAAAAGATTTTTAGGTTGGGTCGGTGCACAGGGTCGGTGTTTGGACTGCTTGGCGTTGTAGTTGTTTCTGGGGCCTTTTCAAATAATAGCCGTGCATGTACCCGTGTGTCAGCATGGAAAAACCAAAAAGAGCGAACAACTTTTGAAAAGATGAAGAATATCTGTTCATTTTGTTAGTAGAAAAGTACAGGCATGTAATGGAAGGCAAAACAAAAGGTGCAACAACATGGCGCGAAAAAGATAACGCCTGGGAAAAGATAGGAGAAGAATTTAATTGCAAATGTGCAAATAATAGCTGCAGATCTGAAAAATTGCTGAAAGGAAAATACAAAAATTTAAAAAAGACCAACGAGTCATGGTCATCATATTCCTCAAATAATTGACTCTAGGTCGAAATATTCTTGGTCTCATTGCTTCTTCATCACTGCTATACGCATTTACATAATAACCATCCATTTCAAATAAAAAGAATGATTGAAAGGGTTAAGGTAAACGATAAAATATGGAATTTCAAACGCCTAGCAAGTAGCAAAACCAAAGTGACATAACCTAATGCGCATGCGTCATCGCAAACCTGGGGTTAACTCAAGAATTTCTTGGGGTCAAGTTAACTCAGAGTTAACCTCAAGTAAAATCGAAAACCGCCATTTGTGAAACATGACATCTATTACCCTCTGGTCAACACAACCTTGAGTTAACCCATCATTGTGAAACCGGCCCTTATAAAAATCACTGCTCTTCGAAATGTTATTTTTTGTACCCATATTGTAAGTATTTGCGAAAATAACAAAATACAGTCGAAAAATATCTTGACAAAAATCTAAAAATGGATCCGGCCGTCAATTTTCGAATTTTTTGGTCGAGGTAAGGGCTGCTAGGGTCAGCACTTCTTAAGCTTCTTTCTTATATTATCTATGACGATTCTTCTCTTAGCTAGCTAGCTGGACTATCCCAGGTAAGAGAAAACTATTTTTATCCAGTACCTTACACCACAGTTTTAATCGTTTGTTGCAGTTTGTTTTTAATTCTGCAATCGGCAATAAATCTTCTAGGTTGTGCTGAAAAATGTATAACTCTATATTTTTGATGAAATCACAATTTTGTTTTGATTTTGAAATACCTAGTCCTGACACTAAAGACCAGTTGAAAGTACGGTAAGTCCTAGAAACCTTATTTATGTGAATTTCTGAATTTAAAAGGAAATTTTGAAAATCAAATATTATTGTGCAGGGTCATGTCACCTCATTTTCTATTATACACTTTTCTGTGTGATATTCTTGTTTTAAATATTTGGCTAGTTTGTAAGCGTTTGATTTCGTTTTTGGTAGCAACATATTCGTGCAATGAGAACATAAAGTTTACCACTCCTTTGTAGTCAATCGAATTATTTTCTACAACCTTGATTTTTTGAAAACAGTAAACCATTCTTTGATGAGAAAATGCCTGCTCTTGTCAACCTATTTTTTTCTTACTCAAACTTAGGAAAGTAAAAGCAGTGGTAGACTTTACGTCGTCTCAGCATGTGTTTGTTTATGTGTTTGTGATGATGTTCTGCGAGACGTGATTTTACTTTTGATTATATTTCCTAATAATTTTCTGATTGTCAAAAAATTATTCGATCTGTAAGTCTAATAAAGAACATGAACTATCTATTAAGTATTTTGATTTCTACGATTGTGTAAACTTGTTACACATTTTGTAACCTATCACTCAGTAACTAAAAATATTTTTTCGTACCTGTGTCACAATTTGTCAAAGAATTTGTATGAGATAGCACTCGTATGCTGAAATCGATATTCGCAGTAACTCTTAGTAGCTAGTATTAAATAGGAAATCCATATAGCCATGACCAAAACAACGAAAAATCAGTTAAAAGTAAAAAACACCTTTTTCATTCATATAATTCACCCAAAGTTGCCTTTGTTGTTAATTCCAATAGCCAAATAGGACCCTCTTATAATGTTTCCAAGCCTAGTCAGTTCATTGTTGAGTCTGAGAGGTCCATGGAAGTTTAGTCTAGTTCTTGTCACAAGATAAGTTTGTAAGTTGTGAGGTAATGTTTCCCTTAACTAAAGAACAATCTGAATGTCGAATGGATTGATACTTTATATAAATATATAGTGCACTCAAATTACGGCTCAGAAATAAGACAAATTGTCATCTTCTCATCTCAAAAATACTCAAATTTCAATGCCTGTATGTTGTTAGTTTTATTACCGTTTATACAGACGTTCGGTCATTCAGTCGTCTATTCCTGACGTCTAGCGTTTTTGGGCGAGCTATTCTTTTGTGTACTGCCCGCTATCGGGTGATAGTTGCGCCGGTGGGCAGATTGTTTGGAGACGTCGTATAGGATATACCGTTTAAAGAGTTGTTGGATGTTTATGTTTACGCGTGGAGGGTGAAGGTATTTTTGGGTGTGCAATTATTGTATATTGTTGGCTGTAACCCAGAATAGCAGTAAGTAGACACTGATTTATTGATTGGAAACGTATACTGTTAAAATATAAACTGTAAAAGTAATGTTGAAGTAAAGGTGTGGTCATTAATCAGCTTTCTATTATTTAAAACTCCCTTAACCTGAACTGGTGCTTACATGTAGGTAAATCTGGAGTAGAGATGTTTCAAACCTTTGTAACGGTTCACCCGTTTTCAAAATTATTTTTATATTATTTACTTGGCTACCATATACAAATAGTTTACAACTTCCATTTTTAGCTACTGCTTCCTCATTATACTAGTACATTTTTATAACTATTTTGCTTCTCACCCCTACCTTTTTCCCATCTCTACTTTCTTTCAAATGGAACGATTTTTATATTACACCGCCTGCGCATATCTAATGAGTGGGGATATGCTCTTGCTCTCCACCAAGGTTACCTTTTATGTCGAAACACATATCTCCTTCCTTTTGCGTTTTGAACTCAAACAGTTAACCGCTAACGTAATTATGTCTCTCTAAGACAATCTTTTGTGTCTGTGCCATTATGTCTTAATCAAGGAGAACCACCCTTTTTTGGCGGGGTGCCTCAATGAAGACCACTTTTCTTGGTCGGGGTGCCACCATGAAGACCTAACTTCTTTCTTGGTCGGGGTGCCACAATGAAGACCACCTAACCTTTTGTCCGGGTACCACCAAGACCATCTTTTGTCGGGGTGCCACCATGAACACCTTTTTCTCGAGTTGCCAAAATGAAGAAAACTTTTCTTTGGGGACACCACACCTTTGGGGCACCACCTGAACTCCTGAAAAAGCCAGCCTTCTCTGGAGCACCACCTTCCTTTCGGAAGGGCACTACCATCAGGACTTCCTTCTGAAGTTAAGTTCTTTTTTTTTTTAAAAAAAATAAAATGTACTGCATTCGTATACATACTAAAATAAATCTTTATTAAACCATTGTTGTCCTAGTTTTCATTTCTTGGCGGCTAACGAGACTCACACATTCACGCACACACGCACGCACCTACATACCCTAGTCTTATGCAATCCTACTGAGCTACTGGTTGCTATGAGTAATAAAAGTGTTGGCTGGTCGTTCATGACCAAGCAACATTTTTATTGTTACAAATTGGCGCTGCCAACGTGTGGCCAGACATGGGTATGTCTGGTTTTGTGCGTTGTGAGTCTTGGAGCTGTCTTGAAGTGAAAATTGGACAACCTTTTTCAAAATTCCATTTCGGCTCATTGACTCAAAATTCCATTTAATAATTTTTTTTGGGTGCAGTACTTTCATTTGGCATATATATTTTATTATTTAATTTTCTTTAACTATTATCAGCTTATTTCTTTTGTAGTTTTCAGGGTGATTGTTGGTCCAAATTTTCTATTTTCAAACTTTTTCTATTGAGGTATATTTGAAATTATTTAAAATTTTCTATTGATTTTTGTCTATTAGTATATTTTATTTATGACTGAGATTTTATTTCCTAATGCATTATTTTTTTGTACTGTCTTGAGACATTTCGCGTATGCGTTAATTTATAAATCTGAGCGTATGTTGTAAATGCTTCTCTAAGATATCTGGCGTTTGGATATTATTCACAGGTCATAAACACATACCTACAGTTTTTTGTTGGTTTGCTTTTTTTTGTAGCTATACATTTTGTGTGGTATTTGGACAACAATTCACTACATTTTTCTTTGGTAATTTGTTATTTAGGTACATTCATTTAGTAACTCATTTATAGTTGAAATTTTCATAAGCTGACATTAGTTTTTTTTGTTATTTATAGAAGGGTGGTTATATATGTGCAATTATATACTTGCATATATATTTAATTTTCTTGGTTAACACATAAATTGAGGCACACACACATAAAATATATTGATATGTAAAAAAAAAATTTTTTTTCATCTTTCATTAAGTAAATGCTTGTAGGTACTTTGTTTTTTTTGTGTTAAGATTGTTTTCATTCTGGAGTTTTATTGATATCTAGTTGTTTTATCTGGCAGATATTTTTGATGTTAGTTAGAGTATTTGAGTCTCTGTTTTGTTTTAATTGAAGGACTGATGAGGACAGTCATATTTGTTGAGGCCAGATAAATAATTTTAAAGTTTTGAGTATCACTCCAGAATAGCTGTTCAAGTATGTACCTGCTCGAGTGTCTTTTTGTCTTTTGATGAAGTGTTTAATATTTTTAGTATTGCACTTCTTGTTAGCTTTTGTCTCTCGCTTTTCTAGTTGAAGTATTATTTAGAGGTTACCATGCGTAAACTAGTTCTGATTCAGATAGTGATCAGTACTTTTTTTTATAAGTCCCAGTATAAAAATTTCATGCGCCCTGCTGTACTGGGCGCGGACGCTTAATGTTTGGAGGGAAAATGTACTTCCATTCTCACTTCAAGCATTAGTGTCAGAGAAAGAATTAGCCAGCGCCCCTAAAAAATTCTAGGCAGCAGTAAGAGTCTGCTAATAGATCTCTTAGGACATTTAAGACCGTTGCTTGCGACCTTCTGAAAAGTTATAGTCCAACATTTTTGATATACATACTATTGTGACAATTATACTTTAACATCGATTTCCAAATTCTGAGCAAATTTAAATTTAACCGTACTGAACATTTGTGAGCACATTCTTAAGTTTTTACTGATATTTTTGATAGTTCTTAAAACTTTGATTAATCAATTTAATTTGTGGTATAAATTTATTGCATTCCGTAGTATACTGTAACATGTTTTCAGAAATATTATTTGTTATGGAATTTTTTTTCCAAATTTGCTGTTATAGAGACTGATGTAAGTCCTATGACGTTTCTTGGATCGAAAGCGCTTTTCTTGTATGCATTTTCTGTTCACTTGTCTGTCGTAATATGCATACTTATAAATCTGGCATATTTCGGGCAGCTCTTGAAACCTCTGGCGTAGAAGAAACACTTTTGATATGGTACATTGTAATGTACTTTGGTTGTTGGTAGATTTCTGAAATCCTATGTTCATTTATGCCATGTCATGTCATTTCAACTTTGTGTGAGCTCATAAAACACTTATTCAACTTTTGAATTTTCACTCATGAATAAAATCATCCCTGATTGTTGCTATCCTCTTGACTGTATCGTGGTATGCGTTCCTATAAATCTGCAGCGTATCTGATGCAGCTTTTGTAGGTTTGCGATTTTCATGTGTGATTTGTTTTCATGGTACTTGTTCAATGTTCATTATAGTAGATTTCTTATGACTTTAAAATCACTTAAAAATTTACGGCTTAAAAAAATGTTTCACTTAGCTCTCATGAACGAAATTACCCCTGATTGTCTCTATCCTCTTTAGTTATCCTGGTATGCGTTTCTATAAATCTGCAGCGTACTTGGAATGACTTTTGTAGGCCTGAGATTTTCATGTTTAGTTTCTTTCATATGATCTGTTTATCACAGTTTAGTTTTTTTAAATCACTTTGAATTTATAACTTTACGATTTTCGCTTTGCACTCATAACTTGATATGAGTTGTTGCAGTTTTAGTAATCTGATATTTGATGGATTAGAATCTTGGTAACATTTCTTGCAATTTTGCATTTAATCTTCGCTTTTTGCTTATTCGAACTTTTAATCGACTAAGATCCTTATGCTTACATGCTCACAAATAGTTCAAGCTTTTGATTATTGTTATTGTATTTGCTCATGCAATCTTTAATAGTTTTTCCTGATTAGATCTTAAACTTACACTGATGTTTGAATTTTTCTTTGGAATCAATTTATTAATGAACATTAGATCTGTGATACTTATTTCACTTAAGCAATTTTGCCTACTTTAAATTGTCACA
This sequence comes from Callosobruchus maculatus, assembly GCA_951848785.1. Lineage (NCBI taxonomy): Eukaryota > Metazoa > Arthropoda > Insecta > Coleoptera > Chrysomelidae > Callosobruchus > Callosobruchus maculatus. Next base: position 6,598,358 of record CATOUR010000083.1, read on the forward strand.
TGATGTATAATTTTCCCCTAAATTTATTTTTGAATCCAATTTGAGGCATAAACTTTCCCTGAATTTTCTTTTCAAGTTTAATATGTTGTGAAAACTTTCCCTGAATTGATTTTTGAATTCAACATAATTTTGTTAATCCCTTGTGGATTTATCCTTTTGAATCTATTATGACACAGAACTTCTCTGCATTTACTTCGTTGTTTATTATTTGAAAAATTTCATGTAGGTATTTGACTTTGAAATGATATCACTCAAGCACTTGTTTTTAATTGCTTTTTTTCTTTGTAGTCTTATTGTAGACTGCTGGCGCCCAACATTTTTTTTTTTGTTGATCACTGAATCATAATGCTCTTTATCGAATCAGAAAATTACTGGATTATTGCAAGATCTTTTATCGAATCAGAACATCACTGGATTGCAAATTTTTTTTATTGAATCAAAACATTACTGAATTATAGTTAGTACTTAGAAAATATTTTGATCAAAATTTTAAATTTTTTCTGGGTTTCCATAGAAACACGTATGGTGTTACAATTTTTTTTCATTTAATATTTCATAAATAGAAATAGTTTGGCTTTATACTTATACTTCAGAGATCTGAATTTTCTCTTAAGTCTGTTCAGTGGAATATTTTACAATCTTTTGTTGAGAATATTAAGGGTATCCCATTTTCTTTTGAGTAGTACTTACGCTTGCATAGGGTATTTAGATTTTTTTATAGGCAACAACCTTGTTATTATTTTAGAGGCCGTTTCAATGGTACTTGTTGGCGAGTGTCAATACGACAATCTTTATTGATACTGGACCTGGAAGGATAGTTGTGGGGGGTGACAAAGGGTAGTCAAAATTCTCTGAGGAGACTTGACACACACCTGATGTCACTACTGCAATGTATCTGAGCTCCTTCTTCAGGTCGTATGCGGCAGAGCGCCAGCAGCATTATTGAAATGCTAACCCATTCATTGAGTCGCCTGGAGGCAAGCTTCACTTGTCCTCTTTTCAGTCTAGTGACTACTATAAGTTCACTCTTGCTGTTGCAGGCTGCAAGTAAAACTGTTTTTTTTTTCTTTTTTTCCTGCCCTAGAGTCTTCATGACTTGGTTCGCTTGTTGTGGGGGCGTGCTGGCTTCTGCAGTCCTCAGCTGACAGACGACTGGTGGATGTAGGAAGATTCTACGGCGCAGTTTTAAGATCTATCAGCGAAACGAATCTTCCTAGCCAGTTGGGTACTCTGGATGCTGCTGCATCCTTTACACCTCGTGTAGCCGAGTCCTGAAACTCTTTGTCTTTTGTCAAAGTTTTGACGTTTTTTTTTAGGTCTTAAGTATATTAGGGTTTGATAGGTTGCGTACATTTGTTTTTTTTACTTCACAATTTATTACCTTCATTGTGTAGTACATATTCAGTGCAGCTTCACTGCACTTTTAAGCGAGTTGGTGCTATAACCATCCCTCTTGTTTGGTAGACTTGAGGCTATCTCTTTTTCTTCCCATTTCTCTTCCAACATTTTTGTTTTCTACCTGCGTCTTCTTGCTCTTTCATGCACCTTGATAGACTTTGTAGGTTGTAGATTACTACAATTTCTTGAGATTTGCATGGGGAAGCACGAAAACTTAATCTGACATTGTTATCAGGACAAATGATTGATTTTGATCCCTCAGTGATAACTTTAACTTTACTCTCTTTTAAAAAAAAAAAATTCTCGAATGCTTCTCAAATTTTTTTTCGTCAAGTGGGGCCGAGTGTAACGGTTCACCCGTTTTCAAAATTATTTTTATATTATTTACTTGGCTACCATATACAAATAGTTTACAACTTCCATTTTTAGCTACTGCTTCCTCATTATACTAGTACATTTTTATAACTATTTTGCTTCTCACCCCTACCTTTTTCCCATCTCTACTTTCTTTCAAATGGAACGATTTTTATATTACACCGCCTGCGCATATCTAATGAGTGGGGATATGCTCTTGCTCTCCACCAAGGTTACCTTTTATGTCGAAACACATATCTCCTTCCTTTTGCGTTTTGAACTCAAACAGTTAACAGCTAACGTAATTATGTCTCTCTAAGACAATCTTTTGTGTCTGTGCCATTATGTCTTAATCAAGGAGAACCACCCTTTTTTGGCGGGGTGCCTCAATGAAGACCACTTTTCTTGGTCGGGGTGCCACCATGAAGACCTAACTTCTTTCTTGGTCGGGGTGCCACAATGAAGACCACCTAACCTTTTGTCCGGGTACCACCAAGACCATCTTTTGTCGGGGTGCCACCATGAACACCTTTTTCTCGAGTTGCCAAAATGAAGAAAACTTTTCTTTGGGGACACCACACCTTTGGGGCACCACCTGAACTCCTGAAAAAGCCAGCCTTCTCTGGAGCACCACCTTCCTTTCGGAAGGGCACTACCATCAGGACTTCCTTCTGAAGTTAAGTTCTTTTTTTTTTTAAAAAAAATAAAATGTACTGCATTCGTATACATACTAAAATAAATCTTTATTAAACCATTGTTGTCCTAGTTTTCATTTCTTGGCGGCTAACGAGACTCACACATTCACGCACACACGCACGCACCTACATACCCTAGTCTTATGCAATCCTACTGAGCTACTGGTTGCTATGAGTAATAAAAGTGTTGGCTGGTCGTTCATGACCAAGCAACATTTTTATTGTTACACCTTCAACCTGGAACATTATGAAACTCACACAAAGTAGGTACTGATTTCGTTGGTCATGACTATATTTCTATTTGTAATTTAAAAACGAGCTATTTACAGAAAACAGCCTATTATTAGTAATGTAACAAATAATGTCGTAATAACAATATAATGCTGTAGCAACAGTCCATATGATTACAGATTAATAGGTGCGCGAAATATGAGACAGATAGGAAAAATCCATCTAGCCCAGTAACATAAGCTTCTGGAAGATTCTCAAGATATACAACTTGAGAATCATATTTATTTTTATTGACGTATGATGCATAATTTCCCGTGCGGGGGCAGGTTAGAATATCTCCCATCGTATATCCTGCGTGACGTAAAAGGCGACTAAAAGGAACCGAACTACTGGCGGTATCAGCAGTAACCTCTTCTCAACCAACAGGACACCTTCTTGTCCTTGGGGTGAGAAATTGTCCCTAAAGGCGGATGACCCAGTAGATACGTCTGGTCAACGGCATGAGGATGCAGAAAGCAAATGGGAAACTACTGCATTGAGGATCTTAAAGATATCCCAAGAGAAACTCGTAAAATGAGTACATTTTACGAGTTCACAACATGTCTGTTAAGACATTGTGACTATGATGATGATGATGATGATGATGATGATGATGATGCATAATAAACAATATACTAAGCTCCAAAATATAAGCGCTTCTTCTTTAATGTAAAAACACTCTGCCTGGACTAATTCAGTTCAGCTCCTTATGCTTTTCTTCTTATCAATGAAAGCATAATTCTTACATAAGTTGTATCCTTCTTACGTCTGTAAATTTAATCAATTACGGAGTTGTCAGTTCAAGTATACTTTTTCTTGCATGTTACTAGACCAGAATCTCCGTCTCATATCCACCTTAATCTATGGTAATTGACTTTGACGATTCACTATAGCTTCATTTCAGTCAAAAGTTTAGGTAGCAAGGTCACAAAATCACAATTTTTACGCACATATTACTGCTGTTGAAACAGTCCATGATGAAATTGGCACCAGTATCTTCGTATGTGACCTGAAAAAGATTTAGAGTGGTGATACTCAGTAAACTATAACATAATAATTGCAATGTGCATTTCTTTAGTAAAACCATTGTGTTAAATTTTGAGTTTCGAAGCAGATACAGCTATGAATTTATAAAATTTGCTGTGGACAAATTACTATACGTTCAATAAGTACGGCTTCACTAAGACAAACAATTGGCGCCCAACGTAGAACCAACGTTCATTTCAAAAAATTTTAAATACTTAAGAAGTATTTGCCTCTTTTTACAATAAATAAATAAAAATAGTTGTAAAGCTCTTCTGGCACCCTTTGTAGAAAGGAAGATAAATCAATTAACATCCTCTTAGCTAAGGGTATTGTCAGAAAAATCATTAAGCTTGTCCAAAGCGTTATACTCTGGAAACAGAAAGCAACAGTACAAGCAGAGGGAGAACAGTCTACGGCAATAAGGATTAGAAGAGGAATAAGACAGGGATGCGTACTTAGCCTGTTTAAAATATACTCAGAAGAAACTTTCATTGAAGCATTAAAGCCGGGGTAATGATAAATGGTAAAAATGTAAATAGCCTCAGATATGCAGATGAGACTGTTATAATTACAACCACTTTGGAAGAAGTGCAAAACCTTATGGAACTAATCAGTAGATATAGCAATGAATATGGAATTCCCTTGAATCTGAAGAAGACAAAATATATGAACATAAACTCATAAAGAACAGACAAACATTGATCGTGAATAACATCAGCATTGAAAGGGCTGCAAAATATCAATACGTGGATACAATTATAAATGAAGAGACTGATCAAACTGTAGAAATTAATAGACGCATAGAAATAGCAAGAACAGCTTATACAAAGATGAAGTCACTCTTGTCAAACAGATATCTTGATTTAAACGTAAGACTGCGTATCATACGATGTTATATATTATCTTGACTATTGTATGTAGTTGAAGCCTGGACTATCAAAAAAGAAAATATGAGAAAGTTGCATACCTTTGAGAAGTGGAAGGACAAAATAACTAAGCATGAAATGCTACTGACGCGAGTAGGAAAAGATCCAGAATTGGTCTTTAACATACAAAAAAGAAAACTTGAATACCTAGAACATGTCATGAGAGAAACTAGGTATGAAATTTTAAGGCTGATAATGCATTGAAAAACTGAGGGAAGAAAATCGGTTGGGAGAAGACGCATATCCTGGTTGAAGGATCTCCGAGACTGATTCTTTGTACTTCAATAGATCTGTGCAGGGCAGCTAAATCAAAAATTAGAATAGGGTACTTGCAGTGGTCATAATTTTGGATAAAGGATATGTTTAGACGAAAGAAAAAGTATTCAAAGGCTGTCTATTACAAAACTTCCACTCTTGATGCTGTTCAGAGGAAGAAATTTGTAGTTATAATTTATGGATTTTTCAAATTTTTCCACGGGACTGAAAACGGGTGCTGACGTCACAAGACAGTGCAATAATCGACATTATTAAACCCATCTCTAACTATAAATGACAACTCCAAAAAGCGCAAAACAGCATGTTGTTCTGTGACACAGAAACAAGCCAATCTTTCGTCAATCTTCCTTTTTGATTTGTGATTTGGACTTGTTGCTTGTTGACGCCAAAATCTTCAAGTGTCGTAAGCAAAATTATCGATCAAAAAGTGTTTATGATCCCATCACTATAATGTCTTGTGACGTACGTCAGAGGTCGTTTTCGCGCCGTTTTCACTAGTTCAAATTTATATTTGGAATAAGTCTCATAGTAGGAGAGCCCACCGCTCATTTTTATGTTGCACGTTGTACTGGAACGAAACAAGTAAAAGTCAGTAATTGGTGTATGGGGCAACCCCGAACCGCCGACTTGCCAGGTCCAAAGTTGGTAGGATCATAGTAATTGATTAACAAAAAGTAATAAAAGTATTAGAATATGTTGCATCGCGTACTGCGATGAAACATGCAGTATTCGAAAGGTTTTAATCTACTTATTCTAAAAATATGGACTTGCCACTCCTCATCCTGGAAAAAACCCGTGGCAAGTCAATTCGAAAGGGGTGATTTTGGGGGGGAAAATATGTCACATCGCGTACCGCCATGAATCTTTAACGATATTTCAGACTTCGGAATTCTGAAATTAATGGCGTGAACTTGCCTACGCTAATCTTGGCAGAATCGAAACTTGCCAGCTTAGAAAGTTGCGTATTCGACGCACGCGAGTGAGAGACAAAGCGATGTTTTCGCTTGTCTCTCAGAACTGTGATCAAGCTAACGAATAAACTAGTTTTCGTACAAATTTTATTATCGAACATTACACATATTGTTTGTTCACAAAATTAGTCACATTCGTCCGCAGGTACTGCATATTTCTTAACGTTGATTATACATGTATACTGATTAATGAATTTTTGGCAAGATAGTATTACTTTGAACCCTTACATTGAAGAATACTTGTTTCATATCTGTCTCTCTTCCGCGCGTATGCGCGCGCGCCACCACGCATGTGCGCACGCCTACGCGCGCGTCGAAAACGATACTTTCTAAGCTGGCAAGTTTCGATTCTGCCAAGATTAGCGTAGGCAAGTTCACGCCATTAATTTCAGAGTTCCGAAATCTGAAATATCGTTAAAGATTCATGGAGTTACGCGATGTGACATATTTTCCCCCCAAAATCACCAATTTCGAACTGACTTGCCACGGGTTTTTTCCAGGATGAGGAGTGGCAAGTCCATATTTTTAGAACAAGTATATTAAAACCTTTCGAATATTGCATGTTGCATCGCAGTGCGCGATGCAACATATTCTAATATTTTTATTACTTTTTGTTAATCAATGTTACTATGATCCTACCAACTTTGGACCTGGCAAGTCGGCGGTTCGGGATTGTCCCATACACCAATTACTGACCTTTACTTGTTTCGTTCCAGTACAACATGACACATAAAAATGAGCGGTGGGCTCTGGGACTATCAGGAGCAACTTAAAAAATCAAAAACTTCTATTTTATGATGTTTAATACGTTATAATGAATGCTCGAGGCAATATTTTTTTGGGTGCAATATTGCCGTGCTGATTGCCAACCTCCCAAGAAAGACGGCACCCTAAGAAGAAGAGAAGTTTACTTCCTATATTTGCATAACTTACCGAGCACATACCCGCAGTCGGCCAGCGATGGCCCCCGCGTTCCTAGAGGGCAGCAGCGACGGAGGCAGAGCACCAGGAAGCGTAGTCAGTCGTCCGGGTCCAGGCCGATCAGCTCCGCTTGGAGTCGCCCGCCATTGTACCTGCAGCAGATGGTCATGCAGAATACGCGCAGCGCTAGTCGGAACTGCGGGGACATCGCTATCAGGATCACAGACTTCCAGAAGCAGTTCAGGAACCCCAGCCACACGATTCCGAAGTGTAGCACCTGCGGACAGATGGCACTTGTTGCAGTTCATTGAGTTCAAAATGTTGAAAAGCGTTTCGGTTCTGGACCTCTATGTGGATGGTATGACGGTGTAGCTGAAAGTTCTTTATCGCGAAAGTCATGTTGCAGTATGTTACGGACGCTTGTTGAAAAGATGGTATTGCCCATAGAAATCTGATTGGAGTTACAGATAGGGTAACGTTTCTTATTCTGAAGATAACTTCCTAATAATCTTTCAGGACGAAGTTCCATTTAAACTCAATACCCTCTAGAAAAATCCCATATACGTTATAAATTACAACTTCCTTACAAGCTGATTCTAGAGGACTTAGTTAAGACGATGTACTATTTGAAATGATCTTTGTAGTAGCCAAATCCAAAGAGACTATCCTCCATTGTGTCGATGAGAATGCTTACATTCTTCGGACATATTCACAGAAGCGATAATATGGAGAAACTTGTAGTTCAGGGTCACGCCCCGAGTGGGAGGCGCCGTGACCGTTCCCCTACACGCTGGATGGATACGACGAAATAGTTGCTGGATATGAGTATCAAGAGCGCCACTGAACTGACAGTAAATTGCGAACGATGGCGAGCTACAGTTCTCAAAACTATTGATAATATTCGTGTAGGCAATACTCTAGCTCCGACTTAATGCATTTTACGAGTTCACAACATGTCTGTTAAGACATTGTGACTATGATGATGATGATTGTAGTAGCCACATTGGGTAGGTGAACAGCAATTCGGTTCTTCCTCCGAATACTTCATTTATCCTTTCACATAAGCACTCTTCATCATCTTCAAAGTCAGGTTGTATATGCGATAAGTTTGTTGATGCAGAGCAAAAACTTTAATAAATCCAGAATAGATCACCCAGCAGATACAACGACAAGTGGCGTAATTTAGGAAAAGCACTGCTTGAGACAAGAAGCAGATGTGTTACATTTGGCGCCCAACGTGGGGCAAAGGAAATAGTACTGGATGAACAGTAGCTGGGTATGGAAAAGATAACTGGATGATACAGAGAGAAGATGGCATTGCATTATTGAAGCTAGCTTGCCTGTAAGAAGAAGCTGTAGTTCTGAAATTGGCGCCCAACGTTGTACTTTATGAATAGAGAAAGTGGATCCATGCTATTATATTCCCATCAATTTAAAAATAGGCCAATTTTCCTTAAGAATTGAATACAAAACCTCTCATTTCTTATGTTAGATAATAAATAAAATTGGTGCCCAATGTAGGATTGTCGACATCATGGTTTAAACGTTTTTACCGACATTGTTTCCATGGAATCTTTTAATTATTCTTCGTTGTGCTATAAATCTACGCAACTACGTCAATTGAATCAATAAAAAGCTCTTCAGTTATCGTAAGATGAGTTTTAGCTATGTTATCCGCTGAATATTGTTAACAGATATTGAAGATATGAATTAAAAAACAACCTATCACAATAAAAACATAGATTGAAATTTGGAAGATTACAAATAAAGAGACAAGCATGCAAAGCTGAGGCATGAATAATGAGATCAAATGCTGTCAAGCTGCTTTTGCTGTTAATATCAATGAAGAAATGTTGATTATACATATGTTGAAGCCAATTTTTACCTAAAAGATGGTAGAGTTGCACAACTGAATATTATTAGTATATAAAACGATGTGCGTTGTGCTAAAAACTTATTGTTCTCCTTATCAGCCCAAACATTTTCACTTCGAAAGGGTGCTAAACAACATGTAGACTTGTGTTTACCATGAGCAGTTGAAAATGATATGCTCATACCCTAGAGGGAGCAAAATGGGTACAAATGAGCGGCCTAAGTGTACAGGGTGATCCAATTTGTACTACCATGAGATATTGGTCGACATCATTATAGGCAACGCCATTCATACAGATCAAAACAAGGACTATAAACATGTCAAGGTATAGTTCCGTGCATCAGGAAGTAGCACTAGAAGATCGCTACTGTAGCGATCATCTATCAAATCAGGTTCTGATTAACGGCTTGTCATAGTTGTTAGTTGCCATGTTTTGGATTCATTTATTATTTACTTGAACTGAGAGCTGTTGCAAAAGTGACAATGGCATTTGATGGATATGGTCTGATGGTGGTGTTCATCAGAAAATGAGTGATCGCTACAGTAGCGCTACATTCTGATAAACATGTAGTTCGTTCGTTGAACGAGACTGAAACTCAAAACAGCGGCTGAATTACCAATTAGGATACTCTAGTTATCCAGAACACGAGGTTTTATCCTCATAAAAGAACAAATAAAGATTTTAGACTTTTTGCGGGCGATCCTCAGGATCCGGGCATCGGAAATTTTCCATTTTTGTAGCACGAGACTGAAACCCGAAACAGCGGCCGGATTTCCAATTAGGATACTCTAGTTATCTAGAACGCGAGGTTTCATCCTCGTAAAAGATCTAATAAAGATTTCAGACTTTTTGCGGGTGATCCTCAGGATCCGGGCATCGGAAATTTTCCATTTTTGTAGCACGAGCCTGAAACCCGAAACAGCGGCCGGATTTCCAATTAGGATACTCTAGTTATCTAGAACGCGAGGTTTCATCCTCGTAAAAGATCTAATAAAGATTTCAGACTTTTTGCGGGTGATCCTCAGGATCCGGGCATCGGAAATTTTCCATTTTTGTAGCACGAGCCTGAAACCCGAAACAGCGGCCGGATTTCCAATTAGGATACTCTAGCTATCTAGAACGCGAGGTTTCATCCTCATAAAAGATCAAATACAGATTTTGGACTTTTTGCGGGTGATCCTCAGAATCCGGGCATCGGAAATTTTCCATTTTTGTAGAACGAGCCTGAAACCCGAAACAGCGGCCGGATTTCCAATTAGGATACTCTAGTTATCTAGAACGCGAGGTTTCATCCTCGTAAAAGATCTAATAAAGATTTCAGACTTTTTGCGGGTGATCCTCAGGATCCGGGCATCGGAAATTTTCCATTTTTGTAGCACGAGCCTGAAACCCGAAACAGCGGCCGGATTTCCAATTAGGATACTCTAGTTATCCAGAACACGAGGTTTTATCCTCATAAAAGAACAAATAAAGATTTTAGACTTTTTGCGGGCGATCCTCAGGATCCGGGCATCGGAAATTTTCCATTTTTGTAGCACGAGACTGAAACTCAAAACAGCGATCGGATTTCTAATTAGGATACTCTAGTTATCTACAACACGAGGTTTCATCCTCATTAAAGATCAAATACAGATCTTGGACTTTTTGCGGGTGATCCTCAGGATCCGGGCATCGGAAATTTTCCATTTTTGTAGAACGAGCCTGAAACCCGAAACAGCGGCCGGATTTCCAATTAGGATACTCTAGTTATCCAGAACACGAGGTTTTATCCTCATAAAAGAACAAATAAAGATTTTAGACTTTTTGCGGGCGATCCTCAAGATCCGGGCATCGGAAATTTTCCATTTTTGTAGCACGAGACTGAAACTCAAAACAGCGATCGGATTTCTAATTAGGATACTCTAGTTATCTACAACACGAGGTTTCATCCTCATTAAAGATCAAATACAGATCTTGGACTTTTTGCGGGTGATCCTCAGGATCCGGGCATCGGAAATTTTCCATTTTTGTAGAACGAGCCTGAAACCCGAAACAGCGGCCGGATTTCCAATTAGGATACTCTAGTTATCTAGAACGCGAGGTTTCATCCTCGTAAAAGATCTAATAAAGATTTCAGACTTTTTGCGGGTGATCCTCAGGATCCGGGCATCGGAAATTTTCCATTTTTGTAGCACGAGCCTGAAACCCGAAACAGCGGCCGGATTTCCAATTAGAATACTCTAGCTATCTAGAACGCGAGGTTTCATCCTCATAAAAGATCAAATACAGATTTTGGACTTTTTGCGGGTGATCCTCAGAATCCGGGCATCGGAAATTTTTCATTTTTGTAGAACGAGCCTGAAACCCGAAACAGCGGCCGGATTTCCAATTAGGATACTCTAGTTATCTAGAACGCGAGGTTTCATCCTCGTAAAAGATCTAATAAAGATTTCAGACTTTTTGCGGGTGATCCTCAGGATCCGGGCATCGGAAATTTTCCATTTTTGTAGCATGAGCCTGAAACCCGAAACAGCGGCCGGATTTCCAATTAGGATACTCTAGTTATCCAGAACACGAGGTTTTATCCTCATAAAAGAACAAATAAAGATTTTAGACTTTTTGCGGGCGATCCTCAGGATCCGGGCATCGGAAATTTTCCATTTTTGTAGAACGAGACTGAAACTCAAGACGGCGGCCGGATTTGTAAGTAGGATACCCCAGTTGTCTAGAATACGAGGTTTCATCCTAGGAAAAGATCAAATAAAGATTTTAGATTTTTTGCGGGTGATCCTCAGAATCCGGGCATCGGAAATTTTTCATTTTTGTAGAACGAGCCTGAAACCCGAAACAGCGGCCGGATTTCCAATTAGGATACTCTAGTTATCTAGAACGCGAGGTTTCATCCTCGTAAAAGATCTAATAAAGATTTCAGACTTTTTGCGGGTGATCCTCAGGATCCGGGCATCGGAAATTTTCCATTTTTGTAGCACGAGCCTGAAACCCGAAACAGCGGCCGGATTTCCAATTAGGATACTCTAGTTATCCAGAACACGAGGTTTTATCCTCATAAAAGAACAAATAAAGATTTTAGACTTTTTGCGGGCGATCCTCAGGATCCGGGCATCGGAAATTTTCCATTTTTGTAGCACGAGACTGAAACTCAAAACAGCGATCGGATTTCTAATTAGGATACTCTAGTTATCTACAACACGAGGTTTCATCCTCATTAAAGATCAAATACAGATCTTGGACTTTTTGCGGGTGATCCTCAGGATCCGGGCATCGGAAATTTTCCATTTTTGTAGCACGAGCCTGAAACCCGAAACAGCGGCCGGATTTCCAATTAGGATACTCTAGTTATCTAGAACGCGAGGTTTCATCCTCGTAAAAGATCTAATAAAGATTTCAGACTTTTTGCGGGTGATCCTCAGGATCCGGGCATCGGAAATTTTCCATTTTTGTAGCACGAGCCTGAAACCCGAAACAGCGGCCGGATCTCCAATTAGGATACTCTAGTTATCCAGAACACGAGGTTTTATCCTCATAAAAGAACAAATAAAGATTTTAGACTTTTTGCGGGCGATCCTCAGGATCCGGGCATCGGAAATTTTCCATTTTTGTAGCACGAGACTGAAACTCAAAACAGCGATCGGATTTCTAATTAGGATACTCTAGTTATCTACAACACGAGGTTTCATCCTCATTAAAGATCAAATACAGATCTTGGACTTTTTGCGGGTGATCCTCAGGATCCGGGCATCGGAAATTTTCCATTTTTGTAGAACGAGCCTGAAACCCGAAACAGCGGCCGGATTTCCAATTAGGATACTCTAGTTATCTAGAACGCGAGGTTTCATCCTCGTAAAAGATCTAATAAAGATTTCAGAGTTTTTGCGGGTGATCCTCAGGATCCGGGCATCGGAAATTTTCCATTTTTGTAGCACGAGCCTGAAACCCGAAACAGCGGCCGGATTTCCAATTAGGATACTCTAGCTATCTAGAACGCGAGGTTTCATCCTCATAAAAGATCAAATACAGATTTTGGACTTTTTGCGGGTGATCCTCAGAATCCGGGCATCGGAAATTTTCCATTTTTGTAGAACGAGCCTGAAACCCGAAACAGCGGCCGGATTTCCAATTAGGATACTCTAGTTATCTAGAACGCGAGGTTTCATCCTCGTAAAAGATCTAATAAAGATTTCAGACTTTTTGCGGGTGATCCTCAGGATCCGGGCATCGGAAATTTTCCATTTTTGTAGCACGAGCCTGAAACCCGAAACAGCGGCCGGATTTTCAATTAGGATACTCTAGTTATCCAGAACGCGAGGTTTTATCCTCATAAAAGAACAAATAAAGATTTTAGACTTTTTGCGGGCGATCCTCAGGATCCGGGCATCGGAAATTTTCCATTTTTGTAGCACGAGACTGAAACTCAAAACAGCGATCGGATTTCTAATTAGGATACTCTAGTTATCTACAACACGAGGTTTCATCCTCATTAAAGATCAAATACAGATCTTGGACTTTTTGCGGGTGATCCTCAGGATCCGGGCATCGGAAATTTTCCATTTTTGTAGAACGAGCCTGAAACCCGAAACAGCGGCCGGATTTCCAATTAGGATACTCTAGTTATCCAGAACACGAGGTTTTATCCTCATAAAAGAACAAATAAAGATTTTAGACTTTTTGCGGGCGATCCTCAAGATCCGGGCATCGGAAATTTTCCATTTTTGTAGCACGAGACTGAAACTCAAAACAGCGATCGGATTTCTAATTAGGATACTCTAGTTATCTACAACACGAGGTTTCATCCTCATTAAAGATCAAATACAGATCTTGGACTTTTTGCGGGTGATCCTCAGGATCCGGGCATCGGAAATTTTCCATTTTTGTAGAACGAGCCTGAAACCCGAAACAGCGGCCGGATTTCCAATTAGGATACTCTAGTTATCTAGAACGCGAGGTTTCATCCTCGTAAAAGATCTAATAAAGATTTCAGACTTTTTGCGGGTGATCCTCAGGATCCGGGCATCGGAAATTTTCCATTTTTGTAGCACGAGCCTGAAACCCGAAACAGCGGCCGGATTTCCAATTAGAATACTCTAGCTATCTAGAACGCGAGGTTTCATCCTCATAAAAGATCAAATACAGATTTTGGACTTTTTGCGGGTGATCCTCAGAATCCGGGCATCGGAAATTTTTCATTTTTGTAGAACGAGCCTGAAACCCGAAACAGCGGCCGGATTTCCAATTAGGATACTCTAGTTATCTAGAACGCGAGGTTTCATCCTCGTAAAAGATCTAATAAAGATTTCAGACTTTTTGCGGGTGATCCTCAGGATCCGGGCATCGGAAATTTTCCATTTTTGTAGCATGAGCCTGAAACCCGAAACAGCGGCCGGATTTCCAATTAGGATACTCTAGTTATCCAGAACACGAGGTTTTATCCTCATAAAAGAACAAATAAAGATTTTAGACTTTTTGCGGGCGATCCTCAGGATCCGGGCATCGGAAATTTTCCATTTTTGTAGAACGAGACTGAAACTCAAGACGGCGGCCGGATTTGTAAGTAGGATACCCCAGTTGTCTAGAATACGAGGTTTCATCCTAGGAAAAGATCAAATAAAGATTTTAGATTTTTTGCGGGTGATCCTCAGAATCCGGGCATCGGAAATTTTTCATTTTTGTAGAACGAGCCTGAAACCCGAAACAGCGGCCGGATTTCCAATTAGGATACTCTAGTTATCTAGAACGCGAGGTTTCATCCTCGTAAAAGATCTAATAAAGATTTCAGACTTTTTGCGGGTGATCCTCAGGATCCGGGCATCGGAAATTTTCCATTTTTGTAGCACGAGCCTGAAACCCGAAACAGCGGCCGGATTTCCAATTAGGATACTCTAGTTATCCAGAACACGAGGTTTTATCCTCATAAAAGAACAAATAAAGATTTTAGACTTTTTGCGGGCGATCCTCAGGATCCGGGCATCGGAAATTTTCCATTTTTGTAGCACGAGACTGAAACTCAAAACAGCGATCGGATTTCTAATTAGGATACTCTAGTTATCTACAACACGAGGTTTCATCCTCATTAAAGATCAAATACAGATCTTGGACTTTTTGCGGGTGATCCTCAGGATCCGGGCATCGGAAATTTTCCATTTTTGTAGCACGAGCCTGAAACCCGAAACAGCGGCCGGATTTCCAATTAGGATACTCTAGTTATCTAGAACGCGAGGTTTCATCCTCGTAAAAGATCTAATAAAGATTTCAGACTTTTTGCGGGTGATCCTCAGGATCCGGGCATCGGAAATTTTCCATTTTTGTAGCACGAGCCTGAAACCCGAAACAGCGGCCGGATCTCCAATTAGGATACTCTAGTTATCCAGAACACGAGGTTTTATCCTCATAAAAGAACAAATAAAGATTTTAGACTTTTTGCGGGCGATCCTCAGGATCCGGGCATCGGAAATTTTCCATTTTTGTAGCACGAGACTGAAACTCAAAACAGCGATCGGATTTCTAATTAGGATACTCTAGTTATCTACAACACGAGGTTTCATCCTCATTAAAGATCAAATACAGATCTTGGACTTTTTGCGGGTGATCCTCAGGATCCGGGCATCGGAAATTTTCCATTTTTGTAGAACGAGCCTGAAACCCGAAACAGCGGCCGGATTTCCAATTAGGATACTCTAGTTATCTAGAACGCGAGGTTTCATCCTCGTAAAAGATCTAATAAAGATTTCAGACTTTTTGCGGGTGATCCTCAGGATCCGGGCATCGGAAATTTTCCATTTTTGTAGCACGAGCCTGAAACCCGAAACAGCGGCCGGATTTCCAATTAGGATACTCTAGCTATCTAGAGCGCGAGGTTTCATCCTCATAAAAGATCAAATACAGATTTTGGACTTTTTGCGGGTGATCCTCAGAATCCGGGCATCGGAAATTTTCCATTTTTGTAGAACGAGCCTGAAACCCGAAACAGTGGCTGGATTTGTAATTAAGATACCCCAGTTGTCTAGAACTCGAGATTTCATTCTCATAAAAGATCAAATACAGATTTTAGACTTTTTGCGGGTGATCCTCAGGATCCGGGCATCGGAAATTTTCCATTTTTGTAGCACGAGACTGAAACTCAAAACAGTGGCTGAATTTCCAATTAGGATAGCTACTCTAGTTATCTAGAATCCGAGGTTTCATCCTCATAAAAGATTAAATACAGATTCTAGACTTTTTGCGGGTGATCCTCAGGATCCGGGCATCGGATATTTTCCATTTTTGTAGAACGAGACTGAAACCAGAAACGGTGGCCGGATTTGTAATTAAGATACCCCAATTGTATAGAACTCGAGGGTTCATCCTCATAAAAGATCAAATAAAGATTTTAGACTTTTTGCGGGTGATCCTCGGGATCTGGGCATCGGATATTTTCCATTTTTGTTGCACGAGACTGAAACTCAAAACAGCGGCCGGATTTCCAATTAGGATACTCTAGTTATCTACAACACGAGGTTTCATCCTCATTAAAGATCAAATACAGATCTTGGACTTTTTGCGGGTGATCCTCAGGATCCGGGCATCGGAAATTTTCCATTTTTGTAGAACGAGCCTGAAACCCGAAACAGCGGCCGGATTTCCAATTAGGATACTCTAGTTATCTAGAACGCGAGGTTTCATCCTCGTAAAAGATCTAATAAAGATTTCAGACTTTTTGCGGGTGATCCTCAGGATCCGGGCATCGGAAATTTTCCATTTTTGTAGCACGAGCCTGAAACCCGAAACAGCGGCCGGATTTCCAATTAGGATACTCTAGCTATCTAGAACGCGAGGTTTCATCCTCATAAAAGATCAAATACAGATTTTGGACTTTTTGCGGGTGATCCTCAGAATCCGGGCATCGGAAATTTTCCATTTTTGTAGAACGAGCCTGAAACCCGAAACAGTGGCTGGATTTGTAATTAAGATACCCCAGTTGTCTAGAACTCGAGGTTTCATTCTCATAAAAGATCAAATACAGATTTTAGACTTTTTGCGGGTGATCCTCAGGATCCGGGCATCGGAAATTTTCCATTTTTGTAGCACGAGACTGAAACTCAAAACAGTGGCTGAATTTCCAATTAGGATAGCTACTCTAGTTATCTAGAATCCGAGGTTTCATCCTCATAAAAGATTAAATACAGATTCTAGACTTTTTGCGGGTGATCCTCAGGATCCGGGCATCGGATATTTTCCATTTTTGTAGAACGAGACTGAAACCAGAAACGGCGGCCGGATTTGTAATTAAGATACCCCAATTGTATAGAACTCGAGGTTTCATCCTCATAAAAGATCAAATACAGATTTTAGACTTTTTGCGGGTGATCCTCAGGATCCGGGCATCGGAAATTTTCCATTTTTGTAGCACGAGACTGAAACTCAAAACAGTGCCTGGATTTCCAATTAGGTTAGCTACTCTAGTTATCTAGAACACGAGGTTTCATCCTCATAAAAGATCATATTAAAAGTTTAGATTTTTTGCGGGTGATCCTCAGGATCAGGGCATCGGAAATTTTCATTTTCGTAGAACGAGACTGAAACTCAAGACGGCGGCCGGATTTGTAAGTAGGATACCCCAGTTGTCTAGAATACGAGGTTTCATCCTAGGAAAAGATCAAATAAAGATTTTAGATTTTTTGCGGGTGATCCTCAGGATCCGGGCATCCGAAATTTTCCATTTTTGTAGAACATGTAGTTCTTAGTTGGGAATAGTAGAAAATAAGTTAACGATGTTCATTAGCGTTGACTTAAAGGTATCGGTTTCCGCTATTCATACTAGAATCTTTTATTCTCAGCTTATTAAGACATTGGATCAGCCTGCATGTGATCATGAATCGGGCCACCCTCACCCATAATCCTGATCTTCGTCCAGTTCCATGCCCATTTTGATCAGCTCGGCCTGCAATCGGCGGCCTTTGTACCTGCAGCAGATGGTCATGCAGAGCACCTTCAGTGCCAGTCGGAATTCGGGGGACATCGCTATCAGGATCACCGATTTCCAGAAGCAGTTTAGGAAGGCCAGCCACACGATGCCGAAGTGCAGGTCCTAGGGAAACAGAACAACAGTGCCGTTCGTGTGAACGTCCTTTGGCCGGGACACAATTCTATTCAACTTTATATAATATAGCACAAACTAACAAACATTTGCTTTGCCAATCATTAGCCATATTTTGGCACATTATACCTACATTAAAATTAAAGAACACAGACAAATTTGTTGCTATTGTTTTAAAAGTACGCAAATATATCTTAGGTATTTACTATTCACTGCAGTAGGACTACCTATTGACGTTCTATTACCTAAAATTTACCAATGTTTGTCAGAGTGGTTTGTATAACTTTTGCTGTCGGCTGCAATCGTGTTGGCCGATCAGAGGTCTAGTTATCCAGATTCCAAAAGGAGAAGTAAGGAAAGAAAGGAAGGAAAATTTGGGTTTATCCAAAATGTTAATTTTCAAGTTTGATTTTAAAGCAGTAAAAACTTAATTTGTTTTCAAAATTGAACTATTTCATCTTGATCATATGGTAAGAGATGGAAGAGAAGGAAGAGAAGGAAGGGAAGGAAGAGAAGGAAGAGATGGAAGAGAAGGAAAAGAAGGATGAGAAGGAAGGGAAGGAAGGGAAGGAAGGGAAGGAAGGGAAGGAAGGGAAGGAAGGGAAGGAAGGGAAGGAAGGGAAGGAAGGGAAGGAAGGGAAGGAAGGGAAGGAAGGGAAGGAAGGGAAGGAAGGGAAGGAAGGGAAGGAAGGGAAGGAAGGGAAGGAAGGGAAGGAAGGGAAGGAAGGGAAGGAAGGGAAGGAAGGGAAGGAAGGGAAGGAAGGGAAGGAAGGGAAGGAAGGGAAGGAAGGGAAGGAAGGGAAGGAAGGGAAGGAAGGGAAGGAAGGGAAGGAAGGGAAGGAAGGGAAGGAAGGGAAGGAAGGGAAGGAAGGGAAGGAAGGGAAGGAAGGGAAGGAAGGGAAGGAAGGGAAGGAAGGGAAGGAAGGGAAGGAAGGGAAGGAAGGGAAGGAAGGGAAGGAAGGGAAGGAAGGGAAGGAAGGGAAGGAAGGGAAGGAAGGGAAGGAAGGGAAGGAAGGGAAGGAAGGGAAGGAAGGGAAGGAAGGGAAGGAAGGGAAGGAAGGGAAGGAAGGGAAGGAAGGGAAGGAAGGGAAGGAAGGGAAGGAAGGGAAGGAAGGGAAGGAAGGGAAGGAAGGGAAGGAAGGGAAGGAAGGGAAGGAAGGGAAGGAAGGGAAGGAAGGGAAGGAAGGGAAGGAAGGGAAGGAAGGGAAGGAAGGGAAGGAAGGGAAGGAAGGGAAGGAAGGGAAGGAAGGGAAGGAAGGGAAGGAAGGGAAGGAAGGGAAGGAAGGGAAGGAAGGGAAGGAAGGGAAGGAAGGGAAGGAAGGGAAGGAAGGGAAGGAAGGGAAGGAAGGGAAGGAAGGGAAGGAAGGGAAGGAAGGGAAGGAAGGGAAGGAAGGGAAGGAAGGGAAGGAAGGGAAGGAAGGGAAGGAAGGGAAGGAAGGGAAGGAAGGGAAGGAAGGGAAGGAAGGGAAGGAAGGGAAGGAAGGGAAGGAAGGGAAGGAAGGGAAGGAAGGGAAGGAAGGGAAGGAAGGGAAGGAAGGGAAGGAAGGGAAGGAAGGGAAGGAAGGGAAGGAAGGGAAGGAAGGGAAGGAAGGGAAGGAAGGGAAGGAAGGGAAGGAAGGGAAGGAAGGGAAGGAAGGGAAGGAAGGGAAGGAAGGGAAGGAAGAGAAGGAAGAGAAGGAAGCAAACGAAAAGGACTTAGAGAAGGAAGAAAAGCAGGGGAAGAAGAAGAGTGAAGGAAAGTAGGTATATTATGCTAATGTTTATATTATGCCATGTTTCTAGGTGGTAATATACATATATGAGTTAAGTATTAGAATTTCTTTCACATCCTGCTAATATGTTATAAATACTGATTGACACACTTGTACTTACACTCCCAGGAGCCTTTTGTTTCCCCACGTGGGGTAGTACTTACTTGCTCCTGCTGCATAGGTTCCGTGAAGTATTCGTATAGGTTGATACTGATGAAGGGCGCCCAAGACAACCAGAAGGAAACAACAAGGGCGAAGGACATCATGTGACTGGGATTGTTCAGGTTTTCCGCTAACGCAGTCGCGTACTCTTTGTCGTGGAACGGCACTCCGCTGCGTAATTTGCGCATCATGCTGGAATGGTTTAGTTATTGATTCATATTATGCAAAACAATTTATAGGATATTCACAATTTAGGGAATGTCTGTATCGATTATATGCATCTACCTAACGATCTAAATCATAATAATTAAATTCTGAAGCGTGTGGTTGTCGTTGCGATACATTTATCTTCTCTGTATGATAGATGAAACAATATCTGTTGAAACATAATTTTTTTCTGGCGTTTCGGCCACTTCTCAGCAGGCTTATAGAATTGCGAGTGTTGCATTTACATTGCAGAGCCAGAAATATTACTATATTAGAATCACAGCGCTGACAGTTTTATATGCCAAATTAATAGTGTGACACAGAACAAATTACAAGAAAAAGTTAAAAACTTATGACTCACCGTTTGGAGTATAAGACGCGATGAAATGGAGTACCTACATAATGTACAGTAATAGAAATAAACCTTTTAATTAATTTTTTATTACATTTTCAATTTCTGTATCACGACTCCATGCGCCATAGCTTTATTATTTATCGACCGATTCACGACATTTTGAACTCATCTTATAGGAGAATGACTGGGCATATCAACCAAAGCAAAAAAAGATAATAACTGATAATTTCTGAGGCTAAAAAAATTCTCCAAACTGAAAAAAATGTTTTTTGTAATGCACTTATTTGGGTTACTTACAAATAATTTGAAAAAAATCCGTATTAGTGCCTATTTATTGAGACAGTTTAATGTTTAGCAGGATGTTTCCTGTCTAACCACATGCAATTCGTGTATGTAGCACGAAAATTTTCGACAGAATAGGCCTTTTTGTATTATGACTTCTTTATCACAGCGCCATGTGTTCACGCAGTTGTAACGCCATATCTTGATTATTTATCGAGCGATTCACAAGTTTTTGGACCCATTATATGGGGGAATGACTGGGCATATCAACTAAGGCAAAAAAATATTATCCGACAATTTCTAAGGCTAAAAAAATCCACCAAACTTAAAAAAAATTGTAATGCACTTGTTTTGGTTACTTGCAAATAATTTGGAAAAAAGCCATATTAGTGCCTATTTATAAACACAGCTCAATGTTTATCAGGATGTTTCCTGCCTAACGACACGCAATTTGTTTATGTAGCACTAAAATTATCGACGAAATAGGCTTTTTTATTACGACCAATTTTATAAATAAACAAGAATTTGGGATGCACATTGTCTTTATTGGATTTCGGTACAGATTATTACTTAAATGTAATTTACATGAACAAATGTGGCTATCTAGTATTTGAATTAATCAACGAAATTTTCAAAATGTCCGTCATTTTTATTTAGGCATGCTTGACTCCTGAAACTGACGCTTTGGGTTACTCGACGCTAAGGTACGCTCCAGTCTGTTTTCTTTGATTTCCAAGTGATTCCAACATATCGCATTTCAATTAGTAGCCTTTCAGTCATTTGGCTGAATACTCAATAATACTATAAATAAAAGTAATAAAATTTGTTCGTGTAAATTGCATTTGAGTTATAATCTGTACCGAAGTGCAATAAAGACATTCTGCATACCAAATTCTCGTTTATTTCAAAATTAGTCGTAATAAAAAAGTCTATTTCGTCGATGATTTTAGTGCTACATAAACAAATTGCATGTCGTTAGGCAGCAAACATCCTGATAAACATTAAGCTGTGTTTATAAATAGGCACTAATATGGCTTTTTTTCCAAATTATTTGCCAGTAACCAAAACAAGTGAATTACAAATTTTTTTTCAGCTTGGTGAATTTTTTAAGCCTTAGAAATTATCAGATATTGTATTTTTTTGCCTTAGTTGATATACCCAGTCATTCCCCTATAAAATGAGTCCAAAAAGTCGTGAATCGCTCGATAGACAATCAAGATATGACGTTACAACTGCGTAAACACATGGCGCTGTGATACAGAAGTCATAATACAATTCTGTCAAAAATTTTAGTGCTACATACACGAATTACATGTGGTAAGACAGGAAACATCCTGCTAAACATTAAAATCTCTTAATAAATAGGCACTAATATGGCTTTTTTTCAAATTATTTGTAAGTAACCCAAATAAGTGCATTTCAAATTTTTTTTTTCAGTTTGGAGAATTTTTTGAGCCTTAGAAATTATCAAGTATTATCTTTTTTGCTTTAGTTGATATCCCCATTCTCCTATAAAATGAGTCCATCATGTCGTGAATCGGTCAATAAATAATCAAGCCATGGCGCTACAACTGCGCGAACCCATGGAGTCGTGATACAGAAATTGAAAATGTAATAAAAAATTAATTAAAAGGTTGACCCCTTTTTTTTCGCATTTTTTCTCGATAATTTTAATTGTATTTTCATACCTCAAAGTTTGTCGACATGATGGTGGAACACATTGTATTGTGATGATTAATGTAAATTCTAAAACTTGTGTAACTTTATTTACTTATGTATATGGGGCTACAAACCTGAATATGTAGGTGTAGGTATAGACTATAGTGATGAGCGAGGGGCCAAGCACCAAGATGGAGAGGGTAGCAGAATAAGCGGCCATACTGCCCCAGTCCAACATGCAGATGTAGGCTTCTTTGTCGAACAGGGGCTTCGCAAAGTCCAGAAGCGGGGGACAACATAACATCGCAGAGCTTATCCATGTGAATACCATCCAGCACTGGCATCTAGAATATTAAATCGAGTGAGTCTCTTGAAGCCCTCATCAAGAAAGAAGTGATTAAATTAGGTACTTCGTCATCATCATTTACATCA
This sequence comes from Callosobruchus maculatus, assembly GCA_951848785.1. NCBI lineage: Eukaryota > Metazoa > Arthropoda > Insecta > Coleoptera > Chrysomelidae > Callosobruchus > Callosobruchus maculatus. The sequence continues at coordinate 6,620,987 of CATOUR010000083.1, forward strand.
ACGAGATTATTGATGGCTTTAGCCAAAGTCTTCTCATCATAATCGTTCTCGTCTGTCAAGTGCTGTTAAGCTAAGTTGGTGATATGAGATAAATCCCGGTAGCTACAAATTAATAATATCTCGGATATATCCGCGGTATGTGGTTGTGTTAGCGCTCTTCTTTATCTTTTTGTATCAATTTTTTTCCAAAAGGGCTACTGATGTAACAGTTATATATATCAGCAGATACCCAACTAGTCTGATTCTCTTGTTCATCACCGATATGACCCGATGCATGTCTTACACTATTTTTTTCTAAGCTTCATCATTACCTTTTCTAGCTATTAAGTTTGTCGTATTTTCCCTTCACAAGCATACCTCAGCGCCATATAATACTCCACATAATTACGAATCTTTTCATACATTTCTTCTTCTTTCTCCTCTATCAGTGAAAGCCAGTTTGGGGATACGGGAAGATTTTAATACAGAGATGTCTAGATATGAACCAAGATCTTAGTCTGTTTTCTGAATTACAATAAAGCATTTGATCATGTAAGACACGACAAACTTATGGAAATTCCGAGTTAGAAGCATATTGACTTTAAGATGAGCATTGTCAACAACCTATATTATGATCAAAGAGCTGTTTTTAGAGAAAGCAAGAAAACGTCAGCGTACTCACTCTTATACTCTTCAACTTCTATACAGAGATTATGCAAAAGGCTATATTTAAAGAAACAGCGGGAATAAAAGTAAACGGCGAAATCATAAACAACATCCTTTTTGAAGATGATGTCTTGGTAATAGCCCAGAGTAGCGCGGACCCCAGAAAGAATAATGGAGAACATCAGCAGGTTAAGAGGCTGGTCTTACACTTAATGAGACAAAGAGGCAGTCGAGAAAGTGAGAGAATACAAATACCTGGGTGCCATTTTGAACGAGACTAGAGGACACTCTTCAAAAATAAGATCTAGAATAGGTCAAGCTAGATTTGCATTCACAAACATGCGGAGAGTATTCTGCTCTAGAGATCTGAACATTCGAACTTAAGATCAGATTGGCCAGAAGCTTTCTATAGGATAGAGTCGTGGGAAATGAATAAAATTGTCTTCAAAAGCCTTAAGGCTTCCAAAATGAAATATTAAGGCAAATGAATAAAGAAACAGAGAGTAAAATGGGGAAACTTTCTCACCTGGGTCACGTTATCCATGGAGAAAGATACCACATTCTATAACTAATAATACAAGGAAAAGACGTGCGGGGAGAAAACTTACTTCATAACTGAATAACTTACAAGATTGGTATTACTGTACATCAATCGACTTATTCCGAGCAGCCGTATCTAAAGCAAGAATCGCCATGATGATAGCCAACCTTCTAAGAGGAGACGGCGCATAAAGAAGGAGAAGATGTTTTCTCTTTCTTAAAGTTATTAATTTCAGTCTCATTTTGTATGGAATGTCTATCTTATCTCTTGTAGTTCTTTCTCTTTTGATCTTCTTTTATTTGTAGCTGTTTCGATAAAAAGCGGAACTAGTAGGGGGAGCTGGGTAAGCATCTTGTATATTCTTAGCCGACCTAGAAGGGGTCCAACTTACCTCGTTTTCGTCTGTAAGGTCTCGTACCTAAGCGGCTTCCTAACCGCCAGGTACCTATCCACGCTTATCCACATGAACGTGTAGACGGTGACGGCCCATAAGGTGACCTCAACGTAGCCCACAAGTCTGCAGAGGATGTCGCCGTAGACCCAGTCCCCCACCACTGCTGGGTACACGGACAAAGGCACAACTAGTAGACCACACAGCAGGTCCGCCACTGCTAAGGATAGCAGGTAGATGTTGATTACTTCCAGAGGACCTAAACATCATTTGAACCTGTAGTACAATACCTTAAGCGCCTCTAATATAAAAACCTCGGAATACGTTAACTATCAATGAATAATTGTGAAACTTGTTGTGTTTTTTCATAAATATGGTATATTACAAAGTTTACCCATTAAGATTTGCCGCTTTTTATTTTGTATAAAATAAATGAATATAAATTAAAAAATATAAATAAATAAAATTAAATATAAAAAAAATACATTTTGACATATAATCTGAAGCATGACACGCTTTTGAGACCAGTTTTGGGCAAGGATGTTTTACAAATATATTTCTAGCATTCAACCATTTTATTAGTACAGCACAAATAACTAAATGACCATAAACATTAAACAGTCAGGTATAGCCTGGACACTTCGGCTTAAATATTAATAATATGACAATATTTATTGTATGTGAAACAGGGAAGTAATGAGTTAATTCGTTAATCAATGTTTTTTGTTCCAGTCACGTAATGGGTTTTTGGAAACCTTACAAGAAATTTGCAGTGCATTTTAAGTTATCGCGAGGTTTGAAGAATTTTGTTTTCAATTGAATGATACTTGACTCATAGAATTTATTTAGAAAATCAGAGTTGTTCAAAAATACGAGGAAAATGAAAATTAGTGTAAAAATATTCAAAAATAGAAATACATTATGCAGTATATGCATTGATCTGTAAATTTTATTAGAAACGCAAGGTATATTACGTAACTCAAGTTTCAATATGAACCATTCAATACTTGAAAAAAAAACAATGAAATACATTTTTGGTAAAAAATCTTGGGGAGGCCTACGTTTGTTACGCCCTCCCTTGTATACGCCTCTGCATGCAACCTGATAATTCGTATCATTTTCCAGTTCTCAGCTTTTTTCAAAATACAAATAGAGTAGAATATCAACTGCAACATAATCATCGTTTATTTTAATCTCATCTTTATCAATAAACGGTTAACTTTATTTGTATGTGATAATTTGAGTTGTTTTTAAAGTTTGGTGCTCAGTCTGTTTGAAAAAAACTTATTTCTTCTTCAGACTCCTAGTAACAATTCATATTCTCATCACCGATGGATGGTCTAATTAACATCGTAACGTCTTAAAAAAACGAAGTTCTAAGGAGTTCATATCAAATTTATTTAGACTCAAACGCTGGCAACGTAAGTGATTTGCACTTGGACTGAAAGATCGGCAGTTAGTGTGGACTGTACAGTGTCAAAGTTGGTATTTCTGTACGCTGTATGCTAGAGCCAGGCCATCTGCATATGCGAATTTCCGGGAGAATAACTGAGGAAGGTCCAAGGTACATACAGGGTGTCCCACGACGATTAAGATAAGTAATATATCGGAACTGGGCAGCAGTAGCGAATTATAATTTTGGAGGTGTAAATTAGAGCAAATATATTTTCTCATTATTGCGTCATCCAATGAGGTATTTGTTTTTGGTCACGTGACGTCCGATTCAAAATTTTTAATGGGACACCCTGTATATTTGTGACTTTTGCGTTCCTCTCGATAAAACAATTCCAACAAACACTTGAAGTCTAAAGTTATTTATTCAGGAGCTATAGGTACTTAAAGGATGGTGCCCCTACAGTTGAATTAATTTGGTAGTGTTTCATAATGGTAGTGGTACAGTCCTTTAAGTACCTGTAGCTCTAGAATTAATCACTTTAGAGCCCAAGTGTGCTAGTTTGCTGGAATTGCTTTATCGGGAGGAACACAAAAAGTCACAAATATACCATTAAAAATTTTGAATCGGACGTCATGTGACCAAAAACAAATACCTCATTGGGTGACTCAATAATGAGAATGTATGATGAATGAAGATATGTGCTCTAATTTACACCCCCAAACCCCCATAATTATAATTCGCTACTACTGCCCAGTTCCGATATATTGCTTGTCTTAATCGTCGTGGGACACCCTGTATATTGAACAAGACGGGCGATAGGACGGAGTCCTGGGGTATCCGTTATTTAGATGTCCTACATTGCTGATGATCTGGCTGGAAGCATACTGTTTATTAGGGTGCGTAATGTTTTGGGGGGTATGTTACGGTACAGCTTGTATAAAGAGCCCTCCTCTCCAGACGGTCTAGGCTGCGGTCAGACCTACGAACATTAGGCCACTCTTTTATAGGGTGTTTGCTAGAGTGACTTCTGGTAGAGGGTCTCGCATGAAAGGTTAACAACAAATAGGCTAATGGGTGTGGGTTGGCTCAGTGAATAGAGCCTAGAGCTCGTGACCAGAGGGTCCAGAGTTCGAATCCCTACGCACAACACGAGGCTAATGATCGCAGCAGTCGATGCCGTTAACACTAAAATAAAAGAAAAATAAATGAAGAAGAAGAAGAAGAAGAATGAGAACTTACCTCTAAAATTAACAAGCGTAGCGATGATGAGCACATTGGTGACGATAATAGCGATGGCCATGACAAAGATGATCGCAGCTTGCGCTAGCGACCGCAGCGTGAACACGATCTCCGAATCGTCGTCCGCATCGCTGTAGATCAGAAGCATGTTCCTAGTAGGTCATCTCATGTTTAGAAAGAAGCGAACGTGAACTTTACCGCGAATGGCTATCCTTACATTCACTCCAAGTTTTGTCATACTGGACGTCCATAGCGCAGATTGGTCTCACATATTTATAAGTAATAGGTATGTTGCAACATTCGCCTGCCCTCTGACATTGTCAGGTCTAGAGAAAATTCTAGAGGTTTTCAAAGCTTCAGCCAAATGAAGGGAGTAATATAATAATACATTTTACTTATACCAAATTATTTTTGTAATGCGAGAAAGGTATTCGAAACGCTAAGAAATTGTTGATTTGAATCGACGGTTTTTCATATTTAGGAACCATTGAGATTAAAGGGCAGTGAATGGCAATATTATAGTAACTAGTTTTCCGTTTATATACAACCAGTTCGTATTATTACTTTGTGGTAGATAATAAGCCTTTACTACAAAAACATCCCAGCATTGTCAAAACTTGTAGGAAATCAAATGCCAGCCATTCAACGTAAAGTTCTTAAATAGCTAATTAATCTATCATTATTATTAATCTAATATTTACACTGGAGAACCAAATACCAAATTTTAGTACAAACTATGTTTTTTTAATAACTTCTCAAAATAATAGAACTGAAGGAATGTGTTTCTTTCTGATAATGCTCCAAAGAAGGAGATGCTAAAAATCTAGCGGAAATCTATTACTACGGCTCTCAAGTCATTCATGCAAATTAAAAAAAAATATTATCATCAAAACCTTTCTGAATGCAAAGTGACAGATTAAAGCAGATCGCATATTGTACGGTTCACTGATTCGATTTCCAAATAATAAAAATAAAATAAAAATACTTCTTCGATTCAACTTTTCTTAAGTTCGGTAATAGTTGAAAAATTGGCGAAAATCTTTTGTTATAAAACCGATGATGTAAAACCAAAGTTTAAGAAATAGGACTATCTGGTTTTTGAAATGGAAAAATTCTTCCAGGCAACGCCACGAACAAGGTAGTTCAGGAAATTCATAGATTTAATTTTCAATCAAGACCAGGAACTTATAAAACAACTATACAGATAGTGTAAAAGATTTAGGGTAGATAGGTAGTCAAAAAAATGACGACAATGTTTTTGGAATGATGAAAATTATTCAAATAATTGATATATGTTGTAGAAATTATAAGCATTTCTTTTTGCAATATAATGTTTGGGAGTTAGCAGTGCTTCTAGGCAACACCTCCGAATATTTTGAGGATAGTGGACTTTTTTCACAATGGGGGAAAATTATGGGCTTATCTAGATACATTTTTGAGGGTTTTATTGGGTGCATCAATATAAAGTTCATCGATAAAGTTGAAAAACACCTTCTGATATCAATGACAGATCTCTAAAGAAAAAAAAATGATTGGTGTATTTTTGAAATCGAGTGGAATTGTGGAACGTGTCGTTTTGGACTCTCAAATCTAAGTGGCATACTGTATATAATAAAGTTTTTGGATCTATGAAGAGCCTGCAGTCAAAGTCAAGTCACCATCTTTGGGCTTGGGACCAGGAGTGTGCTTTAATCCCAATTGACACTTGACATAACTGGTTTAAAGAATGGTTCCGGAGGATGAAGAGATGTAAGGTGTATTAAATGTAGAGAAAATTATCTTAAAAGACAAAATAGACAAAGCTGTACTGGAAAACTTTCCTCGTATCCTAATGATCACCCCTTTTAGTACAGTTTTTAACCCATCCTATAATATAAAATACAAATAAAAAAAAGCAAAAAAGAAAAATAGAATAAGATAAAATAAAAAAATATATATATAAAACCGACCAATTGATTCAAGTGGATCTCAGACATGATTAAACAGATAAAAGCCATCCCAGGACTATTGAAGTACTGTTAGTGAAATTTATGTTTTATACCGTTTTTATGAAGCGTTCTGGTGCTCGAATTCAGAAATCGAATCGAGGAACCGTACACGTGTGGTTGGCTTTATTGCAAAATATAAGGGTACCTGTAGATGAGCATAGTCGAGGTGTCGCGACGCAGCATGTCGCGGCGCGCCCTCTATGCTAACGCCGGTTGGCTGCCGTCTGCGCGGCCGCCCAAACGCCGCCCCTAGTGGGCGTGTGCTCCGCTGACGTGTAGGCCGCCTTCTGCTGTTGCACCGCCCACCACGACCGCACCACGTGGGGTTGCGCTCTGCTGCTGCCCGTTACTGGGGACGTCTTCGTGCGTCGACGTTGCGTGCCTCCCGACGGAGATCGAAGGCCGAAAGGGGAGTCGACGTAGTTATGTAACCTGCAACATAGAGTGAGGCAATGTTAATCATGAATTTGTAGTTCATGGGTTTTTAGGACGGCGTCGTTGAGCAGCGACGGACGTTGGAGGCATATCTGGTAAGCACTATACTTGGTTCTCCCAACATAGACATCGCATGTAAACAAAGTCACGCATTTTGTAAGTGATGAAACGCGGCGAAGCGTTATCTCTCTAAAACAGGTAACGATTACAGGTCCGGATTAAGATATCACTTGGTAATTAATTATACAGGGCGGCCAATCGGGTGACGATAATAATTTTTTTTTTAGATAGCCCGTACCAAGACCTATCCAAAACATCCCCATGTATGTGTACCGATTATGGATATTTTTCGAGTTATGATTTTTTTTTGAAAACTTAGAGATTTTCCAGTTTTTCCAAGAAATCATCAAAAACAAAAACAAGAATGCTTTTTGGCTGTTATTTTTTTCTGCAATTATACTCAGTATTAAGCCTATTTTAATATCCAATAAAGGGAACCTGTACATCCGAACAATAATTAAGTACATTTTGGGGCCAAAATAAGATTAATAATACTTATGCCTGATCTTGGAGCTTCAAACTAATCTTAAAAACTTTGCAAGACATTGCACTTTCGAAATAATAATGAAAAAGTAGCACTTATGGGGACATTTTGCGCCGTACGTGAGTATTAAAGGTAAAAAGGTGATAATTCACGAATTTCCAAAATGATTTAAAAAACTATTATTTTGCTTTATTATGACAAATTAAAGAAAAAAAAAACTCGTAGCAACTAATAAACCCGATAATCATTGATGTTTTAATGACTTTTAATAAAAAAAGTAATACCCAAATTGTGATTTTTGAAGTGTCTTTGCTATGTACTATTGAACTTCTGCTAAATTAAGTTGTATTGAAAGTTAACAAAGGAAAGGAATAATAAACAATAATCTGACTTCCAAGTTCATGGCAGAATTACCTGGGAAGCGATGTCGTAGCATACGCCATCCCTTTCTTTCAGAGTAGCTTTTTGCGAGCTCATGTCGGCGAAGCGCAGTTGTGTTAATTAATTTTCGGTAATAGGCAATGCAATGTTCGGATGGACCTAAAAAGGTGATTTATATTGCTAGGTCTTCCTTGACAGGTCAGTAGACAGCCTAACATGAACACAACAAGTTTTTCAGTTCTTCAACCCCCCACCCCCAAACACCCAAATTCCACTCCCACCCAAAAAAACGCAGAAAATGATCAAGAACCTCTAAAATGCCTAAAAACGAAGTTTGAGGAATATTTAATATTTTTGTTTTAACTACTCCGCCGCCCATGTACCGATTTCCAAAATTATAGAAGCATAACCTACTAAGACCCCACAGCATATTGCTGCCCAAATTTCATCAGTCCATGCAGCGGTTACTGAGATTACGAGGCTAGAAAAACGCGTACAGACAGACAGACCGACAGACAGACCGACAGGCAGACCGACAGGCAGACCGACAGGCAGACCGACAGACAGATCGACAGACAGAACGACGAAAATGAGTGACGCGGATTTTCGTTATGTAGACATTATAAAACGCCCAAAAAACCTATTATCCCAAAATCTAAAATTTTCACGATCACAATCCTCCCCTCACCTATCGATGTGGGAAGTAAAAGGGATGGCGTATGCGTCGATAATGCTTCCCAGGTAATTCCGCCATGGAATTAAAAGTCAGATTGTTGTTTTATTATTATTTTCCTTTGTTAACTTTCCATACAACTTAATTTAGCAGAAGTTCAATAGTACACAGCAAAAAGCACAGGTATTAATTTTTTTTATTAAAAGTGCTTAAAACATCAAGGATTATCATGTTTATTAATTGTTTTTTTCTTTAATTTGTCATAATAAAGCAAAATAATAGTTTTTTAAATCATTTTGGAAATTCGTGAATTATCACCTTTTTACCTTTAACAGTCACGTACGGCGCAAAATGCCCCCATAAGTTTTATTTTTTAATTATTATTTCGAAAGTGCAATGTCCTGCAGAGTTTTTAAGATTAGACTGGAGCTCCAGAACCAGGCATAAGTATTTTTAATTTTATTTTGAAGGTTTTGGTCTCTTGACTAAAAACAGAGATTTCAAACTTTGGGCCCAAAATGTACTTAATTATTGTTCGGATGTACAGGTTCTCTTTATTGGATATTAAAACAGGCTTAATACTGAGTATAATTGCTGAAAAAAATAAAAGCCAAAAAGCATTCTTGTTTTTGTTTTTGAAGATTTCTTGGAAAAACTGGAAAATCTCAAAGTTTTCAAAAAAAAAATCATAACTCGAAAACTATCAATAATCGGTACACATACATGGGGGTGTTTTGGATAGGTCTCGGTACGGGCTATCTAAAAAAAAAAATTATTATCGTCACCCGATTGGCCACCCTGTATATGATGATTATCCGTCGAAAAGTTGGAAATTGACAAAAAATGAAAAATACTTATATAATGGTCCATATTAACTATTAGACAAAACGAAATGTCTAAAATACAAGAATATCGGAAAGGGACTCTACTCGTAAAAAATTAGTGAAGAATCTGCCATGCAACATTTCATGCAACTTCATCATAGGTGAAAGTGAACATTTATATCATCGGCGGAACTTTGCTGGTCTGACAAAAAGAAATTAGTTATTAATATTTACTTACGGGAAGCCGAACAAAAACAGGAAGCAGCGATAACAAAGGGCTCTTGTTTGTTTTTACTTCCCACGCAGCATACTTTTTCTATATCTGCCATCGTAGTGATATGGTGTCAAAATTTCATCACAATCAAGACGGTAGTTTCTAAGTTATACATTACAGGTTACATGCTGTCTGGTCGGAATAGGCAGAACTGCTTTATTTTTGGCAATAGTTCCTTCTGCAATTCTTTGCATCATCAATGTGAACGGAAGCAAATCATTTTGAATATGTACAAAAACCAAATGCACGGAGCTTTCTATTTGGTGTTTGAAGTAGTTGTATGGAAGGTTGCTGATATTTCAGGAGTGAGTTGGTCAAGTGTATACAAGATTATTTAGGAAGATGAAAGTAATAGTTCGCCGTCAGAACTAGACTCTTATCCCAAAAGAAAAAAAGTTACCGAAGCAGTCGATGGTTTCGACAGGACTGGGATGAGAAGAAAAGTACACAATTATTTCTTCAGAAATGAACTACGAACCATGGACAAAATACTGAAAGAAGTGAATGATAATACAGACATGCCGAATTTTAAGAGAACAACGTTTTACCAGTTACTTAAAGAACTGTATTTTCGGTCTTAAAACGGCCGAGAAACAGTTTATTGCTTGAACGAGAAGTTTTAAATACGCCTAACTTTGGCGCATTTATCCTTTGTTGAATGCTGCGGAAATCATCGACTGCTTCGGTCATTTTTTCTCTTTTGCGGATAAGATTTTGGCTCTGATAGTGAATGATTACATTTATACTCTTAATGATCCTGTATACGCTTGATCGGGTCACACCTGAAATATCAACTACCTTCAATACAACTTCTTCAATCGCTAAATCGACGTTCTGCTGCATTTGGTTTTTATAAATGTACGCTAATAATATATGCATTTCGATGAACAATCGATCGCTGTATAGCAAACACTAAACAAGTCCAGTACTGTTCAAGCGGTGGCGGCGCGGCGCGCCGTGCATTGAACGGCTGTCTCACTCACACTTGCATGCAATTTTATTGGCTGTGCAGAAAGGCTCGAGTAGCTTGACCAATTAGGGCCAATAGGGTTAGCGGTTATCATTCAACCAGTATGTATACCGCATGACGACATATCTATCACCCATTGATCATTGTGTACACTATTTTTCTTTCTTGGGTGAATCTAGTATAGATATACAGAAAACGCGCTACCACCACACCTCACGGAGGTCGCAACCAGACGCTTGGCCCGACCCACTGTTCTGCCCATGGCTTCGCGGTTTATGGTTTTTGGGCATCGTGAAAATAGTTAGTGTGTACGAAAATGAGCACATACAAAATAAATATCGTTAAAAAAATTAAATACTGGTAGTTTGGAATTCGTCGAATTGAAATAGCCTCTGAAGATGTCATCCACTCGTGGTGGTGAAACTTCAAGCTTCAACGCTCACCAACGCCGGCCTAAAAACGCAAGAATCACAAATCCATTGGACGCTAGCCACGAAAGCTTTACACAAGAATATCAATATTCAATACAAAGCAATGAGTTTTGGACGTTCAGGGTGACCGACGGGAACCGGACGTTTTTCAAATGGTTAGTATAACGCCGCTAGCGGTGGTAGGGAGGGGATTCAGGTATCAGTCGCCTTGCTGTATAATGCCATTTTAGTAGCTATAGAGCAGTGGGCCGTAGAGCACCGTATGTTCGCTTATGACGCGTATCTTAAAAATGCTGAGTCGGTCACGGCGGCGCAGCGACTGTTCCGCATTCATTTTAATCCTGGAAGCCACGATATTATTCCAAGCCGCAATACCATTCTCAGATGGGTTAACAATCTGAAAAAAATAGGAATGGTTGTGAAGAAAAAGCCACCTGGAGACCAGTATTGGAAATTTTGTTTGTTTATCTCTCCGCTTAAATGAAAATGAGCTTCATCACTCATGACGACTACTGCACTTTCATGGTCTCCAAACAGCATTTGAATTCGAATGGCGAAGTCTTCTAGTTGCTCATAATCTGTTGGCTTAAGCTTCTGAATAATACACATCTTGTGATGATGAAACGCTAAATCCTCTTTCAATATTATGCGCACTGATTCATGACCTTCTTCGTCTTCGTGCAGACCGTTGAGGGCTCCGAGTAAGCGCTTGTCTGACCCGCTCGACGTTTTCTGGCGTCCTCGCAGTCTTCGTGGGACCAGGCGCTTTTCCTTCACAATCATTCCTGTTGTTCTCAGACTGAGAATGGTATTGCGGCCTGAAATAACAAGATTAAAATGAACGCGGAACAGTCGCTGCCCGGCCGTGACCAACTCAGCATTTTTAACATACGCGGCATAAGCGAACATACGGTGCTCTACGGTCCACTGCTCCATAGCTACTAAAATGGCATTATACAGCAAGGCGACTGATACCTGAATCCCCTCCCTACCACCGCTAGCGGCGTTATACTAACCATTTGAAAAACGTCCGGTTCCCGTCGGTCACCCTGTATAAGCGACAAAATTCAAAATGTCTTTCGTATATAAGGGATTTGCATGAGGGAAGCATAATAACACCAAAAGCTTCACAGGATATTAAAAGTCAAATTTTAGAGGCAAATATAAAATTATATACAGGGTGATTCAGGCTTAACGCCTCGGACTCTTGTGACTAAACGATATTTCTTTTCAGTAAGATTACTATGCAAATGAATGTAGGTCGAGTTGCACTACATTGTAAAAATAATAACTTCCATACAGCGTGCCTAATAAACGCGTGACGTATCAAAGTTGTTTTTTTCAATAAAACGGGTTGTATATTATTACATATTCAGATTCCTTGGTCAATTTTAGCGTGACTTTTTGTATCATTCATATATGGAACTTAAAACGAACCGTTTAGGTATAAAAGGCCATTTTTGGTATATGTATATATCACAAAAAAATTTAATATCGCAGCGATTATTATAAAACTTGAAGGCTGTGACTGTGAACATGAAATGCGTCAGCTTCGCTTAGACTATCAATTTTGGTTTAATTTTGTACTTGGAGAAATCGGAAGATTAATTAACGAAACATCAATCAGAGATAACTTATTTTTTTCAAACAGGAATGCCTAATCTTTTTATATATCAGGTGTAAAATTTGATAGCATTTTTAATGACATAAGGTTGTAAACATCAAACTCTGGTAGCCTTCATTTAATGTTAAATCTTTAATCATACTGGTGTTTTTCAATTAAGCTGTAAGCAACCTAGGAGGCTGTGAAGCATAAACAAAAACATTTTCAGATGGAAGAAACAACTACCAACTACCTTAGTAAACAGATACATACGAACTAGAGTAAAGAGACAAAATTATTAAATTTCTTATTAAAAATCAATTTTATTGAGTATTTCGGAAATTTTAAACATTTATATTGAAAAAAAAACAGTGTTCAAAAGAAGTCTGTACTAGAGCTACTGCCGTTCATACTTTATTTTTTATTTTATGCTAGCGAATGGTCTTCTTGATGAAGGAAAGAAAAATATTAGATTTTTCATCTAATCTACGTATGTCTTTGGTGAACAATATATGCTTATATGCACTAATGTGTAAATTTCCTAAGGTATTCGTTTGTCTTTTTATTTTTATGTATGTGACAAATCATTATTACTTACTCTTCTATTTGCTCCCACCTCCTAGCCATTCTATTTTTCTTAAATGATAATTCCTCCAAGTCTTGTTCTGATCACCTGTCCATTTCAATTGCGCTTATTGTTTATCTGCTTGTCCTTTTGTGTGCCTGAAAAAAAAATAAATTGGCGATATTAGTAATCAGATTGACCTACTTGAAAAACTGTACGTAAAAATTATATTTGCATTTAGGGATACAGAGACAACATAGAGCCATTTGCTTCAGTTTTAGTGCTATTGAAAATACCGCTGGTTCATAACCAATACAGTTTTACGTCTGGATAGATACGCTAGACGTTGAAACAACGAGATTAATTTGCAAATGTATTCAGGTTAAATTTTACAGCTATGTGAGTTTTCCAGTCAGAGTATTGTGGAGCGTATAACGTTAAAATCAGTGATGCCGAATTTCTGGAAAAATCTATTTTGTATAATAGAATTCGCTATGCAGTTTTTGAATACGCAATCTGGTTGTTTCATACCAGGCATTCGAACCCAATGATTCAAGCTTTAAATTCAAGCTTTATAACTGCATGTAAATGTTGCTAAACGGCTGAGACCAAACTGGAAGGCTTGAGCTGTTGGCCCAGATACTACATCTATGCCAGTTTTCTGTATTTTATTCAAACTGCAAATTGGCTGTTTAGTCTATGCCTTGTTTTCAGCTCCTTTAATTTCATTTACCTACTACATTGCACAATTCGATGTTGTTCTTAGAATTAGTATTTACTACTTTTTCATAATAATCAGATTTTCGTTTATCAATTATACTTTTAAAAGCGGCTTTACAGATATTGTATTCTATTTTAAGATCTATGTCGTCAGGATGATGTTTAGTCTGCAAGTACAACGCGTTTTTTCGATTAATTGAGCTTAATATTCCATTTGTCATCCACTTCTTTCTTTTGTTTTTATTTGTAGCAATTAAGAGAAAAAATGACGCTATTTTTCTAAAATCGTCCAGAAGCAGAGGTTTCACCCTCCCACCTCCCCCTCCACCCGAGTGGTAACCCCCCGAGGTCGCAAAGTTAGGCGTAGGTTCAGGGGACCAATGTCTACCATCTCATCAAATTTTATTTTTTTAGGACCTCTTTACGGACAAAAAACCCTTTTATAACACCAAACATGAAACATTCACTAAGTCAAGCATAATATACAGATGCGAACGCCAATTTTTGTACATTTTATTTGCAACTGCAACTGCAACCTAGTCGCAGAGCAGCAAGACATACACAATATTATTAGTCAGATCGAAGAGCCTTGCTTCGTGAAATTTTTGTTAGCATTAGTCAGATTTAATCTAAATGTCTTTTACTATAAACTGACCTCTAGTGCTTTACGATAACCAGTTATTTGTTTTAAATATTATTATCTAACAATGAGATAAACAGAATAGCTGTCAGTGCATATTTGGGAATACAATGTTACTAAAATCTAGTTTATATGAGGGTTTCAAAACTTATTACAATGGAAAGAAATCCGCTGTTGAAACTGGCTCTCAGGATTTTAATTTTAGGTTGCATTAATGGATGTAGCCCGGTACACGTGATAGATTTAACTTGGCCTTTAGATAATGAAACAGTATTTTGGAACAAAAATACGCAAAAATTCACATTCACGAGGCAAATAGCTGGAGAGAGAAATGGATACTGGTAAGATTCTTCATTTAAATCGGATATTGTCTAATACTCACCCAAAAGGAAACTGCATCACCACCGTATTCATAATCATCCCTTGTGTAATACTTAAGGTTCACTTCCCTTGAGTAATACTTAAGGTTCCCTTAAGTAATACTCAAGGGATACTTGAGGGAGCCTCAAGTATGGCTTTCCTTGTGTATCTGTTTCATAGACAACATCTACGAGACGGCGGGATTCATTCGACGACGTTGTCATATCTCAAATATAAGTCAATTTGTTATGCCTATACCCACGAATTTTGATGTCTTCTGTTATCTGTTTTTGTTCTGTGCTAGTAAATCGTATTTTGTGTCGTACATTTTTCCAGATGTGATAGAAACTGACACCATACTTCAAAATGAACCGTCAAAATCGCCTTGACTGCAACGAAATGTCAGGTTGACATGTCGTGTTGACATTTTGTTACTTGAGTATTACTCAAGAAAACCTTACTTAAGGGAACCGTCAAGCATTAAGTGACCCTTAGGTATCGACTATGAATACTAAGATAATCTTAACGCTGCACTTCAGGAACGTTTTATGTGAAATATTGCATCAACTAGTTTTACTCGATAGTCATAGAAAATATGTACATATATTAGAATTTCATTTCATTTTCTTGCTTAGCAAGTATGTTGTATAAACATATTTCTTGGTATGTTGTAGGTATGCGATGAATGACTTTTGCATTGGGGAGCATGTTGGCACCCACTTGGATGCTCCTTACCATTTTTATGAAAGTGGCTGGAAAGTTGGGGATGTACCTCCACATAGGCTAGTAGCTAAAGGTACTAGACATAATTGAAAATATGAATAAAATACATAAAATGATAAAGATATATATTTTGTATCATTTTAGTTATTGCTTGTCCAAATACAAAGCGGCAAATTAAAAAGATGAATGCTACATGTAGACAAATTCATTTCTGAGTTCTGCTTTGTTGTTATGTTTAGGTGCCTTGATAGATCTCCAGAACAAAGCCTCAAAACTTGGACATTCTACAACCCTTGATGTTTCTGACCTTGAGCAATGGCAGAAAGCTCACGGAACGTTCAACAATGAGACGATATTATTCATAAAATTTGGATGGTCTAAATACTGGTACAATAGGACATTGTATATGGGAACTGAGGATGAAAAGCTGAATTTTCCAGGTAAGGATACGATAATACGATTATTTCAAAAAATATCAGTTTTTAAAATTTCAAAAAATTTGAAAATTCTCATCTTTCAAGGAATATCCGAAGAAGCAGTAGAATGGCTAGCTAATTCTGGGAAATTCTATGGAATTGGAGTAGATACTGCCAGTGTAGATCCAGGTTCCACCAAAGACTTCAAAGCACATGTGATATTTTCGAAAAATCAGATGTACAACTTGGAAAACGTGATGCTAGTTGATGACTCTCTGCCTGGTTAGTATACTCAATGTAAACTCTGCCTTTCTAAGTCTGTATTTGGTTTCAGCGAAAGGATTTACTGTGATAGCACTGCCAATGAAAATAAAAGAAGGTACTGGAGCTCCTGTGAGAATCTTAGTTATACCTGATGAGTAGCTATCATTATGAAATAAAAATTATGCTTGTGTACGATTTCACTCATTAAGATCCTCCTCCTATCACATCCTATCTTATCACCTCTTTGCTTTCAGATTCTTGTTTTCAAAAATAATCAGGTATGTCTGAAATAACTAAAGACTAAAATTGATCATAATGCCTTCTGAGGGTCGTATTCGTAGTTGATACTTAAGGGTCCCTTAATACATGAGGGTTCCTTAAGTAAGGTTTTGTGTTTAGAAACCTTACTTGAGGGTCCCTTACGTAAGGCTTCCTTGAGTAATACTCAAGTAACGAAATGTCAACATGACACGTCAACATGGTATTTCGTTGCAGTCAAGGCGATTTTGTAGGTTTGGAGTACGGTTTTGTCAGTTTCTGTCACATCCGGAAAAACGTCCGGCGCAAAACACGAAATATTGACACAAAATAAAAAGAGACAACAGGAAACATCAAAATGCGTAGGTGTAGATATAACAAGTTGACATATTTGAAATATGACAACGTCGCAAAATAAACCCCGCTGTCTGGTGGAAGTTGTCTAGAAAACAGATACACAAGGAAAGCCACACTTGAGGGTCTGAGTAACCCTCAAGTATTATCCCTTGAGTACTACTACTTTCAAAGTAGAATGGCACTTTACTTTAAGTTATAGAGGTGTCATGGAGTTTTCGTTTGTTGATAATTACTTCATCGCCACTATCTGAACTATGAAGAGATGTAAGGTTTTTGTTCTTTTTCATACTGGTAGGTAAGTACTGGCAAAATATTGATGAATGTAGTACATATACAACTACTTTATAGATAGAGTCGACAAATCATTGTCCCCAAATGTTTAGAACATTCTTTATATAACCCAGTAATTGATATATTGGATGATGCAAATTTCAAGAAACTACTATCTCTCTCATCAATATACAGTAATTCATTGAATCAATGCTTGGCCATTATAAACCATTTTTTTTATAACTGAGCAGACCGCGCAGGCAGAGCCTAAATACAAGAGTACCGCGGCTGCTGTGCAAGGGTTATGTTAGGGGAAGTTTGTTAACGCGAGATTTCAATGGGCCAATACCCGCAGGCCCAATAAATACATCTTCTGGCAGTCCATTCCAAGCCTTGGACACCCTGGGAATAAATGTGCGGTTGTACCGCTCAGTTCTTGATGTAAAAAGAACGATCGTCTTAGGATGAGATACAGCGGTCGCACGGATACATCTGATAGGAGCAGTGAGCGGCGGAACGATAGAGTATAGCTCAGAGGAGCAGATTCCGTTGGAATATCGGTAGAAGAGTGAGGGGTCACCAACAACACGCCGGTGAGAAGGTCACTGAAGGTGGCGCGTTAAGGCCGGATCGCCAATTAGTCGAATTGCCCTTCTCTGAACGGCATCTAGTATAGACAGGGTAGTAGGGGCAGCAGCTCGCCAGACATGAGAGCAATACTCCAGGCAAGGTCTTATCTGGGCTTTATATAGCGTGAGGAGGTTACATGGTGAGAAATACTTTCTGGCTCTAAATAGGTGCCCAAGCTTTTTACCAGTAGCTGTTGCAATTAACGCGACATGTTCGTGCCAGATCAGATTTTCTGTAATGTTGCCTCCTAACAGCTTGAATGAGTGACTCCTTGGAAGAGCCTGGTTGTTCATTAGTACCTGGTGTTGGCTTGGGCACTCCTTGTTTGATAGGATATTGGGTCTTGGAGGCATTAAATTTAACCATATTCTTAAGCCTCCAAGAGGTAATGGTATCGAGATCCTTTGAAAGTGATGCTGCCACTGCCAGTCTTCTGCGTTCCAGCTCGATCACAGAGATCGGTCTATTGCTCATAATACCTGCATGCAGCGTACTGTCATCCGCAAAACTGTGGATTGGGTTTGTAGTGCTAGAGAGTAGGTCATTAATGTGAAGCAGAAACAATGTCGGAGCCAATACCGATCCCTGCGGAACCCCGGCATTGATGCTATGGAAAGAAGAGGAAAAGCCGTCTACCACGACAGAGATTTTCCGATCTGAGAGGAAGTCTGCGAGCAAACCGCAAAGCTTAACAGGGAGCCCATAAGACGGGGGCTTATTTAGGAAAGCTGCATGCCACAGTTGATTGAAGCCTCGCCAAATGACTGAATGTTTTGCTCCACACATGTGTGACGTAAGCCAGGAGATCTCCAGTTGATCTTTGGTGTCGGAACCCATATTGTCTGTCGTTGATTAAGTGATAGAGCTCTAGGTATTTAATGAGCTCTTGGTTGACGCATCTCTCCATCACTTTACTTATTACAGAAAGCAGAGCTATAGGTCTGTAGGTGGTCGGATCAGTTTTGGATCCCTTTTTTGGCACCAGCTGGATGCAAGCTGTTTTCCGTGTCTATGTTTATGGCAACAATTTTATTGCAATTGATCCAAGAACAGCAAAAAAGGCAACATATGGTAAAAAGCTGATCTAACGAACACCATCCATTGATTTTACATACCCAGTCGTCAACTCCTAGAATAGTGCTAGCACTGATGGTATCGCGTCATAGATCAATCAGTACTTGATTTAGTATTAGGAATAGTTATTATCTCTCGTAATATGATCAAAAATTGATGGCTACTCTTAATTGATATGATGCACAGTAGTCGTAGGGTGGTATATTGCGGTTAACCGTATCAATAACAGGCAAACATATCAGGTAGTATAGTAGTAGTATAGCGTTTATTGTAAATATAAAATAAATAAGATACAATAAACAACAAGTGACCCAAAAAAAGTTAAAAACTTGTGCTTGGGTATAAGTAATTATTATAAAATGGAAACAACAAATAAGGGTTAATTCAGGAATATTTATATTTAACTCCATATAACTTGATGAATTAGAAAAATGATGTATGACCATTCAATGTATTAACGAGTCACGTCGTCGGCGTAAACTTAATGTCTGAGTTCGTTGGTTTGATTAATTTTTTCATTGATATCACGTAGCCTTTCCGCTTAACGTGTCTTCCATGTTGTAGTAAGGTCAATAATTAGTAGACAGGTAGACTAAAGACAGAACAATGGAAGTAAGTACCACTGCGTTTTTGGATGTTGACGTTGTAATACATCCAAAACCCCAACCGCAAAAAGTGCCGTAATATCCCACCCCTTCGAGGAGTATCAAGCTTTAGGATTGATAGAAGGTACATGCAATCAATTACCTACGTTGAGAAATCGTAGACTTGTAGAGAATAGCAGCAACAAACTGCTTCGCCGTAACTTTAAACCTCTTATTTATCAAATGAACCAAGAGGGATGTGCGGCATGCCTGCTGATTTATCAGCTAGTCTCTCTAAATAGCACTCGTAAATTATAAGACAGTCTTTTGTTGAGTCCTTGACTTTTCAGATTGGCTAATCTCTCATGGAAAGGTCAGGTGGCGAACTCTGTGGCGAAGGGAAAAATAGAGAAGTATTAATCTCTTTACTCTAGATCATAGAGGGAATAGGGTTAGAGCACAGTATGAACCAGATACAGAGCTGCAGTAATTTCAGTTTAATGACGTAATTACAGCTCAATTGCAACTAAAGTTTACTTGAAGACGATAGCAGATCCATTGAAACTTTGTATTCAAAAAAATGTATAGACAATGGAAATATAAAGCAGATCATTTGAAAGTGAAAAAGAAGAAAGCCGTTACTCCGAAATTTCACTGACATACACATATTCACAATCTTATATCACCACAAAGACTATTATACAATTTTACATTTGATCGTATAAAAAAAATTGGCATTATACTTAAAAAAGTCAAGTTATCTCTGATTGAATTTTTCTCAATTAATCTACCGATTTCTCACAGTACAAAAACAATTCAAATTTGACACTCTAATCTAAGCTGACGCATTTCATTTTTAGTCATACAGCAAACTCATAGCCTTCTAAGTTTTATAATCGCTGCGTTATTCACTCTTTCTCTGATATCTACTTATGCTGTTTTGCACCTAAACGGTTCGTTTTAAGTTCTATATGTGATACGTAAAGTCACTCTAGAATTTACCAAGGAGTTTGAGTATGCAATAATATACAGGCTGTCCAGTTAGTGTGTAATTCTTCGATAGCTCGCAAGGTATACTTGATAGAAGAATGCTGTTTTGCACCTAAACGGTTTGTTTTAAGTTCTATATGTGATACGTAAAGTCACACTAGAATGTACCAAGGAATTTGAGTATGCAATAATGTACAAGGTGTCCAGTTAGTGTGTAATTCTTCGATATCTCGCAAGGTGTACCTGATAGAAGAAAATGTCAAATACAAAAGTTATTTGGTTACTTAAGACGCATATTCTAAAAATATTCTGAAATATACAGGGTATTGCGGGAATGTAGGATAGTGATCAACTTAATTTTTTTATATGGAACTATACCCTTTTCTTAAATTCTTCTAGTTTCTATCATTGATCTCTATTTAACTCTAAAACATTTTTGAGATCGGTTGTGACGTTGCCAAGTTATAATTTATTTTCTATTAATTTCCGGATTTGCAAGGTCGCAAGTAATACGTCCAAATTGATATATTCCTTCAACTTTTCTCAATAATATATATACAGCGAGTTACTTGAATACTAAGTAGATATTATTTTGGATGTTACCAGCAATTTGTATCTACAGGGTGTTTTTGGCAGAATTTTAATTTACGGCAACTTGGAGATCATTTTACTTTGTTTTTTTGAATATAATACCCTGTATTTTTTATTTTTAATCAAAATACCTACTAATACCCTATCTCGCCTTGCAACATTTTTTTTCGTGTTTGCGACGTTGCCAAGTTATAAATTATTTTTCCAAATTTTTAAACAAATATACCCGATTTTAATTTATTTTAAATAGAATTCTCTACTTATTTTTATTGCAATGAATTGCGCATGTCGAATTTAGTAAGATCTCACATTTTCAAAATTTCTTTCCTATTAATTACTAAGATACGGCAAACCGCTTTTTCAGTAAACAGTACCGGAACGCTTAAATATTTCCAAAACTGCCACAGCTGGAGCGGTGAAATCCAATACTTGGGGTTTTTGAACATACAGAATTCAAAAACGCTAACGTGTTGTCAGATTTACCAATTTTACGTCATAATTTTGAATGGAATGCCCTATTTAAGAAGTCTAACGTAAAAGCGGTAAATCTGACAACACTGATGTTGGCGTTTCTGAATTCTGTATATTCAAAAACCCCCAAGTATTGAATTTCACCGTTCCAGCTGTGGCAGTTTTGGAAATATTTAAGCGTTCCGGTACTGTCTACTGAAAAAGTGGCAATGCCGTATCTCAATAATTAACAGAAACAAAATTTTGGAATTGTGAGATCTTACTAAGTTCGTCATGTGCAATTTATTGCAATAAAAATAAGTAGAGGATTCTATTTAAAATAAATTACATAAATAACATCCAAAATAATATCCACTTAATATTCAGGTAACTCGCTGTATAACATTATTGAGAAAAGATAAAAGAATATATCAATTTGGACGTATTACTTGCGACCTTGCAAATCCGGAAATGAATATAAAACAAATTATAACTTGGCAACGTCGCAACCGATCCAAAAAATATTTTAGGGTTGAATAGAGATCAATGATGGAAACTAGAAGAATTTAAAAAAAGTTATAGTTCTACATAAAAAAATCAAGTTGATCACTATCCTACTTTCCCGCAACACCCTGTATATCTCAAAATATTTTTAGAATATGCGTCTTAAGTAACCAGATAACTTTTGTATTTGACATTTTCTTCTATCAGGTATACCTTGCGAGATATCGAAGTATTACACACTAACTGGACACCCTGTATAGGGCAATCCATTTAAAAAAGACTCAACTTTGATATGTCACGCTTTTATTAGACACCCTGAAGGAAGTAGTATAACTCGACCTACATCCACTGGCATAGTTCTCTGAAAAGAGATATTGTTTGGTTACAAGACCCCGGGCGTTGAACTTGACCCACCCTGTATATATATTTTCTTGTTATATCCATAGCCCTCGACCACTTCGGAGGAGCATTACATGGATTTATCCAAATTAAATCAAGGCAATTTCTAGTAGAGAGGGACTTTCAATTCGAATATCAGTACATCACCGTGTTAAACCTTTGAGCCTTTCAAAATAGTCGGTTTGAACTCTGTAGTGCTTCACAGAGCAAATATTGGCGGTGCACCGGGCTTAAAGCTTTAGATCATGGGTAGCTTGTTAATACCAAGCTTTGAGTTAGTTGGTTGACTTTAACTGGATGATAGTTTTTGACAGTGGCGTATCTCAGACCTGATGAAGTGCACAACGAATTTCTCTACTATTTTAATATAACAGTTTTGTTAGAAATGCTGCACCCTTTTGTTAAGAATATCAATTGCGATATAGACTTTTCATTAAAATACAGGTTTAAATCCAGAAAAGTGGAAGATCACCAACCGCTCGTCGATGAGAAAGTGGCTGGAGGTGGCGCGTTAAGGCCGGGTCACCAATTAGTCGAATTACCCTTCTCTGGTAGGGGCAGTAGTTCCCCAGATATGAGAGTAATACTCCAGGCCAGGTCTTATCTGAGGTTTAAGTATCGTGAGGAGGTTAGATGGTGAGAAATACTTTTTGGCTTTGAACAGGTATCCAAGCTTTTTCCCAGCAGCTGTTGCAATTGACGCAACGTGTTCCTACCATATCAGATTTTTTGTAATGTTGACTCCTAAGAGCTTGAGTGAGTGACTTCTTGGAAGATCCTGATTGTTCATTAGAACCGAGTGCTGACTTAGACACTACTTATTTGATAGCGTACAGTACTGGATCTTGGAAGTATTAAAAATTCCACCATATGGTTGAGTCCCCAAGCGGTAATGGTGTCCAGATCCTTTGAAAGCGAAGCACCCACTGCCAGCCTTCTGCGTTCCAGCTCGACCACAGAGATCGATCTACTGCTCATGATGCCTTCATGCAAGGTACTGTCATCCGCGAAACTGTGAATTGGGTTTATAGTGTTAGAGAGTAGACCATTGATATGAAGCAGAGATGTTGGATCCAATATCGATCCCTGCGGTACCCCAGCGTTGAAGGGATAGGAGAAGCCGTCTACCATGACAGAGATTTTTCGACCTGAAAGCTTAACAGGGAGGCCGTGCGACAGAAGCTTGTTTAGGAGAGCTATATGCCAAAATTGATGTTGAGCGAATGGAGTAGTTTTCTCCACACATGTTTGACATAATCCAGAGATCTTCTGTTGATCTTTAAAGTTGGAATCCATATTGTCTGTCGTTGATTAAGTGGTGGAGCTCAAGGTATTTCATGAGCTCTTGGTTGATGCATTTGTCCATCACTTTACTGCGCACAGAGAGCAGGCAGCAGGTCTGTAGTGAGTTGAATCAGTGTTGGTTTTCTTTTTTTGGCACTGGCTGGATGCAAGCTGTTTTCCAGTCTTTTCTCCTTATTAATGCTAAGTGATTACAGCATGTTCGGGACTATTTTTCTATTTTTGCTGTAAATGTCTTGGCAAATACTTCGGATATGTACTTGGAAGCAGTTGCCACTGTTTCATCCGCACATGTAATCGGAAGGAAGCTGCTCCTCAGGAAGTTACCCTCTACTTGTTTGGACAGAGTCCAGAAGGAGCGGCTGCCATTGGGATGCAACAAAACCTTCTGTTCTATGTCGACACCATATTGACTTTTTGCATGTCGGACGGTATCTCTTTTAATCCGTAGAGTGAGGAGGGTGAGTAGTCCCATTGCAGTTAGATCACAACTGGCCCATTGTACATCCTCCTATGGAGTTGTTCTCTTAGGTCATTGTACATCCTACCAATTTTAAGAAGTTGGACAAGTCGCTTGGGGACATCTCCCTTATGTGTAGGCCAAGGCTTGCCAAACAGTCTTTAATAGAAGCTCTGGGCACTGACGTGTTCCATATAGTTTCGCCTTCGCTTTCTCACATTCTACATAATTATCGGTGTGCAACTTAACTCCATAATGTGAAGTTCTTTCTGTCAAGAGTGCTACTATGAGATGTAGGTTTGATCAGCTCATCGCCAAGCACTTCTTGGATATTGCCGCGCCAAAACCTGCAAGGGTTTTCTTGCCAAATCGTCACCTTTGTAGTTCATCCCATCGTTCTACCATTTGGGCATGGGAGCGTTTTATGGCTGTTTCTGCAATTGTGGTTATCGACATTCCAGAAAAGTCACATAGTCCTAAAATACTTTGGCCAGCAGCCTTCCTGTCTAGTCCAGACCGTCCGCTATACGGTAGCCTTCATTGTTTTGTCTGAAGCAGGGACTAAATATTGATGGTATTCCGTTGCTAGACTTGATGTGATGCCATGCCTTTTCAGGGTTAACAGTGCCTGTCTGCTGTCGGTGTAGATTATTACAGTCTTGCCAGAAATGTCGGACGGTTTACTATTGTACTTGCTCGTCTCGAGAGTTAGCTTATGATATTTAAAAGCAAAGGAATATTTATTTATTATATTTAGAATATTCACGTACATTTTAATATCAGAGTTCGCTTTATTTGTAAAATACCATCCAGAGCTGTTTACACTAGTCCTATTAATTAAACCTATTCACATTCAAAAAATGTGCTTACTATGTATGTGCCAATTTATATAACCATTTACCATCAACTAAAACATAAATAGTATTTATCGTTTTGAAAAGTGTCTAAAAATATTCCTCGTAGATATTTGCTTCTATAATTTAATAGAATTATATAATAGGTAATAGGTATAGGTCCTTACTACCTTTTTATGTGATTTGTCTATGGGTTTACTCTTAGCTTTAATAATTTTGCATCTTAATTTTACATTACTTCTATTTCTTCCGTCTATATCCCTCATAGGGCTTGTATGGATAAAACCTTAAATAAATAAATTAATAAATGAATAACTGCATTTGTCATGGCCACGGGAGGCCATGACAAATCTTACTAAAATATGGCGTGACCATAACATCACTAAAGCTACTAAAATGTAGCTGGTTCAGTCTCTTGTGTTCTCCATATTTTTGTACACCTCGGAAACTTACTGTTAAAAAGGCAGATCGAGCTCGCATATATGCTTTTGAAATGTGGACGTGGAGGAGAATGCTGAGAATTTCTTATACCGTCTATCGAACTAATGTTCCCATACTGGATGAGCTCGGTAATCCAAAGAGACTATTCTCCATTGTGTCGACGAGAATGCTTACACTCTTCGCACATATTCACAGAAGCGATAATATGGAGAAGCTTGTAGTTCCCCTGCACCTTGGGTGGATACGACGAAACAGTTGCTAGATATGAGTATCAAGAGCACCACTGAACTGACAGAAAATCGCGAACGATGGCGAGCTACAGTTCTCAAAACTATTGATAATATTCGTGTCGGCAATACTCTAGCTCCGACTTAATGCATTTTACGAGTTCACAGTATGTCTGTTAAGACATTGTGACTAAGATGATGATGTATTTGCTCCTGACTTATACCTCGTTATAGCAATTGATCGCACCAACGCCATGCAGATATCTAAGTGGTTTGGACACTAGATGGAGGATTAGAGGCTTTCACTCACACCTTGTGCATGGCCTGATCTTAGAACAATTTGCAAACCTGTAGTAGGTTTGTTAGGGGGTCGGCTGACAATATTGCTTTTGCTCAGTTTGTACTCATTTGGTGCCATCAATTATTGTGATAACAAGGTATAGCTTCTTGTCTCCTAGAGCCGCCCCTGGATTTGTCTGAGCAATTCCCGTTACCGTATACCTTGCTGAAAGCTCCTGCTGAATAAATTGAGTCGCATTCATTATCTTGAAGACGCTTCTATGCACAGCATCGACCCGCTCAGCTACTATGTTATGAATAAATCAAGGAAACGTAATCCCTCCGTGATGCGACGTGTACATTCCAGTAAGAATTACACCGGGCTTCTCCAATTTCTAACAGGCATCTGGTACATAAACTCTACAAATCATTCATTTTCTCCTGGTAGTGCAAAAGCTAGTGAATATAACTCAGCAGGCACTATTTCATGGAACAGTTACAAGAGATTGTTGTCAACTAGATCAAAATTTATTGTTGCTTTTTAGCTCCAGAATATGAAGAAAGAAGGTTGGGTGTGGGTAGAAAGCTTCTCTCTAAATACGAGGCTGTATCAGGAAATGATTAGACTGGAGCTATAGTATAACGAGACATGTTTATTTAAAAACTGTTTACAACTTTTCTTTAAAGTTCAATTCTCACGTATCACATCGCTTCATCCACTTGTCATAAATTTCTGATAGACCATTTTTGATATTAGTATATCCACCTGCTGCTTCTCAGGAAGAACTATTAGCTCTATTAAACAACAACACAGTGCAGCATATGGTCTTGGTATTAACTACAACAAGACCAAGGTTATGATCGTAGATAGAGAGCACAATAATCATCGCGAAATAAAGTCAGCAGTACGTTGTGAAGTAGTTCAAACTTTTGTGTACCTCGGTTCTTTGATCGACAATTCGGGTAGCTGTGAAAATGAGATTCGATGGCGCATTCAACAAGCACATGTGGCCATGACACAGCTTACTAAATTATGGCGTGATCATAACATCACTAAAGCTACCAAAATGTCGCTGGTTCAGTCTCTTGTGTTCTCCATATTTTTGTATGCCTCGGAAGCTTGGACTGTTAAAAAGGCATATAGAGCTCGCATAGATGCTTTTGAAATGTGGACGTGGAGGAGAATGCTGAGAGTTCCCTATACCGCTCATCGAACTAACGTTTCCATACTGGATGTACTCGGTGATCCAAAGAGACTATCCTCCATTGTGTCGACGAGAATGCTTACATTCTTCGGACATATACACAGAAGCGATAACATGGGGAAACTTATAGTTTCAGGGTCGTGCCCCGAATGGGCGGCGTCGTAGCCGTTCCCCTACACGCTGAGTGGATACGACGAAACAGTTGCTGGATATGAATATCAAGAGCGCCACTGAACTGACAGTAAATGCGAACGATGGCGAGCTACAGTTCTCAAAACTATTGATAATATTCGTGTCGGCAATACTCTAGCTTCAACTTAATGCATTTTACGAGTTCACAACATGTCTGTTAAGACATTGTGACCATGATGATGATATCCACCATATACTTCATACTTACCCTAGTCTCACACAGGCAGATATTTAAAAATTATTGACCATTTGTCAAGTCTATCGTATATTGTAAGTTAATATCGATCTTTCATAGTTTCTTTTATTGACGTTTCCACAGTATTTCTCACATTATAGTGCTTTTTTATTGTTTTTATAATATACAGACGTAAATGTGTATCTCTTTTTAATTTCTGTCTTACAACTTAAATAGTAGTATAACTGAGTAGTATTGGTTACCACGTATAAGGCTCTGCTTTTAAGGGCTTTCTCATATTTATTCACTATGATTCTTTTCTTTAAGTATTTTTTTCTTATGTTATGCATTGCTTATGTATGAAAATGGCAATAAGTAATTATATTCAAAAACAAAGGAGGTGCAGTTCGGGCTCCGACATACCGAGCTGCTGTTCCATTACCCAGTGATACTCCTTACACCGTGAGGTGAGCAATCACTGGGTCTATGAATCGTGCCCCCTTAGTAGACGAAGGAACCCAAGGATGACTGCCTTCTGCATTCTGGCGGCTAAGACGTGCGCCGCCACACAGCGCACCGGCATTTTGCCAGTGCAGAGCGCAGCGTATTCCTCATTGCACCTGGGGATCCAATGGCCATAACCAGCAGACTGACAGTGTAGTCTGTCCAGAGCCTGTGAAGCTGTCTGAGTAACTAACATTGTCTTCTGTTGGTGGTCGACGAGGACTATGGCATACACGCCGTAGCACGAAAGTCATGGATACTTCAAATAAAAAGGGATAAAGGAGTATAAACCATATAATGTCTTTTACATTCTTTTAAATATATTTTCATCTATAAATTGTAGTTTAGTTTCACCCAATTTCGTTTGTGCAGATTATCCTGGGATACCCTGTATAAACCAATTTCCAGGTGCTTTGTGCATCGTTAATGCCATCTTTTCTTCTGGGAAAAGTATACAGGTTGTTTGGTGATTCGATACATGAATTTAAGGAGATTACAAACGCCCTATTGAAGCTTTGTGGTCCTTTAATGCGATCTTATTGCCTGTGTTTATCACATTTGCAACAAGTTTATGGTACCAATGGATAACTAGAAAGATGGATATGTTTTCACTGAAAAATGCATGGTTAATTATATGGTGACCTTTTAAGATAAATTAATTTTTTTGTAACATTGCCTGAATTCACTTTTCAACGCGTGGCGATTTTGACATCATCTCGCAACGTGTTTGGTACACGATCACTTTCTTTTAGTCGATAATGTAGTTGTCGCATATTCTCTAAGTACTCGTATGAAAAATTGAAAATTTGGGAATACATTTTGGTTTTTTAGGGTTTTCATTTGGAGGTCTGCTTTTTAATGAAAAATCTCTAAAATTCAATTTAGCTCGGAATCTATTAGGAATTGGACATAGGCAGTTTATTATTAAATATTATTTATTATGATCATTTATTATTACAACTTCTACTATCACCTCCCCAAATGTATCCTATTACCAATTACCTTGCCTATTTACCTATACAGGGTTGGGATAAAGTATGGAACCAAGCAAATAACTTGGAACGGAAAGAATGATATTGCTGAAAATTTGCAGGCAAGTGTAGTGACGTCTAGTGCATCCGAAGACATTATGTTAGCTATTAATGTACTTCCGGTTTAACCGGAAGTATCGTCAACTTTTTTAATTTAAATGGGACACCCTGTATATTTTTGCAGATTTTAATCTTTTCTTTCCGAATACGTCCATAGTGGGTTTAGTATTAGGTTCTGTAAAAACGGGAAAGATAAAGCTTCTCTATCATTTCAGGTGTTTAAAATGCCGGTCATTCAAAGTCGGTTTTGGCGATCGTGTGAGAACTCACAAAGAAGTGTGTCAACTTTCAATGATTTACGTCCCGACAGGGGTCCTATAACACGTTTGACGGTGACTAAAATACAAAAAAAAATACAAAAAAATTACCTCAAACGGGAAGACCGCAGACCGCCACGGATGAATTTGTGAGACAAATAAAAAAGCTTTACCGTTCCCATTTTTACAGAAACAAACACTAAACCCACTATGGACGTATCCGAAAAGAAAAGATGTATTAAAATCTGAAAAAATATACAGGGTGTCCCATTTAAACTAAAAAAGTTGACAGTACTTCCGGTTAGACCGGAAGTACATTATTAATGTAATAATAATTAATAATGTCTTCGGATGCATTATGCGTCACTACATTTACCTGCAATTTTTCAGTAACAGCACTCTTTCCGTTTCAAAGATATTTGCTTGGTTCCATACTTTATCCCAACCCTGTATAGATAAAAGGGACGCTTGTCGCTTGACATAATATTTTGTAGGTTATGATATATCTACAGATGTTATTTTAGAAGGTTATACAAGTTAACTTAGTCCCTTCAGGGATAGCTTTTAATAGAAGTGTTTCATAACGGTATATAACGTGTTGTGTAATGTAAAAATAATAAGTAACGCAGATTGATCGAGTGGAAATATATCCCTACTTTCTACTTGACCGTTCGCGTAACAGGGCAAAATACAAGGTATTACGTTTCATCCCAGATACCCAACACGGACAGAGTTCCGGATTAAATTGGCATTAACAGCCTACATTCATGTACTCTGCCCGTATACTCAGATTACACAGCTGTGGATTCGTTCAAAAGAGTTTTACTCCTACGTTTTTTATTCCCATTAAACTGGGCTGACGCTTTTCTACTTGCTGAATGTATTGCACGGGAACAAAAAGAGCGAAATATTCCGTTTCACATTTCAAAACTAAAAATAAATTATTTAGCGTTTGCTGTGCTGATTTTGATATATTTACCACATTTCCATATACTCTGAAAACTTTTTCAAAACGAGTTTTGAAATACATCCTGGAAACGTCAGTTGGATGCCTTTTCAAAACATTTCCTGGTCAAGGTCGATTCACCAATTTTTGGGATCATATTGAACTCCAAAATTTCGTGGTCACACCAGCTGTCATTTTCAAAACGTTTTGAAATGGAGCATGCGCAGTGCGTTGCTGTTTGTCACTATTGTCGGTTAGTTGAAGTTTATTCGAAATTCGAAACTAAAGATTTACGATAAACAACAAAACAGTTTGTAAAACCAGGAATTGACATTTGCCAAGAGTGTCAGTTGAAAACCTTTTGAATTCGTTACGAAAATCGTTTCGCAACCTATCGTGGAAACATCGACAATCCAAAATCTCAAAACGAACATTTTGATTATAGTCGGTTGTGGGCTGGGAAACGAACACAAGTAGACATTTTTCATTTGTGTCATCCAAAACGAAGCCCGTGGAAACTTAGTCATTGATAAAGAAACATTGAAATGTATCCAACTGCTATGGAAGTAAAACATCTAGAAAAAGTAAAAATTACGCCAGATCAATGATTCTGGCATATTATTGTTATTCCGCGTTTCCAAATTTTTCTCGCATAATTTTCGCATTATGCTGCTACTATAATTTTAGAAATCGCTGCATTAGCGGTGTCGAAATTGGTAAAAAAAACAAAAAATTATCAGAACCCTTCCAAACTTTGTTTTTAGGTGGTTCAGAGGTACCTAATTCTTTTCCATTTTATTAACCAAGTTGATAGGTGAGGGGAGTATTGTGATCACAAAAATTTTCGATTTCGAGATAATGCGCTTTTTGGGCGTTTTATGATATCTACATAACGAAAATCCACGTCAGTCAGTCAGTCATTTCCGTTGGTCTGTCTGTGTCTGTCGGTCTGTCTGTGTGTGTATTGGCGTTTTTGTAGCCTCGACTGCGATTAAATTTGGGTAGCGATATATTGTGTTCCTTTAATTTTGGAAATCGGTGCATGGGCGGCGGAATAATAAGCAAAAAACAAAAAATATTAGATATTGCTCAAACTTCGTTTTTAGGCGTTTTAGGGGTTCCTGATCATTTTCTACTCTTTTCTTCGTGGGGATGAAATCAGGTTGTTGGGGATGGGAGGTTGTAAAATTGAAAAGTTTGTTCTATTCATAACAAGATTTTCATTTACATGCGAAAGACAGACTTAGTGACATAATACATTTTTTTAGGCCAATTCGAACATTGCCTTGCCTATTACAGAAAACTTTTCTGATGTATACATACGAGTATTGCTTTAGACCATTTTTCTAGGTTCATCCCAAAAGTTTCTTGCCTATTACTGGAACCAAGGGACTGTATTGTGTAACGTCGAAATTGTTGAATTGATTTTAATGAAATTTCGGCACAGTATTACTACTGTGGCGAGAATGGAGACCGCGCATGGATTTTAGAAATCGTGTGAGCGGCGTTGCAGCAAAAATCAAGAAACTAAGAATTGTAAATAGCTCAAACTTCATTTTAGGCGTTAGGGTTCTTGAGCATTTTCTATTTTGTCGGCTAAAGATGAAATTGGGGTGGTTGGGGGATTCAGGATTGTAAAACTGAAAAATGTATTGTATTATATTGTTGTATTTATGTGAAAGAAGGTCCTAGGTGCATAACGCACTTTTTTGCGGGCGGGCGGGTAATGATGTGGTTGCAAGAGGATCTCAGACTGTAGCTTCATGCTGTGAGAAAATAAACTGGTATCACTGTAATGTGTAGGAAGTACTTAGTCAATCAACTTGACTTAAGTATTTAGGTCTGGGATCCAAGGACTATTTGACCCATGCGCATATTAACGATCCAAACAGTATGATATCGAATCAAAGAACGGTACAGAAATGACGAATCTAACAAATCGTCCCTTAAGAACAGAACTATCCTATTTCCATATTGTCGTATTTTGCGATTTTAATGCCTACGAACACATGTCACCGAATCTACTGCAGAAGTATTCCAAGTCCACATTGAAGGGGGGATAACAAATTCGCAAAATTCAAACTAGTCTATCTTTTCTGTGTTGGAGATAGACTAGTACGATGTGCCGTTTTAGAGATAATATACTCGTACATTGATAATGAACGTATACTAGTTCTGATTTCGCATGTTTGGAGGTAGTGCACTTCATCCGTGAACATAGGTTTATTCTGATCTGTAGTATATGTATACCACCACTGACGATGGGTTTGTCCTAATATAGTATAGTATATAGTCCCCCATTTTCTATAGCATAAAGATTGCCCCAATTCCAAGTAGTGCACCTCATCAAAAGTTATCTCATATGGCTACGTAAACTTCACAAGCAGCTTTTCAGTTCACAATAACTCAGAAACAAGAAAAGCTTCTCCTGTAAAATTTACATTTTTGACTTAGTATACTTCTGCTCTAAGGCAGTGGCGGTTCGTGCAAACTTGGAGAGGTAGTGCCAGAATGACAGCCAACATTTCAAACCGCTATAAAATTGAAAAAAAAACTTATAACTAACCGATAAGCCGAATTTAACTGAGTCTTTATGTTCGACTTACCAAGCATCGCATCGATAAACTTAAAACATTATTCATATGCACTTTAGGCTTTTGATGGGTCTTCATTTTCTCCCATATATGAATAAGATCATCCGTGCCTTTTTTCGTCCCAAGTGTCATCGCCTCCAAATAGAACACACACGAAACACATTTTGTTAACTTCTTCACAGTCACTTATCCAATTGTTAATTGTTTTCATCATAAAAAGTTTTATTAAATTTACGACAATGCGATTTCGTCCACTACCAATAAGTTTTCCAAATTTTCTTCCAGGGGAAGATTACTAAATGAGTTTATTAATGCGCTAATTTTAGTCATTTTCGCTCCAATGATATATTTTAACTAAACACAAAAGAGATACCGATCCGAAAACAGCACACAACTCAAACTAATAAGATATAAATTTCAAACCTTTAACGAGGACAGCCGACATCAGCATCAAACATAAACAAATCGAAACTCCTGAAACAAAACAAAAATAGTGAAATATGGGTAATGTGCCTGGCACGATCTACTTCGGATTTTCCTTTTTAAAATCTATCCAAACGTCCAGCATAGCGATCTCTCTGTCACTCGTAAGCGTTTGTGATAAGACTTATATCACTCTGTTTGTGCCTCAAAAGAAACGGCCCGGTAGGCTGTTGCCATCTCGCCGTTTCGTCACATCGTCAGCTCTCATCATGTGAGTTGCTACGATGCCACGTGTTGCCTGGTACAAGCATTTATGCGCTGAGCCGCTATTGCCATTTCATACAAAACAGAAAAAGTCGTTGGAAACTAACAGAGAATAAGAAAAGTTTAAGAGATAGATAAATATGTTTTTGTCGAAAGTTAAGGTAGTGCCTTGGCACTGTGGCCCAGACAGTACATATATTCCTGGAATATTCTTATTTAATCCAAAATAGATTGAGAATATTCAGAACATTATCAGAATGCTCTATGGACGTTTCTATTGGTTTCATTCCCATGAGGATGTGCTAAGAGTATTACGTCATGATTATTCCATGAACGTGTCGATAAAAATATTCTGACAATATTCATAAAGTAATATTATCTAAACAATAATCTTTGGATATGCGCCTTTGTATGATTCTTAATGTAGGTGTGGCACCGTTGCAGGTTAGGTTAGGTTTGAGAATTTTGAGGTTAGCTTCAGTCGTTACTGTGGCGGTGGTCGGTGGTGCCTGCTCGTGGTTGTGCATTTTTCTCCTGCGATAATTGGATAGTTATCCGTATACGTGTTCTGGAACGTGATTTTACTTGTTATTTAGTTTATAACTTCATCTAGGAGCGACTAGGGTGAGTATAATTATTTTGTTTCTACAAATTACCTACTTTCTAGCACCATGTGGTAGCAACTCTCTTGTTCAGTCTGATCTCTATATTCTAGTCTTACTTGTCGTAGGTACCTACCCTATTAATATATAATAACAACCACTAACAACACATTTGCTATATTTGTGACTATGAATTTCCAGTATTTATTCTCTGACGTGGTACCCACTTTTTTCTCTAAATGTAGGTACTAAAATTGATTAAAATACGACAACATTTTGGTGAAAATTTATCATTGTAGCTAATGAAGTGTATTTGAATGAACATTGTATGCTTTAAAATTAAACGGATTTTTTTATTTTGCAGGATAATACGGGAGGACGACTCCGTGCAATGAAATGTGTTTTTTTTGATGTGTACATTAAACTTATACAATTATAAATAGAGATTCCACTTTATATATCTTTTTTTCATTAATCCCTATAATTAGTGTGTGCCTAAATCAATGCTGCCCAAAACACTATATGAAAGTCGGATACTAGGTTATATATGTACACTACTCGCGTTAGATACCTAGGCAGACCACAAGACTTACAAATAAATGAAATGAAGCGATAAAAGGCATTAGTTTCTTTCCAACATATATTCTTCAAATATATACCAGGAATCTTCCTACAATATTTGATACATCTTAATAACAGTCGTAGAATATTCTGAGGGAATAATCTATGTATGTCTCTTCAAAGATATACCAGGAGTCTTCCTACAATATCCCATACATCTTAATAATAATCGTAGAATATTCTGAGGGAATAACGTATGCACATTTTTTGGATTCCCATTTTCACATTCCTGGAATATTCATCAGATAATCTATATATTCATGGACTTTTCATGGAATGATGCAATGTTCCAAAATGGTGATTCTTAGAATGTTCGCAGAATATATTGTGCCGTTTGGGGGCACTACCTCACCAGCCGCCACTGCTCCAAGTAGAGTCGATTCCGAACGAATCGTTTCAAAGGAACGATACCGTAAAGGAATCAAAGGAATCGATTCCAAGGAATCAAAGGAATCGATTCCTTCGATTCCTCGGAATCGATTCCGCTGGTTTGGAATTGGAATTGACAAATTAGCACATGGACTCTGACGCGGACTGTCGATGTTGGTGTCGGTTAGCCAAACTTACCAGTGAATCGTGTTGTCGATTCCGACGCGTTGTACCGAAATCATGCGGTGTAGTTATTTCTGGCAATTCCATTACTTTTTCTTAGTGAATTACCTTGTACAGAGACTTTATAAGCTTTTCTTTAACTTGCGATGTATGTTTGTTGGTACGGGTGGCATCTTGCTACTCAATTTTTTGATGTCAGTCACGTTAAGCTAAGCTGTGTGCCGTCATTCTAAATCCAATATGGCGGACCATCCAAGATGGCGGAATAGTAAATTTTTATTTTTTGTACAATTAGGGTATCAAATTAAAGGGGTTGTTGAGAGTAACTCGAAAAAGAATGTGACTTCATCTTAAATCTAATCAGTGGCGCTTCTAGGAAGTTTGTCTGGGGGGGGGGGGGGTAGTTACTCTATGGATAATGTAGTGAGCGCCGCCAAGGAGACGGGGGGGGGGGGGGGAGGGTACAATAAACATCTTGTCAAATGAAGATATAATACGGTGAGAGATGAATATTTATGAAATTAGAATTTTTCAGCCGCAAAGATCAAATTAAACATTACACAGGTATTTTCCATTTCGTTATTATAAGGAAAATTAACAAAACAAAACACATATAATAAAACCAGACTTATTATAAATAATGTAAACAGAAAAATACATTTAAAGCAGTAAACATAAACAGTTAAATTTCAATGCATCTTATTCCTAATTAGTCAGTTTTGTTCCGTGTTCTGGGGGGGGGTAATTACCCCCTCTACCCCCCCTTGGAAGCGCCCTTGAATCTAATATGGCCGACCATCCAAGATGGCGGAATGGCTATTTTTAGGCACTTCTGCAATACGGGTATCAAATGAAGGGCTTGCCGAGAATATAATTAGAAAAATATTCTGAAATCACCCTTAATCCAATATGGTGAACTTTTGAAGTTTTTTTTACTGTCCTATAATATTCGCATTAAGCGAACAGTTCGCTGAGAATCAAAATGCAGATTAATAACTGAAAAGTAAAAAATAAATTAAAAGAAAAACGTTTCAAAACAAGCTTTTATTTAAATGCTCTAAAAAGAAGAACATTCAATTTTCCTTTAAAATTGTAACTACCAACTTATACAGAACCATTGATTAACATAACGTAAAATAATGATTTCTGTTAATAAACTAAAACTAGAATTCATCAAAGATTGAACAACAATGAAATGCGAGAAATTTGAATCGAAAAATGTTTTTTCCAAGACTAAGAAAAGTCGCTCCAAATCGGTTTATTTTGTTAAATCGCCGCTACGTCTCAACATAATAGAAAAGTTGCTATTTTCGTGACAACGAATGAACGCTGCTGTAATGGACTAATGGAATCGTGAACGTAGTGAACGAATTGGAGTAATCGATTCCGAAAAAGGAATCGATACCATGGACATGGAGTCGATAACAAGGATTCGTAAATCTTGGAACGAGTCCGCGGTCGGAATCGTGAACGAATCGAAGGAATCGATTCCGAAAGAGGAATCGATACCGTGGAATCGAATCACCAAAAGGAACGATAAGCCCCGTTCTAGCTCCAAGGGGACGAAATACTCCTGCATCCAGCTCTGGATCCGGGTTAAACCGGAGCTGTATTGCGCGGTATTCCCCTGAATATTTCAAAGGAACGTGGCTGGTAAGCGGCACCAAATGACAGCGGTCTTCGCATGCGATGGCATTTTAAATGGCCAGCTGGGACGGTGATATTACAATTCCCGGGACCTGATGTTCCAATGTCCGGCCAGCGTGCAGAACAATAAATGCAAATGAGGGAATGATGGTTGAGCTTCCTACAACCTCGTTCTTGCACACGAGCATAAAAGGGGAATTTTCAGGAATCCAATATTCGAGTTTAACTTGCGTAGATGGTATTCTTAGAAGCAAATGCAGACATTTTATTGTGCTCTTGAAGGTTGCAGAGATCAGTGATTTTACTTCCCACGTCGATAGGTGAGGGGAGTATTGTGATCGCGATAATTTTCGATTTTGAGGTAATACGTTTTTTGGGCGTTTTATGATGTCTGCATAACGAAAATCCACGTCACTCATCTCCGTCGGTCTGTCTGTCTGTCGCTTTTGTCTAGCCTCGTAATCTCAGCAACCGCTGCATGGATTGTGATGAAATTTGGGCAGCGGTATGGGTTGGGGTCGTAGTAGGTAATGTTCCTATAATTTTGATAATCGGTGCATATGCGGCGGAGTAATTAGCAAAAAACAAAAAAACTAAATATTGCTGAAACTTCGTTTTTAGGCGTTTTAGGGGTCCCTGATCATTTTCTACTTTTTTTTTGGGTGGGGGTGAAATTGGAGTGGTTTGGGGGGCCGTAAAATTGAAAAATTTGTTGCTTTCATAATAGACTGCCCACTGACCTGTGAAAGAAGACCAGGCGACATAAATAATTTTTTAGGTCCATCCGAACATTGCCTTGCCTATTACACACAGCAAAGGACTTAGAATTTTTTCTGATGTAAACATACGACAGGATTGCTTTAGATCGTTCTATATTGTGTAACAAGGAAACTGTTGAATTGATTTTAATGAAATTTTGACACAGTATTACTACCGTGGCGAAGATGGAAAACGCGTATAATTTTTATAAATAGTGCCAGTGGCGGCGCAGAAATAAAGAAAAAACTAAAAATATAAAAACAGCTCAAACTTCGTTTTTAAGCGTTTTAGAGGTTCCTGGTCATTTTCTGCGTTTTTTTGGATGGAGGTGAAATTGGGGTGGTCGGAGGTTGAAAAATTAAAAAATTTCTAGGCTGTCCACTAACCTGAGAAGGAAGATCTAGCGGCACAAATCACCTTTTTAGGTCCATCCGAACGTTGCCTAGCCTATTACGGAAACTAAGGGACTTAGAATTTTCTGTATACATACGAGAATTTATTGGTTTAAATCGTTTTGTATTTTGTAACGTGAACACTATTAAATTGATTCTAATGAAATTTTGACACAGTATATTGTTACCGTGGTGAGAATGGAAAACGCGTATGCTCGTTAAAAATCGTGTCAGTGGCAGCGTAGCAATAATTAAAGAACGAAAAGTATGAAAACAACTCAAATTCGGTTTTAGATGTTTTAGGGGTTCCTGATAATTTCCTACCAGTTTTTTGGGTAGGGGTTAAAGTGAGGTGGTTGGGGGGTGGGGGGTAGTGGAACTGAGAAGTTTGTAGTATCGATAATAGGCTGATCATTGACCTGTGAAGGAAAGATCTAGCGGCATAAGACAATTTTAGGGGGGGGGGGCTGGCGATTATTTGGTTGCAAGGGATCTCAGACTATAGCTTCATGCTATGGGAAAATAATAAACTGGTATCAGCGTAATCTGTGGGAAGTACTGAGTGGTAGATAAGCATGCAATTCTTCTTCTTTGGGTGCCATACGCTTTGCAGCGTGTAGGTGGGTATCTGATCTCGTGACCAACGATGTGTTGTAAGTGTTGAGGCTTTCGCGGCCGTCGTCAACTGAAAAATCCATAGATCTTCTGGGGTTTTTAGGCCGTCGTCCGTTGGAACTTCTTCCTAACGTTTCGCCAGCACGAGTGGCTAGCATCTTCAGAGGTCGGTGTTTTCGGATCGAAATCTACCGGACAACTGACTGTACCCTCTGGCGCAGGTCATATTTATACTGACCGCTGTTTGTTAATCGCTTCGGGGAACTTGCCTGGATACGTGGTTGTTTGTCATTAATTCTGTTTTCCAAAACAGGATGCCATATTTTGTTCAGGTTCAGTGATCCTTCTTTTCTGTTGAAATTATATGGGTGTTTATGAATTTCTGTTGCCTCCCTGACCAAGCACGAGTAGTTACCACTCACGCTTAGTCAGGGAGGCAATAGAAATTCATAAACACCCATATAATTTCAACAGGAAAGAAGAGTCACTGAACCTGAACAAAATATGGCATCCGGTTTTGAAAAACAGCATTAATGACAAACAACCCCGTGTCCAGGCAAGTTCCCCGAAGCGATTAACAAACAACGGTCGGTGTAAATATCACCTGCGCCCGAGGGTACAGTCAGTTGTCGGGTAGATTTCGATCAGAAATCACTGACCTCTGAAGATGCTAGCCACTCTTGCTGGCGAAACGTTAGGAAGAAGTTCCAACAGACGATGGCCTAAAAATCCGAGAAGATCTATGGATTTTTCAGTCAACGATGTGTTGTTTGCGACCTGGACCTCTCCTTCTCTCAACTTTACTCTAAAAGAAACCTATATTTGGGATATCTAAACATGTGACCTAAGTAAGCTACCTTGCGTCTTTTTATGATTTCCAGTAGTTCTCTTTGAGTGGAGGCTCTATTCAATACATCCTGGTACGTAACACGGTCTCTCCATAGGATTCTCAAAAGCTGACGCAAAGTCCGCATTTTGGAGTCTTCGATTTTATTCGTTGACTTGATTTTTGAGGGACCAAGTTTCAGCGCCGTACATTAGTATTTGCCAGATATAGCATTTTACCACTCGCAGTCTGAGATTTAGTGGTGCTTCTCGACGTAAAAGAAAGCTGTTAAACTTTACGTCTGTCTATGAAAAGTTGTTCATTGGTATGCTGTTTTCTGCTCAAAATCATTCATTTAGCTTTTGCATTGATTAAAGTTAATACTTTAATCAATGGTTTTTATTATATTGATCTTCAAGCCATACTCTTTTCCCATTCTATTTATTTTCTCCACCATAAAATTTAGCTCTTCTATGTTGCCTGCTATTATTGCGGTATCACCAGCGTATCTCAGGTTATTCATAAGGAAGCCATTTATTTTGATGTCTTTCGTTTAGCCTTCAGCTGCTAACTGAAAAATCTTTTCGACGTATACATTGAATAACAAAGGTGAGAGTGTACAGCCTTGTCTCACACCCTTTGTGATTGATATTTAATTTGTGCACATTGAGTTATTAACTTTGAAGTGTGCTATTGGAGTAAGAAAATCATGGCGAACATTATCAAATGCTTGTTTGTAGTCAACAAAACATATAAAAAACATGCAATACTGGAATTGAATAGTGGAGAAGGCAAAATGATGTAACAACAACAATACTGTTTACGTATAGCAGATGCATTCAATCATATCCAATCAAAACAAAATAAAAATAAACACCTGGTCGCAGAAAGCTATTATACCAGAAAGTCGAAGAGTTTTGTCTTTGCAGAAAGCACTCCATGGTAAACATAGATACCGTGTCACACAAGACCACATTAATGAAAAACAATCATATACCTGGCTGAAGGATGACCAGGTCTTCCCACGGAGGGTTTCATGCTTGCTAACTACAACCAAGTAGTTGCGCAAGAAACCTCAAAAAATACGTAAGATCCATCCATAACAGACGATAATTATTGCAGAATATATGACCTAGAAAACGAAACAATAGATCACATAACAAGCGGGTGCAAAAATCTTGCTGAAACCGACTAGACCAGACATAACTCTGCAGCCAAAATTATACACCAAGCGCTATCCACAACAAACAAACTAACAGAAAACACATATCCATATTATAAATGCATACCGATCCTGGTACTCAAAAACCATCAATACAAACTATACTGGGATGAAATACATACAGACAAGACTATCTCAGCGAATATACCAGGATGTAATTTTTCAGTCAAAGGCAGACATTTAAAGATCAATATATTGCTACTACCAATGATCAGACTATCCAAAACACCTACGCTGGGCCCTGGAAAGATATCTAAATACAAGGATCTTGTTATCAGGTACGTATTCGGGGGGGGGGGGGGTTCAGGGGGTTCGCCCCCAAAATCGTTAGGTAATCCACAAAAATGCACATGTTTAAGGATTTTGTGCAAGCTTAATCTGGATCCCCAAAACTAAATCCTGGATACGTGCCTGTTTGTGATAGAAATAGAAAGACCCTGGAAACAAAACAAAGTTACACCAAACACATTTACTGCACACCTGCAACAGTTAGCCCTGAACGAAAAGTTACACAAAGTATTCCAAAAGTATGTAATCCACAACATTGCTTGTTTTTAAACTAGAAGCAATGTGTTACTTTGTAAAAAAATTCATTTCTGGGTACATAACCTTCCATAGCTTCAGACGATGCTCATCATCATAGTCACAATGTCTTAGCAGATATGTTGTGAACTCGTAAAGTGCATTAAGTCGGAGCTAGCTAGAGTATTGCCGACACGAATATTATCAATAGTTTTGAGCACTGTAGCTCGCCATTTCGCGATTTACTGTCAGTTTAGTGGCGCTCTTGATACTCATATCCAGCAACTGTTACGTCGTATCCACCCAGCGTGTAGGGGGACGGCCACGGCGCCGCCCACTCGGGGCATGACCCTGAACTACAAGTTTCTCCATATTATAGCTTCTGTGTATATGTCCGAAGAATGTAAGCATTCTCGTCGACACAATGGAGGATAGTCTCTTTGGATTACCGAGCTCATCCAGTATGAAAACGTTAGTTCGATGGGCGGTATAAAGAACTCTCAGCATTTTCCTCCATGTCCACATTTCAAAAGCATCTATGCGAGCTTGATCTGCCTTTTTAACAGTCCAAGTTTCCGAGGCATATAAAAATATGGAGAACACAAGAGACTGAACCAGCGACATTTTTGTAGCTTTAGGGATGTTATGGACACGCCATATTTTAGTAAGCTTTTTCATGGCCACACGTGCCTGTTAAATGCGCCGTCGAATCTCATTTTCACAGCTACCCGAATTGTCAATCAAAGAACCGAGGTATACAAAACTTTGAACTACTTCACAACGGCCTATTGACTTTATTTCTCGATGATTATCATGCTCTTTATCTACGATCATAACCTTGGACTTATTGTAGTTAATACCAAGGCCATACGCTGCACTATGTTGTTCTAAGATGTTTAATAGAGCTACTAGTTCTTCCTGAGAAGCTGCAATAAGGGTTGTATCGTCAGCAAATCTTAAGTTGGATATTTTGCTTCCGCCAATAGTTACACCGCCATTCCAGTTATCTAATACCGGTCTCACCACAAATTCAGAGTAAATGTTAAACAACATCGGAGATAATACACATCCCTGACGAAAACCTTTTCTGGTTGCAGTTTGACTAGACAGGTTACCATCTATTCGTACATGAGCCGAATTAGACTCGTAGAGTTGCTGTATGAGAAACACTAGGTGATAAGGAACTCCGATAGAGATGAGAATTTCCCACAGTTTAGGCCACTTTACGCCTTAAAATAGTCCACAAAGCAGATAAAAACTGGAAAATAATGCTCTCTGGCTTTTTCAATAATTTGTTTAATTTAGTTTAAGATTTGTTCACGCGCACCGCGTCCTTTCACGAAACCTGCCTGCGCCTGAGAAATTTGCCAGCCAATAAAACCTTCCAAAGGAGATTGTAAAATATATAGTAGAACCTTACTTGCATGAGAGATTAACGAAAGTAGGCAATAATTGTCTGGATTTGTTGGAGATCCCTTTTTATGAAGTGGAAGAAAAATTGATGTGCACCATTCATCTGCCAAACACAGGAGCACCAGACACTCTTACAAATATTATGTAAAAGAGAGATGCCGTCATCACCCTTTTACAGACGATGCTATGTTACGTCAATTGTGAGCTTGTAATCTTAAACGA
Source organism: Callosobruchus maculatus (assembly GCA_951848785.1). NCBI lineage: Eukaryota > Metazoa > Arthropoda > Insecta > Coleoptera > Chrysomelidae > Callosobruchus > Callosobruchus maculatus. The sequence goes on from CATOUR010000083.1 coordinate 6,663,724, forward strand.
TGCAAAAAATTTCCTTGGCCATTTTTTTGTTTTATGGCATTCATTCACGAATTTGAAATAATCGAAACAGTAAATTTTTATTCTCTATTAGGAAGGCCACCTCCAGACACAGCAATGGGAGCAGGGGGAATTTTTCTAAAAAGAGCGAAAATTCGTTGTTAATAACCTTAAAGAACCTTAAAATGTTATTTAACATATGAGGGGTCTAGAATCAGAATCCGCTATCTCCAAAATTTTGAATTTCTCAGGAAATAAGAAAAACGTGTAAGTCAATTTATTTTAGTGTTACTGGGTGTCTTGCTTTATGTAAGTACTATGTAGCATATTAACCATTCTATACTTGAAGGATTAACCTAAGTGTCAGTGGATTTGGCTGTTATTTAACTTTTTTCAATGGAGATAGCAGAATAATCAACAGTTCTATTATTTTAATATTTATTGAGGCAGAATCTAAAAACGGGACTTAATTTTTGTACCTTTTATTAGCAACTTTTGAAACAACAAACTGATATTCTGAAAAACGTCTTGAAAAATCAACGAAATACTTTGAGGAGCAACAGTACAGTAAACACTGTTTTAGACAGCTCTCAGCCACGCATGCGCGGATTACTTCAACGGCATTGGCTGAGGTGGAGATAGCGTGTTCTGATTTCACTACTCTAATAGACTTACCGGGTTTTGAAATTAACTGCTATATTCCGTATACTTTTAGAAGGGGATTTAGCGGAATTTGCTTCCAAATACATTTATTTTTTGACTCCAATGAAAATCAACTACCGGGGACATGCAGAAGGTAAATTACGACAAAAAGTGGAGTTAGCGGGTTTTGATTCTAGACCCCTCATATGTTGATAAATCAGAAAAAAAACCTCCAGAAATATGTTGCATTATAGTTATTTTTTTAGGGTAAACAATGTTTGCCTCTTATGTCAAAATTTGTCTGTTTCTCCCCCTGTATTGTTCTGGTGCTACCAGCTACACTATTCCGCCGTCCCCATTAACTATTAAATGGGGCAGCTTCATCCCTCGAGAGCCTAGCTCTTACAAAGGCGCAATTTTTGAGATAAACGGGCAATTATTAGTCTCATAAGTGAGGCACTAAATTATTTTTTGCAACGTTTCTGCCATCGCCCGAATAGGAGGGATTATAAAGCGGTAGTTTGCCGCCGCATTTAATATGTTTCTTATCCCTCTGTAGCCCGAATGGCTCTCTAAGCAGGGCTTTTCGGATAAGCAGGCAAAATGAACCTCAAAACGAGGGGGACGATGTTTTGCATGCGTATGTGATGAGGCTGACGAGATTAATGCACAGGCGGTATCACAAAAAATGCTACAGCAGAAGTTACACATTCCGTCATAATTTTGTTATTTTAAATATTTTTGTATGGTCAACCTCCCGCAAAGGCTGAAAGCCTATGGCTCTGTAGAAGCGCTGTGAGGGGATGAGTGTCGGTGCACGTTTAATTTGAAACGCTGCAGGTTGTAGCCGTAGGGAAACAAATTCCCCGGCAGGCCATTCCACAGTGTCGAAGTTGTGCAAAAGAAGAAATGCTGGGGAGACTTGTTCGGGGAGTAGTGACCTCCACCTGGTGAGGATGAGCTCGCAGAGCCTCTTTAGTGTTGCTCGTTTGGACGCCCTTTGGTGTTATTATCTGGGAGAGCTCACTCGAACATCTTCCGTAACAGAATCTGTAAAACAGGGACAGGTCAGCCATCTTTTTTCGATGTTCTGGGCTGCGGAGGTCCTTTGTGAGGTTAGGCGTATCGATTAGTCTAATTGATCCCTTCTCGATGGCGTCCAGAAGCTTTAGAGAATGCTTTGGAGCGCATCCCACACATGGCAGCACTACTCCAATGATGGTCGGATCTGTATCTTGTAGAGCAGCAGTAGTAGTTGCTCTGGTGTATATGTTACGCTCAATACCCGAAAAAAATTCGCAGAACTAGTTTTGAGCAAGGAATATTTCTCAAACCCGATATATTAATTTTATATGGCTATTGAGCATTACCAAATAGGCAGAACTAGTTTTGCGCATCTTGAAATGCACAGAACTAGTTCTGTGGTACTGAATGGCCAGCAGCAGTTATATTAAAAAAGTAAGGTTGTCTTTATGTTGTTGCTTTGAATGTTTTTTGTTTCAGCTTGTGGAAAAAATGCAATCTAAATTCGAATCCGAATTAGTTCGGCTACTTGAAGCTTCAAAAACATAATCTCATGACAAAAAATCATATCCTCATTATATTGAATGAACCTAACCTAAGCTTCATGTCTCTGCAATGAAAAATGTATCAACAGTGTATCGAAAAAAAATCTCTTCTACAATTCTAAATGCCACCATACCAAAATATACAGAACCAGTCCTGTGCATTTCAAGTTGCGCAGAACTAGTTCTGCCTATTTGGTAATGCTCAATAGCCGTATAAAATTCATATTTCGGGTTTGGGAAATATTCCTTGCTCAAAACTAGTTCTGCGTATTTTTTTCGGGCATTGCCCGAATTCGGGTATTGAGTTTAACATATACATCTTCCTCTAGCAAAACAAAACTCCAAGGTTCTGGGATGCTGTTTTAGCAATACTGACGACGGCGGCGTGGTCGTGCCAGGACATGTTGTCTTTGATGTTTATCCCCAAAAGCTGGACGGAAGGTAACTCGACTATTGGGTGACCCTCCATTTCCACAGTTGATAAGCCAACGTGAGACTTCTTTGTCAGTGTATTGCCTGAATTTTCTGTACGTGGAACTGTACTTTATTTACTAATCCCCACTCGCAAATTGTTTCGATATCTTAGTTGATCTGAGAGGTATGTTGCTGTCGCCGACGTACGGTCTCCTGGAATGATAGTGGCTTGCCTCGTTCCATGCAGTATATTAACGTACTGTGATCTACGACGCTGCATGTTTAAAAACTCTCAGGTACGGAATTATATCGTTCCAACTTTGGCAGTTTTGGAGATATTGAAGCGTTCCGGATTAAGCCCTCAACACAAAACTAGAATAGGGCTAGACGATGACCCTCACTGCAGATGTGGAAAGATTGGTACTGCTCAACACTGTATATTAGAATGCCAATTGATCAATAGTGAGGTAACAGACCTGTATCACAGATTGTCAAACTATATTCCGTTACCTGCTAATATGATCTCTATACTAGCTAGTGAAAACAATTGTGCACTATTATATAACTTTTGCACACAAAAACTAAAAATAACACTGTAACTTTCACCTATAACTAATATAAAAAAATATGTTCATATTATTAAGAAAAAATAGATGTCTATCCAAAATAGAACTGGCCAGTTGATCTCAATCAGAGCCAATAACATAAATAAAAAAAAATAAAGCGTTCCGGTACTTTTTCTTAACCCTGTACATATACTAGCTGTATATGCTACTATACATTTTTTCTAAGGTGCATCCTTCCTGTGCTTTGGAATTTGCCAGCTTTTATTATTAATGCGAGAGTACACTCTAAGAAAAAACGATGACCATCCTAAATGGTGCATCAATTAACTTTACCGCGACCTTCAACAATTTTAGGGTAAATGACCATATGTTTTTAGCACCTCCTGAGAAAGATATACAAGGAGCCTCAAACTCATGCTGCTCAGAGTCGATTTGACCAAAACAGATTGCACAGATTGGTAGGAACCCCTCTGGTACACATATAACACTTGTCGTTCATTCAGACGCTATAGTATACTTACATTGCCCCTCCAAAAAACTCAATACGTGTAAAAACAAAGCTTGGCTTTTTGTAGATCCAAAACCAATGATATCCGCTGCAAATGTGGCGAGAGAGTAGTTGATTATGTAAAAATGGCAGCCTACGTTTACGCAATTAATACTCATTGAAGGGGTGCTTCTTTCAGAGCGGTTGCTGTAACCATGAGGCGTAGCGTGGCTACAGATGTAGCATGGGTCGAAGAAGGCCAAACGAAGCGAGCTAGAGGTTTTGGAGTACGTAGGAGAACTAAAGACTGTAACACAGATTCCATTCACAGCAAGTCAAGTCGCCAACAGTTAGATTGGTACCAAGAACACAGACAATAGTATGCTAAGAGTCATCAGGTGGCCTTCTCAGACGACTCCAGGCTTTGCCTGAGGTCATATGATGGATACCAGCGCGTTAGACCACAACGAGGTGGACGACGTGATCTGCAGTTTGCTGTTGAGCGCCATGTACACCGTCCTATTGGTTTGATGGTTTGGAGTGCGATTGCATTTAACCGCAACTCACCATTACTTGTGGTTTGTGGCACAATAACGATTCAAACTTTTGTGATTGTAACGTTAGAACCAGTTGTTTCATGTGTCCAAGGTCTCGAAGAGGGTTTCTTCCAGAGAGATATTGCGTGTCTTCATATTCAAAGGTGTTGATGAGGTTCCTACAGGAAGCTGAGATCAGGGTGCTCCTCTGGCCTCCACGAAGACCCGATTTGTCGCCAATTGAAAAAGTATGGGATTGGATGGGTTGCTACATCCGCAATTTACCCAATCCTCTGACCATGCTGGACGTACTGGAACATGCTGTAAGGGCAGCTTAGGAGGCTATACTCTAGAGTTTAGTAACAACCAGATTACAAGCAAGCTGCTTAGGCTAGAGTAGTGGATTCGTAGTCGTCAAATGAAGGACCCACCCATGATTGATCTGTTGTACTTTTTTTATAAACTAATTAGACCAAATCGTTTATTACTGCATTTAGTCCTGCCACATTTCATGGACTCTTCTTAATGTGCTCATTTCAGTTGCGAGTAATACGTTATACGTCAATGTAGAAAGGTTTGTGCTTGGTCTCTTCGGCCATAGGACACTAGCGCGCCGCGGTCAGATTTGTCCTAATCCCACCGGTCATAAGCCCCCAAAATATTTTGGGTAATAGGCAGGTATGTGGACACCAGCACGCGGGGCGGCGAGGTAAACTTATGTCTTATAATTTGAACCGATTTTAATTCATTCGTCATTTTTTGCGATCTTGCTAATAGTTACTGAAGAATTTGTAGAACTCCAGTCAGAGGTATCGTTAAATTTGACTTGACAGAAATGAATTACTTTTTCATATTATTAAATGCGAAATTTTGTTCTGAACATAATAAGTTAATCTGATCACTATAATAGATGTAAATAAAGAAGTTGGTATTGTCAGCAGACCGAAATGTCTTTATAATCCCAAAAATTTATCAGAACGTGTTCTAATTTGTCACAAATTTGATCGATTTCTTGACTATGTAAAAAAAAGTCCGAGAAATTTACCTTCACAGCTTATTTTTTGGGAGCATCATGGTTGTGCTCATTATTTCTTTTAAGAACAATCTCTTCTGATTGATCCATCAGCAAAGATGCTATGCACCCTCTTCTAGAACATCTGTAGGCTAGACCACGGGGGTGGTTTCTTTATCTCTTCGGAACGTATGCTCTTCAGGGACTACTAATTTCTTCCCTTTCACACTTAACATAGTCTCCACGATGAAAAGGTAGAACACAAACAATACAAACAGCAACTAAGGATTGCAAACTACTGAAATATTTTCATTAAGGGTAGTTTTATATAGGTACCTATAGAAGCCGGATAGTCATTTAAATAATCTAAGAAGTAACTGTAAGCCGCATCAAGTCGTAAAAAGACAGAGGAAAGTTCGCAAGAATAAAAGGGATGTGGTGATTAGGAATAACCAAGCTTAATTTTCTTTCGGCGCGCAAGTGACCGGTGCCGTTGAAGGCACCCTTTTTGTAAACAGGTAAAAATCAAACCGCGCGCGCTCGTGACCGATCACCGTTTCTTCCTTGATCCAACAGACTGTAAGTTATGTGCTCTTGGCTAATTACCTCCTCAACTACTGAATACAGAACGTGTCACACTAACTATGATGATACTAATTATCCTTCAGAATGTGGTATGGCACGTTTACCGAAGCAGTCAGTTCAATTTATTCGAGCATGTGCATATAGATCGGATATCATCGGAGGCTGGAGTGTTCTGTTCGAATCAGCGGCGTGAAGTGCTCCCAGTGGCAATGGCGTCGAGCCGATATATGCTAATGTTACGATAGCGGGCCTCTCGAAATTTCTGTGAGCCCCAAGTGCGCAATACCCGTTCCGCATTCGCATCCATACTGGACTCGATTAGTTTGCTTTGTTACGGAACAGAATGTGGATAAAGCTATGGTAAAAGCTTTAGTCTCGGTGAAAATGACTAGTAAAGGGTCAAATCAAGTTTATTGTTTGTATGTATGTGCCTTAGTTTATAGTTTAACAAATTTTCATTATTTAGTGAAATTCGAACACTGAGAAAAAAGACATGCGGTTCATGAAATGCGGCAGAACTGAAGCCAACAATAAAGGACCTCAACTAATTATTGAATTAATTTATAAAAAAAATGCAACAGGTTAACAATAGGTGAGCTCTCCATATTGACGAATAGCCTACGCGGCATACTCGTAGTCTGGTTGTTGATCAACTCTAGAGGTACAGACCCCCTAAGCTCCCATTTTGACCAACTCTAGAGGTACAGGCTCCTAAGCTCCCATTTAGTCCAGTGTGATCGGAGGATCATTTCTCAAATTTTTCAGGCGCAGGCAGGTTTCGTAAAAGAACGCGGTACGCGTGAACAGATCTTAAACTTAAGACAGATTATTGAAAAAGCCAGAGAGCATTATTTTCCCGTTTTTATCTGCTCTGTGGACTATTCTAAGGCGTTTGATAACGTAAAGTGGCACAAACTGTGGGAAATCCTTATCTCCATGGGAGTCCCTTACCACCTAGTATACAGCAACTCTATGGGTCTAGTTCAGCTCGTGTAAGAATTGATGGTAGTCTGTCTGGTCAAACAGCAACCAGAAAAGGAGTTCGTCGGGGATGCGTATTATCTCCGATGTTATTAAACATTTACTCTGAATTTGTGATGAGACAGGTATTGGACAAATGGAATTGGCGGAAGCAAAATATCTAACTTAAGATTTGCTGACGATACAACCCTTATTGCTGCTCCTCAGGACGAACTAGTAGCTCTATTGAACGTTTTAAAACAACACAGTGCAGCATATGATCTTGGTATTAACTACAACAAGACCAAGGTTATTATCGTAGATAGAGAGCATGACAATCATCGAGAAATAAAGTCAATAGGCCGTTGTGAGGTAGTTCAAAGTTTTGTATACCTCGGTTCTTTCATCGACAATTCAAGTAGCTGTGGAAATGAGATTCGACGGCGCATTCAATAGGCAAGTGTGGCCATGACCAAGCTCACTAAAATGTGGCGTGACCATAACATCACTAAGCTACCAAAATGTCACCGGTTCAGTCTCTTGTGTTCTCCATATTTTTGTATGCCTCGGAAACTTGGACTGTTAAAAAGGCAGATCGACCTCGCATAGATGCTTTTGGAATGTGGACGTGGAGGAGAATGCTGATAATTCCTTATACCGCCTATCGAACTAATGTTTCCATACTGGATGAGCTCGGTAATCCAAAGCGACTATCCTCCATTGTGTCGACGAGAATGCTTACATTCTTCGGACATATTCACAGAAGTGATAATATGGAGAAACTTGTAGTTCAGGGTCACGGCCCGAGTGGGCGGCGCCGTGGCCGTTCCCTACACGTTGGGTGGATGCGACGAAACAGTTGCTAGATATGAGTATCAAGAGCGCCACTGAACTGACAGTAAATCGCGAACGATGGCGAACTATAGTTCTCAAAACGATTGATAATATTCGTGTCGGCATTACTCTAGCTCCGATTTAATGCATTTTACGAGTTCACAACATGTCTGTTAAGACATTGTGACTATGATGATGATGATGATCAGAGGATTGGCTAAATTGCAAACGTAGCGACCCAAGCAATCCCATATTTTCAGGTGGCGATATATCACCTAGAGGCCAGAGGAGCACTCTGACCTCAGCTTCCTGTAGGAACATCATCGATACCCTTGCAATATGAGAACGTGCATTATCTTACCGGAAGACTCCCTCTTCGAGGCTTTGGACATATGGAACGGCAACTGATTCTAACACCTCATTCTTATAATATTGGGCCGTCATTGTGCCACGAATCACAAGTTAAATGACTTGCTGTTGAATGCAATGGCACCCCAAACCATCAAACCAATAGGACGGTGTACATGGCGCTCAACAGCAAACTGGAGATCATGTCGTTCACCCCGTCGTCATCTTACGCATTGGCGTTGGTCATGTGCCTCCTGACAAAACCTGGATTCGTCAGAAAAGACCGTCTGGTGCTACTCAGCATGCCATTGTCGGTGTTTTTGGCCCAATCTAACTGTTGGTGACGCTAACTTGCAGTGAGTGGAAGCACTAGATGCGGGCTATATGATTTGAAGCCCATTCCACACAGTCTGTGGTGCAAATGCAAAAGGTCCGCCCTATAGCTGTAAACCAAGCATCGGCAACAGGTGGAGTGAGTTGCATTCTGTCCAGGTGTCGTAGATGACTATCTTGCTAGTCCCTAATTCTTCTGCGTGCTCTAGAACCTCTAGTTCGCTACAGTGGCCCTTCTTCAATCCACGCGCACCATATTGCTACAACTGTAGCCAAGCGACGACCCATGCTTACAGCAGCAATTGCTCTGAAAGAAGCACTACGTTCTAGTTGGCCTTCAATTCGACCCCATTCAAAGGGAGCTAACTGCGTAAACTGGGGCTGTCGTCTTCTAGGGGACATCTGTATCCAACCAACTAATGTGTTTAAAAACTGCTCAAGATAAATATCAATAATGTAGAATGAGGACTTCTACTTTAAAGGCCTGGTCAAACAGAGAACGCGGCGGTCCGGCGTTCTCTAACAATACAATGGAACGCCGAACGCCGCGTTCTAGACCGCCGCGTTACAGCGTTCCATTGTATTGTTAGAGAACGCCGGACCGCCGCGTTCTCTGTTTGACCGGGCCTTTAATGTTCGAAGAATGAGGATGATGTGTTTTCGTTGTGCTGAGTGGACGAAATTGGAATGAGAATTCGTCAGTCCTCTTCTGCGGAGTGCAGATGTATGCTGTATCCAATTTTTCATCTTTTTTAATTAAAATTTAATTATGTGTCTGCGTTGTATAAAAAATGTTCGTTGAATTTTATTGCTGTGGGCAGTGTCTTTAGCTATATCTAGCGATACTCTTGCCATGTTGTTTAATACAATGACAACTTCGACATTCTGATGCCGAATGATGACTATATGTTAGTCGGAACGTCACATGGATAGAGAACAATAAGAAGTTTTTGTTTTACTGTGCTAACCCTAAAAAATTACAACTAAGTTCATCACAGCAAGGCAAAATCGTTAGACAACAAAATAAATTGTGTGTGGCCTTCTTTATAAGATAGACCTTTTAGTGGAGGTATACATCTCGTGACAAGACTGACAGATCGCGATGCAAGTACTTGTGGTGTCTCAGACCTTTTTAGGAACACACAGCCAACAACAATATTATCAAATTGGGGAAAAAGTTTGTTGGGAGCATTATAGAATGACTATTCTGCTGTCCCATTGTGTTTTTCGGCATCTTATGCAAAAGCAACGAGGGAGGTCAACCATGAACGCACCGCTTTTCGTTTTGGCATTTCTAGCTGCCAGAATTTTCCCCGCTAGGATAAGCAATATTAAAGTTGCATGAGGAGCCGAGCGCCCGAAGGTGCCAATAAAATTCACTCGCAGATCTGAGCACAATGTAGGCTTTTTACGGCTTTGCAAGCACACGTTTGAATATTTTGTTTATGCTGCTTCATACTTTGTTTGTTTTTGCCAGTCAGCCAGCTCAGGATCCCGGAGTTTCGTTGAAAGAGTATACTAAGGAACGAGCATTTTCCGAGTAAAATCCTGCGCCTTTTTGTGAAAATTTTTCAAGGATATTCTTTTCTTCTATAGAAAATATTCATTCAACTACACGCCTCCAAAATCTTTTTTTAGTGTCACCACAGGTAGAATAGCAATATCTAGAATATGTTTGCGAGTGTTTGCCAAAATTGCCTGTGAAACATCCCAAAGCCAAAATCTCGCGCACAAAGCATTAGTAGGATTCAATACTCAATACTAGGTAAAAATTCTACTTTGAAATCGGCACGAGTTCAAATTCTTCAATGTCATTAAATAGAGCAAACAGGTTCGAAGTGGTCGAATGTGTGGCTGGCACTATTCTCTGTCCAGCGAAGAAAAAGAGTGATCACGCGCAAGATGAGTGAATTCCTGTCGCCTGGCCGTAGCCAAGCTTACACCACAGCAGACCGCTTCTTGTGGATGGCGTTGTGCCATAAGGAATTTAAAATAATTTTGGTTATAATCGTTTATTTGATACCAAAACCTGGACGTTCCATTCTACACTTTGCATAAATGTCCTAATTAAACCACTGTTCACATTTTGGCGACATCTGTAGGCAAGTTCTTATTCCATATTGTCAAACCAATAACCTCATGGAGAAATTCATTAATATCCATCCAGCGGAGAAACGGGAAAACAGGAGGGCAATGAGTGAGTTCTCTTGGCTTGGTTAGAGGCATTGACTAAAGAAGTACTTCTTTAGTCAATGTCAGAGGCAAGCTTAGTCAATGTCAGAGGCAAGCTTACACCAATACATAAGCGCACGCCTGGCTCCGACAAATTTGGAGAACAGGCCACCTTTCCTGAAGAATCAAATACACAGCTCTTTGTCGACGCCTCCTCATAATATGGCCGTGGTCGTATTGTGGTCTTTCGCTGGATAAATATAGCAGTGAGTAAGACAGAAAGAATTCTACTCGCACATCTTTCACATGTTTATTAAACATGGAAAAATTGATGCTCTCTACTTCCGTCAATCGACCTATGGCGCACTGATGATCGCTAATAAGCGTGAAACAGCTGTCTGCGTACTGGTGGATTGACGGAGGTATAGAGCAACCCTCAAATATAGTAGTATTATAATCCACAAGATGTGAGATATACACCATTATTGAAAAACTATAAGTTGCTAGATGAAATCTGATATCAAAACTGTACAAGATTAGGTTGAACGTATTCCTTGAAGGTATAATCGTCGGCATACCAGGTAGCGGTATTTTCGATATTTGATTAGAATATGAAGCTAGGATGAGTACGCAAAAGCAAGTTGGTTCCTGCTCATGTAAATATGTGAATACAAACAAAAAAAAACTCATATGGTCTAAATCCAACAATGGTCATAATATTAAGCTTGTCTTCAAGCTCATTCGCGTTTTGCATAATCATCTCTCATTTGAAAGAATCTCCAAAGACAAGATTTTGAAGACATCTTGAAAGAAGTGGTAGTGATTCAGATTCAGAGATTGAGGAAAAAGAACTTTGTTAAACTCACCGTACTTCAGCTTATTTGGGTAGATAGGTGTGGTCCATTTCTGCTAATAAATCTTATGGTTGCTTTGGTAATTTTTTCCTATTTTTATTTGAATATAAAAAACTATAATAAGAGTGTTTTTTAACTAGTACAGTCCAGAAGGCAGCTTAATACACAACTAATTTTCTCAAAACAACAGATCGGTGGTTCACGCACTTTTGTATAACACCGTCCATTTGTCGTTCCTGGAAGGACTAACTGTTACCGTCGGTGATTACCGTGTAAACAGGTCTCGGAAATATCGAGAGCACGTCAACACCATGAATTTTTTGCGCTCTTTTTCTTCGGTAGACCGAGTACCGTAATGCATGGAAAATGGAAATGGAAAATACTTTAATAGTTGTAAAAATGGTGGAAGTACCAATCTACAGACGCGACGGACGTAATGGTTGTCGTTGCGTCACATCCACCATAATTTTAAGTACTGGCATCCAATACTAAAGCCCTATTACTTAAGCACTCTTAAGTGTGGGGGTCTTTACTTTGCTTATTTTTGCTGACATGGGGGGTGGAAGGATCTATATAATGATTACGGCAGCAGGAGTCCGAAAGTCCGAAATTTTCCATCTTTGTTAAACGAGATTGAAACTCAAAACTGCGGCCGGATTTATCAATAGTGTCCTCAAACCATTTAGGACCCGAGGTTTTGTCCTCTTAGAAGATCAAATAAAGATTTTAAACTTTTTGCGGGTGAACCTCAGGATCTGAGAGTCCGAAATTTTCCATTTTTGTTAAACGAGATTGAAACTTAGAACTGCGGCCGCATTTATCAATAGTGTCCTCAAGCCATTTAGGACCCGAGGTTTTGCCCTCTTAGAAGATCAAATAAAGATTTTAGACTTTTTGCGGGTGAACCTCAGGATCTGAGAGTCCGAAGTTTTCCATTTTTGTTAGACGAGATTGAAACTCAAAACTGTGGCCGGATTTATCAATAGTGTCCTCAAACCATTTAGGACCCGAGGTTTTGCCCTCTTAGAAGATCAAATAAAGATTTTAGACTTTTTGCGGGTGAACCTCAGGATCTGAGAGTCCGAAGTTTTCCATTTTTGTTAGACGAGATTGAAACTCAAAACTGTGGCCGGATTTATCAATAGTGTCCTCAAGCCATTTAGGACCCGAGGTTTTGCCCTCTTAGAAGATCAAATAAAGATTTTAGACTTTTTGCGGGTGAACCTCAGGATCTGAGAGTCCGAAGTTTTCCATTTTTGTTAGACGAGATTGAAACTCAAAACTGTGGCCGGATTTATCAATAGTGTCCTCAAACCATTTAGGACCCGAGGTTTTGCCCTCTTAGAAGATCAAATAAAGATTTTAGATTTTTTGCGGGTGAACCTCAGGATCCTGGAGTACGAAATTTTCCATTCTTTTTAAACGAGATTGAAACTCAAAACTGCGGCCGGATTTATCAATAGTGTCCTCAAATCATTTAGGACCCGAGGTTTTGTTCTCTTAGAAGATCAAATAAAGATTTTAGATTTTTTGCGGGAGGACCTCAGGATCCGGGAGTCCGAAATTTTTCATTTTCGTTAAACGAGATTGAAACTCAAAACTGCGGCCGGATTTGTTAATAGTGTCCTCAAATCATTTAGGACACGAGGTTTTGTCCTCATAGAAGATCAAATAAAGATTTTAGATTTTTTGCGGGTGAATCTCAGGATCCTGGAGTCCGCAATTTTCCATTTTTGTTGAACGAGATTGAAACTCAAAACTGCGGCCGGATTTATCAATAGTATTTAGGACCCGAGGTTTTGTCCTCTTAGAAGATCAAATAAAGGTTTCAAATTTTTTTCGGGTGGACCTCAGAATCCGGGAGTCCGAAATTTACCATTTTCGTTAAACGAGATTGAAACTCAAAACTGCGGCCGGATTTGTTAATAGTGTCCTCAAATCATTTAGGACACGAGGTTTTGTCCTCATAGAAGATCAAATAAAGATTTTAGATTTTTTGCGGGTGAACCTCAGGATCCTGGAGTCCGAAATGTTCCATTTTTGTTAAACGAGATTGAAACTCAAAACTGCGGCCGGATTTATCAATAGTGTCCTTAAGTCATTCAGGACCCAAGGTCTTGTCCTCTTAGGAGATCAAATAAAGATTTTAGATTTTTTGCGGGTGGACCTCAGTATCCGGGAGTCCGAAATGTTCCATTTTTGTTAAACGAGATTGAAACTCAAAACTGCGGCCGGATTTATCAATAGTGTCCTTAAATCATTCAGGACCCAAGGTCTTGTCCTCTTAGAAGATCAAATAAAGATTTTAGATTTTTTGCGGGTGGACCTCAGTATCCGCGAGTCCGAAATTTTTCATTTTCGTTAAACGAGATTGAAACTGAAAACTGTGGTCGGATTTGTTAATAGTGTCCTCAAATCGATTAGGACCTGAGGTTTTGTTCTCTTAGAAGATCAAATAAAGATTTTAGATTTTTTGCGGGTGGACCTCAGGATCCGGGAGTACGAAATTTTCCATTTTCGTTAAACGAGATTGAAACTCAAAACTGCGGCCGGATTTATCAATAGTATTTAGGACCCGAGGTTTTGTCCTCTTAGAAGATCAAATAAAGGTTTTAAATTTTTTTCGGGTGGACCTCAGAATCCGGGAGTCCGAAATTTACCATTTTCGTTAAACGAGATTGAAACTCAAAACTGCGGCCGGATTTGTTAATAGTGTCCTCAAATCATTTAGGACACGAGGTTTTGTCCTCATAGAAGATCAAATAAAGATTTTAGATTTTTTGCGGGTGAACCTCAGGATCCTGGAGTCCGAAATGTTCCATTTTTGTTAAACGAGATTGAAACTCAAAACTGCGGCCGGATTTATCAATAGTGTCCTTAAATCATTCAGGACCCAAGGTCTTGTCCTCTTAGAAGATCAAATAAAGATTTTAGATTTTTTGCGGGTGGACCTCAGTATCCGGGAGTCCGAAATTTGTCATTTTCGTTAAACGAGATTGAAACTGAAAACTGTGGCCGGATTTGTTAATAGTGTCCTCAAATCGATTAGGACACGAGGTTTTGTGCTCTTAGAAGATCGAATAAAGATTTTAGATTTTTTGCGGGTGAACCTCAGGATCCTGGAGTCCGAAATTTTCCATTTTCGTTAAACGAGATTGAAACTCAAAACTGCGGCCGGATTTATCAATAGTCTCCTCAAATCATTTAGGACCTGAGGTTTTGTTCTCTTAGAAGATCAAATAAAGATTTTAGATTTTTTGCGGGTGGACCTCAGGATCCGGGAGTACGAAATTTGCCATTTTCGTTAAACGAGATTGAAACTCAAAACTGTGGTCGGATTTGTTAATAGTGTCCTCAAATCATTTAGGACACGAGGTTTTGTCCTCTTAGAAGATCAAATAAAGATTTTAGATTTTTTGCGGGTGAACCTCAGGATCCGGGATCAGGAGTTATTTACTTTTTTACCCATATGGCACTAATGCATTGACACTTGACTAGAAAACGAAATGCATTTTTGGGGATTCCGACAAATAATGATGACGTTTAGACACAGTAGGGCACACCTACATAGAATTTGTTTATATTCTTTTGCGGTCTATCAATGTGCGTTATGGCAATAGGGTAGTTCAGAGCTTTCAATATACACAATTTTCTCACAAATTTAAATTATCTTCACCTTTGAAGTATAGGTTGTTTCAGGGCATTACAGTCCTCCATCTTAAACTTATTTCCTTATGTCTAGAATTATATCTGCTGCTTGCCTTAACAGAACAATGCATATAGAAATGTTTACGTAAGCATCTGGAGGGAGGAAGGGTGAGAGCTTACTTTTGGTGAGGGGGGAAAAATAGTTTTAGTAAGTCTGCTTACGTTATACTTGAATTGCCCCTATGATATGTTTGTTTTGTGCTTATAATATGTCAGCGGCAACATTTTTAACATCTAGAATTATTGGGATTAAATAAAATGGTACCTGCAGTAAGTAAATCTCTGAATCCACTTACCAGTATTGTATCTTAGCCACACGCACTGTGCTGTGAAGAGTTAACGATCCAGATAAGCTAGTTCGGCCATATCTGCAACAAGACAGAAATATGTGGATAAGTTATAAGTGAACAGCGGTTGCAGAAAGCTAAACATTTGAAGTGTCTATCTTTCAGCCTGCTTGATATCATTTCCGTCACATCATAGTTACAATATCTTAACAGACATATTGTGAACTCGTAAAATGTATTAAGTCGGAGCTAGAGTATTGCCAACACGAATATTATCAATAGTTTTGAGAACTATAGCTCGCCATCTTTTGCGATTTACTGTCAGTTCAGTGGCGCTATTGATACTCATACCCAGCAACTGTTTCGTCGTATCCACCCAGCGTGTAGGGGAACGCCGCCCACTTGGGGCGTGACCCTGAACTACAAGTTTCTCCATATTATCGCTTCTGTGTACATGTCCGAAGAATGTAAGCATTCTCGTCAACACAATGGAGGATAGTCTCTTTAGATTACCGAGCTCATCCAGTAAGGAAAGGTTAGTTCGATGGGCGGTATAAGGAACTCTCAGCATTCTCCTCCACGTCCATATTTCGAAAGCATCTATGCGAGCTCGATCTGCCTTTTCAGCAGTCCAAGTTTCCGAGGCATACAAAAATATGGAGAGCACAAGAGACTGAACCAGCGACATTTTGGTCACTTTAGTGATATTATGGTCACGCCATATTTTAGTAAGATTTGTCATAGCCACATGTGCCTGTTGAATGCGCCGTCGAATTTCATTTTTACAGCTACCCGAATTGTCGATCAAAGAACCGAAGTACACAAAACTTTGAACTACTTCACAATGGCCTACTGACTTTGAATTGATGCACCATGACGAAATTGCTTCTTCCTTGCTACTCATATAAATTCACATCCCATCGTATTGGCTATACCGATCGGTGTCAGCCACTCTCAGTACTGGCTGTTGGTAATAACTCACCCCCACGTGGCTAAAGCAACAGAATTTGATCAATTTCAATGCTTCCTGCATTTCAACTTCAGATATGGTTTACACCAGAGCTCTATTTCATGAAGTATTAGGTGACCCGACAGACGCTGTCCCACCTTAGCTATAAATATTGAAAATGATCTTAAATCCGCCACAAATAACAATTATTTAAAAAGCATAGTGTTCATTGAAATACTTTTTGATATTCAACATGTTTTGTTTTTGGGCGTGTAAATAAATAAACCACCTAGTGTTTCTCATACAGCAACTCTATGAGTCTAATTCGGCTCGTGTAAGAATTGATGGTAACCTGTCTAGTCAAACTGCAACCAGAAAAAGAGTTTGTCAGGGATGTGTATTATCTCCGATGTTATTTAACATTTACTCTAAATTTGTGATGAGACATGTATTGGACAAATGGAATGGCGGTATAGCTATTGGCGGAAGCAAAATATCGAACTCAAGGTTTGCTGACGATACAAAACCTTATGGCTGCTCTCAGGAAGAACTAGTAGCTCTATTAAACATCTTAAAACAACACAGTGCAGCGTATGGTCTTGGTGTTAATTACAACAAGACCAAAGTTATGATCGTAGATAGAGAGCACGATAGTTATCGAACAATAAAGTCAGTAGGCCGTTGCGAAGTAGTTCAAAGTTTAGTGTACCTCGGTTCTTTGATCGACAATTCGGGTAGCTGTGATAGTATTCGGCGGCGCATTCAACAAGCACGTGTGGCCATGACAAAACTTACTGAAATATGGCATGACCATAACATCACTAAAGGTACCAGAATGTCGCTGATTCAGTCTCTTGTGTTCTCCATATTTTTGTATGCCTCGGAAGCTTGGACTGTTAAAAAGGCAGATCGAGCTCGCACAGATGCTTTTGAAATATGGACGTGGAGGAGAATGCTGAGAGTTCCTTGTACCGCCCATAAACTAACGTTTCCATTCTGGATGAGCTCGGTAATCCAAAGAGACTATCCGCCATTGTGTCGACGAGAATGCTTACATTCTTCGGACTTATACACAGAAGCGATAATATGGAGAAACTTGAAGTTCAGGGTCATGCCCCGAGTGGGCGGCGACGTGGCCGCCCCCTACACGCTGGGTGGATACGACGAAACAGTTGCTGGATATGAGTATCAAGAGCGCCACTAAACTGACAGTAAATCGCGAATGATGACGAGCTACAGTTCTCAAAACTATTGAAAATATTCGGTTCGGCAATACTCTAGCTCCGACTTAATGCATTTTACGAGTTCACAACATATCTGTTAAGACATTGAGACTATGATGGTGAAATAAATAAACAACTTGACTTCATTTTTTTATATATAGTATGGAATATTTGTGTGGGCAGTGGTCTGTATGGTACATCTTCACAGGAAGTCTCCCCGGTGTGATCGATTAAAATTTAACGACTTCTCCCATCCACAGGTAGCGCGTAGAACACATCCATGATGAAACTAAGAGCGTCGGATTGCCGGACAGACAAAAGAAGGACAACCGACAAAGAAGGCGACTCGTTTCAATCTACTGGGTCGCGTCTGCAGAACACAGCTACTCGAATTCCGAATGTTTCGGTGGGTAATAGCTTCCTTGAACCCGTCTATTTACTCGGCAGTCTTCAGGGACGTTTTATTCGGGAAATACGACGGAGTAGTACGACATGAGATTCGAAAAGT
This sequence comes from Callosobruchus maculatus, assembly GCA_951848785.1. Classification (NCBI taxonomy): domain Eukaryota; kingdom Metazoa; phylum Arthropoda; class Insecta; order Coleoptera; family Chrysomelidae; genus Callosobruchus; species Callosobruchus maculatus. The sequence continues at coordinate 6,681,707 of CATOUR010000083.1, forward strand.
TCCATTTGAAATACGTCGTATACACTAGTGCATTCTAAGGTGTTTTTTTTTTGGTCCATTTTCACCGTTTTCTCTCTTGGCAGCCTTGTCACGTATTTGCTTCCATTTGCTTCAAAAACAAACTGTTATAAAATAGACTGTTACCGTTTCACTTCCAGCACTGGAGATAAAGTATTGTAATGGTGAACATTTTCGATATAAAGATCATATGTACTATATAGGGTGGGCCAACGGTAGACTGTGAACTTGCTTAACATATTTCAGAAATCTTTCACTTGATCATGTCAAGGAGCTTCGAAAACTACAATACAGGGTGCTTCATATCAAACTTATATTCTTTCAAATAGATTCCTTGGTAATTCTAGCGTGACTCTAATCATACATGGGACTTTAAGCGAAGAGTTTAGGCGCAGATCAACATTTTTGGTGCAAGTATACAGGGTGAGTTTTTAGTACCGGCTCGGTCGATACCTCCACTACTGTAGAAGTTAGCGAAAAAAATTTCACATAAAGGTTGCAGCCACGGATATGCTCCTTGCTTAGACAATATTTAGATTTATACAGGGTCATCCATAACTGGGTGGTGATGCAAACATACATTTTTTTAAATGAGACACCCTATATATTATTCCATTTTTAGATTTCACTAATAATTTCTCTTCTCACAATATAGGGTATTATAACATTATACAGGGTATTCAAAAGTTATGACCATTTTTATCTCCAAATCGCTGTCGAACGTACTGTATATCAAAAAGTAATGAATCAGAAGTTATTTTTTTACATAAAGAGATTAGAAATATCCTCTAGTTTCAAAATCGTCTATAAAAAAGACCGCCACGCATATTCGTATACAGGGTGATGTAGAATGCAAAATCCAGGTTTTCTTTAAATTATAAGGTCATGATAGTATTTGATGAAGTCAAACCCTGAATCATGGAGATAATAAGGTCAAGTATGCTGAGGAAACAATATTGTAGGCGTGATGCATAAATATTATCAAGCAGATTTACAGATAGGCTTTGAAAATTTGACAGTTTTCATAACCTGGTCAATAATTCCGTACTGTGTGAAAAACGAGCTTCAAAAATTAATTTTTCCATTGAGGGTACTTAGGAGAATCTTTGAGAAATTGCCTACTTGCCTCTAGAATATATTAACTATGAACAGCAATATCCAGAACGGAGGCACTCTAAAACTAATGCGTTTGAAAGATTGAAGCATCGTTTTATTTGGACTGTGTCGCTTAACATTTCATAGCCTACGTGATAGATCTGCTTGATAATTATGCATGACGTCTATAAAATTGTTTCCTCAGCAGACTTGTCTCGTTAATTAGGTTAATTCGGTGGTTTGACTTGATCAGGTACTATTATGGCGTTATATTTTAGGTGTTTGTTAAGCAAAAATAAAATTTGATGGTATTTTCTCAAAATAAATAAATTTTAGTGAACAAATAGAAGATATACTTAAAATTTGTAGAAAAATCGAATTATCTCAGGAAATGATGAATGCAACCATAACAAGTGCTATATAAAGATGAAAGAGCATATTAAAGGCAATTCTTTGGTTTAATAAAATATTTGGGGTTACGTTTGAAAAAAGAGAGAAAATCTAGATTTTGCATTCTACATCACCCTGTATACGAATATGCGTTGCGGGCTTTTTTTGTAGTCGATTTTAAAACTAGAGGATATTTTTTATTTACTCGTGTAAAAAAGAAGATGTTTAATTCATCAATTTTTGATATACAGTACGTTCATTGGACAGCGATTTGGATATAAAAATGGTCATAACTTTTGAAATACCCTGTATAATGTAACAGTACCCTATATTGGAAGTACGGAAATCATTACTGAAATTTGAATATCCCATTTAAAAAAATGCATGTTTGCATCACCACGTAGTTATGAATCACCCTGTATAAATCTAAGTATTTGCTGAGCAAGGAGGACATCCGTGGCTAGAACTTTTATGTACAACTTTTTTCGCTATCTTTCACAGTAGTGGAGTTATCAACCGATCCGGTACTGAAAACTCACCCTGTATATCAGAAGAAAATTGAATATCGCCGTTATTATAAAACTAGATGATGATTTGCGAACAAACGGTTCGTTACATACAGACACACTAGAATTCACCAAGAAATCCAAATATGCAATAATATACAGAGAGTTCTATTTAAAAGAATAGGTAAGTGAATATGATCATGATGACCATGACAGATGTCTGAAATGTGCTTTAGTAACCCCACTATTTTTCATCTGGTCCACCCTGTATGTATAAAGTACTGTCATCCGCAAAACTGTTGATTGGGTTTATATTATTAGAGATTAGATCATTGATGTGAAGGAGTAACAATGTTGGTGCCAATATCAATCACTGCGGGGTCCTAGTGTTGATGTTGACGAAAGAAGAGAAACCATTTAACATTTCTATATTAAATTATGTTTCTTTATCAATTAATAATTATATCTTATAGTGGGCCAGTAATAATAGGACCTCTGCAACACTGTTTTTGGAGCGACAGTTCCGAAGCATGATTTTTAGATATTTTTCAAGTTACCCTTTCCCATCATTGTGCGACAAAAACATAACTGAGCCTTATCAAAGGCTGTCAAGGCGTGTTGGTTAGTTCAGCGTCATGTACATTTTCTCATTTTATCCGACAAAATCCAATTTCGAAGATAGCCCTAAAGCTTTTTGACTTGCTTGAAAGGATGATCTGTGAAACTATGTCATCATCCTGCTCTTTCTCTCAATGATCACTACAAATCAAGGAAACACGCTCTTGTTTTGACAGAATTCCTGTACAACCAATACGCTACTGAGTCGCGTATTTATTAAACATAAGGCTACATTTTAAGGGAATATTCCTTGAATCACCCTTAGCATATATTCCCCTGTAAAGTTTTTTTTCGAACGCTCGCTTTGCTTGCTCGCTCTGAGTTGTCTTCATATTTTTAGTTTTTTATTATTGCTGCGCCGCCACTAACACAATTTCTAAAAACCATACGCGTCTTCCACCCTCGGCAGATTAATAATACTGAGTCAAAGTTTCATCAAAATCAATTTAACAATTTCCACTTTACACAATAGAACGATTTAAAGCAATACTCGATTCTAACTCGCTGGGTTTATGTAATAGGCAAGGCAGTGTTCGGATGGACCTAAAAAATGTATTATTCTGCTAGGTGTTACTTTCACAAATCAATGGCTGGCCTATCATGAATACAACAAATTTTCAGTTTTACAACCCTCCATCCCCCAAAACCACCCCAATTTCACCCCACCCAGAAAAAGTATAAAATGATCAAGAATTCCTAAAATGCCTAAAAATCATGTTCTGTGTTAATGAACATTTACTGCTGACAAGTGGCTTCGTTCGTGCTCTGTGTTCTTCACGTATCGTGATGCACTGTAACTGATTATAACTAAAATTATGAGCCCCTTATTTTGAGCCTGTATGTATGTATAAGTTTGGCTGTTTGACTTAAGTAAATAAGTCTTTACTGTACCAGGTTCAAATTGATCATTTTATCATATACTAAGTAGTAAGCAAGTGTTAGACCTTAATTTTGACTGAGGTATTAACAAACAATAAAACAGTCGTCAAATATTCAGCGATTACCGCTCTTCTTAGAGGTTAGAATAGTAGAATAGAATAGAATAGAGTAGAATAGAATAGAATAGAATTTATTGATCATAACAGTAGAAATAACGTATGTTGCAAAAGTTTTTAGAAGTTTTTCAAAAAATTAAAAAAATATCTCACAATAATATATTTAAACAGCAACAAGAACTACAAAAAATAACAATATTTCTTAATATAAAAATGGTATTAACGTACTGGTAATGGGCTATGATCATGATCTTCCATGGCTTGCAATTTTCTCTTAATGTTCGTCATTAGGTGTTGGACAGATTCTACATCAATTTCTCTGATCTTTAGCATTATTCTTTTTCTTAACTGCTGTTCGTTTTGAGCTTCCAAGCCATGGTTATAAACTTTGGCACTCAGTCGAGCTCTCGAGCTCAAAAAGTTTCGATAGGTCTTGCTGGAGGAAGATTGGGAGGGTTGTCGTTTCGTCGTACAAAAGGTATTCCGTGTTGTTCTAACCTGTTTTTCGTACGCAAAGCATAATGACTTGAAGCCATATCGCCAAAACATTATATTGGTGGTGGGTATTAATACAAATGAGTAGTTTAGGCAAACATCTTGGAGTATAGACTTCTGCGGTAACCGCTTCGCCCCTAACTCATCCAACATACGGCTGTGAAATACCGTTGTCTGATATAGCGCACCACACTAAACTTTGTTTTCAAAATTTTCTTTTCGTTTACATTTTACATTATCTGGACAGGCTTCAAAGTCTCTTGAATGGAAACCATCATTACCTTTGATTTCTGAGTTCGAAAATGTGAAATACTTTTCATCGTCGAAAATAATTTTTATGTTCCCAGCAAAATGAGTACGACGTAAATTGCGACAGCATTGAGGAATTCTTTCTTACTGATTTGTGGAAAACTTTGGACATTTTCTTCTTTTTCGGAATTTTAGGTTATTTCTCTTCATTTCTCTACAGATTTTGCTAGCACTGACATGAAAGATGCATTCGTTTTCGTGTTGAAGTTCCAACTCGATGTTCACTTCTGTTGACCATTCTCTGAACTGTAGCCGCATTCAACGCTCTTGGACGTCCACTTTTTGGTAAATTTATACAAGGAATACCTCCTTCGCATTCACGGATCGCTCGATAAATTGTGGCAACAGAAATGTTTTGATCTTGATATAGGCGAACTATTTCTTTTTTTTTCAAGTCATCCAACTAGACTGTAAATACTCTTCCGAATATCTAATTTGTACGACATTTTGACAACTTATATCATAACCAAAATGATTTTATTGTTACGCTTAGATGTTGACCGGTTACCATGATAACGATTTCTGAATTGTTTCCAACGGTGAAACTACCTCCCGAGTTTTGAAAAAAATTCTCAAAGCTTTTGCAACATACGTTAAGTACAAGAGATACGTCAATCATGCGAACAAAAAATAAAAACAATACATAATTTGAAAATTAATACATATAGAAATAGTACCCAAGTGCTCTCATGGCATTTGCAGGTACAACACGATGATCACAGACAAACTGGGGTATCTCTAAATTTTTTCAGTCATTTTAAAGCGGTTTTTTGTCAGGACTTTTAACAAAAACAGTCAGAGGATTTTACAAATCCATTCGCAATGAATTTTTCACTGATTAGTTAGTTTATACCCAGGCTGTCTGAGTACGTTGAAGTACGTTCATAGATCTAGTATTGTATAACACTCTTATCAACGGTCCAAAGGGCTAACAAAGTTTATACTTTCTTTTCAAAGAGCCACTCGTTATATCGTGCATTTTTAAAGAATACTATAGTTGCTTATGCCTCGTTAAACCTCAACAAAAGGGCGTCGACTGTCGACGACGGATGGAACTCCACAAAGGAGATAAAAGACGATAGCGACCTTTTCGTTTAGGGTCTGATCTCTCTTTTTGGGTTAATTGTGAATGCCCTACATGCACGCGCTGGGTAATTCTTGCGCTCCAAGGAGCACGTGGAGCTAGGAATTCGGAGACTTTTACTGGACTTTAGATACAGTGCTTACAACATTTTCATTAGCCAGTTATTCTTCTAGGTTTCAAAGTACACATACCTTTATAAATAGAAACTTTTCCACAGCTAACAGCTTTAAAGATTATAATAAGCTTGAAGACTAATACTGCCTTTATCAGTATAATTTTGGAATTTGTAAACATTGCAGTGGATATTCATTTTACCTCCCACGCCGATAGGCGAGGGGAGTATTGTGATCGCGAAAATTTTCGATTTTGAGATAATATACTTTTGGGCGTTTTATGATGCCTACATAACGAAAATCCACGTCACTCATTTCCGGCGGTCTGTCTGTCGGTCTGTTTGTCCGTCTGTCTGTTGGCGTTTTTCTAGCCTCCTAATCTCAGTAACCGCTGCATGGATTTTGATGAAATTTGGGTAGCGATATGGTGTGGGGTCGTAGTAGGTAATGTTGCTACATTTTTGGAAATCGGGGCATGGGCGGCGGAGTAATTAGCAAACAACGAAAAATTCAAATACTCCTCAAATTTCGTTTTTACGCGTTTTAGGGGTTCCTGATCGTATTTTCTACTTTTTTTTTGGGTGGGAGTGAAATTGGGGTAGTTGGTGGGTGGGGGGTTGTAAAGCTGAAAAATTTGTTCTAGCCATAATAGGCTGTCCACTGACCTAAGAGAGAAAGACCTAGCGGTATAATACACCTTTTTAGGTCCATCCGAACATTACCTTGTCTATTACAGAAACCACGGGACAGAGAATTTTCCGATGTATACATACGAGTATTGCTTTAGATCGTTCTGTATTTTATAATGTGGAAACTACTGAATTGATATTCATGAAATTTCGGCACAGTATTACTACTTTGGCGAGGATGGAAAATGCGTCTGATTTTTAGAAATCGTCTCAGTGGCGGTGCAGCAATATTAAAAAAACTAAAAATATGAAAACAGCTCAAACTTCGTTTTTAGGCGTTCTAGGGGTTCCTGATCATTTTCTACTTTTTTTTGGGTGGGAGTGAAGTTGGGGTGGTTCGGGGGTGGGGGGTTGTAAAACTCAAAAATTTGTTTAATTCATTCATTGACCTGTGAAAGAAGTACCTAGTAGAATAAAACACTTTTTTTGCGGTCGGGCGAGCGATGATTTGGTTGCAAGGGCATCTATACTATAGCTTCATGCTATGTGAAAATAATAAGATTGGTATCATAGGAATGTGTGGAAAGTACTGAGTCAATCAACTTTACTACATTTTTTCGCTCATAATTTATATGTAGCATTATTACTTGAAAGGTAGTGAAACCATGAAATATTTTATTAAAGCTATGTTTTCCAACTAATCTTTCAACAGTTTCTGTGTCATAACCATTGAATTCTTAAAACGTTGAATATTAAACTAGAGATGGTTAAATTCACATTTGAGATTCAAAATAATGGATAGTTGCCATTTCTGGATATTTTAGTCATACAAAATGGCAAAGGTAGCGTAGAATTCGATGTTGATAGATAAGAGACAAACACAATGCGTTACACAAGTAATGTTTAAGTTTCAAATTTTTGGTACATCGCTTTGTTTATTTTCTATCAAGTCACAAAACGTTTCTAAAGTAAAAGAAGATGACAAAGATGTTGACAGAGTCAATAGCTGTGACACAGACATTGGAATTGAAAAGTGACTAAGAACCCGTATAATGAATAAAAAATGTAGCCATGTTGATTGGCTCAGTAATTTCCACACATTACGGTGATACCAGTTTATTTTCCCATAGCTTAAAGCTATAGTCTGACATCCCCTTGCAACCAAATCATCGCCCACCCGACCAAAAGAAGTGTATCATGCAGCTATGTCTTTCTTCCACAGGTCAATGGATAACCTATTATTAATACAACAATCTTTTGTGCTTTACAATCCCTCACCCCCAACCACCCCAATTTGGCCCCCACTCAAAAAAGTAGGTAATGATCAGGAACTCCTAAAATGTTTTCCATATTTGCCATGGCATCAGAAAATTCCGTTAGTTTCTGTAATAGGCAAGCCACTGTTCAGATGGACCTAAAAAAGTGAATTATGACGCTAGATCTCTTCTTTCATAGGTCGGTGGACAGCCTATTTTTCAGTTTTACAACCCTTCACCTCCCAACCACCCTAATTTTACCCACACCAAAAAAAGTAAAAAAATTATAGGGACACTACCTACTACGACCCTACAGCATATCGCTTCTCAAATTTAATTACAACCCATGCAGCGGTTACTGAGATTACGAGGCTAGAAAACCGTCAACAGACAGAACGACAGACAGACAAACAGACCGACGGAAATGAGTGGCGTGGATTTTCGTGGGAAGTAAAAGACAGTTTGGAGCTATTCTGACAACTTTCAAGATTTTGTTAATTACCCTGGTACTCATTTATTGGAATACAATATATGTACATATCGCCATCTCAAATGCCAGGCCTTGTATGATGCTTTTACAATATTTTAAATGTTGAATGTATACATTACAGTTTAGCTAACCCAGCTAACCCAGGTACACATCCTTCCCGATTTTTAATAAATTTACCGCGACCCGACCTGCAGCATGCTTCCTTTTTCAATATACTGATTATTTTATACCTATAATTGGGATGTGACATTACAACTATTTTGACCCAATGCCACGATTTCATACCACCATGATCAAAATTCAGGTAATGGTTACTGCTACCAATTTTTAGTAAATAAAAAAAAAACATATTAGGTATCTCAAAATCGCAAATCTTCTCCATTTTCTTACTCCCGTTACCTACAGCACATCATCATCATCGTAGTCACAATGTCTTAGCATACATGTTGTGAACTCGTAAAATGCATTTACACACTTTACGAGTTTCTCTTGGGATATCTTTAAGATCTTTAATGCAGTAGTTTCCCACTTGTCTTCTGCATCCTCATGTCGTTGACCACATGGTATCTACTGATTCGTCCGCCTTTAGGGGCAATTTCTCACCCCAAGGACAAGACGGTGCCCTGACTCTTCTCAACTCGTCCACACGAAGCTGTTGGTTGAGAAGAGGTTACTGTTTATACCGACAGTAGTTCGGTGTTCCTTTTAGTCGCCTTTTACGACACGCAGGATATGCGATGGGAGATATTCTAACCCGCCCCCACACGGGCACCTACAGCACACTAAAGTAAAATATTAAAACTACCAGTATTGTGCCCAGTACAGGCCCCCCTCACATATCCTACCTCAACACCCCGTAAATATAAGGGCAATCTTAACTCCGACACCTTATCACTTCCGATCTATCCAGGTATCCCCTAGGGGTGCGGCATTAACACGCACCCCCTCCGGGCGATACCTTCAAATGGCGTGCAATAAATCGTGAAGGGCTGCTCCCCTTGCCATGCCGACGCCCAAGTGCTTGGACCGCCATTGACCCAGATTTCCGCACACGAGTCCAGTGACGTACGCAGGGTACACCCGGAAGTAGGGGTGGGCGATAATGGAGAAATTTTCAAAAAAATAAAATTTGGAAAATTCATTATATTTGATAGTCTATTTCTTCACTTGAAGAAAAAATCATCTGAATATTCCAAAAAACGGCGGAGTTATTCAATTTTATATTTGCGTAAAGCGACCGCGGAGGTCAAAATCTGTATGACGTCACAAGTCACATGTTATTAATTGTTCGCTGCAGCCACAGTTTGGCCGGGACTCCTCTATGCATACGCTGCGCTGTACAGTATGCGACATTTAGACTTGACTGGAACGGCGGTTTGTTGTAACGGGCAGACGCCAACATATTTTTGAAGTATGGAGGAAGGTTACGTTCGTGGTGATTCTAGTAATCTTCCTAAAGTGGATGACATGATTATGGACTTTTACGTCCCACACCGATAGGTGAGGGCAGTATTGTGATCGTGAAAATTTTCGATTTTGAGATAATACGCTTTTTGGGTGTTTTATGATGTCTACATAATGAAAATCCGCATAGCTCATTTCCGTCGGTCTGCCTGTACGCGTTTTTCTAACCACGTAATCTCAGTAACCGCTGCATGGATTGTTATGAAATTTGGCAGCGATATGCTGTGGGGTAGTAGTAGGTAATGTTCTTATACGTTTGAAAATCGGTGCATGGGCGGTGGAGTAATTAGCAAAAAACAAAAAATTTTAAATATTCCTCAAACTTTTTTAGGCGTTTTAGACGTTCCTGATCATTTTCTACTTTTTTGGATGGGGGTGATATTGGGGTGGTTGGGAGGTGGGGGGTTGTAAAGCTGAAAAATTATTGTATTCATAACAGGCCGTCCACTAACCTGTGAAAGAAAGGCCTATTGTCATAATACACTTTTTTGGCTATTACGGATCGTCGACTTAGAATTTTCTGATGTATACATGCGAGAGTATTGCTTCTGATCATTCTGTATGGTGTAACTACGAAACTATAGGATTGATTTCAATTAAATTTTCACACAGTATTACTAAAAACATAAAACTCAATTTTTTGTATTCATAATAGGCTATCCATTGAAATATTTGTTTGGTGTTTTTATAGTAGTTTTTATCGGTCTGATAGACACATTCTAATAATACGAGTACCAATAAACTGCAGTGTATTGTTTTGTCACCGTCGGAGTAGCCTAGCCAGCCTACCCTACTGAAAACAGGGAATAACAGCATGAACGAGGAGACTGGCGGCGGCGCGGTGGCTTGCGGGAGCAGCATCCTCGACAAGGCATACACAGGCTTGCGTTGTGTCGTGTGACGTGTGGCGTCACAACGGCTTCGCGCGGAGGATACGGCAATTCAAACTTTGAAGGACTATAACTTTTCTATTAATGGAGATAATTACAACATTTTTTCGCCGTTGTTCTCTAACTCTTTAGGACTATCTGATTAACTCAAATTTGAAAAAATGGAAACTTCCTCATTATCGATCGTTTGGAAAACATCGATAATTCACGTTCGATGGTCGATGTTTTTAGCATCGATGTTGTTAACTTGAACCATCGATGAAAACATTGATGTTCTACAAATCTTTCCAGCGATGTTTTGCTGAAAATTTTAATTACAAATTGAAAATATGCAGAAAAGTAAACTTAGCGGGTCTGCAATTTTCTGGTCTTCGGTTTTGCTGCATGATTTAAAATACCAATCGAACGCGCTTTGGGTACCTTTGTAGAGGTGTGCAATGTGCGTCCTAGTTCCTTTCAGTGAACTAGTTCATAAACGAATTACTATTCTGTCCGAAAACAACACTGACGCGAAGGTGACCACAAGGTGACCGATTGATGCCAATACGAGTTTATGGGATAGGAGGGTATAACCACAAGATCCTAGATTTGGCCGATTGATAAAGCTACGGATAACGTCCTTGTTTTCTATATGAATTGTTTTTTTTGTCGTGTCCTATTTCAAATTGATTTGAGATGGACATTTGACATTAATTTATTGATTTCATCTTCTCAAATTCGCTAAAGTTGAAAAACAACTTTAGTTCCATCGATCGACCAAACATTAAAGCTTGGGATTATAGTCTGATTAGGAGCATTTGAGTAACTGTTTTTTAAACGTTTTAAATTAATAAATTTGTTAGTTTATAGCTAGTTTCTGGTAGTTATTATTTCCTGTTTTGTCACTATGCTGTTTTTTGAAATTTAAAATACTTAATAGTAAAATACGTATCATTATTTATTTCTAACATTAAAACTGAAGAATACCAGTAACCGAATATCGATGTTTTTGCGATGTTCGAACATCGATGTTTTGAATACGATATATCGTAGTTATCGACGGCAGACCGTCGATGTCAATATCGATGTTCAATATCGAAGTTTTCTTTCGATGTCCCATGCCTACCCGGAAGCATATACGCAATCTGCAGACGTACAAAGGATTGCTTATTTTGGGAAATTTTGGGAGACTTTATCAAAAGTTTTTCAGACGGGTCTCCATGAGCTAGAATAGCCAGCAGAATGGATGAAGATGACAGTGGACTAAGAAAAAAATATATTTTAACTATTTTATAAGGATTATGCAATGTGGGCTAATGAAAATTCACTTTAAGGGTCGAGGATATAGGGCGCGGAATTCAGAATCCAAGAAAATACGTATTCCCATGTTAGCGAGGAGGCGTGGCCGCCAGTTCCCTTTCTCCAGTATGTGTGACTAAGATGAGGGGAGGTAACTCCAAAAGTCTAAAGGTAAGATCAAAAGGTCCAAAGTTAAGGGTTAAAGGTCGCCATAAAAATGAATTTGGCATTTCGAAGCTCCTGACGTTACCTTACAGTAATGATTCAAAAAGCAGATTGAAGAAGAAAGCTCGCGCTTTGTCACACTGGTGGCCATGTTTTGACATCGTTTTTGGTTGTTAAATTATTAGAGACATTTGAAGAATGTATGATTTTGAATTACGCGTTTTTTTGCACACTAAAAAACTTTTTTGGAAAAATTGCTCTTAGATGTCTGGCAGACATGGGAAATACATACCTCTGTATAAATAAATAATACCCAGGCCCCTTAACAGACAAAACTGTACTGTAGCACTGGGTTCTTCATGAAAAGATATATCCCAAGCCACGCTCTTGAAGCACAATCGTGAATCGTATATTATGTACAAGGTGTAGAATAAAAATACGTTTTGGAATTGTATTTAATTTTTTTTATGGTCAGCCTCTCGCAAAGGCTGAAAACCTATGGCGCTGTAGAAGCGCTGCGAGAGGGTAAGTGTCGGTTTACATTAGATTTGAAATGCTGCAGGTTGTAGCCATCGGGAAACAAATTCCGACAAATGCGCGGCCTGTAAGGTAACAAGCCCTGTGAATCGTATTTAATTCACATGACAGTTAACCTGTTTTAGAAGCAGAAGTACCACTTTACTACTATACTACCTATACTACTATTGTATACAAAAGCAGTCAAATGTTGGGATTTTAATGGAGAAACTTACCAAGTAAGTTTATGCCTCCTTTTATTAAATCATATTTAAAGAATTCTACTTGCGTACCTTAGGAAAACTAAGGGGGCCGGGCTCTCCAGGACTTTGAATACTTTGAATACTCTAAATAGAACTCCCAGGTAGAGTTGTCACGTTTGGTTTTTTTATAGTGTGTTCAGATAGGTTCTAGAAGTTTTTTTTATTTATTTACTATTGAGAATCAAAATAAACGTTTCTTCAGCCTATATTTGGGTCAGTCCAGTCGATTGAAACCTCTCTTCACTTCGACTAAGTTGGTTAGGGAAGGTTAAACATTGCCAAACTTTAAAGCGGTCTAGATTTTCACCGGAATGTTTCCTCGGTTTGAAAGTGGTTGCGTTCGACGTCAAGCCAAGTTGATTAGCATCAACCTCAACACACAGGCATATACAAGGGGGAGGTAACAGGGGCAATTATCCCTCCCAAGATTTTCGAAAAAAAAACTCGATTCAACTTTGACTTATTTTATTTGACTTATTTATTTAAGCAATTGTCGCACTGAAACAAAAATCTTTTTTGCAGTAACTAAATTACAAAAGGGTTTGTTTTGCATTATTACAGTGATGCATATCAAATATATTTCCTATAATTCTACATAACCACATAATGAATGTCCTATATAACGTGGTAGCTTGAAACAAGAATTTACCTAACTTATTAATTATCTGGGGTACCTGTTTGCAGTGCCAATAAAATGTTCACGGATGATACGTATTATTTTTATTTCGTAAAATTAAAAATAATTAATGCATCAATAGATTTCTTATTTCATCTCCCTAAAATACCTGATACGCCACTGTTTTACTTGCTGTTTATATATTCTTTTTTATTTTAATACTATTAACATCTTCCTTTTCTCTTGCATCAACGTCCTTCACGAAGGTATTACAAAAAATGGTGAAAGCAGACACAACTTCATGCCCCGCTATCCCTCCCACGACTGAGGTCTGGATACGCCCCTGCCTCAACAGCTCAACTGGTTTGGTTAAGTTAGGTTAGGTAGTGAAACTTCAAAATACCGTAGTTTTTCACCAGAAGGTTTCCCCAAGTGGTCTCGCTAGAACGATGTCTGACCAAATTGTCATTTGACCTTTTGGAAACTACCCACAGGCATAGTTAAGTCCTCGAATCTGGGCCGGCTTAAGCTCCGCCCTATAGATGTATTTAAGGCAGGTTATTGTAATAAACTCGACAGAATATATTATTTTTGGGGGGAGGGTGGGCTAATTTCAATCTTGGGGGGCTAAGCCCAACTACCCTACGGAGAACTCATCATTTCGAATTATTCAGATCAAAGCAAGAGCTGAGCTCCTGTGGTACGCTCGTGCATAGTCCCAACTGCCCCAACAAAACAAGTAGCCAGGAGCTGGGTCCGCGCGATTTTTTTCACCAGACACGGGTAGCTATTAATCAATAGTATGTCCGTTCCGGACCGGATAATGGATGACCAGGATAAGAGAAAAGCCCCGCGGTGTATCGCTTATATAGGGCTACCGGAGAATCTATTACACAGCTCTACAAAAATCTGACAGAAGTAAGAATTTTACTAATTTACCTTTCACAGCAAATATGATGGGATGGGTATAATAATGTTTTTGCTATTCCGATACTTTCCTCACCTAATGTGTGGGAAATAAAAACAATATTTTATTAGCAAAGATTTTTCATATCCGTAGGTAGCATGCAACATCTGCGCGCTACAAAAAAGCATAGCGGTTCCAAAAGTTTCGAAAACCGATAAAATGCAATGTTTTAACAATAGGGTATGCACATAAAAATTAATTCCCGAAAGAAGGATTTAGTAAATATTTCCGATATCAACATCTTGTACCAATCTTATTCCAAGCATATACTTATTTTTCGTTTGACAAAAATCAAAAATTTCTGTTCTCAGATCACCATAAAGAAACGAAAATTGTTATTTGGCTTTTTATTAATAAGAAGCTTTGTGTTTTGGGTCGAAGTTTTGAGTTGCAGCTCATTTGAGGAAAATAAAAAATTTTAGATCTTTCAACAAATCGAAGACCTTCATTTAACTTGAAGATAAAACTTCGTGATTTGTATAATTTGCGGGTGCTGATGCAAATCGGGCCACAGTTATGAGTTTCAGTCTCGTTTGAGAAGAATCAAAAATTTCAGATCTTCAGGTTTACCTGAAAACCCTAAAATTTTTATTTGACCTTCTATTCATGAGAAGCCTCGTGTTTTGAATAATTTGAGGGTACTGATTACAAATCCGGTCGCAGTTTTGAGTTTCAAACTCATTTAAGGAAAATTTCAGATCTTTCAGATCTTCAGGTTTACCTAAAAAATCGAAAATATTTATTTAGCTTTCTATACAGATGAAACTTCGTGTTTTGTATAATTTTAGGTTGCTTGTTACAAATCCGGTGGCAGTCTTGAGTTTCAGTCTCGTTTGACGGAAGTGAAAAATTTCAGATCTTCAGGTTTACCTAAAAAATGGAAAATCTTTATTTGGCTTTCTATTAAGATGAAGCCTCATGTTTTGGAGAATTTTAGGGTTTTGATTACAAATCCGGTGGCAGTTTTGAGTTTCAGTTTCGTTTGACGAAGCTAAAAAATTTCAGATCTTTCAAATCTTCAGGTTTACGCGGGGGTTTACTTAAAAAAGCGAAAACCTTTATTTGGATTTCTATTAAGATGAAAACTCGTGTTTTGTATAATCTGAGCGCGCTGATTACAAATCCGGTCGCAGTTTTGAGTATCAGTCTCGTTTAAGGTAGGTAAATCAAAAATTTCAGATCTTTCACATCTTCACGTTTACCTAAAAAATCGAAAATCTTCATTTAGCTTTCTATACAGATGAAACTTCGTGTTTTGTATAATTTGAGGGTGCTGATTACAAATCGGACCACAGTTATGAGTTTCAGTCTCGTTTGACAGAAATCAAAAATTTCAGATCTTCAGGTCTACCTGAAAACCCTAAAATTTTTATTTGACCTTCTATTGATAAGAAGCCTCGTGTTTTGGATAATCTGATGGTACTGATTACAAATCCGGTCGCAGTTTTGTGTTTCAGTCTCGTTTGACGAAGCTAAAAAATTTCAGGGCTTTAAAATCTTTAGGTTTACCCGGGGGTTTACCTAAAAAAGCGAAAATCTTTATTTGGATTTCTATTAAGATAAAAACTCGTGTTTTGTATAATCTGAGCGCGCTGACAAATCCGGTCGCAGTTTTGAGTATCAGTCTCGTTTGAGGAAAATAAAAAATTTCAGATCTTTCACATCTTCAGGTTTACCGAAAAAATCGAAAATCTTTATTTAGCTTTCTATACAGACGAAACTTCGTGTTTTGTATAACTTGAAGTGCTTGCAAAATCAAAATTCTTTATTTGGCTTCCTATTGATAAGAAACCCGTGTTTTGGATAATTTGAGGTCGCAGTTTTGAGTGTCAGTCTTGTTCGACGAAACTAAAAAATTTCTTTCAAATCTTTAGATTTATACCAAAAAGTCTTTATTTGGCTTTCTGTTAAGATGAAACCTCGTGTTTTGGATAATTTAAGGGTGTTTATTACAAATCCGGTGGCAGTTTTGAGTTTCAGTCCCGTTTGAGGAAACCAAATATTTAGATATTTTAGATGTCTGGTTTACTTAAAAAATATAAAATCTTTATTTGGCTTTCTATTAAGATGCAACCTCGTCTTTTGGATATTTTAGGGTGTTTGTTACAAATCTGGTGGCAGTTTTTAGTTTCAGTCTCGTTTGATGAAACTAAACAGTTTGAGATATTATCTTCAGGTTTACTCAAAAAATCTAAATCCCTTATTTAGTTTTCTATTAAGATAAAAGGCTCGTATTTTGGATAATCTTAGGGTGTTTATTGCAAATCCGGTGGCAGTTTTGAGTTTCAGTCTCGTTTGACGAAACTAAAACATTTCAGATCTTTGAGATCTTAAGGTTTACCTATAAAACGAAAATCTTTATTTGGCTTTCTATAAAGATGAAACCTCGTGTTTTGTATAATTTGAGCGTGCTGACTACAAATTTGGTCGCAGTTTTGAGCATCAGTATCGTTTGAGAAAAATAAAAAATTTCAGATCTCTCAGATCTTCAGGGTTACCTGAAAAATCGAAAATCTTTATTTAATTTACGCACGTTTGGAGATGAGTCACTTTATTCAGCGAGATGGTCGAATATACATACTTCCTTCCTTCCAAGAGGTCTGGTAGGTCAAGGAGCTTTCTAGGACATAGGCTTTAGTGTCTTCTGTGTTGGTTCAGTGGTTCATTCACTACTACTACTGTAACCCGTTTGGCGACTCCCGTGAGGCTGAGGATACTAGCCTTTCCTGCAGCTTATCTCTATTCTTGAATCGCGAATTTTTTTCTGAAATGTGCATGTCTATCAGGATATCATGGAATGAAAGGTGCTTACTTACCCCGCAAGAGGGAGATAATTCAAATCATTTGATTCGCAGAAAAATCGAAAAGATGATGGCTACCGGCTGGATTCGAACCAGCATCTCCGGTAATTCAAGGCCGATGCGGTATCAACTACACCACGGTGCCCCGTTGTGGAGTTGATACACAGCGCCGATGACAAGGTATCGACTCCATCGACTTCATGAAATCCTGGCCAATTGGGGAGTCGTACCTCAGTTACAATGAGAACTGTCGTGCAAATGGCGGTGGGAGATTCACAATCACCCAACAGCCGACGAGATGTGCTTGGTTGACTGGAATACATGGTTCTCAGAGAGATACGGGGGACTGGTGGATGTCAGTAGAGTCGATACCTTGTCATCGGCGCTGTACATCGACTCCACCATGGGGCGCCGTAGTGTAATTGGTATCGCGTCGGCCGGAGACGCTGGTTCGAATTCAGCCGGTCCCCATCATTCTTCCGAATTTTCGGTGAACCAAATGACTTGATCTATCAGGATACTTTCTCGAGCAAGCGCCCTACTTTAGAACAATCTAGTAATCTGGCGAATGAGGCGCAAAGAGCCGGTGCAACTTCGTCATTGTATTCGTCCTGAAAACGGCAGCAAGACGTGCTCCAGTCAATGCGCGAATGGAGACGCCCCGCAATTTCATTCACGAGGCTTCCATTAATCCGTAAGCCGCACACATCATTGTTTCTGCGAACTCTAATCCATAACGCTTCGCTCATTATCCCGGTTCCATTATGTGTCAGGCTGATGTGAAGCGTAACTCTCTATAGTCGGCGTAAAAGGGAAGTTACACGTTACGTCTGTCATCAGTGCAGTCGAACACTTTGATCTCGAATTGACTGATGTGAAACTGAGGCACTGAAGGCCAGCCATCACATTACAAACGAGTCTGTCCTGGAGGAGTATGATGGGTATCAGAACGGCTTTCTATATTTTATTTTTGCAGCCATTATATGTGTTCACATTGTGGGTATTCCTTTGCTTATGAACTTTTTTTTGTGATTACACACAAATATGCTTATCTTTTTTTCCTCATGAAGCTGACAAAGCTACTTGCGCTTTAAATTTTGACTTAAATTATTTAATTATATATCAACTCGCTGAAAGATTGCCTTAAGCTAAACCCTCTCAAATCCTCTGTAAGTATCTTTGGTTAAAAATATATTCGGAATTCAATCAACTTACCCATCACTATCAATGATGACCTTATTGAGAGAAAGTTTGCTGTGAAGAACCTGGGACTAGTGCTAGATGAAGAATTAAGATTTAGCGAACACATTAAATATATTTTTTTTTATAAATTGCAGATAGCATACTTTAACCTAAAATTAATCTATCAAAACAGACAGTTCCTTACTAATAATGCGAAAAAGATGCTCTGTGAGTCTCTAGTACTATCTCAGCTTGATTACTGTGATATGGTTTATGATACATCTTTAACAGTTTTAGATGTATATCGAATTCAAAAGCTTCAAAATAGTTGTCGTAGGTTAGTTTATGGTATAAGAAAGTACGATCATGTAAGTCACAGACTAAAAGATGCAAACTGATTAAATATGAAAAATCGTCGCATTCTTCACAGTGCTTGTATGTATTTTTCACTTCTAAAGTCAAATGGACCCCAGTACCTTCTTGAAAATATGCAGTTTCGTATTGAATCACATAATGTAAACCTGCGATCCAAACATCTGCTTACCTAGCCTATACATAACACTGAGCAGTTTAAAAGATCCTTCTCTTACAATGTCGTTAAATTTTACAACAGTCTGCCGAATGATCTAAGAGCTATATCTAGTAAATCAGTGTTCAAAGCAAAATTCGCTCAAGCTTTGATCAGCCAGCAGAGTAACCAGTCAGTAGTTAATGTCAAACAATAGGCAGCTTCCGATAGTGTACAAAATTATTTAAGTTAGATATGTACTAAACCGTAAAGGTTATCTTGTGTTATCCTTTCTTTTTTCTTTATGGGCTTAGGTGGTAGAGCAGCCTTTCCCGTTAAGGGCATGTGCTGAACCTCGCTCTAATTAAAATTTTTAGTTATTTGTCTTATTACTTTATATTAATAAAGACATTTATTATTATTACGCTTTGGATTCTTGTGACCAAACGATATCCTTTTTCAGGAAAAGAGTTATCTGGGTGTACTTATATCAAATACATTATAAAAATAATGAACTTTATAGAGGGCGTTTAATAGAAGCGTGACATATGAAAGTTATGTTTTCTTAATGGAACACCCTATATACAAGGTATCCCACGACGATTAAGACAAGCAATATATCGTAACGGGGCAGTAGTAGCGAATTATAATTTTGGGGGTGTAAATTAGAGCAAATATAGTATCTTTTCTTATTACTGTGTCATCCAATGAGGCTTTAGCTTTTAATCACGCGACGTCCGATTGAACATTTTTAGTGGGACACCCTATATATTTGTGACTTTTTGTGTTCCTCCCGATAAAACAATTTCAACAAACTTGGGTTCTAATGTGATTAATTCAAGAGCTACAGGTACTTAAAGGATGGTACAACTACCATTGATTATAACTTATAACATGTACCCCTACAGTTAAATTACTTTGGTAATAATGGTTTCATAATGGTAGTGATACAGTCCTTTAAGTACCTGTAGCTCTTGAATTAATCACTTTAGACCCCAAGCGTGCTAGTTTGTATGGAATTGTTTTATAGGGAGGGACACAAAAACGTCACAAATATAAAGGGTGTCCTATTAAAAATTTTGAATCGGACGTCACGTGACCAAAAACAAATACCTCATTGGTTGGCACAATCAAAAGAAAAGATACTATATTTGCTCTAATTTACACTCCCAAAATTATAATTCGCTACTACTAAACTGCCCAGTTCCGATATATTGCTTGTCTTAGTTGTCGCGGGACACCCTGTATTATTGCATATTCAGATTCCTTGGTCAGTTCTAGTATGACCTTATGTATCACAAATAGAACTTGCAACGAACCGTTAAGGTACAAAACAGCATTACTGGTATACGTAGATATCAGAAAAAAATCAGAATATCGTAGCGATTATAAAACTTAGAAGGCTGTGACTTTGCCGTAAGCATGAAATGCGGCAGCCTGGGTTAGACGCTGAAATTTTAATTACGTCTGTACCTATTCCAACCATTTACCAAATTACACTGATATGTCATTTATTCTAAATAATAGAACCATAAACATTCAGAATCAAATGTGTGAATGTAAAATATATACGTGTTTGTATAGATCCTCACTTGCGTTGGAACATTCATATTGACTATATTTAAAAAATATAGATCCATTTCATATTGACATTGGCATATGTGGATGCTAAAATCAGTGGCTAGTGTAGTCCAATGAAATATTACACTGGACCTTGCGTTTGTCAGAGGACGCAATTTTATTGAATATACTCAATGTAGTGAGTTTTGACGCGCCTGGGCACCTTTGGAGCGCGGTATAACCCTCCAGAATTAATGAAATTGAAAAAATCTTATACAAAATTGACCCTCAGAGAACGATCTAAAAGACTGCTTTGAGGTATTTTTTGTAAAATGACAAAATAAAAAGTTATAGAGTAAAAAAGAAAATGTTTAACAACATTTTTGCACTTTTTGGATCATAACTCTTAAAATTTACAATTAATCATAAAACGTTACGTAAACAAAAATGTAGGCAAAGCAATTCGCCACAATTTATATTTTTACAATTTTTTGTGTCGACAACAGTTTCCGAGATATCGTCAAAAACACGTTTCCACTCCTTTATGGAAGAAGGCGGCCGAGGGACAAGGGTAGCAACCCCACAAACTTGGGGTTAAGCTCCGAATGACCCCCCCACACATGTATCCAATAAAATTGCGTCCTCTGACAAACGCAAGGTAAGGGTCCTGAAATTGTAACATTTCAATGGACTAGTGAGTTTTCTCGAAAACAGAATTTATTTCTCTCAGGTCAGGGGGTACCTCAGGGTAGTGCCCTCGGGCCACACATTTTTTTAATTTTTATGAATGGCTTAATTAAATACTTAGCCTGCAGAAAGCTACTCTTGTATGCAGATGATACTAGTATTATACTTTCTGACTCATAACCCAAATGTCTTGAAGAAGAAATCAATAAATCGGTTAGTGACTTCAAACTCTGGTGTTTCAAAAAAAGACTAATAATAAATACCGAAAAAATGGTTTTAATTGAATATCGTGTGAATCCTAGGATCCACTGACACTCAAGTTCAAACTTCAAGACAATACAATAAATTGAACCTTCAAAATCTGCTACGTTTCTGGAGATTGATTTTGACTATAGTTTGAAACGAACATATCAGATTCATTTTGTCTGTGGCAGGTTGGGAAAAAGCATGTATCTGATAGTGACGCTAAATTATAGGATGTTGAACATCAATGCGCGGCTAGATGTCTACTACTTCAGTTTATTTTTTGTAGGATAAGGTTGATTTGGATAAGCGAGCTGGAGAATGTACTGATGAAGAAGTGGAAAAAATTATCACTATTATATCTAATCCAAGACAATACAAGATTCCTGATTGGTTCTTGAATAGGCAGAAGGATATTATTGATGGAAAATACAGTCAGTTGGGATCATCAACACTGGATTCCAAGTTGCGTAAAGATTTGGAAAGGCTTAAGAAAATCCGTGCTCATAGAGGTATGAGGAATTACTGGGGTCTAAGGGTGAGAGGTCAGTACACAAAGACCACTGGAAGAAGAGGACGTACTGTTGGTGTGTCTAAGAAGAAGTAGAGATGAGTTTGTTTCTTTATAAAACCAATAAATATAAAAATAACCTAAAAGAAGCCCTTATCCTACAAAAAATAGCTGAAGTTCCTCGCAGTAGGTCAAAATACTTTACAAAAATATGTCTACTACGTCTGTGTACAGTCTATTCTATCATACAGTATTATTGCTTTGGGCAGTGCCAGCGATGTTTGCAGAGTGTTTGTGATAAAGAGAATGATTCGCACGATATCTAAAATCCAGTCTAGATCATCTTGTCGTGAAATATTTATAAAATATAGGATACTCACTGTGACGTGTGTTTACCTGTATAAGATCGTAACTGACATCTTTGAACATAAAAATAATTTTACCAATCATAAAGATCTTCATAGCTACAACACGCATAATAAAAATGACATTGTTAGGCCTGAAGTTTACCATATGTAGCTGGTATTTACGTTTTCAACTTTCTACCATCTGAATTGAAAAACTCAGGCTCGGTTGGGTTATTTAAGAGACGTCTAAGAAGCAACTTGCTAGATCGTGGCTTCTCTAATCTGAATGAATTTGTGGATTACTACAATGGTTCTGATAAACCTTTTGTATCTGTGTGATCTTCTTATGTCTTTCGTAGTATTCTAGCTATTTTAGGTTATTTTTTGTTTGTTTTGTATTTGTCCATTCTCTTTGCGTTACTATTTGCTTTGTCTTTTTAAGTCTATTTGATATAAATGTGTTCTAAATGTAACCTATCCAATGTCTAAGCTTGTAGATTTTATTGTATCAATACCAATTAACCTATCTACTCCTATCTATCAAATGTGGTTACAAAAATTTGTGCGTTCGCAAGGCGTATTATTTACTTAATTGATAAAAAAATGAATTAGATATGTACTATGTAAGGTTTTCGCGGCCATCGTCCAATGAATTTGTACTTCTTGGGTTTTTTAGGCTGGCGTCGTTTAGCGTTAAGGCTTGACGTTTCGCCACCACGAGTGGATGGCGTCTTCGGAAGCTATTTCACTTTGGCGACTTCCAAAATACTCGTACATGAAATAGATATCTCAATATTGTCTACCTCTGTAATCCATAATTTCTTGTATGTCACGGACTGAGAAAAAAATACGAAAAAAAATCATAACTCAAAAACTACAAAAAATTGTTAAGCATATACAGAGGGTGATTGAGGTATTTCTATCTGTGCTCTATCTCTGGACGTACGCCTGACACTATCTTTTGAAACACCCTGTAGTTTTCAAACTTAGATCTACGGAGTAAGTCTTCATTGTCTTCCAACTTCTGAAACCGGATTTATCCGCTCTTGCTGCTTCGGACGCTCAACAAGAACAACACCAGCAATTATTTCAATTAGCGGCACCGACGGGGCATGAAAGGCGAGCCGTGTCTATCTATTGTTGCGCCTCCGACACTAGTGTCGTTCGTGTCGCCGAAGTCACGTCATTCGATCTTCGGCCGATACAGCAGAAACCGGAGCCCGAAGTTCGAAACTGCTCGTTACTCATTGACGTGGCGTCTAAAGCGGCCCACATACTCTCCGGAAGTCCTCAGAGGAAAAACTGCACCGTCCTGGCCTCAAGGATTATCGGAGCTATGTGGAGGTTCGCCAGACTGTACAGGCCGCCGGATGTGGAATTGAAAAACCATTCGATTGCCTGCGCAGTCCGTCTTTTGATGCCATACTTGCTACATCTGAACTGAACTGAAAAGTTTCCTGAGCATATGTGAAGGAGGGAGTATTCAGGCAAGGCAATGCAAGGGCCTTCAGGCCAGGCTTTAAGCGCTTTAAGCGGCCCAAAGATGCTCCAGAAATCCTCAAAGGAAAAACTGCACAATCCTGGCCTCAAGGATTATCGGAGCGTATGTGGAGACTCGCCAGACTGTACAGGCCGCCGGATGTGGAATTGAAAAACCACTCGATCGCCTGCGCAGGCCGTCTTTTGATGCCATGCTTGCTAGATCTGAACTGAACTGAAAGGTTCCCTGAGCGTCTGTGAAGGAGGGTGTATTCAGGCCAAAGTGCAAGGGCCTTCAGGCCTGGCTTTAAGTGCTTTAAGCGGTTCACAGATGCCCCGGAAATCCTTAGAGGAAAAACTGCACAGTCCTGGCCTCAGGGATTATCGGAGCGTATGCGGAGGTTCGCCAGACTGTACAGGCCGCCGGAAATGGAATTGAAAAACCATTCGATCGCCTGCGCAGGCCGCCTTTTGATGCCATGTTTGCTAGAACTGAACTGAACTAAAAGGTTTACTGAGCATATGTGAAGGAGGCAGTATTCAGGCCAAAATGCAAGGGCCTTCAGGCCAGGCTTTGAGCGCTTTAAGCGGCCCACAGATGCTCCGGAAATCCTCAGAGGAAAACTGCACAGTCCTGGCCTCAAGGATTATCAGAATGTATGTGGAGGTTCGCCGGACTGTATAGGCCGCCGGATGTGGAATTGAAAAACCATTCGATCGCCTGCGCAGGCCGCCTTTTGATGCCATGTTTGCTAGAACTGAACTGAACTAAAAGGTTTACTGAGCATATGTGAAGGAGGCAGTATTCAGGCCAAAATGCAAGGGCCTTCAGGCCAGGCTTTAAGCGCTTTAAGCGGCCCACAGATGCTCCGGAAATCCTCAGAGGAAAAACTGCACGGTCCTGGTCTCAAGGATTATCGGAGCGTATGTGGAGGTTCGCCAGACTGTACAGGCCGCCAGATGTGGAATTGAAAAACCATTCGATCGCCTGTGTAGGCCGTCTTTTGATGCCATGCTTGCTAGAACTGAATTGAGCTGAAAGGTTTCCTGAGTGTCTGTGAAGGAGGGTGTATTCAGGCCAAAGTGCAAGGGCCTTCAGGCCAGGACTGTGCAG
This sequence comes from Callosobruchus maculatus, assembly GCA_951848785.1. NCBI lineage: Eukaryota > Metazoa > Arthropoda > Insecta > Coleoptera > Chrysomelidae > Callosobruchus > Callosobruchus maculatus. Next base: position 6,706,296 of record CATOUR010000083.1, read on the forward strand.
TTTTTTTTCTGAGGACTTCCGGAACGTCTGTGGGCCACTTAAAGCGCTTAAAGCAGTCCTCAGAGAAAAAACTGCACAGTCCTGGCCTCAAGGTCTCGGCTTCTTCGGACTGTACACTGTACAGGTCGCCAGATGTGGAATTGGAAAACCATTCGACATTCGATCGGCCTGCGCAGGCCGGGACACTAGATTGTCAATAGCATTACATGCTTCAGGAATTATGTAAACTGGGGAGATATTATCGTTGACGATTTCAAATCTTCGCAACTTCTTCCAGTTGCTAAAAACCATAATTTTGCCGTTTGTCTCTCATGAGGCGAAATAGCTCGTCGCATAATAGTATCATTTTTTTAATTAATGGTGTAACCATAACTAACAGCTTCATATAAGTTTCTTCATCCATCCTCAAATAGTTGTCCAATCTTTTCGCGTTACTCCTGATTCTGATTGTTGACTTTTATGCCAAAACTTTTCTTTTTTGTCAAACATTGCTTATACCAAATGCTTCTATTAATACGCTTTTTGATGCTACTTTCACAGTTTATTAACCAATAATATCGAGCCAACCGTCTTTTGATGCCATGCTTGCTAGAACTCAACTGAAATATTTCCTCAGCCTCTATGTAGCAGGGTGTGTTCAGGCTAAACTGCATTTGAGGTTTTGAATTAAGAAAAAAAATATTTTTTTTGTGATAAATGGAAAGATCATATATAAGTTTTAAAACAAAACTGTTTTTGTTTTCTTTTGTTTCGCAATAATTCAAAAGTTATATCAAAATAAAAATGGGTTTTTGAATCAAGTACCGAAAACACGCCGACTGCTCCCGAACCCGTGTGATGTCACGATGGCGGTCACGATGCTCCTTTGGCCAATGACGTCCTACTCCGATACTAGATTCTAGATTCCCAGCCAGTCGCGAAAATACGTACTAATAAACTGGTAACTAGTCTATATTTGTTGCAACACAGTCGATGAATGAAGTTTGCAGCTCGAGACGAAGTCTACGATCGAAATAAATACGTTTTTGAATACGAGGGTTGCTCTATACCTCCGTCAATCCACCAGTACGCAGACAGCTGTTTCACGCTTATTAGCGATCATCAGTGCGCCATAGGTCGATTGACGGAAGTAGAGAGCATCAATTTTTCCATATTTAATAAACATGTGAAAGATGTACGAGTAAGACAGAAGGAATTCTGCCGGTGCGCCATCTAGTACCCGAAGGTGACGGCAACCAAAGAGAGAAACGCTACTAGCAGCAGTAAACTCTCCTTGGTAGGACGACAAGGCTCGTTCGCTTTTTGCCACTAGAGGCGCGGATTTTGACGCACGCAGCGTAAAGCCGATATACGAGGGTTGCTCTATACCTCCGTCAATCCACCAGAACGCAGACAGCTGTTTCACGCTTATTAGCGATCATCAGTGCGCCATAGGTCGATTGACGGAAGTAGAGAGCATCAATTTTTCCATATTTAATAAACATGTGAAAGATGTACGAGTAAGACAGAAGGAATTCTGCCGGTGCGCCATCTAGTACCCGAAGGTGACGGCAACCAAAGGTATAGAGCAACCCTCGTATATCGGCTTTACGCTGCGTGCGTCAAAATCCGCGCCTCTAGTGGCAAAAAGCGAACGAGCCTTGTCGTCCTACCAAGGAGAGTTTATTGCTGCTAGTAGCGTTTCTCTCTTTGGTTGCCGTCACCTTCGGGTACTAGATGGCGCACCGGCAGAATTCCTTCTGTCTTACTCGTACATCTTTCACATGTTTATTAAATATGGAAAAATTGATGCTCTCTACTTCCGTCAATCGACCTATGGCACACTGATGATCGCTAATAAGCGTGAAACAGCTGTCTGCGTACTGGTCGATTGACGGAGGTATAGAGCAACCCTCGTATATCGGCTTTACGCTGCGTGCGTCAAAATCCGCGCCTCTAGTGGCAAAAAGCGAACGAGCCTTGTCGTCCTACCAAGGAGAGTTTACTGCTGCTAGTAGCGTTTCTCTCTTTGGTTGCCGTCACCTTCGGGTACTAGATGGCGCACCGGCAGAATTCCTTCTGTCTTACACGTTTTTGAATGTTTGAAGTTGAAGTCAGATTACAGATTCCAGTAAGTACCTAATCAAATATGTGTCGTTGGAAAGATCTCAATTGAAGTATGGTCTAGTGGTTAGAGCGTCCGCTAGTGGATCTCAGGGTCTTTGGACCGAAACCCAGGCGTTCCAAGTTTTTTTTATTTTTTTTATCAAAAAATTTATTGATGTTCTTTTTGCACTTGTTACGCACATTTTTTCTACGATCAACATAAATATGTGTTTGAGTCAATCAAATTTTGTTAGACATATTACTTTTGCACAGTGCAAAAACTAAGTACAGGAAGCGGTGAACAATTCAAAAAATCAGTGGAAATGAGATTTGTCCATCAATATCACTCGCCGTTATTTTTTTAATGTAATAGTTAGTTAATAAAACAAAATCCCTTCATCCATTCAATCCATTCATTTTTAATTTTTTTAATGTAAAATAGTAACTCAAACTCGTAATCACATTCTGTTAATCACTTGGTACTATTATTTACTTAACTTTGGGCAATAAAGCTTAACAAATAAATTTTCATAAAAATTTAACAAGCACTGTGCAGTGCAAGTAATATGTCTAACAAAATTTGTTTCAAACACATATTTATGTTGATCGTAGGAAAATGTGCGTAACAAGTGCAAAAAGCACATCAATAAAATTTTTGATAAAAAAAAACTTGGAACGCCTGGGTTTCGATCCAAAGACCCTGAGATCCACTAGCGGACGCTCTAACCACTAGGCCATACTTCAATTGAGGAGATCTTTCCCTCGACACATATTTGATTAGGTACTTACTGGGATCTGTAATCTGACCAACTTCAAACATACAAAAACATATTTATTTCGATCGTAGACTTCGTCTCGAGCTGCAAACTTCATTCACCGACTGTGTTGCAACAAATGTACACCAGTTACCAGTTTATTAGTACGTATTTTTGCGATTGGCTGGGAATCTAGGATCTAGTACAGGAGTAGGACGTCGTTGGCCAAAGGAGCATCGTGACCGCCATCGTGACGTCACACGGGTTCGGAAGCCGTCGGCGGGTTTTCGGTACTCGATTCAAAAACCCATTTTTATTTTGATATAACAAAAACAGTTTTACGAGGGTTGCAGAATTCCTTCTGTCTGCTCGCAAAAACAGTTTTGTTATAAAACTTATATATGATCTTTCCATTTATAACACAAAAATTTTTTATTCAAAACCTCAATTGCCTTCAGGCCAGGACTGTGCAGTTTTTCCGCTGAGGATTTCCGGAGCGTCTGTGGGCACTTAACGTAGCCATCGACGGCGACGGGGAGGTTCAGGAAGCACGACACGTGCGGCGGTCTGCCTGACACCCACCGGCGGATTATAAGGTTTCTATGCGCCACGGAAAGCAGAAACTGTTACGTAAACTGCGGTTTGTAAGCTTATTGGTGCGGTAGGAGGTTAGCAAATTACTGCAATGAGAAAGGAAGCTGGAGACCATTCAGTCGCAAGGATTGCAAGATCAGTGTATTTATTTTATCGTACCTGAGCTAAAACAAAAATTAATGAGCTAGTTAATTTTTTTGTCCTTTTTAATTTTTTTTAATATATGTATACAGGGTGACCAACTTATACTCCAAACTTTGATACCTCCGTTATTATGAGAGTTACAAAAAAACCTTTCAATAATAGTTGTCGGTAAAACTAAGGTCCACGATTATTTTATAATACATTCCGAAACCCAAGGGCGATCTCTTTTTTCGGGATTTGTTCTGGACAGGGTATTACTGGTATTAGCTAATTAGTAATTAGAAAACATTGTTGTTTTTCATGGGCTTCGGTCAACGATTGAAACAATAATTTTCTTCACTATTTTTCGGTTTATTTTAATCAGGTATCTATAAATGAAATAGGAATTGGTCTGTATGTAGTAAAATAAGAATAAAGATACATTTGAAGATCTGAGAGTAGGTACTAAAAATTTTTGATTTTCTTTACCTGGTTCGGAAAGTCAAAACAGTGGCCGAATTTGAAATTGGCGCCCCGAAAATAGACATCATATGAGTTTTCGTCCTGATAGAAGGTCAAATAACGATTTTAGATTTTTAGGGTAATCTTGAAGATCTGAGAATACTGAAAATTTTTGACCTTTTTTACCTGAGGCTGAAAAACAAAAGAACGGCCGGTTTTGAAGTTGACACCCTCAAACTAGACATCTTACGAGTTTTCGTTCTGATAGAAGGTCAAATAACGATTTTAGATTTTTAGCGTAAACTTGAAGATTGAGAGTACTGAAAATTTTTGATTTTCTCTACCTGGCTTGGAAACTCAAAACAATGGCCGAATTTGAAATTGGCACCCTCAAACTAGACATTTTACGAGCTTTCGCCTGATAGAAGGTCAAATAACGATTATAGATTTTTAGGGTAAACTTGAAGATCTGAGAGTACTGAAAATTTTGGATTTTCTCTACCTGGTTCGGAAACTGAAAACAATGGCCATATTTGAAATTGGCACCCTCAAACTAGACATCTTACGAGTTTTCGTCCTGATAGAAGGTCAAATAACGATTTTAGATTTTTAGGGTAATCTTGAAGATCTGAGAGTACTGAAAATTTTTGACCTTTTTTACCTGAGGATGAAACACAAAAGAACGGCCGGTTTTGAAGTTGACACTCTCAAAATAGACATCTTACGAGTTTTCGTCCTGACAGAAGGTCAAATAACGATTTTAGATTTTTAGGGTAATCTTGAAGATCTGAGAGTACTGAAAATGTTTGACCTTTTTTACCTGAGGCTGAAACACAAAAGAACGGCTGGTTTTGAAGTTGACACTCTCAAAATAGACATCTTACGAGTTTTCGTTCTGATAGAATGTCAAATAACGATTTTAGATTTTTAGGGTAAACTTGAAGATCTGAGAGTACTGAACATTTTTGACCTTTTTACCTGAGGCTGAAACACAAAAGAACGGCCGGTTTTGAAGTTGACACCCTCAAACTAGACATCTTACGAGTTTTCGTTCTGATAGAATGTCAAATAACGATTTTAGATTTTTAGGGTAAACTTGAAGATCTGAGAGTACTGAAAATTTTGGATTTTCTCCACCTGGTTCGGAAACTCAAAACAATGGCCATATTTGAAATTGGCACCCTCAAACTAGACATCTTACGAGTTTTCGTCCTGATAGAAGGTCAAATAACGATTTTAGATTTTTAGGGTAAACTTGAAGATCTGAGAGTACTGAAAATTTTTGATTTTCTTTACCTGGTTCGGAAACTCAAAACAATGGCTGAATTTGAAATAGGCACCTTCAAAATAGACACCATACGAGTTTTCGTCCTGATAGAAGGTCAAATAACGATTTTAGGTTTTTAGGGTAAACTTGAAGATCTGAGAGTACTGAAAATTTTGGATTTTCTCCACCTGGTTCGGAAACTCAAAACAATGGCCATATTTGAAATTGGCACCCTCAAACTAGACATCTTACGAGTTTTCGTCCTGATAGAAGGTCAAATAACGATTTTAGATTTTTAGGGTAAACTTGAAGATCTGAGAGTACTGAAAATTTTTGATTTTCTTTACCTCGTTCGGAAACTCAAAACAATGGCTGAATTTGAAATAGGCACCTTCGAAATAGACACCATACGTGTTTTCGTCCTGATAGAAGGTCAAATAACGATTTTAGGTTTTTAGGGTAAACTAGAAGATCTGAGAGTACTGAACATTTTTGACCTTTTTACCTGAGGCTGAAACACAAAAGAACGGCCGGTTTTGAAGTTGACACCCTCAAACTAGACATCTTACGAGTTTTCGTTCCGATAGAATGTCAAATAACGATTTTAGATTTTTAGGGTAAACTTGAAGATCTGGGAGTACTGAAAATTTTGGATTTTCTCCACCTGGTTCGGAAACTCAAAACAATGGCCATATTTGAAATTGGCACCCTCAAACTAGACATCTTACGAGTTTTCGTCCTGATAGAAGGTCAAATAACGATTTTAGATTTTTAGGGTAAACTTGAAGATCTGAGAGTACTGAAAATTTTTGATTTTCTTTACCTGGTTCCGAAACTCAAAACAATGGCTGAATTTGAAATAGGCACCTTCAAAATAGACACCATACGAGTTTTCGTAATGATAGAAGGTCAAATAACGATTTTCGGTTTTTAGGGTAAACTTGAAGATCTGAGAGTACTGAAAATTTTGGATTTTCTCCACCTGGTTCGGAAACTCAAAACAATGGCCATATTTGAAATTGGCACCCTCAAACTAGACATCTTACGAGTTTTCGTCCTGATAGAAGGTCAAATAACGATTTTAGATTTTTAGGGTAAACTTGAAGATCTGAGAGTACTGAAAATTTTTGATTTTCTTGACCTCGTTCGGAAACTCAAAACAATGGCTGAATTTGAAATAGGCACCTTCAAAATAGACACCATACGAGTTTTCGTCCTGATAGAAGGTCAAATAACGATTTTAGGTTTTTAGGGTAAACTTGAAGATCTGAGAGTACTGAAAATTTTTGATTTTCTTTACCTGGTTCGGAAACTCAAAACAATGGCTGAATTTGAAATAGGCACCTTCAAAATAGACATCTTACGAGTTTTCTTCCTGATAGAAGGTCAAATAACGATTTCAGATTTTTAGGGTAAACTTGAAGGTCTGAGAGTACTGAAAATCTTTGATCTTTTTTACTTGAGGCTGAAATACAAAAGAACGGCCGGTTTTGAAATTGGCACCCTCAAACTAGACATCTTACGAGTTTTCGTCCTGATAGAAGGTCAAATAACGATTTTAGATTTTTAGGGTAAACTTGAAGATCTGAGAGTACTGAAAATTTTTGATTTTCTTGACCTCGTTCGGAAACTCAAAACAATGGCTGAATTTGAAATAGGCACCTTCAAAATAGACACCATACGAGTTTTCGTCCTGATAGAAGGTCAAATAACGATTTTAGGTTTTTAGGGTAAACTTGAAGATCTGAGAGTACTGAACATTTTTGATTTTCTTTACCTGGTTCGGAAACTCAAAACAATGGCTGAATTTGAAATAGGCACCTTCAAAATAGACACCATACGAGTTTTCGTCCTGATAGAAGGTCAAATAACGATTTTAGGTTTTTAGGGTAAACTTGAAGATCTGAGAGTACTGAAAATTTTGGATTTTCTCTACCTGGTTCGGAAACTGAAAACAATGGCCATATTTGAAATTGGCACCCTCAAACTAGACATCTTACGAGTTTTCGTCCTGATAGAAGGTCAAATAACGATTTTAGATTTTTAGGGTAATCTTGAAGATCTGAGAGTACTGAAAATTTTTGACCTTTTTTACCTGAGGCTGAAACACAAAAGAACGGCCGGTTTTGAAGTTGACACTCTCAAAATAGACATCTTACGAGTTTTCGTCCTGACAGAAGGTCAAATAACGATTTTAGATTTTTAGGGTAATCTTGAAGATCTGAGAGTACTGAAAATGTTTGACCTTTTTTACCTGAGGCTGAAACACAAAAGAACGGCTGGTTTTGAAGTTGACACTCTCAAAATAGACATCTTACGAGTTTTCGTTCTGATAGAATGTCAAATAACGATTTTAGATTTTTAGGGTAAACTTGAAGATCTGAGAGTACTGAACATTTTTGACCTTTTTACCTGAGGCTGAAACACAAAAGAACGGCCGGTTTTGAAGTTGACACCCTCAAACTAGACATCTTACGAGTTTTCGTTCTGATAGAATGTCAAATAACGATTTTAGATTTTTAGGGTAAACTTGAAGATCTGAGAGTACTGAAAATTTTGGATTTTCTCCACCTGGTTCGGAAACTCAAAACAATGGCCATATTTGAAATTGGCACCCTCAAACTAGACATCTTACGAGTTTTCGTCCTGATAGAAGGTCAAATAACGATTTTAGATTTTTAGGGTAAACTTGAAGATCTGAGAGTACTGAAAATTTTTGATTTTCTTTACCTGGTTCGGAAACTCAAAACAATGGCTGAATTTGAAATAGGCACCTTCAAAATAGACACCATACGAGTTTTCGTCCTGATAGAAGGTCAAATAACGATTTTAGGTTTTTAGGGTAAACTTGAAGATCTGAGAGTACTGAAAATTTTGGATTTTCTCCACCTGGTTCGGAAACTCAAAACAATGGCCATATTTGAAATTGGCACCCTCAAGCTAGACATCTTACGAGTTTTCGTCCTGATAGAAGGTCAAATAACGATTTTAGATTTTTAGGGTAAACTTGAAGATCTGAGAGTACTGAAAATTTTTGATTTTCTTTACCTCGTTCGGAAACTCAAAACAATGGCTGAATTTGAAATAGGCACCTTCGAAATAGACACCATACGTGTTTTCGTCCTGATAGAAGGTCAAATAACGATTTTAGGTTTTTAGGGTAAACTAGAAGATCTGAGAGTACTGAACATTTTTGACCTTTTTACCTGAGGCTGAAACACAAAAGAACGGCCGGTTTTGAAGTTGACACCCTCAAACTAGACATCTTACGAGTTTTCGTTCCGATAGAATATCAAATAACGATTTTAGATTTTTAGGGTAAACTTGAAGATCTGAGAGTACTGAAAATTTTGGATTTTCTCCACCTGGTTCGGAAACTCAAAACAATGGCCATATTTGAAATTGGCACCCTCAAACTAGACATCTTACGAGTTTTCGTCCTGATAGAAGGTCAAATAACGATTTTAGATTTTTAGGGTAAACTTGAAGATCTGAGAGTACTGAAAATTTTTGATTTTCTTTACCTGGTTCCGAAACTCAAAACAATGGCTGAATTTGAAATAGGCAGCTTCAAAATAGACATCATACGAGTTTTCGTAATGATAGAAGGTCAAATAACGATTTTCGGTTTTTAGGGTAAACTTGAAGATCTGAGAGTACTGAAAATTTTGGATTTTCTCCACCTGGTTCGGAAACTCAAAACAATGGCCATATTTGAAATTGGCACCCTCAAACTAGACATCTTACGAGTTTTCGTCCTGATAGAAGGTCAAATAACGATTTTAGATTTTTAGGGTAAACTTGAAGATCTGAGAGTACTGAAAATTTTTGATTTTCTTGACCTCGTTCGGAAACTCAAAACAATGGCTGAATTTGAAATAGGCACCTTCAAAATAGACACCATACGAGTTTTCGTCCTGATAGAAGGTCAAATAACGATTTTAGGTTTTTAGGGTAAACTTGAAGATCTGAGAGTACTGAAAATTTTTGATTTTCTTTACCTGGTTCGGAAACTCAAAACAATGGCTGAATTTGAAATAGGCACCTTCAAAATAGACATCTTACGAGTTTTCTTCCTGATAGAAGGTCAAATAACGATTTCAGATTTTTAGGGTAAACTTGAAGGTCTGAGAGTACTGAAAATCTTTGATCTTTTTTACTTGAGGCTGAAATACAAAAGAACGGCCGGTTTTGAAATTGGCACCCTCAAACTAGACATCTTACGAGTTTTCGTCCTGATAGAAGGTCAAATAACGATTTTAGATTTTTAGGGTAAACTTGAAGATCTGAGAGTACTGAAAATTTTTGATTTTCTTGACCTCGTTCGGAAACTCAAAACAATGGCTGAATTTGAAATAGGCACCTTCAAAATAGACACCATACGAGTTTTCGTCCTGATAGAAGGTCAAATAACGATTTTAGGTTTTTAGGGTAAACTTGAAGATCTGAGAGTACTGAACATTTTTGACCTTTTTACCTGAAGCCGAAACACAAAAGAACGGCCGGTTTTGAAGTTGACACCCTCAAACTAGACATCTTACGAGTTTTCGTTCTGATAGCATGTCAAATAACGATTTTAGATTTTTAGGGTAAACTTGAAGATCTGAGACTACTGAAAATTTTGGATGTTCTCCACCTGGTTCGGAAACTCAAAACAATGGCCATATTTGAAATTGGCACCCTCAAACTAGACATCTTACGAGTTTTCGTCCTGATAGAAGGTCAAATAACGATTTTAGATTTTTAGGGTAATCTTGAAGATCTGAGAGTACTGAAAATTTTTGACCTTTTTTACCTGAGGATGAAACACAAAAGAACGGCCGGTTTTGAAGTTGACACTCTCAAAATAGACATCTTACGAGTTTTCGTCCTGACAGAAGGTCAAATAACGATTTTAGATTTTTAGGGTAATCTTGAAGATCTGAGAGTACTGAAAATTTTGGATTTTCTCCACCTGGTTCGGAAACTCAAAACAATGGCCATATTTGAAATTGGCACCCTCAAACTAGACATCTTACGAGTTTTCGTCCTGATAGAAGGTCAAATAACGATTTTAGATTTTTAGGGTAAACTTGAAGATCTGAGAGTACTGAAAATTTTTGATTTTCTTGACCTCGTTCGGAAACTCAAAACAATGGCTGAATTTGAAATAGGCACCTTCAAAATAGACACCATACGAGTTTTCGTCCTGATAGAAGGTCAAATAACGATTTTAGGTTTTTAGGGTAAACTTGAAGATCTGAGAGTACTGAAAATTTTTGATTTTCTTTACCTGGTTCGGAAACTCAAAACAATGGCTGAATTTGAAATAGGCACCTTCAAAATAGACATCTTACGAGTTTTCTTCCTGATAGAAGGTCAAATAACGATTTCAGATTTTTAGGGTAAACTTGAAGGTCTGAGAGTACTGAAAATCTTTGATCTTTTTTACTTGAGGCTGAAATACAAAAGAACGGCCGGTTTTGAAATTGGCACCCTCAAACTAGACATCTTACGAGTTTTCGTCCTGATAGAAGGTCAAATAACGATTTTAGATTTTTAGGGTAAACTTGAAGATCTGAGAGTACTGAAAATTTTTGATTTTCTTGACCTCGTTCGGAAACTCAAAACAATGGCTGAATTTGAAATAGGCACCTTCAAAATAGACACCATACGAGTTTTCGTCCTGATAGAAGGTCAAATAACGATTTTAGGTTTTTAGGGTAAACTTGAAGATCTGAGAGTACTGAACATTTTTGACCTTTTTACCTGAAGCCGAAACACAAAAGAACGGCCGGTTTTGAAGTTGACACCCTCAAACTAGACATCTTACGAGTTTTCGTTCTGATAGCATGTCAAATAACGATTTTAGATTTTTAGGGTAAACTTGAAGATCTGAGACTACTGAAAATTTTGGATGTTCTCCACCTGGTTCGGAAACTCAAAACAATGGCCATATTTGAAATTGGCACCCTCAAACTAGACATCTTACGAGTTTTCTTCCTGATAGAAGGTCAAATAACGATTTCAGATTTTTAGGGTAAACTTGAAGATCTGAGAGTACTGAAAATCTTTGATCTTTTTTACTTGAGGCTGAAATACAAAAGAACGGCCGGTTTTGAAATTGACACTCTCAAAATAGACATCATACAAGTTTTCGTCCTGATGGGAGGTCAAATAATGATTTTAGATTTTTAGGGTAATCTTGAAGATCCGAGAGTACTGAAAATTTTTGACCTTTTCTGCCTGAGGCTGAAACATAAAAGAACGGCCGGTTTTGAAACTGGCACTCTCAAAATAGACATCATACGAGTTTTCGTCCTGATTGAAGGTCAAATAACGATTTTAGATTTTTAGGGTAAACTTTAAGATCTGAGATTACTGAAAATATTTGATTTTCTTTACCTGGTTCGTAAACTCAAAACAATGGCCGAATTTGAAATTGGTACCCTCAAAATAGACATCATACGAGTTTTCGTCCTGACAGAAGGTCAAATAATGATTTTAGATTTTTAGGGTAAACTTGAAGATCTGAGAGTAGGTACTGAAAATCTTTGATTTTCTTTACCTGGCTCGGAAACTCAAAATAATGATTTTCTTTACCTGGTTCGTAAACTCAAAACAATGGCCGAATTTGAATGTGGCACCCTCAAAATAGACATGATGCGAGTTTTCGTCCTGATAGAAGGTCAAATAACGGTTTTAGATTTTTAGGGTTAACTTGAAGACCTGAGAGTACTGAAAATTTTTGATCTTTTTTACTTGAGGCTGAAACACAAAAGAACGGCCGGTTTTGAAATTGACACTCTCAAAATAGACATCATACAAGTTTTCGTCCTGATAGAAGGTCAAATAACGATTTTAGATTTTTAGGGTGATCTTGAAGATCTGAGGGTACTGAAAATATTTGATTTTCTTTACCTGGTTCGGAAACTCAAAACAATGGCCGGATTTGAAATTGGCACCCTGAAAATAGACATTATACGAGTTTTCGTCCTGATAGAAGGTCAAATAACGATTTTAGATTTTTTGGGTAAACTTGAAGATCTGAGAGTACTGAAAATTTTTGATCTTTTTTACCTGAGGCTAAAACACAAAAGAATGGCCGGTTTTGAAATTGACACCCTCAAACTAGACATCATACGAGTTCTCGTCGATAAAACCAACCTTTGTCACATGTAACTAAATTATGTAAAAACTGTGCATTCTCACTCGATTTGCTTTTTGTTTATCGGTCAGGATTTTTAGAGTTCAACTAGTCAATAAGACTATATCTAAGGAACAGACCTGAGAGTCAAAAAATGTATTGCAAGTTTAAACATTGTTTTAATTTATCTGGGTTTTGCATTGATTGAGATTAATTCTATATATTCTATATATTTTCAGTTTGGACCTAGATTTTGTTTATCTCCATTAGGGTCAAACTTGTTTTTTACATAAGTTAGAATGTTTATCAATTACCTTTAAGAACTGAGATTAACCCTAATTTTGCAAATTTTTGAAACATTGATAAATTCGACATTTGTTGTTATTTAATACTCTTGCAAACTTGGCAACGATATCCAAAAAGTAGCAAACTTAAAGGAGAATGAAGAATTCTTAGTTATTTCACGTTATCAGTGTTTGAATAGGAACCAAATATACACCTAACCCTCTTACCTGAAATTCAATTTTCTATACGAAGCGCTCTTCAGATGAAACAAATTTAAAAACCCTCGGATGAAAAACTTCGGGTGGCAACAGGAAGGGTTGGAACAATCCAGCACGTGGCACGCATTTTCCAGATATGGTATGAAATATCTCGGCCAGGGAAAACTTTTTATTGCCTATACGGGTTTTCTGAAGCACAAACAATTTGTAGCACATCAGATTTATATTGGATGGAGGGTCGGCCTGTTTAGAATAGGAAGCACGTTATAGATGAAGAGCTGACTATGGATCGAGAAATATGCTTTGATCCACGCAAAGTTCTCATATAGGTAAAGCGTGAGTTCACTAGTTGAGGCTCTATACACAAAAAAAGGTATTGTCAATTTTATACTAATAATACTACTTTGATACTATGGTAACAACAATACGCTAATCAATGCTATAACGTAGTTTAAATATGTATATATTTGTACTGAGTATACAGGGTGGCCAATCGGGTAACGTTATTTTTTTTAGATAGCCCGTACCAAGAGCTATCCAAAACACCACCATAATTATGTGTGACGATTATTTATAGTTTTCGAGTTATGATTTTTTTTTTGAAAATTTAGAGATTTTTTCCAGAAATCGTCAAAAAATACTTCTTGGCTTTAATGTTTTCTGTAAGTGTATTAGGCCTATTTTATTATCCAATAAAGGAAACCTGTGCATCCGACCAATAATTAAGTACATTTTGGGCCCAAAGTTTTGAAATCACTGTTTTCAGTCAGGAGACCAAAGCATTCATAATAAAATTAAAAATACTTATGTCTGGTTCTGGAGCTCCAAACTAATCCTAAAAAGTTTTCAAGACATTATACTTTCGAAATAATAAAGAAAAAAGTAGCACTTATGAGGGAATCTCTAAGTTTTCAAGAAAAAATAACTCGAAAACTATTAATAATCGCTACACATACATGGGGGTGTTTTGGTTAGGTCTCGGTGCGGGCTATCTAAAAAAAAAAATAACGTCACCCAATTGGCCACCTTATATAACTATCATTGTTAGTAAAAGTGTTATTAAGGTGAAACTACCGAGTCATGTTGCAAGTATAAGAACCTGGTTAAATCGATACCATTGATGCATTTAAATTATAATAAATTACGCTTAAATAGATGACAATAATATTAAATCTGTGTCAAATAATTTGATCGGTTTGACCTTCCGTGTTTTGAATCCATTATAATAATCCCATTACGAAGGTTTTATAATACAGCTTTATCGATTCAGTTTATTTAAATTCCACATCTAGGTTTAATAAAAAATACACCTCAGATCTCTCCATTCTCTATCATTATTTAAACTGGTTCTGCCATAGGAAGTAAAGCACAGTCGGGGTCCCGAACCCACAGAAGTTCCTCATCACTAGCTTGTTTTTCGCGTGCAGAGAATAAGGGTCGTATTCGTAGTCGGTCCCTTACGTAAGGCTCCCTTCAGTAATATTCGAGTAACGAAATGTCAACATGACAATTCGTTGCAGTCAAGGCGATTTTGTAGCTCAATTTTGGAGTACGGTGTTGTCAGTTTCTATCACATCTGGAGAAATATTGGCACAAAACACGAAATACTGACACAAAACAAAAAGAGATAACAGAAAATTTCAAAATGCGTAGGCACAGGCATAACAAATTGACTTATATTTAAAATATGACAACATCGCCAAATGAATCTCGCCATATCGCAGATGTTGTCTAAGAAACAGAACTGAGGAAAAGTCACACTTGAGGGCAGTGGCGGATTCAGAGGGGGGGCGTATGCGTAAGCGTATGCCCCCCTAGAGCCGTGCGGAAGCATATTATATTTATATAAATTCCAAAAGTTAAGCATGCTTTTTAGTCATCAGACCGCGGCGGCACTGGTCCGCCCCCCTAGACCTGTAATGGAAATGGGTTTTTAGTTGGCCCTCTCCTAGAAGAATTCCTAAATCCGCCTCTACTTGAGGGGCCCTTAAGTATTCCTTCAGTGTTACTCAAGGGAGCCTTAATCCTAAGCAAAGGTGCAGGAAACAAGGTCTTGGTTGCATGGAGGGTATGCGAGAAGTTTCAGTCCTGTCGTGGTCAAATAGTCGGTAGAGGCTTTGACGCGGTGAGCTGGAGCATTAGCAGGTTGGAGGGATCAGGTGTTAATTCATGTTTTTGGCCGCAGATTCTTCATAAAGATCCAATGACCTTAGCTGAGCCTTTCTTCTTATGTATCCAAAAGGTGACGTTCCACAATTCAAAACAAACTTAGTTTTGAACCTGGGTCGGCATATCGGAATAGTACATCCAAATCTCGTCACCTGTCACGATATGATTCACATACTGAGATTATCAAAAATCGAATCGTCGCACGTACGATGCGAAATATCATAGAAACACGTTATACTCAAAGTTATGATAGGACGATTAGATGAACACTAAGTGAAGTATTTTGTAATAACCGTTATTTAAACCTAAGATATTCTCAAATTAGTCCTGTATTTCAATTATATTGTAGAGTTAGATCTAGTCCAGTGATTGAAGTACCATGTGCTTGATTTAAAACCATCTAAGGCTTTATTGAGGTATGGCGAAATTTTTTTGGAAATCTGTACCATGAGAATCGCCCTCAGGCCCTCTCATTGGATTTTGAACATGAACCGGATATTCTTTTGTCTGAAGTAAAACATGCCCTCAACAAGTTAATAACTAGTAAAGCTACATGCATTCATGCTATTTCTGCCAAAACGTTAAAATGCTTTTATATAACGTTTGTAAGAAGGTCTGGTGCTCCGGTGTTTGGCCAGATGAATGGTGTACATCCATGTTTGTTCCACTTCATAAAAAGGGACCTCCAACAAATCCAGACAATTATCGCCTGCTTTCGTAAATTTCTCATGCAAGCAAGATACTACTATATACTTTACAATCTCGTTTGGAGGGTTTTATTGGCTGGCAAATTTCTCAGGCGAAGGCAGGTTTCGTCAAAGGACGCAGTACGCGTGAACAGATCTTAAAACTTATGACAAATTATTGATAAAGCCAGAGAGCATTATTTTCCAGTTTTTATCTGCTTTGTGGTCTATTCTGAGACGTTTGATAACGTAAAGTGGCCTAAACCGTGTGAAATCCTTATCTCTATAGGAGTTCCTTACCACTTAGTATTTCTCATACATCAACTCTATGAGTCTAGCTTGGCCTATGTAAGAATTGCTGGTAACCTGTCTGGTCAAACAGCAACCAGAAAAGGAAGTCGTCAGAGATGTGTATTATCTCCGATGTTATTTAACATTTACTCTGAAATTATGATGAGACAGGTATTGGACAACTGAAATGACGGTATAACTATTGCCGGAAGCAAAATATCCAACTTAAGATTTGCTAACGATACAACCCTTATTGCTGCTCCTCTGGAAGAACTAGTAGCTCAATTAAACATCTTAGAACAACACAGTGCAGTAAACGGTCTTGATATTAATTACAAGAAGACCAAGATTATGATCCTAGATAGAGAGCACGATAATCATCGAGAAATAAAGTCAGTAGGCCGTTGTGAAGTAGTTCAAAGCTTTGTTTACCTCAATTCTTTGATCGACAATTCGGGTAGCTGTAAAAATGAGATTCAATGGCGCATTCAATAGGCACGTGTGGTCATGACAGAGCTTACTAAAATATGGCGTGACCATAACATCACTAAAACTACTAAAATGTCGCTGGTTCAGTCTCTTGTGTTTTTCATATTTTTGTATGCCTCGGAAACTTGGATTGTTAAAAAGGCAGATCGAGCTCGCATAGATGCCTTTGAAATGTGAACGTGGAGGAGAATGCTGAGAGTTCCTTATACCGCCCATCGAACTAACGTTTCCATACTGGATGAGCTCGGTGATCCAAAGAGACTATCCTCCGTTGTGTCGAAAACAATGCTTACATTCTTCGGACATATTCACAGAAGCGATAATATGGAGAAACCTGTAGTTCAGGGTCAACCCCTAGTGGGCGGCGCCGTGACCGTTCCCCTACACGCTGGGTGGATACGACGAAACAGTTGCTGGATATGAGTATCAAGAGCGCCACTGAACTGACAGTAAATCGCAAACGATGGCGAGTTATAGTTCTCAAAACTATTGATAATATTCGTGTCGGCAATACTCTAGCTCCGACTTAATACATTTTACGAATTCACAACATGTCCGTTAAAACCTTGTGGCTATGATGAAAGGCTTTACTTGAGTAGTGGTAATGCCATAATGCAGCAGGCAATCATCCTTGGGTCCCTTTGTCTACTTAGGGCGCACGATTCGCGGACCCAGTGATTGCTCACCTTACGGTGTGAGAAATAGTCATTGGGCAATTGAACAGCAGCTCGGTATGTCGAAGCCCGGGCTGCACATTCTTGTTAAAAGAAATAATAATAGATGAATTGAAACATAATTTTCCAGTGAACCTCTCGAAATGACAAATTTATTACCGACATTCTAATAGGTTCACCGGTGACGATGCAAAAAGTACTCTCGACTTCGGAAGGCCTCCAGCTTTCCGTGCGAAGTTGCGGAACGTTTGAAATTCTTGCAGGGCAAACACGCCTCCGATATTAAATTCGCGGACGAGATGAAATTTTAAGAATTCTGTTGAATTACCCGTTGCGGTCGTTATTCTAATTACATCTTTAGATTCCTAGGAATTTTCCATTTTTCTCTCTACAGATGAAATTTTCTCCACCGAGTGACGGTATAAAAGTATGATGAGTTATTTAGTTCTCTACTTGGAAGACACAATTTGATTTTTATGAGAAGCAGAACATAGTGAGCTACAGGTTGTTGCTTATTTAGTTTGCTCTTTGATCGTTGATGAAGAATTATAGATGTGCTAGAGGCTATAGAATGTACCGGATCACAGATGATATAGCTTTTCATATATGGGATTATTGGGCCAGACCAGGTATTATCTGGACTTTACACAGAGGGCTAGACTTTGTTTTAGCGGAAACCGAATTGAGGGTTGACACTAGTATCAATCGACTCAGTTTAACGTCCCGAGTGAAAGGAGACCATCCACAGACCGAGGAAATGCTCCAGTGAAAAATTACGGCACTTTAAAGTTTTAGTATCTAACCTAATTTAACCCGAACGGACAAGTTGTTGAAGTCAAAATGGGTTAAATCGAGTTTAAAAGAGTGTTAATTGACCTAACCTAAAAAGTGACTTCAGAATTTCTATACTTTTTTCACGAAATATATGGTCGAGTACGGTAGCACCAGAACCAGTACCAAGAAATGGAAAATAAGAAACTTCGAATTCTTAATGTTCCTAGAAATTAGGTAAGTTTAAGTTGAATTAGGTTTGTTAATTTGCATAAATAGATTTTGAATACTCTAGGCAACGTACCCCCAGGTAAATAGGGTTGTCACCTATTCAGTTTTTTCACAGTGTCCCGGAATAGGCCTCAGACGCAGACCCTCGAAGACCTTTTTGGGTTTAATTTCCTAAATTGAGAGTCAAAAAATCAAAATAAAGGTTTTACAGAGTATAAGTTGACACAGTTCGAGTCAGGATATCAAACCGAGTCGATTAACATCTTTTTTTAGCCCGACCGATTTGGTTAGGTTATGTCAGGTATGGTACAGAACTTTCCAAATTTTCAAAAGTTGTAGTGTTTCACCAAAACGTTTCGCCGGTCTGGGTGTGATCTTGTTCGATTCAGGACGTCAAACTGAGTTGCTCGATACCACTCTTACTACACAGAGATATAAGACCTTTACGGAAACTATGATCGGGTTAACCCGATCAGTTGGATCACTGATCCTGACGTTCGGAAAGTGATCTGGGATCAGTCAGAAATGGAGTAGTTCACTCTTATACAGTAAGTGATTGCGACCGGATGATTCAGATCAGTAGCTGCTTTACTTTACCATCTGTTTTTTATTGTTAAACCAACTTTTTCGTTGTTCGATGTCCGTTAAATTCATAGAATCATAAATGCCACTTGACAGCTGTTTGACATATAACTGATCTATCCGGATCGATCAGTGTTTCCGTAAAGGCCTATAGATATCACCGCATAGGCTTCTTTCAAAGGTAGAATTCTATAACACACAAAAGCCTTAACTTTAATGTATTTTCGCTCAAGTAGATTTTGGTTTGACGTCTTAGACATGAAAAAGACATTGAAATGTCAATTTTTTGCATATACATTGAAAAAATTACAGTGGAGCAAATATATGATTAGTTTTCAAGGTAGAGGTGGGACAATTTGGGATGAGAAAAATTGGTAGGTGAAAGTTACTGGCGTAGTACACTCAAACTTATTTTTTATGCTTCTGAAGTTCGGAGTGCCTTAGTGCTTAGCAAAGAAAGAGATTTTTCTTACACATAATTTTAAGGGTAGTTTTTTCAAATCAATGTTTTAACTGTTTGCGGTCATTCGTGCCGCATAAACTGTTAATGCCGTAAATGTCTTAAAAAATGCATAGCAAGCACTGAGCCATACAATTTCCGACATTTCAATAGCGTCAAATAGATTACTAAAAAATAAAAACTTAAGGGGCTAGCGTATAGCGCGAGAAATTGCGAATCCAAGAAAATATTTATTCCTGTCTCAGCGAGGAGGCGTGATCGCCTGTTTCTTTTCTCCAGTATGTGTGTCTAAAATGAGGGTAGGTAAGTCCAAAAGTCAAAAGGTAAGGTCCTAAGGTCACCACAAAAATGAATTTCGCCTTTAAAAGCTCCTGAGGTCACCTTTATAAAGTATAAATACTTTAAACCAGTAATGATTCAAAAACCAGGTTAAAGAAGAAAGCTGCGCTATGTCACTTCGGTGGCCTTTTTTTGATATCGTGTTTAATTGTTAAATTACAGACATTTGAAGAATGTATGATTTTGCATTTTGAGTTTTTTTGCACACTAAACAACTTTTTTTAAAAAAATGCTCTGAGATGTCATTCATTAAGGTCTTATCTATCACCTTCTAAAATACTATGTATGTAGTTTAAAAGTGAGTTGTCCGTTTACTTGCGAAACTGTGTTTTACATCACAAATACATATGTATAAGTGTGTGTACCTAGGCCCCTTAAGGAAATAACATAATTAAATATAGGAAAGTATACCTAGCAGGAGGTAAAGGAAGAAGCTCATTAAGGTCTAAGATAATTGAGGAAATTTTTAATAATAACTACCTACCGCAATCAAGGCTGATAAAACGAATTATGAAAAAATTCAAAAGTTCGCACGAAAACCTCATTAACGTAAAAGCCTTCCATCACGTTGTACCCCTACCAACCTCTCAAAGGCGAACTTTCATAATTGAGTTAATCCCGCCAAGTTAACCCCATTAAGAGAGCCTGTCTACATAAAAACGGCTCGTGAACTGAAAAAGTTGGAAGATGACATATCCTTTTCCATTTTTCCCCACTGGAATAAATGCATATTCATTGAATCATCCATGAATCTTATTTAAAGCTAGCTTACTTACTCAACTGATAGCTGTAATCAAGATAAACATTTTTATATTTTCATTTTGAGCCACTGAGCCATAATTATCGCCTTCAAAAAGATCCAATTTTTATGGGTCAATAAACATTACTTCATGATACGAGGGGTGGTTTATATCTCCGTCAATCCACCAGTACGCAGACAGCTGTTTCACGCTTGTTAGTGCGCCATAGGTCGATTGACGGAAATAGAGAGCATCAGATTTTTCAGAACCTTTCTGTCGTCTGCTCTCACATTAATTCATGATTTAAAATTTTAATTAATTTTCAATATTCATCTCTTTAGTTTTTTGAAATGATCTGGTTCATCTGCTCGATTTTAGACAAGTCATTTTTTGTTATAATTTTATTTCATCACCATGCTACAACTGCCTGAGAATTTTTTTATAGCAGTAACTGCTTTATGTTTGTAGTACAGCGTCAACTTTAATAAAGTCGTCAAAAATCACATGAGAATTAGGTCCATTATAAAAATGTCTTGAAAGTCAGATGTATACAGACTGCAGTGAAACTGACACATACAGGAAAATGTATGATTTTTGGGTATGTAAATACCATAAAATAAAGATCCAGAAACTGGTGTCCTAAAATTATACAGTGCCTCTTTCACATGTTGACTTGTAATTACGAAAAGAAGTCAAATAATAGATCAACTATTTCAGCTCAACTTCTCAGTAGTGGATAATATTTTGCCCGAAAAATTCCACCATGTTTTGAGATGTGAATTGAGGAAAATGTCATATAGCACGTGATGTGACCTATAGTAAAATTATGATTTAAAACTACCGGGCTACATCTATAAATCATTTTATGTGAATAGACGGTATGACTCATCTTAAAAACCACTAAATCGCGCCCCGTAAATCTTCGTAGAGCTGTTACAACAGATCACCTGAACGATGATCTACGGCATGCTTGATAAAAAGCAAGAAATATTCAATATCTGGATGATCTACTATATCAAGTTGGACGCCCCCAGTCAAGATGCTGTCACCGAAAAGCAATGAATTTTAACCCCACAGAAGCCGCCAATCATGGCCGACTTTACTCACTAGGCCGGAGCATTGAAATATGGCAGCACTGAATCGGGAGCCGAGCTTGTGTCATTAGTGTAATTCTTCCAGAGTAAACAATAAGATTGGAAGGTGATTTTTAATATGTTTCTAATTATTTACCTGCACAAACAAAACTATAAAGACAAAAAGATGCCTGCAAAGTGTGTAGTACTAGGTTGCAATAGCAATTGTGCTTCCAAACAAGGACATACCAACATAACCTTCCAGAGTAACAACGAAGAGTGGAAGGTGATTTTTAATGTGTTTCTAATTATTTACCTGCACAAACGAAACTATAAAGATAAAAAGATGCCAGCAAAGTGTGTGATACCAGGTTGCAATAGCAATTGTGCTTCCAAACAAGGACATACCAACATAACCTTCCAGAGTAACAACGAAGAGTGGAAGGTGATTTTTAATATGTTTCTAATTATTTACCTGCACAAACGAAACTATAAAGGTAAAAAGATGCCTGCAAAGTGTGTAGTACCAGGCTGCACTAGCAATTAGTGCTTCCAATGAAGGAAATAAACAGAAGTGGGTGAAAGGTATTCCTCATAGGGGCTGGTTATATTTATAAGAACAAAGACAATACTTTACAAACATTTCAAAGGGCTCTAAAATTAGAGCACAATGTGGTACCTACAATGTTTTCTGGACCTCCCAAATATCACAGAAAAATACAGTTAATAGAACTCATCTGGGCATGCCAACGAGGGCATGCATCTGGGCATACCTACGAAAAGATTTGATAGTGAAAGGGAATCAAGACCAGCAAGAATGGCTTCACAGTGACCTAATAGTGAATTTTTCTAGCTCAAGTGACAATTTACAAAGTAAATTGAGTGTTCATTTAAGTGGAAGTGGAAGTGGCAGCAGGAAACAGGTTGCGTTTATTTTTATTTTGTAGTGTCTGACTATGATGAACCAGACATCAGATGTAAGTGGAAGTAGTAGTAGTAGTAGTTCTAAAAAGTATTTTTCTTAATTTATTAACCCAGATGAACTCTAATACATATAAAATGTAATAATTATTCTGAAACTATAGGTCCCCTATTTGACAGCTAAGCCACGTTGCCACATCTAAGGCTCCGGCCTAGTGTAGAGTCGGCCATGCGCCAATTAATCATCCAGCATTGAACCATTTTTATACGGCTCGCGGGCCAGCTACTTGTGCCTGTCATTGGTGTCTTTATGATAGCCGCGCTGTGTGAATCGTGGGGTGTGTGCATGTTATCGTTATTAATTAGAAAACTACACGGAAAATGGCATGTTGGAGACCACTTGCTACTGAACCACATACAGAAGATGTAGAACTGCCAGCCTCACTTTTGTGCAATTTTTAGTTCTGTGGCTTGCTGTCAATCCTTTTAACCTCCTTGAGTACCTTGTCTAGACAATATGTGAAACAATCGCAGGAAAAGAAAAACGGAATGCTTGACGATGATGATGAAGTGAACGAATTAAATTTAATTTTGTATGGAGTGCCTAGACAATCGTTTGAGAGGGTGGATTATTTTGGTAAGCTTGATGAACTCACTTTTTTCCTTCGACTCAGGGCGACGAAAGCTACAGCTGTATATATTTGCAGTAATAACAGTGTGGCTCCTAGAAATTACTTCTGATGGTTTTTGGACTTTGTGCAACATGCTGTTATCGCGTATGTTTCTAGAGTGAAGAAATGTGGACATGGAGGAGAATGCTGAGAGTTCCTTGTACCGTCCATCGAACTAACGTTTCCATACTGGATGAGCTCGGTAGTCCAAAGAAACTATCCTCCATTGCGTCGACGAGAATACTTACATTCTTCTTCTTCGACACAGAAGCGATAATATGGAGAAACTTGTTGTTCAGGGTCATGCCTCGAGTGGGCGGCGCCGTGGCTGTTCCCCTACACGCTGGGTGGATACGACGAAACAGTTACTGGATATGAGTATCAAAAGCGCCACTGAACTGACAGTAAATCGCGAACGATAGCGAGCTACAGTTCTCAAAACTCTTGATAATATTCGTGTCGGCAATACTCTAGCTCCGACTTAATGCATTTTACGAGTTCGCAACATGTATTGTCTGTTACGACATTTTCACTTTGAAGATGATAGTTTTGAAATTACCTTCTTTATCTGTTGGTATAGCGTAGGAAGTTTCAATTAGTTTAATTACAGAAAAAGACCTCCCAGGGAGGTAACAGAACGTGCTCGACTATCGGAATTTCACTCAAGAACTACATTTAATTGGTTCATTTGATCCTATATTCAAAGACCCTTGATTTTGCTCAATGCTGTATACTTATGTTTTAATTAAAAAGAAATATTTAATTAAATCCCGAACTCTGTCAAAGCTTTGCAGGCAACATTGCTTCAAAGAATGGATGCAAAATGGGAATCGGTATTTAGTGCATGAAAGGGGAACCGTTATCGAACTGTTCCATGTTACTAATTGGGTCTCACCCGCTACCTAAGTTAATAATTTTTTTTCGAGCATTGGTGTTAGGCTTGTAGCCCTTTTTCCAAAGAGTGAAGTTAGTAATTAATGCTTAAGAAAGTATAGTACATATACATGACAAGTTGTAGGTCAACTCCAAATAGAACTTGATTCCGAAATTTATTTTGAATTAATTATAAACCTAACAGAGTAATCAAACTTCTTTTTTGAAGTATTTTAGCTAAGCTCCAAATAGAACTTGATTCCGAAATTTATTTTGAATTAATTATAAACCTAACAGAGTAATCAAACTTCTTTTTTGAAGTATTTTAGCTAAGAAGCTTCTCTTTTAGCCGAGTGGGCGGCGCCGTGGCCGTTCCCCTACATGCTGGGTGGATACGACGAAACAGTTGCTGGTTATGAGTATCAAGAGGGCCACTGAACTGACAGTAAATCGCGAACGATGGCGAGCTACAGTTCTCAAAACTATTGATAACATTCGTGTCGGCAATACGCTAGCTCCGACGTAATGCATTTTACGAGTTGGCAACATGTCTGTTAAGATATTGTGACTATGATGATGATCTGTCAACCACAAAAATGTCAAGTGAATGGCATTTTAATCTGGAACATAGGGCATAATGTATCACAAAACTATAATGTTTGCGACGTTTCCAAGCATTTGCAATACTTAGATAAGCTTCACCTACGATTGCCACGGTGCAAACCATCTTCACCATAAGGTGCACATTAAGATAAGCCTCCTCATAACTTAGTTTCATATTGTAACATACTGTATATGGTATATGGTATTGGTCTATTGTGTATTGGTTGTCATGCATGATGTAAAGTCAAAATTCTAGGTTAGATCTTGTCATGTAAGCGTCATCGAATGATCTGGAGTTTTTCGGGAATGACGGAATGGGCGTTCTAGAACGTCAGCTGAATGTCTCGAATTCTCTAGATGATTCGATGAAGTGTATATAAGGCGCCACGAGTAGCGTGGCGGGGGTAGTTGAGTTGAGTTGTAGCTGAGATAAGGTGAAGAGATATTGCATTGAGTTGTGAAACGGTGGAAGTTACGTCCTGTTTGATTCTTGGAGTACAGAAAAATAGGCCGTCGTGACAATATTAAGAGGGACCGGTACAACTAGAAGTTAGTGGTAAAGGTTCGGTGAAAATAGATTTGGTTCGTATTTTTAAATGTCATGTGAGACAATAATAATAATAATAATAACAATGTTTATTTATAAAATTTACAGTATGTGTTCCATACATGTAATAAATTAAATAAACATCAAAAAGCCGCAGAAGGTGGAACACCTTGAATGCAGCAAACGTGTAAATTGATAATACCATGTAAGTTTACATTTCGAGGGATACTTAATCCGAATACATTTTTGTATAAAACATAGCTAAACTGTAATTTTGACGGATAAATATTCTTTATTGAGTTCAATAAATCATATTGTTACTATATAAGCTCAATATATTTGTGTATTTAAAAGCGGAGTAGATCATGAATCCAATTTTTTATTTGTTTTTTGAAATGGCTTAATCTTCGAATTTCTTTAATAATCGATGGTAATACATTGTATAGCTTTGAGGACAGGTAAACATATGACCTAAGCATTATACTTTTATGCGGTTTGAAAACAAAGTTGGAGGATAATTTATATCTTGTCTCTTAGGCATGGTAATTTTTGATTGATCATACCTATTCTTGTAATAATGCAAATTGAAATGCAAGAAATACAGCTGTCGGATGTCTATATACTCGACATTTGAAATATTCTGTTTCTGATGAACATTTTTAATAAATAAATACCTAAAGAGAAGAAGGATGAATGGTGTAATTCGCCAACTCTATCCTGACAAAGAGGGATCCGGAGTCTCTGAAAATCGGAGGATTTTAAGAGAAACGGAAGCATCGTGCACGACGTATCTTATCTACAAGAGTATCAAGGAAGTGTATTTTGCTCGTTCTGCTAATCGCAGCTGTATCGATCGAAGTTAACGAAGTTTAGATTAAAAGCCACCTCCTTCCAGCGCGCCGTCAATCAGCCGTGTAATAAACAAAGTTGCCGTTAATGGCTTTAGTAGCGGCCGCACCACCTGTACCTTGAAGGCGCGGTGTGGGCATGCAGGTCCGATTTCGTAATTCTTTTGAAAGTTTGTTTCACTAATTGCTTTGTTGTGTACGCGAAGCAGAAGAGAAGTTAGGTAACTAGGTGGGGTAAGGTAGAGGGAAGCTTGTACGAAGACTTAGGGAAGAGTTGGCTAATACGGAATACCCTCAGAGTAACGACTGAACATAGAGGTAGTAAACAAACCACTTTAGCATGACGTGCTCAAAGCCATCATCTTTTGACACTTCAGCCTCCAAACATTGCCAACTAACCTGAAACTTCATCCAATGGAACCCATGTTACACACACTGCTCTGCACTGTCCCATCTCGAAAAACTACTAAACTTCATTCGAATATAGCACAGCAAGTCCGTAAAGCTTCACTACAGCTACCAACAAATAGCGAATTCGATTTTACTGACCAAGCATACAAGACCCACAAACAAAACGAACATTTGACAGTCGGGGTTTACCGTAAACAAATCGCAGGAAAATTATATAGGCGTTGCCAGCTCCTCAAAATTTATGTAAGACTGAATTTGCGTTTATGATGAAGAAACATGCAGTAACGCAGTAGAGATCAATATATCTATTGATTTTGCAGTAATCATTCCTGAACCATCAAAATACCGTCTTTTTTGACGTAGAATGGAATATTTCTGGATACTATACAATTAAAACAATAGTAAACAATTATGATTGTCGTATCTGGTGGTAAATATGACAACGTAAGAAAAGATGTTGGCCTATTAGAATTAGTTGTTTACTACCTCTATGTTCAGTTGTTACTCTGAGGGAATACCTAACGTTATTTGACTCGAAACTCTCTATCCATGCTACTGACACCTACTCTTTGTTTTGTGAAGTAGTTCAAAGTCTTGTGTACCTTGGTTGTTTGATCGACAATTCGGGTAGCTGTGAAAATGAGATTCGACGGCGCATTCAACAGGCACGTGTGGCCATGACAAAGCTTACTAAAATATGGCGTGACCATAACATCACTAAAGCTACAAAAATGTCGCTGGTTCAGTCTCTTGTGTTCTCCATATTTTTGTATGCCTCGCAAACTTGGACTGTTGAAAAGGGAGATCGAGCTCCCATAGATGCTTTTGAAATGTGGACGTGGAGGAGAATGCTGAGAGTTCCTTGTACCGCCCATCAAACTAACGTTTCCACTCTGGATGAGCTCGGTAATCCAAAGAGACTATCCTCATTATGTCGATGAGAATGCTTACATTCTTCGGACATATACACAGAAGCGATAAAATGGAGAAACTTGTAGTTCAGGGTCCCCGAGTGGCCGGCGCCGTGGCCGTTCCCCTACACGCTGGGTGGATACGACGAAACAGGTGCTGGATATGAGTATCAAGAGCGCCACTAAACTGACGGTAAATCGCGAAAGATGGCGAGCTACAGTTCTTGATACTATTGATAATATTCGTGTCGGCAATACTCTAGCTCCGAGTTAATACATTTACACAATGTCTGTTAAGACATTGTGTCTATGATGATGACTCTTTCTTTAACTGTTAATTCTTCGTTTATTCCTTGTCAAGTTTAAATGTAGTTGTTGCTGAATAGTTTGAGGATAACATTGAAAAAAGCGTATTATTTTGTAAGGTAAAGTATCTTGTTTCGCCTACCTGGTCGGATAAAATGGGATAATGTTTGTACATCAATAAAAAAATACTAAAGTGAAATATATTCATCGAACTTAAAAACAGAAACCATTATGTGACTGACTCATTTTTATAACAAAAACATTTCAATATGGACAAAATCGCTCAAGCTCACCCCATAGTTTTTAACCCCGACGCATGCTTTATGAGCTCAAAGTCGACAGTCCTGGTACATCACCCAACCGTCGTTCGTCATACAGGGTGAGTTTTTAGACTCTTTTAGACTTTCTGATATACAGTACGTTCATTTGACCGCGATTTGGATATAAAAATGGTCATAACTTTTGAAATACCCTGAATAATGTAACAATACCTTGGAAGAACGGAAATCATTAGTGGAATTTGAATATGGAATAATATATAGGGTGCCTCATTTAAAAAACTGCATGTTTGCATCACCACGTAGTTATGGATCACCCTGTGTAAATCAAAATATTTTCTGAGCGCGGAGCATATCCGTGGCTACAACTTTTATATACAACTATTTTCGCCATCTTCTACAGTAGTAGAGTTGTCGACCGAGCCGGTACTAAAAACTCACCCTGTATATGCAGTTCATTATTGTTTTGGAGCATAAGAACCTCTTCGACGACCTGTCGGATACTTTCCTCATTAGCAACTGTTTTTCAAGATTTCACAAAAAGGAAATTGATGCCGTATCCACAGGTATCACAAAACATAGTCAATTAGTTACAAAAGCGTAAAAAATAATCGCCTTTATTTAACTTGCTTGTTTAAATGAAAATAGCATGACTAACTATCCACAAAAATAAATAACATAACCCTTCTTTCTGAAATTATCACTTGTAACTCAACACAGATTAACAATCAATTGGAATAACCACCTGCTACATTTGAACATACATTATTTATATCGTTTATAACACAGCAGTTGTCAGATTGGGCTTCTTATTTAGAAATAATTGCCTGTATCCCCCCTGTTGACATTAAAATACTGAGGAAAACCTCCAGTTATTATACAAAAATATTATAGGGGAGTTCACCATGTAGGCCTTAAGTGATTTAACAGTTTTACTGTTTATGTGAAAAGCATCGAAAGAACTGGAGTTTTTTAAGAAATTTGTTGCATTGAGGACGTCATTTTTACTGATAGGGTCCTAAAAAGTAAGATTTTGCAATTAAGGCTATATTGGATGTTAACCTCAATCAAATAAGTCATAGAATGCTCGATTTTTGAATAAAGCTTACTTTGAACTAATAGTCTAACAACTAAGTCTATTTTGTTGCAGTTTTTTCAATATTTTGAAAGCTTGTGTTTCAGATGGTCTACCGCGACCACCTAAGCACTCTCTACCTCGTACTCCGTTCTTGTATGGACTAGCCCATTTAGCATACGACCCATTTACCCTGCGCGAAGTTACTAATAACGTTTCGTCGGCTGTAAGTGCCTCTTCAGCAGAAAAAGGGTTTCTACTTCGTTGAGGGCTCTTCACATATTTTACACCGCAGTAGAGAGTTCTTCAATAATGCAAATGCTAGCCTTTCCTTCCCCAAGACTGTCTCTACCTGTCTGCGAAAATGTGGTCTGGTTAATTATTTTATTTTCTCAGTTCCACTTCTCACTCTATTTTGACACATTTTGAGCCATGAAATTAATCTTACATATTACTAGCTGTTCGTTTATTTTCAAAGCGACATAGTAGTAGACTACACAGCTTGGTTTGTCATGTATCTCAGTAGCTATTCCTTAATTCTGAGGGAGTGGCTGTCCTAGGTAAGGCAGATGTTTTTTTGGGAACTAGTAGATTGGTAGCGGTGTACTTGACAAATAGAAAGCAGTAGAATATTCCTAAATTTGGGTTTTATTTTTTTAAGTTTCACATTCTTTTTCCAAAGCAATTGAAGAAGTATTCTATTGAAAGCTTAAGCTACTTGTTACAGAAATAAAGAAAATCACCTGTCAGGAGAGACAGTGCAACAATAAATACTAAGAATTTTTTTATTTCTACATTTTGACGTTCATTAAATCATCCTGGAGAACCACTGTCTTCTATTTGTGTCAAACGTAATTTATTTCTATTTGGAACTATACGTGTTCAGGCTCTGTAACATATCTAGACAGCTTTTTGTTGTTTTATAAATATAATAACGGTACAACCGCACATTCATTCCCAGGGTATCCAAGGCTTGGAATGGACTGCCAGGAGATGTATTTATTGGACCTGCGGGTACTGGCCCATTCAAATCCCGCGTTAACAAACTTCCCCTAACATAACCCTTTCACAGCAGCCGCGGTACTCTGGTATTTAGGCTCTGCCTACGCGGTCTGCTCAGTTATGAAAAAAAATTACAATTTATCAATTGAAGGTTTTTGTACAGCAGGTGCATCCAGGAATAATTAAATTAACAAAAAGAAGTAAATGAACTAAGAAAATATATATGAGTGGTTCATTGTGGTTCCATTAAGATAGAACCTCATGTTTTGGATAATTGATTGTTGATCTGGTCGTAGTTTTGATTTTCAGTCTCATGTGACGAAAACAAAAAATTTTAGATCTTTCAGATCCGCAGGTTTCCCTAAAAAAACCGAAAATCTTTATTATTGGCTATCTATTAAGATAAAACCTTGTGTTTTGGATAATTTGATGGTGCTGATTATAAATCCGGTAGTAGTTTTGAGTTTCAGTCTCGTTTAACGAAAATCAAGAATTTCCGACTTTTCGGGTCTTCAGGTTCGCCTAAAAAATCGAAAATCTTTATTTGGCTTTCTATTGAGATGAAACCTCGTCTTTTGGATAATTTCAGGGCACTAATTACAAATCCGGTCGCAGTTTTGAATTTCAGTCTTGTTTGATGAAAATCGAAAATTTCAGATCTTTTAGATTCTCAGGTTTGCCTAAAAAAACGAAAATCTTTATTTGGCTTTCTCTTGAGATGAAACCTCGTGTTTTGAATGAATTGAGGCTAGTGATTACAAATCAGGTCGCAGTTTTGAGTTTCAGTTTCGTTTGAGGAAAATCAAAAATTTCAGATTTTTCAGATCCTCAGGTATTTCTAAAAAATCGAAAATCCGTATTTGGCTTTCCATTAAGATGAAACCTCGGGTTTTGGATAACTTGAGGATGCTGATTACAAATCCGATCGCAGTTTGCAGTTTCAATCTCGTAGAGGACAATCAAAAATTTCAAATCTCTTAGATCCTCAGGTTTACCTAAAAAATCGAAAATCTTTATTTGGGTTTCTCTTGAGATGAAACCTCCTATTTTGGATAATTTGACGGTACTGATTGCAAATCTATTGGCATTTTTGAGTTTTAGTCTCTTTTGATGAAAGTAAAAAATCTGAGATTTTCCAGATCCTCGGGTTTGCCTAAAATGTCTAAAAAAATTTATTTGACCTTCTATTGAGGTGAAAGCTCGTGTTTCAGATAAATTGAGGATACTGATTACAAAGCCGGTTGCAATTTTGAGCTTCTGTCTCGTTTGATGAAAATAAAGGATTTCAGATCTTTTAAGTCCTTGCCTAAAAAATCGAAAATCCTTATTTGGCTTTTTCTTGATGAGAGAAAATCTTAATTTGGCTTTCTATTTAGATGAAGAAATTAGTGTTTTGGATAATTTGAGGGTACTGATTACAAATTGATTGCATATTAAGTCGCAATTTTGAGCTTCAGTCTCGTTTGATGAAAATAAAGGATTTCAGATCTTTTAAATCCTTAGGCCTGCCTAAAAAATCGAAAATCTTGATTTGGATTTCTATTGAGATAAAACCTTGTGTTTTGGACAACTGATACATTTCCGGTCGCAGTTTTGGGTTTCAGTCTCATTTGGTGAAAATAAAAATTTCAGATATTTTAGATCCTCAGGTTTGCCTAAAAAATCGAAAGTCGTTATTTGGCTTTCTGTTGAGATGACATCTCGTGTCTCGGATAATTTGAAGGTACTGATTACAAATCCGGTCGCAGTTGTACGTTCCAGTTCCGTTTGATGAAAATCTAAAATTTCAGATCTTTTAGATCCTCAGATTCGCCTAAAAGTCGAAAATCTTATTTGACTCTTTGTTGAGATGAAACCTCGTGTTTGGTATAATTTGAGTGTACTGATTACAATTCCGTTCGCAGTTTTGAGTTTCAGTCTCGTTTGATGTAAATAAAAAGTCTGAGATCTTTCAGATTCTCGGGTTTGCCTAATAACTGGAAAAACTTTATTTGGCTTTCTATTAGATGAAGTATGGTGTTTTGGATAATTTGAGGGTGCCGATTACAAATCACAACTATATACAGGTACAAGTCATTGCCCATTTGACTACCTTGGCACACGATACTAACTTTACTCCTGTTAATCTAATGAATATAATAAATTATGCTCTTGGATAAGGTACACCTAGCAACAGATGAGATCAAAGCTTGAATATGCTGCGTTAGCTTGGCCTCCACATCATAATTATTGGTTAGACAAACTTGAGTCCATAAACAGGCGATTGTTGAAATACTTACATTTCAAGGCTAATGGTATTTATCCACCGACAGGTTATCCTAGTGAACTTCTCTTCCACGAGTTCCATGTCTGTTCGTCGAAGCAGAGGAGAGATGACTATGCGACCAGGTTCATGAGTAAGCTATTGCACAATCAAATCGATTGTTGCGATATCTTACACAGACTTAATTTCCTTGTTCCAAGAGAACATGCCAGAGGTAACCAGACCTTCTACATGAGAACTCCTAGAATAGACTTACTCAAATTTTCTCCAGACTATAACCTTTGCGCATGTTGCAACAGGTCGGCAGATACCTTTGATATCTTTCGATGTCCCATTATGAAGCCTTGATCTCCCTTCCTGATTGTTGTTTCATACTTTTAATTTATTTGTGTATTTAGTTTTAGTGTATATGGCTTTTTTGGTCCTTTTGTCAGCCTCATATGATTATGTATTTTGTTGGTATTGTATATTATTTTTCTGTGTGATTCTCCCACCCTTTAACTGGCTATGGCTGTTAAGTGGCGTATCTAAATAAATAAATAAATAAATAAACAGTGGAGGGTGAGTTTCCTCCGTCCCAATTCTCTTTGTATGCGATTCAGGGGAAGCTAGATACGCGATTTCAGCGTCCGATACGGGGTGGCTACGGCTAATTAACTGCTGAGAATTACAATTTAACTAAACAAACACATGTATATGTAGATTGTTTCGTAAATTAATGATCGTCACTGTATTTGCAATTGGATGTTTAACATACAGCCAATGCACGCTACCGGATAATAGGGCACGCATCCAGACTACCATGCGGACATATGTACAGTTTAACGCAGTATCATGCTTGACTTGATTTAACCAAAGACCTGTCAGAGGAAAGTATGAAGAGAATATCTCTGACCTTCCGAAACAAGCTTTGAACACAATAGACAGCTGGTGCAGGAATGAACAAATGAAGCGTGGTAATTCAAAAGCGTCTAAGTGCCAAAAAGTTATTGCTGAGTTATTAAGGTTTTTGTTTGTAGTAAATAAAAAAACAATTGTAGTGCAGTGAAAAGGACTTTTATGATCAGTATTAAGTTTTCGAAGCATCAAACACTCCAATAAACATTAAATAGTAGAAAAGTTTTGTTAAAAAAAATTCCCAAACTTATAAAACAAAGAAACAGTGTAAGTATAAAATTAATATAGATTCAAAACTGTCTATGTTCCAACTAAGCATGCATCCAAAAAAATAAAAATGAAGACAAATGTAGACTAAGTTATCCAGGAAACAGATGGTTGGGTTTAGGTCAAGAAAAAGAGGAAGTCTCTTTTACTGTTTTGCCGACGTTTCGACCTAAACCCAACCATCTGTTTCCTGGATAGTATACAGTAGGTCACTAAACAATTGAGTAGACTAAGTTGCTACTTATTTTGACTTCTTGTTATCATCAATCAAAGTTTCTCAAACAAGTAAATATTTTAAAGGTATATAGTCTAGCATACCTTCAAAATTTTTAATTTTTTCAGCAGGGATTCGATTCTTGCATTCTAGGAGAGGGAGTTTTCCTAAAATATCCTGTATTCTTTTTCCCTGCTTAAGAATGTTGCACTCGGTCCATACTTCCAGTTCATTGAATGATTTTCTTAATTTGACCATCTTTGGATTTTCCTTATTAACCATAATCCAAGAAACCTGAGATATTTTTTACTTCGTTGTGTTCAGCGCTGCGTCGGCAAGTTTCTAAATGTCCTCAAAGTCCTCGGATCGCATCGTTGAAGCTTTAAAAGGATTCTTGTGACATGCATTCACTATTACATCTTTTATATTATCAGGTGTGAAAGCATTTGTTACTCTTTTCGCTTTTCAATTTGAGCGAAGTCCCGATCACAAGGGAGGTATGAGTGACCAGAAACTAAAGGACGGGTTCTCACAATTCAGTTTCGCTGAATCAGTTTGACTGATTCAGTGATAGTGAAAGCGATGTTCGATAACACTGTTCATTTCCAATGAATAATTTTAACCTAGGTATTTAGCATTTATAAAAGTAACGTTTGTATTCATGTTTCAATACTGACTTAGTCAAAATGAATGAAAAGTAGGACCGGCTTTCAGTTTGCCTGAAAGCACAAACCCACTGATCAGTTTTACTGAAAAGGTGATCACACGTTCATTATCTGTTCAGTATCACTGAATCAGTCAAACTGATTCAGCAAAACTGAATCGTGAGAACCCGTCTTAAGAATTTTTGTTTAACTTGCTCATATACTCCCGTAGCCACCAAATGTATTAGCAACAAGAGCATTATTTTATTTTTATTTTGACCAATGCAACTGTCACTCCGTATAATCAACTTTTTTTTTTTTTTGGAAAATCTTCCTGCAATAAAGCTTTCAGAGACTGGAAGGAGCTTCGTTTCCCCCACGACCCGTTAACGACTCTTCCCATAGACACATGTAGGCACGTTCCACGTTAGACAAATGGACACCTATTTAGGTTATATCAAGCAAACTTGTCTCTCGCTGAAAATATGGCGCCCGTCATGATATCGAGCGGGGTACGATGAAAGATCGTACATAAAATGATAAAAAACATATTGAAAGTGAAAGAGTCAGAATAACGCGAGTACTCGGAATAGAAAATACCTCATCTTGCGCTGCGAAGAATATCGTTAAAGATGATGCCCGGTGCAGGTGGAGATAAAGGAGGTAAGGAGAGAGGAAATGAGTTTTAACCGGTGGGGCCGTGGTGGCATGTCGGGTGGACACAACCGGGTCCGTTGAACATGACATCAGAGGACTCAAACTGGTATAACGTCGGAGCGGATAGATTCTCTCTCACACTTCTAGGTGTGGGAGTGCATCTACACAGCGATCATGCCGATTTCCTAAACCCTCTATAATAAAAAAAAGAACCAACCTGGCGGCTATGCAACGCATCGCATGCTTGTATATTACTGGTGCCTACATTTATATTGTCCGACAAAATTGCAAGAGCTGAATCCGAATAGGCGTTCATAGGAACCATTTGCGGACGTTGCGAAAAGCATTGCCAAGGTCTGTTAACAGAACAATGCCGTCTAAGAAACCACTTGCGGAAGATAGGTCTGGAACAAACAGCGGACTGTCGTTTCTGCTATGTGGAGGATGAAACAGCGGAGCACATATTGTGCTCCTGTCCAGCGTTGGAAAGAGCTAGGTTTAGATTATATATTCACCTATCTGAAACCTACTAACTTCAAGGAATATTCGCCGAATACGGCCATCGCATTCAAGAGGTGTACTAAAGAGGTAGAATAGACAATAGGATCATAGTGGAAAGAGACTACATATTTCAAAATATGTGATTTTATTATGGGCCAGGAAAGTGCGATTCAAATTCATTAATAGAAAGAAAAAATTGATCAGTACCCCAAATCTATCCGGAAGTAGAAGGACCTCACAGTGATCTGATGCCTGGATTATTTTGTTAAGCTCCATCGAATGGACAATTGGATGAACAAAATGAACAAAAAACAGAAGCGTACAAGATTTATAACCACCGATGATAAATCTAGGTAGATGCATTTATCTAGCACTGTTACCCGAATGCAAAAGTGGAAAGACAAATTTATGAGATACATGTTCATTTCTTTGAGTACCGTTAGATCAGTTGAAGATAAGTGCCATTTATGTCAATGTCATTTTTTACGCTGATACGTTTTTTGGGTGATGTCTAACTAACGAAAATCTACGTCAGTCATTTCCGTCGGTCTGCCTGTGGTCTGTCTGTCTGTCTGACAGCGTCCTTCTAGCCTCATAATCTCAGTAACCGCTGGATAGATGGTGATGAAATTTGGGTAGCGATATGCTGTGGAGTCGTAGTAGATAACGCTGCAGTGATTTTGAAATTGGACGGTGGAGCAAAAAATTAAGAATTTTAAAAATTCCTCAAACTTAGTTTTCAGGCATTTTAGGGGTTCCTAATCATTTTATACCTTTTTGAGGTGAGAAATTTGTTGTATTCATAATAGGCTCTACACCTGACCTGACAAAAGAAGACCAAGCCGCATAATACACTTTTATAATTATGTTAATCGGAACATTGCCTATTGCAGAAACCATGTGAATTGGAATTTTCTGATGCATACAAATACGAGTATTGCCTTAGATCGTTCTATATTGTGTAATGTGGAAATTACTAAAGTGATTTGATGAAATTATGATTCAGTATTATTACCCTGGTGAGGATATAAAACGCATATCAGCCACTAAAAGAAAAAAATGTTGAAAAACCATACGCATTAATCGAAAGATTCCAAAATTTGTCTCTAAAAACAAGCCAGTAATAACAATGCCGCTTTTCGTCTTCTTAAGGTTCTCGTTTTTGCGCTACTGATATCAGGCGTCAGAAAGAGTGAAAAAGCGGAAATAAGCTTATAAAAAATGGCTGCTGGTCAGCGTCAGACGGACGTTTCAATTTGTGTTCCGTGCTTGGTATCTGGACTTGCCGGTGCGCAAAGGATAAATGGACTTTTCGACCTAATTTCGTCCGGTAATCGGCAGTCCAGGGCGGTTGGTTTCTGGCTAACGCCCGCCCGTTTTAATGGGATGCGACTTTGATTAGAACTTGGGACGTACCGGCTACGGAATAGGATGCTGACGGTGATTGTACCGCGCCGCGTTTTGTCAGAGGTTGGAATGCGCATTTTATCAGGACCGGTGTTGGTGAACAACCAAACACATATTTCTATAATCAAAAAATAGGCTATGCACTCTCAAAAAGGATCACACGGTATACGCCAGTAGAAGCGGGTAGCAGGCCACATAGCAGGCCATGCGTCTGTCATCATGACAGTAAATCACAGGCATGAAAAAAAGTCCGTGAAGCTGCGCGTCATTATCAGTTCTGTTCTAGTCCGAAATGGATATTCCTATTCTCAATTAATTAATTCCGTCATTCGAAGTAATATTTTCTCTGTTATTCAGATTAGTTCACAATTAAAATTTCATTTTCTCTTTGTACGCGTTCCCAAGAAGCTAAAACTCGACAGTGAACTTGGCAAGCTGCTGCGATTCGCTGTCGTTCTTATTGATTCTTATACAGAAAACCTACAAATATTCCAAATACATTCAATTACGCCCGAAATGTGGGTGGTTTGATTTTCCCTGTCCTGCTCTGAGTCATTCCCACACAACCGGAGTACAAAGCAGTACTTGTTGGAAAAATTTGGGTGGACAAACATCCAAATTAAATGTTCAATGAACTAGTATCATGAATTTCTTTTAGGGATGCATATGATAGAGTACGTCATAAAAAGCATCTAATTTTTTTTCCGATTTTTTTGAGCAAAGGAAAGCTGTGAAAATAAGGAAGACATTTGAATTCTAAATGCGAACAGCCAATCAAAAGACAGATATGTGTGCTGTGTTGCCGCATTCTGATGGCGCGCGAAATGCCGGAGCTGAACGCGGGCTGACTCATCTATCTTGTCTTCTGTTCCCGTCTGCGAGTCGAAGCTGCTCTTGGCAACAATGCACTGCTGATGATTCGCGCGGTTGGCACTGATTGGCTGAATTTGAATTCCTTTCTTTAAACTTTAGAATAGAATTACTAAAAAACAAAATGGTGTAGAAAGTAACGAAATGCAGCAGTACGTTTATTTTTGTATGCACTAAGCGGTTATAATAATTAAATCATTGTTCTTAACCTCGTTATACTAGTCCATTATTTCATACTGCTCTGCAGTATATTCCATGAAAAGCTTCGTCTATGTCCAAGAATCAGCATTGATTTTATAAAATATAGAAATTTAAATTGATGTCAAAAATAGTGAAGTTTGAATTATGGAAAACATTGAAAAATAGAGGAAAAAAATTGAGAACCATAGGGAAGCATACAGGATGGAAAGATGTTGTGGTTATATTTATAGCACCATACGCCTTTAAAACACTTTTCCTCGATTCAAATGTCTTGTCGCATGTATTGAGTGACTTACAAAGACCTAGGTACATTACGGCCCGATTTTATCAATATGCTCCACTCCAACGAACACATTCTATTGGTTGATTTTTAATGAACTCTTTCTATTGGGTATTGAGGTCTGTAGTTAATAAGTATCATCCAATAGTATTTTATCAATATTGGAAACAAAATGTCAAAGCTGGATGACACTTTTGTCAAAAATATTCTAAAATTCATGTATCAAAATCATAGTAGAAAATCAAAACAAATCAATTGATTTGCAAGTAGATCCCGGTTTTTCATTTTTGCCTTATAATTATTGTATAATTATTAATTGCGAACTGCGCTGGTTTGTAACACAATCATAAAAGTGGTATTATCACAGCCACCTTAATTAATAATCAATAATACCACCTCACTAGTTAAGTAGTTACTACTTCACTCAGTCAGAAATTGATTATAGACACATACATACTTGAAACTTCCAACTACGATGCATGCTTGTTACAGAACTTCTTATAAATATAGTCACAAAGTAGGCACAGGTGCTGCTGATATCATTCATCCTATACTTCAGGTTTATATGAAATTATTCCTTCCTCCATGTAAGGTCTAATAATTAATAAATAATTCAATTGCCTCTGTATTTTCTGTAATTATCTGTTCCCTTCAAAACCAGGAATGGTTTTTGGCTTTATCCACATTCCACACTTTTGCCTAGAAAGCTTAATGAAATTAATAGTTAATACCAATTCCAATAATAAATTCACATTGTTATTCTTTTATTTAGACATTTCTTTTCACAAAACAGGTACGGAGATACGTTTCTTGTTTCTTTTTTCACACAAAACAGATACGGTTATCTAGTTTCGTCTAGTGATGGGATAACTCGAATGAAAATGTACTCGAGTACTAGATTATTGATATAACCGACGTCACTCGATTACTAGTGAACGATGCGAGTATTGCGAGTTACAAGTGAAAGCAGCAACTAAAACGTAACACATTTTTATTCATTCTGAGCTAAACTGAACCAACGGCAAGTGTCGCTCCGTCACCGTTGCACCGGATCGAGCAAGACTCGAATGAAACAGAATCTGCTAGACAGTGATGTAGGAATCGTACTTAGCAAATATGAATTAACAAAGGAGCAAACTAAATATAAATATTCTATATAATGTAATTTTATTTAATTTTGTTGTAAGTTGTCGAGAAAAAAGTAACCATATTTTTTTTTAATTTAACAAAGAAACTTCGACAAACTGGACACAAGTAACATCAAATTAACAATAATTGATAGGGTAAAATAGTAAACATAAATAGAATAATTAGAAACTTACCACAAACTGAACATTTCAAAATAATATCAATAAGATATTATATTTTCGCATTAGTTTGAACAAAATAAAGTACTATAATGATAAAAAATTAAAACTCATTCTACAAACTAGGTAACTTGGAATAAAATATGAATTATACAGGAACTCACAGAAAGAGGGATTAGAAAATTACATTTTTAAGAAAAATTAAAACTCTCATTCTAAGGCAATAGGTAACATTGAACAATGACAATAATAGAAACTCACAGAAAAGAATTTGAAAAAATAATAATATTCAGATTTTTTTGTGATAATCTGCTTACTTCATAAATTAGAGAGTTGAGCTGCTCCAGAAAAAACTCTTCTCGATGCTACCGACGGCGACCTACTTGGTACGCATAAATATTTACTGACAAGTTCATTCAGGTCATTTTGAGTGAAATTTAACTCGAGTGATTATAGAAATTGGTTGGTTTTCCCCATCACTATTTCTGTCTAGTTAAAAGCACAGTAAGGTAAAAAGCAAGTTGGCGGTGGGGCATGGGGGCGGTACCCTGACTGCCGTGTTGCCAGATGAATATTTTACTCTTAGGACAGAGGAGTAGTTCTGCCCTGTGAGTTTCTGAAATGTACTGGATGAAAGTAATGAAATGTACAAGACTGTACTGAATTATTGTACTAAAACCTGCGACCCGTGAATTTCATTATGAGCTGGCAATTGACACCACATGGACGCTGTATAATTTTGTGCAGAGCAAAAAAACAAAAAAACTCTTACTGCATTCTTGCATTATACACCCATTTGAGAAGCTACAACGTATGAAATGAAGATTTTTATTGATTTTTTGGAAACTGAAAATGTACTAGAATTCAGCCTTCGTGTACCTACTTTTGTACTTTGACGTCGAAAATAAACTAGAAATATTACAAATGTACTAAAACAGTGCAATACTGCAAAATAAGACGTGTTAACCTATTCCGCTGGTGCGTTTTCAGTAACTTCATTTGAGAGAACATTCAATGCTAGTGAGCATAAGAAAAAATCAAAATTGGATTCATGGGAGATTTGTTTCAAAAGCACATTTTAATGCTGTAATCTTAAAGCTTGTTATCCTCCAGGGGTACTGTGGGTGTATGGTGTAACAGACTTTAATCAAGACATTATGTAACAGGACAGGAAATGTCGGTGTAAAAAGCTCAGAGCTAAAAATAGCAGATTCCCAGAATAGGAAACTGGCAACGATGCGACCGCTTCGTCCTAGACCATGGCCGTCTAGACAAAACTCTTCTTTTTATTCTTCTTTTTCTTATTTTATCTCGATCTCTGTTTTATGATCTATGATCTCGATAAGATTGCCCACAAACACGAGTTTAACCACAGACCATAGTTTAACAATGTCAAACACAGTTGTGCTGTTCTGTAGGATGCGATGCCACAGAAACTGATCGAAAGGAAGACGAGGGTTGTCTTACGTAGTGATGGGCTTTAAAAACATGTTTCTAATTGGTATTGTCATGTCCGACTTTACTCACTAGGCCGGAGATGAAATATGGCAACACTGAATCAGCGGGCCGAGTTTTCATTTGTTGTTATGTCATGTGTATACTTCCAGGAGCAGAAAATATGGTTGGAAGGTGATTATTAATGTGTTTCTAATTATTTACCTGCACAAACGAAACTATAAAGGTAAGATGTCTGCAAAGCGTGTAGTACCAGGTTGCAGCCCAGTAGAGGACATACCAAACCATGGCCCAACATAACCTTATTCCAGAGTGAAAAGAACGTTGCAAGGTGATTTTTAATGTGTTTCTACTTATTTACCTGCACAAATGAAACTATAAAGATATAAAGATGCCTGCAAAGTGTGTAGTACCAGGTTGCACTAGCAATCGTGCGTCCAATAAGGGACATAAACAGAAGTGAGTGAAAGGTATTCTTCGGAAGGGCTGGTTATATTTATAAGGATAAAGACAATAATTTACAAACATTTCAAATGATAACACCTATTTTAAAGCACAATGTGGTACCTATAATGTTTTCTGGACCTCCCAAATATCACAGAAAAATACAGTTAATAGAACTCATCTGGGCATGCATCTGGGGCATACCTACGAAAGGATTTGATAGTGAAAGGGAATCAAGACCAGCAAGAATGGCTTCACAGTGACCTAATAGTGAATTTTGCTAGCTCAAGTGACAATTTACAAAGTAAATTGAGTGTTCATTTAAGTGGAAGTGGAAGTGGGAGCAGGAAACAGGTTGCGTTTATTTTTATTTTGTAGTGTCTGACTGTGATGAAATAGACATCAGATGTAAGTGGTATTAGTAGTAGTAATTCTAAAAAGTATTTTTCTTAATTTATTAACCCAGATGAACTCTAATACATATAAAATGTAATAATTATTCTGAAACTATAGGCCAACTATTTGACAGCTAAGCCACGTTGCCACATCTAAGGCTCCGGCCTAGTGTAGAGTCGGCCATGGTATTGTTGGCATGATAACTCTTTTGTATTATTGGGCAACGATCTAGTTAGGTGGAGTGTTTGAAACCAATATACTTGTCATGCCATATTCATAGTGGAAGCACTGGCTGCGTTAGTAATATTATTATGCAGATGTTTTTCTAAATTTTATTCTTCAGGTTTCATTATTTACTTGCTTCAGAATAGTTATATTATTTTTATTATCTTATTAGTAGTTATTTATGCCCTACTCACCTACTGCATAGTATAAACTATATTGTAGCTACTTTTTCATGTCATTGAATTTTATGGAATGTTATATAAGATTAAAATATGAAATCACTTTATTTTACCTACATATTTTTTCAGTTTCTATCATATTTGTTATTGTAGTATCTTGATTCTTGAGTAAGTCTTATTTTTTACGGATAAAGAAAATTGATCTGTGAAGCATCGACATCGGGTTATTTAGCACATACATTCATAACTACTATTAAAATTTTCTATCGAAGTGAGAGCTGTAAATAAGTAACGGGACCTTCAGTATTCGTGTATATTTTTTACTTCTCTTCAGAATATTCATTACCAACATTGTGATATATGAATTTGTTGTTTATGACAAATAATAATGATCATGATACGTCATGATTATGTAACTACATAATTATATTCTATATATAAAATATGAACCACAAATAGGCCACGACAAACACAAATATCTTCTGACCGACAACATCCCATCTCTAGGAAAAAAGTAGTGATCCATAGACAAAGTACCTATTTTGTGCTGACGCGGCGGACCTATTTTGTGGGTGTCTTTGACGTATTCATCTGTAACCGTACCTGCTTTGTGTTCATTTGTTTTGTTGACAAATACCTAGATTCCTAGATGTTCATTTTCAATTCTTTTTTTACTTACTTTTTCAAATTAAAAACAGCTAGGTATATAAGTTTTCAGCAGCCCTTTGCACGGTTTGCCTATTGAGGTGTCAACATCCTCTCAACATAAATATTATTTTGGATAAAGGTATAAGTAAACTAAGGAATCTGTATACCTATTTTACAAAAGGAGGATGATATAGGAAAAACCAACGAGGAAAAACGAATCTGGTTAAGTACTTCCATAATATATATATCCTTTTTTTTACTATAATACAAAGGTATTATATCTCACAGGTATTTATAATTATTATAGATAGTAACAGCCCTGTTTCATCAGAATGATGGAGAAATTAGACTTTCTTTTCATCAACATATATCAAAGTGCTGATCAAAGTGGGATGTGATTAGCGAAATAATGTGTTTTGCTTTGTGAAATGCAACAAAATGTTATCTTTACCTGTCTTTACTATAAACAAAGGTATATTGCAGGTATTCATAATAATTGTTATAGGTAGTAACTTTTTTTTAATCAAAATAATGCAGTTGATTGAATTACTTCTCTTCATTATTATGTTTTAATACATCAACAATCCAGTGATCAGTTGGTGGAATCTGATTGGTCTAGATCAATTAATCGTTAGACCCTTCGTTCAACAAGAAAATGCAAGTTTTCACCCATTTAGGATGGAAAATCAGAGTTGAGAAGATACTAGAGGGTTCATAATGGTCCATTATATA
Source organism: Callosobruchus maculatus (assembly GCA_951848785.1). Lineage (NCBI taxonomy): Eukaryota > Metazoa > Arthropoda > Insecta > Coleoptera > Chrysomelidae > Callosobruchus > Callosobruchus maculatus. The sequence continues at coordinate 6,749,749 of CATOUR010000083.1, forward strand.
TAAAGCATGTCTTTTTTCACCTTTTTGAGAGAAACTTCAAGAGAAATCAATAATTTTCTGAGAACTTTGACAGATGCCATTTCTTGAATGGGCTGCTCTGATTGGTCAAAGCCCTTGTTAGAATGCATGTGTTGATAAAATCGGGCCTTAGTATACCTTTAGTATCCTTGGTGATAGCAATGTGTCAATTTTTTTAGTCATGCTAGGAATGTCTAGATGATAGGGTCATTGAAGTACATAATCCCTAGTAAATAAAGAGATGAGCGAAACCCTCCCCCAAAATAGATGAGGATGATCACTGAATACCTGTAACGCCTAAAATCTAGTCTAGGTTTTTTACAATATCATTTTTCTTGTTACGTTTTTACTGTTACAAGTTGGATTTTAAAAGCTTTCGTCCCTAGCATAAAAATTTAAATTCATCTTACGATTTTTTTTATGGTCAGCCTCCCGTAAGTCCGAAAGCACATGGCGCTGTAGAAATGCTGTGAGAGGATAAGAGTCATTGCACGTTATATTCGAATCGCTGCAGGTTGTAACCGCCAGGAAGCAAATTCTCCGGCAGCTCATTCCACAGCGTCAAGGTTCTCCAAAGGAAGGAATGCTGGAGGAGACTAGTTTGGGGAGTAAGGACCTCGGCCTGGTGAAGATGAGCTTGCAGAGCTTCTCTAGTGTTCCTAGATCGGACAACATTTGGTGTTATTATCTAGGAGAGCTCATTCGAACATTTTCCGTGATAGAATCTGTAAAATATCAGCCACCCTTCTTCGATGTTCCAGGCTGTCGAGGTCCTTTGTGATATTTGGTGCGTCGATTAGTCTAATTGATTTCTTCTGGAAAGTATCCAGGAGCTTTAGAGAGTACTTCGGAACGTATCCTCACACATGGGAGCAATACTTCAACGATGGTCGGATCTGTGCCATGTGAAGCAGCAGTAGCCGCTCTGGTGTATACAGCTTCCTACAGCGGAACAAAACTCCAAGCTTTGGGGATGCCGTTTTAGCAATACTGACGACGTGGTCATGCCAGGACATGCTATTGTTGATATTCATCCCCAAAAGCTTGACGGAAGGTGACTCGACTATTGGGTAATCCTTCATTTCCACAGTTGGTAAGCCAACGTGAGACTGCTTTGTCAGTATTATTGCCTGAGTCTTCTGTACGTTGAACTGTACTTTATTTACTAAACCACACGCGACAATTGTTTTGATATCTACGTTGATCTGTGAGGCTGTCACCGACGTACCTGGGATGATAGTGGTTTGCCTGGTTCTATGCGCTATATTAATATACTGCCGTCTGCGAAGCTGTAACAATGAGACCAACAAATATATTTCTTTCACCTAAAATACATTTCAAATTCAGTATTTTACTGCTGTGGGGTTGTAGTAGGTAATGTTCCTATAATTTTGAAAATCGTTTTACGGAGGGTAGGGGGTTATAAAACTGAAAAATTTGTTGTACTCATAATGGGTTGTCCATTGATCTTTGAATGAAAAATCTAGCAGCATAATACACTTTTTACGTACATCCGAACATTGCCTTGCTTATTATAAAAACCACTTTTGTGATCTGTACATACGAGTTTTGCTTTATTTCGTTCTATGTATGTTGCGTAAAGCGAAAATTATTGAATTGATATTAATAAAATTGACACACAATTTATTACCGCTGCGAGAATGGAAAAAGACTCTGTTTTTGAAAAACCGTGTCAGTGGCGGCGCAGCAATAATCAAAAAACCAAAAACATAAAATCAGCTCAAACTTCTTTTTTAGACGGGTTGGAGGCTCTTGATTGTTTCGCATCGTCCATCAGTTCAAGCATTCAAAACTGTGGTGCCTTAGTTCCTAAGGAGGGAGACGCAAGAAACTATTTACGAGGGTTTTTGTGTAGGATACTGTTTTTGCGGGCGGATGGGCGATAATTTAGTTGCAAGGGGATTTTAGATTATAGCTTCATGCAATGGGAAATAATAAAATGGTATCATCATTATGTGTGGGAAGTACTGGGTCAATCAACTTGACTCCATTTTTTATGTAGGATGATAGTAACTCGTTATTCGGGACGTTTTAAGCGAGTACGGTCCTGCGTTGAACGACATACCGACTGCGGCGCGTGCGACAATTTCAAGCATCGCTGGCTCCTGCCAGCTACGCAAATTGGACGTTAGGCGACTCTATCCAACATAATTAACTGGTGTATCGGCGATAAGGCTATTTACTACTAATTTATGCAAATAAAATTCAGAATCTGACGATCTGGCGCCACCCCCTATTGCCGACCTTGAGAGGAAAACATCTAAAATGTGGGGTGAAGTTTGTCCCACATTAGGGGAAAGACACAGTGTCGGCGGCTTTCTGATATCCGATAGCCAGCGTCGAGAAGGTTTAAGGGTAAACATTCTTCTTTTTTATGTGCCGTCTCCTCTAAAGAACGATGGCTATCATCATAGCGATTCTTGTTTCAGACGTGACTGCTCTGAATAATTTCATTGATGTACAGAGATACCACTCTTGTAACTGTTTAAGCCATAAAGTGCGTCTTCCTTTTTCCATATATTTTCCCTTATATTATTGGTTGTAGAATGTGGTATCTTTCTCCACGCATACCGTGATCCAGGTAAGAAAGTTTCCCCATTCTTAAAGTTTCTACTATCTCTTTTTCTTTATTCATACGCCTTAAAATTTCAACATTTGCGACTATTCCCACCCGAAAAACTCTCGAGTATGCATCTGTATAACCACATTTCGAAAGCCTCAAGTCTCTGCAGATCAACTTTGTTCCTTGTCGACGACTCCATCCCATAGAGAATGATTGAGAGTACATAACATCTAGCCAACCTGATTTTTGGTTTGATGTTCAAATCTCCAGAGCAGAGTACTCCGTATATTTGTGAATGCAGCTATAGCTTGACCTATTCTAGATCTTATTTCTCAAGAATGTCCTCCAGTCTCGTTCAAAATGATACCGAGGTATTTGTACTCTCTCATTCTCTCAACATTTGTTTTCCCGATAATCATGAATTTTGTTTATTTGATATTAAGTGTATGACCTGCTTTGTTCATTTTGTCCATCATTAATTATAGCTCCGCGCTACTCTCAGCTATAAGCAAGGTATCATCGGCAAAACGGTTGTTTATTATTTCATTTCAATTCATAGATTGAAAAAAAAAGATAAACTCAAACCATTGAATGTGAATTATAGGACTAAAAACTGTGATTTAATTAGAACAGAAAAAATTAAATATTCGAAGTCAAAAAAAAACTCTTTAGAAATAAGTTTATATAATATTTTGTCCGAAACAATCAGAAACATGAGTAATTCTAAATTTAAGTCTCTTCAAAAGCGAAACTTTTGTACCTTGTGTTTCTATTCCAAGGAGGAGTATGTAGACGCCGTCGCTGCCAATTTGCTAAAATAATTTTATATATCATTTATATTTATTTTACCGGTCAAGATATGTTTGTGTAGGTACATTATTTTTTATTCAATGTATTTTTTCAATTGTCTCTCGTTTCTGTTGCTTTTTGTGACTTCTGCTTTATACAAAATGCAGCAATAAAGTGAACTGAACTGAATTGAACTGAACCGAACCGTTTACCTCTATTAGCTCTGTTTCTTTAGATAATAGCCTTCTGCATAACACTGTATAAATTTTCCTCTGAAAATGCGATTCAGTATTCTGGAAGGAGGGGCTATGCCAGACACCCTAAAAACAGAGTGTTCATCTTGCCCAATCTAGTGAGAAAGATAGTGATGCAGCACAGTGGAATTCCCCTTAACCTGGCCATGGAAGACTAGAGTTCTAACAGAATGGATCCTCGCATTGTATAATCGCATCAGAGCAGGTATTTTAGAATGCCTTCCCCAGAGATAAACATTTATTAACTTAATGTTACCACAACTAAGTATTCGAATCATGATACCTAAAGTCTGGGGAGTATTGTAATCATGATAAATTTCGATTAGGCATAATATGTTTTTCGCATTCTGTCTACACTCACGTAAGTCTCTTATTTCAATCTTTCGATTTGCCTGTCACCTATTTTCTAGATGCATAATCTCAGTGACCATTGCAACCATTTTCATGAAATTTGGGGTCCGTTGGGCTGGGATGCTATGATAACGCTGTTATATTTTTGAAAATCGGTAGAGCGGAGCATTATTATAAATATTTACTTAGAGTTCCAAATACTCTTGTACTGCTGAACACTTCGATCGCAAGAAACTATCGTGGTTAGCCCTGAACTTTTAGATCAAGTATAGACATTTTATAAATGTTAAGACAGTCTTTAGGTTTGCTTCCCTTATTTCTCTTGAAACAGTTTTGGACATTTTATAAACCTTAAAACAGGTTTGCTTCCTTATTTCTGTAGATGCTAGTGTCACCTCTCTCAGATGTTGTAGGTTGCGGTGGCAAGCAGCGTCATAGTTACAGACGTTGTGTTCTGCCGCTTCATCTACTTTTCTGCTACTTCACCATGCCAATTTCGTGAAGGTGATAATTCAGAGGTTAGACTCTGATATACATGCCAGTAAGGATCCTTTGATGTCCTCGCCAAACGATCTGAGTAGTCTATCGTAGCCTGTTTTCGTGTCCTTCCGAGGTCCTTTCTTGACTCCTCATCTATCTTATTCCTTCTTTAAGCGGTTTTTCATAATTACACAAGGAGGTTCGGGTCATATGAAAGGGACTTTAGCTCCCTTCTTGGAAAGCATCTGCATGTTCATTGGTACGGTTCCCTTATGTCTTGACACCAACCAGAGGGTTATCTGGGTTGCCAGTTGCTTAAGGTTTCCCAGGCAATTTCAGGCCAACCTAGACACGCAGGTGTAAGAACCGACAGCGTTTAGAGCCACCTGGAGGTACCTTGGAGTAAGGCCGTCCTCTCTTTGAAATATTAGCGTGTCTATAATCCCAAATGCAAAAAAGAAGGTGCAGTCATCTCCTATGAACACCTGTATAAATATTTACCTCATAAAATCTCACATTTACTGTGAATCCTTCCAAAACATTTCGTCTCCCGTATAAAAGAACTTCAAGCTGTCAGATAATGAAATGAATTCAATGCGATTAAGACAGCTTTGTACGAAAGGCTTCATATTAAATTAGATAATGCTACTGACACTATATCGATCCAGATCCGAGAATAGTCATGACGTGACATCTACCTTGAAACTCCACCATAATAATGAATGATTGAATAAGGTTATTATCATCAACACAAACTCTGCTCTCTGGTCGTTGACAGTAATAAAGGAAGGACGCTGAAAGCTGACCTTGATTTTTGAAATATTTATATCATATCATATCATGTCAGTTAGTTGGAAATCAATAAGTTTGAGTGAATTATTCAGAATCCTCACTCGCATTAGAGAATCCTTCACTTCCCATGGAACCTTGGTTTGATAATGGGCCTATACCGTGATCTCAAATTGATCAATTTATTTACTGCGGTATTATTTTTGATGATACATAGGACCGTTTACTGTAAAAAGTCAGCAGAAAACTTGATCCAAATGAGGATAACACTAAAAAGGAGATTGTACTGTAATTTGAAATAGCCGATGATGACGTCACCTGTAGGGAAACAATGAGAAGCGTCCTTTCGTGGTCCGGTGACTACGAGCGGATGCTATTGTTTTGTACCAGTGAGCTCTTATTGGTTCCCTACAGGTGACGTCACGACCTGGGCGGGAAGTGTATGGATTCAAAAAATTCAATATTTAGAGCAATTCTTTTCGGTTATAAATACAATAGAAAAATTTTGTAAAATTATTTATGACATCTACGTGGTGTCAGGGTTCGTTTAAGCCAATAAACAAAAAATGTGGTATAGGCCCATTCCACGATATATCCTCAGGATGCTATAGCATCCTTAGTACTTGCTTGATCTGTATGTATTTTATGGACCAAGTTATTGATAAGGGCATTATTTATAATGCCCGGGCATTATGAGTATTCGCATGCTATATTGGACCTACTGATTAATCACAATGTCTGGTCATTATGAATATTGCTACGTGACTATTGTGCAACTTGGTAATAACGCTACATTCATTAGCCGTGACGTGAGGAGGGAAACGCGTTGACCAATAATAGAGATAGTTTCAAAGGTTCCATAAAACAAAAAATAGAAAATTTTTTGCTTTGTTTTATTTATATATCCAATTATGAGTTTATGTTAAATATTTGCGTTTTCACTTTAGGTTTAATGTCAAACGTTACTACATATAGTATTATTTTTGTTCTTAATTTTACGTTTCGTCCTACTTATATTTTTAGTTTGACTTTTATTGAGTTTTAAGTGCTTTAAACCAGTGGCTTCTAAATACATCAGCCTTGATAATGAATCTAAATGATGAGTTAAATTATTTAAATTGTGTAGACTTTAGTTTATTTGGTTAGCTTTATAGCCATAGGTCAAAGGTTCTATGAAATAAAGAAATGTGAATTTTTTGATTGACATTACTTATATTCACAATTTAACTTTTATTAAGTTTATGTTATTTGCATATTCAGTTCAGGTTTAATGTCAAAAATAAAAATAATTATACTGAAACATGTTTATTATTACTTTGCCCCATAGGTAATGAAGATTGTGTATAATGCCTGGTCATTTTAATTATTTCAATTGTTATTATCAAATTTTTATATCAAGGTTCGAAAAAAAAACTTGCTGTTGGCATGTGCTCTTTTTATGAGAAATAGGTGTCGTGAGGAGCTACCAAAAATATATTAATAGTCTGTTATCAACCCTATGAAAATAAACCCTCTGTTAGTAAAAGTGAAAAAGCTAAAGGCTTAGACCTTAGAGCATGTAACTCATATAGACAATTTATTACCTAGAAAAATGTCTGAGCAAAGGTTATCGGTAGATTTTTTTCAGTAAATCTTGGGTCAGTTTGTTACAGGTATGGTCGATAATTAAGGAATTTGTGTTCATTATTATGCTAGTACTTAAGGTTTCGAAATTTTGTATTTTGAACATAATAAAGGTAAGTATTATGTTAATTTGTGCCCAGTTTTTGCCAAAAACCACATTTGCGAAAACAAAATAAAAGGACTGAATTTAATTTATTCTAGGAAAGTAAACTACTCTCAATAGAGCCTTGAATACAACGTAATAATGTTATGTTTTGTTATCTATCCTAAACATATTTTTTTGACAAATGCAGTTTTGCTATAAGCCCTTAATTTTGATATCTTAGATAGATAGATAGTTTAATTCGTCACATTTTGAGAACAGTTTCAATTGTGACAAGTCATAGTATAGTGACATATAAAAACAGATAATAATTAAATAAACAATAAAAACATACATTAAAATATACATATGCAGAAAATTGCCTAAAAAGTTACAGCACATTCACTTCAGAGTTCTTCAAGGCTAAATAGCATTCTTCAAATGAATAAAACGCATTTCTAAGAAGAAAAGCTTTTACATGCTTTTTAAATAGATAAAACGAGAGAGCTTTGACAGTTTCTGGGAGAGGCTTGTATAGACCAAGTTCAGGAGAATTTTTTCTGGACTTGTCTAGTCAAGATCTGGGTTTTCTAATCAGACCAGCCTCTCAAAAGGATGAATATTTGAATTTAAATTGAAATCTCGTTTGTGTTTGTGAATATCTATCAACTGGTGAAATATGTAAAGGGATGGCAACGTCATGATTTTGAAAAATATAAAGTGTGGTTTACAATGTTCTCGAAATTCAACACCAGCAATTAGTCTTACAGCCTTTTTCTGCAGTATGTGGGAGGAGTTACCCCACAAAATAATTGCATAAGTGGGCGTAGGCTGACTAAGGTTTTTAGTTTTCTAATTACAAATACTGCAGGAGAAAGTTTACTTTCCTAAGAGGCGGTATGAGCATTCCATTTCAAAGCATCATCTATGTGTATGCCCAAGATACTGGCACTATGGCCATGAGCAACCCCCGTAGAACACGAAAAAATAATTCTTGTGTCTTATCTTTATTAAGTTTAAAATAGTTTTGGTTAAACCATATCTCCGTCCTACTGACAGCTGAACTCATCTCAGTTCTTAACTCATCAAGTGACTTGGCCCTGCAGCCCAGTGAAGTGTCATCAGAATAACACACACATACTAGGCAACAGGTAGCCAAATAAGTCATTAACATATACTGTAAAGAGCAAAGGCCCCAAAACAGATCCCTGGGGCACTCCACTCTCCACAGCACTTTTTTCAATTATTACTTATTTGGATTCTGGGCAAAAAAATATCGGAAATTATACAGGGTTATTCACGTTATTCGACACGGAGCATTATGGCTAAAGTATTTGATAAGAAAGAAAATAATAATTTGGGATGGATAGAGACCCATAAAGGCTACATTTTAAAAATATTTTCATGTTATACAGGGTGTCCCAAAAGCACGAAATGTATCAAAGTTATGTTTTTTTAAATGGAACACCCCATATATTATTGCATATTCAGATTCCTTGGTGAATTCTAGTGTGACTTTATGTATCATACATGGTACCTAAAGCGAACCGTTAAAGTGTAAATCACCATTTTCGGTATAAGTAGATATCAGGAAAAAAATTGAATATCGCAGAGATTACAAAATATGGAAGGCTGTGACTTTGCCGTATTAGTAAGCATAAAATGCATCAGCTTTGATGAGACTGTCAAATTTAAATTACGTTTATGCTTGGAGAAATCGGTCGATGAATTAAGGAAACTTCGATCAGCGATAACTTGATTTTTTCAAAAGGGAATGTCTAATTTTTTTTATACAGTTAAACGTAGAATTTGATAAGCTTTCTAATGATATAAGGTTATGAATATCAATCTCTCGTGGTTTTCATTTAATTTTAAATTTTCAAACAAATCGGCGATTTTCAATTTTCCTACCTATAAGCAACGTAGCAGGCCATGAAATATAAACAAAAATCTGTTCAGCTAGAACTAACTTAGCTGAAAAATATACACTAACTAGACTAAAGGGACAAGAATTTAAAAATTCCTTACAACAAATCAACTCTCCCAGAAACAACTGCGATAACATCTCTAAGGTCAAAGAGAAGCTCGAGTATGGCAGTCATAGATATTTTTACTGTCTACTGGCTACCGCAATTTAGTAGAGGTTAAAAATTTCCAAGGCAATCAGAAACCCTCATATGAAACAGAAACAACCAGCGACTGTTGTTCCAGCACGCAACTATCAATCATATGTAATGGTGTAAAAAAGTACTAATTTGCGTCGAAGTCGATACCTCTGACTGGAGCTCTTCGATTTTTCAATATCTATTAGCAATATTGCAAAAAAGGAATACTGACAAATCAGATTTAAATTTTCTGCCATTTAAGTTATGTTTTATAATTTGAAAAAATTTTAATTCATTCTTCATTTTCTGCGACCTTGCTAATAGGTACTGAAGAATTTTCAGAACTTCAGTCAGAGGTACTTTTGACTTGAGTTTAGACAGAAATGGCATACTTTTTGATATCATTAGATGTGAAATTTTATTATGAAAATAATAAACTGCTTACAATATTCTCTAGTAGTTTTTACTTTATTTCAAAATTTTTAATGGTTTTGGAAATTGCCAATCTCTATCGCTGATCGAAGTTTCCTTAATTCATCGACCGATTTCTCCAAGCATAAACGTAATTTAAATTTTACAGTCTCACCAAAGCTGACGCATTTTGTGCTTAGTAATACGGCAAAGTCACAGCCTTCCAAATTTTATAATCTCTGCGATATTCAATTTTTTCCTGATATCTACTTATACCGAAAATGGTGATTTACACCTAAACGGTTCGCTTTAAGTCCCATGTGTGATACATAAAGTCACAATAGAATTCATTAAGGAATCTGAATATGCAATAATATACGGGGCGTTCCATTTAAAAAAACATAACTTTGATACATTTCGTGCTTTTGGGACACCCTGTATAACATGAAAATATTTTTAAAATGTAGCCTTTATGGGTCTCTAACCATCCCAAATTATTATTTTCTTTTTTATCAAATACTTTAGCCATAATGTTCCGTGTCGAATAACGTGAATAACCCTGTATACAGATTGAAAAACATTGTGTGAATCGGTATCATATTGGCGACTATATGTGATTATTTTTAAAATGAGTATAAATGTGGCGTTACAAATGAAAATAACTGTAATGTGAATAAATGGTGGATGCGACTAGATTTAGCTTTCACCATATATTCGACGCTATCAATCATCACATGCGAGATGTCGCTGAAAGCGAAGCTGAAAAGCCAAATAAACCTTGCCATGTTGTCCATTATTATTATCACTCATATGATTCTGTGAGGAATATAATTGCTGATGCTGTTATTTTGCATTATGTATGAGAGTTTCAACGGTTTTTTGTAGTATAGGGTGAGGAAACGTATGGGTCTCCCCCGTGTTGTTGCACTTGACATATCGAAAGCTTTCGACAGAGTGTGGCATGAGGGACTTCTGGTCAAGCTTGCTGCTTATGGACTACCACCTGGCCTGCGCCACTGGCTCAATAGCTTTTTGAACGACCGATCTCTGTTTGTTGTAGTCGAGGGCTGTTCATCAGACGTATTTTCAATAAACGCCGGTGTTCCTCAGGGATCTGTCCTATCCCCTATACTGTGTCTGCTGTACATCAACGAGCTGTTGGAAATAACATCCAATCCAATCTACAGCTTCGCAGATGACAGTACATTAGTGTCGTGCATGGAACCAGGCAAACCACTATCATCTCAGGAGACGGTACGTCGGCGACAGCAGCATGCCTCACAGATCAACGCAGATATAAAAACAATTGTCGAGTGGGAATAGCAAATAAAGTACAGTTCAACGTACAAAAAACTCAGGCAACAACACTTACAAAGAAGTCTCACGATGGCTTACTAACCGTGGAAATGTAGGGCCACCCCATAGTCGAATCATCTTCCGTCAAGCTTTTGGGGATCAACATCAATAATAACATGTTCTGGCACGACCACGTCGTCAATATTGCTAAAACGTTATCCCAGAAGCTTGGAGTTTTGTTCCGCTGTAGGAAGTTGTGTTCACCAGAGCAACTGCTGCTGCTCTACCAGGCACAGATCCGACCATCGCTGGAGTATTGCTCCCATGTGGGAGGATGCGCTCCGAAGCACTCTCTTAAGCTTCTGGACACTATCCAGAAAAGAGCAATTAGATTAATCGATACGCCTGACCTCACAAAGGACCTACACAGCCTGGAACATCGAAGGAGGGTGGCTGACCGATCCTTGTTTTACAGATTCTATCACGGAAGATATTCGAGTGAGCTCTCCCAGATAATAACACCAAAGGCCATCCGAACCAGGAACACTAGAGAAGCTCTGCGAGCTCATCCTTACCAGGTCGATGTCCTTACTCCCCGAACCAGTCTCCTCCAGCATTCCTTCTTTTGGAGAACTTCGACGCTGTGGAATCAGCTGCCGGGGAATTTGTTTCCCGACGGCTACAATCTGCAGCGTTTCAAATCTAACGTGAACAGACACTTATCCTCACGCAGCGCTTCTACATCGCAATAGGCTTTCAGCCTTTGCGGGAGGCTGACCATAAAAAAAAATTACTCCTTAGAAACGCAATTTTGTGAAACATATACGAAGTACACAAGTTTCTGGATATTTCTTTGCTTATTTAAATATTCCTTAGGATTTCATGAGGCTACAGCTGTGAGTTATGAATAACGTCTACTAGCGATAAGAGATAAGACTATTATTTCTATTTATGAGATGCAAAAAGTTCACAGATTGGCCAGACTATGTACCTAATAAGTCCTGGAGTGTGAGCAAGCGCGGCATCCACTTTGCATGCAGCTTTCTCATGTCCAAATTTTCGATCATATGTAGTGTATCGCACTTTCTTAAATGCCTTCTACGTTACTTAGCTTGTGCACTTTCAGCCGATGATCATCCAGTGCAGCTTTATGGATTTTATTCACTAATTCTGTAGTAGTCACTTAATTTGGTCAACCACTGCCATGTTCTTTTTGGCTCCTATTGCGTCGTTTGAACTTGCTACCCAATTCTAAACGAAGGGACAGGCTCACCCCGAGTAGAATTTAATTTATCTTTGACATTGGTTGAGCTCAGGCCTTTAAAAGAAAAGTATTGTGTCACATAACCCTTGGATTGAACGTATATAATGAATCAATTACATTCTAATATAATAAGTTGTTTTTATAGACCGCAAAAAATCAGATTTACTTGTTGGAAAACAATCTGTACTTTTTCGTTCCGATTTCTTTGATACATCCTGTAAAGGGTGTCCCATTTTGGGCACTACGGGGTATCTCGATTATTTTTGAAGATAGTGCTATTTTTTTGTGAAACTAAAGATGCCTTCAACAAAATTATCATGGGCCTCTTGGTTTTAGAGATACAGGGTGAAATCGAAAATTATCGATTTTGGCACTACCCTCGTATCTGGGTTGTCTTTTATTTTATTGTAAAGTTTAAAAAAGGGTTTTATTTTTTTCTGTAGAATCTAGTGGTGCAGTTTGATTTCTTATTACTCTAACCATTTTTTAGTTTTGAAGCAAACATATATTTTTTTAAATGGAACACCCTGTGTGTTATTTTTGAAGTCAATCGAAAATAATTCAGGCTTTTCAAAAATATATATTTGTATGAATTTGTATTACATTACTTAAAACCAAATATTATATCTGAAGAATATCAACATACTATTAAATTTGAATCTGAATCAAAATAAAAACTAAAAACATCGAGGAGCTTTCAGAGATGTTGGTTCAAGTTGGAGACTATTTTTTCGAATGCAAATCTAGTATAATTTCTTATTCTTTTAATGGAATTCAAAACAATTATTGGTCTCCTTCGTATTATGGCGATTAAAAATTCCCAAACTTGGATCCTGTGAAATGTTGAAGTATCTTAAACTTGTATGGATGGTAATTGTACTTTTTTAGAATTATTTCTGCAGTTGATTTTTGTACCCCTACAGCTTCTTCTTTGTGCTTACAAGTTGATGAATGCGTTGCTTCTATGTAAGCTAATACGTTTGTTTCCCTTTGGTCGCTATTTTCCTTGAAATAAGCCTTGGGACGTGGTTGAATAAAGGATCCGTACCTAACTACATTTATTTTTAAACGAGCAATTATATTTGAAAACGGTTGTTGCCTCTCTGGGTATCTAAGCTGTCATTATTATAGAAAATTGACAATAGTCAAAATGAAAACACAGAAAGAACAAAGCTATATTTAATAAAAATATAATTAAAAGCTGACTTCTCGCAAGTTTTACAGATTTGCTTTTTTGTTTTTAATAGATAGATAATAGTCACTAGTCAGTATTATAATAACACAATATTATATAATGAGACATTATTATTCAAAGAAATGTATTTTGAATCTGTTTTTTTCGAATTTGAGTAGGAAGTATCTTGTAGAGTAATAACTGCTTAGATGCTTATTATTTATAGTTGATTAACCATGGCCTACTCCAGCAAATGAAGTAAAAGTAGGAAAAATCAAATTTCGAGCGTAATTTTCAAAATAACATAATACTAATATATATGTTTGAGAAGCTTGAATTATTTCCGATTGACTTCAAAAATAATGTACAGGGTGTTCCATCTAAAAAAATATATGTAAGAAAAAATCAAACTACACCACTGGATTCTACAGAAAAAATTCTATGAGACCCTTTTTTAAACTTTTCAATAAAATAATTTCACCCTGTATCTCAAAAACTAAGAGGGCCCTGACAATTTTGTTGACGGCATCTTCAGTTTCACAAAAAAGTAGCACACTGTCGCGAAAACCGCAACTCTCTATCTTCTAAAATAACCGATATACCCCGTAAAAGTGCCCAAAATGGAACACCCTGTATATATGATGAGTTCGCCTCTAAAAATGGCAATGAAGTTATCCATAAATCTCTCAATCTATTCAATAGCAAGACTGGTGTGATGGACAAGAAGAAAAGAGGAAAAAGGAGATCGGTAAATCATTTCAGGTTCACTGCTCAGCGAGTTATGTCAGGAGTCATCGTCCTCATTTCGAAAGATAACGATGTTGTTTCTTCAGCCAAAGTGATGGCTCAGAATATTCAAAGATAAGAACTTTTAGGTAAACGACTGAAGCAGAGTGAGCGAATTCACGCGTTCCCGTCTGAAAACTATTCTTCAATTTTCTTAAGTTCTCTGATTATTCAAAGTACAACCGAGACCGACCACTTGAGAACAAGAAAAAAATGACTAAGCAAGCATTACCTAATGCCGAGGGCTTCAGAAGTGTGCATAATAAGCATTTGTCATATTACATTATTTATAGCCCCCCCCAGAGTTTTGTCTCTTACTACTAGTGCATGCAAAACCGGTCCCGGTTCTTGAATTTTCAGAACCGGTTCTAAATGCACTTTACCCTGGTACCCGGTTCCGAACCGGTTCTAGGGTGCCTACTGAAAACACTGGATTAATTTATATTGAAGTAACATTTATTTCAAAAAAATAACGAAAATAACATAACATAGTTATTAGGAAGATAAGTGTTAGGAACTTAAAATTATACATAAAGAAACATGAATGTTAAATCTATAACATAATCAACGAAAAGTTATCATCTTCAATCAGTCTCTCGCTAGTCGTAACTCTCAGCCTATATATTAGTTTGCCTATAATTTACCGGTGTGTTTACTTTTCCACCAATTTTTCCTTATTATAATAGAATGACCGTAAAAATGATATGGCCTCCAAACTTCGATCGGATAACGAAGTGCGGACCTTATTGCAGATAATACCAGCTGATGAGAATAATCTCTCTGGCTCCACACTATTGAGCTGAATTGTAAAAAGGTTGTTATAGGCTAAGGACAAATACCTTCCTTTTTGACAAATGTCAAAGTCATCACAGAAATACAAAATTGAGATCACGTGATAATCGTGTATGTCGTCCATAATTGATCTTTGAGAGGCATATAACGCATCGTGTAAATCAAATAACGCATCACGTTATTAGCGTATGTAGGCCGTATT
Organism: Callosobruchus maculatus; assembly: GCA_951848785.1. NCBI lineage: Eukaryota > Metazoa > Arthropoda > Insecta > Coleoptera > Chrysomelidae > Callosobruchus > Callosobruchus maculatus. The sequence goes on from CATOUR010000083.1 coordinate 6,764,749, forward strand.
TTATTCACCCATATCTCTCTATTATTAACCTATAGGTAGGTAAGTGCTATAAGTAAGTAGGTAACTGCCAAAAACTAAGGTAAAACAACAACTTACCACAATTAAACACAAGTTTACCGGTGGAAAATGCTGAGAACTGAACCTAGCTCCATGCAATGCATTGAATGCGAACTGCAAACGCTCCGTCGGGCAATCCGCACACGTTTTAGTCATCTACAGGCGCACCAATCACAACCCAGGGCTCATCTAGTTACAAAACACGAGACTGGGCGCGCGAAGTTTAAATTTTTTGCGGCACCATTATGGAACCGGAACCTTTCTCAGCACCGATTCTGTGGCCTGATGAAATACCCGGGTAGAACTGGGTATTTTGAAACCGGGTAGAACCGGGTGCATGCACTACTTACTACGTTTACACTTTCGGCTTAAAACGGTTTACCGTATAACGCTTTAGATAAAATCCATGTATAAACGCTGGTTAAATCGATTTAAGGTGCTAAAACGGTTTAATTCAAAGCATTTAAAAAACGAGATTTAACTTGGCTTAAGAAGCCTGGATACACACATTTATACATACGTATTTGCCATGTGAAACACGGTCTCACATAACACATAACGCATAACACACTCTGTTTTCAAACTACATATATAATATTTCAGAAGGCGATAGTTAAGACCTTAATGAATGACAACTATTTTCGATTTTCTCAAAAAAGTTTTTTAATGTGCAAAAAAACAATTCAAAATCATACATTCTATAAATGCCTGTAATTTAACAACCAAACACGATATCAAAAAAAGGCTAAATAGTTGCACAAGCGCAAGCTTTATTCTTCAATCTGTTCTTTGAGTAATTACTGTAAGTTTAAAGGTAACTTCAGGAGATTGAAAATGCGAAATTCATTTTTATAGTGACTTTTGGACCTTACCTTTGGATTTTTGGACTTATCTGTCCTCATCTTAGACACACATACTGGAGAAAGGGAACAGGTGGCCACGACTCCTCGCTCACACGGCAATACGTCTTTTCTTGGATTCTCAATTTCGCGCGCCATACCCTAGATCCTTAAACCGGTTTTACATGCCGTATAAACAGAGAAAACGGTTTAACTTGCTTTAGATGCAGTGGTGCCAACGATCAGTTACAAATTCGAAATCTCCCCTGCAACATTCAAGGTTGATGTTTGTGACACTTAACCTTACTTTTAACGTCGAAAAGTGAGGTTATTTTGTCTGAACGTTGATGAACTTTCAGTTTCATATTGTCAACCCATTAAATGATAAGTTGACAGCACTATACCTATTTTTAATCAGCTGATTTAAATCGGTTTAGAAAAATTGACGTGTAAACCCTTAAGAGCCGGTTGTACAAATGCGGGTTTAACACGAGCTTTGTTAAGCCTAAGCTTAGCTAAGCTCAGGCTTAAGGTCGACATCCTTTGTACAATCGTTGACTTAGTTAAATCTGGTTGATAATGAAATTCACTACAGTTGGCATCAATGAAGCAATACGCACTGACATAATCATCTGAAAAATTACCTTTTTTGGTTAGGCAGTTATGACAGTTTGTGTCAAATTTCGGCAACGACCGTTTCTGTCTCTGTTCTCTCATTTGCTCTCTTTTTTAAATCAGACACAAATCTTTTAAAAAATATGACCTAATAAAGTGACAAGCACTTTGAAGGTTCCTTCTTGACATATCATGTCACTTGTATAAGGTTAGGTTTAAACCTCAGCTAAGCTCGCGTTAAGCTTCGGCTTACGTAAGCTCGTGTTAAGCTTGGAGTGTGGGGTTAAGCCAGCATTGTACAACGGACATTTTGCAACTGACGTGGTTTAACGTCGGCTTACCTTAAGCCAAAGCTTAAGCTCGCATTGTACAACCGGGCCTAAGTAATGCGGTTTTAGTCGAACCGTTTCAAAATAAAAACGGTTTAAGGAGACGTGTAAACGTAGTATCTGATTATACAAATAGTTTTATTTTGAAAAATGTCCCGTTCCCTTAATAAATTTTACCAACTATCTAATCAGGACATAGCTAACGAAATTACATCACAACTCCGGCTTCAGTACACAGGGCACAAGTTGTACGTATATCGATTCGAGCTCCTTGGGAGAATGGCCAAAATAAATCAGAGGATTTACTGGGTAAACTTCGTTCTTTGATAAGGAGGCAGCCTGCCAACTAGCAGAAATAGGATCGAAGTTATTCTGTACCCAGTAGTTATTTACTGATATGAGAAACTTGGTGAACAGCAGATTTTGTGCTTTTTCTACAAGACGACCTTTTCATTGAAGTTTTGGTTATGTCGTTGAATCAGCGTCGGAAATATAGGATACGATCTCACAAAAAAAGGAGGATGCTAGGAAAGATATGCCTGTGGAGTAAACTTTGATACATGATTTCATTCACTATTATATTAGTTACTAGTCCCCGCAAACTTTCAAGACGTGCCCATTTTTGATATACAGGGTTACTGGTAACTCGACCTCTTTCCTGCAATAGGTGATAGAGGGACTCAAATGTAATAGATTTAACCCCCCATATGTAATTCCGAAAACTGATAGTTTTCGAGATAATTAACATTTAATGTTTTTCAACCAAATGTCGAAATTGCAACACTAGATCCTAAACTAAGAAAAAATCCTGTTGTTGATTCTGATAATTTTTATTTTAGTATTTAACTAACACATACACAAAGCTAACCTAGTATTAAAATGTTTCAAAATACTAAACAGTTCCAAACTAAATACAAATATTTAAAAAATAATCAACAAAATTGTTACATTCACCGTGAAAGAAAATTATCTAGCTCAAAAAAAACTATACAAACGGCTGAACAAATCGCTAAAAAAACTTTCCTACCTAATAACCTTTTCAGAAAGATTATAAACAGCAATGAATAAAAATCACCTATTCAAAAAGAACGAATGACAGTACAATCATTATTGATGACTCAGTTACATGCTAGAATGTTTGCAAATGCGGTTGACGATTTTATCCAAGTAAAACAAATTAAATCCACTCAGTTTCTAGAGATCTTGCTCAATGTGTTGCCCTTGATTTCGGATACAAGTACGTTTTTGTAACTCGTGTTGAAAGAGTTCGTTTCATCTCCTCCGCCGCATTGATATTTTTTGCCTTAGTTCGTCAGCAGTATTGACTGGAGCCTCGTAAACCAATGCCTTCTGTGACCCCAGACGTAAAAATCAAGAGGTGTCAGATCTGGGCTCCGCGCAAGCCATGGGATGGGTTCACCCTTCTCTATCCATTTGTTAGGGTATGTGTGGTCCAACAACTGCCAAATTGTGATAAGATAATGTGCTGGACAACCATCATGCTGGAATATCATGTTGTTGATGATTCTGTATTATGTTGATAAATTTTGTTAAATAGTTACTTGTGGTTGTACTGTCATTCCTGTCCTTGGAATAGGCCATCAGATAAGAAAGTTTTTTAAATAATTTGTTTGACTGATTGTGTACCTTTTTTTTGAGCTAGACAATTTTCTTTCGCGGTGAATGCAGAAATTTTGTTTTTTATTTTTTAAATAATTGTATGTAGTTTGAAACTGTTTAGTATTTTTACACATTTAAATACTAAATTAGATTTGCGTATGTGTCAGTAAAAAACTAAATTGGAAATTACTAAAATCGACAGCAGGGTTTTTTCTAAATTTGGGATGTAGTGTGGAAATTTGGACATATCGTTGAAAAACATTAAATGTTGATTATCTCGAAAACTATCGGTTTTCGGAATTACATATGGGGGGTTAAATCTATTGCATTTGAGTCCCTCTATCACTTCCTGCAGGAAAGTGGTCGAGTTACCAGTAACCCTGTATACTCTTTCTACGAAACATGAAAAAAATACTTATACAAGGTTATTCACGTTATTCGACACGGAGCATTATGGCTAAGGTATTTGATAAAAAAGAAAATAATAATTTCAGATGGATAGAGACCCACGAAGGCTACATTTCAAAAATATTTTCATGTTATACAGGGTGTCCCAAAAACACGAAATGTATCAAAGTTATGGTTTTTTAAATAGAACACCCCATATATTATTGCATATTCAGATTCCTTAGTGAATTCTAGTGTGACTTTATGTATCATACATGGGACTTAAAGCGAACCGTTTAGGTGTAAATCGCCATTTTCGGTATAAGTAGATATCAGGAAAAAATTGAATAACGCAGAGATTATAAAATTTAGAAGGCTGTGACTGGAAAATTGAAAAACGCCGATTTGTCTGAAAATTTAAAATTAAATGAAAACTACCAGAGATTGATATTCACAACCTTATATCATTAGAAAGGTTATCAAATTCTACGTTTAACCGTATAAAAAAAATTAGGCATTCCCTTTTGAAAAAATCAAGTTATCGCTGACTGAAGTTTCCTTAATTAATCGACTAATTTCTCCAAGGAAAATGTAACTTAATTTTGGCAGTCTCGTCAAAACTGGCGCATTTTATGCTTAGAGTTACACCCTTCCAAATTTTATAATTTCTGCGATATTCAATTTTCTCCTGATATCTACTTATACCGAAAATGGTGATTTACACCTAAACGGTTCGCTTTAAGTGCCATGTATGATGCATACAGTTATACTAGAATTCACCAAGGAATCCGAATATGCAATAATATATGGGGTGTTCCGTTTAAAAAAACATAACTTTGATACATTTCGTATCTTTGGGACACCCTGTATAACATGAAAGTATTTTTAGAGTGCAGCCTTTATGGGTCCCTTTCCATCCGAAATTATTATTTTCTTTTTTATCAAATACTTTAGCCATAATGCTTCGCGTCGAATAACGTGAATAACCCTGTATAAAGAGAGTAAATTCTATCATGAGAAGCTACAGTGCCAAGCAACAAGTGCAATATTAAATATTTCTTGTTCTGCCGCGGTTTTTGATAACAATATTGAGGGGCCTGGGTACACACAGTATTTACTACGTAAAATACGCATTTCCATTTCGAACAGAACTCACTTGTTTTCCAAACTGCATACACACTATTTGGAAGGTAATAGTCAAGATCTTAACTAATGGCGTCTAAGAGAATTTTATTCAAAAAGGTCTTTAGTGTGCAAAAAACACACAATGCAAAATCATACATTCTTCAAATATCTGTAATTTAACAACCAACCACGATACCAAAACAAACAAAGAGCAAGCTTTGTTCTTCAATTCGCTTTTTGAATCATTACTGTATGCTTAAAGGTAACGCCAGGAGCTTGGAAATGCGAAATTCATTTTTATGGTGACCTTTGGATCTTACCTTTGGACCTTTTGACCTTACCAATGGATTTTTGGACTTATTTCCCCTCATCTTAGACACACACACTGGAGAAAGGGAACAGGCGGCTTAGCCTCCTCGCTAACATGGGAATACGTATTTTCTTACATTCTCAATTTCGCGCGCTATATCCTAGGCCCTTAAGATGGCTTAGAGAATATAAAGACAAATGTCATCCGTCTTTTTATGGTCAACCGATGGCGCGCAAAAGTTATGCGAGGAGTGTCGGTTCAGCTTTAATTTGAAACGCTGCAGGTTACAACCGTCGGGAAAAAAGTCCCTGCAGCTCATTCCAAGCAGATATGCTGGAGGAGACTGGTTCGGGGAGACCTCGACTTAGTTAGGGCTCGCAGAGTCTTTCTGGTGTTCCTGGTTCCGACGGACTTTGGTGTTATTATCTGAGAGAGCTCACTCGAACATCTTCCGTGATAGAATCTGTAAAACAGTGATAGGTCAGCCACCCTTCTTCGATGTTCCAGGCTGTGGAGGTCCTTCGTGACGTTAGGCGTATCGATTATTCTAATGGGCCTGTACCACATTTTTGGTTTATTGGCTTAAACGAACCCTGACTCCACGTAGATGCCATAAATAATTTTACAAAATTTTTCTATCCTATTTATAACTAAAAAAAGCTCTAAATATTGAATTTTTCGAATCCATACACTTCCCGCCCAGGTCGTGACGTCACGTGTAGAGAACCAATAAGAGCTCACTGGTACAAAACAATAGCATCCGCTCGTAGTCACCGGACCACGAAAGGACGCTTCTCATTGGTTCCCTACAGGTGACGTCATCATCGGCTATTTCAAATTACAGTACAATTTTCTTTTTAGTGTTATTCTCATTTGGATCAAGCTTTCTGCTGACTTTTTACAGTAAAAGGTCCTATGTATCATCAAAAATAATATCGCAGTAAATAAATTGATCAATTTGAGATCACGGTATAGGCCCATTGCTCTCTTCTGGATGGTGTCCAGAAGCTTTAGAGAGTGCTTCGGAGCGCATCCTCACACATGGGAGCAATACTCCAGCGATAGTCGGATCTGTGCTTTGTACAGCAGCATCGGTTGCTCTGGTGTATACAGCTTCCTATAGCGGAACAAAACTCCAAGCTTCATTTGGGATGCCATACTGTAATACGGACGACGTGGTCGTGCCAGGACATGTTACAGTTATTGTTGTTATTACAGTTTGTGCATTACGAATAATGTCGCAGTTATTTCCAACAAATTTAATAATTAATATGAAAAGTGATAGTAATATCGACTTGGAATTAACACCTCGAATTATAATAGAAGCAGCAATTTTATCAATAAAAATGGCGGAACACCAGTCTTACCGGCAGTCGGACCCCCCGTGAGAAAACAATAACTACGTCTATGCATCCTTCTATTTAGGAGTAACCTCACAGATTGCTGTTGTGTATTTTATTGCCTTCTTCAGCTGCCGATTGTCACGTAAATCTATTTTCCGTGTCCTCTTTTTATCATATTTGTTTTGAAAGCCGCGCAAATTGAGGCTCCATTTTTTAAGCAAACATTTTGCTCTCTTTCCGAGGAGTTGAGAATTTCGAATTTCCCCAGTTTTATCCAATAAGGGAGGATTCTTTATTCAGGCTTTGTATTCGCGAATAAGTATTTCTGTGGGGGATTTACTCCAAAAGGACCAGCATGTTAGTGGTTCTGTGTTATATTTATTTCGTCGTATAAGAATTGCTTTAGAATACAGTATTTCCTGCACAGTCTTTGGTTCAATTTCTTAAACAAGGATCACAGCAATACGATCTATGCGTTGATTAGCTGGGGCCATTCTTCCCACATTGCAAGACTCTTTGGCACCCAAAGAAGGTGCATCAGGTACAAGTTTGGTCTAAAATACACTGATCCATGTAAGTCAACCTTCAATGTCAATAAGATAATAACACTACCCAGCTGTTACATCTTACTTTGCTTAGTTCATGTAAAAAACAACATAGATGTATTTAATGTCCAACCGTCTGCAAAAGACAAAAGCTGTATTAAATTTTTCAATGCTTTGCCTTTATCTGTAAGATGTTTTGATGATGTTTTTGACCTTTAAAATTAAGATGAAGTTCTATCTCGTAGAGAAAGGTTTTTACAATTTTCACGAGTTTATTAATAATTATTTTTCTAATCTGTGATTGTACGTACGATATTTTATATTTTTATGTCTGATTATTATATTTATTTGTTATTAACTATATGTTCCTTGTAAACAATGAGAAATCGTTGGATAGATCATCTTACCGCCTTTCTTTCTTGCTAACGACGGTGGTCGAATCCGTATAACTGCTCCCAATATCCCAATACTAGTAGCAAATTAACTCAAATAAATATCCTTAGCTCCTCCGTGCTTCACATTTTTCAGCACATTTTCAGCACATCGATTAATTATACCACTATAATTGTACCCACGTACAGATACCCAAATGATCGTTTGCTTCTAGTGTGTCAATCAATTTTTATATAAGGGCATCAGCTTCATTTCTATTAAAGGATTCATATTGCTTGAAAGAGCTTCTGATGTAGTAGCTGTTTAACTTTAAAGAATCAGGAGCACTGTCTCTACCAATGAGTGCAGGGAACAGGATATTATATATATTATATAATATTTTCCTTAAATTCAGCCAGAATTAAATATAATGCGCAATCAGGCTCTACCAAGAAGTCGCTCATTCAGATGTCTGGGAACCAAAATCACAGAAAACATGATCTGATCGGACACGTTTCGTTAGTTGCAACAGTTGCTGCCAAAAAACCTGGGTACTTATTTAGAGTCAGAAGGTTCCACCTACTCTTCTGACGCTATATAAATCCCTGGCCTGGAGTATTGCTCACACATCTGGCAAATGTTGCTGCTGCTCCTACTACCCTGTCCATACTTGATGCAGTCGAGAGAACAACAGTTCGACCAATTGGTGTCCAGGCCTTAACGCGGCACCTCCAGCCACCTTCACAAGGGTGTAAAGTTGGAAACCTTTCACTCTTCTACCGAAGTTCAAACGGAATCTGCTCCTCTGAGCTATTCTCTATTATTGTACTGCTCACTGATGCACTTGCTAGATTGCTGCATCGCGTCTTGAGACTTACGTTCTTCAAACATCATACATCTTTGTTTCTAGGGTATCCTAGGCTTGGAATGAACTGCCTGGAGACATTTATTAAATCTGTGGGTGTGGGCCTATTCGTCTCGCATCAAAAAACTTCCATCAATTTTTCATAGCAGCCGCGGTACTCCGACATTTAGACTTTGCCCTTGCAGCTGCTCAGTTATATGAAAAAAGGTAGAGATTCCATACAGCTTTAAAGCAGTTCTGTAAACTCTATTTGACAACTTTTATAAGCGCAGTATTATTCATATAGGTCTTTATCAAGTTTCAGAACTTCCAGAACAGTATCTGTAAAGTAAGTATACCAGGAATCACGGATATTAAACAATACCGCGAACTTTCGCCATTAGTTATCCAGTATTTGGGAGGGGGATCGCTACTTACACAACGAATTCGCGGAACTGCCAGCTGACCTTCTAGAACAAAAGTTTCCCTTAGAAATCTTCACCAACTGCTACATCAAACAGTCTGAGCAGCTATTATAACTTGGTTGCCCTACAATCAGTGGGATTTTCAATTATTCACATCAATCGACACGATCCATTGGTATTTGCTTTAGAGTGGGAGCTGCAAAATGAAGTAATATACCCAGTCCGAAAAGAGTGTCTAATAATATCTAAACTATGAACTCATTAATCTTTGATTCCAGCTTCCCATAAATACAACTGTGAGTCTAGCAAGTTTTAACAAAAGGCCTACGAAGCTGTGATAAGATTCTCAAAAAAAATCTGTGTTAATCTTTTATGAATAGGTACTGAAGTTACACAATTCCGATACAAGAGAGAGCCATTTATTGTGAATGCCAATAAGAGAAGGACTATTCTCAAATGTTGGCAAATTTTGATGTGGAATACTGTAATTCAAAACATGCCTAGTACCACAGATTTGAAAGTAGTTGTTTAGGGTGAAATGGTCTGAGCTTGATGTAACAAATATCACTGCCACCTGGCTGCGTCAGTGGCTGAATAGCTTTTTGAATGACCGATCTCTGTTTGTTGTAGTCGAAGGCTGTTTATCAGACGTAATTTCAATAAACGCCGGTGTTCCGCAGGGATCTGTCCTATCCCCTACACCGTTTCTGCTGTACATCAACGAGTTGCTGAAGTTAACATCCAACTCAATCTAGAGCTTCGCAAACGACAGTACATTGATATCGTGCATGGAACCAGGCAAGCCACCATCATCTCAGGAGACGGTACGTCGGCGACAGCGACATGCCTTACGGATCAACGTAGATATCAAAATAATTGTCGAGTGGAGATTAGTAAATATAGTACAGTTTAAAGTACAGAAACCTCAGGCAACAACACTGACAAAGAAGCCCCACGTTGTTTTACCAACTGTGGAAATGGAGGGTCACCCAATAGTTGAGTCACTTTCCGTCAAGCTTTTGGCGATCAACATAAACAACAACATGTCCTGGCACGACCACGTCGTCAGTGTTGTTAAAACGGCATCCCAGAAGCTTGGAGTTCTTTCCGCTGTAGGAAGCTGTATACAACAGAGCAACTACTGCTGCTCTACAAGGCAGAAATCCGAGCATCGTTGAAATATTGCTTTTATGTGTGAGGATGCGCTTCGAAGCACTCTTTAAAGCTTCTGGACACTATCCAGAAGAGATAAATTAGACTAATTGATACGCCTAACCCCACAAAGGACCCCCACAGCCTGCATCGTCGAAGAACCTGTTCCTGTTTTACAGATTATATCACGGAAGATGTTGGAGTGGGCTCTTCCAGGTAATAACACTGAAGGTCGTCCGAACGAGAAACTCTAGAGAGGCTCTGCGAACTCATCCTGACCAGGTCGAAGTCCCTACTCCCCGAACAAGTCTCCTCCAGCATTCCTTCCTTTGAAAGACTCCGAAGCGACGGCTACAACCTGCAGCGCTTTAAACTTAACGTGCACAGACACTTATCCTATCACAGCGATTATAAAACTTAGAAGGCTGTGACTTTGCCGCATGACTAAGCATGAAATGCCTCAGCTTAAGTTAGACGCTCAAGTGTAAATTATTTTTGTACTTCGAGCAGTAGATAACCTAATTATGGAATCTTCAATCAGAGATAATTTGGTTATTTCAAAAACGAATATCTACTTTTTTCCATACGATCAGATGCAAAACTTGATAGCCTTTGTAATGATACAAGGTTGCAGTTTTCCTATCTATAGGCAACCTAGCAGACCATGAAATAAAAACAAAAATCTGTTCAGATGAAAGGAAACAACTAACTTAGCAGAAAGATACAGGGGAACTAGAGCAAAGAGCCAAGATTCTCAAATCAGAAATAGCAGGAATAGCATATCAAGTAAACGAGAAGCTCCTTAGCTAAGATACTTCAAAAAATAAGGTTGATTCTGTTAGATTTATAATTAATTCAAAATAAGTTTCGGAATCCAGTTCTATTTGGAATTGACCTACCAATTGTCATGTATATGTACTACCCTTTCTTAAACATTAATTACTAACTTCACTCTTTGGCAAAAGGGCTACTATAGGCTAATGCCCCCCCAATGCTCGAAAAAAAAAATTAAATTATGTACTAGGTGAGACCCAATTAGTAACATGGAACAGTTCGATAATGGTTCCCCTTTCATGCATTGAATACCAATTCCCATTTTGCATCCATTCTTTGAAGTCATGTTGCCTTCAAAGCTTTGACTGAGTTCAGGATTTAATTAAATATTTCTTTTTAATTAAAACACAAGTATAAAGCATTGAGCAACATCAAGGGTCTTCGAATATAGGATCAAATGAACCAATTAAATGTAATACTTGAGTGAAATTTCGATAGCTGAGCACGTTCTGCTACCTCCCTGGGAGGTTTTTTTCTGTAATTAAACTAATTGAAACTTCCTACGCTGTACCAACAGATAAAGAAGGTAATTTGATAACTATCATCATAAGCATTAAGTCGGAGCTAGAGTATTGCCGACACGAATATTATCAACAGTTTTGTGAACTGTAGCTCGCCATCGTTCGCGATTTACTGTCACTTCAGTGGCGCTCTTGATACTCAAATCCAGCAACTGTTTCGTCGTATCCACCCAGCGTGTAGGGGAACGGCCATGGCGCCGTCCACTCGGGGCATGACCCTGAACTACAAGTTTCTCCATATTATCGCTTCTGTGAATACGTCCGAGGAATGTAAGCACTCTCGTCGACACAATGGAGGATAGTTTCTTTGGATAACTATAGTGATTGACATTTTTTTGAGTAATAATAGAGAATAATTTGGAATCGATGGCTCATGTTGATGTACTATGTTATCTTCTGTTGCCTATGCTTTGTGTAAATGATCCTAGTTAATTACTACTATCAAACTATTATCCTATATTTCTCATTTCTACTCCAGAGCTAGTTACTGAATTATATTCTGGGGTTGTTCTGCATCACTGTTAGGGTTTTCCGACTGAAAAAAGAATATACAGGATGAGTTTTTAGTATCGGATTGGTCGATAACTCCACTACTGTAAAAAATAGCAAAAAAAGTTGTGTATACACCTCGGTATAAACGTTGTAGCTAAGGATATGCTTCTTATAATTATACTCAGAGGATGCTTTTAATTATACAGCGTGATCCATAACTACGTGGTGATGCAAACATACATTTTTTAAATGAAACATCCTATATATTATTCCATATTTAGATTCTACTAATAATCCCCCTTCTTAACATATAAGGTATTGTAACATTATACAGGGTATTTCAAAAGTTATGACCATTTTTGTATCCAAGTCGCTGTCAAATGAACGTACTGTATATAAAAAAGTAATGAATCAAAAATTATTTTTTTTACATGAAAACATAAAAAATATCCTCTAGCTTTAACATCGGCTATAAAAAAGCCGACGACGCATATTGGTATACAATGTGATGTAGAACGCAAAATCTAGATTTTCTCTCTTTCTTTAAATGTAACCCCAAATGTTATAATATACCAAAGAATTAATTAATATGTTCTTTCATCTTTGTATAGCACTTGTTATAACTACATCCATCAGTTTCCGAGATATTTCGATTTTTCTGCAAATTTCAAATATACCTCTCTTCGACTTACGTCATGAGTGTGCTGATTTTTTTTTAATTGTCAGGTTCCCGTAACGGTTGAATGCCTATGGAAATGGTGTTTCGCACCTAAATGGTTCGCTGTAAGCCCTATATGTGATACACAACGTCATACTAGAAATGACCAAAAAATCTTAATATGCAATAATATATAACTTTAAAAAACCTAACATTCTGGAAAGAGGTATCGTATGCTCACAACAGTTCGAGGCGTATGGCCAAGCGACAAAAAGTTGGAGAAAAATTGGAAAAGTGAAAGAAAAATAAGAAGTACGAAGAGTCCTTGATCAAGGAAATTGAATGTAATGTAATATTGGTCCGAGGACTGCAGACCTATTCTTGATTCAAGTCCATTGGTCCGGAAGCTTTGTCGTAAAATATGAGATATTATCGCCAGATCTGCAACGCAGCGCCGCATCTGACACGAGCAGAAATTGGATTTAGAGATTACCTGCTTACGTTTTCCTTTACCTTTACTGAAATTAAATGACGTTCGTTGAAATCCCAGTATGCCATAGTCCAGGCATACTGTTGACCCGTATCATAACATATTCGTGAAAATGGGTTTTTTTTATTAAAGCGGTTTTATTAGCTTCACTTGTATGTTTGTGAGTTTGTAACTCTCCTTAGGATTAAGAAGTCGGACCGAACATTGAACGCTTCAACTGCTGCCAAAACTGTTTTGACAGCTATTCGCTGACTAAGAAATGGCACAGACACCTTATAGTTTGTTAATATTGCACAGACGCTTAGCGATGAGAGGTTAATAAGCACGGCATCTAACTGTTTGAATGAATGAATGAGGACCAGAGGCCATCCAGTACAGAATGTGACTGGTGCATAGGCCACACGATGGGCCCTTTTGCGCCTCTATCCGCGCTAGTTCCTAAGACCTGCCCTTTTAGCAAAGGCAAGTACATTCTTAGGTCCTATCCATTATATCTCTATTGGTTCCAAGGTTCTTGAGCCCAACATAGTCTGCCTGTGATAACCCAGGGTTTCACAGCCACACAAGATGTGTGCCGAGGATTCTTCCTCTTCACCACACCACGTGCACGTTGGGTCGTTGACCACCCTCATCACGAACAGGTGACGCCTGAAGGTGCTGTGACCCGTTAATAGGCCTACTAGCAATCTCAAGTTACTCCTATCCAGAGAGAGACAAAATCGTCCTATTCTCTCTGCAGGCCCTGCTAATAGTTCCCGAGCTTGACGGAGATGACCAGAGATGTTGTTCCATCTCAGAGAGTGTTGATTCTGGATCCACTCTCCAGTTGTTTTCCTAATCAAGTTTGCAGATAGTCCTAAGGCTAGTTCCGGGCCCACAAAACTGTTGCCGGATCCCATCCTAGCCAGATGATCCGCCATGTCGTTACCCTTTACCCCAGCGTGCCCAGGTACCCACATCAGTGATACCTTGTGTTTAGCTAAGATGTCGTCAAGAGCCCTCCTGCACTCCAGGATCAGTCCCGACGTTATTTTCCAAGCACTCAGTGCTTTTATGGCTGCCTGACTGTCAGAGCAGATAGTAATCCGCCTCAGACGCGTCAATTTCCCGAATACGATTTACACAAGCAAGTACCGCATAGACCTCAGCCTGGCATACTGTGGTGTGCCCCCCAAGAGAAAGTGAAAGTCTTGTATGGGGTCCGTAGACTCCCGAGCCCGAGCCCTCTCTAGCGAGTGAATCGTCTGTGTACCAGACCTGTCCTCCTCCTTCGATGAGCTGTCTTTCCCTAGACTCCCACTCTTCCCTTGACGGAAACACCACCGTAAATTTGCGATTGAAGCGATACGTAGGAGAAACTATATCGCTCTTCGCCAACAAAATAGGACTATCCTCATGCAACTCTGATAGAACTGTTTGGAGTTGGTATTTTTGTGAAATTTATTCAGGAAAGTCTGCAGTTTTATTTATTGTTTATGCTGTGATAGTAATGTTTATGCTATGAATATTAATCAAAAACAAAAAAAAATCAATCTTCATTAATACAGAGTGTTAATAAATACAATTTAAATGATAGTAATTATCAAAAAATTAATATCAAATATAGCTTATAAAACCAAAAAACAGGTTTTTAAAAAACGTCGGAATTAAAAGTCGAAAATAGTTTTTAAAATAGGTTCAAATTAATAATCGACAAAAAATACTGGTATGATTTTGGAAAAAGCTTAGGCGCTTTGATGCTCTCTATTTCCATCAATCGACCTATGGCGCACTGATGATCGCTAATAAGCGTGAAACAGCTGTCTGCGTACTGGTGGATTGACGGAGATATAGAGCAACCCTCGTACATCGGCTTTCATGTGCAGCAGCATATAGAACCCGCGCTCTCTGGTGGCCAAGCGGACGCGCCGTGGCGTTCCACCAAGAAATCTGCTGCTGTTCAGCAGCGATTTTCTTTGGTTTGCTGTTACCCTCGGGTACCAGATGGCGTACCGGCAGAACCTTTCTGTCGTCTGCTAATACTAGGATTTTTCGTTCAATGTTGTTTGATATTATTTTAAAAAGTATTTTCAACTTTTTAGTCCGATGTCCCTTAAAAGCATCAATTTTTGTTTTTTCAAACTATTTACATTTGTATCATCAACCTGACTGTGAAGGAAACAAGTCAAGCATCTGAGTCTTAAACATTTTCGAAACCTCTCATATAACAAGTAATATCCCTCGGTCATAGCTTTTCACAGCTTTTAAATTAAGGGTCTAGGGTATAGCGCGCGAAATTGAGAGTCCAAGAAAAGACGTATTCCTGTGTTAGCGAGGAGGCGTGGCCACCTGTTCCCTTTCTCCAGTGTGTGTGTCTAAGATGAAGGCAGATAAGTCTAAAAATCCAAAGGTAAGCTCAAAAGGTCTAGAGGTAAGGTCCAAAGGTCACTATAAAAATGAGTTTCGCATTTCCAAGCTCCTGAAGTTACTTTTAAACTTAAAGTAATTACTCAAAGAGCAAATTGAAGAAGAAAGCTTGCGCTTGTGCAACTATTTAGCCTTTTTTGATATCGTGTTTGGCTGTTAAATTACAGGCATTTAAAGGATGTATGATTTTGAATTGCGAGTTTTTTTGCACATTAAAAAACTTCTTTGAGAAAATCGGAATAGTTGTCATTCACTAAGATCCTAGATGTGATGATGTGATGATGTGTTTTACCTGGCAAATAAGTATGTATAAATGTGTATGTATCCAGGCCCCTTAACTAGTAAATAAACACGAGCTCCTTCCCCTTAAATAATATTTCCGTATTTTCGTTGTATGTTCCTGCAACATCTGTACTAACAGATAATTGGAGTTTGGCACCGTAAAAGGACCTGAAAAAGAAAATGGGACGTCGTCTGCTGTGGCGGGTGACCTACGTGTTCCGTGGACCGTGAGCCGTTTCAGATCACAAAATCGATGCACGTCTTTTCAGGGACGCTTTGTTTCTCTGGCTGCCGACCAGATCTCCGCCATGCCATTCAGGACGAGGCTGTCACGCTCCTTTTCTGCTCTACTTTAATCACGCGGATCTGAGCTACGCTCTATCATCTCTTTCACTAAGCATAACATACATTAATCCCGTTTCTATCACCTCTTCAATAGGAAAATTCATTTCTGCGGGAGGTTCACCATTCTGTGTATGGGACAGAATACTGTACTCGAGGAGATTTACAGGGCTCTCACTTTTCCAATTTACCATCTTAAAGTATAAAGGACTGCGTCATATAGAGTCTCATCATCATAGTCAAAATGTCTTAACAGACATGTTGTGAACTAAACTGCATTAAGTCGGAGGTGGAGTATTGCCGACACGAATATTATCAATAGTTTTGAGAACTGTAGCTCGCCATCGTTCGCGATTTACTGTCAGTTCAGTGCGCTCTTGATACTCATATCTAGCAACTTGTTTCGTCGTATCCACCCAGCGTGTAGGGGAACGGCCACGGCGCTGCCCACTCGGGGCGTGACCCTAAACTACAAGTTTCTCCATATTATCGCTTCTGTGAATATGTCCGAAGAATGTAAGCATTCTCATCGACCCAATGGAGGATAGTCTCTTTGGGTTACCGAGCTCATCCAGTATGGAGACATCAGTTCGATGGGCGGTATAAGGAATTATCAGCATTCTCCTCCACGTCCACATTTCAAAAGCATCTATGCGAGCTCGATCCGCCTTTTTAACAGTCCAAGCTTCCGAGGCATACAAAAATATGGAGAACACAAGAGACTGAACCAGTGACATTTTGGTAGCTTTAGTGATGTTCTGGTCATGCCATATTCTAGTAAGCTTTGTCATGGCCACCCGTGTCTGTTGAATGCGCCGTCGAATCTCATTCTCACAGCTACCTGAATGGTCGATCAAAGAACCGAGGTACACAAAACTTTGAACTACCTCACAACGGCCTACTGACTTTTTTCTCGATGATTGTCATGCTCTCTATCTACCATAATAACCTTGGTCTTGTTGTAGTTAATACCAAGACAATATGCTGCACTGTGTTGTTCTAAAACGTTCAATAGAGCTAGTAATTCTTCCAGAGAAGCAGCAATAAGGGTTGTATCGTCAGCAAATCTTAAGTTAGATATTTTGCTTCCGCCGATAGTTATACCGCCATTCCAGTTGTCCAATACCTGTCTCATCACAAATTCAGAGTAAATGTTAAATAACATCGGAGATAATACGCATCCCTGACGAACTCCTTTTCTGATTGCTGTTTGACCAGACAGGTTACCATCAATTCTTACACGAGCTGAGCTAGACTCATAGAGTTGCTGTATGAGAAATACTAAGTGGTAAGGGACTCCCATGGAGATAAGGATTTCCCACAGTTAAGGCCACTTTACGTTATCAAACGCCTTAGAATAGTCCACAAAGCAGATAAAAACGGGAAAATAATGCTCTCTGGCTTTTTCAATAATCTGTCTTAAGTTTAAGATCTGTGCACGCGTACCGCGTCCTTTTACGAAACCTGCCTGCACCTGAGAAATTTGCCAGCCAATAAAACCCTCCAAACGAGACTGTAAAATATATAGTAGAACCTTGTTTGCATGAGAGATTAACGAAAGTAGGCGATAATTGTCTGGATTTGTTGGAGATCCTTTTTTATGAAGTGGAACAAAAATGGATGTGCACCATTCATCTGGCCAAACACCAGAGGACCAGACCCTCTTACAAATATTATATAAAAGAGAGATGCCGTCTTCACCCAAGCATTTTAATGTTTCGACAGAAATAGCATCAGTGCCTGTAGCTCTATTAGTTTTTGAATTGTTGAGGGCATGTTCCACTTCAGACAAAAGAATATCAGGTTCATATTCAAAACCCAATGAGAGGACCTGAAGGCCATCCTCATGGTACATGTTTTCGCAGTAATTTCGCCATAACTCAATAACCTCATGCAAGTTGGTAATTAGCTGTCCCTCGGGATTTTTAACAGCCCAAGATTTGGGTTTAAAATCCCGACTGAGGCATTTGACCTTAAAAAACATCTCTTTCAGATGATTAGTACTGGTATGCATCTCTATTCCTGGCACAATTGCTGTATATAAGAGTTCTTATCTCTTCGGCATAGTCTCTGAATCTCGCGTGATTTGAGCTGTCTGTATGCGTTTTGCTTTGTATTTTAATCAAGACCTGAGATCTTAAGGCTTCTACGTGCCTCAATAACGGACAATGTGCGGCTACTAATCCATTGTTGTTTTGGTTGAATGCTACTCTTTGGTTGACTTAGAGAGTATATAGTACGAATAATACCAAATTTACAGGTCATATGGTAGTAGTGGACGTCAGTCTACCAGAATTCAATACAATGTGATACCGCTCACCGCTCCTATCAAATGCACCCGCGCGAACAGTGCATGTCATCCTAAGGCGGTCGTTTTTCATACATCAAGAACTGAGCGGTACAAACGCACATTTATTCCCAGGGTGTCCAAGGCTTGGAATGGACTGCCAGGAGATGTTGGCCCATTCAAATCTCGCGTTAACAAGCTTCCCCTAATATAACCCTTTCACAGTAGCCGCGGTAGTCTGGTATTTAGGCTCTGTTTACGCGGTCTGCTCAGTTATAAAAAAATAAAATACTCTATAGACAGATAGATTTTATAGGCTATTAACCCCTATCAATATAGACAACGTACTATCTGTACATAAGCCGGAGATTACTGACAGCCTGATAAAATTCATCAAAAATTCTGGGGCCCGAATTTGTTTGTTATCCTCTGTTGGTATTACCCTACTATCCGTGGCCTTTTTCTTTTATTGTTTATTGTTTATTATTAAATGCCCTGACAGGTCTCTGGGGTACGGCGTTGTTAGTTTCCTTTTATTATTTTTATTTTCATCATAGCGTTGAACTTACTTCAGGTGACATATTAACTGTAATGGATTGAAATCCGTTGAATTAAGGGACTGATTCAAAAACGGTAGTTCCGCCTCATACCGTCAAATGTCAAGTAAAAGATTACGTTACTTTCCATTTCTATCATAACGTCATAACATCCTTCGGGCGACATAAGCCGACTGGATTGAAATCCGTTAAATCAAGGGAGTTAGATGTCAAAAACCATAAGTCCGCAGGGTGCCTCATCCGGTTAAATGCCAACTGTTCACTGACCGACTGACGTACAGACGCGGCGGATTGGTTAATCCGACAGGCTTGACGGTTATAGAGTTTCGGAGGTTCGTATCGCGAAACCCAGCTAAGAGACTCGGTGTGTTTCCTGTTCCGGAACATTACTGGAATAGACGGACGCGACGAACAGTGGCGTGCCTATAGAAGATCACAAAGAAGCCTTAGCGAGCGTCCAAAACGCTCGTTGATCTAGTGTCCACGCGTGTTACATAATGAATAAACGGGTAAAATTCCTTTTTTATGACTGAACAGATCGCGAAGGTGAAGCCTAAATACCAGAGTAGAAAGTAGAGAGGGGCGCCGTGAGTCGATCCTCGTCTTACGCACACACCGATTTTGGACGGCCGGTAAAATATCGGCCGATATTTTATCGGTGGAGCGTTGCTTTCACACAAGTCGGATTTTGGCCGGTCAAACGAGCAGTTGATTGGTTATCGTCATCCAGTAAGTTTGATTATAGCGACTATCGGTCGGTAAACAATCGATGCGTCTGCAAGGTTGTATCTAGCCACGTATGTCACTGTGTCGCCGGGACGTCCCGGTACCGCCGGTCTACAGTGCCAGTGGCCGGCTGCTCGCCGATATTTTACCGGTAGTATTTCACAGTCGGCGTGTGTGCAAAGTCCCATTCCATCCAGTGGTTCACAATTAGAATTTGGACGGCCGGTATGAAACCGACCGTCCAAAATTGGTATGTGTGCAACTAGCGTAAGGCACAAATATTTGCGGGTGCCTAAAAAGCAACAATACCTATTCTAACACTCGCCAGTGGTTAAGAACATAGGTATTACGTACTTTTGTCTCATCGCCGTCGCCGAAAAGTATAAACATAGACCTACGCGCTTGAAAACTGTGTTTGTACCCTCAACTGCCCCTCCTGCGCCTGAGGATCTCAATTACCAGTTGATAGAAAAAAATGAAAAGCAAGGATTTTGGTTTACAGCTTGATGATACCACTGAAATTAATAATGATGCACATCTTATTCGCTACGTACGCTTCCTGGCTGATAATATTATTTCCGAAAAGCTTTCATTCTGCAAAAGCATTACCGAAAGTGGGAAGGCCCAAGACTTGTTTGAAATTCTTGACAAGTTTATTGCAGAAAATGGTTTGGATTGAGAAAAGTGTATCGGTGTATGTACTGATGATGCTTGATCCATGTGTGGCAGGTATGGGGTAACATCATCTTTATGTGAAGCTGGGTTTTTAGCCGTAGCTGTAGTCAAGAACCAATATCGCTCAAGGATCAATGTGGATCAAGAAATGAGAGGCGCAGTGTCGAATCTTATTCCCCGCTTTGAACAACTATGCTAAGATCACTAAACTTAACCGTCACATTGATTTGGCTGTAGTATTTTATTTTTGTTTTTCTTGAGTCTTTCTTTTTGTTTTCTGTTTCAACTTTGAATTATCATAAATATCTTTATTTATTAATTCCAGTGAGATCACATAAGTGATATGGAACTTGTCAATATAAATATGTTTTAAAATACACAGTACAATAATAAAACAATTAAAATAAGCTATTTTACAATACAGGACAGAAATTATGGCACAATACAATATAGAAATTATTACACAAATATAATACAGCTAAAAGTACAGTGTAGTTACAAAAATATCACAGGATTTTATTATCAGACAGAAATTCTTCAACCCGGTAATATGCCTTGGTGCACAAAGCAGTTTGCATTGTTTTCTTGAAAGTACTGAGAGGGGCTTCCCTTACTGCAAGTGGTATTTTATTCCAAATTTTGGTAATTGAGTATTCTACATTTTTCTGGAGGAGAGTCATGTTGAATGTGTTCGATTTTAAGTCTCTTTTATTTCTAGTATTATACTGATGGCGGTTGAAGTTTTGAAAGAGATCTTGGTTCTTTTTAATAAATAATGCAGATTCCAGTATGTAAATACCAGTTACAGTTAATATGCCATTTTGTATAAATACAGGTTTGCAGCTTTCCCTATAGGTCAACCCAAAAACACTTCTGATGCACCTTTTCTGAAGGAACAGTACTCTATTGACGTTAGTCGTGTTTCCCCAAAAAATTATGCCATAGGACATCCTTGAATGCACATATGCATAATATGCTATTAGGGCTGCATTTTGGTCAACGCTTCTGGATAATATACCTATTGCATAATTAAACTTAGCAGTACGTTGGCATACATCCTCAATGTGGTCTTTCCAGTTTAGGTTGGAATCCAATTTAATTCCTAAAAGTGAGGCTGTATTTGCAGTGGTAATGTCCTTTCCACCAAATGAAATTGAAAAATGACTGTCATCCTGGTTTCTGTTAAAATTGATCATCTGAGTTTTATTGATATTTAAAAGCAACTTATTACACAAATACCAGTCCTCAAGCTTCTCTAAATATTCAACCGCTACCGATTTCGCTGAAATATCAGAATCTTCAGAAACTAGAATGGAGGTATCATCAGCATACATGTTTATATTCTGCATCAAATTTGCTATATCGTTGACATACACAATATAGAAAAGTGGACCTAAGATTGACCCCTGGGGTACACCCTTAAATGTATAAAGTGGTTCCGACTTTAAAAGTCTCCCTTCATTCCCACGTTCTACTACTTTTTGAACCCTTCTGTAAAGATATGACTTTATGAGCTGCAGCGATGCTCCTCTTATACCATAACATTCCAGCTTTCTGCACAGTATCTCATGATCAACAGAGTCAAAAGCCTTAGACAGGTCTATACACATCAGTACCGTTGACTTTTTGTTCTGGACTGAATCTAGAATCTCTTTAAGTGCCATATAGATAGCCCTTATTGTGGTTTTACCTTTTCTGAATCCATTTTGTTGATCAGTGATTAAATTATTGGAATCTAGAAATTCTGTCAGCCGATTACACATGATCTTTTCAAAGATTTTATTTATATTGGACAATATGGTTATTGGCCTATACATTTCCAGATTTCTTTTATCACCTTTTTTGTGAACAAGTTTTACATTTCCACACTTCAGTTTTTCAGGAAATACACCTGTGCAAAAGGCCAAGTTGATAATATAAACTAATGGTTCAGAAATAATATCAGCTGCAGCTTTCAAAATGGAGACAGGGACCTCATCTTCTCCCACTGATTTTTTGTTTTTTAATTCAGAAATTATTTTCTCAACCTCTCTTTTGTGTGTCATTGTGAACATGAATGTGGATTCACAAATTTGTATGTTATCATAATTTACTTCTCCACTCTGTATATCTGGACATAAATTCACAAGGAATTGGTTAGCATTTGACAAAATTTGTTCAGGGGTTAAATTATCTGAATTCTTAAGGTTTTCCAAAATGTTATCTGATTTTCCATCTTTTCCGGTGAGATTTTTTATGAGTGACCATGTAGCTTTTGTTCTATTTTCTCCTTTTTCAATGAATCGCCGATTCGAAATTTGTTTAGATTTTTTGATGGTCTGTCTAAGGATGGTGCAATATCTTTTATAAAAATCTGTTGTTATGTTTTCCCTTATCATTTGTCTATATAAAAATCTTTTATTTTTACAAGAAGTTCTTATACCTGTCGTCAACCATGTTTTCTCAGAATCTTTGCTATGAAATTTTTTTATTGGAAATATCCTCTCCAAGAGCATTTTTATTAAGACATAGAATGTATCGTATGCTTTGTTTACATCAGTACATTTAAATACGTCATGCCAACCAATATCTCGCAATTCATTTATGAAGTCTTGTATTCTCGCTTGAGAAAAGGTACGTTTATACATAAACTCAGGTTTTGTTGGGGGTGTATGATGACAGACAGAGGGGATTTCTAGAATTTGGCCATAGTGATCAGATATTGCTAAATTATACACATACGCTTTATTTATATTGTCAAAATTAACAAATATATTATCGACTAGTGTTTGAGAAGTGTTTGTGACTCTAGTTGGTTCGTTAATTAGATGTGTCATATTATAGCTACTCATTGTATCTATGAAGACATTCTTGGTGTGGCTATTATCTAAAAGATTGATATTAAAGTCTCCACAACAAATTATCCGGTATTTACTGTATTTTTTTGTTAATATGTTTAAAATTTCATCTAGTTTGTCCAAAAATGTAGATAATTGACCTAAGCCTGTCCTATAGACTGATAAAACAATGCATTTCTGGGATGGAATTAAAATACAAGAACATTCAATGTGACCCTCTATACTCATCTCTTCAATGAAACCTAACTTCATGCTCTTGATATGCTCCAAGACATACACACAGGCACCACCATGTTGCATAGTCCTTCTGGAATAGCTTGATCTCATAGTATATCCACTAATCTTCATGAATGCTTCCTCGTCAGGTTTCAACCAGTGTTCAGTTAGGCATATGATGTCAGGCTCATTATCCATGAGGTCGATCGCAGCTTCGAATTCCAGCAACTTGTTCCTGAGGCACTGGACATTTTGATGGAGTATTCGAATGCACTGATGGCCTGAGGGGACATTCACTGATGAATTTATACTAGAAGATCTAGCATTGTCAGTATTAATGGATGTATTTAGTTTTTTGGCACTTTGATTATTTTCGGCACATCTCTAAAAAACTTAATTTTTAGATTATCCTCACCACTCTGTATCCTCGTTTCCAATTCCTTTTTCAAATTTTTGAACTCCGCAAGTTGTGCTGGAGTTTTGTCTAGACCCAGAGCAAGGTGTTCGTATTTCGGCGCCTTTTTTAACTCCTTTGCTTTGAAGAACACATTCCTCACTTCAGTCTGCGACTTCATCACCACTCTCAGTGGCCTGGTTTTGTTTGGTTGTGGCCTACCAACTCGGAATGTTTTAATATCATTTGCGTTGAGGCCAGGACAGACATGTTTTATTATTTCTTTAGCCGCCACAGTATCACAGTTTCCTGTATTATCACCTTCCTCAAGGTTGAAAACCATTAGATTGTTCTTCCTAATTTCTCTGTCATTGATTTCGTTGACCGTATTTGTTGAAACTTCCTGATATTTCATCTCATATAACTTGTTATTTATAGGTACAATATCCACATCAGGCTTTTCCAACTTAGCTGAGAGTCCCTCCAATTGTCTTTCAAGTTTCGAAACCCTGTCTTGTACCGATGAAATCTTCAACACCTCATTTTCTAAGATGACAATTTTTTGTTGGTAGATGTTGAGCAGCTTTTCATTTTCCTCCTTTATTCTTTTTATTTGTGTCTCTAGTATCTCATTAAAGTAAAGCTTTATCTGTTCGAATAATTTGTCACCATCTTCATTCTTGAGACTTTTCTTGAAAGGAGTTCCGCTATCGCCACTGCTAACTTTTGGGCTCTGAGGAAGACACATGCAGCACAGGAATCGTCTACCCTTTTCAACTTTGAGCTCCTTTTCAAAATATTTTATATCGTCGATGGATAGATTTGCACAATCTCTATGCAACCAGTTAGAGCACTTTTGACACTTTATAGAGTAGCCGGTTTTTACAGCCTTACTGCAGATGATACAATTGACTGTTGGTGCCATATTTTGTCAAGCTAATAGTTTCCGTAATAATGAGAAAACTTTGAGGACTTGGCAACGTGGCAGACTTTAAATCACTGCCGAATTGTCTAACATTCGGAAGAATTCCCGAAATTTAAATTTTCACTAGTTGCCTTCTTACTCACAAGTAGTTAAAGTATTCTAGTGTTCAGTGGTATAAATTTGCCTTTTTATTTCAAAGGTTTTCACTTAAAAATTGATGTTGTTTTGCAGCAGATTATAAACAGTGACTACACTGTGTTGCCACTGTGTGTATATGACTGAATATAATGGAAAAACTTCATTTCGTATTGAGGACGTTTTTATTGTTTTGTCTACTAATATTATAGGTACCTATTTCTTTCGACTGTATCTATTTAAAATAGCAATCTAAGGTAGGGCGCCGTGACAAAATACTAAACTTGAAAGTGCGCCGCGGGCTGAAGAAGATTGCGAACCCCTGTGTTAGGGGAAACTGCTGACGCGGGACATGAATAGACCAACACTCGTAGGCTCCGTAAATGCATTTCCTGACAGTTTGCTCCAAGCTTTGGACACTGAGAAATTTCCGTCCTCCCCACAAATTCTGAGAGACAACGTTTTCTTATTATTACTATACCACTTCCAGCAGTAGTTTCAAAAGGATCAAATTACATTTCTAAAGATACCCGCGCACTTAGGCGAAGCTTCGCGTCACATCTCGAACGGCGCGACGCGAATTTTATTTGTTTCAGCAGGCGAACGCAGTACGTTACTACGTGAGATACAATGAGCAGTTCGTCAGAAGAGGAACTTTTTGTATTAAGTTTAATTGCCACTATGGAAAAAGAGGAAAAGGAAAAAGAACAAGAAGAAATGTTGGGTTCATAACATAAATAAACAAAATTCCACTCTAAATACTTGGTTTTACAATCATACCAAGAACAGTTAAATTATCTTAGCAACTCTGTATCATCATCATAGTTACGTAAAATGCATTAAGTCGAAGCTAGAGTATTGCTGGCACGAATATTTTAAATAGTTTTGAAAACTGTTGCTCGCCATCGTTCGCGATTTACTGTCAGTTCAGTGGCGCTCTGATACTCATATCTCGCAACTGTTTCGTCGTCTCCACCCAGCGTATAGGGGAACGGCAACGGCGCCGCCCACTCAGGGCCTGACCCTGAACTACAAGTTTCTCCATATTATCGCTTCTGTGAATATGTCCGAAGAATGTAAGCATTCTTGTCAACACAATGGAGGCTAGTCTCTTTGGATTACTGAGCTCATCCAGTACGGAAACGTCAGTTCGATGGCCCGTATAATAAGAAACTCTCAGCGTTCTCCTCCACGTTCACATTTCAAAAGCGTCTATGCGAGCTCGATCTGCCTTTTAAACAGTCCAAGTTTTAGAGGCATACAAAAATATGGAGAACACAAGAGACTGAACCAGCGATATTTTGGTAGCTTTAGTGATGTTATGGTCACGCCATATTTTAGTAAGCTTTGTCATGGCCACACGTGCCTGTTTAGCACAGCTTACCACCAACTAATACTAAAAATTGAAATATGAGAGAAATAATAGCAAGTATTTGGATCTTCTCGCCGCCTGGTACCGCACATTGAGGCAAAGCGTCAAGAAGCGTCAAGACAAACGACTCCTATCTGCGTTAAAGCGTCAATTCAAATTGTCAGTTGTGATTTACAAATTTACATCCGAAAATATCTCGGGGGGGGGGGGTCGAGCCCCTTTGTAGTCGTAGCCCATGACATTTAATGCATGTAAGAATTGCCACTTGAAACTATTCACGAATGAGGCAGTCCAGAAAACAATAAAAACGTCCAAACGAATTCGCGTAATGTAAAAGCGGACTAGCTCAGCTCAAACTATGCCGTAAAACCTGGAACATACGCAGCTGTAAATAACGGCTTTTACGAGCTTTTCATTTTACACGTCGGTCGGTCTGTACGGTAGCCGGACCGTTCCGTTTGGAGAATAACAGAGAGGGAGAGAGAGAGAGGGAGGGAGAGAGAGAGAGGGCTTCCGTGAGCACTCACATAAATTACACACGGCTTCCACCCCTTTCATCCGAAGAATTCACCCCGCCGAAACTGTTCTGACCTACAACAAAACAGTTCTCGAATTTATTTTATCTCCACGTGGAACCACGCTATCTGCATATTTATAGACGGTGGTCGGTTGTCCCTAATACCCATACCGACTAAAACAAAGGCAGAGTCAATAGCCCAGGCAACTGAGGTTTGAATTAAGAAAAAAAGTACTTTTTTTGTGATAAATGGAAAGATCACATATAAGTTTTATAACAAAACTGTTCTTGTTTTCTTTTTTTTCGCAATAATTCAAAAGTTATGTCAAAATAAAAATGGGTTTTTGAATCGCCTACCAAAAACACGCCGACGGCTCCCGAACCCCCGAACCCGTGTGACGTAACCATGGCGGTAAGGATGCTCTTTTGACCAACGACGTCCTACTCCGATACTAGATTGTAGATTCCCAGCCAATCGCAAAAATACATACTGCTAAACTGGTAACTAGTGTATATTTGTTGCAACACAGTCAATGAATGAAGTTTGCAGCTCGAGATGAAGTCTACGATCGAAATAAATATGTTTTTGAATGTTTGACGTTGAAGTCAGTTTACAGATTCCAGTAAGTAAGTACCTAATCAAATATGTTTCGTTTAAAAGATCTCCGCTAGTGGATCTCAGGGTCTTTGGATCGAAACCCAGGCCTTCCAACATTTTTTTATTTTTTTTTTATCAAAAAATGTATTGATGTGCTTTTTGCACTTGTTACGCACATCTTTCTACGATCAACATGAATATGTGTCTGAATCAAATTTTGTTAGACATATTACTTGCACTGCACAGTGCTTGTTAAATTTTTATGAAAATTTAATATTGTTAAGCTTCATTGCTCAAAGTTAAATAAATAATAATACCAAGTGATAAACAGAATGTGATTACGAGTTTGAGTTACTTTTTTTACATTAAAAAACTTAAAAATGAATGAATTGAATGGATGAAGGGATTTTGTTTTATTAACCAACTATTACATTTGAAAAAAAGTTAATGGCGATTGATATTGACGGACAAACCTCATTTCCACTGATTTTTTGAATTGTCCACCGCCTCCTGTACTTAGTTTTTGCACTGTGCAGTGCAAGTAATATGTCTAACAAAATTTGATTCAAACATATATTAATGTTGATTGTAGAAAAAATGTGCGTAACAAGTGCAAAAAGCACATCAATAAAATTTTTGATGAAAAAAATAGAAAGTTGGAAGTCCTGGGTTGCGATACAAAGACCCTGAGATCCACTAGCGGACTCTCTAACCACTGGGCCATCCTTCGATTGAGGAGATCTTTTTTCCGAAACATATTTGATTAGGTACTTACTTACTGGAATCTGTAATCTGACTTCACCTTCAAGCATTCAAAAACATATTTATTTCGATCGTAGACTTCGTCTCGAGCTGCAAACTTCATTCATCGACTGTGTTGCAACAAATATACACTAGTTACCAGTTTAGCAGTACGTATTTTCGCGATTGGCTGGGAATCTAGTATCGAGTAGGACGTCGTTGGTCAAAGGAGCATCCTTACAGCCATGGTGACGTCACAAGGGGTTCGGGAGCCGTCGGCGTGTTTTCAGTACTCGATTCAAAAACCCATTTTTATTTTAATATAACTTTTGAATTACTGCGAAAAAAAGGAAACAAAAACAGTTTTGTTATGGAACTTATGTATGATCTTTCCATTTATGACAACAAAATTTTTATTCAAAACCTCAATTGTGGATTGCTGCGAGTAGCTGTTTGAAAAACTTGTAACCAAGTCCGGCTTTGTTTGTCGTGCTTCTCCCGAAGACGGGGGATTTGTCTGATCCCAAAACTAGAGATCAATAATATATCTGAATGCGTGTTACAAGCTCTTTACCAAAATCTTGTACATGCGTATACTTCAAGCTCTAAATCCTGTATTTCTCAGCGTGTATGAACATACAGGGTCACATAATAGCTGGTTGCAAGAAGAACCTGTTGATTGGCCGATGTGTCAACTTGCACTGCACTCCGTGCACACTCTACAGATAGTGAGATGCATCAAACAACTGATGCCGCTCTAGAAGACCTAATTCACTATAACATCAGCTCAATCTTGGCTTAAACAGAGTTGGTGTCATTCAAAAGGGGCGTCTTCCAAGAAGAGTTTGAGTCTTTTGCTCCTTTGCGCCTTACTTTTGCCTCTGTCCATAGCACTGAGAAATACTAAATGATATAGCTGTGACATGCTCAATCACCCGAGGCACAAGGTCGCCCATTTGCTCTATATGGATGACATAAAACTTTATGCCTCCGGCCAACGCAACATATAACAGTCGCTGAGGGTAGTGCAAGATCACGGAGGACGAAGCGGAGATAGTGGGGAGGAGGAACAGCTCGTAGATGGGAGCATCTTGCAACAACTGAATACCGTTGACACTTATACCTGCCTTAGAGTAGTGCAGCGTCATGTCCAGGAGACACATCAGGTCCACCTCAAATACTTGTGCCGACTCCGGCAGATCTGGTCATCAGAACTCTCCGGTAAGGACAAAGTCACTGCCACAAACACGGTTGTGGTCCCATTGTTATTATGTACCTTTGGTGACATACACTGGACAGTGAAGGAGTTGCGAGAAATCGACACGAAGACCTGCAAAAAGATGAATATGGAGAAAAGCCTACATCCTAAGTCTTCTGTTTCACGAATATACCTCCCGCGACACCTTTGAGGGCGCGGACTACTGAGTTTGGAGCATCTTCACAACAGGGTAGTATTGGCCACTGCCCTACTATGTGGCGAGGAACACCGATCCCCTGATCCGCTTTGTACGAGAGGACGAGAATGCGGGGAAAGGAGCCTTTCTTTTTTTAGTAACAAGAGCAGCCGAGGAACCCAGCCTCATACTCGACTTTACGAGGAGGTGTCAACAACGCAATTGAAATTCCACATTAAAGCTGCCGGAATCAAATTCTTTTTGAGACTTCATAAAGATAAGCCAATATATGTAATATTCTACAACATGGCTTGTCTGAGCAGTTGACCTTCTCTTTCCTAAGATCTAGTGGGTTGAAGTCGGAGACTGAGGGCTTTATAGTGGCTTGCCTAGACTCCTTGGTATACCGTAGGAGGGTTATGGATGTAGATGTACCCGACGCCTGTTGTAGAACCTGCCGACAGGCACCAAAGGCGCTTATGCATGCAAGAGATGACAGGAGTTGTCAGAGTGCAAGACGTACGCTGGGACGGCTTACGTCCATCGGCACATCGCGGCTCTACAAGTGCTCTACTACCATTTAAGGTACCCATACGGTATCGATGAGACACCAGTGCTGCCATACGTTCCAAGGGACATGGAATCCGTTGTGGAGAAAATTAGAGGGCGCTACTGTGTCTTATAGTCAAAAAGGTAGTGTTGCGAGTTTAAGCGTGGAGAGGAGAGCTTTGAACACGAACATGGTGAAGGAACCCTCAGTCATCTTCACAAAACGTCAGAAAAGTCCACGATATTATTCTAAAAGATCCACGGGTGCCCTTGCATCAACGTGTAGCGGAAACAGGCTTCTTATTTCATGTAGTGCAAAATATTACAACAAATGTTTTGGCCTTGAAAACATTGATGGCAATATGCGATTCCCGAATGCTTTCTGCGGATCAAAAGCATGTTATAACATTTGTCAACAGCTTTTGGCCACTTTTTGCAGAAATACGAAAAACTTTCACCGATGTGTAGCCATGGACGTAACATGGGTACACCATTATTATCAAAGACAAAAATTCATGGGAACCAATCAAAGCATGAAGGTTCACCACCACGGCGCAGTTTCAGAGCTGTGGGGTCAACCAACAAAATTATGGCTTCAGTATTTTGGAGTGCTCAAGGAGTTTTGGAGGTTGATTACTTAGAAGAAATAGTTACTATAACAGGGTCTTACTATAAATAACTAATATTAAAATTGCGTGAAGCCATAAAAGAAAAGAGGCAGGCAACATATAGATAATGGGAAGCAGTACTTTGCAATTTCATTTATTCGCCTGAGACCTAAATCACACTGACGAGCTTTAAAAAAAGCGAAACGACGTTGTCTGTAATTGGTTTCGGATAAATGAATCAAATAGCTACTCTTTAATTGAGTTACGTTGCTTTTTAGCATAAACCTAACGTCGGGAGTGTTAAATGAGTGTTCCACAATAAAGAGTCGGCTTTGTGTCGTACCCGTAAGTTGCTTTACCTGATGTTATTAAACGGGTCACATGAACAGTGCTCGGGTACTCAAATTAAGCACCGAGGTACCGGCTTTGGCGAACCAATACATTTTCAAAGTACTGCGTTCCAATATCTATATGTTGCTGCTACTAGTACGAGTTTTGCCAACTAGGCACTAGCTTGCAATTTCATTTATTTCGGAAGAATGAATGAAACTGTCACTCTTTAAAAGAGGAAAGAAAAATTAAGGAGAGCTGTGCTCTTCCGTCATGACAGCGCACCAGCATACAAATCCTTCAACATCATTGATCACCCACCATGGTCGTCTGATTGGGCTCTGAGTTACTTCAGACCGTTCCCGAAACTCAAATAAGACCTTAGAGGAAAAAATGTCCTTCAATGGTGAAGTGATGTGTGCTGTAAATTAGTTGTTAGAAACCTTCGAACAAAACTTTTTTAAGGACACCCTCCAAATGCTGCAGCGCCGATGGGAAAATTGTGTTGAACTAAGGAAGGACTATGTTAAAAAACTTGTAATAATTTTCATGTGAGTATTATTTTTAGATCAGGGGTAGACCACGAGGATAAACGCCCGTAGTTTGTAATGATTACATATTCATTTTGATTACAGTCGCATGTTTTAAGTAAATAACTCAAAAATTACGTATTTCGGCATGGCTTCTGATGTTAATGCACACAGATCGACGAGTGTTCATCATCGTTGCGTGCCTGTGGAAGCTTTTTGGCACAATTCTATGCATCGCTGGCCAATATTCCGGGTACAGTTAATATGCCATATCACGGAAGCTTTCATGCTGCCAACTGGAAGCTGTCATCAATATTCCAGGAATAATTTTTATATATAAACAACGTTCCGCTAAGGGTATCGAAAATAAGGCTTGTTAAGTGATTCTGCCGCTGAAATCGTCGGATTTTGAAGTATTGTGTTGCCATTTTAGAAGTTTCTTGCATTTCCTTTATCATGAAATATAGAGGGCGAGTCATGTTCAACGCCTCGGGCTCTTGTGACCAAACGATATATTTTCTTAGAAAAATAACTATGTGAATATACAGGGTGTCCCATGACGATTAAGACAAGCAATATATCGGAACTGGGCATCAGTAGTAGCGAATTATAATTTTGGAGGTGTAATCAATCAAGACAATCAAAATACGAAAAATATCGTACTTGGGGCATATCCTTCGAGGGGACCGCTACAGAATCCTTCAACTAATAATGAAAGGTAAAATCGAGGGTCGCAGAGGTATTGGAAGGAAATAAATGTCATGGCCGAAGAACATTCGCAATTGGACCGGAATACGCAGTGCCGAAAAACTAGATTACTAGATTAGATAAGCCGAAGACCGTGATCAATTCGCCAATGTAATTGCCAACGTCAGGGGGACCTGATACGGCACCAGAAGAAGAAGAAGAAATTAGAGCAAATATAGTATCTTTTGTTGTTATTGTGTCACCCATTGGGGTATTTGTTTTTGATCGCGTGACGTCCTATTCAAAATTTTCAATAGGACACCCTGTATATTTCTGACTTTTTGTGTTCATCCCGATAAAGCAATTCCAATAAACTAACACACTTGGGGTCTAAAGTGATTAATTCAAGAGATACAGCTACTTAAAGGATGGTAACACTACCATTGATTATAACATGTACCCCTACAGTTAAATTATTTTGGTAGTGTTTCATAATGGTAGTGGTACAGTCCTTTAAGTACCTGTAGCTCTTGAATTAATCACTTTAGACCCCCAGTGAGCAGTTTTTTGGAATTGTTTTATCGAGAGGAGCACAAAAAGTCACAAATATGCAGGGTCCCATTAAAAATTTTGAATCGGACGTCACGTGACCAAAAATAAAAACCTCATTGGGTGACGCAATAATAAGAAAATATACTATATTTGCTCTAATTTACACCCCGAAAATTATAATTCGCTACTGCTGCCCATTTTCTATATATTGCTTGCCTTAATCTTCTGTATGTAGGTTGAGTTGGACGGCATTTAAAAAATAATGAATTTTATAAAAGCGTAACATACTAAATGTATGTTTTTTAAATGAAATACCCTGCATATTATTGCATATTCAGATTCCTTGGTCAATGATAGTGTGACTTTATGTACCACATATGGGACTTAAATTGATCCATTTAGGTGCAAAACTCCATTTTTGGTATAAGAAGCATGAAATGCGTCAGCTAAAATTATACGATCAAATTAGAGTTTTTTTGTACTTCGAGAAATCTGTGGTTTAATTAAGGAATAAATTGGTTTTTTTATTCGATCAAACTCAAATATGTAATGATTTGAAGTTGTGATTATCAATCTCTGGTAGTTTCCATTTAATTTCACATTTTTGATAAAACTGTTATTTTTCAATTTCTCTACCTACAAGCCACCTATTATAGGCCACTAAATATGAACAAAAATGTCTTCAGGTGGAACGAAACAACTAACTTAGCAAAAACAGATAGATGAACAAGGGTAAAGGGGCAACATTATGAAAAATCTTAACAACAAATCAACTCTAACCTGAAGCAAAGTCGGCAACATATCTAAGTGTC
Source organism: Callosobruchus maculatus (assembly GCA_951848785.1). Taxonomy (NCBI): domain Eukaryota; kingdom Metazoa; phylum Arthropoda; class Insecta; order Coleoptera; family Chrysomelidae; genus Callosobruchus; species Callosobruchus maculatus. The sequence goes on from CATOUR010000083.1 coordinate 6,798,179, forward strand.
TGGAGTACTACAGAAATTGAAACTTTTCACAGCCTACTAGTTACTGTAATGTAATAGAAATTGCAAGCTACCAGTGAATGTTTGATATATGAGAATGATACCAGTAATGGCGGAGTAGCCTCCAAAAGTAGTAAGAAGAATAAAATATCCTCAAAAGTAAAAACCTCTCTTAAGTTATTCTTTCAAGTTATCGAAAATGCTTTGGAGCGAGTTATGAATACTAAAGTGTTTATTTATGTTATTATTTCTCTACCATGAGTAGGAATATAGTCATCACTTTCTTAGAATTTTAATTTCTTCCTAAATTCCTCGTCATATTTGAACACTTGTCAAATCTTTTGGAGACTTCTTCATTTTCTACAAATTAGTTTTTTTTTTTGGTAGGCAATTTGAAAATTGTTGCGACTGTTTAAAGTTCTCAGCATTTTATTTATCTCCAATTTGAAAACAGATTTATGTTCACACAAATCGGTGACAAGAGCAAAATCACAAGCTTTGCTCCATTTGCTAGAGATATATTCTATAACATGATATGGTACAATTTTGAATTCTTAAGGGGCCTGGATACACACATTTATACATACGTATGTGCCATGTAAAGCACGGACTCACATTTTCTCACATAACTCACTCTATTTTCAAACTACATATATAATATTACAGAAGGCGATAGTTAAGACCTTGGCAAATGACAACTATTTTCAATCTTCTCAAAAAAGTTTCTGCAAAATCCTACATTCTATAAATGCCTGTAATTTAACAACCAAACACGATATCAAAAAAAGACTAAACAGTTGCACAAGCGCAAGCTTTCTTCTTCGATTTGCTATTTGAGTCATTACTGTAAGTTTAAAGGTAACGTCAGGAGCTTGGAAATTCGAAATTCATTTTTATGGTGAACTTTGGACCTTGCCTTTGCCCCTTTTGACCTTACCTTCGGATTTTTGGACTTATCTCCCCTCATCTTAGACACACACACTGGAGAAAGTGAACAGGCGGCCACGCCTCCTCGCTAACTCGGGAATACGTCTTTTTTTGGTTCTCAATTTCGCGCGCTATACCATAGACCCTTAAAGATATTTAAACTGCTTAAGTGCATCCTCCTAAAGCTGTCTATAAGTTTAGCTAGAAGCGCACTAGCAACAAGCTGGGCCTTCATATCACGAATATGAGGAAACTCCATCATTAGCTTGAAATTCCAGCCATAAATTGATTAGCCTTCTAAGCGTCGAAAGTTCCTTTGCCTGAGATCACGGTCTAAGCGCTTGAGCCGCCTGCTTTCAAGGATGCTGATAAGAATCAAGGCGCTCCAATGAGACGAGTAAGAAGTTGCGCTAATGTTGAAACTTATTTAACAGCTAGTTATGCAGCGATGTAGCGAGAGATTTACACAAGTAAGTTTTTCGTGTCTTGAAGATGTTCCGTAAGTTTGTGTAAGGATTCGGATAAGGATTTATCAAAAGTTCAGATACCTAATTGATAATAAAGGGTGTAATGACAAGAATTTCGAATTTATAATTTACTTTTGCCCCGATTCTGTTTGTCCATCATGCTCAAAGAGTATAGTCATCTGAACCTGAGTAATCTCAGAGAAAGGGACGAAAAGAATCGCAGTTTTTGAGAGTTTAGCTAGTGGCAGTGTCGTCAAAATTTCCTTTAAATTAAGTGCTTATTTAAGCTCTGGTTTTAGTTGTTGAAGATCACTGGTTAACAAGATTTTGTCCCACGAACTGAAGTTGGTGTTCTTGGTAATACTTTTTACACATATTCCATGTTGCTTTCAGAGTTTTTCTATCAGTTTTATAGTGACAAAGCAATTAAATTTTGCGAAGTTTGTATTATAATGTTTGTATAAATTTTGAAAAAATGAAGTACAAAGTAATAGATTCACTTGGAAAATGTACTGGATTGTAAAATCATTTTTTATATAACTTTGGAATTATCAAAAAGAAGAGAAAAATGTTTTGATATAAAACTTACAGTATACGATCTTTACATTTATCACAAAAAGAAAAATTTATTCAAATCTCAATTCTGGACTGTGAGGTGCTAGTCTCAGCGTACGTGGAACATTAGGATATTCACAGCATGCTTGGCCTTAGAAGTCATACCACTTACTTAAGACATAGCACAAGGTAATATTATCACCATGTGACGAGATCATTTTAAACAAAATTTTTGAGTAAAATTTATTTGGGGAGGGGGATGGCAAGCTATGGTTTTTCATATATTATTATGCTTTAAAGGCTAAAGGTGTATCTCTTTGTCATTACCGGAAATGCGTGAAAAGCACTTAGTCAAGCCACTTGACGACATTTTCAACTCTTCTATTTACTTGGCACTATTCGCAAAAGTTAGAAAGGATGCAAAAAATGTATTGCATGTACAGGAAGTGACCTTGAAAGCTGAATCGTACTTGGTGCCGCCGATATTTAATAAGTTTAGTAAATCAATAAGGATCACGTTTTGAGCTCTCACGTTAGTTATGTATTGACGACGTGGATAAAAAAGTCCTTGACATTAACTTTGTACGAAGCTAAATTGATTTATTGGATATTTGTATTGCAAATCTGATAGTGCAGGACTGAAGTACACCTGTTCTGAATTATGACAGTTGAACAAAAATGCAGTGAGGGTCTACCAGTACTCATCGTTAGATGTCAACGGCGTGCAGAGGATTTATCTATGTATTTATTTATTTACTGATTTACACTACCCAATCGTTTAAAATCAATTACAGGGTAAGATAGGCGCGTATACTAACTATAAACTTAATTAATTCATCATAAACATAAAAGGATTTTAGAAATTTAAGGTGAACTTGATTATCCAAGGGTATGAAAATTTTGATCTCCTGTGCTTGAGGCTGAAACTCAAAACAACGGCCGAATTTGGCATTGGCACCCTCAATCTATACACGATACGAGTTTTCGTCCTGATATAACGTAAGATAACGATTTTAAATAACGAGGGTGAATTTGAAGATCCGAGGACCTGAAAATAAATTGTTAATTTTGACCCACAGCCCCCAATTTGAATTAATTTGATGATTCCAGGATCTAAACACTTTTGATCCTCTGTACCTGTGGCTGAAACTCAAAACAACGGTTGGATTTGGAATTGACACCTTATAGATACATCATAAGAGTGTTCCTTCAAATAGGAAGTCAGATAATAATTTTAGATATTTAGGGAGAATTTGAAGGTCTGAGGGTCATAAAATGTTTGACCTTCTTTACCTAGACTGAAACTCAGGAAAACAACCGGGCTTGAAATTGTCACCCTCAATCTATACACCACACAAGTTTTCGCCCTGATATGAAGCCAGATAACGATTTTAGATATTTAAGGTGGATTTGAAAATCTGAGGGTCTGAAAAGTTTTGATCTTCTTTACCTGAGGCTGAAACTCAAAACAACTGCTGGATTTGAAATTGGCACCCTCAAACTATACGTTTTCGTCCCGATAGAAAGATAAGAATTTTAGATATTTAGGGCGAACTTGAATATTCGAGGGCCTGAAATTTTTTTATCTCCTTTATATGAGGCTAAAACTCGAAACAAGAACCAGATTTCAAATTGGCACCCTCAATCTATACACCACGCGAGCTTTCATCTTGATAGGAAGCCAGATAACGATTCTAGATATCTACGGTGAAGTTGAAGACCTGAGAGACTGAAAATTTTTGATCTTCTTTACCTGAGGCTGAAACCCAAAGCAAGGGACGGATTTGAAATTGGCACCATCAATCTATGCACTATAGAAATGTTCGTCCTGATAGGAAGTGAGATAACGATTGTAGATATTTAGGGTCTGAGGCTCTGGAAAGTTTTGATCTTCTTTACCTGAGACTGAAACTCAGGACAACGGCTAGATTTGAATTTGGCACCCTGAAACTACACAAGATAAGAGTTTTCGTATTCGAGTGGATTGTTTGTTTCTTTTATCGTTTTTATACGGTAGTTAGTAATACTTAAATTTTTATTTTCATTTTTATCACTACACAGAAAAAAATACTGTTGCACTTCCAATTAATTGTTAGTATTTGGATGTTTTCCATCGTTTTAACTATATTATCAGTTGTTTCAAATCCATGTCATTGAAAGAATCCAATCTTTATATTCGAAGTAATCACAGGTACGCCAATAAATTCAAAATAATTTTATATTCATTCTAACGATCTGTATTATTCTTCTAATATCAGTATTGATATACAATGCAATCAAAACATCCTTTTGTTTTCGAAATTTACCCTATGTTTCATTTAATCAAAGCATACAATCTGTTCGATGTACAAAAATTATTACTGCAAGAGCCGTTCGTGATAATTCATCTGATAAAAAAATTTTGTTTCAAAAGGTAACTATTACGCGAACAATAACCCATGCTTTCAAAACATTGTCTATGCTGTTAAAGACATTGGTAAGTAGTATTCGTAACAACAACATCATAATATATCGAATTCAATGGACCTTGTTGTTCGCTGAACTGTAATCAGTATTCGTTGGGACTGGTGTGCCGATTCAATGAACGTAAAAAGAAAGAACGGGGGATCATCTTAGTGTTATTATCGGCGCCAACCCGCCAACATGGACGAGGTTGTTTCGTTGTATTTCGTTGTATTGTTTCGGTGTTAGCCGTGTTGTGTCCTCTCGTGTTTTTGCTTTTTGCATCAGAAATTGTGTGATTTAAATGTGTCCAGTTATATATTAAATGGAGGACCTACTGAGAAATTGGGGCTCAGAAGAGCTAACACCCACATTTGAGTGTACGTATTTAGATTAGTCAGAGTGATATTTTAGGTAAAAATGCAACAACTGGTCCAGGCTTATGTCTAATTCTTATATCATGCTCCTTATAACTTCATACAAAATCACACCATTGAACATCCAAACGAATCGATCAGCTGTCCTCGCAATAAAATCTGTTGGTTCAAGGAAAAGAAAGTAGTTTAGAATCAATTACTAAACACAGACTCGATTCAACGACAGGTTGCGATTGAATCAATCATTGGAATCCAATGACATCTTGTAGTTGAATCGACAATACGATATAATTCGTTACCAACTATACACTTCCCATTGGATAAAACATCGCTGTATTTGAGGAATGCTGAGTGTAACGTCCCATTGAATCTAAGCGTAAGTCTTTGACAAAACGACATATTTTTCTGTGTGTAGCCTTAACTAGAAATAAAATGCAATACAATGCACAGCGTTCTGTGTTGGCAGGCTCATAAACAATATGTAGCTTGGGTAATAATATTCCCAGAACAAAGCGAATCGGAATTAATATTTCCGCAATGCTGTCCACGAATATTTCAACACAATTGCACAGAATTTCACCACGCCACGCCCTTTTTCATCCCTCCCGCTTAGCAATTTATTCCATGAATTTTGTTAAGCGGAATAGACTCATTGTTTCGGTAGCCATTATAATCAGGTTTATTCCATTACAATATGAATCACGCAACTGCGGTCGTCATATTGACGAAATTATTGCATCGGCTCATCATCTGGTAATTTCATATTCGTGACAGGTGTACGAAGCTTTTGGGCGGTATGCGGAAATTCCGTCTACGAGGGCCGTGGATTCAGTGGCGTACATAACGGGGGGGGGGGGGCGGCCCCACCCCGAAACCAGCCACGCGTTCGGTTTTGACGTCTGGGAAGGGTCTGAAGTAGTTGTCAAAAAATATAGTACTGAATAAAATTAGCAGCGACATCAAAATGTAATCTAATAATAAAGCAAATAGGTCAACTTGAACGATCATGGATGTCTGATTAGGAAGTACATCTTGGTTTCTTTGCTCCTTTAGAATTATCATCTATAAAAATAGAAATTTACATTTCTATTATGCATATGCGTTATGTACAGAGTGGTTCAATAAGCGCGCGGTACTCTCTAGCGGCCATACCGTTCAAATTAGACGATAATGTTTTGAATAAAAAACTTTTATTTTCAAATGCTCTATATTTACAAAATAATTTCAAAGATGGTGGACCTTCGGATATACCGGAAGTAGGCATCAACTTCCTTATTTTAAATGAAACACCCTGTATATTATTACGCTTTTGAATTCAGCATCGATTTTTAGTCCGGCTTGTTACCATTGTTTATGTCTACGAAGCTTATTTTCGGAGTTATTCAGCAATTTTTACAAAATTTGACGTTTTTAGTACTTTACAAGAAAAGTTAATATCTCGGAAACTAAACGCGATAGAAAGATGTAGTTTTCGGTTTTGAAACAAGCAAGAAATGTACTTGTGTTTCAGTAAGATCATTGTTTCAAGAGAACATTAAATCGATAGACTAGCAGTTTTCAAATTTGAAAAGTTAAAAACGTTAAAAACTTTCTTTTTCAATTTGAGAGGTTTGTTGCCAACCAGCATGGAGTCTAAGCATTTGGGGTGGTATTATTGGAAACCGCATATTAAACTAATGTTTTCCAACATTTTCTAAATGAAAATTTGGAAAACCTATGGGAAAATTTACCACTGGAGTTTTTCAGAATAACGTGATTACAGTTAGATGGAGCGAAAGCACATTTTAGAATTAGAGACCAAAACACCTGCCCATTGATTCGTCTGCGAGCCACACCATCTAAGATTTTTCCAATTCCTAATTACAAAACCGTAAATATCTTGAAAACCATCAAAGATAGAACTACATGTGCCGAGATAGATGTAAAAGAGAATTTAATTTCACATCCACCGATGTGAAACTTATCATACCATCCCATTTGAAAAAAAAGTTTTTAACGTTTTGACCTTTTCAAATTTGAAAATTACTAGTCTATTGATTTAATGTTCTATTGAAAAATGATCCTACTGAAACACAAGTTCGTTTCTTGCTTGTCTCAAAACCGAAAACTGCATCTTTCTGTCGCGTTTATTTTCCGAGATATTAACTTTTCTTGTTTGTAAAGTACTACAAACGTCAAATTTTGTAAAAATAGCTGAATAACTCCGAAAATAAGCTTCGTAGACATAAACAATGGTAACAAGCCGGACCTAAAAATCGATGCTAAATTCAAAAACGTAATAATATACAGGGTGTTCTATTTAAATTAAGGAAGTTGATGCCTACTTCCGGTATATCCGGAAGTCCGCCATCTTTAAAACTATTTTGTAAACGTAGACCATTTGAAAAGAAACTTTTTTATTCAAAACATTTTCGTCTAATTTAAACGGTATAGCCGCTAGAGAGCACCGCGCGCTTATTGGACTACCCTGTATAATTATTTTCGTTAATATTAGTACATTGTTATTTTATATTTAGGTTAGGATTATAATACGCCAATATTATACACTATGAAATAAACTTTAATTTTTCCGATGGGGCCCCCCCGAAATCGATTTCTATATACGCCACTGCGTGGATTATTTGTTTTAGTCTTTATTTCAAACCAAATTAAATCAGGACGCGGCTTGAATAAGTACAGTTCATTTCTCGTATAACAGTGACGTCATGTCGATGGAGTTGGCGGTTCCTTGATGGAGATCCATACTAATACAAAAAAGTATTTCCGATGAATGATCACCACTTTTATTTAAAAAACTTGCGACAATTGTTTCGACACACAGTGTCTTTATCAAACAATGATTTTAAACTTAAAGTACTACACTATTTATACAAGGTATACACATTAATGGGGTAACTATTATGGCTAATCGTTTGTTCTCTGAAAACCATGGGACAGATTTAGTAATGGTGAATTATTTAAATCTGTTTGGTCATTAAGGAGGTTACCTGAGAATTTGAGCTTGTTGATTTCTAGTGCTTCTAAAAAATTTAATTTGCGGTCTTTCTGTTCTATGTGTAATATTTTAGAATCTTCGTTGAAATGATGGTTTTCGGAAATCAAATGATTGGCGTAATTAGAATTGTAGAGTTCGTTTATAAATTACTTTTTATGTTCGTTGGTGCGGTTTTTGAATGCTCTTCCACTTTGTCCAATATAAACTTTAGGGCAATCCACACATTCTAATTTGTGGACACCAGACTTTTCGTTTCTACTTGATTTCATTTTATTGTTTTTAATTGAATTACCCAGTGCCTCTTTGCATCGGAAGGATATATTGCGGTCTAATTTCTTGAGTTTTAGTGCAACGTTTTCTGATAACTGTCCTATGTATGCAATTTGTACTATTCTATCGATTGTCGCTAATCTGAGGGTATACTAAGTTAACTGCTTTTTTATATTGCTTCTTTTTTATTATAGAATGGATAAGAGTAGGGCTATAGCCATTGTTTGAGGCAATTTGTTTTATTATATTTAGTTCTTTATTATAATTTTCGTTTTTCATGGGCACGTCTATAATTCTAATTACGCCAATCATTTGATCTCCGAAAACCATCATTTCAACGAAGATTTTAAAATATTACACATAGAACAGAAAGGCCGCAAATTAAATTTTTTAGAAGCACTAGAAATCAACAAGCTCAAATTCTCAGGTAACCTCCTTAATGACCAAACAGATTTAAAATAATTCACCATTACTAAATCTGTCCGATGGTTTTCAGAGAACAAACGATTAGCCATAATAGTTACCCCATTAATGTGTATACCTTGTATAAATAGTGTAGTACTTTAAATTTAAATTCATTGTTTGATAAAGACACTGTGTGTCGAAATAATTGTCGCAAGTTTTTTAAATAAAAGTGGTGATCATTCATCGGAAATACTTTTTTGTAGTGACGTCATAGTTACATGGGTGCGCTGTGTACGCATAATCAGCTGATCGGCTGCCATGCAGTAGCGTAGCTTAGATTGATTTGCAAAACATCGTTTGGTAATCCTTTGTGTGCGAGTTCTTGTGCGACTTGTTTTTGATTTTGTGTTGTTATATAATTTACCTATAGTATATTCAATCCCAAGACAGACTCCATATAAACAGTCGCATGCAGCATTAGCATGGTTATGTCCGCTGCCATCTGAGAACGCGTCAGCTATAGTCCTGTGCAATTATGGAATTTTATATTACTATTTAAAAGAGTTGCCCTATTAACCCATTGCAACTTAAAAGTAGCCAGTTGCCAGTTTGAAATGATCATTTAGGGAATGAACACTTGACATCGCATATTTGGATCTGATTTCCAGTCAGTCTTGGGGGTTTTTACTTGCCGGATTATAACATACAATTCACATATAGTCTGTACTGAACTATTAGGGACCCTACCGACATGAGCGGATCACGCACGCGGGCTTATTTTCAGTTGGTCTAGCTTGGCTGTGAATACAGTATAAGTCCAATGTCGCCGAAGACATATGTTGTGAAGGAATAATTGTTACGTCTCTGACTGTAAGCAATGGCACCCGCCATCTGGTTCGCACCGGTACGTCAGCAGTTGTGTGACGTCACTGTTATCTTCTTACGTGAAATAGACTGTACTTCAGACTGTTGGTAATAACAAACATTTTTGAGGTACTAAACTCTCTAGCCCTTTCACTATCGCAATTTCACGAGCATGTCTTGATTTACATAAAAAGCATTACAAAAATTGATTAACAGGAAAGATAGTATGCTAAGAAGTAGAGTTGCATCGAATAGTGGTTTTGCCGGATGGCCGAATACCTAATATTCGGTGGATCTAGCATTCCGAATACCAAATATTCGGCAACTATTCGGCAGAGTGTCAGAGTGGTGGGGTTCATGCGCCTTATCTGTCGGGTAATTCCGTCATCCATCGGTTTCTCTATGCTATACCGCGTCTGTGTATAATACGCGTCCGGCAGTCGTACTTCATGTCTGGATTGCCGGCACTCGTCCTTCTTGCCACGACTTTTTGTTTGATCATATTGCGCAGTGTCTACTACAAAGGGTAAAAAAACGCCCGTTTGGAAGTACTTCGTAATGTGCATTGACAACCCAAAATTGGTTCAATGTACAATTGTACATTGAACCAATTACGTATTTACGTTGTAAAAATTTCGCGTGGAGGAGAAGGTAGAAAGGCCGCAGCAACAGGAATGATGAACCACGTGAAAAATAAACATAAACCCGAATTTTTGGAACTACAAGAGAACTCATTAGCATCAACGAGTCAAGGTATGGCTGGTAATTTTTCAAAACTAATTAACCTATAGATTTTTAATTTTTTGTTTGTAGAAGAACAGAGTTCTTTATGTCAAAACACGCAAAACCGAAGAAAAATAATTAATTTTAGGCAACAAAGTATCTCAGAATGTATAGAAGAGTCTAAGCTGTGGGATGTAAATGACATAAGAGCCAAGGAATTTCACTATCTGATAGGTGAAATGATAGCAGTTGATAATGAAGCAATAGCAATGGCTGACAGACCAGGCTTTAGTAGATTAATGAAGAAAGCTGTATCCGTTATAATATACCAAGCCGAACCTACTTTATTAAGAACATAATACCTGATATATATCAGAAGACCATTGATAGAATTAAAAAAACTATTGTAGGGATTTATGCAGTTTCGATTACCTCTGATATCTGGACGTGCACCCATACTGGCGCTAGTTTTTTAAGTTTCACAGGCCACTGGATCACTGATCAGTTTCAGATAAGCCGCGCAGCTCTCAACATGAAGAATATCTCGGGGAATCACACTGGAGAAAATATCACCTCTGCTCTTTTGTAAATTTCGTGTATGTGGGATATTCCACAGTCCAAAATCCATGCTGTTATGATCATGATAATGGAGCTAACATAGTTAAAGGTGTGGGAGGTACCGGATTTTGGATCTAATCCATCCTTCATACACACACTCCAACTAGTTGATATAAATTCATTGAAAATTCAAGTTGAAGTAACTGAAATAATTCAAGCAGGGAAAAGAATCGTAACCCATTTTAGTCATTCGATATGGGCACAAGAAAAACTTCAAACTATTCAACGAGAGTTAAGCCTTCCAGAACATAGGTTGCTTCTAGATGTTACAACGCGGTGGAACTCGACCTACTATATGTTGGCAAGACTACTGGAACAAAAGCGTTGAATTTCATTATACCTAACGGACAATCCAAATGTCCCCAGTTTGTCTTCTTCATAGTGGAGAATTTTGCAACAGCTTATAAAGTTATTACAGCCGTTTGAATAAATCACAAAAATAATGAGTTCAGGGTACTCTTGTGTTTCAGAGACTATACCACATGTTGAAACGCTTATCCGATATATAAATAAAAATAAAACTGCGCAGGTGAGCAACAAATTGAAGAGCACGAGGCTCGGTACTTAATTTTGTTAGAGGTTTTGAAAAAAAGCTTCGACGGATTTTGTAGTGACAGTGATACTGACGACGGTGCAGTGACTGCGAATAAAAGAAGTAAAATGACCGGAAAAAACACCAGTACTGAGACCGATACTCACGCTAGTTTTTGGCATCGTTAGGATGAAGTTGCGATGATCGTAACGGAACAGAATAATATTGAATTACCCAAAAAAAATAGTGTTACAACAGAACTTGATTCTCAATTGGGTACTGCGCGCGTAGCTAGAAGTGACAATCCTTATAGGTACCTGGTGGACATCTCATCGAAGTCAGTACCCATGCTTAACAGGGTTAGCTGCAATTTATCTATCAGCCCCGGCGAGCAGTGTTTGTAGTGAAAGACTTTTCTCAGAAGCTGGAAACATGTACGAGGAAAAGAGAAACCAGCTATTCCCATCAAATGCAGAAAAGCTTGTGTTTCTACATCATAATTTATCATTGTTAAATTTTGAATATTCAAATTAAATAGGGACGATATCTAATATAAATATTTAATAAGCTATGTATGAAGAATCATTGGAGTTATGTTTTCTATTTTGAATCTTGTTTTATTTAAGCTATTTGGCTAATAAATTAGTACGGAATACTGATTACGTTAACAATTAATGGTAAAACTATATCGTTATGTTTTTTATACAAGATTAATAATACATATATTCAGATTTGTTTTATTTCAATAAATTTGTTTTGAATCGCTCTATTACACTTTCTATTTATTTGCTTTTAAAAAGTAAAAAAGATAAACATTAATTCATCTATTCGGTATTTAGCCGAATAGTCAAGCAAGTATTCGGTATACTGCCGAATAGTAAGAAACATGCCGAATATGCCGAATACCGAATAGTTGCCGAATATTCGTTGCATCTCTACTAAGAAGATGATACGGCCACTGTTGTTATTTAGAAGTAAGTTTAATGAACGTGAAGCAGTGGTTAGATACTCAAAATGGATGTAAGCAAGACAAAGATACTTTTGTCGCCAACTTTATTAAATCAACTAAATATCAGCGCAAAACTTCACGGAAAAGGGAACTGTGATAGAGATGAATGCGATTGTGAAATTTTAGAGAAAGAGACTGTTGTTAAGTAATTGATTATCGTATTAGGCAGATGGATCACATAAATTACGTAGTACCTAAATAAATGTATAAGGGTCTTAAAGTAAAGTAAGTAAATTTCAAAGGGTTAGGGGTATTTCATTTAGAAATATATTGATCATGATGTATAACGCTTTTGCAGAATGAAGAATGAATGTAGAATAAAGAATGTTCAAAAAAATTGACCACTGTACCAAGAGCAACAACAAATTCCAATATGAGTCGTCACTTTTTCAAGAAAACTTCGACTCAATGAACATTTTTTTATCATCTGCCCGAATTTTTCAATATATTTCCAGAAGATTTAGAATGTATAAAGTAATTTAACGAATATAAATACAAAATTTAAAGTTTCATAATAAAAATGCATGACAATTTCAAGTTTCAAAGAATTCGACTAAATTGCCATCTCCAGCCTTGTTTCTCTGTCTGTTTTTTCTTTTTTACGCCAGGTTCGACAAAATTAATTAGGTATAATTGTAATTATTATAAAACGTCCTATGAGCATATACTTCATCATCTACAAACATTACCTGGAATAAATAATAATCAGATGTTATTGTACAAGCTTGCCTATGATGCCTTGATTAACAGCAAGTCTTCTTGATTGAAAGAATAAATTGTTGTCTGAAACCGCAAATATGTTCGCGTCCTAGCTAGAATACTACTATTTAATGCCATTTTTTTTTGAGAAAATAGAATTCTGTATGAAATGAAAAATTGGATTCCTCTCATACCCCTTCACCCTCGCCTTTCCAATTTTACTCGCTTTCTGATAAAGTGGAAGCTACTCAAGGACCCTCAAAAACACCTAAAAACGAAATTTGGTCCGGTTTTTGCAAAATGCCCCTTCACTGCCGCAATAATTTTTAATATTATAGCATATCTTATTATGATCCCATATTATATTACAACTCAAATTTTCGTTAAAATCGGCACAGTAGTTACTGAGATTATATCAGGTCAATAAAAAGTACCGAAGCACTTAAATATCTGTAAAATGGCAAAGTTGAAAAGTTAACATTCAACACCTGAGGGTTTTTGAACATTCGAAAATGCTAACAGCAATTTTGCCAGATTTACCACTCTAATGTTGCATCTCATAATTATGTTACTTTTAATGAAATGCCCTATTTATGTCGTGTAACGTTGTCAAATTATTATGTGTAAAACTTGTCAACAAATTCCGCATATCAGTTTTAAGGCATGTTCAGATAGTTTTGAATAGTGTAAGGCCCTTTGAGAATACACATAATTTTAGAGTTACCTTATTAACCCCCGTCCCCACCAGCTCTTTTTCAACACTTTCCTAAAAAAGTGGAAAATGATAATATAGAATGGTAATGAATTTAATTCAGTTTGTACTAACCTTTTTCAAAGCAAAAAGTAGTCCAAACAAAAAAATAAATTTGAAACGATAATAAAAAAATATTGATAAAAACTTCAAGTAAATCATAGTAATGATATTAAATTCATAAAAACCTCAAATAAATGTTAGGAGAAAGATACTTTTCATAGTATCCTTGCTTATAAGTTATGTTCTGTAATAAATGTTAGGAAAAAGATACTTTTCATAGTATCCTTGCTTAAAAGTTATGTTCTGTGAACTGAAAAAAATTGGCGGTGTTCAAAAATCCTTTAAATGCCTAAAAACATATTCTGATAAAGTTTGCTTTTTTGTCAATTGCTCAAAAATACTACAGCGCTTCTTGTTACGGTGCATCGCCTGTCGCTCTCCAAGTTCCATTAAAAACGTTGCAACGGTTACCGAGATCACGCGGGAAAAGTACTTTCGGTAGACTGACTGATAGAGCTCACCATCGATTATTATTCATCACATCATTACTTTCCACTGGTCTGTAAATAGAATCACATCAAACAATTTACTACCCTGCAGCCGTCTCTATAACATTGATCAAAGAACATAGAGAAATGTCGGTTTTCTGATGTCTACTCGGTAGGTCATATTTATATTAACAGGTCAGTCAGTTTTTCGTGTAGAGGTATTTTTCCTAGAAAATTGTAACAGCTATCCTTAAAATTACGTTAAATCACAATTTTATTGACTTACTCTACCAGGTGTATTTCCAGGAGTATTTAAAAATGTCTTTAATTTATTTCATATCAGAACACTAGACACTATACGATCAGCCTTTTGTCACAAAAAGGCAAAAACTAAAATAGTAATTAGTAAAAAAAATTAATCAGCATAATGCATTTATGTATGTAATCAATATTCTTCAAACTAGAGTTTGTCCTAAATATCAAATGAGATACATTTTTGTCATCTCTTTTGTGATATACTAATCTTAACAACATTGTTTTGTAACTGGTTCTTATTTTAAATCGACGAAAAATGCAACCGGAACAATATTTTTTCTGGAATACCTCATAATCATCAAATTATATAGGGAAATAGCTCTGAAAGAAAAGTTGTTATTATGAGGCAGATAACCAAACAAATTTTTTTGTCAATCACTCTGTACTTTCAGAAAGGCTACAAAGATAGTAACCATGTTAGTAATCTGCTTCAATGGATATGGTTTTATTTACGAACCAACGAGAAGCACCAAATCAGACTGGCAACAATATGATACGTTTCAGAAATTAAATTGATCACATCTCTAACTTTATGACATAGACCAAATACGTTTTGCAATCTCTAAATTTTTTTCTGAGTAGCTTGATGTGAAAGAAAACTCCACAGACTTCAACGATGGAAAGGCTTCAAGAAACATAGATGACATTGGAGATAAATTTAGTATTCCGTATTTGCTATATGCCGACGATCTTAAACTGTTCTGCAGAGTGCGTGATTTCAATGACTGCTTCCTGCTGCAGGGTGACCTGACCATCTTGTACTCTTGGTGTGAGCGTAGTAAACTAGAGCTGAATATTAGCAAGTGCAGTGTAATGACCTTCAGTTATAAGATAACTGACCTCACTTATGACTACAACCTGAATGGCACAATCATACCACGACAAAGTGAGACTAGGGATTTAGGAGTTACTTTCGACAGCAAGTTGTTGTTTAGTACCCACATAGATAATATTAGCCCTGCTGCAGGTAGACTGTTAGGCTTTGTTATACGTAATGGAAGGGATAATAGGATAATAGTAAACATCAGACATATTATGTCTGATGTTTACACTCTAAAGCTTTTGTACCTCTCCTTAGTCAGATCTAAGCTTGAGTATGCTTCATGTGTCTGAAATCCCCACCATAATAAGTATATCAACCAGATCGGGTCGATACAACGACAGTTTCTGAAATTCTTACATTTTAAATCTAACGGAATCTATCCATCTACTAGATTTCCACAGGAAGGTTACTAGAAATGTTCTCTGTTACTGCTCTGAAACATAGACGGGATATACACGGACTACGCTTTCTTCATAAACTGGTCAACAGCACAACTGACTGTAGGGAACTGTTACATAGATTGCATTTTCATGTACCTAGAATAAATTCGCGTCTTAATCAAACTTTTTATCTTGACACACCTCGTACAGATTGCTTGAAATGCTCTCCCTTATATGGTATATATAAAATCTGTAATGATAATCAAATTGACATTTTTTGTAAAAATTTTGCTTTATGAAGCAATTACTTATTTCATGTGCTTTGTGTTATCGTATGTTTTTGTACTGAATTTTTTTAATTAGTATTATTGACACTTCTTTGTAAAAATTTTGCTTTATGAAGTAATTACTTGTTTCATGTGCTTTATATTATCGTTCTGTTTTTGTACTGAATTTTTTTAATTAGTATTATTGACATTTTTTTGTAAAAATTTTGCTTTATGAAGCAATTACTTATTTCATGTGCTTTGTGTTATCGTATGTTTTTGTACTGAATTTTTTTAATTAGTATTATTGACATTTCTTTGTAAAAATTTTGCTTTATGAAGTAATTACTTGTTTCATGTGCTTTATATTATCGTTCTGTTTTTGTACTGAATTTTTTTAATTAGTATTATTGACATTTTTTTGTAAAAATTTTGCTTTATGAAGTAATTACTTGTTTCATGTGCTTTGTATTATCGTTCTGTTTTGTACTGAATTTTTCTAATTAGCACTTCGCATTTTGTGATTCACGTTTTGTCCCATCCTGTAGATGGATGTTTGTCTGTTGGAACGTCTAGATAAAATAAAATAGAATAAAATAAGACAAGATAAAACGTCTTCATGGCAGATCTTCTACTTTATGTTACAGCTTAGTGTCAATGCATCTCTAATGTTCTGCACTGCTCCTCGATAATGATGGAACAGTTCCAGAGTTACGTCTTTTGAAGCATGACATGTACTGTACTATGTAATAAATTTAGTAGTAAAGCATGCAGTTGTTAGATGTATTCTCTTATAAAGCCCTGCCTGTGCAAAATAAACATAAACACTGATTACCGAGCTTAGACGTCTGCCTGGATGCCAACTGCGATTCAGTCCTGAGCTTCAGAGCGCCGTGCTTGAGCGGTCGAGGGTGAAGCAGTGCGAAACACGTCGTGAAGCACTGAGCTGCAGCTTCAGCACACGAAACGCACGGGCGAGAGGGTGACGTGAGGCCGCGAAGGCCCGGACTCGGCTCCGGAGGAGGAACTGGACTGATCAGCGCCCGGATCCGAAGCTCCGCGGCAGTCGATTGCGGTCCGCGCCATGTTGCCAAGTCTCCCGCTGACGCTTTGGCCGGCTTCGATAGCTTGGGAAGCAGTTGAGGAGCTTTGCTGCAGGAGTCCAGTTGCAATTGAGGTTTTGAATCAATTTTTTTTTGTCATAAATCGAAAGATCATATATAAGTTTTATAATAAAACTGTTTTTGTTTTCTTTTTTTCGCAATAATTCAAAACTTATATCAAAATAAAAATGGGTTTTTGAATCGAGTACCGAAAACACACCGACGGCTCCCGAACCCATGTGGCGTAACGATGGCGGTTAAGATGCTCCTTTGATCAACGACGTCCTACATCGATACTAGATTCTAGATTCCCAGCCAATCGTGAAAATACTTGCTAGTAACTAGTGTATATTTGTTGCAATATAGCCGAGGAATGAAGTTTGCAGCTCGAGACGACCTCTACGATCAAAATAAATATCTTGTTGAATGTGTGAAATCAGATTACAGATTCCAGTAAGTAAGTAAGTACCTAATCAAATATGTCTTGTTGAAACTATCTGGTGCATGTTCGGCTGACCTAGTGGTTAGAGTGATGGGTAATGGATCCGTTGGTCTATGGTTCAAAGCTCAGCCTGTCCAATTTTTTTTTATTTTTTTTACCAAATAATTCATTCATGTATAATATATACATTGTAACACTAATTCGTCCATGTCCTTCTATGGATGTTAACATATTTATTTACTTTTTTTTTCAACGATTACCATAAATGAGATGGGTTTCAATTAATGCATAGTATACTGTACGTAGATGCTTTTCTGTTAAAATGTTTGTTAGTAATTTCATCTTATATGAAATGAATCCAATTATTTTTAATAGATTATTAATATGTACATCCCAACGCAAGTGTGAGTCTAAATATATTCCTAGATACTTACCCTTTTCTATGTTCGGGACTAAATATGGTTTTACTTTTGTTTACTTGAAGTGTTAGTTTTTATAGAAAATGATTATACTTATAGTTTATCTATCGTATAAGTATTTATTATAATGATATTAAATAATAAAATAATTATTTTAAGTTTTGGTCAGGAAGATAATTATAACATTGAAACTCATAGAAGAATAAGTTTCGTTTATTTGTGTTGCATTTATATATTTTTGTTTGTTAAATTTTTATGAAAATTTAATTATTAAGCTTCATTGCTCAAAGTTAAATAAATAAAGATACCAAGTGATAAACAGGAGACTGTTGTGATTACGAGTTTGAGTTACTTTATGTTTATATTAAAAACTTAAAAGATGAATGGATTTTGTTTTATCAACCAGCTATTACATTTCAAAAAATATATTGGCGATTGATGTTGACGGACAAACACCATTTGCACTGATTTTTTAAATTGTCCACCGCATCCTGTACTTAGTTTTCGCGCTATGCAGTGCAAGTAATATGAATCATTTGATAAAAAAAAATAAAAAAAATTGGACAGGCTGAGCTTCCATAGACCAACGGATTCATTACTCAACACTCTAACCACTAGGCCAGCCGAACATGCACCAGATATTTCCAACAAGACATATTTGATTAGGTACTTACTTACTTACTGGAATCTGTAATCTGATTCCAAACATTCAAAAAGATATTTATTTCGATCGTAGAGGTCGTCTCGAGCTGCAAACTTCATTCATCGACTATATTGCAACAAATGTACACTAGTTACTACTGTTACTAGCAAGTATTTTCACGACTGGCTGGGAATCTAGAATCTAGTATCGATGCAGGATGTCGCTGGTCAAAGGAGCATCTTAACCGCCATCGTTAAGTCACACGGTTTCGGGAGCGGTCGGCGTGTTTTCGGTACTCGATTCAAAAACTCATTTTTACTTTGATATAACTTTTGAATTATTGCGAAGAAAAGAAAACAAAAACAGTTTTATTATAAAACTTATATATGATCTTTCGACTTATCACAAACAAAAATATATTTTTTGCATAAATCAAAACCTCAATTCTCAATAATTCGACGTGTTCAAAACTGCCGGAATTTTTTATTTATGGTATACGATGAAAAGGTCACGTAAGACAAGCTGTAATAAATTTTGCAAAATTTAATTTTGGGGACAAATATTATACACCGTGTTCCAGGATGGAACCTGAAAAGGAATGCTTGCTGGCACCGACTTATGATATGTTCGGATAATGTTTATCCGTAATAGATAAAAGGTTGAAATGTGCTTAATTAGATCGCGAAATAGTAGTGTATGGCCGCTTTAGTGATGGAAGTATCATATATACAGGGTGTCCCAGAAGTCAACGTCAAGCGACAACGGGGTGACAGGATTGGTTGTAACTATCATGGGAAAAATCAGAAAAAAAATCTATTCCATGTAGTTTGAAAATTATGGGCATTTAAAGAAAACCTAGAAATTTGTTCAAATTATAACATTTTTTTTGTTATTGTGGTTAACTTTTATTATTTTTGTTCATTTAAACTTTGGAACCGTAACTCTAAATAACATTTCTAGAAGTACAGTCAAAAATAATGACACAATTGCCCCAAGTTTTCTAGAATGAAGACTATTTATTAAACTATGAATTTAAGTTTGCTGACTTTGAAAGGCCCTCCTTTAAAAAAAATGTACTAAAGTGCCTTGGCAGGTGCCGTTAAAAGTTGGCGCATTTAACCAGGATTGTAAAATGGTACAATACTTGTTAGTTTCATACTAAAAAAAACGAGTAAAAAAATAAAAACCTCAAGTAACCCGATTTTTGCTAACCCATTTCACTCAGGTCAGATGTCCTTTATTGGCACAAGCTTCTGGTAGGTTCTTTATTTTATGGCAAAGTGATGAGAGAGATGGATAATGAACATATTTGCTATGAGTGAGCGAGACAGATAGTGACGCCACTTTTAGCAAATAGCAAAGTCAACAAAAATAAGTAAAATTAATAAAATAGTGAAAAATTTTAACCTAGTTTAGTTTAGGTTTATTGGAATAAAGGTTAGGCAATAAATATTCAAATTGTTTACCATCAGCCTCAATACACGCCCTGCGAGTACATCTTCTTAAAAAAGATCTACTTATTAGCCAGGCATATCCTCGAGAGTTGATGTCCTCAGCAGATTGAGGAATTCGTTTACGCAGCTCAGCTACGCTCTCAATAGGCTATGAATAAACTTTTTCTTTGAGAACACCCCGATAACAAAATTCCAGGGGATTTAAATCTGGGGAACGGGCTGGCCACGAGATAGTGCCTGAACGTCCACCTCCACCTTCCGGATATTTTTGGTCAAGAAAATCTATTATTTGCATTGCGTAATGCGCTGGGCAGCCATCTTGATACCTCATGTAGCGAGGATCTGTTAAGTCAGTAAATTTTATCGTAAAAAATGTAGGTAATTCGGGCCATTCAAATTCTCAGTCAGCTCAAAAGGCCCAATAATTTTGCCGTTTAAGATTCCGGTCCACGGGCTTACTTTAAAGCGATACTGGGATCCATCCGTCTTCTCGCATTAAATGTGCCTGGCTAATAAGTAGATCTTTTTTAAGAAAATGTAGGGAGTGTATTGAGGCTGATGGTACACAATTTGAACTTTTATTGTAACAAAAAATGTTATTTCCCTATCTAACTTCTAATACAATAAACCTAAACTAAGCTAGGTCAAGATTTTTCATTATTTTATTAATTTTACTTGTTTTTGTTGACTTTGCTAAAAGTGGCGTCACTATCTGTCTTGCTTACTCATGGAAAACATGTCTACTATCCACCTCTCTCATCATTTTGCCGTAAAATTAAGAACTTACCAAAAGCTTGTGCGAATAAAGGACATCTGACCTGAGTGAAATGGGTTAGCAAAAATCGGGTTACTCGAGGTTTTCCTTTTTTTACTCGTTTTTTCAGTATGAAACTAACAAGTATTGTACCATTTTACAATACTGGTTAAATGCGCCAACTTTCAGCGGCACTTGCCAAGGCACTTTAGTACATTTTTTTTAATGGAGGGCCAATGACCAAATTTTTAGGTTTTTTTTAAATGCCCATAATTTTCAAACTGCATGCGATAGATTTTTTTTCTGATTTTTCTCATGATAGTTACAACCAATGCTGTCACCCCGTTGCGGCTTGACGTTGACTTCTGGGACACCCTGTATACGTTATGAACATGTGGGTGAAGAACAGATATCAGAATGTGTGACTTGTAGCCTAGAGATGCTAAATAAGTTTTATCACAATCTCGATATGTGAACAACATCGTCACAAGTGATGGGATTTGCCTGGACTATTACGATGTATCGACCAAGGCTCAAAACAAAGTTTGGATACTTGATGGTGAGAAGAAATCTATAGCTATATTTTTCAAATCGACTGGAATTAGAGTTTTGAAAAAATTGCGATCGTTTTATGTTTTATAACAGAGAACTTCTTTTTCAATAATTCAAAAGTTATATCAAAATAAAGTAAGCAACTTAAAAAATATAAAAAAAGATTAAGAAAACAATATTTACCAATTAACGTTAAATGCAATAGTGTACGTTAAATAGTAAGTTAATAACGAAGAGACGAGAATTAAACTAAATTATAGTATAGTATTACTATATCGGCCATTCTCACTAAATTCAGGACATTATGGTAAGAGAACTATGGAAATTTGTATTCTTTTTGTGTTATACTCTTTGATCAGCTCATTTGACTTGATGCAAAATTTGTATTATTTCAATAGTCGTCGAGCTCAAGTATTTTTTTTTAGAATATACTGACATTTCTAGAGTGTGTGCATAGACACCGTCCATTTTTTAGCTTCTTTTGTTTGTGTTTATCATTGTCCGCTTTAAGGTGTGAGTTGCCTATCGTATCAGCAAGAAATTGTTTTTTTTTCTTATAATCGAAATATTAAAAATTTTTTAACTCCGTTAAGTATAGCTCCCCCTCCATTACCTTGAAAATTCGCAGAGGATAGCTCAGCAACCACGATGTCGTCATACTGACGTCATTTTGACGATACCCCATTCGTCATTATCACGTCGATGAAAAGGAATATATGACGTGTTTGTGACGGCACAATGTCACAGGCTAATGACGTCACTAAGTTCCGTGTAAGTAACGTCACACAATTGACGTCTCAATAAAGTCACCAACTTGTCGTCTCAATAATGTCATCCACACGTCGTTCCGACAACGTAAGGTACGACAAAGTAACCATCGTCAATAATCATCGTACAGGATACAAACTTATGAGAAAATGTTACAAATCTGTGACGCATAATCATGAGGAAGGGTAATAAAGTATACTATTTCAAAATTAACGAATCGTGTATTTTACAGTAGGGTTGCGTTTCCACCAGAAAATTGCCAGGATGTGTTAAGAGGAATAAGTTTTTAAACGAACCAATAGAATCGCTTGAATTACCTCGCCTTGCTCAGCACAGCTCCGGTGGAAACGGCTTAGCGGAGCTAAGTTTTTGTACGTACAAAACAAGGCATGTTGGCGAGGAATGTGTGCTATTAATGTGTTTCGAGAGATGTGCGCTAGAAGTGCGTTGGGAGGGACGTGTGCTGTTGACGTAGGCGAGCAAAAAGAAAACTCTGAAAAGAACCCGCTACACATCTTCGCAAAGCTCATCTGCACACAGTTTCACAGCTCCGCCACACATCTTCGCACCCCTCATCTTCCTAGCACATCTTTGATGGAAACACCCACACCGTTTCACAGCTCCGCTACACATCCTCGCTGAGCACATTTTCCTAGTACATCTCTGGTGGAAACACAGCGTAAAGACAGGATACAAAAATAATGATAATAGCTTGCCTAGCATCTTAGGAAACATAAGTGGCGCTGCAGTTATAAGCGATTTTTGTTAACTTATTAAATGAGTTAACGGAAGAAAGATTTTGACGAGAGACAGTACAATTATTGATACTGCGAAAAATTAATTTAAAATTTTATCAATAATATACCACTCGTTCGAAGAAATTCAACACCAACGTTATACAATGAAGTTAATTTAAAAAGAAATAGCAACAAATACAGCAAACAGATGCTTCATTACGTAGAACAACTAACAGGTGGCGAGACAGCTAAGGTAGGGGAGATTTAACTGTCTGTACATTTTTTTATTTTCTTTTCCTCAGTATAACTTTCAACTATACCGCAACCATTCATGAGGCCAATAACTCTTCGAATCTCTATCAGTAATACTTAGCTTTAAGTTTCTCTTGCATATAACATGCAGTGACATAAAGCACGCGCCAGAAATATAAGAGTTGTTTACATTTCCTTCAGGTCTCAATCAGTGCCAACACTTTTGTAGTGCAGTTACGTTATGTAGATCTGAGTAATGATAAAAACGTAATTATCTATATATCTATACAAAATATACCGCGTGTCCCAGAATTTCCTTGACACGTGATATTTTCGTAACGAAAAACGGTTCAAGCAAGAACTGAGTGGTACTTTTGAAGGTACTATAGGGTCTATCATACCATGCATTCAAAACACTTTATTTTTTACGTCAACCCCTAAAACTCACCCCCAACTTTTTTTTTTCAAATTGCACCCCATAGGTTTTCCTACATAAATAATATCCCCATTTTATTTAAAATCTTGTGGTACCTTTAGTTTTATATGCAAACTTATTTTTTCCGTAAAATCATAAGCATAAGACAAATGAAATGATAATTTGTTTGACCCCTGATATTTTTGTAACAAAAACGGAAAAAAAAGAAAAGTAGGTGGGTTTTTAAAGCGTAGTGAATGACCTATCATTCCTTGCTTACTTGAACCCCTAGAATCCACCCCTAGCTTGTTCTTTCAAATTTCAATCCACAAGTTTGCCTGGAAAAATGAATTCTTTACTTGAATTTAATTATCGTAGTGCCTTGCTTTTTATGCCCCTACTGCAATTGATCGTTCATTTTTTTCGTTTAATCCATGAAATAGTGAGCATAAATTAATTAAAACACATGTATGGAAAATATTTTTTTATTATCATGAATCAACTAATAAAAAAAATGTGACAACAAAACTAAGTGCAAAAACGTGAAAAAGTTTCATGGTTACATCGGGCCGCGCCAACCCCGTGTGCAGGGTGTGCCCCGCACACGGGCGCCAAAATTAACGATAAATTGCAGTAGGGGCATAAAAAGTAAGGCACTACGATAATTAAATGCAAGTAAAGAATTTATTTTTCCAGGCAAAATTGTGGATTGAAATTTGAAATAACTAGCTAGGGGTGGATCCAGGGGTTTAAGTAAGAAAAAAAATGATTCATAAGCAAGGAATGATAGGTCATTCGCTACCCTTGAAAAACCCACTTATTTTCTTTTTTATCCGTTTTTGTTACAAAAATATCAGGCGACAAACAAATTATCATTTCATTTGTCTTATGCTTATGATTTTACTGAAAAAATAAGTTTGCATATAAAATTAAGGGGACCACAAGATTTTAAATAAAATCGGGATATCATTTCTGTAGGAAAACCTATGGGGTGCTATTTGAAAAGAAAAGTTGTGGGTGAGTTTTAGGGGTTGACGTACAAAAAAAATGTTTTGAATGCATGGTATGATAGACCCTATAGTACCTTCAAAAGTACCACTCAGTTCTTGCGTGAACCGTTTTTCGTTACGAAAATATCACGTGTCAAGGAAATTCTGGGACACCCGGTATATTATAATAATTCAGAAAGCAGTAGGAGATCAAAATAATCGCAAATACCAATTTGCAATAGATAAAAACAAAATAAATTGATCTATTTATTGTATATTGACATCTGATTATACACACACAATATACAATTTTGACTACACTAATGACTGTGTCAGTCCCCTGGCCAGCCCAGCAAAAAATGCCGAAAGGGATAACGCTCGTCGGACTCGTCGGGCGTCTTGTAAAGGCATTAGGTGTACTTTGTAGTGTTGGCACTTGGTAGGAGCACAAAAAATGTAAACAACTCATATATTTCTGACTCCAATATTACCTTTTCGTATTTTGGTGAGAATGACTCACATAGAATAAAAGCAATAGATAGAGAATAGATAAATATGTTATAATCCAAAAGAAGGAGGGATAGTCGCCCGTCCTGTTTTCGGCAGTGAATATATAGGAGAGTGACATACGGACTTAACCTAATTTCGGTGCGAGGCGCGGCGCAACCCTTTCCCGAGCGGCAACGCTGTCGACCGTGAAACCTTGGCGCGCGGCGCATGAGCCCGAGCGGCGTGACGTCACGAGCGGCGGCGGCGCGTCGATGTGGGCCTCGGAGATCGGAGACGGCCGCGCCGCCCCCAAAACAAACGACTCGCGGCGCGGCGGCGGCGGACAATGCCAAATGAAATGCAGCCGCGCCGGAAGCAGCTACGGACCCTGCCGATATGTCAAAGTCAGCGGCGGCCGCGGCCGTCGTTTGTATAAGGGGTAAGAGGGAGTACTTTTTACCCCTCTAAAGGTTGGACGATATAAACCTAAGCTCATCAACACGCTTGTATTAGCGTCTATGTTTGTGTGTTTGTAACTCTCTTTTGACAGATCTGTCAGCCAGGTAGCATTAAAAGTGCTTGTAGGTTTACATCAAAGCCTGATCAGCAATGTAGAAAGGTCTTGGATGACATTTCGGCAAGAGATCAGGTGTGTCACTTATGTGTGTGTGCGTGTTTTTTTTTATGAGCAGCCTCCCCCAGAGACAGAGGGATAAGTGTCGGTTCACGTTAGATTTGAAACGCTGCAGATTGTAGCCATCGGGAAGCAAACCCCCCGACAGTTGATTCCACAGCGTCGAAGTTCTCCAAAAGAAGGAATGCTGGAGGAGACTGGTTCGGGGAGCAAGGACCTCGACCTGGTAAGGATAAGCTCGCAGAGCATCTCTAGTGTTCCTGGTTCGGACGGCCTTTGGTGTTATTATCTGGGGCCGCTCACTCGAACATCTTCCGTGATAGAATCTATAAAACAGGGATAGGTCAGCCACCCTCCTTCGATGTTCCAGGCTATGGAGGTCCTTTGTGAGGTTAGACGTATCGATTAGTCTGATTGCTCTTTTCTGGATGGTGTCCAGAAGCTTTAGAAAGTGTTTCGGAGCGCATCCCCACACATGGGAGCAATACTCCAGCGATGGTCGGATCTGTGCGTTTAAAGCAACAGCAGTTGCTCTGTTATATAGGTACAACTTCCTACAGCGGAACAAAACTTCAAGCTTCTGGGATGCCGTTTTAGCAATACTGACGACGTGGTCGTGCCAGGACATGTTATTGTTGATGTTGATCCCCAAAAGCTTGACGGAAGGTGATTCGATTATGGGGTGGCCCTCCATTTCCACTGTTGGTAAGCCATCGTGAGACTTCTTTGTAAGTGTTGTTGCCTGAGTATTTGTACGTTGTTCTGTATTTTATTTGCTAATCGCCACTCGACAATTGTTTTGGTATCTGCGTTGATCTGTGAGGCATGCTGCTGTCGCCGACGTACCGTCTGCTGGGATGATAGTGGCTTGCCTGGTTCCATGCACGACACTAATGTACTGTCATCTGCGAAGCTGTAGATTGGATTGGATGTTACTTCCAGCAGCTCGTTGATGTACAGCAGAAACAGTGTAGGGAATAGGATGCATCCCTGAGGAACACCGGCGCTTATTGAAAATACGTCTGATGAATAGCCCTCGACTACAACAAACAGAGATCGGTCGTTCAAAAAGCTATTCAGCCACTGGCGCAGACCAGGTGGTAGTCCATAAGCAGCAAGCTTGAGCAGTCATGCTGGAGTTGGTGGCAATGAAATGGCGGACCCGCAAGGCGAAGGTCGAGGAATAACTTCCTGGGCCCTGAGCCAGCTTTGGGTACCATTGGAAGGAACCTGGTTGCAAAATCTGCATCTTATGAGGTGAAGAGGAGTCTCTGGTCATTTTCGTCAAGCTAGAGAACTTGTTTTAGGGCTTCTGACCAAGGTGTCTCTCACTGGACAGGAGCCGACTAAGGTTACTTGCCGGCCTGCTATCCGACCATAACACCTTCAAGCGTCACTTGAATGTGATGGGGGTGGCAAGTGATCCGACATGTACACGCTGTGGCGAGGAGGAAGAATCCTTGGCACACATTCTCTGTCGCAGTGAAGCCCTCGGGTATCACAGGCAGACTATACTTGGTTCAAGGGTTCTTGAACCTGAGGATATAAGATGGACAGGACCCAAGGCCATCTTCACCTTTGCGCTGAGGGCTGATCTTAAGGACTAGGGTAAGGAGAGGTGCAAGAGGGCCCGTTTTCTTCCTACGCACTGGTGGTTCTTGTCACCAGAAAACCTCTCTCTGTCTTTTATTCATTCATTCAACCCTCATCCTTTAAATTAGGAGGTCGGATCGAAC
Source organism: Callosobruchus maculatus (assembly GCA_951848785.1). Classification (NCBI taxonomy): domain Eukaryota; kingdom Metazoa; phylum Arthropoda; class Insecta; order Coleoptera; family Chrysomelidae; genus Callosobruchus; species Callosobruchus maculatus. Next base: position 6,825,472 of record CATOUR010000083.1, read on the forward strand.
ATTGAACGCTCCAATTTTGCCGCGACTTTGACGGTTTCAAATCCGTTGGACCAGCGGCAGAGATGGTGAAAACACCTTAAAGTTTGTTAATATTACACAGAAGCGTAACGACGAAATTTTTTCAGGAAAGTCGACAGTTTTAATTATCGTTTATGCAGTAATGGTAATGCTCATGCCATGCATATTGATTAGAAACGATTGTTCAACTTCATTACTGAAATGTCAAAAGTCTTACATGTCAAAATTTGAGGTCTGCAAAATCTTGAGAGAGAGAGAGAGAGAGATAACTGAAAAGGTACAAGAGTAATGAGTTGTAAGAAGCATCCACGTCTTCATCTATGGACGGCTTTACAACAGGATATTGAATTAACAAGAAGAATGATGGAGAACACATATTCTTGTATGTAAAATTTACTCTTGTTGACACTAAGTTGATGGCCACATAATGTTGCTCTCGCGGACGATAAGTTGATTTATTTGCATGTACTTGTATAATGCACAATGTATATTGACGACAAATTGAATATACCATACTACACTATGAGACAGAGTATTAATAAATACAGTTCAAAAAACAAAAAAAAAGCTTTTTATTGTCTTGTGGGATACCATATCGATTAACAGCTGAATGATTAGATGTATCTAATTAGATGTAACTATAGCAGTCTCGTTTTATAACTTCATATGGATCAGTATTACGGAGTTCATATACCAGAGAATCAGTATCAGTATAGATGACAATGCAGTCTTTACCATAAACACTATGCATGTAACCATAATGAAAATTGTAAACTTGTACTTTACGTATATCTAAAACACACATTCCAATATATATTGGCTTGTTATAGAAAACATGCGATTTATTAAGTTGAATAGCTGCTAGGTTTTCATTAAAAATAATTAGACTTTTAAACGCAGGATTTGGAATTCTTGCTTCAGCTCCATATTTTATCATCCATCCCATTTCGTTATCAGATAAACTTTTGAGTGTTTCGTCATATCTTCCATAGTTTTTTCAAACACTGCACTATTCATCAACTTGAAGTTTTTTTCAGATTCACTTTTCTCCTGTTTTCTCAGTTCCATATTCAAGTCAATGTATGGTTTGAGCCAAAGCGATTATTTCAACTTCAACACGCTATGTATCTTTGTCAGAAGTAAACCATTTGCACCAGCTTGCTTGAGATGTCGATAATGTAAAACATACGTTGTTTTATCATACAGAGGAGCAATAAGTTTGGTACTACAATTCATACATATATTGGTTTTTTTTACATGTGACTGAGAAAGGACTTTCGTGTTCAAATGTTCAGCACAAAATGAGACCCCGATAATCTCGATTTTTTAAGTGATTAAATTTTAGTCTGCTTTATTTTTTTTGGTTCACGTATTATTTTAGCTCTGCAAACTTAAATCGTGCTTAAAAGACTCGAATCTAGAATCTCTTTGATTTTTCTAAGGTCATATTTTATTATTACTAAGCAAATCGCAGGGGCTTAAAAATATTTTAATTGCACATTTAAATGAAACTTTTGTTTCTACTTTTGTTTTTAGTTCCTAATTTTATGTATTATAACCAAAGTTCATTTGGTTTGATATTCACTTTATAAGGGGTACGGGGTACACGAGTCGTGTAGTGGTGAAATTGGACAAGTTGGGAGGTTGCCGGTCTTCCTCTAGTCCCATCAGAAAATACCAGAAGGAAAAGCTGAGGGAGAGAAGACGGGGGTTGCTTATTGTTGACAACTTATCCCTTTTCTTCCCAGATGCCTCCCCTTGACGGGGGTTATAAAAATCCGAATAGTAAAAATATGTTTTTTGCATTTATTAATAAAAACGTACTTTTGATTACCATATTTTTCACTTTTATCATTGCTGTTGCTAATGTTAGAGTCTAAAAGTTTAAGGATTGAGGTCAAACCCGAGGTTAATCCTGACGGCGCCAGCAGACGTCAAATTTCAAAGCAAATCAACCACTAAAAGATCAAGAAAAGGGGGGGGTGGACCTTCTGTGAATACGCCATACAGTATACTGTTGTCGTTATCGTCGGGGCCTCGGACCTTGTATCCGAAGTATCCGAACAGAACAAATATTCCTTTTTCCTGACGTCTCAGTGTTCTTCGTCCTTCCTATACTATACACGATGCCTTCATTTGATGACCGAAAGGGGAGCCTATATCGATTCCTGACGTGGGGGCCTTACAGCCTTGTGTTTGGGGAATGGGAATAAATGCTGTTGACATCGTCCCACTACCACCGCTTTGTTTGCTCCAATCTCTACAGATTGAAGGAAACCGATTAACCGACATATGCTCCAGACAAATTACTGGCCCCGCCACAAATGAGGCTTTCTCTAACAAACGTTACACAGAAACTGTTTTTTTCAAACTCGACCCATGAATCCTATATTCTAATCGAAAATACCATAATATACAGGGTGGGCCAATAGTGCGTGGACGGAGGATTGTGGGCTTACTGAAAAATATTTCAAAAATCTGTCACTTGACCATGGTAAAGACCCTTGAGGGCTATAACGTAAAAATATTTTCACTTAAATTTTGACGTTTATACAGGGTGATTCATATCAAACTTACATTTTTTTGAATGGAAACCCCTATGTATTATTGCATATTTGGATTCCTTGGTCAATTCTAGTGTGACGTTATGTATCACACATGGAACTTTAAACAAACCGTTTAGGCGCAAATCACCATTCTTGGTATAAGTAGGTATCAGAAAAAAATTGAATACCACAGCGACTATAAAACTTAGGAGGCCGTGACTTTGCGGTACGACTAAGCATGAAATGCGTCACCTTAGGTCAGACGGTAAAATTTTAATTCTTTTTGTGCTTGGAGAAATCAGTAGATTAATTAAGGAAACTTCAATCACAGATAACTTGATTTTTTCAAATGGGAATGCCTATTTTGGTTTAAAGAATCAAATGTAAAATTTCAGTACCTTTCTAACGATGTAGCATGCTTGATATCAATCTTTTTTAGTTTCCATTTTATTTCAAATTTTCTGTCAAATCGGTGTTTTTCAATTTTCCTGCGTGCAAGCAACCTAGCGGGCCATGAAAAATTAACAAAAGCTCGTTAATATGGAAGAAACCAACTAACTTAGTAGAAAGATGCAAACTAACTAGAGCAACGAAGCAAGATTATGAAAATTTCTTACAACATAATAACTCTAACCGGATACAACAGCGGCAAGATATCTAATGTCAATGAGTAGCTGGGGTATGACAGAAGTGTTTGTTTTTCACAGCCTACTAGCTATTGAGGTCTACTAGAGCTTGAAAACTTTCCAAAACGATTAAAAATTTTGAAACAAAAAAAAGGAAAACTGCTATCGATTTTTGCTTACAGTTTAACATGTTTAGAATGAAATTTCATATTTAATGGGATAAAAAAATTAGCCATTTCCGTTTAGTTAAGTCAAAAGTGACAATATCTCCAACTGGAGCATTCTGAACATCTATTAAAATAATTGCTAGAATGTTTTAATTAAGCTATGTTGTAATTGTGATTATTTTCATAAACGTATAAATTTAAGTGAAAATATTTTTACGTTATAGCCCTCAAGGGTCCTTACCAGGGTCAAGTGACAGATTTTTGAAATATTTTTTAGTAAGCCCACAATCCTCCGTCCACGCACTATTGGCCCACCCTGTATAAAATTATGCTTCTTGTTATGCTTCTTGTGTTACTTAGTAACTTTCCTCAGTTAGATTCTAGTGACTTTACCAATATCTGCAAATTGTACTTTTAAAAAATTAGAAATGACGTACACAGGCAGAAAATCTTGGGGACGTCCGCAAAGAGGAAGAGGTTGAGGAGCAGAAAAATTGGAGGATGGTAACCCGAGCGATACGTAAGATAATTGGCTTCATCAGCTTATGTGATCCGCACGACTACCTTTGTGTATTGTCTTCCTTGGGGGGCTTTAGAAATCCTTCGTCAGGTAGCTATAGCTGGCCTCCGTGGTGACGTTAACTGTCGCCTCCGAAAAAGAGATCTGTTGGCCGAAACCACAAATGTGCTGGCTGGCTCTTGTCGGTGGCTTCTGGCTGTGTGTTTTCATTTTCCATCCTTGACTCCTCAGGTTGCACCCGAAGCCAGATGTTATGCTATGTGACCTCATATAGATGTGGGTATATGACAATCATTTGGGCCTGATGAAGCCATTAGCAGAAATACGTATCGTTCGGGTTACCATCCTTCAATTTTTCTGCTCCCCAACCTCTTCCTCTTTGCGGACATCCCCAAGATTTTCTACCTGTGTACATTATATGATCCGCACGACTACTCTTGTGTATTAGAAATGACGAAAACTAAAAATATGTTCGTATACGAGATTACTTTATTTCTTACGTCTATTTTCATATTTACATTATACAAAAAACTGTTTATTTTATCACAAGTTTTGATCTTACTCTTTTATATTAACTAATATCGTGATGATTATTTTGCCCTACCCTTCTCCTGAGCAAAATCCTCGGATCAGTGTCCAGAAAAAAGAACTGGATATAAAACAGTGCACCAATAAGCAATATGAGCAAACATAAGAAGAATAGTAAGCTAGCCGTAGCACTGGTTGTAATGTAGTATTCTTCTGCTAACTTTCTAATTACTTCGTCCAAATCCTCATTGGTTATATTTCCTGAACATCCATTCGAGTTCGTCCCTCCAACAGTGAAATTCACATTGTCTTCTGAAAACGCCACCTCAAGTTGATATAGTACATGGCACTCTATGTTGTTATTGTAGAGATTCAAGTAGCTTAGTTTTGGTGCCCTTATTATCAGTCCGATATAGTTGAACTGCCTGAGGTTGTTATTGGCCAAATCCAACCTATCAAGGCTGTGTAGTTGAAGCCTTCCAATCACCTTCATTTCAGTCAATGCGTTGTTAGATAAATTGAGCACCCGAAGATGTGGTAGACCCGTGTATGCTCCGACAGTGAAATGTCTGATATGTTTGAAGCTCAAATCCAAAACTCTCAGGCGAAACAGCCCTCGAAGGAACCCAACAGGAGTTTTCTTTATATGGTTGTGGCTGAGATCAAGGTCTTCCAGATTAGGCAAATCCCCGATGTGATCAGATCTATCCACGTTCAACTGGAGAGCATTCTCAGCTAGGTTGAGACTTCTCAGGCTACTATGCGGACTGAGCTTGACGCTGCCGTTTTGAATTTTATTGTGATGGAGATTTAAAGAAAGTAAAGAGTTCAATTGATAGAATTCGATTGTATGTATCTTTTGTATTTCGTTGTACTCCAGATTCAGGGACTCTAGATGTATTAGCGGTGCAAATTTCTGATTTGAGATACTGGACAATTTGTTATAGCTCAAATCGAGTATCCTTAGATTATGCAGTCCTTCAAAGACTCCATCTTCAAGAGTAGTCAGTATGCTGCTCTTTAAATTCATCACCTCCAGCAAGTGAAGTTCTTGGAACACAAAAGGGTGTAGTTCAGTGAATGTGTTCTCCGATATGGAGCAAGCACCCTGATCTTTCTGATACCAACGAAGGCTCCTAAAGAGATGTTGCGTATTTGGTTGTTGTTCAGTAAAGTTTGTATTGATTGCTTCAACAGTAAAGATGACATGAAAAAAATGGTTTTATTTGCTCATGTAATATTAATAAGAGTATAAAGTTCTATTGAATGAAAAAACAGTAAATCCTATATTCTGACCGAAGATATCAAAATATATAAATTATGAGGCTTTACCAATGTTTGCTAAAATGCACATATAAAAAATTAAGAAATGACGAAAACTACATATATGTTCGTGTACAAGATTACTTTATTTCTTACGTCTATTTTCATATTTACGTTATACAAAAAACTGTTTATTTTATCACAAGTTTTGATCTTACTCTTTTATATTAACTAATATCCTGATGATTATTTTGCCCAACCCTTCTTCTAAACAAAACCCTAGGATCAGTGTCCAGAACAAAGAACTGGATATAAAACAGTGCACCAATAAGCAATATCAGCAAACATGAGAAGAATAGTAAGCTAGCCGTAGCACTGGTTGTGATGTAGTATTCTTCTGCCAGCTTTCTAATTACTTCGTCCAAATCTTCGTTGGTTATATTTCCTGAACATCCATTCGAGTTCGTCCCTCCAACAATGAAATTCACATTGTCTTCTGAAAACGCCACCTCAAGTTGATATAGTACATGGCACTCTATGTTATTGTTGTAGAAATTCAAGTAGCTTAGTTTTGGTGCCCTAATTATCAGTCCGATATAGTTGAACTGCCTGAGGTTATTATTGGCCAAATCCAACCTATCAAGGCTGTGTAATTGAAGCCTTCCAATAACCTTCATTTCCGTCAATGCGTTGTTAGATAAATTCAGCACTCGAAGATGTGGTAGACCCGTGTATGCTCCAACAGTGAAATGTCTGATATGGTTGAAGCTCAAATCCAAAACTCTCAGGCGAAACAGCCCTCGAAGGAACCCAACAGGAGTTTTCTTTATATGGTTGTGGCTGAGATCAAGCTCTTCCAGATTAGGCAAATCCCCGATGTGATCAGATCTATCCACGTTCAACTGGAGACAATTTTTAGCTAGGTTGAGGCTTCTCAGGCTACTATGCGGACTGAACAGGACGCTGCTGTTTTGAATTTTATTGTGATGGAGGTTTAGAGAAAGTAAAGAGTTCAGTTGATAGAATTCGATTGTATGTATCTTTTGTATTTCGTTGTACTCCAGATTCAGGGGCTCTAGATGTATTAGCGGTGCAAATCTCTGATTTGAGATACTGGATAATTTGTTATAGCTCAAATCGAGTATCCTTAGATTATGCAGTCCTTTAAAAGCACCGTCTTCAAGAGCAGTGAGCTTGCTATTCTTCAAATTCATCACCTCCAGCAGGTGAAGTTCTTGGAAGACAGAAGGGTGTAGTTCAGTGACTGTGTTTAGGAGATGTCACGTATTTGTTTGTCTCAGTATAGTTTGTGTTGTTTTTTTCAACAGTAAGTATGACATGAAGAAAATGGTTTTATTTGCTCGTGTTATATAAATAAGAGTATAAAATTCTATTGAATGAAAAAAAAAGTAAATCCTATATTCTAATCGAAAATACCAAAATATATAAATTATGAGGCTTTACCAATGTTTGCTAAAATGCACATATAAAAAATTAAGAAATGACGAAAACTACATATATGTTCGTATACGAGATTACTTTATTTCTTACGTCTATTTTCATATTTACATTATACAAAAAACTGTTTATTTTATCACAAGTTTTGATCTTACTCTTTTTATTAACTAATATCCTGATGGTTATTTTGACCAACCCTTCTTCTAAACAAAACCCTCGGATCAGTGTCAAGAACAAAGAACTGGATATAAAACAGTGCACCAATAAGCAATATCAGCAAACATGAGAAGAATAGTAAGCTAGCTGTAGCACTGGTTGTGATGTAGTATTCTTCTGCCAGCTTTCTAATTACTTCGTCCAAATCTTCGTTGGTTATATTTCCTGAACATCCATTCGAGTTCGTCCCTCCAACAATGAAATTCACATTGTCTTCTGAAAACGCCACCTCAAGTTGATATAGTACATGGCACTCTATGTTGTTATTGTAGAGATTCAAGTAGCTAAGTTTTGGTGCCCTTATTATCAGTCCGATATAGTTGAACTGCCTGAGGTTATTATTGGCCAAATCCAACCTATCAAGGCTGTGTAATTGAAGCCTTCCAATCACCTTCATTTCTGTCAATGCGTTGTTAGATAAATTGAGCACCCGAAGATGTGGTAGACCCGTGTATGCTCCAACAGTGAAATGGGTGATCTTGTTGTAGCTCAAATCCAAAACTCTCAGGCGAAACAGCCCTCGCAGGAACCCAACAGGAGTTTTCTTTATATGGTTGTGGCTGAGATCAAGCTCTTCCAGATTAGGCAAATCCCCGATGTGATCAGATCTATCCACGTTCAACTGGAGAGCATTTTCAGCTAGGTTGAGGCTTCTTAGGCTGCTATGAGGACTGAACTTGACGCTTCCGTTTTGAATTTTATTGTGATGGAGGTTTAAAGAAAGTAAAGAGTTCAATTGATAGAATTCGATTGTATGTATCTTTTGTATTTCGTTGTACTCCAGATTCAGGGACTCTAGGTGTATCAGCGGTGCAAATGTCTGATTTGAGATACTGGATAATTTGTTATAGCTCAAATCGAGTATTCTTAGATTATGCAGTCCTTCAAACACACCATCTTCAAGGGTAGTTAGCTTGCTATTCTTCAAATTCATAACCTCCAGCAAATGAAGTTCTTGGAACACAAAAGGGTGTAGTTCACTGACTGTGTTTTCCATATCAAGCACCCTGATCTTTCTGATACCAACGAAGGCTCCTAAGGAGATGTCGCGTATTTGGTTGTTGTTCAGTATCAGCTTCTCCATGAAAATCAGTCCAATAAATGCTTTGGGTAGGATGTAGGTAACAGAACTGTTGGAGATGTCCATCAACTTGATCTGGTTTCCAGACATATCGAATGTCCCTTGCTCCAAGGTGGTCAAAGAGCAGTTGATACACTTGAACGTCTCATCCAGGTGGTCGAAGCGATACGGAGTTATCTTGAAGAATCTTGTGGTTGCATTGGTGCAGTAAACTGTGAGGGAGCCTCGTTCGCCATAGGAGCAAGACATGCACAGCGTAGATGGTAGCGTTGAAGCCAGGAAGATGGTGGCTAGCCATGGCAGTGTCAGCTTCTGAAAAAAAGAAGAGTCTTTTTTACGATGTTTCTAATGATGTCGGTGCAGATAATGACGTTTTTCGAGGACTGTGCAAAAGGTGACAATTTTTCTGTACCGTACTGTGCCCTAGAGCAAATATCAATATAGCGTCAAGTCCAGGAATAGAACTCAAATTTTTTTAGCAGGAGGCTATTGTCTTAACTTTGAGCCACTCTGCGCGACATTGGTTTGTCAACAAAGCATATTTAGCTTTTCGGATCCTCAGGTTTGCATAAAAAATTGAAAATCCTTATTTGGCTTTCTTTTGACATGAAGCCTACTGTTTTGTATGATTCCAGGATGCTGATTATAAATCTGGTTGCAGTTTTGAGTTTCGCTCTCGGTTGACAAAAATCAAAAATTCCAGATGTTTCAGATCTTCAGGTTTGCTTAAAAAATTGAAGATATTTATCTGGCTTATTATTACGATGAAACCTCGTGGTTTGGATAATATCAGAGTGCTAATTACAAATCCGGTCGAAGTTCTGAGTTTCAGTCTCGTTTGACAAAAATCAAACATTCCAGATGATTCAGATCTTCAGGTTTGCCTAAAAAATGAAAACCTTTATCTGGGAGCGGGCGACGGAAAATATCTGCCGATGCGCCATCTGGTACCCGAAGGTAACGGCAAACTAAAGAAATAGCTGCTAAACAGCAGCAGACTTCTTAGTGGAACGCCACGGCGCGTCCGCTTGGCCATCAGAGGGGCGCGTGTTCTATATGCTGCTGCATATGAAAGTCGATACACGTACTGCGTTCTGGTGGATTGACGGAGATATAGAGCAACTCTCGTACCTTTATCTGGCTTCCTATTAAGGTAAAACGTTGTATTTTGGATAATTTCAGGATGGTGATTACAAATCTGGTCGCAGTTTTGAGTTTCAGTCTCGTTTGACGGAAATAAAAAATTCCAGATATTTCAGATCCTCAGGTCCGCCTAAAAAATGGAAAAGCTTTATCTGACTTAGGTATTATTAAAATGAAACCTTGTATTTTGAATAATTTCAGGGTGCTAATTACAAATCTGGCCGCAGTTTTGAGTTTCAGTCTCGTTTGACGGAAATCAAAAATTTCAGATATTTGGGGTCTTCAGATTTAGGTACCTACCTAAAAAAATAAAATCCCTTATTTGTCTTTCTATTAAGATGAAGCCTCGTGTTTTGAATAATTTGAGGGTGCTCATTACAAGCCCGATCGCAGTTTTGAGTTTCAGTCTCATTTAACGGAAATAAAAAATTTCGGATCTTTCGGATCTTCAGGTTTACCTAAAAAATTGAAAATCTTGATTTTGCTTCCTATTAAGATGAAACCTCGTGTTTTGGATAATTTCAGGGTACTGATTATAAATTTGGTAGCAGTTTTAAGTTTCAGTCTCGTTTGACGGAAATCAAAAATTTCAGATCTTTTGGCTCTTCAGGTTTAGTTACATAAAAACTTGAAAATCTTTATTTGGCTTCCTATTAAGATGATACCTCGTGTTTGGGATAACTTGGGGGTGCTGATTAAAAATCCAGTCGCCGTTTTGAGTTTCAATCACGTTTGACGGAAATCGAAAATTTCGGATCTTTCGGATCTTCAGATTTACCTAAAAAATTGAAAAAGTCCTTGTCTGGCTTCTTATTAACATGAAAACTCGTATTTTGGACAATTTGGGGATGCTGATTACAATACGGTCGCACATTTAGATTTCGGTCTCGTTTAATGAAAATCAAAACTTTCAGATCTTTGGGACCTTCAGATATACCTAAAAATTTGAAAACCTTTATTTTACTTTTTTTTTAAGATGAAACCTCGTGTTTTGGATAATTCCAGAACGCTGATTACAAATCCGGTCGCAGTTTTGAGTTTCAGTCTCTTTTAACGAAAATAAAAAATTTCAGATCCTTCAGATCTTCAGATTTACCTAAAAAATTTAAATTCTTTATTTGGCTGTATATTAGGATGAAACCTTGTGTTTTGGATAGTTCAAATTTATTATATGGTAGAGACTGTTCTGAAAGAGAATTGATTTATATGCCTTTAGGAATATAGCTTTGGATACACTTCTACAAAGTCCTCAGCTTCATTGAACTAACCAAGAATGAAAAAAAAACGTCAAAGAATAAAAAACACTTTATTAATAAGTTATTTACAGTCATCTAATTATTTAACAGCCATATTGCCCAAATAGTCACATGAATTACTTGCATCTGTGTAGGTGGAAATTTACCTCAGCAACGATGTAAACTATTCATACTACTTCAGTTTATCCTATAAAACTAGTTCAGTTGATTGGGAATATTTAATTAAATAAAATCGTGAAACATAAATTAAATCCAATTGAAGGCGGGCGCCAGATCTAGAAAAACCTTACTGTCTACCTAAATTAAATTCTTAGAGTGAACTGATACACAGAACTTTACTTTTTATTGTATTTAGAGGCAATTAAAAAATCGACTAGTTTTGTACATTCATTCTTATTCGAGGAAAAACTGCTTTCAAAAGTAATAAACAGTATAAGCACTAACAAACATGCAACAATTACAGTATGTTTAAATTATCCAGTACTTTGTATTTTCGCAACTTTAACATACAGGGTGAGTCAAGCTCAACGTCTCGGACTCTTGTGACGAAACGATATCAGTTTTTGAAAAATCAACTTTACAAGTGTATGCAGGTCGAGTTGGAATGACGTTTATACAGGGTGTCTAATAAAAGCATGACTACTTTTATAAATGACTGAATATGCAATTTTATTCTGAAGCTATTAAGCTGCCAGTAACAGTCGGTGGTAGATTTCTTTCCATTTCAAAATTCATAACGGTTTTGTGAATTGTATTTTGTGAAATTTTGTGAAAAAATTTATTTCGATCATACTCCAGCTGCTTTTTGACCATACATGTGTTACCTCTGTTATTTCTGGTTAGAGTTGAATTGTTGTAAGTCATTTTTATGATTTTGTCTGTTTACTGTAGTTCGTTCATCTTTCTGCTAAGTTAGTTGTTTTCTTTCATCTGAACAGCTTTTTCATTATATTTCATGGCCTGCTAAGTTACCTATAAGTGGGAAAATTGAAAAACACCGGTTTGATTGAAAATTTGAAATTAAATCAAAACTACCAGAGATTGATATTTACAATCGTATTTTACATTTTACATTTAATTGTATATAAAAAATTAGGCATTCCCATTTAAAGAAATCAGGTTATCCCTGATTGAAGTTTCCTTAATTAATCTACCGATTTCTTCAAGTACAACTGTAACTCAAACTTGATCATTTAACCTAAGATGACTCATTCCATGCTTAGTGAGAGAGCAAAGTCGCAGCCCTCTAAGATTTATAATAGCTAGGATATTAAATTTTTTCTGATATCTACTTATACCAAAAATTGAGATTTCTACCTAAACGGTTCGATTTAAGTCCCATATGTGATACATACTAAAATTGACCCAGAAATCTAAATATGCAATAGTCAATAGGGTATTCCATTTAAAAAAAACAGCTGTAATATGTCACGGTCTTATTAGACACCCTGTATAAAAATTGTTATTTTTAAAATGTAGTCCAACTTGACCTACATATACTAGCAAAGTTGATTTTTCGAAAAGTGGTATGGTTTGGTCACAAAAGTCCGAGGCGTTGAGCTTGACTCAACCTGTAGCTAGAATTTTGATTTTCCAATACTAGTAACCTATGTAACTAGAATATAAAATTCCCCAACGAGAAGAAAGAAACTGCATGGAAATAATAGTGAGAGAGCAAAGTCGCAGCCCTCTAAGATTTATAATAGCTAGGATATTAAATTTTTTCTGATATCTACTTATACCAAAAATTGAGATTTCTACCTAAACGGTTCGATTTAAGTCCCATATGTGATACATACTAAAATTGACCCAGAAATCTAAATATGCAATAGTCAATAGGGTATTCCATTTAAAAAAAACAGCTGTAATATGTCACGGTCTTATTAGACACCCTGTATAAAAGTTGTTATTTTTAAAATGTAGTCCAACTTGACCTACATATACTAGCAAAGTTGATTTTTCGAAAAGTGGTATGGTTTGGTCACAAAAGTCCGAGGCGTTGAGCTTGACTCAACCTGTAGCTAGAATTTTGATTTTCCAATACTAGTAACCTATGTAACTAGAATATAAAATTCCCCAACGAGAAGAAAGAAACTGCATGGAAATAAGAACGGCTCACACCTTTGTTAATGCAAACAATGACAATGACAATGAAGTTTATAAAAAATATAAATTCCTGAAATATTTTATATCCATCGATAAACATCCATCACACTGTTTTAGGACTACCGTACACCACACAACTTCTCATTCTCTAAGAAATTCATCACCAGGTCGTCCATCTTCAGCGGAAATCAGGTTAACTGATGAAGTCGCTCTGTGAGGACTTTGATTCCTATTCTCTTGGAATGTACGAAATTGCACATAGAACATCAAACACAAGCAAATATAAGCTATGCACAGCAGGATAACTGCCGCTACTTCACCGCCACTCATCCCCGCACTACGATTTTCATCCAACTCTGGAACTGTCTCCTTGATAATCTTCTCTGAATGCTTCGTTGGTGTCAAGACACAGGACTTCGTATTGCTGTAAGGATCGTGGAGGTAGAACTTGAAGTTATCTGCTTCAAAGTACGTGTTCATTTCTTCCTCAAGGTCACAGGGTAGCGGGTTGCCTTCTAGTCTCAAGTAAGACAATCTGGGCAGCCTGCTTATCAAAGCCTCGTAGTCCAAACGCGGTATTTTGTTGTGTGATAAGTCCAGCGCATAGAGACTGTGCAAGGAGAAGACTCCTGTGATTTCCCCGTAACTTATGGCATTATGAGACATGTTCAACAACTCCAAGTAAGGTAGACCCGTAAATACGCCAGTCTGGAAGGTAGTGATAGCGTTGAAACTGATGTTCAGAAATCTTAGATGGTAAAGGCCTAGAAGAGTAGCTTTTTGAATATCCGTGATTGCATTGTGGCTAAGATCCAAGATTTCCAAGCTATGCAGGCCTTTAAGGAATTCCAAAGATAAGTTGTGGATGCTGTTGTTCTCCATGAATAGAGACTTCAAAGTGTTGTTTGGATAAAGCTCGATTATAGGATTGTTTAGCTTGTTCAAAGACAAATCCAGTAGGAGCAAAGAGAACAAGTTGGTGAATTCAGAACCTTGCAGTTTTTCTATCTGGTTATTGCGAAGATTCAAGACTTGTAGGTGGTTCAGTTTAGACAGGGTGTACGAAATCTCTGTTATATTGTTCCTCTCAAGATTGAGTGTCACCAAGTTCCCCAAACCATTGAAAGCCTTGCTTGATATGGTTCTGATATTATTGTATGCCAAGTTGAGATCCTTCAAGTTGATCAGCTCCAGAAATCCATCGTCAGACAAAACTGATATGTTGTTATACGACAAGTCGATAGATTCGATCTTCTTTACTCCCATGAACGTCCCAGGGTACACAGAACTGATGAAGTTGTGCGACATATTAAGGTTCCTCAAGAAAATTAGCCCAACGAAAGCTTTCTGCTTCAACAGCTCTATTTTACTTAGACTCAGTTGGAGGTTTTTTATTTGGTTACCGGATATATCAAAAGATCCGCTTTCTAACGTCTTCAGGTTGCAAGCGGAGCAGACCAAGGTTTCGTCCAGTTGGTCAAATCTGTACGGAGTGCTCTTAAAGTAAGTGGTATTGGCGTTGACGCAAGTAGCAGTCAGTGACCCCCTTTCTCCATAGGAGCATTTCATGAAGTCAGCAGTGGTGTTGAAGTATGGAATGGCCAATGCGGCGCCTAGGTTCAGGCTCACGAATAGCCACAGGAGTCCGCCCATCTGGAAAATAAAGACCAGTTTTAGTTGCGGCTCTCCTGTTGGCGAAAGCGGTTTCACTAAGCACTAATCACTATTGTCAGATCAAAATGGAGGTGGTTGCACTAAGCACTATAGTCAATCGATCACAGCACAACTAATGAACAACTGCTCATACCCAAGATGCAGTGAATTTATCACACTTAAAAACTGTAGGTTACAAGCCAGAGTCGTTTGTATATAATATTATAATACTACCTGCTAAAATACGAAAATTCTAGTTGTCGCTTAAGGCTACTTCAGACAAAACTATTTCTTGAACAAGATTTAGTTCAAAAATTGATTGTAAAATAAAACATGTTCTATCTGTTCAATTTTGAGACCTGGCGGATGCGCATTTGAAATACTTAACAATCTAGAAACGCGACAAGCATGATGAGAAATACTCTTGCATTAACCATTAAATAGGTAGGTAAACAGATAGAGGCACTATACAGGGTGGGCCAATAGTGCGTGGACGGAAGATTGTGGGCTTACTAAAAAATATTTCAAAAATCTGTCACTTGATTAAGGACGGACCCTTGAGGGCTATAACGTAAAAATATTTTAACTTAAATTTTGACATTTATACAGGGTGATTCATATCAAACTTACATTTTTTTGAATAAAACACCCTATATATTATTGCACATTTGGATTCCTTGGTCAATTCTGGTGTGACTTTATGTATGATACATGGAACTTTAAACGAACCGTTTAGGCGCAAATCACCATTTTTGGTATAAGTAGGTATCAGAAAAAAATTGAATTTCGCAGCGATTATAAAACTTAGAAGGCCGTGACTTTGCGGTACGACTAAGCATGAAATTCGTCAGCTTACGTTAGACGGCTAAATTTGAATTCTTTTTGTACTTGGAGAAATCAGTAGATCAATTAAGGAAACATCAATCACAGATAACTTGATTTGGTCAAATGGGAATGCCTTTTTTGTTTAAAGAATCAAATGTAAAATTTGATTACCTTCTAACGATATAGCATTCTCCATGTCAATCTTTTTTGGTCTTCATTTTATTTCAAATTTTCAGTCAAATCCGTGTTTTTCGATTTCCTGCGTGCAAGCGACCTGGCAGGCCATGAAAAATAAACAAGTGCCCGTTAATATGGAAGAAACCAACTAAGTAGACAGATGCAAATGAACTAGAGTAGCGAGGCAAGATCATGAATAGAAGAAGAAGAATATATTAAGTCAACAAACGTCAAATTTAACTTTGCGCAGTGTCTTAAGTATTTAGTACTATGAAAGGTGTACGTTGAGTTAATGAGCACCGCTCATGGATCCAATTTTGCTGGTTATTAACAATATTAACCAAAATACGTCGCCTTATGGCTGTTGTGCGTTATATCAATAAACTAAGATCGTAAATGTATCATTGATATTACGACCGACCATTGATATTACGAATCACAATAGCTATTTGTAATAGTAACGTGAGCGGTGATTGATTTTGCGTAATCTGGTAAGAAGTTTCGCAAAATCAATGCCTTAGTATTCACTGAAGCAACCCGTATCATTTATCACTTTACGTATGCTCTTCATGGATCGGAGCTATAAATTCATTACTGCAGACGTAGAGATGATTTTTTGATAAGCGTTAAGCATTGACTGAATGAATTTTTACATTGTATTAATGGCCAAAATACTAATTTCTTTATGTTGATTTGTATTCGTAGTTTAATATTGTTTCTTCTACTGTTTTCGTGTTTGCTTCACAGGTGCGATGTGAGTAGTAAAAATCCTGGGCTACTATCATAAATTATTACTACGTTCCAAAATCCCATCTATCCAGTGAGCAGATGAATTTTCGAGGATAGTCACGTGATTCCAGATGTTAGGGATGTTGGAATATTTATGAAACGGCAAAGATCTTTTTTTGACAATTTTGACATATCACATAACCTGTGCTGTTTTCTCAGATTCAGAGCGTCAGAGTAGTCGTACCCGTTAGAATGTCAATGTATACAAATAAAGCAGAATAGGTTATGTTAAGTTGTTAGCTGTCAAGTGAAAAATATCTCTTGACAGTCTTGACACAAAGGTCGCTAAGATCTCAATTTGATTTCCGAGCAAAACGATGACATCCATGGCCTCGGAAATGCAATAATGGAACGCAGATTTTTGTTGACATTTTGATGTTGAGTGAAGACTGAAACGCTACAGAGCAAATCGAGGTCTTTGACGGGATTTTGGAACGTAGTATATATCAAATAAGAAACACATACAATGAGTAAGCTAGGCATACACTGCGTACTTAGGCATGCCGCTGTAGTGTGTTACAGTTACACTATAAATATTGAATGTGCTCATCATAATTATTATCAATGGATCCAAACCCAAGAAAAATAAATTAACATTATCTTACAAAACACATCGATAACTTGAAACAAACGATAAGCGGCAACAAATGCCATGCCATAGGTCACTTGGATTATACGCGACCGTCTTGTCCGTAACTGGTACAGAAATCAGTGGGCAGTAAAAATATTCCTTTTCCTAGCGATAACAGCCGATAACAAGGTTTTTGCATTTTATTAGTAGTTATTAATATTGTGGATGTTAATACATTGGTAAATAAAGTATATGACGAACACTTGGCATCATCCTAGGAGCTTAGATGAAACGTTTAGCTGAAGTATACATATTTTCTTTATGATAACACTATTAAAAAATTCCATCAAGTGGCATGACTCAGTCCTTCCCACACATTCTCGGCCCGCCAATATGTGAAAATTTCAGTTCAATCCCTTGTTACCCAGCTACAGGTTAGGTTAGGCTAAAAAATTTAGGTATGCTTCCAATCCTCTATGCCCATATGGCAGGGATTCAAAACCTGTTGGGTGCGCTGCCTGGGGGGGGGGGTAACAAATCTGCAGTTGGGGGTGCGAGTATATCGAGAAAAAATATTACGTTAAAAAATCAAGAAAACCGTAATTGAAAAACTTATTCATCTGGAAAAACAAAAAACATTCTGACGTAGGTAATAAATATACATTTACAGACTGACCAAATATACTTACAGATAGGACAAAAAATATTAGATTAGAATTTGAAAGTTGGAATTAAGGTCAAACTGGGTTGGTTGACTACTGGATATTAGCAACTCTACAGGTCTTTTTTTTAACTGCTATGGCATTATAGTTTGTGCCTAAATAAATAATTACACCGACGCCACTGGATGACTATGCGAAAATTCTGAAGCTTTTCCGTTTTTGAAAACTGACTGAAAATTTATTTGGGATCAGATCAACACTATCCCCAGGATATAAATATAAGTTGAGCAATTTATTCCTAAGAAAGTATTATTATCAATCACTAATACGTGCTGAGACAATCTACTTGACTTCGTTCAGATGCTCGATACTGTATGTAAATATCTTCTATTCAGCTTTTGCCCAACAACTATTTGCTTAGAAATCACATACTACGTTTCCTGGACCTTTTCAGTGGAGTAAGTGTCCGTCTGAGGGTCTCTAATTACTATTTCATCTTTTATAAAAAGAAATATTAATACTTTCGGTAAAAAATTTACACCAAAATTGTGCTAAATGTCTCAGCTTTCCGGTCATATGATCAGATTTTAGTTCCGAAAGATAGCTTTTGTGCTACAAGAGGGAGCGTAGATTGGAGGGATTTTCGTAAGATTTGTGTAAGTAAGAATTTTGGACTAGAAGGTGGCCAGAACGTGAATATTAAATTAAGGCATCCGGTAAGCCTTAGTAGGCATGCACAGTAGCGGCAGTTAGGAGCGTTGGAGTGCGTTGGAGAGCGTTGGCCAGCGCCGAGTCCCCTCGGCAGGTAGAAGCAGGCCGGCGCCGGTTTCCCACGGAGTCAAGCACACCAGTGCATGGTACAGTGAAAACAGACAAGAAAAAGAGTACAAAGATTGGCCAGTCGCTTCTAGACAAGGTATAGGAAACATGCAATAAGGGTTCAAAATGTTGCCCTATTGGCAAAACAATGAGGGACAGTTGGAAAAACACTGGAAATGATTCCCCTGAGGGGCTAGAGGGTACAATAGGGGGTGAAATAGTTTTTGGTTAAAAAGTTGTCTCTTTGGACAAATATTTTGAGGTGCCTTGGCGTTTTTTCGTTTAATTTGCGGTTTGTGATAAATTCGTGGTGGGAAGTTGTCAAATGAACTATTAGTACATACACATGTAGATTCACATCATATACATTAGAACCATTAAGTTGAAATTTGTCAATCAGATGAATATGTGAGTGATACTGTACATGTTCAAAGAATTCTTGTGCGCGTCTTATAAAGGAAGCTATTCGCTCTGGTAGAGACTGTTTGAATCGCTTTGTAAACAAGTTTTTGGTATCAAAAGGTAGAAGTGTTGTATCATTTTGGCGCTAAATTGAGATATGACCGCCGCATGACTGATTTGTTTGGTTTGGGAATTATTGTGGCACCTAGCCTATATCTAGTGTTGTGGTTGTGTATATATAATTTGGTCTTGTAATATCATTGGTCGGGTACATTGTTTTTTTGTTGAACATTAATAGTAAAATAGCTTTTACTTTCGATACACACCGATAGGTGAGGGGAGTATTGTGATTGCGAAAATTATCGATTTTGAAATAATATGCTTTGTGGGCATTGGGAACAACATTGACATTGGAAGCGCTACATAAGGAGGCTCCTGCACTTGGCAACGCATGATAAACGACCTGGGTTCAGTGGAAATTCCCGTGTTGGACAGATCCTTTGGGCTGGCCCGCCAGGTATAAGATAATTATAATATCATTAAATGCTCATTTTGTTACTTCATATATTTTATATTTTATATAGATTTGCCAGTCGTGTCTAGACATGCTGTAGAAAGCATGTCGTCTTCTTCAGATGACGACTTTATTGTGTTAGAATCGGTGTTTACTAAATTGAACAGGAAAAAAGTTGATATACATACGCTTAATCGCGAAAGAACAAAATATGGAGAATATCATCATTTATTCCAAAGTTTAAATAATGATAATCGAAGATTTTTTCAATATACCAGAATAAACAGCCTATTTCCCCAGAAGTAAGGCTTTGAGGTAAGCAGTTTTGTTATACTGTTTTTTTGATATTACTTTTACTATTTATGAAGTATATGTTATATAACAATTATAATAATTTATTTACTCGTGAGATACAAAATTACTGAAAAAGTAAATAAATAGGGAAATTGCCAGAGAAGGTATATAACTGTACATGGATCAGTTCAGTGTTGAACATATAGAGTGAGTCTAAAGTATGGTTGTAGTGCAGCTTGTGTCTTTTATCCCAAATAGGGGTTTTCGCAAACACTGAAGCTATAAGTAACTCTTTATCGATACTCATCTTCGACCGGCACAGTCGAAACCAAGTAGCAAACTAAATTTCTGTTACTATAAAGGCGTGCAAGCGGGCTTCCGACTCTGGTAAGCGGTCGAAAACTCAGTTGAGCAGATTAGCCTGCATGCGGTACCTGCATGCCTTCGCACGCAGTTGCACGCACACTAAAATGCCTCACTGTGTTTGCGCACTTAGGTATATACGAACTCCCACCAGATATCATTTTTACCGTATAGAGAAGGGTCAAATATTTCAATTTAAACAATAAAAAAATTGCGGATGATTCACTTTCTACATTTCTCTTATACATGTATAGAAGTGGCGTGGAATAAAATATATTTAGCTTCTAAATCATAACAGCGTAGGAAGAGGATGTACCTTTGATAACACATAACGGTACAGCTAGATAACAGGGTACAGCAACGTTATGCATAACTATGTAGGTGTCATCGCACTTCGTCATTGTGATTTTACCATTACGTGTTTAGATCTTACTTGCACCAATTCACCGAGCAATTCACGTACTGAAACCAAGTATCTAACTCAGCTCAAATTATGAAGAAAAAAAAATGTTTCTTCATCGAAAATCAAATCATCTCTAGGAGCGTCAAGGAATGGATGTAAAAATTATATTTTTTAAAGTTTTTAGGTTTTTTGCATGTATTAATTCCACCATTAATATGAATTTTAAAAACAAAGACAAGCATGCATTTTATCTATTAGGTTTTAAGGCTGAGTAGGTGATTTCACCAAGTATAAAAAGAATTTAAATTTGACAGTACTGCCTAAGTTGACACATTGCATGCTTAAGCTAAATTCAGATGCATACGACATCCGACGATACGACGGTACGAAACTGCTCCTATTGGTTGAAATATTCAAAATGGATTGGCGCCAAACTAAATGTCCGATGATTTTAAGTTATAACGACGGTCGGATAAGTTGAATATATTTTTACTTTTTATCCGATGTCGCACGTAATTTGACAACTGACAATCTCCATGAATTTGTATCCGAAAATGATAATTCAGCGAGCGCAATACGTAAATTCAATAAATATTTTACTTTTATCAGCAAGCAAGGAGCGTACCATAATCTGTTGCAGGAGATAAACCTAACTGACACAGGAAAATATTTTAATTATTTGCGAATGTCAAGTATTGCATTTAAATCTTTGCTTCAAATTATTGGTCTACGGCTCAGCAGAATTTATTGTGTTCGCGAACCTATTTCTTCAGAGCAAATACTTGCCGTAAAGAAGGTCTCTGTTAGGCTCAAGCTCGCAAAGATTCAGAGGCTTGCAGCAATGAGCATAACAGGTGCCATGAGGACAACACCCACTGCTGCCCTGGAGGTACTCTTGGGCTTGCCGCCTCTGCACCTCTGGATAAAAAGAGAGGCGATGTCGGCCTGCCTGAGAATGCGTGACGGGGGAACGTGGGTAGCACGAGAACCATTAGTTGGCCACACCAGAATAGAGCGATTCGCGGAGCGTAATATCCCGATATCGTCATTCAGGGTGGAAAAAGCTAAAGACGTCTTAAATTTAGATAATGGATTCTCACTAGTCATCCCGGAAAGAGACGACTGGATGAGAGCAAAAGTCAAGTTTCCGCCCAATAGTCTGGTATGCTTCACTGACAGATCGCTCTTAAAGGAGTCAGGGTCCGAGGGAGCGGGCTTCTGTCTGGAGGGTAAAGAAGTGCGGCGGAGCTTCGCTCTGGGAACCTGCACGACTGTCTTCCAGGCGGAAGTGTATGCGGTATTGATGGTGGCATACTCGACGAACGTCGAAAAGTGTTCTGAACAGAGCATATGGCTCTGACAGCCAATCAGATCTGAAGGCGGTGGCAGCTTCGAGGGCCAGATCAGCTCTGGCACAAGAATGCTCTGCCGCCCTTCAGAAGTTGGCAAGACATAAGAAGGTGACCCTACTGTGGGTCCCCGGACATATTGGTATACCCGGTAACGAGAGAACGGACTGGTTAGCTAGGATAGGGGCCAGCAGCCATTGCATCGGCCCAGAACCTATGCTGGGAATTAGTAGACGCCAGGTCAATGTGGCCCTGAACAACTGGGCCAACAAGGAACTGGCGAAAGCCTGATTAGAGAGAGACGACTGCAGGCAAGCCAAAAGATTCATAGCAGGCCCTGATAGGGGCCGAACGCAATGGCTTTTGAATAAAGGCAGAGAGACGCTCAACCTTCTGGTGGGGGTTCTCACTGGTCATTGCCGGCTGAATAGACATCTGTCACTTATGAGAGTGGTAGGGGACCCCATTTGCTCCAGATGCTGGGAGGACGACAAGACAGCGTTCCACTTCCTGGGCAGATATGCAGTTTATCGCAACCTTAGGGTTCAGATATTCGGCACGACGGAGTTTGGGGAGGAGCCACTATATTCAGCGAAATGGTCGGACATACTGACTTTCGTCAGGAGGTCTGGTAGGTTCGACAAGGAGCTTTCCAGGGTGTAGAATTTTAGTGTTTTCAGTGATTGGTTCAGTGGGGTTGACAAAAAGGGCCAAAGGTGGCCTAATTGCCTGGCTTCGCCTCCCCATCACTACTACTACTACTACTGCTTCAACTTTAATAGGTACCAACTATGAAAATATAAATTCCCCAAGTTTGTAACCAAATTTCGTAGGAAAATTTCGGACTCATGTGAATGGATACATTTTAGATTATACGACAGAATCAGTTTGTCGTATGTCGTATCTCGGATGTCGTGTGCATCTGAATTTAGCTCAAGTCACACTGCAAAGTCACAGCCTTCTAAGTTTTATAAATTGCGATATTAAATTTTTTTCTAACATCTACTTATATCAAAAATGGTGATTTGCCCAGAAACGCTTTGTTTTAAGTAAGTGTGATACATAACGTCACACTAAAATCGGCCAAGGAATCCAGATACGATTAATTACTTTAATTATGTTGTCTAAACGTACACTTTCCTAATTCTTTGACAGGGGTTGTCATTGTCCGTGGTCAAGACAAATCACGTTATTTGTACCAACAAAAGCTAAAAAATGGAGTCAAGTTGATTGACTCAGTACTTCCCACACATAATGATGATACCATTTTATTATTTTCCCATTGCATGAAGCTATAGTTTGAAATCCCTTGCAACCAAATCATCGCCCAGCCACTCGCAAAAAAACATCCAACACAAAAACCTCTCGTAAATAGTTTCTTGCGTCTCCCTCTTTAGAGGTAGGACGCCACATTTTTTTTCTGCATGCTTCAACTGAACGATGCGAAATGATCAGGAGCCTCCAAACCATCTAGAAACAAAGTATGAGTTGTTTTTATATTTTTAGTTTTTTTATTATTGCTGCGCCGCCACTGACGATTTTTCAAATACAGACGCGTTTTCCATTTTTGCCGCGGCACTAAATTCGGCGTCAAAATTTCATTAAAATCAATTCAATAATTTTCGCTTTACGCAAAATACACAGAACGCAATAAAGCAAAACTCGTATGTATACATCACAAAATTGGTTTCTGTAATAGGCAAGCCAATATTCAGATGGACCCAAAAAAGTGTAATATGCCGCTACGTATTTTTTCAACAGGTCAATGGACAAACTATTATGAATACAACAAATTTTTTCAGTTTTACAACCCCCCCACCCCCCAACCGCCCCAATTTCACCCTCAATCAAAAAAGTAGAAAATGATCAGGAACCCCTAAAACGCCTAAAAGCAAAGTTTGAGATGTTTTTATATTTTTAGTTTTTTTATTATTGCTGCGCCGCCACTGACATGATTTTTTCCAAAACATGTGCGTTTTCTATCCTCGCCGCGGTAGTAATACTGTGTCAAAATTTCATTAAAATCAATTCAATAATTTTTGCGATACGCAATATAATAATATATCGATCTAAAACAATACTCGTATGTATACACCACAAATTCTAAGTCCCTTGGTTTCTGTAATCGGCAAGGCAATGTTCGGATGGACCTAAAAAAGTGTATTATGCTGCTAGGTCTTTCTCTCTCAGGTCAGTAGACAGCCCATTATGAGTACAACAAATTTTTCAGATTTACAACCCCCCACCCCCCCAACCACCCGAATTTCACCCCCACCCCAAAAAAAGTAGAAAATGATCAGAAACCCCTAAAACGCCTAAAAACGAAGGTTGAGCTATTTTCATATTTTTAGTTTTTTTAATATTGCTGCGCCGCCACTGAGACGATTTCTAAAAATCAGACGCGTTTTCCTTCCTCGCCAAAGTAGTAATACTGTGCCGAAATTTCATTAACATCACTTCAGTAATTTCAACATTATAAAATACAGAACGATCTAAAGCAATACTCGTATGTATACATCGGAAAATTCTCTAAGTCCCTTGGTTCCTGTAATACAGAAGGCAATGTTCCGATGGACCTAAAAAAGTGTATTATAGCGCTAGGTCTTTCTCTCTCAGGTCAGTGGACAGCCTATTATGAGTACAACAAATTTTTCAGCTTTACAACCCCCTACCCCCCAACCACCCCAATTTCACCCCCACCCAAAAAAAGTAGAAAATGATCAGGAACCCCTAAAACACCTAAAAACGAAGTTTGAGGCATATTTGAAATTTTTCGTTTTTTGCTAATTACTCCGCCGCCCATGCACCGATTTTCAAAATTACCTACTACGACCCTACATCATATCACTACCCAAATTTCATCGAAATATATGCAGCGGTTACTGAGATTAGGAGGCTAGAAGAACGCCAACAGACAGACAGACCGACAGACAGACCGACAAACCGACAGACAGACCGACGGAAATGAGTGACGTGGATTTTCGTTATGTAGGCATCATAAAACGCCCAAAAAGTGCATTATCTCAAAATCTAAAATTTTCGCGATCACAATACTCCCCTCACCTATCGGTGTGGGAAGTAAAAGCACCTTTTCAAAAATGTCTGGTGTTTAATATAGTTATAAACTAAAGATATATTTATAATTTTATAAACAACCTATTGAAAAATAATCTTTTCAATAAAACGTAATAACTGTGACCTATACTTTACCCATTTAATAACAATCCGTAAACTACTAAATAACTAATAAATAAATGATGACGAACTTTTGACATTACCCAGAAATCTTATTTGTTCATCCCAAGAATGCAGTGTTCAGGAACTGTTATAGATAGCGTTGCAACTTCTGAGAACGTACTTGCATATATCTGGATAGAGGCAAGGTTAATTAAAAAAAAAACAACCAACGATATGCGCGTTTTGCATGTCCCAAACAGTGTAACGTTACAAACGGCGTAAAAACAGAAACTGCAACAGCATCTGGCGCTGTCATTATATGTCAGTTTGGTACACGCGTGTATACAAACGATAAATTAGTGTCGTAAACTGAAATGGTCCGTGACACAGTTTTTTCGGGATAAACGACTATATTTGGAATTTATTGACGTTAGCGGTCACATTTGGGCTGCAATCAAAACTGGATTCGCTAATTTTATGTGCGTGAACAGCAAAATCATTGAGATGTTCTAGTTCTATTAGTCAGCATTTATGTATTCTACTACTAATATGCTAATAGTACGGGTTTTCGAAGATTTTCGCGCATTTAAATATTTTCAGGTACTTTTTGTAGGATAAGGTCATTCATACAAAAACTCCTTATTTTTCTATTTGTGACGTTTCGACTTATATTAAGTCATCTTCAGGCAACTAAAACAATTGATGGCGTAGGCTATTAATACACAAATACACAGATTTACTTAAACTTAAACAACAGTTATATACAGGGGGAACCTAACAATGACTTTTAATTTTTTTTTTATTAAAAAAAATTAAAATAGAAATTAGATGGATGTCACTTGCTAAAACGCTCGAGTGATTTGATTTATGTTAAAAATATTGTAAGACATGCACAAATATGTCAGATACAAAAAAAGTTGACTTACCAGAAAATCGAAGTTTTAATACACAAATACACAGATTTACTTAAACTTAAACAACAGTTATATACAGGGGGAACCTAACAATGACTTTTAATTTTTTTTATTAAAAAAAATTAAAATAGAAATTAGATGGATGTCACTTGCTGAAACGCTCGAGTGATTTGATTTATGTTAAAAATATTATAAGACATGCACAAATATGTCAGATACAAAAAAACTTGACTTTTTTTTCCTAGTAACTATAGAATTTCGATTTTCTGGTAAGTCAACTTTTCTTGTATCTGACATATTTGTGCATGTCTTATAATATTTTTAACATAAATCAAATCACTCGAGCGTTTTAGCAAGTGGCATCCATCTAATTTTTATTTTAAATTTTTTTTTGATAAAAAAAATTAAAAGTCATTGTATATAACTGTTGTTTAAGTCTAAGTAAATCTGTGTATTTGTGTATTAATAGCCTACACCATCAATTGTTTTATTTGCCCGAAGATGACTTAATATCAGTCGAAACGTCGCAAATAGAAAAATAAGGAGTTTTTGTATGAATGACCTTATCGTACAAAAGGTAACTGAAGTTCATCACAGTAGGTCAAAACCTTTAAATATTTTACTAACCACACCGATAATTGAGGAGTGTATTGGGATCGCAAAAACTTTTTATTGCGACATAATACGCCTTTTTGAGCATTTCATGATTCTACATAATGAAAATCCACGTCACTAACTTCCTTCGTTCTGTTTGTCGGTCTGTTTGCCTGTCTGTTGGCGTTTTTCTAACCTCGTAATCTCAGTAACCGCTGCATGGATTCTGATGAAATTTGGGTAGCGATATGCTGTGAGGTCGTAGTAGGTAATACTGCTATAAGCAGTGCATTGATATAGCAGAAATTGGACGTGACATAAAAAGGATAATCATAATTGGAGTATTTATTATTAGGACGAAATTTAGTATTTGGCTTTTCTCACATTTAACCCTATACATATTATGGCAAAAACTTAAATATATTTAAATTTTCATAAATTAAATAGGAAGTGATCTGCAAATTAAACCAATGGGTCTTATATTTTTTTTATAATACAAGTTGTAGATGTCTCAGTACCTACTTGATTTTTGAGCTTCACTATACTGTACTATAACAGATTGGTTTTGGAAATAATGAAGTGAAATTGCGAGGAATGGCGGAACTATTTCTGTGCCCTAAGGTCAAGCAGTGTGCGAGATAGATTTTTCAAACAAATAATAAAAATATGCTGTATAACGCAGCTATGTTTATAAAATGGTAATTAGCAAAACACTTACGTTCTTGGAGACGAACTAAACTTCGTTTTTAAGTATTTTGAATCTTTTCTGAAACAGTTCATTTGGAATTTCGAGAAGACTAAGGGATATATTTGACATCTTTTGTACTAGTTAAAACTTCTTTATTTCTCTAAAAAGTTACCTTGGTGATATTTCATACTTTGCAAGACAATGCAAACATCGCCAGACAGATCTGAATAACCTTTATCACCACAACATAGAAGAGGAGAGCTTTATATCGCCAAGTTTCTCGATTTTGTGAGAAACCTATGGACATATTTTGATGAAATTTGACTTTCTACAGCCTATGAGGTACCTCATGAGGTACTTAAAAAGCAGCACTCAAAAGTTAAAAAACCAGAACTAGAAAACTACCATTTCCAGGTGCTTCTAAACTCCATTAGACATTTTTATTTTTTTAGGGGGTAAAATAGGGTGAATAGTGGAACTCTTAGCTGTTTGTTAGTACCAACAATATGTGGGGAGTACTAAATTAAATTATTTAACAACTTGAAAACCGAAGACTACCACTTCTACGTCCTTCTAGACTTCATTTTTAAACATTTTAATTTCAAGGGGTTGAATTCGGGGTGATAGTGAGGATTGGAAACTCGTAACTGTTTGTTAGTACAAGCAATATGTAAGAATTACTGAGTAAAGTTATTTGACACATTTATATTATTTGAGAGCCCGTGCGGAAGCTAAAACTACAACTTCTACATCCTTCTAAACTTAATTTTTAAGAATTTTAATTTTTTAGGGGGTGAAATCAGTTAGTTAAACACGAGAATAAATAACCTTTAGCTGTTTGCTAGTACCAAAAATATATGTGGAGTACTGAGTTGAAGTATTAGACACATTTTATTATTTGAGGGGCCATAAAACTTGAAAATCGAAAACTACCACTTTCACAGCCTTCTAAATTTCACTTTTAGACATTTTAATTTTTTGAGAGGATGAAATTGTAGTGATGGGGATAGGGAACTCCTAACGGTTTAGTAGTACCAACAATATGTGGGAATTTTAAATCAAACTATTTAACACATTTATATCACTTGCGGGGCTGTGAAACTTAAAATAAATTGATTGTAGTATACTTACAATTTTAGTATCCATTGTTATTCCAAAAGAAAACAGCCTATCTTGCGCATTCGTGTAGAATGCGTATATCAACAATGCACTGGACAGTAGCACTAGGAGAAGCGCCACAGTAATCTGTGTACGGACTGAGACATTATCAGTAACACATTAACATTAATACATCGTTCTCTCTTTTAGTAAAGGTCGAAGTTTACTTACAATATTCGTTGCTGTTATGAAGATTCATTCACTTGCTTATTTACTTTTCTCGATAAGAGATTTTTGGTGCCTTAGCTATTATAGATAACAAATAATAATCATTTGTGGTAGATAGGTCGATAGGTAAATGAGCCCCGTGGGTATAATATTAGATTTTATGTAAACTTCTTTCCAGGAAGGAAATGTAGTCAAGTTGGTTGACTCAGTACGTCCCACACATTCCGATGATGCCCTTGTAACCAAATCATCGGCATCGGTGGCCCGACCGCAAAAAAAGTGTTTTATTCTACTAGGTACTTCTTTCACAGGTACAATCTATCATGAATACAACAAATTTTTGAGTTTTACGACCCCCCACCCCTGAACCACCTCAACTTCACCCCACCCAAAAAAAGTATAAAATGATGAGGAACCCTAAAACGCCTAAAATCGAAGTTTGAGCGGTTTTCATATTTTTTGTTTTTATTAATATTGCTGCGCCGCCACTGAGACGATTTCTAAAAATCAGACTCATTTTAGTTTCCACATTATTAAATACAGAACGATCTAAAGCAATACTCGTATGTATATATCGGAAAATCCCTTGGTTCCTGTCAAGGCAATGTTCGGATGGACCTAAAAAAGTGTATTATACCGCTAGGTCTTTCTCTCTCAGGTCAGTGGACAGCCTATTATGATTTCAACAAATTTTTCAGCTTAACAACCGCCCACCCCCAACCACCCCAATTTCACCCCACCCACAAAAAGGTAGAAAATGATCAGGAACTCCTAAAACGCCTAAAAACGAAGTTTGAGGAATTTTTTGAAATTTTTCGTTGTTTGCTAATTACTCTGCCGCCCATGCACCGATTTTCAAAAATGTAGCAACATTACCTACTACGACCCCACACCATATCGCTACCCAAATTTCATCAAAATCCATGCAGTGGTTACTGAGATTAGGAGGCTAGAAAAACGTCAACAGACAGACACAATACTCCCCTCACCTATCGGTGTGGGAAGTAAAACATGGCTACTAGATGGTTTTATGGCGTTCAATCACTATGGTCAGAAAAAATTACGTCAGGTAGTATTTCTCATTTGAATAACATATAAATGTCTGCGCATCATGAAAAATCTGTGTCTGTACCCAAGAAAGCATGTTCATTATACACTGGTGAGCAAAAAATGTAGGTAACTTTCACACAACTCTCTCATTTGAACCTTTTTTCGATAGCACTTACCAAATGACGCTTTCGAAAATCGTCGCAAAGCAGAGTTTTCACCCCCCCCCCCCACCTCTCGAGCGCGGCTACCCCCGAGGTCACAAACTTAGGTGTACGGGTGTCCCATTTTGGACACTTTTACGGAGTATCTCGGTTATTTTAGTAGATAGAGAGTTCCGGTTTTTGCAACAGTGTGGTACTCTTTTGTAAAACTAAAGATGCCGGCAACAAAGTTATCATGGCCCTCTTGGTTTTTGAGATACAGGGTGAAATCGAAAATTATCGACTTTGGGACCACTCTCGTATCTCGGTTGCCTTTTAATTTTATTGAAAAGTTTAAAAAAGGGTCTTGTAGATTTTTTTCTGTAGAATGAAGTGGTGTAGTTTGATTTTTTCTTACTATAACCATTTTCGGTTATGAAGCAAACATATATTTTTTTGAATGGAATACGCTGTATATTATTTTTGAAGTAAATCGGAAATAATTCAAACTTTTAAAAAACATATATTAGTATCGAGTTGTTTTGAAAATTACGCTCAAAATTTGGTTTTTCAAATTTTCACTTTATTTGTAGCAGTAGGCCATGGCCAATTAACTATAAATAATAAGCATTTAAGCAGTTGTTACTTTTCCTATTACTTCCTACTGAAATTCGAAAAAACAGAATCAAAATTCTGATTTTAGTGAAAATCACAAACCAACTCCTAACTTGGCATATTGTAGGAGGCAAACTTGGTCGCATACGAAAAATGTAAAGACTAAAACTATGCAGATTTTTGTTCCCTCCATAAATCACTTGAAGTTTTTTTCGATATCACTTATCAAAACGAAGCTATTTTCCGAAAATCGTCGCGAAGCCTAGTTTTCAGCACCCACCCCTCGAGCGGCAAACCCCCGAGGTCGCAATCCTAGGTGCAGGTTCAGGGGATCGAGGTCTACCATCCCACCAAATTTCATTTCTTTCCGATTTTTTGCTGTCAAAAGCCTTTTAAGCCTTTTTTACGATGTAACTATTGGCCTGTAATGTAATGCAGAAGTTACCCTATTCCCAGTAAAAAAATGAAGTCAAGTTGATTGACTCAGTACTTCCCACACATTACGGTGATACCAGTTTATTACTTTCCCATAGCGTGAAGCCTTAGTCTGAGATCCCCTTGCAACAAAATCATCGCCAGTACCCCCCCCCCCCCAAATTGTCATATGCCGTTAGGTCTTTCCTGCACAGCTCAATGAACAGCCTATTATCAATAATACAAACTTTTCAGTTTTACAACCTGGAACCCCTAAAACATCTAAAAACGAAGTTTGAGCTGTTTTCATATTTTTAGTTTGGTTTTGATTATTGCTACGTTGCCACTGACACGATTTCTAACAAGCATACGCATTTTCCATCCTCACCACAGTAATAATAATAATGTGTCAAAATTTCATTAGAATTAGTTTAATAGTTTCGACGTTACAAAATACAAAACGATCTAAAGCAATAAATACTCGTATGTATACAGAAAATTCTAAGTCCCTTATTAGTTTCGGTAATAGGCAAGGCAATATTCAGATGGACCTAAAAAGGTGATTTATGTCGCTAGGTCTTCCTTCACAGGTCAGCGGACAGCCTATTATTAATACAGCAAATTTTTCGGTTTTTCAACCCTCCACCCCCAGCCAGACGAATTTCACCCCCACCCAAAAAAACTCAGTAAATGATCAGGAACCTCTAAAATACTTAAAAACGAAGTTTGAGCTGTTTTTATATTTTTAGTTTTTTTATTGTTTCTGCGGCGCCACTGGCACGATTTACAAAAACCATACGCATTTTCCATCCTCGCCACGGTAGTAATACTGTGTCAAAATTTCATTAAAATCAATTCAACAGTTTCTTCGTTACATAATATAGAACGATCTAAAGCAATACTCGTATGTTTACACCAGAAAAAATTCTAAGTCCTTTGGTTTCTTTAATAGGCACGGCAATGTTCAGATGGATCTAAAAAGGTGACTTATGTCGCTAGATCTTCCTTCATAGGTCAGTGGACAGCGTATTACGAATACAGCAAATTTTTCAGTTTTTCAACCCCCCCCCCCTCAACCACCCCAATTTCACCCCCTCCCAAAAAAACTCAGAAAATGATCAGGAACTTCTAAAACACTTAAAAACGAAGTTTGAGCTGTTTTATATTTTTAGTTTTTTTATTATTTCTGCGCCGCTACTGGCACGATTTATAAAAACCATACGCATTTTCCATCCTTGACACGGTAGTAATACTGTGTCAAAATGTCATTAAAATCAATTGAACAGTTTCTTCGTTACATAATATAGAACGATCTAAAGCAATACTCGTATGTATACATCGGAAAAAATTCTAAGTCCTTTAGTTTCTGTAATAGGCATAAGGCAATGTTCGGATAGACCTAAAACAGTTATTTATGTCGCTAGGGCTTCCTTCACAGGTCAGTGGGTAGTCTATTATGAATACAACAAATTTTTCAATTTTACAACCCCCCAACCCCCAACCACCCCAATTTCCACCCCTACCCAAAAAAAAGTAGAAAATGATCAAAAACTCCTAAAACGCCTAAAAACGAAGTTTGGGGAATATTTGGAATTTTTCGTTTTTTGCTAATTACTCCGCCGCCAATGCACCGATTTTCAAAATTATAGCAGCATTACCTACTACGACCCCACAGCATATCGCTGCCCAAATTTCATCACACTCCATGCAGCGGTTACTGAGATCACGAGGACAGAAAAACGCGTACAGACAGACCGACAGACAGACAGACCGACAGATAGACAGACAGACCGACGGAAATGGGTGACGTGGATTTTCGTTATGTAGACATCATGAAACGCCCAAAAAGTGTATTATCTCACAATCGAAAATTTTCGCGATCACAATACTCCCCTCACCTATCGGTGTGGGAAGTAAAAGGTGATTTAGGTCGCTAGATCTTCCTTCACAGGTCAGTGGACTTCCTATTATGAGTACAGCAAATTTTTCAGTTTTTCAACCCCCCACCCCCCAACCACCCCAATTTCACCCCCTCCCAAAAAAACTCAGAAAATGATCAGGAACTTCTAAAACACTTAAAAACGAAGTTTGAGCTGTTTTATAGTTTTAGTTTTTTTATTATTTCTGCGCCGCTACTGGCACGATTTATAAAAACCATACGCATTTTCCATCCTCGACACGGTAGTAATACTGTGTCAAAATGTCATTAAAATCAATTGAACAGTTTCTTCGTTACATAATATAGAACGATCTAAAGCAATACTCGTATGTATACATCGGAAAAAATTCTAAGTCCTTTAGTTTCTGTAATAGGCATAAGGCAATGCTCGGATAGACCTAAAAAAGTTATTTATGTCGTTAGGTCTTCCTTCACAGGTCAGTGGGTAATCTATTATGAATACAACAAATTTTTCAATTTTACAACCCCCAACCCCCAACCACCCCAATTTCTACCCCCACCCAAAAAAAGTAGAAAATGATCAGAAACACCTAAAACGCCTAAAAACGAAGTTTGGGGAATATTTGAAATTTTTCGTTTTTTGCTAATTACTCCGCCGCCAATGCACCGATTTTCAAAATTATAGCAACATTACCTACTACGACCCCACAGCATATCGCTGCCCAAGTTTCATCACAATCCATGCAGCGGTTACTGAGATCACGAGGACAGAAAAACGCGTACAGACAGACCGACAGACCGACAGACAGACCGACAGACAGACAGACCGACGGAAACGAGTGACGTGGATTTTCGTTATGTAGGCATCATGAAACGCCCAAAAAGTGTATTATCTCAAAATCGAAAATTTTCGCGATTACAATACTCCCCTCACCTATCGGTGTGGGAAGTAAAAGGTACCTTCTGTACGAACTACTATTGGCTCCATATCATAGTTTAAGCGTATTATACTCTGTTTAAATTTGATACGATAACATTTAAACAGCGCCCAGGATGTCGATGACGGATAAATATTTTGCTATCTTTTAGAAATGCTGTATATCTGGTTTTACTCATACAATATCTACTATCTATTTCTACTGAAAAATATTTCTCTAGTTTGTTTGTGACTATGGATCTCCAAACTCATCGTATAGTGCGCAACAAATAGACATTGCATTTATTACTTCACATATCCAGAAAACGCATATTTTCATAAGTTTAAAAAACCTGCTATTTTAAAACAAAATAGCTAACGATGGCGGAAGCCGAATACAGAAATTATTTTAAGATCCTTGAGAAAACTAGGTTAGTAATCTCAATAGCCGTCTAGCACACGCGTATATGTATGTATATCCAAAACTTGAACTTTTTATCTCTTATGCTGCACCGACATGTCAGACGTTCCTTTGTATGTGAGCACTTATCAAGCGTCCAGACAATAATTCGGCCAATGTCGAATTGCATTTTTTTATGTAATACTTTTTCCTCGATTATTAAATCAAAATATTGGAATATTTCATAATATGACTGCTGTGTTATCAATTCGCATATGCGAATTTTCGAGATTCAGATACATCACACAGCAGACTCAGGAAGCGCAACCTAAAAATGTCTTGTTTCGGGACTTGATTTTGATCGAGTGAAAAATATTACATGGCTCTAGCATACAAAAATACCAAGTCTGACATAGTAGAGTCGATATTTCACTCCTGAGATTATACTTCAGTAGATGGAAGCTGAAGCCAGGTATGAGCAAAACAATAACATCGTGTTTTCAACTTATCAATAAAATGGCAAAGAGCTAAAGGTTTACCTTAACGGCACCTTGCTAACCTATATGCAGCAAATAATACATTCCTGTATTATTTGCTGCATACCACACCTCTCCTGCAGACCTTCAGAGTATGTGGTTCTTGCATCTTCCTGAAAATTCGAGGCAGTTAGTGCTTAGGTGGAACAAAGAAGCTTCATTCAGGTGTTCCCAAACTGGACACATTTTGCTTGAGGCTGCAAAAGATAGGAAGTCGGTTATTATCGAAAAAGCCACACAGTATTCAATGGGATCTTGGAGAGAGCAGCTGTTTAAAAAAGTTTTTGTCCAGAGAGATCAGCAAATTAAAATGAACACTAGTTTTTTCGTTTCCAGTTCTCAACCTTTAAAACCTGTAATTAGGCTGCCTAATAGTGAAGATGTACTGAAATATGATGAAATACCTAGGTGTCGCACTGGATAGGACATTGTCGTTTAAAAAAATATATTCAGTCCATCGTAGCCAAAGTAAGCGGCAGAAATAATATCCTCCAAAAATTACGTGGAATCTTTTGAGGCGCCTCCGCTTCTACGTTCCGTACTTCAGCTCTGAGCCTCTGTTTCTCTGCAGCTGAATGTTGCTCGCCAGTGTGGCCAAAGAGCCTACATGCTAGACTGATAGACGCCCAGTTAAACTTTTCTATAAGAACTATCACGGGATGCGTCAAATCAACTCCAACTTACTGGCTCCCAACAGTCAGCCACATAGCTCCACACCCATCCGTCAAGAAAATGCCCTTATGAAGGAATTTTTCAAAAGCAGAACAAATCCCTCACTGCCAATACACGAAGATATACCTAATCTCTTCTTTCGCAGATTACTATACAGAAAACTACCAATTACAACAGCTTTCCAACTTGAGTCTGATAGTTTTAACCCTGCAGTTAACAACAACAAGGACTTTCTCCAAGCCAATCCATCAGCTGTTGAATGAATTTCCAGGCTCGATATTAACCTATAGCCTAGTTACTTTTAAGATTTTAATTTTTTTTTAATTTTTTATGGTTAGTCTTAACTATTTTTCTTTTTTTCTGACTTTTTTTCATATGCACTATAACTAGTGGCGGATACAGAAGAGCTACGGATCCAAAAAACAAATATTATATAGATGTCAACAGGTTCTTATTAATTTTATCAAACGAAAATCAACAATTATTCCAGCATACAAAATAGTCCATACATACAGAAGCAGGTTACCCGTAAGACATTTACTTTTATGTCATTGTTTACAAAAACTGATCCAACAACACACTTTTGAATCAGCCCTGATCGCCCCCCCTCAACCTGCCTCCTTCTTTCGGTACCATCTCCTCAGCGGATGTTGGCGACCATCATTTCGTACTCTTCTCTGTCTTGTGCTAAACCAATGATTGTGCAGGTCTCTCTGATATTAAACCACTGGCGTAAGTTCCGAAGCCAGGAGAACCTTTTACGCCCGATCCCTCGTCGCCTTTCGATCTTACTGTTTCCAAAAATATGGACAAAATATGCTGCCTTTTTTCATTTTATTGTGGTTGTAAGTTCCTGTTCTTTATTGATTATTTCTA
Source organism: Callosobruchus maculatus (assembly GCA_951848785.1). Taxonomy (NCBI): domain Eukaryota; kingdom Metazoa; phylum Arthropoda; class Insecta; order Coleoptera; family Chrysomelidae; genus Callosobruchus; species Callosobruchus maculatus. The sequence goes on from CATOUR010000083.1 coordinate 6,861,439, forward strand.
GTACACTACTGTTTGTTACCCGCTCAGTCCATGATATCCTTAATATGCGTCTGTATAGCCACATCTCAAAAGCGTCCAAACGTGACACGGTCCGAGCTTTTAATGTCCATCATTCAACTCCGTATAATAATGTGGACAGTACATAGCATTTTTTGCTCACATTCGAATGGTTAAACTTGAATCTCGGTTGTAGAGTATCGTTTTCATTTTGAAAAAAATATTTCTGGCTATTTCGATTCTGCTTCTAATCTCTTCATCAATATCCCATTTATCATTCAGCATCCCAGATATTTAAACCTGTTTAATATTTCTACATCCTGATTGTCTATTTCTAATCTTACATTATTAATATTTTCAGTAAAAGAGCGACTATACTACCTTACTATGGTTTTTGTATTTAAATTGAAGAATGGTATGTTACTTACCCATTTTCTAGTGCTCAGTGGCCAAATCCACTCGTACAGTACAAGAAATATAAATGATTTTAATGTATTCAAAACAAACAAACAAAGCACTGCAACACCTTTGTTCCACAAATCAATGAGTGATTTAAAACGAAATTAAAAGAATATGTCTCAGAACGTTTTTAGTTTAATTTAAGTCTATTTAGATCAAATAATTTAGAGATGTTTGTAGCTTAGGTCTGCGGTAAAGTCAATTTTTGGGTTAGTGTTATCGGTGTTGTGTTATATAATCGCATCTTAGTATTTTTACTGTTTGTGTGTTTTCAGTTGTTTATTGGTTATCCTTTTAATACTGCATTGAGTTTATAAGGGTTTTATTTAAACATTTTTATACTGTTATGTCATGTGTTACCTTTTTATTAATATTATAGAACTGTTGTAGTAGGTTTTTCCTATTAAATAAAGCTATCTATCTATCTATTTAATCTAGAGGTGACCATAAATTTTGTTTTCTTTATGTTTGTTTTGAGACTACAAGATTGACTAACATTGTTGACTCTGTTCACTATGTACTGTAATTCCTCCTCATCGCTAGCTGGGAGCACCATATCGTCAGCATCTCGGATATTATTAATGTATTTGCCATTCACCTTTATTCCCATCTCCACATCTTCCAAAGATTCTTGGAATATGGACTCAGAGAATATAAGTTAAATAGCAATGGTGACAATATGCATACTTCTCTGATGCCTTTGAAATTTTGTATATCCGATGTTGACATGTTTCCGTTTTTTATATGAGGTGACTGATTCCAATATAAATTTTTAATAATACTTATGTCCTTGCCATCTAACCTGAATCGTTTGAGCAAATAGATCAATTTATCGTGTCTCACGACCTGCCTGTATTCGCAATACTTGAGGCAATATTATTGCGTGGAGATAACAGATAACCTCCCATTCCATTTTTGTAAGAACCCAAAAAGTTACTTCGTATTATCAGACAGAAAGTTCCTTCCTGGAACACCTCGATCTGGAACTTCCAAATGCTCGCCCATATGTATAACTGTGCGAGTTCTCAAACTTCACATTCTGGCACCAGTGCGCTGTGATAACGTTTCTTACTGCAACTTCGCAATGAAGTTTAAACTAGCAAAATTAATGATAATGAGTACGCGTCCTATAATGAAACTTCTGGAGGATGCAGTTGAAGTTTATCAAGTTCCTTCCGCGAAAGTTTTGTTTGTAGGAGTAGGAATCTGGCACACACGTCGTCGGATAAATCTGCCTCCAAAGATGTGTTTTCACGTGATTGATGTGGGGCTTAGAATGTTGAACTCCTGGCTAAAATTCATATATAGAAAAAACTCTCCTAAATTTGGATTATACAACCTCCTTCCTGAAGCTGTCGAGGCTCTCTCGCATGTTCTATTTAAAAGGTATATAGAAGATTTTGTCCTGAGAAAAGCGTTTTAACATCATCATCATCATACTCACAATGTCTTAACAGACATGTTGTGAACTCGTAAAATGCATTAAGTCGGAGCTAGAGTATTGCCGACACGAATATTATCAATCAATCGTTTTGAGAACTGTGGCTCGCCATCGTTCGCTATCTACTACCAGTTCAGTGGCGCTCTTGATACTCATATCCAGCAACTGTTTCGTCGCATCCACCCAGCGTGTAGGGGAACGGCCACGGCGCCGCCCACTCGGGGCGTGACCCTGAAATTCAAGTTTGTCCATATTATTGCTTCTGTGAATATTTCCGAAGAATGTAAGCGTTATCGTCGACACAATGGAGGATAGTCTCTTTGGATTACCGAGCTCATCCAGTACGGAAACATTAGTTCGATGAGCGGTGTAAGGAACTTCCAACATTCTCCTCCACGTACCATTTCAAAAGCATCTATGCGAGCTCGATCTGCCTTTTTAACAGTCCAAGTTTCCGAGGCATACAATAATATGGAGAACACAAGAGTCTGAACCACCGACATTTTGGTAGCTTTAGTGATGTTATGCTCACGCCATATTTTAGTAAGCTTTGTCATGGCCACACGTGCCTGTTGAATGCGCCGTTGAATTTTATTTTCTAGCTACCCAAATTGTCGCTCAAAGGACCGAGGTACACAAAACTACTCCACAACGGCCTATTGACTTTATTTCTCGATGATTATCATGCTTTCTCTATCTACGATCATAACCTTGGTCTTGTTGTAGTTAATACCAGGACCGTATGCTGCACTGTGTCGTTCTAAAATGTTTAGTAGAGCTACTAGTTCTTCCTGAGAAGCGGCAATAAGGTTTGTATCGTCAGCAAATGTAAAGTTGGATATTTTGCTTCCGTCAATATTTATGCTGCCATTCCAGTTGTCCAATACCTGTCTCATCACAAATTCAGAGTAAATGTTGAATAACATCGGAGATAATACACATCCCTGATGAACTCCTTTTCTGGCTGTTGTTTGACCCGACAGGTTTATTCAGTTGAAGTTAAACTATCTATCTATCTATCTACTGGATCACAAAGGGTTATGCGTAAAACTTTTTCATCATGCATACATTCACATACATAATTAGTGCTTTTTATACCATAGTGTAACTCAAAAATATTTTGTTATCATTAAGGACTATACATTACCCTAAATCGAATGACATTGGTGACATTGTGATCATCAAAGCGAAGAAGAAGTGCATCAATCTATACACGTAACGGGCAGCAATGTTTCAGATTCCATAGATATAGACATAATTTTGCCTTATTTGGCAGTTTCTCAGATTCGGCGTAACATACGAGTATGCATTTTTTTTAAGGTCAGCCTCCCGCAAAGGCTGAAAGCCTATGGCGCTATGGAAGCGCTGCGAGAGGATAAGTGTCGGTACGTTAGATTTGAAACGCTGTAAGCTGTAGCCGTCGGGAATCAAATTCCCGGCAGCTCATTCTACAGCGTCGAAGTTCTCCAAAAGAATGAATCAGGAGGAGATTGGTCCGGGGAGTAGAGACCTCCGCCTTCCGTGATAGAAACTGTAAAACAGAGGCAGATCATCCAACCTTCTTTGATGTTCCATGCTGTGGAGGTCCTTTGTGGGTTTAGGCGTATCGATTAGTCTAATTACTCTCATATAGGTCCCCACACATGGGAGCAATACTCCAAAGATGGTCGGATCTGTGCCTTGTAGAGCAGCAGTAATTGCTCTGGTGTATACAGCTTCCTACAGCAGAACAAAACTTCAAGCTTCTGGGTTGCCGTTTTAGCAATACTGACGACGTGATCATGCCAGGACATGTTATTGTTGATCTTGATCCCCAAAATCTTGACGGAAGGTCATTCGACTATTGGGTGACCCTCCATTTCCACAGTTGGTGAGCGAACGTAAGATTTCTTTGTCAGTGTTGTTGCCTGAGTTAAACTGTACTTTATCTACTAATCCCTACTCGATAATTGTTTTGATATCTATGTTGATCTGTGAGGCATGTTGCCGCCGCCGACGTACCGTCTCCTGGGATGAAAGTGGTTTGCCTGGTTCCATGCACAATATCATTGTACTGTCATCTGCGGAACTGTAGAGGGAATTGGATGTTATTTCCAGCAGTTCATCGATGTACAGCTGAAACAGTGTAGAGGATAGGACAGATCCCTGAGGAACACATCCGTTTATTGAAAAAACGTCTGATCAACAGCCTTCGACTACTACAGATGGAAAAAAACACAAAGGTGGCGTTTACATGTATCGTGAGGCCATAGATATTGTCTGTACAATTCGCAAAACTTCATTACGCAATCTGCGACTGTACATTTGAGCCACTGTGTACAGGGTGTTTCATAAGTTGGGACTTTTTTAATACAGCGGAAGGTACTAGACAAAATGAGTGTTTTTCCCTAGTAACATATAAACGAAATATTTAGAGAAAACAAGATACTGACTATTAGAGAAATTCTCAAATTTAAGTCCGTCTCTGGGTAATGGCTCATCATGTCATAATATCACAATAAACAAGGCAGGGCTAGTGGTGCCGATGCCGGTGAGAAAACACTAAAACAGGCAGTCATACGTCGCGTTGCTGTGGCATAGTGTACGAGAGTGCTTGACTTGTTACATATGACGATCGGACTTCAAAAACAACAACAATGGCGCACGCTCATAACAATAATGAACGGGTGGACATGATTTTAATGTACGGTGAGTGTGGTCAAAATACCGCTGCGGCTTCGCGAGTGTAAGCCGATCGTTTCCCTAACCGTACTCACCCTGCACCTCAATTTGTGTCGCTCGTGCAAAGAGCTAGAGACACAAGATGTCTGAATCCACATCGTGGTAGACAGCTGGAAAGCCTAGAAAACCTCGTATGGTCCAAATTGAAGAAGACATCGTAAATCGTACTTTTACCTGTAAGACGCCTGCGACAGGACCGCACTTACAAATTCATAGCAATCAAATCGTGAGTACTTGCTTGATTTTTTTTACTGTTTTGCTGCTGGTTCACCGTGCATCAGCTTTGCCGTTTCAAGGGCCGTTGCTTCTAAAGAGGAAAGTCGCAACTTTTAGAACACCTTGTATACACAAGGTGCATCCTGAGTTGTCCGCTGAGATTGTTTATCCTGTCTTCTGGCCGATATTAAACGAAAACACCCTCCGGGAATTCGACGCGTCGTCTTTTTTCCTCGCGACTGCTTCTCCTGCCTCCACGCTAGCAGTATATTGCTTTTATTGTCTCGTCCATCTCTCCAGATATCGAAGCCCGTTTAATAAAATGCAAACGGAAGCTGTTTGTTTCAACCCGCAGACACTTTCCGCTATCGACACACCATTACCGTTCTATTTTCTCTTTGGAAAACGGATTCGAGTGGGTTGACTTATTTGGGAGTCCGAGAATATTTAAGAGTTCATTGTGAAAAATGTTTGCGGGAATTATTCAATTCAATTCAATTGACTTATTGGTTCTATATAAGTCCATTTAAGGCATATAACGTGTCAAAAGAAAAATAGTATATAGTACATACACACAATAAAACAGATATGTATATAAATGTATACAGTTAAGGGTCTAGGGTATAGCGCGCGAAATTGAGAATCGAAGAAAATACGTATTCCCGTGTTAGCGAGGAGGCGTGGCCTCCTGTCCCCTTTATCCAGTATGTGTGTCTAAGACGAGGGGAGGTAAGTCCAAAAGTCCAAAGGTAAGGTCAAAAAATCCAAAAGTAGAGTCCAAAAGTCGCCATAAAAACGAATTTCGCATTTCGAACCCCTTGACGTTACCTTTAGACTTACAGTAATGACTCAAAAAGCTTGCGCTTTCACTTTGGTGGCCATGTTTTGATATTGTTTCTGGTTATTAAATTACAGATATTGGAAGAATGCATGATTTTACATTGCGAATTTTTTGTACACTAAAAGTTTTTTTTTTTAAATTGCTCTGATATGTCATTCACTAAGGTCACTTTATGAAATACTGTCTATAGAGTTTGAACAACAAGTGAGCTCTACTGGAAACGGTAATCCGTATTTTAACGTGGCAAATACATATGTATAAAAGTGTGTAACCAGGCCCTTAACGGCAACCCATTTAATTGCGGAATAAATACAAGAATCATAAATATATCACAGTACTGTTACAAGTCTTTAGTTCGATTGGGCAAGAAAACACTTGTACGGATTCAACTATTTATTTGCGAACTATATACACTACGCCTAACCTAATACTTAACAGTCTAATTTATTTACAGTCACTGAGTCACTACACTAATTTATATTTGTCCTTCACTTCACTAATTTGAGTCACAGTACATTTATTTTCATACGCCACCGGTGTATCGCTGATTACGACTGCTGCACTAAACCGCCGTACAATAACAAAGACAAGTAGGGTCACTCTAAGCCCCGCCCCCAATGTTGCCTTTCCAACTCTGCCCTCGGATACTACGCAAGCTGGCGGATCACTGGCAGACTCTGGCACCCGCTGATTCCGAGCAGTAGCCGAACGCTAACAGCTGTGGTTTACAGGGTCGGTCCACCTAACACCACCTAACACGCGACACGGTGCACGGGATACAATCGGTCGGATCTACCGGGGTGCCTAAATAAGTAGTGTGTAATTGAGCGTTTTGCGCGTATTTCACAAAAAATGCCGGCGACATGCTCTATAAGTGGCTGCAATAGCACAACGTTAAACTCGAAAAGTGGTAAAGACGTGTTTCTATGCGGTCTCATTAATTTTGATTTTTCTCTGGTAAAAAAGCCGTACAAAATTGGTACAGTAGTCGGTTGCAGTCACTAAGTGCACTGTGCGTGTGTTATTGTGCGTTTGTGAAGAAAATGATTGTTCAGAGCGGCTGTATCTAACGTTTACGCAAGTGTCCGTAATTGGTCTTAACATAAGGATCCTTATCGCCTGTGCTGCCTAACAAATTCTTACCTCTGAATTGGATGTGCAGCGGACACTTGCGAATTCCGCCTAAGTAAACATGACTGGCGTTCCCGAAAAACCGATGAGTCAACTCACTACTACAGACCTACTGAAGCTGATTCGTGAAGCAAACGAACAACAGACTGCCCAAATAAAGCAAGAGCTCACAGCGTCAATTCAGCAAATAGCCCAGACGGTTGCTGATACCAGTACAGAACTTAAAAAACTTGACACTAAAGTACAGCTCCTGGAAAGGCGATTGAGAAGGAACAACATCGTTATATTTGGACTCAGTCTTCTGAACAAAGCTAATTTACTGGAGGAAGTTATAAACAAATTAAATAACCTGTTGAAGCTCACTATTACCAGATGTGATATAAACAACATATATCTGGTTGATAAAGAGAAAGACAAATCTCCAATAATATTGGAATTCATATCCCTGCTAAAAAAACAAGAAGTGTTCAAACATGTTGCGAAATTGAAGGGTAGTGGTATTTCTATAGCCAATGATGCTTCATATCACGACAGACAAACCGTGAAGATCTTAATCCCTCATTTAAAGGAAGCTAGAAGACAAAACCTTCCAGCAAAAATTAAAGGACTGAGTCTTGAAGTTAACGGTCAGCTGTACTCTGCTGAATAGCTGAAAAACTTGGAGAATATAACCGACAACGAAGAGTCAGAGGAAGAGCAAGCTCCTGAGAACCCATCGGAGGGAAAGTCTACACCATCAGTGCAAAAGAGAAAACGCTGCAAGGTGCATTACAGTCCAAAGACCAGAAGTGGTAAGGGACCAAAGTAAAGGAATTGTGCAGGTCAGTGATCCTAATCCTATCAGTTCGTTGTTAACTAAATTAGGGGGAATTAGCAATAGCCCTGTCGACTGTTTGTCGTCTTTCTTTATTGTTTAGTTTTTTTTTTTTGTTAATAGGTACTAGTGGACGCTACTTTTAATAATTTACCTGATAAATTTTCGTTACCTGCTTATATTATATTCTACATTATTGCGTAAATTAGTTTTAAGGCGATTATTCTTTTCTTTCTCTGCTGGAAAATTGTGTGGAATTCCTACGTTTACTTGTAAAAACTGCTAAGCACTTGATTTTGTTTATTAATTTTCTTTGTATATTGCTAATTATTAATGATAGACACAATACATGATGAGTTTTAGAGTGGGACATTTAAACATAAGGTCACTAATGCCTTCGATCAATGATCTGAGGCACATCATTCAAGAGCAAGGCTATGACATATTTTGTATATCCGAAACCTGGCTCAACAGTAGAATAGATAATAGGGCATTAGATATTGATGGTTTCAAGTTGTTTCGGAAAGATCGCGATTTTAGAGGAGGAGGTGTATGTATTTATATCAAACATTTTTATGCAGCATATATGCTTGATGGGCTTGATAATTCTATAGAACAATTGTGGATTAAAATAGTTATCAATAAAAAACGTTTTGTGGTTGGTACAACCTACAGACCACCTTCTGCTGATATTTCTGATTATTTGTCTATTTTTGAAGATACTTTAGGTATAGTTAGTATGGATGCAGACTTTATTATCTGTTCAGGTGACTTAAACATAAATTTGTGCGACATTGAAAACAGCCATGTAGATAATTTATACTCAATACTAAATTCTTTCAATATGAAGCAAATCATTGATCAACCAACACGCATTACAATGAGTACGACTACTTTGATTGACTTGATGATGGTGTCGAAGAATTGCGACATTACTGAGAGTGGCACTTATAATGCTGATTTATCAGACCATCAGTTAGTATATTGTAAAATTCATAAACTTGGTAGAAACACGGAACCTAAAATGGTTACTGTCAGAAATTTTAAGAACTTCGATTCTGACCGTTTTCAGTACGACTTGACGAGGATTCCGTTTTTTGGTATATATGATACTGATGATGTCGACCTAAAAGTTTATATTTTGGAAGATAATCTAGTTAAACTCTTCGATATCCATGCACCAAAGATCACTATAAGATGCACTAAGCCGATAGCACCTTGGTTCACTAATGTAATTGAAATAATGATAAAAATGAGAGACAATGCGTTAAAAAAATTTAAAAAAGACAGAAGTATCGCTAAGTGGGAATTTTACAAAAAAATGCGGAATATTACAAGTAAGGCCGTGGAAAGGGAGAAAAAAGCTTATATGGAATTCAAATTACGTAACTGCAGTCACAGGGACCGTTGGAGGATACTGAAGTCTAACAATATCATTCCAGATAAAAAAAATAAGTTATCTATACCAGAACACCTGCATAACGTAAATGAGATTAATGAATATTTTACAAAGTCACTGCCTGCTTTGGCTCCTGCTGACCGTTTGCTACAGAAGTATGACACTAATACAGTCTTCCCTGATTCCTTTTCGTTTAAAACTGTAGAAGATCACTTAATCCTCAGGATTCTAAAAGAGATCAAGAGTAAATCGACAGGCAATGATGGACTAAATATTATGATGATTGAACTATGTTTTCCTCGCATCCTACTATTTGTGAAACACATCATAAATTTCTGTTTATTGAATTCAGTTTACCCCTCCAGCTGGAAAAAAGCAATAGTAGTTCCACTGCCAAAGAAATCTGATATTGAGGAATATAAAGATTTAAGAGCTACAAGTATTTTGCCGGTGTTGAGTAAATTGTTTGAAAAAATTATTTCGATGCAGATAAGAGAACAACGAACCTCGAAGTGTTAACAAGAATGAACACCCGTGCACACTTAACTGGAACACTTAAAATAAGGAAGACAGCTTACCTCGGACACATAATGCGGCATAAGGAGTACGAACAACTGCAGCTCATTATAGAAGGCAAAATCGAGGGAAAACGCAACATAGGCAGAAAAAAGAAATCATGGTTACGAAATATAAGAGACTCGACCCACACCGACGGAAACACTCTTATACACCACGCCTTGGACAGAGAATCGTATGCCATATTAACCGCCAACCTCAACAGAGACGGCACTTAGGAGGAGGAGGAGATAAGAGAATATATAGATGCAAAAACAGTTTTACCAGAAATTCAATCTGGATTTAGGACAGGTTATAGTTGCTCAACTGCACTTTTAAAAATCACTGATGATATCATCAGTGCTAAAGATGCTGGTGAGTATACTCTTTTAGTATTGTTGGACTTCAGTCGTGCCTTTGACACCATAAATCACTATTTACTTTTAAAAATACTGAAATCCATTGGGATGGCTCGGAGCACTCTTACTTTCTTCAGCAACTATCTCAAAGATAGGCAGCAGCGAGTGGTCTTGAATAGAGAATCTTCAGTTTTCATGAATATCACAGCCGGAGTACCCCAAGGTTCCGTGTTGGGCCCCCTGTTATTCGTCATCTACACAAGTCAATTGGTACACACCCTTAGATATGCTAAGCTACATCTATATGCAGATGACTCGCAAATCTACCTTTCATTTAAGAAAGATGAAGTACATACAATGTGTAATAGAATGAATCAAGACCTCAACAGCTTTATAAATTTAGCCAAGGATCATTGTTTGATAAATAATGCCGAAAAATCAAAAATGTTGTTGTTTGGACCTAAGGTGCGTAATGATGATTTAAAATCTCAGATCGACATAAGGATTGCTAATGTGAGTATTCCTATAACAGAGCAAGCTAAAAGTCTTGGAGTTATTTTAGATAGTGATTTAACCTTTAAAGCTCATATAAATGAACTGTTGAAAAAAACTTATGCAGCTTTAAAGCTAGTATATATAAACCGAAATTACCTTTCGATAAACAGTAAGATAGTTCTTTGTGAAAGTCTAGATCTTTCGATCTTAAACTATGCTGATGTAGTGTATGGACCGCACCTCAATTCTATTTATAAAAAAAAGATACAAAAAGTGCAAAATTCATGTTTAAGGCTTATTTACGGTATCCGTCGACCAAACAGCGTCTCTCACAAGTTGATTGAAACAGGGTGGCTACACATGCACAACAGAAGGTTACTGCATGCAGCTTGTCTGTTTCACAGGTTAATTAATCTTAGGCAGCCTATGTAACTATATAGAAAAATAAAATTTAGAACCGATGTACACACTATAAATATAAGGTTTAAAGGTCTACTTACTCCACCTAAGTTCCGGCACGAATATTTTAAACGAAGTTTTAGCTACCAAATTTATAGTGTGTACAACGGAATCGCAAGTGAATACAAAATATTGGACGTTTCGTGTTTTAAAAAACAGTTTAAGAGTTCATTGTTCAGAAAACAAAATAACTAATTAAAAAAAAGCATAAACATTTGGTTATGTAAATAGGACGTATAGCTAAAATATCTATTTATGAAACTCATTATGTATTGTGTATATATGGGTGGGTGTGCGTGCGTGTGTGTTTATGTATATGGATCATTCGTTATATTATATAGTATTTAGTATGTAAAGGGTCAAGTGGTAGAACAGAAGTGCATCACCTATGGTGTACGGCTGAACTTCGCCCATTCGTCATCTACATTTCTTCTTTTTATTTAAATTTACTGCTATTGTATGTAATTTATATGGATGACGAATAAAGACGTTTATTATTATTATTATTATTATAAGGCATTAACAATATTAGCACCACTATTAGCAAAATGATCATTAAGATGATTTACAATTTCTAATTTATTGTGTACTTCCTTGTAGGTCCTTGATCATACCATCAATCTGTGTTTTACTTGCTTTATTATTGACAAGCCTATTTACAAAGCCCCATTGTTTTTTTTATATTTGTGCCTAATAATTCTCATTGATTTTTAAAGTATCTGTTTTTAATACTTCAGTTGTATTATTGACTTGATTCTTAAGTTTTTTTAAATTCATTTTCCAAGTTCGTGTTTCCCGGTTCTTTAACTTTTTGTTTATAGATTTTGACTCGGTTTTCAATCATTTCGAGAATTTCTTGATTTATCCAGTCGTTATTTTCACGTATCTTATACGTCTTTTGGAATTCCGAATCTTTTTTACAAGAAGTGATTAATTCAATTAGTTTCTGAAATGACTAAACTTCCGTAGTTTGAATATTCTTTTCAAATTTTGAGATGAATTTTTTATGATCTATTCTGTTTACTTCTTTTCTATGTTTTGTCGCAAGTACTTTTGTGTTTACACTTAAGGTTATTGACAGCAAATTATGAATGATCAGACTTTTACTGTTACCTACTACTTGAATCGTACATTTCAAATGACTACGTCTATCTGACAAAACATGATCTTTAATACTCCTTGAGCTATTTGCCACCCCAGTAGCTGCATCTGCAGTTATTGTCTTGAATGGTTTATTGAATAATAAATTATATTCTATCTATACTATAGAATTCATTTCTATTGACCCCCGTATAAGTAAAGTAAACGTCGACCGTTGACGTCGACAATAAACGCACAGTATAAGGTATTATAGATGAGTCCGCCCGAGGAGAACCCCTCTCAAATCGAGGCGGCTCGCATTTGTGAGACTCACATCAGTCGGCACGGCGAGTGACCCTACTTGTCTTTGTTAATGTACGGTGACTGAACCAACACTGTTAACTATCTCTCCGTGAACTCCTATGCACCTTATATTCGATGCCTGCCGCCGCCGCGATCCATCGCGGCGCTACCGTCGTTCTGGAAAGCTTCTCCAACATTCGCAGCCGCTTTTCTCGAAAGGGACAGGGCCGGACCGGTACAGTACTATATTATGTCATTGAAATACCCTTCCATAGTAGAGTATACCTTTTGAAGAAGGAAGTTTCTCAATTTTCTCTTTAAATCTAATTCAGGAAGCATTCTGACGTTTTTCTGAAGTTTGTTCCAAATTTTTATTACTGAATAATCAACCCTTCTCTGTATATAAGTAAACTTTGACAATACTGTTTTCAGATTATTTTTCGATCTAGTGGCGTAAATGAATGTAATGAGCATCAATGTCTCTACAATATACAGACCGAAAACAGTTAGAATTTCGTGATCCTTAGAAATTTTCCTACAACTATCTGTAGGCTTCATTCTGAAAATGCCTCTAAGAATTCGTTTTTGGAAAATTAGTATGCGTTTAACATCAATTGAATTTCCCCAAAAAATAATCCCGTAGGATACTCTCGATTGCATATAAGAATAATACGCAGTTAATGCTGTTTTTATATTCACATGCATAGACAAAACTCTCTCAAGGCATACGCATAATCTGATAGCTGTCAGAGCGAATGAAACTATCTCAAAATGGCGTCACTGATGTCAGATATTTGCAACACGTCATCACAAAAGAACCAACCGTGAGTAAGACAGCTGATTGCTTGTTGAGTCGTGGCAATAGGCTATCTTTTTTCTCTCCTCTATCTTCGCTTTTATCTTTTCATTTCTGTGGCCCTACATCTCCCGTCCCCAGGGTACTCACAAGGATCAGGGTAATTCGGGTTTACAGTTGTAGTGAGCAACAGGTCACTGTTAAAACCGATACCAAATTTCGAAATAGCCAAAGTGATGAAGACGTCTAGTGGTGGAATTTAGAACCCAATGTTGTATGTGTGCCCATGGTAACCTGATTCTTTTAGCATGCATGTGTACCAACTCAGAGAGAATTAAATCAAAACACAGAAATGTTATGATATGGTTTTTTTTATTATTTGTTTCTTAACATTTGTTTTGTATTTATTCATGAGTGCTGAGTGTTTATGGTATGGTTTTATTACTTGATTCTTGTATTTATCAAATCATGAGTGCTTTGTGTTTCATATATTTTACTGGTGACGTATTTATATTGATATGTTGAAATATACGATTCAAAGATGTCAAGAACAGATGTCTAATAGTGGTAAACTGGCTCTTGTTAATGATATTGTATAATACAGAAATGGTTATAAACATTCACAGTCTAAATGATAAATAATGACAATAATACATGGTGGGCTAGGTCTCTGTTCAACGTCAGGGAGGGAAATGTGGACAGAATGTGGAAAAATGTAGAATATCAGCATATACAAAATCAAAATAAATATAACCAACACACACAACACATAAAGGAGTAAATAAAGGAAGTAAATGGGATAGGGTATATAAAATACAAGCATAGCATCGCAAGCATAGCAGCATAGCAAGCATAACAGCATAGCAAGCATGGTATCTAAGCACATAAATAGATCAATAAATAAATATAAACAATAAACAACATATAAAAGGGCTGGTTAGAGGAAACGTATGGTTTGTGAACGCGTGAGCTTTGGTAGGTGATAGGCCGTCCCGGGGACAGTCACCTTGGTTTCCACAACCATAAAATAAATATTGTATATACATAGAGGATCAGTAAAGGTTGAAATAGATACACCTAAATAAGACAGAGTTGTCTCTGTTCACCATCAGCCTGCAATCCATCAGGACCTAATACCTAGAGTAGACGTAAATCAGAGACCCAACATCATATAAAGTCGTCTTAAAAACCCGGATCTTACTTTGTCAAACACTTTAAATATTGTAGCCAGTCCACATTAGTTGATAATATAAACTCAAAAGACAACATACCTGCAAATATTCGTGAAAAAGACTCCAAAATGCATTGTGTAAAAGTAGGGTGACTCAATTCTCCCTGTTTGCAGAAACAACCCCCGCTCGTAATAATTAAACAAACTATGGCAACCATTACCACGCCCCACTACTTTATTCAAGTGACAAAACCCAAAAGCATCACAGAACTGTAGCTTTGAGTCATAGATTGAAAATGACTATGGAACTATTTGCTGTATGAAAAGTCACTCATGATCTGACGAATAACAAAATATCTGAACAATATAATATGATGTAGTAATAGACAAATAAATTACTTATCTGAACTTCATCAAATGACTACACTCATACACTTAGATCTTACAATTTTTAAAATCATCCTTCGATGCCGTCAATGTCAAACTTCGGTCACGTGACCGCTAAAGGTGCGTTCTAACGTCTGGCAGCCAGGAGCGCGTTCCGGATCACCACACAGTTTATCATTCAATTACAAATAATGACGTATTATATTGCTGCATTTTTCACATTACAACCCGAAGTAAACCTGAAATATTTTTGTACGCTACATTTACAGCAACCCATTTTAGCGATTTGACGGGTGCTTTGGAGAACCATTTATAGGTATCAAAATAACGTTCATTTCTGGTGTAAATGGCCCAGAACCGATTCGGTAGCCGCTTGTTAATCTCCTTAAATTACGGCAGAGATGAAATAACAATCGGGAATGATTTAGCTGGCGCTCCTTCCAACTCCTGTGATGTATGCGGTCCTGTTGGAGCGAGGTCGGCGCCAAAAACAGGACCGCGGGCACCGTTCCAGCTCTTTTGGAAATCCGGTAAACTCCCACTCGCAGTGGCGTACGGCGCACAGTGGGACCAAATCCAAAAAAGCTGGCCAAAAGTCTAAAAATCAAGTATTATATATACAGGGTGAGTTTTTAGTTCCGGCTCGGTCGATAACTCCACTACTGTAGAAGACAGCGAAAAAAGTTGTATATAAAAGTTGTATCCACGAATATGCTCCTTGCTCAGAAGATATTTTGATTTATACAGGGTGATCTATAACTACGTGGTGATGCAAACATGCATTTTTTTAAATGACATGCCCTATATATTATTCCATATTCAAATTTTACTAATGATTTCCGTTCTTCCAATATAGGATATTGCTACATTATACAGGGTATTTTAAAAGTTATGACCATTTATATATCCAAATCGCTGTCAAACGAACGTACTGTATCTCAAAAAGTAATCGATCGAAAATTATTTTTTTTACACGGAAAGATTAACAATAACCTCTGGTTTTAAAATCGGCTGTAAAAAAGCCCACGATCCATATTTGTATCAGGGTGATGTAGAATGCAAAATCTAGATTTTCTCTTTTTTTTAAATGTAAATCCCTATATTTTATTATACCAACGAATGGCTTTTAATATGCTCTTTCATATTTGTCATATTTATTTTGAGAAAATACTACCAAATTTTATTTTTGCTTAACAAACAGCTGAAATATAAGGCCATAATAGTACTTGATCAAGTCAAAGTATTGAAATAACGAGATAATATAGGTCAAGTGTGCTGAGGAAACAATGTTATAGACATCATGCATAATTATCAAGCAGATCTCTCAGGTATGCTATGAAATATTAAACGGCACATTCCAAATAAAACGATTCTTCAATCTTTCAAACGCATTAGTTTTAGAGTGCCTCCGATCTGGATATTTCTGTTCATAGGTGATATATTCTAGAGGCAAGAAGGCAATTTCTCAAAGATTCTCCTAAATACCCTCAATGGAAAAATTAATTTTTAATGTTGGTTTTTCACACAGTACGGAATTATTGAGTAGGTTATGAAAACTGTCAATTATCCAAAGCCCACCTGATAAATCTGCTTGATAATTATGCATCACGCTTACAAAATTGTTTCCTCGGCATACTTGACTTTATTATTTCGATGATTTAGGGTTTTGACTTCATCAAATACTATCGTGACCTTATAATTTAGTTGTTTGTTAAATAAAAAACAAATTCGGTAGTACTTTCTCAAAATAAATGAATTTCAGTACACAAATAGAAGCTATATTTTAAATTTACTAAAAAATCGAAATATCTCGGAAACTGATTTACGTAGGTACAACAAGTGCTATAAAAAGATGAAAGAGCATATTAAAAGCAATTCGTTGGTATAATTAAATATTGGGCTTACATTTAAAGAAAGAGAGGAAATCTGGATTTAGCATTCTACATCACCCTCTATACGGATATGCGTCGCGGGCTTTTTTTATAGCCGATTGCAAAATTAGAGGATATTTTTAATCTTCCCATGTAAAAAATAATTTTTGATTCATTACTTTTTGATATACAGTACGTTCGTTTGACAGCGATTTGGATACAAAAATGGTCATAACTTTTGCAATACCCTAATGTTATAATACCTCATATTGTGAGAAGAGAAATTATTAGTAGAATCTAGATATGGGATAATATATAGGGTGTCTCATTTAAAAAAATACATGTTTGCATTACCACAAAGTTATGGATCACCTTGTATAAATCAAAATATTTTCTTATCAAGGAGCATATCCGTGGCTACAACTTTTATATAAATTTTTTTTCGCTATCTTGTACAGTAGTGGAGTTATCGACCGAGCCGGTACTAAAAACTCACCCTGTATATTGTCTCAAGCCCCTTCTACCATCAAACGGTGTAGGGGTGAGTAATGCACTTATTTCTCACAATAAACTATTTCACGTTACCGTTTTTTATCCATGGCCACTCTTCTAGCACTTGACACCGTGAGTCCTTTGTCCTCAGTGGCACTCTGCACTGCCTTATCCCATGATGTAGTCGGTCGCCCTCCTCTTCTGCTCGGTATTGTTTTACTTTCCCAGACCTTTCTGTCTTGTCTATTGATGTCCATCCTGCACATATGCCCGAACCACTTCAATTGGTTCCGTTCTATTAAATTACATACTGACTCTATTCCTAGTTCGTTTCTAATACCCTCGTTTCTAATTCTATCCAACCTTGTTACCCCTTTAATCTTCCGGAGGAATTTCGTTGCCATTGCCTGCAGTTTTTGCTTCATACTTCCTGTTAGTACCCACGATTCTGAAACCCATAACAGTACCGGTATGTTTGTAAAAGTTTTTGACCTACTATGATGAACTTCAGTTATTTTTTGTAGGGTAAGGTCATTTAAACAAAAACTCCTTATTTTCCTATCTGCAACGTTTCGACTTATATTAAGTCATCCTCAGGGGACCCACGTGGCTGCGCGATGAACAGCGTCTGCCTTCGATAGTGGGGCAGCAGCAGCCTTGTGCGCGGTTAGCGCTTGGGCGGGTAACTGTATATACACAGGGCATTCAGCTTCGACCGTGTTGGTGTCGTCCGCACAAGCGCTGAGCGGAGCATCTTACGCGGCCGGCACTTTGGATGATCGACCGGAAGGACCGGACGGGTGACCCCCGTCGGACCGTCCGGGATGATGGTGTAATCATTCCAACGGTGCTGGCCGTGCACCGTCCCCCCTCTGGGAAGTCATAGTACAATAGGCCTTAAAGGCTTAAGTGCTGACGCTTAAGTCATCCGCAGGTAACAGAAAAACGAAGTTTTCATCGTTTGTATGGTAATAATATAAGTCGAAACGTTGCAGATAGGAAAATAAGGAGTTTTCATTTTAAATGACTTTACCCTACAAAAAATAACTGAAATACCGGTATGGTCTTGTACACTTTTAGTTTGGTGGAAATTGACAGTTCTTTTTTACCGAAACAGGAGTCCTTCAATGCCCAGCACAACTTGCCAGCAGCGCTAACCCTCTCGTTCAGGTTATAAAAAACAACAATAACAAAATCAAATAATTGATCTAAAATTTCTTACTCAGGAGTTTTTGAGGTCGCTGATTACGAATTTAATGTCAGACCTACTAAATTTTACCCCTTCTCCCCTAATTCACCACCCCTTGCATGAAATACCCCATATTTGACACCGTACTTTAATCACGCATCATTTTCAAGGTTTTCGGGGTGACTGATTACGAATCTGAGATCAGAATCGTTTTTCTCAGAATGACATACTCAATAGGGTGAACATAACCTCTCCAAGGAGTGAAAAACTCCAGTAAATGATACTTAAAACAGTTTACTCGGGCTTTTTGGGGTCGCTGATCACAAATTCTTCATGTGAATAATAAAAAACTGTTTAATATAGCGCCAAAAATCTGGACCGTGGGCAACGTTCCAGCTCTTTGGGAAGCCGGTAAACTCCCATTCGCAGTGGCGTACGGCACACAGTGGGACCAAATTCAAAAAAGCTGGCCAAAGCTCTAAAACTCAAGTAATTGATCTGAAATTTCTTATTCAGGGGTTTTTGAGGTCGCTATTCACGAATTTAATGTCAGACCTACTGAATTTCACCACCTTCTCCCCTAATTCACCACCCCTTGCATAAACTACCCCATATTTGACATCGTACTTGAATCGCGCATCATTTTCAAGGTTTTCGGGGTAGCTGATTAACAATCTGGTATCAGAATCGTGCTTTCCAGAATGGCGTACTCAATATGGTGAACATAATCTCTCCAAGGAGTGGAAATCGTAAATGATGCTTAAACACTTTACTCATGTTAAATAATAAAAATATAAATTGATTTGATCTCAATGTCAATGTCACTCGGACATCCCATCCATATTTTACGTTCAAATTACGAAATCATCCAAAAATTATAGAAGAGAATGCCCTGCTGCTGAGAATGGATCCATAGCAGATCAAGTAGAAGAAGAAGAAGAAGCAAATCATTGAAAAGCGAACAAATATAATGGTCCAAAGAGAGACAGCAGTGAAATTAGGTAAGACAAAATGTTAGTGCATATTTTCAATACCAATACCTCACACAAGGCATAGCCTTCGAGGTGGTAATATTTGTATTCTTCAGTACAAACAAATGAAATGAAATGTCTTTAGGGATGGCTGATTACAAACCCTCCATCAGAATTATAAAAAATTGTTTAATATAGCCCCAAAAACAGGACCGTGGGCAACGTTACAGCACTTTTGGAAATCCGGTAAACTCCCACTCGCAGTGGCGTACGGCGCACAGTGGGACCAAATCCAAAAAAGCTGGCCAAAAATCTAAAAATCAAGTTATTGGTCTGGAATTTCTTACTCATGGGTTTTGGAGGTTGATGATTACGAATTTAATGTCAGACTTACTAAATTTCTCCCCCTCTTCCCCAAATTCACCACCCCTTGAATGAAATACCCCATATTTGATATCGTATTTGAATCACGCATCATTTTCCAGGTTTTCGGGATCGCTGAATGTGGTATCAGAATCGCGCTTTTCAGAATGGCGTACTCAATATGGTGAACATGACCTCGCCAACGAGTGAAAAACTTCAGTAAATGATACTTAAACATTTTACTCGGGCTTTTAGGTGTCGCTGATTACAAATCCTATATCAGAATAATAAAAAACGGTTTAATATAGCGCCAAAAACAGAAATATTTCACTCGAGTTTTTAGGAGTCGCTGATTGCAAATCCTTCTTCAGAATTGTAAAAAACTGGTTGGTAGCCCTAGAGGAGAGTCGCCGTTCGAAAATCGAAAAAATCCAAAGGTTTATAAAAAAAAAGAAAATTGAGCAAAGCTTTTGGTTCTGAATCAGCATAAAGCTCGTGTGTTGATCACGGATTTTGCCTCTGTTTTGAATTTTGCTGTGTTTAAATTAGGTGAAAAATTTTGAATTCCGCGCAGATCTGCATGTTCATCAAATATTTGAAAAAAAAATGTGATGCTGCAGGGCCAATCTGAGTTCGCCATTGGATTCAGCGGTAAATTGTATACAAGAAAGTAACATTCCTAAATTAGGTATGAGAGTCGCCGCTCAAAAATCGAAAAAGTCCAAAGGTACCCCCTTTGTTAAAAAAAGAAGATTCGAGCACAATTCTTGGTTTTCATTTAGGACAAAGACTCGCGTGTTGATCACCTACATGTGAATATAGGCTACGCACTTCTAAGGGTCTAGGGTATAGCGCGCGGAATTGAGAATCCAAGAAAATACGCATTCCCGTGTTAGCAAGGAAGCGTGGCCGCCTGTTACTTTGCTCTAGTGTGTGTGTCTTAGATGATGGAGGTAAGTCTAAAATTCGAAAGGTAAGGTCGAAAGGTCCAAAGGTCACCATAGAAATTAATTTCGCATTTCTAAGCTCCTGACGTTACCTTTAAGCGTACAGTAATGATTCAAAAAGCAAATTGAAGAAGAAAGCTTGCGCTAAATCACTTCGATGGCCTTGTTTTGATATCGTGTTTGGTTGTTAAATTACAGACATTTGAAGAATATATGATTTTGCGTTACGAGTTTTTTTGCACGCTAAAAAACTTTTTTGAAAAAATTGCTCCGAGATGTCATTCAGTAAGGTCTCAACTATAACTTTCTGAAATACTGAGTCTGCAGTTTGAAAAACAAGTGAGTTTTGCTTTACATGGCAATTACGTATGTCTAGATGTGTGTACCCAGACCCCTTAAGCTAAATATGTCTTCGGCTTAGGTTTTTGGCCTTTAAGCTTAAGTTGAAATTATGAATGACAGTGGTAGAATTCTAATTTTTGGGACAAGGTCTACCTAAGATTAAGTCTCAGTTAAGCAAGCCTGCGCAAATGGCCACTAGTGTTCTTATTTTTCCGATAGGTACGCAAAATGCTAACAATTTGATAATTTATTAATTCCTAGAAAACGCTAAATCACAGCCTACTTGGGCTAAAGTAAATAAAAGATAAAGCTTCCATCTTTCATTCTGTGTATTATAAAGTTCTACCTTTGAAAGAGGTTATGATGATATATTTTCCTAAAGAGAGCCGTCACTTGACCTAGACATTTATATACCTATTGTTAGTTATGCAGCCCGGAAACGGCAACCATCACCCTGTTTTTTTTATTTATGTTATTGACTCTGATCTGAGATCAACTGGCCAGTTCTATTTTGGATGGACATCTATTTTTTCTTAGTAATACGAACATTGTTTTATTTTAGTTATAGTTGTAAGTTATAGTGTCAGTTTTGGTTTTTGTGTGCAAAAGTTATATAATAGTTTGTATGCACAGTTGTTTTCACTAGCTAGTATAGAGATCATATTGGCAGGTAACGGAATATAGTTTGACAATCTGTGATACAGGTCTGTTACCTCATTGCTGATCAATTGGCATTCTAATATACAGTGGTGAGCAGTACCAATCTCTCCACATCTGCAGTGAGGGTCATCGTCTACCCTATTCTAGTTTTGTGTTGAGGGCTTAAGCAATGACCACACCTCAATCTGCAAAGTGTTATCACAAGTGGTCTAACCGTTGCTCTCTTAAACCAGGGTTCTGTTCTTATGTTCTGCTGGATCTGTTTGTATATCGTTCCGGATGGATTTCTATGGTAGCGTTCACTCCACTTTTTTTTCAGGTTCTTGTTTAATTTACTGTTCAAGTCACTGTAGGGAATTTTGAAATTCCTCATCAATATTCCATCTGTAGTCGCCATCTTTGCTAGTATGTCGACTGTGTCGTTTTGAGGTATACCTGTATGTCCTTTAATCCATACAATTTTTACATTTTAACCCAAATTGTTGTGTCTGTAAATCAATTTCGCTATGTTTGAGATGATATGGTTGAAAGCCGGTGAAATTCTCAAATGCTCTAATCTCATAGCTGCATCACCCTGTATAAGAGCAGTTCATCCGTACTTCCACAACCTGCTGCGGATTGCTCGTGTTTGGGTCGTGGCCGTGACTGAAACAGCAGGCAACACGGCGAGTGTGGGTCAAGGTCATCTGAAATTCGGCATCGGGGATAGCGCCGCGTTTCGCAGTCAGAATGTCGATATATAAGTATTCTTCCGGTTGACGAAGTGCCCTGCAATTCCTTCTCCTCGATATCCAATATATCTGCCCGGAAAAGGGACTGCTCTCAAGAAATAATGAGTTCAGATGCAAGGTTCCTTAGAAAATTATCTGCCGCACAAATAGTTTCGGAAATAATGAGGTATCCGAGGAGGCATCTTATCAAAATGCGAGAGCGAGAGAGAGGGAGAGAGAGAGCGTGTGAGTGCATTTCTAGCTAAAGATATATTTTGATGTCGTGTTGTTGGAACTATAGCTCTAAAAATGGCGAATGCAAGATGTACATTCATCATTTATAGGTGTTTTACAATTTGACATAAGTTAACCCTTATAGGCCTCATTGTGCAGTACAGATGAGTTCTGGATCTATAGAAACATTTGGCTAACGTGCTCTAAAGTTTTGGCAAAATTTAGATATATTTCTGTTCTGTAATGTTTCTGATGGGTTCTTGAAGTGAAAATGTCACATATTCCCACACAAATGAAGCTTGCAGACACAGATATTGCAAATACATTTTTGGGAGTTCATAATGACATACATATCTCTGATGTGGCTTGCACTTATATAGTGTATAACAAACTGTGATAATAATAAATGTATTTGTAGTGAGATTTATCAGACACAGTGAGCACTGATGTGAACAGCATACTTTGCGTCAATCTCGGATGACCTATCAGAGTAAGGTATTTGTTCTGGAACGTAGAACTCTGGAAGGGATCTCTGGATTGAAATGTCCAAATGACTGCAAACAAAAATTCATTGACCTAGGAACTTTTCAGAATATATATTATGCTCGTATATTCTCGAAAACTTGACATATGTGAACTAAAATTTAACTTTTTAGAAAACGATCATTATCATCAACATAACATTAGAAACAGGGATTTACTATCTGTGTCAGTTGGCGGCTTGATAGATGCAAAAGTGTAAAAGTTTGGATAGTCAAACTTTATAAGGAATTATTTTGAAAATAAGAAAACATTCCAGTAAATCAATCGAGGAATAAACTATGGCATTTTCTGCTGAAGCATTTTTTTTAGTTAATAACTCTTACTACTACTGGGTATGTGTTGTGAGAGCCTATAATATCTCATTTATGCATTGTAGAGTTTTCTGTTATATACATTTTTAATGTTTCTAGCTTCTAGACTTATGTAAGCCTTTCCATACCTACTGACACCAATAAAGGATTGGTTAATTGATTGATATAGCCCATGTGATTTGCGACATCTGATGAACAAAGTCTGACATAACAGACAGATATGATACAGATACTTAAAATACTCGATCTGTATGGGAGGTAAACGGTGAGTGATAATATCACTAACAATTATTAAAAATTACTTTAGAACTAGTTAAACAGCAGATGATGCCATTTTAAATCTAAATAAGTCGTGCACTTCCACCATTTTTTGAAGTAGTATTGTCGTATGACTCGTATGTTCAAAAATGGTGAAAGCGACCGCATTTTAAACGAGATGTACAGGGTGACCTAATAAGAATGACGCCGGCAATATATCTCGGTAACCGTTAATCATATAACTTCGAACAAAAAATATTATCAGGTAAATGGGCTAAGAGAAATCGCTGGAAATTATTTTCAAATTCCGCAAGTGGCCGCTAGGGCGCGCAACTGTTATGACCAATCAGAAAAACGGTTTTTTCTCAAAAATTATGCAAGTAAATGTATATTATAAATTCTATCATCATGTAGACAGGACAATTTCTGATTTTTTTGTTAATAGTTTTTTGCTCTATCTTGTAAGATGTAGGGGGGTGGGGAATGTCAAAAAAGTTTCTATTCTAATGGCCATAATTTTGGTATGAGTTAACGGAATTGAACAAGCTAGGTCTCGCTTGGATGAGCTCTTCTTACCTAATAACCTGTTTTATAAAAATTTTCCAAACTTGTCTTGACTCAGTAGCTACAGGGCGGTATTTGACATGATAACAATTATTACGCATTATTACGAAAATTTCAAATGGTATGCTATGTATCTTTCAACATAGGTATATAGAGGACGAAATTCTTATTAGGTCACCCTGGTCATTCATCATTTCCCATACATCTACCTACTTACGTTTATACATCCCAAGCAAAGAACGTCGTCTTAGGGCCTGGCCACATCTCCACGTCACGTCGAACGTCGTCGTCAACGTGGAGCGCCACGTCGAACATCGTTGCAGACGTGTGGCTAGTAGGCCCGATTTTATCAAAAGGCGCATTTTAACAAAGGCTTTGACCACTCAGAGCCGTTGCATGTTCTTGAATGGGAGATGTGGCCAGGCCCTTACGTTGCGCATGCGTCACTTTAAGGATACGCGACATGGCTCCCAACATCGCTTCGACCGCATGACGACTTGTATTTACACCTAAGTAGAGACTACAGATTTACGTATGTCGTCTTTACGTTAGATTTCTTATGCCTGAAAATAGTGGCTAGATACGTACATCACTCTTGGCTGCGTTGTTCTAGTCAAACTGAGTTATACCATTGATTAAAGTATTTAGGGTACTTTAATCAATGGTTATACCTTAAAAGTCATCTTAAGTTAAGCTATGCCTTTTGAGGTCTGAGGTTTGTTGAACATACTAACATTGAGCAACGTCAATTTTGATATAAGTGCAACGTTGTTAGTCGCCTCAACAGGTTATGTCTTCTATTTTCACATAGTACTATTTCGCTTGAGGGCAACGTTTGAAAAATTCAATCTGACCACTTACGTTTACATGTGGAATTCAATTCGCACTGAATTCGATTTTGCTATTGAAAACTGCACGTAAACACTGCAAAATTTGGGTCGATACCGATACCGTCGTTTTCTGGGATCGAATGTGGATCGTATCGGACTGAAATCCATGTAAACAGGCAGCGCTGTTGAAACCGTCCACTGCGCATACGGCCTCTCTGAATCTGTAATATCATTTCTAAACACGAAAGACATAAAGAAAACAAAATCATGAGCACAAAATACTTCCAAAGTTCGGGGATGTCGTCGTCGGTTATGTTATTCTTAGTCAGATACTCAACAAAAACTATGCCAGGTTGTAGGTTATGTGAGATTTATAGGCTAGGATAGTTTTGACAGCTTGCTTGCCACTTCACGAAACGGATCCAAATAGATCCCAAATCTAAACATGAACACACATGAAACGCCGGATATGGTAGCGGATTCAATTCGAATTGAGACCCCATGTAAACGTAGTAACTGATAACAGAAACTACAAACTACAAAAATTATAGAGAGACAGAAGTTTGGCGAATTTTCATCACTTAACGCCACTACTCTCAGTGCTTACAAAAGTTTGTTATTTCAATTTAGAAAACATGTACGATTAAAATACTCGCTCGGTCTGCGTGTGTGGTAAAAAAGAGAATTTGACTTTAAATTCCTAGGATAAATTGCTCTAGAACTAGTTAAATTGCAAATGATCTTTTATTGAATTTCCATTTTGAAAACATTTCGGTGGCGGTTTAAAGAGAGATCGGCGGATAAAGCCGCATCCAGGGGCTGATTCCATTTCCATTCTATATCATCCCCAGCGTTTTTATATCCATAGCTCGCCAATACTCTAAATTAAATATCACGGACGCTGTTTTTGGAGCAGCCATGTGACCAAGCACGTATTGCATTTTGTTCAAAATACGTGCGCATTCATGCTTTCTCTAGGTCTGGCTTTTGGCTGAATAAATTGAAATATTGCCGTTAAGCTAGAATAGTATAAATATGTACTGTGTAACAAGTCACGTAGTGCAATATTTGCAGTATCGGTTTTTGGGGATAGATTGCAAAACCACCTTTGAGTAAAACACCCTACAACTAGTTTTGTATATACTCTCTAAAATATTGCTGCCAAATAGTAAAATTTGACAAAGTTTATCTTCAGTTGATGTGAGAGGGAGGGTTAACTTATTTTTTGTGTACGTAAAAACTATCTATTTCCCTAAACAAGACCTGCAAAGTGATAACATCACTGTTAAGTATTTAGGGGATTTATGACCATCTCCTGTTTCTTCCTGCAGGAGGGGGCCGGGAGGGGGTCAGAGCCCTAAGAGATAACCTTGCAGATATGCTGTACTTCAAAGGCCTATCCCTCAGAGTAACAACTGAACATAGAGGTAGTAAACAAACCACTTCAGCATAGCGTGCTCAAAGCTGTCATCTTTGACACTCCACAGCCACTCAGCCTCCAAACATTGCCAACTAACCTAAAAATTATTCCAATGCAACCCATGTTACAAACACTGCACTGCACAGCCTCACCTCGAAAAACTCTTAAACTATACTCGAATATAGCGCAGTAAGTCCGTGAGGCATCACTACAGTTACCAACAAATAGCAAATTCGATTTTACTGACCAAGCATAAAAGACGCACAAACAAAACAAACGTTTGACAGCCGGGATTCTACCGTAAACAAATCGCAGGAAAATTATATCGGCGTTGTCAGCTCCTCAAAATTTATGACTTCAGAATTTGCGTTTATGATGAAAAAATAAGCAGTAACGCAGTAGAGGTCAACATATCTATTGATTTTGCTCTAGTCATTCCTGAACCATCAAAATACCGTCTTTTTTAACATAGAATCGAATATTTCTGGATACTATACAATTAAGACGATAGTAAATAATTATGATTGCCGTATCTGGTGGTCAAAATGACAACGTAAGGAAAGATGTTGGCCTATTACAATTATGTTCAGTTGTTACTCTGAGGCCTATCCAAACATTGCCTTCAAAGGCATAACTCTGAGACCTTCAACTTGGAAAACTGCCAATCTGCCTTTAAAAATTCAAAACTTCTCATCGATCAAGTTATTTACAATTAAAAATCAGAATTTTAATACAAGCCTTATGACAGATTAGCGTCTTTCTGTATTGAAAGTTAGAATAAACATATTTTAAGAGTAGAAGTAGAAAGAAGTAATGCTTAAAAACACCCTTTGGAATTATTGGATTAAAAAATAAGGTTGATGACTGTTGAATTAGTTATTATTTATTTTAGTGAAGGTAGTTGCAACTTTTTCGTAAATTACGGCCTTATGGAAACTATGATCGGGTTAAATCGGTCACAAGGATAACTGATCCTGACTTTCGGAAAGTGATCTGGGATCGGTCAGAAATAGGGCCAGTTCACTCTTGTACAGTAACTGATCGTATGATCCAAACCAGTAGCTGTTTTCCTTATACAACCATCCGTTTTTTATTCTTAAACCAAGGTTTTCTTGTTCAATGTCCATTAAATCCATGGCATCATTAATCCCACTTGACAGCTGTTTGACCGATAACTGATCTATCCAGATCCTGATCATTGTTTCCTTAAACGCCTCAAGAGACCATATTGAAAACTGACAACGGCGGCGGCGCCTTGTTTTATACACAACCTTCTCTCTCTCTCTCTTCACAAAAAGCCTAAGTGACAGTGACGTAAGCACAGCATACTAAGCAATCAGCAGGATATCTCAGGTTGGCGGCAATCATACGCGTATCCCACCATTTTGGTTGAGTATCTGTCAAAAGAGGCATATACGACGCCATCGGTGGAAACCATTAACGCAAGGCCGGCTCTCGTATTTGCTCGTTGCTGACATAAAATGCATAGGCGTACGCTGTGAGATTTTGTATACGCTGTTGGTAGTGTATGATCTTTAAAATGGATAAACAATGTGACGAAAATATGTGTGCTGCAGAAATTGGTGCTGTAATTGCAGAAAAAGTTTTTTTAGATTTTCGAATACATCGAACAAATAAAATATGTACTTAAAACTGTACGGACACTATTATGCGGATGGACTGAGACGACTTAACTGATTTGATATACAATGTGTCCGGACATCGGTATCAGAGCCTTCAGTGGGATAAACGACGTTAATTTTTATCAACAAATCGCCCCCCAAAAATAGTTTTTCTCCTAGCATTATAAAAAGGCAGCCATTTTTTTGTTTAATTTATGCCCGAGTGTTGTACTAATTTAGCCATAGCAACCTAAGTAGAGGTTCTACAAACACAAATATGTCTCATTCGATAGCGAAACATGTAGACCATAAATTAATGGTAAACATTTTCCAATTTCCATTTCATATCTTGGCAAAAAAATTGTTAAAAGAAAATAATTATGATGATCTCCAGTTTGCTGTTGAGCGCCATGTACCCTATTGGTCTGATGGTTTGGGGTGCAATAACATGTCGGATGTTCTATTTAACAAATACAACGGCAAAATTTCAGTGATATATTTTACATACCTCCTGCATTATCCTGTATTTTAGAGCTATAATCCCCATGCAAAAAGGGCTTTTTCTTCGGAATCTGGCGCTGACGACCGGCTGAGACGTTTTTGAACTCCAGAATTTTGATCTATTGTTTCTGCAATCAGTAAAGCCGCCGAGAGTAAATGGGCGGTTGTTGGTGTCTCGACTGCTCTCTTACTGCTTGTTGTTATTTTCACGGTCAAGGTAACTATAATAGTACGTGACCATCTTTAAGCATTGATAGCGCTATGAAACGCTAGGGTGTGAACCATAGAACTCACATCTTCCTAGAATGCATACCATATGAAGTACTAATCAACTTGTAAGAAGTCCATTGATTTTAGTCTACGTTGGTCAGATGTATACCAAATCAGCTACTCTTCATTAAGAAAATCCGTTTTTTGTTTAAATACTAGTTAGACATACGTCTAGCTTCAACAAATCCGACATAACAAAAGTATATACAGTATATATCGGATCAATGGATATGTTCGTGCAAGACGAACGGTTTATAGATTTAAATTTTCA
Source organism: Callosobruchus maculatus (assembly GCA_951848785.1). Taxonomy (NCBI): domain Eukaryota; kingdom Metazoa; phylum Arthropoda; class Insecta; order Coleoptera; family Chrysomelidae; genus Callosobruchus; species Callosobruchus maculatus. Next base: position 6,890,432 of record CATOUR010000083.1, read on the forward strand.
CGCTCAATCACATGGGTCAAACGAGAGAGAGAGAGACAGAGAGAGAAGGACGGTACGAAAAAAGTACCGAAACTGAGAACACGGATTTTCGTTCTCCAAAAACCAATTTTGGATTAATACCGCGTAACTGCGATTTAAAGCAGTGAAAATACAACTCCTGGATCCACGAAGCTAAGGAAATCGCAGGCAGATTACGGAGGTACATCCGGCAAGGATCGACATGGAATCCGTGGTATGTCTTTCATCATTACCTTCTCTTCGTCAAATCGATCCATGTGTCTTTCATATTTTTCAACGCTTAGTTTGCGAACATTAATTTTAGTGTTTAACGTGCATTTTTGCAACAGGATATGTATATCCACAAAGCCACAAATGGAGGAAGAATGTCCAATGGATGTCAAATAGGCATCAAAAAAATGTACATTTCATGTACGTTTGTCACGTACATGCATAGTATATGTCATATAGACCAGGTATGAACATGTATATTCATAACATATACCATGTACATACATATACTTACATATCGAAGTATGTACAATGTACATACAATGCATATGTATATACACAAATGGAGCATGAGCGTCTAATGGATGTAAAATAGACATAAAAAAATTACATCGCATGTACGTTTGCCGCAAATCTACACATCCTTGGTATATCCATTAAATGTACATTCATGTACTTTTAATGCACATGTATAGTGTATGAAAGTTCAATGTAGAGGCAGGTAGATAAACAAACTTTATACTTTCATTATGTATTGTTATTAATTCAATTGCTAGCTACAACAATAATACTTGGCAAAATCGATTACTGTGATCGTCATCTGTTTCCTATTGAATAGCATGTCTAAAATCACAAAGAAATCAAGGTTATAAAATTTTGTAGGTGGTTTGTTCCGCTTACGATTTACCGTCAAACGCCGGATGCGAGTGTTATCAGTAGCCAGAAGATAAGTAACATTGCACAATATTTCACTCGATCAAGTAATCAGGCACAACCAGCACTAGCACACACACGCTAACTACGACGAAGGACGCGAACGACGGGAATGGCTAAAAATCAGCAATGGCGGCACTAGTTGTTCTTCGCGCAGGCGTAAACTACTAGATGTATATATGATACATTGACCAACATCTTATGTATATTCACATATGAATATACCTACGTGAATATACATAGTATATTACACTCATGTTTCATATGTACATTTAACGTCCTATGAATATTCAAAACATACATGTTTAAAATGGAATATCTAATGTACATTCTGTGGATGTACATATCCACATAGTGTTATGTGGGATATAATAACATACTCAAAATCATAAAACAAAATAACAAAACTAAATAAGGAGAACTATCTACCTACAGTAAAAATCGATGTCAAATACGTAAACGTAAAGGCCTATAATGTAGAAAATACATTTGTCTTTTTCTTTTGAGTCAAGGATTGTATATCCAGAAAATGAAAAAAAGTGCAGAATATTACACACGTCAAGGGCTTATAATCCTCCTTCTTAAGAAGAATAGGTAGACTCTAGTAAATTTTGCGTTCTCTGGATCGCCTGCAGATCCCACGCACTAAGACGTGCCCAGCATTCTTACACGGCAACGTACAGGCCATAAACAACTCTCCGTAGCCATTTTTTTCTCCTAACGATGTGGACAAGAGCAGAAATTGGTATAATCAGCACAGAAAGGACGATTGGACTGTATCTGGGAAATCAGATATCTAAGAAATTGCTGTAGATTGTAACGTGACCTAAGTGTGATGAATATTAACGACGTATTAAGACGTATGCTGCTATTATATACCCGCTGAACGAATTTCCTGTTTTATGAGAAAACTGTACTTGATGTCAATAGTCATTTTGGAACTCATACGCAACTACATCACAGAAAAAGCTTTTAGGCTTTCCTTTCTATGTGAAATTTACGGATGGTGATATTTTTGGTGTTTTAGTAGCTGCAGTTGGTAATGTTTTTTTTTATTTTTTTTTCGGTTAAGGTTCAGTTACCCTAATGCTTGTCGCTCAGCCTTAAGGCTTATATGGCAACCACCAGTCAAAGGAATGAGACAGAGTCCCGTCCTAAGTTTCTTTCTTACACTCCTAACTACCCTTGTATCTATATATAGGATGTCCCATGACGATTAGGACAAGTAATATATCGGAACTGGGCAGTAGTAGCGAATTATAATTTTGGGAGTTGAAACTAGAGCAAATATAGTATCTTTTCTTATTACCGTGTCACCCAATGAGGTATTTGTTTTTGATCACGTGACGTCCGATCCAAAAATGTTAATGGGACACCCTGTATATTTGTGTTCCTCTCGATAAGACTATTTCAACAGATTAGCACACTTGGGGTCTAAAGTGATTAGTTCAAGAGCTACAGGTACTTAAAGGATTGCAAAACTACCATTGCAAAACTACATGTACCCCTACAGTGAAATTACTTTGGTAATGTTTCGTAATGGTAGTGGTACAGTCCTTTAAGTACTTGTAGCTCTTGAATTAATAACTTTAGACCCCAAGTGTGCTAGTTTGTTGGAATAATCTTATCGGGAGGAACACAAAAAGTTACAAATATGCAGGGTGTCCTATTACAAATTTTGAATCGGACGTCACGTGACCAAAAACAAATACAAAAACAAATACCTTGTTGGGTGACACAATAATAAGAAAAGATACTATATTTGCTCTAATTTACACCCCCAAAATTATAATTCGCTACTACTGCCCAGTTCCGATATATTGCTTGTCTTAATCATCGTGAGACACCCTGTATAACTTTGTGTTTGCTCCGTGAATTAATTTGAGGCCCAGCAGAAGATTTGTCTTTTTAGACATTTTTCAAATTTATTGTGAAACTTTTATCTATAATTGAAATGTATCCACATATACGTATTGATTCTTTCTCACAATAAACTACTACGCACACTACAATCCACTTTCTGTAGTTTGATTAATCTGTGAAGGTGAAAATGAAGTTAAAACGAATGCGGTTTCCTAGTGAAGAGGATTATCTACGGGATTGGGATCACGCATGTGCTTTAATCCCTAAGCGAAACTAGGCAGAACCAGTTTGAGTAGTGCCTCCGGAGAATGGGTAGGTCAGAAGTGTATTTTTGAATGTAGACATAGGATGTATTAAAAGGAATTAATTAATTAAGACTGTATTGCACATTCTTTGCGAACATTGAGATGCATTGCATTATGCTCTCTTGTCTTCCCTTCTTGACGTACATTTAGATAGGAGCTCCTGATTTCACTCAAGGTAGGATAGCCCAGGATAATGTGCTGAGCTCTTTCTTCTGCCTGCATAAAGGATTTTCCACATAGTTCCCTCCTGCTCAATCTGAGAGCGTCTGAAGTATTAGAACACTAAGGTCTCTCAGCATTCTCTCTATTCCAGCGCTTTTGGTGCTCATTTGACACCCAAATGATGACAGCTGTCCGTACCATGTTGTATACAGGGTGTCCAGTTAGTGAGTAATTCTTCGATATCTCGCAAAGTATACTTGATAGAAGAAAATGTCCAATACAAAAGTTATTTGGTTACTTAAGATGCATATTCTAAAAATATTGTGAAATATACAGGGTGTTGCGGGAAAGTAGGATAGTGACCAACTTAATTTTTTTGTATGGAACTATAACTTTTTTTTTAAATTCTTCCAGTTTCCATCATTGGTCTCTATTTAACCCTAAAATATTTTTGCAAGGTCGCAAGTAATACGTCCAAAATTAATATATTCCTTTAACTTTTCTGAACAAAATTATACAGCGAGTTACTTGGATATTGGTTGGATATTATTTTGGATGTTACCAGCAATTTGTATTTACAGGGTATTTTTGGCAGAATTTTAAATTACAGCAACTTGTAGGTCATTTTACTTTGTTTTTTAAACGTAACACCCTGTATTTTTTATTTTAAATCGAAATATCTACTAATGCCCTATCTCGCCTTGTAATATTTTTTTTCGCGTTTGCGATGTTACCAAGTTATAAATTATTTTTCCAAATTTTTAGACAAATATTCTCGATTTTAATGTATTTTAAATAGAATCCTCTACTAATTTTTATTGCAATGAATTGCGCATGCTGAATTTAGTAAGATATAACAATTTCAAAATTTTGTTTCTATTAATTACTGAGATACGGCAACACCGCTTTTTCAGTAAACGGTACCGGAACGACTAAATATTTGCAAAACCGCCACAGCTGGAGAGGTGAAATTCAATACTTGGGGGTTTTTGAACATACAGAATTCATAAACGCTAACAGCAGTGTTGTCAGATTTACCACTTTTACGTTAGACTTCATAAATGGGGCATTCCATTCAAGATTATGACGTAAAAATGGTAAATTTGACAACACTGCTGTTAGCGTTTTCAATTCTGTATGTTTAAAAACTTCCAACTATTGAATTTCACCTCTCCAGCTGTGGCGGTTTTGCAAATATTTAGTCGTTCCGGTACCGTTTACTGAAAAAGCGGTGTTGCTGTATCTAAGTATTTATTGGAAACAAAATTTTGAAATTTTGAAATTTTTAAAATTTAAGTTCGACATGTGCAATTCATTGCAATAAAAATGAGTAGAGGATTCTATTTAAAATAAATTGAAATCGGGGATACTTGTTTAAAAATTTGGAAAAATAATTTATAACTTGGCAACGCCGCAAACGCGAAATAAAATAATACAAAAAGAGATAGGGCATTAGTAGATAGTTCGATTTAAAATAAAAAAGACAGGGTGTTATATTTAAAAAACAAAGTAAAATGACCTTGAAGTTGCCGTAATTTAAAATTCTGCCAAAAATACCCTCTAGACGCAAATTGCTGGTAACATCCAAAATGATATTCACTTAATATTGAGGTAATTCGCTGTATAATATTATTCAGAAAAGTTAAAGGAATATATCAATTTGGACGTATTACTTGCGACCTTGCAAATCCGGAAATTAATAGAAAATAAATTATAACTTGGCAACGTCGCAACCGATCCCACGAATATTCCAGGGTTGAATAGAAATCAACGATTGGAATTAGATCAATTGAAGAAAACGTTATAGTTCCATATAAAAAAATCAAGTTGATCACTATTTTACTTTCCCGCAAGACCCTGTATATTTTAAAATATTTTTAGAATATGCGTCTTAAGTAACCAAATAACTTTTGTATTTGACATTTTCTTCTATCAGGTATATCTTGCGAGATATCGAAGAATTACACACTAACTGGACACCCTGTAATGTACCACATGCTGATTTTGGCCCGATGATAGGGAGTTTTGGGCCTTCTTTTGCACACCTGTCATCCCACCTGCTCCTATGTAACTAGGCACCCAAGATAATGTTACTTTGTTGATTTCGCCAGTGTCTTAAAGGCATTATGGCAGTCCCACACTATTTTTGAAGTATAGTGGTTAGTTGCTTAGGCCATCAGAGCCGCCCGGCTATCCGTGTCTTGTTTTTTTTTGCTATTATAATGACTCTGCTCAGAGACCAACAGGCCAGATCATTTTGTCCCATCCTTTCATAAGGAGGGGAAATTTTCAACTGTATTAGATATAGGACACTGGAATATAAATCATAGCTATGGAATAGTAGTTAGTACTTTATTTTATGTTTTTTTACGTTTTCTTTTTTTGTATGTTTTTTTTATTGATTTTGTTTTTTTTTAGCTATTATTACTTTTTTTATTTAATTTTAAATCTTTTCCTGCCTCTTAATATACGACAAATGTTGAGTCGTGTCATTTTATATACAATTTGTTCTTATTTAATTTTCTGTCTAAATTATTAGTTTTAGTTTTACAGTACAATATTTATAATTTAGTTCATATATTTGCTGGTTTTAGCAGCCCAGGATTAAAGTTATGCTAGTTGGAAGCGCAAGATGAGTAGATAGACTAAAATACATTTAGAGTGGTTTCTCCTGTTGTATGTAGACACTCCAGAAAAAAATGTTCTAATGTGCTGACCTCACCGCATCTGCATAACAAATCCCCCCCCCCCCAATCCTATTCTTGATTTATGTTGTGGGAGCAAGGTGTGACCACTTCTGAGACGACATATTGTTCTAATATAACTTCTTCTTATTTCCTTCTCAAACAAGTTAGTTGACAATGCTGATCGTCAAAAATGTCTTTTTCCCACAAGATGTATTTACTTTAGAAATAGTTTTAGATTATGGAGCTTGACTATGCCTTTAACTTGCAATCAAAAAATCTTCGTATCTTTCAAAATAATGGAGTTATCAAACGCTAATTTTATTTGAGCCCAAACTATCTGTATCTCCATTCGCCTAGAGTTCGTTTTAGAGAAACTCGAAACGGGCGTTGAGATTGGTGACAATCGACGCGGATTGACGCCCTGAGCCAAACGACATCACCCCTAAACTGAGGAAACGCCCCGGTAAAATTCTATGACATTTTAAAGTTTCAGTACCTAACCTCACTTATGCCAAACGATCAACTTATTGAGGCCAAATTCGGTTCAATTGGTCGATAAACAAGTGTTAATCAATTCTGCTTGATGTCCTGAGTCGAATTAGACCTCTCCAAAACTGAGGAAATGCTTTGATGAAAATCTGCGCCACTTTAAAATTTCAATCCTAACCTCAAAATTACTTCGATATTACGATGATTTTTAATGAAATATGTGGTCAAATTATATATCGTGCGAAAGCGCTAGATGAGTACAACACAACGTTAGCAGTCGCAACATCCTAAAATGAAAAAGAAAAAGTTATGATACTTTAAATGTTTAATGTTAAAGAGATTGAGGAAATATGAATAACCGAAAACCAGGTTAGTTTATGTTGAATTAGGTTTGTTTAAACGTATAACGGGGTGCCGGAGGGGACGTCACTGTCTGAATATTTTGAATAGTCTAAGCAACACAAGTTTCCCAAGTAGGATTCTCACCTGTTAGGTTTTTTCCATAGCATGCGGGGGTAGGGCCCAGAGGAACTTATTTTGAGTAATTTCCAATTGAGAATCAAAATAAACGCTTGTACAGTCAGGATTTCGTACAATTTAAGTCAAGATATCAGGTTGAGTTGCTAGACACACCTTTTTACCTCAACCGATTTGCTTACTTTATATTAGGTAAGCTATTGGAATTTGTGAATTTCAAAGTAGCGTAGACTTTCACCAAAATGTTTTCTCGCGCTGGTAATGGTCTAGTTCGTCTTAGGACATCAAGCCGAGTCGATTAGAACCCATTTCAGATTCAATAATTCAACTAGTTTGGTTAAGTTAGGTTAGGTTTGGAATCTTCAAAGTGCTGTAGTTTTTCACCGGAGCGTTTCCTCAATCTGGGAGTGGTATCGTTCAACTCAGGGCATCAATCCGCGTCGATTGACACCAATCTCAACGCCCGTTTCGGGTTTCGCTAAAACGAACCCTTATCCTCCATTATTCCGTAGCAATAAATGATTATTCCATCAGCAAACAAAACCAGTATTCCTCTTGATCTAGCCGGAAAGAGGTACGCATAGTGATATGATACTTAGTAGGTTCATTCTATCAAACTTAGGAAGAAATGATGCTGCTGCTAAATTTTTGTGTACGTTGTGGACGTATTGATTGTCCCTCACTCTTACAGAAAATTTGTTTACACGTTCCCAATGTACGTACCCAGCGCGGCAGTATTTTGTCCCATTTACCTCTTCCGAGCACAAATTTGTTGTTAATCTCCACTTTATGTTATATGCAATACCTACGCATGTGCAAGTGAAATTGACATTTTCTTTTGCAACAATGAAACTCTTAAAGGGTGTTCTATAACCATTTATTGACTGTTCCCGTCTCAGTTTATTTTTTATAGACGTGTGTTAATTTCCTGCTAATCAAGTGAAGTGTTTCTTTCAGGCAGTGTATAATAAAAATGAATAATAAATAAATATCTATACAGGGTGTCCAGTTAGTGTGTAATTCCTCGATATCTCGCAAAGTATACATGACAGAAGAAAATGTCAAATACAAAATTTATTTGGTTACTTAAGACGCATATTCTAAAAATATTTTGAAATATACAGGATAGTGATCAACTTAATTTTTTTATATGGAACTATACCTTTTTTTAAAATTCTTCTAGTTTCCGTTATTGATCTCTATTTAACCCTAAAAGATTTTTGGGATCGGTTACGATGTTGCCAAGTTATAATTGATTTTCTATTAATTTCCGGATTTGCAAGGTCGCAAGTAATACGTCAAAATTTATATATTCCTTTAACTCTCCTTAATAATATTATACAGCGAGTTACTTAAATATTAAGTCGATATTATTTTGGATGTTACCAGCAATTTGTATCTTCAGGGTGGTTTTGGCAGAATTTTAAATTGCGGCAATATGAAGGTCATTTTACTTTGATTTTTTAAATGTAACACCCTGTACGTTTTGTTTCAAATCGAAATATCTACTAATACCCAATGTCGCCGTGTAATTTTTTTTCGCGTTTGCGACGTTGCCAAGTTATAAATATTTTTCCAAATTTTTAAACAAATATCCCCGATTTTAATTTATTTTAAATAGAATCCTCTACTTATTTATATTGCAATGAATTGCGCATGTTTAATTTAGTAAAATCTCACAATTTCAAAATTTTGTGACTATTAAGTTACTGAGATACGGCAACACCGCTTTTTCAGTAACCGGTACCGGAACGCTTAAATATTTCCAAAACTACCACAGCTGGAGAGGTGAAATTCAATACTTAGAATTCGAAAACGCTAACATTAGTGTTGTCAGATTTACCAATTTTACGTCATAATTTTGAATGGAATGCTCTATTTATGAAGTCTAACGTAAAAGTGGTAAATCTGGCAACACCGATATTGAAGGTGTTGAATTTTACCGCTCCAGCTGTGGCAGATTTGGAAATATTTAAGCGTTCCGGTACTGTATCTCAATAATTAACAGAAACAAGATTTTGAAATTGTGAGATCTTACTAAGTTCGACATGTGCAATTCATTGCAATAAAAATAAGTAGAGGACAAATAAATTAAAATCGGGGATATTTATTTAAAAATTTGGAAAAATAATTTATAACTTGGCAACGCCGCAAACGCGAAAAAAAATATTAAAAGGCGAGATAGGGTATTAGTAGATATTTAAATTTAAAATACAATATACAGGGTGTTATATTTAAAAAAACAAAGTAAAATGACCTTCAGATTGCCGTAATTTAAAATTCTGCCAAAAACACCCTGTAGATACAAATTGCTGGTAGCATCCAAAATAATATCAACTTAATATTCAAGTAACTCGCTGTATAATATCATTGATATAAGTTGAAGGTATATATCAATTTGGACGTATTACTTGCGACCTTGCAAATCTGGAAATTAATAGAAAATAAATTATAACTTGGCAACATCGCAACCGATCCCAAAAATATTTTAGGGTTGAATAAAGATCAATGATGGAAAGTAGAAGAATTCAAAAAAATGTTATAGTTCCATAAAAAAAAAATCAAGTTAATCGCTATCCTACTTTTCCACAACACCCTGTATATTTCAAAATATTTTTAGAATATGCGCCTTAAATAACCAAATAACTTTTGTATTTGACATTTTCTTCTATCAGATATACCTTGTGAGATATCGAAGAATTACACACTCACTGGACACCCTGTATAACATGTTTCATCGCGCTCCATCTTTCATCGTGAACGCCCTGTATAACGCTTTCAAATCAAGTGCTGGACGACAGACGATATGGTTCCTAACGCTTATAACAATATTTAATGTTTGCCTAACGTGATAGGTACTTATTTTAGGTTTCAGCTATTTGTTGGATACGATTTGAATTGTTTACACAAACGTTGGCGTGTTTGTCTTACATACCCAAAGACAGCTGCTGCTACTGCAGGAAAATGTCTATTCCTAAGGTTCATACTTCGCTTGTGCCCAGTTTACGTAAACGTCTCAAAATAGTGTTTGGTTGCGGATAGATACATTCATATTTCTAAGAAGAGGAGATCTTGGTCCGGAAGCCTTGAAGAAAAAAATGGGGGTGTCTAGATAAAAGAGACTCCGAATGTTAACTGTCAAGCTTTCGGCAACGTTTATTTCCATCTTTATGACTTTCTACAATTGTTAAAAACAAAGCCAGCTGAAACAGTATTGAACACATATTTCTCTACGTTCAGAAACGGCTGTAGATAGCTAAGCATTTGCAGCATCATCTTTCCTTTGTAAATCCATTCTGTGCATCGTTATCTCTATTTTGTTTTTCTGGCATTACGCTTCCTAAGTATTTGTAATGATAATTTTCTATAATTGTTTCCTGTACTAATTGAGGACCCCTTGCACGTTCAAGATCAACTTTGTCTGTATTGATATTTAGAACCTACTGCAGATTCTTCAAATCTTCAGGTTTACCTGAAAAACCGAAAACCTTTATTTGCCTTTCCCTTAAGATAAAACCTCGTGTTTTGGATAATTTAGGGATGCCGATTTCAAATCTGGTCGCAGTTTTGACATTCAGTTTCATTCGACGAAAATAAAAAAATGCAGTTCTTTCACATCTTCAGCCTTACCTAAAACATCGAAAATCTCTATTTGTCTTTCTATTAAGACGAATCCTCGTGTTTTGGTAAATCTTAGGCTGCTGATTACAAATCCGATCGCCGTTTTGAGTTTCAGTCTCGTTTGACGAAACTAAAAGATTACAGATCTTTCAGACCTTACAGGCTTACCTGAAAAGTCGAAAATCTTTATTTGGCTTTGTATTAAGATGAAACCTCGTGTTTTGTATCACTAAAGGGTGACGATTACAAAATATGGTCGCACCTTGGGGTTTCAGTCCCGTTTGACGAGAATAAAAAAATTCAGATTTCACAGATCTCCACGTCCGCTTAAAAAATAGAAAATCTTTTTTTGGCGTTCTACTGAAATGAAACCTCGCATTTCGGATAATTTCTAGGTGCTGATTACAAATCCAGTCGCAGATTTGAGTCTCAGTCTCGTTTGACAGATATAAAAAATTTCAGATCTCATGGGCCTAAAAAAATCGAAAATCTTTATTTGGCCTTCTATTGAGACAAAACCTCGCATTTCGATTAACTCCAAGGTACTGATTTTATTCCAGTCGCAGTTTTGAGTCTCAGTCACGTTTGACAAAAATAAAAAATTTCAGATATTTTGGGCGGGCAGGTGTACCTAAAAGAATCAAAAATCTTTGTTTGGCCGCCTATTAAGATAAAACCTCGTATTTCGCATAATTTCAAGGTGCGAAAATCTTTATTTGGCCTTATATTATAATTAAACCTCCCATTTCGGATAATTTTCAGGTGCTGATTGCAAATCCAGTAGCAGTTTTGAGTCTCAGTCGCGTTTGACAAAAATTAAAAATTTCAGATCTCTTTCACCTAAAAAAATCGAAAATCTTTATTTGGCCTTCTATTAAGATAAAACCTCACATTTCGGATAATTTCAAGGTGCTGATTACAAGTCCAGTCGCAGTTTTGAGTCTCAGTCACGTATGACAAAACTAAAGAATTTCAGATCTCTTGGGCGGGCGGGTGTACCTAAATAAATCGAAAATCCTTATTTGGCCTTCTGTTGAGATAAAACATCGCATTTCGATTAACTCCAAGGTACTGATTTTATTCCAGTCGCAGTTTTGAGTCTCAGACACGTTTGACAAAAATAAAGAATTTCAGATCTCTTGGGCGGGCGGGTGTACCTAAAAAAATCGAAAATCTTTATTTGGCCTTCTATTAAGTTAAAACCTCGCATTTAGGATAATTTCAAGGTGCTGATTACTATTCCAGTCGCAGTTTTGAGTCTCAGACACGTTTGACAAAAATGAAAAATTTCAGATCTTTTGGGAGGGCGGGTGTAGTTACCTAAAAAAATCGAAAATCCCTATTGAGATAAAACCTCGCATTTCGGATAATTTCAAGGTGCTGATTACAAATCCAGTGGCAGATTGAGTCTCAGTCTCGTTTGACAAAAATAAACAATTTCAGATCTCTTGGGCGGGCGGGGTGTACCTAAAAAAATCGAAAATCTTTATTTGGCCTTCTATTGAGATAGAACCTCGCATTTCGAATAATTTCAAGGTGCTGATTACAAATCCAGCCGCAGTTTTGAGTCTCAGACACGTTTGACAAGAATAAACAATTTCAGATCTCTTGGGCGGGCGGGTGTACCTAAAAAAATCGAAAATACTTATTTGGCCTTCTATTGATATAAAACATCACATTTCGGATAATTTCAAGGTGCTGATTACAAATCCAGTCGCAGTTTTGAGTCTCACTCACGTCTGACAAAAATCTAAAATTTCAGATCTCTTGGGCGGGCGGGTGTACCTAAAAAAATCGAAAATCTTTATTTGGCCTTCTATTGGGATAAAACCTCGCATTTTCGATAATTTCAAGGTGCTGATTATAAATCCAGTCGCAGTTTTGAGTCTCAGTCACCTTTGACAAAAATAAACAATTTCAGATCTCTTGGGCGGGCAGGTGTACCTAAAAAAATCGAAAATCTATATTTGGCCTTCTATTGAGATAAAACCTCGTATTTCGGATAATTTCAAGGTGTTGATCACAAATCCAGTCGCAGTTTTGAGTCTCAGTCGCGTTTGACAAAAATAAAAAATTTCAGATCTCTTGGGCGGGCGGGTGTACCTAAAAAAATCGAAAATCTTTATTTGGCCTTCTATTGGGATAAAACCTCGCATTTAGGATAATTTCAAGGTGCTGATTACAAATCCAGTCGCAGTTTTGAGTCTCAGTCTCGTTTGACAAAAATAAAAAATGTCATATCTCTTGGGCGGGCGGGTGTACCTAAAAAAATCGAAAACCTTTATTTGGCCTTCTATTGAGATAGAAACTCGCATTTTGGATAATTTCAAGGTGCTGATTACAAATCCAGCCGCAGTTTTGAGTCTTAGACACGTTTGACAAGAATAAACAATTTCAGATCTCTTGGGCGGGCGGGTGTACCTAAAAAAATCGAAAATCCTTATTTGGCCTTCTATTGAGATAAAACCTCGCATTTTCGATAATTTCAAGGTGCTGATTATAAATCCAGTCGCAGTTTTGAGTCTCAGTCACCTTTGACAAAAATAAAAAATTTCAGATCTCTTGGGCGGGCGGGTGTACCTAAAAAAATCGAAAATCTTTATTTGGCCTTCTATTGGGATAAAACCTCGTATTTCGGATAATTTCAAGGTGTTGATCACAAATCCAGTCGCAGTTTTGAGTCTCAGTCGCGTTTGACAAAAATAAAAAATTTCAGATCTCTTGGGCGGGCGGGTGTACCTAAAAAAATCGAAAATCTTTATTTGGCCTTCTATTGGGATAAAACCTCGCATTTTCGATAATTTCAAGGTGCTGATTATAAATCCAGTCGCAGTTTTGAGTCTCAGTCACCTTTGACAAAAATAAAAAATTTCAGATCTCTTGGGCGGGCGGGTGTACCTAAAAAAATCGAAAATCTTTATTTGGCCTTCTATTGGGATAAAACCTCGTATTTCGGATAATTTCAAGGTGCTGATCACAAATCCAGTCGCAGTTTTGAGTCTCAGTCGCGCTTGACAAAAATAAAAAATTTCAGAACTCTTGGGCGGGCGGGTGTACCTAAAAAAATCGAAAACCTTTATTTGGCCTTCTATTGAGATAGAAACTCGCATTTTGGATAATTTCAAGGTGCTGATTACAAATCCAGCCGCAGTTTTGAGTCTTAGACACGTTTGACAAGAATAAACAATTTCAGATCTCTTGGGCGGGCGGGTGTACCTAAAAAAATCGAAAATCCTTATTTGGCCTTCTGTTGAGATAAAACCTCGCATATCGGATAATTTCAAGGTGCTAATTTCTAATCCAGTCGCTTTTTTGAGTCTCAATCTCGTTTGACAAAAATAAAAAATTTCAGATCTCTTGGGCGGGCGGGTGTACCTAAAAAAAATCGAAAATCTTTATTTGGCCTTCTATTGAGATAAAACCTCGCATTTCGGATAATTTCAAGGTGCTGATTTCTAATCCAGTCGCAGTTTTGAGTCACAATCTCGTTTGACACAAATCAAAAATTTCAGATCTCTTGGGCGGGCGGGTGTACCTAAGAAAATCGAAAATCTTTATTTGGCTTTCTATTGAAGTGAAATCTCGCATTTCGGGTAATTTCAAGGTGCTGATTACAAATCTAGTCGCAGTTTTGAGTCTCAGCGTCGTTTGACAAAAATAAAAAGATTCAGATCTCTTGGGCGGGTTTGTGTACCTAAAAAAATCGAAAATTTTAATTTGGCTTTCTATTGAAATGAAACCCCGCATTTCGGATAATTTCAAGGTGCTGATTACAAATCTAGTCGCAGTTTTGAGTCTCAGTCTCGTTTGACAAAAATAAAAAATTTCAGATCTCTTGGGCTGGCGGGTGTACCTAAAAAAAATCGAAAATCTTTATTTGGCCTTCTATTGAGATAAAACCTCGCATATCGGATAATTTCAAGGAGCTAATTTCTAATCCAGTCGCTTTTTTGAGTCTCAATCTCGTTTGACAAAAATCAAAAATTTCAGATCTCTTGGGCGGGCGGGTGTACCTAAAAAAATCGAAAATCTTTATTTGGCCTTCTATTGAGATAAAACCTCGCATTTCGGATAACTTCAAGGCGCTGATTACAAATCTGGTCGCAGTTTTGGGTCTCAATGTCGTTTGACACAAATCAAAAATTTCAGATCTCTTGGGCGGGCGGGTGTACCTAAGAAAATCGAAAATCTTTATTTGGCTTTCTATTGAAGTGAAATCTCGCATTTCGGGTAATTTCAAGGTGCTGATTATAAATCTAGTCGCAGTTTTGAGTCTCAGTCTCGTTTGACAAAAATAAAAAAATTCAGATCTCTTGGGCGGGCGGGTGTACCTAAAAAAAATCGAAAATCTTTAGTTGGCCTTCTATTGAGATAGAACCTCGCATTTCGGATAATTTCGAGGTGCTGATTTCTAATCCAGTCGCAGTTTTGAGTCACAATCTCGTTTGACAAAAATCAAAAATTTCAGATCTCTTGGGTGTACCCAAAAAAAACTAGAAAAAAAATCGAAAATCTTTATTTAGCCTTCTATTAAGATGAAACGTCATGTTTTGAATCACTAAAGGGTACTGATTGCAAATATGGTCGCAGTTTGGGGTTTCAGTCCCGTTTGACGGGAATAAAAAAATTCAGGTTTCACAGATCTCCACGTTTACCTAAAAAATAGAAAATCTCTATTTGGATCTCTATTAAGGTGAAACCTTGTGTTTTGGAGGTTTATAGGGCGTTAATTACAAATCTTGTCACAGTTTTGAGAGTCTCGTTTTACGAGAATAAAAAATTTCAAATATATTTCAGATCTTCAGGTTTACCTAAAAAATCTAAAACATTTATTTGCCCTTCTATTAGGATGAAACCTTGTGCTTTGGATAATTACAGGGTGCTGATCACAAATTCAGTCGCAGTTATAAGTTTTAGTATAGTTTGACGAAAATAAAAAAATTCAGATCTTCCAGATCTTCAGGTTTACCTAAAAAATCTAAAATCTTTATTTGGCTGTCTATTAAGATGAGACTCCATGTTTTCGTCATTCATAATATCTATTCAACGTTATCGTACACCCATAAACTACCCCTATCTTATAGTGACTATTTTTTCATATCTTTACGCCGTGGTAGTTCATTGGCATTCCGATCAAGCACCAGGAGGCGATTCAATCTCCATACCAAAGTAAACAAACCTATTACTGAAACAGCAAAGCGGAATTTTCTTTACTGCTCCTCTATTCTCCAGTCGCCTCTTCAGTACCATTAAATATCGATAATAATTTCCCCCACGTCTAATCCATTTTCCTTATAGCGATCCTGGCTTGGATAATATTTATCCGTTTAGATTACGAAAACCGGCAGCGTCAGTAAATCACAACTTTAAGGTAGCCGCACACTGCGAATGTTTATTCCCGAAGCCCCACATATACACTCGATCATGTTGGACGAGCTTCACAGTTAATATTCCCTTCTTTTTTTCTTTCTTTCTTTCTTTTATACTTATGGCTTCTGCGCGTTAGCACAATCAACCAGCACATTACGGGGACTGCAACGTGGTCTGGCTTTTTGGCCATGTTACAGTCAGTTTGCTTCTTCCTAATCAAAATTCGGAAATATTAGAAATTAACCCGAGGTTTTGCTTTGGCCAACAAAATCTAGTACTTTTTTACGTAAAAAGATGAATACCACGTATTACACTGCATCGATGATTTAAGAATATATTAAATATCAAATCTCACAGTTAACAAAGACTGGAAATTGGAAATACTGAAATGCATGTGTTATAACGGCCCTAACCCCATGGCAGTTAATCATTGTTAATAAAAAAAATATTGACATTTCTATTGACAACGTAAGATATTGAAAGTATATGCACGGAACGTTGATCAAAGGAGATTTTTTTTATTAAAGAGGGTTTAGGAAATCGGCTTGATCGCAAGGACAGAAGCTCTCTCCACCCGAAGGTGCGAGAGAGAGTCCGCCCGCCCGACGCTGAACCAGCTTGAGTACTCTGATTGCATGTCCAACATGCCACCACGGCCCGACCGGCTAAAACCCGTTCCCTCTTTTCTTACCTTCAAGCCCTCCTACTACTCACGGAACCTTCGTCGAACGACATAATAACATGAGTGTAGGGCTGGTCCGAGATCTCTAATCTTGTAGTTTAATCACCACTTCTGCGTTCCTCATTTTCTTTGGCGCTCAGAATTTTCCACACCATGCCGTGGATGGTCTTCCAATAGACTTTATGGGAGATCATCAGTCTCACCATGTTATCTGCCTTCAGATCTTCAGGTAGGTTTGCAAAGGCTTCTTGTCAGTATGTGAGCCACCTCTCACACTCGAAGACTGTATGTTCCGCCATATCTAGCTGTCCACAATGGCGGCACTGGTCGCCCGTAGCTCTACCTACCCTTTTCCGATAGACGCGGAATGGGCCATGTGCCGTTAGAGCCTGCGTCAGGAAATAGCAGGTAGTCCTGTGCTCGCAGTTTACCCATTCTCCGACTAATGGTATGAGTCTTTTGATCAAAGGAGGTGATGTTTTAACTGATGACCTCGTTGATGACCGTAGTAAGCAAACATATTTTGGATTGTCTTTCTGAGATTTCAGTACTTTTAGGTAGGGAGAAAAAATAGTTAAGGTTCTCAGAGTTTTTTTATTCGTACTGAGTTATAGATGTTAATAGTCGTTTCAAATAAATCAACTGCTTTTCAATAGAATTTATGTTTAGCCCCATAATAATTCATTGATTACAAATCCGGTCGCAGTTTTGAGTCAGTCTCGTTTGACGAAAATCGAGAATTTCAGATCTTCAGTTGTACTTAAAAAATCGAAAATTTTTATTGGGCTTTCTATTAAGGTGAAACCTCATGTTTTGAATAATTTGAGGGTGCTGATACCAAAGGGTCAGTTTTGTGTTTCAGTCTCATTTGACAGATATTAGGAATGCCTTATCTTTCAGATCTCCGGATTTACCTAAATGATCGAAAATCTTTATTTGGATTTCTATCAAGAAGAAACCTTGTGTTTTGGAAAATATCAGGATCCTGATAACAAATCCTGTCGCAATTTCCAGTTTCTGTCTTTTTGGAAAAAAATAAAAAAAAATCAGATTTTTCAGACCTTCACATTCACCTAAAAAATCTAAAATCCTTCTTTGGCTTTCTATTAAGGTGAAACTTTGTGTTTTGGGTAACTTGAGGATGCTGATAACAAATTCGGTCGCAGTTTTGGGTTTCAGTCTCGATGGACAAAAATAAAAAATTCAGGTCTTTCAGATTTACCTAAAACACAAAAATCTTTATTTGACTTTCTCGAGGACTTTCTCTTAAGGTGAATCTTCGTGTATTGGATAATTTGAGGATGCTGATAACAAATTCGCCATCAGTTTTTAGTTTCAGTTTCATTGCTGTTGTTTAAATATTTTTATCTATTCTGTTAATATACTTTCTCAATTATATTTTTAGTTAATAGTTTTTAATTTATTTTATTGACCCTATACCAATGGATGACCTTTCTAATAAGCTAATCACGGATGACAGCAACCCGTTTTACACAATTATGACGTAGGTCGTTCTGTTTCTAATTCTTGTACTCCTTTTTATTAATATAACTAGACGTGTCGTGTCTCTCGTGTCACGTCACGTCACACGTGCTATGCGTGTCACAGTTTGCGCCTTGCCTTAAACTCCTTCCATGAGATTAGGTCATCACAGCATTAGCTATCGCGTTGGAGCAAACAAGCATTTATATTAAAACCCGGGCTCCTTATTTATTTACCGAAGCCACTGGCAGTGGCATTAGCTGCAAGGCATCCTATAAATTCCAATGTTTATAAAGTTGTCTGTTTGCCGCGGTAAATTCAGAACTTCCGGCGGACAGGTGCAAATTGCAGGCGGCTATGCCACACCAACGCCAACTTGGCTTTTCCATAGTTTAAGAGCTAACTTCACACCATGCAATATGCATCAGTCTAGGAAGTATACGGAGAGAATCATAGTAAAGCAGTTTACAATGCTTTCTTATAACTAGATAGTCGCTGGCACGTTTCCAATAGCATTCGAGCATTATGTAATTTGTTTGTTTGTTTCACAGAGTTAACATCTCTAGAGGTAATGTAAACAACAAAATGCACAGGTCGCTGACCAGCCAACATGTAACGGAAATTTTGACAGCTTGAGGGTATTACCAGTGGCGTACGATTTTATATTAAAATTGGATGTTCATTAACAGGATCAATTATTACTGTGATGTTATAAACTGATACAATAAGTTGTATTCGTATTTAGTTATACTTAGAGAGTTACTCTTATTATAACTTGATTGTAAAAGTTGATAATTTATCATTACCATGAAGTGTTTCCCCATATTTTACGCTACTGAAAACTAAAACAAAACCTATACTAACCTATGATAAGTGGTGTTCACCGATTCGTCGCTATTGCAGCAAACTATGCACTTTTTATTTCATCCCATCATGCAATCATGACAATATTGTTCATAAATAATTCAATCCACACCACAAATAGTCACAAAGTCACTCAAATATACACTAAAACAGATAAATCTCAACATACGCAATAACCACAACTACAATGACAGCCACATGACAGCTTCAGGGGACGCCGATTGTAGGTTGCCATATTTACGACATATTAGAAGTTATTGTGACATTCCGCTATGAAATTTAACATTTTTGAGATTTCGTTAAATCAATACAAATTATCTTCACGTAAATCATTCACATCACATTGCAAGTATATTTTAATGTTTAGTTAAATACCCAGTTAAATACTTTGAGGAACATGTGTTCAAACTGCGGAAACTGCCAGATTTTGAAGAAACTGGAAGGTCCTTAAGCGGACGAAGAAGAGTGGCAATAGCGCTATAGATGTTGGCTGGCCAATATTCAAATTAGGCTCCCTCTAGAGATGTTAACTCTTCGATTTGTTTATTTGCTATTAAGATACATCAGGTGCACGTCAAAATTGTACAAAGTAATACTTATAATTAAATAAAATATAGTAAAGGAATTTCATAAACGACAGGGAATTACTCAGTGTACCTTCCATACTTGAATTATTTACTGTGGCAAAAAAACATTTTTTATAATACGTCACTGGGTACTTTGGCGTACTGTCAAAGACATTGCATATTCTGAATAGTTGCCAAACCGGTTTTTTCAATCCTGATAAGTGTTAGTTTCTTCAGCGCAAGGTCCAGACTAAATTTTGACCTCTAAGGCACGATTTTATCAACATGCGCATTTTAACATAGACTTTGACCAATCAGAGCAGCCCCTTCAAGAACATGCACCTGTCAAAGTACCATTGTGAGCCATCTAGTATTTTTCTCTGTCTGATTTTCCATCCTAGATGGGTGAAAAATTGCATTTTCTTGTTTGACAAAAAGTTTAGCAATTGCTAATCAACCAATCAGATTCCACAGAAGCGGTACATTTGATCATTAGATTGGTCGTGTATCAAGTGATGATGATGAGAAGAAATTCAAATTACTGCATTATTTGTATAAAACAATAATTTACTATCAATAATAATTATTATTATATATTATTATGAATACATGCAATATATCTTTGTTTTATAGTGAAAAGGGGTAAAAATAACATTTTGTTACATTTCAAATGCTAAACATACGATTTAACTGTTAGCCAAGCTATTTTCTACGTGAGCATGTGCATTACTGGTTGCCTATCCTGAACGGCAAAGCTCGCCAGCTGGCGTATAACCTTATTTTATGTACCAAAACAAGAAACCTGTCATGTAACTTGTATAGTCAAAAGTCAATCAGGTGCTTGATATACTTTTGAGAGAAAGGGAGCAACTAGCAAGAGAGATTTTTATTGCTATATATGCCTTACAATGTGTACACTGCACCTTTATATCCTCTGTAAGCATTTCTATGCATCCAGTAAGTGGAAGATTCTTCATAAAAGTATGTATTTGTCTATAATCCATCTGACTGACGGAGGTGGGAATTGTAATTATGAAATAAGGTAGTTGCTGTGATTGATAGTACTTTTATAATTCTGTCACAAATTATCGCAGTTTGCAATTGGTAATTATACAATAATTATAATGTAAACATGAAAAATCTGGCATTAATTTGCAAATCATTCGCTTTGTTCTGATATTCTGCTATGAGTTTGGTCCATGAGTCACCATGAATTTCTAAAATATTTTTGACAAAAGTGTTATCCAGCTTTGACGTCTTGTTTTCAATATTGATAAAATACTACTGGATGATACAAACATAGCCCTCAATACCCAATAGAAAGCTTTTGCTAAATGCTAAATAACGCCCAATAGAAAAGCTTTGTCAGAGCCTTTGCTAAGATATGCATGTTGATAAAATAGGGTCTAATAGTTGTTATATGTTCAAGATGTACAACCAATCATAATATCTGCGATGTTTCATTACATCTACTATGCAATGCAATATTTCAAAATGAAAAAGAGATCACAAAAAAGTTGCTAGCGTCAATGGTGGGTACGATACAGACATTCTCGATGACGCTTTAAGTGTGTCTTGTCAAATTAGATCACTGCCTGCGAATTAGGATCAAGTCCCGGGACTCATTCGCTTAAAGATCAAATACGCGGTCATCCTATTCTATATAGTGTTAGTTGGTTGTGCCATGTAAATATGTTAATCAATGGTTGTGCGCAGTTGGACACGCCTTGCGCAGCTTTACCATAGCAGCAAGCACGTTGCCGTCCATGTGTTATCCTGGTTCTATTATACTTTCTAATTCCTCAAACCACTGGTCAGCGATTTGACGTGTTATTGATAAAACGATCTCTCAGAGCTAGGTATCTGAAACGCGTATCTTGACGGTTTTGATTCTGCGATAGACGTGTTGCTGTAATCTAAGCTCTATGCCTGTACCATGACAAATCCGCTTAAGCTTTATTAGAAGTTTTCCAAAAAAGAAATTTCGTATTTCTGAGACCAGCTCCGCACCTATTTCTGCCCGTCACTGCAAATCTTGGAGTATTGGAAGCAGGACCTCCAGGAATTAGGTGAAGTTATACACACCTATGTAGTCAGTTTATCCGAAGACAATCTACGCAATGTTTATTAACTATTGCATATTACGCTCAACTTATGCAATTTTATGCTCATTTTTCTCACTCAAGTATTGTCAACGTAAAATAATTCGATTTAGAGGCACTACATCTCCTATATTTTATACATCGCGCTTTATAGGACAAAACACAGAACCATACTTCATTATTATTACCTATAATAGACCTTTAGAGAAAGAATTTTAACGAGTTCGATGAACCTCAATTTGGTGTCAATAACTACTTCAAGAATCTTTGTAAAGTCAAGAAATAGCAAATCTTGGTTATCAATTTGATTTTTCAATTTTGAGATAACATAATATTTCCTTCTGTATCAGCGACATCAGAGATTGTTTTAGCGTCGTTATCAGTCATTCAAAATTATATTTGTAGGTATTCGGCATATGTCTCTTAAGAGATTAAAAATCAAAACCTTCTATTTGATGATGCTCAAGGATGTTCGTTCACTAGAGTAGTTAGATGAAATTATTTTTTTTTCATTTTGGATAAGTTTGATCACATACGTATGTACCCTAAAAATTCAAAATTTCTTATCGATCATTTCAGTTATTAACAATCAAGAATAAAAATTTTTACATGAGCTCTTGAGACAGATTAGCATTTTTTGTATTTAGACCTGGAATAGATATATATTTTAAGAGTAGACACAAAAATAAATAATTTTTAAAAATATCCTTTGAAATATGTAGTTTATATTATTGCATTAAAAATGGACCTGACGTTAGTAATTAATTATTGTAGTTGTGGTAGAACGATTTTCGCAAATAAGAGACCATATTGGAATCTGGCAACAGTGCAGCATTTCTCACAACCTTCCCCCTCTTCACAAAAAACCATAGTGATAGTGAAATAAGTGCGCAGTGTCCGTCGGTTAGGTTAGATTGCTTTATTATCATTTGTGTGATCTGAGAACCATTTACGTCTAGACACAGCATAGTAAACAACCAGCATATTATTATCCCTGAGGATTTCCTATATAAAAATGGTTCCCACAAAATTTGACCCTGGGAGGGTTTATGGATGATTTTACGGCTGTGAAGCTTGGGTAGAGATGCGAAAATGAAAATATCGATACCGGTATCAACTCGATATTTTTTAGCCTCATAGGCGCGTTTGGTTCGTACAGAGAATTTTGTGCAATTGATTACACCCTTCAATAATTATATACCGATACACCTACAAAAGTATCGATATCAGCCTGGAATCGCTCAAACAGTATCTAAGATAAAAATAGTCGATATTAGTGCAGAAGTTCAAGTATCGAAGTACCGTTGCCATCCATATAAAAAATCATCCATAAGTGGGGATGCGCGTGTAATTTCCGCCAACTTGAGTTATTGTGCTGGTTGTTTACTATGCTGTGGTCTAGACGGCAATGTTGAGAAACGAGCTATTAAAAACTTTATTAAATAATCACAATAGAGTCAAAATAATAACTAATTTATGTTAACTGATATTTTAAAATAGAAACCCTATAAATATCTAGAATATATAAAAATAGTTTATAAATGAATTCACTATTATTGATAAATTTTGCAATTATCTCAAAAGTCTGGAATAAATGTGATATAATAGTTAGTACTCGTTTGACTCTAGCGTAGCGGGCGTTCCATTGCCTGTCACAAAGCAGTCTTTTTTATGAGTACAAAGATCCAATTCTCGCACATCTTAATGACGTTGGCATTTGTGGTACCGCGTGTAATTATATTTCGGATACATGTAGCATCCATCCCCGTCCAATTAGAGGTTGCAGTATCAGTGTTCCAGGCGGAATCAAAACCGCAACGTTGGTCTGGTCGCTGCCGTACATAACGAACGCTCCCGACACGTCCCTTCGTAGCATGTGCTGTCAAAAATAGAACGGTAATTATTACGTGTCGCTTCGAGTCCACCGACCACACATACGTACACAGTTGCAGCCAGGTCTGGATCTAGAAATCTGATACTTGATCTGTCTTTCAATAGAAAGAAGAAATACCAATACCAAGGAATATTACCAATCTTACCACAACACGGCCCGTAAAGATTGGTGTCCCTCATGGTTCGGTCCTTGGGCCAATACTATACTATACTCTTTATCCATGACATTTATGCTGGTGACACTGATCTTGTTGCTCAGTCAGAGATATGATACTTGGCCTATCTTTATCATTATAAAAATCTTACCACAACATGATCGGTAAAGGTCTGCTATATACACTTTTTATCCATTACATCTATGCTAGTGACACTGCTCTTGTTGCTTAGTCAGAAATCTGATACTTGGTCTGTCTTTATCATTATACCACTCTTACCACAACACGGTCGGTGAAGGCTGGTGGCCCTCAAGGTTCTACCCTTGGGCCAATACTATATTCACTTTTTATCCATTTGAAAGTAATTCTTATCCCAGTTTTTTTTTTCAGTAGAAGAGGTTTCTTCGGATTTTGGGATAAATTAATGCAAGAGGTTTTTAACTCAAAGAGCCGACATTTCGGCGTTTATTTTACGCCTTCTTCAGGGCCAAAAATTCATACGAAGACGAAAAATATATAAGTAAAACATAGAGTGCCAAAACAATGAGTAAAAACGTTGACAATTCAGTCTAACAGACAAATTTAAAATTTTTTAAAATTTTACACAAAGTTACAATTAAAATATAAAAGATTTTAACATTTAAAAAGTTAACTCGGCAAAAACAATCAAAATAAAAAGCCGGTACATTGCCAAAAGATATAAAAGTTAAAAATATAATACAGTTTTCCACTAGAATGTTAAAATACACTAAAATGTAGAGCATACATCCTTACCTATCGAGCACACCCCTAAAGCAACAAGGAATAACATATCCCTTTGTGTCAATAAACAACAAAAAAATATTCCAGAAGATTGATGAAAAGAATCGTAGATGAATATGAAAACAGTAGCAGTTCAATTCCGTTTTTAGATATCTGTTTAACTAGAACAAATGAGGGTAAAGTGTTATTCAGCTGGTATGAGAAACCAATCAGTTCAGGGAGGCTTTTGAACTTTTATTCCTACCATCCATTCAGTCAGAAGTATAGTATTATGTGTTCCTTGAAGAATAAGATTATCAGGTTAAGCAGCCCACAGTTTGTTCAAGAGAATATATCTAGATTCAAAGAGAAACTTAAACTTAATGACTATCCTGAATACTTCTGCAACTTAGTTATTAACAATAGTTCAAACATTCTTCCTCCTCCTTCTATTCCACGCACTAATCAAAACAGTTCCAGCATAGTAACTTATTCAAAAATTCCCTATGTTAAAAGACCTTCAGAGAGAATTAGACATCATCTTACTGATGACACACATAAAATAGTCTTTTACCACACAAAAACTGTATCTTCACTTTTTTGTTCACAAAACGATAAGCTTGACACCAAGTACAAATCCAATGTGGTCTATAAAATACCTTGCGAGCAATGTGACGCTGTATATATAGGGCAAACAAAACAAAATTTAAAGAACAGGATTTCCACCCATAAGTCGTCTTGTAAAGATACTCATAAAAATGATAGGGATCATACAGTCTTAGCGTCTCACCATTTCGAGTATAATCACCATTTTAATTTCGATTCTGTCAGTATACTTGACAACGAGATTAATTATAAAAAACGACTGATCAGCGAAATGATTTATATCTATAAGCATGATAAGGCTGTCAATAAGAAAACTGACACTCTTGATCTAAGTCAGATTTATAATTTATTGATTACTAATTACATTAAATTAAAAAGAACGTAATCAAAGAATTGGTTGACTTTATGACTGAACCTGGTATATTCATTAAATAGTATACATGTAAGTATATAATATTCATATTTTCTCAAACTGTCTTCAGTGTACAGCAGCATATATCAATAAAAGGTGTATTGACGAACGGCATCTACGATTCTTTTTATCAATCTTCTGGAATATTTTTTTGTTGTTTATTGACACAAAGGGATATGTTATTCCTTGTTGCTTTAGGGGTGTGCTCGATAGGTAAGGATGTATGCTCTACATTTTAGTGTATTTTAACATTCTAGTGGAAAACTGTATTATATTTTTAACTTTTATATCTTTTGGCAATGTACCGGCTTTTTATTTTGATTGTTTTTGCCGAGTTAACTTTTTAAATGTTAAAATCTTTTATATTTTAATTGTAACTTTGTGCAAAATTTTAAAAAATTTTAAATTTGTCTGTTAGACTGAATTGTCAACGTTTTTACCCATTGTTTTGGCACTCTATGTTTTACTTATATATTTTTCGTCTTCGTATGAATTTTAGCCCTGAAGAAGGCGTAAAATAAACGCCGAAACGTCGGCTCTTTGAGTTAAAAACCTCTTGCATTAATTTATCCCAAAATCCGAAGAAACCTCTTCTACTTTTTATCCATGACATACAATACTATATTCACTCTTTATCTATGACATGTATGCTGGTGACACTGCTCTTGTTGCTCAGTCAGAAATCTGATAATTGGTCTGTCTTTATCATTATAGCACTCTTACCACAACACGGTCGGTGAAGGCTGGTGGCCCTCAAGGTTCTATCCTTGGGCCAATACTATATTCATTCTTTATCCATGACATGTATGCTGGTGACACTGCTTTTGTTCCTCAGTCAAAAGTCTGATGCATGGTCTGTCTTTATCGTTATACCAATCTTACAACACGGTCGGTAAGGCCTGGTGGCCCTCAAGGTTCTATCCTTGGGCAAATACTATATTCACTCTTTATCCATGACATGTATGCTAGTGACACTGCTTTTGTTGCTCAGTCAGAAATCTGATACTTGGTCTGTCTTTATCATTATACCACTCTTACCACAACACGGTCGGTGAAGGCTGGTAGCCCTCAAGGTTCTATCCTTGGGTCAAAACTATATTCACTCTTTAGCCATGACACCTATGCTAGTGACACTGCTGTTGTTGCTCGGTCAGAAATCTGATACTTGGTCTATCTTTATCATTAAACCAATCTTACCACAACACGGTCAGTAAAGGCTGGTGGCCCTCAAGGTTCTATCATTGGGCCAATACTATGTTCACTCTTTATCCGTGACATGTATGCTGGTGACGCTGCTCTTGTTCCTCAGTCAGAAGTCTGATACTTGGTCCGTCTTTATCATTATACCAATCTTACCACAACACGGTCGGTGAAGGCTGGCGGCCCTCAAGGTTCTATCCTTGGGCCAGTACTATAATAATAATAATAATAATAATACGTCTTTATTCGCTGTCACAAAATAATCAACAAAATAAACAACAAATTTACCAATAGAAAAAGATAGGACAAAGCGAAAAGGCGGAGTGTCACCTCAGGGGTGGTTTTCAACTCAACCAAAACAAAGAAAACTGGTATAAAGATTTGTAAAATAAACACAAACAGAGTTCATACATACTCTTAGTAGACCTAGACACATGTGGTGGAGTATCCGGAGAACACGAGTAAAAAGTAAACAATAATGCTTGAGCAAAAAAAAAATAAATTATTAAATTCCATTGCGTGACCAAAACAACATGATATATGTCACGATAAAAGTTAATCACTAATTCATCTTAAAAATAACTGTGAATACTGGATTTAATCTCAATAATAATACAATAACAACGCAAAACATTTACAATATTTCATAGCCACATCAAGTTCGTATACATTGCGCGCTAGATAGACATAAAGGTATACATGAGTCCACAGCAGGTCATTATGTGAGACAAGAATAGAGAAAAGGATAGTCCAGAACAGAGCCATTAAATTCATCAACCTTCAGTTATTTCGATAACAAAAAACTTTTTAATTTTTTCTTGAAGTTTAAAACCGGGAAATCCAAATATTCTGGAGGAAGGTCATTATATAACTTGCTTGCATTATAAGAAAAACTGTAAGTATACATGACAGAATTATGCTTAGGGATGACAAGTTTATTTCTGTTTCTGGTTCGGAGAACATTGACGTCTTTGAACATTTTCAGCTTTTTAGATAGGTATGAGGGTATCTTAGTTTTTAGTGTCTTATGAACTAAAGTTAATAGATGTAGATTTCGCAGCTGTGCCAAGTTCAATCTAGAATTTGCTTTAATGACGTGGCTAATATGCTCAAATTTTCTAATACCAAAAGAATACCTGAAACAAGAATTTTGTATTCGCTGTAACCTCATCTCATCTTTTTTTGTTATTGCTGGCCCATAAACACTATCTCCAAATGAAATTTTTGAAATAATGAGAGATTCACACAGCATGAGCTTCGTACTACTGGACAAGAATTTTCTATAAGGAAATAGCTGCTTAAGAATTGCATACGAACCTTTGCAAACTTCGTCTACATGTTTCGTGAATCTCATAGTGGTGTCCATCCAAATGCCCAAATTTTTACATTGATCAACAATAGGAAGCACTTCATTGTTCATTGAGATGACGCAATCACCGGAAACCTGAACCTTTTTTTGTTTTGAGCCTAATAAGAGTACTTTAGATTTAAGTGCATTTAATTTTAAATTATGTGCAGTAGCTATGTTATACAAATTATCTAAGTCAGTGCTAATTGTTCTGGATGCTTCAGCTGTCAATTCACTTTTAAAACCCATATATACTTGTGTATCGTCAGCATAAACATGCATCTGACACTTTTCAATGACATCTGGAAAGTCAGCTATGTATAAAGCGAATAGCAACGGTCCCAGTATGGAGCCTTGGGGCACGCCAACTGGTACGGCAAGTTTCTCAGAACAGTTGCCATTCAAACAAACATATTGTGTTCTATTTTCCAGATAATCTTTAATGAGCTCAATAGCCACATCATTAAAACCGTAATAACATAATTTTCTACACAGAATTTTCGGATCAACTGTATTGAATGCCTTACTAAAGTCTAAAAGAAACAAAGCTATATTAAGTTTTTGATCCAAAGCAGCGTAAATATCATCAACCACCGATAGTAAAGCTGTAGTACAACTATGGGACGGCCTAAATCCAGACTATTTCAGGCAAAATATTGTTAATTGTGACAAAGGAAGAAATTTGCTCCTTCATAGCCATTTCTAGCAATTTTGATAGGGAAGATAATATATTTATAGGTCTAAGATGATCAATGCTAGTAACCGAGTTTGTTTTTGGTATAGGCCGCACCATAGCAGTCTTCCAGCTAGTCGGAAATTTACCTGTGGTCAAAATCTTGTTCAATAAAATTCACTCTTTATCTATTACATCTATGCTGGTGACACTGCTCTTGCTGCTAAGTCAAAAAACTGATATTTGGTCTGTTTTCACCATTCCATTTACCAATCTTACCACAACACGGTCGATAAGGGATGGTTTCCCGCAAGGTTCATAATATCTTGGGCCAATACTAGATTCACTCTTTATCTATGACAATGTCGTCATACCACAACACGGTCGGTAAAGGCTGGTGGCCCTCAAGGTTCTATCCTTGGACCAATACTATATTCACTCTTTATCCATGACAATGTATGCTGGTGACACTGCTCTTTTTCCTTAGTCAGAAGTCTGATACTTGGTCTGTATTTATCATTATACCAATCTTACCACAACACGGTCGGTGAAGGCTGGTGGCCCTCAAGGTTCTATCCTTGGGCCAAAACTATATTTATTCTTTAGCCATGACATCTATTCTGGTAACACTGCTCTTGTTCTTCAGTCAGAAGTCTGATACTTGGTCAGACTTTATAGTTATACCAATCTTACCACAACACGGTCGGTAAAGGCTGGTGACCCTCAAGGTTCTATCCTTGGGCCAATACTAAATTCGCCCTTTATCTCAGCTCAGTCCAACAGATCTATATTAACTATTATACCAATCGTAACACAACATAGTCGGCAAGGGATATTGTCCTTCAAGGTTCGGTCTTTGGACCAATGCTATATTCACGTATGGGTTTGTGAGAATACCTTATTCACTCTTTAACCATGACATCTATGCAGGCGACACTGCTCTTGTAGCTCAGTCACGGTATGCAGACCTAGTCTGCGACAGTCTGCAAGACTGCTGCTTCTAAGTCTAAGACGCAGGTAGTCTGTTGTACGTAAAGACATCGCAGTGCCCCTAGTGAAATGTCAAAGGATGACACTCGTATACCATGGAAAAATTCTGTTAAGTATCACGGTGGCATGCGACATGGTAAATTAAGTTGGATTGACAAAATTTGGCTTTACAAATTGGTAATAAGATCCACAATTACCCCTATACAATTCTGGCCTCGTGTTTTCTCATCAAAACGCACCATCACGACAAAACAAAAAATTTAACAAAAAAATGTTGTATTTCCAACAAAGATCACGAATATCGCTTCCATTTCAAGTTTTTGTCGCGTTTGAAAAAAACGAAAATTTGAGATACCACGCCGATCGGCAAGTTCACAAACAATATTTTTTTGTAGAGAATAAGACACTGTATGTCCAATATGACTACTTCATAGTGGTTTGGATTAGCATGCAAGTGTCATATAGATAATGAACGAACTGTAGGATTTTACTTCCCACACCGATAGGTGAGGGGAGTATTGTGATCGCGAAAATTTTCGATTTTGAGATAATACGTTTTTTGGGCGTTTTATGATGTGTACATAACGAAAATCCACGTCACTCATTTCCGTCGGTCTGTCTGTCGGTCTGTCGGTCTGTCTGTCTGTCTGTCTGTCTGTCTGTCGCGTTTTTCTACCCTCGTAATCTCAGTTACCGCTGCATGGATTGTGATGAAATTTGGGCAGCGGTATGCTGTGGGGTCGTAGTAGGTAATGTTCCTATAATTTTGAAAATCGGTGCATAGGCGGCGTAGTAATTAGCAAAAAACAAAAAAATTAAATATTGCTGAAACTTCGTTTTTAGGCGTTTTAGGGGTCCCTGATCATTTTCTACTTTTTTTTGGGTGGGGGTGAAATTGGGGTGGTTGGGGGGTGGGGGGTTGTAAAATCGAAAAATTTGTTGCTTTCATAATAGACTGTCCACTGACCTGTGAAGGAAGACCTGGCGACATAAATAACTTTTTTAGGTCCATCCGAACATTGCCTTTGCCTATTACAGAAAGCAAAGGACTTAGAATTTTTTTGATGTAAACATACGAGAGTATTGCGTCAGATCGTTGTAACGAGGAAACTGTTGAATTGACTTTAATGAAATTTTGAAACGGCATTACTACCATGGCGAAGATGGAAAACGCGTATGGTTTTGATAAATCGTGCCAGTGGCGGCGCAGAAATAATAAAAAAACTAAAAATATAAAAACAGCTCACACTTCGTTTTTAAGCGTTCTAGAGGTTCCTGATCATTTTCTGCGTTTTTTTTGGGTGGGGGTGAAATTGGGGTGGTTGGGGGGTTGGGGTTGAAAAATTAAAAAAATTCTTGTACTCATAGTAGGCTGCCCACTAACCTGTGAAGGAAGATCTAGCGACACAAATCACCTTTTTATGTGCATCCGAACATTGCCTAGCCTATTACAGAAACTAAGGGACTTAGAATTTTCTTTATACTATACGAGAATTTATTGGTCTAAATCGTTTTGTATTTTGTAACGTGGACACTACTAATTGATTCTAATGAAATTTTGACCCAGTATATTGTTACCGTGGCGAGAATGGAAAACGCGTATGTTTGTTAAAAATCTTGTCAGTGGCAGCGTAGCAATAATCAAAGAACGCGACAAGTATGAAAGCAACTCAAATTCAGTTTTTAGATGTTTTAGGGGTTCCTAATCATTTCCTACCAGTTTTTTGGGTGGGGGTGAAAGTGTGGTGGTTGGGGGTGGGGGGTTGTAAAACTGAGAAGTTTGTAGTATCGATAATAGGCTGTCCATTGACCTGTGAAGGAAAGACCTAGCGGCATAAGACAATTTTAGGGGGGAGGGGGGGGGGGGGGTTGGCAATTATTTGGTTGCAAGGGATCTTAGACTAAAGCTTCATGCTATGGGAAAATAATAAACTGGTATCAGCGTAATGTGTGGGAAGTACTGAGTCAATCAACTTGACTTCATTTTTTTATTTCTTAATTAGTACGTATATTTCCCCACAAACGTATGGAAAGTAAGCGATTATTTTCTCATTTATCATTCGTTATGGTTTAAAATTGAGTAGGTATAAGCTAGTTATAGTTCAACTTCAACATGGTCAGCAAGTTTGCTGTAGTAGAAAGAAGAGAGTACATATATTACGAGTGAATATAACGAAAATACAATGACAAAAATACCACCAATTGCTGAGTCAGCGTGTCCTAGTTACAGATCTGTTGGGAAGCACGAAAATTGCTAACACACTAGCCGCATTACAGAATTGCGGATTTGATTTAGTGAAACAAAACATGCGGTTAAATTTTCATTAGCTAACTAGATACTCGCACCACAGAAATATTACACAGTGTTTTACCAAATGCATATACAGATATATGGTGATATGGTATCACTTTTCTATACTAAGAGCTCTTTCAGTCCGTTATTGTTCAACTTCTTCTCCTTAAGGTACAACTCCATTCAATAAGATCGGTAAGAATTTTGGCAAATGCTTCTCTATCTTGTGCTCTCCTGAGTAGAATGTGAAAATGCAGTCCCGTCCAGTCGCTGACATTTTAGCTCTCACTGAAGAGAGCTTATGCAAAGCCTCTGTATGTCTGTATACAAAAGATAGCCAAAACTACAGGTGCTAGAAAACAACTAAATACAGATTCGGAATCAGCATGAAAAAACTCATCATCATCACCATCGTCATAGTCACAATGCCTTAACAGACATGTTGTGGACTCGTAGAATGCATTAAGTCAGAGCTAGAGTATTGCCGACACGAATATTATCAATAGTTTTGAGAACTGTAGCTCGCCATCGTTTGCGATTGTCA
This sequence comes from Callosobruchus maculatus, assembly GCA_951848785.1. NCBI lineage: Eukaryota > Metazoa > Arthropoda > Insecta > Coleoptera > Chrysomelidae > Callosobruchus > Callosobruchus maculatus. The sequence goes on from CATOUR010000083.1 coordinate 6,922,899, forward strand.
GTTCAGTTGCGCTCTTGATACTCATATCTAGCAACTGTTTCGTCGTATCCACCCAGCGTATAGGGGAACGGCCACGGCGCCGCCCACTAGGGGCGTGACCCTGAACTGCAAGTTTCTCCATATTATCGCTCCTGTGAATATGTCTGAAGAATGCAAGCATTCTCATTGACACAATGGAGGATAGTCTCTCTGGATTACCGAGCTCATCTAGTATGGAAACATTAGTTCGATGGGCGGTATAAGGAATTCTCAGCATTCTCCTCCATGGGCACATTTCAAAAGCATCTATGCGAGCTTGATCTGCCTTTCTAACAGTCCAAGTTTCCGAGGCATACAAAAATATGTAGAACACAAGAGACTGAACCAGTGACATTTTGGTAGCTTTAGTGATGTTATGGTCACGCCATATTTTAGTAAGCTTTGTCATGGCCACCCGTGCCTGTTGAATGCGCCGCCGAATCTCATTCTCACAGCTACCTGAATTGTCAAACAAAGAACCGAGGTACACGAAACTTTGGACTACCTCGCAATGGCCTATTGACTCCATTTCTCGATTATTGTCATGCTCTCTATCTACGATAATAATCTTGGTCTTGTTGTAGTTAATACCAAGACCATATGCTGCACTGTGTTGTTCTAAAGCGTTCAGTAGAGCTACTAGTTCTTCCTGAGAAGCAGCAATAAGGGTCGTATTGTCAGCAAATCTTAAGTTAGATATTTTGCTTCCGCCAATAGTTATACCGCCATTCCAGTTGTCCAATACCTGTCTCATCACAAATTCAGAGTAAATGTTAAATAACATCGGAGATAATACGCATCCCTGACGAACTCCTTTTCTGGTTGCTGTTTGACCAGACAGGTTACCATCAATTCTTATACGAGCTGAGCTAGACTCATAGAGTTGCTGTATGAGAAATACTAAGTGGTAAGGGACTCCCATGGAGATAAGGATTTCCCACAGTTTAGGCCACTTTACGTTATCAAACGCCTTAGAATAGCCCACAAAGCAGATAAAAACGGGAAAATAATGCTCTCCGGCTTTTTCAATAATCTGTCTTAAGTTTAAGGTCTGTTCACGCATACCGCGTCCTTCCTGCGACCTGCCTGCGCCTGAGAAATTTGCCAGCCAATAAAACTCTCCAAACGAGACTGTAAAATATATAGTAGAACTTTGCTTGCATGAAAGATTAACGAAAGTAGGCGATAATTGTCTGGATTTGTTGGAGATCCTTTTTTATGAAGTGGAAGCACCATTCATCTGGCCAAACACCGGAGGACCAGACCCTCTTACAAATATTATATAAAAGAGAGATGCCGTCTGCACCCAAGCATTTTAATGTTTCGGCAGAAATAGCATCAATGCCTGTAGCTCTATTCGTTTTTAACTTGTTGAGGGCATGTTCCACTTCAGACAAAAGAATATGAGGTTCATATTTAAAATCCAATGAGAGGGCCTGAGGGCCATCCTCATGGTACAGTTTTTCGCAGTAATTAGAAAAAACTAGTTCGGGAAAAATTCGGTTTTGTCAATATCCCTTCCGGTTCCACAGTGAGAGCGCCATTTGAATTTACTCAAGTAAATTCTTTCCTACTTTTTTATTTACATTCATAACACTTTCTATAGCTCTATTGGCAGTTATAAAAAAGTCACTAGACCTTTAGAGATCCTTAAGAATATAGCCTCATCCGGACCAATGATATTTTACGCTATGAAAACTGAAAATATATGAGACGTTCCAACTTACTTAACCAAACACTAAATTTTAAAGACTGATTTCTCGTAAATCAAATTGTTTATGTACCAGTTCAAATAAGTGACATCTATGGACTCTATCCAAGATAGGTCTCGAACTACAACTCCGGATATATTCGCATATAATAATAATAATAATAATAATAATAGGTCTTTATTCGTCATGAAAAAAAGAGTAAAGTATGTACAACAAAAACACATACTAAATTCATAATCAAAAAAATCAAAAAATGACGAAAGGCGGAGTGTCAACCAACAAGGTTGTTTTTCAACTCAACCCAAAAGCTAAATAAAATACTAAATAAAATAAAATAAAATAAAACAAAGAACAAACTAAAACTATACACACTCACACACATACACCCTGTATAGAGTATACATTGGTATATTATAATTGCATTATAATTATATGGCGATTTGTATACACACGTGTATTGCTGATAGTGCAATTCCGCTGAACTACTTTCACGTTTTTACAAACAGCTGATGTGTTATTTATAATATTACGTACAGGTGCTAGTCACCTAGATGATTAAGTAGGATAACGAGTTAGCCAATGTATGTAAACTTAAATCATTTCCCTAACACATAGCGAAGTCCGTCCTATAAACATTCATCTGATTTTATTAAAATTTTTAACCTTTTCTTAAAATTGAATAATGAAAAATGTCTAAAATCGTTAGGTAGGCTGTTGTACAATTTCACTGCATTGTAAGTAAAGCTGCGTTTAAACAAGGCAGTCGAGTGTTTTGGTATGACGAATAGCAGCCTATTTCTTGTATCTCTATTGCTATTAGTGCTGAATGTTACAAATTTGTCAAATAAATACGTTGGCGCTTTGTTAAGTATGATTTTATGGATCAAAACTAGCTGATGGTACTTCCTAATCTTGTCTAGCCGAAGCCAACCAGCATCGCGGTATGAATCGCTTACATGATCAAACTTCCGTATGCCATACGCAAATCTGATGCAAGAATTTTGTATTTTTTGAAGTCTTAGCATATCGGCTTGTAAGAGTGCTGGAAAATATACACTGTCACAATAGGCAATCTTTGATAGTATAAGGGATTCGCAGATATGCAGTTTTAACCTTGTACTCATTATGTGCCTGCTTGGATACAATTGTCTCAGAGTATTATATGAGGCTTGGCACAGCTGATTGACGTGTTTGGTGAATCTTAGGTCAGATTCAATCCACACCCCTAAGTTTTTTACACAATCTGATATTGGGAGTATCTGGTTATTAATTTTAATAGACAGACCTGTAGTAATCTGTACTCTTTTTGATTTAGGACCAAATAAAATGACCTGTGATTTTTGTGAGTTTAAGTTTAAATTGTGAGCACTAGATACATTATACAAAGCTTCCAAATCATCATTAATTCTATCAAAAGCTTCTGCACTTTTATCAGTACTGAAGCTTAAGTACACTTGGGTGTCGTCTGCGTAATGATGTATAAAAGAGTGACTTATAAATTCATGAAAGTCAGCTATATATAATTGAAAAAGTAATGGGCCTAACACTGAGCCTTGAGGTACACCATTCGTTTTTGTGAGTGCTTCTGATAGTTTCCCTCCAACCAATACTCTTTGTACACGATCTGCAAGGTAGTTCCTGATAAGCGTTAGTGAGCTATCAGAGAATCCAAAATATTTCAATTTATTGCACAATATTATGTGATCTAAAGTATCGAATGCTTTACTATAGTCTAGTAGGACCAAGCAGACACATAACTGCTTATCCACAGATTTATAAATATCATCCGTAATGTGCGCTAGTGCGGTCACAGTACTGTGGTGCGTACGAAACCCAGATTGAACAGATGTTATAATGTTGTTTTCGTTCACGTATACCTTGATCTGATCTTGAAGTAGCATTTCAAAGGCTTTAGACAATGAGGGTAATATACTTATTGGTCTTAAGTCAGAGTATTCAGAGGGATTATTATTTTTTGGTATTGGAATGACCTTAGTTTGTTTCCAGGCATCTGGGAAACAAGAAGTAGAAATGCAAACATTAAAAATGAAAGTGATGTACTTGAGCAGATGAGATTCAACGATACGAATCATCTGAAGGGAAATGCAATCTAATCCCAGGGCATGGCTTTTTATGCGGTTAAGATATTTTTGGACAACATCCGGTGTGACAGTTGAGAAAGCGAATTTTGAGATGTTTCGTCTTTCATATTTTTCCAGAATTGCAAGCTGTGATGAAGATTTTTTTATTTGAGGTACATTACAAAAAGACTGATTAATTAAATTTACATCTTTAAGATTCGAAGGTAATTCAGTAAGCTGCTTTTCTCTCAATATTTCCATAGATCTAAGAGTACTCCAAGTTTGTTTAGAGTCTCTTTGTCTGAGGATGAAAGACATATACGCTGTTTTCTCGCGCTTAATGGCCCCATTTACATAGTCACGCAGCTCTTTGTAGTAGTTCCACGAGGCTGGTGTTTTTAAATGTTTGTATTTTTTATATGCTTTATTCCTAATAACAATCATGAGTCGTATAGTTGGTGTAAGCCAAGGTGCAGGCGGTTTAGTCGCTCGGATTGTACGCAAAGGAGCATGCTTATCAAATATTGAAACTAGATTCTGAGATATAACATAGATAAACATAGAACGCTCCAAATTTATGCATCGCTGGGTAATACATACACATAATACGAGAATGCTGATGTTTATCAATTTAATAAGCTGTAACAGACACCCCATCCCTTTGCAGTTGAATTGCAGGATAGCTCAACCAAATACGAATATACAGGGTGATCATATTTCCACGTGCTTTTGCTAAAAAAATCCTGTTCATGATTTGAACGTCTAGATTGTTTTTTGATAATGACGTCACACTAAGCAGTGCAATAAAAATGGTAATACAGCTGCTCAAGTGCTCATGGCAGTTTCTAGGTTCGAGCTCATCAGTTTTACTTTCCACATCTATAGGTGAGGGGAGTATTGTGATCGCGAAAATTTTCGATTTCGAGATAATCCGCTCTTTGGGCATTTTATGATATCTACATAACGAAAATAACCGTCACTCATTTCTGTCCGTCTGTCTGTCGGTTTGTCTCTCTGTCTGTTAGCGCTTTTTGCCTCGTAATCTCAGTCATCGCTGCATGGATTGTAATAAAATTAGATTAACGATATGCTGTGGGGTTGCAGTATAGATTATAATGCTACTATAGTTTTGAAAATCAGTGCATGGGCGGCGGAGTAACTAGCAAAATACATAAAACTTCAATTATTGCTCAAACTGCCGTTTTTAGACGTTTTAACGCTTCCTGAGCATTTTGCTACTTTTTTTGAGTGGGGGTAAAATTGGGGTAGTTGGGAGGGATTTGGATTGATTTTAATGAAACTTTTACACGCTATGACCACGTAGCGAGGACGAAAAACGTTTATGATTTTTAGGAATCGTGTCCGTGGCGGCGCAGCAATAATAAAAAACCTAAAAATATAAAAACAGCTCAAATTTCGGTTTTAGGCATTTTAGAGGTTCCTGATGATTTTCTGCTTTTTTTGGGTGGGGGTGAAATTGGGGTGGTACTACTATTGCTCTATATCGTCTGTATTGTGTAACGTCGAAATTGTTCAATTAACTTTGATAAAATTTTGCCATTTTTATCACCATGGCGAGGTTTGCAGAAATTGTCAGTGGCGGTGCAGCAATAATCAAAAAACTAAAAGTATAAAAACAGCTCAAACTCCGTTTTTGTTTTTTAGAGGTTCCTGATCGTTTTCCATATTTTTTTAGAATGAGTATGGGGCGGGGGTTGTGAAACTGAAAAATTTGTTATACTCATAATGGGCTCTTCATTGCACTGTAAAAGAACGATATAATACTTTTCAGCTGTATCCGAAATCCGGATGCTGCTCTGCCTTAGAAAAAAGGACAATTTTTGAAAGTATATTGAGATAGATAATTTTGTAATGTATGTAGCTTATCATTAAATTGATATAAATCAAATTTCTAAGCCACAACGTGAGCCGTGGTAGAGACCGTTCGAAGTCTATTGTTTTTGAATATTGTGTTAGTAGTGTTGTAAAACTAAATTAAAAAATGAACAGTCAAATACAAAAGCCGTTCAATCTCTGGATTTCGATACTCTGGGGATCTCTGGTCATTTTATACTTTTTTTTGGAGTGCTTAAAATGAGTCGAAGTGGGATGGAGTCTCGGATAAGCCTGTTATGAAACTCCAGAACACTTTTCGAAGCCCTTTAAAGATTGATACTGACAATATAATCTCTTTTTAAGTATCGGAAAATGGGTATGCCATGTTATTAGGATAGCTGAATGTTGCAGAATAAAAACTGTCATGCTAGTTCCTACGGAGATAGATGCAAGAAACTATTTACGAGAGTTTTTGTGTTGGATTTTTCTGCGGACAAGCGGGCTATGATTTGGTTCCAAGGGGATCTCAGACGATAGCTTCATGTAATGGGAAAATAATAGAATGAAATCACCTTTATGTGTGAGAAGTAATGATTCGATCAACTAGTTTGTTAGTGTGTAATTCTTGAAGTACATTAAGGCCCGATTTTATCAACATGCACATTTTAACAAAGACTTTGACCAATCACAGCAGCCCTTTCAGAAACATGCATCTGTCAAAGTACTCTGAAAATTATTGATTTCTCTTGAAGTTGACCTCAAAAAGCTCAAAAATGACAATTTATATACAACCGAACATTGTGAACCATCTAGTATCTTTTCAAGTCTGATTTTCCATCCTAAATGGGTGAAAAATGGCATTTTCATGTTTAACAAAAAGTTTAGCAATTGCTAATCTCAACCAATCAGATTCCAGAGAAGCCGTACATTTGATCACTAGTTTCTTGGTGTATCAAATGATATGATGACAAGAAATTCACCCACTGCATTATTTGGATAAAACAATAATTCACTATCGATAATAATTATAAATACCTGCAATTTATCTTTGTTTTATAGTACAAAGAGGTAAAAATAGCATTTTATTACATTTCAAAAGTTAGCTATTTCCCAAACGTGCATGTGCATTACGGGTTGCCTATCCGGAACGGCAAAGCTCGCTATTTCATAGCTAAGTATAACCTTATTTTATGTACAATGTGTAAGCTGCACCTGTGAATATTTCTATAACAAGATCTATAACAAACATGCATCCAGTAAATGAAAGAGTGATTCTTCATCATAAAAGTATGTATTATTATATAATCCATCTGACTGACGGAGGTGGGATTTGTAATATTAAATAAGGTAGGTAGTTGCTGTGATTGATATAGGTACTACTTCACAAATTATCGCAGTTTGCAATTAGTAATTATACAATAATTATAATTTAAGCATGAAAAAAGTGGCAATAATTTGCAAATCAATCGCTTTGTTCTGATATCCTGCTATGATTTTGATCCATGAATTTCTAAAATATCTTTGACAAAAGTGCCATCCAACTTTGACGTTTTGTTTTCAATATTGATAAAATACTATTGGACGATACTTATTAACATAGCCCTCAATACCCAATAGGACGCTTTTGCTAAATAACATCCAATACAAAAGCTTTGTCAAAGACTTTGTTAAAATATGCATGTTGATAAAATCGGGCCTCAGACTTACATATTTAAAGCTGAAGAATTATCATTTTGGAACTCCAACACCAACCTTTTCATTTCTCTGCTTTACAATATAAATAAGCACAAGTCAGAGTCGCAAAACTAATAGCTGTAATTCGGGTTTAATATCCCTTATTTGCATATACCTGTAGAGCGTCCTTAATATACGATGAGTTCCGTCAGCAATCAAAGCCAGATAACAATATAACACTTTGCCCTTTGTGCAACTCCTTTGACATTCCCTGTTTACGAATAAGATATGTGCTCCCGGAATTCGAAACATTCTGGTCCAGTAGCCTTCGCCAGACAATCTATCACATGAATTAAGTGGTCGAGAACTTAAACTTTGTTTTTAAAAAATTTATTTCCCGATCAAATAATACAATTTATTTGGGACCGAACCGTTTGAGAGCTCAAGACAGACTGACTCAAAAAGCGTCAAAATAATATGGAGGTAAACTCTGCTGATCTCTCTAACGTTTACAGATATAGGTTTTATATGAAGTCAGCAATAATAATATAATAGTACAGTCATTTACAACCACATAACTCCTCCCCTCTTAAGATGAAGTTTTGGAGGGTGTGAACAAAACTTCTGGCTTCGAGGGTTGAACCTGGACCTCGAAGTACTGGTGGCTTCTGCTTGATCCTTGGCCTCTCTGGAATCTGTAGACTTTTCTGGCAACAAGGTATGCAATGCCCAGAACTAGTATTGCATACAGGGGTAGACTCCATTTGTAAGGGTGCGAAGGTGCTTCTGGAACTATCGTCTGGATCTGGTCAGCTGTTTCTTCTAAACTGTGAAGTTTGTCCAACGATATATGTTGAAGCACAATTTTCTTGGAGTTTTCTGAGTACTGGAAGGTTTTCACTGCAGGAAGTAATAAGGGCTTCTCCATAGTTACTCCCTTTTCGTTCTTGTAGATGTAGTCCTTTGTCTGTATGCTGCATTGATAAGGCACTTCGAGTAGATAAATGCCTTGTAGCTCAATGACGTCATCTTGATCACATTTTAATAACAGTTTTTCTGATTCTGGGAAAATGGCTATGTACTTAGAATCAGAAACTTCTTCAATCAGGGATTTTCGAATGGATACAGGAACATTCTTGCATTTTGGCTTTTCGGATGTAACTTGCAGGATGGCAAACAAACAGTCTTCTTCTTCTTCTGTAGCTTGGATCAGGTTGTTCTCGTGACAGATGTAGATTTCATCTATCAGCTGGCATTGGCTTGAGTCATACTGGTACATTGTGGTGCTCATTGTAAAATAGGAATTTTGGAGAATGATGGTAGTTAGGTTTGAGGTGGGGATAGAGTAAAGATGATAATGCTTGAATCTATCTACATGTAATAGTGGTACATGTAACGCAAAAACTATTCGATTTTTGGAAAAGTATGCTTCTACTGACATTACGTCATATAACTTATGTATATCTTCTATTTTTGAATATACTAACTGATCTTTTCTGTGATGTTTTATTAATTCATTGAATATTGATTTCATTTCGTCTATAGAAATTATGCTGTGGTGCAATGACCCAATTTTGGCAAATGCTATGGCATTTTCCAAAGTATCAATTATGGACAGCAGTGTATCTAAATTGAACTTTAATTGAAGTAATGTATCCAAAATTGTAAAATAATAAGTATTGTTCTTTTGCATGTCATCCAAGGCTTGCTTTATCGTAGCTTGGTTATGTACCATCAATGTAAAAGTTTTATTGTTATTCTTAAGAACTTCTTGGGTCAAAGAAATTTGTTGATTAACTGTATTAATTACATGATCCTGATCTTTTTGTAATACTTCAATAGCCTGATCATATCTTTTAGCATCATCATCATCTAAATTACCTGAAATCATTTTAATGATTGAACCTAATCCATTTATTAATCCTCTTTTAATACGATTTTGGCTATTCCAAGCAGGGTAAATGGACTTGAATTTATTTTTTAAACTTGTCATTGAATATACTACATGTTTTTCTATATCAACTAAATGACTTTCTGGGATAAAACCTATATTATAACGATTTCTTTCAGCTGCGTCTTGTAATTGTTGTAATTCTGTACTTAAAGAATTCAGCTCATTATTAATCGGTTCAAGATCTACATAATGTAAAAATGTATGTGTTCCGACCTTAACTTTTGCGTTTCCTAGTCGGAAGGGTAGGATACCTGGGTTTGACTTAAGGTTGGTGACCTGCACTGTGGTCTGACTCGTCAGATGCACTGTCAAGTGAAGAATCACCCTGTAACAAATTTTTAGTTACTTTTTTCCTGGGTTTTTTGAAAAGACCTTTGTGGTATATATTTCGGGTAGTTTTTAATTTTATACCTTTATCAGCCATTATTTGTTCTTTAACAAAGGGTGGTTTTAATTTCTGACCTCGGGACTTCGCGTCTCGTCTATAAGCTGTAGCTTCTTTTGTATAATCAGCTGGTTTTTCTCGCGATTTATTAGCTTTACTAATTACCTTTTCCTTTTGAGATTTTGAAGTGTCATGTATAAGGGCGTAAATTAATTTTGTTCTATTTTTATGCTGTTGAATATAATTATTCATTAGCTCCCTATCTACATCTAAATCGAAAGGATCTCTAACGTCTAAATGACCATTTATAATTTCTATTGGTTTTCGTTTCGTAACTGAGTGTATTGAATTGTTATAACCAAGAATTGCATAGGGCATAAGGGCAGTAACGTCCTTTTTCGGAAAATGTAGCGCAAGGGCTCTTAAATGTTCTGTTATAGTTGAGTGGAATCTTTCAATGGGCGAATTGCTGTTGGAATTCTTTGAAGTGGTGTAATGCAACTTTATCCTATGAAGTTTTGCAAACTCCTTCACTAATGAGTTATTGAACTCAGTGCCTGAGTCAGCTACTATTTGAATTGGTAAACCATGAAAGGATAGAAATTTTACTAAACTATCAACTACTGAAATAGCATCAGCTGAATCAATTGGAAAAGCTTGGGCGTATTTCGAAAAGTTATCAATTATTGTCAAAAACTTCTTATTATTCGCTTGATAAACATCTAAGTGGATAATTTGGAATGGCATTTTTGGCGTTGGGGTAACTTCAAATTCAATTCTAGGAGGGTGTCTATCATATTTTCCTAGTTGGCAAATATGACATGTATTGACATATGACTTTACATCATTATCGATTTGAGGCCAATAATACTTTCTTTTAATTTGATTAGTGGTTTCTGTGATACCACGATGATTGGTTTTAGTTTCATGATTATATGTGATTATTTCTGCCTGTCTTAAAACTTCAGTGATGTTTTCTAACTTTTTGTTACACTTAATTAATTTAAATGTCGAATGTCTGAAAATGGTGGATACAAGGTTACATAATTTTTTATATAAAATATCACCATCATTATCTTCAAAGTAAAAGGCGTACGTACTTTTTGGTTGACCGTAATCTTTTAAAAATGTTAATACGGGTGTAAGATCATCTTTAACAATATACAGGGTGTATAGGTATTTTGTCGGATTCCATAGCTTTTGAAGGGTGAACTTTCTTGATAGACTAGCTTGTTTTATAAAAATTTGATATTTAAATACGTTAATTGGTTTTTCTACAGGGTTAATCTCTTGTACGGGACTTTCATCAGATGAATGAACAGTTATATCTTCCATTCTATCGCCTAATTCACGCAAATCTCGTACTGATGGATCTTGATCAATATTATTTTCTAAAGAACAACTATCATCATCAATAGGTTTGTCCGAAAAATCTTTATTAAATGTTTTCATATATTGGAAAAATGGAGAATCATTTTCAGATTCTAACTGTTGAGCTTGGGATGTAGAGGGTTGTGGTTCAGTTTCATTAGCATTCAGTTGTATACGCGAAAGTGCATCAGCATTTTTATTTTCTTTTCCCTTTTTATAAATTACTTCATACTCAAATTCAGATAATTTTAAACGCCATCTTTGTAATCTTGAATTCGGTTCTTTTAAGGACATTAACCATTGTAAGGGCTTACAATCTGTTACAATTTTGAATTTCCTCCCAAATAAATAATGTCGAAAATATTTAGTACCATAAACAATAGCTAAGCATTCTTTTTCAGTTGCGCTATAATTTTGCTCAGATTCATTTAAAGTTCTTGAAGCATAAGCTATGGGCTTGTCAGAGCCAATAGGGCCTTGAGATAAAATTGCTGAAATAGCGAAATTGCTAGCATCAGTAGTTAGTACAAAGGGTTTTTCAAAATCTGGGTACTGTAATAAGGGTTCATTGGTCAAAAGACTCTTGCAATGATCAAAAGCTTTAAGAAATTTTTCATCGTGTTTAATTACAGCTCCCTTTTTCAAACATTGGGTTAAGGGACGAGTAATTTTGGCAAAATCTTTTATGAATTTACGATAATATCCAATTAGTCCTAAAAATTGTTTAATTTCACGAGTTGTTTTTGGCAATGGATATCTCAAAATAGCTGTTATTTTATCAGGATTTGGCTTTACTCCTTTTGGGGTGACGACATGTCCTAAAAATGCTGTTTCTTTTTTTAAAAATTCCGATTTATCAAGTTGTACTTTCAAATTTGTTTCCCTTAATCGTTGAAATACTTTTTTCAATGAAACTATATGTTCTTGGAGACTTGTAGAATAAATCAAAATGTCATCCATGTAAACCATGGTATTATCTAATCCTCTTAAAATATTATCCATGACACGCTGAAACGTGCTAGGAGCACCTTTAAGTCCAAAACTCATACGTAAAAATTCGTAATGACCGTTTTCTACGCTGAAAGCTGTTTTTGGAATGTCTTCCGGGGCAATTTCGATTTGATGAAACCCGCTAGCTAAATCTAGGGTGGTGAAATAATTACAACGACCTAATTTATCCAAGATATCAGAAATACAGGGTATGGGATATCGATCATCAATAGTTTTTTCGTTTAATTTTCGATAATCAACTACCATGCGCCATTTTTTCTTACCACTGGCATCAGCCTTCTTTGCGATGAGCCAGACTGGAGAATTGTAAGCGGAATTGGAGTGCCTGATGATGTTTTGATCCAGAAGGGATTTAACCTGATTTTGAATTTCAGTCTTAAGCATATGAGGATAACGGTATGATTTAGTATGCACAGGAATTTCATATGTCGTTCTAATATGATGCTTAATTTCGTTAGTAAAAGTTAACGGATCTCCCTCGTAATAGAAAATATCATTATATGCTTCGCATAATTTAATTAAATGAGCTTTTTCTTCATCATTGAGATGAGAAGTGCGAATTAGATTTCGAATTTCCCGTCGCGATAACGCATCCGTCTCAGGTGCATTTACGATAGCACTAAACAATGTATAATTGTTAGAGTTAAAAGCAAAGGCGTCTAGAGGTTGATATAAGGTTATCTCCTGAGAATTTTCGCTCGTATTTTCAAGGCTTACTAAGGCATAACCATTTATGGCTTTAGATAAAGTTTCTCGAATAATGCATTCATTGATTTTGGATGGGGGTACCAAAATATCACCGTCAAATGTATTAACAGGGATTTTGACGTGAGCCGCTGTGTGGGGTTCAATTTCCATGAAAAATAAAAGTCGATTTCTTAGATCGTGAAATTTAATTGGAATTTTGGCATGCTTGGTATGCAAAATAGAATTACCAAGATCTATATGCGCTTCTAAAAGTTTCAAAACGTCTAAACCAATAAGACCATCAAAATACTTATGAAATTTAAACAAATGAAATTTAATTGGTTCACTCATATTAAACTCTGGGAAGGCGGAAATTTCTGCACAATAATCTCTTTTTGAATGCTGGAATACAGAAGTTACTTCAAAGGGTTCCTTGTATATATTTTTTGGAAAATATTTATACGCAAGTTCAGGGTTTAAAAATGATTTTGTGGCACCTGTGTCTATTAATAGTTTTAATGGAGGGTTGGCTATTTCTATATAGGGTAGCTCGGTTTTGTCATATATGGTGTTGAGGTCAATCAAGTTTCCTCGATCATGGGCGTGGCTACTTGAAAATTTTGTTCTTCAGAGCTTTGATTATTTTCAGAACTTGAAGGGGGTTCATTTGGATACGAATAGTAATAATTATCACTTTCTGACTGATTTTCGTCGTTTGGGTAATATTCTGAATAATGGTTGTCATAAGGGTAGTATTCAAAATTTTGGTCATACGTTTCTCCTTCTACATTGTGAAGTTCTTCAAAAGTAAAGTTTCTTGGACCAGATGGCCTAAAACGATTACTTTGGGTATCAGGTCTGTGCCTGTTAAGCTGTGTTTGAACACTCATTGGGGTAGGTTTAAATGGAATACGGTGAGGTGGAGGTTGTTTCCATACATTTACATTGGGCTTAGGGCCAAAAACTTGGGCATTTGTAGGAAATCTTTGAGGAGGCATATTTGGTCTCTGAACAATATTAATGGGACCTCTAGGAAATTGCTGGTTAAAATTCGGTTGAGGCCTAAATTGAGGAGTAGACTGCATTGGCTGTCTGAAAAATTGATTTTGTTGCATTTGAAATTGCGGTTTGGGCGGAAGTGGCGGTGGTAAAGGTTTATTCATAGGTGGGTATCCAAGCCCACTACTACTAGATTTTTGTAAATAACGAATATTATTATCTTCTAAAATGTACTTTTGAGCTTCAGCCAAATTATTAGGTTTCATAGATCGGATCATGGAACTTTGTGGTTCCTTTAACCCTACTAAAAGAGTATGCAATGCATGACTATCAAAAAGAGCTTTCTTACTCGCCTTGATAGCATCAATCGTTTCATGTATACTAACATAATTATGTAAGTGATTTAACATGGCTACAACCCTTGAATAGAATTGCAAAGAACTTTCATTAGAATTTTGTCTAAGAGCTGTCATATCTGAAATTAAGCTGCTCTCATTTCTTTGATCACCAAAATGTGAGATAAGTAAATTTTTTATTGTGTCCCAATTAGAACTTCCACTAAGAGAAAATACCTGCTCTGCCGCACCAGATAATTTGGAAAAAATGCCGTGAAGTAAAATTTTATTTTGTACACAATCGGGTTCAGTTGGATTCCAATATGTATTTAATAAATCTGTACTTACTTCTAAATATCTATATAATCTACATGGATTTCCATCGAAATCAGGAATTATTTGTAAAAGCTTGATATCGAAGGAAGGCACACTATGTCTACTTATGTTAGGGGTGGTCATGATTATTGCTAAATTGTTACTTGGGTTTTCTGTTTCTCTTGTTTCTCTTGTCCCTAAATCTAAGTTTGCTAAGTAATTAGCGAGTTGATCTGCACTATCACCTTCAGGATGTACAGGTCGGGGTGAGTCTGTCATACGAAAGAAATAGGATACAATGAGCACTTACTGATAGATCCAGTACTTCATTCCTTCTTGGCCTAGGATCCTTCAAGTGGACGTGGGCTGTTCCAGAACAAAGGGCACCTGCGGTCCTGCTTCTTTCTGGGCTCTCGGCTCGTCGTAGGTTGGTTTCCCAGCAAAGAGTTGACACTCACGGTTTTTCTTCGAACGAATGCCTCTAGGAATCCTACTGCGTTGCTGCGCCAATTAAGTGGTCGAGAACTTAAACTTTGTTTTTAAAAAATTTATTTCCCGATCAAATAATACAATTTATTTGGGACCGAACCGTTTGAGAGCTCAAGACAGACTGACTCAAAAAGCGTCAAAATAATATGGAGGTAAACTCTGCTGATCTCTCTAACGTTTACAGATATAGGTTTTATATGAAGTCAGCAATAATAATATAATAGTACAGTCATTTACAACCACATAACTCATGCTCCAGTGCAACTGACGGGCCCATAATCCAGACAGAGGACTCAAATGACGCTCGTATCTATGGCCTATTTCGGTTATCCCTCCCTAATCCCGATTTTCCGGGCAGTATGGATAATTACTTTATGGCTGATAGCCAACTGGTTGTTCTACTGTTAGGTGGTTAGGTATTCTGGACTGCTTTCGGCTGTCCAAAGGCGAGACACAATACATACAGGGTGAGTTTTTAGTACCGGCTCGGTCGATAACTCCACTACTGTAGAAGATAGCGAAAAAAGTTGTATATAAAAGTTGTAGCCACGGATGTGCTCCTTGCTCAGAAAATATTTAGATTTATACAGCGTGATCCATAACTACGTGGTGATGCAAACATTCATTTTTTTAAATGAAAAACCCTATATATTATTCCATATTCACATTCTACTAACGATTTCTGTTCTTCCAATATAGGATATGGTTATATTATACAGGGTATTTCAAAAGTTATGACCTTTTTTATATCCAAATCGCTGTCAAATGAACGTACTGTATATCAAAAATTAATGAATTAAAAATATTTTTTTACACGGATGGATAAAAAATATCATCTAGTTATAAGAAAAGCCCACGACGCATATCCATATACAGGGTGATGTAGAATGCAAAATCCAGATTTTCCCTTTTTTTTTCAAATGTAACCCCCAAAAATTATATTACGTCAAAGAATTGCCTTCAATATGTTCTTTCATCTTTGTATAGCACTTGTTGTACCTACGTCCATCAGTTTCCGAGATATTTCGATTTTTCGGTAAATTTAAAATATAGCTTCTATTTCTGTACTGAAATTTATTTATTTTGAGAAAGTACTATCGAATTTGTTTTTTATTTAATGAACAACTAAATTATAAGGCCATGATAGCATTTGATGAAGTCAGAACCCTGAATCATCGAGATAATAAAGTCAAGAATGCTGAGGAAACATTTTTGTAGGCGTAGTGCATAATTATCAAGCAGATTTATCAGGTATGCTTTTAAAAATTGACGGTTTTCATAACCTACTCAATAATTCCGCACTGTGTGAAAAACGAGCCTTAAAGTTAAATATTATTTTTTTCATTGAGGGTATTCAGGAGAATCTTTGAGAAAATGCCTACTTGCCTCTAGAATATATCAACTATGAACAGCAATATCCAGAACGGAGGCACTCTAAAACTAATGCGTTTGAAAGATTAAAGTATCGTTTTATTTGGACCGCGTCGTTTAATATTTCATAGCCTGCCTGATAGCTCTGCTTGATAATTATGCATGACGTCTGTAAAGTTGTTTCCTCAGCACACTTGACCTAAATTATCTCGTTAATCCAGTGTTTTGACTTGATCAAGTACTATTATGGCCTTATATTTTAGTTGTTTGTTAAGCCAAAATAAAATCTAATAATATTTTCTCAAAATAAATAAATTTGAGTAAACAAATAGAAGCTATATTTAAGATTTGTAGAAAAATCGAAATATCTCAGAAAATAATGAACGCAGCCATAACATGTGCTACACAAAGTTGAAAGAGCATATTAAAAGTCATTTTTTGGTATAATAAAATATTGGGGGTTACATTTAAAAAAAGAGAAAATTTTGCATTCTACATCACCCTGTATACGAATATGCGTCGCGGGCTTTTCTTATAGCCGATTTTTAAACTAGATGATACTTTTTATCCATCCCTGTAAAGAAAATATTTTTGATTCATTACTTTTTGATATATAGTACGTTCATTTGACAGCGATTTGGATATAGAAATGGTCATAACTTTTGAAATACCCTGTATAATGTAACAATACCCTATATTGAAAGAACGGAAATCATTAGTAGCATTTGAACATAGAATAGTATATAGGGTGTCTCATTTAAAAAAATGCATGTTTGCATCACCACGTATTTCTGGATCAACCTGTATAAATCAAAATATTTTCTGAGCAAGAAGCATATTGGTGGCTACAACTTTTATATACAACTTTTTTCGATATCTTCTATAGCAGTGGTGTTATCGACCGAGCCGGTACTAAAAACTCACCCTGTATATGTGGTTCAAGCCATCTTGATTCTGAAAGCTGATAGATACAGTATAAAATTATGGAAAGCAAGGTTTTAATAATATACAGGGTAGCAAGGAAGTCTGGCAATAAGGCATTTGAAAATAATGAATATACAGGGTTACTGGTAACTCGACCACTTTCCTGCAGGAAGTGATAGAGGGACTCAAATGCAATAGATTTAGCCCCACATATGTAATTCCGAAAACCGATAGTTTTCGAGATAATTAACATTTTATGTTTTTCAACGATATGTCCAAATTTCCACACTACATCCCAAATTTATAAAAAACCCTGCTGTCGATTTTAGTAATCTCCAATTTAGTTTTCTACTGACACATACGCAAATCTAATTTAGTATTTAAATGTGTAAAAATACTAAACAGTTTCAAACTACATACAATTATTTAAAAAATAAAGAACAAAATTTTTACATTCACTGTGAAAGAAAATTGTCTAGCTCAAAAAAAGATACACAACCAGTCAAACAAATTATTTTAAAAACTTCCCCATCTATTCCAAGGATGAGAATGACAGTACAACCATACGTAACTATTTAACAAAATTTATCAGCATAATACAGAATCATCAACAACATGATATTCCAGCATGATAGTTGTCCAGCATATTACTGAATCACAATTCGGCAGTTGTTGGACAACACATACCCGAACAAATGGATAGGGAGGGGTGAACTCATCCCATGGCCTGCGCGGAGCCCAGATCTGACACCTCTTGATTTTTACGTCTGGGGTCACATGAAGGCATTGGTTTACGAGACTCCAGTTAATATTGCTGACTAACTACGGCAAAAAATTATCAATGCGGCTGAGGAGATGAAACGAACTTTTTCAACAAGAGTTACAAAAACCGAAGTGAGGAAGCGGATCCGTACTTGTATCCGAAATCAAGGCAATACATTGAGCAAGATCTCTAGAAACGTTGAGTGGATTTAATTTGTTTTCTTGGATAAAATCATCGACCGCATTTGCAAACATTCTAGTATGTAACTGAGTTATCAATAATGATTGTACTGTCAATCGTTCTTTTTGAATAGGTGATTTTTATTCATTGCTGTTTATAATCTTTCTGAAAAGGTTATTAGGTAGGATAGTTTTTTTAGTGATTTGTTCAACCGTCTGTATAATTTTTTTTGAGCTAGATAATTGTCTTTCACGCTGAATGTAAAAATTTTGTTGATTATTTTTTAAATATTTGTATTTAGTTTGGAATTGTTTAGTATTTTGAAACATTTTAATACTAAGTTACCTTTGTCTATGTGTTAGCTAAATACTAAAATAAAAATTGTCGGAATCAACAACAGATTTTTTTCTTAGTTTAGGATCTAGTGTGGAAATTTGGACATTTGGTTGAAAAACATTAAATGTTAATTATCTCGAAAACTATCGGTTTTCGGAATTACATATGGGGGGTTAAATCTATTGCATTTGAGTCCCTCTATCACTTCCTGCAGGAAAGTGGTCGAGTTACCAGTAACCCTGTATAATTATGAAACTTTAGGGTTATCAACGAGACTCTATACTGCATTTCTTAGAGAACCTGTGAAAATTATGTGACGTCATCGCTCAGTGCACCGCCGCCATGTTGGTTTTTTTAATAGCAACGTATGAAGGTCCAGAAATATATCACCGAAAAGCTCTTTTCTTCCTTTTTTCAAAAATAGTAAATGAATGTGGTTATGCTTAAATTGAAACACATGTAATATGTACATGGAATACAAGCTTGGGGATCTGTCTGCAAAACATCCGAATTGGATATATTACAAAAATATGTGCTGAAATCGAAATTTCATAAGTCTAAGCTCTATCCTCGGCTCTATCCGTCAAACGATTTATATCAAGAAACAAAGATACTCGATACTAGGCAACTTTATTTCTTACATACTAGCAATTTATTCCACAAAATCTGTGTTGATGACATGAAACATGAGCAGTACTAGACATAAAAGATGGTCTTCAAACTTAGTGCAACCACACAAAAGTATATTCCAACGATCATTTATGTATCTAGCTCCGAAATTATATTGTGCAGTACCATCAACAATAAAGTCCCTCAGATTTGGCAAACATTTTAAACAAAATTTATTTTAATTATACATAATACTATTAATCAATAAAATTTGTTTTCCTAAATTTAAATTAATGTAAAATAGATTTTAGATTACATCTTATATCCACCCTTAGGCAATGCCCACTGTGGATTTATTTATACTCATTATTTACTTTATTATAATTATGCTGAGTAAATACTATTATTGCTATTATTATTATTTCAAAATTATGATTTTCTGGAAGATTCGATTTACTTATTTGGGATCGATTCTGGTTCTCACACGTCAAACGAAGCGTATTCCGTACCTAATAATCGGGTGAGTTAATTCCTGAGCCCTTGACCGGTCGAGGAGCTTTTCCCCCCAGTTTCGTCATCTGGCTGCACCACAACAAACTCTACTCCTCGCTCCGAGTGTCTCGCGTCCAAAATGATATGTCGAACAACCTCTTGTGACTGACGGCAGAGTCTACACTCCAATCTAGCTAGCTAGCTAGTGAACAGCTCATTCGTTCTTGAAGAAGAAAGCCTTTGGGCTTTAGGCTCGAAGTTCGCAACAATTGTAAAGGCTGTATTAGACTACCATATTTTTGAAATCAGATTTGATTTCATTTCTTGAACCAAATTTGAAATGAAAAATGGTCTCAAAAATTGTGGCCCAGCATTTTGTCTGTTTGACACTACACCAATTTTGGTTCAAGAATTGATTTGCGATTCTGCGCATTACATTCGTTGAATACATCTTATCTGTCAAATGTCCGAACACAGATATCCTCTACAGTCAAAGTTGTCAGATCTGACATGACGTATTTTGCAATTACATGTTTTGTGATTGTGTGAACATGTCAGTGTCAAAATGTCAATGGTCAAAATAAAATCATAACCCAGCTTTTTTAGGGTATTTTTTGTATTTTATCGACGTTCAATTACGGTTCTCAGTTTAAATGGGACAAAGCTCTAGTTTACCTTTTTCCCGACGCAATGACATTTATGTTTCAAATGCGCATGCCCCCAGCCTAAAAATGATTTGGAAATAGAACATGTTCTAAATTCCATCTCAATTTTGGTTCAATCTGTCAATTTGAAACAATTTGGTGTATTACACTAGCCTATTTGAGCAGTTCAAGAAATGAAATCAAATCTGATTTCAAAAATATGGTAGTCTAATACAGCCTTTACATTATTTTAACATCATCTTTCCAATAAAGACAAATTGGTGTTCCACTGGTTTTAAAAAATGAAGTCAAGTTGATCGATTCAGTACTTCCCACACATTACGGCGATACCAGTTTATTATTGTCCCATAGCATAAAGTTATAGTCTGAAATCCCCTTGCAACCAAATCCTCAAATTATCGCCCCCCCTAAAATTGTATAATGCCGCTAGCTCTTTCCGTCACAGGTCATTGGAGCGCTTAAAAAGCGCTTAAAAACAAACAAAACAAAATTTTCAGTTTTTCAACCCCCCACCCCTCAACCACCCCAATTTCACCCCCACCCAAAAAAAACGTAGAAAATTATCAGGAACCTCTAAAGCGCTTAAAAACTAGGTTTGAGCTGTTTTTATATGTTTAGTTTTTATTATTTCTACGCCGCCACTGGCACGATTTATAAAAACCATACGCATTTTCCATCCTCCCCATGGTAGTAATACTGTGTCAAAATTTCATTAAAATCAATTTAATAGTTTCCTCGGTACGATCTAAAGCAATACTCGTATGTTTACTTCAGAAAAAATTAAATCCTTTGGTTTCTGTAATAGGCAAGGCAATGTTCAGATGGACCTGAAAAGGTTATTTATGACGCTAGATCTTCCATCACAGGTCAGTAGACAGTCTATTATGAATGAAACAAATTTTTCCATTTTACAACCCCCCCCCCCCCCACACCCTCACCATCATAAATTTCATCCCCACCAAAAAAAAAATAGAGAATGATCAGGAACACCCGAAACGCCTAAAAATGAAGTTTGAGGAATATTTGAAATCATTCGTTTTTTGCTAATTACTCCGCCGCCCATGCACAGATCTCCAAAGTTATAGGAACATTACCTTCTACGACCTCACTGCATATCGCTACCCAAATTTCATCACAATCCATGCAGCAGTTACTGAGATTACGAGGGTAGAAAAACGCCAACAGACAGACAGACAGACCGACGGAAATGAGTGACGTGGATTTTCGTTATGTAGACATCGTAAAACGCCCAAAAAGTGTATTATCTCATAATCAAAAATTTTCCCGATCACAATACTCCCCTCACCTATCAGTGTGGGAAGTAAAAGTAGAAGATATTAATACTGTTTCTACTATCACCGTATTATTTCACAGTATTAATAAATTAATTCGCATATCATTCAAAAATAACGCAATTAAACCCAATAACGAACTTTGTGTAGTGCAACAAGAGTCTTATACGCATGCTTTGTTTGCCTTGTCGATCGCAGGTATTTGTTGATCAAAGCAATTACGCGGCAAAGCCAACCAGTTTGCTCTAGCATCCACGTGCGCATATCAGTGAAACCGCCCTGATTATTCTATATGAACGGTGTCAGCTGCTGCAAATGCCCTTAGGGTGGACCAAGCATAATCCGACTTGTGGATGTACAGCATTTCTGAAATCCGCTCCAACGGAAATAGAACGTTTCCTGTATGCCGACGACTACAACATGTTCTATCGCGCATCACGGAGTACTATAGGGCCAACTGCTTGAAACCCAACCCTCCGAAAGCCCAGGTGTGTGCTTTTCACTCAAATTCGAGAGTTGTCAGAAGAAAACCATTGATTCAATGGGACGGGACTCACAGAATATCTTGGTGTAACATTGGACCGATCTCTAATCTACAAATATCATTGCTACAACATTCGGCAAAAGGTATGGACAAAGAACCAACTATTGAGACAATTAACGGGAAGCAAATGGGGCGCCAATCCTCACGTAATAATAACCATGGATGAGGCATTGTACTTGTTGCACTTGGCATATGGAGAGCCTTTGACAGCGTGTGGCACGAGGGACTTCTGGTCAAACTTGCTGCTTATGGACTACCACCTGGCCTGCACCAGAGCCTGAATAGCTCTTTGAACAACCGATCTATGTTTGTTATAGTTGAAGGCTGCTCATGAGACGTATTTTCAATAAACGCCGGTGTTCCTCAGGAATCTCTAGCCTATCCCCTACACTGTTTCTGCTGTAGGTTAACGAGTTGCTGGAAATAACATCCAATCCAATCTACAGCTTCGCAGACGACAGTACATTAATATCGTGCATGTAACCGGGCAGCCACTATCATCCCAGGAGACGGTACGTCGGCGACAGCAACATGCCTTATAGATCAACGTAGATTTCAAAACAATTATCTAGTGGGGATTAGTAAACAAAGTGTAGTACAGAAAACTCAAGCAACAACACTTGCAAAAAAAGTATGACGTTGGCTTACCAACTGTGGAAATGGAGGGTCACCCAATAGTTGAGTCACCTTCCGTCAAGCTTTTGGGAACTTTGGGAATCAACATCAACAATAACATGTCCTGGCACGACCACGTCGTCAGTATTGCTAAAACGGTATTCCAGAAGCTTGGACGTCTGTGGGGGCCTTGAAAGTCCCCTAGGTATACCCCCTTTTATACACACATCATGCTCGCCAACATGTTCGAGCGTGTATGCGAGGCTTTAAGGTGTAGCATATTTGTATGTTATATTTTTAAATGGTGTAAGACCGGTGTGATAGGAGTGTGGATGCTCAGCACATTATACTTGACAATTTGTAAGCAGGTATGTTAAAACTGGCCTGGATACTATTATAGCAAAACTACATTGTATAAAAAACTGAGTGGAATAGCAAGTTGCTTCGTGAGGGTGAGGAGGTAGAATGTAGGCATATTTCTAGTAAAGAATTTTAGAGGGTTAGATTTATTTGCAATGTGAAGCATGGGTAGTCGTGTCTACAGAGCAATATAAGTGAACGAATGAAACTAACAAAATCATGTCTCAATAGCAATTCTCTGACCATAGTCAAAGTCGAAAATTTTTAAGATAATAACACGCCAGGCACCTGCTGTGAGAGAAGTAAAAAGTGGTATAAATTGGTTTTCTGGGTATTATCATAGAACAGCTATTCAAGTTACTGTTAATCGTGAACCAGATAGGGTAAAGCAAGCAATATCAGCTTGTACTTTTCAGGGTGTGTGAGAAGGACTTCTCTAGAGGATCGTCCTAATCAAAGCAACCCTGTAAACAGCACAAATTGAATAAGGGCCGTGCGGCATCGCACAAATGGTGGGCAACTGGCTGGGGCCGCGTAGCACCATGGGCACTAATTGGGTCATTTGACCAATTAATTGAGCCCATCACGGCTGCGTGCTCTGTTTTAATAACCACCCTCTAAACCGGCTATTGCTCCAGGTGGCAAACCTCGATATGCAGACTCTACAATTGATGGTAAGTTTTTTTTTTTTTTTGATTAGGCAGCGTCGACTGCTAAGGTCATTGGCTGCTTAATTTATCCTATATACAGAAAAGAGACATAAAAACAATATAAAAGGGGTTTAGACCACTTTCAGATCCTGAAATACAAATTTGCTTGTCGTAAAAACGTTAGCAGTTTTTTAAATTCTGTCGGACAAGTTGAGAGGACAGTTTTGAGCTCAGTGCTCAGGTTTGCGCTTTGTCTGTAGAGGGCATAATTAGGGCAAGATATCAACATATGTTGGACCGTGAGTCTCTGTGTACAGTGTGGACATGTTGGGATTTCATCTCCACTAAGGAGGTATAGGTGCGTCATGTTGGTGTGACCAATGCGTAATCTACACAACAACACCTGTTGTTGTCGGGTTAGACCCTTTGAATATTTATCCTTTTCCACATTTCTCTTCACCAGCTTCAAGTGACCCTCGTATCTGTCCCATTCTGTTTGCCAGATTCCCCTGCTTCTAATTTTGATATATCTAGTTTGATCACTCAGGGGAATAGGTATACCTTCATCAACTATGCCAGATTCGGATGCTCGCCTTGCTGTTATGTCAGCTTTCTCATTCCCAGGAATACCCGAGTGGCTTGGTATCCATAGAAACGACACAGTTTTATTTTGCGCGACCAAACTTATTACTTGCTCTATTATCCTAATGATGGAGGGATCTCTTGTAAAAGCGTTAGTCATAGCTTTGAGCACGCTGAGCGAGTCTGTGGCTATGACACATTTCGTTTTGTTAGAAAAGGAGAAAAAGAGAAGCGCTTGCCAGATTGCAAAGGACTCGGCAGTATATATACTCGCTCTCTGGTCTAAAGTCCATGAATACGCAGCATCATCAACTATGATGGAAGCCCCCACTCCTTCAGATGTTTTCGATCCATCTGTGTAAATTGCAAGATAGTCCTGATAAAGATGAAGCTGTTGGATAAAAGCTGACTTATATACTTGTTGTGGAGTTTCATTTTTGCAGTAATGTGACAAATTGAAGTTTATATTTAATTCTGGTCGCAACCATGGAGGGGTATCTTGCTTAGGATGTTCAAGTATGTTGTGGACGGGAATATCATATTTAGTTGAAATTTCTAAGCTGCGTATTCTCGCTGGACGAGTTCTAGTAGGATACATTGCAAATTCGTTGGTGTTATTAAAAAGGCTTTTATTTAAATGTTGAGGCATTGCTTTGATCTTTGCATCATATATAAGGCTCTGTTGACATAATTTTATACGCAGAGGTATTACGGAAGCTTCACAAAGTACTGAACTTGCTGGACTAGTACGAAAGGCACCTGTAGCAGCTCTAACTGATGCTAGTTGGATTCGATCTAGTTCTTTAATTCTGGTAGGTCGTGCAGAAGTATAAACTGTACTTGCGTAGTTAATGCGTGATTCTATTAGCGTCTGATATAGCTTGATCAAAACCTCCCTATCAGCTCCCCATCGGGTATGAGACATGCACTTGATGAGGCCCAGAGCCTTCCTGCATCGGGTTTGTAAGTAGTCTATGTGCTGTTTCCAGTACAGTTTGGAGTCGAATATAATACCTAGAAGATTTACAGAGTCCCTCAGTGATATTCGTTGCCCCTTGAGTGTTATATTGGGCTCTGGGTGTTCAGACCGTAATCTACAAAAGTGTATACACGAGGTTTTATCCGGAGCGAAACGATATCCTCTAGATTCCGCCAGCTCATTCAATCTATCCACTTCGTTCTGTATATTACTATACTGATCTCCAAGAGAGGATTTGCATAATATTGTGAGATCATCTGCATACAACGCTGCGTAAATATTGTCTGGCATGTTTTCTGTTAAAAAGTTAATGGCAACAGTAAATAAAGTGACGCTCAAAACTGAACCTTGTGGGACACCATTTTCCTGTAATCTAATTGAGGATCTCGAATCTCGAACCTGAACTTGGAAGTACCTGTCCTCTAGGAAACTTTGAAGCAATGTTGGCAGGTTCCCTCTTAAGCCCCAGTCATACAACTGTTTCAAAACTCCAAATCTCCAGGTCATGTCGAATGCCCTTTTGATATCGAACATCACTGCTATCGAGTGTTGCCTGCGAAGAAATGCCTCCTGAATTGCATTCTCGATATGTACAAGAGCATCAACAGTGGAATGATTTTGCCGGAATCCTACTTGGTGTTTCGAGATTCGGTTGTGGTGTTCCAGATACCACATCAGTCGATAGTTAATCATTCTCTCAAAAATTTTACCCAAGCAACACGTCAATGAAATTGGACGATAGCTTTCCGGGGATGTTGGGTCTTTGCCTTCTTTCAGGACAGGGATAATGATTGCTTTCTTCCAGGATTTTGGGTATATGCCTCTTTCCCAGGCGTTATTATATAGTTGCAGGAGGGAATCTTTTGCTGTATCTGGTAGGTGGCGTATCATAGAATAAGGAATTTCATCTGGGCCCGGGGCTGATTCCTTAGTTCCACTTAGAGCATTTTCTAGCTCTAGGGGAGAAAAGGGGGTATTATAGCATATTTCTGCGCTAGTGGTAAAGTTTATTCCGTTATACTCAGATGTAATCTTTGTAGTACGGAAGGCTGGACTATAGTTTTCAGTACTACTGGCTTTTCCAAATTGTGCAGCAAAAGAGTTACATATACTCTCAATATCCTCAATCAGAGATCCATTAATCTTCAGTGCAGAAGGTGGTTTATATGAATGTGATCCCGATATCAGATTGATTTTCTTCCAGACTTCTTTCAAAGTGACGTCAGAAGTTATTGATGAGACGTATTCTTGCCAAGATTTTTTTTGTGCGTCATTGATTTTCCGGCGAGCTTTTGCTCTTAACTTCTTGAATGTGATCATATTTTCAATGGTAGGATTGCGTCTAAATCTGTTAAGAGCAGTTTTCTTATTTTTAATAGCGGTTTTAATGTCGTCGTTCCACCAAGGTACGGCCTTGTTTGACGTAGACCCAGAAGATTTGGGGATACTATTCTCAGCTGCTCTTCTTATAGCATCAGCAATGGTGTCTGCTGCAGTATCAGGATCATCTGGTAATTCAGGGATTCGTAGAGCTTGGGAAAAAAGCTCCCATTGCGCCTGCCTGATAAGCCACTTTCTATTAGATGGAAAGAACACTTTCGCAATGTCTGTTGATATGATGATTGGAAAGTGGTCACTGAGATTGAGGTCATCAAGGGTCCTCCAAGTTAATCTATGGGCCAACTGCGGAGAGCAGAAGCTCAAATCAATGGCAGATGCGTTGCCAGAGCGTACATCAAATCTGGTAGCTTCACCTGTATTGAGCATCGTGAGATCCGAAGTATCAATTAGGGACTCAATTGTTCTACCACGAATATCTCTCCTGAGGGATCCCCATAATGGAGAGTGGGCGTTAAAGTCACCCAAAATCAGAAGCGGGTGCGAAAGATTAGAAACTATATCATTCAGCTGATCAAGATGCCATCTACCATCTGGTAAGTAAATACAACAGATTGTTAACTTTAGGGGAGTTTCGATGCTTACGGCTACTGCTTGTAATTCGGTATCCAGAACCAGTTGGTTACAAGCGATGTTACTTTTTAAGATTATTGCCACGCCTCCACGAGCTCTGTGATCAGGGACAACATCCTTTCGGTATATGTTATAACCTCGGAGAGTAAAAGAGGTTTCTGGTTTAAAATGCGTCTCCTGCAATGCAATACAGAAGGGGTCATGTTCTCTTATGATCAGTCTTAATTCATTTAAGTGCGATATGCAGCCATTGCAATTCCATTGGAGGATACTCTGCATTCGGTTTATGAGGAGTATACGACGTTATGAATAAAACTTATTGGGTAGAGATCATAAGAACTAAGTATATAAGGGGACGAGTACAGGAATCTTAATAAATAAATAGAGAGATACATAAATATGTAAAAGAATAAGTAAAAATATATAAATAAATAAATAAATAAATGAATAAATAAACAGAAAAATAAATAAATAAATAAATAAATAAACAGATAAATAAGTAAATAAATAAATAAATAGCTATTACACGACAAATAATAACCGATAAATAAATAAATAAATAAATAAATAAATGGTTATCACAGGTAGTATCTTGAATCACATGAAAAGTATCACAGGGTCTTTTTTCGAGATTGGCTCCTTCTTTTCTTTGTCCCTACAGGGACTCGTGCTGTTCCTGCAGATGCTTCTTCTTCAGTAGTCGATTCATCTTGTTTTTTTCTTTTTTCAGATGCCATCGATATATTAGTAGAAAGTGAGTCTGAGCGTTCTCTACTGAAGGAAGCAATTGGATTGCTGGTTGAAGGAGCTTTAAAATTTTCACTGAGGGTAACTTTAGAAAAACAGTTCTTTATTGCAGATTCAATGTGAGGGAGTAGGTCCTTAATTACGTCTTGAATGCTGAAGTTTGATGATCTCGATGTTGCTGCAGCATACGTAACGTTGGGCGTGGGGGTAGAAATTTCAATCTTTTTCTTTGCCTCAGCATACGGAATTTTCTCAATAGTTTTCACCCTCTGTATCGCTGCTTCAAGTTTATACTTGGGACATGCCTTATAAGCTGATGAATGATCACCTCCACAGTTCACGCATTTTTTGGGGATTTGACACGTTGTGTTTTCATGTGGTGGAGAACCGCATGTGCACATTTTAGGCTTAGAGCATTTGATAGCTGCATGTCCTAGCTCTTGGCAATTAAAACATCTAATGGGCAAAGGAATGAACGGCCTTAGTTTTAGTACATAATATGCTGCTTTTATTTCTGTGGGTAACGTTGGTTTGTTGAATGTTAGTACATGATTGGCAGTATCAACAAGATTTCCGTCAATCTTTGTTTTCAGTCGCCTAACTTCAATGACGCCTTCACTTTTTAAGCCTTCACAGATTTCTTCAAGGGTACAATTCATGAAATCTCTACAGAACACCACTCCTTTACAGTAATTCAATGTTTTATGCGCTACAACATCAACTTCATAGTCTCCGAACTTTTTAACTTCTAATAGACGTTTAGACTGGCTGTTCGATTTCGTTTCAACTACAAGACCTTCTTTAGGTTTTCTAACTGATTTAGCTTCTCCGATTAGACCGTACAATGTCTTGGAAATAACAAAGGGGCTGGTTTTATCAAAATTGCTATTAACTCTCTTAACAAGCAGGAACCGAGGCAGGTTTGCCACCGTCTCCTTGCTTGCTGAGGAATTTTTTAGTGTTACCTCAGCACTACCCGTTTTGAGGAGGGCGGGTGCCTCCTGGGGGTTATTTTAAAATCAGCCATATAAGTCCCACGAGTAAGCTCTGAAAAAAATCTCGACCGTAACAGAGCAGGCTTATTACGGAAGGGCTGCGTTTCAACCGGAGGACGCCAGGTATCCGGAGGCAGCCGTTTGCGACTCACTTTCGCAGAGCCATTCACCCCTCGGCACGGCAAACACCTTAGGTTTCGGATTTTTCAACAGGTTTACTCCTGTGAGAGGGGGCAGGGTGAAGCAAGAAAAGGCAGCTCCTCATCCCTCTCACTCCCCAAGTGCGAGGTGAAAAGGGAAAGATGCCCCCCATCCCCACTCCCCCTAACCCACCCCCGGTCGGGCGCTGGCTGTACGGTCTACGACGATACCGTAGCACAGGGAGACCATCCACTGTAGCATTGCTACAGACAATGTTCCCCCTAGTGGCCAGACGGCCGATGGTAAGTTTTAAATTTTGTTTTATGAATCTGATCAGGCCTACATATTTAAAATTTGTAGAGAAACCGATATAACTCAGAAACTAATGAATGCAGCCATAACAAGTGCTATAAAAGATAAAAGAGCATATTGAAAGCAATTCTTTGGTATAATAAAATATTGGGGGTCACATTTAAAAAAATGGAGTCAAGTTGATTGACTCAGTACTTCCCACACATTACGGTGATACCAGCTTATTATTTTCCCATAGCATAAAGATTTAGTCTGAGATCCCCTTGCAAAAAAATCATCGCCAGTACCCCCCCCCCCCCCAAATTGTCATATGCCTCTAGGTCTTTCCTGCACAGGTCAATGAACAGCCTATTATCAATAATACAAACTTTCCACTTTTACAACCCCCTGCCCCCCCAACCACCCCAATTTTACCCCCACCCAAAAAAGGTACAAAACGATCAGGAACCCCTAAAACATCTAAAAACCAAGTTTGAGCTGCTTTCATATTTTTAGTTACGCGTTTTAAATCCTCACCACAGTAATAAGAATGTGTCAAAATTTCATTAGAATCAATTTAATAGTTTCCACGTTACAAAATACAAAACGATCTAAAGCAATAAATACTCGTATGTATACAGAAAATTCTAAGTCCCTTAGTTTCGATAATAGGCAAGGCAATGTTCAGATGGACCTAAAAAGGTGATTTATGTCGCTAGGTCTCCCTTCACAGGTCAGCGGACAGCCTATTATTAATACAGGAAATTTTTCAGTTTCTCAACCCCCCACCCCCCAACCACCCGAATTTCACCCCCACCCAAATAACTCAGTAAATGATCAGGAACCTCTAAAACACTTAAAAACGAAGTTTGAGCTGTTTTTATGTTTTTAGTTTTTTTATTGTTTCTGCGCCGCCACTGGCACGATTTATAAAATCCATACGCATTTTCCATCCTCGCCACGGTAGTAGTACTGTGTCAAAACTTCATTAAAATCAATTGAACAGTTTCTTCGTTACACAATATAGAACGATCTAAGGCAATACTCATATGTATACATCGGAAAAAATTCTCTTTAGTTTCTGTAATAGGCATAAGGCAATGTTCGGATAGACCTAAAAAAGTTACTTATGACGCTAGGTCTTCCTTTACAGGTCAGTGGGTAGTCTATTATGAATACAACAAATTTTACAATTTTACAACCCCCCAACCCCCAACCACCCCAATTTCCACCCCCACCCAAAAAAAGTAGAAAATGATCAGGAACACCTAAAATGCCTAAAAACGAAGTTTGGGGAATATTTGAAATTTTTCGTTTTTTGCTAATTACTCCGCCGCCAATGCACCGATTTTCAAAATTATAGCAGCATTACCTACTACGACCCCACAGCATATCGTTGCCCAAATTTCATCACAATCCATGTAGCGGTTACTGAGATCACGAGGACAGAAAAACGCGTACAGACAGACCGACAGACAGACAGACCGACAGACAGACAGACAGACAGGCAGACAGACAGACAGACAGACAGACAGACAGACAGACCGACAGACAGATAGACAGACAGACAGACCGACAGACAGACCGACGGAAATGAGTGACGTGGATTTTCGTTATGTAGACATCATGAAACGTCCAAAAAGTGCATTATCTCAAAATCGAAAATTTTCGCGATTACAATACTCCCCTCACCTAACGGTGTGGGAAGTAAAAAGAAAGAAAATCTAGATTTTGCATTTTACATCACCCTGTATACGAATATGCGTCGCGAGCTTCGTTTATAGTCGACTTTAAGACTAGATCATATTTTTTGTCCATCTGTGTAAAAAAATGATTTTTGATTCATCACTTTTCGATATAGAGTACGTTGATTTGACAGCAACTTGGATACAAAAATGGTCATAACTTTTGAAATACCCTGTATAATGTAACAACACCCTCTATTGGAATAACGGAAATCATTAGTAGAATTTGGGTATGAAATAATGCATAGGGTGTCTTATTTAAAAAAATGCATGTTTGCATCACCACGTAGTTATGGATCACCCAGTATAAATCAAAATATTTTCTGAGCAAGGAGCATATCCGTGGCTACAACTTTTATATACAACTTTTTGCGCTATCTTCTACAGTAGTGAAGTTATCGACCGAGCCGGTACCAAAAACTCACCCTGTATATTAACGTATTAGATGAGTCACTCAAAAGGTGATATTTCCCGGCGCCACTATGTTCATTCGAATCCAACAGTGAATGCCAGGTGGGGATTCCGCTGAGGTTTGTGGAAATTTGTTCCTAATTGAAAAAACCAGAAATAAATTTCTGACCCTGGAAAGATGGAACCTCATGATGGTCACAACCCCTAAGCTCTACCTACTACATGCACGTACAGATTTCTGAGCTGTATACCTTTTTGTAGAAATCGCATATCTTCAACGACAATGTTTATGAGATTCTAGATATACTTTTGATTCCAGAGACCTGCAAAGAGCATGTTCGGTCTCCTACTTTGAACAGAGAACAATAACTTCTAAGAACCAGTGACTGAGATCTGAGTCATTCATACAGAATACTCCGAAATTTCGTGAATTCCATAAGAGCATCACCTTTCAAACTTGCGCTGACAAATTGTATTGAACTTTTGATGCTAACTGCGGTTTTCATTTGATTCATCAGATTTATTAAGCCACTTGACCAGCGAATGAAAATGATGTCATCCAATTGTTTAAGGAATATTAATTTTTTATTGTTCTGCTGAAACATCAGACAAATAAAGGATAATCCAATCTCGTTGACTAACTTTATTTAATGTTGCATTTTTGATGACACATGAGTTGCTTGTTGAGCATCATTAGGTTAAAGAAGGACGAGTGTCCAATATTTATCAAGAGAAGTAGACAAATAGAAACTTTTCTAACAGTCACTTTGCAACCCTAACGTAATATTAGAGATACATCTAAAACATTTCACTGAGATTTAACTAATTTATATAATTAAAGCTCCATGCAAAAAAACAGCTGAAACACTACTCTCCTTGAACAGAAATTAGTTACGAATAACGACGGGTCTCCTCACGGGACATTGTGGCCTGAAGGAACACCTGAATAAAATGGGACTCTACAATGGAGACCTCAACTGCAGACTGTGTGGAAGAGGAACTGAGTCAGCCCTACATGTGCTCTGATGTGAGTGCGAAGTGCTAGACCGCAAGAGACAACAGCTCTTTGGGAAGACCAAGCTAGAACCAATGGAGTACAACTCAGCACCAGGACCAGTAGGAAAACTGCATAGACTTATGCAGGGATCTAGATTGCTGGAGTGGATACTGTAAATGAGAGGAGTAATAATACAATAGGCCTTAAGGCTTAAGTATTGACGGGGACAGTAATGTCGGGCGGTTCCTGAAAAAAAATTGAAGTATAAAAATAGAAACTTTTCTAACAGTAACTTTGCAACCCTAACGTAATATTAGAGATACATCAAAAACATTTCACTGAAATTTATTAAACCCTATTTCGGAGAAAATTTTGTTTTTTGTACCTTAAAACAATATATTCTTTACCTCACCTTCATGGATAAAAAACAACTGCTCAACAAACGCACCTCAAAGCCAAAACAGATTTATCGCACAGTATAGTGATTTTCTGTAAGATTCTTCCAACTCTCCAAAGGTCAATAAAAAATGCATTGCATCATAACT
Source organism: Callosobruchus maculatus (assembly GCA_951848785.1). Taxonomy (NCBI): domain Eukaryota; kingdom Metazoa; phylum Arthropoda; class Insecta; order Coleoptera; family Chrysomelidae; genus Callosobruchus; species Callosobruchus maculatus. Next base: position 6,955,971 of record CATOUR010000083.1, read on the forward strand.
TCCTATTGTGACTCCACATTTGTGTCCCAAGACAGAGCTAAATAAAAACTAAAGACTGCAGTACACCCAGTGGCGTTCTTTGGCGTACTTTTTTCTTTAGGTGTATAAAATTTACCAACAATCGCTTTATATATCTTCTCAACTTTCCTGTTCAACAACTAAAATGTTTTATATAGTGCTTCTGCTAACCAACCGCACAGTTTGATGGGAATATCGTAAGACGGAAGCTTGTTTAGGAGAGTCGCATGCCACCGTAATATACTGACAAAAAATTGTTCACACATGCGTCGACTTTGAAACACAAAAATTGAGGCATGACGAGAAATGATACTTCTGTGGTTGTAATTTTGATATTCTGAAATTATCAGAAAAACTAAAATCAGTAGCTAATAACTGGCTTGTCTGTAATTTCAAATAATGGTGAAAGCGACGATAATAATTTAATTATTGAAGTATGTACAGCACTAAGTTTTTCTCATCTAACGCTACAACAAATCAGGCTAAACTTAGTTGATCTGAGCATAAGTCAACGATAAACAAGGATAGAAACACACTAGCAAAAGTTATACCACGTGGTGTGAGAATAGAATAATATTTATTGTCGTAAAGTAATATTACAAAAACAAGAGCATTCAAATGTCGATAAACATGGAAAAGACACAAAAGGGAGAGTCTTGTACGTGGGATAACCTAAAAATTAATTAAAGTTGACATAGAGTCATCATTACTTACAGTAATTCTCAAATATGAGCACAGCAAACTTGGAATTCAATGTAATTAATGGAAGAGCAACTTGTCTTATTAATTGAGGTTCATCCTCCTTTCCTTCTTCATCGCTTCTTCACCTGGTGGTTTCCGTCTAGTTTCTGCTTTGTTTTCATCATTATCTTTCTCATCAGAAACAGTCAGCTCTATAGCTTTCAGGATTTCTGGACTATGTTCACATATTCGAGTGTTTCCTTATAATCGAGGCTCATTCAATAAGTAAAGAGACAAATTCTATAATCTTAAAACTATCTTTTCACATATTTTGGTTGGCAACCTTGTGATATGCTCTGATCAGCTGTTTCATCATTTTATGTCAACATAACCTCAAAATTTCTAATTCACCATGATGGCAAGTCCACTAGAAGATTGCATCTTAGAAGAGCAGCGCTCAGTCATCAGATGTTTAGTCGCAGAAAGTGTAAAACCAAGCGAATTTTTTCTGGAATGTTGACAGAATACATCGGTTTAAAAGTGGCTGGACAAGTGTAGGTGATGAAGCCCGATGTAGACGTTCTGTGGAAGTTTCTAGTTTCTTGTTGGAATCCAGGATTGACGGACTTATTCGTGATAATAGAAGAGTTACTGTTGAAATGATAGCTGAGGAAGTTCAGGTACTAATAAGTGCTGGAATTGTTCACACTGTCATTCAGAATAATTTTATTTAAAGTACAGAAAAACGTGTGCCAGATGGGTTACCAAACAAGTTTCTGACGCTCATAAAGAATCAAGGCTTTCCATTAGTCAAGTCACAAAGCAACGAAGTTTGATTGAAGGTGACACTTTTTTTAAGAATAGTGACCAGCGAAGAAGTCTGGATCCATCACTACGACCTTAAGACCTAAAGGCAGAGTATGAAGTGGAAACACACTAGCTCTCCAGTTCGCAAAAAATTCAAGGTTCAACCCTCCGCCGGTAAAGTGATGCTGACTATCTTTTGGGACTCACAGGTTCCAGCCTATCGCAATTTCCTTGAAGATCAGCGAACTATCAATAGCCAATACTACTCTGAGATGCTAGAACACAAGGTTAGAACAGCGAAAGGAGTCATTCTTCAGTACGATAACACCCGCTCTAATACAGCCTAGCTGACCCGTGATAAGCTTGGAGGTCTTACCTCATCCTGCCTACAATCCCGACTTCGTCCCGTCTGCTCTTTACCTGTTTGGACCACTGAAAGATGCTCTACGTGGAAAAGATTTGCATAATAATGAGGAAGTTAAGGAAGCGGTGCAAAAGTGGCTTGGGGTAAATCAAAAGGATTCTTCGCTAAGGGAATTAGGAAGCTGCAAGAAAGATGGAACAAGTGCATAACTGTGAGGCTGATTAAGTTGAAAAATAGTTTTGATTTTGAAAGATTGAAATAAACCGTTTTTGAACTATAGCTATTTTTCTTTTTACTTATTGAATGACCTCGTATCTTACCCGCCACTGACTTCCGTCCATGTATACCATCAAGAAGACTGCGGCAAAGTACAGTCACATAAGTGGAACAGACAACTTCGGAAGTACTACGTTAAAAGAAACTTGAAGTTTCCCTTCCTTTTTGTCTTATATAACTTGATTCCTCGCCTGCTGGTGTTTTAGAGAGTAATTTTGTTTTATTCGATAAAAGTTTACCGGTGTTTTCTGGCTTGCAGAATTTGTTGATAGTTTTGAAGTTGCTTGGCGCGCGACTCTACTGCAAATTACCGAAACTAATCACGGGAAACTTTGTTTTGTGGAAGGGGTGCAATATTAGAATAGTTTAGTATCTGAGCTTACCGGGGTGGATTTAGTGTAAGGTTTCGAAGGTAGCCTTAACCGTGATGAACTCAGAACTGTACGAAAAAGTGTCTTTAATGCTACTCAGTTGACATACAGGGTGAGTTTTTAGTACCGGGTCGGTCGATAACTGCACTACTGCAGAAGATAGCGAAAAAAGTTGTTTATAAAAGTTGTAGCCAAGGTCCTTGATCAGAACATATTCTGATTTATACGGGGTGATCCATAACTACGTGGTGATGCAAACATCATCATCATTGTCACAATGTCTTAACAGACATGTAGTGAACTCGTAAAATGCATTAAGTAGGAGCTAGAGTATTGCCGACACCAATATTATCAATAGCTTTGAGAACTGTAGCTTTTGAAATTGTGAGATCTTACTACGTTTGACATGTGCAATTCATTGCAATAAAAATAAGTAGAGGATTCTATTTAAAATAAATTGAAATCGGGGATATTTGTTTAAAAATTTGGAAAAATAATTTATAACTTGGCAACGTCGCAAACGCGGAAAAAATATTACAAGGCGAGATAGGGTATTAGTAGATATTTCGATTTAAAATAAAAAATACAGGGTGTTCCATTTAAAAAACAAAGTAAAATGACCTTCAATTTGCCGTAATTTAAAATTCTGCGAGAAACACCCTTTAGATACAAACTGCTGGTAACATTCAAAATAATATCCACTTGATATTCAAGTAACTCGCTGTATAATATTATTGAGAAAATTTAAAGGAGTATGTCAATTTGGACGTATTACTTGCGCCCTTGCAAATCTGGAAATTAATAGAAAATAAATTATAACTTGGCAACGTCGCAATCGAACCCAAAAATATTTTAGGGTTCAATACAGATCAATGATGGAAACTAGGAGAATTTAAAAAAAAGGTATAGTTCCATATAAAAAAATTAAGTTGATCACTATTCTACTTTCCCGCAACACCCTGTGTATTTCAAAATATTTTTAGAATATGCGTCTTAAGTACCCAAATAACTTTTGTATCTGATATTTTTTTCTATCAGGTATACCTTGCGATATATCGAAGAATTACACACTAACTGGACACCCTGTATATGTCCGAAGAATATTCTCGTCGACACAATGAAGGATAGTCTCTTTGGATTACCGAGCTCATCCAGTATGGAAACGTCAGTTCGATGGGCGGTATAAGGAACTCTCAGCATCCTCCTCCACGTTCACATTTCAAAAGCATCTATGCGAGCTCGATCTGCCAGTCCAAGTTTCCGTGGCATACAAAAATATGGAGAACACAAGAGACTGATGAACACATACATTTTTTTAAATGGGACACCCTATATAGTATTCCATATTTAAATTCTACTTATAATTCACGTTCTTAAAATATAAGGTATTGTAACATTATACAGAGCACTTCTAAAGTGAAGACCATTTTTATATCCAAATCGCTGCCAAATGGACGTATTAGACTTGTTTCCTGTTCCAAATGTTACTTGGAAAATAGCTTGATTGGTAATCAAATTTTAAGGCCATATTGAATATCGTGCCAGTGGCGGCGGACTAATGGGAAAAAATCATTAATAATAGTCAAAATCAAGCATCTCTGTCCAATTTCCACCTTTTTTTGATTGGAAAATATATTTTGATAAATTACGACCTTTCATAATCTCAGTAACCTGTAACTGATGTGTTGTGACGCTTTTGTCATCACACAAGTAATGCTGCCATATTTCTGAAAATCAGCCCGCTTCCAAATCAGTATTGTGGGAGAGTGGGATGTCGTAATTCCAAAAGTCTATGCTAGAAGCACTGAGTGAAACCATTGACGCCATTTCTTGTACTGGTTGGTGTTTTACCCCTCATTAGCTTATCTATTCCAAGGGTGGTACCTCTTAGTCAGAAAAATGTAAACTAAACACCTTGTATGGTGGTCCCCTTTGACCAGGGAGCACTTTGACACCAGTCCGCCTCTGCGTTAGTCAACAGTGCCTCAGAAATGAGTCTGAAATCCGTCATCGTCACTATTTTTAGCGCCGTTGTTGCCGACTTACGATTTTATGGTTGAATTTTTTGCAGACAGTCGATTTTCATGCAGCTGTCGCTCTTCCGAGCTTTGATTTCTTCCCAGATCACGTATACCGCGCCGTCGGCTACACCGTCGAAGTCGACGGCGCGACGGGCGTCCAGAACCAGTGGTGTAGTTCGGAAAAGGGCAACTGTGACTAGTAAATATAAATAGGTCATTTGAACGAAAAAGAACAATTTTGGTAGATGAGCTGTCTCGTTGTTTCTCGACGTTTTGAAGATATTGTAAATCTGGAAAACCTGGAAAATCTGGAAAAATCTGATAATCTGGAATAGTTGTAAAAACTGGATAATCTGGATAATCCGGCAAATTGGGAAAAGCTGGTAAATCTGGACACTCTGGAACATCTGGAAAATCAGGAAAACCTTGAAAACAAGAAATCTATAAAACTCGAAAAATCTGGAATACCCAGGAAATCCGGGAAATCTGGAATCTAGAAAATAAGGAAGCTCTGCAAGAAATGGAAAATCTGGACAATCTGGTAACTCTGGAAAATCTTGAAAATCTGCAAACTCCTCAAAATATGAAATAATCTGATAATCTGGAGAGACTGGAAATACTTGAAAATCCAGAAAATCGGGAAAAGTTGGAAATTCTTGAAAATCCGGAATATCTTAAAAATCTGGAAAATCAGGAAAACCAGGAAAATCAATAAATTTGGAAAATCCGAAAAATCTGGAAAGTCTGGAAAATCCGAAAATTCCGGAATCTAGAAAATCAGGAAACTTCTGGAAACCCTAGAAGATCTCGAAAATCGGAAAAGTATGGAAAATCTGGTACGTCTTGAAAAGCCGAAAATACCGAAAAACCGGGAAATCAAAAAAATCTGGAAACATGAAAATCTGGAATATTTGGAAAATCTGGAAATTCGGGTAAAACAGAAGAAACTAGAAAATCAGAAAAAATCAAATCATCAAATATCAGGATTCTCTGGAAAATCTGGAAAATCTTGAAACTACGGAATGTTAGCACGAGTGATCGCTGTGCACTGGTGGTGGCGTACGTGCCTGTCTGTCGGTGCATCATTCGTAGTCGCGCGTTTCTCCCAGAGAGATGCAGAAGATCTGGACAATGTAGAAAATCCGGAAAATTGAAAATATCTGGAAACCTTGGGGAAACTGAAAGACCTGAAACGTCAAGAAATTTTGGAAGAGCTGGAAAATCTGGAAAATCTGAAAAACCATAAAAATTACTCTGTATTAACTGGATTCTGGAAAATTGGGTAAAATCTGGAAGATGTGAAAATTCTTGAAGATCTAGAAAATATGGGAAATCTAGAAAATGTGGAAGATCCAGTAAATCCGGAAAATCTGGAAAAATCTGGAAAATTAGTAAATTCTAGAAAATTATGGAAATTATGGAAATTATGGAAAATCTGGAAAAATCTGGAAAAATCTGGAAAAATCTGGAAAAAATCTAGAAAAATCTGGAAAAATCTGGGAAAATCTGGAAAAATCTGGAAAATCTGGAAAATCTGGAAAAATCTGGAAAAATCTGGAAAAATCCGGAAAAATCCGGAAAAATCCGGAAAAATCCGGGAATCTGGAAAATCTGGAAATTCTGGAAAATCTGGAAAATCCGGGAAAATCTGGAAAATCTGGAAAATCTGGAAAATCTGGAAAATCTGGAAAATCTGGAAAATCCGGAAAAATCTGGAAAAATCTGGAAAAATCCGGAAAAATCCGGAAAAATCCGGAAAAATCCGGAAAAATCCGGGAAAATCGGGAAAATCTGGAAAATCTGGAATATCTGGAATATCTGGAAAATCTGGAAAATCCGAGAAAATCTGGAAAGTCTGGAAAATGTGGAAAATCTGGAAAATGTGGAAAATGTGGAAAATGTGGAAAATGTGGAAAATGTGGAAAATGTGGAAAATGTGTAAAATGTGGAAAATGTGTAAAATGTGGAAAATGTGGAAAATGTGGAAAATGTGGAAAATGTGGAAAATGTGGAAAATGTGGAAAATGTGGAAAATGTGGAAAATGTGGAAAATGTGCAAAATGTGGAAAATGTGGAAAATGTGGAAAATGTGCAAAATGTGCAAAATGTGCAAAATGTGGAAAATGTGGAAAATGTGGAAAATGTGGAAAATGTGGAAAATGTGGAAAATGTGGAAAATCTGGAAAAATCTGGAAAATCTGGAATATCTAGAAAATCTGGAAAATTTGGAAAATTTGGAAGATCTGGAAGATCTGCAAAATCTGGAAATTCCGAAAAATCTGTTAGAATCACAAAAAAATTGGAAAATCTGGAAAATATACAAAATCTGAAAAACTTGGAAAATCTAAAATAATCTATGCCACATCGCCCCCTGAATGCATTGGACCACAGAATTACGTCAAAGATGAGACGTAGGAGTGGCATAAATCTGTGCCACGTCCTCGCCTGACGTCTCTTCACTGTCCATTGCGCCTTAGACGGTGTTTCCCATACTGCGCCGTGCAGCGCTTCTTTCCTTGTCCGGTAAAAATCTCGACAAAAACCCGCTACCGGCAACCGGCGACCGAGCGAGCGATGTCCCACGTGTCGTCCATCCGCAGACCGCGACGCGGCGTGAAGAAGGCGAAAGTGGTCTTCCGGCTGGGATCCAGCAACGGGAGCGGAGGCAGCAGCACGTGAGCGCGAGTGGTCGCCGTGCGGTGGTGGTGGCGTGCGTGTCTGTCTGTCTGTCGGTGCATCAGTCGTAGGCGCGCGTGTCTCCCAGAGAGATGCAGCTACAGGGACGCCGGTGCAACTCCTCGACGTCGGCGACGCTCTGGCTCTGGTGGTTGGTGGTGGTAGTGCTTCTGGTGCTGGTGACGACGGCCGAGGCGAGGGTGAGGGGGTACGAACCGCCGGCAGGGGATGCTGGAGTAGCAGGAGGGGGTGGAGGACACCATGCGCCCGCGCACCTTAAGCATCATCCGGGGTAAGTGGTTTAACCCTTTTCCAGGCAATGTGCGTTCATACCACCGTTTCTACATATATAAAAATAAATTCTTGGATAAATCGTATATATTTTCATTCAAACATACTATATCTTACATCAAGAATCTAATATTTTACGTACGTTTTAAGTAAACATTTTCAATTCAAAACTGGGAAGCCTTTGGGAGTTAGGGCCGGTTTCACCGGTCCCTGATAGGTGTTGGATAGCCTATCTGACAGATAATGCCATATAAATTATATGGGCCTATCTGACACATAGGCTACCTGACACTTATCAGGGACCGGTGAAATCGACACTTAGAAAGCGAATTCTTATCTATCAAGCATAGGATAATCTAGAAATTATCATTACTATATGTATATTGACTGAATCACTTCATAATCTCAAACAGCTCTTACGTTATACAGGGTGTCCCTCAATTTCCTTGACACGTGATAGTCTCGTAACAAAAGAATGTTCAAACGTAAACTGAGAGGAATGCTTCAAAGTACTACAGGGTCTATCATACCAAGCTTTCAAAACATACATTTTGTACTTCAACCTTTAGAGCTCCCCCTCAATTCTGTTTTTTTTTTAATTGCACCTAATAGTTTTTACTACACAAAATAAGTCCTTATTTTATTTAGAATCTTGTTTTTTGGTTTTATACAAAAAGCATTTTTTTTTCGTAAAGTTGTAAGAATAAAATAAATAAAATGAATAGAATAAATAAAATTAGGATTTGTTTGAGGCATAATATTTTCGTAAAAAAAACAGATAAAAAGAAAGTGGGAATTTCAAGGGTACCGAATAGCCTATCATACCATGCTTTAGAAACATTGTTTTTACTTCAACCCCTAAAACATACCCCCTACTTTCAACCAAATAGCATCCCACAGTTTTTTCTACATTAATGAGGTCATTATTTTATTCAAAATCTTGTAGTGCCTTTGACTTCATACACAAGTCAATTTTTTTCGAAAAGTCATTAACATAAGGTAAATGAAATGAGCATCACATTTGTTTTCGAAAGCATCAGTATCCTTAAAAACCCAATTAGTTTCATTTTTATCCGTTTTTTGCGTCAAGCAAATTCTTATTTTATTTATGTTGTTTATGATGTTATGAAAAAAATATGTTTGTGTATGAAATCAAAGGATTTCAAATAATATAAGGACTTAATTTCTGTATAAAAAACTATTTGGTGCTATTTGAAAAACAAAAGTTGAGGGTCAGTTTTGGGGGTTGAAGTACAAAAAAATGTTGTAAAAGCCTAAAAGACTCTATAGTGCTTTCAAAAATTCCACTGAGTTTTCGTTTGAACTTTTTTTTTGTTACGAGAATATCATGTACCAAGAAAATTCAGGGACACCTTTTATAGTATTTTTTTAAATTGATGTTGAAAAATACCGATTACAGCAAAATATCAAAAATATGTACCTGTACTTTTGAACTAGAAGAATATATTTTGCCAACCGGTCCGCCATTGATTACACTCCATTCACAACTACTTATACGACTATACTGCATATAATAATAATAAGGCCTTACACCAAACAATTTTACACCACATCTACAACAGGTAGGCCTGGACAAAACGTTATACAGAATATTTCAAAAGTCTGTAACTCTGAAGACCTGTAATACTGTAAGATCCTACCTAAACTCCTATCAATGATAGTTCAGGTGTTGACACAGCCCGTGAATATTTATTGCTACCGCAGTCATGCGATATAAACTTGCAAAATCAGAATAATAATAATAAGTCTTCATTTTCCCACAATAAAAAGATACATAATGTAGAGAATAGTAAAAAGGATGTTGGAAAAATGCCGAAGATCAGGTGGCAGCACAAGTGACTGCCACTGTATTTAATCTTAAGCCAAAAAAAACTATATTTATCATTTCACTGACATTTACCACGACTCTTATTATAAAATACCAAAAGTTAGAAGTACCTGTACAGCTTGCTTCCAACGAGATTAAATTTCCTGCACAGGAGATACAAAGGACATAATACATAATTGCAAATAAACAAGAAAAGTTAAGATAAAAAGGCAAGGAAAATAATGCCATGCGTGAGAAAAGGTATTGCAACGTTTTATAGGTTTTTGAAGGAGAGAAAAACAGTTTAGTCATTTCTTAAAAGATCAAATTTCAATTTTCTTTTAAAGCCTCCTATACTATCTGAGTCATCGCTGTTGTAGATTTTGCTAACCTGGTACGAGAATGACCTTTTGAGATCCTCATAACCTCAACTCCGCAACAATCCTTTCATAAAAGTATAACGATATAACTTCCAACTCCGTGTTTAAATTAAGTGTAAAGTTTAAAATTCAGCGCCGGTCTGCATGCTCATCAAACATTTTTTTCAAGTGAAATGTAGCTGGACCATTCTGAGTACACCATCTAATTCAGTGGTGAATTTTATATAAGGAGGAGTAGGATATAATGAGGTCCCAAGGTTTTATATCTGGACAAAGACTCGTGTACTGTTTAATTTGGGGACACTTATCACGAATTTGGGCTCTGTTAAGACTTTTGGCGTATATGAAGTATGTGAAATTGATTTTTTGTCTTTTGTTGATTTTTGCTCCGCCACTGGCAGGAGTTCTAACGCTTACGTTACGATTTTATGAATGGTAGTAATACGGTGTCACAATTTCATCACAATCAAGTTCGTAGTTTCAAATAACATAAAACACACGATATTACCAAAGTCAATTTTTTTCAGCGCAGTCTAGAGTATTTCACCTCTCAAGAAAAATGCAAAAGAATCAGGAACCCCTGAAACCTACTACGACCATATAGCATATCGCTACCCAAATTTCATCACAATCCACGCAGCGGTTACTGAGATTACGCGGCTAGAAAGATGCCAATAGACAGACCGACTGTAATGTCTGACGGATTTTGTTATGTATCTCAAAATCAAAAATATTTGCGATTACAATACTCCCTCACCTATCAGCGTGGGAAGTAAAAATCACAACAATGTGCTGTGCTTACAGTCCCCGGGGTATGGATTTTAAGATCAGCTCTTGTAATAAAAATACGAAGTACTCCATTAATCTTCGGGCCTTACTTAATGGCTCTCCTACTACGTACATTATGAGTCCTATTGTTTGCTGTTTAATGTCGCTAGTGGCTTAAGCTGGCAGGAATAGCAATTAAATTAATAATAGGTATTAACAGCGCTATCTCATCTCTAGAACAAGATTACAGCTGCATTTAAAAATCGAATCGGCATATTTTCTGTGTGCATTTGACCACTGAGATCGTGTTAGTTAAACCGATAGTTAAACTCCTCGTCGAAAATATAAAACAGTCAATATTTTTAGACGAAAAAGGATACAATGTAATCCTAGAATATTTTTTGATAGGTACAAATAAACAAAATATCCTTTAGTTCCCACACCGATAGGTGAAGGGAAAATTTTCTATTTCAAGATAATATGCTTTTTGGGCGTTTTGTGGTATCTACATAACGAAAATCTGTCTGTACGTCGGTTTGTCTGCCTGTTCTAGCCTCATAATCTTAGTAACCGCCGCATAGATTGTGATGAAATTTGGGCAGCAATATTAGTAGGTAATGCGGCCATAATTTTGAAAATTTGTGCATAGGCAGCGGAGTAATTAGCAAAGAAAAATTCAAATATTCCTCAAACTTCGTCTTTAGTGGCTTTAGGAGTTCCTCATCATTTTCTGCTTTTTTAGTATGGTTGAAATTGAGGTGTTGGGAGTTGTTAAACTGAAAAATATGTTGTATTCCAATAGGCAGTCCATTGGCCTGTGAAAGAAAGACCTAGCGGCATAATACACTTTTTATATCCATCCGAACAGTGCTTTTGCTATTTATTTTTCTATGGGTATCGCCTTAGATCGTTCTGTATTGTGTAACCTGGTAATTATGGAACTGATTTTAATGAAATATTGCCACAGTACTGTTTTCTTGGCGAGGATGAAAAACACGTGTGGTTTTTATAAATCCTGTCAGTGGCGGTACAGAAATAATCAAAAAAACAAAAAAATAAAAAAACAGCTAAAACTTCGTTTTTCGATCCTAACGTTTTTTTTTTTTTTGGTTGGAGTGACACGGGTGGTTTGAAGAATGTTGGGGAATAAAGAACTTCAGAACTCGTCTTACTTCGGCTCTAGACAGCTTAATTGTTAATGCAGGCTCACATTAATCGAACAAAGAGGTAGAGCTAGACTTGATTTTTTTGTGTGTCAATAAATACCAGAATACTTTCGAAATTTGAGGCAAAATAATAAAAACTAGCGAATCTGAGTACAACAAGAACAGGGTTATTTCACAAACACAAATATTGCTTTAAGTATACACCAAACGAGCTAACATTCTTAAGGCAATCCACAGAATCTCTGCGGGCATAGACAACAGAGCTTACACAAAATAAATTTGATGGAATGGCAATAAAATGACTAGTCTTTGGTTTGGTCTAGACCAACCATTTGCGTACCATTTCAAACGGGGCTACCGTATCCAATTGTTACTACGTACGGACTGTCATGTTGTACAAAGATAAAAATCAAAAATAAGCCCATAACTCATTATCCTTATGAAACGAATGAGATCATTGTACAACGTGTAATTCAAATAAAAATGCAAATGGAATGTAACATTGTATGCACATGTGTGCAACACACTGTAGATATGCATGTAAAGCAAAAGTGAAATGTTACTCTATGATGTTGAGATAGGGTGCTCCGACTGTATAAAGAAATAGATAATGTAGAACTTAAAAGTCGTTTACAGCTGTAGCATAATGAGGAATCCGTTCTGAAACGAGGTTAGAATTAAATCTCTTACCAAATTACTTTTTGAAATATTCCTGACTATATGTTAAATCTCAATTACTTTAAACTCTAAGCAGGCTTCTCGTCTTTTAAACCAATTTAAGCTTTTTCACTAAAAAATAAACTTCGAATAAATTTAATCCCAGGCAGACATTTTCTCGCCCAACCATTCATTCCAGTTTCTGATTAAGATAATAGTGATTCTGCTACATTAGCTCAAAATATCGCTACCATTTAAATACTCAACATCAACAACAACACGTCCTGGCACGACAACGTCGTCAGTATTGCTAAAACAACATCCCAGAAGCTTGGAGTTTGTATACATCAGAGCAACTACTATTGCTCTACAAGGCGCAAATCCGACCATCGCTGGGCCTTGCATATGGATGCGCCCCAAAGCACTCTCTATAAAGCTTCTGAACGTCATTCTGGGCACTATCCAGAAGAGAGCAGTTTGGCTAATCGATACTCCTAACCTCACAAAGGACCTCAACAGCCTGGAACATCAAAAAAGGGTGACCTGTCCCTGTCTTAGAGATTCTATCACTGAAGATGTTTGAGTGAGCTCTCCCAGATAATAACACCAAAGGTCGTCCGAACGAGGAACACTAGAGAGGCTCCGCCAGCTCATCCTTACCAGGTCGAGATCCCTACTCCCCGAATCAGTCTTCTCAGCATTCCTTCTTTTGGAGAACTTCGACGCTGTGGAATGAGCTGCCGGAGAATCTGTTTCCCGACGGCTACATCCTGCAGAGTTTCAAATCTTACGTGCACCGATACTACCTGGCTTACGTCACACTTGTGTTGAGTAAACTCATCCAGTCATTTGGCGAGGCTCATGTCGTCGCTTTTGATATTTCAAATGCATTCGATCAACTGTTGCATGCATCTCTCCTAAACAGGCTCTCCTCTTACGGGTTACCTGTTAAGCTCTGCGGTTGACTGGTAGACTTCCTCTCAGGTCGAAAAATTTCTATCGTGGTAGACGGCTTTTTCTCTTCTGTCCATAGCATCATGCTGGGGTTCCCCAGGGATCGGTATTGGCCCCGACATTGTTTCTGCTTCACACTAACGATCTACTCTCTAGCACTACGAATCCAATCCACAGTTTTGCAGATGACAGTACGCTGCAGGCAGGCATCATGTGCAACGGACCAATCTCTGTGGTCGAGCTGGAATGCAGAAGACTGGCAGTGGCAGCTTCACTTTTAAAGGATCTCGATACCATTACCGCTTGGGGGCTCAAGAATATGGTAAAATTCAATGCTTCCAAGACCCAGTATTGTACGCTATCAAGCAAGAAGTACCTAAGCCAACACCAGGTTCTAATGAACAACCGGTCCCTGCCAAGGAGTCACTCCTTCAAGCTGTTAGGAGTTAACATTACAGAAAACCTGATCTGGCACGAACACGTTGCATCAATTATTGCAACAGCTGCTGGCAAAAAGCTTGGGTACATATTTAGAGCCAGAAAGTACTTTTCACCATGTAACCCCTCACGCTATATAAAGCCCAGATAAGACCTGGCCTGGAGTATTGCTCTCATGTCTGGGGAGCTGCTGCCCCTACTAGCCTGTCTATACTTGATGCCGTCCAGAGAAGGCCTTTCAACTAATTGGCGACCCGGCCTTAACGCGCTACCTCCAGCCACTTTCTCACCGGCGTGTTGTTGGTGACCTCTCACTCTTCTACTGATATTCAAACGGAATCTGCTCCTCTGAGCTATCTTCTATCGTTCCGCCGCTCACCGCTCCTATTAGATACACCCGTGCGACCGCTGCATCTCATCCTAAGGCAGTCGTTCTTCATACATTAAGAAACGAGCGGTACAACCGCACATTCATTCCCAGGATATCCAAGGCTTGGATTGGGCTGCCAGAAGATGTATTTATTGGGCCTGCGGGTATTGGCCCATTCGAATCCCGCGTTAACAAACTTCCCCTAAACCCTTTCACAGCAGCCGCGGTACTCTGGTATTTAGGCTCTGCCTACGCGGTCTACTCAGTTATAAAAAAACCGATACTTATCGTCTCGCAGCGCTTCTACAGCGTCATAGGGTTCCAGCCTTTGGGGGAGGCTGAATATAAAGAAAGACTCAAGGGGCAACCGAAATATAAAAATAAATTTCCGTGAATAAGTTAATCAATGATTCTATACATGTTTTTAAAAAACAGAAAATACGGTTTGGCAAATTTTGTCAAGTAAACATAAATATTCAATGAATTATAACAAAATAAATATCATACTAATTTTCTTATTTTTCTTAAAACTTAAACAACTTTAGTAAAACACTTACAAATAAAAAAAATATATTTTCTTCTTCAAAAAACCAATTCCTAATTCAATAAGCTCCCCCTTCAAGTTTATCCACAAAGAAAATTGAACATCAAATAAATAAAGATGTGCCAAGTATTGTATTCACATTTATTGGCACATTACTACGACCAAACACCAATATAAACAATTTCATAGTCGACAGCTTCCAAATGACAGCAAATAATTAAAAACTGTCACTCACATATGGCTCACCCTGTAGAAAACGAGACTAATTTTACAGTGATAGCCAAAAATTCTACCATCATATATTTTCGGCACTTTGTGGTACCTACTTGATGAGTCGCTGCAAAAATTTTATTGTTTCAAAACGTTTTTAGAATCCAAAATAGAATTATCTGGCTCTAAGCGAAAAAGATAGCATAATTCGTAAAAATAACTATGTAATAACTTTATCCATTAACAAGCGAATAAGTCTGTATTTATTTTCTAATTTGCCTCAAGTATGTTCTTCAGACATCTGAAAGGTACCGAGGCATTCAATTTACTTTAATTGTCTTTAATTGCATGCAAAACAACCAGCGAACCATCTGTTTTTACTTTTATACAAATGATTTAATTACGTTCAGTGCCTTATACAGAATATTAAAATCTTTAATGATGTCAGTTACACTTGTGTTTCCAGTATCCTTGGTGGTCCATAATGGGAAGAAATCTGTGCAAAAATGCACAACATACCGATTCCCATAAGGAAATGTCAGAGCCAATCAACTTTGATTTCCTTTCTTTGAGTCAAAAACGATTTATTATTCATTAGTGCTAAAGTGTTTGCATCACGTTTTGCACATATCTGATACATAGATCGTTGACGTGGACAAAGTCACGTTACATGGAGACTGGAAAAATGTATGCCACTCCATAAATGCATGTTGCACAATGTAATGCTTTAGGTATTCGTTTTAAGACTAAATAAACCTGGTTTTCTAGTATACTGCATGGAATTTGGATTTGTGTCTGTAACGAAAACGTAAAATGGTAGTTAACTTTAGACATCAATATCACATTAGCGTCGGAGTAATAAGAATAAGTCCATGCACTAAAAACGCTTAATTACCATACTGGGGTCTGTCATCATCATCATAACAAAGATGTTGTGAACTCGTAAAATGCATTAAGTCGGCGCTAGAGTATAGCCGACACGAACATTATCAATAGTTTTGAGAACTGTAACTCGCCATATCTCACGATTTACTGTCAGTTCAGTGGTGCTCTTGATACTCATATCCAGCAACTGTTTCGTCGCATCCACCCAGCGTGTAGGGGAACGGCCACGGCGCCGCCCACTCGGGGCATGACCCTGAACTACAAGTTTCTCCATATTATCGCTTCTATGTATATGTCCGAAGAAAGTAACCATTCTCGTCGACACAATGGAGGACAGTATCTTTGGATTACCGAGTTCATCCAGTATGGCAACGTTAGTTCGATGGGCGGTATAAGGAACTCTTAGCATTCTCCTCCACGTCCACATTTCAAAAGCATCTATGCGAGCTCTATCTGCCTTATCAACAGTCCAAGTTTCCGAGGCATATAAAAATATGGAGAACACTAGGGACTGAACCAGCTACATTTTGAAGCTTCAATGATGTTATGGCTACGCCATATTTTAGTAAGCTTTGTCATGGCCACATTCCTGTTGAATGCGCCGTTGAATCTCATTTTCACAGCTACCCGGATTGTCGATCAGATCGAACAGACATGTTGTGAACTCGTAAAGTGCATTAAGTCGAAGCTAGAGTATTGCCGAAACGAATATTGTCAATAGTTTTGAGAACTGTAGTTCGCCGTCGTTCGCGATTTACTGTCAGTTCAGTGGCGCTGTTGATACTCATATCCAGCAACTGTTTCGTCGTATCGACCCAACGTATAGGGGAGCGGCTACGGCGTCGTCCACTCGGAGCATGACCCTGAACTACAAGTTTCTCCATATTATCGCTTCTGTGTATATGTCCGAAGAATGTAAGCATTCTCGCCGACCCAATGGAGGATAGTCTTTTTGGATTACCGAGCTCATCCAGTATAGAAACGTTAGTTCGAGGGCGGTATAAGGAGCTCTCAGCATTTCCACCACATCCACATTTCAAAAGCATCTATGCGAGCTCGATCTGCCTTTTTAACAGTCCAAGTTTCCAGGCATACAAAAATATGGAGAACATAAGAGACTGAACCAGCCACATTTTGGTAGCTTTAGTGATGTTATGGTCACGCCATATTTGAGTAAGTTTTGTCATGGCCACACGTGCCTGTTGAATGCGCCATCGAATTTCATTTTCACAGCTACCCGAATTGTCGAATTGTCGATCAAAGAATCGAGGTACACAAAACTGAACTACTTCACAACGGCCTACTGACTTTATTGCTGGATGATTATCGTGCTCTCTATCTACGATCATAACCTTGGTCTTGTTGTAGTTAATACCAAGACTATACGCTGCACTGTGTTGTTCTAAGATGTTTAGTAGAGCTACTAGTTCTTCCTGAAAAGCAGCAATAAGGGTTGTATCGTCAGGAAATCTTTTGAATATTTTGCCTCCACCAATAGTTATACCGCCATTCCAGTTGTCCAATACCTTTCTCATTATAAATTCAGAGTAAATGTTAAATATTGAAAAAAATAAATAACAACAACAAGTGGTTTCGATTAATAGCATGTTTGGAAAATATGTCGAAGTCCTTTATTTTGGCGTTGGATTTTTTCAAATCCGTCGATTCGGTTTCAAGAAAATTACAAAACTCTACATGTACCTATCTTAATTTGTTAAAATAGAAAACAGAAACACAAGAAAATTTCACTTTTATTTTCACTCCTTTTGCAACGGTCAGTTAGAAATTTTAACACCGCCTATATCATTGTTTGGCCAATAAACGGCCAATAAACATTTTGGTACATAAAGATTTTTCACGAAAACGAATCAACCGATTTCAAAAAATTAAACGTCAGAATAAGGAACTTCGACATACCTTTGAAACAAGCTACCACTCGATACCTCTTGTCTTTTAAAATTTTCAAGTGGATGATCTTAGAGGACAGAGCAGTAGTTTGTTATTTAAAGTTGTTCCCCTTGACAAATGTTTTGACGTGTCTCGGCGTTTTTTCTTTTAATCAGTGGTTTTCGATAAATCCGTGGTGGGGAAGGTTTCAAATGAACACCCTGTACGTTAAAAAATAATGTCAACTGTTTCGACGCATAGTGCTTTTATCAAACAATTGCTACGTTTTTCGGGGTTTCAAAACTGTTTTCAAAACGGTTTGTGATTTTGGATTGTCGATGTTTCCACGGAACGAGTTCAAAACGTTTGCAACTGATACTCTTGACAAACATCATTTCACTCATTTCCTAGTTTTCTAACCTCTATTTTGTTGTTTATTGTAAATCTTGATCTCAAATTTGAATAAAATTCAATAATCTAATGATAGCGACATTAGACAGCAACGTGTAGTGCATAATTCATTTCAAAACATATTGAAAGTGACACTGGTGTTTCCACGACATTTGAATCTCGATGCGATCCCAAAAATTCGCGAATCGACCTTGAACAGAAAACGTTTTGAAAACGCATCCAACTGACGTTTGCACGATATATTTGGAAACTCAAAACGTTTTGAAAACGTTTAGATAGCCCGTAAGAACGTAGTTAATGATACTGCCTAAACTGCCTTGAGTATTTATACGAGATAAAAGGTAAAGGTTAAAGGGAACAGTAAGTGCTAATCCTATCTTTTGCGAAAACCATCGGAAATATTTAAAAGCGGTGAATTATTTAGATCTGTTTGATCGTTGAGGCAGAAGTAAAGATGTTCCATTTGAGTGTTTAGCAAAGTTTAACAGCAACAAAGCGGACCTTTTTGAATCGTTTCGTAACCATAGATGAAGCATGAGGCCATGACTTCGTACTGGAGATAAGAATAATGAACACAATAGACTGTAAAAAAGATAATCGGCTCTAAAGAAGGCGTTCCATCTGCAGCCACGGTGATTCACTATCTTTAAAAAAATGAAGTCAAGTTGATTGACTCAGTACTTCCCACACATTACTGTGGTACCAGTTTATTATTTTGCTCATAGCATGAAGCTTTAGTCTGAGATCCCCTTGCAACCAAATCATCGGCAGCCCTCCCCCTAAAATTGTCTTATGCCTTATGTCTTTCCTTCACAGGTCAATGGACAACCTATTATCAATACTACAGACTTTTCAGTTTTACAACCCCCCCACCCCCCAACCACGCCAATTTCATCCCCGCCCAAGAAAAGGTAGAAAATGATCAGGAACCCTGAAACATCTAAAAACGAAGTTTGAGCCGTTTTCATATTTTTAGTTTTTTGATCATTGCTACGCTGCCACTGACACGATTTCAAACAACTATACACGTTTTGCATCCTCACCACGGTAGTAATACTGTATCAAAATTTCATTAGAATCAATTCAATAGTTTCCACGCTACAAAATACAAAACGATCAAAAGCAATAGTTTTGGTAATAGGCTGGGCACTGTTCGGATGGACCTAAAAATGTGATTTATGTCGCTAGGTCTTCCTTAACAGGTTACTGGACATAAATACAACAAATTTTTCAGTTTTTCAACCCCCCACCCCCCAACCACCCCAAATTCACCCCCACCCAAAAAAACGCAGAAAACGATCAGGAACCTCGAAAATGCTTAAAAACGAAGTTTGAGCTGTTTTTATATTTTTAGTTTTTTTATTATTTCTGCGCCGCCACTGGCAGGATTTATAAAAATCATACGCATCTTCCATCCTCGCCACGGTAGTAATGCTGTATCAAAATTTCATCAATTCAACAGTTTCCTCGTTACACAATACAGAACGATCTAAAGCAATAGTCGTATGCTTACATGAGGAAAAGTGTTTCGGGTTCTGTAATTGGCAAGGCAATGTTCGGATGAACCTAAAAACGTTATTATGTCGCTAGGTCTTCCTTCACAGGTCAGTGGACAGTCTATTATGAAAGCAACAAATTTTTAAATTTTACAACCCCCCACCCCCTAACCACCCCCAATTTCACCCCACCCAAAAAAAAGTAGAAAATGGTCAGGAACTCCTAAAATGCCTAAAAACGAAGTTTGAGGAATTTTTCAATTTTTGTTTTGTTTTTTGCTAATTGCTCCGCCGCCCATGCACCGATTTTCAAAATTATAACAACATTACCTACTACGACCCCACAGTATATTACTGCCCAAATTTCGTCACAATCCATGCAGCGGTTACTGAGATTACGTGGCTACAAAAACGCGTACAGACAGACAGGCATACCGACAGATAGACCGACAGACAGACCGACAGACAGACCGACAGACAGACCGACAGACAGACCGACAGACAGACCGACAGACAGACCGACAGACAGACCGACAGACAGACCGACAGACAGACCGACAGACAGACCGACAGACAGACCGACAGACAGACCGACAGACAGACCGACAGACAGACCGACAGACAGACCGACAGACAGACCGACAGACAGACCGACAGACAGACCGACAGACAGACCGACAGACAGACCGACAGACAGACCGACAGACAGACCGACAGACAGACCGACAGACAGGCCGACAGACAGTCCGACAGACAGGCCGACAGACAGGCCGACAGACAGGCCGACAGACAGACCGACAGACCGACGGAAATGAGTGACGTGGATTTTCGTTATGTAGACATCATAAAACGCCCAAAAAACGTATTTTCTCAAAATCGAAAATTTTCGCGATCACAATACTCCCCTACCTCTCGGTGTGGGAAGTAAAAGGTATTAACGGCGTAGCGAGTATTATGCAATCAGCACAATGCCTATAAAAGGTCCTAAACGTGTCCATGTCTTACTGAGGAATTATGACAAATTGTATAAAACTGCAAAAAGACGTGAGTTCTTTGAAACAGCCAACAATGTATCCACTTTGCAGAAACCGATTTTCGAGCAAAGTTTACAGTCCTAGTTTCCTGTTACATGATAGCAAAACGTATATACTTGTGTCTACCGCGTTCACATTCCACGAGATTCAAAAGTTTCAAGAACTTATGACGAAGATTCTGTTCCACAAAATGCGCCGTTGAAATTGTGCCACTTATGCATAACTCGCTCACTGTGAGCTCTTAGAATCTATCTCGTCAAAACGTTCATGTATATTTGTCATCTGTGACCATTGGGTTGAATGATTATATCTGAGAACTATAAAATGGTGGATGGATATTTAAAGTGAACATCTTCGATTTCTTCTTCTTAAGGAAGCAACTCCGCTTGATAAAGCAACAATCTAGGCAAATGCTTCTCTATCTTGTGCTCTCCTGAGTAGACTATAACAATCCTGTCCCATCCAGTCTCTGACATGTTTCAGGAATGAGTTGTTCCTGCGCCCCGGTCCTCTTTTGCCTTCTATCATATTATGTGACCAGCGTATCTGAAGCTACAAAGGAAATGCGGACAAAAATGTTCGATATTGCCAAGTTTATTTATAAAAAAATCAAAATTAACGGTAACAGCAATTTAAGAGATTTTTATAGCTACTTTAATATAGTTGTTAATATACTTTTATTTAATAACTGATATTTTTATATATTTGTTAATGTATTTTTATTCAATAACCGATATATCTTAATCTGCCTGTTATAAAATGTACATATTTTCTTAAGATATCATCAACTTCCGGTGAATCGGCAACAACCCACGAAACCTGTCATCCAACGTCTTGTCAGGGAACCCTATTGGTTGAGGAGCTGCTACCATGCCGTTGCCATGGAAATTAAATTTTGCAATTTTGCTATTGACCGCCCTGTACCAACTTTATGTTCCTGTCTCTCTGTATGGAAATATGGAAATACCAGTGGCGTTTTGTATGTCGTGTTTATAATCTTTCTACAGATTGTCCCAAACTATCCTTAATATCTGTTTTGTCGAGCTTATTGTCTTGTCAGCTTGTTAGGTACACTGTTTTTCGTCGTTATTATTGTTATTATCTTCTTTAAAAATGAACATTCATACAAAAGGAAAGACGCTTCATAGCCCTGAAGTATTCGCGTAGAATCCGCACGCCATGGCTATTTTATGAATGAAATCGGCCATGTTTTTTACAACTATACCCCTCTTACCGATACCCCGTAGCTTCGGAACCGTTGGCCAGATATTAGTTTCAGAAGGGCATATTTATTATTTCTTATGATATGTCCAAAACAAGCGATTTTTCGCTTCTTTATGGTAGTTCACGTTCCTTGTTCTTTCGCCTTTAGTCTATTCAATGTATCAATTGTCATTGTCCATGCTTCGATTCCATACGGAAACACCAGGAAAACATAATAATTGACGAAGCTATACCTTATTTCAGCATGCAGACTTTTATCGCTCAGCAAACTATGCATTTTCAAGTATGTTATTCTGGCCATCTCGAGCCTTGTTCTCCCTCTGTCCGTAATCCAGCTACTTAAACACATAAATTTCTGAACCTTGATATAGACGTTCCGTGAATTTTTATATGAATTTGCTAATTTCGGATTTTCAAATTGGATAGAAGTAGCTGTGATTGTATTTAACTATTCCTCACTAAGCGCTCAGTGTTGCGGGTACCAGCTAGTTTTGCTACTGCCAATAGAAAGCAACAAACTGACAATAAATATGAATACCGTTTGCCTGTAATTATTGTTTCCATTATTAGCTCTCTTTTTTCAATCAACTACTCTCATTCAAACTGCTTTTGTGAACAAGGAGACAAAAACGCAGAAATTATGAAAATGCCGGCATTAGGCAGACTTGTTTTTACAAGGTACCAGTAGTTGGCACAGGGGTGCCGGTAATTGGCATTACACACATTTTACATTTTACTTTTTTAAATGAAAAATTGATAAATATTGAACCTACGATACTACTTCAAGAGTATATGGTACTGGAAATAGATACTTTCAATAAACAGTCGTTTATTGACCAACGCTCCGATAGTACGTCAACAAAACGGTAAGTTACCTTGATTCACTCTCAGCAAAATTTATTACAACCGTTTCATGATAGTCACAATGTCTTAACCGACATGTTGTGTACTCGTAAAATGCAATAAGTTGGAGCTAAAGTACTGCCGACACGAATATTATCAATAGTTTTGAGAACTGTAGCTCGCCATCGTTCGCGATTTACTGTCAGTTCAGTGGCGCTCTTGATACTCATATCCAGCAACTGTTTCGTCGTATCCACCCAGCGTGTGGGGGAACGGCCACGGCGCCGCCCACTCAGGGCATGGCTCTGAATTTCAAGCTTCTCCATATTGTCGCTTCTGTGTATATGGCCGAAGAGTGTAAGCATTCTCGTCGACACAATGGAGGATACTCTCTTTGGATTACCGAGCTCATCCAGTATTGAAACGTTAGTTCAGTGGGCGGTATAAGAAACTTTCAGCATTCTCCTCCACGTCCACATTTCAAAAGCATCTATGCGAGCTCGATCTGCCTTTTTAACAGTCCAAATTTCCGAATCATACAAAAATGTGGAGAACAAAAGAGACTGAACCAGCGACATTTTGGAAGCTTTAATGATGTTATGGTCACGCCATATTTTAGTAAGCTTTGTTATGGCCGCATGTGCCTGTTGAATGCGCCGTCGAATCTCATTTTCACAGCTACCCGAATTGTCGATCAAAGAACCGAGATATGCAAAACTTTGAACTACTTCACAACTAAATCAAAGTCCGTACAGTATGTTTTCAAAAGCGATGGTCTGTAAAGGATAAATCCAATAAAAACTGACTTTATTGCTCGATGATTATCGTGCTCTCTATCTACGATCATAACCTTGGTCTTGTTGTAGTTAATTCCAAGACCATACGCTGCACTGCGTTGTTCTAAGATGTTTAATAGAGCTACTAGTTCCTCCTGAGAAGCATCAATAAGGGTTGTATCGTCAGCAAATCTTAAGTTGGATATTTTGCTTCCGCCAGTAGTTATACCGCCATTCCAGTTGTCCAATACCTGTCTAATCACAAATTCAGAGTAAATGTTGAATAACATCGGAGATAATACACATCCCTGACGAAGGGGTACATTACACACATTTTACATGATCATTAATACGCACCTCATTTTTTTAAAGAAATATACACTTTATTAAATGAAAAATTGATAAATATTGAACCCACGATATTACTTCAAGAGTATATGGTACTGGAAATAGATGTTTTCAGTAAATAGTTGTTTACTTCCACCAACGCTCCGATAGTAGGTCTTAACAAAACTGTAAATTTACCTTGATTCACTCTCAGCAAAATGCATTACAACCGTTTAGTTCTGCTTTCAAAGACATGTTACATCACATATCCTCTGTTTGGAAAAATACTGTTTTATTTCAAAAAATGTATATTTTTAGGAGGGCTGGTTGAAGTTTTATGAAACTGACACTGCAATTATTTTCCAACCAACAATTATTAAAAGGTTTAATTATGAGTCAATGAGTATAGTGACACTTGCTCAGAGTTTGAGTATATTGTATCTTTGTAATGAGTTCATATTTTATTTTTTATGATTTTTTTTTGAGTTGTGACAGTCTTTATCATATTTTATTTTCTTAACTTTAATTCTGAGCTGTACTATTTCAGAATATGACACTTTTGTGCCAAAGAACTGCGACGTAAAGTATGTTATTTTGTTTTGTGATGGTTTTGTCGCAAAAAACTCGTGCCTCCTGTTAAGCTGTGGTGATAAAACTAACATGTTGCTGTCTTGCTTTAACGCAGCGTCACGAAATAACGATATGACGTTCTTACATGGCATCATCTATGGGTAAAGAAGCGAGGTAGGTTTATGATACTTTGACACAAGAAAATATGCAAGTGATTTATCGGAAGTGAGCAGTAGTGGAGAATTATAATTTTGGGGGTGTAAATTAGAGCAAATGTTGCATCTTTTTTTATTATTTCGTCACCCAATCAGGCATCAGTTTTTGGTCACGTGACACCGATTCAAATTTTTTAATGAAACGCCCTGTATATTAGCGACCTTCTGTATTCCTCCCGATAAAACAATTCCAGCAAACTAGCACACTTGGGGTCTAGAGTGTTTAATTCAGAAGCTACATGTACTTAAAGGATTGTACCATTAAGGCCCGGTTGTACAATGCGAGCTTAAGCTTCGGCTTAACGTAAGCCGACGTTAAACCACGTCAGTTGCAAAATGTCCATTGTACAATGCTAGCTTAACCCCCCACTCCAAGCTTAACATGAGCTTACGTAAGCCGAAGCTCAACGTGAGCTTAGCTGAGGTTTAAACCTAACCTGATACAAGTGACATGATATGTCAAGGAGGAACCTTCAAATTGCTTGTCACTTTATTAGGTCATATTTTTTAAAAGATTTTTGTCTGATTTAACAAAGAGAGCAAATGAAAGAACAGAGACAGAAACGGTCGTTGCCGAAATTTGACATAAACTGTCATAAGTGCCTAACCAAAAAAGGTAATTTTTCAGATGATTATGTCACTTACGTATTGCTTCACTGATGCCAACTGTAGTGAACTTCATTATCAACCAGGTTTAACTAAGCCGACGATTGTACAACGGATGTCGACTTTAAGCCTAAGCGTAGCTAAGCTTAGGCTTAACAAAGCTCGTGTTAAACCCGCATTTGTACAACCGGCCCTTAGACAAAAAATGAAACGAACACTAGCATAGGGGTACATGTTATAATCAATGGTAGTGGTACAGTCCTTTAAGTACCTGTAGCTCTTGAATTAATCACTTTAGACTCCAAGTGTGCTAGTTTGTTGTAATTGTTTTATTGGCAAGAACACAGAAAGATATTAATATACAGAGTGTCTCATCAATAATTTTGAATCAGACGTCACGTGGCCAAAAACAAATACCTCATTGAGTAACACAGTAGCAAGAAAAGATACAACATTTGCTCTAATTTACATCTCCAAAATTATAATTCTCCACTACTGCCAGTTCAGATATATTGCTTGTCTTAATCGTCGTAGGACGCCAGTTCAGTTCAGTTCACTTTATTGCTACATTTTGTATAATAAATTCAATTGTAGAAGTCACAAAGAAACAACAAAAACGAGAGACGGTTAAAAAAGTACATTGAATAAAACATAATATACCTATACAAACATATCTTGACCAGTAAAACAAATATAAATAATATATAAAATCTATTTTAGCAAATTGGTAGCGACGGCGTCTACATATTCCTCCTTGGAATAGAAACATAAGTTACAAAAATGTCTCTTTAGAAGAGACTTAAATTTAGAATTACTCATGTTTCTAACTGTTTCGGGCAAAATATTATACAAACTTATTTCTATTCTTCTATCTAATTTTGACTTCGAATATTTAAATTTTTCTGTCCTAATTAAATTACAATTTTTGGTCCTATAATTCACATTCGTTGGTTTAAGTTTATCTTTGTCTTTCAATTTATGAATTTCGAGCAGTTGATAATATATATATATAACGCTGGAAGTGGCATGATTTTGAATTTTTTAGATAGGGGTTGACAATGCTCACAGTACTCAGCATTAGCAATAATGCGAATGGCTTTCTTTTGGAGACGAAATGCCTGAATAGCATATGATAAGTCGCCCCATAGTAAGACGCCATATGTTAAGTGACAATGGACCAATGAAAAATAAACAATTAAAAGAGATTTGAAATGGACTAGCTTTTTAAGTCTACGAAGGACGAAGATGGATGACGCTAGTTTTTTTGTCCACTTTTCAATATGGGCAGATCAGTTAAGCCTGTCGTCGAAAATCATGCCTAATAAAGAAGCCGTTTTACCCGATGTAATGTTATTATTAGTTGAAAAAATAATTTGTTGTGTTTTCCCAAGATTAAGCTGGAGGTTGTCATTAGAAAACCAAATTTCGGCCCTACCCTCTAACTCGGCCACTTTTCTTTGTAGATCTCCTAGGCTTTCACCAGCTGCCACGAATGACGTAGCATCAGCGTATAAAGTACACTTAGCGGGACATATAAAATGTTATAAGTCATTGATATATATTATGAATAAGAGCGGCCCCAAAACAGACCCCTGAGGTACGCCACTGGCGACAGAAGCAAAAGACGTAGTGTAATTATTGAATCGCACACATTGTTGCCTGCCATCCAGATGAGATCGGATGAGATTCAAAGGGTGACCTCTAACTCCATACCTTGATATCTTTTAAATAGAAGTTCATGCGAAATACAGTCGAATGCCTTGCTCAGGTCGCAAAGGGTAACCCCAGCAAGCTCTCCATTTGCAAAGCACTCGACTAGTTCCGCTACTACTTTAAATACTGCCTGCGAGGAGCAGCCCTTTCGAAAACCAAATTGGTTCTCAGCCAGGCAACCAATGCTGTTAAAATATTTTAAGAGTTGGTTTTTCAAAAGATGCTCAAATATCTTCCCCAGGACAGGAACTATCGAAATTGGCCTGTAGCCACTAGCACTATTAAAATCACCTTTTTTGAAAAGGGGGACGACTTTAGTCCAACACCCTGTATATGACAGGCTTTTTCCAAACAGACGATATGCCTGATTGGAAAATATTAAGCGACGTTTCTGGTCTTACGGGAAGAAACATTGAAAGCACATTATTGTACAACGGTACCTCATTTTTTATAAAAATAGAACAAAGTGCCAACGAGGTGCCGGCAATAGGTGAGTTTACCCTAGGTAATAAATCGAAGCTATTTGTTTCCTTTCAGAAGCTCACTTGTAGAACCCGAAAGACGACAACCCCTTCAGGCCTTCGAAGCGGAATACCTTTGTGCTAAAGAGAAACAAGGCGACAACAACTCACTAACGTTCATAATAACGGCAACACCTCGTGATATATTGCAAATTGGATTCCGTGGAAGTTCTCCAGTGAACTGGTTGGTGCTTGCTTTGTTTGCCTTTATGATTTCACGGCTGCTGGCATCTCGTCCCGTCCCGACCGTTCACTGGATACACTCGAGATAGCGCTAATTGAATGCACGAGCGACGCTTTTGCTTTTCAGTTTCTCGCATCAAAAATAATATTCTATTCTATGCGATATCGATATCTATATTATGCTACCGTTCATATCCGGTTTTATTAGCATGTGATCTACAGGGTGAGTTTTTTGTACCGGATCGGCCAATAACTTCACCACTGTAGAAGATAGCAAGAAAAGTTGTATATGTTACGGTTAAAGTGTTTACTTTGATAGTTTATACAGGGTGGCCAATCGGGTGACGATAATAATTTTTTTCAGATAGCCCGTACCGAGACCTATACAAAACATACCCATGTATGTGTACCGATTATTGATAGTTTTCGAGTTATGATTTTTTTTTGAAAACTTAGAGATTTTCCAGTTTTTCCAAGAAATCGTCAAAAACAAAAACAAAAATGTTTTTTGGCTTTTATTTTTTTCAGCAATTGTACTCAGTATTAAGCCTATTTTAATATCCAATAAAGAGAACCTGTAAATCCGAACAATAATTAAGTACATTTTGGAGTCAAAGTTTGAAATCTGTTTTTAGTCAGGAGACCAAAACCTTCAAAATAGGATTAAAAATACTTATGCCTGGTTCTGGAGCTTCAAACTAATCTTAAAAACTTTGCAATACATTGCACTTTCGAAATAATAATAAAAAAGTAGCACTTATGGGGACATTTTGCGCCGTACGTGAGTGTTAAAGGTAAAAAGGTGATAATTCATGAACTAACAACTAATAAACCCAATAATCATTGATGTTTTGATGACTTCTAATAAAAAACTAATACCCAAATTGTGATTTTTGAAGTGTTTTTGCTATGTACTATTGAACTTCTGCTAAATTAAGTTGTATGGAAAGTTAATAAAGGAAAGGAATAATAAAACAATAATCTGACTTCCAATTTCATGGCAGAATTACCTGGGAAGCGTTGCCGTAGTATACGCCATCCCTTTCTTTCAGAGTAGCTTTTTGCGAGCTCATGTCGGCGAAGCGCAGTTGTGTTAATTAATTTTCGATAATAGGCAAGGCAATGTTCGGATGGACCTAAAAAGGTGATTTATATTGCTAGGTCTTCCTTGACAGGTCAGTAGACAGCCTATCATGAATACAACAAGCGTTTCAGTTTTTCAACCCTCCACCCCCCAAAGACCCAAATTCCACCCCCAACAAAAAAACTTAGAAAATGATCAAAAACCTCTAAAACTCCTGATAACGAAGTTTGAGGAATATTTGAGTTTTAAGTACTCCGCCGCCCATGTACCGATTTCCAAAATTATAGCAGCATATTACCTACTAAGACCCCACAGCATATTGCTGCCCAAATTTCATCACAGTCCATGCAGCGGTTACTGGGATTAAGAGGCTAGAAAAACGCGTACAGACAGACAGACCGACAGGCAGAACGACAGGCAGAACGACGGAAATAAGTGACGCGGATTTTCGTTATGTAGACATTACAAAACGCCCAAAAAACCTATTATCTCAAAATTGAGGTAATTGAGGTAATTCCGCCATGGAATGAAAAGTCAGATTGTTGTTTTATGATTCTTTTCCTTTGTTAACTTTCCATACAACTTAATCTAGCAGAAGTTCAATAGTACACGGCAAAAAGCAGGGGTATTAATTTTTTTTATTAAAAGTGATTAAAACATCAATGACTATCATGTTTATTAGTTGTTATGAGTTTTTTCTTTAATTTGTCATAATAAAGTAAAACAATAGTTTTTTTGGAAATTCGTGAATTATGACCCTTTTACCTTTAACAGTCACGTACGGCGCAAAAAGTGCTATTTTTTCATTATTATTTCGAAAGTGCGATGTCTTGCAGGGTTTTTAAGATTAGATTGGAGCTCCAGAACCAGGCATGAGTATTTTTAATTTTATTTTGAAAGTTTTGGTCTCCTGACTAAAAACAGAGATTTCAAACTTTGGGCACAAAATGTACTTAATTATTGTTCGGATGTACAGGATCTCTCTATTGGATATTAAAGTAGGTTTAACAGTGAGTAGAATTGCTGGAAAAAATAAAAGCCAAAAAGCATTCTTGTTTTTGTTTTTGACGATTTCTTGGAAAAACTGGAATATCTCTAAGTTTTAAAAAAAAAATCATAACTCGAAAACTATCAATAATCGGTATACATACACGGGGGTGTTTTGGATAGGTCTCGGTACGGGCTATCTAAAAAAAAAATTATTATCGTCACCCGATTGGCCACCCTGTATACTAGCTGGATAGTATACAAACTATCCAAATGTCTCGTGATTTTGATGGAAAATCGTATTTCTATTAAAATAGCTATGAATATTGGTTGGTTTGTATACTATCCAGCTAGTTTATAAACTATACAAGATATGCCGCAAAAGTATATACCATAAAGATATTACACATATTAACCAGTGTTTCTGGTCAGTTTACAAACCATCTATACAGCATTTGGATAAATTATGCACCTAATATCTCTAGTACTACACATTATACCAACTCGTTGGTTAGTATCTAAACTAACCAATCCTCTTTGGTTACTTTAGTTTAGAACAATACTTTTAAGTCGAAAGTAAAGTTTATTCATAGATAAAACATACAATTGCTATTCAATTCGATTTTCTGTAAATCATAAGTATTCATTACATGATAGACATTCTTGTCATTAGCTTTAGATCCTTGGTCGCGCATTCTCCTTATATGTTACAGAAGTACATTATAATCACTGACTGTCATTACACAATACTTTTTAGTCGAAAGTAAAGTTTATTCATAGATAAAACATGCAATTGCTATTCAATTCGATTTTCTGTAAATCATAAGTATTCATGACATGATAGTCATTCTTGTCATTAGCGTTAGGTCCTTGTTCGCGCATTCTCTTTATATGTTACAGAAGAGCATTATAATCACTGACTGTCATTCATTAATTTTGAATTTGGGACTTTTTCTCGTAACATTCTAAAAGGGGTGATACACGTACGAGCAAGTACGCGTACTTATGGCTCGATGACCTTTTTCGCCTGTGTGTCACCGTAAGTACGCGTACTTCAAAACCGTCGAGCAAACTGCCGGCGATCCAACTGGTTTGAAATCTTGCTCGTATCTTGCCTCGGCTCGTACTGCGAGCCGCAAGCCTCCACTTTGTTTCGGCAGGCCATCGATGGGAAACGCTTATTGTGTTTGGCGTTTGTTCAAAGTTTTGTTTATTTAGGGAAATTATCAAAATGAGTGATTTCAGCTTCACGTGTGTCACCGCGTCGAGCCGAGTAGGTTCGCGTACTTAAAGTTCGTACGTGTGTCACCCCTTTAATAGTAACTTTACAAATTGCTGTTGCTGACCCATTTTTGGTAAACAATACCAACACGTCTCTCTTGCACTTGCCGTAAACATAACCTCACATTTCTGTTAAATTGACCAAAGAAAATTAGTTAGTTTATATGCTAACCAAGAATTTACATACTACCAAACGAGTTGGTTATTATGTATTACTAGAGATGTCAGGTGCATACCTTATCCAAATGATGTGGATAGTTTGTAAACTGACCACAAACACTGGTTAATATGTGTGATACCGTTGTGATCTATACTTTAGTGACATATCTTGTATAGTTTGTAAGCTAGCTGGATAGGATACAAACCAACCAATATTCATAGTTATTTTAGTTGAAGTATTATTTTCCATCAAAATAACCAGGCATTTGGATAGTCTATATAATATCCAGCTGGTGTATAAACACTTTAACCGTAACATATATAAAAGTTGTAGGCAAGCCTATGCTCCGTGCTCAAAAAATATGTTTAATTATACAGGGGGAACCATAACTACGCGATGATGCAATTATACAGTTTTTTTAAATCCGGCACCCTATATGTTATTCCATATTTAGATTTTACTAGTGAACCTTGTTCAATACCAGGTATTATAACATTGTACAGGGTGGGGTACGTAAAATAACTCACTACCTCATCTCAGAAACTAGATGAGATAGAACAAAAAGTTAAATACAAAAGTTGTTTGGTGTTTGATGTGGGTTAGAATTTAATTTTATTATAATTTGTATACAGGGTGTTCAAAAAGTCCCGGACCGGATGAATAATTTGGGAAGTAGGGGCCACACAAAAAAATGGTCAAGGGTAAGGTCGTAGGAAATTTTCCGAGCTATTTGATGGTGACCTTGACGGTGACCTTGAGCTTGACCTTTAAGGTGATTTCAAGGTAAAGTTTATTTTTTTAAATAGAAACCCCTATTTTTGACACCGGAAATGAAAAGTACTAAAAATTTTACGCCCAGATTATGACTTTGACCTCTTGAGAAATTTGACCTTGAACGGTTAGGTCAAGGTTAAAGTCAAATTGTGATGTGCAGGGCATCTTGAAAAGTAGGGGTCACACAAAAAAATCGTCAAGGGAAATGTCGTAGAAAATTTTCCAAGCTATCCGATGGTGACTTTGATGGTGACCTCAAGCTTGACCTTCAAGGTCATTTCAAGGTCAAGTTAATTTTCTTAAATGGAAACCCCTATTTTTGACACCGGAAATGAAAAGTACGGAAAATTCTACGACCAGATTATGACTTTGACCTCTTGAAAATTTTGACCTTGAACGATTAGGTCAAGGTCAAATTGTAAAGTGCATGGTATCTTGAGAAGTAGGGGACACACAAACTAATAGTCAAGGGTAAAGTCGAAAAGAGCTTTTCCGGGCTATCCGATGATGACCATGATGGTGAACTTGAGCTTGACCTTCAAGGTCATTCCAAGGTCAAGTTGATTTTCTTAAATAGAAACCCCTATTTTTGACACCGGAAATGAAAATTACGCAAAATTTTACGACCAGATCATGACTTTGACCTCTTGAAGAATTTGACCTTGAACGGTTAGCCAAGATCAAACTGTGACATGCAGGGTATCTTGGGACGAAGGGGTCACACAAAAAATGGTCAATGGTAAGGCCGTAGGAGATTTTCTGGGCTATCCGATGATGACCTTGAAGGTAAAAGTCAAGGTCACCATCAAGGTCATAATCGGATAGTCCTAAAATCTCCTACGGCCTTACCATTGACCATTTTTTGTGTGACCCCTACGTCCCAAGATACCCTGCATGTCACAATTTGACCTTGGCTAACCGTTCAAGGTCAAATTCACAAGAGGTAAAAGTCATGATCTGGTCGTAAAATTTTGCGTAATTTTCATTTCCGGTGTCAAAAATAGGGGTTTCTATTTAAGAAAATCAACTTGACCTTGAAATGACCTTGAAGGTCAAGCTCAAGGTCACCATCAAGGTCACTATCGGATAGCTCGGAAAGTTTCCTACGACTTTACCCTTGACCATTTTTTTGTGTGGCCCCTGCTTCCCAAGTTATTCATCCGGTCCGGGACTTTTTGAACACCCTGTATACAGGATGACCCGTTGTGCCTTAATCAATATCAACTTTTTTATTTCAAATGGAACATCCTAATATATGTTTGATTTTCAGCTCACGCTCTTAAATCCAAATATTTCTGCTGATTTTTTTTTCAAATTCTAGCTACAGCATATTCAATCCGAAGATAGACTCCAAATAAACAGTCGCATGCAACATTCGCGTTGTTACTGTCCGCTAACGTCTGCGAAAGCGCCAGCTATAGTCCAGTGCAATTTTATATGACTATTTAAAAGGGCTGCCCTATGAGCCCATTGCAACTCAAAAGTAGCCAGTTACCAGTTTGAAATGATCATTAGGCAATGAACACTGGACATTGCATATTTGGATCTACTTTCCAGTCAACCTTGGAGATTTAGCTTGCCAGATTATAACACACAATTTACACATAATGTACTGGACTATTAGGGACCCCACCGACACGAGCCGATCACGCACGCGGACTTGTTTTCATTTGGTCTAGCTTGGCTGTGAATACAGTATAGTCTTTGTGACTTTCAAAAATATGAATTTGCAACTTTGGAAAATGTTGTTTATCCGGCAAAAAAAAATCTTTGTGTTTTGAACTGCCACAATGACAGTTAATTTTTTAATTTTTAATTTTGTTAGTTCAAAATTCTGCAGGTTCGTAACTTCTTCGAAACATAAAAACAAACATTTTTTGTTAAATGACGTATTCATAATTTTGACCTTTTCAACTGCCACAAGGGCACTAAACTTACAAGGTCATTTTAACATTTGCATGAAAAAAACATGAGAAAAGGTACTTACACGTTTTCCTTATACAGTTATTTCTATAGTCCCATTTTTTTATGGAATAGAAAAATTCAGAAAACGACAAGACACACAGAAAACAACAAAAAATAACCGAAAACAACTAAAAGCAGCCGAAAACAACAGGAGACAACAGGAAACAACGGAAAGTAAAAGAATACAGCAGAAAACAGTCGAAACAAGACAAAATATCTGAAGATAACAAAAAACAAAGGAAAATTACAGAAGACAATAGAAAACAATCGGAAGCCACAGAGAAAATAACAGAATACAACAAGAAACAGTCGGAAACAACAGAAAATAGCCACATACAACAGAAAGCAGTAGAAGAAAAAACGAAAGCAATACGAAACAACAAAAACAGTAGGAAATAACTGGAAAACAACAGAAACTACTATCTTTTTCTGTCGTTTTCGTCTGTTATAGTGAATAAATAATATTATTTTAGATACTAAGACTTTTGCGTTTTGTAATGAATTGATATATAGTTCATCTTATTTGAATAATGTATTTTCAATACTTCAATGTAATTGGTAAAATACATGTGAATAAAAATTCAAGAAAATGTCTTTGTGGCAGTTCAACTTGCAAATATAGAAAAATAGCTATTGAAGAAATTTTATTGGTCTTCAACTATTCTATCTTCCATTTACATGCATGTTGGAAAAATTTTAATTTTTCGAAATACAAAACTTAGTGCCATTATGGCAGTTCTAAAAATTGAAATATAATTTTTAGTTTAATGAAATAATTTCCCTGTCTCACTTAAAAACTTATTTTAATATGCAAACATGATTACTAACAAACTCTCATATCCTCTATAGAAATCGGCCCTGCCTAATGTATAATAGTTATTTACGCAAATAACTTGAAAACGTACTGGGTCGACGCCACTTCAACCCGAAGAAGAAAAAAACAATTTTATGTACCTTTGTAATAGGAGATTACCCACTCGGTATGTGCATCTATATATACGATGCACAAGAGACACGATGCAGGCATACAACAGAAAGATAGAGACAAAACGGCGTTAATGAATGGGTAGGTAATTTCTGTAAGAGGAACGCATACAGCGAGAAGATGCACTTGCAAAAAAGATGAATTGTTCGTAGGTTTCGCTGTTCTGTATTGTATTGTATAGGCGCAGTATTGTCGTAGCTCCAGGGATAATGCATATGCATATCGGGAATGAATGTGCTAATCACTGTGCGTTGTGTTACTGCTTAGAGCTATCTTATTATTCTTTATTGCCGCATTCTCGTTAGTATAGACAGTAAATTATTATTGAGCTTTTAGCTGCTTTAATTTTTTATGAGGGGTCATTGGATAGCTCTATTTGTTATCCACTACTAAGGGATTTGGATTGGATTTGACAAGCAAAATTGCAGCTCTCATTTTATCAGCCACGGATACAGACAAAAAAATGGAGTCAAGTTGATTGACTCAGTACTTCCCACACATAATAATGATTTCGTTTCATTGTTTTCCCATTGCATGAAGCTATAGTCTAAAATCCCCTTGCAACCAAATCATCGCCCACCCCGCAAAAAAACGTCCAACACAAAAACTCTCGTAAATAGTTTCTTGCGTTTCCCTCCTTAGAAACTAGGACGCCACAGTTTTCATTCTGCATGCTTGAACTGTACGATGCTAAACGATAAGGAGCCTCTAAACCGTCTAAAAGCAAAGTGTGAGCTGCTTTTATATTTTTAGTTTTTTAATTATTGTTGCGCAACCACTGACACGATTTTTCAGACACTGGTGCGTTTTCCACTCTCGCCGTTATAGTCACTTTTATGTCGAAATTTCATTAAAATCAATTTAATAATAAGGCCCTTGGTTTCTGTAATAGGCAAGAAAATGTTCACATGGACTTAAAAAAAAGTACGCCGGTACGTATTTCTTCCATAGGTCAATGGACAAACTATTATGAGTACAACAAATCTTTCAGTTTTACAACCCCCCATCCCTCAACCACCCCAATTTCACCCCCACCCAAAATAACTTAAAAAATCATCAGGAACCCTTAAAACGCCTAAAAACAAGGTTTGAGCTGTTTTTATATTTTTTATTTTTTATTATTGCTGCGCCGTCACTGACACGATTTTTCCAAAACATACACGTTTTCCATCCTCGCCACGGTAGTAATACTGTGTCAAAATTTCGTTAAAATCAATTGAATAGTTGCGTTGCAATATAGAACGATCTAAAACAATACTCGCACGTCTGTATACATCACAAATTCCAAGTCCCTTGGTTTCTATACTGAGCAAATGGACCTAAAAAGGTGTATTATGCCGCTAGGTTTTTCATTCACAGGTCAATGGACAGTCCATTATGAATACAACAAATTTTTCAGTTTTCCAACCCCCCCACCCCCCAACCACCCCAAATTCACCCCTACCCAAAAAAAGTAGAAAATGATCAGGAACCCCTAAAACGCCTAAAAACAAGGTTTGAGGCGTTTTTATTTTTTTTTATTTTTTATTATTGCTGTGCCGCCACTAACACGATTTTTCCAGAACATACGCGTTTTCCATCCTCGCCGCGGTAATAATACTGTGACAAAGTTTCATTAAAATCCATTCCATAACTTACGTTACTCAATACAGAACGATCTGAAGCAATATTCCCATGTATTTATCAGAAAATTCTAAGTCCCTTGGTTTCTGGAGTAGGCAAGGCAATGTTTGGATGGGCCTCAAAAAGGGTATCATGCCGCTAGGTCTTTCTTTTACAGGTAAATGGATAGCCTATTATGAGTACAACATATTTTTGAGATTTGCAGCCCCTCACCCCCCAACCACCCCTATTCAAAAAAAAAGTAGAAAATGATCAGGAAGCCATAAAACACCTAAAAACGAAGTTTGAGCAATATTTAATTTTTTTTGTTTTTTGGTAATTACGCCGCCGCCCCTGTACCGATTTTCAAAATTATAAGAACATTACCTACTTCATATGGCTGCCCAAATTTCATCACAATCCATGCAGCAGTTACTGAGATTACGAGGCTAGAAAAACCCGCACAGACCGACAGACAAACAGACAGACCGACAGACAGACAGACAGACGGAAATGAGTGACATGGATTTTCGTTATGTAGACGTCATAAAACGCCCAAAAAGCGTGTTATCTCAAAATCGAAAATTTTCGCGATCACAATACTCCCCTCACCTATCGGTGTGGGAAGTAAAAGTATATAGAAGAAATTACATGTCTATTTTGTACCAACAGTGACGCCATTGTTGACTTGCTCAAAAATAAATCAGACGTCAACTCATCACAACTCACCCGGCTAGCGTCAGACGTTTAACATGAGAAAAAGGTGTGGTTAAGGCCCTATCGTTTCTTCAAATTCAGACATGGGTAAGGTTGAGACAATAATAATAGATAGATAAGGATACCTCATTGTCTAAGAATTACAAGATTCTTATTGACATAGCTGTTTAAACAAAACAAAATGTGTGGATGAATATTCACTCAAATTCGCCATAGAACTCATCTAGGCTGTAACAAGGTTTTTGTAACAAAAAATGTCCAAGTTTTTTAAGGAAAATTTTTAAATGTTTTTAAACAACTGTGGGAGTTTACTATAAATCTTCACTCCATTGAGTGAGTCTTTTTTGAGCGACGGTTTCGGGGTGATTAATTTAAAATCATTGTTTTGTCTTATATTATATTCTATATCCTAAAGACAGTGGCTTGCATAAATTCCTAGGTCTACTTTCGGCAATGCATCTAAGTGCACGCTTCTGCAAGACTAACAACCTATTTAAGTAGATGGGTATGAGCTCAGACACCTCAAAATGGGAGGCCGTAACTCAACCTACTTTGGAACAGTGTAAAATAGCAACTTTTGCTGATGTTCCTTCCAAAATTTTCTGTATCTGCTCTAAGTGATCATCAAAGTGATTTGTAAAATTCAATTTTTGACCAGTAGTTAGACCTAAGAACTTCATCCTGTATGTTTGATAAATTGTCCATTGTATAAGCAAATCACGTCAAGTAAGCATTTGAAAGTCATCAGTTTGGTTTTCGAAATATTAAAAGATAAAAAATTTCTGTCACTTTCAATATTTTTTTTCAAATCATTATCATGCCAGGGTATTCTAGTGTCATCAGCAAATACAGTGACTTGACCACTTATTTTCAATGTGATTAGGGTAATAATATATACCAAAAATAGAATATAACTTAATACGCCAGCCCCTTTTCAGAAGTTGCATTTTGAGCTAATCTAAGAATGTATTATATAACTAAGAGGTAAACCATTTTAGTGTTACTTCAGTACAACCATATTTATCTAATTTCTTGATCAATATATCGTGATTAACAGTATCAAATGCTTTAGAAAGGTCACAGGACATAGCCACTGAAATTTGTTTTTCATTTGAGTTAGAGTATAGTCTACGAAGTAGATAAACAATTGCTACATAGGCATTTTTTCTTAAATCCAAACTAATAGCCTAATCTGAACTAATTTTTCGCTGGATATACGTTATAGATTTGATTTTCTAAATTGGCCAAAGTATGTGGGAAAAAGTATATTAACAAGGTACCAAAGAGTAACTAT
The DNA here is from genome assembly GCA_951848785.1 of Callosobruchus maculatus. Classification (NCBI taxonomy): domain Eukaryota; kingdom Metazoa; phylum Arthropoda; class Insecta; order Coleoptera; family Chrysomelidae; genus Callosobruchus; species Callosobruchus maculatus. The sequence goes on from CATOUR010000083.1 coordinate 6,994,331, forward strand.
TACATTTTTACATAATACATTTGTTTCGTAACCCTATAATTTAGAAACCATTCATTCATCTGTCATTTTACTGTAATAAGTCAAGCAGCTTGACTGTATTTTTTGCTGTAATCTATTGCGTTCATCTGGAAAACTACAAAGAAGTAGATACATAATGAATTCAACCAACATTTACCACATAATATGGCTACATCGTCTTCTCTTGATTTTATCTTAGTGTATCTTGATCCTCCTTAACGACCATGCACTTATTCCTCTCTATAATTCGCAACGTTATCTTTGTTTAGCAATGCTTCAGAAGCAGATCAGAATCTACCGCACAGTCGTTCAAGGTGGTATGTTTTCGTAAAAGAAAAGTGAACGTGACAAGTTATGTACCGCATACTCTATTATGAAGTATCGGGTCGTGTCTCATAAATTTGTATCGGCACAGTTGCGAAAAAAAAGAACAATCGCCTTGCGCGGTGTCTCTCGTCACGACGTTAGCGATCACTGTCATCTCCAACACGGCCTACTAAGATACCATGGTAAAATTTACCACGCCACGACAGGCGATAACAGCTAGGGTAGGTAAGGCATAAAAAAATTATAATCTGTACATGTAAAGCTGGTTTCAGGCATTTTGAATAGAAATATTATTAAATTTTATTAGACAAAATGTGTGTTACATGTACAAAAAGCAAATTAATAATTTTTTTGTAAGAAAAAATTTAAAAAAAAACGTTGTCAAGCCCTGGGCTCGAACCTGTACGCTGACGGGTCGAAAGCTTGAGATCCAATGGCGCTGCTCAGAAAGTTGCTTCGTTAGGTCCTTTATTACTGGAATTCAAACATTCAAAAATATAATGATTTCAATTGTAGACTTTGTCTTGAGCTGCAAACTTCATTGATCGTCTGTTGTGCAACAAATATACACTAGTTACACAAGTAACTATTTTCACGATAAGCTGGAAATCTAGAAATAAATGATGGTAATAAGTATCGAAGTAGGAGGTCGTTAGGAAAAATAGAACATTTTGACGTCTAAAAAATAAATTTTTATTTTGATATAACGTTTGAATCATTACAAAAAAAAATTGTTTTGTTATAAAGCTTATACATGATCTTTCCATTTATCCCCAAAAAAATTTTTTATTCAAAACGCCAGTTCTGATTAACCGCAAAACGGTGTTTTGCCAACATCTGATAATTTACAAGGTCAATAACAATTTCTGTTATGGAACTACAGATGACCAAAGATAATTTTGGGCAGGCATTAACGCATTCAAAAATTGTGTGAATTTTCAAAGGCAGGTCTGGAGTAAAAATTTTTCTTTACACCCTACGTAAGCATCTATAATTTAGAAAATAGACACTTCACTATAATGGATGTTTGACCCTTCCTTTCTCCTACACCTTACGCGCGACAGAAAGTTTTTTGACGACTTTATGACATCTATCGGTCTGTCACCATTGCGGACACTGCATAATCGTGCTAACCGCTGCACCGATCATAATGATATTTGGGGTACGACAAGCTGTTGGTTTATCTATAGTAGCTAGGACTGCTAGGTTCACGAAAATTCGATTTAATTTTTCTTTAACTGATAATTTATTATATCCATTTGGGAAGAAATCTATGGGTTGATAAGTCTCAGAAACCTCTCAGAGCGTTGCAAGCGTTTCTTTTTAAATCAAAATTGAGGTGGCGATGAGAAAGTGAAGGTACATGAACTCAAAAATTTTTGTTTCAAGAATGTCTGAGATTTGACGCATTTTTGGGTGCCCACATTTTCTAACCCGTTTTTATCTACGGGTTCTGTACATCCAGTAGGATTCTGCTAAACAGCACAAAGTCTAGATCAAACAACTCTGAGTATAAGTATAAAATGTTAGAAACACCTTGTATAGATTTTGCTCAAACTTCTTAGAGAATGTAAATTCCACGCGGAGCATTGCAACTCGTAATATTAAACTTGTAGATATTTGCATACTCGCTATTCATTTATACAAAATATTCCTATTCGCCTTAGGCATCTCTTCTGGAATCTCTCTTTTCTTTAATCCACCTCGACTTTTTAAAAGAAACACAGACACGGTATCATTAGTTCTATGTTTCTTGTACAGAGAACTTGCTCGTATAAAATCGTGGATGTTAACTAAGCATCAAGATATCTTCTCCGGTGACTTCTTGCATTATACAGGGTGACTGTTCTCTGTAGATGCTTTGTATTTAATCATTTCATCAAAGGGTGTCGTGAAATAATTATCTGAAAATTTCGGGATCTGAAACTGCACCTCATTATATAGAAGAAAAGTCTGAATGAACTTGATTTGGTCCGAATATTATTTGTAAGGAAGCAGTGCCCCTAAGCTGGCACATTGAAGTTATACATGATTGGTAAAGGTAACAGATATGGTACATACGTGCAAAGTCGTCAGTTAATAAATTAAAACAAAAAACTTAAAAAAAAAGCTTTTATTTAAAGGTTCTAAAAAAATAGAATAAAATGTTCCTTTAGAGTGTTAACTATCAACATATAGCCTCGTTATATACATTTTATATGATCATAAAAGCTTGTCGCGAGATTTACGTAATTATCTATAAGAATTCAATTAAACTGAAATTTTAACACAATTAAACTTAGCAGACCAAGTTAGTCAATTGAATAAGTACTAGTTAATTTACACAAGTACATCGCGCGACAAGCTTTTATGATCATATAAAATGCGTATAATGAGGCTATATGTTGATAGTTAACACTCTAAAGGAACATTTTATTTTCCTTTTTTTTAGAACCTTTAAATGAAAGCTTTTTTTAAAAGTTTTCTATTTTAATTTATTTTTTACTTTTCAGTTATTAACTTGCATTTATATCAAACAAAATTTTTATTTATGCTCGGCAAGCCCTTTCATTTGATACCCATATTGCAGAAGTGCATTAAAAAGAACTATTTCGCCATCTTGGATGGTCCGCCATAGTTGATTTAGAATGACGTCACATTATTTTTCGAGTTACTCTCAACAAAGACTCCCTTCTATCAGGTCGTAAACAAGGTTCATGCAGTGATAAAACAACTCACCGACTTTAAATAGTATATTTTCCCAAAACTCTTACAACAAAACACATCATCGTATTATATCTAAAAATACATATTATTTTCTATCATTTGAACGACAGTTTCTAACTTAGAATTTGCGCTATACTGATAGCCACTCATTTTCGTAGATTTCCTTTTATTAAACATCATGAAAACCTTAAACTGAACTAAAAATATAGACCTACTCTAAACATAACTTTAAAATTGTGTTGGTGATAAGAGTCCACTAACAACACGAGTTTATCCCTATTACTTTCCCAAAGTTAGTCCAGCACCCCAAATGTTCCTTTACAACTTATTCTTGGAAAATCCTTACCGCGGGTCTTCTTTACCACCTACGTTACTGTCACATACACACCGGCTGTCCGGTCTACCCTTCGTGGTTGCTCGGTGCACCAGCGGTTCGTTAGCTACCCCCTAACCTCATGTCGATGTCGTCACCGTCGTCGATACAACCTGGTGATGACCACTGCGTAGGTTGTATGAAGGAACTCGTACAATTCCATCCAGATTCTCATGAGATTCTCATGTGACTGCTCCCAGATTCTTGCTCACACCGCAAGCCCCTAGTTGAGCGCCAAATGCAAAAACTCTCTTCTCTCAGGTCGTCAGGTTCATGCAGTGATAAAACAACTTGCCGGCTTTGAATAGTATTTTCCCCAAACTCCCACAACAAAATTCATCGTTTGACTAAAAACGACATCAGTGGATCTATTCACTATTGCCAGTGGTGTGTCTATTGTCAGTGATGACATTCCTCTTAGACTGTCATTCCCCTTATCATCTACTGGGCGTTTTCATATCAATATGCACACCCATATTGTAGAAACGCATTAAATAACTATTCCACTATTGCATTTCGAACGACGTCATACAGCTTATCGTGCATTGTCATCCAAACTAAACGTGTATACAAAATTTCAGCTCAATCGGTTGAAGATACCTGCTTCAAAATTGAGTTGCAAGATTCTACCCGAACAAGCGTACATACATTGCAAGTTAAATAAAAGCTTTTAATTTAAAAAAAGGTGCATCTAACCCCTCATACATTCTACATCTCCACCTTGGCTTGGACTCTAAAGAGATTACATCAAACCGTCTCTCTCTCTCTCTTACTTCATCCTTTATACAATTCGTGTCACAGGACCCTGCTTTTAAGAGCCCGTTATGATCTGAGGTGTGCTACTATATTATTATTAGCATAAGTGAATCTTACAGAACGTTTCATTGGCTTGATCTTGTATTACTCCAAATGCATAAGCATCAAATAAATGAGTAATTCAAATGTCGTAAAACATTTTCCTGGCGATCCGATAGTGGCCTTTGTGGTAACCTTGACCTTTAAATTCAAGGTCAAATCGAATGCCTTAAATGGAAACCCCTACTTTTGACGCCGGAACTGAAAAGCCCGGAAAATTAAAGGTCCACATATGAAGTTGACCTTCTAAAAAAATTGACCTTGGATGATTAAGACAAGGTCAAAATGAGACCAGCAGGATACCTTGAGAAGTAGGGGCCGCACAGAAAGATAGTCAAGACACAAGTCGTGGGAACTTCTCTTGGCTGTCCGACAGTGACCTTTACGGTGACCTTGACGATTTTATTAAATGAAAATCACTAATTCTGACGCCAGAAATGAAAAGCACGGAAAGTTTTACGTCCAGATAAGAGGTAGGTCATTTGAAAAATTTGGCTTTGTATGATTAAGTTAAGGTCAAAGGTCCTGATGTTTTTTGTCTCGACCATTTTTTTGTGCGAGCTCTACTTTCCAAGGTATCCTGCTGGTGACATTTTGAACTTGACTTAATCATTCAAGGTCAATTTTTTTAAAAGGTCGAGCTCCTTTATGGATGTAGAATTTTCTGAAAATTTCATTTCCGACTCCGAGATAGTATCGCCTCCATTAAAAGCATCCACAAACATATAATTATTTTTTTCCAACAGCATATATCGGGGTATGTAGCGACGCGCTCTTGAATGTTATACCTTTTTATACGACCAAATTCGTTGAGTTTAGGTGGCTGCAGATAATATAGAAGTCAGAAAATATCATTTTTTTAGAAAAGTTATTACAGAACTTTTTGATAAAATTCTTCGTCTTAATCTGCGACGAAAGTCTGATTTTAGTCAAAATCACAAATGAACCCCCAACTTTAGCGCACTGTAGAATGCAGATAAATTTTTTTTTTAAATCGTTCTTTCTCCCCACCGCTCAAGCGATAACCTCCCGCAAAGTTTCAGATTTAGGAGACCTTCCCACCAAATGTTATTAATTTCCGACCTTTAGCGAACAGAAACCGTTTGAAATAGAATTTTCTGAAAATCTGATGACTTTGCAACCCTCAATTTCGCTGATAACACTGTAGAGCATTAAATGCTCACCCTGTATAAATTTCATACAGGGTGTCCAACGACGATTAAGTCGAGCAATATATCGGAACTGTGCAGTAGTAGCGAATTATAATTTTGGGAGTTTAAATTAGAGCAAATATAGTATCTTTTCTTAATACTGTTTCACCCAATGAGGTATTTGTTTTTGATCACGTGACCTCCGGTTGAAAATTTTTAATGGGACACCCTGTATATTTGAGACTTTTTGTGTGCCTCGCGATAAAACAATTCCAACGAACTATACACTTGGGGTCTAAAGTGATTAATTCAAGAGCTACAGGTACTTAAAGGATGGTATCACTACCATTGATTACAACAGGTATCCCTACAGTTAAATTATTTTGGTAGTGTTTCATAATGGTAGTGCATGGTACAGTCCTTTAGTACCTGTAGCTCTTGAATAATTAATAACTTCAGACCCCAAGTGTGCTAGTTTGTTGGAATTGTTTTATCGGGAAAAACACGAAAATTCAGAAATATACAGGGTGTCCCATTAAAAATTTTGAATCATACGTCACGTGACCAAAAACAAATACCTCATTGGGTGACGCAATAACAAGAAAAGATACTATATTTGCTCTTATTTTCACCTCCAAAATTACAATTCTCTACTACTGCACAGTTCCGATATATTGCTTGTCTTAATTGTCGTGGGACACCCTGTATTAGACTTGAGTATGGCGTTACATCCGTGTAGTCAAGCTCTAGTAAATGACCCACAATTTCTATATTAAATCTCATATAATCTTCAATATCTTATCTTCTATCTCTGACTCAGAGCACAATATGGTGGCAACAGTGAGGGTTTTATCAGATACACCTTGTATACACTCAACTAAAAATAAAAAAAGATTATACGTATGTTACTCTTCGACGCACGCATCTCCTTAAGTACGAAGAAAAAGAAGAGGCGGTCTGTACACATCCAGTTAAGGTAGCGCCAAAGGTTATTTCAACGTATTGTGGAGAATTTTAAGTAGAAAAGATGCAGACGTCGTATATAACTAGCTTTACTCCAGGGTATATCCCTTACGTTTCACCCGGGGATTTCAAGATGCCGACTTAATAATGTACGTGAACGTATGGCGAAGTGTCTAGAAGCTTTAGAGATGGCGGGAAATATATGAGACGGTTTGCATTTCGTATATGGGCTTTGCGGTATTAGAGTTTGATCAACTATTTGGACTAGGTTAGGAGTTTCAATTGGAGCCATTCAACGAAAGACAGACAGTGGGAGAGAAAGGAGAAAAGCCAAAGGGTGGAAGTTTGTTGGTTTAATAATAGTAATAATAATGCTTTATTGCCAGTAAAAGGGTATCGGAATTAGTTGGGCAAATGTAAACAACAATAAATAAATATGTAGGAAAGGAACACACATCTGTCAAATATACAAACAGTGATACCTACAGAAAAGTATACCCAGAAAAAAGAGACAAGTTATCACGGAATACTGAGTCATAAAATAAGAAATTCAAATATTTGTTGACCGAGTAAAAGGTATTTTCCAAAAAGAATACTTTGAGTTTCTTTTCAAAAAGCAGCGGACTTTCGATATTTTTTATTGACAAAGGAGGATGGTTATATAATTTAATTAACATAACAGTCGGACTTTTGGCAGACAGAGTCAAGCGATGCAAAGGCAGTTTTAAGTTCCCGTCAGGACTTAAATTCAATGAAGTCTCTGAATCTCTGGAGTTGAGAAGGGTTATGTTATTTTTAACAAATTCTAATGACTTAAAAATGTACAAAGAAATAACACTCATAATCTTTGCGTCTTTAAACAGTTTTCTGCAAAAATCTCATATCCTTTTATCAAAAAATTGTTCTGATTATCTTTTTTTGGATTACAAGTATTTATGATACTAATGATACACCTTGACATAGTCGATTAGGATTGGGACATTTTAAAAATTTGAATCTATAAAAAACGTCAAAATAGCATGCCCTCAAAACCTTATTTCCATTAAAAATTGTTCAGCCTTGATTAATAGTATTATGGAAATTTTGGACAGTACCGACACGTCAGATAGTCGAAGGCTGTTCATCAAACTTATCTTCAATAAACGTGTTTTGGGGTATCTCGGTAATTTTTGAAGATAGAGAGTTGCGGTTTTCGCGACAGTGTGCTACTTTTTGTGAAAATAAAGATGCCGTTAACAAAATTATCATGGCCCTCTTGGTTTTTGAGATATAGGGTAAAATCGGAAACTATCGATTTTGGGACCACCCTCGTATCTCGGTTGTCTTTCTTTTAAAAAGAGTCTTATAGAATTTTCTCTGTAGAACTCAGTGGTGTAGTTTGATTTTTTCTTGCTCTAACCATTTTTCAATTACGAAGCAAACATATATTTTCTTAAATGGAACACCCCGTATATTATTTTTGAAGTCAATCGGAAATAATTCAAGCTCTTCAAAAATATATCGCACTCTCTAAACCTTCTGGACACTATCCAGAAGAGAGCAATCAGACTAATCGATACGCCTAACCTCACAAAGGACCTCCATTGGAACCTCCAGCCTGGAACATCAAAGAAGGGTGGCCGACCTGTCCCTGTTTTACAGATTCTATCACGGAAGACGTTCGAGTGAGATCTCCAAGATTATAACACCAAAGGCCGTCCGATCGAAGAACACTAGAGAGACTCTGCGAGCACATCCTTACGAGGTCGAGGTTTCTACTCCCCGAACCAGTCTCCTCCAGCATTCTTTCTTTTGGAGAACTTCGACACTGTGGGGAATTAATTTCTCGACGGTCACAACCTGCAGCGTTTCAAATCTAACGTACACCGACAATTATCCTCTCGCGCTTCTACAGTGTCATAGGCTTTCAGCCTTTGCGGGAGGCTGACCATAAAAACCATTCGAATATTAAAACATCACCTTCGGTGTAGGGAGTAAAGCGAATAAAATTACTGTAAAAAAGTAACTAGAACAAGTTTGAAAAATCCTATATCCATCACCTGTACTCGATTTTGAAGTCTGATATAACGTCATATAGAATTGTTTCCAACGTAAACTCCAGTCCACACTAAACAAATATTGTCATTGTATCGCCAATATGTTATTTCAAGTGCTGGTTTCCGGAAGTATTTCATTTCCATAGAAAAATTGAAATTGAAATGTGTACGGTATGACTCTACAAATGCAGTATTAAGCTTTCACCATTATTGTTATACAAATAAATCCCGTTATCATTCAGTTGTGCAGCTGCATTATTTAAATATATGATACATTATTGTTCGGATTCAGTAGCAAAATAGTTTTTGCATATTGTTTATGTCCGTTTGACACAATTTGTTTTCGGATAATAATTTATTTGTATAAAATAGGTTTTGGTTGCATCGCCTTCCTCTAGAAGCGATTTCTATAACTTTGTTGCTCATTATCTGAAGAAACGTAATGAACTCCAGGAGCATATAGAAGTTTAGTATGATACTTATTATCAGAGATTCACGACTTGACTTGATTTTCAAGCTACTTGACTTGACATGACATGATGTCAAGTCAAGATCAAGTCAAGTATTTGTTTTTGAAATTCAAGTCAAGTCAAGTAGTTACACATCAAGCAATTTGAAAATCAAGTTTTTCAAGCTAACTGCTTGATTTTTCTTGAAAAAATAGTTCATTTTTGATATTAACCTGATTAACTGCCAAAACGCAATAAGAATAAAAATCTATGGTCATAAAGATGTAACCTTTTATTTAAAAAAAAAATCCAAAAACGAAAACTCCCACAAACTTAGTTAAATAATGAATGTAATAATATGAAATAAAAATACGAAATAAAAAAAATAAAACAACAAACTCAAATGGGGGTGCGTTGGTTCAGTTAGAGTCGAGGGCTCGTGACCGGAAGGTCCTGGGCTCGATTCTCGTTAGAGGCGGAAACTTATTTCTGTTTTTTTTTAATCAAAAATAAATATCCGTAGAAAAAAGCTCACGAAAGAATCCCTCACTGTTCTGTTCTAATTAACAGTGCCGTTCCTAGAGTGGCGCCGCGAAACAGAACAGAACAGGAGGCTAATAACCAGAGCAGTCGATGCCGATGACACAGAAGTAAAAAAAATTATCATCCTCATTTGCCATCCATGATTTAAGACACATAAGACTTCTAACGGAGTTATCACCTAATCGATTTCGTGTTTTGGTAAGAGCTAAGGCAGCTCTACAAAACTGCCTTTCAACTGGAGCTGAAAAAGCTGGCGTTACCAAACAGTCTTTCAGTCTTTCGCCGTTGCGGCAAGGTCTGGAAAAGTACGTTCATGTCTTTTCCACCATTCTAAAATATCTTCAGTACTGTCCCTTGCCGCTTGAATACTATTTATAATCTGTTCATCGATTTCATCTCGATCAGATTTATTGTCAAGCTCCATAGCCCACGAATCTAGTCTATCGAGCAGCGCATTAATGCAAAAATGATGGAAATACTCTTAAAACATTAAAGTACTGGCAAATTCGTTCAATTAACGACCATTCTGTGTCAGATGGCTTTAAAGTTTTAAAGTCATCGGGTGCCTGCTTGCTGTCATAACTTCGGTGATTCCCCCATTTTAACGCTTCGATTCGCATTTTACAGATCGATATCAAGTAGTATCAAGTAGTTTGATTTTACTTGATATCAAGTCAAGTAGTTCAGATCGAAAATCAAGTCAAGTCAAATATCAAATTTTCAGAAGCTTGAGCTTTCAAGTCAAGTATTTAAGAAAAAACTCAACCTACTTGGCTTGATGAATCCCTTCTTATTATAAAATTATGGAGCTCATATAAATTAATTATTTCAGCAACCTAACGTTGCCCAAAATCACAATTTTGAGGAAACCTGAAAAAACTCTTTCATTTGAAAACGGCTTGCAGATCTGTAAAAACAACTACTCCAGCATAATATATGTGTACCTGTATCTGGTGTCGTAGTTCCTAACAAAAGAGAAGTAGAAACCTTCCGATTCTTGATAGAAAAAAAGAAATAGCTTTGGACAAGTGGGATTTCTCAAATAAACACACAACCTTTTTTGCAAGTCATCTTATTTGGTCAGTGATCAGAATTACTGTGACATAATAATACAAGGACAGGTCAGTCTTCATGGACCACCACTAATTGGCTATTCAAATATTTTTTGATAAAAGAGAAACATGACATGTCCAAGACTTTTGAAGTTTCTCAAATAAATGCATACTTTAGACATTCGCTGCACGCGTTGTATGGGCAGGACAAGTGGTATTTCTGCTTGGAATCTTAAGAACATGTTAAGCTGAAAAAATCGGAATGTCAAATTTATCATATAGCATGAATAGAGAAAAAGTCTTTATGACATTGAAAAAAGAGCTGATTCTAAACAAGTAGTAATACGATGCCGCAAACTCTCCTCCTATTTATTATGATTTTTCATCCAAATTGGTGCAAAGGAAATGAGGAAATAGGGACCTTCTATAACTACAAGAAGATCAACAACAGATAATAGCGTTATTAAAAAATAACGCAAACGAAGCTAAGGTCATGGTATTATAAAGAACACGAAAAGTTAGCTTCTAGAAATATCAAAATGAAGGACGAAAAAATGTAAAAAGCAGAAGAAAGATTTGGTTCCGTGGCAGACTAATTAAGCTATAAGACTACTAACTCATTATAGAAATTAAAAGAAAAATTGCATTGTCCAAAAAAACATCGTTTGAAAACAAATCCTAGATATAAGAACAACATTCATTACGACTCACGTATGGTTCTGCAACTTGAACAATAGAAGGCTTTGAAAGGGAAATATGAAGGTATTGCTGTAGATTAGAATAATGAGTAAGCTGAATTGAAAGAAAAATTAAGGATAGGGTCTTGGAATACATTTGGAAAGGCAGTAAACTAGTAACATCTGTGGTGAAGAGCGAAGTCAAATTAGCTGACATGAAGTAGAATAACTTCATCCCCATGGAACAAGTTCAAAACAAAAGTACAAAAAGGTTTTATCTCAAAGACAGTAAAAAGTTTATCTTGATGTTTGCAATGACAATCTTTTACTTAGATACTGCCCAAGAATTAAATTTTTGCCTACTATGAACATCTACCAAATTTCAGACAGCAGTTTCTTACAGTCAGCGATAATGAGTTATATTATTTAAGCTTTCTGGATAAATAAACAAACATCTGAAGTAAAGCGAGTTCCGTAGCTTATAAGTACTTTACCCCAACGTACGCTTTCTCGTCTTTCTATTCCGCTTTGAAAATCTTAGCTATTAATTAAAATAATGAGTGCCAGGAATAATTAATTTGTCTCAATTTAGCCAGCGAAGCTCTAGAGTTTTCCCATTTAACTTTGCTGGCAGCTTCTGTTTTTCCATGCATGCTTTCAGGGTTTACGAAGAATAAGATAAATCGTAGATTTGGAATGTTCACTAGTTAAATAGGAGATTCTTAGAAGTTTCCTCAATGCATCTGATTCCTTTACATGTGTTAACCTTCTGTATCTCATTTTTATTACCAAGGGATGGACTGCTTTCTAAATACCAACGAATGCCTTTAGTTTTACATATTCTGCTCATATGGAGATAACTCATCTGCTATCACATAAAATAAATCACAGCAGCCTAGGAAGCAAAAAACTGACCTGTTAAAAGCAGATGTCTATTCAGGATGTTTTCAAATTTGGGGCTTGTCTTTTCAGAAATAGTTGCCCATACATTATTCTTAAAAGCTCCAGTAGTAAATTTTCCAGCTGTACGTGATAAGGATGCTATTTGTTCTTAGTTATAAGATCATTTTCACAGATGCTTGACCAATGCCCAAATCGCAATTAACTTCTGCTGTACTGCTATGCAGATCTTCAACTACAATTGCGAGAACGTCAAACTCGTTATCTTCATTAACTACATGTGTCCTCTCATATTTTACGCCGACGTAAATCCAAATTTTAAGAGGTTTGTTGACAGCCGGTATGGAGTCTAAACATTTGGGGTGGATTATTGGAAACCGCATTATAAACTAATATTTTCCAAAATTTTCTGGAAATTTGGAAAACCCGATGGAAAATTTACTACTGGAGTTTTTGAGAATAATGTGGCTACAGTTAGATGAAGTGGCTAAACACTTTGGTACTAGAGGTCGAAACACTTTGGATTTAAAGTTTTCAGCCAATTGTTTCGTCTGCGAGCCACGCCCCCTACGATTTTTCCAATTCCTGTGCGCTATTACGGAATAATTACAAAATCGTAAATATTTTGAAAAACATCAGAGATAGAACCACATATGCCTAGATAAAAGTGGAAGAGGATTTAATTTCGCATCCACTGATGTGAAACTTGTCATACCATCCCATTTGAAAAAAAATGTTGAACGTTTTAAGCTTTCCAAATTTGAAAATTGCGAGTCTAATACTAAATGTGTTTTTAAAACAATAATCTCACTGAAGCATAAGCATGTTTCTTGCTCGTTTTAAAACCGAAAACCTCATCCTTCTGTTGTGCTTAGTTTCAGAGATATCAACATTTTTTTAAAGTACCTACTACAATCATATCTTCTAAAGAGTGCTGACTAACTTCGAAAATAGGCTTCGTAGACATAAACTATGGTCAACAAGTGGGACCCTGAAATCGATGCTGTATTTAAAAAACGTAATAATATACAGGGTGTTATATCTAAAATAAGGATTTTGATGCCTACTTCCGGTACATCCGAATGTGGGCCATCTTTGGAATTAGGTATTTTCTGCAAGTAGATGATTTGAAAAAAAAACGTTTTTTGTTCGAAACATTTTTTTCTAACTTAAACGGTAAGACCGCTAGACAGCTACGCGCGCTTATTGGACCACTCTGTATAATACAACTGAACTAATCTGCTTAGGTATAGATGACAAATTACACCATGAATGAGATGGATCAGCATGGAACAAGGAGATGAGAGAGGGCACGGAGGAGAAGGTTTACATCTGCTTTGATAGTCAGGCGGTACTGAAAGGCATCTGCGGACTGCGAACCGTGGCGCCTCTGGTTCAGAAGTGCGCAGAGAGACTGGAAGAGCTGGCAAGGCTGAAGGAAGGTACCTTTATGTGGGTTCTGGTTTCTGGTAATGAGGAAGCTGATAGTCTAGCCAGACTCATCACCGGAGGGCAGTTTGTTGGCCTGGATACCGTTATTGGATTAAGTATAGGCAGCAAGTAACTTAAGCCCTCAAAAAGTGGACGAACGATACCACAGATAAACAGTGGAGGCAAAGTGAGGGATGCAAATAAGTCAAGAATTTTATACCAGGGCTGAACACATCTGCATCGGCATGGCTACGGAACCAAGACCGATGGGCAATCAGGAATCTCATGGGTGATCTGACGGGGCACTGTAGGCTCGCGAGATATCTATCACTATTAGGAATTGAAGGAGACTCCCTATTTAAGGGTCGTGGAGAGGCCGATGAGACGGCCTACCACTTCCTTGTGGAATGTGAGTTGCTAGTTAAGGGCTGAGATACAAGATCTTTGGATCTCATAGACTTCAGCCAGAGAAATTGCCCTCCCTAGGCTGGGCCTACATTCTGGCCTTTATCGGGAAGGTTTCTCAGGGAGGGGGAGGTAGGCAGTGGTGGCTGAGAGGTGATATTTGGGGATGGTAAAAAGGGCCCACTGGGGCCTACTTGCCAGGCGCGACCGCCCCACAGCTACTACTATAACTACTACTACTACTAACTCAACCTGATGAATTTATATCAAATCTAACTCATAAATAGGAAGAGCCTTGATGGGAACAGATTAGGCTATGTCATGAACAGAATAAGTTAAATGCAGTTATTTCTTGAAGGAGAATGAAACGAAACCCTATAATGGAATGGTCCAGAGACAAATTGTTTGCTAGCGCAACACTCCAAGCAAGGAGTTTTAAAAGTAGCATTAAAAAACCACCTGAAAAGATATCTCGTTAACATGTGCCCATATTCGCTAATTGATTTTTTTTCAACTTGAGCTTATAATTTCGTGTTTTATTTTATATTTCAGTGCTAAGGCTGTGTCTGAATACGCGTGCTGACCTTTTAAATGCCTATAATGACTTGTTTTGTATTTTTGTTTTATTTGTTTGTTGCGAATTGTACCAGTTTTCGAGTATTGTTTGTTTATATGCATTTTCCGTTTATTTTTCTATTTTTATTTTTTGATTATATGACTAGTCTTATATCATTATATAATGATGACAAGAAAACAAATTCTGTTTTATTCTATTCTATTCTTCTATTCTATGTCGTTGGCCCACGCATCCTGCATTTTGAGTATGTGTATTTATTGTTTCGAGTGAATTTTCTGCCAACAATAATGACATACTGTTATGAATGTAAAATATATACCCGCCAGCCTGAATAGCACATATTTATTAGGTAGGTAAAAGAAGATTCAATTACAATTCCATTTATAAATGGCTTGACCTGTGAGGCAGCCATTTTGGCTTTCTCCGCCTTTTCTCTCTATCCGCTGGCCCAGGTATTAATGTTATAACGTGAACAAATGTATAGTCATGAATGGAATGAGCAGTCTAAAGCGGCCCACAGGCGCTCCGGAAATCCTCAGAGGAAAAACTGCACAGTCCTGGCCTCAAGTATTATCGGAGTGTATGTGGAGGTTCGCCGGACTGTACAGGCCGCCAGATGTGGAATTCAAAAACCATTCGATCGCCTGCGCAGGCCGTCCTTTGATGCCATTCTTGCTAGAACTGAACTGAACTGAAAGGTTTTCTAAGCGTCTGTAACGGAGGGTGTGTTCAGGCCAGTGGCAGCTGGTGAGGTAGTGCCACAGTGCCATGGCACTACCTTAATTTTCAACAAAAACATATTTATCTATCTCTTAAACCTTTCTTATTCTACGTTAGTTTCCAACGACTTTTTCTGTTTTATATGAAATGGCAATAGCGGCGGCTCAGCGTATAAATGCTTGCACCAGGCAACACGTGGCATCGTCGCAACTCACATGATGAGAGCTGACGGCGCGACGAAACGGCGAGTTGGCAACAGCCTACGATGCCGTTTCTTCTAAGGCACAAATAGGGTGAGAGAAGTCTTATGTCAAACGCTTACGAGTGACAGAGAGGACACTATGCTGGATGTTTGGATAGATTTTAAATACGAAAATCCGAATAGATCGTGCCAGGCACATTACCTATATTTCCATTCATGGTTCACTATTTTTGTTTTGTTTCAGCAGTTTCGATTTGTTTATGTTTGATGCTGAGGTCGCCTTTTCTCGTTAAAGGTTTGAAATGTTGATCTTATTAGTTTGAGTGAATTGTACGCTGTTTTAGGATCGGTATCTATTTTGTGTTTAATTAAAATATATCATTGGAGCGCAAATGGATGAAAATGGTGCATTAATGAATTCATTCAGTAATCTTCCGCTGAAAGAAAAATTGAAAAACTTATTGGTAGTGGACAGAAATCGCGTTGTCATAAATTTAATACTACTATTTATGATGCAAAAAATTGGATAAGTGACTGTGAAAAAGTGTGTGTTCTCTTTGGAGGCGATGACATTTGGGCGAAAAAAGGCACCTGTGATTTTATTCAAACGAGTATATGGGAGAAAACGAACACCCATAGAAAAATTTAAAGTGCATATGAATGATGTTTTCAGTTTATCGATGCTTGGTAAGTCGAACATAAAGACTCAGTTAAATTCGGCTTATCGACTAGTTATAAGTATTTTTTTCAATTTTATATGGGCTTGAAATGTTGGCTGTCATTCTGGCACTACCTCTCTAAGTTGGCACGAGCCGCCACTGATTCAGGCCAAAGTGCAAGCGCCTTCAGGCCAGGACTGTGCAGTTTTTCCTCTGAGAATTTCCGGAGCGTCTGTGGGCCGTTCACTCTAAAAATTGTTGTAAAATTACTAACAAAATCGTAGGTTACTTAGTGCCACCGATTTTGTTAGTAATATTACAATAATTTGTAAAATTATTATGTGATTTTAAACAATTTTAAGGATATCATATTGGTTTTTTACATATGTATTTTGTAAAAATATTTTGCAAGATATGCAATTTCACATAATTTACTTGTAATATCACTAGATTATATTGTAAAACCATTATACGTTTTATTACAAATTTTTTAATGACTGTTTCAGTCTTATCGGCTGACAAAAAAAGCATATTATATCAGCTAGTTGGCCAGGCAAACAGTTAGTTAACGTGCCAGTTTATTAATTAAAGAAATTACTGTTTTCCTACTGGGAGTGTGACTTGACTTTCTCCAAAGTCAAGGTGCACTTTAATAAAACATGCTTGAGTCGTTTCCAAAGTTACCGAAACTTTTTTTGGATTAATCCGGTTAGAATTAAAATATATGACAAATAGTGTTTTTAATGCTTCTTCAAAGGAACTTGCATTGATGAGCTGGATTTTTTCATTGTAAATGGAAATTTTCTTTTTTCCTTCTTCATCTGAAATTAAAGAAAATACTGTTCTTAAAGTAAAGTATTATGACTCGAAAACTTTTTCATTAATTAACTATATCATATCGAAGAAAAATAAAAATGAATGCATCCCTAAATAAATTTGGTATACAGGATGGCCATATTTCCAAGATGGCGGCTTACCTTGTAAATGCACTTTGTATTCATTTTATCCAATGAATCTTCAAACTTCAAACACAAACAGCACCACTACATGTTATATACCGGCACTTCCAAAACAAAATCCATAAAATAACGACCAGTCCGCTGTTCTTCTATTCACACAAGCCGATTCTTCTCGCCTGCCAGTGCTACCTTTCATTGTCAACGCGTAATCTGTACTGAGGGCAAGTGGCCATATAAAGCGTTTTAGTCAAATTACCATTGATACCAACCGAAGAAATCAATTATTTTACTAACACTATTGAAGTATTTTTCTAAAATAATTATAAATTTACAAAAGAAGATTGTAAAAAAACAAACATTTTGTATAATAGCAATTATCTTGTAATTTTGTCTTACAAAAATGCAACACATTTTTTCTGTAAAATGCTCAACCATTTTTACAAAATTTAGTAAATCTACAAAAATATTGTATTTTTGTTAAACTTTACTGTGGTTTAACAACATGACATAGTAAAATCGCTCCAATAGTGCTTATAATTGTTTTGTAAAAATTCCCACGTTTTTTTCAGTGTTTAACCTATTTGTCGTCGGTGTAACGTCCTACTGTTCAGAATAAGCTTCACCGAGATATCCACAGTATTAACGCGATCACAACCGAGCTAAAAAGCATCTCAATTCGTTTGACACTTATGACAGTATCTGACGGTAGCAATCTACAATTATAATGCACCTTTATCCCTACATCGCCGCTCAATCAAGCAATCCATCAGTTCTTTTCACGGAGGATTACAGCCACAAACCCCGTTACCTGTTGCTGACAGTTGCTTTTAACCGAAATTCAACTCCAACGCAGCGAACGCATCTTCGCTATTGTCTCGAAAATAAAAGTGGATTTTTCAGAGGAACAGTACCCCACACGGTTCATGACAGACAGCCATAAATATTATTCTAACAATGACACAGGATTATTAGCTTTGTTGATTGATGGGCGATGCACGAACAGATGAAATGATATGACTGACTGACACTTTTACATGTCGACCTTGCTGGGCGCCGTTCACTCGTATAACTGTTGCCTCGATGGGGCTTTAAGAAATTGAGGCTCGTATATCCAGTCGGAGCTTCCCACGAAATGCTATCAAGACGTTTGCATGCAGCATTGCTTTTAATTCTACTTTCTATAAGGATTTGAGTTTTTTAGACCTGTTGTTACATACTTAAAACCAGAGAAACCATGTCACTAGCTTTCTTCGGTCTATGTGTTAGTCAGTTTGTCGGTATGTGGCTTTTATGTTTTGTGCCAAACGGATTGAGAAACTAACGTAATCACTAAAAAACTCGATTCAAAGTCACAACTGCTCTTTTCAAAATATACTATCAGATAAGATTTTCAAAATGAGTCATGATTGTGATAGAGACGAGAAGCTTTATAGACTTACAAAAATGTTCTATACTTTGCAAAACATCTCTTTGATTTTAGTGACATGTATACGAGAGGCTGACTGCCAGAATTTTAGGGTCAACTTGAAAATCTCAGGGCCTGAAAGTTTTTGATATTTGTTGCCCTAGGCTGCAACTCAATACAGGGGCCGGGTTTATAATCAGTAGCAGATAACGATTTTAGATTTTTAGCGTGAACTTGAAGATCTGAGGGTCTGAGAGCTTTTGAATTTCGTTACCTGAGGCTGCAACCCAAAACATCGGCCGAAATTCTAATTAGCACCCTTGAAGTATACATGACCCAAGTTTTTGTCCCGATAGGAATCCAAATAACGATTATAGATTTTTAGCGTGAATTTGAAGATCTGAGGACCTAAAAATTTTTGATATTCGTTACCTGAGGCTGCAGCTCAAAACATCGGCTGGATTTGTAATTAGCAGCCTCAAAATATACATGACCCAAGTTTTGGTCCCGATAAAAAGCCAGATAACGATTTTAGATTTTTAGCGCGAATTTGAAGGTCTGAGGATCTGAAAATTTTTGATATTCGTTACTTGAGGCGGAAACTCAACACATAGGCCGGATTTCTAATAAGCACCCTCAAACTATACATGACCCGAGTTTTGGTCCCGATAGCAAGCCAGATAACGATTTTAGATTTTTAGCGTAAATTTGAATGTCTGAGGAACTGAAAATTTTTGATACTCGTTGCTTGAGGCAGCAACTCAAAACATAGGCCGGATTTGTAATTAGCAACCTCAAAGTATACATTACCCGAGTTTTTGGTCCCGATAGGAAGCCAGATAACGATTTTGGATTTTTAGCGTGAATTTGAAGGTCTGAGGATCTGAAATTTTTTATATTCGTTACTTGAGGCAGCAACTCAAAACATAGGCCGGATTTATAATTAGCAACCTCAAAGTATACATTACCCGAGTTTTGGTCCCGATAGGAAGCCATATAACGATTTTAGATTTTTAGCATGAATTTGAAGATCCGAGGATCTGAAGATTTTTGATATTCGTTGCTTGAGGCAGCAACTCAAAACATAGGCCGGATTTATAATTAGCAACCTCAAAATATACATTACCCGAGTTTTGGGCCCTGTAGGAAGCCAGATAACGATTTTAGATTTTTAGCGTAAATTTGAATGTCTGAGGAACTGAAAATTTTTGATACTCGTTGCTTGAGGCAGCAACTCAAAACATAGGCCGGATTTGTAATTAGCAACCTCAAAGTATACATGACCCGAGTTTTTGGTCCCGATAGGAAGCCAGATAACGATTTTGGATTTTTAGCGTGAATTTGAAGGTCTGAGGATCTGAAATTTTTTATATTCGTTACTTGAGGCAGCAACTCAAAACATAGGCCGGATTTATAATTAGCAACCTCAAAGTATACATTACCCGAGTTTTGGTCCCGATAGGAAGCCATATAACGATTTTAGATTTTTAGCATGAATTTGAAGATCCGAGGATCTGAAGATTTTTGATATTCGTTGCTTGAGGCAGCAACTCAAAACATAGGCCGGATTTATAATTAGCAACCTCAAAATATACATGACCCGAGTTTTGGGCCCTGTAGGAAGCCAGATAACGATTTTAGATTTTTAGCGTAAATTTGAATGTCTGAGGAACTGAAAATTTTTGATACTCGTTGCTTGAGGCAGCAACTCAAAACATAGGCCGGATTTGTAATTAGCAACCTCAAAGTATACATGACCCGAGTTTTTGGTCCCGATAGGAAGCCAGATAACGATTTTGGATTTTTAGCGTGAATTTGAAGGTCTGAGGATCTGAAATTTTTTATATTCGTTACTTGAGGCAGCAACTCAAAACATAGGCCGGATTTATAATTAGCAACCTCAAAGTATACATTACCCGAGTTTTGGTCCCGATAGGAAGCCATATAACGATTTTAGATTTTTAGCGCGAATTTGAAGGTCTGAGGATCTGAAAATTTTTGATATTCGTTACTTGAGGCGGAAACTCAACACATAGGCCGGATTTCTAATAAGCACCCTCAAACTATACATGACCCGAGTTTTGGTCCCGATAGCAAGCCAGATAACGATTTTAGATTTTTAGCGTAAATTTGAATGTCTGAGGAACTGAAAATTTTTGATACTCGTTGCTTGAGGCAGCAACTCAAAACATAGGCCGGATTTGTAATTAGCAACCTCAAAGTATACATTACCCGAGTTTTTGGTCCCGATAGGAAGCCAGATAACGATTTTGGATTTTTAGCGTGAATTTGAAGGTCTGAGGATCTGAAATTTTTTATATTCGTTACTTGAGGCAGCAACTCAAAACATAGGCCGGATTTATAATTAGCAACCTCAAAGTATACATTACCCGAGTTTTGGTCCCGATAGGAAGCCATATAACGATTTTAGATTTTTAGCATGAATTTGAAGATCCGAGGATCTGAAGATTTTTGATATTCGTTGCTTGAGGCAGCAACTCAAAACATAGGCCGGATTTATAATTAGCAACCTCAAAATATACATGACCCGAGTTTTGGGCCCTGTAGGAAGCCAGATAACGATTTTAGATTTTTAGCGTAAATTTGAATGTCTGAGGAACTGAAAATTTTTGATACTCGTTGCTTGAGGCAGCAACTCAAAACATAGGCCGGATTTGTAATTAGCAACCTCAAAGTATACATGACCCGAGTTTTTGGTCCCGATAGGAAGCCAGATAACGATTTTGGATTTTTAGCGTGAATTTGAAGGTCTGAGGATCTGAAATTTTTTATATTCGTTACTTGAGGCAGCAACTCAAAACATAGGCCGGATTTATAATTAGCAACCTCAAAGTATACATTACCCGAGTTTTGGTCCCGATAGGAAGCCATATAACGATTTTAGATTTTTAGCATGAATTTGAAGATCCGAGGATCTGAAGATTTTTGATATTCGTTGCTTGAGGCAGCAACTCAAAACATAGGCCGGATTTGTAATTAGCAACCTCAAAGTATACATGACCCGAGTTTTGGTTCCGATAGGAAGCCAGATAACGATTTTAAATTTTTAGCGTGAATTTGAAGATCTGAGGATCTGAAAATTTTTGATATTCGTTACTTGAGGCAGCAACTCAAAACATCGGCTGGATTTGTAATAAGCAACCTCAAAGTATACATGACCCGAGTTTTGGTCCCGATAGGAAGCCAGATCACGATTTTAGATTTTTAGCGTGAATTTGAAGATCTGAGGATCTGAAAATTTTTGATATTCGTTACTTGAGGCGGCAACTCAAAACATCAGCTGGATTTGTAATTAGCAACCTCAAGGTATACATGACCCGAGTTTTGGTCCCGATAGGAAGCCAGATAACGATTTTATTTTTAGCGTGAATTTGAAGATCTGAGGATCTGAAAATTTTTAATATTCTTTACCTGAGTCTGCAGCTCAAAACATCGACCGGATTTAAAATTAGCAACCTCAAGTTATACATAACACGAGTTTTTGTCCTGATACGAAGCCACATAATGATTTTAGATTTTTAGTGTGAATTTATCTTAAGATCTGAGGACCTGAAAATTATTTATATTCGTTATCTGAGGCTGCAGTTTAAAACGTCGGCTGGGTTTCTAATTAGGATCCTCAAAGTATACATGACACGAGTTTTCGTCCTGGTAGGCGGCGAAATAGCGATTTTAGATTTTTAGCAGTCGATGCATCTAATTTAAAAAAACAGTCTGTGACTACTGATCATCGTAGTTTATGGTAAAGAATGACAAAAGAACCCAATACATTGTGCATAAAGCCGGAGGGAAGCTTCAGAATTTACATCAAAGGTATCGTTTTCTCTTTCGTGCCTGAAGTGCAGACAAGTTCGACCGCCGCTGTCCGTGTGTATATTAAAATTCCTGAATCACAAGTGGCCCGATAACCCATACGATGCTTATCGCTTTGCTCTTATTTGGTAATCTTAGTTGATGGCTTTCATGTCCGAAATCACTTATATCGGAACAGTTTTATTATAATGCCATTAATCTGGACAAATGGCTCCTACGTACTTGACCACTTCGATGTATACCGGAGTATAAGGGAAGTACGCTTTGTATTGAGAAGTATTACGATTCTCATGAACGGGGGCAGTTCATGGGCAGTACAAGTGCAAGATTTTAGATGAGGTGTGAGGTGCCTAGTCAAGCAAGTTTTACATTTTTATAGCTCTAAATGTAATTTGTACACTTAAATGCGTAAATGTGCAATATGGTTATTTTACTTCCTACACCCATAGGTGAGGGGAGTATTGTAATCCCAAAAATATGCGATTTCTAGATATCGTATCCGTCGGTCGGTCTGTCGGTATATCAGTCTGTCTGTCGGCATTTTTCTAGCCTCGTAATCTCAGTAACCGCTGCATGTATTGTGATGAAATTTGGGCAGCAACATGCTGTGAGGTCGTAGTAGGTAATGATCCTAGAATTTTGGAATTCGGTGTAATTAGCAAAAAACAAAAGATTTGATATATTCCTCAAACTTTGTTTTTAGGCGTTTTAAGAATTCTTGACCATTTTCTACTTTTACTTCCCACACCGATAGGTGAAGGGAGTATTGTGATCGCGAAAATTTTCGATTTTGAGATAATACGCTTTTTGGGCGTTTCATGATGTCTACATAACGAAAATCCACGTCACTCATTTCCGTCGCTCTGTCTGTCGGTCTGTCTGTTGGTCTGTCTGTCGGTCTGTCTGTCGGTCTGTCTGTCGGTCTGTCTGTCGGTCTGTCTGTCGGTCTGTCTGTCGGTCTGTCTGTCGGTCTGTCTGTCTGTCTGTCTGTCTGTCTGTCTGTCGGTCTGTCTGTCGGTCTGTCTGTCGGTCTGTCTGTCGGTCTGTCTGTCGGTCTGTCTGTCGGTCTGTCTGTCGGTCTGTCTGTCGGTCTGTCTGTCGGTCTGTCTGTCGGTCTGTCTGTCGGTCTGTCTGTCGGTCTGTCTGTCGGTCTGTCTGTCGGTCTGTCTGTCGGTCTGTCTGTCGGTCTGTCTGTCGGTCTGTCTGTCGGTCTGTCTGTCGGTCTGTCTGTCGGTCTGTCTGTCGGTCTGTCTGTCGGTCTGTCTGTCTGTCTGTCGGTCTGTCTGTTGGTCTGTCTGTCGGTCTGTCTGTCGGTCTGTCTGTCGGTCTGTCTGTCGGTCTGTCTGTCTGTCTGTCTGTCGGTCTGTCTGTCTGTCTGTCTGTCTGTCTGTCTGTCTGTCTGTCTGTCTGTCTGTCTGTCTGTCTGTCTGTCTGTCTGTCTGTCTGTCTGTCTGTCTGTCTACCCTCGCAATCTCAGTAACCGCTGCATGCATTGTGATGAAATTTGGGCAGCGTTATGCTGTGGGGTCGTAGTAGGTAATTTTCCTATAATTTTGAAAATCGTTATACGGGGGGCGGAGTAATTATCAAAAAACGAAAAATTTCAAATATGCCTCAAACTTCGTTTTTAGGCGTTTTAGGGGTTCCTGATCATTTTCTACTTTTTCTTGGGTGGTGGTGAATTTGGGGTGGTTGGGGGGTGGGGGGTTGTAATACTGAAAAATATGTTGTATTATAATGGGCTATCTAATGACCTGTGGATGAAAGACCTAGCGGCATAATACAATTTTTTAGGTCCATCGGAACATTGTCTTGCTTATAATAGAAACCAAGGGACTTAGAATAAAATTTGTGATGTATACAGAATAAAATTTGTGATGTATACATCCGAGTGTTGTTTTAGATCGTTCTTTATTGCGTAACGCCAAAATTATCGAATTGATTTTAATGAAATTTTGACACAGTATTACTGCCACGGCAAGGATGGAAAGCGCGTATGTTTTGGAAAAATCGTTGCAGTGGCGGCGCAGCAATAATAAAAAAACTAAAAATGTAAATATAGCTCAAACTTTGTTTTTAGTCGTTTTAGGCGTTTCTGATCATTTTTTACTTTTTTTTTGGGTGGGAGTGAAATTGGGATGGTTAGGGGGTGGGGCGTTGTAAAACTCAAAAATTTATACCATTTATAATAGTGTCCATTGACCTATGAAAGAAAGACCTAGCGGCTTAATAGACGTTTGTTAGGTCCATCCAAACATTGCCTTGGCTATTATAGAAATCAAGGGATTTGGTATTGGTAGGGGTAGGTATTAATTTAGATCGTTCTGAATTTAGTAACATGGAAATTATGGAATTAATTTTAATGAAATTTAGACACAGTATTATTATCGCGGCAAGGATGAAAAATGCGTATGGTTTTCAAAAATCGTGCCAGTGGCGGCGCAGAAATAATAAAAAAACTAAAAATGTAAAAACAGCTCAAACTTCGTTTTTAAGCAATTTGGGGGTTCCTGATTGTTTCGTTTCATACAGTTGAAGCTGAATTGTGTCGTTTTAGTTCCTACGGAGAGATTTAGGAAACTATTTACTAGTTTTTGTGTTGGATGTTTTTTGACGACAGGCGGGCGGTGATTTGGTTGCAATCGTTATGTGTGGGAAGTACTTAGTCAATCAGCTTGACTCCATTTTTTTGGGTGGAGGTGAAATTGGGGTGGTTGAAAGTTAGGTGTTGTAAAACTGAAAAATTTGTTGTATTCTTAATAGGGTATCTATTGACCTCTGAAAAAAAGTCTACCGGCATGATACACATTTTTAGGTCCATCCGAACATTGCTTTGCCTATCATAGAAATCAAGGAATTCAGAACTTTCTGATGTATACATACGAGTATTGATTTTCATCGTTCTGTATTGTGTATTTTGGGAACTGTTAAATTGATTTTAATGAACTTTTGACAAAGTATTACTACTGTAAAGAGGATGGAACACGTATATGGTTTTTAGGAACCGTGCCAGTGGCGGCGCAGCAATAATAAAAAACTAAAAATATAGAAACAGCTCTAACTTGGTTTTTAGGCCTTTTTGGGGGCTCCTGATCATTTCCTACTTCTTTTGGGTGATGGGAAATTGAAGTGGTGCGGAGGGGGTGATTGTTAATATTACACAGATGCGTAGCGACGAGAGCTTAAAAGGCGTCACATCCAACTATTGGTATTTTCGTTAAATTTATTCAGGAAAGTCGACAGCTTTAATTATCATTTATGCAATAATTAAATTAAAAATAAATATAGTTTAAAAAACTAGGAAACATGACTGTAAAGAACGTTGGACCAAAAAGGTACAAATAATTTTTAAAATGAGCTTTCTATCTTTTAAGCTTATTTTAAATTTTATTGTCAACTTATTCGTCCGATGTATATATACTACATATATATTTATAAAGTTAAGATATTCAGGGCGTGAGAAGTAAAAAGTAATCATTTTACTTTACTGCAATAATGCGTTTTGTTTTGGGTTCTATTGAAGTCAAAAATCTGTAAGTACATCTCTGGCTGAAACATTAATCCATGTAAACGGAGAAATACTAGCGATGCACACTGCTGAATCGAAAAATCCGTATTTCCTGGAAAAATCCCCAAGCAGCATCAATTACGCCGTGCATTTCCGCACACAGCGAGCCCGCGCTTCCCTTCCCAGAAATATTATTTCCTGAAAAATAATTTTAGACGGCTTGAACGGCGCAGCGTGCATGATAAATGGATATTTAAAAAGAGCCCCGTCGAAGCGAATCATTAAAATCTCGCTGCACGAGTCCCAATCAATCTCTCCAAATGAAGATCTTATGGTGACGACCGGATCGATTTATCAAAGGACGTTTGTTTAGCTGTAATGCCAACTGGCGACTCGCAAATGGAAACGCTCTCTGTGCATTGTCCTTTTTCTTTGGTTATTAATGATCGGCAATGGCATATACAGAGTGTTCCCATCAAGTAAAATAAATACAGTGTGGTCCAAAGAGTGTGCAACAAATGGGATTTTTTTTATTAGCTGCACAATCAAAAATCCAATATTGCCAAAAGTTGGTACATGTCCGATAACTAATTTAGGTGCACTTAGAATGGTTCCAAGTTCATCAGTATACGGGGTGAATCAAAAAATATAAAAATTGTACAAGAGTAAAGTACCCTTATTACCAAAAATTCAGCAAAATGTTATTAACAAAAGTTGTTTAGAATTGAGAGCTATGCCTAAATACCAAAACTTGGCCTCCCCTGAGAAAAATTTTTTTTTTTTGAAAAAAGTGCAATAACTCTCCCAATTTTTTTTTTTTAGTAAAACTGTTTGATACACTAATTGAAACTGAATTAATTTTGTATAACTTTATTTAAATTCAAGCATTTTTGTGAAATTTACCTGAGGTTAACATTTTCTTGGGAATCACAAGCTAAATGTTTGTTGCAAGGATATTAAATATGGCTTTATAATTTCGGAAAAAATCTGTTTACTAATGCAAGAGGTTGCTTATAATTACATGCATATCAGAATAACTCTCAATAAAACCGCAAACCTTTTATTAATTTTTTATTTCTAAACATGTATTTAAATTAATCCACAAACATGAAATCTTACTAAAAAAATCATGGAAACCCATGAAGGAAACAAAGCGTGGAAACAAAGTGAACTGTGTGGATTAATACATAATTATAATAAATGGACATGTCATAACCGTATTTTACCATAAGTGAAAAATTGAAAGCTAAAATGAAAAAATGTGTGAAAAGTAGAAACAAAAGGAAAACATAGTTAAGAAACATAAAATAATTATCGGCGCGTCTCGGTATGTCCACCTTCTCGTTCAATGCACTTAATTGTCCGGTTATAAAATTCGCTAAGAGTAGATCGTAAAACATTTCCCGGTATATTCAGGCAATGTACTCGTATTGAGTTTTCAAGCTCCTCGAGATTGTTAAAGGGTCTATCCTTATACACTTTTTGTTTTAGATAGCCCCATAATAAAAAATCTAATGGGGTAAGGTCCGGTGAACGAGGAGGCCACCGAGGATTAGTACTTCGTCCTAACCATTTATTTCCTAATTCCCCATTTAACCATTCAGTAATGATTATGGCTGAATGGGCCGGACATCCATCATGTATAAACCACAACTGATTCCGTTCTTGCAAATTTAAATTGTCCTAGTTCGTTCTCTACAAACTGTAAATAAGTGTTACCAGTTAGGTTTTCGCGAAAAAAAAAGGTCCAATTAATTGATTGTTCATTATGCCGCACCACACATTTGTTTTCTGATAATACTGGTTTTTCTTAGCAATAACGAAATTTGGATTTTCATCCGACCACCATCGACAATTTTGGGACGAAACAACCCCATTTGTTGTAAAGGTGGATTCATCCCCAAAAAGAATGTGCCTGTGGAAGTCTTGCTAACCTTCTATTTCGCCTTGAATCCGCATGCAAAAATCGAATCGCAAATCATAATCTCGTTCTTGGAGAGTACAGATGAACATAGGCTTGTAAGCATGATATTTATTTTTCTTGAGTATTCTCTTCTTCACGCTGGTTTTCTTCACACCCGTATAGGCGGAAATCTCTTAGGTAGATCGTCGTGGATTTTCGACAACTGCTTGAAGTACCTCCAATTGATTTTCTTCAGTACATACGGTTTTAACATGTTCATGTTTATAATTGTAGTTTAGAGACCCAGTTTCTTTAAAATTAACCAAAATTCGGCTTACTGTTGAATAATGAACCTGTTTATCTGGATGCCGTTCATTGAAAGTATCTGCTGCTTCTCGAACTGTTTTGTAGTTGTCACCACATATTAAAACCAATTCCGCCCTCTCGGGTAACGTTAACTGTTTGGGAGGGGGCATTTTAGGTAGGTACGTAAAAAGACAATGACCGAGCAATAATTTTACAATATTGTAAGAAAGTGAGACTAATGTCATCAAACTGTCATAATGTTTACTTAAAGCCCACATTTGTTTTTTTTTTCCATGGGTATCCATGATTTTTTTTGCAAGATTTCATGTTTGTGGATTAATTTAAATACATGTTTAGAAATAAAAAATTAATAAAAGGTTTGCGGTTTTATTGAGAGTTATTCTGATATGCATGTAATTATAAGCAACCTCTTGCCTTAGTAAAAAGATTTTTTCCGAAATTATAAAGCCATACTTAATATCCTTGCAACAAACATTTAGCTTGTGATTCCCAAAAAAATTTTAACCTCAGGTAAATTTCACAAAAATGCTTGAATTTAAATAAAGTTCTACAAAACTAATTCAATTTCAATTAGTGTATCAAACAGTTTTACTAAAAAAAAAATTTTTTTGGGAGAGTTATTGCACTTTTTTCAAAAAAAAATTTTTTTTCTCAGAGGAGGCCAAGTTTTGGTATTTAGGCATAACTCTTGATTCTAAACAACTTTTCTTAATAACATTTTGCTGAATTTTTGAAAATAAGGGTACTTTACTCTTGTACAATTTTTATATTTTTTGATTCACCCCGTATACTGATGAACTTGGAACCATTCTAAGTGCGCCTAAATTAGTTATCGGACATGCACCAAATTTTGGCAATATTGGATTTTTGATTGTGTAGCTAATAAAAAAAAAATCCCATTTGTTGCACACTCTTTGGACCACACTGTATAGGATAGTAGTCGTGCGGACCACAAAATGTAATGAGATAGAAAATCTTGGAGTTGTCCGCAAAGAGGAATAATAATAATAATAATTTATTGTCATAAGGTTTATATACATAAACATTGACAACGTCAAAGAAATACAGGTTATGGCCTGAGCAAAACAGCATAAACACATCAACTTAAAGTAAAACACACATTAACAACACGCATTAAAAAACACATTAAATACAGTCCAGAAATTCAATTATTAAAATATTCTTGGAAGCTGTAATACGCCTTATCCAATAAGTACGTTCTTTTGAAGGTATCGATGTTCAAAATGTCCTTTATGTTAGTAGGTAAAGCGCGTTGAAAATTTTTATACCATTGTAATATGGGCTTTTTTCGTACAGTTTTGTCTTATACGCTTAAATTGTTACAGTTTCTAGTAAGCATGTTATTATAATAGTTGCCGTTTGTCCTGTATTTACTGAAATTTATCTTAGTATCAACAGCAACGCTAAAAATGTATAGGCAGGGCACTGTCAGGATCTTTAAGTTCCTAAAATGTTCTCTGCACGATGTTGTTCTGGTCAATTTCAGAACATACGTATAATTTTTTCTGAGACGTAAAAACTTCACAGCATCTCGGTGAGTGGAACCAAAACACAACATTATAATCTATTACTGTTTGCACATGAGCATAATAAACCATTTTGAGGATGTCCACACTGACTTGGTCCCTGATACATCCTATCAAGTAAGAAGGTGAACTCAATTTGGATAAAACTGTTGTTATTTGTTCATTCCACTTCAGCGAATAATCTATTTTAACACCTAGAAACTGCACGCAGTCTGTTTTTAAAAGCGACTTCCCTCCTAGGCTGACATAAATCGAATGGGTTGTATCATTATTAAAATAGATTAAGTTCGTTTTGTGGACATTCAGTTGTAGTGAGTTATTAGAACACCAATCGGCTATCTCATTTACGAGTTTCGTAGACTTCTGCGGAATTGAATATACTTTTTTATCTACAACTATGTCTGAGATATCATCAGCACAGATGAAGAGAGATCCAACATCAATAAATTGGGGCAAGTCATTTATGCAAATTAAAAAAAGAATAGGCCCAAGGATTGAGACTTGTGGAACTCCCCTACATATTTTAATTTCATCGGAAAAGCAGAACTCGCTATTATCGGTAGCAATGCTGACAATTTGGGAGCGGTTAGCTAGGTAGGATTCAATTAAATCATTTGCAATGCCTCTTACTCCATAGTGCTCTAATTTTGATGAGTATCTTATGATCAATCAGGTCAAAAGCTTTAGAAAGATCAAAGTACACTCCAGTTGCTAAGGAAAAGGTTGAGGAGCAGGAAAGTTAAAGGATGGTAACCCGAGCGATACGTATTTCTGCTAATTGGCTTCATCAGGCCCAAATGGATGTCATATGCCCAGATCTAGATGAGGTCACATGAGATAACATTTGGTTTCGGGTGTAACCTGAGGCGTCAAGGATGGAAAAAAAACACACACAGCCAGAAGCCACCGACAAGAGCCAGCCAGGACATTTATGGCTTCGGCAACAGATCTATTTTTTGGATACGACAATAGTTGACGTCGCCACGGAGGCCGAAGGACTTCTGAAGCTCCCAAAGGAAAAGTATATAGGATAGTAGTCGTGAGGATCACAATATGTAAAGAGATAGAAAATCTAGGGGATGTCCATAAAGAGGAATAGGTTCAGGAGCAGAAAAATACGTATCGCTCGGGTTACCATCCTTCAATTTTTCTACTCCTCAGCCTCTTCCCCTTTGAGGACATCCTCAAGATTTTTAATTGCGTATCTGGCCAAAATAAACGGTGTTCGGCTTGACGGCTTTTGTTAGGCATTTTACATTTCGCAAAAGTTTTGATCAACGACAAAATCTTGAGTTTTCTGAACACTAACGAAGAGAACGTTCATTCCAAGAAGCTGTTAGCACATAAGAAATGGGTAGCCCATTTTAAATAGATGATAAGCCAAGATCCCTTAAGGCGCCTGGGTATACACAGTTATACATATGTATTTGCCTGTTAAAACACGGATTACCATTTCCAACAGAACTAAGTTGTTTTCCAAACTACATACACAGAATTTCAGAAGGTGGTAGTTAAGGCCTTAATGAATGACAACTATTTGCGATTTTCTCAAAAAAACCCGCAATGCAAAATCATACATTCTTCAAATCTCTGTAATTTAACAATCAAAAACAAGATTAAAAAAAGGCCAAATAGGTGACAAATCGCAAGCTTTCTTCGTTAGTTTGCTTTTTAAATCAGTACTGTGAGTTTAAAGGTAACATCAGGAGCTTGTAAAGGCAAAATTCTTTTTTATAGTGACCTTTGAACCTTACCTTTGGACCTTTTGACCTTACGTTTGGATTTTTGGACTTATCTCCCCTCATCTGAAGCACACACACTGGAGAAAGGGAACAGGGGGCAACGCCTCCTCGCTAACACAAAAATACGTTTTTTCTTGTTTTCTCAATTTCGCGCGCTATACCCTAGACCCTTAATCTATTCCTTAATAAAGCGGCTCATATCTTGAATATTGTGTCTCAATAGCTTTGGCTAAAAATGCTAGTCTTGAGAACCAGCGCAGTAAAAAGTACCTCCCCCTCTTCATCATTAGGGACCTTTTGCAAGTCCGTTGTTTGACGTTTACTTTGCGTTATCGGCTATTTGTGACATGCGTAGTTTTCCCGAAATAACCGAATAGGCTAATAACCGATAAAGGTGTACGTTATCTACGTATGATCACGGATGGTATTGCCAGGTCTAAAAATGAGAACAAAACCGTGATGATTTTGATAGCAACAATACTTGTAATTATTATTTGGTTTATTATCGTAGAAAAGGATTAGGTTTTCTTCCATCAGTTTTATTTGACAGTATTTTCCAATAAAAGCTACAAAATCAGGCGTCTCCAGCAAGAGCGTATTACCATCACGGAACTGAAACATGCACAGAAAAAGATATGTTGCGTTTCCAATTAATTGTTAGTATTAGCATATTTTTCCATCGCTTTAAATATATTTACAGTTGTGCCAAATCCATGTCATTGAAAGAATTCAATCCTTATATTCGAAGTAATCACAGGTACGCCAATAAATTCAAAATAATTTTATATTCGTTCTAACGATATGTATAATCCTTCTAATACCAGTATTGACATATAATGCAATCAAAACATCCTTTTGTTTTCGAAATTTACCCTATGTTTCGTTTAAGCAAAGCATACAATCTATTCGACGTACAAAAATAATTACTGCAACAGCAGTTCGTGATAATTCATCTGATAAAAATTATTTTCTTTCGAAAAGTAACTATTACGCGACCAATAACCCATGTTTTCAAAACATTGTCTATGCTGTTAAAGAAATTGGTAAGTAGTATTCGTAACGACAACATCATATATCGAATTCAATGGCCCTTGTTGTTTGCTGAACTATAATCAGGATTCGGCGGGACTGATGCCTCCGATTCAATGAACGGAAGAAGAAAGAACAGGGGGATCATCTTAGTGTTATTATCGGCGCCAACCCGCCAACATGGACGAGGTTGTTTCGTTGTGTTTCGTTGTGCTGTTTCGGTGTTAGCCGTGTTGTGTCATCTCGTGTTTTTGCTTTTTGCATCAGCAATTGTGTGATTTAAATGTGTCCAGTTATATATTAAATGGAGGAAATTGGGTCTTAGAAGAGCAAACACCCACATTTGAATGTAGGTATTTGGATTAGTCAGACAGTTATATTTCAGGTAAAAATGCAACAACTGGTGCAGGCTTATGTCTAATTCTTATATCATGCTTCTTATAACTTCATACAAAATCACACCATTAAACATCCAAACGAATCGGTCAGCCGTCCTCGCAATAAAATCTGTTGGTCGAAAGAAAAGGAATTAGTTTTAGGATCAATTACCAAACACGGATTCGATTCAACGACAGGCTGCGATTGAATCATTCATTGGCATCCAATGACATCTTGTAGTTGAATCGACAATACGATATAATTCGTTACCAACTATACACTTCCCATTGGATAAGACATCGCTGTATTTGAGGAATGCTAACTGTCCAAGCGTAAGTCTTTAACAAAACGACCGATTTTTCTGTGTGTGAGAGTGAAATGTCATCCTTCGATGGTCCTGCAAAGCCTATATTGTTAGGTGTTTATTTGTTTATAATCACGTCCAATATGCCGTCGACGCAATGCCTCAGAATGACGTCCAAAGCTTGTTCCATTCTGAGCGTTTGCAATAGAAAGACTATAAAAACAATTAAGAAAACACAGAAAGCCCAAAGCACGAACCTCACTTGTTTTACGCTACAATAAACAAAGGTGTATGCAAAAAGTCAAAATTGTATACTCCACACAGCGAAACGTTAGAATCGTTTGATGACGTAAATAACCGTTAACGTTTTACTGCTGAAACTTTGGAAAGAGCCGTGCAAAAGATCTCTGTTCATTCGTGGTTACATCGTTCTGCTTATTTACTCATACAAAGCTAAATAAAACCACTTAATTATAGAAATAGCAATTTCGTCTCAGACTAACACAAGAAGATCGAGAAACTACCGGCAAGGAGATATATTCACTACGAGCTCATTTCTCGTTAAATTATGCCTCGTGTATGTAACTATCGCCTTGTAGCAGGCTATGTTGTGTTTGCCCACAAATTACATATATTAATTAGTTAGACTGTGTACATAGGAATATTGCGAGCGCGCGCAAGCCCTTCTCAGGTAATATATGATTTCCTGGAAATAATAATAATAATAATAATAATAACGACTTTATTGCACTATAATTATTATACATACATATAAAACTATAGTACAACGGCGAAGTCTGGCCATAGGCCATTCTACTCAACCGTGTCTAAATAATTTAAACTTAAACTAACTTATCTAACTTAACTGGTCAGGAGATAATAAATGTTTTTTTAATAAAAGTTTGAAATTATTCTCCAAGAGATACAGTTTAAGTACGGAGGCTAAAGAATTTGTCGTCTTTACGGCGTTGTATGTAAAACTTCTTCGGAACAAAGCTAGAGTGTGGTGGGGCATCGTTAATAAATTCGCATGTCTAACATTCACAGTATGAACAGATTTACGATAGACGAGTTTGACATTTAAGTAACTAGGGCTTGAGGTTCTTAAAATTTTGGAGGTGCAGGATAACAGTTGCAGTTTAAAAAGGTTCTCCATCTTTAGCCATCTGGTGTTAATGAATGCCTGCGTAACGTGATCAAATTTGCGTAGATTATTGACTAACCGACAACAGGAGTTTTGTATTTTTTGAAGTCTATACCTGGTTACTTGATCAAGACACGGATAATATAAAATAATAGTATACATTAATTTAGAAACAACCAAAGTTTCACAAAGTGACTTACGCATGCTAAAAGATAGTAAATGTTTGTTAGCATACAAAAGCCGCATTCTAGCGTAGCAGGCGATACTTAAACTGCTAACATGTTCCTGAAATCTGAGATCTTCATCTAGGTATAGTCCAAGATTTCGCGCACAAGGCGTAAAATTGATATTATCATCATCAACCTTAACAGTAACCTTGGATTTGAGAGTATCTCTGTGCTTTTTTCCACAAAACAACATGGCATTCGACTTAGCAGAATTTAAACGTAAGTTATGACTGCTCGCATACGCTGAGATGGTTTTAATATCACTGTTGATCTTCACAGATGCTGACTTAGGTTCTTTAGGGTCGAAACTGTAATAAATTTGGGTGTCGTCGGCAAAGCACTGTACCTTGCAATGTTTTAGAACCGTAGGTAAATCAAAGGTGTAAATTAAAAATAGTAGAGGCCCCAAAACGGAACCTTGAGGAACGCCAGAGCAGATTGTTTTGATGGATGATATATTATTTTTGATAGAAACATACTGCTGCCTACCTTTTAGGTAACATTCAAGCCAAGCAAGTGAGAGATCATCAAAGCCAATGTGTTTGCATTTTGAGATGAGTAAGTTATGATTTATGGTGTCAAAAGCTTTGCTAAAATCTAAGAGCGTTAATACCGTCACTAAGCCTCGATCCCAAGCACGGATAATGTCGTCTACTACGCGAGATAACGCTGTGGTGGTACTGTGGCCCTTTCTGAAACCAGACTGAAAGTCCGACAGTATACCATTTTGGTTTAAATATTCCTTTATTTGGCTATAAACAACTTTTTCAAGTACTTTTGACAGAACAGGAAGTAAACTTATGGGTCTCAAATCACTGACGTTTGTAGGGTTATTATGTTTGGGAAGTGGCATAACTATAGCAGTTTTCCAAATTGATGGAAAATAACCACGCTCAATACAACAATTAACTATGTGAGTAACATAAATCCCAAGAACAGGCAGACATAGCTTCAGCATATAGGCAGTGATACCATCTACGCCACAAGAATTGGATTTTATTTCATTTATGGCACGGATCACATCTTCAACACTAACTAGTCGCAAGTTAAATGAACAGCCCTCTTTCAAAATGGTATTATTATAAAATTGCATCTTGTCTGAACACAATCCTTCACTATCATGGAAAACACTGGCAAAATATTTATTTATTTCATCTGCATCGGTGAGGTTCTCAGGTATATTATTAAAACGTTCTGGTTGAATCCTGAATGTTTTCAGAGTCTTATAAAATTCGGCAGAATTTTTTTGCTTATACAAATGATTTAGATATGCTGTTTTCTCACGACGAATCGAATCTTTGGCAAAATTTCTCAATTCCTTATAATGGTTCCAACTTTCAATGGTCTTTAACTTTTTGTACCTGGACAGTGCTTTGTTGCGTTCCTTAAGGATTAATTTCACTGGATAAGTCAACCAAGGTGCGCGTGGCTTGCTTACTTTGACAGTTTTTAAAGGAGCATGTATGTTAAACAGAAACAATATATGAAAAGTGAGAAACTGTACCTTAGCCACAATATCGTCTATGAACAGTATGTCAGACCAACAAATTTTGAATAAGTCATGAAGAAAAGCGTTACGATCGAACTGTTTGAAATCCCGATATGTAACAAGCTTTGGTGATGACTTAGTGGGTTGAAGTAATAATTCGCAGTAAACTGCTAAATGGTCAGAGAAAGTATCGGTATTGTAGGTGCCTAAATTTACACAGGCTTTTGGATTGTTGTAACAAATTGGGTCTAAAAGTGTAGCTGAATGATCAGTTATTCTCGTAGGTTCGTTTAGTAACTGGTGTAAATTGTAACATAAAAAACATTGACTAATTTTGTTATCAACTAAAAAATTTACATTAAGGTCACCCATCACTAAGATGTGGTCATATTGTGGTACTAGAGTTGATAGGGTACTATCTAGTATTGCCACAGCATCAGTGACATTGCCATGGGGTGGTCTATAAGCTACACCGAAAATCACTTTCTCCTTACTACAGGAAATCTCACACCATAACATTTCTAGCGCACTGGGATCATAATGGCTAAGATTGAGAACCGTACATTTATAATGATTTTTAATAAAAATTCCTACACCTCCGCCTCGGCCATCCCTGTCTTGACGATAAAAAGTGTACCCAGGTAAATTAACAAGATCGCTACTGATATTAGGTGATAACCACGTTTCGCTTACAGCAATGACATCAAAATTTTTGTCAGTGACCATGTAAGAAAAGTCCATCAATGATGGAATAAGGGATCTAATATTAACATGTCCAAACTTTATACTATTATTGATTTTATCCATAATTAATTCTCATTTTGAGGTTCTCAGTATAGTTTTTTAAAGAGGTACATCCATAATAATTAGAAGAATGATCAGTAGGTATACTTTTCTTATTGGTCTTATTATAGTTCAGACAGTTTATGCACTGTAACGCTTTCGAATTACAATCCTTGAACGCGTGATTTCGCGTACACCTCGGACACACAAGCTCACCTTTGCAGTCTTTCCCGGAATGACCATAAGCACAGCACTTCGAACATTTTAATATACGCACATGGTAAATGGCATCTGCAATGAGGCAGTTGCCATTCCAGCATCATTATCATTTTAGCCTTAGTTATGTTATTTATGTGCATTTATTACTAAATCAAGGTGTGCTAGGCGTGCCCAACGGTAATGCAAGCAACTTGATCAAACCAGGATACTTTAGCTGTATTAGAATCATGTTTTTTGCTAAATTGAAAGCTGGGATATAATAACCCCAATAACCCTTAAGGGCCGCTTTCACAATGATGGGTTAACTCAAGGTTGTGTGTTGACCGAAGGTTAACCCTAGACGTCATGTTTAACGAATGGTAGTTTTCGATTTTGCTTGAGGTTAACTCTGAGTTAATTTTACCCCAAGAAATTCTTGAGTTAACCCCAAGTTAACCCCAAGTTGCGATGACGCATGCCCATTAGGTTATGTCACTTTGGTTTTGCTACTTGCTAGGCGTTTGAAGTTTCATATTTTATCTCTTTCCATCGTTTTTTTTTATTTGAAATGGTTGGTTATGATGTAAATGCGTATAAGAGTGATGAAGAAGCAATGAGGCCAAGAATATTTCGACCTAGAGTCAATTATTTCGAGGAATATGATGACCATGACTCCTTGGTCTTTCGAAATCCTTGTATTTTTCTTTCAGCACCTTTACAGATCTGAGGCCATTATTTGCACATTTGCAATTAAATTCTTCTCCTATCTTTTCCCACGCGTTGTCTTTTTCACGCCATGTTGTTGTGCCTTTTGT
Organism: Callosobruchus maculatus; assembly: GCA_951848785.1. Classification (NCBI taxonomy): domain Eukaryota; kingdom Metazoa; phylum Arthropoda; class Insecta; order Coleoptera; family Chrysomelidae; genus Callosobruchus; species Callosobruchus maculatus. The sequence goes on from CATOUR010000083.1 coordinate 7,031,967, forward strand.
TTTGAATTCTATTATACTCCTGTACCTTTCTACTAATGAAATGAATAGATATTTATCATCTTTTGAAAAGTTGTTCGCTCTTTTTGACTTTTCCATGCTGGCGCACGGGTACATGCACAGCTATTTTATTTGAAAAAGGCCCCAGAAACAACCACAACGCCAAGCAGTCCAAACACCAACCTGACCTAAAAATCGTTTATCTATGCCAAACACCAAATATCTGCGAATGAAATGAAAAAACGTCACTGGCATAAACCAAAATGAGGTTTGAAATCGCATGGAACTGACAATGGACTAGTATCATGAATTTTATTTCTGGTTGCATATGATAGAGTACGTCATAAAAAGCATCTCATTTTTTTCTCCGATTTTTTTGGGCACAGGAAAGCCGTGAAAATGAGGAAAATATTTGAATTCTCCTAGGGCAGTGACGTCACTGCCCTATAGGCGAACAGCCAATCAAAAGACAGATATGTGTGCTGTGTTGCCGCATTCTGATGGCGCGCGGAGCTGTACGCGGGCTGGCTCATCTATCTTGTCTTCTGTTCCCGTCTGATATGTTTTGTGGTTTTAATGTCCCGTGATCCGAAATTCCAGGGCTGTTCCAAATTACGGTTCTATCACCGTCCTAGAACTGTTTTCATCATGCCCCACCCATTTTGTGATTCTAGAATCGACGATTGGTTGGTACGCTGGTGGACCAACCAATCATCGTTTTGAGAACTGTAAAATGGGCGGGGCATGATGAAAACAGTTCTAGGACGGTGATAGAACCATAATTTGGAACAGCCCTTCCGAAAGCTAAGTTAAGGTTCCTGATCCGTCAATCCTGTCAATCAATCGTCATTCGGTCATTGTCATTTCCAAATTCCATTGGGCTTTGGCTGTAATTTTCAACAATCTTAAAGTTATTATTATTTGTTTGCGTTTATTTGTACAGGATATCCTTTTATTCCATTTTAGTAGGTTTCAAGTTATTTTATCATAACATAACCAACAAGTATGGGTAAAATCGATAGTGGATTCACAAACGCCGATTCAGATAACCTGCCTAAAGTTGATATGGCTATGGTGAACGACTTTTATGTGGATAATATGCAGTTCTTCAATACGAAGATGAGAAATGTGAAAGCTAAGAAGTGAGTTTCAAATTATTTATAACACTTTGGATAGCAAATAACATGTTTATGTGAAATGTAAATGTTTTGCGAGTCGGAGCTGTTCTTGGCAACAATGCACTGCTGATAATTCGCGCGGTTGGCACTGATTGGCTAAATTTGAATTCCTTTCTTTAAACTTTAGAATGGAATTACTAAAAAACAAAATGATGTAGAAAGTAACGAAATGCAGCAGAACGTTTATTTGTGTATGCACTAAGCGGCCATAATAATTAAATCATTGTTCTTAACCTCGTGATACTAGTCCATTCGACGAACTTATTCTTTGACAGTCTTGTCAGAAAAACACAAGCACGAAACACCTCACGAAGAAAATAAGAAGAAGAAGAATTTTAAGTATTGCGGACACAGTACCACCAACCGCTAAAAATGAAATATAACCCGCGGTCAGTTAGCCCTACGTCATTTTATGATTGTGAAACAAGAGGCGTTCGATTGTTGGAGTTAACTCGCAGGTAGAGGTTAGTAAACCGTCAGAGTGACCACAGATTGTGAAACTGGGCCTAAAAAGTACGGTGGCAGATTTGGTACAGCAACGGTGAGGTAAAGTCTCAGAGGCTACGATTTTTAAAAGCTTTCAGTTCGGTTAAAACAAAGATCGTTGTAAAGCGGATATTTTAATTAGCCCATAGTACTAACATAATTAAAGGAGAACATGTGGAAATAAAGCAATTTAGTTAAAAAAACTGATAATCAAATAGGAATACGTCTGGAAGAGATTATCGAAAAAAACCTATGTTTATATAAATAGAAATAAAATATAAATTTTCTAATAGGTCAGTATTTTTAAGATTGAAAAACATTGAACAAAAATGTGTAGCAAAACATAAAGTTTTTATTATTTGCATTTGTAGCATAATTATTATTATGGTAAACTTCATTAGTGCGAAGCACAGTTATTAAATACAGGCTTAGTACATTCTAGGCATAAGGCTTTTTCTGGAACGTCAAGTATTTCTTCTAATACTAACTAGTATTGTTTTGAAGCTTACTTTTTTTAGCAGACCTTCTTCATTCGCTAAGCAGCATTATTGTTTTTATTTCAACGAAATGCGGGCAACATATCAGAATATGGTTATTTCAAACAAAGGGGCAAACAACACCAGACAAAAGGGGCAAACAATTAAACTGTCAATATAAGGCATACATATTTTTTAGATTTTTTAATGCAAAGCTGTGAAATTGTGCTTTGATAAATTTTTGAGGATACAAAGTAACTCTCTAAGAAAAGCTTTTACTTATCGAAAATTGACTTATTGATGATATTCGTTTTGCGCTGTCGAACACTCTTTTAAGAACACCGTTCTTTAGATATGTTGTGTGATTAGATTCACAATGTACCGATGTTCAAAGAATCGCCATTATTTGTACACTAGTGTTTGGGAGAGATAAAACACTGTTTACTTCTAAATCCATTGTGTATTTGATATTTGATTGTGGATTCTTCGCGGTTTATTTTGTCTACAAAGGATATTAAGTCATAGATAGTTTATAGCCATAGTAAAGCAAATACATATAGTCAGCATAGCTCGACCATGCTTATGGTGTATGTTTTATATTTGCCTATGGTTTGTAACTGTTACAGATGCTATCCGTTACCTAATAATTTACGCAGTAGTACTTATTTGTAAAAGTAGAGTACTTTGCCACTGCTTGCTACACTATTGCATAAATACACACGTATTTGTAAAGACGATGATTATTGTCATTATTATTGTTAAATCTGTATTATGAAAAGTTCACCACAAACGCTAAAGCAAAACGAAAACATCAACCGCCTACCGACTCCCAGATACTTATCCCGCCCACACGTCAACGCTACATTTATAAAACATAATAAATAGCTCCTCGGTTGCGTCTGTATTTAAAACAATTACCTCTCAGCTGAACGGAATAGTCGTCCTGTATAGAGCGACATAAATTACTATAAATGTAGTGTGGTTACTTAGCGGAAAATGGAAGTAGAGCCTACCATGGATTTTTCTCTTGCTTCAATTACCGTCAAAATACTTGTGATTTTATACAATGGGTCCGGACATCGGTGTCGAAGCCTTGAGAGGGATAAAATACGAAGAACGGAAGTAGAGCCTACCATGGATTTTCTTTTTGCTTCAATTATCGTCAAAATACTTGTGTCCGGTCATCGGTGTTGGAGCCTTTAGGGCGATGGTATGTCAATTTTTATCGACAAATCACCCCTCAAAAGTAGTTGTTCTCCCACTCATCCTAAGACGGTCGTTCCTCATACATCAAGAACTGAGTGGTACAACCGCACATTTATTCCCAGGGTGTCCAAGGCTTGGAATGGACTGCCAGATGATGTATTTATTGGGCCTGCGGATATTGGCCCATTCAAATCCCGCGTTAACAAACTTCCCCTAACATAACCCTTTCACAGCAGCCGCGGTACTCTGGTATTTAGGCTCTGACTGCGCGGTCTGCTCGGTTATATAAAAAAAAACCATAATAAAATGGCAGCCATTTTGTTTTTTGTTTAATTGATGCACGAGTGTTTTACTAATTCAGCCCTAAGTCTAAGTAGAGGTTCTACAAACACAAAATAAGTCTTATTTGATAGCGAAACGTACAGACCATAAGCTAATGGTAAACTTTTTCCAAATTTTATTTCATGTCAGGGCAAAAAATGAAATGAACATAATTACGTAATTTTTTACGGTTTTTTTACAATTTTAGTGTTTCCAAAAAATTTAAGCTGTTAACCTGCATTTTTTTATTTCTAAGCGATAGTACATGGTATTTCCTAAAGAATATACATCTTAGCCCTAAGTAGTTTAGGAGCTATGATCATTTGAATATAATCCTTCATTGTCTAACCGGAAATAGAGAAGGCAATTAAACAAAATACCTAGTGGTCACGACATTTCTTTTGGGAAAAAATGGAGTCAAGTTGATTGACTCAATACTTCCCACACATAATGATCATACATTTTTATTATTTTTCCATTACATGAAGCTATAGTTTGAAATCCGCTTGCAACCAAATCATCGCCCACCCGCCCGCAAAAATACATCCAACACAAAAACTCTCGTAAATAGTTTCTTGCGTCTCCCTCCTTAGAAGCTAGGACGCCACAGTTTTTTATCGTGCATGCTTCAACTTTACGATGCGAAACGATCAGGAGCCTCCAAACCATCTAAAAAACGAAGTTTGAAAGCTGTTTTTATATTTTTAGTTTTTTATTATTGCTGCGCCGCCACTGACATGATTTTTCAAAAACAGACGCGTTTTTCATTCTCACCGCTGCACTAAATTCTGTGTCAGAATTTCATTAAAATCAGTTCAATAATTTTCGCTTTACCCAATATACATAGAACTAAATAAAGCAAAACTCGTATGTATACATCACAAAATTGGTTTCTGCAATAGGCAAGCCAATGAGATGGACCTAAAAAAGTGTAATATGCCGCTATTTCTTCCACAGGTCAATGGACAAACTATTATGAATACAACAAACTTTTTCAGTTTTACGGTTTTACGGTTACTGAGATTACGTGGCTAGAGGAGCACCAAAAGACAGACAGACAGACCGACAGACAGACGGACAAATAGACAGACAGACAGACAGACAGACAGACAGGCAGACAGACAGACAGACCGACAGACAGACAGGTTATATTTGATTGTATTCTGTTGTGTTTGGATCTTTTCTGATGTATTTAGCCATTTTCTGTTGTTTCCAGCTGTTTTCTGCTTGTTTTCCGTTGTTTTGAGCTGTTTTTCGTTCTTTCCTGTTGTATTCGGTTGAATTTGGGAGTTTTCTGTTATGTTTGGATATTTTCTGTTGTATTTAGTTATTTTCTGTTGATTTCAGCTGTTTTCTGCTCGTTTTCTGTTGTTTTGGTCTCCCTTAATCAGGTGACTAATGTTTGTTCCCCACAGTTCTTGCTTACCTACCTCTTCTCCTTTTTTTCTTCAAAATTGTTTAGTTTCTGGGTTCCCAGACCTAATATACACAAGTGCTCTAGGTCCTACGAAAAGCGCTGGCTATCAACAGTAAACAAGATATGGGTACGATATATTTTAGAAAGAATTGGTTCTGGTCGTACACACAGAAAAATCTGTCATTCTGTCAAAGACTTACGCTTGGATTCAATGGGACGTTACACTCAGCATTCCTCAAATACGGTATCGTATGTTTTATCCAATGGGAAGTGTATAGTTGGTAACGAATTATATCGTATTGTCGATTCAACTACAAGATGTCATTGGATTCCAATGAATAATTCAATCGCAGCCTATCGTTGAATCGAATCTGTGTTTGGTAATTGATTCTAAACTACTTTCTTTTCCTTGGACTAACATATTTTATTGCGAGGACAGTTGATCGATTGGTTGGGATGTTTAATTGTGTAATTTTCTATGTAAGTTATAGGGAGCATGATATAAGAATTAGACATAAGCCTGCACCACTTGTTGCATTTTTACCTGAAATAACTGTCTGAACAGTCTAAATACCTACATTTAAATGTGGATGTTAGCTCTTCTGGGCCCCAGTTCCTCAGTAGGTCCTACATTTAATATATAACTAGACACGTTTAAATCACACAATTGCTGATGCAATACGCAAAACCACGAGATGACACAACACGGCTAACACCGAAACAACAAAACGAAACACAACGAAACAACCTCGTCCATGATGGCGGGTTGGCGCCGATAATAACACTAAGGTGAACCCCCTGTTCTCTCTTGTTACGTTCATTGAATCGGCACATCAGTCCCGCCGAATACTGATTATAGTTCAGCGAACAACAAGGCCCATTGAAACAAAATTCATTGTTATCAGATGAATTATCACGAACTGCTGTTTCAGTAATAATTTTTGTACATTGAATAGATTGTATGCTTTGTTTAAATGAAACATAGGGTAAATTTCGAAAACAAAAAGATGTTTTGATTGCATTATATGTTAATAATGGTATTAGAAGGATTATGCATATCGTTAGAACGAATCTAAAATTATTTTGAATTTATTGGCGTACCTGTGATTACTTCGAATATAAGGATTGAATTATTTCAATGACATGGATTTGAAACAACTGTAAATATATTTAAAGCGCTGGAAAAACATCCAAATACTAACAATTAATTGGAAACGCAACAGTATTTTTTTCTGTGTAGGGAGAAAAATATTCGGTAAAACTGAAACAAAATTTACATTGGGTTTTCATCGCACAGGTTTCAACAATAAACAAAACGATTGCCAAAGCTACAGTAGACAGTAATGTAGATTCGCCGCTAAGTAAAACCACTCCATTTATAATAATTTATGTCACTCCGTTCACGACGTCTATCCCATTCAACCGGCAGATAATTGTTTTAAATACACACGCAGCCAAGGGATTATTTATTATGTTTTATAAATGAAGCGTTGACGTGTGGGTGAGATAAGTATCTGGAAGTTGCTAAGCGGTCGCTGTTTGCATTTTGTTGTGGCATTTATGGTGGAGTTTCCATTATGCGCCAGCGCCTGCACAAAAGGGTTTTATAACGCTGATTCTGAATACGTTTACTAGGTCAAACATTAAGGGCGTTTGCAAAAAGGTACAGTGAATAATGTTTGCGAAAATTGGGCATGTGATCAGAGAACTCAAGCTGGTTCAACGTCGGGCAGACAGACTGTTTATCGAACTTTTCGGTGTGCGAGGGCTTCTATTCTTGCGATCAGGCCGATTTCCTATGCTAATAAAAAAAAGGTTAACAAACTTCTCCTAATCTAACCTTTTCATAGCAGCCACGGTACTTTAGTATTTAAGCTTTGCCTTTGGGGCTGCTCAATTGAGAAACGTGGGGTCAAGTTGATTGCCTCAGTACTTCCCACACATAATGGTGATATCATTTTATTATTTTCCCTTTGCATAAAGCTATAGTCCCAGATCCCCTTGCAACCAAGTCATCGCCCGCCTACCCTCAAAAAACAACCAACACAAAAACTCTAGTACATAGTTTTCTTCAATCTCTCCATAGGAACTAGAACGACACAATTTTTATTCTGTAAGCTTCAACTGGATGAAACGAAATGATCAGGAAGCCCTAAATTGCCCAAAAATGAAGTTTAAGTTATTTTTATATTTTTAGTTTTTTTACTATTGCTGCGCCGCCACTGACACGATTTTTAAAATCCATACGTATTTTTCGTCCTCACCACGGTAATAAGACTGTGTTGAAATTTCGTTGAAATCAATTTCAGGTTACACAGTACAGACCGATGTAAAGCAATACTATGTAACATTCAACAGAAAAAAATCCTTAGTGCCCGTAGTAAGCAAGGCAATGTTGCAATGGACCTAAAAAAGTGTATTCTGATTAGATGCTTCTTTAGCAGGTCATTGGTGTGCCTATTATGCTTACAAAAACCTTTTTCAGTTTTGCAATGCTCCACCTCCCAACCACCACAATTTCACCCCCACCAAAAAAAAAAAGAAAATGATCAGGAACCTCGAAAGGTCTAAAAACGAAGTTTGAACTGTTTTTATATTATTAGTTTTGTGATTGTTGCTGCGCCGCCACTGACACGATTTTTAATAACCATACGCATTTTCAATCCTTGGCGCGGTAATAATATTGGGGCAAAGTTCATTAAAATCAATTCCATAATTTCCATGTTACGCAATACAGAACGATCTAAAGCAGTATTCGTATGTATTTGTATTAGAAAATTCTAAGACCCTAGGTTTCTGTAGTAAGCAGGGCAATGATCGGATGCTCCTAAAAAAGGGTATTATGCCGCTAGGACTCTCTTTCACAGGTCAATGGACAGCCTCTTATGAACACCACAAACTTTCAGTCTTACAACCCCCCACCCCCAACCACCCCAATATCACCACCACCAAAAAAAAGTCGAAAATGATAAGGAACTCCTAAAGCGCCTAAAAACAAAGTTCGAGGAATATTACATTTTTTTTTGTTCTTTGCTAATTACTCCGCCGCTAATGCACCGATTTTCAGTTTCAATTTCAATTTCAATTTTAGTATAGCACTATCTGCTAGGAACCCGCAGCATATCAGTACCCTGATTTCATCATAATCCATGCAGCGGTTACTGAGATTACGAGGCTAGAAGAAACACAACAGACAGACCGACGGAAATGAGTGACGTGGATTTTCGTTATACATGGTGGGCCAATAGTGCGTGGACGGAGGATGATGGGCTTACTAAAAGATATTTCAAAAATCTGCCACTTGATCATGGTAGGGACCCTTGATGGCTATAACGTAAAAATATTTTCACTTAAATTTTGACGTTTATACAGGGTGATACATATCAAACTTACATTTTTTAGAATAGAACCCCCTATATATTATTAAATATTTGGATTCCTTGGTCAATTCTAGTGTGACTTTATGTATCACATATGGAACTTTAAGCGAACCGTTTAGGCGTAAATCACCATTTTTGGTATAAGTAGGTATCAGAAGAAAATTGAATATCGCAGCGATTATAAAATTTAGAAAGGCCGTTGCTTTGCAGTACGACTAAGCATGAAATGCGTCACCTTTGACCAGACGCCCAAATTTTAATTCTTTTTGTTCTTTGAGAAACCAGTAGATTAATTAAGGAAACTTCAATCACAGATAACTTGATTTTTTCAAATCGTAATGCCTATTTTGGTTTAAAGAATCAAATGTAAAATTTGATTACCTTTCTAGGGATATAGCATTCTCGATATCAATATTTTTTGGTTTTCATTTTATTTCAAATTTTCAGTCAAATCGGTGTTTTTCAACTTTCCTGCGTGCAAGCAATCTAGCAGGCCATGAAAAATAAACAAAAGCCCGTTGATATGGAAGAAACCAACTAACTTAGTAGAAGGATGCAAACTAACTAGAATAACCAGGCAAGATTATTAAAATTTTTTACAACGCATTAGCTATAACCAGAGACAATAGCGGTAACAAGAACGCTCATTTTTCACAGCCTACTAGCTATTAGCCAATTTCCAAAGTCAGTAAAAAAATATCTAATTAAAGGAAAACTACTAGTGATTGTTGCTGGCAGTAGAATATCTATGTCTTCTGAATAATTTTCCACATTTAATGCTATAAAGAAGTAGCCATTTTCGTAAGTCAAAAGTAATGATACCTCTGACTGGAACCCTTCAAATTCTTCAGTAGGTACTTCTACTTATTATCAAAATGGCGGAAAATGAAACTTGAATCGCAGTCTGTTTAAATTGTAAATGTTTTACAATTTAGTTTGCAAAAAACTACATGAAATAAACACAATTACAACATAGCGTAATTAAAAAATTCTAGCAATTATTTCAATAGATGTTTAGAATGCTCCAGTTGGAGATATCTTGACTTTTGACTTAACTAAACGGAAACGACTAATTTTTTTATCCCATTAAATATGAAACTTAATTTTAAACATGTTAGACTGTAAGCAAAAATCGCTGGTAGTTTTCCTTTTGCTACAAAATTTTTAATCGTTTGGAAAGTTGTCAAGCTCTAGTAGACCTCAATAGCTAGTAGGTTGTGAAAAACAAACACTTCTGTCATAGCTCAGCTACTCATTGACATTAGATATCTTGCCGCTGTTGCATCCGGTTAGAGCTAATATGTTGTAAGGAATTTTCATAATCTTGCCTCGTTGCTCTAGTTAGTTTGCATCTTTCTACTAAGTTAGTTGGTTTCTTCCATATTAACGAGCTTTTGTTTATTTTCCATGGCCTGCTAGGTTGCTTGCACGGAGGAAAATTGAAAAACACCGATTTGACAGAAAATTTGAAATAAAATGAAAACCAAAAAAGATTGGTATCGAGAATGCCATATCATTAGAAAGGTAATCAAATTTTACACTTGATTTTTTAAACCAAAATAGGCATTCCCATTTGAAAAAATCAAGTTATCTGTGATTGAGGTTTCCTTAATTAATCTACGGATTTCTCCAAGTACAGTAAAGAATTCAAATTAAGCCGTCTGACCTAAAGTGACGCATTTCATGCTTAGTTGTTCCGCAAAGTCACGGCGTTCTAAGTTTTATAATCCCTGCGATATTCAATTTTTTCCGGATACCTACTTATACAAAAAATGGTGATTTGCGCCTAAACGGTTCGTTTAAAAATCCATGTGTGATACATAAAGTCACACTAGAATTGACCAAGGAGTCCAAATATGCAATAATATATAGGGGGTTCCGTTCTAAAAAATATAAGTTTAATATGAATCACCCAGTATAAACGTCAAAATTTAAGTGAAATTATTTTTATTTTATAGCCCTCAAGGCTCCCTACCATAATCAAGTGACAGATTTCTAAAATTTATTTTAGTAAGCCCATAATCTTCCGTCCACGCACTATTGGCCCACCCTGTATAGACATCATAAAACTCCCAAAAAGCCCATTATCTCAAAATCGAAAATATTCGCGACCACAATACGGTGTGGGAAGTAAAAATTACGTGAATTTATTTATTAACGAATAAGGTTCGTTCCTGAAACATTGAAATTACATACACGGTAAGCCTGGGAAAAAATGAAAAAAAAAACATACATGAACGAAAGCTGTTTAACTAAATTGACCAATTACAACAACAAGGAGCTAGCTGCTTGGGCGGTTTGTATGTACACATACGAGATTTAAAATCTCAGTCCGTACTTGTGTAACATGCAGTTGTAACGTCCGGAAGAAACATAATACGTTTGTTATCTTGCCGTAAAGACCTCGTCAGCGACATTGTTTGGTTGTTTGGGTAGACGGTCGACAGTCGACAGGAGAATGTTTGTTTATGAGGCGTTTTAGTGGGTGCAAAATGTAGGAGCGGCAAAGGATGAATGTACTTTTAAGCGAAGTTGCAAAGAGGAAGCCAACTCTTCAACCGTGTAGAGCATGTGTAAGCAAAAACTGGGCAGATAACGCTAAGCGGCACAGTTGCTCTGGAGTGGGAACTTTGAAGACGTGATGGAGGTGGTAATTTATTAAATTAATGGTATATTATTACAAATGAATTTCGATAGATTCTCAGGTACTGTATGGGCAATTTACACGAATATTAATAGATAAAATATATTCACGCCAATTGCTCGATGAAAATGGACTGTACAAATTAAAAGTTGGAAATCGCTTACCGCTATCTCTCGCCACAAATTTGGGTCCAAAATTGCTATGCAACAAATGGCGAAAAGGAAATAAAGGAAGGGTAAAAAATATAAAATAATAAGGATTATACCACCTGTTGGTCAACCACGCACTATAGCGACGCGCTTATAAAGTTGAACTATATAAATATCTGATTTATAACCGAATAGCTGTGCCGTTCAACTTCCGATGTCTGACTCTGACCTCTACCAAAATTGAATTGTTATATCCTTTCAGAGGTGCGATATTGCCAGACTTTTCGGTACAAATTTCTCAAAAAATAAAATATTATTAACACTTAAAAAAGCCAAAACAGATACGTTAAATTTAACTTGTTCAAATCGCAAAATTTCGAATACCAACTCAAAGTAAACAGGAAACTGTTGAATTTTCAACGAACCTTACTGCAAGTAAGTGTATTCTATTTAGTAGATGGATAGATAGTAATTGCACTTTATTTCAATCAGACTTGTCCTCCTATACTTGATCTTCCATAGATCTTCAGGTTTACCTAAACAGTTGAAAATCTTTATTGGGCTTCTTTCACAATGCAACCTCGGGTTATGGATAATTTGAGGGCGCTGGTTAGAAATTTGGTCCCCGTTGTGAGCTTCAGTCTCCTTTAACAAAAATCAAAATCTAAGAAATTGGAAATCTATATTTGGCTTTCTATTATGATAAAACTTCGTCTTTTGGATAATCTATGGATGCTGATTACAAATGCAGTCGCAGTATCAGGTTTCAGTATCGTTAAACAAAAATCAAAAATTTCAGATCATTCAGATAGGTTTACCTAAAAAATGGAAATTCTTTATTTAGTTTTCTATTAAGATGAAACCCCATGTTTTGGATAATTTGAGAGTGCTGATTATAAATCCGGTCGTGCTTTTAAGTTTCACTCACTGCTTCAGTATCAGTAGTGGCAACATATAGATATTGGGAAGCAGTGCCTTAAAAAAGTTCCCCATCTATCTACCAAAGCCGGTACCTGAGCGTTTGATCTGAGGAACCGAGTACTGTTTATATGACCCGTTTAAAAGCATCAGGTATAGGAACCTGCGGGATACGACAACAAACAGACTGTTTTTTGTGAAACACTCATTTAACACTCCCGACCGTATCCCGCAGGTTCCTATACCTGATGCTTTTAAACGGGTCACATAAACAGTACTCGGTTCCTCAGATTAAAGGCTCAGGTACCGGCTTTGGTAGATAGATGGTGAACCAATACTTTTTTAAAGTACTGCTTCCCAATATCTATATGTTGCTACTACTAGTACGAGTTTTGCCAGCTAGGCACTAACAGGCAATTTCATTTATTCATCTGAGACCTAAATCACACTGACGAGCTTTAATAAAAGCGAAATGACGTCGTCTATGATTGGTTTTCGGATGAATGAATGAAATTGCTACTCTTTAATTAAGTTTCAGTATCGTTAGGCGAAAATCAAAAAAATCAGATCAGCTCTCTATTAAAACGAAACCTCGGGTTTTGGGTAACTTGAGAGAGCGAATTAGAAATTCGGTCACAGTTTCAGTATCGTTGAACGAAAATCAAAGATTCCAGATCCTTTAGATCTTCAGGTTTACCTAAAAAATTAAAAATCTTTATATGGCTTTCTATTTAAATGAACCCTTCTGTTTTGGATAATTTGAGGTGCTGACTACAAATTCGGTCCGAGCTTCAATCTCCTTGGACCAAAATCAAAAATTTCAGGTCCTTCAGAGCTTCACGTTTAAAACCTAAAACATTGAAAATCACTATTTGTCTTTCTATTGAGACAAAACCTCGTGTTTTTAATAATTTGAGGGTGCTGATTACAAATCCGGTCACCGTTTTAAATTTCAGTCTCGTTTGACGAAAATAAAAAATTTCAGATCCTTCAGATCCTCAGGTTCAGGTACCTACCTAAAAAATTGAAAAACGTTTATTTGACTTTCTATTAATATGAAACCTCGTGTTTTGAATAACTTGAGGGTGCTGATTACAAATCTGGTTGTTGTTTTCAGTTTCAGTCTCGTTTGGCAAAATTCAAAAATTTCAGATCTTTCAATCTTCAAGTCAAAAATTTAAAAGATTTATTTGGCTTTCTATTAAGCTGAAACTTCCGGTTTCGGATAATTTTAGGGTGCTTATTACAAATCGGGTTGTAGTTTTAAGTTTCAGTTTGTTTAAACTGCGTCTACATTTTTACAATCAGCAAAATTCGTTTCGGGTATGAAAAAGCGTGGCGAGCGTGTAGCGTGTATGATTATTATGGCTACGATTCACTTTAGAGTACAGCCGCTAGATGGCGCCCCTATATGTCAATCAAAAGGGCTCGAGGTGGGGAGCAATAATGTCAATGGGCACAACACCCGGAAACGAAGGACAAAAAAGTTATGGAGGAAACAATTTCCCATGTTAAGTATACGGGAATTTTTCGAAAATTTTAGACCACAGCCGCTAGGTGGTGCCCCTATATGTCAATCGACAGCGCTCGACGTGGGGAGCAATAATGTCCATAGGCACAACACCCGGAAACGAAAGACAAAAGAGTTATGGAGGAAACAATTTCCCATGTTAAGTATATGGGAATTTTTCTTTCTCGTTAAAAGTGAATGAAATCTTCCACGTAGGTTAGGTTAGGTTAGGTTATGCTGACTAGTCAGCTTTATGACTATTTGTTGCATATGCTAATAGATGGCGCGACTGCTGACTTCGCCTCGCATTTTGATTGGTTGGAGGAATCGAAACAAGATACGCCATTTCGCGTTTTCCCTCAGTTTTCATCTAGACTTTGTGTGTGTGTTTGTTTTTAAATTGTATTTTATTTTCGTTCAATGGAGGAGCTAATGAAAGCTGTTCGTCAAGAGTTCGACTTGACCAAACTTTGATTGTTCTTGCTTTTTTCTTACTTAATAAATCAAATAAACATGTTCCTTTTGATTCCAATGACTTTTAATGAGAAAAAAAAGTTTCGAAAAATTCCCAAATTGTTTCCTGCATAAATTTTTTGTCTTTCGTTTCCAGGTGTTGTGCCGATGGACATTATTGCTCCCCACCTCGAGCCCTTTCGGTTGACATATAGGGGCGCCACCTAGCGTCTGTACCCTAAAATTTTCGAAAAATTCCCATATACTTAACATGGAAAATTGTTTCCTCCATAACTTTTTTGTCTTTCGTTTCCGGGTATTGTGCCCAGGGACATTATTGCTCCCCACCTCGAGCCCTTTCGATTGACATATAGGGGCGCCACCTAGCGGTTGTACCCTAAAGTAAATCCTTACCATTATTATTACTTGTATTACCATTGATTAACATATTTATACGTATAAATATGTTAATCAATGGTATTACTAAGCATGGGAAAAACTACAAAACCGTTCCTGAGCTGCAATGGGTTGCTTTACGCTATAAAAATAGCAATTTTTTACAGTTTATTACCCATTATAGCTTTTATTACTCATTTATTATAGCTGCTAGGGATACTGTAAATTCATTAGACTTCCCCTTCTCGAGTCGTTACACTATTTTATCTGCACTTAAAGAAGGAAGGTATTAATCTAGGGAAAATTCCCTTATCTCGTTTAATGACTTACCGGTTTTATAACTAAAGTAGAAATTTATGTGTGCCGTAGTTAGCGAAAACTGCTGAGATGATCATATCTCGTAAATAGTGTACTTCCTATATAATTGCCGCTTTAACTTTATATGCTAGTTATAAAGATAATAATTATACAGGGTGCTTGCCGGAGGGTTGACCAAACTTCGTGTGTATAGATAAGCCCATTTCTAAGATTTCATTAAGAAAGAAAATTTAAATCGAAAAATATGTGTTTTCAAACAACGAATTTTGTCAATTTTCGGGTGATTTAGACATGTAAAGGTCGTTGTTTAGTTTGTACTTTACACCTATGTGTTTATGTGACTTGTGTTGTGGAAGACACTGAGTTAATGTAGCTAAAAAATTCTTGACACTTTTTGTTTGAGGATCGCATTTGAGAGTCTGTGCATCACTGCTCTCAGTATGCAGTTTTGTAGACGATGTGCATATAACCCTTGACCATACAGTGAAAATTTGCATATATTGTGCATGGTTACTCCGTTTGTATGGTGGATAAGGTATATGTACGTGTCACAGCACAACACAAGTCCAGACGTACGTTTTTTGAGTCTGTCCCTCGCGTATTTTTTTCAGTTTTCGAAAAAAAGTTACTTGAAGTTGAAGTTGTTTATTTTAATAACATCTATAGACAGTTTAAACGAAGAATCAAATTATGACTCACCCTGTATATATACATTATATATGTATTATGAAAAGAGAAGCCACGCAAAATTTCCCGCTGGGGGAGGGGGCGTTAAGTATCTTGCGGGGGGCCCCGAACAGGAAATTGGGTCCCATTGCTTGGCACCCCATGATCCCCTGACTTGGCACCACTGGATGTTCATCTATGTAGACGTGCAAAAGAACTTGGTTCTAAGAATTGATGCAGCATTTGTGACAAAGAGAGAAGAGGAGAGAGGAGATGCGGGTCAATTTATGAGACCCTCTGGTCAAGCTTGCTACTTATGGTCTATGCCAGTGGCTGCATAGCTTTTGAGCGACCGATCTCTGTTTGCTGAAGGATATTCATCAGACGTATTCTCAATAAACGCCGGTGTTATTCAGGGGTCTGTCCTATGAGAAACAGTGTAGGAACACTGTTTCTGCTGTACATCAACGAGCTGCTGGAAATAACATTCGATCCAATCTACAGCTTCGCAGACGACAGTACATTGATATCGTGCATGGAATCAGGCAAGCCACTATCATCCCAGGAGACGATACGTCGGCGACAGCAACATGCCTTACAGATTAACGTAGATATCAAAACCATTATCAAGTGGGATTAGTAAATAGGGGATAGTTTAACCTACAGAAAACTCAGGCAACTACACAGACAAGTCTCATGTTAGCTTAACAGCTGTGAAAATGGAGGGTCACCTAATAGTCAAGCTTTTGGGGATCAACATCAACCATAAGATGTCCTGACACGACCACGTCGTCAGTATTGCTAAAATAGCATCCCAGAAGCTTGGAGTTTTGTTCCTCTGCAGGAAGTTGTATACACTAGAGCAACTACTGCTTCTCTACAAGGCACAGATCTGACCATCGTTGGAGTATTGCTGCCATGTATGGACCTGACGGACTTACAAACTGATATTACGACACAAGAGCACCGTGCATTAACAAAAACAAGTAGAGTCACTCGCTGTGCCGACTTTAATGTGAGTCTCACAAATGCGAGCCCCCTGGAATTCGGAGGGGATCCTTTCGTGCAATCTCGTCTACTTACGGGGAATCCGATTGTGGGATATTGTCGACGTCAACGGTCGACATTCACTATACTTATACGGGGGTCAATAGAAATGAATTCTATAGTATAGATAGAATATAATCTATTATTCAATAAACCATTCAACACAATAACTGCAGATGCAGCTACTGGGTGGCAAATAGCTCAAGGAGTATTATGGATCATGTTTTGTCAGATAGATGTAGTAATTTGCAATGTACGATTCAAGATTCAAGTAGTAAGTAACAGTAACAGTCTGATCATTCATAATTTGTTGTCAATAACCTTAGGTGTAAACATAAAAGTACTTGCGACCAAATATAGAAAAGAAGTAAACAGAATAGTTCATAAAAAATTCATCTCAAAATTTGAAAAGAATATTCAAACTACAGAAGTTCAATCATTCCAGGAACTAATTGACTTAATCACTTCTTGTAAAAAAAATTCGGGGTTCAAAAAGACGTAATATACGTGAAAATAACGACTGTATAAATCAAGAAATTCTCGAAATGATTGAAAACCGAGTCAAAATTTATAAACAAAAAGTTAAAGAACCAGGAAACACGAATTTGGAAAATGAATTTAAAAAACTTAAGAATCAAGTCAATAATAAAATCAAAGTATTAAAAACAAATATTTAAAATTCAATGAGAATAAGTAGGCACAAATATAAAAAACAATGGGGCCATATACAGAGCATGTCGCCGGCGTTTTTTGTGAAATACGCGCAAAACGCTCAATAACACACAAAACCCAACTTATTTAGGCACCCTGGTAGATCCGACCGATTGTATCCCGTGCACCGTGTCGCGTGTTAGGAGGATTAGGCGGACTGACCCTGTAAACCACAGCTATTAGCGTTCGGCTACTGCTCGAGATCGCCGGGCGCGGGAATCCGCCAGCTTGCGTAGTATCCGAGAGCACAGCTGGAAAGACCACATTGGGGGCGGAGCTTAGAGTGACCCTACTTGACTTTGTTAATGTACGGTGACAAGAGCTAATATCCCACGGACCGCTCTGATAATTATAAATGACTTGACTTGACAATGTAATTAATGAATGAAGCGCGACGAACCCCACATTGCTTGCAACGACCCCGCAGCGCAGCAGAGTACGCCCATGATCCCTCATATGCATGTTGAATTTTAATGCGTATAATGACTCGCATCGGGGTTGATGGATTTAGCAAGATTTCCAAATAAGCGACAGGGCATTAATAAATTCGGGAGTCAAATTAATTTTTTATAGTTGCTAAACTCAAATGTGTAATTCATTGGCATATTTATGATGCATCTGATTGAAACTGCCCAGTCAATTTTTTATGTATTCATCCTTTGAATTGCGGTCATAATCAGCATGTCGACTTTTTGCCGATTTAATAGCTGGCCCCCTGTGATGCCGACTTATTAATCGTAATGATTCATGGACTTCGGATTTATATTGCTAACAGTTATCGTCATCGTCAAAAGCCATAGACTTTAATGGGTTTCGTATTTTTGTCCACTTGTTTGCTTATAATTTTATGGTTTGTTTATATACGATTTTTATTTTAAACAAATAATCTTATTTTGTTTTTTAATTTCAATAAACATCGCTTGTTTGTACAGGGTGGTGATGTAACGAATATTCGCATTCGCATTGGCTGATATTCGCATATTCGCATTTCTTAAATTTGTTAATTTTAAACTCGAAGTCACATTATCAATCTACTCTTTATCTTGAGCAGTAGGCTAACAATTGAATTTTCATAAAAACCAAACGGAACGCACTTCGTTTGAATAGAAGGGCCACCAACGTCACCAGGCTATAGACAAATGGCGCCGAATTTCAAAATTTGGCGCCACTTTTTGATCAAGAACTAAGCGCCGGTGCGCACTTGTGACTGTTTACCGTCCTGCGCCGGCGCCGCAAATAGCGGGAATGAAGGTTTTTGATTTTTTAGGTAAACCTGAAGATCTGAAATGTCTGAAATTTTGCATTTTCATTAAACGGGACTCAAATTGCCACCTAATTTGTAACTAGTACCTTCAAATTATCCAAAATACGAGGCTCCATCTTAATAAAACTAAATAAAGAATTTCGATTTTTTACGCAAACCTGAGGATTTGAATAATCTGAAATTTTTCATTTCCATCAAACGAGGCCGAAACTCAAAACTGCTACTGGATTTGTATTCAGCATCCTCAAATTATCCAAAATACGAGGTTCCATCTTAATAGAAAGCCAAATAAAGATTTTTTACTTTTTTAGGCAATCATGAAGATCTGAAATACCCGTAGGTACATATCTGAAACTTATCACTTTCATCAAACGAGACTGAAACTCAAAACTACGACCGGATTTGTGATGAATATCCTCAAATTACTCAAAACACGAGGTTTCATCTTAATAGAAAACCAAATAAAAATTTTCGATTTTTTAGGCAAACTTGAGAATCTGAAATTTTTCATTTTCACCAACCGAGGCTGAAACTCATAACAGCAACCGGATTTGTAATCACCACCCTCAAATTATCCAAAATACGATATTTCATCTTAATAGAAAGCTAAATAAAGATTTTCGATATTTTAGGCAAACCTGAGGATCTGAAAAATCGCAAATTTATCATTTTCATCAAACGAAACTGAAACTCAAAACTGCGACCGGATTTGTAATCAGTACCCTCAAGTTATCCAAAACACGAGGTTTCATATTAATAGAAAGCCAAATAAAGATTTTTGATTTTTAGCCAAATCTGAAGATCTGAAATATCTGAAATTTATTATTTTCATCAAACGAGACTGCAACTCAAAAATGCGACCAGATTTGTAATCAGTATCCTCAAATTATGCAAAACATGGGGTTTCACCTTGATAGAAAGCCAACTAAAGATTTTTTGTTTTTTAGGGAAACTTGGAAGATCTGATATATCTGAAATTTTTGACCTTCACCAACCGGGACTGATACTCAAAGCGCGACCCGGATTTGTATTCAGCAGCCCCAAATTATCCAAAACACGAGGTTTCAGCTTAATAGAAAGCCAAATAAAGATTTTCGATTTTTTTGGGCAAACTTGAGGATCTGAAAAATCATTAAATTTTTCATTTTCATCAAACGAGACTGAAACTAAAAACTGCAACCGGATTTGTAATAGCACCCTCAAATTATCCAAAACATGACGTTTCATTTCAACAGAAAGCCAAATAATAAGGATTTTCGATTTTTAGGCAAACCTTAGGACCTCAAAGTTCTGAAATTATTGATTCTCATAGCGCGAGACTGAGACTCAAAAATTATGACTGCATTTATAATCATTACCCTCATATCATCGAACAATCCAGAAAGTTTTGAAAATTCCGATAATTTTGAGGACGAGGACTATTTGAAATGTTTGTAAAATTTGAAGCACACTGAAGAATATGTGTATTGTACTGGCATATGGTTAATCAACATCAATCTTAAGCTAGTCTTGTAACTTAAATTATGTAAGTAATATGTATATAAAAGTAGAGCTATTGTGCAACAAATTCGGTGTCTGTACTGTATCTTGTTTGCGCACTGCAGATATTGTCACGGTTTTATTTAAAATGTGATTCAGTTTCGAAACTCCACAAATCCGGCCTAAACTGAATTTAATTAATAACTGTAATGCTCGGAAATGCGGTAATGTATGCGGACTCACACGTTTTCGGCAGCGCTAGTGATGCGTTTATCTTTATATACGTATAGTGTACTCTAGTTTTAAAGTGTCTTAAAATATGCCATGTGCCAATGAAGCTTCGCGTAATGGCCCCATGTAGCTAAACAATATACAGCTTTGCAATGTATGTGAAAATATATCAGTATACAACGACACCTATGTTGTAACTCACTTCTAAGGAGAAGAATTTTATAACACACAAAATGAGACAAGAAAGCTTTATCTTAAATATGCTTTCGCTCAAGTAGGCTGTGATAACATCACTAAAGCTACCAAAATATCGCTGGTTCAGTCTCTTGTGTTCTCCATATTTTTGTATGCCTCGGAAACTTGGACTGTTAAAAAGACAGATCGAGCTCTCATAGATGCTTCTGAAATGTGGACGTGGAGGAAAATGCTGAGAGTTCCTTATACCGCCCATTGAACTAACGTTCCCATACTGGATGAGCTCGGTAATCCAAAGAAACTACCTCTATTGTGTCGACGAGAATGCTTACATTCTTCGGACATATTCACAGAGCGATAATATGGAAAAACGTGTAGTTCAGGGCCATGCCCCGAGTGGGCGGTGCCGTGGCTGATCCCCTACACGCTGGGTGGATACGACGAAAGAGTTGCTGGATATGAGTAGCAAGAGCGCCACTGAACTGACAGTTATGTCGCGAAAGATGGCGAGCTATAGTTATCAAATCTATTATTAATATTCGTGAGCGTCGGCAGGTCCGACTTAATGCATTTTACGAGTTCACAACATGTCTGCTAAGACATTGTGACTATGATGATGAGGCTTTGATTCAATGTTAACGACTAGGTACAAAATGATCAACCGATTGATATAAAATAAATTTCTAACAATGTCAATTTGTCTTACAGTATCACTCAAAATATTATTCATGAAAATTTAGAGTACCGACCGACTGCGCAAGATTTTCTTTATAACTGAGCAGACCGCGTAGGCAGAGCCTATAAATACTGCAGTACCGCGTCTTCTGTGAAAAGGTTATTTCAGAGGAAGTTTGTTAACCCGGGATTTGAATAGGCCAACACCCTCAGGTCCAATAACTGTATCTCTTGGCAGTCCATTTCAAGCGTTGGACACCCTGGGAATCAATGTTCCATCGTACCGCTCGGTTCTTGAAGAACGAAGAACGACCGCGTTAGGATAAGATGCAGCAGTCGCGCGGGTGCATCTGATATGATCGGTGAGCGGTGAAACTATAGAGGAAGCTCAGAGGAGCAGATTCCGTTTGAACACCGGTGGAAGAGTGGGAGGTCACCAACCTCATGCTGGTGAGAAATCGGCTGGAGGGGCGCGTTAGAGATGGGTTCCCAGCTATGAGTGCAATACTCTAGGCCAGGTCTTATCTGGGCTTCATATAGCGTGAGTAGGTTAGTTCGGTGAGAAATAGCTTCTGGCTCTGAATAGGTATCCAAGCTTTTTACCAGCATCTGTTGCAATTGACGCAACGCGTTTGTGCCAGTTCAAATTTTCTATAATGTTGACTCCTAAGAGCTTGAATAAGTTACTCAGTTCATAGGAACTAGGTGCTGGCTTGAGCACCTCTTATTTGATAGCGTGCAGTACTGGGTCTTGGAAGCATTAAATTTTGTCATATTCCTGAGCCCCAAGGACTCCAAGCAGTATTGGTATCCAAATTCTTCGAAAGCGAAGCAGCTGCTGCCAGTCTTCTTTAAGCTCGACCACAGAGATCGGTCTATTGCTCATGATGCCAGCATGTAACGCACTGTCATCCGCAATTACGCTTGGTCGGATTTTAATACTTTCTTTATTAGTTTTCATAACCGTAATAAACATTTTTTGGCTACATTCTAGGCAAACTGGTTTGGAACACTGAACACAACCATAATTAGTCTACCTCATCTTTGCAGAGTTTTAGGCAATTTGGCATCTGGTATATCAACGCAATCTAGAGTTAGAGTTGCCACTTCCTTGCTGAAGTAGTTTTCAGTACTCAGTCTTTGTTTGGTTTGGTCTGTCAAACCTGCAGAATTTTAAATACAGCAGCACTAGGCTTCGCTCTCGTAGCGTATCAAGGCCAGAATGGTCTGAGCATAGTTTTTCTTCATGCCAGGAAGGCCTCTGCATCGGCAAGTCGCTCGGAATTACAATTTTTCCAGAGCGAGCAAAATAATTTTGATAAAGGTCTCGTGGACCACTGTTTCGGGTTAAAGGTCTCCAAAGATAAGGTTAAAAGGTCCAAAGGTAAGGTCCAAAGGTCACCATAAAAATGAATTTCGCATTTCCAAGCTCCTGGCGTCACCATTAACCTTACAGTACATGACGTCTGCTTGCGATATGGGCTGAACATGAATATAAATAAAACAAAATTTCTAGTTTTTACCAAGACAAATTATATTCATCCTGACTTGAGGGCATCTAGCCAAGTAATAGAGAGAATATATAAATACAAATATTTCGGAATAATTATCAACTGTAATAATGACTCATATGTAGAAATAAAAACAAGGATAGAAATCGCCCGGAATGCCTTCATAAAAATGAAACAGTTTTTCTGTAGTAAGTCACTGAGCAAGGAACTCAAGATTCGTATGCCGAGATGCTATGTGTTCTCCATCATGTTATATGGTATAGAGGCAGCCACACTAACAGAAACCATGATGCAACGAATAGAAGCTTTTGAAATGTGGCTTTATAGGCGAATATTGAGAATATCGTACATAGATCATGTTACCAACGAGGAAGTTTTAAGACAGCTCTCCAAGACGAAAGAATTGGTCACAGAAATTAAAATAAGAAAATTATAATACCTGGGCCATATAATGAGAGGTGGAAGATATCAAATTCTCCGTGTCATTATGCAAGGAAAAATTGATGGCAAACGCAATGCAGGAAGAAGACGCACCTCGTGGCTTCGTAACTTGAGGGAGTGGTACAACTGCTCCACAATACAATTATTCAGAGCCGCGGTTAATAAATTGAAAATTGTCATGATGGTCGCCAACCATTGTAAGAAGATGGCACCCTAAGAAGAAGAATGATTCAAAAAGAAAATTGAAGAAGAAAGCTTGCGCTTTGTCACCTATTTGGCCTTTTTGATATCGTGTTTGGTTGTTAAATTACAAACAATTGAAGAATGTATGATTTTGCATTGCGAGTTTTTTGCACACTAAAAAACTTTTTTAAGGAAATCACAAATAGTTGTCATTCGTCAAGTTCTTAACTGTCGCCTTCTGAAATACTGTGTATGTAATTTGAAAAACAAGTGAGTTCTGTTCGAAATGGGAATCCGTGTTTTAACGTGGCAAATACGTACTATGTATAACTGTGTATAACCAGGCCCCTTAAGGGTTAATGTCAAGTGACTGTAACACCTTCCGGACTATTTTTGCTCTGTTCTATTCTATTTCAGCCAACTTGAAATGCAACTTTTGCTTATGTCTAGTACGAAATTCTTCCCAGAACCGGAAAATGTTGCTTCTCTAAAAATATTCGCGCAGCTCTCGTTATCATTTATGCCCCGACCGTGCCAGTTGCGGAATGCTACATGCATAAAACCCACCGACATCATGCTGTTCCGTGTCGGTTCCGCAATTTCATATGCGAAATGCCGCTGTGTCTTATTATCATAATTGTCGCTATATGTGGCGCTAATAAATAAATTGAAATGTATGCGAGATTTTTTGTTGTTCGGGTTCATGCCTGGCCGCGGTTTATTTGCACAAAGGAAATTTCATTATCCCTGCTTACCGTTCAGCGAGTTCACGATTCGGTGTACGTTTGCGTTTGTCATAAGAAATAAGCGCACCGTTTACAATTGCCATTTTGCATTTCAATGAACAATGCGATATAAATGTGCAGACGTATCAACGGTAGGTGGACAAGTCTTTATACACCATTTTACTACCCACGTATGATATGTCTGAGGAAGCCCCTTCGAATATGAAATTAAGTTTACGCCTCACCTTAGTCAAAGTTTACGGAATACATATAAGTTGGATCACTCCGCAAAAATATCAAACGCTTGCCCCTTGCCCCGTCTCCCCGGCACACCGGTAGCAGTGTACCGACGTCAGCCGGGAGATACGGGGCGGCGCAAAGTAGAGGTTGAACGTGTTTAACGCGAAGTGTACATAATGTCTCAAAAATATCGGACTTTGTTGTCTCGGGTTTGTTTGCAGATAATGGATAATATCTATAGAAGTTTGATTTTATCAATTAAATTTATTAACCGATGGAAAATGGCAATCAGATCCATCCTTATTTTGTGGTAAACTTCGGAACGCAAAGGATATAAATACAGGGTGTTTCCCGACGATTAAGACAAGCAATATGTCAAAACTGGGTAGTGGTAGAGAATTATAATTTTGGGGATGTAAATTAGAGCAGATCTTGTGTCTTCCTTTGTCATTGTAATACTCAATGAGGTATTTGTTTTTAGTCACATGACATTTGATTCAAAATTATTAATGGGACACCCTGTACATTTGTGCCTTTCTGTGTTCTTCCCCATAAAACAATTACAACTAACCAGCACACTTGGGGTTAATTCAAGACCTACAGGCACTTAAATGATTCTATCACGCTAAAAGCGTATAGTGAGACAAAATATTAATTCGGTGATCTTACCATACCACCCAGGGACATTCTAAATTATATTTTAGAGCTCTGAAATATTTTTATTGATTACTTATAAGCTGTGGTCTCAAAAATAAGCTAAATAAACGAAACATTAAGGTAAAAATACTACAGCACCTTTGAACCAACTTTTACTTACATATCTACGAAATAGCTACAATATGTGAAATCATTTGAGATTCGTTAGTAATAGTTTTACTAGGTTTAATGTTTGATATCCATTTATGTAACTTAGTGTATTAGCAAAATAAACTTTATATTTGTATGTCTAAATCGGCTGTCAATACCTAGTCTTTCAATGACCCTCGTATATACGTAAAACCCAGGCATTAACAAGTCCCCGCTAAAACACCTTCGTACTTGGGCAAAAACCAACGCAAAAACGAACTGACGCGTGCGGCCGCGGCATCGCTTTGGTGTGAGATCTTCAAGGTGTCGACGGAGAGTGATCC
Source organism: Callosobruchus maculatus (assembly GCA_951848785.1). Classification (NCBI taxonomy): domain Eukaryota; kingdom Metazoa; phylum Arthropoda; class Insecta; order Coleoptera; family Chrysomelidae; genus Callosobruchus; species Callosobruchus maculatus. Next base: position 7,057,314 of record CATOUR010000083.1, read on the forward strand.
AACTTATATGTATTCCGTAAACTTTGCCTTAGTGGACGGAGAACACACTTTAGTCTCTAAAGGTTAACAATTTCAAGTCTTATTTCTAGACGTTCTACAAGAAGAGAGATGTGCTTTACCACCATCTGAAACCTGCAATCGAAAAACATGTTCCGAAATTCGGTAGAAACAGCTAGTTCCCCCCTCCCTCTTTTTCAAGAAAAGCTACAAGATTAGTTAAAGCGAAAAATAAAAACCACATTAAAATACAAAAACATAAATGATTATAATTTGTTCAAGCCTTTGAAGACTTTTTTATGGTCAGCCTCCCGCAAAGGCTGAAAGCCTATGGCGCTCTAAACGCGCTGCGAGAGGACAAATGTCGGCGCACGTTAGATTTGAAACGCTGCAGGTTGTAGCCGTCAAGGAACAGATTTCCTAGCAGCTCATTCGACAACGTCGACGTTCTCCAAAAGAAAGAATGCTGGAGGAGATTGGTTCGGTGAGTTGGGACCTCGACCTGGTAAGAATGAGCTGCTCGCGGAGCCTCTCTAGTGTTCCTCGTTCGGACGGCCTTTGGTGTTATTATCTGGGCTCACTCGATCATCTTTCGTGATAGAATCTCCAAAACAGGGACAGGTCACCCACCCTTCTTCTATGTTCCAGGCTGTGGAGATCCTTTGTGAGGTTAGGCGTATCAATTAGTCTAATTGCTATCTTCTGGATAGTATCCAGAAGCTTTAGAGAGTGATTCTGAGCGCATCCTCATACATGGGAGCGATACTGCGGCGTTGGTCGGATTGTAAAGCCGCAGTAGTTGCTCTGGTGTATACAGCTTCCTACTGCGGAACAAAACTCCAAGTTTCTGGGATGCTGTTTTAGCAATACTGAGGACGTGGTCGTGCCAGGACATGTTATTGTTGATCCCCAAAAGCTTGATGGAGAGTGATTCGACTATGGGGTGATCCTCCATTTCTACAGTTGGTAAAAATTGTTAAATCTGACAGCACTGATGTTAGCGTTTTTGAATTCTGTATGTTCAAAAACCCCCAAGTATTAAATTTCACCTCTCCAGCTGTGGCAGTTTTGGAAATATTCAAGCGTTTCGGTACCGTTTACTGCAAAAGCGATGTTGCCGTATCTCAGTAATTAATAGAAACAAAATTTTAAAATTGCGAGATCTTACTAAATCCGATATGCGCAATTCATTGCAATGAAAATAAGTAGAGGATTCTATTTAAAATAAATTAATAATCGGGGATATTTGTTTAAAAATTTGGAAAAATAATTTATAACTTGGCAACGTCGCAAACGCGAAAAAAAATGTTACAAGGCGAGATAGGGTATTAGTAGATATTTCGATCAAAAATAAAAAATACAGGGTGTTACATTTAAAAAACAAAGTAAAATGACCTTCAATTTGCCGTAATTCAAAATTCTGCCTAAAACACCCTGTAGACACAAATTGCTGGTACATCCAAAATAATATCCACTTAATATTCAAATAACTCGCTGTAGAATATTGTTGAGAAACGTTAAAGGAATATATCAATTTGGACGTATTACTTGCGACCTTGCAAATCCGGAAATTAATAGAAAATAAATTATAACGTGACAACGTCGCAATCGATCCCAAAAATATTTAACGGTTAAATAGAGGTCAATGATGGACACTAGAAGAATTCAAGAAAAAGTTATAGTTCTATATAAAAAAATCAAGTTGATCACTATCCTACTTCCCTGCAACACCCTGTATATTTCAAAATATTTTTAGAATATGCATCTCAAGTAACCAAATAACTTTTCTATTTGACATTTTCTTCTATCAGGTATACCTTGCGAGATATCGAAGAACTACCACACTAACTGGACACCCTGTATATCCTGTGTCTGAGTAGTATAATAAATAAATAAAGTGGCTATAAGTTCGAATTTGGCTTACTGGTGGTCCACACAACCCTACCATTAGTTGGTAACTGCACCACTGACCGTGATAAGTGGCCTGCAATCGTAAATCAAAACTGATTCAAATAGAGCATGTAACTTTTCCGAACTGGAAAAAAGTTCGTTCTGCTCACGGTGCTAATTTCCCAAGCTGCAGCGTAACGAGGATGTTTTCAGTGTTCCAGTCGGCAAATGAAATATGGCGCGCGGAAAATTGCATTAACAACTTTGTTAAACCGGTCGAAAAGAGCACATCTAGAAACTTTGCGCGGCAGGAGAAGCACATATTCTCTGCACCTCGCTGTTGAAATAGGATTACAGTTGTTGACATGCTTCGTGCAGAAGTTGTGAAGAGCCCGGTAGTCATAAATGAACAGATGAACATTTTTTGTTCCTCTATCCATTCTGTCTATAAATCTACTCTCTCTGTGGACTAACAAGGTAGTAGGATACTCATACTGACAGTTCTAACCATCATCATAGTTACAATGTCTTAACAAACATGTTGTGAACTCCTAAGATGCATTAAGTCGGAGCTAGAGTATTGCCGACACGGATATTATCAATAGTTTTAAGAACTGTAGCTCGCCATCGTTCACGATCTACTGTCAGTTCAGTGGCGCTCTTGATACTCATATCCAGTAACTGTTTCGTCGTATCCACCCAGCGTGTAGGGGAACGGCCACGGCGCCGCCCACTCGTAGCGTGACCCTGAACTAGAAGATTCTCCATATTATCGCTTCTGTGTATATGTCCGAAAAATGTAAGCATTCTCGTCGACACAATGGAGGATAGTCTCTTTAGGTTACCGAGCTCATCCAGTATGGTAACGTTAGTTCGATGGGCGGTATAAGGAACTCTCAGCATTCTCCTGCACGTCAACATTTCAAAAGCATTTTAACATTTGAATGAAAATTGTATTATATATTTAACTTTTATATTTTATGCAATGTATCGACTTTTTATTTTCGATTGTTTTTGCCGAGTTAACTTTTTTATGTTAAATGTTAAAATCTTTTAAATTTTAATTGTGTAAAAATTTTAATTTTTTTAAAATTGGTTTGTGAGACTGAATTGTCAACGCTCCTACTAATCGTTTTGGCACTCTATATACTTACTTATATATTTTTCGTCATCGTATGAATTTTAGCCCTGAAGAAGGCGCAAAATAGACGCCGAAGCGTCGGCTCTTTGAGTTAAAACCTCTTGCAATAATTTATCCCAAAATCCGAAGAAACCTTTTCTACTAAAATAACTGGGATAAGAATTACTTTCAACTGGTTTACTTCTCATTATATTGTGCCAGTATCAGCATTGAGCACCTCACGTATTTATTTAATAGGTGCTTAGGGGAGGGTATTTGGACAAATGTAATTTGTTTGTAAATTGAGGATCATCAGGCACATAGCGATAATTCTTTTATTGGGAAAATGGTCGATATTACACTCAAAGAGCGATTAGTCGACTACTTTGAACAAAAGTCTTGGTTCAATAGTACTCAATATGGCTTGAGCAAGCATTTCTCTACTATGAGAGCTTTGTTAGATCTAGTGGAAATAGTAGTTGATTTTTAGTGTTTTGATTATAGCTGCGCCGCCACTGATACGGTTTCTAAAAAACGAAGTCAAGTTGATCGATTCATCACTTCCCACACATTACGGTGATACCAGTTTGTAATTTCTCATAGCATGAAGCTATAGTCGGAGATCCCAAAATATAGGTCTTTTTTCCACAGGTCAATCGATAGCCTATTATGAATACAACACATGTTTCTGTTTTACAACCCCTCAGCTCCTAAACCACCCCAATTTTATCCCAAAAAAATGATCAGGGTCCCTTAAATCGCCTAAAAGAGAATTTTGAGCAGTTTTTATATTTTTTGTAGTTTGATCATTGCTGGGACGCCACTGACTCAATTTCTAAAAACCATACGCATTTTCCATCCTCGCCACATTAGTAATACTGTGTCAAAACGTCATTTAAAGCCATTCAATAATTTCTACGTTACACAAAGCAGAACGACCTAGAGCAGTATATTCGTATGTACAAACATCAGAGAATTCTAAGTACTTTAGTTTTTGTAATAGGCAAGACAACGTTCGAATGGTCCTAAAAAAGTGTATTATACCGCTATAAGTCTTTTTTCACAGATCAGTAGACAGCCTATTATGAATACAACAGATTTTTCAGTTTTGCAACCCTCACCTTCCAACCACCTCCAATTCCACCCCCACCCAAAAAAAGTAGAAAATAATCAAGAACTTCTAAAACGCTTAAAAACGTGTTTGAAGAATATTTAGTTTTTTTGGTATTTGCTAATTACTCCGCCGCCTATGCACAGATTTTCAAAGTTAAGCAGCATTACCTACTACGACCACACAGCATATTGGTACCCAAATTTCATCACAATCCATGCAGCAGTTACTGAGATAACGAGGCTAGAAAAACGCCAACGGACAGACAGACCGATAGACAAACTGACAGACAGTCCTACAGACAATCCGACAGACAGATCGACGGAAATGAGTGACGTGATTTTTCGTTATGCATATACAGGGTTATTCACGTTATTCGACACGGAGCATTATGGCTAAAGTATTTGATAAAAAAGAAAATAATAATTTGGGATGGATAGAGACCCATAAAGGCTACATTTTAAAAATATTTTCATGTTATACAGGGTGTCCCAAAAGCACGAAATGTATCAAAGTTACGTTTTTTTAAATAGAATACCCCATATATTATTGCATATTCAGATTCCCTGATGAATTCTATTGTGACATGTATCATACATGGGACTTAAAGCGAACCGTTTAGGTGTAAATCACCATTTTCGGTATAAGTAGATATCAGGAAAAAATTGAATATCGCAGAGATTATAAAATTTGGAAGGCTGTGACTTTGCCGTATTACTAAGCATAAGATGCGTCAGCTTTGATGAGACTGTCAAATTTAAATTACGTTTATGCTTGGAGAAATCGGTCGATGAATTAAGGAAACTTCGATCAACGATAACTTGATTTTTTCAAATGGGAATGGCTAATTTTTTTTATACGGTTAACAGTAGAATTTGATAACCTTTCTAATGATATAAGGTTGTGCATATCAATCTCTGGTAGTTTTCATTTAATTTTAAATTTTGAAACAAATCGGCGTTTTTCAATTTGCCTACCTATAACCAACGTAGCAGGCCATAAAATATAAACAAAAACCTGTTCAGGTAGAAGAAAACAACTAACTTAGCTGAAAAATACAGACTAACTAGACGAAAGGGACAAGATTATAAAAATTACTCACAACAAACAAAGTCTAACCAGAAACAACGGCGGTAACATATCTTTGGTCAAAGAGAAGCTGGAGTATGGCAGAAATGGGTTTTTTCATGGCCTGCTAGCTACTGCAATGTACTAGTGATTGGCAATTTCCAAAACCATTAAAAATTTTGAAATAAAGAAAAAACTACTAGGGAATGTTGTAAGCAGTTTATTATTTTCATAATAAAATTTCACATTTAATGATATAAAAAGGTATGCAATTATGTCAAAACTCAAGTCAAAAGTACCTCTGACTGGAGTTCTGAAAATTCTTCAGCACCTATTAGCAAGGTCGCAGAAAATGAAGAATGAATTAAAATTTGTTCAAATTATAAAGCATAACTTAAATGGCAGAAAATTTAAATCTGATTTGTTAGTATTCCTTTTTTGCAATATTGCTAATAGATATTGAAAAATAGAAGGGCTCCAGTCAGAGGTATCGACTTCGACACAAATTCTGTTTCATATGAGGGTTTTTGATTGCCTTGAAAATTTTTAACCTCTAGTAAATTGCAGTAAAAATATCTATTACTGCCATACTCCAGCTTTTCTTTGACCTTAGAGATGTGATCGCAGTTGTTTCTGGGAGAGTTGATTTGTTGTAAGGAATTTTTATAATCTTGTCCATTTAGTCTAGTTAGTGTGTATTTTTCAGCTAAGTTAGTTGTTTTCTTCTAGCTGGACAGATTTTTGTTTATATTTCATGGCCTGCTACATTGCTTATAGGTAGGAAAATTGAAAATCGCCGATTTGTTTGAAAATTTAAAATTAAATGAAAACTACGAGAGGTTGATATTCTCAACCTTATATCGTTAAAAAGCTTATCAAATTCTACGTTTAACCGTATAAAAAAAATTAGGCATTCCTATTTGAAAAAATCAAGTTATCGCTGATAGAAGTTTCCTTAATTCATCGACCGATTTCTCCAAGCATAAACGTAATTTAGATTTGGCAGTCTCGTCAAAGCTGACGCATTTTATGCTTAGTTATACGGCAAAGTCACAGCCTTCCATATTTTGTAATCTCTGCGATATTCAATTTTTTCCTGATATCTACTTATACCGAAAATGGTGATTTACATCTTAACGATTCGCTTTAGGTACCATATATGATACATAAAGTCACACTAGAAATCACCAAGGAATCTGAATATGCAATAATATATGGGGTGTTCCATTTAAAAAAATATAAATTTGATACATTTCGTGTTTTTGGGACACCCTGTATAACATGAAAATATTTTTAAAATGTAGCCTTTATGGGTCTCTATCCATCCCAAATTATTATTTTCTTTTTTATCAAATACTTTAGCCATAATGCTCCGTGTCGAATAGCGTGAATAACCCTGTATATCATAAGACGCCCAAAGATCGACATCAAAATCGAAATTTTTCACACCTATCGGTGTGGGAAGTAACAACAATAAAGGGGTAAAGCTTCGGTATTTGAAACTCCATCAAGGCAAGGATTAGACATTGACATTTCATACTCTGTCGCCAAATAATCAAGTTCAAGAAACCATTTCCTTTGAGTACAGCACTCCTAATATTGCTGAGTATATTTGCGTAACTGCATCTCTGTATCTCGACAACTGCTGGAGAGCTTTATATCACAAATATAAATTCAAATAAAACTTATGTTTCTCGACTTTACGACCATTTCTACGACTGTGCGTACAGACGTTTCTATTTAAATTTGCTTCAAAGAGTTCTTGTGAACTCTGCCGAAAGAGATAAGTTTAGTATTGCACAGATAATTTTATGACAAAATACGAATATTAACGACTTATGGAATCGATGTGCTATTTTATTGGATCTGAAAATGCTGTAATCTTAATGCCGTTCATTTCTCTTGCATATTTATTTCTGGATACGACCCCATTTGCTTTCAACAGAATACTGAAAAATCTATTTATAAGATTTGCAGTTCTTGTACTCTTGCGGAAACTGTTTCATAATCCAATCTGGTTAGACAGAAGATACTATTTTTAAATATATTGGTAGGCCTTGGGTATGGGACTATTTCAACTTCCGCAAGTGGCCGCTAGGGGGCGTAACGGTTACGCTTAATCTGGAAAACGGCTGTTTCTCAAAAAATTTGCAAATAAACGTATATTATAAATATGACCATTGTTATATTTTGTAAGATGTAGTGGTGGGGGAGCGTCAAACAAGTTTTTATTTAAATGACAATAGCTTTGGTACAAGTTAACGAAATTAAACAAGCTAGGTCTTGTTTGAAAGGGCTGTTCCCAGGCACGTATTTTGAGGGGGGGGGTCCAGGGGGTCCGGACGAAACGTTATATAATGCCGTCTATGGAATCCACAAATTTTGCAGCCCCCCCCCCCCCTCCCCCGAACGAGAGCAAATTTAAGGTGGCAACTCTCATCTGGACCCCCCCCCCCGAAAGGTCAAGCAAGTGACACCCATAATCTGGACCCCCTCCCCAAATCCAAATCCTGGATACGTGCCTGGCTGTTCCTACCTAATAATGTGTTGTATAAAAATTATCCAAGTCGATCTTGACTTAGTAGCTACAGGGCGGTATTTGACATCATAACAATTTGTTGAGCATTGTTACGAACCTTTTAATGGTTTTTTTTATGGTCAGCCTCCCGCAAAGGCTGAAAGCCTGTGGTGCTGAAGAAGCGCTGCGAGAGGATAAGTGTCGGTGCACATTAGGTTTGAAACGCTGCAGGTTGTAGCCGTTGGGAAACAAATTCACCAGCAGCTCATTCCACAGCATCGAGGCTCTCCAAAAGAAGGAATGCTGGAGGAGACTCGGTAGGGGAGTAGGGATATAGGCCTGGTAAGGACGAGCTTGCAGAGCCTCTCTATTGTTCCTTGTTCGGACGGCTTTTGGTGCTATTATCTGGGAGAGCTCACTCGAACATCTTCCGTGATAGAATCTGTAAAACAGGAACAGGTCAGTCCTTCGTCTGTTCCAGGCTGTGGAGGTCCTTTGTGAGGTTAGGCGTATCGATTAGTCTAATTGCTCTCTTCTGGATAGTGTCCAGAAGCTTTAAAGAGTGCTTCGGAGTATATACCCACACATGAGAGCGATGGTCGGATCTGTGGTTTGTAGAGCAGCAATAGTTGCTCTGGTGTATATAGCTTCCTACAACGGAACAAAACTCCAAGCTTCTGGGATGCCGTTTTAGCAATACTGATAACATGGTGATGTCAGGACATGTTATTGTTGATGTTGATCCTCCTGTTTTAACAGATAGATAGAGGATGAAATTCTTAAGAAGTTGGCACAAGATACAACTTCCTTGCTGTTTTAAAACCGGAGATATCAATAAATATTAAGTATTATGACAAGTGTGCTGTGAGCTTAAGAAACAGTGGGCGCCCTTTAGGGATATAGCCTTCGTAACAACCCCTTAGTGGTAATTCTACAGATAACAAAATCATATTTTACTTTCTGAAATAAACACCAGGTGGCGCAGTAGGCGCCAATAGGTGCTGTATTTAATTTTCATCTTCTTCTTCAGGTGCCATCTCCATTTAATGAAGGTTGGCGACAATTTCGGCGTACTTATTTCGGTCTTGAGTGGTACGAATTAAAGATGATGTGTTCATACCAGTCCAATCGCGTATGTTTTTTAACCATGAATGTTGTCTGCGACCAGGACCACGGTTACCTTCGATTTTTCCTTCTATTATTAGTTTTAGTATATCATACTTGTTGTTCCGGTATATGTGGCCCAGATAAGCAGTCTTTGTCGTTTTATTGTAGTAAGTAACTCTCTTTCCCTTCTCATACGCCTAAGCACTTCATCGTTAGATATGTGTTGAGTCGATGATATTTTTAATAACCTACGGAAGGTCCACATTTCAAAAGCTTCAAGCCTGTTCATGGTATCCACTTTTAATGTCCATTTTTCTGCTCCATATAAGAGAACTGAGTGCACGTATGCCTTTACAAAACGGTATCTTAGGTCTAAGTTCAAGGTTGGGTTACATAACAGGTTTTTCATCTTTAGGAACGTGGCTCTGGCTTGTTCTATGCGTGATCTTACTTCAACGTCAGGGTCTACATTTGTCGTTATGCAGCTGCCAAGATATTTGAATTTCTCAACTTTCTCTATTGCGGTGTCATATATGTTTATGTTCAGTTGTGGGTTTGGAGATCTTGTTATCGCCATTACTTTAGTTTTTTTGACATTAGTTCTCATGCCTAGCTGATCTCCTACCTCTACAACTTTGTTGATTAGGCGTTGAAGGGCCTCTGGACTGTCCGCAATGATAACCGTGTCGTCTGCATAACGTATGTTGTTCAATATCCTACCGTTGATTTTTATGCCGTCTTCCTCATCGTCTATTGCTAGATTGAATATGTGCTCAGAGTACATATTAAATAGTATTGGCGATAAAACACAACCCTGTCGTACCCCCTTTTCTATACACACCGGTTCTGATGTTGCTTGTCCACATCTCACCGTTGCTTCTTGTTTCCAATAAAGCTTTCCAATGAACTCGATGTCTTGTTTGTCTAACCCTTTTTTCTGCAGTAATGACATAAGGACGGTGTGATCTACTCGATCGAAAGCTTTCTCGTAGTCTATGAAACAGGCATATACATCTTTCCTCATGTCTCGACATTTCTGGAAGAGGATTGATAAACTGGCTAGTGCTTCCCTTGTTCCTAATCCTTCGCGAAATCCAAATTGCGTATCGCTTTGATCGGCTTATTTTCATAATAAGGGAATTTTTAAAAGAAAAAACAATGATAAACTACAGTATAAAATTGACTATTATTTTTATTATTATTAAACGTCAATCTAAGTTGATCACGAAGAACTATATTAACTCAGCGAGCAAGAATAGTGAGAAAAAGTCATTGTGAATAGATCTTAAAAATTAAGGCCAATCAACCGAAAAATAAAGCAAAATAAGGTGGTATAATAACAAGGATAAGAAACAAAGCAACCATAACCCTAATTCACATGCGCATACTATACATATTGCCAGTGTTTCCTTAGATGTATGAGGTTTTCTTACTATCTTTGCTTGTTAAGGTAATATAACACTTTGTGATCAGATAATTCCGGCGTCCATTTTTAGTAGACCACCCTGTACGTAGCTATCTAATTGAAAGCTGCACCTTCTTGATAGGTTATTTTTATATATCATAAAACTCATTAATACAAGACATATTTCTTATATTCTACAGTATCCCGTTCTATAAAAAATCATCCACAATCAAACGAAATCTGGAACACTATGCATATATTATAATATCTGAGATATAATCAGCCCATGTCAGAATTTTTTGAAGTTTATACTCGTGATTATTACGCTCCATCAAATTCGCCATAGCAAACAGATTACGAAATTATATAATATTTGAAAAATATAATTAATTCCTCATTCCGCATTCAAGTCAGCAAACACGTATTAAGATATGTACAACAATTTATTAACGTCAGAATTTATGGTTTTTTATGTATTTGGACACTATCTGGCATCAAATATGCCGCTGGATCAGTGGCGTATTTTAGATGCAGCTAGGTCAGTGATGTAGGGTGATAATATAATAGTATTAAAAATTAAATTCGATTCTTAAGCGAAGCATTTTTGTTCTCGTATAGGGTTTTCGAAAGTACGTACGTTTTGGTCCATGTCTGTTGTCGTTTTCCTCACAGCGTACTCTCAGCAACCGATTCACCGATTTTGATAAAATGCACTCAATATGAAGGACCTCTAGTAAGTTACACAAGTTTGTTTTTTTAAACAGTTCTATGTAGTCTCATAGTCAAGTAGGTACATCAGAATTTTCATAAACCTTTTTCTCTATGATTATTGGATACCAGACCATTTTAGAGGCCCATTTTTGTTGAGCATAATGTATTGCAATGGGTTACTAACAAGCTTCTGATTATTTTAGGATGTATTTAGGCATTACTTACCCCATTCTATAGTTGGTAAATAGTGTATTATTATTATTATATCAATTCTTTTAATCATTTATGCCATCTGTTGAAAATTAAAAATGTTATGGGAATTTTCAAGCTAGTTATCGTTAATGAAATTCAAAGTATTATGAAAATCACTGGGTCACTCTACATTACTTTACTTTTACTATTCATCATACTTTCCCTCGCCATATAAAACTTCTCAAAACTAGCTAAGTATGCCGTCATTAGCGTTTAGATAAAAAGGAAAAGTTGGGTTACCTATGCTTTTGAAGTTTTCTGATAATTTAATTACCCTAGACAGTTCTAATTTGATTATAATGAAGCTTTGAAACTTTGTTCCTACTTTAGTGGAGCATAAAACGTGCATAGTTTTTAAAAGCAGGTCCAGTAATAGCAAAGCTCAGTCAAGCAGATGTACATGGTAGTATTCCCGACTCAGTGATACTGGTCCTTTTTTAGATGAGAAAATCTTGGGGTTGTGGCCAAAATTCTGAAAAAAAAGACTGGATCACATCAGGAGTCTCTGGTGCTAACAGCCAAGCTTTCGGCAATGCTAATTGCCATCTTCAGGGTTTTCTACATCGTTAGAAAAAAAAAGAATTTAGTTTCAAAATATGTAATAAATTTTTAAAAAAATATACTCACAACGTTGAGGTTTGCCGATTTAAAACAGCAATTGCATTGAATGCAAACGACTTCTTAATGCAGCTGATAATCGTCACAATTTTTCGTAATATTTTAAAAAACTATATCAAACTATATTATTATTAGGAGATCACATTTCACAAAGTAATGGCCATTTTATCACCTGTTAGACCAAGAAGGTCTTTATTTAAGAAAATCTAGATCATAAAATGTGTGTTTTTAAGCCATGGATTTAATAATACCCACGGGTTTAAAATCTAAACATGTAAAGGTCGTTTCTGTGTGTTTGTAATTTACAATTATATGTTGTTTGTTTCCTGACCTGTTAGTGGAAGATGCCATGATAGTATAGTTTTTTGAAATTGTATGGAAAAATTGTGAAGATTATTAGCTGCATTAAGAAGCCGTTTGCACTCAATGCAATTGCTGTTTTAAATTGGCAAACCTCAACGTTAAAGCTCTGAAGATGGCAATAAGCATTGCCGAAAGCTTGGCTGTTAGCACCAGAGTCTCTTCTATGATGTGACCCAGTCTCTTTTTCCAAAATTTTGGCCACGACCTCAAGATTTTCTCATCTAATTTACCTTTTTTATGGATACATGTAAGCTTGAAATACGTACAGATACGATTACTGAAGCGAGTCCACAAAAAAGAGGAATTAATTTTTTTCTATTTTTGGTTCTTTGTTCCTTTTTTTACCATCAGTTGAGCATAGACAAGAAATGTTCATGATTTTCTGGACTTTCTGCATAAATAATCTAAATATTTTACGTAATCTTCATTCTGTGTGGGCCAAAAATCTCTAAAAATTTTACTTCTTATAAATGTGTTGTTTTGATACTGTTATATTATTGAGGTTAAATCTGGTATTCACAATTCTTTTTAAGATGTATTAATTAATAACTATTTCGGTGACATGTATCGTTTTGTTTTATCACGCAATGCGAAATTATTAGTTTTTTTCTTAAGGATTATTGTTCACTTTTTATCCATTTCCTCACATACTCCACCACATGTGTCTACCATGGTTATGTATGAACTCTGTTTGTGTCTGTTTTTCAAATTTTTATATATATATATATATATATAGCGAGTTTTTTACAGCTCCCGTGGCCGTCTCTCGCATCCTCTCCTCCATGCCTCTTTATCCCTCCAATCCTGGTCTGCCATGTCTCTTCTCAACATATCCTTTTTAACTTGTTTATCCCATTCTTCTGGCGGTCTACCTCTTTTTCGTCTGAATGGTGGTTTCCAATCTAGGATCTTCTTCGGCCATCGACTCTCACACATTCGGTTAACATGTCCATACCACTTCAGCCTACGTCTTTCGATTTCTTCTGTTACGGATATCTGAACATTCATTCTTCGTCTAATTTCTTCATTTTTGATCTTCTCTAACCTTGACACTCCACAGCTTCTTCGCAAAAAGTCCATTTCTGTTGCTTCTAGTCTTTGTCTGTCCCGCTTTGTTGTTTCCCATACTTCCGATCCATATAACAGTATACTTTGCACGATTGAGTGGTATATTCTCAGCTTGTTTTGTTTACTTAAGTTATTTGACCATAACAGTGCGTTGAGCCTACTGATAGCACATCTTGCTTGATTAACTCGGTGAGATATTTCTTTCTTGCTTAAACCTTCTTTCGATATCTTTGCTCCTAAGTAGGTGTAGTCTTCACAAGCCGCCATTAGTCTTCCGTCAATTTCTAAATCTTCTTGGGACGAGTTTACTGCCAAATATTTTGTTTTTGAAAAATTAATTTTGAGACCTGCCTCACTATATGCTTCCATTATTTTTCGCATCATGTACTCAATGTCGTACGAGTCACTTGCAATAAGTACCTGATCATCCGCGAAAAGTAAAGTGTGAAGGAAGCTTCCGTTTATGTCCAGCCCCATTCCAGCACATTTGTTCTGCCAATCCTTCAATATTTGGTTAAGGTAAATCTTAAATAATGTTGGTGATAGGCAGCATCCTTGCCTGAGGCCTTTTGTTGGTTTTGACGAGCTGTGCCAAGTCAACACCTGACTTCTTTCTATTCAGAATTCAGGAAGGACCGCACAATGCTACAGGTCTTGAGGATTACAGACCTTTGGAAGGTTTTGTGTAACTTTTCGTCCAGGCCCAACTGTTGTAGGTGTTGTGTAAATGTATTTGGTGTAAGGCCTGAGACCGACATAATGAGGGGGGCAATCATAACTTTGTTTTGTTTCCAGAGCCGCTTTATATCTATGGCAAGATCTGTGTATTTAGATATCTTCCCAATGTAGGTATTTTGGATATCCATATCATTGGAAATCGCAATATCTATCAAATACGTCACTTTATCTGCCTTTGACTGAAAAACAATATTTGGTCTATTGGTTGGGATGGTTTTGTCTGTGTGTATAATGTCCCAGTATAGTTTGAATTGTTTGTTTTCGAGTACCGAGGTCGGTGTGTAATTATAATATGGATCTGTGTTTTCAGTTAGTTTGTTTGTTGTGGACAGTGCTCGATGTAAAGACTTTGGCTGCAGAGTTATGTCTGGACTGTCTACTTATTATTATATTATTATTATTATTTGTGTAGTATTGGAATACTGCTATAGTCGTGATTAAGTAACTCCTTTTCGGGTGGGGACACGTTCCATGGCAGCAGTACCACCATGATAGGGCTGCAGCCATCATTAGAAGATATTTTGGGTGACTTAATAAATAATTACTCCTTCTAACTTATTACTATGGGTGCGCCAATGCATTGAAAATAACATTAGAATGCTTCTAGCCTGCCGTGAGACTTTATCACATGAATTATGATATGGTCGAAAGAGCTAACAAGTCCATGACGTAACAGGTAGAAGTTGCAACAACCGGATATGCTAAAATACACAGACACCTCTGGAACGTAACGGAAATTCGAGTTTACTAAGTGTGTACTATATTTAAACCTATTCACAGACATCGCCATAAGATTTACGTAGAATGATGACCTCTTTTTCCCAGCTTTTAGCACCTATCGTGAATAGGTAAATAAGATACACTTGAATATGATATAGTCAATAAATAGTGCTGCTAGTAGCTATATAGCACTTGACATAATAAACATTTAAGGAGGAACCAGACAAAACAATAAATCCATCGCTATGATGAAACAAGTTCACCACGGAATCCTATTTCATTCTTTTACTTCCCACACCGATAGGTGAGGGGAGTATTGCGATCGCGAAAATTTTCGATTTTGAGAGAATACGCTTTTTAGGCGTTTTATGATGTGTACATAACGAAAATCCACGTCACTCATTTCCGTCGGTCTGCCTGTCTGTCTGTCTGTCGGTCTGTCTGTCGCGTTTTTCTACCCTCGTAATCTCAGTAACCGCTGCATGGATTGTGATGAAATTTGGGCAGCGTTATGCTGTGGGGTCGTAGTAGGTAATGTTGCTATAATTTTGAAAATCGTTATACGGGGGGCGGAGTAATTAGCAAAAAACGAAAAATTTTGAATATGCCTCAAACTTCGTTTTTAGGCGTTTTAGGGGTTTCTGATCGTTTTCTACTTTTTTTTTGGTGGGGGTGAATTTGGGGTGGTTGGGGGGTGGGGGGTAGTAAAACTGAAAAATTTGTTGTATTCATAATAGTCCGTCTATTGACCTGTAGAAGAAATACCTAGCGGCATATTATAATTTTTTAGGTCCATCCGAACATTGGCTTGCCTATTACAGAAACCAGTTTTGTGACCTGTACATACGAATTTTGCTTTATTTCGTTCTATGTATATTGCGTAAAGCGAAAATTAATGAATTGATTTTAATAA
The DNA here is from genome assembly GCA_951848785.1 of Callosobruchus maculatus. NCBI lineage: Eukaryota > Metazoa > Arthropoda > Insecta > Coleoptera > Chrysomelidae > Callosobruchus > Callosobruchus maculatus. Next base: position 7,072,913 of record CATOUR010000083.1, read on the forward strand.
AATTTTGACGCAGAATTTATTACCGCTGCGAGAATGGAAGACGACCCTGTTTTTGAAAAACCGCGTCAGTGGCGGCGCAGCAATAATCAAAAAACCAAAAACAAAATCAGCTCAAACTTCGTTTTTAGACGGGTTGGAGGCTTTTGATCGTTTCGTATCGTCCAGTTCAAGCACGCAGAAAAACACTGTGGCGCCCCAGTTCCTAAGGAGGGAGACGCAAGAAACTGTTTACGAGGGTTTTTGTGTTGGGTGTTGTTTTTGCTGGCGGATGGGCGATAATTTAGTTGCAAGGGGATTTTAGACTATAGCTTCATGCGACGGGAAATAATAAAATGGTATCATTGTTATGTGTGGGAAGTACTGAGTCAATCAGTTTGACTCCGTTTTTTCAATAGTAATATAATACGTAAATGTACATGTGAATAATTGACAATTTGACCCTGATTCAACAGGTTTATATAATTAACACCCTGTATAGTGTGAATTCGTGAGTCCAACACGGATGATCTCAGTAGCGGATTTAGAAGGGCCAAGAGGGCATACGCCCTCCCTAGAGCTTCACGGAAGCATATTATATTTACATATATAGGTACCAAAAGTTTGAGTTCTTTTTTGCTCTTCAGAGGGCAGCAAGACTGGTCCGCCCCCCTCCCTAGACCTGTAATGGAAAATGGAAAGTGTGATGGAAACGCGAAACATTTATAAAGTATGAAAAGTTGGTTCAAAAAAATTTGTTTTGCTCTTCACAAAATTATAGCGCGTCCTCGTGGATCAATTTCCAGCTATTCATGAAATTCGAACGCGGTAGCACTGGTCCCCCCCCCTATAGTTAAGTTCCACATTCGATGATACCTGCGTCACGCCTCGTCACGCCGGGTAGCAGTGGCGCGCTCGATTTCTTTGAAGGTCTAGATAGGGATTCAGAGCCAATATACAATTTAAAGCTATCATAAAATTCTATACGTTCTGTATTCATTTTTTACAAATAGGTGTACCCGATTTTATTTTGAAATGTAAAGATATATTTTAATGATAAAATATTACTTATCCGAATCAAAGCTAGATATATGCTACTAGATATTGGAAGTTATAACTAGTTGAGTAGTTGCTAATGTTTCGTTTACATAAATGTGCAGTCTTTCTCAAAAATGCAAGTATGATATTGTCAAATAGCTATGGGCTTAATTATTGGCCATCAGCACAGCGGCTTGGTAGGGGCAGGCAACCACAGGTACAGTTTCAATGGAAACATTATATTACGTTAGACGTCAGCCAAAGATTTCAAATAGTAAAGTTCTCACATTCGGTCATACTGGAAGTGGAATTGAAATAATCTACAACAGTAATGCAGCTCTCAGCTAGTCTTTATGCGGACTACCCAGGACTCACCACGAGGAGGTGGCTGCATATCGAGTCCCACCACTCCTCCCACCCTTCTTTTATGTTTAACAAAATGAATAGGAAACTGAAAAGGTGCATGAATACGAAAATGAAACAATAAATAAACTCTCTAAACTTCAAAGGAGAACTTAGAATCCAACAAATTAAATTCAGAGTAAGAAGTAAAGTCTTAAAAGTTACAATGAACAAAAAATATATTCTGCTTAAGAAACTGGAGCAACAGCAACAAAAGTGATTGACTAAATTGTCTATGAACGTCTTAAAAATAAACAACGAATAAAAAAGTAAATATATAAATTAAAATAAATTAAAAAAATAAACAACAAAAAAACAACAAAAACAAATAAAAAGTAAATAAATATACTTGTTCTGAATCTCAGTCAGTTGCGGACGTGTGCGGTGGAAATTCGTCATCACTAGCAGAACTACAGTCAAAGGACTCGTCACTGTCACTGGTTGTATCACTGCCAAGGTTAACTATGACTGGCTCTATTACGGAATCTATATGGGGATCTAATTTCCAAAACTTTTCTTCCTCTGCTTTTACGTGTGATACGCATTTCTGCCAGTTATCTGCAGTTACCGCACCGATTGCTTCTTCTAAAAGGATACGTATATCGGCCAACTTAAAAGTTGTATTCCTACGCGCTACTTCATTTTTTACTTGTGCCCATACTAACTCGATTGGGTTTAACTCGCAGTGATACGGAGGCAGTCTTAAAACTGTAAAACCCTTTTCCCTAGCCATTTCGTCTACTGCTAATTTTATATACCTTTCTTTGTGGTGACGCGCGAGTTGTGACAGCTGTGCTTTGAGCATAGTCATATCGCATTCTATATTTTTTGACACGAGCCAGTCATAGATATCCGCTTTTTTCCAATTAGAAGTCGGAAGAGCTTCTAAACGCCGACTATGGTAGGACGCGTTATCTAATACAATAACCGAACCGGGTTCTAATTTTGTCAATATGGATTTAAACCAAGATTCAAAAACTACAGCGTCCATATCCTCATGATAATCACCAGTTTTCCGAGATTCAAAGACGTTCAATCCCCCATCCACAAACCCAGATTCGCTGCCAATATGCGTTATTATTAGCCGACGGCCTTTGCCTGAAGGGCATTTTAATCCCGTACTTAGGCCTTCAAGATGGGCTTGTCTACGACTCGCTATATTCAAATCCTGCCAACACCTAGTAACCGTGTGCCCTTCATTCAACCAAGTTTCGTCCAAGTAATAGATTTTTATTCCCCCGGCGTTACGAATACTACGTATTTTTCTTAAATATTCTCTACGCCATAATACTATATCGTCTCTTTCAATCAATGCGCTGTTCCGCTTTCTTTTCAAATATCTGATATTTATTTCGCGTAATGTTCTCAATAATACCCGACGAGATATCTTTGGCAGACTTTCATCATTTTGTAATTCCTGTTGTAGTTTTTTTATCGTTGGAAGTTCATTACGGAGATAAAATGAATGGACTTTTCGACGAATCGCATTTTTCACGTCACCATCCAAAACAATCTTTTTAACTCCTCTTTTTTGTTTAAGTGATTTTACCACAAATACTACGTCGCGCTTCTTTTCCTTCAAAATTCTGAAAATTGTTGCAACTGAGACCTTAGTCAGATCGCTGCAAAGTTTAACGATTTCCTTCACCGGCCTTTCAGGAAATCGTGTACGTACACCATCGTAAACATTCTTCACTATATTGCGTTCACCGGTTGATAAAACATGTCGTTTGGATGCTGTATTGCTAACCGATGTGCCTTGCTGCATTGTTATTAATTGTATCGTCTAATTTCCCGCGCAAACTTCAAGAATAACTTACCACACCTGCTATATCGCTACGCACCTGACTAAGACTGGCGCGTCAAATCTAAACGGGCGGCCACCGCGAAGCGGCAAGCCGGACCCTCGGCGGATCTTGCGGCATTGTCAAACCGTGCGTAATTGCTGCGAAACTGCTGTGATTTCATGGCCCCTCTCACAATGCGTCACATCGCGCAAAATAGATAAGCGACATGGTGTGAGCCTAAAACTGGTGTCGGTTTTTTGATTAACATGAAAGAAACATACATGTGCGTTGGTGCTCTAATTTACGGTTTTTTTGCTCCTCAGAAATTTTTATCACGATACCGAATGGATCAAGCGACTTGAGTTCGCACAGATATGCGACAGTACAAGTCTGCGATGAACGTTCTGAGTGCGAATATATTGAGTACACTCGCACATCTATAGCTTCCCACAGTATGCGTGTGCATGCCTGTACCGATCTCTAAGCTATGGCTAAAGGACCTGCACAAAGGGGCAACGCCGAGAGCTCGCATGCCGCCATTTCAAGCGCTGTTGCCAAGTGTACGTATGTTTCAGCAGTCGTGCTACCGTTGGTATGATTGGACGTGGATTAGGCATATTAGAAATTAAGGATTGCAATTAATGTTTGACTCCAAATAATAGAAAATTGAGAAACACTGTTGAATATTTGCTCACAGATTATGCATACAATCAAGCATACAGTAATATCTATTCGTTAGCTGAGCATCTAAGGGATCTTACGATTTTGTTATATAAGCGCGTGACAACATTGTTTGCGCCGATTTACCGCTAGCGGAGGTATCATGCAATGTGAAATTTAACTATAGAAGAAGTCCTAAATCCGCCCCTGGATGATCTACAATACAGATAACATATTAAACAACATACTCACAAACTGGTCCTGATGATGGAGGCATATATCTCCGAAAGCTTAAAAAGTACACTTTGATTTCTTGCCACTCCCCCGTAACACTTAAGATTTTTTTGTCTTAAACACTATGCTTGAAACTCCGTATCATTTAGGGCCGGTTGTACAATGCAAGCTTAAGCTTCGGTTTAAGGCAAGCCGACGTTAAACCACGTCAGTTGCAAAACGTCCGTTGTACAATGCTGGCTTAGCCCCTCCCCCTTCAAGCTTAACACGAGCTTACGTAAGCCGAAGCTTAACGCGAGCTTATAATAGCTGAGGTTTAAACGTAACCTGATACAAGTGACATGATATTTCAAGGAGGAACCTTCAAATTGCTGGTCACTTTATTATGTCATAGGGCCGGTTGTACAAATGCGGGTTTAACACGAGCTTTGTTAAGCCTAAGCTTAGCTAAGCTCAGGCTTAAAATCGACATCCGTTGTACAATTGTCGGCTTAGTTAAACCTCGTTGATAATGAAATTCACTACAGTTGGCATCAATGAAGCAATACGTACTGACATAATCATCTGAAAAATTATCTTTCTTGGTTAGGCACTTATGACAGTTTGTATCAAATTTCGGCAACGATCGTTTCTGTCTCTGTTCTTTCATTTGCTCTCTTTGTTAAATCAGACACAAATCTTTTAAAAAATATGACCTAATAAAGTGACAAGCAATTTGAAGGTTCCTCCTTGACATATCATGTCACTTGTATCAGGTTAGGTTTAAACCTCAGCTAAGCTCGCGTTGAGCTTCGGCTTACGTAAGCTCGTGTTAAGCTTGGAGTGGGGGGTTAAGCCAGCATTGTACAACGGACATTTTGCAACTGACGTGGTTTAACGTCGGCTTACCTTAAGCCGAAGCTTAAGCTCGCATTGTACAACCGGGCCATATTGTTCGAAAGATTTGTGTCTAATTTAACAAAGAGAGCAAATGAAAGAACAGAGACAGAAACGGTCGTTGCCGAAATTTGACACAAACTGTCATAAGCGCCTACCCAAAAACTGTAATTTTTGAGATGATTATGTCAGTACGTATTGCTTCATTAATGCCAACTGTAGTGAATTTCATTATCAACCAGGTTTAACTAAGCCGACGATTGTACACCGGGTGTCGACTTTAAGCTAAGCTTAGGTTTAACAAAGCTCGTGTTAAACCCGCATTTGTACAACTTGCCCTTAAAAATATTATTGAATCAGCTTTATTTCTTCTTTTTATCGCACAATAATCAGCTTACTGCATCTGGGTGGGGAGGGTGAGTAGTACCACTGCACTTAGGCCACAGCTGGCCCATTATGCATCCTCCCAGGGAGTTGTTTCCTCAGGTCATCGTCCATCCTACTAATTTTGGAAAGGTGGACAAGTCGCTAGGGGACACCTCCCTTATGTGGGCAGGTGTAGGCCAAGACTGAGTACACCCTCTCTAGTCACTCACATAAGACGTGTTCCACAGTTTTGTATTCGCTTTCACACATTCTACATATCGTTGTGTCACAGCCTCATAATGTGGAGGTGTTTCCTGAGTTGGCAATGGCCAGTCAGGAATCGTATTATGAAACGTAGGTTTGACCTAATCATCGCCAAATACTTCTTGAATATTGCCATATCAAAACCTGCAAGGGTTTCCTTGACAAATCGGCATCCTTGTAGTTCTCCCCATCGTTTTACTATTTGGGCATGGACGTTTCTTTTGGCCATTTTCGCAGTTGTGGTTGTCGACATTCCAGAAAGGTCACATGGTCCTAAAACTCTTTGGTCAGCAGCTTTCCTGGCTAGACCGTCCGCTATACGGTTGGATTTGTTGTTGTTGTTGTTGTGCGCTTTAACTCACCTCAGGATAATGTTTTTGTCTGAAGCATGGGCTAATAATTGGCGGCATTCCGTTGCTAGCCTTGATGTGATGCAAGGTCTTTTCAAGCTTAGAAGAAAAAGAAAAGGAAGTGCTTGTTTAGATTATTCCTGTCTTACCAGATATATCCCTCCTGGTTAGTTCATTTGCAACTATCGATATGCCAGCCAGTTCCGTTTGAACGACACTAGCATTTTTACAGGTAGTCTACTTTGTTCTTAGGTTCAAAGACCTAGAGTACACACCACATCCAGTGTCTGCCCTTGTTTTGGAGCCATCTGTGTATATGAAAATTGCATTTGGCTCATCATTCTGTTCAATTTCTATTTTGTAGGGTTACTTAAAAACGAATGTTGGTTCAATTGAATCGATGTTTGCTAGCTTACTACATATGTTGCGCTTTCAAAATCCGCAATTTTAAGGGCAATACATGTCATTACTTCTTCAGCAAAACCTAGAAATGTATTTCAAGGTTCAATGTACTCCATTCTACATCTTCCACTTTGTATCTGTCGTACGTCACAAAACATCACCATTAACATTAAACGAATTCGAGTATAAAGGTGTAGACATAAACAAGCCCATTTGATAGCACGCATAGACGCTAGGTACTGTGTATACACCTTCTCAAGTTCACTGAACCTTATTTATAAATATAATCCACCAATAGATGCATTCACCCTTTGAGTTATCGCTTTTGAACGGATTCATTGATAATATAATGTTAAACCGCCTTATCAAATGATATACAGTTTTTAGTTATGCTCTGATACGTGGGGTGTTCAAAAAGTCTTGAAATGTGATTATTTATATATTTCCACAAAGTCCTCTGCGAACAAATTTAATTGGGATTTTGAATTAAAACAAATTGTTGTGATAAATGAAAACATCATGATTATATAAGTTCCCGAAGAAAATCAAGCGCGTGTGACGTCAAAATGTTATATTTTCACCAACGACGTCCTACTCCGATACCCATTGCTATTATGCTTTCTAGATTCCGAGCTAATCGAGAAAATAGTTGCTTGTGTAACTAGTGTTACATTTGTTGCACAATAGACGATGAATGAAGTCTGCAGCCCGAGACGAAGTCTACGATCGAAATGAATATCTTTTTGAATGTTTCAAATTAGATCACAAACTCCAGTACTGAAGTATCTACCTAATAAAGCAATTTTTTTGGCAGCGCCATCGTAACTCAACGACTAAGCGTTAGGCTTCCGACCCGACAATGTCCAGGTTCGAGCCCAGGGCTTATCGTCTTCTTTTTTTTAATTTTTCTCAACAAAAAATTTATTTTAATGCTTTTCGCACATGTTAGATACGCACATTCTATTAGATTTTATCTCGAGTTGCAAACTTCATTCGTGGTCCATCGTGCAAGTACCTATTTTCACAATTAGCTGGGAATCTTAAAAAATAATGGTCATAAAAATAGTTTTGTTATAAATCTTACATGTGATCTTTCCATTCATCACAAAAAAATGCAATCAAAACCCCACAAACTCCTCAAGAATCAATTCAGGTTTTCCCCGTATATATCTCGACTACTCACTCTTCTATAGGAAGTTACAGTTTTTCATATTGAACTGTTCAGATGATTCATTTTTTTTTTTTTTTTGAAAAAAGCCATCGGATATTTTTTATGGATTTTGTTGTAGGAGCTTTCATTGGTACTTCTTCCAAGATTCCTATCTTTACGCTTTTTTCGACACATCGCAGGAATAAACCCATTGTAATTAAAATTATTGTCTTTTATCCACCACTATAGGATCCATATCAGATGTGAAGTAGTTCAAAGTTTTGTGTACCTCGGTTTTTTGATAGACAATTCGGGTAGCTGTAAAAATGAGATTCGACACCACATTCAATAGGCACGTGTGGCCATGATAAAGTTTACTAAAATATGGCGTGACCATAACATTACTAAAGCTACCAAAATGTCACCGGTTCAGTCTCTTGTGTTCTTCATATTTTTGTATGCCTCGGAAACTTGGACTGTTAAAAAGGCAGATCGAGCCTGCATAAATGCTTTTGAAATGTGGACTTGGAGGAGAATGCTGAGAGTTCCTCATACCGCCCATCGAACTAACCTTTCCATACTGGGTGAGCTCGGTAATCCAAAGAGACTATCCCCCATTGTGTCGACGAGAATGCTTACATTCTTCGGACATATTCACAGAAGCGATAATATGGAGAAACTTGTAGTTCAGGGTCATGTTCCAAGTAGGCGGCGCCGTGGCCGTTCCCCTACACGCTGGGTGGATACAACAGAACAGTTGCTGGATATGAGTAGCAACAGCGCCACTGAACTGACAGTAAATCGCGAACGATGGGGAGCTACAGTTTTCAAAACTTTTGATAATATTAATGTCGGAAATACTCTAGCTCCGACTTAGGACTAGCAAGTATGAGCATTTTCAGCTGATTTATTTTAAGGCTCGTACAAATTAGGTATAGGCTAAAAAGTCTATAATTATTTATTTCTGAGAAATGTGTGTTTTGTCTTTTTTGTGCCAACAAAATATTTGGCTGTTTGCTGATACCTTGGACTTATTAAACACCCCACGTATATAGAGTGGAAGTAATAAAGTTTTATCGATAGTTGTATACGATAAATCCCTTGATTTGCATTGAATTTATATTACCGTATTTGTTGATACGTTGTCAGGTACTTAGATTATAAGTTTCGTGGGAGTTATATATATACTGTTACACAAAGAATAGTTCTCGCACTCGTAATAAACTAGTGAAGGAAGAAATGGCTGCTAAAATTTGTTCAGAGAAATGATTATTCAGATGCAATGTGAAAAAAATGGTAATCAGTAGCAGTAATAATAATAAAATAGGCGTAGATCCAGAACTCAACATCATTACAGTATTGTGTGTTTCCTGTAATTACCAAGTGAATGCGAAATACAGAATTTAATGATTTTTTGTTTACCGCAAAAGGTTATGTCATTGATTTATGCGTAAGATGGCTGCGATTTTGCTTCTTTCAATATAATATATTCAAAAAATAAGTCTCTGCATATTAGGAAGATGAAATGGCTAAATATGAAGCAAAGGTGGACTGTTCACATGGTAGACCTAGTGCATTCGGTAATGCTATAAAAAGCCTACATATATTAAATTTGTTATGGTCACCGTCCTGCAAAGGCTGAAAACCTATGGCGCTCTACAAGCGCTGCGAGGGGATAAGTGTCGATGCACGTTAGATTTGAAACGCTGCAGGTTGTAGCCGTCGGGAAACAAATACCCCGTTTTCCCAAAAAAGAGAATTCTGGGTGAGACTGATTCGGGGAGTATGGACCTCGACCCTAAGGATGAGCTCGCAGATCCTCTCTAGTGTTCCTCGTTCGGGCGGTCTTTAGTGTTATTATCTGGGAGAACTCACTCGAACATCTTCCGTGATAGAATCTATAAACAGGGACAGGTTCAGCCACCCTTTTCGATATTTCAGGCTGTGGAGGTCCTTTTTGAGGTTAATCTTTCTTTATTTAGCTTTCTATTGAGATAAAACCTCGCTTTTCGGATAGTTTCAAGGTGCCGATTATAAATCTGCTCGCAATTTTGAATCTCAGTCTCGTTTCACGAAAATGAAAAATTTCAGATCTCTTGGGCGGGCGGGTGTACCTAAAAAAATCGAACTTCTTTATTTAGCTTTCTATTGAGATGAAACCTCGCATTTCGGATAATTTCAACGTGGTGACTATACATCCGGTCACAGTTTTGAGTCTCAGTCTCGTTTGATCAAACTTCTTAATTTAGCTGTCTCTCTAAAAAAATCGAACTCCTTTATTTAGCTTTCTATTGAGATGACACCTCGCATTTCGGATAATTTCAAGGTGCTGATTATAAATCCGGTCGCAATTTTGAGCCTCAGTCTCGTTTGACGAAAATGAAAAATTTCAGATCTCTCGGGCGGGCGGGTGTACCTAAAAAAATCTAACTTCTTTATTTAGCTTTCTCTTGAGATGAAACCTCGCATTTCGGATAGTTTCAAGGTGCTGATTATAAATCCGGTCGCAATTTTGAGTCTCAGTCTCGTTTGACGAAAATGAAAAATTTCAGATCTCTCGTGTGGGCGGGTGTACCTAAAAAAATCGAACTTCTTTATTTAGCTTTCTATTGAGATGACACCTCGCGTTTCGGATAATTTCAAGGTGCTGATTATAAATCCGGTCGCAATTTTGAGTCTCAGTCTCGTTTGACGAGCATGAAAAATTTCAAATCTCTCGGGCGGGCGGGTGTACCTAAAAAAATCTAACTTCTTTATTTAGCTTTCTCTTGAGATGAAACCTCGCATTTCGGATAATTTCAAGGTGCTGATTATAAATCCGGTCGCAATTTTGAGTTTCAGTCTCGTTTGACGAAAATGAAAAATTTCAGAGCTCTCGGGCGGGCGGGTGTACCTAAAAAAATCTAACTTCTTTATTTAGCTTTCTCTTGAGATGACACCTCGCATTTCGGATAATTCCAAGGTGCTGATTGTAAATCCGGTCGCAATTTTGAGTCTCAGTCTCGTTTGACGAAAATGAAAAATTTCAGATCTCTCGGGCGGGCGGGTGTACCTAAAAAAATCTAACTTCTTTATTTAGCTTTCTCTTGAGATGACACCTCGCATTTCGGATAATTTCAAGGTGCTGATTATAAATCCGGTCGCAATTTTGAGTCTCAGTCTCGTTTGACGAAAATGAAAAATTTCAGATCTCTCGGGCGGGCGGGTGTACCTAAAAAAATCGAACTTCTTTATTTAGCTTTCTCTTGTGATGAAACCTCGCATTTCGGATAATTTCAAGGTGCTGACTATAAATCCGGTCGCAATTTTGAGTCTCAGTCTCGTTTGACGAAAATGAAAAATTTCAGATCTCTCGGGCGGGCGGGTGTACCTAAAAAAATCGAACTTCTTTATTTAGCTTTCTCTTGAGATGAAACCTCGCATTTCGGATAATTTCAAGGTGCTGATTATAAATCCGGTCGCAAATTTGAGTCTCAGTTTCGTTTGACGAAAATGAAAAATTTCAGATCTCTCGGGCGGGCGGGTGTACCTAAAAAAATCGAACTTCTTTATTTAGCTTTCTCTTGAGATGAAACCTCGCATTTCGGATAATTTCAAGGTGCTCATTATAAATCCGGTCGCAAATTTGAGTCTCAGTTTCGTTTGACGAAAACGAAAAATTTCAGATCTCTCGGACGGGCGGGTGTACCTAAAAAAATCGAACTTCTTTATTTAGCTTTCTATTGAGATGACACCTCGCATTTCGTATAATTTCAAGGTGCTGATTATAAATCCGATCCCAATTTTGAGTCTCAGTCTCGTTTGACGAACATGAAAAATTTCAGATCTCTCGGGCGGGCGGGTGTACCTAAAAAAATCGAACTCCTTTATTTAGCTTTCTATTGAGATGAAACCTCGCATTCCGGATACTTTCAAGGTGCTGACTATACATCCGGTCACAATTTTGAGTCTCAGTCTCGTTTGACGAAAATGAAAAATTTCAGATCTCTCGGGCGGGCGGGTGTACCTAAAAAAATCGAACTTCTTTATTTAGCTTTCTCTTGAGATGAAACCCCGCATTTAGAATAATTTCAAGGGGCTGATTATGAATCCGGTCGCAATTTTGAGTCTCAGTCTCGTTTGACGAAAATGAAAAATTTCAGATCTCTCGGGCGGGCGGGTGTACCTAAAAAAATCGAACTTCTTTATTTAGCTTTCCCTTGAGATGAAACCCCGCACTTCGGATAATTTCAAGGTGCTGATTATAAATCCGGTCGCAAATTTGAGTCTCAGTTTCGTTTGACGAAAACGAAAAATTTCAGATCTCTCGGGCGGGCGGGTGTACCTAAAAAAATCGAACTTCTTTATTTAGCTTTCTATTGAGATGACACCTCGCATTTCGTATAATTTCAAGGTGCTGATTATAAATCCGATCCCAATTTTGAGTCTCAGTCTCGTTTGACGAACATGAAAAATTTCAGATCTCTCGGGCGGGCGGGTGTACCTAAAAAAATCGAACTTCTTTATTTAGCTTTCTCTTGAGATGAAACCCCGCATTTAGAATAATTTCAAGGGGCTGATTATGAATCCGGTCGCAATTTTGAGTCTCAGTCTCGTTTGACGAACATGAAAAATTTCAGATCTCTCGGGCGGGCGGGTGCACTTAAAAAACCGAACTTCTTTATTTAGCTTTCTTTTGAGATGACACCTCGCATTTCGGATAATTTCAAGGTGCTGATTATAAATCTGGTCGCAATTTTGAGTCTCAGTCTCGTTTGACGAAAATGAAAAATTTCAGATCTCTCGGGCGGGCGGGTGTACCTAAAAAAATCGAACTTCTTTATTTAGCTTTCTATTGAGATGACACCTCGCATTTCGGATAATTTCAAGGTGCTGATTATAAGTCTGGTCGCAATTTTGAGTCTCAGTCTCGTTTGACGAAAATGAAAAATTTCAGATCTCTCGGGCGGGCGGGTGTACCTAAAAAAATCGAACTTCTTTATTTAGCTTTCTATTGAGATGACACCTCGCATTTCGTATAATTTCAAGGTGCTGATTATAAATCCGATCCCAATTTTGAGTCTCAGTCTCGTTTGACGAACATGAAAAATTTCAGATCTCTCGGGCGGGCGGGTGTACCTAAAAAAATCGAACTTCTTTATTTAGCTTTCTCTTGAGATGAAACCTCGCATTTCGGATAATTTCAAGGTGCTGACTATAAATCCGGTCGCAATTTTGAGTCTCAGTCTCGTTTGACGAAAATGAAAAATTTTAGATCTCTCGGGCGGGCGGGTGTACCTAAAAAAATCGAACTTCTCTATTTAGCTTTCTCTTGAGATGAAACCTCGCTTTTCGGATAGTTTCAAAGTGCTGATTATAATTCCGCTCGCAATTTTGAGTCTCAGTCTCGTTCGACAAAAATGAAAAATTTCAGATTTCTCGGGCGGGCGGGTGTACCTAAAAAAATCGAACTCCTTTATTTAGCTTTCTATTGAGATGAAACCTCGCATTCCGGATACTTTCAAGGTGCTGACTATACATTCGGTCACAATTTTGAGTCTCAGTCTCGTTTGATGAAAATGAAAAATTTCAGATCTCTCGGGCGGGCGGGTGTACCTAAAAAAATCGAACTTCTCTATTTAGCTTTCTATTGAGATGAAGCCTCGCTTTTCGGATAATTTCAAAGTGCTGATTATAAATCCGGTCGCAATTTTGAGTCTCAGTTTCGTTTGACGAAAATGAAAAATTTCAGATCTCTCGGGCGGGCGGACCTAAAAAAGTCGAACTTCTTTATTTAGCTCTCTCTTGAGATGAAACCTCGCATTTCGGATAATTTCTAGGTGGTGAATCCGGTCGCAATTTTGAGTCTCAGTCTCGATTGACGAACATGAAAGATTTCAAATCTCTCGGGCGGGCGGGTGTACCTAAAAAAATCGAACTTCTTTATTTAGCTTTCTATTGAGATGACTCCTCGCATTTCGGATAATTTCAAGATGCTGATTATAAATCCGGTCGCAATTTTGAGTCTCAGTCTCGTTTGATGAAAATGAAGAATTGCAGATCTCTCGGGCGGGCGGGTGTCTAATTGCTCTCTTGTGTAAAGTGTCCAGAAGCTTTAGAGGGTGCTTTGGAGCGCATCCATACACTTGGGAGCAATACTCCAGCGAGGGTCGGATCTGTGCCTTGTAGAGCAGCAGTAGTTGCTCTGGTGTATACAGCTTCCTACAGCGGAACAAAACTCCAAGTTTCTGGGATATCGTTTTAGCAATACTGACGACTAGGTGGTGCCAGGACATGTTATTGTTGATGTTGATCCCCAAAAGCTTGACGGAAGGTGACTCGACAATTGGGTGATCCTCCATTTCCACAGTTGGTAAGCCTATTCGTTTTCTGAAATAAAAACAACTGAATGCTGCCGTATTGTGGGAGGTGCAATCTTGGACAACTTTAGTTTGAAAGAAAAATTAATACAATCGTTATTTACTGGGATATGTGCTATATTTCTTGCATAATGGGGACACTGTATATTTGTTAGTTTTATATGTCTCTTATCTACGTGTTTTGTATTTGGCTTTTTGTATTTAAGGACAATTAAGAATTCGAATTTTGAATTTGAAGAACAAATAATAAGTCGTCTGCTAGAGAAAGGGGTTTGCTTCTTCTAACCTATTCGAATCCGTTGGTCCGTCCGCACCTTAAGGACCCAGTGTACGCGCACCTTTATTCGTCGCACGTAAAAGGAACGGAGAAACAGTGAAGAAATCCCCTGTTAAATCGTTATCCAAGCGTATGTTGTCGCATAAATCCGACAACTGGCATATCCGATTATAATATGCACATAAAAGTGACTGCATTATGTGCATGTTGTACCTTATTCCATGTATAAGCTTGCATGCAACAGGACATGCCGAAGAAATGAGTAATATAGGATATCACTTACTATCAGTCTTAATTTATTACGACACCAGGGTTGTTGTCTACTGATTAAGAATGACGCCTGTATAATGAATTAGAGGGGTTAGGTTTTTAATAAAATTTATGTATTGGCGGTGTAAATAGGGTTCATTAATTAGTTCTTTGTAGATTTTAGTGCCGATTAGTTAATTTGTAAGTTCTAAAAGTTAAAGTAAATCAGTCAAGCAATGGGTAATATATTACAAACTGTTTAGAAGTTGTTACAAAGAGTGGTTACACAGGGTTTCCATGAATTTCCTTAGCACCTGATATTCTCGATACAAAAAAATAGTTCAAAGAAGGACTGAGTGGAATTTTTGGAAGTACTACCGGGTCTCTAATACCATGCTTATAAATCATTTTTTTTTATTTCAACCCTTATAACTCACCCCCAACTCATTTTTTCAAATAGCACCCAATAGTTTTTCCTACAGAAATTATGTCCTTATTTTATTTAAAATCTTGCAGTACCTTTGATTTTATATACAAACCTACTTTTTCTTAAAGTCATAAGCATGAGGTAAAAAAATGAGGATTTGTTTGAGGCGTAATATTTTCGTAAGAAAAAGAGTTAAAAAGAAAACTAAGAGGGCTCTTCAAGGGTACTGGGTGGCCTATCATACCATGCTTTCGTAATATTTTTTCTGTCTGTCACACCTAACTTTTTTTTTCAAATAGCACCCCACATTCCTACACATATGAGTCCACTATTTTATTTAAAATCTTGTAGTGCCTTCGATTTCATACACAAACCAATTTTTTTCGTAGTTTCATAAGCATAAAAGAAATAAAATAAGTATTTTTTTAGGCGCAATATAATTGTAATAAAAAAGGGATAAAGAGACATTTGTTTTTGGAAGCATTTATGAAATACACTTAAAAACAGACCTAGTTTTCTTTTTTATCCCTTTTTGCGTCAAATTAATACTTATTTTATTTATATTATGTTTATAGTTTCACGAAAAAATAAGTTTGCACATAACATCAAAGGTACCAGAAGATTTTGAATGAAATAGGGACATAATTTATTCAGGAAAACTCATAGGGTGCTATTTGCAAAAAAAAGTCGATGGTGAGTTTCAAAGGTTGAAGTACAAAAAAATGTTTTGAAAACATGGTGTGATAAATCATATGGTACTTTCAGAAATTCCATTCAGTTTTTGTTTCAACTTTTTTCACATGTCAAGGAAATTCAGCGACAAAGCTACGTAAAAGTGAACTCTTCAAACTTTATCTCAAGCTTCCAGAAACTTATGATTCCATCATCAGGGCCAAAATGAAATATGCACTACAGGGTGAGTCAAGCTCAACGCGTCGGACTCTTGTGACCAAACGATACCGCTTTTCGAAAAATCGACTCTGCAAGTGTATGTAGGTCGAGTTGAACTACATTTTAAAAATAATAACTTTTATACAGGGTGTCTAATAAAAGCGTGACATATCAAAGTTATGTTTTTTAAATGGAATACCCTGTATATTATTGCATATTTAGATTTTCGGGTACATTTTAGTGTGACTTTATGTATCACACATGGGACTTTAAGCGAACCGTTTAAGTGCAAATCACAATTTTGGGTATAGGTAGATGTCCGAAAAACATTGAATATCGCAGCTATCATAAATCTTAGAGGGCTGTGACTTTGCTGTGTTACTAAGCATGAAATGTGTCAGCTTAATTTAGACGGTTGGGTTCGAATTACGTTTGTACTAAACTTGGAGAAATCGGTAGATCAATGAAGGAAACTTCAATCAAAGGTAACTTGGTTTTTTCAAATGGGAATGCATAATTTTTTTTATACGATCACATGTGCAATTTGATAAGCTTTCTAATGATATGCGGCTGTAAATACCAATCTCTGGTAGTTTTGATTTAATTTCAAATTTTCAGTAAAACCGGTGTTTTTCAATGTTCCTACCTATAAGCAACTTAGCAGGCCATGACATATAAACAAGATATAAGTATAAGATGATGTATACAAAAGTCAGCGAGATTACTGCAAAAAAGTGTTATTTCCCAATGACCCTATATATTAATTCAAATAATAATTATTCGAATATCCGTCGCTAAATTCAGCTATTGAAGTGGTTGATTGAAAATCCAGTAGAAAGGTTGAATGTAGCGTTTACTTAAAACTACTACCATGCTTGACAATGTAAGCATTCAAGTTCCACTTTTTACGAAATAGCTTATTTTAAAAACTCATTTCCTCTACATCCTCGCCCAACTCTTATACTTCTAAATTAAGTTTACGTTTCCATCAAACTTTACTTGCCGTTTAACAATCTCGCCCTATTTCTATTATGGTTTCACTTTGACTGCATTTAAACGCCATCGTTATGTAAAATTAAATTTTGTATTATATAGTTGGTAAATGGGTTCAGTTTTATGTGCCTCCTTTCTTCTTTTCTCCTACAGAACGCTTTGTAATGAGTTCTTAGGCCCTAATTTTATTTCAATTCATCCGAAAATATGTAGAATAGTGTATCCGTGCTTTTTTCAATGCATTTTTCGTTAGAATTCGTATGTATAATATTCACTGCAACCTTCATTTACCTACACAATATTAGATTCTCAATGTTACCTTCCGTCATTTTAGTTATTTTTCAGTTAGTTATTGGATTATTGTTATAAAACAGAATTGCAGATATTGATTGGAGAGGTAGAACACTCATTTTGACTTCTGTAAAAATTCAAAACAATAATAAAGACACCAGACAACATCCTGCAATGTGCAAGGATCAATAATGAACGATCCTACAGAAACAAGAAGATCGCAATATTTACAGACAGTCAGGCTACACTCAGGGCGCTAGAAGCGCTCAAAGTTCCGTCTGCTTTAGTCTGGGAATGTTTACAAGAACTGGGAAGACTGGCTGAACACAACAAAGTAACTTTGAAGCGGGTGCCAGGACACTCAGGTATAAGAGGCAATGAAAGGGTGGACGAGCTAGCAAGACTAGGCTCGTCTGCTCTATACATTAGAGCAGAACCCGCCCTGGGGGTGCCTAGAAGCACAATCAGACACCAGGTCGGAGAATGGATGAAACATCAGCACAAGGGGCAGTGGAACTTGTTGCCAGGATGTGTTCATATAAAAACATTCATTAAAGCTCCATGCAAGAAAACAGCTGGAACACTACTCTCCTTGAGTAGGAATCAGCTCCGAATAACGACGGGTCTCCTAACAGGACATTGTGGCCTGAAGGAACACCCGAATAAAATGGGACTCTACAATGGAGACCTCAACTGCAGATTGTGTGGAAGAGGAACTTAGTCAGCCCTACATGTGCTCTGTAAGTGCGAAGCGCTAGATCACAAGAGACAACAGCTCTTTGGGAAGACCAAGCTAGAACCAATGGAGTACAGCTCAGCACCAGGACCAGTAGGTAAACTGCATAAACTTATGCAGAGATCCAGATTGCTGGAGTGGATACTGTAAATGAGAGGAGCAATAATACAATAGGCCTTAACTTAAGTATTAACGGAGACAGTAGGGTCGGAGGGCTCCTGGAAAAAAAAAGACAACAGTTGGTATCAGAAAAGAAGCTAGCTAAGGTTAAACAAGGTGCCTTGGAAGCCACCTCACTCGCACCCTAGCAGAAGTAGGAGAATATTCACACAATCAAGTTTCATAGATGACATAGTAGCAGAATCAGAAAATGAAATCAAGTTGATTGACTCAGTATTTCCCACACATAACGGGGATATCATTTTATTATTTTCCCACAGCATTAAGCTGTAGTCCGAGATTCCCTTGCAACCAAATTGTTACCGGCCCATCATAAAAAAAATGGAGTCAAGTTGATTGACTCAGTACTTCCCACACATTACGGTGATACCAGTTTATTATTTTCCCATAGCATAAAGATTTAGTCTGAGATCCCCTTGCAACAAACTCAGCGCCAGTACCCCCCCCCCCCCCCCAATTATTGTCATATGCCGCTAGGTCTTTTCTGCACAGGTCAATGAACAACCTATTATCAATAATACAAACTTTTGTATTGAATTTCACCTCTTCAGCTGTGGCAGTTTTGGAAAAATTTAAGCGTTCCGGTACCGTTTACTGAAAAAGCGGTGTTGCCGTATCTCATTAATTAATACAAACAAAATTTTGAAATTGTGAGATCTTCCTGAATTCGACATGCGCAATTCATTGCAATAAAAATAAGTAGAGGATTCTATTTAAAATAAATTAAAATCGGGGATACTTGTTTAAAAATTTGGGAAAATAATTTATAACTTAGCAACGTAAAAACTCGAAAAAAAAATATTACAAGGCGAGATAGAGTATTTGTAGATATTTCGATTTAAAATAAAAAAGACAGGGTGTTTTAAAGGGGAATTTCAAATTCTGCCGAAAACACTCTGTAGATACAAATTGCTGGTAGCATCCAGAATAATATCCGCTTAATATTCAAGTAACTCGCTGTGTAATATTATTGAGAAAAGTTAAAGGAATATATCAATTTGAAGGTATTACTTGCGACCTTGCAAATGCGGAAATTAATAGAAAATAAATTATTACTTGGCAACGTCGCAACCGATTCCAAAAATATTTTAGGGTTGAATAGAGATCAATGATGGACACTAGAAGAACTTGAGAGTAAGTTATAGTTCCATATAAAAAAATCAAGTTGATCTCTATCCTACTTTCCCGCAACACCCTGTATATTTCAAAATATTTTCAGGATATGCATCTCAAGTAACCAAATAACTTTTGTATTTGAGATTTTCTTCTATCAGCTATACCTTGCGAGATATCGAAGAATTACACACTAAATGGACAGCCTGTATACATCGGAAAAAATTGTCCTTTAGTTTCTGTAATAGGCATAAGGCAATGTTCGGATAGACCTAAAAAAGTTATTTATGTCGCTAGGTCTTCCTTCATAGGTCAGTAGGTAGTCTATTATGAATACAACAAATTTTTCAATTTTACAACCCCCCAACCCCCAACCGCCCCAATTTCACCCCCACCAAAAAAAAAATAGAAAATAATCAGGGACCCCTAAAACGCCTAAAAACGAAGTTTCAGACATATTTGATTTTTTTTTTATTTTTGCTTATTACTCCGCCGCCTATGCACCGATTTTCAAAATTATACGAACATTACCTACTACGACCCCACAGCATACCGCTGCCCAAATTTCATCACAATCCATGCAGCGGTTACTGAGATTACGACGTTAGAAAAACGCCAACAGACAGACAGACAGACAGACAGACAGACAGACAGACAGACAGACCGACAGACCGACAGACCGACAGACCGACAGACCGACAGACCGACAGACCGACAGACCGACAGACCGACAGACCGACAGACCGACAGACCGACAGACCGACAGACCGACAGACCGACAGACCGACAGACCGACGGAAATGAGTGACGTGGATTTTCGTTATGTACATATCATAAAACGCCCAAAAAACGTATCATCTCAAAATCGAAAATTTTTGCGATCACAATACTCCGCTCACATACCGGTGTGGGACGTTAAAGAAAAGGGCAGATATTCGCCAACATCAAAATACTTTTTGTCTTCAAGCATATGTGATTTCAATAAGCTCATTTTGCATAGGACATTAGTATTTACACCTGGCCTTTTGGCTAGCCCTTCTCTAGCTACGCCCCTGTTTCCACCTTCGAAGTCTTCATCAGCTACACACTCGTAGTTCATTACAGAGGATCTTCGATTGCATCAAAACATCTTACATTTCATTAAAACAAGGTGGAAGCCTCTCGATAATATTTAATTACGAAACTAAATTGCCTCTTCTAACTATTGAATGAATAAATATACTCGATTTTATCACTTCTTGAAGTGAGCCGGGTCGTTTTTTAATTAACTTTATGAGAGCAAAAACGCATCGTCTAAAATTGAATCCATTAAACGAACACTTAGCTAGCGTTATCGCCTCTGCAGGTGTCTCTATGACCTGCACCTCCATTTTTCGAATAAAATAATAGTAGCTTAGTTTTCTATTTTATTTTCCGGAGCCAGCTTGCGTTCCACTGTGCACGAATCTGGGTTATGAAAAGTTGGGCGCTGAATACGCTCGAAATATTAGATAGAGGCAGTAGCGAACATTTGATTTTTATGTGTGACTGAATTTGCTTTTAAAATGTGCAGCAAATTGCATTTTACATTTAGCCTCTATCATCAGTTGACGCTTTAGAAACTACAGCTGGAAATGGCGTACATCCGGCTTGACAATCTTGTAAACTTGAAAATGTAGTTTACTGTTATGTCACCTCTTTGGCCTAAACTTTGGGAAATCCTCATCTCCATGGGAGTCCCTTACCACTTAGTATTTCTCATATAGCAACTCTATGAGTCTAGCTCAGCTCGTGTAAGAATTGATGGTAACCTGTCTGGTTAAACAGCAACCAGAAAAGGAGTTCGTCAGGGATGTGTATTATCTACGACGTTATTCAACATTTACTCTGAATTTGTGATGAAACAGGTATTGGACAACTGGAATGGCGGTATAACTATTGGCGGAAGCAAAATATCTAACATAAGATTTGCTGACGATACACCCTTATTGCTGCTTCTCAGGAAGAACTAGTAACTCTATTGAACGTTTTAGAACAACACAGTGGAGCATATGGTGTTGGTATTAACTACAACAAGACCAAAGTTATTATCGTAGATAGAGAGCATGACAATCATCGAGAAATAAAGTCAATAGGCCGTTGTGAGGTAGTTCAAAGTTTTGTGTACCTCGGTTCTTTGATCGACAATTCAGGTAGCTGTGAGAATGAGATTCGATGGCGCATTCAACAGTCACGGGTGGCCATGACAAAGCTTACTAAAATATGGCGTGACCATAACATCACTAAAGCTACCAAAATGTCACTGGTTCAGTCTCTTGTGTTCTCCATATTTTTGTATGCCTCGGAAACTTGGACTGTTAAAAAGGCAGATCGAGCTCGCATAGATGCTTCTGAAATGTGAACGTGGAGGAGAATGCTGAGAATTCCTTATACCGCCCATCCAACTAATGTTTCCATATTGGATGAGGTCGGTAATCCAAAGAGACTATCCTCCATTGTGTCGATGAGAATGCTTACATTCTTCGGACATGTTCACAGAAGCGATAATATGGAGAAAATTGTAGTTCAGGGTCACGCTCCCAATGGGCGGCGCCGTGGCCGTTCCCCTACACGCTGGGTGGATACGACGAAACAGTTGCTAAATGTGAGTATCAACAGCGCCACTGAAATGACAGTAAATCGCGAACGATGGTGAGCTACAGTTCTCAAAACTATTGATAATATTCGTGTCGGCAATACTCTAGCTCCGACTTAATGCATTTGACGAGTTCACAACATGTCTGTTAAGACATTGTGACTATAATGATGATGATATAGCCTTTATCACTGCAAAATTTAAGAAAATAATAATTTTGGATAAGTGAAATTGTTTTACATTTGTGGCAGAAAACAGCTTTTGCTTTTAGTTATCTTTTTAACTAAAGGCGGGTTCTCGCGATTCAGTTTCGCTGAATCAGTTTGACTAATTCAGTGATACTGAACAGAAAATGAACGTGAGAACACCTTTCCATTAAAACTGATCAGTGGGTTTGTACTTTCAGTCAAAGTGAAAGCCAGTCCTACTTTTTATTGATTTTGACATTTTGACTGAATCAGTATTGAAAAATGAATACAAACGTCAAGCTGACGTGCGAGAATCTTTTCCGTCATCGTGAGAGTCATCAGTTATAGCACTTCATGGTTATAAAAACGTTGTTTTCTTGAATGCTGAATCAGTAAAAATGATTCATTATAACTGAACAGTAGGAACAAACGTCGCTTTCATTCAGTCAAACTGATTCAGTGAAACTGAACAGTCAGAACCCGCCTTTACACTAGCGTGGATTCTGAAGTCTTAATAAACACAAAGTGTTCCATTCCCATATGATATACGTATACGTTGTACTGCGCTACATGTTTTAAAAATATGAAGAGATGTAACAAGAGTGAAGCTAAGGAGGGAACCGTATATGTGAATAAACTTCTTAGGGCCGGTTGTACAATGCAAGCTTAAGCTTCGGCTTAAGGTAAGCCGACGTTAAACCACGTCAGTTGCAAAACGTCCGTTGTACAATGCTGGCTTAGCCCCCCACTCCAAGCTTAGCACGGGCTTACGTAAGCCGAAGCTTAACGCGAGCTTAGCTGAGGTTTAAACCTAACCTGATACAAGTGACATGATATGTCAAGGAGGAACCTTCAAATTGCTTGCTACTTTATTAGGTCATATTTTTTGAAAGATTTGTGTCTGATGTAACAAAGAGAGCAAATGAAAGAACAGAGACAGAAACGGTCGTTGCCGAAATTTGACACAAACGGTCATAAGTGCCTAACCAAAAAAAGGTAATTTCTCGAATGATTATATCAGTACGTATTGCTTCATTGGTGCCAACTGTAGTGAATTTCGTTATCAACCAGGTTTAATTAAGCCGACGATTGTACAACGGATGTCGACTTTAAGCCTGAGCTTATCTAAGCTTAGGCTTAACAAAGCTCGTACTAAACCCGCATTTGTAAAACCGGCCCTAAGAGTCACAAAATTAAGCCTTTCTCATATGTATACATTTATTTTAGGCTAATTGAAATTCATCAAAAAAAATGCAGCTGCCATCCGTCTATAAAAATCACTCTCACAATTTAAGA
The DNA here is from genome assembly GCA_951848785.1 of Callosobruchus maculatus. Taxonomy (NCBI): domain Eukaryota; kingdom Metazoa; phylum Arthropoda; class Insecta; order Coleoptera; family Chrysomelidae; genus Callosobruchus; species Callosobruchus maculatus. The sequence goes on from CATOUR010000083.1 coordinate 7,096,032, forward strand.
TCAGATTAAATCACCATTCCAATTCATAGACTACCAAGAACGGCTTCGAACTCTTTGTGCTATATGCTTTATAATAAGCTACCAACATCTATTAAAAATCTTTGGAAAAAAATTTAAAAAGACAATAAAGCAGTATTTACTAACGCATTGCTTTATTAGGTAGAAGAATAATTATGTTGATAGCAATCTTATTCTTAATGGACTAGGGTATTTGTACTCCAAAAGAGAATTTTACGATTGATTTTCAACATCAAACCGATGGAGTCTTGTTATAAATTATTCGTGGATAATGGCCTTTTGACAGTTGCAGGCATATATTTATTCAAGTTACTTATCTATGTAAAACACAATTTAAACAATTTGAAAAAACACTCAGATATTCACTCATATTCAACAAGATCTAGTAGTAAGCTATATATACAGAAGTACCATCACGTCTTTTATAAAAAATCCCCTGATTACGCTGGCATCCACTACTACAATCTGTTACCTGATAGTTTAAAAAACATCCAATCAAATATTAAGTTCAGGAAAAATTTGAGAAATTATCTTGTGGAGAAATGTTTTTATGGCCTGAAGGAGTTTGTTGAAACGACGTAAACTTTAGTGATTTTGTTATTTACATTCGTAACGTATTTTCTACTGTTTTTTGTATCTATTGTGTACTTATTTTGTCACTTACACTATCTATGTCAATTTATCTTTGTGTTTCACATCTACTGTGTTGTTTGACGAAACTTATCTGCTTCAATAGCAGCATGTAGTGAATAAATGATTCTATTCTATTCTATTCTATTCTTAATTGATTGTCAGACTAATGAAATGCTGGAACTGGTGGTTCATTATTGGCTTGTTGTTATTGTTGTCAGTGTTTGTTAGTTTATTGATGCGCATTTTTGCATATTTTTTTATTGATTGTTTGTAATAATTTGTACGTTGTGGTGGAAATTTTTGCCGATTGGCAGTCTAAACATGTATTTCATACTGCGTTAAGCTATACACCTCTGTGACTTGCTATACTGTATTATTATGTACAAAAATAGTCAAATAAATCTACGCTACTCTACTCTAATAAGCGACAACGCTTCTCTCAACGTTCCCACTAAATGGAACCACGGCTTCGATCATGATATGCTGTTTAAAGTGCTGGACTGCCACTGGACTTAAGGCAAAACTTCTCTATAGAAATCCGATTCTATTCGCTGCACTTTGATATGGATTTCTGTATATGTACGTCGTACGTGCCCCTGATGAAATTTTCTGTTGCTCACTGCACCTATGCAAGCTATGAATATAAATACATTTCGAGCTTATTTTCATAACAAAGGCAAGATAAATCTTTTGCGGTGAAACCTGCTGGCAGAAAGAAATCAATATTCAATGCTATTATGAAGTTGACGTACCATCAAGTCAATATCTAATGGTATTGTGATGCTGACCTGTGATTGGAAAAAGTAAAAATCAAGTTGTTGCTATAATTGGTTTCTATATACATGTCTCATATCAGTATACGGTTTGCTGAAAATTCATCGTAGAGGTTTTGTTGTTGAAGTTTTTGCCATTCCAGCTATCAGGTGATGCAAGTTAAGTAGTTGTAGAACATTTCACACTATGATAATATATTATCGAATTTCGTACGCGCGTTGAATAGAAAATAGGTAACGAAATGTCATGTCTGCGAGTTGCATAAGCTCTGTGATGAACGGAGAATGAAGCACGATGTTTGTGTATTAGACTCGCAGTCTCTAGTATGAAAAGGCATGCAATGATTTCTAGAATGAGCATCTACAATATATCATATTACACAATTTTGCAACTTTAAAACAGATTGGAAAAGGAAATGGCTACAACAGCCCCAACACGGTAGATCGTAGGAGAGATGGGATTGCACGATCGCGAAGAAGACTGTGCTAGCAATCGAGATGCCCCTATTTGTTGCTGCGGCTTGTGTGCAATAACAGCATGATGCAAGCTTTTTGGTCAAGTAGATAATATGCTTTTAAAATTTAAAGTCAACTTCAAGCTGCAATCCAATAAACCCCTAGTACTTTCAAATCTTTTGATAGAGAATTGGTCGCAAACTGTGTCATTAATATCAACACGAAATCCAAGAACTGTTAGTTATTTAAATAAAAGCCCATTTGAATCACACCAGTTTTTGATAAAAACAGTCCCACGTGCAATTGTTTTAACCAGATGTTCAGTATCATCTTTGTCCTGCATTACAATGGAATCATCCGCAAAGGCGGCAAATTTTCTAGATATATCAAGGCAAAACATGTCATTAACATATGGAGGAAATAAAAATGGGTCCAACACAGAACCTTGAGGGACTACGTGCTTATTAGAGTGATCAAAAGAGTTTCTGCTATTGGACTCTTTAGAAATGATAGGACTCGAACCACTGTAGTGCTACACCTCGAAAACTTTAGACTTCAAGCTTACGCAGCAGAGCTCTATGATCAACACAGTCAAAAGCCTTTGAAAAATCACATAACATCGCTGTAGTCGCCTGGCCGCTGTTGCAGTGAGTTGAAAGTTGTTCTAGAATGTAAACCGTAGCGTTTCTTGCGGGGATAAACTCAAACTGGGATGAGCTAAGAAAGGAAATCCATCATTCGCCTTTTAACTAGTTTTTTAATGACTTTGGAAATAGTTACGAGGGTTGCTCTATACCTCCGTCAATCCACCAGTACGCAGACAGCTGTTTCACGCTTATTAGCGATAATCAGTGCGCCATAGGTCGATTGACGGAAATAGAGAGTATCAATTCTTTCATGTCTACCAGACATGTGAAGCATGTTGTAGCAGCTGACAGAAAGGTTCTGTCGGTGCGCCATCTGGTACCCGAAGGTAACGGCAAACCAAGGAAATCGCTGCTGAACAGCAGTAGATTTTTTGGTGGGACGCCACGGCGGAAATAGTTGAAAACAAAGAAATAGAGGTTTTCTGATAGAAAGGTGCATGCACAATATCATTAGGGGTGTGTGCGGTATGTAAATATATTTATGTAATTACGGATTCTGTGATGTAAATTGAATCGGTTTACAAACAAGATTTACATACCGCGCACGCCCGTAATCTTACTGCGCATGCACTTTTTATCCAAAATAGTCCTGAACCAGTTCGAGACGTATCCGCGAAAATCTTTAATATCTTTACCGCCCTATAAGACGGTGATTTCATGAATCTTTTGTATCCCCTGTTTTGTGAAGTGGAATCACTAGAGCTTTTTCAAGGCTAGGAGGAAATGTGCCTGACAACTGCTTTACTTGTTCTCAAAAACAGACTGCATTAGGAGAAATCGAAAAGCATCCTTTCAGTGAACTCTCCAGGTATGTTTGATGGCGCTGTTGGTTATACATCTACTTATGCTAATAAATAATTATCATCACTTTCCCAGGTAGAGCGTGTGACACATGAGATGCGATTAGGCCATTAAGGTAATACGTTACGGTTTGGCGGTGTATCTGTTAGACAAGAATCGGCCACGCTCCATTAGTCTCAGTTCTTGCCCGTCGCGATGACAGCTTTAAGTGAATACGCGGCCTTAAATTATCGGTAATTATCCTGTTAGCGACGATGTTTTTGTACGCCATGCTGCCGAGAGTGCCGAAGGAAACGCGAAGCTCTTTGCTGCACCACCGCACATGTCCTAATGGATTCCTTCGCGTGTATGTCTATGTTTGGAGGTTTTTTCGAAATACCAAAAAGGAATGGTATTTGCACGCAACATGGACTCTTGTCTAGAAGAAGCGTCGGTAGTCCTTCGGAACGTATCCCATAGAGGCAAACTACTTGAATTCCCAGCTAAGAAGCCATATCGCCACCGATCGTGTTGCCGTTTGGTGCATCATGCGTTTACTTACAAGAGCATTTAGTTGTGCGACGTTGCCGACGCGATGTTTACGTTACTTCTTGTATGAGAGTTAATAGCGACATACACAGCATATTTAATTTACGAAGTTCGCACGAAATGCTTAATATAGGTGGTATTTTTATGACCCCCGATATTTTCCGCCGTTAACGGTCTCACGCGAGAGGTAGACGCAGACAGCATTGAGGGCGGAGCTTACGTGTATTAAAATATACAGTGGGGTCCAAAGAGTGTGCAACAAATGGGATTTTTTTTTTTTATTAGCTACACAATCAAAAATCCAATATTGCCAAAAGTTGGTGCATGTCCGATAACTAATTTAGGTGCACTTAGAATGGTTCCAAGTTCATCAGTATACGGGGTGAATCAAAAAACATAAAAATTGTACAAGAGTAAAGTACCCTTATTATCAAAAATTCAGCAAAATGTTATTAACAAAAGTTGTTTAGAAGTAAGAGCTATGCCTAAATACCAAAACTTGGCCTCCTCTGAGATTTGCAAGATTTCATGTTTGTGGATTAATTTAAATACATGGTTAGAAATAAAAAATTAATAAAAGGTTTGCGGTTTTATTGAGAGTTATTCTAATATGCATGTAATTATAAGCAACCTCTTGCCTTAGTAAAAAGATTTTTTCCGAAATTATAAAGCCATATTTAATATCCTTGCAACAAACATTTAGCTTGTGATTCCCAAAAAAATTTTAACCTCAGGTAAATTTCACAAAAATGCTTGAATTTAAATAAAGTTCTACAAAATTAATTCAATTTCAATTAGTGTATCAAACAGTTTTACTAAAAAAAAAAAAATTTTTGGCAGAGTTATTGCACTTTTTTCAAGAAAAATTTTTTTTTCTCAGAGGAGGCCAAGTTTTGGTATTTAGGCATAACTCTTGATTCTAAACATTTTTTTTGTGAAATTTACCTGAGGTTAAAATTTTTTTGGGAATCACAAGCTAAATGTTTGTTGCAAGGATATTAAATATGGCTTTATAATTTCGGAAAAAATCTTTTTACTAAGGCAAGAGGTTGCTTATAATTACATGCATATTAGAATAACTCTCAATAAAACCGCAAACCTTTTATTAATTTTTTATTTCTAAACATGTATTTAAATCAATCCACAAACATGAAATCTTGCAAATCTCAGAGGAGGCCAAGTTTTGGTATTTAGGCATAACTCTTAATTCTAAACAACTTTTGTTGATAACATTTTGCTGAATTTTTGAAAATAAGGGTACTTTACTCTTGTACAATTTTTATATTTTTTGATTCACCCCGTATACTGATGAACTTGGAACCATTCTAAGTGCACCTAAATTAGTTATCGGACATGCACCAACTTTTGGCAATATTGGATTTTTGATTGTGCAGCTAATAAAAAAAAAATCCCATTTGTTGCACACTCTTTGTACCACACTGTATATTTTCTTTTCAAGAATTCTGATAATCTTGTAAAGATCTACTTGAGACAAGAACATCTGTTCTTGGTCTGCAGTATATTCAATCCCAAGATAGACTGCACATAAATAGTCGCATGCAGCATTAACGTGGTTACTGTCCGCTGCCATCTGCGAACGCGCCAGCTATAGTCCAGTGCAATTATGGAATTTTATATTACTATTTGAAAGAGCTGCCCTATAAACCCATTGCAACTTGAAAGTAGCCAGTTGCCAGTTTGAAATAGTCATTTAGGCAATGAACACTTGACATCGCATATTTGGATCTGATTTCCAGTCAGTCTTGGGGGTTTTTACTTGCCGGATTATACCATACAATTCACACATAGTGTACTAGACTATTAGGGACCTTACCGACATGAGCCGATCACGCACGCGGGCTTGTTTTCATTTGGTCTAGCTTGGCTGTGAATACTGTATAAGATAATTTACTTGAGGAAATTGTAGTTAATTTAAACCAAGAAAAATATAGTTTAGACTTCAACTCATTCTAAAAAAATATGCTCTGGCTAAGAACATAATTATCTTCACAACTAAAATTCCACTACTCCTAGACCAAGCATGTATTAAAGTTTTAGTAAGGTTAACATATTTACCAATTGAGGTCCTATTACTTTGATCAAGAATACAAACAGTTTGAAAATTGTAGCTCATCGACAGTTATGATGTAAATGTGTATAGGAGTGATGAAGAATCAATGAGACCAAGAGTATTTCGACCTAGAGTCAATTATTTTGAGGAATATGATGACCATGACTCCATGGTCTTTTTTAAATTTTTGTATTTTTCTTTCAGCACCTTTACAGATCTGCGGCACATTTGTAATAAAATTCTTCTCCTATCTTTTCCCAGGTGTTGTATTTTTCGCGCCATGTTGTTGCACCTTTTGTTTTGCATTCTATTACATGCATGTACATTTCTACTAATAAAATGAACAGATATTTTTCATCTTTTGACAAGTTGTTCGCTCTTTTTGGTTTTTCCATGCTGAGACACGGGTACATGCACGGCTATTATTTGAAAAACGCCCCAGAAACAACTACAACACCAATCAGTCCCACCTAAAAATCTTTTATCTATGCCAAACACCAAATATAACTGCCAATGAAATGAGAAAACGTCAATGGAAAAAAATGAGGTTGGAAATCGCATGGAACTGACAACTCAAAGAACTCATTCTTTGACAGTCTTATCAGAAAAATACAAAATACCAGCACGAAACACCTAACGAAGAAAATAAGAAGAAGAAGAATTATAAATATTGGGGACACAGTACCACCAACCGCTAAAAATAAAATACAACTCGCGATCAGTTAACCCTACGTCATTTTATGATTGTGAAACAAGAGGCGTTCCATTGTTCGAGTTAACTGGCAGGTCGAGGTTAGTAAACCGTCAGAGTGACCACTGATTATGAAACTGGGCCTAAGATAAGTTCATTTTCTTGTAACTTTCTTGAATTCACTTTACAAGACATGCTGGTTTTGACACTGAAGTGTTTGATACACATGACCACTTTTTTTTTATTTAAAACATTTAAAGTTTATCTCGGAAGAATTGGACATAATATGGTCAGTTTGTTAGCCTACCATCTCTACAAGTTACCTCCCAAAATTAATGTATCGAATTACCAATCACCCTGTATACATATTTTTTATTCGTATAATTAATTACCTCTAAAGTATTTGTAAAAAGAAAGTTTGAAGGACTTTAAAAAAAAATTCTTAATCTGGGCGATTTCTGAACTTGTTCTAGCTCAAACAGCCTGACCAATGTGGCAACCTTGATTGACCATATTAGAAGATTACCCTGTTTGTTTGGGAGGTTGTTGGGCGTGCGCCAAGGCTTGATACAAACGCCTCGCCGGGCTGGAACTCTCCATAAATGCCATAATCGTTTATCAGTCTTTAAAGCCGTGTTGTGTGTTATGTGTGGGCACGATGCTTGCTCTTAACGCGCCTTAATGTCCGCCTAATGGGATCGAACGCATCGATTTACTGGCACGTTCAAATCAGCCGATGATTTGATGATCTCCAAAGATCCGTGGGATTTATGCTGGTTCGATTTTCTATTCTGACAGACAATTTCGAGCTACAGTTCCCAAAACTATTGATAATATTCGTGTCGGCAATACTCTAGCTCCGACTTAATGCATTTTACGAGTTCACAACATGTCTGTTAAGACATTGTGACTATGATGAAGACAATTTCAACCGAGTCCCCCAGGATGGCACAAGAATGTCGTGGATGGGAATTGAGACAGTTTAAAATAATTTTCTACTTTGAAAACAGCTTAAAATGATCTCTCTCATTCTTAGTATGTGTATACTTGTATTTAGCGCCATTCGTTTCACATTGAATCTCTTTAAAACGAGATAACTCATATGTTCCATCTGTTTTTTTCAAATAGCTTTTCAGGTAGCTTGATTTCCACATATTCTCTGTAAAAACAAGCATTTTGGAGTTGCTAAGTTACCACCCTTCTCGCCATCCCAATTTCACTCCATATATAGGGTGGGTCAATAGTGAATGGACGGAGGACTGTGGGCTTGAATGAATTAATTAATGAAAGAGGGAGAGAGGCTATCTGGTGGCTGGAACCACCAGTGCATAGGTCTACCAACGGGCCCTTTTGCACCTCTCCTTACCCTAGTTCCCAAGTCCAGCCCTCATCGCAAAGGTGAGGATGGCCTTGGTTCCTGCCCATCTTATATCCTCAGGTTCAAGAACTCTTGAACCGAGTATAGTCTGCCTGTGATACCCAAGGGCTTCACAACGACAAGGAATGGGTGCCGAGGATTCTTCCTCCTCGCCACAGCGTGTACACGTCGGATCATTTACCACCCCCATCACATACAAATGGCATTTGAAGGTGTTATGGCTGGATAGCAGGCCAACAAGTAGCCTTAGTCGGCTTCTGTCCAACGAGAGACAGACCGCTTTAGCCAGAGGTCCTGAAATAGGTTCTATAGCTTGACGGCGGTGTCCGGAGATTCCTCTCCATCTGATAAGATGCTGATTTTGCAACCACACCTCTGTTTTCCTTCTGATGGTACCTGCTGCCAGCCCCAAAGCCAACTCAGGACCCACGAAATTATTCCTCGACCCTCGCCTTACGAGCGCGTCCGCCATTTCATTACCAGTAACTCCAGCATGAGTCGACACCCACATAAGTGACCTGATGTCTCGCCGAAATGTCACCCAAGACCTTTCTACATTGCAGACCGAGCCTTGATGTAAACCTGCAAGCACTTAATGTTTTCAATGCTGCCTGGCTGTCAGAGCAGATGATGATCCGCCTGCTTGGCCCCTGAATTTCGTAAATGCGAAAGACACAAGCTCAAATCGCATATATCTCTGCTTGGAATACCGTGGTGTTTTCCCCAAGAGAGACGGAGAGCTTTGTTTTTGGCCCATAGACCCCAGCGCCAGAGCCTTCGTCGGTAAGTGAGCCGTCGGTATACCAGACTAGCTCTCTCCCCTCAACAGGCTGCCTGCCGTTTATCCCCCACTCTTCCTTTGTAGGATACCTTACGGTAAATTTGCAGTCGAAGCGATATGTAGGAGGAATTATATCACTCCTCATATGCAGAGTAGGGTCATCCCTTTGCAGTTCCAAGAGGATGGCAGAGTGTCCCCTCCCAGGATTCATAAAGGACCAACTGCCTTCACTCCACAATCGGAACGCAGACACCCTTGCCTCCCCTTGAGCTACCAAGTCGAGTGGAGGGAGATTCAGCAGTGCTTCTAACGCGCTCAACGGAGTCGTGCGTACTACGCTTGTTATACTAATACAAGCCTAGCGTTGAATTTTATTTAGCTTTGCTTTGATTGTCTCTATCCTCACACATGGCCACTACATCATACAGTAAGGACGGCCTAACGATTGTAGTATAGAGCCAGAACATCACCTTAGGAGTCAAGCCCCAATTCACCCCTACAACCCTTCTGCATGCCCATAACGAATTACGTGCCTTATTGACTTTATGTTCTACATGTTGTCTCCAATGCAGTTTCGAGTCTAGAATTACGCCTAGATATTTTACTGACTGAGAAAGTTCAAGTGATGTTCTAAAGAAGGTTGGTCGGATATATTCATCCAGTTTCCTTCTTCTAGAGAACATAACTAGCTTGGTCTTCTCGGCATTGTGGGCTTACTAAAACGAATTACAAAAATCTGTTACCTGATCATGGTAAGGGGCCTTAAGGGCTATAATCTTAAAGTATTTTCACTTGAATTTTGACGTTAGTACCGGGTGACTCAATTATATATATTTTTTTTAATAGAAATTCCTATATATTATTGCAGATTTGGATTCCTTGGTGAATATTAGTGTGACTTGATGTATCATATAATTATGAAACTTTAAACGAACCGTTTAGGTGCAAATCACCATTTTTGGTATAAGGAGGTATCAGAAAAAAATTGAATATCGCAAGGATTGTAAAACCTAGAAGGCCGTGACTTTGCGAGAAGATTAAGCATGAAATGCATCATGTTAGGTCAGAGGGCAAAATTTGAATTCTTTTTGTACTTGGAGGAATCAGTAGATTAATTAAGGAAATTTCAATCACAGGTAACTTGATTATATCAAATGGGAATGCCTATTTTTTTACCATCAGTGTTATGGTCAGGTTGTAGCTGTCGGGAAACAAATTCCCCGGCAGCCCATTCCACAGCGTCGAGGTTCTCTAAAAAAAAGGAATGCTGAAGAAGACTGGTTTGGGAACTAGAGACCTCGACCTGGTAAGGATGAGCTCGCAGAGTCTCTCTAATTCCTCGTTCGGACGGTCGTCGGTGTTATTATCTGGAAGAACTCACTCGAACATCTTCCGTGATAGAATTTGTAAAACAAGGACAGGTAAGCCACCCTTCTTTGATGTTCCAAGCTGTGGAGGTGCTTTGCGAGATCATGCGTATCGATCAGTCCAATTGCTTCTGGGTACTGTCCAGAAGCTTTAGAAAGTGCTTCGGAGCGGATCCCCACACATGGAGCAATACTCCAACGATGGTCAGATCTGTGCCTTGTAGAGTAGCAATAGAATTGATCTGCTGTATACAGCTTTCTCCAGCGAAACAGAACTCCAAGCTTCTGGGATGCCGTTTTAACAAGACTGACGACGTGGTCGTGCCAGGACATGTTATGGTTGATGTTGATCCCCAGAAGCTTGACGGAAGATGGGAAGGATGAGAGTGTATCAATGCTACATGATACATAGGTACGTAGTCGATGTATTTTCTTTTCTACTTATATTTATGCTAGAATTCTATTTCGTCATTGTAGGTTTGAGTTGAGTTTTCTAGTTGCTACATATGCTTATCATGTGTTATGTGTCAACTACATAAGGGCAGTATGCATACTCGTCTCTTGAGTAATACTTAAGGTTCTCTTAAGTAAAGCTCAAGGGATATTTAAGAAACCCTCTAGTGTGATTTTCCTTGGGTATCTGATTCCTAGACATCTACGAGACGGCGGGATTCAGTTGTCGACGTTGCCATATTTCAAATATGTCAGTTTCTTATGCTTGCCTTGACTGCAACAAAATGTCATGTTGCCTTGTCATGTTGACATTTCGTTACATGAGTGTTACTCAAGTATTCGTAGGTGTCGAAAGTTCGAAACACAAAACCTGACTTAAGGGACCCTGAAGTAATGTTTGGCAAGGGTAGGAATGCGAGGCAAAATAATGCGGAGAAAAAGGGCTGTTGTTAGGTGTTTTGTTTGATATATACAGGGTTGGGATAAAGTATGGAACCTAGCAAATATCTTTGAAACGGAAAGGGTGATATTGCTGAAAATTTGCAGGTGAATGTAGTGACGCATAATGCATCTGAAGACATTATGTTAGCTATTAATGTACTTCCGGCCTAACCGTACCGTCAACTTTTTTAATTTAAATGGGACACCCTGTATATTTTTGCAGATTTTTATACATCTTTTTTTTCCGAATACGTCCATAGTAGATTTAGTATTTGTTTCTGTGAAAATGGGAAAGATAAAGCTTTTTTATTTACTGAAACGTTCATTTTATTTGATGTGTTACAATAAGAAAATTTAAAATGAATTATCAAGGAATTATCTCAGACGTTCAAAATGCCCGCCGTTTACTTCCTGACAATATGCAAGTCTGTTGACAAATTGCTGAGTTACCTTGTCGAATCAATTCACGTCAGGATCAGGACGTCAGGAGGTAAATGGCCGGCATTTTAAACAAATGAAGAAGCTTTATCTTTCCCGTTTTTACAGAAACTAATACCCAACCCACTATGGACGTATTCGGAAAAAAAAGATGTATTAAAATCTGCAAAAATATACAGGGTGTCCCATTTAAATTAAAAAAGTTGACGGTACTTCCGGTTAAACCGGAGCTACCATAATGTCTTCGGATGCACTACACAACATATGAAGTCAGTCACTTGCCCGACTGTGGACCCCCCCTCCCTTTCCGCCTCATCCGTCTCTTGCATTCTCTGCCCGGTCGAGCAATATTAAGGGACACTTAGGCAATGTCTACGAAATACATATAAGTTGGATCACACCGCAAAAATATCAAAACGGCCTGCCCCTTGCTCCGTCTCCCCGGTACACCGGTAGCAGTGTACCGACGTCAGCCGGGAGATACGGGGCGGCGCAAAGTAGTGGTTGAACGTGTTTAACGCGAAGTGTATACAGTGTCTCAAAAATATCGGATTTTGTTATCTCGGATTTGTTGGCAGGAAATGGATAATACTTTCAGAAGTTTGATTTTATCAATTAAATTTATTAACGGATGGAAAATGACAACCAGATCCGTCCTTATTTTGTGGTAAACCTTGAAATATAAATGATATAAATACAGGGCGTTTCATGACGCTTAAGACAAGCAATATGTCGGAACTGGGCAGTAGTAGAGAATTATATACCCAATGAGGTATTTGTTTTTGGTCACGTGACATCCGATTCAAAATTATTAATGGGACACCCTGTACATTTGTGCCTTTCTGTGTTCTACCCGACAAAACAATTCCAACAAATTAGCACACGTCTAAAGTGATATATTCGAGGCCTACAGGCCTACAGGTACTTAAAGGATTGTATCACGCTAAATGCGTATAGTGAGACAAAATATTCATTCGGTGGTATTACCATACTACCCAGAGACATTCTGAATTATATTTTAGAGCTCGGAAATATTTTTATTGATAACTTCAACAATTTAGTTTCCACAGTATCAATTGGAATGACACTGAAAAGCAAAATGTTAATAATAATTTATGCACATCCATGTAAAGCATTTCCACATGATTATCTTTTAAAATTGTACATACGATTTCAAATATACTATACCATACATTTTATAAGCTGTGGTCTCAAAAATAATCCAAATAAACAAAACATTAAGGTAAAAATACTACAGCACCTTTGAACCAATTTTTACTTATCTACGAAACAGCTACAATATGTGAAATCATTTGAGATTCATTAGTAATAGTTTTACTAGGTTTTATTTCTGATAACCATTTATGTAACTTAGTGTATTAGCAAAATAAACGTTATATTTGTATTTGTATGTCTAAATCGGCTGCCAATGCATAGTTTGTCAACGACCCTCGTATATACGTAAAACCCTGGCGTTACCAAGTCCCCGCTAAAAGACCCTCGTACTTGGGCAAAAACCAACGCAAAAACTAACTGGCGCGTGCCGCCGCGGCATCGCTTTGATGTGAGATCTTCAAGGTGCCGACGGAGAGTGATCCAACTTATATTTATTCCGTAAACTTTGACTTAGATATCGACTATGAAACTTTACCTAGCTCTCCTCTGACTAGAACGAAGGGAGTCTTGATCTTTGCACCGAGTGCAGCGGAATGCACCGTCCGTATTTCTGCACAGCGCAGCAGAGATGCGCCGCGTCGAGCCGCACCGTGTCGAGTCGGTCTTTTCATGTTGCGTCTGGAGGCGTGCCAAACCCGCCATCAGCCATTCTATTATTGTAATCTAATAATTACGACACCATCAAGTGTGCATAAGTAGGATGGAAGGTACGGTGCCGACTACTATTAGACGTTACCGGCAAGCACGTCGAGAATGCAATAAGCGCATGGAGATCTAAGAGCGTGCCGTGGAAGTCATTACCGCAGAACCGATGCCGATGATGCCATCTTCATGGAGAGGTTAATGGGTTCCTGTTCCCAGTTTCCGGAAAAGCATGGGAACCTGATGCGTGCTGGATATACTGGTCAAACGGTAGATGGTAATTCTTGTTTCTTTTTGTTAAGCGGCACCAATTAGATTATTATTATTCTATCTATGAAACGTCACCTCAAAAATTTGGAGGTTTGTAAGGCACATAATCGGCCCGATTGAAGGAATCAACCTGTTGAAATTTGGTGGAGGTTTTTTATACAAGAAAACAATTAAAGTAAGAATGAATGAAGACCCAATGGCCACTGTCAAATTCAGAAAGAAGAAGCGAATGGTTAGTGCAATAGATTATAACATTATTATTATTATAATGTCACCTTTATAAGCCTATACCCCACACAAGGTCGAGGTGGTAATATTTGTATTTTGACTAATACAAATAAATGAATGAAATAAAATACCTGTTTTCAAGTTGACAAATTATTTACTTGCAGTAACTGCTCAATTCTTACCTGTTTTAATCCCATGATATTGGATTTTGATGAACATTAGTAAATAAAGTTTAGTCCAGCGTACAGAAAGCTCAAGCATCTACACTTAGTCGCCTTCCGTCAAGCTTTTAGGAATCAACATCAACAATAACAAGCCCTGGCACGACCACGTCGTCAATATTGCTAAAACGGCATCCCAGAAGCTTGGAGTATTGTTCCGCTGTAGGACGCTATATATACCAGAGCAACTACTGCTGCTCTACAAGACACAGACTCGACCGTCGCTGGAGTATTGCTCCCATGTGTGGGGATGCGCTACGAAGCACTCTCTAAAGCTTGTGGCACTATGCAGAAGAGAGCCATTAGACTATTCGATACACCTCACCTCACAAAAGACCTATACAGCCTGGAACATCGAAGAAGGGTGGCTGACCTCTTCCTGTCTTACAGATTCTATCACAGAAGATGTTTGAGGTAATAGCACCAAAGGCCGTCTGAACGCGGAACACTAGAGAGGCTCTGCGAGCTCATCCTTGCCTGGTCTACTACTTTCCGAACCAGTCTTCTCCAGCATTCTTTTTGAGAATTTCGATGCTGTGGAATGAAGTGCCGGGGAATTTGTTTCCCGACAGCTACAGCCTGCAGAGTTTCAAATCCAACGTGCACCGTCACTTGTTTCCCGACAGCTACAGCCTGCAGAGTTTCAAATCCAACGTGCACCGTCACTTGTCCCCCCGCAGCGCTTCTACAGTGCCATAGGCTTTCAGCCTTTGCGGGAGGCTGACCATTAAAAAAAAGAACATGTTAGTCAGTTGCCTGAATTTCAGAACATTTTTGATGGATTCCACAGAATTGAAACAACGGATATTATTTGGCAAACTGAGCTGCATGCGGTAATGCTCAGAATATGCCTGGTTGTTATGATTTTTTGGCATGTCGGACACGAGGGTGGCGACTCACCTCTTAGAAGGTGCATTGATGTGAAGTTGGTTTGACCCACCCTAGTCGAGCTATAACTACTTTCTTACGTTGTTTTATATTGAGGTAAAAAGGCTACTCCCCATGTGGGGGCGGTTTAGAATATCTCCCATCGTATATCCTGCGTGACGTAAAAGGCGACTAAAAGGAACCGAACTACTGTCGGTATAAGCAGTAACCTCTTCTCAACCAACAGCTTTGGGTGGACGAGTTGAGAAGAGTCAGGGCACCTTCTTGTCCTTGGGGTGAGAAATTGCCCCTAAAGGCGGATGAACCAGTAGATACCATCAAGCTAACGGCATGAGGATGCAGAAAACAAATGGGAAACTACTGCATTAAAGATCTTAAAGATATCCCAGGAGAAACTCGTAAAATGAGTAAATGCATTTTATGAGTTCACGATATGTCTGTTAAGACATTGTGACTATAATGATGATGAAAAAGGCTACGGGTAGACGTTGTCCTTCACTTCGATTAGCTTTACTTGAGACCTGCTATAGTCGTATTGCCATTTGGCTAATATTTTTTCTTTAAACCATTTATTAGCATCTGTGCGTACTGGGATATTATCTTCATATGGTTGTTGCGCAGTATTCCTAGCAGCTAGGTCTGCTACTTTAAACCGGTAACTTCGATGTAGCTTGGTGTCCAAACGAAAGTAATTTTATTTTCTTTATAATTTATGTAGGTGGTGCATAGCCATTAGACAGAAAGGTTCAGCAGTTCTCTATTGAAACATTAGTGAATGCTTGGATGATGCTGAGTGAGTCAGTACACATCAAAAATTCCCTGTGATCATCTTCCGTCGCAAAATTAAGAGTTTGCAAGTTTGCATATAATTCTGCAGTGCTTGGCTTGGTAATGTCCATAAGTGATCGTTTCCATAGTGATATATGGCACTCCCTACTCCAGAATCTGTTTTGGAACGGTCTGTGTACATAAGGCGTTTGGGTATGCGTCTACTATAGAGTCGAATACCGCTCTTAATATAGCAAGATTTGTAATGGATTTTTTGTACTGTATGCAGTCTAGTTTTTATCTTCAGGCTCTTTTGTAGGGATAAAATACTGCAGAGCTTTTCTCTCAAAGCGCCTATATTTCGGCGTTTATTTTCGCCTTCTTCAGGGCTAAAATTCATATAAAGGAATAATTATTTTGTATTAGAGGTATACATAACAATTATTTCCATGTTATAAACAAATGAATGCCTTCTTAACTGACTTCTAACAATTGATTGTAACAATATATCGTAATTTATGTTAAAAAAATCGTCAGAAGTGAACTTCATGAAATAGTATATAAAATTCGAGATGTTGCTAAATGTTTAGCAACATGAAAGGCCTTCTGACAGCTCTTTACATTTCGCCTATCCTTCTAACAACTTATCCCCACTTTATTATACCATTTCCAATTCCGTCTGTATTGCAAACTTTCAAAGCTGTATCGCATCAATTATTATGCAAAAAATAACGGTTATAAGTACCGAACCTGTAAATGACAAAGTTTATACTGTACCGGGTCACCCCTTCCCGTCTGTAGCCAGCTCTGCGTCAAGATAGTTGTGGTCAAAAAACGATTCTACATACATACCTTGTAGACCTCTGCTATTAAAGCATTCGTATATTTCTGTAGTTTATTAGTGCATATTCCAAAGGCGGCCTATAGGAAAATTACTCATTGGAATTTATCGCAGTCTGGTTTCTCGAACACAGCGCGCTGGCTGGTTTGCTGGCTGGCGTACGGAACGATTAAAAGATACCCTTCTATAAATCATTCCTGTACACAGATTTATGTAAGGCGGTACTGAGGTGTCGGCGTCGTACATTTAAATGGCGTCATTAGTTTTATTGGCCTTCTGGGGTCAAACGAAAGTGAAGGCGGGCCCCTTGTGAAGCAACCTTTTCGCCATTTCGAAATACCTTTCCTCACCTATGACTCTTCACCTCATTTTCCAATCGGCCTAAATAATAAATAATATACTACTTGTAAGTGAAATCCGAACACCTAGAAAAAAAGGGATATTTGCTTTGAAAATTTGTACATAGCTTGGAAGTACCATCTCTAATGCCGGGTTTCCATTAAACTGACAAAGCAATAACAATAAGACACAAACTCCTGTCGAGGAAAACAAAAGTGCGACAATTCACAACTTTTTGAAGACTGGCGTGTTTTGTGACAGTTCGAGTTTTGTGAAACGATAACATCAAACGGTTTCGACACGTTTTGAAACCAGAGTCTGTCTGACTGAAACGGCTGTGTGTATTTTGCTGTCCAGATTTGTACCGAATAGTTTACATAAGTGTAGTTTAATATTAATAATGAAATAGGAAGCCGATTATTCAGGTAGAGCACATTTTCATTACCAGATAAATCTGTCACATGCAATTTTCTGAGTCAGCTGTGTCGCATAACTGCGATTTTGTTCATTCTATGAAATTTCATATTTTTGTTTCAATACGTTTTGGTTTCTTCTAAGAGTTTATTCATAAATTACAGCCTTCATCTTCTCGAAACATTACTTGACGATTATTGAGAAGTATGGGTTCCTGACCAATTGAAAAGGACGAAAAACAAAACCAAAACTCTACCATAATTTAGTCCGCTTGATGGAAACGAAAGTTTTAAGTTTGTTTCAGTTTTGTTTTTGTTTTTAGGTTCCAACAAAGCATGACTTTTTGTCGATTCAATATCGATGATATCTGTTGCAAAAATGTGGCGAAAGACCAGTTCGTTGTGTAAAAGAGATGAATTGGTTGTGTAAAGATGCCCCCTAGAAGTCGACAGCCCCAGTTTACGCAGTTAAGCCCCTTTGAACGGAGTCGGATTGTACGCCAACGAGAACCTGGTGCTTCTTTCAGAGCAATGGCTGTAACCATGGGACGTAGTGTGTCTACAGTTATATAGCAGCATGGTGCCCATGGATCGCAGAAGGGCGAATGCAGCGAGCTAGAAATTCTGGAGCACGTAGAAGAACTACAGACCGGCAAGATCGTTATCTACGATTACTGGCCCTTCAAGACAGAATGCGATCCACTCGAGCTGTTGCTGACGCTTGGTATGCAGCTATAGGGAGGCCTATTCGCATCCGCTCGGTGTGCCACAGAGTGAGTGAAAAGGGATAAGGATCATAATCCCAGACAGCACAATATATTCTAGGAACATTCTAAGAATCACCGTTTTGGAACATTGCATCATTCCATGAAAACTCCATGAATATATAGATTATCTGATGAACATTCCAGGAATGTGAAAATGGGAATCCAAAAAATGTGCACAGGTTATTCCCTCAGAATATTCTACGATTATTATTAAGATGTATGGGATATTGTGTGAAGATTCCTGGTATATCTTTGAAGAAACATACGTAGGTTATTCCCTCAGAATATTCTACGATTGTTAAAGATGTATCAAATATTGTAGGAAGACTCCTGGTATATCTTTGAAGAATATATGTTGGAAAGAAACTAATGCCTTTTATCACTTTATTTCATTTATTTGTAAGTCTTGTTGTCTGCCTAGGTACCTAACGCGAGTAGTATACATACATAAATAACCTAGTATCCGACTTTCATACAGTGTTTTGGGCAGCATTGATTTAGGCACACACTAATTATAGAGATTTATGAAAAAAGATATATCAAGTGGAACACATTTCATTGCACGGAGTCGTCCTCCCGTATTATCCTGCAAAATAAAAAAACCCGTTTAATTTTAAAGCATACGATGTACATTCAAATACGCATTAACTACAATAATAAATTTTCACCAAAATGTTGTCGTATCTTAATCAATTTTAGTACCTACATTTAGAGCAAAAAGTGGGTACCACGTAAGAGAATAAATACTGGAAATTCATAGTCACAAATATAGCACATGTCTTGTTAGTGGTTGTTATTATATATTAATTAGGGTAGGTACCTACGACAAGTAAGACTAGAACATAGAGATTAGACTGAACAAGAGATTTGCTACCACATGGTGCTAGAAAGTCGGTAATTTATAGAAACAAAATAGTTATACTCACCCTAGTCGCTCCTAGATGAAGTTATAAACTAAATTTCCAATCAAAAGTGTCAAGTCGAGACGTCACGTCAAAATTTTCTGTATAAAATACCACATTAATACATCTATATATGTAATGAAGACTCGTGAACAGCTACAGCAGCTTCGTTTGCAGTCCAGAAAGAAGAAACGGCAGATCGATCTCCAACTGTGAATACGAGCCATGATGGGAGAAACGCCATATAGGTTAGCTAAATTATAGTCGGCATACTTATGTACCTATACCTCACACAAGGCTTTGCCTTCGAGGTGGAAAGATTTGTAATTCTTTAATACAAATAAAATGAATGAAATGAATGAAATAACAAGTAAAATCACGTTCCAGAACACGTATACGGATAACTATCCAATTATCGCAGGAGAAAAATGCACAAGCACGAGCAAGCGCCACCGACCACCGCCACCGTAACGACTGAAGCGAACCTCAAAATTCTCAAACCTAACCTAACCTGCAACGGTGCCACGCCTACATCAAGAATCATACCAAAAGGCATATTCAAATATTATTCTTTAGATGGTATTAATTTATGAATATTACCAGAATATTTTTATCGACACGTTCATGGAATAATCATGACGTAATACTACTAGCACATCCGCATGGGATGAAACCAATAGAAACGTCCATAGAACATTCTGTTAATGTTCTGAATATTCTCAATCTATTTTGGATTTTAAATAAGAATATTCCAGGAATATATTGTGCTGTCTGGGATGTGTCCGCATCTAGTGCCTTCACTCACTGCAAATCATCGTCGCCAACGGTTGGATTTGTGCCAAGGACACCAACAATAACATGCAGACATCCTCATCCGACGAGTCCAGGTTTTGTTTGGGGGCACATGACGGACGCCAATGCATAAGATGACGACGGGGCGAACGACGTGATCTCCAGTTTACTGTTGAGCGCCATGTACACCGTCCCATTGGTTTTATGGTTTGGGATGCCATTTCGTTCAACAGCAAGTCACCTTTGCCTGTGATTCGCGGCACAATGGCTGCGCAACGTTATGTGAATGAGGTGTTTCTTCCAGCAAGATAATGCACGTCCTCATATTGTAAGGGTATTGATGAGGTTCCTACAGGAGCTGAGGTCAGAGTACTCCCCTGGCCTCCACGATCACCCGATTTATCGCCAATTGAAAAAGTATGGAATTGGATGAGTCGATACATAGGCGATTTACTCAATCCTTGGACCACGCTGAACGAACTAGAACACGCTGAGAGGGCAGCTTGGGAGGCTGTACCTCTAGAGTTTATCAACAACCAGATTACGAGCATGCCGCGTAGGCTAGAGGAGTGCATTCGTCAACATGGAGGGCCCACCCATTATTGATCTGTTGTATTTTTTGATAAACGAGTTGTGGCGAAGAATTCGTTTATTTATTGTATTTAGTCCTACCGCATTTCATCAACCGCAACGCTTTTTTTCTCAGTGTTCGGATTTCACTTTCAAGTAGTAAACTTTGTTAACTATTTCTAATAAATTATAATTTTGGCAAGAAACATGCAATATTGAATGAATGAAACGATGAATGACGATTAATAGAAAATGTAGATGCTTAAAAAATAACGATATATTCAAAACAATAAACAAAAATTTAGAATATACAACTCACAGTATATGAGTAGTTTGACCACAATCTGTTTTGCTTAAGCCTCAAAGAAAAAGGAAGTTGAAAAATGAATATTGAAATATTTTCTGATAATGCTGAACTCAGTAAGACTCGTCCTATGAGGCTTAAAATGGTAGTAGGATATAAACAATGTAATTTGCTACATATAACAGTATCATCGGTCCCATTAGAGGTTCCCACCTTCAGAGATTATAATATTTACCTACCTTTATCTTAACCATGAATCACTGTCAAATTCAAAACTAGTTAATAGTTCGGATTCGGAACAGTGCGGATTCCTCCAGTATTTGGTTTACGAAATTAAATGATCTTTACAATTATCACATTTTTTAAAACCCTTATGTGTACATCCCATATGCTTGGGATCATTATCATCATAGTCATAATGTCTTAACAGACATGTTGTGAACTCGTAAAATGTACTCATTTCACGAGTTTCTCTTGGGATATCTTTAAGATCTTTAATGCAGTAATTTCCCATTTGCTTTCTGCATCCTCATGCCGTTGACCAGATGTATCTACTGGTTCATCCGCCTTTAGGAACAATTTCTCACCCCAAGGACAAGAAGGTGTCCTGCCTCTTCTCAACTCGTCCACCCAAAGCTGTTGCGACACGCAGGATATACGTTGGGAGATATTCTATCCCGCCCCCACTTGGGATAACCCCTACCTTATCCCTATTTTAACTGCAAGGATGAGTGACATATTGTCAGCATATTTGCTTTCGCACATAAACATCTGTACACCCATACAATTTGAATGCGCTCTTACTTCCTGAGTTGAGTTTAAAAGTGTTCAAATTGCTTCGGAGTCAAAAAATGCTAACACGTCGTCCGAAAATGAGGAAAAGTCTGAACAATAGCAGAAGCGGCTGGAAGCCATTAGAGTGTTTCCCTTTTTCCTTCTTTCTCGTACATGGCGTGATGGTGGTGATAATCCAGAATGTGCGGTTTTTTCTAGAGGGAGTTGGAGAAACCAGGCACACAACGGGATGGAAACTAAAGGGAGTTCAGAAAAAGTTCTAGCGTTTATGATTCTTACTCACGTATTACGTATTTTTTTATTTTCCTGGCTCTTCGGTCAATCAATCAACACTTTGCAATAAGGTGTTTTTTATTATCAAAATGTCAAATAGTGTCGAAATCCATCTATACATTCAGTGTTGAAGAGGGACATTATGATACTACAGGGGGCTAAGTCTGGTCGCAAGTTGAGTTTCGGTTTCGTTTGACGAAAGTCAAAAATTTTTGAACTTCAGGTTTGCCTAAGAAATCGAAAATCTTTGTTTAACTTTCCTTGTGTTTTGAGTAGTTTGGGGGTGCTGATTACAAATCCGGTTGCAATTTTGAGTTTCGGTCTTGTTTGACAAAAATAAAAAAATTCATATCTTTCAGATTTATGTTTGCCTAAAAAATCTAAAATCTTTATTTGGCTTCCTATTAAGATGAAACATTGTGTTTTCGGTAGTTTGATGGTGCTAATTACAAATCCGGTCGCACTCTTGAGTTTCAGTCTTGACAAAAATAAAAAATTTCAGACCTTTCAGATCTTCAGGTTTGCCTAAAAAATCGAAAACCCTTATTTGGCTTTCTATAAAGATGAAACCGCGTGTTCTGGATATTTTGAGGGTGCTGATTACAAATCCGGTCGCAGTTTTGAGTTTCGGTCTTGTTTGACGAAAGTCAAAAAATTCAGATCATTCAGATCTTCATCAGGTTTGCCTAAAAAATCGAAAACCTTTATTTGGCTTTCTATCGAGATGAAACCGCGTGTTTTATATAATTTGAGGGTGTTGATTACAAATCCGGTCGTAGTCTTGAGTTTCAGTCTTGTTTGACGAAAACTCAAAAATTTCAGGTCGTCAGGTAAGTAAGGTATATGTATATTTTTAAAAATTGAAAATCTTTTATTTGTTTTCCTGCTAAGATGAAACCTCGTGTTTTGGTTAATTTGAGGGCGCTCATGACAAATCCGGTAGAATTTTTGAGTCTCAGTCTCATTTGGTGAAAATAAAAAATTTCGGACCTTTCAGATCCTCAGGTTTACCTAAAAAATTGAAAATCCTTATTTGGCTTTCTATTAAAATATGAAACCTATTTTTAGTTCAATGAATTGAGTACGTAAATCATCTACTTTTCAGTCAGTTTGTGAGTTTCTTAAATGATGTTTACTTCAACAAGTTTCACATTTGCAATGGATTTATAAAAAAATCCTGAAAAGAAACATCCATTTAAAGAAATGAACAAAAATATGGAACCATTTCCTAAAACACCCTTTGCATGAAATGTAAAATTACACCTTAGAAATTTGACATGTAGACACATTGTTGTGAAAGTATTCTTGCCACGCTAGCACACAATGTTAGTATAACATAAATAGCTCCACCCCTACAATGCGCCCTGTACATCATTCTGAATCAAACAATAGAACAAGCACCGACAGAACAAGGTACAAGTTCTCGTAGATAGTGCAAGATTTCACCGTCGTTATTTTTATTCGATTCTCTGTTGAATGTATTTGTGTGCAAATACCGTCTCTGCCAGTTTCATGTTGCATCACTACTCAGAAAAGAATAATTATTACTCGTTTCTATACCTCTGACACTAAAGGCGTTGATACAAGGTGTGAAACCTTATAGCCCGTCCATATTAAGGTATTTGCCAGTAAAACTTAAAACTAATAAATATATAATAATAATATTAAAAACATAAGACATACACTTGGCTGCAGTACTCGGAAATAATCAAGACAAACTATACTGGGACGTTGAAATACGTACAGGCAAGACTATTCCAGAAAATAGGCCAGGTATAGTTTTTCAGTCAAAGGTACTTATTTGATAGATATTGTTATTCCCAACGAAACGAATATCCAAAACACCTACGCTGAGAAGATATCCAAATGCGTTGATCTTGCAATGGAAATAAAACGACTCTGGAAACAAAACAATGTTACTATTGTCACCCTAAAAACTTCAAGTCCCATAAACATACAGGAGCAACAAAATTAACAGATTATATTTGAAAATTCAGTTAATATAATTAAAATATTTGTAACTTTTGGTTGAATCTTCTCTGCCTTTCGGGAACAGGTACTGATATGTGCAGTATATTTTATTTCACTGACAACTTGATTGCGTTATAAAGAAAAGTTCTTTTCAATGGCTGTATCATGCAGTGGCACTATATTTACCATTATATTGTGAATTTTTCTCTCATGCAGGCTAGAATTAATTTATCACATTAGAAATAGAATATCTTGAAACATAATCAAGCAAAAATGGTGCCTATATATTTTGTAAAACATACTTTTAAAACATTTTAGCCCTGTTATAAACAATGAGCGCTTTTAATAAAGTAGGTACATTAAATACACAATATCAACTTTTTAGTAATAACATGCCTATAGACTGAAAAAGGAAGCAAAATAAACAGAATCCATAAATTGCTGTATTAAGCTACGCGAGCAAAATCTACAATTTAAAACATTTGACACGTCCAATTTAAAAAGTTACAGTCATTCATAATACATAGAGTTAAAAACAAAACAACAGCATAAAATAGCTGATGGAGTACGAAAGGCATAAAGAAAGTCATCACATAGCTACAAAAGATCTATCAGAAGCATTGTAGTAAGCCACAAATTCATTTAAGCCATTGAAACCACGGTCTTACGTCTCATATGTTTCTTAAATAAGTGATGGTCGCAAGTTTAAAAGATGAATATCTGCTATCACAAGAGATTTGGAGTGACAACTGCGGTAAAATTTGTGCCTAACAATTTCATTCTTATTACGCGTCTTATTGCTATGAAGATTTATATGATTAGTATAATTATGTTTATGCTTCAAAATGTGAGTTAATATCTCATACAATTAAATCCACGTCACATATCTATTTATTTAGATTTCAAAAAACGTTCGCTGTGCACCCAGTTGGCTCTCATACTTGTACGACCGGTCTATATATTGCAAGCCTTGAAATCTGCGGTATTCTTTGCCGTTGGAAAAATGGATTATATGGATCGTATTTATAACCGAAAAAAATTGCTCTAAATATTGAATTTTTTGAATCCATACACTTGCCGCCCAGGTCGTGACGTCACTTGTAGGGAACCAATAAGGGCTCACTGGTACAAAACAATAGCATCCGCTCGTAGTGATCGGACCACGAAAGGACGCTTCTCATTGGTTCCCTACAGAAAGGACGCTTCTCATTGGTTCCCTACAGGTGACGTAATCATCGGCTATTTCAAATTACAGTACAATTTTATTTTTAGTGTTATTCTCATTTGGATCAAGTCTTCTGCTGACTTTTTACAGTAAACGGTCCTATATATCATCAAAAATAATACCGCAGTGAATAAATTGATCAATTTGAGATCCCGGTATAGGCCCATTGTTCTAGAATTTATTTTTCAGTTAAAATATATTTGAAAAATATTCAGCTGTTATGCTAAACCGCCATAGGCCATAAACAGTCAGCACCCTGTACATGACGATATTGCACGTCGGATCTTGTTACTAGAAAAAAGGACGTTAAGATAGGAATCTGATGGTATATCCTGCAAGACGTGCCTTTTTGCAGTACGCGTTAATGGTTATTTGCTAACAGGTTTTGAGAATTTAATGTGATACTCGTGGATTGTGCACTGGCCACTTCGCTGTATATGGAATACCAGGAAAATGAAGGTTACAAGGAATAAGCGTTCAAATATTTGTCAGGTACACAGTATGTGTGCTCAAACAGTAGCCAAACAGTATATATTTTTCGTGTAATTCAAGTTGATGTCTCAAGCGAAAGCACGTTCAGAGTAAAAAACAGAAATACCGGATCAATTTTTTCCACGCCTTACATCTATCTAAATTAAAAATCTTTAATTCTTTAAGTTTACTGAACTACAGACCAAGTTAGATATTCTTCTTATGTTATTTTTATTATGGATGCTCTAGTTTGTATGTAGCTATTGGTTACTAAAATTCATTCTCTTTAATAATAGTAAGTAGTCATATTGCTTTGTGGTCTCTTGTGGATATACCTTGAGCAGGTCCGGGACCATTGCACGTCTTAGAGGGTATTCCGCAAGGCTCTGTGTCTGGAGGGGACCCTACCCTCACGTTTCGTTGTCCATTGCACTCCTCAGCACTATTAGAGCGTTATTGTCAAGTAGTCTAGACCAGTCACATTGTTGTCAATCTCGGTAGCGTTATTGCTACTTTATTGAGTGAATACTGTATTCCTCATTGCGCAACTGGGTACGTTTATTCAGGTACCATGGCATGACAGATTTCGGAATGAAGAGTCTTGTACATACTGTACTACTTGTACTTGTACATACATGGTCAGTGCGCTTGTTATCACTGGAGCAGCATATCAATCTTGCAAGAATATTCTGGTTGATATTGTATTCTGAAAAAAACATCTTGCAAATGTTACATTACATAAGGATTTAGGGATATAGTTTGATAGTTTAGTTTAGTTTAGATTGATAGTTTTGGACTACCACCTGGCCTGCGCCAGTGGCTGAATAGCTTTTTGGACGACCGATCTCTGTCTATTGTAGTCGAGGGCTGTTCATCAGACGTATTTTCAATAAACGCCGGTGTTCCTCAGGGATCTGTCCTATCCCCTACACTGTTTCTGCTGTACATCAACGAGCTGCTGGTAATAACATCCAATCCAATCTACGGCTTCGCAGATGACAGTACATTAGTGGCGTGCATGGAACTAGGAAGCCACTATCATCCCAGGAGACGGTACGTCGGCGACAGCAGCATGCCTCACAGATCAACGCAGATATCAAAACAATTGTCGAGTGGGGATTAGCAAATAAAGTACAGTTCAACGTACAAAAAACTCAGGCAACAACACTTACAAAGAAGTCTCACGATGGCTTACCAACCGTGGAAATGGAGGGTCACCCTATAGTCGAATGACCTTTCGTCAAGCTTTTGGGAATCAATATCAACAATAATATGTCCTAGCACGACCACGTCGTCAGTATTGCTAAAACGGCATCCCAGAAGCTTGGAGTTTTGTTCCGCTGTAGGAAGTTGTATACACCAGAGCAACTGCTGCTGCTCTACAAGGCACAGATCCGACCATCGCTGGAGTATTGCTCCCATGTGTGGGGATGCGCTCCGAAGCAATCTCTAAAGCTTCTGGACACTATCCAGAAAAAAGCAATTAGACTAATCGATAGTCTAACCTCACAAAGGACCTCCACAGCCTGGAACAACATGACCTATCCCTGTTTTACAGATTCTATCACGGAAGATGTTCGAGTGAGCTCTCTCAGATAATAACACCACAGGCTGTCCGAACCAGGAACACTAGAGAAGCTCTACGAGCTCATCCTTACCAGGTCGAGGTCCTTACTCCCCGAACCAGTCTCCTCCAGCATTCCTTCTTTTGGAGAACTTCGACGCTGTGGAATCAGCTGCCGGGGAATTTGTTTCCCGACGGCTACAACCTGCAGCGTTTCAGATTTAACCTGAACCGATACTTATCCTCACGCAGCGTTTCTATAGCGCCATAGGCTTTCAGCCTTTGCGGGAGGCCGACCATAAAAAAAATAAATAAAACACGGGATAGTGGCTTTTCAGTGAATCAAAAGAATCTGTCAATCTATTTGGGTTCGTTTATTTTGCTTCATTTGCCTATCTACAATATTCATTTAAATAAATTCCCACTTATGCATTTTATCTAAAACTATTACGTCTTATAAGAAAGACGAACAATGAAGGAAAGGTTATTGATGAACACACTTATATGGACAGCATACTTAATAACTATGAATTTGCATCCTTTGACTTCCCCTTCCTGTAAATCCTCTATACAAATTGCTGGACAAAGAGAATTCCAAAGACATACAAAGTGCAGGCTCACCAATCTTTCGGAAAGGAATAAACATGTTCCTCGTCAGACGTTGATATATTCGCAGAATTTGTCTCCAGAGGCGGCCGAGTGTAGCCGTGGCTTTTGACACTTCAAACGCGACGGTATGACACACGTAAGGTGCTTTTTGTGAGTACGGTGGTATTTTTAAATACGCTTCGTATTTAGAAGTAGCTACACAAACAAGACTATTAACGAAGCCTTTCTTTAGAGCTATTTTTTATCCCTAAGCAGCCGCAAAGCAATGCTTCAATACCGGCACTATTGAAATTCACTTAGGTATTAGTTTGGATAGATTTTATAAACCCTAAACCACAGAGTTAACATCTCCCATAAACCAAAAGTCTCAAACGTATAAAAATAATGAATTCGAATTTGTTGACCTGCTGGTTCATACCTTCGCCATAAACTTGTGCTTTTTCAATTGAACGGAGGCAGGGTCAAACAGTACTTATACAAATGCTATGACTGGATTTGAGATTCCGTATCAACTAAACTGTTTCTAATTTTATTTAACTTTATTGCGCTGTTTCACCGCACATTACTTTTGAGGAGGGTCGTTCAGACAAGTCAGAGAGCTCTGGAAACAGGCTTCTTTGGAATTCCGGTAAAGAAAAGTGAAATGTCACAAACCGCATGACAATAAGAAGCAGCGGGAAGTGGTGTTTCAGTATCGTTTCCTGGAAGGATGATATTGCTCTTTTCTGGACTGCGGCAAATATGGATAAAATGGTAGGGCATGATTACCTTGTACAGCGTAAGGAGATTGGTGGCTAGTGGTTGATGCTGAGGAGAATGTCCTGGTTCTAAATAAGTACCGAGTCTCTTTCCTGCAGCAATTGCAATTAACCAAACGTCAAACGTGCCTGTGTCAAATCATGTTCACTATAATCTTGACTGCTGCAAGTTTGAGGTAATCTTTTGAATCTGATTGTTAATCAGAACCGGATGCTCACTCAAGCACTTTTTGTTTGATAGGGTGCAGGGTTGAATTTCACCAATCTCTTGAGGCCCTAAGCGGTTATGATCTCCAGATCTCTTGGGTGGGGCACTACTGGGATCAGTCTATTGCTTTGGATGCCTGAGTACAAAGCACTGTCATCCACAAATTGTAGATTTCATTGGTGCTTTATGTGAAGCAGAAACAATAACGGTACCAAGTTCGATCCTTGCGTGACTCCCAGTGAATATTATGGGAAAAAGAGGAGAGACCACCAACCACGACAGAGATTTTACGACCGCAGAAGATGAAAGCTGATCGAATGCTTTTGAAATATCGAATGAACGACACAAATGGATGAGATTGCTTCAATTTTTCAAAAAAAAAACTAAAACTATGACCGCACTGATCCAAAATACTTCCTTTTCGTCCACTTGCTGTAATATTCACAAGGGAATCTGGAAAATGAATTCTTCCATTTTACGAAATAGGCAAAAATAAGTCGACCAGTTTATGTAATGGCACCCTTTCCACGAAATGAGAAGTTGCATCTTGTGAGTTCGACATGTACGTAAACAACTTGTGTACAAAGCTTTCTCGCCATTCTTGCATGTGCTCAGTTAGTGGCAGAAATATCTATCTGGCCCCCTACAATAACGTAGGATGGAAGCTTGTTCAGGAGAGCCGCATACCACAGCTGACTGAATGATGATCGAATTACTTTGAAATATCGAATTAATGGAACAAATCGATGAGTTTGTTCCACACAATTTACTGAAAATCGAAAAATATTATTTAGTTATATTTTTCTAGTACCACCCTCCTTCCAAAAATGCCTTCTTCCTCCAAATTTGCTCACCCTCCACTCAGTGAATATTTAGAGGTTATAAACTCGTCTAGATTTGGAAAATGCAGGATATTGTCGCTGCTATAGAAAGTATCCATTTTACGAATAAAGCAATCATCTAACTCAGCCTCCTTTCATCACCACTCCCACCACAGCGTTGCCTCCCTTGTATTAGAAAAAAACAAAAGCAAAGTTTTGCATCACATTTGCATCAATTTCTCCAGCTCTAAATCTTATTGCTCATCTACCATAGGTGAGAATAGTATTATGGTTGTGATCGCAAAACTTTGATTTCGACATGTGTCTCTTTTTAACAACGGTGGGGGTTCTCACTGGCCATTGCCGACTGAATAGACATTTGTCACTCATGAGAGTGGCAGGGGAGCCCATCTGCTCCAAATGCAGGGAGGAGGACGAGACAGCGTTCCGCTTCTTGGGCAAATGTGCAGTTTATCTCAACCTTAGGGTTCAGAGATTCGGCACGACGGAGTTCGGGGAGGAGTCATTATATTCAGCGAGATGATGGTCGGAGATACTGACTTTCGTCAGCATGTCTGGTGGGTTCGACAAGGAGCTATCTAGTGTTTAGATTTTAGTGTTTTCAGTGATTGGTTCAGTGGGGTTGGCAAAAAGGGCCAAAGGTGGCCTACTTGCCTGGCTTCGCCTCCCCATCACTACTATTACTAACATTTTATGATGAACACTAAATTTCTATCAGTCTATTAATCTAATTGGCATCCTTTTCAGCGCATATTTGAGTAACCGCTGCACTGATTATGATATTTTTTAGATAGAGGGAATTTTTTATAATGCTTTGCCTACTCGTTTACCGCAAAACTTCAAGATCAAAACTGCTAACTTGATAAAAATTGCCGTCAGGATCAGGCGCCTTTGTATAGTATGCTACTTGAGGATTCCATTAGCAAAATTATTACATTTTTCGCACAGCAATTATACATAATATAATATTAAGTTTGAATTTATGTCGAACAATAACAGACGGAAAGCAAATCTCAACACTCTTAGCTAATAAAAAAATATATTTACTGTCAGTTATAAAAAATATATGTAGGTCCGTGGAAAATACATCTTTCTTATTAAGGGGCCTGGATACACACATTTATACATACGTATTTGCAATGTAAAACGCGGACTCACAATTTCTCGCATAACACTCTCTATTTTCAAACTACGTATATAATATTTCAGAAGGCGATAGTTAAGACCTTAATGAATGACAACTATTATCGATTTTCTCAAAAAAGTTTTTTAATGTGCAAAAAAAGCTCGCAATACAATATCATACATTATATAAATTCCTGTAATTTAACAACCAAACACGATATCAAAAAAGGCTAAATAGTTGCACAAGCGCAGGCTTTCTTCTTCAATTTGCTCTTTGTGTCATTACTGTAAGTTTAAAGGTACCTAACTTCAGGAGTTTGGAAATGCGAAATTAATTTTTATAGTGACCTTTGGACCTTACTTTTGGACCTTTCGACCTTACCCTTGGATTTTTGAACTTGTCTGCCTCCTCGCTAACACGAGAATACGTCTTTTCTTGAATTCTCAATTTCGCGCGCTATACCCTAGACCCTTAAGTGGAGCAAAAAGTGAAAATGTATCAAATAGCAGTTGTATCTACGAACCTGATATATTTTTCCGAGATACATCGAAATGAAGTACTGAGGTAGCAAAATAAGTACAATAACTCGTCGGTATGATATTTCTCGTTCTTCATGTGACAGCGTATGCTTTAATCCATACAACCTAACGCTTCTTTATGCGGCTTTCTGCCAAGAGAATCTCATAATTGGGATATAACGTGCACGTTTTCTCGTATAGAAGGCTTTTTAGATGACAGCTAACTGCAAAAGACATTAAAGCCATCGCTAATTTGCAACCCAAACGCTCCATGAAGGCCGTCGCCAAACAGAAAAAACCGACAATCTGGCTCTCTATGGGTTACTGAACCCATCTTTGTATGAATTTACAATGCAGTCATACTTTATTGCAGATATTTTTTCAGTAATATCAGTCCAGTTTTTTTAAGTTGCTATAAATTTTTCTGGATAGAGTGGTGCAAAATGAGATCTCAAATTGCTATAATGTTCCATCAAATTTATTTTGGACAGTAGATAGATATATATAAGTTGTATAACTTGGAATGATGTTAGAGGTACCACCACATTACTAACACGTATTGAAATTCAGAAATATAATAATAATGATAATAGTACTCGAAAATAGTGAATCCAACTATACTGGGACGTTAAAATACATACAGAGAGATTATACCAGCAAATAGGCCAAATATAGATTTTCAGTCAAAGCCTTCTAGACAGTAGGGATAATCAATGACCCTGATTTTGTTTAGGTACACACAGAAAAATCTGTCGCTTTGTCAAAGACTTACGCTTGGATTCAATGGGACGTTACACTCCGCATTCCTCAAATACAGCGACGTTTTCTCCAATGGGAAGTGTATAGTTGGTAGCGAATTATAATATCGTATTGTCGATTCAACTACAAGATGTCATTGGATTCCAATGAATGATTCAATCGCAGCCTGTCGTTGAATCGACTCTGTGTTTGGTAATTGATCCTAAACTACTTTATTTTCCTTGGACCAACAGATTTTATTGCAAGGATAGCTGATTGAATCGTTTGGATGTTTAATGGTGTGATTTTTGTGTGAAGTAATAAGGAGCATGATATAAGAATTAGACATAATCCTGCGCCAGTTGTTGCATTATTACCTGAAATATAACTGTCTGACTAATCTAAATACATACATTCAAATGTGGGTGTTAGCTCTTCTAAGTCCCAATTCCTCAGTAGGTCTTCCATTTAATATATAACTGGACACATTTAAATCACACAATTGCTGATGCAATACGCAAAACCGCGAAATGGCACAACACGACTAACACAACACAACGGAACAACTTCATCCATGTTAACGAGTTCGCGGCGACAGTAGCACTGAGATCATCCCCCTGTTCTTTATTTTCACCTATGTTCATTGAATCGGGACATCAGTCCAGCCGAATACTGATAATAGTTCAGCGAACGACAAGGACCATTGAAACAAAATTAATTTTTATCAGATGAATTATCACGAATTGCTGTTGCAGTAATAATGTTTGTACATTGAATAGATTGTATGCTTTGCTTAAATGAAACATAGGGCAAATTTCGAAAACAAAAGGATGTTTTGATTGCATTATTTGTCAATACTGGTATTAGAAGGATTATACATATCGTTATAATGAATATAAAATTATTTTGAATTTATTGGCGTACCTGTGATTACCGAATATAAGGATTGTATTCTTTCAATGACCTGGATTTGAAACAACTGTAACTATATTTAAAGTGATGGAAAAACATCCAAATACT
Organism: Callosobruchus maculatus; assembly: GCA_951848785.1. Lineage (NCBI taxonomy): Eukaryota > Metazoa > Arthropoda > Insecta > Coleoptera > Chrysomelidae > Callosobruchus > Callosobruchus maculatus. The sequence goes on from CATOUR010000083.1 coordinate 7,128,747, forward strand.
AACAATTAATTGGAAACGCAACAATATTTTTTTCTGTGTATGAGGGAAACTTTCCGTGATTCAATCTCAAGCGTGAAATGATTGAGGCTTGCATTTTGGTCACGTTGTGATAATATATGTGAAGTGGTCTTCTGGGCAATTTTGTGTTAATAAGTTATTGTGGTTATTTTTGTCGCAACGAATTTCGGCCCACCGTTGTTCTGCTGCAATGGCAATAGCTTCCACAGTGAAGATACTACAGATATCAGGCAGCTTATAACTGCCAAAGAATTCTCCTTCAGAAGTATAAAAGACGCACCCAAACCATCTAGGGTGTTTGAACTATCACAAAAGATGTCGTGTTCTGGTTTAGCACTTTTTACTTGAACGATTTCCTGGCTTTGTAATGAATATTCACTGTATTGGGGGGAAGTACATGTATTACGGTATTCAAACACTTAAATTGAAAACAGTACAATGGTAGTTTATCGAAATTTTGTGGTACAAATAACGATTCAAAGAGCTTTAACTAAAGGTGGTGATTTCTTTTCCGCCCCTTAGGGATTAACTAAGTCTTTGCTGTTTAACTCGTTCATCTTACCGGACAGTAACAAGTTATGAGCCTTAAATCTGATAGCTGCTCTACAAGCCAAAAACTTCAAACTCCGTATTATTAATAGCTCCATAAATGTGGCATTTAGGTATAAGAAGTAATTTAAAAAAGTTGAAGTATTTTGTATTGAGTTTTTAAGGGTTGATAAAATTGAAATAACCAAGAAAATAATGATTGTCACCCTGCATGCAAGATGAAAGATATCTAAAACATGGTTAGTTGCAACAGAACTAGATTACTGAGGAATTATTTTGGCCTTAAGAAATTGACTCTCAGTTATTGATTCTAAATAATACAGTGTGATAATTATCATACTTCTTATTGAGCGCTATGCATATGAGCACTAAAGATGAATGCGCACTTGCCTCGTGATATTAACCAGGAGTCACTTCACTGTAGGTTAACAGGCTTATAAGGAAAAAAACTATGACCCTGATGATATCCGATTTGAGCATTACCTTGAAAGATACGCCTGTGCACTTTTTTGATACATATCACACATACAGGGTTATTCACGTTATTCGACACGGAGCATTATGGCTAAAGTATTTGATAAAAAAGAAAATAATAATTTCGGATGGATAGAGACCCATAAAGACTACATTCTAAAAATATTCGCATGTTATACAGGGTGTCCCAAAAACACGAAATGTATCAAAGTTATGTTTTTTTAAATGGAACATCCCATATATTATTGCGTATTCAGATTTCTTGATGAATTCTAGTGTGACTTTATGTATCATACATGGGACTTAAAGTGAACCGTTTAGGTGTAAATCACCATTTTTGATATAAGTAGATATCAGGAAAAAATAATCGCAGAGATTATAAAATTTGGAAGGCTGTGACTTTGCCGTATTACTAAGCATAAAATGCCCCAGCTTTGATGAGACTGTCAAATTTAAATTACGTTTATGCTTGGAGAAATCGGTCGGTTAATTAAGGAAACTTCGATCAGCGATAACTTGATTTTTTCAAATGGGAATGCCTAATTTTTTTATACGGTTAAACGTAGAATTTGATAACCTTTCAAATGATATAAGGTTGTGAATATCAATCTCTGGTAGTTTTCATTTAATTTTAAATTTTCAAACAAATCGGTGTTTTTCAATTTTCCTACCTATAAGCAACGTAGCAGGCCATAAAATATAAACAAAAACCTGTTCAGGTAGAAGAAAACAACTAATTTAGCTGAAAAATACACACGAACTGGACTAAAGGGACAAGATTATAAAAATTCCTTACAACAAATCAACTCTCCCAGAAACAACTGCGTTAACATCTCTAAGGTCAAAGAGAAGCTGGAGTATGGCAGCAATAGATATTTTTTATAGCCTACTCGCTACCGCAATTTACTAGAGGTTAAAAATTTTCAAGACACTTAAAAACCCTGATATGAAACAAAAACAACCAGCGACTTTTGCGCCAGCACGCAATTATCAATCATATGTAATGGTGTAAAAAAGTAGTAATTTGCGTCGAAGTCGATACCTCTGACTGGAGCCCTTCTATTTTTCAACTTCTATTAGCAATATTGCGAAAAAGGAATACTGACAAATCAGATTTAAATTTTCTGCCATTTAAGTTATGTTTTATAATTTGAACAAATTTTAATTCATTCTTCATTTTCTGGGATCTTGCTAATAAGTACTGAAGAATTTTCAGAACTCCAGTCAGAGGTACTTTTGACTTGAGTTGTGACAGAATTGCATACTTTTTTATATCATTAAATGTGAAATTTTATTATGAAACTAATAAACTGCCTACAACATTGTCTAGTAGCATTGATTAAGGTATTAACCCCCTTAATACCTTAATCAATGCTAGTAGTTTACTTTCATTTCAAAATATGTAATGGTTTTGGAAATTTCCAATCTCTAGTACATTGCAGTAGCTAGTAGGCCGCGAAAAAATCCATTTCTGCCATACTCCAGCTTCTCGTTGACCAAAGCTATGTTACCGCCGTTGTTTCTAGTTAGACTTTATTTGTTGTGAGTAGTTTTTATAATCTTGTCCCTTTAGTCTAGTTCGTGTGTATTTTTCAGCTAAGTTAGTTGTTTTCTTCTACCTGAACAGGTTTTTGTTTATATTTCATGGCCTGCTACGTTGCTTATAGGTAAGAAAATTGAAAAACACCGATTTGTTTGAAGATTTAAAATTAAATGAAAACTACCAGAGATTGATATCCACAACCTTACATCATTTGAAAGGTTATCAAATTCTACGTTTGACCGTATAAAAAAAATTAGGCATTCCCATTTAAAAAAATCAAGTTATCGCTGATCGAAGTTTCCTTAATTAACCGACCGATTTCTCCAAGCATAAACGTAATTTAAATTTGACAGTCTCATCAAGGCTGGTGCATTTTATGCTTAGTAATACGGCAAAGTCACAGCCTTCCAAATTTTATAATCTCTGCGATATTCAATTTTTTCCTGATATCTACTTATATCAAAAATGGTGATTTACACCTAAACGGTTCACTTTAAGTCCCATGTATGATACATAAAGTCACACTAGAATTCATCAAGGAATCTGAATATGCAATAATATATGGGGTATTCCATTTAAAAAAACATAACTTTGATACATTTCGTGTTTTTGGGACACCCTGTATAACATGAAAATATTTTTAAAATGTAGTCTTTATGGGTCTCTATCCATGCGAAATTATTATTTTCTTTTTTATCAAATACTTTAGCCATAATGCTCCGTGTCGAATAACGTGAATAACCCTGTATATATTGGAGACATGCATGCACTTCAAATCATCTTTCAACGTTTATCATTTTTGAATGCGAGATTGTGACAAGCAGCAAGAGCGAGCGAATCGAGTTCGTCACATTTCGCGGTCGTTCCAGCAGCACGTGGGCAGTCTGGGCCAGCGAGGGCGTGTATGTGGACCACCTGGTCACCTGCCCGACTGGCATGTCGGATGACCGGAAAAAATGCCCCGGCAACATACTGACGATTTATGCACGGATTCTGCGGTCGTGAAAGATCCTCGCGATACGGTTACAAAACGCCTTCTTTCAGTCTTCGCCGCACCATATACCGCCCGTACCACTCTTATTTTTCTTTCAGTGTTACCCCAGTCGACGTGAGCATTGAGCTTCATGAAATAAAGAATATTTAACTGTCCTGCTAACCGTTGTTTAACTTTCTTTTCTTGTAGTGAGGGGGCTAGGGTCAGTAGCATGCCAAGGTCTTCGGGGGCCCCCCCGCAATTTTTTTAACCGGGCCCCCTTCTATAAAAAAAATAATATTTCAAATCGGTTCAAATTATATGGCCACTATGAAAGCAACAAATGTATCAAGTATTTGGTCTGAGCTCATGCCTTCTGCCCGTTCATTTTCCATAGAAATTAATGCTAAAGAACTTAGGCGCGATTCACCCATTGTCGATCTTGCAAAATTTTTTATTAGTTTTAGTTTTGAAAATGAGCTTTCTTGAGCCGATGTAACAGGCAGTACTAGAAACAACTGAATTGCAGTACAAATCTCAGGTACATTACTAATCAACAATTGATTTTCTTCGAAAAAAAAAATCAGAAAATTCCCTAATCCTGTTCAGGATTACATATAGATTTTTTATTTGAATTAGTTCCGACGCAAGATTTTGTGTGAGATCATCTGGATATTTTTCAACTAGTTCTTTTACTTTATTGATAATTTCCACTTCTTGCACTTCAATAAATGTTTTGGGGTTTAAAATATCGAATCTTGAATAGACATTTGTGAATGCCTCACATCTATCTTTTAGTTGTACTAAAATAGTTCTAGGCATGTGTTGAATAGGGTCTTCAATTGGTCTATCAACCGCCATTTTATCAAAATACTTTTTTAGTAGTACGAACTCTTTTGTCTGTCTCTAAATTGTGGTTCAATACCCCATACTTTTGCTATTGTTATACTGAAGTTCCAAAGATATTTTCAAAATTATTTCTTAAATTCCTTAATTAAACTGAAACATATTATGAAATTAAGGTGGATCCCACAGTTCTACTGTTCCTTGCGAATCTTGAAACATTGGACTATACTCTCCTGTGTTTCGTCTTGACCTAGATTCAGATAGGAGTTCCTGCTTTCACTCAACGCAGGACAGTTGAAGATAATAACGTGCTTAGCTGTTTCCTCTGCGTTTCTGCATAAAGGATTTTCCACGTCGCTCCCCAACTCTTGCAGGTTTAGACTGAATGCTCAATGGCCACTTATAAATCCAACCACCTTTCGTAGATCCTCCCTGCTCAATCTGAGAGCGTCTGCAGTATAAGAACACAAGTGCCTGCTCAGCATCCTCTTAGACTGGACATTCCCCAGCACTCTATTCCAGCGCTTCTGGTGCTCATTTGACACCCATCTGGTTACAGCTGTCCATACCATTTTGTACGATATGCAACACACTGGTTCTGGCCCGACGAGAGGAATTGCTGCCCCTTCGTTGGCACAGCTGTTGTCCCTTTCCCAACTACTCTTATAGGTGGTCCAAGAGCAAGTAAAAGAGAAGTGCTAAGCTCTGTTGCACACTCCACCATTCTTCATGCTGCCCCCATATGGAAGCTAACCATAGAGGTGAGGCGGCATAGGATGAAACTGCAGGCGTTAAACAGAAAAGTCGCCACCAGAATATGAAGTGTGTATCGCAGCTCAGAAACGAATCCTACAACCTCATGGATGTGCCTATAAATCCGGACAAAATAGTGCAGCAAATGCTTGAAACGCCGACTAAATGGGAAGCCATAAAGACTGTGGCCAGGAAAATTCTATACACCAAAAGAATTGAGCTACGACGGATAGAGACTCTTACTCCAGATAGACGCACGACAGCTGAAGAACAGACATAATTATGAAGACAGAGTTTCACATTCTCAAAGCCCAAACTCCCAATCACCATTCTATTGAAGGAGGAGAGACGTAGGGTGGAAGACAACAATATCAAAGGGAAGAAGGAAGAAAAGACAGCGCCCGACCTGAAGTGCTGTCGCACGACGGTTCCAGGAAAGGGGTGGTTCACATGACCCACTCGCTCTGGGCTGCTACCAGCCACGGTCCATGGAAAAAGAAAAAAAGAACCTACTCCTATTGTGTGGCTAGGCACCTAAGATAGTGTTACATTGTTGGTCTTCGCCATGCCTGGATTAACCATGGGGCTAAAGGGGCTGGAGCCCCGGGCCCCGCGGTTCAGAGGGGCCCCGCAGGGGCCCTACTTTTATGTAACGTGACAGAGCAAATATTAGGTCAATAGATGAACAATAAAATCAGTAGATCTACTAAAAACTTAATTTCGAGATTTCAATCAAAACGGTGTTTTTCAATTTCCCTACCTATAAGCAAACCAGCAGGCCATGAAATATAAATAAAAACGTATTCAGATAGAAGCAAATAACATAGCAGAAATATAAGGTAAACTAAAGGGGCAAGGTTATAAAAATTCCCTACAACCAATCAACTCTAACTAGAAACAACGCCGGTAAGATGTCTAAGGTCAAAGGGAAGCTGAAATACGTCAGAAATGAATAATTTTTACAGCTTACTAGATACTGCAATGTATTATAGATTAAAAATTTCCAAAACCATTAAACTTTAATAGTTCTGATTACTAAGCAAACGCAAACATTGAGAGCAGTGCTGATACTATAAGCGGGATTCATGACGTACTGACGTATAAAGAAGTGTATAGTTTCTTTTGCTTCTTTTGTTATATCGGGAATATAGTTTTATAAATAATAGTATTTGCATTTTATTTATAAAGGGCCCCTTAAAATTATAAGCCCCGGGCCCCATGAAAGCTTAATCCGGCTAAGGTCTTCGCCAGTGTCTTTAGGATATTATGGCAGTCTCACACTATTTTTGAAGTATAGTGGTTACTTGTCGAGGCAATCAGAGCCACCCGGCTGTCTGTCTTTACATAGATAGTATTTTCACAGTATCCTTCAAGCTATGCATATTCTGCCGCATTTCATAATTGCGGCTATTTCTGCTTCGAAAACTGTAGTTAGTTTATCTAGGCGGATACTTAGGTTCCGCCCAGGTCTACCACCGTATGCCCCCTCCTGCACCTGATGAATTTTTGGAGTCATCAGTGTACCAGGTGATACCATTCAACATATGCCGAGAGCTCATTCCGATATGTATTGTCACTCAAGTTGATTTTGTATAGGATCTCAGTATCCACGACTCTTGGCATTCGTCAGCTTAGAACAAAGACTCACATTGATGAACTCATATTACTTGTTATTTACTATGTCGCTAATGAAAATTTAGAACAACAAAAGGCCAGGAATTTAAACTTGGGATACAGCTGATGAAATGTAGCCAATATAGCTTTAGACATGTAACATCAATGTTTCACACATAAATATCTACCTTCAATATTCAATGTGAAAAAATCAAGAAAGATTTTAGATCTTAGATAAGGAAAGAGAGGGGATGCCGCACGCCCTTTTGATGCTATATGAATTAGCTGTCATTAGCTGTTACGAAAATGAATAGCCACCAAAATATTTTTTTATGATATTTAGCGTTTTTAAGACGAATCATTGTAAAATATTGTGGTGTGCATAATGATAGGGTGTGCATCTTACGGCTGTAAAAGCTACAGCAGCAGGAAGAAGACAGGAATCACTTATCACACGTAAATTTTGGTACCTTTGGTAACAGAAATATCAGTCGCGTTTTCTGTCCTCTCTCTTTCCTTGTCTAAGTTCTAGTTAAATCACATTTTTCTAATTTTTGTTGTACAATGCCGTGATCCAATCTGCTGCAGAGCTTTTGAAAAATCGGTGTCGACTACATCAACATGTAAAAACCCTATTGATACGTAGGTATTGTCCGACTTAGGGCCGGTTTATCAATATCCAGTTAAAAATGTCAAATAGGTAACTGCCAGTTAGCGTTTCTATGGATACAACTGTCATGTACGATTTACGTGAATTCGTAAGTTTAACCTTAATTGTTTAAACAATTTATCTAACAGTTAACCATTAACTTCCACGCGCCACCATCAGTCACTTTCTCACCGGCGTGTTGTTGGTGACCTCTCACTCTTCTACCGATATTGTAACGGGATCAGCTCCTCTGAGCTCCTCTATTGTTCCGCCGCTTACTGCTCCTATCAGATGTACCCGTGCGACCGCTGCATCTCATCCTAAGACGGTCGTTCTTCATACATCAAGAACTGAGCGATACAACCGCACATTTATTCCCAGGGTATCCAAGGCTTGGAATGGACTGCCAGAAGATATATTTATTGGGCCTGCGGGTATTGGCCCATTCAAATCTCGCGTTAACAGACTTCCCCTAACATAACCCTTTCACAGCAGCCGCGGTACTCTGGTATTTAGGCTCTGCCTGCGCAGTCTGCTCAGTTATAAAAAAAATATTTAACTGGACATTGAGAAACCCGCCCTTACATGATAAAACAAAACATCGAATAGTGCAAATTTAAAAACTATAGCCAGATTGCTCAAGAAAACAGCTGCTCTATAATTTTTGGTAATATTGTGTTAAACAAAGTAATCATCTTGTATAGATCCCCTAAAAGTTTGCAAAAAACAGACGTTTCTTAAATGATATGTATCTCGTGATTTGACACAAATGGATTTTTGTTGTTACACAGTGTTATATTACTCTTTGATAAATTAGCCAGATACTTTGGTGGTCAATGTGTGTTAAGTTAGCCATTATCCTGAGTCAACTAATCATAAAACTCAGTATTATTCCGTTTGATGAGGTATTTTACTTTGGAAAAGCTTACGAAGGCAGCCGGACCGGTATTATTTCTCTCTAATTTAGAAATAGGCTAGTAACCCTGCTAGCTTCAAATGAAGTTCATGTGGTCAGTGTTCTGCAAACAGCGACAGCAATGAAATCAGGTGTTAGAAAAAGAACCAAAATCTTATCAGATATGGTGAATGATCCAAATATTATTGCAGAAAATGGTGAAAGTGCAATATTTTCTGCTCCGTCCATTCAGCCATTAATTTCAGGAAAATCCAGACTCTAGCGTAATTTTCAAAGAAATTGTTAAGCATTTTAATATATTTTGGAAATTTATCTTTTTCTTTCTTCCTGGTACATATGTTGACCCCTAGCCATTTTTTAAACCTAATAAAAAAAATGGACTGGATCTAGTGTTGATAAGCCTCTAACTGGTCTTTGATATTTGTATCTACTTATTTCTTTGCATTAGAATAATAATACTTTCTGTTTTTCAGACGAAGGCTATGTGCGAAGGTCTTGGAGAGGCCCATCAAGTCAAAGCAGCTAGAGTGCAGACCGACCTTCAAGCACTATTATGTCAAATGTGGAGACAAGTACTGCCAAGCTGTAAAGTATGTACCATTTCTAATTAAAATTATTAAATTAGGCAGATTATTTTTAAACCGTATTTTACTCCACTTTCACCATTCTCGCAATTTTGGTTAGGGGAATTTCAGAAGCAGATTGATGTACGATTTCGTTGTTGTTAGTAAGATATGAAATCGGCATCCTATTGGATAGCTGATTTCATATCTTACTAGACTTATACTAAGAATTTTCTGATGTATATACATCAAAATATTGCTTTAGATCGTTCTATATTGTATAACGGGTAATCATTTAATTGATTTTAATGAAATTTTGACACAGTATTACTACCTTTCAGCGAGGATCGGAGAAGTGTATGATTTTTAGAAATCGTGTCAGTGGCGGCACAGCAATAACAAAAAAACCAAAAATATAAAAACAGCTCGTTTTTAGGAATTTGAGGGGTTCCCAATCGTTTTGTACTTTTTTGGGTGGGGGTGAAATTGGGGTGGTTAGGGGTAGGGGGTTGTAAAACTGAAAAAGTGTTTGTTTTGATAATATGCTCTCCATTGTCTCTATTGACCTGCGAAAAAAGGACCTAGAGGCATAATACACCTTTTTAGGTTTTAGGTTTAGGAACATTGGCTTGCCTATTACAGAAACCAAGGGACTTACGATACATACGAGTATTGCTTTAGATCGCTCTGTTTTGTGTAACGTGGAGTTAATTTTAATAAAATTTCGACACAGTATTAATACCATTACGAGAATGGAAAATGCGATCTTAAGAAATCGTGTCAGTGGCGGCTCAGCAATAATAAAAAGAACTAAAAAAAAGGAGCTCAAACTTCGTTTTTTAGCGATTTGTGGGTTCATGATCGTTACGTTTCATCCAGTTGAAGCTTGCAAAATAAAAATTGTATCATCCTAGTTCCTATAGACATGCAAGAAACTATTTACAAGAGTTCCTGTGATGTATTTTTTTTTGGGGGGGGTGGGCGGGCGGGTAATGATTTGGTTGCAAGGGGATCTGCAATGAGAAAATCACCGTAATGTGTGGAAAATACTGAGTAGTCAATCAAATTGACTCCATTTTTTTAAATATCTTGGTTCATTCCTGTCCTCAGGTATTTTACAAAGTTAAAGACATCGTGGACATACCTATATTAACAGAACAGACCATCTAAAACGGATCACAATCTAAAAATAGAACTACACACTTACCTCAAAACCCATAGAGGGCGGAACCGAGACCCATAAATCTGAATTATGACGTGTAAAATAAGGTAAAGTTGTGCAAGAACGTAATACTAAAAGAGTGGAAATTATTTGTTGCCATTATATACACTGTTTTACCTTCCTTTACTTTGTTCTTCTATATTTTTTGTTCTGATGGTGAACAAGATAATCACAAAAGGTCATCCCAACTATTTACTTAATAGGTGACTGGATGAACACTTACGTTTGGTATGGAGGAGAGTTTGGTGTTTGTATTCACACTGAGGTGATTGTATTGTATGCCCTTTTAATGAGAAAATCTACACATCTAAGTTCAAGTTCTATTGAAAGTAGCTCATTTTTTTTCTGAAGGGGATGAAAACGAACTAGATTTTTTGATATACGTGGCATTGGATGATACCGTTCTTGAGTTATCTTGGACCATTTCTGTCTTCAGGTGTTTTCTGGTCTTTACAAAGTTAAAGAGATGCAGGTCTGGAGTGGAGTCCATTGTTGCTATGCCCGTAAGATCATCGTGAACATATCGTATTAAGCGAACAAACAGACCGTCTAAAGCAGATCACAACCTAAAAATAGAACTCCAACTCGAAACCCATAGAGGGCGGACCCGAGACCCATAAATCCGAATTATGACGTGTAAAATAAGATAAAGTCGTGCAAGAACGTAAAACTAAAAGAGTGGAAGTAACCATAACCCAGCTGAAACGGTGCCACCGCGGAAAATCGATTCCGAAATGAAGACCGCGAAATCAAATAAAATTTCCGTCCGGGTAAGTTCTCTCTCTTTGCTCGGGACCATTCGACACAATAGCTTTTGTTTATAAAGTATAATTCGGGCAATGAAAGAAAACCGCATTGCACTTTTCCATTATTTTCTTGCCACAGTCGCTGCTCCTCCAGTCGACTGTCATAGACAGAGCAAAGGGATCTTTTGTATGGTCTTTCTGTGACACAATTTGCAGAGGTCGTGAAATCGCCTCGGGAGTATACATAGCGTAAAGAAAACCATATCAAGAAGCAGTAGGAAACAAAAAACATGATTTTTCTGACGGCCAAAAAAAGATATTTGCAAAATAAAATAAGGATATATTCAAATTTTTCCACGTGACTTAAAACAAGGGCTGACGTCACAGATATCTTATCGATATCGACAGTCGATACTGCTACGGCGCAGGTCAGTGAGATTCAACTGCGCACTAGAGATGATCTGAATTCTTTAACAATGCGACTCAATTTATTGATACTTAAACATATTTGAAACAGGCAATTAACCCACTAGCATTTTGGTTGCAATACATTTTTATATCTGGTAGGTATCACAGTTCATCCTGTTTGTGACCGAGATTCGCAACTAATCGAAGCCATCATTTTATTTCGGCGCATCCCATTATGAATGAATCCAAAGATAGGATCTAATTCAAGCCCATCCCTACAAAGTGAATTAGTAATCTAGCCTAACCTTTATTCTTTTGACTTTTGTATTTTTGTGTGTGACTGTGTTTTGTGGTTATAATGATCAATGTCAAAATGTTAGGTTAGCACTGGCTATCGATATCGAATATCAATACTTTACATCCCATCACTGTACGATATTACTGACGTCAGAGGTTGTTTGCGCGGGATTTTCCGGCACTTGAAATAATTTTTGGAATATCTCTCACAGCCGATTCCAAAAAACCAAACAAGTGATTTTGTCACGTTTACTAGGCTCTAAGGAACGCGTAAATGATATAATATTTTTTCTGCAAGTACCCTATTGAACCATGAAGTTTTCAGAATAATGGTTACCACAGCCGTTTATCTCAAAAGGTCAAGGTCAAACAAAGTGTTGGTACGAACTCCAACCGCAAAGAGGGCGCTGTCAATCATCACGATACCAGCTATATGTTATTGCTGTCAACATTGTGACTGCCGTGTTTGACGTTTCACACTTAGCGAAATATCAAATCGTCTGTTATAGAGCCAAAAATGATCTTTAGTTGCTATGTTCACGACTATGGTACACGAAATGAAATTATTCATCATTTTCCTATAAAGGATGAACGGTAAATTTAGGTTATAAAAACCTTTGTAGGGTGGATCATAAAAACTTCAAAGAGTTGGGAGCGATACCTTAAAGACAATGGATAGGATTATGATAACTAAAACTGGCTTATTTTGTAACCTTTTGTTCTCAGCTAAAGTGTGGTATAGTCTTTTGGGATCAGTATAATTTGCCTAAAATTATAAATTTTTAGGCTTTTTGAAAATTGGTATTTATGCGATAGTTGATGCCTATAGCGAATTTGTTGTTGAATCAAGTAACAATTGTTGTCTGTAATACAGTCATGTAGGACAAATGAATGAATGATATAGGCCTTCAGATGACCATAACTACCAGTGCATAGGCCTTCAAGCGGCCCCTTCTGTACCTCTCCTTACCCTAGTTCCCAAGTCCAGCCATCATCACAAAAAGAAGGATGGCCTTGGCTCATACCTAGCTTGTGTCTACAGGTTCAAGGACATTTGAACTTAGTACAGTCTGCCTGTGAAACCCAAGGGCTACACAGCAACATAGAAGGTGTGCCGAAGGCTCTTCCCCCTCGCCACAGCGTGCACACGTCGGGTCGCTTGCCACCCCCACCCCTATCACATACAGGTGAGGTCTGGAGGTACTATGGCCAGATAGCAGGCCCACAAGTAACATCAGCCGACTTCTCACCCGTGAGAGAACCGCCCTATCTTGGCTAGAGGTCATAAAAGCAGTTCTCTAGCTTGACAGCGATGTTCAGAGATTGCTTGCCATTTCATAATATGTTGATTTTGCCACCACACAACCTCTGTTTTACTTCTAGTGGCACCTGCTGCCAGCCCCACAGCTGGCTCAGGAGCTAGGAAATTATTTCTCGATCCTCGCCTTTCGAGCGCGTCCACCGATACATTACCGCAAACTCCAGCATGACTCGGCACCCACATAAGTCATCCCAGACCTTTCTATATTGCAGAACGAGCCTTGATGTAAACCTACAAGTACTCACTGCTTTCAATGCTGCCTGTCTGTAAGAGCAAATAGTAATCCGCCTCCTGAATACTGTGAATACGAGAGGCACAAGCTAAAATCGCGTATATTTCTGCTTGGAATACCGTCGTACATTCTCCAAGAGAGAGGAAGAGACGTGAATAGGCCTAGGGACTGTAAAATAAGTTTATAGATTGAATTAATAGGATTTCTGGTCTATTCGGTCATCTTTGACTCAGTTATAGCTTGGAAAGTATTGATCCGATCTTAGTGAAGTAGGTACCGGTAGGTTTGTACTGGGTCAGGAATGAAAAACCTTTATAGTTTTCCAAAATGGCGGCGGAATGGTGATCCAAAGTAAAAATTCTGGTAAAACTAATAATTTTTTTTTCAAAACCGTAAACTAAACTTTTGTTGGAGTTAAGCTCTCATATGAAAGAAAGATATTACATTTTTGACAACACTTGCGTATTTTTGAATAAAAAATATCCACTCAAGGATGTTGTGCTCTCTATCAAAATAGGCGTAACTACAGGGAGATCTAATGGGGCTGGGGTTCCTCGTCTCTCCAGTTTTAGATGTTAAGTCTCACTACTTTTACCTAAGTCTCACACCCCTAGGGTTCACGTAAAACAGTTTTAGATGTTGTGTCGTATTACGTTCATCTAGACCCACCTAGATCCTCAAGGACGAATACCTTACTGTTACGCCGATGAGCATCCATTTTTCAGATCCAGTTGCAGTCCTTCATTTGTGCGCTTAATTTACCTCGGCTTCTCTGATTTTACCGATTTATTTTCCGCAAAGTTAATAGAAGGTATCCGAATCCGACCGGTTAGGTTTCCGAACATCGCAACAGATTATTCTTCCACTAGAAAAAGACGATTCGTTCGTTACACGAACAGGGTAGGTTTAAGAAAGAATTATGATCAAACAAAATATTAAAAATCAGTAAAAACAAATTCACTGAAATTCGAAGCGACTGCAAAAGAAGCCAAGGTATTGGCAAGTTTTGTATGTAATGAATGTCATTTACCTGATTTTACAGAGGCAATAATAACAAATGTTAAAGCCTATAGAAGTAGTGATGGTAGGCTATAGTATAACTTTTGTTTACAAAGTAAAAGGTTACAACAAATGGCTACAAGGGCTCACCGTTTGAGTAACAAATACAAGTAAATAAATAAATAAATAGAAATTTATTGTTTATTTTACAAGTCATTTTGTATGATCCTCTTTATGCGCAATTTCTCGCTCAATACTCAAATGTTGCATAGTTGGGACATACCATACCTTTGACCCTTTTTGAAGTTGGAGTGTATAGAAACCAATTATACTGTACTAACTGACGAATACGTCATACGACTATTTACAATATGAACGTAGGCATAGATGCCTCATATAGTATTTATCCAGGACGAACCAACATACTCGCTGTATAACAAGTTTCGCTGAAATAATACAAATTAGCCTTCATAGCTCAATAAGTAGGGTAAAGCAGCAGTTTAGAGATAGAACGACACAGCAACCCTACAGATAGCTGAATCACCCCTTATGCAAGTTATGCAACGTTTGTAGCTTCATAATTGAGTCACATACATAACAATTATTGGTATATATCCTTCATTTCCTTTCTGAATCACGTGACTGATATGACTGACAGACATGAAGACAGCCGTGACGATATGTGTAATAAAACTCACGAAACCCAAAGTTGGTTGAAATTCTAAGCAATTGGAATGTGGGATTCAAGAAGCGCAAGGTACACCCAAGCTTCTTTTAAGGTTTGCCTTTTGTCATTGATTAACATATTGTATAAATATGTTAATCAATGCTTTTGTATAATCAATTTACCTCGTGATTTTAATAGAACGACATATCTAACATCTCAGGCATGCTGGCGTACCAACTATGGAAATGAAAGGTCACCCAATAGTCGAGTCACCTTACGTCAAGCATCTGGGATCAACATCAACAATAACATGTCCTGATAAAACCAAGTTGTCTGTATTGCTAAAACCGCTTCCCAGAAGCTTGGAGCTTTGTGCCGCTGTAGGAAGCTGTAGGTATACACGAGAGCAACTCCTGCTGCTCTACAAGGCACAGATCCAACCATCGTAGGAGTATTGCTCCCATGTGTGGGGATGCACTCCGAAGCACTCTGTATGGCTTATGGACACTATCCAGAAGAGAGCAATGACTAATCTATACGCCTAACCTCACAAAGGACCTCAGCCTTTGCGAAAAATCTGATTAAAAGCATATTGAGATGAATCAGGCATTTTTCAAGTATTTAACAGGTATCAGCAGCAGAAGCTCTAGTAACAATATCATGTTTTCTTTCCCGACCAAGATTAGTCCCATGAAATTGTCTGCGCAGCTCATGAAGCAGCATCTGTGTGAGTAGCTCGATCATAGAGAGGTCACTCAGATCCCTAGACTTATACCCTATTGATCTCTTGATAGGGACTTATTGAAAGTACGACACCTCATGAAATCACGCGCAAGATTGCTAGAGGTAGTAATATTGGCAAAAGACAAAGGAAAGACAATCAGACTATTGAAAAAAACTTAACATTAAGCAGAGAATCAACATTTTATTTTTTTATGACACAAATCATACGATTAGTTAGTATCTACGTTGCATATTTGTCAACAACGGGTAAAACTGGCTCCGAGCACTCTTCATCTAATGAAAAATATTCTTATTATTCTTACGAATGAACAGATTTGCCAAATCATGCTTCTAATGTGTTTGAAGTATTCTAAAAATGAATCGTTCTATCTATTTTGTCTATCATATCATGAGAGAATCAAAACCCAGCTACTTGCGAGACAAACTTATTTTTCTTTGTGATACTCATAGTAGGCACTTGAGGGATCAAGATAGCCTCTGTATTCCTTGCCATCGACCTGCCCTCTTTAAGAACTGCTTTTCATATTTATCAGCAAAATTTTGTAATAGTAGGTACTGATGGTACCTGTAAATCTTTGCCATTACTAAGTTTCAAAGGGAAAGTTAAGTGTTTTCTTTTCTTTTTTCTTAGGCACTCCTTAATCTTTAATTCCTGTGATAGGTTAATTTTGTGCAAGATTTCTTTACTAATCTTTGTATTGTACATTTTTATGTTCCTTTTATATTTTTGCTTACACCTTTTATATACTGTGTTGGAGGTTAAGTGTAAGAGTAGCTTGATCTAAAACTTGGCCTCCATAACACTCACTTTAAGGTATTGTACCATTCAAATAAAGACGCTTTTGCTATTATTATTATTATATTTTAATTATGTTTTCTTATAGATATCTAGTTCAGTGCAAGTTACAAAAAACTTGTGATCATGTTGGCCAGTTTTAGAAAAGATTTGGACAGAATTTATTGTAGCATTTTTTTAATTCGAATAAAAAAAGCTTGCGCTCTTTACCGATAGTGAGGTTCATGAGCTTTTGCGGCCCGATGGTAGTCAACGTATTCATCTAAATCTGAAAAATTCAACCATATATATCAGTATTCATTATTTTGGTTATCTCTACATTTTTTTTGTAAGTCAAAAGCTGAGGGGAAATGAAGAAATTACTGAAAAAAACAACGGAAAAATTGCAAATTATTATTCAGGCACTCCTGAAACAGCTCTCATTAAAAACTAATTTTTTGACCAATTTTATACGTCGATAAATGCCACAGAGGTAGCTGTTAAGAAGTAAAGTCTAAGTTAGACATTTCTGACTTTACACTAGAGGGCCAGTGAAACACGGTGTAATAAAAAGACGACAGGATAGGTTTTAGAAATTACATTAGATACTTCTAGGTTTGCTCTATTTTTTAATAGATAATAACAGTTGAATAGAGCGAATGTGCTTTCAATTTATTGGCACCTAAAACTCGATGAACACGAATTTCATAGTACTTGATCCGGTTCTGGAGTAGCTCATCAGAAAGATCCCATTCAACAGATTCTTCCTTCAAAGGCGGGCTTAAGAGTGTACCTGAAATACGGAGATGCCGTCTAAGGAGCGTTTTAAAGCTTCGTTTGACGTCAGATAGTAAATTCATATCTTCCGTATAAATTATGCACCTACGCCCATAGTTCTAGACGTTTATGTTAAATGGCCCATAAAATACCAGGCTGAGAACTCAATTCGATTTGCCGCTCTTCCTTTTTAAACTCTAGGCTGCTGATGATTTTATATAGGGTGAGCTTATGTACAAATTAGCTGTGTGTTATATACCATTGCATGCAGGTTTCATACACATCACCTCAATCGCATATTTTCAAGAATGTTGCTTTTCTTCGTATCTTTTTTAGTACTGATGATAGTGGGCAGATTTCTCAAAAAAGTTGTTCATTGATGTCATAAAATGAAGTATTGCTAATTCACAATTTAAATTCCAGTGGTTAAGAACATGAACCATAGTCTAGCCTGTAAATTGTGACTAGAAATTCCAAAAATATCCTTCAGTTGCAACAATAATGAACTAGTTGACATTGCATACCTTTTTGCTGCTGTTGCATTAGTCTTGTTATCTCCAGAAGCCATGTCAAAAAAGAAAGTTGCAACTTAAAAAACACTGAATACTTTATATCTTGTTTGTTGGTAGTTATAGCACAGAGTACTTTGTGTATTAGACCAGCGGTCATACCTTTATTTATCACCCCTCTTATTTGTAAATACGTTGGAGTGTACTCTCTAAGTAGTTTGAGATCCTCTGTATTAGGCCAAATCTATTAGCACTACTTAAGGTGTAAAATAAGATGTATCCTTTCAAGGACTTATAGTTACATCTCCAGGAATGAGTAACATGTAATACAATTGAGACGAAATTAGTGAATTTGAAGACCCCTAGGTTGCGACTTGAAGTTGGAAAAATTCATCAACATCCACCCAACAAATTTTTGGTCTTTGGAAGCAAAAAGCTTAATTTGGCTTTCTCTGGTACTATTTTAAAAGTACAATGTATTAAATGAAATAAATTTTAGATGTATCAATCAAGGTTTTCTAATAGTGGTTTTCTGCTGACAGCCTCAAAACTAATCCTGAAAACAGCTAGTCGAATAATATCACTGTAATCAGGAAGGCAACCACATCATAAATTGGTACTTTTTTCAGGTTGGTGTATGAAAACCACTACAAAGATGTAATAACTCGAGGAACCAGTGAGGTTTACAGTTGCTGCCCTGGATGGACTATTATTTCAAATAGAAGTCATGGCTGTAACAAACGTAAGTCTGGATCGAGTTTCTAAGGTAGCACTTATTTTCTAACGGAGTATTAGAACTCAGAATAAACCACATTGGGTGTCTATCTTGCAATTTAGCCATTTGCTGATTCCCAGTTTGGTTCTAGTTAAGTTTGCAAAATACGATGCTCTCATAACTGGAACTCTATTCTAAGTATAATACTATTCAAGCCATTTTTATTGAGAAAAAGGATGCAATGCAGCCGAAAACTTAGTAAGTCTCAGCTTTATATTTCATTGAGTACAGTTTTTCCCAATTGGAGGTAATAACGTTCCTCAGACATTGCATGCTATCTGGTCTGTATGCATGTCCATCTAACTAAATGTTTCGTGATTTATAATGAAAAAAAAGTATTCTTTGGCTGCTATATAATAGAAAAACACATGAAGATATCATTTTTATTGCAACAAGTGTTCAAATGTTTTCAAATTCCTGATGGGCAGTTGCAAAAACATATTATGGGATATCATGGCAGCTTTCGATAATGCATTGACGAAGGTCATCCAAACTGCCTTTCAGGAATTTAAAAATTGTCTATATCATTGTTTGGCCAATAACGGGCAACATTTGATCACTCATTGTAATAAAAAGTGATATTTTCGTCAAAACGTCAAAATAAAGGACTTCAACATACCTTTGAAGCAAGATATTACTCGATACCTCTTATCATTTAAAATTTTAAAGGAGATGGTCCTGGGGTCAGAGCGTACAAGGTGGTGAATTATTTTTTGGCAAAAAGTTGGCCCCCTTTGACAGATCTTTTGACGTGTCTCGGCGATTTTTCTTTTAATCAGCGGTTTTCGAGAAATTCGGGTTGGAAAGTTTTCAAATGAACACCCTGTATATACTTTATTTAAATTTGTGGTGGCGGGGACAACTTAGTAAAAATTATCTCCAGACTGGCTAAAATGAATTTCGGGCAATGTTATTAGTCTTAGAGGATAAAAAAGTTAAAAAGAAGGGAGATGCGCAGTGAAGTGAGAGACTGGCTGCACTACTCCGGTATATTTCTCTTCGTTTGTTCCTGTGGTACTTTTTTTTATAACTGAGCAGACCGCGTAGGCAGAGCCTAAATACCAGAGTACTGCGGCTGCTGTGAAAGTTCGTTAACGCGGGATTTAAATGGGCCAACACTCGCAGGCCCAACAAATACATCTCCTGGCAGCCCATTCCAAGCCCTGATACACTGGGAATGAATGTGCGGTTGTACCGCTCGGTTCTTGATGTATGAAGAACGACGGCCTTAGGCTGAGATGCAGCGGTCGCGCGGGTGCATCTAATAGGAGCGGTAAGTGGCGGAACGATAGAGGATAGCTCAGAGGAGCAGATTCCGTTTAGATATCGGTAGAAGAGCGAGAGGTCACCAACAGCACGCCGGTGCGAAAGTGGCTGGAGGTGGCGCGTTAAGGCCGGGTCGCCAATTAGTCAAATTGCCCTTCTGCGGACAGCATCAAGTATAGACAGGGTAGTAGGGGCAGCAGCTCCCCAGACATGATAGCAATACTCCAGGCCAGGTCTTATCTGGGCTTTATATAGCGTGAGGAGGTTACATGGTGAGCTCTAAGTAGGTACCCAAGCTTTCTACCAGCAGCTGTTGCAATTGACGCAACGTGTTCGTGCCAAATCAGATTTTCTGTAATGTTAGCTCCTAGCAGCTTGAATGAGTGACTCCTTAGCAGGGCCCGGTTGTTCATTAGAACCTGGTGTTGGCTTGGGTACATCTTGTTTAGTAGCGTACAATACTGGGTCTTGGAAGCATTAAATTTTACCACATTCTTGAGCCCCAAGTGGTAATGGTAACGAGATCCTTTGAAAGTGATCTGCCACTGCCAGTCTTCTGCATTCCAGCTCGACCACAGAGATTGGTCTATTGCTCACGTTAATGTGAAGCAGAAACAATGTCGGAGCCAATACCGATCCCTGGGAACTCCAGCATTGATGCTATGGGAAAAAGAGGAAAAGCCGTCTATCACGACAGAAATTTTCCGACCTGAGAGGAGGTCTGCGAGCGAACCGCAGAGCTTAACAGGGAGCCCGTATGAAGGGAGCTTGTTTAGGAGAGCTGCATGCCACAGTTGATCGAATGCCTTTGAAATATCAAGAGCAACGACGTGAGCCTCGCCAAATGACTGGATGAGTTTATTCCACACATGTGTGACGTAAGCCAGGAGATTTCCAGTTGATCTTTGGTGTCGGAATCCATATTGTCTGTCGTTGGGTAAGTGATGGAGCTCTAGGTATTTCATGAGCTCTTGGTTGACGCACTTTACTGATTGCAGAGAGCAGAGCTATAGGTCTGTAGTTGGTCGGATAAGTTTTGGATCCCTTTTTTAGCACCGGCTGGATGCAAGCTGTTTTCCAGTCTTTTGGGAAAATGCCGGAATCGTAAGACATCCCAAAGAGGCGGGTAAATATGGGAGCGAGCTCCGGTGCGCACTTCTTCACAACAATGGAGGGTATCATGTCGGGCCCATTCGCCTTATTACTATCAAGTGACTGCAGCACCTTCCGAACTATTTTTGTTCTGAACGTTATTTCGCTCATGGCTTGGGGTACTCTCCGTATGGATGGTAACTGGGCCCTGTTGGGACTTTTATAGTGGAGTTTGCTGCAAATATCTTGGCAAGTACTGTTTATTTATCGCCATGTGATCGAAAAGTCACTACAAGATGAATTCTAAAAGAGATGACCGGCCAACAAAAAGCAAATCGAGTGACAATAATTCTCTTAAAAGCCATATGTCTTTTAATATCGATCTCACCACAGGCCATAACCTCCTAGTGTGTCCCTGTATAAACTCGCAGCAACAGAACTGTAGGTATCATCAATCATCTGGTATTTATACATGTATGCACATTCCGATCAATGCTGGAACATGCCACATAAATATTGCACATATCATTTACACGATCTGCGTGCGACGGAATATGGCGCATCGTGTTGCTCAGAGCTCAGACCCATTGGAGGATAAAATTAACCGTGGTACTTCTGATGCATGTAAAGAGACATGGACGAAATGAGGAATGTAGTCCTTCATATTTAAGGCTGCATATCGGTACTTACTTCAAAACACATAATATGCTTCTCATAAGTGAAATCCTAAACACTGAGAAAAAAGTCATGCGGTTCATCAAATGCTGCAGTACTGAAGACAGTAATAAACAAACCCATTTGCCATAATTAGTTTATCAAAAAATAGAACAGGTCAATAATGGATGGGCCCTTTATGTTGAAGAATGCACTCCTCTAGCCTTCGTCTCAAGCTCGTAATCTGGTTGTAAATAAACCCTAGAGGTACAGCCTCCCAAGCTGCCCTCAAAAGGTGTTCCATTTGGGGGGTCGGAGGATTGGGTAAATTGTGAATATAGAGACCCATCCAATTTCTTACTTTTCAATTGGCGGTAAATGGGGTGATCGTCGAAGCCAGGGGAGTATCCTGACTTCAGTTTCCGGCAGGAAGCTCATCGATACCCGTGCTGGAAGAAACCCTCCTCGAGGCCTCGGACATATGGAACAACAATTGGTTCTAACACCTCATTCGCATAACGTTGCGCAGTCATTGTGCCATGAATCACAAGTAAAGGTGACTTGCTGTTGAATGCAATGGCACCCCAAACCATTAAACCAATAGAACGATGTACATGGCCCTCAACAGCCAACTGGAGATCACGTCATCACCCCGTCGTGGTCTTACGAGTCCGATGTCACTCAGCATGCCATTGTCGATGTTCTTGGCACCAATCCAACCGTTAACGATTGCAGTGAGTGGAAGCACTAAATGCGGACGATACGATATTAAGCCCATTTCATTCAACCTATGATAGCTGTGCAGATTCTAAGGGGCCTCCCTATAGTTACGTACTAAGCTTCAGCGATAGCTCGAGTGGATCGCATTCTGTTTCAAATGTCCAATAGTCGTAGATGACGATCTTGCCGATCTGTAGTTCTCCTACATGCTCCTGAATCTCTAGCTCGCTGCACTCGCCTTCTTGGACCCATTTGCGCCATGCTGCTACAACTGTAGCCACGCTATACACCATGGTTACAGCAATTGCTCTAAACGAAGCACCACGTTCTCGTTAGCCTACAATCGGACCTCTCTCAAAGGTGGTTGACTGCGTAAACTGGGGCTGTCATCTTTTAGGGGGCACCTTTGTACAACCAACTGGTCTTTCAGCAAATTTTCCATGGACGATGTCATAGTTTTTGGAACCACAAAAAGTCATGCCTGGTTTTTACTCTTATAAAGTTTTTTGGAGGTGCAATGTAGGTAAATAGCGTCTGAATAAACAAGTGTTAGATGTGTACTACAGAGGGTACTGCCAAGCTGTGCACTAATATTTAATGTGAATATCGTTTTTTCTAGGAGGTGGGATTTCAGTTGCGAGTAGTATATATTCGAATTTGGACGTTACAGATGTTCGAAGGTGGTTCCAGAAGTACCTGATATAAACAATAAAATCAGAAAGTTTCGAAAAAATATATTTATTATTTCTAAATAATCTCATTTCATATCTGTATTCTTTTTCCAGCGATGTTAAATAAGTTCAAAACCCTTCTTGCCTCTCAAAATAATTAACTGCCATATCACTTCTTCATCGTTGGTGAATCTTTGATCTCTGAGCCATTTTTTTTAGTTTGGGAATAGAAAATAATAAATGGGGGCTAAATCTGGCAAATATGGTGTATGAAGTAGCGATTCGAACATTAATTATTCTTTAATGAATTCCAAAAAGCCGAAGTCATGACCTTGCCTGCAGATGAAACTGTCTTCGCCTTCTTTGGAGCCGGTTCTTCCTTATCAGTTAGTTGTATTGATTATCCTTTCGTCTTAGATGTGAAGTGATAGACCCATGTTTCATCAATAATTATGTCCCAGTGCTTTCTATTAAAGATGTAAGAACGATTACATCTAATGTAATTTTTGAGAGGATTATTATATCAATGCAAAATAACAACTGCATGTTATTTCTTTCAAAGACTAATAGTACAATGCTTTACAACGCGCTGTTAGACGTTGTATCCAAGTGCGAAGGGTCATTTCTAAGCCACAGGGCCCGATTATCTTTTAGCGTCGTATATGATTTTTCAATTTTTGTCTCAAATAGGAAGCGATTATCTAAATGACAGCTTACCCTGTGAAAATTGTAGGTGTCGCGTCGCCAGGATTCGTGGCTCGAATGACGCAATGAACGTGAACTTTCATATTGCCTATTATACAGACTATTCCAGAATTCAGTTATAATGAACTAGTGGTTCTTGTGCACGGATATATAGTATCCTCAGAAGCCGTTACTAATATTATGGTCTGCCTCTAGCTCATCAGGCCATGACCGAGAAAAACTTACACAATACACTCAGTTATACTTCTACAATATCTTCATTTTTATTTCTCGAAATTTCTGGTTATTAAAAATATACTCAGTATCACCAACATTGCTACAGTACTTGCCGAATTATAGGGGACAAATATTAGCAGACAAATGATGGAAAGTTAGACCGAGGACATATTCAGAGTGAGTCATCAACATCGACTTAATGAAAAATATCGGTTTTCTGGGTGTTCAGTGCGTAGTGAGTGTAAATAAACTAAAGAAGTTATGGTCATCGTCCAAATTGTTACATTGCTCAAAAGTCAGATGATGAGATAATCTCCTGGATAGAGTCACTGTAAGACGATCTACATCGTGCTGTCATCTGTGATTGCTGTGCATAGCTAGCATGTTATATGGAGTAGTGACATGCTACAAAGTTCTTGTATACCTTGCGGAATTTTCTTGTAGTGAGCGTTATAGTATGCTGAGGAAGAGCAATCCTAACCTTGAAAGAGCAGTCAGCAACCTTGACCTTGAAAGAGTAATGAGCGGCCTGGGCCTTGACATCGACCTTGACCGTGACAAAGTCGTTACACCTGAACAGAAAATTATACTTTTTAAAAAAAAAACTGGTTTTGTTAATTTGCTTTCTTTGCATTGTAGAATCAGTTTCCAAAAAGTGTCATAAAGACCACAAGGAGATAATGATGCGTATGCCACAAGTCATGATATTTTATGAACGTTCTCGATAATATCGATGCACTGAAAACATCGACCTTTTATTTTCGCTCTATCGGTATCATGTAGGTAATATAAAGGCGATGTTGTACCAGACTGAAAGTCAGAAAAACATTCAAACAGGCACAGACATGTTACATCCCATTAAACAGAGTCAGGGCTGAATGTGAGGGACTTTTTCGGTGATGAAATAGTTTTTTCTTACATCCTAAAGAGACATAAAGACTGTTTTATAGCGTAGTAGGGTACATTTATCGTGTTGTATAGCAGTCGACTCTGCTATATGAGTTGGAAAGTACAGTGCGTGGGTGCTCAAACTGGAGGCTAAATGATACAGGGTGTGTCAGAATTGTTCCGTCGCAAAACCTTACACAGTGCGTTAAAGCTGACGTCACACAGGTCAGAAAGTATATGGTGATTCGGATGCTAGGAAAATGTGTCGTAGAGTAATCATGTGTATAGTTTATTATATCATCACCTAAAGATATGTTAAATCGCATAGAAAGGTAAGAAGGGTTTCTTTGGTGCCGGACTTTGACGTAGGTCCCACGAAGATGAACCGCTTGAATTTCCAGTAATTCCGGCTGGTTTATTTACAGGAACATGCTGTTAAGCAACGTCGCGTCGGTGACATTCATGTTACTTTTACTAATACGAGAATTAATAAAAATATACACAACACATCATATTAAGTGTACGAAGTTCGCAGATAATGCAATAACTAAGTACACCAATATATCTTAAAACTTTATAGCGTATGACTATGATCCCACATCATATCTCATATCTCATCCAGGAAAACGAGAAGACATCTATCGCATTCGTAGATTTAACCGCGGCATATGACACAGTCTGTAGAGAGGGGATGATATATAAATTATTAAAAACAACCCGATGTCGAAAAGCTGTAACTCTCCTTAACACCATGATGAGCAATAGGTCCTTCCGCGTTTACATGGGAGAGAACGTGAGCAGGGAGAGGAAATTAAGTAGTGGCCTACCACAGGGTTCCGTACTAGCTCCCCTACTTTTTAACCTGTATATCTCCGATCTCCCCAACACCAGGTCCAAGAAATTCTGCTACGCGGACGACATCGCTCTTGCCTGTAGAACCAAAGATCTCGGATGAGCGGAGACAATTCTCACGGAGTATCTGGCCGTTGTAGGCTCTTACTTTGGAAAGTGGCGACTTAAACCCAGTGCAAGTAAAACTGAAGTATGCGCATTCCACCTGAACAACAAACAAGCCAACACGGAGCTGAAAGTGCAGCTTAATGGAAACACTCTCCGACATAACAAGTATCGGAAGTACCTTGATGTCACCCTCGACCGGTGCCTTTCATACAAAAAACACCTTGAAAGTACTGCTGCTAAGATAAAGACGCGTAACAATATTGTTCAAAAACTATGTGGAACGACATGGGGTGCTTCAGCAGACACTCTGCACACATCATCCATTGCACTGGTCTTCTCTACAGCCGAATATTGTGCCCCGGTGTGGCTAAACTGCTGCCACACCAGTCTGGTCGACGCCCAGCTGAACCATTATGCGCCTGATAACTGGAGCAATCCGACCGACACCCACCTACTGGCTTCCTTTGTTGAGCAACATATACCCACCCGCAATTCGTAGAAGCGAGGCCCTGCTTAGAAAATACCACAAGCTACAAGAGAACCTGGACCTACCCATACAAGAAGACATACCAAGCCTACGACGAAATAGACTCCGCTCACGGAACCCCCGGTGCGGCAAGCAGAACAGCTGGATGCCAGTAATATCGAGATGAGAGACCTGTGGGATCAGAACTGCCAACGTATTGAAAATTCTGAGGAGCGCGAGTGGTTCCGAGGGTATAACCATGACACTGCTGGCACTGAACTCGACAGAAAGCTGTGGGTCAAATTGAACAGGTTTCGCACTGGACATGGCCGTTGCGCGGACTCACTTCACAAATGGGGTGCCACGGAGTCTCCGGCCTGTGACAATCAGGCACATTAGAGACGAATGCCCCCTGCGTTCCTATCGGGGAAGTTGGAGCGACCTTATGAAAGCTGATGGCACAGTATATCCAATATAACAGTAGCGCGACTCTCCAGAATTTTGGTGGTTCGCGCATAGCACCCCGCGCATCGTTCGCAGGATGTTTAGCACGGCAATCGCCTGAGTCGTGTTCAGTCTATGAGAGTGAAGGTAGTGTGTTTGACAGAACCGGATTAAGGCATTTGGTGAGACGTTGATATGGATATCGGGACGCGTGGAGTCATATGTTGCGCCGCTGTAGGCTGTATTAATAATTCCAAAAACTGTGACTAAAGTTTTTTTAAGTTTCCTCAAGATGCTGCCAGGTAAGCGATTCCTCCAATGTTTAATATGCTCCTTTATTACCTAATAATATTAATCCAGCTTATACAAATACAATCTTTGAGTCATGCGGATCACAAAAAGATCTTTCGGCCGAAGCCACAAATGCGCTGGCTGGCCCTTCTCGGTGCCTTCTGGCTTTGTTTTTTCCATCCTTGACTCCTCAGGTTACACCCGAAACCAAGTGTTATGTTATGTGACCTCATCTAGATGTGAGCACATGACATCCGTTTGGGCCTGATGAAGCCAATTAGCAGAAACACGTGTCGCTCGGGTTACCATCCTTCAGTTGTTCTGCTCCTCAACCTCTTTCTCTTTTGCGGTCACGCCCCATTATTTTCTAAGATCTTTGAGTTTTTACACAAAATTACTATCACGTCCCCTTCTTACCTCAAAGATAAATTTTAAGCGTGACATACAGCCACTTATTATTAGCTTTCCTAATAATTTCTCATTGTTTCCTGACAGCACCACAACGTTCAAAAGATCTTTCACGATTAATAACAAAATTAATGTGATTATGCATTCCAACATTATGAAATTTTACGCAGAAGTGAAGTCCATTATTTTTAATGTGATTATGCATTCCGACATTATGAAATTTTAAGCAGGAAGTGAAGTCCATTTTAATGGTTGCTCAAATAGAGAGTTCACAATAAAAAGAATCAACATGCTAGTTTCAAAAATGTATCATTTTCCTCTATAAACATGGAGTCTTTTCTTCAATATGCCTATTCATGTACGTAATATACAAATACAAAAGGAAGGGTAGTCTTGGTAATCTAGGTAAAAAACAGTTTTGCAATTTTTTTATGAATAACGACCAGTTTAGTATATTTTATCGTTGTTATAGACATATTGATCTTTATTTTTTTATGTACACCTAACAGGTCTTCTTCGGTTTTGCTGTTTGCCACTTTTTTGTGCCTAAACGTTTCTCTACGATGATTGATGAAGATACATTTAAAGGTTGTGCGATAACTAGACATAAATGTTATTTTGGACGCTACGTCTTACTTATAGCCATATTTGAATCATATAAGATATTATAAAGTTTTTATATTTATTTAAATGTTTAAGGTTAAGTAAGATAAGATAAAATAAAGTTGAATAAGTCTCGCATTTTTGTTGATTTACTTACAAACAATAAAGCCACCTATTTTCTCGGAGTTAACAATTTTCTTTCATACACCGACTATTTCTTGTTTTGCTTCTAAAAAAAATGTTTACACCCCATTTATATGCAAAGAATCTATGATGAATTAGAAGAATTAGTACAAAACATTTTCGTATGGACAATAAATTGCTAAGCCCACCCTGTGCTCAAGACGTAAACGGCAATACTCGCGGCTCGTGCTGAGGAGCCGGCGTGGGGATATGAGAGGCCTGTTTTTCGGAGACAAATTGTCTGCATGATTTCTAGGGAGTCGCGCTACTGTATTGGATATACTGTGCTGATGGTGCAGCTCTTGACTGGATTAGGAACTTAGATATTGATATTTAGTTAGGTTCATGTGTAATTTTTTTGTGATTTTTGTTTCTTTCTTTGTGCTATCACTGTAGACACTTATTGTTTGTTATGTACCTATATCTTTACACTGCATGTAAGCCATACGAAAATAAATAAATAATAATCCCAAATGTTCTCAAAATAGGTGCTTTGAGATTACGAGATGAATACGACACTTTTCTGATCCTTGGCGAGCTTTAGAAACTTTTCCCAAAGAAAAAGTCCACAGATCCGTCTTCAAAGGCAATGTTTGTAAAATAAATAATATCACAAAGGTCATCTTTTGAGGTAAATAGAAGGCCTTTGTAAGTACAAAAAATGTGGTTTGCCTCTACCTCATCCTAATTTTACTCACTTCCGAAAAAAAAACGTAAAAAGTCAGGAACCCCTGAAACATCGAAAAAGGAAGCTAAGAAAGAATTTCCTTGATTTGCGAATTACGGTACTGCACCGACTTTCCAAAATATAACAGCGTTATATTACATACGCCTTTGGATATCACAGGCAGACTATACAAGGTTCAAGGGTCCTTAGACCTGAAGACATAAGATGGGCGGGGCCCAAGGCCATCCTCACCAGATTTACTTTTTTGATTCTGTATCTTGCTTATTTTTCAGTTTTCGGAAAAAAGTTATTTGATATAGTTGTTCATTTTTACGACTTCTATACACAGTTAAAAAAAGTATCAACTTATCAGTCACCCTGTATAGTACGCAATTCTTTTGAACAGCTAAATAGTGATTTTCACATCACTATTAAATACCCTCCACATGTCAAATTTCCTTATACATTTAATAGGGTACTTGAGTGGTCGTAATTTTGGATTAAGAGTATGTTTATAAGAAAGAAAAACATATTCAAAGGATGTCTGTAGTAAAACCTCCACTCTTGGTGCTGTTCAGATGAAGAAATTTGTAATTATAATTTACCGTTTTTTCAAATTTTTTTTACGTGACTGAAAACGGGTGCTGACGTCACAAGATAGTACAATAATCGACATTATTAAACCCATCTCTAAGAATAAATGACAACCACAAAAAGCACAAAACAACATGTTGTTCTGTGACACAGAAACACAACGTAGCTTTTGTTTTGCTTCTTAACGCAAAATTAGTTAAATCAGATGTCCAACGCTAACCTCAATTAAAATAATTATGACGAATGACGTGCGTCAACGCGTCAAGTGTCGTAACCAAAATTATCGAGCAAAAAAGTGTTCATGATATCTCAAATCCCATCACTATAATGTCTTGTGACGTCAGATGTGGTTTTCGCGCGGTTTTCACTAGTTCAAATTTATAGTTGGAATAAGTCTCATAGGCAACTTAAAAAATCAAAAACCTCTCTTTTATGATGTTTAATACGTTATAGCATTGAATAACACGTTTAAAATATGTTAATCAATGTTATAGTGAATGCTTTAGAGCTACATTTTTTTTGGGTGCAAGGACCCTATTGTATTTTTCATGAACTAATATGCCCCCATTCTTTATTTTTATGGAGTTCAGAATGTTTGTGTAACTAGAATATTCGAGTAAATTACCTGAGGCCATTTTTTTTCTCATTCGTGTACACTGTTCTGCTAAAACAAGTTGCCAAAGTATCTTCCTGTTTACCTTTCGCAAAATACCTTCGACGAAAATAAATTACGCCACTTTGTTGTGTGTTCAACAAAATCGATGCGAACAAAGGCAGTAGTGCAGTTAGTATACCGCAGCAATAAAAAAAGCTGCTCTGTACACCTTTTGTAGCCGAAGAAACAAAAGAGTGCACAGTAGAGGCCAAGTTGCGCCATGGACGTAGAATAAAGGGTAATAGAAGTGGAGATAAAGATAAATAATCGTTTCTAATGATAGTGGATTTGAAACCTATATAATACATGCTTTAATGGCAGATATCCGAAATCTCTGAGGTTCACAAAATCATATAAGTGGGGCAATATATCTGGTGATTTTGCTAACAAAGATTTTTAAATAATGTGGTTACATGTGACCGCAGTTACTTTTATGATAACAAACCATGAGTTCAAGTCTCAAAGTATGCATAAAGGCTCGTTTAACGAAAGTCAAAAATTGTCCAACCCCCGAATCTCCAGGTCGTCCAAAAACCGAAAACCTTTGTTAGACCTTCTATCAGGACAAAACATCATATTCTGAATAATTTGAGGGCGCTAATTACAAATCTGGCCATTGTTTTGAGTTCAAGTCTCGTTTGACGGCAGTCAAAAATTTTCCAATACCCGGATCACCAGGTTCATCCAAAAAATCGAGAACCTCTATTAGACCTTCTATCAGGACAAAAACATCGTATTTTAAATAATTTGAAGGGGCTAATTACAAATCTGTCCGTCGTTTTGAGTTGAAGTTTCGTTTGACGAAAATCAAAAATTTTCCAATCCTCGAATCTCCGCAGGTTCGCCCAAAATATCGAAAACCTTTATTAGACCTTCTATCAGGATAAAGCATCGTATTCTGAATAATTTGAAGGCGCTAATTACAAATCTGTCCGTTGTTTTGAGTTTAAGTCTCGTTTGACGGAGATAAAAAATTTTCCAGTCTTCGGATCTCCAGCTTCATCCAAGAAATTGAAAACCTTTATTTGATCTCATATCTGGACAAGACATCGTATTCTTAATAATTTGAGGGCTCTAATTACAAATCTGTCCGTTGTTTTGAGTTGAAGTTTCGCAGTCTCGTTTGACGGAGATAAAAAATTTTCCAGTCTTCGGATCTCCAGCTTCATCCAAGAAATTGAAAACCTTTATTTGATCTCATATCTGGACAAAACATCGTACTCTGAATAATCTGAGGGCTCTTATTACAAATCTGTCCGTTGTTTTGAGTTTAAGTCTCGCTTGACGGAGATAAAAAATTTTCCAGTCTTCGGATCTCCAGCTTCATCCAAGAAATTGAAAACCTCTATTTGATCTCATATCTGGACAAGACATCGTATTCTTAATAATTTGAGGGCTCTTATTACAAATCTGTCCGTTGTTTTGAGTTTAAGTCTCGTTTGACGGAGATAAAAAATTTTGCAGTCTTCGGATCTCCAACTTCATCCAAGAAATTGAAAACCTTTATTTGATCTCATATCTGGACAAAACATCGTACTCTCAATAATCTGAGGGCTCTTATTACAAATCTGTCCGTTGTTTTGAGTTTAAGTCTCTTTTGACGGAGATAAAAAATTTTCCAGTCTTCGGATCTCCAGCTTCATCCAAGAAATTGAAAACCTTTATTTGATCTCATATCTGGACAAAACATCGTACTCTGAATAATCTGAGGGCTCTTATTACAAATCTGTCCGTTGTTTTGAGTTTAAGTCTCGTTTGACGGAGATAAAAAATTTTCCAGTCTTCGGATCTCCAGCTTCATCCAAGAAATTGAAAACCTTTATTTGATCTCATATCTGGACAAGACATCGTATTCTTAATAATTTGAGGGCTCTAATTACAAATCTGTCCGTTGTTTTGAGTTTAAGTCTCGTTTGACGGAGATAAAAAATTTTCCAGTCTTCGGATCTCCAGCTTCATCCAAGAAATTGAAAACCTTTATTTGATCTCATATCTGGACAAAACATCGTACTCTGAATAATCTGAGGGCTCTTATTACAAATCTGTCCGTTGTTTTGAGTTTAAGTCTCGTTTGACGGAGATAAAAAATTTTCCAGTCTTCGGATCTCCAGCTTCATCCAAGAAATTGAAAACCTTTATTTGATCTCATATCTGGACAAAACATCGTACTCTGAATAATCTGAGGGCTCTTATTACAAATCTGTCCGTTGTTTTGAGTTTAAGTCTCGTTTGACGGAGATAAAAAATTTTCCAGTCTTCGGATCTCCAGCTTCATCCAAGAAATTGAAAACCTTTATTTGATCTCATATCTGGACAAAACATCGTACTCTGAATAATCTGAGGGCTCTTATTACAAATCTGTCCGTTGTTTTGAGTTTAAGTCTCGTTTGACGGAGATAAAAAATTTTCCAGTCTTCGGATCTCCAGCTTCATCCAAGAAATTGAAAACCTTTATTTGATCTCATATCTGGACAAAACATCGTACTCTGAATAATCTGAGGGCTCTTATTACAAATCTGTCCGTTGTTTTGAGTTTAAGTCTCGTTTGACGGAGATAAAAAATTTTGCAGTCTTCGGATCTCCAGCTTCATCCAAGAAATTGAAAACCTTTATTTGATCTCATATCTGGACAAGACGTCGTATTCTTAATAATTTGAGGGCTCTAATTACAAGTCTGTCCGTTGTTTTGAGTTAAGTCTCGTTTGAAGGAAGTCAAAAATTTTCCAATCTCGGATAGGTATTCAGGTTCATCCAAAAAATCGAAAACCCTTACTAGACCTTCTATCAGGACAAAACATCCTATTCTGAATAATTTGAGAGCGCTAATTACAAATCTGTCCATTGTTTTGGGTTTAAGTCTCGTTTGACGAAAGTTAAAAATTTTCCAATCCTTGGATCTCCAGGTTCATCCAAAAAATCGAAAACCTTCTGGACAAAACATCGTATTCTGAATAATTTGAAGGCGCTAATTATGAATCTGGCCATTTTTTGAGTTGAAGTCTCGTTTGGCGGAATTCAAAAATTTTCCAATCCCCGGATTTCCAGGGTTATCCAAAAAATCGAAAATCTGACCTGTTGAAAAGTGGATAAAACTACATAGAAGAAGCACACAAGGTACATGTATTGAATAAGTGTGTTCACATGGGGGTGTTTTGAGGTATTGATAGGAGATAAGAAACCTTATGGGTCGTTGCCAATTACCAACTTTTGAAAAATATATAGAAGCTGAGGTTTTATTGATGGATTCTTAACAAAGTTGCTCAGGATATCTATGTAAAAATGTATGGTTACTGAATTCACACAGATTTTCTGATTCTGAAAATGACACAGCTTGCAGTTTAAGTTGACGCAAATTGAATATTCAAAATATACTTTAGAAACTTCAACTGATTCTTTGGAATTTACAGTTGACTACTGGAAATTGCATTTGACTTTTTGAATATTCAAGTGGATTCCTATTTGAAACTGGCTATTGGAAATTAGGAATTTTCAATTGACTATTCGACAAATAACGAGTTGTAAAGATAACTTGACCATTTTTAATTACAACTTGATCTTTTTGAAAACTGCTGCTGGAAAAGGTGTATAGACACATAGTAGGCATTCACAGTAGCGGCTTGTAGGAGCGTTGCAGTGCGTTGGCCAACGCCGAGTCCTCTCGGCAGGTAGAAGCAGACCGGCGCCGGTTCCGCACGTAGTGAAACACACCAGTGCATGGTACAGTGAAAGCAGACAAAAAAAGGAGTACAAAGATTGGCCAGTCGCATCTAGACACGGTATAGGAAACATGCAATAAGGGTTCAAAATGTTGCCCATTATTGGCAAAACAATGAGGGATAGTTGCAAAAACACTGGAAATGATTCCCCTGAGGGGCTAGAGGGTTCAATAGGGGGTGAAATAGTTTTTGGTTAAAAAGTTGTCTCTCTGGACAAATATTTTGACGTGTCTTGGCGTTTTTTCGTTTAATCAGCGGTTTGTGATAAATCCGTGATGGGAAGTTGTCAAATGAAGTATTAGTACATACATATGTAGACTCACATCATATACATTAGTACCATTTAGTTGAAAATTGTCAATCAGATGAATATGTGACTGATACTGTACATGTTCAACGAATTCTTGTGCGTGTCTTATTAAGGAAGCTATCCACTTTGGCAGAGACTGTTTGAATCGCTTTGTAAACAAGTTTTTGGTATCAAAAGGTAGTAGTGTTGTATCATTCTGGCGCTAAATTGAGATATGACCGCCGCATGGCTGATTTGTTCGGTTTGGGAATTATTGTGGTACCTAGCCTATATCTAGTGTTGTGGTTGTGTATAAATGTGTTATGCTCATTTGAATATATCTCTGATACTAAGTCATAGCACGTAGTAAATATAATTGCCTAACGTTATTCATTTGGGTCTCGTAATATCATTGGTCGGGTACATTGTTATTTTGTTAAACATTAATATTAGAATAGCTTTTACTTCCGATACACACCGATAGGTGAGGGGAGTATTGGGATCGCGAAAATTATCGATTTTGAGACAATATGCTTTGTGGGCATTGGAAACAACATTGACATTGAACGCGCTACATAAGGAGGCTCCTGCATTTCGCAACGCATGAGGAACGACCTGGATTCGGTGGGAATTCCCGTGTCGGACAGATCCTTTGGGCTGGCCCGGGAGGTATAAGATAATTATAACATCATTAAATGCTCATTCCTTCCAACGTTTTTCTATCGCAGTGCGGTTATAGTGCAGCTTGTGTCTTTTATCCCAAATAGGGGTTTTCGCAAATACTGAAGCTATAAGTAATTCTTTATCGCTACTCATCTTCGACCGGCACAGACGAAACCAGGTAGCAAACTAAATTTCTGTTACTATAAAGGCGTTCAAGCGGGCTTCCGACGCTGGTAAGCGGTCGAAAACTCAGTTGAGCAGGTGAGCCTGCACGCGGCACCTGCACGCCTTCGCACGCCCTTGCACGCTCACTAAATAGCCCCACTGTGTTTGCGCGCTTAGACAGACTATCGATAAATAGAGTTCTACAGTACACGCCCACTTTCAGGCACGTATCCAGGATTCAGTTTTGGGGAAGGGATCCAAATAAGGGTACCACCTTTTTTAGCATCATTACATGATCAGCAACAAAATATTCCTAGGGGGAAGCCTGCATTTTTGAGGATCAGATTTTTTGGCGGAGAATTATTTTAAAAGTTTCGGGGGCGTCCGGACCCCTTTGACCCCCTAAATACGTACCTGCCCACAATAGTTCTAGCAATTTTGTATGACTCGGATATGGATTTTTTGCCATCCGCCTGTGTTCATACAGAGGCCGACAATGATTTGAGACCTTCGGCTACAAAAACGAATAAATCACGGTCCATTGCATTTGGAGCAGTGAGTTTTTGCTGCAAGCGTTGCCGCTGGTCCGTCCGGCAGATTTTTTGTCGAACCTGAAGTTTGGAGCAGGCTAAATCATCTCCGGTTTCGGCACGTGAAGGCTGATGCTGTGCTGCCCTGGCCGTCTGCAACGTCCTGCACCTGATACTCTGCCACGCCACCAGTGATTTATAATTGATGCCGACAGTGGCGTTGCGTTTCACTTTATTTTCAACTAGATTTGAGTGATATAGGCCGCTAGAGACCTTGTATTCGTCAACGCTCAAACAACTATTTTTTAGTAGTGAGGAGGTTAAGGTTCTGCCGCTTTGCCTTAAGGCCGCCACTCACGGCAGAGTCAACGGCGCCACGCCAAACTTTGCCGTGTGTCCGTGTGTGGGGAATATGCTCATTCAGCATATTTTTTTATTGCATATTCTAAAAGAGCGTGTTGAGTTTAGTAGCTGTGCAAAATTTCAGAATTTTCTGAGCTCGATTTCATATTCTAATGAATTATCAAAGTGCTGCAAATTGAAAACGCGCGGAACTTGCGAGTGTGCGACGGTGACGTCACTATATCTCTCCGACCGACGCGGCGCGGCATCGTACGAGTGTTCGGTAAATAATAACGCTGCGGCGCATGCTACTTGTTATGCAAGCTTTGCGAACTGCATACGCGTCTATTGGATAATTTATTTAATTATTGTTTCATCGACACTGAATACTTACCAACCTATTCGAATTCGTTAATACTGAGTATAATAATGGAAGGAGGACAGAGAAAGAAAAATTATAAATATTGTATAGTTCCTAAATGTGAAAATACGACAGTGACCATTCCTTATGAATTTTTTATTAGTTTGCCACGAAATATAAAAATCAGGAAATTGTGGGAGAAAGCCATCCATAGAAATAAATTTGTGAGCGATAAGTCAACAAAGTATTGCTTTGAGGACAATTTTAATATAAGTATTTTTATAACTTCGTGAATTGTATTACTATCAAGAAACCGCCCGGTTATGAAATCGGAAAGGATGTGTATTGTGGGATTACGTCTTAAATAAAAAGAAGTTTTCAAGCATTTAAGAATACTTTTCTTCTTCTTTTGCTGGTACTGGTACACTAAAACGTAAAAGAGATACAAGTAGATTTTTTCAATCCAAATACTAACCTAATCATATAACAATTATAAAAGCATTGGAAAAATCAATTCTCATTGATATGTGGAACATGTGAAAGGCTGTTTTAAGTCCTTTGATGCACCCAAAATTCATATGTATTTTAATTATGTAGAAAAAATTGTTTTATATTATATTATATAGTTCTTCACTTTTCTGTATTTTGGGTAGAAAATCGGGGATATTTAGCTTATAAAATATCACTACTTGAAATGTGTATCTCAGTCTTTTATATTTTGTTTAAGGTTGAGGAAGATGGAAAATTACATGTGTTACAAACTATCAAAAATGTAAAACTTAAGATGAAACCGGAAGTAGTTCCGCACATTTTTGATTGTCAAAAAGACCGACAAGCCTTACACGCTAGAGATATTAGAAATGTCTTCCTTAAGACAACGAAAATGAGATTTAGATAAACCTAGTACCAGCACAAAAAAAACTGGATGTTCGCCACCAAGCAGTGATTCTAGCACCAATGTTTCGCAAGTAGAATTAGAATGTACTAAAGACAACGAGAGAGGGAGAGAGAGGGAACGTTGGAAGACAGATAAGTGTGTCCGCAAGCATTGATTAAGGTATTAACTATATACTTTAATCAATGCCGCAAGTCAATATAAATGCCAAAGTTAGATCAAAATATGTTGAGTGCAGTATACTAAAGGCAGCCACTAAGGTAAAGCAGAAACAAATGCCATTAAAACATATTCCAAAAAAATTGTTGCTCCCCAACTAGTGGTTCGAGTTCGGATCAGTGCAAGAAACTTGTAGAAAAGCGGACTGCTTTTCTTATAGAAAATAATCCGAAAATGTATATTGGGATACCCCGTCACTCATTATTTATAATTAATATGCTTGCGTGCCAGAAAGTGCCATTTAACGAAAATCTAAATATTTGTAACTTTGAAAAAACTTAATCTTCCATATAAAATTATAGCAGACGATTTCTGTATATCGGTCGCAATAGTTTGCTCAATAATTAAAAAAACCATTCCAAAATTAGTCGAACGTATAAAATCATTTACTCTATCGGAAATCCAAAAATGCTTACCGATACCGTTTCGAACAAGATTCAAAAAGGTACAGTGTATAATCGATTGTTTCGAAATGTCCAAAACCCATCCGAAAACCAAGAAACCCAATCCTACAGTCATTCGCCTGGTCAAAATATAAAAAAGCAATACTTTCTTATAGCTTTTACTCCTGATGAGCTCATTTCCTACATATCTAGTGGTTTTGGAGGTAGAACTAACGATAAAATGATTGTGGAAGAATCTGGATTTTTGAATGTGTTAGAATCAAACAAAAGATAGCGTCAACCAAAGCACTAAAGTTATAGTTGAAGGTATTACAAACGTATGCTTGCCGCTGTCGTTGTACAGCCGCCAGCCGGTCTGGGCTCGCCGACCGACGCGGTGACGTGACGCATTTTGAGTGCATGAAATATTTTAATCTTTGAAGGCGCGTAACTTTTTCAATTCTCATTCAATTAAATTGATTTTTTTGTATGTTTTATGTAAGTAATACTTCATGATAATGCGCATAAATATGGTTGTTGGAATTTCACTGAACGACCCTCTCAGACGAATTCTAGCGGCTCGGCGCGGTGGTGTCGACCCAGGCCCCTTAGCTCCGCGAATCAGCCCCTACCGATCCTCGCCTACAGCACAGAAAGGATGAAATAATCCAATATAACGTCTTTCACATGCAATGAGTGTATCTGAAATAGTTTTTTGTGTTTGATATTTCGCCTCTTAGCCGCATGTCAAGGCCGCTGAAGTTACATTTACGATTACATTTACATTAATGTTCAGAATCGTATGCGATTGAAGTGTAGTTGATACGGCGCGAAGTAAAAGGAAGCGTGCTGCAATGGCAGGAATTTTTATGTTAATGGTGAAAAACAAAATAGAATGTGAAGAGATCGTTAGAAAAAAGGCGAATTTGAGTTAAAACATCCTTACGATCAAGGAACATTGTGGGAATTGACGAAAAGTTATTAACAGAGTTATAACTGAGCAGGGATTCGCGATCACAATACTCCTCTCACTTGTCGTTGTGGGGAATAAAAGTTGATAATTTTATTTATGAAAATATATCGATCCATCTGTTCTCTGAGAAGCAACATTTTTTTTCTTCTCCTGGTTATATAACGAACGTAGATTATTAATTTTTTTCTTCACTGTTTCCACCGATATGTTTAGGATATCTGCTATTGCAGAATGTATGCTTTGTTCCTTGCACTGATATCTTTATATGCCCTACTTCTCACGTCCCATAAACACTTCATATTGTAAAATAAGTCGATAAATTGATCGATCTCATCAGGCGGTAACTTTTTTTCAGCCATTTTGGAATAATAAAAAACTATTTCACTCGTAGCCGTACTCGGATCTCTCGCAACTTTGAAACCGACACGTATACGACCTACGAGTTGCCATTACCCATGCGAAATCGTATACGACCAACTCGTAAATGTAACTTCAGCTTTAAGAGCCTGCGCAACATACAAAAGAGAAATGTGTACTTGTACAAACATGTATATTATGCTTACGTATTTTGTTAGACCGTGACTTTTAATCAGAACGTATAAACATAGCTCGTTAATTTTTCAGCTGTTTGCTCAAAGCCCTGCCTGAATGGAGGAAAATGCGTCAGACCTGAACTCTGCGCTTGTTTACCGGGATTCAGTGGGCCGCAATGTGAGAACACAAATAGCATAGGTAGGTACATATACGCTTCAATGGACTAGTTTCAATTCATTTTTTTTTCAATTCAATTTATTTGTATCAGTGACTTACGAACATTGCCACCTCGAAAGCAATACTTGTATGAGGTATGGGCATATACACATGCGATAATTTAGCTAACCTATTGCATTTATCCATGGCCGACTCTACACTAGGCCGGTGCCTTAGATGTGGCAACGTGGCTTAGCTGTCAAATAGTTGGCCTATAGTTTCAGAATAATTATTACATTTTATATGTATTAGAGTTCATCTGGGTTAATAAATTAAGAAAAATACTTTTTAGCACTACTACTACTAATACCACTTACATCTGATGTCTGGTTCATCACAGTCAGACACTACAAAATAAAAATAAACGCAACCTGTTTCCTGCTGCCACTTCCACTTCCACTTAAATGAACACTCAATTTACTTTGTAAATTGTCACTTGAGCTAGAAAAATTCACTATTAGGTCATTGTGAAGCCATTCTTGCTAGTCTTGATTCCCTTTCACCATCAAATCTTTTCGTAGGTATGCCCAGATGCATGCCCTCGTTGGCATGCCCAGATGAGTTCTATTAACTGTCTTTTTCTGTGATATTTGGGAGGTCCAGAAAACATTGTAGGTACCACATTGTGGTTTAAAATAGGTCTTATCCTTTGAAATGTTTGTAAATTATTGTCTTTATTCATATAAATATAACGAGCCCTTATGAGGAATACCTTTCACCCACTTCTGTTTATGTCCTTCATTGGAAGCACTAATTGCTAGTGCAACCTGGTACTACACACTTTGCAGGCATCTTTTTATCTTTATAGTTTCGTTTGTGCAGGCAAATAATTAGAAACACATTAAAAATCACCTTCCACTCTTCGTTGTTACTCTGGAAGGTTATGTTGGTATGTTTTTGTTTGGAAGCCCCAATTGCTATTGCAACTTGGTACTACACACTTTGCAGGCATCTTTTTATCTTTATAGTTTCGTTTGTGCAGGTAAATAATTAGAAACACATTAAAAATCACCTTCCAATCTTATTTTTCACTCTGGAAGATTACACTAATGACTTCACAACAAACAAAAGCTCGGCCCGATATCCAGTGTTGCCATATTTCAATGCTCCGGCCTAGTGAGTAAAGTCGGCCATGATTTATCCCATCCATTGAATGTTCCTGCAGGAATGGCTTGCATTCAGTTTTGGAGTTGAATCCGTCTGTCTTCTTCCTGGACTGAAAACGAAGCTTCTGCAGGCTTCCACAATAAGTCTTCCTTTCTTAAATAAATACATTAATATGATGTCTGATACATACAATTTTGGCATAACTTTTTGATCATTATACAAGTCATACAAAAATAGTTGTTACGCGGCATTTCAGTACCCTTTTTTTGTTTTCCGTTATATTTTGAATTGAACACTACATGTTAAGAGCTACGA
This sequence comes from Callosobruchus maculatus, assembly GCA_951848785.1. Lineage (NCBI taxonomy): Eukaryota > Metazoa > Arthropoda > Insecta > Coleoptera > Chrysomelidae > Callosobruchus > Callosobruchus maculatus. Next base: position 7,169,308 of record CATOUR010000083.1, read on the forward strand.
AACTTTTTTTTGTATTTGTGCTCATAGCGAGAAAAAAGATGTGCGTTTTTTCGTAGACATCATCGCTTTTATGATAGTTTTGATTATATCTGTTTTTTATAAAATTTTATTGATAATAGTGATAAATTGTTCGGTCAGTATTTTTTTTAATATACATATTGTAATTTGTCAATGTGTGTCTGTCTGTTTTTTTAATAGAATTATCTTGGCATTTTAAAAAAGTTTCTTATAATAGTGATGACTTGTCAATAATCTTGGACTTAAAACTCTTGAATCTGATAATCTGACTTGTGTAAGCACGTTAGTGTATTTTAACACCAATAAGTAAATAAAATACAAGGCGGTAAGGTTTTTTGCAAAGATCTTTTTTTAATATTTACTATACCATTCCCTCAGATAGCTTTTTGTGAAAGTTTGAATGCGAAATGAGAAATATCTGCCTGAAATTTCTCTGGTAGCAATTTGAAAGGAAGACGTATGCCAACTTTCACAAAGACATTTAAGATGGTGCATGTATCATTAGATTTTAAAAAAAGGACTCAAAAATTATCGACTTAATGTAATTAAGAAACACTACGTATATAACATACGACTATTTCTGCCAATTTCCATGTTCCTATTTAGTATAGTGTCTTTTGCTTCAGTTGTCACAAAGGTAGATCAAATTTTGTTTTACTTTCAGCGACGTGTCCTAAACCATGTTTAAATGGTGGAAAATGCGTAAGACATGGTATCTGTAGTTGCTTGAAGGGATACAGTGGCGTACAGTGCGAGACTGATATTAAAGGTAGGCTTATTTGGACATTTCTCAAGAAATATTTTTGTTATCTGATACACAAAAGAAAATATGTTCATTTTGGTTTTTTATATTGTGGTGAAAGTACCTACATTTTATCACTACCACATCCACCAAAATTGAAAACTATTTTCGCGGAAATTTTTTTTGCTGGACAAAGAATTGTGACAAAAATCACGCGTAACGTATTTTTCAAGAAATGGGTATATTTTGAATACATGACAGCAAAAATATGGGCTTTGTGTTTTTTTTGCGAACAAAATCTGGGAGCAAATGTGGGGTTTCGTACACGCTATACCTACATATGGAAGAACTTTTTCCACAATTTATAAATTATCAAACCCTTACAAAATCTTCAAATTTCGGTGAATCTCATTTTTCGATAACTTCCTGCAGTGGCGGCTACTCATTAGGGTCATTTATAATAAATATTTTATTAAGAAAATCAATATTCTATCAATCCATCAAACGCTTCCAATTCGTTCTGTTGAAATTTAAATTATTTTTAATTAAGGTGCACTATTTTGATCGCATGCACGACGAATAATGATCTCATTCTCTCGCACCAGTGGCGTATATAGAAATCGATTTCGGGGAGGGGGCCCAATAACAATGTACTAATATTAACGAAAATAATTATATACAGGGTGAGTTTTTAGTACCGGCTCGGTCGATAACTCCACTACTGTAGAAGATAGCGAAAAAAGTTGTACATAAAAGTTGTAGCCACGGATATGCCCCTTGCTCAGAAAATATTTTGATCTATACAGGGTGATCCATAACTACGTGGTGATGCAAACATATATTGTTTTTAAATGAGACACCCTATATATTAAGGTTTTTAGGTTCTACTAATAATTTCTCTTCTCACAATATAAGATACTATAACATTATACAGGGTGTTTCAAAATTTATGACCATTTTTATATTCAAATCGCTGTCAAACGAACGTACTGTATATCAAAAAGTAATGAATCAAACATTATTTTTTTCACATGGAAAGATTAAAAATGTCCTCTAGTTTTAAAATCGGCTATAATAAAAGCCCGCGACGTATATTTGTATACAGGGTGATGTAGAATGCAAAATCCAGATAATCTTTTTTTTAAATGTATCCCCCAATATTTTATTATAACAAAGAATTGCTTTTAATATGCTCTTTCATCTTTGTATAGCACTTGTGGTACCTATGTCCATCAGTTTCCGAGATATTTCGATTTTTAGGTAAATTTAAAATATAGCTTGTATTTGTGGACTGATATTTATTTATTTTGAGAAAGTAGTATCGAATTTGTTTTTGTTTAACGAACAACTCAATTATAAGGTCATGATAGTATTTGACGAAGTCAAAACCCTGAATCATCAAGATAATAAAGTCAAATATGCTGAGGAAACAATTTTGTAGGCGTGATGCATAATTATCAAGCAGATTTACCTTTACTTTATGTGTAAAAACGGGCTTTAAAAATTAATTTTTCCATTAAGGGTATTCAGGAGAATCTTTGAGAAATTGCCTACTTGCCTCTAGAATATATCAACTATGAACAGCAATATCCAGAACGGAGGCACTCTAAAACTAATGCGTTTGAAAGATTGAAAAATAGTTTTATTTGGACTGTGTCGTTTAATATTTCATAGCCTACCTGATAGATCTGCTTGATAATTACGCATGACGTCTATAGGATTGTTTCCTCAGCACTCTTGACCTCAGTGTTTTGACTTGATCAAATACTATTATGGCCTTATATTTTAGATGTTTGTTAAGCAAAAATAAAATTTGATAGTATTTTCTCAGAATAAATAAGTTTTGGTAAACAAATAGACGGTATATTTAAAATTTGTAGAAAAATCGAAATATCTCAGAAACTAATGAATGCAGCCATAACAAAAGCTATATAAAGATGAAAGAGCATATTAAAAGCAATTCTTTGGTATAATAAAATATTGGGAGTTACATTTAAAAAAAGAGAGAAAATCTAGATTTTGCATTCGACATCACCCTGTATACTAATATCCGTCGCGGGCTTTTTTTATAGCCGATTTTAAAAACTAGAGGATATTTTTTATTCATCCGTGTAAAAAAATGATTTTTTGTTCATCACTTTTTGATAAACAGAAGGACGTTCATTTGATAGCGATTTGGCTACAAAAATGGTCATAACTTTTGAAATGCCCTGTATAATATAACAATACCCTATATTGGAAGAACGGAAATCATTAGTAGAATTTGGATATGGAACAATATATAGGGTGTCTCATTTAAAAAAATGCATGTCTGCATCACCACGTAGTTATAGATCATCCTGCATAAATCTAAATATTTTCTGAGCAAGGAACATATCCGTGACTACAACTTTTATTTACAACTTTTTTCGCTATCTTCTACAGTAGTGGAGTTATCGACCGAGCCGCTACTAAAAACTCACCCTGTATAACACATATGCATATTAGAAATATTTTTATAAATAATTCTAAATTGAAGCAAAGAAACCAAGGTATACTTCCTAGTCAGACATCTATGATCGTTAAAGTTGCCCTATTTACTTTATTATTAGATTACATTTTGATGTCGCTGCTATAATTTTTGACAGCCGCTTCAGCCTCTCCCCAGACGTCAAAACTGAACGCGTGGCTGGTTTCGGGGGGGCCCTGCCTCGCACCAACAAAGGCGTTGTCGTTGGACGTTGCCGTCGCATCACGTCGTTAGGATCCTCGCACCACGGCAACACCGCTTTGGATCAGTCTCGCAAACAGGCCCACAGCTTCACACTACCCGTTCATATCACGAAGTCAACTCATCGATAAAACGAGCAAAATTTACGTCGAATCACTATTGGATCAGCGGTACGCGTTAACGTTTCACAACCCTTCTCAATAGAGATAGATAAAAGAAGACGCGTCACCAGTATGATGACATCGGATACCGATGGTGCGACGGGGTGTGGGCAAATTATCCCGCATTATTATAATCTTTTAAATGTCGGTTGTTTAAAAATTAAGGCCGTTGAAACTTGTGTCGACTCAGCGTTGCCTGGGTGTTAACAAGGACGTGTATGCCTGCTTTGTCGACTACGAAAAAGCATTCGACAGAGTTCGACATGATCTTCTAATAAAGATTCTACACCAAAAAGAAATGGACACTCGAGACATCAGAATTATTGAAAACTTGTATTACAAGCAAACAGCGCATATTAAAATAGAGACCGCACAATCAGAAGACATTAAAATCAAACGGGGAGTACGACAAGGCTGCATACTTTCTCCGTTGCTTTTCAATTTGTACTCGGAGACTATCATGAAGGAAGCGTTACAAGATGAGTCAGCTGGGACAACTGTCGGTGGAGTCCCTATCAATAACCTAAGATACGCGGACGATACAGTGTTGTTGGCAGAAAACATACTAGACCTACAAAGAATCACACAGAAGATACATGACGTCTGCTTGCGATATGGGCTGAACATGAACATAAATAAAACAAAATTTCTAGTTTTTACCAAGAAAAATGATATTCATCCTGATTTGAGGGTATCTAACCAAGTAATAGAGAGAATATATAAATACAAATATCTCGGAATAATTATCAACTGTAATAGTGACTCATATGTAGAACTAAAAACAAGGATAGAAATCGCCCGGAATGCCTTCATAAAAATGAAACAGTTTTTCTGTAATAAGTCTCTGAGCAAGGAACTGAAGATTCGTATGCTGAGATGCTATGTGTTCTCTATCATGTTATATGATATAGAGGCAGCCACACTAACAGAAACCATGATGAAACGAATAGAATCTTTTGAAATGTGGCTTTATAGGCGAATATTGAGAATATCGTACACAAATCATGTTACCAACGAGGAAGTTTTAAGACAGCTCTCCGAGACGAAAGAACTGGTCACAGAAATTAAAATAAGAAAATTACAATACCTGGGCCATATAATGAGAGGTGAAAGATATCAAATTCTCCATGTCATTATGCAAGGAAAAATCGATGGCAAATGCAATGTAGGAAGAAGACGCAGCTCGTGGCTTCGTAACTTGAGGGAGTGGTATAACTGCTCCACAACACAATTATTCAGAGCCGCAGTTAATAAAGTGAAAATTGTCATGATGGTCGGCAACCTTCGTAAGAACATGGCACTCTAAGAAGAAGAAGAAACTTAAAACCAGTGGTAGACCTAGATAAAATCCTACATTTTAAATAAAATAATAATGGATTTTTGCGCGCTATTTCAACTGGTATTACGAGGGCACAACGAAATAAAGTCTTCTGAAAATCGCAGAATATTTCGTGGACTGATAGACTGCCAAGGAATTATAATTATATTGCTTTATCACCTTTCAATTATGCAAATATGTAGGTGCATCTTCGGTATTCAATATATTTTTTTTAAATTGAGCAGGGATGCTAAGATGACCACGGGCCGTCACCGACTTCCTGTAAAAGGTTTTCTGTCTTTTGCAGCTCTGTCCCTATTCAACTTGAGCTAAATTCAGATGCACACGACATCCGACAATACGACGGTACGAAAATGCTCCTATTGATTGAAATATTCAAAATGGATTAGCGCCAAACTAAATGTCCGATGATTTTAACTTTTTTACGACGGTCGGATAAGTTGAAAATATTTTAACTTTTTATCCGATGTCGTATGTAATTTGACAGCTGACAATCTCCATTAATTTGTATTCGGAAATGATAATTCAGCGAGCGCAATACGTAAATTCAATAAATATTTTACTTTTATCCCTCTTATGGATAAACATGAAGAAAATCGGAAGAACGCGAAGAATTTGGGTTCGAGACATTTTTAAAAATAGAAAGAAGCAAGGAGCGTACCATAATATGTTGCAGGAGATGAAGCTAACTGACACAGAAAAATATTTTAATTTGCGAATGTCAAGTAATGCCTTTAAATCTTTGCTTCAAATTATTGGTCCACGGCTCAGTACAATTTATTGTGTTCGCGAACCTATTTCTTCAGGGCAAAGACTTGCTTTAACTTTAATAGGTACCAAATATGAAAATACAAATTTCCCAAGTTTGTAACCAAATTTCATACGAAAATTTCGGACTCATGTGAATTGATACATTTTAGATTATACGACAGGGTCAGTTCGTCGTGCGTCGTATGTCGGTTGTCGTGAGCATCTGAATTTAGCTTTAGGCGGCGGCGTCTTTAACTTTTAACTTCTAAAACCTTCTGTTAACAGATATTTTGTCTTTTGCAGCCCAATGTCCATTCAGCTGTTTGAACGGCGGCACCTGCATTACCGGCGAGTGCGCGTGTCGTAGGGGATTCACAGGCCGACGATGCGAGCGTGATATAGACGAGTGTAAAGAGGAGAAGCCTTGCGACCAGATCTGTCACAATACCCACGGCAGCTACCGGTGTCAATGTAGAGAAGATTTTCTCCTGCAGCCAGATGGACAAAGCTGCAGAAAAGAAAGTAAGTATACAGAGCGTGTCCCGTGACGCGTGATATTCTCGTAACAAAAAAATTCTAACGAGAATTGAGTGCTGTTGTAGAGGGGTACCAAAGGGTCTAGAATTCCTAGCTTTCAAAACATTTTTTTTTTGTACTTCAACCCTTAAAACTCGCCTCCAACTTTTTTTCCAAATAGCACCCTATAGATTTTCCTACATATGTAAAGTCTTTAATTCATTTAAGAACTTGTTGTACCTTTGATTTTATAATAAAACTTATTTTTTCATAAATTCATAAACATAAGATGAATAAAATCAGGATTTGTCCGAAGCATAATATTTTCGTAACATGATAAAAAAGGAAACTAAGTCAGTTCCTAAGGGTACAGAATAATTATCATACCTTGCTTTCAAAGCATTTTTTTACTTCAACCCTTAAAACTCACCCCCAATTTTTTTTCAGCTTGCACCCTATAGCTTTTTTACATAAATGAAATCCTTATTTCATTTAAAATCTTGTAGTACCTTTGATTTTATACTAAAAAATATCTTTTCATATATTCATAAGCATAAGATTGATAAACCAAGGATTTGTCGAAGCATAATATTTATATATTTATATATATTTTCGTAATGAAATAGGATAAAAAAGAAAACTAAGTATATTTTTAAGAGTACTGAGTGATCTATCGACCATAGTTTCAAAAAAAAATGTACTTCAACCCTTAAAACACGCTTTATCAACGGGCCATCAATAAGTAATTATATTACCATGATCTTGAAAATAGGTGAAAAGGAACAGGGTGTCTTAAAAAACAATTAAAAAAATGACAAAACTATAGTAGGGACAAGAAGGTAAGGTACTACGACGTTTCAATTAAGGTTCCGTCTCCATTTTTCCGATAAAAAAATGCGATTTATAATTTGAAAATAAATTATAGTAAGGGGTGGGTTTTGGTGCTTGGAGCAGAAACCTTTTTCTAAAACATGATATGATACATCATTGAGTACGCTTTAAACCCACTTAGTTTTCTTTATTATCCTTTTTTGTTACGAAAATATACCTCACAAAAATCCTTATTTTATTTATCTTATCACAGTGTTGCCAACAGTATGATTTAAATCATATGTCCTTGTAGTAGAGGTAGTACGTACAGAATACAGAATAGTATAATCATACTAGATTTATCTTAATAAAATTACTTGGGATTATCTGGTAACTTGCGAGAGGCCTGTCATTAGCTGTGATTATGTCAATGGCAATTTAAAATTTTCAGATGACGATGAAGGCATAGAAGCCAAGGACCTAGAATTCGAGTTTTTGGACAAAAGGCTGTCAAAACTGGAAACAGTAAGGAAATTCTTGAGATTAGTCAACAAGTTACTTATTTACATATTTTTTAGATGATGGGAGAAACTCATAAAAATGATGTTTCAAAAGATGATTTGAGAAATATGTACAGGGACATCAACCACATCTCAGAAGATGTTACTGATCTGAAGAACAAAATCAATGATATGGTAATCATTAGCAATATTTAATTTTTTGTGTTGAGAACAGATACCTAGTTTTAGCTTTTTCAGCTATAATAGCTACAATATAGTAAAAGGTGATAGTAGAAGTAAAACAAATTGACAAGTTTTATTAACTAATACAGAAACAGAATCCATGATATGTGCATTATTAGTCATCCAGAAAATATCATAATTATGTCATTATTTTGCATAGTGAAGCTTTATTGATTATTTTTTGAATCTTAAAAAATGTTTGCTTTTTATGAATGATCCATTCATTCAATATCAAGTAAATGTCTCATATTTAGTCTAGATTTGGGTTTACACAAACATTTTCTATTTGCACCTGAAAATATCTAAATAAGCAGATACCTAGATACATTATGCATCTTTTTATGTTTCAGGAGAACTACAAGAGTGATCTGCATATCTTTAAAAATAAGCTGAGTTACATAGAAAAGAAAGCTGAAAAAGTGGATGATCTCATGTTAAAATATGACCGCATGATGAAGAAATGTGCCTTTCACAATAAGATCTGTATCTAAATGACTGAAATTTGTTGTATATATTAATGTATAATTGTTAGTGTTAATTTTAAAACTTAGCTTTAAACCACTGCCACGTTAATTTTTATACCTATTTATAATAAAAAGGTTTCATAAAAATCTGTGCTTTATTTACATATAACACTGCAACTTTAAACTGCAAAGTATGGTAAAAGTGAATACAGAATACCTACAGAACAGTGGCGTATATAAGGCGGGGGCCGGGCCCGAAACTAGCCACGCATTCAGTTTTGACGTCTAGGAAGAGGCTGAAGTAGTTTTCAAAAAATATAGTACTGAATAAAATTAGCAGCGACATCAAAATGTAATCTAATAATAAAGCAAATAGGGCAACTTTAACGATGATAGATGTCCGATTAGGAAGTACACCTTGGCTTCTTTGCTTCAGTTTAGAATTATTATCTATAAAAATAGAAATTTACATTTCTGATATCCATATGTGTTATAAACAGGGTGAGTTTTTAGTACCGGCTCGGTCGATAGCTCCACTACTGTAAAAGATAGCGAAAAAATTTATATATAAAAGCTGTAGCCACAGGCATGCTCCTAGCTCCACTGCGTGGTGATGCAAACATGCATTTTTTTTTAATGAGATACCCTATATATTATTCCATATTCAAATTCTACTAGTGATTTTCGTTCTTCCAATATAGGGTATTGTTATATTATACAGGGCATTTCAAAAGTTATGACCATTTTTATATCCAAATCGCTGTCAAATGAACGTACTGTGTATCAAAAAGTGTAGAATCAAAAATCATATTTTGTACACAGATGAATAAAAAATATTCTCTAGTTTTAAAATCGGCTATAAAAAAATCCTGCGACGCATGTTCGTATACAGGGTGATATAGAATGCAACATCTAGATTTTCTCTTCTTTTAAATATAACCCCCAATATTTTATTATACCAAAGAGTTGCTTTTAATGAGCTCTTTCATCTTTGTATAGTACTTGTTATGGCTGCATTCATTAGTTTCTCAGATATTTCGATTTTTCTACAAATTTTGAATATACCTCCAATTTGTTTACTGAAATTTATATTTAAAATACTATCAAATTTTATTTTTGCCTAACTAACAACTAAAATATAAGGCCATAATAGTACTTGATCAAGTCAAAACACTCAATTAACGAGACATTATAGGTCAAGTGTGCTGAGGTAACAATTTTATAGACTTCATGCATAATTATCAAGCAGATCTATCAGGTAGGCTATGGAATATTAAACGACACAGTCCATACAAAACGATTCTTCAATCTTTCAAACGCATTAGTTTTAGAGTGCCTCCGGTCTGGATATTGCTGTTCATAGTTGACATGTTCTAGAGGTAAGTAGGCAATTTCTCAAAAACTCTCCTAAATACCCTCTATGGAAATATTAATTTTTAATGCTTGTTTTTTCACAGTACGGATTTATTGAGCAGGTTATGAAAACTGTCAATTTTTCAAAGCCCACCTGATAAATCTGCTTGATAATTACGCATCAGGTCTACAAAATTGTTTCCTCAGCATACTTGAATTTATGATCACAATGATTCAGGGTTTTGACTTCATCAAATACGATCATGACCTTATAATTTAGTTATTCGTTAAATCAAAACCAAATTCGATAGTACTTTCTCAAAATAAATAAATTTCAGTACACAATTAGAAGCTACATTTTAAATTTACCGAAAAATCGAAATATCTTGGAAACTGATGGACGGAAGTACAACAAGTGCTATACAAAGATGGAAGAGCATATTAAAAGCAATTCTTTGGCATAATAAAATATTGGGGGTTACATTTAAAAAAAAAAGAGAAAATCTGGATTTTGCATTCTACATCACCCTGTATACGAGTATGCGTCGCGGGCTCTTTTTATAGCCGATTTTAAAACTAGAGGATATTTTTAATCTTTCCATGTAAAAAAATGATCTTTGATTCATTACTTTTCGATATACAGTATGTTCGTTTGACAGCAATTTGAATATAGAAATGGTTATAACTTTTGAAATACCCTGTATAATGAAATAATAACTTATATCGTGAGAACAGAAATTATTAGTAGAATCTCCACGTAGTTATGGATCACCCTGTATAAATCAAAATATTTTCTGAGCAAGGAGCATATCTTCTACAGTAGTGGGGTTATTAACGGAGTCGGTACTAAAAACTCACCCTGTATAATTATTTTCGTTAATATTAGTACATTGTTATTTTATATTGAGGTTAGGATTATAATACGCCAATATTATAACATATGAGATAAACTTTAATTTTTCCGATGGGCCCCCCCCGAAATCGATTTCTATATACGCCACTGCTACAGAATAGGTTTTTTTTAAGAAATTGTAAACATATATGTTTGTTTCAACATAGGCAACTAAGTGTATACCCTCTGTAAAAATTAGGTACCTATAATACAGATTATAGTTTAGCAAAATAAATTTTGCTGTTGCTAATACCCTGCAACCATACAGGAATTGGTTTTAAAAGGCTACATTGGGCAGAGGTACCTTAAATAGATACTTCATCTATGCTTTTTGCACTGATCCTTACTTTCTTATTACCTACTCAATCATTGAAATCTTATAAAAATTAGAACTAATATACAAAGAGCTTTAGGCACTGTCTCAATTAATCAAGCTCTCATTCCTATTGGCTGAATGAAAAAGAAAAAACAACCTTTAAAAGAGGCCTGAATCCATAATTCCCTCTATTTCAAATTTACTTTTGAATTCTACAATTCTACTACATTGTAGCGCTAAGAAGACAACAACCACTTTTTATGAAAAAGCCTTGTGCTTATGTAACATCATAAGAAAATTTCCTAGTTGGGAAATTCAGAGGTACTTTCAGATTCTGTTTATATCATTTGCAGACTCCAACGATCTAAGACCATCAATCTAACATCTAAAAGTCATGCATTAAACAAATTTCAGTTTTTGTAACATGTTGCACTAAATCTGTATCAACAATAAAAAGCTGCTTATGTTTGAATTTTATATTTCTTACACCCTAAAGTGCCTACTAAAGGGACTGGATAACAACCAGTTCATTCATACAATGGCAAAAATGCAAAAGTATTACAAAAAAAAAATAGATATTAATATCATAATATTTACTTTAACTTCTCAAAAACAACCATAACGTCTATAAAAAATTTATGAACTATGACTTATTCTTCCTTTTACCAACTTTACCCTTAGCCTTCTTGCTTTTCTGCTTTCTTCCCTTGCCCTTCTTGATCTTCCTAGGATGTAGCCACACAGGATATGCTCCATTTTCATTCCTTAGTGTTTTAGGGTTGAATTTTTTCTGTATATCATCCATCTCACTGATATCCATAATATCCTTAGTTTCTTCCTTTTTCTTCTTGATCTCCTCAGCAGTGGTGAATGTAATTATCTCTTCACACTCCTTCATCGGTACATCACTACTCTTGCCAGGTTCATCTACAATACCGAGTGTCTTCTTCAGCCTCTCTAGTTCCTTTTTGCCATATCTCTCTCGTTTTATAGCTCTGCATTTTCGCTTCCATTTGCTTCTGATGCTTTTTGCCATTATATAGAGAATATAGAGATAGATGAACCTTCAAACAAAGCAAAAGCCTAAAATTTCTTTTTCTCTGTAGAACGCAGGAAACAGGAAAATAAAAATTAACCTTAACCTCAAATATATCACGTTGTCAGCAGTGTCAGCACAGTTGTCACCTGTCAGTTTGACGCACCGACGTTTAACGCAAGTTTGCCGTTGACGTACAATCTATCACAGACCATAAAACAACAGAGTATACAAGTCAGCCTGAGCATAGAACAAGAGAAAAGAAACGTCCCCACCCATGGATATTTTTGGCGATTTTTGGTATGGATTTTTATCAGCCGGGCCACGAGCCGAGCCCTGAGTCGTTAAAGGGGTGTGTCCCTCCAAAATAGTAAATATACAAAAGGGCGCTTTACAACACTAATTAACAACAGTGGGGTGGAATCATGTCGATGGGTGGAATTGAGGCACCAATTGATGTGCCATCTAATGACGAAATATTTAACTATATACTGATCGATCTACCATCTACCTACCGAGTATTTAACTATTATCGGAAATGATAGGGCTGTTGCAAACTACGGTTCTATCACCATCCCAGAACTGTTTTCATCATTCCCCGCCCATTTTGTGATTCTAGAGCAGTGATGCCAATTTAGCTATTTTATAGCTAGATCTAGCTATTTCGCAACAAAGTTTAGCTAGTAAAATATCATCTAGCTATCTAGCTATTTTATCTAGCTATTTCCCTTTTCTGCTTTATTTCAATTCTATTATTGCTGCGCGCTTCCTCTATACCATCTATGCTTTAACTGTTCTGCGAAGCTATGAATGCAATCGTTTTGTGCTTGTACGTCACAGTTGTGCGTGCTCTATGAATTTCGTTTGAGTGTTTTGTGGTACAACTGTCAAGTCGCGTGTTGTCGATTTGTCATTTGTCAGGTTCGTTTCTCGCACCGACCTTCAACGGTTGTATGCTTATAGCGTTTTTCACTGGACACATTTTAGTGCACTCCGTGCGAGTGCAGAATACTGAAAAAGTTCACCTAGGGTAACACTTTTGCACTGGGTTCTTCCAGTGGAATACACATCAAGAAACAACAACTTGTTTTGACAACCATATCTGCATATTTATACTACCTACTCGTTTGTCTGAAAACTGTTCAATAATTTCCATGTAATCGCTAATTCTGGGAATTTTTTCTCCCAAATTCTTCCTAAACACATTATTTGTTCGTCGTCAGAAGATGATGAGCTGATTTTGTCAATTCAAACAAGGAAATTAAAATTTTGATTTTTTTGTTCACTTTCCTCATTCTGACTGAAAATAGTGAAAGTCAACTAGGTATTACCTTATTCAAAGATTGAAAGTTTAAACAGGCGTAACACCATTCTATAATTTGAAGTTTCCCGCTCAAACCTCCTGTCATTCCCTTGGTTCACTTCCACGACACTCGCTTTGAAATCGGTGCGAAATTTTTGCACTCAGTTCGACCTCTCCGAGTGCAGAAATGCCACTGAAATGAGTGCACTCAAAAAATTTTGCAGTGCAGCCCAAGTGCAACCAGTGAAATTTAAAAACATTTTCGATTTTTCGATTTTAAAAAATAAAATCGTGGATAGTGAATTAATTCTGAACGGTAGGTTTGAAACATATAGTATTCCAAGGTGAAAAATGAATATAAAAGGAATAAATAAGATATTAAAAAAAATCTAGCTATTTTCTAGCTATTTTTCTACAGTGCTTCAGCTATTTTAATGTCCAATGAGTTGGCATCACTGTTCTAGAGAAGAGGGGGTTATGATTCTAGAATCGATGCAATGCCAGGGTATAATACCAACCAATCACCATTTTTAGAACAGTAAAATGGGCGGGGCATGATGAAAACAGTTCTGGAACGGTGATCGAACTGTAATGTGGAACAGCCCTATAGTCTTCATCACTGAACCAAAGAGTGAACACAGATGGCACTGGCCACTGGCGATTTTATGAGGTTATGTTTGCTAATTTGTTTACATTTTACATGACAATTTTACATTCAGCTTTTGGGAATTGGAAATAAATGCAATAAATCCTAAATTTTTAATTTTGTAGCTCTCCTCTCTGTTTCATGCTCACCATTCAGCAATGAGTGGTGGTCTTGCTCCAAGTAGGAGCACAGTATACATTTCCAATTTACCCTTTGAGCTGAAAAACAATGATCTCCATAAAATATTTGAAAAACACGGAAGAGTTATAAAGTAAGTAAAATCCATAACTAGCTTTTGAAAATATACTAGTCATACAATATTCCAGAGTTACTGTTTTGAAGGACAAGGAATCTAGAAAAAGCAAAGGCGTAGCATTCATACTGTTCCTAAATCCAGAGGATGCTAAGAAATGTATTGAGGAAACTAACATGAAAGAGGTAGTCTTTTCTATTTTGTGTACATAACATTGTTTTGTGATGTTTTTTAGATGTTTGGAAGAACACTGAAAGCTAGTTTAGCAAAGGACAATGGTAGAGCTTCGGAATTCATCAGACGAAAGGTATGTACATACATACCTAACATTTTTTATGTCTACATAATAATAAGTGTGTACATTTAAGGAGTATCCCAACAAAACTAGATGTTTTGAGTGTGGGGAATTTGGCCATTTGAGTTACAAGTGTGAGAAGAATTTACTTGGTGAAAGGGAAATGCCAGCTAAAAAACCTAAAAAAAGGAAAAAGGCTAAAAAGGTATATAGGGAATAATTTCTTCTTTCAATTTTGTAGACCTATACAAAATATTCATAGAATTGGTTGAGTTTTCCTTGAAATTCCAGCTATTTTTTTTTAATTATAGAACAGGAAAAATGTGAAAAACCATTTATTTTTTATTTATTTATTTCAACAGCTCTACCTGAATAAATGAAGGTCCTCATTCACAAAAGGAATTCCCTTGTATTATACAAAGTTAGATTATTTTTTTCTGGCTTTTATAATAAACAAATAATTATTGTGGTATTATCTGAGGACACCAAATAAAATTATTTTAGTTATCCTGTAGTATTTATGCTGGATTTACTTTATAGGAAAAACCAATAACACATCAGAATAGTGACAATGACAGTCAAGAAGAACTAGATGAAGACGATGTTGTTGAAGATGTAGAAACTCTGAGTGCAGCAATTGCAGCAGAGGTACTACTCATGTTTCTATTTTCTAGTGTTTTTAAATAATTCTACTGCTCATATGAGTTTATCAACACAAAATGATGATAAAAGCATAATTATCTGGAATGAATAATGGCATGCATAAATTTTTGTGCCCAGGTTTGTGAAATTGGGTATGGAATAACATTTTATATCTTTTATCTCTTGGAAGATATTGATTCCCCAAAGTGTGCTGATGTTTCGTCAAAGAAATAGATGATGTTCATAGCATAAAGCATCAAGTTGACTTTTAGTAATTACTGTTTTTAACTTGCATATAAACCTCAGAATTTGTGAAATTATAATGTAAAGCTTTTATTTTCTATTGAAGATCAATGTTCCAAAATATGTCTTTTATTTGTAGCAAGAAAAAATTGAACTTGAACAGTATAGGTATAAGGTGGCAACAGGAAATTATGATGAAGATGGTAATAGAATAGGGCCAAAGAAGAAAATAAGGAAAAGTGGATATTTTAGTGATGAAGAGGAAGAAATACATTCTGATTAATTTAATTGAATATAATCACTTGTACATAGCTTTAAGTAAAACTAATTATGTCTCAAAAAGTGTTCTTTTTTATAATAGTTGCACACATAACTAACTGAAAATCTTCAAACCACAAATATTAAAATATTTCGAATTTGAGCGAAGTGCCCATACACTCAATGTCAAATTGAGCAAGGAACAAAGAAACTAGTAAGGAGAAACTTAACCTTTGACTTAACTACGAGTATATCAGAAAAGATCAGATCAACACCCAACCCAACAGATGAAGATGGCACTGGTAGGACTGATAATAAGGCTATGTTGGCCCATTTTGTTTACTAAAATAATATCACCTTTACTTAAAACACGAAAATAAAAAGGCTGGTTTACATCTTACATTTTTACTTATACTATAATTGACAATAAAAAGCATACAAAAATTGAGGAAAAACATTTTACTATAAAACTATGTTTTGCTATCATCCTTATCATTATCTTTATCACCATCATAAAATTCGTTCTTGGCCTCCACCATTTTATCCTCTAAGTCTTGGCTAATCCTGACATCAGGGTCTTCTTCCTCCTTCATTTTTTCATCTTCTGATATTGCAGGTCCTGGAACATCATGCATTTGAACACTTGGAGAGTGCTGGCACATCTTCAAGTTGTCATAAGTGTACCTGTAAAAAAATTGTTAGGGGTTTTAGCAAATTATTGTAATTTTAATGTTTTCTGATAATCTCGGTTCTACTTTTAATATCAAAATAAGACCCGCTTTTTTCAAAATGGGCACTAAGAGCCCCTATGCGTGATAGATGCCACCGTCTTAAATTCAAATAAAGTATTAAGTTGTGACAGGTTAACATTTGGGTGCTATAAATCCTTTGTTCAAAGTTTGAGTTAGAGAAAATACCAGCCAGTATAGCTTTGAAACAGTATCACTGCACATGATACTGGATAAAAAAATGTTTGTAAAACTTACTTAGTAATAGCTTCCAAATACTGCTTGCTGTTAGCATTTTCTTGCCTAGTAACCACTTCTGGATGCAGGGTGAAATCTGGTGCAAAGAACTCCAGGTACTCAGTGAAAGGAAGTTCATTGGAGATTTGCTCATCAACTAACAGGGAAGTCTCATAGGTCCAACATCTGGCAACATTTCGTAAGGTATAGCCACCTCCACCTACCACCAGTGTGGGTACATTCAGATTCTTCACAAATTTTACACATTCTCCATGTCCTTTGGTACTCAGCGAGAAACAACCAAGCCTTAAAAGAAGTTTTATTCATGTAACCTCATTGATATCAATTTTTGCTAGTCAAGGTTATAACGCCAAATGTGCACAGATGCAAATAATGGTAAATGCCATAAATCTATGGATAAAGGTATAGCCATTGACATCTTACCCCTGGGGGTATTGACGTCTTACCCCTAGGGGTGTAGCTTAAGGATTCAAAGGGTGAGGAAAGTCATAATCAGAGCTCACCAAGAGCCAAGCAGCATATTTGTGACAATGTTCTCATATACAGCTTTTATGTATACACCATGTCCCAGGATGAATCCTGAATACTTTAAGGGATGATTTCTGGCACCGACTTATGATATAATATGTTTAAACTTAATAGCAAAAATGTTGAAGTTCCCTTAATTAGATCGCAAAATCATTAATGTGTGGGCCCCTTTATCATATTCGTAAGGTACAAGCAATGTGGGGATAAGGTGTCAATAAATAAAACTATATGATATTTACTGTAAACAAAAACGTTCATAATACCCATTAGCATAATCAGAGTTCTCCATTTTTGCAAGGAATTCCTGAAAGTGAAAGTGGGCCACACATGTTTCAGTTATCTTTACAACCAAACTTCAAATGTTGATTTCTCTATAACAAATGCGAATTTCAGAATAATTCCTTTTGATATTGGCTTCCCATTCCAAAACCTAAGTGCAGTTTTTTTTTCAGGGTTCGTCCTGGGACACAGTGTATATGTATGTATGTTGCCGTTACTTTTCATTTGTTTAATCATCTATCTTCTCTTTATTGCAGAGATGTCCTCAATTTTTCAGTACTACAAAGTTAGCTTATAATAATATACCTGTCATTTGCAAGTGAATCTGCACCACACTGAAGAACAATTGCAGTAGGTTGATAAAACTCCATAACTGCTGATATTACAGGCTTAAAGACCTGCCAATAACTTCCATCATCAATGCCTTCTTTCAGAGGAACGTTTACAGAATAATATCTGCCACTTTCTGCACCAATTTCATACATATCTCCAGTTCCTATGATATAAAATGGATGAAAGTTGTAAAATCCTCCAAATATTTGACAACAATAAAGTGGCCTTTACAAAAGTTATCATCAATATCTACATCTTTATAGATAGTAATAAATAATAACAATGACTTAGCTAAAGTGTCAAATAAAGATGTCTACTATGATTAAAGCTTTAAGCTATATTTAGTTACCTGGAAAGAAATAGTTTCCATATTTGTGGAAACTGACAGTCATTACCCGATCTGTCAAATAGAATGCTTCTTGCACACCATCACCATGATGCACATCAATATCTATATATAAAACTCTTGGATGATATTTGAGTAATTCTAGAATACCAATTACAATATCATTTACATAACAGAATCCAGATGCCTCAAACTTTTTTGCATGATGTAAGCCTCCTGTAAAAATAACAAAATATAGTTTATCAAATTTATTTCATCTTGATAATACTTAACATCAAACAGTTTCAATCTGCATTATTATTAAAAAATTACAATCGACAGTAAGTCCTACAAACACCATGTACTGGCAATAAGCAATATAATATTGGTACTAAATATTTGAGGTCTCACATCAGTGAAAGCTATAGCAAGGGTTCAACATTGCCTGTTTTATGCTGTTAATATAAAGTACTATAGTCTGTCCACTGAAGAAAAGGAGTAAAAAATTATTTCAAACTCATATTGTGGGGCTTTACTCGGGTAAATCGAACTTAATTTTTCTGTTTATAATAACATCACTGCTCTCAGTATGCAGTTTTGTAGACGGTGTGCATGGTTACTCTGTTTGTTCGGTGGATAAGGTATAATAAGTACTTACCAGACCAATTGATGGCTATATCACAATCATGATTATTTAACTTCATTGCTCCCTCTAGAGAAGCCCCTGTATACATTGAGCAGAAGTCAAAGAGGCCATAAAATACTGGACAATCATCACCAACGTTGTAGTGGCTGAGATGCTTTGTGAAAGCTTGAATATTCTGAGGCGTAACCTTCTGGAGAAAATCTACAAAACAACAAACATATCTTTAATATTTTAGAGACTGACCATAAATAACAGTAGCTCAATAATAGTGGTGTTTTAACCCTTAACTGGTGACACTCAGTCTAGGAGACTCTGCCGCACACTGGTGCTGCCAGAAAATTGTGCAGGGGGGGGGTGACTTACTTAAATTGAGTGCTCAAATCGGAGGCAGAGGAGACAAATTCGGTTTTTGGTTATACAAGTTTTTTATCTTTGCTGCTCCAGGGGGGGCCACACCCCCCTCTGCTGGCGCCCATACTGCCCGCAGCTAAAGTACACAATTTCTCCCACTATAAAAACAATTACTGTTTCTGCGGCAGGCAGCTTTATGTACATTCCTATCATTCAGTAGGCATTAGGCTGTGAACAACAGGTCACATGAAGATTTTTTTCATTTCCAAGATATTGATGTCACAGAGTCTGATAGACCCTGAGTCACTATAAATGTCTGTCAAAGCCACACTGACGGAACAGGAAAAAAACGAAACTGGGAATCATTGCTACATATGCCACTCAAGATTGAGAAGACATTGTATATTTGTTTTTTGTGTGAATACCAATTTGCCTCCAGTGTTCTAAGAAATGTTGCCAGAATTGTTGTTTGTGAGAATTATCAAAATTACGATTTTTCACCTAGTGCATGAATTCTCTGTGTCAGATATAGCAAATCGGACATTAGTTTCTATTCTGTTATAGTATAGTGAGTTACAAAACTTTCATTCTTCATGATTGATGAATTTTCGAAAGAATTTTTAACTTGATTGATATTCAGAGATAGGTTTTTATTGTTTGTTTTATTTAAGAATTACCAAAACATGTATGGTTTCCAATAAAGCTTTGAAATGTGAACAACAGCACAACTATTACGGTAAAAAAATATAAACCTGAAAAAATGACTTTTGCGGATAATATTAACCCTTAACCGGTAACGTGCAAATTCGGGGCATAGCTGGTAACGTGCAGTCTGTGAGACTGTAACGTCTTTGAAGCTTAAAAAATCAAACTCTCCTAATTATCTTTTGGAAAAAATGCATGAAGATTTGTTGGGTATATATCCTTTAATAATAATTTTGTATAAAGTAGCAGAACATGTGATGTAAAGAAACAAAATTATGATAATTATTAACTAGAACACAAATTAGCAGCACAAATTTGTAGAACCAAGATAATAAAAAAAAACTTTGACCACAATAAAATCTATATATTTTGTGATTGATAATAAGTAAAACAATACACCTATAAAAATATTTTGGTAAAAAATGACGGACCTGCCATGACTACCAGTGGAGAGAAATTATAACGTAAACCGTAACGTTCCGTCTCACAGACTGAACCGAACTAACAACTAAGCACATCTGGAATGTTGTTTACGCAAACTTATTGATAAACGGGATATAAAAGGGATACCAATGGCAGATAGATTAGATGAGGTCATTTACCAGAAATGCGGTAAGGTTTTGTTGTAAGCTCGAATTTAAGCTTGCTTGCAGTCTCACAGACGGCACGTTACCAGTTAAGGGTTAAAAACCTGTCTTTGAGTCTAAAATACTTTGTGTCACCATTAATGTTACAGAAAGCAATGTCACCAGTTAAGGGTTAAGCTGGCTTTAGATAAATAAAATAATTTGTACAAGCTTTCAGACAAAGAAAAAAAGGTAACCTTTAGCTATTTTCTTATACTAGGCCTGATTGGCTAGATTGTTATCTACTACATTATTAAAGACATATACAAACCTATATATTCGTCAGAATGGAACCTGCACATATCATGAGCGCTAGCTTTATATGGTCGGTATATCTGCATGTGTTTGTGAAGGCCATAGTTTAAGATCAAGCTATGGATCACAGATAGCCTATGTGGTTTCATGGGGTGCCCTGTGCCATAATGGAAGTTGCCCACATCTGGGTTAAAGAAGTACGACACCTTTTGTTTAGTCATATTTCATACTGTGAATGAGTTCCTTCGTATAATGAAAAAATTCAGTGGTACTAGAAAATTCTCTACAGACCCAGATGAAAGTAAGAACAAGCACTACAGCAGAGAGACGCTTAGTTGTTTTAAATCTATCATGCATATTTTTTTAAAACTATTAGTAGTATTAGTTGTTTTAAATACAATTCCGACAATTATCACAAACTTGTAAACGTATTGTTGTTATTTACAATTTACAAAACCCAAAAATACTTGGTTTGGTAGTTACTTCAACCTCCTACAAAAATACCACATGTCAATGTCAACATTGTCAACAATCACAATGTCAAAGTCAAATATGTAAAACGTGAGACATCTCGACTGTATGGGGACAGTGATGACAATAGGAAATGATGAGAACAAAGCTCCGCCCATCCGTCATGTTGAGACAACTTTAACATTAGCAGCATACGACAAAAGCTGAGTTTTTACGTAATACAAGTTGAAACAAAGGAATAATTAGTAAATTATTATCAGTAGGAGCATATGATTATTTTTGTTTTATATAAAAACAAAAAAACCGGAATAATAATTTTTTTCTATTTATGCGCCGTTAAAATCCGCGTTTCATGTTCACATCCCCAATAGGCTTATATGCGTAGTTCGGCAAAACGTTAATACAAGCAGTATGGTAGTGGATAGCGTTCTGTAGAAGAGTTTGCGAGTTCGAGTCTGGCTAAGTACTTTTGTTTTTCTTTTAGATTTATTCTCTGAGAAAAGTCTACACCCTACAGAAAATCTGTCAAAAATATGACATGAAAATATCGACAAACAAAACTAAGTCCATAGCTTTCTCAGATGAATATCCAGTTAGGAGAAAGATTGTCGTGAACGGTGAAGTACTGGAACAGGTAAAACACTTCAAATACCTAGGCCTACCTCTTATGACAGAAGTAAAGATATAGAAGAAAAAATTACCTAATAAATCCTCGAATATTTGCGGAACTATTAGCAGAGCAGTAAAATATAAGTCAAGGAAAAATACCCGAAAAATTTTACAAGACGATAGCTGTTCCAACCCACTTATACGGTAATAAAACATGGACAACAACAAACTATATAAACACATCAAGTTTTCTTAAGACCTCACATTTATATAACTTAATTTAGGATTTTTAACACTGTTATGGTAGGACCGTACGCTGCTAATAGCCCTGCGCGGTTGATGCAGCATAAATTAAATAAAAAAAAAAGAAGAAGAAAATAGGATACAAAACAATGAAATTTTTAAGAAGAGTGAAAGGTTGCATAAAATTAAACAAATTAAGAAATACAGATATACGAGCGGAATTAAACATCTTCGATATAAACGAAAAAATAAAAGAAAATAAAACTAAATGGAAAGAACATGTAGAACGAATGCATGAAAATAGGATTTCAGCCAGAGCCAGATTTTATCAATGCTCTGGAAGAAGAGATATCGGAAGGCCGAGAAAAAGATGGGTATCGTAACAGGCGAATGCCTAAAACCTGAAGTGAGAATGAAGAAGAAGAAGAAGATTAAAATTTTGTATTTGGAAAAATAATTTTGGCCAGTTTTTAAGATTTAGTTGATATATTCTGTTGATCTGTAACGGGTTTTCACATATACAAATTGTTGTAGTAATTTTTTTAATACTTTGTATGTTTGTACTCGTGTGCGGTGTGTGTTGATTGGAGGGATTTCTTATAGCAATAGGATAGGTATAATAAACTAAGCAATTTTTTAAGTATTCCAATATCCCATTTTATTAGCGGATATACGATACTGAGTATTTTATTAGCATAATTTTTCAAGTAAATAACAAAATCTTTTATTCATGCCTTCCAACACGTACCGCACACGGCTACAAAGAATTTAAAAAAATTACAACGTAAATTTGTATATGTGAAAACCCATTACAGATCAACATAATATATCAGCTAAATCTTAAAAACTGATCAAAATAATTTTTTTAAATAAAAAATTTAAATGAAACAAGTACCTAGCCAGACTCGAACTCGCAACATCATATCTACTACACTAGGCCATAGCCATACTGCCTGTGTTAACGTTTTGCCGAACTACGCATATAAGCCGATTACGGACGCGAACATGTAAGGAGGATTTTAATGGCGCATAAATCGAAAATTACTGGATCCGGTAGTGTTTTTTTTTGTTTTTATATAAGATAAAAATAATCATATGTTCCTACTGATGATCATTTACTCTTGTAATACGTAAAAAGTCAGCTTTTGTCGTATGCTGCTAATGTTAAAGTTACCTCAATAAGGCGGAGTTGGACGAACCAATCAAAAATAATAGCGTTTTTCACTGGGCACATTTTAGAGCACCCCGTGCGAGTGCAGAATACTGAAAAAGTTCACCTAGGGTAACACTTTTGCACTGAGTTCTTCCAGTGGAATACACATCAAGAAACATCAACTTGTTTTGACAACAAGCTTTGCATATATTACTACTACTATACTATACTACTTACTCGTTTGTCTGAAAACTGTTCAATAGTTTCCATGTAATTGCTAATTCTGTGAATTTTTTCTCTGGAATTTCTTCCTTAATAAATATTTGTTCATCCTCAGAAGATGAGTTGGATTCTGCCAATTCAAACAAGGAAATTAAAAGTTTGATTTTTTCGTTCACTCTACTCATTCTGACTGAAAATAGTGGAAATCAACTAGGTATTACTGTATTCAAAGATCGAAAGTTTAAACAGACGAAACACAATTCTATGATTTGAAGTTTCCCGTCATTTTCTTGGTTCACTTCCACGACACTCACGTTGAAATCGGTGCGAAATTATTGCACTCAGTTCGACCGCTCCGAGTGCGGAAGAGCCAGTGAAATGCGTGCTCCTAAAAAATGTTGCACTGAAACTGCCAGTGAAATGCAAAACAGAAATCCAGTGCAGCCCGAGTGCAACCAGTGAAAAACGCTATAAGCATGGCCTACTCTACTCACTAGGCCGGAGCATTGAAATATGGCAACACAGAATCGGGGGCCGAGCTTTTATTTGTTAAGTCATTAGTGTAATCTTCCAGAGCAAAAAAGAAGATTGGAAGGTGATTTTTAATGCGTTTCTAATTATTTGCCTGCACAAACGAAACTATAAAGATAAAAAGATGCCTGCAAAGTGTGTAGTACCAGGTTGCACTAGCAATTGTGCTTCCAATAAAGGACATAAACAGAAGTGGATAAAAGGTATTCCTCGGAAGGGCTGGTTATATTTATAAGAATAAAGACAATAATTTACAAACATTCCAAAGGATAAGACCTGTTTTAAAGCACAATGTGGTACCTACAATGTTTTCTGGACCTCCCAAATATCACAGAAAAAGACAGTTAATAGAACTCATCTGGGCATACCTACGAAAAGAAAGAAGAAGTGAAAGGGAATCAAGACCAGCAAGAATGGCTTCAAAGTGACCTAATAGTGAGTTTTTCTAGCTCAAGTGAAAATTTACAAAGTAAATTAAGTGTTCATTTAAGTGGAAGTGGCAGCAGGAAACAGGTTGCGTTTATTTTTATTTTATAGTGTTTGACTACAATGAACCAGACATCAGATGTAAGTGGTATTAGTAGTAGTAGTAGTAGTAGTAGTAGTAGTAGTAGTTCTAAAAAGTATTTTTCTTAATTTATCAACCGAGATGAACTCTTAATACATATAAAATGCAATAATTATTGTTCTGAAACTATAAAACAATTTACGGTAACCGGCCCACTATTTGACAGCTAAGCCACGTTGCCACATCTAAGGCTCCGGCCTAGTGTAGAGTCGGCCATGCTACAAGACATCCTATTGTCGTCATTGTCGATTGTCCCCATACAGTCACTATTAGGGCGGTCCCAAATTACGGTTCTATCACCGTCCCAGAACTGTTTTCATCATGCCCCGCCCATTTTACAGTTCTGAAAACGATGATTGGTTGGTCCGCCAGCGTACCAACCAATCATCGATTCTAGAATCAGAAAATGTGCGGGGCATGATGAAAACAGTTCTGGGACGGTGATAGAACCGTAGTTTGGAACAGCCCTATTGTAAACAACTTGAAATGCTGACAATTGTGTGAGTTACCTCTCTTTTGATCGCCGGTGGAGTTACCCATGATTTCATGTTTGATGCCTATTTAACCTATTTCCTATTTTGTGTTTTAACTGCTTTATGTTTTATGCAGTAAAATAACATAGAGGGTGTTGTCTGGTAGGATGGTTTTAAAAAACAGTGATTCAAAAAGAACGTGATTATTGTGATGCGGGGGTGGTAAAATACCTTGATTAGCTTTCGAAAAATTCTCGAAACCATCATTAAAAATGGCGTATTACTACAAACAATTTGTGGATACTTTTTGGAACGAGTACATTTGGTTGCCCCCTAATACAACTTGGGCTGATATAGCCCCCGATGCCAGTAAGGAGGTGCAGCATGCCGATCACCGGCACCTTTTCTATCCCCTGCCAATGGCCCTATTCCTTTTGTTCCTCAGATACGTACTGGAAAAGTAAGTATTTTAGGTTATGTTCATAAGTCCTGTGACCGAAGGATGTCTTTTTAGATACTGGTTCGCCCCCGTCGGCATATCTCTAGGGATAAAGAACTCGAGACCTAAAAAAGCCCCCGAAAATGCAATCCTTGAAAAAGCCTATATACAATCTAAAAAATGGAAACACAAGCAGGTAATAGTTTATCACACAAAGTATGCTTTGTTCTGTTAAACAATTGCCAATAAAAAGACGAAGTGCTTTTATTTTCGCATTATTTGTTTAAAAAATTGCAAAGATGAACTACAGGTGCACACTTTGCATAAATTTACTTCATTGTTTAGATAACCTTGTATTGATAACTACTCATTAAATATAATTTGAAACATTATCTGATTATGTTGAGCAGTATCTTTTAAAGGTCACTTAAAATGACAATTTGGCATGCAATTTTTTTCAGTATGCCATTAAATCAGATAAAAATTTTACTAACAAGTAGGCTACTGAAACATAGGAGTAGTTAGGTGGGGGCTTGGGGGGGCTAAGCCCCTCCAAGAATGAAATTAGCCCCCCCAAAGATCCAAGAACAATTCATTTTGTTAAGCTTATTGAGATCCAGGGACTTAGGCCCCCCAGATTCAGGGACTTAACTACACCTATGTATTGAAACATTAAAGCTTGTTTTGTCGACATTTTTTGCTACATTCATTTGCTGGTGAAGCATGACAGACCAGAGATATAGCCAGATGATAAGTTGTGGAAATTACATTAGTTTGAAAATATGTTTGTTCTTAGATTCAAGGTCTTGCAAAGCAAGTGGATATGTCGGAAAGGCAAGTGGAAAGGTGGTTAAGGTTAAGAAAAAGCCACAACAAACCTTCAACATTAACAAAATTTTGTGAAAACTCATGGAGATGCTTATATTATACCTTCAGCTTTATTTATGGTCTGGTAATCTTGTGGGACAAGCCATGGCTATGGAATATCATGGAATGCTGGTAAGTATTTGAGGGGTCTAGATGCAAAACCCGCCATATCCATTTTAACTGATTTTGAGTAAATCACTAAAATCTATTTGTGATTCACAGAAGTAAAAATCATGTGAACATGATAGTTAACGTAGTTCTAGAGATTAAAAATAACAACTTTCCACAAAAATAAAAAAAGTTCAAATAAGGAGGATTTAGTTATTTATTAAAATAGTTTGGAGATGGCGGACTTTGCTTTTTACTAACATCAAAAAGTAGTAAAATGTGAGGTTTCTTTACTTGAAAATGACAAGAAAAATCATGTATCTCTAAGGATATTATTTATTAATAAAAGTGATACAAAAAAACTTCTAGTTAAGTCTACACACGCAAATCATCTTCTGTTTCCAGTCTGGAACAACATTCTTCTTGGTGGCTGTCATTATCCAAAACATCATTTTCCATGGTAGCAGACTCAATAGCTCTTTTGTAAAAGTCCAAACGTCTGTCGTCCCTCCAGTCTGCTCCGAAATGGAGGTGCAGTAAATTTGCCACACTATCTGCTTTTTTCTTATCGCTTACTCTACCTGGAATCATAGTATTGAGGCCAAGAAAACTAATTTTTTGTCCTCTCTTGAGAACAGATTTGTCCATACCAAGATCTGACTTATAATTGATTTCGCCTCTAACAAGAACATTGTTTGTTGGCAATTTTGTGATAATAAATCTTTTTGCTGGATTAAATTTGAAGTGCCAGCTCCCAGGATTTTTCACCACCTTAGAGATCGATGTTTTCCAATCTTGCGCTACCCAGTCTTCAGTCAGTTTACGAACGGTCGCAAATTCTTCTATAATGCTACAATATTCGCTTGGATCTGTTATAGATGGAGTCTTTTTTATTTTAGACTCAATGAGGCCAAACACTCTATCTGGTGGCATGTAACTATGTCCTACTACGGGAAAAATAACCTGGATTTTTTTGATATTCACAGGAGCCTTTTCCTTGAGCCAGTAACACAACATGCCAATCATCGTTATATTCTTGTTTTGTGCAGGACATCCATCGGCAAAAATAGAAACTTCTTCAATGGCACCACTAAATTCAAATTTTGAAAGTGCATCAAAAAGGGCAGATGATATGACGCTGGAATTTTTTGCCAAGTCAAGATCTGTCCACACATACGACCACACATGATCTTTTCCTAGCTTATCTTTGGACGAACCATTAACCACAGTAAAATTGTACAAATTATATTGTTGGCTAAAGTAGGCAGACTGATCTGGCAATTTTGGCAGACATAAATTCTTTTGGCAGTCAATGGAGAACGTTTCCCTGGTTTGTCTAGACTCTTTCAAAAACTGAAAGAATGCTTTGGCCTTTAGCGTATGTACTCTTTGTTTTATGATCAGGTCATTGTGTTTTCCGACAACTTTTTCTTTTTTCAGCTCTTCTTTAAATCTGATACAAGTAGAGCAGACGTCAGTTTTAGGTGTGCCAAATCCAATATTGTAATTCGTATTAAAATAAAAACGAAAAAAACTTTCTTTCGCTTGCAAGTGTTCTTCTACAGAATCGTTGTACATTTTTGCAAGCCTTTTGATATTTAAATCGCAAGGTAAATAAGTCCTAGTAGAAACTGCACTCCTACAGTAATGGGATTCGACACTTTTAAGACTCTCAATGTACTCTGATATAGCTTCCTTTTTTGCGTCCTTTTTACCTTTCACCCTATCGCCCCCTCTGCCTTCTTCAGGAATCTTTCCTTTTTGATACCTTTTCATAACTCCCTGCAGACGATCCTTTTTTACTCCCAAAATACCACAGAACGCATCTCTGCAAATTCTTACGTGTTTACCATGTAAGGTAGGAACTCTGTATTCTATTGAAACTGACTTCGTTGTTTGTGTAATATTTCGATGTCTTTTAGGATCTCTTGAATTACACCATTTCAAAATATAAGTATCCTGACTGAGTTTATCTTTCTTTGAATAAAATTGTTGGTGGATCTTCATTAAGTCGGCCATCGTAAGTTCATTACACTTGAACGCTTTCATTTTAACATGTTTACATGTCGGCTTTTGCGGTAGTTGTTTAGGCGAGTACCTAAAATAGACAATAACAATTACTTAAAAGAATAGTTGCAAATCTATTACTTACAACAATCTCTTTCTGACTTCTCGTTTATGTTTTTCCACGAGTTTCAGTTTCTTGCGACTTAAATTCGGTGGTGTTTTCTTAATTTGGCTGCCACAATCATCCATTGTTATATCACTTTGAAACTAATGAGCAAAATACCAAATACCCGAGTGCGCACTTATATTATGATCAGTTGATTTAAACGGAAGCCCTGATTGGCCGGGAGGATACGGCGGAATTTGCAGCGAAGCACATGAAGGAGATGACGGGTTTGCATTGAATCGACAAGTTCTGGCCGTCTATTTTGAGGTATATGGCGGATTATGAATAACACCAGATTTAAAGATATGTAAAATGGCGACGACAGAATATAGTGACATAAAAAACTGAAAATATTTGAAAAATGGAGATGGCGGGTTTTGCATCTAGACCCCTCATTTACAATGTACATAGCTATTTCTTCATTTGAAATGAAGTTTCCCTGAGTTATGTACCTATTAAATGATTAGAAACTTGAGTACCTATATCAATACTTTTAGAACAGAAAAGTTAATTTCAAACTTTGAGTATTGAAGCATAATTGTTAAATACTGAAATCAACAAAAAAATGAGTCTATGGCACCTAAAGTTTCATTATTGAACATTCAGAAACCACTTATTTTTTATCTTTTGTTTATATAGTTCATTCAGCAATGTTAAGTATTTCCTAATCTTTTAAACACTTATTTTTCAGGTTTTAAATAATTTAAATATTCGTAGAGAACATTAGTTTATATACAAATATTCACCTTTTGCTCAATATTTAAAAAACAAACATCATATCTTGTACTTCAATTCAGCAAATTATTCATTGTGTTATTGTGTTATCACTACCTAGAATTTATCAGTGGTAAACAGTTCTGAGGAATGAATCATGATATTATATCTGTCTTTAGAGCTATAACCCTTATAATTGATCAGCTTTGTCAGTTGATATTATGTGTTATGCTACTTTTCTAACAACAATTAATTACTAATTCACAAATTAGTAATAGCATGCAAAGCAACTGATATGACCATGTAAAATTTTATCATATAATTTTTCATTCTGTGACTTGGTATTTCTTTTATCAATATGTTATGTAAATAAGTGTATATAGTATTGCATTCTGAGATATATGTACATATAAATGAACCAGCATACCATAAATTGTAGACAGTAATTGCATTTTTACATAAATTACTGAGATTGTGTTCATGTCCCATTAAGTATTTTATTGCATAATAAAAGTGTTTTATTTCAATTTTTTGCTCTGGTTTTACGTTATATACATTTGCCATCTGTTTACTCATATAAGCAATATAAGCATATTTAGATGATTTTCTAAACGACTTTTTGTACAGAGTGAGTCTGACATGACCCAACATTTTGATGTGAGTATAGTAGGCTTTTAAAAGTGAAGTTTTACTAATGGGTTAGTTTATTACTAATATTTCCAGTTTGATCGTATATATTAAAATTAATCTTTTAGGCGGCCAGTTTTGTTATTTTCTACATATAGGTGTAAAGTAAAAGTTATACTAAATTTAAAGTGACGTATATGTTATTAATGAATTACGAATTAATGAAAAGATAGATTTTCTCTATTTCTTGCATTTAGATTGTTCTGCAAGTCTTGTGTCTTGGAATCAGAAGATTTTTATAAGAATCAGTCCTGAAAACTCATTAATGATTTTTTTAATATGTGATATTCTGTCTAATCAAATATTTGCCTGTGTTAATTCAATTCGTATTTATTTTGATTCAATTTACTTTTTCACTCAAGTTTTGATAGACGTCATAACTACAAACTGTTTTTAATTCAGATATTCAAAATGTGATTGTTGATTGTGAATTTTTCTCATTACGTAGCCATGTGTCTGATAAAATTCCATTTATTGTTTTATTTTACAGGGTGATAAATAATTTAATACAATTCATAACAGGTATATTAATTGTTATTTTATTCCACACTTATTTGAAAGTGTGTTCTCCATCCGTACAGGTTTTGACTTGACAATGAAAGACTTACATCTACTACAATTGCTTGTTGTTTTTTCCATTTTCATAGCTCTATATTGAGAAGCACTAAAACTGTTATTCCTCAC
Organism: Callosobruchus maculatus; assembly: GCA_951848785.1. Lineage (NCBI taxonomy): Eukaryota > Metazoa > Arthropoda > Insecta > Coleoptera > Chrysomelidae > Callosobruchus > Callosobruchus maculatus. The sequence continues at coordinate 7,199,774 of CATOUR010000083.1, forward strand.
ACATAGTTTTCTTTCTGCAGGTACTCTTGTAGTTAATGTTTTCTCTGTGATATCCAGTCTCGCAAAATCACGTACCAAAGTTTTACTCCAAGGTTCCTTGTTGCTTGAACTCCTTGAATTACCTAGCTGCATGCTTAAGGTTCTCAGGTTTTCTTGGGTTTTACTAAGGTCTGATCTGTTAAGGAGAACAAAATCCTTATAACTCTGAATCTGAGGAAGTATTAGGATTGCAAAAGTTTTAAATCAAACTACTTTTGAACAGCTTTGAACAGGATTTATGTTGATCTTTCCTTTAAGATGCTATCATAGTTAGCAAAACTGATGGGGTGGTGTTTGTTAAAACGAATAACCTAATTTTTTAGTCCCAATGGAAATCAAAGCAGGTGAAAGCAATTTTAAGTGGTTTTACAAAAAGTAAACAGTGGCAGCCGTTATTGAAATATCATAAGTGTGAATATCAGAGACGGCACTCCCAAAATAAATTTTAAAATAATAAAATTAAAGAAGCTACTTTTATATGGATATTTGAAGTATACAAGAAAATTAATTCTCGTTTGCTGAATCGTTTCCAGTAAAAACATAGTTGGCATGTGTCGTGTATGGTATGGTATACTGTATGTTATTTATCTTTTTACCTGGTTGATTGTTTCGGAGCAACTGGCATGGTAGCATTGATGGGAGCATTCCGCCTCAGGTGAGACGTCTCTGACAGATCTAGTTCTTCTTTCGTCTTGGTGATGCCCATAAACGACTTTGCCTTCTTCAATGTCTCCAACATGACAAGCGTTTGTTTTGTTTGTTATCACAATTTACAATGCATCTGGTGATCGTTTTAATCGGTATAAAGTGCCGTGTTGTCTATTTGTAACTGCGCTACTGATAAGGGTCTTGTTGTTGTTAAAAAGGACATTTGAAATATTATTGCTCGGTCGTTGTTTATCTGTTTCGTCTGATAGCGCCCAGCAATCGTAATGAATGCGGTTTTAATGGAATGCATATCGTCGGTCGATTGTGTGCGGATTATCTAGAAACAATGGAGAATCTGTGTACATAATATTTGCTTTTGAATTCGAGATAATAGGACCATCAATAAAAATTATAGATAGTGCACTTTTGTGTTCTTTAGAAAGCGAATATCATCCACATCAACCCACAGCTTGCGATATCATTTCATACAGGTTAATAATAGCTTACAGCTTACAGCATAAGGTCCATACCTTAGACAATGAAAGAGCGAGAACGGAACACGCGGCTGACATTCTGCTACCAAAAAGTACCAAAGCATTAATCCCAGTGGCTCTTATTAAAGAACACATAGTACCTATAGACTATTTATATTATTTATTGACGTTATGTTGCTTAAGCATATATAATTGAAAATCAGATAACCAGTTTAGGGTATATTTCTATTTACATAAGCTATAACAGATATGTTATAGCTAAGTGCTTGTATTTGAACCAAAAAATGTCTCAAGAAATATATTTTTTACACTCTACATGCTCAAAAATATTAAGATTCGCATGTTAGTGGTATATTTCAAATTATATTTTGGATGCATACATAAATTTACCTGTGAACAGTGATTCTTGACTCCTTCCTACTGCTGTGGCTTTTACAGCCGTAAGCTGCACATCCATTATGCACACCATAATCATAATATTTTACATTTATTGGTTTAGAAACGCTAAATATCACAAAAAATTACTACCGTACCAAATTATTTGTTTTCCACCAAAACTTTGACAGCTATTCGTTTTCTGTCACAGCTAATTCATATAGCATCAGACTAGGTCCATACCTTGTCCATACACTCTCCCTCTCACTTGGGGGATATACCACGGTATTCCAAGCAGAGATATATGCGATATTAGCTTGTGCCCTTCGTATTCACGAAATTGGGGGGCCTAGCAGGCGGATCACCATCTGGTCTGACAGCCAGGCAGCATGAAAAGCTGCCCCATCCGGGGTCTATGAGTGCTCAACCCGGTGACGCGGTCACAGTTTCTCGGAACACGCCGAGCAGGTAACACTTCTGAGGATGCCAAACACTCGTGTTGACAAAACGTCAAGCAGCGAAGCGCGCCGACGCCAAAACGCCCAAAAACCAACAGTTCGTGAGAAATAGAAGCCTTACCTTAAACGTACTTCCTCTCATGCTCTGATTTAACGTTTGCCTTTGGTTAGAAATTAACCATCGAAATGTCAGTGTCAATTAAATAGCAAACAGCCAATATTTGATATAAAACTTTGTGTTCGGTTGGGTAAAACATCAAATAAATGATAATTTATCATGGTGCAGTTCCCGAGTCGCATAAGAACGTTAAATACGGATGTGAATCAGTTGAAGATGTCGGCCACAACTACGCGTACTACCATAAAAATTAACCAAGGATAGTTGCTGAAGATTTTTAAATAAATATTTAATTGTTGTACTATAACATCAAGCTTGTAGAATGATATCCGTGAACATATAGTATTTTGAAGGATAATAGGCTTGAAATGGAGCAAGTGTTTAATAAAGAGCAGTTATCCACGAGTATTTCCCGATATTTTACTTCCCACACCGATAGGTGAGGGGAGTATTGTGATCGCGAAAATTTTCGATTTTGCGATAATACGTTTTTTGGGCGTTTTATGATATGTACATAACGAAAATCCACGTCACTCATTTCCGTCGGTCTGTCTGTCTGTCGCGTTTTTCTAACCTCGTAATCTCAGTAACCGCTGCATGGATTGTGATGAAATTTGGGCAGCGGTATGCAGTGGGGTCGTAGTAGGTAATGTTCCTATAATTTTGAAAATCGGTGCATAGGCGGCGGAGTAATTAGCAAAAAACAAAAAAAAAAATATTGCCGAAACTTCGTTTTTAGGCGTTTTAGGGGTCCCTGATCATTTTCTACTTTTTTTTGGGTGGGGGTGAAATTGGGGTGGTTGGGGGGTGGGGGTTGTAAAATTGAAAAATTTGTTGCTTTCATAATAGACTGTCCACTGACCTGTGAAGGAAGACCTGGCGACATAAATAACTTTTTTAGGTCCATCCGAACATTGCCTTTGCCTATTACAGAAAGCAAAGGACTTAGAATTTTTTTGATGTAAACATACGAGAGTATTGCGTTAGATCGTTGTAACGAGGAAACTGTTGAATTGATTTTAATGAAATTTTGAAACGGCATTACTACCATGGCGAAGATGGAAAACGCGTATGGTTTCGGTAAATCGTGCCAGTGGCGGCGCAGAAATAATAAAAAAAATTAAAATATAAAAACAGCTCAAACTTCGTTTTTAAGCGTTTTAGAGATTCCTGATCATTTTCTGCGTTTTTTTGGGTGGGGGTGAAATTGGGGTGGTTGGGGGGTTGGGGGTTGAAAAATTAAAAAAATTCGTGTACTCATAATAGGCTGTTCACTAACCTGTGAAGGAAGATCTAGCGACACAAATCACCTTTTTAGGTGCATCCGAACATTGCCTAGCCTATTACAGAAACTAAAGGACATGGAATTTTCTGTATACTATACGAGAATTTATTGGTCTAAATCGTTTTGTATTTTGTAACGTGGACACTATTAAATTGATTCTAATGAAATTTTAAATTGGTTTGGTTGGTTGCAAGGGATCTTAGACTAAAGCTTCATGCTATGGGAAAATAATAAACTGGTATCAGCGTAATGTGTGGGAAGTACTGAGTCAATCAACTTGACTTCATTTTTTTTATTGATATACTTTGAAACTTTAAATACCATTACAAAATATGGAAATACGTACGTAGATAATAATAATGTTGGAAAACTACATTGGCGACCTGACATTGAATACCTTTCATTGTCGTGGAAATGATAAATTTAATGTTATATGAAACATTTGTCACTCATATTTTAGACTCATTAATATTTCAAACAATAGCAATTGTACTTTACACTTTAGTAAATTAAGATTTTTAAATAGGTACTTGATCAAACGTTTTGTGGCAGTTTTTATTAACTTTTTTCTACGAACAAAATTATATCATGGGTATCTGTATTTAGTATTAACATTACAGTTTTGACAAAATCAAATGGAATGGCGTCTTGGTTCAATAGGTTACACTGCGGCTCTCAAATGCAGGGGTCCAGAGGTCGGTTCCTAAGCTAGACGACCTTTTTTTTTCCTAATCGACTAGTATCATAGGTTTGAAAATAATGATTAAATCATTATGACCCCTTAGTGTATATAAAAATGGGTGTACTGTTGCATTTCGTTACTCTCTGCATCGTTTTGCTTACTAGTAATCCCATTTTGAAGTTTAAAAAAAGAAATTCAAATTTATCCAATCGGTGCGATGCGCTCCATACAATGGCGGTGCATTGTTGCCTCGTTAACTTCCAAATCTCGGTATTGACGCAATTTTCACGGGGTCGAAACTGAATGCCCGTGCGCTCTGTGCAACTCAGTCACCCATCCAAGCGCTAACCGCGCACAAGGCTGCTGCTGCCCCACATCTGTAGAGGATTACCTAAAGTTATGCATTGAATATTGGGATTAGAAAAATTCAAATATTTTCCTAATTTTCTCGACTTACCCGTGCCTAAAAAAATCGCGGAAAAATATGTGAAGGTTCTTATGCCATACTCTATCTTATACATATACAGCCATAAGAAAATTTATGATACTAGTCCATTAGACGGGATATATTCGTTGCCACTCACACTTTACCCGGGTTGTTGTTTGCTTACCATGGCACGTTATAGGCTTGCTGTGCGATAAAATGTTTTTTTGGCGGACGCTATCAATAATATACAGAGTGGTCCACTTTTTAGTGCCAGAAATTCGCTCGATAGAAAAAGTTATTTTAAGACGGAAATATCGTATAAACATGGTTGTGCAAAAGCTTCGTTTTTAAGATACAGGGTGTCAAAGTTTGGGAAAAAATGCCTTTTTATTAATTTCCTAAACATCATTGGTCCGATTTTTATTGGTAATTTGGCAGTGTTGTTCAATGCAATAAGACGTTAAGTGAGCACTGACTGAAAAATCATTTCCAGTGGCGTTGTTGTTTCGGATTAATCAGATAAAAACACAACATATTTTTTTCTTGGTGTTTTTTTGTATCCCACTTTGTTTTCGAGGAAAAGATAAATACCACTTCGATGTCTGTTGAAAAAAAATGTTAAAACGCAAGAAGTTAATTTTGTTTTTCTCATTGACATGCCGTAATTTCAAGGGCGTGTTTGTGATCCAAATTCAAGTAGCAAAGTTTGTATGGACATGTGCCCTAAAGAGTCTGGTTTTCAAGATACAGTGTGTCAAAGTTTGGAATGAAAATTGATTCTACTTGAATTTGGGTTAGAAGTACGCCCTTGGAAGTACGGCTGTCAATGAGAAGAATTTCTTTTGTTTTAACATTTTTGAAGTGGTTTTTATTTTTCCCCGAAAACAATAAAGTTGGGTTTCAATCTGTTTAATCTGATAAACAACATTTAAGTTTTTTTATGGTAAGTGGCGTAAATTTTTTTGGCTAATACCTCTTGAGACTACTCTCCGAGACGCGAATAGAAATGATAATTATCTTCTAGTCAGTACTGACTCATCGTCTTATTGCAGAGAACAACAGCGTGAAATTACTCAAAAATTGACCCAATGATGTTTAAAAAATTAATATTTTTTTCACCTTGTATCTTGAAAAGTAAGCTATTCTATCGAGTGTTAAACTACTGCTATTAAAAAGTATTTTTTGTGTGCCTGTTTTGAAAATCGGTTTATATGGACGTATGAGAAATAACGAAGTTTTTTTTTATTTTAGGAATGGTTTCCCTCACCAATCGGTGACCAACGACATCTGGTGGTACTACATGATATCCATGGCCTTTTACTGGTCCCTGTGTATAAGCCAGTTCTTTGATGTAAAGAGGAAAGACTTCTGGCAGATGTTCATTCACCACATAGCCACCATTGTCCTGATGTGCCTTTCCTGGGTGGTGAATGTCTTCAGGATTGGTACTTTGGTACTTGTGGTACATGACTGTGCTGATATACTTTTAGAGGTAAGTCCCGTAGATGTATTGAATATATTTTGTTGTTAGCCTTTTTAGTGGCGTGAAAACCAGTATTGAAAACTTAAAATATGTTGATTCGCTTGAGGTCAACATATTATTTGACTTTAGCAATAATATTGATATAGACATACAAAAATTTAATAAGTCGTCAATATCGCTCGTAGTTTTATGCAAAACTCTACTTCTACTACTGATACTAAAATTAAAGAAGTTACTAGGTTAAAACCAAACATCAGTTGTATAATTATGATAATAGATAATAAATTAATGATTGTTATTACGAATATTACTTTACTAATTTTTACATTTTTTGGGATATCTCGTATTAGACCGCATGTATAAATATAACAACATAAATCTGAGCCATGTTACCATCATTTAGGAATATATTTAGACTGTCTAATCACTATCCTGATTTGTCCTTATTCCTTACTCCACCTCGATTTCCTTTTCTTTGGTAATTTTTAAATCCTGAAATCCTTATTCCTTAATTCACGTTATCCTTTAATCTGGATTCGTTTGTTTTTCCAGGCTGCCAAAATGGCAAAATATTCAGGATACCAAAGGATATGTGATGTTATTTTCGCTATATTTACAATTATGTGGATTACTACTAGGATAGGAATATTTCCGTTTTGGATCATAAAAAAGTAAGTAGATTGATATGGCCACAAACTGGGTTGTTTTCGTTTATATGATTTTGAAACTTTTTTCATTCTGTGTTAGTGACTAAAATAGAGAAAAGGTGGTATGAAAGAGAAAGCACTATGCAAACTATGTAAACTACTTTTCAAAACGTTTTTGTCAGATAACAGCGTCAACATTTGATTAGGTAGTTATATTTTTGATTAATATTTTTACAGTAGCGGGCCGTGGTCATCTTAGCAGGGGCGTCAAATCATTTTTAAAAAAATATATTTAATACCCAAGATGCACCTACATATGTTTGTATAATTGAAATGTGATAAAATAATATTATTATAATTCCTTGGCAAAGTCTATCAGACCACGAAATATTCTGCGATTTTCAGAAGACTATTTCGCGTGCCCTCGTAACACCAGTTCAAATAGCGCGCAAAACTTGACTCAATCAATATTATTTTATTTAAAATGTAGCAATTTTGTATAGGTGTACCATTGGTTTTAAGGTTCAACAGCCTTAATTTTTAAACAACCGGCATTTAAATATAATAGAGAATAACGTACAGTCGTACACCCCGTAGCACGGTATCTGATGTCATCATACGCTTTCGCCTCTTCTTTTATCTCTCTCTATTGAAAAGGGTTGGGAAACGCTAACACAATAGGCGGATGCGGATAATTTCAAGGTGGTGATTACAAATCCAGTCGCAGTTTTGAGTCTCAGTCTCGTTTGACAAAAATCAAAAATTTCAGATCTTTTGGGGGGCGGGTGTACCTAAAAAAATCGAAAATCTTTATTTGGCCTTCTATTGAGATAAAACCTCACATTTCGGATAATTTCAAGGTGCTGATTACAAATCCAGTCGCAGTTTTGAGTCTCAGTCTCCTTTGACAAAAATAAAAAAATTCAGATCTCTCGGGCCGGCGCGGCGGGTGTACCTAAAAAAATCTAAAATCTTTATTTGGCCTTCTATTTCGGATAATTTCAAGGTGCTGATTACAAATCCAGTTGCAGTTTTGAGTCTCAGTCTCGTTTGACAAAAATAAAAAATTTCAGATCTCTCGGGCGGGTAGGTCTACCTAAAAAAATCGAAAATCTTTATTTGGCCTTCTATTGAGCTGAAACCTCGCATTTCGGATAACTTCAAGGTGCTGCTGTCGCAGTTTTGAGTCTCAGTCTCGTTTGACAAAAATAAAAAATTTAGATCTCTCGGGCGGGCGGGTGTACCTAAAAAAATCGAAAATCTTTATTTGGCTTTCTATTGAGATGAAACCTCGCATTTCGGATAATTTCAAGGTGCTGATTACAAATCCAGTCGCAGTTTTGAGTCTCAGTCTCGTTTGACAAAAATCAAAAATTTCAGATCTCTCGGGCGGGCGGGTGTACCTAAAAAAATCTAAAATCTTTATTTGGCCTTCTATTTCGGATAATTTCAAGGTGTTGATTACAAATCCAGTCGCAGTTTTGAGTCTCAGTCTCGTTTGACAAAAATAAAAAATTTCAGATCTCTCGGGTGTACCTAAAAAAATCGAAAATCTTTATTTGGCCTTCTATTGAGCTGAAACCTCGCATTTCGGATAACTTCAAGGTGCTGATTACAAATCCTGTCGCAGTTTTGAGTCTCAATCTCGTTTGACAAAAATCAAAAATTTCAGATCTCTCGGGCGGGCGGGTGTGTACCTAAAAAAATCGAAAATCCTTATTTGGCTTTCTATTGAGCTGAAACCTCGCATTTCGGATAATTTCAAGGTGCTGATTACAAATCCAGTCGCAGTTTTGAGTCCTAGTCTCGTTTGACAAAATTCAAAAAATTCAGATCTCTCGGGCGGGCGGGTGTACCTAAAAAAATCGAAAATATTTATTTGGCCTTCTATTGAGATGAAACCTCGTATTTCGGATAATTTCAAGGTGCTGATTACAAATCCAGTTGCAGTTTTGAGTCTCAGTCTCGTTTGACAAAAATCAAAAATTTCAGATCTCTCGGGCGGGCGGGTGTACCTAAAAAAATCGAAAATCTTTATTTGGCTTTCTATTGAGATGAAACCTCGCATTTCGGATAATTTCAAGGTGCTGATTACAAATCCAGTCGCAGTTTTGAGTCTTAGTCTCGTTTGACAAAATTCAAAAAATTCAGATCTCTCGGGCGGGCGGGTGTACCTAAAAAAATGGAAAATCATTATTTGGCCTTCTATTGAGATAAAATCTCGCATTTCGGATAATTTCAAGGTGCTGATTACAAATCCAATCGCACTTTTGAGTCTCAGTCTCGTTTGACAAAAATTAAAAATTTCGGATCTCTCGGGCGGGCGGGTGTACCTAAAAAAATCGAAAATCTTTATTTGGAATTCTATTGAGATGAAACCTCGTATTTCGGATAATTTCAACGTGCTGGTTACAAATCCAGTTGCAGTTTTGAGTATCAGTCTCGTTTGACAAAAATCAAAAATTTCGGATCTCTCGGGCGGGCGGGTGTACCTAAAAAAATGGAAAATCTTTATTTGGCCTTCTATTGAGATAAAACCTCGCATTTCGGATAATTTCAAGGTGCTGATTACAAATCCAGTCGCAGTTTTGAGTCTCAGTCTCGTTTGACAAAAATCAAAAATTTCAGATCTCTCAGGCGGGCGGGTGTACCTAAAAAAATCGAAAATCTTTATTTGGCTTTCTATTGAGATGAAACCTCGCATTTCGGATAATTTCAAGGTGCTGATTACAAATCCAGTCGCAGTTTTGAGTCTCAGTCTCGTTTGACAAAAATCAAAAATTTCAGATCTCTCGGGCGGGCGGGCGTACCTAAAAAAATCGAAAATCTTTATTTGGCCTTCTATTGAGATGAAACCTCGCATTTCGGATAATTTCACGGTGCTGATTACAAATCCAGTCGCAGTTTTGAGTCTCAGTCTCGTTTGACAAAAATCAAAAAATTCAGATCTCTTGGGCGGGCGGCGGGTGTACCTAAAAAAATGGAAAATCTTTATTTGGCCTTCTATTGAGATGAAACCTCGCATTTCGGATAATTTCAAGGTGCTGATGGCAAATCCAGTCGCAGTTTTGAGTCTCAGTCTCGTTTGACAGAAATCAAAAATTTCAGATCTCTCGGGCGGGCGGGTGTACCTAAAAAGTCGAAAATCTTCATTTGGCTTTCTATTGAAATGAAACCTCGCATTCCGGATAATTTCAAGGTGCTGATTACAAATCCAGTTGCAGTTTTGAGTCTCAGTCTCGTTTGACAAAAATCAAAAATTTCAGATCTCCGGGCGGACGGGTGTACCTAAAAAAATCGAAAATCTTTATTTGGCTTTCTATTGAAATGAAACCTCGTGTTTCGGATAATTTCAAGGTGCTGATTACAAATCCAGTCACAGTTTTGAGTCTCAGTCTCGTTTGACAAAATTCAAAAAATTCAGATCTCTCGGGCGGGCGGGTGTACCTAAAAAAAATCGAAAATCTTTATTTGGCTTTCTATTGAGATGAAACCTCGCATTTCGAATAATTTCAAGGTGCTGATGACAAATCCAGTCGCAATTTTGAGTCTCAGTCTCGTTTGACAAAAATCAAAAATTTCAGATCTCTCGGGCGGGCGGGTGTACCTAAAAAAATCGAAAATCTTTATTTGGCTTTCTATTGAAATAAAACCTCGCATTTCGGATAATTTCAAGGTGCTGACTACATACCCAGTCGCAGTTTTGAGTCTCAGTCTCGTTTGACAAAAATCAAAAATTTCAGATCTCTCGGGCGGGGGTGCATGTACCTAAAAAAATCGAAAATCTTTATTTGGCTTTCTATTGAAATGAAACCTCGCATTTCGGATAATTTCAAGGTGCTGATTACAAATCCAGTCGCAGTTTTGAGTCTCAGTCTCGTTTGATAAAAATCAAAAATTTCAGATCTCTCGGGCGGGCGGGTGTACCTAAAAAAATCGAAAATCTTTATTTGGCTTTCTATTGAGATGAAACCTCGCATTTCGGATAATTTCAAGGTGCTGATTACAAATCCAGTCGCAGTTTTGAGTCTCAGTGTCGTTTGACAAAAATCAAAAACTTCAGATCTCTTTCTTTATTTGGCCTTCTACCTCGCATTTTGGATAATTTCAAGGTGCTGATGACAAATCCAGTCGCAGTTTTGAGTCTTAGTCTCGTTTGACAAAAATCAAAAATTTCAGACCTCTCGGGCGGGCGGGTGTACCTAAAAAAATCGAAAAACTTTATTTGGCTTTCTATTAAAATGAAACCTCGCATTTCGGATAATTTCAAGGTGCTGATTACATATCCAGTCGCAGTTTTGAGTCTCAGTCTCGTTTGACAAAAATCAAAAATTTCAGATCTCTCGGGCGGGCAGGTGTAACTAAAAAAATCGAAAATCTTTATTTGGCCTTCTATTGAGATGAAACCTCGCATTTCGGATAATTTCAAGGTGCTGATTACAAATCCAGTCTCAGTTCTGAGTCCCAGTCTTGTTTGACAAAAATAAAAAATTTCAGATCTCTTGGGCGGGCGGGTGTACCTAAAAAAATGTAAAATCTTTATTTGGCCTTCCATTGGGATAAAACCTCGCATTTCGGATAATTTCAAGGTGCTGATTACAAATCCAGTCGCAGTTTTGAGTCCCAGTCTCGTTTGACAAAAATAAAAAATTTCAGATCTCTCGGGCGGACGGGTGTACCTAAAAAAAAACGAAAATCTTTATTTGGCTTTCTATTGAGATAAAACCTCGTATTTCGGAAAATTTCAAGGTGCTGATTACAAATCCAGTCGCAGTTTTGAGTCTCAGTCTCTTGTGACGAAAATCAAAAGTTTCAGATCTCTCTTATAAATGAATGAATAGCAGATACAAAATTCCTCTTATACAAGGTTTTTCTTCCTCGCAGTACTTCGTACGATGCACCAAAAGTAGTACCGATGTTTCCGGCGTACTATATTTTCAACGCCTTATTGGTGCTGTTGTTGGTGCTGCACTGTTTCTGGACGTACCTTATTTTGAAGATAGCTTACAATTCGTTGAATGCCGGCCAGATGGAGGGAGACATCAGATCTAGCAGCGACGATTACAGCGAAGACTCAAATTCTAAGTCTCAGTAATTTATTTGTGTATATCTACTATATAGAAAAATGTTTTCAATGTACACACAACTGCGCAAGTGGGGTATCTTTAACGTACTGTGTTTGAGTCACAGAAAATGGAAGATTTTTGAACTTTGCAAAATAACATAAGAGGTTCTTACTTCCAATACGTTTTGCTTTTGGAAAAAAGCACTATCCTGATCACTCATAGGCAACATATTCATAGCCTGTCACCCTATGTTTTTGAGTGACTTTTCAAAGTGTAAAGTGGCCTCTAGGCACAATAGGTCTGAAGTTATATTCTGAAATTCAAGTAGGCCACTCAAGATGTCATTTTCTGAAAAAGTTAAGCTTTCTTACTATCCCAAAATCTGCAATTCTCAAGATGGTGTACTACTAGTCCTTTGTTTTGACCCTAACCTAGAAAACACCAAACACATATTTTTGATTTTCTTCATTCAGTGGGCCATGATTGAAGAAAACTGAAATGTTATATTATTTGCTGAAAAATGGTTCTTTGGGAAAAAACAAAGGAATGGCATGTGTTTTAAATTTTGGAATCAAAAAAGGATACTCAATTCAAAAACGCAAGTGGCATGCCATATGACCCGAAATATTACAATATATTGAGAACAGATTTTGACCATATGAGTATTGGATGAATATTTTAACCGCATATTAAAAAATTATTATTTTATTGATACTGCTCAATATTAGAACACACTTAAGTATCACATTTAAATCCAGATACTTTCCACTTGCTGCTATTTGATGACTTAAATTGCGGAGCAGTTGAAAGATTATTCAGTAATATAATTCAACTACTCTGATCTCTTCATGATGTTTTTGTGTCTAACATGTACAATATAGTTTATATACTTTTATTTATCAATGTGCAAAGCATGTGCGTTCACATAGGTTTATGAAAATTAAAATATACAATATTGTCGTTTTTTGGTGTACACTTAACAATCACAAGTTACAACTTGTATGCGTTTAAGAAAATTTTATTGTGTATGCATTCAGAAAACTACAATATTCAAGGTTTATTGCTTTAAATCATATTGTAAAAAATGTATGTGATCTATTTTTAAAGTGCTGGCTACCAAAAAACTAACTAAATATTTGATTGTTAAATTTGATAAAATAATGAGATACTTCTTTAAGGCTTTAATCGAGCAATCTAGAACAGTATAAACCATCAACGTACTTCCCTTATCTTCCTGTTGACTATCCAATACTTCAAGCATACCTTTTTTCAGTAATTAGTCATTACATTTATCTATGACTGAAAATATACTAATATAATAATGTTTATTTGTAAAAAGTCATTATCATATTAATAAAGATTGGTCTATTGACGCGATTGATCTATTATGAATATTCAAATTTTATAATTTTTTAATGCTGATACTTTATTTCGTATAATTTTTTCCTATACAATCCACATATGTTTTACATGTATTCGAATTCTAATTTAATGGATGAATATTTATTTTTACATCCAGCCTAGTAAATGAAGCAAAAAATATCCCAGTGAAATTTTCTTTTGATGTTTTAATGTTGTTTTGATCATCATGTTGGTGCTGTGATGTTGTTAGGATACATAATTTTTGTACAGGATTTTTTTATACGTTTTATATAACAAAATTAGATTTTCTAACATATGTCATAGAGCCAACAGATAGATTCGAGAATACACGCTTTAGATGTTAAGTCTGCAAGATTATACAGCATAATTTTTTGTCAATACTATTGTTCTTTTTAAGTTTTACGTCCATATATCAGGCATAATCAAAAAGTAGGTGCAAATTCCAGTTCGGTTCATCAATATCAGTCTGACCCGCCGCAACTTCAAAGTTGCCAAAAACATTAGAGGTCAACAGTTTAAAAGATAGATCTGCGTCTCAGGGTAACAACTGAACATAGAGGTAGTAAACAACTAATTCTAATAAGCCGACATCTTTTCTTACGTTGTCATATTGATCACCAGATACGGCAATCATAATTGTTTACTATCGTCTTAATTGTATAGTATCCAGAAATATTCCATTCTACGTTAAAAAAGACGGTATTTTAATGGTTCAGGAATGATTACAGCAAAATCAATAGATACGTTGACCTCTACTGCGTTACTGCATGTTTCTTCATCATAAACGCAAATTCTGAAGTCTTACATACATTTTGAGGAGCTGGCAACGCCAACGTAGAACCTCGATTGTCAAATGTTTGTTTTGTTTGTGCGTCTTTTATGGTCAGTAAAATCGAATTCGCTATTTGTTGGAACTGTGGTGAAGCTTTACGGACTTAGGGACTTGCTGTGCTATATTCGAGTGTAGTTTAACAGTTTTTCGGGATGGGACTCAAAAAATGCACTGTTTGTAACATGGGTTGCATTGGAAGAATTCTCGGATTAGGTGGCGTTACATAGCATTGTTTACAATTTGAACTGTCACTTCGAGGTCACAGCTGATCAATGTTTGGAGGCTGAAGTGTCAAAAAATTGTTTATTTACTTAAGATAATGGCTTTGAGCGCGCCATGCTGAAGTGGTTTGTTTACTACCTCTATATTCAGTTGTTACTCTGAGATCTGCGTATTTCTAGTTTTGCGGAAATCTTACCGAATTTCCAAAAATGAATAAATTAGGGTAGTATTCATAGTCGACACTTAAGGGTTCCTTATTTGTACTTGAGGGTTCCTTAGGTAAATTTTTGTTTTTCGGCAGCTACTTAAGGGTCCCCTACGTGAGGCTCCCTTGAGTACTACTCAAGTAACAAAATGTCAATATGACATTTCGTTGCAGTCAAGGCGATTTTGTAGGTTAATTTTGGAGTACGGTGTTGTCAGTTCTGTCACATCCGGAAAAATGTCCGGCACAAAACACGAAATACTCACACAAAACAAAAAGGGATAACAGAAAACATCAAAATGCATAGGCATAGGCCATGGCCGACTCTAACTAGGCCGGAGCCTTAGATGTGGCAACGTGGCTTAGCTGTCAAATAGTGGGCCTATAGTTTCAGAATAATTATTACATTTTATATGTATTAGAGTTCATCTAGGTTAATAAATTAAGAAAAAAATGCTTTTTAGAACTACTACTACTAATACCACTTACATCTGATGTCTGGTTCATCATAGTCAGACACTACAAAATAAAAATAAAGCAACCTGTTTCCTGCTGCCACTTCCACTTCCACTTAAATGAACACTCAATTTACTTTGTAAATTGTCACTTGAGCTAGAAAAATTCACTATTAGGTCACTGTGAAGCCACTCTTGCTGGTCTTGATTCCCTTTCACTATCAAATCTTTTCCTAGGTATGCCCAGATGCATGCCCTCGTTGGCTTGCCCAGATGAGTTCTATTAACTGTATTTTTCTGTGATATTTGGGAGGTCCAGAAAACATTGTAGGTACCACATTGTGCTCTAAAATAGGTCTTATCCTTTGAAATGTTTGTAAAGTATTGTCTTTATTCT
Organism: Callosobruchus maculatus; assembly: GCA_951848785.1. Taxonomy (NCBI): domain Eukaryota; kingdom Metazoa; phylum Arthropoda; class Insecta; order Coleoptera; family Chrysomelidae; genus Callosobruchus; species Callosobruchus maculatus. Next base: position 7,214,990 of record CATOUR010000083.1, read on the forward strand.
TATAAATATAACCAGCCCATACGAGGTATACCGTTCACCCACTTCTGTTTATGTCCCTTATTGGAAGCACAATTGCTAATGAACACTCAATTTACGTTGTAAATTTTAACTTAAGCTAGAAAAATTCACTATTAGGTCACTTTGAAGCCATTCTTGCTGGTCTTGATTCCCTTTCAATATCAAATCTTTTCATAGGTATGCCCAGATGCATGTCCAGATGAGTTCTATTAACTGTATTTTTCTGAGGTCCAGAAAACATTGTAGGTACCACATTGTGGTTTAAAATAGGTCTTATCATTTGAAATGTTTGTAATTATTGTCTTTATTCTTATAAATTTATATAACCAGCCCTTACGAGGAATTCCTTTCACCCACTTCTGTTTATGTCCTTATTTGGAAGCCCCAATTGCTATTGCAACCTGGTACTACACACTTTGCAGGCATCTTTTTATCTTTATAGTTTCGTTTGTGCAGGTAAATGATTAGAAACACATTAAAAATCACCTTCCAATCTTATTTTTCACTCTGGAAGATTACACTAATGCCATGACTAATGACTTAACAACAAACAAAATGACGGCCCCCAGATTCAGTGTTTGAGTGTTGCCATATTCCATGCTCCGGCCTAGTGAGTACAGTCGGCCATGCATAGGCATACAAGTTGATGAAATATGACTACGTCGCCAAATTAATCCCGCCTTTCGTAGTTGTTGTCTAGGAAACAGATACACAAGGAAAGCCACACCCTTAAGTGTTACTTAAGGGAACCCTTAAGTGTTACTCAAGAGACGACTATGAATATGGCCCATAGGATCTGTTCTCATTCTAGACCTGTCGATCGACCGCTACTGAGGTTAGTTTAACAAGTGTCGCTTTTCTTGAACTAATTGACGTACCGTTGTTGCCAAACCGTATAGGAAGTATTAAAAATTAGGTAATTGTTAGGGGAGTGTAGATATCTTTCTTTCATTCTTTTGCTCCCAATTTTTGAAAGGCAACAGCGTAATACCCACGACAGGAGAATTGTTTCTAATGGATTGATTTCAAGTGTAGATAGATAGGCGCATAAAAATTTATCATCGTGAAGAAGTTTTACTACAATATAAATAAACTTTTTGATCATACCTGATACGTATGTCTCACGAGTTATTTATTATTGTTTTATTCCCAAAAATACTCAAAAGTATTATCAGTCCATTTACTTTAGTAGAGAAGCATAAAGAATGATTTTTGATGAAATATATATTTTTCTGAAATGAAACAGTGGTGTTCAAATGCGTTTATGCACATTCCAAAACGTTGAGTTATACAGTTTTATCAATGATGTTATTAAATGATTTTGGAAAACCCATTGCAAAAGCATTATAAAGCAGTTTTCATTTTACAAAGGTTATAGCGGATAGTTGGCATTTTGGCCAGAAAGAGAATCACAAAAAGATACTCGCATTTTGAATATTTCTAGAAATAGCTTAATAAATTCGAGGGTTGATGAACATTTGGATTATGATATTCATCATTTTGGGAAGAATTCAGGTTTTTCATCCAGTGTATCGTATCTTAAATATTACATACAGGAATATATATTCCTTCCATTGTAATAATGAGCTTTTTCTGCTACAAAAATGTTTTTGGACATCTAAATTCATTATTGCAATACAACCGATTTACTTATTAACAATTTTAACTATTTCCTGTCTTATAGTTGATTAGAAATTATATCAGACATAGAGACAAAGGTAATATTCACGCAAATATTTTAACACTGTACTTTGAAAATTTCGTTTTTAAAAAACCATCAAAAATATGAGTTATTAATATTTAAATATACAGGAAGACGACTTTCGATTATTTCTTTTTTAATAACTGCTTTTAACATTTAAATAAAAATTCTTTTCAACGTTTATTTTTATGCAGAAAAAATCCGAATTTTGATCCATCTTCGAATTTATATGGTATTTAAGGAAAGTTCTGTACGGGTTCTCTATAGCTTTTGAAAAATGCCTTGAAATAGATGATTGTATAAAAAGGTGCTGATAAGCTGTAAGCTTTTGCTGCACTAAGAAGAAAAAATAACAATCTTTAATTATTTTTTTGAGTCTGTTTTTTCTTTGTATTTTTAACAAATTTCATAAATATTACGAATCGCCTCTATGAATCGACTTAATCTATATCATGTGTTTTTGTACAAATGAAAGATCTTTGGGTTAAATAAAGTATTGAATCCATTTTGTAGTTTTTACGAATGGCCATTCCCGTGTGATGTGATTCTTTCGTCCATAAAACTTTCATGATCAGGGATATTTAGGTATATGTAGTCATATCATGAGGCTTTGGTTATACCTGTAAATTCACCTGAAAGCTATTTTATATACCTTCACTATAATCTGTGTGTGACTAAAAAATCCAAACCTATTCAAGCGTTGTCCTGGGACTGGTTAAAACTGGACGTTCTGAAGAAGAGATCAGTGGAAGGTATGAAAGTCCTTACAAGAAAAAATCGTTTCAAAAATTATTAAAAAAATTTATTTCCATACTATTATATCGTTGACAAAATTACAAAACAGCAATGATGTAAAAAATTAAACTAGATAAATAATATTTTATCTACTATAATATACAAAAGGGCGTAATATATACAAAAGGCTTACATTTTATAGATAATACTTCCTAGGTAACCATCGTATATTAGTAAAAGGTTGATCATGTTGATTTCGATTCAGCTCAAGATATTTCTGATATCGATGCCGAACTAAAAAACCTAGTATTAAGTACTATAACTATGTATAGTATCACCAAAGTATTGACAGTTACGTATCACTACCAAATATATTTTAGAGTTTCTGTAAAATTCTTATAAGAAGGAAAGGCAAATACAAAAAGACGAATGATCTGACCCCCCATGCTTTTTGATCTCTTATTAAGAGACTGCTGGTGAGTCCAATTAAAAAAATTATCAGTTGACACTGCAATTAATTGCCATAAAATTTTTGAGAAAATTGATTTAGCTAAAACAACGATGCACTCAAATGCGTGTATGAAAAAAGGTGACTACCTACTGTTTTATTAAGATATTTCGCTGTGAGCTGCAACATACTTGTTTTCCATTGACACTTCTTTTATCCAAAATGTATCTAGGCATTTATCGTATTTGAGTCACCCGAAATTTCACTGAGGCCGCTAATAGAATTTTCGTTAAAAGTTTGCAAATAACTGGATGTTATTTCGTTTTTTTTTAACACAATGACTTAGATAACTAGCCAGGATACATTCCAAAAATATCATTTGCCCAGTGACCTGAAGTGTCTGCAAATATCCGCAAATTTAGGTTAGCCTTACACTTTGAGTTAAGCTAGAACATGATCCAAAATAATTCATAACACAATATTACCGATGTTTTTGGACCCATATTCTAAAACGATGTGAATTTTTAGTTACAAAATTATCGATATATACTACATCGTTAAAGCAATATTCTTCAGAAATATTCATCCTGACAATAATTACAAATTTGAAACACCCAAAAAAGATATTGTGCGCCATCCCAATAGAAAAAATCATAGCTCTCAGTAGTATCAATGGGGCCCCCTTCTAGTTCAAAACTTCAAAATGTCCATCTGCCATGTGACAGTTTCACAAAACCGAACACTTATTATCTAACCTAAAATTGGATATTATGTCCTCTCAAGAAAGCGTCAATCTGACTGCTAGCAAGCGCGCCACTGCTGTCCAAACTTGAAGGTTGCTGGACGTAGTAGATTGGTTGAGGTCTGGATGGCTGCCTTTGCTGTTGCTGTGATTGTTGCTGTTGTTGCTGTCTGGCCTTCTGTTGCTGCGCGTACAGTTGCGCGGAGTTCTGGAACTGCAGCTCAGCTTGTTGCTGCTGGTAGCTGGCCTGATGAAAAAAACATTTGATTATATCAAAGGTGTTGTAAATAACAAAAGTTCAGAGAAATAATCCACGTGGCAACATCGCTTATGTATGTAAAGTTCCTTGGTGACTTTATGTATCACGCATAGGATTTAAAGCAAATCGTTTAGGTGTAAATCACCATTTTCGGTATAAGTATAGATGTCAGAAAAAAATTAAATGTCACAGAGATTATAAAATTTAGAAGGCTGTGACTTTGTCGTATTACCTACCATAGCATAATAAACAGCCAGCACAATAACTCAAGTTGGCGGAAATTACACGCGCATCCCCACTTTTGGATGATTTTTTGTAAGGATGGTAACGGTACTTCGATACTTGTACTTCTGCACTAATATCGAGTATTTTTATCTTAGATACTTTTTGTGCGATTCCAAGCTGGTATCGATACTTTTGTAGGGTATCGGTATCGAAAATAATTATACCTATTATTATTGAGGGGTGTAATCAGTTGCACAAAATGCTCTGCCCAGACAGCACAATATATTCTAGGAACATTCTAAGAATCGCCATTTTGGAACATTGTATCAATCCATGGAAAGTCCGTGAATATATAGATTATCTGATGAACATTCCAAGAATGTGAAAATGGGAATCCAAAAAATGTGCATAGGTTATTCCCTCAGAATATTCTACGATTATTATTAAGGTGTATGGAATATTGTAGGAAGATTCCTGGTATATCTTTGAAGAAACATACATAGGTTATTCCCTCAGAATATTCTAGGATTCTTATTAAGATGTATCAAATATTGTAGGAAGATTCCTGGTATATCTCTGAAGAATATATGTTGAAAGAAACTAATACCTTTTCCCCACTTCGTTTCATTTATTTGTAAGTCTTGTTGACTGCCTAGGTACTTAACGCGAGTAGTATATATATACCTATAACCTAGTACCCAACTTTCATACAGTGTTTTGGACAGCATTGATTTAGGCAGACACTATAATAATTATAGGGATTGATGAAAAAAATATATATAAAACGGAACACGGAACCTGTATTTATAACTGCATAAGTTTAATGTACATACTAGAAAAACATTTCATTGCACGGAATCGTAATCCTGCATTATCCTGCAAAATAAAAAAAAACCGTTTTATTTTATAGCATATGATGTAGGTACATTCAAATACACTTCACTAAATACAACGCTAGATTTTCACCCAAATTTCGTTGTACTTTAATCAATTTTAGTAGAATAAACACTGAAAATTCATAATCACAAATATAGTAAATGTGCTGTTAGTGATTGTTATTATATACTAATTAGGTTACCTACGACAAGTAAGACTAGAACATAGAGATTAGACTCTGAACAAGAGAGACGCTACCACATGGTGCTATAAAGTCGATAATTTACAGAGACAAAATAGTTACACTCACCCTAGTCGCTCCTGGGTGAAGTTGTAAACTAAATAACAAGTGAAAATCACGTTCCAGAACACGGATAACTATCCAATTATCACAGGAGAAAAATGCACAAGCACATCAAGCTGTCACCACCAACCACCGCCGTCCGGCATCGTGACGAATGAAGCTAACCTCAAAATTCTCAAGCCTAACCTAATCTGTAACGGTGCCATGCGGCGACGCGGCCACGCCTACATTAAGAATCCTACCAAAATAATCAAAAGGCATATTCATAGATTATTCTTTAGATAATATTAATCTATGAATATTATTAGAATATTTTGATCTACACGTTCATGGAATAACCATGGCTTAATATGCCTCGAACATCCTCATGGGAATGAAACTTGTAAAAACATCCATACAACGTTCTGTTAATGTTCTGAATATTCTCAATCTATTTTTGATGAAATAAGAATATTCCAGGAATATATTGTGCTGTCTGGGTGTACGAACCAAACGCGCCTATGAGGCTAAAAAATATCGAGTTGGTACCGGTATCGATATTTTCATTTTCGCGTCTCTACCCAAACTTCACGGCCGTAAAATCATCCATAAACCCTCCCAAGGTCAAATTTTGTGGGAACCATTTTTATATAGGAAATCCTCGAGATATTATACTGGTTCTTTATTATGCTGTGGTATTAATAGTAGTTAATACTATAAGCAAAGCTATAAGCATGAAATGTGTCAGCTTAGGTTAGACTGTCAATTTTGAATAACGTTTATGCTTGAAGAAGTCGGTCGATCAATTAGGGAAACTTCAATCAGAGATAACTTGATTTTTTCGAATGAGGAATGCGTATTATTTTATACGATTCAATGTAAATTTTGATACCCTTTCTAATGATACTAGGATGTGAATGTGAATGTGATCAATCTCTGGTAGTTTTCATTTAATTTCAAATTTTCAATCAAATCGGTGTTTTTCGATTTTCCTACCTATACTATAAGCAACCTAGCAGACCGTGGAATATAAACAAAAACCTGTTCATATAGAAGAAAACAACTATAACTTAGTAGAAAAATGCAAACGAACTAGACTAAATAGAGAAGATTATAAAAATTACTTACAACAAATTAACTCTAACCAGAAACAACGGCGGTAACATATCTAAGGTCAAAGAGAAGCTCTAGTACGACAAATTGGGTATTTTTCACGGCCTACTAGCTACTGCAATGTATTAGAGATTGCCAATTATTTCTAAAACCTTCAAAAATTTTGAAATGTAAGGAAAACTGTTAGCGAATGTTATAGGCAGTTAATTATCTTAAGAATAAAATTTCACATTTAATGATATAAACAGTAATTCTATCAAGTTAAAAGTAACGATACCTCTGACTGAAGTTCTGAAAATTCTTCAGTACCTATTAGCAAGATCGCAGAAAATGAAGTATGAATTAAAACTTGTACAAATTATAAAACATAACTTACCTGACAGAAAATTTAAATTTGATTCCTTTTTTGTACCTTTTTACACCTAAACGGTTCGCCTTAAGTCCCATGTGTGATACATAAAGTGACACCAAAATCCACCAAGGAATCTGAATATGCAATAATATATACAGGGCGTTCTATTTAAAAAATATAACTTTGATACGTTTCGTATTTTGGGGACACAATGTATAACATGAAAGTATTTTTAAAATGGGTCCCTATCCATCTGAAATTATTATTTTCTTTTTCATCAAATACTTTAGCCGTGTTCCGTGTAAAATAACGTGAACAACCCTATATACCTTTTCCTTGTAAACTCTACCTTTTCGTCCTACCTTTACCTTTGAAGGAAATCCTTCATTTTCATAAATATTTTGGCGACGCTTACGTCGTTGCTCTCGATATTTCAAGGCCATTGGATCAACTGTGGCATGCAGGTCTCCTAAACAAGCTCCCGTCTTATGGGCTCCCTGTTAAGCTTTGCGGTTGGCTCGCAGACTTCCTCACAGGTCGGAAAATCTCTGTCGTGGTAGACGGCTTTTCCTCTTCTTTCCATAGCATCAATGCCGGGGTTCCGCAGGGATCGGTATTGGCTCCGACATTGTTTCTGCTTCACATTAATGATCTACTCTCTAGCACTACAAACCCAATCCACAGTTTTGCGGATGACAGTACGCTGCATGCAGGCATCATGAGCAATAGACCGATCTCTGTGGTCGAGCTGGAACGCAGAAGACTGGCAGTGGCAGCTTCGCTTTCAAAGGATCTCGATACCATTACCGCTTGGGGGCTTAAGAATATGGTTAAATTTAATGCCTCCAAGACTCAGTATTGTACGCTATCAAAGAAAAAGAGCCCAAGCCAACACCAGGTTCTAATGAACAACCAGGCTCTGCCAAAGAGTCACTCATTTAAGCTGTTAGGAGTCAACATTACAGAAAATCTGATCTGGCACGAACACGTCGCGTCAATTGCAACAGCTGCTGGTAAAAAGCTTGGGTACCTATTTAGAGCCAGAAAGTATTTCTCACCATGTAACCTCCTCACGCTATATAAAGCCCGGATGAGACCTTGCCTGGAGTATTGCTCTCATGTCTGGGGAACTGCTGCCCCTACTACCCTGTCTCTAGGTACTATATGCCGTCCAGAGAAGGGCAATTCGACTAATTGGCGATCCGGCCTTAACGCGCCACCTTCAGTCACTTTCCCACCGGCGTGTTGTTGGTGAACTCTCACTCTTCTACCGATATTCCAACGGAATCTGCTCCTCTGAGCTATCCTCCATCGTTCCGCCGCTTACTGCTCCTATCAGATGTACCCGTGCGATCACTGCATCTCATCCTAAGACGGTCGTTCTTCATACATCAAGAACTGAGCGGTACAACCGCACATTTATTCCCAGGGTGTCCAAGGCTTGGAATGGACTGCCAGAAGATGTATTTATTGGGCCTGCGGGTATTGCCCCATTCAAATCTCGCGTTAACAAACTTCCCCTAACACAACCCTTTCACAGCAGCCGCGGTACTCTGGTATTTAGGCTCTGCCTGCGCGGTCTGCTCAGTTATTAAAAAAAAAAACGGTCTACTGACACAAGCAAAAACTTACCTGCGAGGGCAGAGGCTGCGGCCGGTAGGTCTGCTGGTATAGGGGCTGGTGTTGCCCCCTCAACTGCTGCACGTTCAACACGGGCGACTTGCTCTGCGCCTGGTGCACGTAGGGTTGGATGCGCTGCTTCAAGACGATGTCGCCCTCGCTCTGGGGCAGCGACTGGTACAGCTGGTTGTTGTATTGGCCGGTAGAGGGATCGTAGATCAGGGCCGTGGAGTAGATGGGGGTGGAAGCGGTTGCCGGTCGGGGGGTGGCGGAGGCCGACTTGGGGGTTAGGGAGGAGGGGGTTGCCGACAGGATGTTGTTCTCTTGCTGGAACCTGCGCAGAAAATTCAGGTGGAGTTGATCTAGTGTGTCATAGTTTTATGCATTCATCAGATTGGGTGCTGGCTTGGATGAACAAGGGCTTAGTGCAAATTTTCTTAAAATGGGGTACTCTTTTGGACTCAACTTCATAAATAGAATGCGCTCTTTCCGATAAAATAGGTCCTAAGTCAAAAGGCATTTTCGTTGAGGATTACATAGTATGTAAAAAGGCCTAAGTATGAACACTTCAGTCTATATAAAGGCCTATGTATACTTTAGGTCTTTTTATCACGATCTTATCTACACCAATTAAACATTTTGCATGTCGTAGATGGACCTATCTTTTAATATAGACCCACTAAATGGGGCCTATATGGACTTGAGCCTTTATGCGTTCTTTGCTTTTTGCTTCACTTTGAGGCCTAACTAAAAGTCGGCATAAATGATACAAGAAATATGAGACCTATGTTATCTTCGGCCGTTTTTAGTTTGCAGATAAAAAGGTTCAAAGGGCCTAAGTGTAACATAGATATATAATTAGTTTTAAACGCAGGTCCTATCTACTACTTAGGCCCTTATTATTTTAAAAAATATGTAATACTTTAATTCTGATGTATGTCATAGGCCCTTGAGATTTCGTAAACAATAACCTAAAAAAGGACAGTTAAGCACAGAACATCCTAGTTTAGAAAAACTACATGATGCATACCCACTTCTACTGCGTAAAAAGAAACTTGAAGACATTAGAACCTTGTTGTGTTGCAGTGTTACATACGTCCGAACAGTCAACTATTTTAGTTGAATTTAAAAGCTGACAGTATCAGTGACGACGAAGACGTTTGTCCTATTGTTTAGACTATGATGGGTAGCCCATACTTCTGAGACACAATCTCGCACACATCTGTGTATCTGCTAATAATTTTTCTTGTTAGAATAATGAATATCTTCTTTGTTCTATATCAGTATACATTACACAGTTTGCAAACGGTATATTTTTTTAATAAAATAGTTTCTACTACAGAAAATCTTAAATTTATCACTCCTACTACTGTAATTAAACATAACGAGGAAAACTTCGACGAGGTAAAAGGGCCCAAGTAATGTTTTACACGACGATCGGTCCTAAGTAACAATTTTCTGGTCCTAAGTGTGTCAATGATTGTATTAAAGACAAGGCCTATATCAACTTGAGACCAATCTGCTGGGGCCTAACTAACAAAAATCTTTTAACGACATCAATAAACCTATAATAGTTTCATATTTTATGAATATTTGGCGCCTCATTACAACGTTTATCAAAATATCATGTCGCTAGGTTAAGAAACGTCAATAAAAAACAACCTCGAACTTTTTTCACAAATCTTCAATTTTCTCAAAACTTGTTTTATGCAGATAGGGCCTTGTTCACCCAAGCCACAGATATTACAACGACTATTAATTTAATGAATCACTGTTTTTTTCTAATATTATCTTGAAGATTCATTGAACAACGATGCATAAAAGGTGGCCATAGTCCGATAATTTTGAGTTCCGTTTTACCCCGTACACCCACAAAATCAGAATTTCGCGTTGTGTATCCTTTTCATTATGCTGAATTAAAATGCGGTTTTTTTTCTTTACCCGTATTCACCAAAATTCTAGATAAATCGCGAAAAATGCTAAATGTAGTTATAAAAATTAAAAATATATAATGAGCTGGTTCCCGTCATTTGTTTTAAACAGTTCTTAGCTCATATTGAATTCTGATTTTTAATTAAATGGATGTGCCTTTTTATAGCTGAAATGTTTTTGCGATATTCAGTTATTTTCAGCGTATTTCGCTATTTACTACTTGTAGTTTTGAAGATAAACGGGTGAATCTCACATCTCACTGCATGTCTAGATTTACCATATTTATTCACGATTTTTTTTGGCATTTTCTGTGATCTTGCACAAAGTGTTGTAGGTTTACGGTCAAAAATAAAACCAGTTTCAGATTAGAAACTTACAGGATCTACCTATAGGTAGATCTGGTTGAACTTCAATGTTCGAAGGAATATACAGACCACGATTTTTGTGTGTTGTTTTGTATGGAGGGCTAGGAAGTCCTATGCTTTCAAACGACTTCATGGACGTCTCAAAGTCAGTTGGAACTTCCTACATTTAATGATATTTGGAGTCAGTGTTGCAAGGTCGGATTTTAAAAAAGCAGTAGGATATAGATAGAAAAAGCAGTAGATTTTGCAAATAAAACAGTAAATTTTTTTGTAAATAAACAGTGTAACATCGAACCACAAACAAAAATCTTGGCACATTTTTATTACAAAACCACAAAAAAAAGTAATTGCTGGAGTAAAACAATCCTATTTAAACTACAAAAAAGCAAAACCTTTTACAGCACCTAGACTCTTAATACGGCTTACCTAATAAAACTAAAAAAAAAAAAAAAAATCTGACAAGTCTGCATTTTTTAGTATATATTATATTATTGTTATATAGTTTGATTTTTTAAATCCACATGGAAGCAACTTTGGTTTCTCGTTTTCATTTTGTATGCAAACTGCCACATCACATACACTTGACGTGGATAGACGATAGCGTATATTTGTTTTTTGAAGATTAGCATCTGGGAAAATTCTTTCCACGTTTGCGGATGAATGTGGCAAAACTTGAGCATTCAACGTAAATTCGGATAATACGAAAAACATGGGACTATCATCTCCAAAAGGCGTGTTTTTAACTTTCATCCAAATCTCAGTCACACTTTCGCTTTGATCCCATGTGATATTACTATTTTGTAGAAGTCGCCACTCATTATCGAGCTATTGAATTTAATTAGCATTGACTGATTTTGAAAAATGTTTGGCAAGTGGCATCACTGAATGATACTGAGCATCCAAAGCTGCTGAGCTGAAAAAATCAGTAGATTCTGCCTTAAAAACAGTATTCAGTAGACAAAGACCCAAAAACAGTAGATCTACTGAAAAATCAGTAGACCTGATAACGTTGTTTGGAGTAGGTATTACTATTTGAGCATTTTTAACCTAGAGAGCCTTTGTTTTGTCTTACCTTTGGAATTCCGACGTGAAATCTGGAGTCCTGATAGGCGAAATTGTAGATGATGGTAACAGAGACTGGTATTGCTTTGTATATACAAGGTTTGGTCGTGGAGAAGCCGTTGCCTAAAATTATACAAAAGGCTTTTGTTAGATCATTATACAAGGGCGTACCCAGGTAGGGGCAGGGGGGGGCAGCCGCCCCCCCCTAGAAGATTAAATAAATGTAATTTTTTTTGGCAAATAAAAATTAAAAACGTGTTACCTACTCTGCGCAAAATGAAGTGTTGGAAACAAAATATCTTTTCAGCCAGATTTGTTCTTTATTTTCTATAGTTAAATATTCTACAACATTCGATATAGAGTCTGTATAGTGAGTCGTGTCGGTCGTGTCACAACGTATTTATTAGAATATTTTATATGGCGACCTTCAGCCGCCGTCAAACGAAACGCAAAATGTTTTGATCAAGTTTTGATACACTTTATTTATTTCTTTATTTCGTTTTTATTATTTGTTAGTTATCACTAACAAATGAAAGTGTCAGTAATGATTTATAGTCGATAATTTAATTTCTAGAATCTGATTTTGATTACGAGACAGAATAAATAAAAATTAAGTACGGTTTTGATGCAAGTTTGGTTTTATTATATAATTTTTGTTTTCAATGCTATGCTAAAATAAAATAATATTCAATATGTTGCATATTATTTTAAGTAGTATATATCTGTACAGATTTAGTTTAAGATTCTTAGTGTTCATAAAATAAAATAGTGAAAGTATCAAACTCAAATTTCATAGCATATTCTATTCAGTGCTTACAACTAAATTATTTTTAAATTTGCCGCGGTTATTTCTGTGCCGCGACTCACTAGACAAACTCTAGTATACTGTTAGCGATGCAATATAATTTAAATCTCCCACAAAACCGTGGTATCTCGTAGTTTCCGCTTCCGACGAGACAATCAGAGCCATATAGGATTAAAGCTGAATATAATTGGAAGAAAATAACATCTAACGCCATCTAGTTTCGGACGGCAGTACTTTTTCCAGTAAAAAGAAATAGGCTCAATGTATACTGTATACGGTCAATAGAGACATCTAGTATTGAATAGCAATACCACGAAGAATATTCTAACATGGACTATTCCGGAAAGAAAAGACAGTGATAGCATGTATTATAAGACAAGGATGGAAATAGAGTCGAGCTCGAGTATTTTCTACATATTTCGGGAGCGAGAATATTTTCAATATATAAGCGGAACGTAAGGCAGAGCACGTGAATTTAGTTCGAATACAATTCAGTTCGGAGTGGAATACGAGCGAATATTTCATACGCCATAGATAGTGTCTTATAGTTTCGTTGCGGAGACACGAGATTTACGTTTACTGCGCAACAACTGGAAATATTACTCCGTCAAATGGATATCAGGAAATTCTTTGAAAGAGGTGAGTCAAAACAAAACACTTAAGTACATACTTAATATGATTATTTGATTTGTTTAAGGGGGGCTATGACTCTCTTGTAAGTGTATATCTTAGGCATTACTTACAATATTTAAATTTATTAATTACAACACGTGGTTTTGTTATAATAGCTAAAATAACATTTGTGAATATTTTGTGATAAAAAAGTTAAAAAAAAACATAAAAGAAAGATCCTTGCAATATTTTGGATTTATTAATAAGATCATACCGACAACAAAATCCCTTTTCTCTAACGTCACAACAAGTGTATTATTTCAAATTACTTACCTAGTTTTGATTATTTGGCGTTCAAACCATATGCAAGAGAATGTGAAACTTGATCTTTGATTTTCGTCCTATGCAACCCGCCTAAACACTGTAAGGGTAATTCTGTGTATCCATTTTTTAGGGAGGCCACGCGAAAAAAGAAAAAAAGGTCGGGAAAGTAGCAGTGGAAGCGATGAAAATGACAACCATGATAAAACCACTCATGTAATGCCAATGTCATTGCATGCTAACATTGGACAAGCGTCAAATTCTTCAGTAGAACCTCTTAATATATCTGTTGCCGACTATTCTTCTCCATCGACATCCCAACAAACTTATGACGTCAACGTCGATCCTGAAATTATAGTGGACGATGGCTGTCATGAAAATGATCTGGGTCGTTATGTTGGATTGGCTACCCAGCTATCGACGGAAAAGAAGAGGGAGTTGTTACAAAATCCTTGGATCCCGCCCAGAAATTACGATTTTGAAAGTGATGCAAGCCATTTAAAAAGAAAATTTAATCATGCTTGGTTGGATCAATATTCACCATGGCTAGTATATTCCAAGCGACTAAAAGGTGCTCTTTGTAAGTATTGTGTTTTGTTTCCTCCGCCCATTAGCACTGTGAGAGGAATTTTGGGATCGTTTATGGTCAGGCCATATTTAAAGTTCAAAAATATGCATGAAGACTGCCGAAAGCATGCAACGACCAACCTTCACCAAACGGCGACAAATGCTGCAAAAAATGTTCTTGAAAATGTTCCTGTAGACATCCAACTGCAAAGTGGACACCAAAAAGCAATCGATGAAAACAGACAAATATTGTCATCAATTATTTCTTGTATAGTATTTTGCGGTACACATGATATGCCTCTTAGGGGCAAACAAGCAGATGAGGGTGTTTTATTAGATTTATTGAAGTTGAGAATCGATTCAGGGGACAACAAATTAAAGAGTCACTTTGAAAAGTGCCGTCGAAATGCAATTTATACTTCGCCAAGAATACAAAACGAACTAATAAATTTATGTGGCGAAGTTATTCAGGAGAATGTAATTAGTGAGGTTCGGAAGACCATGGCTTACTCAATCTTAGCTGATGAAACAGCAGACGTATCTGGGAAAGAACAGCTGTCAATAGGCGTGCGGTTCTACGACGAAAGCAAAAGTAAAATCAGAGAAGAATTTGTAGGGTTCGTTGAACTAAAAGCACAAAATGCTTCCGCAATCGCCGAAGCAATTGACAATTTCTTAATTAGTTCTAACCTCTCCAAAGAAGATTGCGTAGGGTTTGGATTCGATGGCTGTTCTGCAATGGCAGGAAAAGAGGGTGGCGTACAAGCCATTTTGAGAAAAAAATATCCTCGTGCTTTATATTTTCATTGCTCAAGTCACAAACTCAACCTTGTTGTGAATGATGCGAACGCAGTGCCAGAAATTAGAAATACTGTCGCCACTGTAAAGGATGTTATAACGTTTTTCAGAGAATCGACTACACGTCGAAACTACGCTCCAAACCTATCACGATTATGTGAGACGAGATGGTCCGAAAAATATAAATCAATCAGAAAGTTTTCTCAACATTTTTCAGAGCTCGTGAAATCTCTAGAAACGTTATCTGTAGAGGGAAATTATGCCACCAGAAAATCTGCATATCAGTTGCATTCAGCCGTTACAAAACCAGTGTTTATTGTTTCTCTACAAACAATAGCCAAATATTCAGCAGTTATAGAACCAGTAGTTAACGCACTGCAAGCTAAATCGATCGACATGATCTCGGTAGGAAAACACATTAAAAATATCAAGGACATTCTCAGAAATGACCGCGAGTTTCCTGATAGAATAAGTAATGAAATACTTCAAAAAGCACGAGCTGTTGCAATGGATTTGAACATACAAATTTCGGTTCCACGTCTTGCTCATAAGCAAACACATAGAAGTAATCCGCCATCAGACAATGATAACGAATATTGGCGGCGTTCCCTGATAATACCATACATTGATTCACTCATTTCATCATTGAATATTCGATTCTCCCAAGAAAATACTCCGGCGTTTGCTTTAAGCAGGCTACATCCCTTGTATATGACAAAAACCAGCATTGCAGACCTACACAAAAACGCAGAATCATTCCAAGAATTTTATAACCTGGATATCACCGGGGAACTGAACCTTTGGCATAATTTATGGGTGACGAAGGCTTTATCAGATGATCAATTAAAGGACATAGAAGTAGTTGATCTGTTCAAAGAAGCGAACATTTTTTACCCTGCTGTCAGAAAGGCATTAATTATTTTAAGCACTATCCCATGCACCACGGCGACCGTAGAACGGTCCTTCAGTACGCTGCGAAGAGTTAAAACGTGGCTAAGAAGCACCATGGGTGAAGAAAGGCTTACGGGTTTATGTCTGATGAGCGTACATCGCAATTATTTAAAAGACAACAGTGAGTTTATTGAAAAGATTGTCATAGACAAATTTTCGGCAAATCCGAGAAGATTACTGTTAAATTAAAATAAACATATATAATATTATATATTATACATAATGTATAGTATAATTATTATGTACTTATAATATTTGTTTTGTGTCATCATAAAAGTTAATGAATAAAAGTCAATTTTCGAAACAGGTATAAGCACTAAGCAGCCCCCTGCCCCCCCCCTAACTGAAATCCTGGGTACGCCCTTGTCATTATATCTATACTTATCCCACCCACCCTAGCGTCGAGTCACCTTCCATCAAGCTTTGTCATCAACGTCAACAATAACATGTCCTGGCACGACCACGTTGTCAGTATTGCTAAAACGGCTTCCCAGAAGCTTTGAGTTTTGTTTCGCTATAGGAAGATGTATACACCAGAGCAACTACTGCTGCTCTACAAGGCACAGATTCGACCATCGCTGGAGTGTGGGAATGCGCTCCGAAGCACTCTCTAAAGCTTCTGGACACTATCCAGAAGAGAGCAATTAGACTAATTGATACGCCTAACCTCACAAAAGACCTCCACAGCCTGGAACGTCGATGAACGGTGGTTGACCTGTCCTTGTTTTACAGATTATATCACGGAAAATGTTCGACTGAAGTCTCCTAGATAATAAAACACTGAAGGCCGTCCAAATGAGGAACACTAGAGTGGCTGGGCGGGCTCAAATCGAGATCCCTACTCCTCGAACCTGTCTCCTTCAGCATTCCTTCTTTTGGAGAACTTCGACGCTGTGGAATGAGCTACCTGGAATTTGTTTTCTGACGGCTATAACCTGCAGCGTTTCAAATCTAACGTGCACAGACACTTATTCTCTCTCAGCGCTTCTACAGCGCCATAGGCTTTTAGCCTTTGCGGGAGGCTGACCATAAAACAATATTTACTAATATTGGCTCTTTCAATTCGTCATTGTTAGTTAGAGCGGTCCGGTGGACCTTTGCTCTTACTTGCGGTCATGTCGGTCGATCGGTCTGTTAATACATACATAGAATAGTAAGTATCGCTTCTAAAAGCATAATTATGTTCTAGAAATGAATTTTTATCGTTTCCTCTCAACCGCAGACCTCTGGGATTCGAACCCAAGACCTCTAGATCGGCACTCCGGAACTCAATTTCAGCTGGCGAGTGCGCTGGGGTACCAATTTGGAGGTTTCTGGTAGGAATCTGAATTAATTCAACAGTTTGAGACTGATGGATGCATACCTGCAACAGTTGCGGCCTATAAGTTGTAGAAGGCACTTGCGTCCTAGTGGTAGCGATGGGTCGTGGAGTGACAGAAATGGGATAGATGCTATCCCTGTAGATGACGGAAGATGGCGCTGGTGTCGTAGTGGCTTGTCTTTGGTACACTTGAGGCTGGCTGCTGGCTTCACTGGCGCTGCTTGACAAGTAGCTGCTTGGACGGGTTATGTAGATCGGAGTCGGGCGACGGACAGGCTAGAAAAGGTGTCGTCAAGTAGATTAACTCATACACACGACACTGGAAGTCGATGTTTTTGGAAGCTTGCTGCGGTTGACTTTGGTGGGAAGAGACTATGAATGTTTGGGAAAGTATTTGGCTATACGAAAAAGGCATTTTGGAATCCGCTATTTATTTACAAAAATATCTTCCAATTTCTTCTTACGAGTTCGGCAATATGCTGTAAGGCGTAAGACAAAGGTGCGTTTTATCGCCGATACTGTACAATACATACGCTGAAGTACTTAAGAAAGCCTTGGAAAACGAGGAAGGCGGAATATACAGGGTGTCCCACGACGACTAAGACAAGCAATAAATTGAAACTGGGCAGTAGTAGGGAATTATAATTTTGGGGATGTAAATTAGAGCAAATGTTGTATCTTTTCTTATTATGTTACCCAATGAGGAATTTATTTTTGGTCACGTGACGTCCGATTCAAAATTTTTAATGGGACACCCTATATATTAATGCCTTTTTATGTTCCTCCTGATGAAACAATTCCAACGTCACGCGATCAAAAACAAATACCTCATTGGATAATGCAATAATAAGAAAAGATGCAATATTTGCTCTAATTTACATCCCCAAAATTATAATTCTCTACTGCTGCCCAGTTTCGATATATTTCTTATCTTAATCATCATGGGACACTCTGTATGTCGGTGGAACACGGGTAAACAACTTAAGATATGCGGACGACACAGTGATTTTGGCGGAGAATATAAGGGATTTGCAGAGGCTGATGACTGAAGTGAAGATTACGGTTTATCACTCAATATCAAGAAAACTAAATTGATGGTAATCTCGAAAAACAAACCAGCAAACGTTACTCTAAATATAGACGGCAGAAATATAGAAAGAGTGGAACAATGTACCTATCTTGGAGTAATGGTGAACAGCACAAATGACTACACTCAGGAAATAAAGGTGAGAATAGAAAAAGCAAGAGCGAACTTCACTAGGATTAATACAATCTTACGCAGCAAAGATCTAAGAGTGACACTAGAATATTGTCTAGTTATGTGTCACGTTTTTTCTACTCTCCTCTACGGAAGCTTGGACTGGAAATGTCGCAACTCTGAGAAGGATTGAGGCATTTGAAATGTGGCTGTTCAGAAGGATCCTCAGAATATCCTAGATGGATAAAATAACAAATGCTGATGTCCAGAGACGCATTGACAGAGAAAAGAAGTTTGTAGATGTAATTAAAAAACGAAAATTAGAATATCTAGTCTATATTATGAGAGGAAAGAAATATGAACTTCTGCAGTTGGTAGTCCAAGTCCAAGACAAAATTCAGGTAAAACCTAGTATACGCAGAAGAAAATTTTAATGGCTACGGAATTTGAGGGAATTGTTCGGATGCACTTCTAACCAACTTTTTAAAGCAGCCACATCTAAAGTAAAAATTGCTATGATGGTTGCCAAACTTCGACTCGGAGACGGCACTTGAAGAAGAAGAATATGCTGCTCATAGCATGGGTTAGTGTAACTGAATATTACCAAAGGAACTTTTTGTTTTCCAATGACTAAAATGTTTTGATAATGCAACCAAAATGGGGTTTGATAAAGTTCAGATCATTTTGTAGCTTACTAAGGACTATTTGGCACTCTTCTACTGATTTGTGAAGTTCAGATATCAACCGCTCCAAATTATTCAGTGCAGCGTTACCTAAATGTTGACATTGAACTGCGTAACTAGTGGGCAAAAGGGTTTGTTTCTATATATTTGAAGAAAAAAGTAAACTTGGAAATTCAAGTTCTATTTCATGCAAATAAGCTTAAAACTAGGAGAAATGCATTTTTTGAATATTACTAATAACCGCTGGTAAATTTTAATAAACCTTAATCTATGCAAAAATGCTTAAAATCTGATCTTTACTTATGAGCAAATAATATTGTGCCAAGCGGGCTGTGTTAAGTATTAATTAGTGTAGAACTACTGCCGGTCTTTTGAAAAAGAATTGTTATTAGGAAGAAACATTGATGTGGGAGATACTTCTCAAGGTATTAGCATACTGAAAATGCAAAACGGTTTTTGAAATAATACATAGCAGCTGATAAGGTTTGAGACCTCAGACCAAACATCCAACTAACTGTTTTAGTACCCAGAAACAGTAAACTGGAAAGGTGTATAATTTAGGGTAAGTACCTGTGGTGTTGGTCTCAGAACCTGTTCAGGTTCTGGTTGTTCCTCTTCCTCAGCCTCAGTTTGTTGGTAGGCGTTCTGGAAAAGTGTCACTGCAGGTTTCGCCGTTGGAGGAGGAGGTCTCCTGATTGGCTGGATAGGAGCAGTGGGGTAATTCGCAGGGCCATTTTCCGTTTCGTTACTTTCTTTAAAAAACAAGAAAAACAATAGATGGATTATGCAGTGGTAAAAAGAGTGGCGAGATGATGGTCCCAGGTTTGAGTCCTGGTGCTTTATAAATAGGGTCCCATATACTGGATTACAAAGCAAGGCCTGACAAAATTACGAAAGTAAGATGGACATTTGGGTGTGTAAATCTGATCACCTTCAATGTTCTTCAATTATTTAGTGGACTCAATTTTTGTAGTTTCAAAAATGGTGGATGCGTATTATATTTTTAGCCACATGCACCATTTCTCAAACTTTGACTTCTGGCACCTCTTCAGTCTTCACAGGCGTCAATTTGAAACCAATATCTTGGAAATTTTACATTCGAAGTCAATAATTTCAATACTGCTTTGTTAACATCAAGAATAACGTGTTTATCCGAATCTAAAATGATATTCAGTTTAACCCAAATATTAACCAATTCGAGCTCACGTCGAAATCAAGACCGTGCCATGTTAAATCAATACAGTTTTTGTTTTATAATCCGCCGATATTTGCATAAAAACTATTGCTAGTCGAAAGTTATAATTAATTCAAAATATCCAATGAATTTAGGAGAAGGTTTAACGAGAACTTTAGCATACATTTTTCCTGAGACAGTAATAATTGACAGTGCCTAATTATCGCAAGAAAAGCATGATTTGTATGAGGCACATTTCAGTAATGAGTATTTCTGCTGCATACAAGTTAGCAAAAAATCAGTTCGAAAGGAACAGTTATGAATTTTTATGACTGGGAAACATATGTTCCCGAATTAATAATTTTTAATACGAAATCGATACGGTAGCATCATTTTCTAATATTTTATTTAAAATTTGCAGAGGAAGCCATATAGTCTAGACACTAATCATGTAATATCAATATATCTGGAATTTCTACAACCTTTCATTACATTTCTGTAAAACTCAACTTACCCGGAAAAATTTGACACTTCTAACAACAACTGAAATTTCTTCATTTTGTATGATATCGATTTTTATCCCATTAAATCCATATTACACCGGTGTAAGTGCAATTATCGGTTGCTATAACTACACAATTCAGTTTGACAACTACGTTCGAAATTGATTTCAAAATGTCACGTTTCGGCAAAGAGAATCTTCGACGTATGAATGCCCTTATCAAAGAAAAAAATCCTAAAAACAACCCAAAGTCATAAGTAAGCTGAGTTAAAAGTCTGTTTTCAAAAAATTTTCCGGCAAATATCCCTCGGACATTGACAAATGCCTTATAATTTTCTGATAAAATTCTCAAGCTCATTACTTGGTTACGAGTTTTCGACATTCATAAAATTTTCTCGTCTCTTTTCAATATCCTAGGGACATTATTTCTGATAATAGGGAGTTTTGGGCCGCCAAAAATAACGCATTTCGTGGCTGTCGTTATTCTTAGCATACACAGTAATAACAAATACGTAAATGATTTCCAATAACGATTATTATTATATGAAGGTCCGTTATTTACAGCGAATAAGGATAACACTTGTGCCGTTATTTTTGACAGAGAACGTTTTGCTTGAGACAGATGATTGTACATTTCTATATTTCGAAGTTCTACCTTCCACGCTCCCAATATTTAACAATTTAACGTAACCTCAAATTCCAAATGTTTGTATGTTAGTCTTGAGGAAAAAGAATAACGAATGTGTAGTTCAACGCTTTAAAGGTTATACCCGAACACAACAATTAAAACGTCAGATAATGAAAAATTTGGATATTTTTAGTGGTCCTAAAAGTAATTCTTGTCTTGCAGTAGTTAGCACTCTCATAAATAACGTTAACAAGGTTTTTCGTTATTTTCGACATTATCTTAAGTGGTCCAAAAACTCTCTATTGTCCAAATTAACTATAATTCCGAAGGTTCACCGTAACCTATGCCATAGGATACTATAGACCACCTTTGGGCTTATGAAAGTTTTAGATCAGTAGGTACGCTATAAGCGAGGCTGTAATCTACGCTTTGGTAAAAATTTACGAAAATCGTCAGAACTTTTTTTCTTTGTTCAGGCTTTAATCTTAATATTTAAATGTACGTACCTTGTTCTTGCTCTTGTTCTTCTTCTTTGGGAGCATTGGGATCGCATGGATTTCCTGACACGTAGGTAAACTCTCGTTTGTTGCCATCTGGGTCGACGTAGCCATATTTCCCGCGTACTACACAATCAGTTCCTGTGAACAACATCAAAATTTCGATTTAACTGGGTAGATCAAGAAATATTATGTTCCAATAGAGCCCTTGCATCCGAAATAATACAGTTTAAAGTATCCATAGTGATATATTAAGCGTTAAAAAATAGAAGTTCACAAACTGAAAGATGCCCACTGGCTGAATATGAAGCAGAGACGTTACATACATGCGTCAAATTTGTTCCATAAAATTACCTTCTTTCAAACTCCCCCTTATCTTTTTAAAAAAATTAAGTTCCGAACTGATGTCCACAATCTAAACTTACGTTTCCGTGGTTATATTTCTCCTCCCGCCCATAGCACAACATTTTTCCAAAGATCTTTTAGCTATAACATTTGCAAGATATACAATAATATTCCAGAGTTTTTCAAATTATATCATCCAAACCAGTTCAAATTAGAATTCAAAAAATACATAAAGCAAACAAGTGATCTTTAAGACATAATTTTTATAAATTTCTTCACCCTTCACTTACTAATTACCAAAAACGCAATATTTTCATTCCAACATGTTCTTTTCTTGTAGTTATCTAATTTGGCTTTATCAGGCAATTATGAATTTGTTTTTTCTATTCACAGGGCTGGACTAGATCATTCTAAGAATGTTTCCAGTCCTTTTTGCAGCACATTTATGTAATAATTAAGCAGATATCGTTGATATGATATGTATGTTGCTGTAAATAAATAGATTATTTATTAAAAAAAAAAAAAAAAAAAAAAAAAAAAAAAAAAAAAAAAAAAAAAAAAAAAAAAAAAAAAAAATTTTTTAAGTTGCATTTGAGACGTTGAAAATCAAAATGGAAGGTTGTTGTAAATGTCTTCTTTCTTTCTTTCTTTATTTTATCCTTATGGATTCTGCGCGTTAGCACAATCAACCAAAACATTTTTTTATCCTTATGGATTCTGCGCGTTAGCACAATCAACCAAAACATTGGGGGTGCAGACTAGCTCGCGTCCGTAGCAGGAAGCTACACGTGCACCCTGGGTAACGCTAAATGAGCTAGAGCGAACCTGGCAACCAGACTCTTTTTTTTTGAGATTTCCTGGTTAAAACATGACGAACATAAGTGCTAAAAACTTACAGACTAGAAATATCGGTAGTTTTATTCGTATTTGTCAGCTAAATGTGGAGAGCATAAGCAGAGCTAAAAGCGAATGCATCTCCAAACTACTTTTGGACAATAAGGTTGATGTCATAGCGATCCAAGAAACTCACGCCGACAGTGAGGAATCACTCACCAGACGGGGACACATTTCTGGTTATACATTACTGGGAGCCACTTACCACCATACTTACGGCGTAGCCTCTTATATTCGTAACAATATTGACAATGCCCAACTCATTTCCAATGACACAAATAACAACATACACAGCGTAATAGTAAAAGTGGGAGAAGTCACAATTGTAAACGTATATAAGCCACCGGCAGCGGAGTGGCCTGAACAGCCACTTCCAGTACAACAGCATCCGGCTATATATATTGGAGACTTTAACAGCCACCACCAACGGTGGAGATACCCCGACTGTGACGAAAATGGCACAAGGTTGGCTGACTGGGCTGATCATAATGATATCTTTCTTGTATTTGATGCCAAAGATAAAGGCACTTTCAAATCAGCAGCCTGGAACTCAGAAAGTAACCCTGATTTGTGCTTTGTGAGCTGCAACCGGAAAGGGATCCCTATACCAGCTAACAGAAAAGTCGCAGAGGCCTTCCCACACAGCCAACACAGGCCAGTTTTCTTAGAGGTGGGAATCCAAATACCCCTAATACGATCCATCCCTCGGCCTCGATGGAATCTTGCAAAGGCGGACTGGTGTAACTACTCACGGGAGCTGGACCGGCTGGTACAGTGGATACCGCCAACATCAAACAATTACAAACGTTTCGTTGGAGCAGTGATGAGCGCTGCAAAAAGGACCATTCCTAGGGGATACAGGAAGGAATATATCCCTGGATGGGATGAGCGGTGCGAACTCCTATACGGCGACTTTCAGGAAACCAACAATCCAGATATTGCCGACGAACTCATCTCTGCCCTGGACAGCTCACGAAGACGTAAGTGGGAGGAGACTACGTCGGAAATGAACTTCCAACACTCAAGTCGAAAGGCCTGGAGCCTTCTTAGAAAACTAGGCTCAAGCACGCCATCCACACGGGCACCGTCGGAAGTAACTCCAGACAAGATTGCTGCGCATATTGTAGAAACGTCAAGAGCACCTTCTGATAGAGAGCATACAAAACGCGTGAAGAAGGGATTGACTTTACTGAGGAGGAACGCTCCTACCCAAACAACGTTTTCCCGACCCTTCTCGATCGAAGACATTAATAATGCCATATCAGATGTTAGGCCTGGAAGGGCTCCTGGTTTCGACGGCGTCCTGCCGGAATTTCTCATTCACGCAGGTCAGCAAACAAGAGTGTGGCTATCTCTCTTCTTCACGAACCTCCTTAATACGGGAAACCTCCCACGGGAATTCAAAAGAACGAAGGTCATATCAATATTAAAGCCCGGTAAACCGAACGATCAACCCGCCAGCTACAGACCTATAGCCTTGCTCAGTTGCGCCTATAAATTACTAGAAAGAGCCGTCTACAACCGATTGAGCGCGACTATCTTAGACCGGGTCCCGATAACCCAGGCTGGTTTCAGACCGGGTCGCAGTTGTTGTGATCAAGTACTGTCCCTCACAACGCATATAGAGGCAGGCTACCAGCAGAACATGAAGACGGGAGTGGCGTTTGTTGACCTCACTGCCGCATACGATACGGTCTGAAGGGAGGGTCTCCTATATAAGTTGCTGCAGGTGATTCCCTGTCAGACCACTACAAGACTCATAAACAACATGTTATGCGACAGAAAGTTCCAAGTAATCCTAAACGAGAAAGCAAGCAGGCAGCGCAAATTGAACAACGGACTTCCACAAGGCTCAGTACTGGCCCCCTTACTTTTCAATCTATATATATCTGACATGCCAGAAACAGTCAGTTACAAGTTCTGCTATGCGGACGATATAGCCATAGCTTTTTCCGATAAGAGCTTCAAGAACGTTGAGCATACTCTTTCTAACGACTTGTTAGCTCTAAACAACTACTTCAAGAAATGGAGACTAGTACCGAGCCCCAACAAAACCGAAGTTTCCTGCTTCCACCTGAATAACAAACTAGCTAAATATGAACTGCAGGTACTTTTTGCAGGCGAACCCCTGAAGCATAACTGTTTCCCAAAATATCTTGGAGTAACGTTAGATCGCACCCTCTGCTATAAGAAACATCTCGCAAACACTGCAGGAAAACTCAGAACACGCAACAACATTATCCAAAAGCTGTGTGGAACGACGTGGGGTACCACTGCTCCTACTCTACGAACCAGTGCACTAGCTCTTGTCTATTCGTGTGCTGAGTACTGTGCGCCTGTCTGGATTAACAGCCATCATACCAGGCTAATTGACGTCCAACTAAATCACACAATGAGACTTATTACAGGCGCAGTTAAGACAACCCCAACTCAATGGCTGCCTGTACTCTCTGGAATAGCCCCACCGCAGCTGCGAAGGACTGACGCCCTTCTAAGGGAGTATAACAAGATTACGGCCAACAACAAACTGCCCATCCACCGAGCAATACCCCCGTTGCAGATAAACAGACTCAAATCCCGACAACCACCAATAAGAGATGCAGAAGGGCTAAAAACCAATAACTTCGACTCCTTAAACCAATGGCGCTCCCAGTGGGAAGGTTTTGCGGAACACCACTCGCGATGCGCATTTATGGGGGCAGCCTTACTTCCAGGATCAGAACTACCCCGGAAAGAGTGGGTAAAACTTAATAGAGTCCGAACAGGCCACGGCAGATGTGCCGACTCCCTTTACAAGTGGGGCTATGTGCAATCTCCCTTATGTGACTGTGGCGCGGCCCGCCAAACTATAAACCATATTACGAGCGAATGTGAACTGCGTGCGTTTCAGGGATCGCGAGAAGAGTTCTTCACAGCCACACCGTTGGCGCTGAAGTGGTTGAAAGAACTTGACATCAACCTGTAAATACCAAAGACTATGTATCTTAGTTTGTAGCTGTATATATTTTATTTTAGTATAGGTTATAATAGTTTTACTTTTAATCTATATTTACTATTGTCATGTTTTTGAGCCATACGATAAATAAATAACCAAAACATTACGGAGACTGCAACGTACTCTGGCTCTTGGCCATCTTTACAGCCCAAAGTTGCCCAAATATATCGTCTCACTTAGGTATATGCTTCTTATTCAAAACTCGAAAATATCATCATAATTATGCAAAAAGATGAATATCACGTATTACACTGTATATCGACGGTTTAAGAATTTATACCAAAGCTCAGATTAACAAAGACTAGAAACTGAAAATACTGAAATGCACGTGTTATAACGGTCCTAACCTAAAATTGACGCGGCTGGCTGAATACCGCCATTAGTCTCTGATGTAAATATCGTAATTTTTCAGGTGGACAATTATAGCTAGAAGTGGTACGTTATCAAACTAATAATCATTCTACAATTATTATCGATATCGTACTGCCCACTGACGTACTGTCTAATGACGTCAGCATCCGTTTTCAGTCAGGTGAAAAAACAATAAATTATGATTACAAAATTTCTTTAATTGGAAAGCAGCAAGTGTTTAAGTTTTGTTCTAGTCAGCCCTTAAATGCTTTTTTATTTCGACTAAATATACCCGTAATCCAAATTTATCACCACTACAATTACCCTATTGAGCAAATCAATAAATATATCAATGTAATCAAATTATGATAAAAAGATACTTCAACTGAAGAGCAACAAGGGTATAGCCTCTGAATACGTTTTTCTTGCCTCTAAACATACTCTTTGTTCAAATGTATGACCACTACAAGGGCCTTACTGAGCAAATCAATCAAGATATCAACGTAATTGGAAAACATTTAGGCAAACACCTTGCTAAGAAGGCAAATATGACTTTCTTGTGTACCTACCACCACAAGTTTCCAAAATAGCTATTTAACTATTCTGATAAAGATATTTAAAGTTGCGCACAAGTCACCACTATACTTTATGTGGCAGTAATTTTGTTATATATTGAGTGGAAAACAGTAAATAGTAGGATAAGAGAAGTCGACATGCTGATGCTGAACGGAAATTAGCGAGAAAAGTGTTTTGTTTCCTGATCTAGCATTGAAGTCACCGACGATAAATTTGGATTCACAATAAACAAGATTAAAACCTATTCCCCTGTCCACCATTTTCTGGCAGGGATTAATTTATATTAATTTTAACTCATACCTGACCTTTCTTTCATTGAAATGGATAAGTTATTTTCACCAAGAATAAATATGTTAATAAAGGATTAGGGCCGGTTTTACCGGTGCCTGCTAAGTGTCAGATAGCCTGTCAGATAACGCCATATAAATAATTACAGGGTTGGGATAAAGTATGGAACCAAGCAAATAACATTGGAACGGAAAGAGTGATATTGCTGAAAATTTGCAGGCAAGTGTAGTGACGTCTAGTGCATCCGAAGACATTATGTTAGCTATTAATGTACTTCCGGTTTAACCGGAAGTACCGTCAACTTTTTTAATTTAAATGGGACACCCTGTATATTTTTGCAGATTTTAATTTATCTTTTTTTTCCGAATACGTCCATAGTGGGTTTGGCATTAGTTTCTGTGAAAACGGGAAAGATAAAGCTTCTTTATCATTTCAGGTGTTTAAAGTACCGGTCATTCAAAGTCGGTTTTGGCGATCGCGTGAGAACTCACAAAGAAGTGTGTCAACTTTTAATGATTTACGTCCCGACAGGGGTCCTATAACACGTTTGACGGTGACTAAAAAAAAATACAAAAAAATTACCTCAAACGGGAAGACCGCAGACCGCCACGGACGAATTTGTGAGACAATTTTTTTAAGAAACAAATACTAAACTCACTATGGACGTATTCGGGAAAAAAAGATGAATTAAAATCTGCAAAAATATACAGGGTGTCCCATTTAAATTAAAAAAGTTGACGGTACTCCGGTTAAACCGGAAGTACATTAATAGCTAACATAATGTCTTCGGATGCATTAGACGTCACTACACTTGCCTGCAAATTTTTAGCAATATCACTCTTTTCGTTCCAAAGTTATTTGCTTGGTTCGATACTTTATCCCAACCCTGTATATGGGCCTATCAGGCAGATAGGCTATATGACACTTATCAGGGACTGGTGAAACCGGCCCTTAGTATAATAAAATATTCGCATACCCATACCTATTGCTACATAAATTTAATGTTTTTTCAGTCTCATTGTATTACAAAAATCTCTATTCACTATCATCGCAGTAGTTGTTATCGCACTACTAGAATTTAAGCGGCATGACCAATATTAGAGTTCGTATGTTCAGGTAGGTACAATTAATATTTCTTGACAATGCTATCCTTAACAAAATTTGATTTTACCTCTGGTTTCTTCTTTGAAGCTACCGTCTGCGGCTTCGTATCCAAAAGTGAATGACCCATCGTCATTAACTTTGCTGTAATTTCTGATGGTTTGAACTGGAGGCTTGCTCTCTTTGGTCCTAGCTACTTCATTCGTACCCTTGCTGTGACCGCGATGTATCAGATTGTCTTCTCTTCGGGAAGAAGCAGATGATGGTTGGCCGTACAGGCCATTGTATCTGAAAAATAAATGGTTGTCATTTAGGATTCACCAATATTGCACGAAATTTTCTGGAAATTCGGTTGAGTTGTTCTAACTAGACGGTGACAAAAATCTCATATTAGAGGAAAGCCTGATGTAGCTAGAAAGAGAGATTTATAGCTAGATATTCAAATAAACAGTCCTACGTATTTAAGGATGCTGAACCTGAATATGAACTTAAAAAGAAAATCATGTTTGAGAGAAGAATTTGGAACATTTCTTGAATTTGGTGAAAGTAATATTAAGCTCCAAGAAAAAGTCGTAGATTCTTAGGGAATGCTCTGGGGTGTAGAAGGACCCCAATATTCCACTAAACTAGCAAAAACTAGAACCAATGTTTATGTGTCATTTATAGCGATTACTAGCTAGACAGTAATAGCGAAACTGTCTCTACGTCTCTTCGTGATACCTAATTCTAAAGCATTCAGAAGAAGTAGAATACAGGCACGTATCCAGAATTTGGTTTTTTTTTGGGGGGGGGGGGGAGCAGATTAATGTTGGCAATTTTGCTCTCGTCGTGAGGGGGGTATGTTTTTCTATACAGCATTATATAACGTTTCCGGACCCCCTAACTCCCCCCTCTGAATTCCAGCCCGAGTAGCAAAACTACGCGTATATCAAATGGAACAGGATTTTTGCATTAATGTGTAAACTATATATAGCTGTTCAAACCAAACTACCATGAATCAGGAAAAATCTCATACCCCAAAAAGCAACAAAATAATTTACACATATATATGTACAGGGTGTCCAGTTATAGTGGGTAATTCTTCGATATCTCGCAAAGTACGCCTGACAGAAGAAAATGTCAAATACAAAAGTTATTTGGTTACTTAAGACGCATATTCTAAAAATATTTTGAAATATACAGGGTGTTGCGGGAAAATATGATAGTGACCAACTTAATTTTTTTATATAGACTTATAACTTTTTTTTAAATTCATTTAGCTTCCATCATTGATCTCTATTTAACCCTAAAATATTTCTGAGATAGGCAGGATTTGCAAGGTCGCAAGTGATACGTCCAAATTGATATATTCCTTTAACTTTTCTTGATAATATTATACAGCGAGTTACTTGAATATTAAGTGGATATTAGTTTGGATGTTACCAGCAATTTGTATCTACAGGGTGTTTTTGGCAGAATTGGTAACCCGCTGTATACTATTATTGAGAAAAGTTAAAGGAATATATCAATTTGGACGTATTACTTGCGACCTTGCAAATCCGGAAATTAATAGAAAATAAATTATAACTTGGCAATGTCGCAACCGATCCCAAAAATATTTTAGGGTTGAATAGAGATTAATGATGGAAGCTCGAACAACTTAAGAAAAAGTTATAGTTCTATATAAAAAATCAAGTTTGTCACTATCCTACTTTCCCGCAACACCCTGTATATTTTAAAATATTTTTAGAATATACGCCTTAAGTAACCAAATAACTTTTGTATTCAACATTTTCTTCTATCAGGTATACCTTGCGAGATATCGAAGAATTACACACTAACTGGACACCCTGTATGTATAGTATAATTAAGAAATAGCTAAATTTACAGCTACAAAATCTACCTGTCTGCTGAAGATACCAAGACCACTTGTGGTTGCTGGCCTTCTTCTTCTTGTGGTTCTGCCGCATAGTAGTTGATAGTATCTTGTGGTTCTGCTTCATCTTCTTGCGGCTGTTGTACCCTTATCCTTCTAGCGTCTGTGTTACTTAAAAGTAGCGCTGCTAGCAGAGGCAATATCTGAAAATAAGGAGAGTTATTGAGTAACAAGAGTTAAAAAAAAGTATATCGAAGAGCGAAACTAGGCTCCTAATCTGAGAGGGACGAAGTTAGGATGTAGTAGTGTAGCCAGATTGTCTGGAAGCAATTGTCATACAAATTGATAAACATTGTTTTCGGATGAGGATCCAGGATTTAGACGGGAACGCAGTTTTTCTGATGAGCAAAGCAAAGCATTGCCATCACTGCATTAACAAATAAGAGAAGGTAATTTTCCTCCAACGGTATAGTGACTGACGGAATGTTAGTGAAACCACAAAAGGTTACTCGTATGGTAAGGATGCATAAACTGTATAGTTTATAAAAGTTTACACAGTGGCATAGAGTAATATTCAAAACATGGCTAATTTCCCCCTTTAAGCATAACCTGGTCTAATTCTAATCTGAAATTTCAATAGTTGCTGACCACTACTATGCATTTAAGAGATCACTAATAATTTTTAGGAATATCCCATATCTTTTATTAGATACAGTTAAACATCTGTTGCTTTGTGAATCAGCCTACATTGATTTCATTTAAATGAATCATATCATCAATTTATTCCATAAACTTGTTTTTATAACTAAGTATCTGCATCATTGGCTTATTGTTGATTTTTTTCTTTCGAGATAACAGTATTTATCGTTGAATAATAATTTCTATGTAAAATACTTGTAATGACTAAGCTGTACAATTATTGACGTGATTAAGGTATTAATATAAAAACTATATGGTTAGCAGAAAGTTGCTATTTCAGGGAAAATATGACTTCATGTAGTAACATACTGTGGTAGACGACTGGCATATAGACCTACAGATATTAATGAATGATTTGATTCTTTATGAGTTTTATGACGGTAATATCTTAAAACGTCTCAAAATTGACGTTTTTCATGGATATAGATTGCACCTTTCGCCTATTGGTGAATAAAGTACGAAATAATTATTTGCATTTTTTAAATTTGAGTTATATCCATATTCTAGAGCTTAGTTATCAGGATCAAACAACTAACCACAAATAAACCTGGAGCAAGGTACGGCCCACTTTGAGAAAGCTCATGTCTAATTTCGGGCTTCACAAACGTTTACAATATTAACTATATTTTGGTCTTCGAAAGTTTGTCGCCATGTTTGTGGAAGACCCTTGATATGGTGCTTCATTAGAGTTATACAACGAAATAAAATAAAACAAGGTAAAACCACAGAAATAACATCTCTAGAGGGAATGTAAACAACAAAATGCCCAGGACGCTGACCAGCCAAGATGACAGCTTGAGGGCATTACCAGTGGCGTACGACTTGGTAAAATTGGATGTTCATTAATAGATTCAATTATTACTGTGATGTTAGAAACTGAACAATAAGCTGTATTAGTATTTAGCTATACTTAGAGAGTTACTCTTATTACAATTTGACTGTAACGGTTGATAATCTATTATTACCATGGAGTGTTTTTCAAAACATATCTAACAGTGTTTTGAAAGGTAGCTTTTTGGAAAGGCTGCACCGTGTCTTTGCTTAAGCAATAAAATATAATAATTGCATTAGGTAGTATCCAGTTCTATAAAATCTGCATAGATAGATTTTCTGTAAGTAAATGTGGCATACATTTTTGCATTTCACGTCCTCAAATAGTTTAAAAAATGGAATTTGGAAAACTCATGTTGATTGACATGAATGTAATGCGTGTACTTACCACCTGGTAAAGAAACTGTATAAGGGCGATAGGTAAAAACAATAAATAGTATAGAATACAGATATGTATGTATTTAATCACATGCAGTAATAAGAACGGACAACAATATTGATAAAAAATAAACTAGTTCAGCGGTAACAGGTACAATAATATTTAAGCAACATGGAAGTCATTGAAAACTAAACAGTTTACTTTTATTATTTTTTTTGAAACTACAACGACACAGCCGCAGTATCAGAGGCATCGTTATTAAAAAGAGTGGAAGATTCAAAGTAAAACATCTAACAAACAAGGTAGTATAGTGAAGCGACATCGTTAACATGAAGGTATTACTTATACGCTAGGTCTTTATTTCACAGGTGAATGGCCGGCCTTTAGGAGTACAACAAATTTTTGAGTTCTACAACCCCCCAATCACCTCAATTTAACATTTCAGCTGTAATGCATCAAGCCACTTGTTTCTCATCACTATATTCGGAGGAAACCTACACAGATGCACATAATATACATTAAACAACCATTATTATTCCTGAAACAGGAGTGAAGTTCTCAGTTATCCCTATATTTTACGCTACTGAAAAACAAAACAAAACCTATACCAACCTATGATAAGTGGTGTTCACCGATTCGTCGCTATTGCAGCAAACTATGCACTTTTTATTTCGTTCCATCATGCAATTATGATAATATTGTTCATAAATAATTTAATTCACACCACAAATAGTCACAAAGTCACTCAAATATACACTACAACAACAAAAATATCAACATATGCAATAACCACAACTGCAATGACAGCCACATGACAGCTTGAGGGACGCCGATTGTAGGTTGTCAGATTTACGACATAGAAGTTATTGCGACATTCCGCTATGAAATTTACCATTTTTGAGATTTCGTTAAATCAATAAAAATTATCTTCACGTAAATCAGTTACATTGCAAATATATTGGAATGTATAGTTAAATACCCAGTTAAATACTTTGAGGAACATGTGTTCAAACTGCGGAAACTGCCAGATTTTGTAGAAACTGGAAGGTCCTTAAGCGGACGAAGAAGAGTGCCAATAGCGCTATAGATGTTGGCTGGCCAATATTCAAATTAGGCTCCCTCTAGAGATGTTAACTCTGTGCTTTTAACTACTGGTTTTATTAGAGAATTCAGTGCAACACCGTTATTGTATGAATTCGATTTTGGACATATGGCTACCTTTAGCTGCCTTACCGCTACTTTTCGTAATTATTTAGCATTGCATGTACGTATTTGGTATTTATTAAGGTGGTACCTCATTCACCTTCAGTGTCGCAAAGTCCGACCTGACTTGATTAAATAAATTGCACCGTATTCATCATGCAAATTGAGAAGTGGTAATAATGAGTATTAAATAATTGAACGCATTGAGAACCTGTACGTATATGTAATTCGCATGTATATGCAGGTACTGTATTGAGGCCATGAACGTTTCGCAATACCTACGACTGAGTTACATCATCAAAGGTCACTAGTTCGAAATCACTTTAACTCAAACAATGCGGTTGGTTTAATAGCCTAAATTCTCACGAACAGCACACTTCTTTCTTCAAATGCGTGTGTTGTCTTTAAATACATTAGTACGAATTTCATAATTTACGCAAATGGGAACATTTGCTCATTTGCATACTAATGGAAAACGTTGTTCTTGTAGATTTAATTTTCTGCAACTACTGTGCTTTCCAAACCTAATAGCTTCAGATTTCTTTGAGTTACTTAGAATAATAATTACAACAATTTTGAACATAGTTTGATATATTTGATCGTCAAAGTTTTATATCTGGACGACGAATGGGTTCGATTCTCGTTGGAGGCGGAAATTTATTTCTGGTTTTTTCAATCAAAAATAAATATCCATAAAAAAGCTCAGTGAAGAATCCCCACCTGAGCTTTCACTGTTGGCTTCTAATTAACAGTGTTGTTCCTAAGTGGCGCCGGGAAACAGTAACAAAGCCTACACAGAATACGAGGCTAACGACCAAAGCAGTCGATGCCCATGACACAAAAGTAAGTAATTTCCGAAGTAGGTTTTTGCACAGTATCTGAACACAAACTCATACTTATTGTCTCACCATGTCAGGATTTTGATATATTTGAGCTTATGAACACAAGAAATTACTGTTTTGTTTAAATTTCATGTTAGGTATGGGCCGTATACCTCATACCCTTTTTGTATCAATTTTTGTACCTATTAAGTCGTCTGGTGGATAAAAGCATGAAAAATATAAACGTAGGTTTTTGACGTAACTGATTAAGAATTCGAAGTCAAATTCGCAATAGTTGGTTCTGTGTAATCCTGAGTAATGCCTTTCTCAGTACCCTCTCAAGGTTAAGTTATTCCTTATACCCTACGAAAGTAATAGATACAGTTTAAAAAAAAATAAAAAACACCATTTCAAAGAACATGGCCTAAAAAGTTAAAAATAAATTAAAAACTTCAATAACGAACGAAAAATACTAGTATTATTTTGAAAAAATCATCGGGTGGTCGATTTACAAAAAGCTAACGCTTTTTTTCACAACCAATTAGTATTTTTGTTCATCACTGTTTTAAGCTTATTTTGAAAAATGTGCTTAACTTTTTAGTCCGATGTTCTTTAAAAGCGTGTTTTTTAGTTTTTTTTAAACTTGTAGTGAGCAACAGGTCACTGTCAAAATCGATACCGAATTTTGAAATAGCCAAAGTGATCAAGACGTCTAGTGTTGGAATTTAGAACCCAATGGTGTGTGTGTGTGTCCGTGATAACCAGATTCTTTTAGCATGCATGTGTACCAACTCAGAGAGAATGAAATCAAAACACATAAATGTTATGATATGGTCTTTTTTATTATTTGTTTCTTAACATTTGTTTTGTATTTATTAATCATGAGTGCTGAGTGTTTATGGTATGGTTTTATTACTTGATTCTTGTATTTATCAAATCATGAGTGCTTTGTATTTCATATATTTTACTGGTGAAGTATTTATATTGATATGTTGAAATATACGATTCAAAAATGTCTTAATAATAGTGGTAAACTGGCTCCTGTTATTGATATTGTATAATAAAGAAATGGTCATAAACATTCACAGTCTAAATAATAATAATAATAATACATGGTGGGCTAGGTCTCTTTTCAACGTCAGGGAGAGAAATATGGATAGGATGTGGAAAAATGTAAAATATCAGCATATATAAATAAATAAATATAACCAACCATATAAAGGAGATAATTGGAATAGGTCCAACCTGGGTTATTGCCAGGCTATCGACTTTCCGTAAATAAATATCATATATAAATAAAGAGAAATCAGTAAGGATTTAAATAAATACACCTAAACACCACCAAGCTGCAAGCTCCAGAACATAATACCTAGAGTAGACGGAAATCAGAGACCCAACGCCATATAGTATTGTCTCAAAAGCAGAATGTTATAGTATACCTTGTGAAACACTTCAAATATTGTAGCCAGACCACATTAGTTAATAATACAAACTCAAAAGACAACATACCCGCAAATATTCGTGAAAAAGATTCAAAAACCCCTTTGTTGAAATTTTGGTCTCCAGCTTGTTACGTTTTTTAAAAACAATCCCCCCTCGTAATAAATAAACAAACTATGTAGAACAGTAGCTTTGAGTTCTAGAATGAAAATTAATATGGAACTATTTGCTCTATGAAAAGTCACTCATGATCTGACAAATAGCAAAGTATCTGAACAAAATATGATGTAGTAATAATCAAATACATTACTTATCTGAACTTCATCGACTAATTACACTCATACTCAGACCTTACAATTTTTTATAAATCATCCGTCGATGCCGTCAATGTCCATCTTCAGTCACGTGACAGCTAAAGGTGCGTTCTAACGTCTGGCAGCCAGGTGCGCGTTGCGGATCACCACAAACTATATTTATTTTCAATTTTTTACTTAACTTCATCATTAAAGCGTGTTTTTTATTGTTTGAATTACATTTATTGATAACATGATAATAATAACTAAGGTTATCAATTGTTTTTATCAATATTCGTATCATCATTACCATTACCGCATAAACGATAATAAAAACTGTTTTAATATTTTTTATAATAATGTCTTGGCACAGTTACAAATTCTAGCAAACTTACACCTGGTACTTGTTCTTGCATTCCCAACTGTAAAGTATAACATAAATCATTTCGAAAATGCAGTGGTAACGGTACCAGGTCAACATTCTCAATGTCACAATATCGAGATTCTGCCTTATGTAATTATAATTATACTAAATATACTTATAAACGGTTCAATGGCAACTTACGCCAAGAAAAATACTGTTGAACTTTTTCCTAATGACCCACTCTTGAATACAAAGTAGATACTTGGGTATATACGAGGGCCACTAGGAAACATATATAAAGAGATGCAAACAAAGGCATTAAAAGACAAAACTTAGAAGTAAAATTTATTACACTTATTGCATTTTTAGATAGATCGTTAGATATACAGAAGTAGCCACACACGGTGGTGCGGTGGTTTAAATAATTGTCATTGAAATAGGATGACTGAGTCCATTAATGAAACATGGTCGGTTAAACCCACATATGTTGCTCATACGAATAGCAGAAGAAGCCATATTCAGGTTCTGTAAGGAACATGGAGAAGACGTAGCAATGACAGTGAGGCCAGATTGACCCTTTTTGTCGGCACTAAAAGCCCTTATGGCCTCCTAGAGAACTCCTTGTGGAATCTACCAGATTCCCTGACGATTGTCAGTACTCCCGATCAGTCCACTGAGTATGATGATTCCTCTTCAAACCCAGATATTTGAATCCTAATGTTGTCACACAGAGCCAAGAGAGTGAAAAGAAGTTTTATCTTCTTCCCAACATGTGGGTAAAATGGGGTATTGTACCACTTTCATGCATGATAAATGTGTATTCAGTCAGCAATGACTTATGAAAACCCTCACCAAAAGTTTGAACGACTTTCTGCCTTCGTTCAAAAGCCACAACCTACGGCCCTTGTTGGGACTTTTTTACCTGCCTGTAGTAATCTCTTTATTACCGAGATCTCGCCAGTTCATTGTGGGCCTATTTATCCAGGGAACATTGACCTGGCACTCACTAATTCGTAGGGTGGGTTTAGGGCTGACAAAGGTGTGAGCTCATTCCTAGCAAGATCATCTGCCCACTCGTTACCCGAATTGAACCCACAGCACATCCCCTTTTGAGGGCCACCAGAAGATTTCTGGGTCATCTATACTACAGATCTTCTTGAACAAAAAGCATGTACATATTTACCCGACTCGCCAATGTGGGCAGGAACCCACAGCACATTCCTTTTCGAAGACCACCAGAAGATTCCTGGGTCATCTATACCTCACATCTTCTTGAACAGAAAGCATACAAATGTTTTGTTCAGTACACCTTTCAACTTCTACTGAGCCTACCACCATCATGACAATCTGTTTTTGCTTGAGAGACAGTCGTGCAGCTCCGTAGCTCAAAACTTATCTGCACTTCCTTGCTTTCCAGGGAGAAGCCTGCTGCTCAAGAGCCCGATTCCTTAGAGTCAGTGTCAGTGAAACATACTATCTCGGCTCTCATCCCGATATCTTTGTTGGGACTGATTAGTAAGGATCTGTTGTCTAGGCTTAAAGTATCTTTGGCCCTATACTCTTTCTACTATAAATAAAGATTTCAGGATATTGGCTGTCCACGAATTGCTCTTCCCGTTGCGCATTCTCCGGCAAGCCGACATTGTCTCCATTTTTATCCAAAGGTTTAGAATCAGAAAGCTCAAGAGTATCCTCAGGGCACATGGAAACTCCATTCTCCTCATTTGCCACTGTGCATGGAGGCATAGAGGTATGTTAGTATCCTGAAGCAGAAGGATAAATCAGCAGATCTATGTCGAAGTTGCAAAGTCTTATTAGAGTATTAGGACAAAAACAAGGCTCTCCATCTCTCTTGGGAGATACACCATGATATTTCCAGTGAGATATATGCGATTTTAGCTTGTGTCTCTCGTATTCACGAAATTCATGGGCCTAAGAGGCGGATTACCATTTGCTCTGACAGCATAGCAGCATTAAGATCATTGAGTACTTGTATAGGTTTATATCAAGGCTCGTTCTGCAATGAAGAAAGGTTTGGATCTTGGATAACATTTTGTCAAGACATCAAGTGTCACTGCAGAAGTTATGCTGGAGTCTGTGGTAATGAAATGGTGGACGCGCTCGTAAGGCAAGGATCGGAGAATAATTTCCTGGGTCCTTAGCCAGCTGTGTAGCTGGCAACAGGTACTTACCATGAGAATGGAAACAGAAGTGTAGTTGCCAAATCAGCATCTTATGAGATAGGGAGGGATCTTAGGACATCTCCGTCAATCTAGAGAACTTATCTTACGACCTCTGGCCAAGGTAGAGCGGTTTTGTCTCTCTCTAGACTGAAGCCGGCTAAGATTACTTGTCGGCTAGCTATCCGGCCATAACACCTTCAACTGTCACTTGTATAAGAATGCAGAGGGTTGAGGTTTTTTTTGGTCTTCTTTGCTCTTCACAAAATTATAGAGCGTGCATGTGGTGTCAATAATTGCCAGCTCATAATGAAGTTCACGGGTTATAGTACAATTTAGTACAATCTAATACAATCTAGTACATTTTATTACTTTCATTCAGTACATTTCAGAGACGCACTGCGGCAGCACTGAGGAAGAGTCCTCGGCGCACATTCTTTGTCGCTATGACGCCCTTGGGTGTATCTCAGTCAGACCTGAGGATATAGAGATGCCTAAAGCCATCCTTACCTTTGCGATAAGGGCTGGGGAACCATGTGCAGCTTGGTGTTTCCTTGCCAAGACGCACATGCGAAACCTGCAGGTTCTGCAGAGCAGGACATTGCGTACAATAACTAACGCCCCATGGTATGTTTCTAACGAAACCCTTCACAGGGACCTTGACATCCCTTACTTGAGGGATTACATTAAACAACAGGCGCAACGACGTTATAGCCAAGCGGAATCGCACAGCAACCCTCTGTTGCGCGAGTCAGTGGACTACACAGTCGAGCAAGTTCGCAAGCACACAAGGCCGCGGCTCGCACTGTGATCAAA
The DNA here is from genome assembly GCA_951848785.1 of Callosobruchus maculatus. NCBI lineage: Eukaryota > Metazoa > Arthropoda > Insecta > Coleoptera > Chrysomelidae > Callosobruchus > Callosobruchus maculatus. Next base: position 7,254,210 of record CATOUR010000083.1, read on the forward strand.
ATGAAATCGTGCAATTTTGGAAACAACTAAATTTTTGCCCTTTTAGATACCGAACCTCAAAATTAACCCTTTTGGTTAAACCCAAAAATTACCGAACTTAAATCGACTATGTCAATAAGCTATACCCTCCAACCGACACACTTCCTCCTCTTTGCTCTTCTCCTTCCTCTCTTTTTCTTTCCTTACTTCTCCATGACTTTGTCTGGTCTCTGGGTAGCCAGACCTGACAGACTGATCGACCAACACGACTGCAACTAAGAGCAAAGGTCCTCCGGACCGCTCTGACTAACAAGACGAATAGTATAGGGCTGGGGAGTTCCCCACACCTTTTCCAACTGTAGTTTCTAAAGCGTCAAATGATGATTCCAAACGGTCAAGTTAATTCTCTAACTCATCACTTGTCATTTCAAACTGTCAGGTGTAATTTGTATCTGTCAATTTGAATTTACAATTATTGACGAGTTGGAAAATTAACTTGACCGTTTTGAATTATCACTTGACGCTTTAGAAGCTTCAGATGGAAAAGGTATAGTGTAAGGAGAGTTGCGTAAGGGCCCACTTGTAGGTTTACAGGTACATTGGTAGTTCTGGTCACCAGAAAGCCTCTCTCCTTCTTTCACTCATTGATTCAGAGTATTAGAGCTTAGCATAGCTACGAGTTCCTATGATGAGTTGAGCTGTTGGGAAACTATAATAGATCTAACCAGGTGGCATTCGTGTTGGGTGCAAGCCAATGCTAACAAAGGCATCTACTCTAATCTCAACCACCTCGTATAAGAAGTGATGCCTTCCAGGTACAATATGAGTGGACACCGTCGATACATCAAGCTGTTCGTTCGCATACAAAACTCGATCCTACATAAACTGCTCTCACTTTCATCAGTCGCTGTTAACCTTTGCCGGCTCTCGAGCTTTAGCTACCCGCGCACGGTTTATTTATATATTTACCGATGAATGAATTGGCATCTCGCACAGATATGCCGCTCTGATATAATAGATTACCGCCGATTGTTAGGTCGAAGCCGGTCTCGAATCGCCTTGAGTCGCTCTTTCCTAGTACCCACTACACTGTTTTGGTGAATAATAATAGGGTACTAATGGTACTGCGCTGGCCAACGCCTTTCATTCTTCGCGGCCTTCACCTGGTACCGGTGATTCACATTATGCTCTTACAGTCACAGTGGCGTAGGCACTTTACTAAGCTTCAACGTCTGGTCACTGTAATATATAGAGGTACTGGTGGTACAGTCTTATTGAAGAAAATTGCTCCAGCTTCAATATAATCTCCATTCGTGGGGTGTACATGTATAAAGTCACAAAATATCGAACCTTGTTAGAACTGGGGCTAAGGGTCGTATTCACAGTCGATACTAAAGGGACCCTTAATAATTGAGGATCCCTTAAGCAAGGTTTTGTGTTACGAAAGCTTACTTGAGGGTCCCTTACGTAAGGCTCCCTTGAGTAATACTCAAGTAATGAAATGTCAACATCACGTTGACGTTGCAGTCAAGGCAATTTTGTTGTTTAATTTTGGAGTCCGGTGTGAGAGATGAGAGAAAACATCAAAATGTGTAGGCATACACATAACAAGTTGACTTATATTTGAAATATGACAACGTCGCCAAATGAATCTCGCCATATCGTAGATGTTGCCTAGGAAACAGATACACAAGGAAAAACACACTTCAGTGCCTCAAGTATCCTTTGATTTAAGGGCACCTTAAGTATTAGGTACTCTAGGGATGATTTTGAATACGGCCCTAAAACTAATGCATATCCACGTAAGCTTAAAAGTAGTTAATGCTTGGGTCCCACCAGGAAGTCTACTGCTGCTAAGCAGAGATTTCCTTGGTTTGCCGTTACCTTCGGGTACTAGATGGCGCACCGGCAGAATTCTTTCTGTCTGCTCGCACATGTTTCACATGTTTATTAAACATGGAAAAATTGATGCTCTCTATTTCCGTCAATCGACCTATGGCGCACTGATGATCGCTAATAAGCGTGAAACAGCTGTCTGCGTACTGGTGGATTGACGGAGGTATAGAGCAGCCCTCGATTGGGTAGTTGTTTATAAATATCCCATCTGAACAGCTACAAAATTGATCTTGCACTAATGCAAAAAGTCAGTACTGGAGGCACAGTACACAGGCACTAGGTTTAATAAAATCGGAGGAAATGAAGTTTGTCCGTCACTATCAATCGCTAATTGCTCTGTTTGCGATATAAGAAAAAAAGCAAAATTATTGGTAAGTTTTGTTGTACTTGTAAATTGTCTAATAAATTTGATCTAAAAACATATTGATTTCGATCATTGGAAAAAATGTGTGTAACATGTGCAAAAAGCGTAATATCAATAATTTTTTTGACAAAAAAATTTGAAGAAAGTTATCAAGCCCTACCACATAGTCTGTAGTTGAGGTCTCCACTGTAGAGTCCCATTTTGTTCAGGTGTCCCTTCAGGCCACTATGTCCCGTGAGGAGACCCCTAGTTATTTGAAGCTGACTCCTGCTCAAAGAGAGTAGTGATTCAGCTGTTTTTTTTTGTATTCGTTACTTACTTCATTACTGGAATTTGTGATCTAATTTCAAACATTCAAAAAGATATCTATTTTGATCGTTTCGAGCTGCAAACTTCATTAATCGTTACCGTGCAACAAATATACACTATAGTTACATGGAAAATATTTCCACGTTCAGCTGGGAATCTAGAAAAAATAATGATAAAAGGTATTGGAGTAGGACGTCATTGGTGAAAATCTAATATTTTGACATCACACGCTTGGTTAATTCGTTTTGTTGGGAAGCTGTCGGCGTGACACGGATTCAAAAATCAGTTTTTATTTTAATATTATTTTTGAATTATTGCGAAAAAAAAGAAATGTTATATAACTTATATATCTATCAAAAACAAAAATTATTCAAAACCCCAATATTAACGAAATCCTTAGTGCCATTAATTTGAGGCCAACCCATGTGCATGGATTGTTATGCTCCTATAATTTTGGAAATCAGTGTATGGACGACGAAGTAATAATTAGTAAGAAACAGAAAATTTTAGATATTCCTTAAACTTCGTTTTTGGGCGTTTTAGGGATTCCTGATTATCTTCGACTTTTCTTTGGATGGTGTCGTTTTTGGGTGGGGGGCTGTAAAACTGAAAAATTCATAGTAGGTTGTTCATTGACCTGTGAAAGAAAGACCTAGCGCCATATTACAGTTTTTTAAACCTAACCGAACACTGCCTTGCCTACTTCAAAAACTAAGGGACTTTTCTGAGGTATACATACGAGTACCGCTTTAGATCCTTCTGTATTGTGTAACGTGCCAATAATTGAATTGATTATGATGATTGATCATTACCGTGGCGAGGATGGAAAACGCATATGGTTTTGAGAAATCGTGTCAGTGGCGGCACGGCAATAATAAAAAAGCTACAAAATATGAAAACAAAATATGTTCATTTTTACTTCTCACATCGATTGTGATCGCGAAAATTTTTGATGAATAGGAGATAATACACTCTTGCTATGAGATCTACATCAACGTCACTCATTTCATTTGGTCTGTCTGTCGGTTTGTTGACGTTTTTCTAGCCTCATAATCTCAGTTAACGCTGCATGGATTGCGATGAAATTTGGGCAGCTAAATGTTGTGGGGCCGTAGTAAGTAATGCTGAAGTGATTTTGAAAATAATAGGTGCATGGGCGGCGGAGTAATTAGCAAAAGAAGCGAAAAGATTCAAATATTCCTCAAACTTCATTTTTAGGCGTTTTAGGGTTTCGTGATCATTTTCTACTTTTTTTTGGGTGGGGTGAAATTGAGGTGTTTGGTAGGTGGGAGATTGTAAACTGAATAATTTGTAGTATTCTTATTAGCCTGTCCATTGACCCGTGTCAGACTATAGTTTCGTGCGATGGCGAAATAATAAATTGGTATCACCATAATATGTGGGAACTACTGAGTCAATCAACTCGACTTCATTTTTTTGATGGGATCAGAGTGACCGGACATTATTTTACCACGAAATGAATTACGGAGCTGCCACTGCGTCCTTGTTTATAATAAACGAGACCATAAATCAGCAAATGCTAAAATTATTCTTGAACGCAATATACGTAATAGATGGCGTATTGTATTCTGTTGAGTGTCCTTTGACACCCGGATGAAATATGTATGTGTTTAGGCGCTCTCATTTCAAAATTCTTCCATGCGCCAAATTCGCTAGACAAAGGGTGTGGCTCTAATGGTACCAGTCCTACACGCTTCACTGGAACGCCTACTATTTCGAGAATTACGAAAAAGGAGTTTGGTATTGCGGGCAATCGTGCTGGTTTTGTTATATAGTCCGTTTATGGACATGTCTGTAAACCTTGTGACCTCCGATCAAGATAGTATAATTGAAGCTTCTACATAGATATTACTACTGAAAAGGCTACTTAAACCAGAGTTTTGAGATAACTGCAACGATGACGTTTTTTGCAATAAATAGCTGGTATATCAATCCTTTTTTCTACGTAATTTCTGGAACTTATCTCGTGGTTGCCTCACACATATGGAGAACATTAAGGGGCCTGGATACACACAGTTACACATATGCCATCATCATAGTCACAATGTCTTAACAGACATGTTGTGAACTCGTAAAATGAATTAAGTCATCAGAACTAGAGTATTGACGACACGAATATTATCAATAGTTTGGAGAACTGTAGCTCGCCATCGTTCGCGATTTACTGTCAGTTCAGTGGTGCTCTTGATACTCATATCCAGCAACTGTTTCGTCGTATCCACCCAGCATGTAGGGGAACGGCCACGGCGCCTCCCACTCGGAGCATGACCCTGAACTACAAGATTCTCTATGGAGAATAATATGTTATAATATGTAATAGATAATATGTTATCGCTTCTGTCTATGTGTCCGAAGAATGTAAGCATTCTCGTCGACACAATGGAGAATAGTCTCTTTGGATTCCGGTATGGAGACGTTAGTTCGATGGGCGATATAAGGAACTCTCAGCATTCTCCTCCACGTCCACATTTCAAACGCATCTATGCGAGCTCGATCTGCCTTTCTAACAGTCCAAGTTTCCGAGGGATACAAAAATATGGAGAACACAACAGACTGAACCAGGGACATTTTGGTAGCTTTAGTGATGTTATGATCACGCCATATTTTAGTAAGCTTTGTCATGGCCACACGTGCCTGTTGAATGCGCCGTCGAATCTCACAGCTACCCGAATTTTCGGTCAAAGAACCGAGGTACACAAAACTTTGAACTACTTCACAACGGCCTACTGACTTTATTGCTCGATGATTATCGTGCTATCTATCTACGACACATATGTACTTACCATGTAAAACACGGACTCCCATTCCCAACAGAGGTCACTTGTTTTTTAAATTATATACACGGTATTTCAGAAGGTGATAGTTAAGAGATTAATGAATGACATCTAAGAGAAAAAAAACCTCGCAATGCAAAATCATCCATTCTTGAAATGTGTAATTTAACAACCAAAGATAATATCAAAAAAAGTCCAAAACAGTGACAAAGCGCAAGCTTTCTGCTTCAATTTACTTTGTGAATCATTACTGTAAGTTTAAAGGTAACGTCAGGAGCTTCAAAATGTGAAATTCGTTTTTAAGGTTACCTTTGGATCTTACCTTTGGACCTTTCGACATTACCTTTAGATTTTTGGACTCACACTGGAGAAAGGGAACAGGCGGCCACGCCTCTTCGCTAACACGGGAATACGTATTTTCTTGCATTCTCAATTTCGCGCGCTATACCCTAGACCCTTAATTAAATGTTGTTACAGATTGCTCCTGTAATTGGAGCTCTAACTTGACTCCGTTTCTGGGAATAAATTCTCTGTCTTCTCTGTTAAATTGTGCCTACATAACACTAAAGAGCGTTCTCAAAGACTTTTCTATGTCAATTTTGAGATCTGTTCTATGGTTATGGAAAGACATATGGATAACATTGATTAGATTTTTATTTGAAACACAGACGCTTCTAGATGTTACTACTGAATATGCTCCACTTTGTTAACCAGCCCCCATTCTGATTGTTAAACATTATTTGCAACATGGTTAAAGTTTTATTGCCACCATTATTTGTAAAGTGCGTCCAACATTCGGTCGATAGAATGTCCTAAAATTAAACTACTGTCAAAAGAATAATTTGAAACAACTGGTTTAGTTAGGTAAAATGCTATATATGGCCAATACTAATGTATGGCGCTGAAACTTGGTCCTTTAAAATCAAATCAATGAATAGAATAGAAGCCCTCGAAATGTGGACGTTACGTCGGCTTTTGAGAATCCCGTGGACAGACCATGTTACGAACCAGGATGTATTGAATAGAGCCTCCACTCAAAACGAGTTACTGGAAATCATAAAAAGACGCAAGGTAGCTTACTTAGGTCACATGCTTAGAGGCCCCAAAAATAGGTTGCTAAAAGAAATTTTAATGGGTAAAATTGAGGGGAGGAGAGGTCCAGGTCGCAAACAACACTCATGGCTCCGAGATATCAGAAACTGGTGTCACGTCAGCGACATCTCAACAATAGTGAGAAGAGCAGAAGACGGCACTCTACACATCGTTGGTCACGAGAGCAGATAACCGCCTACACGCTGCAAAGCGTATGGCACCCAAAGAAGAAGAAAGAAGGTTTAGTTAGGGCCGGTTTCTCAATGTCCAGTTATAAGTGTCAGATAGGTAGCTGCCAGTTAGAGTTTCTATGGATACAACTGTCAGATAAGATGTACGTGAATTCGCAATGAATTTGTGGTTCTTGGGTTTTTAGGCCGGCGTCGTTTAGCGTTAAAGCTTAACGTTTCGCCACCACGAGTGGATGGCATCTTCAGAAGCTATTTCACTCCGGCGACTTCCAAAATACTTTCATATTTTTTTCCAAAATACTTTTATATTTTGGAAGTTGCCGAAGTGAAATAGCTTCTGAAGATGCCATCCACTCGTGGTGGCGAAACGTCAAGCTTTAACGCTAAACGACGCCGGCCTAAAAACCCAAGAACCACAAATTCATTGGACGATGGCCGCGAAAGCCTTACACAGTGAATTCGTAAGTTTAACTTTCAATTGTTTAAACAATTTATCTAACAGTTAACCGTTAACTTCCAGATGAATATTTAACTGGACATTGAGAAACCCGCCCTTAGACAGGTGCAACTCGCGTCAAAAGCTTGTAAAGGCATTGTAGAGGTCGTTCATAATAAAGACACAACGGCAGTTCGCTACATAGAGTGTGGCTGAAGGTCCAGAGACGCCGTTTCTGCATTGGACACAATGATGCCAACCCTACTGAAAAATCAGTAGATCTAATGAATTCACCCTTAGTCTACTAATCTACTGATTTGTGTTGGAAATCTACTGATATATGGGATACTATTTTCAAGTTCACTGAAAAACCGCGTCATTACTGATTTTTCGACTTGTTTCATTTATAAATCTAGTGAAATCTGTATGTAATGGTCCTGGCACCTCCATTCCTCCCGTCTACTATTTGGCAGGCAGCGCGATCAAGTACGAGCCACTGTAACACTTGACTTGGTTGTGTACAGAATACAGGGAACAGGGCTCGGTTTTCTTGGAGCATCTGAGCTTTAAAAGTAAGCTGTTAAAATGACGCTATGCACTACGCAAAAGAAAAATGAGGAATTCACAGCCACACACAGATACGGTAACGCTATCGCGTGTTTCGTGTTTTAACATCTTACGTTTGTAAACAGGGGTTGTTGGTTGTTTTTGTTATCTTTAAAGATTTGTTTCTGTTTCATTGTATTATTTTCAGAAACAAAAAATTCCTAGAGCAACTTCACCCAAAAGAGGTTCTAAAACAGGCTGAAACCAGGCAGAATAGGAATATGGTGTCCAAAGGGGTTTGAGTGACGCTTGAAAAACGCTTCTCCGCTGAAAACACCAATGAATAACCAGTTAGCACAAAAGCGGAAGTCACCAGTCATGTTGACTGGCACTGAAGAGCTCTGAAAAGGCGTATATTTCTTAATCATGAGAATTCTACTGATTTCTACTGATTTTCGTTAGCGTCATCCACTGAAAATGGTAAAATCCAGTTGGAAACAATTCTTGTGTCCAATTTGGACGCAAGAATTGGACATTATAACAGGCACTTTTCAGTGTATTCTTACTAAAGATTTGCATCTATACGCCGAAAAAGTCCAACTGGCTCAACGACTTTTGCCAACAGCCCACGCAAAGTGAAGCAAGTGCACCAATTGGATCCTTCAGCAAATAAGTAAATTCTGATTTTGAGAAATAAAATCATTATCATTGATGAGACCTACTTTCCCTTCGATGCCTTCGTTGTTCGGTTTAAATACTGCATTTGGTGCTTAGAAAATCCACGAAAGATTAATCAAAAAGTAACGCAACCAAAACCTGCCACAGCAATGCGTTATGAATCATCGTGACAGTTCTCAAGTTGTTTATCAATTATTGCAATTGTTTTTCATAGCACACGTACTAAATAGATGAACATTTATTTATTTACAATAGCCTGCATCGATTCAATGATTTCCATTTTTCTCGAAAACGGTTAGCCTTATCGAGATGTACCAAGAGACCATTTTTACTTAGAAACCGCTGACCATATTCTAAAATCAAAATGTCAAAAAAGTTACCATTTAGAAAATGGGGTTATTTTTACCCTTAACTCCTCCCGTATGATACGCCTCCGATTAAAATTATAGAATTCTGAATTCAGAATCAGATTCAGCGTCAAAAGTTTACCCATCGTACCTAATATCGTAATTTTGTTATGAATGGTTTCGAGAATATCAAGGGAAAACCGTCTTCACTGCAAAGGAGCGTAGCTCCCTTATGAAGCATTTCCGAACCCATGTTTATATGACATTTTCTTTCTATTTTTCGGAGTACTATTCGTGGTGAAAGTTTGTTAACATACTTAATTAACACCCTGTATATATTTCAATCATTGGCTAGATAAAACCGAACTTTATTCAACCTTACTGCCTCAAGCTCATATTTCAAACATAATTATTTTACAATAATGATAAAGATTTCTTTATTGTGTGTACATTGATTAGGAGCAAACACGTTTGAATGCGTTATAAGTATCACTTTCTGGGTAATAATAAACCATTTTATAGGTAGCTGCGTAGCCATGATAATGTTTTTTGACTGACAGTAACAGACAACAGAAAATGCAAAGACACTAGATGTGTGCTAACTGTGAAACATGTATTAGGGGATGAGTCGCAGCTTTCGATCATCAAAGACACCTATGCAAAATAAGCTGGAAAAACCTAAATGACATTCTTGGAACAAATCGTAGCATTTATAATCTTAGCACTCTGTGCACCATTAAGCTAATCCACCAATTATAAATTATTACCCACATCGCTGCTAAACTGACTGAAAAGAAATAAATAAAGCTTTAACACCCCATGACCTGTTTTCCTAGCTAGACAGATATTGCAAATATTTCTCAAGAACGAACACATTGGCATTATCCTCACCACATGTATGCAATATTTTTTTACCTAACAGCCAGTTGTGCAATACGTGCTTATTGTTTTCACGAATACCTAGAAAGAATCCCCTGTCTTGCTACTTATAATAATTAATTCTGAAAGCGAATTTAACCATTACGAAAAACAGTATAATGGGTATATGCAGATTTGCCTCGTACGATGTCTATTCTTAAGCAGAGTCAGGTATACAGTGCATTTGAATACCCATACAAGTTGGAATCACACGCCTAATGGTACAGGGTGGACAATATATCTAGAGTATGTAGATCAGATTTGGTTCCAACTGTGGAAATGGAGGGTCACCCAATAGTCGAATCCTCTTCTGTCAAGCTTTTAAGGATCAACATCCTGACACGACCACGTCATCAGTATTGCTAAAACAGCATCCAGGAAGCTTGGAGTTTTGTTCCACTGTATATAGGAAGCTGTATACCACAGAACAGATCTCTACAAGACCATTGTTGTAGTATTGCTCCGACATGTGGAGATGCGTTCCGAAGCACTCTCTAAAGCTTCTGGACACTATCCAGAAGAGAGCAAGTAGACTAATCGATACGCCTACCCTCACAAAGAATATCCACAGCCTGGAACATCGAAGAAGGATGGCTGATTTGTCCCTGTTTTACAGATTCTGTCACGGAAGATGTTCCAGTAAGCTCTTACAGATGATAACACAGAAGGCCATCTGAACAAGGAACACTAGAGAGGCTCTGCGAGCGCATATTTGTCAGGTCGAGGTCACCACTCCCCGAAACAGTCTCCTCCAGCATTCCTTCTTTTGGAGAACTTCATCGCTGTGGAATGAGCTGCCGGGGAATGTATTTTCCGACGGCTTTAACTTGCAGCATTTCAAAAAATATAACGTGCACCAATACTTATCCTCTCGTAGAGCCTCTAAAGTGCATAGGCTTTCAGCCTTTGCGGGAAGCAGACGATAAACAAATCTTATAAAAAGATAACATTCAATAAAACTATTGAATATTTGCATGAAAAAAAAATAATTGGCCACGTAAAAGCTTTTGAAAGATATCCTTATACAAAGTTACTAAGTATGCTAAAATTACAAAAATAGTGAGTCCCAGTACAACAGAGTCAAAGAAATCAACAGAATATCAACCTGAAATTACGTAGTGTGGCAACAATACATGTCCTGGTACGATCACGTCTTCAGTATTGCTAAAACGGCATCTCACAAGCTTGGAGTCTTGTTCCGCTATAAGAAGCTGTATACATGAGAGCAACTACTGCTGCTCTACAAGGCACAGATCCGACCATCGCTGGAGTATTGCTTCCATGTGTGGGGATGTGCTCCAAAGCTTCTGGACACTAACAAGAAGAAAGCAATTAGACTAATCGATACGATAATCTCACAAAGGACCTCCACAACCTGGAACATCGGAGAAGGGTGGCTGACCTGTCCCTGTTTTACAGATTCTTTCACTGAAGATGTTAGAGTGAGCTCCTTTCTTTTGGAGAACTACGACGCTGTGGAATGAGCTGCCGGTGAGTTTGCTTCCCGATGGCTAAAACCTGCAGCGTTTTAAATCTAACGTGCACAGAAATTTATCCTCTCGCAGCGCTTCTACAGTGCCATCAAAAATTATTTTTGTATTACATACGTCTAATACTAAAGGTTTCAGCAGGATAAATCTTTTGTCATCTGAAAATAAAGAATGTGAACTAATTAAATTTTTACTACTGAAAAGCGCCTTAATCTTCAGAATCGTGGTACAAATTAGATAGGCAGGTAACAAACTGAAACCTTAAAAAGAGTTTAGATTTTTTTCTACTGATTTCCATGGAAAACCAAACTAATAAAAGAAAGATAAGAAGCAGAAACGAAATTATGAACTCATGGAAAAAAGAAAATGCAAATAATGATGATGAACCTAAAAACCTAAAAAGGATGTAGATACCAAGGAAATGTATTTCTAAAAAAAAAAAAAAAATAGCACGATACAAAATGTATTCACCTAGCTCCAAAAATTATCAGAACCTCAAAAAATATCCAAAAATTAGATACTCAACAATAATTTGTAAAAGTTTCTCTCCTTCTTTTTTAAACATTTAGAACAACCAGAAGGAGTCCAGTTTTTTGAGTATTTACCTCTAAGGACCTCAACCTTAAGCAATATTTGAAACAATATCGTTTATTTTATATAGGTATGTTATTACAAACAACATAATATCAAAGTAAAAATAATTTAAAGCGGAAGCATAGGTAATGGCACATACGTTTCTAGCAAACGTAGTACTAGTGAATGCCAATATAAAAAAGTTTGATTTATGCTCCTGGTACGATAGTGGTTCATCGCCCCCCTGATTCTATTACAAAACAAGAAGCGTGAGAATTTGGAATGCTGATTATATAAAATCACGAATTCTCATAATTATGCAGATGTTTAGATATGAGAATCAGCACACAGCTATAAAATTTGCATATGTTTGTTGGCTATCATCAAAATTAACTGCAACACCAATTACAGCTTCTGGATTTCAAATACCTCCTACATTTTATCAAAATACTCCTATTTTGGATGATAGAACTTTTCAGGGTTACTAAAAAGAAATTGAAAAAAGATAACTACAAAGGTTCGGAAGTCAAAAGTAAAATGGAAAATATAATATCTCAGGAATTGGACTAATATTTGAAATAATATCGTTTCTCCTAACAAACAAAACGGTAAAGTAAGAAATTTCCAGTTAGTTACATATCTTTCATAGCAGTAATAATAATAATCACTTTAATTCGTACAAATAAATAGTAAAGTTAAAATGTAAAGGAGCTTATGTGCAGTAAAGCTGTGAGATTCGACAGCGCATTCAACAGGCACGTGTGGCCATGGCAAAGCCCACTTTTTTGAATTTGGGTCATCCATCTCGGAGCAACTTATGAGTATTTTAAGAAATTCTCAATTAACGTTTTTTTCTAAATTTTACCGTTCAAGGTTTTTTAGCATTGTACAAAAAGTTAACATTAGTATTGCAAAGCTTGATTTGTACTTCTTGTGGTTTGTAATGGTTTATCACCCATTTGATTTCAGCACAAAATAAGAAGCGTGTGAATTTGGAATGTTGATTATATAAAATCGCGAATTCTCATAGTTGTATAGATGTTTAGATATGAGAATCAGCGCACAGCTATAAAATTACATGAGTTTTCTGGCCATCATTTTTAAAACCTACTACAATCCCAAATGCTGTCAAAATTGTCTTCATTTTCTGTGATGAAACTTAGTAGAATTTTTATAAAATATAGAAATAACGCTATGTTCACAATTAATGCCAATACTTGATTGGAAAGGCTAGCTGCAGTTAGCTACAAAATTTCTGTGACCTAACATGTTAGCTGCGCCCACGATCGTGTAGAGTATGTGGGTATGTGGGTAGACGATAGCTACTTCCTTATTTGAGATAGAAAAAAAATGTCTCGAATAAAAAATCTAGGGGGCATATTATTGCATATTTGGATTCCTTGGACGATTATAGTGTGACTTTATGTATCACACATGATATTTAAAGCGAACCACCATTTTTGACATAAGTGGATGTTAGAAGAAAATTGAGTATCGCAGCGTGTATGAAACTTAGAAGGCTGTGACTTTGGTGTGACATAGTAAAGGTGCAAGCTTTCGAAACGGAAGGATCATATATTGTTCTTAAATATGTCAGACTGTTACTTTAACTTTATCGTCCATGTTTCGCTGCATTCCGGCATTCATCATCATAGTCACAATGTCTTAACAGACATGTTGTGAACTCGTAAAATGCATTAAGTCGGAGCTAGAGTATTGTCGACACGAATATTGTCAATAGTTTTGCGAACTGTAGCTCGCCATCGTTCGCGATTCACTGTCAGTTCAGTGGCGCTCTTGATACTCATATCTAGCAACTGTTTCGTCGTATCCACCCAGCGTGTAGGGGAACGGCCACGGCGCTGCCCATTCGGGGCGTGACCCTGAATTACAGGTTTCTTCATATTATCGCTTCTGTGAATATGTTCGAAGAATGTAAGCATTCTCATCGACACAGTGGAGGATAGTCTCTTTGGATTACCGAGCTCATCCAGTATGGAAACATTAGTTCGATGGGCGGTATAAGGAATTCTCAGCATTTTCCTTCACGTCCACATTTCAAAAGCATCTATGCGAGCTCGATCTGCCTTTTTAACAGGCCAAGTTTCCGAGGCATACAAAAATATGGAGAACACAAGAGACTGAACCAGTCCAGTGGTAGCTTTAGTGATGTTATGGTCACGCCAGATTTTAGTAAGCTTTGTCATGGCCACCCGTGCCTGTTGAATGCGTCATCGAATCTCATTCTCACAGCTACCTGAATTGTCGATCAAAGAACCGAGGTACACAAAACTTTGAACTACCTCACAACGGCCTACTGACTTTTTTTTCTCGATGATAGTCATGCTCTCTATCTACGATAATAACCTTGGTCTTGCTGTAGTTAATACCAAGGCCATATGCTGCACTGTGTTGTTCTAAAACGTTCAATAGAGCTACTAGTTCTTACTGAGAAGCAGCAATAAGGGTTGTATCTTCAGCAAATCTTAAGTTAGATATTTTGCTTCTGCCAACAGTTATACCGCCATTCCAGTTGTCCAATACCTGTCTCATAACAAATTCAGAGTAAATGTTAAATAACGGCTTTAGGTCAAGTGATATACGAGTATTATAAATTTAACAATATGCTCTCGAATGTTGTCAAAAGACGAAGGCTATGAAATACATTTATTTTAAGTGTGCTGTTATGGTCTATTAAGAAATGTAAAATTTTTCGAGACCAACTATCTAAATGTGTTTCTGGCAACGAAGGTAGCATTTTTCAAGATCTAGTATCTAAATGTGTTTTTGTAAGAGATAATCATTTTTCATGTTTGGTATTTGTATTGGATCATATTCGTGTGCTGTAATCAATCAGTTTTTATGCCTTCCAACAAACCGAAGCTCGTGCCTAATTGCCAAGGCTGACACCTTTTACCGGTAGTCTAATGTTTCGAGAAGTATAAAGTCGGGTAAAAAAACAAAATCACGGATGTTAAGTGAATTGTTATATCGTGAATTCTGGATTCCGCCTACCTCTTAAATTATACACTTGGTGTATAGTTAAAATGCACAAGTATATAATATTTTCTATACAAGGTGTTCCCATCCCAGATTTATCTAAAACCGTCGACTCAAAGAAAATAAGCCGAGACACGTCAAAAGATTTTTTAAGGGCGACAACTTTTTAACCAAAAACTACTTCATCCCCTAAAGCCTTGAACCGACTAGGTCGGACGGTATGGTACGAACGGTACGCACGGGATTTTTCAAAAATGTTTAACATTGATTTGCCTATGGGTGCGCGCACTGGGTCGTCACTGTCGGAACAGGACCATCCGTACCTTCCGCCGTCCGATAAAATCCCGAAAGAAAGATTTCTAGACATACCGACCGTCCCGACCGGCCGTACCGATGACTCATCAGCCCTTCGGCGCATGCCATCGGTACAGACGTTCCGCCGTTTCAGTTGAGCAATACTGGTTGCAAAGCGAGCATGGATGTTCCCAAATGAATTACGAAAACTACTACATCTTCAGTGAAGTCAGGGAAAAAGCGTTTGAAACTCTCCAAGCTCTATCTCTGGCGATTTATTCTGGGTCCAAAATCTGGGTTTTCCTGGAGTTCTTGACCTTTTTTCTTGTTCTTCTTCTGCTCCAACATTAGACTTACAATTATTTCTTCTTCACTCAACATATCGTTTTGATTTTCACAATACATAACAGCACAAAACCCATTACGAGACTGCTTGTCTCTATTGTCCGACCTTCCGCCCGTCCGTCCGTTCCGTCCGTACCAACCGACCCAGTGAGCGCAATCACCGAAAAAAAGTGCCGAAGGTTCGTACCGTTCGTACCGTTCCGTCCGACCCATTGCGCGCTTAGCTCTATAACACTCCCCATGCCCATAAAAATGACAATGGGTATCGAGTAATACTTTGTTTTGAAGCTATGTCGAGGTACTTTATTTTGACGTTTGATTTTTTTTTAAATCATTCGATTCGTTTTCGAGAAAATAAGAATCTTTATGTATCACAAATTGTTCTTAGAATACAAAAACACATGAAAATATCACTTTTCATTGCAAGAAATTTTTATTTTTTATCGTTATACAACATGTATCAAATATAAGCGATTTTCAAATTTCTGACGGGCAGTTGCAAAAACATGTCGTAGGATATCATGGCAGCTTTCGATGATGCATTGACAAAGGTTATCCAAACTATCCATCTGGAATTTAAACATCACCTATATCATTGTTTGGCCAATAACGGGCAACATTTGAACACTTATTGCTATAAAAAGTGATATCTTCGTATGTGTTTGTATTCTATTTGAACAAGTTAAGATATATAAAGATTCCAATTTTCTCGAAAACGAATCAACCTATTTAAAAAAATCAAAGGCCAAAATAAAGGACTTCAACATACCTTTGAAACAAGATATTACTATGAAGTGGATGAAGTAGTTTTTTGCTAAAAAGTTGTTCTCCTCGACAAATCTTTTGACGTGCCTCGGCGTTTTCGCTTCTTAGAGAAATCGGGGGTGGGAAATTTTCAAATGAACATCCTGTATGTTAGTTACTAGCTGAATCGAACTACACCTCTATTTTTTCATATCTCGTGTTTTGTGTAACAGTAAATATAGTTTGAAAAAACTAAAAAAGACGCTTTTCTAGCACTAAAACGTACAAAATTATTTTTAATATAAACTTTCCGTAGTAATGGACAAATAATATTAGTATTATAGCGAAACTTACGTGGTTTTTCAATTTTTTATTATTATTCTATGAATATTGTTCAAAACAATTATTATTCCATCACACGGTTTAATTATGGAGTTAACTAAAAAATTAGAAACACGCGTTTAGAGAACATTGGACTAAAGAAATTGAAAAATAATTTTTAAAATAAGCTTAAAGGAGAAATGAAAAATACTAGTGCGATTGCGAAAAAGTCATGTGCGCTTTGTGCCATATAATTCGTAAATCAAGCGCCTGATGCTTTTTCTCACAATAATGCCTGTATTTTTCGTTCACTATTGTTTGAAGCTTTATTTTAAAAATTATTTTTAACATTTAGTCTGATGTGCTTTAAAAGCACGGTTTTAATTATTTTAAACTATACCTATTTAAAAATTGACATCAAGTGGCTCGACACAGTACTCCCCATATATTTTTGGTAATCAAAATTTTGGAGCTACTACTAAGCTACAAAACTTGCGTCTTGGAATCAAAAAAATTCTATAAAATGTAGGTGCGTAATTCTGAAAAAGCGCTTATTTCTTATACGAAAATATTACAAATTATATGAGCTGCAACATACTGTTCCAAAGCGTATGCTAGTTAAAGGTCATATTTATTATGAACCTGTTTAAAAAAAAGGTAAAAGGTGAAACGAGTTGAAGAATTAACCGGTGCCTCAATTAATAAAGATAAAGATCTCTTGCAGACATACGGATATATTATTCTGTTGAAATTATTGATCACAAAGAGCTATTGTGGAGGTCAGGATGTTTTTCCGTATGCAACACAGTCACTGTTGATCATGTAAAAAATTTGGACTCTTTTCTGTGATTATGGTGCTTAATATCCAACGATCTTCAAAAAAATATTTCCAAGAAAAGTAAATAAAATGAAAAATTGTGAATAAAAGGGTGTGGAATTTCAATATGATAAATAAGTAACCTACAGCTTCACAGACAATAGTACATTAATATCGTGAATGGAACCAGGCAAGCCACTGCCATACCAGGAGACGGTACTTCGGCGACAGCAACATGCCTTACAGATCAACGTAGATATCAAAACAATATTGTCGAGTGGGGATAGTGAAAAAGGTACAGTTCAGCGTACAGGAAACTCAGGCAACAACACTTACAAAGAAGTCTTAAGTTGGCTTACCAACTGCGAAAACGGAGGGTCACCCAATAGTCGAGTCACCTTCCGACAAGTTTTTGGGGAACAAGATCAACAATATCATGTCCTGGCATGACCACGACGACAGTATTGCCAAGACGACATCTCAGGAGCTTACAGTTTTGTTACGCTGTAGGAAGCTGTATACACCAGAGCAACTACTGCTGCTCTACAAGGCACAGATCCGACCATCGCTGGAGTATTGCTCCCATGTGTGGAGATGCGCTCCAAAGCAGTCTCTAAAGCTTCTGTACAATATCCAGAAGAGAGCAATAATTAGACTAATCGATACGCCTAACCTCACAAAGGACCTCCACACCTTGGAACATCGAAGCAGGATGGCTGACCTGTCCCTGTTTTAAGGAAGATGTTCGAGTGAACTGTCGTAGATAATAACACATCATCCTTATCGGGTCGTGGTTCCTACTCCCTGAACTAGTCTTCTCCAGCATTCTTTCTTTTGGAGAACTTCGCCGCTGGAGTGAGCTGCCGGGAAATTGGTTTCCAGGCAGCTACAACCTGCAGCGTTTCAAATCTAACGTGCATCTACAGCGCCATAGGCTTTCAGCCTCTGCGGGGGTTGATCGAAAAAAATGGCACAATATGTATGGTAGTCAACCTAAGACGCTTAGAGAGTATACCAACATTTGAGTGTCTCACACTTTCAAAAAAAAATGCCTTGGTACAAATTTATATTTTTCAACTACTAGGGTCTAAAATTGCTTTCACTTATGAAAAAAGATCTGTCTCCTTCACAGCACGTTTACAGATGCAATTTTCACTTTTTTTGAACCTAATCAGCGTGCCATCCTCATTAAGTGGTGCAAGCACCTGAAAATGACATACTACGCCGACTTATTACAGAGGATACGCTATTACAATGGTTAATTCTACAAGAAAGATCTTCCAGCTCTTTATTACCGAATTTCGCTTTCAAAGAAAGCCACAGTAATTTATTATAATTGACCATGAGGCACGGAAGATACCTACCGAAGCACATCCGACTGTGACCTTAAACTTCAAATAGAACTATTGTTTCTGGGTACCACCGCGATCAGTGACGTATCAAAAGAACCATTTCTCTGTCATATCGCTGCAGACGTAAAGGATACTTCAAATAGAAGCGCATGCTTTTAAGCTAAAGTTACATTCACGAGTGAATCGTATATACGGGTACTCGTACAAGGGTACGAGTACCATTTATATTAATGTTCAGAATCGTATGCGATTGAAGTGTAGTTAATATGGTGCCCAGTAAGAGGTAGCGTGCTGCAATGGCAGTAATTTTAATGTTAATGGTGAAAAAGAAAATAGAATGTGAAGAGATCGTTAGAAAAAGGCGAATTTGAGTTAAAACGTTCTTATAATCAAGAAACATTGTGAGAATTGAAGAAAAGTTACTAACAGAGTTATTAACTGAGCGCGATCACAATACTCCTCTTACGTATTGGGGAATTTTATTTACAAAAATATATCGATCCACCTGTTCCCTGAGAAGTAACAATGTATTTCTTCTCTTGGTTATACGTCCAACGTAGATTATTAATTTTTTTCTGCACTGGTTTCACCGATATGTTTAGAATATCTGCTATTGCAGAATATGCTTTGTTCCTTGCATCGATATATTTATATTCCCTACTTCTCACGTCCCATAAACACTTCATATTGTAATATAAGTCGATAAATTTGTCGACCTCCTCAGGCGGTAACTTGTTTTCAGCCATCTTGGATTAATAAAAAACTATTTCACTCGTAGCCGTACTCGGATCTCTCGCAACTTTGAAACCGACGCGAATACGACCTACGAGTTGCCATTTACACATGCGAAATCGTATACGATTCGTTCACTCGTATACGACTAACTCGTAAATGTAACTTCAGCTTTAGAGTTCAGTAAAATGAGTATAGTTTATAAAAAACACGCTTTTAAAAAACATCGAACAAAAAAGATTAAAATAAGCTTAAAACAATGATGAACGAAAAATATTGGTATTATATATCACTTTTCCATTCGCGCTTTTTCTTTGTGGTTTTTCTGGTTTCTGCTTTTCTGGAGAATGTAGAAGTTACTGAGAACTGTGTAAGTTTTTCAGCTGGCTACAGGTAAGTTAACATTTCAGTCATGGATAGAGCAAGGGATAGGTGCAAACTCTAATTACCAACGGTTTTGCATTACTGTGTAGTTGGTTGACGAGGAAAGAAAAAACGCCATTAAACAGCCTGAATTTGGCAAAGGCAGTTTTATTTTAGCAGATAATTTGGATTCATTTTCAATAACCCCAACCACGTACATTGTAAACACGAAAACTTATGAACCATCTTCATTTATTTGTACAAATATGTGTGTAGTTATATATTTAATTTTGCAACTACTAGCAAATACAATATAAAAAAGAGACCTAAGCAAAATACATTTGAAAAGTGATTCAGTAATGTTCAGTCAAGCTTGTTATATTTCAACTCAATTCTGTTGTTCAAGGTACAGTAGAGCATGCAAAAGATATGAGTCGAGACAGGAAGGAGATCTGGAGACCTGTGTGCAACTCTGGATGAGAAGGGTGGGTAATAAGAAGAATAGTAAAATCAATAAGTTAAATGAAATAAATAACATTAAACTCCAATGACCTTTTCTTCTAAAGGTAACTCAGTTCACAGCATTTACGATGTTAGATTTGCTCATTGTTACAATCATTTGTTTCCAAATTACACACCATTCTTTCGTAAAAAGATACTTATATTTGTTATCTTTCAAACCTACTGATGTAGGCAAGAATTGTCAGATCGTATCAAATTTGACTATATGATATCCAGAATAGAAAATTTGAATTAGTTTTTACATCTGCTAAAAATTGCCTGTATATTCTAAATTCAATAGTATACAAATTATTTATTCATATATTCTAATGCTTTTGCAAACTGAAATCATGAACTTGAAACAGAAAAGGCAAAAGACTTGCACCTTATTTTGTATGACTTATGAAGAGCTTAATTTTGTGGCGTAAAGGATAAGATGTAGTGAAGATCTTAAATGTACATCCAAGAGATATCTTGAGGAGGTCTTAAAAATGTCTAAATTTTTATAGGTTCTTAGACGTCTAATAGACGTGGAAGGATATCTCTAAGACATCTTTTAGACGTAACTGGATATCTGTAAGATGTTCTGGAACTCTTAAAAGAGACATCCCAAGAATGTCTCAAAGATATCTTGACGACATTGTAAAGATATCCTAAAAATGTCTTTTTTTAGTATTTTACACAATCGACCTTCAGAAGATGTTTGATAGACGTGTATTAGACAAAAGTAGATGTCTTTGAGACATCCTGAATAACAGGATCACACATCTATTAGACGTCTCAAAGATGTCATTGTGCTATCATCTGGGTATACTATCAGATTTTTTAACGTTACGCCTATGAGCTTCTGACTGTTCTTCTAATGGAAAGCGTAGATAAATTATTAGGCAAATGTTTCGTTTGAAGAAGTACAAAAAGTAGAATCCAAAAATATCCGATCGATTTCATTGATTAAGCCCGTTCGCGCTTGAATGAGATTAATAAACAATATCTGTGTTCACTGCTCACAGATATTGCACGTCAAATTAGAAAAAGCCATCATGTTTATACATCAGAATGAATAGCCGGCTCGTTGAGCAACCTAAGCCATTATTAGTTTTATCAGATTATCGCAATGCATACGTGTCTAGTGTGTGCAACAAGGAAATCTTATATAAGATGTGTTTTGGAGATTTTACTGGAAACTCATTCTGTGGTTCTCTCTCTGATACAACGCGCTTTACTGACCCATCAAAAAAAAATCACATATGCTAAAAGTTAAACCTTTACTTCCAGCCTGAGGCTACGGTCACCTGTAGTTTTTATCCAAGTACGAAATATTTTATAGTAGTAAGTAACACAAAAACCTCATCTACAAGTTAACAGGTAACTGTTGGATAAAGTTGGATAAATATCTTGACTGAAACCTGAAACTTCCAACTTACTGTCGAAACGGTAACTGAAAATCAAATGGACAAAACCTAATAATAGGCTTTAGTTCTATATTTATGTTCTATGGCAATTTCCGAGATTGGTTATAAGTTAAGATCACCGACTATTTAATCCAAATTTTACGAATATTTTTTTATTTTCTTTTGTTAGTTATGTTCCTATTTTTTAATTTTGGTTGCCTGACAAAATATAGAGCGGAAGTATTGGTTGCAAAAGTGGGAGAAAAAATATTTTATGATGTGTTTCAGGCTGAAGAAGGCCACGGTATTGCATATTTTATCTTCTATCCGGTATTGAAAGTGTTACAGATAGGTATGAAAACTGCTGGCTGTGGGATTGATGTATAATACTTTAACACATTTAAAAGTTGGAAGGGACTAACATCATTGAAAAAGGAAGCTAAAGTTTTATTTTTAACATGGACGAACTATCAAAAATTAGCATCAAATCAGCTGTTAGTTATTCTGAGTCTGAGGTATGACGAAAATATAAAATGAAAGTCCAAACTATACTACTCATAGTAATCCATAGCACAAGACATTATATTTTTATAAAACATATTATTTTCACAAATTATCTAAAACCCACATCCAAATTTTACTGTTCTCTGTTGATGACAGTCACTCAGGCATACCAACCTGAACGGATTCAAGTAAATCTTACAGTCAAGTAACTGACAGTTAATATATGCACCAGAAACGTTAAAAACAATTTAACTGGCAGTTGTCGTTAGCTGGAAGCTACCAAACTGACGGTTTTCTCTGAGCATTGAGAAATTGGCCCTTAATATAGAAAAATCCAAACAGACTAACACCGAATGCCTTCTCTTTCATCAAAATCGTTGCAATGCCTGAAGAGATTATATTAAATAAGTCATCAGTAATGCCTACGTACTAAATATGTATTTGCATGTTATTTAGGCTAATTTCTAAACGTTTATACCAATGGAAACATTCGTAACGATAAGATGGGAATTTAGAACGGTATCTAGACTACCCCGAAGGCATTCTAGAGCATTTTGCAACTGCCAATGTCCAATGACGTAATGCAATCGAAAACGTATTCACGATTAAATCAGGAATAATTGGTAGTGAAAACACAATTAGGAATAAAGAAACATTTGCATGATTTGGAGCTGTTATAATGCTACGACGACCTTGGTTGATTTGTCAATGGGTTGCTGAATGTTTGCTACAAGAATGCCGAATTGAAACCGTTCAGAATATAAAATCGCGATTGCTTTCACCTCACGAGTACATATTTTTGAATGTTCTGGAAAGATATTTGAGGGAAAATGTTCCCTTTTAGTTGTGTAAACATAGGAGTGATCGCAAAAACTATCAGCTTCGAAATCACCGACTATTGATTCCATTCCAAAAGTCTTCTTATCCAGTTTACCAAATTTTTGGTAAATGAAGAAAATCGTCTTTTGAACATACTCATTACACTATGGGTGCATATATTTTTTTATGTATTGATAAGGTCATAGCAACAGCAACGGTGTTTTTATTTTAAAGAAAACTGATATAAATAAAAAGAATTTCAACTTTATTGTTTGAATTTGGCGAGTTTTGACGTATCACCAGTGGATAAAGCAAGTTTTGACGCAAAAAATCGTCACATGAACACATATAAAAAGAAACAAATGATTTAATAGCTCAAGACTTCTTTCATCCAACACAAGAAGCAAGGTTTTTTTTGAGTATCAGAATTCTGGTTGTATAGCATAAAAATAAGGTTGTTTTCAAGTAACAGAAAGCAAACTAAAACCTAGGTTTTCTACTTCCATTGTGGTAAAATATGAGCCTCCATAATACTGTTAATATTATTTTCAGTTTTAATAATAATATACCCACTATACCAGATTTGTTCTAAATAAGAGTTTCGTTTGTAGTTAACATCTGTTCCAGTTTTTCTGTCAGTTGCAAAGTAGATACCTACTTGAGAAATTCATTATGAACCAATATAGGCATGCCTCGAGAACGTGCTGAAATCTCTATAGTTTACATGTAACACTTTCTGTTCATTCAGGCGCTATTTACCTACAAGACACCTCTAAAAACTCTAGATGTGTAAAAACAAAGCATTACTTTTTATCGACTCAAAACCGATGATATCTGTTGCAAATGTAACGAGAGACCAGTTGGTTGTGTAAAAGAGATGAATTGGTTGTGTAAGGATGCCCCTAGAAGTAGAAGACGACAGCCCCAGTTTACGCAGTTAACCCCCATTGAACGGGGTTGGATTGGAGGCCACGAGAACGTGGTGCTCCTTTCAGAGCAATTATTGCTGTAACCATGGGGCGTAGCGTGGCTACAGTTGTAGCAGCATGGCGCACATGGATCGCAGATGGGCGAATGCAGCGAGTTAGAGGTTCTGGCTGACATAGAAGAACTACAGACCAGCAAGATCGTCATCTACGACTACTGGCTCTTTAAGACAGAATGCGATCCACTCGAGTTGTTGCTGACGCTTGGAATGCAGCTATAGGGAGGCTCATTCGAATGCGCATGGTGTACCACAGATTGAGTGAAATGGAATTAGGATCATATCGTCCGCATCTAGTGCTTCCACTCACTGTAACTCATCATCGCCAATGGTTAGATTGGTGCCAAGAACACCGACAATGGCATTCTGAGTGACATCAGACGGCCTTCTCCGACGAGTCCAGGTTTTGTCTGGGGGCACATGACCGACATCATGCGCTATTGCATTTAACAGCAAGTCACTGCTTGTGATTCGTGGCACAATCACTGCGCAGCGTTATGTGAATGGGGTGTTAGAACCAATTGCCGTTCGGTTTGTTCCATAAGCACGGGTATCGGTGAGGTTCCTACAGGAAGCTGAGGTCAGGGTACTCCCCTGGCCTCCACAATCACCGGATTTATCGCCAATTGAAAAGGTATGGGCACAGTATATCCAATTATACAGTAGCGCGACTCTCCAGAATTTTGGTGGTTCGCGCATAGCATCCCGCGCATCGTTCGCAGGATGCTATGCATGGCGATCGCCTGAGTCGTATTCAGTCTATGAGCGTGAAGGTAGTGTCTTTGACAGAACCGGATTAAGGAATTTGGTGATACGCTGATATGGATATCGGGACGCGTGAAGTCAAATTTTGTGCCGCTGTAGGCTGTATTAACAAGTCCAAAAACTGTGACTATAGTTTTTTAAGCTTCCTCAAGATGCTGCCAGGTATGCGATTTCTCCAATGTTTAATATGCTCCATTATTACCTAATAACATTATAGTGTGATAGCATAACTCCATTTGTCTCTAGCAAAGTCTGCCGGGTATTAGGGTAGCTGTGTGTGTGTTTTTTTTTTCAGTTTTTGGAAGAGTTAGACGTTACGGAAAGTCGTTCTTTAATTATGAGCCTAAAGTCAGAATAATAATTTCTTACTGCTTCCTCACAGCACCACAACGTTCAAAAGATCTTTCACGACATATAACAAAATGAATGTGATTATGCATTCCAACATTATGAAATTTTAAGCAGGAAGTGAAGTCCATTTTAATAGATGCTCAAATAGAAAGTTCACAATAAAAAGAAATCAACATGCTAGTTTCAAATATATATTATTTTCCTCTATAAACATGGATTCTTTTCTTCAATATGCCTATTCATATGTAATATACAAATACAGAAAGAAAGGTAGTCTTGGTAAACTAGATAAAAAGCAGTTGTGCATCTTTTTTATGAATAACCACCAGTTTAGTATATTTTATCGTAATAACATATTGATTATTTTTTTTGTATGTACGCCTAACAAGTTTTCATCGGTTTTGCTGTTCACCACGTTTTCGTACCTTTCTATGATAATTGATGAAGATAAATTTAAAGGTTGTGGGATAACTAGACATAAATGTTATTTTTTACGCTACGTCGATACCCATATTTGAATCACATAAGATATTATAAAGTTTTTATATTTATTTAAATGTTTAAGTTTAAGTAAGATAAGATAAAATAAAGTTGAATAAATCTCGCATTTTTGTAATTTACTTACAAACAATAAAGCCACCTATTTTCTCGGAGTTAACAATTTTCTTTCATACACCGACTATTTCTTGTTTTGCTTCTAAAAAAATGTTTAGAGGAAGAGACCCAAATTTGAGACACTTTTTTTGTAAATTTAAAATAAGATTCGCTGTTTTCAAAATTTTATTATTGTTATTTTATAATACTTGCTTAGTGTATAAACCAAACAGTGCTGCAGAACATTACGTCAAAATAGGTTATCTAGGGGAGTTATTGAACTTAAACGCTATTCTTGTCAATTTTGCTATAAAATAAAAGGTTGCCCAATTTGAGACATCCGGATATCCTAATTTGAGACAGTTGTCTCAATTTGAGATACTACTCAAAAAACCCTACTCCTTCACAGAATGAACATATAAAATTGCTGTCTTTAGTTTCCCCGCATTCTTCATGCGCCCATCTATCGCAATAGAAACATTTTGCCCATTTCTCTCCATGCTTATCCTCTGAGAATTTGCCCGAACAAAGTAAACATTCAGCGTCACTTCCTCCGGATTCGTCTGAAGATGAGTCATCCAGTGTGAAACTGTTGGTGCTTGCTGAGCTTGAACTAGACGAGGACAGTCGTTTCATTCTTCTTTGTTGTAATCCTGACGTGGAGGGTTGGTCTTGTTTTAAAATTGGAATTTTTTTTGCAATTGAAGTAGGTTCTTTAGGAATTTTCTTTGTTACTTTTCCTTCGGGATTTAACTGCTGACTGATATTTTTCTTAGGTATCTTTTTGACCTGTCTTCTCTCCAAACTTTCCTGCAGTTCCTTTTTGTACGGAGTGAGGGTGATAACTGCTGCTTTACCAGCCCTAGCATTCGGTTTGGTTTCTGCGGTTTTGTACTTAGGCAGAGGACAAATATCGAATGGAGAAAAATAGTCTATTTGAGGCGGATTTGCTGGGGGTGGACTTGGTGTTCGCTCATTTACGTCCTGTGTTGATAAAGATATTATTTCATTTTGACATTGGTTATCCAAATGAGTTTTCTGGTGGTAAAATTCTTCGGAGAGATGTTCTTGAGTAGCTGTTTGATTTTTTGTCACAGTGTGAACCCCAAAATCATAATCTCTGAATATATTTCTATTTAAAGGTACTAGTCCCGTTTTTCTAAAACCACTACATGATGTTTCCATGGTGGCAGCTCTATTATAAGCTTTGCCAAAAATACTGGCGATTGAGTATGGGGATACAACATTTAATTGCTTCTCCCGAAGCCAATTTTCTATCTCCTGAGCGTAATACGTTTTCAATGGTGACATAAATGCCACGTCCAAGGGCTGCATTTTATTAGTTGAATGAGGAGGGAGACAAATTATCGTAACATGATTTTCTTTTGCCAAATCAATGAGCTCAATATTCCTTGTATGTGAATAGTGTCCGTCTAATACAAGTAGCACTGGATCAGTAGCTGTCGGCTTTGCAAACTTCATAAAATGTTTAAACCACCTCGTAAAAATATCGGTTTGAACCCAACCAGAGATGTGACACTCAGCTACAGCCCCAGCTGGAGCACCAAGCATTAGCTCTGCCTTCATATTTTTCCGTGGAAAAATTATAACTGGAGGTATATAAACTCCGGAAGCATTCACGCAGGTTATTATGGTAATTAGCTTACCTCTTTCTGCGGAAGTTAATGAGGATATCTGTTTTTTTCCCTTCAGTGATATCACTTTGCTATGCTTATGTTGGACTATGGTAATACCCGTTTCGTCAACATTGAACACCCGCTGGAAAGGATCTCGAATTTTGTTATATTCAGGTTCATAGAGATCAAAAAATCTTGAGACTTTTTCAGGAGTGAAAGATTTAATACGAGCTGCAGACATGCCTTGAGGTGTTCTCATTGAAAGTTGTGGGTGCCTCTTCAGAAATAGCTTAAGCCATTTTTTTCCAGCAGATTTATTAACTCCGTTGAAAGGATGTGGTATCTTATTCCTGAACGCTAGCTGGAATGCCATTCTTTTCATATCGCCTGACCTCAGACCATAAAAGCATTGTTCCATGGCTAAAGCATATTTAACTAAGTCATTTTCTAATGCTTTAGAAAAAACAGGTTTTCGGCCTATCGACAGTTTGACAAGTTCTTCGGGATTTTTGTCTGATTTTGAATATCTTTCGACAGTGCCTTTAGGTACATTAAAAACTTTTGAGGCTTTGAGATATCCCATCTCTTTATTACGGACTGCCTTCACAGCGTTCACCATAGAAAGAGGGTCCCATTGCTTGTGTTTTTTTGGCATCTGAAATAAAACATGATAATATTTTTTTGGGTGCCTAATTTGAGATATCTCAAATTCAGCACCCATTTGTATCTCAAATTAGGGACTTCCGCTGTGGACTATTGATAACAATATTTCAGATTAGCTATGAAAAAATAGTACCGAATTCCAACGAAACATGATTAAGCAACACTTAAACTAACTACTACGATACATAAAATATTTTATTTCCCCTTACCTGGACTGTAAATGCCGATTTATTCAGACTATCAAAAAAACTCTAGAAGTCGAATCACACTGAACACGTGTTTGCACAGAAATAACCTATTCGAATCGTTGATCGACCACTTTACCACTAGAGGGCGATTAATACAAGTTAGTCTACAGTCTTCTTGTTAGATGGAGCCATATGCACTTTGAGATAAAGAGCTATCTCAAATTAGGCACCTATCTCAAATTAGGGTCCGTTCCTCTACACACCATTTATATGCAAAGAATCCATGATGAATTAGAAGAATCAGTACA
The DNA here is from genome assembly GCA_951848785.1 of Callosobruchus maculatus. Classification (NCBI taxonomy): domain Eukaryota; kingdom Metazoa; phylum Arthropoda; class Insecta; order Coleoptera; family Chrysomelidae; genus Callosobruchus; species Callosobruchus maculatus. The sequence continues at coordinate 7,282,498 of CATOUR010000083.1, forward strand.
AAACATTTTCACGTACAATAAATGCGAATGCTTGGATATAACTTACAAATTGTAATTCAGAATTCCAAAGACAACTGCCTAACCTCGATGAAGAATATCACAGTACCACACTGCTCTCAAAATTTACTCTATTTACAAGACACATCACGTCCGCTTCTTCACTCGATTATTGTTAAGTATTGTTAAGTCGACCCTGTGCTCAAAACGTAAACGGCAATACTCGCGGCTCGTGCTGAGGAGCCGACGTGGGGTTATGAGAGGCCAGTTTTTCGAAGACAAATTGTCTGCATGATTTCTAGGGAGTTGTATTGTACTGTATAATTTCATATACTGTGGTATGGGATTGGATGGGTCAATATATAGGCGATTTGCCCAATCCTCCGAACACGCTGGACGAACTGGAGCATCATGCTGTGAGGGCAGCTTGGGAGCCTGTCTGTCAAAAGTTTATCAACAACCAGATTACAAAGTATGCCGCGTAGGCTAGAGGAGTGCATTCATTAACATGAAGGGCCCACCCATTACTGATCTGTTGTATTTTTTTATGAACTCATTATGGCAAATGAGTTCGTTGATTATTGTATTTAGTCCTACCGCAATTTCATCAACCGCAACCCTTTTCTCCTCAGTGTTCAGATTTCAATTACGAGTCGTACCTATAATTAGTTGTTAATATGCCAAAGGATCCAGTATCACATCATTAATCCAAGCACTTCAAACCACATTCGAAAAAAAATTTTTTTTGAGATTGCAATCAGCTCAAGAGCAAAACCTAAACCTCCTACACTAATAACTCAACAAACGCTATTCCTTTCGATTGTGCATTATAGGAATGTGAGATTTGAACGCAAAGCAGAGCAACAACCAAGTACGATCGTTTCTCGTATTATCTTACGGTTACTTTCAGTTTCGCAGAGCCACATAATTATACTTTGCAAAACGCCAGCGCCAATGTACTGTTGATATACATGGATGTTATTATAGATACTTATATCTAGGCTTTAGGACAGGTATTTGTCTTATTGATTTCGTAATAGTTCACGAAAGTATATCGGATTGCGATTGTTGATATCTTGGGGATATGAAATTTATAATGCCGGCACACTTGAAATATGAAGTAAGTTTCATCATCTACCTGGTGAAATCAAAAACCTAAAGATACTGAGTATGCTCAAAAACAGGTTAAGGTGCTTTCTGGTCGAAAAAGATTTATACTAGAAAATTGGGCCTAATTTATTGTAATTGTTCATATTGATGTATAAATTGTGTATATGGGTGTATGAGTCTGTGTATATTTATGTTTAAGTTTAAGTGCATTTTAATTACTATCTCCTGTTGTATATACTGACATGTTCTATATCTCTTTTGGAATTAAAAGAATGGATAAAGAAATAAAATGCAATGAAAAAGTAGAGTATTCGAGGAAATCTCAATTTTTTAGTTGACTTTTATTTCAGTATCAACTTCTGTATCTCTATATTTTTGCATTGTAAGATTTATCCATATGATTTATTGTTTCCGCTAATAAAGTGATAAATCCCGGTGAAATATCAAATTATCTTTGGAAACATATCGCCGATTGTGGACTGTATTAGAAAATGAACTTACCATAGGTGGTTTTCTGGATGTCTGCAAATTTTGGCTGTCGTGCTCTTACAGATGAAATAATGGAGGAACTAAGGTTGGGAAAAAACGGAAATAAAAGGAATATATTCACCTGAAATACCGACAATCCTCCAGGCTCTACTCAATGGTCGCACCACCGAAATACCACCGATGTCCGTCCCGTTGAGGACAATTTTTTTTACTTTTCAAAATGCAACGTTAACCGTACCGAGGTCAAATCGTATCTCGTTCTTAAAAATTACAAAAATTAATGCTACGAGGAAATGCGACGTTGCCATAACCAGTCAACGGACTCTTAGGTGTGGCAACGTGGCTTAGCTGTCAAATAGTTGGCCTATAGTTTCAGAATAATTATTACATTTTATATGTATTAGAGTTCATCTGGGTTAATAAATTAAGAAAAATACTTCTTAGAACTACTACTACTAATACCACTTACATCTGATGTCTGGTTCATCACAGTCAGACACTACAAAATAAAAATAAACGCAACCTGTTTCCTGCTGCCACTTCCACTTCCACTTAAATGAACACCCAATTTACTTTGTAAATTGTCACTTGAGCTAGAAAAATTCACTATTAGGTCACTGTGAAGCCATTCTTGCTGGTCTTGATCCCCTCTCACGATCAAGTCTTTTCGTAGGTATGCCCAGATGCATGCCCTCGTTGGTATGCCCAGATGAGTTCTATTAACTGTCTTTTTCTGTGATATTTGGGACGTCCAGAAAACTTTGTAGGTACCACATTGTGGTTTAAAATAGGTCTTATCCTTTGAAATGTTTGTAAATTATTGTCTTTATTCTTATAAATATAACCTCCCCTTATGAGGAATACCTTTCACCCACTTCTGTTTATGTCCTTCATTGGAAGCACTAATTGCTAGTGCAACCTAACTACACACTTTGCAGGCATCTTTTTATCTTTATAGTTTCGTTTGTGCAGGTAAATAATTAGAAACACATTAAAAATCACCTTCCACTCTTCGTTGTTACTCTAGAAGGTTATGTTGGTATCTCCTTGTTTGGAAGCCCCAATTGCTATTGCACCTGGTACTACACACTTTGCAGGCATCTTTTTATCTATATAGTTTCGTTTGTGCAGGTAAATAATTAGAAACACATTAAAAATCACCTTCCACTCTTCGTTGTTACTCTGGAAGGTTATGTTGGTATATCCTTGTTTGGAAGCCCCAATTGCTATTGCAACCTGGTACTACACACTTTGCAGGCATCTTTTTATCTTTATAGTTTCGTTTGTGCAGGTAAATGATTAAAAACACATTAAAAATCACCTTCCAATCTTATTTTTCACTCTGGAACATTACACTAATGACTTCACAACAAACAACAGCTCAGCCCGACACCATTGTTGCCATATTTAAATGCTCCGGCCTAGTGAGTAAAGTCGGCCATGTTTAGACCTAAATTATAAATGGCCAAAACATTTATTGATAATAGTGCACTTGTTATTAAATCTTAAGGTCTTTTCAACATATTTTTAATCTTCTTACAAAACTATTTGTACCTCTTTGAGTCCTATGCCATTTAAAGGTATACATGTCGAACATATTTTGTAAATATACCTATACATAACCGCAGGGTACATTATATGATATATGAGCTCCACGATAGGTATTTGCATAGTTCTTGATTTCGTAATAGTTCAATAGGTGCACGAAAGTATATCAAATTGCGTTTGTTAATATCTCGAGGATATATATTTTACGATGATAATCTGCCTTATTCAGAATGCAAATTGCAGAGCGTATGAGCAGTTTCGAGAATTGCTTTTTTGGATTGAATTGCTACACACATCCGCATTCCAAATAGGGGAGTTTCGTTACATAAGTAAGTCAATAACCGTAATAGTTACAATAAACTATGTTTTATTTCTCATTATATAGCTGCAAATATATCGTGGATTCTCAAAAGCGAGGTTAAATTAGTCATTAGGTGAACTTATGCTGACATCTATAGCTCAATAAATAACTACTGTTATCTACAAAAAGGTCTCTTCTTGTGTATAATATTAAGTACGGGTCTAGTACATAATTATGCCCCACGTAATTTAGGAATATTTCATTTTTAACGTGAAGAGGATGGTCTGTTATGTAATTTTCGAAAAGAAAATTTGAGGCCCGAACATGTTTTGTATGAGAAAACCTTCTTTAAAGCTGATCGTTTTCAACATATTTTACTAATTTCCGTAATTCATTCGTACAAAAAAAGGGTATTCCAAAAATGAAATTTTCAAAGAGTGTCTAGTTAATGTTCTCCAGACTATGAAACAAAGTGGACCACTAGTTTATTGGTATTCCAAATTTAATTATGGTCGGGCTATTCGTACTATAAAAGGACTGAAGAGACAAACCTCAACTATAGAAGACTTTTTGGCCATTGAATCGCAACGGGCGGAAAAAGCATACAACACCGACAGACATTTTAGTTCAATTTTTACCTCCATTAATGTTTTTCGGCATTTAACCATGTGGCAGCTGCGTCGGGTAGTCGGCGGGACCTGGCTATATACGGCAGTAGTCAGAACTAGGATCCAGTATGGCTGCTCGGTGTGATGGCCGAGCGTAGAAAAGGTCTCTGTTAGGCTGAAGCTCGCAAAGATTCAGAGGCTTGCAGCAATGAGCATAACAGGTGCCACGAGGACAACACCCACTGCTGCTCTGGAGGTACTCTTGGGCTTGCCGCCTCTGCACCTCTGGATAAAAAGAGAGGCGATGTCGGCCTGCCTGAGAATGCGTGATGGGGGAACGTGGACAGTACGAGAACCATTAGTTGGCCACACCAGAATAGAGCGATTCGCGGAGAGTAATATCCCGATATCGTCATTCAGGGTGGAAAAAGGAAAAGGCATCTTAAATTTAGATAATAGATTCTCACTAGTCATCCCGGAAAGAGACGATTGGATGGGAGGGAAAGTCAAGTTTTCGCCCAATAGTCTGGTATGCTTCACTGAAGGAGTCAGGATACGGGGGAGCGGACTTCTGCCTGGAGGGTAAAGAAGTGCGGCGGAGCTTCGCGCTGGGAACCTGCACGACTGTCTTCCAGGCGGAAGTGAATGCGACATTGATGGCGGCATACTCGTCGGAAGTCGAACAGTGTTCTGAACAGAGCATATATATATATGCTCTGACAGCCAATCAGCTCTGTAAGCGGTGGCAGCTCCAAGGGCCAGATCAGCTCTGGCTCAAGAATGCTCTGCCGTCCTTCAGAAGTTAGCAAGCCATAAGAAGGTGACCCTGCTGTGGGTCGCCGGACATATTGGTATACCGGGTAACGAGAGAGCGAACCGATTAGCTAGGATAGGGGCCAGCAGCCCCTGCATCGGCCCAGAACCTATGCTGGGAATTAGCAGACGCCAGGGCAATGTGGCCCTGGACAACTGGGGCTACAAGGAACTGGAGAAAGCCTGGTTAGAGAGACACGACTGCAGGCAAGCCAAAAGATTCATAGCAGGCCCTGATAAGGGCAGAACGCTATGGCTTTTGAATAAAGGCAGAGGGACGCTCAACCTTCTGGTGGGGGCTCTTACTGGCCATTGCTGGCTAAATAGACATTTTTCACTCATGAGAGTGGTGGGGGACCCCATTTGCTCCAGATGCTGGGAGGAGGACGAGACAGCGTTCCACTTTCTGGGCAGATGTGCAGTTTATCGCAACCGTAGGGTTCAGATATTCGGCACGATGGAGTTTGGGGAGGATATTCAGCGAAATCGTCCGACATACTGACTTTCGTCAGGGAGTCTGGTAGGTTCGACAAGGAGCTTTCTAGGGTGTAGAATTTTAGTGTTTTCGGGGATTGGTTCAGTGGGGTTGGCAAAAAGGGCCAAAGGTGGCCTACTCGCCTGGCTTCGCCTCCCCATCACTACTACTACTAAGGCATTTAATGCTTTCAACTTGTAAACCCGTATCACACTTGCCTACAAATTTCGTCAAAAGATAAAATTAATGAGCAACAAACTCATGATAATAAAAGTCAGTGTGCATTTATACTGGAAAATACAGACATGTTAAGTAACAACGCATACACATTGCTATGGGATGAGAAAATAGACGCTGAATATATTAATTTTGTTATTGTTCTCTTTAGCTATATTTGTAGTTAACAAGAATCAAGGAAACAAAGAAAAATATGAGTGCATTGTTATAGGCTCCTAATAGGGAAGCAGTTGTAGGCTGATTTGTTGTTTGTGGGAACTATCAATCCATTCATCTGATGAATATAGTAGCAACACACGTAATATGCTGTAAATTAATCCACACTTTGGTTGCTTCGATAGAAAGGAAGCAGCCTCTACAACAAGCTATCAGAAATCAACGAGCATTTCTGGATCTTTGAAGCAAATGTAGTAATACGCGACAGTTTCACAGTCCTTTGCAAATCTTGTGGTGCAGTCGCGAAACTGGTTAAATTTCAGAAGTCTTTAAGCTGGAATTACAGAGGGCTCGAAGAATCGAGATGGCCAAAATGCGTTGTCTGCAGCGAGATAAGTCTGAGTGCCCAAATAAGATATAGTTTCATCAAATGTTATGTTTTCCCGGTGCCTCTGTATGGAGTCGAAGCGTGGAAGATGGAGATCAGTACAATGAATAGAATGGAGGCTATTGAGATGTAGGTGTACCGCTGAATATTCAGAATACCTTAGATATATGAATAAGGAAGTTAACTTAACTACTACAAGTAGACAAAAACCACCTATTTTGGAGATGTAACGAGGAATAATAAGGGAAAATTGAAGGCAAAAGAGGGCCGGGGCTCAGGCAAAACTCATTGACGAAAAACCTCAGAGACTTGACGGGACCTGCTTCTCATACTCAACTCTGGAGAGCACAAGATAGAGAAGCATTTGCCAAAATTGTTGCCGATCCTCATTGAATGGAGTTGGTACCTTAAGAAGAAGAAGCAATTAATGCTGCAATACATTTGAAAATTAGCTGCAAAGTATTTGGTAAACAACGAATATTTTCAGAGTCGCTCAAAACTGCGATTTTAGACGTTTTATGGATCCACACCCAAACCTCCATTTTCGGAACGGCTGTAATGTTCATAAGTAATATTTATAGTATCTATCCCTATTATTTTTTAATATTTCATCTAATTAACTGCACAGAAAATATATTGTACGTAACGCTACACGAAAGGGATTTTACGGGACTCACAGAAACTGTCTACTCATTCCGTAAAATATCATTTTCGGGACTTGTTACGTAAATAACTATTTTTCGTAAAACAATATTCATTACCTAAAAAAATATATTTTGATGATATTCTGTACTTTATGGGGTTATAGGAACTTGCTTTGTAGGTCACTTTGTTTTTCTTCCTATAACCGGTGCGTGGATTAATTTAATTAATTTATTTATATTTATTATATGTATAATTAGATGATTTAATGATTGCAAAATTTGTATATTTTTGGAAACAGGTTCATTTGAGGGCAATCAAAACATTGATTTTTTCCAAACTTTGACAATGAAAGATACGATGCGACATCAAAATACAAAAAAGTTCTGTTTTTATCTGTTTAATCCGAATCACAACATTTAACTTTTTGAGGTTAGTGGCTAGAATTTTTTTTGCTAATAGTAGATCATCACCTTTTAACAAGTGCTGACCTGGCATCTAAAAATTTAATCAAAAATCTATTTTTGCTTAAGTTTGAGGCCCTGTATCTTGAAAACCAAACTCTTTAGGGCATGTTTATATGAAGTTTTTCAATTTTTGTTACCTTGTAATCCCAGTCATCGTTGCACCGCTTCAGTGTAGCCATATGCATACCATTTATTATTTTTTATGCTTGCTGTTTATAGACCAATGTTGGTTCTTTTACGATTTCAATGTATGGCGTCATTAATCAACTATGACAGAGTAACAACCACAGACGACAATGATTCGTCTATTTTATTTATTTATTTGAACATTTTATACAAATGAATGCATTTATGGTAAGTCAAAATGGAGAAAGCCTAGAAAGGGTAAAAAACAAACTTATAAGTAATTAAGACTATCTTAATATGTATGTAATATGTATGTACAGAGACTTGTGATAGTAATTCAGAAAAAGAAAAAAATATATTGTTATATATATACCTCAGTGAGAACTGCTTATTGTGTCACTATCGTGAATTGACAGCGCGGCATGAGGTAAGGGGAACGTGGGGGTCCCTCAGCTAACGTTCGTCATTATTATGTCGAGTCTAAAGAGGGGTAGAGAAAATAAGTAAAACAGGGGCATTAAGTATTGTCTGCAGAGGTCATCCAACCGCGATGTCTTTAAGGTGGGGAATGAAATCTGCTTTTGCCGGTTGTAGTTATAAGTTCTATGAACTAGATAAATAGGATATTAAGTGAACATAAATTATTTGCCGTTTCCTTTATAAATGGAATAAAACAAGACGTTAAAGGAGGAAAAAGGATTAATTAGTAGTAAAAAGGAGTATCATTGGAACATTTTGATTCGAGACATTTTTTTTTTTAATTTTTTATATTACAACCAAAGTTTTACAACAGTTTATAACATACAGTTCTCTAAGATAGTGGTCCAAACACTGGTATCGAGAATACACAATTCCATATTGCGCCTAAAAACTAAATTTGTACAGGTTCGGACTAGTGAATTCGATAGTGACAGTTATACATATTTCAATGTTGACGTATGTTTTTTCAGTCTTCTCACACCCCGATAGGTGAGGGGAGTATTGTGAGCGCGAAATTTTTCGATTTTGAGATAATACGTTTTTTGGGCGTTCTATGATGTCTACATATCGAAAATCCACGTCACTCATTTCCGTCTGTCTGTCTGTCTGTCGGTCTGTCTGTCTGTCGCTTTTTTCTAGCCCCGTAATCTCAGCAACCGCTGCATGGATTATGATGAAATTTGGGCAGCGGTATGCTGTGGGGTCGTAGTAGGTAATGTTCCTATAATTTTGAAAATCGGTGCATAGGCGGCGGAATAATTAGCAAAAAATAAATATTGCTGAAACCTTGTTTTTAGGCGTTTTAGGGGTCCCTGATCATTTTCTACTTTTTTTTTGGGTGGCGGTGAAATTGGGGTGGTTGGGGGTAGGGGGTTGTAAAATTGACCTGTGAAGGAAGACCTGACGACATAAATGACTTTTTTACGTCCATCCGAACATTGCCTTGCCTATTACAAAAAGCAAAGCACTATTGCTTTAGATCGTTCTATATTGTGTAACGAGGAAACTGTTGAATTGATTTTAATGAAATTTTGACACAGTATTACTACCGTGGCGAAGATGGAAAACGCGTATGGTTTTTATGCCAGTGGCGGCGCAGAAATAATGAAGAAACTAAAAATATAGAAACAGCTCAAACTTCGACTTTAAGCGTTTTAGAGGTTCCCGATCATTTTCTGCATTTTTTTTGTGGGGGTAAAATTGGAGTGGTTGGGGGGTTGGGGGTTAAAAAACTAAAAAAAAAGCTTGTGCTCATAATAGGCTGTCCCCTAACCTGTGAAGATCTAGCGACACAAATCACCTTTTTAGGTCCATCCGAACATTGCCTAGCCTATCACGGAAACTAAGGGACTTAGAATTTTCTGCATATATACGAGAATTTATTGGTTTAAATCGTTTTGTATTTTGTAACGTGGACACTATCAAATTGATTCTAATGAAATTTTGACACAGTATATTGTTACCTGGTGAGAATGGAAAACGCATTGTTTGTTAAAAATCGTGTCAGTGGCAGCGTAGCAATAACCAAAGAACGAAAAGTATGAAAGCAACTCAAATCGGTTTTTAGATGTTTTAGGGGTTCCTCATCATTTGCTACCAGTTTTTTTTTGGTAGGGGTGAAAGCGTGGTGGTTGGGGGGTGGGGGGTTGTAAAACTGAGTTTGTAGTATCGATAATAGGCTGTCTATTGACCCGTGAAGAAAAGACCTAGCGGCATAAGACAATTTTTTGATATCTAAAACGAATTTACAGTCATGGCAGCATCCTTTAAATTTTTTTCTGTGTACAATTTATTTCATTCATCACTGCGTTCGTAAAATCATCCGGGCGCATCCTCATTAGCATCTGTATCAATCGCATCTGTAAAGTGAATGTGTTCCATCCAATTACCATGTAATTGATGGCATTATTATTCGATTTCCAATTCAAAAAAGTGGGCGCCACTCACCGGTCTAAAATCCGATTGTTCTCCGCATGCCAATATAATATGCAAATCCCACAATAGGCGGAAAATCATCTAAATATGCAGATAATGACGTCCACACGTCCGTCGCATTGTCAAAGGCATAATCCTTCGCCTCATCATGCATGCGACTTTCTCATGGCTCAATGAAAATGTTCTCTACGATACACTAACTAGGGACCTTGGTTGCAAAAGGTAAAATCAATTAGATGAAAGCGCAGCTCGAAAGATGGATGCGAAACAACTATTTCTTCACAATGTGGTATTTTTGTCTAATGCTAATGAGAGTGAGATAATTAATTGTGTTTTTAATATGTGGAGTGTGAGAATCCTTTTTGGTTAAAATTGTTTCATATCACGCAAAACTATATATATACAGGGTGAGTCAAGCTGAACTTCGGCGACTTGTGACCCAACGATGTCTATTTTTTCACATTTAAGTGCTATAAAGGTGAGTTTTCTAAGCTATATTTTTTTTTAACTTTTTCTTTCATGATAATCAGACACAATTATTTTATTGTGACCAGCTCTTGATAAGAGAACAAAGTTTAAATTAAATCTGTTCGTTACCCTGCCCTTACAAGGATTATCAATATTAGCTATTAATTGGTATATCTCATTCACCATTTCTAAAAAAAATATGTTCGTTGTTTAACTGGCATCTTCCCCATTATATCAAATTTTCAAATAAAGTCAACCCTTAAATTATTGATTCTAGTAATTCTTATGATTTGAAGTGTGTCAAAATCGAGTCCAAAAGAGTCGGTTACAAACAAACATACAAACATATACAGGTGAGGCTAACAAAAGTGAGTAAAAAATATGAGTTTACTACTTGTACTACTTGAGTTTGATATTCACAAAAGTGTGTAGTTAGGAAGGATATGAAATTTTATATTTGAATGCCGTTGTTTTGATGTTCAGTCTGAGGTAGAGAAAATCAAAAATCTTCAGACCTCAGATTTTCAAGTTCACCCTAAATATCTAAAACCGTTATCTGACATACTATCGGACTGAAAACTCGTATAGTATATACTTTGATGATGCCAATTGCAAATCCGGCTGTTGTTTGGGATTTCAGCCTCAGGTAAAAAACATCAAAAATTTACAGACCCTCGGATATTCAAGTTCACCCTAAATATCTAAAAACGTTATCTGGCTTCCTATCAGGAGAAAGCTTCGTACTGCGCATAGTTTCAGGGTGACAATTATTTCAAATCTGGCCGTTGTTTTGAGTTTCAGCCTCAGGTAAAGAACAAAAAATTTTCAAAGACTCGAATATATTCAAGTTCACCCTAAATATCTGAAATCGTTATCTGGCTTCCTCTCAGGGCGAAAACTCGTATCGTATATAGTTTGAGGGTGCCAATTTCAAATCCGGCCGTTGGTTTGAGTTTCAGCCTCAGGTAAATAACATCAAAAATTTTCAGACCTTCGGCTATTCAAGTTCACCCTAAATATCAAAAATCATTATCTGGCTTCCTATCAGAACGAAAACCCGTACCGTGTATAGGTTGAGGGTGCCAATTTCAAGTCCGGCAGTTGTTTTGAGTTTGAGCCTCAGGTAATGAATATCAAATATTTTCAGACCCTCAGATCTTCAAGTTCAACCCTAGACATATCTAAAAATCTCTATCTGACTTTCTATCATGACGAAAACTGGTAAGGTGTTTCGTTTGAGGGTTTCAAAAACTGATCGTTGTTTTAAGTTTCAGCTTCAGGTAAAAAACATTTTCAGACCTTCGGATATTCAAGTTCACCCTAAATATCTAAAATCGTTATCTGGCTTCCTATCGGGACGAAAATCGTATGATATATGGTTTGAGGGTGCCAATTGTTCGTTGTTTTGAGTTTTCATCCTCAGGTAACGAGCATCAAAGATTTTTAGACCCTCAGATCTTCAAATTCGCCCTAAATACCCGTATCTAAAGTCGTTATCTGACTTCCTATCAGAACGAGACCTCGCATGGTGTATAGTTTGATGGTGCCTATTTCAATTCCGGCCGTTGTTTTGAGTTTCAGAATCAGGTAAAGAAGATCAAAAAATTGGGCATTCTCATTTGGATAAATCAATTTGTTGACTGAAGTGTCTTTGATTAAACTATATTGATTTTTCCAAGTACAAAAACTATTCAAAGTTGTGTGACAACCTTCTAAATTTTATAAACGCTGCGATATTCAATGTATTTCTGGTATCTACTTATACCAAACAGTTCTTTAAAGTCCCATGTGTGATGTGTGATACATACACTAGGATTCATCAAGGAATCCAGATGTGCGGTAACATACACAAGGGGTTAGGGATTCTATTTAAAACAATATAAGTTTGATATTAAATATAAGTCAAAATATGTTAACAGCTCCCTATCATGATCAAGTATAGAGTATTTCTTTGGCTTGTCCTTTCACGCCTCCACGTCCGTCGTCAGCATTGCTAAAACGGCATCTCAGAAGCTTGGAGTTTTGTTCCGCTGTAGAAAGCTGTATACACCAGAGCAACTACTGCTGCTCTAAAAGGCACAGATCCGACCATCGCTGAAGTATTGCTCCCATGTGTAGGGATGCCCTCCGAAGCACTCTCTAAAGCTTCTGGACACTATCCAGAAGAGAGCAATTAGACTAATCGATACGCCTAACCTCACAAAGACCTCCACAGCCTGGAACATCGAAGAAGAGTGGCTGACCTGTCCCTGTTTTACAGATCCTATCACGGAAGATGTTCGAGTGAGATCTCTCAGAAAATAACACCAAAGGCCGTCCGAATGAGGAACGATAGAGAGGCTCTGCAAGCTTATCCTTACCAGATCAGTGTCCCTACTCCCTTAACCAGTCTCCTCCAGCATTCCTTCGTTTGGAGAACTTCGATGCTGTGGAATGACGTGCTGGGGAATTTGTTTCCCGGCGGATACAACATGCAGCGTTTCCAATCTAACGTGCATAGACACTTATCATCTCGCAGGGCTGCTACAGCGCCATAGGCTTTTAGCCTTTGCAGGAGGCTGACCATAGAAAAAATGTTATCACTGAAAGATTGTCCAAGTGACTCTGCTGGTTATATTTATGCTGTGCTTCATACTCAAGAGATTTGTGAGAGCCAACAATGATAATACATAGTTCCTGAATGTCCAATGTAATGAATAACATAACAGAAAATGCTTAAGATGCATTGTTCCATTATGAAGCAAGGATAATGGAACATAATAAAAACTAAATGAAATTTGTAACCGAACATTTCTTCCTAATTACCGGGGATGGTGTTAGTATGTGTGTGGCTGTTACGTGAAATTACCGAGCGTGACTCCATGCCGATAACAATGCGGTCTAAACTGGGATATTAAACGAGCTTGACGTATTACATAAGATGCCGAATACCGCAAAAGTGAGTGTCTTATTAAATTATAGTTAAATGAAGTATCGAACGCATTTGTTTCCTTGTGAGATATGGGTTCAATTCAGCACCTCATGATTTCGTCATCTGGGCTTCTTTTTGCTTGAATCTTAATATAAATAATATAGAGTTACTCCGTTTAGGTCAGACATTTCTATTCGAGCATTCTAAATTTTCAATGCGCAATGGTCCAAAAAAGCCAATTCAAATTTTACTGCAATAGCAGGTGTCAAAATGCATAAAGTTCAGTGTCCACGAGCAGCTAAAAGAAGTCAAAAACGCTTAGACATAATAGTTCAACATAAGTAAAAAGTAAAAGTGGTCGCCTACAGACTGCCATCAAGTACTCGGAATGGTCTAGGACTGGAGCAGGGACGATTTTATATCACCCTCTGATCTTGCGCTATTTACTGATGGCTCCAAGTCTGAACTGGGGGCAGGAGCGGGAGTAGTGGGTACCAATCCAAGAGTTGAAATTTCAGTCAACCTTGGGAGGTATACCATAGTCTTCCAAGCAAAAATGATTGCCATAGAGCTGGGAGTCAGGCAACTAATCAAAAGGCCCCTGACAAACAGATCTATAAAAATCTTTTCAGACAGCCAGGCTGCATTGAAAGCACTGTGCTCCAGTCGGGTTGATTCAAGACTGATATGGAACTGCATGCACCTCCTCAACAAACTCGGAACGGGAAACAGGGTATCCTTGATTTGGGTTCCGGGTCACAGCGGAGTGGAAGGCAATGTATTGGCCGACGCGCTAGCAAAAGGAGGAACTGAATCTGTGTTCATAGGACCAGAACCATTCGCGGGCATTGCAAAAAGTACCGCTAAAAAGACCATCTCAGACTGGGCAGTGAGGAAAGCACTCCTGAACTGGCGAGATACACCAGGGTACTGCACTCGAAGGTGTTTATAAGATACCCCTCGAGTCAGCCCCCCCCGAGGATGATGAAATGTAATAGGTACGACCTCCGCCTTCTGGTCGGTCTGCTGACGGGACATGGTCGTCTAAGGTACCATATGTGGAAGTTGGGTCTTAAACAAACTTCAAACTGTCGCTTCTGCTACGTGGAGGACGTATCAGCGGAGGTATTCTTTGCCCCCGTCCGGTACTGGATAATGCTAGGTTCCAGACATTCGGATTTGCCCAACTGGAACCTCATGACTTCAAGGAAGTTTCACCTTTTACGTTGATTGCCTTCGTAAAGAGTCAGAAGGAGGCAGCTCTGCCCCACTCACTTTCAACCTAACCTAAGTAAAAAGTAGTATAAGCTGAAAAGCTTTTGTAATTGTGGAATGTCGTTTTCCAGAACTGGCAAAACTTTTCAAATAAACTTGAAGATCTGAAAAGCCTGAAACTTTTTATTTTAGTCAAACGATACCGAAAGTCAAAGCTGCGACCACACTTGTAATTAGCACCTTCACGTTATCCAAAACACGAGACTTCATTTTAATAGGAGGCCAAGTAGAGATTTCCAATTTTTTAGGTAAACCTGAAGATCTGAAATATGAGAAATTTTTATTTTTGTCAAGCAAGACTGAAACTCATAATTGCGACCGGATTTGTAATCAGAGCCCTTAAATTATCCAAAACACGAGATTCCATCTTAATATAGAAATACAAATAAAGATTTTTAATTTTTCAGATAAACCTGAAAATTAAAAAAACCAGAAATTTTTTATTCTGGTCAAACGATACTAAAACTCAAGACTCAATACTCAGCCCCTTCAAATTATCCAGAACACGAAATTTCATCTTAACGAAAAGCCAAATAAAGATCTTAGATTTTTTAGGCAAAGCGATACCGAAACTCAAAAGTGCGATAAGCTTTGTAATAAACACCCTCAAGTTTCCCCAAACACGAGGATTTATCTTATTAGAACGCCAAATCAATATTTTCAATTTTTTAGGAAAACCTGATGAAGATCTGAAACTTTTTATTTTTGTCAAATAAGAGTGAAACTCAAAACTGCGACCAGATTTGTGAGTAGCACCCTCAAGTTGTCCAAAACGCGAAGTTTCATCTTAATAGAAAGCCAAATAAGGATTTTCGATTTTTTAGGATCGCCCCCTCCCTTTTTCCTTCTCCCTGTCTATGTCCTAGCGTTCTGATTTATTGTAAAAATAATTATACACAATTCTAATTGTAAACTTTTCAAGCTATAAGCATTATTTATGTGCTAATTATATAGAATAAAGAATTTTAAATTGAATTGAAATTGATTTTTTAGCTGAAGATCTGAAAGATCTGATTTTTAGACAAACCTGAAGATTTGAACGGTCTAAAATTTTTAATCTTTGTCAAATGAAACTGACACTTAAGACTGTGACTGGATTTGTAAACAGCACCTTCAAATTATCTAAAGTACGAGGTTTCATCTTAAGAAAGATCCAAATACAGATTTTCGATTTCTTAGACAAACCTGAAGATTTGAACGATCTGAATGTTTTTGATTTTTATCAAACGAGACTGAAACTCAAAACTGCGACCAGATTTGTAATCAGCACCTTCAAATTATCCAAATTACGAGATTTCATCTCAACAGAAATCCAAGTGAAGATTTTCGATTTTTTAGACAGACCTGAAGGTTTGAACGGTATAAAATTTTTGTTCTTTGTCAAATGAAATTGAAACTCAAATCTGCGACCGGATTTGTAATCAGCAACCTTAAATCCAAAACGCGAGGTTTCATTTGAATAGAAAGCCAAATAAAGGTTTTCGATTTGAAACTGAAACCCAAAACTGCGACCGGATCTGTAATCAGCACCAGAGGCGTTGTTTGAACAAATGAACTGCGTTTTTCTCTTCATGGACAAGGTTCATCGCTCTATGAAGCTTAAGACTTGGCTTATTCCGCCACCGTTTATTCGGCAGTATTTGTCTAAGCTTTTCATTTTTTTTTTATGGTCGGCCTCCCGCAAAGGCTGAAAGCCTATGGAGTCATCGGGAAACAAATTCCCCGGCAGCTGATTCCACAGCATCGAAGTTCTTCAAAAGAAGGAATGCTGGAGGAGACTGGTTCGGGGAGTAAGGACCTCGACCTGGTAAGGATGAGCTCGCAGAGCTTCTCTAGTGTTCCTGGTTCGGACGGCCTGTGGTGTTATTATCTGAGAGAGCTCACTCGAACATCTTCCGTGATAGAATCTGTAAAACAGGGATAGGTCAGCCACCCTCCTCCGATGTTCCAGGCTGTGGAGGTCCTTTGTGAGGTTAGGCGTATCGATTAGTCTAATCGCTCTTTTCTGGATAGTGTCCAGAAGCTTTAGAGAGTGCTTCGGAGTGCATCCCCACACATGGGAACCATACTCCAGCGATGGTCGGATCTGTGCCTTGTAGAGCAGCAGGAGTTGCTCTGGTGTATACAACTTCCTACAGCGGAACAAAACTCCAAGCTTCTGGGATGCCGTTTTAGCAATACTGACGACTTGGTCGAGCCAGGACATGTTATTGTTGATGTTGATTCCCAAAAGCTTGACGGAAGGTGATTCGACTATGGGGTGACCCTCCATTTCCACAGTTGGTAAGCCATCCTGAGACTTCTTTGTAAGTGTTGTTGCCTGAGTTTTTTGTACGTTGAACTGTACTTTATTTGCTAATCCTAATTCGACAATTGTTTTGATATCTGCGTTGATCTGTGAGGCATGCTGCTATCGCTGACGTACCGTCTCCTGGGATGATAGTGGCTTGCCTGGTTCCATGCACGACACTAATGTACTGTCATCTGCGAAGCTGTAGATTGGATTGGATGTTATTTCTAGCAGCTCGTTAATGTACAGCAGAAACAGAGTAGGCAATAGGACAGATCCCTGAGGAACACCGGCGTTTATTGAAAATACGTCTGATGAACAGCCCTCGACTACAACAAACAGAGATCGGTCGTTCAAAAAGCTATTCAGCTATTTTAGGGGACGTATATGTTGTGACTGTCATATTAAGCAAAAATAACCCAGAAACCAACGAAGTATTGTATGTATCGTGGCATGAACTAATAATGTCTCAATCAACCCTGACAGGT
Organism: Callosobruchus maculatus; assembly: GCA_951848785.1. Taxonomy (NCBI): domain Eukaryota; kingdom Metazoa; phylum Arthropoda; class Insecta; order Coleoptera; family Chrysomelidae; genus Callosobruchus; species Callosobruchus maculatus. Next base: position 7,299,702 of record CATOUR010000083.1, read on the forward strand.
GGTCAAGCAGGTGAATTAACAATAAATCGAAGCAGGCCGGTGTTCGATTAAACGCACAACAGGTTATGATTACGTGTGTGGATTACCGTCATCCATCTAACGCGCTATACGGTACACTTGGTGCTCATACATTTCATGTAACTATCAGGTCATTATATCAGAGTATTTCCTTTGGCTAGATTATGTATGAGACGCTTTCTTCGATATACCGGCGAGGTTTCACCTGATTCGCGAGGAATTTCCTTTTGCACTTACATGCTCTTCGTTGTTGTTTTTTTCTTACGTGTTACGCCATTTTCAGACTGAGGCGGAAATGTCGAATGTCGATTTGGGAACTGATGTTCCAGAATTTTCATCACCTACATTATTCGATTACTCGCACAGTGCACTTGCTTATCTGAGGTAGGAATAACGTCGGGACAGGTCCTGGAGTGCAGGAGGGCTCTTGACGACATCTCAGCTAAACAAAAGGTACCACTGATGTGGGTACCTGGGCACGCTGGGGGGACGATCTGCAAACTTGATTAGGAAAACAACTGGAAAGTGGATCCAGAATCAACACTCTCTGAGGTGGAAGAACATCTCTGGTCATCTCCGTCAAGCTCGAACTATTAGCAGGGCCTGCAGAGAGAATAGGACGATTTTATCTCTCTCTGGATAGGAGTAACTTGAGATTGCTAGTAGGCCTATTAACGGGTCACAACACCTTCAGGCTCTCTTGTTCGTGATGAGGGTGGTCAATGACCCAACGTGCACGTGGTGTGGTGAAGAGGAAGAATCCTCGGCACACATCTTGTGTCGCTGTGAAACCCTGGGTTATCACAGGCAGACTATGCTGGTCTCAAGAATCTTGGAACCAATAGAGATAAAACGGATAGGACCTAAGAATGTACTTGCCTTTGCCAAAAGGGCAGGTCTTAGGAACTAGCGCGGATAGAGGCGCAAAAGGGCCCATCGTGTGGCCTATGCACCAGCCACATTCCGTGCTGGATAGCCTCTGGTCCTTATTCATATCTGAGGAAGGATTGCCATCCGTCCGGGTTTCCCCGGATTCCTAGTTTAGAGGGCATCCGGGCAACGTAGGGGCTGGACTTCATTTGTAGTCCGGGTTTAGAAATTCAAAGTCGTAGGCCTATAAATGGATGTAGGTTTTGGTTATTTTATGTTTTAAGAAGATAATACCGTATTTTACATTACGCAAGTCTAAAATTTAAGAAGGTTCGGTTTGATTCCTTAAGATTTGTTGTGTAAATTGCTGCTGATAAAAATAGAGGCTCGTTCAGCATATTTTTTTTATTGCATATTCTAAAAGGGCGTATTGAGTTTAGCAGCTGTGCAAAATTTCAGAATTTTCTGAGCTCGATTTCATATTCTAATAAATTATCAAAATGCTGCAAATTGAAAACGCGCGGCACTGAATACTTACCAAGCTATTCGAATTCGTTGATACTGAGTATAATAATGGAAGGAGGACAGATGAAGAAAAATTATAAATATTGTATGGTTCCCCAATGTGAAAATATGACAGTGACCACTCCTGATGAATTTTTGATTGGTTTGCCACGAAATATAAACGTCAGGAAATTGTGGCAGAGAGCTATGCGTAGGAATGAATTTGTGAGCGGTCAACAAAATACTCTGTGAGGACCATTTTAATATAAGTATTTTTATAACTAAGTGAATTGTATTATTATCAAGAATCCGCATTTGTGAATGCCATTCTAAAGGTATATTGACGTCAGTTGTTAGCAGATTTTGCTGGTACTGGTACACTAAAACGTAAGAGATACAAGTAGATTTTTTTAATCCAAATACTGAACTAATCATATACCTAACAATTATAAAAGCATTGGAGAAATCAATTCTCATTGATATGTGGAACATGTAAAAGGCTGTTTTCAGTCCTTTGATGTAACCAAAATTCATATGTATTTTGACTATGTAGAAAAAATTGTTTTATATTATATTATCTAGTTCTTTGTGTCTCACATTTCTGTATTTTGGGTAGAAAATCGTGGATACTTAGCCTACAAAATATCCCTACTTGAAATGTGTATCTTGTCTATTCTGTTAGAGTTTGAGGAAGATGCTGAAATTTACATGTGTTACAAACTAATGAAAGATGTAAAACTTAAGATGAAACCGGAAGTAGTTCCGCACATTTTTGTTTGTCAAAAAGACCAACAAGCCTTACACGCTAGAGATCCTCGGAATGTTTTCCTTAAGACAACGAAAATGAGATTTAGATGAAACTAGTACCTGCACACAAAAAACTCGATGTTCATCACCAAGCAGCGAATCTATTATAGCACCAATGTTTCGCAAGTAGAACTAGAATGTACTGAGGACAACGAGAGAGGGAACGTTGGAAGACGATAAGTGAGTCCAAGTCAATATAAAGGCCAAAGTTATATCAAAATATGTTGAGTGCAATATACTAAGGCAGCCACTAAGGGAAGGCAGAAACAAATACCATTAAAACATATCCCAAAATAATGTTACTCCTTAACCAGTGGTTCGAGTTCGGATCATCCAACAAGGAACTTGTAGGAAAGCGAACTGCTTTTCTTATAGAAAATAGTCCGAAAATTTATATCGGGATACCCAGTCACTCATTTTGAGTTTTGAGAACTACCGATAAAATGATTGTCGAAGAATCTGGATTTTTTAATGTGTTAGAAAAAACCACCCGATCAAACAAAACATTGGGTCAACCAAAGCACTTGAACGTATTGCAAACGTATGCTGGGCGCTGTCGCTGTACAGCCGCCACCCGGTCTGGGCTCGCCGACAGACCCAATGATGTCACAACGATGAATTTTGAGTGCATGAAATATTTTAATCTTTGAAGGCGCGTAACTTTTTCAATTCTCATCCAATTAAGTTGAAATTTTTTTTGTATGTAATATGTAAGTAATACTTCACGAAAATGCGCATAAATATTGTTATTGGAATTTCTCTGAACGACCCTATTGAAAGAGTGTGCGAACCAGAAGAACTCGACACCGAACTGGAACATCTAAAGAATGCTATTAAGGCTAATGATTTCACAGAAAAGGAAATAACAAGAACAATGAGAAGAAATAGGGCAAACCACAACCTAAACCGATAGTAAAGCTTTTCTACCCTATGTGCCTGGAATAACAGACAGAATAGGAAAAATGTTACGAAAGGAAGACGTCAAGACCATCTACAAGCCCACAAGAAAGATACAGGAATATTTGAGAACGGAGAAGGATAAAAGAGACCCACTCACACCACCGGGGATTATCGCATACCATGCACATATGGGAGTGTATAATAGGAACAACAGAGCGATCTATAAACAAAAGAATTGCAGAACATAAGGCTAGCTGTCGACTAGGCCATACGGACAAATCAGCGGTAGCCGAACATGCGATTAAGGAGGGAAGTCACAGGATCAAGTTTCAAGAAACTCAGATTCTTGCCGCAACGTCTGCATACCATGCCAGACTTCACAGAGAAGCCATCGAAATACAAAAACATCATAATAATTTCAAACAGGAAAGGAGAAACACAGAAAGTCAACCGGACATGGGTACCCATCCTAAAGGACCTGAAGGCACTACCATATCGCGAAGGGGCGGGGCTACCAACGCTACCTGGTTGGGCCACGTCACCATTAGCAGGTATAAATACAGGTGCAGATCCACCAGCCGTCAGTATTTTGGAAGTCGCCGAAGTGAAATAGCTTTTGAAGATGCCATCCATTCGTGGTGGCGAAATGTCAAGCTTTAACGCTAAACGACGCCAGCCTAAAATCCCTAGAACCACAAATTCATTGGAATCAATCTCTGTCTAATGCTTACCCTAATTTGGATATAGCTCTCCACATAGCACTTTTCACTTCAGCTTCAAACTTCTCTGGGGAAAGGAGTTTTTTCTCTTTAAAACGCGTGAAAAGTTTTCAAGAGTCTTCATTGTCTCAAGAAAAAATGAATGATTTAGCTCTTCTCTACATAAAAGAAGAGATAATGGTCATCATAAACTATGATGATGTTATAGATGATTTTGCTATTAAAAAGTCCCATAAACAATTTGTCGGTACACTGGTCAAAAAGACTAGTTCCTCGCAAATGGCCGTTGAAAGTAATTATTTCAGTAACAATTTATTCAACGCGTTTTTTAGAAAACAAAGAACTCATAAATTTTAACTGCGAGTTATAGTATTACACACATAAGGTTCAGTGACCTTATCTTGGACACGCTTGATGTTAAAAACATATGAATACTGACTTGGTTAAAATGAGTTTTAATTTTCTTGAAATAATATATATGGCCAGTCATATTTAAAACTAGAAATTTGATTCGGATTCAGAATAACAGTTTAGTTGCACGGCATGGTTTTTATTGTTCCTGTCTACAGGGAAGGAGTATATACCAAGGTGGTCACTTTCACGTGATATGTCTTACAATGTACAAATGATCAAGATCTTTATCTGCTACTTTATTAGTTCTATGGACTTGTTCTGTTAACTAAATTGGCAAAAAGAGTTGAGTATTGAATTGGGAACTTTTTCTGAAAGATACAAAATCATTTGTAGTCACTTGGTACCAAAAATGCCAAATCATTGGTTTTTGACGTGGTCACTTTTTGCAGTATACCGACGAATTATAATTATGGTTGTTTCTTTTTTATGCTCTTTCATAATGACTAATTCATTTGTTTATTTAACTTCATCAGTGCCTCCTTACTACAAATGGAAAATTATTATTTCAGAACGACACTCATAGAAAATATGAATTAGGCACTGTATAGGGTGGATTGGTGATATGTGGGGCATATGATTTCATACGAGCAAAATAGTGGCACAGTGTTAGCAAGTAAGAAAGGATTGTGAACCAGGGTATTGCATAAGCCGCAGCAGTTTGTCGGTAGGTTAGAATATACGGAAAACGTGTTGCAGCTCAGCGCAATTCGTGCAGATTTGATAATATTATGGAGATATATCGAAAGAGAGAAAGAGAACTAATAGTGCACGCCATGAGCCGAGCCAAGTTGATCACGCGCTGACTGGTATTTCATGTCAGCAGAAACTGCTGACACGCATTTTGTACACACGCATATTTCTGGAAACAGTATGTTTGTCTATATCCTACTTCCTCCTACAAGAGAAAATCATATAACAGCTTATAATATTTTTCCCAATATTATTCCGTGTGAATGTGTGTGGTATAATAGACCAGGGTCGATAATTTTTGAGACCAAAAAAAATTACAGTAGGATGAAACCCATTAGAAAAAGAGGGCAATATGATAAGAATGAAAGGAAAAATAAATTATGGTCGATTCGAGATCGGGAAGTGGGAGGGGGTGAGTTTTTAAGGGTAGAAAATGGTTTATCTTGATTTCTGGCAAAACTACACGTCCTATGGAAAAAAGTTAAATGGCAAAGTTGTAGGTAATAAAAAGGTCTACAACTTTTGTATTTTCAATTTGTTCACATAACCTCAAAATTTTGGTAAAAAATTCAAAAAACCAAGTTTTTGGTTTTTTATTTTTACCTTTTTCAAACAAAAAAAATTTTCTACGAAATTTGGTGAAAACTTACCTTACTATGTCCTAGATACACTGTAATTTATTTGTTTTAAAATATTAATTTTTTGGCCTTATTTTAACTTAATATCAAAAATACACCCCAATTTTCATTCGAAAATTCTCGCATCAAAACATAAGCTTTTTTCAAAAAGTTTGGGAGCTTTTTATTCGTTGGAATGTCTATTTTCTGATGGTGTAAAAAAATATACATTACTATGGAAAATCTTCTCAGAAAATGCAAAAAACTGAAAAAACTCAAATTCGTAATTTTTTTACTCACTATGTACAATTTCATCAAAAAAATGTGATTGCTGCAATTTTTTTTAGTTGAAAGGTTTATTAATTAAATTCGAATTACATTCATGTCATAGAAAATTTCAAAAAATATAAATATACATGTAAATCGCACTATTGAATTTAGATACTTAATTCTGATTACGTTATTCATTATATTTTTTTTTTCGAAAACATCAATCTTGTCATTTATAAATATCTTATCTGAAATTCCCATAAGTTATTCATTAGGTTTTGTCTCTTTGAAGGCATTTCTTCATCGTTAGATTCGATAAACCTTTCTATCTCTAGTTGATCGTCGAAATCTTCAAGACAATCATCTTCGTCTCCAATATTATTTCCAGTCTGGCTCTCAACTGTATCGTGTATCATAGCGCATTTGAGTTAACGCATTGCGTTGATACAAGGAAGTGTACCAGCGTTATAGTATCAGCGTATTTAATTTGTCTGCGTTACCCATGACCACTGACTAACGGTTTTACAGCTGCTACGAAATAGCAGGTATGTAGTAAGGCCCAGACCCTGCTAAGTCCGTCCCCACTTCTCCATGAAATACCTTACAATTAGCTAGCATTTACCGTATGTCACTCAGGTATATAAATTATCTTACAACAGCAATAAATAGGCATCTACAAATATTATTTAAAGAAGATTCTACAACTTTTTCAAAATATTGTAGATGTCTTATTAAATATTAACTTATTTGTTTGTGAATTATAGTAGGATATTCCAATTTGCAATTTTTTCGTTTATCAATGTAACATGAAATCTCACGTTTTTGAAGTAAATAAGTGTAAATTTTAATAAATAGCTCAAAATTGTACATAGCGAGTAAAAAAATTTTCGAATTTGAGTTTTTTTTCAGTTTTTTGCATTTTCTGAGAAGATTTTCTATAGTAATGTATATTCTTTTTACACCATCAGAAAATAGAGATTTCAACGAACGAAAGGCTTCCAAACTTTTTGAAAAAAGCTGACATTTTGACGCGAGAATTTTCGATTGAAAATTGGGGTGCATTTTTGATCTTAAGGTCAAATAAGCCGAAAAAATAAATATTTGAAATCAAATAAATTACAGTGTATTTGGGACATAATAAGGTAAGTTTTCACCAAATTTCGTAAAAAAATTATTTTTTTTGAAAAAAGATAAAAATAAAAGCCCAAAAACTTGGTTTTTTGAATTTTTCACCAAAATTTTGAGGTTATGCGAAAAAATTGAAAATACAAAAGTTGTAGACCTTTTTATTACCTACAACTTTGCGATTTAACTTTTTTCCATAGGACGTGTAGTTTTGCCAGAAATCAAGATAAACCATTTTCTACCCATAAAAACTCACCCCCTCCCACTTCCCGATCTCGAATCGACCGTAATTTATGTTTCCTTTCATTCTTATCATATTCCTCTCTTTTTCTAATGGGTTTCATCCTACTGTAATTTTTTTTCACTTTTTATTATTTTTGAAGGCTTCGGCACTGGTCTATAATAGCTGTATTCGTTTTGTAAGTGGAGTGAGACATTTCAAACTGAGGTGATATTCTCAAATCAGTAAACATTTCTATTAGGCGTTGAAAAAGAACAGTTGAGCACAGTTTTTCAGATTATAACCTAAAATTAACAGTTTTCGTTAACGCCAGAAGTGAGGAATTTGATGATACTCTTTAGGTTGTGCAATTGGGGTGAGGTAAAAATCTCACTTCATTTGAATTGAATTTGGATAAAAATAACACGTATTGAACTGAGTAAAATTAAGTGAGCTGAGATTATCTGAGATTGTGTGTAAAACGAATACTGTTGTTTGGCTGTAAGGTCACATTTCTAATTTCCACTTTACAAGCTTTACCTACTTTACGTATGAAAAAGTCATTCTGCAAACTGATTAGCAAGAAAGTTATTCCGTTGACGAAATTATTATTCAATGTAAAAATTACTTTGTATCTATTTTTTTAATCAAACATAAAGCTAAAGTCTTCTTCTTTGATATGCTTCCTGTAGAATTTTTATATCTTTGTTATTTTCTGCCTCATAGCATTGAAAAGAAAGCTCCTTGGAATAAACTAGTTGAATATTATTTAAACTATAATAGGTATAGTTTATATGTTGAATCGTTGAACTTTTAATCACATATTCAGTATCTAAAGACCTAACAAATAAACAAATAAGAATCCTACGTTCATTTTTCAAAATGTTATTGTATAAAGAGAATGGCTTAAAGATACAATCATTGACGTCTGTCGAGGGTTGCTCTCTTAAGTTAGTGCTATGAGGTAAATCCATGCATTTCTCCTTTTAAGATGTTTCTCATGAATTTGTTATACGTCAGCAATGTCCAATTATAAAACTTGAATTTCGGTACTCTTAGATAATTTTGATAGTGAAGCGATTATACCTCCTTCCACTGCGACCGTATTGTGGCTCACACCTATTTAGAGTTAAATCACACATATTCAAACGGAATCTGCTCCTCTGAGCTATCCTCTATCGTTCCGCCGCTCACCGCTTCTATCAGATGCACCCGCGCGACTGCTGCATCTCATCCTGGAGCGGTCGTTTTCCATACATCAACAACTGAGCGGTACAACCGCATATTTATTCCCAGAGTGTCCAAGGCTTGGAATGGACTGCCAGTAGATGTATTTATTGGGCCTGTGGCCTACTCTGGCATTTAGGCTCTGCCGACGCGGTCTGCTCAGTTATTAAAAAAAACTGCACAATCCTACTTTTTGGAGAAGGTGATGGTTGTGTTGGGTGACACTTCCATGAAGTCAGTAGGTTTCAGATGGGTGAATCGGGAAGTGTCAAACCTAACTCTTCCAGCACTGGACAGGAGCACTATATGTGCTCAGCTGTTTCGTCCTCCACATAGCAGAAGCGACAGTCCGATATTTGTTCCAGACCTATTTTCCCCAAGTGGTGTCTTACACGACAATGTCCTATCAATGTGGATATCATTCCTGCTCCTTTCTAAGATCCTTGGGGAGCCCAACCAGGGTATGGTATGAAAGCCTTCGAATGTTGTAGCCCTGGAGTATCTCGATAGTACAGGAGTGCTTTCCTCTCTGCCCACTCTGATATGGTTTTCTTGGTAGTGCTTTTCAAATGCTGGCAAATGGTTGTGGTCCTATGAACGCAGATTCGGTTCCTCCTCTTATGAGAATGTCGGCCAATTCATTGTTTTCCGCTATGAACTAGTATCTTCGGTATTCTTGAGGACTAATGATACGATTCAACAGCTTTCATTGGATCAGGGAGGAAACGTTAACATGCTAGATATTTTTTTTTGCTTCGAGCTGTTTCCTGTTCTTTTCTGTAGTATCTGGCTGTACTTGGTCGTTTTTCTGTTGTATTCAGCTATTTTCTGCTTGCTTTCTGTTGTTTTCAACTGTTCTATGTTGTTTCCAGCTATTTTCTGTTGTTTGCCGCTGTTATCTGCTTGCCTTCTGTTGTTTTGAGCAGTTTTCTGTTCTTTTCTGTTGTATTCTGTTCTATTTCGTCATTTTCTGGCCTTTTCAGCTGCTTTCTGCTTGTTTTCAGTTATTTGGATCTGTTTTTTGATCTTTTCTTTTGTAATCGGTTGTACTTGATCGTTTTCTGTTATTTACAGCGGTTTTCTGCTTGTTTTCTGTTTTAAATATGCAGTAATCGCTAACTGTTACACTCAGTTATTACAGTTATTACCACATTGTCATTCCATAAATGAATTTGTCTTTGTCTTATTACTTGAAAAAACTCGTTATATATTATACCGCAACTCTTTTTCTTTCAATTGTCAAACCCAAAATCAACTAAAAGGAAATAGCTTCTCATAATGCAAGTTTTTCACATTTACAGCGTAGTTAATTTTATTATTTTGTGTGAGGTCCATGAATGAGGAATTAAGCTGAATTTATAAACCACCATGTCGAATCTTGTATTGTTAAAACTCGATACGGACACAGATTCTGTTTTCTTTTCCGAGCTCAGATAATTTTCCCACCTGACTATCTTTTTGTAAACAACGTGACTTGAGGGCATCACTCTATGAGTAGTTAGACTTATTATATTTTCGATTTTCTCCAAATCTGTCCAGATGGACTATTGTGGTTCTTCCCCTGTACCCTTCATCTGTCTGAATATCCTTGTACTCTTTGTAAGTACCTTCAAAATTCACCCTTTTGTCGTTAATTAAGGAGTGCCAATTATTTTGTTGAATTTGTAGAATTTTTTGGTATGTCAATCAAAATTCAAAAATCTCAACCAAAACGACATTTCTACTTGCTATATCAATAAAACCTGTTTGTCCTATCTTGTCTTTCTATGCTACTGTCTATATCTATACCTTGTGTCAACATTACGTCCTATAAAGGAAGGTGTTCCTCAGGGATCGGTCCTTGGGTCAATCATCTATTCACTTTTTATACACGACATCCCTTACCCCCGCAACTGTGAAGTCTGTCTCTACGCTGAGGACACTGTGATAATAGCTCAGTTGCCGACAGGAAATCTAGTCCGCAAAGAGTTGCAGCTTGCGGTGGATGAAGCGTTAGAGTGGGCAAATCGGTGGCTCATCAAAATTAATCATTGCAAGATGCAGACTAACGCATTGTACCCCGTTGGAGATATCAGTCAACGGTGTTCGGATTCCATGAGAAAATTCTGCCAAGTACCTAGGAACTACCCTCAACAAGAGCATTACTTAGCATACTGAAGCCTTGAAAACAAAGTTCAAAATTACGTTTTGTCAACTATACCCTATGTTATGTAGAACTTCAAAATTGGGTTTGGTGAATAAAATTCGACTCTACAAGATGATTATTAGACGAGCAATTACCTAGCATTCGCCAAAACCCACATGTCAGACCTGCAGGTTCTGCAGAGCAGGATATTGCGTACAAACTAACGCCACATGTTTCCAACGATATCCTTTACAGGGACTTTGACATCCCTTACTTTAGGGATTAATTAGACGCAATGACGTTATAGTCAAGCGGAATCGCACAGCAATTCTGTGTTGCGCGAGTCAGTGGACTACACAGTCAAGCAAGTTTGCAGGCACACAAGGCCGCGGCTCGCCCTGTGGTAAGAATGAAATTCAGCAATTTTGAAAACAACCAAATTTTTGCTCTTTTAGAAACCAAACTCATAATTAGGCTATTTGACTAAACCCAAAAATTATTACCGAACTCAAATCGACTATGTCAAACTACCCTCTAACCGACGAACTACCTCCTCTTTTCTTCTCCTCCCTTACTTTCCTTATGTTCCCTTCTTCTCCCTGACTTTGTGTACACTGTATCAGTACCGTATTTTACGTCTTTTATCTCACATTTAGTTTTAAATATAGCTACTTGCTGATAGTATTGTTTTATTTGTTAATATTACCTATTTCAATTAATTCAATTAATGAGTGTTCCACAAAAAAGAGTCTGTTTTTGGTCGTATTCGCAGGTTCCTATACCTGATGCTTTTAAACGGGTCACATAAAGCGTGCTCGGTTCCTCAGATTAAGCGCTCAGGTACCGGCTTTGGTAGATAGATGGCGAACCAATACTTTTTTAAAGTACTGCTTCCCAATAACTATATGTTGCTACTACTAGTACGAGTTTTGCCAGCTAGGCACTAACAGGTAATTTCATTTATTCGTCTGAGACGTAAATCACACTGACGAGCTTTAATAAAAGCGAAACGACGTCGCCTGTGATTGGTTTCGGATGAATGAATGAAATTGCTACTCTTTAATTGAGTTAAGTTGCTTTTACTTCCCACACCGATAGGTGAGGGGAGTATTGTGATCGCGAAAATTTTCGATTTTGAGATAATACACTTTTTGGGCGTTTCATGATGTCTACATAACGAAAATCCACGTCACTCATTTCCGTCGGTCTGTCTGTCTGTCGGTCTGTCTGTCTGTCGGTCTGTCTGTCTGTCGGTCTGTCTGTCGGTCTGTCTGTCTGTCGGTCTGTCTGTACGCGTTTTTGTGTCCTCGTAATCTCAGTAACCGCTGCATGGATTGTGATGAAATTTGGGCAGCGATATGCTGGGGGGTCGTAGTAGGTAATGTTCTTATAATTTTGAAAATCGGTGCAGGGGCGGCGGAGTAATTAGCAAAAAACAAAAAAAATTAAATATTCCTCAAACTTCGTTTTTAGGCGTTTTAGAGGTTCCTGATCATTTTTTACTTTTTTTTGGGTGGGGGTGAAATTGGGGTGGTTGGGGGGTGGGGGGTTGTAAAATTGAAAAATTTGTTGCTTTCATAATAGACTGTCCACTGACCCATGAAGGAAGACCTAGCGACATAAATAACTTTTTTAGGTCCATCCGAACATTGCCTTGCCTATTACAGAAACCAAAGGACTTAGAATTTTTTCTGGTGTAAACATACGAGAGTATTGCTTTAGATCCTTCTATATTGTGTTACAAGGAAACTGTTGAATTGATGTTAATGAAATTTTGACACAGTATTACTACCATGACAAGGATGGAAAACGCGTATGGTTTTTATAAATCGTGCCAATGGCGGCGCAGAAATAATAAAAAAAAGTAAAAATGTAAAAACAGCTCAAACTTCGTTTTTGAGCGTTTTAGAGGTTCCTGATCATTTTCTGCGTTTTTTTTTTGGGTGGGGTGAAATTGGGGTGGGTAGGGGGTGGGAAGTTGAAAAACTGAGAAATTTCTTGTATTCATAATAGGCTGTCCACTATCCTGTGAAGGAAGACCTAGCGACGTAAATCAACTTTTTAGGTCGATCCGAACATTGCCTAGCGTATTACGGAAACTAAGGGACTTAGAATTTTCTGTATACATACATACGAGTATTTATTGCTTTAGATCTTTTTGTGTTTTGTAACGTGGACACTATTAAATTGATTCTAATTAAATTTTGACACAGTATTATTACCGTGGTGAGGATGCAAAACGCGTACGTTTGTTAAATATCGTGTAAGTGGCAGCGTATATAGCAATAATCAAAAAACTAAAAGTATGAAAACAACCCAAACTTCGTTTTTAGATGTTTTAGCCTGTCCATTGACCTCTGAAGGAAAGACTTAGCGGCATAAGACAATTTTAGGGGAGGGAAGGCTGCCGATGATTTGGTTGCAAGGGATCTCAGACTAAAGCTTCATGTTATGGGAAAATAATAAACTGATATCACAGTAATGTGTGGGAAGTACTGAGTCAATCAACTTGACTCCATTTTTTATCATAAACCGAATGTCGGGAGTGTTAAATGAGTGTTCCACAAAAAAGATTCTGTTTGTTGTCGTATCCGCAGGTTCCTACCTGATGCTTTTATACGGGTCACATAAACAGTGCTCGGTTTCTCAGATATTAAACGCTCAGTTACCGGCTTTGGTAGATAGATGGCGAACCAATACTTTTTTAAAGTACTGCTTCCCAATATCTATATGTTACTGTTACCTATTTCGTTTGGAAATATAGTTGGTATGCTTAGTGAAATTATGTAGTATGTAGGTATCAACGATGGCAATTTATGGATACACTACTTAATAGATCTAGTGTCTGTTGTATCCCTAAATATTAAAATGAATAACTTTATCTACTCCCATTAAGTTATAGGGCGATTACCAAACTACTTTTGAACAGGTACTACCTATAAACAAACAGCGTGAATTATTTTTCATAACTCATGCTCCAGCAGTGGGTTATGATTATGAACAACGCCTACTTGATACCAGTATCGATCTCATGGAAACGTGAAACATCAAACGTTCATTCGACGGTGTACAGTATTTATTTTACAGAAGTGAGGTTAAGTTGTCAATAATTCGTAATTATTATGTACAGGGTGCGGCAGTGAAACCTGCAATTTTGAAAGAAGCGCATGCGCCAAGAAAGTGGGCGAGGCGAGTTGTCAAGGGTACCGTTGTGCTCCCCAGTTAAAAGCATTTCAGTAGTCAGGGAACAGTGGAGTAAGCAAGAACGCTCCTTCGCCGTGAAGGCATTTCATCAAAGCGGTAGTTATACAGCGGCTCAACGCCGATTCCGTGTTCATTTCCAAATTAATCGGAATCGGCCCGTGCCGATAAAGTTATGGGTGAAAAACTTCGAAAACATCGGTGAAACGAGAAACAATTCCTGCCAATATTGACCGTGTAAGAATCGCTATGACAAGAAGTCCTCGGACATCAGCGCGTCGACACAGTACCGGGCTCAGAATTTCAGACAGAAGTCTCCGAAGGATCTCAAAGTTAGATTTACACTATCACCCCTACAAAATTCAAGCGGTTCAGGCTCTAAATGAAAACGATTTCGCTGCTCGACGGCACTTCTGTGGAACGTTTTTGTAAATGATGGAAGAAACTTCACACGTTACTCTGGATGAGCGACGAGGCGCATTGTCATTTGTCAGGCTACGTTAGCAAGCAAAATTTTAGACACTGGTGCAACGAAAACCCTCAAGAACTCCATCAAAAACCTCTCCATCCAGCCAAGGTAACAGTTTGGTGTGCAATGTCTTCAAGGGAAATCATAGGCCCATTCTTTTTTGAAAATGAAAGGGGACAAGCTGTTACCGTGACCGCGGAGCGGTACTCGGAAATGTTACGAACATTCTTTATTCCTCGTCTTCGTGAACATGGACTGAATGATAAAACGTTTTTTCAACAAGATGGAGCCACAAGCCACACGGCTCGGGTGTGCATGAATCTTCTCTACGAAGTTTTCCCAAATCGGGTGATATCCCGGAACGGAACCATTTCTTGGCCCGCCCGTTCACCCGACCTCAGTGCATGTGATTTTTTCCTGTGGGGCTACCTAAAAAACAAAGTTTTTAAAGAACCCCGGCCTCGTACTCTTGAGGAACTGAAGACGAGAAGTCAGGAAATCGAGATAATCCCCCAGCAGATGCTGCATGATGTAATGAAAAGTTTTAGAAATCGCCTTCAAGAATGTATGGTTCGAAATGGAAGACATCTTAATAATGTTATTTTTAAATGACTATTTTTTCTTAAATGCTTTTTCACGTAAGTTAACATGGCGTCAATACAATTTTGAAAACGCAACCGTGTGTTTTTTTACAGTTATTTAAAAAATGCAAGTTTGACTGCCGCACCCTGTATTTAACCCGTAATACTGATTGCTTCGGTAATAGATAAAGTATAGTATTCAACTCGCGGTTGACTTGTTGATTTACAGCACTCGCCTATGACTCGTGCTGCAAACTTCAATTGCGTGAATAATTATTAGCAGCATTACCGCATCGCTGAACAATATACTATTATTTCAGAATAGAAAAATACCTAACCTTCCAGGAATAAAAGCATTTGCAGTAAACAAGTATGAAATGTGAGCTTCATGATGAGGAACCGATGCATATCTAGAAACCTGTTTGTAACGTAACTGTACCGATTTACATATACATGAAAAATGTGCAGTTATGTGTTATGAAAATAATAACTCTTGTTTGTGTGACGGTGCAGATCTTAACGTTGCATTCTTAATCAAAATGAAAAAAGTAAAAGCTATTTTTTCTACAAAACTTTCACTTGCCTTACAAAACACTTTGCCTATCTGAGTATGCATGTATAGTAGGGTTCATGAATATGTAGGCTGCTGGGTTTCAAAACTTTTTGCGACATGTTAAAAATGCTTGGAGAAGATTTGTATCAAATGTTAACACAAAGTTTCACAACAAAACAACATACATTACCGGTGAGGTGAATTCAACAAAATTCCCTCAAACTATTTTCAATGCGTTTTCAAACTATACAGTGTGGTCTATTTTTCTTTATAGCAAGCAGCTCGTTTGAAAAAAATATTTGTTGCGTAAAAAGTTATAGTTCAAAGGTTTTATGTTTTAAAAAGTCTCACTTCCAGTCTTATAAATTAAATATATTTTATAACTATTGCACATAATTGTATGTTAAGCTTTGTGCAGAAAGCAATGATTTATTTTATGTGCTTTTTCTTAGTCCTTAAATGTTTAAACATAAATAGGTTTTAACGAAATCCTTTTTGCCTAATTAAATAGGATACCTATTTATGCATAAAAATTTCGAAAATTTTGGAAAGTTTGTTTGCATTCCACTTTGACAAAAAAATGTAATCCAAAATTTCTTTGTTGGAATAACTCGTGGTATTTTCTCTTGCTTGAATAACATGCAAATTATTCAACAACTCGCCAGAATAAACTGAACAGAAAATGAAGTTTAGCATTTTTGTAATCACTGACCTATCCAAGAGCCTTCTACTAT
The DNA here is from genome assembly GCA_951848785.1 of Callosobruchus maculatus. Classification (NCBI taxonomy): domain Eukaryota; kingdom Metazoa; phylum Arthropoda; class Insecta; order Coleoptera; family Chrysomelidae; genus Callosobruchus; species Callosobruchus maculatus. Next base: position 7,315,746 of record CATOUR010000083.1, read on the forward strand.
GCTCAAAACTGGTGACAAGTAGGTTAGTATTAGTAGTAGTAATTAGATATCAAAAATATGCTAGGATGAGGTTGCGTCTTCTAGTTGCATGTTGAAGATAAATAGTATATATTACTGCTCCATGTGACTTTTTGGTACAATTAAATGACTAGAAATCTAAAAAATACTTAAAAATTGGACTTGAAACTTCTTCATCTTGTCTAACCCCCAAAAAAATGTTTTCTGCTACTACATGACTTTTTGCTAGACTTGAATAATCGGAAGTGTAGAAAAATACTGGAAATTTGAAACTGGATGAAGTTTCTTATCTAAAAGTGTTTTTTGCTTCTTTTGGATTTGGCATCCATCCTATCCCCCCCCTCAGCATGCCTACATTTCTCTCTTCTGTGGGGACTGCTCAGAAGCCCCTAAAACGAAGTTTTAACAGTTTTTATATACATTTTTTTCGTCATTACTCCCTGTCACTTGAACTACTTTAATTTTCTCCCGGCCTATGAAAATGATTCAAAACTAATTACAACACATTTAGCAGTGTCCCAAACATACAGTTTTTAGAAATAAGTAATTTATGTCAAAAAATGTTGACCGATAAGGCAGAGTGTCGGAATAAAAAACTGGGCCTTCAAAATATTCCATCAAGCTTTAGTAAGGTCACATTCACCATTTTTTTGAATCGCGAAAGGTCTCAGAACTTCATTCTGGTGATTCTGATAAGGATAGTGAGAAAAAATTATTAAATTATTGTTTTGCCACCGGTTCTTGATAAGCGTACAAAGTTTAAACGAAATCTGTTCGTTTAAAGTGGGTTACAATTGAGTCTAAAGGAGTCGGTTACATACCCACATACATACAAACATACAGACGAAGCTAACGAAAGCGCGTTGAAAATTATTCAGAAATGAAGCTGACGAGCTTGTGTCTTCAAGACATTAAAGGAAGAGTTTTTATTCATGTATCACAGAATCGCCAAAACACGTTATCTTGAAAATTGAAAATTTTAGGGGTTACGGTTGTGAAGGAAAAAATTGTGATTAGTCTATCGAAAAATCTTTCAAAGCAATGTTGACCTGGGGAGGCCAAATCATTATACTTACCTCACTTCTGTCAAATCAAATTTTACTGTAGTACCAAGAAGTACAAAAAACTAGTTTCATCATGACACTCACCCTTATAATCTTCATCTTCGGTAACCGTAGCCCCTTCGATATCCAAAAACAACTCACTAACAACTTCAGCGGAACAATCGCGAGCAGTACCTATGGTAGTACCTGCTCCAAATCGGAACAATAAAAAATGCAGAAACGGCGCGCAACAATCACCGTAAGAAACCGTCGCGGTACGCTAGTAAGAGTAGAATCGAAAGTCTTCGGCAGTACCCTCAACTGAAGTACTTCGCTTTATAACCTCGCGTCCGCCGCGTTGGCGGGGGTACTTTTCGTACGTCCCGGCAGTCCACACTTGGTACCACAATGAAGAAATGTAGGTTGGAATGCGATTAATATTCGTAATGACGGTAATTGGCACCACCAGGGGTACGACTTAGGAGAATTTTGGAGCAAGGTTTCAGCTGGTCAATGGTCATGTACACCGGCTGAGTCTGGGTTGGGTGGTGATTAAAGACCTGTATTTATATAATTTCTTGGTTTCTTGTCCTCAGGCTGTGGTTAATTGGTTGAGTTGATTTTTGGGCGGTAATTAGGAAGTGAAAGACAATGCAAGGGTCAGTTGCACAAATCAACCACAATATATCAGTAGATATCTGCATTTTGGAGGTCGACTGTGATAACACCACGTAAACGAGAATGCAAAAACGTTTTCTCAACATCGGTTTCTCAATAAGAATTGCACTTTGGTGACAAGTTTCACCTCTTATATTTTCTTTAAGGCATCCTCAGACTGTCAAACTAGCTGCTACAATTCATCAATTCTTGTCTGTGCTCTTATTTAAGGTCATGCCGATCGATTTGTCTGTCAGGTCTGGTTACCCAGAGACCAGAGGATGTCATGGAGGGGTGGGAGAATAAAAAGAAAGGAAATAAGAAGAAAAACAAGGATGAGGAAGTGCGTCTGTTGGAGGGTATTTATTTGTTTATTCATTTGCAGTAAATATACCCTAAAGGGAATAAACTATATCTGAAGATTCAAATACATTCTACATGTACCGCAATAGAGACTGCTAGCAACATAACGCTGACACAGAATAGCAGCCTCATAGGTACTTAAACACTACCGCTAAATAATTTTGTTCTTTAAGAAAATAGAAAAAAGGACAGTTATAAAAAAGAAAACAGATTGATAAAACAATACAATAGGAAAAAGAGTACATACTATGAGCATGGTCAAAGAGGTCATAAAAGATCACAAAAGGTCACACGCAGTCTTGCAGAGCCAACAAATGTCAGAGTTGTATTCATAGTTGATACTTAAGGGTTCTTTAATACTTGAGCGTCCCTTAAGTGAGGTTTTGTGTTTCGACAGCTACTTGAGGGTCCCTCAACATGTCAACATGACAAGTCAACATGACGATTCGTTGCAATCAAGGCGATTTTGTAGGTTCATTTTGGAGCACGATGTTTCTGTCACATCCGGAAAAATGTCTGACACAAAACAAAAAGAGACAACAGAGAACATCAAAATGCGTAAGCATAGGCATAAGAAATTGATTTATATTTGAAATGTGACAACGTTGCCTAATGAATACCACCGTATCGCAGATGTTGTCTAGGAAACAAATACACAAGGAAAGCCACACTTGGGGGTCCTTCAAGTATCCCTTGAGTGTTACTTAAGGGAACCTTAAGTATTACCCAAGGGACGACTATAAATACGGCCCTTAGTTACAATCGTTTTGGTCGATCGGTCTGTCAGGTCATGTTAACCAGAGTCCAGACCATGTCATGGAGAAGTAAGAGAAGGAAAAGAAAGGAAAGAGGAAGAATTACAAGGAGGAGGAGGTGCGTGATGGATTGGAGGGTGACATAGCTTGACATAGTTAATATGGGTGCGGCAATTTTTGGTTCTGATCAAATAAATTATTTTTTAGATTCGATATCTAAGAATGAAACATTTTTTGTTGGTTTCAAAATTGCACGATTTGATTTTAATCATATTGCGAACCACGGCCCTTTGTGCTTGCGAACTGAAAAATAGCCTGCAAGTCTTGTGTGGCGCTTATCAGGGGACTAATAATAATTAATATCTGCTGCAAGGACTTAGGCACTGTTGCCAAGCCCACGTTTGGAGCTATCGAAGGTGAGCTCAAAGCAGCAGGTTACGTCAAGGTTGCATCCTTGGCTGCATCGGCGTATGAGTTAGCTCGCCTTTGTGCGATGATCTGTAGATTCTTTAAGCGTAAATCTATATGTAGGACTGTTTCCTGGATGATCTCTACCGCAGTTCGCACATTTGAGCACCTTTCGTCCTGTTTGACGGCACAGTTGTGTCATGTGGTCTTGGACACATTTCAGGCACTATGGTGAAGCGTGTCCGTACTCCTGATAGCAATGGCACCGTCCTATCAATCGAAAGTTCTTCTGATAGACATACTCAAAAACTCTTGTACATTGTTGCTGGGATTTTTCAGTCTTTGGCCACTATCAAAAGCACGGGAATGCCGCCATTGCAGTTCAGGCAAATTATGTGGTGGAGAGCATAACCCTTCTGTTCGAGCTTCTCTTTGACTTCCTGCTCGGTAGTTGATGCTAGGATACCTCTGGTGACGGTGTGATGAGGATTATTTTCTTCTTTAAAAAGAAGAGTTATCTTCCCACAAACAACCCTTAAAGCCAAGGCTAATAAAAGAGTGGTTAACGGTGCGTCATATCATCGCATCCCTCAATACTACAGGAGTAACTCTGCCTAGGTGAGTTTGTTGACCAGCAACTTGAGATGACGAAGGAAAAGGAGGAACATACTATTCAGTTTTATATTCAGGATGTGACTCAGGTAACGTCATACTATTCAAGATGTCTATATATATGTTAATTTGATTGCCTGGTGATGGTGAATATGCCTTTCAAACATGAAAGGTGACATATCTACAATTTTGTGGCATGTCAGTCATAAACCCGGTCATAATAAAGATTACGGAAATACCTATAATACCTAGTAACAGATGATGATTATGTCAGAGCCCTGGACAGTCCAACAACTTTTATAGACAGATACAAAAAATTAGCATAAAGATCTTTGCTTATATCCTTATAAATAATTAGCCTTTCAATCTATTACACTACCTACAACAAATTGGTTATATTTTTTGTCTATATTAGGAAGACATGAAGCTTAAGACGAAACAGTTTCCTTCTTTCTAACTTTTACATTATCAGTTTTATTATTGATGCAACAGGATATACGATATAGTATTATATTTAGCATGAAATTGAGATTTCTCTTATGGAATGCACAAATATTTTTTTTAATTAAATTCAATAAATTTACGCATGTATGTATTAATTATTGCAACAACTGTGCGTTATTGGAATTATTATGGAATGCCAAAACAGCTGATTTATAGGAAAGTCTGTTCTCGTTGCTTCATTCGTTAGCTATGGTGCAAAAAGGTAACTTATTTATATTGTTGTAAAGTAAGTCGAGCCATTTGTAGGTCTCAAACACTCACATACTAGTATGTTCAATTTATGTGACTAATTCAGAATCAAAAAAAATCTCCTAACTTAGAATAAGTTTTTATATAAACATATAATAATATCATCTTTATTTCAAAAAACCAAGAGGGACACAAGCAGCGAAGTTTAGCCTTGGCTACTCCTACACTTAACTGCTTGTGTCGGTTAGAACAAAGATGTTCGATGTAAAATATAAAAAAGTAAATTTTAAAAAAATTACATAAAACATTAGTAACAATAATAGTGAGAAAAAAATTGTTAGGGTGCTTGCCTAACGAAGAAAAAGAAAATGTTTATTACTTTGATAAAAATATACTGAAAGGAATTTGTAATAACAGGTTATAGCTTCACTAATCAGTCTCTAGCAAGTAGGATACTTTTAACCGATGTACCAAAACATGACAGTGTTTGAGTTTTGAACGAATTATTTAATTGATTGTGAAAGGTGGCCGCATTGTACGAAAAACTCCTGCGGAATAAAGTTGTGGTATGTGGAGTAAGTCTAATGATGTTTCGATTTCTAATACTTCTGTTATGAACCTCATAACTAAAAATCTGCTTTTTTCTCAAATATTCTGGTTTTGATGACGATAAAATTTTGTGAATTAAATTTAAATACTTATATTCTACAATGCTCCCCAGCCTAAGCCACTTCAAGTCTTTATATTTCTGACTGACATGATCATATTTTTTCAGTCCAAATATAAATCGTACACAGTTATTTTGGGTGATTTGAATTCTATTTTTCATCAGCTGATCCAAACACGGGTAATAAACAACATCACAGTAACTGAATACAGACAGCACCAACGATTCGCAAAGTCTTTTTCTCACTTTAAAATTTAACAAATATCGGTTAGAATAAAGAGTTCTAAGACGAAGTTATACTTTTTTCATTAAATTGGCTATGTGGTTCGTGACTCTTAATTTATTGTCAATTTCTACTCCCAAAATCTTTGCTGTTTGACTGTGATTTTACACCACCCCATCAAGTGTTAAATTAAATGAATCTTCTACATTTCTTATTTTGCTGTCTGAACAGAATAACAAGACTTGTGTTTTATCAGAATTAATGGCTAAATTATGGTCAAGAGAAAATTGTTGTACTTTTTGTAGATCAATTTGTAAAGTTGGGGCAGCGTTTTGTAAATCAGCAACATCAAAATGATAAATAATTTGCGTATCAACAGCGAATGTCTGTATTTCAGAATTTTCTACAACTTTATATAAATCAAAGGTATATATTAAAAACAACACCGGTCCCAAACTTGAGCCCTGTGGAACACCTGATGGAATCAATGTTATATCAGATTGCTGGTTATTGATAGAAACACATTGTGAGCGACCTGCCAAATAATTTCGAAAAATATTAACAGCTGTAACATCAAAACCTATATAGCTTAGTTTAGCGTATAAAAGTTTATGGTTGATTCGATCAAATGCTTTGGAGTAGTCAATAGATACTACTGCTGTAGCCAAACGTTTATCTAATGCCGTCATCACATTATCGCAAAGATTCAACAGCGCTGATGTAGTGCTGTGGCTTTTCCTAAAGCCCGATTGATGAAATGATATTATCTTCATTTTCTCTATGTAGTTTACAACTTGAAGATGTATATTTCGTTCTAAAATTTTTGACAGTACAGGTAATAAGCTTATAGGTCTAAGATGTTTCACTTCTGTAGGATTCGACATCTTAGGAACAGGTATAGTTAAAGCTAATTTCCATTGTTTACGGTGGTATCCTTTTTCCAAACATGTTTATTATGTGAGTGATGTGACAAAAAGTTATAGGTAGACTCATTTTGATCATAGTTAATGAAAGAGTATCAATTCCTTTGGCATCAGATTTTATATTTTTGATAGCTTCCAAAATTTCTGTACGTTGGACATTGTGGAATGGAAAGCTATTCTGCTCATTTAGCCTGATACTGTCTTAAATCCTACATACGTTTTCAGGAACACTGCTTGGACATTCATAAATTAATGGTTTACTCTATGTTTACGCCATGGTGCATTTCTTTTTATTCAATATAATAACAAGATAGAAAATCCACAAGATTTTATTCTATCATATAAATATGTACATATCTACTCACACCATCTAATCTATCACACTACTATTCTTCGCATCCCAGAAGACAACATTGTGAAAACAAAAAATTGCGAAAAACATTCTCACCGTTTGAAGAAGGCCATCAGATCCATATTTTTTCTTTAAGAATAGAACAATCAATGTGTCAAAAAAACGTTCCTGAGAACGTCAATTACATGGTATATTGTTTCCAAAACTGCTGTGATTGATGTTGCCTTGCAAAAAGTGAATATCATCGTTAGATTGCAGATACTTCAGAAAGATAAATAGTAAGTTTTTTATAGGTCGGCTCTTATAAATACTTAGTACTCGCTTTTATGGTTCAACAATTGTACACAATTAGATTATATGAGAATAAAAAGGCCCAAGTCGACGATTGAAACCTGACTAGTGCCGCATGAAAAATGTGTATGAAGTGAAATCGGGCCCAAGTCCTCGACTTGGGACCATTTTATTTTTGACAGTTGCATCACGAGTTTTAGTTGGGTTATGTTATTCTTTCACTGTCACTCTGGTTTCCCTCGAAATGGATTCTGATAGCGAAATAACATCTAAAAGAAAGCGAAAACCTGAAAGTTGGTGTACTAATATCAGAAAAAAATGCTTTTTGGAATTTGGAAAATAAAACTGACCATATTTTTCTTATATTTTTTTGTAGTATTTTATGAATATTTAATGGCGTATCCTCTCAGTTTTGTAATATCATATATTTGATGTTAGAAAAATTGATTCTGTTAATTTTCCAGAATTCTTGCTATTGGACTTAGGCCCTTTTCATTCTCATATAGTCATATTAAATTTTCGTGTATTTACACAGCCTCAAAAAGTAAAAAGATTAGTTAGTAAGGTTGTAACAGAAACTGTCTACGTATTATGCATGAATCCATAACCTAAATAAAAATCTAAATAAATTTATTCTGATGCGATGTATAGCCGAATTTATCATCATTTTTTTATGGTATTTTTTACATTTTTATAACAGAATTTGAACATGTATGATGTACTTTTAATGTTCATACGATACCTTAAAAAATTAAGTCTAGTTGACTGACTCAGTACTTCTCACACATTACGGTAGTACCAGTTTACTATTTTCCCATAGCATGAAGCTATAGTCTGAGGTCTCCTTGCAACCAAATCACCACCCGCCCGACCAAAAACAGTGTGTTATGTCGCTAGAACTTTCTTTCGCAGGTCAATGGACGGACTATTATGAATACTAGACATCTTTCAGTTTTACAACCCCCTCACCCCAACTATCCCATTTTACCCCCACCCAAAAAATCAGGAACCCCTCAAACGCCTAAGAAAGAAGTTTGAGCTGTTTTTATATTTTTATTATTTGATTATCGCTGCGCCACCACTGACAGGATTTCTAAAAATCATACGAGTTTACCATCCTCGCTACAATACGGTGTCAGAATTTCAATAAAATTAATTCAATAGTTTTCACGTTACACAATACAGAATGATCTAAAGCAATACTCGTATGTATTAATAAGAAAACTCCCTTGGCTTCTGTAATAGGCAAGGTAATGTTAGGATGAACCTAAAAAGGTGTATAATTTCACTAGGTCTTTCATCCACATGCCAATCTGTCTGTTGTAATTACAACAAATTTTCCATTTTCAAAACCTCCCACCCCTCAACTACCACAATTTGACCCCCACCAAAAATAAAACTGGAAAAGGATCAGGGCATTTTTTGCTAATTACTCCGCCGCCCTTGCACCGATTTTTAAAACTATAGCAGAATTAACCACTATGACACCACAGCATGCCGCTACTCATATTTAATCACAATCCATGCAGCGGTTACTGAGATTACGAGGCTAGAAAAACGCCAAGAGACGGACGAGCAAAAGCGTATTATCTCAAAATCGAAAATTTTCGCGATCTTAATACTCCCCTCAGTTATCATGCGGGAAGTAAAGTATTGCTAAAACAATTATAATAATATTAGTACCGAATTTTATTGTTATTACAAAAAAAAAACAGAAAAAATGGCGAGACAAGAGTTAAAAATGAACGACTGTTTGTACAAAGCTCCTATACTGAAAACCAACGTTTCTTAGTAAGTTCATCTTTGGGGAGGCTGAAAAACCTCAACCCAAATTCTTTGTAGGAGACAGAAAATCAATCTACTTAACCCCACTGTTTCGCATATACAGTTAGATATGGTCGACAGATTCACAAACAACGTGCTTGCAAGTGCTCCTTTTTGCTTTGTGTCTGTAATACGATAAATACAGTAATCTATAACAAGTAGACGCCATTATTTATTATGGAAAATAACAATTTAGCAACATATTCATCAGGTAGAAATAATGCAGTAGGTAAATATGATCACGATCGAATAGGGAAATTACAGTACGAATTCGAATTATGTGGTTTAGCTAAAACGCTTCAAGGTTTTTTCGTGATTTTAAAATTGAAGTGTGTTGAAATGTACCTGAGAAAAACACAACCGTGATGAAAATTTCGTTCGTAGTGTTTTCTATGACGCACCACGGTTTTCGTTTGAAAATCTGCAAGGATATGTTAATTAAGTTTCTCTCATTTACAGCACAGTTAGCTAATCTGGTTCCTGGAAGTCGAGGAAAACAAATGAGAAATCCAAAATCTATCACTACTTTCTATCTCTTGTTGGCTCACCAGGTCATTAAGGTTGCCAACCAATAGGCCAAGGAGGCAGGTGGGGGATATTATTGAGAACACGGGCAAAGTTTACGGAATACATATAAGTTGGATCACTCTCCGTCGGCACGCGCCAATTAGTTTTTGCGTTGGTTTTTGCTCAAGTACGAGGGTCTTTTAGCGGGGACTTGCCAATGCCTGGGTTTTACGTATATACGAGGGTCATTGAAAGATTGACAGCCGATTTAGACGTACAAATACAAATATAACGTTTATTTTGCTAATACACTAAGTTACATAAATGGATATCAAAAATAAAACCTAATAAAACTATTACTAATGAATCTCAAATGATTTCACATATTGTAGCTATTTCGTAGATACGTAAAAATTGGTTCAAAGGTGCTGTAAAATTTTTACCTTAATGTTTTGTTTATTTGGCTTATTTTTGAGACCACAGCTTATAAAATTTATGGTATAGTATACACGAACTTGTATGTACAATTTTAAAAGATAATAATGTGGAAATGCTTTACTTGGATGTGAATAAATTATTTTTAACATTTTGCTTTTCAGTGTTATTCCAATTGCTACTGTAGAAACTAAATTGTTAAGGTTATCAATAAAAATATTTCCGAGCTCTAAAATTAATTTAGGATGTCCCTGGATGGTATGGTAAGACCACCTAATGAATATTTTGTCTCACTATACGCTTTTAGCGTGATACAATCCTTCAAGTACCTGTAGGTCTTGAATTAATCAGTTTATACCCCAAGTGTGCTACTTTGTTGGAATTGTTTTATAGGAAGGAACACAGAAGGCACAAATGTACAGGGTGTCCCATTAATAATTTTGAATCGAATGTCACGTGGCCAAAAACAAATACCTCATTGGGTAGTACAATGACACCACATCTGCTCTAATTTACATCTGCTCTAATTTACATCCCCAAAATTATAATTCTCTACTACTGCCCAGTTCCGACGTATTGCTTGTCTTAATCGTCGTGAAACACCCTGTATTTATATCCTTTACATTTCAAGGTTTACCACAAAATAAGGATGAATCTGATTGTCATTTTCCATCCGTTAATAAATTTAATTGATAAAATCAAACTTCTAAAAATATTATCCATCTTCTGCAAACAAATCCGAGATAACAAAATCCGATATTTTTGAGACACTGTATAGATTTCGCGTTAAACACGTTCAACCTCTACTTTGCGCCGCCCCGTATCTCCCCGCTGACGTCGGTACACTGCTACCGGTGTACCGGGGAGAAGGAGCAAGGAGCAGGCCGTTTTGATATTTTTGCAGAGTGATCCAACTTATATGTATTCCTTAAACTTTGACACGGGTGTCCAAAAGTCGCATACAAACTGTTCAAAATAAATGTGTTAGGTTCAGGCACGTATCCAGGATTTGGTTTTGGGGGGTCCAGATTAGAGCTGCCACCTTAAATCCTTAAACTTGCGAGGGGGGGGTGAGGTGCAAATTTGTAGATTCCATTTTTTAGACGGCATTTTATAACGTTTCGGGGGGATCCGGAACCCCTGGTCCCCCCCTATATACGTGCCTGGTTAGGTTAACGTGTTCATATTTCTGAAAAGTACCTATTATTAGATAGCTGAATATACCTCAATTAATAAAATTCCAAATATTAAGAAAAGTTATTACTCTGGGCAGACGCACATAACTTGATAATCAAACATGGTTAAAGTCTAACAGTACCCTACCGTACTACCACACTTTTCCAACGTAGCTATTCCTACGACGCTGCTACTTGTTTCAAAATCAGTTAGCCGCTAGGTAAAGGAATAAATGACATTGACCATTTTTGGGAAAAGATTGAAGGGCTTGATGTTTGCTCTTTAACAATAGCGCAGTATCGCTATGTGCTGAAAAACCTCTCCAAACTCATAGCGTCAGAAATTATAATAATTATAAGCATTGTTTTTGTTGCGCCTTAGTAAAACTAACTGTTTATTTAATTTGTTACTTTCTTCTTTTTTTTTGGGTGATAGTGTCCAAATCAAACACAACTTTAGTAGATGAAAATATAATTTTCGATACGTTGGAAAATTTCAACAACATATTTAAAAGAGAGGTCGTAAAATCATCAACAAACTAGGTTTATGCAATTTATTTTTTATATTTAATATTTGTTTACATCTGCTAAATGTGAGGCACTAGTGGTGAAGTGTAAGAATAGCACTTCGCTAAACTTCGCCACTGACACCGTATTCATATGTAAGTTCTTTCTTACATGATAGCCTTCTTGATAAAGTCGAGTTATTATTATTATAAACTTAAAGCATCCAGGCCGCTAATTAAAAATTTTATCTCTTTTAAAATTTCTTTTGCAAAAATTTAAAAGAAGTTACATAATTCAGAAATAGAAATTATGACAACTTAACCAAAGTTAAAAGAAAAATGCATATGTCAATGTTTACGTAAGGATCTGGGAGGATGGTAAGAGCTTTTCTTACTTTTGCTTAAAACGGGGAGGGAGGATGAATTTTCATTTATTTGCAAGATACAAATAATGCCACCCCTAGAAGGCTCAGCCTTGTCACAGGGTATAGGCGTACGTTAGATAATAATTATATATATTATATATTATAGTTATTATAATATATCACAAAAAAATGTATAGTTTAATATCTTCTAAAGCCATGAGGTAATGCTAATCAGCACTCTTTCATATCAGAACTGGATGGTAACTGCTGACGTCTTTCTTTGGTGTATGTTTGTTATTTTTCTATGAGTTATTGGACATTCTTCCAAAGAGGGGCGCCGGATAATACTATACTTGCCTTTATGAGTGCTAGTGCTATTAAAAACTAGAAATTTCGGATGTCCCGAATTCTCTAGCAATGGTGACGGATAGGTACATATTATGCATAAGGCGGAGGAGTAGTCGAGATTTAGATTAAGCTAAGTGATTTTGTGTTCAGTTAAGAAGTAAAAATTTGAAAAGTACGTCGAATTTGATTCCTTGGAATAACGAAGAAGCAGCCATCGTGACAATACATCAAATGGTAGAGACTACATTATAGCAAAGTTTACGGAATACATATAAGTTGGATCACTCTCCGTCGGCACTTTGAAGATCTCACATGAAAGCGATGCCGCGGCCGCACGCGCCTGTTAGTTTTTGTGTTGGTTTTTGCCCAAATACGAGGGTCTTTTAGCGGGGACTTGCTAACGCCTAGGTTTTACGTATATACGAGGGTCATTGAAAGACTAGGTATTGACAGCCGATTTAGACCTACAAATACATAACGTTTATTTTGCTAATACACTAAGTTACATAAATGGATAATAATAATAATAATAATAATAATAATAATAATAATAATGGCTGGCTAACAAAAACTCTTCAAATATACAAGATCAACCCAGGGCTTCGTCAGTTTCTTACAAGAACGATGGAGACATGGCGAACAAATATACACCTTCAAACTGAGGACGGTCATATTCAAACGGATGAGCTACATATACGTCGTGGTATCTTTCAGGGTGACTCTCTCAGTTCACTATGGTTCTGCCTCTGTCTCAATCCGCTCTCCAACACACTTAACAGCACAAACTGTGGTTTCACCATCAGGCACCAGAAAGCAAATCAACACAAAATCAATCATCTTCTTTACATGGATGATCTAAAACTATATGCCGCCACAGAAGTGCAACTGAGAGAATTACTCAGGATAACAGAAGTTTGTACGTCAGATATCAAGATGGAGTTTGGCATGAGTAAATGCAAGGTGCTTCACATCAATAAAGGCCAATGGAAAAACCATCCCGAACAGGAAGTAGTAACTGGCCAGGCGCTAGACAACATGGACAAGGATGAAACGTACAAGTACCTGGGTATCAATCAAAACGCTAAGATAGACCACACAAAAATCAAATCACAACTAACACAAGAGTTTAAAGACCGCCTTATTAGACTGTTAAAAACGAAACTAAATTCTAAAAATCTTACAAAAGCTATTAACACATTTGCTATACCAATCCTAACATATTCATTTGGCATTATCAAGTGGTCGCACACTGACATAGAAAACATCCATATACTCATCCGAACAGAACTCACAAAACACAGAATGTCACATCCCAAAGCATGCAAGGAAAGGCTCACCATAGACAGAAAACAAGGGGGCAGAGGAATTATAGATATACAGTCACTTCATGCAAAACAAATAAAATCTCTCAGACATTTTTTCCACAGTAAACAAACAAACTTGCATAAAGCAATAGTAAAAGCAGACAAAAACTACACACCACTCGCCCTTTCTTGTCCAGACCATGCAGCAGACGCACACAACCACATACAAGCACAACAAGAAAAAATAAACACCTGGTCACAGAAGGCACTCCACGGCAAACATAGATACCGTGTTACACAAGACCACATTAATGAAAAGCAGTCATACACATGGCTGCAGGATGGCCAGCTCTTTCCGGAAACGGAAGGTTTTATGCTTGCTATCCAGGACCAAGTGATTGCGACACGAAATTACAGGAAGTACATAATGAAAGATCCATCCATCTCTGACGACAATTGCAGAAAATGCCACCAACAGAAGGAAACAATAGAACACATAACTAGTGGATGCAAAACTCTCGCTGGAACTGAGTATACAGCCAGACATAACTCTGCAGCCAAAGTCATTCACCAAGCACTAGCCACAACAAACAAGCTAATTGAAAACACAGATCCATATTATAACTACACACCGACCTCAGTACTAGAGAACAATCAATTCAAACTATACTGGGACATTGAAATACATACAGATAAAACCATCCCAGCAAACAGACCAGATATAGTTTTCCAGTCAAAGACAGACAAAGTGACCTACTTAATAGATATTGCGATTCCCAATGATATGAACATCCAAAACACCTACGCTGGGAAGATATCTAAATACACCGATCTCGCCATAGAAATAAAACGACTATGGAAACAAAACAAAGTTGTCATTGTCCCCCTCATTATGTCGGTCTCAGGCCTTACTCCAAATACATTTACGCCACACCTGCAACAATTGGGCCTGGATGAAAAGTTACATAAAACCTTCCAAAAGTCTGTAATCCTCAAGACCTGTAGCATTGTACGGTCCTTCCTGAATTCAGAATAATAATAGGGCAGGTATTGACTTGGCACAGCCCGTCAATACTTGTTACTACCGCAACCATGCGAGAAAAAATGAGACATGCATAATAATAATAATAATCGTCTTTATTGAAGCACATACAGATATACCTCAAATGGCGGAGTTCACTGCAACAGTGCTCTTCCACTCAACCATTCTTACCTAACCTAACGCTATTAACTAAACAGACAGGATTTTATAACGTCGTATTTTCTAAGGTATTTCTAAATTTATATTAATAGTAATACTATACGTAAATCATATAATATAATAGTAATATATACATATATACACATATATACATACACATATACACATATATACATACATATATAATTAGTCAAGAAATGGCATTTTCAAATATATATGGCCGAACACGACGTTTAAAGGTTTCGACTGAAAATCTCTTAAATTCTGAGGGCAGCATATTATACAAATTGTATATACAATACGAAAATGACCTTTCGAACAAGGAAGTGTTATGCTGGGGTGGACTTATCAACTCCTTTCCCCGTATGTTGACATTGTGTAAATCCGACCTGAATACTATTTTGTTATAAAGATAAGAGGGTGTTTTTTCTAGGATTATCTTATGGAAAAGCACAAGACAGTGATGTACGCGTCTCTGTGACATACGGAGCCAGCCTATTTCTTTGATTTTATGAGAAATTGATTGCCCTCTCCTTACACCGCACACTAACCTAGCACATGAATTTTGTATACGTTGAATTCTGTTTGAATCAAATTTTGTTAAGCATGGGTGATATAAGACATCGCAATAATTGAAAGCAGATAAAACCAAGGAATCGCAGAGAGTTCTTTTCCAGTGGATATTGAGGTACCTTTTTTGGGAATATATTAATTTTAACTTGGGAAAGGATTGTCTTATTTTATTTGATACATGCCCATGAAATCTCAAATCTTCATCAACTTGAACTCCTAAATTTATCGCACTATCCACTAAAGGTACTGGTACGGCATCTATATTCAATCTAATAGAGTTTGCTTTATCATTTCTAATTTTTTTTCTACCAAATAAAATAGCTTTGGACTTTTGCGGATTCAGTTCGAGACAATGATTTTTTGAAACAAAAATAAAACCTAGTAAAACTGTTACTAATGAATCTCAAATGATTTCACATATTGTAGCAATTTCGTAGATAAGTAAGAATTTGTTCAAAGGTGCTGTATAGTATTTTTGCCTCAATACCTTGTTTATTTGGCTTATTTTTGAGACCACAGCTTATAAAATTTATGGTATAGTATATACGAACTCGTATGTACAATTTTAAAAGATAATCATGTAGAAATGCTTTACTTGGATGTGAATAAATTATTTTTGACATTTTGCTTTTCAGAGTCATTCCAATTGCTACTGTAGAAACTAAATTGTTAAAGTTATCAATAAACATATTTCCTAGCTCTAAAATATAATTTAGAATGTCCTTGAGTGGTATGGTAAGACCACCGAATGAATATGTTGTCTCACTATACGCTTTTAGCGTGATCCAATCATTTAAGTACCTGTAGGTCTTGAATTAAACACATTAGACCCCAAGTGTACTAGTTTGTTGGAATTGTTTTATCGGGAGGAACACAGAAAGGCACAGATGTACAGGGTGTTCCATTAATAATTTTGAATCGAATGTCACGTGACCAAAAATAAATATACCTCATTGGCAATGACAATGACAAAAAAAGACACAACATCTGCTCTAATTTACATCCTCAAAGTTATAATTCTCTACTAATGCCAGTCCCGACATATTGCTTGTCTTAATCGTCGCGAAACACCCTGTATTTATATTCTTTACATTTCAAGGTTTACCAAAAAATAAGCATGAATCTGATTGTCATTTTCCATCCGTCAATACATTTAATTGATAAAATCAAACTTCTAAAAATATTATCCATTTTCTGCAAACAAATCCGAGATAACAAAATCTGATATTTTTGAGACACTGTATAGACTTCGCGTTAAACACGTTCAACCTCTACTTTGCGCCGCCCCGTATCTCCCGGCTGACGTCGGTACCCTGCTACCGGTGTACGGGGCAAGGGCCAGGCCGTTTTGATATTTTTGCGGAGTGATCCAACTTCTTGATTATAGGTACGTTTCTGTTCTTTTATTATATTAATATGTCTTTTTTTCTTCAAAATGATAGCACTGATTAATAAACGCGTTATCCGAATTCGGTAACAAAATTAGCGGATGTTGCCAAATAGTAGGCCGTGTAAAAATTCAACAACATATGTGACATACCATATGGATAGGTACGTATGAGTTCGATGCGTAACGGTCGAGTGAAAATGATACACTTCCAACGACATTAGAACTGCTGCAACTGCTTTCATTCGCTGCCATTTTTCCATACTGTAGACAGTGTACGGTACGCACTATACATCCGCATGCGTTTTCACTTTTATTGTTTACGTAATCCAGACAGACGTTCTTTGAATGACCGCACCGCAACAGGTACTAATCTGATTACGCGTTTCCTCATCACTGGAAGCCATGCTCATCCCTTGTCTTCTTTGAGGCATTTTTTAGGTATACCTTCAAATGATATGACTGGTGGCGCCCTAAATGAGAGATCGCTAGTCAGGGCAGAATCGTCGTGCTTATGTCGTCTCCTTTGTGTTTTCTCAAATAACCTAAATTGAAAGCTAATTGCACAGGTTTGGAAAAGATTACTGTTTGCTTAAACAATAAACAAATATTCCACCAAGTCCTCTAAAATGGTATGCAGCTTGCTCGACTGCATCTTCAGTTATGCAAAAAAAAGACAAATCTCGTGAGATTTTGATGAATTTTACTTCCCACACCGACAGGTGAGGGGAATATTGTGATCGCGAATATTTTCGATTTTGAGGTAATACGCTTTTTGAGCGTTTTATGACGCCTATATAACGAAAATCGTCACTCATTTCCGTCGGTCTGTCTGTCTGTCTGCCGGTCGATCTATCTGTTGGCGTTCTTCTAGCCTCGTAATCTCAGTAACCGCTGCATGAATTATGATGAAGTTTGGGTAGCGATCTGCTGTGGGGTCGTAGTAGGTAATGCTGCTATAATTTTGAAAAACAAAACAAAAAAAACGAAAAATCAGATATTCTTCAAACTTCGTTTTTAGGTGATTTAGGGGTTCCTGATCATTTTCTACTTTTTTTTAGGTGGGAGTAAAATTTGGAGTGGTTGGGGGTGAGGGATTGTAAAACTGAAAAATCTGTTGTATTCATAATAGGATTTCCAATGACCTGTAAAATAAAGACTTAGCGGCATAGTACATTCTTTTAGGTCCATCCGAACATTGCCTTCCCTATTATAGAAACCAAGGGACTTGGAATTTTCTCATGTATATATACGAGTATTGCTATAGATCGTTCTGTATTGGGTAACTTGGAAAATATTGAATTGATTTTAATGAAATTTTGACACAGTAGTATTAATGTGGCGAGAATGGAAAGTGCGTGTGCTTTTTTCTGATGAGAATTACTTTAGACCATTCTGCATTGTATAATGTGAAAAACATTGAACTTACTTGACGAAATTTCGACAATCATGTCAGTGGCGGCGCAGCAATAGCCAAAAAAACTAAAAATATAAAAATAGCTCAAACTTCGTTTTTAGGCGTTTAAGGGGTTCATTTTTCCTTTTTTGGTTGGGGGTAAAATTTTGGAGTGGTTGGGGGGTGTAGGATTGTAAACGTGGAAACCTTGTTCTATTTATAATAGGCTGTCCCTCTACTTGGCAAAGAAAGGCCTAGCGGCATATTACACTTTTTTAAGCCCATCCGAATGTTATACCTTGCCTATTACAGAAACCAAGAAACTTTTTCTAAATTTTCTGATGTATACATATGAGTATTGCTTTAGACCATTTTTATTGTGTAACGTGGAAACTATTGAATTGATTTTGATGAAATTTTGACACAGTATTATCAAGTGGCGGGGTTGGAAAACGTGTATTGTTATTAGAAATGTTGTCTGTGGCGGCGCAGTAAAAAAACCCAAATATATAATAACAACTCAAACTTCGTGTTTAGGCGGTTTAGGGGTAACATCGAAAAATTTCTTTGTATTCATAATAGGCTATCGATTGACCTGTGAAAGAAAGACCTAGCGGCACAATATCTAGTTTCTTGGAGGCGCGTGTGCGATGATTTGGTTGCAAGGGGATCTCAGACTATAGCTTCATGCTATGGGAAAATAATAAACTGGTATCACCCCAATGTGTGGGAAGTACTGAGTCAATCAACTTGACTCTTTTATGTTTACGTACTTTGTATGATTCTAGTATACCCAAAACTTTTCTTGAAGCCGTAACTCTAAGGGGTGATACACGTACGAGCAAGTACGCGTAGTTATGGCTCGATGACCTTTTTCGCCTGTGTGTCACCATAAGTACGCGTACTTTTTAAACCGTCGCGCAAGTCGCTGGCGATCCAACTGGTTTGAAATCTTGCTCGTAGCTTGTCTCGGCTGTTACTGCAAGCCGCGAGCCACCACTACGTTTCGGCAGGCCATCGATGCGCAACGCTTGTTGTGTTTGGCGTTTGTTAAAAGTTTTGTTTATTTAGGAAAATTATCAAAATGAGTAATTGCAGCTTCACGTGTGTCACCAACGTCGAGCCGAGTAAGTTCGCGAACTTAAAAACCGCGTACTTAAAGTTCGTACGTCTATCACCCCTTTAAGGTTCTCGGAATGTTAATAAGACACACGTCATATTCTCAGAAATCATCTTTCTTTTGCTTTAAAGGTTGGTTTTCTTCTTGGAAGCTTTCAATCTTATTATCAATCATCATCAGGATGCTAGATGGGTTTGTAGAAAGCTCACCGCGACATGAAAAACGACTCATAGCTGAGGAGCAATGTAAAGTAATGAGGTATGTCCAAAAATCATGCTTCGATGTAGTCCAAGAGCCTGTGAGGGCCAGACCTTCTTATTTAAATAAAATCTGAAATTTTTTCTACGTGTATCCCCTATCAGAAAAGAACGATCCCCACTTATGAAACCTGAGTAGTGATAGCTTTGGTAGGTGATTGGTAGCAAAGGGGTACAAAATTCCATCTCAAATTTGTTAAAGTATAAAGCTCACACTGAGTATGGTTGTAAGCCCCGCCAAACATCTCTCAATTATAATGATTTATAAATTATACTTTCGTTATAATATAAAAGCTAAATTTCATAAATGTATTTTTGGGGAACTATCAAACGATGTTTCCTCAGCCGCCAAACAGTTTCGAGGGTTCTCTCATCCTGCCAGACGCATTGGATGCCTGAAACAGGTGAGGGTGCAATTTGCACATGCCATCATTGAAATTTTTTTTATACACATAATTCATAAATCTAATAGTATTTCAACAAGCAATGCAAATCGTTAGAGGATCAAAGACCCAGCGACTGTACGCACAGCAGATCTGCAGCATACTTATATAATACAACTATATTGAATTAATTTTCATACTATTTACTTTTCAAGTAATTATTGTTGTAATAAGAAAGTCGGTCTTTGAACTTGATACTTGACTGTGATTGAATTGTGTACGGTATCACTGTTACTTTCTTTTCTTATTTGAATTCACCGTGCGATTAAATTCTTAATCAGTATATGGTCGTTGATCCAAAAATAGATAACCAGATAATACGTCATCCCAGGAGTGGAGGGGAAATTAAACAAAATGTTGTCAAGTGACTTGACTCAATAGTTATCAAACGTTGATTTAGTGCCTAAAGTGTTATTAGCACCATGGCCAGAGAACAAGATAAGAAAGGAAACAACTTTTACCGAAACTTCCCCATACCCATTTATGGAACGTGATGGCATTCAAGACTACAAGGTCTTCAGAAATGTTAGTTTACGTCAAGGAAGAATCATAGAGAAACTTTTAGAGGGTTCACAGTAATATTAGAGAGATGTTGCTGTAACCAGATATGCCAAGCGGTAATACCGCACGCGCTATTTTGACATCCCACATAGCACTGGATATTCTATGAATATTCTTTAAATCTCCTATATGTTCCATGAATATTCAGTAGAATAATAGAATATTCGTTGTTTCTCTTGATTATTCTGGATTATTAAAGTAATATTCTTTATAGAATATCATTATTTTATCCACTTAGGATAATCAGTGATTTTTCGTTTAATGTCTAAATTATTCCAGAATATACCAGTAATGTTCTTCACAGAATATTATTTTAATAATCTACGAAGAACAAGATGTAGCTATTTTCTGACGAACATTTAGTAATATTTGTAATAGAAATATCTGTGTGTAGACAAATATTCAATATGAGGTATTATTAATTTATATTTGCACGTTTCTCAGTGAATTAAAAAAAAACATTCATTTTGCGTTCGTCCTAAATATACCTAATAAGTATTATGTGCAATTTTCAAAAGTTTATTAGTCATTAGCCATTGCCAGCAATACAGATACGGCATCCACCGACGATAAAGTGACAGCATATTATGATTATATGATTCTTATGCTGATGTATGGTGACTATGGTGTCGTCAGTTGTCAATGTTGTCACTCTATTCTTCGCTTCAAGTGTTCTGTCATTCTGTGCTTCAACATGTGATGTGGGCATTTTAGCTTTTAGGAATTCACGAGTTTTTATTCCTCAAAGGCCTGCATTTATACTCAATTTTGTACAATAAAGTCGCTGGTTGTTGTAAAGTGTGTGACAGTGTTCCAAATTATGGTCACCTACTATGGTGTATGGTTCATTACAGTTCATTATATAATGTGAGTAGAATTTTGAGGTTAAATGCAACCAGTTTACATTTTTACACTTTATTTCACCTCTTAACTTTTGTGACTATCTGCCACTAGTAGGTGCCATTATTTTTGGAACAGTATCCATGATTCTCTAAAAATGTTTCGTATATGAGGTAATTTAGACACAATGTTCCTAGGATATTCAAAAACATTCTACCATGATTCTTCATGTAATATCCGTGCGGAATATTCGGCGGAATATTCTAAGAATATAGCGTGTTTTCCCATTTCGAACGTTTACAGAATATTCTGTAAATATTCTAATTATCCATGGACTTTTCTCAGAATATTCATAATATCTGTAGTGAATGTGAACAGAATATTCTCATATCATCCAGTGCTATGTGGGATCTAAGCATGCGCAGATGCGTTGGAGGTGTACGTTGCGCTATTTGGGAATAGCGCCTGGCGTTATTCACGGAAGATAACTACCGTGCGGTATTGTCGCGGTATCGCCATTCGGGAAGTAATCGTCAACATCCGCAATGATTCGTAGTTTGATTGTCATTGAGCCAAGCCAAAATAAAGCGTTTTATGCCTTTATGGTGGTAATGGGTAAAAGTTGCGAAATTGTTAAAAATATAAAAATTAAAAAACTGCTGTATTTAGGACATATAATGAGGGGAGAACGATATCGTTTGTTACAAATTATAATGCAGGGTAAAATAAAAGGAAAAAGGAGCGTCGGCAGAAGGAGAATATCATGGCTGCGAAATTTAAGGGAGTGGTATCAATGCAGTTCCATAGAACCATTTCGAGCAGCGGCAAATAAAGTAAAAATAGCATTGATGATTTCCAACCTCCGATAGGAGACGGCACTTAAAGAAGAAGGTGGTTTTATATTTGTTGCTGTGAAACCACACCTATTTTGTGCTGAAAAATGTCTGCTTAATTTGTTGATTACACCGGTTATGGACTGTTATATCTGCTTCTTCACAAATTCGAGTGAATTAAAATATGAATACATCCCTATCGTTGGCTCCAGTCAAAACTAATGTTCCTAGATCTTAATATTTTTTACAATAGAAATCTACGATAGTGAGGAACAATGCAAATAACAAACCAAAGCAGTGTAAACTGAAAAAAAGTAATTTTTGAGAGCTGTCACTTGTTTTTTGACACTCTTGACAAACTTCAAAGCAAAATACGCCAGCGCAACGTATGTATGGCAATAACTATCAATTTTGCAAGTACGATAACGCCGCACTATCTACAATACCGCTGCGCAAATACCGCAACGTATGCTGTATCTGCGGTTGGCAATATCTCTCTAATAATTATTACAAGCGGCACGAAAGCTCTAATAACTTCTAGGACATTTCCCGATCTTTCGTCCATAGAACATGTCTAGGAGATTATGAGAAGAAGATTGTTGCATTAATCTACCCTATACTCCACAAACACTGGTGGGAATTCAGCATGAGAGGATCTCAAGAGTCATGGCCGACTTTACTCACTAGGCCGGAGCATGAAATATGGCAACACTGAATTAGCGGGCCGAGTTTTTATTTGTTAAGTCATGTGTATTCTTTCAGAGCAGAAAATATGGTTGGAAGGTGATTATTAATGTGTTTCTAATTATTTACCTGCACAAACGAAACTATAAAGATAAAAAGATGCCTGCAAAGTGTGTAGTACCAGGAATAGAGGACATACCAAACCATGGCTGAACATAACCTTCCAGAGTAAAACGAACATTTCAAGGTGATTTTTAATGTGTTTCTAATCATTTACCTGCACAAACGAAACTATAAAGATAAACAGATGCCTGCAAAGTGTGTAGTACCAGGTTGTACTAGCAATTGTGCTTCCAGTAAAGGACATAAACAGAAGTGGGTGAACAGCACAAGTGAACAGTATTCCTCGTATGGGCTGGTTATATCTATAAGAATAAAGTCAATACAAACATTTCAAAGGATAAGACCTATTTTAAAGCACAATGTGGTACCTACAATGTTTTCTGGACCTCCCAAATATCACAGAAAAATACAGTTAATAGAATTCATCTGGGCATACCTACGAAAAGATTTGATAGTGAAAGGGAATCAAAACCAGCAAGAATGGCTTCACAGTGACCTAATAGTGAATTTTTCTAGCTCAAGTGACAATTTACAAAGTAAATTGAGTGTTCATTAGCAATTGTGCTTCCAACAAAGGACAAACAGAAGTGGGTGAACGGTATTCATCGTATGGGCTGGTTATATTTATAAGAATAAAGACAATACTTTACAAACATTTCAAAGGATAAGACCTATTTCAAAGCACAATGTGGTACCTACAATGTTTTCTGGACCTCCAAAATATCACAGAAAAATACAGTTAATAGAACTCATCTGGGCATGCATTTGGGCATACCTACGAAAAGATTTGATAGTGAAAGGGAATCAAGACCAGCAAGAATGGCTTCACAGTGACCTAATAGTGAATTTTTCTAGCTCAAGTGACAATTTACAAAGTAAATTGAGTGTTCATTTAAGTGGAAGTGGAAGTGGCAGCAGGAAACAGGTTGCGTTTATTTTTATTTTGTAGTGTCTGACTACGATGTACCAGACATCAGATGTAAGTGGTATTAGTAGTAGTAGTTCTAAAAAGTATTTTCTTAATTTATTAACCCAGATGAACTCTAATACATATAAAATGTAATAATTATTCTGAAACTATGGGCCCACTATTTGACAGCTAAGCCACGTTGCCACACCTAAGGCTCCGGCATAGTGTAGAGTCGGCCATGCAAGAGAAAATCGACCATCGTATTATTAACATGCCCCGACTTGTTACTAGTAGTAGTAGTAGTAGTAGCAGCTGCGAGGCGACCGTGTTTGGCAAGTAAATCCGAAGGCGTATTTGGGGGGGGGGGGGCGGTCAGTCCCTCCCAAGCCATTTTATTTTGACTGTAGAAGAATCTCTTTTTGCTGCTTCACAGGAAATTGAGCAGTGGCGAGATAGGAAAGCATCATCCGAAGCTTCTGGGTTATTTGCATCATTAAAAACTGCAAGTTTGTTATAGGGTTATATTGTTTGAAACATGTATATGCATACACGATATCCTTGAGAAAAGTGCTGCAATCAATCAACTTCAACTTATACGAAGCTATTACTAAACTGTCCTTCCTGTAACCCCAGAAGAAGTATTTGATAAAATCGCGAAGCCGTGTGGATGAATTATGTTGATTTAAGAGACGTTGCTGCTTTTTGAACAGGTGCGATAAATTTAAACCCTAATCTTATAACTTTTTCTACAATATTGCAAAAATAAACTGAGCTGTAAATTTATTCACTAGGAAGCGACCATGTATATGTTTATTTTGTTTGCTTTTACTTCCCACACCGATAGGTGAGGGGAGTATTGTGATCGCGAAAATTTTCGATTTTGAGATAATCCACTTTTTGGGCGTTTCATGATGTCTACATAACGAAAATCCACGTCACTCATTTCCGTCGGTCTGTCGGTCTGTCGGTCTGTCGGTCTGTCGGTCTGTCGGTCTGTCGGTCTGTCGGTCTGTCGGTCTGTCGGTCTGTCGGTCTGTCGGTCTGTCGGTCTGTCGGTCTGTCGGTCTGTCGGTCTGTCGGTCTGTCGGTCTGTCGGTCTGTCGGTCTGTCTGTCTGTCTGTCTGTCTGTCTGTCTGTCTGTCGCGTTTTTCTACCCTCGTAATCTCAGTAACCGCTGCATGGATTTTGATGAAATTTGGGCAGCGATACGCTGTCGGTTCCTAGTAGGTAATGCTGCTAAAATTTTGAAAATCAGTGCATTGGCGGCGCAGTAATAAGCAAAAAACAAAAAAAAATAGATATCCCTCAAACTTCGTTTTTAGACGTTTCAGGAGTTCCTGATCGTTTTCTACTTTTTCTTTGGTGGGGGTGAATTTGGGGTGGTTGGGGGGTAGGGGGTTGTAAAACCTAAAAATTTGTTGTATTCATAATGGGCTGTCCAATGACCTGTGAATGAAAGACCTAGTGGCATAATTCACCTTTTTAGGTCCTCGCTTATAATAGAAACCAAGGGACTTAGATTTTGTGATGGATACATACGAGTATTGTTTTAGATCGTTCTATATTGCTTAACGCGAAAATGATTGAATGGATTTTAATGAAACGTTGACACAGTATTACTACCGCGGCGAGGATGGAAAAACGCGTATGTTTTGGAAAAATCGTGTCAGTGGCGGCGCAGCAATAATAAAAAAGCCAAAAATATAAAAACAGCTCAAACTTGTTTTTAGGCGTTATAGGGGATTCTGATCATTTTCTACTTTTTTTTTGGGTAGGGGTGCATTTGGGGTGGTTGGGGGTTGGGGGGTTGTAAAACTGAAAAAATTGTTGTATTCATAATAGTGAGTCCATTGACCTATGGAAAAAATACCTAGCGGCATATTCTTTTTTTAAGTTCATCTGAACATTGGCTTGTCTATTACAGAAATCATGGGACTTGGAATTTTGTGATGTTTACATATACAAGTGTTGCTTAATTTCGTTTTATGTATATTGCGTAAAGCGAAAATGATTGAATTGATTTTAACATTGGAACACACATCAAACAATGAAAGATTATATTGTATTTAATAATTTGGAACCCTTTTCTAAATACGCCGCTGAGTAAACCCCAGTAGGCTCTTTTTGCCATCCTCGAGGATCACCTCTCGTCACCTTTTAACAAAGGTCGGTATGTCAGCCCAGCTTAGGGAGGGTAAATCTTCTGGCTGAAGTCTATAGGATCCAAAGCTCTCATATGTCAGTCCGCCTGGCAACTTACTTTCCGCAAGGAAGTGGTAGGTCGTATCATCGACCTGTCCACAGCCCATAGATGGGAAGCCTTCTTCAATTCCTAATAGTGATAGATGCCGCCTGAGCCTACACTGGCTCATTGGAATATCTACTAGCTTTCCGATTACCCATCGGCTTTAGTTCCGTAGCCATGCTGATCTAGTTGTGTTCGGCAAGACTATGGACTATGGCTTGATTGCATCCCTCACTTTGCCTCCACTGTTCATATATAGTATAGTTCACCCACCTTTTGTGGTCTGACATTACCTGCTGCCTATTTATACCTACAGTGGGGTCTGGTCGAAGAAACTGTCCTCCGGTGCCGAGTCCGACCAGCTTATCGACTTTCTCATTACCCGGAACCCCCTACCCCTTTAGGTTTGTTAGCTCTCAGTCTCTCCGCGCACTCTCGAACCAGGGATACACTGGTTTTGGGCCCGCAGATGGCATGCAGAGGAGATATAAACCCTTTGCTCTGTGCCCTTTCTAACCTCCTCATTGCATGCAGCAAAGAGTATTTCATGTATTTCTGCCTCGAAAATCATGGTGTTCGTGCCTCGAGAGTAACTCTCCCGTACTTCTCAATTTTCCACATACATCCCTGCCCCTGAGGCCTGTGCACTAGCTTGACCAACGGCTCCCGTTCGTGTAGCATAGCCTCTCTGGGTCTCCGGAAACTGAATCTCCCCTCTTTTCCACTCTTCGATACTGGGAATGGTCAAAGTGAAATATTTATCCAACCTTGATAAAATGTTTTCCTTGGCAACCCTGTCGGCAGAGGTAGCTTCTGAGTCCATAACATATGGTGGAGGTCCAATTCATTATTAAACTTTCACTTTTTTCGAATGGTTGGAATAGGATACCTGCAGAGGTCGTGAAATCGCCTCGGGAGTATACATAGCGTAAAAAAACCATATCAAGAAGCAGTAGGAAACAAAAACATGATTTTACTGACGGCCAAAAAAAGATATTTGCAAAATAAAATAAGGATATATTCAAATTTTTCCACGTGTCTTGAAACAAGGGCTGACGTCACAAGTATCTTATCGATATCGACAATCGATACTGCTACAGCGCAGGTCAGTGAGATTCAACTGCAAACTATTTCTGATGTTGCCAAATTTCTTTTTAAATATTTACGTTAGCCATATATCAATAATTTATTTTACGAACGTGTTTTGTTATATGGGTATACATATTCCCAAATGAAATGAGACCTCTTTTATCCTACTACAGCCGTAGTTTCTCACTGATTAATGCTGCGAGATGCAAAATGCAAAACCAAATTATATCAGCTGTTCGAATGCAACCATATTTTCTTTGTGGTTTGCCAACTGCGCATTTGACTAGAGATGATCTGAATTCTCTAACAATGCGACTCAATTTATTAATACTTAAACATATTTGAAACAGGCAATTAACCCACTAGCATTTTCGTTGCAATGTTGCAATACATTTTTATATCTTATAGGTATCACAGTTCATCCTGTTTGTGACCGAGATTCGCAACTAATCGAAGCCATCATTTTATTTCGGCGCATCCCATTATGAATGAATCCAAAGATAGAATCTAATTCAAGCCCATCCCTACAAAGTGAATTAGTAATCTAACCTAACTTTTATTCTTTTGACTTTTGTTCTTTTGTTGTGTACGTTGTGCACGTGTTTGAGTTTGAGAGTAAATTTTCATGGTTATAATCTTATGACTTATGACTGTGTTTTGTGATTATAATGATCAATGTCAAAATGTTAGGTTAGCACTGACTATCGATATCGAATATCAATACTTTACATCCCATCACTATACGTCAGAGATTGTTTGCGCGGCATTTTCCGGCATTTAAAATAATTTTTGGAATATCTCTCACAGCCGATTCCAAAAAACCAAACAAGTGATTTTGTCATGTTTACTAGGCTCTAAGGAACGCGTCAACGACATAATATTTTTTCTGCAAGTACCCTATTATCTCAAATGTTGATCTATTACTTACCTAACCCTAAGACACATAATGTATAAAACATAGTTATAATAAATCCATTAATACTGGACGTTCTTTTTTCTATGTCACCTAGTATATTTGAAATAACTCAACAACTGAAGTCAATATAAAAATCACAAACACACTGACAATTGTATTCAAACTAGCAGCTGAATAGCTAGGAGGAGGCCCATCTCTACTAAAATCCCTTCCATAAATCCCGAAAGTGAGAATTCTGCTTTGGGGCTGCACCAAAGAATGCGTTCGAAGCACCACATCATCTTGGACTTCCTTTGTCCAAGATGTCTTCATTGGAGAAATAGATCGCAATGAAGCCAGCAGAGAATTTGGGTACTGAATTTTGTCTTCGACGTTTGTAAAGTTGCCTAAGACTTCGATGCTGTTGAAGGTTATAGGCCAGACGATGTCTGAATACTTAGGAAATCTGAAAATGAAATGGAAATGTTCAAATATCAAAGCATTGGAAGCCACGAGCTTGCATTTCCAGTCATCATCAGATTAAGTAGCAGCATGAGCATCAAGATATGAACTGTCAAACCCTTCTCACAGATTTTGCAATACAGATTTATTTATTTCGTTTTTTCAAAATAATTTCCTCTACATTCAATACACCCCGCCATCCTATGAAACCCCTCTTTGAACCAGTTCGTTGCGAATTAAAGTCCCTCAAGCCCCCAAAAGATCATCACTAGGAAATCACCTCCAACTTAGCTTCATCTTCACTTGCGGAGACAGTGAAAATCCACCCGACCACCCCATGGGAATTTAAATATGTTTATGGTACAGTTGGACCTACTCCTATATACTGTGTGTTTCAAAGTTAAATGTGTTATTATATGTGGTGATTTAAACATTGATTATTTAGTTGATTCATCCACTAAGCAAGAATTAATCGATTTGTTGTCTTCTTATAACCTGTAGAATACTATAAATACAGCAACTAGAATAAAAAATAATAATAAAACAGCTATTGATTATGTTTGTATTGATAAAACTGTCGATAATGTGAACTGTTACGTTGAATTTAACGGCTTGTCAGATCATGCAGCTCAACTGTTAGAAATGGAAGTGGTCTCCCACTTGGAGAGCACGTTTGTATATAAAAATATTTATTCAGAATCGAATCATGACGTTTTTGAATCTCATTTACAGGGTGAAACATGGTATGAAGTTTTGAATTCTACCAATGTTAATGAATGTTTTGATATTTTTTTAAAAACAGTTGAACATTATACTAAGTTATCATGTCCAGTGAAAAGAATTTCCGTCAACAAAAATGTGTCTAAAGAACCTTGGGTCACTAAAGGAATTTATATATCTTCCCAACACTTGAAGCTTCTCTATAGAGAAATGATTAATGATACCTATAATCTTGTTAAAAATAACTACTATAAGAAGTACAAGAAAATTTATCAAAAAGTAATAAAAGTTGCAAAAAGAACGTATAACACACAATACTTTAAACAGTGAGACAATAAATCTAAAGCTACATGGAATATTATAAATAAAAATATAGGAAGAAAGAAAAACAGAAATACAAATATTAAGATACAAAAAGATGATAATGAATTGCTTGATGACTCAAAAGATGTAGTAAATTATTTTAATGAGTATTTTGTTAGCATAGCTGCTGATGTGAACTCTCATCTTCCTCAAAGTTCAGAAACTTCCAACCTTATTCTATGGTAGAGGGACTCATACTATATTTCTAAGCCCTGTAGATAACACAACGGTTTTAAATGCTATTATTAGCCTCAAGAAACCTTCGACGGTTGGTTTAGATAATATTTGTACAGAAATTCTTAAGAGAGTTGCTCATTTTCTAATAAAACCCTTAGTACATCTGATAAATTTGGTATTAGAGCAGGGGGTGTATCCATTGATTCTTAAAACAGCCAAAGTTGTACCTATTCATAAGAAAGGCCCAGCAGATTGTGTTTATAACTATAGGCCAATTGCTTTACTCCCCGTGTTATCTAAAATAATAGAAAGAATTCTATTTGATAAAATTATATCATTTTTGCAACAACATAACCTTTTACATAGCGCTCAATATGGATCTCTCAAAGGTAGATCGACGGCGACTACTATATATAGTTTCATAAATATGGTATATGACAATGTTAACAGAAACATGAAAACCCTCGGAATTTTCATGGATCTTAGCAAGGCATTTGATCTTGTGAACCATGAAATTTTATTAGACAAACTGAATGCCTATGGATTGAGAGGTAAACTAAACGACCTAGTAAAAAGTTATCTTTCTGGTAGATCACAACTAGTTGAAATAAATGGAGTTAGATCGGAAACTTTGCCAATAACCTGTGGAGTACCCCAAGGCTCTGTCCTGGGACCTCTGCTTTTCCTGTTATTCGTAAATGATTTACCTGAGATACTCCTAAATAATAGTTTAATTATGTTCGCGGACGATAATAGCTATATATCTAGTAAAGAAACTAAGTTGGAACTAATAGAGCATGCTCAAAATATTATAAATGAATTTACCAAATGGTTCACTAAAAACAGATTGTTTTTGAATGCTCAAAAAACTGTTTTTATGAATTTCACTCCTAGATGTAAAACCCTATCTGAATCTTATTTGATTAAAGTTAATGGTAAAAGTATTTCCCATGTATCTGAAGTAAAATTTCTTGGCGTAGTAATAGAGAATAATTTGGAATGGAAGGCCCATGTTGACATGCTATGTAAACAGTTATCTTCAGTTAGTTATGCTCTGTATAGATTATCCCAGTTGGCAAACAGAGAAGTTGCACTTTCTTACTACTTTTCCCATTTCTACTCCAGAGCTAGTTACGGAATTCTATTCTGGGGATGTTCTGCATACGCTAATAGGGTTTTTCGCCTTCAAAAACGCTGTTTGAGGAGCATGGCTGGTGTATCTAGGCTTGCCCCATGCAAGCAGATCTTTCAACATATGCGTATCTTAACATTACCTTCGATTTATATCTTGAGTGTACTAACATTTGTTAAATCAAACCCAGAACGGTTCACCCCAAACAATCACTTTCATAGCTATGATACCAGGCATGGTTCGGATTACAGTATTCCACATCATAATTTAGCAATCTTTGAAAATAATCCTTCTTTCATTGGCATTTACTTGTACAATAAGCTACCTCTACTCTTAAGATTGTCTAATCTCACAACCTTTAAAAAATGTGTCAAAGATATTTTATTAATAAAGGCTTACTACAGTGTTGAGGAATTTATGACAGACAATTTTTGTAATTTTTTCTAGTCTATTTCAGCTTACATTGATATCTTAGATTAATTTTTTTAAAGTTTAAATTTGATAATTGTTCCTTTGTTGATGATATCACTATGTACGTTTATACTTATTTATATTGTAATCTTAAGCACTGCTGTCAGATTGACTTATCCTATACTATTCTTGTAGTCCAAGGGATCAATAAATTACTTTACTTTACTTTACTTCCGCAGGTAACAAGGTCTGGACTGTAGAGAGGGTGCGTCATGTTGCAAAACATCCCTAATACTCTTTGTATTAAAACTGCTAAGATCATAAGATCATAATTACTTTCAGTACTACTTTTGCAAAAATCTGGACATATTATTATCAAGGAGGAGTGGTAAACAGAGTATCATCTTACCTCTTTCCGCAAGACATGGGATCATCAGTGAGACAGGCCATTATAGCACAGCTTTCGATACCCGCTTTCCTTCTCCACGGAGATACCTCCCCATTGAACACCCCCATGTGGTACGTATAAGCTTTCTTGCCAGGTAGCAGCACTGCGCTGTTCAGCGTAAAATTTACTTTGAACCTACAGCAGGTTTTCACGGATTTTCCATGGCATATCTCTTCTATCACGGTGGATTTCTTGGTGTTCAGTTGTACTGAGTTTTGCGCTACAATGTAAGTGTAATATCTACAGTCGAATTAAGGTTCAAAACACCTAAATAATTGGGAAAGTTTTGAGTAAATTGAAAAAGGATGAAAAATGGTAGGAAGAAAAATTTACTGATCTTATGCTTCAAGGTACCAAATTCATGTTTTGAAAAGTAAGTTTATTGTACTAGGCAAAATATTCACCTTAATCTATCATATGGGTCTAAGGTGACCATTTTACGCACAAATTTTAAATAGAGATGTTTCAATTGCTCTTTTTTGCAGAAAGTAGGGGTACTGTGTACTATATTATATAGTACTAGTTTTGCTGACCCAAAAAGTCAACACAAAAATCTTCATGGATTCTTCCTGCTTCTTAAACTTCGTCATGCCAAGTGTTTGAACCACAAAGTTACGATAAAATTTAATTCAATTCAATAGATTTAATGGTTCCATCATCATCATAGTCACAATGTCTTAACAGACATGTTGTGAACTCGTAAAATGCATTAAGTCGGAGCTAGAGTATTGCCGACACGAATATTATCAATAGTTTTGAGCACTGTAGCTCGCCATCGTTCGCGATTTGTTGTCAGTTTAGTGGCGCTCTTGACACTCATATCCAGCAACTGTTTCGTCGTATCCACCCAGCGTGTAGGGGGACGGCCACGGTGCCGCCCACTCGGGGCATGACCCTGAACTACAAGTTTCTCCATATTATCGCTTCTGTGTATATGTCCGAAGAATGTAAGCATTCTCGTCGACACAATGGAGGATAGTCTCTTTGGATTACCGACCTCATCCAGTATGGAGACGTTAGTTCGATGGGCGGTATAAGGAACTCTCAGCATTCTCCTCCATGTCCACATTTCAAAAGCGTCTATGCGAGCTCGATCTGCCTTTTTAACAGTCCAAGTTTCCGAGGCATACAAAAATATGGAGAACACAAGAGACTGAACCAGCGACATTTTTGTAGCTTTAGTGATGTTATGGTCACGCCATATTTTAGTAAGCTTTGTCATGGCCACACGTGCCTGTTGAATGCGCCGTCGAATCTCATTTTCACAGCTACCCGAATTATCGATCATAGAACCGAGGTATATAAAACTTTGAACTACTTCACAACGGCCTATTGACTTTATTTCTCGATAATTATCATGCTCTCTATCTACGATCATAACCTTGGTCTTATTGTAGTTGATACCAAGAACATACTCTGCACTACGTTGTTCTAAGATGTTTAATAGAGCTACTAGTTCTTCCTGAGAAGCTGCAATAAGGGTTGTATCGTCAGCAAATCTTAAGTTGGATATTTTGCTTCCGCCAATAGATACACCGCCATTCCAGTTGTCTAATACCTGTCTCATCACAAATTCAGAGTAAATGTTAAACAACATCGGAGATAATACACATCCCTGACGAACTCCTTTTCTGGTTGCTGTTTGACTAGACAGGTTACCATCAATTCTTACGCGAGCCGAATTAGACTCATAGAGTTGCTGTATGAGAAACACTAGGTGATAGGGAACTCCCATAGAGATGAGGATTTCTCACAGTTTAGGCCACTTTACGTTATCAAACGCCTTAGCATAGTCCACAAAGCAGATAAAAACAGGAAAATAATGCTCTCTGGCTTTTTCAATAATTTGTCTTAAGTTTAAGATCTGTTCACGCGTACCGCGCCCTTTCACAAAACTTGCCTGCGTCAGAGAAATTTTCCAGCCAATAAAACCCTCCAAACGAGATTGTAAAAGATACAGTAGAACCTTACTTGCATGAGAGATTAACGAAAGTAGGCGATAATTGTCTGGATTTGTTGGAGATCCCTTTTTATGAAGTGGAACAAAAATTGATGTGCACCATTCAACTGGCCAAACACCGGACGACCAGACACTCTTACAAATATTATGTAAAAGGGCGATGCCGTCGTCACCCAAGCATTTCAACGTTTCAGCAGAAATAGCATCAATGCCTGTAGCTTTGTTATTTTTTAGCTTGTTGAGGGTATGTTCCACTTCAGACAAAAGAATATCCGGTTCGTGTTCAAAATCTAATGAGAGGGCGTGAAGGCCATCCTCATGGTACAGATTTTCGCAATAATTTCGCCATACCTCAATACCTCATGCAGGTTGGTAATTAGCTCTCCCTCAGGATTTTTAACAGCCCAAGATTTGGGTTTTTAAATCCCGACTGAGGCATTTGACCTTAAAAAACATCTCTTTCGGATGGTTAGTATTGGCATGCATCTCTATTTCCCTGCACAATTGCTGTAGATAAGAGTTCTTATCTTTCCGGCATAATCTTTGAATCTCGCGTGAGAGCTGTCTATATGTGTTTTGCTCTGTATCTGAATCCATACCTGAAATCTTAAGGCTTTTACATGCCTCAATAACGGACAGTGTGTGGCTACTAATATAAGTCCATAATACTGTTCTCCCTCTCGGGGACTATCGCCTTGGCGTGGCGAGAGGGCTCAGTAACTTCAATGTCCAGGGAGCGATGCCGGCGGTAGCGTAGCTACTGGTAGGGCCACCCTTGCCGGTAAGGTCTCGAAGTGACACAGGTGAAGCTAAGATAGTTCACAACGATGCAGCGTCTGACCCAGAGTGGGCGGCTGCGAACAGCGACTGTTCTCCATGTTAGGAGCGGCTGAAATACAAACTCACCAATCCGCTTGGCCAGCGTGGTGTTTTACGGCTAAAAAACCCCCTTAACCAAGGGAACCAGATATCATGAAGAATAATAAAACAAAAGGAATGGTACCCCAGGTGGGTATGGCAAATAAACCAAAATCCCATGCCTCTACGGAGGTCAGCCTCGCGGATTCTGGGGGAGGCAATTATTCGCTAAATGATAGAGGTCACACCACACTATTTGTAGCCACTTATAATATTAGAACAATGCGACACACTGAAAAACTAATTGAATTAGAAGAAGAGCTCAAAACAGTCAAATGGGATATATTAGGACTATGCGAAACAAGGTTGCCAGGTGAAAAATGTACAACATTAAAAACAGGTCATGTCTTATATCAAAATAATAAACAAGAAAACTCACACATCGGAGGAACGGCCATAATGATCCACAAAAAATGGAAAAACGCCATTACTAAAACGAGATCGATTTCCAGCAGAGTAATGTATATAGTCATAAAACTATCGAAACGATATAAAATACAAGTGACTCAGGTTTATGCACCAACCTCTAATGCGGATGTTGAAGAAATAGAAAACATGTATGACGAAATTTCCCGAGCACAGTCAGATGAGAAAACACAATACAAGATAATAATGGGGGATTTCAATGGAAAAATAGGTGAAAATAATAAGGATGGAGTAAAAAACAGAGGAAAATTTGGTTTAGGAAACATGAACGAGAGAGGGGAAAGGTTACTAAATTTCTTACAGGAATCGGATCTATACTGTATGAACACCTTCTTTCAGAAGCCGAAAAAGAGACGTTGGACATGGAAGAGCCCAGATTCTATCACTAAAAACGAAATAGACTATATATTAACAAATAAAAAGAAAATAATACAAGACGTATCGATACTAAACCGATTCAGTACCGGAAGTGATCATAGAATGCTTAGGGCAAAAATTAAAATCAACCACAAATCAGAAAGACGAAAACTAATTACATCACGAACATATCCAACCATATTAGAAATCCAACAAAATAAAGAAAGATACCAAAAGGAAATAGAAAACCATCTATCACCAATAAAAACCATTAGAGAACTAACGGTCAATGAAATAGAAACCAGAGTGAGAGCAAGTGTTACAACGGCAATCAACAACATATGTGTATCAAAGAATAAACAAAGTGAAAAAATTACACAACAAACAAAGGACCTATTGGAAAAAAGAAGAAAACTAGACAAATCCAAACCGGAATACGAAGAACTAAACAATATCATTAAGAAGGAAATCAGAAGAGATATAAGAAAATACAACACTAGAATAATAGAAGAAGTCATCGAGAATAATAAAAATATGAAAATTGTCAAAAATTTAAACACAACGGGACGACCAAGAATCAACCAACTAAAAAATGCAGAAGGCGAAGTAAAAACAGAGAAGGAAGAAATCATTAAAATTATAGAAAATTTCTATGGTGAGCTATATGAATCTAAAATCAGTCGGCCGCAAGAGGAATACTCGAGAGTAATAAAGAATGTAGGATCAGAAACAATACCCGAAATAACAATATCAGAAATAGAGGACACCCTAAATCATATGAAAAATGGTAAAGCTCCAGGTAACGATGGGATAACATGCGAAATGATTAAGACGGGAGGTCACCAATTGTTAGAAACGATGAGAATACTTTTAAATAGATGTATCACAACAGGAGAAATACCAGAAACATGGTATGAAGCTCAAATGATACTGCTGCATAAAAAAGGCGATATATTAAACATTAATAACTACCGACCAATCAGTTTGCTATGCCACCCATATAAATTACTCACAAAGATAATAACAACAAGACTAACAAACAAATTCGACAACTACCAACCAGTTGAACAAGCGGGGTTCCGAAAAGGATATAGTACAATTGAACACATACAAACTATACGGCTTTTAATAGAAAAATGCACAGAATATAACATTCCTTTACACCTGGCTTTCATAGACTATAATAAGGCGTTTGATTCCATAGAACTGTGGGCTGTATATAAGGCCATGAATAATGCGAGGATAGACTCCCGATATAGAATTCTCCTCAAAAACATCTACGACCATGCTACATTTCACATTAAAATAAATGATGACACAGTAACGAGAAAAATTCCTATGAAAAGAGGCGTAAGACAAGGGGATACAATATCACCCAAATTGTTTACTTTAGCTCTAGAAGATGTATTCAAGACAGTCAATTGGGACCGAAAAGGTATTAAAATAGACGGAAATTTCCTCAACCACCTGCGATATGCCGACGACATAGTCATCTTCAGTACAAATTTGGACGAATTACAAGAAATGATAACGGACCTGAAATCAAAATCTGAAATGGTGGGATTAACAATGAATCTAGAGAAAACAAAAATAATGACTTCTGAAAAAAGAAACATAAATATAGACGGCCACATTATTCCAAAAACAGAAGAATACATTTATCTAGGACACGAAATTCACTTAGGAAAAACCAATCAATCAGCAGAAGTCACGAGGAGAATAAAATTGACATGGGCAGCGGTAGGTAAATTAAAAAACGTAATATATAACAAAGATATACCAATTAATCTTAAAAGGAAGGTATTTAATTCATGTATCCTACCAGTAATGACCTATGGAATGGAAACGATGGCACTGACGATAAAATCCGCTTACAGATTAAGATGTACACAGAGAGCTATAGAAAGAAGAATGTTAGGAATAAGCCTACGAGATCACATCAGAAATGAAGTCATCAGAAACAAGTCCAAAGTAACGGATGTGATCACAAGTGTGAGTAAAATGAAATGGAATTGGGTAGGACACGTAGCTAGACAAGATAATCAAAGGTGGACAAAACAACTCATACACTGGAGACCTAGACAAAACAAAAGAAGTGTGGGGCGACCACAACAAAGATGGATCGATGACATAAAGAAAAAAGCAGGAACCAAATGGCATCAAGTAGCGCAGAACAGAAAAGAGTGGCAAAGGTTAGGGGAGACCTACGTTCAGGAGTGGACGGAAAAAGGTTGATGAAGAGAGAGAGAAGAGAGAGAGAATACTGTTCTAGTACTAGTATTAGTTTTCCGATCCAAAGGTCGATACAAAAACCTACATGGACTCTTTCTGCTCCTTTAACTACTTCGTCATGCCAAATGTTTGAACCACAAACTTGCGATACGCAGCAGACCTCGATTGGATAAGTGATTTATCTACACGCATTGCTGTGACGTATATCTGTGAGAACCCTCACTAGGAGGTTGAAGATGCTCGTCCACACCCGCCACGAACTTTGTGGCTTCCATGCTGCCATCTCCTTCTATCCTTCACTGAACTAGGGCAGCGTTGGACTGAACTCTGCATAAGCTCAGGTTCAGTACTAGTCTCTAACCTAGCCAGGTGATATTCTAATACCTTCGGAGACCCACAGAAGGCTGACATCTTGAAACAGTAATGGACAACCTATTTCCCTAAAGCTAAATATCCACTCACCATCCAGTATTGGATCCCTCTGTAATGTGAAATTATCCATTCCTGCAGCCAAAGCATCAATATCTTCATCTGAAGCAATGTTATTAAAAGTTGTGTATGCTGAAGCATTCATGCGAGGTACTGTATGCAACAATAGCTTAGACCCACTCAGGTTTGGTAACATTATCTGATCTAGGGCTCCTTTGTGACCTAAAATCCATACGTGGGATAAAAGCTTGTGCTCTGTTCCTATCTATGTTTTTTTATTTTTCCCATTTTATTCTTAGGATCTTGCAATGATAAACAGACGAGTGTGCTAACTGCTAGCTCTGTACATAGTATCTTGTAAAAGAGTTTGAGGAACAATATTCGCTTTGGAGATGTATTGTTTATGAAGATACTCGAAGATTTTTTGGTGTGCTTCAGATAGGGAACTGCTTGAAACACTGCTAGGAAGCGTTTCAAAGTAGATGAAGTACTTTTTGAACCGCGCTTTTGGAGCTCTTTGCACGAAAACCTAGAAAAAGTAAAGGAGAAGGCTGTGTGCTCCAGAATGGAAGTACTTCGATAAATAGAATGACTTAGAGATTCGAGCCTTTCTTCTGAGGACCTTGTCCAGCTGTGCATGTGATCAAGTTACATGATTTTAATTTTGAGTGTCTTTACATAAAATACAGTACATAGCAGTACGACGCTATAGGCAACCAGAATTGCTACCATTCCTTAAACTAAAATTTTAAAAGAAGGCTAAAAAATATTGAATTTCTCAGGTTTTTCAATATCCATGAAAACTTACTATTATGCTGTCATGAAGATCTTTTTCGACTTGTATGTCCATAGACAAAATTGAAAATAAATTAAGCTAGGTAGATGATTTGGTACTGTTACGCTGACACTCAGTTACCCTCTTTGATGTGATCGATTAAGGTAAAGAAACTCCTCAAATACTTCCTACTAGGTTAATTTTTTCTCTCTTTATAAAAATAAATGTTGTTGCAAAATATCAGTGAAAAATTGTTCTTTTGTAGTGGTATCTGACGAATTTCTAACTATGCTGAAAAATGACCGATGTCTCGAGAAAGAGAGAAGAAGAGACTCGGGAAATTTATTTTAAAATGTAACTATCGATGTATATTTCTGTTTAATATTTTTTTATAGCAATATCCCACCTAAAAAGATACCAGTGCCTCCGTTTCCAGCTTTGGGCGCATTTGTTCCAGCCGTCAATAACACCACGTCATTTTCTTGAGCCCACATGTGCTGAGCCTGCAAAGCTGAACAGGTTTGAATTTATTCGTATGTTCCATCAAGGGGTAGTGTTTATCTGAAAACTATGTGAACTTTGAGGTTGTAATCAGATATTTTTTTAGGACCTCTTCATGTCAGTGACTCCGGTGTAAATAGACAAGCCTCCAAAATTTTAGCTTTGAAACCTGCTAGCAGGGAAGCAGCAAAATATAGGTATAGAGGCATATCTAAAAAATTGCCATTTTGTCAATTTTCATAGTTTTTAAATGAAGAATGTACCTCTTTAATCCACGAATTTAAAAATATCTGTTTATATTTAACTTAGAGTGAACCTAGAGATCTGAGAATCTGAAAACTCTTTATCTTCGTTATCTGAGGCTGAAACTCCAAACAACCGCCGCGCCGGATTTGTAATAAGTACCCTTAAACAATACATGATACGAGTTTTCGTACTGATAGGAAGCCAGATAACGATTCTAGATTTTTAAGGTGAACTTGGAGATTCTGAGGGCCTGCAAATTTTTGATGTCCGTCACCTGAGGCTGAAACTCAAAACAACCGCCAGATTTCTAATTAGCACCCTGAAACAATACATGACACGGGTTTTCGTCTCGATAGGAAGCCAGATAACGATTTTAGATCTTTAGGGTGAACCTGGAGATCTGAGGGTTTGAAAATGTTTGATGTTCGTTACCTGATGCTGAAACTCAAAACAACCACTGGATTTGTAATAAGCACTCTCAAACAATACATGATACGAGTTTTCGTCTTGAAAGGAAGCCAGATAACGATTTTAGATTTTTAAGGTGAACTTGGACATCTGAAGGCCTGCAAATTTTTGATGTCCGTCACCTGAGGCTGAAACTCAACACAACCGCCAGATTTGTAATTAGCACTCTCAAGCAATACATGACACGAGTTTTCGTCTTGAAAGGAAGCCAGATAACGATTTTAGATTTTTAGGGTGAACTTGGAGATCTGAGGATTTGAAAATTTTTGATGTTCGTTACCTGAGGCTCAAACCCAAAACAACCGCCGGATTTCTAATTAGCACCCTCAAGCCATGCACGACACGGGTTTTCGTCTCGATAGGAAGCCAGATTACGATTTTAGATTTTTAGGATGAACTTTGAGATCTGAGGGCCTGAAAATTTTTGATGTTCGTCACCTGAGGCTGAAACTCAAAACAACCGCCAGATTTGTAATTAGCACTCTCAAACAATACATGATACGAGTTTTCGTCTTGAAAGGAAGCCAGATAACGATTTTAGATTTTTAGGGTGAACTTGGAGATCTGAGGATTTGAAAATTTTTGATGTTCGTTACCTGAGGCTCAAACTCAAAACCACCGCCGGATTTCTAATTAGCACCCTCAAACCATGCACGACACGGGTTTTCGTCTCGATAGGAAACCAGATTACGATTTTAGATTTTTAGGATGAACTTTGAGATCTGAGGGCCTGAAAATTTTTGATGTTCGTCACCTGAGGCTGAAACTCAAAACAACTGCCGGATTTGTAACTAGCACTCTCAAACAATACATGATACGAGTTTTCGTCTTGAAAGGAAGCCAGATAACGATTTTAGATTTTTAGGGTGAACTTGGAGATCTGAGGATTTGAAAATTTTTGATGTTCGTTACCTGAGGCTCAAACTCAAAACAACCGCCGGATTTCTAATTAGCACCCTCAAACCATGCACGACACGGGTTTTCGTCTCGATAGGAAGCCAGATTATGATTTTAGATTTTTAGGATGAACTTTGAGATCTGAGGGCCTGAAAATTTTTGATGTTCGTCACCTGAGGCTGAAACTCAAAACAACCGCCGGATTTGTAATTCGCACTCTCAAACAATACATGATACGTGTTTTTGTCTTGAAAGGAAGCCAGATAACGATTTTAGATTTTTAGGGTGAACTTGGAGATCTGAGGATTTGAAAATTTTTGGTGTTCGTTACCTGAGGCTGAAACTCAGAACAACCACCGGATTTGTAATTAGCACCCTCAAACCATACACGATACGAGTTTTCGTCTTGATAGGAGGGCAGATAACGATTTTAGATTTTTAGGGTGAACTTGGAGACCTGAGGATTTGAAAATTTTTGATGTCCGTCACCTGAGGCTGAAACTCAAAACAACCGCCGGATTTGTAATTAGCACGCTCAAACAATACATGGTACGAGTTTTCGTCTTGAAAGGAAGCCAGATAACGATTTTAGATTTTTAGGGTGAACTTGGAGATCTGATGATTTGAAAATTTTTGATGTTCGTTACCTGAGGCTCAAACTCAAAACAACCGCCGGATTTCTAATTAGCACTCTCAAACAATACATGACATGGGTTTTCGTCTCGATAGGAAGCCAAATTACGATTTTAGATTTTTAGGATGAACTTGGAGATCTGAGGGCCTGAAAATTTTTGATGTCCGTCACCTGAGGCTGAAACTCAAAACAACC
Organism: Callosobruchus maculatus; assembly: GCA_951848785.1. Taxonomy (NCBI): domain Eukaryota; kingdom Metazoa; phylum Arthropoda; class Insecta; order Coleoptera; family Chrysomelidae; genus Callosobruchus; species Callosobruchus maculatus. Next base: position 7,357,523 of record CATOUR010000083.1, read on the forward strand.
ACCGGATTTGTAATAAGCACCCTCTTACAATCCATCATACGAGTTTTCGTCTTGAAAGGAAGCCAGATAACGATTTTAGATTTTTAGGGTGAACTTGGAGATCTGATGATTTGAAAATTTTTGATGTTCGTTACCTGAGGCTCAAACTCAAAACAACCGCCGGATTTGTAATTAGCACGCTCAAACAATACATGGTACGAGTTTTCGTCTTGAAAGGAAGTCAGATAACGATTTTAGATTTTTAGGGTGAACTTGGAGATCTGAGGATTTGAAAATTTTTGATGTTCGTTACCTGAGGCTCAAACTCAAAACAACCGCCGGATTTCTAATTAGCACCCTCAAACCATGCACGACACGGGTTTTCGTCTCGATAGGAAGCCAGATAACGATTTTAGATTTTTAGGGTGAACTTGGAGGTCTGAGGATTTGAAAATTTTTGGTGTTCGTTACCTGAGGCTGAAACTCAGAACAACCACCGGATTTGTAATTAGCACCCTCAAACCATACACGATACGAGTTTTCGTCTTGATAGGAGGGCAGATAACGATTTTAGATTTTTAGGGTGAACTTGGAGACCTGAGGATTTGAAAATTTTTGATGTCCGTCACCTGAGGCTGAAACTCAAAACAACCGCCGGATTTGTAATTAGCACGCTCAAACAATACATGGTACGAGTTTTCGCCTTGAGAGGAAGCCAGATAACGATTTTAGATTTTTAGGGTGAACTTGGAGATCTGATGATTTGAAAATTTTTGATGTTCGTTACCTGAGGCTCAAACTCAAAACAACCGCCGGATTTCTAATTAGCACTCTCAAACAATACATCACATGGGTTTTCGTCTCGATAGGAAGCCAAGTTACGATTTTAGATTTTTAGGGTGAACTTGGAGATCTGAGGGCCTGAAAATTTTTGATGTCCGTCACCTGAGGCTGAAACTCAAAACAACCGCCGGATTTGTAATAAGCACTCCCAAACAACACATGATACGAATTTTCGTATTGATAGGAAGGCAGATAACGATTTTAGATTTTTAGGGTGAACTTGGAGATCTGAGGGTTTGAAAATTGTTGATGTTCGTTACCTGAGGCTGAAACTCAAAACAACCGCCGGATCTCTAAATAGCACCCTGAAACAATATGTGACACGGGTTTTTGTCTCGATAGGAAGCCAGATTACGATTTTAGATTTATAGGGTGAACTTGGAGATCGGAGGGTTTGAAAATTTTTGATGTTCGTTACCTGAGGCTGAAACTCAAAACAACCGCCGGACTTCTAAATAGCACCCTGAAACAATACATGACACGGGTTTTTGTCTCGATAGGAAGCCAGATTACGATTTTAGATTTATAGGGTGAACTTGGAGATCGGAGGGTTTGAAAATTTTTGATGTTCGTTACCTGAGGCTGAGACTCAAAAAAACCGCCGGATTTCTAAATAGCACCCTGAAACAATACATGACACGGGTTTTTGTCTCGATAGGAAGCCAGATTACGATTTTAGATTTTTAGGGTGAACTTGGAGATCGGAGGGTTTGAAAATTTTTGATGTTCGTTACCTGAGGCTGAAACTCAAAACAACCGCCGGATTTCTAAATAGCACCCTGAAACAATACATGACACGGATTTTTGTCTCGATAGGAAGCCTGATTACGATTTTAGATTTTTAGGGTGGACTTGGAGATCTGAGGGTTTGAAAATTTTTGATGTTCGTTACCTGATGCTGAAACTCAAAACAACCACCGGATTTGTAATAAGCACCCTCAAACCATACATGCTACGAATTTTCGTATTGATAGGAAGGCAGATAACGATTTTAGATTTTTAGGGTGAACTTTGAGATCTGAGGGTTTGAAAATTTTTGATGTTCGTTACCTGAGGCTGAAACTCAAAACAACCGCCGGATTTCTAAATAGCACCCTGAACCAATAAATGACACGGGTTTTTGTCTCGATAGGAAGCCAGATTACGATTTTAGCTTTTTAGGGTGAACTTGGAGATCTGAGCGCCTGCAAATTTTTGATGTTCGTCACCTGAGGTTGAAACTCAAAACAACAGCCGGATTTGTAATAATCACCCTCAAACCATACATGATACGAGTTTTCGTCTTGATAGGAAGGCAGATTACGATTTTAGATTTTTAGGGTGAACTTGGAGATCTGAGGGTTTGAAAATGTTTGGTGTTCGTTACCTGAGGCTCAAACTCAAAACAACCGCCGGATTTCTAATAAGCACCCTCGAACAATACATGACACAGGTTTTCGTCTCGATAGGAAGCCAGATTACGATTTTAGATTTTTAGGGTTAACTTGGAGATCTGAGGGTTTTAAAATTTTTGATGTCCGTCACCTGAGGCTGAAACTCAAAACAACCTTCGGATTTGTAATTAGCACTGTCAAACAATACATGGTACGAGTTTTCGTCTTGAAAGGAGGCCAGACAACGATTTTAGATTTTTAGGCTGAACTTGGGGATCTGAGGACTTGAAAATTTTTGATGTTCGTTACCTGAGGCTCAACCTCAAAATAACCGCCAGATTCCTAATAAGCACCCTCAAACAACACATGACACAGGTTTTTGTCTCGATAGGAAGTCAGATTACGATTTTAGATTTTTAGGGTGAACTTTCAGATCTGAGGGTTTGAAAATTTTTGATATTCGTTACCTGAGGTTGAAACTCAAAACAACCACCGGATTTGTAATAAGCACCCTCTTACAATCCATCATACCAGTTTTCGTATTGATAGGAAGGCAGATAACGATTTTAGATTTTTAGGGTGAACTTGGAGATCTGAGCGACTGCAAATTTTTGATGTTCGTCACCTGAGGTTGAAACTCAAAACAACCACCGGATTTGTAATAAGCACCCTCTTACAATACATGATACGAGTTTTCGTATTGATAGGAAGGCAGATAACGATTTTAGATTTTTAGGGTGAACTTAGAGATCTGAGGTCCTAAAAATTTTTTATGTCCGACACCTGAGGCTGAAACTCAAAACAACCGCCGGATTTGTAATTAGCACTCTCAAACAATACATGGTACGAGTTTTCGTATTCATAGGAAGGCAGATAACGATTTTAGATTTTCAGGGTGAACTTGGAGATCTGAGGGTTTGAAAATTTTTGATATTCGTTACCTGAGGTTCAAACTCAGAAAACCGCCAGATTTCTAATAAGCACCCTCAAACAATACCTGACACAGGTTTTCGTCTCGATAGGAAGCCAGATTACGATTTTAGATTTTTAGGGTGAACTTGGAGATCTGAGGGCTTGAAATTTTTGGTGTTCGTTACCTGAGGCTGAAACACAAAACAACCGCCGTCTTTGTAATTATCACCCTCAAACCATACATGGTACGAGTTTTCGTCTTGATAGGAAGGCAGATAACGATTTTAGATTTTCAGGGTGAACTTGGTGATCTGAGGGTCTGAACATTTTTTATGTTCGTCACCTGAGGTTGAAACTCAAAACAACCACCGGATTTGTAATAAGCACCTGCTACATGACACGAATTTTCGTATTGATAGGAAGGCAGATAACGATTTTAGATTTTTAGGGTGAACTTGGAGATCTGAGGGCCTGAAAATTTTTGATGTCCGTCACCTGAGGCTGAAACTTAAAACAACAGCCGTCTTTGTAATTATCACCCTCAAACCATACATGGTACGAGTTTTCGTCTTGATAGGAAGGCAGATAACGATTTTAGATTTTCAGGGTGAACTTGGTGATCTGAGGGTCTGAACATTTTTTATGTTCGTCACCTGAGGTTGAAACTCAAAACAACCACCGGATTTGTAATAAGCACCTGCTACATGACACGAATTTTCGTATTGATAGGAAGGCAGATAACGATTTTAGATTTTTAGGGTGAACTTGGAGATCTGAGGGCTTGAAATTTTTGGTGTTCGTTACCTGAGGCTGAAACACAAAACAACCGCCGTCTTTGTAATTATCACCCTCAAACCATACATGGTACGAGTTTTCGTCTTGATAGGAAGGCAGATAACGATTTTAGATTTTCAGGGTGAACTTGGTGATCTGAGGGTCTGAACATTTTTTATGTTCGTCACCTGAGGTTGAAACTCAAAACAACCACCGGATTTGTAATAAGCACCTGCTACATGACACGAATTTTCGTATTGATAGGAAGGCAGATAACGATTTTAGATTTTTAGGGTGAACTTGGAGATCTGAGGGCCTGAAAATTTTTGATGTCCGTCACCTGAGGCTGAAACTTAAAACAACAGCCGTCTTTGTAATTATCACCCTCAAACCATACATGGTACGAGTTTTCGTCTTGATAGGAAGGCAGATAACGATTTTAGATTTTCAGGGTGAACTTGGTGATCTGAGGGTCTGAACATTTTTTATGTTCGTCACCTGAGGTTGAAACTCAAAACAACCACCGGATTTGTAATAAGCACCTGCTACATGACACGAATTTTCGTATTGATAGGAAGGCAGATAACGATTTTAGATTTTTAGGGTGAACTTGGAGGTCTGAGGGTTTGAAAATTTTTGATGTTCGTTACCTGAGGCTGAAACTCAAAACAACCGCCGTCTTTGTAATTATCACCCTCAAACCATACATGGTACGAGTTTTCGTCTTGATAGGAAGGCAGATAACGATTTTAGATTTTCAGGGTGAACTTGGTGATCTGAGGGTCTGAACATTTTTTATGTTCGTCACCTGAGGTTGAAACTCAAAACAACCACCGGATTTGTAATAAGCACCTGCTACATGACACGAATTTTCGTATTGATAGGAAGGCAGATAACGATTTTAGATTTTTAGGGTGAACTTGGAGATCTGAGGGCCTGAAAATTTTTGATGTCCGTCACCTGAGGCTGAAACTTAAAACAACAGCCGGATTTGTAATAAGCACTCTCAAACAATACATGACACAGGTTTTCGTCTCGATAGGAAGCCAGATTACGATTTTAGATTTTTAGGGTGAACTTGGAGATCTGAGGGTTTGAAAATTTTTGATGTTCGTTACCTGAGGCTGAAACTCAAAACAACTGCCAGGTTTCTAATTATCACTCTCAAACAATACATGATACGAGTTTTCGTCTTGAAAGGAAGCCAGGTAACGATTTTAGATTTTTAGGGTGAACTTGGTGATCTGAGGGTCTGAACATTTTTTATGTTCGTTACCTGAAGCTGAAACTCAAAACAACCGCCGGTTTTGTAATTAGCGCCTTCAATCTATACATGACGTGCGTTTTCGTCTTGATAGGAAGCCCGATAACGTTTTCGGTTTTTGGCTGAACCTATTGTATATTAGATGATGCGGATTATTCAAAGAATCAACTATAACCTTTCATGATGCCATTAAAAAATTGTAACTAGGCAGAAGTTGCACTACAATTTACGATATCTTTGCTCTTTCCCTGCAGTAAAACCTTAATGTCTAAGAATTGTTAAGTAACAAAAATTGCCTAAAGCTTGGAATGCACTTTCAACCTGTGGCTCCAATTTAAGAAAAAATCTGACCACAACCCCAGATCCTTTTATGTTTTGTACTAATTCATTAACATTTGGTTATTTAAAACATTTATTTGTGAAATATAACATAGAAAATAAGACTACCTGTTAAATATGGGAGTTGCGAGAACCAATGATTTGGGAAGACAACATTCTTTACATGAGCATTTCTGGTGAGGTTCAGCGTTGGGACTTCAAATAGAATGTCGAAACAGGTAAATATGCCAAACGTATCGTTACTTTTGGTTTTAAATGTAACTACTTCAGGAGATCGTGTTATACTTTTGGTTTTGTAGTTTTCCCCAAAAAGGTTCCATTTTCGATATCTGAAAAGAGATTAAGTTAAGTCCACAGCATATCATCTATTTAATTCCTAAAAGAGATCCCGAAAGGGACTGATAATATCACCCACACTTATCAGTAGTAATAATCTTATCACTAGGACATTGAACCAAGTAACGAGCTTTATATATTTTTCACAAAATTATGAAGCGTTTGTCAATGTCCGAGGGATATTCGGCGGAAATTTTTTTGGATTTGATTGGACAAAAATCGATAATATCATACAAAGTGAGGAAATTTCAATGATTGTTATAAGTGTTAAAAAATGTTCAACATGATAACTTCCGGCTAGTTGGGTTATTGTGCTTACTGGTATTTTTCAATTTCCGAACATGTCTGGTTAAAAGGGTACTTTTAGAGCTTCAAGTCGATGGTTGTAGGTTGTATGATGGGGGAAATATCATTATTTAGATATTAAAAACTTATAAACATTGGACTAAGGACGGATTTGAATAGATTTTGATGAACACTGACAAAACTGAGAATAACTCACTTCGGGATATGCTTCTGTCAACACTCCCAGAAAATCATTGATTTCTGTTAAAGTTTACCTCAAGAGGGTGATAATTTTTAGTCTGATTTTTCACTTTAAATAGGCAGTGGCGTATATAGAAATCGATTTCGGGGGGGGGGCATCGGAGAAATTAAAGTTTATCTTACATGTTATAATATTAACGAAAATAATTATACAGGGTGAGTTTTTAGTACCGGCTTGGTCGATAATTCCACTACTGTAGAAGATAGCGAAAAAAGTTATACATAAAAGTTGTAGCCAGAGATATGCTCCTTGCTCAGAAAACATTTTGATTTATACAGGGTGATCCATAACTACGTGGCGATGCAAACATATATTTTTTTAAAAGAAACGCCCTATATATTATCCCATTTTTAGATTCTACTAATAATTTCTGTTCTCACGATACAAGGTATTAAAACATTATACAGGGTATTTCAAAAGTTATAACCATTTTTATATTCAAATCGCTGTCAAACAAACGTACTGTATATCAAAAAGTAATGAATCAAAAATTATTTTTTTACATGGAAAGATTAAAAATATCCTCTAGTTTTAAAATCGGCTATAAAAAGAGCCCGCGACGCATACTCGTATACAGGGTGATGTAAAATGCAAAATCCAGATTTTCTCTCTTTTTTAAATGTAACCCCCAATATTTTATTATACCAAAGAATTGCTTTTAATATGCTCTTTCATCTTTGTGTAGCATTTGTTGTACCTACGTCCATCAGTTTCCGAGGTATTTCGATCTTTCGGTAAATTTAAAATATAGCTTCTAATTGTGTACTGAAATTTATTTATTTTGAGAAAGTACTATCGAATTTGTTTTTTATTCAACGAGCAACTAAATTATAAGGTCATGATAGTATTTGATGAAGTGAAAACCCTGAATCATCGAGATCATAAAGTCAGATATGCTGAGGAAACAATTTTGTAGGCGTGATGCATAATTATCAAGCAGATTTATCAGGTAGACTTGAAAAATTGACAGTTTTTTAACCTACTCAAAAGTTCCGTACTGTGTGAAAAATGAGCGTTAAAGATTAATTTTTTCAATAAGACTATTTAGGAGAATCTTTGAGAAATTGCCTACTTGACTCTAGAATATATCAACTGTGAACAGCAATATCCAGAGCGGAGGCACTCTAAAACTAATGCGTTTGAAAGATTGAAGAATTGTTTTATTTCGGATGTGTCGTTTAATATTTCATAGCCTACCTGATAGAGCTGCTTGATAATTATGCATGACGTCTATAAAATTGTTTCCTCAGCACACTTGACCTATAATATCTCGTTAAATCAGTGTTTTGCCTTGATCAAGTACTATTTTGGACTATTATGGCATTATATTTTAGTTGTTTGTTAAGCAAAAATAAAATTTGATACAATTTTCTCAAAAAAAAATTAGTAAACAAATAGAAGGTATATTTAAAATTTGTAGAAAAATCGAACTATCTCAGAAACTAATGAATGCAGCCATAACAAGTACTATACAAAGATGAAGGAGCATATTAAAAGCAATTCTTTGGTATAATAGAATATTGGGGGTTATATTTAAAAGCAGAGAGAGGAGATTTTTTTATAGCAAATTTTAGAACTACAGAATATTTTTTATTCATCCGTGTAAAAAATATGATTTTTGATTCTACACTTTTTGTTATACAGTACGTTAAATTGACAGCGATTTGGATATTAAAATGCTCATAACTTTTTAAATACCCTGTATAATGTAACAATACCCTATACTGGAAGAACGGAAATCGTTAGTAGAATTTGAGTATGGAATAATATATAGGGTATCTCATTTAAAAAAAAGCATGTTTGCATCACCACGCATTATGGATCACCCTGTATAAATCTAAATATTTTTGAGCAAGGAGCATATCCGTGGCTACAAGCTTTATATATAACTTTTTTCGCTATCTTCTACAGCAGTGGAGTTATCGACCGAGCCGGTACTAAAAACTCACCCTGTATATAACACATATGCATATTAGAAATATAAACTTCTATTTTTATAGATAATAATTCTAAATTGAAGCAATGAAACCAAGGTGTACTTCCTAATCGGAGATCTATGATCGTTAAAGTTGCCCTATATTTGCTTTATTATTAGATTACATTTTGATGTCGCTGCTAATTTTATTCGGTACTATATTTTTTGACATTACTTCAGCCTCTTCCCAGACGTCAAAACTGAATGCGTGGCTGGTTTCGGGCGGGGGGGGGGCCGGGCCCCCTGGGCCCTCCTTATATACGCCACTGTAAATAGGTAAAATATAGTATTTTGTTGTTCAACACACTCTGTAACCATCCCTTTAGCGCATATTATACAGGGTGTTAATGAAGTATAACAAACTTTAAACACGAATAGTACTCCGAAAAATAGAAAGAAAATGTCATATAAACATGGGTACGGAAATGCTTCCTAAGGGAGCTACGCCCCTTTGCATGGGGCACCCTGAAGACGGTTTTCCCTCGATATTCTCGAAACCATTCATAACAAAATTACGAAATTAGGTACGATGGGTAAACTTTTAGCGTTGAATCTGATTCTGGATTCAGAATTTCATAATTTTAATCAGAGGCATATTATACGGGAGGAGTTAACCCTTTTCGAGAAAAATGCAAATTATTGAATCGATGCAGGCTATTGTATTCAATAATTTGCGTTTTTCTCGAAAACGGTTAGCCCTATTGAGATGTGCCAAGAGACCATTTTTACGTAGAAATCTCTGAGATACCATATTCTAAAATCAAAATGTCAAAAAATTACCTTTTAGAAAATGGGTTATTTTTACCCTCAACTCCTCCAGTATGATACGCCTCTGATTAAAATTATGAAATTCTGAATTCAGAATCAGATTCAGCGTCAAAGGTTTACCCATCGTACCTAATTTCGTAATTTTGTTATGAATAGTTTCGAGAATATCGAGGGAAAACCGTCTTCAGGTGCCCCATGCATGCAAAGGGGCGTAGCTCCTTTAGCAAGCATTTCCGGACCCATGTTCATATGACATTTTCTTTCTATTTTTCGGAGTACTATTTGTGGTTAAAGTTTGTTAACATACTTAATTGACACCCTGTATAAAGCAGAATTGCAGCCATCCATAATAATTTTATAAATACCTGTCAGATACATTTGTATCATAGTAAAGAATGGAATGAGTTGAATATAGCATTCTGTTGCATTTCACAAAACCTAACTCTTTAACCAGAACCAGTTTACCTTGCTGCCACGTGTCCGTTGTGATCAAAAACAACGTCAGTGTTGTGAAGAACAGAATCCAGCTTTTTTCCATGCCTGGTGCAGTGTTCGTCAGGTGGAGGATCCTTGCAATCGACCACCTCTCGCAGATTGACCACCACAGCTGTTTTCTTCTTCAGGGCAGCACATGACAACTCCTTCAAGTGGTCTTTGTACTTCGGTGACGTGGAGTTGCAGAGCAGATGCGTAAAGGGAGCTGGGACTGCTGTTGGGTAACTCTCTCCCAAAGCTGATTCGGGAAATACTATAATGTCCAGGTTCTAGAAAAATAGGATCCAGTAGATTACCTCATAAAACCTATAACGTCCTCGTTTTTAGCGCCATTATAAGTTGTTTTATTAAGCTGTCTAGAATGGTATGAAGCATTTCCCATTACAGCTATATAATTTCGTGGGATACGTTTTTCGACAAACCATTCTTTAAACAAGTGTGCGGTCATATCTTGATAATAATCTGCAGAAAATTGTGCTATATTTTTTGCTGACAATAAAAAGGGCGTCAAGTACAAAACCATCTTTGGTTCCTGCATGAGGAACTATATACAACACGCTTTTCTCATGAAGAAGACCCATTCAAGCTGCAGTTCTAGAATTCATTCACCTAACCATATCGAATAACTTTATGTGTGTCGAACCATGTTTCGTACAAATATATAGGGCGTTCCTAAATATCATATATCACAAACGAAGGCAGAAGATTTTTTGGGGTTTTTAAGGACTAAAATTTCAAATAAACATAGGTCCGCAAACGCTTCGTTAACGCTCTACAGAGTGTTGAAATTTCAATACTTGTTCTGCTTTTTCTTAACAACTTTCTCAATTTTTTAGATATTTATCTCAAATTTGGAGTATAAAATACTCAATAGGAGTTACATAATTGCACATGTGAAAGGCTTGTTATTTTTTCAGAGGTCATGCCCCGTTTTCTTATCCTGGAATTTTCTGCAGTAAAAAACAAAATAGTTAGTAAGCATGATGGTAAAAACTATTTTGTGTTTATTAAATTTGACATGTAGTATTTTAAATCGTAAGTTGTGTCGTCAGCTTTAGAGCTGCAATGTGCACCAAAAAGAAGTTCAGGGTAAGAAAGATGCATGACCCCTGAAAAAATATCACCCTGTAGATTTTGTCAATTGTTTGACATGTGAAGTTGTGTAACTCGTATTGCGTTTCTTTTTTTTTGAGCTGAATACCTCAAAAATTGAGAGAGTTATCAAGAAAAAACTGAAAAATATTGAAATTTCAACACCCTGTATATTGGTAACGAAGCGTTTGCGGACCTAAGTTTATTTGAAATTTCAGTTACAAAAAAACCAAAGAATTTCCTCCTTTCATTTGTACATGATATTAAGGAACACCCTTTATATACTGTAGGTCTACTTTGTAATCGTTACTCTTTTATTTTGTATAAAAAGTAATGTCTAAACTTGCACTATGCGCCTTGATTCCATTATTGGGCATTCTATTGTCGATTTTATTCGTATTTACCCGTCAGCTTAAAATAATACCTCGTAGAGTATCCAAACACTGGTACCTAATTATAATCAAGACACTCGTTTTTTTTTCTTATAGAATGGAGTATAAGGTCCTTGTCGCCATCATTGATGTTCTTCAATTTTTCGTTTCTTCGCTTAAGTCTTGCCCCATGCTCAGTTTTAATAACGCGTTGTTTGTTTACACTGATACATTTCTAAGATATTCATACTGAATATGAAGGTATTTGTTCTTAAACTTCGAAATAGTTTTGACAGAAACCAGTTCTAAATTTCTTATAGGTGGTTCTGTAGCGCAAAAGATCTCCAAAATGCTATTTTCCTATATTTTTTTATTTATTTATTTTTATTTATTCATTTGTAACATTTGTATGTACAAATAACCACCCTTGTACAAGGGTATTGGCTGAAAATTATACATTTTAAATTTTGATATTAGGGATAACCAAAATGATTAAACCCCACTATGGGTATTAGTATCAAATGATCCTATATTTTTCTGAAGCCAGTACTAGAAATAAAGGTATAACCAAGCCTCTAAAAATTTGTTAAGATAGTGTTGCTTAGAACCATAAAATCTCATAGTTTTAAAATCGAATAATTTTAATATATAACCTTTATATGTATGTACCAAGTGTAACACAAATGTCAGGTTTTGCTTTGATGTGAGGGTCGCTTGTGTTTTTATCCAGTATCAATTAGGATTAGAAATACTATATCTGAACACAACAATCATATGCTTACTGTTTGGATACTACTGATTACTCTGATATATTCTTGAATAGTTAACTTGAGCATTTCCTCTTCATTCGTAATACTGTGGAATGGAAATTGCACCTCCACAACAGCTGCATCATAGTAATCAGAATTCTGGAAATAAACGTGCCAAAAAATGCATTAAATTGTATAAAGAAAGCAATGCCGGTTGAAATTCATTAACATAGCTTTCACATATGTTAACTAGGAACATGTATACTAATATCAATGTGTAACAAAATCAGTTACATTATTATTAAAAGCATAAAATATGTTATAAAAAAAGAAATAATCCATAATTTTTAATGTGCTCTTGTTTCGTACAAAACACTGTCTCACAATCTATTACCCAAATGTTCCAGGAATTGTTTTAATAGTACAGTTGATTCTGATTGTGTTTTTTGTAATTTTTTCGGTACTATTCAAGGTTGTACTTCCGCAGAAAGTTCCTGTAAAAAACAAAAAGAGGATCAAGAGGAGCCGATTTAAATGCATTTGGTCTTCACAATAGATTTACAAATGCATTCAACTAGCAGGAAGTCAGACTGACTGATATGACTTAATAGTGCATATCGTTTAGTATCTATACGAGGTTAATGCTAAAAATTGTTGACCTGATATCAACCTAATGATTAACCAAAAATTTTTTGGGTCCTTTCTGGATGGTTCTAAACACCTACATTTTTTATTATGGCTATGTTTTTTTTCTACAAACCTTCATTATCGATGTAAAATCCATTAAAACAAATACAAATGGTGAGATATTTCAAAAAATTCCAAACAGATTTCTATATAAATTATTTGATGCAAACACTTTTTGTAGAGTGAAGCTTTTCATTGTTTTGTAAAAAGTTGTAGTGCCTCACAACGTTTTATTTTTTGTCCAAGTAAGTTGTGAAGACGAACAGTTAATTTACTGAAAAAATATTTTTCGGCATTTTGGTTTTGTGGCATGCCCTTGTAAACGAAGCTTTCTGTCAATATTATACATTTTATCATAATCTATAATGACGGAAACGATATGCAATTTTTTGAACATATTTTATTTATGAAGTATTCAATTTTCTGCAGATATTCTGAATTGCATTTAAATTTTTATAGAAATTTATAACTTGCTTAAAGTAATTCAGTATCGATGATTCAACATTTAAGTAGAAGCTCTAATGATATGCCAACGCTGGGGAACTACACTACAGGTGTTATATGATAATAATAATAATAATAAATAATTATCTCCGTTGTGCACAACAAGAGATGCCGGATTTACTGAACCTACTAACTCGTTCCCCATGCTCGAGCTTGTACAGGCAAACAAGCCCGACATAGTCCTTCTCGAACACCAACAGCAGACGACCTTCGTTATAGAGTTTTCGGCACATGCCGAGGTAAACATTGTCTTCAAGGAGGAGGAAAAGCGGACCAAATATCGAACAACCGAACAACTTCGCAGGCTCTGGCCAGACTACACTGTAAGTCTGCTGGTTATGGTCATAGGATCCCTAGGTGGAATAAGGAATACGCTGCTCTCTAAACGCACATTTTAGCCGCCAGAATGTAGAAGGCAGTAATCCTTGGGATCCCTTCGTCTACTTAGGTGGCACGATTCGCGGACCCAGTGATTGCTCACCTCATGGTGAGAGGAGTAGTCAATAGATAATGGAACTGCAGTTCAGTATGTCGTATGTCGTAGCCAGGGATGCACCTTTTTGTTTAAAATAATAATAATAATATATATTTATTTTATAACTCAGCACAAAAGAGGCGAAGTGTCGATAACATTTTTCAAGCATTTTTCAACTTGACTTTGTAGAAAAAAACCCATATATATCCAATGTAAAATTTCTTAACGACGCGACGTACACATTTATCACTATACCTGATAACATGAAAACTAGGTATAATGAACATAATTGTTCATAAAATAGCAAAAAAAAATTATCTGTATTTATGTAACTTTAGTAAAGCATTAGAATGCTCAAGGTCTCCTATGTGTCATCCATTGTGATTCTATATTCAATGAACATGTAGCTAAAATAATTCAAGGTTGTTTCCCTATATCAAAAAAGCAACATACGGTGTAGGTACCTAGATAACGTTTTGCGCTGTGAACCTCAACCTGTCTAGCTATAACACATAGGAGCTGTCCAAGAAAAACTGTTATGATTGCTTATCATGGATACTTGTACTCAAATATACAAAGTTTCGGTACTAGGAAAGTCTTCAATACAGCAATATTTATTGAATTTTTTTTTCAAAGTGCTTTTTTTTCTCTACATATTTAATACATCTTTCCGTCCTGCTCAATGCTGCAATCATTTTTGACTAACTAACTAATATATATGTGTTTTTTCTTCCTCTAGTAATAACTAATTATCTAATGCTGATATGGGTACATATATAAAAACAAAAAAAAAACGAGAAGTTTCAGACATATCATGGCCCAATATTTGGAGCAGGTTTTGAGGCGGTGAGCTGGAGAGTTAATTACAAATCCGGCCGTTGTTTTCAGTTTCAGCCCCAGGTAACGAACATCAAAAATTTGCAGATCCTCAGATCTTCAAGTTCCTCTTAAAAATATATAATCGTTATCTTGCTTCCTATCAGGATGAAAACTCGTCTCATGTGTAGTTTGAGGGTGCTAATTAGAAATCGGGCCGTTGTTTTGACTTTCAGCCTCAAGTAACGGACATCAAAAGATTTCAGATCCTCAAACCTTCAAGTTCACCCTAAAAATCTAAAATCGTTATCTGGCTTTGTATCATGGGGAAAACTCATGTCAAAACTCGTTCCATATATATATATTATTTTTTGAAGGTGCTAATTACAAATCCGGCCGTTGTTTTAAGTTTCAGCCTCAGGTGACGATCATCAAACATTTCATGGTCCTCAGACCGTCAAGTTCACCCTAAAAATCTAAAATCGTTATCTTTCTTTCTATCATGAGGAAAACCCATATCATGAGTGCACTTATTACAAATTTGGCCGTCGTTTTGAGTTTCAGCCTCAGGTGACGAACATCAAAAATTTTTGGATTCTCAGATCGTCAAGTTCACCCTAAAAATCTAAAATCATTATCTGGATCCCTATTCCTAACAGGACGAAAACTAGTTTCGCATACAGTTTGAGGGTGCTAATTACAAATCCGACCGTTGTTTGAAGTTTCAGCCTCAGATCTCAGACTTATTTAATGATACATTTGACCATATATCAGACTGGTACAGAAAAAGGTATAGCAGTAATTCAAAAATCATCAGCCTGTAAAATTTAAGTCTTTTGTGTATTCATTCATCTATGAATTTCCTGTAATTGAGTAATATCTATTGGAAATGAAGTTAAAGTCAAAAGGGTACTCGTTAATCGGTAATGAATACATACGGTTTGCAACACTAAAAAAAATATTATGCTCATAATAATATTGTCTTTATTCATTTTAAAACACATACATGTTCTAAAAATTAGATGGAAAAATTATTTAAAGTAACATCGCAACTGAGATCAATACAAAAGTGACTAATGGCCAAGAAATTCTGTTCAAACTGGCAGCTGAGTAGCTAAGAGGTGGGCCATCTCTACTGAAATCCCTTCCAAAGATCCCAAAGGTGAGGATCCTGCTTTGGGGTTTTACCAAGGCATGCGTTCTCAGCACCACATCACCTTTGATCTCTTTCTTCCAGGTCGTCTTCATTGGGGATATAGATCGCAGTGAAGTCAGCACAGAATTTGGATACTGAATTTTGTGTTCGACATTGGTGTAGTTCCCTACGACTTCGATGTTGTTGAAGGTTATCGGCCAAGCTATATCTGTATAGTTAGAGAATCTGCAAAAGAATATACAGGGTGAGTTTTTAGTACCAGCTCGGTCGATAACTCCACTACTGTAGAAGATAGCGAAAAAAGTTGTACATAAAAGCTGTACCGACGGATATGCTTCTTGCTCAGAAAATATTTTGATTTATACAGGGTCGCCCATAACTACGTGGTGATGCAAACATATATTTTTTTTGAGATACCCTATATATTATCCCATATTTAGATTCTTCTAGTGATTCCCCTTCTTACAATATAAGACACTGTAACAGTAGGTATATAGGGTATTTCAAAAGTTATGACCATTTTTATAAACAAATCGCTGCCAAACTAACGTACTGTATATCAAAAAGTAATGAATCAAATTTTTTTTTTGCATAAAAAGATTAGAAATATCCTCTAGTTTAGGCTATAAAGAAAGCCCGCGACGCATATTCGTATACAGGGTGATGTCGAATGCAAAATCCAAGTTTTCTCTTGTTTTTTAAATATTTTATTATACCAAAGAATTGCTTTTAGTATGCTCTTTCATCTTTGTATAGCACTTATTGTATCTACGCCTATCAGTTTCCGAGATATTTCGATTTTTCGGTAAATTTAAAATATAGCTTCTATTTATGTACTGAAATTTATTTATTTTGAGAAAGTACTATCAAATTTGTTTTTTATTTAACGAACAACTGAATTGTGAGGTCATGATAGTATTTGAAGAAGTCAAAACTCTAAGTCATCGAGATAATAGAATCAAGTATGCTGAGGAAACAATTTTGTAGGCGTCATGCATAATTATCAAGCAGATTTATCAGGTAGGCTTTGAAAAATTGAAAAATTCAGTTTTCATAACCTGCTCAATAATTCGGCACTGTGTGAAAAACCAGCTTTAAAAATCAATTTTTCCATTGAGGTTATTTAGGAGAATCTTTGAGAGATTGCATACTTGCCTCTAGAATATATCAACTATGAACAGCAATATTCAGAACGGAGGCACTAAAAAACGTTTGAAAGATTCAAGAATCGTTTTATTTGGACTGTGTCGTTCAATATTTCATAGCCTACCTTATAGATCTGCTTGATAATAAATTATGCATGACGTCTATAAAACTGTTTCCTCAGCACACTTGACCTATATTATCTCGTTCATTCAGTGTTTTGACTTGATCAAGTACTATTATGGCTTTATATTTTAGTTGTTTGTTAAGCAAAAATTAAATTTGATAGCAGTTTCTCAAAATAAATAAATTTTAGTAAACAAATAGAAGGTTATATTTAAAATTTGTAGAAAAATCGAAATATCTCAGAAACTAATGAATGCAGCCATAACAAGTGCTATACAAAGATGAAAGAGCATATTAGAAGCAATTCCTTGGTATATTAAAATATTGGGGGTTACATTTAAAAACAGAGAGAAAATCTAGATTTTGCATTCTACATCACCCTGGATACGAATATGCATCGCGGGCTTTTCTTATAGCCGATTTTGAAACAAGAGGATATTTTTGATTCATCTGTATAAGAAAATGATTTTAGATTCATCAGTTTTTGATATACAGTACGTTCATTTGACCACGATTTAAATATAAAAATGGTCATAACTTTCGAAATACTCTATATAATGTAACAATACCCTATATTGTAAGAACGTAAATTATTAGTAGAATTTGAATATGGAATAATATATAGGGTGTCTCATTTAAAAAAATGCATGTTTGCATCACCACGTAGTTATGGATCACCCTGTATATTTTCTGAGTAAGGAGAATATTCGTGGTTACAACTTTTATATACAACTTTTTTCGCTATCTTTTACAGAAGTGGAGTTATCGACCGAGCCGGTACTAAAAACTCACCCTGTATATACTTTTATCTACCCCGTTGAGTTATACAGAGATTACTAAACTAGTTTTGAATGCAAGTATCTATAAACAAACAACGTGAATTGTTTTTGACAACTTACTCTCCAGTTGTGAGTTCAAAAGTCAACTAACTTAAGCTATTTATATTTTTTCAGTTACGAATGATTTGTGCTATACTTATAGATTGTTTATAAATTTAAGAACCATGAGAGACCAAAATATTATTAGCTATGTTCTAGCGTCAATATTCTGATAGTTTGAAACTGGATTGGGGATTACTGGACAGCGCATGTCTAATCAGACAGCTGGTTTGAACGGTTGGGAATCATCCGGTGTTAGAACACCCTATTCGCATGTCAAACCATAATTGATGTTTCACAGCAAGTTTTGTGGTTAGGTTGGCAGGCAGATTGACGTATTTTGAGTTTTGTTTTGTACCGGTGTTGTGTAGCTTTATGACCTGTTAATTAATAAATTTTACTACGACCTATCATGTAATTGCAGTATTGAGTATTGTATGCAGAGATTGAGATTGCACCATTGCACGTAATTGTTAGAAATTCTATACTTGTGCAGAGCAATCAAGAAAAAGATCTTCATGACCATGAAGCAGTACCTCTATCATCCCTTCATCATCTGTGGAATCCCATTGATCCAATCTGAATCTGAGTCTGAGCTGGAAATCTCTGATGTCATTTTTGTTTTTTGTAACAATTGCGATGTTTACCATAGATGTTTACTCCCCGAAACAAGTTTCGTTTCATAACCACAACCCAACTTTGCAAGACAGAAGACCCATCTGCCATCTGCGCATGTCCCAAACTCCAAGTCCCACCAAAATTCTGTGTACTGTTTTGACCGTCTAAAACCAATCCTCCAACTACCAATTGTTGTCGCTCGAACGCAGAACGCATAGTTCCAAATTGGGATTTCACCTGCTTGAACGCGATTTCGTCAGTGCGCACACTCAAACGATTTCAAACCGTTGGAAATCTGATGCTAGAACATAACTATTGTATCACAAAGCAATACAGCTCGAAAGAAGATTAAGACAGAAGCTAATCGTGAAAACACTATTGCTAGTTCTGAAGAATTTTGTTTGTCAGAAAATTTGGACTTTGAGATTTAAACCTTGTGAGCCTTTAAATGTATCGTCTTTAATATCCAGCGTTATGTTGATTATAGTTTCAGTCATTATACTCAGTGTTTGTTTAGTTTTCTTTATTTTCGGTAAAAAAGTCCAAAGTGATTAATGTGTCATTTTATTTTGATCCAATTCGACAAAATAGCACTCAAAACAGTCAAAACACGATATGTCACCGTTCCTAACACGCAAAACCCACGATACATATACACTTGTAAAACCTGACGTGTCCAAATTTAAAACCTAAATTTCAGAAAAACTATCTGCCCTAGATTTAGATAAAGATGTAACATCTGAAGTTTGTTTCCGTCGACTTTTGGGTTTTGCATTTAGACGATTGATTTTGAGGATTGCAAAAATTTTCGAGGGTTGCTCTATATCTCGGTCAATCCACCAGTACGCAGACAGCTGTTTCACGCTTATTAGCGATCATCAGTGCGCCATAGGTCGATTGACGGAAATAGAGAGCATCAATTTTTCCATGTTTACTAAACATGTGAAACATGTGAGAGCAGACAGAGATAATTCTGCCGGTGCGCCATCTGGTACCCGAAGGTAACGGCAGCCAAAGAAAGTCGCTTCTAAAACAGCAGCATACTTCTTGGTGGAACGCCACGGCGCGTCCTCTTTGAACTACCAGAGAAGCGCGGGTTCTATATGCCGCTGCATATTGAAGCGCGCTTCTCTGGTGGCTCAAAGAGGACGCGCCGTGGCGTTCCACAAAGAAGTATGCTGCTGTTTTAGAAGCGACTTTCTTTGGCTGCCGTTACCTTCGGGTACCAGATGGCGCACCGGCAGAATTCTTTCTGTCTGCTCTCGCAAAAATTTTCGTTATGACCTACGTATTACAGACGTCAGTTATATATGAAGTCAAAAATATATGAGTTGTGTACATTTCTCTCAGGTCTGAATCAGTGTCGACACTTCTATATTGCAGTTACGTTATTATGTAGACATGAGTAATGATAGAAACGTTCTTATCTATACAAAATATACAGGGTGTTTCATAAGTTGGGACTTTTTTCATACAGCGGATAGTAGGTACTCGCCAAAATGAGTGTTTTTTCCTAGTAACATATAAACGAAATATTTAGAGCAAACAAGATACTGACCGCTAAAGAAATCCTCAATTCTAAGTCCGTCCCTGCTCCCTCGCAATGATATGACCATGTATTGTCATATCACAACAAAGCAGTGCCACGCGTCAGCGGTGCCTGTGAGAAAACAGCCAGTTCGTCATACGTCGCGTTGCTGTCGCCTAGTGGTCGAGGGTGCTTGACGATCGGACTTTAAAAACAACAACAATAGCTCACGCTTATAATAATAATGAACTGGTGTACATGATTTTAATGTACGGTGAGCGTGGTCAATAAGCTGCTGCGGCTTCGCGAGTGTACGCCGATCGTTTCCCTAACCGTACTCACCCTGCACCTCGTCGATTTGTCTCGCTCGTGCAAAGAGCTAGAGACACAGGATGTCTGAATCCACATCGTGGAGGACACGCTGGAAGACCTAGACAACCTCGTATGGTCCAAATTGGAGAAGACATCGTAAATCGTACTCTTACCTCTAAGACGCCTGCGACAGGACCGTACTTACAACTTCGTAGCAACCAAATAGTCAGTACTTGCTTGAATTTTTTTTACTGTTTTGCAGCTGGTTCACCGTGCATTAGATTTACCGTTTCAAGGGCCGTTGCTTCTAATAAGGAAAGTCCCAACTTTTAGAACACCCTGTATATTATAATAATTCAGATAGTGTTAGGAGATCCAAATAATCAAAAATACCAATTTGCAATAGATAAAAACAAAATAAATTGATCTATTTATTGTATATTTATGTCTGATTATACACAGACAATATACAATTCTGACTACACTATAATGACCCTGCCAGCCCCCTAGCGAGCCCAAAAAAAAAGGCTGAAAGGGATATCGGTCATTCGACTCGTCGGGCGTCTTGTGAAGGATTAAGGCATCCTTTGTAGTGTCGGCACTCGGTAGGAGCACAAAAAATGTAAACAACTCATATATATCTGACCTCAGATTTACCTCTGTCCACAAGAATTGGGGTTATCGTTCAAGCAGGCCATTATTGCGCAGGACTCGATGCCACCGTCTCTGGTTCCTGAAAACGACCTCACTCCATTGAACACACCCATGTGGTAAGTGTAAGCCTCCTTTCCAGGTGTTAGTGCTGTACTGTTCACGGAAAAATTCACTGTGAATTTGCAACACGTTGTCAGGTCTTTTCCATGACATATCTCTTCTACTACGGTTGTTCTGTTTGTGTCTAGTTGAACTGAAGCTTGTTCTGGAACATTATATGAAACTTTAAGTAAGTCGAATACTATGTTACGTTGGTTTTTACGCTTTTTGGAAGAAGAAAATTCAAAGGCAATATTTCAACAGACCGGGCTGCCGAGACCAAAATCCTTGAGCACGAGCCTCTTTGTGTCTTGGGCTTATGAGTTATGACAACATTGTTAAGAGCTGCTGAATTGCCACAAAACTCCTTAGCTACCCTTAGCAACACACAACATTTATCCCAACCAGATTTACTGCACCTTGAAAATATTATGACCCTTTATTTCACATACCCGATAGGTGAGGGCTATAATTTTGAAAGTCGGTGCATGGGCGGAGGGGTATTAGCAAAAAACAGAAAAAATAGCCGTTTTAGGGGTTCCTGATCATTTTCTGCTTTTTTGGGTGAGGGTGGGGGTGAAATTGCGGTGGTTGGGAGGTGGGGGTTGTAGAAGTGAGAAATTTGTTGTACCTATTTATAATGGGTTCTCCATTGATTTGTGAAAGAAAGAGCTAACGGCATAATACACTTTTTTAGGTCCATATGAACATTGCCTTGTCTATAACAAAAAGTAAGTGACTTGGAATTTTTTGATGTATACATACGAGTGTTGCTTTAGATCGTTCTGTATTGTGTAACCTGAAAATTATTGAATTGATTTTAATGACATTTCTACACATTTTTCTTACCGTGGCAAGGATAGAAAACGGGAATGGTTTTTAGAAGTCATGCCAGTGACGGCACAGAAATAATAAAAGAAACTAAAAATATAAAAAATAGCTTGTACTTCATTTTTAGGCGATTTTAGGCTTTCTGATCATTTTACATATTTCTAGAGGAGGTAAAATTTTAGTAGTTTGGGGGTGAGGGCTGTGAAACTGAAAAATTTGTTTTATCTGAATGCTGCCCGATTTTAGATAAAAAATAATTTCTGAAATTGCATTTTGGCTGACAATTCTGTTATGTGTGTAGCTCATCAATAAACTAAGAGCAATGAAATTGAGCCGTGGTAGAGATACTGCTTTTGAAAAGTGTGTTAGTAGTGGTGAAACTAAATTGAAAAATAAATGTTACAATATAATAAAAGCCATCCAAACCCCGTTTCTGAGTATTCTAGGGCCCTTTAATCATGTTCTACTTTCTTTTGGATTGGTTTAAATGAGCAAGGTAGGATGAGTTTTCTGATAGGGTGGTTGGGAAACCCCGGAACACTTTCAAGACTAATACTGATAATTTATTTTTTTTAATTCAAAGATAGCTTTAACTTGCGCAAGATAAAAAAATTGAGATATTATATATTATATGTATATACCGTTTTTAAATATAAAAAATGTGTCTAGGTTTTTTGAACTTGTCTGAATTTGCATAATTTTTATACAGGCTGCATTTGACTAGCATAAATAGTTTGATAATCGTATTTTTGTTGAAGGTTTAAACATTTTCTACTAAAATACGCAAACAATACACTCATAAAGTTAATAGGTACTGGTCTATCGTCGTAGAATGAACGTGATACTTTGCTACGTTATCTTATGATGTTATTAAGCTTTATTGCACTTGGATTAAGAGGAAAAGTAATAAAGCATATGTTATCTAAACACTGTTAAAATGCACAATCATTGTTATATTACGTTGTACATGTACCTATTCTCGATCAAAACATCTCCAAGTTTTGGATGCAATATAATTTGCTTGCAAGAATAACACAGCGTAATATAAAATCTATGCAAATGAATAAATAAAAAATTACCAACTTTTATTTAAGTCGACTTAGTACAGGCATTTTAACTGAGATATTGATTTGAAATTAATTGTAGCTCCATAACAGTTCATTTTATACCTCAAGTATTACACATTTTTGAAATCTGGTACAAGAGGCGCATTCAATCATGAAGAAATATACAGGATGTTGGTACCACTACCATTGATTATAACATGTACCTCTACAGTTAAATTACTTTGGTAGTGTTTCATAATGGTAGTGGTACAGTCCTTTAAGTACCTGTAGCTCTTGATCACTTTAGACCCCAAGTGTGCAGTTTGTTGGAATTGTTTCATCGGGAGGAACACAAAAAGTCACAAATATACAGGGTGTCCCAATTTTGAATCGGACATCACGTGATCAAAAACAAATACCTCATTGGGTGACACAATAGTAAGGAAAGATACTATATTTGCTCTAATTTACACCCCCAAAATTATAATTCGCTACTACTGCCCAGTTCCGATATATTTCTTGTCTTAATCGTCGTGGGACACCCTGTATATAGTACAGTTGCTGATCTAAATCTACATATATCTACTAACCATACACTGTAGGATCAATAATCAATTTGAAGCTATCCAGTTCTGCGGCCAAAGCATCAATTTCTTCATCAGAAACAGTACTGTTTAGAGTAGGTTCTACTGTACCAGTTAAGCGTGGTACTTGATGGAACAATAGCTTAGTTCCTCCAGGACTGGGCACTATTACTTGATCTAGGGCTCCTTTGCGACCTAAAATGTAAGAATTGGAAGCTGCTAAAACAAGGCTTTTGTCTTACGGTTCCACTTAAAAAAAAATTTGATCAAGACTTTAGAGTACTGAAATGTCGCGGCGACCTGTAAATGGTTTATAAAAAAAAACAAAATGACACCCTGCATTCTGATTGTTATAAACTTTTGGACAAAGATGGGTTTTGGTTATGTCGCAATGCCATTACCCAAAAAATCTACAGTTTTACTGTATATAATTAATTTTCGAGCACCTTGTATATATTGAACAAATAGGGAGACACACTTTGCGGTTCATATCTATCATGCGATATAATATTTCCATTAGCAGGTTTATCAGCAAATGACGGCTTGTTGAAATCTCGATCTTTATAATTATAACAACGATGATAAAACTGGCGTTACAACAATATTAAAAAAAACCTGGGACTTTCTAGTTTCCACATTTCGCAATTTGAAATTTCATGATATCGTTCTGTTTACTCGTTTTATATGACTTCTAAGAAATTGGTCAATAAAAACTACTCTACTAATCCAGATATTCACAACTATTTGAAGAACTGAAAATCAATATAAAAAAGATTCACTTTAATGAGATCGTACCTACAAACATTCCAGTACCACCACTTCCAGTGTGAGGCGTATTGGCCCCGGCAGTCAACAATACTACATCATTTTCTTGAGCCCACATATGTTGAGCCTGCAAAGCTGAAATGGACGTTCATTGTTTAAAATTAGCCACTACCGAGACTGGCCCATTTCAAATGTTTTCTAGATTATTTCAGGGTCAAGTAAATTTTTTTTAAATCCTTAAGTTGCCTTGAATGCATCCTTCTTCGATAATTAGGAATATTGACAAAATCAAACTTCAAATACCTACATTGCTGCCTCTTGATTTTGAGATAGCATTTAGAATGGGTCAGCCTATACATATACCAACGTGTTTTGGAAATAATTGAAAAATAAATAATTTCATCCTTTTTATTGTTTTAGTTAAAGCATAATGCAATTACCCGTCAAGTATGGCAGTTCAGAAAACCAATGATTTGGAAAAATGACATTCTTCACATGCATGTTCCTCGTAAGATTCAGTGTAGGAACATCAAACATAATGTCGAAGCAGGTGAATATGCCAAATGTATCGTTAGATTTGGTTTTAAAAGTAACTACTTCAGGAGATCGTGTTATGCTCTTTGAACTTTCCCCAAAAAGGTTCCATTTTCGATACCTGAAAAGACAACAAATCAGCCATGTACTATATATATCTACGTGTGAACATAATTGGAGCATATTTGGTGAGAGATATTTTATGACACAACTGGGTATATTCGTCACCCGGTACACACCTGTATAAGATCTTAGACAAAAGTTTCCCTACCTAGAAATGTCTTTGTCTCCAAGTCAATAAGAGCGAAAGTATGTGTTGAGTCAAACACAGGAACAAAATTTTTGTATTGTATTTTGTATTATTATTTTTCTAATGAACACCAGTCGACAAATAATGTGAACTCATTCTAAATCCAATATGGTGGGACTTCCAAGATGGCGGAATAGTTATTTTTTATGCACTTCTGCAATATGGGTATCAAATGGAAGAACTTAATGACTAACTTAATGAGTAACTCGAAAAATAATATGACGTCATTATAAATCCAATATGGTGGAACTTGCAAGACTGCTAAGCACGCAAACGGGAAACAACGACATCGTAGTGTATTTCACCATCTAAGGCCTCCCAACTTTGTCTGATGAGGTCCAATATATTCGAAACACGTGTTGGCAGCTATCATTGTTTCCCGTTTGCGTGCTTAGCCAGCTATTTGTTTTTTTCCATATGTATAAATGTGTGTACCCAGGCGTTTGATAACGTAAAGTGGCCTAAACTGTGGGAAATCCTTATCTCCATGGGAGTCCCTTACCACTTAGTATTTCTCATACAGCAACTCTATGAGTCTAGCTCAGCTCGTGTAAGAATTGATGGTAACCTGTCTGGTCAAACAGCAACCAGAAAAGGAGTTCGTCAGGCATGCGTATTATCTCCGATGTTATTTAACATTTACTCTGAATTTGTGATGAGACAGGTATTGGACAACTGGAATGGCGGTATAACTATTGGCGGAAACAAAATATCTAACTTAAGATTTGCTCATGGCAAAGCTTACTAAAATATAGCGTGACCATAACATCACTAAAGCTACCAAAATGTCACTGGTTCAGCCTCTTGTGTTCTCCATATTTTTGTATGCTTCGAAAACTTGGACTGTTAAAAAGGCAGATCGAGCTCGCATAGAGCTTTGGAAATGTGGACGTGGAGGAGAATGTTGAGAATTCCTTATACCGCCCATCGAACTAATGTTTCCATACTGGATGAGCTCGGTAATCCAAAGAGACTATCCTCCATTGTATCGATGAGAATGCTTACATTCTTCGGACATATTCACAGAAGCGATAATATGGAGAAACTTGTAGTTCAGGGTCACGCCCCGAGTGGGCGGCGCCGTGGCCGTTCCCCTACACGCTGGGTGGATACGACGAAACAGTTGCTAGATATAAGTATCAAGAGCGCCACTGAACTGACAGTAAATCGCGAACGATGGCGAGCTACTGTTCTTAAAACTATTGATAATATTCGTGTCGGCAATACTCTAGTTCCGACTTAATGCATTTTACGAGTTCAAAACATGTCTGTTAAGATATTGTGACTATGATGATGACCCAGGGCCCTAAGATCAATGCGTTTACCTTGCCGCTACATGTCCATTGTGGTCAAAAGCAACGTCGGTGTTGTGAAGGACAGAATCCAGCTTGTTTCCATGTCTGGTGCAGTGCTCGTCTGGTGGGGGATTCTTACAATCGACCACCTCTCGCACGTTGATCACCACAGTGGTTTTCTTCTCCATAGCGGCACATGACAGCTGTTTCAAGTAGTCTTTGTACTCGGGGGCCGTGGAATTGCAAAGAAGATGCTTGAAGGGAGCTGGCACTGGGGTGGGTTCTGCCTCCCCCAAAGCTGATTCGGGGAACACTATTATGTCCAGGTTCTAGAAAAATAGCGCCAAGTAGATTGTCTTGGTACTTCTGTCAGAAAAGGACACTGCTCAAAAAAATTAACCTAACACTTCTTCAAAAAATCTGTAAAATGTTAAATTGATATTTTATGGAGGTGAAAATGATACTTTCATAATACATTTTGTTCTACTATCTTCACAGAAGTAATCCATATTACTCCACTACCAGTGTACAAGTAGTGTCCCGATTAGAAGATGGTTCGGTAATGGTCTGAGGTGGAATAAGTTTGGAAGAAAAAACGGACCTTGTAGTGCTACCGGAATACCGGAAACCCTTGCAGCTGAAAGATAATTATGTTGGTATGATCCTTTCAGATCATGTTATTCCTGCAGCATATGGTATTGGTCTTGGATTTATTTCAATGCAAGATAATGTAGGCTACATCGAGCTTCGCACTATACAGGATGCTAAACATGCGGAAAAAATTTAAGATTTTGTTCTTTGATGATTTTTGAAAAAAAAAAAAGGATGAAAAAGATTTGCAAGAGCTACAAGCTACAACATTTGATTCTCAAAAATTACATGGTATGTTGCTTAATCTACAATAAATGTTAAAATGACTTCCACCAGCTTCGATACAAGCATGGAATGTTCTCATCATTGATTGCCGAACTCTTTTAAACACAGCAGGTGCGTTTTGAATGGAGTTACTTCCAGCAATTATATGATTTCGCAAGTCGTCCAAGTTTAACTGGAGTATCGTAAACTAGTGACTTTAGATAACTCTACAAGAAATGATCTAGGGGGTTTAAGTCTGGCGATCGCGCAGGTCATGCGTGTGGTCTACCTCGACCAATCCATCGATCTTCATCGTATGTTGCTGTGGAATATTCGCAAGCAACCAAAGTAAAATGTGGTGGGACACCATCGTGTATAAACCACATGGCACGTCTTGTTGCTAATGATACATCATTCAAGTAAGCCGGATATAGAGTTGTGATATACAGAAGTCCATTAGTGATTTTAAGAGATATTAAAAATATTACACTCAATTTTTTTCACTCTGTATCTTAGAAGTATTCTTGAAAAAGTTCAAAAAATCACTTCAAATTCTTACCGCATCATTACCAAACACCCTGTAAGTATATTAGAATGTGCATGCGATGAATTTGAAGAAATTAGGTCACGACCCTATGGAAATTAGTTTGGCACGTAAAGGATTACCTAGACAGAAATTTGTTTCCAGAATAGTGTACCTACGTTTAAGGGGAACGTCAGATGTCTCCGCAGGAAGAAGTTTCGCAAAAGTAACAATGGACGAGAATAGATTACCGCGGTTTTATATTCGAAATCACAAAAAAACACCTAAAAAAAGACATAAGAGCATTGGCGCCGCACCTTGCACGCCGATCGGGTGTTACCCGCTGATTCGAAGATATGGTGATTACTATGTATAGAGGCGCCAATACGCTTTTGTATTTTTTTATCATGTTTTGCAATAAACCTGAGACCATCTTAAGGATCTAGGGTATAGCGCGCGAA
The DNA here is from genome assembly GCA_951848785.1 of Callosobruchus maculatus. Classification (NCBI taxonomy): domain Eukaryota; kingdom Metazoa; phylum Arthropoda; class Insecta; order Coleoptera; family Chrysomelidae; genus Callosobruchus; species Callosobruchus maculatus. The sequence goes on from CATOUR010000083.1 coordinate 7,385,540, forward strand.
ATTGAGAACCCTTGAAAAGACGTATTGCCGTGTTAGCGAGGAGGCGTGGCCACCTGTTCCCTTTCTTCAGTATGTGTGTCTAAGATGAGGGCAGATATTTCCAAAAATCCAAAGGTAAGATCAAAAGGTCCAAAGGTAAGGTCCAAAGGCCACTATAAAAATGAATTTCGCATTTCCAAGCTCCTGAAGTTACCTTTAAACTCACAGTAATGACTCAAAGAGCAAATTGAAGAAGAAAGCTTTTTTTTGATATCGTGTTTGGTTGTTAAATTACAGGCATTTATAGAATGTATAATTTTGCATTGCGAGTTTTTTTGCACATTAAAACAATTTTTTGAGAGAATCAAAAATAGTTAACATTCATTAAGGTCTTACCTGTCGTCTTCTGAAATATTATATATGTAGCTTGAAAATAGAGTGTGTTATGCGAGAAATTGTGAGTCTGTGTTTTACATGGCAAATACGTATGTATAAATGTGTGTATCCAGGCCCCTTAAAGGGTCTTATATCATCTCGTTTAAACGGCGAATTGTAAATGTCTTATATGATGCTTACTGTCGGGACACTGTTGATTAGTCTGATATATTCCTGGATAGTAGAATTAAGTAATTCATCTTCTTGGGTAATGTTACGGAATGGAAATTGCACTTCCACCACGGCCGCATCATAGTAATCAGATGCCTGAAAATAAAGAAAACTAGTATAGAAGAGAGAACAATGGAAGGATGATATCGACGGAATTGTTAGAAAACGCCAATCCCTAAGAGGACTGACTAGAAATAATTTTAGCAGGGGGGGGGTGGCCCAGTGGTTAGAGTCGAGGGCTCGTGACCAGAAGGTCCCGGGTTCGATTCTCGTTAGAGGCGAAAATTTATCTCTGGATTTTTCAATAAAAAAAATCCATAAAAAAAATTCTGCGAGAATCACCACCTGAGCCTTCAGTGTTGGCTTCTAATTAACAGTGCTGTTCCTAAAGTGGCGCCGGGAAACAGCAACAAAACCTACACAGAACACGAGGCTACTGACCAAAGCAATCGATGCCGATGACACAAATGTAAAAGAATAAATTTTTGCAATTTTACATGGTTTGACTATGTTCACCATACTAACAAATACTCGCTTACGCGTCAAGTCAAATTTAGTTTATAAATAATTATCATTGAAGTTGTAGTAAACAAAACATAAATAGATCTATATCGCTTATGTTTCAATAAAAAAACTGTTCCACAGTTCATTAATAAATACAGCACTGTAATAAATACTTCCATTCTTAATTTTGTTACTATTTTTTTGAATTTCTGTTATGATTATATGAATATTATTTGTACTTACTTCGAGTGCTCCTGTGAGAACAAAAAAGAAAATCAAGCAAAAGTGGATACTCATTAGGCTCTGACACCATATACCGTCATCAATACTATAGCAAGATGAGAGACTGACTAAAGTAATTTAATACTTTGTATTTATGGTTTGACGTATTATACGAGGTAAATGCTAGAAATTCTTGGCCTAGCGTCAATTTAAGTATGGAAAACGGAAACGAACAAAAAAAGAAATAAGGACAACTCTTTAGGTGTCATCCTGTCCGTCAATAGACGGACGAGTTATTGTAATCACAAAAACATAAATTCAACTCCAAAATTATTATACCTAACAATTAGCGAACCATGTATGACGCTTCACATCTGGTAATGTGGTATTTTTTTCGCACTCGTTGCCTAGCTACTGGTAAGTGTTCGATCCGCTCACGCCGTCGAGGGGAGACACAGTGACGTACCATTTTGTCGGTGTGTTAACTTGCGATGATAGGTTTGCGAGATATTCATTATAAATAAGGCGCTCACTATATACTGTTTGTTTATCACCCCAAGATTCAGCGAAAAAAACTGCTGAGGCTCACAATGGCAGATTACCTCCACCAATAAGCAATAGGTGGTAAGTTGGCCAATAAAAATACAATGATGTCGTCTACTGTAGCACATATGCCTATTCCACTTCCAGTTTCAAAAATATATAATAATTCACGGGTAACTGAAAGATGAGGCTGAAATCTGTTTCCAGCAGGACGGTGTTCCTCCTCACTATGTTCTTCCGAGTGGGCAATGGCTAGACCGGGTCCAGATGAATGGATAAGGCGAAGAGGGCCTATAGAATGTCCTGCTAGATCTCCTGATGATTTGACGCCATTAGACTTTTTTCTATGGGGCCATTAAAAATCTAGTGCGTTTTCTCCACAACTCGAAAATTTGAATGACCTTTCTTCAACGCATCATCGAAATAAGCTGTCATGATATCCCATAACATGTTTTTGCATCTGTCCGTCAGGAATTCCAAAATCGCCTATATCATTTTTTGGCCAATAACGGGAATTTTTAACATTTAACACTTATTTTTTGTTTTCTATTTGAACAAATTAAGATACATAAAGATTTTTCTAATTTTCTCGAAAACGAATCGACTAACTAATTAAACGGCAAAATAAAAAAATCGACTTACCTCTGAAAGAAGCTATTACTCGATACACCTTGTCATTTGAATTGTTTAAGGGGATAACACCTGGGGGGCAGAGGGTGCAAGAAGGTGAAGTAGTTTTTAGTTAAAAAGTTCTCCCCCTTGACCAATCTTTTGAAGTATCTTGGCGTTTTTTCTTTTAATCGGTGGTTTTCGTGGTGGGAAGCTTTCAAATAGCACGAATTTTAGATGTCCGTTTTTGGCAGGGTTTTTTAAGATCCCACATATACCGGCCTTACGCAGAAAGATGAACAGCGCGAAAGTGTGTGGCGGAGCTGTGAAACGGTGCGTGCAGATGAGCGTTGCGAGGATGTGTCTTTTCAGAGTTTTCTTTTTGCTTGCTTACATCAACAACACACGTCCCTCTCCCACAACCCTCGAAACGGATTTCTAGCGCACATCATTCGAAATACATTATAATAGCACACATTCCTCGCCAACATGCCTTGTTTTTTACATACAGAAACTCCGCTCCGCTAAGCTGTTTCCACCAGAACTGTGCTGAGCAAAGCAAGGTAATTCAAGCGATTCTATTGGTTCGTTAAAAACACATTCCTCTTAACACATCCTCGCACATCTCTGGTGGAAACGCAACTTTAGATGCTTATTTTAAGGCTTATTTACATTAACTGAATAGGTTTAGTCATCTTCTATTATAAAACCTTCAGTTGCCTCAGTCTTCAAGTAGATGATCCAACAAAGAGCAAGATGCTAGGTATATGAAAACCAACACATGATCTGTTAAAGATTGCAGCATTTTTTAGATATTAACGCGCAGAAACCATTAGAAACCATCGTGGATAGAAGATTATTTAAGCATCCCTGGTATTGAAGCAGCATACGGTATTTAGTTATTTACATAAACATAAATATCGTCCGTGAGTGTTGATATTTTTTATCTAAATTGGAAACAAAGTAAACTCGTTCAGATTATATTGATCACGTGTTTGCATAACAATTGTCCTCGGCTGGTGAAAAATACATATAAAAATTATTTTAGAGTCAACTGTACAACTGTAGATGTGGTTAGTCTGTAGCTTAGGTCATCACACGAACATTGCGGTTACATCTATTTCCATAGGTGACACCATTGAAAGAAGCAACAAGCAACGACGATCAAAATACATTTGATCGTCGCGTCGTTGGTCGTTGGAAAGAAGTTATTGTATAGAGCTCTATAGGCAGCACACCTACTTTAGCAGTTTATGTTAATTCTATCTGCCTAACTCAGTTACTGCATCATAGGTGGCAAAACGTTCGATTTGAAGATTTCAGAATGTCCAACCTGACAACATGGAAATGACGGTTAACTGTACTGACACTTTTATAGGCAATTTACTGGTGTTGCCAGATTAAACAAAATTTCACCAGATTTAGTAATTGTCCACGCATCCACGAACGTTTCGCTTGAAAATTCATTGTTGAAAGGCACAAGTGTTATTAGATTGATTTCTATTACAAGCATAGGACTGTTATTGCACTTATTTAGCTTTGCTGAGAAAATTCGCAAAGTCATCGTCAGTGCTAAGTGTCTTTTACGCCAGAGCAGCATTTTGCGACATAGTGGCATGCTACAAGTTGAAGCATATGTCTCATTGCTGCGTGCTACAAACGGCAACATCATGCGGCCGATGTAGCATGCGGCGCGGCAGTCCATTTTACGCCGATACAACATCTGCTGCAGTACTTTATAGATAACTGATTGCAGCTGCATCTTATTTGTTGATGATGAATGCTGCTAAAAAACAGTGAAAAAGAAAACGTTGCGTTGGTGGAAAAGAGCATTATTAAGAAATGGCCGTCGACTGAGTTTACAAATAAAAATAGAAGCAGATGATGGTATCGTATTTCAAAACATCACAAGAATGTCTCGTACGGACTTTGAATAATGCGAATATTGTCATAATTGCATGATGAGACAACATAAAAAGTGCATAGTTTGCTGTAATAGCGACGAATCGGTGAACACTTCTTATCATAGGTGAGTATAGGTTTTGTATTAGTTTTCAGTAGCGTAATATATGGGGATAAGTGGGAACAAAAGTAACTTCACTCCAGTTTGAGGAATAATAATGGTTCTTTAATCTATGTTTTGTGCACGCATTACATTCATGTCAGTCAACATGAATTTTCCAAATTCAATTTTTTACACTATTTGAGGACGTGAAATGCAAAAATGTATGCCACATTTACTTACAGAAAATCTATCTATGATAATTTTATAGAACTGGATATTACCTAATGCAATTATTATATGTTATTGCTGAAGTAAAAATACGATGCAACCATTCCAACAGGCTACCTTTCAGAACACTGTTAGATATGTTTTGAAAAACACTTCATGGTAATAATAAATTATCAACTGTTGCAATTATAATAAGGGTAACTCTCTAAGTATAGCTAAATACTAATACAACTTATTGGTATCAGTTTGTAACATCACAGTAATAATTGAATCTATTAATGAACATCCAATTTTAATATAAAGCCGCACGCTACTGGTAATGCCCTTAAGATGTCAAAATTTCCGTTACATGTTGGCTGGTCAGCGACCTGTGCATTTTGTTGTTTACAGTCCCTCTATAGATGTTAACCCTGTGGTACGGACCTACAAAACATAACCTTGACGCATGAAAATGTCGCACGGAATCCATCGGGTTTGGATACAAGAGGGCAACACTACAGAGTGTGACACATGCCGCAAGGCATAGGCGTAGTTAGGTGGGGGCTCGGGAGAGCTTAGCCCCCCCAAGAATGAAATTAGCCCCCAAAAATCAAAAAATTATTCGTTCTGTTAAATTTATTGTATCTAGGGCGGGGACTTGAGCCCCCCCCCAGATTCAGGGACCTAACTACGCCTATGCCGCAAGGTCTTGCCATGCCGCACGTCTCTTGCTACAACGCGCGTCACTTTTAATGATTGTGGCATGCGGCCTTGTGCATGGCCGACTTTACTCACTAGGCCGGAGCATGAAATATGGCAACACTGAATCAGCGGGCCGAGTTTTTATTTGCTGTTAAGTCATGTGTATTCTTCCAGAGCAGAAAATATGGTTGGAAGGTGATTATTAATGTGTTTCTAATTATTTACCTGCACAAACGAAACTATAAAGATAAAAAGATGCCTGCAAAGTGTGTAGTACCAGGAATAGAGGACATACCAAACCATGGCCGAACATAACCTTCCAGAGTAAAAGAACATTGCAAGGTGATTTTTAATGTGTTTCTTATCATTTACCTGCACAAACGAAACTATAAAGATAAACAGATGCCTGCAAAGTGTGTAGTACCAGGTTGTACTAGCAATTGTGCTTCCAGTAAAGGACATAAACAGAAGTGGGTGAACAGCACAAGTGAACAGTATTCCTCGCATGGGCTGGTTATATTTATAAGAATAAAGACAATACTTTACAAACATTTCAAAGGCTAAGACCTATTTTAAGGCACAATGTGGCACCTACAATGTTTTCTGGACCTCCCAAATATCACAGAAAAATATAGTTAATAGAACTCATCTGGGCATGCCAACGAGGGCATGCATCTGGGCATACCTACGAAAAGATTTGATAGTGAAAGGGAATCAAGACTAGCAAGAATGGCTTCACAGTAACCTAATAGTGAATTTTTCTAGTTCAAGTGACAATTTACAAAGTAAATTGAGTGTTCATTTAAGTGGAAGTGGCAGCAGGAAACAGGTTGCGTTTATTTTTATTTTGTAGTGTCTGACTACGATGAACCAGACATCAGATGTAAGTGGTATTAGTAGTAGTAGTTCTAAAAAGTATTTTTCTTAATTTATTAACCGGGATGAACTCTAATACATATAAAATGTAATAATTATTCTGAAACTAAAGGCCCACTATTTGACAGCTAAGCCACGTTGCCACATCTAAGGCTCCGGCCTAGTGTAGAGTCGGCCATGCCTTGTGGCATGATACAATGTCGCAAGATGTTGCTCTGGCGTAAATTAGGCTTTAGTTTTACGTCAGCCACGGTCTTAAGCCCGGTCAAACAGAGAACGCGGCGGTCCGGCGTTCTCTAACAATACAATGGAACGCCGAACGCCGCGTTCTAGACCGCCGCGTTACAGCGTTCCATTGTATTGTTAGAGAACGCCGGACCGCCGCGTTCTCTGTTTGACCGGGCCTTTAGTGAAGATGGCCGAGGCTGTTGTAAAATAAAATGTAAAGCTGGCAACATCCATGGCCTTAATCTGGTGATTTTACATTTTCTAGTTTGGTGGCTGTGAACTTCTTGACAACTCAGACAACTTGACATATCTGTCAATTCTCTAGACGTCCAAAAAAGTTCTTCATTGAGCGTTTTTCACTTGTGTCCGACATTTATTGACATTTTCTTAAAATCCAATATACAGTAAATATGAGCCATACTTTTAGTTTTTAGAAGTTATGTGTTAGTGTAGTATTAAATCCGAACATTGTATGTGCGTTAAAGTGAAAAAAGGCAGCTCAATATGGACGCCAAAAGAAGGTTATCGTAAGTAGATTTTTTTCTTAATTTTCACTAGAAAACTTGTGAAAATTAGTATTGTAAGTACTTTAAAAGAGAAATTATTCTCATCAGTTCAAGGCACGTGGTATATTGCTTGCAACTTCAAATGCGTCATAATCAGCAGTTTTAGATTACATCTGCAATATTTCATTGATTTGTTTGGAAGTTATGTGTAAAAATACAAAAATCCTTAAAAGCTTATTGAACGACTAGAAATCTTGTTATATTTATTTGGAATCTTAAACGTATTCTCCTCGAATTAAACAGTACTTAAATTTGTAGGTTTTAGAAAATACAAAATGTATTATCACAATTTATACACACCCACCACTATTCTTGTTTTGTGCCTGGCAGACTCTATGACTCAGTGGATTTAATAATATTATATAAAACATGCAATGTATGCTTTCTATTCAAATAATAAAAAAATACTGAAATGCCTTGACCTGATAGGAAATCAGCTAAGATTATGCTTTATATTCTAACCAGTACTTGTATGTAGAGTGATTTTCAGGAAACCTACACCCCATTTTACCTAATTAATTTGACTAATGAAAATAATCTTTAATTTTCTTAACAGTATAATAAGTATATTGAACATTATTTCAATTTAAAAGAATTTAGTAGATAATCTGATGACAAAGATAAATCGTATTCATTTAGATATAAAAATTATCACTAATCCAAATCGGTAAACATGGATGTAATTTATAAATTTATTTTATTGTTTAAAGAATTAACTTTACTAATAAATCAAATATCAGTTGTATAGATTTGTTGATATGGTACTCTAATGTTAAGATTAATAAATTACTATAATCACTAATTTTGTATTGAGTTACATGATTTTCTTGGACTTTCCAATTAGTTATCTATATAGTAAGATCATTCTGTGATATGGGTCAGTTTTATTAAGAAGAAATTATAGATAATTTGTAGAATAAACTTTTAGATAAGACCCATCACCTCTTTTAATACTAGAAGTATGTTAAGAAATTCAAATTCCACAATGAAGGTTTAATTTTTTCTATAAGTTGCTTTATTTTGTGAATTACTAATATGATTTCTAAAGTGTTATAACACTTAAATTTGAACATTCTAGCTAGTGCAACTTATCAAATTAATGTTTTTCATATATTCTGATGGTCTTTACAACTCAAAACAATAAAAAGAGTTGACAGGATCCAAAAACAGCTGTGGTTATTTGTGCATCTACTTGTGCTAATTGTAGAAATGTCTTTGTATGACTATGTTATTGTGAATGAAAGTATTGCTATGTAAGGAATTAAAGCACTATGTGATGATTCCAGAGAACATACATTAATCAAGTTGAAATGTCCTTTGGAATTGTAGCTTCAATCATTCTCTTTGGAATATAGCCAAATGCATTTATGTACATATGTTTACTGCATTTCTACATATGTAGGTTAGGAGTAATATGCTAAATGTAGTAACGTGTGATTTACTGGGTTAAATTGCAAATTATCCAGGCAGGATGGATAACACTAAATATGATTTAGGTTCGTGTATTATTCAGTGCAAATAGGTTAAAATACAAATAATTACCTATCCAAGAGCAATCAAGTAGAATTTTTATTGCTTTAGTATTGCACCATCTGACCACCTGTCAACTTGGCTATCAAAATAGAAAACTAAGTTCAAGACATGTTTTAACACAGAATTTTTTCAAATACAGTTATAAAAAGTAGTAGTATTCAGTGCCTAACTGAGGCTTAAACAGTGATTATATCTGCATTGTCTAAATAAGTTGCAAAATAGCGCAATATATACAGATATAACCAATGATATAAAATAATTTGCAGAATATATAAGATCCAGGTTACCAGATTATTGGTTGACTAGCCTGGTTGATCTCGATCTCAGTAGAAAAGTATTGTGATTCAATGTGTTGGAACAGATAAAGTATGGCCTTATTTTGAAAATTCCATATTCATCTGGAGGAGTGTCATATTGTATGTGCCTGATTTTAAATCTGTTTTATTTCTGGTATGATGGTGATGGCTTTGAGAGTTTTAAAATTTTAAAGGGACTTGGTTCTTCTTAATAAACAATGCAGATTATAGTATGTAAATACAAGCAGATAAAATGCTACTGTGTATAAATGCAAATAGCATAATCCAAAAACGTTTCTGATGCACCTTTTCTGGATAACCAGTACTCTATGCATATGTTTTAATGTACATACAGGGTGTCCCACGACAATTAAGACAAGCAATATACAGGGTGTCCCAGAAGTCAACGTCAAGCTGCAACAGGGTGACAGGATTGGTTGTAACTATCATGAGAAAAATCAGAAAAAAAATCTAATCTTGAAAATTATGGGCGTTTAAAAAAAACTTAGAAATTTGGTCAAATTATAACAATTTTGCGGTTATTGTGGTTAACTTTTATTATTCTTGTTCGTTTAAACTTTGGAACCGTAATCCTAAATAACATTTCTAGAAGCACAGTCAAAAATAATGACACAATTGCCCCAAGTTTTCTAGAATGAAGACTATTTATTAAACTATGAATTTAAAATTTTCAAAGTTTGTTGACTTTGAAAGGCCCTCCTTTAAAAAAAATGTATTAAATTGCCTTGGCAAGTGCCATTAAAAGTTGGCACATTTAACCAGGATTGCAAAATGGTACAATACTTGTTAGTTTCATATTAAAAAAATATGAGTAAAAAAAGGAAAACCTCAAGTAACCCGATTTTTGCTAACCCATTACACTCAGGTCAGATGTCCTTTATTCGCACAAGCTTCTGGTAGGTTCTTAATTTTACAGCAAAATGATGAGAGAGATGGATAATGAACATATTTGCTATGAGTGAGTGAGACAGATAGTGACGCTACTTTTAGCAAAGTCAACAAAAATAAGTAAAATTAATAAAATAATGAAAAATTTTGACCTAGTTTAGTTTAGGTTTATTGGAATAAAGTTCAGACAATAAATATTCAAATTGTGTACCATCAGCCTCAATGCATGCCCTACATAGTCTTAAAAAAAATCTACTTATTAGCCACGCATATCCTTGAGAGGTGATGTCCTCAGCAGCTTGAGAAATTTGTTTACGCAGCTCGGTTACGCTCTCAATGGGCTTTGAATAAACTTTTTCTTTGAGAACACCCCGATAACAAAATTCCAGGGATTTAAATCTGGGAAATGGGCTGGCCAAGAGATGGTGCCGAAACGTCCATCTCCACCACCCGGATATTTTTGGTCAAGGAAACTTCTTACTTGCACTGCATAATGCGTTGGGCAGCTATCTTGTTGATACCTTATGTGGCGACGATCTGTTAAGCGGTCTACAGACGTTAATGCTTGCTGCGATTCAGGTATCGACTTCTACGTTCCATAACGCAAGTAGCAGCGTGTGTGGTACTGAATCACGAATTTGGTATCAGTTGCGATGCAGATTCTGGAATCCTATTATGGTCGGTGAGCCATGTCGCCGAGCCGGTGACGATGATGCAGTGATGCAGGTTTCAACGTGTATAGTAGGTATTGCGTCGTGCAAACAAATAAGCCCACCCTACTATTCTTGTGTTGCATGAAACGTGCATGAAATAGCAAGTCGATTCAGGCATCGCAACAGGTTTCGATTTAAGTAGGAACTTATGCAACTGATGCAAGTTTCATGAAACCTTGAGTCAATTGAGGAATCGCAGCTTACATCAACATCTGTAGGCCGTTTTAGTGGTACGCCCTCCAACAAAGTTGGTAAATTTTATCGTAAAACATGTAGGTAATTCGTGCCATTCAAATTCTCAGGCCCAACAATTTTGCCGTTTAAAATTCCGATCCACTGCGATACTGGGATCCGTCTTCTCGCACTAAATGTGCTTGGCTAATAAGTAGATCTTTTCTAAGAAAATATAGAGCGTGTATTGAGGCTAACGGTACACAATTTGAACTTTTATTGTAATAAAACTTATTATTTCCCTATGACTTCTAATACAATAAACCTAAACTAAGCTAGGTCAAGATTTTTCATTAATTTAATAATTTTACTTATTTTTGTTGACTTTGCTAAAAGTGGCGTCACTATCTGTCTTGCTCACTCATGGCAAACATATCCACTATCCACCTCTCTCATCATTTTGCCGTAAAATTAAGAACCTCCCAGAAGCTTGTGCGAATAAAGAACATCTGACCTGAGTGAAATGGGTTAGCAAAAATCGGGTTACTTGACGTTTTCTTTTTCTACTCGTCTTTTTTCAGTATGAAACTAACAAGTATTGTACCATTTTACAATCCTGGTTAAATGCGCCAACTTTTAGTGGCACTTGCCAAGGCACTTTAGAACATTTTTTTTAAAGGAGGGTCTTTCAAAGTCGGCAAACTTTGAAAACTTTAAATTCAGAGTTTAATAAATAGTCTTCATTCTAGAAAATTTGGGGCAATTGTGTCATTATTTTTTACTGTGCTTCTAGAAATGTTATTTAGGGTTACAGTTCCAAAGTTTAAATGAACAAAAATAATAAAAGTTAACCACAATAACCGAAAAATTGTTATAATTTGACCAAATTTCTAGGTTTTTTTTAAATGCCCATAATTTTCAAACTGTATGGGATAGATTTTTTTTCTGATTTTTCTCATGATAGTCACAACCAATCCTGTTACCCCGTTGCAGCTTGATGTTGACTTCTGGGACACCCTGTATATCGGAACTGGGCAGCAGTAGCGAATTATAATTTTGGGGGTTGAAATTAGAGCAAATATAGTATCTTTTCTTACTACTGTGTTACCCAATGAGGTATTTGTTTTTGATCACATGACGTCCGATTAAAATTTTTTAATGGGACACCCTGCATATTTGTAACTTGTCGTGTTCCTCTTGATAAAACTATTCCAACAAACTAGCACACTTGGGGTCTAAAGTCTTACTATATTTGCTCTAATTTCCACCTACGAAATTATAATTCGCTACTACTGATCATTAAACGTCGTCGTCAAAACGCCCAGATGATATATAATACAACCTAGAAGTACATTAGCATACACTTAGCAATACATTGGCATACATCCTCAATGTGGTCTTTTCAATTCAGGTTAGAATCTAATTCAAGTCCTGAAAATGAGAATCTATACCACCATATCATGATGCATGTTGTTTCCAGAACGCAAGGTGATTCGCTGTACGAGATCTTAGCGCTGCCAAAGACGGCAACGAGTGAGGAGATCAAGAAGACGTACCGGCGGCTCGCGTTAAAGTACCACCCTGACAAAAATCCAAACAACCCAGAGGCAGCCGAGAAGTTCAAGGAAGTGAACAGGGCTCATTCGATCCTCAGTGATGCTACAAAGCGGAACATCTATGACAACTACGGCTCTCTGGGATTGTATATAGCTGAACAGTTTGGCGAGGAGAACGTCAACGCATATTTCGTCGTCACCTCGACGTGGTGCAAGGTACGTACAGACTGTTGTTTTCTTTTTAGCCTACTCAAAGATCATCTCAAATTTGAAACGTTCAAAACGTAAATTTTTTTTCAAATGGGACGGTATGATAGATTTCACATGAGTCGATGCGACATTAAATTCTCTTTCACTTTTATCTAGGCATATGTGGTTCTATCTTTGATGGTCTTCAAGATATTCACGATTTTGTAATTATTCCATAATAGCGCGTAGGAAAAAAATCGTAGGTGGCGTGGCTCACAGACGAAACAATTGCTAACTTACACAAAATTATTTAAATCAGATTCCTTGAGACATAGTACATAGTGCGTGTGGTTATAAGGGTTATAAGAAATGGTGGACATGATTTATTTATATCTTTGGCTTTGGAGAATGTTTGATAAATTGTTTGCTCATGTCGAGATTGTACAAAGAAGAAATATTTCCTGACGGAAGCCATTCAGATCCGAGATTTTTTGAAAAAGTGATGGATAGATTTGACAGGACCAGAGCAGTCAAGTATGGAAAACATGAGAGAAGGAAACATGTAGGTAATGAAGATAATGTTCTTGCAACTGTAGTTAAAGATCTGCATAGCAGTATGCCAGAAGTTAGTCACGATTTGGGCATTGATCAAACATCTGTGAAAAGCATTTTAACAAAGAACAAATATCATCTTTAACACATGCAGCTAAATCAAGCACTTGAAAGGCAAGTTTTTGAAGACAGAATGAATATATGTAATTTGGGTCGTGCTTGAATCCAAGAAGTGCATTCTTTTTTAACAGTGTGTCTCAACTTTCTCAACATTGTTTACGAATGAAGCTACATTTCATAATAACGGCCATTTAAACCGGCATAATTTACATTTTCACGCCGAGATTAATCCATATTTTGAGAGTTTCCAGCATTGATGGAGTCACGTTTGGGGTGGTATTATTGGAAACCACATAATAAGCTAATGTTTTCTAAAATTTTCTAAATGAAAATTTGGAAAACCTGCTGGAAAATTTAACAACTGAAGCTTTTAAGAATAATGCGGTTACAGTTAGATGGAGCGCCTGCACATTTTTGTATTAAAGTCCCAAACACTAGATGAAAAATTTCCAGCCAACTGTTTCATCAGCGAGCCGCACCACCTACAATTTTTCCAATTCCTACGCGACATTACGAAATAATCACAAAATCGTGAATAAACCATCAAAGACAGAACCACATATGCGTAGATAAAAGTGAAAGAGATTTAATTTTGCGTCCACTCATGTGAAACCTATCATACCATCCCATTTGAAAAAAAAAATTAACCTTTTAAACTTTTCAAATTTGGAAATTGCTAGTCTATTGAATTAATGTGCTTTTAAAACAATGATCTTACTGAAACAAAAGTACGTGTCTTGCTCGTTTCAAAACCGGAAACTGTATGTTTTTGTCGGGGTTAGTTTTCGATATATTAACTTTTTTTTAAGTACTGCAAACGTCGAATTTTTCTAAAGATTGCCGAATAACTTCGAAATTAGGCTTCGTACACATAAAATACGGTTAACAAACTGGACCTAAAAATCGATACTGGATTCAAAAACGTATTAATATACAGGATGTTCTATTTAAAATAAGGAAGTTGATGCTGCCCCTGGCATATCCGGATGTCCGCCATCTTTGAAATTATTTTCTACAAGTAGATCATTTTACAGAAAGTTTTTTATTTAAAACATTTTCTTCTAATTTAAACGGTAAGGCCGCTAAAGAGCACCGCGCGCTTATGGATCACCCTGTATAATACAGCAGTCAGCATAAAAACAAACTTCTATTTACTTTGTCTACAATCTACCTACTTGACAAGCGGTTCCCTCTTTTTTAAAGTTTAAATGCATTAGAACGTTTTTGCTTCGATAGAAATTTAATAATCTCTTGAAATGCTGGCATAAAAACAAACTTTTATTTACTTCGACTACATCTGATTCTTGATAATTGCCGCCTATTTATATATTCAAAGCGTCTACGATAAACTATCATCGTTGACGGTTGCTGATAAAATATATGGTTAGGTTACACTTTCGTATACGGATGACTTTCACCAGTCGGATGATATCTCATTAAACAATCAATGCTAGTCAGTTATAATGTGATACAATGTGAGGAGAATGCCTGATAACTTGAACTTCACTATATTGTGGTCCTACCTAGAAAGTGCTAGTCTTCTAGGGTGTGGAGGAGAAGTAAGTTCGTTTTTTAATGATAAGACGATAAGACTTCATGTCATGTTTATTATTTTTTATATGATTCTTTAAATCTAATAATAGTGTTAGATCATGCTAAAGCGTTCAAGGTTATAAAGTGTGCTTATGAATAAACGGAAATCGTCACAGGTGTAGTGCTGGTAAACATAGACGCTTGAATGAAATACGTAGCTAAAAGGGAGTTAAATCAAATCGGAGAAGTTTTTTATTTTCCACATCATAGTGGAAGGAGTATTGTGATCGCGAAAAGTTTGTAATACGAGACCTGGCTCTAGCGTACAGAAATACCAACTTTGACATTCTAGAGTCCACACTAACTGCCGATCTTTCAATCCTGGGATCATACTTCAGCCGGTGGAAGCTAAAGCCAAGTATGAGCAAAACAATAACGTCGTGTTTTCACCTTAACAATAAAATAGCAAAAAGAGAACTAAAGATTTGCTTCTATAACCGCACACCCAAATACCTAGGTGTCGCACTGGTTAGGATCATCATCATCATAGTCACAGTGTCTTAACAGACATGTTGTGAACTCGTAAAGTGCATTAAGTCGGAGTTAGAGTATTGCCGACTCGAATATTATCAATAGTTTTGAGAATCGCAGCTCGCCATCGTTCGCGATTTACTGTCAGTTCAGTGGCGCTCTTGAACCCTGAACTACAAGTTTCTCCATATTATCGCTTCTGTGGATATGTCCGAAGAATGTAAGCATTCTCGTCGACACAATGGAGGATAGTCTCTTTGAATTACCGAGCCCATCCAGTATGGAGACATTAGTTCGATGGGCGGTATAAGGAATTCTCAGCATTCTTCTCCACGTCCACATTTCAAAAGTATCTATGCGAGCTCGATCTGCCTTTTTAACAGTCCAAGTTTCCGAGGCATACAAAAATATGGAGAACACAAGAGACTGAACCAGTGACATTTTGGTAGCTTTAGTGATGTTATGGTCACGCCATATTTTAGTAAGCTTTGTCATGCCCACACGTGCCTGTTGAATGCGCCGTCGAATCTCATTCTCACAGCTACCTGAATTGTCGAGGTACACAAAACTTTGAACTACCTCACAACGGCCTATTGACTTTATTTCTCGATGACTGTCATGCTCTCTATCTACGATCATAACCGTGGTCTTGTTGTAGTTAATACCAAGACCATATGCTGTACTGTGTTGTTCTAAAACGTTCAATAGATCTACTAGTTCTTCCTGAGAAGCAGCAATAAGGGTTGTATCGTCAGCAAATCTTAAGTTAGATATTTTGCTTCCGCCAATAGTTATACCGCCATTCCAGTTGTCCAATACCTGTCTCATCACAAATTCAGAGTAAATGTTAAATAACATCGGAGATAATACACATCCCTGGCGAACTCCTTTTCTGGTTGCTGTTTGACCAGACAGGTTACCATCAGTTCTTACACGAGCTGCGCTAGACTCATAGAGTTGCTGTATGAGAAATACTAAGTGGTAAGGGACTCCCATAGAGATAAGGTTTTCCCACAGTTTAGGCCGCTTTACGTTATCAAACGCCCTAGAATAGTCCACAAAGCAGATAAAAACGGGAAAATAATGCTCTCTGGCTTTTCCAATAATCTGTCTTAAGATCTGTTCACGCGTACCGCGTCCTTATAGGGTAGGATACTACTGTTTAAAAATATATTCAGTCCATCGCAGCCAAAGTAGCACAAATAACATCCTGCAAAAATTATGTGGAACGTCTTGGGGCGCCTCCGCTTCTACGTTCCGTACCTCGACCTCGTGTTTCTCTGCGGCTGAATTTTATTTATTTATTTATTGATACATCCTACATACACACAAAGGTATTTACATGTAAGAGTGCCTACAAAACTACAGCTATAATAATTAAAAACGACACAAGCAATAAAACCTACAGACAAAAAAAAATTTCACAATATAAAAACAATACTTGGGCGGGATGTAGAGCCAAGCTAAACTTATGGCATGAAAAAAGATCTAACCAAACTTATCACAAGCAAAAAAGTCTATATTATACATTTCAACAACTTTATTACATTCTAGTTGCATATTATCAAATGGAGAGTTGTATACATGTCTACACGAAAAAACCTTGTTTCTTTGTAATCTTAGATTAATCTTTGGTACATGAAAAAATACATAGTTTATCAATAAGGATGATTTATATTTAAGATTATTAACAATATTAAAAATAAATAAGACTGACTGCAAACATCTTCTAAGATACAGTGTTTGAAATTTGAAAAGAATCAGCATACTCTTATATATACTCTTATATGACACTAGAAATGGATATACATTATAACTTCTTATATAAAGGTATCTCAAAAATCTTTTCTGAACTTTTTCTATGAGGTTGATGTTAACTTCAGTTTGAGGTGACCACATAACAGCAGCAGTGTGGCTAAACAGCTCACATACTAGACTGATAGTCGTCCAGTTAAACACTTTATGAGAACTATGACGGGATGCATCAAATCGACCCCCAACTTACTGGCTACCAGCACTCAGCCAAATAGCTCCACTACCCATCCATCGATAAAATGCCCTTCTGAAAGTTTATAACAAATCCCTCACTGCCAATCCACCACGATATACCTGATCTCTCCTTGCGCAGATTACGGTCCAGAAAACCACCAATTACAATAGCTGTCCAACTTCAGTCTGATGGTTTTAACCCTGTAGTTCAATGGGCAGAAAGTTGGACGACCCAAATACCAGAAGTGAACAGTAACCTAACTGACGGACAGGAGAGGGAGTAGTTGGTACCAGTCCAAGAGTTGAAATTTCAGTAACCTTGGGACGTATACCACAGTCTTCCAAGCAGAAATGATAGCCATAGAACTGGGAGTCACGAAACGAATCAAAAGGTCCCTGGCAAACAAATCTATAAAAATCTTTTCAGGCAGCCAGGCTGCACTGAAAGCACTGAGCTCCAATCGGGTTGATTCAAGACTCGTATCGAACTGCATGCACCTCCTCAACGAACTCGGAACAGGAAACAAAGTAAGCGTGATATGTGTTCCGGGTGACAGCTGAGTAGAAGACAATGCATTGGCCGACGCGCTCGCAAGAGGAGGACCTGAATCTGTGTTCATAGAACCATTTGCAGGCATTTTAAAAAGCATCGCTAAAAAAACCATCTCAGATTGGGCAGAGAGGAAAGCACTCCTGCACTGGCGAGATACACCAGGGTTACAGCACTCGAAGGCGTTCATAAAATAACCCTCTAGTCAGCCCCCCGAAGATCATAGAATGGAACAAGAACGATCTCCGCATTCTTGTTGGTCTGTTGACGGGACATTGTCGTCTGAAGAACCACATGCAGAAGTTGGGTCTTGAACAAACAACAGACTGTCGCTTCTGCTACGTGGAGGACGAAACAGCGGAGTATATTCTGTGCTCCTGTCCAGTACTGGAAAGAGCTAGGTTCCAGACATTTGGATTTGCCCAACCGGAACCTTATGACTTCAAGGAAGTTTCACCCTTCACGATCATCGCCTCCGTTAAGAGGTGCGGACTGTACAGTGAACTCTAACAGGTGTGAGCCACAATTTAAATTGCAGTGGAATGAGGCATAGTTGCCCAATTCACTTTCAACCTAACCCAACCCAACTGTTGGTCAAGAACCCCTTGGTTTTGAGCTCCATCGAAAGGAATGGTCAACCCTAAACAGAATTCGCACGTCACATGGGGTGTACGCTGATTCGTTGTTTAAATGGAACAACCGCGAATCTCCACGATGTGACCGTGGAGCGGAACTTTAAACTGTCAGGCATGGACGTGGCCTTAGACAGCAAGGACTTCCTTCAAGCCAAACCATCAGCCGTAAAATGAATTTCCAAGCTCGATATTAACCTATAGCCTAATTACTATTTAGATCGCAAAAAAACTGTTTTACTTTTTTATGACTTTTGACTATAATCATACGCTAAATAAATAAATCTAATGCGAGGTAATACGTTTGTTGTCACTATTTTCCGACAACCTATCCAGATGTCTGCCATATATTGTAGGTTTGTGGTGGTGTGGTCAAAAACGGGGGATGCACACATCTCGCAATATTATTGTAACTTCGGGAGGACCACAGGGGTCTCCTTTAGGACCTTTGTTGTTGTGACATATTCCTTAACGATCTAACTAGTGGAGTGGATACTGTAAGTCTTATGTTGTAGATAATGTGAAGATTTTTAGAGTTGTAGAGAACATGTCTGATGCCAAATTGTTACAAAAGGCCTTAGATTCCCTTTCACATTGGTGCGATGTTAATGTTCTATTTTTAAATGCTTCAAAATGTTTAAAAATAACATTACCTTACAAGATGCTAATATACAATTAATGATGGAGTGTTACAAAATGCCGATCAGATCAAGGACAAATCGTGCCTTTGGTATATATCAAAATGAACAGCAAATCAGTACTAGTTTTTGATGTTCGTACTGTGCTGACTAATCAATTATTAAAAAAGTTTATCTGGTGTCTCGCGGCTTAAATACTTGAACAAATATTGTCTTATTATGTTACACCACTTTTATGGAGCTGACTCGTAGATTTCATGAAGACCCATTCAAAAGTTTAAAAAAATATAAGTTTTGAATATTTTCTCCATTTTCGTAATATCTCACTACTCAGTCGCGTTCAATTGTCATAAATAAATTTTTTTTGGTGACCCGAGCCTCTCTGACGTGCATTTTTTTCCTACCGAGGAATTCTGTATTGCAGTGCACATTACGAACCAAAAAATAAAGGATATTATGAGAAATTTACATTGATCTGCTCTTAAGTAGGCCTTCATTTATGAAAAGAACGTCATGAGCATTTGTTTCCTTGGAAAAAAAAACCAAATATTCGATTTCTCCTTCTGTGTCCCAAACTCTATTTGGGATTGCTATTGGAACAATATCGAGTGTCTCTTAATAGCTTCTGGAGCTTTGAACAACCTACCAGTATACAGTGGACGTTTCAAGCTCGTATGAACAAACTCTACCTCTATTTTTTTGTTATACTGTTTTTTTTAAATAATGATTGCCTAATGCTTGCGTTAAAGCAGATATTCTAACAGCAACGTAAAAACGCTACTAGGTACATTCAACTGATAGCGACATTGCGTGTCCCTGATATGTCTTACGCCTACATGACTCATGAATACCATTACATGAATAATTAAACATTTTGTTAACTATTGATTCCCAAATGGAGGAGCGACTGATTTGAATAAATTAATGATCAAAAGAGTCTAACATATCCGAATACACAGTACAGCAGCTATAGGCGATAAAAAACGTTTGCACCGTTCCTACTTGACACAAATTAGGTTCTGTTCTTTAGGATGGTAATTTTATGTGAGTCAATTGCGTGTGAGACGCACAGAATCTACCCTGATTACGTGACAAAACTCTTCACGGTCTGGAAACACATTGCGCAATGCCAACTTTAGAAAGTTACACTAAACTATAGTGGAAGCAAATTTTTATCTCTCTATACATTGGAAAAGCCAGTGACGTCATGCAATTGATGACGTACCGGCGCAGAAAATATGGCAGATGACTTTGCTTATAGGTAGATAGTGGGGAAAGAATGGTTTTATCAATCCGAATTGGAATACGACGATCAAAAAAATAGAATAGCACATTTCTATTGACATTGTAACATATTGAAAAAGATGTACATAGAACGTTGATCAATGGAAGTCTCGATAAAAGTGGTGTTTTAAGTTCTTCACTGCTGACAATGTTTTGCAAACTCAACTCTATGATTTGAAGTTCCACCATCCACCCTTCCTCTCATATTTAACCACAAATGTTGCATGGATAACAATTTTAAATTTTTAAGGTAAACTCGAAGATATGAGAATTTGAAATTTTTTGATTTTTGTTACTTGATGCTGAAACTCAAACAAACGGCCGGATTTATAATTAGCGCCCTCAAATTATACATAAAACGAGTTTTTGTACTGCTAGGAAGCCAGATAACAATTTTAGATGTTTAGGGTGAACTTGAAGATCTGAGGATCTGAAAATTTTTGATGTTAGTTACCTGAGACTGAAACTCAAACAATAGCCGAATTTGTAATTAGCGCCCTCAAACTATACACAAAATGAGTTTTCGTACTGCTAGGAAGCCAGATAACAATTTTAGATGTTTAGGCTGAACTTGAAGATCTGAGGATCTGAAAATTTTTGATGTCCGTTACCTGAGGCTGAGACTCAAAACAACGGTCGAATTTGTAATTAGCGCCCTCAAACTATATATAAAACGAATTTTTGTCTTGATAGGAATACAGATAACAATTTTAGATTTTTAGGGTGATCTTGAAAATCTGAGTGTGTGAAAATTTTTGATCTTCGTTACCTAAGGCTAAAACTCAAAACAGCGGTCGGATTTGTAATTTGCACCCTCAAACTATATATGAAAGGAGTTTTAGTCCTGATAGGAAGCCAGATAACAATTTTAGATTTTTTGGGTGAACTTGAAGATCTGAGAATCTGAAAATTTTTGATGTTCGTTACCTAAGGCTGAAACTCAAAACAGCAATCGGATTTGTAATACGCGCCACCAAACTATATATGAAACGAGTTTTCGTCTTGATAGGAAGCCAAATAACAGTTTTAGATTTTTAGGGTGAACTAGATCTGATCATTTTAAAATTTTTTGATATTCGTACCTGAGGCTCAAACTCAAACAATAGCCCGATTTGTAATTAGCGCCCTCAAACTATACACAAAACGAGTTTTTATACTGCTAGGAAGCCAGATAACAATTTTAGATTTTTAGGGTGACCTTGAAGATCTGATTGTGTGAACATTTTTGATTTTTGTTACCTGACAATGAAACACAAAAAACGGTCGGATTTATAATTAGCACCCTCAAACTATATATGAAACGAGTTTGCGCCGTGATGGGAAGCCAGATGACAGTTTTAGAATTTTAGGGTGAACTTGTAGATTTGAGCGTGTGAAAATTTTTGATTTTCGTCACCTGATGCTGAAACTCTAAAAACGACCGAATTTGTAATTAACGCCCTCAAACTATACATAAAACGAGTTTTCGTCCTGATAGGAAGCCAGATAAGAATTTTACATTTTTAGAGTGGACTTGCAGATCTGAATATCTGAAAATTTTTGATGTTCGTTACCTGAGGCTGAAACTCAAAACAACGACCGGATTTGTAATTAGCGCCCTCAAATAATGCATGAAACGCGACTTGAAAACAATTTTAGATTCTAGAAAATGAAAAACTAATGAATGATTTCTTTGAATATTTTAAATGATTTTACCCATAGTCAATAAGATAATGAGGATAGATAATGCATTCAAGGTTTTACCCGAACACAACAATTAAAGCCGTCAAATAACAAAAAATGTGTTTATTTTTAATGGTCCAAAACGTAATTCTTGTCTAACAGTAGTTAGCACTACAGTAAATAAAGTTAACGAGAATTTTGGTTATTTTAAGTTTTCCAGAAACTCTCTGTTAACGATTAATGTGCGGTAAATTTAAAATCTTTAATCTTTATTTTCTTTCACAGGCATTATTCTTCCTTTGCGGACTGTTGACCGGCTGCTATTGCTGTTGCTGTCTATGTTGCTGCTGTAATTGCTGTTGCGGAAAATGCAAACCAAGGCCACCAGAGGACACTGGCGACTACCACACGTTGAACGTAAGTTTTCTGTTCGGCACTCGCACGTTGCACAGTGGTTACACGTGCCGCTTACAAGCAATAAATGCATGCTTGGGAAAAACGTTTCAAAGTCGAACGAAATGACACGTGCAGATGCTCTCAGAGTTACCGTAATGTAAGATATAAGTTGTGTTCTAGCATCAGATTTCGGTTTTAAATAGTTTGAGTGTGCGCAATGACGAAATCATGTTCATGCAAGATAAATTCCAGTTTGGGACTATTCTTTGTGCGTTCGAGTAACAGCGGTTTGTAGTTTGAGGACTAGTTTTTGACGGCAAACACAGTGCACAGGATTTCGGGAGGATTGGGAGTTAAGGACATACACAGATTGCAAATTTATCTTCTGCGTTTCAATATTGAGTAACTTTTCTTGTTATGGGGCAAAGTGAACATCTAGAATAAAGTAGGTTTAATTATTATTTTATATTATATCTCATCATCCGATTGAATAATAGGGCTCGATTGTATATTTCTAAACCACACACTGAAATGACATCAAGAATTTCCAGTACTATTCTCTGTCCAGCGAAGAAAAAGAGTGATCACGCGCAAGATGAGTGAATTCTTGTCGCCTGGCCGTAGGCAAGTTTACACCACAGCAGACCGCCTGTTGAAACGAACACGATGTGGATGGCGTTGTGCCACAAGGAATTTTGGTTATAATCGGTTATTTGATACCAAAACGTGGACCTTCCATTCTACATTGAGCATAAATGTCCTAAACCACGGTTCACATTTTGGCGACATCTGTGGGCAAGTTCCTATTCCATATTGTCAAACCAATAATCGAATGCAGAAATTCATTAATATCCATCCAGCGGAGAAACGGGAAAACCGGTTAACAAAGAGTTGTGTGGCTTGGTCAGACGCAAGCTACACCACTTGGAAATGCTCATGCCTAAGCGCACGCCTGGCACCGACAAATTTGGTCACAGGCCACCTTTCCTGAAGAATCAAATACTCAGCTGTTTATCGACGCCTCCTCATAATATGGCCGCGGTCGTATTGTGCTCTAAGCAGGTTTGCCAAATATCGAAAACACATGAACATGAACATCACATTTTTTTTGTGCCCTGTTCCTCCGCTGGATAGATATAGCAGTATTATAATCCACAAATCTGTGAGATATACACCATTATTGAAAAACTATAAGTCGTTCATGTAGATTGCTAGATGAAATATGTATCAAAACTGTACAAGGTTAGGTTGAACCTACTCCTTGAAGGTATATTCGTCGGCAGACCAGTTAGGGGTATTTTCAATATTCGATCAGAATATGAAGCTACGATGAGTACGCAAAAGCAAGTTGGGTCCTGCTCACGTAAATATGATGACAATACAAATAAACATCTTTCGTTTGAAAGTATCTCCAAAGTCAAGATTTTCAAAACATCTTGGAAGAAGTGGTCGTGATTCAGATTCAAAGATTGAGGAAAAACAACTTTGTTAAAATCGGCGTACTTCAGCTTGTTTGGGAGATAGGTGGTCCATTCCTGCTAATAAATAATTTTTTCCTAATTTTATTTGAATATAAAAAATTATAATAAGAGTGTTAACTACTACAATCCAGAAGGCAGCTTAATGCAAAACTAATTTTCTCAAAACAACAGATCGGTGGCTGACATCACTATTGTATAACACCGTCCATTTGTCGTTCCTAGAAAGACTGTTACCGTCGCGTCGATGGTTACCGTGTAAACAGGTCTCCCAAATATCGAGAGCACGTGAACACCATGAGTTTTTTGCGCTTTTTTTCTTCGGTGGACCGAGTATAGCTCAGATTCAGATTGGATAAATGACATTGATTAAACAGACGATGAAGGGAATATACTACGCCATTGTCATGAACGCTTATATTTTTGATTTTTCTTTCTACCAATTTCTTTTCCTGTTACGAAAATCCAACAGTAGGTTAGGTTTAGGTAAAAGTAACAGCACAAAACGGAGATTCGAGGCAAAAATAAAAAATGCTAACCAAAAAACATGCTGTCAATTATGGCTTCACATATACCCTGTTACCCGATACTTTAAACTGTCAGACGTGTCAACAGAGAACAGCTGTTCGGCTAGTGATAACTAAAAATACTCCAGATTGAGTCTTGACGTATCAATTTTAAGACTTG
The DNA here is from genome assembly GCA_951848785.1 of Callosobruchus maculatus. Classification (NCBI taxonomy): domain Eukaryota; kingdom Metazoa; phylum Arthropoda; class Insecta; order Coleoptera; family Chrysomelidae; genus Callosobruchus; species Callosobruchus maculatus. The sequence goes on from CATOUR010000083.1 coordinate 7,410,006, forward strand.
AAGGCATACAGGGCAGTACTGAGTGCAGGTAGTTAATGACAAGTAATTGTCGCTTGGTGACGTTTTCGTCTATGCTCTGAGGTCAATGCTTATTTTACATTTTCTCGGAAAATCCTTTCAGTATATCAGTATGGCTGGTATGGTCTGAATGATGATGATTACGCTTTAAACGAGGTAAGAATGAAGATAAAAGCATTTTGAGCTTAACCATACGCAAGCAACATTTCTTTTTACAGCAATGGAAGAGAAATATAACGTTGAAAGGCAACGCAATGGCTATACACATAGTAAAAAATGTGTGGAGCTATCTCAGAAAGTTGACACAGGATCGATTTTCTGAATTAGAACTGAACATTACTGAGGTACCAAATAATTGGTAGTTTAATTAGAAACATTTTTATGAAAATGTATAAGCATTTTATTATAAAAATCAATAAAATAATCTATTTCTTTTAACCTACCATATTTGCTGCGAATTTCTGGATATTGAAACAATTCCTTGTTTACAAAAAATTGCCATTCCTTTTTGGCAGTAAGAATATTACTAATACTGTCCTGATCACAGGATTGCCAATCAACACCACCAGTAAAAAATTAAATTTGAGATACACTTCTTCGTCAGCTGATACCAATCAAATAGACGTCAAGCCAGTTTAAAGTATCCGGTAACAGAGTATTGGCGATTCCAATTACCGATGAGGGCGCTCGCGTTTATAAACAAACATGGAGGATAGCAGGTATCCTGCACGCTGTGAAACGCTTTTGGAGGAAATGCGTGGCAATGAATGCTTTCATCATAGCCTTTTTTGGAGTGGCAACCATAAACACTACAGTTTGTATTAAACTTGCTAGCCTTTCTTGATTTGAAGCCTGATTTAGATGCCATATTCTTGACAATAGCTTATGAAGAAGGTCCGAAGAAATATTCTAACACACTATATACCAATTAACAAAACATAAACTCGAAAAGACGACTGAACGAAGAAACATAAACGGCATATAAACGGTTAATGGCATGTTAATTGTGTGTCGTCCGAAATTCGAGTACCTGCTTTGTCAGTGTAGATTTTTGCCGCTAGGGGTCTCATCGATTTTTGGAATTGCCAATACAAATACGGTGTTATAACGTATGTTGCAAAAGTTTTGAGAAGTTTTTCAAAAAAATTAAAAAAATATCTCACAATAATATATTTGAACTGTAACAAGAACTACAAAAAATGACAATATTTCTCAATATAAAAATGATATTAAAGTACCGCCGTTGGGCCATGATCTTCCACGGCTCGCAGTTTCCTCTTAATGTTCCTCATTAGGTTTTGGACAGATCCTAAATCAATTTCTCTGATCTTTAACATTATTCTTCTCCTTAGCTGCTGTTCGTTTTAAGCTTCCCAGCCATTGTTATAAACTTTGGCACTCAGTTGAGCCCAAAAAGTTTCGATAGATCTTGCTTGAGGAAGATTGGGAGGGTTGTCGTTTCGTGGTACAAAAGATATTCCGTGTTGTTCTAGCCAGTTTCTCGTACGCAAAGCATAATGACTTGAAGCCAGATCTGGCCAAAACATTATATTCTTATTACCGTGGTGGGTATTAATAAAATCGAGTAGTGTAGGCAAACATCTTTGAGTATAAACTTCTGCGGTAACCGCTTCGGCCCTAACTCGTCCAACGCACATCTGGTGAAATTGTCTGATATAGCGCACCACACTAACACTTCGTTTTCAAACTTTCTTTTCGTTTAAATTATACATTATCTGGACAGACTTCAAAGTCTCTTGTATAAAAACCATCATTACCTTTGATTTCTGAGTTCGAAAATGTGAAATACTTTTCATCGTCAAGAATAATTTTTATTTTGCCAGCAAAATGAGTACGACGTAAATTGCGACAGCATTGAGGAATGCTTTCTAATTGATTTGTGGAATACTTTGGACATTTTCTTCTTTTTCGGAATTTCAAGTTATTTCTCTTCATTTCTCTACAGATTGTGCGTGCATTGACGTGAAAAATGCGTCCAACTTTTCGTATTCAAGTTCCAACTCGATGTTCACTTCTGTTGACCATTCTTTGAACTGTAGCAGCATTCAACGCTCTTGGACGTCCACTTTTTGATAAATTTATACAAAGAATACCTTCTTCGCATTCATAGATCGCTCGATAAATTGTGACAACAGAAATATTTTGATCTTGATATAGGCGAACTATTTCTTTTTTTTCAAGTCGTCCAACTAGACTGTAAATACTCCTCAGAATATCTAATTTGTACGACATTTTGACAACTTATATCATAACCAAAATGGTTCTATTGTTACGTTTAGATGTTGACCGGTTACCATGGTAACGATTTCTGAATTGTTTCCAACGGTGAAATTACCTCCCGAGTTTTGAAAAAAAATCTCAAAACTTTTGCAACATACGTTAACAACGGATAATTCCAAATCGTTTGAAAGGACTAGTAGCGGCAAACATATATTTCATGACTTTTGGGACACCCTGTATATGTTCCGCTGTGTTATTTTGCTTTGAAGTCCATCAACAGTGTCAAGGAGACAAGTTCCGGCTCCATAACGTTACATTTTTTCAGTTGTTCCCACTGTTCTGGTTGAGAGTTTGCACATTTGTTGTTCGCAATTTTGTCGATTTTCCTATTTCTATCGCAAAAATTATGGGATCAAGATTTAGGGCGGTTTCGCCGATTCCTGATATGTGTCAGATAGCCTATCTGTCAGATAACGCCATATAAATTGCATGGGCCTATCTGCCAGATAGGCTATCTGACAATTATCAGGGACTGGTGAAACCGGCCCCTAGAAGCATTAGTTTGCCTTTTGGGCTGTAATGTCAATAAGATATTAATTTTGATTACAAATATATTTCCGTCGATAGTAATAATAATAATTATGGTAACTCTGAGAGAACCTACATATTCTAGATGCAGATGCACACTCATTGGGCTTATATCATGGCTTATTCCTAACGTGATTGTAGCTTTAGGCGGCTTCATTTCATTGCTTTAATTAGGTGGTTGTAACTGCATTAGATCACATTATTTGTAAAATAACGGTTTTTCTATAGATTTTGACCTTAGTTCACAAATATGCACAATATATTTTCAATTCTAAGAGTGTGAATACCATGATATTTTACGACCTTTTGTGATAAATTTCACTTAGTTTTATTTTTCTTCGTCATTGTAGTTTTATTTTTGGAAATATTTTGTAGCAATTTTAGCTTATTCTTACAAAAAGGCAAAACAGATCAAATCTGTGAATATTCAGTAGCTTAAGAGCGTTGTAATTATCCGAATTTTGTTATTTTTTTAATGTTTGCATTTGAAAAAGTACACTTGAAGGCAGTATCGCATTTTCTTGTGATTTTTCTATTGTACGTGTGCCATAACCTCAAAATATAAAGCGACGTTATAATAGTTTTGATTTTTAGCATCTATAATATTTTTTTGACTTTTTTCTTTTTAAATAATTATAATATTGCATGTACTCTCAAGCTACATTTGTCAGAATCAAATACAATCATCGCTTTTAAACATTTACATTGACGCAGTAGCTTGTTGTATGCAGTGTATGCTGTGTATGCTCTGTTGCACTTTACTCGAAATTTTGCGCTCGTTATCAATCTGCAACGGCAGGTAAGTTATAGTTCCTGAATTGAAAGTGAGATTTTTGAGTGACCTATCAGACGAAATGTGACATGCTTGGGTGGTGGCAGGTACAGTATTTCTATGAAAATTGATAACAGGTATCTGAAATCCGAATATAACAAAGCGTGGTTCATAAAGCTAAACCAGTTAAAATAATTTTAATTTTGTTAATTGAATTGTCTTCGTTACGCTTTCAGTCAAATAAAAATACTAACGTGTAATGTGTTGTACATTTATTTTAAAGCCATTTTCTAAGTATCAAATTGTCCAAGACGTCTTTGCAGCTAAGATCCAGCATGAAAAACATTATATTAGCCTATAAACTTAGCGTTTTGGTTGCAGAAGACGAATTCGAAAAAACACAATTTTGAAGAGAATTTAGCTTTAATTTTAAATAGAAGATGTCGATAAATAAGGTAATTATCATCATAGTCACAATGTCTTAACAGACAATACAGACATGTTATGAACTCGTAAAATGCATTTACTCATTTTACGAGTTTCTCTTGGGATATCTTTAAAATCTTTAATGCAGTAGTTTCCCATTTGCCTCCTGCATTGTCATGCCGTTGACCAAATGGTATCTACTGGTTCATCCGCCTTTAGGGGCAATTTCTCACTCCAAGGACAAGAAGCTGTCCTGACTCTTCTCAACTCGTCCACCCAAAGCTGTTGGTAGAGAAGAGCTTACTGTTTATACCGACAGTAGTTCGGTTCCTTTTAGTCCCCTTTTACATCACGCAAGATATGCCCCCCACGGGCAAATAAGGTAATATATCCTTACAAATCTAATTCAAAATTGAGCAGCTTAAAAAATGTTACTGATCTTGGTAAGGTAATCATAACTAGAATTTTAACTGAACATGCCTGAATTATTATCAAACTTTTGCCCAGGTTTCAATATTCTATTATGTTTATTGCATAATGTCAGCTTTACCATTGTTACTCAGAAGTTTTACCTTTACCCCCTTGATATAAATAATATAAATTATAATCATTTATTCTACTTTTTCCGATCTAAAATGCTCGGACTATTTTTCACGTTGAATTGGATGAATGCATCCTCTTAATTTAGGTTACGCGGTTATTCATTATCGTTTTCTAATTTTTATTTTTTTTGTAGAAGTTTAGCATTGAAATTCGTCATGCTTTTATATTTTCGAACTATGATACATCGCCTAAGTTTTAGCAAGATGTCTCCTACAGTATATGCATAATCTTAAATGGTCTTTCGTTAAAAAATAATTGAGTTGAAAATGGAATTTCAGATGCCTGTAATCTGAAAGCACATCTCAGTTTCTTACTACTTCCACTTTTTACTTTTCTGTTTTGGACTTGCGCTTTTCACTTAGAGAAACAGCTTTTGATCGGAATTTTCAGTTGTATGATTTTAGATGTGGAAAGACTTATTACGTTACGCATTCTGTGTATATACATACATCACGTGGTGTATATTACTAATGTGTATGTATGTTCAAACAACATCTGTGTTACTAACACTCGTTACATAGTTAGTTCAATGTAGCATGTACTATTTTGTTTATACAGTTTTTCGTCGCGCTGTGGGTGTAACATGTTTTTATTAATAATACCCAATTTATGATTTTATGAGTCACTGTATTACTCATGATGTAGATGACACTATCGTGTTTCTTATCAGTTTGTAGTTCAACTAAACTTCTTATTGTTTATCATGATTCGTAAAAAGTAGCACACACAAAGTACTCACCAAACGGTAGAACGATTAGAACAATAATTATATTTGTCAAAATTTCGCAAACTCATTGCCCAAAGCGGATGAAAATTGGTTTTATATTTCGGGCATTCAACATTCCTACGAAACATTATGTGAATATTATCAAAGTCCAAAGACTTTTGACATTTTCGTTTTAAATTCTAGTTTTCATTAAAAATTTATTTTTATAGTGATTTTTTTTAAAGTTGCGTACAAGTAATTATTTTTTATGTTTATTTGTAACAAACTGATAACGATTGACTTGTTATTAGATATCCTGGCTAGAAAAATAAAACAACGGAGAATAGTTGATGTTATCCAAAAATTCTGTGAGATAAAAATTGAAGATATAGTGGGACAATATTTTGTCTTTTTATTTTAAATAAGGCGAATAAGAAATAAATATTGTTTTACAAGGTGTTAATTAAGTATGTTAACAAACTTTAACCATGAATAGTACTCCGAAAAATAGAAAGAAAATGTCGTATGAACATGTGTCCGGAAATGCTTCCTAAGGGAGCTACGCTCCTTTGCATGGGGCACCCTGAAGACGGTTTTCCCTCGACATTCACGAAACCATTCATAACAAAATTACGAAATTAGGTACGATGGGTAAACTTTTGACGCTGAATCTGATTCTGAATTCAGAATTTCATAATTTTATTCAGAGGCGTATCCTACGGGAGGAGTTAAGGGTAAAAATAACCCCATTTTCTAAATGGCAATTTTTTTGACATTTTGATTTGATTTTAGAATATAGTATTTCAGAGATTTCTACGTAAAAATGGTCTCTTGGTATTGTAAATAAATAAATGTTCATCTATTTAGTAAGTGTGCTGTGAAAAACAATTGCAATAATTGATAAACAACTTGAGAACTGTTTAAAGTAACATTATTTAATAAGAGTTTGAACAAATAAGAAATAAAATACTAAGACATATAGAGAATGTTTTCTTAAAGTAAGTGTTGGAAGTGACCGCCACCAGCTTCAATACAACGGTTCAGTCGCCTTATCATTGAATGACGGACTATATGTGGTGTGCTTTTGATTATCAAGCATGAACCAACTATTCTATTCTGAGGTCTTCTTCATTTTGAACAGGGGTCTTGTACACTAATGACTTAAGGTATCCCCATAAGAAGTAATCCAAAGGATTGATATCTGGCGATCGGGGAGGCCAAAACTGTGAACCACCGCTACCTATCCAACGGTTAGGATAATTTTCATTCAAAACTTGACGCGCAACTAGACTAAAATGTGCTGGAGCACCGTCGTGCATGTACCACATACGACACCGTTCTCTAAGTGGAACTTCTTCTAATAATTCAGGTAGACCATGTACTAAAAACCGCTGGTATTGTTCCCCAGTAAGCCTATGAGGCAGAAAATATGGACCAATGAAGTGGTTTCCTATAATGCCAGCCCAAATATTGAAAAAAACTGTTCTTAGAAATGATGTTCTATGAAGGCGTGTGGGTTATCCTCAGACCATACGTGATTGTTATGAAAATTGATAATAGCATTCCGGGAAAAACAAGCCTCGTCAGTAAACAATACCTGACTTAAGAAATTCGGATTCCTTAAAATTTGATTTCTTAACCAATTGCAGAAGTCTACTCGTAGTGGTAAATCCCTCGGTATTAGAGCTTGCACCCGTTGCATGTGATATGGATATAGCTGCTGATCTCTTAAAATTTGCCATACCGTTACATGGGTAATATTTAATTCATGGGCTATTTTCCGCGTACTAGTTTCAGGATTTCTCTCAATTTCGTTTAGAGCTGCTTCCTCCATCTGAACGGTTCGTACTATTGCAGGTCTTCCTATGACAACTGTAGACCTGTTGAAACTACCTGTTTGGGAAAGCCGGGCGTGGATTGGTATAAATGCTCTTACAGCAGGCACTGCGCGTTGGGGATATCGTTCATGATAGATACGTCTCGCAGCATGAGCGTTTCCCTGAGCCATTCCATAACAGAAATGCGTATCTGTCATTTCTCCGTTAGTAAATTGGACCATTTTAAGCGGAATATCAGTACACTTCTACTTGACATCAAACTCTAAACTTAATAAACTGACAGTTCTCAAGTTTTTTTTTCAATTATTGCAATTGTTTTTCACAGCACACTCACTGAAGAGATGAACATTTATTTATTTACAAAAGCCTGCATCGATTCAATAATTTGCATTTTTCTCGAAAACGGTTAGCCCTATCGCGATGTACCAAGAGACTATTTTAACGTAGAAATCTCTGAAATACCATATTCTAAAATCAAAATGTCAAAAAAATTACCATTTAGAAAATGGGGTTATTTTTACCCTCAACTCCTCCCGTATGATACGCCTCTGATTAAAATTATGAAATTCTGAATTCAGGATCAGATTCAGCTTCAAAAGTTTACCCATCGTACCTAATTTCGTAATTTTGAATGAATGGTTTCGAGAATATCGAGGGAAAACCGTCTTCAGGGTGCCCCATGCAAAGGAGCGTAGCTCCCTTAGGAAGCATTCCCGGACCCATGTTCATATGCATTTTCTTTCTATTTTTCGGAGTACTATTCGTGGTTAAAGTTTGTTAACATACTTAATTAACACCCTGTATATTAGCCTCAGTTATGTCTAGTGGAAATGTTTAAAGACATTTAAGAATTTGTCATAAATAAAGGTAAAAAATGACTTAACTGCTACTTTTTGATGCAAAAAAATCACGGTAAATTTATGTTAAATGACAAAACCAGTTCACCTTTATTTTTACATAATGTTATTTCTATGTTGGCTGGCTGTCTATGTCTCTATGTGTATGGTATAAACCTATTGTTGTTTTGGATCTGTAACCCAACAAGACGTTATTTTGAAAAGTCTGGAGTTTCTGTTAATATTTTTATTCAAGTTGATGTTTCATTATTTGCTTTAGCTGTTTTTTTAAGAATTGTATGCAATCTAGTAACAATCAATGGAGCTCCATATCCCACTAGGCTATGAACTCTTAGTTATTTGGCCCATAAATAATCCACCTGGTTGCATTAAAATACGGTTATTGAAGTTTATCGTTTATAAAATGTGATTATCTACGGTCAAACCAATTATCAACGAGTTCAGATGAATAGAAATAATATTATTCAAACAATTTTCATCCAAACTTGATAAACAGTGCTTGCATAGGTCTGCTTTTGTCGACTAAACGATGTCGGCTATATTTAACCGCGGAATCTTGTATATTATCTCACGTTTGAATCTGCAGCTGACAACCGACCTTTTAGAAGAAAATGCTGTTGCGGTTCTAATCAGCAAAGCTTTCTTAACTATAAGTTAGATAAGAAAATATGTTTCATCTATGTTAGCTCATTTCTAACGGATCAGAGAATAATTGATATCACTAGAATACCCAGAATGCTATCTCTCTTGCCAGCAATGGTTTGTATCTGATTAAAAAATAGTTATGGAGCCAAAAATAATTATTCTGTTTTTTTTTCTTTCTTTCTTGATTATATCTTTTTTTTAACCCTTCATAGATCTCCAAATATGAGCTTTTTCGTATTGTGATACTTATGTGACTTTTTTTTTGAAGTAAAATATCAAGAGTTTAGTTCAAACGAATGAAAAATCTACCGTGACTTTTTGTACGTTGGCAAGTTCATTAACGATATGTCACACGTGTTACACGAACAAAAGATAAGACTATTCAAAGCAATCATTAACAGATCTATTACAGCAGGAGCCTCATTTGTGGTTCGTTAGTTAACATAACGATAGTGCACATGAATTCCTGTAACGCAAACATTTATATTTAATATGTTTAGTATCTTCGTTATTTTTAGTGTGGGAACTTTTATTGTAAAATTAAGTATTTTAGCTAACAATGAATGTCTGCACTTTCCATGAAGTTTTGAATTTTTTGCGTACGAATTACAACCTTATTCAAAAGAAGGTTTGAGTGGGATAGTACGTTTTTTATGTGTGTAATCTTTCATGTTCTTAAATCACGAGTCTTGCAGTCAGCACCCTCAAATTATTTAAAACACGAGGTTTCATCTTAATAGAAATCCAAATGAAATATTTTCATTTTTTTAGGTATAATTGAGGATCTGAAAGGTCTAAAATTTTTAATTTTCGTCAAACGATACCGAAAGTCAAAACAGTGATAGGATTTGTAATCAGCAGCCTCAAATTATCCAAAACACGAGGTTCCATTGTATTAGATCGCCAAATGGAGATTCTCAATTTTTTAGGTAAACCTGAAGATACGATCTGATTTTTTCTATTTTCGTGAAACGATTCAGAAACTCAAAACTGCGACCAGATTTGTAATCAGCACCCTCGTTATCCAAAATACGAGGTTTCGCCGTATTAGAAAGCCAAATAAAGATTTTACATTTTTTAGGCAAACCTTAAGATCTGGAAGATCTTATTTTTTTTATTTCGTCAGACGAAACTAAGACTCAAAATTGAGACCGGATTTGTAATCAGTACCTTCAAATTATCTAAATCACGAGGTTTTGTCATAATAGAAGGTCAGATAAAGATTTTCCATTTTTTTTTTTTTAGGTAAATCTGAGGATCTGAAATTTTCTTCAAACGATACTGAACACTGAAAATTGCGACCGGGTTTGAAATCAGTACGCTCAAATTATCCAAAACATATCATATTAGAAAGCCAAATAAAGCTTGCCGATTTTTAGGCAAGCCTGAAGATCTGAAAGATCGGAATTTTTTTATCTTCGTCAAACGAGACTGAAACTCAAAATTGAGACCGGCTTTGTAATCAGTACCCTCAAATTATCAAAAACACGAGGTTCCGTCATAATAGAAATATTAGGCTTTCTATTATCTTTCTATTTTCGATGTTTTAGACAAACCTGTAACATGCAGTATTCAATACCAGAATCAAATTCAGTGTGGATTCAATCCCACATGTAAACGTAGTAACTCCATGATCGAATTACTTCACTTGAAGAAATAGAATACGTAGAGCATATTCTAGCATGTTTCTTTAACTGAAAAGATCACTATTTACTCATCTCTTTTTGTTTGCTTTTAATTTATCCTTTTTTGTTTCCTGTTTAACCCTTCCCTCCACGTATAGCCCGTTGGTGGTTCTGAAATGTAGTGATGTTTTCAGCGAGATCAGGGCACCAGTTCCGATCATGGACCTATCACAACCCAGCCAGGTAAAGGGGTAAGTACTCACTGTGTGAAGGTGGAACCTATATGTACTATTCCTATATTGCTAGCCCGAGATAGAGAGATGGTTTTGCGAAAGCTTTGTTGTTTTCTATCACGCGGATCCGTCCACCTACCATAGTATATGATAGGCAGAGAAATTAAATTATAACTCTAAAACTGATAGTTGTAAAGAAAAGTTCCTAATGAGCCTAAACGTTTCAGAATGGCTCGAAGAAGCCTATGAATAGTGGGTGAATGGGGTTTCAATTTAGCTAAACCAGTTTACATGTTTGAAAAGAACTCACCATTCTTTGAATGAATGATAGAATGAAATAGGGAGAGAGGCTTTCTGGTGACTAGAACCACCAGTGCATAGGCCCGTTTGTAAGCCTATTATAGACCTACAAACGGGCCATTATACACCTCTCCTTACCCGAGTCCTCAAGTCCAGCTCTCATCCCAAAAAGGATAGGATGGCCTTCTTATATCCTCAGGTTTAAGAATCCTTGAACCCAGTATGCCGAGAACTCTTCCTCTTCGCCACAGCGTGTACACGTCGGATCACTTGCCACCACCATCACATACAAGTGACGTTTGAAGATGTTATGGCCGGATAGCAGGCCGGCTTCTCTCCAGTGAGAGACAGAACCGCTCCACCTTGGCCAGAAGTCCTAAAATAAGTTCTCTAGCTTGACGGAGATGTCCAGAGATTCATCTCTATCTCATAAAATGCTGATTTTGCCACCACACCATTGTTTGCTAGCGGACGTTTATTTTATTTATTAATAACATCGTTGTTAAAATGAACTACATGGGGTTCCAATTGGTTTCCAGGCCTTTAGACCATCAAGAGAGAGAGAGAGAGAGAGAGAGAGAGAGGGAGAGAGAGGAATTGAGGGAATAATAGTCAAAGAAATTGTTCAACGGAACATTACGGGCAAAAATATCAGAATTTGCACGGACGGTAGACCAGCGCCACTTGCTCTCAAGTGCTTTAAACTAACGATGAGCTCAGCATTGTATTGCTATCAGTCACTTGTGAATGCACCTACCGCCAACAATATAATGGTTATCTGGGTTTCTACCACTGAGGGGCACTGGTTGGCAAAAAGTGCTATCGAGACCGAAATATTGGGGCCTAAGCCTCTGTGTATCTGGCCTCTGGACCTATGACAAGACTGTTGAGAGAGCGATTCCACAAAGCTTATAAGACGCGTGGAATGACACTCAACTACTAAAGAACTTCTTAGCTACCCTAGTGAGGAAGTAGCTAAATACTACGATCCGTTTCCACCTCTACATATGAGGTTAAGTGAAACACCCCTATGCAGGTGACGCAGAAGGATGAGACTGCTGTACGAGTGCCCAACTGTCTTGTCAATGCAAGAATCCATTCTGGGAAACACTAACCTTCAATGGCCAGGTTAAGGGGAATCCCTATGAGTTGCATCACCACCTTTCTCACTAAGTTGGAATAGCTGAGGAATCTTTGACACTCTTGGGAGGATGTCCAATGGGGCTGAGGGCCAAAATACAGGAATACAACAGAGGAATCAGTCTAGAAAAAGAGATAGAGAGAGGACTAGACATCGCTTAGACTCTTATCACCGTCACAACTATGAGTATAAAGTAATCACAGACTAGGTATCTCTGAGCTGTCTGACCTTCCGTCTGTACCTTAGAACTAAGCCCTTACAGGCAACCATATCATGCTAGCAGTATAGGAGGTAATATATATGGGTAGAACACTCAACACTTATTTCAGCTATTCATTGCATTTAATATACCTTATCACCATCTTGCTCGACGGCATTTTTTTTAAATTCATGGCGTATCAATTGCATGCGAATAACACTTGCAAAAATCATATTTCAGCTTTAGTTATTGTTATATATTTTTGATGTTTGATGCTCGAGACTTTTTGTATATGATTATTTTTATATATTTTATAGATTGACTCCTCCTTTATTCAATAATTTCATATCATTTAAAATAGTAATTTTAAGGTTAAAGTATGTACCTGCAGTGTGCCTCATTTATAGTGGTCCTATTTTTTTAGACAGGTAAATGAGGTCGCTTCATCCAATTCACAACAAAAGACTTGTTCAGAAAAAATCATGCCTATCTATGGATTTAGTTTTTGAGCGTTAAGTGAGGAAAATATACAATAATTGGTTATCATTTCGATACTACTTTGCGACTGTATTTCTGTGCCATGCATTTGTCACTTTAAAATGCAGTTAAATATATTTGGCTAGAAAAGAGAACCTAAAAAAAAATAACTTCCAAACTGTGGCTCTCTTGCGACTAATTTTTTATGTTATGAGTTGTAATGACGCCCGTTGCCTAAGAAATAGACATCTCTGTAACTTGGATAGTACAGAGCTTATCTGATATTATTAATAGAACTTTATACATACATAGTTAAATAAATATACATATATACAGAGTTTTTCATGATCTGTTATACAGCCACATAGTACCGCTTTATATCGGAATAGAATATTTAATATTTGGAAGGCAGAGGAACCAAAACTAATCCCATAGTAGTGACACCCTAAAGGACGTTTCAAATGGGACGTCAAAGTCCGGCATCTAGCAATGCTGCAGTCCGATAGAGGGCGGTACTAGGGCTGTATATCAGTCAAGGTAACATTCTCTGTGTATATATTTAATGTCACAGCTGTGACATTCTTAGTGCACGCCCCAACAGCGCGTTGCCATTTGCGCTGTCTCTACCACCAACCCGTGCACACAAATGCACAGTTTCAGGAGATCGGCCGTAATGTAGCAATCACCTATACACCAAACCTACCTCTGTTTGGCACAAACCTATGCACTACATCAACAAATTTAGTCTTGCTTTTTCACCCTCAGTCTCAGTCTATTCAAATCGTTGATTTAAGGTGCATAGATGAAAGGTGATTACATATATCCCCATGTGGTTCCATTTATTTATAAGCATGCAAATAACACTAAGTTCAACGTCGGATTACAAAATTTGAGCCTGATAACGTATTGAAACTGCATTCATTTTCAATGGTAACATTTAAAAGCAATTGTGGTAAGTGGTATTTGGGGTAGTCCGCCGCTATGGCGTCAGGTGCAAGGTTGGCGGAGGTGTTAAGCTGCCAAGAAGTGTCTCCTACTTCAATGTAACTTACTGGGTTCAACTATCGATACGTGATTATAATTTCTGAAGCTTAACTTATGGTTTTCTCTCTGATCTTTGGTACTTTATTTATACCATTTTACTCGATACGTTGTACTGGCTTGACGTCTTTTTGACAGATATCAGCTGAATAAGAAGTGCATCCCAGACTCAATTTTTTACTAGTGATCTGGGTTGGCAACGCTGCAAGTCAGGACCGTCTTAGTCATATTTTTACTGAATATCTCAATAATAAAATAATGACTATTATTTGTCAACTTCATTTAACGCGAAATCATGATCATTCAGTCCGGCCATACTGATATAATATGTACTTCTTAGAAAGAAACGCCGGATTTTCTGAAAAAATGTAAAATAAGCATACTAGAGAACGTCACCAAATATGAATTACTCGTCATTAGCAGTACTTGCACAGAGTACAGCCTTGTATTCCTTCAAAGCTTAAAAATGGTTTATGTCAAAACTCATTCTGGGGTATTTTTAGTTATCACTAGCCGAACAGGTGTTCGCTGCTGACACGGCTGACAGTACAAAGTATCCGGTAAAATGATATAGTCAGTAATTGAAACATTCGTTTAAATGAAGATTCTCCTTAAAGACTTCCACTGCCTCTAAGTTGTTCCTAAACACATAGAGATAGTAAAGGAATAACTCATTGGAAAGGCAAATGTAGAAGTATTGCTTGTGGAAATAATTATGATGTGTAAACTTACCTATGAAACAGCACACCTTTACTACAGTGGCCTTTTCCATTCGATCCTGAACAAGTATAATTCTACACCCACTCTAATCATTTGAAGTCCTTGAGAATACAATGTTGACTAAATAACATCATTTTCAGATAGATATAAACAAATGACATAACGATATTGTTTAGCAAAGCACATGTATTCCGTGTTTATACTAAATAAAACACAGCTATCCTCAACTTCATAAAAGGTGAAAAACTAAGAAATTAGAAACAAATTATACGTCTTTCCATTTAAAATAACAAATTTATGACGTGAAACGTAAAAGCGGTATATCTGGCAACGTTGTTGTTGGCATTTTTGAATTCTGCATGTTCAAGAACCCGCAGGCATTGAATTTTATCGTTCCAGCTGGCGCAGTTTTGGAAATATTTTACCGTTCCAGTATATTTTACTGAAAAAGTGGTGTTTCCATATCTCAGTAATTAATAGAAACAGGCTTTTGAAATAATGAGATCTTACTAAATTCGACATGCGCAATTCATTGCAATACAAATAAATAGGGTATTCCATTTAAAATAACAAAATTATGATGTGTAACTTAAAACTGGAAATCTGGCAATATCGATGTTATTGTCCAAGTATTGAATATTATTGTTCCAGCTCTAGGAGTTTTGGAGATATTTAATGCGGCCCCTACGGAGAGCATAAACGGTCATTTTCAAGTGATTTTATCCCAATTCCTGACGCTCTAGTTTTCAATATTTTTGCATGAAATTTTTACATGAAGTTTAAGAGGAAATTACACAGGGGGCTATCGAAGCATTTTTTGAAAAACATTGATTGATCGCTTGAAGTTGCCTATTTTCTTCGTCAACTTTGTAATTTTTTAAGAAAAGCCCAGAAGCAAAAATGAAAAAGTGCTTCGATATCACTCTGGGCAATTTCCTTCTAAACATTGTGTGAAAATTTCATGTAAAAATATTGGAAGCGTCAGGATTTGGGATAAAAAACATCTGCAAATCGCCTTCCTCTTCAATTTTTCAAATTTCTGGCGACGCGCTAACATGACTTTCCATTTCTTTCTAATGTAACGCGCACCTGTTTATTTAACACGCCCATCGTCGGTCTCTTTTCAGCTCCCCGCATCTTCCGGAGAAACTATTCCGGATTGTAGGAGCAGCGTTAAGCGCTACTTACTTTTTACTAACCCCGGTATAACTGGGCCTGTAAATCTAGTTGGTTAGACAAAGCGCAATATCAATCGGAATTATTAAGGTGCAAGATGAGTGTTTTGGTGTGTTTCAGGACGACGGCTCAGACGATGACCGAGGCGGTGGTTCCCCTCCGGTGACAAGCCAGCCGTCCCCCAATAAGAAGCCCCCCAGCGCTCCCGTGTACGCCATGCCCCCACCGCCGCAGCAGCAGCAGCAAGGGGAAAGCGCGGCGCTCAATCAGGGCGACGTACCAGTATACACACCAGGTTAGCCGAATCATTTCAGCATTTTAGGGTACGGCCAGATCTGCGTCTTTGTCACCGCGACAGAAGCATGACGACCCGCGGCCTTGTTATGCAAAAATTCGCGATAGCGGTCACTGGGCAGTTGCCGAGCATCAGCGACGCAGAAAATTCCGTATTACCCAACTCTGTCGCTTGCTGGTCGTCTGCTGTCATAAAAATGCACTTTTCGCAATGAGATCAGCACCGCTAACGATTGGGTAGCAGATGACAGAACGAACGCTTTGTTTCGATCGCTGATGCATTCTGGCACATTGTAGGTTATGTTGTTATCAGTGATTGTCCGTCGTAATTTTGACAACGATTTCCGCCTGTCGCTTACCGTCCGCAAGATACGTAATAAGGCTGCCGGACGCTGTGTTGTAAACACTGTATATACATACATACAACATGTACGCTTATAATTCATAGTCGTTTCTTAAGTAGCCCTTCAGTATTACTCAAGGAATGCTTGAGGGTTACTTGCGGGTCCAAAATTAACCTACAAAATCGCCTTCATCATCATAGTCATAATGTTTTAACAGACATGTTGTGAACTCGTAAAATGCATTTACTCATTTTACGAGTTTCTCTTGGGATATCTTTAAGATCTTTAATGCAGTAGTTTCCCATTTGCTTTCTGCATCCTCATGCCGTTGACCAGATGGTATCTACTGGTTCATCCGCCTTTAGGGGCAATTTCTCACCCCAAGGACAAGAAGGTGTCCTGACTCTTCTCAACGCGTCCACCCAAAGCTGTTGGTTGAGAAGAGGTTACTGCTTATACCGACAGTAGTTCGGTTCCTTTTAGTCGCCTTTTACGACACGCAGGATATGCGATGGGAGATATTCTAACCCGCCCCCACACGGCGGACAAGATCGCCTCGACTGCAACGAAATGTCATGTTGACATTTCGTCACTTGAGTTTTACACAAGGGAGTTTTACGTAAGGGACCCTCAAGTAGCCGTCGAAACACAAAACTTTACTTACCTTTTTGCAACCTCGACCGTCAATAGACTGAAAACGTGATTGTTCCAACATCGATTGCCGCGCTCTGAACACCAGCCAGCTCTATAAGAAACTTTGGAGAGTGTCCTAAACGCTCATAGGAGCATTTTCTGAATCAGTCGCTGTCGCTGGTCGCAAGCCTGACCGCCTACTAAAGATAAGGCCAAGCTTGCGACCTGGTCGCGGCGACAGAAACGTTGCGACCTGGTTGCAGTGATGACTTCCATTGATTGTTATGTAGGCGACCATGCTAGCGACCAGCGACAGCGACTGATTTTGAAAACGCCTCTATGAGCGTTTTCAGAACGCCGCGACAAATACGCTCTCCATAGTTTCTTATGCAGGTGGCCATATTTGCGTTCCAAACGTGGCTGTCGATGTTGGAAAAAGCACGTAAACCACATTTTCAGTCTCTTACGATCGGCGTGAAAAAGGAAGTGAACATGTTTTACTCCGGATTATTTATAAATAAGATTGAAACACGGCCGGCGCTGTGGAATACAAAGTTCAAAGAAAATACACGATTAGGGATATAAACAGAAAATTTTGGGTAGAAGTAACCAGTACTATAGTGCCAGACTGGGGCAAACCCATTAATACAGATAAAAACAAAAAAGATAAGCAAATATTTGTTCACACATTTTATTTTCGAACCATTTCTTGATGCGATTATAATATTTATTTCAAATCTAAATACATACTGTCTCTAGACACCGTTTCCCAGGACGAATCCCGAAAGTTCAAGGGATGATTTCTGGCACCGACGGTCAGACCTGCGACATTGTGGCCGCGACAGAAACGCTGCGAATCCATGACCACATCTAGCGTTTCATATGATTCAAAGACAGCAGTACTGTCGCGAATGTGAGCGATTTCTAGTTACGGCGACAAAAACCTCCTCCGTTATACGTCTGCGGCATGCATACAGTGAGTGTCCCTAAAGTCATGAAATATATTTTTTCAAAAAATGTATCGGATACATTTGTACAAAGTCTTAATATTCTTCAAAGTGATCACCTTTAGCATCTGCACATTTTTTACACCGGCTTTCCCATGCCTGTTAATCCCTTGGGAGTCCCGACAGGAACCTTGTTTTAAGTCGTTGCACAGCTTTTTGGATATCCAGAACGCTGTTAAAACGGTTTCCTTTGAGTTCGTTCTTGATTCTCGGAAAACAAAAAAATCGGAGCGTGATCAGGACTACAGGGTGGCTGCAGCAGCGTTGCCACGTTGAGTTTTGCCAGGAAGTCACGGACGCGCAGCAAAGTGTGGCTTGACGCATTGTCGTGGTGCAGCACCCAGGTAGCAGCGATGACTCTCTCAATCTTCCCAGCGCCGGTACTCTGTAACTTAGAAATGTGTTTCTATGCACTATCTACTATGGGATCGGGTGGCTTCGTAAATATGTCAGCGTAGTAGGCACGTTGTGGCATGCACCCGAAACTGCCCGATCATCATGGTCGTCATGGTGATAGAAACGCGTTTTTATCATCTCTAAGTTATAGAGTACCGGCGCCGAATTTCTACCTAGTAGTACCATTAATATTCAATAAATCACGAACACGATTAACATTTTCATCGATTCTGCTTCTTGACGGTTCTTCAGATCTGGGGTCATCGTCCATCGCGCGTGCGTCGTGACGAGGTTTCAAAACATGTGCACTAATTAGTCTCGTGGCGGCTGTAAGCCAGCCGAGTTGATTTTAGATTAGGGCCGTTATAACACGTGCATTTCAGTATTTCCCATCTTTGTTAATCTTGATACTTGATATATATTTTTACATTTTGGATACAGTATAATACGCGATTTTCATGTGTTTTTGTAATGGCAACCTCGAGGACATTTCAAGTCGGCGGCCACAATGTTGCAATCATATATAGGATTGTACAGCAGACAAAGTGAACACTCTGTATATCTGCTAAATGAACATTCATGACCGCTTTTCTGTCGCGGCGACAAAGTCAAAGATTTGGCCGTGCCCTAAAGCCCCTAAATTCACCGAGTTATTCGGTACATCTAATTTTATCATCATCATCACTGGGAGATTCGAATTTTCTTCCAATATCGCTACCGATGACTTCAAAAATCGCTACGCCTTATACTAATGATTAATAAATATCAAACCAGTTCAATCATGTCAACTCTTACGCGTCATTAGTCACTGAGGCATATAGATGCTCCTGCCATCTACCGGTATGCTGATGCCTTATAAACCCAGAACTGCTTATCAATGAATAAATGATTACTCTTCTCTTGTATCAATGGTTAGCATTGCTGGTTCATAATTTGATTTTGTTTGCTTTGTTAAACATATCGGGTAGATCTAGGATACCTTAAATTAAACTTTGCATACCCCGCCACTGCTATCCAGACCAACGAGGGTCAGGATGTTCGCGAGTCTAACTTTCCAAGCCGTTCTTGATGATGACTCGTAACATTTATAAAAATTATAATTGCTACATAAGAATGTCATAGATAACTTTGCTTCTTTGTTGTTTTGTTCAAAATTCAGGCAGGTTATGCTTTTATTTTGGCATATTTTTTTGTTAAACTCGACAGATTATACAGAAAACAAGATAAGTAGACCTCGAAAGGCTTAAAAACCGGAACCCTTTTGTTGTTTTTTTTTTGTTTCCGAATAAGCGTACAAATATTACTTTACACGAATTATTGCGATAAAATAGAAAACAAAAATAGTTTTGTTACCAAACTTATATGATCTTTCTATTTATCACAAAAAAATGTTTTATTCAGAACCCCGTAAACTAATAACAATACATGCTATTCAATGCATCTTTTTATAATTGGTCGTACTCTCCATCAAAAAGGGCATCTTTGGTATTGCTACAACAAAAATGAGAGTGACCGTAATTTCCAGGAATAGTTGATCGGGCAAGCTTGAAATCAGAAGGTAGTTCAAGTTTGAACTCAGAACATAGGTCAAGTTTGAACTCAGAACATAGGTCAAGTTTGAAATCAGTACATAGGTCAGAACATATTCTCCACTTTAACGGTTCAGCTGTGAGGTCAAGCTATACTTTATTACCCGATTCAGAACACAGACATGCGGGAAGGTCTAGAGTGAGAATAGAAACATGCGATTATGGTATTGGAGAAAAGTCAGAAAGGCATAGGTCAAAGTCTAAGAAACGGTGTACTATACTATAATATACTCTTAATGTCAAATTTCTAAAGTAAATACTCACAATATTCAACTTTTGTTTCATTTCATCGGAACCGTTAGTTTGATCACTAGATGTGCGTGAGTTACAGATCAAAATAATTTTTTGTAGATCTGTTCAGCAGTCAATAATGTGGTCAATTGGAAAGGAAAGTGGTGAACTTCGTTGTTCACTACAACGAACTTTAATGATGCTGACCAAGAAAAATGGATAGTATGCAAATATTATTTTATAAATACTATGTAACTGATACATAATACAACTAGCTTTTATCAGCAGTAGGTTGGAATAAAATGACTATTTTACTAATTCACTTCCTTTTTTTTCTTAAAGTGATATGTTGATGTGCATCAATTCATTAACAAGGGTTTTGACAGCTTTGTGGGATTTGAACCCACGACCTCCAGATTGGTAAAAGGTTCTTGTATTTTGACCTACTCTCAGCAAAATAATATACTCCCGTGAAAGTAATGGGTTAGCCACATTATTCCAGTTTTTGTACATATGAAAATACGAATGGACCGAGATTTCTCTTGACAACTCTTGCTTTGTTATAATAAGCAGATTCAATCAAGATAAGAACTGTGTGCCTACCTCAGAGTAACAACTGAACATAGAGGTAGTAAACTAACCACTTCAGCATGTCGTGCTCAAAGCCATCATCTTTTGACACTTCAGCACCCAAACATTGCCGACTGATCTTGAAATTCTTCCAATGCAACGCATGTTACAAACATTGCACTTTTTGGGTCCCATCTCGAAAACTGTTAAACTACACATGAATATAGCACAGCAAAGCAAGTCCGTAAAGCTTCACTACAGTTACCAACAAATAGCGAATTCGATTTTACTGACCAAGCATAAAAGACGCACAAACAAAACAAACGTTTAACAGTCCAGTTTCTACCGTAAATACATCGCACGAAAATTATGTCGGCGTTGCCAGCTCCTCAATATTTATGTAAGACTTCAGAATTTGCGTTTATGATGAATAAATATGCAGTAACGCAGTGGAGGTCAACATATCTATTGCTTTTGCTGTAATCATTCCTGAACCATAAAAATACCGTCTTTTTTGACGTAGAATGGAATATTTCTGAATACTGCACAATTAAGACGATAGTAAACAATTATGATTGCCGTATGTGGTGGTCAATATGACAATCTAAGAAAAGATGTCGGCCTATTAGAATTAGTTGTTTACTACCTCTAGTTCAGTTGTTACTCTGAGGATACAATATTTATATTTTTGAAGTTGATTATGACTATTTAGTTTTCGAAATTAGAACCTACTCCGGCGATCAGATATCATAGCTTTTCTTGATTTTCCAGTACTCTGAAATCATTTGTCAAATCAGTCCATTCATAGTTTAAACAAAATAATCAATTGTGAAAGTTGTTGCCTTCCACTTTGATTTTTTCAGTAACGTTGAAAGCTCTTTGCAAGGCCATATATTGCCAATAAATATGTTCGACAATCTCAATATAGTTCTGGTCATTCTGAATTGAGAGATTTCATTGCTTAGGGCGGCCATACACGAGCTGGATTTTGCAATCTGGCTGAGTTTAACTTTGATGATTGTGATTCTTGTTCGGGCCACTGTTGCCAGGTCAATAAATAGAAATCCCTATAAATACGTCAAAAAATTACAACACAGATCTTCCGATTTCTAGTGGGGTATTTTAAAAAATATGTGACGGAATATTGATGTTGACGTAGTAAATCTTAGCGTGACATCATGAATCGTTCTTGTTGTCACCCTTAAAGGGGT
This sequence comes from Callosobruchus maculatus, assembly GCA_951848785.1. Classification (NCBI taxonomy): domain Eukaryota; kingdom Metazoa; phylum Arthropoda; class Insecta; order Coleoptera; family Chrysomelidae; genus Callosobruchus; species Callosobruchus maculatus. The sequence continues at coordinate 7,431,887 of CATOUR010000083.1, forward strand.
GACACACGTACGAACTTTAAGTACGCGGTTTCTAAATTCGCGAACTTACTCGGCTCGACGCGGTGACACACGTGAAGCTGAAATCACTCATTTTGATAATTTTCCTAATTCAACAAAACTTTTAACATGCGCCAAACACAGCAAGCGTTGCGGATCGATGGCCTGGTGAAATAAAGTGGTGGCTCGCGGCTCGCAGTACGAGCCAAGACAAGCTACGAGCAAGATTTCAAACCAGTTGGATCGCCGGCGGTTTGCGCGACGGTTTTAAAGTACGCGTACTTACGGTGACACACAGGCGAAAAAGATCGTCGAGCCATAATTACGCGTACTTGCTCGTACGTGTATCACCCCTTTTAGAGTGTGACTCTACTTTTCCGTCTAACAATGACATTAACGTATATTTGTTTACATCACATTTTGCTGAAATACCGTGTCGATTAAAAATGTCTGTTGAAAAATTATGTGTTGTGGAGAAATAATAATCGAATACTAGCCATAACTCACCACATAAAATTTTCCTATCCATACCGAGAGAAACAATAAAAAATAATAAAACAATGAAAAATGTAAAAGTGGAAAACTAACAACACATCTAAAATGAAGTTTACATATCTCTTATAAAAAAATAATGTTTCAACAACCTTGTTGAACTACGCTCAATGCAAATTTATAGTCAGATTCTATCTACACCCGGAAATAAAATCACTTTTCATTAGTTGATTTCTTGAGCGGGAAGTACAAGAAATTTAAAATATTTTCGAACTCGATTTTTATTCCACGTGGGCAAAAAAAAGGTGAACAAGCAGTCCTATTATTACAAACTGGCAATTAGTAATTTCGAAAATACCCCATTATCTTGATGGGTTAAAATTTAATGAAGCGAATTCTGAAAAATAACTGAGAAAATGATATTGCTCCTGCTCCATCCATGATTTTTGAAACTTTTCGATGAATTCCTACATAACTAAAAAAATATGGAGATCTAGAGAAATTTTATTAGAGCTAGCAACCATGCACTAGTCCAAAGACGAATTTGGCAGCACCTAGGCTGAAACTACTCGTGTACGACCGCTCTTATACCTGTTTTACATCAACAACAAATCCATGGTTTTATTCGTGAATTCAGTTCGTGGTCAATTTTGACAAGTGTGAAACAGGAATTTGACGTCAAATAAGTTCATGGATTCCTTCACACATTTAGAACCTGCTCTAATTCGTAGTCCAGTTTGACGTCAAATTCGGTAGTGCCAACCGTAAAATCATATGATGCATGTCATGCATGTTACCGGTCTCTTAATATTATGAAACATTTTATAAATAAAAATTCGCAATCAAATCAAGAGTAAAATACTGCCAGGATCAAAAAAATATACAGATTGAATAGATCTTGCGAAAATCGTCAAACCATATGACAGCAATAGTATTGGCAACACTGCATGCTGTCACAAAATCCATGGTTTCATTTCCGGTGTAAATACAGTTTTACCTTGAAGAAGACCATCGATTAATCCGTGAATAAATTCGCGAAGAAATTGTTGATGTGAAACGGGTATTAGTTATTGTTTCAACCGTTATGATAATAACAATATAACTATGTGAGCATATGAAAGATTGGTGAACATGTGTGAAGCAGGGTCGGTGACGATTCATTTTTTGTTTTAGATTTAAAATAAACGAAAGCAGTGAATAGTGAGAAAAACATATTATTCACATAGACACACACGACAAAAACTCCGAAGGAAAAATTACATCAGCGGGGTGAAGAAGAAGTTTTCGATTTATCTTCTGATACCTAGTCAAAATCTCAATTATCTTAGTTTTTTGTCCGATAATAATTATAAAAGTTAAATATTATTGTGTAAGGATAAAAACGATATTACCGCTATCTATTGTCACGAGTTTGCGATTAAGTAGAGGCTTTTGTCAGGTTGCTGTGAAAAACGGAAGTTGTTACTTTGATCTTCACTACTTGACATGTAAAATAGACCACAATTTGCTTGTGACTCGTTGCTTTTAGATACATGCTACATCACTGCAAAATAATTTTGGCCGATGGCCTGTTTTTCACATAAATCTGACATCTTGCTGTGATTTGTTAGTATCGATAACTCGTCGTAGATGAATCATTCGTCCGTCTAAAAACTGGCTGCCATATTTAACAAAAACAAAAATTTGTGATTCTATCTATCACGCGCAACATACTTCCTCTGGAGAAATCTAAAGAAGATAAATATTTTTTCTTAAAGGTAATCACTATATTTTCAACAGTAATAAAATGGCATCATCTTATATTAAGAAACTGGTTGTATGAGATTCAGTGTCCTTCCAGCTATAGTACAGTAGGTAGTAGTAGTGGTGAGGAAGCGAAACCAGGAAAACAGGCCACTTTTGGCCCTTTTTGCCAACCCCACGGAACGAACCCTAAAAACGCTAAAAACCTGAGTATAATGACTCCTCCCCGAATTTCGTCGTCCCGAATATCTGAACCCTGATGTTGCAACACATCGGCCGAGGAAGTGAAACGCTGTTTCGGCTGTTTCGTCCTTCTCCCAACATCTGAAGCAAATGGGGTCCCCCACCACTCTCATGAGTGACAAATGTCTGTTCAGCAGCCAATGGCCTGTGAGGATGAGGACCCCACCGAGAGGTTAAGCGTCTCTCTACCTTTATTCAAAAGCCATAGTCCTTCTCAAGGCCCGGTATGAATCTTTTAGCTTGTTTGCAGTCATCTCTCTCTAACCAGGCTTTAGCCAGCTCCTTGTAAACCTAGTTGTCCAGGGCAGCATTGATCTGGCGCCTGCCTATTCCAAGCATCGAATCTTGGGACTCACGACAGGGGCACCTTCTTGTGGCATGCTAGTATCTGAAGAGCGCCTCACTGAGAATTATTTGAGGTATGTTTACTAGCAAGATAGAGGAGAAGAAATAAAAACACGCAAATACATGAGCACAAAGAAATTTAGGTGGTAAAACACTACTTTAAAATGACGTAAAGCGTCCCAAGTGACTTGTAAGTGTACACGTACCCTTGGCCTTTGGCTAAAGTTTAAAAAATGTGTTGATTCCATAACAGATCAAAGAAACACAGATTTAAATCAGTTACGCCAGGTCACATGTGATGTGTCACATTTTTTACAGCCAGTGATGTCATGCTCTCAAATGCATTACATTTCGAAATAAGTTTCGAAATTTCACGCTGTTCTAATGAGATGGAAAAATATTGCGGATGATTATTTCAGTTGCTTTTCAATTTTTGCCAGGCATAAGAATTTGCCCCAACACGTAGGGTTTTTTTGAAGGAAGAGATAGGGTCAGATTTTCGAAGTTGTCTCATCTGGAGGGATTTCTTTTAATGATAGTTTCAAATTTTTCCTACTCATGGACACTTAGAATTTTTTGTTCTCTATTTCACATTTCGGGCATAAGAGATGTATGGAATAGAATTTCTCCATTTTCGCTCGCTCAAATTTGGCATTCAAAAAATCTTTTGCCCGGTCTACGTTTTTAACCTCTAAAATATGTATAACTTATGACTTGAATGATATCAGTCTATGGCTCATATAACCTTTCTTTTGTTATTCTGCCTGGCAAGGACTTTTATTCTACTTTAGCAACGTAGCAGAAGCAGGTTACAAATTACTCTTAAGAATCTATCTGACTATTTAAAGGCCTTCGATATGGAAGACCAATATAGGAGAACAGCGTTAGCTGTTTTCGTGGAGCTAATTCTGAACAAAACCAGAATAAATTAGGAGGTTATCAAATGCGCATGCGCATCTTCGAATTAGTTCCGAATTTTTCCAAGTCTTCTAAGTTCCATGAAAAGGAGGTTGTAAAATAATATTCTAAGGCGTAGACCTACACATAAACCACAAACCCTGCAAAACAGAGATTACCACAAAATAAGTACTTGAGTACAAAACAGTGGAGATTATGTATGGACTTCAGAATTATATATCCCTACCATCCAGAATCTGCTGAACGCGGTACGAACAAGTTTAAATGTCAAGAGGCGTACTACATGAACACGGAATTTTTCACCCGGAACAAGTATTTGCTTCACGACAACTTTATAACTGCGCATGCGCTAACGTTCTGAAAGTGTTCGGTATTAGCTCAACGAAAACAGCTGTTATATGCTTATTATAATATGCGAAGCAGATTGAGTAAATAGTAAGGCCACAGCATAGTAAACAACCAGCACAATAACTCGTAACTCGTTGGCGGAAATTACACGCGCATCCCAACTTTTGGATGATTTTTTGTAGGGATGGTAACGGTACTTCGATACTTTTACTTCTGCACTAATATCGACTATTTTTATCTTAGATACTTTCTGAGCGATTCCAGGCTGGTATCGATACTTTTGTAGGTGTATCGTTATATAATTATTGAGGAGTGTAATCAATTGCACAAATTTCTCTGTACGAACCAAACGCGCCTATGAGGCTAAAAAATATCAAGTTGGTACCGGTATCGATATTTTCATTTCCGCATCTCTACCCAAACTTCACAGCCGTAAAATCATCCATAAACCCTCCCAAGGTCAAATTTTGTGGGAACCATTTTTATATAGGAAATCCTTAGAGATATTATGTTGGTTGTTTACTATGCTGTGGTAAGGCCATGTATTGTGTTGTGAGTTAAAAAATATTCTGGTGAGAACACCACGCTTTCGTTATTTGTTTTCTTTCTGTGATCTATTTGTGCTTGTGCCTATTACATGAATATTGATATATTATGACAGCCAGTTTTAGATTCTGTCATTATCTGATTTTAGGATGTTTTGTTGTATGCAACTCTGCTTATACTAAGTACAGTGTGATGTTTGTGGGTATATAATGCACTTTCAGAAATCGATATCAGTATTTCTATTTATGTAATTTCTATTTCACATGAGGTATATACTGGGTGTATCAGCAGACGCAGATCAAAGAAAACGGCAGATTTATTTTCGGATTACGGACAGAGAGGTATGTTGCGTTTTTTTTTTTTGTTTCTCAGACAGACAGAAATAATCAACATGTGTTTTTTGGCCATTTATCTGAAATTTAAATGAGCAGAATAAATAATTCTGATCTGTTTGAAATTCAAAAATGAATCTGTAATTTTTTTCTTTAAAAGTCTGGTACAAATACAGGTATACTAGTTTTACTTTCGATCACTTCGGTCTATACAATGTAATTTATTTCTCGTTATTGTACTTAGCAATTTTAGGTGGAATTATATTATAAAGACCTAAAATTGTTACACAACTATAAGGTGTCCTATCAAAAAAATGTTAGGTGAATTAATTTCGTTCCCATCACCAAGCTCGTTGGAGATAAGCAACCAGAATGCATTATTTAATATGATACAAAGGATCTGTTGGATTTATTATATGACTTGTTTTATTATCAATATTAGATTTAAGCTTATGTATATATTTTTTTTAATTTTCAGCCCATTTCACGTACAGTTTTGCACGGTTCTTTTAAATAATCTTTTCAAGTCATTCTTTGTATTTGAATTTAGACGGAGTCATGTACTAATACCAAATTAACGTTAGCAACATAAGCTAAATTCAGATGCACACGACATCCGACGATACGACGGTACGAAACTGTTCCTATTGGTTGAAATATGTTGATTTGACATCATTTTGAATATTTCAACCAATAGGAACAGTTTCGTACCCTCGTATCGTCGGATGTCGTGTGCATCTGAATTTAGCTTTACTCGTCTAACGGTTTTGATTATTAATGTAATAATAATAGTAATATATAGAAAATGTTCAAATAGTTCTAGAGTAGACATATTTGTCACTGAATAGAAATAAAAAATAAAACTTCCAGTTACCCGTCATACATTTTTTATTACCTTGTATTCATCTAGATGCTATTGCCCTTCTAAATATTTCAAACATTTGGAGTTTAGAAAGAGTTTGAAAAATGAGATATTTGTACTGAGTGGTGGCAATGCCATTGAGACCGAGACCCATAAACCAACTTGATGTTTTTTTTAGGACACGCTTAAGTTTTTTTAAACGTTATCATAAGTATAATCTATTGTTTTCTTGGTTTTTGTTTTTAAAGAATTCCAAGCAGCTACGAAAGTGATATACATATATATGTTTATTTAAGCTCTTCCAAATCACATTTCTATCGATAGGTCGTTTTTCTTTATTAGTACGTTGTTCGTGAATGTGAACAAGCTGGGCTATACAACGATTTTTTAACAATCATGATAAGAGTTTCCCTTCCTCTCATTACACAAATTTAACTGACTAGTCAGAAATAACCAAAAAGTGGATTGACGGTCTAGTTTCAGTAATCCAATGCTATGCCACTGCACCAGACTTTTTTTAGATTTTTTCGCACGTCATTGACTCAATTCCACATGTTTTTGTTTACTGTAAGATTGTAGCTTGATTCATGTTCACGGACATGGACCTATATTGTTATACAAGCAATGTTACTCTAATATTGAGATTGTCACTATAGGCAAGAAATGTAATTTTAATATTTATTCAACGTACCATTGTTAAATAAGTGTAATTTAAATGAAGGAAATCTTAGCCTAGTTCGATTCTAGAAAAAAATCTGTGTATATTTACTGAAAATAAAATAAAGCTATTCTTAATCATAATCCTAGTCTTTATTTCAGAATTATACCTAAACAGTTTTTTGGTTCGCGCTTGGGATGGATTCTATCCAACAACGATAAAGAACATAGACCCTTCTGTTTATCCCTGAAACGACCTAGTTAACATTGACAAGATAAACTGCTGCCATCTTCCTTCAGTAGCAGACATGTTGCGGTTATTTGTCAAGACATAAAAGATTTTTTCGCGAGATCTCGGTCCAACACTGTTGTAAGCACCAGTTCAGGTTAAGGGAGTTTTAAATAATAGAAAGCTGATTAATGACCACACCTTTACTTCAACGTTACTTTTACAGTGTATATTTTAACAGTATACGGTTCCAATCAATAAATCAGTGTGTGCTTACTGCTATTCTGGGTTACAGCCAACAATATACAATAATTGCACACCCAAAAATACCTTCACCCTCCACGCGTAAACATAAACATCCAACAGCTCTTCAAGCGGTACGTCCTATACGACGTCGCCAAACAATCTGCCCACCGGCGCAACTATCACCCGATAGCGGGCAGTACACAAAAGAATAGCTCGCCCAAAGACGTTAGACGTCAGGAATAGACGACTGAATGACCGAACATCTGGATAAACTGTCATAAAGCGAACACTGTGTACTACCGGGAACAGAGCTGGAGATTTTCTCGTCAAACGGGGATAGGGGAAGGAGGATGTGCTGCCAGTCGAATACGACAAGGTCACGTGATACCGAGAACTGAATTCCTACGTGCCAGACGTAGGTAAGATACTGGCGCGTGACATTTTGTTATGTTACTAGGAGGCGGTTCACTTGCGGGAAGTAGAACTGAAGTGGAGAGGGAACCTGTCTCTCACCGGTCCATTCCCCGTTTCTTTTAGACCGAGATCTTGCGAAAAATCCTTATAGACACGGCTCAACAATCAGCTGTCTTACTCAAGGTCTGGGGATGTTTTGCGCCGATCCCTTTGCGCATCTATATCTTGAGTTTGAGAGAGATAGATTTCAACAGCGGCGGCACTGCAGGGTCATGGCTGTCTACATAGAAATAATATAGATCACAGCGCAAATCTAGTACTTTATGGGAGGTAAACATTAAGGACAACATAACCTTTATGTTATCTTCAATGTTTACGTTCCTTTTACACCGCTTAGGTTGAGTATTAATTTCTTAACGCTGCTCCTACAATCCGGAATAGTTTCTCCGGAATAGTCCGGAAGATGCGGGGAGCTGAAAAGGAACCGACGATGGGCGTGATAAATAAACAGGTTCGCGCTACATTAGAAAGAAATGGAAACAGTCATATTAGTGCGTCGCCCGAAATTTGTAAAATTGAAAAGCAGGGCGATTTGCAGATGTTTTTATCCCAATTCCTGACGCTTCATTTTCCAATATTTTTACATGAAATTTTCACATGATGTTTAGAAGGAAATTGCCCAGAGTGATATCGAAGCACTTTTTCATTTGTGCTTCTGGGCTTTTCTTAAGAAAATTACAAAGTTGACGAAGAAAATAGGCAACTCCAAGCGATCATATTTTATGTTCAATCAATTTTTTTCAAAAAATGCTTCGATAGCCCCCTGTGTAATTTCCTCTTAAACTTCATGTAAAAAATTCATTAAAAAATATTGAAAACTAGAGCGTCAGGAATTGGGATGAAATCACTTGTACACTTTTTTCTACTCCGCCCCTGTCATGGCGAATGAAACTATCCCAAAATGGCGTCGCTGACGTCAGATATTTGCAACACGTTAGGTCTTTACGGAAACTATGATCGGGTTAACCCGATCAGTTGGATCACTGATCCTAACGTTCGGAAAGAGATCTGGGATCGGTCAGAAATAGGGTAGTTCACTCTTGTACAGTAAGTGATTGCGATCGGATGATTCAGATTAGTAGCTGCTTTACCATCTGTTTTTTTATTGTTAAACCAACATTTTCGATGTCCGTTAAATTCATGGAATCATAAATCCCACTTGACAGCTGTTTGACATATAACTGATCTATCCGGATCCAGATCAGTGTTTCCGTAAAGGCCTGAAGAAATCGACCGTGAGTAAGACAGCTGATTCTTTGTTGAGCCGTGACGTAGCGTGTCAAAATTGGGGCAATCAAGTCTGGTAAATTAGCAAATGGCTTCAAGTTCAAAGGCGCGTTTTATGGTAATATATAGAGGATTATCAAAGGTCTTCATTTTTATCCCAGCGGAATCAATCTCATATAATTGGCTGTTCCTACAACAGTTCAATAGTTGTAACAGCAAAAACGCAAATTCAGCGCCACTATACCCATAAATATAACCTCAAATAACGCGATGTCAAATCCAAAGATTCCGGACCACACCATTTATTTTGCAAACTAAAGGCTATTCTTTATATACATAGATATTATGTATAATATTGACAAAATGTCACACATGCAGCACAAAAAATGCAGAAATCCGTAAACAACACAACATACCACAAATGTATCGGGGTGACGTTGGTATTGCTGCGTTGGTAATACTTTTCATTGAAAGTACTTTGCGACGTTGCCAGACGCTGCAAGCGAAAAACATTTTTTTCATCGGGCTAAGAATACTTCCTTTGGAAGTTTAGTTAAACGACAATTATTAATGTTTACGCATAGCTCTGAGAGACTTAACATTTTTTTTTTCTCCCTACTCAAAAGTATTGAAATATGATACAAAATATGTGACCTTCACATTGCAAGCAGAGCAGTCAGTCAATATTTTTTCTTTTGATCTGATTCCCATTTTTTTGTTATTCACACGCTTTTGAAAAATTGGAAGTTATATTAAAACACAATGCTCATTTAGAAAATAAATGCTTTATTATAACAGTTTTCATACAATTTGTTCACATATACTGATACATAAAACACTCCAAAGAGACGTATGCACCAAAGACTAAAATTCATAGAAAACAACCTTTACATTTGTTATATATACAAAAATCAATTACATGTATCCTAATACGTACATGTTCTTTAGTACCTATAAAAAATCACAATCAGGATTATAGTTAAAACATGATGGCAAAATGCTTGTAGTATGAATAATGGATTTGAAAATGATGAGAATCATTCAGCTTTTATAATGTCTTTTTTCCTACGTATTGGCCAATATTCTGTTATGCTAAGTAATAAATATTACGAATATGATTGGCAAAGAAATGACATAGCAATGTTATAGATAATATACAGCATATTCCAGGAATAAAAAGTATCAATCATCTAAAATTGACCTACGGATGTAAGACATTCCCATAAAAATGGGAAGACACTGGTTTCCTAAAGAAGCTCGAATATTGAAGATTTATTGGTCGGTTTTTTTTTTCAGAAAGGAAACAACTCACAAACGTGAAATTTTCTGTTTATATCACTATTGTAATATGTATAAGCCATCCCCCTTACTGCAAAAAATATCCAAGCCACCTCGTGGATCTAGCCCCATCTATTAGCAAGAGAACTAACCCAATGAATGTAAGTGATTGCTGTAACTTTAGGATTAATTAATTTACTTTATACCCGTTTTACATCAACAACAAATCCATGGTTTCAATGATTGATTCCGTTCGTGGTCAAATTTGACAAGTGTAACACAGAAATTTGACGTCAAATAAGTCCATGGATTTCTTCACGAGTTTAGAACCAGCTCTAATTTGTGGTCAAGTTTGACTTAAAATTCGGTAGCATACCCGCAGCCTTATTATGTAAACATTCGCTACAGCGGTCGCTGAGCAGATGCCGAGCAACAACGACATGACAGCAACAGGGCCGTAAAAATTGTAGGTTATACCTACATGGTTGTGCGTCACGATGGCATAGTTGCATAATAAGAAATTTACTTTTGACAGCAGATATTGAGCGATATTCGCCTGTCGTCTGCAAGATATGTGATAAGGCTGTCTGTCGTCTGTCATTTCCAAATAAAAATTCACAATCAAATCATGAGTTTTACTGTCAGGACCACAAAAATATACAAATTGAATAGGCCTTGCGAAAACCGCCAAACCATATGACATCAACGTGTTGGCAGCACTGTATACTGTCACTAAATCCATGGTTTTGGTCACCTGATGTAAACACAATCACTTTAACCTTGAAGAAGGCCATGGATTAATCCAGCAATAAATTCGCGAAGCAATCATCGTAAAACGAGTAAAAGAAACTGTTCTTGGGTTGATTCCTTTCTGCAGAAAACCGTCCTATTCTAAAAGTTGAGTTTGGATGGTAAAATGGAATTTATTTGTGACGTGGTTTTACGCCTACTTTTCAAGCATCAAGATATCTGCTTGACTGCAGATTTCACTGGTAAAGTATCACACATTTTTTTAACCTTACAATTCTTACATGTTCCTATGACATACTTAAGTTACGCGTTTATTCGGAAAAAGGCTGTATTTGCTCGACAAAGTGATGTCTTCAGACACCCCAAGTGTTGATCGTATTGTGTTGCAGGTAATGTACAGTTATCACAGGTCACTTTGTGATGAAATATTAACACCCGTATGCACCGTAAGTCAATTGCGCGATTAGTTACGTAAACCTGGATTAGATTACTTGTTTACTATGCACCGCAAACTGGCACTTTTGATACTGTCACTGTCAAAACAATCTTGCGAACACAACCTTGCCGTATCTCCATTCTGGATTAGTTAATCTCTTGACGGTGCATGGCTAGATGCCAAAGATTAGCAAAACGCGATTAGGGAACTAGGATTAGAATCGCCAAACGGTGCATACGGGTGTAATTAATTAAATATATGATGAATTAACTTAATCAGTAGTTTTCAGTTTTATGTAAAAATAAAAAGTATACAGTGTATTTCAGAACGAATGTTAGTTTTAATCAGATATTGTAATTTTTAGAAACAAGCTAAATTGATATTCCCCACCACTAAAAGATGTATTACCCTCAAATAATATAGTGGTAGTTATAATAACAGGTAAACCTGTCAAAACAAGTTTTTCCTTCGTTTAGAAATGCACTGTTAATGTAATTCATAAATTTTGTAAAGCCTAGAACATATCCATTACTCCTTATGGCCTTTTTAGTCTACCTTTCTTAGTCAAAAATGGATCAACCTCGAAATCGATTAAGGTCAATTTTGTACAAAGCTTTATTGTAGCATTTCAAATCTCCCAAAATTCACATACCCCGACGTGTGAGCATTTAAGGGTAAATGTCACAAAATCAGTTTTTTGAGAATATATCGTTTTCTTTGCCCCCTATCGTATTTGACATGATAAAAGTTATAGAGACAAACATTTTCTACAAATTCTGTTTAAAACATTTTTACGCTGCATTTTTAATCAAATAATTTTTGAGATAGAGGGCGCAAAGTTTAGAGCGCTGAGCCATACGTGCCTTACCGCAAGGCATTGTACCATAAATATACAGGAAACCATTTTACGCTATATATATGGCTTCACGCTCCACACTCTGCGCCTTCTATAAATTTGTAGAGAATTTTACTCTTCTGGATTTTTTCATGCATTTAGAACCTATAATTTGTGGTCAAGTTTGACGCCAAATTTGGTAGTGCCAACCATAAAATCATATTATGATGCATGTAATGCATGTTGCATAGCCATCTCTGTATATTATTAAACATTTTCTAAGTAAAAATTCGCAATCCAATCAAGAGTTTTACTGTCAAGACTTCAAAAAAATAACGCTGAAATAAAGGCTTGTACAAAAATTCATCTTATTTGTTTGATTCCGATTGAAATGCCTAGAGGACTGAACTATTTTACATGTATCTTTATTTCTTCTGTCGCAGATTTTAATGCACTATTATAGAGTCTAGATTCTATGAGTATTCACTGTGTTCCGTTCCACAAACAAATATTTTGCACTATACTAATTAATGTATTATTCATTGTGTCATGTCTTCGCCTAAAAGTTTGTTCAATTCGTTCAACCTCTTTTCTTTTTCCGCACTATCTTTCGCCTTCAACAACTCATCCTTCTCCTTTTTCAAATCTAATCTATTGTAGTGGTTTAGCTCGCTGAACTCCCAGTACCCTGTGCCGTCGAATTGTAAGATGTGGGTGTGGAATTTCCTAGAAAAACATTCCATTATCAATCAATATGCCTTACAGATCAACGTAGATATCAAGACAGTTGTCGAGTGGGGATTAGTAAATGAAGTACAGTTCAACGTACAGAAAACTCAGGCAACAACACTGACAAAGAAGTCTCAGAAGTCGCTTCCGAACTGTCAAAAATGAGGGTCACCCAATAGTGGAGTCACCTTCCGTCAAGCTTTTGGGGATGAACATCAACAATAACATGTCCTGGCACGACCACGTCGTAAGTATTGCTAAACCGGCATCTCAGAAGCTTGGAGTTTTGTTCGGCTGTAGGAAGCTGTATACACCAGAGCAAACATCGAAGAAGGGTGGCTGAACTGTCCCTGTTTTATAGATCCATCATGGAAGATGTTCGAGTGAGCGCTCTCAGATAATAATACCGAAGAACGTCCGAATGAGGAACACTAGAGAGGCTTTGCGAGCTCATCGTCACCAGGTCGAGGTCCCTACTCCCGGAACCAGTCTCCTCCAGCATTCCTTCTTTTGGAGAACGTCGACGCTGTGGAATGGGCTGCCGGGAAATTTGTTTTCCGATGGCTATAACCTGCAGCGTTTCAAATCTAACGTGAACTGACACTTATCGCCATATACTTTCAGCATTGCGGGGAAACAGGTAAAGTTACAGTGTTAAATAGGATCAATTTTCTATACGGGATAGGAGGTTTAAGGAGGATAAAACTAATGTTTTTATAATTAATTACGATTATATATCTAACTAGGGTAAACGAGGTCCAGGTTGAAGTCAGCGTTCATGGCTGAAGAATTTGAGAGACTAGACTGGTCTGATTACACATACTTAGAAATGCGAACGATAGAGAACGATTTGCCGAAGTTGTAACTAACCTTCTGTAGGAAGATGGCACCTTAAAAAGAAGAACTCATCTGTGGACTGTGATCCAGTATGGTTGGATATGCTTAAGGAAATAATCTACCAGGTTTGCTTCACGTAAACCTTAATTAACGGAAATAATAAGTCAGTACTTCAAAAAATACTCACCATAATGTCGGTCTATGCGTTATTGTCAGTAACGTAATCCCCATATCAATAGCTGCTTGGTATATATAACTTTCTACATCAATTGAAACGGCTGAGGTGCATTCATCTAAAAGGGCGTATTTTGGCCTGGAAACAAGAAAAATGTTGGATATATGGTTTCATTAACAATGAATTGTTATTGAAACATATTCTAGCTGTAAGAATTCAAAAATGTTCAGTTAAAATATCTTTACATATTTTTCGCAATAATATCAGTATTTTTCGTTCATTATTATTTTCAGCTTATATTAAAAATTATTTTTCACTTTTTAGTTCTATAAAAGCGTGTTAGTTTTTTTAACTATATTTATTTTTATTTCAGTCTGAGCAATGAAAACATGGACTCAAAATTATTTCTACTAATGAAGAGAATGCTGTTTATCTTATTGAGACTCTGCATAGTTATTGTGAGGGTGCTTTAATTACAGTAATACCTATTAGATATTTTGAAAGTGAAGACTGAGGACTTACTTATGGTAGAATAACCTAGCAATCGCCATCCGTTGCTTTTCCCCGCCAGAAAGAATGTCCGTCCAGTCTTTCACCTCGTGGAAAGTATCTCTTTCTACGATATGGTCCAAATGCACCATCCTCATTATCTTCCTCAGGTCTTCCTCTGTCACCTGCTTATTGATCATATCCGCGTAGGTGTCAGGGTAGATCACTTGGTCTCTCAAATTACCTTAAAAAAATAATGACATTACGTATCGTACTGTGCAAGTACGAGGCACGTCCAGAAAGTAAGTTCCGTTTCGATTTATCTCCACTGCAGCGCTGCGATCGCAGCTCCGCACATGCGCGGTAGACGCTCTGTATCAAGGAGAAGAAACTTGCGCCATTAGGAGATTGCTGTCAGTCACGTACGCTTTGTTGTGCTTGTTTACAATGTCGGTGTTGAAGTCCCGCCGCTTGTGAAATCAGATCTGTGATTCGTTTTCTGAATGCGAGGAAGGTGAAACCAAGTGAAATTTATTAGCAAATTTGGGATGTTTACGGGCCAAATGCTATGAGTGATTCGATGGTGAGAAGAAGGGTCCGACAGTTCAATGACGGACGTAGTGACGTGCACGATGAAGAACGAAGTGGGCGTCCATCTTTGGTTACAGAAGAACTGGTTCACGCGATTGATGACAAGATTCAGGAAAACCGAAGGTTTACAATTAGTGCTCTCGCTATGGAATTTCCCCAAATTTCACGGTCACTAATGCATGAAATTGTTACCGAAAAACTGAAATTTCGTAAGCTTTTCGCACGTTGGGTACCAAAGATTCTTACTGAGCAACACAAAACAAAACGGATGGGTAGTGCACTTCAGTTTTTGACCCGTTACGCGGAAAGCGGCTAAGAATTTCTGACACAGATGGTCACAGGAGATGAAATTTGGGTTTCTTACGACACCCCTGAAAGTAAGCGGCAATGGAGGCACACTTCATCCCCAGCAATGGTTGAGCTGAAGCAAATCTTGACACTTCGAAAAATGATGTGCACAGTGTTCTGGGACTGGAAAGGCATCTTACTCATTAATTTCTTACCGCGTGGTCAAACAATCACAGCAGATGCTTATTGCGAGACACTTCGGAAATTGCGCCGCGCAATACAGAATAAGCGCCGGGGATTGCTGTCAAAAGGTGTTGTTTTTCTTCACGACAACGCACGACCACACACTGCAAATGTGACGAAAAACCTCCTACAGGGATTTGGCTGGGACGTGTTTGACCATCCTCCGTACAACCCTGACCTCGCTCCTAGCGACTTTCGTCTGTTCTTACCTCTCAAGTCTTTCCTTGGCGGTCAACACTTCAACAATGACGACTAGCTGAAAGAAACTGTTTCCAGCTGGTTGAAGACACAGGCGGCATATTGCTATGAAGAAGGTATACAGAATCTTGTGCCACGCTATGACAAATGCCTGCAAAATTTCGGCAATTATGTGGAAAAGTAGTTTAATTTTTTTTATTACCAAACGGAATTTACTTTCTGGACGTACCTCGATAAACTCAACCAATAATCAACACCTGCGACCTGACTAATAAAAATGAGGGGATATGAGGACCATACGTCCTCATATAGGAACCACAAGAATGCTAATAAACACCATGCAACTGGAACGCTGCGCTGTTTGGATCAATCTAGTTCACGCAAATCTTGAGTTCATCTCAATCGAGGTTATAGTCAAGCGGAATCTCACAGCAACCCTCTGTTGCGCGAGTCAGTGGACTACACAGTCGAACAAGATCGCAAGCACACAAGGCCGCGGCTCGCACTGTGATCAAAATCAAATCGTGCAAATTTGGAAACAACTAAATTTTTGCCCTTTTGGATACCGAACCTCAAAATTTACCCTTTTGGTTAAACCCAAAAATTACCCAACTCAAATCGTCTATGTCAAGCTATACCCTCCAACCGACACACTTCCTCCTGTTTGCTCTTCTTGTTCCTTCCTCTCTTTTTCTTCCCTTACTTCTCCATGACTTTGTCTGGTCTCTGGGTAACCAGACCTGACAGACCGATCGACCGACATGACTGCAACTAAGAGCAAAGGTCCTCCGGACCGCTCTGACTAACAATGACGAATAGTATGTTAAACGCTGTGTTGATATGACAATTATGACAACTGACCTACCTATGACCATATAAGGCCTCTGTGGAATGTAGAACATGGAGTTCTTGGGGGTGTGTAGCTCTCCCCCGTAAACTGGCCACAGACCACTGAGGATTCTGAACAGGCTGGATTTCCCGCATCCGTTCGGTCCAGTGATGAGCAAATGCTGACCAGGCATCAGCTGCAAGCTCAAAGAGGGACAGACGATATCACAGTTGGGTGTCACTATCGGGACGTTTATCAAGGTTATTTCGTTGTTCGTCGAGTAGATGAGTTTGCCTGAAAATAGATAAATTAGTCATGAAAACTGGAAAAATTCTAACCGCAGTTATATTTGGAGCAACAGTGCAAAATACAAAAAAGACGAATGAAAAAATCACATGTACGATATTAGATTGAATGGCTATACACTGGTGAGGAAAAAATTTAGATCACTTAAGAAATTAAAAATAATTTTGAAAAAAAGGGTAATCATCGGTCTAGTAGGCGGTGAACCATTCATTTTTCGATAAATGCTAGCGGGCGTATTTGTTATTTGTTAGCAGTGGCTGCTGGTACTGAAGGGCATATGTGCCCACCTAACTGCCTAGAAAAATGACAATAAATATAGTTATCATTCAGTGCTTTATTCCTTTAAAACCTTCTTTCCGCAGTGACCAAGCGACGAGTGCGACCAAGACCGCGTGGCGTGTGCTTGACGTCCGCAGGAGAACAGTTCAGCATGATTCAACATGTTCAGTATTTTCAGCGTACATATTTTGGTATTTGGTTGAGTTCGGTTCACTGTACGCGATTATATTGTCGATTTGGGGCACCGCGCAGCGTGTCTCCAACAACGAGTCGAACGCAACGTCTTGTTTATTTTTATGGGATAATCGTGATTTATTTGCATTTGTGTATCCTCAGTGATAAAGCCCGCACGACAGCGGAAAACGGATGACACTGAGACATGTCATAGTTGGACCTCCCAAGAACATGTATAAAAAACGTTATCCCTTTTAAACAATATGAAGAATTTCTAGCGATTTCTAACGAAAATGACGTGAAAAATCGAACTTTAAGCCAAAACATCTCATAGATTGCCCAGGAGAAACAGATGACGGTATTTCTTTGTGTTGTCTACAAAAAAATTAAAAAACTTTCCATCAAGTTTCGACCGGCTTCGTCGCGATTTTTTATCCTTATTTTAAACAAATTTGTACGCGCAAAGATTCACCAAAATGAAAGTCAAACTAAAAACAATATATCTTCCGTGGATTTGTGTCACCACTGGCGCCAGTGATTTCAAGAGGATACAGAGTTTTTCGGTTTGTTCATTTAATAGAGATTCAACTTACCAGTTCCTCCTACGCTACTAAATCTTTACATATGTAGGTAAACACGCCTTAGTCTAAGAACTAAAATAGCATACACATTTTTGTCGGGCGAGAAATGAAATTCTTGCTGCCCTCCTTGAGTCAGTCTTAAAACTAGTAAAAGTTTCATTTCTGTATTTTATATGTTTTTCAACAATACCAAAGTTTACGGAATACATATAAGTTGGATCACTCTCCGTCGGCACTTTGAAGAACTCACATCAAAGCGATGCCACGGCCGCACGCGCCAGTTAGCTTTTGCGTTAGTTTTTGCCCAAGTACGAGGGTCTTTTAGCGGGGACTTGCTAACGCCTGGGTTTTACGTATATACGTATTGACAGCCGATTTAGATATACAAATACAAATATAACATTTATTTTGCTAATACACTAAGTTACATAAATAGATATCAAAAATAAAACCTAGTAAAACTATTACTAATGAATCTCAAATAATTTCACATATTGTAGCTATTTCTTAGATAAGCAAAAATTGGTTCAAAGGTGCCGTAGTATTTTTACTTAATGTTTTGTTTATTTGGCTTATTTTTGAGACCAGAGCTTATAAAATTTATGGTGTAGTATATACGAACTCGTATGTACAATTTTAAAAGATAATCATGTGGAGATACTTTACTTGGATGTGAATAAATTATTTTTGACAGTTTGCTTTTCAGTGTCATTCCAGTTGCTACTGTAGAAACTAAATTGTTAAAGTTATCAATAAAAATATTTCCCTGGGTGGTATGGTAAGACCACCGAATGAATATTTTGTCTCACTATACGCTTTTAGCGTGACACAATCCTTTAAGTACCTGTAGGTCTTGAATTAATCACTTTATACCCCAAGTGTGCTAGTTTGTTGGAATTGTTTTGTCGGGAGGAACACAGAAAGGCACAAATGTACAGGGTGTCCCATTAATAATTTTGAATCGAATGTCACATGGCCAAAAACAAATACCTCATTGGGTAGTGCAATGACAAAAAAAGACACATCTGCTCTAATTATCATTTACAAGTTCCGACATATTGCTTGTCTTAATCGTCGTGAAACACCCTTATCCTTTACATTCCAAGGTTTACCACAAAATAAGGATGGATCTCATTGTCATTTTCCATCCGTTAATAAATTTAATTGATAAAATCAAACTTCTGATAATATTATCCATTTCCTGCAAACAAATCCGAGATAACAAAATCCGATATTTTTGAGACACTGTATACACTTCGCGTTAAGCACGTTCAACCTCTACTTTGCGCCGCCCGGTATCTCCCGGCTGACGTCTGTACACTGCTACCGGTATACCGGGGTGACGGAGCAAGGGGCAGGTCGTTTTGATATTTTTGCGGGGTGATCCAACTTATATGTATTCCGTAAACTTTGACAATACTTTCTTTGCTTCACTGTCTGCGTTAGAGCCAGACTATAGGAGCGACTTTCCGCGGCGTATTTCACGCGGCGGGATTTCCGTTGGAATTGGCAGCAAACAGAAAGCGTGTTTTCCTTGAGTAGGTATAGATAATTTCACCAATAAAAACTTCCGTGTCAAACATTTTTCTTCGACTGTACCGTCAACGTATCCGTCGCGCGCCGTCACCTCGCCTAGTTTACTCCGTACTGAACAACACGTTGCGCGTTGCGTTGTGGCGGCGACCGTTGTATACCGGGACCATCGAGAGCTACCGGGCCTGATGGTGCTGCGTGTGACGTCACACCAGACGCCGCCCGTATCTGCAAGGATTAACAGAGAAATTCCGGCGCTACGAGAATTTTCTTGAAATATTGAGAAAACGGTTAAATAAACAAAAGTAATGTGTAGGAATGAATTTATAGGAAATTGAATTTGTGAGGAATGGAGCCAGTTATCTATTTAACTAAAATCGTTTGGACGTGAGAAGGGTCTTAAACGCACCCAAATGATACAAAATTATCTATTATTCACAATATGATGTACATAGTCATATTATAGTTGTCATGATTGCAGTAGCAGTAGTAGCAAAAGAGGATATAGGAGCTGTAGTATACAGGGTGTGCCAGAATTTTCCTTGACACGTGATATATTATTCTCCTAACAGAAAAAGTTCAAACGAAAACTGAGTGGATTTTTTGAATGTACTATAGGGTCAACTATACTACGCTTTCAAAACATTTTTTTTATACTTCAACCGTTAAAACTCCCCCCAACCTTTTTTCATGTAGCAATCAATACTGCTACACAAAAAAAGTATTTTATTTTATTTAAAATCTTATAGTAGCTTTGACTTTATACACAAACCTATTTTTGCGTAGTCATTATTTAGATAAAATAAGGATTTGTTTGAGGCTTAATATTTATTTATAATAAAACAGATAAAAATGAAAACTAAGTGGGCGTTTCAAAGGTACTGAAGAACAAATAGGACATATATCATACTTTGAAAAAATTTTTTTTCAAATAGCTGTCCACAGCTGTTCCTACATAAATGAGGTCATTGTTTGTTGTTGCTTTGGTTTAATACACAAAACAGTTTTTTTTCGTAATGTCAAAGCATAAGATAAACAAAATAAGGGTTTCTTCAGGCGTAACATTTTCGTAATAAAAAATGATAAAAAGACATTTGTTTTCGAAAGCATGTATGATAGGTCATTCAGTACCCTTAAAAACCCCTTGGTTTCCCTTTTCATTAGT
Organism: Callosobruchus maculatus; assembly: GCA_951848785.1. Lineage (NCBI taxonomy): Eukaryota > Metazoa > Arthropoda > Insecta > Coleoptera > Chrysomelidae > Callosobruchus > Callosobruchus maculatus. Next base: position 7,452,262 of record CATOUR010000083.1, read on the forward strand.
TTTTCGTGTCAAACAAATTCTTATTTTATTTATATTACTTATCTTTATGATTTTACGCAAAAAATAGGTTTGCGTATAAAATCAAAGTACCACAAGAGTTTAAATAAAATAGGAATACCATTTATGTAGAGAAACTTATGGGGTGCTATGGGGGCGAGTTTTCGGAGTTGGCGTGCAAAAAAAATGTGTTAAATGCATGCACTTTACAGTTATTGTCAGGCGGTATTTTACAAAATCTGTGAAGACAATTTAATCTTAGCTCGAGGCACTATTAAACTTATAGCAGTATCAGCACGAATTACAAATCTCAATTCGAAGTGTTTGATGCATATTACAGAACAATCCTTTATCGAGAAGATATCTCGATGTATAGCGCGTAACCATTGATTCCGTTTCATTACATCTTTTGGAAATTACAACACAGGTATGCAATCTGTATCCATATAATTACTATCGCATCAACTATAGACGATATTCTTGGCTAGATACATGTAAGACCCAAAAATTTAATGAAAAATTCCTACGGGTATCTGACGATTACAAATGCGATCGGACGTCGCTCGGCGCCTCGCGTGACGTAGGTGGGGATACACCATCAGGCCCGGTAGCTCTCGACGGTCCCGTGTATAGCCTCACCTCCGACGGAAAGAAACAACGCGACGGATTGTTCGTTCGTCTAGTTGCGCTTCTTTGATGGCACGGTTCTTATTACGACGTGCAAACCGCCGCGTCAAATACGCCGCGGAAAGACCGCTCGTGTAGTTTGGCTCTTATGACGCCTGACTGTGAACAGGTAAGCGACTATCGCTACCGCGAAACTTCAGCAACTAAAGCGATTTCGCGATAGGCACGAATAGTTCGCGCCAGTTTGTGAAAGCCTTTTCCTTCAAACCAGTGCTGCCGTGGTGCGTTTCTGAAATTTACTAAATCAAAGCAATAAAATGTACTAGATTATACTAAATTGTACTAAAATCAGTGAGTTTCATTATGAGCTGGAAATTGAGCCACAGACCCGCATGGACGCGTTATAATTTTCTGAAGAACAAAAAAAAACTGTCCAACCTCTGCAACCATACAATTTCTTGCATTATACATCCATTTGAGAAGATACAACGTATTAAATGAAGGTTTTTACGACCGGTACAGTCAAATATCCGAAAACTGAAAATATACTAGAATTGGGCCTTTATGTAATTTTGTACTTTGCCGTCAAAAATGTACTAGAAATAGTACAAATGTACTAAAACGGCAGCACTGCTTCAAACGAGCCCATTGTACCTTTAGCGAGCGGCTGATCCCCTTTGAACTCGATCTCGAACTCGCTGGTCTTCTCTTTCTTGGCCACCAGCGTCTTGTGGTAGACGCCTCTGCTAGCCTCCTCAAGCACAGTGAACATAGTGGCCACCCTAGCCGTGTGGCCTGCCAGCTCCACCACGTCCTTGTAACTGCTCATCAGTCGCTCCACGGCGTTAGAGCCGGTGATCAGCAGGTTCTTGGCCGTCGTGAAATAGTGGGTGCGTTCTGAGACGTTGTCGTTCGGGCTCTTCGGTTTGGTCGACAGTAGGATCGGCAGGGACACTACGATCATACCTGTGCGAAGAAGAAAACATTTATTATTTTATTTAGCGTATGTTTGTAGTACAGATGAAAAAACTCATAAAAAAGTAGAACAGTTTTCTCGCGATCTAAATAAATAATAACAAACTAGGCAACCAGGCTATAAGTTGGTCTCGAGCCTGGAAATCCATTCTATGGCTGATATCTTGGCTCGAAAGAAGTCCTTGTTGTTGCCTGGATACGCTCTAAGCCAAATTCTTGTAACGTATGTTGCAAAAGTTTTGTAATTTTTTTTCAAAACTCGGGAGGTAGTTTCACCGTGGAAACAATTCAGAAATCGTTACCATGGTAACAAGTCAACATCTAAACGTGACACTAAAACCGTTTTGGTTATGATATAAGTTGTCAAAATGTCGTACAAATTAGGTATTCGGAAGAGCATTTACAGTCTAGTTGGACGACTTGAAAAAAAAGGAATAGTTCGCATATATCGAGATCAAAATATTTCTGTTGCCACAATTTATCGAGCGATCCGTTAATGCGAAGAAGGTATTCCTTGTATAAATTTACCAAAAAGTGGACGTCCAAGAGCGTTTAATGCTGCTACAGTTCAAAGAATGGTCAACAGAAGTGAACGTCGAGTTGGAACTTCAACCCGAAAACTTGGACGCATTTTTCACGTCAATAATAGCACAATCTGTAGAGAAATGAAGAGAAGTACTTAAAATTCCGAAAAAGAAGTATTCCCCAAACCAGTTAGAAAGAACTCCTCAATAATGTAATTTACGTCGTACTCATTTTGCTCGCAACATAAAAATTATTATTCACGATGAAAAGTATTTCACATTTTCGAACTCAGAAATCAAAGGTAATGATGGTTTTTATACAAAAGATTTTGAAGCCTGTCCAGATAATGTGAAATTTAAAGAAGAAGAAAAGAAGAAAAGTTTGAAAACAAAGTATTAGTGTGGTGCGCTATATCAGACAACGGTATTTCGCAGCCGTACGTTGGACCAGTTGGGGCCGAAGCGGTTACCGCAGAAGCCTATACTCAAAGATGTTTGCCTAAACTACTCAATTTTATTAATACCCCCCATGCTAATGACAATATGATGTTTTGGCTAGATCTGGCTTCTTTATCACAATCCATGCAGAGATTACTGATATTACGAGGTTAGAAAGACGCCAACAGACGAGGTGCGAGTAGACAGAAGGAATTCTGCACATCTTTCACATGTTTATTAAACATGGAAAAATTGATGCTCTCTACTTCCGTCAATCGACCTATGGCGCACTGATGATCGCTAATAAGCGTGAAACAGCTGTCTGCGTACTGGTGGATTGACGGAGGTATAGAGCAACCCTCGTACGCCAACAGACGTTATGGAGATATCATAAAACGCCGAAAAAAAAAACATATTCCAAAATCAAAAATTTTCGTGATCCCTCTCACCTATCGGTGTGGGATGTAAAATTTTAAGGCGATGTTCTGGTAGGTCTGTAGAGTACAGAATATCACTAAGCTCTTTTTTGTTAGTAGTATACAGTCCTTTATGAATACAAAATATTTTTTAGTTTGACTTAAATGGAGAGTGTTCTTTATTATGAAGGACCCTGTATATTATAATAAATAAATAACAACTGACTTACCGGCTCCACTCCAAACATACTTCATGAGAAACTGCTCCAGCATAACGAACCACAGCTTCACGCCGAACATATGTTCTAAGTGCTCCACCAGCATCCTATACGCTTGTCTTAGATGACTCTGTTCAACTTTGTGGCCCCCATAAAACGCTATCTCTTCAGCATTGCTGACTATGCGGCCATGTACATGACGGAGATAGCCCTTTTTCTCGGCTTCTTGGGCTACCAATTGGCCAAATTTGGGCGATACCTGTTGATCGAAAATAAAAATATATACAGGGTGAGTAATTTAAACTCCAAAGTTTGATACCTCCATTATTATGGCAGATACAAAAAACTTTCAAAAAAGGGTGTGGAAGAAGCTAAGGTCTACCTTTTAAAATTGTTTTGTAATATACAGGGTTATTGATAAAGACACGGCATACCAAAGTTGTGTTTTTTCAAATGGAGCACACTATATATTATCCTAAATTTGAATTCCGAATACTACATTTTTGCCAAATACTGAAAGTCTCGGAGTTGGCCATGGCTACCGCGTTTGTTATACTGTTTGACCTTGCTTAGAAAAGAACCGAGTCAAGGATGGAATGCCTCAAAGGACGGGAATGAAATAACTAAAAGGAAGTCGTATCAGGAAATCAATTAAATATTTGTAGCTTCCGCTAGAAAAATCGTCGGTTTATAAAACAAGAGTCAATCACTTTTGCATGCTTAGCCAAAATATATTTTCTTCTTTTTGATACGTTCACACATAAACCTTCTTGTAATAACTAATATAGTCTTGATAAAGATTCTGTATGTATCATAACAAAGAATGTTAATCTGAATGACCTAAATAACCATGCATCGACGCATGAGCCTTTGGAACCCCATCAGGTTTTTTGTAATTTTTTTTCGTTAGTAAAAAGACCCCTAGAGAGTTCAGCAAAGGACTAAAGTTTTTAGTCCAGGTGTTAATAATAATCGGTGAAAGTTATACAGGGTGGGCCAATAGTGCGTGGACGGAGGATTGTGGGCTTACTAAAAAATATTTCAAAAATCTGTCACTTGGCCATGGTAGGCACCCTTGAGGGCTATAACGTAAAAGTATTTTCACTTAAATTCTGACGTTTATACAGGGTGATTCATATCAAACTTACATTTTTTTGAATGGAACCCCCTCTATATTATTGCATATTTGGATTCCTTGGTCAATTCTAGCGTGACTTTATGTATCACACATGAAACTTTAAATGAACCGTTTAGGCGCAAATCACCATTTTTGGTATAAGTAGGTATCAGAAAAAAATTGACTATCGCAGCGATTATAAAACTTAGAGGGCCTTGACTTTGCGGTACGGTTAAGCATGAAATGCGTCACCTTAAGTCAGACGGCTAAATTTGAATTCTTTTTGTACTTGAAGAAATCAGAGGATAAAATAAGGAAACTTCAATCACAGATAACTTGATTTTTTCAAATGGGAATGCCTATTTTCGTTTAAAGTATCAATTGTAAAATTTGATTACCTTTCTAACGGTATAGCATTCTAGATATCAATCTTTCTTGGTTTTCATTTTATTTCAAATTTTCAGTCAAATCGGCGTTTTTCAATTTTCCTGCATGCAAGCAACCTAGCAGGCCATGAAAAATAATAAACAAAAGCCCGTTAATATGGAAGAAAGCAACTAACTTAGTATAAAGATGCAAACTACCTAGAGCAGCGAGGCAAGATTATCAAAATTCCTTACAACATATTAGCTCTAACCAGAAACAATAGTGGTAACAAGAACGCTCATTTTTCACCGCCTACTAGCTATTATCCAATTTCAAAAGTCAGTAAAAAATATTTAATCAAAGGAAAACTACTAGTGATTGTTGCTGGCAGTAGAATATCTATGTCTTCTGAATAAATTTTCACATTTAGTGCTATGAAAAAGTAGCCATTTTCGTAAGTCAAAAGCAATGATACCTCTGACTGGAACCCTTCAAATTCTTCTTCTACTTATTAGAAAAATCGTGGAAAATGAAACCTGATTTGCAGTCTGTTTGAATTGTAAACCATAATTTAGTTTGTAGAAAACTACATGAAATAATCGCAATTACAACATAGCGTAATTAAAAAAATTCTAGCAATTATTTCAATAGATGTTCAGAATGCTCCAGTTATAGATATCTTCACTTTTGATTTAACTAAATAAACGGAAATGACTAATTTTTTTATCCCATTCAATGTGAAATTTCACTCTAAACATGTTAGACTGTAAGCGAAAATCGCTGGTAGTTTTCCTTTTGTTTCAAAATTTTTAATCGTTTTGGAAAGTTGTCAAGCTCTAGTAGGCCTCAATAGGTAGTAGCCTGTGAAAAACAAACACTTCTGTCATACTCCAGCTACTCATTGACATTAGATATCTTGCCGCTGCTGTATCCGGTTAGAGCTAATCTGTTGCAAGGAATTTTCATAATCTTGCCTCGTTGTTCTAGTTAGTTTGCATCTTTCTACCAAGTTAGTTGGTTTCTTCCATATTAACGAGCTTTTGTTTATTTTTCATGGCCTGCTAGGTTGCTTGCACGCAGGAAAATTAAAAAACATTGATTTGACTAAAAATTTGAAATAAAATGAAAACCAAGAAAGATTGATATCAAGAACGGTATATCGTTAGAAAGGTAATGAAATTTTACATTTGATTCTTTAAACCAAAATAGGCATTCCCATTTGAAAAAATCAAGCTATCTGTGATTGAAGTTTCCTTAATTTATCCTCTGATTCCTTCAAGTACAAAAAGAATTCAAATTTAGCCGTCTGACCTTAGGTGACGCATTTCATGCTTAGTCGTACCGCAAAGTCACGGCCTTCTATGTCTTATAATCGCTGCGATATTCAATTTTTTTCTGATACCTACTTACACCAAAAATGGTGATTTGCGCCTAAACGGTTCGTTTAAAGTTCCATGTGTGATACATAAAGTCACACTAGAATTGACCAAGGAATCCAAATATGCAATAATATATAGGGGGTTCCATTCAAAAAAATGTATGTTTGATATGAGTCACCCTGTATAAACGTCAGAATTTAAGTGAAGATATTTTTACGTAATAGCCCTCAAGGGTCCCTACCATGGTCAACTCACAGATTTTTGAAATATTTTTCAGTAAGCCCACAATCCTCCGTCCACGCACTATTGGCCCACCCTGTATTACCATACTTGGTTAGGTTATACATGGCTTTCAGGGTCAAACTCAAAACCAAAACAGAATCTATAAGATACCAGGTTCCACGTTATTTCAAGGCCAACTTGTGAAAAAGCTGATATAAAAATTTGACGGGGATTCAAAACTTCATTTACTGGGCAAGTGGTGCCTTCAGAACTTTTACATGCTGACTCTCAAATTAGGATTCTATGCAGAGTACTAAGTACTACTTTGGAAACGACCTGAGCAAATTTGAGATTAAAATGACTTTTGAAAACTTACCACTCTAAGCAGCAATGCTGACAGGAGCACAACCCCCGTGAGAATAGCTGGTCCTATGAGTAAATTGGTGTTTCTGGACTTAACTAAATTAGCCAAAGCGATTCCCATCAAGAGAATATCAAATCCTGGCTTGGTGATTTGTCCGTAGAGATGTGAGACTGTGTTGGCGACCTAAGAAAACGGGAAAAATCTCTCAATTATGATTTTTTTTAGTTACGAAAAACCATCAATTTGAGCCATTTGTGAACCACTTGATCAAAAAATTAATACAATCAATCAGATGAATGAGTACATACCGTTTCAATATCGTCAGTGAGTCTCTGAGCACAGTTTTCTAATCGACCATCTAGTACCGTGACCCTGTAGTAGCTTTGGTTTTTGAAGTACAATCGGTAAGAGTGTTCTACCAGACGAGTGCGGAAACTAAGGGCTATTCTACTTTCTAAATATCTGAAACAATAGATCATCTTAGTTTGCTGCACATTGAGACAAGTATATGTCTATCGACAAAATATATAATTTCTGAAACTTCTCTGATTTATTGCGCCTCACTGGCTCATATATAAATCTATATGAACTGATAGAACCCCATCTGCATCCTAATACGAAGGAAGCTTATGGCCAAAAACTTAATTTAGATGAGAAAATCTTGGGGTTGACGGCAAAATTTTGAAAAAAGAGATTGGGTCACAGCATAGAGGAGACTCTGGTGCTAACAGCCAAGCTTTCGGCAATGATTATTGCCATCTTCAGGGCTTTCTACATAGAAGAAAAAAAAGAATTTAGTTTCAAAATATATAATAAATTTTTAAAAAGATATACTCACAACGTTGAGGTTTTAAATTGGCAAACGTCAACGTTGTGAGTATATCTTTTGAAAAATTTATTATATATTTTTTTTTTCTTCTATGTAGAAAGCCCTGAAGATGGCAATAAGCATTGCCGAAAGCTTGGCTGTTAGCACCAGAGTCTCCTCTATGCTGTGAACCAGTCACTTTTTTCAAAATTTTGGCCACAACACCAAGATTTTCTCATCTAAGACTCTATCCGTTGAAACAAACATTATTTACCAACGTTTCTTAAGTACAAAACGTATGACAAGTTGAAAATATTTTTTTATATATATCTCTGAGCCAGTGGAGTGCAAATAACTAAAACATAGGCTCGTTTTAAAAAAGCGATTAGTTTGTTTGTTGTATCTACAGGGTGATTCGTAATTTGATACAAAACATATAGTAGAGGTGGTAAGCTATAAAATATGACCATGTCCAATGCCTGATAGCTTCCGAGATCAATTGAACTTTAGAGATTTTCATTACAATGCAGATCTCTAAACGACTGTTAAAAAGGCAGATGGAGCTCGCATAGATGCTTTCAAAATGTGGACGTGGAGGAGAATGCTGAGAGTTCCTTATACCGTCCATCGAACTAATATTTCCATACTGGATGAGCTCTGTAATCCAAAGAGACTATCCTCCATTGTGTCGACGAGGATGCTTACATTCTTCGAACATATTCACAAAAGCGATAATACGGAGAAACTTGTAGTTCAGGGTCACGCCCCGAGTGGGCGTTCCCCTACACGCTGGGTGGATACGATGAAACAGATGCTAGATATGAGTATCAAGAGCGCCACTGAACTGACAGAAAATCGCGAATGATGGCGAGCTATAGTTCTCAAAACTATTGATAATATTGGTGTCGGCAATATTCTAGCTCCGACTTAATGCATTTCACGAGTTCACAACATGTCTGTTAAGACATTGTGACTATGATGATGAAACCAAAAATCTAATAAAACAAAATGTTTTTGTCAGATTCCGGAATTTTTTTGCTTTTAGTCCTTAGAAAATATGCTATCACGTCTCTCTCGACTAAAAGAAAGTGATCATCTATCAAACACTTCGCGAGATGGTGTCAAAATCAGCATGTATTGATCACTGGCTTGAAGAAGCGTTACAAAAAATGTATTTATATTAAAAAGCCACCATAATTAACCGTGAATTTTACGGTAAAAACATGCCCATTTTTCTAGTTATCCGTTGTTACCATACACTTATTGTTGTAAATGTGGTAAACACATGCAGTAAGTATGCATTTAAGCTCTAAAAGCATAATGGATCTCCTAGAGTGCAAAGTTTCAACAGACCAAAAACTTGTTATCGGATTTCTAATATTAGTTATCGGTGTTGTATCATGATTAGTCATAAAAAGTGGTCGGCTAGCCAAAACTTCGGTGTAAGCAGGTCTCAAAATTGTATAACTTCAAGTTGTAGTTTAAAATCTCATCCGTCCAAAGATCCCGACTTGAAAAAGTTGCATCTTTGGTGTCCAGATGAAGCATAAATCGAGTAAAGACCATTCTTCTGACAGAAGCGCCTTTCTTCAAATTATGTACTGGCTACTGGCATGTAAAGTACGGATAGATACCAGTCGTGTGCGCAGTGAACCACACCTTCAACTGCGAAATAGCGTATTGAGGCGATTTGCAATAGTGTAGGTGTAGGTGGATGCTGTAAAATCTTGTCTACCATTTCGAAGAATTTGGTCCTCACCTTCTGGAGGATATAGATGGAGCCTACCGGCAATTGACGGATCTAGGAGGCGGATTACTATCTGCTCTGATAGTCAGGCAGCCGTCAAAGCACTGAGTGCTTGGAAAATAACGCCGGGACTGATCCTGGAGTGCAGGAGGGCTCTTGACGACATCTCAGCTAAACACAAGGTATCACTGATGTGGGTACCTGGGCACGCTGGTGTAAAGGGTAACGAAATGGCGGATCATCTGGCTAGGATGGCATCCGGCAACAGTTCTGTGGGCCCGGAACCAGCCTTAGGGCTATCTGCAAACTTGATTAGGAAAACAACTGGAGAGTGGATCAGGAATCAACACTCTCTGAGATGGAACAACATCTCTGATCATCTCCGTCAAGCTCGAGAACTATTAGCAGGGCCTGCAGAGAGAATAGGACGATTTTGTCTCTCTCTCTCTGGATAGGAGTAACTTAAGATTGCTAGTAGGCCTATTAACGGGTCACAACACCTTCAGGCGTCACTTGTTCGTGATGAGGGTGGTCAACGACCCAACGTGCACGTGATGTGGTGAAGAGGAAGAATCTTCGGCACACATCTTGTGTCGCTCTGAAACCCTGGGTTATCACAGGCAGACTATGCTGGGCTCAAGAACCTTGGAACCAATAGAGATAAAACGGATAGGACCTAAGAATGTACTTGCCTTTGCCAAAAGGGCATGTCTTAGGAACTAGCGCGGATAGAGGCGCAAAAGGACACATCGTGTGGCCTATGCACCAGCCAAATTCCGTGCTGGATAGCCTCTGGTCCTTATTCATTCTACCGGCATCACTGGGACGTCGCGTCGTCGAAAATACAAAATTAAATTTATCTCGGAAACTATTAGGAAATGGTGTTATATAGTCAATTTTAAAGCTTACCAATTACCCTCTATAATTCACCTTGCGATCTCAAAGAATTCAAATAATCGTTTCAGATGTTGACCTGTCTGCTGCCAAACTATTATGATCACTGTAGCAACATATAGTTATTGGAAAGCAGTACTTTAAGAAAGTATTGGTTCGCCATCTATCTACCAAAGCCGGTATCTGAGCGTTTAATTTGAGTATCCGAGCACTGTTTATGTGACCCGTTTAAAAGCATCAGGTACAGGAACCTGCGGATACGACAACAAACAGACTCTTTTTTGGGGAACACTGATTTAACACTCCCGACATTTGGTTTATGCTAAAAAGCAAATTAACTCAATTAAAGAGTAGCAATTTCATTCATTCATCCGAAACCAATCACAGACGACGTCGTTTCGCTTTTATTAAAGCTCGTCAGTGTGATTATATTTGTAAAACTTCAGTTCACAACTGACCCGCTAGTCCATATGAAATTATGTGTTAATTATTTAAATATTATCGTTGATTGGAGAACCTTTTTTCTTCAATCAACTATATTATCATAATTAGAACTAAATTACTGGTGTATCGTCTGGCGGTTTGCAAAATGCAATAGTAGGTCCACGTGTCCACTCAAGTCGAAACGAGTAGGAAAACCCTAAGTGTTTCACGAGTATAGGTCAAATTTCAACTACCTATCTAATACGTTAATTGGATATTTAATTTAACTACAAACTGTTCGTAGTAACTAATTTTTTTGCTCAGTAATGGCGAGCCACTTTTCCAGTATTAAAAAATAGTGGAAGATATTCGCCTATAGAGAGTAGAAAAAAAGCAATGTCATCAAAAACCGCACATTACAAAGTGAGAGGACGTCCAATAAAATATACAGGGTTATTCACGTTATTCGACCCGGAGCATTATGGCTAAAGTATTTGATAAAAAAGAAAATGATAACTTGGGATGGATAGAGACCCATAAAGGCTACATTTTTAAAATATTTTCATGTTATAGAGGGTGTCCCAAAAACACAGGTTTTGGAAATTGCCAGTCTTTAGTACATTGCAGTAGCTAGTAGGCCGTGAAAAAATCCATTTCTGCCATACTCCAGCTTCTCTTTGACCAAAGATATGTTACCACCGTTGTTTCTGGTTACACTTTGTTTGTTGTGAGTAATTTTTATAATCTTGTCCCTTTAGTCTAGTTCGTGTATATTTTTCTGCTAAGTTAGTTATTTTCTCCTACCTGAACAGGTTTTTGTTTATATTTCATGGCCTACTACGTTGCTTATAGGCAGGAAAATTGAAAAACGCCGATTTGTTTGAAAATTTGAAATCAAATGAAAATTAAGACAGATTGATATCCACAACCACATATCATTAGAAAGGTTATCAAATTCTACGTTTAACCGTATAAAAAAAATTAGACATTCCCATTTGAAAAAATCAAGTTATCGCTGATCGAAGTTTCCTTAATTAATCGACCGATTTCTCCAAGCATCAAAGCTGACGCATTTTATGCTTAGTAATACGGCAAAGTCACAGCCATCCAAATTTTATAATCTCTGCGATATTCAATTTTTTCCTGATATCTACTTATACCAAAAATGGTGATTTACACCTAAACGGTTCGCTTTAAGTCCCATGTATGATACATAAAGTCGCACTAGAATTCACCAAGGAATCTGAATATGCAATAAAATACGGGGTGTTCCATTTAAAAAACATAACTATGATACATTTCGTGTTTTTGGGACACCCTGTATAACATGAAAATATTTTTAAAATGTAGCCTTTATGGGTCTCTATCCATCCGAAATTATTATTTTCTTTTTTATCAAATACTTTTGCCATAATGCTCCGGGTCGAATAACGTGAATAACCCTGTATAGTGTGTATATACACTTCCTTTCTAGCGTGTTAGGCTAAAAGTTGCATCCTTGTATTATGAAGAATTAATAATAATTATGTTATAAGGAAATCGAATGACAATTAATTTATCAAAAAACTATTCGTATGAGGTTCTCCTTGATGTAAGAAGAAAATAGAAACTCCAATGTGTCATCAGTTACATTACGTGATATCAAACAATTATATTCATTATCATATTGTACCGAACAATTTTGTATAATTAAGTACATTAATTTACTTCTATAACACTTTGTGAGATCCTAAAAAGCATCCAACATCATTAGGAAGTATTTTCCTACGTAGTGAAATACAACTTACAATGTCACAAGTGCTACAAAAATTCGTAGATTTCAGGAACTTTCCAGTACATTACAAGACCTAAATAAACACTTGTTCCAAAATATTGACTTTGCCTTAAAAACGTTAAACAATGCAAAGTTTATAGTAGTGATAATTGTACTTCAAATAAAGGTTGATTTTTTAAGCGAATAACTGGAATTTTCCAGAAAAACTGCATTTTTTTTTGTTATTATTATTGAGGATGTTTGCAGCTCAAGGGTCGGTGTGTGAGTGGTATACTGTAACATATATAGCTAACCTATTTGCAGAAAATGATTCATTCCACTAGCCCTCATCAGTATAGCTCGGAGATAAAATATGCAGACCTGTTGGCCGGTAGCAAGAAAAAGGTCTTGCTTTGCCCGCTAAACTGTGTAGGGTATTAGTAGGTTCAAGACTAAAATAATCTTGAACTTGAACACGCAGTAAATACGTCACTGTCAGACAAAGTTTATTATTTTTTAAAAAACTATTAAGTTGTACCCGAGTTGTGCATTTATTTTGCCTGTGAGTATTTTTACGGAAATTAATGCCCAATTTTGACAAATTCCCGTAAAGGCCGAAGGCTTATGCGATAAGTGTCGGTGCACGTTAGATTTGAAACGCTGCAGGTTATAGCCGCCGGGGAAAAAATCCCGGCAGCTCATTCCACAGCGTCTACAAAAGAAGGAATGCTGGAGGAGATTGGTTCGGTGAGTAGAGTCCTCGACCTGGTAAGGATGAGCTCGCAGAACCTCTCTAGTGTTTCTCGTTTGGACGGCCTTTGGCGTTATTATCTGGGAGAACTCACTCGAACATCTTTTGTGATAGAATCTGTAAAACAGGGACAGGACAGCCACCCTTCTACAATGTTCCAGGCTGGGGAGGTCCTTTGTGAGGTTAGGCGTATCGATTTGTCTAATTGCTCTCTTCTGGATAGTGTCCAAAACTTTAGAGAGTGCTTCAGAGCGCATCCCCACCCATAGGAGCAATACTCTAATGATGGTCGGATCTGTGCCCTGTAGATCAGCAGTAGTTGCCCTGGTGTATACAGCTTCCTACAGCAGAACAAAACTGCAAGCTTCTGGAATGCTGTTTTAGCAATACTCACGACGTGGTCGTCCCATGACATGTTATTGTTGATGTTGATCCCAAAAGCTTGACGGAAGGTGACTCGACCATTGGGTGATCCACCATTTCCACAGTTGGTAAGCCAACGTGAGACTTCTTTGTAAGTGTTGTTGCCTGAGTTTTCTATACCTTATACTATACTTTATTTACTAATTTCCATTCGACAATTGTTTTGATATCTACGTTGATCTGTGAGGCATGTTTCTGTCGCCAACGTACTGTCTCCTGGAGGTCTCCTGGCTTGCCTTGCCATGCACGATATTACTGTCCTGTCGTCTGCGAGGCTGTAGATTGGATTGGATGTTATTTGCAGCAGCTCGTTGATGTATAGCAGAAACAGTGTAGGAGGTAGGACGGATGTCTCAAGAACACTGGCGTCTATTGAAAATGTATCTGATGAACAGCCTTCGACTACACCAGAGATCGGTCGCTGTTCAGCCTCTGGCGCAGGTCATATGCTAGTCCATGAGCAGCCAGCTTGACCAGAAGTCCCTCATGCCACACTCTGTCGAAGGCTTTCGATATGTCAAGTGCAACCACACGGGATTCGCCACGATTTTCAATTGCTTTGTTACACAAGTGAGTGGCGTAGGCCAGGAGGTCACCCGTAGACCTATGCTTACGGAAGTCATACTGGCGATCATTTATTATGTTACTGTTGTCCAGGTATTTCAGGAGCTGTGTGTCATTGACAGTCTTCATAACCTTAGACATGATGCTGAGAAGAGCCACAGGTCTATAGTAGATGAGATCGGTTTTTTGTGTTCCTTAGGAATGGGTTGTACGCAGTCAATCTTCCATACAGCGGGAAACACGCTTTACTGATACGATAGCTTGAAAAGCTTTCAACACAATGGCTGAAATTTGGTCGGGACCAGTAGCTTTCTTTGTGTTTAGTTTTTGGAGGATGCTTTTTACATTTCGATGTTGAAATTTGACCTCTGCCGTTCTCACTTGGCGTCAATGTTATCACCATATTTGTATAATATCCTCATGAGGCATTTCTGGTGGTAAAAAAATCTGTATTTTCCGACATTTTAAACAAAACGATAGATTTTAAAAACGAGAATAAAAAACCAAATGAATCAAACGCTTCTCAAAAATCAATCTTGCTAATGTAACGTTGTCGGATTTCCAATATGGATTAGTTAATCTGTGGCTAGATGCCAAAGAGTATAAAAACGGGATCAGGGAATCAGGATTAGAATCACCAAACGGTACTTACTGGTGTAAATCATATAAACTGTACTTACTTGATCATGCTATTGATGAAAGTCGCAGGTATAGCTACCGCGAACCACTTCATCAGCTGTCTGATGAAGAGTTGAGGCTCGTTGCTGACTATGTATTTTACTATGGCTCCTTCCAAGTTCGCTACGTATATACTGAGGAAGGTCCTGAGGAACAGAAACGTCGTGTGACCGCCCAAAAGAGCCGTCTCGGAACAAAATGGACTGGGAATCATAATGCGGATGAGTTTGATGAATTCCAAGATGAATCGGAGGTTGAGGTTAGGTATGCCGCCTTTTGTTGGCCTCCTTCTTCTGCTGTCATCTTTCTTGATTACGTTGTTCGGGACTAGATTGTTGTTCAGGCTAAGCGTTTCTTTGTTCGTTTTGTGGAAGAGGGAGTCCAGGAGAGGGTAGCCGACCTAGAAAGGAATTTACAGGGTTGTTTTATAATTATTATTAGTCAAATGGTGCTGGAGCATTTTTGGGAAATAAATAAAATATAAGTTTACCGCGCAACTGCTTTGTTTTGAAAAATTAATGTAGAGCCCATTGTTGATTACTGCGTTATTCTTCAGAAAATAATAGGTCGCACAAGTTCGTAGAAAAATGTGGTCAAGTTAATTGACTCATTATTTCCCGCACATACTCATATTCCATATTGCATGTACCTTCTGTTTTCATTTTTAGAAATGTTAAACTATAATATATCTGTTACACTCAATAGCCGAATTCGGGTAATGCCCGAAAAAAATGCGCAGAACTAGTTTTGAGCAAGGAATATTTCCCAAACCCGAAATATTAATTTTATACGGCTATTGAGCATTACCAAGTAGGCAGAACTAGTTTTGCGCATCTTGAAATGCACAGAACTAGTTCTGTGGTACTGAATGGCCAGCAGCAGTTATATTAAGAAAGTAAGGTTATGTTTATGTTGTTGCTTTGAATGTTTTTTGTTTCTGCTTGTGGAAAAAATGCAAGCTAAATTCGAAACCGAATTAGTTCGGCTACTTGAAGCTTCAAGTACACAAAAACATAATCTCATGACAAAAGATCATTACCTCACTATATTGAATGAACCTAACCTAACCTAACCTTCATATCTCTGCAATAAAAAATGTATCAACAATGTATCGAAAAAAAATCTCCTCTACAATTCTAAATGCCACCGTGCCAAAATATACAGAACTAGTACTGTGCATTTCAAGTTGCGCAAAACTAGTTCTGTGCATTTCAAGATGCGCAAAACTAGTTCTGCCTATTTGGTAATGCTCAATAGCCGAATGAAGTCAATATTTCGGGTTTGGGAAATATCTCTTGCTCAAAACTAGTTCTGCGTATTTTTTCGGGCATTGCCCGAATTCGGCTATTGAGCGTAACATATCTAACAATAAGGTACTTGCAGAGGTCGTGAAATCGTCTCAGGAGTATACATAGCGTAAAGAAAACTATATCAAGAAGCAGTAGGAAACAAAAAACATGATTTTACTGACGGCCGAAACAAGATATTTGCAAAATAAAATAAGGATATATTCAAATTTTTCCACGTGACTTAAAACAAGGGTTGACGTCACAGGTATCTTACGATATCGACAATCGATACTGCTACAGCGCAGGTCAGTCAGACTCAACTGCAAACTAGAGATGATTTGAATTATTTAACAATGCGACTCAACTAAAATTTATTGATACTTAAACATATTTGAAACAGGCAATTAACTCACTAGCATTTTCGTTGCAATACATTTTTATAAATGACAGGTATCACAGGTCATCCTGTTTGTGACCGAGATTCGCAACTAATCGAAGCCATCATTTTATTTCGGCGCATCCCATTATGAATGAATCCAAAGATAGAATCTAATTCAAGCCCATCCCTACAAAGTCAATTAGTAATCTAGCCTAACTTTTATCCATTTGACTTTTGTACGTTTGTGTGTGGTTTGGTAGTTATAATGATCAATGTCAAAATGTTAGGTTAGCACTGGCTATCGATATCGAATATCAATACTTTACAACCCATCACTATAGGATGTCACTGACGTCAGAGGTTGTTTGCACGGCATTTTCCGGCATTTGAAATAATTTTTGCAATATCTCTCACAGCCGATTCCAGAAAACCAAACAAGTGATTTTGTCATATTTACTAGGCTCTAAGGAACGCGTAAACGACAATATTTTTTCTGTAAGTACTTTATTTTAAAATCAATGAATAAATTTGAAAAACTAAAAACTGATGATCTTAAATACTTACAATTTTAAAATTTTTGAAAAGTATGGGACTTTTCAAAATCTTGATTATACCAGAAATTTTGAAAATTTGCAAAACTTGAATAAATGAAAACTAAAAATATTTCGAAAAATAAAAGTTTTGAAAATTATACCAAATTTTCCAATTTAAAGAATTTAAAAAAGAATAGGAAATTAGGAAAATCTCACAATTATATCAATTTTGTAGGACTTACAAAAGTAGAAATTTCCAAATTATGAAAATTTAAAAATTTACGATGTTTTCAAACTTCTGTGGAGGCTCCAAATTTTGAAAAATTTAAAAATTTTGTGAATTTAGACGCCAATCTGGTATAAGTTGTTTAAACCCGGTCCTAATGCCTGTCGTGACATCAAATATGTCACATTTATTGCAATCACTAAGTTAATTGCAGGCATATACAGGGTGTTTCTTAAGTTGGGACTTTTCTTCCTAAGGCATATATAACTGGCCGAATAGAGTGATTTTTCTCAGTAGGTAACATATAACCGAAATGTTGAAGGATCACGAGATACTGACCGATGAAATCCTCATTTCTAATGCTGTCCCTGTGCGATTAGATCAAAACAGAGGCAAAAGACTCAGTTTACTATGGAGCACACATGTAGGTAGCAGAGCGCTTTTGACGTCTCTCGAGTTATTGACCTGCTACATCGGACTTAAAAACAATAAAAAAGATGCAACCGATATAACTATAATGAACTAGTGGATATGAGTTTAGTGTACTCAAATGTGGTTAAAATGCCTCTCGGACTTTGCGAGTGTATGCTTATCGTTTCCCCGATTGTATTCAACCTGCACCCCGTCGATTTGTCTGTCTCGTGTAAAGAGCTAGAGACACATGATATTTGTATTCACATCATAGTGGATACGCTGGACGACCTAGACAACCTCGAATTGTGGAAATTGAAGAAGAAATACTTGGTTTTTCAGCCTCGCGGCGCGAGCTCAATTCCATAGCCATATCAATAAGACTCATGTGACAGGACCGCACTTAAAACTTCGCAGCGACCGAATAGTAAGTACTTTCTTACTATGTTTTTATTCTGCCGCTGATTCACTATACATTAGCTTTGTCATTTCAGTGGCAGTTGTTTATGAAAAGGAAAGTCCCAACTTTGAAAACACCCTGTATTTAGCACTTATCAAGCTTCTCACACTTGTCCTTTGGGTTGCCTTGGGAGTCCATTAGTTTTAAGTCAGACTGATATATCAGTTCTTAGTGCACAAACTTATAAGTAATTTTTCAATACTCTTTTACTTTCCACACCGATAGGTGAGGGGAGTATTGTGATCGCGAAAATTTTCGATTTTGAGATAATACGCTTTTTGGGCGTTTTATGATGCTTACGTAACGAAAATCCACGTCACTCATTTCCATCGGTCTGTGTGTCTGTCTGTCTGTCGCTTTTTTGTAGCCTCGTAATGTCATCAATGGCTGCATGGATTGTGATGAAATTTGGGCAGCGATATGCTGTGGGGTTGTAGAAGGTACTGTTCCTATAATTTTGAAAATCGGTGCATGGGAGGCGGAGTAATTAGCAAAAAACAAAAAAATTAAATATTGCTCAAACTTCGTTTTTAGGCGCTTTAGGGGTTCCTGTTCATTTTCTACTTTTTTTTTGGGTGGGGGTGAAATTGGGGTGATGGGAGGGGTGGAGGGTTGTAAAATTGAAAAAAAAATTTGTTGCTTTCATAATAGACTGTCCACTGACCTGTGAAGAAAGACCTAGCGACATAAATAACTTTTTTAGGTCCGTCCGAACATTGCCTTGCCTATTACAGAAACCAAAGGACTTATTTTTTCTGGTGTAAACATACGATCGTTCGATATTGTGAAACTTTTGAATTGATTTTAATGAAATTTTGACACCGTATTACTACCGTGGCGAGGATAGAAAACGCGTATGGCTTTCATAAATCGTGCCAGTAGCATCACAGACATAATAAAAAAATTAAAAATATAAAAACAGCTCAAACTTCGTTTTCAAGCGGTTTAGAGATTCTTGATCACTTTTTGCGTTTTTTTGGGTGGGGGTGAAATTGGGGTGGTTGGGTGGTGGGGGGTTGAAAAACTGAAAAATTTCTTGTATTCATAATAGGCTACTAACCTGTGAAGGAGGACCTAGCGACATAAATCACCTTGTTAGGTCCATTCGAACATTGCCTAGCCTATTACGGAAACTAAGGTACTTAGAATTTTCTGTATACATTCGAGTATTTGTTGCTTTAAATCGTTTTGTATTGTGTAACGTGGATACTAATAAATTGATTCTAATGAAATTTTGACACAGTACTATAACCGTGATGAGGATGGAAAGCGCGTATGTTTGTTGAAAATCGTGTCAGTGGCAGCGTAGCAATAATTTAAAAAACTTATAGTATGAAAACAACTCAAACTTCGTTTTTAGATATTTTAGGGGTTCCTGATCATTTCTTACCTTTTTTTGGGTGGGGGTGAAATTGGGGTGGTTGGGAGGTGGGGGGTTGTAAAACTG
Organism: Callosobruchus maculatus; assembly: GCA_951848785.1. NCBI lineage: Eukaryota > Metazoa > Arthropoda > Insecta > Coleoptera > Chrysomelidae > Callosobruchus > Callosobruchus maculatus. The sequence goes on from CATOUR010000083.1 coordinate 7,471,691, forward strand.
AAAAGTTTGTAGTATTGATACTGGGCTGTATATTGACCTGTGAAGGAAAGACCTAGCGGCGTAAGACAATTTTGAGGGGGGGGGCATGCTATGGGAAAATAATAAACTGGTATGACCGTAACGTGTGGGAAGTACTAAGTCAATTTTTGAACTAGTATTGAAGTGTATTGATAACATTTGTCGATCTTTTTTTAAGTTTCTCACCTTGTACCCGTATGTGAAGAGGGCGGCCCCGATGATAGCCCCTGAAATGACAGTTCGGTGGCCATTGATGGCCTTCTCCCCCCGTTCCAGCAACTTGGACACCACCGTGGGCATTGTGGTGTTCCTCTTGCTCTTAATAGTACAGCATCAAGTACCTAGGTCCATCTCGTTATTTCTGAAAAAAAATATAGGAAATCATTCATTTTTCAAAGGCTATATTACAAAATGAGCGTGAAATCATGTTTTGCCTCCAGTTGGTGTTTAAAGATGCACATACCGGCTCTGCACCTAGTTCCTTATGACTGCAAACGCATCAACATTGACATTGCTAATATAAACACCTTGATAATAAGTACACATCTCATCTCTCACATAAACCTACATCCATAAAAGTTTGCATGTGTATATTGACATTGACGTATATAGATAGTTAACCTCGTAAAAAACTTATACTACTTGACTACAGTCACGCAAACTATAATTAGATATTCAAATGAAATATTTCAAATCACATCATAGAAATAGAACAGATCTACTGCCACAAATTTGGGTGCAGAAGGAACGTGGAAAGAGGGGGGGGGGTGGTGGACTACCCAAGAATGTTATGTTAAAAAAAAAGGTCACCACAGTCTATAAAAATTTAGTTTAACCCTGTTGATATTTGCGCAATCATAAATCTTGTTTAAATGGTAGTCGTTGGTTTGCTAATAAAAGTGAATTATTTTCAAAGTCGCGTAGGTATCTTGTTTTTAATAGAAAAGCGTTTACATAAAAAACCAATTTTTGGTTTGTTTCTTTGACAGTACTTCTTTAATATGACGTATTTCTTCTTCCAGCCCCTGCCACTGTTTTGTATTTCAATCGATTTAAAAAACTTGTAATACACAAAGACGTACAGAAAACTCAGGCAAAAACACTGATAAAGCAGTCTCACGTTGGCTTACCAACTGGGCCGTCCAATAGGAGTCATCTTCTGTCAAGCTTTTGGGGATCAACATCCATAATAACATGTCCTGGGACGACCGCGTCATGAGTATTCCCACATAACAAAAGTATATACAATGTACATACAATGGATATCAAATCAATGGATATGTATATCCACAAATGGAGCAAGAATGTCCAATGGATGTCAAATAGACATCAAAAAAATATACATTGCATGTACGTTTGTCGTGAACTTTCACATCCATGGCATATCCATAGAATGTACATATGGACGTCTAATGTACATGCACATTATATACATGGTACATACAATGGATATATACACATCCATGGTATATCCATTAAATGTACATTCATGTACTTTTAATGCACATGCATAGTGTATGAAAGTTCAATGTAGAGGCAGTAAGATAAACAAACTTTATGCTTTCATTATGTATTGTTATTAATTCAATTTCTAATTACAATAATAATACTTGGCAAAATCGATTACTGTGATTGTCATCTCTTTTCTGTTGAATGGCATGTCTAAAATCACAAAGAAATCAAGGTTATAAAATTTTGTAGGTGGTTTTTTCCGCTTATGACTTACCGTCAAACGCTGGATGTGAGTGTTATCAGTAGTAAGAAGGTAAGTAACATTGCACAATACTTCACTCGATCAGGTAATCAGGCACAACCAGCACCGGCATACACGCAAAGGACGCGAACGAGTCGTACGACGGAATGACTAGAAATTAGCAATGGCGGCACTAGTTGTACTTCGCGCAGGCGTAAACTTCTAGATGTATATATGATACATAGACCAACATATTATGTATATTCACATATGGATATACCTACGTGAACATACATAGTATATTACACTAGTGTATCATTTTTCATATGTACGTTTAACGTCCTATGAATATTCAAAATATACATGTTCAAACTGGAATATCTAATGTACATTCTATGGATGTACATATCCATATAGTATTATGTGGGTTACTAACACGGAATCCCAGCAGCTTGGAGGTTCCGCTGTAGGAAGCTGTATGCACCAGAGCAATTATTGCTGCTCTACAAGGCACAGATCCCACCATACTTAGAGTATTGCTCCCATGTGTGGGGATGCGCTCCGAAGCACTCTCTAAAGCTCCTGGATACACCAAACCTCAGCCAGAACATCGAAGAAGGGTGGCTAACCTGTCCCTGTTTTACAGATTCTATCACGGAAGATGTTCAGGTGAGCTTTTCTATATAATAACACAGAAGGCCGTCCGAACGAGGAACACTAGAGAGGCTCTGCGAGCTCATCCTTACCAGGTCGAGGTCCCTACTCCACGAACCAGTATCTTCCAGCATTCCTTCTTTTGGAGACCTTCGACGCTGTGGGGAATTTGTTTCCTGACGGCGGCTACAACCTGCAGCATTTCAAATCTAACGTGCACAGACACTTATCCCTTCGCAGCGCTTGTACAGCGCCATAGGCTTTCAGCCTTTGCGGGAGGCTGGTCATAAAAAAGGGTTGGCGGAAGAACTACGTCACGTTAAAAAATATCTGTCAAAAAACGCATATCCTAAAAATCTAGTGGAAGGAACAGTACAAGGGAATTCCTGAAGAACACGGGAATTTACCGAGTATACTAATTCAAACACGATTCTCAAGCTTTCAACCCTATTCTTCCTTCAATCTTTTCCCACCACTTTAAGAACATTTGTGTATTTTACAATATCCTAAAAACGCCGTACTGGTCATTCAGCTCTCTCAACCCATAGAGGCTGTTTCACAAACAAAACAATTTTACAGAAATGTAACCGACATCTGAAATTAACGTAAGTAGGTTTGTTAGTATTATTTTCCTTGTCTCAGTAAATGTAATTCTTTTATGTTCATTTTACTCTGAATTTGTGATGAGACAGGTATTAGACAACTGGAATGGCGGTGTAACTATTGGCGGAAGCAAAATATCTAAATTAAGATTTGCTGACGATACAGAAAGAACAAGTAGCTCTGCTAACATCTTAGAACAACACAGTGCAGCGTGTGGTCTTGGTAATAACTACAATAAGACCAAGGTTATGATCGTAGATAGACAGCATGATAATTATCGAGAAATAAAGTCAATCGGCCGTTGTGAAGTAGTTCAAAGTTTTGTATACCTCGATTCTTTGATCCACAATTCGGGTAGCTGTGAAAATGAGATTCGACGGCGCATTCAACAGGCACGTGTGGCCATGACAAAGTTTACTAAAATATGGCGTGACCATAACATCACAAAAGCTACAAAAATGTCGCTGGTTCAGTCTCTTGTGTTCTCCATATTTTTGTATGCCTCGGAAACTTGGACTGTTAAAAAGGCAGATCAAGCTCGCATAGATGCTTTTGAAATGTGGACATGGAGGAGAATGCTGAGAGTTCCTTATACCGCCCATCGAACTAACGTTTCTATACTGGATGAGGTCGGTAATCCAAGGAGACTATCCTCCATTGTGTCGACGAGAATGCTTACAATCTTCGGACATATACACAGAAGCGATAATATGGAAAAACTTGTAGTTCAGGATCATACCCCGAGTGGGCGGTGCCGTGGCCATCCCCCTACACGCTGGGAGGATACGACGAAACAGTTGCTGGATATGAGTGTCAAGAGCGCCACTAAACTGACAACAAATCGCGAACGATGGCGAGCTACAGTGCTCAAAACTATTGATAATATTCGTGTCGGCAATACTCTAGCTCCGAGTTAATGCATTTTACGAGTTCACAACATATCTGTTAAGATATTCTGACTATGATGATGTTCATTTTCAATAAACAAAAATAAAATCACTAAGTTTATGTTTGAAAGTTTTATATATACATTTATAGTTCGTTATATTTATACTTTACACATACAATTTATAATTATTTTATTTGTTTTTTTTTGTATTTTTATTCTTATCTTTATTATATACAAATCTTTTCCTATTCATTTATAAACACCTGAAGATGGTTTCGATTGAAATAAACCGAAACGCAGTGAAGGAAAGTTATAGTTTCAATCGTTTACCGAAACCCATGAAAACAACCATAATCTATAGTCACGGTCACTAGAAAAATAAGCATAATGAACAACCAGAAACTAAAACTGCATCTACGAATTGCAATGTGAATGCGGCAAGGGAAGATCGGGGGGGAAGATGGGATCGAGAATTTATTGGATCCTATTCATCGATTCGAAGCTTCCTATAATCTTATCAGAAGTGGGATTTTCGTATCTCTAAGTTTTATTCATGATAAAGACGTGATATATCGAAAAAACATTTGTTTTTGTTGCGCTATCTGTGATTTGGTCAAATCGTGCATAGAAATTCGCGCGGAAATGTTCTTGATTAGCCGTACTTCGAACTTGATACGATAGTATCAAGCACTACAATGCTTTGAATACAAAACAAGCAGACCGAGAAGTCACGCCTTTGAACGTGATCATTTTTACAGTTTCGAAGCGTGACCAGCATATCTCTCTCCTGCTTTGTTAGCTTTGACAGACAAACAATTGTTCATTAGGACGCACTCTTTTCATTGCTTTTGGCATTACTCATATTAGACAAACACACATAAAAGACGTCAACGAACTACAGAATTAACGCCGATTATGAAATCACAATTGCAAATACTTGTAACCGGATAAACTTCGTTATACGATTTGATAAAGAGCAATTATTATCATTCTCTGATTGGAAATACGAATAACGTAATCCGGGTTTGTTATCCTCAATGTTAGTACTGTCCAGTCACAAGTTGCATTAATTTAAAGCGTGATTCCGTGATTGTAACATTACACAATCTTTAATCAACTCAAGTCTGACAATGTATCAACTGCCAAGTGATGTCAACATACATGTATGTAGCTGTTAGATGTACAGATTTAGTTTAGAAACGATTGATTATTATGAGGTAAAGGTGTCAAATACATTTTTCTAGTTTCTTAAGTGTCTACTAAGAAGCCAAAAAATTAATCATATAGGGTTAGTCATAAAGTCCTTGCACACCAAAGCTGCATTTTTTAAATAAACAACCCTATACATATATCGGATAGTGTTCAATCCCTATTTGAATTCCAAGCTAAGTGTGTGTACATTAGGTTATTAACACGCCTTATTAGCTCCACCTGCATGTTTGTATGTTTATTTGTGACCCACTCCTTTGGAATCGGACTCACTTTTGACCCATATTAAACGAAGTTATTTTTTTTTAACTTTTTTTAAGTCACGATCGTCAGACTTAAGTCATTTATATAATGGTGAATGTGCCAGGTACACCCCACATCACCTTTTTTTTAGAATTGGTGAATGAGATGCATCAATATATTGCCAATATTGATGACAGATTTCATTTAGACTTTGTGCACTTATCAAGAAGCACTAAAAAGTGAAAAATAACTCTTAATATAAGCTAAAAATGATTATGAATGGAAAATACCACTATTATTGTGAAAAAAAGATATGGGTTGCACGATATACGAAAAATATGTCACATGGCGCACACTCTTCTGTCACAATAATACTCACATGATCATTTTTAGCTTACATTAAACATTATTTATCTCTTTTTAGTTCTTTTTTTAGCTATATTTATTTTTATTGTCAATATATAGTGTCACGTAACAAGTACAAATACAATTATCAAAAACAAATTAAACCTGATATATTACACAAGAAATCAGAGACACCTTCTCACAAGTACATGCATATTCTCTTAAAAACCTAACAAAAATCGCATGGCATAATTGCTATCGATTTATCAGGTCGGGTCAGGAAAATCTAAGTTCGGTGAGCGGCTGAATTATGGGGGATAGGTCTGAGGAGCAGACTACGTTTGAATACGGGTAGGAAAATAAGAGGTCACCAACTGCACGTCGGTGAGAAAATGGCTGTACGTGACGCGTTTAGGCCGGATCATAGATTAGTCGAATTATTTCTCTTCTATGGATTGCACCAAGCATTGACAGGGTAGTAGGGGCAACAACTCCTCAGATATGTGAACAATACTGTGTGAAAGAGTTGAATGGTGAGAAGTACTTTCTGGCTCTGCATAGATACCGAGGCGTTTTTGCAGTAGCTGTTGCTGGGGACGTTTTCCATCGTTTCCATCGCTTGCGGTCTCTCCAATCTCCAACCTCCTGGATTTAGGTTTCTTTCACACACGGCGGAAACCAGACTATCTCGTCAGCTTGTCCCTGGCCTTCCCCTTCTTCTACCTTCTGGCGGATTCCAAATTCAGATTCTCTTCAGCTATCTAGTCATTTTGCAGATATGATCATAACATCTTTCTTTGTCTCGATGACACTTATAATAGTTGTAGCTGAACTAATTCTGTCACTTCCTCTAATAAAGTTAGTTTGCAGCACCTTTTCCAATATACCATTTCCATTGCAAGCAGTCTTTTTTCATTTGTTCTGTTATTTCCCAAGCCTCATCCCCGTAACTCACAATACTTCTACTATCTATTTGTAAAATCTAATTTTGGTTGCTCCTTTTATTTGGTTGTTCCACAAAACTGAATTTAATTGCCTAGGGACAGCCTTGCTTGGTTTATTAGACTCTAAAGCTGAAGTTACGTTACGGTAGAGTACGGCTACGAGTGAAATAGTGTTTTATTAATCCAAGATGGCTGAAAACAAGTTACCGCCTGAGGAGGTCGACCAATTTATCGACTTATATTACAATATGAAGTGTTTATGGGACGTGAGAAGTAGGGAATATAGAGATATCAATGCAAGGAGCAAAGCATATTCTGCAATAGCAGATATCCTAAAAATATCGGCGGAAACAGTGAAGAAAAAAATTAGTAATCTACATTCGACGTGTAACCAAGAGAAGAAAAAAATTGTTGCTTCTCAGAGAACAGGTGGATCGATATATTTTTTTAAATAAAATTATCAACTTTTATTTCCCACACCGATAGGTGAGAGGAGTATTGTGATCGCGAATCCCTGTTCAGTGAATAATTCTGTTAGTAACTTTTCTTCAATTCCCACAATGTTCCTTGATTGTAAGAATGTTTTAACCCAAATTCGCCTTTTCTTCTAACAATCTCTTCACATTCTATTTTCTTTTTCACCATTTACATTAAAATTCCTGCCACTGCAGCACGCTTCCTTTCACTGGGCGCCATATTAACTACACTTCAATCGCATACGATTCTGACCAATAATGTAAGTGGTACTCGTACCCGGACCGTAGCCGTATACGATTCACTCGTAAATGTAACTTTAGCTTAAGTCGATAAATTGGTCGATCTCCTCAGGCGGTAACTTGTTTTTAGCCATCTTGGATTAATAAAAAACTATTTCATTCGTAGCCGTACTCGGATCTCTCGCAACTTTGAAACCGACACGGATACGACCTACGGGTTGCCATTTACACGTGAGAAATCATATACGATTCGTTCACTCGTATACGACCAACTCGTAAATGTATCTTCAGCTCTAGTTTTTTGAACGCTGGACCCATCACCAGTAATTACTGGGCAAAGGTATTTGCATGTATCCATGTTTTTACTACACCTTTTGGTATCTGAAGTTTCTTTGTATATTTCCACAACAATATTTATTCAGTTTTATCCGTGTTTATGCTTAGGTCTCATTTGTCATACTCCTCGTCTTTCTTTCTTAACATCATCTTCATCCGCAACGAGAATGATTTAGTCTTCAGCGAAATGTATAAAAAAATGCTCTCAGTCTATACTTATATTCCCATATTTCAACACATACGTCTCGAACGTCTAAGTGTGGAATTAAAATATATTTAAAGCTTTTGGTGGGTGGAAAAGTTTCTGATACTCTAAAGCTGAAACAGTGTCGGAGCCAATACCGATCCCTGCGGAACCCCAGCGCGTGTTATGTAAAGAAGAGAAGCCGTCTACCACGACAGAGATTTTGTGACCGGAAAGAAAGTCTGCTAACCAACCATATAGTTTAACAGCAAGGCCATAGAACGGAAGCTTGTTTAGGAGAACTGCATGCCGCAGTTGGTGTAATTCCTTAAAGATATCGAGAGCATCGAGATAAGCCTCACCAATCGAATGGATGGAACACATCTGTTGCATAAGCCAGAAGATCTGCAATTGATCTTCGATCAACGATGATTAGAAAATTGATCCTCGTTGTATCTTTAGAGTGTCTCTCGTTGATTAAATGATTAATAGAATCTGAACTTATTAATAGCCATAGACGACCTACTTGACGACAGGTTTTGTGATGTATGCGTCACGAAAAATTTAAATTACTTGTAATGTTTTATGGGATGCATTATTGATAATTATGATAGCCTTAAATGTGGTATTTTTATGACATCAGACAGTTTCACAACCTGGTGCTTTATTTCAAGTACAAGCGCTTTTCGCAATGGACTCGAATATGAATATGACGACCTAGGATTATTTGGTTGAAAATTATGGCGGTGACAGGATCATGTTTATTTAAGATTATATAATGTTTTTCACAGGCGGTCAAGGTATCTGTGAAACTTTCTCATTGTTATTTTGACATGAAACATACAATTAGTTAAATATATGGTATATAAATAATACAGGTATATATTTATGTTTCTGCACCTCAACATTGTTTTTTTCTAACCTTATCTTCCTAATATGTATGTATACAGGATGTCCCTGAATTTCCTTGACGTGATATTCTCGTAGTAAAAAAAAGTTCAAACGGAAACCGAGTGGATTTTTGAAACTACTGTAGGGTCTACCATAAGATGCTTTCAAAATTTTTTTTATACTTCAACCCTTAAAACTCACCGCCCACGTTTTTCTCAAATAGCACCTAACAGTTTTTCCTACAAATGTTAAGTCCCTATTTTATTCAAAACCTTGTGGCACCTTTATTTTATACAGAACCCTATTGTTTACGTGAAAGCATAAGCATAATATAAATAAAATAAGGATTTTTGAGGCGTAATAAAAAAGAGTTCTAAATGGACCTTTCAATGGTCCTGAATGATCTATCATACCATGCTTTCGAAACTTTTCTTTTATACTTCGACCCATAAAACTCACCCCAGCTTTTTTTTAAACTTTAAAAATAATAATTAAAATAGGGATTTGTTTGAGACGTAATGTTTTCTTAATAAAAAAGGATAAAAAAGATATTTGTTTTCGAAAGCATGTATGATAGGTCATTCAGTACCTTCGAATATTCGAAGTTCAGTACTATGAAAAAACGATTTTGTTTTCTTCTATATACGATTTTTGGCGTAAAACAAATTCTTACTTTATTTATATTATGGTTATGATTTTACGAAAAAATAAGTGTGCGTATTATATCAAAGGTACCACAAGATTTTAAACAAAATTGGGATATCATATAAAATATGCAGGAAAACCTATGGGGTGTTATTTGAAAATAAAAGTTTTGGGTAAGTTTTCGGGGATGACGTACAAAAAAAAAATGTTTTAAATGTATGGTATGATAGACCCTTCAGAATTACAACTCGGTTCCTACTTGAACCGTTTTTTGTTACGAAAATATCACATGTCAAGGAAATTTAGGTAAATATTACAAATTTTCAAAAATTTTCAGACTTTCCAAATTTTAAGTTGGTTCAATATTTCCATATTTTAGTCTAACAAAAATATGTACATAACAACTTATTACCATTTTGTATCGTATTCACCTATATTATAAATATAACGAACCTGATACATGTGTTTTACTTCCCACGCCGATAGGTAAGTTGGGAGGGCGGGTGGTTAGGGGGTGGGGGGCTTGAAAAACTGAAGAGTTTGTTGTATTCATAATACACTTTTACTTTCCACACCGATAAGTGAGGGCAGTATATTTTTTGATTTTGAGATAGTACGCTTTTTGGGCGTTTTATGATATCTACAAAACAAAAATCCATGTCACTCATTTCCGTCGGTCTGGCTGTCAGTCGATTGTCTGCCTATCTGTCTGTTGGCGTTCTTCTAGCCTAGTAGTCTCAGTAACCACTGCATGGATTGTGATGAATTTTGGGTAACGATAGCTTGTGGGGTCGTAGTAGGTATGCTACTAGAATTTTAAAAATCGGTGCATGGGTGGAGGAATAATTAGAAAAAAAAACCAGAAATTTTCAAATATTCTTCAAACTTCGTTTTTAGGCGTTTTAGAGATTGTTGATCATTTTTTACTTTTTTTGAGTGATGGTGAAATTGGGATGGTTAGGGGGTGGGGGATTGTAGAACTCAAGAATTAGTTCTATTCATAATAGGCTGTCCATTGACCTGTGAAAGGAAGACCTAGCGGTCCAACCGAACATTGCCTTGCGTATTACAGATACCAAGAGAATTTTCTTATGTAGATGTATGTACGAGTATCGTTTTATATCCTTCTGCATTGCGTAAACTATTGAATTGATTTTAGTGAAATTTCGACACAGTATTATTACCTTGACGAGGATGGAAAACGCGTATGGTTTTTAGAAATCGTGTCAGTAGCGGCGCAGCAATAATAAAAACAGCTGAAACTTCGTTTTTAGGCGTTTTAGGAGTTCCTGATCATTTGCTACTTATTATTGGGTGCGGGTGAAATTGGAGGGGTTAGGGGTTGAGGGCTTGTAAAACTGAAAAATTTGCTGTATTTATAATAGGCTGTCCATTGATCTGTAAAAGAGAGACCTAGGGGCATAATATACTTTTTTACGGACGGATGGGCGATGATTTGGCTGCAAGGGGATCTCATAGACTATAGCTTCATGATTATGGTTGTTTTTCATGGGTTTCGGTCAACGATTGAAACTATAACTTTCCTTCACTACGTTTCGGTTTATTTTCAGGTGTCTATAAATGAATAGGAAATGATCTAGTTATGGTTTGTTAGATATTTATATATACATAGAGAGATACAAAAGCTTTCACCCTTATTGTTCCATAAACCTTTTCCCACCACTTTAAAAACATCTGTGTATTTTACAATATCCTAAAAACGCCGTACTGGTCATTCAGCTCTCTCAACCCGTAGAGGCTGTTTCACAACAGAACAATTTTACAGAAATGTAACCGACATCTGAAATTAACGCAAGTAGGTTTGTTAGTATTATTTTCCTTGTTTCAGTAAATTTAATTCTTTTATATTCATTTTTTATGTTTAAAAGTTTTATATATACATTTATAGTTAGTTATATTTCTACTTTGCACATACAATTTATAATTATTTTATTCAATTGCTTTTTTTTATATCTTTATTCTTATTTTTATTATATACAGATCATTTTGTATTCATTTATAGACACCTGAAGATGGTTTAGATTAAAATAAACCGAAACGTAGAGAAGGAAAGTTATAGTTTCAATCGTTGACAGAAACCCATGAAAAACAGCTATAATCTATAGTCGCGGTCACTAGAAAAATAAGCATATGGCTTCATGCTAAGGGAAAATAATAAACTGATAACGCCGTTATTTGTGAGAAGTATTGGGTCAATAAACTTGACTTCATTTTTCAGACTCATACTACACTGCTACTCATACCTATACATCTGTTGAATAGCCACGTGCAGAACGTGCTTGAACCTCCGACCTAGAAGAAGCAGCTGTCACCAGAAAAGCGTGTGTGCTCTCCACTTCAAATTGTTGAACAAAATCTGAATTGCATAGTAAACGTGCATCTATCTATAAGACGATTACGGTCATCCGGTTTCACCAGAGTGAATCAGATACTAAACAACGCTCATCTTACTTTTACCATAAATAAGCACTTCACGAGGGAACGGTACACGCTGTTCGACGTATTTTCTCGAGACTAGTAAAGAAAGTTAATTTATAACGCCATTAGTATTTTAATTTGAAAAAAAAATGAGTCAAGTAATTTCACTAGATGATTCCCACGCATTTCTGAGTTATTAAAAAAATATCGAACACCACAAAAAGTTGTTTCGTGTGCATTAAAATCAGCTACTTATATGTAATTATAATTATTTAATTATTATTACTAATGTATAAATGTAATTATAAAAAAATCCTAAAAAATTATAAAAAATATATTTTGATTAATTATAAAATAAATATATTAACCAATTATAATTAGAAGATTTATAATTATTCAACATTTGTCTCAATCGTTGTCTCCAAAATTTAGTAGATTTTTAAGCTGCGTCACATTCCTTCAACGCGTCGGTCTAGACAACATTTGGAAGCTTTAGGGCCATGAGTGCAATAACATATATAATCATTTCAACCAGAAAATTACATGTTTTTCGAATTTCTTAAACTTATAGCACTATAATAGCATCTAACCCATAAATCCAACAAATAATGTTGCATTGAAACATGAGGTTTCACGCAAATTGACTAAACAACATGTTGTGCCCTTGCGAAACAAGACTTTTTGCCGTGGCTGCTTGGAAAACAAAATGCACATCTCAGCTAAATATAGAAAAAAAAGCAAAGTTGATTGACTCAGTACTTCTCACATATTACGGTAATACCAGTTTATTATTTTCCCATATCATGAACACAGCATAGTAATCAACCAGCACAATAACTCAAGTTGGCGGAAATTACACGCGCATCCCCACTTTTGATTTTTTGTAGGGATGGTAACGATACTTCGATACCTGTACTTCTGCACTAATATCGACTATTTTTATCTTGGATGCTTTTTGAGCGATTCCAAGCTGGTATCGCTACTTTTGTATCGAAAATAATTATATAATTATTGAGGGGTGTAATCAATTGCACACAATTCTCTGTACGAACCAAACGAGCCTATGAGGCTAAAAAAATATCGAGTTGGTACCGGTATCGATATTTTCATTTTCGCATCTCTACCCAAACTTCACAGCCGTAAAATCATCCATAAACCCTCCCAAGGTCAAATTTTGTGGGAACCATTTTTATATAGGAAAGACATTATGCTGGTTGTTCACTATGCTGTGGCATGAAGCTATACTTTGGGATCCCCTTGCAACCAATTCATCACCAACCCACAGAAAAAGTGTGTTATGCCGCTTGGTCTTTCTTTCATACGTCCTATTATGAATATAACAAATTTTCCAGTTTTACAACTCCCAACCCGCATCCACCCCAATTGCACCCCCACGCTTTGCACGCCCGCTTTTGGCGGCTCTGATTATTATCTATTATCTAAAAACCGCCATTTCATACCTTAAGGTATCTTCTTGAGGATAGATTATTTTTAAAAAAACATTTTTTACCGGTAACCACTTTAAAATTACCCTTTAATTATTTATAACTATTTGTAACTTTTATTTGCCCAAAAATCTCACACAGTAAACATGACTCAAAAATTCGTTACTGCTGGATGAATGAGTGTCCCAACCATGGCTTTTTCGGTTATTTCCCTGAAGTGTTGGTCAAAACGTCAGTAAAAGACATTTTTTCGGCACATGTGTTTTCACCGACGAAAGAGTCAAATACGATCAATTGGAAACCACAAGTCACAGGATAAGTGTCAGAAATTCCGTCTGCTGCTACTTTCTCCAACGTCCTGTACCTGTAGATACTTTTACTAAAAAAGATCCGCTAAAAAGACAGTATTAAAGAAACAGGAACGAACAATAATTTTCCATCCTGTTATCAAACAATACACGTTCATTTGCTTTGTATCTCATTCCAAAAGTCATTATAACTCGCGAACGTAAGACTATACTAATTTCCAGAAACATCCTTTTCATGTTAACAGCCTCATAATGTTTTGCTGTCGTCATTACCAGCTATATTTAAATAGACTAATTAAAAGAGTACTTTGATATTTATACTTGTAATTTTATTACCACCGTCCATCGCGTCACAGGCTACGTATGCACATCCACCGTTCTACAGCAGACGCGCAACAAACATATTGATGCAAAATAATTAACACCGCGATTCTCAACCTGTGCGATAATTCTATAGCCACGGCCACACTACTCGCAAAGTTACCTAAGTTAAAGTCTGATTCATAAACTCGACGTTGGCATTGCCGTTGCCGTTGGCGTTGACGTTCGACGTTCGTAGCACAAGGCTGCTAGTCATAAACTCGACGTCGTGCCGTTAACCTAGCTTTCCCATCGTGTTTGTAAACATGTTCTATTGCTATTTATCATCAATGTTTTTGGCTTTGTGACAGATCTTTGAATTTTCGTGGTGAAAATGGACATAGTAAACCCAGAAACCTTTTGACAATAATAACAATATCACATGACCGGTACCGATGACTATGATTGGCTTATACGCCGGCTACGACGGTGGCTACGAACGGCGGACGGCAAAAGTTGAAAGATAGTTATGTCGAACGGCGCGCCCAACGGCAGACCCGACGGCGGACGGTGAATATGAATGGTTTTAATGTATTTATGTTGCAACGGCCAAAGGCAATGGCAACGCCAACGTCGAGTTTATGAATCGGCCTTAAAGCTGGACCAAACGCTATTTTACGCAGTTTTGTTGACATCGATCATGGAGGAAGTACTACTCTGGTCAATTTTTGCTTGTTGTCTTGTGAAGAAGAGGAAACAAATGGAATGTTTAAAAAGGTAGGAAAGAATTTAGTTGAGTAAATTCAAACAGCGCTCTCACTCTGAAATTTGTTGGTATAAAAATGTATCTTCTTCTTACGCTTAGGAAAAACATAGGTTTGTATATTAAATCGAAGGTGTTACAAGTATCTAAATAAAATAAGGACTTAATTTGTGTAGGAAAAGCTACTGGATGCTATTTGAAAAACAGAAGTTCATAGTGAGTTTTAATGGCTGAAGTAAGTACAAAAAATGTTTTGAAAGCATGGTATGATAGACCTTATAATACAGGGTGTTCCATTTTGGGCACTTTTACGGGGTATCTCGGTTATTTTTGAAGATAGAGAGTTGCGGTTTTCGCGACAGTGTGCTACTTCCTTGTGAAACTAAAGATGCCGTCAACAAAATTTAAATTTTAAATTTGAGATACAGGGTGAAATCGAAAACGATCGATTTTGGGACCACCCTCGTATCTCGGTTGTCATTTATTTTATTAATAATAATAATAATAATAATAATTTATTCCTCTGGTATAAGATACATAAAGTATAAGTTTTAATTTTTTTTTACAATTATAAAAACAGGAGGGTATAAACATGCAAAATCCACAAAAGTAAGAAAAGATTAAAAAAGAGTCCAATAGAATTTTTTCTGTAGAATCCAGTGGTGTAGTTTGATTTTTCTTGCTCTAACCATTTTTCCGTTATGAAGCAAACATATATTTTTTTTAAATGGAACACCCTGTATATTATTTTTGAAGTCAATCTGAAATAATTCAAGCTTTTCAAAAATGTATATTACTATTAAGTCATTTTGAAAATTACGCTAAAATTTGATTTTCCAATTTTTACTTTATTTGTAGCAGTAAGCCATGGTTAATCAAATATAAATAATCAGTATCTAAGCAGTTATTACAAGAGACTTCCTACTCAAATTCGAAAAAACAGAATCAAAATACATGTTTTAAAATAATAATGTCTCATTAAAATGATGAATATTGTTTTATTATAATATTGAGTAGATAGTGGGCTATGACTCATCTATTAAAAACAAAAAAGCAAATCTGTAAAAAACTTGCGAGACTGTCATACTGTGTATTTTTTTATTAAATAAAGCTTTGTTCTTTCTGTATTTTCATTTTAATTATTGTCAATTGTCTATAATAATGGCAGCTTAGATACACAAAGAGACAGCAACCGTTTTCAGATAATATTTGCTCGTCTAAAAATAAATATAGTTAGGTACGGATCCTTTATTCAACCACGCCCTAAAACGTATTTCACGGAGAATAGGGAGCAAAGGGAAACAAACGTATTAGGTTACATAGAAGCAACCCAATCATCATCTTCTAGGCACAAAGAAGAAGCTGTAGGGGTAGAAAAATGAACTGCAGAAATAATTATAAAAAAAATACAATAACCATAAGTTTAAGATACTTCAACATTTGCACAGGATCCAAGTTTGGGCATTTTTAATCGCCATAACAGGAAGGAGACCAATAAATCTTTTAAATGCTATTAAAAGAATAAGAAATTGTCCCAGATTTGCATTCGAGGAAATAGTCTCCAACTTCAACCAACATCTCTAAAAGCTCCTCGATGTTTTTAGTTTTTATTTTGAATCAAATTAAAATTTTAATAGTGTGTTGATATTCTTCAGGTATAATGTTTGGTTTTAAGTAATGTAATATAATAAGTAATATTTACTGGACATTATCTCAAATAGTAGTTAATAACGTATAATATACAATTAAATAATTGAGTTTAAAAGTATTGAGTATCTCAATAATTATTTACTTGGATATTGTTTTTAATAGATTAGTCATGGCCTGCTGCTACAAATAAAGTAAAAAATGAAATTTTGAGCTTAGTTTTCAGAAAAAAATCATACTAATATATATTTTTGAAAAGCTTAAATTATTTTCGATTGACGTAAAAAATAATATACAGGGTATTCCATTTAAGAAAATATATGTTTGCTCCATAACTAAGAAAGGGTTAGAGTAAGAAAAAATCAAACTACAGCACTGGATTCTACAGTAAAAATTCTATAAGGCCCTTTTTTAAACTTTCCAATAAGATAAAACACAACCGAGATACGAGGGTGGTCTCAAAATCGATAGTTTTCGATTTCACCCTGTATCTCAAAAACCAAGAGGGCCATGATAATTTTGTTGACGGCATCTTTAGAGTCATAAAAAAATAGCGCACCGTCGCGAAAACCGCAACTCCCTATCTTTAAAAATAACCGAGATACTCCGTAAAAGTGCCCAAAATGGGACACCCTGTACATTCAAAAATACCAATCAGTTTTTCGTTTGACTTTTTTTGTTACAATAATTCTGGGAGAAATTCTTGGACACCCGGTATATCTAAAAGTTGAAAATTGTTCAAATAGTTAAAATATGTTTACCGTATATAATCTAATACAAAACTACGTAACGACGTAGATATAGATTATTTTTAAGTATAACTCACCACAATCACCGTACTATAAGTTCAAAGGACGATATGTTCAACGGGCACACTGATAGTGATGCAGACCATGAACTGAATTATCTGAAGTGGGACCACAATTTAGGAGAATCTCAAAAAAATCTGAAGTGGTCCTTTATATATTTGTAGACACAATATATCTGATCAAGCGCAGAGCCAAAGTTCAAGGTAATTATTACGAAGATATAACATTATCATCATACTTCACTGGCGTGCCCAAATGATATTATTATCTTGTTAACAAACATTTTCGCTTAATGCATTAGCCGCAAAAATAAAATCGTGTGAGATACTGCTTGAACTATTTATAGATAATAATTAACTACAGAAAATTTTATTAGAAGCATAAATTGAAACAGAACTTGAGTAGAAAATAGAACATATGTTCTATATTTTTTTTATTGTCAGCCTCCCGCAAAGGCTGAAAGCCTATGGCGCTGTAGAAGCGCTGCGAGAGGAGAAGTATCGGTGCATTTCAGATTTGAAACGCTGCAGGTTGTAGCTGTCATGAAACAAATTTTCCACAGCGTCGAAGTTCTCCAAAAGAAAGATTGCTGGTTGAGACTGGTTTTGGGATTAGGGATCTCGACCTGGTAACCACCCTTCTTCGATGTTCCAAGCTGTGGATTTCTTTTGTGAGGCTAGGCGTATCGATTAGTCTAATTGCTCTTTTCTGGATAGTGTCCAGAGAGTGCTTCGGAGCGCATACCTACACATGGGAACAATACTTCAAGGATGGTCGGATCTGTGCCTTGTAGTAGTTGCTCTGGTGTATACACTTATACAGCTTCCTACAGCAGAACAAAACTCCTGGTTTCTGGGATGCCGTTTAAGCAATACTGATGACGTGGTCGTGCTAGGACATGTTATTGTTGATATTGATCCCCAAAAGCTTGACAGAAGGTGACTCGACTATTGGGTGACCCTCCATTTTCACAGTTGGTAAGCCAACGTGAGACTTCTTTCTCAGTATTGTTGCCTGAATTTTTTGTACGTTAAACTGTACTTTATTTACTAATCCCCACTCATTTTGATATGTTGTTGTGGCCGACGTACCATCTCCTGGGATGATTGTGGTGACTTGCCTTGTTCCATGCACGATATTAATATACCGTCGTCTGCGAAACTGTACATTAGATTGGATGTTATTTCCAGCAGCTCTTTGATGTATAACAGAAAAAGGGATTATGACAGATCCCTGAAGAACACCGACGTTCATTGAAAATACGTCTCATGAACAGCCTTCGACTACAACAGAGATCGGTCGTTCAAACAGCTATTCAGCCACTGGCACAGGCCAGGCGGTAGTTTATAAGAGGCAAGCTTGACCAGAAGTCCCTCATGCCACACTCTATCGAAGGATTATATCGATATGTCCATTTTACTTCCCACACCGATAGGTGAGGGGAGTATTGTGATCGCGAAAATTTTCGATTTTGAGATAATACGTTTTTTGGGCGTTTTATGATGTGTACATAACGAAAATCCACGTCACTCATTTCCGTCGGTCTGTCTGTCGGTCTGTCGGTCTGTCGGTCTGTCTGTCTGTCTGTCTGTCTGTCGCGTTTTTCTACCCTCGTAATCTCAGTAACTGCTGCATGGATTGTGATGAAATTTGGGCAGCGGTATGATGTGGGGTCGTAGTAGGTAATGTTCGTATAATTTTGAAAATCGGTGCATAGGCGGCGGAGTAATTAGCAAAAAACAAAAAAATTAAATATTGCTGAAACTTCGTTTTTAGGCGTTTTAGGGGTCCCTGATCATTTTCTACTTTTTTTTTGGTGGGGGTGAAATTGGGGTGGTTGGGGGTTGGGGGGTTGTAAAATTGAAAAATTTGTTGTATTCATAATAGACTACCCACTGACCTATGAAGGAAGACCTAGCGACATAAATAACTTTTTTAGGTCTATCCGAACATTGCCTTATGCCTATTACAGAAACTAAAGGACTTAGAATTTTTTCCGATGTATACAGGCTGTCCATTTAGTGTGTAATTCTTCGATATCTCGCAAGGTATAGCTGATAGAAGAAAATCTCAAATAAAAAAGTTATTTGGTTACTTGAGATGCATATCCTAAAAATATTTTGAAATATACAGGGTGTTGCGGGAAAGTAAGGTAGAGATCAACTTGATTTTTTTATATGGAACTATAACCTTCTCTCAAGTTCTTCTAGTGTCCATCATTGATCTCTATCCAACCCTAAAATATTTTTGGAATCGGTTGCGACGTTGCCAAGTAATAATTTATTTTCTATTAATTTCCGCATTTGCAAGGTCGCAAGTAATACGTTCAAATTGATATATTCCTTTAACTTTTCTCAATAATATTACACAGCGAGTTACTTGAATATTAAGCGGATATTATTCTGGATGCTACCAGCAATTTGTATCTACAGGGTGTTTTTGGCAGAATTTTAAATTCCGGCAACTTAAAGGTCGTTTTACTTTGTTTTACTTCCCACACCGATAGGTGAGGGGAGTATTGTGATCGCGAAAATATTCGATTTTGAGATAATACGTTTTTTGGGCGTTTTATGATGTGTACATAGCGAAAATCCACGTCACTCATTTCCGTCGGTCTGTCTGTCGGTCTGTCGGTCTGTCGGTCTGTCGGTCTGTCGGTCTGTCGGTCTGTCGGTCTGTCGGTCTGTCGGTCTGTCGGTCTGTCGGTCTGTCGGTCTGTCGGTCTGTCGGTCTGTCGGTCTGTCGGTCTGTCGGTCTGTCGGTCTGTCGGTCTGTCGGTCTGTCGGTCTGTCGGTCTGTCGGTCTGTCGGTCTGTCGGTCTGTCGGTCTGTCGGTCTGTCGGTCTGTCGGTCTGTCGGTCTGTCGGTCTGTCGGTCTGTCGGTCTGTCGGTCTGTCGGTCTGTCGGTCTTTCGGTCTGTCGGTCTGTCGGTCTGTCGGTCTGTCTGTCTGTGTCTGTCTGTCTGTCTGTCTGTCTGTCTGTCTGTCGCGTTTTTCTACCCTCGTAATCTCAGTAACCGCTGCATGAATTGTGATGAAATTTGGGCAGCGGTATGTTGTGGGGTCGTAGTAGGTAATGTTTCTATAATTTTGAAAATCGGTCCATAGGCGGGGGAGTAATTAGCAAAAAACAAAAAAAATTAAATATTGCTGAAACTTCGTTTTTAGGCGTTTTAGGGGTCCCTGATCATTTTCTACTTTTTTTTGGGTGGGGGTGAAATTGGGGTGGTTGGGGGGTGGGGGGTAGTAAAATTGAAAAATTTGTTGCTTTCATAATAGACTGTCCACTGACCTGTGAAAGAAGACCTGGCGACATATATAACTTTTTTAGGTCCATCCGAATATTGCCTTTGCCTATTACAGAAAGCAAAGGACAGAATTTTTTTTGATGTAAACATACGAGAGTATTGCGTCAGATCGTTGTAACGAGGAAACTGTTGAATTGATTTTAATGAAATTTTGAAACGACATTACTACCATGGCGAAGATGGAAAACGCGTATGGTTTTGATAAATCGTGCCAGTGGCGGCGCAGAAATAATAAAAAAACTAAAAATATAAAAACAGCTCAAACTTCGTTTTTAAGCGTTTTAGAGGTTCCTGATCATTTTCTGCGTTTTTTTTTTTTGGGTGGGGGTGAAATTGGGGTGGTGGGGGGGTTGGTGGTTGAAAAATTAAAAAAATTCTTGTACTCATAATAGGCTGTCCACTAACCTGTGAAGGAAGATATAGCGACACAAATCACCTTTTTAGGTGCATCCGAACATTGCCTAGCCTATTACAGAAACTAGGGACTTAGAATTTTCTGTATACTATACGAGAATTTATTGGTCTAAATCGTTTTGTATTTTGTAACGTGGACACTATTAAATTGATTCTAATGAAATTTTGACACAGTATATTGTTACCGTGGTGAGAATGGAAAACGCGTATGTTTGTTAAAAATCTTGTCAGTGGCAGCGTAGCAATAATCAAAGAACGTGACAAGTATGAAAACAACTCAAAATCGGTTTTTAGATGTTTTAAGGGTTCCTGATCATTTCCTACCAGTTTTTTGGGTGGGGGTGAAAGTGAGGTGGTTGGGGGGGGGGGGGGGGGGGCGGGGGTTGTAAAACTGAGAGGTTTATAGTATCGATAATAGGCTGTCCATTGACCTGTGAAGGAAAGACCTAGCGGCATAAGACAATTTTAGGGGGGGGGGGGTTGGCAATTATTTGGTTGCAAGGGATCTTAGACTAAAGCTTCATGCTATGGGAAAATAATAAACTGGTATCAGCGTAATGTGTGGGAAGTGCTGAGTCAATCAACTTGACTTCATTTTTTAACTCATTTTTTAATTTACTTATTTATATTCTGGCCAGTGGCGTGGATACGGGGAGGATAGGGTGGACATGCTGACCTGCGTACGTATAGAGCTGCACATACAGACAGGTGTTGTTAAGTTAACCGTACTATAAATTAGAGTTTCGGGACTCTGTACTATATTTTCGTACAATAGATGAATGTTTATATTTTGAAACTGAATTTATTCAAAATGACTTCATTTCTGCAATCCAGAAACAGAGAATCTTTATCCTTAATAAAAAATGAGGTGTTAATTTACATTAACTTAAATAAATATTTAGTATAATTAGTCGTATGACGCTTTTATCAAAGATAGAGGATTGTTCGAAATTGCACGAAATGCAAAAGATACTATATTTTTTTAAGCATTTTTCTAAAAAATATACATAAACAAAAGAATGTTGGCAACCTAAACAGACCTCTCTGCTAAGCCATAGTGCATGTAGCCGGTATAAGAACCCTATCAGCACTATGTTCTATATTTAAGGAATTTAGTGTACATAGTAAACAACAATTTTTTCAAGCCTTTAATTCCGCTACCACAAAGATACATACAAGAACATTACATAATACTATTGCATTAATTTATTCATGTTTCTGAGGCCAAATGTAGATAAGCCATGTTTTGCAAATCATTTACAGTACGAAGTCATACGATGTTTACCCTTAACATAGTGATAAAATTGCTACCAGTTGCGAAAACATATCATATATGCAATTACATTAATCGATTATAAATTTGAATTTAATTAGTCAACCAATTACTGCTTTTTAACCGTATCTCTGTATAGCTTTTTGCGTAAATTTGTAAGTTTTTGTAACTAAACTTTCCATCATATAAAGGTAGGTAACATATTTTTTGCTGTTATGTTTAAAAGCTAATGGAATGATTTTTACCGAAATTTGGAACTGTTGATAATTAGAAATTAATGATAATGATGCAAAAAAATACGAAGCTAGTTTTTCAACAGTTACTTTGGTGTGACCAAGAAACCAATACCTTGCCCATTGTTAAAATATAAACCGTTCATACGCAATTCCGTATTGTAAAATATAAATCCTAGATAAATATAGTTCAAAAAATCTAAAAAACAATAAATACTGTTATCCTGTCCTGACAATGATCATCAGTATTGGCGATACATTGATGTATCTCATCCACTATTTCTCAAAAAAGTGATATAGGTTGTTTAACTGGCACCTTCACCATTACGTAGAATCTTCCAATAAAGTTCATCCCTATATTGTTCAATTCTGGTGACCTTGATAGGGGTAATGATCACGTATAGAATTATTGTATCGTCACCAATTCTTGATGAATGTATAAGGTTTAAAAATTACAAATTAAATTCTTTCTTTTAAAGTGGGTCAAAATTGTGCTCAAAGGAATCTGTTACAAACCTACAAACATACAAGTGAAGCTAAAATGCGTGTTGAAAGCGTCATACAACGTTGACACAATTGATACAAAGAAATCGTTGTAGTAACACTTGTTGTGTGATATTTTGACCAACAATAATAGCAACGCTATAGGTCTTGAATGTAGACTATTGAAAACGCGCTAAGGTATATATGATTCCAAATATAAAGTTTTCTCAATAACATTATTAATATGTGACGATAAACAAGATCGCGAATTTAGTAAAAAAAATCGCCATATTTCGTATTTTTTTAATAATTATCTACTAGGAAATTTTAAAAAATACGTCGACATGTCTCTAAAACAACTCTTTTTCTTTATGCTAAAATTTTTTTCAATTTAAGAACCTAGAAGTGGACTTTATTTTTGATGCAGACTATACATTCTGATCAGGACTATACACTCGAAAGAGACTTTAAATACATACCAGGACTATAACCGAAAAATGATATTCAAACCCATCCCACATATAAGTACACAGGTACTTCTGTGGTTATCCTTGCTTTATTGACGGCTGAAATTTTAATTATTTATACTACTGTAAATTCTATATGTCAATAAACATTATTATTATTATGATTATTATAGAAATTGATAGTAAAAAACGGGTACAGCTGAATCATTGCAAACGGCTCTCGCTTCGTACTATAACCCCCTCATAATGGTAAAAAAACGAAATGAAAGTAACTGATACTTGTCTGTCTATTTACACATGGTGACTGTGACCTATTATTCAGGCTGTAAGAGCAATTAAAGGATATCTAGAACGATAGAAAACTTTAGCTTTGTCCCTTTACAATGACGCCTTTATGACTACATTCATAACGAACACCTTTCATCACATTATATGAGTAAATGACTTGCAATTTTAAATATGAAAGTTAATGTGAAAAGTATCTAGTATCCGGTGAAACTGGCATAAATCCGTCAGGCAAAAAACCATAATGTATGTAATCAGCAATCATCGTTTGCTATTCTTCCTTGTCGAGGAAAACAACATTCCGTGACTGGATCTGACCCGATTCTTTATAATTATATTTGTATAGATATGTGAATACGTATACTACTCATACCTCTATCATTCAGCACTCTGCAGTGATACTTTCAATATCTTCATGTATACGATATGGTACTTGTTAATCTTCTTCTGAGAATGAGATTCGACGGCGCATTCAACAGGCACGGGAGCCATGACAAAGCTTACTAAAATATGGCGTGACCATAACATCACTAAAGCTACCAAAATGTCGCTGGTTCAGTCTCTTGTGTTCTCCATATTTTTGTATGCCTCGGAAACCTGGACTGTTAAAGGCAGATCGAGCTCGCATGGACGCTTTTGAGATATGAACGTGAAGGAGAATGCTGAAAATTCCTTATACTGCTCATCGAACTAATGTTTCCATACTGGATGAGCTCGGTAATCCAAAGAGACTATCCTCCATTGTGTCGACGAGAATGCTTACATTCTTCGGACATATTCACAAAAGCGATAATATGGAGAAACTTGTAGTTCAGGGTGACGCCCCGAGTGGGCGGCGCCGTGGCCGTTCCCCTACACGCTGGGTGGATACGACGAAACAGTTGCTAGATATGAGTATCAAGAGCGCCACTGAACTGACAGAAAATCGCGAACGATGGCGAGCTATAGTTCACAAAACTATTGATAGTATTCTTGTCGTTAATACTCTAGCTCCGACTTAATGCATTTAACGAGTTCACAACATGTCTGTTAAGACATTGTGACTATGATGATGATGAATCTTCTTCTTAGGGTGCTGTCTCTCTTCGGAGGTTGGCAATCATCAAGGCAATTCTAATTTTTGCTGTAGCAGCTCTGAACAGGTCTATTGAACTACAATGGGACCAGTCCCGGAGATTCTTCAACCGTGATATGCGTCGTCTCCCAACCGATCTTTTTCCCTCAATTTTTTCCTGCATTATCAGTCTCAATATTTCATACCTACTTTCCCTCATCACATGTCCCAAGTACTCGAGTTTTCTTTTCTATATGTTAAAGACCAATTCTGGATATTTTCCTACTCGCATCCGCACCTCATGGTTGGTAACTTTGTCCATCCACGGAACACGGAGCATGTGCCTATATATCCACATCTCAAAAGCATGCAGCTTTCTTATATTTTCCTTTTTGAGGGTCAACCTCAAATACAATAATAGAGAGAATATATAGAATCGTAGGGTACGAAGTCTTACTTTGTTAATAAAATTAGAAATTTGCAGGTAACACTGTTGCAGAAATTTGAGTCTTTTTGAAAAAGCAATGGTCAGGTCTGGGAACCCCTTAATTAGACATCAAAGAAAGAAGGAAACTGAAGAAAAAAAGTGGACAGCTAAATAGAGAAGAAAATATTTTAATAGAAGTGTCAATTAGGCGTTTTGTTAATGTTTCACCAAGCTTTTTTTATTTGCGAAATAAACCGTAAACCGCCAAAGGTTATTAGGGGTGGGACAAGTACATATTTTAAATTCGATAATATATAATAGACCGATATATTTTAGAAAACTATTAACAACTATAGTCCGTGGTTAGTGCTTGTCGTAACTCCTGTGTTGAAATAGGTTGGACACTCGATTAGTTTATAGGAGTATTTGTATTAATAAACAATTCTTGTCTAGTCAAATTGGTATAAGCCAAATAAGTTCATAGACTTAATTTTAATTATACGCAATAACGTGAAAACCGAAATATAGCAAATGATTCATATTTATACCTTTGAAATCTGCATTAGTATCTCGTATTTGTGACACTCTGTAAAATACAATAAGGTACCACCATAAATATAAAGCACTTAAAATAAAATAAAAAAATGATTAGCGTATAAATAATCGATCTTCGATTATCGGTATCCTTAAAAGTTATTTTGGTATAACAATAAAACAAGAATTTGTTTCATATAATAACGAATTAAATTTTAATTGACATGATTCCGTTGTGACTCATTCATTCTATTGTGTAAACGTAACTATGTAATAAAAAGTATAGACGTACCTATAAACAACAATATACTGGAATTGTTTGCCCTCTGGTAGAAATACAGTGAGCCGAAGATTGTTTTGAATAAAAAATTAATAATTTATAATAGATGAGGTGTTCTTGGATAGACATATCAAGGAAGCATGTTCGAAAGACTAAAAATAGATGCCAGTTTTTTATCAAAGATTAACATCACATTTCGGCGGATTTCACGTCATGTCTAGAAAATCATAAGGAAATTTCTGTGAATGCGAGAAACAAAATCTTCTCCGCCAGGTGTTTATAATTTATAAAGCCATCTCTCCACCCATTCCAATGTAGTGTTTGCACGTATAAAAGAATATTTCCATATTCTTCCACTCGAGGCTATCTTTATTGGACTTAACAAAACATTCGCACCTTACCAATATCAGGTGCTCATCCGGTTCCAATATCTAAGATCAATTATGGATTTCTTGACATATCCTTCCAGTCATCTCAAACTGGAGAGGCTGGCGCTTTTTTGTGTTACAAAGCTGTTCGATGAGCTGTGACAGGCGGCTCTCCTAAACAAGCTTTCGTCCTATTGTTTTCCCGGGAGGCTTTCCGGGTTGATGGAAGCTTCATCTCCAAACGTAAAGTCTCTATCATAACTAGACACTCACACTGTTCCTGCACCATACAATAGATTAAATTGCCTTTTTTGGAATTTCCAACAGGAACTACTGTAGCTTCTCAACAAGAATAGTATTGGATCCAGCCCTAATCTTTGACTTTGACAAGTGTCTTCTGCTCCTGGATTTTTATTACTAAATATATAGTCTAAGATCCGAATATCAGACGGCCTTCACCGAACTGGTTAATGGATGAAAAGCATTTTATATTAAATTTAATATCTTAAGAAACAAATCGCGAGTGGGTTGGCTGAAAAATTTCAGTCCAGGATATGATTAATTAAATATTGAAGAATTAATTTTTTTCAACATTTCACTGGTTTAATTAATAGACAAATCACATACCAATCGAAAGTATGAAGCCCATAGAATACGCAAACGTTAGGTTGGCTACGTTTTGCCCGTCCCAACTATGGGTAGGCAGGTATAAACAGGTCAATCAATAATAGTAATTTGCACCGGTGTGGTTAATGCATGAAACTTATATCAAAATGAAGATAATTTTATTTCAAACACGTCGATATAGGGTTGTCTGCAAAAAATCAGTCTGGAATTCCGGTTGTCGAATTTTAGAGATCAAAATATTGCTGCCAGTGAATACGTGCGCCAGAGAGGTCCGAGCGAACTATCCCACGATACAAATACACTGAGAACTATCCCATGAACAAAGGACGCAGCATAGCAGCTGCGTGTAACTCGGCCATTGAAAGAGAGTGCGCATGTCATATGTCCGTGAAATTGAAGTGATTTATTTGAATGAAACATAATCAAAAATGTATAAATTTATGAAACTTCCATGTCATTATTTCACAATTAAAAAAATTTAAAAGATGTATTTACTAAGAAAGTTTTGAAGGTTAAATTATTATGCACTTACCGTATTCTCACCAAGAAAGTTATTAAACTCTTCATTATATTTTTTACCCAGTCACTTTTTTGTAGCACGTGGTATGATAACCTACAAAATCGAGTGATGCATTGGTTAACTCAACGCCACTGTATTTAAAATTTTTCTTTTTACGAAAATTTAATTTCAACGAACATAGAAAACACTTTTTAGCCTTTTTTATCACAATTTAATGATTATAAATAACAACAATCAGTATAGTATTAGTAGCACGCTTTTTCAATTCATAAGAATAAGGAAAACTGTTCCAATACAAATGATGCACAGCATTTACGAGTGTATCGCTATCCTTTCCAATTTCACGGACACATGACATGCGCGCTTTGTTAATACACGGGATAGTTCGCTCGGACCTCTCTGGCGCACGTATTCACTGGCAGCATTATTTTGATCTTTAAAATTCGACAACCGGAATTCCAGACTGATTTTTTGCAGACAACCCTATGTCGACGTGTTTGCAATAAAATTATCCTTATTTTGATATAAGTTTCATGCATTAACCACACCGGTGCAAATTACTATTATCGATTTACCTTTTTGTATCTGCCTACTGTACAGTTTTTGCTCTGAGGATTTGCGGAGCGTCTGTGAGTCGCTTTATACGCAAGGTTATATAATTTATGAGCCATCTATCTGCCCACCCATTATAATGTAGTTTTTGCTTTCTTTATTCTTCTTTTGGTTATTGCCACTCGAGGCTATCCTTATCGGACTTATCCGCACCTCATCAATATCAGGTGAGCTATTGTTCGGAGAGGCTGATGTTGTTTCTCTTGGTGTCTAAACAGCTGTTTGATCAGCTGTGATGGTTCTCCTAAACAAGCTTTCGTCCTATGGTTTTCCCGAGAGGCTTTCCAAGCTGATGAGAGCTTCATCTCCAGTCAGTCATAAGGTCTCTATCACAGTAGGTGTCAGGCTAGGTTCTCACATTGTTTCTGCACCGTATACAATAGATTATTCAAGGTTGACTTGCACTTATTGGAATTCGCAAAAGGATGTAGTTTCCCAACAAAGGTTCTCATAGTATTGGGTACAGCCCTGAACATTGATAAGGGGACTTCGCCTGGATTTTTATTACTAAATGGATAGATAGATAGATAAATATGCTTTATTGTCTAAGAAATTACAAATTTCTTATTGACAAAGCTGTAACAACAAAATGTGGAATATTCACTAAAACTCGTCATATAACTCATCTAGTATGTAATAAAGTTTTTGGCATAGGACATTTTTAGGTTTTTTACGAAAAACCATGCTGTCTACATAACGAAAATCCACGTCAATCATTTCCGTCGGTCTGTCTGTCGGTCTGTCTGTTCGCGTTTTTCTAGCCACGTAATCTCAGTAACGGCTGGATGGATTGTTATGAAATTTGGGCAGCGATATGCTGTGGTGTTGTAGTAGGTAATGTTTCTATAATTTTTAAAATCGGTGCATGGGCGGCGGAGTAATTAGCAAAAAACGGAAATTTTTAAATATGTCTCAAACTTCGTTTTTAGGCGTTGGAGGTGTTCCTGATCATTTTCTACTTTTTTTTGGTAGGGGTGAAATTGGGGTGGTTGGTGGGTGGGGGGTTGTAAAATTGAAAAATTTGTTGCTTTCATAATAGACTGTCCACTGACCTGTGAAGGAAAACCTATAGTGATATAAATAACTTTTTTAGGTCCATCCGAACATTGCCTTGCCTATTACAGAAACCAAAGGACTTAGAATTTTTTCTCGTGTAAACATACGAGTATTGCTTTAGATCGTTCTATATTATGTAACGAGGAAACTGTTGAATTGATTTTAATGAAATTTTGACACAGTATTACCACCGTGGCGAGGATGGAAAATGCGTATGGTTTTTATAAATCGTGCCAGTGGCGGCGCAGAAATAATGAAAAAACTAGAAATATAAGACAGCTCAAACTTCGTTTTTAAGTGTTTTAGAGGTTCCTGATCATTTTGTGAGTTTTTTTGGGTGGGGGTGAAATTGGGATAGTTGGGGGTGGGGGGTTGAAAAACTGGAAATTTTGCTGTATTGATATATATTGATATTGTATATAGGCTGTCCACTGACCTGCGAAGGAAGACCTAGCGACATAAATGAGCTTTTTAGATCCATTTGAATATTGCCTTGCCTATTACCGAAACTAAGGGAATTAGAATTTTCTGTATACATACGAGTATTTATTGTTTTAGATCGTTTTGTATTTTGTAACGTGGAAAGTATTAAATTGATTCTACTGAAATGTTGACACATTATTATTATTACTGTGGTGAGGACGGAAAACGCGTATGTGTAGTAGGTCAAACTTCGTTTTTAGATGTTTAAGGGGTTCCTGACCGTTTTCTACCTTTTTTGGGTGGGGGTGAAATTGGGGCGATGATTTGGTGCAAGGGGATCCCAGACTAAATCTTCATGCTATGGGAAAATAATAACTGGTATCACCGTAATGTGTGGGAAGTACTGAGTCAATCAACTTGACTTCATTTTTTGAGTTTTAAAAGAATTAG
This sequence comes from Callosobruchus maculatus, assembly GCA_951848785.1. NCBI lineage: Eukaryota > Metazoa > Arthropoda > Insecta > Coleoptera > Chrysomelidae > Callosobruchus > Callosobruchus maculatus. The sequence continues at coordinate 7,501,584 of CATOUR010000083.1, forward strand.
GAAGTTTATTATAAATCTTCAATCCATTGTAAATAATTAAATCTTGAACCAGTGCTGATTTGGGGGTGATTAATTTACAATCATTCTTTTGTCTTATATTCTATATTTATGGTCCCAAATTTTGATTTATTTATGAATATTAATGTAGCCGTTTCCAAAATAAATAGTGCAATTACGGTCATAATTTTGTATTCTTAAAATAGTGGCTTGCATGAATATATAATATAGGAAGCTTCTGTTTTCATAGTGTTTCAGGAGTACGATGGAGTTTCCTTATGTTTGCTGCAAGATCTGCGTATGGACGAGAAACATAATCTGTCGATCCAGCCTACCACCAGACTTACAGTAGGTCTCACGTCTCAATGAGCAATATCTTCAAAAGTAATTTGAGTATAACAATAAAACAAAAATGTGTTTCATTTAATAACGAATTAAATTAATCAACATGATTCCATTGTGACTCATTCATTCTATTATGTAACCATAACTATGTATATAAAAACTATAGACGTACCTACAAACAACGATATACCGAAATTATTCGCTCTCTGGTAGACATTACAGTCAGCCGAAGATTGTTTTGTGTAAAAAATGAATAATTTATAATAAATGAGATGTTCTTGGACAGATAGATCAAGGAAGTGTTCGATAAACTAAAAATAGATGGTAATTGCTTATCAAAGATTAACATCACATTTCGGCGGATTCCAATTCCACGTCATGTTTAAAAGATCAACAAGGAAATTTCTGTGAATGAGAGGTACAAAGTCTTCTACGCCAGGTGTTTTATGGGGCCATCTGCCCGCCCATTCTAATGTAGTTTTTGCACGTATAAAGGAAGCTTTCTATATTATTCCACTCGAGACTATCTTTATTCGCACCTTATCAATATCAGGTGCACTGATTCCGATATCTAAGATCAATTGCGAATCTCCTTGCTTATGTGTCATCTCACCCTATCACTTGAAGAAGCTGCTGTTTTTTGTGGTTGTGTTTGTTCAGCTGTAATATGCGGTTCTCCTGAACAAGCTTCCGTCCTATACTTTTTCTTCAGCTTCATCTCCTGTCGTAAAGTTTCTATCATAATAGGTATTTGACTAAACTAGACTATCACATTAAATTAACTTTATAGGGATTTCTGATAGGATCTAAAACAAGAGCTTTCATGGTATTGAATCCAGCCCTGATCTTTGACATCGACAAAGGATTTGTATCACTCAATATACCGAGCTTCTGTTTTCGTAGTATTTCAGGAGTACTTATAACCTATTACCAGCCCTACAATGACTCTCTTTCGTTAAACTTTCGTTAATCTCTCATGCAAGCAAGGTTCTACTATATATTTTACAGTTTCGTTTGGAGGGTTTTATTGGCTGGCAAATTTCTCAGACGCAGGCAGATTTCGTAAAAGGACGCGGTACACGTGAACAGATCTTAAACTTAAGACAGATTATTGAAAAAGCCAGAGAGCATTATTTTCCCGTTTTTATCTACTTTGTGGACTATTCTAAGGCGTTTGATAACGTAAAGTGGCCTAAACTGTGGGAAATCCTTATCTCCATGGGAGTCCCTTACCACTTAGTATTTCTCATACAGCAACTCTATGAGTCTAGCTCAGCTCGTGTAAGAATTGATGGTAACCTGTCTAGTCAAACAGCAACCAGAAAAGGAGTTCGTCAGGGATGCGTATTATCTCCGATGTTATTTAACATTTACTCTGAATTTGTAATGAGACAGGTATTGGACAACTGGAATGACGGTATAACTATTGGCGGAAGCAAAATATCTAACTTAAGATTTGCTAACGATACAACCCTTATTGCTGCTTCTCAAGAAGAACTAGTAGCCCTATTGAACGCTTTAGAACAACACAGTGCAGCATATTATGGTCTTGGTATTAACTACAACAAGACCAAGGTTATTATCGTAGATAGAGGGCATCATCGAGAAATAAAGTCAATAGGCCGTTGTGAGGTAGTTCAAAGTTTTGTGTACCTCGGTTCTTTGATCGGCAGTTCAGGTAGCTGTGAGAATGAGATTCGACGGCGCATTCAACAAGCACGGGTGGCCATGACAAAGCTTACTAAGATATGGCGTGACCACTAAAGCTACCAAAATGTCACTGGTTCAGTCTCTTGTGTTCTCCATATTTTTGTATGCCTCGGACACTTGAACTGTTAAAAAGGCAGATCGAGCTCGCATAGATGCTTTTGAAATGTGGACGTGGAGGAGAATGCTGAGAATTCCTTATACCGCCCATCGAACTAATGTTTCCATACTGGATGAGCTCGGTAATCCAAAGAGACTATCCTCCATTGTGTCGATGAGAATGCTTACATTCTTCGAACATATTCACAGAAGCGATCATATGGAGAAACTTGTAGTTCAGGGTCACGCTCCGAGTGGGCGGCGCCGTGGCCGTTCCCCTGCACGCTGGGTGGATACGACGAAACAGTTGCTAGGTATGAGTATCAAGAGCGCCACTGAACTGACAGTAAATCGCGAACGATGGCGAGCTACAGTTCTCAAAACTATTGATAATATTCGTGTCGGCAATACTCTAGCTCCGACTTAATGCATTTTACGAGTTCATAACATGTCTGTTAAGACATTGTGACTATAGATGACCTACAAGTTTCCGTTCTATACTTTTTCCGAGAGGATGAGGATGGGAGCTTCATCTCATGTCCTAAATTATCTATCACAATAGGAATCTGACTAGACTAGACTCTTACATTGTTTCCGCATCATACGATAGGTTCTACAAGGTTAAATTGACTTTATTGGGACTTCCAATAGGATCTAAAACAAGAGCTTTTATGATATTGAATCCAGCCCTGATTGACAAGGGTCTTATGCTCCTGGATTTGTATCACTAAATATCCCGAGCTTCTGTTTTGATAGTACTTCAGGAGTACTTATAACCTATTACCAGGACTACAATGGCTCTCGCTGAGCTTAAGTAGGAATCTCATCAGATCTAGTTTCTGTTCTGCTGAGACAGGTGGATTGTCTTATCTTTATTTTACGTTTCCACCATTCCAATGACCTCTTGTACGTTCAGGCATTGATACAATGCCTAGTATTGGTCCTGATTACACATCAGAAGGGTTATACATCTATTAGGTTTATACACTCGCCTTTCTGAATGAATTCATACTTTCATTTTCTTTAAGTCCGCAGGTCGGGCCGCAGGTATATCAGCTACTCAATTTATTTAGAGTTTCCAAGCAGTCTCAAACCAGTTGAGATGTGATTTTGAGACAGAATATTTGTTCTGAAGATTATTGTTGTGTTATCTAGATTCGACGAAAAGTTAGTTTTTGGGACTTGTTCTGTAGACTTAGACCCCTGTATCTTATTTTCTTAGTTTTGCTCCATATCAATAATCTCTTTTCTAAAATAATACATCCAACCCATAATTTCACCGAATGTCAGCACACAGGGTATTCAAATCAGTAGACCTGTCTTTGTGGGGATCAGCGAGTGCTTGTCTGTTAAGGGGTCTGGAGACTTTATAATGCCAATAGGCATAAGACAGATTGTCAGATCCAATGCTTCTAAGCTTCAATATTGTACCAATCTCCAATAAATAAAGGAATGTTTGAGGAACTGCTCCCCTACGTCCTTCGATGTAGGTTACAGAAGAGCAATACGAAATTTCTTCTCTTCAGAGATGTCTTTCATAATTACTCAACTCTCTGAGCTAGTTCTGTGTACTCGTAAGGTTGCTACTTTTCAAGGTGACCTACCTTCACATTTTAAAAACTGAACGAAAGCACCTTTATTCGTGAGGAATATTCTACCAAAGGAAATATACAGGGTGTCCCACGACTATTAAGACAAGCAATATATCGGAACTGAGCAGTAGCGAATAATACTACATGGGGGGGGGTGTAGATTAGAAGTATCTTTTCTTATTACTGTGCTACCTAATAAGGTATTTGATTTTGATCACGTGACGTCCGATTCAAAAAGTTTAATGGGGACACCCACATTTGTGACTTTTTGTGTTCCTCCTGATTTAACATTTCCAACAAAGTAGCATACTTGCGGTCTAAAGTGATTAATTCAAGAGCTACAGGTTCTTAAAGCATTGTACCACTACCATTGATTATAACATGTACCCCTACAGTTAAATTATTGTTTCATAATGGTAGTAGTACAGTCGTTTAAATACCTGTAGCTCTTGAATTAATCACTTTAGACCCCAAGTGTGCAGTTTGTTGGAACTGTTTTATCGGGGGGAACACAAAAAGTCACACATATACAGGGTGTCCCATTAAAAATTTTGAATCGGCCGTCACGTGATCAAAAACAATTACCTCATTTGGTGAAATAGTAATAAGAAAAGATACTGTATTTGCTCTAATTTACAGTCCCAAAATTATAATTCGCTACTATTGCTCAGTTCCGATATATTGCTTGTCTTAATAGTCGTGGGCATATTTCCATTGTCTGTGAACACTAATCCTCAGAATCATCTATCCAAATCTCACTCTTATTATCAACTGTCCATAATATCTTTACGTGAGTGGAGGACATTAGCACTTATGTAAAGCTAAGGGCTAGATTAACTCTAGTTCAGGAATGTTCGGTGACTAGCTGACTAGCATGCTACAAGAATGTGACCCTGTTGTGGGTCCCCGACACATTGGCGTACCCAAGGGCGTCGATAATCGAATCTAATTTTGATATTTTTTCTTTTTTGGGGGTAATTTCCTTCTTGGAGGGATTAAGGTTTCCTCTATATATAATCAGCGACAAAAATTGTATTCGTCGAGGAGGGTGCATTGAATTTTTCTGGAATAGATTTTTAAGGCATTATATAAGATTTATTTAAAATTTGTTCATTAATATTTATTATTTGGGGGGGGGGACTTGAAGAACAATGTTGTCATTCCTTTAAAAGCAGTCTGCACATACAATCATTAATTTAAAGGGCATTTACATGCTTTACATACAGCCTTGTTATCAAAACACAAATATAAATACAATTTTCCAAAACTCAACACATTTGAAGAACAATCGGTGTATATTTACATGAAATCACTGATTTAAGATGCATTTATGTATTCACCGTTTTGGTAGCTATACTGCATTCACTGAAGAAAAGGAGTAAAAAATTATTTCAAACCCATATTTTGGGGCTTAACTCGGATAAATCGAACTTAATTTTTCTGTTTATGTTAACATGCTCTGCTCTCAGTATGCAGTTTTGTAGACGGTGTGCATATAGCCCTTGACCATACAGTAAAAATTTACATATATTGTGCATGGTTACTCCGTTTGTTCGGTGGATAAGGTATAATATCTATGATAATTCACATTCACATCGTCTAGTAAAATAGATTAAATACATATTCTATATTGTAATCTAAATAAAATATGTCTATTGCATTCACAATAAACAAAGAAACCTCCAGTAAACTTAGGTTTCCTATAAACATAAAGCAACAAGACGATATTTAGTTATCGTTACCAATGCAGGCAAATGTCTTGACCTACAACACTTTACTCTTGAAAACAGACCACTACATAACCTTGCAGACTCGATGTGAATATTAAATTGCGCACACAAACACCACACTAAACGCAACATTCACATTCAAAACTACAATCTCGCTTCGAAAGATTTGGTAAAGTATTCTGCAACACTTAACGACATGTTTATGTGTTTAAGCAACAGACTAGTTTACCTTTATCTCTAAAAAACCTCCGTTCCTTTATCCATTGCGTCAAGCGTCGAGGTTCCTCTGTTTCTAGATCAAGCAATCGCTGCTCAAGAACAGCACGATATTCGTTTGTTTATCGGTCGCGATTTCGGAGAGTAGTAGGCCGTGGATGCGTATCGATTGTTTCGTCCTGCTGGAACGGAGGAGCGATCGTCACATGTTCCCGCCGCGACGCGAATCGACTTCTGCGATCTGCGGTAAACTGAAACAGTTGAAACGCGAACTGAAACGAAACAGCGGCGCGGGCGTCTCGATTCTGCGTTCGGATGAAATCGAAAGTTGCCGTGCTCGGCCTGCTGCGATGCGCGGCTCGATCCTGCGATTCCTGCGACGCAGCAGTAGCGGCCTAGCGACCAGCTGGCGGCAGGACCGTGATACTCGCCAAGCAGGAGAACAGCAAGTCGAGATGGTCGATTATGCGGCGTTAGAAGGACCAATCTTGGCGCATTCAAACCCAGCGCATTCTTAGCCCCTCAGCCGCCTTTGTGCAGACATTAAAAATGTTTTTATAACTGAGCAGACCGCGCAGGCAGAGCCTAAATACCAGAGTGCCGCGGCTGCTGTGAAAGGGTTATGTTAGGGGAAGTTTGTTAACGCGAGATTTGAATGGGCCAATACCCGCAGGCCCAATAAATACATCTTCTGGCAGTCCATTCCAAGCCTTGGACACCCTGGGAATAAATGTGCGGTTGTACCGCTCAGTTCTTGATGTATGAAGAACGACCGTCTTAGGATGAGATACAGCGGTCGCACGGGTACATCTGATAGGAGCAGTGAGCGGCGGAACATAGAGGATAGCTCAGAGGAGCAGATTCCGTTGGAATATCGGTAGAAGAGTGAGAGGTCACCAACAACACGCCGGTGAGAAAGTGACTGAAGGTGGCGCGTTAAGGCCGGATCGCCAATTAGTCGAATTGCCCTTCTCTGGACGGCATCTAGTATAGACAGGGTAGTAGGGGCAGCAGCTCCCCAGACATGAGACCAATACTCCAGGCAAGGTCTTATAAGGCTTTATATAGCGTGAGGAGGTTACATGGTGAGAAATACTTTCTGGCTCTAAACAGGTACCCAAGCTTTATACCAGCAGCTGTTGCAATTGACGCGACGTGTTCGTGCAAGATCAGATGCTGCCCTTTTTAGTTTCCACACCGATAGGTGAGAGGAGTATTGTTATAGCGAACATTTTCGATTTCGAGATAATAACGCTGTCTGTCGGTCAGTCTGTCGGCGTTTTTATAACCTCGTAATCTCAGTAACCGGATGGTGATGAAGATTGGGTAACGATATGCTGTGGGGCTATAGTAGGTAATGTTGCTATAAATTTTTGGGTGAATATTTTGAATACTCACCAGGTCCCCCTAGGTAGGGCCGTCACATGTTCGGTTTTGTCATAGCGGGTAGGAGCCACAAAACCTTTTTTGCTGTAATGGTGACGCTTCTTTACTGCTCCTCCAGGATGTTTGAGAGACGAAAACCTAACCACCCCCCTTTTTTTGCTCGCCAAAGATGGTGACACCCAACGACGTCCTACACCTGATACCCATGACGTTCTTCAGAAGGACGTTGTTGGTATACCTGACTGGTCCCGGTTTCAAACCCCCCCCCCCCTCAGGTCAGGGTAGTGAGCCTCCACCTCGGAGTGAAATCCTGGCTATGGGCCTGTCATCATAGTCACAATGTGACACACACACAGATATGTGATTTCGTAAAATGCATTAAGTCGGAGCTAGAGTATTGCCGACACGAATTATATCAATAGTTTTGAAAACTGTAGCTCGCCATCGTTCACGATTTACTGTCAGTTCAGTGGCGCTCTTGATACTCATATCCAGCAACTATTTCGCCGTATCCACCCAGCGTGTATGGGAACGGCCACGGCGCCGCCCAATCGAGGCATGACCCTGAAGTACAAGTTACTCCATATTGTCACTTCTGTGAATATGTCCGAAGAATGTAAACATCCTCGTCGACAGAATGGGGGATAGCCTCTTTGGATTACCGAGCTCATCCAATATGGAAACGTTAGTTCGATGGGCGGTATAAGGAACTCTCATCATTCTACTCCACGTCCACATTTCAAAAGCATCTATGCGAGCTCGATCTGCCTTTTTAACAGTCCAAGTTTCCAAGGCATACAAAAATAAGGAGAACACAAGAGACTAAACCAGCGACATTTTGGTAGCTTTAGTGATCACCAATGGTCACGACATATCTTAGTAGGCTTTTTCATGGCCACACGTGCCTGTTGAATGCTCCGTCGAATCTCATTTTCACAGCTGTCCGAATTGTCGATCAAAGAACCGAGGTACACAAAACTTTGAACTACTTCACAATGGCCTACTGACTTTATTTCTCGATGATTATCGTGCTCTCTATCTACGATCATAACCTTGGTCTTGTAGTTAATACCAAAACCGTATGCTGCCACGATCCACAGGTCCACTCGATTTTAAAAATACAGCGTTACAAACAAACATACAGGTAAAGCTAATAAAAGCATGTCAAAAATAGATAAATCTTTTTGCTACCAGTACCAGTCCTTGAAGTCAACGTACTTCTAAACGCCGAAGCGTTGTAAGAAGTTCATCTCTTACGTATACAGTTTCACCGTATCCCAAGAATTTATTTATAAATATTTATAGTCTGTGGGCAAACGTTTTCATCGTAAGTATGCATGCACAGTAAAGCGGGTAGCCTGCTTTGTTCAGCGCCGAACTGCTCGCAGGTAGAAGCAAACAAAGGGGGGACCAACCCGCAACAGCAGCGGTAACATATCTAAGCTCAATAAAAAACTGGACGATGATAGAAATGGTTCACATCCTACTAACGATTAAGATGTATGTAATAGAGATAGACAAATTTTGAAGATGATTGAAAATTTTTAAATGAATTGTTACTGGAAGTCTAATATCTACAGAATAAAATTTGACATTTCATGGTGTATATCATTTCCCTCAAATCAAAATTAACGACACCTCTCACTGTAGCATTCCAAACATCTACTGGAAGAGTTGTTTGAATCTTTTATCAGCTCATGTTTCAATTGTGTTCATTTCATGTATTTTTTGACAAGTCAATTACGTTTTATAATTTAAACAGACTTTAACTCAGTTTTCATTTTCTGCGATCTCGCTAAAATGTACTGAAGAATTTGAAGTGCTCCAGTAAGAAGTCTCGTCACATTTGACTTGATGGTACTGGTACTTCTCCTTTTATTTCAAAATTTTCTATAATTTTCGAAGCTTCTAGATCTTCTATCGTACTCCAGCTTTTCATTGAAATTAGATATGCTACCACAGTTTTTTCTGATAGGAGCTATGTATCTGAGGTATTATATGATCTTTTCTCTTTAGCTCTGTCTCGTTGGCATCTCGCATCGCAAGTCAGTTGTTTTCTTCTATCTGAACAACCTTTTGTTTATTTTTCATAGCCTGCTGGGTTACCTGCAGGTAGAGAAACTTGAAAAACACCGATTGGGCTGAAATTTTGAAATAAAATGGTAACTACAAGAGATTAATATAACAATCATATATCGTTAGAAAGGCTATCAAACTTAGTTACCTGTGATTAAAATTTCCTTAATTGCTCTACCGATTTCAAAAAGAATATAAATTTGAAAGCGCTGCCCACGATGCCACATTTCATGCTTAGTCACAGCGCAAAGTCACAGCCTTCAGTATTATAGACGCTGCGATACTAAGTTTTTTTCTAACATCTACTTATATAAACAATGGTGATTTGCTCCAATGGGGAAAATAAAATTAGTACATGCATTATTATTTATAAGCCACTTTCAGCGCCGGTCGGCGCGGGTTCTCTGCTTTCGTACGCACAGTGAAAGCAGTCTGACTGCTTGCGGGGACCTGCAAGCAGGAACCCGCTCCACTGTGCATACGCCCTAACAAGGAACATACGGCATGAAAGCTCGTCTTTCAGGCGTAATAACTTCAATTTTTGTAGAGTTGTGTGATTAATGGCAGGCAATAAAGCAAACTTTCTTCCCGTCGTTCTCAAACAGCGTAGTGTTATTATTTTAGCACATGCTCCCAACAAAGACTTTTCCGCTTAGCATTATGGCTCATAAAACATATTCCACCGTCGTAAATGTCGGTTTGTAGAGACTCCTTAGTAAGTTGAAATTCATTACCCGGAATTAGTAGGAGGCAAAAATGTGTGCAAAAGGCGCTGTTCAATTGGTTTAAAAAAAATGGAGTCAAGTTAATTGACTCAGTACTTCCCACATATTACGGTGATATACCAGTTTATCATTTTCCCATAGCATGAAGCTTTAATCTAAGATCTCTTGCAACCAAATAATTGCCACCCCCCCCCCCCTAAAATTGTCTTATGCCGCTAGGTCTTTCCTTCACAGGTCGATGGACAGCCTATTATCGATACTACAAACTTCTCAGTTTTACAACCCCCACCCCCCCAACCACCTCACTTTCACCCCCACCCAAAAAACTGGTAGGAAATGATCAGGACCCCTAAAACATCTAAAAACCGAATTTGAGTTGCTTTCATACTTGTCGCGTTCTTTGATTATTGCTACGCTGCCACTGACAAGATGTTTAACAAACATACGCGTTTTCCATTCTCACCACGGTAACAATATACTGTATCAAAATTTCATTAGAATCAGTTTAATAGTGTCCACGTTACAAAATACAAAACGATTTAGACCAATAAATTCTCGTATAGTATACAGAAAATTCTAAGTCCCTTAGTTACTGTAATAGGCTAGGCAATGTTCGGATGCACCTAAAAAGGTGATTTGTGTCGCTAGATCTTCCTTCACAGGTTAGTGGACAGCCTATTATGAGTACAAGAATTTTTTTAATTTTTCAACCCCCAACCCCCCAACCACCCCAATTTCACCCCCACCCAAAAAAACGCAGAAAATGATCAGGAACCTCTAAAACGCTTAAAAACGAAGTTTGAGCTGTTTTTATATTTTTAGTTTTTTTATTATTTCTGCGCCGCCACTGGCACGATTTATCAAAACCATACGCGTTTTCCATCTTCGCCATGGTAGTAGTGCCGTTTCAAAATTTCATTAAAATCAATTCAACAGTTTCCTCGTTACAACGATCTGACGCAATACTCTCGTATGTTTACATCAAAAAAAAATTCCAAGTCCTTTGCTTTCTGTAATAGGCAAAGGCAATGTTCGGATGGACCTAAAAGAGTTATTTATGTCGCCAGGTCTTCCTTCACAGGTCAGTGGACAGTCTATTATGAAAACAACAAATTTTTCAATTTTACAACCCCCCACCCCCCAACCACCCCAATTTCACCCCCACCCAAAAAAAAGTAGAAAATGATCAGGGACCCCTAAAACGCCTAAAAACGAAGTTTCAGCAATATTTAATTTTTTTTTGTTTATTGCTAATTACTCCACCGCCTATGCACCGATTTTCAAAATTATAGGAACATTACCTACTACGACCCCACAGCATACCGCTGCCCAAATTTCATCACAATCCATGCAGCGGTTAATGAGAATACGGGGGTAGAAAGACGCGACAGACAGACAGACAGACCGACAGACAGACCGACGGAAATAAGTTACGTGGATTTTCGTTATGTACACATCATAAAACGCCCAAAAAACGTAATATCTCAAAATCGAAAATTTTCGCGATCACAATACTCCCCTCACCTATCGGTGTGGGAAGTAAAAGTATACATATTCATAAAAATAAAGACAAAAAAAATGTATTACTGGAGAAAAATAATACAAATCAAAATTAGACATTAAAGGATAATTTTGTTCTTCCCCAATCTTTGATCGAGGAAGAGCTTTAGAAATAATCATCGGAGTTGTTTTCTTTTTTGTTTTGATTAGCGGCATCAACTTCTGTAGTTAATATACAGGGTGTTAATTAATTATGTTAACAAACTTTAACCACGAATAGTACTCCGAAAAATAGAAAGAAAATGTCATATGAATATGGGTCCGGAAATGCTTCCTATAGGAGCTACGCCCCTTTGCATGAGGCACCCTGAAGACGGTTTTCCCTCGATATTCTCGAAACCATTCATAACAAAATTACGAAATTAGGTACGATGGGTAAACGTTTGACGCTGGATCTGATTCTGAATTCAGAATTTCATAATTTTAATCAGAGGCGTATCATACGAGAGGAGTGGAGGGTAAAAATAACCTCATTTGGTAAATGGTAACTTTTTTTGACATTTTGATTTTAGAGTATGATATTTCAGATGTTTCTACGTAAAAATGGTCTCTTGGTACATCTCGATAGGGCTAACCGTTTTCGAGAAAAATGCAAATTATTGAATCGATGCAGGCTATATTGAATCGATGCAGGCTATTGGGTTCAATTATTTGCATGTTTCTCGAAAACGGTTAGCCCTATCGAGATGTACCAAGAGGCCATTTTTATGTAGAAATCTCTGAAATACCATATCCTAAAATAAAAATGTCAAAAAAATTACCATTAAAAAAATGGGGGGAAAATGGTTATGTTTACCCTCAACTGTCCCGTATGATACGCCTCTGATTAAAATTATGAAATTTTGAATTCAGAATCAGATTCAGCGTCAAAAGTTTACCCATCATGCCTAATTTCGTAATTTTGTTATGAATGGTTTCGAGAATATCGAGGGAAAACCGTCTTCAGGATGTCCCATGCAAAGGGGCATAGCTCCCTTAGGAAGCATTTCCGGGCCCATGTTCATATGACATTTTCTTTCTATTTTTCGGAGTACTGTTCGTGGTTAAAGTTTGTTAACATACTTCATTAACACCCTGTATACAGGGTGGCCAATCGGGTGACGATAATAATTTTTTTTTAGATAGCCCGTACCGAGACCTATCCAAAACACCCCCATGTATGTGTACCGATTATTGATAGTTTTCGAGTTATGATTTTTTTTTGAAAACTTAGAGATTTTCCAGTTTTTCCAAGAAATTATCAAAAACAAAACCAAAAATGCTTTTTGGCTTTTATTTTTTTCTGCAGTTATATTTAGTATTAAGTCTATTTTAATATCCAATAAAGAGAACCTGTACATCCGAACAATAAATAAGTACATTTTGGGCCCAAAGTTTGAAATCTCTGTTTTTAGTCGGGAGACCAAAACCTTCAAAATAAAATTAAAAATTCTTATGCCTGGTTCTGGAGCTCCAATCTAATCTTAAAAACTCTGCGAGATATTGCACTTTTGAAATAATAATGAAAAAATGGCACTTATGGGGGCATCTTGCGCCGTACGTGACTATTAAAGGTAAAAAGGTGATAATTCACGAATTTCCAAAATGATTTAGAAAACTATTATTTTACTTTATTATGACAAATTAAAGAAAAAAACTCATAACAACTAATAATCATGATAATCATTGATGTTTTAATCACTTTTAATAAAAAAAATTAATACCTGTGCTTTTTGCTGTGTGCTATTGAATTTCTGCTAAATTAAGTTGTATGGAAAGTTAACAAAGGAAAAGAATAATAAAACAACAATCTGACTTTTAATTCCATGGCGGAATTACCTGGGAAGTGTTATCGTAGCATATGCCATCCCTTTTACTACCCTATCGGTGAGGGAAGGATTGTGATCGTGAAAATTTTCGATTTTGAGATAATAGGTTTTTTGGGCGTTTTATAATGTCTACATAACGAAAATCCGCGTCACTTATTTCCGTCGTTCTGTCTGTCGGTCTGCCTGTCGGTCTGTCTGTCTGTACGCGTTTTTCTAGCCTCGTAATCTCAGTAACCGCTGCATGGACTGTGATGAAATTTGGGCAGCAATATGCTGTGGGGTCTTAGTAGGTAAATTCAAATATTCCTCAAACTTCGTTTTTAGGCGTTTTACAGATTCTGGATCATTTTCTGCGATTTTTTGGGTGGGGGTGGAATTTGGGTGTTTGGGGGGTGGGGGGTTGAAAAACTTGTTGTATTCATGATAGGCTGTCTACTGACCTGTCAAAAAAGACCTAGCGATATAAATCACCTTTTTAGGTTCATCCGAACATTCCCTTGCCTATTACCGAAAATTAACACAACTGCGCTTCGCCGATATGAGCTCGCAAAAAGCTACTCTGAAAGAAAGGGATGGCGTATGCTACGACATCACTTCCCAGGTAATTCTGCCATGAAATTGGAAGTCAGATTATTGTTTATTATTCCTTTCCTTTGTTAACTTTCCATACAACTTAATTTAGCAGAAGTTTAATAGTACATATTAAAAACACTTCAAAAATCACAATTTGGGTATTAGTTTTTTTATTAAAACTCATCAAAACATCAATGATTATCGGGTTTATTAGTTGTTACGAGTTTTTTTTCGTTAATTTGTCATAACAAAGCAAAATAATATTTTTTTAACTAATTTTGGAAATTCGTGAATTATCACCTTTTTACCTTTAACACTCACGTACGCCGCAAAATGTCCCCATGAGTGCTACTTTTTCATTATTATTTCGAAAGTGCAATGTCTTGCAGAGTTGTTAAGACTAGTTTGAAGCTCCAGAACCAGACATAAGTATTCTTAATCTTATTTTAAAGGTTTTGGTCTCCTGACTAAAAACAGAGATTTCAAACTTTGGCCCCAAAATGTACTTAATTATTGTTCGGATGTACAGGTTCTCTTTATTGAATATTAAAATAGGCTTAATATTGAGTATAATTGCAGAAAAAAATAAAAGCCAAAAAGCATTCTTGGTTTTGTTTTTGACGATTTCGTGGAAAAACTGGAAAATCTCTAAGTTTTCAAAAAAAAAATCATAACTCGAAAACTATAAATAATCGGTACACATACATGGGGGTGTTTTGGATAGGTCTCGGTACGGGCTATCTAACAAAAAATTATTATCGTCACCCGATTGGCCACCCTGTATTATGAAGTGTAGTAGTTTGTCTTTGTTACACATTCCCTTATTGACGAAGAGTCTGCAGTATTTTGTAAAGTGTGCATGGGCATGGAAGATGCGTGGACAGTCAAGAACGATTAGGAATGAAGTAGATTATTACCGATATAAGATAAGAACACCGACGATAAACCGAGTGGATAAGAATCTTTTAGGTATTACCATTGATTAAGGTATTAACGGAAATACTTTAATCAATGGTATTACGAAGTGAGACACCACAGTCCCGATTTCTATCGTTTCAATTTTTCAGAATTTCAATGACTTCCAGAACCTGCCTTTGACAAGTATAAGGGGTTGTTGCTACAAATTCGGTCGCACTTTTGGGACGGAAACCAAAAATTTCAGATCCTCAGGTCTGCCAAAAAAATCGAAAATCGTTATTTTGCTTTCTATTAAGATGAAACCTCATATATTGGATAATTTGAGGGTGCTGATGATAGATCTGGTCGTAGTTTTGAGTTTAAGTCTCGTTTAACGAAAGTCAAAAATTTAAGACTTTCCAGATTTTCAGCAGGTGATCTAAAAAATCAAAAAATCTTTATTTGGCTTTCTATTAAGGTGAAACCTATTGTGCTTTGGATAACTTGAGGGATCTGATTACAAATCCGGTCGCAGTTTTGAGTTTCAGTCTCGTTTGACGAAAACCGAGAATTTAAGACTTTCCAGATCTTCAACAGAATTACCTAAAAAATCGAAAATCCTTATTTGGCTTTCTATTAAGATGAAACCTCGTGTTCTGGATAACTTGAGGAAACTGATCACAAATCCGGTCGCAGTTTTGAGCATCAGTCTCGTTTGACGAAAATCAAAAATATCGGACCTTTCAGATTTTCAGGTTTAGGTACCTAAGAAAATCGAAAATCTTTATTTGACGTTCAATCAAGATGAAACCTCGAGTTCTGGATAACCTGAGGGTACTGATTACAAATCCGGTCGCAGTTTTGAGTTTCAGTCTTGTTTAACGAAAATCAAAAATTTCGGACCTTTCAGATTTTCAGGTTTATCTTAAATATCGAAAACCTTTATTTGGCTTTTAATGAAGATGAAGCCACGTGGTTTGAATAAATCGAGGGAACTGATTAGAAATCTGGTCCCAGTTTTGAGTTTCAGTTTCGTTTGACGAAAATCAAAAATTTCGGACCTTTCAGATTTTCAGGTTTATATAAAAAGATCGAAATCCTTTATCTTTGGCTTTCTATCATTATGAAATTTTGTGTTTTGGATAACTTGAGGGAGGCGATTACAGATACGGCCGCAGGTTTGAATTTCAGTCTCGTTTGACGATAATCAAATATGAAGACTTTCCAGATTTTCAGCATGTTTACGTAAAAATTCGAAAATCCTTATTTGGATTTCTATACAGAAGAAACCTCGTTTTTGGATAATTTGAGGGTGCTTATTACAGATCCGATCACAGTTTTGAGTTTCAGTCTCGTTTGACGGAAATCAAAAATTTCAGACCTTTCAGATTTTCAGGTTTACATAAAAAACTCGAAACCATTTATTTGGCTTTTTATCATTATGAAACTTTGTGTTTTGGATAACTTGAGGGATGTGATTATAGATCCGGTCGCAGTTTCGAGTTTCAGTCTCGTTTCGAAAATCAAAAATTTCGGACATTTCAGATATTAAGGTTTACCTAAAAAATCAAAAATCTTTATTTTGCTCTAACTTTCGCAACCAAGTTTGAAGCAGAACTGTTACCAAAACAAATTAAAATATTTAGTGTTTTCAAAGTTTATAATTATATAAAGTTTATTATATAATGATTATATGTAATTGGTCTATATCGACCTAGTCCAAGCAACATTTTTTTCTTACATCTGACGATTCTGAGAACTGCATATGATTTTTTAGCAAACTACGGGATGTCTAACCTATAAATAGTTAGAACGTATGACTCGATATACACTTGAAGTTATTTTTTCGCTTCAGCCTCACAATAAGTCGTCATAAATTCATTATGGTCGTGTAAATAAAGCGTATCCAAATTTATGCTCAGCGTAGTTTATGAATATTGAAAATACCGCCTCGAAATTTGTTTCAATCAATTTTTTATTACCATGAAACGTGCATGAATCGAATTTTGATGTATACACCTGTTACCTGGATTTTGAAGAAAGTTTTCTGTTATACTGGTGATTAATTCTGTCTTAAAAGGTTTTCCGAGCATGTGAAGCACAAGACAAAGAGTTAATCTGTTCAAGTGCTTAGAAATATACAACTGAAGGAGGTGCTCAGGTTTTTTAGCGTAGTTTGCTTTGAAGGGCATAAATCACTCTTAAAAGCCCTATTATTGTCGTCCAGGCACTTTCACAAGCATCTAGCTAGCTAGAGTTACAGAAAATTAGAAAAACTTTTGGCGAGCACATTGGGAAAGGCCTAAAGACTTGCTCGAATGAAAAAAGGAGAGAGGCTTTCTGGTGGCCAGAACCACCAGTGCATAGGCCTACAAGCAGGCCCTAATGCATCTTATATCCTCAGGTTGAAGAACCCTTGAACCTAGTATGGTCTGCCTGGGATACCTAGGGGCTTCACAACGACATATAATGTGTGCCGGAGATTCTTCCTCCTCGCCAGCTTTTGTCAGTGGAGTAACTTCAAATTCAAACCTCCCCCCCCCCCCCGCAAGATACTTCCCGGGGCCCCCCGGAAGAAATTTCCCGTGGCTTCTCATTTCATAGTATATCATGTATATACATATACAGGGTGAGTCCTAAGTTGATTCTTTTTTTAAACTGTATATAGAGGTTGTTAAAATAAACAACTTTTTCAAGTCAGTTTATTCAGTTCTCAAATTGTTTATCAATTATTGCAATGGTTTTTCACAGCACACTTACTAAATAGATGAACATTTATTTATTTACCATAGCCTGCATCGATTCAATAATTTGCATTTTTCTCGAAAACGGTTAGCCCTATCGAGATCTACCAAGAAACCATTTTTACGTAAAAATCTCTGAAATACCATACTCTAAAATCAAAATGTCAAAAAAATCACCATTTAGAAAATGGGGTTATTTTCACCCCTAAATCCTCCCGTATGATACGCCTCTGATTAAAATTATGAAATTCTGAATTCAGAATCAGATTCAGCGTTTACCCATCGTACCTAATTTGGTAATTTTGTTATGAATGGTTTCGAGAATATCGAGGGAAAACCGTCTTCAGGGTGCCCCATGCAAAGGAGCGTAGCTCCCTTAGGAAGCATTTCCGAACCCATGTTTATATGACATTTTCTTTATATTTTTCGGAGTACTATTCGTGGTTATAGTTTGTTAACATACTTAATTAACACCCTGTATATTAAAGAGAAAATCTTGGGGTTGTTGCCAAAATTTTGAGAAGAAACACGGGTCACATAAAGTAGACTATGATGTTAACTGCCAAGCTTTCGGCAATGTGTAATGCCATCTTTAGGGCTTTAGCGTTGAGGTTTGCTCGCAAAAAGCAGCAATGTGCTTTGAGTCACAGACTTTCAAATGCAATTCTCAAACAAAAAATGACAAAAAATTTAACTCGATGTCCTCCACAACCACAACACACGTCACACAAATCACAACCAAAACATGGGTGTAAAATACAAACTAAACTACGACCTTTACATATTTAAATCACCCGGAAAATTACAAAAATTTATGGTATGAAAACGCACATTTTTCGATTTACTTTTTTTTTTAGAAGGTTGTTGTTTAATCTGTATTTTACACCTATGTGTTGTGTGTGTGGAAGACATAGAGTTAAATTAGCCAAAAATATTTTGACGTGTGCAGTCTTGCCGTATTTTTCCATTTACTACGGATACTGCACCGATTTTTTAGGATTTAGTTTAAAATGTATTACTCTCCCACTTTTTCAATGGTAGAGGTATGTATCATGGGGTAGGTACATAGGTTGAAGTATTATTTGTAAAACAAACCACAAACAAGCAACCTTTCAATTTAGTACTTTTTGGTGCAATGTCGCTTGAGGAGCCTGGGCTTCCAAGACTACGGGTCCCCCAAATCCATGAGGCCCTTCCGCAGCTGCGGGTCCTGCGGGACCTTAGTTACGCCACAGCCTTTGGCCAGTGAGAGATGTAGTCTTGGCTAGAGTTCTAAGTTATCTATGTGATTCAATTCACAATAGTTATAGTTATATACCATACCATTATTGCTGTTATGATAGGTGCTAATAAAACATATCCTTCAAAATCTTTCCCCACTTGAAAATCCCAGTATCAACGCCCATGGTTATTATTATTATCATTATACAATCGTTACGTAAAGGTACGGCAACTATTGGACAATGTGTGTTCTGCAAATTGCTATCAGTTATATAACAATGCTTAAAACTTCGTCGGTCAGTCACTTTCCTTTTCACTGATACTTTCGTCGTGGTTAATGAACCCAAGTTTCACCTGATGCCTCGCAGATTTCGAGTGTGTATAACATGTTACGTTTCGATGTTGTAATAATCTTTTATACAGTGGGATGTATTTCGTAGCCTTACCACAATGGGGTGAAACTGGGGTTGCCAGCCAGAAACTATATATGTTTGCTTAATCGGAAATATTTATTTGACTTCTACTGAGATGCAACGTAGTGTTTTAGATAACTTGAGGATACTGATTACAAATATTCTGGTATCAGTTTTATGTTTCAGTCTCGTTTGATGAAAATAAAAAATTTTAGATCTTTCAGATCATTGACTTTGCCTAAGATATCGAAATTCTTTATTATGCCTTTTGTCAAGATGAAACCTTGTGTTTTGGGTAATTTGAGGGTGGTGAATACAAATTCGGTAGCAGTTTTGAGTATCAGTCGACGAAAACCAAAAATTTCAGATCTCTCAGTCATGGTTTACCCCAAAAATCGAAAATCTTTATTCGGTTTTCTATTAGAATGAAACTACATGTTTTGGATAATTTCAGGAAGCTGATTATAAATCCGGTCACAATTTTGAATTTCAGTATTTTTCGACGAAAATAAAAAATTTCAGTCTTATTCTGGTTTACCTAAGAAATCGAAAATCTTTATTTGATTTTCTATTCGGATGAAACCTCGTGTTTTGGATAATTTGAGGGTGCTGATTAGGTACAAATCCGATGGCAGTTTTGAGTTTCGGTCTCGTTTGACGAAAATCAAAAATTTTAGATCTTTCAGATCTTCGATTCTGCCTAAAATATCGAAATTCTTTATTTGGCTTTCTATTAAGATGGAACCTCGTGTTTTGAATAACTTGAGGGTGCTGAATAGAAATCCGGTAGCAGTATTAAAGTATCAGTCTTCTTTCACGAAAGTCAAAAATTTGAGATCTCTCAGATCTGCGGCATAGGCGTAGTTAAGTCCCTGAATCTAGGGGGGCTTAAGTCCCTGGTTCTGGGAGGGCTCAAGTCCCTGCCCTAGATACATTAAACTTAACACAATGAATATTATTTGGATTTTTGGGGGGGCTAATTTCATTCTTAGGGGGGCTAAGCCCCCCCCAAGCCCCACCAAACTACGCCTATGATCTGCGGGTTTAGGTATAGGTAGTCTAAGAAATCTAAAATCTTTATTTGGTTTTCTATTAAGATGAAACTACATGATTTGGATAATTTCATGATGCCGATTACAAATCCAGTATCAGTTTTGAGTTTCATTCTCATCTGACGTCTGACGAAAATCAAAAATTTCGAACCATTCATCATTAGAAATGGAAAATCTGTATTTGGTTTTCTATTGAGATGAAGCCAATGTTTTGGATAATTTCAGCATGATGATTGCAAATCCGGTCACTGTTTTGAGGTTTCATCTCGTTTGACGAAAATCAACAATTTTGGATCTTTCAAAACTTCAGATTTAAATAAATATTTATTTGGCTTTCTATTGAGGTCAAACCTTGTGTTTTGGATAATTTGAGGGTGCTGATTACCAAACCAGTCTAAGTTTTGAAATTCAGTATCTTTCGATGAAAATCTAAAATTTCAGATCTTTCATCAGACCTTCATCAGGTTTGCCCAAATAATCGAAAATATTTATTTGGATTTCTATTGAAATGAAACCTCGTGTTTTGGATAACTTGAGGGTGCTAATTACAAACCCAGTCGCAGTTTTGGATTTCAGTATCGTTCGATAAAAATCAAAAATTTCAGATCTTCATCTCAGGTTTAGCTAAGAAATCGAAAATCTTTATTTAGTTTTCTAAGATAAAATCGCATGTTTTAGATAATTTCAGGATGCTGATTACAAATCCGGTGGCAGTTTTAAGTATCAGTCTCATTTCACGATTCTACATGAGTGTATATGGAGAGCTTTAGAACTAATCTATGAGATAGTTATATAATTTAGAAAATTATCATTTCCAGTGAGATAAGTTAAATTTAATATACTTAGTAATGGTATAGAAATAGCTAGATACCTACCTAAAATAAAAAGAATGAAAACAAGGGATGGAAATATGTTTGAACTTTTTCTTTGATATAGGTACAAATGTTGACAATCAGTGTTCTAAACCAGTGGTTTTGAACCATTTCGGACCCATGTAGGTACCCTTTTTACCATTATCCTAGATACCTATGTACCATTCACCCTCTTGAAATACACTCTTCATAATTTTAGATTTTATTACCTAAATTTTAATTGCAATAATAATAATATTTTATCATTACCTAAATAACTATAGGTAGGTAGGTACATATATTACTGAACAGATTTATGATTAACTTTCGATAGATGTTGACTATAAAACAAATATTGTTAAATCCGAAATCAAAATCAGCCTGTCTGTCTACTCCATTGTCCATTGTCAAATAAATGTAGATTAGCTATTTTGATGGCAAGTAATTATAATTATACTAGCACTAGCCATAAACAGTGGCGGCGCGTCGGGGGGCATGGGGGGCCAAGGCCACCCCATTTTTTGGAGGAGTTAAAAAAGTTAATAGGAAATTATTTTTTACGTGTCCATTTTTTAAATTCATTACGTATATTATTAAATTTTATTGTATGTATACGTACATACCTATTTTTTTTTATTATTACAAAGTAGATTATAATTGCACCCGCTACTGCATTATTCTCCAATTTCCAGCACTCTGCATCTCTTATTCTTATCATTTCTGGAAGATTGTCGTATATTGGTATATTGGTTGTTTTTGGCCCCCCCCCCCCCACTTTTTCAGGGCACGCGCCGGCCCTGGCCATAAATTATTATTTATTATCTGCTCATATTGAGGGCTCCTGAATAAAATTTCACAATAGTGATTTTAGATCAAAGATCATGCCAAAAGAATTGAAAAATATTAGCATCTTATGTCCTCCTGGGCCGGTATTCTTGACCGCTCGCGTGGAGCGATAACGCTGCCTTTAAATGCGAGGGGAGCGAAAATCACTGCTGTTTAGATTCTTACATCCTCTCCTCACAATTGAAGCGCTCGCGTCAAAGGGGAGTGCTTTCTGTCACTCGTGTCACTGGTGTATCAATGTGAATAGGTTATCACCGACGATTAGGGTACCTTAAGTTGAGATGTGTGCTCTTATTTATAATTATTATGCTTTATAGTGGATGATCCTGTATGTATTGGGCTGTTAAACCAAGAAGAAGCATAAAAACATGTTTCACAGCTCCATCGAGTTGTTTTAAGAGGTCCTCTAACACAGTGTTTTTCAACCTCTTCCATAACACGACCCCCCTAGTATTAAAAAATATTTCTTGATTCCCGACCCTTTTTTTCATGTATGTTACAAATATTTAAACCGTACAAAACTTTTAGGCATTTGCGTGATTACAATATCTGCTGGAATTATCTGCCAATGGGATGTTATGTTGGGGGCTCAGATCTGGAAATTTTGATACCTTCTGGTTGAAAAGAGAAAATAAGTACACGGAATTAACAATCGAGGCTTTCAAGTATTTCGTTCCATTTTCTACCTTGTACTTGTGCGAGTACGCAATTTCATCAATGGCCCAAATAAGAAGTAAACTAAAAATCGCCTAAATTTGGAAAACGATTTAATATTTAATATTGCAAATCGGATCCGTTATGGGAGAAATTGATTGGACAAAGTCAAGCGCAACCTTCACATTGAAATGTATCTTTTTAAAATGTATAGATTTTTTTACCGAGTTCCCACTCAAAAAATACTAACAAAACTCGCTGAAAACTAGTTCAAAAGGTTATTTAGATTAACAAAACGAACCTTTTGGTATATCTTGGACACAATTAGCATTTATCTGGATGACCCTGTAAAAACTACAGATTTATATCCTCAACCAACAATAAAAATTTTGGTTTACTATTTTTCAGTGATTTTATAAAAAAGTTTATAGTTTAATGTACTGATATATGAAGTTATAATATGAACTATAACTAAAGTATAGTCGCTGTGATTATCATTATTTAATTTCAAAAAAGAATATTAGTACCGAAATAGAAGACAACAGTTCTTTCACATTAAATGGGGGCCAAATTCGCCGCTATTAAATCAGATTTATCCTGAATGTTGCTTTTTGGTTGATACTAATTTTCATGTTTAGAATAGTTAGTTCAACCTCGATCGATGTATATCACCGACAATTATTATTTATCGTCTGTGATGTATACGGTACTTTATCAAACGAACATATTGGTTATGTTTTGACAACTTGACGTTTTGTTCGAACATTTTACATCAATACGCGATGTTGCCGTATCTTAGTGCTCGCTTTCCAAATTTGCGAGGGGAGCGGTAGATGAGAATCTAGAAATGCCATATCGCTGCAAATCATATCGCTCCTTTGACGGATCGCTCGCTTGCGAGGGGAGCGAGTTGGGAATACCGGCCCTGAAGGTACAACCCTATATTATGGAGCAAGAAAATAGAAAATTGACGGTTAAAAGGACAGATCTGGCATCAATGTTGCGAGATCACGTGATACAGTTTGACACCGGACATCTAGGTGTTGGTTTGATAACTATTCAAAAAATGAATAAGTCCACATAAGAAAACTATAACAGGTTATAGATGCACCTATCTTATTTCACATATCCGATATAAGATGGCGCACTTGTAAGATGTTAGTACAGTGACTTTATTCGTGTATAAAGTCACTGTAGATGATAGTAAAGTTAAAGAAGTAAAATTGGAAATATAATTATATAGCCTAATATAATTTTCCATTTTCCAGTTTCTTAATTGTTTTTTGAGATTTACATTCTAGTTATAGTTACAGCAACTGTTTCAAATAACATAGCTTCTAGATAATTAATTATTTAAAAATAGTTTAATAGTGAATCGCCAATAATTGGAACTTAGTAATTTTGATGAGACATTTGGAGGTAGTGAGGCGATTATCTCAGCTCAACGTTATCAGTAGATGTCGCGTCCAGAGCATTGACGTTTTTGGAATTATAGATTGTAAATGAGAGGTGTGTCCACAGAGTTAATATCTATACAGGGAGTGTAAACAACAAAATGCACAGGTCGCTGACCAGCATGGGCGCCGGCAGAGGAGGGCAGGGGGGGCCGTGGCCCCCCCTGGAGCAGCGAAGATGAAAAACTTGTATAAGCAAAAACCAAATTTGTCCCCCCTGCCCTGATTTGAGCACTCAATTTAAGTAGGGCGCCCCCCCTGTACAATTTTCTGGCGGCGCCAGTGCTGATCAGCCAACATGTAACGGAAATTTTGACAGCTTGAGGGCATTACCAGTGGCGTGCGACTTTATATTAAAATTGGATGTTCATTAATAGATTCAATTATTACTGTGATGTTACAAACTGATACCAATAAGTTGTATTAGCTATACTTAGAGAGTTACTCTTATTATAATTTCATTGTAACGGTTGATAATTTATTATTACCATGAAGTGTTTTTCAAAACATATCTAACAGTGTTCTGAAAGGTAGCCTGTTGGAATGGCTGCATCGTGTTTTTACTTCAGCAATAAAATATAACAATTGCATTAGGTAATATCCAGTTCTATAAAATTCTCATGGATAGATTCTCTGTAAGTGAATGTAGCATACATTTTTGCATTTCACGTCCTCAAATAGTTTAAAAAATGGAATTTGCAAAATTCATGTTGATTGACATGAATGAAATGCGTGCACAAAACATACATTAAACAACCATTATTGTTCCTCAAACTGGAGTGAAGTTACTTTTGTTCCCAGTTATCCCCATATATTACGCTATTGAAAACTAAAACAAAGCCTATACTCACCTATGATAAAAAGTGTTCACCGATTCGTCGCTATTACAGCAAACTACGCACTTTTTATGTTGTCTCATCATGCAATTATGACAATATTGTTCATAAATAATTTAATTCACACCACAAATAGTCACAAAGTCAGTCAAATATACACTAAAATCACAAAAATCTCGACACACGCAATAACTACAACTACAATTACAGCCACATGACAGCTTAAGGGCACGCCGATTGTAGGTTGCTAGATTTATGACATATTAGAAGTTATTGCGACATTCCGCTATGAAATTTACCATTTTTGAGATTTCGTTAAATCAATACAAATTGTCTTCACGTAAATCAGTTACATAGCAAGTATATTGGAATGTATAGTTAAATGCCCAGTTAAATACTTCGTGTTCAAACTGCGGAAACTGCCTGATTTTGAAGAAACTGGAAGGTCCTTATGCGGACGAAGAAGAGTGGCAATAGCGCTATAGATGTTGGCTGGCAGATATTCAAATTAGGCTCCCTCTAGAGATGTTAACTCTGTGGGTGTGTCTAAACCACACCAGATTAGATTGCAGTCGCCTCTTGGCCGCGAGATTCGAGATTCATGATAGGCACCAGATGAGTGTCTGCAAAAGAGGTTTGAAAGGAAATAAAATTCTAATGTTTATTACGTTCTTTATTACACCCAGTAAAAATAGGTATAGTGCGAATAGTTACACACATAGTATTGCTTATCTTTATATATGCCCACAATCACTCAATACTTATCGTACACAGAAAGTATCTCAAATAAAATAATACTTCTGGTAATTTGAGTTCTATTCCAGTATACAAATAGGTTACTCAAATATAGAATCTACATATTATGTGCTCCTTGAGCCTTCATACTACTTGAACCTTTACCTTTCTGAGGTGCGATATTATTTGTCGAAAAATCTTAAAAATTTTCGGTTTATATTTTTAGAGATCTTTGTGTTTCTCCATTTGATCGTCACAAGTTGTACTGTTGTTGGTGGCGAGATTAATGATATATCCATATATAATGACATATTTTAACAGTTTCTTTTCACCTCAATCGATATTGGCAATGACTTCAGTAGTGCAAATGCATAACAATATCAAGATACTATATTTAAACTAAATAGGTACATCTTTATAATAATCAGTATCTTACGAAATTTTTGCAGTATAAACATCATTTCAAGTTGAGGATATGTCAATTACATGAAAAATCTAAGATTTATATGCATTTTTTAGTCTTGCTGTGTCTTTTTGATTGTCAATTATTATCCAGAGTTGCAAATGGTCAATTTTTTATTAAATATTGGAGCGTTAAAATAATAATTTCAAACTCGTACAAAAATTAATAACATTCACATCAGTAATTTTACCCGTTAGGAGCGTTGACGAAGGTATTACAGAAAATGGTGAAATCATACACAAACGTCATTCCCTGCTACTCCTTCCCCAAGACAGATGCATGGTTAAGCTCTTGGTTTATAGATACTGGGTGACCCAAAATTCAGTTTACACGAAATCTATACAAAAACCAATAAGTGGTGTTTTAAGATGCCAAATACGTGTTTATACAGTTTTTACACAGATGTACTTCTTCCCCTAGTCCGCTGTTACCTCAATATTTTGTATTCCGAAGAAGCTACTGGAAATTCTTATTTTCTTTCTTTGCAGGAAAATAAGAACATATCTGGCTAGTCTTGGAAAGTACTGGATACCATAAAGCTGAAATATGATACATACGTATTTACGTACTAAATTCTGGGACACGCAGTATGTATATCCGTTATATAAATCAATCCAAAAATACAAACAAGTTACCTACAAGTTTGACCTGGCAGCAGGCACGGATCCAGGATTTCATTTAAGGGGTCCAGATTATGGTTTTCACTTGCTTGACTTTCGGGGGGTCCAGATTAGAGTTACCACCTTAAACTTCCTCTCGTCAAGGGGGGTTCCGGACTCCCTGGACCCCCCTAAACCTAGCAGACCCCATTTGATAAATAGGCGTCCCCTAATGAATACATTTTTTGCATAGAGGCAAGCTATATCGTGAAATTGTTTGTGTCTCAACAAAATACGCTTGATTACTTACAGGTTTTAGGTGTATTTACGACATTTACCTTGAAAACAACATTTAGTGTAGTAGGGTAATTTTCTGGTTAATATATTTGTGCAGAACTATATCACGTGAGTTTTATGTTGCTGACACATACATTCATATATTATGTAATTATGTAGATGTATATAATTTGATAGGATATCGTTCGTCTATAAACTAGTAACATTTATTGAAAACAGGAACAGTTGATTGACAACCAGGATTTTTATTAACATCAAACTTCATGGGGTATTTGCACAGAATACGTGTATATATGAAAGTTAAAACCAATTATTTATAGCACTACATAATGTACTATAAGTACTATATGTTTGTGTTTCTTGTTTCTTGAAATGAGATTTTTTGATCTCTTTAAGCATACGTTGCTGAAAACGTTAAATATCTATGAAAATATCCCATTTTGATGTGCACAATAATTAATACATATTTGGTGTAATCTAGGCCACATAAGTGGTTTATTAGTTATTGTTTTGTAAGAAAACAAACATGGAAGCTCAAGTTCAGTATTTGTGTCTACTGCAGCATAAATTATTACTGTTACTGTAGTAAAACTGCTCATACTGTATAGCAAGTCAGGTCGCTAAGAAATATCATATTGATGGGCGAGGTTTTGAAATCCCATTATTTTTTTTTGCTAAAAAAAGCGTGAATGTCTCCAAATTTGACGGGGTCAATCACTGTTATTTCAACCTATTTATTTGATATAGGTATTTAACCCACAATACAGCTGAATTCTATAATGTATAAAACAATAATTCATCCTTCTTTTTTAAATTAACGAAACTAGAAGTGACAAATAGGAATAAATCACAGCATTCAGCTGTACCCTGTAAAATGACTTTTGGTGGTGGTTAAAACGAGTTACTATTGATGAGCCCGATCACTGTATCAATGTTAGCAACAGCTCTTTTTTTTGATATCTACTTGGTAAATTTTACAAATGTTTAAATACTTTTGTCAAAACTGGAGTATTGAAAAATATTTCAGCATAAAATTTTCCAAACACTGTATAAAAATAGATGTTGGTCAGTAACTATAATTTTAGATCCTCTCAATTTTGCTGTAAAGCTGTAAAACCAAAATCGGTTTTTTTTTCGAAAAAAAAAATGCAGATAATCATTTAAAACCTGGTAAAAACTATTCCTAAAAAAAGTATTTAATTATTGTTGTTACGAGCGATGAGAGTTGTCCTGACTTGATTGGTGCAGTTGCAGATTGTAGTGAATATCCTTGACGCAAAAACTCTTGCTGAGGTCCTAGCGCGATTGGACCAAATGCCAATCTTTTTCGATCCATCTGAAAGTTTAGTAATAATGAAACATGCGCATTTAATGCAGACATATTACCTTAGACTATGTTATAACGCACTAGAAAGCAGCTATTCTATATTACTAGTTTTCTGTGCAAATATCTTTTATCTAATCATATAGGTATAGGCTATATATACAGGGTTGGGCTAAAGTATGGAACCAAGCAAATATCTTTGAAACGGAAAGGGCGATATTGCTGAAAATTTGCAGGCAAGTGTAGTGACGTCTAATGCATCCGAAGACATTATGTTAGCTATTAATGTACTTCCGGTTTAACCGGAAGTACCGTCAACTTTTTTAATTTAAATGGGACACCCTGTATATTTTCGCAGATTTTATTTCCTCTTTTTTTTCCGAATACGTCCATAGTGGGTTTAGTGTTTGTTTCTTAAAAAATTTGTCTCACAAATTCGTCCGTGGCGGTCTGCGGTCTTCCCGTTTGAGGTAATTTTTTTTTGTATTTTTTTTTAGTCACCGTCAAACATGTTATAGGACCCCTGTCGGGACGTAAATCATTAAAGTTGACACACTTCTTTGTGAGTTCTCACGCGATCGCCAAAACCGACTTTGAATGACCGGCATTTTAAACACCTGAAATGATAAAGAAGCTTTATCTTTCCCATTTTTACAGAAACTAATACCAAACCCACTATGGATGTATTCGGAAAAAAAAGATGTATTAAAATCTGCAAAAATATACAGGGTGTCCCATTTAAATTAAAAAAGTTGACGGCACTTCCGGTTAGACCGGACGTACATTAATAGCTAACATACTGTATTCGGATGCATTATAATTATGTCACTACATCTACCTGCAAATTTTCAGCAATATCGCCCTTTCCGTTTCAAAGATATTTGCTTGGTTCCATACTTTAGCCCAACCCTGTATAGGTTAATATAGGTTTTAAGTGAGTGCCGTGACTGGGTCTTCAGTAGACCCTCTAATAGGTCCGCCTTCCTAAGATAGTCAATCTCACAGGAGAGTCATTTTCCTGGCATAGGCGTAGTTAGGTGGGGGCTCGGGGGGCTTAGCCCCCCCCAAGAATGAAATTAGCCCCCCCCCAAAAGTCCTAAAATAATTCGTTGTGTTAAATCTTTGTATCTAGGGCGGGAACTTGAGCCCGCCAGATCCAGGGACTTAAGCCCCCCTAGATTTAGGGACCTAACTACGCCTATGTTTCCTGGTAATAATAATAATAATATCATTGACTGGAGCTATCGTCCCTTGCTCTAACTGGTATAGAGGCAAACAAGCCCGTGTGAAAATACTAAATAAAGTGTTTAATGCCGTTGCGTCGGTAGGGTGTAAGGCGGTCGACGGTATTTACGTCGGCCGAATAACCCAAGCATCAGAGCTTGCGTGGCCATCATGGGATGATGATCGAGAAAGCTTTACACGATACATCTGTAAAGATACTAATGGACTCATTTCAATTTTCTAAGAAAAATTGGCCTTTCGAGACCGAGTATACTTACTTTGTATTCCTAATGTGTCCTGAAAATGTAAAAATGTTTAAATTAATAGTCTATACTTTGTTAAAAAAGTGTGTTTAATAGACACTTCAAAAATTCACGGCTTTTCCACGAAATTAATAAAACATAAAACGAATCAGTTGCATATTTAACTTTCACCTTCACCTTCAAAGCCATTTTCAAAATAATTCAGAATAGCATTCCAAAAATGGATCAGTCATCGTTAGCTTTTCATAAAAACGGATCTTAATATGTAGGATGTTTGGAAGGTCAGTTTAAGGCTTCTAGTAACTGGAAAAGCACATTTACCATTAAATCTCATACCATTACCTTTAATATTAATGAGCTTTCCGGGTTATGCACGATTTTCTGTATGCTTGAATACTCTAGAAATGATTAACAACAGTGGAAATATCAATAACAAAATTAGAAGTCACATCAAGCCGCCCTGCATCTTTACGATTCTTCAGTCCTAAGTTACCTACCGCTTTAATTATTTAGGAATTTCAAGTAAATTCAATCTATAATCTAGATTTGATAGTTCATTATCATTTTGTAATGGTCAGGTTTTGACAAAATCTTTAATGATTGTAGTATTTCAAAAACGATATTTGTTCAGCCTATAAAAAGCTCTCTATTACCAACCTGTATAAAAGAATTATCCTAGAGTTAAGTGGGGTAGGTCACATGAGGCTCGAATTTTTAAAATCGCGCTCACATAAAAATATCCAAAACATTACATAAAAAATGTATTTATTTCCATAAATTAACATGAAATATGTATAAATTAAATAAAGTGTATAAAATAAAAATACTTTTAGCCCTACATCTTCCTAGTATGTACCACACGTTTATTTCATAGTATTAATTTTAGAGAAACTGCCTTATAATAAAAGCAATGCCATTTTATCTACAGGAAACTGTTATGTACAAAGTTTCTACTTTTTTAGTGTTTCTACTTCTAGGTCCAATTCGTGTCTTTCTTAGGACAGTTTATCTTGTCAGGAATGCATTGGAGTTGCTTTATAAAAATCACAATGAAAAATAAATAAATAAATAAAAAACGAATTTATGAACACAGCGAAGTATACAGGGTGTAACTTTTAAGGATGTCCACACCTATACCACCATGTAGATCTCGCTGAGCTGATCATTTTTCTATAAGCAACATGGGTCCAAAAACGAACCGTTACGGAGATAACGCTACCGAAAGTTATCCTTGCTGATGCTTGAAGTTAGGCAATTCATTCAACGCCTCGTAATTAGCAGAGGAGAGAGGGGGTTACGGATCAGCTGCTAAGACAGATTCGGCTTGTCAACATTTAATCGTCATGGCCAAAATGTCAAAAGTAAACCAAACAAACAAAACAAAAAAAGAACATTGCTAAAAAAACAACAACAAAAAACAACGTGATCAGTAAAAAATCAGTGAAGGAGAGGCTCCACGTGGCCAACGCCTTCTTGCACGCACAATCTGGCTCGATGGATGACCGATGCAGTGGCAGCGTTGATTACCTGTTGCTGCTCCCTGACGTCTCCAGCTGCTGCAATGATGCGTGCAATCAGCTCTTCTGCTGTGTGCGGTGCACCCCCTTGGTGCTTCTAGGTGACCCCACAGGAAAAAATCCAGGGGATTGAGATCCGGAGACCGCACTGGCCACGCTACTGGCCGCAAGGCATCGAATTAGTTGCCTAACGTCAGGCGTCAGAAAGGACTACTTCCGGTAGCGCTATCTCCGAAACGGTTCGTTTCCGGACCCATGTTGCTTATTGAAAAATGATCAGCTGAGCAAGATCTACACGGTAATATAGGTGTGGACATCCTTAAAAGTTACACCCTGTAGTCACAGGTCATTCAAATTTACTACATTCAAAATTTGATATAATATTTTGAGACAAAGAATATTCCAATATTAGAAATCAATGCTATTGGTTTAAATCATTTTAACACCTCCTTCGTTCAAAAACATAATCTAAATCATCCACAGAGATGTATAGTAACGAACATGAAAATGATTACAGAAGAAATTCCTGAAAACAAACATACATATCACATTGGTGATTACGGTATAGGTAGGTACCTATAGGTATTTATTTGTCTTTCTGAAAATATTTGTAATGCTGCACTTTCTAGATTAACGCACTAACACTGAATGAGTCAATGTATTGAACTCATGAAGGCTTATCAGTAAACAATGGCATGCATTTTTGAACACCTGATTGTAGTAAATTTTAAGGATGGTAATAACTAATTCCTTAATAACTACTTAGTATGCGGTAGGTGTATTCATATTCCCAAGGTTGGCTCAATGGCATAGTTATTGTAATACTGCATCTAGAACGCACATAAAGATACCAACTTGTCGAGGCGTTATTATAGCACAGTTAGTTTAGCAACAAGATTTGATAAGAAAACCTCGAAGTACAAAATGTTCGGTTTTGAGATAATGTGCTTTTTAGGCATTTTGTGATCTATACATCACGAAAACCTGTCATTCATTTCTGGCAGTCAGTATGTCTATTGCTTTTTCTATAACAGCGTAATCTCAGAAACCGCTCCAGCATTTTTGTTGAAGTTTGGCGTGCGATTGGTTATGAAGTCGTAGTAGCAGTAGTAGTAGTAGTAGTAGTAGTATACACATACTAGTATACTAGTATACTACTACTATTAGTATACTATTGAAAATTGGTAAATCATTTTAACACCTCCTTCGTTCAAAAACATAATCTAAATCATCCACAGAGATGTATAGTAACGAACATGAAAATGATTACAGAAGAAATGACAAGACAGAGATTCCTGAAAATTGTCTACTTTTTTCGGCAGGCATGTTGGCAGGCTGGAGGTTGGGCAGAAGAATGGGAAAAATGTTTATATGGGTGGAAAGTAGTCAGTCAAGTCACTAAACTCAATTTTCAAATGCCCATGCGAATAGAGAAGGAGTAAGCACAAAAAATCGAAGCATATAAAAACGGCCCAGTCTTTGATTTTAAACACTTCAAAAGAATCTGCTCACTTTTTGAGAATTACACTTTTATGGACATTATTAGTACCAAGAATATTTGGGATGATGTATTAATTCAATCTAACCTCACCCCCACACCATCTTTCACTTTCCATTTTAAATAAAATTGCAATCCATATTACTCATCGATACCTAACTTCTTGTTGCCCAATGTACCTCAAATATAAATCTCAGAATATTGCTTAGAAGATCATTGTTTATTCACTCACAATTCTGTCAGCCAAGCTTTCGACAAGGTACGGCATCCAGACCTTCTATACAGGTTCACAAAAAATCTTCCAGTCAAGTACTACCTTCTGCTGAAATCGTACCTGGATCAGCGTGGTTTTGAAACCAAAATAAACGATGCCCACTTCCGACGACACAATAGGTACATTCGCAGACGACTGCAATATTTGCAACCAATAAAGATCCAAGAACTGCTGCAACTAAACTTCAAGCTTCAACCGTCAGCCTTAGTCAAATCTATATACCACAAACAGAAGTAGTCAAATATTTGGGGCTTCATTATGATAAAAAACTAAATTGGAAAACACATATATAATGAGGAAAAGAAGCAAATCGAAGTAAAATTGAAAGAAATCAACTGGTTGATAGGTCGAAAATTACATCTATCAATCGAAAATAAATTAATAAATGATTTTTTTTGATTAGTAAGTCAAACACAATCATTATATAAAAATGCCAATAAAAAATTCTTCGTACCATCGTGGATGCACTATGGTATCTATCCAACCATACATTGCGCAATGAAAAAGCCAATAAACACCACCTAAAATTAGAAAGTCATATAGATATCGATTACTCAGACCTCTTCTACATGAAGTAGATAACAAAAGATTAAGAAGAATTTGGCCAATGGATTTT
This sequence comes from Callosobruchus maculatus, assembly GCA_951848785.1. Taxonomy (NCBI): domain Eukaryota; kingdom Metazoa; phylum Arthropoda; class Insecta; order Coleoptera; family Chrysomelidae; genus Callosobruchus; species Callosobruchus maculatus. The sequence goes on from CATOUR010000083.1 coordinate 7,535,176, forward strand.
CTATGAGAAACCGAGGCGAAGTCGCTGGATGATGCACCCCACCCAAGGGCGCTTCCACGGGAGGGGTAGAGGGGGTAAATACCCCCCCCCCAGAACACGGAGCAAAACTGATTAATTAAAAATAAGATTCAATAAGATGCATTGAAATTTAACTGTTTATGTTTATTGCTTTAAATATATTTTTCTCTTTACATTATTTATAATAAGTCTGGTTTTGTTATATGTGTTTTGTTTTGTTAATTTTCCTTATAAAACATGGAAAATACCTGTGTAATGTTTAATTTGATCTTTGCGGCTGAAAAATTTTAATTTCATAAATATTCATCTCTTACCGTATTATATCTTCATTTGACAAGATGTTTATTGTACCCCCCCCTCTCCTTTGCGGCGCCCACTAAATTATCCATAAAGTAGCTACCCCCCCCCCCAGACAAACTTCCTAGAAGCGCCACTGACCCCACCACGCCATTTACTGTAGGTGACAGTTGGCTAATACGGAATAGCTAAGGTTATTTGACTCAAAACTCTCTAATAGCCAGTGTACTGGCCCCTACTCTTTGTTTCACTGTTATTTCATCGTTTATTTCTTTCCAAGTTTCAATGTAGCTGTTTCTGCATACTTTCAGGATAACATAGAAAAAGCATATTTGTAAACGAACGTAAAGTATCTTGTTTTGCCCACCTGGTCGGATAAAATGAGATGGTATTTGCGTATCAACAAAGAAATACTAAAGTAAAACATATTTATTGATATTGAAAACAGAAAATATTAAGCAACTCATATTTATAATAAAACCATTTTAATATGGACAAAAATCGCACGAGCACTGCTCACTCATCGTTTTCAACCCCAACGCATGCTTCGTGAGCTCAAAGTCGACAGTCCTAGTATGTCACCCAACCGTCGTTCGTCATATATGCAGTTCGTTATTGTTTCGAAGTCTGAGAACCTATTCGATGGCCTGTCTCATACTTTCCTCATTCTATTAGCCACGGGATAGTATTCGCCTTTATCTGACCGCTTAGTGTTCCATTTTACCCGACTGCACGCCTTCAACTGTTTATCAAAAATTTTCACAATAAGGAAATTGAGGCCGTGTCCAAAGATATCACAAAACATAGTCAATTATCTACAAAAAACGTGAAAAATACTCACTTTTATTTAATTTGCTTGTTTAAACAAAAATTGCGTGTCTAACCTTCCACAAAACTAAATAACATAACCTTCCTTTTTGAAATTGTCGCTTGTAGCTCACCACAGATTAACAACCAATTGATTATATGAGAATGAAAAGCTCCTAAGTCCAAAGGGAAGAATTCTGGAAAATTACCAAAATCAATTTTTGGCTTCCGTATTTTTTTTATTTATCATATATTTTTCAAACTTTCTAGCGTCAAATATATGATATTTTAGATACCAAAACTGAAAGGACTCGCCAGTTAATGTTCACAAAATACTACAAAAAACCACAAAAAAAAATTTCTGATATTAACACTCCCACTTTCAGGTTTTCGCTTTCTTTTAGGCGCTATTTCGCTATCAGAATCCATTTCGAGCGAAACCAGAGTCCAGGACTTTGGCCCGATTTTACTTCATACAGATTTTTCATGCGGCCACAAATCAAGTTTCAATCATCCACTTGGGCCTGTTTTCACAGATCAGTGATGGAATAAAGTGTGAACTTTGATTGTGCGCAATTAAGTCAATTTTTAAAAATATGGACTTCGGCCCATTTTATTCTCATATAGTCAATTAGAACAACCACTTGCTACATTTGGACATACTTCATTTACATCAGTCATAACCAACAATTGTAATATTGGACTCCTTATTTAGAAATAATCGCCGGTATCCCGTTTTGCCAGACTAGAGACTATCCTGTTTTGGCTAACCGTCCTCTACATTAATTTAAATAAAATGTACTATTCAGCAAATTAGCTTACAGAATATAAAATCTGATTACTATTAAAAAAACTCACAGCGCTATAGCAAAGTTTACGGAAAAGTTTACGGAATACATATAAGTTGGATCACTCCGCAAAAATATCAAAACTGCCTGCCCCTTGCTTCGTGTCCCCGGTACACTGGTAGCAGTGTACCGATGTCAGCCGGGAGATACGGGGCGGCGCAAAGTAGAGGTTGAACGTGTTTAACGCGAAGTGTATACAGTGTTTCAAAAATATCGGATTTTGTTATCTCGGATTTGTTTGCAGAAAATGGATAATATTTTTAGAAGTTTAATTTTATCAATTAAATTTATTAACGGATGGAAAATGACAATTAGATCCATCCTTATTTTGTGGTAAACCTTGAAATGTAAAGGATATAAACACAGGGTGTTTCACGACGATTAAAACAAGCAATATGTCGGAACTGGGCAGAATTATAATTTTGGGGATGTAAATTAGAGCAGATGTTGTGTCTGTTTTTGTTATTGTACTACCCAATGAGGTATTTTTTTTTGGTCACGTGACATATGATTCAAAATTATTAATGGGACACCCTATACATTTGTGCCTTTCTGTGTTCCTCCCGATAAAACAATTCCAACAAACTAGCACACTTGGGGTATAAAGTGATTAATTCAAGACCTACAGGTGCTTAAAGGATTGTATCACGCTAAAAGCGCATAGGGAGACAAAATATTCATTCGGTGGTCTTACCATACCACCCAGGGACATCCTAAATTATATTTTAGGGCTCGGAAATATTTTTCTTGATAATTTTAACAATTTAGTTTCTACAGTAGCAACTGGAATGACACTAAGAAGCAAAATGTCAAAAATAATTTATTCACATCCAAGTAAAGCATTTCCACATGATTATCTTTGAAAATTGTACATACGAGTTCGTATATACTATACCATAGGTTTCATAAGCTGTGGTCTCAAAAATAAGCCAAATAAACAAAACATTAAGGTAAAAATACTACATCACCTTTGAACCAACTTTTACTTATCTACGAAATAGCTACAATATGTGAAATCATTTGAGATTCATTAGTAATAGTGTTACTAGGTTTTATTTTTGATATCCATTTATGTAACTTAGTGTATTAGCAAAATGAACCTTATACTTGTATTTGTATGTCTAAATCGGCTGTCAATACCTAGTCTTTCAATGACTCTCGTATATACGTAAAACCCAGGCGTTAGCAAATCCCCGCTAAAAGACCCTCGTACTTGGGCAAAAACCAACACAAAAACTAACTGGCGCGTGCGGCCGTAAACTTTGTCTATAGGTACGAAAAAATTGTCTGCATAAACTAACTGGCCTATAAACCTCTAATCAAGCGCCACCGACCACTATCTCCCGTATCCCTTACCAGTTTCCCTTTCAGCCTCCCACTATTCCTCCTCTCCACTTCCTTGTGCGCCTGGTCGAACAGATCGTCCAGGAAGTCGTTGACGTGCCTCATTCGCTCAGGGTCCTCCTTGAACTCCTCTATCCTCATGTCCAACGGGAGGTTCAGCTGCAGGTGTAACTCGCCCATCTTCTCCGTCTGTTCTCCAAAGGCTTCAAAGGTTATTTGCTGCTTGGCGCATCGCACTGTGTCTGCGCGCTCGGCCCGAGTTCGCCGCTGGACTGAAGGAGACTCCGGCTTCGACTGGTATTCGCCTTCCGCGCTTCGCCGGCCGGAATTGCAGCACAGTATATCCAATTATACAGTAGCGCAACTCCCTAGAAATCATGCAGACAATTTGTCTCCGAAAAACTGGCCTCTCATAACTCCCCGACGGCTCCTCAGCACGAGCCGCAAGTATTGCGGTTTACGTTTTGAACGCAGGGTCGGCTAAGTCGGCTTGGCAATACCACAGTATATCCAATTATACAGTAGCGCGACTCTCCAGAATTTTGGTGGTTCGCGCATAGCACCCCGCGCATCGTTCGCAGGATGTTTAGCACGGCGATCGCCTAAGTCGTGTTCAGTCGATGAGAGTGAAGGTAGTGTCTTTGACAGAACCGGATTAAGGAATTTGGTGATACGCTGATATGGATATCGGGATGCGTGAAGTCAAATGTTGCGCCGCTGTAGGATGTATTAACAATTCCAAAAACTATGACTATAGTTTTTTAAGCTTCCTCAAGATACTGCCAGGTATGCGATTCCTCCAATGTTTAATATGCTCCTTTATAACAAAGTCTGGCGGGTATTAGGGTAGCTGTTTGTTTTCTTTTTCAGTTTATAGAACAGTTAGGCGTTACGGAAAGTCGTTCTTTAATTATGAGCCTAAAGTCAGAATGATAACTTCTCACTGTTTCCTCACAGCACCACAACGTTCAAAGGATCTTTCACGACATATAACATGATTATGCATTCCACCATTACGAAATTTTAAGAAGGAACTGAAGTCCATTTTAATGGATGCTCAAATAGAAAGTTCACAATAAAAAAAATCAACATGCTAGTTTCAAAAATATATCATTTTCCTCTATAAACATGGATTCTTTTTTTTTCAATATACCTATTGATATGTAATATACAAATACAGAAGGAAAGGTAGTCCTGGTAAACTAGATAAAAAACAGTTTTGCAATTTTTTTATGAATAACGACCAGTTTAGTATATTTTATCGTTGTTATAAACCTATTGATCTTTATTTTTTTATGTACACCTAACAGGTCTTCATCGGTTTTGCTGTTTGCCACTTTTTTGTGCCTTAAACGTTTGTCTACGATGATTGATGAAGATACATTTAAAGGTTGTGCGATAACTAGACATAAATGTTATTTTGGACGCTACGTCTTTACTTATAGCCATATTTGAATCATATAAGATATTATAAAGTTTTTATATTTATTTAAATGTTTAAGGTTAAGTAAGATAAGATAAAATAAAGTTGAATAAGTCTCGCATTTTTGTTGATTTACTTACAAACAATAAAGCCACCTATTTTCTCGGAGTTAGCAATTTTCTTTCATACACCGACTATTTCTTGTTTTGCTTCTAAACAAAAATGTTTACACCCCATTTATATGCAAAGAATCCATGATGAATTAGAAGAATCAGTACAAAACATTTTCACGTATGGACAATAAATTGCTAAGCCGACCCTGTGCTCAAGACGTAAACGGCAATACTCGCGGCTCGTGCTGAGGAGCCGGCGTGGGGTTATGAGAGGCCAGTTTTTCGGAGACAAATTGTCTGCATGATTTCTAGGGAGTTGCGCTACTGTATTGGATATACTGTGGCAATACTGATGAGTAATCGAGTGAAAAAGCGTAATTATTGTGTTGCAATAAGTTTAATGGACGCGATATGTCTCGTAAATAGAGTGAATTTTGAGAGCAGTGTGGTAATGTGATATTCTTCATCGAGGTTAGGCAGTTGTCTTTGGAAATCTGAATTACAATTTATAAGTTATATCCATGCATTCGCATTTAATGTACGTGAAGATGTTTTGTACTGATTCTTCTAATTCATCATGGATTTTTTGCATATAAATGGGATGTAAACATTTTTTTTAGAAGTAAGACAAGAAATCGGTGTATGAAAGAAAATTGTTAACTCCGAGAAAATAGGTGGCTTTATTGTTTGCAAGTAAATTACAAAAATGCGAGATTTATTCAACTTTATTTGATATTATATTAATTAACCTTAAGCATTTAAATAAATATATAAACTTTATAATATCTTATATGATTCAAATATGGGTATATGTAACGAAGTAGCGTCCAAAATAGCATTTATGTCTAGTTATTCCACACCCTTTAAATTTATCTTTATCAATCCTCATAGAAAAACGTTTAAGGTACGAAAACGTGGTAAACAGCAAAACCGATGAAAACTTGTTAGGTGTATATAAAAAACATATTTTATATATTTTTGAAACCAGCATGTTGATTCTTTTTATGTGAACTTTCTGTTTGAGCATCCATTAAAATGGACTTCACTTCCTGCTTAAAATTTCATAATGTGGGAATGCATAATCACATTAATTTTGTTATATGTCGTGAAAGATCTTTTGAACGTTGTGGTGCTGTGAGGAAACAGTGAGAAATTATTATTCTGACGTTAGGCTCATAATTAAAGAACGACTTTCCGTAACGTCTAAAAACTGAAAAAAAAACACACAGCTACCCTAATACCCGACAGACTTTGTTAGAGACAAATGGAGCTATGCTATCACACCTTGATATTATTAGGTAATAAAGGAGCATATTAAACATTGGAGGAATCGCATACCTGGCAGCATCTTGAGGAAGCTTAAAAAACTATAGTTACACTTTTTGGAATTGTTAATACAGCCTACAGCGGCGCAATATTTGACTTCACGCGTCCCGATATCCATATCAGCGTATTACCAAATTCCTTAATCCGGTTCTGTCAAACACACTAGCTTCACTCTCATAGACTGAACACGACTCAGGCGATCGCCGTGCTAATCATACTGCGAACGATGCGCGGAATGCTATGCGCGAACCACCAAAATTCTGGAGAGTCGCGCTACTGTATAATTGGATATACTGTGATTGCAGCTCGGGGGGTTTGGGGATGGCATCGAAGGGCCGCTCCGGATCGATTATATGCTTCGGAAGGTTTGCGGTAGGGGTCTGGATTGCTATCTGATCCGAGGGCTCAGATTTAGATCGCCGGATTGCGGTCCGCTGATTTATAAATAGATTGCTGATGAGGTCTTCCTATGGGGCTGGCGATGTAACAACACCATTTAACCGTTGGTGTTTGATTATTTCGTTTATAGTGTACCCTACACTCTAAAGAAACTAATAAAAAGCAAAAGACCCTTTATTTGAAAAAGCTTTATCTAAATGTTCTAAAAAGAAAAAAATGAAATTTTCCTTTAAAATTTTAACTATCATCTTATACCGGGTGGGCCAATAGTGCGTGGACGAAAGATTGTGGGCTTACTAAAACAAATTTTAGAAACCTGTCACTTGATCATGGTAGGGAACCTTGAGGGCTAGGTACTAAATTATTTATACAAGTAAATTGCGCGACAAGCTTTTATATGATCATATAAATTGTGTTACTTTTTTTTATGGTCGGCCTCCCGAAAAGGCTGAAAGCCTATGGCGCTGTAGAAGCGCTGCGAGAGGATAAGTATCGGTTCACGTTAGATTTGAAACGCTGCAGGTTGTAGCCGTCGGGAAACAAATTCCCCGGCAGCTGATTCCACAGCGTCGAAGTTCTCCAAAAGAAGGAATGCTGGAGGAGACTAGTTCGGGGTGTAAGGACCTCGACCTGGTAAAGATGAGCTCGCAGAGCTTCTCTAGTTTTCCTGGTTCGGAAGGCCTGTGGTGTTATTATCTGAGACAGCTCACTCGAACATCTTCCGTGATAGAATCTGTAAAACAGGGATAGGTCAGCCACCCTCCTCCGATGTTCCAGGCTGTGGAGGTCCTTTGTGAGGTTAGGCGTATCGATAAGCCTAATCGCTCTTTTCGGGATAGTGTCCAGAAGCTTTAGAGAGTGCTTCGGAGCGCATCCCCACACATGGGAGCAATACTCCAGCGATGGTCGAATCTGTGCCTTGTAGAGCAGCAGCAGTTGCTCTGGTGTATACAACTCCCTACAGCGGAACAAAACTCCAAGCTTCTGGGATGCCGTTTTAGCAATACTGACGACGTGGTCATGCCAGGACATGTTATTGTTGATGTTGATTCCCAAAAGCTTGACGGAAGGTGATTCGTCTATGGGGTGACCCTCCATTTCCACGGTTGGTAAGCCATCGTGCGACTTCTTTGTAAGTGTCGTTGCCTGAGTTTTTCGTACGTTGAACTGTACTTTATTTGCTAATCCCCTCTCGACAATTGTTTTGATATCAGCGATGATCTGTGAGGCATGCTGCTGTCGCCGACGTACCGTCTCCTGGGATGATAGTGGCTTGCCTAGTACCATGCACGACACTAATGTACTGTCATCTGCGAAGCTGTAGATTGGATTGGATGTTATTTCCAGCAGCTCGTTGATGTACAGCAGAAACAGTGTAGGGGATAGGACAGATCCCTGAGGAACACCGGCGTTTATTGAAAATACGTCTGATGAACAGCCCTCGACTACAACAAACAGAGATCGGTCGTTCAAAAAGCTATTCAGCCACTGGCGCAGGCCAGGTGGTGGTCCATAAGCAGCAAGCTTGACTAGAAGTCCGTCATGCCATACTCTGTCGAAAGCTTTCGATATATCAAGTGCAACAACACGGGATTCGCCATGATTGTCTAATAGGTGCAAGCTCAGCGGCACAGCGTTTAAGGACAATGGCTGGAATTTGGTCAGGACCGGTAGCTTTATTGGTGTTCAGTTTTTTGAGGATGCTTTTTACATCTCGATGTTGAAATTTGACCTCTGCCATTCTCGAGTTCACGCTTATGGTGGTGGTCGGAGTACTTCCTTGAAAGTCTATAGTAGAATTGGCTGCGAAGAGCTTCCCCAAGATGTCTGCTTTTTCTTTAGGAGCAGAAGCGATGGATTTGTCCTCTCTGGTCAAGGGTGGTATTGACGAATAGGAAAAGTTCTGACTAACAGCCTTAGCTACAGACCAGAATGTTCTGGACGAACTAGGACATGAGAGGAGCTTGTTCTTAATTTTTTGGTTGTGTTCCTCCTTGCTGCTGTCAATCACGTGTTTACAGTGATTTCTGGCGTCGATAAAACTGCGATGGCTCTCAGCATTTGGATTTTTTCTCCATTCTCTGTAATGTTGGTTTTTAGAGGTAACTGCATCTCTGCAACGCTGATTGAACCATGGCTTGTTTTTGGAGGGATGCTTGACGACATGAGGGATATAGGCTTCCATGCCGGATATTAATACCTCTGTTATTTCTTGGGCGCAAGCTGATGGGTCTCGTGACTTGAAGCAGACGTCGTTCCAGGGAAAGGACTGGTAGTATTCCCTTAGGTCGTCCCACTTTGCTGATCCGTAATGCCAGACCCGACGAGGCTTTGCATGGTAGAGATCTGGAGCATGCATTCTGCATAGCGTCGAGACGGTGTTGTGGTCAGACGAACCCAGTGGGGCGGTTACCTTCACTGTGTAGACAGTTGGAGTAGTTGTGAGATATAGGTCCAACAGACTAGCAAAATCTCCGTGGCGGCTGGGAACCCTTGTTGGTTCTTTGACTATCTGCTCCAAGCCGCAGCTAATAGCGAAGGCTTCAGCTTCACGTCCCTCGTCGTCCATTTTGTTTGAGTGTTTCAGCCAGTATGAGTTGTGAACGTTGAAGTCACCCAGAAAGACTATCTCTGAATGAGGGTGATCTGATTGCAGCGCGTCCACAGTGGCTGAAAGCTTCTCGAAGAGCTCTTTGCAGTTGTTACTGCTTGGTGGCCTATAAATGCAGCATATAAATTTGGAATGATTTTGGAAGGATATTTTGAGCCATATGATGTCAAATCCTTCCAGTTCGAGCTCTTCTTCTCGATGACAAGAAAGCCCAGATTTAACGTACACGCATACGCCAAACTCACGTCTAAATCGGGTGTATAAGCCATATCCGGGATATCTAAAGCAGTTATCCATTGTTGAAGAGCCGACTTGAGTTTCCGTAAGAGCCAGAATGTGTGGCTTCTCTGCCTGAAGGTGTTGATGGACAGAGTTTATGTTGGAGGCAAGACCTCGTATATTTGTAAAGTCGGCTCTGAACAAGTTTCTCTGGCCTTCGGGCCTGTCGTCAGTGCGAAGTTGCTGCGAAGGACGACTTCTGTTGTTAGCCTGACGAGGAGTGGCAGCACAATTCTTTAAACAAACTTCGCTTAATGTCCCCCCGGACCACCTGGCACCCGGAGATCCGAACGGCCAGGTATTTTACCTCCGGAATCTTTTGATCCTGGAAGAGCCATTGAGCATTTTTTTACCTTTAATTAATCCAATTTGTCACTTACGAGAAACCGAGAACATCAGCCCAGCGACGGAACATGAACCGTGAGGCCATTTCGCGCCGCCTATTTCCGGGGACCTATTTCTAGTTTCCCGGAAATATTCGGATGTGGGGGTGATTGCACCGCGGGCGAAGCTAAGTGACTCCACTTCTCCCCCCTGTGGCTGATTACAGAGATAATAGTACATGATGCACCGTCGTCGGTGCAAGGTGTACCATCACCTCTGGGCGATGGGGTCGCCACATCCCTACGCCAATGAGACTATACAGGGTGGGCCAATAGTGCGTGGACGGAGGATTGTGGGCTTACTAAAAAATATTTCAAAAATCTGTCAGTTGATCATGGTAGGAACCATTGAGGGCTATAACGTAAAAATAATTTCACTCAAATTTTGACGTTTATACAGGGTGATTCATATCAAACTTGAACTGAATGGAACCCCCTACATATTATTGCATATTTGAATTCCTTGGTCAATTCTAGTGTGACTCAAACCCAAAACATCGACCGGATTTATAATTAGGATACTCTAATTATCTAGGATGCGAGGTTTCGTCATCCTCGAAGATCAAATAAGGATTTTAGATTTTTTGCGGGTGAGCCTCAGGATCCGGACATCGCAGATTTTCCATTTTCGTTGAACGAGACTATAAACCCAAAACATCGGCCGGATTTGAAATTAGGATACTCTAATTATCTAGGATGCGAGGTTTCGTCCTCATCGAAGGTCAAATAAAGATTTTAGATTTTTGCGGGTGAGCCTCAGGTCCGCGTATCGGAGATTTTCCATTTTCGTTGAACGAGAATAAAACCCAAAACATCGGCCGGATTTGTAATTAGGATACTCTAATTATCCAGGATGAGAGGTTTCGTTCTCGTCGAAGGTCAAATAAAGATTTTAGATTTTTTGCGGGTAGGCCTCAGGATCCGCGTATCGGAGGTTTTCTATCTTCGTTGAACGAGACTAAACCCCAAAACATCGGCCGGATTTGTAATTAGGATACTCTAATTATCCAGGTTGAGAGATTTCGTCCTCGTCGAAGGTCAAATAAGGATTTTAGATTTTTTGCGGGTAAGCCTCAGGATCCGCGTATCGGAGATTTTCCATTTTCGTTGAACGAGACTAAAACCCAAAACATCGGCCGGATTTGTAATTAGGATACTCTAATTATCCAGGATGAGAGGTTTCGTCCTCGTCGAATGTCAAATAAAGATTTTAGATTTTTTGCGGGTAGGCCTCAGGATCCGCGTATCGGAGGTTCTCTGTTTTCGTTGAACGAGACTAAACCCCAAAACATCGGCCGGATTTGTAATTAGGATACTCTAGTTATCCAGGTTGAGAGATATCGTCCTCGTTGAAGGTCAAATAAGGATTTTAGATTTTTTGCGGGTGAGTCTCAGGATCCGGGCATCGCAGGTTTTCCATTTTCGTTGAACGAGACTAAAACCCAAAACATCGGCCAGATTTATAATTAGGATACTCTAGTTATCTAGGATGCGAGGTTCCGTCCTCATCGAAGGTCAAATAGGTATTTTAGATTTTTTGCGGGTGAGCCTCAGGATCCGGGCATCGCAGGTTTTCCATTTTCGTTGAACGAGACTAAAACCCAAAACATCGGCCAGATTTATAATTAGGATACTCTAATTATTTAGTATACGAGGTTTCATCCTCACAGAAGATCAAATAAGGATTTTATATTTTTTGCAGGATCCGGGCATCGCAGATTTTCCATTTTCGTTGAACGAGACTAAAACCCAAAACATCGGCCGGATTTGTAATTAGGATACTCCAATTATCTAGGATGCGAGGTTTCGTCCTCGTCGAAGGTCAAATAAGGATTTTAGATTTTTTGCGGTTGAGCTTCAGGATCCGGGCATCGCAGATTTTCCATTTTCGTTGAACGAGACTAAAACCCAAAACATCGGTCGGATTTATAATAAGGATACTCTAATTATTTAGGATACGAGGTTTCATCCTCATAGAAGATCAAATAAGGATTTTACATTTTCTGCTGGTGAGCCTCAGGATCCACGTATCGGAGATTTTCCATTTTCGTTGAACGAGACTAAAACCCAAAACATCGGCCGGATTTATAATTAGGATACTCTAGTTATCCAGGGTGAGAGGTTTCGTCCTCGTCGAAGGTCAAATAAAGATTTTAGATTTTTTGCGGGTGAGCCTCAGGATCCGGGCATCGCAGATTTTCCATTTTCGTTGAATGAGACTAAAACCCAAAACATCGGCCGGATTTATAATTAGGATACTCTAATTATTTAGGATACGAGGTTTCATCCTCATAGAAGATCAAATAAGGATTTTACATTTTTTGCTGTTGAGCCTCAGGATCCGGACATCGCAGATTTTCCATTTTCGTTGAACGAGACTAAAGCCCAAAACAACGGCCGGATTTATAATTAGGATACTCTAATAAATTTTCCAGGATGAAAGGTTTCGTCCTCGTCGAAGGTCAAATAAAGATTTTAGATTTTTTGCGGGTGAGCCTCAGGATCCGCGTATCGGAACTTTTCCATTTTCGTTGAACGGGACTAAAAGCGAAGACATCGACCGGATTTATAATTAGGATACTCTAATTATCTAGGATGCGAGGTTTCGTCATCATCGAAGATCAAATAAGGATTTTACATTTTTTGCTGGTGGGCCTCAGGATCCGGGCATCGCAGATTTTCCATTTTCGTTGAACGAGACTAAAACCCAAAACATCGGCCGGATTTATAATTAGGATACTCTAATTATCCAGGATGAGAGGATTCGTCCTCGTCGAAGTTCAAATAAAGATTTTAGATTTTTTGCGGGTGAGCCTCAGGATCCGGGCATCGCAGATTTTCCATTTTCGTTGAATGAGACTAAAACCCAAAACATCGGCCGGATTTATAATTAGGATACTCTAATTATTTAGGATACGAGGTTTCATCCTCATAGAAGATCAAATAAGGATTTTACATTTTCTGCTGGTGAGCCTCAGGATCCACGTATCGGAGATTTTCCATTTTCGTTGAACGAGACTAAAACCCAAAACATCGGCCGGATTTATAATTAGGATACTCTAGTTATCCAGGGTGAGAGGTTTCGTCCTCGTCGAAGGTCAAATAAAGATTTTAGATTTTTTGCGGGTGAGCCTCAGGATCCGGGCATCGCAGATTTTCCATTTTCGTTGAATGAGACTAAAACCCAAAACATCGGCCGGATTTAGAATTAGGATACTCTAATTATTTAGGATACGAGGTTTCATCCTCATAGAAGATCAAATAAGGATTTTACATTTTTTGCTGTTGAGCCTCAGGATCCGGACATCGCAGATTTTCCATTTTCGTTGAACGAGACTAAAGCCCAAAACAACGGCCGGATTTATAATTAGGATACTCTAATAAATTTTCCAGGATGAAAGGTTTCGTCCTCGTCGAAGGTCAAATAAAGATTTTAGATTTTTTGCGGGTGAGCCTCAGGATCCGCGTATCGGAACTTTTCCATTTTCGTTGAACGGGACTAAAAGCGAAGACATCGACCGGATTTATAATTAGGATACTCTAATTATCTAGGATGCGAGGTTTCGTCATCATCGAAGATCAAATAAGGATTTTACATTTTTTGCTGGTGGGCCTCAGGATCCGGGCATCGCAGATTTTCCATTTTCGTTGAACGAGACTAAAACCCAAAACATCGGCCGGATTTATAATTAGGATACTCTAATTATCCAGGATGAGAGGATTCGTCCTCGTCGAAGTTCAAATAAAGATTTTAGATTTTTTGCGGGTGAGCCTCAGGATCCGGGCATCGCAGATTTTCCATTTTCGTTGAATGAGACTAAAACCCAAAACATCGGCCGGATTTATAATTAGGATACTCTAATTATCTAGGATGCGATGTTTCGTCCTCGTGGAAGGTCAAATAAGGATTTTAGATTTTTGCGGGTGAGTCTCATCAGGATCTGGGCATCACAGGTTTTCCATTTTCGTTGAACGAGACTAAAACCCAAAACATCGGCCAGATTTATAATTAGGATACTCTAATTATTTAGGATACGAGGTTTCATCCTCATAGAAGATCAAATAAGGATTTTACATTTTTTGCTGTTGAGCCTTAGGATCCGGACATCGCAGATTTTCCATTTTCGTTGAACGAGACTAAAGCCCAAAACAACGGCCGGATTTATAATTAGGATACTCTAGTAAATTATCCAGGATGAGAGATTTCGTCCTCGTCGAAGGTCAAATAAAGATTTTAGATTTTTTGCGGGTGAGCCTCAGGATCCGCGTATCGGATGTTTTCCATCTTCGTTGAACGGGACTAAAAGCGAAGACATCGACCGGATTTATAATTAGGATACTCTAATTATCTAGGATGCGAGGTTTCGTCATCATCGAAGATCAAATAAGGATTTTACATTTTTTGCTGGTGGGCCTCAGGATCCGGGCATCGCAGATTTTCCATTTTCGTTGAACGAGACTAAAACCCAAAACATCGGCCGGATTTATAATTAGGATACTCTAATTATTCAGGATGAGAGGATTCGTCCTCGCCGAAGGTCAAATAAAGATTTTAGATTTTTTGCGGGTGAGCCTCAGGATCCGGGCATCGCAGATTTTCCATTTTCGTTGAATGAGACTAAAACCCAAAACATCGGCCGGATTTATAATTAGGATACTCTAATTATCTAGGATGCGATGTTTCGTCCTCGTGGAAGGTCAAATAAGGATTTTAGATTTTTGCGGGTGAGTCTCATCAGGATCCGGGCATCACAGGTTTTCCATTTTCGTTGAACGAGACTAAAACCCAAAACATCGGCCAGATTTATAATTAGGATACTCTAATTATTTAGGATACGAGGTTTCATCCTCATAGAAGATCAAATAAGGATTTTACATTTTTTGCTGTTGAGCCTCAGGATCCGGACATCGCAGATTTTCCATTTTCGTTGAACGAGACTAAAGCCCAAAACAACGGCCGGATTTATAATTAGGATACTCTAATAAATTATCCAGGATGAGAGGTTTCGTCCTCGTCGAAGGTCAAATAAAGATTTTAGATTTTTTGCAGGTGAGCCTCAGGATCCGCGTATCGGATGTTTTCCATTTTCGTTGAACGGGACTAAAAGCGAAGACATCGACCGGATTTATAATTAGGATACTCTAATTATCTAGGATGCGAGGTTTCGTCATCATCGAAGATCAAATAAGGATTTTAGATTTTTTGCGAGTGAGCGTCAGGATCCGGGCATCGCAGATTCAGGTTTAATTTTCCGCGATTTTGCTAATAGGTAGAAGTACCTACTGAAGAATTTGAAGGGTTCGAGTCAGAGGTATCATTACTTTTGGCTTACGGAGATGGCTACTTTTATACACCATTAAATGTGAAAATTTATTCAGAAGACATAGATATGCTACAGACAGCAACCTAAATCTTAAAATTTAAGTGAAGTGAGTAAAATTTAAGTGACAATATTTTTACGTTATAGCATTCAAGGGTCCCTACCATGATCAAGTGACAGATTTTTGAAATATTTGTTAGTAAGCCCACAATCCTCCGTCCACGCACTAATGGCCCACCCTGTATAGTCTCATAAGTAACACAATTTATATGATCATACAAAAGCTTGTCGAGCAATTTACTTGTATAAGTAATTTAGTACCTACCTATCTAATTGAGTTTAATCTGCTACGTGTAATTTTTTTTAGGTACGTACGAAAACCTCGCGACAAGCTTTTATGACCACATAAATTTTAAATTATGCATAATGAGGCTATAAATTGATAGTTAAAATTAAATTTTCAATAAATGCCGGTGTCATTCAGGGTTCTGCTCTATCCCCCACAATGTTTCTACTGCATATCAACGAGCTGCAGGAAATAACATCAAATCCAATCTACAGCTTCTTAGACGACAGTGTACAATTAGTATCGTGCATGGAACCAGGAAAGCCACTATCATTCCAGGTGATGGTACGTCGTCGACAGCAATATGCCTCACAGACCAACATAGATATCAAAACAATTATTGTCGAGTGGGGATTAGTAAATAAACTACAGTTCAACGTACAGAAAACTCAGACAACAACACTTACAAAGAAGTCTCACGTTGGCTTATCAACTGTGGAAATGGAGGATCACCCAATGGTCGAGTCACCTTCCGTCAACATCAACAATAACATGTCCTGGCACGACCACGTTGTCAATCTTCTAAAACGGCACCTCAAAAGCTTGGAGCTTTGTTCCTCTGTAAGAAGCTGTACACACCTGAGCAACTACACTGCTGCTCTACAAGGCACAGTTCCGACCATCGCTGGATTATTGCCCCCATGTGTGGGGATGCGCTCCAAAGCATTCTCTGAAGCTTCTGGACACTATCCAGAAGAGAGCAATTAGACTAATCGATACGCCTAACGCCACAAAGGCCCTCCACAGCCTGGAACATCGAAGAAGGGTGGCTAACCTGTCCCTGTTTTACAGATTCTATCACGGAAGATGTACGAGTGACCTCTCCCAGATAATAACACCAAAGGCCGTTCGAACGAGGAACACTAGAGAGGCTCTGCGAGCTCATCCTTATCAGGACAAGGTCCCTACTCCCCGAACCAATCTCCTCCAGCATTCCTTCTTTTGGAGAACTTCGACGCTGTGGAATGACCTGCCGGGGAATTCACTCTTATACTCTTGCAGCGCTTCTACAGCGCCATAATAGGCTTTCAGCCTTTGCGGGAGGCTGGCCATAAAAAGATAAGAGCTTTTTTGAGAATATTTTTTGCTTTCAATTTATTTTTTACTTTTTAATTATCGCTGGCTAGGTTTCTGAGTCTATTCATCTCATTCAACGCACCATTGTTGCAAGATCGTTTACCAGTTAATTTCGTACAGTCTAGCTCTTCAATAAGGAGACCTTCTACTGATTTTACCCTACTTAAGGCCACGTATGCTTGTATGCTAAGTAAACATCGGCGAACCCTTTCATTTAATACGCATACCATAGGAAAGCATAAAAAACTTCAAAGTTCGCTATATTGCATTAAGAGTGATGTCGAATTATTTTTCTAATTATTCTCGGCAAGCCATATTCTAGAAGTGCATAAAAAATAACTATTCCGCCATCTTGGATCTTCCGTCATATTGGATTTAGAATGACGTCACAATATTTTTCGAGTTACTCTCAAAAAGACCTTTCATTTGGAACCGCATTGTAGGAATGCAGTAAAAATAACTATTCGGCCATCTTGGATGGCTCGCTATATTGGATTTGGAACGGCATCACACAGCTTATCGTGTATTGGCATCCAAACTATTATAAATGTGTATACAAAATGTCAGCTCAATCAGTTGAAGATATCTGCTTCAAAATTCAACAGCAAGATTCCACCCGAAGATTTATTAGTTAAAAAAATGTAGTCAAGTTGATTGACTCAGTTCTTCCCACACATTCCGATGATACCAGTTTTATTATTTTGCTACAGCATAAAACTATAGTCTAGTCTAGATGCCCCTGCAACCAAATTATCGCTCGCCAGACCGCAAAAAAGTGATTTATTCTACTAGGTGCTTCTTTCACAGGTCTATGGACAATCTATCATGAATACAACAAATTTTTGAGTTTTACAAACACCAACCGCCGAACCACCCCAATTTCACCCCCAACTAAAAAAAAATTAAAATGATCAGGAACGCCTAAAACGTCTAAAACGAAGTTTAAGGTGTTTTTTATATTTTTAGTTTTTTTTTATTATTGCCGCGCCGCCACTGAAATGATTTCTAAAAACCGTACGCGCTTTCCATACTCGTCGCGGTAATAAATCTGTGTCAAAATGTCATTAAAGTCAATTCAGAAGTTTCCACGTACACAATACAGAACAATCCAAAGTAATACTCGTATGTATTTTGTATGCATCAGAAAGTTCAACTCCCTTGGTTTCTGTAATCGGCAAGGCAATATTCGGATGGGCCTAAAAAAGTGTATTGTGCCGCTAGGTCTTTCTCTCTCAGGTCAGTGGACAGCCTATTATGAGTACAACAAATTTTTCAGATTCACAACCCCCCACCCCCCAACCATCCTAATTTCAGCCCCACCCTAAAAAAAGTAGAAAATAATCAGGAACCCCTAAAACGCCTAAAAAGGAAGTTTGAGCTGTTTTCATATTTTTAGTTTTTTTTATATTGCTACGCCGCCACTGAGACGATTTCTAAAAATCAGACGCGTTTTCGCCAAAGTAATAATATTATGCCGAAATTTCATTAACATCAATTCAGTAATTTCAACATTATAAAATACAGAACGATCTAAAGCAGTACTCATATGTATACATTGGAAAATTCAAGTCCCTTGGTTCCTGTAATACACAAGGCAATGTTCGGATGGACCTAAAAAGGTGTACGATACCGCTACGTTTTTCTATCTCAGGCATACAGCCTATTATGAGTACAACAAATTTTTCAGCTTTACAACCCCCCACCCCCCAACCACCCCAATTTCACCCACACCCAAAAAAAGTAGAAAATGATCAGGAACCCCTAAAACGCCTAAAAACGAAGTTTGAGGCATATTTGAAATTTTTCGTTTTTTGCTAATTACTCCGCCGCTCATGCACCGATTTTCAAAATTGTAGCAACATTACCTACTACGATTCTACACCATATCACTACCCAAATTTCATCAAAATCTATGCAGCGGTTACTGAGATTAGGAGGATAGAAAAACGCCAACAGACAGACAAACTGACAGACAGACAGACCGACGGAAATGAGAGGCATTGGTTTTCGTTATTGTAGGCATCATAAAACGCCCAAAAAGTATATTATCTCAAAATCGAAGATTTTCGCGATCACAATACTCCCCTCACCTATCGGTGTGGGAAGTAAAAATAACATAAATCAAGTTGGGAATCAATAAGCAACAAGAACTAATTTTGAAATGGTACTAATGCCTCCTTAAATGCTCTAACTGACTGCCATCGGCCCATCGCACTCAAGTTCGTAGCCTCTGCGCTGTATTATAGCTTCAAGGCTCAGGGGGCTGCACTTAGGTACCTAACCAACATAATATGGTATAATGAGATAATCTTGATAGCAAGACATAACTTTCACAAATAGTGATAAGGCACAATAATGTATAATGACATCTTTATCGAAGCAGAATACATCTGAAATTTTGAAATCTCCTCTCATTTGTTTGCGATAACTCGTGCTGTTAACATTCTGATGAACTTTAACCTCAACCACGTTTAGTTATAACGGAGTGTTCGAAAATGTTACAAAAACTAACAAGAGTAGGTAGTGTAAGAATTTTGAAGAGGTGCTTTCATGAGACAAAGATTGGAATACTCGGGGTGCCCTTTGAAAAAGGGCAACCCAAAAAGGGGGTCTCCCAAGGTCCAGATGCTATCAGAAAAGCTAAATTGGTGGAACAGCTGTCGGCGATACGTAAGTAGTACTATTTTTAATAATACAGGGTGTCCCACGACGATTAAGACAAGGAATATATCGGAACCGGGCACTAGTAGCGAATCATAATTTTGAGGGTGTAAATTAGAACAAATATAGTATCTTTTCTTATTATTGTGTCACCCAATGAAATATTTGTTTTTGATCACGTGACGTCCGATTCAAAAATTTTAAAGGGACACCCTGTATATTTGTCACTTTTTGTGTTCCTTCCGATGAAACAACTTCAACAAATTAGCACACTTGGGGACTAAAGTGATTAGTTCAAGAGCTACAGGTACTTAAAGGATAGGACCACTACCATTGATTATAACAATATGTACCATTATTTTGGTAGTGCTAGTTTGTTGGAATTGTTTTATCGGGAGGAACACAAGAAGTCACAAATATACAGGGTGTTAAAAATTTTGAATCGGACGTCACGTGACCAAAAACAAATATCTCGTTCGGTGACACAATAATAAGAAAAGATACTATATTTGCTCCAATTTACACCCCCCAAATTATAATTCGCTACTACTGCCCAGTTCCGATATATTGCTTGTCTTAATCGTCGTGGGACACCCTGTATATTTGACAAAAAGTAGAAAATAATATGTAACGAGCACAAAATGATGCGTGAGCGTTCTGTTACGGTTCTCTGCGAGGTTGGAACACAACTATTATAGCAAATGCATGGATTTTTAATACCCTCTTGATGCCTGATACCTAGTAAATATTAAGTCATCAGGAAAAGTGTTTCAGATGACAAAATGGACATAAAGGATTACGGCAACATATCTTATACAGTAAATAAAGAATTGGAGGCGAGTGTCCCAAACATGAAAGGATATGCTGAAATCGTGGGATGTACACATGAGGTGTCAAAAAACGTTGAGAAAATCATCAAAGAAGGTAGAATGTGCCTGACTTTAGGAGGAGATCATTCTATAGGTAAATATCTTAGGGTCAGCGTGACCAGATGTGGTAGATTTCTACTATTTTGGTAGTTTCTGAGAATTTGATACCAAATCTTGGTAGGAAGAATTTCTTGGTAGATTTCTGGTAGTTTTTTTATATACCTTCTTATCGTAGTTGCATAATTTTTCTAATGAATGTCCCTTTTAAAGAATTATTGACTCATTTTAGAATATCCCTTGTTCAAAAGATACCGCCTTTTAAGAGATAGATTGATAATGCTAAACTTGTACGGTTATAGAGGTTTGAGTACTTTTTTACACCTTTTGAGTGTTTTCTGCGCTTCAGAAAATCATAGCACATTTTTTGGTAGGTTTTGGTAAATTTCACCAACAAATCTGGTAGATTTTCTATTAAGGGACCCTTAAGTATCGACTATGGATACGACCCTTAAGTATCCTTTGAGTATTACTTAAGGGAACCTTAAGTATTACTCAAGTGACGACTATGAATATGGCTCTAAGAGAGATATTTATATTACTGTATCATACAATACCGATATATTCATAAAGTGAGCACATTTTTCTGACAAAAATACTCGCAATAAGTCTAGCCAGGAATTGCTGGAAATTATTTACATGTTTCTAATGAGATGACGCTATGGGCCTCAGCTCTACTTCAAAACTGCAAATGTGAAAAATATTAGTTACATTTGGAACACCTTTCCGAAGATATTATTAACATAGGTACATCAAAAAATGTTATGTATTGGATACACAAGTTGAAAATACATCTTAAGTGCTATTTTGAAAAAAATAACGTAATTTATTCCATTTGATAACATCATTTTTTTTAAATCATATTTGTTGTATAAGGATGGATCTTCTCAGTTCCTTTTTCGGTCGGTGGATGACGGTTTATCAATTACAGTTTGAAATGTCTTTTTAAAAAAAAGTACAAATGTATGATTGTCTCTTATACGTGAACAATCCATAAAAATCTATAAGAAGTTGCTAAGTTTAGGTTGATAGCTCTTTATTCGTTATAAAAATATGAACGAAAATATCTAAGAATTATAATAATATGCATTTACTTCAGTTGGCGAGCATTCACCGAAAGTTGTTCTTACATGCTTATAGATAATGCTTAGAAAAAATGTTTGCTTTGAAGTTACTATGACACCCCCTGGCAATCATTCTGAAATGCTAAACATAATTTGCAGTAAATAGTATGCTGAAATAGTTTTTTACGAAACAAGTCCCAAAAGTAGGGATGAGTAGGCAGTTTCCAGAACGAGCCGTGAGCGAGTCCTGTTTATTAGGTAGAATATTAAAAAACAATAGGGATGATACTATAAATATTACTTATGAACATTTTACAGCCGTCCCGAAAATAGAACCTTGTGTATGATTTTATTACTTTCGGTACGATTTGTGTGAAGGTTCACCTTCGATTTAATAAATCACACCGAAAGTTCTATTTTCGGGATGGCTGCAGACTGCAGAAAACTGTATTTTCTTAGGAAGTTGTTTGTAATTACCAAATCTTATTGTCATTTTTTAATTATTGATCGGAATGAATGTTATTTAGCTAGAAAATCCTGGTTGTGAACTTTCTACATCACTTATTACCTGCGCGACAACATATACATCTCTTTGTTTAATTCGGTCTCTAAATTTCTATTAGGTAATATGTGTGAATGTCTGTTCTATTCTAGCTTTAGCAACAGTAGATGGGCATATCAAAGCGAAAGATAACGAAATATGCGTTCTGTGGGTCGACGCACATGCTGATTGCAATACTAACAAGACAACCCCAACCGGAAATGTCCACGGGATGCCCATGGCCTTGATCCCTTATGAATTGGCAGATTACTGGCCCTACCTACCAGGTATACAATAACTTAAGATTAACTGCTAAAGTTAGGGATGAGTACGTCAATAACTTTTTACTCACTAGGTATATCACGCACAGTCACGGTAACGTAGCAATGTTTCGCAAGTCATACCTTTTTAAACACTCTTTTTTTGTATTGGCTACACCTGTATGTTTGTTTGTGGGTTTGTAACACTCCCTGGATTCAGAGGTCGGACCGAACATTGAACGCTCCAACTTTGCCACGAAGAGATGGCGCAGACACCATAAAGTTTGTTAATATTACACAGAGTCGACATTTTTGTGAACTTTATTCAGGAAAGTCGACTGTTTTAATTAGCGTTTATGCAATAATGGACATTATTGTGCTATTAATATTGATCAAAAACTTCATTACGCAGAGTATTATTACCGTTTAAAAAACTAGAAAACACGCTTAATATAATGATAAAATTGACCTAAAAATAAAAATAAATATAGTTTTAAAAACCAAAAAACACGCTTTTATAATGAACATCTGTCTGGCTTTTTTTAAAAATCTGATATGTTCTTTAAAAGCGTGTTTTTAGGTTTTTTAACTAGGTATATTTATTTGATCGTCAGAACAGTTTGTTGACCTAAGCTCTGTGTAAAGTACTAGTTTGTTAGATCTGGAAATAACCCAGCAATCAGTATACACCGTTAGAGAAAAATCCAAGGAGAAGGTAAGGAAGAAAGATGGAGAGCAAAAAGAGGAAAGAAATTCTTTAGAACGGGGTACGGTTATAGGCAATTTTGAAATCCTTCGACTTCGACAAGTTTTTTGAAATATTTCTTGATTTAGTTTTGGTAAAATGCTTTAATTTTGACGGTATCTGTTAAATTCGAGATCACTTTATTTATGTTCACAATGCGAGCCGCGGTCTTGTGTGCTTGCTAACTTGCTCGAGTGTGTAAAGGCGCGTTCTCAAGAGTCAACTTTAGTTGACCGTCTGTAGTTGATCAACAGAAACTGACCGATTAATTCAGTTGATTGGCAAACCAGTACAGGTTCTTTTTTGAGATATCCATTTCCTTGATAGTAGAGCTCAGAGAATTTTCTCGAGAATCTTTCTTTTTTAATTATCCGTTCGATTCCAAAGGCCAGCTTACTTATAATATAGTTCCAAAAATTCCGACCATTTGACGCTCATTATTTTAATAAACTATTTGGATTTTCAATCTTCTATAGAAAAATGCACACGAGTACGACATGCCCCACGGAATGTATTAAGCGTTCTACGTTCTAGGCTGTTTACAAGCGTTGAACACCAGTTCACAAGTTTCAAAACAAGTTTCAACTGGAAAGTGATCGGTGAAGGCGCGTTGTCATGCGTCAACTTTAGTCAGGCACGCACTTAGGGGGGTCCGGGGCTATCGGACCCCCCCCTCCCCCAAAACGTTATATAATGCCGTCTGCCCCCCGACGAGAGCAAATTTAAGGTGGCAACTCTAGTCTGGACCCCCTCCCCCCGAAAGGTCAAGCAAGTGACAGCCATAATCTGGACCCCCCAAACAAAACCAAATCTTGGATACGTGCCTGACTTTAGTTGACCGACTGTAGTTGATCAACAAAAGTGGAATACGACTTGAATGAGTTTATAGTTCACACATGTTTCAGTTGATTGGCACATGTTCTTTTTTGTACATTGTTCTGATAATCTTAATTTTATTCTTTACATGAGTGATAGAAAGGCCAGAGATATCCATTTCCTTGGCAGTAGAGCTCAGAGAATTTTCTCGAGGACCTTTCTTTTTTAATTATCCGTTCGGTGATTCCAAATGCAATCTTGTGACGCTCATTATTTTATTAAACTATTTGACTTTTCAATCTTCTATAGGAAAATGCACACGAGTACATGTGCCGCGGAATGTATTACACTCTTTACAAACATTGAACGCCAGTTCATACGTTTCAAGCCATGTTTCAACTTGAAAGCGATCGGTGATGATTCGTCAGTTGATCAGCAAAAGTTTGACTGGATCACTTTTGTTGATCAACAAAAAAGTTGATCAACTCTATTGAAAGGAAGGTTCTCTCAACAGTTGTCATTCAACTTTTATTGATCAACTACAGCCGGTCTACTAAAGTTGACTCGTTAGAACGCGCCTTAATCCATTTATTCGCGCAACAAGGGGTTGCTATGGTATTCTGCTTGACTATAGTGCCACTCCGCTTGCGCCTGACGTTTAACTAAGGCCCCTAACTAAAAGGGTGATACATGTACGAGCAAGTACGCGTACTTATGGCTCGACGACCTTTTTCGCCTGTGTGTCACCGAAAGTACGCGTACTTTAAAACCGTCGCGCAAATCCAACTGGTTTAAAATCTTGCTCGTAGTTTGTCTCGGCTCGTACTGCAAGCAGCGAGCCTCCACTTTGTTTCGGCCGGCCATCGATGCGCAACGCTTGTTGTGTTTGGCGTTTGTTAAAATTTTTGTTTATTTAGGAAAATTATCAAAGTGAGTGATTTCAGCTTCAGCTTAAAGTTCATACGTACCCCTTAAAGTACGCGGTTTTTAAGTTCGCGAACTTACTCGGCTCGACGCGGTGACACACGTGAAGCTGAAATCACCCAACAAGCGTTTCGCATTGATGGCCTGCCGAAACAAAGTGGAGGCTCGCGGCTCGCAGTACGAGCCGAGAGAAGCTACGAGCAAGATTTCAAACCAGTTGGATCGCCGGTGGTTTGCTCGACGGTTTTAAAGTACGCGTACTTACGGTGACACACAGGCGAAAAAGGTCGTCGAGCCATAAGTACGCGTACTTGCTCGTACGTGTATCACCCCTTTAAGTTCGTACGTGTGTCACCCCTTTAAGAGATATTGCAGTCTGTTTAGATAGTTTCCCCTGAAACGTAGCCTGCACTTGCAGATCTGGCAAGTGCGTTTTTGCCGAGAAAACACCAGGCCGCACATGCGTTATGGTCTTATTATTACCATTTTAGAATTCGCCGAATTTTGTTAATCAAACATCAATGTTGCCCAAACGTAATTCAGAATTTGGCTTTTAACGTCTCAGTATGACTCCGCTAGGTCATCCCTTTGTCACGAAAGACACACTATTTTTTTTTAGGCATGGACTGGCACAAACCTGTGATGTCAATTCGAAACGTAGCTTATATAGGCCTCAGATCTGTGGACTCTTACGAAAGACTGATAATAGAAAAATTAGGTGTCACTGCATTTTTTATGGCAGATGTAGAGAACTACGGAATAAGCAGAGTTGTAGAGATGGCTCTCGATAGGATCGATCCCGATAAGAAGCGATCTTTACACGTCAGCTACGATATCGATGCCCTGGATACGTTAGAAGCACCCAGCACTGGATCTGCAGGTAACTATCATGAGCTGCATTTACTCGTTTTGCAAGTGAATAAGTGAGATATTTCGAACCAAGATGAGATTCTCAAATCATGCACTGAATATCAGTTCTGTTAGGCGTTCAAGAACAGCTGAGCAAAGTTGATTAGATTATAGCCTAAAATTAACAGTTTTCGTTAACGTCAAAAGTGAGGAAACTGACCACTATACACGGTCAAGAAATCGATCAAATTTGTAACCTTGAAAATTTTTTTTGAGGAACCCTCGAGATATTTGGGTCTGCCGACAATACCAACTTCGTAATGGCAGGTCTTGATTTGTGCCATATTATAATCATATAATTCTATAACAGTAACAGTATGTTGGGGGAACTCTCAGTAACAAGTCGTTACTCTGAGGGGAAACTTTATAGTTGCCAATAAATTGTAGTATCCTTTCTATCATTTTCTTCACGACTTACTTCAATGTCACCAATTTGATCGACTTATTATTATTGACCATGTAAAGTAGCTTTTAAGGTACGTTTCCTCGCTAGCCAAGCCTCGACAATCATCCACAGGCACAAGCGTGTAAAGAGGCCGTTTGGCTTGGTTTGCGTGAACTTGTGGACGCTTGTATCCGATCGGGACTGGTGTCGGTTTTTTAACACAGATCAAAGGGTTGCGGCAAGCGCTTGCGACGCATTTACACGTTGGTGCGCGTTTAGTAACCGCTGTGATTGCGTGATGAGCGGACGTATAGTTTTCTATTCAAAATGAGTGGCTGGTCGAACGAAGAGAGTTGTAATGTTGTTGGAATATTACCAGAGCGAAACGCGTATCTGGAATCCCAAAGACGTTAATCATACAGATAAAAAGAAAGTTGCAGATGCTTGGAGTCAGTGTCCGCCATGCTTGGATGTCCGTAGCACACTGACACATTCGCAAGCGTGTATTAAACGACTTCCAAAGTTCCAAATGCCAAACGACATTTGTGAATGCTTAGGGCTTGTGGATGCTTGTCAAGCCTTGGCAAGCGTGGAAACATACCTTTGGTCTTTAGGTTCTGCAATTGGGGCAAGGGGTGAGGTAAAAATCTCACATCATTTGAATTGAGTTTGGATAAAAAGAACACTTGTTGAACTGAGTAAAGTTGTGTGAGCTGAGATTATCTGACGTTTTGTGTAAAACGAATGAGGCTACACTTCAGAAATGTCGCGGTAATGTGAATGTCTAATGTCTAATCAAGTTGGCATTAAAACGCTGCAAATTCTAACTGTAGGGAAACTCGCTAGCGAGTAAAACCGTCAACGATCTTACTCGCCGGTGGATCACCCGTTTGACTGGGTTTATACAGGGTGGGCCAATAGTGCGTGGACGGAGCATTGTGGGCTTACTAAAAAATATTTCAAAAATCTGTCATTTGATCATGGTAGGGACCCTTGATATTTCAAAAATCTGTCAGTTGATCATGGTAGGGACTCTTGATAGCTATAACGTGAAAATAATCTCACTTAAATTTTAAGGTTTATACAGGGTGGTTCATACCAAACATACATGTTTTTGAATGGAACCCCCTATATATTATTGCATATTTGGATTCCTTGGTCAATTCTAGTGTGACCTTATATGTATCACACATGGAACTTTAAACGAACCGTTTACCAAAATAAGCATTCCCATTTGAAAAAATCAAGTTATCTGTGATTGAAGTTTCCTTAATCTACTGATTTCTCCAATTACAAAAAGAATTCAAATTTAACCGTCTGACGTAAGGTGGCGCATTTCATGCTTAGTCGTACCGCAAAGTCACGGCCTTCTAAGTTTTATAATCGCTGCGATATTCAATTTTCTTCTGATACCTACTTATACCAAAAATGGTGATTTGCACCTAAACGATTCATTTAAAGTTCCATGTCTCCATGTGTGATACATAAAGTCACATTAGAATTGACCAAGGAATTCAAATATGCAATAAATATATAGGGGGTTCCATGAAAAAAATGTTGATATAAATCACCCTGTATAAACCTCAAAATTCAAGTGAGATTATTTTTACGTTATAGCTATCAAGAGTCCCTACCATGATCAACTGACAGATTTTTGAAATATTTTTAGTAAGCCCACAATCCTCCGTCCACGCACTATTGGCCCACCCTGTATAAATATATAGATATTATATCGCTGGTCTTTGAAATTTTCAGTCCGTGGTGGCCTTACGTTGAGAGAGGGCATACAAATAATGGAAATAGCTCACAGTACCGGTCGATTAGGAGCCATGGATCTGGTTGAGGTCAATCCCAGCATCGGAAGTGAAAGCGATGTCAAGAAGACAGTTGAAGCTGCAATTCACATCATCTTGGCGGCTTTTGGTTACAACAGGAAAGGGTACAAGACTCAGGAACCACTGCCTTTGCAAACTTTTCCACCTACCCGCCAGGTCATCCAGTGATTACCATTTCTTTTTAATTTGTCATGATTTTCTACGGTATTATACGCCCATTCAACTGCTATATCGTCAAAATGGATGAACAAGACGCTTACTGAAGGATGCATGATGCATATCTAAAGTTGTGGTTGTGTATGACGCCACCAGTTATACTATTTATAGTTTACTATCACTATTTTTATGGACTTTACATTCAATTTCGTTTGCACTCCGCAAATCGTAAAGCATCATACGTGGAATATAAAAACATTACTAACATTTCTCCTGCTTCTACATTATTATCATGTCAATCAAAACTTTTGCAGTCATAATTATGTTTTTACAATTCGCAGATGAGAACGGTTTGAATCGTAGATATGTCAAAGATTCATCCATAAAAATGGAAGCTCAACGCGTATTTGTGTTTGAAATTATATATTTTTGTACTATAAGTATAATAAATGTTTGTATTACTATAGTCTTATCTTTTTCACGAGCATTTTAGGTTCGATTGGTTGTGTTTGAAAATAACTCAATAAAGGACACGCAGTTTATAATGATATCGTTATAATCTGGAATACAACCACAAAGTTGTATCGTCAATATGTTCTGAAATAACAGTTGTAGCCTTCCTATGGAAGTTCAAGAAATGGTGGTGTATATGTTACGGTTAAGGGGTCTGGGTATACACAGTTATACCTATGTATTTGTCATGTTAAAACACGGATTCCCATTTCGAACAGAACTCACTTGTTTTTCAAACAACATACACAGTATTTTAGAAGGTGATGACCTTAACGAATGACAACTATTTGCGATTTTCTCAAAAAAGTTTTTTAGTGTGCAAAAAAACTCTCAATTCAAAATCATACATTCTTCAAATGTCTGTAATTTAACAACCAAACACGATATCAAAAAAAGGTCAAATAGGTGACAAAGCGCAAGCTTTCTTCTTCAATTTGATTTTTGAATCATTACTGCAAGTTTAAAGGTAACGTCAGGAGCTTGGAAATGCGAAATTCATTTTTATGGCGACCTTTGGATCTTACCTTTGGACGTTTTGACCTTACTTTTGGATTTTTGGACTTATCTCCCCTCGTCTTAGACACACACACACTGGAGAAAGGGAATAGGCGGCCACGCCTCCTCGTTAACACGGGAATACGTATTTTCTTGGAGTCTCAATTTCGCGCGCTATACCCTAAACCCTTAAAGACCGAAATAACGCTAATCTCAATATTAACCAGTTAATGTGGAGAATAACATGTCTGGTTGGTTAATATCCGAATATAGATAGATAGATAGATAGATAGATAGATAGATAGATAGATTTATTTCACTACGATATGTAAAATTTACATTTCTAGCAAGTCAGGATACAATAGTCCATATATAACATAAAATGTAAAAATATAAAATTAAATTATAAAAACAGAGACAATACATATAAAGTAAAAAACAACAATACAAAAAAAACTACAAATTTGAAAGTACTTGTCGTCTTGAGGGTGTCCATGTACTCGCGAATTGAATAAAATGCATTTTCCTGAAGAAAAGCTTTGATGGAGGCATTAAATTTTGCGTGCTCTAAGTTTTTGAGAGGAGCTGGTAAGATATTGTATAGATGTAATTGTGAAGAGTTCCTAGCAGACTTCTCTAGCCGACTTCTCTAGCCGATATCTAGGAACCCTTATTAGTTCTGCGGATCGGGTATTACACGAATGGTAATTAGAGTTTAGGCTAAAATGTGCCGAAGTAAGATTCGGAACTTGGACATTAAACTCGATATACGCACTTTTCGCATACGGCTGACAAACATAAGAAGTATTCGAGGGTTGCTCTATATCTCCGTCAATCCGCCAGTACGCAGACAGCTGTTTCACGCTTATTAGCGATCATCAGTGCGCCATAGTCGATTGACGGAAATAGAGAGCATCAGATTTTTCATGTCTACCAGACATGTGAAGCATGTTGTAGCAGCTGACAGAAAGGTTCTGCAGGTGCGCCATCTGGTACCCGAAGGTAACGGCAAAACAAAGAAAATCGCTCCTGAACAGCAGCAGACTTCTTGGTGGAACGCCACGGCGCGTCCGCTTGTCCATGAGAAAGCGCGGTTTTTTATGCAGCTGCATATGAAGGTCGATATACGAGGGTTGCTCTATATCTCCGTCAATCCACCAGTACGCAGACAGCTGTTTCACGCTTATTAGCGATCATCAGTGCGCCATAGGTCGATTGACGGAAATAGAGAGCATCAGATTTTTCATGTCTACCAGACATGTGAAGCATGTGAGAGCAGGCGACAGAAAGGTTCTGCTAGTGAAAAGTGATGGATTAGAGTTACCGTTGATTAAAAATGTCCATGAATTCAAAGACCTGTTTTACGAGAATTTTATAAAGCTAATTTTCTCAAAGAGGCACGATAACAGTGCATAATTATCCCAAGAAAAGTATGATTAAGGACCGGTTTCTCAATGTCCAGTTAAATATTTATCTGCAAGATCACAGCAACTGTTAGATAAATTGTTTAAACAATTGAAGGCTAAACTTACGAAGTCACATAAATCCTATCTGACAGTTGTATCCATAGCAACGCTATCTGGCAGATATCTGACACTTTAACTGGACATTGAAAGGTGAAAGAAGCGAAGCAGCAAGATATGAAAACAGCGTTGTCATATCGACGCTTGGCCAAATATGATTTGGCGAAGGTAGAAAACGAATTGAAGCTCATTGTCATTGTAGCTTTACAAGAGGGTAAGAAGACATGTTTATATTACGTAAAAAATGAGAAAATATTCGATATCGTGTATGAGGTACACATAGGCGTAGTTAGGTGGGGGCTTGGGGGGGCTAAGCCCCCCAAGAATGAAATTAGCCCCCCAGTAATCCAAAAATAATTCGTTTTGTTAAGTTTATTGTATCTTGGTCAGTCCCTAGATCCAGGGACTTGAGCCCCCCCAGATTCAGGGACTTAACTACGCCTATCGAGGTACATATTAATATTGGCTACTAGGGCCGTAGCTACGCGTTGACCATGGGGGAGTTCATGTTGACCTTGGGGGGGGGGGAGGTCATGTATAAAAAAAGACTTTGCTTTGTAATCTCTTAGGTCCGTATTCATAGTCGTTCCTCAAGCATCCCTTGAGTATTACTCAAGGTCAAGGGATACTTGAGGGTTACTCAAGGGACCCTCAATTGTGGCTTTCCTTCTGTATCTGTTTCCTAGGCAACATCTACCAGACGGCGGGATTAATTTAGCGACGTTGTCATATTGCAAATATAAGTCAGTTTGTTATGCCTATGCCCACGCATTTTGATGTTTTATCTCATCTCTTTTTGTATTGTACCAGTATTTCGTATTCTGTGGCGGACATTTTTCCGGATGTGACAGAAACTGTCAACACCGTACTCCAAAACTAACCTACAAAATCGACGAAATGTCATGTTGACATTTCGTTACTTGAGTATTACTCAAGGGAGCCTTACGTAAGAGACCTTCAGGTAAGGTTTCGAAACACAAAACCTCACTTAAGGGACCCTTAAGTATCGACTATGAATACGACCCTAAATTTGCTTAAAAACTGTATAGATTGTATCGCTCCTAATAATATGTTATGAGCACCGAGCGACTGGTTAATAGTAGAACAAATCACTGAGCTTGGAGAAAGCATTTTGATTTTTTTTTTGTATTGTTTTAGTAGTTATTTCATTCATGGGAATACTCAAGGGGGGGTTTGAACCCCCTAACCCCCCCCTTATATACGGCCCTGTTGGCCACGAAGGAAAACCAGAACATCATGTCATGGAGGTTTGTCATCTTCGAAGAAATGATTCATTTTTGTAAAGTTGGCAACGCTGCATCATTCTATTTAACATTAACAGGGGAAGATGAAGATAGCTAATCTCGACATTAACCGCTGAAAGTCAATATATCTGGTTTTCCTACAACATCAACCTACCATTTCTGTTAAACTCGAGATTAGCCGAGTAATGTCGACATTAGCCGTTTTCGGATTTCAACCGTAACATATATAGAACATTAACACCCGTATGCACCGTAAGTCAATTGTGCGATTAGTTACGTAAACCCGGATTAGATTACTTGTTTGCTATGCACCGCAAACTGACAATTTTGACACTGTCACTGTCAAAACAATCTTGCGAGCACAACCTTGCCGTATCTCCAATCTCGATTAGTTAATCTCTTGACGGTGCATGGCTAGATGTCAAAGATTAGCAAAACGCGATTAGGGAACTAGGATTAGAATCGCCAAACGGTGCATACGGGTGTAAAAGATAGTCGTAACTTTTGACGTTCGCCTACGGCTCATGCTGCAAACTTAAGTTATAACAGTCACTACTGCCTGTTGAATAATATACTATTTTTCTGTTCCGGAATTCACAATTCTGACGACATTTCGTCGTAGATGTACTTACCATCATTCCGTTTAGGGCCCACCAAAATTCATTCCCGTATAATATATGGTATATTTATTATTCATAGCTTGCTTATAAATGTGGCCACATTACACCTCATCCCTCGGCAGGTTAGATCCCTAGTTTGGATAAACTTAAAAGTTATAGAATTCAAACTTAACGAAAAATATATTTTTCACTTTATTCAAGTTACAAATTTTATTTATAAATAACAAAATACTGTCTATAAATAAACGGATCATAATCAGAAAATGTATTTACAAAATACGATATAAAAAATAACAATGACAATTACTTAGGTCCCAACATCTCTTCGGGTTTCACCCATTCGTTAAACTGCTGTTCGGTCAGAATGCCCAGTTTGATAGCAGTCTCTTTCAGGGTTGAATTTTCTTTGTGGGCAGTCTTGGCGATCAAAGCAGCTTTATCGTATCCTGAAACGTGACAAAATGTTGTCATACTATTAGTGTCCGACCGAAGCTACTTTTTACGGCCGAAACCGAAACCAAAACCGAATTTCGGCCTCCGTCTCAGTTTCGGCCGAAACCGAAACCGAAACATCAATATAACGTCAGTAATTTTTTCGTGGATATAAAAATGAATCACGTCTCATCGGCATTATCACACCTTATTTGAAATAAATTATTTATCCTTTTTGAAATAAGAAGTTAATCTCAACATTTATATTATATTCTGTATACTTCTAAATAACATTCCAAACTTTGGTCAATCTTTATGACACTGTGACAATGTTTTCTCTGAATTTAAGAGACTGTTGTGAGCTTCATTGAGCTACAGCTATTGTTGACTATCCGTATTCATAACTGAACAATCTAATATTAATATAGCGAGAAACAATAGTTTATCAACTTTCTTTGCAAATAGCTTCCTCAGTCTGAATAAATTTGACTAGTAGCATTAAGTAGTTATTCAGTGGAAACAGTCGTCGGTAAGGCAGACGTGAATTTTAGGGGAACCTTTCTCAAAGACAGAAATGGATTGAAATTGTAGTAAGAGTAATATCTGCGTTTTCTTGCATGCTTGGCTCAGGTAAGTAGGCTTCTTAATTTGTGATAAGTTATTACCATCATCTACCCAGCAAAATAACACTTCCTCGCTTGAAGATTAGTGCTCCGAGGGCGTCCGATCGCAGCGCCAATTCCATCGAATTTAGTTTCGGTTTCGGCCGTAGTTTCGGCTGGATGGCAGCCGAAACCGAAACTAAACCGAAACCCGTTTTTTGGCCGAAACTAGGCCGAAACCGAAACCGAATGTTCGGTCGGACACTACATACTATAATACATATTAACATATTATAAATATAAATATATATTTTGGGCTTTAATGTGTGTGGTGAATCCCGCCTCTGTAAACCTTTCAGATTTCAGGCAGAAGTCAAGAAGTTCGGTTATCAGAGTCAAGTTATAGAGATCGTGTTTTTTGGGGAAGATCATACTGTATTGTAGAAGGTTGTAGATCAAAACTATTATAAGAATGGTCGAACCACATGATGACACTGACGCTGGTTGCGCTGTTTCTTTGTACTCATTGCCTAGCGTCAGATAAGTGTTTGATGCGATCGCGCCATCGGGTAGTTGACACAGTGACATGTCGTTTTGTCTGTGACTCAATATGTGATTATTGGTTTACGAAATCTCTATTGATGGCACACGATATACACATCTAATAATAAAATAATATTAATAAATAATATATGATGGAGCTTAGTGCGGGGAAGTTTAAGCTTTTTAATAAAAACAAGAAAGTAGTATCTTACCAGATCATCAAATTTCATCCATTTTAAATGGGTGTGTGTGTTTAGGCGACACATGGTATACTACCTTAAACCGTAAATGAAGCGAATGCAAATATTTTTTTGGACGACTTGAAGACGTTTCTTCGTAACCTCATCAAGGCACGCAAAATATATATCACAGTAGCTGATAATTGAACGAACAACACGTTCGCATAACTTTTTTGTAATCTTAAAGTTGAGGAAGTGTTTGTTGGCAGGCAGAATTCTAAGCCTGAGAGTAGTCCCTTGTAGCAAATTAGCTTTTAAACCTAAGCTGGCGAACAAATTTGACACCGACAAGTTTTATTTCGCTGTCCAGAACAGATTGCGCTGCTGTAAATCATCTGGGTTGAAGTGATATAAGTTCTGAGTATTATCAGCAAACGATTGCAAACTAGAGGAACTGACTTCAGTAGGTAAATCGGCACATAAATTAGAAACAGTAAGGGTCTTAAAAACGAAACCTTGAGGGACACGGGAGCAGATAGGTTTGAAACTAGAAATGTTATTTTTTACACATACACACTGAGCGCGATTTGTCAATTAACTGCCAAAACATGAAACAGCTGTGGGATCAAAGCGAAGCATTTTTTTAGTTTAGCAACAAGAAGCTTGTGATTGATCTTGTTGAAGGCCTTAGAGTGGATCTCCTGGTACATTTGGATGTACATCTTCTTTGAAGTCGCGCTAACTCATTCTTGTATCGTATCTGTACAGATTGATTACCACGATGAAATAAAAAACAGGCAAAGTTTATGATGATGTCAGATTTCAATACAGACAAAACGGCACGTCACAGTGTCATCTTCCCGTTGGCGTGAGCGCATCGACCACTTACCAGCCGCGGACTGCCTAACCATTGCTATGAGAAAATTTTGTTTTACAACGCCAGTCATGACTCACCTATGTGAGGATTGAGGGCAGTGACCAACATCAAGCTCTCGTGCAGCAACTTCTTGATCTTCTCCTCGTTGGCCTTGATTCCGTCGACGCAGTTGGTGGCGAAGCACTTGCTGCTGTCTCCTATCAGTCGGATCGACCGCAGCACATTGGCCACTATCATCGGTTTGAACACGTTCAACTCGAAGTGGCCGTTGGAACCTCCAACGGTCGCGGCCACGTGGTTGCCCATCACCTGGTGAACGAACAGAATGCAGTGAATCAATTCTGTATTCGCCAAAAATAATACATATATGGTCGTTTGCTTAAGTGAGGCTTAATCTTAGGTTGACCTTATCCCAAAAATTTGAATTTTGCACCGCTGTTATTCATAGCTTTAACTAAAGCTTAAAGGCTAAAAATCTAAGCCGAAGATTTCTTTGGCTTAAGTAGCACTTAACTTATATTCACACGCCAGTTGATAACGTCTGTGCGGCTTTTGGACGAAGGATAAGCAGTTATGGAAGTTTTAGACGAACTCAGCGGCGGCGCGTCGGGGGGGCATGGGGGAGGCAAGGCCCCCCTTTTTATGGGGAGTTAAAAAAGTTAATAGGAAATTATTTTTTGTGTCCATTTTTTAACTTTATTATGTATATTATTAAATTTTATTGTATACGTACGTACCTATTTTTTATTATTACAAAGTAGATTATAATTACACCCGCTACTGCATTATTTTCCAATTTCCAGCACTCTGCATCTTTTATTCTTATCATTTCTGGAAGATTGTCGTATTTGGCCCCCCACTTTTTCGAGGCACGCGCCGGCCCTGGACGAACTAGACGAACTAAATCTCATTATACAGGGTGTTAATTAAGTATGTTAACAAACTTTAACCACGAATAGTACTCCGAAAAATAGAAAGAAAATGTCATATGAACATGGGTCCGGAAATGCTTCCTAAGAGAGCTACGCTCCTTTGCATGGGGCACCCTGAAGACGGTTTTCCCTCGATATTCTCGAAACCATTCATAACAAAATTACGAAATTACGTACGATGGGTAAACTTTTGACGCTGAATCTGATTCTGAATTCAGAATTTCATAATTTTAATCAGAGGCGTGTCATACGGGAGGAGTTAAGGGTTAAAATAACCCCATTTTCTAAATGGTAATTTTTTTGACATTCTAATTTTAGAATATGGTATTTCAGAGATTTCTACGTAAAAACGGTCTACTATTCGTGGTTAAAGTTT
Source organism: Callosobruchus maculatus (assembly GCA_951848785.1). Lineage (NCBI taxonomy): Eukaryota > Metazoa > Arthropoda > Insecta > Coleoptera > Chrysomelidae > Callosobruchus > Callosobruchus maculatus. Next base: position 7,571,347 of record CATOUR010000083.1, read on the forward strand.
GTTAACATACTTAATTAACACTCAGTATATAGAATTCCTATAAGAATATACCGGACATTGGCCTATTTTTTGAGTACTGTCAACCGCGCATTTTTTCAACGGCTCAAGGTGACTGAAGAACGTGCCATTATTATATTAGATCAAATAGAAACAAATCTTGAATATCCATTCTTGGACAACCCTCAGGTCTCCTACAATTGAATATATGCATTATCTCCTCCCAAGCTTCATCTTTTTCTGGTCATGTAACAGCATCCGTTTTGTTGTCTATAATGCCTAAAGCCTGCATTTAATAAGAGATGTTTTTTGTTCAAACTGAAACTCCTTGCTCGTTTGCGTTGCTTGTCTGATGTCTGTTTCCGTATTTAAAATTTATCAATTTACCAATTTCTAGACTAGGTGACAACAATACGCAAAACAGTGACAATCTTACAGACATTCGACAGTGCTAACTGGTGCTAAAGCTTAGGAACTTTTTCTCATTCACAAAATATTACCACATTTTACATAAATCTGCGTTGTTGCCAGCCCACTTTGATGCTTAGCTCCTTAAGCGGTGGCGGTGCAAACAAAACTAACCCAAGGTCAACCTTAATTTTGATCTTTACTTTCTCAAGTGATAGATTTAAGCGAATCGGTGCAGACGGCCATTACATGTATAACAAGGTTAAACAAAGAGAAAAAACTGACCATTTTATTAGCTTCACCTGTATGTTTGTTTGTAACCGACTCGTTTAGACTCGATTTTGACCCACATTCAACGAACAGGTTTCATTTAAACTTTGTACACTTAACAACAACCGGTGACCACACGATACTTTATTAAGGCTGTCTCATTATCCTGATCGGGATGGCCAAGATTGACCATCTGAGACCTTTCAGAGTTTAATTTAAAAAAATTGTTAACGTGATGGATACCTTTTCGAGAAATGGTGAAAGAGCTTAACATCAGTCGATATATGTGAACTTTTGGGCCTTCAATAAAAAACTAAAAAGGTGTGTGACAATAAAGAAAAAACACGTTCGCACACGTTCAAAACCATTCTCTGACATACAATGTTTGATATTTCAAGCAATAGGGTATTTTTCGAACAAAATTATATGACGGAATATTGATGTTACGTCCCCAAAAACCATATAACTAACATTTTTACTTTTTACTGTGAACGCGAAGTGGCCTAAAAGCACCTGCAAAGTTCAAACATAAAATTTCGCGCCAAAGCTGTGACGTAATAAATCTAAGCGTGACGTAATAAGTCTTTCGTCGAGCTATCCTTAGAATGTGACCGTACCTTGTCATCTTTTCTCCATCTACAGACAAAACCTCCGCTTCGTATTGATATTGACAGATGTTTGTTTATATCATTTCATGATCTATGTTTGTTAAATGAGATACCGCGACAATCGTGACATCAGGGGAGGTTATGTATGCATGACACTAGTGACAGGCTGTTAAAGACGAGTGTTGCCAAATGACGAGTAAAATTGTGAAAAGTAACTATGAAACATTCTCAGAGTAAGCTGCTAATTACATAACAATGCAAAAAATGGAATAGCTGTGCAATATAACATTTAGTCTTCAAAAAGAGGGAAACTAAATAAACATAAAATAAAGTTTACATCCTTTATAGAAAAACTATGCAAAATATTAGCAACGTGACAACCTTGAATCTACGCTCAATTCAAATTAAAATAGTCACATCCTATCTATATCCGGCATAAAAATCACTTTTGATTAGTTGATTTCTTAGGCGGGAGGTTTAAGAGATTTAAATGAGCTCTTTTCAAAGGGATGATTCTCAAAGTCTATCTTTACTCCACGTGGGCAGAAAAGAATTAGGCAAACACTGCCATCATTACAAATTAGATACAGGCAATCCATTTCAGCCATTAAACAGGCAATATTAGCAAGTGGGAAAATACCCCATTACGGTTACTCTTTGAAAGTCGGTATGTCGTCAGTTCCAATGAATTCAAGAATAAAAAAGGACGTAATGAGATCAATGAAAATATCTGATGGAATTACAAGTATGATAAAACATATTGAGGAAACCGAGTAATACGCTAGGAGCAAATGAAAATTGAAAAAACTGCTTCGCACAATAATTAACAATAAAGAAAATAATTATTTTGTTTTAAATTACCTGTGCGGCAACCATGGTAATAGCTTCACATTGCGTAGGGTTCACTTTACCAGGCATTATAGAGCTACCAGGTTCGTTTTCAGGAAGGGACAATTCTCCAAGACCACATCGAGGCCCAGATCCCAGGAACCTTGAAAAAATATATTGTGAAAAATGTAATATGTACAAATATGCTGCCAGTGGCAGGACTCAACAATCAGCTGTCATTCTTAAGGTCTGGCCTCGGCTCCACAACCAGCTGTCATTCTCAAGGTCTGGGGATGCTTTGTGCCGATCCTTTTGCGCATCGCCATTTTGGGTTCGATTTGTTCTGATCTCAACAGCGGCGGAACCACAGCATAGTAAACAACCAGCACAATAACTCAAGATGGCGGAAATTACACGCGCATTCCCACTTTTGGAGGGTTTTTTATAGGGATGCTAACGATACTTCTGCACTAATATCGAGTATTTTTGGCATCGATACGTTTTTGAGGCATTCTAAGCTGGTATCGATACTTTTGTATCGGTATCGAAAATAATTATATAATTATTGAGGGGTGTAATGAGTTGCACAAAATGCTCTGTACGAACCAAACGCGCCTATTTGGCTAGAAAATATCGAGTTGGTACCACATCGAGTTGGTACCGGTATCGATATTTTCATTTTCGCATCTCCACAGCCGTAAAATCATCCATAAACCCTCCCAAGGTCAAATTTTGTGGGAACCATTTTTATATAGGAAATCCTCAGAGATATTATGCTGGTTGTTTATTATGCTGTGGCGGCACGGCAGGGTCATGGCTATCTAGGTTTCATGTTTAACGAGGCGTACTGACAGAGCTGTCATTTAAGACGTTTTGCGTTTTGCTACGGATTTGTCAATAGTTTGTCGTAATTTTTAGAAATGTTTCGTTTGCTGTTTAATCATAGTATTTTGTGTTTGAATAAGTATACTGTGATGGGTCAGAAAAAAAAATGAGTAGTAGAAACAGTGGTAAAGTGCGGGTGGCGTTGAAGTCAGTCGCTCCTGGACGGCGGTTGAAGGGAGCGGCGGATCACAGATGTCCATTTTGAATGAATAAGGACCAGAGGCTATCCAGCACGGAATGTGACTGGTGCATAGGCCACACGATGGGCCCTTTTGCGCCTCTATCCGCGCTAGTTCCTAAGACCTGCCCTTTTGGCAAAGGCAAGTACATTCTTAGGTCCTATCTGTTTTATATCTATTGGTTCCAAAGTTCTTGAGCCCAGCATAGTCTGCCTGTGATAACCCAGGATTTCACAGCGACGCAAGATGTGTGCCGAGGATTCTTCCTCTTCACCACACCACGTGCACGTTGGGTCGTTGACCACCCTCATCACGAACAAGTGACGCCTGAAGATGTTGTGACCCGTTAGTAGGCCTACTAGCAATCTCAAGTTACTCCTATATAGAGAGAGACAAAATCGTCCTATTCTCTCTGCAGGCCCTGCTAATAGTTCCCGAGCTTGATGGAGATGACCAGAGATGTTGTTCCATCTCAGAGAGTGTTGATTCTGGATCCACTCTCCAGTTGTTTTCCTAATCAAGTTTGCAGATAGTCCTAAGGCTGGTTCCGGGCGCACAAAACTGTTGCCGGATCCCATCCTGGCCAGATGATCCGCCATTTCGTTACCCTTTACCCCAGCGTGCCCAGGTACCCACATCAGTGATACCTTGTGTTTAGCTGAGATGTCGTCAAGAGCCCTCCTACACTCCAGGACCAGTCCTGACGTTATTTTCCAAGCACTCAGTGCTTTGATGGCTGCCTGACTGTCAGAGCAGATAGTAATCCGCCCCCTAGACCCGTCAATTTCCCGAATACGATTTACACAAGCAAGTATCGCATAGACCTCAGCCTGGAATACTGTGGTGTGCTCCCCAAGAGGGAATGAAAGTTGTATGGGGTCCGTAGACTCCCGAGCCCGAGCCCTCTCTAGCGAGTGAACCGTCTGTGTACCAGACCTGTCCTCCTCCTTCGATGAGCTGTCTTTCCCTAGACTCCCACTCTTCCCTTGACGGAAACACCACCGTAAATTTGCGATTGAAGTGATGCGTAGGAGAAACTATATCGCTCCTCGCCAACAAAATAGGACTATCCTCATGCAACTCTGCTAGAATCGTCGAATGTCCTTTGCCTGGATTCATAAAAGTCCAGCTAACCTGACTCCAGAGAAGGAACCCAGTTTTTCTAGCTTCCCCTTGAATTAACAGATCCAAAGGATGAAGATTCAATAGTGTTTCAATGGCACTCAAAGGTGTTGTGCGCACTGCACTGGTTATACTAAGACATGCCAAACGTTGAACCTTATTAAGTTTGGCTCTTATTGCCTCCGTCTTTATACAGGTCCACCACACTATGGAGCCATATATTAATGACGGTCTGACTATTGTAGTATAGAGCCAGTGCACCACCTTTGGGCTCAGGCCCCAACTACTACCGACAACTCTTCTGCAGGCCCACAATGAGTTTCGAGCCTTGCTTACCTTATAATCCACGTGCTGCCTCCAAGTCAGCCTGTGATCCAGTATGACTCCTACATATTTTACTGACTGAGACAATTCAAGTGTCGTTCTGAAAAGGGTAGGCCTCACGAGGCCTGTCGATTTTAGTTTATAGGCTATAGGAATAAGCTTTTTGTATGCGATTCCCGTAATATACACCGATTGTGAGAGTCACAGGGAAGAGATTTATATGGCGTGGATACGAGACTGTACCAAAGTTTTAGACGGAGCACTTTGAGCCAATAATTTTTACAAACAGTACATGCAAATGATTGAAATTCAACGCTATTCCAAGAACATTCAGTGCCTGTTCTAGAGGAAATTCCATCGACAGAGACAAAGGTTAGAGAAAGTGTCACTATTGTTCCAGGAACAGGGTGACCGACGGGAACCGGACGTTTTTCAAATGGTTAGTATAAAGTCGCTAGCGGTGGTAGGGAGGGGATTCAGGAATCAGTCGCCTTGCTGTATAATGCCATTTTAGTACCTATGGAGCAGTAGACCGTAGAGCACCGTATGTTCGGTTATGACGCGTATGTCAAAAATGCCGAGTCGGTCATGGCCGCGCAGCGACTGTTCCGCGTTCATTTTTATCTTGGACGCCACGATATTATTCCAAGCCGCAATACCATTCTCAGATGGGTCAACAGTATGAGAACAATAGGAATGATTGTGAAAAAAAGCCACCTGGAGAACAGTATCGCAAATTTTGTTTGTTTATCTCTCCACTTGAATGAAAATGAGCTTCATCACTCATGACGATTACTGTACTTTCATGGTCTCCAAGCAGAATTTGAATTCGCATGGCGAAGTTCTCGTTGCTCATAATCTGTTGGCTTAAGCTGCTGAACAATACACATCTTGTAAGGACGAAACGCTAAATCTTTTTTTAATATTATGCGCACTGATTCACGACTTAAGTTTAATTCACGCGCGTGTCTTCGTGCAGACCGCTGAGGGCTCCGAGAGTTTGCTGGCGTCCTCGCAGTCTTCGTGGGACCAGGTGGCTTTTTTTCACAATCATTCCTGTTGTTCTCAAACTGTTAACCCATCTGAGAATGGTATTGCGGCTTGGAATAATATCGTGGCATCCAAGATTAAAATGAACGCGGAATAGTCGCTGCGCGGCCGTGACCGACTCAGCATTTTTAACATACGCGTTATAAGCGAACATACGGTGCCCTACGGTCCACTGCTCCATAGCTACTAAAATGGCATTATACAGCAAGGCGACTGATACCTAAATCCCATCCCTACCACCGCTAGCGGCGTTATACTGACCATTTGAAAAACGTCCGGTTCCCGTCGGTCACCCTGTACATATTATTTATTCTGTTCGCCATGGAAATTGATATTATGGTCCCAGCTACACTATAATCAGATTTCTTTCACCTCACTATATTTCTTAATTCCGCCCTGTTGTACTGATAACATTTTCTTTCCACTCCGCCTCTGTCATTCGGAATGAAACTTACCCAAAATGGCGTCGCTGACGTCCGATTTGCAACGTGTCATCACAAAGGAACCGACACTGAGTAAGACAGGCTGATTGTTGAGCCGTGCCAGTGGTATCAAACGGTTTGGTGCAAATTAAAAATACTGTTCAAGGTCACGCAATAAGAATGAACACCTCATGGTAGGTAGTTACCTGATATCATTAGCGATTTTCATGAGCGAACACGCGATGACGTTGAGTGCGCCTGACACCTCGATCATGGCGTCGTGACAGGCCAACGCTTCGAAGAAGTTGGGCGCCCTGACGAAGGGCAGCCCTGTGAGCTCGCTAATCTTCGCCGCGCACTTTTCCGCGAAGCCCTTCCTGGTGTTCAAACCGGTGCCCACGGCAGTGCCGCCCAGCGCGAGCATGTACAGTCGAGGTAGGGTGGCGTTCACCCTGTCGATGCCTAAGATAACACGTCATATTATTACTACGTTTAATTTGAATTCCTACCCGAACATGTCGGAAAAAGTCGCCAGTACCAATCTGGAGGTCGCGGGTTCGAATCCCGTCGTCTGTCGATCTTTTCCGACATTTTCTGGTAGAAATTTAAATTGAGTAATGTAAATGTGGATGAAAGCATGAACACAAACCATTACTAGGTTTGTTTCGAAGGTTCAATCAGGTTCGAAATAGGAATTCCTACATGAAACCTCGCTGAACACTACTTTTGTTTTCGTGTAGTTTTGTCAAACGAGACTTAGGGCCGGTTTCGCCGGTCCTTGATAAGTGTCAGATAGCTTATCTGCCAGATAGGCCCATATAATTTATATGGCGTTATCTGAGAGATAGATAGGCTATCTGACACTCACCAGAAACCGGTGAAACCGGCCCTTAAACTCAAAACAACGGCCCGATTTGTAATTAGCACACTCAAATTATTGAGAATACGATGTTTTGTCCTGAAGAAGGTCGATTTTTTGGATGAACATGAAAATCCGGGAATTGAAAGATTTTTGACTTTCGTCAAACGAGACAAACTCCAAACATCGACCAGATTTGTAATTAGCGCCCTCAATTTATTCAGAATACGATGTTTTGTCCTGAAAGAAGGTCTAATAAAGATTTTAGATCTTTTGAATCCGGGGATTGGAAAATTTTTGACTTTCGTCAAACGAGACCACCAAACAATGACCAGATTTGTAATTAGCGCCCTCAAGTTATTCAGAATACGACGTTTTGTTTTGATTGGAAGGTCTAATATAATAAAGATTTTCGATTTTTAGGGTGAACGTGAAAAACCAGGATTGAAAAATCTTTTGTCTTTCGTCAAACGAGACTGAAACTCAAAACAATTACCACATTTGTATTTAGCGCCCTCAAATTATTCAGAATACGATGTTTTGTTCTGATAGAAGGTCTAATAAATATTTTCGATTTTTTTGATGAACATGAAAATCTGTGGATTGGAAGATTAATGACTTTCGTCAAATGAGACTCAAACTCAAAACAACGGCCAGATTTGTAATTAGCGCTCTCAAATTATTCAGAATACAATGTTTTGTCCTCATAGAAGGTCTAATAAAGATTTTCGATTTTTTTGATGAACCTGAAAATCCGGGGTTTGGAAAATGTTTGACTCTCGTCAAACGATACTTAAACTCAGAACAACGGCCATATTTGTAATTAGCGCTCTCAAATTATTCAGAATACAATGTTTTGTCCTCATAGAAGGTCTAATAAAGATTTTCGATTTTTTGGATGAACTTGAAAATCCGGGGTTTGGAAAATGTTTGACTTTCGTCAAACGATACTTAAACTCAGAACAACGGCCAGATTTGTAATTATGGCTCTCAAATTATTCAGAATACAATGTTTTGTCCTCATAGAAGGTCTAATAAAGATTTTCGATTTTTTTGATGAACCTGAAAATCCGGGGTTTGGAAAACGTTTGACTCTCGTCAAACGATACTTAAACTCAGAACAACGGCCAGATTTGTAATTAGCGCTCTCAAATTATTCAGAATACAATGTTTTGTCCTCATAGAAGGTCTAATAAAGATTTCCGATTTTTTTGATGAACCTGAAAATCCGGGGTTTGGAAAATGTTTGACTTTCGTCAAACGATACTTAAACTCAGAACAACGGCCAGATTTGTAATTAGCGCTCTCAAATTATTCAGAATACAATGTTTTGTCCTCATAGAAGGTCTAATAAAGAGTTTCGATTTTTTGGATGAACTTGAAAATCCGGGGTTTGGAAAATTTTCGACTTTCGTCAAACGATACTTAAACTCAGAACAACGGCCAGATTTGTAATTAGGGCTCTCAAATTATTCAGAATACAATGTTTTGTCCTCATAGAAGGTCTAATAAAGATTTTCGATTTTTTTGATGAACCTGAAAATCCGGGGTTTGGAAAATGTTTGACTTTCGTCAAACGATACTTAAACTCAGAACAACGGCCAGATTTGTAATTAGCGCTCTCAAATTATTCAGAATACAATGTTTTGTCCTCATAGAAGGTCTAATAAAGATTTTCGATTTTTTGGATGAACTTGAAAATCCGAGGTTTGGAAAATTTTCGACTTTCGTCAAACGATACTTAAACTCAGAACAACGGCCAGATTTGTAATTAGCGCTCTCAAATTATTCAGAATACAATGTTTTGTCCTCATAGAAGGTCTAATAAAGATTTTCGATTTTTTTGATGAACCTGAAAATCCGGGGTTTGGAAAATGTTTGACTTTCGTCAAACGATACTTAAACTCAGAACAACGGCCAGATTTGTAATTAGCGCTCTCAAATTATTCAGAATACAATGTTTTGTCCTCATAGAAGGTCTAATAAAGAGTTTCGATTTTTTGGATGAACTTGAAAATCCGGGGTTTGGAAAATTTTCGACTTTCGTCAAACGATACTTAAACTCAGAACAACGGCCAGATTTGTAATTAGCGCTCTCAAATTATTCAGAATACAATGTTTTGTCCTCATAGAAGGTCTAATAAAGAGTTTCGATTTTTTGGATGAACTTGAAAATCCGGGGTTTGGAAAATTTTCGACTTTCGTCAAACGATACTTAAACTCAGAACAACGACCAGATTTGTAATTAGGGCTCTCAAATTATTCAGAATACAATGTTTTGTCCTCATAGAAGGTCTAATAAAGATTTTCGATTTTTTTGATGAACCTGAAAATCCGGGGTTTGGAAAATGTTTGACTTTCGTCAAACGATACTTAAACTCAGAACAACGGCCAGATTTGTAATTAGCGCTCTCAAATTATTCAGAATACAATGTTTTGTCCTCATAGGTCTAATAAAGAGTTTCGATTTTTTCGATGAACTTGAAAATCCGGGGTTTGGAAAACTTTTGTCTTTTTACAAACGCGAGTTAAACTCAAAACGACGGCCAGATTTGTAATTAGCGCACTCAAATTATTCAGAATACGATGTATTGTACTGATAGAAGGTCTAATAAAAATGTTCAATTTTTTGGATAAACTTTTGAAGATCATGTATTGGAAAATTTTTGACTCGTCAAACGACACTGAAACTCAAAACAACGGCCAGCTTTATCATTAGCACCCTCTAATTTTTCATAATACTACAATCTCTTGTCGAGATAGAAGATCTAATAAAGATTTTCGATTTTTTTGATGAACCCGAAGATCAGGGGTTGGAGAATTGAAACTGAAATTCTGGAAGCTCAGCAGTAGCGTAGATTCAGTTCCGTTAAAATAATAATAATAAAATCGTCCTTATTTCATGGGGTGGATATACATATGGTCGAAGGTGGAATTCAACAATAAGCATACTAAAGCAGTCTCAACTAAATTAATTTTAACCCCCTCAAAAATTAGAAGAAAAAAAAACGCTCACCGAACTTCATCTGCTGCACGTAACCGCTGAACTCCTGTCCCAAGGTCAACGGCACCGCGTCCTGCGTATGCGTGCGGCCGATCTTGATGATCTTCTCGAACTCCTTGGACTTCTTCTCCAAGGACTCGGTGAGCTGCTTCAGGCCGGGCATCAGCGTGTGCTCGATCTCCATGCCTACCGCGATATGCATCGCTGCCGGAAAGGTGTCGTTGCTGCTCTGCGACTTGTTCACGTGATCGTTCGGGTGGACGGGATCCTTTAGAAAAACCCATGGTTACACTGATTGCGTTCAGGAAACCTGAACGCTCTTGATCGCTCTGGAGCGCTCAGGTAGCAGAGCCACTAAACGCCCCGCTACTTATTGAGCGGACGCCATTTTAAGTAGCAGAATAATTTTACGCTCGATTTGGGTAGCGACAATTCAATAGGGGAACATAACTAGTAATGGGAACCATCGAATAAAAACTATCGAATCATATCGATGGTTACTATTCATTCGAATTATTCGATGGTTCTGGAGTATTCATTCGTTAAACAACCGAATTAATGATCATTCGGTGCCTTTACAATCGGTGATGAAGTCTGCGCGTTAGAGAAAAGTAGGCATTAGCTATCGAACGAACGAAAGGTGTGCGCTGGATTGCATACCCATCATGTATGCATTCACATCAGGTACCTAAATACAATTCATGTATCTGGTAAGTTTCGGGAGATAAACAATAGTATCCGTTTGTGCTGTCAAATAATACATGATAGGAATATGTAATCACAGTTGAGACCTTATTTTTATTGATGTTTTTCAAAAATATAGATTTTCAAAGTCCTTAATTATCTCTCTCTTCTTCCATAAATACACCCCAGCAGGGGTATAGCAATACGATGCTTTTCGATAATATTCAATAAAGTAGTGACATGACGTCTGGCATTCATCATTCATTCGCCCTCACAGCAGACAGCGCAAGTTGGTTGGTTCAGCTGGTAGTCTAGCGAATGATTTTATTTGAATGAATTCATTCGATAGTTGTAATCATTGATTCAGTAGTTATTCGATGGCCTATTTCATTCGATAGTTCCCATCACTAAACATAACCTAAACCCATCTGCTTTCTAACTTGTCAAACGGCGGGAGGCGTCACCGATTTTATAGAAAAATGGAAATCCAAGCCTTTACCACGTCTCAACAAACAATCAGCGTCTTACTCAAGGTCTGGGGATGCTTTGCGCCGATCCCTTTGCGCATCAATATTTTGGGTTAGAGAGAGATAGATTTCAACAGCGCACTAAGGGTTATTTGGTTGATCTAGGCGGACATAATTCAATTCCACAAATCTTAATCCAGAGATGAGCAAATGACGTTTTGCAAAAGTTAGATAAATTATGTATACGGAATACGCATAACGCCTCTCCCCCTCCACAGCATTTGCGATTTCTGCAAGTCTAAACCTGATCACTATTAGATTGTACATACATTTCTCTGTGCAGCAACAGCTCCAGAATTACGTATTTTCAAGTATTGTAGCTCATCGGGATTATATTATTTATTACTTTATTATGGAGTCGTGTCAGACAGGTATGTATTAATGTATACACTATAACTAATTTGCAGCTTTATACCTATTATTTAGGTATAATAAGTGAGGTTAGGTTATATTTACGCGATAATTTCGTAAACTCGAACCATTAGTTGTACTTCAGGGTGAATCCGGATGCCCATTTCTTGAAGGATATGTAGCTAAGGGTTTCTTGTACCAGGATAGATAAAAAACGATTCCACTTCCAACTGTTTTCAGAAATTACGATTAAATCAATCCAACAAGTACGACAAAATATTTTTTGGGCATTTTTTGAATTTAATTACTTATATGTATATGTTGTTACCAGCAGAACCCAACAAGAAGGTCCTGGATAATGAATCTTCAGACAATGATTTAACTACGAAGATGTCTTCAGATGAGGAGCAGTCTTCCTAGATATTTTTAAGGCACATTTGAATATGTATACAATGACAGGTGTATCATCTAATTTCGGAATAAACCGTGAATAAAATCAAGTCATATCATTTGGGTCTTAAGAATGTTTTGATTAGTTTAAATGTCACAACCTGAAACTATGACACATTATAAATATAAATAATAGGACAAATAATTTTGTCCGGCTAGATCGACTAAATAGCCCTTTGTGCAGCGGTGGCATGGCAGGGTCATGGCTATCCACATAGAATATGAGTATGGAGACAAATAATATAGATCACAGCGCAAATCTAGTACTTTATGTTATCTTCAATGTTTACCTTCCTTTTACACCGCATAGGTTGAGTATTATTTCTTAATTCTGCCCTGTTGTACTTTTTTTTCTACTCCACCCATGTCGAATGAAACTATCCCAAAATGGCGTCACTGACGTCAGGTATTTGCAACACGTCATCACCACCGACCGTAAGACAGCTGATTGTTTACGAGTAAGACAGAAGGAATTCTGCCGGTGCGCCATCTAGTACCCGAAGGTGACGGCAACCAAAGAGAGAAACGCCACTAGAAGCAGTTTACCTCTCCTTGGTGGAACGACAAGGCTCGCTCGCTTTTTGCCACTAGAGGCGCGGATTTTGACGCACGCGGCGTGAAGCCGATATACGAGGGTTGCTCTATACCTCCGTCAATCCACCAGTACGCAGACAGCTGTTTCACGCTTATTAGCGATCATCAGTGCGCCATAGGTCGATTGACGAAAGTAGAGAGCATCAATTTTTCCATGTTTAATAAACATGTGAAAGATGTACGAGTAAGACAGAAGGAATTCTGCCGGTGCGCCATCTAGTACCCGAAGGTGACGGCAACCAAAGAGAGAAACGCCACTAGAAGCAGTTTACCTCTCCTTGGTGGAACGACAAGGCTCGCTCGCACCAAGGAGAGGTAAACTGCTTCTAGTGGCGTTTCTCTCTTTGGTTGCCGTCACCTTCGGGTACTAGATGGCGCACCGGCAGAATTCCTTCTGTCTTACTCGTACATCTTTCACATGTTTATTAAACATGGAAAAATTGATGCTCTCTACTTTCGTCAATCGACCTATGGCGCACTGATGATCGCTAATAAGCGTGAAACAGCTGTCTGCGTACTGGTGGATTGACGGAGGTATAGAGCAACCCTCGTATATCGGCTTCACGCCGCGTGCGTCAAAATCCGCGCCTCTAGTGGCAAAAAGCGAGCGAGCCTTGTCGTTCCACCAAGGAGAGGTAAACTGCTTCTAGTGGCGTTTCTCTCTTTGGTTGCCGTCACCTTCGGGTACTAGATGGCGCACCGGCAGAATTCCTTCTGTCTTACTCGTACATCTTTCACATGTTTATTAAACATGGAAAAATTGATGCTCTCTACTTTCGTCAATCGACCTATGGCGCACTGATGATCGCTAATAAGCGTGAAACAGCTGTCTGCGTACTGGTGGATTGACGGAGGTATAGAGCAACCCTCGTATAGCTGATTGTTTGTTGAGCCGTGCCTCTACTTTAGGCCTTTACGAAAACAGTAATCTGGATCCGGATCGTTCAGTTATCTGTCAAACAGTTGTCAAGTGGGATTTATGATTCGATATCGAACAACGAAAAACTTGGTTTAAAAATAAAAAAGATGGTTAAGAAAAAAGCTACTGAACTGTCTAGTCAATAGTCATTATTTTTTGGCAATGAGATATTCAGTAAAGATATTACTAAGACCGTCCTGACTTGCATGATTGCCAATTCAGACCACTCCTAAAAAATTAAATCTGAGATGCACTTCTTTGTCGGCTGATACCTATCAAATAGACGTCATCGGTCAAGACAGTCTAAAGTATCAGGTAACAGAGTATAGACCGACCATCTAGTTATACCTACCTTGGAGCCCATTTTGCCTCCAAGAATCTCGATGGCTCTGTTGCTGATAACCTCGTTGGTGTTCATGTTGGTCTGAGTACCAGATCCAGTCTGCCAGATGACTAATGGAAAATGATCACAGTACAATTTTCCGGATATGACGTCATCAGCAGCTTTCGAGATGGCGTCGGCGATCTTTGGGTCCAAACCATACTCCTTGTTGACTAGCGCAGCAGCTTTCTTCAGTATGCCCATTGCTGTTATCACAGGGTACTATAGAGAAAAATTCATTACTTCTACATACTACTCTAGATATTTAGAGGAATTTGTGTTTTTTATATAATCTTATCTCACAAATAAATCTGAGAATAATTTTTGAAACTCCACATAACTTATTTATTTAACGGTAAAGAATACCACATGCTTCATGGTCAAAATTTCCAATGTAGACTGTTCGCCCAGGTACACAAGATAGCTGGATGCACAGTGAATGATTTTTAAAAACAATGCAGGCTACGATTTACTTTAGGATACAGCCGCTAGGTGGCGCCCCTATATGTCAATCGAAAGGGCTCGAGGTGGGGAGCAATAATGTCCATGCGCACAACACCTGGAAACAAAGGACAAAAAAGTTATGGAGGAAACTAATCCCCATGTTAAGTCTATGGGAATTTTTCTTTCTTGTTAAAAGTGAATGAAATCTTCCACGTAGATTAGGTTAGGCTAGTCTAGGCTAAGTTACGTTATGTTAGGTTAGGCTGACTAGTCAGCTTTATGGCTGACTGACTTTGTTCTTGCTTTTTTCTTACTTAATAAATAAAATAAACATGTTCCTTTTGATTCCAATGACTTTTAATGAGAAATTTTTTTTTCGAAAAATGCCCATATACTTAACATGGGAAATTGTTTCCTCCATAACTTTTTTGTCTTTCGTTTCCGGGTGTTGTGCCCATTGACATTATTGCTCCCCACCTCGAGCCCTTTCGATTGACATATAGGGGCGCCACCTAGCAGCTGTACCCTAAATTTTTTCGAAAAATTTCCATAGAGTTAACATGGGAAATTGTTTCCTCCATAACTTTTTTGTCTTTCGTTTCCGGGTGTTGTGCCCAGGGAAATTATTGCTTCCCACCTCGAGCCCTTTCGCTTGACATATAGGGGCGCCACCTAGCAGCTGTACCCTAAACTTTTTCGAAAAATTCCCATAGAGTTAACATGGGAAATTGTTTCCTCCATAACTTTTTCTTTCGTTTCCGGGTGTGGTGCTCAGGGACATTATTGCTCCCCACCTCAAGCCCTTTCGCTTGACATATAGGGGCGCCACCTAGCGGCTGTACCCTAAAGTAAATCGTTACCGCAATGCATCTAGGCGACCAACATTGAAAATAAATATTGAAATGACTTCAAGTACAAATACTATATGTCTGTATTTTACATGACAGATTTTAGAAATCTTAAATTTTAAAAACAACAAGCTATTTTCTAACATTTTAGGAGAGTCAAGTAACCATAGCTACTACAAATAATAATTATGAAAAATCAAAAAGTTCAGTGGTATCAAAAGAATCAGATAGTCTGTAAAAAAGGTTAACACTGTCTTATACAATACAATGAGCAAATGTATATTAACCACACTTTCTATGTTGCCAATAGAAAGTGGCATTATTATTAAAAAACAATGTGATTTGAATGGCAAAGTAATTGAAAAGATTACTAATACTAAACGAAACCTAAAGATTTTATATACCAAAAGTTAGTTAACCTTTTTATATTAGATATTTACATATATTTGTTTTTCTGGCCATAGACATGTTATTGTGTGTGAAATTTCCACTATACCCTAAATAATTCATTATCTAAGACTAGTGTGTTAGGGTCTTTATTTTAAAATACTCAATAGAAATCTGTCATCACTTCAATAAGATCACAAGATGTCCAAGACTTTTATTAAAAAAATATTACATGCATAAATTGATACCCTTTCAAACATATGAATCAGAATGATGAACAAATTATTACCTAATAATATAAAAAAGTTTCCCAATCACTAGCCAGGGGAGATAAATCGTCATGGTTACATCATTACTTATCAAGATAATGTATTGTTAGTTAGTGGAATAATTTTAATTTGTTAACTAAATGCTACAAATTCTTGTGGTTCACTATGAACCATCTAAAATGCTTTTTTACTAGTTATATATCAATTATTGATACTTCAAAATTGTCCATCTAAAACAAGAGTTGATGGTAGAAAACATTTGACTTGAATGTTAATCAAACAATAAGACTTTCTATATTGACCTTACGATTTAGATCTAGGACAAGGTAACATTTTGACATCATTAATCAACTGAAATCAAAAAATGGAATGAATATTCTGTTTATTTGTTTTTATTGCCAACCAATCACTTTTTGCTTTGTTAATAGTGTAATAAATCTTGTTCCTGTATAATTAAAGTCCAAATTTTGTGTAAAGCTATTCATACATATTTTCTATAATAGATAATTTTTTTTATGAACAGATAAATGATGGTATATATCTATATCTTACCGGCATTCTTTCATATTCTCCTCCAATGGGGAAATTCATAACTGATCTAACTGTCTGTGCTCCATAGTATTTGTCAACTGGTACTTTGAGCTCACCAAAGGTGTCTTTTTCAATGCGGTACTCAGCCTGTAATATGTGAAAATTACTGTTGAACCTTGGATACACTTCACACAAAAAGCATATAAAATATGATGAAATGTTTTGACTTGGTAACCAGTACTAGGATAAAACTGTCTTCTAATTGACCATTCAAAATATTGCTATACCTTATCCACTGAACAGAGTAAAAAATTATTTCAACCCATATTTTGGGGCTTTACTCGGATAAATCGAACTTAATTTTTCTGTTTATAATAACATCACTGCTCTCAGTATGCAGTTTTGTAGATGGTGTGCATATAACCCTTGACCATACAGTAAAAATTTACGTATATTGTGCATGGTTACTCTGTTTGTTCGGTGGATAAGGTATAGTAACCTAACTATGGGAAAAATAAAAAGTATGGGTTAATAGGATATTTCAGTCCAACATTTCTTAAATTTGTATAATGTATTCCAAAGAGTCAAATTTAATAATTTACAACACTTCTCAATTTACTGTACTACACAATTCAGCAATTTTGAAATATTCTGCCCCCCAGTACCCTAATAACCCTATAAGTATTTTTGCTTTCTGTCATAACTACTGAAATTAGTAGTATAATTTTGTCGCATTTGTAATTTGGCATTGAATTGTTATTATTTCCGATAGCAGTGTTGCTATACACTGTTTAAGGATTCAAAAAAATACAATATGTAACTAAAAAGTGTTACATTAATGTTCCTGATGTAGATATACTAGAACATATAAAAATGATGTAGAACCACAAAATCACCATGAATTATTACTACTACATTTTGAGGTCTTTTTTTCACCCAGATCAACACTCATGACTTCCTTGAGGATTATTCAGATTGTGTCTACTTTTCTCAGACACTTTTCTATTATATAGTACTTATTTTAGTAACACTTTTGAAACCACAGCTAAACTTGGATCCGGATTCTACATACATCATCGCCGGCTGCATCTGTTGGTTTTCCTTGTGAGGCATCAGTGGGGTTTGCTGTACATGATATACATGTTCGACAACCTGGACAACTCATTTTTGAGGTGCAAATATGGAGTAGTATTGTAAATTTGTGATATAAAGAAAATTGAACTTTCAAAGTAGAGAAGCGATGACATAACAGGTTGAATTGTACGTACCATGGTAGCGACACGCGGAGAGAAGGTGGTACTGTAGATTTTGCAGATCGTCTTCAAGCTGGCAGTCGCTCGTCTGCTCACTAACCTTGAAAGAGCCATGGTTTATGGGAATTTTTCTCAGCTTTCCGACGTGAATTTGAATTTGACTATCACCTACGATCGCCGGTCCGGATCTGACTTGACAACTTTGACAGTAGCACACGTGACGTCACACGTGATGTTTTCTGTCAAAAATGAGGTTAGTTATCCTTAACGTGCTCGCCCACTTAGGCGAAGCGTCGCGAACGGAAGCGGCGCGAAGAAAATTGTGGATTTAACGCCAGAGAAGTTTACATTAGGTTATATGGCAGCCCGCCCACTGACGCGCAAATTCTCCTCGGACCAGCGAGGCGTCGTTTCTCTTGACGCTTCGCTTCGCCTGAATGGGCGGTACCAGGCGGCGCGCCGCGGCGAGAAGATCCAAATATTTCTTGATGCCTCTCGCATATTTTCAGTGTTTACTGTTTAGAAGTATTTGGTAGGAAGTGGTGCTAAATTGCAGTCTCTGGTCGTGATACAAAGACATCAATTACAACGGTAATTTAATTACCCAGGATTTTCTTTTGTTTTTTTCTTTTCTTCTTCCATAGTGGCAATTAAACTCAATACAAAGAGTTCCTCTTCTGATGAACGGCTCATCGTACATCGTACCTCACTAGACAGCGTACCTCGTTCAACTGCTTACAAACAAATAGAATTCGCGTCGCGCCGTAAATGACGCGACGCTTCGCGCCGCTTCGCCCCAGTGGGCGGACATCGGTTAAATGACGCTTCGCCTCGCGCCGCTTCCGTTCGCGACGCTTCGCCTAAGTGGGCGAGCACTGGGGCGAAGCGGCGCGAAGCGAACCGCGGCTTTTAGGGCGCGACGCGAATTTTATTTGTTTTTAAGCAGTTGAACGAGATACGTTGTCTAGTGAGGTACGATGAGCAGTTCGTCAGAAGAAGAACTCTTTGTATTGAGTTTAATTGCCACTATGGAAGACGAAGAAAAGAAACAAACACAAAATAAAATGCTGGGTAATTAAATTACCTTCGTAATGAATGTCTTTGTATCACGACCAGAGACTGCAATTTAGCACCACATCCTACATAATACTGCTAAACACTGAAAATATGCGAGAGGCAAGAGAAACGACGCCTAGTTGGTCCGAAGGGCCTTCGCGCGTCAAACGACGCACCTCTTCGCTTCGCGCCGCCTGAGTGGGTGGGCTGCCATATAACCTAATGTAAACTTCTCTGGCGTCAAATCCATAATTTTCTTCGCGCCACTTCCGTTCGCGACGCTTCGTCTAAGTGGGCGGGAACGTAAAGACGCGACGCGCCGCTTCACGACGCTTCGCCTCGCGCCGCTTCTGTTCGCGACGCTTCGTCTAAGTAGGCGAGCACGTTTAAGCTAAATTCAGATGCACACGACATCCGACGATACGACGGTACGAAACTGTTGGTTGAAATATGTTGATTTGATATCATTTTGAATATTTCAACCTATAGGAACAGTTTCGTACCGTCGTATCGTCGGATGTCGTGTGCATCTGAATTAAGCTTTAGGCTGAGCCTTAGATAAGGCTGAGCCAAGGACCTGAGCGCACAATTTCTGCTATCGCCTGCATATCGGATCCGATTGATTGAATCGATATCGTAAGGGCTGTTCCAAATTACGGTTCTATGCCCCGCCCATTTTACAGTTCTAAAAACGGTGATTGTTTGGTTCACCAGCGTACCAACCAATCATCGATTCTAGAATCACAAAAAGGGCGGGGCATGATGAAAACAGTTCTGGGACGGTGATAGAACCGTAATTTGGACCAACCCTATTATATACGAGGGGACCTATAGCTAGGCCTTTACGGAAACAGTGTTCATCCGGATCGATCAGTTATCTGACAAACAGCTGTCAAGTTGGTTTCAAAATAAAAACAGATGGTTAAGAAGAAAGCTACTGAACTGTATAACCCAATCGGGATCACTTACCGTACAAGAGAGAACTGGGGTTAACCCGATCATAGTTTCCATAAAGACCTTATATGTTCAAACGGTTGAATCAACAAGGAATTTTTCAAATGTTTGGTAATACCGTAATTTAAGAATCGCAAGATTAGATAAATTTTTGAAATTCCAACTTTAGAATTTTCCGAATTATTTGAAAATCCGATTTAGGGGTCCAGAAGGTGTCACTGGTTGACCTTTCGGGGGGGGAGTCCAGATTAGAGTTGCCACCCTAAATTTGCGGGGGGGGGGTTGGGTGCAAATGTGTGGATTCCATTTTTTAGACGGCATTTTATAAGGTTTCGGGTTACGGTTACGTGCCTGGGTTGCCCTGTGATATTATAGAATTATGATATTTTCGAATTATTCAGTTTCCTAAATTTCAATTTCCTAATACTTGTATTTTCCAATATTCGGATTTTCAAAGGTTCGTACTTTCGATGTGTCGGATATTCGTGTACTCAAATTTTTTAATCCGACCTCAGAGTAACAACTGAACCGACATTTTTGAATCCGATAGTAGGAGGTACTGTCGGAAGAGGTGTGGTGTGGGACTATCTTAAGATTTCTTTTTGTGGCTATTTTGAATTTTGACACAGGACAGAGGGCGCCATGCTCTGACATATGGAAACATAATTCTTCTGCGAATTACTGATATTACATGAGAATTGTTACTGAAAATTCATTGTTGGAGTGGTTTATCGAGTACGATTATGTTAATTATAATATATTACCAATAAAATCTGCAAAAAAGATGTTTAGTGTATTTCATATTTTTGTATTGGCAGAACCGCATCGGTGAATTGACGTCTGACGTATAAAACTTAACGCAAGCGCAAATAAGTCCTTTTTTATTCCTTGTTTAGAAAGATGGCAGACGACCGTCTCTATGAAATTCTAGGAGTAAGCAGAAATGCGTCTGATAATGAAATTAAAAAGGTGAGCTAAACATTCATTAATCTGTAGAGCATATATAAATGGACAATATATCACGGCAGCTTCCTGCACTAGCGAGCAAAGGTCATCCAACAAATTAAAGGTCAGTGACAAGAGGCAAGACTAATCGTTTTTTCCTCCTCGTTTCCCCAGCAATATAGGAAGCTAGCGAAGGAATTCCATCCCGACAAAAATCCTGAGGCTGGCGACAAGTTCAAGGAAATCAGTTATGCCTATGAAGTGTTGTCAGACTCGAAACAGAGAGCCACCTACGACAAGTTCGGGCTCAAAGGTCTGCAAGAGGGGGCCCACGATGGATTTTCAGGTCAGAATACATTGCTGAAATCGTATTTTTCGTTCGTTAAGATTAACTAAGATAGCTTCTCCACCATCTCTTCTAATTGGAAACAATGGTGATGAAGCATTTTTCATAGTACCTAATAACCTTGTGTATTGTGTTGAAGGCTTTCTAAATTGCTTTTATTTGCATAGTGATCTGATATTGGATTTTATAAAATTATATGAATCCTACAATTTGTTGATAGAGGTGGTTAATAATATTGAAACTCGCTTAGTACTTTTCATAGTACCTAATAACCTTGTGTATTGTGTTGAAGGCTTTCTAAATTGCTTTTATTTGCATAGTGATCTGATATTGGATTTTATAAAATTATATGAATCCTACAATTTGTTGATAGAGGTGGTTAATAATATTGAAACTCGCTTAGTACGTACATTTTGATAACAAAAACTTTAATCAGGTTCATAATCTGTATTGTCAAAACCTAAAGTTGGAATTTAGAAGTTACTGATTATACTTACTATTATCTTGGAAACATGCTTTTTAGTCTCTCTATAGTATAAGCTAGTAGGTTTTAGTATCAACACGTTTGCTAAATATATTAGCAAATCAGAAAATCGCCTAATTTTTTTTAAGATTACACAGATTGTTTTACAGTAGCATTGCAAAACAAACATAATTTGTGCATGTAGTTTATAAGACAGGGTTGAAAGCAAAATACTTAAGAGGGCATCTTAAATATAGGTGAAATAATTTATATAAACATGTAACTTTAAGGGTCGGGAGGGATTTTATTGAATCCTGTATTTTAAAAATTAGAATTTTGTTAGAAGTGACATATAAGTAATGGGTCCCTTTCATCTGAAAGTAGCTCTATAGGATCACTTATAGCAAGTAGGTTCTGAAGCTCATTATAAGTTGATAGTTTATCATGTTTTTAGGTTTTTCAATTCCATTTGGTTCCATTCAATTCAATATTCATAATGACAATTCCAACTGAATTCCATAATGTAATTGATTAATTAAAATTAGCATCAGCTCAGGTAGCAGTCCATGATAGATCCAACTGTGAACTGCTGTTCACAAAAAATTGAGTGATTGCTGCAGTATATGGATTATTTGCTCCATTCTACAGTAGCGCTACAATCTCCAAGACTTATTTTAGTTTTTCCCTTATGCTACATTTCAGTTTGAATGGCCTGTTATCAGCTCATAATTATGTGGTGATAATTATGAATCAGATAAGCTAGGGTGAATCAGCCACAATTTTCAGACATACATCACTTAAGAGAGCAGTGAATTATATACTTATTTTCACATTTACATACCTTTAACAGTTTTTTACAGTTTTACAGTTTTTTAATAAAAAATAAAATGAGTTGGGATGTACTTTTTTACAAAAAAATAGTACTTTTTAATCAAACTGGCAAATTATTGATGATGTTAATGTTGAAAAAAAAATGTTTTTCAGAAATATCGAATTTTTCATATATTTCACCATTCTGGTTTTGAACAAAAGTGCTTTTATCAACAATTTACTAGTGTTCCTCTTAGTTTTGCCTCCCAAGCACATCATCAGTATGATATTCCACTGGTCCATATCACATAACCACACTATTTCAACCTCTGATGTTTCAGGTGACGACCTATTCTCCCAATTCTTTGGTGGTGGCTTCTTCAGTGGTTTTGGAGGTGGTGGAGGTAGTGGGATGCGTCGTCGTCAAAGGGGCGAGGACACCATCCACCCACTCAAGGTCACCTTGGAGAATATGTACAATGGTAAGACAGCCAAGCTGCAACTGAGTAAGAACGTCATTTGCGCTACATGCCAGGGCAAAGGTAGCAAATCAGGCCAGTGTGAGAAATGCAGTGGATGCAATGGATGTGGATTGAAGGTAATAATAACTTATTTTTAAACAGTAAGCACAACTATACTGCAAATGTGGTATCTTCTTCCATAACAAATGAAGATATTTTTAAAATAATCAATGAAACAGACAAACAGAAACGAAACTGAGTTAGTGAAACTAAATGTAAAATATGTAAAGATATTGCAGATGTTAAAATAATATTAAGGAATAAACTTCAAAATTTGGAACACAAATTAAAGAAATACAATGTTGTATTAAGGTTATTAATGATCAAAGTTCAGTGAAATACATATCATTTTATTCAGGTGACATATCGCCAAATAGCCCCTGGTATGGTACAGCAAACCCAGGCTAGATGTTCGGAGTGCCAAGGAAAAGGAGAGATCATTAAGGAGAAAGATCGTTGCCCCACTTGTAACGGTGTGAAAGTCAACAATGAGACAAAAATCCTGGAGGTGCATGTAGATAAAGGAATGAAAGAGAACCAGAAAATTTACTTCAGGTAGTACCTTCCTGTAAGAACTGTCATGTAAGATATGAATGACAGTAGTTGTTGAATAGTCGCAGATCAAATGAATCAATAAACTTTTTTTCAAGTTGCTTAATAAAATTATATTGTCACTTTAAGCTATTGTTTGAAATCTGTAGACAAGGTAGAGGTTTCAAAATGTCTGTTTTGGACTTGCAGTGTTTACAATTTTTCAAGGAAATTGTTTGCCAGTTCTCAGCCAAAGACAATTGAAGCTAGTAAATTATTTAAAACCTTATTACAAAAGTTGTATAGACAATATAAAGTCCAAAATAGACCATTTGAAATATGGTATCGTGTTCTGCAGTCAGAGACTAGATGTAGATAATAATTGTTTCACACTTCTATTACTATTACTAATAACAGTAGTAATAGTAATCATTTACTGGTGTTATTACACATATGTGTTTACACAGGTCAAAATGGACAAGAAATGGTAAAAATATAAATACATACAAACGAAGTAATACACATGACACACAGATACATATGACGATATGACAGAAATAAACAGGTATATAAAACAAACAAACTATATCATAATCACATAAATTATGAGTAAGGAACTCATCAGTCCTAAAATATGCCTTATTTGTCAAATATTTTTTTATGAAAACTACTCAAATGAAGTGACTTTTATCTTATTAGATAATTTATTGAAAAATCTAATGCCATGGTGATTTATGTCATTTCTGCTTCTAGCAAGGAGGTGATGGTCAGGACAGATGTTATTTCTGTGATGTGTTTCGTAATTATGGATATCATTATGTGTTGTATAGATGCTACAATTTTTCTTTATGTATAAAAGGCATCTTAAAATATATATACAGGGTAAAGTTAAAATATTAAGTTTAACAAATTCTTCTATGCCCCCAGACTAAAATCACATATGTCATTGTAGAGTGGAAATAGGCATGATAGCTTATTATTAAGAACTTCATGTGATACTTGGTCCTTTAGATTATGAATTAGGTAGATTATTTTTGATCAATTATCCACTACGTAGTCAGCATGTATTTCCCAAGTCATGCGCCGCTGCTGTCAATGTGAACTCCTAAGAATTGCACTGAGGTCCTAGAAAAGTACTCTTCACACTTAGTCAAATCATAATGTACACATCATGTACAAAAAGACCAGATTGTATGTAAAAAAAAAAAGAAAAATGTAGTTGATTACACTCACCACTATTTTTTGATATCCAGGGGAGAGGGAGACCAGCAGCCTGATGTAGAACCTGGTGATGTTGTAATCATCCTGCAACAGAAGCCACATGAGGTGTTTCAGCGTAATGGTGACGATCTCCACATGAAGCATACCATTTCCCTTACAGAGGCCTTGTGCGGTTTCACTTTTTTGGTGCGTCATTTAGATGGCAGGGATATTGTGGTCAAACATCCACCTGGTGAGGTCATCAAGCCTGGTGAGTTGTTATAAAATCTAATCTTAGTCAGAGCATCTTGACCTGTACATTTTTTAAACCATTTTTCTAAAGCCACTGTTGGTGTATTTCAGTAAAATTTGTTGGAGCTTCCAAAACTTGATAGTCCCAATCATTTGATTACTAGCACATATATGTCTTTTGCTATCACACCAACTGTGTGGCAACATTCAGATTGCTAAGTTGTATCATTTATAGATCACATCAGTAAAACTATTGTTGCAATTTTTGATTTTTGTCATACTACTCCATCTGATATATTGTTTGTCCACTTTAGGTGATGTGAAAGCAGTGATAGGTGAGGGCATGCCAATATATAAGAATCCGTTTGATAGGGGTAACTTGTACATTTCTTTCAACATTCAGTTCCCTGAAAATAATTTCACTTCTGAAGAAAACCTCAAATTGATTGAGACATTATTGCCTCTGCGTACTCCATTTGTGATGCCTCAAGGCGAGCAGGTTGAAGAGGTGGATTTGCAGGTATGTAGAGTTTTGAATAGCAAAGGCAATGAACTTTCAAATAAAATCTAGTAGGTACTTGCATCTTTATTACACTAAAATTTGTGTGGGTGTGATTTCCAAATTTATTTTCCTCACTTTTTACATTGTTACTACTTAAGTTACTAGGTAGTTAAAAAGTCAGTGTAATCTATTCGATTACATTTACTGCAGTGAGCAATAAATAGAAAATAATTTTTGTGTAGTATTGATTTTTCATCAAAAATCTTATCGACCACCTAATAAAAAAGGGGTGTTTCTAAAACTCTGTTATTGGAAACGTTTTTCATATGTAATCCAGTATCTATTTGTTTTAAGCAAGAACTGAACTTTAGCACCTTCCTATAATATCATACAATCTTAACTTACTACTTATCATAAATTGATATTGTTCCTAACCATGCCTGAAATTTGTTCCTGTAGGACTTTGATCCGAATGATAGGAGTTCTCACTCAGGAAGAGGTGAAGCGTACGCTAGTGATGACGAGGACCATTTCCATGGAGGTCCCGGTTTACAATGTGCAAATCAATAGGATGGGTATTTCATAGGGTAATACGATGGATACATTTAAACACAAACCGACACACAGACATACACTCATACGTGAGCTCTGCGCTTCTTTCTAAATAAGGATATATCCACATATATTTGTAAAATATTTTTTCCCTTATCGCTCCTGTAGAAAGATGAGTTTATCAAGCCTGTTCGCACCCAACACATATTTTCTTATGTATTTATGTTTAATCCTGTAGCTTGACGTATTTGTGACAAAGCATGTGTTAATTTTTTACCATGTCATGATGTATCAGGTAGGGAAAACGCTGGACTGATACTTATACTTATTGTTATTACACAAATATTAAGGTTTTACTATAAGCATTCAGACTTTGTTTGTAGTAGAAAATGCTAATATTGGATCTGCTGGCAGTCCAACTGAATGTGACTATATATATATTTAGAAATATTGATTAAAACATCTTACATTATTTGATAATAGATGTTACCTCATATTTGAATAAAGTTAGCTTGTTTATAACTACGAGCATTCACAGGCTTTAAAAAAACATGTGTTTTTTATTATTATTTTTTAAGTGGTCATTACAACACAGCAGGAGTCCAATAATTCAAGTAAGCAAGTATTTGTAGAAGTCCAGAGTCATTCATAATCTGTAACCATTAAATTAAACTCATATTTCTACATAATAAATAAAAAATTAAGATTGTTTACTGACGTGAAAATTGTGTTGTGATTTAACGTTATTTGGCGGAAATGTGACGGTTTTTTAGTTATATTCAAATCGTCAATAATAACATTAAAAAAGATTGTTAATATCTTTTTAGTTTTTATTCATACAGTTTCCTAAGTATTTTCTCCATCCAGTAATTTCATTTTTAAATAAATTATTGTTTCAAGTATTGCAATGTGTTTGTGTTGTTCACTTTTTGGGTTTGGCTTTCAATAATGCAATAATAGAAGCAATATCCCCTAAAGCAGTTTTTTAGTGTACCTGTAAGGGCTCAAATTGGAGAAATAAAAGGTGAAGTTTGAGGATTCTCTGATTAAATGAAGAAAAAAAAAACTCAAAAATTGATGAATGACATTTGAAGATATCTTAGAAATTTACTGCCTTTAGCCCTCCTTATGGAAGATTTACTAATATTTTCATTGTCTTCAGAATTTAAACTAAAGACATTGTTTTTTAAATTTAAATAAAATGATTGGATCTTAGATGGAAGGCCTAAGGATTGTATTGCAATTTTTTAGGACTAGAAAGGAACTTTGCCTATGCAGATAATCCTTTAAATAGTTATTAGATGAAGTAATGTAGGAAAAATAATCCAATTTTGTTGTATTGTATATAATTTATTACATATTCCAATAAAATCACATTAGCTGGCAGACCGGTTATCACGAATATTTTTAGACAAATCTAAAATCATTTTTTCTAGATCAAATAAATGTTCATCATGAACATTTGGAAATAATACTCTCATTGCTTTAGCCAGGTTGCAGACATAATCAACGTTTGGCCCACTTGGTCCAATAGACCTGAAGATTTGCTTGGCAATTTCATTTAACTCTGCTGGACCCGCATAGTTGAAATTATCATGATTTGCTAGGT
Source organism: Callosobruchus maculatus (assembly GCA_951848785.1). Taxonomy (NCBI): domain Eukaryota; kingdom Metazoa; phylum Arthropoda; class Insecta; order Coleoptera; family Chrysomelidae; genus Callosobruchus; species Callosobruchus maculatus. The sequence continues at coordinate 7,598,683 of CATOUR010000083.1, forward strand.
AAATAACCATTTCAAAAGGTTTGTGTTCTTGATCACAGGGATAAAACATTACAGTTTTTCTCTCATAGCCGCCTTTTTCCCGAAAATCCAGGTGTTTGACTACATCTTCTATGTCCGACTCTTTTATTCTGTATGCTATGCCATAAACTTTTTCATGTTCGGCTGCGGGTATTAAAGTCACCACTCTGCCTGGATTTTCTGGTGTACCTCTGTGATCCGTGCTGTACTGGTAAAATCGTCTGTGATATCCTTTGATGTACCCCAGGATTTTCTCTTCATATGGAAAGTCGATTTTCCAAATCAGCGACCCGTAGCCAAATATCCACATGTTGGGAGGGATGAAAATTACTTCTAGAATATTTAAATAACACGCCACATCATATGATTAATTGTAAACGTTTCAATTTGTATTTCATTCCTAGATTTGTTTGAAAATATAAAATAACCTATAAAATATAAATGTCAAAACATGACAATTCTAGTATTTAGTTCTGTGCAGGCACAGACTAAAAAGTCTGCGAGGCTACCTTAATATAACTATTTCGCCCAAGATGTCCTGCGGCGTTGCCGTGGATACAATGTGTATAAGATTTTCACCATTTTCATACAAAGCCGACAATAACAAAACTGACGAGAAGCGTCAGTCGGCGGCGTACTTGTTCTTCCTTTGATGTCGAAGGCGCCATTCTTCGTGACTTGAATGCTGTCGTTTGACGTTGAAACAGCATGTTTGCTACTGACAAAGTACGAAAGCTTGATATGGCACAAATACTGAGCCTAACGGATCCTCGCGGCTGACCCCGGACTATAAGCAACAACATATGACGGAAATTTTGACGACTTTCTAATGGTAACTGACGCCTCAACTATTCACTACCTATCTAATTTAAATATGTGTTTGCAAATGACCATAATTTGTAATTTCGTTTTATACACTTTTATGTATTTTATATCATGTGCAGCAACACGATAAATACTTTTTTGTTGCAGTATTTCCACATCTTATAATATTTTGGATTGGAGTCCATTGATTATAGTGTCATCCACCGACTATTAAAACAGGTGTCATCCATATAAATATGTATTGTTAAACGAGTGATATATTATTAGGTAGTCTAACGGAATTGTAGGCATATTCCTTACAAGCTTCATAATGAATAATTAGTCACCTTTAGCAAGAAATGGAACCTTCTAATTATAGCTTCTGACTTTTATGAGGTGCTCGTTAGGTGTATTCCATTACCAAAACTTTTGAGTTTTTTTGACAAGCTATACTATTGGATTTTTTGGCATGCTAACGGAAGCAACTGATAGATTTTATCAAATAGCTGGCATCGATGCAGTATTCTTTGGGCGAATTATTGGATTCTTCCACGGACCATAGTATATCTCTTTCTGCTCTACTGTGTGAGCTGTGAGTCAGACCTATTCTGGATTCATACCGTTCCATGTCAGAGCGACAAAACAATAAACATAACCTGATAACTAAATTCGAATTTGAAAAAAGAATAGGAAAAAGCAGACATGAGTCTGTTGGAGTCTTTTCTTTTGCAGTTACAAAACTACTTAGTAGCTTCCACAGAAAACAATCATAACATAATCAGGAAACATACAAAAAAATTGGAAACCCTTGGAGATATCAGTTTCCCTTTGAAAATCGACAATTGGCATCGTTTACTCAACAAAGACTCAATTTCAAGTTTAAGGACAATTTTTGAATACAACAAGGTGGATATAGAGCAGTTAAAATATAACAGTGCAGAATGGACTATTAGTGTATCTGATATTAGAACCACAGAAAGCAACGTACACCTCTTCTTAAATAGATCTGGTGAAACCTTTAAAGCTGCTATTTGTGAGGTGCTGAATAATCAAGAAAATTATGGGTTTTGTGAAATATTTAATTATGCAATATGCATAGAAACTACAGTGCCAGATGTATCAGTAGATGATATGGACGTTTCAAATTTGAGGATACATATTTTGGAAGGTGTTACAAATAATTTTATAGGAAAATTCACCTGTAAAACTGCTTCAGATCAATGTAGCAAAATAACTATATCGCAGAGTCCATTAGAAAAGGCAAACAAGTTTATTTTGTGTGGTCCAGTGGTGGATCATGAAGGAAAGAAGAGTACCATGGTTGCAGGGGACTTATTTAGGTATGTATGCTGGACTTTCACCTGCCTTCATATGTAAAATTGTGGTTTTTAAGTTAAATAGCTACAGTACAAAAAGTCATTATACAGGGTTACTGGTAACTCGACCACTTTCCTGCAATAGGTGATAGAGGGACTCAAATGTAATAGATTTAACTCCCCATATGTAATTCCGAAAACAGATAGTTTTCGAGATAATTAACATTTAATGTTTTTCAACCAAATGTCGAAATTGCGACACTAGATCCTAAACTAAGGAAAAATCCTGTTGTTGATTCTGATAATTTTTATTTTAGTATTTAACTAACACATACACAAAGCTAACTTAGTATTAAAATGTTTCAAAATACTAAACAGTTCCAAACTAAATACAAATATTTAAAAAATAATCAACAAAATTTTTACATTCACCGTGAAAGAAAATTATCTAGCTCAAAAAAAATTATACAAACGGCTGAACAAATCGCTAAAAAAACTTTCCTACCTAATAACCCTTTCAGAAAGATTATAAACAGCAATGAATAAAAATCACCTATTCAAAAAGAACGAATGACAGTACAATCATTATTGATGACTCAGTTACATACTAGAATGTTTGCAAATGCGGTCGACGATTTTATCCAAGTAAAACAAATTAAATCCACTCAGTTTCTAGAGATCTTGCTCAATGTGTTGCCCTTGATTTCGGATACAAGTACGGATCCGCTTCCTCACTTCGGTTTTTGTAACTCGTGTTGAAAGAGTTCGTTTCATCTCCTCCGCCGCATTGATATTTTTTTGCCTTAGTTCGTCAGCAGTATTGACTGGAGCCTTGTAAACCAATGCCAGACGTAAAAATCAAGAGGTGTCAGATCTGGGCTCCGCGCAGGCCATGGGATGGGTTCACCCTTCCCTATCCATTTGTTCGGGTATGTGTTGTCCAACAACTGCCAAATTGTGATAAGATAATGTGCTGGACAACCATCATGCTGGAATATCATGTTGTTGATGATTCTGTATTATGTTGATAAATTTTGTTAAATAGTTACTTGTGGTTGTACTGTCATTCCTGTGCTTGGAATAGGCCATCAGAAGTTTTTTAAATAATTTGTTTGACTGATTGTGTACCTTTTTTTTGAGCTAGACAATTTTCTTTCGCGGTGAATGTAGAAATTTTGTTTTTTATTTTTTAAATAATTGTATGTAGCTTGAAACTGTTTAGTATTTTTACACATTTAAATACTAAATTAGATTTGCGTATGTGTCAGTAAAAAACTAAATTGGAAATTACTAAAATCGACAGCAGGGTTTTTTCTAAATTTGGGATGTAGTGTGGAAATTTGGACATATCGTTGAAAAACATTAAATGTTGATTATCTCGAAAACTATCGGTTTTCGGAATTACATATGGGGGGTTAAATCTATTGCATTTGAGTCCCTCTATCACTTCCTGCAGGAAAGTGGTCGAGTTACCAGTAACCCTGTATAATAAATTGTTTATTGTTGAAAGTATTCATGTATTTAATAAAAAGGTTGTTACCTTATGTTTTACGGGCCTAAAAATGAAACTGTATATCTGTTGAAATAAGTAGCTTACACTTACTACATTCCTCAAAGAACGAAATGTTTGACAATAAAGAAAAAGAAAGAATAGGAATAGAAATATTTGGAATAAGTAACATTTTTTGATTAACCATTAACAGCCCTATAATGGTGGTTGCTTTTGCTGCGAAAGGTAGTTTCTTAAATGAGTTGATGACTGTGAGGATCTAAGAAACATAACTGCTGAAATCAAAATGAGAACCATGCCATTCTAGAACCATACAGTGCAACTTGTGAGTTCAGCCTTGTGACAAATGAGATATTGTTAACTGCCTCTTATATATTATTATATGCCTCAAGAAGTATAGAGATTTGATGCTCCCAATCTACATTGTGTTCCAGCTATCAAACAAGTTTGTTGAGGGCCAGTTTTGTGCTTTTCCTTTAGTATCATAATTTTTATGTTTTATTCCATTAGAGAGGTCTTGATGACTCGATGACAGGTACATTTGCCTTATGTTCAGCCAATTTTTGTATAGATACAGACAGGATCTCGCTTTTCAAGCTAGAAAATGTTAATTCCAATTATTTTTTTGTAGGAAACGAATGAATGATATGAGAATGATGGCACAACATAAATATGGTGTTCAAATCAAATCGAATTCACCATGGGAAGCCTATTTTGCAAAACTAGGTAGAGCTTGTGTCACAATAGAATTGTTATCTAACAGGTTACAAAAACCTATAAAAATAGCAGAGAATGACTTGCAGACTGCTAATAAAGGTGAAATCAATTTTTTAGAATTATTTTTAACTCTATTTAATGTTATATATAATGTATATTTTGTCCAAAATTTGTGTTGAAGGTATTTATCTCAGAAACTGTAACACAAGAGTTTTCTATGCTTAAGATATTTTGGAAAGTCTGAATTTATCTTAAAAATTATCTACAGAATTTACGATTTGTTTGAAATTTTGATAAAACTGGTTGCTTAACCTTTCCTACATGGTACATGGTTATATTTTATCTTCAGGTGCATCATTTATTTTTTACAACTGTGCTAGGTTATCAACTTTGTTGCGAGAATTTGACAGAAGAATCACACAAAATATGTATCCTGAACTTCCAAGTATAGAATTTGTTGATTTCTCATTGCTTGACCAACAGGTAGGTACTTTTAAATTAATTGAAATAAAGAAATAAAGATAAACGTTTAAGTTGCTATAAATCTGAATTTTTGATTAGATGTATGAAAACAATTAGGTATTAGTTTATTGAAAAAATGTTATACAGGTATCAACACTATCAACAGTTACAAAATGATTGTGAAACTCACATTTAATATGCAAGAAAGAATTACATATTTTGGTTTTGATTTTTTCATCAGCTATAGGATGGATATTAGGTAATTATATTTTGGCTAAGTATAGGCTTGCATGTCCTTGGTTGATAATTTTTGGGTTTTGCTAAATCAGTAATTCACATTTTTTCATATTCAGTGAAAATGCAATGTACATGTTGTTGATGCATATTAATACTAAACAGGTATACATTAGTTCTCCTTGTGGAAAATAACAGGTTCTGGTTAAATTTTCAGCAATCTTAATGTTACATTTTTTGTGTGTTTTGCTAACTCTCACTGCAACTTCCTTCTAAATGTTATAAATTCAATTTTATTTCCTTTGTGTCTATGGAGATATTTATTCTAGGTAACCAAACTTACAATAAATTTGAAAAACCTAACTCACAGTGCTACCTATCTCTGTACTGATTCGTAATTATTTCCAGGAAGAATGGGAACTACTATATGTTTACGTAATGCAATATCCGATGATTTTGAGAGACTCTGTAAAGGATATAGAGAAAGGAATATTCAGTCCGCATAATTTGGTAATATTCCTGTCTAACCTTTGTTCTGTGTTCAGCGTTTATTATAGGAGAGTTCGGGTATTGACGGTATGTCGATATAGAACGCATCAAATATGCAGTTGGGTCATTGATTTCTTTATTTTTAGGATGCCCGGGAACATCTACATGGAGTTATACACGCCAAAATTTATTTGCTGAAAGCGTTGCAGGTTGTGTTTCATAACACGTTATTCTTGTTGAATATCGAACCTATTAAAGAAATGTAGCGTAAAAACAGTGTTTTTTTTAAACTTAAAGCCGAAAGTATACGCGGTGAGTTTACTAGCTAACTAGCCGACTTGTAAAAAGCCGGCGAGTCTGCGAGGGCGCTAGTACTCGAGTACACAAAACACTTCCTACTCGCTTATCATCATCAATGTCTTAACAGACATGTTGTGAACTCGTAAAATGCATTACGTCGGAGCTAGAGTATTGACGACACGAATATTATCAATAATTATGAGAACTGTAGCTCGCCATCGTTCGCGATTTACTTCAGTTCAGTGGCGCTCTTGATACTCATATCTAGCAACTGTTTCGTCGTATCCACCCAGCGTGTAGGGGAACGGCCACGGCGCCGGCCACTCGGGGCGTGACCCTGAACTACAAGTTTCTCCATATTATCGCTTCTGTGAATATGTTCGAAGAATGTAAGCATTTTCATCGACACAATCGAGGATAGTCTGTTTGGATTACCGAGCTCATCCAATATGGAAACATTAGTTCGATGGGCGGTATAAGGAATCCTCAGCTGAACCAGTGACATTTTGGTAGCTTCAGTGATGTTATGGTCACGCCATATTTTAGTAAACTTTGTTATGGCCACCCGTGCCTGTCGAATGCGCCGTCGAATCTCATTCTCACAGCCACCTGAATTGTTGAAAACTTTGAACTACCACACAACGCAACGGCCTATTGATATTATTTCTCGATGATTGTCATGCTCTCTATCTACGATAATAACCTTGGTCTTGTTGTAGTTGATACCAAGACCATATGCTGCACTGTGTTGTTCTAAAACGTTCAATAGAGCTACTAGTTCTTCCTGAGAAGCAGCAATAAGGGTTGTATCGTCAGCAAATCTTAAGTTAGATATTTTGCTTTCGTCAAATAGTTATACCTCCATTCCAGTTGTCCAATACCTGTCTCATCACAAATTCAGAGTAAATGTTAAATAACATCGGAGATAATACCTACGCATCACTGACGAACTCCTTTTCTGGTTGCTGTTTGACCAGACAGGTTACCATCAATTCTTACACGAGCTGAGCTAGACTCGTAGAGTTGCTGTATGAGAAATACTAAGTACTAAGGGACTCCCATGGAGATAAGGATTTCCCACAGTTTAGGCCACTTTACGTTATCAAACGCCTTAGGATAGTCCACGAAGCAGATAAAAACGGGAAAATAATGCTCTGGCTTTTTCAATAATCTGTCTCAAGTTTAAGATCTGTTCACGCGTACCGCGTCCTTTTACGAAACCTGCCTGCGCCTGAGAAATTTGCCAGCCAATAAAACCCTCCAAACGAGACTGTAAAATATATAATAGAACCTTGCTTGAATGAGAGATTAACGAAAGTAGGCGATAATTGTCTGGATTTGTTGGAGATCCTACTCGCTCAGTAGCCAGCTTTTTGGCGTGTGAAAACCACCCACTATTAAATCAAAAATAGTCGGTGGTGAAAACCAATGCTACTAGCCACTTGTGCATAAACTAGTACGAGTGCAGTGTCTCATTTTGGGAACTTTTACGGGGTATGGGGTATCTCGGTTATTCTTGAAGATATTATAAAGTTGCGGTTTTCGCGACAGTGTGCTACTTTTTTGTGAAACTAAAGATGCCGTCGTCAAAATTATCATGGCCCTCTTGGTTTTTGAGATACAGGGTGAAATCGAAAACTATCGATTTTGAGACCACCCTCGTATCTCGGTTGTTTTTTATCTTATTGAAAAGTTTAAAGAAGGGTCTTATAGAATTTTTTCTGTAGAATCCAGTGGTGTAGCTTGATTTTTTCTTACTCGAACCATTTTTCAGTTATGAAGCGAACATATATTTTTTTTAAATGGAACACCCTGTATATTACTTTTTACGTCAATCGGATAGGCAAAGAAATTCAAAGTTGAGAATGAGAGCTAGGGATGCGCACGATAGGTATTGAGATTACGAAAATATCGAAATGTTTTATCGATAATAGATTTTCAATATAATAACATCAGACAACTTTGACTTCCCACAACGATAGAAGAGGGGAGCATTGTGGTTGCGAAAATTTCCGTTTTTGAGACAATACGCTTTTTGGGCGTTTTATGATGTCTACATAACGAAAATTCATATCATTCATATCTGTCGGTCTGTCTGCCTGTCGCGTTTTTTCTACCCTAGTAATCTCAGTAACCGCTGCATGGATTGTGATGAAATTTGGGTACCGATATGCTGTGGGGTCCTAGTAGGTAATGCTGATAAAACTTTGAAAACCGGTGCATTAGCGGCAGAGTAGTTAGTAAAAAACAAAAAGGAAAAGGAACTATTTCGAGAGCTTTTGTGTTGTATGTTTTTTGAGGGCAGGCGGGCGATGATTTCCTTGCAAGGGAATCTGGGACTATAGCTTCATGCAAAGAGAAAGAGAGGTACTGAGTCAATTAACTTGACTCCATTTTTTGTCTTGCGATAATTTTATCGGAAAAGTGTTAATCAGTTTATTTGAATATTAAATTCAGGGCTTTTGTTTTCAAGAATTACACCATTGCGCAAAATGTAAACTAGTGTACTTATGAGTTTCATGGTAAATATAGATAGGATGGGAAATGTTACAATATTATATGACATTAATTGAAAAATTGTTCCATTAAACTTACTATTGCGGATATTTATATATTCACATTGGCTCCATGAATACAGAAATTGTGATTTATTAAATGAAACATGAATTATTGTATTAAAAATTGCAAATTGCACTGAAACTGTTTGGTATCGATATATATTACTTTATGAATAGGCCGGGTAGTGTTGTAATTTTTGCGAACAAAAACATTTTAAATGTCATAATTCACATTGATGGCATAGTTATTCCATATGTCAATTACTATGGGAACAATGATTGTTAAAATTTAGCTGGGGGTCTAAAATGACATCTAGATATTTGATAGCCTCAACAAAATCAATATGATCACCATTTATATAACAACATAAACCAGAATCTCTGAAATATTGACATTTTTCTTAGAATCTAATACTATAAACTTAAGTTTATTTTTATTTAAAATCTCAGTATTTTACTAAAAATTTGTACCTGATACACAAATAAGAGTGTCATCAACAAATTAGTTTACAAACGAATTCTTTAAACATACATGTAAATCATTAACATAAACAATAAATAATAATGGTCCTAAAACACTGCACTACATGTTACTACTCTTATTTTCACAGCAAAATGACCTACGCGTTAATTAACTGGGGTTATTCTTCTCACATGGCAAGAGTCCTTCGCATTCAAAGAAGATGCATTAGGTACATGAGTGGGTTAAAATAAGGTAAGTGTACCAAAAATTGCCATAGATCCTAATAATGCCACCCCAGGGGTTGCATGTCAAATGGCAACAATGGACGCCAATTGTGAAGGATATGATACTTCATACAACGTGTTTGGCCTTAGTTTAGTTCAGATTAGGCATCTGCCATAAATGTGCGACAAGAATTGCGTTAGCTCTCTCCTATAAGAATATGCATTTTTTAAGTGGCATGTGTGCTATTATGTCCGACTAATATTTGAATTCCTACATTAACGCAGATAGGTACAAGTGTATAGATTCATAGATTGTGTTGCTGGTGCTATAAGTTTTCTCAACTAAAAAAGGAGTATATTCCACTATGCTACTTGTTCCTAATATTGACATACAACGGTATACCATATAGCCACAGGCAGTATTCGGAGCACAGGTGACAATATTAGGAGTAGGGGACACCGGGGCAAAACGAGGTCTGGGGCAGAACGGGAAAAGTGCTCCTATGCATGATTGATACAGTGAAATGCGCTGGCAACAGTGTTATTAGTTCGACCTTTAGTTGGCTTACGTCAGTCAACCAATGAGGAACGTGGCGCTGCTTGTATTGGCTGCGGTGTGAGAAAAAATTGAATTTCCTCCTCATTTTAAAAAGTTTTGTCATAAACATCGATGTGCTATTAGGTGAGTAGCAAAGTTTTAGCAATATGTTTAACCAGAAGCCGTAGCGGTAGGATCGAGTTTTAGTATTAGATACCGTTTGTAGCCTTAACTGGTTTAGGTTAGAAATTCTTGAATTTACCATATTATATGTTTGTTGGGGCAAAACGGACGGGGCATGACGGGATACTATACCGTCTTGCCCCGTACTATATATGCTATGTATTTCTTATCTGGTCTTTAATTTTTTTTTCAGTCGAAAATCAACTGCATCAACTTCTCAAACAAAATCTCAGCCTAATGCTTCAACTTTATCTATTAACAGCCATTGTGGTGAAACAGAACCTCTCTCTAACCCTACTATTTTTCCTGGCACAGCCATAGTTGGGCATAAAAGACCTCCATTATCACTATTTATTGAAGAATGAGAAAGCAAATGGCATATTCCTCGTTTTTGGTTAGCCCGGCAGATATTATATTTGTACCAAAAGAAATTAGAACTGAAGAAACAAAGACAAGGAAACGAGGTAAGATTGACGACGAATTTTCCATCTAAGAATTAACTTAGAAGAAAATTAGAAACAAACAGTAAAAAAAAAGAAGACTGAAGAACTAAAGACTAAGAAAAAGAAATCTGGCAACAACACTAATGAGAGAAAGACCAAAAGATGAATCTGGGGAAAAGCAAATGCTAAGAAACCTAAACAGGGTAAAATTAAGAGGACTAAAAGAGAAACTGAGATGAATACTGACTTATCACAAGAAGATTGTGGTGACTGTGCTCGGATTTACACTGAATACTTATATTCGCAGTCACAGGATCGGTGATGTATAGCATGCTTGGGCCCATAATTCCTGCGCTGGAGTTGATGACGAGCACGATAAAGCACATACTTGTGAACGTTGTCAGCCGTACTGAAGTATGTTCCCATTTTGCCCCGTGTCATTTCCCATTATGCCCCATTGGCGGGGCATAATGGGAAAAAAAAGTTATACTGATTTTTGCGACTTTTCGCCAAAGTCTGAGAGGTTTAGTTGCTATAAAAAGTTGCATTACTTAATTTAAATCCTTATGTTCCTACCTGACTAAAGGTTAATACAATAAAACATTTAATTTTCTTTATATGATGTGTTTTTCTTTAAGTATCCCATTCTGCCCCGGTCTCCCCTACTTGCGCATTTTTTTCAACACTCTATCCCCAATGGAGATTGTGTGAGCTTTCTGTCTTTTATTTGTTCATTTTCCATCATGCTGTTTGTCTTGCTAGCAGTTTTTTTCAGTTATGTAATATGGCAAAAATAGGAACACTATAGTGAGCCCCTTACAAAGAACTACGACAATAAATGCATTTGCGGTCATTTTATTAACGTATCTGTAACTTATGGGATAGTCAATATGTTCCATAATGTATATTCATATTTTTATTTCTTTATAGTGAGAAACATGAATTATATAAGGCAACTAGTCTTAACGTGGTTCATCACGTTGTCTAGTAAGCTAAATCCGCGAGAGGGCAGCATCTGTACAAAACTATTATTTATTTAGAAGCTCCTCCTAGTTTCTGCTGGAAATAGAGAAAAGAGCCATGGCCGCGACAGCAATGTTGCCAAAGATGCTCAAAGAACCACCCGACGGGATCCCCTTGTCCGATAACGTTTGTAGACACAGATCCGACACCCGTGCGGGCAACAAAAAATCGTCGGCTTGTCCCTCAAAGGCCAAGCAACAGCACACGTGGCCGTCCGTATTCCATCATTTGGGATAAGACGATATGAGTAATCTGTGAACTTTGAATTGGGGAAGGGGCTAGGCTTAGGAACTGTTGTATTATTTCGCAAGTGGGCATTATACAGGAGGGTTTGTGTATCTTATTTTCGGATAATTGGTATTTTGTCACTATTTATACATTTTTTCAATGTATGTGTCTTTGCTGGAAGTTTGAAAATTTCATCAGATATAAGGTTGACGGTTATTTTGGTTATGTACGATAGCGATTTGAAAACATTTTACAGGGTGTGACATGTGGTTAAAAATGAAATTGAATATTAGTACCTAGTATTTTTAAGAATTTATAAAATGCAAATTCTGGCTGCTTGGCTGATGAGTCAAAGAAGATGATAATACCTAATTTGAAAATATGTACCTATGTAGCCAGGTAAAAAAGAGCTAAAATGAATTGAGATGCTTGGTGATGGGCCGTAGGAGCAAAATACATTTGCGATTTGCGGTACTAGCTTCGGTTGGTATTAGCATAACATATTTATTGTATACCTACCTACTACTTATTACTTCCACTCAATCACACAGGTGAGATGAGTTATTGTAATTGCGAAACATTTTTCGTATCGAAATAATTATGTTTTTTGACGTTTTGTGGAGTCTACACGCCATAATGAAGATTTAATAATGTCACTGATTTCAGTCGGTCTGCCCCTCTATCTATCTGCCGTCATTTTTCTACTCGCATCATCTCAGTAACCGCTGCGCTGCTACAATTTTCTGTCGGAAAATCAAAATTACCAGAACAGCTCCTAATTTCTTTTTTTAGCGTTTTATGGGATTTCTAATAATATTTAGTTTTTTTTCGGTAAGGAGCATATTAATAATTAGGATCGCCGGGAGAGTTGCTTGAAGGGCGAGTTGCAACCATTTTTGTATTCACATAGAACTTATGATAAAAAACTGGCCCACTCGACCATTGTATTTGAAGATATACCTGTGGACGTGGATGTGGACAAACATCAGCGGACTATATAATGTATTATGATTATCGTAATTTCAGTACCTAGCTACTGGACCGATTTTGATAGCGTTTAGTACCCCCACCCTTACCGGCGTGTATACTTGCAAATAATGCGAGTCTATAGAAATTTACATTATTTGAAAAAGAAGATGGAATACTCTACATACAATCTGGAAATTAAATGATAATATAAATATATATTGGAAAAGCGAATCAGTCATTTTACTTTAGGTATACCTACGTTTTATTCATTTATTATTTATTATTTTTTTTTCTTCAGAGTTTAATCAAGTACCTATAAAGATATTTGCGATACGGTGCGCAAAATTCGTTTAGCCCGTCGTTATGCTCGATCCCATTTATGATGCATGTGGCGTTGAGAAAAATGCATCGGGCACTACAACTTCTGGTGGCCCGAGCAAGAATGACATCAGATTTATTAATTTCAGCAGTACATTTATGTTCCTGAAAAAAAGTCAAACCTGAAATAGCTAGAATTTAAAGATTACAACCCTTCAATTCATGATGATACCTATATCAAAATGTAATAAAAGTTAAAACAACGTTTCGTAAAGTAAGGACACATAAAGATTATCAACAACTGAGGTGCCAAAAAATTCAAGCTTTCAGCACTCGAATATGAACAAATAGAAAAACAAATGAAAAATCTGAACAGTGACCTGAGAATTTTCAGGAAAACATCTAAAGTGATCAACAAATGAAGCAACAATGAAACAATGAAGGCGAACTACGGGTAAATGCAGACAAACCACTAACAACAACACTCTGAAGAACAGTCTCCAGAAAACTAAATAAATATTCTGGAGAAGAATAGAAGACAATGTATATATGTCTCAGCATTTACAAATTGCAAGCAAAAAATCGAATTATCTCTGTGGTATACAGCACTACCTCTACATATAAAAAAGGGGTCTGCGGCGGCAGCTTTGTAACCACCACGGTTACGTACGGGCGGGTCGCTCTTGGCGGCGCGGCGTCACCTCAAATCAAACGCTTTGCGAAAGCCGCCGCGCCGGCCGCTCCACGCCATACGTCTGCCGACGCCGCGCGGCGGCGACGCGACGCGAGACGTCCCTCAAACAAGAACTCGCCTGGGGCACCGCTCAACTTGCTAGGAAGCCACAATAATAAACTAAAACTAATTCATGTATCATTTTTTGAATCGATGTATCATTTGCTTTAGCTATTCATCTAAGAACGAAAAAAAATCAAACAATCGTACATTGCTATGTGAATATATTATGTAGACAAACGTATGGCTTATCAAATAATACCTATCCTCATAACTCATAAACACGGTTCCAGTAACTATTTCGTGGAATATCCTTCTCTTTGACAGTTTGGCAACAAGGCCGGTTATTTCTTGTTATCGGCCTGCCTAAAGTTCTCTGTCTCACTCTAAGGAGGACGGATCAGTGGGAGGCGTGTCGGAACCGATTTTTTGATAGTTTTTCATCAATCTTTCAGTTATTATTAGAGATATCGAAAAAAAGTTTTTTTTAGTAGATTCAATATCTAAGATTGCGTTATGCTACGCTCAGAAATGGCGTAAAAAGAAATAAATTAAAAAACTAAGCAAAGTATCTTTTTGAAAAATCAAGTTTGTCAAAAAAACTTAGCGTCATTCGAGACATATTGTGTCACTAATTATAAGAACAAAATTAGAAAGTTCTAGTATCGCTATATTTTGAAATATTATTGAAATAAAATTCAAGAAATCTAGTACAAAAAATACCCACAATCCTCGAAAAAACCATATACATTCAACGAAATACACCCTCTTAGAAGGCATGACAATATAACATCAATAAAAAATAGCTATTACTGGAAATATAGACCGTTTATAAAACGTGACGAAAACGTGACGAACCACCTTAAGGTGGCAATATTTGGTACACCTACCTTACACTGATCCAAGTCAACCTTCATTCCTAAAAAGATAATAACGTTACCCAGCTGTTACATCTTGCTTTGTTTAGTTCATGTATAAAACAACATCAACAACAACAACAACAACGTGAATAACTTCGTTCTCCCTCGAAACCTACAAAAAACAAGATTTGGCCCTAACTAGTTTGGTATAAATTTTTTAATACTCTCCCTTTATCCGTAAGAAGTCTCGATAATAAAACCTTTAAAATTAACATGAAGTCCTATCTCATTGGCAAAGGCTTTTACAGTTTTGATTTTTTGATTTTTCTGATCTGTCATTTTAAACTATCTTTGGGTGGATCCATTGTCTGTCTTATCTTACGTACTGTATATATATTATATTTTTATTGTCTATTTCTTATACAGGGTGTTTCATAAGTTGGGACTTTTTTTCATACAGCGGATAGTACTCGCCAAACTGAGTGCTTTTTCGCAGTAACATATAAACGATATATTTAGAGAAAACAAGATACTGACCACTAAAGAAATCCTCAATTCTAAGTCCGTCCAATGGCTCACCATGTGATAATATTACAACCAACAAGGCAGCGCTACCGGTGCCGATGCCGGTGAGAAAAGACTAAAATAGGCAGTTCGTCATACGTCGCGTTGCTGTGGCATAGCGTACAGAGTACTTGACTTTAAAAGCAACAACAATGGTGCACGCTTATAACCATAATGAACTGATGGACATGATTTTAATGTACGATGAGTGTGGGTACTTGCTTGAAATTTTTTTTACTGTTTTGCTGCTGGTTCACCGTGCATTAGCTTTGCCGTTTCAAGGGCCGCCGTTGTCCCTAAAGCGGAATATCCCAACTTTTAGAACACCCTGTATTTATATGTATTTGTTGATTGATATTCCTCGTATACCTATATGTTTTAACATATTTTCTTTTTTTTTGACGTGTGCAAACAATTCATTGTACCTATCTAGCACCAATAAATAATTGAATTGAATTGAACTGCCCTGAGGCATATCCCATTCGCTATATCTAGTATTTATTCATTTATTCATTTTAAAAGCTACATGATTAAATGAAGGTCATTCACAGAAGGCACTGCCTTGTGCGTGAACATCATCTGGTATAGAATAAATAGAATTTAAGTTCATGTGCTCCTATTTTTCGTGCACTCACTAACTTGTAGATCTTTCCATCATTAGTCATCTTTTGGTTCCTCCTATAACCCTGCTGTTTCTACCATTTTGACCAGTAAAACTCCCATCTCTTGTGCAGCCAAACATTAACCATATTAATTTTCCTAAGCTTTGTTCAGAATAACTTCACAAATAAATTTTGAATTACTACCACTAATCTTGGTTCTACGGTGCCTATCCACAAAAAATTGTTTATCCAATTTAAAACCTGATTTCCTAATTGAATATGACGATAGCATTTGGTGGAAGGTTCTTTGTACAAACATACAGGGTTATTCACGTTATTCGACACAGAGCATTATGGCTAAAGTATTTGATAAAAAAGAAAATGATAATTTGGGATGGATAGAGACCCATAAAGGCTACATTTTAAAAATATTTTCATGTTATACAGGGTGTCCCAAAAACACGAAATGTATCAAAGTTATGTTTTTTTGAATGGAACACCCCATATATTATTGCACATTCAGATTCCTTGGTGAATTCTAGTGTGACTTTATGTATCACATATGGTACCTAAAGCGAACCGTTTAGGTGTAAGTCACTATTTTCGGTATAAGTAGATGTCAGAAAAAAATTGAATATCGCAGCTATTATAAATCTTAGAGGGCTGTGACTTTGCCGTATTACTAAGCATAAGATGTGTCAGCTTTGACGAGAATGTCAAATTTGAATTACGTTTATGCTTGGAGAAATCGGTCGATTAATTAAGGAAACCTCGATCAGCGATAAATTGATTTTTCCAAATGGGAATGCCTAATTTTTTGTATACGGTTAAACGTAGAATTTGATAACCTTTCTAATGATATCAGGTTGTGGACATCAATCTCTGGTAGTTTTCATTTAATTTTAAATTTTCAAACAAATCGGCGATTTTCAATTTTCCTACCAATAAGCAACGTAGCAGGCCATGAAATATAAACAAAAACCTGTTCAGGTAGAAGAAAACAACTAACTTAGCTGAAAAATGCACACTAACTAGACTAAAGGGACAAGATTATAAAAATTCCTTACAACAAACCAACTCTCCCAGAAACAACTGCGATAACATCTCTAAGGTCAAAGAGAAGTTGGAATATGGCAGTAATAGATATTTTTTACAGTCTCCTGGCTACCGTAATTTACTAGAGGTTAAAAATTTCCAAAACAATTAAAAACCCTGATATGAAACAAAAACAACTAGCGACTGTTGCTCTAGCACGCAACTATCAATCATATGTAATGGTGTAGAAAAGTTCTAATTTGCGTCGAAGTCGATACCTCTGACTGGAGCCTTTCTATTTTTCAATATCTATCAGCAATATTGCAAAAAAGGAATACTGATAAATCAGATTTAAATTTTCTGCCATTTAAGTTATGTTTCATAATTTGATCGAATTTTAATTCGTTCCTCATTTTCTGCGATCTTACTGAAGAATTTTCAGAACTCCAGTCAGAGGTACTTTTGACTTGAGTTTTGACAAAATTGCATACTTTTTTATACCATTAAATGATAAAATTTTATTATGAAAATAATAAATTGCTTACAACATTATCTAGTAGTTTTTATTTTATTTCAAAATTTTTAATGGTTTTGGAAATTGCCAATCTCTAGTACATTGCAGTAACTAGTAGGACGTGAAAAAATCCATTTCTGCCATACTTCAGCTTCTCTTTGACCAAAGATATGTTACCGCCGTTGTTTCTGGTTAGACTTTGTTTGTTGTGAGTAATTTTTATAATCTTGTCCCTTTAGTCTAGTTCGTGTGTATTTTTCAGCTAAGATAGCTGTTTTCTTCTACCTGAACAGGTTTTTGTTTATACTTCATGGCCTGCTACGTTGCTTATAGGTAGGAAAATTGAAAACGCCGATTTGTTTGAAAATTTAAAATTAAATGAAAACTAACAGAGATTGATATGCACAACCTTATATCATTAGAAAGGTTATCAAATTCTACCTTTAACCGTATAAAAAAAATTAGGCATTCCCATTTGAAAAAATCAAGTTATCGCTGATCGAAGTTTCCTTAATTAATCGACCGATTTCTCTAAGCATAAACGTAGTTTTATATTGGCAGTCTCATCAAAGCTGACGCATTTTATGCTTAGTAATACGGCAAAGTCACAGCCTTCCATATTTTATAATCTCTGCGATATTCAATTTTTTTCTGATATCTACTTATACCGAAAATGGTGATTTACACCTAAACGGTTCGCTTTAGGTACCATGTATGATACATAAAGTCAAACCAAAATTCATCAAGGAACCTGAATATGTAATAATATACGGGGTGTTCCATTTAAAAAAACATAACTTTGATACATTTCGTGTTTTTGGGACACCCTGAATAACATGAAAATATTTTTAAAATGTAGCCTTTATGGGTCTCTATCCATCCGAAATTATTATTTTCTTTTTTATCAAATACTTTAGCCATAATGCTCCGTGTCGAATAACGTGAATAACCCTGTATATTGGCGCTACTGATCCCTTATCCGTTGCTTTTTCCTGTTAAATCGGATCCTGCAATAATCCATATCCCCCAAGGGCAGTTCAGTGAAGGGATTGTTCCCAGATCGCGCGTTTGCCGGACTACGGCTCTCACATGCTTGACGGTATTTTTCTATAAATGCGCCAGGCGGTGTTTTGAGCCCTTTCTGTCCCTTTAGTGTAGGCTGCTGGGCATCGGGGTTGAACACTACAAAAGACGGATCTTTTGCGAAGACCTTTCTAGGATTGAGCATAATCTTTGAATAAATTTCAAGTATTTGAAGGTAGTAAATAGTTTTGTTGACAGATCGAAGTATCTTTGAGGTAGGAATGCTTGAGTCACTGAGAGACGCACTTATTCCCTGACATCCATTATAATCGGCTGGTTATAAAAGTGTCAAAGTTGCGATTTTGTAATCACAACTACAAGTACTTTGACTTAGAACTTAGACCAGGGGCTCCCAATCTTCTTCAGCCCGCGGCGCACTTTCAAGTTTAGTATTTTGTCACGGCGGCGCCCTACCTTAGATAGCTATTTTAAATAGATACAGTCGAAAGAAATAGGTATCTACAATAATAGTAGACACAAAAATTAAAACTTCCTCAATAGGAAATGAAGTTGATTTTATTATATTTATAAGAATTCAGAATTGAAACCGAAAACAAAAAGAAAGACCCAAGAAAAACAAAAATAAAATACGACAGTCAAATGAATGTGACGATTGAGCATGGTGATCTCCGCATAGTTTTTCAAAACGAGGGATAAAATTCGACACTTGCTCCTCATTGATCCTTGAGAGATATTTGTTCTTGATTACATCTACGGCTGAAAATCCAGCTTCATATAAATAGGACGTTGCGAACGGAATAAAAATTCTTAAAGCTTTTGAAGTTAGGTTTGGATATTCATTTTGATAACCAAAACTCCACCAAATTGGATTTGGAGAATTCTGGCGGAGCTTGCGTATGAAAGGGACCTTGGATTCACGCAAATCTTTCAACATCATCATCTGCAAAGTATTTCGAAAACCATTCAGTGAGTTTCCATAAGTGTTCCGTGAAAAGGGCCATCAGGTCTTGTGAGACAACCAGTTCATTGGATCCCGCGTATTTATGCAATTGTGGAAAGCAATCTTGACCGCCGCCTTCATTCGTCTTCTTTATCCAAACGTGTAGTTTCTTCCTGAACGTTGTAATCTTCTCCAGTAGTTTCAAAATGTAGCGAGCATCAGAATAGGTATTGTTGATTTTTAGGCACCTACAAATATTTGTGCTTTAGACTTATACAGGATCGACTCACGGCGCCCCTCTTTACTTTCTACGGCGCACTAGGGGGCCGCGGCGCACAGGATAGGAACCCCTGCCTTAGACTGTTAAAAATGGTGGATGTGTATACTATAAAGTAGCATACACTCTCACCATTTTTCGTGGTCCAGAATGGTAAAAGCCATAAATATCTCGTTTTTTCTCAGAACGTGTTGAGGCCCTTTGTTCTTATATGCCAAAAATGGTGGATTCACATACAATTCAGCGAGATACACTCTAATCATTCTTCATAGTCCGGCAAAGTTCCTCTTTGGACATCGTAATATAGGGTCCGTCAGAGAAGTGGCACGATTCTAGTAAGCTCTGGCGAAGACGGTGAGCGGTTTGGGGAGGGAGGGGAGGGGTAGCATCTATCGAGATCATCGACGAGATGCTGACCTGTGGAAGTGGAATAGCCATCGACGTCATACTGATAGACTACGCTTTGTATACCGAATGTTTGTAAGCGTTTCTGGCGGTGCGACGGAAGGGGGGAACATCAGCTGTATTGACATAGACACACCCGACGTTGCCAGTTGTGCATTAGGGCATGCTTGGTGCATGCAGCAATGTTTGTAAAATATAAAAATGGCGTTAATTCTTGACAGAATTGCAAAATTAAACGTGTTTTACAAAAGAGTATCTTCAGAGTACTTTTTCTATTACAGATAAGCAAGCCACAATCATATTTTTACTTTTTTACAACATACTTTCCATACATTTTTCTGAAAATTCATTCCAAATGATTGTCAACTTGGCATGCTGCGATGTAACTTGTAAACAATGACGTCGTTGCTTGTAAATATTCCGTTGACATTCCCAATGTTTGGAATGCCGACAAACAATTTGCCTTGGATGCGTAGTCTATCAGTTTGACGTCGTTGGCCATCACAGAGAAGCGACACAGCAGGGACCGATTTTCATAACGCATGCGCGGGGTTATTGTGGACAAATGTCAAGCCGTCAAACTCCACGTTATCAGCTGATCAAGACGTTTGAGGTTATGCTCGTGGAAGTGCTCTATAATGTGGATGCGTGTCAGTTCAAGCCGACTCAAGTTCACCAATAATGACCGGCCGAACATCAAAGGTGCCGACAGGTTGTGTCGCTTCTTTGTGGTGGCTATTCTCGGGTTAAAGCAAGACAACAACATGTCAGTTGTATTACAACCGCCGAACAGAAAACCACGCTTCTTTTGCGAAAAGGCCATCACAAAAAAATAACATATACTTTACGTCGCAGTTCTTTGGTGCAAGAGTGTCATATTCTGAAATAGTACAGTTCAGAATAAAAATAAAAAAATAAAATAAAATATGGACTCATTCTAAAGAAACAAAATACTCAAACTCTCTGCATGTGTCACTATACCCATTAAATCATAATTAAATCTTTTACTAATTGTTGATTGGAGAATAATTGCAGTGTTAGTTTCATAAAACTTTAACGAGCTTTCCTGAAAATACAAATTTTTTGAGATAAAACAGTCTTTTTCCAAACAGACGAATGATTGTGTTCTTATCGCTAGTATTTCTTCACAAGATTGTATGTAATATTGGATTAACCATTTCTTTATAAATGCGTTGCTCTGAATTAGTATCCCAAAGTTTTTTCAGTACCTGTTATAATTGATAGAACGTTATGTCAGAACATGTTTCTTGCAACCCTACCGAGGAGAACAAGCAAATGTTCGGTGCTTTTGCGTATCCACTGGATCCGCGCTACAGTTTGCACACGTACATAGTCTGGTGAACTATTCAATTTAATTCGAGAGCACTCATTGTCAAGTCGGCACTCATTAACAGCCATTAATGAAGTGTTTGCATGGATTGAATAGAAAACATGACGATGTCGGAGGCGACGCGACGGCTTTGGCTGCAACGCTGTTCAACATTCGCCGCAGATAAGGACAGATTTGCGGTTCGATTGAACCATGGACAGCTGAAATGGGAGATTGTGTGGCTGATTCCACACAAACTGCCACTATACTTCTCACACCATAGACCATATTGTGATGGTGGATATTTTTTAGACGTTACATGGCCACGAAAGTCCGTTTATCTGTCTGTCGGTAATAGTGGTACCATTTTCTCTTTAACATACTACCAGAAGACATAAAAAGAAGCACAAATACTTATTTGATTAAATCAAAGACGTGGTTATTATGCAGTGTTAGGAAAGTTGCTCATGATATCGTCAACCAGAGATAACAAAAAAAGAATAAAAAGGTGTCATGTAATATAATAAGCTGTACTTTAAATGATAAGGCAAATTTTATATTATTCTATGTCTTTAATATTCAAGGCGCTAAAGTTATTATTATGTAAAAAACATTGTGTCGCGTGTGTGGAAGTGGAAGGACCTTTACCTGAAATGGACTTTCTTTTTGATGTGGACTATAAATACAAAGAATTCCTGTGTACGTGTAATATATGGCCTTCGCAAGTATGATCGACTTTCAGAAAAATTTAAGGAACTTCGTTGATTGTATATGAAGCAGAGATGGCAACTACACATGTGTTGCCTAATCCATAAAGTATTATCTACCACCCACCCAAAATATTTGAACGAAAAAAATACTCTAAGATCTCGTATTCATAATACAAACACACGGCATAAAAATAAATTATCGATTCCGCAACATAACTCAAATTTATTAAAAAAATCGTTTCTATATATAGCTCCCAAATTCTACAACCAAATTTCTGATGACTTAAAAATGCTTAGCTGCAACCAGTTCAAAAAAAATCTGAAAGAACTAATTTTTGACAAGACAATAACATTTGATAGCTGAATTGGCATTAAAAATTTGCTTCCTCTTGAATAATATAATCAACTATACCCTTATCTGCTATATTCCAAATCTATCATATACACTAATCATCTGATTTTATTTTATTTTTATACATTTTCTTCTTTTCATTTCATTATTGTTCATTGGAAAATTTTATGTCTCTATTGTATAATTCATTCATCTATTTTTGTCATTACAATAAGGTTGAGTGGAAGAACGGGAAGTCCCGAACTCTGCCTTTTGGCAAACTATATACTTATTACTTATTTTTTCTTGTTGTCATTATGTTTTTTTGTATAGATTTGCAATAAAAGCGATTATTATATTAGTTTTATTATTATTAATTATTCTGATTAGGACTATACACCCGAAAGAGACATTTAAATACATACCAAGACTATACAACCAAAAATGACATTTAAATACATACCACATATAAGTACTCAGGCACTTCTGTGGTTATCCTTGTTTTATTGACGGCTGAAATTTTAATTTTTTTTATACTAATGTTAAATTCTGTAATGTCAATAAACATTATTACTATTATTATTATTATACCCACGTAATTTCAGTGGCTCACTAATCGATTCTGTGCAGATTTAGTTCAACATTCGAGCCGGTTTGACACTGCATAAAACTTTTAAATGAACTGAGTAGCTTGTATACTACTTGAAAGTGTAATGCAAACATTAAAAATATTTGCACAGCTTGGCAGTACTGTCTCTAGTACACATCTAACACTTGTTGTCCATTCAGACGCTATTTAAACTCTATACATGTAAAAATAGGCATGGCTTTTTTGTCGATTCAAAAAGTATGATATCTGTTGTCGAGAGACTAGTTGGTTCTATAAAGATGCCCCCTAGAAGAAGACAGCTCCAGTTCATGCAGTTAATCCCTTTTGAACGGGGTCGGATTGTAGGCCAATGAGAACGTGGTGCAATTAAGGCGTTTATCGGAAAAACGTCATTAGTCCAAAACTAACATATTTGGGTAAATGAAAAAAACTTCCCAGCATGTAAAACTTTGATTAGATTGATTTATTGCCATATCTGGTAGAAGTAAAAGTGTATAAGATACATCGTCCACAGGCAGTAATTATTTTATTGTGAAAAATTTATGAAAAAAACACAAAAAATACATGGACATATGAGGATTTTGAGAGAAAAGGTTAACAAATTAGTGTCCTTGATACAAACAGCATGAAAATAAAATGAATTCCGATACAAAAACAAAGAAAGAGTGACAGTGAACAACTATACCTAACACAAAAACCAACTAAATGAAACAATCAACTCTGGCTAACCAAAAAACCTGATATCTACCACTCAGTCTTCGCAACCACCACACTACTATAACAACCACATCGTTGTTCACCTCATTGTCGATGACAAAGTTACCAGCAGTGTCAGGTGCTGTGTTGTACTGTTTTGTTATCAAGTTTGCATGACAATTTATATGCAAAAATGGCTTTCTTAGGTGAAAGAATATGGACTTATGATGTTTTTAGAAGAACAAGTCAATTTTCCTCTGTAAGTAGTATGGAACCTATAACATTTTTTTCGAGAAATAATTATTTATATTCATGTATATGGATGCTAGAAATGCGATGATGCCATTATCTAAATTTTGGCAAAAATTGACTTAGGAGGTTTTTCCGAGAAACGCCTCAATTGCTGTAACCCTGGGGCGTAGCGTGGCTACAGTTGTAGCAGCATGGCGCGTATGGAGCGAAGAAGGGGGATTGCAGTAAGCTAGAGGTTTTAGCGGACGTAGGAGAACTACAGACCAGGATGATCGTGATCGTGCTATACGTATACTGACCCTTCGAGACAGAATGCGATCCACACGAGCTGTTATTGAGACTTGGCATATAGATATGGGGAGGCCCCTTCGAACCCGCATGGAGTACCGCAGATTGGGCATGATAAGTAGCATCAGAGGGCCTTCTCCAACGAGTACAGTTTTTTTCTGGGGGTATATGACGGACGCCAACGCGTTAGACGTCGTGATCTCCAGTTTGCTGTTGAGCGCCATGTACACCGTCCTATGGGTTTGACAACCAAACCAACAATGGATTAACGTGACTTGGAGGCCAAGTTTGATAAGAGGCCTACTCGGGTACAATGAAAATGCTGTAAAGACCTTAATATGTGTATGTATGTATGTTAAAGCGACATGTGTTTCTCGTGAAAATGGCAGAAGTCATGTGCAAGTTCTGCAAGCAATATGAGACAACCCCGCCACACTCTCTGTGCCACTGTGAAGATTTGGCGCGACATTTCGCGTTTCGAGTTTCTCGCAATATAAAACTGAATTTTTCTTTTATTACGGGTTCTGAGAACATTAAAGTTTTAGGGCTCGTAATAGACGAACGTCTGGATTTTTAAATGCGCTGCGATTTTACTATGACTAAACTCAATACACTGTTATACGCCTTGAGAAATCTTAAGAGTCAAAACATAATTATTATGAATTGTTTTTATTATCATGCTTGCATCCGCATGTGGATTTCTCAATTTAAATTCATAGCAGTACAAATTTGGGGGTCGTAGGTTCGAGTCCCACCGACCGCCGACTTTTTCCGACGTTTTCTGTTTTTGCAATTTCAGTTTTTTGAGTATTGCTGCGCCGCCACTGACGCAAAAACCATACGTGTTTTATATGCCTGCCATGGGAATCATACTGTCGAAACTTTTTATTAAAATCAATTTAATAGTTTCCACGTTACACAACACAGAACGATCCAAAGCAATACCCGTAGGCATGTATACATCAGAAAAAGGTCTATTAACAGGTCAATGAACACAGCAAATTTTTAAGTTTTACAATCCCCACTCCCTAATCACCCCAACTTCACCCACACCCAAAAAAAACGATCAGGGATTCCTAAAATGTCTAAAAACAAAATTTGATAAATATTTTAATTTTGTTGTTTTTGCTAATTACTCCTCTGGCCATGGACGGATTTTCAAAATTATTGTAGCACTACCTACTGCCACCCCACGGCTGCCCAAATTTCATTACAAGTGGTGCAGCGTTTACTGATACTATGAGTTTAGAAGAACGCCAACAGACCGACACACAGAGAGAGAGACCGACAAACAGACAGACAGACCGACGGAAATGAGTGACGTGATCTGAAATGCCCAACAAACGTATTATCTCAAAATCGAAAATTTCGCGATCCCCTCACATATTCGTGTGGGAAGTAAAAATTAAATCAAAAATATTTTGACTTGTGACGATTCAAAGTGTTAAAAAGTACAGTCTAACAATGTTTAACTTAATATTAACTACATTGCGCAAGTTTATTAATAAATACGGAACACTGAAGAAAAACCAAGGACTATAAAATGCTCCCATGTTTAAAAAAGCTTAATCTACGCCAATGAGCGCTCATGGATCAACAGCTCATTCTTCGTCTGATGCAGCAAATGGAGTGCGGGATACCAGAAACGGAAACGGCACAAAAGATATTCGAGTTTGTTCGACATTCAACTGGTGGCTGTTGAGTAGGTAGAAAATGCCTTATGGTAGAGAGGTATTATTGTAACTAACACATATGACGTCTATATAGATACCAATTAATGTGAATGCTCTAAAGTAGGGGTTGGCTTTTTCGGATGGCGGGTCATTTTCAAAATAAAGTTGCATGGCGGGCTTCCAATGTAACTTAAATACTTAGTGCTTATACAGGGTGGGGCATAAGAACCAAGTGTTTTTCGTTTGGCTAGTACTCGGCGATTAGAAAAGGGAGGGGCGCACGGTTTATTAGAATCCATGCCCGGGCTCAAGCCATTTCGCTTTCTCAGTTGCCACATGCCGTCATGGAGCGGTGGACGCTAGAGCAACGCGTGTTCGCGTATGATTGTTTTTGATGAGAATGAAAACATGTTGTTAGTGATGAGTGATGAAGCCCATTTCCACCTTGATGGGGCCGTCAATAGACAAAATTGCTGGTACTGGGCTGACGAGAATCCACGACTGAGTTGCCATTGCATAGTCCTAAGGTAACAGTTTGGTGTACTGTGGGCAAGTTTGGCATCATTGGCCCATATTTTTTTAAAGAAAATGGGGTCACCGCTACCGTAAAATCTGAGCGTTACATTCATATGATGAATACCTGTTTCATACCTGAGTTGCATAGAAGAAGTGTGGATATTCAAGATTTATGGTTCCAGCAAGATGGGGCCACGGCACAGACTGCCAGAGCATTCTTCTTCGCCGCCTGTTTCCAAACCGTTTCATTTCGAGGTTTGGTGACACTCTGTGGCTTCCTCGGTCTCCCGACTTATCCATTTGTGATTTTTTTCTATAGGGGTATCTCAAGTCACGTATTTACGAGGCCAAGCCCCGTACATTAGATCCATTGAAGGAAGCAATTCGTCCAGAAATTTCCCTTATCAACAGGGACATGCTGGAAAGAGTGGAGGACAATTTTCGGAAACGACTGCAAAAGTGTATCAATGAAAACGGACATCATATGCCAGATGTAATTTTTCGTACCTGATTATTTCAAAATGGTATATTATTACCTATGTTGTACAACCAATAAATTTTGTTTACAGTAAAAACTAATAATTTTATTACCATTTCAAAAACACTTGATTAATATGCCCCACCCTATCATAATATACGAGTATAATGTTGTTAAAAATAAATATAGATTTTTTTTATTGACATGCTATAATTACAATAATGCCAGTAAACAAAAATATAGAATTTTTAAAAAGAAAAAAAAGGGAATACAATTTCAATGATCCAATTACATATGTTTAAATATGTAAATTTTGCTTGACAAAAGTAAAACTTTGAAGCCCTGTATCTTAAAAATTAAGTTTTTAAGGCTTCAAGTTCCTATCTCAATGTTCATAGAAATATGAGGTCTATCACCTGTTAAACGTTGTCGTTCGAATATCCGGATACCCTATATGTTTTTCATAGCTCACTGAAGGTGATTCGATGCATAAAGGAAACAATCTTAGTTCTACTAATCCATAAATAACAAGTTGAAATTCAATGCAACTGAAACGCCAAAAAACAGTTTTGACCTAACGAATGTGGTTCTATTTATACAGTATCAAAGCGTCATGAATCCAGGACAAGCTATAGTTTAAGTTTCCGAGATTATTGGGCTTCTGCCTCTAGTCATTCAGCTTAGATTGGACATATTTTTCCTTTTCCACTGCTCAAGCCTTTCCACTATGACTGAGTTACCCTTATTAAATCAACAAGTGCACCCTCTAGACAGTTATCGAGTTAGAGCTGGCCTCGTGGTAAAAGGAATCGGATTATTTTTTAGATTAACCACAGTGCGGGGTAAGAGATTTGTTGTTAAATGGGTGTAACTTAGAAGCTTAAACGAGATTACAGGAATAGATAAAGCACAGTAGGGGAATCGCCATATTCCTAACGAGTTTGGAAAAAAGGAAAGGTGCCGTGATTTTTCTACGCCATTTATTTACTAACGATACAAAGGGGGTAGATAAATCGCATGACCTACAGAAGGGTTGTGAGGTGTAATAAGGTAGATATATAACATACAGGGTGGGCCAACACTGCGTGGGCGGAAGATAGTGGGTTTCATAAAACATATTTCGGAAATATGTTACTTGATAATGGTGTTGAAGTTAAAGTGGCGAGAGTATCCATTACGTAATCAGCCATTTTTTTAATATGTAAGACCAAAGGACCCCGCACAGGCGAAACCTTGCCGGAGTTCGAAAAATGGCGAAAGTACACGACGCACCATAGTATGCTCATCCACCATTTTTTGACATACGTAATGGGGTATTTTCCAACTTGCTAATATTGCCTGTTTAATGGCTGAAATGGATTGCTTGTATCTAATTTGTAATGATGGCAGTGTTTGCTCAATTTTTTTCTGCCCACGTGGAGTAAAGATAGACTTTGAAAATCATCCCTTTGAAAAGAACTCATTTAAATCTCATAAACCTCCCGCCTGAGAAATCAACCAATCAAAAGTGATTTTTATGCCGGATGTAGATAGGATGTGACTCTTTTAATTTGAATTGAGCGTAGATTCGTAGATTCAAGGTTGTCACGTTGTTAATATTTTGCATAGTTTTTCTATAAAGGATGTAAACTTTATTTCATGTTTATTTAGTTTCTCTCTTTTTGTAGACTAAAATGTTATATTGCACAGCTATTCCATCTTTTGCATTGTTATGTAATTAGCAGTTTACTCTGAGAATGTTTCATAGTTACTTTTCACAATTTTACTCGTCATTCGGCAACACTCGTCTTTAACAGCCTGTCACTAGTGTCATGCATACATAACCTCCCCTGGTGTCACGACTGTCACGGTATCTCATTTAACCATGATAGATCATGAAATGATGCAAACAAACATCTGTCAATATCAATACGAAGCGGAGGTTATGTCTGTAGATAGAGAAAAAGAGGTCAGACGACAAGATACAGTCACATTCTAAGGATAGCTCCACGAAAGGCTTATTACGTCACGCTTAGATTTATTACGTCACAGCTTTGGCGCGAAATTCTATGTTTGAACTTTGCAGGTGCTTTGAAGCCACTTCGCGTTCACAGTAAAAAGTAAAAATGTTAGTTACATGGCTTTTGGGGATGTAACATCAATATTCCGTCATAAAATTTTGTTCGAAAATACCCCATTTTAGATCGTTGTGCCGTTTTGTTGCGGAATAATTTAGAGAAAACGAAAATAAAAGTAAAACTTTGGCATCCTGTACCTTGAAAATTAAGCATTTCAAATCTTCATGTTCCTATCTTCTCAATGTTCATAAAAGTGTGAGGTCTATTACCTGTCAAGCGTTGTCGGTCGTATATCCGGACACCCTCTATAAAACCAAAAGATCCGCAGAAGCCGTAAGGAAAATGACATGTTTATGGATTTTATTCCATTACGATATATGAAGAGGGAACTTTGTGTATGAAAAATGTTGAGAATGCACCTTGCTCAACAGTATGGACCTTGCAGAAGCCTAGTACTAGGCATAGTCACACAGCAAACATTATTATGTCGTCATGCAAGCCTTGAGAAAAGGATCATTGCTATGGATGTTCTTGCATAACGATATTAGGAGACCTCTTACTGCCCAGAAGAAGTCTACTACTTTTGGTATAGGCATTCAGCAATAAATATAGTGTCATCATGCAAGCCTTTAGAAAAAGGTTCTTACTATGGATATTCTTGCATAATTGTATCAGAAGAACTTGCTGAAATTGTAGCTACACATCAAACATTATAATGTCGTCATGCAAGTCTTGAGAAAAAGGTCATTGCTATGGATATTGTTGCATAATGATATTCGAAGGGAAACTTTGCTGGAGTTCGAAAAATAGTGAAAGCGCACAGCACATTGCAGTATGCGCAGCCACCATTATTTAAGGACCCGAAAGAACCCGTGAAGCAGACGACATGTTTATGGATTTTATTCTATTACGATATATGAAAATTAAACCTTGTGTATGAAAAATGGTAAGAATCCACCTTGCTTAAAAGTATACACATCAACCGTTTTGGTGATGTAAGATCAAAGAACCCAGCTGAACGCTGTAGCCTACTACTCCTGGTATAGGCACCCAGCAATCATTATAATATCGTCATGCAAGTATTAGAAAAAAGGTTCTATCTATGGATATTCTTGCACTATGATAGAAGAGAATCCTTGCTTGAGTTCGAAAAATGGTGAGAGTACGACGCATCATAGTATGGACAGCCACCATTTTTTATCTACATATCGTCATTATATCGTGTATGAAAAATAGTGAGAATTACTTAATACTATGCACATCCACCATTTTGTACATGTGAGATCAAAGGACCTCTCAGAAACCTACTACTAGGCATAGGTACCCATCAAACATTATTATGTCGTCATGCAAGCCTTAAGAAAGGGCATTGGTATTCGTATTGTTGCATAATAATGATATTCGAAGAGAAACTTAGCCGAAGTTCGAAAAATGGTGAAAGTGCACGGCGCATCGTAATATGCGCAACCATCAATTTTTATACCCTTATATCCGACAGAACCCGAACGATATATGAAAAATCAACCTTGTGTATGAAAAACGGTAAGGATCCACCTTACTTAAAAGTATACACATCAACCATTTTGGTGATGTATGATCAAAGAACCCAGCTGAATGCTGAATGCCTACTACTCTTGGCATAGGCACCCGGGACCCGGCAATCTTTATACGAGCATGGAAAAAAGGTTCTTTCTATGGATATCACTGCATTAATGATGAAAAGAGAATCCTTGCTGGAGTTAGAAAAATGGTGAAAGTGCACGACGCATCGTAGTATGCGCAACGATCATTTTTTAAAGTGTAAGTCCAAAAAGACCCCGCAGAAGCCGTGAGGAACGCAACAATACATGTCTATGGATTTTATTAAATAATGATATAGAAAAATGGAGATTTGCCGGTGTACATATTAAAAAATATTTCAAAAACCATGAGTAACGCTCATTGTCAACAAGCAATAGCAAATTTTGACAATAACTCAATAGGTTGCATCTGTTGTTCCAACTGACATCTGATTTGATTAAAATTCACTTTGATAAAAAAATTTACAGTTGAGAATTTGACTGTGTACTGACTAATAGATAAGCAAATATCTGGAAAACGGTTACTTGGAGCGACATTTAGAAAGTAAAAGTGTTTCATTAAACAAAATCTTCAACATTTACACTAATATACTGTGACATAAAAAAAGTTGCATAATTTTCAAGAGGCTTATACAGGGTTACTGGTAAGTCGACCACTTTCCTGCAGGAAGTGATAGAGGGAGTCAAGTGCAATAGATTTTATTCCCCATATGTAATTCCGAAAACCGATTGTTTTCGAGATAATTAACAATTAATGTTTTTCAACGATATTTCCAAATTTCCACACTACATCCCAAATTTAGAAAAAACCCTGCTGTCGATTTTAGTATTTTCCAATTTAGTTTTTTACTGACACATACTCAATCTAATTTAGTATTTAAATGTGCAAAAATACTAAACAGTTTCAAACTACGTACAATTATTTAAAAAATGAAGAATTAAATTTTCACATTCACCGCCAAAGAAACTTGTCTAGCTCAAAAAAATATACCTACACAACCAGTCAAACAAATTATTTTAAAAACTTCCTTATCTGATGGCCTATTCCAAGGACAAGAATGACAGTACAACCACAAGTAACTATTTATCAAAATTTATCAACATAATACAGAGTCATCAATAATATGATATTCCAGCATGATGGTTGTCCAGCACATTACCGTATCACAATTCGGCAGTTGTTGGGCAACAGATACCCGAACAAACGGATAGGGAGGGGTGACCCCATACCATGGCCTGCGCGGAGCCCAGATCTGACACCTCTTGAGTTTTACGTCTGGGGCCACATGAAGGCATTGGTTTACGAGGAGACTCCAGTTAATACTGCTGACGAACTAAGGCAAAAAATTATCAATGCGGCGGAGGAGATGAAACGAACTTTTTCAACACGAGTTACAAAAACCGAAGTGAGGAGCGGATCGGTACTTGTATCCAAAATCAAGGGCAACACGTTGAGCAAGATCTCTAGAAATTTTGAGTGGATTTAATTTGTTTCACTTGAATAAAATCATCGACCGCATTTGCTAACATTCTAGTATGTAACTGAGTTATGAATAATGATTGTACTGTTATTCGTTCTTTTTGAATAGGTGATTTTTATTCATTGCTGTTTATAATCTTTCTGAAAAGGTTATTAGGTAGGAAAGTTTTTTTAGTGATTTTTTCAACCGTTTGTATAATTTTTTTTAGCTAGATAATTTTCTTTCACGGTGAACGTAAAAATTTTGTTGATTATTTTTTAAATATTTGTATTTAGTTTGGAACTGTTTAGTATTTTGAAACATTTTAATACTAAGTTAGCTTTGTGTATGTGTTATTTAAATACTAAAATAAAAATTATCAGAATCAACAACAGGTTTTTTTGTTAGTTTAGGATCTAGTGTGGAAATTTGGACATTTGGTTGAATAACATTAAATGTTAATTATCTAGAAAACTATCGGTTTTCGGAATTACGTATGGGAGGTTAAATCTATTACATTTGAGTCCCTCTATCACCTCTTGCAGGAAAGTGGTCGAGTTACCAGTAACCCTGTATATGTATAGTGGGTGGCGCTCTCTACAAATGTTCTAATTTCTTGCCATTATGTTGTCCTGTTGATGAATTATTTAGCAAAAAATAAATTATAATTACAACTTTTGCACTGAGGCAAGTTAGGTTAAATCTCAATATTTCTACCCAAAAAATTGCAGTTTTGATGTGTACCTCTAATTAGCAAACACCCTGTACGGTCTGTCTATCTCGCAGGGAATTGTATTGGCTTGGCAGCGCTTTCTACGTGAAGCAAGGAAATCACCACTATACAAAAATCGAATAATTCTTCCAATCGCTCTCAAGGCTATGAATACTGATATCGGCATTATCATACTGAATATCGATGGCCCTAAGGTACCCATGATACAGGATAGCTCTTCTTTATTCATGCGGACCCCTATATCAATAACCAAATTTTCACAAGCGTCATTCACATTACAGGCTATAGTGTCTGTATATAAAACGTGTCATCGGCGTAGCTAAGATTTTTTATTCGGGAATGAATAAGGAAGCAGAAGATGCTGTGTAACTTGGTGTCCAGCTAATTCTTTGTGTATAAATTAAACAAAAACTCAACAGCTCAAGTTTAGCTTAAAACATTCCAGACAGACAAAACCTCTGTAAAGTATTGAGGCGTGCATCTAAACCATGCTCTCATCACCTAGAGAGAAATGTGATTAAGCTGTTAAAAATGTTTTTCAAGAAAGAATCATTTAAATTAGGAATTCAGCATGCATCACTGGGCAGTTATTACTGTTAACTGTTTATTATGTGGTAATCACCACACTTTCATTCAATATTCCGTAATAAACTGGAGCCATTTATAGCCGTATCAAAATTAAAAAATTAAAAATTATAATTACGAAATTTAGACTGCACTGCATACAGTCCAGCGCAATGCGTAGTACGGGGGGGGGGGGCATCGGTAAAGACGTAGTGGTATAGTAGTAGTAAGTAGTGCTTAGTGATTCATATTTTCCTTGTGTAGTAACCGCTCCATCAACCCGTCATTTCAGCATGGAATGGAATTTTGACAAGACGACAAACCTTCTACAAGATTATTTTTTTTAGAAACATTGCAGAATACCTATCTTTTTTTATCACGAATCGCGACTGCTGGCAGGTCTTATGAAGCCTGTTGTAAAAGTGATTGCAACGCATAGTCCACATATTTCATATGTTGCCACCTGTTGATTGCAGAACTTGACTTCATTTTTAACTTCCCGACAAAGGAGGGGTAAGTTATTAGAATCGGCCCGTTTTCGCAAATTTTACCAAAATCAACGTGCGAGGTGTGACTTACAAGGTGAAATCACCTCCTGACTCATTTTATAAAAAGAAAGTGCTCTTATATTATCATTTTTCCGAGTAACTCCCACCATCCCCACCATTAAATCATAGATTAGCACCAAAAGTGGACTAAAACATAGAAAACAGAAACCTCTTTATGATAGTAAAGTTTGCAATTATTTGGATCATTTTTGTGACAGTTACTGCCATTTTCGAAAATTTGCTACTCTCTGTGAATTATTAGTCCGCCATTTTGAAAATCTTGCGACATGCGCGTTAGGGTTTTCGAAATAAGAAGACATGAATTTCACGTTGTGGCATTATTTTTTGAGTTACCCCAACCCTCATCCCACCCCTTTTTTATCATCGCAGCGGGAACAAAAACTAGATTTTGACTAAGTTTGATGAAAATCAGAAAACTTTGGTGTGTCTGTACGTCCGTGATTTCGTTCTCCAACTATTACTCAAAAACGCCTGAAGCGATTGCTCCCAAATTTGGCTAACTTGAATTAATAAAAGGCCGTTCGAGTTGAAAAGGTCTTGGTGACGATCAAACAATGGTGGGTGGAAAAGAGTGGTGGGAACACAAAAAATATATTTTTTTTCTGAAAAGGAGGCAAAAACATTGAAATACTCAAATGTCATTCACTACTGCATTTGTGTACTGAATTGTTTGATATTAGGCAGTTATAAACAGCTTAAAGATGTTTACCTCAAAATAATATTACTATTCAATTGGACTCTTAAGCAGGGTTGTTCGATGGACTGATAATAATTATTGTAATGACATTCAATGTCAAATTGTAATGTTTTGTAACGTTTGGCGGCAAACTTGAATTCTTTTCAAATTTACTTCATAAGTCAAGTGAAAGTAATTTAATTGATGTTACATGGATGTTAATCCTTTTAAAATTACTAAAATTAAACACTATTTATATAAAATATTCTATTTAGGGAACAGTAAAATAGTTTATATTTTACAAATACCTATAAATAAATAATTCTTCACTGTACTAAACAAAATCACAAAACACAAAAGTATCAATATGGTAGACAGACTCTGAATGTATAAGGTGAATTTTCATGAAACCTGCGCCGGTACTCTGTAACTTAGAAACGTGTTTCTATGCAGTATGTACTATGGGATCGGGTGGCCTCGTAAATATGACAGCGTGCCGTGACAGCGTAGTAGACACGTGATAGGCACCCGAAACTGCCCGATCGTCATGGTCGTCATGGTGATAGAAACATGTATCTATCTCAGGGGCCTGGGTATACACTGTTATAGGTATATATGTATTTGCCATGCTGAAACACGGGTTCCCATTTCGAACAGAACTCACTTGTTTTTCAAACTAAAACAGAACAAAAGATATTGACAAACAACAAACGTTCAGTGTGTATCTCGTATGATCTATTTCCATGAATGTTTTCTTTAGGCCAGTCTGCAACAAATTGTAATGATATGGTTCAATTTTTCGATTGGCGTAACGACCGCGTCTAAATTGTAATGGAATCATTACAATTCTAATGACAAGAACAACCCTGCTCTTAAGGGTTAAAGGGGAGAGGGGGTTAAGGGGGAGAGGGGGGAGAGAGGGGAGAGAGGGGGAGGGGTAGGTAGAGAGGGGTGGGGGCGAGGGGGAGAGTGGGGAGGGGGAGAGAGGGAGAGGGGGGAGAGGGGGTTGCACAAAAAAAACTGCCCAAAAATGCAACAACCACTTGATTTGGGGAAGTTCTTAGAACGGGGTGTACTTCGTACAACGTCCACATTTTATAAAACTTGTCGTCCTTGGACGGATTTCTGTCTTCACTCCCCTACACTCCGTATATTCTTGTGGGAACCATGGAAGCGTGTTAGTCGAGAGACGAGCCGAGCAGAGCAGACTCGATCGGCAAAGTTCACCGACCAATTAATTTTCATTTAGTAGCCCGTCAGAGTGTGAGGCCGTAAGCAATAAATCATCCGCTAAAACTTTTTACAAATGTCGTTTTCCCAATCTGCCGGCGCGGCGCGGCGCCCTGTGCCGCTTTGAATAGGCAGCGGCAACGGCAAAGGAAAACGCCCGCCGCGCCTGACGAAATGGCGAAATCATGTTCCAAATAGACCTTTTGTTATTTACAAACGGCAGATATTCGCACATCACTGGGATGCTACCTGTATATGAACGTGTGGAGCGATGGGAGTTGCTTTTCGATGATACCAAAGGGGAGGTTTTTTTTCACTCACTAGGCATTATACGTAGGTCGCATCGAAAATTTATGTATTTTTTAACACGCTTTTATTAGCATCACCTGTATGTTTGTTTGTGAGTTTTTGAAAATTTCGGGCCTGGCATTACGGATCAGCAAAGTGGGACAACCTAAGGGAATACTACCAGTCCTTTCCCTGGAACGACGTCTGCTTCAAGTCACGAGACCCATCAGCCTGCGCCCAAGAAATAACAGAGGTATTAATATCCGGCATGGAAGCCTATATTCCTCATGTCGTCAAGCATCCCTCCAAAAATAAGCCATGGTTCAATAAGCGTTGTAGAGATGCAGTTACCTCTAAAAACCAACATTACAAAGAATGGAGAAAATGTTTTATCGACGCCAGAAATCATTGTAAACGTGTGATTGACAGCAGCAAGGAGGAACACTACCAAAAAATTAAGGACAAGCTCCTCTCATGTCCTAGTTCATCCAGAACATTCTGGTCTGTAGCTAAGCCTGTTACTCAGAACTTTTCCTATTCGCCAATACCACCTTTGACCAGAGCGGACAAGTCCATCGCTTCTGCTCCTAAAGAAAAAGCAGACATCTTGGGAAAGCTCTTCGCAGCCAATTCTACTGTAGAATTTCAAGGTAGTACTCCGACCACCACCATAAGCGTGAGCTCGAGAATGGCAGAGGTCAAATTTCAACATCGAGATGATAAAAACATTCTCCAAAAACTGAACACGAATAAAGCTACTGGTCCTGGCCAAATTCCAGCAATTGTCCTTAAACGCTGTGCCGCTGAGCTTGCACCTATTCTTTGCAAGCTCTTCAAACTTTCGTATTAACGAGGCGTGTTTCCCGCTTCGTGGAAGATTGGGTGCGTACAACCCATCCGTAAGAAAGGCAAAAAACTGGTCTCACCAATGGGACCTGTGGCTCTTCTCAGCATCATGCCTAAGGTTATGGAGACTGTCATTATCGCACAGCTCCTGAAATACCTGGAGAACAATAACATCATAGATGATCGCCAGTATGGCTTCCGTAAGCACAGGTCTACAGGTGACCTACTTACCTACGTCACTTACTTTTGGAATAGAGCAATAGAAAATCATGGCAAATCCAGTGTTGTTTCACTTGACATATCGGAAGCTTTCGACAGAGCGTGACATGAGGGACTTCTGGTCAAGCTTGCTGCTTATGGACTACTACTACCGCCAGTGGCTGAATAGCTTTTTGAACGACCGATCTCTGTTTGTTGTAGTCGATGGGTGTTCATCCGACGTATTTTCAATAAACGCCGGTGTTCCTCAGGGATCTGTCCTATTCCCTACACTGTTTCTGCTGTACATCAACGAGCTGTTGGAAATAACATCCAACTCAATCTACAGTTTGGCAGCTGACAGTACATTGGTGTCGTGCATAGAACCAGGCAAGCCACTATCATCCCAGGAGACGGTACGTCGGCGACAGCAGCATGGCTCACAGATCAACGTAGATGTCAAAAGAATTGTCGAGTGGGGATTAGCAAATAAAGTAGTTTAACGCACAAAAAACTCAGGCAACAACACTTACAAAGAAGTCTCACGATGGCTTAATAATCGTGGAAATGGAGGGTCACCCCATAGTCGAATCACCTTCCGTCAAGCTCTTGGGAATCAACATCAACAATAACATGTCCTGGCACGACGACGTCGTCAGTATTGCTGAAACGGCATCCCAGAAGTTTGGAGTTTTGTTCCGCTGTAGGAAGTTGTATACACCAGAGCAGCTACTGCTGCTCCGAAGCACCCTCTAAAGCTTCTGGACACTAGCCAGAAGAGAGCAATTAGACTAACCGTTACGCCTAACCTCACCAAGGACCTTCACAGCCTGAAACATCGAAGAAGGGTGGCTGACCTGCTCCTGCTTAACTGATTCTATCACGGAAGATGTTTAGGTGAACTATCCCAGACAATAACACCAAAGGCCGTCCAAATGAGGAACACTAGAGAGGCTCTGCGAGCTCGTCCTTACCAGGTCGATGTCCTTACTCCCCAAACCAGTCCCCACAGCGCTTTTACAGCGCCATAGGCTTTCAGCCCTTGCGGCGGGTACCATAAAAAATATATTTCGTGTCAAAACGAACCATGTCTACAAGGCTATAAAGAAAACGCTTATTACCAAAGCAGGTTGAAAATCCGTGGAGCGGTTTTTGCCAGCGTCGCTTCTCATCGTCTCAGATTTACAGCTTTTGCGTGTCTCCTTTTTTCTTCCGAGTGGATTTACCCTTAATTTCTAATCTAGTCCGGTGGCGGATTTGGTGCGGCGGAACAAGGAGGGATGTATCTGAGTAAGACAAGAAAGATTGTACCGACTCCTTTTCCGCCTTTGTGCGTTTCAATTTGCATGATTAAAATTCCGTCTTCGGAGTAAAGCTCGCCTGCAGCGCCTCGAGTTTCTGCTGCCTCGCAGGTTGCCATGGCCTTGGCAGACACTGCACAACATGCGCCGCCATCATAACGCACCGCGAAAGACAACCGGCGTCAAGTGGCTTGACTTCCCATATGCAGGGTGAGTGAAGCTCAACGCATCGGACTATTACGACCAAACGATATATGTTTTCAGAAAAATGACTAGGCGGGAGTATGCTCGATTACATGTTAAAAATGATAACTTTCATACAGAGTGTCTTATATTTAGATTCCTGGGTCAATCCCAGTGTTGCTCTATGTATCACACATGTACAGGGTGACCGACGGGAATCGGGCGTTTTTCAAATGGTTAGTATAACGCCGCTAGCGGTGGTAGTGATGGGATTCAGGTATCAGTCGCCTTGCTGTATAATGTCATCTTAGTAGCTATGGAGCAGTGGACCGTAGAGCACCGCATGTTCGCTTATGACGCGTATGTAGAAATGCTGAGTCGGTCACGGCCGCGCAGCGACTGTTCCGCGTTCAAGCCGTAATACAATTCTCAGATGGGTTAACAGTCAAGAAAACAACAGGAATGATTGCAAAGAAAAAGCCACCTGGTCCCACGAAGACTGCGAGGACGCCAGAAAACGTCGAGCGGGTGAGACAAGCGCTTACTCCGAGCCCTCAACGGTCTGCACGAAAACATGCACGTGAATTACACTTAAGTCGTGAATCAGTGCGCATAATATTGAAAAAAGTTTTAGCGTTTCATCCTTACAAGATGTGTATTGTTCAGCAGCTTATTATGAGCAACGAGAAGACTTCGCCATTCGAATTCATTCAAATGCTGCTTGGAGACCATGAAAGAGCAGTAATCGTCATGAGTGATGAGGCTCATTTTCATTTAAGCGGAGAGATAAACAAACAAAATTTCCGATACTGGTCTCCAGGTGGCTTTTTCTTCACAATCATTCCTGTGGTTCTCAGACTGTTAACCCATCTGAGAATGGTATTGCGGCTTGGAATAATAACGTGGCGTCCAAGATTAAAATGAACGCGGAACAGTCGCTGCGCGGCCGTGACTGACTCAGCATTTTTAACATACGCGTCATAAGCGAACATACGGTGCTCTACGGTCCACTGCTCCATAGTTACTAAAATGGCATTATACACTCATACAGCAAGGCGACTGATACCTAAATCTCCTCCCTACCACCGCTAGCGGCGTTATACTAACCATTTGAAAAACATTCGGTTCCCGTCGGTCACCCTGTACCTTAAAACAAACCGTTTTAGGTGCAAAACACTATTTTTAATATCAGCAGTTATCAGAAAAAGTATAATATCGCAACTACTATAAAAAATGGAAGGCTGTGACTTTGCTGTGTGAGTAAGAATAAAATGCGTCAGCACAGTTGAGACGGTAAGGTCTGTATTATGTTTGTACTTGGAGAAATCGGCGGATAAAATAAAGAAAGTTCGATTACAGATAAGTTGATATTTCCAAACGGGAATACCTATTTTTTATACAATCGAACGTAAAATTTGATATCCTTTCTAATGATATAAGGCTATGGATACCAGACACTGGTAGTTTTCATTTAACTTAAAATGTTCTTTATTTAAGTTAGTTGTTTTATTCCATCTGAACAGGTTTTTTTTGTATATATTTCGTGGCCTGCTGGGTTGTTTATAGTTAGTAAAATTGAAAAACAACCATTTCATTGAAAATTTGAAATTAAATGATAACTACCAGAGCTATATTCACAACCTTCGGTTCATTTTAAGTCCCATATGTGATACAAGTGGTCACACTAGAACTGACCGAGGAATCCTCTGTGCAGGAATCTAGATATGTAATAATATACAGGGTGGTCCATTTAAAAACATAACTTTGGTATGTCACGCATTTATTAGATACCCTGCATAAAAGTACCTAATTATTTTTAAAATGTAGTCCAGCTTTGCCTACATAAACTCGCAAAGTGCAAAAACAGGTATAGTTTGGTCACAACTGTCCGAAGCGTTGAACTTGACTCACCCTGTACAGTGTATTTTCTTACCTTTCTGACAAAATCAAGGAGGAAATCGCTTAGTTCTCAGAATACAGGGTGTTGAATCTTTATCTCAAAATCTTGTTCTCAGTTACCTTAGGTCTATTTTAAACTGTATAACTGGTTCATTGTAGATCTGTGTAAAGAGTCTCTCAACTTCGCAAAAATCTGTAATACTATTTATTATTATCACTATTGAATGTTTGTTTAGAGACTTCCTTTTTACGTTTTCTGGCTTAAACATCCAAAACCAAATACATAAAGTTGAGTCATCTTGAATCGACGTTGCCTTTCCTCTAATAATGGTGTAGCCTTTTTAATATTATAAACTACCTCAGATAAATAAATATATCAGTTCCAGCTAGAGGTATCTAAAAACTCCCACTAATTAGATTAAGATGATTTAGTTAGGTAATTGCGCACGAAGAAAAGACTTTCCAATGGTTTACTGGTTTACTGGCGCTAGATATCTTGATCGCAGTTTTATTAAATAATTCCCGATACGAAAGCAAACAAAAAAATTATTTGAATTAAGTAATTATTCATCCATTATACAATCTGGTCATTTGGGATCCACTACTGCTTTCTTTTATTGCTACTATAATTAACATTTTTTGGATTTGATATTATTTCTGAGAGTTGCTAGTTGAGGTCGACCATGAGCTTTAAAATACTTATAACTCGTAAACATAAAAGAAAACAATGTCTACGTTGAAAAATAGGACGTCTGTCGATGACAGCATTCTGCCCATTCTTTTATCGACGGTATTAGTCGTTTCGTCCATTGTGCGACATCAGTGGTCTCTTTCCATACGCTTTGCCACTTACTTGCTGTCAGTCTTTCAGCTTCAGCGCACTTGACCATAGCAGGCAAGTGCTCTCTTTTCAGCCAGCAAGTATAATGGTGGTATTGCCATTATCACTTGTAAGGCTCTTGCAGGTACCGTGCGATAAGCACTAGCTACCCTCAGCAGATACCTTCTCTGCAAGCCCTCCAGGACCTTCTGGTATTTTTTACTTTTCGTCGACCGACTTTACAACCTGGCACAGTAGTGCCTTTCTGTTGCAACTGGGCCTCCTACATTTGGGATCAGTTGTGACAGCATTGCCGCCTTCACTCCAAGGTGCGCTATGGACTTGCTTGTTGGGACTTGCAATCCCTTTAGTTGGAAAACCTCGTTTCACGTTTGCTCTCTTGCTCTTTGGGCCGCACATATAATTATATATAATTGCCTCTGTTTTTCTTAAGAGCCAACTCATACTTTATATACTAGCTCGGCCTCTTCATTAGACACGATAACAAGTGTCAGATCGTCGGCGTATACTGATAGGATGTGGTCTATATTCTAAAATCACTTTACCCAAATCTTTTGACAGAAATATTGTAAACAATATACACAAACAAGTAATAAAGCTAACTTCTGTTCCAATTATAGCATTGTGAGAGTGCAACGACGGTTCTGTTCGTGTTACAATTTAAACATAGTTAATTGAAAACACGTGTAGATCCAGCTGTGTGTACCTGATATGTTCCTAAATTCGTTTTGTTTCGTAATTAGTCGGAAGTTAGCATCGGACGGAGTTGTACTACATCAGGTTTTGACTGAAACATGGCGGATTTAGTTTGCAGTTAGTTTACGCACATGCACTTGAACAGCATATGTGTCACGACGGATGTATTGTCTACGTTCACGTAGGTAGACGCTCATTTAAGAAAGTGGTCTACAGGGTCTTAGAAAAGGTTGGAAACGGTCGATTATTGGATAAAATGTACCGAGTCTCCTTCTTCCTGCAGAAGTGTAACAATAAAAGCGCTGATTGGTGATGAGCCACCAACCAACATATTGCCCATAGCAACCAGCAGCTCAATCGGATTGTATGAGACAAGGGTAGGTGGGTGCGTGCGTGTGTGCGTGAGTCTAGCTAGCCGCCAAGAAATGAAAACAGGACAACAATGGTTTAATAAAGATTTATTTCATATATATAAATGCGGTACATTTGCATTTTATCTATTTTTTTTTAAAAACAAGAACTTAGCTTCGGAGGGAAGTCCAGGGAGTAGTTCTCGTGGTGCCCTTTCGAAGAGAAGGTGGTGCTCCATAGAAGGTGTTACATGCTGCTGGTGGCACCCCAAAGGAGGCTGGCTTCCTTCAAAAGGAGTTCTGGTAGTGTCACCCCAAAGAAATGTTCATGGCATGGAAGAAGTGTGATGCCCTTCCAAAGAAGTGTGGTTTTATGGTGGCACCCCGAAAAAGTGCAGGGCACCTCCAAAGAAAAAGTGGTCTTGATGGTGACATCCCGAAAAAAGGGTGGTTTTCCTGTTGAGTTATGGCTGGTATTAGCACCTTGTAGAGAACTTCACAGGACTTCACGATCTGTTTCTGAAGTATGGATCTTCATGCGTTCTTACATTTTGAATTTTGCGTTAATATACTTCAGAAACAAATCTATGAAGTAGCATGGGCATATTTAAAAAGCCAAAAAGCAGATAACTTTCAAATGCTCACATGGTAAAAATTAAAAGAAATATTATGTACAAGAGCGAACAGATAGAATAATGGTTAAAAAAAATTCATAAACGCTTTACATTTACAGTCCTACCGGATCTTTTCGGATATATGGTGGTGAATAAAAAAAATATATATACAAAATATGTTCTAAAATCTACAACTTTTTCCTCAGCCCTCGTAAAACGGAATTATACAAATGTCCAACAGATCTTTTCATTGCATTCTTCAGGCGACAAAAGCAGGTAGAGTTAGTGGATGTTTAAGAGAAACTGTATGGAAGAACAAATATATGTCTACGGAAAGCAAGATTAAAGTATATAAAACAACGATGCGACCAATTCTAACATATGCGGCAGAAACACGAGCAGACACAAAGAGAACAAAATAAATCTATAACAGCATAGAAATGAAAACGTTAAGATCAATTTTGGGAGTAACTCTCAGGGACAGACACACAAATAAAAACATACGAGAACAGTGCAACATTAACAGCATCAATAAATGTATAAAAACCCGGAAGAAAGAATGGGACGACCATGTAAATAGAATGAGACCCAACAGATTGGCTCACATATGTAAAAATAACAAACCTTACAATCGAAGACCTCCAGGACGGCCAAAGAAAAGATGGGAAGATAATTTGATGTCAACAACAACGTCAACAACAGAGACGGAATAAGAGGCAGACAAACAGGAGAAATCCTAGTCATGCGAAGAAGAAGAAGAAGAAGCATTCTTAATAAGCAAATCTGACTGCTAGGTATTTTTACGTAAGGAATGTTATAAAAAAAATGTGAAACATACAATACACACAAGATGAGGCATTGTAACACCAAAATATATGGCTAGAAACAAAGAATGATGTTCAGCGACTCTTTTGTTAGACAATTAATAAATATACAGCGCATGATTGACTTGATATTTCAAGATTAAAATGTTCGCTATCACATGTTCATGGAAAAAAAATGTATAAATCGGAAAAATCACATTCCTACACATAGCTGTAAAATAAAAAGCAGAAGCAATAAAAATATGCGAAACCATAGCAATCAAATCGTTATTATTTTGCATTGGGAATATGAATCCCTTACCTCGATTACCACATAATTGCACAGACACAAAAATTGTCTTATAGAGACATAACTATATTAGGTGTTAACTGTTTGAGTTCAGAACTAGAAGGGAAGAGGTACGTGTTTCGAAATAAAAGGTAACCTTGGTGGAGAGCGAGAGCATACTCCAACTCATTAGATTTGCCCAAAATTTGTGCGCACTTGCGCAGTTTGTATAATATAATGATATTTCCAGCTGAAAGAAATAGAGATGGGAAAAGGTAGAGGTGAGAAGTAAAACAGTTATAAAAATGTGATTAGTATAATGAGGAAGTAGTTGCTAAAAATGGAAGTTACAAACTATTTGTATATGGTAGCCAAGTAAATAATATAAAAATAATCTTGAAAACGGGTGAACCGTTACAGAAGATGTAGAGGACGACCGGCACTAAGATGAGAGATTGGACATGATAGAAATCACTGTAAACGCGTGACTGATAGCAGCAAGGAGTAACACAACCAAAAAATTATTAATAACAGGCTCCTCTCATATTCTAGTTCGTCCAGAACATTCGGGTCTGTAGCTAAGGCTGTCAGTCAGAACTTTTCCAGTTCATCAATACCACCCTTGACCAGAGAGGACAAGTGCATCACTTCTACGACTAAAGAATAAGCAGACGTCTTAGGGAGGCTTTTCGCAGCCAATTCTACTGTAGACTTCCAAAAAAGTACTCCCACCACCACCATAAACGTGAATTCGAGAATGGCAGAGATTAAGCTTCAACATCGAGATGTAAGAAGCATCCTTCAAAAACTATACACGAAGAAAGCTACTGGTTCTGACCAAACTCCAGCCATTTTCCTTGAACGCTGTGCCGCTGAGTTTGCATCTATTCTTTTCAAGCTCTTCAAACTATCGTTTCAGCAAAGCGGGTTTCCCGCTGCATGGAAAATTAGTTGAGTACAACCCATTCCTAAGAAGGTCAAAAAACTGATCCCACCAACTATAGACCTGTGTGGCTCTTCTCAGTGTAACGTCTAAGGTTATGGAGACTGTCATTAACACACAGCTCCTGAAATACCTGGTCAAAAATAATGTCATAAATGATCGCCAGTATGGC
This sequence comes from Callosobruchus maculatus, assembly GCA_951848785.1. NCBI lineage: Eukaryota > Metazoa > Arthropoda > Insecta > Coleoptera > Chrysomelidae > Callosobruchus > Callosobruchus maculatus. The sequence continues at coordinate 7,643,630 of CATOUR010000083.1, forward strand.
TTCCGTAAGTAGGTATAGGTTTACGGGTGACCTCCTGGCATACGTCACTCACTTGTAGGATAGAGCAATTGAAAATCATGGCGAACAAATCAACGTAGATATCAAAAAAAATCTCGAGTGGGGATTAGTAAATAAAGTACAGTTTAACGCACAGAAAACTCAGGGAATCAATCTGATAAAGAAGTCTCACGTTGGCTTACCAACTGTGGAAATGAAGTGTCGCCCAATAGTCGAGTCACCTTCCATCAAGCTCTTGGGGATCATCATCAACAATAACATGTCCTGGCACGACCACGTCGTCAGTATTGCTAAAACGGCATCCCAGAGGCTTGGAGTTTTGTTTAGCTGTAGGAAGCTGTATACACCAGAGCAAATACTGCTGCTCTATAAGGTCCTAGCATCGTTGGAGTATTGCCCCCATGTGTCGGGATGCGCTCCGAAGCACTCTCTAAAGCTTCTGGACACTATCCAGAAGAGAGCAATTAGACTAATGGATACGCCTAACCTCACAAAGGACCTCAACAACCTGAAACGTCGAAGAAGGATAGCTGACATGTCCCTGTTTTATAGATTCTAATACCGAAGGACATAATAGTCAATGCATATAGTATAGTAGTGCAAGGTAGTCAGAATATGATGAGTAGGCCACGGAGGAAAAACAAATGCCTTGCCAAATTGGTCCCTTTAATAATTCCTAACTTGTCTAATGTTATTTTTCGAACAAAAAATACATCTATTATTAAAAAAAAAACGTTAAATCGTCCGGTACATAACTCCCAGAGTCCCAGATATTTTGGGACTTTATTATGGAAGACACATGAATCTAGATTTCTATTTGTTATTGAAGTGGAAGTGAGGCGCCTTAGTTTTATTCGCATTTAGCTGAAACTACCACTGACAAATATATTATTTAAATCAGTTGGGAAATAATGAGGCAGAGTTGGCCTATACCGTCTCCACAGTATCTCCAATTATACAGTAGCGCAACTCTCCAGAATTTTGGTGGTTCGCGCATAGCATCCCGCGCACCGTTCGCAGGATGTTCAGCACGGAGATCGCCTGAGTCGTGTTCAGTCTATGGGAGTGAAGGTAGTGTCTTTGACAGAACCAGAATAAGGAATTTGGTGATACGCTGATATGGATATCGGGACGAGTGGAGTCAAATGTTGCACGCTGTAGGCTGTATTAACAATTCCAAAAACTGTGACTATAGTTTTTTTAAGTTTCCTCAAGATGCTGCCAGGTAAGGGATTCCTCCAATGTTTAATATGCTCCTTTATTACCTAATATGCCTCATGATAGCATAGCTCCATCTGTCTCTAACAAAGTTTGTCGGGTATTAGGGAAGCTGTGTGCTTTTTTTTCAGTTTTTAGAAGAGTTAGACGTTACAGGAAGTCGTTCTTTAATTATGAGCCTAAAGTCAGAATAATAATTTCTCAGTGTTTCTTCACAGCACCACAACGTTCAAAAGATCTTTCACGACATATAACAAAATGAATGTGGTTATGCATTCCAACATCATGAAATTTTAAGCAGGAGGTGAAGTCCATTTTAATGGATGCTCAAATAGAAAGCTCACAATAAAAATAATCAACATGCCGATTCATATATAATATACAAATACAGAAGGCAAGGTAGTCTTGGTAAACTAGATAAAAAACAGTTTTGCATTTTTTTGTGAATAACGACCAGTTTAGTATAATTTATCGTTGTTTTAAACATATTGATCATTATTTTTTATGTACACCTAACAAGTTTTCATCTGTTTTGCTGTTTTCCACGTTTGCGTACCTGAAACCTTTTCTATGATGATTGATGAAGATAAATTTAAAGGTTGTGGGATAACTAGACACAAATGTTATTTTGGACACTACTTCGTTACATATACCCATATTTGAATACTATAAGGTATTCTAAAGTTTTTATGTTTATTTAAATGTTTAAGGTTAAGATAAGATAAAGCCACCTATTTTCTCGGAGTTAACAATTTTTTTTCATACACCGACTTATTCTTGTTTTGCTTCTAAAAAAAATGTTTACACCCCGATTATATGCAAAGGTTCTATGATGAATTAGAAGAATCGGTACAAAATGTTTTCACGTACAATAAATGCGAATGCATGGACATAACTTACAAATTGTAATTCAGAATTCCAAAGACAACTGCCTAACCTCGATGAAGAATATCACATTACCACACTGCTCTCAAGATTTACTCTATATCGCGGCCATTAAACTTATTGCAACATAATAATTACGCTTTTTCACTCGATTATTGCTAAGCCGACCCTGTGCTGAAAACGTAAACGGCACTACTCGTGGCTTGTGTTGAGGAGCCGACGTGGGGTTATGCGAGGCCAGTTTTTCGGAGACAAATTTTCTGCAGGATTTCTAGGGAGTTGCGCTACTGTATAATTGGATATACTGTGCCGTCTCTATACGTCTCTGGATTTATCGTTACCGCCTATTGATCTTTTCCAAAACGCTTTCAATATTTACTTATGTTGTTTACACCTCAGCTCAATCCTTTGTAGTCTACGTAATGGACGTGCTTTAATTAATTCCAAAAGAAATTCCAATGCATGGGGCTTATACATGGAGCCGCGATGATTGATTGGTTGGCAACGAAACCGAAACGTTTTCAGAGTTCATTAACGTGAATTAATTAAAACTTTTCATCCTGTGTATTATATTATAACTTGGTGAGTTGTTGTGTGGCAGGTAAAATGTTAAATAAATCTTTCAGAAAAGGGGGGATGGTTATATAGAGAGTGCTTACGTAAATATTGAATTAGCGCTTTTAGAACCATGTAACATTCTTCATATAGACAGCTCTCACGCGAGATTCAGAGACTATGCCGAAGAGATAAGAACTCATATATACAGCAATTGTGCCAGGCAATAGAGATGCATGCCAATACTAATCATCCGAAAGAGTTGTTTTTTAAAGGTCAAATGCCTCAGTCGGGATTTTAAACCCAAATCTTGGGCTGTTAAAAATCCCGAGGGACAGCTTATTACCAATTTGCATGAGGTTATTGAAGTATGGTGAAATTACTGCGAAAACCTGTATCATGAGGATGGCCCTCAGGTCCTCTCATTGGATTTTGAATATGAACCTGATATTCTTTTGTCTGAAGTGGAACATGCCCTCAACAAGTTAAAAACTAATAGAGCTACAGGCATTGATGCTATTTCTGCTGAAGCATTAAAATGCTTTGGTGACGACGGCATCTCTCTTTTATATGCATAATATTTGTAAGAGGGTCTGGTCCTCTGGTGTTTGGCCAGATGAATGGTGCACATCCATTTTTGTTCCACTTCATAAAAAAGGATCTCCAACAAATCCAGACAATTATCGCCTACTTTCGTTAATCTCTCATGCAAGCAAGGTTCTTCTATATATTTTACAGTCTCGTTTGGAGGGTTTTATTGGCTGACAAATTTCTCAGGCGCAGGCAGGTTTCGTAAAAGGACGCGGTACGCGTGAACAGATCTTAAACTTAAGACAGATTATTAAAAAAGCCAGAGAGCATTATTTACCCGTTTTTATCTGTTTTGTGGACTTTTCTAAGGGGTTTGATAACGTAAAGTGGCCTAAACTGTGGGAAATCCTTATCTCCATGGGAGTCTCCTACCACTTAGTATTTCTCATACAGCAACTCTATGAGTCTAGCTCAGCTCGTGTAAGAATTGATGGTCACCTGTCTGGTCAAACAGCAACCAGAAAAGGAGTTCGTCAGGGATGCGTATTACCTCCGACGTTATTTAACATTTACTCTGAACTTATTGTATTGGACAACTGGAACGGCGGTATAACTATTGGCGGAAACAAAATATCTAACTTAAGATTTGCTGACGATACAACCCTTACTGCTGCTTCTCAGGAAGAACTAGTAGCTGTATTGAACGTTTTAGAGCAACAGTGCAGCATATGGTATTGGTATTAACTACAACAAGACCAAGGTTATTATCGTAGATAGAGAGTATGACAATCATCGAGAAATAAAGTCAATAGGCTGTTGTGAAGTAGTTCAAAGTTTTGTGTACTTCGGTTCTTTGATCGAAAATTCAGGTAGCTGTGAGAATGAGATTCGACGACGCATGCAACAGGCACGGGTGGCCATGACAAAGCTTATTAAAATATGGCGTGACCATAACATCACTAAAGCTACCAAAATGTCACTGGTTCAGTCTCCTGTGTTCTCCATATTTTTGTACGCCTCGTAAACTTGGACTGTTAAAAAGGCAGATCGAGCTTGCATAGATGCTTTTGAAATGTGGACGTGGAGGAGAATGCTGAGAATTCCTTATACCGCCCATCGAACTAATGTTTCCATATTGGATGAGCTCGGTAATCCAAAGAGACTATCCTCCATTGTGTCGATTAGAATGCTTACATTCTTCGGACATATTCACAGAAGCGATAATATGGAGAAACTTGTAGTTCAGGGTCACGCCTCGAGCGGGCGGCGCCGTGGTCGTTCCCCTACACGCTGGGTGGATACGACGAAACAGTTGCTAGATATGAGTATCAAGAGCGCCACTGAACTGACAGTAATTCGCGAACGATGGCGAGCTACAGTTCTCAAAACTATTGATAATATTCGTGTCGGCAATACTCTAGCTCCGACTTAATGCATTTTACGAGTTCACAACATGTCTCTTAAGACATTGTGACTATGATGATGAGCATCCTTTTATCAGCTTCCATTAAATTATACAGCGATTACCAAACTACTTTTGAACAGACCAGTGTGAATGACTTTTAACAGGATTCTATTATCAGCTTTACATGTATGTTTGTAACCGACTCGTTTGGACTCAATTTTGACCCACTTTAAGTAGACAGATTGAATTTAAACTTTGTACACTCATCAGGAACTGGTGACAATACATTAATTCGAGATCTTTCACAGTTTTGTTCAAAAAATGGTGGATGTGATAGATATTTGTCTTTTATTTTTGAGAAATGGTGGAAGTGCTTTCCATTGCGTTAGGATATTAGCACTGTGAATGGTTCCAGCCACTGGGATTTTATTTCAGCTTTGATATAAAGCGTATCATATTTCGTGAATTTTAAAGAACTGACAATGATAAAAGAAGAAAAGGTAAAAGGGTAAGACCACGCAAATTACCTCACTTATTTCTGTCGGTCTTTCTGCTGTCTCTCCCGTAATCCTAGATACCTCTATAACTCGAAAAGTACTGAATATATGTTGATTTGTTGTGGTATTGACCAAAAAGCTTTATAACAATTGTTCCAGTGGCGTGAGAGAAGGGTTTATTATTATTTATATGCCACTGTAAACTTAAATTTGATTGATTTTATATTAATAGGACTTGCACAGTAGTTTACTACTTCATCAAAACAAAAATATTTTTACTGATTTTGATATTCTATGTCAATTACAAAAAATGCACAAGGTTAGGCGTTTTAGATACCGGTAATATTTTTTGTTTAATTTTGAGAGCGGAGTAATATTGGGATTCGTGCGGGCTATACAGGATGTCCCAAAAGAAAGTGTCAAGCGGAAGTCCAGAGATAGAGCACACTAAGAAATATCTGAATCACCCTCATATATGTTATGCAATTTTTTGTAGTTTCCGAGTTATGCATTTTTTTCCGAATTTTAGAGAATTCTCTACCTCGACAACTTAAAACTATTCCAAAAGAAAAATTAAAAGACTTTCCAAATTCTCTTTTTTGCTAATTAGTCTTTAAGAGTTTACTGTTCACACATAAAGGAGTCAGCTTAGTAAATCTGAAATCATGAAAATTATAGTGTAAAGTGAAAAATTTACGTTTTGTTAATTATGACTTAGATTTTTGACTCGCAATTAAAAATCTAAAGAGGTAATTTCATGATTTCTATGCAGGTCTAAAGACTGTTTCAGACTCTCAGTTATCATAATCATTAAAAAAATTAATACTTAATGGGGCTACTTTGGCTCCAATCACCTTCAACGACAAGAGGTGGAGATTTCTTGAAATTAGCGATGGGATTTTAATTGAAACAGTAACTTATTTTAGGGTGCTAATAGCAGAATGATTGTCAGTGCCGCAATTAAAACATCCAGTGCGATCAGAATATCGATAGATGACCACCTGTGTTACTTTGCTAAAATGTCTGCCTTCTTGTTCGATGCATAATCTACATCTTCTGAAAAAAATGTTTTTTAAATTAACAAAAGCTCTTCGAAAATTTTATGTTTCTTCAGCCTGTGTTATTTTGTTGCATAATTCGCTGATGTTTTGACACTTTTTAACATAAACTAGTCCTTTGTAGTAGTCCCAAAAAAAAACTATCGGATTTAATTCAATGACCGTGGGGGCCATTCAGTGGGTCCACCACGACCTATCCATTTGTTGCATAGTCTTTTGCAGAAAACAGCATCGTTAAATTCAGTTGTCGTGCACTCAAGGTCCGTAGGAATAGCCAAGTAGTCAGACAACAGAAACAACACCAATCCAAGAACGTATCGTTTTAAAGCCACAAAGACAGACAGACGACTGAATAAAGACAACGAAAGCAACCTATGTAATGACACATTTTGAAAATACATCACAACAATATCATAGCTATCTCTTTCTAACATCGTTTACTGCGTTAGCGTTAGCCCTTTTTGTTGTCGCGCAGGTAAAAACAGGTTTTGAAGAATGCGTTCCTTTTGGTTTTTTTAGCAAAAAAAGGATCTTTTTTAATGAATGTTTAATTTATGGAATGTTTTTAACGTTTATTGTTGCGGTACTGACAACAATTCTGCTATTAGTGCGGTAACATAAGGTATTGATGAATTAAAAATCACATCGCTAATTTCAAGAAATCTTCGCCTCTTGTCTTTTAAGGTCGGTTGGAGCGAAAGTAGCCCCATTAAGTACTACATTTTTTCAATGACTATGATAGCTGAGAGTCTGAAGAAGTTTCTAGACCTGAGAAATCATGAAATGACCTCTTTGGATTCTTAATTGCGAGTCGAAAATTTAAGACATAATTATCAGATCGTAAATTTTTCACTTCACACTAAAATTTTTATGATTTTTATCAAAGTTACGAAGCCGATTATTTTACGCATAAACAGTAAACTCTTGGAGATTAATTAGTAAAAAAGATAATTTGGAAAGGTCTTTTAATTTTTATTTTGGAACAGTTTATGTTGTCGAGGTAGAGAATTCTCTAAAATTCAGAAAAAATTCATAACTTGGAAACTACAAAAAATTGCATAACATATATTGGGGTGATTCAGATGTGCTCTATCTCTGGACTTCCGCTTGACACTACTTTTGGGACACCCTGTATAATGTAAATCCAAAAATATATTATAAAACATATTTACTTATTTTACTTATCATATGACCTTCTTCAAATTGACTTATACAAAAATTTGCCATTTAATTTTTCATCTTTTACCATTTCTAATGGTTATCAACTTACATAATGACATATGTGTTGAGTATAAAAATATCCGGTATCCGATACCGAGTACTCCTGACCTTTAGCATGTTAAGCCACATTGTCCCCCCGTTGCTGTCTGATCCGACCTGTTGGTCGACCATGCTTTTTGGGGGTTTGGGGGGAGGTGTAGCATAGCGCGGGCTTCGAAACTACTGGGACCGTGCAGCACCGAATTCAGCAGCATTTGCATGTACAAAAGGTGCCCCTATTTAGATAAGTATCGTGCAATATAAGGTATGAAATTTTCTGCGAAGCAAAAAATTTTTATCAAAGTTTATCAACAGAAAGCTGGTATTTTTCAGTGTTACAGTGTTTTACAGTTTTACAGTGTTTTACAGTAAACAAGAATGTAGGAAAAGTTCTCCATCGCTAGGGGGAGGAAGTTGAGGAATTTAAATACCTTGGCAGCTGCATAACGACAAATGCAGACCCTCATTCGTCCAGTCAAAATTTTCGGTATGAAATATCCCATTAATACATTTATACAAGTAATGAAGACTTGCGAAATGCCACATCAGCTTAGCTTGCAGTCCAGGAGAAAGAAACTACGGATTGATCTTCAGAACTGAATACGAGCCACGATGGGATACATTTAATGTACTATAGGTTAGCGAAATTATAGTCTGTGTATATACCTAAGCCTCACACAAGCCTTTGTCTTCGAGGTAGAAGTTGTATTTGTAATTCGTTGATAAAAATTTACGTTGAAGTGATATTGCGGAACAAGTCACACCCGCATTCCTAAGAAGATAGTACATTAGTGTCGTGCATGGAACCAGGCAAGCCTCTATCATCCCAGGAGACGGTACGTCGGCGACAGCAGCATGCCTCACAGATCAACGCAGATATCAAAACAATTGTCGAGTGGGGATTAGCAAATAAAGTACAGTTCAACGTACAAAAAACTCAGGCAACAACACTTACAAAGAAGTCCCACGATGGCTTACCAACCGTGGAAATGGAGGGCCACCCCATAGTCGAATCATCTTCCGTCAAGCTTTTGGGGATCAACATCAACAATAACATGTCCTGGCACGACCACGTCGTCAGTATTGCTAAAACGGCATCCCAGAAGCTTGGAGTTTTGTTCCGCTGTAGGAAGTTGTATACACCAGAGCAACTGCTGCTGCTCTACAAGGCACAGATCCGACCATCGCTGGAGTATTGCTCCCATGTGTGGGGATGCGCTCCGAAGCACTCTCTTAACACTACCCAGAAAAGAGCAATTAGATTAATCGATACGCCTAACCTCACAAAGGACCTACACAGCCTGGAACATCGAAGGAGGGTGGCTGACCTATACCTGTTTTACAGATTTTATCACGGAAGATGTTCGAGTGAGCTCTCCCAGATAATAACACCAGATGCCGTCCGAACCAGGAACACTAGAGAAGCTCTGCGAGCTCATCCTTACCAGGTCGAGGTCCTTACTCCCCGAACCAGTCTCCTCCAGCATTTCTTATAACAAGTTAATCTGTAGTAAGCCTGTAATAAGCCTTCATTATTAAAATATCTTTGACAATATTTTAATGATGAAGGCTTATTGCAGGCTTATTACAGATTGAATTACCATATACCATTCTTGTAGTCTAAGAAAGGGATCAATAAGTTATTACTATTGCTATTACCGTAGGAGAAGACTGTAGAGCTCATTTCCAATGAAAAGAGTCATATAAAGTAGGGTCCCATGTTCAACTGTTTCAGAGATACTTAATTTTTATTTATTTATTTTCAAGAAGCGCTTCTTACTTATGATTGGTTACAGGGTCCTTTTACTTCAATAAATTATACCACATATAATTTAGCTTAACCACAGTAAACAACATGTATGTCATTACAATAAAACTATGTTTTTACTGAACACGGTTCAGCAAACGAGAATTTATTTTCTTCTATTTTAAGTATCCATATAATTAGAAAGCAGCTCTTTCAACTACAAACAAAATTTTGCAGTGCCGTTTTTTAGGACTGAATACGCTTTAGTTGGGGTATTTTTTCTGTATTTTGATGAAGCTTTGGCCTCAAGGCTACGGGCATACGTTCACAAAAATTACCAGGCCCAAACTACCAGAAACAGTTATTTAGTATTTTGATATATAACGTCGGGCTATTGTACATTTACCAACCATGCATGTTTCCCGACGGCTACAACCTGCAGCGTTTCAAATCTAACGTGAACCGACACTTATCCTCTCGCAGCGCTTCTACAGCGCCATAGGCTTTCAGCCTTTGCGGGAGGCTGACCATAAAAAAAAATGAAAAACATACTACTTAACGCAACCCTGCACTTAAACCTGAGATAGCGTTTTGTAAAAGCATACGTGCACTCAGTTCTCTTGTTTGGAGCAGAAACATGGACATTAAAAGTGGATAGCATGAACAGACTCAATGATTTTGAAATGTGGATCTTCCGTAGACTATTAAAAATGTCATGGACTCAACATGTATCTAACGATGAAATGCTTAGACGCGTGAGAAGGGAAAGAGAGTTAGGTACTTACGACAATAAAACCAAGAAAGATCGCTTATATGGGCTACATATTATGTATACCGTAACAGCATATATATTAAAACTAAAATCGAAGGAAAACGTGATTCTGGTCGCAGACAAAATTCATAGTTAAAAAACATACGCGACTGGACTGGTATGAACACATCATCTTTAATTCGTACCACTCAAAATCGAAATAAGTATGCCGAAATTGTCGCCAACCTTTAAATGGAGATGACACCCCAGGGGCGTATCCACACCTCAGTCTTGGGGGGGGGGGTAGCGGGGCATGAAGATGTTGTGCATTCACCATTTTTTGTAATGACTTCGTGAAGGACGTTGATGCAAGAGAAAAGGAAAATGTTAATAGTATTAAAATAAAAAAGAAGATATAAACAGCAAGTGAAACAGTGGAGTATCAGGTATTTTAGGGAGATGAAATAAAAAATCTATTGATGCATTAGTCAACTTTAATTTTACGGAATACAAATAATATGCAATATGTGTCATCCGTGAACATTTTATTGGCACAGCATACAAAGTTAAACGATCATGAACACTCAACAGTCAGGTACACTAGTATCCACAACACGTACTCTATTTTTTTTAATTAGTGTTTTAACTTTTCTAATCGGTGCAATTTTCAAAACAGGTAATTAATGAGTTAGGCAAATTTTTGTGACAAGCTACCACGTTGTATAGGACATCCAACTGATTATGTAACAATGGGAATATATTAGATATGCATCACTGTAATAATGCAAAACAAACCCTCTTATAATTTAGTTACTGCAAAAAAGATTTTTTTTTCAGTGGGACAATTGCTTAAACAAATAAGTCAAATAAAATAAGTCAAAGTTGAATCGAGTTTTTTTTTCGAAAATCTTGGGAGATGTAGTTACCCCTGTTACCCCCCCCCCTTTGTATACGCCTGTGTGACACCTGAAGAAGAAGAACATTGCATTCGGGCAACAGTGCTCCAATGGTCCGACCAGAAGATTTTGTAAATAAATGTGCTTAGGTGTATACCTAGATTTATCGTCGGTTGTTTCGTCACTATTATCACTGGTGACAAACCACAGTCATTCCAGCGACGAAACAGTCACGGTGACAAAAATCGCCGCTATGCCCTATCACTAATTTCGTGTTTGCTTTTAAAAAAATTGCGGCAAGTATGGGGTGCCCCATTAAGAACGATAGGAAAGAATCCATGACATTATGTATGGAATATTCGAATGTCCGCCTCGGGCTCGCTGGTAGTGCTTCAAGCTGTCGGTCCCATTTCGGATGACATTTTCGAGCATTTGCGGCGTTATGGCGTTAAGGGCTACTCGAATATTGTTTTCGAAGGCATCAAAAGTGGCTGGTTTGTTGCAGTAGACCAATGATTTGACGTACTCCCAAAGAAAATAACCGAGAGGTGTCAAATCACATGATCACGGTGGCCAATCAATGAACGCTTGTCTGGTGATGATCCAGTCGCAAAACTTCTGTCGAACAACTTCGAGCATTGCGTCGCTTGTGTGACTCGTGGCTCCATACTATTGGAATCACATATTAGTAATATCGATGTTGTCGAGTTCTGGCCACAAAAGTTCTTCCAACACCGCTCGGTAGCATGGCCCATTGGTTGTAACGGTGTCTCCTTCCTCATTTCAAAAGAAATAAGGACCGATGATGCCGCCATGGCACAATCCGCACCACACATTCAATTTTTTCGGGTACTGGATCACTTCTTCCGTCATTTGTGGATTGTTCACAGTCCAGTAATGACAATTCTGCTTGTTGACCTAGCCACTGAGGTAAACATTGGCTTCATTTGAGAAGATGATTTTTTGGCCAAAATGAGGATCTTGGTCCAACATTTGCAGCGCCCAATTTGCGAACTCACGGCGACGGCCTATGGTCGTCCGGCTTTAATTGTTGCATCAGCCTGATCTTGTACGGGTGCAGACCCAAATCCAAACGCAAATCTCGCCGAGTTGTCTCTTGGGAGAGGCCCAATTCCGCGGCTCGGTATCGATACGATAAATTGGGGTCGTAGTGAACACTGGCCGCTACGGCGGCGATATTTTTTTCACGTCGACTAGTTCGCATTCGGGTTGGTTTCTTTAGGTCCAATAGAGTACTCACGGTCAAACTTTTCCACAGTGCAACGAATTGTCTGTCCACTGAAGCCATGATGAGGGCCGAGTTCATGACGAAATGAGCGTTGCATATTTACAATTGAGCGGGAACTTCCGTAGTACTTTTTTAAAATTTCCAAACGATCGGCAAGCATGAAACGATCCATGATGAATTGTCAAACCTTACTAAATATTTTGACAGCTAGATGACGTTTGTACCTTTGACAGCTGTCTAGATATCCCTATTAGAAAACTTATCAGTTCTATTGGGGCACCCTATAGTATAACTGTTATAGGATGAGAAGGCAATACTGTGAGTTTTGAGTTGTCAGAAAGGAATTGTTCCGGTCCTGGGAGGGTGCGCGATCGATGCGGCCGATGCGCCGGGGTGAGTGTTGACCTTATTTCGGCGGCTGACGGTGACGGTGACGGTGACACACCGCCACGCGGCGCCGCGCGGACGACCCTATACTTGGCCCTTCCGATATACCAGGGGCTGATCTCATATTCTCGGACAGCGTTGGGTGATTACCAAGAGGATAACAACCACAGCTAGGCAAGGATAAGCCCTATTAATAGATGGCACTATACTTTTGAGCCATCTATTGTTTGGCAAGGGAAAGAGTGCGAGGAAAAAGAATGCGGAGAAAAATAGGGCTGTTCTCAGACGTTCCGCTTGAAACATAGTTCACGATCTGCTATTTTCAGTATTTTCCTATACCATCACGTACTTTCATAACATGTACTGCTGTATAATACATGTACTGCAATATTTTCAATTAAAATACAGGGTGTCCCAAGACGATTAATACAAGCACTATATCGGAACTGGGCAGTAGTAGAGAATGAGAATTTTGGGGGTTTAAATTAGAGCAAATATAGCATCTTTTCTTATTACCGTGTCACCCAATGAGGTATTTGTTTTTGACCACGTGACATCCGATTCAAATTTTTTAATGGGACACCCTGTATATTTGTGACTTTTTGTGTTCCTCCCGATAAAACAATTCCAACAAGCTCACACACTTGGGGTCTAAAGTGATTGACTCAAGAGGTACAGGTACTTAAAGGACTGTACCACTACCATAATGAAACACTACCAAAGTAATTTAACTGTGGGGTACATGTTGTAATCAATGGTAGTGGTACCATCCTTTAAGTACTTGTAGCTCTTGAACTAACCACTTTAGACCCCAAGTATGCTACTTTGTTGGAATTGTTTTATCGAGAGGAACACTAAGAGTCACAAATATACAGGGTATTCCATTAAAAAATTTGAATCGGACGTCACGTGATCAAAAACAGATACCTCATTGGGTGACATAGTAATAAGAAAAGATACTATATTTGCTCTAATTCAAACCCCCAGAATTATAATTCTCTACTACTGCCCAGTTCCGATATATTGCTTGTCTTAATCGTCGTGGGATACCCTGTATATACGAAGATTAAGACAAGCAATATATCGTAACTGGGCACTAGTACCGAATTATAATTTTGAGGGTGTAAGTTAGAGCAAATATTGTATGTTTTTTATTATTGTGTCACTCAATGAGGTATTTGTTTTTGATTACGTGCCGTCCGATTCATAAATATTGATGGGACACCCTGTATATTTGTGACTTTTTGTGTTCCTCCCGATAAAACAATTCCAACAAGCTAGCACACTCGGGGTCTAAAGTGATTAATTCAAGAGCTGCAGATATTTAAAGCATGGTACCACTACCATTATAACATGTACCCTACAGTTAAATTATTTTGGTAGGGTTTCATAATGGCAGTAGTACAGTCCTTTAAGTACCTGTAGCTCTTGAATTAATCACTTTAGATCCCAAGTGTGCCAGTTTGTTGGAATTGTTTTATCGGGAGGAACACAAAAAGTCACAAATATACAGGGTGTCCCATTAACATTTTTGAATCGGACATCACGTAAACAAATACCTCATTGGGTGACACAATAATAACAAAAGATACCATATTTGCTCTAATTTACACCTCCAAAATTATAATTCGCTACTACTGCCCAGTTCCGATGTATTGCTTGTCTTAATCGTCGTGGGACACCCTGTAGTTATTAAAGAACAACAGTATAAATATTTCGGAACAAGAAAAAGGTTAAAAAGTATTTGAGATAATCTGCTACTTCCGGCAACGCCGTAGGCTGTCGTCTGCTGAATGGCTGAAGACAGTTGCTTGCCCAACTGTGGGCCCCTCCCCAAGATGCAGAAGATCAGTTTATAAGTTTCGACATCAATACCTTGTACAAAAATATGCCGGTTGAAGAGGCACTGGAAGTAATCCAAAAAAAGGTTAAAAGAAGACTCAACAATGGAAGATAGAACGAATCTTCCAGTTAGTGGAGTAATGGAGCTACTGAGATGTGTGAAGAATAGCAATTCTCAAGTAAAGGACAAACTTCAAATGCAAGAAGAGATCACCGCTATCTCCAGTCGTGGTCAACCTTCACATGGAATGGTTCGAATCAACTGCCATTGAAACCTCTGATGTCAAGCCGAAGTTATGGCTTCGCTACGTTGATGACACGTTCATAATCTAGAACCGTGGAGATGAACAACTGGAAACGTTCTTTTCGCATCTCAGCAACATAAGACCATCCATAAAATTAACAAAAGGAAAAGAACAACAACATCCTTCCTTTTTTGGATATCTTGGTAATGAGAAGAAATGCTCAAATAGAAACCAAAATCTACAGAAAACCAACGCACACAGTACCTGCATTACGCCTCAAACCATTCAACATCAACGAAGGAAAGAGTTATTCGAACCTTGGTCGATCGAGCTGAGAACATTTGTAGCACAACAGGGGCTGGAAGAAGAATTACGCCGCAGTAAAGAAGATCTGTCAATGAACGCATATCCCAAGAAGCTAGTGAAAGCAACAGTACAAGGAAATAGTACTAACAGAAACATAGGAACACAGGAATTTTCTCAGTATACCAAACGTGAAAGGATTATCAGATGCAGACAGAAGAATAGGGCAAGAATATACACTTCAAACACGATTCTCAAGAGGCAGCACTCTTCGAAGTCTGCTAAGGAAAACTAAACCCGAGAATAAATATTAGAAACTAAAAACTGCATCCACGAAGTGCCAGATGAACGCGGCAAAGTAGGCATAGCAGCAACAAAAAGACCTCTAGGAGCGACAGTTGAGGAGCACCGACTCAACTCCCAGCGAGCAGAGACAGGAAAGTCCGGAATAGCAGATCACGTATGGACTGAGCACAACAAAATTATTTGGGTAGATATTGCTGGAAGTTCAAAGAAGCAGCTTATATCGCCAGCAAAAAACGTGTGGAAATTAGACCAATACGACAGCCCCTCATAAGACATATAAAAAACTAAAATTTGACAGAACAAACATGGACGCAGTGATAATCGAACAGCCACGTCAGTAAGAACCGATGCCACTGTATCAGAACACAACAGCGACCGGTAAGAACAAGCTGCGAAGATCAACACGTCATCAAAAACTGACGCACTCAGCAGAACGCGGCACCGACCAATCAGAACGAGTCTCGAAAAAACGACACGTTAGATAGACGAGAATAAATAGCAACAAGAGTAACATGTGGAAATTGTATAGATAATGGAAGTCCAAAACAAACCTTTTAAAACATCTACCTTGTCTACAAACTTCAAGCAACAAAGGTGGATGATAAAAAATGTTCTGATGGAAGTTCTTAAAAATGTTTGTCACTTATGGTGTATGTCCTAAGTTTGTCGCATATCGCCTAATGATTTCAATACCAGTATGTTGAACGTCCTCGAGATATACGAGGAGCATTTAGAAAGTAAGATTCTCGATGCTTTCCCTTTGAAAGTAAATATAATTAGCCGTGCAAATTGCGCATGCGTAACAGATCTATGACATGTCAATCATGTGCCAGTCGGACATGTCCCAGCTCGTACCAGTGTAACGGTTCACCCGTTTTCAAAATTATTTTTATATTATTTACTTGGCTACCATATACAAATAGTTCTTCCAACTTCCATTTTTAGCAACTGCTTCCTCATTATACTAGTACATTTTTATAACTATTTTGCTTCTCACCTCTACCTTTTTCCCACCTCTACTTCCTTGAGCTGCAAATATTGTTAATTATACACACTGCGCAAGTGCGCCAAATTTTGGGAAAATCTAATGAGTGGGGGGTTGCTCTCTCTGTCTACCGAAGTTAGCTTCTAGATTAAATGTAATGGTTTATTCCTTTTGCTTTCTGAACTCAAGCAGTTGACACCTAATATAATTATGTCTCTCTAAGTGTGTGTCTCCAACATGTGATAATCAAGGTAACGATAACGATTTGATTGCTATAGTTTTGCATATTTTTAGTGCTTTTACTTTTTATTTTACAGCTATGTGTAGGAATGTGATTTTTCCGATTTATAAATTTTTTTTTCCATGAACATGTAATGGCGAACATTTTAATCTTTAAATATCAAGTCAATCATACACTATACTTTTATCAATTATCTAACAGAAGAGTCGCTGAACATTATTCTTTGTTTCTAGCCATATATTTTTGTGTTACGATGCCTTATCTTGTGTGTATTTAATGTTTCACATTTTTTTATGACATTCCTTACGCAAAAATACCTAGCACTCACATTTGCTAACTGAGAACGCAATGAAAAGATCTATTGGACATTTTTGTAATTTTGTTTTACAAGGCGCGAGGAAAAAGTTTGTAAATTTTTGAACATACTTTGTACATTTATTTTATTTATCACTATATATCTGAAAAGATCCGGTAGGACTGAAAATGCAAAGCATTTAAGAATCTTTTTTTTATTTAACTATTGTTCTATCTATTCGCTCTTGTATATATCTATTTTTTTTAAATCTATACCATGTGAACATTTGAAAGTTATCTGCTTTTTGGCTTTTTTATTCCTCCATGCTACTTCATAAATTTGTTTCTGAAGTATATGAATGCAATTTATCAAAATGTAAGAACGCATGAAGATCCATACTTCAGAAACAGATCGTGAAGTCCTGTGAAGTTCTCCACAAGGTGCTAATACCAGCCATAACTCTTTCACAGGAAAACCACCCTTTTGTCGGGGTGCCACCATGAAGACCTACCCTTTTTTTTTCGGGGTGCCAACATCGAAACCACCTTTTTCTCGGGGTGCCACCGTCAAGACAACCTTTTCTCGGGGTGCCAACATCAAGACACCTTTGGAGCACCACCTGAACTCCTTCCGAAGAAGCCAGCCCTTTGGAGCACCACCTTCTTTTCGGGAGGGCACTACCTGGACTTCCCTCTGAAGCTAAGTTGTCTTTTAAAAAAAATAGAATGTACTGCAGTCATATATTCTGAAATAAATCTTTATTAAACCATTGTTGTCCTATTTTTCATTTCTTGGCGGCTAACTAGACTCACACATTCACGCACACACGCTCGCACCTACATACCCTAGTCTAATGCAAACCAATTGAGCTACTGGTTGCTACAGCAACATTTTTATTGTTACACCAGTAGTCCTAAATGACAGCTCTTATTGTTGGTGATAAAGTTCTTGTATGCACAAAGCATTGTGCCAATTGAAATTCTTCATCAGGTCTATGGACCCTACTCATGAGTAAGCAGATAGTGCTTCGCTGGTGTAGACAGTTTTCCGATAGTGTCAAAGTACCCATGATGAAGAGTGCAGTGGGTAACCTTGCATCATCAAAGATGATCTCGCTCGTTGTTTTGACGGAGTTGTTTGATCATCCACCCTGCAGCACTAATCTTGCCCCTAGCGATTTTCACGTTTTTTTTTTGCATCTCAAGAAATTCATTTGACAACGACGAAGCACTAAAGACGTCTATTATACGCCGATCCATTCACAAGCGGTAGGGTTCTACCACAGAGGAATACAAAAGTGGATCCCACGATATAGCAAATATCTCAATTCTGATGGTGACTATGTTGAAAAATGGTTAAGATACCGGCGTACTTGTTCCCATTAAATATGTACCTGAAAGTGTATGTTCTTTACTTGTTTTAATAGGCAAAGTTACTTTCTGGATGCGCCTCGTACATTACTAATACAGATCTCCTAAACCAATCATCCGAAGTTAACACACCGAAAAAATGGTACGTTAGTATGTTGGCTTCTCAATGGCTTGAGTGCATCGAACACCTATCAGTGACTAGTTAAGGGTCTAGGGTATAGGGCGCGAAATTAAGAATCGAAGAAAAGACGTATTCTCGTGTTAGCGAGGAGACGTGGCCGCCCCTTCTCCAGGGTGTGTGTCTAAGATGAGGGGAGATAAGTCCAAAAATCCAAAGGTAAGGTCAAAAGGTCCGAAGGTAAGGTCCAAAGGTCACCATAAAAATTAATTTTGCGTTTCTAAGCTCCTGACGTTACCTTTAAACTTACAGCAATGACTCAAAAAGCAAATTGAAGAAGAAAGCTTGCGCTTTGTCACCTATTTGCTTTTTTTTGATACCGTGTTCGGTTGTTAAATTACAGACATTTGAAGAATGTATGATTTTGCTTTGCGAGTTTTTTGTACACTACAAATTCTGAGTATGTCGTTTGAAAAACAAGTGGGTTCTGTTCGAAATGGGAATCCTGTTTTAACATGACAAATACATATGTATAACTGTATACCCAGGTGCCTTAACAAGTGTAAACAAACTAGCCAGTGGCGTCAGGTGATTGGTCTATTCTTTTACTAAATTCTTGTAATGGTTCGGCTCTACCTGCATACACTTCTTTGCCCCATGGGCTGGGGGCAACTAAACTCATTGGCCTCCCCTGTCCTACACTTCTCCTTGGACGGTTAGTTTCGAGCTATTTCAATAACCCTTGTATATGCCGCGTCTTTCTGATAAAACCCAGGTTGTCATAAAACACTGTTATGGAAAAGGTGAGCGCTTTGATCTACCTGCATCAATATGGCGAGGATACGAGTATTTCTAAACATCGCAACTCCACGGTGAACTTTTCATTCGACGCAGATTTGCAAGAAAGCGTAGCACTACAGCTCGTAAGTGTAAGAGCGCTTACGGAAACTTTCCAGATACATTTTAGCGAATTCAGATTCTTGCCTTGTATAAGTATATAAAACTTGCATTAATCTGGAATTTATCACGTTACAGTTAGTCAAAGTGTGAAAGTTTTCTAGAAACGATGTATCATTTGTAACTTCGAAGACAAGGTCGGAAAACGTGAGAAGTGAGGAATATTCGAAACTAGATGAAGTGATTTTAATTAAAGCTAAATAGGACAAACATTAAGATCTATTAGGACAATGTTTAAAGAGCATATGTCATGAGAGTGAATATGAGATAAATTTGAGTGATGTAAAAACTTATTAGTCTAGGAAATTTTAAGACGCTAGACTCATTGTGAAGCAATGTAGGTAATAGATGAGGATAAAGGCCATATTGCAAACACCTTGTTTTTTGGTCTAGTTTCTGAAGGATTACGTGGATATCTGTCGTGTCCCTACAATAGCTAATAGGTGCTTATAGATCTTATAATTGAACGTACTTGATATAAAAGGCAATACCTAAGTAGGGTTAGAGTTGTATTTACACCTTCCTATAGCATAACTAGTGGAACAAGTGTAGCATAAAAATGATTGGTTTGACAAGTGGCTGGATTTTATATTGTTTGTTATATCGCACTGACGAGGCTTAATAAACATTGAAGACCGCATAAATACTAGGATAGGAATACCTCAAAAATTTCTTGTCACTCAAAAATAACTCGAAACAACTTACCATGTCTTCTTCTTTCTATAGTATTTTGACTCTTTAGCTATTAAACTGCAAATAGATGAGGGATGTCAGAGATAATTTCTTATTGATATACATTTATTTTATGGTCAGCCTTCCGCAAAGGCTGAAAGCGAGGCTGAAAGCCTATGGCGTTATAGAAGCGCTGCGAGAGGATAAGTGTCTGTGCACGTTAGATTTGAAATTCTGCATGTTGTAGCCATCGGGAAACAAATTCCCTGGTAGCTCATTCCACAGCGTTCTCCAAAAGAAAGAATGCTGGAGGAGACTGGTTCGGGGAGTAGGATGAGCTAGTAAGGATGAGCTCACAGAGCCTCTCTAGTGTTTCTCGTTGGGATGGCCTTTGCTGTTATTATATGGTAGAGCTCACTCGAACATCTTCCGTTATAGAATCTGTAAAACAGGGACAGGTCAGCCACCATTATTCGATGTTCCAGGGTGTGGAGGTCCTTTGTGAGGTTAGGCGTATCGATTAATCTAATTGCTCTCTTCTGGATAGTGTCCGGAAGCTTTAGAGAGTGCTTGGGGGCGCATCTCCACACATGGGAGCAACACTCCAGCGATGGTCGGTTCTGTGCCTTGTAAAGTAGCAGTAGTTACCTTGGTGTACAGGGGTGGTACAGCTTCTGGGAAGCCGTTTCAGCAATACTGACGACGTGGTCAGTTGGTCATGCCAGGACATGTTATTGTTGATATTGATTCCCAAAAGCTTGACGGAAGGTGTTTCGACACATGTGAATTAGATAACGCTATCAATATCAATATATGACCGAAATTTTGTTGCTCAGTATCAACGTTGCCTACATTACTATAACATTTTTGCGACTCACTACCTTTTGGGTTGAGCTGTTCATCGTTTTCGCCTGTTAATCCTTTCAAACATCTGTTTCTTTATAACTTGCAAATTTCGTGTACAAATCATTATAGAAAATATGCCTTACCATATCGACCATCAGCTCTTGATCTATAACATGCTACCAAATCTAGCAGCCAACAAATAGCCAGATCGGAACAAAAAAGTCTTAGTTTTAATTTTGAAAGTAAGTTGGCCTTTAGGTGGCTTATCAATTTTGACTTGCGAACTGCCAATTAGGGATACTTTTACGCTTACAATACCAGGAAAGAGTGATCCTTTGAAGTTGCCCTTGATATTTTATTTTTATGAAATGGCCATGTAATAACTAATAATCTCTTCAGAGGTTGCTTAAAATACTATTTTCTTACTACTAGGTACAGATGATCAAGACTTCTATCGAACCTGTTTCTAAAAAAATTTTTTTGATACTCATATATATGTATGTGTGCAGATGTTAGTCCGTATTCATAAAAATGAAGCATTTCGTTCAAAGGTAAAGGTGAGAGGAGAAGGTAGAGCCCACAAGGAAAAGGTAGAAGGAAACGCTTTTGCTTTATTTTGAATTAATAGTCTTTTTCTCTTTTTTGGAAAATGCTAGCAGGAAAAAAGGAATGGTAGAAATGTACTATTGCGCATGGTGTTGCCGACAGACTTCAACTTGCTGTTAAAGAGGCAAATGCGCATTATTAATGTTAGGTTAGGTACAGGGTGGCTGCTGGTACTTCTAAAATTTACTCAGAGTTTTGAGATTGCATTTTTGATAGCTGTGGTAAGGATGGACAGTGACGAGAAACTGTAAGACTACCAAGTAGAGGTACAAGATATAGCCAAGGAGCAATTTGAGTGCAAGTTCATTACCGTAAAATAAACAACCTGAAATATTGGAAAAAATTCAACTCCTAGCGAAAAAAAGCAAAGATGCAATTTTTTTGCTGACCATTTCACTTTGGCTTCCACCGCTCCATTTTCAGGCGATGGAAACTTGATCTGGCTCCCCAGCCGCCTTGTCCACAATGCGACGGACGATGGTATCAATAATCTTGGAGACTAGGTTGTATCATTGATTAAAGTATTCGTATAAATGTGTTAATCAATGGTTGTATACATCCCAGTCCCTCACCTATACCGCTATGGAAATCCAGATCATTCATGTACCATAAAAACACTTTCGTTTTGTGTACTGGCCAAGGCGCCCCTGGTTTTCAGTTTTTTTCAATGATGTAGTCGGCTAAACACTGCACATTTATTTCCTTAAACCGAAAGAGGGTTTGAAGATCGCACTCACGTGGATTTCGCCTCTCTTTGTAAACTTCTGGTGCGCGTAGGTGCATTATGTCCACCATGGTAAATTTAAATTGCAAAAAAAACACGCACTCACTCTCCCACTAAAAACACCTTAACCCTTCAATGCATACACACGGATAAAGTGAATGGTTAAATCCTCCAGACTAGATGCATATTTTCTGAAGCAAATCCTTCTATTTTGAAGCAAATGCCCCTGTTTTATAAACACCAGAGGAGTGAAACGTTTTGCTTTCTACAAGTAAAAGTAAATGCTCTTCTTTTCTGTTGTCTAATGATTGCAAATTTCATGTATAAATCACTACAGAAAGTTTATCATTAAAACACTGACAGATTGGGAAAGAAGAGTGTGTGAACCAGCCGAACTAGGCGCCGAGCTTGAACATCTGAAGAATGCGTTGAAGGCAATCGGCTACTCAGAAAAGCAAATAACCAGATCTATGCGAGCTGGTAGAGTAGAAAAGCAACCCCAATCACCACCAGTAGCCAAAGCTTTCTTACCTTATCTTCTCCGAGTCACAGACAGAATTGGGAGGTTATGCAGAAGGAGAATATTAGGGCAATAAACAAATCAACTGGGAAAATACAACAGCATTTAAGATCGGCAAAGGAAAAAAGGCATCCTTGGACAGCATCAGGGATTTATCGGATACCGTGTACTTGTCGAAGTGTATACATCACAGAGTTAACTTCTCTGGAGGGAGCCTAATTTGAATATTGGCCAGCCAACATCTATAGCGCTATTGCCACTATTCTTCGTCCGTTTAAGGACCTTTCAGTTTCTTCAAAATCTGGCAATTTCCGCAGTTTGAACACATGTTCCTCAAAGTATTTAACTGGGTATTTAACTATACATTCCAATATACTTGCAATGTAACTGATTTACATGAAGATAATTTGTATTCACTTAACGAAATCTCAAAAATGGTAAATTTCATAGCGGAATGTCGCAATAACTTCTAATATGTCGTAAATCTGGCAACCTACAATCGGCGTCCCCTAAAGCTGTCATGTGGCTGTCACTGTAGTTGTGGTTATTGCGTGTGTTGAGATTTTTGTTGTTTTAGTGTATATTTGAGTGACTTTGTGACTATTTGTTCTGTGAATTAAATTATTTATGAACAATATTGTCATAATTGCATGATGGGACGAAATAAAAAGTGCATAGTTTGCTGCAATAGCGACGAATCGGTGAACACCACTCATAGGTTAATATAGGCTTTGTTTTGGTTTTCAGTAGCGTAAAATATGGGGAAGCACTTCGTGGTAATAATAAATTATCAACTGTTACAATCAAATTATAATAAGAGTAACTCTCTAAGTATAGCTAAACACTAATAATAATTGTACCAGTTTGTAACATCACAGTAATAATTGAATCTATTAATGGACATCCAATTTTAATATAAAGTCGTACGCCACAGGTAATGCCCCAAGCTGTCAAAATTTCCGTTACATGTTGGCTGGTCAGCGACCTGTGCATTTTGTTGTTTCCCTCTAGACATGTTAACTCTGTGGTATACATCGGAACAACAAAGAAATCGGTACAAACTAGAATTTCGGAACACAAGTCAAATTGCCGATTAGGTTAGACGAAAAAATCTGCAGTAGCCAAGCATGCACTCCAAGAAATCGGTAACCACAAGATAGTTTGACGAGACACAGGTTCTGACTACGACGTCCTCTTATTACGCCAGATTGTGCAGGGAGTCATAAGAACAGAACATAAGAACAACTCGAAGAAGCTTAGCAGAATATGGATACCCGCCTTAAGAGACGCAGAAGATTATGGGATGCGCAGGAGTTCCACAGGCATCGGCGGTGTACAGCGCAGCCGCCCCCACTGCTAATTCGGGGAATATAAGTGCCAACCCTGTGACGGGGTCTCAGTCTCTTGGAACACGCCGAAAGGATGACATCAGCTTCTGAGGATGCCGACCACTCGTGTTGGCGATACGTCAATCAGCGAAGCACGCCGACGTCAAGGCGGCGAAGCGTATCGACGCCGGTCGAACAGCCCAAGAGCCAACAGATCATCTTGACCACCGTACATTGACAAAGACAAGAAGGGTCACTCGCCGCGCCTTTGAGGTGAGTCTCACAAATGCGAGCCGCCTCGCGATATGAGAGGAGTTCCCTTCCTGCGGTTTCGTTTCTTACAGGGAATCCGACTGTGGGATACTGTCGACGTCAACGGTCGACGTTTACTTCACTTATACGGGAGTCAATAGAAATGAATTCTATAGTATAGATAGAATATAATTTATTATTCAATAAACCATTCAACACAGTAACTGCAGATGCAGCTACTGGGGTGGCAAATAGCTCAAGGAGTATTATAGATCATGTTTTGCCAGATAGATGTAGTAATTTGAAATGTACGATTCAAGCAGTAAAGTAACAGTAACAATCTGATCATTCATAATTTGTTATCAATAACCTTAGGTGTAAACATAAAAGTACTTGCGACAAAATATAGAAAAGAAGTAAACAGAACAGAACATAAAAAATTCATCTCAAAATTTGAAAAGAATATTCAAACTACAGAAGTTCAATCATTTCAGGAACTAACTGACTTAATCACTTCCTGTAAAAAAGATTCGGAATTCAAAAAGACGTATAAGATACGTGAAAATAACGACTGGATGAGTCAAGAAATTCTTGAAATGATTGAAAACCGAGTCAAAATTTATAAACAAAAAGTTAAAGAGCCCGGAAACACAAATTTGGGAAATGAATTTAAAAAACTTAAGAATCAAGTCAATAATAAAGTTAAAGTATTAAAACAGATATTTTAAAAATCAAAGGTAATAAGTAGGCACAAATATAAAAAAAACAGTGGGGCCATATAGAGAGCATGTCACCGG
The DNA here is from genome assembly GCA_951848785.1 of Callosobruchus maculatus. Classification (NCBI taxonomy): domain Eukaryota; kingdom Metazoa; phylum Arthropoda; class Insecta; order Coleoptera; family Chrysomelidae; genus Callosobruchus; species Callosobruchus maculatus. The sequence continues at coordinate 7,668,494 of CATOUR010000083.1, forward strand.
CATTTTTTTTGTGAAATACGCGCAAAACGCTCAATAGCACACAAACACTACTTATTTAGGCGCCCCGGTAGATCCAACCGATTGTATCCCGTGCACCGTGTCGCGTGTTAGGTGGTGTTAGGCGGACTGACCCTGTAAACCACAGCTGTTAGCGTTCGGCTACTGCTCGAGATGGCCGGGCGCTAGAATCCGCCAGTTTGCGTAGTATTCGAGAGCACAGCTGGAAAGACCACATTGGGGGCGGAGCTTAGAGTGACCCTACTTGTCTTTGTTAGGCCCAGTTTCACAATCGTTAGACAACTAGAGATCAAAAGAAAACTAGTGGTTAACGAGAATATTCCATTTCATATTCGACAGTTTACGTCAAAAGCTCTGGTCAACCAGTAGTTATGTTAACCCAAGGACAAGGTATGGGTTATCTTTACGTTTGTTGTAGTCAACCGATGACAGCTTTGGGGGTTATAAAAGCTTGGATTTTGACACTGACGTCTAAGACCTCGATGGATTTTGATTATACTCTGTAATGACATAAATGAAAAATATGAAAAGAAAGGTTAGGTTTCTTTGTCAAAGGGTTAGGTTGTATTCACGGAACACCATTATGGCAGTGCTCTGAGACCAATACGTGGTGCCAACATTAAGATAAATAAACTTTACCATTGGTTTCCTTTGTGAAACAGAGCCCCCCGATAACTACTGGTTAACTTCCATCTGTCGGTTGAGTGACTACCAGAGGTTACCAATGATTGTGAAACTGGGCCTTAATGTACGATGTCTTGACGCAATCGAAAATGTCCATCGGCTCTAGGCCTATAGCGTACTATAACGGTCCGTCAGCAATAAACCAAACCCATTATATTTCTTCCAGTTCACATGTGTCCAGTGAACGAGAGCCGAAAAAGAATAAAGAATCGCTCGCATATACGGTGATGGATCGCTGGACGCCATCAGTCGGCTTCAGCTTTAAATCTTTGTTAACAGTCGATTGTTATCAAAACTGATTTCTGTTGAAAGCGCATTCATCAAATATTGAAATGCCGTCGCCGGGGCCGTGCAATGTGGTGACATATCGCCACAGCATATTCATGCACAAGCAGTGCAGCTCTGTACAAATGGGCTAATTCACCATTTTTCTTGGACTGGCTCTCTGGATCGTTTTTGACGAGACCAACACATATATTTTTTTTTAGAATGTTTACGACCTTCTTATTAGGGCAAAAAGCAAAAAAAGTCGAAAAACTGCAGAATGACGTCACGGACCCCCTAATGAAGTTTGGCAACGCCGAAAGCTCGGTTTGGTTCTAGTTGCGGCGCTTACGTTTAGCTGTCGTGTTCTGTGAACGCTAAATAAGCCGTTCCATGTTCCATGGTCGATGACATTGACAGCAGTCTGTTGTCTGTCTGACAGTGATAACACTGACAACCCACCTGATAATCATTCAACGTTAACCTCAAAACTAAATATGACAATTTTTTGGCGATACTAGATGACAGCACGACGTCACTGGAACACAGATAACAATACAGCGATGCCAGATGCTTGAGGTCCGTATGTACGAGGGACGATTATTTTACAATGTCTATTTATAATTCAGCAATTCATTGAATTTATCGCTCACACAAAACTACACTTAAATATGGCACTAGTTAAATACTTAGATGATTAATGTGCATACGGTAGAAGACTGTATTTTGAGAGGGATATGTTTAAAACGCCTACGAACTTCCAATAAAATTTACCGACCATCCTGGTATACGGTGGCGGCAGTGACGTCACTAGCCCCACTATTTGAATTTCAAACTCAAATTTTGCTGAAACTAGATGTATAAAAATTCTGAAAAAATTGTATGAACGTACATTCCCGTCAATTTTCCAATTCTCTTGAAAAAAATATATTTTTTGTGTGAATAAACTAGCCCATTACACACATGTTTTGTCAGACTTTCCATGACCTTGCGTCAGTGACGGTTTCTGAATTTTTGATATGCACAACATTTAAAATAAAAAAAACACACGAAAATCCTGCCAGAGATTGTTGTGGCTGCAGCTGCACCCTGCACATAATAGACAGTTTTCAGTTTCCACAAACAGATATTTCATAAACATTTTTTGGAGAGAGTACCACAAAATGTCCCTTCTCTCTCCCTCTCACTCTATTTCTCAAGAACTTTTTGCTTTTTTTTATTTATGTTATTGGCTCCGATCTGAGATCAACTGGCCAGTTCTAAGCTTTTTACTTATCATCCCGCCTATCCAAGAAAAAAATCGCGTAGCTTGGGCATCGAGCTTGCAACCCCTGTATTGAAACACTTAGAGCAACCCATTGAACCAAGAAGCTGTCTGCTTAATTTTGTCGAAACATTTTACATTATTACCTAGTTATTTTCATCTCTGTAATGTTATGTAAAACTTCCTTAATTTTTTTTTGTCCTCTGAGAGAATTTGGCCAAAGTTCATCTTAAGCAACGCGTTCACCTCATTATCCATTTGAAATAATGAGTTAGTTGGTTAGAATCGCCGCCGCCGATGCAAACAACGCGTGGCAACTCGAACAAGAGAATATGACTGTGATGTGTGATGACCAATAGAAGCGCTCAATAACGCGCGATTGACCAATACACACAGAAAAAACTGTCGTTCTGTCAAAGACTTACGCTTGGATTTAATGGGACGTTACACTCAGCATTCCTCAAATACAGCGATGTTTTATCCAATGGGAGTGGGAGTTGGTAACGAATTATATCGTATTGTCGATCCAACTACAAGATGTCATTGGATTCCAATCGCGGCCTGTCGTTGAATCGAATCTGTGTTTGGTAATTGACTCTAAACTACTTTCCTTTCCTTGGACCAACAGATTTTATTGCGACGACAGCTGATCGATTCGTTTGGATGTTTAATTGTGTGATTTTGTATGAAGTTATAAGAAACACGGTATAAGAATTAGACATAAGCCTGCACCAGTTGTTGCATTTTTACCTGAAACATAATGTCTGACTAATCTAAATACCTACATTCAAATGTGGGTGTTAGCTCTTCTAAGCCCCAATTTCTCAGTAGGTCCTCCATTTAATATATAACTGGACACATTTAAATCACACAACTGCTGATGCAATACGCAAAACCATGAGATGATCCCCCTGTTCCTTCTTTTTACGTTCATTGAATCGGGACATCAGTCCCACCGAATACTGATTATAGTTCAGCGAACAACGAGGGCCATTGAAAAAAAATTAATTTTTATCAGATGAATTATCACGAACTGCTGTTGCAGTAAATAGCTTTTGTACATTGAATAGATTGTATGCTTTGCCTAAATGGAACATAGGGTGAATTTTGAAAACAAAAGGATGTTTTGGTTGCATTATATGTCAATACTGTTATTAGAAGGATTATACATATCGTTAAAATGAATATAAAATGATTTTGAATTTATTGGCGTACCTGTGATTACTTCGAATATAAGGATTGAATTCTTTCAATGACATGGATTTGAAACAACTTTAAATATATTTAAAGCGATGGAAAAACATCCAAATACTAACAATTAATTGGAAATGCAACAGTATTTTTTCTCTGTAGGAGCGCTCTCGGTCCGCTATCCGTTATTGTCCGAGCTTAGTGTGCTGCGAGTGCCAGCTTCTATAGTCTGAGCACTGTGTGCTACCTACAGATCAGGCAACCGGTTGTTATTAGAAATAGGTACCTGCACTGCATAAAGATCTACAAAATCTTATTTTTTTTTCTCTTTGATCGACGGGGGAGTGCGCGGCATTGCGCCTTAAGGGTTTGGGGTATAGCGCGCGAAATTGAGAGTCCATGAAAATAAGTATTCCCGTGTTAGCGAGGAGGTGTGGCCGCCTGTTCCCTTTATGTGTGTCTAAGATGAGGGGAGGTAAGTCCAAAAGTCTAAAGATAAGGTCAAAAGGTCCAAAGCTAAGGTCCAAGGGTCGCCATAATAGTAGAAGATCCGAATATAAGCCGACCTTCACCGAACTGGTTAATGGATGAAAAGAATTTTATATTAAATTTAATATGTTAAGAAACATATCGCGAGTCGGTTGGCTGAAAAATTTCAGTCCAGGATATGATTAATTAAATATTGAAAAATTATTTTTTTTAAACATTTCACTGGTTTGGTTAATAGACAAATCACATACCAATCGAAAGTGTGAAGCCCATAGAATATGCAAACGTTAGGTTGGCTACGTTTTTCCCGTCCCAACTATAGGGTAGGCAGGTATAAACAGGTAAATCAATAATAGTAATTTGCACCGGTGTAGTTAATGCATGAAACTTATATCAAAATAAAGATAATTTTATTGCAAACACGTCGACAGTTGGCGCTTAGCCGTTGAGCGCCGAAAAATTTGTTTCAACAAAAGATGTTTGATTAGGTACTTTATTTCTGGAATTTGTGATCAAATTTGAGACATTCAAAAATATATTCATTTCAATCGCAAACTTCGCTTCGAGCTGCAAAATGCACTCATCCTCTATCGTGTAACAAATATACACTAGTTACACAAGTAACTATTTTCACGATTAGCTGTGAATATAGAAAAAAAGGGTTATAGGTAGGTATCGAAGAAGGACGTCGTTGGTGAAAACTAACATTCTGACGACACAGGAGCTTGGTTTTGTTCGGGAGCTCTCTGAATTATTACGAAAATAATAGTTTTGTTATAAAACCTATACACATATGATCTTTTCATTTATCACAAAAAAGTTTTTCAAAAACCCAATCGTAGACAGTTGCTGTGCTGGTATATGTATATGCTATGACACCACCACCCTCAATCCGAGACTATTGAAATTACTCAGCTCCGAAAATCTAGTTGGCTGGATTTTTTGCTGGATTTTGGCATCAGTAACATGCAGATGTGTGAAAAAAAAACCAATACAAAAGATGATTAGTGCGTGGAAAATGTTATTATTGAAATGAATTTAAAACCGTTTCGCAACTCGGTGCTCTAGAAGTGAGAGAGTTGCACTCACAACTTGTTAAAATATCATTGTTGATATTAGCAACATATGTCTTTATTTCAAAAGCATCGTTCTCTAAGAAAGCTTTGTCTTCACAATTTTGAATTTTTCTGCCTTCTTTGTAGTACGTTGACGTTTTTTTTAGTACAGATTCCAACATAGCGTATCCTAAAAGAAAATAACTATGTTTAAGAAACCACGAAAGACAACGCTCTTGTCAGGTATATAAAAAATTGCAGTACACGTTTAGATATCATAGATAGTAAACATCTCTATAAAAAATTCATCAAAAATGTCTTTACTGCATTGTTTTTTCTACACCACAAGCATGCGGATGGACAAACTCCATGTGAAGGAACCAACATATTATTTCCCTAATTAAAAATATAAACTATATGCTATGAATTCTCCAAAAATATGTAGCGGTATTCGGAGCCCAAAAGCAGGTAGCAGGACATAAGTCTGTTATTCTGACATATAGTCCGCTTTTTGTTCGTCAAACTGCCTGTCATTGGCTAGATAAAATATCTGGCCTAGAGTGGCGCCGGGAAACAGAAACAAAGCCTACACAGAATACGAGGCTAATGACCAGAGCAGTCGATGGCGATGACATAGAAGTAAAAAAGTAAAGACATTAGTTTTTTCCGACATGTAAGTACTTTGATAAAACCTCAAAGGTTTATTTCTTCAAGAAATAGAGCTCCGCAGGAAACTGCGAGCTCCTGCTATTTTTGTCGAATGTTCTTTCTCTATGTCCAGAAAAATCGATAAACATCGAACGATATTGTACAAACTGAAAACATGGTGAGTTTGGTTCACTTTTCCTCTGTTCTCAGCCATCCCCAGAATTTTATATGGTATTTTTCACTGTGAGTGGCGCTGTAGGCTACGTTTTCTTATCTGTAATAATCATAAAAGGCATTTGTTCGCTTTCTGTCGTTTTCTGCGTTTTCTGTAGTTTTCCGTTCTTTTCTGTTGTTGTATATTGTCTACTGCTGTTTCCTGTTGTTTTCTGTTGCTTTCTGTCGTTTTCTGTCATCTACTGTTGTTTTCTGTTATATTCTGTAGTTTCTCGTTCTTTTCTGTTGTTGTCTATTGTCTTCTACTGACTTCTGTTGTTTTCTGTTGTTTTCCGTTGTTTACTGTTGTTTTCTGTTTGTTTCTGATGTTTTATGTTGTTTTCTGTTGTTTTCTATTGTCTTCTCCTGTTTTCGATTGTTTCCTCTAGGCTTCCGTTGTTTTCTGTTGTATTCGATTTTCTGTTATTATCAGTTGTTTTTGTGTTGTTTTTTGTTGTATTCTGTTGTTTTCTATTACTATCGGTTGTTTACTCTTGCTTCCTGCTCTTTTCGATTATTGTCTGATGTTTTCTATTGTTTTCATTGTTTCCTGTCGGTTTTGGTCATTTTCTGTCACAATCTAACTTACGCCTTTCGACACTTATGAAATCGTTAAAAAAAAGAAAGTACATTTCCCCGATCACAACTTATCACACACTAATCATTGCTTACATCAGCTTTCTTGGGTGAATCTACTGTAAGCTATAGATGAAAACATATCTTTATAGCAATACACAGAAATTATAGGGTTGTTAGAGCAAAGATTTTTGACCGCTGAAAAAAGCATAACTTTGATACGGCACGCTTTTATTAGACACCCTCTATAAAAGTCATTATTTTTAGAATGTAGTCCAGCTCGACTTACATACATTCTCGGAGTTTGTTTTCTAAAAAGTGTTATGGGTTGGTCACAACAGTCCAAGGCGTTGATATGGACCCACACTGTAAAAACGTGAGTATTTTTTTCTTTTCTAGTTGTTGACCAGTGAAACTTCACAGAGAAAATAAGTAGGACTCCTTCTGTCAATTTCTTCACGAATTTCTTCAAGGTCACAAATTTCATGGATTTATTGACCGTGTGAAGTAGCTTTAACTTTAGGTAACTTCGGCGAGCAGTGTGGCTTAAGTTCGAAAGAGCACCTTCACGGAGTGAACATTATAACCTACAAATTGTTGAATGATTAAGTTTTACGTATATTTATATGCTATATTCAATATTGACTAATGAATACTGTAATAGTCGGTATTCTGATTTCAACTGCGCTTCATTAGTGTTTTCAAATTTGGCGATAGAATTCCATTTCAAATTCATCGCATTCTTGTTGTGAGTTGCGTATTTATTTAGCTTGATTGCATATTATAATATAAACCGTACAATTTGTTTTGATAAACGCAGTAATATTATTTATTTAATAGGGTTGATATGGACGGGATCAATATGTTTATCACATATAGATAGAGCTGTATCCCCAATTAGTTAAATGAATGCCAGTAGTCACATTAGTATAGAGATATGCATGCTTATAGGTTTAAGACTCTATTAACTCTACCTCGAATATTGCTTGTCATATACATACAAAGTGTTCATTTGAAAACTTTCTACCACGGATTTATCGAAAACCACTGATGAAAAGAAAAAAAGCCGAAACACGGCAAAATAATTGTCAAGCGTGACAACTTTTAAATTAAAAACTATATTTCCCCCCTTGCACCCTCTGCCAATGACAAGAGGTATAGAGTAATAGCTTATTCCAAAGGTATGTCGGAGTCCTCTACTATGACGTTTGGACTTCTAAAATTGGTCGATTTGTTTTCGAGAAAGTTAGAAAAATCTTTATCTATCTTAGCTTGTTCAGATAGAAAACAAAAACACAAGAAAATATAAGGTTTTATTACAATATGTGGTGATGCTCAGCTTCCTGACGGACAATTGCAATAAAAAGTGGAAATGGTTCTAAGTCAGACGTCCTTAACTTTGCATAGGTATGTTTTAGATCTTGTTTCAAAATTTACTCAAACTAGATGCAGATAAAAAACCGTAGATTGGATGAAGTTGAAGTTCTGTGTCATTTTGGCATACATCTTGATACTTCATTACGTAAAATTGTGGATGCCACTGATATTTCATTAGGCTCTATACACACAGTTACTAAACTCCATAAATTTCATCCATTCAAAATAAAAATAGTGCAAGAGTTGACCGAAGATTTCGATCGGCGAGTTGAATTTTGTGAACAAATGACTACAGCGATTCATGATAATACAATTCATGTACCTGTAAAGAATATCTGCTTAACTGATGGATGTAGATTTTATCTAACTAGATTTGTTAAAAGGCATAACAGCAGATATTTTACCGATGAAAATCCTCAAGATTTTGTAGGCATACCCAGTACTCCCAAAAATTATTGTACGCAGACATTTTAGGTAACAAAAAACAAAAGTCCAATTTAAATAGAGAAATTTATTTGGATATGTTGGGAGATACTATCAATCCGCTTATCACTAAAACCATTGAAAACTAAATCGAAGAAGTGAAAACCCTATACTTGATGAGGTTGAAATCTATTTCTAGCAAAACGGCGTTCCCCCTTACTATGTTTCTCCGGTTCGGCAATGACTAGACAACGAGTTTACAGATAAATGTGTATGCGAAGAGGGCTTAATGTTCTCAGAAAATGCAAAAAATCGAAGAAAAAAAAACAAAATATATGGAAAAATGGACACAAGTCAAGATTCCAGATTCCAGACAAAATAGACAAATAGAATCAACGTAAGAGACGGAACAGATTGAAGGATCATGAACCTTAGTCTAGAGCTTAGTTAGGCTAGTTGCACACACACCGACTTTGGATGGTCGGTTTTATTCGGGTCGTCCAAATTCCAATAGTGAACCACTGGATGGAATGGAACCTTGCACACACGCCGACTGTAAAATAATACCGGTAAAATACCGGCGAGCAGCCGGCCACTGCCACTGCAGACTGCCGGTTCCGGGACGTCCCGGCGACACAGTGACATACGTGACTAAATACAACCTTGCATACGTATCGATTGTTTATCGAACGATAGTCGCTATGCATCTTCTATTCCATCTGAGTGCTCTGTTGATATAGAACTACTGCACTAGTTTTGTGATTTAGGGCTACGTGTGAATAAAAAAATGTTTGACTCAATAGATAATGATGTTCTCATTTCATTAGTGGAGGCAAGACCTGTTTTCCTTTCCTCATTTTGGTATTCTGACATTGGATTTTATTTTTCATCTTCTCATAGAATTCGTCAAAGAAAGCAAAGGACATTCTAAAGAAGTTAAAAACTTCGTACCATCACGCCTCAGTTCTTCAAAAAGTGTGTAGAACGTTCCACTAAGTTCCCTGCTTTGACTGATAGGATGAATCCACCACTTGCGGTCAATCCTACGGCGCTTAATGTGGCAATACAATAACCACATAGCAATTACACGTTTTCAGTTCATTGATATTGAAGAATCTCGCGTCAGAAACACAAAACAACTGATTGTTTGGCCGGTGAGAATCCGGTGAGTCCACAAGCACCTGCTACCGAAAAAATATCGGCCGATTTTTTACCGACCGTCCAAAATCGGTGGGTGTGCAACTAGCCTTACGCTAGTAGCGGACGGTCGATTTTATTCCGGCCGTCCAAATTCCAATAGTGAACCACTGAATGAAATGGGACTTTGCACTCACGCCGACTGTAAAATAATACCGGTAAAATATCGGCGAGCAGCCAGCCATTGCCACCGCAGACCGCCGGTATGGGGACGTCCCGTCCCCGTGGCTAACCTTGCACACGTATCGATTGTTTATCGACCGATAGTCGCTACGCATCTTCTATTCCAGCCGTCAGAAACACAAAACAACTAATTGTTTGGCCGGTGAAAATCCGGTGTGTCCGCAAGCACCTGCTACCGATAAAATATCGGACGATTTTTTACTGACCGTCCAAAATCGGTGTGTGCAACTAGCATTACGCTAGTAGCGGACCGTCGATTTTATTCCGGCCGTCCAAATTCCAATAGTGAACCACTGGATGAAATGGGACTTTGCACACACGCCGACTGTAAAATAATACCGGTAAAATATCGGCGAGCAGCCAGCCACTGCCACTGCAGACCGCCGGTACGGGGACGTCCCGGCGATATAGTGACATACGTGGCTAAATACAACCTTGCACACGTATCGATTGTTTACCGACCGATAGTCGCTATGCATCTTCTATTCTAGCCAAGTGCTCTGTTGATATAGAACTACTATACTAGTTTTGTGATTTAGGGCTACGTGCGTATAAAAAAATGGTTGACTCAACAGATAATGATGTTCTTATTTCATTAGTGGAGGCAAGACTTGTTTTCCTTTCCTCATTTTGCTACTCTGACGTTAGATACCATCACGACTCAGTTCTTCAAAAAGAGTGTAGAACGTTCCACTGAGTTCCCTGCTTTGACTGATAGGATGAATCCACCACTTGCGGTTAATCCTACGGCGCTTAATGCGGCAATACAATAACCACATAGCAATTACACATTTACAATTCATTGATATTGAAGAATCTCGCATCAGAAACACAAAACAACTGATTGTTTGGCCGGTGAAAATCCGGTGTGTCCGCAAGCACCTGCTACCGATAAAATATCGGCCGATTTTTTACCGACCGTCCAAAATCGGTGTGTGTGCAACTAGCCTTACGCTAGTAGCGGACGGTCGATTTTATTCCGACCGTCCAAATTCCAATAGTGAACCACTGGATGAAATGGGACTTTACACACACGCCGACTGTAAAATAATACCGGTAAAATATCGGCGAGCAGCCGGCCACTGCCGCCGCAGACCGCCGGTACGTAAACGTCCCGTCTTCGTGGCTAAATACAACCTTGCACACGTATCGATTGTTTATCGACCGATAGTCGCTACGCATCTTCTATTCCAGCCGTCAGAAATACAAAACAACTGATTGTTTGGCCCGTGAAAATCCGGTGTGTCCGCAAGCACCTGCTACCGATAAAATATTGGCCGATTTTTTTCCGACCGTCCAAAATCGGTGTGTGTGCAACTAGCCTTACGCTAGTAGCGGACGGTCGATTTTATTCCGGCCGTCCAAATTCCAATAGTGAACCACTGGATGAAATGGGACTTTACACACACGCCGACTGTAAAATAATACCGGTAAAATATCGGCGAGCAGCCGGCCACTGCCGCCGCAGACCGCCGGTACGGGGACGTCCCGTCCCCGTGGCTAAATACAACCTTGCACACGTATCGATTGTTTTTTTTTATGGTCGGCCTCCCACAAAGGCTGAAAGCTTATGGCGCTGTAGAAGCGCTGCGAGAGGATAGGTGTCGGTTCACGTTAGATTTGAAATGCTGCAGGTTGTAGCCGTCGGGAAACAAATTGCCCGGCAGCTGATTCCACAGCGTCGAAGTTCTCCAAAAGAAGGAATGCTGCAGGAGACTGGTTCGGGGAGTAAGGACCTCGACCTGGTAAGGATGAGCTCGCAGAGCTTCTCTAGTGTTCCTGGTTCGGACGGCCTGTGGTGTTATTATCTGGGAGAGCTCACTCGAACATCTTCCGTGATAGAATCTGTAAAACACGGATAGGTCATCCATCCTCCTTCGATGCTCCAGGCTGTGAAGGTCGTTTGTGAGCTTAGGTTTCTCGATTAATGTAATAGCTCTTTTCTGGATAGTGTCCAGAAGCTTTAGAGAGTTTTTGGGAGCGCATCCCCTCACATGGGAGCAACACTCCAGCGATGGTCGGATCTGTGCCTTGTAGAGCAGCAGCAGTTGCTCTGTTGTATACAACTTCCGACAGCGGAACAAAACTACAAGCTTCTGGGATGCCGTTTTAGCAATACTGACGACGTGGTCATGCCAGGACATGTTATTGTTGATGTTGATGTCCAAGAGCTTGACGGAAGGTGATTCGTCTATGGGGTGACCCTTCATTTCCACGGTTGGTAGGTCATCGTGAGACTTCTTTGTAATTGTTGTTACCTGAGTTTTTTGTACGTTGAACTGTACTTAATTTGCTAATCCCCACTCGACAATTGTTTTGATATCTGCGTTGATCTGTGAGGCATGCTGCTGTCGCCGACGTACCGTCTCCTGGGATGATAGTGGCTTGCCTGGTTCTATGCACGATACTAATGTACTGTCATCTGCGAAGCTGTAGATTGGATTGGATGTTATTTCCAACAGCTCGTTGATGTACAGCAGAAACAGTGTAGGGGATGGGACAAATCCCTGAGGAACACCAGCGTTTATTGAAAATACCTCTGATGAACAGCCCTCGACGACAGCAAACAGAGATCGGTCGTTTAAAAAGCTATTCAGCCACTGGCGCAGGCCAGGTGGTAGTCCATAAGCAGCAAGCTTGACCAGAAGTCCGCCATGCCACACTCTATCGAAAGCTTTCGATATGTCAAGTGCAATAACATGGGATTCGCCATGATTGTCTATTGCTCTGTTCCACAAGTTCCACCTGTAGACCTGTGTTTATCGACCGATAGTCGCTACGCATCTTCTATTCCAGCCGTCAGAAACACAAAACAACTAATTGTTTAGCCGGTGAAAGTCCGGTGTGTCCGCAAGCACCTACTACCGATAAAATATCGGCCGATTTCTTACCGACCGTCCAAAAATCGGTGTGTGTGCAACTAGCCTTACTGTCCAGCTTTGGCCATCTGGACGTTCCGCCCATGGAACGTGGCGATGTCGGTCGATAAAGGCCAGGTGAGTCGGAGAAAGGACCGGGCGCGGAGCCACGTTGCCGCCGGACGCCAGGGGGGCGATGGGGGGCAGGAGGGGGGTTGGTCAGGGGTGGCTTGGGGGGTCAGGTGGCTGGAGGGGCGGGGGTAGATGGACAGCCACACTCGCTCGTTCAGCCTCGAACGACAGCCTTGCTGCCAAGACTCGTGCGATGATGACACTGAGCAAACAGAGGCGTGTTATCCACCTGAAGCAAAGAAAACAGGTGGCAGTTCGTTAGTGTACTACACTTCGAATGCGTTCGCGTATTTTTGTTGTCTTTTGATTATCATTGCATGATTCAATGAAAGCTATCATGGATATAATCCAGGAAACAGATGGTTGGGTTTAGGTCAAGAAAAAATGAAGTCAAGTTGATTGACTCAGTACTTCCCACACATTACGCTGATACCAGTTTATAATTTTCCCATAGCATGAAGCTGTAGTCTGAGATCCCTTGTAACCGCCAAATAATCGCCAGCCCCCCCCCCCAAATTGTCTTATGACGCTAGGTCTTTCCTTCACAGGTCAATGGACACCCTATTATCGATACTACAAACTTCTCAGTTTTACAATCCCCCACCCCCCAACCACCTCACTTTCACCCCCACCCAAAAAACTGGTAGGAAATGACCAGGAACCCCTAAAACATCTAAAAACCGAATTTGAGTTGTTTTCATGCTTTTCGTTCTTTGATTATTGCTGCGCTGCCACTGACACGATTTTTTACAAACATACGCGTTTTCCATTCTCCCAGGGTAACAATATACTGTGTCAAAATTTCATTAGAATCAATTTAATAATGTCCACGCTACAAAATACAAAACGATTTAAACCAATAAATTCTTGTATGTATACAGAAAATTCTATGCCCCTTAGTTTCCTTAAAAGACTATTCAATGTTCGGATGGACCTAAAAAGATGATTTGTGTCGCTAGATCTCCCTTCACAGGTTAGTGGACAGCCTATTAGTAGTACAAGAATTTTTTTAATTTTTCAACCCCCAACCCCCCAACCACCCCAATTTCACCCCCACCCAAAAAAACGCAGAAAATGATCAGGAACCTCTAAAACGCTTAAAAACGAAGTTTGAGCTGTTTTTATATTTTTAGTTTTTTTATCATTTCTGCGCCGCCACTGGCACGATTTATAAAAACCATACGCGCTTTCCATCCTCGACACGGTAGTAATACTGTGTCAAAATTTCATTAAAATCCATTCAACATTTTCCTCGTTAGACAATATAGAACGATCTAAAGCAATACTCCCATTTGTTTACATCAAAAAAAATTCCAAGTCCTTTGCTTTCTGTAATAGGCAAAGCCAATGTTCGGATGGACCTAAAAAAGTTATTTATGTCGCCAGTTCTTTCTTCACAGGTCAGTGGACAGTCTATTATGAAAGCAATACATTTTTCAATTTTACAACCCCCCACCCCCCAACCACCCCAATTTCACCCCCAACCAAAAAAAAGTAGAAAATGATCAGGGACCCCTAAAACGCCTAAAAACGATATTCAGCAAATTTCAAATTTTTTTGTTTTTTGCTAATTACTCCCCCGCCTATACACCGATTTTCAAAATTTTAGGAACATTACCTACTACGACCCCACAGCATACCGCTGCCCAAATTTCATCACGATCCATGCAGCGGTTGCTGAGATTACGAGGGTAGAAAAACGCGACAGACAGACAGACAGACAGACAGACAGACCGACAGACAGACCGACAGACAGACAGACAGACAGACAGACAGACCGACGGAAATGAGTGACGTGGATTTTCGTTATGTACACATCATAAAACGCCCAAAAAGTGTATTATCTCAAAATCGAAAATTTTCGCGATCACAATACTCCCCTCACCTATAAGTTGCCGGAATTTAAAATTCTGCCAAAAACACCCTGTAGATACAAATTGCGGGTAGCATCCAGAATAATATCCGCTTAATATTCAAGTAACTCGCTGTGTAATATTATTGAGAAAAGTTAAAGGAATATATCAATATGAACGTATTACTTGCGACCTTGCAAATGCGGAAATTAATAGAAAATAAATTATTACTTGGCAACGTCGCAACCGATTCCAAAAATATTTTAGGGTTGGATAGAGATCAATGATGGACACTAGAAGAACTTGAGAGAAAGTTATAGTTCCATATAAAAAAATCAAGTTGATCTCTACCTTACTTTCCCGCAACACCCTGTATATTTCAAAATATTTTTAGGATATGCATCTCAAGTAACCAAATAACTTTTGTATTTGAGATTTTCTTCTATCAGCTATACCTTGCGAGATATCGAAGAATTACACACTAAATGGACAGCCTGTATACATCGGAAAAATTTCTAAGTCCTTTAGTTTCTGTAATAGGCATAAGGCAATGTTCGGATAGACCTAAAAAAGTTATTTATGTCGCTAGGTCTTCCTTCATAGGTCAGTGGGTAGTCTATTATGAATACAACAAATTTTTCAATTTTACAACCCCCCAACCCCCAACCACCCCAATTTCACCCCCACCAAAAAAAAAGTAGAAAATGATCAGGGACCCCTAAAACGCCTAAAAACGAAGTTTCAGCAATATTTAATTTTTTTTGTTTTTTGCTAATTACTCCGCCGCCTATGCACCGATTTTCAAAATTATACGAACATTACCTACTACGACCCCACATCATACCGCTGCCCAAATTTCATCACAATCCATGCAGCGGTTACTGAGATTACGAGGGTAGAAAAACGCGACAGACAGACAGACAGACAGACAGACAGACCGACAGACCGACAGACAGACCGACGGAAATGAGTGACGTGGATTTTCGTTATGTACACATCATAAAACGTCCAAAAAACGTATTATCTCAAAATCGAAAATTTTCGCGATCACAATACTCCCCTCACCTATCGGTGTGGGAAGTAAAAGAGGGAGTCTCTTTTACTGTTTTGCCGACGTTTCGGCCTTTATTAGGCCATCTTCAGGGCACTAAAAAAAATTTTTTGTTTATACTTAAACAGACAAATATACATTACAGTTATAAAAAATTGAATATATAAAATGACAATATACAATAACGAATTAAAAAGGAAGGTGATCATTGCTATTAAAAAAATCCTAATATACAATATACAATAAACGGGTAGTAGTCAGTGATGGACTCCTTGAGTCAAATATGGTGAAAAGGCACATGTAGTATAAAAAAAAGTATATAAGGGCAAAACGACACTTAATAAATAAATAAGAACAATAAGACGGAGATTGTCTATTCACAATCGATGTGTACGCCGGACTGGCAAAAATCATAAGTATTTTTAAAGGAATTCTATGGGGGCACAAAAAGGTTAGCAAGAAACATAATATTTCAATATTTACAAGAATAGACAAGGAATACAGGGCGAAGTTGAGAACAGAAAATGTAGAAAAAGGGGTGGGATGGGGTAATGTAGAACAGTGTTAATTATAAAAAAGAAGAAGCAAATGTGTGGTTAATTCTTCTTAGGTATTTTGCTGATAAGGTTAAAATAACTACTATTTAAATTTTGTATGTCTTGTTTCTTGTTAACAGTATTAAATTTTTTTATATTGATTATTTCAAGAAACAGACGTTTCTTCAAATTACTTTGTTTTGATAAAATGGTTGTATTGTCAAAATCAAAATTGTGATGTAAGTCTTGAGCATGTTGCATCAAGGCAGTTTTATTAGTATCATGAAGGTGGGTGGGTCGGACACTTCTTTTCTGTTCTTCTACGCGTCTTTTTAGGTATCTGCCCGCCTGTCCTACATATACTTTATCACAATTACAGCAAGGTATGCTATAAACAACTTCGCTTTGTAGTTCCTTGGGAGTTCTAGCTTTCATGCGGGTAAAACACTTTTTTATCGTATTGTTGCTTTTGAAAGCAATTTTTACCTTGTCGCTGCTTAGTACCCCAGCTAGGTTCTCTGAGAGGTTCTTTGAGTAAGGGATTTTATAGTACTTCTTTAACGTCTGTTGTTCTTCTTTGTTAGTGGAACCTATTGGTTTTCTTAGTAATTTATCTACAAGTTTTACTGGATAATCGTTTTTTAGTAGGTAAGTCTTTATGTTTTGTAAGTTCTTTTGATGGAAGGATGGGTGTGACAGTTGAGTCGCTCTATGTTTTAAATTATTAATAGTATTAAGTTTATGCTGGAAGTGGTGTTCTGAATTAAAATTTAAAAACCTCTCCGAAAAGGTAGGTTTATGGTACCAGTCAGTGACAATTACTCCATCTAAATTGATAATTGAGACATCTAGAAAAGGGATCCTTTTATTAGCTTCTTTTTCAACAGTGAACTGAATTATGCTGTGAAAACTGTTAAAGACCTGCAGCATGGAGTCTATTTTATCTTCTGGAATACAAGTGCAGATATCATCTACGTAACGTTTAAAGAAAATTGGTTTGAACGACAGTTTATTTAAACACTGTACTTGTAATTCAGACATAATGATGTCTGCACACACTGGTGATAAACAATTTCCCATTCCTAGACCAAAAATTTGTTTGTAAAACTCATTGTTAAATATAAAATAGCTATTATCGAATACAAACTTCAAAAGTACGAGGAACTGAGTTAAAGACAAGTTAGTGTGTGTCTGTATCTTACTCCATCTCTGGGTAACTATCTCAATTACCACGTCAGTCGGAATATTAGTAAAAAGTGATGTAACATCTAAAGACACCAATACATAATTTGTAGGTATAGTCATCCCTTGAATTTTTTTGACTAGTTCAAACGAATCTTTAACGTGATATTCATCTTTGTCAAAAGCATAATTGAGTAACGTACCCAGATGCTTGGATAACTTGTAAGTAGGAGAACCTACGAAACTGACTATGGGTCTAAGGGGAACGTTCGGTTTATGAATTTTAGGTAAAAAATATAATATATAAAAGAGACTCCCTCTTTTTCTTGACCTAAACCCAACCATCTGTTTCCTGGATAGTATACAGTAGGTCACTAAATAATTGAACCTATCATGGATATGTTTTTTGTTGTCACGCCTAAGGTGACAACAAATCAGTCGTGTAAGCCCAAAACTTGACAAGTCCACAGAAACAAGTTTTACAGAAATCGAGGAAAACCGAATATAGTATTGTTATGAGTGAAGAAAATACTAGAACGGGATTACGCTAATCTGCGGTGGTTTAGGATGTTAGGTCTTAGAGCTCAAAAATCTAGGACAGGTAGTTTTTTCTGAAATCTACATTTTAAATTTGGACACGTCGGGTTTGTATGTTAAGAACTGTGACGTTTCGTGTTTTGAGTGCTATTTTTGTGGAATTGGTTCAAAATGAATGAAACGTATGTCACTTTGGACTTTTTTACTGAATATAAGGAAAACTAAACAAATACTGAGCTCAAATACTGAAACTGAAAACGTAATATTAGAGATTAAAGAGGATACATTACGCTTATTGCCCGTGCGGGGGCGGGTTGGAATATCTCCCATCGTATATCCTGCGTGACGTAGAAGGCGACTAAAAGGAACCGAACTACTGTCGGTAGAAGCAGTAACATCTTCTCAACCAACAGCTTTGGATGGACGAGTTGAGAAGAATCAAGACACCTTCTTGTCCTTGGGGTGAGAAATTGCCCCTAAAGGCGGATGAACCAGTAGATACCATCTGGTCAACGGCATGAGGATGCAGAAACCAAATGGGAAACTACTGCATTAAAGATCTTAAAGATATCCCAAGAGAAACTCGTAAAATGAGTAAATGCATTCTAAGAGTTCACAACATGTCTGTTAAGACATTATGACTATGATGATGATTACGCTTACAACAGATCTTAAACTTAAGACAGATTATTGAAAAAGCCAGAGAGCATTATTTTCCCGTTTTTATCTGCTTTGTGGACTATTCTAAAGCGTTTGATAACGTAAAGTGGCCTAAACTGTGGGAAAACCTTATCTCCATGGGAGTCCCTTACCACTCAGTATTTCTCATAAGCAACTCTATGAGCCTAGCTCAGCTCGTGTAAAAATTGATGGTAACCTGTCTGGTCAAACAGCAACCAGAAATGGAGTTCGTCAGGGATGCATATTATCTCCGATGTCATTTAACATTTACTCTGAATTTTTGATGAGACAGGTAGTGGACAACTGGAATGGCGGTATAACTATTGGCGGAAGCAAAATATCTAACTTAAGATTTGCTGACGATACAACTCTGATTGCTGCTTCTCAGGAAGAACTAGTAGCTCTATTGAACGTTTTAGAACAACACAGTGCAGCACATGGTCTTGGTATTTACTACAACAAGACCAAGGTTATTATCGTAGATAGAGAGCATGACAATCATCGAGAAATAAAGTCAATACGCCGTTGTAAGGTAGTTCAAAGTTTTGTGTACCTCGGTTCTTTGATTGACAATTCACGTAGCTGTGAGAATGAGATTCGACGGCGCATTCAACAGGCATGGGTGGCCATGACAAAGCTTACTAAAATATGGCGTGACTATAACATCACTAAAGCTACCAAAATGTCAC
The DNA here is from genome assembly GCA_951848785.1 of Callosobruchus maculatus. NCBI lineage: Eukaryota > Metazoa > Arthropoda > Insecta > Coleoptera > Chrysomelidae > Callosobruchus > Callosobruchus maculatus. Next base: position 7,687,595 of record CATOUR010000083.1, read on the forward strand.
TGGTTCAGCCTCTTGGGTTCTCCATATTTTTGTATGCCTCGGAAACTTGGACTGTTAAGAAGGCAGATCGAGCTCCCATATATGCTTTTGAAATATGGACGTGGAGGAGAATGCTGAGAATTCCTTATACCGCCCATCGAACTAATGTTTCCATACTGGATGAGCTCGGTAATCCAAAGAGACTATCCTCCATTGTGTCGACGACATATTCACAGAAGCGATAATATGGAGAAACTTGTAGTTCAGGGTCACGCCCCGAGTGGGCGGCGCCGTGGCCGTTCCCCTACACGCTGGGTGGATACGACGAAACAGTTGCTAGATATGAGTATCAAGAGCGCCACTGAACTGACAGTAAATCGCGAACGATGGCGAGCTACAGTTCTAAAAACTATTGATAATATGCGTGTCGGCAATATTCTAGCTCCGACTTGATGAATTTTACGAGTTCACAACTGTCTGCTAAGACATTGTGACTATGATGATGATACGGTTACAAGGTTTAAATCTCAAAATCCAAATTTTCTGACAAACAAAATTCTTCAGAACCAGCAACACCGTCTTCACGATTAGCTTAGATGGGGGTCTTAATCTTCTTTCAAGTTGTATTACCTTGTGATAGAACAATATTTTAGTCACTCATTGTTCTTAAATTGATAAGCAATTTATCAGTACATCATAAATCAATTATAACTGAAAAAAGTGAATTCATCGCACAATAATCTTAACCAAAGCATAAAACACGCAACGGACAAAATAATCTCGTGTGATCGACACGTGACTTGCTTCCGTTGTTCGTATTGGCTCGTGTACACATGTCCGTATTTGAAATTAAACAACGCTTGGACTAGCCTTTACCAAACATCTTATGTCTAATGTCGGGTTTTGTAAGGAATAATATAGAAATGAACAAAATGGATATAAAGCTATTTTGAAAAATGTGTGACATGTCGGGTTTTGCGTTTAGATGACAGAAATACAATACTGTTCTTTAATAAAATATCTATCTTTGTATTATAAATACCTGCTAAATATATTCACCGAGATATTCCAAAAAAATGACTAAACTAAGTCAAAAGTGGCGTGTTCAACCATTTCAAGTAATACGATTCAACATACAAATAAAAAACATAACTAAAGTAACGAGTAACGTATTGCGAGTAACGAGTTCTGAAGTTGAAAGTCACGAACCGTTACAAGTCTTTCTAAGTATCATTGTATAGTTTTATGGCGCTAATTACAAATCCGGCTGTTGGTTTTAGTTTCAGCCTCAGGTAATGAAGATCAAAAATTTGCAGGCCCTCAGATCTTCAAGTTCACCCTAAAAATCTATAATCGCTATCTGGCCTCCTATCAGGACAAAAATCCGTATCATGTATATTTTGATGGTTCTTATTACAAATCCGGCATTGTTTTTAGTTTCAGCCTCAGATAACGAAGATCAAAAATTTGCAGTCCCTCAGATCTTCAAGTTCGCCCTAAAAATCTAAAATCGCTATCTGGCCTCCTGTCAGGACAAACATCCGTATCATGTATATTTTGATGGTTCTCATTACAAGTCCGGCCGTTGGTTTTAGTGTCAGCCTCAGGTAAATGAAGATCAAAAATTTTCAGGCCCTCGGATCTTCAAGTTCACCCGAAAAATCTAAACTCGCTATCTGGCCTCCCATCAGGACAAAAATGTGTATCATGTATACCTTGATGGCGTCAATTACAAATCCGGCCCTTGTTTTCAGTTTCAGCCTCAGGTAACGAAGATCAAAAATTTGCAGTCCCTCAGATCTTCAAGTTCGCCCTAAAAATCTAAAATCGCTATCTGGCCTCCTATCAGGACAAAAATCCGTATCATGTACATTTTGATGGTTCTTATTACAAATCCGGCCGTTGTTTTTAGTTTCAGCCTCAGGTAACGAAGATCAAAAATTTGCAGGCCCTCAGATCTTCAAGTTCACCCTAAAAATCTAAAATCGCTATCTGGCCTCCTATCAGGACAAAAATCCGTATCGTCTATATTTTGTTGGTTCTTATTACAAATCCAGCCGTTGTTATTAGTTTCAGCCTCAGGTAACGAATATAAGAAATTTGCAGGCCCTTAAATCTTCAAGTTCACCCTAAAAATCTGAAATCGCTATCTGGCTTCCTATCATGACAAAAATCCGTATCATGTATATCTTGATGGTCCTTATTACAAATCCGGCAGTTGTTTTTAGTTTCAGCCTCAGGTAACGAAGACAAAAAATTTGTAGGTCCTCGGATCTTCAAGTTCACCCTAAAAATCTATAATCGCTATCTGGCCTCCTATCAGGACAAAAATCCGTATCATGTATATTTTGATGGTCCTTATTACAAATCCCGCCGTTGTTTTCGGTTTCAGCCTCAGGTAACGAAGATCTAAATATTTCAGCCGCTGAGATCTTCAAGTTCACCCTAAAAGTCTAAACTCTCTATCTGGATTTATATCAAAACAAAAATCCGTATCATGTATATTTTGATGGCGTCAATTACAAAGCCGGACGTTGTTCTTAGTTTCAGGTAACGAAGAGCAAAAATTTTCAGGCCTTGAGATGTTCAAGTTCACCCTAAAAATCTAAAATCGCTATCTGGCCTCCTATCAGGACAAAAATCTGTATAATGTATATTTTGATGGTCCTTATTACCAATCCGGCAGTTGTTTTTAGTTTCAGCCCCAGGTAACGAAGACAAAAAATTTGTAGGTCCTCGGATCTTCAAGTTCACCCTAAAAATCTATAATCGCTATCTGGCCTCCTATCAGGAGAAAAATCCGTATCATGTATATTTTGATGGTCCTTATTACAAATCCCGCCGTTGTTTTCGGTTTCAGCCTCAGGTAACGAAGATCTAAAAATTTCAGCCGCTGAGATCTTCAAGTTCACACTAAAAGTCTAAACTCTCTATCTGGATTTATATCAAAACAAAAATCCGTATCATGTATATTTTGATGGCGTCAATTACAAAGCCGGACGTTGTTCTTAGTTTCAGGTAACGAAGAGCAAACATTTTCAGGCCTTGAGATGTTCAAGTTCACCCTAAAAATCTAAAATCGCTATCTGGCCTCCTATCAGGACAAAAATCTGTATAATGTATATTTTGATGGTCCTTATTACCAATCCGGCAGTTGTTTTTAGTTTCAGCCCCAGGTAACGAAGATCAAAATTTTGCATGTCCTCAGATCTTCAAGTTCACCCTAAAAATCTAAAATCGCTATCTGGCCTCCTATCAGGACAAAAATCCGTATAATGTATATTTTGATGGTCCTTATTACAAATCCGGCCGTTGTTTTTAGTTTCAGCCTCAGGTAACGAAGATCAAACTTTTGCAGGTCCTCAGATCTTCAAGTTCACCCTAAAAATCTAAAATCGCTATCTGGCCTCCTATCAGAACAAAAATCCGTATCATGTATATTTTGATAGTTCTTATTAGAAATCTGGCCGTTATTTTTAGTTTCAGCCTCAGGTAACGAAGGTCAAACATTTTCAGGTCCTCAGATCTTCAAGTTCACCCTAAAAATCTAAAATCGCTATCTGGCCTCCTATCAGGACAAAAATCCGTATCATGTATATTTTGGTGGTCCTTATTACAAATCCGGCCGTTGTTTTTAGTTTCAGCCTCAGGTAACGAAGATCAAACATTTTCAGGCCCTCAGATCTTCGAGTTCACCCTAAAAATCTAAAATCGCTATTTGGTTTTCTATCAGGACAAAAATCCATGTCATATGTATCTTGAGGACGCCAATTGCAAATCTGACCGGTGTTTTCAGTTTCAGCCTCGGGTAACGAAGCTCAAAAATTTTCAGGCCCTGAGATCTTCAGGTTCACCCCAAAAATCTAAAACCGCTATATGGCTTCCTATCAGGACAAAAATCCGTATCATGTATATTTTGAGGGCTTTAATTACAAATCTCAGCGTTGTTTTTAGTTTCAGCCTCAGGTAACGAAGATCAAAAATTTGCAGGCCCTCAGATCTTCAAGTTCACCCTAAAAATCTAAAATCGCTATCTGGCCTCCTATCAGGACAAAAATCCGTATCGTCTATATTTTGTTGGTTCTTATTACAAATCCAGCCGTTGTTATTAGTTTCAGCCTCAGGTAACGAATATAAGAAATTTGCAGGCCCTTAAATCTTCAAGTTCACCCTAAAAATCTGAAATCGCTATCTGGCTTCCTATCATGACAAAAATCCGTATCATGTATATCTTGATGGTCCTTATTACAAATCCGGCAGTTGTTTTTAGTTTCAGCCTCAGGTAACGAAGACAAAAAATTTGTAGGTCCTCGGATCTTCAAGTTCACCCTAAAAATCTATAATCGCTATCTGGCCTCCTATCAGGACAAAAATCCGTATCATGTATATTTTCAGGTAACGAAGATCAAAAATTTCCAGACGCTGAGATCTTCAGGTTCACCCTAAAAATCTAAAATCGCTATATGCTTTCCTATCAGGACAAACATTCGTGTCATGTATATTTTTAGGGTCCCTACAACAAATCTGGTCGTTGTTTCTAGTTTCAGCCTCAGGTAATGAACATTAAACTTTTTCTGTTTCTTCAAGTCCACCATAAAAACATAAAACCGTTATTTAGTTTCATGTTCGGACAAAAATGCATATATTTCAACGGCGCTGATTACAAATTCGGCTGCTGTTTTTAATTTTAGCCTAAGTTAACGGATACCAAATATTTTCAGGCCCTCAGATCTTCAAGTTCATCCTAAAAGTCTAGAATCGTTATCTAGTCTTCTGTCAAGACAAAACTCCGTATCATGTATATTTTGAGGACGCTGATGACAAATCTGGTCGTTGTTTCTAGCTTCAGCCTCAAGTAATGAGCATTAAACGTTTTCTGGCCCTCAGATCTTCAAGTCCAGCATAAAAATCTAAAATCGTCATTTAGTTTCTGTCAGGACAAAGATCCGTATATTTCAAGAGCGTTGATTACAAATCCGGACGTTGTTTGTAGTGTCGACCTCAAGTAACGAAGATCAAAAACTTTCAGACCCTGAGATCTCCAGGTTCACCTTAAAAATCGAAAATCGCTATATGGCTTCCCATCAAGACGAAAATCCGTATCATGTATATTTTGGGGGCGCTGATTGTAAATCCGGCCGTTGTTTTTAGTTTCGGCCTCAGTTCTACCTCTTCCTTGGCACACCTGTTGCCTCTCCTATTCCCATCCACTCCTATGCGACTACTAGGCACCCAAGATACTTCAAAGTGTTGATATTCATTGTCTCAAAACCGTCGCAAAAATCGTCACACGCTAATGCTGTCAAAAACTTAATCATTTCTGAAATCGCACCCTTGGAACCTGGAATATCCATTACAAGAAATGAAAAACAGGGGGAGAGTGTGGCATTTGCGCCGTAACAACGGTAGCGTTGTAGAGCTTCAGCCTACTTTCCCAAACAATACAGCTAATCTAATATAATGAAATGAAATGTTCGCCAGATGCAAATTAATGAATTTTCGAGTGAAACGTTTGACTTTTCTCCATTTCTCGCATCCCGCTCCTGAGCGAAACTTTTCCAGCATCGGCCCGAGTCAGAGCCAGAGTCGCATTGTTTCCAGGTAGCTCTGGAATTAACTCCACTTTGAAATTCTTCGTGTTTATTTTGAGAGAATTTGTTTTATTGCCCGAACAAAGCTTCGGGAACACGACGTCTTTATGGTTACCTCTGAATTTACTGTTTTCAATATATCTGCCGTCTTTGCTCTTTGTTACGCGACTCAAGCCAACTTGCCGAACAGTTACTTCAGACTTTCGTTCTCTCTGTTTTCTGTTATTATTCATACATTCGATACTGGAGAACTATGCTGCAATTTTGTCCCAGAGCATGCTAGACAACCAGCAGAATATCTCTGAGGATTTCCTATATAAAAATGGTTCCTACAAAAGATCCAACCATCGTTGTATAGGAGTACACTCCGAAACACCCTCTTGAAGATTCTGCACACTATCCAGGAGAGAGCAATTGAGGATCTGAATAAAACTTTTTTTGTCATAAATGGAGAGATCATTTATAAGTTTTATAACAAAACTGTTCTTGTTTTCTTTTTTTTCGCAATAATTCAAAAGTTATATCAAAATAAAAACGAGTTTTTGAATCGAGTACCGAAAACACGCCGACGGCTCCCAAACTCGTGTGACGTCACCATGGCGGTAAGGATGCTCCTTTGACCAACGACGTCCTACTCCGATACTAGATTCTAGATTCCCAGCCAATCGCGAAAATACCTACTGCTAAACTGGTAACTAGTGTATATTTGTTGCAACACAGTCCATGAATGAAGTTTGCAGCTCAAGACGAAGTCTACCATCGAAATAAATATGTTTTTGAATGTTTGAGGTTGAAGTCAGATTACAGATTCCAGTAAGTAAGTAGGTACCTAATCAAATATTTTCGTCGAAAAGATCTCCTCAATTGAAGGATCGCCCAGTGGTTAGAGAGTTCGATAGTGGATCTCAGGGTCTTTGAATCGAAACCCAGGCCTCATAACTTTTTTTTTATTTTTTTATCAAAAAGTTTATTGATGTGCTTTTTGCACTTGTTACGCACATTTTTTCTACGATTAACATAAATATGTGTTGGAATCAATTTTTGTTAAACATATTACTTGCACTGCAGAGTAGGACGTCGTTGGTCAAAGCAGCATCCTTACCGCCATGGTGACGTCACACGGGTTCGGGAGCCGTCGGCGTGTTTTCGGAACTCGATTCAAAAACCCATTTTTATTTTTATATAACTTTTGAATTATTGCGAAAAAAAGAAAACAAAAATAGTTTTGTTATGAAGCTTATACAATATGATCTTTCCATTTTTCACAAAAAAGTACTTCTTTTCTTATTTCAAAACCTCAATTAGACTAATCGATACGCCTAACCTCACAAAGCACCTCCACAGCCTGGAACATCGAAGAAGGGTGGCTGACATGTCCCTGTTTTACAGATTCTATCACGGAAGGTGTTCGAATAAGCTTTCCCAGATAATAGCAGCAAAAGCCGTCTGAACGAGGAACACTAGGAAGGCTCTGCGAGCGCATCCTTACCAGGTCGAGGTCCCTATTCCCCGAACCAGTCTCCTCGTGCATTCCTTCTATTGGACAACTTCCACGCTGTGGAATGAGCTGCCGGGGAATTTGTTTTCCGACGGCTACAACCTGCAGCATTTCAATGCACCGATACTTATCCTCTCGCAGCGCTTCGACAGCGCCATAGTCTTTCAGTCTTTGCAGGAGGCAGACCATAAAAAAAAGTTGACCTTGACGGCGCCGTTATTGATTAGAAGTCTGGGAAGAGATGCGAGAATGACAAAAAGTGTCGATACCGATACCAATTCGATATTTCTGAGCCAAGTATCGATACTTCCTGGTTCCTAAAGACAAAATATCGATTCTCTTAAGTATCGATATTGACAAGATAGATTATCGAAAATTTTCATATTAAAAAAATTAAACTGCTTAAAATGCGTTTTCAAGTTGGATGGATTTCCACTAGTTTTTATACTCTTAAGGGCCTGGGTATACACATTTATAGATTGGATTAGATTAATCTATTTCACTACCACATGTAAAATTTACACTTGTAGTAAGTCAGAATAAAATAGCAAATCCATATATACATATAAAATATAAAACCAAATAATAAAAACCGAGACAATACTCATATAGTAGAAAACAACAATTCAAAAGTACTACTTTACAGATTTTAAAGTACTTGTCATTTTGAGGGTGTCCATGTACCAACGGATTGAATAAAATGCATTTTCCTGAAGAAATGCTTTGATGGGCTCCTTAGATTTTGCATGTTTTAATTATTTGAGAGGATCTGGTAAGATATTATACAGATGTAATTGTGATGATCATGAGTTCCTAGGTGGACTTCTCTAGTCGATATCTAGAAATCCTTATTAGTTCTGCGGATCGGGTATTATAAGAATAGTGATTTGAATTTAGGCTGAAATTGTTCTTATTTTTATGAATGTCCACAAGATGCCAGTAAATTTATAATGGTGGCAGTGCCATTATCTTGAGGTTAATGAAGTGGGGTTTACCATGGTCCCTATAGCCAGTACCTACAATAATACGGACAGCCTTCTTCTGAAGTCTAAAAATATTAATAGGTATTTGCCATGTAAAGCACGGATTCTCAAGTAAACGGAGAACTCACTTTTTTTTCAAATTTCATACATAGTATTTCACAAGGCGATAGCTAAGACCTTAGTGAATGACATCTAAGAGCAATTTTTTTTTTTAAAAAGTTTTTTAGTTTGCAAAAAAACTCGCAATGCAAAATTATACATTCTTCAAATGTCTGTAATCTAACAGCCAAACACGATATCAAAACAAGCCCACCGAAGTAACATAGCGCAATCTTTCTTCTTCAATCTGCTTTTTGAATCATTTTCATAACTGTAACTGTAAAGGTAACGTCAGGAGCTTCTAAATTCGAAATTTATTTTTACGGCGGCCTTTGGACCATACCTTTGGATCTTCTGACCTTACCTTTGGACTTACCTTCCCTCATTTTAGACACACATACTGAAGAAAGGCAATAGGCTGCCACGCCTCCTCGCTAACATTGGAACACGCATTTTCTTAGATTCTCAATTTCGACCGCTACACCCTAGACCCTCAAGATACTTTTTTGAGCAGCTGTAGTGGAACTTGACTTTTTAGAGTAGTACCAATAATATTTTTTTATTAGTGGCATATTTAGACGCAATCAACAATGAGTATCATTAGGAGTACCGGAATCCAGAAAGAAGTCTAGTTTCATTAGGCACCGAACCATGGCTTGAACTACCCAAAGAAATAAACAAGGAAAGAATAACCTTAAGAGCACAAGATTTATTTCTTTATAAATAAAAAATAGGAATGATACCTTTACACAATGGATAATAGATGAAGGTAGTAGTATAACGAAAGTTGAAGGAAATGTATGTATTCGCTTAATTGAGCCCACTTGATAGATGGTAGCGTCAAACGCTGACGACAAGTCAGTAATATTTACAGGCGGGGGGGGGGGGGGGGGGTAATTATTACCCCTCTCAAGATTTTCGAAAAAAAAACAACTTTGACTTATTCTATTTGTATTTGACTTATTTATTTAAGCAATTGTCGCACTGAAAAAAATCTTTTTTGTAGTAACTAAATTACAAAAGGGTTTGTTTTATATTATTACATTAATGCATATCTAATATATTCCCATTGTTACATAATCAGTTGAATGTCCTATACAACGTGGTAGCTTGTCACAAAAATTTACCTAACTCATTACTACAACTCAATTACCTGTTTTGAAAACTGCACCGATTAGAAAAGTTAAAACACTAATTAAAAAAAATGGAGTACGGGTTGTAGCTACTAGGGTACCTAACTGCTGAGTGATCATGATCGTTTAATTTTGTATGCTGTGCCAATAAAATGTTCACGGATGATACGTATTACATATTACATATTTGTATTCCGTAAAATTAAAACTGATTAATGCATCAATAGATTTTTTATTTCATCTCCCTAAAATACCTGATACTCCACTGTTTCACTTGCTGTTTATATCTTCTTTTTTATTTTAATACTATTAACATTTTCCTTTTCTCTTGCATCAACGTCCTTCACGAAAGTATTACAAAAAATGGTGAAAGCACACAACTTCATGCCCAGCTACCCCCCAAGACTGAGGTCTAGACACGCCCCTGGTAATACTTCTAAGTTAATTTTGACCTAACATTCAAGTGAATGGTTACACCTTTTAGTGAGCGCCAACTTTTTGTTCAGTATAATTACTAAAAAGACAAAGGCTTGTATAAAACTTAGCTCAAAAGCGTGCTGGCTGATCAGCTGTTATCTATTAAATCAGTTAGGTCGTCTCAATCGGTCCGTAAACATAGTGTCGGCACATTTTTGAGTACATATTTTATTTGTAGGTTATATATATTTACCTTATTCAGAAATAAAAAAAACTTTTTCTGGAAATGTAGTACTTATTTCTGCAATGTTTAGCAGTACACATACAGGTATTTCCAGCACATTGTTTATTCATTTTAAAGATCATAGTCTATCAACACCGCTTATAAAAAATTTCACAGTGTACGCCTTATTTACTGACATATGTGCCCCTTTTGGCAGATTCTAATCCAAAATGGCGGAATGCGTGCATGGTTGCCGCCAACCTAAGATATTCTGCTGATTGGTATGCTTTGTTTGTACCTTGAATATGAACTGAACTATACAGGTATATGGTACTAATAAGACAGGACACAAATCAATGAAAATTAACATTAATTTTGAGCCATAGACGTGACTCGTTAACCTAATGTAAGAACGTAAATCAATTTCCGCGTTCATCAAGTTATGATAGCTGTACAATGAGTCAATGCCCATGAATTCATGTTTACTGGTTATTAATACACTTATGCGATTAACTGAAATACATCAGCTTATAGATAAAACAGTAGCAATGGATTTATCATCACTGGTCACTAATTCTGTATAATTTGTTTGACTTATTCTCCCTCTTCAGGTATACAAACAATTTATTGTCACCAATAAATTATTATTATATACTATACCTATGGAGTGGAAGGTAAAAAGGGCTCGAAAATATCATGTAATTAAGAAGGCCGTGAAAATCCGATCGGGTCCCCTTTATCTCCAATTCGTGAAGGGTTTTACGAATATTAATTGCCAGTGGGTATGGCTCCCTGATTCTAATTTTGTTCGGTGGCTTTTGAAAACAGATTTAATGGACCGGTCTTAATTTTCAGGTAACTAAATTAATGGGTTTGTGTCATGCATTTTCCCCTTCATTTGCCATGAATGAATATAAAGAGAACATTACTCAGTAGAGTAGCATGGAGTTGCCTCAAAAAGATTATAGATACAGCTTCCTTAGCCGTCTTTACAACTATGTTGGAAGTTGAGACAAGGGCATAGCTACGATTTCATTTAGGGGGGGCAAACAGGGGTATTAATGACATCGAGGGCGTAGCGAAGGGGGGTTTGGGGGTTAGAACCCTCTCCCTTATGCAGAATTTCCTTGATAATTTATAAATAGGTGTGTAAGTTAATGTCAGTAGTAGTTCATATTGACAGAGGCCAAAAGGAGACGTTATTTCTGTAATTGAAAGACCTTTTTTACATCCTTTTCAAGTGTTAACAGTTCAGTCCAAAGGTAGCATGGTACAAAAACCTTTATTATGGAGAAACAGTTATTTTTTACATCAGCATCAATTTTTTAGGTTCTTAGCAAAACTATTTCAATAGTTCACTTGCAGTTTTACCTCCATTTTTGTGTAACATTTTTCTGTTGACTTTCTATGCTACTTATTGTGCAAGGATGTGCCAAGGAAACTAGTATTGCATTCCTTGTTGCAGGAAAGAATATTTCTGCTTCCCTTAAGGTCTAGTTCCCTAAGGTTTTCTCTTGTCAAACCTTCGTTTTGCCACAGGTTATACTATAGTTCGGCCACAGCATAGTAAACAATCAGCACAATATCTCTGAGGATTTCCTATATAAAAATGGTTCCCACAAAATACAAAATTTTACAGTGGGATGATTTATTGATGATCTTACGTCTGTGAAGTTTGGGTAGAGATGCGAAAATGAAAATATCGATACCGGTACCAACTCGATATTTTTTAGCCAAATAGGCACGTTTGGTTCGTACAGAGAATGATTACGCCCCTCAATAATTATATAATTATTTTCGATACCGATACCCCTACAACAGCATCGATACCATCTTGGAACCGCTCCAAAGATATCTAAGATAAAAATACTCGATATAAGTGCTGAAGTACAAGTATCGAAACATGGTTAGCATCCCTACAAAAAAATCATCCAAAAATGGGGACGCACTTGTAATTGCCGCCAACCTGAGTTATTGGTTCGGCTACGTTATTGGAAGCTTCCAAATTGTGGTATTGTGGTATATATATATTCAACATTACACTGGAATGTAGTGACATCAAAGCAAAAGCAAGCTAATTTTTATCAGCAAAACGCTGCTTCAGTGTGTATATAAGTTATAATAAGGGAATATAAGCAAAGAAGAAAAATCGGTTGCTTCCAAAAATCTCCTGAAAACTCAGACCAGTACCTGGAGCGATGTTGCAGGACTTGTAAATGAGTTTTATTGGCAGTTGCAGTTCTGGCTGAACCGAACTACGATGATCCTTTGTGATAGACGTTATTCTTTTGATATCATTTATGCATGTGACCATGTCGATAGTCTTTGAGTGTAAGTGTTTAGCTACAGCTACTCTTACACTTAACCATCGAGTGCATACAAATTTTGTTGCTAGAAATGTAACACCTAAATTAAAAGCAAAAAAACAGCAAACTGCATTACTTATGTGGTGCACCAAAATATAAATACAATTGGCTTTAAAATAACTCTAACTCTACACCTAAAACGTTTTAGCATCAAGTTGTCTACATAATAAGGGAGACGCATAGGATGGAGTATGTCAATGTCATTTTTACGTGACGCAACTATCTAAGATTCGTTTAGCGTCCACTTGTTAGCAGCAAACTAATTCATTAAGTTTTCTTTATATACAGGGTGAGTTTTTAGTACCGGCTCGGTCGATAACTCCACTACTGTAGAAGATAGCGAAAAAAATTGTATACAAAAATTGTAGCCACGGATATGCTCCTTGCTTAGAAAATATTTTGATTTATACAGGGTAATCCATAACTACGTGGTGATGCAAACATACATTTTTTTAAATGGAACACCCTATATATTATTCCATATTCAAATTCTACTAATGATTTCCATTCTTCCAATATAGGGTATTGTTACATTATACAGGGTGTTTGAAAAGTTATGACCATTTTTGTATCCAAATCACGGTCAAATGAACGTACTGTATATCAAAAAGTGATTAATCAAAAATTATTTTTTTCACACGAAAAGATCAGAAATATCCTCTAGTTTTAAAATAAGTTATAAAAAGATCCCGCGACGCATATTCGTATACAGGGTGATGTAGAATGCAAAATCTAGATTTTCTCTCTTTTTTTAAATGTAACCCCCAATATTTTATTATACCAAAGAATTGCTTTTAATATGCTCTTTCATCTTTGTATAGCACTTATTATGGCTGCATTCATTAGTTTCTGAGATATTTCGATTTTTCTACAAATTTTAAATATACCTTCTATTTGTTTAATAAAATTTATTTATTTTGAGAAAATACTACCTAATTTTGTTTTTGCTTAACAAACAACTAAAATATAAGGCGATAATAATACTTGATCAAGTCGAAACACTGAACTAACGAGATAATATAGGTCAAGTGTGCTGAGGAAACAATTTTATAGACGTCATGCATAATTATCAAGTAGATGTATCAGGTAGGCTATGAAATATGAAACGACACAGTCCAAATAAAACGATTCTTCAATCTTTCAAACGAATTAGTTTTAGAGTGCCTCCGTTCTGGGAGTTGCTATTCATAGTTGATATATTCTAGAGGCAAGTAGACAATTTCTCAAAGATTCTCCTAAATACCCTCAATGGAAAAATTAATTTTCAAAGCTAGTTTTTCACACAGTACGGAATTATTGAGCAGGTTATGAAAACGCTCAATTTTTCAAAGCCTACATGATAAAACTACTTGATAATTATGCATGACGCCTACAAAATTGTTTCCTCAGCATACTTGACTTTATTATCTCGACGATTTAGGGTTTTGACTTCATCAAATACTATCAAGACGTTATAATTTAGTTGTTCGTTAAATAAAAAACAAATCAGATAGTACTTTCTCAAAATAAATAAATTTCAGTACACAAATAGAGGCTATATTTTAAATTTACCGAAAAATCGAAATATCTCGGAAACTGATGGACGTAGGTACAACAAGTGCTATACAAAGATGAAAGAGCATATTAAGAGCAATTCTTTGGGATAATAAAATATTGGGGGTTACATTTGAAAAAAAAGAGAAAATTTGAATTTTGCATTCTACATCACCCTGTATACGAATATGCGTCTCGGGCTTCTTTTATAGCCGATTTTAAAACTAGAGGATATTTTTAATCTCCCTATGTAAAAAAAATAATTTTTGATCTATTACTTTTTGATATACAGTACGTTCATTTGTCCGCGATTTGGATATAAAACTGGTCATAACTTTTGAAACACCCTGTATAATGTAACAGTGCCTATATTGGAAGAACGGAAATCATTAGTAGAATCTGAATATGGAATAATATATAGGATGTCTCATTTAAAAAAATGCATGTTTGCATCACCACGTAGTTATGGATCACCCTGTATAAATCTAAATATTTTCTGAGCAAGGAGCATATCCGTGGCTACAACCTTTATATACAACTTTTTTCGCTATCTTCTACAGTAGTGGAGTTATCGACCGAGCCGGTACTAAAAACTCACCCTGTATATATGTATGGTTTCCGATCAATAACTAATCTATTTATTGGAGATTGGCTACTGATCATTGTTGTAGCATCAGTAAACAAAGCTAAGTTATTAGTTTGGGTACCGCTTGGTATGTCATCAACTTGTATTAAACATAATAGTGGTCCGAGCAGTGATCCCTGTAATACTCCACTTATTACACGTTTTGTCACGTCGAATGATCCTTATTGACTTCTGAAAACCGTGGTCTGATCATTTATCACGTTAAATTATAAGCGCAATTGAAAACATTTATGAGTTAACAAGATTGGATATATTGGGATTTAAATTTTTTTAAACTTCCCATGTGAAATTAGGAAACACTAACCGACAATTTTGAATTCTTATTCATATTTTATTTAATATTGTGTCCAAGTCTGATGGCCTACATAATCTTATAAATTCACAAAAAGTGATACGTGGCTGATTCGTTTACTCTAAGAAAACTGAATTAAAGCTGATAACCAAATATTCCAGAAATTCTTTATTCAAGCTCCACATATGGCAAAGCGACAAAGGTGACCTAAATAAACTGTAAATAGAAGGAGAAGAAAAATCCTTCTGTTTTCTGGAAATATTTTAAAATGCAGCTTTCAGATCTGTGCCAGAGGTAACTCTACAAAGGTAAGCTTAATCCTCTAACAGCTTATATCAAATGAATATTTTATTAAGAATATGATAGGGATATTATACAATATGTACCTAATAATAGGGGTATTTTTATTCCTAATGCATATGTCATACATATCGTAATATGACTACATACATGATATATGATATATCATGATGATGCAGTCAGTTCTAAAAGAAGTGATGTAATTAGTGATTGATTTCAACTTAATGTTTCCTTGTTTAAGGCAATGGACACACTTTCAACATTTCTTATCCGTTAATAGGTAATTTCCTTAGTTGTCAAAAAAATTGGTGAGGATACATTCCTTCTAAGACATTTGCATAAAAATACATACCTAACGATCATCTCTTATTTGCGGTTTGCACATATTAATGACACTATAAAGACATTGAACGTTTGAAAGGGTTTGAATATATGCAGTGTGTCCTAGCTAAAATTTGCCACCCACCTTATCTCTCAAATGATAAAAACTTTAATTTTTTTTAGTAACACATCAATTTTTTCAATGTGCTGCTTGCGGAGTAAGCAAGCATCATTCATTACATCGATTTTTTTCTTTTTTCATAATGTTAATCTATATACAGAGTGTTTTATTAATGTTATAATAGTCGGCCACCATGTTTATACTATTGTTCCCTGATATCTTGCAGTTTTTGTTTCAGTTTTATGTGGCGCACCATATCAAATTATTACCTAAGATTTTTACTCACCTGTAATTTGTTTATTTTATTTACTTTGTTTTAACCTGTATTGTAAGTCTAATTTTCTTCTTACAACAGTTATTATGGTATTTAATCATTGGTTTATGCCCGGCACAAGTTTTTACTTTTTGGGCTTCTCCAAGTTTGTTGTGTAACTATTCCATTTAAATGTATATATGCGTGTAGCGTTTACTTTTATCACAATAATCTACTACTACCTATTATCGTAGAAGAGGTTCCAGATGGGAGCCATTTTGTCGCATACAGACGTACACACGATATTCAAAATACTGTCGCACATTTCTCAGCACTGACCTTCACGTAAACTATTGTTTCTAAGTAGGCGATTTCGAAATTATCAAGATACTTTTGTTGTTGCGAAGACATCACTGGGTTTAGTAGACGAAAGTATAAACATTTCTGTGATCATAATTATCTAACGAACCCCTACAACCTACCACAAGGCTCAGCTTTCTAGGCGTGACATTATTTATTATTATTTCATCTGACTTTCTAAGTTCCTCTCGCATAATTGCGGTAGCAACAAGTGTTGACGGGCTGTGCCAAGTCAACATTCGGACCATTATTGATCGGAATTTAGGAAGGATCGCACAATATTACAGGTCTTCAGGATTACAGACTTTTGGAATACTTTGTGTAACTTTTCGTCCAGTCCCAACTGTTGAAGGTGTTGTGTAAACGTGTTTGGTGTAAGGCCTGAGACGGACATAATGAGGGGGACAATTGTGACTTTGTCCTATAAACTCAAATATATAAGAATAAGAGAGTGTATGGACAAGACAAACAGAACGAAAGACAGAATTACAATGAAAATAGTCACAAGGCGCTGCACCACCTGTCATAATTGTTTTTAAAATTATTGATAGAAACTGAGTTCACCACGTAGGAAGGCAGGTTGTTCCATGCGTCGAAAATGCGGTTGGACAGGAAACACTGGCGAACAGAAGTGCGGAAAGCTTCTTTCTGCAACTTGAAGTTGTGGGCCCTAAGGTTGCTTTGCGACAGGCGGTATAGATGAGATAGGTCTACACTAAACATGTTATTTATGACTTTATATGTTATAATAAGGTCGCCCCGCAGTCTTCTGGCAGCAAGCGTTGATAGGTCAAATAATACACGACGTTCATCATAGCGTGGCCTTCTGATACCAAAGGGAATCCGCGTCGCACGTCGTTGTACAGCTTCTAAGTTCTTGTCGCGCATGAGAACTGGATCCCAACTAGGACCGGCAAATTCCAAAATGGGTCGTAAGTAAGTTTTATATAACAATGAACAGGTACTAACGTCACATCCATGGAAAGATCTCTCCATCATGTAAAGCAGCCTCTTTGCGTAACGCTATGAATATGTTCAGACCAAGATAACCTATCTGTGACTATTACTCCTAGATCGGTGTGAATGGAAACTGTTTCGATGGTCTGGTTGCCGATTTTATATGGCAATCTTGGATTGTTCTTACCGAGATGGAGTACGCAGCACTTGGCGAGATTAAGAGGGAGAAGCCAATGCTCTGACCAAAGATTAACTATATTCAGATCCTCTTGAAGTACAGTGGAGTTCGCAACCGTATTGTAAATTTTAGTGTCATATGCATAAGCAGAACACGTAGATGAGGTTAGTTTAGCAAGATCGCTCGTGTACAAAACAAAAAGAAGTGGACCTAGCACAAACCCCTGCGGTACTCCACTGGTTACGTTGCGGGTAGATGAGTAGGTGTCTCCAACGCGTACACAAAATGTTCTTCCAGTTAAGAATGCCTCGAGCCATAACAGCAGGTTGCCTCTGATTCCGAGATGCTCAAGTTTGTAAAGGAGTGAGTTTGTAATTTTCTTGCAAATTGATAAATGAAGGAATGAATGGATGTTTTCTATTCCGAATGTACAAATATCACCCTGTATACAATGACCTGTGGCTTTTGTGTGTCCAAAGCCTCTAATTCCCATAAACGCGTTGTAAATTAGTTTTGCTATTTTACATACGGCTATATGCATTACGTAAATTCCGTTTGATTAACCCGTTCCCGTGGAGGTCCTGCAAACATGATTATCACGCAAATGCCGACGTATGCGAAAGAAAAATTGCCAGATTGCATTTGAAATCGCCAGCCAGAGGTCACCGGGACGATTTAGAAATATTTTTTCTCTCATAAATTTAGCCTCGAATAGTTACGAACGTATTAGATTGGAGATTGGAAAGGACAACGGATAGGTTTACTTCAACGAGGTTTACCCCTTATGCTGATTGAAATCTGCCTATAGAATTTGCCTTCTCGCCCTAACCTCTAAAAGTATTACGATTTCTCAGGAAATATACTATCTCCACTATAGATTTTCAACCATTCCCAAATTGATTCAAGATTGCAGATACTTATTCTTCTTTATTATTCTTGCTTTAGATGCGGCTGCTCGGAATGATTCTACTGATGTACAGAGATACTAACTCATTGGTTTTTCAGCTATGAAGTGCGTCTTCTCTCCGCTCTTATTCCTTCTTGTATTTTCCCTCGTATTATGAGTTTTAGAATGTGGTATCTTTCTCCACGCATAACAAGTTTCTTTTATTATATACCTTTGTCAACGTTTGTGACCCTTTCCGCCCAAGAAACTCTGAGTATGCGTCTATACACTCACACTTCGAAAGCTACAAGTCCACTGAGATGAACTTTGTTCATTGCCCACGACTCTGTCCCATAGAGAATTAAGATTAAAAAAACGTAACATCTGGCCAATCAGATCTTAAGTTCAATGTCCAGATCTCTAACTTGTCCCATTCTAGATCTTATATCTCGAGAGTGTCCTCCAGTTTCGTTCAAAATCGTACTCTCAGACTCTCTCGACTGCCTCATTGTGTACAGGGTGTCCAATTTTGGGCACTTTCACGGGGTATCTCGGTTATTTTTGAAGATAGAGAGTTGCGGTTTTCGCGACAGTGTGCTACTTTTTTGTGAAACCAAAGATGCCGACAACAAAATTATCATAGCCCTGTATATTATTTTTGAAGTCAATCGGAAATAATTCAAGCTTTTAAAAAATATATATTAGTATTAAGTTATATTGAAGATTACGCTCAAGATTTGATTTTTTCATTTTTCACTTTATTTGTAGCAGTAGGCCATGACTAATCTATATAAAACAATATCCAAGTGACCAATTATTAAGATACAAGATATTCGATACTTTTAAACTCAATTACTTAATTGTATTTTATACGCTATTACTACATATTTGCGATAATGTTCAATAAATATTACTTAGTCCATTATTGCATTACTTAAAACCAAACAACGTTATATCTGAAGAATACCAACACATTATTAAATTTGAATTTGAATCAAAATAAAAACTAAAAACATTGAGGAGCATTTAGAGATGTTGGTTCAAGCTGGAGACTATTTTCTCGAATGCAAATCTGGCACAATTTTTTATACTTTTAATGGCATTTAAAAGAATTATTATTGGTCTCCTTCGTGTTATGGCGACTAAATATTTCCAAACTTGGATCCTGTGCAAATGTTGAAGTATCTTAAACTTGCAGGGATGGTAATTGTATTTTTTTAGAATTTTTTCTGCAGTTGATACTACTGCTTCTTCTATGGGCTTACAAGATGATGAAGGCGTTGCTTCCATGTAACCAAATACGTTTGTTTCCCTTTGCGCCCTATTCTCCTTGAAATAAGTTTTTCCAATTTGAGTAGGAAGTCTCTTGTAGAGTAATAACTGCTTAAAGATGATTATTATTTATAGTTGATTAACCATGGCCTACTGCTACAAATAAAGTAAAAATGAAAAAATTTTGAGCGCAATTTTCGAAATAACTTAATACTAATATACATTTTTGAAAAGCCTGAAATATTTCCGATTGACTTCAAAAATAATATACAGGGTGTTCCATTTAAAAAAATATATGTTTGCTCCATAACTGAAAAATGGTTAGAGCAAGAAAAATCAAACTACACCACTGAATTCTACAGAAAAAAATCTATAAGACCCTCTTTTAAACTTTTCAATAAGATAAAAGACAACCGAGGTACGAGGGTGGTCCCAAAATCGATAGTTTTCGATTTCACCCTGTATCTCAAAAACCAAGAGGGCCATGATAATTTTGTTAACGGCATCTTTATTTTCACAAAAAAGTGGCACACTGTCACGAAAATCGCAACTCTCTATCTTCAAAAATAACCGAGATACCCCGTAAAAGTGCCCAAAATTATGATCAAGGCTTGTTGTTGTGTCTTGCAGAACAAGCCTTGTTGTAAACCTACAAGCACTCGGTGTTTTTAATGCTGCCTGGCTGTCAGAGCAGATAGTAGTTCAGCTCCAAGGTCTCAGAGTTTCGTCAATACAAGGGGCACAAGCTGAAATCGTATGTATTTCTGGTTGAAATACCGTGGTCTAACCACCAAGACCAAGAGTCATACTAAATGGTTCTGTTTTACGTGTTGCTACCAAATACCGACAATACGAGAACTTTAAAATACAGGTACAACGTACAACAACAACAATAACAGTTTTATTAGTTTGACTTTCATATTCGTGAACTGTGCAAAGATATAATTCCCAGTTCAACAGTCTGAATCAAAGGTTCATCGGAACAAAGGCCGATATTAAAAAAGACAATGTGTGCCCTCTGCACATGTCTGCGATTGAATATGTTTCAGCTACGGCAACTTAATTTAACTCTGCCGCTATGAAGGTATCCGGTTTCATATCAATTACACAACTCGTTGAACTGTTATTGCACGCAGAATTCGGATTGCGGCTATACGGTCAATTCATGCATGCTATATACAAATGTAAACGAGTCCCAGAAACACTCCGAAATGCGAGGACGATATCTGCTTTGTGAGGTTCGCGGATAAAATGAGCAGCGTCATCTCTATAATGGTATGCACTCTGTTTTAATACAATTTGATCTTTTGCTCATTTTATTTTCCACGTACCGTCATTTGGGCTTGAAATAATCGTCCGGGGCGAGGTTTTCTACTAAATTTAAAATTAAATTGATTAAATTTCAAAATGTATAACAGAATCTAGGTTCATCGCTCAATATAACGTTATTCTACAAGTTGAAGCCACGGGTATGCTGCTTCCTCAGAAAATATTTAGATTTATACAGGGTGATCCATAACTACGTGGTGATGCAAACATGCACTTTTTTAAATGTGACACCCTGTATATTGATCCAGATTCAAATTCTACTAGTGATTTCTGTTCTTCTAATAGGGGGTAGTGTTAAATTATACAGGGTATTTAAAAAGTTATGACCATTTCTATATCTAAATCGCTGTCAAATGAACGTACTGTATATCAAAAAGTAATGAATCAAAAATCATTTTTTTACACAAGTGAATAAAAAATATTATCTAGTTATAAAATCGGCCACAAAGAAGCCCGCGACGCATATTCGTATACAGGGAAATGTAGAATGCAAAACCTAGATTTTATCCCTTTTTTTAAATGTAACCCCTAATATTTTATTATATATATTATCTTTGTATAACACTTCTTATGGCTGCGTTCATTAGTTTCTAAGATATTTCGATTTTTCTACAAATTTTAAATATACGTTTTATTTGTTTACTAAAATTTATTTATTTTGAGAAAATACTATCAGATTTCATGTTTGCTTAACAAACAACTAAAATATAAGGCCATAATAGTACTTGATCAAGTCAAAACACTGAATTAACGAGATAATGTAGGCCAAGTGTGCTGAGGAAACAATTTTATAGATGTCATGCATATTTATCAATCAAATCTACCAGGTAGGCTATGAATTATTAAACGACACAGTCCAAATGAAACGATTCTTCAATCTTTCAATCGCATTAGTTTTAGAGTGCCTCCGTTCTGGATATTGCTGTTCATAGTTGATATATTTTAGAAGCAAGTAGGCAATTTTTCAACGATTCTTCTAAATACCCTCAATGGAAAAATTAATTTTTAAAGCTCGTTTTTCACACAGTACGGAATTATTGAGCAGGTTATGAAAACTGTCAATTTTTCAAAGCCTACCTGATAAATCTGCTTGACAATTATGCATCACGCCTACAAAGTTGTTTCCTCAGCATACTTGACTTTATTATAATTCTATGATTCAGGGTTTTGACTTCATCAAAATTTGGTAGTATTTAATACTATCATGATCTTACAATTTAGTTGTTCGTTAAACAAAAAATAAATTCGATAGTACGCTCTCAAAATAAATAAATTTCGGTACACAAATAGAAGCTATATTTTAAACTCGCCGAAAAATCTAAATATCTCGGAAACTGATGGATGTAGGTACAGCAAGTGCTATATAAACATGAAAGCGCATATTAAAAGCAATTCTTTGGTATAATAAAATATTGGGGGTTACATTTAAAAAAAAGAGAAAATCTGGATTTTGCATTCTACATCACCCTGTATACGAATATGCGTGGGGGGTTTTTTATAGCCGATTTTAAGACTAGAGGATATTTCTAATCTTTCCATGTAAAAAAATAATTTTTGATTCATTACTTTTTGATATACAGTACTTTCGTTTGACGGCGATTTGGATATAAAAATGGTCATAGCTTTTGAAATACCCTGTGTAATGTTATAATATCCTATATTGTGAGAAGATAAATTATTAGTAGAATCTAAAAATGGGATAATATATAGGGCGTCTCGTTTAAAAAAATACATGTTTGCATCACCACGTAGTTATGGATTACCCTGTATAAATCACAATACTTTTTGAGCAAGGAGCATATCCGTGGCTACAACTTTTATGTAGAACTTTTTTCGCTATCTTCTACAGTAGTGAAGTTATCGGTCGAGCCGGTACTAAAAACTCACCCTGTATATTCAGAGTCCCAGTTCAGCAGTTCTGTACTAAGCCAGTCGATCACTTCGGTGCCGCGGAGTGAGATGTAGGACCAACTGAGGAGGGTATAAAGTTAGTCCAACTCTGGCCAACGTGAAGTAGTTCTGCCTATCATTGGACAGACACCCGCTAAAGTTGTGGTAAGTCTGCTATCTGGCCATAACACCTTCACTTGTATGTGATGGAGGTGGCAAGCAACCCGACGTGTTCTCGCTATGGCGAGGAGGAAGTGCCCTCGACGCACATTCTATGTCGCTGTGAAGCCCTTAGGTGTTACAGGCAGACTACACTGTGTTCATGAGTCCGTGCATCTAAAGACATAAGATGGGCAGGACCCAAGGTCACCCTCACATTTGCGATGTGTGCTGGACTTGAAAACCAGAGTAAGGTGAGATACAGAAGTGCCCACTTGTAGGCACTGGTGATTATTGTCACCAGAAAACCTCTCTCCTTTAATTTTATTATTCTTTCCCAAGTTCAACAAAACTCCTAGTCAAAAATCATTTACTTATCATGGTCCCCAATTTTTTAATTCTCTCCCACTCCGAATAAAGCAACCCTATCTCATTTTAGAAAAGAAATACGAAAATTTATCATTTTTTTATGGTCGGCCTCCCGCAAAGGCTGAAAGCCTATGGCGCTGTAGAAGCGTTCACGTTATTTTTGAAACGCTGCAGGTTGTAGCCGTGGGGAAAAAATTCCCCGGCAGCTGATTCCACAGCGTCGAAGTTCTCCAAAAGAAGGAATGCTGGAGGAGACTAGTTCGGGGAGTAAGGACCTCGACCTGGTAAGGATGAGCTCGCAGAGCTTCTCTAGTTTTCCTGGTTCGGACGGCCTGTGGTGTTATTATCTAAGAGAGCTCACTCGAACATCCTCCGTGATAGAATCTGTAAAACAGGGATACTTCAGCCACCCTCCTCCAATGTTCCAGGATGTGGAGGTCCTTGGTGAGGTTAGGCGTATCGATAAGTCTAATCGCTCTTTTCTGGATAGTGTCCAGAAGCTTTAAAGAGTGCTTCGGAGCGCATCCCCACACATGGGAGCAATACTCCAGCGATGGTCGGATCTGTGCCTTGTAGAGCAGCAGCAGTTGCTCTGGTGTATACAACTTCCTACAGCGGAACAAAACTCCAAGCTTCTGGGATGCCGCTTTAGCAATACTGACGACGTGGTCGTGCCAGGACATGTTATTCTTGATGTTGATTCCCAAAAGATTAATGGAAGGTGATTCGACTATGGGGTGACCCTCCATTTCCACGGTTGGTAAGCCATCGTGAGACTTCTTTGTAAGTGTTGTTGCCTGAGTTTTTTGTACATTGAACTGTACTTTATTTGCTAATCCCCACTCGACAATTGCTTTGATATCAGCGTTGATCTGTGAGGCATGCTGCTGTCGCCGATCTACCCTCTCCTGGGATGATAGTGGCTTGCCTGGTTCCATGCACGACACTAATGTACTGTCATCTGCGAAGCTGTAGATTGGATTGGATGTTATTTCCAGCAGCTCGTTGATGTACAGCAGAAACAGTGTAGGGGATAGGACAGATCCCTGAGGAACACCGGCGTTTATTGAAAATACGTCTGATGAACAGCCTTCGACTACAACAAACAAAGATCGGTCGTTCAAAAAGCTATTCAGCCACTGGCGCAGGCCAGGTGGTAGTCCATAAGCAGCAAGCTTGACCAGAAGTCCGTCATGCCATACTCTATCGAAAGCTTTCGATATATCAAGTGCAACAACACGGGATTCGCCATGATTGTCTATTGCTCTGTTCCACAAGTGAGTGACGTAGGCAAGGAGGTCACCTGTAGACCTGTGCTTACGGAAGCCATACTGGCGATCATTTATGATGTTATTGTTGTCCAGGTATTTCAGGAGCTGTGTGTTAATGACAGTCTCCATAACCTTAGACATGATGCTGAGAAGAGCCACAGGTCTATAGTTGGTGGGATTGATCATTGAAAATTCTGTCAGTTTTTCAATGTATAATATGAATGGATTGAATACAGGAACGTATTGCCTTCTAATGTTAGTATCCTTCACAATATTTCATTTTCCCTAGGGCGTTTTTGCTGGCATACAGATAAGATAAGATTTTACATTACTTATTTTCATAGTATATAAGTTTTCATAGTATGCTCATCTGTCAACATGTATACATATAACTGTATAGCTTCTTTCTGTGGTTGGATCGCGGCATGAACATGCAGCAAAACAGGCTTCAGCCTAGGCAGATGTTCCTATCGTGGTCTTGCCATATTAAGCAAATAAAATTCGAATGCTTGTGTCTTGTACTTAAAAGAGAGCAATAAACAAACTTTCAAAACTGGTCCATGCTAGAAAACAGCTAAAACATTGCTCTCTTTGAGTAGGAGTCACCTTCAAATAACTACGGGGCTCCTCACGGGACATCGTGGCTTTAAGGAACACCTGAATAAAATGGGACTCTACAATTGAAACCTCAACTGCGACTATCTGGTAGAGGAACTGAGTCAGCCTTAAATGTGATCTGTGAGTGTGAAGCGCTAGATCACAAGAGCCTAAGCTAGAACCAATGGAGTACAGCTCAGCACCAGGACCAGCAGGAAAACTACACAAACTTATTCAGGGATCCAGATTGCTGGAGCGGATACTGTAAATCAGAGGAGTTGTAATACAATAGGCCTAAAAGGCTTCAATATTGTACGGGGACAGTATGGTCGGACGGCTCCTGGAAAAAAACCAGTGCAGAGACACGAAACTTCAAGCCTTAGTTTAAAGTTAATCATTAGTTACATATGAGCGGTGCAAATCACTGATGGAGATACAATCAATTTATCACAACGAACACTTTATTTGGAAATAGCGTAAGTTTTTTATTTATCCAATCTCAGCCATAAATTTAACGTTCATCGACATCAGTGAATAAATTAAACCAGGTGCACAGGTAGCCTGAAGGAACACCTGAATAAAATGAGACACTACAATCGAGACCTCAACTGCAGACTATGTGGTAGAGGGACTGAATCAGCCCTACATGTGCTCCGTGAGTGCGAAGCGCTAGATCACAAGAGACAACAGCTCTTTGGGAAGCCCAAGCTAAAACCAATGGAGTACAGCTCAGCACCAGGACCAGTAGGAAAACTGCACAAACTTATTCAGGGATCCAGATTGCGGGGGTGGATACTGTAAATATGGGGGGAGTTGTAATACAATATGCCTTACGGCTTCAGTATTGAACGGAGACAGTATGGTCGGACGGCCTCTGGAAAAAAAACTGGTGCAAAGACACGAAACTTTAAGCCTTAGTTAAAGTTAATCATTAGTTACATATGAGCGGTGCAAACCACTGATGGAGATACAATCAACTTATTATAACGAACACTTTATTTGGAAACAGCGCAAGTTTTGTATTTATCCAAACTCAGGCCTAAATTTAACGTTCATCGACATCAGTGAATAAATTGAACCAGGTGCACAGGTGGCCTGAAGGAACACCTGGATAAAATGAGACTCTACAATAGAGACCTCAACTGTAGACTATGTGGTAGAGGGACTGAATCAGCCCTACATGTGCTCCGTGAGTGCGAAGCGCTAGATCAGAAGAGACAACAGCTCTTTGGGAAGCCCAAGCTAAAACCAATGGAGTACAGTTCAGCACAAGGATTGGTAGAAAAACTGCATCAGCTTATGCAGGAATCCATATTACGGTAGTGGATACTGTAAATGAGAAGAGTTATAATATAATATGCCTTACGGCTTCAGTATTGAACGGGGACATTATGATCGGACGGCTACTAAAAAAAACCAGTGCACTGACACGAGACTTTAAGCCTTAATTAAAGTTAATCATTAGTTACATATGAGCGGCGCAAATCACTGATGGAGATACAAATAACTTGCCACAACGAACATTTTATTTGGAAACAGCGCAGGTCTTTTATTTATCCAATCTCAGCCATAAATTTACTGTTCATCGACATCAGTGAATAAATTAAACCAGGTGCACAGGTGGCCTGAAGGAACACCTGAATAAAATGAGACTCTACAATAGAGACCTCAACTGCAGACTATGTGGCAGAGGGACTGAATCAGCCCTACATGTGCTCTGTGAGTGCGAAGCGCTAGATCACAAGAGACAAGAGCTCTTTGGGAAGACCAAGCTAAAACCAATGGAGTACAGCTCAGCACCAGGATCGGTAGAAAAACCGCATCAACTTATGCAGGAATCCATATTACGGTAGTGGATACTGTAAATGAAAAGAGTTATAATACAATAGGCCTTAAGGCTTCAGTATTGAACGAGGTAGTATGGTCGGACGGCTCCTCAAAGAAAAAAACCAGTACAAAGGCACGAAGCTTTAAGCCTTAGTTAAAGTTAATCATTAGTTACATATGAGCGGCGCAAACCACTGATGGAGTTACAATCAAATTGCCACAACGAACACTTTATTTGGAAACAGCGCAAGTTTCTTATTTATCCAAACTCAGCCATAAATTTACTGTTCATCGACATCAGTGAATAAATTAAACCAGGTACATAGGTGGCCTGAAGGAACACCTGAATAAAGTGAGACTCTACAATGGAGACTTCAACTGCACACTATGTGGTAGAGAGACTGAGTCAGCCCTACATGTGCTCTGTGAGTGCGAATCGCTAGATCACAAAAGACAACAGCTCTTCAGGAAGCCCAAGCTAGAACCAATGGAGTACAGCTCAGCACCAGGATCAGTAGGAAAACCGCATAAACTTCTGCAGGGATCCATAAATAAATGAGGGTAGTTATAATATAATAGACCTGTATGGTCGGACGACTCCTCAAAGAAAAAAACCAGTGCAAAGACACGTTACTTTAAGCCTTAGTTTAAAGTTAATCATTAGTTACATATGAGCGGTGCAAACCACTGAAGGAGATACAATCAACTTATTACAACGAACACTTTACTTGGACACAGCGCAAGTTTTTTATTTATCCAAACTCGGCCATAAATTTAACGTTCATCGACATTAGTGAATAAATTAAACCAAGTGCATAGGTGGCCTGAAGGAACACCTGAATAAAATGAGACTTTACAATGGAGACTTCAACTGCACACTATGTGGTAGAAGGACTGAGTCAGCTCTACTTGTGCTCTGTGAGTGCGAAGCGCTAGATCACAAGAGACAACAGCTCTTTGGGAAGCCCAACCTAGAACCAATGGAGTACAGCTCAGCACCAGAACCAGTAGGAAAACTGCATAAACTTATGCCGGAGTCCAAATTGCGGGAGTGGATACTGTAAATGAGGGCAGATACAATAGGCCTTAAGGCTTCAGTATTGAACAGGGCAGTATGGTCGGATGGCTCCTCAAAGAAAAACATAACTCAAAAAAACAGTGCAAAGACACGAAACTTTAAGCCTTAGTCTAAAGTTAATCATTAGTTACATATGAGCGGTGCAAACCACTGATGGAGATACAATGAACTTGCCACAACGAACACCCTTTTGGAGACAGTGCAAGTTTTTTATTTATTCAAACTCAGTCATAAATTTAACGTTCATCGACATCAGTGAATAAATTAAACCAGGTACACAGGTGGCCTGAAGGAACACCTGAATAAAATGAGACTCTACAGTAGAGACCTGAACTGCAGACTATGTGGTGGAGGGACTGAATCAGCCCTACATGTGCTCTGTGAGTGCGAAGCGCTAGATCACAAGAGACAACAGCTCTTTGAGAAGCCCAAGCTAAAACCAATGGAGTACAGCTCAGCACCAGGACCAGTAGGAAAACTGCATAAACTTATGCCGGAGTCCAGATTGCGATAGTGGATACTGTAAATGAGGGGAGATATAATACAATAGGCCTTAAGGCTTCAGTATTGAACAGGGCAGTATGGTCGGATGGCTCCTCAAAGAAAAAAACAGTGCAAAGACACGAAACTTTAAGCCTTAGTTAAAGTTAATCATTAGTTACATATGAGCGGCGCAAACCACTGATGGAGTTACAATCAAATTGCCACAACGAACACTTTATTTGGAAACAGCGCAAGTTTTTTATTTATCCAAACTCAGCCATAAATTTACTGTTCATCGACATCAGTGAATAAATTAAACCAGGTGCATAGGTGGCCTGGAGAACACCTGAATAAAATGAGACTTTACAATGGAGACTCCAACTGCAGACAATGTGGTAGAGGGACTGGGTTGGTCCTACTTGTGCTCTGTGAGTGCGAAGCGCTAGATCACAAGAGACAACAGCTCTTTCGGAAGTCCAAGCTAAAACCAATGGAGTACAGCTCAGCACCAGGATCGGTAGAAAAACTGCATCAACTTATGCAGGAATCCATATTACGGTAGTGGATACTGTAAATGAGAAGAGTTGTAATACAATAGGCCTTAAGGCTTCAGTATTGAACGAGGTAGTAAGATCTCAAAGAAAAAAACCAGTGCAAAGATACGAAACTTTAAGCCTTAGTCTAAAGTTAATCATTAGTTACATATGAGCGGTGCAAACCACTGATAGGGATACAATCAACTTGCCACAACGAACACCTTTTTGGAAACAGCGCAAGTTTTTTATTTATCCAAACTCAGCCATAAATTTACTGTTCATCGACATCAGTGAATAAATTAAACCAGGTGCATAGGTGGCCTGGAGAACACCTGAATAAAATGAGACTTTACAATGGAGACTCCAACTGCAGACAATGTGGTAGAGGGACTGGGTTGGTCCTACTTGTGCTCTGTGAGTGCGAAGCGCTAGATCACAAGGGACAACAGCTCTTTCGGAAGTCCAAGCTAAAACCAATGGAGTACAGCTCAGCACCAGGATCGGTAGAAAAACTGCATCAACTTATGCAGGAATCCATATTACGGTAGTGGATACTGTAAATGAGAAGAGTTATAATACAATAGGCCTTAAGGCTTCAGTATTGAACGAGGTAGTAAGATCTCAAAGAAAAAAACCAGTGCAAAGATACGAAACTTTAAGCCTTAGTCTAAAGTTAATCATTAGTTACATATGAGCGGTGCAAACCACTGATAGGGATACAATCAACTTGCCACAACGAACACCTTTTTGGAAACAGCGCAAGTTTTTTATTTATCCAAACTCAGCCATAAATTTACTGTTCATCGACATCAGTGAATAAATTAAACCAGGTGCATAGGTGGCCTGGAGAACACCTGAATAAAATGAGACTTTACAATGGAGACTCCAACTGCAGACAATGTGGTAGAGGGACTGGGTTGGTCCTACTTGTGCTCTGTGAGTGCGAAGCGCTAGATCACAAGGGACAACAGCTCTTTCGGAAGTCCAAGCTAAAACCTATGGAGTACAGCTCAGCACCAGGATCGGTAGAAAAACTGCATCAACTTATGCAGGAATCCATATTACGGTAGTGGATACTGTAAATGAGAAGAGTTATAATACAATAGGCCTTAAGGCTTCAGTATTGAACGAGGTAGTAAGATCTCAAAGAAAAAAACCAGTGCAAAGATACGAAACTTTAAGCCTTAGTCTAAAGTTAATCATTAGTTACATATGAGCGGTGCAAACCACTGATAGGGATACAATCAACTTGCCACAACGAACACCTTTTTGGAAACAGCGCAAGTTTTTTATTTATCCAAACTCAGCCATAAATTTACTGTTCATCGACATCAGTGAATAAATTAAACCAGGTACATAGGTGGCCTGAAGGAACACCTGAATAAAATGAGACACTACAATCGAGACCTCAACTGCAGACTATGTGGTAGAGGGACTGAATCAGCCCTACATGTGCTCCGTGAGTGCGAAGCGCTAGATCACAAGAGACAACAGCTCTTTGGGAAGCCCAAGCTAAAACCAATGGAGTACAGCTCAGCACCAGGACCAGTAGGAAAACTGCATAAACTTATGCAGGGATCCAGATTGCGGGGGTGGATACTGTAAATATGGGGGGAGTTGTAATACAATATGCCTTACGGCTTCAGTATTGAACGGAGACAGTATGGTCGGACGGCCTCTGGAAAAAAAAACTGGTGCAAAGACACGAAACTTTAAGCCTTAGTTAAAGTTAATCATTAGTTACATATGAGCGGTGCAAACCACTGATGGAGATACAATCAACTTATTATAACGAACACTTTATTTGGAAACAGCGCAAGTTTTTTATTTATCCAAACTCAGCCATAAATTACTGTTCATCGACATCAGTGAATAAATTAAACCAGGTGCACATAGCGCTCTATAAAGCGACGTCATTCGCGAAACCAAACCATGTTATTGATTACACACCGTTCTCTGTGCAGTGTAGCAAACCTCGGCGGCAAATAAAGTTATCCGACCACAAATGGCAGCACCCCCGGTGATGTTTATTAAATAAGACAGCCTAAAGTGATGGATTATCCATAATCGGATCGGTCGTATGTTTCACTTCAGAACTTTCCAGGTATCTGCTTGATAGCCGCTCTTAGGTGGGGAAGCTTTAGAATGAGCAATACGATGCTAAGAGAAAGCTTTCACTGATATTATCTAGTCAACTTAGGCCCGATTTTATCAACACAGGCATTTTAACAAAGGCTTTGACCGATCAGAGCAGCCCATTCAAGAACATGCATCTTTCAAAGTTCTCCGAAAATTATTAATTTCTCTTGAAGTTTACCTCAAAAAGGTTAAAAAAGACATGCTTTATATAATCATTGACCATGATGAACTCTCTAGTATCTTTTTAGCTCTGATTTTCCACCTAAATGGGGCATTTTCCTGTTTAACAAAGAGTTTAGCAAGTGCTAATCTCAACCAATCAGATTCCACAAAACCGATGCATTTGATCACTGGATCAAATGTACTGCTAATGTAATGATACTGATGACAAGAAATTCAAATTACTGCATTATTTTGATAAAATAATAATTTACAATCGATAATAATTATAAATACCTGCAACATACCTTTGTATTATAGTAAAAAAGGGTAAAAATAACATTTTATTGCATTTCGCAAATAGACACATACGATTTAACAAGTATGCATTACTGGTTGCCTATCCTTCTTAACCTTAACAGCAAAGCTTGCGATCTGGCAAAAGGCAAAAGTATAACGTATAACCTCATTTTTCCTAAACTAGAAGCCTTTTGTATAGTCAGAAAGTGAATAAGGTGCTTTATATAAATGTGTTTCTGGGCTACGGTGCCTTTTACGTAGTGCCTTTACAATCTTTACATCCTCTGTGAATATTTATATAAGAATGTCTGTAAAAAACCTGCATCCAGTCAATAATCAATCTGACTGCAATTGCAATTGGTAATTATAAAATAATTATCAGGTAAACATTAAGAATCTAGCATTAATTTGCAAATCAATCGCTTTGTTCTGATTTTCTTCTATGGTTTTGATCCATGAATTCTAAATATTTTTGATAAAAGTGTCATCCAGCTTTGACGTTTTGTTTCCAATATTGATAAAATACTATTGGATGATACTTATTAACATAGCCCTGAATACCCAATAGAAAGCTTTTACTAAACAACATCTAATAGAAAATCTTTGTCAAAGTGTTTGTTAAATATGCATGCTGATAAAATCGGGCCTCAGATTTTCGAAGATACTATGTGACCATCGTAAATCGACCAGCGCGGCATGAGAAAGGGTAGCGGGAGGTTCCCTCAGGTAGCGATCTTCATTATCATGTCGAGTTTAAAAGGGGACAGAAAACATAAGTTTCATGACGTAGATGAATAGGATATTACGTAAATATTAATCATTTTCCGTTTCCTTTATATATCAATAATGTCGTAAAGGATGAAAATAGGACAGAACTGAGTTATGCCAACGTCTTTACTTCTTTTACCGAATTCCTTTTGCTGTTCAAGCTACGTTGATGACACAGTATATTAATTCACATAAAGCTAAAAGTTGGTAGGACTTTTCAAAACTTCATCATAAACAAATGTATCTGGCTTCCTATCAAGACATGATGTATAGTTTAAGGATGCTAATTTCAAATCCGGCCGTTGTTTCGGCATCAGCCTCAGGTAACGGACATCAAAAATTTTCAGACTCTCAGATGTTCAAGTTTCCCCTAAAAATCTAAAATCGTTATTTGGTTTCCTAGGACGACAAAAAGTCGTGTCATGTATATTTTGAGGATGCTAATGACAAATCCTGCCCTCAGATTTTCAAGTACACTTTAAAAGTCTAAAATCATTATCTGGCTTCCTATCAGGACAAAAACTCGTGTCATATATATTTTGGCGATGCTTATAACAAATCCGGTCTTTGTTTTGCGTTTAAGCCTCAGATAACGAACGTCAAACATTTTTAGACTCTCAGATTTTCACCCTAAATATCTAGTTATCTGGCTTCCTATAAGTAGAAAACCTCGTATCATGTAAAGTTTAAGGATGCTGACTACAAATCCGGCCGTTCTTTTGGGTTTCAGCCACAGCTGATGAACTAAAGTTCTAATACCATTGTCTGGATTCCTGTCAGTGCAGTATCAAAAAATTACTTGTGGCCAAATTAAAAAAAAAATTATTCGTGATTTTGAGCAAAACTGTTTTACCCCAAAATTAGCTACAACAAGAATTACGTATAAAAATTAGATCAGTGCTTTTTCCCTAAGAGCCACTGTTTCTGACATGGATGGATGGTTCCTGGGTACGCATATTTACACATATATTATCTATTTGCCATGTAAAACACGGGTTCCCAAGTAAACGCATATCTCACTTGTTTTTCAAACTACATACATAGTATATTAGAAGGTGATAGTTAAGACCTTAGTGAATGACATCTTAGAGCAATTTTTTCCAAAAAGTTTTTTAATGTGCAAAAAACTCACAACGCAAAATTATACATTTTTCAAATGTCTGTAGTTCAACAACCAATCGCGATATCAAAACAAGGCCCCCAAAGTGCCGTAAGTTGAAAGGTAATGTCAGGAGTTTCCAAATGCGAAATTCATTTTTATGCCGACCTTTAAACCCTAGGTTTGGACCTTGCGACCTTACCTTTGGGCCTTTGGACTTACCTCCCCTCATTTTATACACACATACTGGAGAAAAGGAACAGGCGGCCGCGCTAACACGGGAATAAGTATTTTCTTGGATTTTCAATTTCGCGCATTACACCCTAGACCCTTAAAGCAGATTAGCTTTATGAGAAATTACGGACATATGCCGGGTATATCTCAAACGTTTTGCCTATACTACTTGATCCTGTTCTTTTGTGGGGTTCGTGGTGCCGCCGTTGGTTGGAGGTCTCGCCTCCGTGCGCCCGCATTGAGTGTGTACCTAAGAGCCGTAGCCGCCTATAGTTCCACTCAGTCGGCTGCGACAAGTGAACAATTGCCGGCGTCCGTAGTTCAGCTACTCGCACAGGCCAGGTGGTAATCCATAGGCAGCAAGCTTGGATAGAGGTCCCTCATGCCACACTCTATCGATGGCTTGCGATATGCAAAGTGGAACAATATGGGATTCGCCATGATTTTCAATCACTCACAAGTGAGTGACGTAGGCCAGGAGGTCACCCATAAACCTATGCTTACGGAAGCCATATTGGCGATCATTTATGGTGTTATTGTTGTCAAGGTATTTCAGGAGCTGTGTTTTAATGACAGTCTCCATAACCTGAGACATGATGCTGAAAGGAGCCCTAGGTCTATAGTTGATGGTGTCTGCTTTTTTGCCTTTCTTAAGAATGGGCTGCACGCAGCCAATCTTCCATGCATCAGGAAACACGCCCTGCTGATACAATAGTCTAAAGAGCTTGCAAAGAATAGCGGCTCAGAGTTTAAGGGAAATAGCTAGATTTGGTCAGGACCAGTAGCTTTCTTCGCGTTTAGCTTTTGGAGCATGTTTTTCACACCTCGATGTAAATTGGTTGTTGTGGTATAAGTTGTTCATTCCAAAATGGTCATTTGTTTGATATCTTAGAAGTGTTTCAAAAACTTCCGACAGTATTGGTAGAAGTGAGATGGGTCTGTAATTTTGTGGCGAGTTTTGATCCCCACCCTATCGGTATGATTTGACTTGAAAATTTTAGGCAAACTGGGAACGTATTATTTCCGGTACAAATTGATTAGCGTTATTAATCGTGACAATACTTTTTTTTAATAGAGTTTATAAGGGCCACATACATACTATAATGATCTGTAGAGGAGTTTGTTCTCGATCCTTTGATTGTGTTCCTGCTTGCTGCTGTTAATCATGCGTTACAGCATGGCCGACTCTACACTAGGCCGGAGCCTTAGATGTGGCAACGTGGCTTAGCTGTCAAATAGTTGGCCTATAGTTTCAGAATTATTATTATTACATTTTATATGTATTAGAGGTTATCTAGGTTAATAAATTAAGAAAAATACTTTTTAGAACTACTACTACTAATACCACTTACATCTGATGTCTGTTTCATCACAGTCAGACACTACAAAATAAAAATAAACGCAACCTGTTTCCTGCTGCCACTTTCACTTCCACTTAAATGAACCCTCAATTTACTTTGTAAATTGTCACTTGAGCTAGAAAAATTCACTATTAGGTCACTGTGAAGCCATTCTTGCTGGTCTTGATTCCCTTTCACTATCAAATCTTTTCGGAGGTATGCCCAGATGCATACCCTCGTTGGCATTCCCAGATGAGTTCTATTAACTGTCTTTTTCTGTGATATTTGGGAGGTCCAGAAAACATTGTAGGTACTACATTGTGGTTTAAAATAGGTCTTATCCTTTGAAATGTTTGTAAATTATTGTCTTTATTCTTATAAATATAACCAGCCCTTATGAGGAATACCTTTCACCCACTTCTGTTTATGTCCTTCATTGGAAGCACTAATTGCTAGTGCAACCTGGTACTACACACTTTGCAGGCATCTTTTTATATTTATAGTTTCGTTTGTGCAGGTAAATAGTTAGAAACACATTAAAAATCACCCTCCACTCTTCGTTGTTACTTTGGAAGGTTATGTTGGTATGTCCTTGTTTGGAAGCCCCAATTGCTATTGCAACCTGGTACTACACACTTTGCAGGCATCTTTTTATCTTTATAGTTTCGTTCGTGCAGGTAAATAATTAGAAACACATTAAAAATCACTTTCCACTCTTCGTTGTTCCTCTGGAAGGTTATGTTGGTATTTCCTTGTTTGGAAGCCCCAATTGCTATTGCAACCCGGTACTACACACTTTGCAGGCATCTTTTTATCTTTATAGTTTCGTTTGTGCAGGTAAATAATTAGAAACACGTTAAAAATCACCTTTCAATCTTATTTTTCACTCTGGAAGATTACACTAATGACTTCACAACAAACAAAAGCTCGGCCGTAATCCAGTGTTGCCATATTTCAATGCTCCGGCCTAGTGAGTAAAGTCGGCGATGGTTACAGTGATTTTCTAAATCTCAAACGTTTTTACTATCCCCTCCTTCTGTGGGGTTGATGGTGCCGCCGTTGGTTGGAGGTTTCGCCTCCGTGCGCCCGCATTGAGTGTGTACCTAAGGGCCGTAGCCGGCTATAGTTCCACTCAGTCGGCTGCGACAAGTGAACAATTGCCGGCGTCCGCGCTCCGTGCCTTATCCCGATGACATCTCTCGGGGTTTGCATGTCAATTGGCAACTCGCGACTTGCGACTCGCGGCTTTTTTCCATCCTCATCGATCGGCAGGGCTCCACTCTCTGTGCCCGTCGAGAATTTGCCTCGCATCAGCACTCTTTCATCCCGTCCGGTCTCTCATCATATTCGCCACTTTTCGGTTGCCGACCTAAGCACCGCTTCATGTTGTTGCTTTTTGGGAGACTGCCATCAAAAATGAGAGTTTCAGGTGACTGTCATAAAGATATGAGTATTTTCGGTTGCGTTTACTTTATGGCCTACTATCAATGACGGCTAGTGCCAACTTAGAGATGTAGTGCCAGAATGACAGCCAACATTTCAAACCGACATAAAATTGAAAAAAAAAATGTATAACTAGCCGATAAGCCGAATTTAACTGAGTCTTTATGTTTGACCTACAAAGCATCGATAAAGTGAAAACATTATTCATATGCACTTTAGATTTTTCATGGGTCTTCATTTTCTCCCACATATGAATAAGATCATCCGTGCCTTTTTTCGCCCAAGTGTCATCGCCTCCAAATATAACACACACAAAAGAGTTTGTTTCTCTTTTTCACTTTTTCACTTATCCAATTGTTTTCATCATAAATAGTTTTATTAAATTTACGACAACGCGATTTCTGTCCACTACCAAGTTTTTCAATTTTTCTTCCAGCGGAAGATTACTAAATGAGTTTATTAGTGCGCCAATTATATTCATTTTCGCATCAATGATATATCTTGATTAAACACAAAAGAGATACCGATGCGAAAATAGTGCACAACCCACTAAAACTTATAAGAATAAGATCTAAATTTCAAACCTTTAATGAGAAAAGCCGACATCAGCATCAAACATAAACAAATCGAAACTGCTGAAAGAAAACAAAAATAGCGAACCATGAATGGAAATATGGGTAATGTGCCTGGCATGATCTACTTCGGATTTTCGTAATTAAAATCTATCCAAACGTCCAGCATAGCGTTCTCTCTGTCACTCGTAAGCGTTTATGATAAAACTTCTCTCACTCTGTCTGTGCCAGACAGAAACGGTACCGTAGGTTGTTGCCATTTCGCCGTTTCGTTTGCGTCTCATCATGTGAGTTGCGACGATGCCACGTGTTGCCTGGTGCAAGCATTTATACGCTGAGCCGCTATTGGTATTTCACATAGAATGGAAAAAGTCGTTGGAAACTAACATAGAATAAGAAAAGTTTAAGAGATAGATAAATATGTTTTTGCCGAAAATTAAGGTAGTGCCAGGGCACTGTGGCACTACCTCACCAGCCGCCACTGCCTACTGTAGGGGAGAGTTGACTAATACGGGATAGCTAACGTTATTTGGCTGCAAACTCTTCAGCCATGCTACTGATAGTACTGACACCTACTCTTTGTTTAACTGTTACTACGTCGTTTATTTCTCTCCAAGCTTAAATGTAGATGTTTCTGTATAGGTTGAGGACAGCATATATAAAAGAAATATTTGTAAGCAAAGACGAAGTATCTTGTTCTGCCGCGGACGCGCTCGCAAGGCGAGGGTCGAGGAATAACTTCCTGGGTCCTGAGCCGGCTTTGGGGCTGGCAGCAGGTACCATCAGAAGGAAAATAGAGGTGTGGTTGCAAAATCAGCATCTTATCAGATGGGAAGGAATCTTCGGACATCTCCGTCAAGCTAGAGGACTTATTTCAGGATCTCTGGATGAGGTGGGACGGTTCTGTCTCTCGCTGGACAGAAGCCGACTAAGGTTACTTGTCGGCCTGCTATCCGGCCATAACACCTTCAAACGCCACTTGTATGTAATGGGGGTGGTAAATGATCCTACGTGTACACGGTGTGGCGAGGAGGAAGAATCCTCGGCACACATTCTTTGTCGTTGTGAAGCCCTTGGTTATCACAGGCAGACTATACTCGGTTCAAGGGTTCTTAAACCTGAGGATATAAGATGGGCAGGAACCAAGGCCATCCTCACCTTTGAGATGAGGGCTGGACTTGGGAACTAGGGTAAAGAGAGGTACAAAAGGGCCCGTTGGTAGGCCTATGCACTGGTGGTTCCAGCCACTAGATAGCCTCTCTCCCTTTTTCATTCATTCATTCATTCATCTTGTTTTGCCTACCTGGTCGTATAAAATGGGATAGTATTTGCATATCAATAAAAAAATGAAGTCAAGTTGATTGACTCAGTACTTCCCACAGATTACGGTGATGCCTGTATAGTCTGAGATCCCCTTGCAACCAAATAATCACCAGCCTCCCCATTGTCTTATGCCGCTAGGTCTTTCCTTCACCGGTCAATGGACAGCCTATTGTCAATACTACAAACTTTTCAGTTTTACAACCCTCTACCCCCCAACCACCCCAATTTCATCCCCACCAAAAAAAAGATAGAAAATGATCACGAACCCTTAAAACATCTAAAAACGAAGTTTGAGCTGTTCTCATACTTTTAGTTTTTTGATTATTGCTACGCTGCCGCTGACACGATTTCTAACAAACATACGCGTCTTCCATCCTCACCACGGTAGTAATACTGTGTCAAAATTTCACTGGAATCAATTTAGTATTTTCTACGTTACACAATACAAACAAATCTAGATCCCTGCATAAGTTTATTCAATTTTCCTACTGGTCCTGGTGCTGAGCTGTACTCCATTTGTTCTAGCTTGGTCTCCTCAAAGAGCTGCTGTCGCTTGTGATCTAGTGCTTCGCACTCACAGAGCACATGTAGGGATGACTCAGTTCCTCTTCCACATAGTCTGCAGTTGAGGTCTCCATTGTAGATTCGCATTTTATTCAGGTGTTCCTTCAGGCCACCATGTCCTGTGAGGAGACCCGTCGTTATTCGGAGCTGATTCCTACTCAAGGAGAGCAGTGTTTCAGCTGTTATATTGCCTATTACGGTTGACTTTCGTTGCATTTCTCTTCGTAGGAACTAGAACGACACAGTTTCATAGGAGAGCCCATTATGAATAATTTTTTTTTTCATGTTCACACTCCCCACCCCCAACCACACAAATTTCCCCACCACCCAAAAAAGTAGAAAATAATCAGCAACCCCTAAAATGCCTAAAAACAAAATTTGAGGAATTTTTTAAATGTTTTGTCTTTTGCTAATTACTCTGCCGATGCACCGATAACCAAACTTTAGCTTCACCTACTACGACCTCACAACATATCGCTTCCCATTATCCCTCATTACATACTATGCAGCGCTTACTGAGATTATGAGGGTAGAAAAATGGCGACAAACTGACAGCAGACGGACGGACCGACAGACAGACCGATGGAAGTAGGTGACGTAGATTTTCGCTATGTAGATATCATAGAACGGCCAAAAAGCGTATTATCTCAAAATCGAAAATTTGAGCGATAACAACACTCCCTTATCTATCAGTGTGAGAAGTGAAGAAGAGTTTTATGGGTCTAACCAGGGCATGCTATGGAAAAATCGGCATGTGAAAACCTTACCATGAGAACCTCACTATCAACCACACTAGCTAGATCGTTAATGAATGTGTTATGTTTATATTGTTGTTACAACGTTTTTCAAACAATTGATTATATGAGAATAAAATGGGCCTAAGTCTATATTTTTAAAAATTGACTTAACTGCGCACAAGTAAAGTTCATGATACTATTACTCGAGTAATAGTATCATGAGTAAAGTTCGCACTTCATTCCATCACTGATCGTGAAAACAGGCCCAAGTCGACGATGGGGACTTGATTTGTGCCGCATGAAAAATGTGTATAAATTGAAATGGGGCCCAAGTCCTGGGCTTGGAACCGTTTTATTTTGACAGTTGCATCACGAGTTTTAGTTATGTTATATCATTCTTTCACTGCCACTCTGGTTTCCCTCCAAATGGATTCTAACGCCTAAAGGAAAGCGAAAACCTGAAAGTTGGAGTGTTAATATCAGAAAAAAATATTTTTTGTAGTTTGAAAATAAAACTGGCCCAAGTCCATATTTTTGTTATAATTTTTTTGTAGTATTTTGTGAACATTTTATGGCGTGTCCTTTCAGTTTTGGTATCTAAAATATCATATATTTGATGTTGAAAAAGTTGGGAAATATATGATATATAACAAAACAAATATGGAAGCCAAAAATTGATTTTGCTAATTTTCCAGGATTCTTCCTGTGGGGCTTAGGCCGTTTTCATTCTCATACAATCAATTTCAAGATGATGCTTTTCTATGATTCCTGGGCTATACATATGCAGAGTGACTTCACACCGCTATGTCGCCTGTCAGCAAAATCGGCGCAATTTAAATTTACCACTGTATGTGCGGACAATTAATCCGACATACAAATTACCATTACACGTGCAATTATGAGCGTTTAACATGTGTATACGAGAGATTATTAGATTATAATGAAAAATGTACCTTTTACACGCGCTCACGTGAATGTGTTGAGCGATGAAATTGTTTTTTCATTCGGTTTATCATTGCAGACAATTTATTTCCAAGAATCGTATTTTTATTAGCTCAATCAGATTTTTTATTTTGTAACAATAATGTGCCATTGTATTTCTTGGCACAGCAACTGTAAACATTGGACAATCTGACCACTGGCCAAACCGATATTTCTCAGACCCAACATGCATCAAGTCACTGCCAGAGTGATCCGGTAGATCTTAGGGCTATGTGTTTCGATCCTATTTTCCATCCTAAATATTGGACAAAAAATTTAACAAAAAAGTTACCGTGAGAGTAGGCGGCAGAAAATATCTGCATGTGCGCCATCTGGTACCCGGGGTAACGGCAAACCAAAGGAAGTCGCTGCTAAACAGCAGCAAACTTCTTGGCGGAACGCAAAGGCGCATTCGCTTCACCTGACCAGATAGGCATGCTTCTATGCCAACTGCATATGAGAGTCGATATACGAGAGATCCCCTTGCAACCAAATCATCGCCCACCTGCCTATAAAAAAATGTATGTTATCCCACTAGCTCTTTCTTTCACTGGTTCATGGACAGCCCTATTAAAAATACAACAACTATTCCAATTTTACAACCCCCACCGCCCAACCACCCCAATTTAACCCCCATCAAAAGTAGTAGAAACTGATCAGGTACCCCTAAAATGCCTAAAAACGAAGTTTGAGCGTTTTTATATTTCTAGTTTTTTTTATTATTGCTGCGCCGCCACTGACCGAAAACCATAAGCATTTCTCATCCTCGTCTAAGTAATAATACTGTTCGAAATTTCATTGAAACCGCGCCTAAAAACATAGTTTGATGAATATCTTTAATTTTTTGTGTTTTGCTAATTACTCCCCCGCCAATGCATCGATTTTCAAAATTATAGGAACATGACCTACTAAGATCCCACAGCACATCGCTTTCCAAATTTCGTCACAATTCATGCCGCGGTTACTGAGATTACGAGGCTAGAAGAACCCCAACACACAGACAGACAGACCGGCGGAAATGAGTGACGTGGATTTTCGTTATGTAGACATCATAAAACCTCCAAAAAGCGTATTATCCCAAAATTGAAAATTTCCGCGATTACCTATCGGTGTGGGAAGTAAAAAATAGTGTGGAAGTCTTAAAACTTCACACCCACTACTACGCGCTATTTCATCAACGAATTTATCAAATATTCAGTAATTTTAGCTCATATAAAGGAAGTTCAAATAATTTTGAATTTCTATTTTTTATATTCTCAACGAATTTATCAAAAAATTCAGTAATTTCAGCTTTTCTAAGGAAGTTCAAATAATTTTGAATTTCTATTTTTTATATTCTTTCTAATTCTTAAAGCACATATTACTAGCGCTCGTAGACATACACGTAAGCATTTAGATAATTCGAAATTGTACGAAAATGATGATTTCACTTATGATAAGTTTTACTATTAATACAAAAATTATTTCACTACTACTCCGGACAGAGGACAGAGATTAACTTTTGAGATATTCGACTGCCATAAAATTTACTGCTGGGTATATCTCACACGTTGTTACTATACAGACTTGTCTGAACTTTGCGTTTGAAGCCAGATCTGTGGATTTTGTATTTCGGTGGTGACTTGGCCTAACAATAGACTAGGTCAAGTACGTGCCTGTACGGGTAGCAGGTGGGAATCCCGTCATTTGTTCGTATCTGCGGCGCAGGCAAGCCGGCAGGCAGGCAGGAAAAGCCAATTGGCTCCATCAGCTTCATTAGCGGTCATTATACAATTTAAATGAGCTCCATCACTTCACTAGATCAGTGTCGACGACAACAGCGATATCAGAGTCGCTCATGCACTGCTTTGTCTTGTCACCGTCTCAATCAACTGCTAGGCGAGGTGACAACCAGATGAATAATTGTTATAATGCTTAAGGGGCCTGGATACCCACATTCATACATACCTATTTGCCATGTAAAACACGGACTCACAATTTCTCGCATAACTCACTCTATTTTCAAACTACATATATAATATTTCAGAAGGTGATAGTTCAGACCTTAATGAATGACATCTATTTGAGATTTTCTCAAAAAATGTGCAAAAAAACTCGCAATGCAAAATCATACATTTTATAAATGCCTGTAATTTAACAACCAAACTCGATATCAAAAAAAGGCTAAATAGCTGCACAAATGCAAGCTTTCTTCTTCAATTTGCTCTTTGAGTCATAACTGTAAGTTTAAAGGTAACGTCAGGAGCTTGGAAATGCGAAATTCA
Organism: Callosobruchus maculatus; assembly: GCA_951848785.1. Lineage (NCBI taxonomy): Eukaryota > Metazoa > Arthropoda > Insecta > Coleoptera > Chrysomelidae > Callosobruchus > Callosobruchus maculatus. The sequence goes on from CATOUR010000083.1 coordinate 7,730,465, forward strand.
TTTTTATGGTGACCTTTGGACCTTACCTTTGGACCTTTTGACCTTACCTTTGGATTTGGGCTTATCTGCCCTCATCTTAGACACACATACTGGAGAAAGGGAACAGGCGGCCACGCCTCCTCGCTAACGCGGGAATACGTCTTTTCTTGGATTTTCAATTTCGTGCGTTATACCCTAGACCCTTAACTTCAACATTTTAACTTAAATGTATATCGTATTTTATATTACCATTGTAATGAATGTTATTTAACCATTTGAGTAAGATACTAACAACTTTAGTAATTGTAAAAAACTGCTAAGATAAAATTATGTACAGTAAATATAAGTATACATGGGAATAACATGAAAAAAAAGAAAAAGGGGAAAAAAATAATAAAAAAAAAACAAAAAAAAACAAAGAAAAAAGAAAACAAACAAAAAAAACCGGTAAGATAAAATTGGGTAAAGTAAATATAAGTATACATAGGAGAAAAAAAATAACAAAAAAAAAAAACAAAAAAAAAACAAATGAACACAAATACTAACACACTAACAAATATTGTTAACACTTTGACTCTACCATACCATCTCCTGTATATAGATATGAGATATAACCACGTTTCTGGCCAGTTGATCAATGATCAGTGCCATAAAAGTAACAAAAAAAAAACTTCCCACATTGTAGGCGAGGAGAGTATTGTAATCGAGAAAACATTCGATTTTGAGATACATTTATACAGGGTGTTCCTAAATATCATGTACAAACGAATGGAGGAGATTCTTGGGTTTTTTTGAAATTTCAAATGAACATAGCTCCACAAATACTTCGTTACTGATCTACAAGGTGTTGAAATTTCACATTTTTTAATTTTTTCTTAATAACGCGCTAAAATGTTTTATGTAATTGGCTCAAATTTGGAATATAAGAAACGCAATACGTGTTACATAAGTCAAATGGTTGGCAGAATCTACACGGTAATATTTTTTCAGGAGTCGTGCTCCCTTTTTTTGCCCTGAAAATATTTTTTTCATTCTGCTTAAAAACTCATTTTAATCAAACAAAACAGTTATTCAAATAGAGCCATTGCCTACTAGACCATATTTCAAATACCTACATTATTTTTATTTACAGAAAATCACGTTTTGTTTTTTCTCTATAAGGATAGGAGATATAAAAAAATTACATGAGGACAAAAAGTTTTTAAACAAGATGGAAAAACTATTTTGTTCTTTAAGCTCTACCTGCGGCGCACCGCAATAAAGTTCAGGGTAGGAAAAGGGGGCATGACCCCTGAAAAGGTAATGCCCTGTAGATTTTGGCAACCCTTCGACATGTCAATTTATTCATTCTATCTATTAAAATATGTTCACAAAATTTATATTTACATTATGGGGTAATGCTGCTTCTACCCCATCTTTCACATACAATAAAGGCACTACAGCATAAGGTAAAATTTGAGATGAGATACCTCAAGAAGCAAAAAGACAATCATATTAGGAGTATTTCGTCGAGATTCAACTATTTATTGATCTTTCACTTTCATCCAAAGGTTGGATTTTTCTCAAATGTTAATCGATTACTTGCGTAAAACTTAGACATATTAATATTCGATGCTCGGTGTTCCGTTTTCTACGTCACCCAGCATATTTAGGTAAATCATATGATACTCACTCGGACCTCAGTATTTGGTAATGCCGTCCCTGGGTTTATATTTGGAAGTTAATAATTCAGGGGAGCTATAGGACGCTGGAAATTCGTGATTGTCCCATTAACGCTTTTTCACTTGCAGCTGTGTAATTGGGGATCTCTATCTTCTGGGATCCCACAGCGGAAAGTGGTTGTGTGCGAAAACGGAAGAGCAGTATTGTAGGTTATTTTGTTCTCCGTTATCGTTATGAGCTTGCAAAATATATCGATGTTATAAAGGGTGTTTTGATAAGAACGCAAGATCTGAGTGACCCACCATGTTTGATAGTCATAATGACGTGCAATAAAGTCTTTGCAGTGATCCTAAATTTGGCTTAAGAGTAGGTTAGGTTAGGTTGAAAGTGAGTGGGGCAGAGCTGACTCCTTCCACTGCGACTCAATTGTGTCTATTATGACTCACACCTTTTTAGAGTTCACCGTACAGTCCGCACCTCTTTACGAAGGCGATCAACGTGAAGGGTGAAAGTTCCTTGAAGTCATAAGGTTCCAGTTGGACAAGTCCGAATGTCTGGAAACTAGCATTATCCAGTACTGGACAGGAGCAAAGAATGTGCTCCGCTGTTTCGTCCTCCACGTAGCAGAAGCGACAGTTTGAAGTTTGTTCAAGTCCCAACTCCCGCATATGGTACCTTAGACGACCATGTCCCGTCAGCAGACCGACCAGAATGCGGAGGTCGTACCTACTACATTCCATGATCCTCAGGGGGGCCTGACTCGAGGAGTATCTTATAAACACCTTCGAGTGCAGTAGCCCTGCTGTATCTCGCCAGTTCAGGCGTGCTTTCCTCACTGCCCAGTCCGAGATGGTCTTTTTAGCGGTGCTTTTTGCAACGCCCGCGAATGGTTCTGGTCCTATGAACACAGATTCAGTTCCTCCTTTTGCTAGCGCGTCGGCCAATATATTGCCTTCCACTCCGCTGTGACCCGGAACCCAAATCAAGGACATCCTGTTTCCCGTTCCGAGTTTGTTGAGGAGGTGCATGCAGTTCCATACCAGTCTTGAATCAACCCGACTGGAGCACAGTGCTTTCAATGCAGCCTGGCTGTCTGAAAATATTTTTATAGATCTGTTTGTCAGGGGCCTTCTGATTAGTTCCCTGACTCCCAGCTCTATGGCAATCATTTCTGCTTGGAAGACTGTGGTATACCTCCCAAGGTTGACTGAAATTTCAACTCTTGGATTGGTACCCACTACTCCCGCTCCTGGCTTAAGAGTATGTTTAGAGGAAAGAAAAAGTACTCAAAGGCTCTATAGAAGAAAACATATCCTCTTGCCGCTGTTCAAATGAAGAAATTGGCAATAATAGTAATAATAAAAACGGGCGCTGACGTCATTAGATAGCACGATATCGACAACCGTAACATGATTATTAAATTGATCATACGACCTCCAGCTACCTTAACCTCAAAAAGTCTGATAAACGTCTTACAAGGACATAGCTTGATGTATTTTTAACACGCTTCTATTAGCTTCACCTGTATGCGTATTTGTGGGTTTGTGAGCTTGTGACACTCCTTTGAATTAAGACCAAGTTGGCTATTCCATTTATATTCACAAAACAATTTACTACATCTAACGAAAAGTCCGATTTGGTTGGTATAACTGCCTATGTCAGAGAAGTTTGTCTCCCATGCTCCTAGAAAGATAGTTGTTGAATTTTGTCAGGCATGTGATAGTAGCTGCAACATTACGCCATCTGTGGTCTTAAACCGTAACGTTTCATGTGTCGACTGGGCCTCGTGCATAACCACCTAAAACTGACGGTGCCGAACTCTGAGGACCTGTGTGTTATCACTCTATTAAATATCCATTTCCTTGTGTTGCTAGAGAAGTAAATAAAAATCCCCATTCAGTAAGGTAAAGCATGTAACGGATTTTAAAGAATGCAAAAGGTATTATGCAGCCACCAACTTAATATGCCATTAAGAGCTCGAATACTGAAAAGCTATGTTTTCTTCACTGTACTGCACAGTGTTGAGGCTTCGACAATGATAGAAGCAACACAGTAAAAATACAATCATTCGAACTGTGGTGTTACCGTAAAATGCTTAGAATATCTTACGTGGGTCATACGACAAATGAGGAAGTCTTGCGGAGAATGAACAAGACAACGGAGTAATGAACCTCATAAACGAAAAACACAAATTTTCGCCAGATTATGAGAAACCAAAAATACGAACTACTACGTCTTATCATCGAAGGCAAAAAAAGGAAGAAGGCGCAACTTCTGGCTCAAAAACCTGCGACAGTGGTCAAATATGACCTCAATAGAATTATTTAGAGCCGCCACAAATCAGATTGAATGGGCAAATGTAATAGCCAACGTCCTCAAGGATAAGGCGCCTTAAGAAGAAGAAGATTAAGTAAGGTGGGCCACACACGTTTCAATCCTATTTACAACAAAACTTCAAATGTTGATTTCTTTGAAACAAATGAGAATTTTATGGTTTTGTTTTTGATATCTACTTGAAATTCCGAAACCTAACTGCGACTGCTTTTTTTCGGGAGCCAAGACTTCAAGAATTTGGATTTGCAGCTTTTCGTAAGATAATGCCAATGTAAGCTCGGCTTTAGCGGTTAGCTATCGTAGCTCTATTGTGGAACAGTAGAGCAGCGGAGGATATGCATTTTAGAGGTTAGAGTTAATCTAAGATGCAGTCCCCTAGAGGCGACCAGTCCTAGTGCGAATATGAATAAGTATTGAGTTATTATATCTAAATTAGCATTCGAGGATAGCTCTACACGACCTGATGGAGTTAGCTGATGTGCGGAATTAGATTTAATCGAGACGTAAGGCCGTGTTGCTTTCAGTTTGCAAATCAACAACGACGGTTCGGTTGTTAGTGCGGGAGCTGGTGGATGCATAATAATACTACTGAGCGCAATGCAAACATACTTTTTAATAGATACAGGGTGGGTTTTTAGAACCGGCTTGGTCGATAACTCGACTACTGTAGAACATAGTGAAAAAAGTTGTACATAAAAGTTCTAGCTACGGATATGCTCCTTGCTCAGAAAATATAAAATTTATACAGGGTGATCCATAACTACGTGGTGATGCAAACATGTATTTTTTTAAATGAGATGCCCATTTTTAGATTCCACTAATAATTTCTCTTCTTACAATATAAGGCTTTATAACATTATACAGGGTATTTTAAAAGTTATGATCATTTTTATACCCAAATCGCTGTCAAACGAACGTACCGTATATCAAAAACTAATGAATCACAAATTATTTTTTTACATGGATAGAATAAAGATATCCTCTAGTTTTAAGGTCGGGTATAAAAAAAGTCCGCGACGCATATTTGTATACAGGGTGATGTAGAATGCAAAATCCAGATTTCCTCTTTTTTTTTCAAATGTAATCGCCAATATTTTATTATACTAAAGAATTGCCTTTAATATGCCCTTTCATCCTTGTATAGCAGTTGCTGTACCTACTACGTCCATCAGTTTCCGAGATATTTCGATTTACCATTAAATTTAAAATATAGCTTCTATTTGTGTACTAACATTTATTTATTTTGAGAAAGTACTATCAAATTTATCTTTTATTTAACAAACAACTAAATTATAAGGTCATGATAGTATTTGATGAAGTCAAAACCCCGAATCATCGAGATAATAAAGTCAAGTATGCCGAAGAAACAATTTTGTAGGCGTGATGCAAGCAGATTTATCAGGTTTGCTTTGAACAATTGACGGTTTTCATAAACTACTCAATGATTCCGTACTGTGTGAAAAACGAGCTAAAAAAATTAATTTTTCCATTGAGGGTATTTAGGAGAATCTTTGTGGAATTGCCTACTTGCCTCTAGAATATACCAACTATGAACAGCAATATCCAGAACGGAGGCACTCTAAAACTAATGCGTTTGATAGATTGAAGAATCGTTTTATTTGGACCGTGTCGTTTAATATTTCATAGCCTACCTGATAGATCTACTTGATAATTCTGCATGACGTCTATAAAATGGTTTCCTCAGCCACACTTGACCTATATTATCTCGATGATCCAATGTTTTGACTTGATCTAGTACTACTATAGCCTTGTATTTTAGTTGTCTGTTGAGCAAAAAAAAATTTGATAGTATTTTCTCAAAATAAATAAATTTTAGTAAACAAATAGAAGGTATATTTAAAATTTGTAGAAAAATCGAAATATCTCAGAAACTAATGAATGCATCCATAAAAAATGCTATACAAAGATGAAAGAGCATATTTAAAGCAATCTTTGGTATAATAAAATATTAGGGGTTATACTTAAAAAAAGAGATAGAATCTAGATTTTGCATTCTACATCATCCTGTATACGAATATGCGTCGCGGGTATTTTTATAGCCGATTTTAAAACTAGATGATATTTTTTATCCGTTTGTGTAAAAAAATGATTTTTTATTCATAACTTTTTGATATACAGTACGTTCGTTTGACAGCAATTTGGATATAAAAATGGTCATAACTTTTAAAATACCCTGTATAATGTAACAATACCCTATATTGGAAGAACGGAAATCATTAGTATAATTTGAATATCGAATAATATATAGGGCGTCTCATTGGAAAAAATGCACGTTTGCATCACCACGAAGTTATGGATCACCCTGTATAAATAAAAATATTTTCTGAGCAAGGAACATACTCGTAGCTGCAACTTTTATATACAACTTTTTTCGCTATCTTCTACAATAGTAAAGTTATCGGCCGATCCGGTACTAAAAACTCACCCTGTATGTATGCAGTACTGGTATCTACCTGTTCTAGCTACAACAATCGGTGGCCTGATTTTTAAGTAGCCAGGAATGCTCAGACTATAAAGACTGGCACTCGCAGCACACTAAGTTCGAGCCTGACCAGTGCCAGTGGCTCGTCACGTCATTGACTGCGCCAAGACATGGAATGCATATATAGCGAACAGAGAGTGCTCCTATTGGTCAATCGCACGCTATTAGCGCATCTATTGGTATATCATACATCAAGAACCGAGCGGTACAACCGCACATTTATTCCCAGAGTGTCCAAGACTTGGAATGGACTGCCAGGAGATGTATTTATTGGGCCTGCGGGTATTGGCCCATTCAAATCCCGCGTTAACAAACTTCCCCTGACATAACCCTTTCTCAGCAGCCGCGAAATTCTGGTATCTAGACTCTACCTACGCGGTCTGCTTAGTTATAAAAAAATCGACTTTGAAAATGACGAATGAAAACCACAAGGTTACCAGTTACATATTATGAACCAATACGAACAGAGGCCGCTCCTTATGACGCGCCCCAGTCATCTTCTCTTGTTCGAGTCGCTAAGCGTTGTTTACATAGGCGATTCTAACCTACTAACCTATTATTTAAAATGGATAATCGGGTGAACGCGTTGCTTAAGGGTCTAGGGTATAGCGCGCGAAATTGAGAATCAAGAAAAGACGTATTCCCGCGTTAGCGAGGAAGTGTTCCCGACTGTTCCCTTTCTCTAGTGTGATAAGTCCAAAAATCCAAAGGTAAGGTCAAAAGGTCCAAAGGTCACCATAAAAATGAATTTCGCATTTCCAAGCTCCTGACGTTACCTTTAAACTTACAGTCATGACTCAAAGGAGCAAATTGAAGAAGAAGCTTGCGCTTGTGCAACTATTTAGCTTTTTGTGATATCGTGTTTGGTTGTTAAATTACAGGCATTTATAGAATGTATTATTTTGCATTGCGAGTTCTTTTGCACATTAAAAAACTTTTTTGAAAAAACCGAAAACAGTTGACATTCATCAAGGTCTTAACTATCGCCTTCTAAAATATTATATATGTAGTTTGAAAAGTTATGCGAGAAATTGTGAGTCCGTGTTTTACATGCCAAATACGTATGTATAAATGTGTGTATCCAGGCCCCTTAAGGTGAATTTTGGCCGACTTTCCTTAGAGCACAAAATAAAAATTAAAGAAAAAATAAATAACATTACAAAGATGAAAATAGGTGAGCAGATACTAATACAATGTTTTGACAAAATGAAGCAGACGGCTACGTGGTTCAGTAGGTAGCGCTGACGTGTTTGAATCAGGCAACTCCCAACGATTTCCAGGTTATTGTAAATGATTATTTTTCCCTTGGTTAGGCAGGATGATAAGTAAAAGAGTCTTAAAACGTTTTGTGATGGATGATAGGCAAATTACCCTTAAGAAGTGGCTTTTTGTGACGCTAGCTAAATTTTTTTAAGAAATAACAGTTTCTAGAAACTGAAAATTCTTATATGTGCAGGGTGCAGCTACGGCCTCAACAATCTCTGGTAGGATTTTCCTGTAGTTTTTTATTTAAAATTTTGGAACCGCCACTGCTACTGAGATATTTAGGCTCAATATTACTAAAAATTGATATGTACCATCCTCTCCAAATGAAGTTGGTTTGCCTCTAAGTGTTCTTATTACAAATGAGAGTGTTGACAGTGCCGAAAGACTAGATTCTGTCAAATACCTAGGTGCTATGGTTGATTGCTATTTAAAATGGCAGTCATGCCGAGCTGATAGGAAAGATAGAATAGAGGAGTAATTTTAAGGGTCTAGGGTAAAGCGCGCGAAATTGAGAATCCAAGAAAAAAGGTATTCCCGTGTTAGCGGCGTGGCCGCCTGTCCCCTTTCTCCAGTGTGTGTGTCTAAGATGAGGGGAAATAAGTCCAAAAATCCAAAAGTAAGGTCAAAAGGTTCAAAAGTAAGGTCCAAAGGTCACCATAAAAATGAATTTCGCATTTCCAGGCTCCTGACGTTACCTTTAAACCTACAGTAATGACTCAAAGAGTAAATTGAAGAAGAAAGCTTGCGCTTGTGCAGCTATTTAGCTTTTTTTTGATATCGTGTTTGGTTGTTAAATTATAGGCATTTATAGAAAGTATGGTTTTGCATTGCGAGTTTTTTTGCACATTAAAAAACTTTTTTGAGAAAATCTAAAATAGTTATCATTCATTAAGGCCTTAACTATCGCCTTCTGAAATATTACATATGTAGTTTGAAAATAAAGTGAGTTATGCGAGAAATTGAGAGTCCGAGTTTTACATAGCAAATACGTATGTATCAATGTGTGTATCCAGGCTCCTTAAAAAACCATAAACGACTAATAGTGAGATAATAAAAGACAAATAATTCAAAGTCTAACCCAGCGATTCTCAACCAGTGAGGCGCACTCCTCTGGGGAAAACGGATCATTTATGTAAATGCAAAATTCAGGATTTAGATGTTATTAAAATACTTGCTACACGGAAAAATCTCGGATTTAATTAATGTCGATTGATATTAAAACTCCATGTCAAAAGCATGAAAACCATCGACTGTGTAGGTCATTGGTAGCTAATAACTTGATAGAAGTGTTGAGGTTAGGGCACACCAAACCAAACAGTAAGCAGAACATCTCAGGCTGGCAGTAGCTAAACGCCCATCCTGCCATTTTGGATTAGAATCTGTCAAAATATGCGTAAGTAGACACCATTGATGCAAGGTCGATGCTCGTATTTGCTGAGATAAAATGCATAGGCGTACGCTGTGAGATTTCGTATTCGCGGTGTTGATAGTATATGATTTTGTATTTATAAAGAAGGGAATTATGAGCCCTTTAGGTCATGCTTTTTTTGTTTTACTTATTTGGGTAAACGTTGTTCGGTGCCTGATGAAACTAGACTTCTTTATGGGTTCCGGTACTCCAAATGATACCGGTCGTTGATGCACCAAAAAACCTATTGCTTTGAATCATTCATCGTAAAGCCGGCGCCACATATGCGTGTATTTGCCGAATATCAATATTCGCCGTTTTTTCAACCTTGCTCGCCGAATAGCGAGCACATATCGCTCTACATGTGCGTAATTGGCGATGTTTAATTTCGAGAAGAAAGAGAATGGGAAAGCCCGAATGGTCGAAGCAAATTACAACGTATAAATAAAAATTTGTGATACCTACATAACGAAAATCCATGTCACTCATTTCCGTCGGCCTGCCTGTCGGTCTGTTTGTCGGTCTGTCTGTCGGTCTGTCTGTCTTTCGGTCTGTTTGTCGGTCCGTCTGTCGGCTGTCCGTCGGTCTGTTTGTCGGTCTGTCTGTCGTTGGCGTTTCTATAGCCTCGTAACCTCAGTAACCGCTGCATGAATTGTGATGAAATTTGGGCAGCCATATGCTGTGGGGTTGTAATAGGTAATGCTGCTAATCAACATCGTTGTATGGGCGGCGGAGTAACTGGCAAAAAAAAATCAAAAATTCCACAAACTTCGTTTTTAGGTGTTTTAGGTGTTTCTGATCATATTCTACCTTTTTGGTTGGGGGTGAAATTTGGGGTAGTTGGGGGGTGAGGGATTGTAAAATTGAAATAATGGTTGTATTCACAATGGACTGTCCACAGACCTGTGAAGGAGGACTTAGCAACATAAATAATCTTTCTATGTTCATCCGAACATTGCCTTGCCTAAAAAACCAAAGTACCTGGAAATAACCGAATTGATTTTAATGTATAATCGTGTCAGTGGTGGCTCTGGAATAAACAAAAAAATAAAAATATAAAAATAGATCAAACTTCGTTTTTAGGAGTCCCAGATCATTTTCTATTTTTTTTTGATGGAGGTGAAAGTGGGGTGGTTATGGGGTGGAAATGCCGCATGTGTGGCGCCGGCTATGGCGCCGGCTGAATGTTCGGTGCTCGGCATATGGCGAATATTCGGGTAAAATCCTGCAGCCACATAGCCGAATAGCAAATAATCGGAGTTCGTTGCTCGCCGAATACCACATATGTGGCGCCGGCTTAACGTATTAAGGATCATAAAATGGAATTTTTTAATTTTTTAAGTTGCTGTGACGTAGTAGACAATTTTTGTTGACACAGTTGATGCATGTGATGTTTTCTTTGACGCTAAGAACCTGTTTTCTTATTATTGGGCCAAAAATGCGCCTTTGAAATTACGGTCTATCTTTAAGCAAGACCCTGTACCATAAAAGAAGTTGGATGAAAGCTTTTAAATGAATAGCCCTTATGTTGTAATTGCATGTAATATCGATCATGCATTTGCGGAAGTTGTAACTATCAGACTAAAGGACATCGATTTGTTCGGGCTTTGCGACATTAAATATTTACTAATGACGTCTGAAAGATTACATCAATATTACTCCATCCATTGGCGTTACGAACAGAAGGGCCTGTCTGACGACAGACGCGTAATAAAAGAATTTTGGTACACGTAGAGAAAGAGGAAAGGTAGATGTATAAGCCTGTCCAATATCTTATTTACTCCTATTGACTATACTACTCGAATGTAAAGTCAATAGGAGTAGATAGAACACCTAGAAGAAAAGGGACATTTGCATTGAAAATCTGTACACAGCTTGGCAGTACCGTCTCTAGTACACATGTAATACTTTCTGTTCAGTCAGACGCTATTTACCTACATGACACTTCTAAAAAGTTCTAGACGTGTAAAAACAAAGCATCCTTTTGTTGATTCAAAAATGATGATATATGTTGCAAATGTGGCGAGAGACTAATTGGTTGTGTACAAGAGATGGACTGGTTGTCTAAAGATGCCCCCTAGAAGACGACAGCCCCAGTTTACACAGATAAGACCCTTTGAATGGCCAACGAGAACGTGGTGCTTCTTTCAGAGCAGTTGCTGCAACAATGAGGCATAGCGTGGCGACTGTTTTAGCAGCATGGCGCGCATGGATCGCAGAAGGGCGGGCGAATGCAGCCAGATAGAGGTTCTGGAGCGCGTAGGAGAACTACAGACCAACAAGATCGTCATCTACGACTACTGGCCCTTCGAGACAGAAGGCGATTCACTCGAGCTGTTGTTAACGCTTGGTATGTAGCTATAGGGAGGCCCATTCGAACGAATCCGCACGGTGTACCACAGGTTGAGTGAAATGGGCTTAAGGCGGGCTCTCACGATTCACCTTCACTTAATTAGTTTGACTGATTCAGTGAAACTGAACATGTAATGAACGTGAGAACACCTTTTCAGTAAAACTGATCAGTGGGTTTGTACTTTCAGTCAAACTGAAAGCCAGTTCTACTTTTAATTCATTTGAATCAGTATTGAAAAATGAATACAAACGTTACTTTTATTAATGCGAAATAGGTTAAAATTATTCATTAAAACTGAACAGTGAGAACGAACATCGCTTTCAGTATCACTGAATCAGTCAAACTGATTAAGCGAAACTGAATCGTGAGAACCCGCCATTAGAATCATAACGTCCGCATCCAGCGCTTCCACTGCAACTCATCGTCACCAACAGTTAGATTGGTGCCAAGAACACCGAGAATGGCATGCTGAGTGGCATCAGATGGCCTTCTCCGACGAATCCAGGTTTTGTCTTAGGGCACATAACGGACGCTAACGCGTAATACGAGGACAGGGTGAACGACGTGATCTCCAGCTTGCTGTATAAGGTATTTGAAAATTACGATTAAATTGAAAACTAAAATTACATAAATAATAAAGTATAAAAGCCAAATTAAGCATTTTTGGCTATACACCGTCCTATTGGTTTGATGGTTTTGGGGTGCCATTGCATTCAACAGCAAGTCACAATTTACTTGTGATTCAGGGCACAATGACTGCGCAACGTTCTGTGATTGAGGTGTTAGAACCAATGGCCGTTCTATATGTCCGAGGCCTCAAAGAGGGTTCTTCCAGCAAGACAATGCACGTCCTCAAGGGTATCGATAAGGTTCCTACAGGAAGCTGAAGTTAGGGTACTCCCCTGGCCTCCACGATCACCCGATTTATCGCCAATTGAAAAAGTATGGGATTGGATGGGTCGATACATAGGCGACTTACCCAATCCTTCGAACCTGGACGAACTGGAATATGCTATGAGGGCAGCTTGGGAGGCTGCACCTCTAGAGTGCATTCGTTAACATAGAGGGCTCCCCCATAATTGATCTGTTGTATTTTTTTATAAACTAATTATGACAAATGAGTTCATTTACTATTGTATTTACTCCTACCGCATTTCATCAACCGCAACCCTTTCTTTCTCAGTGTTTGGATTGCATTTGCGAGTAGTATATTTTTTGATTTTTATTAAAAATTATATAATGGAAATAAGAAAATGGAAACTGATTTTCTAATATAAATAATACTAAATTAAGAAATATATGACCCGGCACCATTAGAAGGGGGATAGGAAGGAAAGGTATAAAAACCTAAAATTTGGGAAACGTAATTGATGGAGGGTCCCTTACATAACATCGATTCTAGGGATGTTCCGATACAAGCAAAATATCGATATTTCGTATCGATACAAGAATGTATCGGATATAACAGTATCGATACCGTATCAAGAAAAAAAACTGTAATCTATTACTAATATACAGATGATTTTTCCCAAATCAAATAAGTTAGCAGATGTGTATTTTAACAGAAAACACTAAACTTGGTTTCTATACTCTCAAGTTGTCAATAGAAAAATAACGTCCCCCCTATCTAAGAACTGTTTTGTGTATAGGTTAAGATAAAACTATTTTAAAGTTTACTTTATAAGTAACAAAAATAGAACAATTTGCACTATATGCGTTAATACAGGTACTGCTTGTTTTTTTTAGGAAATGACCAGTGACTTCATCACTCAGGCTTCATTTTATGGATAAAATCGACTCATGTTTCTCGAAGGTAAAGGCATGCTTAAACAGCGGCAGGTACATTCGAAAGTAGTTAATTTACAAAGAATCTAATCCTCAAGCGCTGGCTTTTGCACGATCAGTATTCAACTAAGGGCCCGTCCAGATAAAGCGATTTACGCGCGAGTGGACTCGCGCGTAGTCATTCGCGCGTTCCCGAGATACTAGAGTTACATACATCCCGTCGAGATGCTCTCGCGCGTTGTTTTACTCGCGCGTAAAACGCTTGCAACGCGCGGGACTCTCGACTCGCCCGTTGTACGCACGAGCGCCGCGCGAGTCGAGATACTTGGGCGACATTGTTGCGTCCAGTACAACACAACGCGCGAGTCAGTGGCGTGTGGACGTATTTGTTTTTTAAAATGGAGCGTGATAACTTCGATGCAGAAATTTTCATTGACGCAGTCGAAAAAAGAGTAGCCATATGGGATATGGAATCATCCGATTATTCCAATAGACTCATAAGACGTAGGAACTGGGAAGATATAGTTGAAACACTTTTCACTGTGTTCTCTCAGCTTTGGGTATAATGTTATAAACATACTGTGCGTCATTCTGTCATGTAGAAGAATTGGATGCATGTTGAATCGTCGCCTTTCTCTTTGTTTACGAAGATTCCATCGCTGGTATGCACGCCACAGCACAACCGCTGTATCCAACTCCATGTTTTTAACTAGAAGGAAATCTCTCCCAGCGTAGAAACGCAAGTGAAACGCGACATCTGGACGCAACATAAATTGACTACGCGCGAATCCACTCGCGCGTAAATCGCTTTATCTGGACGGGCTCTAAATCAGTTAAGTAACGTCACTGGTATTTTCGATTCTTCAGTTTCCGATACTACGGAGAATGTATCGATACGTAATAAATATCGCATGCAAAGTATCGATACAAAATATCGGATACCGGTTGCTAAAATATCGAAACTCTAAAAATCGTATTGTATCGAACATCCCTAACCGATTCTATATGGTATGATTTAACAGCAGCATCGCTTCGCTAATACCTCTCTGTCGGAACAAGCAGCCTCAATAATAACGTATTTATAGATTTAATGAGCTAGCTGAAGGTATTCAGCACTCCCAAAACCCCCGATGTAATGCAACCATGATCAATACACGCTCGTACAGAAATAAATGTCTGCAACGTCGTGAACTTGTGCAGAATTAACTTGCACAGGAAGAAAGTCATTTTTCTTCCGAGCAAATTATGAGATGACTTAATACGTCTCGAATTAGTTGAAACTTTAAACATCTATATATACTCGCCGCCATGCAATCTCAACATTAAGATGTATTTGCCGATTACAGACTTCGTTTCGGGTTGTAAAAAATGGTGTACGTTCAACCAGAGGCGTACCTTGACAGTTTTCTTGGAGGATCCAAAGCTAAATATATGAATAATAATAATTGTATTATATATACAATATTAAAATAGCAAACAAACCTACAAACTCAACTAATAGACTTTACAATCATTTTAAACCGAACATAGACTTAAATAATAAAACGGACACAGTTTACCAAATAAACTGTCAGAATTGTGATGGGGTATACATTGGACAAACAAAACAATATTTAAAGAATAGAGTTTATAATCACAAGTATGATACATTGAACGGGAAAGAATCAACCGCCTTAGGTAAACATGCCTATGCAACCGGACACTAATTTGACTTCCAAAATCCTAAAATTCTTGCACAGGAAAAAAATATTATAAAAGAAATATAAAGAAAATGATTCATATTAAAAATAATGATAAAGCTATAAAATTTAGGTCTGATGTTGACAGGTTAGGAAATATATACAATAGCTTATTAAAATGAGGTTTCTGCATCTTATCTAAATCAATAAATTCATTAATACAGATATGTACGTTAAGTTACTACCCTACATCCGCTCTCTAGCTTTTGTCACCACCGCTTCCTAAACATCTGGTATTCTATGGCATCTTATAATTTCCAAACTTTAAGGTCATTCCGTCCCCTGAACCCTCAGAGACGGTTTCGCTCTATACAATGCTTAAAAAATATGTAACAAACTAAAGCAAAATGTAAGTAGTGTTTTTATTTTATCTTCTTTTAGTCCAAAAAAATTTTTCATTGTATATTGTTCTGTTATATTGTTAAGTAATGTTTATTTTCCATTTTTACTAGATGTTTTCTTATATATATACAAAATTCATCTACTAGACAACATATTTACCTGTTTTTATAATTCTTTATAGACCCCTGACGATGGTTTAGATATAATAAACCGAAACGTCGTAGAAAGGAAAAGTGTTTCATTTAATTCACCGCAATACCACTAGAAAAAATCAAGTTTGAAATCAATGGTCACGAAGATATAAAATCAATAATAATTGTGTGTGACCATTTATAAGAGCATGATAAAGTGATAAATAGATAGTTTATCGACTTTCGTTAACTTCGATGAAATCTCGTGGTGTAGATAATTTGAGGGTGCTCGTTACAAATCAGGTCGTAGTTCTGAGTTTCAGTCTCATATGATGATAGCCAAAAATTTTCTTTCAGATCCTCAGGTAAGCTTTCTACTAAGATGGAACCTCGTGTTTTGGATAATTTGAGGGTGCCAATTACTAATACGGTTGCAGTTTTGAGTTTCAGTCTCGTTTAGCAAAAATCAAAAATTTCAGGCCTTTCAGATCCCTCAGGTTTGCCTAAAAATTAGAAATTTTCATTTGGCTTTCTAATAAGATGAAACCTCGTGCTTTGGATAATTTCAGATTGCTGATTACTAATCCGGTCGCAGTTTTGAGTTTCAGTCTCGTTTGACGAAAACAAAAAACTTGAAATCTTTCAGATCCTCACATTTGTCTAAAAAAAACTGAAATTCTTTATTTGATTTCTGATGAGTTGAAAAGTTTCAGACCTTTTAAATTTTTGGGTTTACCTGTTGATTGAAAATCTGGTCGCAGTTTTGGGTTTCAATCTCGTTTGGTGAAAATAAGAAATTACAGATCTTAAGAATTATCTGAGTCTAAAATCTTTAGTTGGCTTTCTATTCAGATGAAGCTTCGTGTTTTGGATTATTTGAGGATGTTAATTACAGACCCGGTCACAGTTTTGAGTTTAAGTCTTATTTGACAGAAAGAACAAAATTCAGATCTTTCAGATCCTCAGGTTTGCCTAAAGAATCGAAAACCTTTATTTGGATACTCTGTGCTCGCTGATTACAAATTCAGTCGTAGTTATAAGTTTCAGTCTCGTTTGATGAAAATCATAAATTTAATATCTTTCAAATCCTCAGGTTTGCCTAAAAAATCGAAAAATTTCATTTGGCTTTCTAATAAATGAAACCTCGTATTTTGGATAATTTGAGGATGCTGATTACAAATCCGCTCGCAGTATTGGGTTGCGAAAATAAAAAATTTCAGATCCTTAGATTTCTTAAAAATATATCGAAGGTCTTTGTTCAGCTTTCTATTGAGATAAAACCTCGCATTTAGGATAACTTTATGGTGTTGATTACAAATCCTGTTGTAGTTTTGACTTTCAGTCTCGTATGACGAAAAACAAAAAAATGAGATCTTTAGATCTTCTCCATAGCACGTTCCTAACATCAAAATGGTGTCGTTTACATGAATACACAAAACACACAACATCATCTAACCGTTACAAGGCGAAGTCCCAGATTATTAGCGGCGACATAGTTCGATGTTTGAACTGCACCTTAAGAGGACGAAGACCGTCGAGTGTAGGTCATTAGAAGCGCGTGGAAGGGAAAGGAGACTTAATAGTTTATGGAAGTGTCGGTGTTTGCGCAGGAGCCGTTCCTCGCGTCTCGCCGTTCCGCGACCCATTAAGTTCCAGATTGTTCCCTCGAACCGGATAATCTCCAGACAAATAAGACTACGCAACTCCCCGGCATTAACTCGCGAGTTCGAATGTATCAGGCAAGTAAAACAAAAGACAGACGTACAAGCGGCAGGGCGTCACGGCGTCGTGGTTTTCGTTGTTCCGCCAAGTAATCTAGATTTTTATTGTAAATAAGTTACTGGTACACCTCAGCAGCTAATGGTGGTAACGTCGATGCATATTACCGCGACTGCTGTAGTGCAATAAACCTTTATATTCTCCTATTCCAGCAAATTATCAACGATCTCCTAATTGTAATACACTTGCATCCTTTTGTACACTATTACAGACCAAACGATATTTTATTCGCATAGTAACACATCTGTTATTGTTTATTTAAATCTAGCGAGGGCACTAAATTAATAACAACTACTGTACACTTACTTGTTCTCGAATATACTTTTGCAATAGTTCTAATAGATCACGTGTTTTACTCACCAAAAGAACCCTGGATTACCCATGGATACCGCAGGACATTACACTGCTATGAAGTGGTTATAGTTTAGGGGAAGTCTGTTCTTGCAAGCTTTGACTGAACTTAATAAATACAGCTCAATTGTTTTGCGACCTGCTATATCCTATCCAGCAAACAGATGAGCTAACCCCAAAAATCTGTTTCTTGAATAAATGAATACATCTGCTGGTAGCCTATTCCAAGCTCTGGACACGCATTTCTTTATTTTGGCTTTCTATTAAGACCAAAACTCGTCTTGGATAACTTGAGAGTGCTGATTACAAATCCTCTCGCAGTTTTGAGTTTCAGTTTCATTTTTCAAAAAACAAAAATGTCAGATCTTACATCTTACTTCAGGATTGCCTAAGTAATCGAAAATATTTATTTGGCTTTCTATTAAAATGAAACCTCGTGATTTGGATAACTTGAGGATGCTGATTACAAATCCGGTCGCTGCTTTGAGTTTCAGTCTCGTTTTACAAAAATCAAAAATGTCAGATCTTATTTATCTTATTTCAGGATTGCCTAAATAATCGAAAATCTTTATTTCGCTTTCTATTAAGGTGAAACGTCGTGTTTTGAATAATTTGAGGGTGCTGATTACCAGTCCAGTTGCAGTTTTGGTATCAGTATCGTTTGACGAAAATAAAAAATTTGACACCTTTCAGATCTTCAGCTTTACCTAAAAAATCGAAAATCTTTGTTTGGCTTTCTCTTAAGATGACACCTCGTGTTTAGGATATTTTGATGATGCTAATTACAAATCTGTTCGAAGTTTTGAGATTTGGTTTGGTTTGATGAAAATCAAAAATTTCAGATTTTACATCTTACTTCAGGTTTGCCTAAACAATCGAAAATCTTTATTTGACTTTCTATCAAGATAAAACCTCGTGTTTCGGATAACTTGACGATGCTGATTACAAATCTGGTCGCAGTTTTGAGTTTCAGTCTCATTTGGAGAAAATCAAAATATTCAGATCTGTCAGAGCCTTAGGTTTGCCTGAAGAATCGAAAATCTTTACTCGGGCTTCTGTTAATGTATAATTTGGGGGTGCTGATTACAAATCCGTTCGCAGTTTTGAGTTTCAGTCTCGTTTGACGAAAATAAAAAATTTCAGATCTTACAAATATTCAGGTTTCTTAAAAAATCGAAAATCCTTGTTTGATGAAAACTCATTTTGTTGATGATTTGAGGGTGCTGATTACAATCCCGTCACAGTTTGGTGCATCAGTCTCGTTTAACGAAATTCAAAAATTTCGGATCTTCTATATCTTGAAGTTTGCCTAAAAAATCAAAAATCTAATCTATTCTGATATGTTCCGTGAGCAGCGTAATTATAGAGGATAGCCTTAAAATTGCGGTAGAAAAGTGACAGATTACCAACCGCACGCTGGTGAGAAAGGGGCTGGAGTTAGCGTGTAATTAGTTTAACTGCTCTTCTCTAGACTGCGTCAATTATGGTTAGAGTGGTAGGAGCAGTAGCTCGTCAGATATGTGACCAATACTCTACGCCAGATACGTATGTAAGTATCTCAATGTCTGAAGTAATACTTGCTGATGTTTATAGAAAAAGAGATACTGAGTTGTATCATATGCTTTTATTGTGGAGAGCAGAGGCATCTGGGCATAGATATGGTGACATTATAAGATAAATATATTTTAAAGGAACAAAAAATAACTCCTAATATAAGCTAAAAATAATAGTGAACAAAAAATGCTAGTATTATTGCAAAAACAGCGTAGATTGTTCGATATACGAAAAATGTTAGTGACAGATACCATGATGGGCGTATTGCCCACAAATGGCAATTGAAGGGTTTTTCTCACGAACAGCCAATGTCATAAAACAAGAATTTTTAGGAGGCACCAAAAAATGTATAAACTCCATATCAATCAACTACTCCCATTTTCAAATTTATTATAAATGCGAATACATATCCTTCTGAAGGGTTTACGAGATAATATATTTCTGGATTATATTTCCTTCATTAGAAAAAAAAAGAAAACCCTGTGACATTGGTTTCTTTTACACATAATTACAATTAATGTGGTGGTACTGGAAAATTATTTACTTTCAAATTCAATAATAATGATCAAATACAATGCATTTTATTTAGGGACAAAGTCCTGAAAGAGGGTTTTTACTCAAAGAGCCGACGTTTCGACGTTTACTTTTTGACCCAAAGGGATGTTAGTCTTTGTTGCTATAGGTGTATGCTCGATAGATGAAGCTCTATGCTTTATATTTTATTGTTATTTAACATTTCAATGATATAGAATGGAAAATTGTATTATATTTTTTATATTTTGAATAGTGTGTGTCGATCTTTTCTAATTTTTTATATTTTTGAATGTTGTATTTTGTAAAAATTGTTCAAATCTTTTAAATGTTAATTGAGAATTTTATGTCTACATTTTTTTTTAATTTGAGAGTAAGACTGAATTGTCAATATTCAAGGTTCTTCAATTTATATTTTCACTTATATGTTTGTTTGCCTTCATATGAATTTTAGCCCTGAAGGAGGCGTAAAATAAACGCCGAAACGTCGGCCCTTTGGGTAAAAAACTTCTAGCAGTGCTTTATTCCAAAATCCGAAAAACCTCTTCTACAAAAATAAGCTAGGATAAGAATTACTTTCTACCGTTTTACATCACACGCATCCATCGCGCAAGTGCAGTTCCAAATATCAGAATAACGTTCTACTAATAATAGCAACAGAAGCGAAACTGACTAGAGTTTACTGTCAAAAACTGCCAATGTCTAATGACTTTGACTTTTCTTGATATAAGCGACAGTGACAGTGGCTGTTTTTGCTAAAACGCTGTAACTTTGGCTTTACTTCATCCACAGACGTAGGTAGTTTATGCCTTAATCATATTTTCGGCTGATACATATGAGGTGTCTATTTGTCAATAACAAATGTTACATTGGTTCTTTTCGATAAAAACTGTTCAATTGTGAGGAACAACATTAGTAACTTTAGTTAGTATGACAGTACTCCGCTCAAAATATAAGTGTTATCGTGTGTAAAGTGAAACAACTTATCGTTAACTTGAAAACATTCATAGGGCAACACCCCGTTGCCTGGATAGGTATATACAAAAGGTCACACTCCCATTTGCCATTCCTTTAATCGTGAAACAGACAGTAGCGAGCTGGTTCCAATCTTGATATCGCAGATGGAACTGTTCAATTGCAACTGCGTATTGCTCTCAAGTGCTTTATATAATTAAAATGAACATTTCCGTCCCACCGAATGATTTTGTGTGGACTAGGGGCATAATGAGAACGCATTCATTTCAGTGTTCATGGGATATGCGAACATCCGTACAATATTATTATTATTATAATGATAATTGTAAAATAGTAGGTACTATAATTATTTTTAGCAGATAATTTTTTTCGTGGCTGTTTCTCACATTGCAATTTTTGCAAATCCAGATTACAATTAATTACAATTATAGTGTTTAACAAATACATAGCTTTCGTATATTTTAACATTCTACAAAAAAAATGTTTTTTGGTCTAAATTAGTAATTTAAAATGGGAGAACCACACAAACTTGAAGATCTATAAGATCTGAATTTTTTTATTGTCGTCAAACAAGACCGAAACTTGAAGCTACGACCTGATTTGTAATTAACACGCCCAATTTATCCAAAAACGAGATTTCATCTTAAAAGAAATCCAAACAAAGGTATTTGACTTTTTAGGTAAACCTGAAGATCCATAAGGTCTGAAATTTTTGATTTTCGTCAAACGAGACTGAAACTCAAAACTGTGTCCGAATTTGTAATTAGCACTCTTAAATTATCCAAAAAAACATTTTAATAGAAAGCCAATCAAGAATTTTCGATCGTTTAGGTAAACTTAATATCTGTAAGATCTGAAATTTTTGATTTTTGTTAAACGACACTGAAACACAAAACGACTGGATTTGTAATCAATTCCTTCAAATTATCCAAAATGCACGATTTCATCTCAATTAATTAAAAACCAAACTAAGATTTTAGATATAACCTGAATTTGAAATTTTCCAGTTTCGCCAAAAGTTTTTGCAATTAAGCACCCTCAAATTATCCAAAACGCAAGACATCATCTTGATAGGAAACCAACCAAAAGGATTTTTGATTTTTTAGGTAAAATTTGAAATTTTTGATTTTTGTCTGACAAGACTGAAACTCAAAACTGTAACCTAATTTGTAATCAACACCCCCAAATTATACAAAACACGAGGTTTCATCTTAATAGAAGGCCAAACAAAGATTTTAGATTTTTCAGGTACCTAAACCTGAATATCTGTATGATCTGGAATTTTTTATTTTTTTAATCGATTTTTTTGAAAAACTCAAACGACAAAATAAAGGACTTCGACGTACTTTTGAAATAAGCTATTACTCGATACCACTTGTCATTTAAAATTTTTAAGCCGATGACCCTGGGAGATGGGGGTACAAGGGGGGAAGTAGTTTTTGGTTGAGAAGTTGTCCCTCTTGACAGATATTTTTGACGTGTCTACGCCTTTTTAGCTCTCACTGACTCACTGAAGTTACTGAAGAGAGCCTATGCGGAGCCTCTATCTGTCCGTCCGTCCGTCTGTCCGTATACAAAAGATAGCCAAAACTACAGGTGCTAAGAAAAACTAAATACATATTCGGGATCAGCATGAAAAAAATGATCTGGGAAAGATCCGGTTTTGTCAATATCGCTTTCGGTTTAAAACAATTTGAACTAAAATACGACAGGTAACTGACGACGTATTATGTACGGTGTATTGATATTCCTGAAGCACAGGTAGCGTGGCCGAGCGGTTAAGATGCTAGGCACCAGTCCGAAAGGGCGTACGTTGGAATCTCACCGCAGTCAACAACTTTTTTTTCTTTTTTTAAAGATTAAATGTTAATTTGTTGGTTACTAGTCCGGGAAAAATCCAGTTTTGTCAATATAATAAAAAAATTAATTTTTTATACCAACAAATTCAACAGTGAGAGCGCCGCTTGAATTTACTCAAGTAAATTCTTTCCTACTTTTTTCTTTTAATCTGTGATTTTGGATGGACATCTATTTTTTCTTAATAAATATGAACATTGTTTTATATTAGTGATAGTTGAAAGTTACAGAGTTATTTTTAGTTTTTGTGCGCAAAAATTATATAATAGTTTGTATGCATAGTTATTTTCACTAGCTAGTATAGAGATCATATTAGCAGGTAACGGAATATAGTTTGACAATCTGTGATACAGGTCTGTTACCTCATTACTGATCAATTGGCATTCTAATATACAGTGTTGAGCAGTACCAATCTCTCCACATCTGCAATGAGGGTAATCGTTCAGCCCTACCCTGTAAATTATAATTGTTTGCCATTAAAAGAGAGATAGCTATTTCTTAATCGCGTCTCAATATAGTGTTTCCCCACTTAAACTTTGTATCTTCCTGTAAGCAACACGTAAACGCTAACTATCGGATATGTGGAATGTTCCAATGAATGCTCCTATAATATCACGCTGCGTACGAAATCACATTACCGGAATGAATATAGCGGAACCAATATTAGTTTCTGTACCGCTTCTACGAGCTTACATCGATAATATCTCAATGTCTTCAAGGCGCTTACTTCGCACAGAAGCGATACTTAAAGATGTTCTGTGCAAGGCAAATAATATATGTGCAGCATATTGAGATAGATCTGAATCTCTCTGCCTTCAGATAACAGCAGTCTGGTCGGGTATCACACTTCAGACTTTGAATATTTATAGCTTTTAATGATTAATTGAATAAATGAATGCATGAATAAACTAAAAAATGAAGCAATGAGGAAGTCAATAGATAGTAGTAGTAGTAGCTGTGCGCCTGTCAAGTAGGCCCCAGTAGGGCCTTTTTGTCATCCCCGAATATCACCACTCAGCCACGACTACCTGCCTCTCTTTTGCTGCCAAATCTTCCCGACCTCCTAATAAAGGCCAGTACATCGGCCCAGCTTAGAGAGGGTAATTCCTTTGGCTGCAGTCTATCAGATCCAAAGATCTCATATGTCAGCCCGCCTAGCATCTCACATTCCGCAAGGAAGTGGTAGGCCGCTTCATCGGCCTCTTCACAACCCATACAATTCCTAATAGTGATAGATGCTGCCTAAACCTACAGTGTCCTGTCAGAACACCCACGAGGTTTCTGATGGCCCATCGGTCTTGGTTCCGTAGCCACGCTGACCTAGATATGTTCAGCCCGGCAATAAAATTCTTGGCTTGCTTGTAACCCTCACTTTGCCTCCACTGTTCATCTATGGCATCGTTTACCCACTTTTTGGGGGCTGTTGTAACCTGCCACCTACTTAATCCTATAGCGGACTCAGGGGCAACAAACGGTCTCCCGGTGCCGAGTCTGGCCAATCTATCGGCTTCTTAATTACCAGGTCTCTTCGTGCATTCCTGAATTAGGGGTGCCCTAGTTCTGGGCCCACGAATGACTTTCAAAGCCGCCTGACTGTGAGAGTAAATGTAAACCTTCTGCTGAGTTCCCTTTCTCACCTCGCCATTGTATGCAGCAGAGAGTATAGCTTCCTGCTTAGAAAATCGTGGTGTACGTACCTAAAGGGTGAGTAAAATGGATAGATAAATAAATGCATAAATGGGTAAATGAATCAATAAATAAAAATGATTATTAAGAAATCAGTAAATGAACACATGCGAAAATGAACAAATAAGCAGTTGTGAATATACTAATCAGTAAATAAAAATTGTAGTCAAGTTGATTGACTCAGAACTTCCCACACATTCCGATGATACCAGTTTTATTATTTTCCATAGCATGAAGCTATAGTCTAGATGCTCTTGCAACCAAATCATCGCTCGCCCAACCGCAAAAAAAAGTGTTTTATTTTACTAGGTACTTCTTTCAAAGGTCAATCGACAATCTGTCAGGAATACAACAAATTTTTGAGTTTTACAACACCCCCGCCTGAACCACTGTAACTTCACTCCCACCCAAAAAAAAGTACAAAACGATCAAGAACCCCTAAAACGCCTAAAAACGAAGTTTGAGCTGAGACGATTTCTAAACATCAGACGAATTTTCCATCCTCACCAAAGTAGTATGCTTACATTCTTCGGACATATACACAGAAGCGATAATATGGAGAAACTTGTAGTTCAGGGTCATGCCCCGAGTGGGCGGCGCCTTGGCCGTCCCCCTACACGCTGGGTGGATACGACGAAACAGTCGCTGGATATGAGTGTCAAGAGCGCCACTAAACTGACAACAAATCGCGAACGATGGCGAGCTACAGTGCTCAAAACTATTGATAATATTCGTGTCGGCAATACTCTAGCTCCGACTTAATGCATTTTACGAGTTCACAACATGTCTGTTAAGACATTGTGACTATGATGATGACCAAAGTAGTAATACTGTGCCGAAATTTCATGAACATCAATTCAGTAGTTTCCACATTATAAAATACAGAACGATCTAAAGCAATACTCGTATGTATACATCGGAAAATTCTCTAAGTCCCTTGGTTCCTGTAATAGACAAGGAAATGTTCGGATGGATCTAAAAAAGTCTATTATTCGCTAGATCTTTCTCTCTCAGGCCAGTGGACATCCTATTATGATTACAACAAATTTTTCAGCTTTACAACCCCCTCACCCCCCAACCACCCCAATTTCACCCCCACCCAAAAAAGTAGAAAATGACCAGGAACCCCTAAAACGCATAAAAGCGAAGTTTGAAAAATATTTGAAATTTTTCGTTTTTTGCTAATTACTCCGCCGCCCATGCACCGATTTTCAAAGTTGTAGCAACATTACCTACTACGACCTCACACCATATCGCTACCCAAATCTCATCAAAATCCATGCAGCGGTTACTGAGATTAGGAGGCTAGAAAAACGCCAACAGACAGACAGACAGACAGACAGACCGACAGACAGACAAACAGACCGACAGACAGACCGACAGAAATGAATGACGTGGATTTTCGTTATGTAGGCATCATAAAACGCCCAAAAAGTATATTATATCAAAACCGAAAATTTTCGTGATCACAATACTCCCCTACCTATTGGTGTGGGAAGTAAAAGGAACAAAATGGCGATATCACCAAAGTCAATTTTTTTCAGCACAATGTTTCTATGAATATAACAAAAGTTTGAGTTTTCAAACCCCCCACCGGCATCGCATCCCCGTTTTCACCCCTACCATAAACAAAAGTACAAAAGGATGGGGAACCCCTGAACGCCTTAAAACAAAATTCGGTGGGGGTTCTGATAGTTTTTGTTTTTCACCAATTTTTCTGCCGCGAATGCAGCTACTTTAATTTAAGAAGCGTATTATCTCAAACTAAAAAAAAATCTCTACCACAGTACTTCCCGATGACTTACCGGTGTGAGAAGTAGAATGTTGAAAACGATCAGCAACCTCCAAATCTTCTAGAAACGGAATTTGAGCCGTTTTTATATTTTTAGTTTTTTGATTATATCTGTACCGCCGCTAACACGATTTCTAAAAACCTTACGCAGTTTCCATCCTCGTCATGGTAGTAGTACTGTGTCGAAGGTTCATCGATATCAATTTAATAATTTCTAGGTTACACAATACAGAACGATCTAAAACAATACTCGTATGTATACATCAAAAAATTCTCAGAAATGTCCCTTGTTTTTGTAATAGGTAAGACAATGTTCGGATGGACCTAAACAAGTGTGTTATGCCGCTAGGTTAGCCTTTCATAGATCAATGCTGGGGCTATTATGAATACAACAAATTATTTATTTTTACAACTCCCCCTCAGTTCAGAACCATCCCAATTTCACACCCAACCAAAAAAAGTGAAGCAGGATCAGGAACCCCGAAAAAAAAATATTTTTTGATCATTACTCCGATTTTGAAGAAATCAAATCAATTGGATTATGTAAAAAATATTGGACACATTGTTGTTATCATGGCAAAGATTGACTGGGGTGGATTTCATCGTCAGTTCAGAAGCAACAAAAACATTTTTACCAGAAGTTGCTCATATCACGTTCTTCTCCAGCTTCGCGGCATCTCATCACTTCGTAAAGTCGTACTTAAAAAGATTTGAGAGGCTTATAATGCAAACCAAGCAACTTAAAGCTTTTATTTAGCACGCTTTGTCCTCCTCAATATTTTAACTGAAATTTTTCTCTGCGTAAATCCAATGCTCGTTCTTGGATACAAGCAGATGCTTCTCATGGTGCTGAGAATTTTTTATGTTACTTAAAGTACTGAGTCAAACTACTTATCTCCATTTATTATTTCTATATTTTGAACGCAATACAAGGTTCTGTTCTTCTTACCTGAAACCATTCCTGTGCTTCATGCCAAGACAAGGACGAAATATCGGGCCGCATCGAACTTCACTTCATTAAACGTGTAAAAGTTTACTCCTTTATTTACACTGTCGGAGAATTAGGGTAGACGTCGGAGACCGAGGAGTAATTAGAAATTAGCCTCGAGGCTGTGACCTGAGTATTGGCTGGGTATATAGCAGAAACGTGCCATCGCGTACGCCTTTTAAACAGCCCTTTCTAGCTGCGAATCCTTGCTGCATCCATATACTTACATTGTTTTTACAGACAGACACGGAGACACAGAGAGCGAGAAAGAGGGATACGCTCATAGGGTCAACGATATATAATTATATGCTCAAGTTGTCTTCCGTCAAGCTTTTGGGGATCAACGTCAACAATAACATGTCCTGGCATGATCATGTCGTCAATATTGACAAAACGCTATCCCAAAAACTTGGAGTTTTGTTCCGCTGTAGGAAGCTGTGTACACCAGAGCAACTACTGGTGCTCTACAAGGCACAAAGCCTACCATGGTTGGAATATTGCTCCCATGTATGGGGATGGGCTCCTAAGCACTCTCTAAAGCTTCTGGACACTATTCAGAAAAGAGCAATTAGACTAATCAGTACGCATAACCTCACAAAGGACCTCCACAGCCTGGAACATCGAAGAAGGGTGGCCAACCTGTATTTGTTTTATAGATTCTACCACGAAAGATGTTCGAGTGAGCTCTCCCAGATAATAACACCAAAGGCCTTCCGAGCGAAGAACACTAGAAAGGCTCTGTGATCTCATCCTTACCATCTCGAGATCCCTACTCCCCGAACCAGTCTCCTCCAGCATTCCTTCTTTTGGTGAACTTTGACGCTGTGGAATGAGCTGCCGGAGAATTTGTTTCCCGACGGATAAAACCTGCAGCGTTTCAAATATAACATGCACCGATACTTATCCTGTCGCAGTGTTTCTGCGGTGCCAAAGGCTTCCAGCCTTTTCCAGAAGGCTGACCATAAAAAAATGTATTTCAAGCCGCATTTAGACTATGTAGAAAGTTCTAAAATAACGTGTTTCAAAACAGTGTTGTGAATATTGTGAAAAAAGTTTTAAATCATAATGAAAAGTATTTTAGAACTGACGTGTCTTAAAACATTTATTTTCGTATTTTATAATAAGCTATCCTGTTATCGTCCTGAGTCGTCAGGCATCGGAGAAAGTGTCGAAGATGTTTCAAACTTGTAAAACATGTTGACATTGAATTTTCTGAAACTGAAGCTTGTTGCAAAACCTCAGTACGGTGTCAATCTACAAGACCATGTGCTCTAGTATTCAGTATCTTTACGTACTTCATTACAAAAATTTTTATATCCCACTGATACCTCCATTTAGCTCTACACACAGTCACTAAACTCCATAAATTTCATACATTCAAAATGCAAATAGTGCAGACTATTTCGATCGGTGAGTTTAGTTTTGTGAACAAATGACTACAGCAATTAATGGTAATACCATTTATGTAAAGAATATTTGGCTTACTAATGAATGCACATTTAATCTAACTCGACTTGTTGATAAGCATAAGTGCAGGTACTGGAATGAAAATCCTCTTGTTTTTTTAAGAATCAAAGTGATTGGGTTATTGTTCATTAATGGAAATTTAAACGGAAATAATTATTTGGGCATGTTGGGAAATACCATCAATCGGCTGGTCACGGAAACCATGGAAAACTAAATCGTAGAGGATGAAAGCCCTATACTTGATGAGACTGAAATCTATTTCAGCAAGACGGCGCTCCTTGTCACTACGTTTTTCAGCTGCGGCAATAACTAGACGACGCGTTTCCAGATAAATGGATATGGCGAAAAGTGCCTTTAGGCCTGCTAGATCTCCTGATTTGACGCCATTAGATGTTTTTCGATGGGGCTATTTAAAATCTATTGTGATTAGTTCCCAACCTGAAAGTTTGGATGCCCTTTGTCAATGCATCATCGAAAGCAGCCATGATATTCCACAACATGCTTTTGCAACTGTCCGTGAGGAATTTAAACATCGTCTATGTTACTGTTTTGGCGATAACGCGCAACATTTGGAACACTTATTGAAAGAAAGTGATATTTTCGTGTGTTTTTGTTTTATGTTTGAAGAAATTAAGATACATAAAGATTTTTATAAGTTTCTCGAAAACAAATTAACCGATTTAAAAAAGTGAAACGTCAAAATATAGGGCTTCGTCATACTTTTGAAACGTTACCCCTTCTCATTTAGAATTTTCATGGGGATGACCCTGAGAGGCGGAGGGTATAAGGGGGTGAAGTAGTTTTTGTTTAAAAAGTCGTCCCCCTTGACAAATCTTTTACGTGTTTGACAAGGGACACACACTCTTCTCGCCTAGGGACCCGTCAAGGCATTTATTGTAGACATAACAAGGAGTTGGGCCACGGATAGGAGGTTATAAGTTTACATGGGAGAAGCACACAGGAATACCTAACAACTACGTAATCAAATTATTATACCCGACCTTTTGGTGAACTCGATCATTTTCCAAATAACATCCTTCCTATCAAGACACATCAGGTATGACGCACTGAAAGGACTGGGCAATCCGCAACTGATGAGTTCGGAATAAAGCATATTGGAGTGAACTATAGTACTCTGGCATCCAAAGTAGATATGGTCTAAATTTCCAACTTCCCCGCAGTGGAGGCACAAGTTGGATGAAATAATGCCGAATCTGGCTAAGTGTGCCGGAAAGGCTCCATGACCAATTTTTAATCTTATCATACATGATACATATTTCTTTGATATTTTGAAATCATCTTGCCAATATGATACCGGAATTTCTGAGTGAATTTACGTATATCTCGTTTGATTTGTGAAACAGTATTCGCTCCATTCAGCGGTCCATTTCTGATGCATCTTTTGTTTAACAATTTAGCAATAGTCTTGGAAATCTAAGCCAACTTTGGTGTTTTCTCCATTCGGCACGCTTGACTTTGCTAATTTATCTATCTGCCTCGTTATATGAAATACCACTGTGCCCTTTGATCCAAACAAGTCTTGCCTCAGCTCCCAGTTGTTCTAAGTCGTAGATTTGTTTTTTAATGGTGGATATATGACTGTTGGTCTTGGATTTGCTACCATAGTTCTTGATAGTTGAAAGAACTGACTGCGAGTCCCAAAAAAAAGTAATATTAGAGAGATTTTGACTTTGTGCAAATTCAAGGGCCTTCGATATCGCAACAGCTTCAGCTGAATATATGGTTATATGGGAAGGTAATTTATATATGTGGGATGTCTTTGTACTAGGAATGTAAAGTGCACAACCTATACCCAATGTCGACTTTGAGGCGTCAGTAAAAATGGAAATACCCATTACCTCTTCGCTTTTATACAGGGTGTCCCACGACAATTAAGACAAGCAACATATCGGAAATGGGTGGTAGTAGAGAATTATAATTTTGGGGATGTAAATTAGAACAGATGTTGTATCTTTTCTTGTTATTATGTTACCCATGTCTCGTGACATCCCATTCAAAATTATTAATGGGACACCCTGTATATTAATACCTTTTTCTGTTCCTCCCGATAAGACAATTACATCAAACTAGCACAATTTGGGTCTAAAATGATTAATTCAAGAGATACAGGTACCTAAAGATTGTATAACTACCATTGATTATAACCCGTACCCCTATGCTAGTGTTCGTTTCACTTTTTGTGTTAACGGTAACATTACGATCTTTTAAGTAGCTGTAGTTCTTGAACGAAATTCTTTAGACCCCAATTGTGCAGTTTGTTGGAACTGTTTTATCGGGAGGAACACAAAAAGTCGCTAATATACAGGGTGTCACATTAAAAAAATTGAATCGGACGTCACGTGACCAAAAACAAATACCCCACTGGGTAACGCAATTATAAGATAAAATGCAACATTTGATCTAATGTTCACCCCCAAAATTATAAATCTCTACTACCACCCAGTTCTGATATATTGCTTGTCTTAATCGTCGTGGGACACCCTGTATATAGATGTAAATAGTTTTTGGTTGTGGCCCTGTATATTATTGTACGGTGGGATAATTACATTTGTTTTTTCTTTTAATCAGTGGTTTTCGATAAATCGGTGGTGGGAGGTTCTCAAATGAACACCCTACAACAATCTACGGTCTCTATTAATGAACAATATACCTATATTATTAAAAGATGTTTCAAGCACTTGGTAAGTTAAATTCAACGTACTGAACGACTTATTTGATGATTTATGAGTCCTGTAACACCCAGTACCTGTTATCTGCTGCAGAGAGGCGCCAGGAACTCTTTTTTTATTACACAGAGCAAATGCGAATGGATTTTCCACAATCCAGGCTCACCAGGTGCACCTCAATTTACCTACTTGGAATGTATAATTCATGTAGTCGCGTGTGCACACTCGCATTATCCAAAACTTAGTCGGTTTAATCAATTGATCGGGCCGGACGGAATCATAACTTGGGAACCAACAGCTGACCTGACGTGGATGCGATGGCGTGACAACAGATCGTCCCCAGTCGCATCCTTTTTAGTCTAGGAAGCCAGAGTAGGAGTCGCCTGGAAGCTATAGGAAAGTATATTCCTGGCTGATTTTATATTAAAATTAAATATAATATTCACCTGTAACATGAGCTCTTGTTAGTATATCGGTGATTAATGTACCCAAAGCCTGCGTAGCTGAACCAATTGAACTGACTATAGGTCTTACAGAAAGTGTAGGTTTATGTATTTTTGGAAGTGCATAAAATTTTGGAACAATGGAATTGTAAGTTTTTTCTTTTCTTCTAAAGTGATCTGATTGTTACTAAATAAATCCTTCACTATTTTATTGCTTGATCTTTCTACTGAGGGGGTAGGGCCACTTTGAAGTCTTACGTACGATGAATCATTTTTAATGAGGTTGGATGCCATATTGTTACTTAAACATGCCAACTGTCACATTACCTTTGTGTGATCTAGTGACAATTAATTCAGGATGTTCTTTTAAAAACTTTTTGGTTTTGAAAAGCAAGTTACTGTAGAAAGAACACTTCTTATTTAAACTGCTATGGAAAAAATTAGTTACAACATTAATTGATCTTGTAACTAGTCTGTTTCTCAGACTTGTATCATGAATAGTAGATGTATTATAATCAACGTCAGCTAATATGGATTTAACTTCAACATCATTTTTGAAAGACGGTTCTACACTGAATTTTGGTCCAAAAGAGGGAAATTTTAAAGTATCTTGAGGTATATTAACATCTGTAAGATTTTTTATCCAGTTAGGCTGGGTGTCAAGTAATGTTTTACACTGTTCATCTATTAGTTTATTTAATTCGGAAATATTGGTTCTTCTAACTTCGTGAAGTATTCTATTGTAATGTATACTTTGAGCAGATTCAAAGTTTGTGAAAACAAAATTACTATTTGAAGTAATGATAGTTTCCTTAAGGGAAAGTATCGTTGTTTTAAGATTTTTTAACTTTCTGTAACAAAATTGAATTTGTATAGATAAAATTTTGTTCCCTAACATTTCAAAAAATAAATGATGTTGAAGTTAAATCCATATTAGCTGACGTTGAGAAACACACTAATTACAAGATCAACTAATGTTGTAACTAATTTTTTCCATAGCAGTTTAAATAAGAAGTGTTATTTCTACCGTAACTTGCTTTTCAAAGCCAAAAAGTTTTTAAAAAAACATCCTGAATTAATTGTCACTAGCTCAGACAAAGATAATGTGACAGTTGTCATGTTTAAGCAGCAATATATGGATTTGGCATCCAACCTCATCGAAAATGACTCATCGTACATCAGACTTCAAAGTGTTGCTATTAAAAAAGTAGGAAAGAATTTACTTCAGTAAATTCAAACGGAAGCACTGTGGAACCGGAAGCGATATTAATAGAACCGGGTTTTTCCCGGACAAGTTTTCTCATGCAGATTCCGAAACTGTATTTAGTTTTTCTCTAGCACCTGTAGTTTTGGCTATCTTTTGTATATGGATGGACGGACGGACAGACAGGCTCTGCATAAGCTCTCTTCTTCTTCTTCTTCTTTATGTGCCATCCCCATTCAGGAGGTTGTAAATCATCAAAGCAATTCGAATTTTGGAAACCGCCGCTCTAAATAGCATGGTTATTGGAGCAATTATACCAATCCCTCAGATTCTTCAGCCACGAATGTCTTCTCCTTCCTGTCGTTCTTTTTCCTGCGATTTTTCCTTCTATTATTACTTGAAGTAGATGATATTCCTCACCTCTCATAACTTGTCCCAGGTACTGTAATTTTCTTTTCTTCGCAACACTTCTCTTTGATTTTCCGTTCTTATTAATACTGTTTCGTTTGCAACTTTGTCTACCCATGATATTTTCAGAATTCGATGATATATCCACATTTCAAAACTTTCGAGGCGTTGGATAGGTATCTATTTTTTTTCATAGTCCACGTTTCCATCCCATAGTACAATAAAGAAAATACGTAGCATCTCACAAGCCACATTTTCAATTCAAGGCTTAGATCCCGACTATACAGCACTTTTTTCATTTGCTTGAATATATTTTTGGCTTTCTCTATGCGTATTCTTATTTCAACAGAGCAATCGTTGTTCTCATTTATACATGTTCCAAGATAAATATATCGCTTAACACGTTCAACGTTCAACCGCTAGGTCGTCAATATACAGATTTCCAATGTTTTGTGTGGTTTTAGATATTAGCATAAGCTTTATTTTATTTATGCTTAATGAGAGCCCATATGTTTCACTACTTTCCACCACTTCTTTTAACAGGGTCTGCAAGTCTTCTAGGGTTTCTGCCAACAAAACCGTGTCACCAGCATATCGTATAGTGTTTATTGGTGTTCCATTGATTTTGATACAGATATTGTGATCTTCTGCTTCTTCTAAGGCCCTGCTGATTATATCTTCCGAGTATAGATTAAATAGAGTTGTTGTAGAGAGGACGCATCCCTGTCTGACTCCTCTCTTTATTTCAATATCGTTCGATATGTTCTGCTCTTCAGTGAGAGCTAAAAATCAGTATTGAGGTATTTGAAAAATGCATATATCTCAAGATGCAGGTTGTGTTGTGCAACAGCAGAGATGACGTCCGAGTTTCCCAGATACATTTATACATGGTTAATGGTAATTGGACCTATAGCTTGGAAAGAATTAATTATTCTCCCGATGATTCGCTACAAATTCACCTCCATCAACTGGGGTTCAAAAATGAGTTGTTTTTGAGATGGAGGCTCAGCATTTCTAACAGATTGACCTGTGTCGAAATTTCAGTGAAGTGAATTTCACATAAAAAAGTGTATTATGCAGCTAGGTCTTTATTCCACAAGCCGATGGGCAGCCTATTATGAATAAAACAAATTTTACTGTTTTACAACCCCTACCTCACAACTACTCCTGATTCGCCCCCACCCAAAAGGTAGTAAATGATCAAGAACCCTTAAACTGCCTAAAAATGATGTTTGAGGAATTTCTGAATTTTTTTGATTTTTGCTAATTACTTCACCGCCCATACACCGATTTTTAAAATTATAGCGCATGACCCACTACGACTCCACAGCCATCTCGCTGCATAATCTTTATACTATATTTTAATTGAGTGATTACTGAGATAATGTGGCTAGAAAACAACAACAAAAACGGACAGACCTCAGAGTAACAACTGAACATAGAGGTAGTAAACAACTAATTCTAATAGGCCGACATCTTTTCTTACGTTGTCATATTGACCACCAGATACGGCAATCATAATTATTTACTATCGTCTTTATTGTATAGTATCCAGCAATATTCCATTCTACGTTAAAAAAGGCTGTATTTTGATGGTTCAGGAATGATTACAGCAAAATCAATTGATATGCTGACCTCTACCGCGTTACTGCATATTTCTTCATCATAAACGCAAATTCTGAAGTCTTACATAAATTTTGAGGAGCTGGCAACGCTGATATAATTTTCATGCGACTTATTTACGTTAGAACCTCGACTGTCAAACGTTTGTTTTGTTTGTGCGTCTTTTATGCTTGGTCAGTAAAATCGAATGCGCTATTTGTTGGTAACTGCAGTGAAGCTTTACGGACTTGCTGTGCTATATTTGAGTGTAGTTTAACAGTTTTTCGAGATGGGACTCAAAAAGTGCAGTGTTTGTAACATGGGTTGCATTGGAAGAATTTTCAGGTTAGTTGGCAATGTTTGAAGGCTGAAGTGCCAAAAATCTGTTTATTTACTTAAGATGATGACTTTGAGCACGCTATGCTGAAGTGGTTTGTTTACTACCTCTATGTTCAGTTGTTACTCTGAGAGACAGACAGACAGGCAGACAGACAGAAGGGAGGTCTTCCAGATTCCCTTTGACATTGTAGATGAGTAGCACCGAATGCTTATATTATTTATTGTCCGTCATTGAAACCTAATATCTTAATAGAGTTGACACCAACTATTTGTCATTCAGGCAGTAATTACAGAATATTGCTAATTATATAAATCTGGACGAATGTCAGAATCTCCTGGCAACGCCAGTGCCATTCTAGTACTCCGCTGCTCTTTTGTTTCGAGCGTGCTCAAAAAATAATGGCGTGCCTTGGCTGCGCGAAATTTCTATATTTCGGTCTCCGTGGATGCGAGTTTTCCAGATTTTTTTTCGCTTAAATAAATGAAAACAGCCGCCCAGAGAACGGATGGGAAGAATTTCGGCTTTTAAAAATTGCTTACTTGGTAAATGGCGCAGTTTGAAATACCGGAGTGAGTTACAGTAAAAGTCTTGTGTTGGCTTAATTTTTTAACTTTCAGAAACTCCTAGAGCGTAGATGCTCTGAGAGGTTTACTATGATGGCTTAAAGTGTATGTAACGTCCAAGCTTTTATGGTTTAAGGAGACTGGGTAAACATATTTGTACATATGTTAAAACACGGATTCCCATTTCGAACAGAACTCACTTGTTTTTCAAACTACATAGACAGTACTTCCGAAGGTGATACTTAAGAGCGATTTTTTCAAAAAAGTTTTTTAGTGTGCAAAATAAGCTTGCAATGCAAAATCATACATTCTTAAAATTTAACAAACAAAAGCGTTATCAATACATGGCCTTTAGAGTGACATAGCCCAAGCTTTCTTTTTCAATTTGCTTTTTGAATCATTGATGAAAGTTTAAGGGTAACGACAGGAGCTTCAAAATGCCGAACTCATTGGACCTTACTTTTGGACCTTTTGACCTTACTGTAGGACTTTTGGACCTCCTCTCATCTTAGACACACATACTGGAGAAAGGGCACAGGCGGCCACGCCTCCTCGCCAACACGGGAATACGTATTTTTTCTGATTCTCAATTTCGTGCGTTACACCCTAGATCCTTAACTCTCATGATTAGGTGACCATGGTATTCGTGATGAGGCATGTAACATTGAACTCTTTTCATTAAGTTTATTATACAACTGGTGAAAACTTTCAATAAATATTAGGCAAGACATTGTGTAAGTTGTTATTAACTGTAAGAAATATCTCATAATGCGTACCTCGCGGGGTACTATCATGTAAGTAAATCTGGCTTGCGAAGGTACTTAAAATACAGACGTATGTCAAAAATGGAGGAGAGATGTAGATTTTTGTCCAAAATTTATTGTCCTTTATTTTTTAAACGAGATGCCCAATTTATGTTTTGATGACTTTGTAAAGTATTCAGTAAAAAAGTAAATATAAAGATAAATTAATAGCCCACAAACGAATCATCATAGAAGAAAGCCTCTTGAATACCGAGTTCAACTTATTTTTATCCATGGCAATAATATTATGTCAACTGGTAACAAGTTGCTAGAAACTCGCGACTCAATCCATGAATCAATCAATCAATCAATTTTTTGGTGGTAGTGTACAAAGTATTCACACAAGTCATCTGGAGTACAAAAGTAAAATTACAAACTAGAAATATCAGAAATAATGTTAAAAACTTGCACATAATATAAAAACATACTACAAAAAATATCTTGAAAACAATAATAAATAACAGGCGAGGCTACTGTATGTTCTGGCCATATATATGTCCCGACTTGCTAAATAAAAACAAAATTTAAAAATTCGTCATATTAAAATTTGTTTTATTTTTATTTTTATTTTGAACTCAAAATATGGCAGAGCGCTTTAACTTAATGGTAACTTATTATATAATTTAACAGCCAGATATCCTGGACCACATTGACATCTGTTAAACGTTAATAGATTGGCATAAGATTGTTTATATTTCTGATTTCATATTTATGGACATCACTGTGCAATCTATACTGATCGTTGTTTTGATGCACCCACATAAAATTTTGACTCAACTGGTACCCCCTCCCCAACCTCTTTCGCTTCTTATAGGAGAAGAGTACTATAGCCATTTCAAAAACGTTCATCTTTTGTGCAGGACCCTCTACATGACTGAATCAAAAAATTGCCAGCGGTATAAAGAGCGTATATAACATTAATGTTGTGAGAAAAACTAAGGGTGTTACTTTTTTCTGGAATGAATGTAAATAGGCTTTTAAGAAGTTCTTGAACTATATTCAAATACTTTTGTTTGTAGGATAATTTGTAAAAATTAGTGCAAAAGCATTAACCATCCTCGAGGATCATGGAATAGAACAGGAACGATCTCCGCATTCTAGTTGGTCTGCTGACGGCACATAGTCGTCTGAGGAACCACATGCGGAAGTTGGGTCTTGAACAAACATCAAACTGTCGCTTCTACTACGTGGAGGACGAAACAGCGGAGCATATTCTGTGCTTGTGCTCCTGTCCAGTACTGGAAAGAGCTAGGTTCCAGACATTTGGATTTGCCTAACTGGTACCTTATGACTTCAAGGAAGTTTCCACGATAATCGCCTTCGTTAAGAGGTGCGGACTGTACGGTGAACTCTAAACAGGTGTGAGCCACAATAGACACAATTGAGTCGCAATGGAAGGAGGCATTGTTGTCCCACTCACTCTCAACCTAACCTAACCTAATCTAAAAGCATTGATAGGGGGGAAATATGTTAGGCTATTTTATAGTGAGGGTTACTCTACGAGTCAAACGGTGCGCCCCCCCTCTCTAGCCCTGATAAGGCGAAGAGTACCAGCCATTTCAAAAACATTCCGACCCTGTACAGGCATTTTTAGTAGAAGTTGACCACTTTATGTATAATAGTTTTGAAAAGAATATGAATCAGGTACGCAGATCACATTGATTTATTGATTTTTAACACTGTACAGATTATTACAGATAGCTAAGACCCTGATAGTTAGCTAACAGCTTAGTTGTGATTTGGAAATAACGTGCTAAGCTTCTTTTATACTAATTGTCTATGGTTGTTTTTGATCGTTTCAGTTTACTACTCGAAGTTTTTACGTACATCTTCTTAATGTACCTTCTTAAATAAACATTCAGTGATATTAGGTCAGATGGCCTTGTAAGTCACAGTACTGGTCCCTATCGACCAATCCAGCGTGTGCCTGATGAAGCCTCTCAAAAATTTTTTTACTAATATTCATTACTGGAATAAATCATCACCTTAGCTAACTATAAATCAAATTGATGTATGAACCTAATCTTAAAGTATGTTTCTTAGCTATGGAGCATCTTGTCTATCTTTCGCAAGCGACATTTTAGCATCGGAAGAAGAGAAACTTCGTAACAAATTGACGGGCAAATGCAAATTATAATGAAACTTTCAGAAAAAGGGCACGTATTAAATTCCAGGTAAATTGGCAGCGCTTCATCATTTTTCCTCAAAGGCGTCCAATGCAATAAAATGCAAAATGCCGATGTGAAAGCTAATTGGTTTATCACAATGCAGTTTTATTTTATACTGCTGTTTGTTTCGATTCTATGCGGGAGTTTTTCATTGGGGGAAACCAAACTTGCACCAAATAAATAGATTTGTATGAATAGAAATAAGTATACTACTCGCAAGTAAAATCCAAACTCTGAGAAAAAAAGGTGAAATGCGGTAGGACTAAATACAATAATAAAGGAACTCATTTGCCATAATTAGTTTATAAAAAAATAAAACAGAATAATTACCTCCATGTTGACGAATGTACTCCTATAGCCTACCCGGCATGCTCGTGATCTGGTTGTTGATAAACTCTAGAGGTACAGTCTTCCAAGCTGCCCCTATAGTATGTCTCAGTTCGTCCAGCGTGGTCGGAGGATTGAGTAAATCGCCTTTGTATCGACCCATCCAATCCCATACTTCTTTAATTGGCGATAAATCAGGTGATCGTGGAGGCCAGGGGAGTACCCTGACCTCAGCTCCCTGTATGATCCTCATCAATATCCTTGCCATATGAGGACGTGCATTATCTTGTTGGAAAAAACCTTCTTCGAGGGCTCGGACATATGGAACTGCAATTGGGTCTAACACCTCATTCACATAACGTTGCGCAGTCATTGCTACGGGTCACAAGTAAAAGCGGCTTGCTGTTGAATGCAATGACACCTCAAACCATTAAACCAATAGGACGGCGTACATGGCGCTCAACAGCAAACTGGAGATCACGTCGTTCATCCCGTCGTCGTCTTACGCGTTGGCGTCCGTCATGTGCCCCCAGACAAATCCTGGACTCGTCGGAGAAGGCCGTCTTATACCAATCAGCATGCCATTGTCGGTGTTCTTGGCACCCATCTAACGGTTGGCGACGATGATTTGCAGTGAGTGGAAGCATCTGATGCGGACGATATGATCCTAAGCTCATAGCACTCAATCTGTGGTTTACCGTGCCGATTCGAATTGGCCTCCCTATAGCTGCATACTAAGCGTCAGCAACAGCTTGAGTGGAAGGGCCAGTAGTCGTGGATGATCAATATTGCCGGTTTGTAGTTCATCTAAGTGCTCCAGGACCTCTAGCTCGCTGCATTCGCCCTTCTGCGATCCATGCGCTCCATGCTGCTACAACTGTAGCCACGCTACGCCGCATGATTACCGCAATTTCTGTAGAGCTTGCTAAGCTGTCAACGTTAGTAAAACTGGACCAGAGGTTACTATACTGGAAATCTAATCTCTAAAGGAAAACGTGCTGTCAAAGGATATACCAAGATCTTTGAAGCCATAAACCCTTCCATTTGATTCTTTGATTAGTGGTAGTGATGACATGAAGCTATTGAAAGATTCTATTGATCTATACTTAATTATATTGGCAGGATGAGGGATTAGCTAAATAAGACGACCGTTACCATAGCATAGATAGAGAATTCCGATAAAAACGCAGGTTAGTGTCCACGTCCAGGGTCTTAGACGCGGAGAGATCGATTGTAAACAAATACATACGTTTATGAAGAAGGTTCCATCTATTGGATGCATGTTTGTTATAGACCTTCTTATAGAAATATTCACAGAGGGTGCCGCGGGGCGGCACTGGGTAAAAGGCATCTTTGCTCAAATACTATGAGAAACACGTTTAGGCATACATATGAATAAAAATCCTCCTGCTAGTTCCCCGCTTGCTCTGAAAAGTATACAAAGCACCCGATTCACTTTCTGACTGTACGACAGGTTTTTGGTTTGAGAGCAGGCGACAGAAAGGTTCTACCCGTGCGCCATCTGGTACCCGAAGGTAACGGAAACCCAAAGAAAATCGCTACTAAACAGCAGCAGGTGGAACACCACGGCGCGTCCGCATGGCCACCAGAGAGCGCTGTTCTATATGCTGCTGCATATTAAAGCCGATATACGAGGGTTGCTTTATATCTCCGTTAATCCAACAGTACACAGACAGCTGTTTCACGCTTATAAGCGATCATCAGTGCGCCATAGGTCGATTGACGGAAATAGAGAGCATCAGATTTTCCATATCTACCAGACATGTGAAGCATGCGAGAGCAGGCGACAGAAAGGTTCTGCCGGTGCGCCACCTGGTACCTGAAGGTAATGGCAAACCAAAGAAAATCGCATTGTTTCTAAAATGTAGCCCAACTCGACCTACATACACCTGCAAAGTCGGTTTTTTGAAAAGTGGTATCGTTTGGTCACAATAGTCCGAGGCGTTGAGCTCTCTGACTCACCCTGTATATTCTTTCATTTGATTCTTTGCTTAGTGATAGTGATGAGACGAATCTATTGATAGTTCCTATTGATCTATAGTTAATTGTATTGATAGGTTGAGGGATTAGCTAAATAAGAAGACCGTGGCCTTAGCGTAGATAGAGAATTCCGATAAGAGGGTGTCCATGTCTATCCCAGACACTTGAAGGCCGAGGCTACTCTTCTTTGAAGGACAACGTGCTGTCAAAGATTACACCAATATCTTTGACGTTGTAAATTATTTCATTTGATTAGTGATAGTGATGAGGTGAAGCTATTGATAAATTCTATTGATCTATACTTAATGGTATTGACAGGTTGAGGGATTAGCTAAATAAGAAGACCGTGGCCTTAGCGTAGATAGAGAATTCCGATAAGGGGGTGTCCATGTCTATCCCAGACATTTGAAGGCCGAGGCTACTCTTCTTTGAAGGACAACGTGCTGTCAAAGCTTACACCAATATCTTTGACGTTGTAAACTCCTTCATTTGATTATTTATAGTGATGAGGTGAAGCTATTGATCTATACTTAATGGTATTGACAGGTTGAGGGATTAGATAAATAAGAAGACCGTGGCCTTCGCGTAGATAGAGAATTCCGATAAGAGGGTGTCCATGTCTATCCCAGACACTTGAAGGCCGAGGCTACTCTTCTTTGAAGGACAACGTGCTGTCAAAGATTACACCAATATCTTTGACGTTGTAAATTATTTCATTTGATTAGTGATAGTGATGAGGTGAAGCTATTGATAAATTCTATTGATCTATACTTAATGGTATTGACAGGTTGAGGGATTAGCTAAATAAGAAGACCGTGGCCTTAGCGTAGATAGAGAATTCCGATAAGGGGATGTCCATGTCTATTCCAGACATTTGAAGGCCGAGGCTACTCTTCTTTGAAGGACAACGTGCTGTCAAAGGTTACACCAATATCTTTGACGTTGTAAACTCTTTCATTTGATTAGTGATAGTGATGAGGTGAAGCTATTGATCTATACTTAATGGTATTGACAGGTTGAGGTATTAGCTAAATAAGAAGACCGTGGCCTTAGCGTAGATAGAGAATTCTGATAAGAGGGTGTCCATGTCTATCCCAGACATTTGAAGGCCGAGGCTACTCTTCTTTGAAGGACAACGTGCTGTCAAAGGTTACACCAATATCTTTGACGTTGTAAACTCTTTCATTTGATTAGCGATAGTAATGAGGTGAAGCTATTCACAGTTTCTATTGATCTATAGTTAACTGTATTGACAGGTTGAGGGATTAGCAAAATAAGACGACCGTAACCTTAGCATAGATGGAGAATTCCGATAAAAGGCAGGTTGGTGTCCACGTCCAGGGTCTTAGTCAATCGGTTTGGTTGTTAAATTACAGGCATTTATAGAATCTATGATTTTGCACTGCGAGTTTTTTTGCACATTAAAAAACTTTTTTGAGAAAATCGAAAATAGTTGTCATTCATTAAGGTCTTAGCTATCGCCTTCTGAAATATCATATATGTAGTTTGAAACTAGAGTGTGTTATGCGAGAAATTATGAGTCCGTGTTTTACATGGCAAATACGTATGTATAAATGTGTGTATCCAGGCCCCTTAAAGACGCTAGACAACTAATGGGATGTTCCTTCTACCATGAACTAAAGAAGGCACCACTTGTGAGAGATCAGCTGCCTTTAGATATTGATAAGCTGAGGCTATTCATAGTTTCTATCGATCTATACTTAATTGTATTGACGGGTTGAGGGATTAGCAAAATAAGACGACCGTAACCTTAGCATAGATGGAGAATTCCGATAAAAAGGCAGGTTGGTGTCCACGTCCAGGGTCTTAGACAATCGGTTTGGTTGTTAAATTACAGGCATTTATAGAATCTATGATTTTGCACTGCGAGTTTTTTTGCACATTAAAAATCTTTTTTGAGAAAATCGAGAACAGTTGTCATTCACTAAGGCCTTAACTATCGCCTTCTGAAATATCATATATGTAGTTTGAAAATAGAGTGTGTTATGCAACAAATTATGAGTCCGTGTTTTACATGGCAAACACGTATGTATAAATGT
Organism: Callosobruchus maculatus; assembly: GCA_951848785.1. Classification (NCBI taxonomy): domain Eukaryota; kingdom Metazoa; phylum Arthropoda; class Insecta; order Coleoptera; family Chrysomelidae; genus Callosobruchus; species Callosobruchus maculatus. Next base: position 7,773,553 of record CATOUR010000083.1, read on the forward strand.
GTATCCAGGCCCCTTAAAGACGCTAGACAACTAATGGGATGTTCCTTCTACCATCAACTAAAGAAGGCACCACTTGTGAGAGATCAGCTGCCTTTAGATATTGATAAGCTGAGGCTATTCATAGTTTCTATCGATCTATACTTAATTGTATTGACGGGTTGAGGGATTAGCAAAATAAGACGACCGTAACCTTAGCATAGATGGAGAATTCCGATAAAAAGGCAGGTTGGTGTCCACGTCCAGGGTCTTAGTCAATCGGTTTGGTTGTTAAATTACAGGCATTTATAGAATCTATGATTTTGCACATTAAAAAACTTTTTTGAGAAAATCGAAAATAGTTGTCATTCATTAAGGTCTTAGCTATCGCCTTCTGAAATATCATATATGTAGTTTGAAACTAGAGTGTGCTATGCGAGAAATTATGAGTCCGTGTTTTACATGGCAAATACGTATGTATAAATGTGTGTATCCAGGCCCCTTAAAGACGCTAGACAACTAATGGGATGTTCCTTCTACCATGAACTAAAGAAGGCACCACTTGTGAGAGATCAGCTGCCTTTAGATATTGATAAGCTGAGGCTATTCATAGTTTCTATTGATCTATAGTTAATTGTATTGACAGGTTGAGGGATTAGCAAAATAAGACGACCGTGACCTAACCATAGATAGAGAATTCCGATGAAAAGGCAGGATCGTCGAAGGTCTTCACAATCATTAGAATCTATAAATGGAGAGTACTCCAAAGCAGTGAAACTTGGACAGGGTAGATGACAAGATTAGAAGATCTACTGGAAGGAATCTCACAATATAAGTGAAACCTGAGGTCTTCTGGAGCTAAGTTGATACCAAAAAAAGTCGCTCGCAAGCATATAGTCTTTCGAATCACGTGAGATGGTAGTTTCTTGTTACTCCCTTGATAAAGTCATGAGTCGGCTGTTGAGCTGGCAGCAGGTAATATTAGGAGGAAAACAGAGGTGTAGTTTCAAACTCAAAATCTTCCCTTAAGCTAGAGAAGTTATTTTAGGACCTTTGGCCAAAGTGGGGTGGTTCTATCTTTACAATACAAGCCGGCTAAGGCTATTGTGGGCCTGCTACTTGGCTAAAACCCAACGTGTTGACGCTCTGGCGAGGAGGAGGATTCCTCGATAAACATTCTATGCCTATGGGTATCACAGGCAGGCTATACTAGGTTCAAGGGTCTTTGAAGGCTAGATTTGGGAACGAGGGTCATTCATTACAGCCTTGCTAAAAAACTTACTTATCAGATTCTCTACATGGGATGTGAACATGAAGATAAATTAGGCGCCTTGCTGGCGCAGAATAGAGAATACAAAACTATACCTTAAAGACGTTAGACAACTAATGGGATGTTCCTTCTACCATCAACTAAAGAAAGCACCATTTGTGAGAGATCAGCTGGCTTTAGATATTGATAAGCTGAAGCTATTCATAGTTTCTATTGATCTATACTTAATTGTATTGACAGGTCGAGGGATTAGCAAAACAAGACGACCGTGACCTTAGCATAGATGGAGAATTCCGATAAAAAGGCAGGTTGGTGTCCACGTCCAGGGTCTTAGACAATCGGTGCGCGCCCAAGTTCGATCTGGCGTCGCCGTTGCCGTCGCCGTCGGGGCAGGCTGACGTCGGTCGGTCGGTCGCTACGCCGTGGACGCGGAGAGCCTCCTCGGTCTCGGTATCACAGTCATCGCCGACGTTCCGCGCGCCACGTCCGTCGCCGTCGCGTCGCCGGGAGTTCACACAGCCGTCGGGACGCCACGCGTCGCGCGCTTGCATGCGTCCCTCGAACGCCGTCGCCGCCGGACAGTTGTCGTTGCCATCCCTCTGTGATATATATGCACCTTGAACCACACGTCTATGAGGTCTGGAAATACCTGCTGTTGCTGTCTTTCACCAGAGCTGGTGTCCTTTCAAAATTCAGTTTAAACTAGCAGCTGCCCAACAAAAAATAACCGGAACGTCTATAAAATTTATTTTCAACTGCCTGGGCTTTTTTATTAAGGGCCGTCGTAGTGCCGTGATTATTTATACGTTTTAGAAATCACACTAAAACTGCCGTTTTTCACGACGTTTTATATTCAATATACACCATCATCAAGTGTCCTGACATCTATAACAAGTGTCATTTTAGCGCGTATTTATTTTTATTTATTGTTCTTTATTTCAACTCTCAAACAACTATATAACACTAACATACTTAAGACGACCATATTTAATCTTTCTAGTACATTGGCTTGGCAGTTTCCATCTCAGCTATGCAATGTTTCAAAAAGGAAAGGATATCATACTAAAAACTGTGAGGGTCACTAGGTATGACGTACCTTCAAAATAGTGACGACAGTTTGTTTATGTTTTAGTGATTCGTCTAATTTTAAAAAAGATATAGACATCAGAAAATTTACAACAAATGAAAGGAGCCATGGACAATTTTTTTGTAATATATACCTACTGTTATTTGCATTTGATCTGAAACCTTTCTATTTGTCTCTATAGTCACCATTTCTGTTATTAAATTCCTTGTTGCCATCCGTCTGTGATATATAATATATTATATGCACCTTGAACCACACGTCTATGAGGTCTGGAAATACCTGTTACTGCTGCCTTCACCAGAGCTGGTGTTCTTTTAAAATTCAGTTTAAACTAGCAGTTGCCCAGCAAAAAAATAGCCGGAACGTCTATAAAAGTTATTTTCAACTGCCTGTGATTTTTTATTGAGGGCCGTTGTAGTGCCGTGATTATACGTTTTAGAAATCACACTAAAACTGCCGTTTTTCACGACATTTTACATTCAATATAAACTATCATCAAGTGTCCTACGTGTATAACAAAAGTGTCATCTTAGCGTATTTATTTTTATTTACTGTTCTTTATTTCAACTCTCAAACACTAACATACCAAAAAAGGACCAATTTTAATCTTTCTAGTACATTGGCTTGTCAGTTTCCCTCTAAGCTATGTAATGTTTCAAAAAGGAAAGGATATCATACTAAAAACTGTGAGTGTCACTAGATATAACGTACTGTCAAAATAGGACGACAGTTTATGTTTTAGTTATTCGTCTAATTTAAAAAAAGATATAGACATCAGAAAATTTACAACAAATGAAAGGAACCCTGGACAATTTTTTTTGCAATATATACCTACTGTTATTTGCATTTGATCTGAAACCTTTCTATACAAATAGAGACAATAGAGACAACTCTATAGTCACCATTTCTGTTATTAAATTCCTTGTTGCCATCCGTCTGTGATATATAATATATCATATGCTCCTTGAACCACACGTCTATGACGTCTGGAAATACCTGCTGTTGCTGCCTTCTACCAGAGCTGGTGTCCTTTAAAGTTCAATTTAAATTACCGGATCATCGCGCCTCTGTGGTCCAACAATAAATAACCGAAACGTCAGGAAAAGTTATCTTCAAGTGCATGTGATTTCTTATTGAAGGATCGTCGTAGCGCATTTTTGCATGACGCTTTGAATTAAATCTAAACTATTATCAAGTGTCTTTATACCAATAGCACATTACACAAAATAACCGCAGAAGTGACCAAAAAGTCAATTAAATTTATCTTCAAGAAGGATTGATTTTTATTGATGGGCCGTCGGAGCGGGATGAAGACACGTTTTATAAATCACATGATAACCACCGTTTTTGCATGACGTTTTGTGTTTAATCATCAAGTGTTTTGACGTCAATAACACATTACAGTCATTACACAAAAATAACCGCAGAAATTACCGAAACGTCAATAAAATTTCTCTTCAAGAACGTGTGATTTTTACTAATGTGCCGTTGTAACGTGATCAATATACGTTTCATAAATCACATGAAAAAAACCGTTTTTTCACGACGTTTTGTATTTAATCTAAACTATCATCAAGTGTCTTGACGTCTGTAATAGAAATTAGTAATTTACCACTCCATATTTAGCGTTTTATTTATTTTTATTTATTCTTTATCATTTAAACTCGCATTCTATGTACAAAGCATGCCATGACTCAAACAACTATCACTAACATACCTACAATGACCAAATTTACATTTATTAGTACATTGACTTATCAATTTTCCTCTAAGCTATTAAATGTTTCAAAAAGGAAAGGGAATTATAAGAAAAATTGTCAGGGTCTCTAGATATGATACAGAAAAGTTAGAAAATATAGCTTTAAGAAAATAACCTACAGTTTGCACAAAACCCAAAAACAGATCAATACCGACACTCAAAGTGCTCTATAGGTACGAAACTACGCGTAATGATTGTAATACATTTTTCATACTGCATTCTAGAAGATCTATTGGGACTATATTTTTTTATTGTACATAAGATTTTTAGGCACAACATCTACAAAATTGATATCAGACACAGTCTAACCCTTACCATGCCACTGCATCTGACTGCTATATGTTTTATGCATAACGCTGCTGCATTTTCCGAAAGACGTTTTCAATAACTTATTGGTAAATTATTGGATATTTAAACGAAACTGATTAATAATAGAAATTGTTGTCTAACTTTTAGTTAGTTCAGTTTTAAGCCCGTATTTACTTTTGCTTTTATGGTATTTATGCAACTGAATTATCTTAATACATAATTTGGAGACTCAACATAATAGTGAAGTGCTAGGTAAACCATTATGCTTTACTTTAGGAAAAAAATGGCGAAAAAGTCTGCTTATCCCTTAAACAACACGACTAGATAAATTATTCAACAACTAATTATTTTCCCGTTTGTATGGATAGAATGTTTGATTTACAGACTGTTAACCGAATGACCTGCGCTGAATTCAAATGAGCAAACCGTGTTTGAAGAATCAACATCACATTAGCTCGCTGTTCTTTTTTATAATAATCTATATCTAGCTGTATTTCTTAGAAATCAGAAAGCTCTGATGAAATGCAACGCAAAGGTTAATTTAATGCTTTTGTTAACATAATCGTACTTTGTATTGGAATAACCTCTGTAGCTAGTTCGTATTTCTTTAATGATTTGTCTAAACTATCTAACAATAGTGTACTGAAAAATAGAGGAATAAAATTTCGCCCCTTCAAGAAATGTCACTCCAATGGGTACAAAATAATTTTCTTGATGTTTCCTCCAAAGGAAGCACTCGAGCCAATAGTGTAATTCAATGCCGGTAGGAGTATTAGCCCTTGGGGTAGTTATTTCTGTTGGTTCACTGTTTGATATTGGGCTGCACAAAGGCCCACCTGATGAGATCCAAAAGACCAAAACAGCTCTGTCGTGGACTAGAGACATCATGCTTGATGTGACTCAGGACATGTTCCAAACAAGGATGGTGATATCCTTGAGGATTCTTTGGGTATGAATGAATGAATGAATGAAAGACGGAGAGAGGCTTTGTGGTGGCTAGAACCACCAGTGCATATGCCTACAAATGGGCCCTTTTGGACTTCTTCTTACCCTAGATTCCAAGTCCAGCCCTCATCGCAAAAATGAGGATGGCCTTGGGTCCTGCCCATCGTATATCCTCAGGTTCAAGAGCCCTTGAACTGAGTATAGTCTGCCTGTGATACACAAGGCCTTCACAGCGACATAAGATGTATGCGGTTTCTTCCTCCTCGCCACAGCGTGTACACGTCGGATCACTTGCCACCCCCATCACAAACATGTGACATTTGAGGGTGTTATGGCCTCATAGCAGATCGACAAGTAACCTTAGTCGGCTTCTGTCCAGTAAGAAACAGAACCGCCCCACCTTGTTCAGCGGTCTTAAAAGTTCTCTAGTTCATAAGATGCTGATTTTGCAACCATACCTCTGTTTTCCTTCTAAAGGTTCCTACTGCCAGCCCCAAATCTGGCTCAGGACCCAGGAAATTATTTCTCGACCCACGCCTTGCTAGCGCGTCCACCATTTCATTGCTACCAACTCCAGTATGACTCGGCACCCACATAAGTGACACCTGGTGTCTTGCCGAATTGTCATCCAAGACCTTTCTACATTACAGAACGAGCCTTGGTGTGAACCTACAAGCACTTAATGCTTTGGGTATAGTGAAAATCATTTTTTTCACGTAAAAGTATTGATTTGAGGGTTTCCTAATGCCAGGAGTGACATCAGAAACGTAAAATAAAAATGAGAACATGCACAGGCATCATAGTAGGCCTTTACGGAAACAGTGATCTTGATACGGATAGTTCAGTTATACGTCAAACAGCTGTCAAGTGGAATTTGTGATTCCATGGATTTAACGGACATCAAATAACGAAAAAGTTGGTTTAAGAATAAAATACAGATGGTTAAGGAAAACAGCTACTGATCTGAATCATCCGATTGTAATCACTTACTGTACAAGAGTGAACTGACCCTATTTCTGACTGATCCCAGATCACTTTCTGAACGTCAGAATCAGTGATTCAAGTGATCGGGTTAACCCGACCATGGTTTCCGTAAAGGCCTAATATGTCCATAGTTCCATAGTTTCTGATCATATTTAGATATGGGGGAAAGATATTGAAGCCCAACGCTCTTATCTTGTTTCTGAAATCCGCGATATTTTTTTGAGGTTAGTGAAACACGAATTACTTGGAAAACATGGGGAAATACCATGTTGTACCTGCTTTTTGTCCAAATGGGTAGATAAATAAATGTAACAAGGAGAATAACAAATACAGTTTTAGAGGTTATTCCGCCCATTAAAAACTCCGATTGACCGAAATTTCCAGACCTCCTACTTGCCCTCTCCAGAAAGCGCGTAACCATGATGCTCGTACTGCTCGCGTGTTGGATACCAGCGTGTTGGGGCTACTCCTGGCCCAGCGATGAGACCACTACTCGTCCCCCATACAAGGACTTCCACAGCGACCCGCTGGTCGTGGAGACCACCAGTGGCTTAGTTCGCGGGTTCTCCAAGACGGTTCTCGGCCGGGAAGTGCACGTCTTCACCGGAATACCATTCGCCAAACCTCCACTACGCCAACTACGATTCAAACGACCGGTGCCCATCGATCCATGGCACGGCATCCTGGATGCCACCAAGATGCCCAACTCCTGCTACCAAGAGCGCTACGAGTACTTCCCCGGGTTCGAAGGAGAAGAGATGTGGAATCCCAATACCAACATCTCGGAGGATTGCTTGTACCTCAACATCTGGGTTCCACAAAGGCTGCGCATAAGACATCATGCAGATAAGCCTCCGATGGAGCGCCCAAAGGTACCGGTGCTCATCTGGATCTACGGGGGTGGGTACATGAGCGGTACTGCTACCCTGGATATTTACAACTCAGATATCATCGCTGCCACTAGTGACGTCATAGTTGCTTCTATGCAGTACCGCGTGGGGTCCTTTGGGTTCCTGTACCTCAACAAGTACTTCCCACGTGGAAGTGAAGAAGCACCAGGAAACATGGGCATGTGGGATCAGATCCTGGCCATCAAGTGGATCAAAGAGAACGCAGCAGCCTTTGGAGGTGATCCAGAACTGATAACTCTGTTTGGTGAATCTGCTGGGGGAGGTTCAGTGAGCATTCATCTGATCAGCCCTGTGACCAAAGGATTGGCGCGAAGAGGCATCTTGCAGTCTGGAACGATGAATGCGCCTTGGAGTTACATGACTGGAGAAAGGGCGGAACAGATTGGGAGGATCTTGGTCCAGGACTGCGGATGCAATGTTTCGGAGCTGGAGACTACTCCTCAGCGCGTCATGGATTGCATGAGAGGAGTTGATGCGAAGACAATCTCGTTGCAGCAGTGGAACTCGTATTCTGGAATTCTGGGGTTTCCGTCTACACCCACGATAGATGGTATTCTTCTAACCAAGCACCCGATGGATATGTTGGCTGAAGGGGATTATGAGGACATGGAGATTTTGTTGGGGAGCAACCAGGATGAAGGTGAGTGCTAGATTTTTAGATTTTCTTATTCCAGTGGCTGCGAACAACAAATACAGAAAATTGTGTAATTAATTCCTTGTTAAAAATAGAGAGCACAATAAAATTACCTGGAAGAAGGCCTTTTTCATAAATGGCTTGGGGGCTTCTTCGTGAGGGATTGAAGACGCTAATAAAATATTTGATTGATTTTTTTCGATACAATGAGTTCTATTTGAAGCTATGGAAATAAAGAACATGGGCACTATTTCCCACAACTGCTCCCACGATGTTGATGTTATAGGGCACAAAATGGATAAATGGTGAAGCACTCAAAAAAGAGCTTTTCATCATGAAACATTATTTCACGAAAAAAAAAAAAGAAAAATGTTAGCCAAATCTGTCGGAAGAAAGGTCTTCTGACGAAACAACGCTCGCATCCATATTTTGCATCAATGATTCTAAGGACGCGAGAAAAACTTCTTCTTGCTTCTTGCAATGCATGCCTTCCGAAGATTTTGAAAAACCAAAACAATTTTGAATCCGATTTTTTCAGAAAGGGTGAGTTTCGTTAAAAAATAAGAACGAAAGAGCATGTACGTCACGTGGTACCACAGTTATAATAATAGGGTTGAAATATTGAACTGAAAAGTTAGCGAAAATTTTTTCCCCTGTGGATTGGCATCGTACTAGTTAGCGAAAATTGGTTCACGTGATTGTTGTAGCATATTTCCTGCTGAACAGCTTATGCTGTCAATGTGGTAGGCGGTTTTTTGATGCGGACAAGGAACGAAAAATGTTCTTTTCGTCTTTTCGTTTCGTAGGTAAGTACCTACGTTACCTAGTTATTGCATTTTTTAAATACAATATGAAACCAAAAAAGAAATTGCTAGGTACTGTATCTGTTGCGCACCACTAGCCTATAATTAAAAACACATGTGTTTGAATTTAACCACTTTACCAACGTTTTGGCCACCTCAGGTTTCATGGAAGTACTAAACGTGGGGCAAAAGTATATTTTTGAATATGTGATAAGTTGCGGAAGCTAAATTATCTTTTTTCCAAACAATTTGATCAAAAAACTAATTGTTTTCGAGAAAAATATTTTTTTATGGGTCGAGACCTGGTGAGCGGTGGAATTTGGTTCACGTGATTGTTGTAGCATATTTCCTACTGAACAGCTTATGCTGTCAATGTGGTAGGTGGTTTTTTGATGCGGACTTGGGTACTTTACCCAAGAACATTTTTCGTTTCGTAGGTAAGTACCTACATTACCTAGTTATTGCATTTTTTAAATACAATATGAATCCAAAAAAGAAATTGCTAGATACTGTATCTGTCGCACTTCACTAGCCTATAATTAAAAACACATGTGTTGAAATTTAAACACTTTATCAAGGTTTTGGTCACCTCAGGTTTCATGAAAGTACTAAATGTGTGGCCAAAATGTGTTTTTGAATATGTGACAAGTTCCGGAAGCTATGTTAATGCATTTTTCAAAAAAAATTAATCCAGAAACTCATTGTTTTCGAGAAACATATTTTTTGTGGGTCGAGGTCTGGTGAGCGGTGGAATTATGGTGGATAACTGAGATGAGCAAACTCCGTTTTAATACCGGTAGAAAAGTGTGAGGACACCAACCACACGCTGATGAGAAAGCGGCTAGAAATGGTGCGTTAAGGCCGAGTCACCGTTTAGTTGATTAAAGCTCTTTTCCAACAGCTGTTGCAATTGACGATTTTGTTTTCTGTGATGTTTATTAGAAAAATCTTGAACGTGACTTTTCTTGACAGACTCTGATTGTTCATTAGATTCGGGTGTTTTCTTGGATACTTCTTGTAGTGTTCAGTACTAGGTCTTGGAAGCATTTAATTTTGTGATAAGAGGTAATAGACTCCAGATCCTTTGACAGCGAAGCAGCTGCTGTCAGCCTTCTGCGTTTCAGCTCGACCATAGAGATCAGTCTACTGCTCATAATATGCCTGCGTGCAAAGCACTTTAAATTAAAATTTTTAAAAATCCTTCAAAAAATAATGCTACATATTACAATTTTTATCTCTTCCTCCGTTATTTATTTCATCATCATAGTCACAATGCCTTAACAGACGCGTTGTGAACTCGTAAAGTGCATTTACTCATTTTACGAGTTTCTCTTAGGATATCTTTAAGATCTTTAATGCAGTAGTTTCCCATTTGCTTTCTGCATCCCTATGCCGTTGACCAGATGGTATCTACTGATTCATCCTCCTTTAGGCCCAATTTCTCACCCCAAGGACAAGAAGGTGTCCTGACTCTTGTCAACCCGTCCACCCAAAGCTGTTGGTTGAGTAGAGGTTACTGCTATACCGACAGTAGTTCGGTTCCTTTTAGTCGCCTTTTACGACACGCAGTATATACGATGGGAGATATTCTAACCCGCCCCCACACGGGAAGTTATTTATTTAGGCGTGGTATAAAACTATTTTCCAGCAAATTTCCCAAATATGGAAGGATATAGAGGATAAGCTGCAAGAAGCACTTTCTTTGAGTAAAGTGAGAAGTACAATCTTCTATCAACCGGTCTATATACTGACATTGAGTTCCAAGGTGACTTTCCTCAAGTGCATATACTTTACTTGCTATTGTTTTCGTGAATAGTATTATGATTAAGTTTAAGACCTTCAAAGTTACAGAACAAACTTTAGCGTACTATACGCTACTCGAATGCGTTCCTTTTAACTACGTAAGCTCTTTAATGTTTCACCACAAAAAAGGTTTATGGTAGGTTATGTGTAAAGTTGGGAAAAGTTTGATAATAAACCACACCGCTTGTTATGTATGATTTAATCTGTTGAGTTATTATTGGTACGGAATACAGCATTTCCGGGAAAAACGTTCTTAAGGAAAATCTTGGGGTGCTTTCTTATATACAGGGTGTCCCATGATGATTAAGACAAGCAATATATCGGAACTGGGCAGTAGTAGCGAATTGTATTTTTGGGCGTTTAAATTAGAGCAAATATAGTATCTTTTCTTATTATTGTGTCGCCCAATGAGGTATTTGTTTTTGGTCACGTGACGTCCGATTCAAAATTTTTAATGGGACACCCTGTATATTTGTGACTTTTTGTGTTCCTCTCGATAAACTAGCACACTTGTGGTATAAAGTGATTAGTTCAAGAGCTACAGGTACTTAAAGGATTGTACCACTACCATTGATTATAACATGTACCCCTACAGTTAAATTACTTTGGCAATGTTTCATAATGGAAATGGTACAGTCCTTTAAGTACCTGTAGCTCTTGAACTGATCACTTTAGATCCCAAGTATGCTAGTTTGTTGGAATAGCCTTATCGAGAGGAACAAAAAAAGTCACAAATATACAGGGTATCCCATTAATAATTTTGAATCGGACGTCACGTGACCAAAAACAAATACCTCATTGAGCGACACAATAATAAAAAAAGATACTATATTTGCTCTAATGTACACCCCCAAAATTACAATTCGCTACTACTGCCCAGTTCCGATATATTGCTTTATCTTAATCGTCGTGGGACACCCTATGTTTTTATACCAGCTCTACCTTCCGAACTAACTAGTAATAAAATACTTGTATTTTTCTATCCATGTTTTGAGCTATTCAGAAACTGTTTCAGTTCCTTGTTGAATTTGTATGGGTATTGGGTATAATATATAAAATATTTGAAACATTTTTTTACGTTTTAGTTCTATCTAGTTTAAATATGGCATTTTTTGGTTTGTTATAACAGAGAATCTATTACTTCGTTGAACAGTTATTCATTTTTGCTTGTTTAGCCCTGAAATGTTTAATTTTGAGATAAATCTGTCTCTCTGTCTGCCTAATGGCGTAATCTCAGTAACCTTTCTACCGAATTCGATAACGTTTGGGGTGTGATATGCCGATTGTCGTGTTGTTTTTGAAATTTGGTTCTTTGGCGGTGGAGTAATAAGCAAAAAATGAATCTCGAAATCGCTCCAAAATTATTTTGAAGGCTTCTGGAGCTTCTGACCATTATTGACATTTCCTTGTAGACCGACCAAGACAAAAAAAATTTAAGTAACTGGTAATTGAAGGATCAACTTTCGCATATGAACGGTTCGTTCTTGGGCTGTTCGGTCGGTGGTGACACGCTTCGCTGCCTTCAAGACGATTAGGTATGCAAAGCAGTAAAAAGAAGCTACACACAGCGACTCACTATTTTGAGTAACTGAGATTTCGTAGATCTAGGATAGCCTTAACAGTTATATCAGATGGTATTGATCCAGTTAAATATTGAATCACTTTAAATTGGAGACCTGTGTAGCTGTCGTATTGCTGCCAGATAATGTTCAGTAGCGGATGCGTTTCACAAAACTAGACCTTAACCATTCGGTGCTACGGGAGGGGTGAAATGCTATTTTGAAATATAATGGGCTAGAGTTGATTGAACTCATAATTACGGACATTTGCTTTGAAGACCTTTCAAATTTTAGAGTTTTGAATTTATTTTTAGCTGTATTCTATGATTGTAGGGCCTAATGAAAGGGTAGACTACTATTTAACAATAATCAATTATTGTTCATCGTAGGGATGAAACATCGAAAGAAAACATCGATGTTGGACATCGATATCAACATCGACGGTCAGCCATCGATAACTGCGATATATCGTATACAAAACATCAATGTTTGAACATCGGAAAAACATCGATATGTTCGGGTATTGGTGTTCTTCAATTTAAATGTTATAAATAAATAGTGATATGTATTTTACTATTAAGTATTTCAAATTTCGCAGCATAGTAAACAGGAAATAATAAAGACCAGAAACTAGCAAAACTAACAAATTTTATTAAATTTTAATAAAAAAATAAAAATAAGTTTTGGTTGTCTATTTCCTTTTTCAAATTGCTTTGCAACTTTAGCGAATTTGAGAAGATGAAATCAAACAATGTCAAACGTCATCTCAACTCAATTTGAAATAGGACAAACAAAAAACAATTCACATAGAAAACTCCATTGTGAGGATGCGAGCAGAGGTTTTTATCAACTAGTAGCTTGTGATTATACCCCCCTCCCATAAATTCGTAATAAGGTCAATCAGTCACCATCGTGTCGGTGTTGTTTTGGTACAGAATAGTAGTAACTAGTTCACTGAAAGGAAGTAGAATGCACACCTCTAGAAAGGATTAACCCAAAGCGCCTTCAATTGGTATTTTAAATCATGGGGCAAAACCGAAGATCAGAAAACTGCAGACTCGATAAGTTAACTTTTTTGTATATTTTCAATTTGTAATTGAAACTTTTAAGAAAACATCGATGCAAATTTTTAAAAACGTCGATGTTTTCATCGATGGTTCAAGTTAACAACATCGATGGTAAAAACATCGATCATCGGACGTGAAACATCGATGTTTTCCAAACATCGATAATTATCGCCCACCCCTAGTTCATCGTTACTAATTTGTTTTCTGAAACAAAAACAACTGTATTATGGAAAAAAATGTCACCCCCATATTGCATTTTACCAGAAAATAACTTTCAATATGCTGTTTCATATTTGTAAAGCATTTCCTATACTTATATTCATCAGTTTCAGAGATATACCTCAAGTCTGTCTGCTGAAATTTACTTGTTTTGAAAAGTACTATAGAATTTTACTTTTATTTAACGAACAACAGAATAGTATGCCAAGGAAACAATTTCATAGACGTAATGCATAATTATCAAGCGGATTTATCAGGTAGGCTTTGAATATTGAGTTTTCACAACCTTCTCAACAATTTCGTAGTGTGTGAAAGCCCAGCTTTAAAAATTAATTTTTCTATGGAAATAAATAGATATGATTCAGGTATTTGGGAGAATCTTTGAGAAATTGCCTATTTGCCTCTTGAATTAGATCAACAGCGATTTCCAGAATGGAGGCACCCTAAAGCTGGTGCGTTTGAAAGATTGAAGAATCGTTTTATTCGTACTGGGTCAGTTAGTATTTCAAAGCCTACCTGATTAATCTGCTTGATAATAATGCATCACGACCATATAATTCATTCCTGAGCATACTTGACTAATACTATCTCGATAATTCGTAGTTTTGGCTTCATTAAATACCATTATGACCGTATATTTAATTGTTTGCTCAGTAAAAATAAGATGCCCCAGCACTTTCTCAAAGTACATAAATTTCAGTGTGCAAATAGTAGGTATTCTTAAAATTTGTAGAAAAATTAAAACATCTCTGGAAATGATGAATGTAGGTCTAAGAAGGGCTATACAAAAATGAAATACCATAATGAAGGCAATTTTTTGGTAAAGTGAAATATGGGGGTTTTAAATAAAAGAGAAAATCTAGATTTTGCATTCTAGCTCACCCCGTATATGAATATGCGTCGTCAACTTTATTTACAGCCGACATTAAACCTAGAGGATATTTTCCATCTCACCATGTAAAAAATTTTTTTGATTACTTTCTGATATACAGTACGTTAATTTGCCAGTGAATGGTCATACCTTTTTAAAATATTCTGTATAATATCACAATACTTCATATTGTTAGAAAAAAGATCAGTAGTGGAAACTGGAATCTAAATGTAGGATCATACATTGGGTATCTAATTTAAAAAAATGTATGCTTGCATCACCACGTAGTTATGAAACACTCTGAGAAATAAAAATATTTTATGAGCAAGGAGCATTCACTTGCCTACAATTTTTGTAGACAACTTTTTTCGCTATCTTTCACAGTAGTAAAGTAGAGGAGTATACTCTGTTACCTGAAACTTTAAACTGGCTTAACGTCTATTTGATAGGTATCAGTTAGCAAAGAAGTGCATGTCAGATTTAATTTTTTAGTAGTGGTCTGAACTGGCAATCCTGCAAGTCAGGAGTGTCTTAGCAGTTTTTCTAATGAATACCTCATTGCCAAAAAATAATGCGTATTTTTGTGGACAAGAAATTGATTCACTATCTAAAAATTCACAGCAAAAATGCTTGACCGAAACAAATACACTTTTCCGTTTATACAGGGTTACTGGTAACTCGACCACTTTCCTGCAGGAAGTGATAGAGGGACTCAAATGCAATAGATTTAACCCCCATATGTAATTCCGAAAACCGATAGTTTTCGAGATAACTAACATTTAATGTTTTTCAACGATATGTCCAAATTTCCACACTACATCCCAAATTTAGAAAAAACCCTGCTGTCGATTTTAGTAATTTTCAATTTAGTTTTTTACTGACAAATACGCAAATCTAATTTAGTATTTAAATGTGTAAAAATACTAAACAGTTTCAAACTACATACAATTATTTAAAAAATAAAGAACAAAATTTTTACATTCACCGTGAAAGAAAATTGTCTAGCTCAAAAAAAGATACACAGGTAGCAAGTAGCAAGATCTCTAGAAACTTTGAGTGCATTTAATTTGTTTTACTTGGATGACATCATCGACCGCATTTGCAAACATTCGAGTATGTAACTGAGTTATCAATAATGATTGTACTGTCATTCGTTTTTTCTAAATAGGTGATTTTTATTCAATGCTGTTTGTAATCTTTCTGAAAGGGTTATTAGGTAGGAAAGTTTTTTATTTGTTCAACCGTTTGTATAATTCTTTTGAGCTAGATAATTTTGTTTCACGGTGAATGTAAAAATTTTGTTGATTATTTTCTAAATATTTGTATTTAGTTTGTAACTGTTTAGTATTTTTAAGCATTTTAATACTTAGTTGGCTTTGTGTATGTGTTAGTTAAATACTAGAATAAAAATTATCAGAATCAACAACAGGTTTTTTTGTTAGTTTAGGATCTAGTGTGGAAATTTGGAAATTTGGTTGAAAAACATTAAATGTTAATTATCTCGAAAACTATTGGTTTTCGGAATTACATATGGGGGGTTAAATCGATTACATTTGAGTCCCTCTATCACCTCTTGCAGGAAAGTGGTCGAGTTACCAGTAACCCTGTATATTGTTAAGCGTCAATTACTCGTCAGTAGCGGTACGAGCACCGAGTGCAGCCCTGTACGTAGGTATTTCGTCAAAGCATGTGTCAAAATTTATTCTGGGGAATTTTTACTTATCACTAACCGAACATCTGTTCGCTGTTGACACGGATGACAGTCTAAAGTATCTTGCAACAGGGTATAGTTATGGCACGGCTCAACAAACAATCAGCTGTCTTACTCACGGTGGGTTCCTTTGTTTTCAGTTTCATTCGCTCTGACAGGGGCGAACTAGAAAAAAGTGTACAACGGGGCAGAATTAAGAAATAATACTCAACCTATGCGGTGTAAAAGGAAGGTAAACATTAAAGATAACATAAAGTTTATGTTGTCCCATAAAGTACTAAATTTGCGCTGTGATCTATATTATTTATCTCTATACTCATATTCTATGTAGATAGCCATCACCCTGCCGTACCGCCGCTGTTGAAATCTATCTCTCTGTAACCCAAAATATCCACAATATCCGCAAAGAGATCGGCGCAAAGCATCCCCAGACCTTGAGTAAGACAGCTGATTGTTTGTTGAGCCGTGGACTGATCTGGTATCAAAACTCACCCTGTATATTATTGCCTACACCTAAACCACAGCATAGTAAACAACCAGCACAATAACTCAGGTTGGCGGAATTACACCCGCATCCCCCCTTTTGGATGATTTTTTGTAGGGCTGCTAACGATACTTCCATACTTCTGCACTAATATCGAGTATATTTGTATCGGTATCGAAAATAATTATATAATTATTGAGGGGTGCAATCAGTTGCACAAAATGCTCTGTACGAACCAAACGCGCCTAATTGGCCAAAAAATATCGAGTTGGTACCGGTATCGATATTTTCGTTTTCGCATCTCTACCACAGTATATCCAATTATACAGTAGCGCAACTCTCCAGAATTTTGGTGGTT
The DNA here is from genome assembly GCA_951848785.1 of Callosobruchus maculatus. Classification (NCBI taxonomy): domain Eukaryota; kingdom Metazoa; phylum Arthropoda; class Insecta; order Coleoptera; family Chrysomelidae; genus Callosobruchus; species Callosobruchus maculatus. Next base: position 7,790,303 of record CATOUR010000083.1, read on the forward strand.
CGCGCATAGCATCCCGCGCATCGTTCGCAGGATGTTTAGCACGGCGATCGCCTGAGTCGTGTTCAGTCTATGAGAGTGAAGGTAGTGTCGTCTTTGACAGAACCGGATTAAGGAATTTGGTGATACGCTGATATGGATATCGGGACGCGTGAAGTCAAATGTTGCGCCGCTGTAGGCTGTATTAACAATTCCAAAAACTGTGACTATAGTTTTTTAAGCTTCCTCAAGATGCTGCCAGGTATGCGATTCCTCCAATGTTTGATATGCTCCTGTATTACCTAATAATATTAAAGTGTGCTAGCATATCTCCATTTGTCTCTAACAAAGTCTGTCGGGTATTAGGGTAGCTGTGTGTTTTTTTCAGTTTTTAGAAGAGTTAGACGTTACGGAAAGTCGTTCTTTAATTATGAGCCTAAAGTCAGAATAATAAGTTCTCACTGTTTCTTCACAGCACCACAACGTTCAAAAGATTTTTCACGACATATTTATAACAAAATGAATGTGATTATGCACTCCAACATTATGAAATTTTAAGCAGGAAGTGAAGTCCATTTTAATGGATGCTCAAATAGAAAATTCACAATAAAAAGAATCAACATGATAGGTTCAAAAGTATATCATTTTCCTCTACAAACTTGAATTCTTTTGTTCAATATGCCTATTCATATGTAATATACAAATACGGAAGGAAAGGTAGTCTTGAAAAACAAGACAAAAGACAGTTTTGCAATTTTTTAAGAATAACGACCAGTTTAGTATATTTTATCGTTGTTATAAACATATTGATCATTATTTTTTATGTACACCTAACAAGTTTTCATCAGTTTTGATGTTCACCACGTTTTCGTACCTTAAACGTTTTTCTATGGCGATTGATGAAGATAAATTTAAAGGTTGTGGGATAACTAGACATAAATATTATTTTGAACGCTACGTCGTTACATATACCCATATTTGAATCATATAAGATATTATAAAGTTTTTATACTTATTTAAATGTTTAAGGTTAAGTAAGATAAGATAAAATCAAGTTGAATAAATCTCGCATTTTTGTAATTTACTTACAAACGATAAAGCCACCTATTTTCTCGGAGTTAACAATTTTCTTTCATACACCGACTATTTCTTATTTTGCTTCTAAAGAAAGGTGTTTACACCCCATTTTTATCCAAGGAATCCATGGTGAATTAGAACAATCAGTACAAAACATTTTCACGTACAATAAATGCGAATTCATGGATATTCAGAATTCCAAAGATTCCTAACCTCGATGAAGAATATCACATTACCACACTGCTCTCAAAATTTACTCTATTTACAAGACATATCGCGTCCACTAAACTTATTGCAACACAATAATTACGCTGCTTCTAAGCCGACCCTGCGTACAAAACGTAAACGGCAATACTCGCGGCTCGTGCTGAGGAGCCGTCGGGGAGTTATGAGAGGCCAGTTTTTTGGAGACAAATTTTCTGCATGATTTTTAGGGAGTTGCGCTACTGTATAATTGGATATACTGTGTCTCTACCCAAACTTCACACCCGTGAAATCATCCCAAGGTCAAATTTTGCGGGAAATATTTTTATATGGGAAATCCTCAGAGATATTATGCTGGTTGTTTACTATGCTGTGCCTAAACCATCTCGAATTCTCGAATCAGAAAACATTTGCGATCCAAATACAACTGTGTCTGTGAGCGTGGCTGGTGAAACTGATACCATATATTTACACCCACATACATACCATAAAGTACAGAGTTGTTGTATGATTAGTATCGCATTTCTATGGCTTGCATTATGTAGATTGACCCCCAGTATACTCGATAATTAGTAGATGTCATGGTACCAGAAGATTACAGAGTTGTCTGTGATCTATTATAGAAATCTGCATACCGCGTACCGGATTTACATGGAATTTGCTAGCCTTTTAACTGTTTGCCGCAACATGAATGAGTTGTATTTTGGTTCATAGCTCAACTATAGGGTGGGTCAGAAGTTATCTAATTTTAGACTGAGTCAATGCTTTTAAGAAGATGCATGTGGAAAAAAATGGAGTCAAGTTGATTGACTCAATACTTCCCACACATTACAGTGGTGCCATCTTATTATTTCCCGATAGCACGAAGCTATAGCCTGAGATCCCCTTGCAGTCGAAAAAAAAACGTCCAGCACAAAAATTTTAGCATATATGTTTTTCTCGTCTCCCTCCGTAAGAACCAGGACGACACAGTTTTTATTTTGCAATCTTCAACTGATGTCCTAATGACATGGCAAGGCGATTTTCTGATATTTGAAAACAAAACTATACAGGGTGTCCGGTTAGTGTGTAATTCTTTGATATCTAGCAAGGTATAACTGATAGAAGAAAATGTCAATTACAAAAGTTATTTGGTTACTTAAAGCGCATATTCTAAAAATATGTTGAAATATCCATGGTGTTGCGGGAAAGTATGATAGTGATCAACTTGTTTTTTTTTATATGGAACTATAACTTTTTCTTGAATTCTTATAGTTCCCATTATTGATCTCTATTCAATCCTGAAATATTTCTGGGATCTGTTGCGACGTTGCCAAGTTATAATTTATTTTCTATTAATTTTCGGATTTGCAAGGTCGCAAATAATACGTACAAATTGATATATTCCTTTAACTTTTTTCAACATTATTATACAGCAAGTTACTTGAATATTAAGTGGATATTATTTATAATGTTACCAGCAATTTGTATCTACAGGGTGTTTTTGGCAGAATTTTTAATTACGGCAATTTGAAGGTCATTTTACTTTGGTTTTTCAAATGTGACACTCTGTATGTTTTATTTTAAACCAAAATATCTACTAATACCCTATCTCGCCTTGTAATATTTTTTTTCGCATTTGCGGCGTTGCCAAGTTATAAATTATTTTTCCAAATTTTTAAACAAATATCCCCGATTTTAATTTAATTTAAATAGAATCCTCTACTTATTTTTATTGGAATGAATTGCACATGTCGAACTCAATAAGACCTCATAATTTCAAAATTTTGTTTCTGTTAGTTATTGAGATACGGCAACACCGCTTTTTCAGTAAACAGTACCGGAACGCTTAAATACTTCCAAAACTGCCACAGCGGAACGGTGAAATTCAATACTTGGGGTTCTTTGAACATACAGAATTCAAAAACGCCAACATCAGTGTTGTCAGATTTACCACTTTTAGGTTAGACTTCATAAATAGGGCATTCCATTCAAAATTATGAGGTAAAAAATCTGACAACACTGATGTTAGCGTTTTTGGATTCTGTATGTTTAAAAACCCCCAAGTATTGAATTTCACCTCTCCAGCTGTGACCGCATTTGAGCGTTTCGGTACCGTTTACTGAAAAAGCGGTGTTGCCGTATCTCAGTAATTAATAGAAACAAAATTTTGAAATTGTGAGATCTTACATGTTCGACATGTGCAATTCATTGCAAAAAAATAAGTAGATGATTTTGTTTAAAATAAATTGAAATCGGGGATATTTGATTAAAAATTTGGAAAAATAATTTATAACTTGGCAACGCCGTAAACGCGAAAAAAAATATCACAGTGCGAGATAGGGTATTAATAGATATTTCGATTTAAAATAAAACAAACAGGGTGTTACATTTAAAAAAACAAAGTAAACGACCTTCAAGTTGCCGTAATTTAAAAAAAAAAATCTGCCAAAAACACCCTGTAGATACAAATTGCTGGTTACATGCAAAATAATATCCAATTAACATTCCAGTAACTCGCTGTATAATATTATTGAGAAAAGTTAAAGGAATATATCAATTTGGACGTATTACTTGCGACCTTGTAAATCCGGAAATTAATAGAAAATAAATTATAACTTGGCAAAGTCGCAACCGATCCCAAAAATATTTTAGGGTTGAATAGAGATCAATGATGGAAACTAGAAGAATTTAAGAAAAAGTTATAGTTCCGTATAGAAAAATCAAGTTGATCACTATCCTACTTTCCCTCAACACCCTATATATTTTAAAATATTTTTAGAATATGCGTCTTATGTAACTAAATAACTTTTCTATTTGACATTTTCTTCTGTTACGTATATCTTGCGAGATATCGAAGAATTACACACTAACTGGACATCCTATATTTCCAGTACCAGTCGTTATCTCAACCGTGACCTCATCCTAGCTCGGTTCATTTTAATCGCTCAAAAAAAGTATAATTTAGTCAGAAATTCCTAGAGTAGGTACCCAAAAAAACAGAGTTTGAACGACTTTTATATTGTACTGTTTCTTTTTCAATTTAGTTTCGCCGAAAATGACACAATTTCCAAAAATCATAGATTGGTATGGTTTAGAACTTTCATTGGTATCACTATAGGCATGACTACATATATTACAGAACTATCTACAACAATATAATTGCGAAAATTATTTTTTGTGTAAGGTGAAGAGTATGTGCGGTTCCTTAAGAGGGCAATGAAGGGTCCACTACGAATGAAACATATTTTTCAGTTTCTCAACCTCCCACTCCAAAACTATCCCCTAAAAGAATGTGGAAAATGGCTAGGAACCCCCAAATTACCTAAAAAATGAAGTTTGTGCTGTTTTTATGTATTTAGTTTTTTGAATATTGCTGCGCCGCCACTAGCATGATTTCTAAAAGATCATACGCATTTTCCATCCTCACCGCATGATCAATACTGTGTCAAAATGTCTTCAAGATAAATTCAATAATTTCCTGGTTCCACAATACAGGACGATCAGAAGCAGTACTCGTATGTATACATCAGGAAACTCTAAGTTCCAGGGTTTCTGTAATATGCAAAGCAATATTCGAATGGTCATGAAACAGTGTATTATGCCGGTAGGTTTTTCTGTCACAGGTAAATGGAAAGAAAAGAAAACACATATTTCAATTTTAGAACTTCCCACCCCCAAACCACCCCAATTCCACCCCCAGCTAAAAAAGTAAAATATGATCAGGAACCCCTAAAACGCCTAAAAACTATGAGTGTATTTGACATTTTTTGGCATCTGTCTACCCAATTTGATCACAATCGTTGCAGCGGTTACTGGTATTACGAGGCTAGAAGAACGCCATCAGAGAGCCAAACCGACAGATAAACAGACCTACGGCACGACATAAATGAGTGACGTGGATTTTTGTTTTGTAGACGTTATGGATCAAGTGAAAAAGGGCATTATGGAAAATGACCAATTCGACAGGGCGTTTTATAATAACAGTCCAAATAATTAAACTGACCATAACATCCATCACCTGCGGGACAAAGTAATGGTAAACATGTATCATTGCGATTATTTTCACTTATGACATTAAACCTAAACTGAAAACGCATCATGAACCTAATAAAACTCTTATTGAAAATATACGTAATACAAAAACAAAATAATTCTCAAACATTCGGTTCACAGAAAAATCGGAAATATAAAGGGTACCGGCTGGATTCGAACCAGCGCCAGCGTCTCCGGCATTCTATGTCGACGCGTTACCAACTACAGTACGGTCGCCCGTACTGCAGCCGATATACCGCGTCGACGACTTGATAGAGAGCTGTCGTGCAAAATAGCGGTGAGAGATTCACACTCACCCAACAACCGACTAGACCTCTCTGGATGACTGAAATGCATGGTTCGCGGAGAAATACGGGGAGTGGTGGGGGCCGATGGATTCGATATCAAGTCGTCAACGCGGTATATCGGCTGCAGTACGGGCGACCGTAGTGTAGTTGGTAACGCGTCGGCCTAGAATGCCGGAGACGCTTGTTCGAATCCAACCGGTACCCTTCATTTTTCCGATCTTACTGTGAACCAAATGTTTGAATTTATCTCCCTCTTGCGGAGTAAACATGTACCTTCAATCCACGAAATCCTGGCCGACTGAGTAGTCGTTGTTCAGTAACAAAGAGAGCTGTCGTGCAAAATAGCGGTGAGAGATTCACACTCACCCAACAGCCGACTAGACCTCTCTGGATGACTGAAATGCATGGTTCGCAGAGAAATACGGGGGAGTGGTGGGGGTCGATGCATTCTATATCAAGTCGTCGACGCGGTATATCGGCTGCAGTACGGACGACCGTAGTGTAGTTGGTAACGCGTTGGCTCAAAATGCCAGAGACGCTGGTTCGAATCCAGCCGGTACCCTTCATTTTTCCGATTTTTCTGTGAACCAAATATTTGAATTTATCTCCCTCTTGCGGAGTAAGCAAGTACCTTCATTCCAAAATAATTTTTTTTCTGTGTTTTCTAGGATCTGGTGTATGATAATAGAATTTTAAGTAAACAATAAATTTAAACAATTTAAATAATCAGAGTCATTATTTGGCTTCTGAAAAATCTACTCGAATTCGTTGCTCCCCACATCTCGACCAATGTTTTATCTCTAATTAATCTCTAATTTTATAACAAAATTTGAAAAAAACAGGTGAGTGCAGCTAGTTTACATTAGTGTACCTCTCCATACCTCGTAACCCTAACGCTGAGGCGGACTGAGAGCTGGCAACCATTTTTTTTCAATTATTGGCATAATTTTCTTCCAAATTTTTCTTTTTTCTTTCATATAGTTGCTAATGTACTGTGTAGAGCTTTCTCGTCCAAGAACCACAAATTCATATAGTTGCAAGCTATATTAGCGAATTAATTACAATAAAACTAATTACAGGTAATAGGGTACTTGTAGAGATCGTGAAATTGTCTCGGCGGTATACATAGTGTAAAGAAAACCATATCAAGAAGCAGTAGGAAACAAAAAACATGATTTTACTGACGGCCAGAAAAAGATATTTGCAAAATAAAATGAGGATATATTCAAATTTTTCCACGTGACTTAAAACAAGGGCTGACGTCACAGGTATCTTATCGATATCGGCCATCGATACTGCTACAGCGCAGATCAGTGAGATTCAACTGCAAACTAAAGATGATCTGAATTCTTTAACAATGCAACTCAATGTATTGATACTTAAACATATTTGAAACAGGCAATTAACCCACTAGCATTTTCGTTGCAACACATTTTTATATCTGATAGGTATCACAGTTCATCCTGTTTGTGATCGAGATTCGCCACTAATCGAAGCCATCATTTTATTTCGGCGCATCTCATTATGAATGCATCCAAAGATAGAATCTAATTCAAGCCAATCCCTACAAAGTGAATTAGTAATTTAGCCTAACTTTTATTCTTTTGACTTTTGTACTTTTGTGTGTGACTGTGTTTTGTTGTTATAATGATCAATGTCAAAATGTAAGGTTAGCACTGGCTATCGATATCGAATATCAATACTTTACATCCCATCACTATAGGATATCACTGACGTCAGAGGTTTTTTGCAAGTACCCTATTGTGGCTAATTTTTAAAAGGCGGCCTATCGTTAATACATTCTACAATCTCTCAAGACTCATTTAAAATTAATTTTATCAAAAATAAAAATACGTGCAAAATCAAGCAGTGGGACCTTAGACCATTATGTCTATCTACTACAGTACGTCTAGCTTCACAAAGCTAACATGATTTGAAACTACCGATCCGCGATAGTATCTATCCCCATTAAAGTAATTTTTGTTCTGTAAAATTCCACCGTCATCAGACATAAATCAGTTCCGTTATTTCGTGCACCGTATTTGTCATATTTGAGTCATAACTTAATCTCCCACAAATTAGAAAGCAATACTGTCAACCCGGAATAGCATCATGCAACTTTCAAATTAACTCACAATTTCTCTCGGAAACAACGGCAATAAGTAGTTGCAGCAGTTGTGGAATGACAAAGCGGTCGCCATATTTTTAGATCAATATTATGCCCAGGTGCATATTTTGCACGTTCCTAATGGTCTCATACCATGGTCTAACATGTGGGAGATATTCTAACCCGCCCCGTGTGGGGGCCATCGTATATCCTCCGTGTCGTAAAAGGCGACTAAAAGGAACCGAACTACTGTCGGTATAAACCGTAACTTCTTCTCAACCAACAGCTTTGGGTGGACGACTTGAGAAGAGTCAGGACACCTTCTTGTCCTTGGGGTGAGAAATTGCCCCTAAAGATGGATGAACCAGTAGGTCTGGTCAACGGCATGAGGATGCAGAAGCAAATGGGAAACTACTGCATTAAAGATCTCCCGAGAGAAACTCCTAAAATAAGTAAATGTATTTTACGAGTTCACAACATGTCTGTTAAGACATTGTGACTATGATGATGAACATGTGGTCAGAAGCTTAAGAAGTGTAAATAATGTGGTTTAAGGAAGGTCTCTTAAAGGTACGTGCACATAAATCGGCATCGGACGGACGGTACGGATCGGAGAAAAATACTTTCTATAAAATTTAATGGACCAGCGCACATATGTGCGGACGGTAGGCATCGAATTTTCAAAATCCGGCGAGAATATAGCAACTAGGATTAAATGCCGGCCGACGCGCGACGTGTGCCGTGCGTGCCGATACCGACGTATGTGCGATGCTGATCGGAGATTGCCGAGGCACCTTCGACATTTTGCAAGTATCTATTTACCTTAGGCATATCATCAACCTTTCTTTTGCTCTAATAGGTGGGCGAGATGGACATTTTCCTTCAGTAATGGCTTCCATCATGGCCTCCAGTAAAGAGTAGAATTTAAAACGAGTTATTCTGAAGTAACTGAAGAATTTTTTTTCGTCATTCCTTAAGTCCGAAAATTAATGTACATATTCCCCAAAAACTGCATTTCTTTAACATACTTCATGAACCCACACCCGTCTACGCTTTCTACATTTTTGGAAATTTTCTTCTTCCTGAACAATCGCCAACTCGTCACCGTTCGAAGACATATTTGTAGCTGTCTTTCAATTCTTCCGTCGATTCTGATCAGATATGTGCGATACCCTGCTGAAAAATCCGTACCGTACCGGCCGTTCCATCCGTCCCGTCCGTCCGATGCCGACTTATGTGCGCGTACCTTTAAACTTCCTTCACCGATAGGAGAGAGGTGTATTGTGATCACGAACATTTTCGATTTTGAGAAATTCACTTTTTGGGCGTTTCATGTTGTCTACATAACGAAAATCAATGTCACTCATTTCCGTCGGTCGGTCTGTCTGTCTGTTGGCGTTTTTCTACCCTCGTAATATCAGTAACCGCTGCATGACTTGAGATGAAATTTGGGTAGCGATATAGCGTGGGGTAGTAGTAGGTAACGATGCTATAATTTTGATAATCGGTCAATGGGCGGAGGCGTGATGAGAAAAACAAAACATTTCAAATGTGCCTCAAACATCGTTTTTAGGTGTTTTAGGAGTTCCTGATCATTTTCTACTTCTTTTTTTAGGTGGGGGTGAAATGAAAGTGGTTGGGGGGGGGGGGGGGTTGTGAAACCAAAAAATTTGTCGTATTCATAATAGGCTGTCCATTGACCTGTAAAGAAATGATTTAGCGACATAATACACTTTTTTAGGTCCACCCGAACACTGAACCATTTTAACTTGGTCTTCAGTCTTGCATTCAGTACAGAACCACGAAAGTTCAGGTTCAAGAGTTGAGAAATTAAGAATCGAATTAAGTGAACCGAGGTTCAATTAGAGCTTTATTAAGTGGTTCAATTTGAGCACCTAGCTCCAAAATCAAGATTAACCCCATATTTAATTTTTTTTTGACAATGCTATTATTGTTTATAGCGCTATAAAATAGTCCTATCTAATGAACGAATAATAAAAGTGAAATGATAAACCTATATTGTTTTAGTGAGGTTTTAAGCCCTCGCCAAGTCCATAAAGTATTACCACAGCATAATAAACAATCAGCACAATAACTTAAGTTGGCGGAAATTACACGCGCATCCCCACTTTTGGATGATTTTTTGTAGGGATAGTAACGGTACTTCGATACTTGTACTTCTGCACTAATATCGAGTATTTTTATCCTAGATACCTTCTGAGCGATTCCAAGCTGGTATCGATACTTTTGTATCGGTATCGAAAATAATTATATAATTATTGAGGGGTATAATCAGTTGCACAAAATGCTCTCTACGAACCAAACGCGCTTATGAGGCTAAAAAATATCGAGTTGGTACCGGTATCGATATTTTCATTTTCGCATCTTTACCCAAAATTCACAGCCGTAAAATCATCCATAAATCCTCTTAAGGTCAAATTTTGTGGGAACCATTTTTATATAGGAAATCCTCAGAGATATTATACTGGTTGTTTATTATGCTGTGGTATTGCGTTGCGCGTGGTCGAAATCTTCAACACTTCACACATCTGTATTACGTTGTCCCAATCTAAATATCAACTGAGTCGCAGGAAGGCTCAAAGTTGTGGTGTCCAACACCCGATGGCAAGTTTTACGGGATGACCAAGAACGGCAAAGGTTCAGTCCTGGAGACAGTTCAATATGAGCAACCGCAACCTACATCCCTGCTCCTGAGGTCCTCTAGCTAGACGCGAGTCGTCCGTGTAGGCTCTCCGGGAAAATAAAATCTTCCCTCTTTTCCACTCCTCGATATGGTCAGTTTACTATATCTTACTTTCGCTTATACAGGGTTATTCACGTTATTCGACACGGAGCATTTTGGCTAAAGTATTCAATAAAAAAGAAAATAATAATTTCGGATGGATAGAGACCCATAAAAACTACATTTTAAAAATATTTTCGTGTTATACAGGGTGTCCCAAAAACACGAAATGTATCAAAGTTGTGTTTTTTTTAAATGGAATACCCCGTATATTATTGCATATTCAGATTTATTGGTGAATTCTAGTGTGACTTTATGTGTCAAACATGGGACTTAAAGCGAACCGTTTAGGTGTAAATCACCATTTTCGGTATAACTAGATATCAGGAAAAAATTGAATATCGCAGAGACTATAAAATTTGGAAGGCTGTGACCGTATTACTAAGCATAAAATGCGTCAGCTTTGATGATACTGTCAAATTTAAATTACGTTTATCCTTGGAGAAATCGGTCGATTAATTAAGAAAACTTCCATCAGCGATAACTGGATTTTTTCAAATAGGAATGCCTAATTTTTTTTATCCGGTAAACGTAGAATTTGATATCCTTTCTAATGATATAAGGTTGTGAATATAAATCTCTGGTAGTTTTCATTTAATTTTAAATTTTCAAACAAATCGGCGTTTTTCAATTTTCCTACCTATAAGCAATGTAGCAGGCCATGAAATATAAACAAAAACCTGTTCAGGTAGAAGAAAACCACTAACTTAGCAGAAAAGTACACACGAACTAGACTAAAGGGACAAGATTATAAAAATTACTCACAACGAACAAAGTCTAACCAGAAACAACGGCGGTAACATCTCTACGGTCAAACAGAAGCAAGAGAAGCTACCGAAAATGGTGATTTACACCTAAACGATTCTCTTTAAGTCCCATATATGATACATAGAGTCACACTAGCATTCACCAAGGAATCTGAATATGCAATAATATACGGGGTGTTCTATTTAAAAAAAAATTACTTTGATAGGTAAATTTAGTGTTTTTGGGACACCCTGTATAATATGAAGATATTTTTAAAATGTAGCCTTTATGGGTCTCTATCCATCCGAATTTTTTTTTTCATCAAATACTTTAGCCATAATGCTCCGTGTCGAATAACGTGAATAACCCTGTATAACAGGATATACTCTTTCAGTACCAATGGAAACTACTTTTCGCTGACAAACATAGTCAACTTCATTATATGAAACACATGATGGTATACCAACGAAGGTATGGAAAATGTGGTCTATAGATTAGTGGATGTTTTCTATGACATTCCTCACATTTATCATAGAAAGTAATTAAATAGTGACATGAATATTTTTGAAGAATGACTTTATATTCTACAGTTTGTATCTTCGGCTAATTTGAAAATGGATTAGTCCAACCTTGTCAACGTGGAGGATGAAGGACAACATAATTATGAAAATCGCTATCAACGATACTGACACAGTTTTCCGTGGATAAAAAGAACTTCCAATATATGAGTATGAGTATATACATATATGCTGAAGCTAATAGAGTCAAGGATGATGGATAGTAGACATTGATATTTTATGAACTGAAATTGATTCCATTGTTCTGTATGTCGAAAGTTTTGATTAATGTTTGTCATATCTATACAATATATCTGGAATATGTGGAAAATTGCCCTGTTTATGTGATTATTCTTTTACTACTAATGGTAATGTCCCCTCTTGTTCCAATATTGACTAAAAAATAATTTGATGTGATAAATAGCAGGCTATATAAGTTTTAGGGCCCCGTGTGGGGTCGGGTTAGAATACCTTCCATCGTATATCCTGCGTGTCGTAAAAGGCGACTAAAAGGAACCGAACTACTGTCGATATAGGCAGTAACCTATTCTCAATCAACAGCTTTGGGTGGACGAGTTGAGAAGAGTCAGAACACCTTCTTGTCCTTGGGGTGAGAAATTGTCCCTAAAGGCGGATGAACCAGTAGATACATCTGGTCAACGGCATGAGGATGCAGAAAGCAAATGGTAAACTACTGCATTAAAGATCTTAAAGATATCCCAAGAGAAACTCGTAAACTGAGTACATTTTGCGAGTTCACAACATGTCTGTTAAGACATTGTGACTATGATGATGATAAGTTTTAGGATATGAATGCCTTGCACTTTTTGGTAATTGATGGAAGCTGTGTGTTAGTCATGGACAAAATGGAATTGGAAGTTGTACATTTTTTAGAGGTTTTATAGTCTGTAATAATAAAATTCTTCATTTATAAATATTTACTGCTCTTGAAAACTTTTCGTCGTCGGCAATGAAATGTACAAAAAATAAACAATATGTATCGCAAACGTTTACATTTTTTTGTGTATCTTAGAGGTGTTTTATTATTTTTGTATTCACTGTTTTGAAAATGTTGGGTTTAATGGTTATCAGAATTATTTAAACGATTTTTTCTGGAACTCAAAAATTTGTCTAATATGTATTTCAGGGTATTCGAGTCAAATTGTTTGACGAAATTTTTCACTTGGATGTTTATTGTTTTCACACTGTTTGACCGTCTTGTAGGCAAGCGCAACCAAACAACTTCGGGAAATTTTTTTTATTTATATTTTTACCCTTTGGAAAATGTTTAGTAGCTCTTGAACAGAGAATAAATACTTTTACCATATTCAGAGCTTTCTATGTACCTTTCTTGAAATTTGGAAGGAAGATATTGCGCCGAAATGTTTGATTATTTATTGTTTGTTTGCACAAAAGCAAGGCACACCACTATAGATGAAAAATGCGTCCTTGTCCTTGTCCTTGCCAGAAACAAACGGTATCGCTGAAATATGTTAAACACCCTAATGTATTCGAAGGACTATATTTTCCTCGTTCACAATCTTATGAATATATCGAATTGCTGATAAGAGCTTAGCATTCAACGAAGGGAGAGCTAACCTGTTGAGTGATATGTCTGCATTTTTGAGAATAGGTTTAGCAAAGGGGTTTCTGATAAGGGCTCCCATACATGGGCGCTGAAATCTTGATAATGTCACATGGTAGGGCATAATAATTGTAGTTTTGTGGCAGAGCCCTAAAGAGACTAATGAGGTTTGGATTCGCGGGTCTGTTTGTTTGACTATGACCAGTCTGGTCTTGATTAAACTTTCTTAGTTCAAGACTACCATAGGGAAGGAAAAATTAAATGACAGATTCTGTAAGTCGATTCAGGTATGGCAGAGCAATCTTAAAAAAAGTAGTGTTACTCTGGAATATTATATTTAAATTTACTGGAGCAAAATAGACAAAAAACTGGTATTGATTTTGTGTGTTAAGATACCTCTAAATAATATTTAAAATCGACCTTTGAGGGGGATAAAACGAAGGTAAAAATAAATGGGAGGGAGTCACTCTAAAACCTTCTACTTTTAAAACCTAGTCGAATACACTTTTGATTTCTTTAAAACAAAACAAATAACTTTCAGTATAATTCCAATCTAAAGCCAAATAGAGATTTTTGATTTTTTAGGCAAACCTGAGAATCTCAAAAATCTAAAATTTTTGACTTTTATCAAATGAGGCTGAAGCTCAAAGCTGCGACAAGATTCATAATCAGCACCATCAAATTATTCAAAACAAGAGGTATCATCCGGAAATGGAAAGCCAAACAGAGGTTTTCAAATTTTAGGTAAACTTGAAATTTTTTACTTGGTCAAACGAGACTGAAACACAAACTATTAACGGGTTTGCCATCAGCAGCCTTAAGTTATACAATACAGGAGGTTTCACGCTAATAGAAAGCTTAAGGTTTTCAACTTTTTAGGTAAACCTGAAGATCTGAAAGATCAGAAAATTGATTGACTGATTTTCGTTAAACGAGACTGAAACCAAAAAGTGTGACTGGATTTGTAATCAGCACCCTCTAATTATCAAAATGCAAGGTTTCATTTCAATAGAAAGCTAAATAGTGATTTGTAACTCTGGAAATTTTGATTTTCGTCAAACGAGACTGAAACTCAAAACTGTGACCGGATTTGTAATCAGCACCCTCAAATTATTATAAGCACAAGCCAAATGAAGGTATTCAGGTTTTTAGGTGAACCTGAAGGTCTAAAGGATATGAATTGTTTTACTTTCGTGAAACTATGCTGAAGCTCAAGACAATGACCAGATTTGTAATCAGCACCCCCAAATTATCCAAAATACAAGAGTTCATTTTGATGAGAAGCCAAATAGAGATTTTTAATTTTGTAGGCAAACCTGAAGATCCGAAAGGTTGAAATTTCTAATTTTTGTCAAGCGAGACTAAAACTCAAAACTGCGACTGGATTTGTAATCAGCACCCTCAAATTATCTTAAGCACGATGTTTCATCTTAATAAAACGCCAAATAGATATTTTGAATTTTTTAGCTAAATCTGAAGATCTGAAAGATCTGGAAATTTTGATTTTCGTCAAACGAGACTGAAACTCAAAACTGTGACCCGATTTGTAATCAGCACCCTCAAATTATCATAAGCATAAGGTTTCATCTTAATAGAAGGCCAAATAGGCATTTTGAATTTTTTAGCTAAACCTGAAGATCTGAAAGATCTGAAAATTTTGATTTTCGTCAAACGAGACTGAAACACAAAACTGTGACCGGATTTGTAATCAGCACCCCCAAGTTATCCAAAACACGAGGTCTCATCCTAATAGAAAGCCAAATAAGGATTTTGATTTTTTTAGCTAAACCTGAAGATCAGAAAGGTTTGAATGTTTTAAACCTGAATCAAGTTGAAAATACCCTAATACAACAAAAACAATAAGTCAAACCCTTTTCCGCGGAGCATTTTCATAGTTTTTTTAACTGCAGAAACTTCATTAATTTGAGGGAAATGTTGAACCATACCTTTTTAACAGAGTTTTGAAATAATACCCCCAGACAACTGGATACAATTCCGAAGGGCATAAAGACAAGCTTCGACGGTTCGACTGACGTTCAAGAACATTCTAATCCAGAGTAGTAGACGTCCTTCAAAATGACGGATCTCGACTTTACTGATTCATTTTATAACGGTACATTTCTTAAGTGGATTCACTCCATTCCAGCTACCAGCTACCCCAATAAAATATTCATTTGGACGGGTAGGCACCTGCCCGTAAAGTGTTTCGTGAAGTGAACTGTCTAATAAAATAATTTAATACCGCCATAATCACACATGGAAGCGTTAAAATTAGCTCTGGGGCTGGATTTACAAGCCCCTGATTTTCTGAGGCAAATTTTACAGCTGAACGCTAGTTATTATAGTTCACGAACTTAAAACAAGAAACAACATACATCAGAAGTTTGGCGGTACAAAATGGGGTGCTTCGTCTGCCACTCTACGGTCTTCAGCTCTGCGACTGATGTACAGGGTGGGGCATGTATGGTAACCCACTGCCTTATCTCAGAAACTATATGAGATAGAACAAAAAGTTGAATACAAGAGTTGTCTGATGTGAGTAAGGCTTTAATTTTATTATCATTTTGTATATACGGGCTTGAATCAATGTCAACACTTTTATTTCAAATGCAGCATCTTATACATCTTTCGATTTCCAGATTACGTTCTTAAATCCAAGTATTCCTGCTGTTAAGTTTCTTTTTAATCTCTGCCGAGTTTTTGTACACATCGAAATTACAGTTATTTTTCGAAAAATCAATGTTTCTAAAAATCATATTTTAGCCCCTCTGTAAGACACATGTCACTACTACTATGTTCTACAAATTCTACTAGAAAATGAAATTTAATGATTGATTTATTGAGAAATAATATACAACTATTGATTTTTGTCCACACATATATTAGTAGTATATTGCTCAACGATGCGGTAATGATGGTAGTGACTTACGCAGTTGAAGTTTTCAGTACGAGTCGTACGTGAGGTTTGTGTTTGTGGAGGTACTACCTTATTTACACAAGTAAATCGAGCGACAAGCTTTTATAATCATATAAATTGAGTATAATGAGGCTATAAGTTGATAGTTTAAATTTTTATGGAAAACTATATTTTCTTCTTTTTAGAGTATTTAAATAAAAGCTTTTTTAAAAAAGATTTTTTCTTTTAATTTATTTTTTACTTTTTAGTTTCCGCTTGCTAGGTTTCTCAGTCGGTTCAACTCACTCAACGCATCACTGCTGCAAGGCCTTAAGGCCACGTATGCTTGACCAGGAACAAAGAACTTAGACCCTAATAGTTAGGGTTGTTTAGTACAACGGCGTGGTTGACTTCAAAAGTCCTCCATATTGTACTAACAGTGATGCTAGAATATTTTTCTAATTATTTCCGAGAAGCCCTTTCATTTGATACCCATATTTCAAAAGTTCATAAAAACCAACTATTCCGCCATCTTGGATGGCCCGTCATATTAAATTTGAAATGACGTCACATTATTTTTTGAGTTACTCCCAACGAGCCCTTCCATTTGATATCCATATTGTAGAAATGCATTAAAAATAACCATTCCACCATCTTGGATGGTCCGCCATATTGGATTTAGAATGACGTCACATATCGTATCGTGTATAGTCATCCAAACTGAACGTGTATACAAAATTTCAACTCAATCGTTTGAAGATATCTGCTTCAAAGTTGAGTAGCAAGATTCCACCCAAACAAACATACATGCATACATACATTGCAAGTTGAGTAAAAGCTAATTATTCAGCATTGACTGGATCATCATCATCATCATCATAGTCATGTCTTAACAGATATATTGTGAACTCGTAAAATGCATTAAGTCGGAGATAGAATATTGCCGACACGAACATTATCAATAGTTTCGAAAACTGTAGCTCGCCATCGTTCGCGATTTACTGTCAGTTCAGTGGCGCTCTTGATACTCATATCCAGAAACTGTTTCGTCGTATCCACCCCGCGTGTAGGGGAACGGCCGCGGCGCCGCCCACTCGGGGCGTGACCCTGAAGTACAAGTTTCTCCATATTATCGCTTCTGTGAATATGTCCAAAGAATGTAAGCATTCTCATCGACAGAATGGAGGATAGTCTCTTTGGATTACCGAGCTCATCCAGTATGGAAAAATTAGTTCGATGGGCGGTATAAGGAACTCTCAGCATTCGTCTCCACGTCCACATTTCAAAAGCATCTATGTGAGATCGATCTGCCTTTTTAACAGTCCAAGTTTCCGATGCATACAAAAACATGGAGGACTCAAGAGACTGAACCAGAGGCGTCTTGGTAGTTTTAGCTTTTTGACTGGAAGATAGTTATTATTTCCAGTTGCATCAAAACCATTTAACTTTTTCATTATTGATAGGCAGTAATTCGAAGGGCACATTTCTGGTTTTTTTGTCAGATTTTGTACTTCTGATGTCCCCAGAGTTTCTAGCCCGCCCCTGAAAATGCTTTAGACTGAAATAAACCAAGACCAAGGAGTATACCTTTCTCTAAAAATTTATTAAATAATCTTCATGAAACAAGATAATCTGCGCAAAGTACACAAGGCAATATTCATCTAAACTTTGAATTACCTGTATTATGGAACGAGTACATCATAAAATATTACAACTCAAAGCTATCTCTTATGATGCCAACAATATTGAACGCGCAAAGGCTGAAGTTGAATTATTCCGAAAGTTTTGTGGTTACAAGCGATATTCTGTACGGTAAACAACTTCACAATCCGTATAAATATATAATGTAATTTAAAAGTTATATAGCCTGGAAATTACCACCCCTTGATAGTTTGTGAACAAAGTAACGGCCATTTTATCACCTGTTAGATGAAGAAGGTCTTTACTGAAGAAAATTTAGATCGTAAAATGTGTGTATTCAATCCACGAATTTCACAATACCTTCGGGTTTAAGTTTAATAGCTAAAGGTCGTTTTGTATGTTTGTAATTTCACATTTATATGTTGCTTGTTCCTGACCTGTTTGTGGAAGACGCCATAGTTAAACATTTTTAAAAATTATGACGACTGTAGCTAGCATTAGAAAGTCGTTGCACTCAATGCAGTTGCTGTTTTTTTACATTGGCAAACCTCAAAGTTGTGAGTATATTTGAAAAATTCGTTATAATGTTTTGAAACCTAAATTTCTTTTTTTTTCTTCTAACTATGTAGAAAGCCCTGAAGATGGCAATAAGCATTGCCGAAAGCTGATACCAGAGTCTCCTTTATGCAATGACCCAGTTTTTTTTCAAAATTTTGGCCACAACCCCAATATTTTCTCTTATGAATCGATATTAGGATATGTGTGATTTCTTAAATACGAGTAAAAGCCCGGTCAAACAGAGGACGTTCTAGAACGCGGCATTCCGGATTTCGGCGTTCTCTAACGCCGCGTTACAGTATTCCGTTGTTTGTACCAAACAGGCCTGTTTGACGGGTTGAGCAAAACCGTTACGCCAATTTTTGTTAAGATGTCGAGTGATTCAAATATAGATGAAATCAAAGCCCAGTCAAACAGAGGGCATTCTAGAACGCGGCGTTCCGGCGTTCTAGAACGCCGCATTACAGCGTTCCGTTGTATTGTTAGAAAACGCCGGAACGCCGCGTTCTAGAACGCCCTCTGTTTGACAGAGCCTTAAGCATATCCAATATTTCATTGTTCTTCGTCTATTTTCCAGGACTTAGTTGAATACACCATTTTCATTGATAATTTAAAATAAAAAGGATATTGTAAGAAAGAGATTGAAATTTTACAACAGCTATTCCGATTTGAAGAGAATATCAATTAATAAACCGATTTCTTCAAGTACAAAAGGAATTCAAATTTGGTCGTCTAACCTAGTGCAGTGCAGTAGTGTAGTTAGTAAAACCACCGTTTTGTCCACGCACTGAAGGCCCACCCTGTATAGATATTTGATTCTTTAATTAAATTTTTCCAATATGAAAACTTTGTATCGTTATAATGTTTATGACGTCATCTCAGTATAAATGAACTCAAATGTCTCTCCAGCCCATTACGTCTACGATTTATCTTTCTACATGCTCAGCGTAAATGTACGTTAGCCGTCTAGACATATGCCCCTTGTGACAAGTACATATTACGCCTTGTTTAATGTGCTGTACTGTACGTACGTTTTACGTGACTATAAGAGCTATGCTTGAGGGAGAGATCACAACTTTCGCTATGAGCACTTAAGCATAACTTTTTTGTCTTTCATTTCCGGGTGTTGTGCCCATGGACATTATTGCTCCCCACCTCGAGCCCTTTCGATTGACATATAGGGGCGCCACCTAGCGGCTGTACCCTAAAGTAAATCCTTACCAAACTTTGTATTGCTCTTATTATGTGTTTTGGATACCCTTGTTGTTGCATAATAATAATTTATATCTGTTCACATTGTCAAAAACGTTCTCAAAGTTAACGAAGCTTATAAGCGTTTCTTTGTTGTATTCTCTGTGTTTTTCTATAGTTTATTGTATTATAATTATTCCATCTATTGTCGATCTATCTTTTCTGAAACCCATTTTTTTTTCTTCTATTAGTTGTTTTGTTATGATTTTCAGTCTATTTTTCAGTACCCTGGCATAAATTTTGTAGGCGGCATCAATTAAGCTAATTCTCGGTAACTTTGAGGGTTATTCTTGTCACCTTTCTTGAACAGTGAGATTACTTTTGCTTTTCAGGGATTGTGCAATTTTTCCAGCAATTATTAAATAAGTGTGGTAGTCTTAGGTGTGATATGAGTCCACCGTATTTCCGAAGCTCTGTATTGATACCATCCATACTAGTCGCTTTTCTGTTTTTTGTAGCCTTAAAGGCTTCTGTCAGTTCAGTTAGATCTACACCATTTAAACCTCTTACGTCTTCTTCTTGTATTGCCGTCTCGTCTGCATTTTCATCATACCAAAGCTCTCCATAATCATTTACCCAGTCTTCTTCGTCTATATTCTTATTCGTATTACAACAGATATTTGGCATGAGACAGTCTGGTAGGACATACTGAGGTATTCTGAGTATTTGATATTATGTGGCTTGTGGTCACAATACAAGAGAGCGAATTATTTTGTAGCTATCCGTGTAAAAGTCGTGAATTAATCATCGCTGGAGATTCATTTAATCCCATCCAGTGTGAGATATGCCCGTGATTATTATTTTTCTGCAATCTGGAGGAAATTAAACCATAAATTCGCACCGGTGCCACGTCCCAGGCGACAGCGCGCAGGGATGATGGAGCAGGCAAATTTAAGTTTCAAGTAGCGGATATAATATTTACCTCAACGAGCTATGAGCCATAGCGGAGGTGTTGTAAAAAATTAAGTGAGTCAAGGTAATCGTCCCTCCGGATGTGATTGCTACCCGTAAAAATAGAGATAAACAGCGCGTTTGGGGGAGCCCGGACTCGGATAATGGACGGTTTCATTTTAAGCACAATGCTGCGAGATTTAAGCGGCAAAAATATACTTTCCTGGATGAATTTATCCTCAAATTACATAGCCCGAAATAAAGTATAGGATATAAACCGTGTCCCAGGATGAATCCCGAAAACTTTAAGGGATGATTTCTGGGACCGACTTATGTTATAATCTGTTTAAATTATGTGTTTGTTCTCAATAGCTAAAAGGTTGAAATGTCCTTAATGAGATCGCGAAACGGTTAATGTGTGGCCGCCCTTATCATATACGTACGTCATAACTTTTTTGTCCTTCGTTTCCGGGTGTTGTGCCCATGGACATTATTGCTCCCCACCTCGAGGCCTATCAATTGACATATAGGGGCGCCACCTAGCGGCTGTACCCTAAAATTTTCGAAAAATTCCCATAGACTTTACATGGGAAATTGTTTCCTCCATAACTTTTTTGTCTTTCGCTTTCGGGTGTTGTGCCCAGGGACATTATTGCTCTCCACCTCGAGCCCTTTCGATTGACATATAGGGGTGCCACCTAGCGGCTGTACCCTAAAGTGAATCGTAGCCCAAAGTTTATACACAGACAACAAAACTGCAATAGATACGCCCCCCCGTATCTATTGGGTAACTTGAGTAATATCACTGAATAAGGGTGTTAGACAAGGCTAATGTATTTGACCAACATTATTTAACATATACATATATAGACGTCATTTTAAAAGAGTGGAAGCCAAAATGCCCTGAAGGTATACATCTAAACCAAAATACTATCCTGACTTCTATTTTATATGCCGATAACCTAGTACATTTACCCGAAACAGAAGACGTTCTACAAAGAAAAATATACATTCTACAAGTAATATGTCAATAATCTGACATGAAAATATCAACAAGCAAAACCAAAACCATGGCTTTTTTGGGTAAATATCTATTTAGGGCAAAGATTGTCGTAAACGGTGAAGTACTGGAACAGGCAAAACACTTCAAATACTTAGGCTGCGATATTATATCTTATGAGGGAAGTAAATATATAGAGGAAAAACACAAATTCACAAATATTTTCGGGACTATCAGTAGAACATTTAAAAATAAACCAAGTAAAGATACTCAAATCAAGTTTTGTAAGGCGATAGCCGTTCTAACCCTCATTTACGGTAGTGAAACATGGACAACAACGAAAAAAGAAGAAAATAGGATATGAACACAAGAAATAGAATTTCTAAGAAGAACGAAAGGTTGCATAAGATTAGACAGATTAAGAAACACAGACATAAGAGCGGAATTAGGAACCTTCAATATAAACGAAAAAATAAAAGGAAATAAAACTAAATGGAAAGAACATGTTGAACGAATGCACGAAAATAGGAGCCACATTTTATCAATGTTCTGTAAGAAGAGATATCGGGAGGTAGAGAAAACGACGGGCACCGTAACAGGCAAATTGAAAAACAGCAGAAAACCTGAAGTAAAGAAGAAGAAGCACGGCGAGGTTCTTTTATGGTCAGCAACCCGCAAAGGCAAAAGCCTATTGCGCCGTAGAAGCGCTGCGAGAGAATAAGCATCGGTGGACGTTTGATTTGAAATGCTGCAGGTTGTAACCAACGGGAAACACATTTCCCGGCAGCTCATTCCACAGCGTTGAAGTTCTCCAAAAGAAGGAATACAGGAGGAGACTGGTACGGTGAGTAGGAACCTCGACCTGGTGTTTTGATGTTCCAGGCTTTGGAGGTCCTTTGTGAGGTAAGGCGTATCGATTAGTCTTCTGGATATTGTTATTGTCCGAAAGCTTTAGAGAATGCTTCGGAGCGCATCCCCACACATGAGACCAATACTCTACTGATGGTCGGATCGGTGCCTTGTAGAGCCGCAATAGTTGCTCTGGTGTATACAGCTTCCTACAGCGGAACAACACTCCAAGCCTCTGTGAAGTGAAACGAAGTTTCGTCTTCTTCTTAGTAGCTGAAGTTGTTACTACCAAGACTGTGTGAGAAGTACTGAAGTACAACTTTATGAGATTCTACAACAAACTGTATATCTAATATCTAAATGAAGGCAACAATAACAACTTAATAGTATTTCAAATAAATTGGAGCTCATGTTTTGGCTTCCGTCTAAACAATAAAGAGTCGTAACCTAGGTAGTGTCATTCAATTTGTTTACCCATTAATCTACTAAATAGAATAATGACTCCTGCGTCACAACGTATACATAAAGCCAGCCACAGTTCGACGTAAATGTATCTGTGTTTCAGTTGAAGTTGTCTATGTTAGTCAAAGCGATGCTCAGAACCTTTGCTTTTTAGTGAACAAATCAAAGAATGAGAGAGACTTTCTGGCGACAAGAGACACCAGTGCATAGGCCTTACTGTAGTTTCCAAGTGCAGCCCTCATCGGGATATCTTCGGGTTTAAGACCCCTGAACCCAGTATAGTCTAGCCGTGATACCAAAGGGCTTCACAGTGACACAGAATGTATGCTGAGAACTGTTTCCTCGCCCCAGCGTGTACACGTCGGATCACTTGCCACCCCTAACACATATAAGTGACACGTGACGATTTAGGTGTAACTTACAATAGTAGGCTGAGCTCAGTTGATCTATTGTCAGTCTGAAATTTATGATGAACAATAAACGTTATTATTATTATCATCATTGTTTGTGGACCCAAATTCAAACAACTCTAACTCAAAGTCTGACTGGGTGCAGGAGCGGGAGTAGTTGGTACCAATACAAGAGTTGAAATTTCAGTAAACCTTGGGAGGTATACCACAGTCTTCCAAGCAGAAATGCTTGCCATAGAGCTGGGAGTCAGGGAACTAATCAAAAGGCCCCTGACAAACAGATCTATAAAAATCTTTTCAGACAGCCAGGCTGCACTGAAAGCACTGTGCTCCAGTCGGGTTAATTCAAGACTGGTATGGAACTGCATGCACCTCCTCAACAAACTCGGAACAGGGAACAGGGTAACCTTGATTTGGGTTCCGGGTCACAGCGGAGTGGAAGGCAATGTATTGGCCGACGCGCTCGCAAGAGGAGGTACTGAATCTGTATTCACAGGATCAGAACCATTTGCGGGCATTGCAAAAAGCACCCCTAAAAAGACCATCTCAGACTGGGCAGAGAGGAAAGCACTCCTGCACTGGCGAGATACGCCAGGGCTACTGCACTCGAAGGCGTTCATAAGATACCCCTCGAGTCAGCCCCCCCCCCCGAGGATCATGGAAAGTAACAGGAATGATCTCCGCATCGTGGTTGGTCTGTTGACGGGGCATGGTCGTCTGCGGAACCATATGCGGAAGTTGGGTCTTGAATAAACTTCAGACTGTCGCTTCTGCTACGTGGAGGATGAAACAGCGGAGCATATTCTTTGCTCCTGTCCAGTACTGGATAGCGCTAGGTTCCAGACATTTGATTTTCTCAACTGGAACCTCATGACTTCAAGGAAGTTTCACCCTTCACGTTGATCGCCTTCGCCAAGAGATGCGGACTGTACGGTTAGCTCTAAAAAGGTGTGAGCCACAATAGACACAACTGAGTCGCAGTGGAAGGAGGCAACGCTGCCCCACTCACTTCCAACCTAACCTAACCTAGAGAAGATCGGGTTTTCAATATAGAAGATTCTGTATAAAATCATCGGCTTTTCCACATCAATTTAGAAACAAACTGTATACATACCTATAGATCACATTTCACACAGATCTATTATTATGCTAAATTATCTCCCCACCGGTGAACTGCAAAAAGACGCAATGAGATAAACATTTTTCTCATGACTGCTCCTGAAACATTAAACTATTAAATTCAATTTGTTCCGGCAATATTATCATACGCAACTCATACTTTCGACAGTCCCCTACGAGAAAAGTAAGGAAATTACTGATTAAAGTGCCGCAAAAGTACACAGCAATCGCTTTTGATATACGTTGGTCGTTCGCGAAAATTGTTGTGAATTAAGCTGTTAAATTTTTCTATTTATTTTTAACTGGTGAATCATTCTGCACTTTATATACTACTTGGATGCACTGAAAGCGCATTATTTAATTTGACTACAGTCAGCTGGCTTTACGTAATATAACACAAGTAGAGCAAGATCCCGTGAGGACGAGCTTATCGGAATTTTACAAAAGCTGAAAGTTCTTCTATCTATATCCCCAATACTCGTACATCTGCAATGCAGAAAGGTCTTGGATGACATTTCGGCAAGACATCAGGTATGACTTATGTGGGTGCCGAGTCATGCTGGAGTTGGTGGCAGTGAAATGGCGGACGCACTCGCAAGGCAAGGGTCGATGAGTAATTTCCTGGGTCCTGAGCCGGTTGCTGGGCCGTCAGCAGGTCCCGTTAGAAGAAAAACAGCGAGGAGTGTCACCCCACGCAGCCTTAAAAGCTTTGTGAGTGCGCCCTTTCATCATCATAGTCACAATGTCTTAACAGACATGTTGTGACTCGTAAAATGCATAGGGTAGAGCTAGTGTATTGCCTACATGAATATTATCAATCGTTTTGAGAACTGTAGCTCGCCATCGTTCGCAATTTGCTTTCAGTTCAGTGGCGCTCTTGATACTCATATCCAGCAACTGTTTCGTCGTATCCACCTATCGTGTAGGGGAACGGCCACGGCGCCGCCCACTCGGGCATGACCCTGAACTATAAGTTTCTCCATATTATCGCTTCTGTGAACATGTCCTAAGAATGTAAGCATTCTCGACGACACAATGGAGGATAGTCTCTTTGGATTACCGAGCTCATCCAGTATGGAAACGTTAGTTCGATGGGCGGTATAAGGAACTCTCAGCATTATCCTCCACGTCCACATTTTAAAAGCATCTATGCGAGCTCGGTCTGCCTTTTCAACAGTCCAAGCTTCCTAGGCGTACAAAAATATAGAGAACACGAGAGACTGAATCAGCGACATTTTGGTAGCTTTCATACATCAAAAGCCATGAACACACGCCTCAAAAAAGGCTAATTTGACTATCCCTTTTATTTATAACTGAAAAACCATGCCGTTAAAGAGCGAGCTGTAGTGGACGTTAATGAGTTAATCTACTTGATTCCATTTTGTAGTAAAACAACATAATTCCGGTGATATTCATAAACTGCGAACGTTAAAGATCGATGTTATTACAGGCGAAGTGGCACTAAACCAGCCCACAAAATCGCGGTCGGCCCTGATTTGCATAAACAGGCCATTTATTCCGTTCAGCGGGTGCCTATTCCAGACTTAATTAAAAATATCCCTGGAACACCATACTCGATGCTATTTTTAAAAAGTGTGTAAGAAGGCGGGTCTTTATCAGATTAGTATGCCAGAAATGTACTGAGCTGGAATTTCGGAGTAGCACTCTGAGGCCTCTTTCGCGATGTTTAAACTAATTTCTGAAAGTCATCCCTTTTTCTTTGGAGTCTACCTTTTCTTTTTCTCTATCGTCATCCTCTGGAAGTTAGAGTTAAATTGGGAAACAGGGTCCTGTATCCAAAGACGATCTTGAACATCATGGCATGTATTTCGTGAACACAGCCCGACCTTTGTTCATATCTTTGATTTATGTCACCCAGCAACGTCATCATCCTCTATTCCAGACTTAATTAAAAATATCCCTGGAACACCATACTCGATGCTATTTTTAAAAAGTGTGTGAGAAGGCGGGTCTTTATCAGATTAGTATGCCAGAAATGTACTGAGCTGGAATTTCGGAGTAGCACTCTGAGGCCTCTTTCGCGATGTTTAAACTAATTTCTGAAAGTCATCCCTTTTTCTTTGGAGTCTACCTTTTCTTTTTCTCTATCGTCATCCTCTGGAAGTTAGAGTTAAATTGGGAAACAGGGTCCTGTATCCAAAGACGATCTTGAACATCATGGCATGTATTTCGTGAACACAGCCCGACCTTTGTTCATATCTTTGATTTATGTCACCCAGCAACGTCATCATCCTCTATTCCAGACTTAATTAAAAATATCCCTGGAACACCATACTAGATGCTATTTTTAAAAAGTGTGTGAGAAGGCGGGTCTTTATCAGATTAGTATGCCAGAAATGTACTGAGCTGGCATTTCGGAGTAGCACTCTGAGGCCTCTTTCGCGATGTTTAATCTAATTTCTGAAAGTCATCCCTTTTTCTTTGGAGTCTACCTTTTCTTTTTCTCTATCATCATCCTCTGGAAGTTAGAGTTAAATTGGGAAATAGGGTCCTGTATCCAAAGACGATCTTGAACATCATGGCATGTATTCCGTGAACACAGCCCAACCTTAGTTCATATCTTTGATTTTTGTCACCCAGCAATGCCATCATCCTATTCCAGCAATCTAAGGCTTCTTTCGTCGATGTTTAATCTAATTTCTGAAATGCATCCCTTTTTCTTTAGAGTTTATCTTCTCTTTGTCTCTATCATCGTTCTCTGGAAGCAAGAGTTGAATTGGGAAATAGGGACGATCTTGAACATCAAGGCACGTGTTTCGTGAACACAGCCTAACCTCTGTTCATATCTTTGATTTATGTCAATATCCCTGGAACACCACACTCCATGCTATTTTTAATAAGTGTGTGAGAAGGCGGGTCTTTATCAGATTAGTATGCCAGAAATGTACTGAGCTGGCATTTCGAAGTAGCACTCTAAGGCTTCTTTCGTCGATGTTTAATCTAATCTCTGAAATGCATCCCTTTTTCTTTAGAGTTTATCTTCCCTTTGTCTCTATCATCATTCTCTGGAAAAATGAGTTAAATTGGGAAATAGGGACGATCTTGAACATCATGGCACATGCTTCGTGAACACAGCCTAACCTCTGTTCATATCTTTGATTTATGTCACCCATCAATGACACCATCCTATTCCAGACTTAATTCTTTTTTGTGTTTAGCAAGTGATCATTGTCTGCATAGTATTGTTGATTTGATATTAATCAATCATACATCTCAGACTTGATTTAATTGTTACTTAGATTGGTGTTGAGATAAGTTGTGTAACACTTTACAGTTTAAATTTTCCAATATAGTCCAATATAGGTACAGAAGGACGGTACTGTAACTATGCGATAGGTTGAGACATTCCTTCAAGTCGTTGAGGATACCAAGCTGTCCCGTTGTGTACTATATTGTTGACATTCGAGAAGGATATGGCAGACTGTAGTTGCAGTGCTGCATGTTTCACATATCGGGGGATCTTGACCAGAAAATGAGGTCCGCATATGTTAGTGCAGTATGTCCAATTCTCAGATGCTGTAAACGTACCATTTCATTGCAGGATAAAGGGGTATTAGAGCCCGTCCAGATAAAGCGATTTACGCGCGAGTGGACTCGCGCGTAGTCATTCGCGCGTTCCCGAGATACTAAAGTTACATACATCCCGCCCAGATGCTCTCGCGAGTTGTTTTACTCGCGCGTAAAACGCTTGTAACGCGCGGGACTCTCGACTCGCCCGTTGTACGCGCGAGCACCGCGCGAGTCGAGATAGTTGGGCGACATTGTTGCGTCCAGTACAACGCGCGAGTCCGTGGCGTGTGGACGTATTTGTTTTTGAAAATGGAGCGTGATAACTTCGATACAGAACTTTTCATTGACGCAGTCGAGTAGCCATATGGGATATAAAATCATCCGATTATTCCAATAGACTCATAAAACGTAGGAACTGGGAAGATATAGTTGAAACACTTTTCACTGTGTTCTTTCAGCTTTGGGTATAATGTTATAAACATACTGTGCGTCATTCTGTCATGTAAAATTGGATGCATGTTGAATCGTCGCCTTTCTCTTTGTTTCCAACTCCATGTTTTTAACTGGAAGGAAATCTCTCCCAGCGTAGAAACGCAAGTGAAACGCGACTTCTGGACGCAATATAAATTGACTGTTAAAATTTCATCAAAATCAATTCAATAATTTTTAAGTTATACAATACAGAAAGCTTTAAAACAATACACCTATGCACACTTCAGAAAATCTAAGTTCTTTGGTTTCTGTAGACATATCAGTGTGGGAAGCAAAAGGTGACGCCAATCAATGCAGGTCGCCAAATTTGATTTCTGTTTGTGAATTTATACCTTCAAAGATGCTACATAAGCAGCTGAAATGTTAGTAAACCGTTCAGTAAATGTGCTTTGGACAATAAAAGCTATAAAAATATCCATACATTGATACTCTAATTTTCAATTTGATGCTTGGGCATCGACACTTTTTGACAATAATATTTAGTTTTTTAATGATTTTACGACTTTTCTTCTAAATTTGCAACTTACTTCTTTGGATGGTAGGGTCCAAATCAAACACAACTTTGTTTTAAATTTGCTAATGTTTCGGAACCATTTTTCATCTTCAGGGCTCTGGAAGACAGAAAAAAGGCATAATACATATTTTTAACTTTAATTGCTAATGTTGTCGATAAGGAAACATAAATATAAACAATAATGTTATACATATACAAAGAATTATTAAAAGTATTGATAATATATAAAAGAGAAAAAAGTAATAGTTAAAAAACACAAAAATTGAAAAAACCAGTCAAAGGCATATACATCGAATAAAAGTAAAGATTCCTCACCACATAATCTAGCTGTTGGTCATTTATGCAGTTAATTAATTAATTGATGAAAACAAAACAGAAATATAAAAAATTAAGGAGAATAACCACAAAAGAAAAACGAACACACCTTTTGTATGCATGCATGTACATATTTTGATGATGACCACCACAACTTAAACACAAAAGGTATGTTCGATTTTTTTGTGATTATTCTCCTCCTTTTTTTATATTTCCGTTTTGTTTTCATCAATGCATTAATTAACTGCATAAATAACCAACAACTAGATTGTATCGCGAGGGAATCTTTACTTTTATTGGATGCATATGTCTTTGACTGTTTCTTTTCTAAATTTTTGAGTTTTTTAACTTTCAATTTTTTTCTCTCTTATATATTATCAATACCTTCAATAACTCGGTGTATATGTATAATGTGGTTGTTCATATTTATCAACAATAACAGTTAATAGTGTCAAAAAAAACATGTATATGTATATGCCTTTTTTCTGTCTTCCAGAGCCCTGAAGATGAAAATATAATATATGAAACGTAGGCAAATTTAAACAAAAGTTTTATTTGATTTAGACCCTATACCATCCAAAAAAAAAAGAAAGTGGCAAATAATATTTACCTTCTCTATCCAGTGCTGGCCCTGAGCATGCTCTATTTTGTTCTTTTACTGCCGTGTAATCAACGACAAAGAGCTTAGGTATGCTCAAGGTCTTGTATTCACTACGATTTTGAATCTGGGAAAATATAAAGACGGCCATTATAAAAAGATGAACGCATTATCCTTAATCCTTTAGAATTCAGAATGAACGTGAAAGCAGTGTAGCTTCGAAAGCCCGCTGCATTTATCAGAAAGATTAATTCATGAGTATACGGCGAGCCTGTATAGTATATTGAAAACGCAGCTTTGTGTTGAACTACTTAAAATTGTTAATACTTACTTCGATGTTTACGCCGCGCCAGCCCGCATCTCTCAAGACTGTACAAAGAACTTATTCTGTTTAAAAGCCGTGATTTATAACTGGTTTCTAGACGTTTGCCTGCCTTAAACAGTATACGAAGTCCGCCCCAGACATCCATTAGGAAAGATTGGTTCTAAAGAGCGATATATTTCACACCTCTACTAACTCTCTACCTTAAATAAATGCCCCAAAGGGCCCTTAAGCGAAAGATTGTGTGACTCTGTCTAGTCCTTTATTATTTTCAATATAGGTTCGTATTATTTATGAGTAGTACTCTAGAGATTTCTAAAAAAGATGAGCCAAGCTGATTGACTCAGCACTTCCACACATAATGATGGTACCATTTTATTATTTTCCCATTCCATGAAGCTATAGTCTGAAATTCCCTTGCAACCAAATCATCGCCCACCCGCCCGCAAAAAAAATATCCAACGCAAAAACCCTCGTGAGTAGTTTCTTGCGTCTCCCTCTTTGGAACGAAATAAAGTAAAACTCGTATGTATACATCACAAAATTGGTTTCTGTAATATATATATATATATAGGCTGTCTGCAGACCTTTTAGGTCCATAGCCTTGTGATTTCCCTCCATTTCTTCCTGTCTTTTGCCTGTTGCCTCCAGTTCTGGATTTTCTTCTCTTCTAGATCTTCCTCCACTGCCTCTCTCCATCGTTTCTTTGGTCTTCCTCTCTTTCTTTTTCCTTCCGGTATTTTCCATGCGATTCGTTTCACTTCTCTTTCCTGTTCCATCCTCTCCAAGTGTCCAAGCCACTGCAGTCTTCTTAATTTCACAAAATTACTTATGGGTGTTTCATTGAATAGCTCATACAATTCTATATTCATTCTTCTCTCCCATCCTAGCTCTGTATGCTTCCCTCCAAAGATTCTTCTTAATATTTTCCTCTCCCAAATTTCCAATTTTTGTTTTATTTTGTTTGTCATAACCCAGGTTTCACATGAATAGGTTAGGGTTGGTCTTAATATTGTTTTATAGATTCTTATTTTTGTCTGTCTGGACACTTCCTTTGATTTAAGGATTCTTCTTAAACCTCCTGCACAGTTATTACTCTTAGCTATTCTTAAATCTATTTCTTTTTCTTCCTGTCCCTTATTGTCAATTAATACACCTAAATACATAAAATTATCCACCTCCTCGAATTCTACCTTTGTCCCATCTTGCTTTTGAACTTTCAAACTGGTGTTTATTCTGTTTCCGCTTTTGTTTTTTATTTCCATAAATTTCGTTTTACTGTTATTAAATGCCATTCCTACTTCTTCTGCTGCATTCATTAATTGTAGGGTTATTTCTTCCAGCTCTTTCCGATTTCTTGCTATTAAGACCACATCATCCGCATAGGCCAAACATTGGTGGCTTCTGTTGAATATTATCCCCTTCCTGTTGATACCAGCTTTCCTTATTACGCTCTCCAACACTAAATTGAATAGGGTTGTCGACAGGGGATCGCCTTGACGTAGGCCTTGGTGTGTTCTGAAGCTATCACTTTTACTATCTTTCACCTTTACTGTGTTCTGTGTGTCCTCTAATGTCATTTTGATTAATCTTACCAGCTTGTCTGGGATTTCTAACTCCTTTAATATTTTAATAAGTTCATACCTTTTGACACTGTCATATGCTCTTTTAAAATCCACAAACAACATTTGGACCGGTATGTCATATTCATAGCATCCTGCGACAATTTGCTTTAGCATAAACACATGGTCTGTTGTCCCTCTGCCTTTTCTGAAGCCCCCTTGATATTCACCCAGCAGTCTCTCCATGAATATCTCTAACCTTCTCTTTATAATTGATGCACAGATTTTATACGTAACGTCAAGTAGAGAGATCCCTCTGTAATTTTCACAGGCTGTTCTGTCTCCCTTCTTATATATAGGTAGTATAACTGCTTTTTTCCACGCATCCGGCATTTTTTCTGACTTCCAAATTTGACATATTAGCTTGTAGATTTCTTCTTTTAATTTCTCACCACCATATTTTATGTTTTCTTTTGTTACTCCGTTTTCTCCAGGGCTCTTATTATTTTTCATCATTTCTATCACTTCGTCCACTTCTTCTCTTGATGGGGTTGCTGTATTGTCATTACCACTTTGTATTGCTTTGTCCTCTGTTGACTCTTGTTTTACATCAAGGTCCTTTCCATTTGTCCCTGCATTTAATATTTCCTCAAAGTATTCTTTCCACCTTTTGATTTTTTCTTCCTCGTCTCCTATAAGATTACCCTCTTTATCTCTTATATATGTAAGTGTGGTTTGATAACCTTTCCTTATGTCTTTTACGTCTTTATAGAAGTTTTTGATTTCTTTTTGCTGGTACTCTTCTTCTATTTTTACTATTTGGTCTTCTAAGAATGTCCGCTTTTTTTTCCTACATAGTTGTTTTACTTTTTTTCTCTGCTTATTATATTCTCTAATGATATTGTCGTCTCTGTTTTGAAGCATCCTTTGCCTAAGCCGCCTTTTTTGTTGTATCTCCTTATCGCATTCATCATCGAGCCATTTTTTCTTTTCTTGTGGTTTCCTTTTCCTCAAATTCCTTTTTGTGGCGCCTACAATTCCTTGTTCAATTCTCCTCCAGTTTTCTTCTATGGTTAAGTTCTTGTTTTCTGCACCTTCATAGAGATACTCTTCTATATCTGTCGCATACTGTCTCGCAATGTTTTCCATTTTCAAGTCATCTATGTTATAAAATGTCTGCTTACCTGTTTTTCCTTTTATTTTTTCTGTTTTTTTATATCTTATTTTGACCCCTACCAAGAAGTGATCTGAGTCTATATCAGCGCCTCGATACGTTCTTACGTTTGTTATTAATTTATCATATTTTTCTTGTATCAACACGTGGTCTATTTGATTTGTATCATTTCTGCCAGGGATTATCCATGTACCTTTATAAATGTCTTTTCTTGGGAAGCGGGTGCTCATTATATTCATATTTCTTTCTATAGCAAATTCGATTAATCTTAGTCCATTTTCGTTTGTTTCATCGTGTTTACTCTGCCCTCCTGTTATTTTTTTGTATATGTCTTCTTTCCCTACTTTTGCATTTGCATCCCCAATCACAATTATTATATCTGTGCCTGGTATATTATCCATTACTCTTTCCATCTCTTCGTAGTAAATGTCTTTAGTTTCTTCATCTTTCTCCTCTGTTGGTGCATGAATATTTACAATTGACATGTTTTCATTCTCTCCTTTTATCCTAATGCTACATAATCTGTCTGACCTCGGTACAAAATCTATAACACTATCTTTCCAATTCTTATGTATTAAAAAACCTGTTCCCAAAGTCCTAGTATGACTTCCACTTTTGAAGAGGATATAATTATCTACTTCCTGTATTCCGTTGCCCGGTAGATGCGTCTCCTGTAGCGCCACTATGTCCATTTTATATACATTCATTTCCTTAATAAGGGTTTTGATCGCTCCTTCCTCATAAATCCCTCTTACATTCCATGTTCCTAGATTAATTTGTATTTTTCTTTGTTCTGTTTCATTTAATGTTTGTAGTTTTATATGCTCATTAACCTTTTTCGTTGCCATGTTCATTTTATCTTTTGTTTCCGATTCCCCTGTTGCTATTATTAGTTTTTTGGAATAAGAACTAACTGTTGTAATTCTGTATCCCATTTCCATTCTTCGTCTCCCACGTATAATTTCCTGTAACCTATTTTTGCTCGCTTTCCTTTTTGTCTTTCTTCGTTTGCTTTAACCCTTATTTGCTTCGCTATATCTCTATCAATCTTTGACAGATCGTTATTTATATAATATTTGGCTTGATGCTTTTCTCTTAGCTTATTTTTATTCTGCATAATCTTTATCTTTGCTGACTCATTTTCTAGCTTTATTAAGCATGTTTTTTCCGATAATTTTATGGCCTCGGTAACATTTACTCTTATTCCTAGCTCTCGTTCTATAAAATTTTCCATGTTTATTTTCAGCGTTCCTTTATCGTTTGTGTCTATTTCTAAGCCCTGTAATACAACGTTATTTCGTCTTTTTTCATTTTCGATTCTTTCCAGCCTTACATCCATGTCCGTTATCATTTTTTTTAACTGGATGTTTTCCTGCTTTAACTTTCCATTTTCTTCTTTCATTTCTTTAATTTCTTGTGCATATTCTTTTTGCTCTTGTCGCATATCCTTTACTTCTTTTGATAGATTTTCCATAGTTTTACCCATTTGCTCCATCATTTTCATCATCTTTTCTAGATTATCTTCCATATTTCTTTTTGGGAGTTTTAGTGGCGATCTAAATATTTTTTGCTTTTCCTAAATGCGTTATCACCTTCTTCTTCTTCCTCCTCCCTGTCGCTTTTCCTTTTTCTATCTTCTGAGCTATCTCTGTCCATGTATTTTCTCCGTAATATTTTTATTTGTATTTAAACCTTACTCCGACCCTGTTTCTCCTTTCTAGCCTAGCCTGACTCTTGCCGTATTTGTTGGAATTCTTTGGTACTTTTTGTTACCTTATCAGCACCGCGGAAAAAACCTGGCCCCGGTCGACCCGTCGGAAGCCTTGTTTTTATCGGTGTGATTTTATTTATATCATTTATTAATTATAATCTATTATTATTTTATCCTACCTTAGTTGCTTTTTACTTCAGTTAGCTTGTTGCACTTTACTTCCTTGATTTCGTGTTCAGTAAGGTATTAAACGCTCGTAATCTTCCTGAATTTTGGATTTAATTACGGAGCTCATTCACACCACACTTTACTTCACACTCACCAGGTGGTTTCTGTAATAGGCAAGCCAATATTCAGATGGACTTACAAAAGTATAATATGCCGCGGTATTTCTTCCACAGGTCAATGGACAAACTATTATGAACACAACAAATTTTTTAGTTTTAAAACCCCTCACCCCCCCCTAACCGCCCCAATTCCACCCCCACCCAAAAAAAGTAGAAAATGATCAGGAACCCCTAAAACGCCTAAAAACAAAGATTGAGCTGCTTTTACGTTTTCATTTTTTTATTATTGCTGCACCGCCACTGACATGATTTTTCTAAAACATAAGCGATTTCCATTCTCGCCGCGGTAGAAATACTGTGTCAAAATTTCATTAAAATCAATTCAATCATTTTTGCGTTACGCAATATATAATAATAATAATATATATATAACGATCTAAAACAATACTCGTAACTATGTATACCTACATCACAAATTCCCTTGATTTCTATAAGGCAATGTTCGTATGGACCTAAAAAGGTATATTATGCCGCTAAGTTTTTCATTCACAGGTCAATGGACAGCCCATTATGAATACAACAAATTTTTCAGTTTTACAACCCCCTTCCCCCCAACCGCCCCAAATTCACCCCCGCCCAAGAAAAAGTAGAAAATGATCAGGAACCTCTAAAATGCCTAAAAACGAAGTTCGAGGAATATTTGAAAATTTTTGTTTTTTGCTAATTACTCCGCCCCCTGTAACAGGATTTCCAAAATTATAGGAACGTTACCTACTACGACCCCACAGCATATCGCTACCCAAATTTCATCACAATCCATGTAGCGGTTACTGAGATTACGACGTTAGAAGAACGCCAACAGACAGACAGACCGACAGACAGACCGACGAAAATGAGTGATGTGGATTTTCTTTATGCAGACATCATGAAACGCCCAAAAAGCGTATCATCTCGAAATCGAAAATTATCGCGATCACAATACTCCCCTCACCTGTCGGTGTGGGAAGTAAAATTAATCCAGAAACTGTAACTTATAGTGATACAATTAGTAGTAGTGCAGGTTATGATGAGGCGAGTGCTGACAAGTAGGCTACCTTTCACCATTTCGGTTGACCCCACATAATCAACACCAAAAACCTGACATCCCGAAGAACCCCTTTTAATCAAACCTGGTGGTGGTATGTCAGACCAGCTTAGTGAGTCCGAGCACTAACAACTAAACAGGGTGTAACTAAATAAGTATAAAACATTTAAGGGGATGATTCCTCATCGATAAAAAGATAGGTAAAGAAACTTCATTGAAGCATCCCTTGTTAAGATACATCCCCTTAAAGGGGGTACATAAAATTTGTTTAACAATTTTTTTCACAAGGACTAAACAAGTTACAATATTAAAATTAACCTGACATTTTCGGCTCCCAAAAAGACACTTAGCCAGTAATTTAATTGGTTTACCCCATGGTTGTCAGGGGTGAAAACGCACCCCCTAAAATTTATTTTCAATGCAACTTTTTGTCTTACTACTTGTTTACCACTTAAATATTTATTTCCGATAGCCTGTTTCATTCTGAACAAGTAGTAGTAGTAGTAGTAGTAGTAGTGATGGGGAGGCGAAGCCAGGCAAGTAGGCCACCTTTGGCCCTTTTTGCCAACCCCACTGAACCAATCACTGAAAACACTAAAATTCTACATCCTAGAAAGCTCCTTGTGGAACCTACCAGACCTCCTGACGAAAGTCAGTATGTCCGACCATTTCGCAAACTCCGCCGTGCCGAATATCTCAACCCTAATGTTGCGATAAACTGCACATCTGCCCAGGAAGTGTAACGCTGTCTCATCCTCCTCCCAGCATCTGGAGCAAATGGGGTCCCCTGCCAGTCTCATAAGTGACAAATGTCTATTCAGCAGGCAATGGCCAGTAAGAACCCCCACCAGAAGGTTGAGCGTCTTTCTACCTTAATTCAAAAGCCATAGCGTTCGGCCCTTATCAGGGCCTGCTATGAATCTTTTGGCTTGCCTGCAGTCGTCTCTCTCTAACCAGGCTTTCGCCAGTTCCTTGTAGGCCGAGTTGTCCGGGGCCACATTGACCTGGCGTCTACTAATTCCCAGCATAGGTTCTGGGCCGATGCAGGGGCTGCTGGCCCCTATCCTAGCTAATCGGTCCGCTCTCTCGTTACCCGGTATACCAATGTGTCCGGGGACCCACAGCAGGGTCACCTTCTTATGGCTTGCTAATTTCTGAAGGGCGGCCGAGCATTCTGGAGCCTGAGCTGATATGGCCCTCTGAGCTGCCACCGCCTTTAGAGCTGATTGGCTGTCAGAGCATATATATATGCTCTGTTCAGAGCACTGTTCGACTTCCGTCGAGTATGCCGCCATCAATATCGCATACACTTCCGCCTGGAAGACAGTCGTGCAGGTTCCCAGCGCGAAGCTCCGCCGCACTTCTTTACCCTCCAGACAGAAGCCCTCTCCCCCGGATCCTGACTCATTTAAGAGCGATCCGTCCGTGAAGCATACCAGACTATTGGGCGGAAACTTGACTTTCCCTCTCATCCAGTCGTCTCTTTCCGGGATGACTAGTGAGAATCCCTTATCTAAATTTAAGATGTCTTTGGCTTTTTCCACCTTGAATGACGATATCGGGATATTACTCTCCGCGAATTGCTCTATTCTGGTGTGGCCAACTAATGCTTCTCGTGCTACCCACGTTCCCCCGTCACGCATTCTCAGGCAGGCTGACATCGCCTCTCTCTTTATCCAGAGGTGCAGAGCCGGCAAGCCCAAGAGTACCTCCAGGGCAGCAGTGGGTGTTGTCCTCGTGGCACCTGTTATGCTCATTGCTGCCAGCCTCTGAATCTTTGCGAGCTTGAGCCTAGCAGAGACCTTCTCTACGCTCGTCATTCTGAACAAAAGATTCTCTAGAATTTTTTGCCCAAATTAAACCAGTTCACAGCAAAAAATTACTCTACGAACGAGATACATATCGCCATATTGGCCATATAGTGAACTGATCCTATGCCAATGCCAATATCAATAATCAGTAATCCTTGTGATCGGGTTAACCCAACGATAGTTTCCGTAAAGGGCTTTTGATTATAGTCTTTGGTGCTGGCAGGTATTTATGGGGGGGGGTCAAGGAGGTCTGGACGCTGCCCCCCCCCCCCCCCCGACGAGAGCAAATTTAGAAGGGTCCGGACCCCCCTCCCCCAAACGCTTAATACAGTAATGAAAAGAAAATGGCAGAGCCAGTGGGAGAGAACATGCACCAAGCTACGTAGGCTTAAACCCAGTATTAGACGCTGGACTCCTAAGAGCCCGTCCAGATAAAGCGATTTACGCGCGAGTCCACTCGTATTATTACAGTGACACGGACGGAAATTATGTCAGTGGCGGCGCAGCAATAATAAAAAACTAAAAATATAAAAACAGCTCAAACTTCGGTTTCAGGCGATTTAGAGGTTCCCGGTCATTTTCCACATTATTTTAGAGGGGGTAAAATTGGTGGTGGGGAGTTGTGAAACTGAAGTTTATTATATTTGTAGTTGGCTCTTCATTGCCCTGTAAAAGAACGACATAATATACTTTGAAAGTTTATCCAAATACTGCCCTACCTGTGTGAGCTCATCATTAAACTGAGCATTAAAGTCTATGGTTTTTGACAATTGTGTAACTGGCGGTAAAACTAAATTAAAAAAGAATCAGTACAGTATAAAGGCCGTTCAAACTCTGTTTTTGGCTACTCTGGGGATCTCTGATCATTTTTTACGCTTTTTTGAAGTGGTTAAAATGAACCGAGTTAGGTGAAATCTTGGATAGGATGGTCGGGAAACCCCGCGACTCTTTTCATTGCCCTTTAAAGATTGATACTGATTATATAATATGTTTTTAAATATCGGAAAATTAGCATACCATGTGATTGAGATATCAGGAACTCAGGCTATAGTAAGAAATTGTTCCAAGGTTCTCCGAATCTTCGTGATATAGACTGTTTTAGTTCAGAATGTTTTTGCAGCATATAATAGAATCAAGGACAAAAGTAGATATTTCGTGACATCTGCATCTGCCATGGTACTCCGTACTATCAATATCTCTGTAGTAGCGATATTAAATTTTCACAGTCGGTTACTACTAAGGCAATGGTGGTGAACTAATAATAAAAGTCTATGCCCCTTTATCACTTGAAAACTGTGGGTTTCAAGACTACTAACACTATTTCATACTTTCTTTACAGAAGTGCATGCACAATGTTCATTAATGCGACGATGGATAGAGTGTAACTTATTGGTTATTTCAGGAATTTCAGGTTCATTTACTTCTTCATCTTTGCTCTTGTCCTTCCTTCCTTTTCCTACCCTTCTCTCATTTCTCCACTTTCTTGTAGTGACGTAAATTTTAGTGACTTTTAAGGACTTGTAACTACTCGTTACTTTCCACTTCAGGACTCGTTGCTCGGAATTCGTTACTCGTTACTTTAGTTACTTTCTGATACGTATGTTCACGAAATTACTTCAAACGGTTGACCACTATGCTTTTGACTTAGTTTAGTTTTTTTCTAGAACATTGAGATCGGCAAGTACATTTAGTACGTATTTATAATTCAAAGAAGGATATTTTTTTAAAAAACAGTATGTTTGAAGTCATCTATTCGAAAACAAGGACAACAAAATAAACAAAATTGATAAAACAAAAATCAAACTAATACCTACTTAAACCACCACTACCGATAATCTGTCCGTGTAAGTGTTGCGTATCCTGAATAGTGTGAACCATTCCCGGTCCAATAAGCCCTGCAGTGCAGTCCTGGGATTTACTGGTTGTGGACGTCGTGACGTGGCGTGATTGTAGTGACAGCTAGCGGAGACTCAGGACTGTGTATCGGACTCTGAGTAACGAGAGCAAATGTACAACTCGACAAGAATAGCTATAGACGTGAGAAATATTAAATAAGGAACGCCCCTCGATGCGCAGTGGACAGCGAACAAATTTGCCATTTGCATCAAATATTTCGTAGCGGAATGGTACGCTCTGGGCAAAATCACGTATGTGAATGGGTGATACGGGTTTTATAGAAAATGCATGTTGAAAATCCAAGTCTGGTACTAAGTCAGGGGATTATCACAGCGAAATGAATTATAAGAATTATAAAAAATGGCTTCAAGGAAAACTTATTCGAAATGTACCTAGCAGCAAACAGTGTATTGGTTATAGATAACGCGCCTTATCATAATGTTGGAGTCAATAAATGTCCTACACTATGGCGATAAGGAAAAACAATATGAAGGAGTGGTCAAGAAAGCGCAATATTCCATTTTCAGAAGACAGACATTTCAAAAGAAGCTGATACAAAACCTATGAA
Source organism: Callosobruchus maculatus (assembly GCA_951848785.1). Lineage (NCBI taxonomy): Eukaryota > Metazoa > Arthropoda > Insecta > Coleoptera > Chrysomelidae > Callosobruchus > Callosobruchus maculatus. The sequence continues at coordinate 7,830,623 of CATOUR010000083.1, forward strand.
AATAGATAAACTTATGACTGAAGCAGGTCATTCTGTTTTACGACTTCCTCCGTATCACCCCGACTTAAGTCCAATTTAAATAGTATGGCCATCCCTAAAGCAAAATATGGTAGAAACAAATGTGGGTTTCAATTTTATATACTTAGTAAAATATTGTGATGAGTTTTCCCACATTTTCGCAGCATGGCAAGCATGGAAAAAAAGGTGTGAACATGCAATTTCCTACGAGCGCTATTTTACTGAAAAAGAACCATTTTTGGATGTGACTGTGTAGGATCTAATAATAAACATGCAGGAAGACAGTGACAGACAGTGATGATGCAAAATTTATAGAAAATCTAAATTTAAATTCGGAAAGTGATTCAGAGTGAAAGTGAACTTTCAGAACTGTAGACATCTTAATGCCACCTAATAATTATTTATTATTTGTCATTAACATTGAGGACCTTTCTTAAAAAACCAAATCTTTTCCTAAGTTTAACTGTTTACTTAGAGTGTACACGGGTACACTGTGTTTCTATTTCTTTTCCGCCGAATGTGCTCTCACTCTTTCGTGTGCGCAACCGGCGAAATTCTCAAGTCCCTTCCTATATTTGTAGAGTTGTAATGAAGGTAACGAGTCTTTCCGAAATGGAGGACCCGTTACCTTTAGTTACTCATTAGTAACGGTTACTTCGTAATAGTTACTTGATTATTTTACATCGCTACTTTCTCGGTATCTGTTTAACTAGATCTGACAGACCGATCGACCGACATAACTGCAACCAAGAACAAAGGTCCTACGGACCGGGACCGCTCTGACAAACATTGACGAAGCGAAAGGTAGTGATTCAATTTATTTAGCTGCACACAGCAGTCACGTATTTTCAAATATAATTATACGTGATGGCTGGCAACTCTGTAGGATTAGTACATATGTATACTGGAAAGCGAGATGCCCATATTCCGGCTGAAAAAAATAGAGTAACCTTTTTGTACCCGCTAACAATGGTCATTAGATGAATATAATAAAAGTTGAAACCGAGGGCCGGTTGAAGCTTAACATTAACAAGAGGATTATTTTCGTAAGCCGCGTCTAACAAGTAGTCGTTTTTATATCTGTAGTTTTATCTACAGCAGCTGTGACACAAAGGAATACTTTTTAGACGAATTGGGGTGGGAATCAATGTAATTTTGTCTTGATGTTATTGCGTAGTATGTTTTATATTGCGAAATATATAGTATATCCATACCCAACTATTATTCATGTACAGCATAAAGAAAAAGATTGGACATTCTGAACTGCTTATTGGGTTTCTATTAAGATGAAACCTTGTGTTTCGGATCAGTCGAGGGTGCTGATTAGAAATCCAGTCGCAGTAATTGTGCTTCAGTCTCGTGTGACGAAAATAAAAAATTTCAGATTTCAGGTTTGCCTAAAAAATCAAAAACATCTATTTGGCTTTCTATGAAGATGAAACCTCATATTTTATTATTCCGGTCTCGGTTTTGAGTTTCAGTCTCAGATCTTCAAGTTTGCCTAAAAAATGTAAAATCTTTATTTGGTTTTCTACTAAAATAAGACCTTTCTTTGGATAATTTGGGCGTGCTGATTACATGTCTAGAGTTTCAGTCTCTTTTGATAAAAATAAGACATGTTAGGTTTTTCAGATCTGCAGGATTACTAAAAAATCGGAAATCTTCATCTGGCTTTCTATTAAGATGAAACCTTGTATTTTGGATAATTTGAGGGTGCTGATTAGAAATCCAGTCCCAATTTTGAGTTTCAGTCTCGTGTGACGAAAACCAAAAATTTCATATCTTTCAGACCTTCAGGTTTGTCTAAAAAATCGAAAATCTATATTTGGCTGTCTAGTAAAATAAAACCTCGTTTTTTGAGTAATCTGAGGGTGCTGATTACAAATCCACTTGCAGTTTTGAGTTTTAGTCTCGTGTGACGAAAATAAAAAATTTCATATCTTCAAGATCTTCAGGTTTTCCTGAAAAATCTAAAACCATTATTTGGCTTTTTATTAAGATGAAACCTTGTATTCTGGACAATTTGAGGGAGCTAATTACAAATCCGCTTGCAGCTTTGAGTTTCAGTCTCGTGTGACGAAAATCAAAGATTTTAGATCCGTCAGATCTTCAGATTTTCCTAAAGAATCTAAAACGTGTATTTCACTTCGTATTTTGGATAATGAGAGTTCTGATTACAGATCCAGTCGCAATTTTGGGTTTCAGTCTTTTGGCAAAAATTAAAAATTTCAGATCTCCAGGTTTGGCTAAAAAATCTAAACCCTTTATTTGGCATCCTATGAAGATGAAACCTCGTATTTTGGATAATTTGAGCGTGCTGATTACAAATCTAGTCGCAGTTTTGAGTTTCAGTCTCGTTTAACGAAAATAAAAATGTTCATGTCTTTCAGATCTGCAGGCTTCCTATAAAATCGAAAATGTTTAATTAGCTTTCTATAAAGATGGGACCTGGTGTTTTGGATATTTTATGGGTGAGGATTGCAAATCCGGTAGCAGTTTTGAATTCTAGTCTCGTTTGACGAGAGTAGCAGTAAGGCAATTTTTTGTCCTCTTCAAATATTTTGAGGATGCAAGAAAAAAGATGACCTCCAGTACTGCGATCAGAGACTTTCAAAAATCCACTACCGCATACCGTATGCAAAATATAATAATCATAATTTTTGGAGATGCTACCGTTTTACATAAATACAAAAATATTTTTTTGTTGACGTTCGTTGATTTATGCACCTTTTCCTCGAAATTTAAAGACGTAAATGTATTAATGCTTGGTCAGAGGGTGCAGCTTTAGATCACAAACCTCACCAGAAAGTATTATTTCTGCTTAAAAGTTAATAGTTTTGAGCTAGATTACTTGATTTAATGTTGAAGCTTGTGTTCCAATTGGAGTAAGTTCTCTATAAAAACCAGGTTAACATTTTCCAGTTTCAGTATCATGATATCAACCCACGGATGTTGGCAGAATCAACAGGAGTCAGGAATGTGCCTACCGTAATCTGATGGCTTTGAGCAATTTCAGCATTTCCAATAATAGTCAGGGAATGTTATGTGAACACCGCCTGCATAACTAGAAGCGCTTTATGCACGAATGAACTGGAATGGCATTTGGCACCGTTCGGTCTAGAGCTTTTGTTGGCGTTTTATTGAATATGATACGAAACTAGCCTTGTGGAAACGAAAGTAAGCACTCTACAGACTATTCAAGAAAAGGAATAGATCCAAATATGTCCATGCCACTGCATTTTAAGCCTAGGGACTGTATAGAAAGATGCGTAGTTTGCTCTGAAACATGCTCGTCTGGTAAATACGTTATCAGTTGTAGTGGATCACAACATTGGACGGGAACAACGTGAAATCCATGAAAAATCTTCATAAGAAAACTTTTGAAAGTGAAAGAGGGCAATCATTTGGTACACAGAAAAATAAGAAAAATGAAGGGTATCGGCTGGGTTCGAACCAGCGTCTCCGGCATTCTAGGCTGACGCGATACCAACTACACTATGGTGCCCCGTGATGTATTCTATAAATAGTGCCGACGACAAGGTATCGATTCCGTAGACACCCACCACTCCCCTGTATCTCTCTGCGAACCATGTGTTTCAGTCATCCAGAGAGATCGAGTTGGCTGTTGGGTAAGTGAAATACATGGTTTGCAGAGAGACATGGTGGAGTGGTGGGTGTCGACGGGATCGACACCTTGTTGTCGGCTATATCACGGGGCACCGTAGTGTAGTTAGTATCGCGTCGGCCTAGAATGCCGGAAACGCTGCTTTGAATCCAGCCGCTACTCTTCAAGCCCCTTCATGAAACAGTGCATTTTTGTACTTCAGAAGGAGAAGGAGATAGTGAAATTAATCTTTGATCTTGGTCCATTAGAAATATATCGCAATCATTTTAAGAGACACAAAACCCTTACTGTCTCATCCTTCAGATATCCAGGCTGCTCTGAGGACACTGATCTCCAAGCGGGTTGACTCAAGACTTGTATGGACCAGCAAACATCTCCTCAACGAACTTAGAACAAGTAACTAAATAACTTTGGTTTGGATTCTAGGTCACAACGGAGTGAAAAGCAATGTATTGGCTGACACACTTGCAAGAGTAAGAATCGAATCTGCAACAACAAACTGTCGTTTCTGCTATGTTGAGGATCAAACAGCGGAGCCCGTATTGCGCTCCTGTACAGTACTGGAGAGAGCTAGGTTTTAGACATTCGGATTCACCCACCTGAAACCTATTGACATTAGGGAATGAAGCAAAAGATAATAATGGTTCTATATTTTTTCATGAGTGTTGAACAATAGCATAGAAAGAAATAGGGCCACATTCTCATATAGAGGTACATATACATATGTTATAACTCCTGAACAGCAACATAAATCAATTACAGAGTAGGCGGCAGAAAATATTTGCCTGTGTGCCATCTGGTACCCGAAGGTAACGGCAAAGCAAAGAAAGTCGCTGCTAAACAGCAGCAGACTTCTTGGTGGAACGCCACGGCGCGTTCGCTTGGCCTGACCAGAAGAGCGTGCTTCTATGCCAACTGCATATCAGAGTGGTTCAATATTATGTACTACATAATAGCTTATACATATAGTCAGCTATGCAATAAGGCTTTAACTGGTTTAGATATTTGAACAATTCCTTTTTGATTTTTTTCGATATCATCTAAATCTTTCAAATGTCTAGGTAGATGGTTGTATACTTTGATGCAGTTATAATAATCATTATGTTCACTCATAGTCAACCTGTGTCTGGGATATTTATAGTGATAATAGCGGACATTCTATCACAGCATAGTAAACAACCAGCACAATAACTCAGGTTGGCGGTAATTACACGCGCATCCCCCCTTTTGGATGATATTTTGTAGGAATGCTAACGATAGTTCGATACTTCTGCACTAATATCGAGTATTTGTGTCATCGATACTTTTTGTAGCATTCCAAGCTGGTATGGATACTTTTGTATCGGTATCAAAAATAATTATATAATTATTGAGGGGTGTAATCAGTTGCACAAAATGCTCTGTGCGAACCAAACGCGCCTATTTGGCTAAAAAATATCGAGTTGGTACCGGTATCGATATTTTCATTATCGCATCTCTACCCAAACTTCACATCCGTAAAATCATCCCTAGGTCAAATTCTGTGGGAACCATTTTTATATGGGAAATCCTCAGAGATATTATGCTGGTTGTTTACTATGGAGTAGAATTATTCCTAGAAATTTCACAGTTTTATCGAGTTTAACATGAGTGTCGCCAATATTCAAACATTCAGGCTCATTTATTTTCGCTCTTTTTTAATTGCAACCCATTTGTTTTATCTGTATTAATGACTAGACTAGATGCTTTTCTTTAATTTAACTCCCAATTGATTTGTTATCTGTAAAACTAGTCACCATGAGCAAATAGTTTGTTGTACTAACACTAACATGTAGGGAACAGTTCAGTAACTATTTCCTCTTACATCATCTTTGCACATACACAAAGTTTAGCACTGGGAACTACACACTACACATTCACTCAAATCTTTCTGGAAGATCGCTTCGAGGATGTGTCTCTTCAACCTGCGGCTGCCCTGATGCTGCATATGGTGTCTGGCTAATGGGTTGAGATGCTCTTGAAGACGAGTTCTGTACCTCTCGGCGATGTTTGACACTTCTTCTTTCACTGATGGGATCTGCAAGTCGCGCCTGATAAATTTATCTGGAACATACCATGGAGCTTTGGTTGGCTTGGAACATCTCCAGTATTTCCATATTAGAATTCGAGGCCGATCCCCATAGTTGTATACCATAGCACCAAATTTGTTTTATTATGGCCTTTGTTGCTCAACGATAGAGAGGATCTGTGACCTATCAACCAATATAGGTTTTGAAGATTCAGTCCTAGCTGTTTTCGTTTAGTAAAGATGTGTTTTCTCCACGTCAGTCTTCGATCAAGGTGCATGCCTAGATATTTTACATATTCTTACGAGGGTTGCTCTATACCTCCGTCAATCCACCAGTACGCAGACAGCTGTTTCACGCTTATTAGCGATCATCAGTGCGCCATAGGTCGATTGACGAAAGTAGAGAGCATCAATTTTTCCATGTTTAATAAACATGTGAAAGATGTACGAGTAAGACAGAAGGAATTCTGCCGGTGCGCCATCTAGTACCCGAAGGTGACGGCAACCAAAGAGAGAAACGCCACTAGAAGCAGTTTACCTCTCCTTGGTGGAACGACAAGGCTCCCTCGCTTTCTACTTTCGTCAATCGACCTATGGCGCACTGATGATCGCTAATAAGCGTGAAACAGCTGTCTGCGTACTGGTGGATTGACGGAGGTATAGAGCAACCCTCGTATATCGGCTTCACGCTGCGTGCGTCAAAATCCGCGCCTCTAGTGGCAAAAAGCGAGCGAGCCTTGTCGTTCCACCAAGGAGAGGTAAACTGCTTCTAGTGGCGTTTCTCTCTTTGGTTGCCGTCACCTTCGGGTACTAGATGGCGCACCGGCAGAATTCCTTCTGTCTTACTCGTTACATATTCTTGTTGTTGTAGATTAGGGCCATTTAGAGATACAGTCGAACAGTTGTTCCTCCTGTTAGTAAACGTTACATGGACGGATTTTGATTCGTTCGCTTTGATACGCCACCTCCTGAGCCAAGTTTCTGTGTCGCCAAGGCTTTTTTGTAGCTGACTTGATGCCTCCATGTGGTTAGGATGCACTGATAATACTGCAGTATCATCAGCATAAGTAGCTATAGTGACGTTATTCTTTGTGGGTAGGTCAGCCGTGAATATTAAAGGAAACATTTTTTGTAACATATCGATTCATAAAGAGGCCCGCAATGGCCTACAATTTAATTTTACCTTGTTCTAATCTAAATAGAGATTATTGTTTTCTTCCTGATTTTGCATATCTCATGTAAATGGGCATCATGGAAAAAATATATTCTATTCTACTCTAATATTTTGAGCCACATGTAAATGTTATCGTTTGGTTCGTGATGTAGGACTATAACGTTGGAAAATCAAGCCCAAACAATTCTTATCGCTGGATTTAATACTTCAAATGTCATCACTGAATATATTTAGATCAATATTATCTGAACTTAACCAAATAATCTGTCTGATGATGCAGAGTGCCTGTGAGATGTCATAAAATGCTCCTTAGACTTGAACTTTGAACTATTACGTCCTGAACTATAACGGGGTTGAAATATGTAGGAGCTGACCGCCAACGCAGTGACACGTGTCTGTGCATCTCATTTATCATGCAGGCATTATATAACTGCCAGTCCAGCTGACAGCATTTCAGCATTTTGAAGCAAGTCGAGGTGCATAAAGGGTTTTATCTACTCCCATCCAGTTATACAGCAATTATTGACAAACTGCTTTTGAACAGACAATACTTACCTATAAACAAGCAACGCGAATTACTTTCCATAACTCACAATCTAGGAATGAACAATGAAGGACGCCTTCTAGATACCAATACTGATGTCTCAGTAATACATGATATGATTAAAAATATATGCTATAATAACTACAAAGGTGGCTGGTATATTCAATTGTTTTCTGAGATCTAGGTACTTAATTGAGATTTTTGCCCAAGCGGTTCATTTTAGGTCTTATGTATGATACATAGAGTCACACTAGAATTGACCAAGGAATCCAAATATGTAATATGAGTCATCTAAATGTAAAACCCAACCACTGAAACAAATTTTACAGAAATCGAAAAAACCTAACGCTCTCTTATGAGTGAAAATAATACCAAAACAGTAGTATGATAATCTACGATGGTATAGGATGCTAGGCCTTGACGCCCCAAAATCTAGGACAGAGAGCTTTTCTGAAATCTAGATTTTTAATTTAGACACGTTGAATTTTGCATGTTGGGAAATGTGATATGTCGTGTTTTGACTGCTATACTTGTGGAATAGGATCAAAATAAATGAAACAGATATCAGTTTGGATTTTTCTACTGAATATAAAAAATGGAGTCAAGTTTATTGACTCAGTACTTCCCACACATAATGATGATACCATTTTATTATTTCCCATTGCATGAAGTTATAGTCTAAAATCTCCTTGCAACTAAATTATCGCCCATCCGTCCGCAAAAACAACATCCAACACAAAAGCCCCCGTAAATAGTTTCTTGCGACTCCCTCCTTAGGAACTAGGGCGCCACAGTTTTTTTTGCATGCTTGAACTGGACGATGCGAAACGATCAAGAGCCTCCAACCCGTTTAAAAACGAAGTTTGAGCTGATTTTATGTTTTTGGTTTTTTTATTATTGCTATTGCCACTGACACGGTTTTTCAAAAACAGAGTCGTTTTCCATTTTCGCAGCGGTAATAAATTCTGTGTCAAAGTTTTATTATAATCAATTCAATAATTTTCGCGTTACGCAATTTAGAACAATCTGAAACAATACTCGTATGTATACATCTCAAACTCCAAGTCCCTTGGTTTTTATAATAAGCAAGGCAATGTTCGGATATACATAAAAAGTGTATTATGCTGCTATAGGTTTTTCATTCAAAGATCAATGGACAACCCATTATGAGTACAACAAATTTTTCATTTTTTCAAATTTTCCCCACCCTCCAACCACCTCAAACTCACCCTCACCCAAAAATCCGTAGAAAATGATCAGAAACCCCTAAAACAGCTAAAAACAAAGTTTGAGCTATTTTTATATTTTTAGTTTTTTTATTATTGCCGCGCCGCCACTCACCCGATTTTTCCAAAACATACACGTTTTCCATCTTCGCCTTGGGAATAATACTATGTCAAAATTTCATTAAAATCAATTGACTAATTTTCGCGTTACGCGATCTAAAACAATACTCGTATGTATACATCACAAATTCTAAGTCTCGTTTCTATAATAAGCATGCGACCGATAGACCTAAAAAAGTATATCATGCCGCTAGGTTTTCTATTCACATATCAATGGACAGCCTATTATAAATATAACAAATTTTTTAGTATTACAATCCCCCACCCCACCCCGCAACCACCCCAAATTCACCCCCACCCAAGAAAAAGTAGAAAATGATCAGGAACCCCTAAAACGCCTAAAAACGAATTTTGAGGCATATTTGAAATTTTTCGTTTTTTGCTAATTACTGCGCCCCCCCCCCCCCGTATAACGATTTTCAGAATTATAGGGACATTACCTACTACGACCCCACAGCATAACGTTGCCCAAATTTCATCACGATCCATGCAGCGGTTATTGAGATTACGAGGGTAGAAGAACGCGACAGACAGACAGACAGACCGACAGACAGACCAACAGACGGACAGAAATGAGTGACATGGATTTTCGTTATGTACACATCATAAAACGCCCAAAAAGCGTATTATCTCAAAATCGAAAATTTCGCGATCGCAATACTCCTCTCACCTGTCGGTGTGGGAAGTAAAAACTAAACAAACACTGAGCTCAAAGACTGAAGCTATAAACTTAATGCTAGATATTAAAGAGAATACAGTTTAGGGCTTACAAGGCATACATCTCAAATTCCAAATTTTCTGACAAAACTCCTTAAAACTAGCTCAGCGTTTTCACGATTAGCTTAAACGGGGTCTTAAAATCTTCTTTGAGCTATGCTACTTTGTAGTAGTATAATATTTTGGTCACCTATGATTCTTAAATTGATAAATAATTTATCCATACAGCATAAATCATTAGTAACTGAAAAAAAGTAAAAATGCACCGCAAAGTATTCTCGATGGAAGGATAAAACAAGTAACGGCCACAATAACCTCATGTGATTGGCATGTGACTTGCTCCAGTTGGGTTCTTCACCAAATATTCCATGTCTAATGTCGGGCTTTGTAAGCGAATCATTTATAAAATGGTATTGTTTTAGATAGTAAAGAAAATAGTATACAGGGTTGGGATAAAGTATGGAACCAAGCAAGTACCTTTGAAACGGATAGGGTGATATTGCTGAAAATTTGCAGGTAAATGTAGTGATGCATAATGCATCCGACGACCTTATGTTAGCTATTAATGTACTTCCGGTCTAACAGGAAGCACCGTCAACTTTTCTGATTTAAATGGGACACCCTGTATAGTTTTGCAGATTTTAATAGATTTTTTGCGAATACGCCCATAGTCAGTTTAGTATTTGTTTCTGTAAAAATGGGAAAGATAAAGCTCTTTCATTTGTCTCACAAATTCGTCCGTGGCGGTCTGTGGTCTTCTCGTTTTAGATAAATTTTTAATATTCCCATTTTTAGTCACCGTCGAACGTGTTATAGCCGTTATAGGACCCCTGTCGGGATGTAAATCATTGAACAGTTGACACACTTCTTTGTGAGTTCTCACGCGATCGTCAAAACCGATCACCATTAAGACTTTAAATGGCCGGCATTTTAAACATCTGAAATGATAAAGAAGCATTATCTTTCCGGTTTTTACAGAAACTAATACTAAACCCACTATGGACCTATTCGGAAAAAAAGGATGTATTAAAATTTGCAAAAATATACAGGGTGTCCCTTTTAAATTAAAAAAGTTGACTGTACTTCCGGTTAAACCGTAAGTACATTAATAGCTAACCTTCTGATGCATTATACGTCACTATACTTGCCTGCAAATTTTCAGCAATACCATTCTTTCCTTTCCAAAGTTATTTGCTTAGTTCCATACTTTATCCCAACCCTGTATAAAACCCTATTTTGAAAACCGTGTGACATGTCAGACGATTGAAATAAATCAGCCTGTAGTAACTCCAAAATTTAAGTAGATAGATTGAAAAAAAGATGATGGAAACCCGTAATCGCTTCTTCAAATTTTTATTTACCCTGTATTATTGCCTCGCGGTCCTAAAAACTATTGCGACATGAGTTTGACTTTCAAATTTCCTATTCTGTATCAATTTGGCTGTACACACTCTTACGGCTGAATAATTTCGGCTAGTGTTAAAAATGCATAGGGCCTTAATGAAGCCTTCGGAAAATTCGCACCCCAACTGTGGCCCGGAAATTTCGAATTCAATTAATATGGATAAACCCGCCGCGTCACATTCTGGCAAGATTCCCTATTTATGCGAGAGAGGACCTGACTGAGGCAAAATTTATTTCCCTTTTTTCGGTATAAATAGACCTCATACAGTTCGCCACTAACTTAACCTAATTAAAAGATAGATAAAGCTTTTGGGGTTCTTTGAAGTATGTTAGTCTACGAGAAGGTAGGTAGGATAAAATCAGGACAAGAATACATTCGTAATATTATGGATAAGCTAAATTGAAGAAGGTAAGGGTAAGGCCTCTTCATTCACTTGTGGAACAGATCATTTGAAAATCATTGTAAATTCCGTGTTGCTGCACTTGACATACTGAAAGCCTTTGATAGAGTGTTGCATGAGGGATTTCTGGTCAAACTTGCTGCTTATGGACTACCATCTGGCCTGCGTCAGTAGCTGAATAGCTTTTTGAACGACCGATGTCTGTCTGTTGTAGTCAAAAGCTGCTAATTCGACGTATTTTCAATAAATGCCGGTGTGCCTTAGGGATCAGTCCTATCCCCTCCACTGTCTGTGCTGAACATCAACGAGCTGCTGGAAATAACATCCAGTCTAATTTACAGCTTCGCAGATGATAGTACATTAATATCGTGCATGGAACTAGGCAAGCCACTATCGTCCCAGGAGACGGTACGTCGGCGACAGCAACATGCCCACTATAGTAGTCTTTGATCAACGTAGATATCAAAATAATTATCAAGTAGGGATTGGTAAACAAAGTTTAACGTACAAAAAACTCAGGCAACAAAACTGATAAAGAAGCCTCTAGTTGGCTTACCAACTGTGGAAGTGGAGGGGCACCCAATAGTCGAATCACCCTCCATCAAGCTTTTGAGGATAAACATCAACAATATTAGCATGTCCTGGTACGACCACGTCATCAGTGTTGCTTAAACGGCATGCCAGAAGTTTGGAGTTTTGTTCAGCTGTAGGAAGCTGTATAACCAGAGCTAGAGCAGCTACTGCTGCTCTACAAGGCACAGGTCCAACCATCGTTGGAGTGTTGCTTCCATGTATAGGGATGCGCTCTAAAGCACTTTTCAAAGCTTCTGGAAGCTATTCAGAAGAGAGTAATTAAACTAATCAGTACGTCTAACTTCACAAAGGACCTCCACAGCCTGGAACATCGAAGAAGGGTGGCTGAGCTGTCCCTGTTTTACAGATTCTATCATGGAAGATGTTCGAGTGAGCTCTCTCAGATAATAACATCAAAGGCCGTCCGAGCGAGGAACACTAGACAGGCTCTGCGAGCTCTTCCTTACCAGGTCGAGGTCCTTACTCCCCGAACCAATCTCCTCCAGCATTCCTTCCTTTAGAGAACTTCGACGCTGTGAAATGAGCTGCCGAGGAATTTGTTTCCCGACGGGTATAACCTGCAGCGTCCCAAATCTATCGTGCACCGACACTTATCGCAGCACTTCTACAACGTCATAGACTTACAGCCTTTGCAGGAAGCTGACCATAACAAAAAAGAAGAACATGAAGGAAATGATTTCCACCTCTCCCAAGGTGAGCTCAAGGATATCACAATCCTTGTTTGATAGTAGATAATCATAGTTTATCGCAGTGGCGGCTCGTGACCTAAAGACCGGTGGAGCCAAAATATAAAAAATAGTCTAAATTTATCGGCACCTTGAAAAACATAATAAAACAACAGTAAAAACACTTACCCAAAATTTTATATGAATATAACCTATGTACAAGAACAAAAAATACACTTTTAAATTGCCCGGCATATAAAATCTAATCGCCTTTCCTTATTTTTTGCAAAAGTGTCAATAGCTTGTTTGTTAAAATTGTCAATGTTATTTAAAAACTTTTTTTCGGCCGATAACATTCCAAGAGCACTGAGTCTATTTTCTTTGGCTCCTTAAGACGAGCCGCCACTAGCTCATCGTACAACAGGCGAAATTATCGTACATCTAAGATAATTATCGTACGTTTGGCAACTCTGTCTCTGTGTTTTCGCGATACCTGGATACACGGAATAGGTGGAACAGGTATCCATTATATTTGGGCGCAGGTACCTATTCCAGCGAGCCAGGTCCACAAAGCAAACGTATTGCTGTGCAATATAGGCAGGTGGATGTGCGATCACAAGCGAGACCCCTGATGTCCGTCGATAAAAGAATGGGCGAAATGCAGTCACGGCTCAACAATCAGCTGTCTTACTCAAGGTCTGGGGATGCTCTGCGCCGATCCCTCTGCGCATCGATATTTTGGGTTAGAGACAGATAGATTTCAATAGCGGCGGTACGGCAAAGTCATGGCTATGTACATATAATATGAGTACAGAGATAAATAATATAGATCTCAGCGCGGATCTAGGACTTTATAGGAGGTAAACATTAAGGACAACATAAACTTTATGTTGTCTTTAATGTTTACCTTTCTTTTTACATTATTTCTCAATTCTGCCTTATACACTTTTTGCTACTCCGCCCCTGTCAGTGCGAATGAAACTATCCCAAAATGGTGTCGCTGATGTCAGACATATTTGCAACACATCATCACAAAGGAACCGATCGCGATTAAGACAGCTAATTGTTTGTTGAGCCATGATGCAGTCATCCATAGACGTCCTATTTCTTAACGCAAGCCCTGTCTGGGAATTTGGGACTTTGAGAGTGTATAGAGAAAGGATAAGACGTGTGATAGACGAGAGATACCTGCATTACGAGGTGTAAGATATGACCAAGCATGCCCTGTTTCTGTGCAACAGATGGGGGTCATATAGACAGGAGGCGAGTAAAAAACTGGAGGGAGAGCTAACCTCAGACACTATGGTCCCGCCATGTTCTCCAGCCTAGAGGCATGGAACATTATAACAGGACGTCCAACAAAATGCTTTCTATATAGGAGAAAAAGAGGAACGACCACAGCTCCACCATCTCCACAACCTTTCAACAAGAACAGCCCCAAAACGTTTTGGTCCCCCGGTATTGAATAGAATGGAGGCTTTGAGATGTGGATGTACTGCCGAATGTTGAAAGTAATACTTTGGACAGACGGCGTTACAAATATACAAGTCCTGCATCAAGTAAATAAGGAATATGATCTCTTAACCACCATAAAGAAGAGAAAAACCGTCTATCTCGGACATCTAATTCAAGTCAGCTTACTTCAAAGTATATATTCCTGATAATTTTAAAACCAATCTGAAGATTTATCTTTAATCCATAAAACTCTCTCTCTCTCTCACACTCACTCATTTATTTGTAATACCTTTACAAATATTGCCAATTTCGAATGTACCAAGACCACAGACAGGACTCACCATTACTGTCCCTGAGATAGTAATAACCTTGATAAATTACCGGCTTGACTGATCTATTTGCAAAAACTCGATAAGGTAGGAAATGATCTTGTGACAAACTGTTCATGATATGCCAAGTAGAGTTTCTTTTCCGTTTTAGCTCTCACTCACTGAAGTCACTTATGCAGAGCCTCTGTCTGTTCGTCCCTCCGTCTGTCCGTATACAAAATATAGTCAAAACTACAGGTTCTAGAGAAACACTAAATATAGATTCGGAATCAGCATAAAAAAACTAGTCCGGGAAAAATCCGGTTTTGTCGATATCGCTTCCGGTTTTAAAAAAATTGAATCAAATTATGACAAGCAACTGCCGACGTATGATGTACGGTGAATTGATATTCCTGAAGCATAGGCAGCGTGGTCGGGCGGTTAAGACGCTAGGCACTAGTCCGAAAGAGCGTGGGTTCGAATCTCACCGCGGTCAACAACTTCTTTTTCTTTTTTTTAAGATTAAATGTTAAATTTGTTGATTACTAGTCCGCAAAGAATCTGGTGTTGTGTGAAGGAGGTCGTAAGTTGTTTGAAAATACTATAACGAACGTTAGAATGGGATGGTCAACAGAATACTTACTGCAAAGAAGAAAGAGGAGCAACCTCAGCCCTACCATCTCCACAACTTTTCCAACAAGAACAACCCCAAAACTTCTTGGTCCTCCCGATATTCACTATAACAAAACGGTGGCATCGAACCCGTCATAAAAATAAAAAAGGGCGATCGTCGTCGAAAAAATATCACTTTACCTGCGAGTAGATCCCGGTTTGAGGAGCCGGGAGCGATTTGCGATTTAGGATTCGGATGAAAAACAACGCGCGGGGCCGAGAAGCGGGGGCGGGGGGCGGGGGGCGGGGGGGAGGGGGGGATGGGAGAGTGGACGTTCGCTCGGAATACTGATTTATCCGGCTGATCCCGAAGGGCTGATGCCCGACTGGCCGGCCCTCCTCTTGCTGTGAAGCTGTGTCGCCCCCCGGAGAGGTCACAGGCCACATGTGCACCTCGCAAGGCATAGATCGGTCAGTGCAAGGCTATGTTTCAAACAAAATGGCTATTAAATGTATCCTATCCTATAGTACAGCTCATTTGTTTAATATTTGTTTACGAAGTGAAACGTTCCAAAAAAGTGCCTACAAGGGTTCACAATTTGTATAAAGACTTTCACAGACTGGCGCGAACTATGGTTGGTCCCATAATTCTTCAAACAACATATATGAAACTCGATTTTGTCGTCCCTACTACTAAACAACTGGCTCACTTGCTTCGATTTTCCACTATTTAAAGCTCGTCCATCTTCCGCTGGGTGACAGAAACGCACTGATAATCAGAATACCCTGGAAATGCGTGCACACGAGAAGTTCGTACGATCTCGTCAGAACACATTTTCGTCAGAACTCGCATGCATAGTAACTGTAGCCTTAGTTGCGGAAGTTTCGCGTTAGCTGCAGCAGCGGTAGGCTCACCTGTTCACACTCAGGCGTCACAACACAGAAGGTGTCGCAAAGAAAGTGTTGTAAAAAAATATAATATAAAACACAGAAATGACACTTCTACTAGTTAAGTCTGAGCCAAGGAGGGCAGCAAGAATTTCATTTTTTACCCGACACAATTCCACGGAAGAAACAACGTTTTTAGTTTTGTTTAGTTTTATTTTTGGTAAATATGGCTAGAAGGAAGTGGCAAGCAGAACACGAGTATAAATATTGCAGTGAAGCGAAATAATTTCTGGTTGCAAAATATCCTTCCAATTTCAATTGGTGTTAGTTAAACCGCCTCTCAAGCATCAGATTAATTTTTTTGGCACGTTACGTCACAATCTAAGAGAATTTGAAAATGGTGTTTTGTCTTTCTAAGTATATAAAATATTACGAAGAATAATATATTTTTTTATATATTTCATCCGTTTTTGAAATTCCTTAAAATATCATATGAGAATTACATAAATCTGTTTCTGATTTAGTGTCATTTTATATTAAATTATAGGTATTATTTACCGCTTACACCAAGTTCTTTTGGTATTTGGTCCCAATTTATCTCTGAAACAACTGATTATCGGACACTACTCTTTTTGTTTGAAATTCTATTCGTCATATAACACCCTGTATATATACTTGACTGCTTCCCATCGAATTTGGATGCTTGTTATTTGATCACAAACAACATTTTCACATGGAACTGGCATAATCTATGTCTATTTCACCGATTTACTGTCTCATTTGTAAGTTGATGTTTCTATGTGTGCTTTGAGAAAATACCGGTTTGACTGATCTATCGGCAAAAACGCGATAAGGTAGGGAATGTCCTTTTGATAAACTATTCATGGTATACCATGTAGAGTTTCCTTTCCGTTTTTTTTATAAGGATCTATCGAAGTTTCCTTGACCAAAGGAGGTCGTAATTTGTTTGAAAGGACTACTACAAGCGTATTGAACATCAAAGAAAAAACAACTTGATTTATAGAAGGACTACGACTTTGTGACGTTTGTCTGTCGTTTTGTAAGCCTGTCTGAATGTATGCTTTTTCAGTCTTCAGGCAGATAATATTAGAGGCTCGCAAGTTTTGGAATATGTAGGTCCCATTTTCGAGTTTTAGCAAATTCATTAATTGGTTCCACTTTCTTATACGTCAAAATGGCGGGAGAGCTACCTTGCGATCGGAAACCATTTTATTTATTTATTTATTATAGAAGCTATACGACTCTGTGACATTTGGGCGAGTCTATTTGTCGTTTTGTGAGCCTGTCACTATGTATGCGTTTTTCAGTCTTGAAACTAGCAATGTTAGAAGCTCTCAAGTTTTGGAATATTTGAGGTCCCACTTTCGAGTTTTTGCAAATTTATTAATAATCAGTTCCACTTGATAGTAGCGACAGAGCTACCTTGTGATCGCAAAAAGCTTTATTTATTAATTTTAGAAGGACTACGACTTTGTGACGTTTGTTTGTCGTTTTGTAAGCTTATCTGAATGTATGATTTTCAGTCTTCAGGCAGATAATGTTAGAGGCTCGCAAGTTTTGGAATATCTTTGGTCCCATTGTGATCCTTGTGATCGCAAAAAACTTCATTTATTTATTGTAGAAGGACTACGACTTTGTGACGTTTGGGCGAGTCTGTCTGTCGTTTTATAAACCTGTCACTAAGTATGCCTTTTTCAGTCTTGAAACTAGCAACTTTAGAAGCTTACAAGTTTTAGAATATTTGAGGTCACACTTTCGAGTTTTAAAAAATTAGTAATTATTAGTTCCACTTTCTATTATGTACGTCAAAATGGCGGGAGAGCTACCTTGTGATCGTGAATAACTTTATTTATTATGGAATAGAAGTACTATGACCTTGTGAAGTTTGGGGGATGAGTCCAGGGCCGGCGCGTGCCCTGAAAAAGTGGGGGGGCCAAAAGCAACCAATATACGACAACCTTCCAGAAATGAGAGAAGAATAAGAGATGCAGAGTGCTGGAAATTGGAAAATAGTGCAGTAGCGGGTGTAATTATAATCTACTTTGTAATAATAAAAAAATAGGTATGAACGTATACAATAAAATTTAATAATATACATAATGAAGTTAAAAAATGGACACGCCCTCCCGACGCGCCGCCACTGGATGAGTCTGTCTGTCGTTCTGTAAGCCTGTCACTATGTATGCCTTTTTCAGTCTTGAAACTAGCAATGGTAGATGCTCACAAAATTTGGAATAAATGAGGTCCCACTTTCGAGTTTTAGCAAATTTATTAATCAGTTCCACTTTTTCATACGTCAAAATGGCGAGAGAGCTACCTTGTGATCGCCAACGACTTTATTTATTTTGGTAATTTTATGGTATCTACATCCCATGATTTCCATTATCTGTCTGCTATCGTTTGTTTGCCTGGTAATTCCTGCTCTCTTTATAACTTGATAAGCACTGATTTGACTATAAAACAATGTTTTATCGCTGCCGTAAGTGCGAAAAATATAATACAGTGTTTCAAAGAATGACTAGTGGGGGTAAAGTAGGTTAACCATCCTCCACGAGTGTTTGATCTCTTCCGGTTCACACCTATTTATATTTTCTCAAATAGGTCTGCCTCCCAAGGAAGTAAATTCGCTTATTGTGGAAGGCACTTTTAAGATAATATTATGGCTTGAAAATGTGTTACCTAGCAACCTATATCTGATATATAGATAGATTTATGTTCATTATCAACATGTTCACACCCAATATTAGATAATAACACAGAACAAAATCCCATTACCGGCATCTATATACAGTATTATTTGATCCTTCTTCGAACATAGCCTGCACTCAACTACTGCACTGGCGGAATAACTTGTCAGAAAGTATCTGAAAAACACGCTATAGCTTTACTTCAGAACTTTCCTCTGAAAACTGCGATGCCGGGGCTCTTAATTTATTAATAGCTAATAATTGATTCTGTTAAATCAGACCAGCAAGACTTCAATGAGCCTCTTGGCTTTCACGTTAAAAACTTGATAGCTTATAATTAACGCTACGGTACGCAAAAACCATAGAAAATTGTGGTTAGCTTTTAACACGCTTTTATTAGCTTCACCTGTATGTGGGTTTGTGAGCTTGTGGGTTTGTAAGCTTGTAACATAAACACAACACTCCTTTGAATTAATGGCAAGTTGACTTACTAGTGTTCTTCATCTCTATTCACAGAAATTTCATTATATTGGCATAATCTGCCTTAATCAGATAAGTGTGCTTTCGCATGCTCCTGAAAAGATAAATGTTGAATTTTCTTCGGCGTACGAGAGTAACTGCAACACAGCGCCATCTGTTGTCTAAAACTGTAACGTGGCATGTGTCGGACTTGAGGTTTAGCGCATAGGCACCTAGAACTGATGCTGCGGAACCAGCTTAATTTTACATTATATCCAGCAGGTAGGCGCTGTAATCAGAACGACGCGTCAACGGCGCCTGTCAGGGGCGCTAGTTTGTTATCATTTCGCAACCTAATCATTTCAATAATGAAATAAATACAGTTTGAAAAAACCTTAAAAAACTTTAAAGACTAGGTTGACTAAAAAATTAATAACCAGTATAGTTTGAAAATGTTAAAAAAAGCTTTAATGATAAAGTTAATAAGAAAAAAACTGAAAAACACGCTTTTAACGAACTAAAAAGTTAAAAATGAGCTTAAAACGAATGAACGAAAAATACCAGTATTATGTATCCAATCCCCAACTTCCACTGCATACTGACCTAGATGATGCAGATCTTCGGAGGTTGAAATCTAGAAATCCCCCATTACCATTTGCAGAACGGCTCTTGCGGGATGGCTTCCAAGTTGATGAGCACTGGAGAAGGGATTGGGAAGTCCAGAAGCCGGTACAGGCTCCACCAACTATGGACCCCACTTTAACCCTGCCAGGAATGGAATTGCCTCGCCATACATGGAAAACCCTTAATCGAGTCAGAACGTCGCATGGCATCTGTCGTGACTCGTTCTTTAAATGGGGGATATCTGAATCACCGTCCTGTGACTGTGGAGAGCCCCGGCAGACTGTTCAGCATATTGTCACCGAATGCCCGATTACCGCATATGCTGGACAACAGTCGGATTTCTTCGAAGCCTCGAAGTCTGTAGTGGACTGGATAAATGGTCTTAATTTTAAAATCTAAAAACTATTTATTTTTGTTTGTTTTAAATTTAATATTTGTATTTTATTATATTGTTTAAGACTTATTACCAATTAATCCATGTAGCCATACGCTAAATAAATAAATAAACCAGTATTATGGTGAAAAAAAGCGTGGCCGCTTTATGTCACATTATTGGCAAATCGAGCGCCCGACGCTTTTTCACAATATAATATTATTTTTCGTTCATTATTGCTTTAAGCTTATTTATAACTTTTTAGTTCGATGTTCTTTAAAACGCATTTTTAGTTTTTTTAAATTATACTTGTTTTGTAGATGCAGTCCGCTATGTTACTTCCTAGAATAATTCCTTTCTCTTCTTTTATTTTAAAACGCAGAAGAAGGCATTCTGCATTTCGGACATCTAATACTGTCAATTACTGAGGCACTTCGGGGTTTCCAGAAAGAAGAGAACTAGTTCCTGACACCAGTTAACGCTCATGATGTAGAACAGTGTGTGCACGCTCTAAATGATGTAGACCAAGGATCGTGTAACTTCGAGATACATAATAATAATAATAAAGCATTTATTGCGCAACGGCACATGTACCATTTACAGAGCAAAGTAATAATTATGAAATAAGGAAAAATTAATAGAAAGGAAAAAATAATACAAAAATTGTGCGCCTGAAACCATGACAAAAAAAGTATAACAAAAATACATATACTGGGTGTCGCACGACGATTAAGACAAGCAATATATGGGAACTGGGCAGTAGTAGCGAATTATAATTTTGGGGGTTTAAATTAGAGCAAATATAGCATCTTTTATCATTACTGTGTCACCCAATGAGGCATTTGTTTTTGATCACGTGACGTCTGATTCAAAATTTTTAATGCAACACCTTGTATATTTGTGACTTTTTGTGTTTCTCTCGATAAAGCAATTCCAACAAACTAGCGCACTTGGGATCTAAAGTGATTAAATCAAGAGCTACAGGTACTTAAAGGATGGTACCACTACCATTGATTATAACACGTACCCCTACAGTTAAAATACTTTGGTAGTGTTTCATAATGGTAGTGGTACAGTCCTTTAAGTACCGGTATATCTTGAATCAATCACTTTAGACCACAGGTGTGCTGGTTTGTTGGAATTGTTATATCGGGAGGAACACAAAAAGTCACAAATATGCAGGGTGTCGCATTAAGTTTTTTTAATCGAACGTCACGTGACCAAAAACAAATACCTCATTTGCTCTAATTTAAACCCCCAAAATTATAATTCGCTACTACTGCCCAGTTTCGATATATTGCTTGTCTGAATCGTCGTGGGACACCCTGTATATGCATTAGCCAGTTAATACCTACTCAGAGATGCTCTGTACAGCATTCTTCAATTATTCGTTAAGACTGTTTGCGCTTTTTTACAGAAAAAGTTCTTATTGAGCCTGGATACAAATTGAGAAGAATCTGCGACAGTGATATAGAGTGACATAGAACAGTCGCTGTAACCGTGCAACATCTTGTTTAGAAAGACCACGGATATAAGACCTCATTGCTAAGGAAGCAACATCAAATCTACTGAGCAATATTAAGTAGTCGCATCCTCTGGAAGGATAGATGTCATCATCTTTGAAAGATAACATAGAGAAATCTCGGGATTGACAAAGCGACTCTAACCGCAAGTCACTAAGACAAAACGGAATTGCAAAAAACGAACCTTTCTACACTATTTCCCTCGGCTGTCTTCGACCAACTTCGCGAGTAGTGCAGAACCATCTTTACACAATACATTTCGACGGCCTTCAGAAACCCCTGGGAAATAGGGCAGTAGTTACACCGCTGTCTATGTGTAAATCAGGATTGCCAGTTGCACAGATAGATGGTTGGCTCACTGTACAAAAGGACTCGTTGCACGAGTTGGTCATTTCTCATTTGTCTCCCGCTGCAGTAGACAGCTTGTTAGTGGAAGCTTCATGGGCGCTTAACTAGACGGACAATTTTCAAATCAATTGTTTAAAGGGTTGATTGTTTTTGATCCGTCTGCTCGTGTAAAGTGCAATCGTTTCTGCAGTCAGTGGCGGTGTATCTTGTTTTTCTAATAATTTTTACTTTCCACCGTTAGGTGAGTGGAGTATTGTGATCGCAAAAATTTTTGATTTTGATATTATACGCTTTTTGGGCATTTTATGATGTCTACATTTCCGTCGGTCTGCCTGGATGTCGGTCTGTAGGTTTGTCTGTCGTCGGTCTGTTAGCGTCTTTGTACTCTCTTAATCTCAGTAACCGCTGCATTGATTGTAATGAAATTTACGTAGCGATATACCGTGGGGTAGCAAAAAAAAATTCATATATTCCTCAAACCTCGTTTTAGGCATTTAAGGGGTTCTTGATTATTTTATACTTCTTTGGGTAGGGATGAAATTGGAGCAGTTAGGGCGTGGGGGGCTGTAAAACTTAAAAATTTGTTGTAGTCATAATAGTGTGTCCATTGACTAGTATAAGAAAGACCTAGCGCCATAATACACTTACTTAGATCCACCCGAACATTGCCTTGCCTACTGCAGAAAGCAAAGGACTTCGAATTTTCTGATGTACACATATACATACGAGTATTACTTTAGATCGTTTTGTATTGTGTAAGGTGCAGATAAACATGACTCCAATACAATTTTGACACAGTGTTATTACCTTGGGAAAGATAGAAAATGCGTATGATTTTTGGAAATCGTGTCAGTGGTGGCGCAGCAATAATCAAAAAACAGAAAGCATAAAGATCCAAATTTCGCTTTAAGGCGTTTTAAGGGTTCCTGCTTATTTTCTACTTTTTTTGGGTGGATGTGAAATTGAGGTGGTTAGGGGATAGAGGATTGTAAAACTGAAAAATTTGTCATATCTATACTAGACTGTCCATTAACCTGAGAAAGAAAGACCTAGCGGCATAACACACTTTTTTGCGGAACGCGATGATTTGATTGCAAGGGAAAATGTGTGGAAAGTACTGAGTCAATCAACATGGCTTTTTGAAGTATCATTAACATACCTCATCACCACATCGAATGCATATATTGTTTCTGTATTCCAGTCAAATGGGTTATTTGCAGAGATGGGAAAAATATTTGGTTATTCTTATTTTTCTAATTTGACATAGTAAACATATCTTACGATTTCCTGCAACACCCGAAATACTTCGGTGAAGCTTCTGAAAATCTCATCCACTCGTGGCGGCGAAACGTCCAGCCTAAACGCTCCACGACGCCGGCCTAAAAACCCAAGAACCACAAATTCAGACATGTCAAGACTCAAGGGTTAATGAAATGTATCTTTACCCAAGGTCGAAGAAATTTTACACTTTTCAAAACGCAATACATAGTGTTTTCAAAGTTGCCTTCCTTTTTAGAAAGAAATGCCTTTGAAATGACAAAACTAATATACGGCGATTCAACAGTAGGTAAAAGTGAAAAAAATGGCAATAAAATACTTACTTTTCGTTTGCTGCGAAGCTTTAAGTGCGATCCTGTCATATAAGTCCTATAGATATGGTTCGAAGTTCGCAAAGGCTGAAAAGCCAACTATTTCTTCTTCAATTTGGATCATTCTAGGTTGTCTAGGTCGTCCAGCGTGTCCACTATAATGTGCAATAATGTGTATACAAATATTGTCTGTGCCTCGCCTCTAGCTCTTTGCACGAGATAGACAAATTGGCGGTGTCCAGGGTAAATACGAGGCCTTTACGGAAACATTGGTCCGGATCCGGATAGATCAGTTATATGTCAAACAGCTGTCAAGTGGCATTTATGATTCCATGGATTTAATGGACACCGAACAACGAAAAAGTTGCTTTAACAAAAAACAGATGGTAAAGTAAAGCAGCTACTGATCTGAATCATCGGATCGCAATCACTTACTGTACAAGAGTGAACTACCCTATTTCTGACCGATCCCAGATCACTTTCCGAACGTCAGGAATAGTGATCCAACTGATCGGGTTAACCCGATCATAGTTACCGTAAAGGCCTACGGTCAGGGAAATGATCAGCTTAGGGTACAAACATAGTGGAGCGACGAGGCTAGGAGGCACAGCGACGAGATGAGCGACGCGACTTGAATTTAACCGTGCATTGGAATTGAGTGAAACATAGTAGATATGTTACCGCAGCGTTAAGCGACGAGATAAGCGACGCGACTTGCGCCGTGATAAAAATAGGTCTGTTTTTACTGCAATCACAAACTAGTCAGCGTCAATTTGATTGGCCAGTACTAGTCAGAAATAGTTTGACAACTGCAATGGAGAATACTGATTTGCTCTGACTCGTTTGTGATTCTCTGTAAAAACAGACCTATTATTTGGCATTAACTGTCACGTTGACCGTTTAGTTTTGACAAACAGCGGTATAGGGCACGAGTATAGATAGTCGCAACTTTTGTCTAGGTAAAATCGCAAAACGTATCGCTCTACCCCAGCATAAGCATAAACAACCAGCATAATATCTCTGAGGATTTCTTATATAGAAATGGTTCCCACAAGATTTGACCTTGGGAAGGTTTATGGATGATTTTATGGCTGTGAAGTTTGGGTAGAGATACGAAAATGAAAATATCGATGCCGGTACCAACTCGATATTTTTTAGCCTCATAGGCGCGTTTGGTTCTTACAGAGAATTTTGTGCAATTGATTACACCCCTCAATAATTATATACCGATACCGCTACAAAAGTATCGATACCAGCCTAGAATCGCTCAAAAAGTATCTAAGATAAAAATAGTCGATATTAGTGCAGAAGTACAAGTATCGAAATAACGTTACCATCCCTACAAAACATCATCCAAAAGTGGGGATGCGCGTGTAATTTCCGCCAACTTGAGTTATTGTGCTGGTTTTTTATTTATGCTGTGGCTCTACTATAGAATATGTGTTTAATCGCGTTTTTCATCTCGTCGCTAGCCTCGCCGCTAGTCTCTAGCCACGTCGCTCCACTATGTTTGTACCCTAACTTGCGAAGTCCGAGAGGCATTTTGGACACATTCGCCTTACACTAAACTCATATCCGCCAGTTTCTTATAGTTATACAGGTTGTACCATTTTTGTTATTTTCAAAGTCCAATGTAGCACGTCAACAGCTCAACAGACGGCTAATGCGTGCTGCTGCCTACATCTATGCTTCATAGTAAAGTGGGGTTTTTCGTTTTTTGCTTCTGATTTGATCGATACGAACAGGGATGGTATTAGAAATGAGGATTTCATTATCAGTCAATATCTTGATATCCTTAAACATTTTTGGCGAGTACTATATGTATGCCTTATGAAGAAAAGTTCCAACTTAGAAAACACCCCGTATAGTATGAGTGAGCTCAACATACTAGTACAGACTGTTCACTTTCCTTCAATTACTTTAGAACACAGAGTTAACATCTCTAGAGGGAATGTAAACAACAAAATGCACAGGTCGCTGACCAGCCAACATGTAAACGGAAATTTTGACAGCTTGAGGGCATTAGCAGTGGCGTACGATTTTATATTAAAATTGGATGTTCATTAATAGATTCAATTATTACTGTGATGTTACAAACTGATGCAAAAAGTTAAGTTAAGTATTAGTATTTAGCTATACTTAGAGAGTTACTCTTATTATAACTTGATTGTAACAGTTGATAATTTATTATTACCATGAAGTGTTTGCCCATATTTTACGCTACTGAAAACCAAAACAAAACCTATACTAACCTATGATAAGTGGTGTTCACCGATTCGTCGCTATTGCAACAAACTATGCACTTTTTATTTCGTCCCATCATGCAATTATGATAATATTGTTCATAAATAATTTAATTCACGCCACAAATAGTCACAAAGTCACTCAAATATACACTAAAACAACAAAAATCAACATACGCAATAACCACAACTACAATGACAGTCATATGACAGCTTTAGGGGACGCCGATTGTAGGTTGCCAGATTTACGACATATCAGAAGTTATTGCGACATTCCGCTATGAAATTTACCATTGTTGAGACTTCGTTAAATCAATACCAATTATCTTCACGTAAATCAGTTACATTGCAAGTATATTGGAATGTATAGTTAAATACCCAGTTAAATACTTTGAGGAACATGTGTTCAAACTGCGGAAGCTGCCAGATTTTGAAGAAACTGGAAGGTCCTTAAGCGGACGAAGAAGAGTGGCAATAGCGCTATAGATGTTAGCTAGCCAATATTCTAATTAGGCTCTCTCTAGAGATGCTAACTCTGTGCTTCAGAAGGTATCTTCAATTTCAACTCGTTAGGCACAGCTTTCAGTTTTTAGAATCCTAGTTCCAATGCGCCACTGGCCTCTGCGACTTCCACCATTTTATTATACTGCGGTAAACTGCAATCGCGGCCTCGATGAGTGACGGTGTAAACATTAACATGAAAAGTGCTAAATTCAAATCTGCAATTTCAACGGTTATTGAATATCGATCCAAACTTCCGTTCACTGCGTTCAAGATAAAAAATAATCGTCTTTGCACTGTAGCGAATAGCGAAATGTGGAAGGCAGAATGAGATAACTGCCCCAGATTGACGATTTTTTTCTTTAAACGAGGTTCGACTGAGTCTTCGCTGATATTGCAGCTTTTACAGTTGTTTACTGACCTCATAAGCTGGTAAATCTAATTCCGAATTGGAGTGCCATTTTTTTTATTCATAATAGCCGTGGAGGCAAAGCCTAAACAGCAATGTGCTGGGACTGGTCTATTACCTTAGGGTGGATCAGTTTACGTAAACAAATAAATATTTTCAAAATACAAAATTATGACCGTAATTGCACTATTTATTTCACTAATATTCAAAAATAAAACACTATTTGAGACCATAAATATAGAATTTAATATAAGACAAAAGAATGATTTTAAATTAATCACCCCCAAATCACCACTAATTAAAGATTCAATTATATACAACGAAGTGACGATTTATAACAAACTTCATCACCCTTTTAAAAATGTTTAACAGTTTTCCGTAAAAAACACGTTTGACGGTGACTAAAATAAAAAATACAAAAAAATTACCTCAGACGGGAAGACCGCAGACCGCCACGGACGAATTTGTGAGACAGATTTTTTAAGAAACAAATACTAAACCTACTATGGACGTATTCGGAAAAAGAAGATGAACTAAAATCTGCAAAAATATACAGGGTATCCCATTTAAATTAAAAAAGTTGACGGTTAAACCGGAAGTACATTAATAGCTAACATAATTGCATTAGACGTCACTACACTTGCCTGCAAATTTTCAGCAATATCACTCTTTCCGTTCCAAAGTTATTTGCTTGGTTCCATACTTTATCCCAACCCTGTATATATTTCTACGTAGATACTCAAGTTAATAGGCATGAAGTGGGTTACTAGAAGTCAGCGAGTTGTCGTTTTTTCATAGCTGAGCAGCTGCAAAGGCAATGCCTAGGTAACTATAAACAGGGTAACATTCAGATGACGTAGTTCTAAGCTTTGAATGTGTTTTCCACAAGCTTGCATGGAAGATTTTACCATATTGAGCCCGGGATATAATGTTCTTCAGTTATATTGATGGGAAAGCAGCAACTAAAAGACTTCTGTGTTCCAGCTCGATTACAGAAAGTCGGTTAACGGCTCTGGATACCTTCATGCCACCTTTCTTTTCACTTTTACCCTTCCTCCTTTCTCTCTTCGGTATAACCTTGCTGCTTGAGTTTTCGCACCTGAGAGGTGGCGTTATGACAACTGCTCTTACAGACAGTCTTGATGAATTGACTTCATCAATGATCAGTCCAGTTTTTGTCCCGATAGGAAGCTGCATAACGCGATTCTAGATATTTAGGCTGAATTAGAAGATCCGAGCGTCTAAAAATATTTGATCTTCTTTATTTGAGGCTGAAACTCAAAATATCAGCCGGATTTGAAACTAGCACCCTCAAACTATGCATGGTACAAGTTTTTGTACTCATAGGAAGCCAGATAACGATTTTAGATATTTAGGGTGGATTTGAAGATCTGAGAGTCCAAAAATTTTTGATCTTCTTTACCTGAGGCTGAAACTCAAACCAACGGCCAGGTTCGATACTGAAACACTCAAACTACCATACGAGTTTTTATCCTTATGGGAAGTCAGATAACGATTTTGGATATTTAGGGTGATCTTGAGGATCTGTGAGTCTCAAAATTTTGAATCCTGTTTACCTGAGGTTGAAACTCAAAACAACACCTGGATTTGAAATTGCCAGCCTCAAGTCAAACACGATACGAGTTTTCGTCCTCATAGGAAGTCAGATAACGATTTTAGTTATTTAGGGTGAACTTGAAGACCTGAGAGTTCCTTATACCGCCCGTCCCACTAATGTGTCCATACTGGATGAGCTCGGTAATCCAAAGAGACTATCCCTCCATTGTGTCGACGAGAATGCTTACATTCTTCGGACATATTCACAGAAGCGATAATATGGAGAAACTTGTAGTTCAGGGTCACGCCCCGAGTGGGCGGTGCCGTGGTCGTTCCCCTACATGCTGGGTGGATACGACGAAACAGCTGCTGGATAAGAGTATCAAGAGCGCCACTGAACTGACAGTAAATCGGAAACGATGGCCAGCTACAGTTCTCAAAACTATTGGTAATATTCGTGTCGGCGATACTCTAGCTCCGACTTAATGCATTTTGCGAGTTCACAATATGTCTGTTTGGACATTGTGACTACGATGATGATGAAGATCTGATAGTCTATTGAATGAAAGACCAATTTTCAAGCATTATGCAGGGTGGGCCAATAGTGCGTGGACGGAGGATTGTGGGCTTACTAAAACATATTTCAAAAATCTGTCACTTGATCATGGTAGGGCCCTTAAGGGCTATAACTTAAAAATATTTTCACTCAAATTTTGATGTTTATACAGGGTGATTCATATCAAACTTACATTTCTTTTAATGGAACCCCCTATATATTATTGCATATTTGGATTCTTTGGCTAATTCTAGTGTGACTTTATGTATCACACACGGAACTTTAGATGAACCGTTTAGGCGCAAATCACCATTTTTGGTATAAGTAGGTATCAAAAAAAAAATTGAATATCAAAGCGATTATAAATCTTAGAAGGCCGTGACTTTGCGGTACGACTAAGCATGTAATGCGTCACCTTAGGTCAGAGGGCTAAATTTGAATTCTTTTTGCACCTGGAGAAATCGGTAGATTAATTAAGGAAACTTCAATCACAGATAACTTTATTTTTTCAAATGGGAATGCCTATTTTGGTTTAAAGAATCAAATCTAAAATTTGATTACCTTTCTAACGATATGCTTTCTCGATATCAATCTCTTTTGGTTTTCATTTTATTTCAAATTTTCTGTCAAATCGGCGTTTTTCAATTTTCCTGCGTGCAAGCAACCTAGCAGGCCATGAAAAATAAACAAAAGCTCGTTAATATGGAAGAAACCGACTAACTTAGTAGAAAAATGCAAACTAACTAAAGCAACGAGGCAAGATTATGCAAATTCCTTCCAACATATTAGCTCTAACCGGATACAACAGCCGCAAGATATCTAATGCCAATGAGTAGCTGGGGTATGGCAGAAGTGTTTGTTTTTCACAGCATACTAGCTATTGATGTCTACTAGAGCTTGACAACCTTCCAAAGTGACTAAAAATTTTGAAACAGAAGGAAAACTACCAGCGATTTTTGCTTACACTCTAACATCTTTAGAATGAAATTTCACATTTAATGAGATAAAAAAATTAGTTATTTCCGTTTAGTTAAGTCAAAAGCGAAAATATCTGAACATCTATTAAAATAATGCTAGAATTTTTTAATTACGCTATGTTGTAATTTTGTTTATTTCATGTATTTTTCTGCAAACTAAATTATCTTTTACAATTCAAACAGACTGCAAATCAAGTTTCACTTTCCGCGATTTTGCTAATAAGTAGAAGTACCTACTGAAGCATTTGAGGGGTTCCAGTCAGAGGTATCATTACTATTCAGAAGACATAGATATTCTACTGCCAGCAACAATCAGTAGTAGTTTTCCTTTGGTTAAATATTTTTTTACCGACTTTGGAAATTGGCTAATAGCTAGTAGGCTGTGAAAAATGAGCCTTCTTGTTACCGCTATTGTTTCTGGTTAGAGCTAATATGTTGTCAGGAATTTTCATAATCTTGCCTCGTTGCTCTAGTTATTTTGCACATTTCTACTAAGTTAGCTGGTTTCTTCCATATTAACGAGCTTTTGTTTATTTTTCATGGCCTGCTAGGTTGCTGGCATGCAGCAAAATTGAAAAACACCGATTTGACTGGAAATTTGAAATAAAATGAATACTAAAAAAGATTGATATCGAGAATGCTATATCATTAGAAAGGTAACCAAATTTTACATTTGATTCTTTAAACCAAACTAGGCATTCCCATTTGAAAAAATCAAGTTATTTGTGATTGAAGTTTCCTTAATTAATCTACTGATTTCTCAAAGTACAAAAAGAATTAAATTTTAGCCGTCTGACCTAACGTGACGCATTGCATGAATAGTCGTTCCGCAAAGTCACGGCCTTCTAAGTTTTACAGTCGCTGCGATATTCAATTTTTTTCTGATACCTAATCATACCAAAAATGGTGATTTGCGTCTAAACGGTTCATTTGAAGTTCCATGTGTGATATATGAAGTCACACTAGAATTGACCAAGGAATTCAAATATGCAATAATATATAGGGGGTTCCATTCAAAAAAATGTAATTTTGATATGAATCACCCTGTATAAACGTCAAAATTTAAGTGAAAATATTTTTACGTTATAGCCCTCAAGGGTCTCTACCATGATCAAGTGACAGATTTTTGAAATATTTTTCAGTAAGCCCACAGTCCTCCGTCCACGCACTATTGGTCCACCCTGTATATGGTGTAACTCCAGAAGTCCCAATCATTGAGGCGAATACACAAAACTATAGGTTGCCCCAATAAGAACGATAGGAAAGAAAAATTAAATAAAACAACAACGGTTTGAGATATCAAATTGGTTTTGGCTTTATTTTGAAGCTACATTCATGACATTATGTATGGAATAGGACATCATTCAAATATTCGCCTCGGGCCCTCTGGCAGTGCTTCAAGCAGTCGGTCCCATTTCGGATGACATTTTTGAGCATTTGCGGCGTTGTTGTTTTCGAGGGCATCCAAAGTGGCTGGTTTGTTGGAGTAGACCAATGATTTGACGTACCCCCAAAGAAAATAATCGAGAGGTGTCAAATCACATGATCGCGGTGGCCAATCAATGAACGCTCTGGTGATAGTCCAGTCGCCAAACTTCTGTCGAACAACTTCGAGCGTTGCATCGCTTGTGTGGCTCGTGGCTCCATCCTGTTGGAACCACATGTCGGTAATATCGACATTGTCAAGCTCTGGCCACAAAAATTCTTCCAACATCGCTCGGTAGTGTGGTCCATTGGTTGTAACAGTGTCTCCTTCCTCATTTCGAAAGAAATAAGAACCGATGATGCCGCCATGCCGCAATCCGCACCACACATTCAATTTTTTCGGGTATTGGACCAGTTCTTCGGTCATTTGTGGATTGTTTATAGCCCAGTAATGACAATTCTGCTTGTTGGCGCAGCCACTGAGGTAAAAATTGGCTTCGTCTGAGAAGATGATTTTTTGGCCAAAATGAGGATCTTCGTCCAACATTTGTAGCGCCCAATCTGCGAACTCACGGTGTCGGCTATGATCGTCCGCTTCAATTGTTGCGTAAGCACGATCTTATATGAGAGGAGTATAGTAAAGCCCAGAGATATACCATTTGTTTACAATGTGAGGATCTCCGCAAAAAGTGCCGACAGAGAAAGGGAACGGGGTCGGACTGGGCGTTCGAATTCGTTGGAGTGGGCAACAACGAAAATGTTCATTCCATCCAATAAAGTGCTCATACATCAGTTTGTTGAACAAGATGCTTGAAATTTTATTATCTGTAGACATTCCAATATAATCGTATAAACCATATGGTAAATTATTCCTTTCTACACTCAATTTTAACGTTCGATTCGTTGTTTTAGTTGTCCCCAAATTAATTCTATCGGACTGAAAATGCAAAAATAGGGAGGCAACCTTAAGACATCATGACCATACTTTTTAGCTATGCTTTCTATGACATATTGTTTCTCAAACTGTTCAGTGTGGAAGACCAATAATTCAGCTTTTTTTGTAAGTTTCTTAAAAGTACAAATCCTGTTTTATGAGAAAATCTTGTATTTCCGCCTTCGATAACGTTGAATTCGGAATTTTGTACCTTTGTCTGGAGTGATAGCTTGCGTTGTCCATTACGATGACGCTAAATGGCTTTAAATTGGAAATAAGGGTATACTCAAACCATTGCTCAAATATTCCCGAGTCCATGTTTTTGTGGTAGTCTATATTGCAGCCTTCAATTTTCTTTCCACATAATTTGAGTGCGTCTTCGACCTAGCCGTCAGATGATCCGCAGTGTAAGATAACTATACGGGATCCTTTATTTGCCTTTTAGCTAACACTTCTTTGTACCGTCGGTCCATCCCTTTTTAGCGGTATCATGGGTATCATACCAGGTATCGTCAAGGTAGTACACTGACCTTCCCTCGTTCCGGTATTGCTCTATCTTATGCAAGTAATCGTGCCGCCATCCCACAATCCTTGCACTTTCCATTATAGCCATTCGTTTGTTCACAGTTCTGTACCTAAACCCAATCTTCCTAATCCATCGCTGCAATGCACTCCTTGGATACTGTTACCCCATTCTAGCCAATTGTCTTTGAACGGATTCGATTGTGGGTAGTTCATTAATTTTGTACTTTTCGTACACAATATTCCTCAATAATTTTGTGATCGTGGGATCTAGTTCTTTTGAAACACCACATCAAACCTACGCTTCCTCTTTTGTGGCCCCTTTCTCAAAATTTCACATACTGTTGGATATGGAACGTGTGTTAGAATTGACGTCTTTTTGATCATACTCCCCTAATTTTCATTCTCTGGATCGTTCGTTAGTTCATTATCATTTAGTACTATTTGTTTTGCATCTGCGCTAAGAACCTTTTGTGAGGTTTTAATTGGTCTACCTCCACCTCCCTCTGTTCAAATTCATTATCAGTGTCCGTACTATAGTCACTACTTTCACCACCGTAATGACAAACCGCCACTACTTTCACCACCGTAATGACAAACCGCCGACGCAGCTTCACTGCTGCAGGGTAATTCACATCGCTGTGAAATCCCATTATCTCCCAAGGCCGAAACATACTCTAATTGTCACACTTCCGAAAAAAACGTCCGATTCAGACAGAAAAGTGACGCACAAAAATAAAAGCAGATTGGCGTTGCTATCAATAACGGTAGCAATACCTGCCTAAACAATTTGACTAAGTCCGGTCCTCTTCATCGATCGAGTCGCTGATAATCCTGTAATGTGTGTCGGTCTTATCATAGTTCAGTCAAAATATACATCGTGAACATCATCCGACAGATTTACGTTCAAATACAACTTAGTGTTTCATTTTCACCATTCTAAAAGGTTACGTTTTGTTAGAAAATTGGTTAAAAGCACATACCATGAATTGGTTACGAGTACGAAAGTAAAATAATGGTAACCATTGAATATTATCAAAACTGTATCTATTCGAAATGATGAACTGTACTAAGAGATGGTATGCAGTTTTTATATAGCGCAAAACGTACACAAATGGTATATCTCTGGGCTCTACTATACCAAATCCACTTCCGCGGCTCGGTGATGGTACGACAAATTTGGGTCGACGTGAACACTGGCCGCTGCGGCGGCGATATTTTCTTCACGTCGACCAGTTCGCATTCGGGTTGGTTTCTTTAGGTCCAGTAGAGTGTACTCATGTTCAAACTTTTCCACGGTGCGACAAATTGCCCGCTCACTGAAGCCATGATGAGGGCCGAGTTCACGACGAAATGCGCGTTGCGTATTTACAATTGAGCGGAGATTTCCGCAGTACTTTTTAATAAAAATAAAAACGATCGACAAGCGTGAAACGATCCTTGACGAATTGTCAAACCTTACTAAATATTTTGACAGCTGGATGGCGTTTTTACATTTGACAGCTGTCTAGATATCCCTTTTAGAAAACCAATCACTTCTATTGGGGCACCCTATAGAATCATGTCAGCCAGACGATAATAAATCCAATTCTGCGACTGTATTTTCCAGTGATATACGTTCCACGTGATAAATCCATGAAGACGATTTCCACCGAATATACAACATTCAAATTATACGACTCGAATATATACACCGCTGTTTCGGTGCCCTGTTCTGATGGTAACTATGTTAATGGGGCAGACTATGATAAATATATATTAGAGGTAGTTTGTCGAAATACGATAATAAATAACGTTAAATTTATCGATTAGGGACGCACGCTATCAATTCCAGATTTACGGCATGCTCTTCTCTGGATTTTTCAGGCCACCGGGGAGTTCGTGAAGTTTTCACGCGTATTTTATCCATCCAGAGAGATAAATCTTCCCTTTTTGTTTACAACACCCCGCCTGACCTTCGTGTCACTTTAGAGACATTAGGTTCGGGGTTCGAATAAATATAGGTAGTTTCTTCAGGTCTTTCGACTATATGAGGGAGTTTTATAATTCCGTTAATGTTACAGGATTCTTAACAACAGAAGGGGTGAGGAAAGGTATAATGCTGAGCCCAACCCTATTCAACATAATTCTAGATGATGTGATAAAGGAAGTCAGATTAAAAGTAAAGCCATGAGGTAACTTTTAGCCACTTTACCTCGTGTTTCTGAATCATCCAATTCTTCCACAGTATCAATAGCACCGGTGGGATATGGAAATTTTAAACAATTGTTTTCTGTTGTTGTTGTTGTTCTCTTGATTTCTCTTGTTTTCTTTGTTCTCTCTTGATTTCTCTTGATTTCTCTTGTTTTCTCTTGCTTTCTCTTGTTTCCTCTTGTTTTCTCTTATTTTCTCTTGTTTTCTCTTGCTTTCTCTTGTTTTCTCTTGTTTTCTCTTGTTTTCTCTTGTTTTCTCTTGTTGTCTCTTGTTTTCTCGTTTTCTCTTGTTTTCTCTTGTTCTCTCTTATTTTCTCTTGTTTTCTCTTGTTCGCAATTATCTGTCCTTGTCCTCTTTTATTTTCTCTTGTTTTGTCTTGTTGCTATTGTGTTTTCTTGTCGTCTCTTATTTTCTCTTGTTTTATCTTATTATCTTTAGTTTTCTCTTGTTTTCTCTTGTTCGCAATTATCTGTCCTTGTCCTCTCTTATTTTCTCTTGTTTTGTCTTGTTGCTATTGTGTTTTCTTGTCGTCTCTTATTTTCTCTTGTTTTCTCTTGGTTTCTCTTGTTTCCTCTTTTCTCTTGTTTTGTCTTGTTTTCTCTTATTTACTCTTGTTTTCTCTTGTTTGCAATTATCTGTTCTTGTCCTCTCTTATTTTTCTCTTGTTTTGTCTTATTGCTATTGTGTTTTCTTGTCGTATCTTGTTTTCTCTCGTTTTCTCTTGTTTTCTCTTTTCTCTTGTTTGCAATTATCTCTGTTCTTGTCCTCTCTTATTTTCTCTTGTTTTGTCTTGTTGCTATTGTGTTTTATTGTCGTCTCTTGTTTTCTCTTGTTTTCTGTGTTGTTTTCTATTACTCTCTGTTGTGTTCTGCTGTTTTCTGTTGTTTTATGATGTTTTCGCATTATTTATAATCTTGTATATCTTGTTAGAGTTAGAATTACGTAACTTGCATAATGTTGCGATTATTGAAAAATGTTCAATTCTTGTTCTTAAAGTATTGTGAAATATTTAAACGTGTTTGTAATGAAATTGGCCTCTAGCTGATGATTGCTAGTTTGAAAGAGAAACATGTATTGAACGAGTTAGGGATATCTTTTAGAAATGATTTTTTCTCAATCAATTTCTTGTATACAATGACCTTTTTGCTTAGAACGGCAACGGTCAATATACTGGTATACCTGGGGTAATTTACGCATAACATGTAAATCTGTATAGCGTTAAGTAGCTCTACATCAATTGGCTGTAAGCTGCACAGTGTGCATTGAGTCTATTGTGTAGTGTACACGACCGGAACAATTATCTTTTGGTTCAATATCTGCATCGTGTTGTGGGAAGACGCAGGTGCTACACCCAATTAAGATTAGGTTACATCTATTATTCAGCAATCCGGCTAATGGTAGGTCATGGAGTGGAATAATAGTAAATGATTGATTACGTTATTTTATGTTGCGAACAAGCACCACACACGTGTCGTTTTGTTGTCAAGAAACTCCTTTTATTTGATGTAGCTTATTGGTTTGTAATTCAGAGTAACGACTGAACATAGAGGTAGTAAACAGCTAATTCTAATAGGCCAACATATTTTCTTACGTTGTCATATTAACCACCAGATACGGCAATCATAATTATTTACTATCTTTTTAATTGTACAGAATACAGAAATACTCTATTCTACGTTAAAAAAGACGGTATTTTGATGGTTCAGGAATGATTACAGCAAGATCAATAAATACGTTGACCTCTATTGCATTCCTGCATATTTTTTTATCAGAAACGCAAATTCTGTCCTACATAAATTTTGAGGAGGTGGCAGCGTCTATATAATTTTCCGCGATTTATTTACGGTAAAGCTCGACTGTCGAAACGTTTGTTTTGTTTGTGCGTCTTTTATGCTTGGTCAGTAAAATCGAATTCGCTATTTGTTGGTAACTGTAGTGAAGCTTTACGGACTTGCTGTGCTATATTCGAGTGTAGTTTAACAGTTCTTCGAGATGAGACAGTGCAGTGCAGTGTTTGTAACATGGGTTGCATTGGAAGAATTTTCAGGTTAGTTGGCAATGTTTGGAGGCTGAAGTGTCAAAAGATGATGGCTTTGAGCACGCCATGCTGTAGTGGTTTGTTTACTACCTTTATGTTTAGTTGTTACTCTGAGGTTTGTACAGAAAATGGGAATTATAAAAGCGGGGTTTAGCAGTATTGTAGTATGTCCGAAGAAGTTGATTTGACATTACCTAATATAAAAGAGTTCATTTGCAGTGAAATTTTGTAAAAAAGGATCAAAAAGAGAAGACTTGAAGCTACATTACAACAAGTGCTGAAAACAATTTGAAAATTTCCAGTTCATCGCTATTGAAATTAAAAGGTTATAGTACTAGTATACCTATCGCTATGAGCAGTATCATACTGAAGCAAAGAACAATAAATATATATGAAACAGCAATAAGAAGTAGGAATGAAAAATAAGTATAAAAAAGGAATTATTTTAGAAAATACCGGAATCTAGTTCGGAAGGACTAGCAAAAAATAAATTCATAAGAATAATCTATTACTGAATATTTATTGGTCAGAACTTCCTACAATCGTATTTGGAGCTATTTTTAAATGTCAAGAAACTAAGGTTTTAAATAATAATAATAAAGTAAAGTTACACAAACTATTTCAAAAATCTGTACCCCTGAAGACCTGTAATATTGTATGATCCTTTCTAAATTCCTATCAATGATAATTCAGATGTTGACTTGACACGGCCCGTCAATACTTGTTGTTACCGCCTTACTTACAAGAAACTGGCCAAATAGTGGTTAGACAAAGATGACTTTTGGAAGGCAAAAAGCTGTATAACCTTCTACGGCTATCGGCTGTGTAGACACTTATCAATTGGTAAAGGGCCCTGTGTGTTTCAGATATAGGAATAAGACGAGAATTCATTTCACTGAGATATTTGGCACAAAGTAGTCTGATGAGGAACCATTATACTCAGGAAACCGGTCAGGCTTACTGAACTTCATCAGAAGGTCTGATAGGTCCAACAAGATTGAGTTCTCCAGGAGGCCATGAAAGTTTTCATCGTTGGTTCTGGACCCATCCCAGCCTAGCTTGATTGTAAGCATAGCTCTGTACTAGAGGATCTAGGTATAGATGAAGTAGCACTAAAATGGTGCTCTTCCTACCTGGAAGAACGAAAGCTGCAAGTGAAGATGGGAAACGCCCAAACGACAATCAAGGATGTATTTCTTGGAGTACCGCAAGGTTCTTTCTTGGGACATTATCTATACTAATTGATCTTCCTCTGAACTTATCACAGGGAAATGTCACCATGTTCGCAGATGCCGCTACAATGTAAGATCTAGAAGAACTCCAGGAAGGTATAGCATTCTAATGGATAAATTTAGCAGTTGGTGTCAGTGCAACAAGCTGATCCTAAGCTAAAACAATACTGTCATAACTAACTTTACCTTACTACGAAGGCTGCCTAGTGAGTTTGCTGCATTGGAAGGTATTAAATTTTCGATATATCAACAAAGGGATCTATACTTATTTTGAAAAATTTGTTGCACTACTTTGTAACTCAGTCAATCTACTTGACGTCACCTTTGAACTAATTTACGACACACCCAATCGTTTATTTAGAGGAGTGCGTAAATCTCATTACTGCCTGAAGTGGTAGTCTGAAATATTCAGGCACACGTTAGAGGACTCTAGGGAAAAATAAAATTTCAGGGTGAAACTGATATTAAAAATTCACGCAGAAACCTCATTTCCTATTACAGCTACATGACATAATTATAATAACAAGTCCAAGATAGACTTGCAACAGCACGATCGTGAAAAACAGAGTCAATGTCCATTCTAAGAAGTTTAATAGTACACTTCTAGAGAGTGTTACAATATGAGTACACGATTTTAGTTGTCCGGTGCTAGTGATTATAATTCAACAGATCGAAGATAAGATGTAGCAATGAGTGTCTCCAATAGTAAGGTACCCTTAGAGCTACGTTGTGCTGATGGATATAAGCCGTCTCAGCATATGTATCACACACATGACAAACGATGCATTAGAGTCTGTGTATCGGCAGGCTCTACAACGTACATTTCTAGTACATCTGTACCCATAACTCTACCACGACTTGAAAAGTTCTTATTAAACCCCCCTCAGTCCCTGACTTCAATTTGCTTTACCACAGGAAAGAGAAGGTCAGCTACTCATTGGCTTATACTTGCCAAGTTCAACTCGTGCAGGAGCAAGTTCCATAGTGGACCTCCTAGTGACGTGTTAGAGGTCTTCAGGATTACAGACTTCAGGAATACTTTGTGTAGCGTTTTGTCCAGGCGTAAATATTGGAGATGTGGTATAAATGTATTCGGTATAAGCCTTAGACCGATATAATGAGGGGGCACAGTAATAACTTTGTTTTGTTTCCAGAGTTGTTTCGTTTCTATGACAAGGTCTGCGTATTTAGGTATCTTCCCAGCATAGGTGTTTTGGATATTTATATCATTGGAAATGGCAATATATATCAAACAGGTTATTTTGTCGACCTTTGACTGAAAAACTGTATCTGGTCTATTGGTCAGGATAGTCTTGTCTGTATACTGTATGTATTTCAACGTCCCAGCATACACTGTATTGATTATTTTCGAGTACTGATGTCGGTGTGTAATTTTGTAAAAAGGATCTGTGTTTTCTATCTACTTGTTGTGCCTAATGCTTGGTGTATGATTTTGGAAGCGGAGTTATGTCTTGCTGTGCACTCGGTTCCAGCGAATGTTTTGCATGCGCCTATTACGTGATCTATTGCTTTTCTCTGTTGGTGATTATTATTGTTGTTAGTATTATGTGTAGTCACCATGGCAAAAATGCATAAACTGAGCCTCAAACTCTTACCTCGTCCAGCATATCCTCTAGATTTAGCACTCTCCGACTGTCTTCGAACTTGAAAAAACCGCTAAGTAGTACGAGATTTATGTGGAATTAAGAGGCCATAGTTGTAACAAACAATTATTTGGAGGACCTTGAAAAACATGTTTAGTGACCTTTAGCACGCTAACTTGAACTACTCCACAGTGTTTTTATCCTTAGAACTTTCATCTTAAGCCGGCGCCACATATGCGGTATTCGGCGAGCAACGAACCCCGATTATTTGCTATTCGGTTAATAAAGCCGGCCGGCGCTACATATGCGGTATTCGGCGAGCAACGAACTCCGATTATATGCTATTCGGCTAAAGGGCGATACGTGCTCGCTATTCGGCAAGCAAGGTTGAAAAACGGCAAATATTGATATTCGGCAAATACCCGCATATGTGGCGCCGGCTTGAGATTTATGAATTTTATAACATACCGTAACATTCGTCTGCAAAATCAGAAAATTTGACCTTGATGCTGAAATATTGTTTTTCCATGGAAGCAAAATCAGGTCTGTACAATGCACCTGTCAAAGAAATCCTTTCAAATTCACACCATTTTTTATGGTTAGCTGGGAAAGAGTAATGATAGATAATAAATGAATATAGGGCTGAGCCATTAATCAAAATATAGACGCCAGATCGCCGGCAAGAGTGTACGTACAAAAACAGGTAGAAGCGTACCTGAAAAAATGGCGGAGGGTCATGGAAATGAAACAGTACGGGCCATAATTTTATTTTGCTGTTGGCCGGCAAAAAGTACACAACTGCCAGTCGATCACGTCGAAATAATTTCGGATTTATCGAGCAGAGCAGGCGCTGTTCTGCAAACAAAACACATGTGTCCCAGTTGGGTGTTGTGGGACGACAGAGTTGTTTTTACTTCGGAAATAATAGAGGAATGCGTCCAGGCCTACACCACAGCATACTAAGCAGTCAGCAGAATATGTTTAAGGATTTTCTATATAAAAATGGTTCCTGCAGAAGTTGACTTTGACGGCGCCATTTTGGATCTGTAGTCTGGTAGAGATGTGAAAGTAACAAGAAGTATCGATACCTATATCAATTCGATATTTTTTGGCCAAGTATCGGTACTCCCAGATACTCGAAGATCAAAGACAAAGTATCGATTTTCTTATGTATCGATATCGACAACAAGGATTATCGAAGAATTGCATATTAAAAAGCTAGGTGTCTATGAGGTGCATGACCAATACATACATAAAACTGTTAAGGAATGTAAAGAACTTTTTTGATTTTAAGAATTATTATTGAGACAATATAACACAACATCATTCTCGAAAACAATAAGGCAATCAATAACTAGTCATCCCGATACCTTGATTCAAAAGCGCATCACTCAAAATACGGATTTTCTTTGGCGGAATCTCCTCAACCACTGCGTTGACACGACTTGAAAGGCAATAACTGATCTGTTGAGCTGCCTCTCAATGACGAGAAAATAGAGGATATGACATTAGGCTTAAGTCGATTACACTAATTATTGTTAGATATTTTCTGATCAAAATGATGACTACCTACATAGCCTATAACTTCTATGGAGTTCATACACATTCTGCAATAGTTCTTCTCTATGGCTACTTACGGCCCAAATTATAGCCCTATGATAAATGGAACATTTGCTATGTATAACATACGGCAGAGTACATACATGATCTAATTAAGGACAAATCACGTTAAATGCATAATTTCTGCTTATACGTACCTATACCAATTTCACGGAATAATGGAGCTGGTTTGATACATCCTAGCGTCAAACGCTGACGATTAGTCAATAACATTTCTAAATTAACATTAACCAAAAATACTACTGACAATGATAAACATTCAAGTGAACGGCTTCACCTTTTAGGGCCGGTTTCTCAATGTCCAGTTAAAGTGTCAGATAGGTATCTGCTAGATAGCGTTGCTATGGATACAACTGTCAGATAAGATTTACGTGACTTCGTAAGTTTATCCTTCAATTGTTTAAAAAATTTATCTAACAGTTTCTGTTATCTTGCACATAAATATTTAACTGGACATTGAGAAACCGGTGAGCTCCCAATTTTTGCTCAACAATTACCAAAAAAACATGGACTTGTATAAAATTTAGATCAAAATTGTGCTGGCTATTATAATCTATCAAAGCAGTTAAGTCGTCCCAATCGATCCCTAAAAGTAGTATCTATATATTTTTGAGTACATATTATATTTCTAGGTTATACGTACCCAACTTACGCGATCATTCGAAAATCTAAAAAAACATTGTTTGCAATTATAGTACTTTTTGATTCTGATTCTGATTCAAAATGCAAATTGCAATGTGTTACTCTTATTTTAAGTACGCTCTCTAAACGTTTTTGGAGCTTTGACTACCTTATTCATAGCGAACAAGATTTTGAATAATAATTATTATTTCTATAGTTTGTGGAAGCTTTAGTCATAGACACGACCTAATCATGCTGTTCAAATCTATATACTTTACTTGACAATTCGTGCATAGCATCGAATCAAACCACTACCATAGCCTGCTTCAATATTGAAGTTTCCTGTTAAAATTTCACTCCACTATATCTTTCGAACTTAGCGTTAACAAAATTAGTTAACGTATATCAACATCAAAAACAAACTTGCCGATTCATTTTCGTATTCAAAACTGGTGCCGCGTTTCAAAGTACATCTCAGTTGCTGGCGGAAACCTTTTTGAAGAGAGCAGCTTTGAATTCCAGCTAATTAAAAAAACAACTAAAGAAAATTAGCATAAGGCGTTATCTTAGTTACACTAGCGAATAAAAAATCCTGAATATTTCAGTACAAGGAATACTAATCAGTCAAGGGATAACGCTGGCTCGCTGTTGTTAACGATGTGGCAGTCCAACCAATCTCTCTAGCCAAATTCCGATACAAGACAGGAATAAATGGCTCTCACTTATTGGTAATTGGTATACCACACGATCCGCAAATCATATCCTCTTTTGGAGATTTATTCTAAGCTTTCTGAAATGCCAAGGAGATAAAGCGTACTAACCCGGAAGAAGTACTGACCTCAATATAATTGAGGAATCAAAACAAAGCTTGTTTTAAAAGCTCACAATTACTCGATAAGAAGAAGAAGATAATGAAAAAAAAGAAGACCAAGAAGAAGAAAAGAAAGAAAAAGAAGCAGCAGAATGAGAAAATGAAGAAGAATAAAAAGGAGTGACTTATGTCACTTCAAGGTCGTCGTTTTTTATAAGGAACACTATGCTGTGGCCTAGGGAAATGGAAAGAGGATGAAAATCTGCAATCCGAAAATAACCTTGACCGTGATCTTGAAGGTCACCTCAAAGTTAAAATATAGCGAGAAACCTAACTGAAATAAAATGACTTACACAGAAAGGCTGACGACAAACATTTAGGCAACGACGGAGAACTTATATTGGACCTTCACCTTGACTTTGAAGGTTGATCCAGTGCATCAGTGGCCCAGCCAATGAAGGCAAGATCGATCGAAGATTGATCGATGAAGGGAGTTTTCACTTGATACTCTTAGGGCTGTAGTTTATTACATTATCACACCTTATTTAAAATTTTATACTTGTCCAATTAATCAGCAATTTGGAGTAGCACGGTCAAGTAACGACTCTTATCTATATTCGACCATTGGTGGAAATTTCCCCCTCTGTTTCAGTCAAGTTCGCTTACGGGACAGGGTGAAGATATAAGTAGAGAATTTTGATAAACTTTTATGGACGAAATTTGGACACGTTACATCAATGTGATATACCTACTTATACTACAAGTTGTTTCCGAATTTCAAATTTAGCTTTCTTCCACTTCAGTGGTAAGAAATAGAGGAGCCATATTTAAAAAATCATCATGACTTGGAAGTAATCAGGTTTATGATCAAGGCCATTATCGAATTTTAATTCTTTCCCACCTTCCACTTCCCAGATCGTCTTGTTCTTGAGGTGACCTCAAGATTGTTCCCCTCTTTCCATTCAACGAGTCGAAATATAGGGCCTCATTTAAGACCTTGATGTGACCTTAATGGTCAAGGGGTTATGGTCAAGATCATGAGGGATTCTACAATTTCCCCTCTTGCCATTTCGGAGCTCACAACATAGGATCCCATTTAAGAAAATCGTTTGATCTTGAAATTACCTAAAAATCGATCATGGTCAAAATCATTATTGATTTCCAGTTTTTTTTTCTATTTCGGAGTAAGACTATA
Organism: Callosobruchus maculatus; assembly: GCA_951848785.1. Lineage (NCBI taxonomy): Eukaryota > Metazoa > Arthropoda > Insecta > Coleoptera > Chrysomelidae > Callosobruchus > Callosobruchus maculatus. The sequence goes on from CATOUR010000083.1 coordinate 7,874,483, forward strand.
GCATACTTGACCTTGAAATAACTTTGAAGGTCGTAGTCAAAGTCACCATTAGACTGCATGAGTGAATTACTTCAAATTTTTTCTCCGATTAGAATTCCGTGTTATATAGGGGGGGTTGAGACCTTTATTAACACTATGTATATAAATAACAGTTTACATTTAAGCCCAGTAACCCAAAAAAACCGGTAGGAAGTGTATTGTGCTTCAGTGCTTCTAAGGCCCGATTTTATCAACATGCACATTTTAACAAAGACTGACCAATCAGAGCAGCCCTTTTACGAACATGCATCTGTCATAGTACTTTGAAAATTATTGATTTCTCTTGAAGTTTACCTCAAAGAAGGCCAAAATCACATAATTTATATACAATCGACCATTCTGAACCATCTAGTATCTTCTCTAGTCTGATTTTCCATCCTAAATTAGTGAAAAATTGCATTTTCTTGTTTAACAAAAAGTTTAACAATTGTTAACCTGAACCAATCAGATTCGAGAGAAGCCGTACATTTGATCACTCGTTTTTTGGCATATCATATGACATAATGACAAGAAATTCGCTCACTGCATTATTTGTATAAAACAATAATTTACTATCGATAATAGTTATGAATACCTACCTGCAAAATATCTTTGTTTTATAGTAAAAAGAGGTAAAATAGCATTTTGTTACATTTCAAAAGTTACAGCCGAACGTATATGTGCATTACTGGTTGCCTATCTAGAATCCCAAAACGGCAAAGCTTGCCATTTTATAGCTAAGTATAACGTGGTATATGCCTATTTTATGTTATGTACAATGTGTACAATGAAAGATTAATTCTTCATAAAAGTATGTATCCAGCGTATGTATTTTCATATAATCCAGCTGACTGACGACGTGGGATTTGTAATTATTAAATAAGGTAGGTAGTTGCTGTGATTGATATAGGTACCTACTACTTTTATCACAAATTATCGCAGTTTGCAATTAGTAATTATACAATAATTATAATCTAAACATGGAAAATCTGGCATTAATTTGCAAATCAATCGCTTGGTTTTGATATCCTGCTATAATTTTGATCCATGAATTTCTAAAATATTTTTGACAAAAGTGTCATCACTGTCATCCAGCTCTGACGTGTTGTTTTCAATATTGATAATACTTATTAACATAGCCCTCAATACCCAATAGAAAGCTTTTGCTAAATAACATCCAATAGAAAAGCTTTGTCAAAATCTTTCTTAAATATGCATGTTGATAAAATCGGGCTTAAGTGAACCTAATTGATTCTATATTTTTCGTCCGTCGTGTTATGCTTTGAGAAAGACTACAGCAAGATAACCACACCATAAATTTTAAAAGTGAGTGTGTTGTGCTTCAATGCTGCTGAGTCAATCTTCTTGACTCCATAATTTTTGCCCGTCGTTTCATGCCATGAAGATAGATGCAGCAAGATAATCATGAGAAAGTTTCAGAAGTCACATTAACTTCTGGAATGTGTTGAGAGAACAGCAACCTGATAACCTAAAGGACGTTCTCCCCTTCCCCCACTCCTCCCGGCATCAACTTCATCCCTCATTGCTTGCACGAACTAATAACGCACATTCATTATGCGTGTCCGACGTTCTATGGTTCCCTAGGGATGCACGACGGAAATCGATAAGGATCGGGGATCGTCGAAAAATTGGATGGCAGCCCTGCTTTCTCTCTCTCGAAAAGAACTTCGGCAAGCTTGGGGTGCTTCTGCTGTGCTCTCAAGCCGGAAAGGTCAATGGATGAGGAGGAGCTGCCATAAGAAGAGGTCGCTTATGTCGATTTTATTCTCTATACATGATCCCGTCGTGATTGGAGGGGGGCAAAAATAAAAGGTATTGAATAAGGGCGGCCGTACACACAAAATTATTTTTCACATTGTTTCTGCTGTACATCAACGAGCTGCTGGAAATAGCATCCAATCCAATCAGGCAAGCCACTATCATCCCAGGAGACAGTACGTCGGAGACAGCAACATGCCTCACAGATGAAAGTAGGGTGAACTCGCCTATTGCCGGCATCCTACCTATCATTGGTACTCTGTTCTGTTTTGATAAAAGATAAGCTAACTGTAAATTAAAGTTCTTCTAATGTTCCCGTGATGTAGAATGTCTTTGAGACCAGAACTAAATGGTTGTAGTTTTGGGGAGAGCGAATCAAGGTAAGTTATTACCGTTTTGTTAAGGGTCTAGGGTGTAGCGCGCGAAATTGAGAATCCAAGAAAATACTTATTCCCCTGTTAGCGAGAAGGCGTGGCCGCCTATTCCCTTTCTCCAGTGTGTGTCTTTAAAATGAGGGGAGATAAGTCCAAAAATCCAAAGGTAAGGTCAAAAGGTCCAAAGGTAAGGTCCAAAGGTCACCATAAAAATGAATTTCGCATTTCCAAGCTTCTGACGTTACCTTTAAACTTACAGTAATGACTCAAAGAGCAAATTGAAGAAGAAAGCTTGCGCTGGTGCAACTATTTAGCCTTTTTTTGATATCGTGTTTGGTTGCTAAATTACAGGCATTTATAGAATGTATGATTTTGCACATTAAAAAACTTTTTTGGAAAATCGAAAATAGTTGTCATTCATTAAGGTCTTAACTACCGCATTCCGAAGTATCATATATGTAGTTTTAAAATAGAGTGAGTTATGTGAGAAATTGTGAGTCTGTGTTTTACATGGCAAATACGTATGTATAAATGTGTGTATCCAGGCCCCTTAAGACGTACTATCTGAGTGTTATTGGAAATAAACAACTATTTACCGAAAATATCTATTTTCAGTATAAAAGTATAAAGTGTATATTTGCTCAAAAAAATAAGGTGACAGTCAATGGTTGCGTAAAATGTGCGTAATGCCAATTATCGGCAACCCCTGTGCCAACTACTGTCGGCACTTTCATAATTTTTGCTTTTTTTACCTTCTCAGGTCATAAAAACAATCCAAATGGGAGCAGTTGTTTGGAAAATAGTGCTAATAGTGGAAATAAATATCGCAGGCAAATAGGAGTAACATTCATATTCTGTCAGTTTGTTGCTTTCTATTGGCTGTAGTAAAACTAGCTGCTACTCGCAACACATGAGTTCGTTTTATGTTTGTTTCAGAAAATTGCCTATTTTTTCACACTATTAGTAATCAGGAATAGTTAAATACTCGGTTAAATACAATCACAGCTGCTTCTATTTAAGTTGAACATTTCATTTTTTAAGGCCTTGTAGAAAATATTTAAGTGGCAACTACTGGTAACTCATAAATGCCGGTTTTCCATTACTTGGCACACGACTAAACCCATACTACTGAACAAAATGGTCTTCTAGAACTTATCATAAAATATATCTTGAAGAAACTTTCGTGTATGAAAAATACCTAGCAGGAATGTAGTAAGTGGAACCAATAATAATTTCTTCAGAGTAAAATGCGAATTTTTTGATTGCAATGAGTATTAATTATTTTTTGCTTGCTTTTTGCTATTGGTTGTGATAGTTATTAGATTTAATACTGATATATACATAAATATTCTGTCAATGTGTACCTGTGTAGGCATAGACAAGCTTAATACTTCTGTTTCTACCTTATGGCACACCATAATATCTTATATGGAAGAAACAAAGGTTATTTTTTTCAATCATTGGTTGTTATACTTCTTTTTTGCGTATTATTACCAACATATTTGTTATTCTTTTAATAAACCTGTCTACATGTTTATTAAGTTACACAACTGAATTGCAAACTCTTAATTTATGAAATAAAATAGTATTTGTGAAACTTCTATAATAAACAATGACATCCATGATCAAAGAGCTATCAAATCTAATATCATACAGGTAGTTAAAAGCATCTAGATAGGTATCTAGGGATAAAGAATATAGAGTGCCGCGGCGGTTGTAAATTGCAGCGATGGTCAAGTATCCTTAATCCGGGATATGAAAATTGCAGCGGCTGGTTATTTTTCCATTTCATGTAAACGTGTAAATTGCAGCGGACGACCCTCTGTTAGGGATAGGAGTTTTTATAACAGCCATCCATCATTGTTTATTTTTGAGAGTCTTTGATAAATACTGAAACAGACACATACATTAAAATGAATAGCGTCAGAACAAAGCACACTCCAAATGCAACAACTAAAAAGAAGCAAGATTTTTTTAATCTTAGAATAGGTTTATTACTCAATGAAAATATGATAATAATAATAATAATAAATGAAAATAGGGTAAGTGGATTAGAATATGTAAAAAGTCATTGTGATGTCATATAGTTTTCAAGATCACTAACAGAAGTAGGTAAGTAAATGCCACCAAATTGTTAGATAAAAATTAATTTGACCTGTCACATAATATTATTTTTATATAATATTTTGCTATACAAATCCAAATTAATTTTTAGAATACCTCCAAACAGGTAGACTACGCCGATAAGGGACCCTCGCTGCAATTTTCAACATCTTCTATGGTCACCTTCGAGATTTATAGGATTATACCTTAACCGCGGCTGCAATTTGTATCCGCCCGAGTGCCGATAACTGGCCAACAGTGAGTGCTGACAACTGGCCAAGAGTGCTAATAACTGGAACTATAGCAACTTTTCATTTTAAACCGATTTCCATAGAAATCAGTCAGTACTTCATATTACTTACTATGTTTTGTGGAAGTAGAATGCTGAAGGTATAGAACTTCCATAATTTCAATAACAGGTTTGACATATAAGCCTTTTAAAAGTACATCCAAATGTAGGGTTAATAACTGGGTAGTTTACCCTATTCGAATTTGTTGTCCTAGGCTGACAAATAATAATTTTGCCGTTATGCCATGTCGACGGCTCATCTCTCAAGCGCAGATATGCGAAGAGTAAAAAACAGAAAACCCAGTCGGACGATAAATTTCATCGGACGAAAATCACGTCCCGGTTCTCGCTATCACGTAAGCTATAAATCACAATGAGAAAACCGTAAGAACAATATTCCGACGAAATGCAAGTGCGAACAGCATGCCGCGTTAGACCGACTAACACAAATCTCGGCCAGTAATAAGTCATCCCATTTACATAACTGTCATCTCGAGGAAAAATCTCCAGCAGCCAAATACCAAGGCTATCTTGGTTGCGAGGATTTCCAAGACTTCGAGTTCTGTATAATCCTTCCTGTTCATTTTAGTTGTATGTTGTATGGTTTGCAAATATTCGCCAAGACCGAATGTACTTACTGGTGATTGTGAAGACCTTCAACTATCTCTATTTGATGTTCGAATAACAAGCTTTGTCTGAATGATAATAGCATGTTATTCAGTGAGCGGTAATGATTGCATGTTTGCAGCACGAGACGTGGGCGATGTATGCAGGATTGCATCTTCCTCTTTGCTATTGTATTTTTAATCTAATAAAGATGGTTTGGGGTATACTTAAGAAACAATAATCAAACACCACAAATAACTATCTCTATGGGAGTCCCTTACCATTTAGTATTTTTCATACAGCAACTCTTATGAGTCTAGCTTAGCTCGTGTAATAGTTGGTACATGTCTGGTCAAACAGCAACCAGAAAAGGAGTTCGTCAGGGATGTGTATTATCTCCTATGTTATTTAATATTTACGCTGAATTTGTGATGAGACAGGTATTGGACAACTGGAATGGCGGTATAACCATTGGCGGAAGCAAAACATCTAATTTAAGATTTGCTGACGATACAACTCTTATTGCTGCTTCTCAGGAAGAATTAGTAGCTCTATTGAACGTTTTAGAACAATACAGTGCAGCATATGGTCTTGGCATTGACTACAACAAGACCAAGGTTATGATCGTAGATAGAATGCATGGCAGTCATCGAGAAATAAAGTCAATACGCCGTTGTAAGGTAGTTCAAAGTTTTGTGTACCTCGGTTCTTTAATTGATAATTCAGGTAGCTGTGACAATGAGATTCGACGGCGCATTTAACAGGCACGGGTGGCCATGACAAAGCTTACTAAAATATGGCGTGGCCATAACATCACTAAAGCTACCAAAATATCACTGGTTCAGTCTCTTGTGTTCTACATATTTTTGTACGAAGCTTGGACTGTTAAAAAGGCAGATCAAGCTCGCATAGATGCTTTTGAAATGTGGACGTGGAGGAGAATGCTGAGAATTCCTTATACCACCCATCGAACTAATGTTTCCATACTGGGTGAGCTCGGTAATACAAAGAGACTATCCATTGTGTCGACGAGAATGCCTACATTCCTTGGACATATTCACAGAAGCGATAATATGGAGAAACTTGTAGTTCAGGGTCGCGCCCCGAGTGGGCGGCGCCGTGGCCGTTCCCCTACACGCTGGGTGGATACGACGAAACAGTTGCTAGATATGAGTATCAAGAGCGCCACTGAACTGACAGTAAATCGCGAACGATGGCGAGCTACAGTTCTCAAAACTATTGATAATATTCGTGTCGACAATACTCTAGCTCCGACTTAATGCATTTTACGAGTTCACAACATGTCTGTTAAGACATTGTGACTATGATGACGACAATGGACTAGTATCATGGGTTTAAAAACAATGATTAAATCATTATAACCTCTTAGTGTATACAAAAATGGATGTACTGTTGCATTTCGTTACTCTCTGCACCGTTTTGTTCGCTAGTAATTCCACTTTAAAGTTAAAAAAAGGTGCGATGCGCGTCATACAACAGTAGTCAGCAGCGTCAACTTCCAAATCGCAGTACTGACGCAATTTTCACGGGGTTGAAACTGAATGCCCGTGCGCTCGGTGCAATTGAGTCACCCACCCAAGCAGTAAGCGCGCACAAAGCTGCTGCTGCCCCACTATCGAAGGCAGACGCTGTTCATCTCGCAGCCACTACAGACCTATAGAAGACACATGTAACTGAAAAAGAAAATGAATACTGTGGCTGACTTCCCATTGATCCTATTATGTTTGTTTTTCATGAGTTTCGGTCAAACATGAACACTAGTATTTGTCTTCACTGCGTTTTGGTTTATTATACCATCTTCAGGTGTATTTATACAGGGTGTCCCACGACGATTAAGACAAGCAATATATCAAAACTGGGCAGTAGTACCGAATTATAATTTTGGGTGTGTAAATAAGAGCAAATATACTTTTCTTATTGTTGTGTCACCCAATGAGGTATTTGTTTTGGTCACGTCACGGCCGATTCAAAATGTTTAATGGGACACCCTGTATATTTGTGGCTTTTTGTATTCCTCCCGATAAAACAATTCCAACAAGCTAGCACACTTGGGGTCTAAAGTGGTTAATTCAAGAGCTACAGGTACTTAAAGGACTGTACCACTACCATTATGAAGCACTACCAAAGTAATTTAACTGTAGGGGTACATGTTACTCGTATAATCAATGGTAGTGGTTCCATTATTTAAGTACCTGTAGCTTTTGAACTAATAAATTTAGACCTCAAGTGTGTTTTATCGAAAGGAAACCAAAAAGTCACAAATATACAGGGTGTCCCATTAAAAATTTTGAATCGGACGTCACGTGATCAAAAACAAATACCTCATTGGGTGACACAGTAATCAGAAAGGATACCATATTTGCTCCAATTTAAAACCCCAAAATTATAATTCGCTACTACGGCCCAGTTCCGATATATTGCTTGTCTTAATCGTCGTGGGACACCCTGTATTAGATGTCCGTTACATTTCTGTAAAGTTTTTGAAGATGTAATAAACCGAAACGTAGTGAAGAAAAATACTAGTTTTAATTTTTGACCGAAACCCAGTAAAAAACCACAACCTATAGTCGCGGTCACTATAAAAATATACAGTATTCCTATTATCATTTGGTTACTTAGTGATTCTACTTCTGAAAACGATGGCGATGATATATGAAATAAAATAGACGTGTTCACATGTGCCTTGATAAGAAAGCACTACCTAAACGAATGTCTAATATTTTAGCACTTTATGAAAAAATCTTGGAAAAAATTGACTGACATGCTTGCATCCTTCCAGCTAAAATGGATTCAAATCATTCATATTTATTGCACCATATTACTATTATAAGGTAAGGCCGCCTATGTGTCCATCGCGTTTCACAAAGGGGAAGCCGCCAAAACGTTTTTTTTGCTGTTCCAAATGACATCATCAGATGAGATATACTAAGGCCCGATTTTATCAACACGGGCATTTTAACAAAATTTTGACCAATCAGAGCAGCCCATTCAAGAACTTGCATCTGTCAAAGTTCTCTGAAAATTATTGATTTCTCTTGAAATTTACTTCAATAAGGTGAAAAAAGACATGCTTTATATATAATCAAACATTGTGAACTCTCTAATGTCTTTTTAACTCTGATTTTCCATCCTAAATGGGCAAAAACTTGCATTTTCCTGTTTAACAAAGAGTTTAGCAATTGCTTATCTCAACCAACCATATTCCACAAAACCGATACATTTGATCACTGGATCAAATGTACTGTTAATTTAATGATAATGATGACAAGAAATTCAAATTACTGCACTATGTTGATAAAACAATAATTTACAATCGATAATAATTATAAATACCTATCTCCAATATATCTTTGTATTATAGTGAAAAAGGGTAAAAATAACATTTCATTGCATTTCACAAAGCTATTATAGACACACACGATGCAAGCGTGCATTACTGGCTGCCTATCCTGCTTAACAGCAAAGTATTGCGATCTGGCAGAAGTATAACGTATAACCTTATTTCTCCTAAACTAGAAACCTTTCGTGTAGTCAGAAAGTGAATAAGTTGCTTTAAATAAATGTGTTTCTGCGCTACGGTGCCTTTTACGTAGTGCCTACAACCTTTACAGCCTCTGTGAATATTTCTATAAGAAGGTATATTCTATAACAAACATGCATCCAGTCTATAATCAATCTGGCTGCAATTGCAATTGGTAATTTATAGGTAAACATTAAACATCTAGCATTAATTTGAAAATCAATCACTTTGCTTTTCTGCTACTTTGATCCATGAATTCTAAAATATTTTTAATGAAAGTGTCATCCAGCTTTGACGTTTTGTTTCCAATATTGATAAAATACTATTGGATGATACTTATTAACCTAGCTCGCGATACCCAATAGGAAGCTTTTGCTAAACACCATCCAATAGAAAAGCTTTGTCAAAGGCTTTGTTAAATATGCATGTTGATAGAATCGGGCCTAAAGTACCTACAGGTATTTATTAGAACAAAAATAATTTTTCTTCTTTTTGTATTGAATACTTGAAGTATCTTATCTTAACACTGCTAATAGCTCTGTACTGACTTTACGCTATTTAGAATTATTCCCTAATATACCGTAGCATATTAGCATTATCCAATCCATCCCTATAAAACGAGCGAGGCATGTAACTGGTAATTAAATCAAAGAAGAAGGGTGCGCAGACTTCCTTGACAGCGTCAACCGTCATGCACTTTCTTAGGTGTTCCGGAAGTTGTCCGGAAACTCCGAGGAGCGATTTCCTCTAACTTGCTTCGAAGCTACTTTCCTCGAATGTTTCTTCGCACGAAAATGTAATGGTGCGTCTATACGGTGGTGGTGATCAAAGACGCGATTTTATTATCACAGCTGAAATCACAGTTGCAAATTGTCATCCTGATTTTATTCTTAAGCCAAAAATATGGTTCAGATACGTGGAAGACACATTTGCTGTATACAGGGTGTCCAGTTAGTGTGTAATTCTTCGATATCTCGCAAAGTACACCTGATAATAGAAAATGTCAAATACAAAAGCTATTTGGTTACATAAGACGCATATTTAGAAATATACAGGGTGTTGCGGGAAAGTGGGATAGTGACCAAATTAATTTTTTTATATGGAACTATAACTTTTAGTTTCCATCATGGATCTCTATTTAACTCTAAAATATTTTTGTGATAGGTTGTGACGTTCCCAAGTTATAATTGATTTTCTATTAATTTCCGGATTTGCAAGGTCGCAAGTAATACGTCCAAATTGATATAATCCTTTAACTTTTCTCAATAATATTATACAGCGAGTTACTTGAATATTAAGCGGACATTAGTGTGGATGTTACCAGCAATTTGTATCTACAGGGTGTTTTTGGCAGAATTTTAAACTACGGCAATTTGAAGGTCATTTTACTTTTTTTTTAAATGTAACGCCCTGTATTTTTTATTTTAAATAGAATCCTCTACTTATTTTTATTGCAATGAATTGCGCATGTCGAACTTAGTAAGATCTCATAGTTTCAAAATCTTGTTTCTATTAATTACTGAGATACGGCAACACTGCAGTAAACGGTACCGGAACGCTTAAATATTTCCAAAACCGCCACAGCTGGAGAGGTGAAATTCTATACTTGGGGGTTTTTGAACACACAGAATTCAAAGACGCTAACATCAGTGTTGTCCGATTTATCACTTTTACGTTAGACTTCATAAATAGGGCATTCCATTCAAAATTATGACGTAAAATTGGTAAATCTGACAACACCGATGTTAGCGTTTTTGAATTCTGTATGTTCAAAATCCCCCAAGTATTGAATTTCACCTCTCCAGCTGTGTTGGTTTTGGAAATATTTAAGCGTTCCGGTACCGTTTACTGAAAAAGCGGTGTTGCCGTATCTCAATAATTATCAGAAACAAAGTTTCGAAATTGTGAGATCTTACTAAGTTTGACATCTGTAATTCATTGCAATAAAAATTAGTAGAGGGTTCTATGTAAAATAAATTAAAATCAGGGATACTTGTTTAAAATTTTGAAAAATAATTTATAACCTGGCAACGCCGCAAACGCAAAAAAAATTACAAGGCGAGATAGGGTATTAGTAGATATTTCGATTTAAAATAAAACATATAGGTTGTTACATTTAAAAAAACAAAGTGAAATGACCTTCAAATTGCCATAATTTAAAATTCTGACAAAAACACCCCATAGATAAAAATTGCTGGTAACATCCAAAATAATATTCACTTAGTATTCAAGTAATCCGCTGTATAATATTATTGAGAAAAGTTAAAGGAATATATCAATTTGGAAGTAATACTTGCGACCTTGCAAATCCGGAAATTAATAGAAAATAAATTATAACTTGGCAACGTCACAACCGATCTAAAAAATATTTTAGGGCTGAATAGAGATCAATGATGGAAACTAGAAAAATTTAAGAAAAAGTTATAGTTCCATATAAAAAAATCAAGTTGACCACTATTCTACTTTCCCGCAACACCCTGTGTATTTTAAAATATTTTTAGAATATGCGTTTTAAGTAACCAAATAACTTTTGTATAAGACATTTTCTTCTATCAGGTACACCTTGCGAGATATCGAAGAATTACACACTAACTGGACACCCTGTCTAGCCACGAACAAGATGTGCTAGTGGAATTCCTATAATGACTAAACAGTGTACATGCGATCATCCAGTTCACTCTAAAAGTAGAAGAAAATGAAAAACTGGCTTTTCTCGATGAGCTACTAACCAGAAAAGGTACAACCTTGGGACATACACAGTTGCACTACCACTCGTACTACTATCCATGCCTGAAGTTAGGAATCATCAAAACACTGACAAAACGGACAAGAAGAGTATGTAAACCTATCGAACTCAGTGCCGAGCTCAAACATCTAAAAAATGCTTTTAAGGCAAACGGCTACTCAGAAAAGCAAATAACAAGATCTATATTAGCTGGCAGACTAGAAAAGCAACCACAACCACCACCATTTGCTAAAGCTGCCTTATGTTCCTCTAGTCACAGAGAGAATTAGGAAGTTACTGCGGAGTTACTGCGGAAGTCAAATGTCAGGACGATATGCAAACCAACTGGGAACTTACAACAGCATACAAGATCGGCAAAGGGCAACAGGGACCTAGAAAAAAGAGGTATTTGCATCGAAAATTTGTACATACCTTGGCAGTATCGTCTCTAGTACACATGTAGCACTTTTTGTTCATTCAGATACTATTTACCTACACGACACCTCCAAAAAGCTCTAAACGTGTAAAATCAAAGCATGGCTTTTTGTCGATTCAAAAACGATGACATCTTGCAAATATGGCGAGAGATTAGTTGGCTGTGTGAAGATGCCCCCGCAGCTAAGCTCCTTTGAACGGGGCTGGATTGTAGGCCAACGAGAAAGCGGTGCTTCATTCAGAGCAACTATTGGTGTTAAGCGTAGCGTGGCTACAGTTGTAGAAGCATGGCGCGCATGAATCGCAGAAGCGCGAATGCAGCGAGCTAGAGGTTCTGGAGCACGTAGAACTACAGACTGGCAAGATCCTCACCTACGACTACTGGTCCTTCGAGACAGAATGCGATATCCACTCGAGCTGTTTCTGACGCTTGGTATGCAGCTATAGGGAGGCCCACTCGAATCCGCACGGTGTACCACAGATTGAGTGAAATGGGTTTAGGATATCGTCCGCATCTAGTGTTTCCACTCACTGCAACTCATCGTTGTCAATAATTAGATTGGTGCCAAGAACACCAACAATCCGACAATAGCATTCTGAGTGACATCAGACGGCCTTATCCGAAGGCAAAAGATGAATGCATTAAAGGCTATTTAGGCAATTCATCGTCTTTCTACATTTTAACGCTTCTTAGGGCCGTAGTACCGTACGGACACTTTTCCGGACATGGATCCCTATACTCAAAAGTTTTCTACTGTTGCACTGAATAACCCCTAGAAGTTTGATCCCATAGTTCTGAAACACCCTGTATAAGATGAAAATTAACGACAATGCATATAGCCTTGGTAATAAAACAGTGAATACCTGATGAAAACCCTGAAACTTGGACAGCCATAATTACCCGAGGCCTTTCTGACAAGGAAGTAGACACTCTTCAATTTCGCAAAAATTAAAGCACAGCCTGCCCTCGCTAAAAATAACTGCCTTTGTTCGGTAAAATAATAATCGTGTTAATTGCCCCGTAAAGTTAGGAAGCTCGGGATATGAGCTTGCGGGGTAGCGCTTAAAATTTCACACCATTCGACGAAATTGCTCTTCTCAGCAGGTGCTGATGCCCTTTATAGTCCTCCTTCACTATAGCGCATCCGGACCACGTATTTTGCTAGCGATATTGGATTCTTCTCCCATATTTATCACCTGTATCTTAAAAAAAAAGTTTGACGTTTTTTTATTCTACAGACTTCAACGCAGCTGGTTAAAGGCAGTGAGCTTTATTTGTTTGTTTTTATTGTTTGTTTTTATTCATTAGTTTCTACTGCACTACATGAATAATCGTGTATAGATCAACGATAATAACTTACACAGCTGAAGTTTCCTGTAAATCAACAAGTGAATTATACCGTACGATAACTATGATCGCAGCCATAAAAAGGATAATTTAAATAATTACAAACTGTCGACAACTTAACCAAACTTGTATTACTAAAATATACATATACTTCGAAGTTTGATACCTCCGTTATTATGGCAGATACAAAAAAGAATTCGAAATAAAGTTGAAGATAAAGCTAAGGTCTACATTTTGAAATCATTTTATAATATACAGGGTTACTGAAATTTTTTACTTTAGACTTCATAAATAGGGCATTCCATTCAAAATTATGACGTAAAATTTGTAAATCTGACAACACTGATGTTAGCGTTTTTGAATTCTGTATGTTCAAAGACCCCCAAGTATTGAATTTCCGGCTGTGGCAATTTTGGAAATATTTAAGCGTTCCGGTATCGTTACTCAGTAACTAATAAAAACAAAATTCTGAAATTGTAAGGTCTTACTAAATTCGACATGATATGCATATCATGCAATTCATTGCAATAAAAATAAGTAAAGGATTCTATTTAAAATAAATTCAATTCGGGTATATCTGTTTAAAAATTTGGAAAAATAATTTATAACTTGGCAACGTCGCAAACAAGTAAAAAAATATTACAAGGCGAGATAGCGTATTAATAGATATTTCGATTTAAAATAGAAAATACAGGGTGTTACATTTAAAAAAAAAACAAAGTAAAATGACCCTCAAGTTGCCGTAATTTAAAATCCTGCCAAAAGCACCCTGTAGAAAAATCCAGCCGGTACCCTTCATATTTCCGATTTTTCTGCGAACCAAATTATTGGAATTATCTTACTCTTGTGGAGTAAGCAAGCACCTTTAATTCCAGGGAATCCTGGCCGACTGAGTTCAAATAGCATAAAAATAGTGATATTTTGTAGATGTATACATGAAAGTTATATAAAAATGTGTATTCTTTAATTTAGAAAAAAAACTGTTAAAAAACATCAAAATAATTGAGTGGACATGCTACATGACAGTCGAATATTTCGAGGATTAGTTCAGAAGCACAGTAACATGTATTTATTAATGAAATTATTGAGTAAATCACATTAGGAATAATTGTTATTGACGTCATAAAGCGGACTATGCGTTTAAGGGATCTTTTCTAGTTGACAGCAATTCACATATTTTCCGCAGTTGTCAGTTACTTTAAACATTCTAGTGGAAAACCCTATTTTGTTACTAGACCGATGATGAAACTAGTAGGCCTTTTGACAATACGCTTAGATACTTTTATGGTGCAAAAGGTATCATTATGTGCCACGATTGTTTTCTTATTTAAACGTACGATCTCTACATCTCATAATTCCTTGTAAGCCAAATATCCAAAAGCGCAATAGGAATCATAATGGGGTATTTTCCGAACAAAATTTTATGACGGAATATTGATGTTACGTCCCCCAAAAACCATGTAACGCACACTTTTGCGTTTCATTGTGAACGCGAAGTGGGTTAAAATCCCCTCCAAAGTTCAAACATAAAATTTCGCGCCAAAGCTGTGACGTAATAAATCTTAGCGTGACGTAATAAGTCCTTCGTGGTGCTATCCTTAGAATGTCACTGTACATTGTCGTCTGACCTCCTTTTCTCCATCTACAAACATAACCTCCGCTTCGTATTGACATTGACAGATGTTTGTTTACATTATTTCATCATGGTTAATTTATAGCGTTTTCGACTTATTGCCCTATCACTGCACTCATAGGAACTGAGTGTCAAAATTATGTTCGACTTAGATTTGATTGCAAAACTAGTGTGGTTTTTTGTTTTCGACTTATCCGCTTAATTGCACTTGAGTGCAAATTATCGCCACGGACTCTTTGAGCTCGTGGAGATTTCAGTGCATTTTTGAGGTCTATAAATATTAATTATAACCTATTTTGTTTGTTAGAGAAAATAATTTTTTGAATTAAGAACTGGGTAGTGGGGTAGTATACATAATAGCATGAAAGGTGCGGAAAGTTGAAAGAACTGCGAATATCGTCATCTTCGGAAGATGAGGAAATTGAAGCATCTCTAGTTAAATTGCAAACAACGGCTGCGGGTGTCCCAAAAATACGAATATTTGTTGAAGATGTTGTTCATATACTGACGGAAGAAGAGACACAACAAGATATACATAAGTATTTACCGATATAGATAGATATTCATTTTTAGTGCAAAAGCCATATTGCACAAAATGCTGTTAGTTTTTATGTCGATAAATAGAATAAATTAATGAAGAAGGCGGATTCAAACTATTCAAATTCCAAAACCACCACAGAATGAAATTGAGCTCTCGCGATGCAAAATGACATCATCAAACTGTCATCAGTTGGCTGACAGAACAGTTACTTGAATTGCACTGAAATTTTTTTGTATGTTCGACTTACCAGTTCAGATTTATTGCACTTCTGGCACCAGACGGGTTTTCAATGTGCACTGCAGTGCAATCATGGTTAAAATCAGTGCAGTAAGTCGAAACCGCTATAAGATACCGTGACAGTCATGAGACCAAGGGAGGTTATGTATGGCATGACACTAGTGACAGACTGTTAAAGAATGACGAGTAAAATTGTGAAAAGTAACTAGGAAACATTCTCAGAGTAAACTGCTAATTAAATAATAACGCAAAAAATGGAAATGCAATGTAATATAACATTTATAGTCTACAAACATGAACTTCATTCAATTAAAAAGAGTGAAACTAAATAAACATACTACATAAAATTAAGTTTACATCCTCTATATGTAGAAAAACTAGGCAAAATATTAGCAACGTGACAACCTTGAATCTACGCATAGTTCGAATTATAGTCACATCCAATATACATCCGGTATAAAAATCACTTTTGATTGGTTGATTTCTTAGGCAGGAGGTTTAAGAGATTTAAATGAGCTCTTTTCAAAGGGATGATTTTCAAACTTTATCTTTACTCCACGTGGGCAGAAAAAATTGAGCAAACAGCGCCATCATTACAAATTAGATACAAGCAATCCATTTCAGCCATTAAACAGGCAATATCATCAAGTTGGAAAATACCCCTAGGACACTTATGCTTGATGCCCTGCATACAGAGTGGGCCAATAGTGAGTGGACGGAGGATTGTGGGCTTACTAAAACGAATTTCAAAAATCTGTCACCTGATCATGGTAAGGGGCCTTGAGGACTATAGACATAAAATATTTCCACTTACATTTTCACCTTTATACGGGGTGACTCATATCAAACTTTCCCATTTGAAATAATCAAGTTACCTATGATTGAAGTTTTCTTAATTAATCTACTGATTTCTCCAAAAACAAAAAGGATTCAAATTTGACCGCCTGACCTAAGATGACACATTTCATGTTTAGAGCCCGCGTACACAGACGGCGGTCAGGAGTTCTGAGTTCCGCGTTCAGAGTTCTGTGCTCTTTGTAATTTATGGACTACTTGCTAACAAAGCACACTGCCGGCAGTCAAACCGTAGCGGTCACTGAGAACTCTAGCGTTCCGGAGTTCTATTCACAGAAAGAGAAAGACCGCGTGAACTTCGTCATGTCGGAATCAGAAAAATTAATTGAATTGGTTCGAGAAAGACGTTTGTTATATGATTTAAGTGATAATGATTATAAAAATCGTGAAAAGAAAGCAGAAGCTTGGCTTGAAATCGCCATGCTCAAATGTTTTCTTTTTATTTGCTTTAACGTTCAAGCAGTAGTACTTCATACATTATTCGTTAAAATAAGAAATAAACTGTTCTCTAACTGCATACGCTGTCCAACTGCTTCTATATCATGTTTTACCAAACTGTACAATTCGTTGAAGCTATTTACTGACAAACGAAAATGTATAAAAAACCGTTCTTCATCTTCAAGCAATTCAGCAAATAGCGTATGAAATTCCCCTTGATCTTCTCGCTTACTGTTAATTGAATGCACCCAGTGTTTCCTTTCCTTTTGGACGCCTGCAGGCTCAACAAAAGCAATGCTTCTTCTTCGGAAGATGAGCTGTCTGAATACATGTTTCACAAACAATATTAGGAACAAAACTGGAACGCTGGTAACTGACCGCCGCCTGTGTGCTCTCAGAACTCCAAACAATGAACGCAATACTCTGAACGCAGAACTCGGAACTCCTGACCGCCGTCTGTGTGCGCGGGCTCTTAGCCACACTGCAAAGTCACGGCCTTCTAAGTTTTATAATCGCTGCGATAATCAATTTTTTTCTGATACCTACTTATGCCAAAAATAGTAATTTGCGCCTAAACGGTCTGTTTAAAGTTCCATAAATGATACATAAAGTCACCCTAAAATTCACTAAAGAATCCAAATATGCAATAATGTATAGCAAGTTCTATTAAAAAAATGTAAGTTTGGTATGAATCACCCCGTATAAGAGTGAAAATATCCCATAGTTATAGCTCTCAAGACCCCCTATCATGATCAGGTGATTTTGTAAATTCATTTTAATAAGCCCACAATTCTCCGTCCACTCACTATTGGCCCGCCCTGTATGCATAATGTATAAATATTCTCCCATATATTGACAAACAACAAATGAGTTTCTATTGGAAAATTCTCATATACATCGAATTCGCTCATTTCCAACCTGCATGAATATTACGCATATTTTTAAACATTAGCCATGCGTGAAACTCACGGAAAATTACTATTCGATACATGTATATCAGCGGTTGCATCGCTCAATTTAAATAGTAACAATTTTTATGCAAACAACTTCTCATATCATATACAATATTCAGATATACACGGATAGACAAGTGTTATCCGTGCAGCAATTTAAATTGGATTCCAATAGCGTGCACCGCATGTGCATGTGCCAGACACTTTAGAGTACATTCACAATCAGCACATGTACACACGGTAGTGTGACGTTGACCGTGTTCAGTACAAAATCCTTAATCATACTATTGGCATAACCAAAGTTTACGGAATACATATAAGTTGGATCACTCCGCAAAAATATCAAAACGGCCTGCCCCTTGCTCCGTCTCCCCGGTACGCCGGTAGCAGTATACCGACGTCAGCCGGGAGATACGGGGCGGCGCAAACTAGAGGTTGAACGTGTTTTACGCGAAGTCCATACAGTGTCTCAAAAATATCGGATTTTGTTATCTCGGATTTGTTTGCAGGAAATTGATAATCTTTTTAGAGGTTTGAGAGCAATCAATTTCGCGAGAAAAGATATTACCAATCAATTATTTAAATCTATTAACGGATGGAGAATGATAATCATATCCATTCTTATTTTGTGGTAAACCTTGAAGTGTAAAGGATATAAATACAGGGTATCCCACGACGATTAAGACAAGAAATATGTCGGAACTGGGCAGTAATAGAGAATTATAGTTTTGGGCATGTAAATTAGAGCAGAGGATGTATCTCTTTTTATCATTCTACTACCCAATGAGGTATTCGTTTTTGGTCAAGTAGATTGGATTCAAAATTATTAATGGGGGGTATATTTGTACCTGTGTTCCTCCCGATAAAACAATTCCAACAAACTAGCATACTTGGGGTCTAAAGTGATTAATTCAAGAGCTACATGTACGATTGTATCACGCTAAAAGCGTATAGTGAGACAAAATATTCATTCGGTGGTCTTACCATACCACCCAGGGATATTGTAAATTATATCTAGAGCTCGAAAATATATTTATTGATAACTTCAACAATTTAGTTTCTACGGTAGCAATTGGAGTGACACTGAAAAGCAAACTGTCAAAAATAATTTATTCACATTCATGTAAAGCATTTCCACATGATTATCTTCTAAAATTGTACATACGAATTCGTGTATACTATACCATAAAATTTATAAACTGTGATCCCAAAAATAAGCCAAATAAACAAAACATTAAGGTAAAAATACTACAGCACCTTTGAACCATCAGTTTTTACTTATCTACGAAATAGCTACAATATGTGAAATCATTTGAGATTCATTAGTAGTAATTTTACTAGGCTTTATTTTTGATATCCATTTATGTAACTTAATGTAATAGCAACATTATATTTGTATTTGTATGTATAAATCGGCCGTCAATACTTAGTTTTTCAATGACCCTCGTATATACATACGACCCAGGCGTTAGCAAGTCCCCGCTAAAAGACCCTCGTACCTCGAGCAAAAACTAACTGGCGCGTGCGGCCGCGGCATCGCTTTCATGTGAGTTCTTCAAAGTACCGACGGAGAGTGATCCAACTTATATGTATTCCGTAAACTTTGGCATAACTCATCGGTGACACAGTCTTACCGCGCCATGTCCAGCCGCATTCTCGTCGACGTGAGGTTGGTGCTGCATGTCATCCCAAGGTGGTCGTTCTCCTTACATCAAGAACTGATCGGTGTGAACCAACTTTTGTTCACCGGATGTCAAGGGCTTGGAAAGTTTTGCCATGGGATGTATTTATTAAGCATACATATCTACAGAAACGTAAAATCCAGAGAGTTTTTCCTAAAAGGTGCACACGTAGGAGGCCAATAGCTGCAAATACATATACAGGGTTGGGATAAAGTATGAAACGAAGCAAATAACTTTGGAATGAAAAGAATGATATTGCTGAAAATTTGCACGCAAGTATAGCGACGTATAATGCATCCGAAGACATTATGTTAGCTATTAAAGTACTTCCGGTTTAACCGGAAGTACCGTCAACTTTTTTAATTTAAATGGGACACCCTGTATATTTTTGCAGATTTTAATACATATTTTTTTTCCGAATACGTTCATAGTGGTTTGGGTATTAGTTTCTGTAAAAACGGGAAAGATAAAGCTTCTTCATATGTTTAAAATGCCGGCCATTTACCTCCTGGCGTCCTGATCCTGACGTGAATTGATTCGACAAGGTAACTCAGCAATTTGTCAACCGACTTGCATATTGTCAGGAAGTAAACAGCGGGCATTTTGAACGTCTGAGATAATTCCTTGATAGTTTATTTTAAATTTCCTTATTGTAACACATCAAATAAAATGAACGTTTCAGTAAATAAAAAAGCTTTATCTTTTCCATTTTTACAGAAACAAATACTAAACCTACTATGTAGGTATTCGGAAAAAAAAGATGTATTAAAATCTGCAAAAATATACAGGATGTCCCATTTAAACGAAAAAAGTTGACGGTACTTCCGGTTAGACCGGAAGTACATTAACAGCCAAAATAATGTCTTCAGATGCATTATGCGTCACTACATTTACCTGCAAATTTTCAGCAATATCACCCTTTCCGTTTCAAAGATATTTGCTTGGTTCCATACTTTATCCCAACCCTGTATATTCCTATTCGTCTTATATTGGAATCTTGAAAAGAATATATTGAATTTTTCGATTTACTATTATTAATATTGACGTTTAATGCGAAAAACCTACAATTTTTTTTCGGTTGATTCTAAACCACTGAAGCTAGATACATTTTGAAACAAAAGCACGTGACTTCGAACGCTCCACGATTGGTCACCGTAGTTGTGACGTCATTATGTTAAAACTATATTTTATATATACCCTGTCGTGGGTATTGCGGTGTTGACTTTGTAGCGGTTTGTACACAAAATTCAACTGCCGATCGAAATCATCTTCGGGTGACTCCTGCCACTATTTTCATTCCAAGTGGATAAAATTTATGGAATTTAGCAACAATGTGTATAGAACCAAATCAAACATCAGTCGCATCCACAATTTTGTGTAATGGAGTATCGGGATTTATGCAAAAATGACCTAAAACATCAACATGAGCGGCTTCATCCAAAACTTTCCGTTTTTATTTGCAACAGATCCAGTTTGAGGAAATTTCATAATAAGGTCCAAAACATACCTATAGGAATGAAAGGTGCTTGCTTACTCCGCAAGAGGTAGATGATTCCAACCATTTGGTTCACAGAAAAATCGGAAAAATGAAGGGTGCCGGCTGGATTCGAACCAACGTCTCCGGCATTCAGACCAGCGCGTTACCAACTATACCACTGTTGTATTCGGCTGTGTTTAGTCGTTCTCTATCGTTTATCGCTGTTATCTGCTAGATTTCTGTGGTTTTGAGTTGTTTTCTGTTCTTTTCTGTTATATTCGGCTGTGTTTAGTCGTTTTCTGTTGTTTCCCGCTGTTGTCTGCACGCTTTCTGTTGTTTTGAGCTAGTTATGGATCTACTTGGTTGTATTTGGTCGTTTTCTATCGTTTACAGATGGTATCTGCTTGATTTCCGTTGTTTTTGAACTGTTTTCTGTTCTTTTCTGTTGTATTCATCTGTGTTTAGTCAACTTCTGTTGTTTCCCGCTGTTATCTGCTTGCTTTCTGTTGTTTCGTGCTAGTTTTGATTCTTTTTGGTTGTATTTGGTCGTTCTCTACCTGTTATCTGCTTGCTTTCTATTGCTTCAGCCGTTTTCTGTTCTTTTCTGTTGTATTCGGCTGTGTTTAGTCGTTTTCTGTTGTTTCCCGCTGTAATCTGCACACTTTCTGTTGTTTTGAGCTAGTTGTGTAACTATTTGGTTGCATTTGGTGGTTTTCTATCGTTTACAGTTGTTATCTGCTTGCTTCCTGTTGTTTTGAGCTGTTTTCTCTTCTTATCTGTTGTATTCGGCTGTGTTTAGTCGTTAACATACTCCGTCGACACGTGCTCCACATCTCGCTACGAACCATGCATTTCAGTCATCCAGAGACATCTAGTCGGCAGTTGGGTGAGTGTGAATTTCCTACCGCTATTTGCACGTCAGCTCTTTTTGTTACCGAAGTACGACTCCTCAGTCAGAAATGATTTCATAGAATGAAAGGTGCTTGCTAGATGACTGAAATAAAGGTTCGCATTCAGACGCCAGGGAGTGGTGAGAGTCGACGGAGTCGACACCATGTCGTCGGCGCTTATCGGCTATAATACGGGGAACCGTGGTATAATTGGTAACGCGCTGGCCTAAAATTCCGTAGACGCTGGTTCGAATCCAGCCGGTACCCTTCATTTTTCCGATTTTTCTGTGAACCAAATGATTGATACCTATAGGAAGTTATCTTCTTCGGACATCTGGCGTTAAACAGAACTCCAGTTTGCCGAGCAGATTGATTTTAGGCTACATAAATTAAATTCATTCCCACCATTTTTGCTACTGTTCATCAGGAATTTGAAGATCACTATTGTTTTGCCAATAACGGGCAATATTTTGAACACTTATGCAATAAAGAGTGATATTTTCGTGTGTTTTGTTTCCACTTGAACTAATTAAGATATATAAAAAATATTTCTCTAATTTTCTAGAAAACAAATCGACTGGTTTTGAACGTCAAAAAAAAATTTAAAATTTTCAAGGGGACGACCCTGGGGGACAGAGTGTACAAGGGCGTGGAGTAGTTTTTGGTTAAAAAGTTGTCCCCCTTGAAAAATCTTTCGACGTGTCTTGACGTTTTTCCTTTTAATCGGTGGTTTTCGATGAATCTGTGGTGGGAGGTAGGGTACTTGCAGAAAAAAATATTATTTCGTTTACGCGTTCCTTAGAGCCTAGTAAACATGACAAAATTACTTGTTTGGTTTTTTGGAATCGGCTGTGAGAGATATTCCAAAAACTATTTCAAATGCCGGAAAATGCCGCGCAAACAACCTCTGACTCAGTGACATCCTACGGTGATGGGATGTAAAGTATTGATATTCGATATCGATAGACAGTGCTTACCTAACACTTTGACATTGATCATTATAACCACAAAACACAGTCACACACAAAAGTACAAAAGTCAAAAGAATAAAAGTTATGCTAGATTACTAATTCACTTTGTAGGGATGGGCTTGAATTAGATTCTATCTTTGGATTCATTCATAATGGGATGCGCCGAAATAAAATGATGGCTTCGATTAGTTGCGGATCTCGGTCACAAACAGGATGAACTGTGATACCTATCAGATATAAAAACGTATTGCAACGAAAATGCTAGTGGGTTAATTGCCTGTTTCAAATATGTTTAAGTATCAATAAATTGAGTCGCATTGTTAAAGAATTCTGATCATCTCTAGTTTGCAGTTGAATCTCACTGACCTGCGCTGTAGCAGTATCGATTGTCGATATCGATAAGATACCTGTGACGTCAGCCCCTGTTTTTAGTCACGTGCAAAATTTGAATATATCCTTATTTTATTTTGCAAATATCTGTTTTGGCCGTCAGTAAAATCATGTTATTTGTTTCCCACTGCTTCTTAATATGGTTTTCTTTACGCTATGTATACTCCCGAGATGATTTCACGACCTCTGCAAGTACCCTATTGTCGCAAAAATTGTTTTTATAAATCCAATTACACCAAAATATATAATAATACTGATATTCTTGTTACAGGTACGTACTAAAGCATGACTCGTCTTATGGATGACTCTTCGGAAGGTACTGTGTTGTGTATGTAGTATACATGTAGACTTACAGGTAGGAGCTTACAATAATGGTAGTTAAGTGGATCAACTCACTCCCCAAAGCTGAGCTACAATTTCCAAATCCACCTTAAAAATTGAAAACAGTCTGACTTGCCCTACTTGAGTGGCCTTGACAGGGGACATGACAAGGGCGAGACAATCTGCATGAAAAATGTATTTCTGGGGTGATGCGAAAGTGGCAGATTCAAAGATCTCCCCGTATTCATGTGAAATGAAACGCCCGATCCACAAAAAAGCGGTTTACCAACTGCAATCCTCATTTGAATAAATATTAACTTGACTGAATCTCTTCGAAAATACCCACAACGAGAGGGAATGTGTGGGGAGCACTTGGGCGTAGGTGGAGGGGGTTTGGGGGTTGCTTCATTCTCCATACTTACAAAGACTCATAGGAAGGGAATAAAATAATCAGGTAACTTCCCAAAATAGGAGATGAGAGTCGGAGTACTGAAATCTAAAAGATAACTCTTAAGAAGAAAAGAATAGTGGGGCAATATTCGTGTGTTGGTTAGTTTTGGGACATTGTACCTAAAAAATATAAAATCTTTATTTGGCTTTTTATGAAGATGAAACCTCGTCTTTTGGATAATTTGAGGGTGCTGATTACAATTCCGGTCGCAGTTTTGAGTTTCAGTCTCGTTTGACTAAAATAAAAAATTTCAGATCTCTCGGGCGGGCGGGTGTACCTAAAAAAATCGAAAATCTTTATTTGGCTTTCTATTGAGATGAAACCTCGCATTTCGGATAATATCAAAGTGCTGATTACAAATCCAGTTGCAGTTTTGACTCTCAGTCTCGTGTGACGAAAATAAAACATTTCAGATCTCTCGCGCGGGCGGCTGTACCTAAAAAAATCGAAAATCCTTATTTAGCTTTCTATTCAGATGAAACCTCGCATTTCGGATAATTTCAAGGTGCTGATTACAAAGCCAGTCGCAGTTTTGAGTCTCAGTATCGTGTGACGAAAATAAAACATTTCAGATCTCTCGGGCGGGCGGGTGTACCTAAAAAAATCGAAAATCCTTACTTAGCTTTCTATTCAGATGAAACCTCGCATTTCGCATAATTTCAAGGTGCTGATTACAAAGCCAGTCGCAGTTTGGAGTCTCAGTATCGTTTGACGAAAATAAAAAATTTCAGATCTCTCGGGCGGGCGGGTGTACCTAAAAAAAACAGAAAATTTTTATTTGGCTTTCTATTGAGATGAAACCTGGCATTTCGCATAATTTCAAGGTGCTGATTACAAGTCCAGTTGCAGTTTTGAGTCTCAGTCTCATTTGACCAAAATAAAAAATTTCAGATCTCTCGGGCGGGCGGGTGTACCTAAAAGAATCGAAAATCTTTATTTGGCTTTCTATTGAGATGAAACCTCGCATTTCGGATAATTTCAAGGTGCTGATTACAAATCTGGTTGTAGTTTTGAGTTTCAGTGTCATGTGATCAAAATCAAAAATTTCAGATCTTCATCAAGTTTGCCTAAGAAATCGAAATTTTTTCATTTGGCTTTTAATTAATATGAAACCTCGTGTTTTAGATAATTCGAGGGTGCTTATTATAAATCCAGTCGCAGTTTTGGATGTCAGTCTCGTATGACGAAAATAAAAAATTTCGGATTTTATAGATCTTCAACTTTGTCTAAAACATCGAAAATCTTTATTCGGCTTTCTATTAAGATAGAATCTCATGTTTTGTATAATTTGAGGGTACTAATTACAAATCCAGTCGCAGTTTTGAGTTTCAGTCTCGTATGACGAAAATAAAAAATTTCGGATTTTACAGATCTTCAGCTTTCCCTAAAAAAATCGAAAATCTTTATTCGACTTTCCATTAAGATGAAATCTCGTGTTTTAGATAATTTTAGGGTGATTGACTGCAAATCTGATCGTAGCTTTGAGTTTTTGTCTCGTGTGACAAAATTCAAAAATTTCAGATCTTACAGATAGATCTTTAGCTTTGCCTAAAAAAACGAAAATTCTTATTTGGCTTTCTATTAAGATGAAACCTTATGTTTTGCATAATTTGAGGGTGCTGATTACAAATCCGGTCGCAGTTTTGAATTTCAGTCTCGTATGACAAAAATCAAAAATTTCAGATCTTACAGATTTCAGCTTTGCCTAAAAAATTGATTTTTTTGCTTGGCTTTTGATTAAGATAAAACATAGTGTTATGGATAATTTGAGGGGTCTGGTCGCAGTTTTCAGTTTTGGTTTCGTGTGACGAAAATTAAAATTAGTCTCGTGTAACGAAAATCAAAAAAATCAAATCTTTCAGATCTTCAGGTTTATCTAAAAAATCAAAAACCTTTATTTGGGTTTCTACTGTTTATTTTTATAACTTGGACTGAATTAAGATTGTTGAACTGCACTATGCCTTCATGACCATTCTGTATAGTTAAAATGCTCACTTTTAATAGTTCTATGTCGCTATGAATATTTTACTCGATACTCTACCATTTCCAAATTCTTCTAAAGCGATCTGCTGCTGAAAACGCAAAACCACCATTTTTCAAATGACATTCAAAGGTCGATTACATACTTTGCGCGACAGCGCTTCGATCTAGACTCATGCGGTGATTGCCCCTACTACCCTGGTTTCACTACGCCTCTGACTTGACACCTATGAAAGTGCCAAACTGCGAATATATGTACTTACGGATGGATACCCACCCCCTATTCAGGAGAATCTACACGAAGCGTTATTCAAAGAGATGAAGTCTCGGAGAATGAGCAGAGTATTATGAGAAACTTGTGTGGGTGGCTCTGAAAACTTTGATAGAAATGTGGATTAAGGTTGAATTAACCTCATTCTTCATTGTTCGCGCTTACGGTTCATCATATAATGGAGGAAGATAGCAGCAGTATTTTAAGAATAAGCTTTATGTAGGTATAGCTTGAGGATCTCTGGTAAAATGTAACGCTTGGATTTCAGTAACATTTATTACTCATGCGCGACCACTAGTGGATGTAGTTAGTCCACGATCATATTTAAAAACAAAATGATGGTACATTTTGTTGCAAAGTTGGTATAATGATTCGACAGGTGTGGGAGGTTCTACAAGTCTTCATAGGGAATACATGGGTGAACTATAGCTTCATTTTAACGCAGTAACAGGTTATATTACCTCCATGACAGTTAATTTTCGTTATAAACTGAGCGCATAGAAAAGGAATGGATTATTTTCTAGAAGTCCATTGCTAATTTAACCTAAAAACTACGGTTCACTGTCGCAGACAGATTTGCAAGTGTAAGAATTTTGAAGGCAATTAGAGAATATTCATTCTTACACCATTCGTTACTTCCAGAAATAAGGAGAGGTTTTTTATGTATATGTTACGCCGAATTGGCGTAATTGCCGATTTCACGTACGCGGCAATTTTTTGCCGAATACGTGAATCAGGGAGCAGCGTTGCTCATTTCATGTAATAGGCAAAATAATAAGCCAATACACGAAATAGGCACACAATCTTTTGCCGATTACGTGAAATAAGCAACTAGTATCAAAAACAGGTTTAACCGTGTCCTTTTCATATTATAGGTTATGTTTTTGCTTACTAACACCCGTATGCACCGTTTGGCGATTCTAATCCTAGTTCCCTAATCGCGTTTTGCTAATCTTTGGCATCTAGCCATGCAGCGTCAAGAGATTAACTAATCCAGATTGAGGATACAGCAAGGTTGTGTTCCCAAGATTGTTTTGACAGTGACAGTGTCAAAATTGTCAGTTTGCGGTGCATAGTGAACAAGTAATCTAATCCGGGTTTACGTAACTAATCGCGCAATTGATTTACGGTGCACACGGGTGTTAGTAGTTGTTCGGCTATCAGGAATACAAAGCATTTACTTTTATAATAAATTTGTTGTCAAATTAATATATAAAAATGACAGAAGTCGGTAAATCTAATCAGGTGTGGAACTAGAAATATGAAGAAAACCTCATACATATTTTGCAAGGTATGAAGAATGATGAAAATATTGATAAAAACATATATAAACGCTGTAATTGTTCAAGAATGTGCAATTCAGAAAGGTGCAAATGTGTAAAAACTAACTATTTATGCAATTCAGCTTGTCATGCTGGAAGAAGCTGTGATAATCATTATTTTTTTATATAAAAGTGTTATGCCTATATGTATAGAAAAAAAATAGTTTATTTATTACTCGATCTGTAAGGAACAAACAGTTCTTTACAGAATATGTTTGTAACTCGGTATACCGGTTCTAACCGGTTGCTAAGGCTAACAGCTAAGTCTCTGCTAACTTCTGCGTATTCCTTGAAATAGGCAAAATAAAATTACAGAATTGCCCATTACATGAAATGTGCAAGACTGCTGCCTATTTCATGAATTGGGCGAAACATTGCTGGATACATGAAATCGGCAATTACGCAGATTCGGCGTAACATATAATTATTATAATGTACTATTGATGTGGAAACCAAATTTTCAAAAATGGTGGTAGTGGTCACTGAATTCAGGTATGCTAAAAATGGTGAATGCTCTATTAGATAATAAAGTTTCCTGGCCCCCTAATTTAATGCTATAGATATACTAATGGATAACTAAGTACTATAGTTACCGAAAATTTGAGATTTCAAATGCAAATGCAACAAACAATGA
Source organism: Callosobruchus maculatus (assembly GCA_951848785.1). Taxonomy (NCBI): domain Eukaryota; kingdom Metazoa; phylum Arthropoda; class Insecta; order Coleoptera; family Chrysomelidae; genus Callosobruchus; species Callosobruchus maculatus. The sequence continues at coordinate 7,902,747 of CATOUR010000083.1, forward strand.
ACGAAAAAACCTGAGTGGAAAAGAAGTTTGTCAACTCATAACATGCCTCAGAAGCACCTATTCAATCTAATCAATTATCTTACATTTTAGCTCCTAACAAATGTAACGTGTCATACACTCCAAATCAGTAGAATGCGGCTCAAACTCTAATTGGCTCTGGCTGTGGCTTCATTAGAGTTTCCCTAATAAACCTTCTTGGAGTTGACATTTTAAATGGCCTCGCCGTTTCGCTCAATTATCTCGTAGTAGCGTAAAAATAGAAATGCCTTGCTTTAACATAGAAAAAACACTTTTCACTTTTATTCAGAAGGACCTTAGCATCTCAAAACTAATTTTGTTGTGTAGCTGTCGATGTCTAGGTACATACTGTGAATTAATTGCAATCTAGCAGGACATACCAGATACCCTAAAAGCTTGGATTCAAAAAAGTGTCTCGGAAACATCATTAAATAGTTGTGAAATCAGAGACCTGACAAAACACGAAACGTATCAAAGTTGTATTTTTTTTAAATTTGCATTTTTGCATTGCATATTCAGATTCCTTGGTTAATTCTAGTGTGACTTTATGTATCACACATGGGACTTGAAGCGAACCGTCCAGGTGTAAATCACCATTTTCGGTATAAGTAGATATCAGTCGATTAATTAAGGAAACTTCGATCAGAGATAACTTGATTTTTTCGAATAGGTATGCCTAATTTTTTTGCACAGTTAAATGTGGAATTTTAGAACCGTTCTAATGATATAAGGTTGTGAATGTCAATCTCTGATAGTTTTAATTTGATTTTATATTTTCAAACAAATCAGTGTTTTTCAATTTTTCTACCTATAAACGACCTAACAGGCCATGAAATATAAACAGAGACATGTTCAAATGGAAGAAAACAAGTAACTTAGAAAAAAGATACAGACGACTTGGAATAAAGATACAAGTTCATAAAAATTCCTTACAACAAATCAACTCTCCCAGAAACAACGGCGATAATATCTCTAAGGTAGAAGGGAAGCTGATGGAGTATGACAGTAATAGATATTAGATAATTTTTATAATCTTGCCTCATTATTCTAGTTTGTTTACATCTTTCTGCTAAGTTAGTTGGTTTCTTCCATCTGAACAGCTTTTTGTTTATTTTTCATGGACTGCTATGTTTCTTATAGGTTGGAAAAATGAAAAATAGCGATTTGACTGAACATTTGAGATAAAATTAAAACTAAAAAAGATTGATATTGGCAATCCTACATCGTAGGAAAGGTTATCAGATTCTACATTTGATGGTGTAAAGAAAATTAGGCATTCCCATTTGAAATAGTCAAGTTACCTGTGATTGAAGTTTCCTTAATAATTAATCTACTGATTTCCCCAAGCACAAAAATCTGATGCCTACTTATACCAAAAGTAGTGGTTTGTGCCTAAACGGTTCGTTTAAAGTTCCATATATGATACATAATGTCACACTAAATTCACCAAGGAATCCAAATATGCAATAATGTATATTCCAAAAATATGATGATATGAATCACCCTGTATAGACGTCAAAAACACTCTAAGGTTATAGTCGTCAAGGCCCACTATCTTGATCAGGTGACAAATTTTTGAAATTCGTTTTAGCAAGCCCACAATCCTCCGTCCACTAACTATTGGCTCGCCCTGTGTATTTGTTTTATGATGACATAATGCTTAGTAATGACAGAACGATGACCTTCATTTTAAAAAGTCATTAGAAGCGTGTAGTGGACCTACTCCTACTCCTACTAAGATAAGACCTACTAAGATAAGATAATTAATGTGTTTGATAGTCCATACCTTTTATCTAGAATTAATTTTAATGTCCCAGACAGACATTATAGACAAGTTTCTTTTTTTAAAATTCCGTTTCGAAGAACAAATTTGGAAGTAAACTCTCCTTTAGTGAGAGCTCAAAGACCATACAATGACCTTTGTAATCTTAACGCGGATATATTCTTAGTAAGCTTCAACATATTCAAGTGCACACTGCGTAGACAGTTATTGTTAATGTTACAATAAGGTGTAGTGCTGTTTAGTGAGCTTACTGAGGTTAGCAACTTGATGTTAGATTCCCAGCTGTATTCACATTCACCTACACTTGACAGATATAGCCCTATGAATTCTTTTTCCGTTTTGTTTTTACCTTTTACATTATACATTGTTGTAAGTAGTGGGTAAGTTTTTGGAACGTATTCTGTTTTTACCCTAAATTGCAATAAATAAATAAATAAATAAATAAATACTCCAAGAGAACGACGCCAAGTAACCCTTCCTGTTGTGTCTATATTCAACGGCTTAGAACGTTATTAGATTGGCATGTGAATCTATGTAGGTCTGAGTAGGTATTCCATTTGTTGTCGTAAACAGTCGCAGTATATCACACAACAAATCAGTGGAATGCAACTCAAACTCGAATCGTCGGTAGCCCTGGCTTAATTAGGGTTTCTCTAATAAACCTCCTTGAGCTGACATTTTAAACGGCCTCGGCGCTGTGTTCGGCTCTCTCGTAGCGACCTAAATATAGAAAGGCTTCGATTTACAATAAAGACGCGGTGAAATAGTGATGTGGGCGGCCCATCGCCGTTGCCGTTGCCGTCGTTGGGCCTCAGGTTGAACGTATATATCGAAGAAGAGATGCGCCGCCAGTTGTTCTAGATTGAATTTACTTCGGTTCGTGCGCGGCCCGTAAAATGTTGCCGTGAGACTTCCTCCCCGGATTTGTCATTGCCACGCTATCCGGCTCTCCGCTCTTCGATTCTACCTGGAACGTACAAGGTGGGTGCGGGACGCGTATACAGTAACAGCACCCTTTCTAGATAATAGGGACCTTTTGCACCGTCCGTTGCCTGACGTTATGTCACGGTATCGGCTACGTGTGGCATGCGCAGTTCTCCCCAAATGACCGAATCGGCGAATAACCGATAAAGTTGTACGTTCTCTACGAAAGATTACGGTACGATATTATTACGTTCGTTATTGCCAGATCTAAAAACCACTATGCGGCAATGAGAACAGATTGATGATTTTGATATCAATAATACTTACTTTGTGGTTTATCATTGTAGAAAAGGATCATGTCTTCTTCCATCAGTCCTTATTGGACAGTATTTTCCAATAAAAGCTACAAAATTAGGCGTTTCCGGCAACATTGCGTTAGCATCACGGAACTGGACCATGAGAGCGAAATGTCATGCTTCGGTGGTCCTGCAAAACCTATATTGTTAGATGTTTATTTGTTTATGATCACGTCCAATATGTCGCCGACGCCTCAAACCGATATCTAAAGCTTATTCCATTCGGAGCGTTTGCAATGCAAAGTCTGTAAAAATAATAAAAGATACAGAAAGCCTAGAGCACGAACCTCACTTATTCTATGCTACGTTAAACAAAGGTGCATGCAAAAAGTCAAAATTGTATACTCTACCTAGCGTAACGTTTGATGACGTGAATAACCGTTAACGTATTACTATAGACATTTTGGAAACCGTCCTGCAAAAGGTCCCTAATTCGTTCAAATTCGTGCTCCCGATCTTCATGTCAGCAACGACGCCTGCGCTAGATGTAATGCGACGTACGTCCACAGTAACAGCAACCGTGCTAGAAATTTATGTATTCTTTTGCACTTGTGAGATTGAGATTTTAGTGACAGGTGTATACTACTATGCAGTGGCGTGCCGAAAGGGCCCCGGGCGTCCCGCTCAGCCTCGACCTCGGCTACCTCGAACAAGTTTGGTACATAGTAATAACTATAATACATACAGATTGAGTTTTTAGTACGATAACTCCACTACTATAGAAGATAGCGAAAAAAAGTTGTATATAAAAGTTGTAGCCACGGATATGCTCCTTGCTCAGAAAATATTTAGATTTATACAGGGTGATCCATAACTACGTGGTGACGCAAACATGCATTTTTTTAAATGAGACACCCTATATATTATTCCATATTCAAATTCTACTAATGGTTTCTGTTCTTCTAATATAGGGTATTGTTACTTTATACAGGGGTAAATGAACGTACTGTATATCAAAGAGTAATTGATCAAAAATTATTTTTTTTTACATGAAAAGATTATAAAATCCATCTAGTTTTAAAATCGGCTATAAAAAGAGCCCGTGACGCATATTCGTATACAGGGTGATGTAGAATGCAAAATCTGGATATTCTCCCTTTTTTAAATGTAACCCCCAATATTTTATTATACCAAAGAATTGCCTTCAATATGCTCTTTCATCTTTGTATAACACTTGTTATGGCTGCATTCATTAGATTCTGAGATATTTCGATTTTTCTACAAATTTTAAATATATCTTCTATTTGTTTACTAAAATTTATTTATTTTGAAAAAATTCTATTAAATTTTATTTTTGCTCAACAAACAACTAAGATATAAGGCCATAATAGTACTTAATTATGTCAAAACACTGAATTAACGAGATAATTTAGGTCAAGTGTGCTGAGGAAACAACTTTATAGACGTCATGCATAATTATCAAGCAGATCTATCAGGTAGGCTATGAAATATTAATCGACATGGTCCAAATAAAACGATTCTTCAATCTTTCAAACGCATTAGTTTTAGAGTGCCTCCGCGTTGTTCATAGTTGATGTATTCTAGAGGCAAGTAGACAATCTCTCAAAGATTCTCCTAAATACCCCCAATGGAGAAACTAATTTTTTAAGCTGGTTTTTCACACAGTACGGAATTATTGAGCAGAGTATGGAAACGCCCAATTTTTCAAAGCGTACCTGATAAATCTGCTTGATAATTATGCATCACGCCTACAATATTGTTTCCTCAGCATACTTGACTTTATCGTATCGATGATTTAGGGTTTTGACTTCATCAAATAGTATCATGACCTTATAATTTAGTTGTTTGTTAAATAAAAACAAATTAGATAGTACTTTTTCAAAACAAATAAGTTTCGGTACACAAATCGAAGCTATACTTTAAATTTTTCGAAATATCGAAATATCTCGGAAACTGATGAACGTAGGTACTACAAGTGTCATACAAAGATGAAAAAGCAGATTAAAAGTAATTCTTTGGGATAATAAAATATTGGGGGTTACAATTAAAAAAAAAGAGAAAATCTGGATTTTGCATTCTACATCACCCTGTATACGAATATGCGTCACGTGCTTTTTTTATAGCCGATTTTAAAACTACAGGATATAGTTAATCTTTTCGTGTAAAAAAATAATTTTTTATTCATTACTTTTTGATATACAGTACGTTCATGATTTGGATATAAAAATGGTCATAACTCCTGAAATGCCCTGTATAATGTAACGGTGCTCTATATTGAAAGAACGGAAATCAATAGTAAAATTTCAATATGGAATAATATATATGGGGTCTCGTTTAAAAAATTGCATGTCTACATAACCACGTAGTTATGGATCACCCTGTATAAATCTAAATATTTTCTGTGCAGCGAACATATCCGTCGCTACAACTTTTATATACAACTTTTTTCTCTTTCTTCTTCAGTAGTGGAGTTATCGACCGAGCCGTACTAAAAACTCACCCTGTATGTACATATATTTGCCATGCAAAACACGGACTCCCATTTCAAACAGAACTCACTTGTTTTGAAACTACATAGACATTATTTCAGAATAAGGTGACAGTTAAGACCTTAATGAATGACCTCTAGGAGTCACTTTTTAAAAAGAGTTTTTTAGTGTGCAAAAAAAACTTGCAATGCAAAATCATACTTTTTTCAAATGTCTGTAGTTTAACAACCAAACACGAACAAGGCCACCACAGTGACAAAGCGCAAGCTTTCTTCTTTATTTTTTTTTTCAACCATTGCTGTAAGTTTTAAGGTAACGTCGAGAGCTCCGGAAACGCGAAATTAATTTTTATGGTGACCTTTGGACCTCTAATCTTAGAGACACACACTAGAGAAAGGAAACAGGCGGCCACGCCTCTTCGCTAACACGAGAATACGTATTTTCTTAGATTTTCAATTTCGCGCGCTATACTCCAGATCCTTAAACACTGAGTGCAAAAAATTCTTGATTAGAAATAGGTCAAATATACAGGGTGATTGGTAATTCGATACATTAATTTCTGGAGGTGATAGTAGAGGCGGTAAGCTAATAAACTGACCATATAATTCCGAATAGTTTCCGAGATAAGTTGAATTTTAGACACTTCCATTAAAATGCAGACCTGCCAATGAAAACTCTATTAGAATAAAAGCTCATTGTCTTATTTTGGAATTTTTGATATTAATCCCTAGAAAATATGCTACAGCGATATTATTGAATGAAAGAAATTTATCAGGTATCAAACACCTCGTTTCAAAATCAGCATGAGTTGAAAAAGGAATTTAGGAAACGTTGCAAAGGAATAAATATATCTTAAAAAAGTCAAGTTGATTGACTCAGTACTTCCCACACATAATGATTATACCATTTTATAATTTCCCCATTGTATGAAGCTATAGTCTGAAATCTCTATGCAACCAAATCATCGCCCACCCGCCCGCAAAAAAGTGTCTAAAACAAAAACTCCCGTAAATAGTTTCTTGCGTCTCCCTCCTTAGGAACTAGGACGCCACAGGTTTTTCTGTATGCCTCAACTGGACGGTGCGAAACGATCAGAAGCCTCCAAACCGTCTAAAAACGAGGTTTGAGCTATTTTTATATTTTTGGTTTTTTGATTATTGCTGCGCCACCACTGACACGATTTTTCCAAAAGATACCCGTTTTCCATCCTCGTCGCGGTAGTGATACTGTGTCAAAATTTGATTAAAACCAATTCAATAATAATTTTGCGTTCCGCATGGTCTAAAACAATACTCGTATATATACATCACAAATTCAAAATCCCTTGGTTTCTATAATAAGCAAAGCAATGTTCGGATGGACCTAAAAAAGTGCCAGTAGGTTTTTCATTCACAGGGCCAAGAAGAATATAACAAATTTTTTAGTTTCACAACCCCCTACCACCCCCCAATCACACCAAATTAACCCCCATCTAAAGAAAGTAGAAAATGATCAGGAACCTCTAAAAGGCCTAAAAACGAAGTTTGAGGAATATTTTGAAATTTCTTGTTTTTTGCTAATTACTCCGCCCACCGTAAAACGATTTCCAAAATTATACGAACATTACCTACTACGACCCCACAACATATCGCTACAAAAAGTTCATTACAATTCATGCAGCGGTTACTCAGATTACGATGTTAGAAGCACGTCAACAGGCAGATAGACAGACCGACAGACAGACAGGCAGACAGACAGACAGACAAACAGACAGACAGACAGACCAACAGACAGACCGACGGAAATGAGTGACGTGGATTTTCGTAGATATCATAAAACGCCCAAAAAGCGTATCACCTCAAAATCGAAAATTTTTGCAATCACAACACTCCTCTCACCTATTGGTGTGGGAAGTAAAAGTCAGCCACAATAGACAAAATAGAGTCACAGTGGAAGGAGGCATAATCGTCCCACGCACTTTCAACCTAATCATCATCATCATCATAGTCACAATGTCTTAACAGACATGTTGTGAACTCGTAAAATGCATTTACTCATTTTACGAGTTTCTCTTGGGATATCTTTAAGATCTTTAATGCAGTAGTTTCCCATTTGCTTTTTGCATCCTCATGCCGTTGACCAGATGGTATCTATTGGTTCATCCGCCTTCAGGGGCAATTTCTCACCCCAAGGACAAGAAGGTGTCCTGACTCTTCTCAACTCATCCACCCAAAGCTGTTGATTGAGAAGAGGTTACTGCTTATACCGACAGTAGTTCGGTTCCTTTTAGTCGCCTTTTACGGCACGCAGGATATACGATAAGAAATATTCTAACCCGCCCCCATACGGGGATTTCAACCTAAAGTCACTTAATTATTAACCGTGCACTTTAACTTTCTAGCTATTTATTGGTACCATACACTTGTTGTAGATGTGGTAAACATAATAATATTGCACTTAAGCTCTAAAAGCATAATGGATCTCCGATCGTACAAAGCTTCAACAGAGCGTTTTGCAAAAACTCATCGGATATCTAATTTTTGCTATGGGTACTTGAATAATGTGCTATTACGCCATAATTAGTCATAAAAAGTCATCAGTTAATCAAAACTTCGGTATAGGGTCCCAAAACTGTATAAATTTTAAAGAAAGATGCAAGTTGTTATTTAAAATGGATTCATCCTGAAAAGTCGCTAGGTAATCAAGGAAAATATTCAAGCTACATTATAAAGTATCTTGTATCCGTAGATTTTTACTCATGTACAAATATGAGAGGTCGTAAGTAGTCCAGAACGATGTAGGTCTAAAATTAAGCATGATATCTCTAGTGAACAGATTATGGATCAAACACGAAAGTACGTACACTAAAGCTAAGCATGTAAATTTTGTGCTGTAGATCGACAATAATGAACGTGCGTTTGCGCAAGTTGAGATCCAGTGGGCTGTGACAGCTGCGTTTCTACTTGTGAATAGGCAACGCCGACCATGACCATGCGTGCAATGAAATGATCTACAGTTTCAGCTTTAAAGTACGTAAGTTCATGATTGAGCTACAGTGTGTTCACTGGTGGGCATTATGTTGACAAATATGGAATATGCGGACATATGTGACGTTGAAACAGCTTAAGTCCTCTGTCCCACGGACATCTGCACCGTACGTCATCGTGAACGATATTCTTCATAGTGCGAGACGAGGTAATGATTATACCGAATAGGAATTTTTTTTTTTTTTTTTTTTTATTTTTTTAATAGCGGCGTTAACTACTTGGTCATAGCCGCGTAAACAGTGAGTGTATTTACTAAGAAAAAAGAAGAAAAATGGGAAAGGTAATGATAATTCTAATGTTCAGATTTTTTTGAATAAACCAGTACTTTTCAAATAAGCTATAGTTTTTTTAATATTTATAGTACTGAGGCAATCAGACATATTGCTTGGCAGGCTCAACTGTGATCTTGTGGGTTCGTACTGTGGGCACTCTAGTAAAATATGTTTGACTGTTAAATTTATGCCACAAGCTTCACATAACGTATGGTCTTCGCCTCTTAGGAGGAAGGATGACGTTATAAAAGTATGCCCTATTCTCAATCGAGTAATAACCACTTGTTCTCGTCTTTGAAGTGGGGTTGGAAACGACCATGGCTGCACTGACGGTTTTACTGTTCTCAATTTGGGATCGATTGCTTCATAGTAAGACTGCCATCGTTCTATGATTTTCATTCTTAAATATCCTTTTGCATCTTCCAACCTTGTCGATATATTTTCGTCTGGTTCCAAACTTGACGCCAATTTAGCAGCAGCATCCGCTCTCTCATTTCCCTCTATGCCAATATGACTTGGAGTCCAAACCAGTATAATTCTCTTCTCTAAGTTTTTTAAGTTATGAAGAGCTGTTTGTATTAACCTTACCATAGGGTCTTTAGTGAAGACATTACTAATGGCATAGATGGAGCTAAGAGAGTCTGTACAGAGGAGGCATATAGCAATATTGGTGTGCATGGCATAATCGAGTGCCTTCATTATCGCAAAGAGTTCAGCTGTATATGTTGATGATTTTCTAGGCAAAGACCATGAATGGCTTTCATTTCCCGTACAAAAGGCTGATCCTACACCTGTCTCAGATTTCGAGCCATCAGTATATATCTGGATAGAATTCGGATAATTTTGAAGTACGGACCTAAATACAGCATTGAGAAGAACGGGATTAACATTATTTCTATCGTACGCAAGGCACTCAAGGTGTTTATCAGGTGGTACTTTTTTCCAAGGACAGAGCTTATCAACATCTAAACTATACACACTTGTATTTATTTCTCCAATGTCGTTTTGGAGCTCACTAAATCTTACACCTAACGGTCTGGTTATTGTGATTCTATTAGTGTATCTCCTGTGGTCTTGATTCGTGAATAACAGAGCGTGGTTGGGATGGTTAGGCTGCGCCCAGATTTTTAGGCAGTAGTTGGAGATAAGCTCTTGTCGCCTTATCTCTAGAGGCGGAATACCAGCCTCACTGCAAAGGGAAATTCCAGGACTAGTTCTGAAAGCACCTAATGCCAATCTTAGACCACTTGAATGGATAACATCAAGAGACCTTAGCCTTGACTTGCGGGCGGACGAGTACACAACTGAACCATAATCGATTTTTGAGAGCACCAAAGCTTTGTAAAGATTTAGCAAAGTCTCTCTGTCACTTCCCCAATTTATGTTGGCCATTGCGCGAATAATATTTAACCTCTTCCTACACCTGATAACCAGATCGTCGATATGGTGGTTCCACCTCAGGGTTTTATCCCAAATTAGGCCCAAGAATTTTACTGTATCCTGACATTGTATCTGTGTTTGTTGGACAAACAACCTAGGTTGTGCATGGGGTGATCTGAGTCGACAAAAATGAATACATTTAGTTTTTTCTTTGGAAAACTGGAAGCCAATATCAAGAGCCGCTTCTGTAATATGGTTGATGGCTTCTTGGAGTCGATGTTCTACATCATCCATAGAGGGAGCAGAGTAAAAAATTGCCAAGTCATCAACATATAAAGATCTTCCTATTTCAGGCGCCAGGTTATCCGTTAAACTATTAACAGCTATTGCAAATAATATCACGCTGAGTGGGGATCCCTGTGGTACTCCATTCTCCAACATGTGTAAATCTGAGTAGTATGTACCATCCCTCACCTTGAATTGCCTATGATTAAGGAATGACTTGATGAAGTTAGGAAGATTACCACGCAAATTCCAATTATGCAAAGTTCTAAGGATGTTGAAGCGCCAGGTCATATCGAAAGCTTTTTCTAGGTCAAACAGTACAGCTACTAGGTGGTGCCTTTTTGCGAAGCTGTTTTGAATAGCATCTTCGAGTTGGACAAGTTGGTCCACGGTTGATCTGTTTTGCCTGAAACCAGCTTGGTGATCCGATATGAGCCTGTTTGTCTCAAGGAACCACATAAGGCGCTTACTAACAATCTTTTCAAGTACTTTGCATAAACAGGATGTAAGAGAAATTGGCCTATAGCTTGAAGGTAATTTTATGTCTTTGCCTTCTTTTGGGATGGGGATAATAACAGCAGTGCTCCACTTTTCTGGAAATACTCCGGTGCTCCATATTTGGTTGTATAAGAGGAGTAGTTGTTCTTTTGCCTGTGGTGGTAGTTGTTGAATGAACTCATACGGAATATTATCTTCTCCTGGTGTAGAGTTATTCAGTTCACTGATAACGATTTCTAGCTCCATCATAGTGATTGGTAGGTTGTACTCGGCTGCAGGACTTTGTTCGAAATCTATTCCATATTCCATCCGATTTTTTTGTTCTAGGAATGTTGGAGTGAAATTACAGTTACTACTTGTAATTTCAAAGTAGGAAGCGTACGCGTTGGCCTTATCCGCTTTATCATAGAGAAGTTGTCCGGCAATATCTAATACTGGGGACGAATCAGGAAATCGTCTTCCTTTGATGGCTCGAACTTTTCTCCACACTTCTGATGGGGGGGTTTCTGAGGTTACAGTGGATACATACTGCTTCCAGGAATTTCTTTTACTGTTGATAATAGTTCGTCGCGCTTTGGCTTGGAGACGTTTGAAAGAAATCATGTTCTCTCGAGTCGGATAGCGGTTAAATACATTAAATGCACGCTTTTTTTCCTGAATAGACTTCGCAACATTCTCATTCCACCAAGGAACTGGATTTCTATTCCTGGGTCTTCCAGACTGGGGAATAGATGCAGCTGCTGCTCCAAGAATTGCTTCAGACATTGCCTCGGCTGATGCATTAACGTCTGTATTTGGTAGCCTAAAGTTTAGTAGTGAGTCGTTATATAGTGACCAGTTTGCAAGACCTGTTTTCCATTTTCTTGGGCGCTCATTACTAATATTTCTGCTAGCATATTCAATTAATATAGGAAGGTGGTCGGATGCTGTTTCACCTTTCAGACATTTCCAATTCATTAGTGGCGCAACATGGGGTGAGCATATACTTAAGTCTATGGCAGATAGGGTATTGGATCTGGAATTTATGTAAGTCCCATCTCCTGTATTTAGTGTCATAAGGTTGAAATTGTCCAGTATAGATTCTATTCTTCTTCCTCGAGGGCATAAGTTTGTTGACCCCCAGATGGGGTTGTGGGCGTTAAAGTCGCCCAGTATTAAATATGGTTCTGGCAGCTGGGCTACAACTTCTTCCATTTCTTCCAATGTCCACGTAGAATCAGGGAGATATATGTTACATATTGTTAATTCTGTTGGGTAAAGCGTCCTTATTGCAACAACTTGTAAGTTAGAATTCATTGTTACCTCACTCACGGGAATATTTTCCTTAATAAGTGTAGCTACTCCACCATGAGCTCTATGCTGGGGGACAACATCTTTTCTAAATATTTTGTAACCTCTAAGAGTGAAACTTTCTATTGGTTTCAAGTGGGTTTCTTGGAGAGCAATACAAAAAGAAGAGTATTCATGTATCAGTATCTTAAGATCTGGATATTTTGAGACTATTCCATTGCAGTTCCACTGCAAGATACTTTCTAGGTTTGTCATAAGATTGTGAGTATGATTAATTGTACCGCTATAAGGTTGAATGTAAGAAAAACTCTTCTTGTAAATGAAAGATCATAAATAATAGGTAGCCAAAACAAGAATACGCTATACACGTTATTAAGATCGTTACATTATACAGATATAAGACATGGAAACGGGAACACAAACATATATGTAAAGTATATGTCAAGAAAAAATATTAAATAAATAATGGTGAATAAATAAAAATATGGACAAAAAACATTACGTAAATATGTATGTTTATCACAGTTAAGTAATAAATAGTAAATAGTAAAAAATATCACAGAAAGTTATGTAAATATATCACAGTAAGTAGATTAAAAGAATAGGATTCTTAAACCCTTAGGAGGCGTTTTTGGGCTTACCTCTGCCACCCCCTTTTTTCTTTTTTGACGACGGCTTATCTGATGTTGCGTCAGAAACGATTTGCTCACTCTCAGTAGATGAGTCACGAGTTCTTTTTTCTGATTCTACAGCTGATACTGCAGATACGCGGCTACTCATAGATTCGCCACGGGGTCGAATAAAGGGTTTTAAGGTGGAAGTGGCAGTATGCTGACTAGTAAGAGCACCATCTTGGGAGGGGAATTTTGGAGCGAAAGCATCCTTCAGTGCTTCGACTAATTGTGGAACTAGATCTTTCAAGAGAGCGCTAGTATCTGGCTTACTAGCCGTTATTTGACTGTAGGTTGGTTTTCGAGGCACAATAATCTTTCTAGCTTCCAGGTAACTTGTATTATTTGAAGCCTTATATTCCTGAATGGCAACTTCCTGTTTGTAAACAGGACAACTCCGCGATCGGGCAGAGTGGTTGCCACCACAGTTTATACATGTAAGTGGTTCTTCGCATCTCGATCCTTCATGTAAGGGCTTACCACATATACATATTTGGCTCTCTCCGCAGCGCATAGAAGTGTGTCCGAATCTTTGGCACTTAAAACATCGAAGAGGAGGGGGAACATAAAGCCGAACTTCCAAAGAGTAGAATGCCACTTTGATCTTTCTAGGTAAGATAGGTGTGCCAAAAGTGAGAACATGATTTGGAGTATCAGTCAAAACTCCTTCTTTTTTAGACTTCAGACGCCTCACCTCTATAACATTCTGACTTGCCAATTCTATTCTTATATCATCCTCAGTACAATTTAAAAGATCTGGACAATAAATAACTCCACGAGATTTATTCATTGTGGTATGAGGTACAACATCGATATCAAAATCTAAGAATCGCTTACATTCTTGCATTTTACGAGACTGTCTTTCTGAACTTGTTTCAATGAGGATACCTTCTCTAGTTTTCTTCACCATTTTGATTTCTCCGAATAATGAGTACAATGCTTTGTTAATCAAGATCGGACTCACTTTATCAAAGTTGAGTCCGTCTTTTCTTTTCAGGACCAAATACCGGCATAGGGCCGTCATTTGGTTCACTGGCTGTGTGCGGTCAGTGGTTTTAAGTGTTCCGCCGACACTATCCGCAATTAGGGGAGCGGATGTCACCACAGAATGCGTATTTGAATTTTCCATTCAAGTCCCACGAGCAGGGAAGAAGTAAAGGTCAACTACGGCAGTGCTCCCATACCGCAGTAAGGCTAGTTAAACTCTAGAGGTCGCCTGGTATCTAGAGCACACCGTTCGCGACTCAGTATCGTAGAGCCATTCACCCCTCGGCACGGTACGATTTACACCTTGGGTTACGGATTTTTATAACAGGTTTACTCCTGGGGGAGGACAGGGGGAGGATTCAGAGTGGAAGAATAGGATAGGGAGTGGGAGGGTCAAAGGGGAGGTTAAGCTCAGTGTCTGGCAGAATAATTAAAAACTACCAAACTCCGAACTCCCTGCCTGGGGCCGTGGGGGCGACACTCCCCATGCATCTTCTCTTGCAACCAGAATAAGCTTCCAGTAACAGAAGAAAATGCCCCCTGCGGGGACCGAATAGGAATATTTTCTTATCTTCATCTAGTCTTGTGACCGTTCCTCCTTCTCCTTCGCAGAGAGTGTTTTGTTCACCATCCCATGTATAGTGTTCCATTCCTCTATGCTGGATAACATCAGCGGGACCATAGCCTCTGGGATTACCTCACCCTCCAGTTTTTGACTTGCCTCCTGTCTGTATGGCCTCTACCTGTCGCACAGAAACATAGCATGCTCGACGGTTTTTTCCATCTCGCAGTGCAGGCGTCTCTCGTCCATCATCCGTCCTATCCTTTTCCTATACACTCGAAAAGGCTCATGCCCAGATAGTGCTTGGGTTAGGATTGTGGTAGAGTTGCAATGAATTGATATCCTACCAACTTTTTTTCTTTTAAGCAAATTATAAGGAAATAATATCCCTGACGCTCCTTATTTATTTATAATTTAGTGGGGCTATGCAACGGCAGACTTGTTCCCAAGCCTATAATTTGTCTAGCAGCGGCTGGCTTTTCCCAACGCTGGAAGACCATATCGACTGGTCTATTGGTCACTCGTTGGTGAGTGAATCCAACTGTTTTCGGTGCAGACAGATTTTCTTCCTTTGTTCAAATAACGGGGACTGGCGTCAGTTTCCGGTTGTCCAACCGACTATCCACCACCGAGCTGGCTGTCTAGTAGTGACTTGTGACCATCCCTGGGACCTGGATTAACATATAGCAGTTGCTGAACCTAGGTAACTTTTCCTTTCTTGGGGTAGCCAAACAAAGGGGATGGGGTTTTGCTCTGAATCGGGCGGTATTAAATGAGATATAATGCTTGCAGCCTGGTTTTCCGTTTCTGGGTTTCTTTCTGCTCACGACGCCACGCAACTGTCGGCCATCTTGACCGCCGAGGTTCACTTTCTTGTTCTGGCAACAATCCTACGGGGGCAGTAGCAAAAGGGGCTACTACAATCAATACAAGAGACAGCTGTCACTGAGATGCTGTACGCAATCCTACGGGGGCAGTAGCAAGGAGCCTTTGTATTAACTGTCTGTAAGGAGGCAGCTGACGCTGAGACGCTGCTATGTCCACAATCCCACGGGGGCGGTAGCCAGGAAGGCAAAAGATAAGTTTTCCTTTATCATTTAGCTGTTATAGTGGTTTTCTAATTTTGGAATAAACGTCCATTATAACTTGTATGTTATTGCTACAAAATGATAGGTTGTGAATTCATTTGGTGTTTTTTTACTGATTTTTATACTCTATTTCTATACTTATATACAGGGTGAGTTTTTAGTACCGGCTCGGTCGATAACTCCACTACTGTAGAAGATATTATATAAAAGTTATATATAAAAGTTGTAGCCACGGATATGCTCCTTGCTCAGAAAATATTTTGATTTATACAGGGTGATCCGTAACTACGTGGTGATGCAAACATGCATTTTTTTAAATGAGACACCCTATATATTATTCCATATTCAAATTCAACTAATGATTTCTGTTCTTCCAATATAGGATATTGTTACATTATACAGGGTATTTCAAAAGTTATGACCATTTTTGTATCCAAATCGCTGTCAAATGAACGTACTGTATATCAAAAAGTGATGAATCAAAAATCATTTTTTTTACACGGATGGATAAAAAATATCATCTCGTCTTGTTATCGGCTATAAAACAAGCCCGCGACGCATATTCGTATACAGGGTGATGCAGAATGCAAAATCTAGATTTTCTCTATTTTTTTAAATGTAACCCCCAATATTTTATTATACCAAAGGATTGTTTTTATTATGCTCTTTCATCTTTGTATAGCACTTGTTATGGCTGCATTCATTAGTTTCTGAGATATTTCGATTTTTCTACAAATTTTAAATATACCTCCTATTTGGTTACTAAAATTTATTTATTTTGAGAAAATACTATCAAATTTTATTTTTGCTCAACAAACAACTAAAATATAATGCCATAACAGTACTTGATCAAGCCAAAACACGGAATTAACGAGACATTATAGGTCAAGTGTGCTGAGGAAACAATTGTATAGGCGTCACGCGTAATTATCAAGCAGATCTATCAGGTAGGCTATGAAATATTAAACGACACAGTCCAAATAAAACGATTCTCCAGTCTTTCAAACGCATTAGTTTTAGAGTGCCTCCGTTCTGGATATTGCTGTTCATAGATGATATATCCTAGAGGCAAGTAGGCAATTTTTCAAAGATTCTCCTAAATACCCCCAATGGAAAAATTAATTTTTAAAGCTGGTTTTCCACACAGTACAGAATTATTGAGCAGGTTATGAGAACTGTCAATTTTTCAAAGCCTACCTGATAAATCTGCTTGATAATTATGCATCACGCCTACAAAATTGTTTCTTCAGCATACTTGACTTTATTATCTCGTTAATTTAGGATTTTGACTTCATCAAATAGTATCATGACCTTATAATTTAGTTGTTCGTAAAATAAAAAACAAATTCGATAGTACTTTGTCAAAATAAATTAATTTCAGTACACAAATAGAAGCTGTATTTTAAATTTACCGAAAAATCGAAATATCTCGGAAAATGATGGATGTAGATACAACAAATGCTATACAAAGATGAAAGAGCATATTAAGAGCAATTCTTTGGGATAATAAAATATTGGGGGTTACATTTAAAAAAAAAGAGAAAATCTGGATTTTGCATTCTACATCACCCTGCATACGAATATGCGTCACGGGCTTTTTTTATAGCCGATTTTAAGACTAGATGATATTTTTCATTCATCTGTGTAAAAAAAATGATTTTTGATTCACCACTTTTTGATATACAGTACGTTCATTTGACAGCGATTTGGATACAAAAATGGTCATAACTTTTGAAATACCCTGTATAATGTAACAATACCCTATATTGGAAGAACGGAAATCATTAGTAGAATTTAAACATGGAATAATATATAGGGTGTCTCATTTAAAAAAATGCATGTTTGCATCACCACGTAGTTACGGATCACCCTGTATAAATCTAAATATTTTCTGAGCAAGGAGCATATCCGTGGCTACAACTTTTATATATCACTTCTTTTGGTGTCTTCTACAGTAGTGGAGTTATCGACCGAGCCGGTACTAAAAACTCACCCTGTATATTTACAATTCAAAACAATTTATTAACAGGTGAACAAATATATATTTTTTGTTGATTTTTATACTTCATTTGTGTATACATATTTACAATTTAAAACAATTTATTAAAGGGTGAAACCTCAGAGTAACAACTGAACATAGAGGTAGTAAACAAACCACTCCAGCATGGCGTGCTCAAAGCCATCATCTTTGACACTTCAGCCCCCAAACATTGCCAACTAACCTGAAAATTCTTCCAATGCAACCCGTGTTACAAACACTGCTCTGCACTCTCCCATCTCGAAAAACTGTTAAACTACACTCGAATATAGCACAGCAAGTCCGTAAAGCTTCACTACAGTTGCCAACAAATAGCGAATTCGGTTTTACTAACCAAGCATAAAAGACGCAAACCAAAACAAACGTTTGACAGTCGGAGGTTACCGTATATAGGCGTTGCCATTTATGTAAGACAGAATTTACGTTTATGATGAAGAAACATGCAGTAACGCAGTAGAGGTCAACATATTTATCGAATTTGCTGTAATCATTCCAGAACCCTCAAAATACCGTCTTTTTTAACGTACAATGGAATATTTCTGGATACTATACAATTAAGACGATAGTAAACAATTATGATTGCTGTATCTGGTGGTCAATATGACAACGTAAGAAAAGATGTTGGCCTATTAGAATTAGTTGTTTACTACCTCTATGTTCAGTTGTTACTCTGAGGGTGAAACAAATATATGTCACGTTTCATTTCTCACATAATCCCTTGGATTCACGGTTCTGAGGTGCTTTTCTAGCACAATCTTGGCCCGCTATGGGGAATAGAACGTCTGTCGATAACTGAATTCCGTCTATTCTTTTATTGACGGTATTAGTCGTTTTGTCCACTGTGCGACATCAGTGGTCTCGTTCCATAGGCTTTGCCACTTACTTGTCGTCAGTCTTTTAGCTTCAGGGCGGCATATCTCATTGCCTGCTTGACCATGGCGGATCAGTGTCCTCTCTTCGGCCAGCAAGTATAATGGTGATATTGGCGTTATAACTTACAAGCTCAGAGTAACAACTGAACGTAGAGGTAGTAAACCACTTCAGCATGGCGTGCTCAAAGCCATCATCTTTTGACACTTCAAACATTGCCAACTAACCTGAAAATTCCTCCAATGCAACCCATGTTACGAACACTGCACTTTTTGAGTCCCATCTCGCAAAACTGTTAAACTACACTCGAATATAGCACAGCAGATCCGTATTGTCCATAAAGCTTCACTACAGTTACCAACAAATAGCGAATTCGATTTTACTGACCAAGCATAAAAGACGCACAAATAAAACAAACGTTTGACAGTCGAGGTTCTACCGTAAATAAGTCGCATGAAAATTATATCGGTGTTGCCAGCTCCTCAAAATTTATGTAATACTTCAGAATTTGCGTTTATGATGAAGGAATATGCAGTAACGCAGTAGAGGTCAACATATCTTTTTTAACGTAGAATGGAATATTTCTGGATACTGTACAATTGAGGCGATAGTAAATAATTATGATTGCTGTACCTGGTGGTCAATATGACAATGTAAAAAAATATGTCGGCCTATTAGAATTAGTTGTTTACTACCTCTATGTTCAGTTGTTACTCTAAGCTGCCAAGGCTCTTGTAGATACCGTGCGATAAGCACTGGCCAGCCTTAACAGATACTTTCCTTGCAAGCTGTCTAAGACCTTCTGATGTCTTTTCCTTTTCGTGGCTTTACATCACACAGCGCATATACTTGGTCTCGCAATCTATGTCGTTCACCCGTAAACGTGCAACATGTTACTCAGTTATCACTGCAGGCGACAAACTCCGTGTGTATAACTGTGTAAACAGCAGCTATGAACGCACTGACACCCAATAAATATGGAAGCAAACTGTTGAATGCGAGACTAGGACAGTGATAGCTCGTTACGTGGGATTAGGTTGGCTCATTTAATCCGGACGAAATTCGAATCAGCCCTTCTGGGGAATTACTCTCTGCTGCTCAACAGTAACTAAGCTCTATCTCAGCAAATATTCATTATGATGTAGGGCAAAAAAAGAAAAATAATTATAATAGAGAATCAACTACAAGTTGCCTAAGGCCCGGTTTCATAATCAAACTTAATTCATGCATTATGTTTAATCCGAGCATTAGGAAATAAATGGTTTACATAATCGCTAACTGACAGATTAAAATGACATGATTGTCCAATAAGCTAATGGCTCGCCCTCGGCCATTTAAAGCGCATTTAAAAAATCAACCTATAAATCTGACATGTCGTTTGTATGACGTGTAAGAGTTGACACACGTGACAGAAACAAGCAGTTAGTCGTACCAAATGTACTTTAGCTCCCCGATTTCCGCATGGGCAGAGTACTAATGTCATGTTATGATTTGAAAATTGTCGCGCCTTATATTTTTAAACTTGAAAATGGAAATGTAACGTAAATTGTATTATTTTATTATGTGCCATGTATTATACAGTGTGGTCATTTTAGTGTGCAACATATGGGAAACTTTTTTATTATCGATATCTCAGAACATTTTATTCGTGATAAAAGATCGTGCAGAAAGGAAAACTAGCAGTGAGTTGATCAAATCTGCCCTTGTGCATAGAGGGTATGTAAAAATTCGGAAAATCTTATAAAACTAACCTAAAAAATTGAATTTTTGAGATAACCAAATTAAAGATTCTAAAAATGTGCAGGAAAGCGCTATAAAATTTTTGCATATCAGCTGTGGTTACCGAGAAAATTGACATTGAAAACCGGTTTTTTCCTATTTATTTAGGATTTTTTTGCATTTTTAATGACAATTTTCGCGGTAACCACGGCTAATACGCAAAAACTTGATAGTGCTTTTCTGCTCACAATTTTAGGATCTTTACTCTGGTTATCTCAAAAGTTCAATTGTTTAGGTTAGTTTCATCAGATTTTCCGAATTTTTCGAACCTTGTATACATGATATTATGGCAAATTTGATCGACTCACTGCTAGTTTTTCTCTATGCACCATCTTTTATCAGTTTTATCATGAATAAAATTTTCTGAGATATCGATAATAAAAAAGTTTCCCGTATGTTGACCGCACTATATACATTAACCTTTTATTTCTTTACAGTTGTGAAATTAATTAGTTTAAGATACTTGGGTTTCGAAAAGGAATTAGTTTTTAAATTGTAAATCATCAAAATAAAAAATAATAAACAATTAGTTTATATAGAAATTAAATTACATGTTAAAGCCATTTTTATAATTAATTCACAGTAAATAAAAGACGTTAGTTCAATTCCAATATTATTAAAAACCCCAGACTCCTGGATGAAAAATATAAGCGATACATAACCGCGAAACTCCCAAAATAATGCGGGCGTTTTGGTTTTAGGTTATCTTCCATGTCAACGTCAACTGTCAAAGTCAGGGAGCCAAAGTACACTTTTTACGGCTATCTGCTTGTCATATCAGAATTTCATTAGGTTAAGGTGGGTGTTCACTTTTATCAGTGTTTATAAAATTTGTTTCACAGATTACATCGATTCATAGCTGCTTTTGAGCACAATTAAAAGCAAGAATTCATTTAATTGCATAACCTTTTCTTTATTCATCTCTATGTATTTGTAGACTACTGTATTATATCCTCAGTCATCAGGTAACTACTGACTACCTTCTCCTGATTGTTCACTTTATCTGTAAATTTGCATTCTATAATGCTTTTGAATATTGCTACTGTACGAATGAGTAGCAGCTCCTCTTCTTTAGTAAAGTAACTACCTACCACACGCATGTTTTGATTTTTGTGACTTTGATTCCATATCCTTCTAATAAGAGTAATAATGCTACATAATATTAATAGAATTGTAAACACGAAAACTTATGCCACAATCTGACACATTCACTTTTATAGGTTAAGCGAAATGTCTTAATGTCGTTCAAACAGCACAAAATGGGACATAAAACTTTCTTTCAAGTGTACCAACCACATTCTGTTGCCTGTTAATTAACTGACGTTTCCAAATGCATTATGAAACGCGTATCACTTTAGTGGAATAATTAAACTAATAGGTACATTTGTTAATCAACGCATTAGTGAATGACTATGAAACCGGGCCTAGCAGTATTGGGCATACCTTGTGGGAGAAAGGTGGTATCTAGTATATTTTGCTGGGCATATAATTTTTTATTTTCCTGTTTATTAAAGGGAACACACTTAGAAATATACAGAGTGATTGGTAATTCGATATTGCATTGATTTGGTGAGGTGATAGCAGAGGTAGTAAGCAATTTTCAATCAATCCCAATTTTTGGATCCCATATGGTCATGTCAGGTTGCAAAACGACGTACATGTGGTGGAACCTCTCAAATTGACGTCCAGCATCCGACTTTAGAAATTATGTTTTATATTGTAGTTTGGTAAATGTCCTCCTTACTAATGTCTGAAAAATAATTTTCAAAGTTTCACAATGGCTAAAGGAAAAGTCTGATCAATATTCGCTAATCCAAATAGTCTGTCTCAAGTTTTTTCAGGTTTCCGTATAGTTTGATATTTGTGTAACACATTTACTTTCTACAGTTTTCTCTAATTTTTATTTTAATGGGCAAACCATGTGTTTTCAACATCTGCATTTTGCGCTGTAAACACTTATTCTACATACGAATAGGTATTGATGCACCATTACACAAAGCACAAGAAAGAGCTGGTATGAAAGCTATATTGTATGGACGTAAAGTGGAATGGATGTAAGAGATTTTAATGTGTTTCTTATCGATTCGCGTCTTGAATAATATATGACGATCTACTTGTTGCTGGTTAGTAAACTAAGGACGTCGAGGAAATCCATTTCCTGATGAGCTATTGTTAGCTCTGTTTGTTTTTAGGTGATGCAAAGGCAGCACCACAGCAACCAGGTATACTGCTTTACCAAGCAACTATGAGATGAATGTTATTAGTATTGGGAGGACGAGGTTAGAATGTAATGATTTTTATAAGAACTTAGGTGTGTCAGTAGATTGCCGCCTGTGCTTTAAAGAACACGTTGATAATAATCTGGTCAATAGTGCATACGAACATCTTAGGAACCTTAGCATGTTGAATGGATGCTCAGAAAGTGAAGGTATGTCATAATATGTTTTGTTATAGAGGCTACGCTACAAAAATGAGAATTTGGGGATATTAAATAAGTATCATTTTTAAACTGAGCCAACCACATGTGTTTTAGTATGTGATGACGCACTATGATATCTACATAGCGAAAATCCACATCACCAGTTTCGGTCGGTCTGTCTGTCTGTCTCTCTGTTGGCATTTGTCTAGCCTCGTAATCTCAGTAACCCCTGCACGGATTGTGAGGAAATTTGAGTAGCTATATGCTGTGGGGTCGTAGTAGGTTATGCTCCTATAGTTTTGTAAATCAATGTATGGGCATTGGGCGATGCTGTAATTAGCAGAAAATAGAAATTTCAGATATTACTTAAACTTCGTATTTAGGAGTTTAGGGGTTTCCTGATTATTTTGGCCTTTTTTTGGGTGGGGGTGGAATTGAGGTATATATACGATGAGTACTGCTTTAGATCGTTCTGTATTGTGTAACGTGGATACTGTAGAATTAGTTTTAACTAAATTTTGACACAGTATTACTACGGGGCCAAGGATGGAAAACGCGTATGGTTTTAAGATATCATGTCAGTGGCGGCACAGCAATACTAAAAATACGAAGGATATTAAATCAGCTCAAATTTTGTTTTTAGGCATTTTATGGGTTCCTGGTCATTTTCTACTTTTTTTTGAGTGGAGGTAAAATTGGGATGGTTTTTCGGGTGGGGGTTGTAGAACTGAAAATTTAGTTGTATTCATTATAGGCTATCCATTGACCCATGGAGAAAGGACCTAGCGGCATAATATAATTTTTTGTGGGCGAAGATATGGTTACAAGGGTATCTCAGACTACAGCTTCATGCTATGGGAAAATAATAAACTCGAATTACCGTAATGTGTCTGAGTCAATCAACTTGACTTTTCTATACTATATGTCACCGGCACCAACTGCTATGGTCATCAACCTCGTGTTAACTGTACTCTTTGTAACTGTTGCCTGGCGCCAATCCAGGAACAGCACTGTTAATTAGAACCCCACTGTGTGGTTAAGTTACTGCGGTTTATCAAAACTTACCGAATGAAAAAAACAGGAATAACTTTCACCTTTGACGAGGTTTGAACCTGAGACCTTATGGTCGCAAGCCCTAAGGTCTATAGACCCTCACCATTTTTACTTCCAACACGTGGAAACTATTAAATTGATTTAAATGAAACTTTGATACAGTATTGTTACTTCGGAGAGGATGAAAAACGCTTATGGTTTTCAGAAATCGTTCCAGTGGCGGCGCAGCAATTTTAAAAAAAATGAAATTATAAAAAGAGCTCAAACTTGGGGTGGGGGTTGTAAAAGCGGAAAATTCGTTATATTTTTAATAGGCTGTCCATTTACCTGCGAAAGGAAGACTTAGCGGAATAACAACCTTTTTTGTGGGCGGGTGAGCAATGATTTTGTGGCAAGGGGATCTCAGACTATAGCTTCACTATATGAGAAAATAATAAACTGGTATCACCGTAATGTGTGGGAAGGCAGCCATCAAATCACTGAGTGCTTGTAAAATAACGTCGGGACTGGTCCTGGAGTGCGGGAGGGCTGTTGACGACATCACAGCTAACCACAAGGTATCACTGATGTTGGTATCTGGGCACGCTGCGGTAAAGGGTAACGAAATGGTGGATCATCTGGCTTGGATGGGATCTGGCAACAGTTTTGTGGGCCCGGAACCAGCCTTAGGACTATCTGCAAACTTGATTAGGAAAACAACTGGAGAGTGGATCCAGAATCAACACTCTCTGAGATGAAATAACATCTCTGGTCATCTCCGTCAAGCTCGGGGACTATTAGCAGGGCCTGCAGAGAGAGTAGGACGATTTTGTCTCTCCCTGGATAGGAGCAACTTGAGATTGCTAGTAGGCCTATTAACGGGTCACAACACCTTCAGGCGTCACTTGTTCGTGATGAGGGTGGTCAACGACCCAACGTGCACGTGGTGTGGTGAAGAGGAAGAATCCTCGGCACACATCTTGTGTCGCTGTGAAACCCTAGGTTATCACAGACAGACTATGCCGGGCTCAAGAACCTTGGAACCAATAGAGATGAAACGGATAGGACCTAAAAATGTACTTGCCTTTGCCAAAAGGGCAGGTCTTAGGAACTAGTGCGGATAGAGGCGCAAAAGGGTCCATCGTGTGGCCTATGCACCAGCCACATTCCGTGCTGGATAGCCTCTGGTCCTTATTCATTCAATGTGTGGGAAGTACTAGGTCAATCAACTTGACTTAATTTTTTCCCACACCTGCATCCTATGTGGACTGCAGCATTTCCCCACGCCAACTACTTGTTGTTCAAGCGAACCGTGAGATATTGATCAGAGAGCCGCTCAAGGTTACTCGTTATTTTTCCCATTTTCCGGCAAATATTTGTTCTGTCGTGCCACTGGCCAGCGAGGGGCTGCTGTTTGATTGACAGCCTGCCAGCTGGCCGTGTGCCGTTGGACTGATTATTATTTTAGTTTTAATTATAGACCAGGGGTCGGCGTGCGAGAACCAGAGCGTTACAGTATAGTCTAGAGGCCCGTCAATTGACGGGTCTAGGAGGCGGATTACTATCTGCTCTGACAGTCAGGCAGCCATCAAAGCACTGAGTGCTTGGAAAATAACGTCGGGACTGATCCTGGAGTGCAGGAGGCCTCTTGACGACATCTCAGCTAAACACAAGGTATCACTGATGTGGCTACCTGGGCACACTGGGGTAAAGGATAACGACATGGCGGATCATCTGGCTAGGATGGGATCCGGCAACAGTTTTGTGGGCCCGGAACCAGCCTTAGAACTATCTGCAAACTTGATTAGGAAAACAACTGGAGAGTGGATCCAGAATCAATACTCTCTGAGATGGAGCAACATCTCTGGTCATCTCCGTCAAGCTCGGGAACTATTAGCAGGGCCTGCAGAGAGAATAGGACGATTTTGTATCTCTCTGGGTAGAAGTAACTCGAGATAGCTAGTAGGCCTATTAACGGGTCACAACACCTTCAGGCGTCACCTGTTCGTGATGAGGGTGGTCAACGACCCAACGTGCACGTAGTGTGGTGAAGAGGAAGAATCCTCGGCACATATCTTGTGTCGTTGTGAAAGCCTGGGTTATCACAGAGAGACTATGCTAAGAATGTACTTGCCTTTGCTAAAAGGGCAGGTATAGGGCGGATAGAGGCGCAAAAGGGCCCATCGTGAGGCCTATGCACCAGTCACATTCTGTGCTGGATAGCCTCTGGTCCTTATTCATTCATTCATAGTCCAGAGACCGTATTCATACTTGTGTTCCAATCTCGCAGAGAACAGCGCCAACTTCAATGAAATGGATGGGCCTTGCGTTTCAAACTGGTTCTGGGATGATACTAGTACTGTAGGTTGGAACAGTCCTTTTATAGTCGTCACCTAAAGGTCCCTTAATACCTGAAGGTTTCCTAGGGTTGTATTCATAGTGGATACTTAAGGGTCCCTAAATATTTGAGGGTCCTTTAGGTAAGGTATTGTGTTTCGACAGCTACTTGGGGGTCCCTTACGTGAGGCTCAAATAAAGAAATGTCAACGTGACATGTCCATGTGTTGCAGTCAAGGCGATTTTCTGGGTTAATTTTGGAGTACAATGTTGCAGCTTCTGTCAGTTCCGGAAAAAAATCCGGCACAAAACACGAAATACTGGCACAAAATAAAAAGAAATAACATAAAACATCAATATGCGTAGGCATGGGCATAAGACATTGACTTATATTTGAAATATGACAACGTGGCCAAATAAATCCCGTCGTCTCGTAGATGCTGTCTAGGATAACAGATACACAAGGAAAGCCACACTTCAATATGTGGCTACGACTATGAACACAGCCCTTAAGTATCCCTTGAGTATTACTTAAGGATACCTTAAGTACTACTCGAGACACGACCATGATTACGGTTCTTAAATGCTGTTTTGTGTATAAAATCAAAGATACTACAATGCTATCTAACAGGAGATTCTATGTAGAGTTCCAAGAAACAAGAAGCCGTTGGAGGAACCAGAAGAATGGCCTTCCCCAAGGTAGCGTGCTAGCACCCATGCTTTTCAATGTTTATACCAACGACCAACCAATCGGCCCATCAACAAGGAGCTTTGTATACGCCGACGACGTAGCTATCACCTGCCAGTCAAAAAACATCGCAGAGATAGAGGAGCACATAACAGAATCCCTATCAAGATTAAATCATTATTACAGATCAAATCAGCTCCGCCCAAATCCAGCGAAAACGCAGACATGCCTATTCCACCTCAATAACCGACAGGCGAGAAGGGAACTGCAAATAGAATGGTACTCAGTCAGACTGCAACATTGCCCAAACCCAGTCTATCTAGGTGTTACATTAGATCGCTCCCTGACGCGACGTTCAGAAAACATATCGACAAAACCAAGGCCTAAGTCAACGCCAGAAACGGCATTCTCCGGAAACTGACTAGTGCTCGATGGGGGGCAGACCCTAACGTCCTGCGCTCCTCGGCCCTTGCACTGTGCAACTTCGCAGCCGAGTATGCATCCGCCGTATGGGAGAGATCATGACATGCCCAAAGACTGGACTCTGTCCTGAATGACACGTGTAGATTAATAACCGGATGCCTAAAACCCACTAACCTTGATCAGCTCTACATGCTAGCCGGAATAGCACCACCGCAAATACGTAGGGGAACCCTAGCCATAGCCAAGCAGACAGTGTGAAGACACCAGACATCCTCTGTACCAATATATACCGGCAGCGGCCAGACTGAAATCAAGGCGAGGCTTTATGCAAACTACACAGCCCCTCACAGCCTCTAAAACTGCTACCAAGGAGGCAAAATGGGAACAGCGCCTAGCAGTCAACAACATCCCAACCCGGAATACAAAAGAAAAACTTCCTGCAGGCTCAGACTTAGACTGGGGCACCTGGAAAACCCTCAACCGACTCCGGTGCCAAATGGGGAGATCCAAGAACAACCTCCTGAAATGGGGATACGTGGAAGAGGAAACGTGTGAATGTGGAGAATCCCAGACAATGGAGCACCTTCTAGCGTGTCAATCTCTACAAGCCCCATGTACCATCCGAGACCTTTGGACGTGCAATAAAAATGCTGTGAAATGCGCCAGACACTGGAGTGATATATGAACAGTTATAGTTATATTCACAACATATTGTCATAATATTTATTTTTATCTTTAGATATTTTATAATTTCTAGTTACAAGTTGTAGTTCAGACACGATTAAATAAATTTTAAATGAAATGAAATGCTATTTGGAAAAAGAAAGTTGGGGGTGCGTTTCAAAGGTTGAAGTACAAAATTTTTTTTTTGAAAGGTAGGTATGATCGATCCTTTGGTATCTTCTAAAATTCAACTCAATTCTCGCTTGAACTTTTTTTACGAAAATATCACGTGCCAAGGAAATTCGGGGACACCCTGTATATGTCGGTATCATGGTATTAGGTAAAAAATAACATGGGTTTTTAAATAAATGGCAGTAAATAGGCATAATCTATGTATGTTCAACTGTATAACATTTAAAGGATAGTGCATTGTTGATATAGACATCGATAAACTTTGCGGTACTATCAGGATCTACAGATCTATATAACTACTAAAAAAATGTCTTCGTGTTTATGTTAAATGATAACGAATGATTCAAAAATATAAGTCGGTACCATTTATTGGTGGAACGTTTAGATTGTGATGTCAAATAAAGTTTTCAGTAATTGTTAATTAGTAACATATTCCTATATTTCCACAGGGTTGTATGTCGTATCCCAACCAGACGTGTAATGGACAGACAAATGACATTAATTTTTCGTAGATATCGATTGTTTAAATAAAACATTCAGCCACACAGGTGATCGCTCGATAACAAGCCCCCACTTAATCATCATGCAGAAAACATGAACATAACTATGTCATTATGTTCTTTCAACTACTGTCGACAACAGTATTGAATGTCGCCAGTTGCAGTGCTGAAAACCTATAATACTCAATCAGTGCTGCGGTGCAGTCGATAAAGATTGGAGTGCTGGTATGTGGGAGGAATAAACCGATTTATATAATACAGTGGCACAATATTCGATCTTTTTTGTCACACAACAGATTATATGAGGTTTTAGATATACTATGGTCACAAAATAATAATGATATAAACATTCCTTTTCCTTGGAATGTTGGAATAATAAAAATTAGAATACTTTTAAAATTTTCAGAAGCTTGATTCAAAATTTCGCTAACCAGTAATAATTAATTTTGATTTTTAAAATTTATACGGTTTCTAAAAATTTTAGATACCTTGGGAGCTTTGAAATATCCGAATATATTGGAAGTTTAAAGCAAAAGCCCATTTTTACGGTCCTCTATATAATATGAGAAAGTATTGATTCAATAAACTTAACCAACCTCATATTTTTCTCTGTCTCGTGTTACAATTAAATGAACTACCTCAAAAGGAGCTTTTAGAATATCAGGTCTTGCTAGTTATAAAAAAATGTTTCCTAAACTCATAAGTTTTTGTTACCTCTAAGGTAATATTAGGCTACATTCAACATAAGATGATGTGCCTGATTTTATTACAATTATCTTTCTTGTACATCTTGTCTTCTAAATCTGTTGTAATTGGTTAGATCCATGAATTTCCAAATATTCCTCTGGAAAATTTGGGAAGAGTGACATCTCATATCTCCTTTATCAGAGGTGAAATCCTATAGAAACTTCTATCGTGTTAGCTCTTATAATCTTAGTGTCTCTCGATTTCAAACGTCTGGATAGTACTTTGACGTAATGCTCGTGTCTTTTTTGCTTATCAAAAATCACGTAAATCTTGATTTATTATAAACAGGTTCTTACAAACTGTCAAAGGAAACCGTGTTGCTCTGATTGCTTTGCATAAGTGCAATGAAAAACCAGTTGAGATTTAAAAAAAAATCAAAAAAGCATAAATATCGCGTGGAAGTTTGTATACGGGGCCATAAAACGTTAAAACGGGAAGATTTTTTTTATTGATAACAGATCAAGAAGCAGTTGGCCGCGCCCAGTTAGAACTCCAGCAACTGTCAAAGATGTAGCTACGAGAATTTGCAAAAAAGCGTTAGCGATTTGTGCCATATTATCCGTAAATGAAGCACCCAACGCTTTTTCACAATAGTAGCAGTTTTCATTCATTACTGTTTTAACGCGCCACCTCCAGCCACTTTCTCGCCGGCGTGTGGTTGGTGATCTCTCACTCTTCTACCGATATTCGAACGGAGCTCCTCTGAGATATCCTCTATAGTTCCGCCGCTCGTCGATGCTATCAGTTACACCCGCGCGACTGCTCTCTCTCTCATACTAAGACGGTCGTTCTTCGTACATCAAGAACCGAGCGGTATGACTGTACATTTATTCCCAGGGTGTCCAAAGCTTGGAATGGACTGCCAGGAGATGTATTTATTAGGCCTGCGGGTGTTGGCGCATACAAGTCCCGCGTTAACAAACTTCGCCTGACATAATATGGTATTAAGGCTCACCCTGCGCGGTCTGCTCAGTTATAAAAAAATATTTTTATACAAAATTGTTTTTAATTTTTTACTTCAATTTCATTTAAAAAGGTGTTTTTTAGTTTTTTTAACTATATTTATTTCTGTATACATACAGTTTATTATACAGGATGTCTCAAAAAATATTGTCAAGAGAAAGTCCAGAGATAGAGCACATCTAGAAGTATCTGAATCACCCCCATATATGTTATGCAATTTTTTTGTAGTTTCCGAGTTATGAGCTTTTTTCTGAATTAAAACTGTTGCAAAAGAAGAATTAAAAGACTTTTCCAAATTATCTTTTTTGCTAATTAATCTTTAAGAGTTTACTGTTCATAAATAAAGGAATCGGCTTAGTAAATCTGATGAAAGTCATCAAAATTCTAGTGTAAAGTGAAAAATTTACGTTCTGTCAATTATGACTTAGATATTCGACTCGCAATTAAAAATCTAAAGAGGTGATTTCATGACTTCTATGCAGGTCTAAAATCTTCAGACTCGCAGCTATTATAATCATTAAAAAAAAGGAGTACTTAATGGGGCTATTTTGGCTCCAATCGACCTTCAACGGCAAGAGGTGGAGATTTCTTGAAATTAGCGGTAGGATTTTAAATAAAACAATAACTAATTTTAAGGTGCTAATAGCAGAACGATTGTCAGTGCCGCAATAAAAAACATTCAGTGCAACCAGAATATCGACAGATGACCACATGTGTCACTTTGCTAAGATTTTTTTTACATGTACGACTTCTTTTTTGTAAGTGGGAAATTGTAACATGAAACGATATTATCAGATTTTTTCACCATGTTTATTAAATTTAACAAGAAATTTTCAAAATGTCTACCTTCTTGTTCGACGCATAATCTACATTCTCTGAAAAAATTGCTTTTGAATTAACAAAAGCTCTTCGATTGTTTCTTATCTTTTCTTCAGCCTATGTTAATTTGTTGCGTAATTCGCTGGTGTTTTGACGCTGTTTAGCATAAACCAGTTCTTTGTAGTAGTCCCAAACAAAAAACTCTATATCGGATATAAGTCAGGTGACCGTGGCGGCCATTCAGTGGGTCCACCAGGATCTATCCATTATTTGTTGCATAGTCTCTTGCAGAAAACAGCATCGTTAAATTCAGTTGTCGTACACTCAAGGTCCGTAGGAATAGCCAAGTAGTCAGACAACAGAAACAACACCAATCCAAACAAAAGCGTATCATTTTAAAGCCGCAAAGACAGACAGATGACTGAATAAAGACAACGAAAACAACCTATGCAATGACATATTTTGAAAAGACATCACAACAATATCATAGCTATCTCTTTCTAATATCGCCATCGTTTACCGCGTTAGCGTTAGCCCTTTTGTTGTCGCTCAGGTGAAAACAGGTTTGAAGAATGCGCTCCTTGTGGTTTTTTAGCAAGAAATAGGATCTTTTTTAATAAGTGTTAGACTATAATTTATGGAACGTTTTTAACGTTTATTATTGCGGTACTGACAATCATTCTGCTATTAGCGCGTTAACATAAGTTATTGGTGAATTGAAAATCACATCGCCATTTTCAAGAAATCTTCGCCTCTTGTCTTTGAAGGTCGATTGGTGCGAAAATAGTCCCATTAAGTACTACTTTTTTTTCAATGACTGTGATAGCTGAGAGTCTGAAGAAGTCTTTGGATTCTTAATTGCGAGTCGAAGATTTAAGTAATCATTATCAGATCGTAAATTTTTCACTTTACACTAAAATTTTTATGACTTTCATCAAAGTTACGAAACCGATTATTTTACGAATAAACAGTAAACTCTTGGAGATTAATTACCAAAAAAGATAATTTGGAAAAGTCTTCTAATTTTTCTTTTGGAACAGTTTTATGTTGTCAAGGAACAGAGTTCCCTAAAATTCGGAAAAAATTCATAACTCGGAGACTACAAAAAATTGCATAACATATATGGGGGTGATTCAGATACTTTTTGGTGTGCTCTATCTCAGTACTTCCGCTTAACACTATTTTTTGGGACACCCTGTATACATCTCATTCAACAAACTACACTCACACCGTCTAAAATGCTTCCGCGGTCAATTCCTGTTCCAAAAACTAAGTCACGTACAGCAACCCGGAGACGCTTAAGGGCATGTAGTTTCCGAGCTTAGCGACGTGGTGACAAACAGACATAACGATGGGTTGCACTTTGATATGCTAATGTTAATTCTAAAGCACAACATGGACATTGTTTGTTAGATACGTAAGCCGACGTGTCCAGCATCTTGATTGTCTGTAGTTGTCATGGCTTGAGTCTAAGGGGCCTGGGTATACACAGCTATACATATGTATTTGCCATGTTATAACACGGATTTCCAATTCGAACAAAACTCACTTGTTGTTCAAACTACATACACAGAATTTCAGAAGGTGATAGTTAAGACCTTAATGAATGTCAGTTATTTTAGAATTTCTCAGAAAAGATTTTAGTGTGCAAAAAAAAATTCGCAATGCAAAATCGTACATTCTTCAAATGTAGTTTAGCAATCAAAAAACGATATAAAAAAGGCCAAATAGGTGACAAATTGCAAGCTTTTTTCTTCAATTTGCTTTTTGAATCATTACTCTAAGTTTTAAAGTAACGTCAGTAGCTTGGAAAACGCGAAATTCATTTTTATGGTGACCTTTTGACCTAACCTTTCGACCTTACCTCCCTCATCTTACACACACACACTGGAGAAAGGGAGCAGGCAGCCACGCCTTCTCGCTAACACGGGAAACGTCTTTTCTTGGATTCTCAATTTCGCGCGCTATACCCTAGACCCTTAAGGTCATAGACGAACTAGGTTTCAGTTTCAGGAACTATATTAATTTATTTGTTTATTTATTTATTCCACTATTCAGGCATACAACAGGTGTGAGCTCTACATGTGCATCTACAAGTCACAAACAAACGACAATGCATAATATCTAGATTTGCAAAAGAAATAACTAACACGTGATACATTGGTATAATATGTAATCTGCAACTTCTAAAAGTAAAAATAATTTTATATTTATTTTTCTAGTGACAGCGACTATAGATTATAGTTGTTTTTCATGAGTTTCGAAACACATAGTCAAAACTAAATGTTAGAAAAAATATGTAAATTGAGGTATTTATACAAGATATATACATATGTATACCATGTGTCCTAGAATTTCCTTGACACTTCGTTACGAAAAACGGTTAAAGTAAGTACTGAGGTGTAATTCTGAAGGTACTATGAGGTCTATTATAACATGCATTCAAAACATTTTTTTTGTACGTCCCCGAAAATTCACCCCTAACTTTTTACTTTCAAATAAATTTTCCTATATAAATTATATCCCTATCTTATTTAAAATTCTGTTGTACCTTTTGATGTTACAAGCAAATTTATGTTTTTCGTAAAATGATAAGCATAATATAAATATGATAAGTATTTTAGCAAAAAACGGGATAAAAAAGAAAACAAAGTATTTAAGAGTACTGAATGACCTGTCATACCAAGCTTTCGAAAAAAATATTTTTTATTCTTCTTGTCTTATTCTTTTTTTATTATGAAAATATATGTCTCAAACAAATCCCCATTTTATGCTTATGACTTTACGACCAAAATTGGTTTGTGCATGAAGTCAAAGTCACTACAAGTTTTTACGTGAAATAATGATTTCCTTTATGAAGCAGAAGCTAAGGTGTGCTATTTGAACAAGTTGAGAGTGAGTTTTGGGGGTTGAGGTACAGCAAAAGTTATTAAGAAAGCATGGTATGATTGGTTGTTCAGTATGCTAGAAAGATTCCCTTAGTTTTCTCTTTTATCGTTTTTTGTTAAGAAAATATCACACCCCAACAAATCCTGATTTTTGTTTATCTTATGAAGTTATGAAAAAAATTGGTTTGTACATAAAATCAAAAGTGCTGCGAAATGTTAAATAAAATAAGGTATTTGTACAGAAAAAACTATTGGGTGCCATTTGAAAAAAAGTTGGGGTGAGTGTTAGGGGTTGAAATACAAGACAAATGTTTTGAAAACATGGTATGATAGATCCCGTAGTACTTTAAAAATACCACTCAGTTTTCGTTTGAACACTTTTGAGAATATCACGTGTCAAAGAAATTTAGGGGCACCCGGTATACATACATACATTTGTATACAAAATACGCATACCTACAAGTATACTCATAGATAGCAGCATGGAAAGATAAGATAGAACAAACAGCCTTTACTGATACAGTGAAAAGAAAAACATTAAGGTATTCTGTATGATCCCATTTCCTGTGGATCGTGGAGAAGAGATATTTCTCTATTTTCCGAAAACACGTGCAGATGCAGACACAGATATATGTTGCAGGTGACTGTACATGTACATTCATGTAGAATGTCTGAATACAAATTCGGAAGCAATTCTCGCTGTTATAATGCAACCACATAAATTGCCTGCCCCCTGTCGGTTTTTGCTCGTATGCCAACACCAGATGGTCATAATTGCTAATTTGATAGTGCCAGGACAATGCACAACTTACCGACCTGCTACAGACCAGGCACTGTAGATTTTGATTTCTCTGACTTTAGAAAGCGTATAAGTTCCTCCCATGCAGATTTGAAAATTTTTCCAAGGACTCGAAGAGATGTTCGCTGATATCTATTTATCTAACTGCTACAATATTTATGACCATAACTACAACCAGGGCCGTAGCTAGGCGTTGACCAACGGGGGGGTTCATGTTGACCTTGGGGGGGGGGGTTTCATGTATTAAAGAAAATACTTTACTTTGTAATGTCTTAGGTCCGCATTCATAGTCGTTCCTCAAGTCTCAAGTACCCTCAAGTGTGGCTTTCCTTGTGTATCTGACAACATCTTGTCATATTGCAAATATAAGTCAATTTGACAATGTCAATGTCTATACCTATACTATTTGATATTTCCTGTTATCTCTTTTTTCAATGTACCAGTATTTCATGTTCTTTGGCGGACTTTTTCTAGATGTGACAGAAACAGACAACACCGTACTCCAAAATTAACCTATAAAATCGACGAAATGTTCACATTTCGTTACTTTGGTATTACTCAAAGGAGCCTTACGTAAGAGTCCCTTAAGTAAGGTTTCGAAACACAAAACGTTACTTCAGGGACGCTCAAGTATTAAAGGACCCTTAACTATGAATACGTCCTTAACTTTGCTTAAAAACTGTATAGATTGTATCGCTGCTAATGTACCGATTCAAAATTTTTAATGGGACACCCTGTATATTTGTGACTTTTTCTGTTCCTTCTGATAAAACAATTCCAACACACCAGCACTTGGGGTCTAAAGTGATTAATTCAAGAGCTACAGGTATTTAAAGGACTGTACCACTACCATTATGAAACACTACCAAAGTAATTCAACTGTAGGGATACATGTTATAATCAATGGTGGTGGTACCATCCTTTAAGTACCTGTAGCTCTTGAATGAATCACCTTAGACCCCAAGTGTGCTAATTTGTTGGAATTGTTTTATCGGGAGGAATGCAAAAGGTCACAAATATACAGGGTGTCCCATCAACATTTTTGAATCGGACATCACGTGACCAAAAAAAAATACCTCAATGGGTGACGCAATAATGAAAAAAGATACTATATTTGCTCTAATTTACACCCTCAAAATTATAATTCCCTAATAATAGCCAGTTCCGATATATTGCTTGTCTTAATCGTCGTGGGACACCCTGTATATAATATTTCAGAGGGCAATAGTTAAGACCTTAATGAATGACAACTATTTTCGATTTTCTCAAAAAAGTTTTTTCATGTGCAATGCAAAATCATACATTCTATAAATGCCTGTAACTTAGCAACCAAACACGATATCAAAAAAAGGCTAAATAGTTGCACAAGCGCAAGGTTTCTTCTTCAACTTGCTCTTTGAGTCATTACTGTAAGTTTGAAGGTAAACGTCAGGAGCTTGGAAATGCAAAATTAATTTTTATGGTGACCTTTGGACCTTACCTTTGGATTTTTGGACTTGTCTCCTCTCATCTTAAGCCGCGTTCTCAGAGCTTCGAAC
This sequence comes from Callosobruchus maculatus, assembly GCA_951848785.1. Classification (NCBI taxonomy): domain Eukaryota; kingdom Metazoa; phylum Arthropoda; class Insecta; order Coleoptera; family Chrysomelidae; genus Callosobruchus; species Callosobruchus maculatus. The sequence goes on from CATOUR010000083.1 coordinate 7,939,032, forward strand.
TGTCGCGGCTACACTTCCCTACTCTTTTCACATCAGTGTTGCGAAATTTGGAATGTGTCGCCAGCGACACATGATGACACTTCTGTCCTTTGACGGATAGTGAAGTTGAAAATAGCCAACTACACAAGCTGTCGCTGGCGACACAGTGGTGAAGGAATAGGGGAAGTCTATTCTCGACATACTATTGGTTACTGAAGTGTCGCTGGCGTCACTACGCTGCTCTAAGAATGAGGCTTTAGACACACACACCGGAGAAAGGGAACAGGCGGCCACGCCTCCTCGCTAACACGGGAATAAGTCTTTTTTTGGATTCTCAATTTCGCGCGCTATACCCTAGACCCTTAAACTTCTGTTTCAGGCGATCACTCCTTACTTTTTTTGGTGACGGTGGAATTGGGGAGGTTGGAGGGTGGTATGTTGGAAAACTGAAAAATTTAATGTATTCATAATAGGCGGTGATCACTGGCGTGTGAAAGAAATACCTATTGGTATTAAACACTTCATGCTGTGGAATAATAATAGACTGGCATCTGAAGTATTGGAAGTACTGAGTCAATCTACTTGACTTCAATTTTGAAAGGTTATTGCTTGATTTTCGTCGATAGTCGCCCGGACCAACAGTGTCGAAATTGCTCCGGCTCAGTTTCGTTTTGTCATTAGATCCCTTAAACTATCCAGGATACAAGGTTTCATCCTCACAGGAAGTCAAAAAATAAAGATTTTAGATTTTTGGGTGAACCTGAAAATCTGAGGGTTTAAAAATCTTTGATTTTTGTTAAACGAGATTGAAACTCAAATCAAAGGCCAGATTTGTCATTAGATCCCTTGAATTATCCAGGATACCAGGTTTCGTCCTGATAGGACGGATAGGAAATAAAAATTTTCGATTTTTTGGGTGAACCTTAAAATCTGAGGGATTGAAAATTTCGTTAAGCGAGACTGAAACTTAAATCAACGGCCAGATTTGTGATTAGATCCCTATTCCGAATACGAGGTTTTGTCCTGATATGAAGCTAAATAAAGATTTTAGATTTTTTGGGTGAACCTGAAAATCTGAGGGTTTAAAAATTTTTGATTCTCGTTAAGCGAGACTGAAACTCAAATCAATGGCCAGATTTGTGATTAGATCCCTCAAATCGTTCAGGAGACGAGGTTTCGTCCTGATAGGAAGCCAAATAAAAATTTTCCATTTTTTGGGTGAACCTGAAAATCTGAGGGTATGAAAATTATTGATATTCGTTAAGCGAGTCTGAAGCTCAAATCAAAGGCCAGATTTGTCATTAGATACAAGGATACAAGGTTTCGTCCTGATAGAAAGTCAAATAAAAATTTTCGATTCTTTGGGTGAACCTCAATATCTGAGGGTTTGCAAATTCTTGATTTCCGTTAAGCGAGACTAAAACTTAGATCAACGGCCATATTTGTCATTAGATCCTTTAAAATATCCAGGATACAAGGTTTCGTCCTGATAGGAAGTCAAATAAAAATTTTCGATTGTTTGGGTGAACCTTAAAATCTGAGGGTTTGAAAATGTTTGATTTTCGTTAAGCGAGACTAAAACTCAAATCAACGGCCCTTTCTGTCATTAGATCCCTTAAATTATCCAGGATACAAGGCTTCATCCTGAAAGAAGGTCAAATAAAGATTTTCAATTTTTTGGGTGAACCTGAAAAACTGAAGGTTCGAACATATTCGATTTACGTTAGGCGAGACTGAAACACAAATCAACGGCCAGATTTGTGATTAGATCCCTCAAATCGTTCAGGAGACGAGGTTTCGTCCTGATAGGAAGCCAAATAAATATTTTAGATTTTTTGGGTGAACCTTAAAATCTGAGGGTTTGAAAATGTTTGATTTTCGTTAAGCGAGACTGAAACTCAAATCAACGGCCCTTTCTGTCATTAGATCCCTTAAATTATCCAGGATACAAGGCTTCATCCTGATAGGAGGTCAAATAAAGATTTTCAATTTTTTGGGTGAACCTGAAAAACTGAAGGTTCGAACATATTCGATTTACGTTAGGCGAGACTGAAACACAAATCAACGGCCAGATTTGTGATAAGATCCCTCAAATCATTCCGAATACGAGATGTTGTCCTTATAGGAATCCAAATAAAGATTTTAGATTTTTTGGGTGAACCTGAAAATCTGAGGGCTTAAAAATTTTTGATTTTCGTTAAGCGAGATTGAAACTCAAATCAACGGCCAGATTTGAGATTACATTTCTCAAATCATTCCGAATACGAGGTTTCGTCCTGATAGAAAGCCAAATAAAGATTTTTCATTTTTTGGGTGAACCTGAAAATCCGAGGGTGTGAAAATTTTTGATTTTCGTTAAGCGAGACTGAAACTCAAATCAACGGCCAGATTTGTCATTAGATCCCTTAAATTATCCAGGATACAAGGTTTCGTCCTGATAGGAAGCCTAATAAAGATTTTCGATTTTTTTATGCACCTGAAAATCTGAGGTTTTAAAAAATTTTTATTTTCGTTAAGCGAGACTGAAATTCAAATCAACGGCCAGATTCGTGATTAGATCCCTCAAATCATTCAGGACACGAGGTTTTGTCCTGATAGGAAGCCAAATAAAGATTTGCGATTTTTTGGGCGACCCTGTAAATCTGAGGGTTTGAAAATTTTTGGTTTTTGGTGAAGCGAGACTGAAACTCAAATCAACGGCCAGATTTTTGATAAGATCCCTCAGATCATTCAGGACACGAGGTTCCGTCCTGATAGGAAGCCAAATAAAGATTTTCGATTTTTTGGGTGAACCTGAGATTCTGAGGGTATGAAAATTTTTGATATTCGTTAAGTGAGACTGAGACTCACATCAACGGCCAGATTTGTCATTAGATCCCTTAAATTATCCAGGATACAAGGTTTCATCCTGATAGGAAGTCAAATAAAGATTTTCCATTTTTTGGGTGAACCTGAAAATCTGAGGGTATGAAAATTTTTGATTTCCGTTAGGCGAGACTGAAACTCAAATCAACGGCCAAATTTGTGATGAGATCCCTCAAATCATTCCGATTACGAGGTTTCGTCCTGATAGGAAGCCAAATAAAGATTTTAGATTTTTTGTGTGAATTTTCCTTAAGCGAGATTGAAACTCAAACCAACTGCCAGATTTGACATTAGATCCCTTAAATTATGCAGGATACAAGGTTTCGTCGTGATAGGAAGTCAAATAAAGATTTTCCATTTTTAGGATGAACCTGAAAATCTGAGGGTATGGAAATTTTTTATTTTCGTTAAGCGAGATTGAAACTCAAATCAATGACCGAATTTGTAATTAGATCCCTCAAATCATTCAGAACACGAGGTTTCGTCCTGAAGAAGGCCAAATAAAGATTTTCCATTTTTTGGGTGAACCTGAAAATCTGAGGGTTTGAAAATTTTTGATTTTCGTTAAGCGAGACCGAAACTCAAATCAACGGCCAGATTTGCGATAAGATCCCTCAAATCATTTCAGGACACGAGGTTTCGTCCTGATAGGAAGCCAAATAAAGATTTTCGATTTTTTGGGTGAACCTGAAAATCTGAGGGTTTAAAAATTTTTGATTCTCGTTAAGCGAGACTGAAACTCAAATCAACGGCCAGATTTGTGATTAGATCCCTCAAATTATTCAGGACACGAGGTTTTGTCCTGATAGGAAGCCAAATAAAGATTTTCCATTTGTTGGGTGAACCTGAAAATCTGGGGGTTTGAAAATTTTTGATTTTCGTTAAGCGAGACCGAAACTCAAATCAACGGCCAGATTTGCGATAAGATCCCTCAAATCATTTCAGGACACGAGGTTTCGTCCTGATAGGAAGTCAAATAAAGATTTTCGATTTTTTGGGTGAACCTAAAAATCTGAGGGTTTAAAAATTTTTGATTCTCGTTAAGCGAGACTGAAGCTCAAATCAACGGCCAGATTTGTGATTAGATCCCTCAAATTATTCAGGACACGAGGTTTTGTCCTGATAGGAAGCCAAATAAAGATTTTCCATTTGTTGGGTGAACCTGAAAATCTGAGGGTTTGAAAATTTTTGATTATCGTTAAGCGAGACCGAAACTCAAATCAACGGCCAGATTTGTGATTAGATCCCTCAAATCATTCAGGACACGAGGTTTTGTCCTGATAGGAAGCCAAATAGAGATTTTCCATTTGTTGGGTGAACCTGGAAATCTGAGGGTATGGAAATTTTTGATTTTCGTTAAACGAGATTGAAACTCAAATCAACAGACGAATTTGTAATTAGATCCCTCAAATCATTCAGAACGCGAGGTTTCGTCCTGATAGGAAGCCAGACAAAGATTTTCCTAAGTTGCCCGGACCAACGCTGTCGAAATTGGTCCGGCTCAGTTTCGTTTTGCGCCATCTACCTGTGCCACGGAACGTCGACGTGGGGGCAATGTGAATAAGTTTTGCGGTGTCGGGCAATTAAACGTTTTTGTTTGCCAGTTAATGGCGGTCGTTTTTGTCTTTTGTTCTCGGTTTGTTTTTATGCCTTTCGTTCATAGCCATCGCTTCTTAGATGCTTATTTACCATTTTCAACAACAAAAAGATTGACAAACCAACCTGGAAGGTAGAGCCTGGAGTAAAAGTTAGAAATACTGTATTACAGAAATATAATGTTTGAGCAATGATCAATGTCTATAAATCTTCATCCCCGAAGAGGTTGACACGTAAAACGGTTTTACGGCTTCAAATCCGTCGGACGATTAGTAGTATCTGTGCAGACATCTTAAAGTTTATTAATATTATGCAGAGACGTACCCACAGTATATCCATGTTATACAGTAGCACAACTCCGTAGAAATCATTCAGACATTCGTTGCATTCAGCAGAAAGATCGGGAGCCGCTACTTTTGTAGCCGCTACATCTCAACCGTTGGCGTTTTGCTGAAAAGCATTGTTTGTGCGCTCCGAGATATCACGATAAATAGTTTGTGACGCCTGTCAGTTGTCAGTGAAATGTCAAATGAGTGATCACATTTGAGCAGGTTACTAAAAATAAAAAGATATGACAGATTGTATCAAAGTTTTGGACTGTGTAAAGTAGTGTGGACTTTTTCTTTTAAAATACGACAACATAACCTATAACAAGTGTCATAACATGTGACACTCACAAGGTCAAAAGTAGCTTATTCCGCTCCACTCCAAGTGAGCGTACTTTTCTATCGCTACAAAAATTGGCGACCGCTGGAGCGGTAGCTGCTAGGTAGCGCACGCGTTCAGCAGAAAATTTGGTAGCTGCTCCGCAACAGTTGAGTCTGCTGAATGCACCCATTTTTTCTCCGAAAAAATGACCTCTCACGTGTATTGCCGTTCACGTTTTGAACACAGGGTTGGCTTAGCGATAATGATGAGTAATTAAATGAATAAGCGTAATTGTGTAGCAATAACTTTAATGAACGCGATATATCTCGTAAATAGAGTAAATTTTGAAAGCAGTGTAATAATGTTGTGATATTCTTCCTCGATGTTAGGCAGTTGTCTTTTCTTTTATATTTGTATATTACATAATATGTATAGGCATATTGAAGAAAAGAATCCATGTTTATAGAGGAAAATGATATATTAATGAAACTAGCACGTTGATTCTTTTTATTGTGAACTCTATTTGAGCATCGGTTAAAATGGACTTCACTTTCTGCTTGAATGCAGAATGTTGCAATGCAGAATCACATTAATTTTGTTATATGTCGTGAGAGATCTCTTGATCATTGTGGTGCTGTGAGGAAACAGTGAGTCATTATTAGGAAAGCTAATAATAAGTGGCTGTATGTCATACTTAAAATTTTATTTATCTTTGAGGTAAGAATGGGATGTGATACTAATTTTGTGTAAAGATTGTATTCGTATAAGTTGGATATAGAAAGTCATCGTAATCTATTCAGTTTTGATATTATATTATTATTATATAAAAGCGGCGCAACATTTGACTCCACGTGTTCCGGTATCCATATCTGCGTATCACAAAATATCCTTAATCCTGTTCTGTCAAAGAAACTTCCTTCATTCTATTAGCCTGCCTCCATAATTTTGGAGAGTTGCGCTACTGTGTATAACATGGATCTACTGTAACGTAGAGACGACAGCTTAAATGGCGTGACATTGGATTGCTTAGGGTTTGGTATTTTTGAAAAATTTATTCAGGAAAGTCGCTAGTTTCAATTATTTGTCATTTATGCAGCAATGGTAATGAAGATGCTATGAATATTGATTAAAAACAACTGCTCATACAGGGTAGTTATAAATACAGTTTTAAAAAAACTAAAAAACGTGCTTTTAATGAACATCGGGCTAAAAAGTTTAAAATAATTTTTAAAATACGCTTAGGGGCCGGTTTCACCATGATAAGTTTCGGATTGCCTATCTGGCGGATAATGCCAAATAAATAATATAGCTTAGCTGACAGATGGGCTATCCGTAACTTGTCAGGGACCGGTAAAACCGACCCTTAAAATAGTTATAAACGGAAAATACTAGTATGATTGTTGAAAAAGCGTGAGCCCTTTGTGCCATATTATTCGTAAATCGAACGCCTGACGTTTTTTTCAAAATCATGCTATAATTATGTATATTTCCTGAACCATTGCTTAAAAAAATTTGGAATTTGGCGCATAGAATATGTGGAAGATCCTCCATGATCTACGCCATCTACAAGATATGATGACAGACTACAAAAACCAGTGGTGGAAATAGTGCTGCATTATTATCCTATTTTTAAACTCTTGCGCCATTGACTTTGTTGGAAATAATAATTATATTGTTCGGTTTTTAAACTATAATAAATCTCAAACCATCGTAATAGAAAGCCGAATAGAGATTTTCAATTTTTTAGGCAAAAGTTGTATGATCTCGAAGATCTGAAATTTTTGATTTTCGTCAAACAGGACTGTAACTGAAAACCAGGACTGGATGAGCACCGTCAAATTGTCCAAAGCACGAGGTTTCATCTTAATAGAAAGCCAACAACAACGTTCCATTTTTAAGGTGAACCTCAAGATCTGAAGGAACCGAATTTATTTATTTTCGTCAAACGAGACTGTGGCTTAAAACTAGGACCAAGTTTCTAAAAAGCACCCTCGAATTGTTCAAAACACCGTGTTTCATGTTAATAGAAATACAAGTTGAGATTTTCAATTTTTAAGGCAAATCTGAGGATCTGAAAGATTCACATTTTTTTATTTCGTCAAACGAGGCTGAAACTCAAACCTACGACCGGCGTTGTAATCAGAATCTTCAAATTACCCAAAATACCCAATATACGAAGTTTCATCTCAATAGTAAGTCAAATAAAGGTTTTCGATTTTTTAGGCAAATCTGAGGATCTGAAATTTTTGACTTTCATCAAACGAGACTGTAACTCATAACAAGGATTACACCCTAAAATTGTCCACAATACGAGGTCTCGTCCCAGTATAAAGCCAAATAGAGATTTTCAATTTTTTACGTAAATCTGAAGATCTGAAAGATCTGAAATTTTTTCGTCAAACGAGACTGAAACCCAAAACTGCGACCGGATTTGTAGTCAGCATCATTGAATTATCCGAAGCACGAGGTTTTATCTCAAAAGAAAGCCAAATAGAGGTTTTCAGTTTTTTAGGTAGACCTGAAGATCTGAAAGATCAAGCATTTTTCATTTTCATCAAACGAGACTGCAATTCGAAACTAGGATCGGATTAGTAATCTGCACCATAAAATTATCCAAAATACGTAGTTGCTTCTGAACAGAAAGCCAAATAAAGAATTTCAACTTTTTAGGTAGTAAGTCTGAGGATGTAAAATATTTTTTAGTTTTTTCATTCCTGGTATGTGCTAGCAAAATAAGACATTTTACTTCACGAATATCAATAGATATTTGAATACATATAGAAAACTATTTTTTGAACCTCACAATCTCGCAGTTTTTTCTAAATATCCTTTATAAGTTGCCTCTAATTATGTTTGCCAATGGCGAACAAGAGTTTTTAAAAAATATCGGCTTATTCACCGCTGCGAATCTAACTACTACAATGATTGTCGGTAGCTATCTGATTAAAGTACAAGGCAGTTTACCAGGTTTATCAAAGATGAAATGTATACATAAGCTTTATTGGTAGAAGTCTGGACTAGACGGCACGTACCTGAATTATGTTATATACAGGATGAGTTTTTAGTACCGGCTCGGTCGATAACTCCACTACTATAGAAGATAGCGAAAAAAGTTATATATAAAAGTTGTAGCCACGGATATGCTCCTCACTCAAAAAATATTTAGATTTATACAGGGTGATCCATAACTACGTGGTGATTCAAACATGCATTTTTTTAAATGAGACACCCTATATATTATTCCATATTCAAATTCTACTAACAAATTCCATTCTTCCAATATAGGGTTTTGTTACATTATACAGGGTATTTCAAAAGTTATGTCCATTTTTTATATCCAAATCGCGGTCAAATGAACGTACTGTATATCGAAAAGTAATGAATTAAAAATTATTTTTTTACGTAAAAAGATTAAAAATATCCTCTAGTTTTAAGATCGACTATAAAAGAAGCCCGAGACGCATATTCGTATACAGGGTGATGTAGAATGCAAAATCCAAATTTTCTCTTTTCTTTCAAATGTAACCCCCAATATTTTATAATCCCAAAGAATTGCCTTTAATATGCTCTTTCATCTTTGTATAGCACTTGTTGTACCTACGTCCATCAGTTTCCGAGATATTTCGATTTTTCGGTAAATTTAAAATATAGCCTCTATTTGTGTACTGAAATTTATTTATTTTGAGAAAGTACTATCTGATTTGTTTTTTATTTAACGAACAACTAAATTATAACGTCTTGATAGTATTTGATGAAGTCAAAACCCTAAATCATCGAGATAATAAAGTCAAGTATGCTGAGGAAACAATTTTGTAGGCGTCATGCATAATTATCAAGTAGTTTTATCAGGTAGGCTTTGAAAAATTGACAGTTTTCATAACCTACTCAATAATTCCGTACTGTGTGAAAAACCAGCTTTGAAAATTAATTTTTCCATTGAGGGTCTTTAGGAGAATCTTTGAGAAATTGTCTACTTGCCTCTAGAATATATCAACTATGAATAGCAATATCCAGAACGGAGGCACTCTAAAACTAATGCGTTTGAAAGATTGAAGAATCGTTTTATTTGGCCTGTGTCGTTTCGTATTTCATAGCCTACCTGTTTCATCTGCTTGATAATTATGCATGACGTCTATAAAATTGTTTCCTCAGCACACTTGACCCATATTGTCTCGTTAGTTCAGTGTTTTGACTTGATCAAGTATTATTATTGCCTTATATTTTAGTCGTTTGTTAAATAGAAACAAAATTTGGTAGTATTTTCTCAAAACAAATAAATTTTATTAAACAAATTGAAGGTATATTTAAAATTTGTAGAAAAATCGAAATATTTCAGAAACTAATGAATGCAGCCATAATAAGTGCTATACAAAGATGAAAGAGCATATTAAAAGCAATTCTTTGGTATAATAAAATATTGGGGGTTATATTTAAAAAAAGAGAGAAAATCTAGATCTTGCATTCTACATCACCCTGTATACCAATATGCGTCGCGGGATTTTTTTTATAACGTATTTTAGAACTAGAGGATATTTCTAATCTTCTCATGTAAAAAAAGTAATTTTTGATCAATTACTTTTTGATATACAGTACGTTCATTTGACCGTAATTTGGATACAAAAATGTTCATAACTTTTGAAACACCCTGTATAATGTAACAATACCCTATATTGGAAGAACGGAAATCATTAGTAGAATTTGAATATGGAATAATATATAGGGTGTCTTATTTAAAAAAAATGCATGTTTGCATCACCACGTAGTTACGGATCACCCTGTATAAATCAAAATATTTTCTGAGCAAGGAGCATATCCGTGGCTACAATTTTTATATACAATTTTTTTCGCTATCTTCTACAGTAGTGGAGTTATCGACCGAGTCGGTACTAAAAACTCACCCTGTATATGAGAAACATATCAAGTTCATAAACCTAGGACGTCTGAAGGACTTTAAGAATATATTCACTTTAGATTTATAATTATTATGTGATGGAGAATACCAAAATACATAACTCTCTTAATATGCAGTGCATATTTTGTTTATTAACTCACTGCAGAGATCTCGGTCGAAGCATTTTCTTTTCAATGTCGAATTATTGTGGACTTGTTAGTTTACGATCGCACACAATGGCGCGGTTCCGTGAGGCTTGTAAGCTTCCGTGGCCTTAAAACTCCCGGTAATAAAATGTATTAAAATAGGCTGCTAGCTGGTACATTGTTACGCGGGGCATTATGCCTCAGCCGAAATGCGGATGTGTACCAGCTAACGGCTCTGATTATAATTTATAATTCAAAACACGTTCTGCACTATAATCCGGTTTGGTATTACACACAATTTACCATCAGAACCTTATATCACATAATGTGCGAACAACCTGGGATTATGCTCGAAATTGTTAAATTAACCTAATTTGAGTTTACCGCTATATATATACCTAGTGGTTGTTTACTAAACGTAATAGTTTAGTTTTGCATAGAGAGTAGATACGTATAATAAACACACCTTGCGCTGGTGTCTGGGTCACACAGGAAGGTCTGCAGTAATGGCATAAACAAAGTCAAAGGCCAGATGGTAGTAATAGTAGCAGTTAGATAGATAGATATTTATTTCCAACTACATACTTCCAGTTTACACAAAATGGCGAGAGTTATACAATTTCATTATATTTGCAGTATGAATGAATATCGGACTAAAAAATTAAAAATGATTTTTGAAATAAGCTGAAAAAAATCGTGAACGAAGAATACTAATAATATAGATTTTTTTTTAATTTTAACAGCCTATATCTCAAAAACAAAGCTGTCTCGGATATATGTAAGTGTATTGAGAAATTGACATTATTTTAACATTATCTATAATGTCGTGAAGTTATACCATTATAAAGTGGACCATATTACAGATCCGCTACATTAACCTAGAACATGACTTTCCAAACTATTTACACCCGTATGCACCGTAAGTCAGTTTGCGATTAGTTACGTAAACCTGGATTAGATTATTTGTTTACTATGCACCGCAAACTGACAATTTTTACACTGTCACTGTCAAAACAATCTTGCGAACACGACCTTGCCGTATCTCCAATCTGGATTAGTTAATATCTTGACGGTGCATGGCTAGATGCAAAAGATTAGCAAAACGTGGTTAGGGAACTAGGATTAGAATCGCCAAACGGTGCATACGGGTATCAATCTCCCAGAAATCTATTTTCCAACCTTGTAATGTTATATATAATTTTATTTAACATAATAGTTAGAGATCCAAAATGGCGACGTTCTCTACCTCTGCAAGTACATATCCCCCAACGTAAACCTTTATTTTGTACGGAGTTTGTCGTGATAGGTCCTTATTGTGGGTGTCGATCTTGTTACAATAGGATCTCGTAATACAGCTTCATCCTACACAGCAATGCTGTTTTGCCAGATCAGAAACGGCATTAAGCTACAAGGAACGAGAGTGTGTGGGAGGTACCGGGACAATCAACATGTTTTTTTCTTTTCTGCCCACGTAGACACAAAAGCTTAACGGAAACAATTGAAAATCTTCATTTGGCTCTCGATCAAGATAAAACCTCGTGTTTTGAATAATTTGAAGGTGCTGCTGATTGCAAATCCGGCTGTAGTTTTGAGATTTAGTAGCGTATGCCGAAAATCACAAATTTCAGATCACTCAGATCCTTAGGGTCGCCTAAAAAATCTAAAATCTTGTTTTGACTTCCTATTAAGATGAAACCTCGTGTTTCGGATAATTTGAGGGTGCTGATTACAAATCTGGTCACAGTTTTGAAAGCCAGTATCGTTTGACAAAAAAAAAATTCAGACCTTTCAGATCTTTAGGTTCACCTAAAAAATTTAAAATATTTATTTTCCATTTCTATTCAGATAAAACGTCGAGATTTGGGTAAATTTAAGGTGCTAATTACAAATGCAGTCGTAGTTTTGAGTTTCAGTCTGGTTTGACATAAGTCAAAAATTTCAGATCTTTCAGATCCTCAAAGTTTGCCCAAAAAGTCGAAAATCTTTATTTGGCTTTCTATTAGGATGAAACCTTATATTTTGGATAATTCTATGGTGCTGATTACAAACCCGGTCGCAGTTCAGAGATTCAGTATTGAATGACCAAAATCAAAAATTTCAAACCTTTCAGATTTTGAGGATTACCTCAAAAAATTGAAAATCTTTGTTTGGCTTCCTACTTAGATCAAACCTTGTGTTTTTGGTGAATTTAAGGTGTTAATTACAAATACAGTCGTACTTCTGAACTTCAGTCTCACTTGACAAAAATAAAGAAAAAATCAGGTCTTTCAGATCTACAGGTTTACCTAAAACACCGAAAATCTATATTTGGCTTTCTATTAAGATGAAACCTCGTGTTTTGGATAATTTTAGAGCGCTGATTACAAATCCGGTCCCAGTTTTCACTTACAGTCTCATTTAACGAAGATCAAAGGTTTCAGATTTTCAAGTTTGCCGAAAAAAATTTAAATCTTGATTTGGATCAAGATGAGACTTCGTATTTTGGATAATTTGTGGGTCCTGATTACAAATCTGGTCGCAGTTTTGAGATTCAGTTCAGGTTTTTCTCTAAAAAATTGAAAATTCTTATTTGGTTTTCTGGTGAGATAAAACCTCGGGTTTTGGATAACTTTTCAAAAACAAAGCTATCACGGATATAAGTGTATTGAGAAATTGTCATTATTGTTACATTATCTATAATGTCCTGAAATTACACCATTATAAAGTGGACCACCCTGAATAGTATTACAGATCCGTTAAAGATACCCTAACGTAGAACATGATTTAACAATTTAGTCTCTCAGGCATATATCTTTCGACCTTGGAATGTTATATATAATTTAATTTTATATAATAGTTAAAGCTTGCAAAATCGTGATTTTCTCTACCTCTGCAAATAAATATCCGCCAATGCAAATCTTTATTTTTGTACTGAGTCTGTCGTGACAGATCCTTATTGTGGGCGTCGATCTTGTAACAATAGAATCTCATAATACAGCTTCATCCTACACAGCAATGATGTTTTGCCAGATCAAAAACGGCATTAAGCTACAAGGAACAAAAACATGTGGGAAGTACCGGGTCAATCAACATGGATTTTTTCTTTTTCTGCCCACGTAGCTATAGGCACAGAGGCTCAAAGGAAACAATTGAAAATTTTCATTTGGCTTTCGATTAAGGTGAAAAGTCGTGTTTTGGATAATTTGAAGGTGCTGATTGAAGATCCGGTTGTAGTTTTGAGATTTAGTATCGTATGCCGAAAATAAAAAATTTCAGATCACTCATATCTTTAGGGTTGCCTAAAAAATCTAAAATCTTGCTTTGACTTCCTATTAAGATGAAACCTCATGTTTCGGATAATTTGAGAGTGCTGATTACAAATCTGGTCACAGTTTTGGAAGCCAGTATCGTTTGACAAAAATAAAAAAATTCAGTCCTTTCAAATCTTCAGGTTCACCTGAAAAATTTAAAATCTTTATTTGACTTTCTGTTCAGATAAAACGTGGAGTTTTGGGTAAATTTAAGGTGCATATTACAAATAAGGTCGTAGTTTTGAGTTTCAGTCTAATTTGACAAAGTTCAAAAATTTCAGATCTTTCAGATCTTCAAGGCTTGCCTGAAAAATCGAAAATCTTTATTTGGCTTTCTATTAAGATGAAACCTCGTAATTTGGATAATTCAGTGGTGCTGATTACAAATCCGGTCGCAGTTCACGGATTCAGTATTGAATGACCAAAATCAAAAACTTCAGATCTTTCAGATTTTGAGGATTACCTCAAAAAAATGAAAATTTGTGTTTGGCTTTCTATTTAGATCAAACCTTGTGTTTTTGGTAAATCTAGGGTGCTAATTATTACAAATACGGTCGTAGTTCTGAGTTTCAGTCTCATTTAACAAAAATTAAAAAAATCAGATCTTTAAGATCTTCAGGTTTACCTAAAGCATTGAAAATCTTTGTTTGGCCTTCTATTAAGATTAAACCTCGAATTTTGGATAATTTCAGAGCGCTGATTACAAATCCGGTCCCAGTTTTGAGTTACAGTCCCATTTGACGAAGATCAAAGATTTCAGATCTTCAAGTTTGCCTAAAAAAATTTTAAATCTTGATTTGGCTTCCTATCAAGATGAAACGTCATGTTTTGAATAATTTGTGGGTGCTGATTACAAATCTGGTTGCAGTTTTGAGATTCAGCATCGTTTGACAAAAATAAAAAATTCCAGACCTTTCAGATCTTCATGTTCACCTAAAAAATTGAAAATCTTCATTTCGCTTTCTGTTCAGATAAACCTTATATTTTGGATATATTTTAGGTGCTAATTACAAATACGGTCGTAGTTTTGAGTTTCAGTCTCGTTTGAAAAAAATAAAAATATTCAGATCTTTCAGGTTTTTACCTAAAAAATTGAAAATGTTTATTTAGTTTTCTATTAAGAAAAAACCTCATGTTTTGGATAATTTTAGGATGCTGATTACAAACCTGATCCTAGTTTTGACTTACAATCTTCTTTTGACGAAAATCAAAAATTTCAGATCATTCAGATGTTCAGGTTTATCTAAAAGATTGAAAATCTTTATTTGAATTTATATTCAGATGAAACCTCGTATTTTGGATAATTTCTCAAAAGCAAAGCTATCACGAATATAAGTGTGAGAAATTGTGATTACTTTAACGTTATCTATGCTGTCCTGAAGTTATGCTATTATAAAGTGGACCATTTTGTATAATATGACAAATCCGTTAAGGATACACTAATATAGAATATGATTTAACAATTTAGTCTCCCAGAAATCTATTTTTCAACCTTGAAACGTTATATATAATTTAATTTAATATAATAGTTAAAGCTTGCAAAATCGTGATTCTCTCTACCTCTGCAAATACATATCCGCCAACGCAAATCTTTATTTTGTACGGAGTTTGTCGCTTTAGATTCTTATTGTGGGCGTCTACCTTGTTACAATAGGATCTCATAATACAGCTTTATCCTACACAGCAATGATGTTTTTCCAGATCGAAAACGGCATTAAGGCACATGGAACGAAAGCTTGTGGGAAGTACCGGGTCAACCAACATGGTTTTTTTCTTTTGCTGCCCACATAGCTATAGGCACAGAAGCTTAAAGGAAACAATTGAAAATTTTCATTTGGCTTTCGATTAAGATGAAATGTCGTGTTTTGGATAATTTGAAGGTGCTGATTGAAGATCCGGTTGTAGTTTTGAGATTTAGTATCGTATGCCGAAAATAAAAAATTTCAGATCACTCATATCTTTAGGGTTGCCTAAAAAATCTAAAATCTTGCTTTGACTTCCTATTAAGATGAAACCTCGTGTTTCGGATAATTTGAGGGTGCTGATTACAAATCTGGTCACAGTTTTGAAAGCCAGTATCGTTTGACAAAATAAAAAAATTCAGTCCTTTCAGATCTTCAGGTTCACCTAAAAAATTGAAAATCTTTATTTGGCTTTCTGTTCAGATAAAACGTCGAGTTTTGGGTAAACTTAAGGTTTTTATTACAAATACGGTCGTAGCTTCAAGTTTCAGTCTAATTTGACAAAATTCAAAGATTTCAGATCTTTCAGATCTTCAAGGTTTGCCTAAAAAATCTAAAATCTTTATTTGGCTTTCTATTAGGATGAAACCTTATATTTTGGATAATTCTATGGTGCTGATTACAAATCCGGTCGCAGTTCAGAGATTCAGTATTGAATGACCAAAATCAAAAATTTCAGATCTTTCAGATTTTGATGAGGATTACCTCAAAACATTGAGAATCTTTGTTTGGCTTTCTATTTAGATAAAACCTTGTGTTTTTGGTAAATATAGGGTGCTAATTACAAATATGGTCGTAGTTCTGAGTTTCAGTCGCATTTGACGAAAATAAAAAAATTAGGTCTTTCAGATCTTCGGCTTTACCTGAAAAATTGAAAAACCTTCATTTGGCTTTCTATTAGGATGAAACCCCGTGTTTTGGATAATTTCAGAGTGCTGATTACAAATCCTGTCCCAGTTTTGAGTTACAGTCTCGTTTGACGAAAATAAAAGATTTCAGATCTTCAAGATTGCCTAAAAAAAATCTTAAATCTTGATTTGGATTCTTATCAACGACCTCGTATTTTGGATAACTTGTGGGTGCTGATTACAAATCTGGTCGCAGTTCTGAAACTCAGTTCAGGTTTTTATCTAAAAAATTGAAAATTTTCATTTGGTTTTTCTATTGAGATAAAACCTCGGGTTTTGGATAGTTTCTCAAAAACAAAGCTATCACGGATACAAGTGTATTGAGAAATTGTCATTGTTTTAACATTATTTATGCTGTCCTGAAGTTCTACCATTGTAAAGTGGACCACCCTGGATAATATTACAGATCCGTTAAGGATAAACTAACATAGAACATGATTTTACCATTTAGTCTCCCAGAAATCTATTTTCCAACCTTGAAATGTTATATATAATTTAATTTAATGTAATAGTTAAAGCTTGCAAAATCGTAATTTTCTCTACATCTGCAAATACATATCCGGCAACGCAAATCCTTACTTTTGTTCTAAGTTTGTCGTGACAGATCCTGATTGTGGGCGTCGATCTTGTTACAATGGGATCTCATACTACAACTTCATCCTACACAGCAATGATGTTCGAAAGCGGCATTAAGCTACAAGGAACGAAAACGTGTGGGAAGTACCGGGTCAATCAACATTTTTTTCCTTTCGGCCCACGTAGCTATAGGCACAGAGGCTCAAAGGAAACAATTCGTGGGCTCCCGAAAATACAAGGCACCGACTGGTATGTACTTGGGAGTATGCAAATAAAGCACGTGTGCGAATGAAAATAGCTGCAAGCCATTAAAAATGAATGTTCTGGCGCTTCGAACGAGAGGCAATTTGAAGTTTCTAGACGCGGAAAAACACGTCCGTTCCCCGGAATATCGCGCAAACACACGAGCTTTTTTTCTATTTGCCTGGCAAGATTCATGATAAGGTGAAATTATTTGCGAAACTCCTCAGTCCTCACTTTACCTTTCACGCTTATGGGTTTCACACGTCAAGAGCATCTTCAGGAGTAAAAGTTGGATGGAATTAATTTGGTTGCCCGTTTTGGAAAAAATATAGAAAAATTTTCATAATCTAGTCGGTAGGGGTTTTTTGACAGCAAAGGTTTGGAAAGAAATGGAATTTGGTGGGACGATAGACATTGGTTTTCTGAACCTACACCTAGGTTTGCGACCTCAGGGGGTTGCCGCTCGAGAGGTATGGGAGGGGGGGGTGAAGACTCTGTTTTCAGAGATACTTCATTCTCTTTGATTATTTGATTCCAGCACTTCGGAACATGATTGGTAAATTTACGACTGCCCGATGTTATGTAGCTAAATAATAAACACACAGTGTGAAAAGGCATAAAGGCATAACATTTTATGTAATCATTCAATAATAAATGTAACTAATCTATCACTGTCTGAATTTTCAGACGTTAAATTGATTGTGTTATAATGGTAAATATTGTATAGCTTTAAATATCCACACTACTAAACAGCAGTATCTTAACAGAGAACGTAATATTACCAAAGCCCTTTGTAGGACTGAATATCCTTGACTTGCAGATGTTATGCCTGTTATTTGCTAAAGTTTTGGATTTAATCTTACCGACATACCTATGCAAGGTGTCCCTGAATTTCCTTGACACGTGATATTTTCATAACAAAAAATTGATCAACTGAATTGTAATTCTAAGGGCCGATTATATCAACATGCATATTTAACAAAGAATTTAACAAAGCTTTTCTATTGGATGTTATTTAGCAAAAGCTTTCTATTGGGTATTGCGGGCTATTTTAATAAGTATCATCCAACAGTATTTTATCAATATTGGGAACAACAGGTCAAAGCTGGATGACACTTTTGTCAGAGATATTTTAGAAATTCATGGATCAAAATCATAGCAGGATTGCGATTGATTTGCAAACTAATGCCACATTTTCCATGTTTGCATTAAAATTATTGTATAATTACTAATTGCAAGCTGCGATAATTTGTGATAAAAGTAGTAGGTAGGTACCTATATCAATCACAGCAACTACCTACCTTATTTAATAATAATTAAAAATCCCACGTCCGTCAGTCAGATGGATTATATGAAAATACATACCTTTATGAAGAATCAATCTTTCATTTACTGGATGCATGTTTGTTATAGATCTTCTTATAGAAGTATTCACAGGTGTATCGTACATCAAATAGTGTTATACTTAATTTTAATTATAAAATGGCAAGCTTTGGCATTCTGGGGTTCTGGATAGGCAACCAGTAATGCACATACGTTTGGGAAGTAGCTCTAACCTTTGAAATGTAACAAAATGCTATTTTTACCTCTTTTTACTATAAAACAAAGATCTATTGCAGGTATTCATAATTATTATCGATAGTAAATTATTGTTTTATCCAAATAATGCAATGAGTGAATTTTTTGTCATCATATCATCTAATACAGCATGAAACCAGCGATCAAATGGAAATGGAAACTGAAATCTGTTTGGTTGAGATTAGCAATTGCTAGACTTTTGACTAAACAAGAAAATGCAATTTTTCACCGATTTGGGATGGAAAATCAGACTGGAAAAGATGCTAGATGACTTATAATGCTCGATTGTATATAAAGTATGACATTTTTTAACCTTTTTGAGGTCAACTTCAAGAGAAATCAGAATTTTCAGAGTACTTTGACATATGCATGTTCTTGAAAGGGCTGCTCTGATTGGTCAAAGTCTTTGTTAAAATCTGCATGTTGATAGAATCGGGCCTAAAGTTACTATAGTGTGTATCATACCATGCATTCAAAATACTTCATTTGTACTTGGTACTTCAACCCTCACTCAGACTCACTTAGGTCGTTAAAAATAAAAAAATAGATAAAAATTAAATATCTCTGAAGCAGTTGTTCAGACAATTGATTTAAAATCTGAAGGAAAGTCTCTTTCTGTTGTTTAAAGGTGCAAAAAGGCTTGGAGTAGTCTTTGACTGTAAGCTGAGATTAGATTAAAAAACAGGCAGGTATGAAGCAAGGTCTATACCAGGGAGGGAGGGAGCGCAAGAAGTTTCAGTCCCGTCATCGTGGTCAAATATCCAGGGCATGCTTTGGCGCAGTGAACTGGAGCAATGTCGTAATGTAGGAATCAGGTGTCCATTTTTTACTTTGACCGCAGGTTCTTCATAGTTCCAATGACTTTAAGCAGGCACTGTTCAGTACACCATTTAGTTGTAGCTGTCTTCTGTGTGTCCAAAGCGACATGTTCCATAATTCCACTCGAGTTGAAAAATACAGCTATCATTTTTTACAGTCAGCTACGGGTGTCTTCTCATCATCAAAGACACAAACTGTGTTTTGACCCTTAGTTTGATCAACGTAATAGTATAGCTAACTATCTTCAGGTTTTAGGCACAAGTCATACGTTGAGTCATCTACTCTTCAGTCAGCTGATGTGGCACCCAGAGAGGAAAAAGTTTTTGCACGTGTAAATGATCATGCAGATTCGAACGAATTCCTAGCGCTGGCTGTTAGGCTTAAAGTACCCCTTATCTATTAGAAGGCGTCTAGTCAAGCATTTTCTTCACAGCACTAACGTTTTCCTCTTTAAATGACATTGCTGCATTTTCCAGAGTGAAAAATTCTGTATATCGCCTGAGTGTCGTAAAAATGTGCTCTCACATTTGTGGTGTGCCAATCAATTGAGTAGGGTTTTTGTTCCATTCACTAGAGATAAGGAGATGCATAGAAAAAGCACGTAACGTATTTTATAGAATGCAGAAGGTATTATGCAGTCCCCAGCTCAATATCCCGTTAAGAGCTCGAATACCGAAATGCTAGATTTTTTCCACTGTACTGTACGGTGTTGAGGGTTGGTCAATGACAGAAGTAACACAAAAAAGAATACAATCATTCGAACTGTGGTGTTACCGCAAAAGGCTTAGAATATCTTATGTGAGTCATACGACAAATGAACAGAGAATGAACAAGACAACAGAGCTAATGAACCTCATAAAAGAGAAAAACACAATATTTTGGCCATATTATGAGAAACCAAAAATAAGAATGCAAAATCAATAGCAAGGGGGACCAGACAGAAGACGCAACTCCTAGCTCAAAAACCTGCGACATTGGTCAAATATGAGCTCGATTGAATTATTTAGAGCCACCACAAATAAGATTAAATGGGCAAATGTAATAGCCAACGTCCTCAAGAATAATGCATCTTAAGAAGAAGAAGAAGGGTTTTTGTAGATTATCGAAAAGACTTATGCTTATTACGAGAAAGACATTGATTAGACGATGTTTCGGAATATCTTATCGCCATATTTAAGCAAAATTGGCAGAATGATTTGCATGCATTTTGTGCATACTTGAGGGCATAATAATTAAAAATAGACTATTTTATAACGTACAAAAGAAAACTGATAATTCACGGTAATAAAAACCTTTCCGACGGCTCCTGTAGTGAAGTTCCTTTTTATGGCAGTGTAATTAAGGAATGTGACATTTAATATTTCATACCCCCAAAACGAACAGAAAAGTAAAGGAGCATTGGGGCTCAGGGAGAAGTTCCATGGAAAAAGTGTAATTTTCTTGTACCAAGTAATTTGTAAAGAAGTTAAATAAAAGTTGAAGAGAAAAGCTTTATTGTACATCTTGTGCTCTAAATATTACACCATTGGGATTCCATTATCACGAAACAAATGCTACACTTTTGAAGTTTTTTACGAGGTACCTCGTGTTTCTATAGCATTATCAATCAGTAATTATTAAGAGATAAAGGTATTTATTTCAAGGTATTTGAATGATTGCAGAGTATCACACTACCTCACAATCTTCAACAAATGAAAGGTAATAATGATACGTAAACTGTTGGTAAAACAAGGCTTCTGTTGTATATTAGGTGTTTGGCTGTTTAGTGAGATTTATGATTGCGTGGGTTAAACGAACATCGAACAACGTAAAATTTAGCTTTAGAATACGAAGCAGATAGTTAAGAGAAACAGCTACTGATCTGAATAACCAGATTACGATCACTTACCGTATAAGGGTGAACTGACCCTATTTCTGACTGATCAGTGATCGTTGTGATTTGGTTAATCCGATCGTAGTTTCCTTAGATGCCTCATATAATGTCAAAACAAGCGCAGGTCGCAGGATGCTCTTTGAAAACAAACATCATCATAGCCACAATGTCTTAACAGAGATGTTGTGAACTCGCGAAATGCATTATGTCGGAGCTAGACTACTGCCGACACGAATATTATCAATAGTTTTGAGAACTGTAGCTCGCCATCCTCCGCGATTAACTGTCAGTTCAGCGGCGCTCTTGATACTCATATCCAGCAACTGTTTCGTCGTATTCACCCTCCATATTATCGCTTCTGTGAATATGTCCGAAGAATGTAAGCATTCTTGTCGACACAATGGAGGATAGTCTCTTTGGATTACCGAGCTCATCCAGTAAAACAACGTTGGTTCGATGCCATTTTAACAGTCCAAGTTTCCGAGGCATACAAAAATATGGAGAACACAAGAGACTGAACCATCGACATTTTGATAGCTTTGGTAATGTTATGGTCACGCCATACTTTAGTAAGCTTTGTCATGGCCACACGTGCCGGTTGAATGCGCCGTCGAATCTCATTTTCACAGCTACCCGAATTGTCTATCAAAGAACCGAGGTACACAAAACTTTGAACTACTTCACAACGGCCTACTGATTTTATTTGTCGATTATTATCGTGCTCTCTGTTTACGATCATAATTTTGGTCTTGTTGTAGTTAACACCAAGACCGTATGCTGCACTGTGTTGATCTAAGGTGTTTAATACAGCTACTAGTTCTTCCTGAGAAGCAGCAATAAGGTTTGTATCGTTAGCAAATCTTAAGTTGGATATTTTGCTTCAGCCAATATTTATACCGCCATTCGACTTGTCCAATACCTATTCCATCACATATTCAGAGTAGTAAATGTTAAATAGCATCGGAGGTAATATACATCCCTGACGAACTACTTTTCTGGTTGCTGTTTGACCAAAACGGTTACCATCAATTCTTACACGAGCCGAGCTAGACACATAGCTGTATGAAAAATACTAAGTGGTTAGGAACTCCCATAGAGATAAGGATTTCCCCTACTTTAGGCGACTTAC
This sequence comes from Callosobruchus maculatus, assembly GCA_951848785.1. NCBI lineage: Eukaryota > Metazoa > Arthropoda > Insecta > Coleoptera > Chrysomelidae > Callosobruchus > Callosobruchus maculatus. Next base: position 7,961,315 of record CATOUR010000083.1, read on the forward strand.
GTTATCAAACGCCTTAGAATAGTCCGTCCACAAAGCAGATATAAGCTGGAAAATAATGCCCTCTGGCTTTTTCAATAATTTCTCTTAAGTTTAAGATCTGTTCACGCGTACCGCGTCCTTTTACGAAACTCGCGCCTGAGAAATTTGCCAGCCAATAAAACCCTCCAAACGAGTTTGTAAAATATATAGTAGAACCTTGCTTGCATGAGAGATTAACGAAAGTAGGCGATAATTGTCTGGATTTGTTGGAGATCCCATTCATCTGGCCAAATACTGGAGGACCAGACCCTCCTACAAATATTATATAAAAAAGAGATGCCGTCGTCATCCAAGCATTTTAAAGTTTCGGCAAAGATACTATCACACAAAAGTCGCACAGAAAACATGAGTACGTGTCATTGACGAGGAAATAGAGAGGATGCTATTGTTTTGTGCCACTGAGCTCTCATTGAAAACATATTTGTTTAAATTATTTGTAGCATCTATGTGATCTAAGGCTACATTTGAGACAAAAAAGAAATGAGGTATAGGCCCATTGTGGCAAAGCCTGTGAGGTTGCCCGAAGAGCTCCTGATTTTCTTAGTTTTCTTTACTATGAGTTACAATTGAATGCCGCAATAATTCTGTGGCCTGGATGAACAAGGGCCTATGTGCAAATTTTCTTAAAATGGGGTTTTGGACTCAACATCATAAAGAGAATGCGCTTTTTCCGATGGAATAGGTCCTAAGTCAAAAGGCATCTTCGTTGAGGATTACATAGTATGTAAAAAGGCCCAAGTATGAACACTTCAGTCTATATAAAGGCCTACGTATACCTTAGGTCTTTTTATCACGGTCTTATCTACATTAATTAAACATTTTGCATGTCGTAAATGGACCTATCTTTTAATATAGACCCACTAAATGGGGCCTATATGGACTTGAGCCTTTATGCTTTTTTTGCTTTTTGCTTTACTTTGAGCCCTAACTAAAAGTCATCATAAATGATACAAGAAATATGAGTCCTATGTTATCTTCGGCCGTTTTTAGTTTGCAGATAAAAAGGTTCAAAGGGCCTAAGCTTAACATAGATATATAATTAGTTTTAAACGTAGGCCCTATCTACTACTTAGGCCCTTATTATTTTGAAAAATATGTAATACCTTAATTCTTATGTATGTCATGGGTCCCTGAGATTTCGTAAACAACAACCTAAAAAAGGACGGTTAAGCACAGAACATCCTAGTTTAGAAAAACCACATGATGCATAACCACTTCTACTGCCTAAAAAGAAACTTGAAGACATTAGAACCTTGTTGTGTTACATACATCCGAACAGTCAACTATTTTATTTGAATTTAAAAGCTGACAGTATCAGGGACGACGAAGACGTTTGTCCTATTGTGTTAGCCCATACTTCTGAGACACAATCTCGCATACATCTGTGTATCTGCTAATGATTTTTCTTGTTAGAATAATGAATATCTTCTTTGCTCTATATTAGTATACATTACACAGTTTGCAAACGATAGCTTTTACTACAGCAAATCTTAAATTTATGACTCCTACTACTGTAATTTAACATATTGAAGAAAATTTCGACAAGGTAAAAAGGGCCTAAGTAATGTTTTACACGACGACTGGTCCTAAGTAACAATTTTCTGGTCCTAAGTGTGTCAATTATTGTACTGAAGACAAAGCCTATATTAACTTGAGACCAATCTGCTGGGGGCCTAACTAACAAAAATCTTTTAACGACATCAATAAACCTAAAACCATTTATCAAAATATCATGTTGCTTCGAACCTTTTTTCCCAAATCTTCAATTTTCTCAAAACTTGTTTTATGCAGATAGGCCCTTGTTCATCCAAGCCACAGAATTATGAACCAGCAACCAACCTACTCCCCTTTATCTCCAAGCTGCACGCCCTAGTCAGATCCCTACTTGATATCGTCGCGTTCGGGTTTTCCACAGAAAAAAAGTACTTCCATAGCAAGGCATATCAAAGACGAACGCTGCATGCTTCAGAGGTATTTTTATTGAGGGCGGAATGAGATTTGCGGCACATGGCGTACCGCGGATTTGCTTGCCGCGCTTCGATTTCACACGTGCGGCAAATTATGCTATGTCGCTTTTATTTTTGATCCGGGATTCGGAATATTCCAGCTGATGTTCTATGTACCGAAAGTGTTGAATGATTTTATGTGAAACCAAATCATGTACTAAATTATAGGGGTGTGAGTGTCCTGAGGAGATGAGATGGATGTCAGAGCAACGTCCTATAGGTCTCCGCGTTTCATTAATTTTCTATCATCATACTATTATAAAACATAAAAAATGGAGTCAAGTTGATTGACTCAGTGCTTCCCACATATAATAATGATTTCGTTTTATTGTTTTCCCATTGCCTGAAGCTATAGTCTGAAATCTCCTTGCAACCAAATCATCGCCCACCCTCCCACAAGAAAACATCCAATACAAAAGCTCTCGTAAATAGTTTCTTGCATCTCCCTCCTTAGAAACTAGGGCACCACAGTTTTCATTCTGCATGCTTCAACTGAACGATGCAAAACGATCAGGAGCCTCTAAACCGTCTAAAAGCGAAGTATGAGCTGTTTTTATATTTTTAGTTTTTTTAATTGTTGTTGCGCCGCCACTGACACGATTTTTCAGACACTGGCGCGTTTTCCACCGTCGCCGCGATAGTCACTTCTGTGTCGAAATTTCATTAAAATCAATTTAATAATTTTTGCTACATACATAGAACAAAATTAAGCAATACCCGTATACGTATACATCACAAAACTCTAAGTCCCTTGGTTTCTGTAATAGGCAAGAAAAAGTTCACATGGACTCAAAAAAAATACGCCGGTACGTATTTCTTCCATAGGTCAATAGACAACAAATCTTTCAGTTTCACAACCCCCCACCCCCCGACCACCCCAATTTCACCGCCATCCAAAAAAACGTAGAAAATGATTAGGAACCCCTAAAACACCTAAAAACGAAGTCTTAGGGATATTTATTTTTTTTTGTTTTTTGCTAATTACTCCGCCACCCCTGCACCGATTTCCAAAATTATAGAAACATTACTTACTACGACCCCCCAGTATATCGATGCCCAAATTTTACCATAATCCATGCAGCATTTACCGAGATTACGAGGCTAGAAAAACGCGCACAGACAGAGAGACAGACAGACAGACCGACAGGCAGACCAACGGAAATGAGTGACATGGATTTTCGTTATTGTAAACATCATAAAACGCCCAAATCTCAAAATCGAGAATTTTCGCGATCACAATACTCCCCTCACGTATCGGTGTGGGAAGTAAAACATACTTGGCCATAACACAAATCTTGAGTCGTTAAAGTCCCGAATCCATATCGCTGTGAAAAAAGTAATGGATCAAAAATTATGTTTTTCACATTGCTAGCTAAAAGATATTCTAGGCAAGCCTAATTCGTCTGCCGACTTGTTAAGAAACAAAATTGTAAATAGCTGGGAAGCGGCAAAAATATACTATAGCGAAATGTACTCTTTAAACTGAATTCCAACATCTGCGGAGAACTATGCCTCCATCGTCAGGGCTGAAATATTGGATTAACTTAAGCAGCAGGTAAGCAAAATATAGAATTTATACTTACAAAGTTTGTTGAGATTGTTGTTTAGGTTAGAAAGTTCGAAATGGAATACTTGGTTAGGCTCACAGAAATACCTATTACTTAAATTATTATGATATTTATAAATATCCTCGTCAATTTATTCATAACACACAACATTTAAGTTAAAAGATCTATTAGATTGAAGATATAAAATTAGATTAGTGTTACGTTAGAACGACTTCTCTTAAAGGATATTATCTAGTTTTAACTCAGGCCCTAAACCAAGTCGACGACGCATATTCACATACAACGAGAGCTAGAATACAAAATCTAGATTATCTCTTTTTTTTTGTTATGCTCTATCATGTTTGCATAGCATTCCCTATACCTACATTTATCAGTTTTTAAGAAATTTCGATTTCTCTGCAATTTTCAGATATACCTTCTATTTGTGAACTGAAATTTATTTTTAAGTTAATTTTAAATTAATTTCTAATTCTATTACTATTCGATGAACAACTAAAATCTGTACAAGGCCAAGATAGTATTTGATGAAGTCAAAACCACGAATTACTGGGATAATATAAGTCAAGTGTGCTGAGGAAATAATCTTTTAGACGTGGTGCATAATTATCAAGTAGATTTATCAGATAAGCTTGAAATATTTCGTGAAAACAGAGCTTTAAAACTGAATTTTTTTATGGAAAAACTCATACATATGATTTGTGTATTACAAATATCTTCTGATGCATTTGGAAGACTGAAAAATCGTTTTTACTCTATTAAGCATTACGTCTATAAAATCAATTCCTCTGCATATTTGATTATCTCAATAATTCGAGGTTTCACTTCACCAAATACTATTATGGCCTTATGTTCTTAAATAAAAATAAAATTCAATTAAATCTTCTCAAAATATAAAAAACTTCAGTACAGAAATGGAAGGTATTCCAAAAATTTGCAGATCAATCGTAATCTCTCTAATGTACGTTTAGAAAATACTATACAAAGATGAACGTCAATAATGGGGGTAATTTTTGGTAAAATAAAATATGGGGGGTTACAGTCAATAATTTGTTTGACTAATAGGTACAGGATTGAAGGGAACCTTTCGTTTAACATGGGTATTTGAAGTCATTATTTTTGTTGCTTTTAAACAATTTTGCCTCTTAGGTCGTGTAGATAGACGTTCTTACCTGGCGGAGGTCCTTTGAGAGGCTCACAATGCCTCAAAAAATACAATTGAAAGGCAAATCAAGTCGCTTTACAATTGTGTATAGAAAACATCTTATCAATCGAAATAATGTGTCGTTATTTTTTAGACGTCTAGACATTTTCTTCAATATATCAGCGAGCGTCTTTTCGCGCCACAGCTTCGACAAAAGGACCTATAGAGCGTGCAGCGCTATTCTTTGATGTCCCGTACCTGGGAAATCCTCTTTTTTGCTGTGTGTGTGTCTGGAAAAACCACGTTCGATGGCATCAAGTGGCCGACCGGCTCGGTCGAGCGGAAAAACTGAATAACAAATATCGCGATCAAGAGACCACTCGACCCGCTCGATCAATTAACTTATCCGTTTTCAGCTCTTTGTCTGTCGGTGCCTGTCCCGAAGACCTTACTTTACTTTTTTCAACGGTCGTGCCATTTGGCTAATCGATTTTTCATCTTTCGAAATGGGGATGAGCAGAAAATTAAATTGAATTGTATGGGCTGTTTACAAGAAGTACGTATTTTAGGTGCGATATTTGATTGTAGGTGGTGTGTCATGTTGGCGGAATACACGAATTGCTAACACTTGGTGCTAGTTTCCAATACAACATCGGAAAGATGAGGGATGTGAGTTTTTTAAATTTTCGTTACTCGGAACTGAACTATGACCGGGTTTGTAATCAGAATCCTCAAATTACTCAAAACACGCAGTTTCACCGTAATAGAAAGCCAAATAAAGATTTTCGTTTGTTTAGGCAAACCTGAAGATCTGAAAGATCTGAAATTTTTGATTTTCGTTAAACGAGACTGAAACCCAAACTGACGACCGGATTTGTAATTAGCTCCCTCAAATTATCTAAAACACGAGGTTTCATCTTAATATATAGAAAGCCAAATAAATGTGGATTTTTTCAGGCAAACCTGAAGATCCAAAAGACCTGAAATTTTTTATTTTTGTCAAGCGATACTAAAGCTCCAAACTGCGACTGGATTTTTTAATTAGAATTTTTAAATTGTTCAGGACACAAGGTTTTGTACTAACAGAAAGCGAAATAAAGATTCTGTTTTTTAGGCAAATCTGAAGATTTGAAGAATTTTATATTTTAGGTTTTCGTCATACGACACTGAAACTTAAAACTACGACTGGGTTCGTAATCAGAATCCTCAAGTTATCCAAAACACAAAGTTTCATCTTAATAGAAAGCCAAATAAAAATTTCCGATTCGTAGGAAAATCTGAAGGATCTAAAATCTTTGATTTTTGTCAAATGAGACTGAAACTCAAAACGGCGTCCTAATTTGTAATCAGCACCCTCAAGTTATACAAAACACGAAGTTTCAGCTTACGTGGAAAGCCAAATAAATATTCTGGTATTGTAGGTGATCCTGAAGATCTGAAAGACCTGAAAGTTTTGATTTTCGTCAAACGAGACTGAAACTTAAGACAACTAACGGATTTAAAATCTCACAAATTATCGAAAACTCGAGGTTTCACCTTAATAGAAAGTCAAATAAAGATTTTGGAATTTTTAGGAAAACCTGAAGATCCGAAGGGTCTCAAATTTTTTATTTTTGTCACACCAGACTGAAACTCAAAATGGACTTTTGATATCTTATGCAAACCTAACGGTCTGAAAGGTTTGAAATTTACAGATATTAAAAATTGAGTCTGTGATGCACTTCTTAGTCAGCCGTTGTCTATCAAATAGACGTCAGGTCAAAGTTTCCGGACAAATGGTATACTAATGTACACTAAGGAAGAAACTAAAAACTTACTCACGAATTGCATCTAAATGGATAATTTCAAGTACCACAAAGTTTCACTGGAACTCACCAAGGAATTCAAGTATGAAACAATATACAGAGATATTACAGAAACTTTAACTTTATTATAAATCATCCTTAAGGGTCTACGGTATAGCGCGCGAAATTGAGAATCCAAGAAAAGACGTATTCCCGTGTTAGCGAGGAGGCGTGATCGCCTGTTCCCTCCCTCTAATGTGTGTGTCTAAGATGAGGGGAGATAAGTCCAAAAATCCAAAAGTAAGGTCAAAAGGTCTAAAGGTGGGGTCCAAAGGTCCCCATAAAAATGAATTTCGCATTTCCAAGCTCCTGACGTTAGCTTTAAACTTACAGTAATGGCTCAAAGAGCAAATTGAAGAAGAAAGCTTGCGCTTGTGCAACTATTTAGCCTTTTTCTGATATCGTGTTTGGATGGCATTTATAGAATGTATGATTTTACATTGCGAGTTTTTTTGCACATAAAAATAGTTGTTATTCATTAAGGTCTTAACTATCGCCTTCTGAAATATGATTTATGTAGTTTGAAAATAGAGTGAGTTATGCGAGAAATTGTGATTCCTTGTTTTACATAGCAAATACGTATGATTTTATAAACGTTTGTATCCAGGCCCTTTAATTTTCGTGATTGCGTTTCTAATTTGTCGGTAAACTATGGCCCTGTATGTTTGGATATAGTGATATTTAACATTTTTTCTGCATTTCTATCGATAAGGGTCTGTCTTGTCGAGAAAAACATTTTTCCTACGAACTTTTAATAATCAAGGACTTCTCGTCTAGGGGTTTGGACCCCTCGCGACATGTTATATAATGCCGTTAAACATCTAATCCACAAAAATGCACACGTCTAACGAACTAGCGAAATTTAACGAATTGCAACCCCAATCTGCACCCCACCCCCCTAAGGGGGCCCTTGTGCTCTAATACCCGCAGACGCTCTCATATTGAGCAGGAAGGAACCACGAAAGGTGGTTGGGATTGTAACTGGCAACTAAGCGTTCAGTGCACACCTGGAGATTGGTGTGGCGAATCCTTTATCCTCGACTGTCCTGCCTTGAATGAAAGCAAGACTTCTATCCAATCTAGGCCAAGAGGGAAGACAGGAAAGCAAAGTCCAATGTGTCTCAAACTTCGCAAAGGACTTAGGATGTGACTCTGTCTGGTCCCTTTGATCGGGTGCGCACAATAAGCCTTGAGACTGAGCGGCAACTATTTGGGTAACTGACCCTAACACCCTCACTGCTAAAAAAACCTACAGGTATACTACTTTTCCTCAAGATAACCGAGGAGCATCGATGAAGACGCGTTCTCACGAGTTAACTTTAGTTGCCCAACTGTAGATGATCAATAAAAATTGAATGAACACTTTGTGAGAACCTTCCTTTCAATAGAGTTGATCAACTTTTTTGTTGATCAACAAAAGTTTGACCCAGTCAAAAGGCGTGTTCTCACGAGTCAACATTAGGTCTGTTTTTACAGAGAATCACAAACCAGTCATAGCCAATCAGTATTCCCCATTGCAGTTGTCAAACTATTTCTGACTAGTACTGGCCAATCAAATTGACGCTGACTGGTTTGTGATTGCTGTAAAAACAGACCTTTTATTTGACCGACTGTAGTTGATCAACAAAAGTGGAATACGACTTGAATGAGTTTATAGTTCACACATTTCAACAGAAAATGACCGACTGTTTCAGTTGATTTGCAAATTAGTGCATGTTCTTTTTTGTACATTGCTGATAATCTTAATTTTATTCTTCACATGAGCAATAGTAAGGTCCGTGCTTGACAATAGAGCTCGAGGTATTTTCTCGATCATCTTTGTTTTTGTAATTATCCAGTCGGCGTTTCTAAAGACAATTATGCTTATAATATAGTTCCAAAAATTTCATCATAACACTTTCCGACTATTTGACTCCCATTGTTACTGAACTATTTTACTTTTCAATCTTCTATCTGAAAATAAACACGAGTATATGTGCCGCAGAATGTATTGAGCGTTCTACAGGGTTATTCACGTTATTCGACACGGAGCATTATGGCTAAAGTATTTGATAAAAGGGAAAATAATAATTTCTAATGGATATAGACCCATAAAGGCTGAATTTTAAAAATATTTTCATGTTATACAGAGTGTCCCAAAAGCACGAAATGTATCAAGGTTATGTTTTTTTAAATGGAAGACCCCGTATATTATTGCATATTCAGATTCCTTGGTGAATTAGGTAGTGTGACTTTATTGTCATACATAGGACCTAAAGCGAACCATTTAGTTGTAAATCACCATTTTCGGTATAAGTAGAGTTCAGGATAAAATTCGCAGAGATTATAAAATGTAGAAGGTTGTGACTTTGCCATATTACTAAGCATAAAATGTGTCAGCTTTGATGAGACTGTCAAATTTGAGTTTCGTTTATGCTTGGAGAAATCGGTCGATTAATTAAGGAAACTTCGATCAGCGATAGCTTGATTTTTTCAAATGGGAATGCCTAATTTTTTTATACGGTTAAACGAAGAATTTGATAACCTTTCTAATGATATAAAGTTGTGAATATCAATCTCTGGGAGTTTTCATTCAATTTTAAATTATCAAACAAATCGGCGATTTTCAATTTTCCTACCTATAAGTAACATAGCAGGCCATGAAATATAAACAAAAACCTGTTCAGGTAGAAGAAAACACCTACCCTGGCTGAAAAATACACACGAACTAGACTAAAGGGACAAGATTATAAAAATTACTCACAATAAACAAAGTCTAACCAGAAACAACGGCGATAACATATCTTTGGTCAAAGAGAAGCTGGAGTATGGCAGAAATGGATTTTTTCACGGCCTACTAGCAACTGCAATATACTAGAGATTGGCAATTTCCAAAACCATTGAACATTTTAAAATAATAGAATAAAAACTACTAGATAGTGTTGTAAGCAGTTTATTATTTTCATAATAAAATTTCACATTTACTGATATAAAAAAGTATGCAATTCTGTCAAAACTCAAGTCAAAAGTACCTCTGACTGGAGTTCTGAAAATTCTTCAGTAAAATCGCAGAAAATAAGGAATGAATTAAAATTTGTTCAAATTATAAAACATAACTTAAATGGCGGAACATTTAAATCTGACTTGTCAGTATTCCTTTATTGCAATATTGCTAATATATATTGAAAAATAGAAGGGCTCCAGTCGAAGGTATCGACTTCGACGCAAATTAGTACTTTTTTACACCATTACATATGATTGATAGTTGCGTGCTGGAGCAACAGTCGCTGGTTGTTTTTGTTTCATATCAGGGTTTTTAATTGTCTTGGAAATTTTTAACCTCTAGTAAATTGCGGTAGCCAGTAGACTGTAAAAAATATCTATTACTGCCATACTCCAGCTTCTCTTTGACCTTAGAGGTGTTATCGCAGTTGTTTCTGGGAGAGTTGATTTGTTGCAAGGAATTTTTATAATCGTGTCCCTTTAGTCTAGTTAGTGTGTATTTTTCAGTTACGTTAGTTGTTTTCTTCTACCTGATCAGGTTTTTGTTTATATTTCATGGCCTGCTACGTTACCTATGGGTAGGAAAATTGAAAGTCGCCGATTTGTTTGATAATTTATAATTGAATGAAAACTGCCAAAGATTGATATTCACAACTTTATATCATTAGAAGGTTTATCAAATTCTACGTTTAACCGTGTAAAAAAATTAGGCATTCCCATTTGAAAAAATCAAGTTATCGCTGATCGAAGTTTCCTTAATTAATCGACCGATTTCTCCAAGCATAAACGTAATTCAAATTTAACAGTCTCATCAAAGCTGACGCATTTTATGTTTAGTAATACGGGAAAGTCACAGCCTTCTACATTTTATAATCTCTGCGATATTCAATTTTTTCCTAATATCTACTTAAACCGAAAATGGTGATTTACACCTAAACGGTTCGCTTTAGGTCCCATATACGACACATAAAGTCAAACTACCTAATTCACCAAGGAATCTGAATATGCAATAATATGTGGGGTGTTCCATTTAAAAAAACATAACTTTGATACATTTCGTGTTTTTGGGACGCCCTGTATAACATGAAAATATTTTTCAAATTTAGACTTTATGGGTCTCTATCCATCCGAAATTTTTATTTTCCTTTTTATGAAATACTTTAGCCATAATGCTCCGTGTCGAATAACGTGAATAACCTTGTATACTGTTAACAAAACGTTGACACGTTTCAAGAAACAGTTCAACTTGAAAGCGATCCGTGAAGGCGTGGTCTCACGAGTCAACTTTAGTTGACCAACTGCAGTTGATCAACAAAAGTGGAATACGACTTGAATGAGTTTACAGTTGATTGGCAAACCAGTACATTTTATTTCTTGTACATTGTTCTGATAATCTTAATTTTATTCTTTGATGATTCGCTAGTTGATCAGCCAAAGTTTGACTGTGTCAAATTCTTGTTGATCGTCACGACGTAGAGCATCACGGCGCGGCGTCCACATGGCCGTAGCCCGCCGTGTTGTGCCGCCAGGGCATCGCATCCTGGGTCGCTCGGTCTAACCTTGGCCTCCTCGTGTGATGGCGACGCCCGAGCGGCGGACGGCGTCGGCGTCGTTGCGCTCATTACGCGTCGCGGCGGCAGCGGCAACGGCGGCATCAACCCCGGCCACTTCCTGCTGGTCGCTGCCACCGCAGGAATCGCTCCGCCGCTACTCTTGTTAACCCTCCTGCTATACTCGTAAAGGTATACATTATACACGTGTTCACCTGTTCGGGTTTTTTTTATCAGTGAGCAGACCGCGCAGGCAGAGCCTAAATACCAGAGTACCGCATCTGCTGTGCTGTGCAGCCCCCTTCCGAGTCGACCTCCCTTTCAGTTTCTACCTGAATCCTTATATGTTCCTTGTTAAACGTCTTAATGCCGACTTCAACTCTTTGTTCCATCGTAATTATCTTGTTCAATATCTCGTGTTATATAGTTATTGGTGTAGTATCATAAAATGCTAATCAGATTTATTTCTGTATGGACTTCTTCCGATTGGGGGGTAAGGTTTTGTTTCAGCAAAACTGGATCTGGCGTTCAAGAGGGATTGACGTTCTGAGGCAAACGACACACTCCTATACTGAGAAACACCACTGCCTAGCCTACCTTGTTGAGTTCAAATTGGTGTTTATCGTCTGGGGTTAACGTCTTGAGTCATACTGGAACACTCCCAGATTGAGGAAAGCTTCGGTGAAAAACTACATCACTTTAAAATTTGGAAATTTCAACAGTTGTTTTGCGTAAAACCATTGTTCAATAGTTATTCTAGTAGCTTAGTAGTCATTAATACCTTGAAAAAAATATAGAAGAGCACAGTTGTTTGATTATCGATTTAAAAACACTTTTCGGTTAAACAGCTTCATTGCCGAGTCAAAAAACTGTTGTGTCGAAGTGATACTATGATACTTTAGCCGCGATAATGGAATTACTGATAAACAATGAACCAGAAGAGTATAACTTGGAAAGTACTAGCATTTCGACTGATTCGAAAAAACGATCCTTGTATAACGGGATAATTAAAAATATACTATCACTACTATCACAGATGTGACAATCTCACAATTCTGTAGATCACCAATATGTTTCCGGCTAATATTTTGGTAAAAGTGTGCAAACTAACAGCAATTAAGGATAGTTGAAGCAATCATAATAAATGTTACATAATTAAGAAATTATCCGCTGCCTTATATAGAGCTAATAAAGACATGCATACCCGATATGATTAGAGCTTATTTCTATTTTGACTATTTATTCACCAATTCATTTGAGATAATCTACATTATTTCCCAGTCCGCATTCATATGTAAATATAAGTCAGTAATGCTCCGCACCACCATATCAAAACAGCTGATGAAGCGATTATCACCGATTTTCGACATATGGGATAAAAGTGCAACCCCTATGAAAGAGGGTGTGTGTTAAATGAAGCCCATGAGAAAAACCTACCCCAAAATTTATCGTTCGTTGGTCTATGTTATCTGGAGATGGACACGGTTTCAACAGCAGAGTGAAAATGACAAAATATCCGGTGACACTTCACATTTCCTATATGGAACACAGACTCCTATCAAGTTGACGTGTCTATCAAATAAATGACATTCTATAGCAAATTCGCAAATTTTGCTAGGAATATCTCCGAAAATATTGAAGATTGGACTAGTGCTCATGAATAAAATACGAAATAAAATCATTCTAGATAACCAAGGATTCTATAACTACAACTAAATAAGTTGCTGTATAATGATAATTCAAGAATGTATTCTGCTTCACTATTCATATTTTCCTTTTGCCCGTAACTGGGCTAACCCATAAAAAATACTAGTACTCTAGGCAGTCCAGTTGCACTAACCACAATCTTGCTAATGTGAGCTGAATCTAAATCAGGTTAAAGATATTACATCCACATAAACCCAAGCTCAGTTTACAAGTCTATTCAACGACTAGTTCAGTGATTGTTTTTAGATATTTATTGGCCTTTACATTCTTACTCTTTAAGATCTCACAAATACCAACTAGGTTCAAGGATCTAAAATATCGTTTCTCAAAAAAACTAAAGTGGTATCTGGGGCACCTAACCAAGTCACTGCGGAGATGGCTGAAATGGTAGTGAAGGGTCTATATCTCATCTGATATGGTTAGACAGGATAAGTTACAGAAAGTTTATTACTTAGGTTTCCAGAGAAAATGGAGTTAAGATGATTGACTCAGTACTTCCCACACATAATGATGATACCATTTTATTATTCTCCCATTGCATGAAGCTATAGTCTAAACCCCTTGCAACCAAATCGTCGCCCACCCGCCAGCAAAAATTCTCAATAGTTTCTTGCGTCTCCCTCCTTAGACGGTAGGATACTAGAGTTTGTTCTGCATGCTTTAACTGGACGATGCCAAACGATCAGTAGCCTCCAGACCGTCGAAAAACGAAGTTTGAGCTCTTTTATATTTTTAGTTTTTTTTATTATTGCTGCGCCGCCACTGACACGACTTGTCCAAAACACAATAACTTTCCATCCTCGCTGCAGTAGCACTACTATGTCAAAATTTCATTAAAATCAATTCAATAATTTTCGCGTTACGCAATACAGACGATCTAAAACAATACTCGAACATCACAAATTCCGAATCCCTTGGTTTCTATAATAAGCAAGGCAATGTTCAGATGGACCATAAAAGTGTATTATGCCGCTAGGTTTTTCATTCACAGGCCAATGGGCAGCCCATCATGAATACAACAAATTTTTCAGTTTTACAACCCCACACCCCCTCAACCTCCCCAAATTCACCCCCACCCAAAAAAGATAGAAAATGATGGGAGACCCCTAAAACACCTAAAAACGAAGTTTGGGGAATATTTGAAATTTTTGGTTTTTTATCGCTACCCAAATTTCATCACAATCGACGCAGCGGTTACTGAGATTACGACGTTACGAAAACGCCAACAGACAGACAGACAGACGGACAGACAGACAGACAGACCGACGGAAATGAGTGACGTGGATCGTCGTTAGACATCATGAAACGCCCAAAAAGTGTATTATCTCAAAATCGGTGTGGGAAGTAAAAATCGCTAACAATATTTCGAAATTTCAGATGGAAATTGATTTAATTCATCGTTATGACTTTTTGAAAACGCTAGGGAGATTCGACCTATCCAGTGTAAGTAACTAAACCTTTAGGCATAACTTTAACCCCTAAAACGGTGTAGACGGAGCTTAACGTCTTTCTTGTAAATACACGTCGAACCCTTAAAAGCCAATATTGATTTGCTCATTACTGTAATTACCACCAGACTTGGCCATAACGGAAAGTATGACAAGAAGCCTGTCTTTTTTTGCTTCAGTAAAGTGTATAATCGTATTATTGCTTTTGTGGAGAGTCCAAGGTTAGCTGTCGGAGACAGCGACAGGGGTTGAGGCTTTTTTATACAACCTTACGCACTTCTTTCTGATATGATTGGTTTGCTTCTGTCTGAAGCACTTAGCAATCAATTATTCATTGAGTGTTATCGGTATTGTTAATTAACATGTTTCTGACACGTCTTGATTTCTTCCAAGAATGCATTTTTAGATTATATACGATTATACTAACCTTGAGTTATCCCAGCTCCGTATGTTTCTGACAGAATTCAATTCAGTTCACCTTATTGCTACATTTTGTATAATAAATACCTATAATTGTAGAAGTCTCAAAAAATAAAAAAAACGAGACATATCAAATAGAATGGATAAAATAAATAAAATAAATCAAATAAATAAAATAAGTAAAATAAATAAAATAAATGAAATAAATAAAATAAATAAAACAGATAAAATAAATAAAATAAATAAAACAAATCAAATAAATAAAATAAATAAAATAAATGAAATAAATAAAATAAATAAAATAAATAAAATAAATAAAATAAATAAAATAAATAAAATAAATAAAATAAATAAAATAAATAAAATAAATAAAATAAATAAAATAAATAAAATAAATAAAATAAATAAAATAAATAAAATAAATAAAATAAATAAAATAAATAAAATAAATAAAATAAATAAAATGAATAAAATAAATAAAATAAAATAATGGATACATGCATATATTTGACATTAAACAAATATAAATAATACACAGCGATGGCATCATCACAAAAATGTATCTTTAGGAGAGACTTAAATTTAGAATTACTCATGTTTCTGATTCTCTCGGACAAAATGTTATGTAGTTATTTCTAAAAGTTTATTTTGATATTTAACATCTAAATTTTCCTGTTCTAATTAGATTACACTTTCTGGTCCTATAATTTACATCCATCATTAGTTTATGTTGACTTTCTTTCAAATTGTGGACTTCGAACAGTTGATGATATTTATCTTACGTTGGAAGAGGCACGATTTTGAATTTTTTAAATAATGGTATTATTGGTTGACAATGCTCATAATAATCAGCATTAGCAATAATGTGAATGGCTTTTTTTGGACGCAAAACGCCTAGACAGTATAAGATGAGTCGCCTCATAGTGAAATGCTATATATGATAGATGATAAAACATGGACAACGCTAGTTTTTTGTCAAGTTGTTAATATGAGCAGACCAGTTAAGCCTGTGATTCAATTTTAAGGCCAATGTTCTGCCCGATGTAATAATATTGTTAGCTGAAAAAAAATATTTTCTGGATTTTCCCTAGATTAAGCTGGAGGTTGTTGTTAGATAATCAAATTTCGGCCCTCTTTTCTCTTTAGATCAATTATCCTTTCACCACGAATAAGGCATCATCAATGTGGACAGTACATTTAGCTAGGCATGTGAAGTAATATATATTATAAATAACTGCGGCCCCAACACAGACCCCTGAGGTACCCCACCGGTGAGTAGCAAAAAATAGCGGATTTATTGAATTGCACACATTGTTGCCTACTATCCAGATAAGATGCAATGAGATCCAATGGGTGACCTCTAACTTCATACTTTGATAACTTTTTAATATAAAAGTTCATTCAAAATGCGTCATCCTCGAACTCGACGCCTTTTTTATAGTACAATTTACCTTTAGCTCCGAAACAAGCCTACATTTTGGAAATTATCTCTTTATTGGTCTTAAATTTCTATCCACCAAACAAGAAAAGGTCTCTAAGGACCAGATCTGTGGAATTCCTACATGATTCATGTGATTTTGCCACCTTGATAAAAAGGGGTCTCAACTGGAGCAGTATAATGGTGACCTTGATCACGACCCTGACCTTGATCTTGGGAGTGACTTTAAGGTAAAGTCAATTTTCCTGAGGTGAACCCAATATTTTTGTCCCAGGCAACGGAACGCGGAGATATTTGTATTTCGGACTTTGAGTAAATCAATCTCCTTTAAAGCTACAAAATGTGTTTACCACAGAAATGGAAAAAAACTCATGACTGACTTTGACAACAGCCCCAAGGATGAAGTGAAATGAGAAACTCAACTTTGATAAAAACAAGTTACACAGAGAGATTGACAGTTAAAGTTTTGGTAACTTTCAGAGAAAACTAATGGAAAAGTTGTAGTTGATCTTCACCTTGACCTTGAAAGTCGATTCAAGTTATTCGTAATTCCCCTTTTCCATTTTCGGGATAGTTAAAAAATGTAAGGCCCCATTCAGTAGAATCTATTTAGCCTTGAGGTAACCCCCGTGTGGGGGCAGGTTAGAATATCTCCCATTGTATATCCTGCGTGTCGTAAAAGGCGTAAGCAGTAACCTCTTCTCAACCAACAGCTTTGGGTGGACGAGTTGAGAAGAGTCAGGACACCTTCTTGTCCTTGAGGTGAGAAATTGACCCTAAAGGCGGATGAACCAGTAGATACTATCTGGTCAACGGCATGGGGATGCAGAAAGCAAATGGAAAACTACTGCATTAAAGATACACCAAGAGAAACTCGTGAAATGAGTAAATGCATTTTACGAGTTCACAACATTTCTGTTAAGACATTGTGAATATGATGACGAACCTTCAAGGTCAAGGCCAAATCATTCTCGAGTCAAAAGTGAAAAATATAGTGTTCCATCGTCACGACCTTGGAGTGACCCAAAGTCTTAGTCAATGTCACTGTCCAAGTGCATTTTTACAATTTTATGTCTGAAACATTTTTTACACCGGTCAGTATTGGCTGGGGGGTTGGAACTTCTTGAACACACTGTGTATAAGATTTCTGTTGACCAGCAATCGCCCATGTTCTCATAACCGATATGTGTGTAGCATATTCTGGGCTTTCCACTGCCATTAATTGAGGATTATGCGGGAATTGAGTAACTGCTCTCAGAAGATCCTTGATAATCCCGTAAGCGGTAGTGCATATTCACGCTGGTAGTGGTTAGTGATACTATAGGAATTTGGGGAATGTTTCTGTTATGATCGAGGCGAATTCCAGCACAATGTTGTCGCTTCTATTCTAGCGTCGTAGGGATCCCCTCAGTATTGAGTCAAAATCACCATGATGGGGAATTTGGAAATGTGAAATTTTGAAAGAATTATTACGTCATGCTAATCCAAAAAGTATCTTGCAATGTAAAGGGTGTTTCCTCATACCTCGCCGCCCCTCTTGTCTTTTTTTTTCAAGGTATAAAAAAAATTTTTTTGTATAAACGTTTTATATTTTTTTCTTGAATTCAGCATTTGAAAAAAAAAACGAAAAAATTATAAAAAAATCCTTTTTTTCCGCATGTTGTATTTTTTCAAATGGGACACCTTGCACATTATACCACGGAAAGAAATCTATTTTCCCTTTTTTTTAAACTATAGGGTTCGTTCACCTTATTTGGAAAGGTTTCTTTTATATCACGGAAATAAATATATTTTTGTCTTGTTTTCAAAAATATAGGGTTCGTTCATTTTACATTGAACGATTTTTAAAATATTTAGCATCAAAGTCTTTAAAATGTGGAAGTAAACCACAATCCACTATAGCCATGGTGGCCGAAAAACAATTGAATGCGGTAATGTTTTCTGTCATTCTGACATTTTGCAGAGGTAAAAAGTATCGCTTTGTTTACTAGTGCAAATAAGTTTTATTTCAAAAATGCCTTATTTGGAAAGGTTTTTTTATATCACGGAAATAAATATATTTTTGCCTTGCTTTCAAAAATATAGGGTTCGTTCACCTTATTTTGAACGATTTTTAAAATATCTAGTATTAAAGTCTCTAAAATGTGGAAGTAAACCACAATCCATTGGCAGCCATGGCGACCGAAAAACAGTTGAATATGGTAATGTTTTGTGTCATTCTGACATTTTACAGAGGTAAAGCTATCGCTTTGTTTACAAGTACAAGTAACCTTCAGTTTTATTGTTAAAAATGCCGTTAAATTATTATTATGAAAACAAAAACTTGAAATTATACGTTTGTTCTATAAAAATAATAACAATATATCTCAAGCAAGAAGAGAGGCAGGGTATTATTTGACGAACTTGTGCTGTCTGGAAGCACGTTTAGATGAAAAGAAGACAACCTTAAGTTTTATTTTCATTAAAATAATATAACGGCATTTTTTGCAATAAAACTTTTAGTTATTTGCACTTGTAAACAAAGCGATGCTTTTTACCTCGGCAAAATGTCAGAATGACACAAACATTACCGCATTCAATTGTTTTTCGGCCGCCATGGCTATAGTGAATTGAAGTTTACTTCCACATCTTAGAAGGACTGAAGTTAAATATATCAGAAGCACTGTACTTATTATCTTTGTATAAACTGTAACGAGTGAGACTAACATTATGACGTCACATGCGCTCGATTTTGCTCGGGTAGTGTCAATTATACTTCCATAGCATCTGTTAGCGTTATTCTAATGGCTTCTGTTATGTCAATGCAGGCCTCCACGGGCTTTAGAAACGTTTTCAATACATTTTGAGTTTTGAAATATATCATGGAAACTTCAATTGGATGCGTTTTCAATATGTTTCCTGTTCAAGGTCAATTCGCTAATTTTTGGAATCGTATCGAGAATCAAATGTCGTGGAAACACCAGCTGTCACTTTAAACATTTTAGGCCTTCACGGAAACAGTAATCTGATCCGGATCGATCAGTTAGCTGTTCAGTGGGATTTATGATCCCATGAATTTAACGGATAACGGAACAACGAAAAACTTGGTTTCAAAATAAAAAACCGATAGTTAAGAAAAAAATCTACTGAACAGTATAACAGAATTCCAGTTACATACCAATCAAGAACACATGTCCCTTTCAAAGAACGAATTAGGAGAACAATGTTTGACATGGCTAAATTCAAGTCCACTATGCCGCTAATGCTCTATTCACACCTGAAATGGACACATCCCTGAAGCTGTACCCTAAAAAAAGAACCGCCAACTCAATCATGCGTAAGAAATTCTCCGAAGTCATCTCACGTAGTCGTAACTACAAACTGATTTTCACTGATGCATCAAAGTCTGAAACAGGAGTAGATGTGGCAGTAGTCAGTATGAACTACAACCAGCTAATAAAGCTTCCTGACCATTCCAGTATATACACCGGAGAGATCACTGCCATCAGAGAAGCACTGAGGTACGCGACTGTATTAAAGGATCGGAAAATTATGATCGTTTCGGATTCATTGAGTGCACTAGAGAGCCTGAAGTGACTGTACCCTGTCAACGAAATCGTGAAACAAATCAAGCAACGACTGAACCACTTAAATAACCTCGGCAAAACGATAAAGTTCCTTTGGGTGCCATCGCACTGTGGCATCGCAGGAAATGAAAAAGCCGACGAAGCTGCTGTGAAAGCAATCACTGATGACTCTTTTCAAAAATCATTTGCTTGATCAAAGATTATGGAGCAGCGACAGTAAGATGAACGAAATCCAGCCAGACATCCGTACCAGACTGGAACTGCCGAAGAAAAGAAGGGATCAAGTGGTAATCTCTCGGCTCTGTATCGGACACTCGAACTTGACCCACGTGCACCTGTTTACAAGAAGCGTGGCACCATCATGTCTAACGTGTAACACAGCACTTACCGTAAAACACATAACCATCGAGTGTCTAGCCTATTCCAACTATAGACGGATACATCATATACCTCTGGACCTTCGACAAGACTAAAGACTTTATAGATGTTATTTCTTTTCTGAAGCATATTGAACTGTATTATCGTATATAATATTAATGTATTGTTATACCGCTAATAACCCTTTGCAGTTGATGCGGTTACTTGTTTAAATAAAAAAGAAATCGGGATCACTTACCGTACAAGAGAGAACTGACCCTATTTATGACTGATCCTAGATCACTTTCCGAACGCCAGAATCAGTGATCCAAGTGATCGGGTTAACCCGATCATAGTTTCCGTAAAGGCCTAAAGTGTTGCTGTCTAATATCACTATGGTCAGTTTGTTGAAGTTCATTCGAAATTCGGAACTGAAGATTTATGATAAACAACATAGCAACAAAATAGGTCATAAAAAGTAGGAAGTAACACTTTTTTCAAGAGTGTCAGTTAGAAACGTTTTGAGTGCGTTTCGAAAATCGTTTCAAACCTATCGTGGAAACACCGACAATTCAAAATCACAAAACGCTTTGAAAACAGTTTTGAAAGCCAAGGGAAACTTGGTAATAATAATTGAGGTTTTGAATTAAGAAAAACGATTTTTTTGTGATAAATGGAAAGATCATATATAAGTTTCATAACAAAACTGTTTTTGTTTTCTTTTTTTCGCAATAATTCAAAAGTTATATCAAAATAAAAATGGGTTTTTGAGTCGAGTACCGAAAACACGCCGACGGCTCCCGAACCCGCGTCACGTCACCATGGCGGTCAGGATGCTCCTTTGACCAACGACGTCCTACTCCGATACTAGATCCTAGATTCCCAGCCAATCCCGAAAATACGTACTGGTAGACTGGTAATTAGTGTACATTTGTTGCTACACAGTCGGTGAATGAAGTTTGCAGCTCGAGACGAAGTCTGCTATCGAAATAAATATGTTTTTGAATGTATGAAGTTGAAGTCAGATTACAGATTCCAGTAAGTAAGTACCTAATCAAATATATTTCGTTGGAAAGATGCCCTCAATTGAAGGATGGCCTAGTGGTCAGAGCATTTGATAGTGGATATGAGGGTCTTTGGATCGAAACCCAGTCCTTCCAAGTTTTTTTATTTTTTATTATCAAAAAATGTATTGATGTGCTTTTTGCAGTTATTACGCACTTCTTCTCTACGATCAACATAAATATGTGTTTGAATCAAATTTTGTTACACATATTACTTGCACTGCACAGTGCAAAAACTAAGTAGAGGGGGCGGTGGACAATTCAAAAAATCAGTGGAAATGAGGTTTGTCCGTCAATATCAATTGCCATTATTTTTTTTAAATGTAATTGTTGTTTAATAAAACAAAATCCCTTCATCCGTTCACTCCATTCATTTTTAAGTTTTTTAATGTAAGAAAAGTAATTCAAACTCGTAATTACATTCTGTTTATCACGTGGTATTATTATTTATTTAACTTTGGGCAACGAAGCTTAACAATTAAATTTCCATAAAAATTTAACAAGCACTGTGCATGCAGTACAAGTAACATGTCTAACAAAATTTGATTCATACACATATTTATGTTGATCGTAGGAAAAATGTGCGTAACAAGTGCAAAAAGCACACCAATAAATTTTTTGATAAAAAACATAAAAAAAAAGTTTGAAGGCCTGGGTTTCGATCCAAAGACCCTGAGATCCACTATCGGACACTCTAACTACTAGGCCACCCTTCTATTGGGGAGATCTCTTCAACGAAACATATTTGATTAGGTACTTACTGGAATCTGTAATCTGACTTCAACTTCAAACATTCAAAAACATATTTACTTCGATCGTAGACTTAGACTCGAGCTGCAAACTTCATTCATCGTCTATGTTGCAACAAATATACACTAGTTACCAGTAAGTATTTTCACGATTGGCTGGGAATCCAGAATCTAGTATCGGAGTAGGACGTCGATTGTCAAAGGAGCATCCTGACCGCCACGGTGACGTCACACGGCTCGGGAGTCGGCGCGTTTTCGGTACTGGATTCAGAAACCCATTTTTGTTTTGATATAAATTTTGAATTATTGCGAAAAAAATAAAAACAAAAACAGTTTTGTTATAAAACTTATGCAATATGATCTTTCCATTTATGGCAAAAAAATGTTTATTCACAACCTCAATTGTATGGCCAAAATTAAACTAGAATCAAGACTTTAGTTATTCCTTTCCTCCCAACAACTTGTGGTGGAGTGCCGATTTCGCAAACCCTTGTAAACCGCCCATTTTTCTCACCCCAGTCGATGCGGTGTACGGGAGTCCGTAGCTCCTGTCCCCCGCAGAATTTATTATCGCAACCCTAAATTACGGAAAGGCAGCCGGTAGGAAAAACGGAGGTACAACAACCAAAAACCGACCCTTAAATCATTACTTTATTTACTGAGCTCGGAAATTCACAGGCTCTAATAAATACTGCGGATTAAATAAAGCATCGCAAGCGTCGTTATGTTATCCGCTATGCACTCGGAGATTTGCGGTAGAAAATACTCGTAGCGGGCGGAATCTGCACACCCACAGCAACAGAAAAAAGAAAAGATTCGCAATAGTACGGGGATGTTTTGGTCTATGTACCTCTGTCAAAACAAAAAAAAAAATACGAGGGTTGCTCTATATCTCTGTCAACCCATCAGTACGCAGACAGCTGGTTCACGCTTCTGAGTACGCCATAGGTCGACTGACGGAGATAGAGAGCATCAGAATTTTCATGTCTGTCAGACATGTAAAGCATGTGAGAGTAGGCGACAGAAAAGATCTGCCTGTGCACCATCTGGTACCCGGAGGTAACGGCAAACCAAGGGAAGTCACCGCTAAATAGCAGCAAACTTCCTGGTGGAACGCAAAGGCGCATTCGCTTAGCCTGACCAGAAAAGCGCGCTTCTATGCCAAAGTTTACTGCTGTTTAGCGGTCACTTCCTTTGGTTGCCGTTACCTCCGGGTACCAGATGGCGCACAGGCAGATCTTTTCTGTCGCCTACTCTCAAGAAAAGAGCTTTACTTCCATTAGTCTATGCAGCGAATACCAATATATCTGGGGCTTAACCCCCTCGATGGTAAAGTAGCTGTATATTAAGGTTATCATGATTGTGTATAACTCGTCGCCTTCCTTATAAAAGGGCTATGGTGATTCGGAACGCGCTCCTGGCTGCCATACGTTAGAATGCACCTTTAGCTGACACGTGACTGAAGATGGACATTGACGGCATCCACGGATGATTTATAAAAACTGTCAGATCTGAGTATGAGTGTAATTATTCGATGAAGTTCAGATAAGTAATGTATTTGATTATTATTACATCATATATTGATCAGATATTTTGTTATTGGTCAGATCATGAGTGACTTTTCATAGAACAAACAATTCATTAACAGTTCCGTGTCTCTAAGCGAAAGATACTGTTCTGTGAGGAGTGTGATTGTTTTTGAAAAACGTAACAAGCTGGAGACCGAAATTTCAACAAAGGGGTTTTTGAGTATTTTTCACGAATATCTGCAGGTAGCAGGTATGTTGTCTTTTGGGTTTGTATTGTTAACATGTGGTCTGGCTACAATATTTAAAGTGTTTCACAACGTATACATCCGGCTTTTGAGAGGACCTTATATGGCGTTGGGTCTCTGATTTACGTCTACTCTAGGTATTAGGTTCTGAGAGATTGCCGGCTGGTGGTGAGCAGAGACATTTTTGTGGTATTTAGGTGTATCTATTTCAACCTTTACTGATCCTCTTTATTTATATAAGATATTTACTTCATGGTTGTGGAAACCGTGACGGGTTAGCCAGGACAGCCTAATCATCTTATAAGAATACAAGTGGAATGAATCACGTGCCATGAGCTATACGGTTTCCTCTAACTAGCCCTTTTATATGTTGTTTATTATTTATATTTATTTATTGATCTATTTATATGCTTATATACCATGTTTGCTATGCTACTATGCTTGCTAGGCTGTGCTTTAGATATACTATTCCAATTACATCCCTTATTTACCCCTCTATGTGTTGGTTATATTTATTTATATATGCTGCTATTTTACATCTTTTCCATGTCCTGTTCATATTTCTCTCCCTGACGTTGAACAGAGGCCTAGCCCACCATGTGTTATTATTATTATTGTTTATCATTTAGAAGGTGAATTTTTATAACCATTACTTTATTATACAAATATCAATAATAAGAGCCAGTTTACCACCATTATTAAGACATTTTTGAATTGTATATTCCAACGTATCTATATGAATATTTCATCAGTCAAATATATGAAACACAAAGCACTAAAAGATTTAATTACCTTAAGGATAACAGCGTAATTTTTTTAGAGAGCTCTTATCATATACGAAAATTAAATACAAATCCAATGTTTAGAAACAAATATTAAAAAACAATAATACAACATTTCTGTGTTTTGATTTCATTCTCTCTGAATTGGTACACATGCATGCTAAAAGAATCTTGTTATCACGGCACACACACACACACACACACACACACACACACACCATTACACGTATTGGGTCGATTGTGACCTATGTACCTCAGCACCCGATTGTAGCCTATCTAAAAATTTTTTGCTGAAACTGTACAAGAACACAAGTTGAATATGCCAGTTTTTGTCATTTTTCGATACACCCCTCCGAAATATATTTACACTCGACCTAAACTTGTTGGAACTAGTAGGTCACAATTCTCAAGCGAAGGTATTAGGTCACAGATCATGAGAGTATCATGCCATTATTCTTGAGTGTATTAGTCCACAATCTAGGAGTATTAGGTTACAATTTTTGGGCTATCCTTGAACGTATCTGATCACAATTGGTTGTATATTATGCCGCAATTTCCAAAAACCCTTACTCCCATCCGCCTACGTAGTAATAAGGTGTCAGAGTTACAGTCTAGTCAATTTGGTAATTACCAGATCAGAAGAAGAAGTATTGGCATTGGTTGTTTTTTTTAAATATTTTTGTAATGTAATTCTTCACATGATATTTGATATCTTTCCACGAACGATTTTTGAGCCCACTGTTGATACTGATACACTTCTCACATGTTTTTCTTCCTGGTATTGTCATTTTTTTATATCTGCTTTAAAAAATGTCAGCACGGCTTCGGTTGCTTCCGCACTCTATTTGCTTTTTACTTCCCATACCGATAGGTTCATCCGAACATTACCTTGGGTATTACAGGAACCAAGGGACTTGGAGAATTTTCCGATGCATACATACGAGTATTGCTTTAGATCGTTCTGTATTTTATAATGTGGAAATTACTGAATTGACGTTAATGAAATTTCGGCACAGTATTACTACTTTGGCAATGATGGATTTTTAGAAATCGTCTCAGTGGCGGCGCAACAATATTGAAAAAACTAAAAATATGAAAACAGCTCAAACTTCGTTTTTAGGTGTTTTAGGGGTTCCTGACCATTTTCTACTTTTTTGGGGTGGGAGTGAAATTGGGATGATTAAGGGGTGGGGGGTTGTAAAACTGAATTTTTTTTATATTCATAATAGTCTGCCCGTTGACCTGTGAAAGAAAGCCCTAGCGGCATAATTCACGTTTTAGGTCCATCCGAATATTCCCTTGCCGATTACAGAAACCAAAGGACTTAAGCTTTCTGATGCATACAAAATACATACGGGTATTACTTTGGATCGTTCTGTATTGTGTACGTGGAAACTTTTGAATTGACTTTAATGACATTTTGACACAGATTTATTACCGCGACAAGTATGGAAAGCAAGTATGGTTTTTAGAAATCGTTTCAGTGGCGGCGCGGTAATAATAAAAAAACTAAAAATATAAAAACACCTCAAACTTCGTTTTAGACGTTTTAGGGGTTCCTGATCATTTTAAATGTTTGTTTTGTTGGGGGTGAAATTGGGGTGGTTCGCGAGTGGGGGCTTGTAAAACAAAAAAAATTGTTGTATTCATGATAGATTGTCCATTGACCTGTGAAACAAGCACCTAGTGGAATGAAACACTTTTTTGCGGTCGGGCGAGCGATGATTTGATTGCAGGGGCATCTAGACTATAGTTTCATGCTGTGGGAAAATAATGAAACTGGTATCATCGGAATGTGCGGGGAGGGCAATCAACGTGACTTCATTTTATTGCAAGGTGCTCTCTGTTTAATTTTTCCTTTGTTTTTTATTTTTTTACTTTATTTGGAGGAGTTTGTTTTCTTCCTTTTCTTCTTCATCACCTGTATATAAAAAAGTGATTTATAGTGGCGATAAAAGTATCACCAATGTAAGAAACTAAAAATTAAGTTGGCCAGGCAGCTGAGAGCCGAGATGGTATGTTTAATTATCATTCGCGGAGGACAAAGAATACTGAATGTATCCTGAACAGAACATGCACTTAACAATCCAATCCTGCACATGTTCGGTATGTCCTCGGATTTTCTCCAAGAACACAGCTTCTGGTGGAACAAATCCTATGAAACTTGCTTGAGGAACAATCAACATGGAATATGTGTTTCCAATCATAACACATACATATATTTTATCTTATAACATTATCATCAGACGAAGACATTATCATGTTATGGTGAGTGCTTTGCTGAAAAAGCTTAAAGTAAAAATACAAGCGCTGTTTTGGATTCATACCGTGAATTTAATAAACACAGGCACGCTCTCTTTGTTAACCAATCACATAAGTTGTTAGAGTTTCAGTAAATCACATGGAATTTGGTAAGGTAGGTATGTGCTTTTTCATTAGATTTGTTTCATGAACAGTGCTCGTTCACCAGTGTGTCATGTCTCATTTCAATCAATGGGATATGCAAATGATCAAACAAGTTTTGTGTTTCATAGAGCAAATATCACGACAATTGTTCCACCAGTGACCAGTGCGTCACACGCCTGATGTGGCAATACTTAAAACTAGAAAAAGCTTCATCCATCAAGTTGTCTAGTGGCTGAGAAATTATAAAGACAATAATGTGATAAAGAAATTCTGCAAAATAAAACAAGCGAAAGCTGTGTGATCATGACTTCAAGAGAGGACAAAACGAAAAGAGAATAGGATCAGATCTATGAAAATTGTCAAAGCATGAAACTGCCTATTATTGCAATATTCCATGAGCTAAGCATTGACTTAGATTATGTATTTCATCATGTACAAATAGACAAAATCAGTTACTCTTGTCTCGCTGGAAGTAATGTTCATAATCTAAAAACAACCGTATAAGCACAGTGTCTGTTTAAAGCACTATAGGGTGTCCAGTTACTGTGTAATTCTTTGATATATATCGCAAGGTATACCGGATAGAAGAAAATGTCAAATACAAAAGTTATTTGGTTACTTAAGGCACATATTCTAAAAATATTTTGAGATATACAGGGTGTTGCGGGAAAATAGGATAGTGATCAACTTGACTTTTTTATATAGAACTATAACTTTTTCTTAACCTCTTCTAGTTTCCATCATTGATCTCTATTCAACCCTAAAATATTTTTTGGATCGGTTGCGATGAAGTTATAATTATTTGTTTTCTATTAATTTCCGGATTTGCAAGGTCCCACGTAATACATTAAAATTAATATACTCTTTTAACTTTCCTAAATAATATTATACAGCGAGTTATCTGAATATTAAGTGGATACTATTTTGTATGTTACCAGCAATTTGTATCTAAAGGGTGTTTTTGGCAGAATTTTAAATTACGGCAATTTGAAGGTCATTTTACTTTGTTTTTTTTAAACGTAACACCCTGTATGTTTTATTTTAAATAGAAATATCTACTAATACCCTATCTCGTCTTGTATATTTTTTTTTTCGCGTTTGCGACGTTGCCAAGTTATAAATTATTTTTCCAAATTTTTAAACAAATATCCCCGATTTTAATTTATTTTAAATAGAATCCTCTGCTTATTTTTATTGCAATGAATTGCACATGTCGAACTTAGTAAGATGTCACAATTTCAAAATTTTGTTTCTGTTAATTATTGAGATACGGCAACACCTCTTTTTCAGTAAACTGTACCGGAACGCTTAAATATTTCCAAAACTGCCACAGCCGGAACGGTGAATTTCAATACTTGGGGGTTTTTGAACATACAGAATTCAAAAACGATAACATCAGTGTTATCAGATTTACCAATTTTATGTCATAATTTTGAATGGAATGCCCTATTTGTGAAGTCAGGATAAAAGCTTCACACACTGTGCCTCCGCAAGGCTACGGAATTGTGACCTAATACACAGGAAAATACTGACCTAGCGCCCATGCGCATCAGATAATTGTGGTCTATTGCATTTAAGTTGTGAATACTGTTTGGTGCTTACTGAAAATTCAACGCAACATATCACTTTTATAACTTTTTTAGTGAACTTTACATGATTTTTGACTTTCCACAACGAAAGGTAGCTGGACAGTATTGTAACCGCGATCACTTTCGATTTTGAGATTATATGATTTATGGCCGTTTCATAGTGACAACATGATGTAAAACTATGACATTGTCAAAGGCTGTCTGGCTGTCGGTCTCTCTGTGTTCTCCTATCCGCTTAGTCTCAGTAACGGCTGCACAGATTTTGATATGTCTGGGAAGCGATATGATATCGGGTCATAGTAATACGACAATTTTAAGAATGTTTTACCGGAGAATAGTAATTAATGAAAAAAAGTATTTTTGGAACACGATCGAACCTTAGAGGTCTGATTGCTTTGATTTGTCTGGGGGAGGGAGTAGTAAATAGAGTGAGGATGTGGAGGAACTGATTTTTTTGTGTTCATTGAATATTTCTTATCACTCCGTGAATATTTGATCATGGTTACATACTGTACGTTTCAAACTTAGGTGCATATTCGCCTCTAATATATGCAAAACGAAACGCTGCGCAATTATGCACTTCTTACAACATATCGCAATTCTTGTAGAACCATATATGCAGGGCGATCAACCTATATTCCAAAGTTTGGTCCCTCCGTTATCATGATACAAGAAAAACTTTCGGATAAAAGTTATAGGTAAAGCTAGGTCTACATTTTAAGATTATTTTGTAACATACAGGGCGTTTCATAAAGGCACTGCATACCAAAGTTATGTGTTTTATGGAACACCCTGTATATTACCCCAATTTTTGGATTGCGCTCGTTTTCCATATTCCGGCAATAAAGGGTTTTATCAGGTTATACAGGGTATTTTCAGAGATATGGCCACTTTTATGTGAAAATCAAAATGAATTCATGGCTATCACAATTGACAATTCACAAATAAAAAATGGAGTCAAGTTGATTGACTCAGTACTTCCCACACATAACAGGTGCAACCAAATCATCGTCCGCCTGTCGTCAAAAAACATCCAACATAAAAACTAGTAAATATTTTCCTAAATCTCTCCGTAGGCACTAAAACGACACAATTCAGCTTCAACTGGACGAAACGAAACAATCAGGAACCCCCAAATTGCTTAAAAACGAAGTTTGAGGTATTTTTATATTTTTAGTTTTTTTATTATTGTTGCGCCGCCACTGACACGATTTTTGAAAACCATATGCATTTTTCATCCTTGCCGCGGTAATAATACTGTGTCTAAATTTCATTAAAATTAATTCCATAATTTCCATGTTACTAAATTCAGAACGACCTAAATGAATACCTACCCCTACCAATACTAAATCGCTTGATTTCTGTAATAGCCAAGGCAATGTTCGGATGGACCTAACAAACGTCTATTATGCCGCTAGGTCTTTCTTTCACAGGTCAATGGACACTATTATAAATGGAATAAATTTTTGAGTTTTACAACCCCCCACCGCCTAACCACCCCAATTTCACCCCCACCCAAAAAAAAGTAAAAAATGATCCGGAACCCCTAAAACGCCGAAAAACAAAGTTTTAGCTATTTTTACATTTTTAATTTTTTTATTAGTGCTGCGCCGCCACTGACACGATTTTTCCAAAACATGCGCGTTTTCCATTCTCGCCGTGGCAAAAATACTGTGTCAAAATTTCATTAAAATCCATTCGATAATTTTGGCGTTACGCAATAAAGAACGATCTAAAACAACACTCGGATGTATACATCACAAATTATTCTAAGTCCCTTGGTTTCTATTACAAGCAAGGCAATGTTCGAATGGACCTAAAAAATTGTAATATGGCGCTAGGTCTTTCATTCACAGGTCATTAGAGAGCCCATTATGAATACAACAAATTTTTCAGTATTGCAACCCCCCACCCCCTAACCACCCCAAATTCACTCCCACCCAAAAAAAAGTAGAAAATGATCAGGAACCCCTAAAACGCCTAAAAACTAAGTTTGAGGCGTATTTGAAATTTTTCGTTTTTTGCTAATTACTCCGCCCCCCGTATAACGATTTTCAAAATCATAGGAACATTACCTACTACGACCCCACAGCATAACGCTGCCCAAATTTCATCACAATCCATGTAGCGGTTACTGAGATTACGAGGGTAGAAAAACGCACAGACAGACAGACAGACAGACCGACAGACAGACAGACAGACCGACGGAAATGAGTGACGTGGATTTTCGTTATGTACACATCATAAAACGCCCAAAAAACGTATTATCTCAAAATCGAAAATTTTCGCGATCACAATACTCCCCTCACCTATCGGTGTGGGAAGTAAAAGCAGAAGTCAATTTCAATAGTTATCTGAAAATAAAACTACAGCATAGGTACTCTCTAACTTAAGAGATAGAAACATGTTTCTATCACCATGACGACCATGACGATCGGGCAGTTTCGCGTGCCTATCACGTGTCTACTACGCTGTCATGGCACGCTGTCATATTTACGAGGCCACCCGATCCCACAGCACATAGTGCATGGAAACACGTTTCTAAGTTACAAAGTACCGGTGCAAAATCTTTAGCCAGACTATATTTGTAATTACAAGAAGATTCATGTGTGAACATTTCAAAAACGGGTGTTTAAGAGGTCTGACTGTTTCAATTTTTAAATTTTTCGAGGAAAGGGAGTGAAATTGGGTAGCTAATAGAGTGGGTATGTGGAAGTACTAAATTTTTTTGTGTTCATTTAATATTTCTTATTACCCGATGAATATTTTTGATCCTGGTCATATACTATACGTTTCAAACTTAGGTGAATATTTTCCTCCAATATATGCGGCGGAACAATGGGGTGCGCAATTACAACGCGTCACAATTCTGGTGCAACTATATGAATAACTTGGAAACTAGTTGCTTGCTACTAACGGGATTATGATATCTTCTCATCGTGACTGTGACAACATTTTACTTCCCGCACCGATAGGTGAGGGGAGTATTGTGATCGCGAAAATTTTCGATTTTGAGATAATGCACTCTTTGGGCGTTTTATGATGTCTAGATAACGAAAATCCACGTCACTCATTTCCGTCGGTCTGTCTGTCTGCCGCTGCATGGATTGTGATTAAATTTGGGCAGCGGTATGCTGTGGGCTCGTAGTAGGTAATGTTCCTTCCTTAATTTTGCATAGGCGGCGGAGTAATTGACAAAAAACAAAAAAAATTAAATATTGCTGAAACTTCGTTTTTAGGCGTTTTAGGGGTCCCTGATCATTATCTACTTTTTTTGGGTGGGGGTGAAATTGGGGTGGTTGGGAGGTGGGGGGGTTGTAAAATTGAAAAGTTTGTTGCTTTCATAATAGACTGTCCACTGACCTGTGAAGGAAGACCTGGCGACATAAATAACTATTTTAGGTCCATCCGAACATTGCCTTGACTATTACAGAAAGCAAAGGACTTTTTTTTTACTGATGTAAACATACGAGAGTATTGCTTTAGATTGTTCTATATTGTGTAACGAGGAAACTGTTGGATTGATTTTAGTGAAATTTTGACACATTATTACTACCGTGGCGAAGATAGAAAACGTGTATTGTTTTTCTAAATCGTGCCAGTGGCGGCGCAGAAATAATAGAAAAACTAAAAATATAAAAACAGCTCAAACTTCGTTTTTAAGCGCTTTAAAGGTTCCTGATTATGCGTTTTTTCGGGTGGGGATGAAATTGGGGTGGTTGGGGGGTTGGGGGTTGAAAAATTAAAAAATCTTTTGTACTCATAATAGGCTGTTCACTAACCTGTGAAGGAAGATCTAGCGACACAAATCACCTTTTTAGGTCCATGCAAACATTGCCTAGCCTATTACGGAAACTAAGGGACTTTATTGATTTTATTGGTTTATTGGTTTAAATCGTTTTGTTTTGTAACGTGGACACTATTAAATTGATTCTATTGATATTTTGACACAGTATACTGTTACGGTGGTGAGAATGGAAAACGCATATGTTTGTTAAGAATCGTGTCAGTGGCAGCGTAGCAATAATCGAAGAACGAAAAGTATGAAAACAACTCAAATTCGGTTTTTAGATGTTTTAGGGGTTCCTGATCATTTCCTACCAGTTCTTTGGGTGGGGGTGAATGTGAGGTGGTTGGGGGGTGAGGGGTTGTAAAACTGAGAAGCTTGTAGTATCGATAATGGGCTCTCCATTAACCTGTGAAGGAAAGACTTAGCGGCATAAGACAATTTGGGGGGGGGGGGGCTGGCAATTATTTGGTTGGAAGAGATCTCAGACTAAAGCTTCATGCTATGGGAAAATAATAAACTGGTATCAGCGTGATGTGTGGGAAGTACTGAGTCATCAACTTGACTTCATTTTTTAGAATCTACTAGACGCCATTTTTACTTCCCAGGCCTGTCTTTTGATTGTAGTTGTGAGTATTTTCGATTGCGTTATAGATTTAGGTCACCATGTGCGTAAGGACAATTTTTTGGCCTGTATTCCAGAAGTTGCACGAAAAAAAATTTTGTTCGTGTTAGGTAACAAATCAACAAATCTTGAGAAATAATAGATACTAGTGAAGATCATAACCTGAGAAAAGTTGGCAAATAGGTACTTCTAACTCCCATACCATAGGTGAGGGGAGTATTGTGATCGCAAGAACTTTCGATTATGTTATGTGAAGTGTGATCATTTTTCCACAGATTGTCGTAACGTGCCCCAATTTTGGATGTTAAGTGGCTATCTCGTACCGACTAACGAAATTGTGTAACATGATATGGTGACCGGCCAGAAGACGCAAACCAAGTGAAAGAGTCACTATTCTTACTTGGTCAAAATCAGCAGGACATTAAAGATATATTCAATCGCTTCAAGAAAGCAAATGTTTCAACCCAACCTTTTGTATACTGTAACGGAAAAGACATATTTTCCATTGAAGATGTCTGTTTAATATTCTGTGACATTAGATTCAAATTCAGCAGTGTTCTGAGATATTTGGATGATAGTAGTACCTATTCATTGGAACAAGGACTGTGTTTATAACAATAATGAACCTACATCCCTCAAATCCTCGTTAAAGTTCAGTGTCACAATAAAATGATTATCTTCACGCAAATCGCAATATGATTTCGATGAAAACTCGTTATCCAGATTCATGTATATTGTTCATTGATTCAATAAACTTGAGGGTCATACAGTAAGTGAATTGCTTTCCATTGTGTGGATGAACTGGTCCACCGGCTCAAAATTGATGATTGTATTTATGCTCAATTTTGGTTTAGTCCTCCTAGAAAACTATGCAGGAAATTATGATTGATATGTTTCAATTCAAGACTCATATCTAATTCGACTTCCTACATTATGCTACAATTCGTACATATTACACTCACAGTTGAAAGCTACAAATATGTGTAAAACATATAAAATATCTCCTTTTATAAATTCTGACCTATTCAAGGTTAATCGCTAATATTCCACAATTTACTGATACACAGAGCGCCCCAAGCTGAAAAATGTGTGTATTGAATATAATTTGTCACTATTCTGAAATTGTGACCTATAGGTGACGTCACCAGATAGGTCACATTTTCATCAGAATACACACATAGAGGGCGCTGCTAATTATATTTTCGATAGGCCACAATATGGGTACGTACAGGTATTTTACACAATATGCTTAAAACCTCATTGTGGCTGAAAAAAGACGAATTTGGGAAGTAATGTTTTTTATAATAAGCAGAGGCCGTAGATTACGAATCCGCTGTTAGAAAATTGTGACCTAACGAAAAATAGGTCACAATTTCCGGTTAGGTCACAATCCAGTACTATGCACACTGAATGGGTCACAATTGGGGTCGTACGTGAACACCCGCACACAACATTGGGTTCTAAATTTCTCCACTAGATCTCACCTCTATCTCAATACTGACAAGAAAAGAACCTGAAAAAATAGCTCAAAAATATGAAAAATAAATTTAACCAAGTCTAATTCAATTACCCCCTAACCCTAATACCTCTATTGTATTCAAATTCTAAAGTTGAAGGGTCGAATGCGAGAAGTACCTAAGTCACATTTTCATATACGTATACATGATTAGATTTTTCAAGGCACACAAAATAATTGTCGTCTATTACATCCATCTATCCGAGGCTCGTGTTTGGGATTTTTAGGAAAACTAAATTTTTCTAGGACTAGAGGAGCTAGCCCTACGTCCTAACGCCCCATCTAGGAGGACCAGGGAATCTTCTGTTAGGGTTTCCATACCTTAGCCGAGAGATCCGGGTTTGGTGACTTTGCATCCTTTGTTCTGATGGTGTAGACGTTTCTTAGTATTTACAGTGCATGTACTATCGTCATTACCTAAGGTCTAAGTCACCCTTTTTAGACTCTACAAGACAATAGTGGAGAGCATCGCCACCTATGGAACTGGAGTTTGGGAAACCACAGAGGCTATGAAGAAAAAACTCCTAGCGATGGAAATGGGATTCTGGAGGAGTTACTGCAGACTGAGGATCCAGGATAGAATAAGGAATGTAGACATAAGGGACAGACTCAACATCGTCACCAGCATCATTGGTACGATAGATAGGAAAAGATTGAAGTGGTATGGATAATTATGTATGTCGCCAATGGACATCCAGTCAAAGGAAACGGAGAGGAAGACCAAAGAAAAATTAGACAAGATGTTGGGGAAGCCATGAGTCAGAGGAACCTGTCTGATGGCGACTGGAGAGACCTCAGCCTGTGGAAGATAGGATACGATAAACGACCCTAGCGTTTTATCCAAATCGCAAGATGATGACAAAATAAGCATCTGTTTCAAAGATGACCTCTTCATTAGACATGAATCTACTACCACCTAGTCCAAATCTTATTTGACATCAAAGTCAAGGTCAAATCCTAACTAACAGAAATCCTGGAGCTCACTGCAGACCTCGTATATTGTTTCGTTTTCACTGCACGTAGCTTCACACCTTTCCGTTTCATCCTTCACCCGTTTCGTCCCTTAATGATAAGCACCTCCACAGCGAAATGAGCGCAGCTCCATTATTGAATTCGAGTATCCTATACACCTCCTTCAATAGATGAGGCATATCCACTTTCAGTTTAATGGCGTTATCTCAAACCCGTATTCCTTTACAAAGCACGAACCGTAAGGAACAATGCGTATTCAGTGTGAAGGACAACCGAGCCCTTTACGGTTTAGGATAATGAAATCTTCGGATCTCTATTAATACAGGTAACCTAGGAGTTTCGTGGGTGTTACCGCAACTGAAAACTCGAAAGGTACATTGAGGGAAAAGGTATTGCTACAACAAAACTTACGCAGATCTCATCAAAAACTTACATACACATTTAGGTACGCTGAGTAAAAAGGTACTGTTACAACAAACCTTACGTAGATCACATCAAAAATTTCTGCAAACTAGCATAACCAAGGTAGCCTTGGATAGCACTCATCATCATAGTCACAATGTCTTAACAGACATGTTGTAAACTCGTAAAATGCATTAAGTCGGAGCTACAGTATTGCCGACACGAATATTATCAATAGTTTTGAGCACTGTAGCTCGCCATCATTCGCGATTTGTTGTCAGTATGGGGCGCTCTTGACACTCATATCCAGCAACTGTTCCGTCGTATCCACCAAGCGTGTAGGGGGACGGCCACGACGCCGCCCACTCGGAGCATGACCCTGAACTACAAGTTTCTCCATATTATCGCTTCTGTGTATATGTCCGAAGAATGTAAACATCCTGGTCGACACAATGGAGGACAGTCTCTTGGATTACCGACCTCATCCAGTATGGAAACGTTAGCTCGATGGGCGGTATAAGGAACTCGCAGCATTCTCCTCCATGTCCACATTTCAAAAGCATCTATGCGAGCTCGATCTGCCTTTTTAACAGTCTAAGTTTCCGAGGCATACAAAAATATGGAGAACCGAATAGACTGAACCAGCGACATTTTTGTAGCTTTAGTGGTGTTATGGCCACGCCATAATTTAGTAAGCTTTGTCATGGCCACATGTGCGTGTTGAATGCGCCGTCGAATCTCATTTTCACAGCTACCCGAATTGTCGCTCAAAGAACCGGGGTATACAGAACTTTGAACTACTTCACAACGGCCTATTGACTTTATTTCTCGATAATTATCATGCTCTCTATCTACGTTCATAACCTTGGTCTTATTGTAGTTAATACCAAGACCATACGCTGCACTATGTTGTTCTAAGATGTTTAATAGGGCTACTAGTTCTTCCTGAGAAGCTGCAATAAGAGTTGTATCGTTAGCAAATCTTAAGTTAGATATTTTGCTTCCGCCAATAGCTACACCGCCATTCCAGTTGTCTAATCCTGTCGCATCACAAATTCAGAGTAAATTTAAAGTTAAACAACATCGGAGATAATACACATCACTGACGAACTCCTTTTCTAGTTGCAGTTTGACTAGACAGGTTACCATCAATTCTTACACGAGCCGAATTAGACTCGTAGAGTTGCTGTATGAGAAACACTAGGTGATAAGGAACTCCCATAGGGATGAGGATTTCCCACAGGTTAGGCCACTTTACGTTATCAGATGCCTTGGAATAGTCCACAAAGCAGATAAAAACTGGAAAATAATGCTCCCTGGCTTTTTCAATAATTTGTCTTAAGGTTAAGATCTGTTTACGCGTACCGCGTCCTTTCACGAAACCTGCCTGCGCCTGAGAAATTTGCCAGCCAATAGAACCCTCCAAACGAGATTGTAAAATATATAGTAAAACCTTACTTGCATGGGAGATTAACGAAGGTAGGCGATAATTGTCTGGATTTGTTGGAGATCCTTTTTTATGGATAGTAATAAAAGTCCAATTTATGTATACTTTGATAAAATATTTTCAAGTCTTTAGGCTTCATAGGATATTTCTAGACTTAGGACCGGTTTCACCGGTCCCTGATCCTGAAGTTTCGGATAGCCTATCTGTCAGATAATCGATATTATTTATATGAAATTATCTGGCACTTATTAGTGACCGGTGAGACAGACTTTTTTAGTGTAGCATTTGAGTTGAGCAAATTAAGTTAATTTATGAAATATTAAGAAATACTTAGAAATCTAACATTAGTATAATACTCGCAAGCGAAATCCAAAAACTGAGAAAAAAAACGTTGCGGTTGATGAAATGCGGTAAAACTGAATACAGTAATAAAAGAACTCATTTGCCATAATTAGTTTATAAAAAATACAACAGATCAATAATGGTTGGGCCCTTCATGTTGAAGAATGCTCTTCTCTAAGAGGAGTGGGTAAATCGCCTATATGTATCGACCCATCCAATCCCATACTTTTTCTATTGGTGATAAATCGGGTGATCGTGGAGGCCAGAGAGTAAGCTTCCTGCAGGAACCTCACCTGGAGATCACGTCGTTCACCTCGTCGTCGTCTTCGTTGGCGTCCGTCATGTGCTCCCAGACAAAACCTGGATTCGTCGGAGAAGGCCGTCTGATGCCACTCAGCATGCCATTATCGGTGTCCTTCGCACCAATCTAACCGTTGGCGACGATGATTTGCAGTAACTGGCAGCACTAGATACGGATGATATGATCCTAAGCCCCGTTCACTGAATTTGTGGTACTATACACCGTGCGGATTCGAATAGGCCTCCCTATAGCGGCATACCAAGGGTCATCAACAGCTCGAGTGGATCGCATTGTGTCTCTAAGGGTCAGTAGTCATAGATGTAGTTCTTCTACGTGCTTCAGAACCTCTAGCTCGCTGCACTGGCCCTTCTGCGATCCATCCGCGGCATGCTGCTACAACTGTAGCCACGCTACGCCCCATGGTTACAGCAACTGCTCTGAAAGAAGCACCACGTTCTCGTTGGCCTACAACCCGACCCCGCTCGAAGGGGCTTAACTGTCTAAACTGGGGCTGCCGTCTTCTTGGGGGCATCTTTACGCACTCAGTTCATCTCTTTTACACAACAAATTTGGTCTCTCGCCACATTTGCAACCGGTATCATAGTTTTTGAATCGACAAAAAGCCATGCTTTGTTTTTAAACGTCTCGAGTTTTTTAGAGGTGCCATGTAAGTGAATAGTGTCTGAATGACCAAAAAGTGTTACATGTGTACTAGAGATGGTACCACAGTGGCCCGGACTTCGTAATTTCTGGACTGAGAAAACTATTACTCTTGACGCTTAGATAAAAACAAAAAATTTAATCACAGGTTTATTGCAATGGTTACATTTCTGCAAGAAAACGTGTAGTAATCATCCACATCAGCCTCCTGAATAAATTGTGATCTTAATTTCCTATGATAGTTACATTAAAGGAATAAAAGTAAAGTTAAGATTCTCAGGACGGCAAAAAATTTGAAATCAATATTTAACTGACGTTGACGTCCAATTGAACTTGTTCTATTTAGAAGAGGCAAACGTCGTTGATTTGTATTACAGATGTTTTATTAAGAACAATAGGTGATCTAAGCAATTGATAAACATAATCGTAGAAAAAAAGGAAAATTTCCCACAGCAAAAGCAAGCAAAACAGCTGTATCGTGACATTTATTCTGTGAATAAATCTAATAAAGGTCATCCAATCTTGCAACCATTTGGATTCAACTACACGCTAACTATAGCAGCATTAAAAAATAATAAAATTGGAACTTACAGTTTCTATAAATGTTCAACTTAATTGAAGATATTCCGACACCTTTTAAGTCCCTCCAATTATTAACTTTTCCTATTTTGCTTTTCTTAGTGACAGTCCCTTTTCTACAGAAGTGACCAAGATCTATGAAAAATAATTCAGAACATCTAACACTTTGATGCATAGTTGTTATTTAGAGATGTACTCCTTTGAAAACCCTACACTGCAAAAAGGAAGCTACAAATCTGCTTTGATCGGATGCCAGTGCATTTAATGGCTACTAAAAAAGTGTTTTCATATATCTGGCTTAAAATTACAAAGGAAATCAAGTTCAAGGGATAGACCCTATGGTTCTTTCAAAAATACCACTCACTTTTTGTTTGATTCTTTTTTTTTACGAGAATATCACATGTAAGGTAACTTTGGAACACCCGGTATGATGTTTGTCAAATAGGTTGAGATGTATTCGAGTATAAGTGGTAATTGATATTATGTATATTTTGTGAAGTGTCTAACACAGTTTAGAAATTTGAAGTATGTTCGGAGCCAGGGTTTTTCGCACTGTTTAGAAAATTTATTTGTAATGTAGTAATTATGCGAAATAAAGAAGCGTTTTGTTCAAAAAATATTACAAACCCTTCTTAGTACCCTTTATACTAGAACGCTTCCGAATTTCACTGTATCAAAAGTACACGCAACTTTCCCTGTTAAATAACGAACCGCAAAAATAAACAAAAGAAGAGAGCGTTTTGTCATCAGGGCCGCCTTCGATTTTCACGGGAGAGGCGCAGATGGCTGGGTTCCCATACTGCAATTATCTTGAGCAGTCTCAATTTTTAATTAGCCATCAGTTCTGGCCTGAGACATTTCCTAAGGAGGGGTCCTGTCATCGACAGTACTTATTCACCCTGACGGCAAAGAAAATATTTCTGAGTGTTTCAAGGGTTCCGTCCAAGAAAAATGATTTAGAAAGGGAGGACGTATGAATGATGGATAACGGCTTTAATGGCCCACCTCCTCTGGCTCCTCTTTTAGCTTTACGAGAATGTATCAGTATACAGAGCGTTAATTAAGTATGTTAACAAACTTTAACCATGAATATTACTCCGAAAAATAGAAAGAAAATGTCATATGAACATGGGTCCGGAAATGCTTTCTAAGGGAGCTACGCTCCTTTGCATGGGGCACCCTGAAGACGGTTTTCCCTCGATATTCTCGAAACCATTCGTAACAAAATCACGAAATTAGGAAGGATGGATAAACTTTTGACGGTGAAACTGATTCTGAATTCAGAATTTCATAATTTTAATCAGAGACGTATCATACGGGCGGAGTGGAGGGTAAAAATAACCCCATTTTCTAAATGGTAATTTTTTTGACATTTTGATTTTAGAATGTAGTATTTCAGAGATTTCTACGTAAAAATGGTCTATTAGTACATCTCGATAGGGCTAACCGTTTTCGAGAAAAATGCATTTATTTATTTACAATAGGCTGCATCGATTCAATAATTTGCATTTTTCTCGAAAACAGTTAGCCCTATCGAGATGTACCAAGAAACCATTTTTATGTAGAAATCTCTGAAATATCATATTCTAAAATCAAAGTGTCAAAAAAATTACTATTTATAAAATGAGGTTATTTTTACCCCTAACTCCTCCCGTATGATACGCCTCTGATTAAAATTATGAAATTCTGAATTCAGAATCAGATTCAGCGTCAATAGGTTACCCATCATACCTAATTTCGTAATTTTCTTATCAATGTTTTCGAGAATATCGAGGGAAAACCGTCTTCAGGGTGCCCCATGCAAAGGAGCGTAGCTCCCTTAGGAAGCATTTCCGAACCCATGTTCATATGACATTTTCTTTCTATTTTTTGGAGTACTATTCGCGGTTAAAGTTTGTTAACATACTTAATTAACACCCTGTATAACGTAATAGCATGGCATAGCAAAAAATCAGCAGAATATCTCACTTTGGCGGCTACACTACTCGCATCCCGTGATTTTGAATTAGAATCTGTCAAAATAGGCATATACGTCGGTGGACACCATTGACGCAAGGTCTACGATCGTATTTGCTTTTTTATGGTGAGCCTCCCGCAAAGGCTGAAAGCCTATGGCACTGTAGAAGCGCTGCGAGAGGATAAGTGTCGGTGTACGTTAGATTCGAAACGCTGCAGGTTGTAGCCGTCGCGAAACAAATTCCCCGATAGCTCATTCCACAGCGTCAAAGTTCTCCAAAAGAAGGAATGCTGGTGGAGACTGGTTCGGGGAATAGGGACCTCGACCTCGTAAGGATGAGCTCGCAGAGCTTCTCTAGTGTTCCTCATTCGGACAGCTGTTATTATCTAGAAGAGCACACTCGAACATCTTCCGTAATAGAATCTGTAAAACAGGGATAGGTCAGCCACCCTTCTTCGATGTTCCAGGCTGTGGAGGTCCTTTGTGAGGTTAGGCGTGCCGGTTAATCTAATTGCTCTCTTCTGGATAGTATCCAGAAGCTTTAGAGAGTGTTTTGGAGCGCATCCCAACACATGGGAGCAATACTCCAGAGGTGGTCGGATCTGTGGTTTATAGAGCAGCAGTAGTTGCTTTGGTGTATAAGCTTTCTACAGCGGAACAAAACTCCAAGCTTCTGAGAGCCCGTTTTAGCAATACTGACGACGTAGTCATGCCAGGAAATGTTATTGTTGATGTTGATCCCCAAAAGTTTGACGGAAGGTAACTCAACTATGGGGTGGCCCTCCATTTCCACAGTTGGTGTGCCAACGTGAGACTTCTTTGTAAGTGCTGAGACCAAATGCATAGGCGTACGCTGACAGATTTTCTATACGCGGTGTTTTGATAGTGTATGATCTTTAAAATGGATAAACAATGGGCTGGAAGTGTGCTGGCTGCTAAGCATTGCAGAAACAAGAACTATAATTCCAGAAAAAGGCTTTTTAGATTTCCGAATGATTCCGTAACCTACAAATAAAGTATTTTATCAAAAATGTACGAACACTACGCAAATATCCTTCCATCTTCCATCTAATATCGGTTTTTCCAGTTTTTCATTCAACAAATAAAAAAATGATATTAAGAGATGTAGCTGCTTCTAGGTCATGATTTCTGATCCAGTCGTCAATCTTCTGCAAGACCCGGAATAACTGTTATGAGAGGGATACC
Organism: Callosobruchus maculatus; assembly: GCA_951848785.1. Classification (NCBI taxonomy): domain Eukaryota; kingdom Metazoa; phylum Arthropoda; class Insecta; order Coleoptera; family Chrysomelidae; genus Callosobruchus; species Callosobruchus maculatus. Next base: position 8,003,539 of record CATOUR010000083.1, read on the forward strand.
TCGTCCTTGGCTGTCGCGATTAAGACTTAGTCGTCTGCAAAGCCTACCATGCATTTATTTTAGTAGTGGCCAGCAGTAAACCACTTGTAGACATTCATTTGAGCTGTAGGAGTTTGACAGTTGGTCTATTCTATAAGCGTCTGTCAAAATGTCATCTACATAGTAGCAGGGAGGAGCACAGCCAAAAAATTATGAACAAGCTCCTCTTATGTCCTAGTTCATCGGGAACATTTTGGTCTATAGCTAAGGCTGTTAGTCAGAAATTTTCCTATTCGTCAATACCATCCTTGACCAGAGAGGACAAGTCCATCGCTTCTACTCCTAAAGAAAAAGCAAAAACCTTAGGAGGCTTTTTGCAGCCAATTCCACTGTGGACTTCCAAGGAAGTACTCCGACCACCACCATAAACGTGAACTCTAAAATGAAAGAGGTCAAATTTCAACATGGAGACTTAAAAAGCATCCTCCAAAAACTAAACACGAAGAAAGCTGCTGGTTCTGACCAAATTCCAGCCATTGTCTTGAAGCGCTGTGCCGCTGGGCTTGCACCTGTTCTTTGCAGGCTCTACAAACTAGCCTATAAGCAATTCGTGTTTTCCGCTGCATGTAAGATTGACTGCCTACAACCGATTCCTAAGAAAGATAAAAAATCGATCCCACCAACTATAGACCTGTGGATCACCCCAGCATCATGTCTAAGGTTATGGAGACTGTCATTAACACACAGCTCCTGAAATACCTGGACAATAATAACAACATAGATGATCGCCTGTATGACTTCGGTCAGCATAGGTCTACGGGTGACCTCCTAGACTGTCACTCACTTGTGGAATAGAGCAATTGAAAATCATGGCGAATTCCGTGTTGTTGCACTTGACATATCGAAAGCATAGAATATGACATGAGAGACTCCTGGTCAAGCTTGCTGCTTATGGACTACTACCTGACCTGCGCCAGTGGCTGAATAGCTTCTTATACAACCGATCTCCTCCACAGGGATTTCTTCTATCCCCTAAACTGTTTCTTCTGTACATCGACGAGCTGCTGGAAATAAAGTACAGTTTAACGTACAGAAAACCCAGGCAACAGCATCGACAAAGAAGTCCCACGTTGGCTGACCACCTATGGAAATGGAGGGTCACCCAATAGTCGAGTCACCTTCCACCAAGCTTTTGGGAACAAATCAACAATAACACGTGTCGTTAGTATTGCTAAAACGGCATCCCAGATGCTTGCAGTTTTGTTTCGCTGTAGGAAGCTGTTTACACTAGAGGCACAGATCCGACCATCGTTGAGGCATTGCTCCCATGTGTGGGAATATGCTCCGAAGCGCTCTCTAAAATTTCTGGACACTGTCCAGAAGAGAGAAATTAGACTATTCGATACGCCTAACCTCACAAGTGCCTTCACAGCCTAGAACATCGAAGAAGGGTGGCCGACCTGTCCCTGTTTTACAGATTCTATCACGGAAGATGTTCGCGTGAGCTTTCCCAGATAACAACATCAAAGGTTGTCCGAACGAGGAACACTAGAGAGGTTCTGCGAGCTCATCTTAACCAAGTCGATGTTCCTACACCTCGAACCAGTCACCTCCAGCATTCCTTCTTTTGCAGAACTTCGACGCTGAGGAATGAACTGCCGGGGAATTTGTCTCCCGACGACTACAGCTTGCAGCATTTCAAATCCAGCGTGCACCGACATTTATCCTGTCGCAGCGCTTCTACAACGCCATAGGCTTTCAGCCTTAGCGGGAGGCAGACCATAAAAACGCAGATTCGCTAGAAGGCGCAGACGTTAAGACCTTGTGGCTGGTACGATTGTCGTAGAAGGACGTCGTAGCCACCACACGGCCAATTATAAAAAGTCTCGAGACTCCCCGCGCTGTATATAATTGTGATTCAGTGGGTCACATTCCGCCCACTCGACTGAGACTCTTGACGACCCTCCAGCGAGATTTACGCTCGTACACAGATAATTACGGCAGCCGAGTGTGTTTTGTGTACACGTCGCCCTTGTCTGTACTGCGAACGTCTTTGAGAACGGCAACAAAGGATTGCTGATGCTGTTTCGACGGCAAACACATCCCCAATTGTTTTTTCAACGCGTGTGTCTACACCTCTGCACCTACGATTAGAACTTCTGTTTGTCTGCCACTTTGCTTGCATAGAGTAGTCGATGCACAATGGGGTGCTTGTATAAAAATAGGTATACTGCATACACGAATGGAAAAGTTGGATTTGGAGTCATCATCATCATAGTCACAATATCTTAACAGACATGTTGTGAACTCGTAAATGCATTAATTCGGAACTAGAGTATTGACGACACGAATATTATCAATAGTTTTGAGAACTATAGCTCTCCATCGTTCGCGATTTACTGTCAGTTCAGAAGCGCTCTTGATACACATATCCAGCAACTGTTTGGAATGGCCACGGCGCCGCCCACTCGGGGCATGACCCTGAACTACAAGTTTGTCCACATTATGACTTCTGTGTATGTGTCCGAAGAAGGTAAGCATTCTCGCCGACACAATGAAGGATAGTCTTTTTGGCTTACCGAGCTCATCCAGTATGGACGCGTTAGTCCAATGGGCGGTATAAGGATCTCTCAGCATTCTCCTCCACGACCACATTTCAAAGGCATCTATGCGAGCTCGATCTGCCTTTTTAACAGTCCAAGTTTCTGAGGCATACAAAAATATGGAGAACACAAGAGACTGAACCAGCGACATTTTGGTAGCTTTAGTGATGTTATGGTCACGCCATATTTTAGTAGGGTTTGGAGTATGGAATTTCAAATGCAACTAACAGAGAAAGCACATATGGCCGAAGCCATCCGTTAAAAATGGACACCTAACAGCCTGTTCACACCTGCGAATTTGTTGGTTCACACGATGCGATCAAATCACCGTTTTCTGTGTGAACATATCTTTCGGTTTGCGCCGATTTGTTAAAATTACCAAAACGGTGATTTGACCACATCATGTGAACAGGCTGTTATGCCTCATATATCTTACATTCCTACTACATTCACAGCCAGGCGCAGTAACAAAGCAGTTCCGGTAGAGCGATTTGACGTCCTACCGTTTATTGAAGAAAATTTTGAAGAAGATTTTCTTGAATCAAAATTTTGAAGAAAATTTTTTTCAATCAACAGTCACTACTACTCAAAGCGAGTATCAAATGCTGCCAGGTTGGCATGATAATACATATAAACATTACCACGTTTTTTTTACTTCAATAAAAAATATTTAAGTATTAACCCTCTATCTATCTGATTGGAATTAAAACGACTTATCAATGAGATCAATTCATTTTACGACTTCTAGGGGTGATCTATTGCTAATTGCGAATCAGCTCCAGATTTTCAAATGCATATTTTGCGTGATTGGGCGTTTTTGGACCACAAGGAATAACCAATTTGATGGATGGCGTTATTTTCAACGTGCGCAGTAATAAAAATACGACGAAAGTCGACCAATTTTACTTGCCAGCGCCGGTACTCTGTACTCTAAGTATTGAAACTAATAAAAGGATTGAGCCTTGTTATCGAGAATATTGCGCTCGATAACAAACGCCCTAAGCTATCCGTGTACTGAGCCGAAGAAGGTGTATTATCTATGGCGGGTCCCAAAAGTTTTACTGAGTTGCCCTGAGCTAATTTCGAGATTTCAGAAACTATCAACCTTTGGGTTTTGTCTTTGTTTAGTTGCAACTTCCCACACAACAATGTATATCCACTGTATGGTCCCAGGCTGTCCTTAAAAGGATATGCAAAGTGTCTCAGGGAAAGCCATATCCTGGACGACCTGGCATGGGACAGCCTATAAATATCCCGATGGTACTTTATTAGACCACCGTGGGTAAGCCTATAGGGAAATCCCCAGCTTGGCCCAAAATATTGTCATTTAGTCTGCCGCAGGTTAACCCACAGCTAAATTCTTAGGTTTCCTAAAAGATAGCAGCACAGACCGCCATGGGTCACCTTGCAAAACACTTACTCGAAAATAACGGGATTATTTTCTTAGAACTGTTTTCCTATACTCCTCTGGCTTACATGCCGGGTTATCCTGAGCGCAGATTAGCTAATGTGGCACACTTTTCACTAGCACCATCACCATCTAAAAATCCAGTAGAGCTACCATCCGAGTGCTTAGCATTAGTCAATCTAACCTCATTCTGTTCCATTCCTTCATGAAGTGCATCGTGATATACAGTTTTGCCATTAAACTTTCCTTTCCCTTTTTAATGTTCTTAAAGAATGTTGAATAGGACAATTCTACACCCACCTTGCGAAAATAGACAGGGTACCGAATGATTATCTGACCTGCAATTAATTTGTGGTTTGTACTTGGGGGGCCCTTGGCGTGTCGGATGGTACAGATCACAGGTACAGATGGCAAAGGTATTGGAAGATATGATAAACGGCGAAAAACGATTCAGGAACCAGGAGCTACTGCAAGCTACTGCCTCGCTTTGCTGAACTTTACTACAAGTCACCTTCACCATTCACCTCTTTCGTCTGTCTAACGTTAACACTGTCAAATGTCAAATGTTAGATTTTGTACAAAAAAGGGTATGATCTTGAAGGCATATCCCTTGAACCACATTATAGTATACAAGCTGAGGATCTCCAAAACCGTCCTCCTTAGTACATTCCGGTGACAGATGGCTCAGCGGGATATCCAAAGGATGTCCATGCCTGCCCGCCACAGGATATTCCAAACAGGTTATCCTAGGGCTAACCTAGGACAACCTAGAATAGCCTACAGATAACCTGCAGATGTCATTCACTGACAATATGTCATTCTGGTTTTATCCAAAATTTGGGCGGTACGGCTTCATTTAGGTTGTCCTAGGGATATCGGGTGCCGTGTCGGTGGCAGGTCCCAAAAGTTTTACTGAGTTGTCCTGAGGTAATTTCTTGATTTTAGGAGTTATCAACCTCTGGGTTTTATCTTTGTTTAGTAGCAACTTATTGGCATTACACCATTTTTCTGCTATAATTAGAGCCTCATTTGAACTAACAAGGACAACATGAAGATTAGCGTTAGGGGTTGTAAAATGGGTGTCGTCAGCAAATCTGGCGCATTTCATATTGAACATGTGATAACTTAGATCATTCGCGTAGATGATGGGAATAGTTGGGAGTTCGCCTCGTAGCAAGTTCCTATCTCTGCTCATTGCGCTATGACGCGGTGGCAGTGTAAAGGCAATTAAAACGAAACTACATCATTTTTGTGCGAAAAATTACAAAATTCGTGGTTTGAAAACACATTTTTCGATTTAAATTTTTTTAAGGAGCTCGTTGTATAGTCTGTATTGTGGTGTGTTGGTTGTTTGTGTGACCTGCGTTATGGCAGACACTGAGCTTTTCCATTTACTGCGGATACTGCGCCGATTTTTGGGGTCTAGTTTGAGATGCAATACTGCCCCACATTTTCATGGGATTCATAGGTATTATTTGTAAAAAATATTAACATACAAGAAAAGCAATCTTTTAATTTAGTACTTTCTTGTTTTACTAACGATGGTGCATGAGAACCCATGCCTCCAAGACTACGGAGCCTACGGACTAAGACCGCGGACCCCCCCCCCCGCAGCAGCGGGCCCTGCGGGCCCTTAGTTACGCCACTCCCGACGAAGATTTATCATCTATGGTGGTGGTTCGAGATTTTAGGAATTATCAACGTTTGGGTTTTGTGTTTGTTTAGTAGCAACTTATTGGCATTACACCATTTTTCTGCTATAATTAGAGCCTCATTTGAACTAACAAGGACAACATGAAGATTAGCGTTAGGGGTTGTAAAATGGGTGTCGTCAGCAAATCTGGGGCATTTGATCTTGAATATGTAATATCTTAGGTCATTCACGTAGATGATGAGAAGAGTTGGGAGTTCGCCTCGTAGCAAGTTGCTACCTCTACTCATTGCGCCATGACGCGGTGGCAGTGTAAAGACAATTAAAACGAAACTACATCATTTTTGTGCGAAAAATTACAAAATTCGTGGTTTGGAAACACATTTTTCGATTTAAATTTTTTTAAGGAGCTCGTTGTATAGTTTGTATTGTGGTGTGTGTTGGTTGTTTGTGTGACCTGCGTTGTGGAAGACACTGAGTTTTTCCATTTACTGCGGATACTGTGCCGATTTTTGGGGTCTAGTTTGAAATGCAATACTGTCCCACATTTTCATGGGGTTCATAGGTATTATTTGTAAAAAATATTAACATACGAGGAAAGCAACCTTTCAATTTAGTACTTTCTTGTTTCACAAACGATGGCGCATGAGAACCCAGGCCTCGAAGACTACGGGACCACCAAAACAGCGGACCCTCAGTTACGCCACTGCGGACGAAGGTTTATCATCTATGGTGGTAGTTCGAGATTTTAGGAATTATCAACCTTTGGGTTTTGTCTTTGTTTAGAAGCAACTTATTGGCATTACACCTTTTTTCTGCTATAATTAGAGCCTCATTTGAACTAACAAGGACAACATGAATATTAGCGTTAGGGGTTGTAAAATGGGTGTCGTCAGCAAATCTGGCGCATTTCATCTTGAGTATGTGATAGCTTAGGTCATTCACGTAGATGATGGGAAGAGTTGGGAGTTCGCCTCGTAGCAAGTTCCTATCTCTGCTCATTGCGCTATGACGCGGTGGCAGTATAAAGGCAATTAAAACGAAACTACATCAATTTTGTGCGAAAAATTACAAAATTCGTGGTTTGAAAACACATTTTTCGATTTAAATTTTTTTAAGGAGCTCGTTGTATAGTCTGTATTGTGGTGTGTTGGTTGTTTGTGTGACCTGCGTTATGGCAGACACTGAGTTTTTCCATTTACTGCGGATACTGCGCCGATTTTTGGGGTCTAGTTTAAAATGCAATACTGTCCCACATTTTCATGGGATTCATAGGTATTATTTGTAAAAAATATTAACATACGAGGAAAGCAACCTTTTAATTTAGTACTTTCTTGTTTCACAAACGATGGCGCATGATAACCCAGGCCTCGAAGACTACGGGACCCCCAAAACCGCGGACCCTTAGTTACGTCACTGCCGACGAAGGTTTATCATCTATGGTGGTGGTTCGAGATTTTAGGAATTATCAACCATTAGACCATTTTTCTGCTATAATTAGAGCCTCATTTGAACTAACAGGAACAACATGAAGATTAGCGTTAGGGGTTGTAAAATGAGTGCCGTCAGCAAATCTGCACACATAAAAAGAAATCGCAAGTTAAGAATTGTGATATTCTTGTAAATACATACTCACAACAAGAATATCGGTTCTCACTCTAAGAAAAAATATTTGATGAGAAAATTATAGAAAATTTGTATCAAGAATAACATATTTTTGATTTATATACTTATTTTAAAGAAATATGCTCCAAAAGAAAATATAATTTTCTTTGCAACCAAGGCTATAATAATTTAATAACAAATATTACATAATTTTATATCAAGATTATCATTTTTTCCAGCGCTGTCCAGTTTACTTCTATCAAGAATATAGACAGCTTGCAAATGCGAACCTTCATTTACAATGTGATAATCTTGGTTTGAAAATGAACGCTGTTTTACAAGCACATTTATTTGACGTCTACCAACGTCGGAGTGCGCAGGCGCGGAGCATGTCACGGGTCAACTCTCCCTCTCTACTACTCAACAGCCATTATCGGTTTTCGGATTGTCGTATTCGCCGCCGTCTTTAGCACCGTAGCATTATGGATCCTGCATAATATCACTTATTAGTATCTAGTCAAATTGTTAAATAAATTGTCGTTGCCACGAGAGAACCCGTGATACCATCGTCAACCATCAGTCATCGAACCTGCCGGTAGTGCTGGTCCACCGCCATTTGAGTCACGTCCCAGTTCCCATCAGCTTCCTCATCACTGGAGCTATCCAACCATGAATGAGCTATTAAAAAAATTGGGATGCGAAGACCTGACTCAGGTGTTCCTAGATAAGTACTAAGTATATTAAAAGTGATTTAAGAAATTTTGCAGAACTATTTCTCCAGAAACATTTCTACATGCTCATAGAAGAGTTTGAATGCTCAAATTAATACTACTAGATTCCTCATCCAAGAGTATCACAATTTTAGAATAAAGTTGAGCTACTTGCGTCAAGTTTATGAAATGCTCCCGGTTAAGATTATGAAATGCTTCAGTCAAGGTTATGAAATACTTCGGTCAAGATTACCATATGCTTGATTTAAGATTTTGGTATTCTTACTATCAAGAATTTCCCAGTTTTGCATTGAAGATATTTTCTCAATGTAACCCTTATATGGTCAAAGATATCGTATTCTCTCTTTAAGATTAGCATAACTTTGCGCGTATAGGAAGTTACAGTATACTTGAATTAAAGCATCTGTGCTCCACCTAAGAAATTATGTTTATGTGTGTGGAGCATTTCATCTTGAACATGTGATAACTTAGAGCATCCACGTAGATGATGGGAATAGTTGGGAGTTCGCCTCGTAGCAAGTTCCTATCTCTGCTCATTGCGCTATGACGCGGTGGCAGTATAAAGGCAATTAAAACGAAACTACATCATTTTTGTGGCTGTTTGGCGCCGCGCCGCGCCGGCAGAGGCAGCACCGTCGGCGTCGGCGTCGCTTTAGCGCCGCGGTGCACGCTACGTGCAGGCATGCAACTGTCAAATCCCGAGCCGCGAGCGCGGATTTTAATTTAGAATGATAAGTTGGGGATAATTACATGCAGTTTCTGTGCACGCAATTCATTTATTCCGGCCGGCACGATGGGAACGCCGTGGATGCGGAAGTGGGGCTTATTTCAGAAATGTTTCCGCATCCAACACACGCCTAAACGACCCATTCAGAAAACTCGCCGATACTGACACCATTTTTTGATCGTATAAATTCAATTTTATCGCCGCCAAGGCTCAATATTCTATCCGAAGGCCTAATTGACGTGTGTGAAAGTTTGAAATGCCTTGCCGGGCCCCTAGGCGAGAAGAATGTGTGCCCCTCCCCTGTCTAACCCACTTCCCCTTCCTTCCTAGATTTGTTGAAATAAGTGTCGATATTGTTTTTAGTTTCATCCCTCTCTTTTATAACTGAGTGCTTGGTCTTTGAGTCTTCTTCCCATGGTTCATGAAAACTATATAAGCCACTCATCTGAACTTTTCAGAACATCAGTAATAAATCTTTCTCACCTAATCTCTACACTAAACACCAAAGTATTATGTTTGCACTAAATAGTCAGTTAAAGCCTTACATATATTTGTTCAACAGGTGGTGTACCCACGGTAGGCGTTCACTCTCGCCTTATTATTATAATTTTTTTTATTATTATTTTATTATTCATAATCACTTAAACTACGATTTCAAAACCATTACATAATATGATACTGGCTAATGGGACTAGATCCTAGTGCCAAACAAAAAAAAAAAGGCTCAATATTCGGTTTAGAAATTTCCACAAGCATTTTCAGTAGGAAGGTTTATCACACTGCCATCCAGTACGGAACAGAAGCTGGGAGTTTTGTTTCGCTGTAGGAAGCTGCACACCAAAGCAAATACTGCTGCTCTACTGCACTCTCTGAAGCTTCTGGACACTACGCAGAAGACAGGAATTAGAGTAATCGATACGCCCAATGAAATTATTGCAAATTATTTAATTTTTTGCTTCCCACACCGATAGGTGAGGGGAGTATTGTGATCGCGAAAATTTTCGATTTTGAGATAATACGCTTTTTGGGCGTTTTATGATGTCTACATAACGAAAATCCACGTCACTCATTTCCGTCGGTCTATATATGTCGGTCTGTCGGTCTGTCGGTCTGTCGGTCTGTCGGTCTGTCGGTCTGTCGGTCTGTCGGTCTGTCGGTCTGTCGGTCTGTCGGTCTGTCGGTCTGTCGGTCTGTCGGTCTGTCGGTCTGTCGGTCTGTCGGTCTGTCGGTCTGTCGGTCTGTCGGTCTGTCGGTCTGTCGGTCTGTCGGTCTGTCGGTCTGTCGGTCTGAACCGTCTAAACGACCCATTCAGAAAACTCGCCGATACTGACACCATTCTTTGATCATATAAATTCAATTTTATCGCCGCCACGGTCAATATTTGGTTTAGAAGTTTCCACAAGCATTTTCGCTAGGAAGGTTTATCACTCTGTCATCCAGTACGGATCAGAAGCTGGGAGTTTTGTTCCGCTGTAAGAAGCTGCGCACCAGAGCAACTATTGCGGTTGTCCAAAGCACAGATCCGACCATCGTTGGAGTTAAGATAAGGAAAGGGATACCGCGCGCCTGTATAATGCTATATGAACTAGCTGTGACAAAAAATGAACAGCTGTCAAAATTTTGCTGGAAAACAAATTATTTGGTATTTTTTGTGATATTATTGTTTTTGAGATCTATTATTGTAAAATATTGTGGTGTGCATAATGGTAGAGTGTCCAGCTTACGGTTGTAAAAGCCACAGCAGTAGGAGGGAGCCAGGAACCACTTTTCACAGGTAAATTTGTGTTAATATTTTTTGGTGCATTCGAAGTCTATGCTAACATCTCGATATCTAGTTCAGAGATGTATATGTATCCAAAATATAATTTCACATGTACCACTAACATTCGAATCATAATATTTGTTGGCATGTAAAGTGTAAAACGTATATTTTTTAAGTCACGTTTTGGTTCATATACAATCAGTTTTCCAGTGACGTATCTGTTATAGCTTACATTTTGCAAGACAAGATATCGATCAAATGGAAGCTCACGATTAAATTAATGTTAATTACTTAAATTTGAACTGTGGATGGTGAAATTGGCCATACAGAACTCGTGAATAGCAATATTTTAATAAATTTCATTAAAAAATAGATTATTTCTCCAAGTAGCTTAACAATAATGTTAATTCCATTAATTACAGCACTGGGACTAGCGCTTCGGTACTTTCTGCTAACAGAGATGTCAGCCGCGCGTTCTGTCCTCTCTCTTTCCTTGTCTGAGGTTAGAGTATTGCTCCCATGTGTGAAAATGCGCTTCGAAGCACACTCTAAAGCTTCTGGACACTATCCAAATGTTTTTGTAATAAAATCCTGGGATACGGTCAATAATATATTTAAAAAATATATATGTATATGATGGCCAACGTTTCGGCGCTAGAAGTGCGTCATCTTCAGGGCGTGTGTGATATATGTATAACTAAAATTAAAAATTGGTCTTGTAAGGATCCAACTACACTTCGTGCAATGAGTACAACAATATTAACATGGAACACAAACATAATCTACAATTTTACAAAACACATTAAAACTTTAAAATATAAAATTAAAATGCACAGAAAAACTTACACTACATCACGATAGTCTCAAATATTATTGCCGGATGGTGTAGGCTACTTGATACTTATTGAGAGACTAGTGGTATAAAAATTCCTAGCTGGGTGAGAGAATTGATAACATCTACGTTAAAAAATATATACAAAAAGAAGAAAACACATTAAAATTGATTGCGAGGAAAGTAAATATTGGTAAGATGGAAGAAAGTATAGGCTATGTCCCTTTTATTAAATTTGCATATATACACGAGAGATTGCTCGTACCAGTTCTGAAATTCAAGCTGCTAGAACATTTTTTTATGTGAATCATCTCTAAAATATTTCGCTTATACCAGTCTTTTTCTTTACATAACGTTCTAACGTTGCCAAAATCGATTGAATGTTTGTTTTCTATGGCGTGCTTGCTAAGAGCAGTAGAATTCGGGTTGTTATTTTTAATGTCATACTTATGTTTATATATGCGTTTGTTTAAATACTGTTTAGTTTGTCCTATGTATGAGTTGGGGCAGTCTTTACGAGGGATTTCATAGATTACATTACTATGCATGTCTTTTTGTAACTGTGGTTTTAGATTTGAAAATACAGCACGTGTTGTTGTAGTAGCAGTATGGGCGACATGTACATTATGCTTTTTAAATATTTTATTTATGTTTTCGGAGAGTCCAGGTGTGTAGGGCATTGATAAGTATTTCTTTGAGGTATTATTTTTAAATTTTGATTGTTGTTGGCGGTTATAAATTTGGTGGACTCTCTTTTTGATGGCTGTATCTGTGAAATGTTGAGGATAGTTGTTTTGGGAGAGAACTTTTTTTACCTTTTTCAGGTTGTCAGGTCTATTTTTTGCATCAGATAGCAAAATTGCACGATCGGTAAGACTATTCACTACGCTGGTTTTGTACACTTTGGGAATGTTGGAATCGAAATTTAGATATCTTCCTGACCATACTGGTTTAGTATACCAATTTGTTTCAATGCAACCATCACTGTTATATTTCAATGTAATGTCAAGAAAGTTTATTGTGTTGTTACTTTCTACTTCTTTTGTAAATTGTAGCCTTGGATGGAAATTATTGAATGCTTGGAAGGTTTGTTCAATCTGTTCTTTATGTATATGTTACGGTCAAAGATGATATTTCGGTCTTTAACGATATTGGCCGGTCATTGTCGTGAATGTCCTATTACAGCGGGACGTCTTGATAATGACCGGCCAATAGCGTGAATATCCATGTAAAATGGGCACTGTTGACAAACTGGGAATGGATTTACGTTTTTACGACTTTGCCCGGGCAATCTCGTTAATGTCCGCTCAAGAGTGGGCTGTCAAGGTTTGATTAAAATATAGGTTATGTTATTCTCATTTTGCCATTTTTGTATCTGTTTGTGTAAGTAGAGTGTGAGTTTAACAGCTTTAAGCATACAGTAGGTGATAAATATGAGTGCAATGCGTGAAAAATTCATTGAAAAGCTGAACTTGCTTATTAAAAATCTCAGTGACGATATCAAACGGAAAGAAATTTCCCTTAGAGAAGCTGTAACACAAAATACAATTTTTGAAAGCCAAGGATATAAGCGTTGCTATTATATTGTAAGGGCGGCTGCAAAAACAAAAAATGTGCGTGCCGTGCCATTGACAAAATCTGCAATTCAAAGTGCCATGGCTCATTACCATGTTGTAATAAAAATGCTTAATGGATGCTTTGGTCTTGTTTTTATAGACATGTTTTAATATTTTAATTTGTCATATTTAACGATTAGGTATTTTAAGTTTCCTTCCAATTTTTTTGTGAAGCGATGAAAATATATATATATTTTTTAAAATGTTCCTCATATTTTATCCAACAGCTGCCCTAATCTGTAATATCAATTTTGGCCATGCATTGATGGTCGATGCTGTGAATGGCCGGACAAAGATGCAAAAACTAAAATACTTTCAACCTTGTCCACGACAGACGGGCATTCTCGTTATTGCCTGGGCAATAACGATATTGGCCTGCATATTTGGCTTCTAACGTTAATGCCCGGCCAATGTCATCAATGCCCAATTTACACCAGTGGCCGTAACATATACACAGCAGACAATCGTCAACGTATCTTTTATAGAATGCAGGTTTGTTAGTTAAGTTATTGATAACGTTTTGTTCCAGTTCTTCCATAACGAGATTTGCAATGGTTGACGAAATTGGTGAACCCGTAGCCGTACCAAAGATCTGAGAATAATATTCATCTTCAAATCTAAAATATGTAGTACTTAAACAAAACTTTACTGCTGATTTAAATTCACTTAAAGGGAGTGGTGTATGGCATTCTAGATCGTTCCAACGTTTTTCAATGCATTCAATGGCAAGGTCGACAGGAATATTAGTAAATAGTGACATTACATCGAAAGACACAAGTAAATGGTTGCTTGGAACGGTTTGCAATTTGATAAACTCATGAAAGTGCCAAGAGTCTTTTACATGGAAGTTGTTATTCCCTAAAATTTTTGAAATAGTATCGGAGAGATACCTTGAGAGTTGGTATGTAGGCGCTCCAGTGTTGCTCACAATAGGCCGCAAAGGAACGTTAGGTTTGTGCAGCTTAGGAAGTCCATAAATGTAAGGTGCAACGCCATTGTAGCAACATAGTCTGTTTTTCATATTGCTGTCAATAAAATTTTTCTGATGCCACCGTAGTACCATTTTGTTTAAAATGTCTTGTGTCTTACGTGTTGGGTCAAAGGTCTCTTTTCTATAAGTTGTAGTATCGTTTAACAGATTCAGTAACTTATTTTTGTAAGTCGATACATCCATAATGACAGTTTTATTGCATTTATCTGCACAAAGGATACATAAGTTTGATAAGATTATTAAATCTTTTAGAAGATTATCCAACAGCTTGAATTTCAGAACTGATACGAGCAATCTCTCGTGTATATATGCAAATTTAATAAAAGGGACATAGCATACTTTCTTCCATCTTACCAATGTTTACTTTCCTCGCAATCAATTTTAATGTGTTTTTTTCTTTTTGTATATATTTTTTAACGTAGATGTTATCAATTCTCTCACCCAGCTAGGAATTTTTATACCACTAGTCTCTCAATAAGTATCAAGTAGCCTACACCATCCGGCAATAATATTTGAGACTATCGTGATGTAGTGTAAGTTTTTCTGTGCATTTTAATTTTAGATTTTAAAGTTTTAATGTGTTTTGTAAAATTGTAGATTATGTTTGTGTTCCATGTTAGTATTGTTGTACTTATTGCACGAAGTGTAGTTGGATCCTTACAAGACCAATTTTTAATTTTAGTTATACATATATCACACACGCCCTGAAGATGACGCACTTCTAGCGTCGAAACGTTGGCCATCATATACATATATATTTTTTAAATATATTATTGACCGTATCCCAGGATTTTATTACAAAAAGATTGGATATAACGGTCAGGATACAAAAAGTAAATAAACTATCCAAAAGAGAGCAATTAGAGTAATCGATACGCCCAATGAAATTGTTGCAAATTGTTAGTATTTCTTATTCAATAGCTGACAGTAAGTAATAGGAATACATACATTAAAATCTAAAAATGAAACAAAATGTATTGTTGGCGCCGCGCCGTAGCTAAGTATACCATATGATGCAGACAATTTGAACTGATTGTCATAACTTTGTAGTTTTCGGACTAGATTCTTGTACTGTACTATTATTGTTTTAATTTTTTGAGAATTACAATCACGGGTTGTATCAGGATTCCAATATGTATTGATGCAATTAATCATAACTTACGTTTTAGTGCTCAAGCAGTTTGAGAATCACTTTTCAGGGTCAACTTTTTGGAGGAGCCGAGATTATTTACGTGACACTTTCACAGAAGTCAGCCTGTACTTTGCAATAGGTATACTGCAATGATTGTGGCAGTTAGGCCTACACAGAATTTTTGTTCCATGTTTTCAAATATAATTTTGTCATGTAATGTCAAATCTTTCAGGGTTCAGCACATGTGACTCAACGAATTCGAATAGGTCAGAAGAAGTAAACAAGGTTTTTGTTTGTTCCGACAATCCTAACGCGGCAGCTGGCACACTGACCTCTGAATCGCTGATAAACCGGTATACCCTTTGTACAGATACCAGGTAAAGAATCCTAAAAATAACAGTACCCATGAAGAGGCATAACATAAATAGCTACTTTGTTTTGGTTGATCGTTTCGGGTTAGTTGTTATAGTTTTGAATAAATTTTGGGTTTTAACAGTGCATAAGTGTTTTAAAAGACTATTTTAAACAATTCCATAAAATTTAAATCCAGCAGATTTTGTAAAAAATAGCATCGTGTTTGTGAATACAGTAAATAATAACAACAGGATCTTGGGCCATGGCCGTATATAAGGGGAGGGGTTGGAGGGTTCAAACCCCCCCTTGAGTATTCCCATGAATGGAATAACTACAAATAATACAAAATAACAATAATAAAGGACGCTTTCTCCAAGCTTAGTGATTTATTCTACTACTAACCAGTCCCTCGGCGCTCATAACACATTAGCAGCGATACAATCTATACAGATTTTAACCCCCCCCTAAAATCACCATGAACCCCCTCCATGGTCATCGCCTAGCTGCGGCCCTTACACAGCATAATAAACAACCAGCATAATATCTCTGAGGATTTCCTATATAAAAATGGTTCCCACAAAATTTGACCTTGGGAAGATTTATGGATAATTTTACGGCTGTGAAGTTTGGGTAGAGATGTGAAAATGAAAATATCGATACCGGTACCAACTCGATATTTTCTGGCCCAATAGGCGCGTTTGGTTCGTACAGAGCATTTTGTGCAACTGATTACACCCCTCAATAATTATATAATTATTTTCGATACCGATACAAAAGTATCGATGCCAACTTGGAATGCCTCAAAAAGTATCGATGACAAAAATACTCGATATTAGTGCAGAAGTATCGAAGTACCATTACCATCCCTACAAAAAATCATCCAAAAGTGGGGATGCGCGTGTAATTTCCGCCAACTTGAGTTATTGTGCTGGTTGTTTATTGTGCTGTGGCCTTGTCTTGGGCACACTCACATGCCTGTAAGAGCATGGCTGCTGCTTTTTCTAACATATTCGAATTCGTTGATGTGACTCCCCCCCCCCCCCCTTCGGTACGGCCTTACGGTGGGGACATTAGCCCTCGAAGTAGCTATTTCTGTTAGTACGCTGCTTCCATGATTGAATGATCATAAAGCGAAGTTTATACTAGTTCTATTTCCAATCAAACATATGTTTATTTGTCAGCGTGGGATACACATAGGTACATAGATATTAGTGTAAAGTAATTAAATGCTGTGATGTGTGAATGCTCAATAATTACATTTAGTTATATTTCTGTCTACGACACACCATACATTTTGTCATGGCATATCCCCCCTTCCCCCCCACTTCTCCGCTCTCAATGTATATGCTTTTCGGCACCCCGTTTTGTGATGTGGCGTCGCAAACACAATTTCATTTATACTTGGAATTATATCCAGATTCGTAAGCCCTCTGGAGTAAACAGTAATGCAATCATAAGGGTGCGTAAAATATTTATCAAAATCCTTCCGTGCATTATACATGAGCCAGTGCTGTCCTTTTAGGTATCTCCCCAAAGTCGTGAGCGCTTTGTCTTCCATGTATTTTATATCGCGGCCGAATATAAGTGCTTAAGAGACTTGCGGTTTACTGCTCCCTTTGGGGTGGCCCTAATTCAATATTCGCACTTTTTCTCAGGGAAAAATTTCAAGACCTTATCCATGATTTTTCTAGAAGGCTCTGGGTATAGGGCAGTGACACAGCATACCAAACAGTCAGCAGAATATCTCAAATTGGCGACAACCATACGCGCATCCCGCCATTTTGGATTAGAATCTGTCAAAATATCCGTAAGTAGACACCATTGACGCAAGGTCGACGCTCGTATTTGCTGAGATAGTGCGCAAACACAGTGGGGCATTTTAGTGTGCGTGCAACTGCGTGCGAAGGCGTGCAGGTACCGTATGCAGGCTAACTTACCCAATGTGTTTTCGACCGCTTACCAGCGTCGGAAGCCCGCTTGAACGCCTTTATAGTAACAGAAATTTAGTTTGCTATCTGGTTTCGTCTGTGCCGGTCGAAAATGAGTATCGATAAAGAGTTACTTATAGCTTCAGTGTTTGCGAAAACCCCTATTTGGGTTAAAAGACATAAGGTGCACTACAACCGCACTGCGATAGAAAAATATTGGAAGGAAATAAGTGCGGTTATGAAAGTTTATACACAATATTTATTTGGATATATTATTCATAAGCTTGGAACTGAGGTAATACATCAAGGAATTTGTTATAAATGTGGTAGCGATAGATAAGAGGTGCTCTGCAAAATAATTAACAAAGATATCTCGAATTGTTTAGCCCTAATTTGGAAGCATTTACTGGTAGTTACGCCTAATCCATTTCCTAGCCCGAGATAATGCGGTATTAGGCATTCCTGTTCAAACTGTATATCTCCTTCTGTATATACTTTAACTATGTCTGACATTCGATATGTTGGTTTGTTTCAATATTAGATATTACAAAGTAGGCTGTTTAACTATAACAAGTTTTAATGATAAACGTTATTCAAAATGTAGTATAAATATGGTAAACTTATGGTTGAATATGATAAAGCAATGACATCAATATGATAGAAACCTGATACAGATATAGTATAAATAGAATGTAAATATGTTAAAGGAATGATGCAAAACATGAAATAAATGAAGTAACAAAATGAACATTTAATAATGTTATAATTGTCTTATAACTGGCGGGCCAGCCTAAAGGATCTGTCCGTCACGGAATTCCCAGTGAACCCAGGTCGTCCCTGCTAGGTTGCCAAGTGCAGGAGCTTCCTTATGTGGTGCGTCCAATGTCAACGTTGTTCCCAATGCCCACAAAGCATATTATCTCAAATTCGACAATTTTCGCGATCACATTACTCCCCTCACCTATCGGTGTGTATCGGAAGTAAAAGCTGTTCGAATATTAATGTTTAACATAATAACAATGTTTGTACTCGCTTAGTATCATAGATTATGTTCAAATGAGCATAACACATTTATGCACAACCACAACACTAGATATAGGCTATGTGCCACAATAATTCCCAAATCAAGAAAGTCAGTCATGCGGCGGTCATAACTCAATTTAGCGCCAAAATGATGCAACACTTCTACCTTTTGATACCAAAAATTTGTTTACAAAGCGATTCAAACAGTCTCTACCAGAGTAGATAGCTTCCTTAATAAGACGCGCACAAGAATTCGTTGAACATGTACAGTATCAGTCACATGTTCATCTGATTGACAAATTTCAACTAAATGGTTCTAATGTATATGATGTGAATCTCTAAATGTGTATGTACTAATAGTTCATTTGACAACTTTCCACCACGGATTTATCACAAACCGCTGATTAAACGAAAAAACGCCAAGACACGTCAAAATATTTGTCCAGAGAGACAACTTTTTAACCAAAAACTATTTTATCCCATTGTACCCTCTAGCCCCTCAGGGGAATTATTTTCAGTGTTTTTGTAACTGTCCCTCATTGTTTTGCGAATAATGGGCAACATTTTAAACCCTTATTACATATTTCCTATACCGTGTCTACACGCGACTAGCCAATCTTTGTACTCTTTTTCTTGTCTGTTTTGTCTGTACCATGCACTGGTGTGCGTGCGGAACCGGCGCCGGCCTGCTTCTACCTGCCGAGGGGACTCGGCGCTGGCCAACGCACTCCAACGCTTCTAACTGCCGCTACTGTGCATGCCTATATAGAATGCATAGGCGTCGCTGTGAGATTTTGCATACGCGGTGTTGATAGTATAGGATCTATAAAATGGATAAACAATGTGCTGAAAGTGTTTGTACTACTAAACATTGCAGAAATAAGTACTATTTTTTGATTTACGAATGATCCTGTAAGGTAAGTACGTATAATCTACAAATAAAATGTGGACTCAAAAGTGTACGGATACTATTTTTTTCTGCAGCCGTCTAGAAAATAGAACATTCGGTATGATTTATTGAATCGAAAATGAAACTTTACACAAATCTTACCGAGAGTAATAAATCATACCGAAAGTTCTGTTTTCGGGAGGGCTGTAATGTTCAAAAGCAATATTTACAGTATCTAACCCTACTATTTTTTAATATTTTATCTAATAAATGGCTGCAGAAAAAATTTTTTACGCAACGCTATCCGAAAGTGATTTTGCGGGACTCGCAGGCTTCCAGGACTCGCCTACGGCTTGCCCTGCCTACTCAACCAGTAAAATATCACTTCCGTGACTTGTTACGTAAATAACTATTACGAATCGATTAAGACGACTTAACTGATTCGATAGATAACAGCTGATCAGCCGGCACGCTTTTGAGTCAAATTTTATGAGACCCTGTTTTTTTTTTGTGATGACTGAATGAAAATTGAGAGCTCGCTATAAGGAGTAACCGTTCTTTTGAATGTTTGTCATTGTCAGTTGTACGTTTGACGCTACCATCTAACAACCCTGCTCAATCAAGCGTATGCGCACCTTTTCTTCAACTTTCTTTATACTACTACCGCCATCTATCATCCATTGGGTACAAAGGTTTTATTCCCATTTTGTCTTTATAGAGAAGATAATCTTGAGCTCTTGAGGTCATTCTTTCTTTGGGTAGTTCTAGCCGTGGCTCGGTGCTTAATGAGACTAGACCTCTCTGAGTTCCTCTTCGCCCAATGACCTGATTGTTGATTGCATCTAAATATGCCACCAGTAAAAGAAATTATTGGTTCTATTTTTTCAAAATAACTTTAAAAGGTAAAGTTCCACGAAAGCTACTTAAAAAAGTATCTTAAGGGTCTAGGGTATAGCGCGCGAAATTGAGAATCGAAGAAAAAACGTATTCCCATGTTAGCGAGGAGGCGTGGCCGCCTGTTCCCTTTCTCCAGTGTGTGTGTCTAATATGAGGGGAGATAAGTCCAAAAATTTAAACGTAAGGTCCAAAGGTCACCATAAAAGTTAATTTCGCATTTCCAAGCTCCTGACGTTACCTTTAAACTTACAGTAACGACTTAACAGCAAATTGAAGAAGAAAGCTTGCGCTGTGTCACCTTTTCCTCTTCTTTTGATATCGTGTTTGGTTGTTAAATTACAGACATTTGAGCTATGTATGATTTTGAATTGCGAGTTTTTTTGCACACTAAAAATCTTCTTCGAAAAAATCGCAAATAGTTGTCATTCATTAAGGTCTTAGCTATCACCTTCTCAAATACTATGTATGTAGTTTAAAAAACAAGTGATTTTTGTTCGAAATGGGATTCCGTGTTTTAACATGGCAAATATATATGTATAACTGTGTATACCCATGCCCCTTAAGAGTTTGGAAACTTGAAAAAACATTTTAAGCAGTTTAGTTTATTTAATATGCAAATTTTCGATAATCCATGTTGTTGATACTGATACGTAAGAGAATCGATACTTTGTCTTCAAGTGTCGGGAAGTATCGATACTTGGCCAAAAAATATCGAATTGGTATCGGCATCGATACCTTTTGTTATTTTCGTATTTCCACCCAGACTTCTAATTCATAATGGCACCGTCAAGATCAACTTCTGTAGAAACCATTTTTCCTTCTCACACCGATAGGTGAGGGGAGTATTGTGATCGCGAACATTTTCGATTTTGAGATAATACAATTTTTGGGCGTTTCATGATGTCTACATAACGAAAATCTACGTCACTCAATTCCGTCGGTCTGTCTCTCTGCCTCTCTGTCGGTCTGTCTGTACGCGTCTTTCTGTCCTCGTAATCTCAGTAACCGCTGCATGGATTGTGATGAAATTTGGGCAGCGATATGCTGTGGGGTCGTAGTAGGTAATGCAGCTATAATTTTGAAAATCGGTGCATTGGCGGCGGAGTAATTAGCAAAAAACAAAAAATTTCAAATATTCCCCAAACTTCATTTTTCGGCGTTTTAGGTGTTCCTGATCATTTTCTACTTTTTTTGGGTAGGGGTGGAAATTGGAGTGGTTGGGGGTTGCGGGGTTGTAAAATTGAAAAATTTGTTGTATTCATAATACTGACCTATAGAGGAAGACCTAGCGACATAAATAACTTCCGAACATTGCCTTATGCTTATTACAGAAACTAAAGGACTTTTTTCCGATGTATATATACGAGTATTGCTTTAGATCGTTCTATATTATGTAACGTAGAAACTGTTGAATTGATTTTAATGAAATTTTGACACAGTATTGCTACCGTGGTGAGGATGGAAAATGCGTATGGTTTTTATAAATCGTGCCAGTGGCGGCGCAGAAATAATAAAAAACTAAAAATATAAAAACAGCTCAAACTTCGTTTTTAAGTGTTCTAAAGGCACCTGATCATTTTCTGAGTTTTTTGGGTGGAGGTGAAATTCGGGTGGTTGGGGTTGGGGGTTGAAAAAACTAAAAAATTTGCTGTATTAATAATAGGCTGTCCGCTGACTTGTGAAGGAAGACCTAGCGACATGAATAACCTTTTTAGGTCAATCTGAACGTTGCCTTGCCTATTACCGAAACTAAGGAACTTAGAATTTTCTGTATACATACGAGTATTTATTGCTTTAGATCGTTTTGTATTTTGTAGCATGGAAACTGTTCAATTGATTCTAATGAAATTTTGACACATTATTATTACTGTGGTGAGGATGGAAAAAGCGTATGCTTGTTAGAAATCGTCTCAGTGGCAGCGTAGCAATAATCAAAAAACTAAAAATATGAAAACATCTCAAACTTCGTTTTTAGATTTTTTAGGGATTCCTGACCGTTTTGTACCTTTTTTGGGTTGGGGTGAAATTGGGGTGTTAGGGGGGAGGGTGGCGGGTTGTAAAACTGAAAAGTTTGTATTATTGATAGTAGACTGTTCATTAACCTGTGAAGGAAGGACCTAGCGGCATGAGACAATTTGGGGGGGGGGGGGGTACTGGCGATGATTTTGTTGCAAGGGGATCTCAGACTAAAGCTTCATACTATGGGAAAATAATAAATTGGTATCACCGTAATGTGTGGGAAGTACAGAGTCAATCAACTTGACTTCATTTTTACATAGACCATAATCCTAAGTAACTTATTTTCTGCTTTGATCGTTATTGAGACTGTAAACACTGTATAAAGAAATATTGATTTAAGAGTTTCCAATACCTCCAATAACTTAAAAACCAAAATATTAAAAACGTTCAAGATTTCCTGAAATTTTCTAAATACTCAAAACAGATCTATCAGTTTATTCTAAGCGCGGCGTTTACCGGTAATTTTAAGTATTTAGTATTACTGTTTAATGTATCTAGCGTAACAAGAGTGAGATCCATCGGTAAACACATTTTATAAAAATCGATTCATCAGGTTTCTCCTTACTCCACCTTACTCCCTTCCCCATCTGAAGTATTATAAAGAAAATGCATGACACTTCCTTTTACTTTTATGTCTCTCCTGATAAATAGCTGACATCATCTCCCCTTCAAGATACTGTGCGACGTGTCTTGACACATCAGCCTTCCTCCCACATCTTTAAAAATTGAATTTCACGAAGATCAGACGTCTATCATGATGAATTTTCAATATTAGGTTTCTACGTGCAAGTTTTTCGGTCTAACTTTACACAACGCTACAGCATAGTTGCAGAGCTTGGGTTAGAGCTACTGGAACTATTGGACAATTGAAGGGGAGATTATGTAGGCTAAAACCCCCTGAACCTTATCGAAAATGTGCTTATTTTGTGCAATATCATGTTCCACCATATCACTAGTGGACAAGATTTTTGCCAAACCAAGAGGGACATGAGCAGTGCAGCCTAATCTTGGTACTCTTACACTTAGCAGCTCAATGCTCATATCACCTATAAGAAGGATGAATAGACACAGAAATAAATGTGGAAAAAATACATAAAATATTAATACAGTGACATACAAAGTTTTGTTATTATTACTAATAAAGGAAATGGAAATGTTTATTAATTTGTCAAGTCACCTTCCGCAGGCTTTTGCGGATCAACATCAACAATAACATGTCCTGGCACGACCACTTCGTCAATATTGCGAAATCGGCATTCCAGCAGTTTGGAATTTTGTTCCGCTGTAGCAGGCTGTATACACTAGAGCAACTATTACTGCTCTACAAGGCACAAATCCGAAGATCGTTGGAGTATTGCTTCAATGTGTGGCGATGCGCTCTGGAGCACTCTCTAAAGCTTCTGGACACCATCCAGAAGAGAGCAATTAGAATAATCGATACGCCTAACCTGACAAAGGACCTCCACAGCCTGAAACGTCGAGGACGGATGTCTGACCTGTCTCTGTTTTATAAATTCTATCACAGAAGGTATTCGAGTGACACCAAAGACCGTCCAAACGAGGAACACTAGAGAGGCTCTGCGAGCTCATCATTACCACATCGAGGTCCCTACTCCCAGAACCAGTCTTCTCCAGCATTCCTTCTTTTGGAGAACTTCGACGCTGTGGAAAGAACTGCCAGGGTATTTGTTTCCCGACGGCTACAATCTGCAACGTTTCAAATCTCCATCATCTTTCAGCCATTGCGGAAGACTAACCATAAAAAGAAGGTATGCGGTTCTTGAATCTTAGTTTGTGATCAATTTCAACTATCAATACCTTTTTCTCTTTGAGTATTATTTAACACCACTTTATCAAATGTTAAATGATATGAATCCTCTACATTCTTTTGTTTATTATCCAAGCAACATAACAAAACTTTAATAGGAGTTAATGGCTACATTATGATCGAGAGAAAATTTATGTACTTTTTCTAGATCAAGTTTTAGAGTTGGGGCAACGTTTTGGAACTGTTTATGACCCCATTGTACATAAAATACAGTGACTAGTGTACTACAATGTACATCCAGGACACCTATAGTCAAAACTGGGGCAAAAAAACTGCCGCCTTATCAAGTTTTCAGTCAGATGCTGCAACGCAACAGAGGTTCCACTCACAGATCATGGAGTTGTTAACAAACATCTGAAAGATTAGGGATGGAAATCATAGTTCACTAAAAAATAGCCTCTGAAGTTTACGACAGGTAGATAAAGCAACCGGATGAGTGCACTCAGCAGAAAGTAGAGTTGTTGCATATATTCGCGTAGGAAATAAGAAAAGCACAGAATATTCATTACTAAGCTTGGATTTATTTACAAACTTTTCTAGACAATACAGGCTCCCAAAAGGAAGCGAAGCAAATTCCGCCCACACAAAAAACATACCGCCATCAAGCTGTCAAGCCATACAAGCTGTTCTTCCAGACATTCGGAATGGAAAAGGAATATTTAATAATATATAAAGCACGATCTCCCACTCTACTAGTCGGGATGCCCTATAACTTTTGAATCGCTCTTTAAATAAAAAATCTGGGGCAGCCGGCTAGCAGATCCTCGCTGCTTTTAATATGGTCTACCAACGGAGATATGATATGCTCTCCATGTATATACATCAAGGAAATATATCTTTGTGGTTCTTTGTCAACCAGATTAGGGTTGTACCGAATAATTGTGTGATGCTCGATCCATGCATGGTTTGCTTTTCCCGGCTGTTCTATCTTAGCCTACTGGATGTCGAGTCAGTATTTCTTGATTGTCGCCCCTAGGTTAGGCTGGGTTAGGTTAGGAGTCCCACTCCGACCCTATTGTGTCTATTGTGGCTCACACCTATTTAGATTTCAGTGTTTCAGAGTTCAGTCTACATCTTTGGACAAAGGTGATGGTCGTAATGTGTGAAACTTCCTTGAAGTTGGTAGGTTCTAGATGGGTATGAGTCTGAAATTATTTCCAGCACTGGGCAGATGCACAATATATGCTTTGCTGTTTCATCTTCCACATAGCAGAAACGACAGTCCAAAATTTGTTCCAGACGTATGTTCCGCAAGTGGTTTCTCAGGCGACAATGTCCTGTCAACAGACCAACTAGAATACGCAGATTATTCCTACTCCATTCTAAGATCCTTAGGGGGGACCCGACTAGAAAGGTATGGCCTTCGAGCGTGGTAGCCCTACTGTAACTATCTAGTACATGAGTTCTAACCGCACTGCCCATACTAAGATGGTTTTCCTGGCAGTGCTTTTTGCAATGCCCGTAAATGGTTGTGGTTATACCAACGCAAGTTCAACTCCTCCTCCTGCAAGTATGTCGGCCAATTTATTGCCTTCTACTCCGCTAAGACCTGAAACCCAAATTGAGGAGATGTATACAGCTCCATCAGAGTCTTGAGTCAACCCTTTTAGAGCTGAGTGCTTTCAGTGCAATCAGGTGATCTGAAGAGATCATTTGTTCAGTGACCTGGCTCCTATTCTGGGTCCTGAAACGGCTGTTGGGCTACCACTAGAAGGAAAACAGAGGTGTGGTAGCAAAATCAGCATCTTATGATATGGAAAGGAATCTCTGGACATCTGCGTCAAGCTAGAGAACTTATTTTAGGACCTCTAGACTGAAGCCGGCTCAGGTTACTTGTTGGCCTGCTATCCGACCATAGCACCTTCAAACATCACTTTTATGTGTTGGGGTTAGCAGGTGATTCGACGTGTACACGCTGTGGCGAGAAACAGTCCCCGGCGCACATTCTATGTCGCTGTGAAACCCCTGGTATCACAAGCAAACCATGCTAGGTCCGAGGGTTCTTGAACCAGAGAATATAAGATGGGCAGGACCCAAGGCCATCCTCACCGATGGACTTGGCAACTTGGATAAGGAGATATGCATAAGGGCCTGTTTGTAGGTCTATGCAGTGGTGGTTCTGGTAACCAGAATGCTTCTCTCCCTCTTTAATTCATTCATTCATTCATTCCCTTGGCTCCTAACTCTATGGCTATCATTTCTGCTTGGAAGATTGTGGTATACCTCCCAAGGTTTACTGAAATTTCAACTGTTGGACTTGTACCAGCCCTTCCGCTCCTGCGCTCAGTTCTGACTCGGAGCATTGTCGAGCAAGATAATTTTTTATTTCCGCAACCATGTGTTTTCCCGCATTCGCACGGCATTTCAGTTCTTAGTGCCTTGACCTTTATTCCTGGATTTTGTTTTCGCTAGAACGGTAGTGCTTCTCTTGTATCAATTCTATACTGCTGCCCTATTCTTCTGACTGCAGCTGTTATCTCTCTTACCATATCTAAAAGAACTATCAGATGTAGTGTCCTAATGAAAATCAACCCCAGGTGAATGAAGGTTACGATCTTAAGAACTGAAAAAAAAGTAGGAACCGCGAAGACTAAATAACTGTTACTGTTTCAGCGGACTACAGACGCTGATGCATGCCGCGATTCAGGCATCGACTCCTACGTTTCATGATGCAAGTAGCAGCGTGTGTAGTACCGAATCACGTATTTGGCATCAGTTGCAGCTTGCAGCGATGCAGAGTCTGAAGTCTCATTTTGGTCGGTGAGCCATGACGCAGAGTCGGTGACGCTGATGCAGGTTTCAAGTGTTTCAACGTATAGTATTGCATGGATGCAAAGAAATAATTCCACCCTACTATTATTGTATTGTATGAAGCATGCATAAAATATTAAGTTGATTCAGACATCGCAACAGGTTTCGATTTGAAGTTATGCAACTGATGCAGTTTCATGAAACCTTGAGTTGATTCAGCAGTCGCAGAATGCATCAACGTCTGTAGACCGTTTCAAGTATGTCGAGACATCACGCTTCCCCACTCCTGCCCATGTTGGTATACCCGGTAATGAGCAAGCTGATCGTGCTGACAAGGAAGCTACCCTTCAACCTATAGACGAAGGCACACCTTTGGTTTTCTCGGACGTTAAACGAGAAATTAAAACTCGGGTAATTTTGAATTGGAAGGAACAGTGGCGTACATACCGTGGACAACTGCAAGAAATAAAGCCAACTGTAGATCGATGGATATACCCAAAAACACTTAGCCGACGTGAACAAGTGGTTCTGTGCCGCTTGCGCATGGGCCACACCAACCTAACACATAACTATCTACTTCGTGGAACAAACCGCCCCCGCTGCAAAACATGTATGTGTCGACTATCTATTCAACATATTTTATTGGAATGTCCAGATTATGCCGTGCCCAGGAATATATTTGAAATTCAACCCACCCTTATACAATATCTGGAAAATGAGAAAAACATACAGCATACCCTAAGGTTCCTAAGGTTCATAAAAATTTTCTGGAAAATTTGAAGAAAAAAATTAATTAAACAACCTATACTGTATGATGGTTTGCTATTCTTCGTTTGACTCAAAAGTCGGTTTTCCTGATACTAGTATATCACCCATGTTTTAACCTATGCTTTCTCTTTGTTTTTAAACTACCCATGAACCCCCGGTATTATGTCTCTAAAAAAGCCGCTAGGATAGTCTGATGTGTCGTGAAGTGTTTCTGTTTCTTTACAGTTATCCAATGATGAAATAGGCTGTGGGAAGCGGCAAATAACCATAGCAGTTGACGCCGCCATACAAAATAAAATAAAAAATAAATAAAATCACGCTTCTTATTAAGTGACTATGGGACTATGGGACTCAGACTTATCAGATGGATTTCTGCACCAGATCTGCGTATGTAGACCATCTGGAAGGAGTTAACTCGACGTAGAAAGCACCAAATCTATAAACGTACGATTCCTCCGACCTGCCGTTAAATTGTTAATGGGATGGAAGTCGAAAAATCGCGCTCTTGTATTTCAACGGGTAGAAGGTGGGAGTCGATCGGCGGGTGGACGGACGGACGGAACGGTGCCCATCTATCAGCCCAGCGTGTTTTATTGGCCGGGATCGAGCCCTTCGCTCACTGCGACCGACCTTCCATTCCGCCAGGGGCCATATTCTTGAAACGGGGAACGACGTTCACGAGAGAACGTACATATCAGTTAGCATTGTCGTTCTCCCGTGAACGCTGTTCCCCGTTTCAAGAATACAGGCCCAGGTTGCTTGTCCGGAATAAGGGAGGTTTCATTTGCTGGATAGGGTTACACTCAAACATAAAGAAAAGCCAGATAGGGTAAACTACCCAGGTATTGGCACTTTAAAGGCCCGGTCAAACAAAGGGCGTTATAGAACGCAGCGTTCCGGCGTTCTCTAAAGTGGGTGACACACGTACGAACTTTAAGTACGCGGTTTTTATGTTTGAGAACTTACTAGGCTAGACGTCGGCGACACACGTGAAGCTGAAATCACTCATTTTGATAACTGTCCTAAATCAACCAAACCTTTAACAAACGCCAAACACAACAAGCGTTGCTGATGCCTCGCGGCTCGCAGTGCTACTACACGTACGAGCCGAGACAAGCTACGAGCAAGATTTCAAACCAGTTGGATCGCCGGAGATTTCAAAGTACGTGTACTTACGGTGACACACAGGCGAAAAAGGTCATCGAGCCATAAGTACGCGTACTTGCTCGTACGTGTATCAGCCCTTTAACGCCGCTTTATATTATTCCATTGTTTGTACCAAGCAGGCCTGTCAGTGATTCAGACATAGATGAACTCAGAGCCCGGTCAAACAAAGGGCATTCTAGATCGCGCGCTACGGCGTTCTAGAATGCCGCGTTCCGTTGTGTTGCTAGAGAACGCTAGAACGCCGCGTTCTAGAGCGCCCTCTGTTTGACCGGGCCTTTAGAGATTCTTACATTTGGATGTACTTTTAAAAAGCTCATATACCAAGCCTGTGATTGAAACTGTGGAAGTTGTATACCTTCAATATCCTACATCCACAAAACATAGTAATAAATATAAAGTAGTGATCTACTTCCATGGAAATCGGTTTAAAATGAAAAGTTGCTAAAGTTCCAGTTATTGGCACTCTTGGCCAGTTTTTGACACTCGTGGGCTAGTATATTTTTAATCCCTAGACTTAACTACCTATATGTCATTACATGTGACAGCTGCTTTGATCATGGATGACATTGTTTGTATGAAAGTCTCACAAATATCTATTTTATTTCAAAAACCAAGATTTTTCAATAATTTTATTGTGTAAATTAATAAACCTGTAGACCAAGTAAGCAGCAGTTCATTAAAAGAATAACAAATATGTTGATTATAATATGAAAAATGAAGCATAACAATCAGTGATTAGAAACAGTAACCTCTGTTTCTTCCCAGGGCCGTATATAAGGGGGTGGTTTGGGGGGTTGAAACCCCCCATGAGTATTCCCATGAATGAAATTACTACTAAAATAATACAAAATAAAAATAATCAAGGATGCTTTCGCCAAGCTTAGTGATTCACTGTACTACTAACTAATCTCTCGGCGCTCATAACACATTAGCAGCGATACAGTCTACACAGATATAGATAAGTGCAAAAGTATTAATCTTGCCTATACAGATACACACTGACGGAATATTTCTGTATGAATCAATATTAAATTAAATATAAAACTATCATAACCAATCACAAAGCCAAATATTTTTTTTCCGTAAATAATCTTATATACACAAAAATTACATAAATTTCTTCCTGGGAAGAAAATTGTTGAATGAAGGAACAACTAAGAAAGGAATTAACACCCATTGCAAACAAAAAACTATAATTCTGAAAAAATTATAATTGTATCTGATCCCACTTATTACATTCATGCTAGGTATTATGACACGCGAAAAGTTTTTCAAGGCATATTGTATGTAGAATGGTTCAAGAACACCATTTCGTTCAGTGGTATGGGCTTAGTCGTGTGCCAAGTAATGGAAAACCGGCATTTATGAGTTACCAGTAGTTTGCACTTAAATATATTCTACAGAGCCTTAAAAAAAGGAATTTTCAATTTGAACAGAAGCAGCTATGATCGTATTTAACTAGTTCTGACTACTAATAGTGTGAAAAATAAGGATATTTTCTAAAACAGTGCTTACAAAACGATCTCAGTATTGCGAGTAGCAACTAGTTTTACTACTGCCTATAGAAAGCAACAAATTGACATAGAATATGGATATAGTTTGCCCGTGATAAGTATTTCCATTATTAGCACCCTTTCTTCAATCAATCACTTCCATTTGAGCTGTTTTTGTTGACTAAGGGCCGGTTGTATAAATGCGGGCTTGGCACGAGCTTTGTTAAGCCTAAGCTTAGCTAATCTGAGGCTTAAAGTCGACACCCGTTGTACTATCGTCGGCTTAGTTAAACCATTGATTAAAGTATTTAGGGGGTTAAACCTGGTTGATAATGAAATTCACTACAGTTGGCATCAATGAAGCAATACGTACTGACATAATGACCTGAAAAATTACCTTTTTTGGTTAGGTACTTATGACAGTTTGTGTCAAATTTTGGCAACAACCGTTCTTGTCTCTGTTCTTTCATTCACTCTCTTTGTTAAATTAGACACAAATCTTCCAAAAAATTTGACCTAATAAAGTGACAAGCAATTTGAAGGTTCATCATTGACAAATCATGTCATTTTTATATAAGGTTAGGTTTAAACCTCAGCTGAGCTCGCGTTAAGCATCGGCTTACGTAAGCTCGTGTTAAGCTTGGAGTGGGGGGTTAAGCCAGCATTGTACAACGGACATTTTGCCACTGACGTGGTTTAATCCCGGCTTACCTTAAGCCTAAGCTTAAGCTTGATTTGTACAACCGGCCCTAAGTAGGTAAAAAAACAAAAAAAACATGAAAGTGCCGACATTGGCATTACGCGATTTTACATGACCAGTGATTGTCACCTTATTTTTTCAAAAAAATATACACTTTATCAAAGGAACAATTCATAAATATTGAACCTACGATATTACTCCAAGTGTATATGGTACTGGAAATAGGTCTTTTCGGTAAATATTTGTTTAATTCCAATAACGCTCCGATGGTACGTCTTTACAAAATGGTAATAACTTACCTTGATTTGAATTTGTGGTTCTTGAGTTTTTAGGCCGGCGTCGTTTAGCGTTGAAGCTTGACGTTTCGCCACCACGAGTGGATGGCATCTTCAGAAACTATTTCATTTGAAACGTTTATCGAAACGTCAAGCTCTGACTCTAAACGACGCCAGCCTAAAAACCCAAAAACCACAAATTCATTGGACAATGGCCCCGAAAGCCTTACACAGTACATTTACCTTGTTTTGCTCTTCGCAAAACTACAACCAGTTTTGCTCTCAAAGACATACTACATCACATAGGTACGATTATGCTACTGCAAAATATTAAGCGATGTTCCTGGTCTTACAGAAAGAAACATCGAAGCACATTATTTTACCCTTACCTTATTTTATGGAAATAGAATAAGGTGCCAACGATAGATAGGGTTTAGTTTTAGTTTTTAGTTTATTTATTTGCAACATATTTACAAGGCAAATAAAATTGCCTATCATCCGTGAAGAGTTACCCCTTGTATACGGCCATCCACCATCAAGTGACAGAAACGATGAATTTCGTGCGATAGATCCATTGTTGACTTTCTTCAATTACCTGCATCTGATACCTCTGCATTTAATTCCACTGGTAGATCAGGATTTGGTTTAACTGAAAACTCGTCCCATTAAATTTTTCTCGCATATTTCGGAACATTTACTGCAACTTTCAGACCTCGAATTTTGACAGGTTATTTGGCATATCATCGGCAATAGGCAAGTTTACTCTAGACGTTTTATACAAACAATATTCGAGGGTCTGAAAATTTGTGATCATTTTTACCTAAGGCTGAAACTCATAACGACGGCCGGTATCTCTCTAGTATACGCTACAAGAAAACAAAATATATAAAACAATCCAAGCACCCTTTCTTAATGTGTTCACAATGTGTAACTCGCCGAACAGTTCAGCAAAATCGCTAACACACGTTTTCTTGGGAAACTTTAACTAACAAACGAACTATAAAAGTGAGAGTGTAAGCGAGAGCTTCCGAAGGAAAAAGTAAAACTCATTTAGAAAGAGAAGTAAAAGCATTATCTGCAGAGAACTGCGCTCCTGAGGGCCCTGCCGGGAATCTCGGCGCTGCACTTTCAGTAACTTAAGTTTCTGCTGTAGATACGGTTTATCCCAACGAACGGTCCGCATTTTAGGACCTGAGGATGTATTCCTATTGACTCTGCGGAAGTTGCTTTTCTGACTTTTCATTCTAAAATTCTACACAGAGTTCGTTACAAAAACCCAGGTGCTGTTGTTCTACACTTAAAATAAAATGCTGAATGAAAGGCAGAAAAGTACTAGATTTCTATAGATATACTGCCGCCGTAACAAAGAGTGTTGTATCTGCATTTTTTAATTTTTTGTTAGATATGTTTATTTCAACTATTTAGAGCGATCTGAGTTCATTTCTTTATCATAAAACGCCGTATCGACAATGTAAATGCTTAAAATGGACATACGTTTCTGATAATATGACGTAATAGCCGATGTTTTTTGCTAAGAAAGCCTTAACTGACAAACCTTACCTATAAAGACCTATCTACATTTTCACGAAATATAGAATAAAATTGAATGATCAACCCTCGATGCGAATGTCACTTAGAAACCCGTATTCGAAAATGCAAACTTATAAAGCCGTAACTATTTTTGCTACCGTGTTACTTACGGTTTTTTAAGCTAGTAATTTACGTGATTTAAGATGCACCGGTCGGTGTTTGTCTTTAGTTGATGTTCCATCACCAAGTGGAGAAAAAAGAGGTTTATGACTTTTCGGGTAAGGTAGTGGTAAAATCAATGACTTTCTCAGAATTCTATCACTGGAAGGACCACTCATCGAAAGCTGCTTTAAGCAGATCAAAACCCAAAGTCTATTTGTCAGATGTGGTAGAAGTTACTACCAAACGAGGGTCGCTCTGTTTAGAATATAAAACTGATTTTATGAAGAGTGACCTTGAGACACTGAATTTTTTTAAAGTTTCTCTTGCGAACAAAACACATCAAATGTCACACCCTGAAAAACAATCTGAAAATAGAGGGACACCTGTCATCAAACGCGATAGTATATTAAAGAACTTATCCTCAATTATGCCGAAAGCCAGGTTGAGGTTTTGGGAAAATATTCCTGTATCTGATCAATCTAATGACTTAGTGCAGCATTTGAATGAAAATTTGTGTAGTAAAATAGTAGTAGTAGTGGTTGTTAGATCCATTCTGTTTACTAATAAAACCTATTTATTTATTCCCAAAATTGCTGTTATTTGAAAGTAGAGTTAGTTGGTGAGTATAAATATACATAAAAGTTTTAGCTTAAAATACCGTAAATACTCCTGAATCCAGTTACGGTATTTTTGCTCAAAGAAGCGCTTGCAATATTATTACAGTCGTAACTTTAAAAGCCGCAAATGAAATTTCTGCATACAATACCTTATTAAGACGTCTGAGACTATTTCAGTGAGTTTTTGTATGTTAAAGTTTACAAATGTTCACCATTTTTATAAACTTACGTAGCTTATTGAGCCTGGCAGAGATCAAAACCCTTTTCCTTGATTTTCTCCAAACTAAGGTTTTGCAGATACGGCACTCTTTGTTACGACGGCAGTATAGATAGTCCTAAATATCAAATCAAAACAAAATCTGTTTGCTCTTCCGGTAGCGTTTGTCCAGTTTGAATAAAACTGTCGAAGTCCCTATCTGAATACTATGTCATTTATACGATAAGGAAGACGTTTCCTGGCTTTATTTTAACAGACCTTACAAAAAGTCGATTACGAAAACAGAAATCACGTAACTTTCGAGTTAAAATAAATAGTATCACGTGAAAGGCACGAAAAGTACTAGATTCCTATAAATCGGTACTAGATATGGTTTAACGTGAGCTCTGTTTGCTCTTCCGGAAGCAATTGTCCAATTTCTATCAAGCTCTCGAATTTTTTATCTGGATACTACATAATCTGTATCTGCGGAAGTTTCTTTTTCCCTACTTTCTATTCGAACGTTTTACTCAGAGTTCATTACAAAAACCCAAGTGCGGTTGTTCTACAGCTAAAATAAATTGTACTAAATGAAAGGCACGTAATGTACTAGATTTACTATAAAAAGTACTAGATGTTGGTTAAATTTTAAGTCCTTTTCTATTTTTCCGGAAGTTTGGCCTATTCGTATGAAACTTTCAAACTTCTTATCTGGATACTATATAACTTAAGGAAAAGAAACTATTTATCTGACTTTATTTTAAAAAATCTTACACAGAGTACGTTACCAAAACTCTGCGAGCATTACAAAGGAAACACCAAAACTGTGTTGCTTTCCAACTGAAATAAATAGTAATATGTAAAGGCACAACAGTACTAGATTTTTATTAAGTGTGAGCTCTGTTTGCCCTTCCGGAAGCATTTGTCCCGTATTTATAAAACTCTCGAGGTTCTTATCTGGATACCTACTAAATAATCTGTAAGATGAGGAAGTCTTTTTGCAGCTTCAGTAACTTAAGTTTCTGCTGTAGATACGGTTTATCCCGCATTTTAGGACCTGAGGATGTATTCCTATTGACTCTTTGGAAGTTTGTTTTTTAACTTTCTATTCGAAGATTTTACACACAGTTTTTTACAAAAACACAAGTGCGGTTGTTCTAAACTTAAAATAAATTGTACTAAATGAAAGTACTGCAATTCTATAAAAAGTACCTACTAAATGCCAGTTAAATGTGGGATCTGTCCTACACGCATTTGTCACTTCTTTGTCAAACTCTTGAAATTCTTATCTCCTAGTTAATCTGTAAGATCAGGAAGTTTTTTTGCTCTTTCAGTAATTAAAAGTTTCTGCTGTAGATACGGTTTATCCCAACGAGCGGTCCGCATTTTAGGACCTGAGGATGTATTCCTATTGACTCTGCGGAAGTTTCCTTTCTGACTTTCTATTCGAAGATTTTACACAGACTTCAAAAACCCAAGTGCTGTTGTTCTACACCTAAAATAAAAAGCTAAATGAAAGACAGAAAAGTACAGGGTGGGGCATAAGAGCCAAGTGAAGAGCTTTCACGCAAAAGTCAACATGTCCACTTTTAATAATTGTTCAGGAAACACAATTTTTGAATAATATCTTTAATAATGATTTATTTGAATCTGTTTTGCATGATAAATAGTAGCTTAATTTGTTCATATTTTGAGTATGAATCCATATTTTTCAGGAAAGCAGGTTTCATTTTAAAACACATTTTGTTTTGGACTTGTGCACTTTTGAAAGAACGATACGTATTTGTTGGGTTTTGCATGGATTACATCTTGGACTTGTTTTTGAATGAAAAGCTTTTAAATTTTGATTCTAGGTGGAAGACACAATAAAATTCCTTTGTATAAACTATTTTGTATTGTTTTATAATTTATAATTAACAGTAAAATCTAAAAAATCTAAATATGAACTGCCGGCGTCTCTTCTATCAAGAAATGCAACGCAATGTTTTTCGATGGCTTGTTTAAAATAATTGTAAATAATTGTTTAAAATATCTTTTTGCTGCGAACTGGTTTATTTTGGGCAAAAAATTTAAGGGACATTTTGTGTTCAGAATGAAACAGGCTATCTTAAATAAATGCTTAAATGGTAAACAATAACAAGACAAAAAGTTGCATTCGAAATAAATTTTAGGGGTTGCGTTTTCCACCCCTTACAACCAAGGCATAAACCAAACAAATTACTAGCTAAATGTATTTTTGGTAGTCGAAAATGTCAGGTTAATTACAACACTGTAACTTTTTTAGTGCTTGTGGTAAAAACTGTTAAACAAATCTTATGTACCCCCTTCAAGGGGCTGTATCTTAACAAGGATGCACCAATGAAGTTTCTTTATATGAAAGATCCTATTTTTTTCCGACGAGGAATCACCCCCTTAAATATTTTACACTTTTTTAGTTACACCTTGTATTTTATTTCTACAGAGATTTGTTTCCAGTGCTGTGACCTTTGAACATTCGCATTTTTTCCTTTATGTCTACAGTCTTTGGCTTCAAGTTGACATCAGGAATTTGGTACCTATAAAAGGTCAACTAAAATAAACCTTTCACGACATTGCAACTCCCATTTTGTGTATTTCTTCTGCCTTTTACGAGTTCCCCCCTTCCCTTCCCGAACTGATATATCATTTGAATTCATCCTCGAGTTTTTGCAGTAATAAACACAGCCAACAAACAAATCTAAACAACTAGAATAACGGTTTTCGGTTTTTGTATGAGATCGGGGTTATGCCGATTAACGCCGTTGACGGTTACCAAGACTACTCAACCAGTAAAGTGCTTTAAATTTCAGGATTCCTAAAATCGCATCGCCATTTCAGTTAGCGCGTATCATACTTAGATGTCTGACTGTTCAGAAGTTAGACTTGCCTTGCATAAAAGTCGCCACGCAGCTACAAAATAAATTTATTCCTCCACATAGACAGGCGTGGGTAGACTTGTTGAGTTTTGCATGAATTCCTAGATCTAACCCAATGATACTATTAGGGACTTGTTAGGTTTTGTTCGATTTTCGACGAAAAAACTCCTGTAGTAGGACTTGTTGCATTTTGTATGAATGCTTAATATTTCCGTGCTGTTATATGATGGATTTGTGTAATATTGCACGGAATAGATAGCCAATCCGGCAGATATCATCTTAAACTACATAAATTCGTATATAACTCAATTTGCTATGAAGTTGGACTTGTTCACTTTTGCGTGGAAGCTCCTCAAGTGTTTTTCATTTGGCTAGTACTCGGCCATTAGAAAAGGGAGGGACGCACGGTTTATTAAGATCCATGCCTTGGCGCACCATTTCACTTTCTCAGTTGCTATGTGCCATCATGGAGCGGTGGACGCTAGAGCAACGCCTGTTCGCGTATGATTGTTTTTGATGAGAATGAAAACATGTTGTTAGTGATGAGTGATGAAGCGCATTTCCACTTTGATGGGGCCGTCAATTCGACAAAATTGCTGGTACTGGGCTGACGAGAATCCACGACTGTTACATGAGATGCTCGATGCATGAGATGCCATTGCATACTCCTAAGGTAACAGTTTGGTGTGCTGTGGGCAAGTTTGTATCATTGGCCCATAATTTTTTGAAGAAAATGGGGTCACCGCTACCATAAGATCTGAGCGTTACATTTATATGATGAATACCTTTATGGTTCTAGCAAGATGGGGCCACGGCACAGACTGTCAGAGCATCTATGGCTATTCTTCGCCGCCTGTTTTCAAACCGTTTCATTTCGAGATTTGGTGACATTCTGTGGCCTCTTCGGTCTCCCGACTTATCTATTTGTGATTTTTTTCTATGGGAGTATCTCAAGTCACGCGTTTACGAGGCCAAGCCCCGTACATTAGATGCATTGAAGGAAGCAATTCGTCGAGAAACTTCCCTAATCAACAGGGACATGCTGGAAGGAGTGGAGGACAATTTTCGGAAACGACTGCAAAAGTGTATCAATGAAAACGGACATATGCCAGATGTAATTTTTCGTACCTGAATATTTCGAAATGGTATATTATTAGCTATGTTGTACAACCAATAAGTTTTGTTTGGAGTAAAAACTAATAATTTTATTGCCATTTCAAAAACACTTGATTAATATGCCCCACCCTGTACTTGATTTCTTGAAAGAGTACTAGAGATCTGTTTGCTCTTCAGGAAGCGTTTTTCCTGTCTGTATAAAACTTTTCGTAGTTCTTATCTAAATACTATGCTATAATACTGTCACGACGGCCTCTTTTTCTTCACCCAGGGAATCAAACTCGACGTAACTTTCACCGTTTTACTTTAGAACTTAATACAATATCTCTTAACCTTATCTCAACTAGATCTCAACTCAACTGACCCCTGCCACGCTACTCGTGGTGCCTTATATACTTCATCGAACCATCTAGAAGATTCCAGACACCCAGATAACATTCGAGAATGCCGATCTGTCAGTCTAGAAAATTCCAGATGATTCGATGACGTTTACACATCAAAAAAATCTAACCTAATCATTGTGAAAGAAACATTAACAAATCCAAATAAGCAATGTAATATACAGGATGTTACACTCTTCCCCCCTTAGCGTTCGGCGTCCTCGACGAACAGTTCGCTTCGATCCTTGTATGGCCACAGGCGATCGCTATGGACGACCTTCGGTTTTCCACTACCCATACGTATCCTGTAGACTACGTCGTTGAGGCGCTTCATCACCACGTAGGGTCCCTCCCAATGGCGTTGTAGCTTCGGACATCTACCCCTTCTCCGTCGTGGATTGTAGAACCATACCAGATCACCTTCGACGAACTTTGGGCTATTTGCTTTCAGATCGTATCTGGCTTTCATTCTGTCGCTGGCAGACTGGATGTTTCCTCTAGCAGACTCATGGATATCCCAGAGCGTTTCCCGAAGCTCGCTCACCCATTCGCATGGAAGACGGCGTTCCGTTTCTGGGGGTGGACCAAGAGCTAAGTCCAGAGGCAGCCGCAGTTCTCGACCAAAAATGATCTTCGCTGGGCTCAACCGAGTTGACTCGTTCACCGCTGATCTGTAGGCCAACATTCCCAGAGGAATCTTAGTATCCCAATCAGACTGATGTTCGTTAACGAATTTTGATAGGTAATCCAGGATTGTCTTGTTGAAGCGTTCCACCATACCGTCGGACTGCGGATGAAGAGCAGTTGTTCTAGTCTTCCGAATTCCGAGTTTTCTCATCAGCTGTATGAAGACTTCCGATTCAAAGCTTCGTCCCTGGTCTGAATGTAGTTCATTAGGAACTCCGAATCTGGACACCACGTGTTCTAAAAGAGCCTGTGCCACTGTGCCTGCTTCTTGATTGGGCACAGGAATTGCTTCTGGCCATTTAGAGAAATAATCCATTACAACAAGCAGATACTTGTTCCCAAGGCTGGTTTCCGGCAAAGGACCTAAAATGTCTATGGCGATTCTCTCAAACGGCGATCCAACGTTGTATTGCTGCATGCGTGATCGTTGACGAATACTTGGACCTTTTCTTGAGTTGCAGACATCGCACGTAGAACAGTAATTTTCAACATCTTCGCGACAGCCAACCCAGTAAAATCTCTCCTTGATTCTTTCCAGGGTCTTCCTGATGCCAAAGTGACCTCCACTACTACTATCATGTAGTTGTTCCATAATTGCTTTCCGTAATTTCCTTGGTACTACAAGTTTTTCTTTAGCATGTCTGCCATCAGTATCCTCCCAGATTCGATACAGGAGGTTACCCCTTACCTTTAGTGAGTCCCATTGTGCTAGGTAAGCTTTAGTGATGGGACTCATAGCACTTATTTCCTGTTGATTAGGCTTGTTTCCATTTAATAGCGAATGAATAACTAACCCTAGCTCAGCGTCTTGTGACTGAGCTTGCTTGAAGGTTTCTAGTGAAATCTTGGTTCCTTCCAATTCAAATTCTTCTATTCTTAATGTGTTTGTGTCGAATTCTCGTTGTTTCTCTTCCTTCGAGCAGTGCTTACAGTCTTCATCACAGGGCCTGCGTGACATAGAATCGGCATTTCCGTGTTGCTTTCCTGGACGATGACGAATTTCAAAGTCATAGCTTTGGAGGTATTCAATCCATCGAGCAAGCTGGCCTTCTGGATTCTTGAACTTCATTAACCACTGCAAAGCTGAATGATCGGTTCTCACGACAAATCTTCTTCCGTACAATAAGTGGTGAAAATTTCCGATCCCTTTCACCACACTGTACAACTCTTTACGTGTCACACACCAGTTTTTCTGCGCTTTGTGCAAAGTTTTACTGTAGTATCCAATTACCTTTTCGATGCCATCTTGTTCTTGAGATAAGACAGCTCCAACAGCATATTGGCTAGCATCTGTGTCCAAGTAGAAAGTTCCTTCCCTTGTAGGATGAGCTAGTATCGGTGAGGAGGTCAAAGCCGTTTTCAATGCGTCGAAGGCTTCTTGGCACATGGAGTCCCAATAAAACTTATTACCATTTTCAGTTAAGGCAAATAATGGTTTGGCGATGGTAGAGAAATCTTTCACAAATCTGCGATAATAACTGCACAGTCCCAAAAAGCTTCTTACCTCATGAGTGTTGGACGGTGCTTTCCATTCCTTCACAGCCTGCACCTTCTCTGGATCCGTCCGGATTCCGTCTTTGGTTAACAGATGTCCGAGGTATTTTACTTCCCTTTTGAAAAGATGGCATTTCTTAGGGTTTAGCTTCAAGTTCGCTTCCTTAAGCCGCTGGAAAACTTGTCTTAGTCGGAGTAGCTCTTCTTCAAAATCCTTTCCAAACACAATAACGTCATCGAGATATATCAGTGCTGTCTTCCAAGATAAACCTTGTAGTACGACATCCATTAATCTTTCGAAGGTACTGGGTGCATTGCATAGACCGAAAGGCATTACTGTAAACTGCCATAGCCCAGCACACGATGTAAATGCCGTTTTCTCTTTATCTTTTTCATCCATTTCAACCTGCCAGTACCCACTTTGCAGGTCCAAGGTGGAGAACCATGAAGAATTTCCAACTGCATCCAAAGTGTCGTCAATTCTTGGTAAAGGGTATGAATCCTTTTTGGTCAAATCGTTGAGCCGCCTGTAATCCACACAAAACCTCGTTGATCCGTCCTTCTTCCTAACAAGGACTATCGGAGAGGCCCAAGGGCTAGATGATGGCTCGATTACTCCTCGTTTCTGCATATCTTTTACCATATTCTGTACTTCATCAATCCTAGATAATGGAGTTCTTCTTGGGGGCTGCTTGACTGGCTGGGCATCTCCTACATTAATTTTATGACGTACCAGATGGGTTCGCCCTAGGTCATCATTATTTTTAGCGAAAATCGAATGAAATTCTCTTAGTAGCTTCAGCACCTTCCGCTGCTGTTCGGGTCGCAAATGCTCACAGCTTCTATCATACAAATCTTGAAGACTATCTGAGATTTGGGTGAAGTCACTATCATTTTCTTCTTCTGCGCCATCTAGCCTTCGTATCCATGCTACTGGTTCTAGTCTACCCAGTGGCGTACCTTTCTTGATTTGTATTGAATTCCTGGATACATTCACGGCCCTTATTAACATATTTGAAGAATCCGTTATTGTTCTGGCTAATAAAATAGGTTTATTCCAACCTAGCGTAGGATCTGGTTCAAAAACGCATGGGGTAAGGTTATGTTCAAGTGCCTTATGTGCATATATGGGTATAACAATCTCTTTCTGTGGTGGAATTGTAAAATTCCTTGGTGCCATAACGTTCATTTCCTCTAGATGAACAGCTCGGCAGCTAAATGAAATCTCTTCTGAATCCCCAATGCTTAAGGTATTACCAGTGAAGTTTATTACGCAGCCAGAACTCTGCAGAAACTCAGCACCAAGGATGCAATCATTTGTGACTGAAGCTACTAAAACGGGATGCTTCTTACCGAAACTGCCAATGCGAATCTCTAAATCTTCAACACCCAGTACTGGTATACGGTCTCCATTAGCGGTCTTCAGCAACATTCTATCCGTTTGCGTGGTTCTGCTTGGCAACTT
The DNA here is from genome assembly GCA_951848785.1 of Callosobruchus maculatus. NCBI lineage: Eukaryota > Metazoa > Arthropoda > Insecta > Coleoptera > Chrysomelidae > Callosobruchus > Callosobruchus maculatus. The sequence goes on from CATOUR010000083.1 coordinate 8,045,209, forward strand.
CCTTCGAATTTCTTGGTATATGTTAGGGCTTATTATAGTCACATTTGCTCCGGTATCGACTAACATCTTGCATGGTATATTTTCTATGTAACCTTCAACTACTGGACTCTTCTCAATTTTATTAACTTCAATTTCGATGACCATGGGGCTTTCGTCATGATGGCCAGCCAGTTTTTGCCCCCTAAAACTGGCCGGCTCTAGTTTTCCGACTCATTATCAGTATTAGTGCTAGCCTCCCTTGACTTCTCTGCCACCTGCATGCGACAGCCTACTCGAAGGTGCCCCTTCTGCCCACATCTCCAGCACGTAAACTTCTCAGGTCCTTCTAGATTTGTTCGAACTGGGTTTCTTTGGAAGGTACCACCTCTTCTTCTTGGAGTGAACGCTGTTGCCCTGACTTCTACTTCATCATCTTGTTCTAAAGAGCGCACCCTCCGTGTCATTCGCGTAGCTTTTGTGGCAGCTTCAATTTCTAGAGCCTTGACCAAAGCGTCTTGTAAGGTTCTGGGACTGGATAGTCTTACGATTCTCTGGACATCAAGGTCTGCAATTCCTTCGACAAACTGACGAGCAGCGACGTATTCCTGTGTCTCGATGGGACTGCTGACGAATGCTCGTTTAGCTAAGCTTTGGACTTCGTATGCAAATGTGGTTAAATCTTCCTTCGCTTGTTGTGTCCGGTTATGCAACTGGCCATGCAACAGCTCTGTTAAGTGTGCATCTCCAAAGCGTAACTTTAGTGCAGATGTTATCTTATCATAGTCACGTAGGTCTGATGCGCAGAGATTTTCCAAAATAGCTGCGGCAGAGTCTCTTAGCATGGATGTCAGCACACAAGCTTTTTCTTCATTTGACCAGTTATTCATACGTGCGATATTTTCAAATTGCATATAATAAATGTCCCAGGACGTTTTGCCATTGTACGGATAGGGCTTTGCTACTACGCCACTGTGTCTATCAGGAAAAGCGGGTGGTACAGCTGTTAAACAACGCTCACCTGCATTAAGGTCTCGCAGCTCTCCTCTGACGATTTCCTTGACACGATCCTCCACTTGATGTAGCTGTTCTTCAACGTACCTTTGTGATGTCGCTAGCTGTTCCTCAACATGCTTTTGTGATGTCGCTATTTGAGTCTCTACTGCACTAATACGCTGGTCTTGATTTTCTAACGCCTGACTTACGGCTTGCCTCTGCTCCTCCAATCTAGTCATTACCAGGTCCTGTCCACTTTTCAAGTCACTCTTCAAACCTGCAACTACCTCATCTTGGTAGTACTTCAGCTTCTCTTCTAGGTTCACGACAGCCTCGTCCTGGTGTTGTTTTAGCTTTTCTTCAAGGCTCACGACTGTTGCTTGCATAACAGCTGCCTGGTTGTCTTGCTGGGCCTTCATTTCAGCTGCACTTTTTTCAAACTTGTCTCCCATTTCTTGTAGCATAGTCATCAATGCACTCATGTCGGACGCCATAGCTCTGGTTACAGGCATTGACTGACGCTGTACTCACTTCTTAACTCCTTTTCCTGGTTTGATTCGATGGATAATCCCACACTTCTGACACCAATTGTCACGACGGCCTCTTTTTCTTCACCCAGGGAATCAAACTCGACGTAACTTTCACCGTTTTACTTTAGAACTTAATACAATATCTCTTAACCTTATCTCAACTAGATCTCAACTCAACTGACCCCTGCCACGCTACTCGTGGTGCCTTATATACTTCATCGAACCATCTAGAAGATTCCAGACACCCAGATGACATTCGAGAATGCCGATCTGTCAGTCTAGAAAATTCCAGATGATTCGATGACGTTTACACATCAAAAAAATCTAACCTAATCATTGTGAAAGAAACATTAACAAATCCAAATAAGCAATGTAATATACAGGATGTTACAATACTTTTTCTGATTATATTTTAATAGACGTAAAGTCCGTTACAAAAACAGAAATCGTGTTGCCGTCCGGTTAAAATAAACAGTATTATGGGAAAGGCACGGAAAGTACTAGATTCCTATAATTAGTACTAGATGTTGTTTAATTTAAGCTCTATTTGCTCTTCCGGAAGCATTTGTCCCGTTTCTATCAAACACTCGAAGTTCTTATCTAGATACTACATAATCTGTAAGATGAAGAAGTTTTGCACTTTCAGTAATTTAAGTTTCTGCTGTAGATACGGTTTATCCCAACGAAAAGTCCGCATTTTAGGACCCGAGGATGTATTCGTATTGACTCTGCGGAAGTTTCTTTTGAGACTTTCTATTCGAAGATCTTGCACAGAGTCCCAAGTGCTGTTGTTCTATTCCTAAAATAAATAGTACTAAGTAAAAGGCACAAAAGTACTAGTTTTTAATGAAGAGTGCTGGATGTCATTTAAAAATGCTCATCCGAAACCGTTTGTCCTTACACAGAATTTGTTAAAAACCGAAACATAGTTGCTCTTCGGCTAAAATAAGTAGTTCTAAATGAAAAGGACAAAAAGTACTAGACGTCTATAAATATTACTATTATCTGTCCAGCGAAGAAGAAGATTGATCACGCGCAAGCTTTCACTACAGCAGACCGCCCCTTGAAACGAACACGATGTGGATGGCGTTGTGCCACAAGGAATTTAACATTAACATTTTGGTTATAATCGTTGATTTGATACCAAAACCTAGACGTTCCAGTCTACATTGAGCATAAATGTCCTAAACCACTGTTCACATTTTGGCGACATCTGTGGGCAGGTTCCTATTCCATATTGTCAAACCAATAATTTAATGAAGAAATTCATTAATAGCCATCCAGCGGAGAAACAGGAAAACAGGTGAGCATAGAATGAGTTCTCGTGGCTTGGTCAGAGGCAAGCTTACACCACTTGGAAATGCGAATGCCTAAGCGCACGCCTGGCATCGACAAATTTGGAGAACAGGGCACGTTTCCTGAAGAATCAAATACACAGCTGTTTGTCGACGCCTCCTCATAATATGGCCGCGGTCGCATTGTGGTCTAAACAGGTTTGCCAAACACCGAAAACACAAGAACATGAACATCACGTCTTTTGTGCCCTGTTTCTTCGCTGGATAGATATTATAGCAGTACTATAATCCACAATCCAATGTCAAGATTTTGAAAACATCTTGGAAGAAGTGGTCGTCATTCCGATTCAGATTGAGTAAAAGCAACTTTGTTAAACTCAGCGTACTCCAGCTTATTTGGGTAGGTAGGTGCCTCATTCCTGCTAATAAATCTTATGTCTGGTATGGTAATTTTTTCCTAATTTTTTTGAATATAAACAATTATAATGATAGTGTTTTTTAAATAGTACAGTCCAGAAGGCAGCTTAATACAAAACTAATATTCTCAAAACAACAGGTCGGTGGCTCACGTCACTATTGTATAGCACCGTCCATTTGTCGTTCCTGGAAAGACTGTTACCGTCGGTGGTTACCGTGTAAACAGGTCTCGCAAATGTCGAGAGCACGTGAACACCATGAAATTTTTGCGCTCTTTTTTCTTCGGTGGACCGAGTATAGATATCAGTTCCAGTATCAGTATCAGCCTTATTCACACAGGGTGAGTCCTAAGTTTATACTGTGTATAGGAGTTGTTAAAATAAATGACTTTTTCAAATAACTTTTTTAAAGAAACTTGAAGATAAGTGAGATACAGAATAAAAAAAGTAATCTCCGTTTGTGTATCAAGACGTACCTAGTCTTTTTATGTTTAGTTTTTTGCTCGGAATTTGGTCAAATATATTAGGTATTGTACCTCTCAGGTGGTGTAGCTTTTTTGTTTATCGTTGTTAATTTAAAAAAAAATAATAAAAAAAACACAGCCGTGGGTTATGAATAACGCCTACTAAATACCAGTAAATGGAAATAAATATAATACATAATATACACAATATAATGCACACTATAATAATTGCAAAGGTGCAGTATTTATTTCAGTTATTATTATTATTGTTATGTATTTAAATAGCCCAATGTATAGCTTCGGTCGTAGATAAAGTATTTGCGGTTATGGTAGTAACTCACTTGTTGACTTGCTTCAACTGCAACAGTTATTACGGTCGTTGTAGCTTGTTCAACAATATACTATTGATTACGGTATAACTTGGAAACACACGAGAATCAAAAGCAATCTTTTAAATTATTTTCATGCGTAAATAAGCTGCATTTTAGACGCATCTTATTCAGGGTGTCCCACGACGATTAAGGACAAGCAATATATCGGAACTGGGCAGTAGTAGCTAATTATAATTTTGAGGGTGTAAATTAGAGCATATGTTGTATCTGTTCCTATTATTTTGTCACCAAAAGAGGTATTTTTTTTGCTCACGTGACGTCCGACTCAAAAAGTTTTGTGACGTTTTGTGTTCGTCCCGATAAAACAATTCCAACAAACTAGCATACTTGGGGCCTAAAGCGATTAATTCAAGAGCGACAGGTACTTAAAGACTGTACCACTACCATTATGAAACACTACCAAAAGAACTGTAGGAGTACGTTATAATCAATGGTAGTGGTACCATCCTGTAAGTACCTGTAGCCCTTGAATCAATGACTTTAGACCCCAAGTGTGCAGTTTGTTGGAATTGTTTTATCGGCAGGAACACAAAAAGTCACAAATATACAGGCTGTCTTATTAAAAATTTTGAATCGAACGTCACGTGATCAAAAACAAATACCTCATTGGGTGAGACAATAATAGGTACAGATACTACATTTGCCGTAATTTACACCCCCAAAATTATAATTCTCTACTACTGCCCAGTTCCGATATATTGCTTAATCGTCGTATATGATAACAATACTGTCTTGCCTTTGTGTGAAATCATCTCCCGTAAAAAAACATTTTTTTTTCGTGCAGAAAACAAAACAAATTCACAAATGGCATAAACAACAAAGCAAGAAGTACTTCCCCCAAGACTCCATTCGTGAGTTCGTCCATCGACTAGACTAATTATCGTAGCTAGGCAGAATGAAGGATGTAGGTCAAGCGCCTCAAATGCTCTCTATTTTTAGAACCTTACAATTATAAAGTCTCTGAAAAGGGGCTGTGTAAAATATTCAAAATGCCCTTCGTCTTCTGCGCTCGACCAAAAAGCAAACACATAGCTGTCACAGAAGCATTTTTACGAGGGTAAAACAGTTTGACATTAACAATACTCAGTTTGTAATCGTTCTTTGAATTTGTCTTAGGCCTTATTTATCTTAAGCGTTTTGATAAGGGAAATAAAGGTACAAATGAATGAATAAATGAAAAGTAACGAAAATCGGGGTTTGGTTCTCGATCATTTGATTATCAATTGAATTATTACTTAAGTTGATATAGCTATAAGTTATAGCAGCTTCTGTAGGGTGCCCCAATAGAAGTGATAGGTTTTCTGATAGCGTTTTTCACTGGGCCCATTTTAGTGCACTCCGTGCGAGTGCAGAATACTGAAAAAGTTCACCTAGGGTAACACTTTTGCACTTGGTTCTTCCAGTGGAATACTCATCAAGAAACAACAACTTGTCTTGACGACAATCTTTGCATATAATAATAATAATAATAATAAATCGTCTTTTATTGACCAAAAATTAACAATTATTGGAATTTCATACAGTAAACTCATGACGAAGTCTTACTCGTTTGTCTGAAAACTGTTCATTAGTTTCTGGGAAATTTCCAATTCTGGGAAATTTTTCTCCCGAATTTCTTCCTAAACGCATTATTTGTTCATCCTCAGAAGATGAGCTGGATTTTGCCAATTCAAACGAGAAAATAAAAGTTTGATTTTTTTCGTGCACACATTTTGACTGAAAATAGTTAAAAGTAACTAGGTATTGTGGAATTCAAAAATCGAAAGTTTAAACAGATGAAACACAATTCTATGATTTGAAGTTTCCCGCTCAAACTTACTGCCATTTTCTTGGTTCACATCCACGACACTCTCTTTGAAATCGGTGCGAAACTATTGCACTCAGTTCGACCGCTCCGAGTGCAGAAATGCCAGTGAAATGAGTGCACTTAAAAAAATTGCACTGGAACTGCCAGTGAAATGCAAAACAGAAATCCAGTGCAGCACGAGTGCAACCAGTGAAAAACGCTATAAAAGGGATATCTAGACAGCTGTCAAATGTACAAACGTCATCCAGCTGTCAAAATATTTAATAAGGTTTGACAATTTATCATGGATCGTTTCACGTTTGTCGATCGTTTGAAAGTTATTAAAAAGTACTACGGTAGTTCCCGCTCAATTGTAAATACGCCACGCGCATTTCGTTGTGAACTCGGCCCTAATCATGGCTTCAGTGAGCAGGCAATTCGTCGCAACGCGTAAAAGTTTGAGCGCGAGTACACTCTATTGGACCTAAAGAAACCAACCCGAATGCGGACTGGTCGACGTGAAGAAAATATCGCCGCCGTAGCGGCCAGTGTTCACGACGATCCAAATTTGTCGTACCAACAACGAGCTGCGGAATTGGGCCTCTCCCAAGAGACAACTCGAGAATTTTGCGTTTGGATTTGGTACTCCACCCATATAAGATCGTTCTGGTGCAACAACTGAGGCCAGACGACCATAGCCGACGCCGTGATTCGCAAATTGGGCGCTACAAATGTTGGACGAAGGTCCTCATTTTGGCCAAAAAATCCTCTTCTCAGTCGAAGCCAATTTTGACCTCAGTGGCTGTGTCAACAAGCAGAATTGTCGTTACTGGACTGTGAACAATCCACAAATGACCGAAGAAGTGGTCCAATACCCGAAAAAATTGAATGTGTGGTGCAGATTGTGGCACGGCGGCATCAGCGGTCCTTATTTTTTTCGAAATGAGGAAGGATACACCGTTACAACCAATGAGCGGCACTACCGAGCGATATTGGAAGAATTTCTGTGACCATAGATCGACAACATCGGTATTACCGACATGTGGTTCCAACAGGATGGAGCCACGGGCCACACAAGCGACGCAATGCTCGAAGTTGTTCGACAGAAGTTTGGCGACTGGATCATCACTAGACGAGCGTTCATTGATTGGCCACCGCGATCGTGTGATTTGACACCTCTCGATTATTTTCTTAGGGTGTACGTTAAACCATTGGTTCACTCAAACAAACCAGCCACTTTGGATGCCCTCGAAAACAATATTTGAGTAGCTATCCACGCCATAGCGCCGCAAGTGCTCGAAAATGTCATCTGAAATGGGACCGACTGCTTGACGCACTGCCAGCGAGCTCGAGGCGGATATTTGAATGATGTTTTATTCCATACATAATGTCATGGATGTAGCTTCAAAATAAAGTCAAAACCAATTTGATATCTCAAACTGTTGTTGTTTTATTTAATTTTTCTTTCCTATCATTCTTATTGGGGCACGCTATATTAGAACTAAGAACTATGGTTTCAGAGTAGGAACAACCTAGGTGGCAAAAAATACACTGATGTGTTTAGCGGCGGTTTCTATTTTTTTGAAACGGGGTAGCACAAAGTTTGAAATGAAAAAACTTAAGAGTTTTCAGTGAGCACAAATAGTTATTTCGTAAAATTTCCTAGCTACTATCACAAACAGTCACTTCTTAAGAGTGTTTGACTTGTCACACAAAATGTTGTTTTTTTAAGTTTTTTAATTATCATCCTGCCTAATCAAGAAAAGAAATCGTCTAGCTTGAGAACCGAACCCCAACTAATGGACTGAAACGTCTCAGCGCAACCTATTGAACCAAGCAGCTGTCTGCTTTATCTTGTTAAGACATTTTACACTATTAGTACCTACTTATTTTCATCTTTTTAATGATATTTATAATTTTCTTAATTTTAATTATGTCCTCTAAGGAAAGTCGGCCAAAGTTCATCTTAAGTACGCATTCATCCGATTATCTATTTTAAATTTCGAAATTAGGTTAGTATCGCCGACGCGACTCAAGCAAGAGAAGATGACTAGAGCGCATCAGCAGACGCGGATTCTGCACATTTATGACCTGTAACCCTTTGGTTTTCATTAGTTTTAGCTAGGAATAGGTACTTGCACTGCATACAGACCTACTAAAAACTCTTTTTTTTCACTTTTGCTGAGGGGGGGGGGGTGGCATTGCACCTTAAGGAGGAACCGCCCCTGGATGTGTTTGTCAAGTTTGCTTGTATCATAGGCATTCGGGCTAATACTGTCAAGGTCGGTCAAAGAAAAAGCTCTAAGTAGTTATCACAATGCTCTTATTAGACATAACAGGTACGCAATTAGTTGACAAGAATAAAATGTAATTACTAGTATTCAATCAAAATTGAGGGGCGGAATTTCTTCTGATATTTCGCCCCGCCCGGTGTATAATAGACCTGTATTTTTCATTTTCTATTATAGATGAAATCATGAAGGTAGGTAATTTCATGAAATTATTATAGGTGGTTGGTTTTGTAATTTCCTGTTTTTTTTTTGTATTTCTAGTGCAGTAACTTTGTACTGCTTTTGTTTTGACTTCAATCTGTAGGTACGCACAAAAAACTTTCCTCGCGACAAGCTTTCATGATCATATAAAGTGTATAATGAGGCTATGAGTTAATAGTTAACATTCTAAAGGAAAATCTCATTTTCTTTTTTTCAGAACATTCGAATGATAGAAGCTTTTTTTTAAACCTTTTTCTTTTGATTAATTTTTTGTGTTAAAGCCCGATGGCGTCCTTACCAGTTAATTGCAATTTTCCTATGTATAGGAAAATGTATATACGAAAAGCCAATCCACCAAAATTTACATGAGCATATGATAAATTGATAACTTTAAGTGCTAAATAGGCTAACGGTCTCACTAACACATTAAAATGTGTGATCGGTCACGAGCGCGTGCGGTTTGATTTTTACCTGTTTACAAAAATGGTGCCTTCATCGGCACGGGTCACTTGCGCGCCGAAAGAAAATTAAGCTTGGTTATTCCTAATCACCACATCCCTTTTATTCTTGCGTACTTTCATCTGTCTTTTTACGACTTGCGGCAGCTTACAGTTGCTTACTAGATTATTTAAATGACTATCCGGCTTCTGTAGGTATATAAAACTACCTTTAATGAAAATATTTCAGTAATTTGCAATCCTTAGTTGCTGTTTGTGAGTATTGTTTGTGTTCTACTTTTTCATCATGAAGACTATGTTAAGTGTGAAAGGGAAGAAATTAATAGTCCTTGAAGAGCATACATTCCGAAGAGATAAAGAAACCACCCGTGGTGTAGCCTACAGATGCTCTAGAAGAGGATGCATAGCATCTTTGCTGATGGATCAATCGGAAGAGATTGCTCTTAAAAGAAAGAATGAGCACAATCATGATGCTTCCAAAAAATAAGCTGTGAAGGTAAATTTCTAGGATTTTTTTTACATCGTCAAGAAATCGATTAAATTTGTGACAAATTAGAACACGTTCTGATTAATTAAAATTTTTTGGGGTATTATAAAGACATTTCGGTCTGCTGACAATACCAACTTCTTTATTTACATCTATTATAGTGATCAGATTAACTTATTATGTTCAGAACAAAATTTCGCATTTAATAATATAAAAAAGTAATTCATTTTTGTCAAGTCAAAAGTAACGATACCTATGACTGGAGTTCTACAAATTCTTCAGTAACTATTAGCAAGATCGCAAAAAATGACGAATGAATTAAAATCGGTTAGAATTATAAGACATAAGTTTACCTCGCCGGCCCGCGCGCTGGTGTCCACATACCTGCCTATTATCCAAAATGTTTTGAGGGATTCTGACCGGTGCGCGGTGGGATTAGGACAAATCTGACCGCGGCACGCTAGTGTCCTATGGCCCATCTGGTGATTGAAATATTTTGCGCGCTTTTGACCGGTGAGGCACTATAGTGTCCCATGACCTAAAAATGGGCCCTAAGCTGCAACTTGATCATTCCAGCGATATATTAATATTAGAAATAGGAGCTTTCAGACGTATTAATGCCAACTAGATATTACTACCGTGCGAAACACAGAAAATAGGTTAGTGCGGAACTCAGAACTATATCAGACTGTTATGCGTCACGGTAATTAAGATTTGACGCTTGTGTCCTATGAATCTGTTGCAAATCTTACAAGTCGTTCTTGTTCTACCATTCTACCGTTTCTACTGCGTTTGAGTTTTATATTTTCGTTGTCCTCTTCTTTTATCACTGGTGGTTGTGATTTTGGTTACGCTTCATACAGGCAAAAAAGACGGATTGTTGACAATACGTTGACAGCATAGAACGAATGGTACTGTCATCGTACATGTGGAAATTAACATTGGGTTTCATTCACGTTGTGATTTTCATCAATTTTAGTTAACGTTAACTATGTTCCGTGCCCTAGTTTGATAACCGTTCTATTTCAACTCGATGGCGGAAATTAATCGTAAGTTCAATATTGGCAATATTGGAATATAATACCAACTTCTACCCTGTCTTTCCACTTACCGATGGTCTGTCAGAAACGGTTCCTGCCAAATATTTCACGAACATTTTCACGATGAAGCAAAGAGGTATAGATTATTTTTTGTGAAAGTTGATGAAAAGGACAGAGAAAATGCTTTAGTGATTAGTTTCGAAGTGCTTTGTATCACTATTCGTGGAAACTTATTCCCTGCTTCACTTAGCAGCGAGGATAAGTCGGCATTGTGTGGCAACGTAGTACCTACACCTCTCCGTCTTCTGATTGGCTAATTTGATTTTAGTCCTGTGACGTCACACGACTAGAATAATTCAAATACAGTAACGTTCGCCTATAACGAACCCGCTTTTTGCGAACTTTCGTTTGTAATGAACGAAATGTAGAGGTACGAAGCTTCGGTATTACTAAACGTGTGTTAATTTTTCCGTAAACAACGAACACCTTTATAACGAACTTTCGGATAAAACGAACCTTAAACTTTAATATTATCGTAAGATCTGTCTTCTATAATGAACCTTAAAAGGGATTTTATCGCTGGGTTTACCGAATTATTTCGATCGCAAGGCACCTGAAATAAAATTTCACCGCTGGTGATTCCCCGAATTCTAAAATAATTTATCTTAGATGGAATAAACTTCCTTCATATGGCGTGGCGGAGTGTATCAAAACAAACAATTTTTACTTGTTTTCAACACGGTGGTTTCCTGAAAGTGGAAAATGATTTGGACTCAGACGATGACTTGACATTAGCCGAATGGCTGAAAAAAGTTGGACAGGAAGATGATAACAATATTCTAGACAATCTTCCTTGTTCTGAAAATGAGTTCAATGAATTTGTCCGTATTGATAATAATCTTGCAAGTGTTGAATACTTGGATGATGATGCCATTGTCGCTTCTGTGTTTTCTTCATTTTATATTGATAACGATGAGGAGGCAGAAGATGAAGAACCTGTGAGTACAGAGTTGAGACCAGTTCCAACCACATCAGAGGCACTTGAACATATTGATAACGTTCGTTATTTTCTTCAGTCACAAAATACTCCGCAAAGTGTTTTTAATCAATTAGCCCAAGTAGAATTATATATTAATGATATTAACTTCACAAAAGCAAAACAAACTAAATTAAAAGATTTTTTAAATTAGACTCTTAAGAACAGTTGTTAACGTATTTTCTATATTACAAAATACGATCTCAATGCCATTATGTAGAGTACAAATATTACACATCATTGTAATGCTTGCAGCACAAATGTAATACGAATATCCCAAATTTGAAGTTTCAAAAAAAATCGCAACATTTTCTGATAACACAGAATATGCGGCAACAAGGCTAGAGACAATAACATTTGTTTGCATAGTAAATAATATCTCCAAAAACACCTGACAGAAACTAGGGCGAATACTGGGCAATGTTGTCGGATTGTGATTTTGCAGTCATACTTTTTTAATTTTTTTCTGTTTAACTATGCGTTAACTAGTGAAATGGTACTGAGGCTTCAGGTTCGAAATATCATGATCTATCGTTCCTCCAAATTAATGCACTAAGATCGTAAACACTCTGTATATTTTATGTACCCTCATACCTATGTATTAATAAATGTATTATTAAAAACAGCACATCTTTTTTATTTATCGTTTATAGCGAACTTCGTTTATAACGAACCGTTTTCTCCGGTCCCATGAAGTTCGTTATAACCGAACATTACTGTATTTTCCTCATTTTCTCGCTATCCCAGGCTCAAAAAAATCGGGGAAAAATGGTACGCTTTTCATGACATGTTCTGTCGAAACCAATAATAAACAAAAATCATGATACTTGTCCATTTATTATTGATCATGTCTCCCAAAATATCCGTAAAACCCACTTTATTTTCAAAGGTTTTTAAGATTCCAAATACATACTCGATAATCCGTAGTAGATCTCTATCAATAACAAACCAGCATAAAAGCCACCGCCTCGTATATCACACGGCGTATAAAAGCTTTGAGCTTTCCTCAGCGTTTAATAATGGTGGAAAGTTTAATAAGGCAATATTTCACCCAACTGATATGTGATTATAAAGAGCTTACGTGACCTTAAAAGGTTAGAATAAACTTGATACACATGGGAAAAGTGACGGCTTGGAAAATAAAAGCAAACACTGTGTTATTATCAAAAAATTAATGAGCAAACTTTGTGCCGTTACCTTGCACTGCGGACCATTAGTCTAAGCTATGTTTCACATTTTTAGGTCACATTGCTTCAATGGATCACGAGAGGTATGGATTTTGCTTACTAACGACACTTTCATAGAAGTACTTGTACTTTCGTTATCGTAATTAGTAACATAGATTAATTAATATTTGACCCTCGTCTCAAGGTAACTGAAGTTGTACACTATTGCCGGTGGCTGTCAAACTTTTTTATCACAACGTCATTAATTGTAGGCTATAAGTTCGCGGCACGACTACCCTCAGTAATGATTGATTACTTAGAAAGAGAAGAAAACTTTAAATACTCAGTCATCATTAACAGGTTCACTACCAAGTGAGATATAAAAATGTTATTTTCCCGCTTTCACTATTTAAAGCACGCGTTCTGCAGTGATGCCAGATGTGGTCATTTTCCGTAAAGGGGCATATTCGAAACGCGTCAGCGACCACAAACCGTAGCTGAACAATTGACGACATTTGATGGCGCCAAACACAGTGGGCTGGTGACTTTGGCTACTTCTAACTACCGTTTCATTGGTTTTCCTATCAAAAATCAGGGTTTGCTGCGTGGAGCCACTTGTTTCACAATTGACACTTTGACCATGATGACTTTTCAACGAGACGGCGCAGGCAAGTAAAACTGGTCGCCCTTAGCCACGAAATTTGTTATTTCTGGTGGGCCACAAATGACCTAACGTCTCAAAATAAACGACATTTGCAAAACTGGAGTGTATTCGCAATTAGCAAATGACTCTCAAAATGTTTAAAATGAATTGATCTTAGTGGGAACTTGTTTTAATTCCTATCAGATACACGGATAGTTAATACTGCAATATTTTTTTATTGAAGTGAAAAACAAATATGTAGTAATGTTTTTCCAACTGTACACTCATTACCACCAATACCTTTGTGGCCTGGTACCCAACTGAAATGTGCAGTGTTATCTGAAGCTAGTAGTAAGCTGCGTAAGTCCCAAACCTGTTTTCATGTAACCTCCACCAGGAGCCCAAGACTCTTTAACCGGACTGGGAGTCCGAGAAGATCACAATAGCCCTTAATTTCTACAATAAGTATGACTTTTACCACAGGCTAACCATAGGATAATTTAAGTTCAATATATATTTGCAGTTTCATAGGTCATAGATCAGCCTCACCCCAGTATGAACTGGGAGTTTCAGTTTTGAAAATGTTCACGCTCACAACAGCGAAGTCACGATTTCTGGCTATTTTCATTCATGTATGCCAAAATTTCTCGATTTCTGGCGATTTTCATACCAAAAGTTGGCTAGTAGTATACAACCTGGCAACATATGATACCTACTCGCTTTGAGTAAGACATCATTGCGCTCCACCGAAACCGAGGGGTGAACACATAACCAAAAAAGTGTACACCTACATCCCCTTTTTTAAGAAAATCCCCTACATCCTACTTAAATCCTTGGAAATCCTTGGTACCTCCTGATAAATCCCTCTACATCACTGGAAATCCCCGGACATCCAGGTAATTCCTCAGTAAATCCCCCTAGATTTCAAAAAATCCTTCGTAATTCCTTGTACATCCTGCCCTGATGGTAATGGAAAATAACAAAACAATCATAGCAAACATATATTTCCTATTCTACAGGGTGAGTCAAGCTCAACGCCTCGGACTCTTGTGACCAAACGATACCGCTTTTCGAAAAATCGACTTTGCGAGTGTATGTAGGTCGAGTTGGGCTACATTTTAAAAATTATGACTTTTATACAGGGTGTCTAATAACAGCGTGACATATCAAAGTTATGTTTTTTTTAAATGGAATACCCTATATATTATTGCATCTTTAGATTCCCGGGTGCATTTTAGTGTGACTCTATGTATCACACATGGGACTTTAAGCGAACCGTTTAGGTGCAAATCACAATTTTGGGTATAGGTAGATGTCAGAAAAAAATTGAATATCGCAGCTATTATAAATCTTAGAGGGCTGTGACTTTGCCGTGTTACTAAGCATGAAATTTGTTAGCTTACGTTAGACGGTCGGGTTCAAATTACATTTGTACTTGGAGAAATCGGTAGATCACTTAAGGAAACTTCAATCAAAGGTAACTTGATTTTTTCAAATAGGAATGCACAATTTTTTTATACGATAAAATGTATAATTTGATAACCTTTCTAACGATATGCAGTTGTAAATATCAATCTCTAGTAGTTTTGATTTAATTTGAAATTTTCAGTAAAACCGGTGTTTTTCAATTTTCCTACCTATAAGCAACTTAGCAGGCCATGAAATATAAACAAAAAACTGTTCAGATGGAGCAAAACAACTAACTTAGCAGATAGTTACGGACGAACTAGAGTAAAGGGACAAAGTTATAAAAATGACTTACAACAAATCAATTCTAACGAGAAATAGCAGACATAACACATCTTAGGTCAAAAAGCAGCTGGAGTACGACAGAAATGGGTATTTTTCACAGCATACCGGCTACCACAATATTCTAAAGATTGACGATTCACAAAACCATTGTGAATTTTGAAATGAAAGGAAATCTATTACGTAATGTTGCTGGCAGTTTAATAGCTTCAGAATAAAATTTCACATTTCATGACTTAAAAACATAGTAACTGATACCTCTGACTGGAGTTCTGCAAATTCTTCAATACTCATAAGCAAGACCGCCGAAAATGAAGAATAAATTAAAAATCTGCTCAAATTATTAAACACAATTTACCTGGCAGAAAATTAAAATATGATTTGTTAGTATTCCTTTTTTGCGATCTTGCTAATAGATACTGAAAAATTTAAAGGACGACAGTGAGAGGTACCATTACTTTTGACTTTGACGGAAATGACTACTATTTTATACCATTAAATGTGAAATTGCGTTCTGAAGATATTAGACTGACGGCAACGATCGCTGAAAGTTTTGCTTTCATTTCAAAGTGTTTAGTGATTTTGGAAATTTTTAATCTCTAGTACATTGCAGTCGTTGGTAGGCTGTAAAAATTATCCATTTCTGTCGTACTCCAGCTTCTCTTTAACCTTAGACGTGTTACCGCCGTTGTTTCTGGTTAGAGTTGATTTGTTGTAGGGAATTTTTAAAATCTTGTTCTTTTACTCTAGTTCTGATGGATCTGTTTGCTGAGTTAGTTGTTTTCTTTAATCTGAATACGATTTTGTTTATATTTCATGGCGTGCTAGTTTGTTTATAGGCAGGGAAATTGAAAAACACTGATTTCATTGAAATCACGAAACTTAATAAAAACTACCATAGGTTGATATTCACAATCTAATATAACTAGAAAGCCTATCAAATTGCACATTTGATCGTATAAAAAAATTATGCATTCCCATTTGAAAAAATCAAGCTACCTTTGATTGAAGTTTCCTTAATCGATCTACCGATTTCTCCAAGTACAAATATAATTCGAACTCGACCGTCTAACTTAAGCTGACACATTTCATGCTTAGCTGCACGGAAAAGTCACAGCCCTTTAAGATTTATAATGGCTGCGATATTCAGTTTTTTTCTAACATCTACCTGTATACAAAATTGTGATTTGCACCCAAACGGTTCGTTTAAAGTCCCATGTGTGATACATAAAGTCACACTAAAATGCACCCAGAAATCTAAATATGCAATAATATACAGAGTGTTCCATTTAAAAAACATAACTTTGATATGTCACGCTTTTATTAGACACCCTGTATAAAAGTCATTATTTTTAAAATGTAGCCCTACTCGACCTACATACACCTGCAAAGTCGATTTTTCAAAAAATGGTATCGTGTCCGAGGCATTGAGCTTGACTCACCCTGTATACAGTGATAATCATACCGAACAAGAAGTGAAGTAAAGACTATAGGAAATAAACTTAACAGAAACCTTATCATTAGTCAGTCATGGAAAGGTACTTTTATTTTATATAAGAATAGAACTGAAAAAAACATAACAGAAAATAAACTTCAAAAACATTGACATAAGTCAGTCATGTAGTTAGTATTCGACAAGGGATGAAACATACCGTTATTTAATGAAAAGTCGCTTTTTCTCTATCAGCAGCGGTTATCGTTTCGTATTCATCTTTCGATAAGCAGAAGTATTCTGAATTCTTACTCAAATTGATTGTGTTTAAATGATCTGATCCATAAAAAACGAATTTTTCATCGACATCTGCACTATCATCTTTTTTTGGCCAGGAAAATATCAGTTCGTTTTTTTTTTTGCTTGAGAAACCTAATTTTACAAGTTTGCCCCATCCTGTTGGAACAATATACGGTTGTTTACCGCCAGAGGAATATTGTCCAGAATATCTTCAATATCTTTATTCAAGAACTGGTAATATCTTTTATGCATTTAAAGCACCTTCGTAAATTATTGGTTCGACAAACCTTGTTCCCAAAATCCCACACTACACATTGAAATCAAATCAATGTCCAACTGACCAAAAAACAGTGTTCGGAAATTCACGATTTTCATCGCAAATCTTTGTCAGCCACTAGCAAAAAATCATTCTGCGCTGTTCCTCACCAGGTATATAACGATGAAAAATTCGGAACCTAAATGACCTGTAACCTTCGTTGTGAAGTATTCTTTGAGCATATGACCTAGGAACATTCTGCTATGTTTCGATTGACCTTTTGTTTGTTCTGGATTGTGTTTCTTTACTCTATGACCTTCGTAAGAAGATAGCACCCTAAGAAGAAGACTCTATGAAACACTGGTTAGAAAGGCACCATATTATTTTAAGTTTGTGATAAGTCTTTTGAAAATAAATCTTTTTGGTTGACGTGGCTCCGGATATTTGAGCAAATATTGCCTTTCAGCATCGAAACAATTTTTATGGCTTTCAATATAGCAACATAACATAATGTCTCATTTTTCTTCATTTGAAAAATGTGGCATTATTAAAAACTTAATCACAAGACACAGAATATAAGCAAACTGTGATATTCGAAATAATTCTGCTTCAAAATTACGATGTATCGAACGAAACTGACAGATCGTCACGATTTATTTGAACCTCGATTTGAACAATTGCATTTCAAATCCTACTTGTTCAAAGTAAAAATGAATATTTTGTAGCTGAGGTTCAAGCGGCCATTTCTATAACTATATAGGGATGCTAGAATATAACGTAGTGGACGAAATTGATTACCATTGCAACGTTTGCCTAGAAATTGGAAGAGTACTTTTTGAACATAAGATTAAATAATATGTATAGTTATAATGATTTTTTTGTTAGTGTATGAGATAAATATTTTGTAATCTGATGATAACATATTGCTTGCTTATTTTTTTTCGTATTTTGATAAAGAAGATAAGTCAAAATAAAATTCAAAGTGCTATGGCATTTTTTCTACTCTACATGATGACGTAATCGATTTTTGATGAGACGTTTTGTTTCTTCATAATCCTCATCAAATAGCATTGAAGATGAGATGGCCAACGGGAATGTGAAATTTGCATTGTCATATCTTTTCGAATAAAATGAGGAAAAAATAAAAAAGAAATCAGGAAAATTCTATTTTTGCCAAATATCTTCGGAAGTACTGAGAATTCTAAATTGTTTAAAACGCCATATTGCAGGGTTCAGCAAGGCGCAAGTTTTCTCTAGTTCAATCATCTTTGTAAATCTTCTGGTTTATGAGATTCCTGTATTCTTATGTGCGGCACCGTGAATGTTGCACTTGCTTTTTCACTTTGAAAGCACAGAACTGAAGGGCACGCGAAAGAATACGTGTAATTTAAAATGTGAGGTTATGAAATTACTAAGGTGCGCATGCGCATTTGCTACTACATCCTTGGTACATCCCCAGGAAATCCTGTAATTCCTCGGTAAATCCCGTACATCCTTGGTACATCTCTGTACATCCTAACAATTTTGATGAAATCCCTGTACATCCTTAGGAAATCCTGGTAATTCCTTCTGGGTGTACACCATAAATCCCTATGTGTTCACCCCTCGACCGAAACTGTTTTCTTACTGCGCCTGGCTGACCCAACCTTAGCGCACCACTTCCAGCTTCTTTTTCACCGGCGTGCGGTTCGTGACCTCTCATTTCCATACCTGCATTCAAACGGAATCTGCTCCTCTGAGTTGTTCTCTATAATCCCGCCACTCATCAAGCCTATTTGATATGAACGGCTTTTTCTATACGCACCTAAATGAAAATAGGTGCTTTGGGGGTGGCGGATGCCCAAAGATAAACGACTCCTTTCCTTTTTTCACCTTTATTTCCACAATTCACATAAAAATAAATCGATCATAGTCAATCAACATAAACGATTGTTTTTCTTGATCCCATGACAACCCAGAATATCTAATTGAAGGTAAAATGTCTGACCTGTCATATACAGGGTGAGTCAAGATGACGCCTCGGACTCTAGTGACCAAACAATACCACTTTAGCGTATGTAGGTCGAGTTGGACTACATTTTAAAATAATGACTTTTATGCAGGGTATCTAATAAGAGCGTGACATATAAAAGTCATGTTTTTTTAAATGTAACATCCTGCATATTATTGCATATTTAGATTTGCGGGTCAATTCCAGTGTGACTTTATGTATCACATATGCGACGTAAAGCGTTTAGGTTATCATAATTTTTGGTATAAGTAGGTATCAGAAAAAAATTTGATATCGCAGCTATTATAAAACTTAGAGCGCTGTGAATTTGCCACGTCACTAACCATAAATTGCGTCAGATTAGGTTGGAAGATCAAGTTTGAATTACATTTCGTCCCTGTTTTCACGAAATGGCGTATATCGGATATTATACTTTTTCAGGAGGAACGTTTTAAGTTTTCTAAGATTTAGAAGTGTCTACTACTTGTATACCGTATATCCTAACAAAACGAGTTTATGAAGTTGTATTCGGTATGGTCAAGACTATAAAAACAGATTGAAATAAAAAATAAAAAATTAGCGAATGAGCCAAAAATAGCAAAAAAAAGATATACGCCAGTTTGTGAAATGTTTCTAACTTCCAGTTGAAGATACAACCACAATACAATCTAAAGGTTTTGACATTAAACCATTTATTTCACCTTCATATTATAAGCCATATTTGAAAAATGTTTCATAACATAAAATATATAGTAATAAGGTACTTAAGAATATTACATTTCAAAACATAAATGTTCTACTCTTAATTACCGCACAATGCAATGCAAAATGCAACAGTATATACCTATTATAATGATACAGCAAAAATATAATGGAAAAATAAAAACCTATTGGTGAGGCAGGTTAATGTAAAAGTCTTTGTAGACTTGCTGTCTCACTACTGGTCTTTTGCCTCCGCAAAGGGTCAAAGGGGACTTGATTTTTCTTGTGTAATTTTAAGTTGACTATTATTTAGCAGTTTCAGTGCAATATTGCTGTTGATGGACCGAGGTAAAGATATTTGCCTGTACGACTTATGCAGGCGGCTGGTCTTGATAAAAATTTTTTGGAAGTAGTCTTTTTCAACTTTAACTTCCATTACTGGTGAGCATTTTATCTCTTCTCCTTGGTCACATTTTCTAACGGAAAGCACCCTGAAATATTGAGAAAGTGTTTTGAAGTCCCAAAAGTCATTGAAATTGGAAGTCATTTCATTAACAGTATAGGGGTGTTTTCGTCGGGCCAACCTGAAGATTGGTATAAGTTGACTGGCGATGAAGATATCACCTGCTTTGGAAGCTGCTGTTGAAACGATGATGATGATTTATGCTCGTAACATTTTCACTTTTGTACAAGAAATAAAGTAACACAGATAGTGACTGACAGAATTTTTGTTTTGGCCATAGCATCCGTCTGAAAACAGAGCTACTGAATTTGCACCTGCTTTATCACAAGTTTCTAAAAAGCTGAAGAGACACGTAGAAATTTCTGATGAACCCCTTTGCTTTGAGTTTCATGTCATGTAAAGCAATAGCAATCCCTGCTAGCTACGTTGTATATTGTGAACTTGTAAACATGTAAACGTTGCTTATAAAATATTTCATTTTCTTTACTAATAGGTAGCTGAATAACTTGTTGCAAATCAAAGACCGCGCATATTCGTTTGGGATCAGTCAGCGCCTATGTTTTTAAATCTTGCTTTATCTCTCTCACTTCATTCTTATTAGTAGAGTGCAGTTCAAATTCTCTTTTAAGGTTTTCAGCAATATCATTTCCTGCAGTTTGGTGCACCTGCAGGCACAGTGTACATTGATCCTTCTTAGGGTGGTGAAAGGACAAATTCATGCTATCAAATATTTTTCTGTAAAGACACAGGCTGCCTATCATGTTCATTTCCTTTGCATTTTGTATTGCCTCTTGCTTATACATTTCGTACACTTTAACTAAATTAAGCTTATAGCTTAGATACACCCGTGAGGATTTTTTTTCGGCAGTAGCGGGACTCTACTTTTGGAAATCTTAGGATATGTGACCTCATATCCGATTTGATTTGATCGTCTCTTAGCTTTAAGCTTTCTTTTTTCCTTCCACTCTCATTTCCTGATCTGCATTTATGTACTCTAAATCTATCACTGTTCCATAATACCACCCGATTGAATAACACATTTTAAACTCAACACCTTTTATTAATTTATCTCCTTTCCTGGCTAATTTTAATTAATTCGCAGATACAACATTTCTTTCACCACTCCGCCATTCGACTAATATGTCCATTTTTTCCTCAGTAATATAATTAAATGAAAATGTACAAGAAAAAGTCTGCAACGACTCAGAGCACCTTACTGTACATCAGGCAAATGTATAGGTTAAACGGATTCGCCAAGATTTCACATATAGACGTATATCGATGTACGACCGACTTGCCAGGAGCCGTAATAGTTATGGTCATCTTCACAAAGTGGTGTATATCATATACGTCTATTTGAAGAAATTTGGAATACTCATTTTCGTTATACGCCTGAAATAGTTATTTGAATAACTTTGCTCGCCGACATCACAGAGATACGTCCGTTTGTGAGGGTAAAGACGACTCTTCAAGTAGTCATATACGACCAAAAGCTCAATTTTGGAAAAATGCGATATACGCCACTTTGTGAAAACAGGGACGATTTGTACTTGGAGAAATCGGTAAATTAAGTAAGAAAACTTCAACCAGTGGTAACTTGATTTTTTCAAATGGGAGGGCTTAATTTTTTATACGATCAAATGTGCAAATTGATAGGCCATTTAACGATATAAGGTTATGAATATAATCCTCTGGTAGTTTTCATTTAATTTCGAAGTTTCAACCAAATCGTTGTTTTTCAATTTTTCTATCTACAAGCAAACCAGCAGGCCATGAAATATGAACAAAAACGTATTCAGATGGAAAGCAAAAAGATGCATATGAACTAGAGTAAAGGGACAAGATAAAAATTCGATACAACCAATCAACTCTAACCAGAAACAACGGCGGTAACATGTCTAAGGTCAAAGAGAAGCTGCAATACGGCAGAAATGGATAATTTTCACAGCTTACTAGCTACTGCAATGTATTAGAGATTAAAAAATTCCAAAACCACTAAAACCGTTGGAATGAAAGGAAGACTTTTAGCGATTATCTAATATCTTCAGCACGCAATCTCACATTGAATGGTAAAAAGCAGTAGTAATTTCCGTCAAAGTCAAAAGTAATGATACCTCTGGCTGTCCGACTGTAGCCCTCCAAATTTTTCAGTATCGATTAGCAAGATCGGAAAGAAAATACTGACAAATCAGATTTTAGTTTTCCTCCAGGTAAATTATTATGTTTCAAAATTTGACAGATTTTGACTTAACAGAAATTACTACTTTTTTTTAAATTATTAAATGTGAAATTTTAATTCTGAAGCTATTAAGCTGCCAGTAACATTCAGTAGATTTCCTCTCATTTCAAAATTCTTAATAGTTTTGTGAATTGTCAATCTTCAGTATATTGCAGTAGCTGGTATGTTGTGAAAAATATCCATTTCTGTACTACTCCAGCTGCTTTTTGACCTTAGATACGAGTATATTACCTCTGTTATGTCTGGTTAGACTTGATTTGTTTTTACAATTTTAACTATTTACTCTAGTTCTGTATCTTGCTGCTAAGTTATTTGTTTTTTCCATCGGAACAGTTTCCTGTTTACATTTTATGGCCTGCTAAGTGGTTTATTGGTAGGAAAATTGCAAAACATTGGTTTGATTGAAAATTTGAAATTAAATAAAAACTACCAGAGATTTATATTTACAACCGTATATCATTAGAAAGGCTATCAAATTTTACATTCGATTGTATAAAAATCGTTAGGCATTCTCGTTTGAAAAAATCAAGTTATCTCTGATTGAAGTTTTCTCACTTAATCTACCAATTTCTTCAGGTACAAATGTAATTAACTATTATAACTTATAGCTTATTCCAAAAATTGTGATTTGTACCTAAAAGTCCCATGTGTGATACATAAAGTCACACTAGAATTGACCTGGAAATCTACACATACAATAATATTCAGAGTATTCCATTTAAAAAAAATAACTAATACGCCAAGCTTTTATTAGACACCCTGTATAAACGTTATCATTTTTAAAATGTAGTCCAACTCGACCTACATACAGCCGCAAAGCTAATTTTCTAAAAAGTGATATCGTTTGGTTACATGAGTCCGAGGCGTTTAGCTTGACTCACCCTGTACATATGTCATATCAACCAATATGTCAACCAACCGTCATGGCGCAAAACAATGGACTAGTATCATGAATATTTTTTTTTGGTTGCATATGATAGAGTACGTCATAAAAAGCATCTCATTATTTTCTCCGATTTTTTTGGGCACAGAAAGGCCGTGAAAATAAGGAAAATATTTGAATTCTCCTGGGGCAGTGACGTCACTGCCCTAAAGGCGAACAGCCAATCAAAAGACAGATATGTGTGCTGTGTTGCCGCATTCTGATGGCGCGCGAAATGCCGGAGCTGTACGCGGGCTGGCTCATCTATCTTGTCTTCTGTTCCCGTCTGCGAGTCGGAGCTGCTCTTGGCAACAATGCACTCCTGATGATTCGCGCTGTTGGCACTGATTGGCTGAATTTGAATTCCTTTCTTTAAACTTTAGAATGGAATTACTAAAAAACGAAATGATGTAGAAAGTAACGAAATGCAGCAGTACATTTATTTCTGTATGCACTAAGCGGTTATAACAATTATTTAATCATTGTTCTTAACCTCGTGATACTAGTCCATTCAAATTCCTTGTTTACCACAATAAATAACTGACCTACTCATGAAACTTATTGGTGCCCGTTCACCCTCACTCAACTGATCAGGAGAGCAATAAATTCGATCCAGACCCGACACGCTACTGGAGATCACATTCATCGGAAGTTGACAAAACAGGAGTAGCAGGAAGAGGAGTAGGTGGGTCGGAACAAATACAGCAAGCTTTGTTTTTGAGGTTCTGCGCGCTGTTTTGTTTCTTTGCGGGCACACAAGGCTTTGATAGCGGTGGTCGCGAGCTTCATTTAAAAGGTTTGCCTCCCGTTTTGTGAAAACTCCCAGATGTTATTCGGCAGAGACTTTGGGAAAAGTTGTTTGGATAAGAAAGAAACGGGAATGGTGTGTTCTGATGTGGTTACGGACAAGAGAAACACTTGAAGGTTTATGACTTTTTAATATTTGATCTTTATAAGGCAAGACATGCGCTGAGATACCTCATAGTACTTGATTAAGTGTTTGTCAAAATTCATAACGAAAGGCAATACAAAAGATCTCTGAAATAGATAAATCGTGGCTTTTAACTTGAACTATCACGATAACACACAGAGCAATAGTTTGTAACATAAAGCTGATGAATCGTCGTTGTTGTTTTTGAACATCAACTGTAAATGATGGAGCAATATACAGGGTGAGTTTTTAGTACCGGATCGGTACACAACTCTACTACTACTGTAGGAGATAGCGAAAAAAGAAGTGTATAAGAGTTGTAGCCAAGTATATGCTCCTAGCTCAAGAAATATTTTGATTTATGCAGGATGATTCACAACGTGGAGATGCAAACATACATTTTTTAAACAATATCAGGTATTGTAACATTATACAGGGTATTTTAAAAGTTATGACCATTTTTATATCCAACTCGCTGTCAAATGAACGTACAGTGTACTAAAAAGTAATGGATCGAAAATTATTTCTTTTCCATGCAAGGATAAGAAATATCTTTTAATTTCAATGTCGGCTGTAAAAAAAGTCAATGATATATATTAATATAAAGGATGAGCTAGAATGTAAAATTTAGATTTTCTCTTTTACTTTAAGTGTAACCCCTCATTTTTTTTACCAAAAAATTGCCTGCATTGTGGTCTTTCAGCTTTGTTCCATTTCTTATACATAGATTTATCATTTTCCGAGGTATTACAATATTTCTGCAAATATTAAAAATACCTTCTATTTGTGTACCGAAATTTATTTATTTTGAAAAAGTAATATGGAATTTTCTTTTATTTGACGAACAACTAAAATAGAATAAGGCTATAATTGTATTTTTTCAAGTCGAAAGTAATTTTTAGTAATTTTTAAACATGCCACATAACTATCAAGATTATTAATCGGGTAGACTTTGAAATATTGACTGACCCATACGAATAAACCAAATCATATGTATTTGTTCTTCCTTAGAAAAATTCATTCTTAAAACTCGGTTTCCTCACAGCACGAAATTATTGAGAAGGTTATGATAACAGTCAATATTTCAAAGCCTACCTGATAAATCTGCATGGTAATGATGTAATTATTATTATGTTTATAAAATTATATCCTCAACACACTTGAATTGTATTAACTCAATTAATCAATCAAATACTGTAATGGTCTTATATTTTAGTTGTTCATTGAATAAGGACAGAATTCCATAGTACTTTTTCAAAATATATAAATTTCAGTACACAAATAGAAGGTATATTTAATACACATTTGGATCAAATTTTAATTATTAGTAATATCAATACCTAGAGATTAGAATAGGTATTGCAAGTTAAACCGAGGATAAAGTTGAAAGCTTTTCTGAAAGGTTTGGATGCAAGTCTTCCATTAACTTGAAAATCGTACTTCAAAATTTAAATACCTTATAATTTTTAACAACTTCATGTATTCACAAACTTTTGTGATGCTATTCTCGTATTCTATAAATAGGATCACAGCGATTCTTCGCTTTGTGGTCCAAACTGTAAATTAAAAGAGAAAAACCCACTACCACAGCTATAAAAGACTTGTTCTGACCCTCCTGTTTCTAGTATCGTTTAGCTTCTGGATCAGACTTATTGCCACCCTGAGCGATTTGAGTTAGGGCACCAATAAGTTGCACAAGTAGGTCAGTCGTTTAGATAATTATTTATCTATTTTCGATGCTCATAGAGCAGCTCATATTAAATATGGTATATGGTGCTGCAAATTGTGAATTATTTGTTACTGGTAATAATAATAATAAAAGGCCTTCATCTGTCTGGCGGGCATTCAGCTTTAATAACTGCTTTCAAATTTCAACTAGGACAGTAGAATTACAATGAATTATTGGAACTATTCAACATTAGTTATGCACAATTTAATGAACAAATATTCAAATTAACTAACAGGTTCTTTTATATAAATGGAACTATATTGGAGAAAAAAGTTAAATGCGTAATAAAACACATAATGACATGGTTGATCTATAATTAAATCCGAACCCTGAGGCCCGATTTTATCAACATGCATATTTAGCAAAGACTTTGACAAAGCTTTTCTATTGGATGTTATCTAGCAAAAGCTTTCTATTGGGTATTGTGGGCTATGTTAATAAGTATCATCCAATAGTATTTTGTCAATATTGAAAACAACACTCAAAGCTGGATGACACTTTTGTCAAAGGTATTTTGGAAATTCATGGTTCAAAATCATAGCAGAATATCAGAACAAAGAGATTGATTTGCAAATAAATGCCACATTTTCCATGTTTAAATTATAATTATTGTATAATTACTAATTGCAAACTGCGATAATTTGTGATAAAAGTAGTAGCTACCTATAATATCAATCACAGCAACTACCTACCTTATTTAATAATTACAAATCCCACGTCCATCAGTCAGATGGATTATATGAAAATACATACTTTTATGAAGAATTAATCTTTCATTTTACACATTGTACATAAAATAAAGGGTTATACTTAGCTATAAAATGGCACGCTTTGCCGTTCTGGGGTTCTGGATAGGCAACCAGCAATGCACATACACGTTTGGGGAAATAGCTGTAACTTTTGAAATGCAACAAAGTGCTATTTTTACCTCTTTTACTTCCCACACCGATAGGTGAGGGGAGTATTGTGATCGCGAAAATTTTCGATTTTGAGATAACACGCTTTTTGGGCGTTTTATGATGTCTACATAACGAAAATCCATGTCACTCATTTCCGTCGGTCTGTCTGTCTGTCGGTCTGTGCGCGTTTTTCTAGCCTCGTAATCTTAGTAACCGCTGCATAGATTTTGATGAAATTTGGGTAGTGATATGGTGTAGGGTCGTAGTAGGTAATGTTGCTACGATATTGAAAATCGGTGCATAGGCGGCGGAGTAATTGGCAAAAAACGAAAAATTTCAGATATGCCTCAAACTTCGTTTTTAGATGTTTTAGGGGTTCCTGATCATTTTCTACTTTTTTTGGGGTGGGGGTGAAATTAGGGTGGTTGGGGGGGTGGGGGGTTGTAAATCTGAAAAATTTGTTGTACTCATAATGGGCTGTCTACTGACCTGAGAGAGAAAGACCTAGCGGTATAAAACACTTTTTTAGGCCCATCCGAACATTGCCTTGTGTATTACAGGAACCAAGGGACTTAGAGAATTTTCCGATGTATACAGGGTTATTCACGTTATTCGACACGGAGCATTGTGGCTAAAGTAATTGATACATTCGAATTGAAAAAAATTGAAAATTATAATTTGGGATGGATAGAGACCTATAAAGGCTACATTTTAAAAATATTTTCATGCTATACAGGGTGTCCCAAAAACACGAAATGTATCAAAGTTATGTTTTTTTAAATGGAACACCCCATATATTATTGCATATTCAGATTCCTTGTTGAATTTTAGTGTGACTTTATGTATCATACATGGTACCTAGAGCGAACCGTTAAGGTGTAAATTACCATTTTCGGTGTAAGTAGATATCAGGAAAAAATTGAATATCGCAGAGATTGCAAAATATGGAAGGCTGTGACTTTGCCGTATTACTAAGCATAAAATGCATCAGCTTTGATGAGACTGTCAAATTTAAATTACGTTTGTGCTTGGAGAAATCGGTCGATGAATTAAGGAAACTTCGATCAGCGATAGCTTGATTTTTTCAAATGGGAATGCCCAATTTTTTTTTATACGGCTAAACGTAGAATTTCATAAGCTTTCTAATGATATAAGGTTGTGAATATCAGTCTCTCGTAGTTTTCATTTAATTTTAAATTTTCAAACAAATCGGCGATTTTCAATTTTCCTACCTATAAGCAACGTAGCAGGCCATGAAATATAAACAAAAATCTGTTCAGCTAGAAGAAAACAACTAACTTAGCTGAAAAATATACACTAACTAGACTAAAGGTACAAGATTATAAAAATTCCTTACGACAAATCAACTCTCCCAGAAACAACTGCGATAACATCTCTAAGGTCAAAGTGAAGCTGGAGTATGGCAGTAATAGATATTCTTACTGTCTACTGGCTAGCGCAATTTACTAGAGGTTAAACATTTCCAAGGCAATCAAAAATCTTCATATGAATCAGAAACATCCAGCGACTGTTGCTCCAGCACGCAACTATCAATCTGTAGTGGTGTAAAAGAGTACTAAAAAAAGAACTAATTTGCGTCGATACCTCTGACTGGAGCCCTTCTATTTTTAAATATCTATTAGCAATATTGCAAAAAAGGAATACTGACAAATCAGATTTAAATTTTCTGCCATTTAAGTTATGTTTTATAATTTGAACAAATTTTAATTCATTCTTCATTTTCTGCGACCTTGCTAATAGGTACTGAAGAATTTTCAGAACTCCAGTCAGAGGTACTTTTGACTTGAGTTTTGACAGGATTGCATACTTTTTTATATCATTAAATGTGAAATTTTATTATGAAAATAATAAACTGCTTACAACATTTTCTAGTAGTTTTTACTTTATTTCAAAACTTTTAATGGTTTTGGAAATTGCCAATCTCTAGTACATTGCAGTAGCTGGTAGGCCGTAAAAAATCCATTTCTGCCATACTCCAGCTTCTCTTTGACCAAAGATATGTTACCGCCGTTGTTTCTGGTTAGACTTTGTTTGTTGTGAGTAATTTTTATAATCTTGTCCCTTTAGTCTAGTTCGTCTGTATTTTTCAGCTAAGTTAGTTGTTTTCTTCTACCTGAACAGGTTTTTGTTTATATTTCATGGCCTGCTACGTCGGTCATAGGTAGGCAAATTGAAAAACACCGATTTGTTTGAAAATTTAAAATTAAATAAAAACTACCAGAGATTGATATGCACAACCTTATATCATTAGAAAGGTTATCAAATTCTACGTTTAACCGTATAAAAAAAATTAGGCATTCCCATTTGAAAAAATCAAGTTATCGCTGATCGAAGTTTCCTTAATTTATCGACCGATTTCTCCAAGCGTAAACGTAATTTAAATTTGACAATCTCATCAAAGCTGACGCATTTTATGCTTAGTAATACGGCAAAGTCACAGCCTTCCAAATTTTATAATCTCTGCGACATTCAATTTTTTCCTGATATCTACTTATACCGAAAATGGTGATTTACACCTAAACGGTTCGCTTTAAGTCCCATGTATGATACATAAAGTCACAATAGAATTCATCAAGGAATCTGAGTATGTAATAATATACGGGGTGTTCCATTTAAAAAAAGATAACTTTGATACGTTTCGTGCTTTTGGGACACCCTGTATAACATGAAAATATTTTTAAAATGTAGCCTTTATGGGTCTCTATCCATCCCAAATTATTATTTTCTTTTTTATCAAATACTTTAGCCATAATGCTCCGTGTCGAATAACGTGAATAACCCTGTACATACATACATACGAGTATTGCTTTAGATCGTTCTGTATTTTATAATGTTGAAATTATTGAATTGATGTTAATGAAATTTCGGCACAGTATTACTACTTTGGCGAGGATGGAAAACGCGTCTGACTTTTAGGAATCGTCTCAGTGGCGGCGCAGCAATATTAAAAAAACTAAAAATATGAAAATAGCTCAAACTTCGTTTTTTAGGCGTTTTAGGGGTTTCTGGTCATTTTATACTTTTTTTTCTGGGTGGGGGTGAAATTGGGGTGGTTGGGGCAGTGGGGGGTTGTAAATCTAAAAACTTTGTTCTACTTATAATGGGCTGCCTACTGACCTGAGAGAGAAGGACCTAGCGGCATAATACACTTTTTTAGGTCCATCCGAACATTGCCTTACCGATTACAGAAACCAAGGGACTTGAACTTTCTGATGCATACAAAATACATACGAGTATTACTTTGGATCGTTTTGTATTGTGTTACGTGGAAACTTCTGAATTGACTTTAATGACATTTTGACACAGATTTATTACCGCGACGAGTACGGAAATCGCGTATGTTTTTTAGAAATCATTTCAGTGGCGGCGCGGCAATAATAAAAAAACTAAAAATATAAAAAACACCTCAAACTTTGTTTTAGACGTTTTAGGGGCTCCTGATCATTTTAAAAATTTTTTTGGTTCGGGGTGAAATTGGGCTGGTTCGGGGGTGGGGAGTTTGTAAAACTCCAAAATTTGTTGTATTCATGATATATTGTCCATTGACCTGTGAAAGAAGCACCTAGTAGAATAAAACACTTTTTTTGCGGTCGGGCGAGCGATGATTTGATTGCAGGGGCAGCATCTAGACTATAGTTGCATAAAATAATAAAACTGGTATCATCGGAATGTGTGGGAAGTACTGAGTCAATCAACTTGACTTCATTTTTTACTATAAAACAAAGATACATTGCAGGTATTCATAATTATTCTCGATAGTAAACAATTGTTTCTTCCAAATAATGCAGTGAGTGAATTTCTTGTCATCATATCATATGATACACCAAGAAACTAGTGATCAAATGTACGGCTTCTCTGAAATCTGATCGGTTGAGATTAACAGTTGTTAAACTTTTTGTTAAACAGGAAAATGCAATTTTTCACCCATTTAGGATGGAAAATCAGACTTGAAAAGATACTAGATGGTTCACAATAGTCGATTGTATATAAATTATGTCATTTTGACCTTTTGTGAGGCAAACTTCAAGAGAAATCAATAATTTTCAGAGTACTTTGACAGATGCATGTTCTTGAAAGGGCTGGATGATTGGTCAAAGTCTTTGTTAAAATGTGCATGTTGATAAAATCGGGCCTTAGCTCCTCCGCATACCTGTCATTTGCTTAATATGTGATCGACGTGATTCTCGAAGCACTTCTATTCGGTTTCTTCTACAAATCATTGGAGCGTCACTGACGGGTCGTTTGAAGGTGGTCTCGACACGTGCGTTTTCAATCTCCTCGTCTTCAATCACATGCGATCGGAGTGGAGGTATGTAGTTCGAGTGGTTCGTGCGTTCTTGCGCGTCTGATGGTGGTAAATATTTGAGGTTATACTCTCAAATAAATCTTGATTTTATAATTATATGTAGTACTATGAGAATACTAAAAGCTTCTAGGATCCAGAGGCTCCATGTGTAAACACTAAATAAGATAAAAGTGCAGGGTAAACATTTACTCGGGATTTGTGATGAGACAGGTATTGGACAACTGTAATGGCGGTATAACTATTGGCGGAAGCAAAATATCCAACTTAAGATTTGCTGACGATACAACCCTTATTGCTGCCTCTCAGGAAGAACTGGTAGCTCTATTACTCATCTTATAAAAACACAGTGCAGCGTATGGTCTTGGAAATACCTACAACAAGACCAAGGTTATGATCGTTATGATGATAATCATAGAGGAATAAAGTCAATAGGCCGTTGTGAAGTAGTTCAAAGTATTGTGTACCTCGGTTCCTTGATCAACAATTCGGGTAGCTGTGAAAATGAGATTCGACGGCGCATTCAACAGGCACGTGTGGCCATGACAAAGCTTACTGAAATATGGCATGT
The DNA here is from genome assembly GCA_951848785.1 of Callosobruchus maculatus. Lineage (NCBI taxonomy): Eukaryota > Metazoa > Arthropoda > Insecta > Coleoptera > Chrysomelidae > Callosobruchus > Callosobruchus maculatus. The sequence continues at coordinate 8,076,893 of CATOUR010000083.1, forward strand.
CAGTTTCTTGTGTTCTCCATATTTTTGTGTTCTTTGGAAACTTGGACTGCTAAAAAGGCAGATCGAACAGGCATAGATGCTTTTGAAATGTGGACGTGGAGGAGGATGCTGAGAGTTCCTTATGCCGCCGAACCCCATCGAACTGATGTTTCCATACTGTATGAGCTCGGTAATCCAAATAGACTATCCTCCTTTGTGTCGACGAGAATGCTTACGTTCTTCGGACATATTCACAGAAGTGATAATATGGATAACCTTGTAATTCAGGGTCACGCCCCGAGTGGGCGGCGCCGTGGCCGTTTCCCTACACGCTAGGTAGATACGACGAAACATTTGCTGGATATGAGTATCAAGAGCGCCACTAAACTGACAGTACATCTCGAATAATGGCGAGCTACAGTTCTCAAAGCTATTGATAATATTCGTGTCGGCAATTCTCTAGCTCCGACTTAATGCATTTTACGAGTTCACAACATGTCTGTTAAGACGTTGTGACTATGATGACGATGATGCAGGGTAAACTGAAATTTATGAATTATATTTATATCGACCACATCACCGATCGACCCATGTCTGGATAGCAGACGCACAAGTCCCATGGATCGAGCAGAACGAGCACCTCATACGTCTATAAAGAAAATTTAATGGACAATGTCTTCAAACTAACTGGAAGTTCATTGTTCAGCGATATGGAGTCATAAAGGGAAAATGTTTTTTTTTTGTCTCATCTGTTTCCTCAACTTGCTTACAGCAGCAGGTAGTAGGATCGATGATGTGTAAAAAATATTTCAAGAAACTTTAATACTTCGAAAAATTTTAAAAATCATTAGAATTCTGAAAATTTAGAAAAAATTTAAAGTGCTTTTGATTTGAAAATTGCTTCCGAGGCTACTGAGATTTGAAATAGGGTAACATACAAACAGCTATATGCACTGGTGCTTCCAGCCACCAGATAGCCTCTCTGGCTCTTTTATTCATTCGTTCATTCAACAGACAGACTAGGGGTGGGCGATAATTATCGACGTTTGGAAAACGTCGATGTTTCATGTCCGATGATCGATGTTTTTAGTTACCATCGATGTTGTCAACTTGATCTATCGATGAAAACATCGATGTTTTTAAAAATTTGCATCGTGTTTTCTTAAAAGTTTCAGTTACAAATTGAAAATATACAAAAAAGTAAACTTAGCGAGTCTGCAGTTTTCTGGTCTTCGGTTTTGCCCCATGATTTAAAATAGCAATTGAAGGCGCTTTGGGTTCCTTTGTAGAGGTGTGCATTCTACTTCCTTTCAGTGAACCAGTTACTGTTACTACTATTCTGTACCAAAACAACACCGAACACCGACGCGATGGTGACTGTTTGACGTCATTACGAATTTATGGGAGGGGGCTATAATCACAAGCTGCTATATTTGACAAGTTGATAAGAACCTCGGCTCACATCCTCACAATGAAGTTTTCTGTGTATTGTTTTTTGTTTGTCCTTTCAAATTGATTTGAGATGACATTTGACACTGGTTGATTTCATCTTCTCAAATTCGCTAAAGTTGCAAAGCAATTTGAAAAAGAAAATAGACAACCAAAACTTACTTTTATTTTTATAATAAAATTTAGTAAAATTTGTTAGTTTAGCTAGCTTCTGGACTTTATTGTTTCCTGTTTACTATGCTGTGAAATTTGAAATACTTAGTAGTAAAATACATATCATTATTTATTTCTAACATTTAAATTGAACAACATCAATACCCGAATATATCGATGTTTTTGCGATGTTCAAACATCGATGTTTTGAATACGATATATCGTAGTTATCGATAGTAGACCGTCGATGTTGATATCGATGTCCCATCCCTAAGACAAACAGACCGGCGCGATTAAAATGGACTAGAATTTTATGGTGGAATCAAAAACAAAAATGTTCGCGATTACCATACTCACCTCACCTACAGCGAGTGCGAAGTAAAATAGTAAATCTACAGCAATCTATTACAAAACCCTCTTCCGTCAAAGTAAAATCTGCCCTGGCTGGATCCAGCCCTGTCTCAGGGGCACCTCGGTAACCATTTTAGCTTTCCGATCACGTTTCCTCGCAGCAACCAACGATGGGAATCCGCCTCACGGTAATGGACAAGGCGACAACTTGTCAGGTGGCCTCTGCACAGTGTCGACACTAGGTGAATGTTGAATATATTTGAGGAGTTTTAAAAAAAATTCGACCTGGTCAGTCAGTCTCACGATTCATGCAAAAAGCGACTAGTCTAATTACCCGGTTGATCTTGTAATGCCGGAAAACTGGTAGTTACTGATGTATTTATACAGGGTGTGCCTGTTGAAATAACAGCGTTATGTTACGCATCGCCTCAATGAAACACCCTGTAGATGCGAACATAGTGTTACGTGGTGGATCATCCGATTTTGAGCAATTCTTGTGATAATACTTTTTTTGTAACTTTAACGGTTTAGCCGCTATCATCCGCATACGTCTAAGGTTCGGTTTCTCAATATCCAGTTAAATATTTATCTGATGGAAGTTAACGGCTAACAGTTAGATGAGTTGTTTAAACAATTTAAGGTTAAACTTGCGAATTCACATAAATCTCATCTGACAGTTAATATCTATAGAAACGGTATATGGTAGCTACCTATCTGACACTATTAATTGGACGTTGAGAAACTGGCCCTAAGTGGTCCACCCTATATAGTCCCATCATTCCATTGAGGAACAAAAGGCCTCTAAAATTGAGGCCAGTCTGCTTTATGCTTCACAAAATCTTCTATCTCTCTCTATGTCTTGCCCATTCTTCTTGCTTCGTCTGTAACCGTTCTCTTCCAGTTCACTTTGGCTCTTCCTATGTATCTGCTTCCTTGCGATTTCCATTCTAACTCTCTAACAAAGTTATGTTACGCCTCGCCTCAATGAAATACCCTGTAGATGCGAGCATAATGTTACATGGTACATCTCATCCGATTTTGAGCAATTCTTGTAACTTTAATGGCTTAGCCACTCTCCCCTACATACGCCCAAGTGGCCCACCCTGTATCGTCTCATCATTCCATTAAGGAAGAAAGTGCCTCTAAAATTGATGCCAGTCTGCTTTATGCTTCGCAGGTGCTGTTATCTCTCTCCATATCTTGCCTATTCTTCTTGCCTCGCCTGTAACCGTTATTCTCCAGTTCTCTTTAGCTCTTCCTATGTATCTGCTTTCTTGGGAGTTCCACTCCAACTATCCAATACCACTTTCTCTGCCTGATCTTGGTCCCTTCAACTCTGACATTTTCCACCGTTTTTGGCCAAAGAAAAGTTACTGATGCATACGTATGTCTAATTTCTGATAGAGATTGATCGCTTATCTTTGGGTGGTGATGCTGAAATGGTGATAGTAGGAACTCAACAATAGGCAAGCTACTTCAAAACTTTTTGAAAACAATTTTCACAGAATATAATGCAGAAAATTCCCAAAATTCAAGGAAACAGATGACAATTTTATGTCAATATGAAGTATGAAAACATATAAACACATTCTACTGCTTTGGAAGTCCAATAACAAAAGATTTAAAAGGGCTCTAGAGAAGAATTGCGCTATGCAGACAAGCACTTTACCAGCAAAACTCTGAACAGAATAACTAAAGAGGAATTCGTTCAAATTGCTGCATGTTGAAACTGTGAAACTTGAACCTCATACAAGGTGTTGACCTATGAGGTGGTTATATTTCTATCCATACAGCACAAATTAATAGAACAGAATATAGTGAAGTGGGATCACTAGATAAGCTAAACAAAGAGAAAGCGTAATGACTGAATCTTGGATGAAACCGTATAAGACAGGAATATAACCAGATTTGGCATTTGCTTGAAGAGTAATACTATAACCTATGACCGTTTTATACAGAGGTAACTTTAACGTATTTAACGAGAAGGAGAATCACGAAACATCTTTTATCAAAATGCAACTGCATGTTTCTTTACTAGTATCAGGATCCACTTAGATTTACTAGAATATCAAAATAATGCGGCCAAATCTCGGTCCTTGTAACAACTGAAACTAGATTTTTGGACAGCTCATATTTCTATAATTTTTCATATAAAATCATACATCATCTTACCCTTTGACTTCCATTACAGTATGATAAACCGATGCAAAAGGCATTTTTAGTCTTAAAACTTCAGACAGAATTGTATTGACTGTTGACGCAGTTATGCCTAGAGCCTACTGAATTAGTGTATGAATATTTCTTTGGTTAATTAGTATGAAATTTTTACTGTGGCAATATTTTCTTTAACTCTCTTTTCCTTGAAGCGACCGAAAGTTTCATCATCTTCAAAGTTAAATAACTACTTTGAAATTCCTTATACCAACGGAACACGCTGAAGACCTGAGAACAGTCTTTACACAAGGCTTCAGATATGTATCTTTTTGTGGTACTTTCAGTGGAGCAGTCTACCTTTCCAGTTGTAATAAAATATCGCTCTGAAATCATGGTTTTTTATTTTTTATGAAATCACTTTAGAGTGTGGAGAAGTCTATAGGGGAATGCAGACCCATCATTTTTTTTTCAAACTTCAGGGTTTTCGGACTCTGGTTTTTGGATTTTCGGGTTTTCCAGTTTTTTAGTATTTTGTTTTCCTGGTTTACGAGTTTTTTGGTTTCCCTTTCTTTATGTATTTCAGTTTTCGTGTTTTCGAGTCTATAAAGAGTTCTTAATTTCCCGTGTCTCGTATGCATTTGGATGGTTCATATCACAGCATACTAAACATCCAACAGAATGTTTCTGAGGATTTCTTATATGGATTGTCGAAAATTAGCATATTAAAAAAATTAAACTGCTTAAAAGGTTGGATGTATTTCCACTAGTTTTTATACTCTTGAGTTATTTTTTTTAAGTAGCTGTAGTGGAACTTGACTTTTTAAAACAGAACCAATAATTATTTTTTGTTAGTGGCATATTCAGACGGAATCAACAAGTATCTTTGGGAGTACCGGAACCGAGAAGGAAGACTAGTTTCATTAGGCACCGAACCACGGCTTGAACTACCCAAAGAAATAAAACAGAGAATGACCTCAGGAGCTCAAGGTTACCTTCCTTATAAGCAAATGGGAATGAAACCTTTATCCAATGGATAATAGAAGAAAGTTGAAGGAAAGATGTGCATTCATTTAATTGAGCCGATTTGATAGATGGTAGCGTTGAATGCTGACAATTAGTCAGTATCCTAAGTTAGTTTTAAAAAATATTCAACTCAAAATGACAAACACTCAGGTGAACGGTTACACCTTGTGGTGAACTCTTAATTTTCATTCAGTAATGCATTTTTGAGTATATATTTAATTTGTAGGTTATATGTACCTACATTACAGAACCATTCGGAAATCTAAAAATGCTTCTTCAGCAATTATAGTATTTTTGCAATGCATTATAAAGATCATACACAATCAACATCGCGTATACAGAATTTCGCAGCATACGCATATGCATTTTTTTGTCATTGCACCATAATCCCAAAGTGGGAGAGATCTGAGACAGAGGGGGGTGTGTTAAAACGTGAAAAAAAAATCGCTGAGTAACTGAATCAAAATGCGGCAGCATTTTAGTATACTTACCAGCTAACACTCCAAAAAATCGTACGATTTTTTCAATGAAAATAAAAAAATCACGACGAAACCGGTCGGAACTTAAAGAAAATGTTTTGTTTTTTTGTAGATAACAAAAAAGATACAGTCATCCGTTTCTGCTGGACAATTTATGAGAAATTTGAGCTTAAGATAAAATTGTTTGTATTGTTTAAAATGGATGACGTTTTTTATACATGTTCCTGGGAGGTCCAATTATGACATATATCAATGTCATCCGTTTTTATCATGTTTATTTCCATTTTTCAACCCATATAGGGGAGGGGGGAAGCGTTTAATAATGTCACCCGCTATAGGGATTGAAAATGGAGTTTAGCATAATAAAAACGGATAACGTTGATACATGTCATAGTTAGACCTCCCAAGAATATGTATAAAAACGTCATCGGTTTTAAACTATATTCATTTTAACGATTTTTAACGAAAATGACGTGAAAAATCGATCTTTAAGCTCAAATTTCTCATAAATTGCCCAGCAGAAACGCATGACAGTATTCTTTGTATTATCCACAAAAGACAAAGAACTTTTTATCAAGTCCTGACCGTTTTAGTCGCGATTTTTTTATTTTTGTTTTAAAAAAATCGGTACGCGCAAACCGTCCGTAGATCTTGGATGACGATTTTCATTCGGTTACTTAACAATTTTTTTTCACTTTTTAACACTCACCCCTCCCTCTGTGTCCGATCTTTTCCATTTTGGGGTTATGATGCAATGACAAAAATGATTCCAAACTGCCTCTAGAACCCAAATACCAAACGTCATCCGTTTTATTTCTGGACACTAAAATTACGCTTGATTGCTTTGAATATATGCAACTTCTGTCAAGGAACAGCGGTATGCAAAACCGAGTACTGCGGTTGATCGCCGAAACTAAGCAGCATCAGACGCGGCTGGTACTTGAATGGGTGATCCTCGTTGCACATTGCGTCGCTTTTTTCCTCGTTAACAGCCCCCAATCCATTACCATTGGAGTTTCTCGCGGGGGACTATCTACGATCCATACTGAATATTGTGACGTACGCCACTGGGTTCGCTTACAATTACCTGCAGCCGCGCATAATTTTTTGGCGGGCAAATGCACGCGCAATGCCGGAGAGTCGGCAGCGATGACGTGACACTGCGCGACGCGACCGTAAAATGATCGATAGAGGCTTACCTGGACCTTAGCTTCAAATGAAAAATTGTGTCCCGGAAATCTTTTTGAATTGAGCGCTGAACGAGGTCACGCCGCCATCCACTGTGTAATTACGTTTTTCACTCGGGTCAGGAATCTGCCTTTTCATGAGAATAAAACTCTTATTATCAACTGTACTGCCAACCGACAAATTCCTGCTAGTTTCACCAGTGGTTTTGTACTTTCTTGTTCTTCTTCTGGTGCCGTAACAGGTCCCCATGACGTTGGCAATTACATTGGCGAATTGATCACGGTCTTCGGGTAATCTAAAATAGTTTTTCGGCACTACGTATTCCGGTCCAATCGCGAATGTTCTTCAGCCATGACATTTGTTTTCTTCCAATACCTCTGCGACCCTCGATTTTGCCTTTCATTATTAGCTGAAGGATTCTGTAGCGGTCCCCTCGAAGGATATGCCCCAAGTACGATATTTTTCGTACTTTGATTGTCTTGACCAACCCTCGAACGGCATTTGCTCTATTTAAAACTGCTTCGTTTGTGTGTAGGGCCGTCCACGGCATTCGGAGCATTCTTCTATGCAACCACATTTCGAATACTTCCAGGCGACTAATAGCGTTGGCCTTGAGGGTCCGGGTCTCAGCACCATACAACAACACCGACCAAATAAAGCATCTGACCATTCTCTGGCGCAATCCGAGGTTTAAGTTGTCATTGCAGAAGAATGATTTCATTTTTAGGAAAGTTGTGCGAGCTGTTTCTATTCTGCACTTGATCTCTTTATCTGGGTCTAGTTGTTCCGTAATGTAGCAGCCAAGATATCTAAAATGGTTGACTCTCTCCACATTTTGTTGATCTATATGTAGAGAAACATCGGCGTGTGGTTGGCGACTGAATATCATTAATTTTGTTTTAGAGACATTCATTTTCAGACCCCCCCGTCCCGTCGTGTTTACGCAATCCAACAACTCTTGAAGGCCCTGGATACTATTGCATAAGATGACCGTGTCGTTGGCATACCGAATAGTATTAATTAGTTCGCCGTTGATTTTCACTCCACGGTCTATACCTTGTAAAGCTATTTTGAAAATCACATCCGAGTAAAAGTTGAACAATAGTGGGGAGTGCAAAATTATTAGGTACCATTTATGACTGCAAGTTAATGTTCACTGATCATGTTGGCCAAGTATGTAAGAAATTAGATAAGGCATTCCGTACCATGCTACAATTAAAAAACACCCTTAACCAAAAAGGCTTATTAATGTGCACTGACACACCTGTTATATAACATCATAATATCATCATAGTCACAATATCTTAACAGAGACATGTTGTGAACGCGTAAAATGCATTAAGTCGGAGCTAGAGTATTTCCGACATGAATATTATCAATCGTTCGCGATTTACTGTCAGTCCAATGGCGCTCTTGATACTCATATCCAGCAACTGTTTCGTCGTATCCACCCAGCGTGTAGGGGAACGGCCACGGCGCTGCCCACTCGAGCCGTGACCCTGAACTACAAGTTTCTCCATCTTATCGTTTCTGTGAATATCTCCGAAGAATGTAAGCATTCTCGTCGACAAAATGGAGGATAGCCTCTCTATGGATTACTGAGCTCATCCAGTATGGAAACATTAGTTCGATGGGCGGTATAAGGAACTCTCAGCATTCTCCTCCACGTCCACATTTCAAAAACATCTATGCGAGCTCAATCTACCTTTTTAACAGTCCAAGTTTCCGAGGCATACAAAAATATGGAGAGCACAAGAGACTAAACTAGCGACATTTTGGTAGCTTTAGTGATGTTATGGTCACGCCATATTTTAGTAAGCTTTGTCATGGCCTCGCGTTCCCATCATGGTATAGTGAGCCTCTAATTATAGAGATTTAGGGCAGTATTATTAGAAACCGCATAACAAACCAACGTGTTCAAAAAATTTCTGAATGAAAATTTGGAATTATAGAATAATTACAAAATCGTAAATATCTTGAAAACTATCAAAGATAGAACCACATATGTTGAAATAAAAATGAAAGAAAATTTAATTTCGGATTCACTGATGTGAAACTTACCATACCATCCCTTTTGAAAAAAAAAAGTGTTTAACGTTTTGAGCTTTTCAAATTTGAAAATTGTTAGTCTATTGATTTAATGTGCTTTTGAAACAATGCTCTTACTGAAACAAAAGCACGGTTCTTGCTCGTTTCAAGACCAAAAACCACATTTTTCTGTCGTGCTTAGTTTTCGAGATATTAGCATTTTTTGTAAAGTATTACAAACGCTAAATTTTCTTAAAGATTGCTCCGTAGACATAAATGATGTTTAACAAACTGGACCTAAAAATTAGTGCTAATTTCAATAGCGGATTAATTTACAGGACGTTCTATTTAAAATATGGAAGTTGATACCTACATCCGGTATATCCGGATGTCCATCATCTTTGAAATTATTTTCTACAACTAATAATAATAATTCTTTATTGTCCATTCGACATAAAATATGCATTGGATTCGTCAATATAGAAGTAGCAAAAATAAACATTCAAATGTATATAAACAAAGAAACAAAACACTTACAAACAATACAAAAATCCAGATATTTACAAATTCTGTGACGTCATACAAACACTTATGTATTTAACAATAAAACTTTATTCTATTCTATTATTTCTTTAAAAATTTAAGTGATGTGCAGTTCTTCACTTCATTGGGCAGCTTGTTATAAATTTTTGGTGCCAGAATACTGGATGACCTAGTTCTTTTGCAGCATTTAGCAAATGGTACATGTAAATCATCGCTGTGCCGTGTATTAAAATTATGTAGGTCTTTATTTGGGACGAACTGACTTCTGTTTTTGAACATATATATTGACAGTCCATATACAAACAAAGGAGACGATGTCAGTATTCTGTAGTACCGAAAAAGCTGTTGCATTGACACCTGCCATACCCCTAATAACTCTTTTCTGGCTCAGAAAGACTCTATGAGCATCTGTTGATATGCCCCAGAAATACAGAGCATATCTTAGTCTCGATTCTACTTGAGCGAAGTAAACATTTAAAAGTTGGTTTTCGGTCAGAGTAGCTCTTAGATTTTTTAACATATACGACTGTGAATTCAACTTGGAAAAAGCGACTACAATGAGCTTTGAACATAACGTTCTCATCCAAATGTAGATCTGAGAATTTTGTTTTCCATGAAAACTCAACTCAAAGTGTGCAATTTTTAGGTCAATGGAGAAGTTTCCAAAAAAATAAGATTAGGAAAATTCATTATCATCTGATAGTCTATTTCTTCACTTGAAGAACGTCGAAAAAATCATCTGAATATTCCAAAAAACGGCGGCGTTATTCAATTTTATATTTGCGTAAAGCGACCGCGGAGGCGAAAACCCGTTTGACGTCACATCACATGTCTGGTCGGGACTCCGACTCCGCTATGCCTACGCTGCGCTGTACAGTATGCGACATTTAGACTTGAGTGGAACGGCGAAGGTGTTTGTTGTAACGGGCAGACGCCAGTATATTTTTGAAGTATGGAGGAAGGTTACGATCCTGGTGATTCTAGTAATCTTCCTAAAGTGGATCTCGACATGATTATGGACTTTTACTTTCACACCGATAGGAAAGGAGAGTATTGTGATCGTGAAACTTTTCGATTTTGAGATAATACGCTTTTTGGGTGTTTTATGATGTCTACATTTAACGAAAATCCACACAACTCATTTCCGTCGGTTTGTCTGTCTGTCGGTCTGTCGGTACGCGTTTTTCTAGCCAAGCAATCTCAGTAACCGCTGCATGGATTGTTATGAAATTTGGCAGCAATATCCCGTGGGGGTAGTGTAGGTAATGTTCCTATCCGTTTGAAAATCGGTGCATGGGCGGTGGAGTAATTAACAAAAAACCATAAATTTTAAATATTCCTCAAACTTTGTTTTTAGGCGTCTTAGATTCCTGATCATTTTCTACTTTTTTTGAATGGGGGTGATATTGGGGTGGTTGGGGGGTGGGGGGTTGTAAAACTAAAAGATCATTGTATTCATAACAGGCCGTCCACTAACCTGTGAAAGAAAGGCCTAGCGTCATAATACACTTTTTTAGGTGCATCCGAACATTACCTTGGCTATTACGGATCGTCGACATAGAATTTTCTGATGCATACATGCGAGAGTATTGCTTCTGATCATTCTGTATGGTGTAACTAGGAAACTTATAGGATTGATTTTAATTAAATTTTGACACAGTATTACTACCGCTGCGAGGATGGAAAATCTTCATGATTTTTGAAAATCCTGTCAGCGGCAGCGCAGCAATAATAGAAAAACTAAAAATATAGAAACAGCTTAAACTTCGTTTTTAGGTGTTTTAGGGATTTCGTGATCATTTTCTACTTTTTTGAGTGGGGGTGAAATTGGGGTAGTTGGGGGGTGGGGGGTCATAAAACTCAATTTTTTGTATTCATAACAGGCTATCCATTGAAATATTTGTTTGCTGTTTTTATGGTGGTGTTAGTACACCTGAGTACAATGCAATATTTATAGTTTCTCGGTCTGCTAGACATATTCTAATAATACGAGTACCAATAAACTGCCGTGTATCATTTTGTCACCGTCGGCGTCGCCTACCCTACTGAAAACAAGGAATAACAACATGAACGAGGAGGCCGGCGCCGGCGGCGGCGGCGTGGTGGCTTGCGGGAGCAGCATCCTCGACAGGGTATACACAGGCTTGCATTGTGTCGTGTGACGTGACGTCACAGCTGCTTCGCGCGGAGGATACGGCAATTCAAACTTTGAAGGACTATAACTTTTCTGTTAATGGAGATAATTACAAAATTTTTTCACCGGTGTTCTCTAACTCTTCAGGACTATCTGATTAACTAAAAATTGAAAAAATGGAAACTTCCTCATTACCGTTAATTGTTTCTGCACATTGTGGAATCTTAGAATTGATGCTTTTCTAAATTCATACGGAGGTGGTGATTGGAGAATCATGCATATGGTTCTAGACTAGACTAGACCATTTGAAAAGAAACGTTTTTTGTTCAAAACAGTTGCTTCTAATTTGAACAGTAAAGCCGCATGAGAGCACCGCGTGCTTATTGGACCACCATGTAGGTATATTGTAAATATGCATACTACTCTCTGTTCTACGCCCACTTATCTTATGCAATTATTTTGTGGGGAAACTCCTCCCACATGCTGCCTATTTTTAGGCTGCAGAAAAAGGCTATAAGGCTAATTGCTGGCGTTGAATTTCGAGAGCATAGTAAACCACACTTTATATTTTTCAAAATCGTGACGTTGCCATCCCTGTACATATTTCATCAGTTGATCACAAGCACAAACGGGATTTCAGTTTGAATTCAAATTTTCATTCTTATGAGACTCGCTCAGCTGATCTGATTAGAAAACCCAGATTTCGACTAGACAAGTCCAGAAAAAATTCTCCTGATCTTGGTCTATACAACCTCCTTCCAAAAACTGTCAAAGCACTCTCGCTTTATCTATTTAAAAAGCATATAAAAGTTTTTCTTCTTAGAAATGCGTTTGGCTTAGTTGAAGAATGCTATTTAGCATTGCAGAACTCTGAAATGAATGTGCTGTAACTTTTTAGGTAATTTTCTGTATATGCATATTTTAATGTATTTTTTTGTTGTTTATTTAATTATGATTTTTTCATAATATACACTATCCTATGACTTGTCATAATTGAAATTCTCATCAAAATGTGATGAATAAACTATCTATCTATCTATCTATGGTTGAATGGTCATATTTGCGAACTTCTTTAAGCTTCCATCTACGCTGACGTCACATTCGAAATGTTACGCGCAATGAAAACACTAAAATCCAAGCAGAACGAAATAATGTGCATCACCACTTAAGGCAAACAAACTTCCGCTTCCTTTCTGGAAGGTTTATTGTAACAAAACGGTTGAAACCAATTTGTCGGAGTGGAAATATTATTTCTCGGTTACTAAATCGGTACGTATCCGTGTACACAACATCTCAGATCCCGACATTTCTCAGATTTCCTGGAAACTTGGCGTCTATCTCAGCAGTGAAGTTTATTAGCAAGTGTCATAACTGCTCTGGTGCTTCGGCTACAAGTTAAATCTTTCCATAGCGTATAGCTTAAATTAAAGAGCAAAGTTAAATGAGCTTTTTGAATGGCACGCGGAATACTGACGCAATGGTAATTTCTGCATTATTCCATTTCCTGCTTTTTCTATAATTTTTCAATTTCCGCTTCGTTCAATAATGGGCTTACTTTCACACGTTATTTACAACAACAATAGTATATTGTGCAACGAGGGGTAACGACGATAATAACTCACGTAGCTTGAAGCTTGCATCACGAATTGTAGGCGCGTGCTGATTACAAATCCGATCGCCATTTTAAGTTTCAGTCTTATTTGACAAAAATCAAAAATTAGTGTGACAAAGATCAAGTATTTCACATCCATCAGATCTTCAGGTTTACCTAAAGTATTCAAGACCATTATTCATCTCTCTATTACGATGAAACCTCGTGTTTTGGATAACTTGAGAGTGCTGATTACAAATCGAGTCGCAGTATTGAACTTCAGTCTCGTTTGACGAAATTCAAAAAGTTCAAACTTTTCAGATCTTCAGGTTTACTTAAAAAACCAAAACCTTTATTGGTCTTTTTGTTGAACGGAAGCCTTGTGTTTTGGATTATTTGAGTGTTCTGATTATAAATCCAGCTGGAGTTTTGAGTGTCAGTATCATGTGGCGAAAATCAAAAATTTCAGACTTTTCAGATCCTTAGGTTTACATAAAAAATTCTTTATTTGCCTTTTTATTGAGATGAAACCCCGTGTTCTGGATAACTTCGGGGTGCTAATTACAAATCCAGTCGCAGTTTTGTGTTTCAGTCCCGTGTGACGAAAATCAAAAATGAAAATCTTTATTTGACTTTCTACTAAGATAAAACCTCGTATTTTGGATAACTTGCAGATGCCGATTACAAATTCGTGTGCAGTTTTGAGTTTCAGCCTCGTGTGACAAAGACCGACAATTTCTGATCTTTCAGATCTTCATGTTTACCCAAAACGAAAATCTTTATTTGACTGTCTAGCGTAAACGTAGTGTTTTTGATAAATTGAGAGTTCTGATTACAAATCTAGTTGCAAAACTGAGTTTTACTCTCGTGTGATAAAAATCAAAAATTTCAGATTATTCATATTTTTTCAGGTTTTTCCAAAAAATTTAAAGTCTTTATTTGACTTTCTGTTAACACGAAACCTCGTGTTTTGGATAATTTGATGGTGCTGATTACAAATCTGATTGGAGTCTCAACTTTCAGTCTCATGTGACGAAGATAAAAAGTTTCAGATCTATCAGATGTTCTATTTTACCTAAAAATTCAAAAACCACTACTCGATTAAGATGAAACCTCGTATTTTGGATAATTTGAGGGTACTAATTACAAATCGAGTCGCACGTTTGGTGTTTCAGTCCTATGTGAAGAAATTAAAAATTTCAGATCCTACAGTCTACCTAAAAAAAATGAAAATCTTTTCATGGCTTTCTATTAAGATGAAACCCTGTGTTTAATTGATAATTTGCTGATACCGATTACAAATTCGAGGGCAGTTCTGAGTTCCAGGCTCATGCGACAAGAATCGAAATTTTCTGATCTTTCAGATCTTCAGGTTTCCCTAGACTAATCGAAAATCTTTATTTGGCTTTCTATAAAGATGGAAGCTTGTGTTTCTGATAATTTGACAGCAGTCATTACCAATTCTGTCGCAGTTTTGGCTTTTAATCTCGTTTGATAAAAATAAAAAATTTCAAATGCTTCAGATCTTGAGGTTTACCTAAAAAATCGAAAATTTTTAGTTGGCTTTCTAATGACATGAAACCTTGTGACTTAGATAATTTGTGGGTGCTGATTACAAATCCGGTCGCAACACACAGTTTCGCTGTTGTGTGACAAAAATCAAAAATTTCTGATCCTTGATTTCTTCAAGTTTAGCCAAAAATTTTAAAATCTTTATTTGGTGTTCTATTAAGATGAAACTTCGTGTTTTGGACAATTTGATAGTGATGGTTACAAATCCGATCGGAGCGTTGAGTTTCAGTATCGTGTGAAAAAGGTCAAAAATTTCAGATCCATCAGATCTTCACGCTTACCAAAAATATTTTAAATCATTATTTCACTCTCGATTAAGATGAAACCTTGTGTTTTAAACAATTTGAGGGTGCTGATTATAAATCGAGTCGCAATTTTTTAGTTTCAGTCTCGTTTGACGAAATTCAAAAATTTCATACACTTCAGATCTTCAGGTTTACTTAAAAAAACAAAATATTAATTTTTTATTAAGAGGAAACCTTTTGTTTTGGATAACTTGAGGGTACTGATTGCAAATCTAGTCACAGTTTTGAGTTTCAGTCTCGTGTAACCAAAAAAAAAAATTTCAAATCCATCAGACCTCAAGTTTACCTAAAATTTGAAAATCTTTTATTTGGCTTTCTATTAAGATGAAACATCGCGCTCTGGATGAATCCAAGTCTGGTCGCAGTTTTCAATTTCAGTTTTGTGTGACGAAAATCAAAAATTTCAGGGCTTTTAGGTCCTCAGGTCTTACTAAAAAATTGAAAATCTTTATTTGGCTCTCTATTAAGATTAAACCTCGCGTTTTGGATAACTTGAGGGTCCTGATCACAAATTCCATCTCAGCCTTGAGTTTCAGTGTGTTTGACGAAAATCAAAAATTTCAGATCCATCAGATTCTCAAGTCCACCTTAAAATTTAAAAATGTTTATTTGCTTTTTTATTAAGATGAAACCTCCAGTCCTGAATGATTTTAGGGTGCTGATTACAAATCCGATGGCAGTTTTGAGTTTCAGTCTCGTGTGGCGAAAATCAAATATTCAGGTTTGCCTAAAAAATTGATAATATTTTTTTGGCTTTTTGTTAATATGAAATCTCATGTTTCAAATAATTTGAGGATGCTGATTACAAATCCGACCGGAGTTTTGACTTTCACTCCTGTCAGACAAAAGTAAAAAAAATCAGATCTTCATGTTTAGGTACCTAAAAAATTATAGTCTGTTTTTGGTATTCTCTCAAGATAAAACCTCTCGTTTTGGATAATTTCACGGTGCTGATCACAGATGCGCATACAATTTTGCGTTTCAGCCTTGTTTGAAAATAATCAAAAATTTCAGATCTTTCAGATTTTGAGCCTTACCTAAAAAATCTAAAATCTTTACTTGGATTTCTATCAAAATGAAACACCGCAAATTATGCAGAGAAAAGTTCAATACGCTCTGTATCCATTTATGCCACTCCTGTCGTAGTAGACGCCCAAAGAGGGCAAAAAGGCAAAACGGTAACGCTTTCCGCATTCGGTTCTTGTTCGAATTCGAATTGTTTTGCCTAAATAATTTATAATATTGTTTTGGCTTTAGATTAAGAGGAAACCTCGTGTTTTAAATAACTTGAGAATGCTGATTACAAATCCGACCGGAGTTTTGAGTTTTAGTCGTGTTTGACAAAAATAAAAAATTTCAGATCCAGAAATTGAAAATCTCTTTTTGGCTTTCTATTAAGATAAAACCTCGTGTTTTGCATAACTTCAGGGTGCTAATTACAAATCCGGTCACAGTTTTAAGTTTCAGTATCGCTTGAAAATAAAAAATTTCAGATCTTTTGCTTTGCCTGAAAAATCTAAAACCTTTATTTGGATTTGTATCAAGATGAAACTCCGCAAATTATGCATAGAAATGTTCGATACGCCATGTATCCATGTATACTACTTCTGTTGTAGCAGACGCCCAAAAAGGGCAAAAAGGCAAAACGGTAACTCTTTCCGCATTCGGTTCGTGGCGTACGTTCACTTTTTCTATCAGCACGAAGCACACGGCAACAGCCGAGCCGCCGCAAAAACAATAAGCTTCCAGGTCTCGTATTTCGATTAAGATAACAGCCGCCGGTAGATAAACGGAACTATTTCCCGGAACCCAATTACCGGAATTTAATTCCATAGCCATACGTACCAAACAGTACATGTTACTATCCGGAAAAATGTAAGTGAAACTTGCTCTCGCACTCGCCGTATAATTGCCCTAATGCTCCGAGCGATTACCCGCACTGGAATGTAGAATAAATCCGGGCACACCGGACAAATTCACTTCACTTCCTTTTACGACCTGCGCGACGGCTGTCGCAAAAAAAGAACCGGTTGAAATTAGAGATGGACAATCAACGTGAATCACGTCGGGACACGTGAGCAAGATCCGATTGTCTCAGAATTTTTTTTATGGTCAGCCTTTGGCAAAGGCTGAAAGCCTATGGCGCTGTAGAAGTGCTGCGAGAGGATAAGTGTCGGTGCACGTTAGATTTGAAACGCTGCAGGTTGAAGCCGTCAGGAAACAAATTTCCCGGCAGCTCATTCCACAGCGTCGAAGTTTTCCAAAAGAAGGAATGCTGGAGGAGACTGGTTCGGGGTATAGGGACCTCGACCTGGTACGACCTTTGGTGTTACTATCTGGGAGAACTCACTCGAACATCTTCCATGATAGAATCTGTCTAACAGGTTAGCAAACCCTCTGCGATGTTCCAGGCTGTGGAGGTCTTTTCTGAGGTTAGGCGTATCGATTAGTCTAATTGCTCTCTTCTGGATAGTGTCTAGAAGCTTTAGAGAGTACTTCAGAGCGCATCGTCACACATGAGAGCAACACTCTAACGATGATCGGATCTGTACCTCTGTGCCTGGTAGAGCAGCAGTCGCTCTGGTGTATACAGCTTCTTACAGCGGAACAAAGCTCTAAGCTTCTGGGATGCCGTTTTAGCAATACTGACGACGTGGTTGTGCCAGGACATGTTATTGTTGATGTCGATCCCGAAAGCTTTATTCCAGCAAATTGTTAACTATGTTCTAATTGTAAAATACTTGCACCCTTTTGTACACTATTACAGACCAATTGATATTTTATTTGCATAGCAGCACATTTGTTACTGTTTATTAAATTCTAACGAGGACACTAAATTAATAACAACTACTGTACACTTGTCCTAGAATATACTTTTGCAACAGTTCTAATAGTGTGTGATTTACTCACCAGAGGAACCTACTAAGTCCCTGGATTTATCCAGGGACACCGCAGGACATTAGGGCTTGACGGAAATATGGTAATGAAAATGTATATCTGAATGATGTACCAGAAAATAACTGGACTGATGCTATTTTTCTGTAGTGAGCGGGTTAGGCTTTAGTTACCCTAATGATTGCCGTCAGCCTTAAAGCTTATTTTGCAGCCACGGTCAGAGGGATCTTGAATGAAAGAAGGACAGAGGCTGTCTGGAGACCAGAACTACCAGTTGATAGGCCTAAAAGCGGAAACTTCTGCAACTCTTCTTACTCTGGTTTCCAAGTCCAGCCTTGAACCTATTGTCACGACGGCCTCTTTTTCTTCACCCAGGGAATCAAACTCGACGTAACTTTCACCGTTTTACTTCAGAACTTAATACAATAACTCTTAACCTTATCTCAACTAGATCTCAACTCCACTGACTCCCTACGCTACCCGTAGCACCTTATATATACTTTATCGAACCATCTAGAGGATTCGATGACATTTCTAGAATCTATCCGTCATTCTCGAAAACTCTAGACGATTCGATGACGTTTACACTTCAAAAGATCTAACCTAGCACTTTGACTTTACATCATGTTTGACAACCAATGACAAGTAAAACAAATACACGAATACCATAATATACAGTATGTTACATTCTTCCCCCCTCAGCGTTCGGCGTCCTCGACGAACAACTTCGATTCTTGTATCACCACAGACATCAGCATAGTCGACATTCGGTTTTCCACTTTCCGTACATAACCTGTAGACTACGTCGTTGAGGCGCTTCATCACCACGTAGGGTTCCTCCTCATAGCGTTGTAGCTTCGGGCATCTACCCTTCCTTCCGTGGTCTGTTGCAAGACCATACCAGATCATCTCGTAACTGCGATATTCTTTGCCCAACTTGCGATTCTTATTTTCAGCTCCAGCAGCGTCCTCTTTTCCTTGCTCTGTTATCATCTTCTTCAGTTGCACCTTTTCGCCTTGACGACTGTCACCTCTCGACACTTCCTTCTTCCCATCACTCAGGCTATTCTCCACTTCCTCTATGAGCCTGCTGAGTTCGTCTTCCACCTGCACAATCCTGTTCTTTTGCTTAACATTCTCGCTTTTGAGTTGCGTGGTCTGGTCCAAACCCCATGATGCGTCCTTGAGTGCAGCGCCAAACTCTGCTCCTATCCTCGGGTTTTCTTTCCTCAGTTGTGCCAATCTTTGTTCTAACTTTACATCGTAAAATGGCTTCGCTAATATTGCGGACACACCCTTCTTTGTATCCTCAGTAACCTTACTCAGTTCTTTCTTCTTCTTATCGATCTCAATTTCCAGCTGTGTAGTCTTCTGCTCCACGTTACTGTTTTAATAATAATAATAATAATAAAAGGCTTTATTCAAGTATTGTTATATACAATACCTAAGAAATATGGGGCGAAGTTTAGCTGCTGCTACTCCACTTAACCCCACCCAAATTTTAAATGAAGAAAAATATATAAAACTAAATATAGATTTAGGAAAAACTTACATATTTTGGCACAAAAAGTAATGTTTTTTTAAATGTTTCTTAGCAGTATTCAATGTATAACTTTTAATCGTGTTCTCAATGTCATTATAGATCGTTACTGCATTATATGTAAAAGAGCGCTTAAAAAGACTTAACCGGAAACAAGGTAAAGCTAGATTGTCCACATTTCTTATATTCACATTATGTAATTTTTGCCTAAATACTAATTTGCTACGTAAGTAAGGAAGATTTGATGTAGCAAGGACACGAAATACCAACATACTCATATGATACTTAAACATACCATCGATTTTCAGCCACCCTAATTCATTGATTTTAGAGGTTACTCTATCAAATTTTCTCAAACCGAATATAAACCGACAGCAGCAATTTTGAATTTTTTGTAATCTGTATCTGGTTACTGAGTCCAAGCAAGGATAATAGAGTGTGATACCATAACTAAGAATAGAGAATACCAAACTTTCTACCAACTTCTTACGCAACTTAAAATTTAATACACCTCCATTACGGTATAACAACCTAAGAACAAGGTAGGTTTTCTTAACTAAAAGAGAAACATATTCTTGAAATCTAAGTTTGCAATCGAAAATTATGCCGAGGTTTTTTGTACTTTTTACTACAAGAAGAGGTTCACCACCAATGTTGATATTAATATATGACGATAAATTATTCACCAATTTGGAAGAAAAAAGCATTACTTGACACTTTCTAGCATTAAGTTTCAAATTATGTTTTGAAGCGTAAGTATAAATAGATTCAAGATCTTGATTTATAGAGGCATTTGCGACATTAATAGATTTAGGGTCGAAAGACATATAAAGTTGCGTGTCATCGGCATATCCCTGTATATTGCAGTGCTCAACAGCTCTGAACATGTCTGACGTATATATAATAAAAAACAAAGGCCCAAGGACAGATCCTTGGGGTACACCTGATGTTACTAAATTAAAATCAGAGTAATTATTGTCTACAAATACACACTGATAACGGTTATTAAGGTAGGATTCGAATAACTTGAGACACACCTCATCTACGCCAAAATACTGTAATTTAGCAAGCAGAAGGGAGTGATCAAGTGTATCGAATGCCTTCGAAAAATCTAGTAAAACTAGTGCTGTTGCAAGACCAGCATCAAGAGATCTTATGATATAGTCTGAAACGTTTAACAATGCTGAAGTCGTACTATATCCTTTCCTGAAACCAGACTGTATTTCAGGTAGAATTCCTTTGGTCGTAACATACTCATATAACTGCACATAGATAAACCTTTCAAATATTTTTGATAACGTAGGAAGTAAACTAATAGGTCTTAGATCATCGTATGTTGAAACAGACTGAGATTTAGGCAACGGCTTAATGAGAGAGTACTTCCACAATTCAGGATAATAACCAACCTCAATGCAACAATTTATTATATGCGTTACGTATTTAGCAATGACAGGTAAACAGTAAGAAATCATATTAGCATTTATGTCATCTACCCCGAAGGCATTCGATTTCAAATTAAGAGCAATGTTTTTTATTTCATCGACGGTGGCAAGCCGTAGAGAAAATTTTATATCATTTGAAAACTTATGACTATTATAATAACCAGCAGCAACGTGACAACTATTTGCAGCACTGAATACAGACATAAAATGCGCGTTAATTTCGCTAGGATTTTTTAGATGTAACGGAATCTCGGAAATATTCTTCTTTCTTATGTTCAAACGGTTTATAGTCTGCCACAATACACGATTGTTACCAGTATTCAGCTTAGTTGACAAATATGCTGCCTTTTCTTTTCGAACAGTCGACAACACTAAGTTTCTGATCATAGCATAGTTAGAATAATCAGCCGTGGATTTCGTACGTTTGTATTTTTGTAATGCAATGTCTCTTTCACGCATCATTCTCTTTACGTTACATGTTATCCATGGAGCATAAGGCTTTGTAATTCGGGCTGTCCTTACAGGAGCATGTTTGTCAAACATCTGTATAATAAGCCCATTTAACAAAGCAAGTTTCTCATCGATGTTATTCAGGTACAATATATCATTCCACTGCATATTTACTAAATCAACATTAAAATCATTAAAACAGAATTGCTTAAAATCCCTATATCTGATAGAAAAAGGTCTAGGTCGTGGAACATGAAACAGAAATTCACAAAAAAACAACATGATGATCAGAAACGCCATTACTGTCCAGAGTACCAGAACGGTGTACCTGATCATAGGCATTAGTGAAGATCAAGTCAATAATTGTATGTGATGTTTGAGTAATACGCGTGGGCTCACTGATCTGTTGTTGAAAGTCATACGAAATAAAACTACGATTAAGTTCATTGTCGTATGATTGATCAACATTAAAATCACCGAGCACCATAATATAATCCCACTGAGGGGTAATAAATGACAAGATGTTATCAGTATAATTCAAAAGATTATGGTAACTTACCGAAGGAGGCCTATAGATAACACCAATTATTACAGTAGTAGATGGGTTAACTCGCAAAGACACCCAAATGTGTTCAATACCATTTGCATCATCAAAATCAATAAGTATACGCTCAAAGGTTAGGCAACTTTTCAAATAAATACCAACGCCACCCCCACGACCTAAACGATCTTTCCTCAAAAATGAAAAACCCGGTATGGCAACAGAATCACTTGACAGATCCGGATTTAGCCAAGACTCAGTGACACACATAACATCAAAACTATTACCCAAGACCATCTCTGCAAAATCATCAAAATGGAGAAATAGTGATCTACAATTTAAGTGTCCAATTTTAAGATTTCTGTTTGTATTATTGTTCATAATCGGTTCTGGATCTTAAGTAATCAATTTTGCTTAAATAACATGGACAAGAGGGGCTGTTTGAAGAGTGGTCTGTAGGCAGATTTGTTTTGTTTTTGGTATTCGTGTCAGTGCAATTAATACAGCAAGGACTGGCAGAATTACAATCTCTACGTTCATGGAAACTGGAACAGAAAGGGCAGATAACATTTTGACTCTTGCAATCCTTTTTGTAATGCCCAAATTTACAACATTTGTAACAAACTACTGTATTAAAGTGCTCTCTTATACCACATCTCATCCACCCTACATAAAGATATCCAGTATTAATAACAGTTTTAAACAAAGCAGGTTTGAGTTCCAAAGTAAGATTAACACTGTTTTTATAATTCAATTTGGTAATCAATTTGACATCACTTGGTCCTGCATCTAGCCTATTGTCCTTTATAATATATTCTATAAGTTTATCATTTTCAGCTAAGGATTTATTAACGCTATAAACTATTATCTTGGGATTAAACTTTTTTTGTTCATAAACACTACACTTATTTCCCATTTCACGTTGAAGACCATCTTTTAACTTATGAAGTGATGAAGAATTCTCGCAGTTGATGATGATACCATTTTTAATTAATTTCGTTCCCAAAACATTTGCATTTAAGGAACCAGGCCTAATTTTGGCTTTCATCTCCCGTTCTAAATCGGTGTTTGCAATGTTTTGGTCCGATGACCTTACAACTAGCACGGCGGCCGTTTTTACGCTTTTTACTTGTTCCGAGTACGTTTTTGCTGGTGACACAATTTTTGCGGAATTCGTAACTGATGTAGATTCATTATTACTGCAGGATAGTTGGGATTTTAGTAACCCATTTGAAAACTCTAACTCACTCACATACTTCTCCATTAATGACTTCTCACGAGTAAGGCACTCAATTTCTTTCTTCAGCAAACCAACATCGCTAGTGCATTCCGGTTCACTCACACAATTTTTTACACAAAAACGCTTCCTTATTCACATAAACCGCTTTCATAATACTATCTAAACATTTTCCATGTATTACTGTGTCACATGTTGCATTGGAACACTTGATCTCACTACTTGAGCAAAATTTTCCACAAAATTTACATTTATTGTCAGGCGGTCTCGTAGGTTCGACCGCCTTCCTGAAATAAACGGTGTGGCCCTGACTTCTGCTTCTGTATCTTGCTCGACAGCGCGCACCCTCCTTGTCATTCGCATGGCTTTTATGTCAGCTTCAATTTGCAAAGCCTTGATCACAGCATCTTGTAAATTTATGGGACTGGATAGTTTTACCATTCGTTGAACTTCCGCGTCTGCAATGCCTTCGACAAACTGGCGAGCAGCAACGTATTCCTGTGTTTCGACGGGGCTGTTGACGAATGCCCGTTTCGCTAAGCTTTGGACTTCATATGCAAACGTGGTCAGATTCTCCTTGGCTTGCTGTGTCCGGTTGTGCAGTTGACCATGTAGCAGCTCTGTTAAGTGCGCATCTCCAAAGCGTAACCTTAGTGCAGATGTTATCTTATCATAGTCACGTAGATCTGATGAGCAGAGATTTTCCAAAATAGCTGCGGCAGAGTCTCTTAGCATGGATGTAAGCACACAAGCTTTTTCTTCATTTGACCAGTTATTCATACGAGCGATATTTTCAAATTGCATATAATAAATGTCCCAGGACGTTTTGCCGTTGTACGGATAGGGCTTTGCTACTACGCCACTGTGTCTATCAGGAAAAGCGGGTGCTGCAGCTGTTAAACTACGCTCACCTGCACTAAGTTCTCGCAGCTCCTCTCTGATCATTTCCTTGACCTGATCTTTCACCTGCTGTAGTTGTTCACGCTCACCTCCACTAAGTTCTCGCACTTCGTCTCTCACGATTTCCTTCACTTGATCCTTCACTTGCTGCAGCTGTTCCTCAACGATCTTTTGCGATGTCTCTATAGCACTAATACGCTGATCTTGATTTTCTAACGCCTGACTTACGGCTTGCCTCTGCTCCTCCAATCTGGTCATTACCAGCTCCTGTCCACTTTTCAAGTCACTCTTCAAACCTGCGACTACCTCATCTTGATGTTGCTTGAGTTTTTCTTCTAGGTTCACGACTGTTGCTTGCATAACGGCTGCCTGGTTATCTAAGCTGGTTCTCATTTCGGCTGTTTGCTCGATGCTGTTTCTCATATCTGCCTTCATTTCTTGTATCATAGCCATCAATGCACTCATGTCGGACGCCATAGCTCTGGTTACAGGCATTGACTGACGCTGTACTCACTTCTTAACTCCTTTTCCTGGTTTGATTCGATGGATAATCCCACACTTCCGACACCAATTGTCACGACGGCCTCTTTTTCTTCACCCAGGGAATCAAACTCGACGTAACTTTCACCGTTTTACTTCAGAACTTAATACAATAACTCTTAACCTTATCTCAACTAGATCTCAACTCCACTGACTCCCTACGCTACCCGTAGCACCTTATATATACTTCATCGAACCATCTAGAGGATTCGATGACATTTCTAGAATCTATCCGTCATTCTCGAAAACTCTAGACGATTCGATGACGTTTACACTTCAAAAGATCTAACCTAGCACTTTGACTTTACATCATGTTTGACAACCAATGACAAGTAAAACAAATACACGAATACCATAATATACAGTATGTTACACTATTATAGTCTGTAAAAGGACTTCACAGCGATACAGAGTGTGTACCAAGGACTCTTCCTCTTCACTAAAGTGTGGACACTTAGAGTCGCTTGCCACCCCATTACATACAAGTAACGTTTGAATGTGTTATGGCCAATAGCAGGCCCAGAAGTCACCTTAACTGTATTATGTCCAGTGGGAGACAGAACCGTCCCACCTCGGACAAAGATCCTTAAATAAGTCCTCTAGCTTGACGGAGATCTCGAGAGATTCCTCTCCATCTCATAAGGTGTTAATTCCGCAACGACACTTCTGTTTTCCTTCTAATGGTACCTACTGTCAGCCCCACAGCTGGTTCAGGGGTCAGGAAATTACTCCTCGGTGAGCACGTCCACCGTTTCCTCACCGCAAATATTAGGGATCTTAAAAAAACTTAAAGGCGTTAGACAGAGTCTCATCCTAAAATCTCCACGAACCTTGAGATACATTGAGCTATGCTCTCCCGTTTTCCCTTCTGGTCTATATTCAGATACGAGTTTCTGCTTCTATTCAAGGCAGACAGTCAAAGATAATTTCGATGTTTCCTCTGGCTCACTACAGTTCCTGCATAAAGGATTTTCCACAATGATCTCCACCTTTTGCAGGTGTGCACTGACTCAAATAAGGCCTACTGTCTGAAAGCAAATTTTGCTGTGACGTCACGCCTAGTAGTCATAGGTCATTCGGCTCCGAACGTGCCCAACCGTATAGGTTCGGGCGTCCAGCAAACGATGGCCGCCACATTGCCAGACGTTTGCTTTCTTTTGCAGCTATGCGTAAAACGATTGTTTCCAGCCGGTAAAAAATACTACGGTGTTCCTACTGTATGGAGAAAATCGGTATTTCGGATTTGTCAGCACATTTCGTAGTTCATAAAAAATCATATATTGGTTACTAAGAGAGTCGTTCCA
This sequence comes from Callosobruchus maculatus, assembly GCA_951848785.1. NCBI lineage: Eukaryota > Metazoa > Arthropoda > Insecta > Coleoptera > Chrysomelidae > Callosobruchus > Callosobruchus maculatus. The sequence continues at coordinate 8,102,691 of CATOUR010000083.1, forward strand.
TAGTTTTCACTAGGTATGAGACTTTTATGTGTAGAATAATTATGTGATCTGAGAGATTTTTGCATATATTCGTAATATGACAATAATTAATGAACGTGGAAGTATATTTTAATTCTTAATTACTTGCACAGTGAACCGATATTCACACCGACTATGATATTCACAATCCAGTGAATAATCCAGGAAAGGCCGCCGACGCCGTTTGGCAACGTCGCCTTAGTTTCTGTTGTTTTGATTCGGTTTTAAGGTTAGGTAACTCGGTTCGCGGTCAAAAATTGTTCTATTGTTTTGCTTATTTAGGGCCGGTTGTACAAATGCGGGTTTAGCACGAGCTTTGTTAAGCCTAAGCTTAGCTAAGCTCAGGCTTAAAGTCGACACCCGTTGTACAATCGTCAGCTTAGTTAAACCTGGTTGATAATGAAATTCACTACAGTTGGCATCAATGAAGTAATACGTACTGACATAACGATCTGAAAAATTACCTTTTTTGGTTAGGCACTTATGACAGTTTGTGTCAAATTTTGGCAATGACCGTTTTTGTCTCTGTTCATTGATTCGCTCTCTTTGTTAAATTAGACGCAAATCTTCCCAAAAATTTGACCTAATAAAGTGACAAGCAATTTGAAGGTTCATCTTTGACAAACCATGTCATTTTTATACCAGGTTAGGTTTAAGCCTCAGGTAAGCTCGCGTTGAGCATCGGCTTACGTAAGCTCATGTTAAGCTTGGAGTGGGGGGTTAAGCCAGCATTGTACAACGGACATTTTGACACTGACGTGGTTTAACGTCGGCTTACCTTAAGCCGAAGCTTAAGCTTGCATTGTACAACCGGCCCTTAGATTGTTATAAAATCGCGATAACAAATTCACTACGCCTCTATTTCCGTGAGAGTAGTGAAAATGCCTTACAGGTGTTGTGTTCCGGGGTGTAACGGAAATTACAGCGCCGCGGAAAAAGTGCCGTTTTCTCGTTTCCCACCGAGGAAGTCCTCAGAAAAAAATGGGTGGTAGCAGTTCATGTTCATAGGGATAACTTAACTGTAACGAAAAACAGCAGGGTTTGCGAGCGTCATTTTGCACAGGAAAGTATACTTTGGGCTTTGGGTGTCTTCTTATTACGATAAATCAACCGGCAAAACCATAACTGTTCCACTTGCTCGTCCGCGTTTGAAAACAGATGCAGTTCCTACTCTTCTTCCAAATTGTCCGCAGTATTTATCAAAAAATGTTACTCACAGAAAAAGTCGGGATGAAAAACTTTTTGAGATTGAACGGAATAACTTGTTGAAAGCTTTGGCGGAAAGTATTGATGATTTTGCTGTCCAAAGGGAAAGGACGATATTTGAAAACTATACAGTTTTTAAATATTCTAAAATCATGGCAATGTCCAGATGGGTGGGTCATGACATGCAGGGACAAAGTTCTTATATTTAAAATAGATTGTACTGATTCCCCAATCATAACCTATTCCATAACAATAGACAAGGATTTAAAGTTAGAAACTTATTTGTATACAAATCGTTTGACACTGAATATTAATCACAATATAAAAACACCTTGTTCACTAAATAACATAAATGATTTGGATGAAATAATTGCATACATAGGGCCGGTTGTATAAATGCGGGTTTAGCACGAGCTTTGTTAAGCTTAAGCTTAGCTAAGCTTAGGCTTAAAGTCGACACCCGTTGTACAATCGTCGGCTTAGTTAAACCTGGTTGATGATGAAATTCACTACGGTTGGCATCAATGAAGCAATACGTACTGACATAATGATCTGAAACATTACCTTTTTTGGTTAGGCACTTATGACGTTTTGTGTCAAATTTTGGCAACGACCGTTTTTGTCTCTGTTCTTTCATTCACTCTCTTTGTTGAATTAGGCACAAATCTTCCAAAAAATTTGACCTAATAAAGTGACAAGAAATTTGAAGGTTCATCCTTGACAAATCATGTCATTTTTATATCAGGTTAGGTTTAAACCTCAGCTAAGCTCGCGTTGAGCATCGGCTTACGTAAGCTCGTGTTAAGCTTGGAGTGGGGGGTTAAGCCAGCATTGTACAATGGACATTTTGCCACTGACGTGGTTTAACGTCGGCTTACCTTAAGCCGAAGCTTAAGCTTGCATTGTACAACCGGCCCATAGATGGACACACCAGTGGTTATCAAGTGGATAAAAATTCATTACCATCATTAATTGAATATGTTTGTGACTTACTACAGTGTTCCTCAAAACGAAGAGAGTAAAATACATGAAACAATACCATTCATTTGTGAACAGCTAAAATTGCATATAACACCAAAAGAACGCTATAGATATTCAAACCAGACTTTAATATTATGTTCAATTATACATACAATTAGCCCGCATGCCTATAAATATTTAAGAAACCATGGACAAATAATTTTACCACATCAGTCTACATTAAAGTCAATATGTAATGCATATCTAACAGATCCAACAGCTGATGAGAGAAATTCATTTTTAACATATGCTAAAAATGTGATACAATATTTAGAGCCAGATCAAAAACATGTAGTCTTGTTAATGGACGAAATACACATTCAACCCTATTTGGATTATAAAGGCGGAAATATTGTTGGAACTGCCATAAATAATAGTTTGTTAGCCTTTGTATTTATGGTCCATAGTATTTATTGTAACTTTAAGGAAGTAGTTCATATATGTCCCTCAAGGAAAATAGACCATAATTTATTACACACCATAATAAAAAAAGTTATAACAAACCTGGAGGATATAGGATATAAAATATTTTGTGTTGTTAGTGATAACAATGCTGTTAACAGCAAAGCTATGTGCCACTTTGCAAATGATGACAAGCTACATATAGTTTTTCCGCATCCATCAGACAAGTCACGACCACTTTTCTATTTGTTTGATTCAGTTCATCTTTTAAAGTGTATTAGGAACAATTGGTTAAATTCAAAGCCCAGTCAAATATTAACATATCCTGAACTAGAAACTCATGAAATTCAACATGCATCCTTCCAGGCATTAAAGTCTTTGCATCAGCTAGAAAATGATAAATTATTGAAGTATGGCTATGGCTTGAGTTTGAAGGCTTTATTTCCCAGCAACCTTGAACGACAGAATGTCCACCTGACTCTAAAAATAATTAATCAAAATGTAGCTGAAGCTCTCCATAAGTTTGGTAGTAATATTGAATTCTCAAGAGAGACTGCAAACTTCATTGAAATAGTTCTCAAAGGGTGGAAAATCGTTAATGTGAAAACAGCCTCAAAAGGTAAAAGGTTAAATGACATTTACTGTGAACCGATTATTTGCGAAACAGCAGACACTGACCCCAAAATTATTTACCTAAATAAAATGCTAAGCTTTTTGGACACTTGGAATGACTCTGAACGGTTTCCAAACAGATTGACTAGACAGACACATACTGCTTTATACCATACAATATATGGCATGTTAGAAATTATTAACTACTGCAAAACAGAACTGAAAACTAAATATATTTTATTAGGGAAATTTCAAACAGATCCACTTGAAGCCAGATTTGGGAAGTATCGACAACTTTCAGGAGGGCAGTATCATATTTCAATCCGGCAATTGTATGAATCAGAGAAGAAATTAAGGATCCAAACTTTATCGTCATTAAAATCTAAGCATGGTGAGATACCAGTAACAACTTTTTGTGAAAATGAATCCGAGGAATCAATAGCCGCTATTAATTTTAATGATTGTTATCCATTTCCTAGTTTTGAAATATCTGATACAGATATAGAGAACATAAAAGATCAGATGCCTATTATCACCTATTTAGCAGGATATTGTTGTTATGTTCTGCTAAAAAAGTACAAATGTGAGAAATGTAAAACTAATTTAACTTACCCTGATAGTTTAAATGTTGATGATAAACATGATTTGATAAAAAAAATTAGTAGAGGTAAATTATTATATCCTAAAGAAGTAGTATCTAATATAGTAATGTTGGAATATATAATTTTTAATAAAATATTAGAAAACGATGAAGAAAACTCTTTAAATGTATATCATAAGCGTCAAGCAATAATTGCATTAATCAATGATTATTTGAAAGAAAATGATATCATAACCCAAATACCAAAATGTGATTCCCATTCTGAAACAATGATAGCTAATGTTGTTATGAACTGTGTAACAAATACTTTTTTAAAAAATTACTGTACCATGCGAAATGATACTTTAACGTCAAAAATATCAAAAAAACGGAAGTTATGCACTTTAATGTCAAAATAATAATATTGTACTTGTTCCTGTATTGTCAATATCTTAAACGCGACTTTTCTATCCGATTTATGACACAACACCTCAGATGAGTAGATTCATGAATATATATTTCTTTAGGCATATTACTGAAAAAAGTCCCTCCAAAATTCCCGTGTATTTTGATATACAGTTTTTTAATGTTTTTTTTTAATTTTTTTACGTTTTTTTTTGTTTTACAGATTTATTCTATGATTCTGTTATGTTGATTCACAATTTATTTATTTATTGCTTTTTAGTTTATTTTTGTTGTTTTTTGCATATACACAGGGTGTCTCACAAGTAAAAGCAGTATATCGGAACTGGGCAGTAGCAGAGAATTATAATTTTGGGGGTTTAAATTAGAGCAAATATAGTATCTTTTCTCATTACTGTGTTACCCAATGAGATATTTGTTTTTGATCACGTGACGTCCGATTCAAAATTTTTAATGGGACACCCTGTATATTTGTGACACAATAATAAGAAAAGATACTATATTTGCTCTGATTTACACCCCTAAAATTATAATTCGCTACTACTGCCCAGTTCCGATATATTGCTTGTCTTAATCGTCGTGGGACACCCTGTAGATGGTTTACTTTTGAGTTACTCTAGAATGCCCCTATACCTCTCAACCTTTTCCTTATCCTAAACATTCCCTTCCAGGCAAGATATAACCCTGGACCTCCTCGTGGTTCTTGCTGGACACAGTTGATTAATATTTATATATACACAGATAGATACATATTATAATTTAAATATATATTATGTAAATTTTTTATACTTTAAACGCCAGTTTAATCAAATATGCACTAAGATATATATAGAAAAGTCTCGAGAAAAGTGCTCAACAACAAAGTTAATCAATTAATCTGATATAAGATTTGCAGTAGCCAAGTTGCTATTATCTACTGTTTTTTCTTTCAAAATAGCGTGAATATAAAATAAACAGTCATTCAGAAAAATATCTAAATCTCGTTTCTTTATAACTTTAATAAGTATTATTATCTTTTGTTAAAATTATTTTGAATATCGAATTATAACATTGGAATGCTCCTTTGTACAGACATGGCACAGAAATACTTATTTTATATTAATCGGCTGTGACTAACACAGGGTATACGTATATATATGATAAATTGTGCTTTATATTACAAATACATCCTCCAGTCAGTCCTCTAGCATGTAATTTTCGTAAAAATGTGAGTTGCAAAAGCGCTGCAATGTTCATTTCACGTGTATATTATACGAGCGCGAGCGCCTACTGTTGATGACGTCACAGCTGAGCCGTGAGGCCTTCTGATTTGAGACGGTGTTGGCACTGAACGTCGAATGACCAGTTATAAATCAAACCACCTTTAGTAGTTCCTGCTCTATCTGAGAGCATCTGCAGTACTAGGATACAAGGGAGCCCTCAGTATCCTCTTAGACTCAACATTCCCCACCACTCCGGCCCAGCGCTTCTGGTACATTTCACATCCAACTGGTGACAGCTGCTCATACCATGTTGTATGATAAACCACATGCTGGTTGTAATCCAAGAAGAGGGAGCTCTGCACCTCCCTTAGAACACCTGTCGGCCCTCTCATTACCACCTACTCCTATGTGACTACAGTATATTCAATCCCAAGATAGACTCCAAATAAACAGCCGCATGCAACATTCGCGTGGTTACTGCCCGGTAACGTCTGCGAACGCGCCAGCTACACTCCAGTGCAATTATGAAATTTTATTTTATTTATTACTATTTAAAAGAGTTGCGCTATGAGCCCATTGCAACTCAAAAGTAGCCAGTTGTCAGTTTGAAATGATCATTAGGCAATGAACACTTAACATTGCATATTTGGTAGAACTGGCCAGTTGATCTCAGATCAGAGCCAATAACATAAATAAATAAAAAAAATTGCATATTTGGATCTACTTTCCAGTCAGCCTTGGATATTCTGGCTTGCCAGATTATAACACATAATTTACACATAATGTAGTGGACTATTAGGGACCCCACAGAGACGAGCCGATCACGCACGCGGGCTTGTTTTCATTTGGTCTAGCTTGGCTGTGAATACAGTATAGGCATCCAAGATAATGTTACCTTGTTGGTATTCACCAATATCTTTAGGGTCTTAAGAGATCTAGAGACTGGTGCTATAGCATAACAATACAGGGTGGGCCAATAGTACGTGGACGGAGGATTGTGGGCTTACTAAAAAATATTTCAAAAATCTGTCACTTGATCATGGTTAGGACCATTGAGGGCTATAACGTAAAAATATTTTCACTTGAATTTTGACGTTTATACAGGGTGATTCATATCAAACTTACATTTTTTTGAATGGAACTCTCTATATATTATTGCATATTTGGATTCCTTGGTCAATTCTAGTGTGACTTTATGTATCATACATGGACCCTTAAACGAACCGTTTAGGCGCAAATCACCATTTTTGGTATAAGTAGGTATCAGAAAAAAATTGAATATCGCAGCGATTATAAAACTTAGAACGCCGTGACTTTGCGGTACGACTAAGCATGAAATGCGTCACCTAAGGTCAGACGGCTAAATTTGGATTCTTTTTGTACTTGAAGAAATCAATAGATTAATTAAGGAAACTTAAATCAAAGATAACGTGATTTTTTCAAATGGGAATGCCTATTTTGGTTTAAAGAATCAAATGTAAAATTTGATTACCTTTCTAACGATATAGCATCCTTGATATCAATCTTCTTTGGTTTTCATTTTATTTCAAATTTTAAGTCAAATCGGTGTTTTTCAATTTTCCTGCGTGCAAGCAGCCTAGTAGGCCATGAAAAATAAACAAAAGCTCGTTAATATGGAAGAAAACAACTAACTTAGTAGAAAGATGCAAACGAACTCAAGTAGCGAGGCAAGAACATGGAAATTCCTTACAACACATCAGCTCTAACCGGAAACAACAGCGGCAAGATATCTAATGTCAATGAGTAGCTGGGGTATGACAGAAGTGTTTGTTTTACACAGCCTACTAGCTATTGAGGTCTACTAGAGCTTGGCAACTTTCCAAAACGATTAAAAATTTTGAAACAAAAAGAAAACTATCAGCGATTTTTGCTTACAGTCTAACATCTTTAGAATAAAATTTCACATTTAATGGGATAAAAAAATAAGTCAAAAGTAAAGATATCTCCAACTGGAGCATTCTGAATATCTATTGAAATAATTGCTAGAATTTTTTTATTACGCTATGTTGTAATTGTGATTATTTCTTGTAGTTTTCTGCAAACTAATTTATGTTTTACAATTCAAACAGACTGCAATTCAAGTTTCATTTTCCGCGATTTTGCTAATAAGCAGAAGTACCTACCGAAGAATTTGAAGGGTTCCAGTCAGAGGTATCATTACTTTTGACTTACGGAAATGGCTACTTTTTTACAGCAATAAATGTGAAAATTTATTCAAATTCATTCAGAAGACATAGTTTTCTACTGCCAGCAACAATCACTAGAGTAGTTTTCCTTTGATCAGATATTTTTTTACTAACTTTGGAAATTGGCTAATAGCTAGTAGGCTGTGAAAAATAAGCGTTCTTGTTACTGCTATTGTTTCTGGTTAGAGCTAATATGTTGTAAGGAATTTTCGTAATCTTGCCTCGCTGCTCTAGTTAGTTTGCATTTTTCTACTAAGTTAGTTGATTTCTTCCATATGAACGAGCTTTTGTTTATTTTTCATGGCCTGCTAGGTTTCTTGCATGCAGGAAAGTTGAAAAACACCGATTTGACTGAAAATTTGAAATAAAATGAAAACCAAAAAAGACTGATATCAAGAATGCTATATCGTTAGAAAGGTAATCAAATTTTACATTTGATTCTTTAAACCAAAATAGGCATTCCCATTTGAAAAAATCAAGTTATCTGTGATTGAAGTTTCCTTAATTTATCCTCTGATTTCTCCAAGTACAAAAAGAATTCAAATTTAGCCGTCTGACCTAAGGTGACGCATTTCATGCTTAGTCGTACCACAAAGTCAAGGCCTTCTATGTTTTATAATCGCTGCGATATTCAATTTTCTTCTGATACCTGCTTATACCAAAAATGGTGATTTGCGCCTAAACGGTTCGTTTAAAGTTCCATGTATGATACATAAAGTCACACTAGAATTGACCAAGGAATCCAAATATGCAATAATATGTAGGGGGTTCCATTCAAAAAAATGTAGGTTTGATATGAATCACCCTGTATAAACGTCAAAATTTAAGTGAAAATATTTTTACGTTATAGCCCTCAAGGGTCCCTACCATGGTCAAGTGACAGATTTTTGAAATATTTTTTAGTAAGCCCACAATCCTCCGTCCACGCACTATTGGCCCACCCTGTATAAAATACAACAATACAGTAATATAATACAATAAAGTATGTCAACATTAACATTATTTTTATAAGAATAGTAACTTGACATGTTTTAAGCTATATACATCGCCAGTATTGAACAGTGGAGGACAAGTTGATACATCGATTTTTCGAAAACTGTCGGCGATTGGGCCAAGCCATCTTACAACAAAAACTAGATAGAGAAGTATAGTTCAATTGGAACCTTTTTTTGTTTTTCCAGATCGTACACTGAATGTAAACATTTATGCATAGAATACCGAGGTTATACGTCTAAGCTATATTGTACGCAAGTGCAAGTGTACCCCCAGGTTCAGTTTTTGGCCCTTTATTATTTTTGAATTGCTTTAGCGATATATAGTCACTTAACAGAATCGAATACTTTTTTATATCCTTTAATGTGAAACTTCATGCTGAAGATAATCAGCTGCCTAAAACATTCGCTAGTATTTGGCTTTCATTTCAGAATTTTTAATGGTTTTGAAAATTGGCAATCTCTAGTACATTGCAGTAGCAAGTAGGCCGTGAAAAGTTTTCGTTACTGTCATACTCCAGCTTTTTATGACCTTAGATGTGTTACCACCACTGTTTCTGGTTAAAGTTGACTTTTTGTAAGTAATTTTTGTAATCTGTCACTTTGGTCTAGTTTGTCTATACTTTTCTGTTAACTTGCTTCTGTTCTTATATCTGAAAAGATTTTTGTTTATATTTTACAGTCTGCTAGGTTGCTTATAGGTAGGAATATTAAAAACTATGAGAATGATTGACATTGGATTGAAATAGAGATTAGATTGAGTAGTATGGGGGTGGACACATCAAGTAATAAGAGCAAGATATTGGAAATATAATACAAATCATCGGATTTTTTATAGCAATATTTATTATCAGGGCGGCCGACCCAAAAACCTAGTTCAATTCATTTGCACGTATTTTCAACACTATTTTATTTTTGTATCCGACATAGTTCTTTATTGGGATATATTGAGTTGCTATTTTGTAGGTTTGATATAGACCGGGCATTAAATTTTATCATATTTCATAGTTAGTGGTAAAAATGATGAATGTTAGATGGCGACCTATAGCCAATGCAACGTTTAGAAATAAAGGCGAATGAGCGAAAACTGGAGAACATTACCTCACCAGCCAAACTCAAGTAAAACTTTTGCACACGACATATTGTTCCTCTAAATATCAAGAACGATTACTGGTGCAGGAATTCGGAATGAAATCAAGGTGCCACGAACAAATCCACTTTACTTATTTTACGGCGTCGTAAAAGAACAACCGACCGAAAAATCGTGTTCCCTTAAGACCTGGTAGCGAAATTAACGTTTCATGTGAACGTCATTGTGTGAGCCACATTATTTATTTATTATTCAATCAATTTTTTAACGACATAACACATGATGGTTAACGAGAATATATGTTTTGAATTATACATGGTACCCATAAGAATGACAAGAAGCCTAGGGAGATAAAAGTATGCTGTGATTCACGATGTCATGTGGTTTCCAATTTACTCACTCAATTTATTGATACCATACTTATTTCTAGGGGTATTTCTGAAAAATAAGTTTTTGTTAACAAAACATTTCAAAACACACCAAAATGTCATGGAAACCATAATCGACGGTTAGAGCAATAAAGGTAAAAGGGATTGGAGTATTTTTCCCAGTTTAAAAATATTCACTTATACTGTTATTAATAAACCCACGTGTATTATAGAATATAACTGACAAACATGCTATAAATTGAGGAAAACTTTAACTATTTAAATGCTATACTTTCACGTCTGATGTCTTTAAAGCAGTTTTTTTTTATTTTCAGGAACGTACTTTCTGCTCTATGACTTCATCGACTTCTTCGAAAAAGATGGCCCCAGCTTCTTACAACGAGATAAGTACCATGACATTATTGACACCGTCTTCAAGAATATGAGCCGATTGGAAAGAGATGCCATCGTCTTCCAGGTAAGAGACGAAAACCGAAAACCGGCTATTTTGTACTACATCCTTTATGTTTAAACCGTACTGCTTACTTCCAAAAACAGCTCTGCTAGTGAATCTAATACCAAAAGCCCATAATAAGTGAATGTGGTGGGTGACCCATCTTACCTCAAAGAGAATGTTGCTCGCTGAAATTTCTAGATTTAGAAACGTTTTTTGAAAATTTGAAAGTCTACGCCACGAAGAAACACAATCTTGTCAATCTGCCTATCAACATCTCTTCACAGTATAACGTCAGAAAACGCTGCAACCCAGATAATATTTGAGATGCACTGTAGCTTTATAGTACAACTGCTGCCACACTTTGAATAAGCGGTGTAAATTAGCAGAATTTGGTGGCTCCCGACTATTTTACATGCCAAAATTCTCTATATTTCTAAAAGGCCATTCAGTGTCTTGAATAAAGTGAACTCTAGTGATATCCTATATCTTTAAGACCTTCAGTTAAGTTTGAGGACATGTATGTGGAAGGAAACCAAATGAGTGTTATTTTAAAAGCCGTGTCAGTGCCAGCTAAGTTATAGTAAGAAAAACTGATAATACAAACACCGTTAAAACTTTGTAATTGGCTGTTTCATCGGTGGTTGAATAGAAGGTTGGAGGGACGCTAACATACTTTGGATTACAGTTGATAAGTATAATAACAATAATCGAATGACCTCTATCGTATTTTCAATTAAACTCTGGTAATCTGTTGGTACTAAGAATATGTTGGAAATCATGTCATCTGATACCTGAGACCTTTTCAAGAGCCAGTCGATTTGTGCGATTTAAACTCGTCTGTAGGAGAAAGATTTCTAGTAGTCAAGTAGAATCACATGATGATCACAGGGTAGGGCATAAAAACCAAGTGTTTTTGGTTTGAGTAGTACTCATATGTTAGAAAAGGGAGGAGCGCGCGGTTTATTACAATCCATTTCTTGACTCAAACCATTTCACTTTCTTACTTGCCACTTGCCGTCATGGAGCGGTAGACGCTAGAACAACGCGAGGCATATGGCGTGGCATCATTGGCCCATATTTTTTTGGAGAAAATGGGGTCACCGCTACACTAACATCTGAACGTTACATTACATACATACATATGGTGAATACCTTTTTCATACCTGAATTGTAAAGAAGAGGTGTGGATATCAAAGATTTGTGGTTCCAGCAAGATGGGGCCACAGCACACACCGCCAGAGCATCCATGGCTGTTCTTCGCCACCTGTTTCCAAATCGTTTAATTTTGAGGTTTGGTGGCATTTCAGGACCTCCTCGGTCTCCCGACTTATCATTTTGTGATTTTTTTCTATGGGGTAACTCAAGTCACGTGTTTAAAGGGCCAAGCCCCGTACGTTAGGCACAGAGAAGGAAGCGAATTGCCATGGAATCTCTCAAAAGTCAACAGAGACGTGCTGGAAACAGTGGAGTGCAAATTTACGTGAACGGCTGCAACATATGCCAGATGTAATTTTTGCACTCAGATATTTCAAAATGGTTCGTTATCAGCTATGTTCTACTACCAATAATTTTTTTAGAGTAAAAACTAATAGTTTTACGATTATTTCAAAAACCACTTGATTCCTATGCCCCACCCTGTATATCTGAAAAATCCGTAGCTCTTTACATACATTTAGATATCAGGATATCAGAAGATTGATTGCATACCACTTATCGCTTATAAGCTCAAAATAAAGTCTAATACGTCTAATAACTACTATACAGCCATGTTTCTCTTATCTGCATAGTACCCATAGTACCGAACAAGCTTCTTCCACAAGACATCTTATGCACAGTGTCGGGTAACTGCGAAAAACTCTCCTTTTTTCTGTTTTTTAATTGTTGCTGCGCCGCCACTGACACAATTTCTAAGTCAGTATGAGTTTATGAGTTTTCTATCCTGGCCACAGTAGAATATTGTGTCAAGTTTTTATAAAATAAATTCAATGGTGTCCACGTTACAGAATACACAATGATCTGAAGCAATACTCGTATGTATATATCGGATAATTCTGTCCTTTGGTTTCTGTAATGAGCAAGTCATCCACATGACAAATGGACGACCTATTATGAATACAACAATTGTTTTAGTTTTACAATATACCCAAATTTCACCCTCATCCAAAATAGAAGAAAATGGTCATAAACCCCTAAAACACCTCAAAATGCAGTTTGAGGAATAATTGATCTTTTTTGCTAATTCCTCTGTCATCCATGTACCTATTTTCAAAACGGCAGCACCATTACCTACTACTACCCTACAGCATATCGCTACCCAAATTTCATAACAGTCCATGCCGCGGTTACTGAGATTGCGAGGCTACAAAAACGTCAACAGACAGACAAACCGACGTACAGACAGGCAGGCAGACCGACGGAAATGAGTGACTTGGATTATCGTTACGTAGATACCATAAAACATCCAAAAAGCATATTATCTCAAAATCAAAAATTTTCACGATCACAAAACTCCCCTCACCTATTCGTATAGGGAGCAACAAAATAACAATGCCTTCGACTACAACGTAGCAGCTAAAACATCAAAATAATCTGAACAAAATTCGTTAAAACTGAAATGCCCACTTCCATACTGTGTATTATCAAAGTGATTTACCCGATATAAAAAATCGCTATTACGTTGCTACTAAAGTAACCATATAGCCGCTTCATGGGAAAAAGCATGTCAGATGATTTATAGGACATTTCCGGGACATAACATGCTTTTTTATCCTGTCAGGAATGAGGAACATTGGTGGGCGTTTATCCCTAAAACCCACCTAAATTGTTTCCTTCGTTTTCGCTCTGTTCGTCGAGAAAAACGAGAATAGATACTGGTAATTGAGATCTGATCGACTTTTTTAGCGTTCCAAAGGTTATTTTTATCTATCGCCATCGTTTATCTCCTTAGAGAATTTACTTAGAAGATAGAGATTTTATTGACGTATTCATTTTTCTGAGTGCTCGTACAATAGGGACAATAATATACAGTGCGGAAGTTTTACTTCACACACCGATAGGTGAAGGGAGTATTGTGACCGCAAACATTCTCGATATTGAGATATTACGCTTTTGGGCATTTTACATACCGAAAATCCACGTCACTAATTTCCGTCGGTCTGTCTGTCTGTCTGTTGGCGTTTTTTTACCCTCTTAATCTCAGTAACGGCTGCATGGATTATGATGAAATTTGGGTAGCGATATGTTGTGGGGTCGTAGTAGGTGTTCCTACAATTTTGGAAACCGGGACATGGGCGGCGGAGTAACTAGCAAGAAACGAAAAATTTCAAATATTCCTCAAACTTCATTATTATGCGTTTTAGGGGTTCCTGATCATTTTTTAATTTTTGTTGGGTTGGGATGAAATTAGGGTGGTGGGGTGGGTCCCCCCCCGGGTTGTTAAAGTCGAAAAATTTTATTTGGCTTTCTATTAAGATGGAACCTCGCGTTTTTGATAACTTGAGGGTATTGATTACAAATCCAATTACAGTTTTGAGTTTCAATCTCGTTTGACGAAAATAAAAAATTTCTAATCTTTCAGATCTTGAAGATTAGGTACTTAAAAAAATCAAAAATCGTTATTTGACTTTCTATTGAGATCGAAACTCGCGTTTTTGATCATTTGAGAGTGCTCATTACAAATTCTGTCACGGTTTTGAGTTTCGATCTCGTTTGACGAAAATAAAAAAATTCATGTCTTCCAGATCTTGAGGTAAACCTAAAAAAACGAAAATCGTTATTTGGCTTTCTATTAAGATAGAAGCTCGTGTTTTTAATAATTTGAGAGTGGTCATTACAAATTCCATCACAGTTTTGAGTTTCAATTTCGTTTGAAGAAAATAAAAACTTTCAAATCTTTCAGATTTTTAGGGTTATCTAAAAAATGGAAAACCGTTATTTGAATTTCTATTGAGACGAAACTTCGTCTTTTGGATAATTTGAGGGTACTGATTACAAATCCGGTCACAGTTATGTGTTTCAATCTCGTTTAACGAAAATAAAAAAATTCAAATCTTTCAGATCTTGAGAGTAGTATAGATATGCCGATTCTGATCCTCTCGAGGTCATTTGAAGGTCATTTAAATGGGGTGTGGATAACCTTGAGATGTGACGTGGGCTTTTCTTATAGGTGCCGATTCTGATCCTCCCTGAAGTTCATTTTGTAACGTTGTGTTTTCAAATGTGATCGTATCTGAAGGGCTTGTTTCAGTGGGGTGTTGGGTAACCTTGAGTTTTTTCGGTTTACAATGTGCCTATAGATAACGATTTTGAAATATTTGTTGTTAGTGTTTGAATTGGTTGTTTGTGTAACCTTGAGTTTTTTTTGTGTTAGTGTATAGCTGCTTATTTTGAACGTCCTTGAATGTGACTATTGACTGGATAACCTTGAGATTTGACGTGGTGGATAACCTCGAGATTTGACGTGGGGCCAATTGCAATCCTCCCTGAAGGTCACTCAGATAGGGTGTGGATAGCCTTGAGATCAGTTGTATGATTTTCTTACGAGGCTTGATGGTTTTGAGAAGAATGCACGGTGACGTATTTTGACCTTGAAGGTATCTGTATAAATAGTGTAATAACGGGCTAGTGATCAGTAAAAGTCGAGAGACGATCAGAGTATAGTCCCGAAGTATATTGTGTACAGATATAACTTGGTGAGCACCCTTTTTATATTATTTATCCAACAGTAACATTATTTGTTTTTTCTTTAAACAATGTCTGTCGCTACCTCTGAATTGCATGAAATTAACAATAAAATCAACTGTGAACTCGATAACAAAATACTTTTCAGAACTTTAACTTCACTAACTGTAAACAAAGCCCATACAATTAAGAATCTGTCACCCGTCAAATCAAAATTTGGTGAATGTCTAGTAGCAACACTATTAGAAGATGCTGCTAATGAGTTCAAAGTATGGTTACCTAAAAGAGTATCGGAGCATATGTCTGAAGCAGTGATTAAAGAGATAAATGAATCTCAAAATAAATATTCACTAACATATATTGGTCAAAGTTCACCTAAAACACCAGGCGCGCGCTCCAAATGTTTGATGAAATTTGATTATATTCAACAATAATATATTTGATGATGAGGTAGTACAGATTGTGTTGGGTATAAATAATATAATGGTTACTCCCATGTATTGGACCCGCGATATGTAGAAGGTAAATTCGAGATAAAAACATTTATTTGCACCTAGTTGGTATTAGACGTTCTGTTTGTTTCAGAAGCAGACTAACTTTTCATTCCCATTATACAATGTGGATGCAGTATTCAGCAATGGGGTGGCCTGAAGCAAAAGATCTACGTACAGCCATCCAGAGAATTGCATGTCAATTGGTAGATTTGATTTTCGATGAGGAACATTCCACGGTCTATGACTTGAGTATCTGCTGGGATGATGAAGAGGTCGAACGGAAGAGGATGCTAATCAGGAAATATGAAGAAGGGGAAAAGTTATGCAGACAATATTTACGTGAAGAATGTACCATCGATCAACTATGTGATGGGATGATTAGTAATGAACTCAAACCATTTTTGTATGCAATAGAGGAATATTTACCTCAACATATAATTACCAAATATAGTTTCGTAGATAAAGAATGACATTTGTACGCATCCGGCTCACTTCTGTATCATTTATGCATAAATAAAAAAACAAATGTATTAAAAGTGTTTTATTTTTGCCATGACAGCTATAATAAAAATCAAAATACATTTAATATGAATGAATAAGTCCATTCTGAATAGATCCATCAAAAGCGTTGTAACTAATACAAGAATCGTGAATGATTAATGCATACACTTTAGTGTTAGCTGGGAAAGAAGATTTTCTGGTTTCAAATTCCAACGATATATCCACAGTTGACAGCTGAAGGTTATCAGGTTGATGACTGCAGTCGATTACAAATAGTGGGTTATCATTGAACTCCTTAATATTGAATAATGGTTCTGCCATTCCCTTGTTGTAATACGCACTTTGGAAGCTCTCAAATGCATAGTAAGCCGCAGTGTTTAGCTTCTTCTCAAAATCCAGGTTCCACCTTTCATATGGGTATACCTGGTTATTCAGCTTCAATCGAATCGAGTTTATGTTGGCATGAATGAACTTAGTGATGTCCTTCTTAGGATCTTCTGCTAATTTTGAGTCTTGAAATCCAACGATAACAAACAAAGGCCTCTCTAGCTTGTTGGTTGTTCGAATTGCCCAGACGTCTGTTGATGTTGAGCGAAGTGATGGTAGTTCATACAAATCCCAAGAGCGAAATGCCACCTTAATCCTTGAACTCAAACTGCTTTTGTTCAGTCTCTGTAGAAGTTTGACCTTGTAGCGGTCTTCAGGAACAATCTGTTGGACTTTCCATTCAATCTTTGATATTGATAGCTCTGCGTCACATTCACCGACAAAGCAGTTCTTAAAGGATCTTGCAATGACTAATACAAGCCCTTGTTTTATGTTTAGAATTCCTTTTTTATAGTCCTCAGCAAATCCCATTATATGTTTTAGAGGTATTCTACCACTGAACACCTTACTAGTTGAATCCCATATCGCTGAATTGTCTTCATTTAAGCCCCATCCTGTACATAATAGTGAATGGGCGGCACTTTTACCATGAGAGATCATTGTTTTCATTGTTGACGTTATTCCAGGATTTCGTACAATGACAACTTTTTCACCACCCATATGTAGAGAAATTTCATCAAACAGAAAAGACAGAGCATTGTTAGATAGATAGCAGGACTTCGTGGCATCACTTGGAGTAAACGTTCCTTCGATGAAAATGTAACTGT
This sequence comes from Callosobruchus maculatus, assembly GCA_951848785.1. Lineage (NCBI taxonomy): Eukaryota > Metazoa > Arthropoda > Insecta > Coleoptera > Chrysomelidae > Callosobruchus > Callosobruchus maculatus. The sequence continues at coordinate 8,120,097 of CATOUR010000083.1, forward strand.
CAGCAATATTTAAAATGAGATCTTGGAAGTTGATTGGTATATGAACAATGTCAGAATTCTTGAAATATGGTGAACCATACGGCTTGTATGTGTATTCATGTAAACTTGCTAAGGAGTGATCCAAAATCGGTTCCTCAAAAACATCCAGCTTCTCACTTGATACGTGCAGAACCATATTTTTCAGTTAGCTTTAGTCCTATAGACTCCAGAAACTTACGATTTTGTAGTGATAGCTTCGACGTTGTGCCTTTGGCAGCTGACGAATGACGAATAAAGTTATTCCTATGTGTTCTTCGTATTTTATGGTTGTTTGTAAGGGCTTTATCGACTTTTTTCAATTGTTGTGCACCTATGTTGTATAGAAAACCCATCCTATTCAATTGTGGAGTTTGCTCAAGCTAACCGACGCAATTCCAATTTAACGATAATTTTTTCACCACGGAAGTTAATCAGATTTCCCTCGTCATCCAAAATTTTCAGTGTGATGTTATCGATAAACTGACGACCACTAGGCATAACGCTCATATATATTACATTCTGTGGCTCCTTTGTTAATTTGAATCCAGGCTCAACGTCTATGTCGCATTCATACAGAGTGTGCATTTCACTTCCATTGTGGTAGGCGCCAGATATCAATCCGCAGTCGACCTTTATTAGTCTGACTGTCGTTATATTAACTGGTAAGGTTGATATATGTTTTTTGTTGCATTCGAAAACCTCCGGCTCAAATCCAATCAAAGATGCAATTGAGTTAGGGAAAGATAAATCAACATCATATATTGAATATAATTCACATTTCATTGTATTGTTGTTGGCCTTCAGACAAAACAGCTCGTCAGTTGTAACATTATGTTTGTATCGAACTATGGACTTTATTATCTTTTGTAGATATATGTTGAGTTCATCGATTTCGTAGGTGCCTGGTGGAATATATGTAATATTCATCTGAGAATCATCTGAAGGTTGTTTAAACACAATTAGATTATTACCCTCATGAACATTGAATATTGAGTTGTAGGAGTAAAAACCTATTAGCCCCAATCCGTACTGCGCATTGGTATCCAGCTCTATTGGCGGATAAAAACTAGCAGACAGCACACTGTCATAACCCGTCAAGGTAAATGTATAAGACATGACTGCGGTGATACAAAAAAAATAACACTTTTATATATTCAAAATTTTATTGATTACAACACTTGTTTGACTCATTACTGCTTGTCATAGAGATATCTTGCAAATTACAGTAACAACAAAATATTTTTCTTGGTGGCGGCCCGTCTGCTTCATCTCCGTTCTGGTGTGTATTATAGTGCTCCCAACAGAACTGGAATCGTTGTATATCCACATCTTCCTTCAAATGCAATGGCAGTTTGTTCCATACAAGTGCTATTTCGTTAGGTGTACATACCATCAGTACTTCTTTGGGTATGTGGGCAAGTTCTTCTTGTGTCATGTTCAACAGGCTTCTTTCTCTTGAAAATGCTTTAAGGGAATTGCTCATCTTTTTAAGTGTTTCACGATCCATTTTTCACAGATTTTTGCTTCTCTTCAGAAAGAAATCGTAGACACAGGTGCCCGCACCAAAAGGTATTGAAGTTCTGCTGTCGTCTGTGATTATACAGGATCTGAATCTTCTTAGATTTTTTGAGGAAATATTTCACCAGTTCGCTGGTTGGCGGTAGGTTGCCGAAACTGTCATAATAATATACCACCACTCCGCGTTTTATATATGAAACCCAGTGTGACCCATCCCCACTCTTGCTGTCTAAATTAATGATGGCTGACTCATTCCTCAGTGGACCTTGCTTAGGCAGATCATCGCGCATAAAAATCCCTCTGAAATATGGTATTTCTAGCTTTTTAGCGTAATACACAAGGTTATTATCTGTAAGCGGTCGTTGGGGTAGGGTTTTTAAAAGTTTTTTGAAGTCCTAGGTTTAACAAACAAACCAAATCCTTTGCGGTATGGTTTCAAATATATACCGTTTCCAATTTTACTTATACCAGAAGTAGATGTTGAATCAGTTGTATTCCTTTGTCGTGCTGAATTAACTGCTTTAGAGGACCTAACAATATTTGCAATACCCCCAGCGAGATTACCTAATGCTGAGAGACCGGCAAAAATTGGAATCAAAGGAAGAATTCCACCTACTTTGGGGATAGGTATAACTCGCGGAAGACGAATATGCCGTTTGCCCCCAATGGACTTGATATACTTCCGGGTAGCTAATAATGCAGCAGATGTTGCTTTTCTTAGCACACTGTTATCTTGCTTGTGGTTCGAAAAATGTTTCATATTTTTGCGAACTCTGTTTAGTATTCCTGAACCAAAGTGCACCTTCTTTATAGCCTTCCTCATTTTCCTACGTATATTATTTTTATTCTGCCCTCGTCGTCGTGATGCATAACCCATTCCTGCACGATGTTTTACACCTACTAATTTCCTCGATTTTTCACGCATGCATTTCTTCTTATTCCGTCCACGTAGTGTTGCAAGACCCATTCCAGTGCGTCGTTTGACCTTCATAATATTTGTAATTAACCAAGCAGCTGCTTTTTCTCCAAGGTTCGCGTCAGCTGATTTGACTCGTTTCCAAGCTTCTTGCTCAAGTTGGTAGTCAGCTTTATGTCTTGTAGCTAAATCGGATTTGCGGTATGCAAGGTCGTGTTGTAAGCAGGCCGCGTCTAATCTATTTATTCCTTTTTGGCCTAGTGCGATCCTTTCTTCCAATCGAGTACCCGGGCCGCAATACTGATAAAAAGGCAAATGTGCTTCGAATGGCAGCTTATTTATCAACTTATTAACAATTCCACCACCAGTTTTGGAGACTTCTCTCAAGAAGTAGCGGCATTTAAATAAAACACATATAAACAACTGCAGCTTATATATGGTCAAGTCGTTGAACGATGAAGGTGACAAAACAGGACCAGGAATTAGACATTAGCAATATAGATGTCAATGTTACTGATCCGGAAAATAATACTTCGCGTCGTCGACATGGGGTACTACTACCATCAACAATTCGATGTATTATAGTTGGACCATCAAACTGTGGAAAAACCAATGTACTAGTATCTCTCCTGTTACATCCGAATGGGCTGTTTATTGAGAACTTATATATTTTTTCAAAATCGCTCAACCAACCCAAGTACGCATTCATTGAAAAAGTAATGAGTTCGATAGATGGACTAGGATATTATGCATTTGCTAATAATTCCGAAGTTCCACCACCGTCAGAAGCCAAACCAAACTCAGTTTTTATCTTTGATGATGTGATATGTGAGAATCAAAATGCTATACGAGAATACTTCAGTATGGGGCGACACAAAGGTGTGGATTGCTTTTACTGTGTGCAAAGTTACAGTTGGGTACCGAAAAGAGTGATTAGAGACAACGCAAACCTGATAGTTTTGTTTAAGGTCGATAATACAAATTTATCACATGTTTTCTCTGACCATGTGGCTCCCGATGTAACTTTTAAGCAATTTCAAGATATGTGTGCAATATGTTGGAGGGATAAATATGGATTCCTAGTTATCGACAAAGATAGAGAAATAAGAAACGGCAGGTACCGGAAGGGATTCGATAGCTTCATAAATCCACTGCAAGACTAATAATATCATCAATTGAATGTGAGACTGCAATCAGCATACATCACAGTGGCAACATTACATATACCAGGATGAAACAACAACAGAGCAATGATGAGGTAGCTCTAAAAAAAGAATTAGTTAATGCAACAGAGTCAGTGCGGAGAAAATTCAACTATGTAAGGAAAGCCCGCGAAATCGGTAACACTTCATTGGAACAGATATATGAGCCTATTACAAAACAGTTGAAGACAATAGCAAATGCATCCAATCCTACGCTACCGAAACAGCCAATTCAAAATGTTGGTCCTACGAGCACTCCTAAAAAACCACCATCTACATATCCAAATCAAACCCTTCCCTCTACTAGCACACCAAAAGGGCCGAGATTCGAAGATTTGACTTCCGCTGCTTTTTCCGGTATAACACCAATAAAGGAGTTACCTGATACACCATCATCAATTAATGAGAGGGAAAGAAATTCAGTCACTCAGTATGTATCTACAGCTAATTCAAGTGTGGATAGAGAGGCAGTTGCTGAGGTGTTGAAAAGTCATATAGATAATTTGAGAGCAGGACATCCGGCCTATGGAAGTGTTTATAATGTAAGGATCGACCCACAATCACAGAAGCTGTTAATGGGTGTACATGAAGTGGAATTTGATGATAAGGCGGTTCATTTATCATCGGGTGATAAGACTAGTAAATTCAAAATATCCCCACACTTACTAGATATGATGTTTGTAGGAGATACACGAAACTCCGACTCGAAAACTCTACACACATTCAGGTCCATATTGAATCTAACTAATGTACTTCGCAAAGATTACACACCTCTTAATATTTACAATGTCGACGGATCTGAGTATTTCAATAAATTATTTAGTATCCTATCTACATCATCCCCCATGCATTTGAGAGCCAGAGTTGGTAGGGGACATACACAAATGAAGATACCTAAGTATAAGATATTTAACACTAATAAACGCGACTTTGTGTATTGGAACGACATCAACGAGCTGATTGATCGATTGAAATTGCTATACAGCTCAAAATCGGCTGGTCACACAAACCACGATAACGAAATTTTATCTATAATAGAAGAATTGCGTGAAGAGGGCGTAATACGCTAATTTTGGGGTATATATTTGCAAGTTGAAAGATCCCACTAATAGTATAACGCTTTCGTAGCGATGCACAATACGATAGATAAGTTTGGTCGTCGCAGTTCTAAGCATACGACTGTACGTGGTATTCCAGGTATTGGTTTTAAACTTACACAAACTGGAAATTATGATATCAATGGAAAGCAGTTAAAGAATGTTGGTGATCCTACAGATGAAAATGACTCTGTTCATATAAAGTATGTTGAAAAAAAACTAAAAAGTACCACTGATATGCTTGAAAGTATGGTGAATAGCAAAACGCTAGAATTGAGTGATGGCCTTGAGAAAAAGATTGATGTATTAACAACCAATTTGATATCCATTTTAGAGCAACTAGAGGTTGTATATAATTTTTGCCAGAAATTAGCTAGTGAAGTCAAAAGGGAATTCGATGTTGAAGGTGGCCCTGTTTTACCAGCGTGGCTTGCAGGCTACACTTTAAATCAACTCAGACCATAGATCAGTAGATTTTTCATGATTAATGATCAGTTTCTGTTCTACAATCACCTGAGTCAGACCTCTACATGTAGATATGTCAGTTAACAGCGCAACAAAACGTGGCATAGCAGAAGAGTTACACAGGGCAGTTCGGAAGAACTTTCGCCGTCGAAAAACTATCATAAAAGGTTTCGCTGACTTATGGCAAGCTGATTTAGCGGAAATGCAACCTTTCCATAAAGAAAATAATGGATATAGATACATATTGGTAGTCATTGACTGCTATTCTAAGTTCCTATGGTGTAGACCAATCAAGATCGAAAAACTAATAGAGTACGTTTTCCGTGACACTGACATTCAGGTCTTGGTATATAGACCTACTGAAAAACGACCTGATAAGCAAAATGCTAAAGGCACTGCGGTACAGAGAGACAAACACCCTAGACGAGATGCCGTTATTATTAAAGGCGAGGGAAAATCATATGCAGACCTGCTCAGAGGGATCAGAAATAATTTGGACCTCGATAAAATAAACATAGAACTCTCCAAGGTAAGGCAAACTAGGAGCGGCGATGTCCTTCTAGAGGTTAAGAAAGGGAAGGTGTCAGAACTTCAATCGGCAATCAATACTCAAGTCCAAGGAGTGAAAGTGACTACGACAACCAAAGAGTCTGTCCTACATATACGGGAACTTGACAAGGTCACTACCCAGGAGGAGATACTGGATGCAGTTAGCAAGGCTGTGAAGGGCATTCGCAGCTGCAGGGTAACATAGCTTCGCCCTGCCTATGGTGGAACGCAAAATGCTACAGTTATCTTGGATGCTAAAGCAGCGGAGCAGCTGATTGGTCTTGGCAAGATTAGAATCGGCCTAGTCCAGTGCCGAGTACAGGCCCGTAAGCCATGGGGTAGATGCCGCAGATGCTGGGAGGTAGGCCACAGTGAAAGGGAATGTTCTGGTCCTGATAGGTCACAGCTTTGCCTGAGGTGTGCGCAACCGGGTCACAAGGCTAGTGAATGTACGGGACGCCCTTCTTGCCCTCTGTGCAAAGAGGATAATCATCAGGTTGGCCGAAAGGGATGTAAAGCCGTCCCCAGGACGACAACAAATGCCTAACCTTCAACGTTTTGCAAATCAACGTTGACAGGGGGAGGCAAGCCCATGATGTGATGGAAGCTACGGCGACCGAGATAAAAGCAGACGTCTTGCTGGTTGCTGAACCTAACAAAAATATTGTCAGCTCCTCAAGCAGCTGGTTTACGGATCAGCGTTTAAACGCGGCCATAGGTATCCGAAACCGAACAATACCCGTACTGGCGCACGGATCGGGTCCAGGATTTGTGTGGATAGATGTCGGTACGGTGACTATATACAGTTGTTACTTCTCGCCAAATGAAGAAATCACAGACCTCGAAAATGGCTTATTGCAGCTTAGAGATGCACTAACAGCTACTAATAAGAGTGCCATCATATGTGGTGATTTTAACGCCAAATCCACAGAGTGGACTCATTTATCTGACAGACGAGGGGAGATACTATCTGAATGGCTGTCAGAGCTGGCATTGGTCATCATGAATGCAGGCAATACCCCAACCTTTGTCCGTGGGACGTCTGCCAGCACTCTGGACTTGACCATTTCCTCAGAAGGATGCTGCGCACGCATTCACGATTGGAAAATACTCCAAAATGAAAGTCTCAGCTTGCACCGCTATATATACTTTCAGTATAGCAGTGCCTCACATTCAATCCCCCCCGTCTCTGGACGTGGCTGGCTGCTGAAGTTACTTGATAAAGGTACGTTCTGTACTTTGTTTGGCGAGAAGGCCTCTAGAAATAGGGTGAACAACGTAGAGGAGCTGATGAGCACTATGACAGACGTCTGCAATCTCTCCATGCCAGTAAGGCGCCATTCTCGGAGGAGAAAGCCGGTTTACTGGTGGACTGAACAAATCGCCAAGCTTCGCAGTAGCTGCGTAAGAGCACGGCGTGCTTACTGCAGGGAAGCCGTTACCACACAAGAGCGCGAAATTTTGAGGGAAAACTACAAAGCTTGTAGGAAGACTCTACGCCAAGCTATTAAAACCTCAAAGAGAAGATGCTGGATGAAGCTCCTTCGGGATATCAACAACGATGTGTGGGGTAACGGATATCGGATCACGGTTACCAGGTTGAAGTTGGCCTCTCCAAACCTAGCAATTCCCATGGAAAAACGGCTCGAATTGGTTGGTGAATTATTTCCTGACATGCCTCCAGTCACATGGGAGAATCCCACAACTGTTGAGGTAGAGCCATTTACAAACCATGAGCTTCTATCTGCTGTAGATAAGCTCAAGCCAAATAGAGCACCAGGTCCTGATAATATACCTTCTGAGATTGTGAAATTGGTAACGCTCCACTTTCCAGAGGTACTTTTGAGGGTGATGAACCAGGCACTTTATACTGGAAAATTCCCCGAGGTTTGGAAACGGGCAGACATACTGCTGCGGAAGAAAAACCAGCCTGCCATGAATGCAGCAGATTTCCGGCCAATATCCCTACTGGATACGACCGGGAAGCTGCTGGAGTACATGATGTTGGAACGACTGCTTGCGGATGTCGAACAAACAATTTGCGCCCGGCAGTTTGGCTTCAGGCGAGGCATGTCGACACTGGATGCTATCAATCACGTTTGCAATTTGGCGAAGAATGCAGCCGTGGTGGTGAACCGGAAGTTACAACTTTGTGCTTTGGTCACCGTCGATATACGGAATGCCTTCAACACAGCACCCCGGCAAGGAATCATAGATTCTCTGGTAGATAGAGGAGTGAGGAACGACACTCTTAGATTAATCGTGGATTATCTGAGCAACAGGAAGATTCTGTTGCGGGACACGGATGACACGACTGCTGAGGTTGACGTCTATAGTGGTGTCCCTCAGGGGTCTGTCTTAGGCCCCACCTTGTGGAATGTACTCTATGACGGGGTGCTCCGGTTGACCTTGCCCAATGGCGTCACTAGCATTGCATATGCCGATGATTTAGCCATTGTGGTTGTGGCAAGAACCGAGGAAGAGCTCATGAGCAAGACCAACTGTGCCATAGAGGAAGTAGTCGACTGGCTGGCAGAAAATCAGTTGACTATTGCTCCTGAGAAAACAGAGGCGGTGATGTTGACCCCTAGAAGGAAAATGTTACCCATTAGCTTCAATGTAACGGGCACTGTGGTAACTCCGAAAAGATCTTTGAAGTACCTCGGGGTCTGGCTAGACACCAAGCTGTCTTTTGCAGACCATGTTAACATAAAGCTGCAGAAGACAAATAGCATGATAATGGCTTTAGCTAGGTTGATGCCGAACTGTGACGGACCTAGGGCTAGCAAGAGAAAGGTGCTGTATAGTGCAGCCCTTTCAGGCCTCTTATACGCAGCGCCTACATGGCAATCCGTTTTAAATAACGGTAAGCTGCGTAGACGTCTGGAATCAGCTGGAAGAAAGATGGCATTACGAGTATGTAGTGCATATCGCACTGTGTCGAATGCCGCAGTCACAGTCATCGCCGATTTCCCACCCATTGAGCTCCAGATACTGGAACGCTGTGATAGATGGAGTGGGATACCGAAGACCCAGGCAAGCGAACTGCTATTACAGCGTTGGCAAAATGCCTGGGATACCGCTGATACAGGCCGTTGGACCTGGCGGTTGATTAAAAACATTCGGCAGTGGGTTAATAGGCAATGGGGAGAGGTGAACTTCTTCCTGACCCAGCTCCTTTCTGGGCATGGATGTTTTGAGGCGTACTTCCAGCGTTTCCACGTGGCAGAACAGGACGCATGTCTGTATTGCGGTGAAAGAGATGATGCCTGTCACACCTTCTTTCACTGTAGGGCATGGCATCCTGAAAGACAGATATGTGAGACTCTACTCCAGAACAAAATGACCCCGGACAATGTCATTGACCTAATGCTGGCGTCCAATGATAACTGGAATGCAGTAGCTGCGTTCACGCGCAAAGTCCTGGAGACTAAAAGACAGCAGAGATGCCGATTGCTGGAAGACCGCTCTAACAACGAGTGAGGGATAAACATGGATAGCCCCCCGACCTGAAGTTATGTCTGCACGATGGTTCCAGGGAGGGGGTGTATACGAAGTCGGAAGGAAAAAAGAAAAAAAATGTAAAAAAAAGACCAATCAAGAAGAAAGATATGGTAACGGTAACGACAGCAATGGGCGATATCATAAGGGACGCAGGATATTATCCAATTAATCTACAAACAGATAATGGAACCGAATTTTACAACAGAAAATTTTCTTCTCTCATGAACAAGTATGGAATTAACCATTATTCCACATACAGTACAAAGAAGGCCGCAATTGCTGAAAGGGCTATCCGTTCGCTAAAGCACCTTCTGTTCAAAGAATTTTCCGCAAGAGGAAGTTACACATGGATCACTATTTTGGATGATATCACTAACGTATATAACAATAGAATACATCGAACAACTGGATTGGCCCCTATTGAAATTAATGTTCACACTCGATTGAGTGCGTATCGCAATCCAAAGGTTGCTGGCAAAAGCAAACTTAATCTTGGAGACGTTGTGAGAATAAGCAGATATAAAGGTGTATTTGAAAAAGGTTACACTCCGAATTATCCCACGGAGCTCTTCAAAATACGCAAAGTTAATATTACAGATCCGGTCACATATATGCTAGAAGATATGGATCGGCGACCAATAAGCGGTTGTTTCTATGAAGCTGAGCTAAGAAAAACACAGTTTCCAAATGAGTATTTGATTGAAAAAGTCTTAAAAAGGAGAGGAAACAAGCTCTTTGTAAAATGGTTAGGTTTCCAAAAGAACAAGAATTCCTGGATAGACGCCAGCAGATGTACTGTGATGATTGATATGACGGAGCGCAGACTATGTTTAGCAGTAATAATTTCAATGTGTATATTTGTTTCGATAATTTTGGAAATAAAATAGCAGTTTTTTCAATTTACTTTTATTATTTAATTATACCCTAATCTCTAATACATAAAATACACCTAACCTAAGTAAAAATTATTTAGTTATATTGTTGAAGCGCACCACCTCGCTTCTCCTCCACAGCTTTCTCTCCCTCTTGGAGAGGCAAGGGGGAGGATCCCGGATTACTTCTCTATTCTGGAGATTCGGCCTATACGTGGGATAATCATCATTATCCCAGTTTTCTGAAACAATAGAAAATATGGTTTTGTAATTTATGTGAATGTGGGTAAGATTCAGAAGGTTGAAAATCTATGTGGATGTACTGAAGAATTTTTGTGTGGCTTGATTTATTTAAAATTTAGAGTTATACAATATGATTGTATCAGTGCAAAATTAATACAATGATGTTTAGTAGAGATCAATTTTCTGTGACTTCTAGGATAAAGATGTGCAAGGTATATGAAAAAAGAAAAAAAGTTTTTGTCGCAGAAACGAATTATGTACCTCCAGGCTGAACCTCCACATCTCTCCGGCTTGCGAGGTGATGCTGTGGTGGCGTGGTAGGCACGTTCTTGGTAGGCAGCACGTTCTTGGCACACCGCAGGAGGTGCATTCCCATCGACGTAGGTTTGACCCAATGCGCTGCAACACGTGGACATTGCACTAGTCCGTACTTCGATGGGTCCTGCGGTGGCGTGGTGGGGTTGCTGGCCTCGGCTTCCTTATGGCTTCCTGTCTGGGTGGATGGCTCTGCAAATAAAGAGATATTTTGTAGAACAACTGTAACTTTTGGATTATTCTGTTATAAACTAGTTGTCATTTGATAGCTTGCTCGTGTAGGGATATATAGTGAAATGAGGAAACTTACCTTTACTCAGATAGGTAGCAATATATTGTGGCCAATTCACCGGACCACAACCCCGGAAACGGCAAACCAGCAAATGGTCCCCAATTGTCCCACGCCGCACCTCATGTTCACCATCGTAGGGGCAGGGGATCAACTTCTTCGAATACTCCATTTTCAAAATAGTAGTAGTAGCGGTAGTATAGTAGTAGTAGTAGTAGCGGTAGCAGAACTGCACTGAAGAACTCTCATTTCACCATCATATTTATACAGTTCCAGGTAGGTAAGCCTCCCTCCTCTACTGTCTTCCCCCATCAGTGTATATCGTTAAAGAAAGCAAAAAAAAAGAAGATCCGCCTACTTGCCAGCTGGTGTACGTAAGATTATTAGTGGAAATAGAGAACATTTCGCTATACGCGCCGACAACGCATGCGCGCATTGATATCAGCCACTTCGAACGCGCATCGTGATTGACCGAACTGTGAGTGAATCCACCCGTAAACGCTTATTGGTTGTGATACATTTCAACCAGTCCTCTCATTGGTCTATTACAGTGTACATCGTTAAACAGCTGCACTTACACCACCCATATTGATATTTCAATGGTCCCCTCTCAGATTTTACTACTGCCATGTAGCATCGATATCGGTGGCTTCTAACGGACATCGTTATTGACCGAACTGTAAGTGAATCCGCCCATAAACGCTTATTGGTTGTGATACATTTCAACCAGTCCTCTCATTGGTCTATTATAGTGTACATCGTTAAACAGCTGCACGTACACCACCCATATCAGTATTTCAATGTTCCCCCTCTTAGATTTTACTACTGTCGTGTAGAGTGTTTTCTGTATAAATACAAGTCTACTTTCAATGGTTTATCAGTTCTACAGTCTTCAAAGAATCATACTGTTCCGTAGAAAACACTACATATTACGTACATCATCATGGCCAACCAACCAACAAAGAACGAAGACGCTATTAGTGGCGATTGCTTGCAAGCCATTCTGGAGGAACTGCAGAGTGACGGGGTGCAGTTTACACAGTTGGCAGTAGAAGTCCAGGATGAACTTCACGAGTTTATTCATGTGGAGCAGCCAGACCGGAGAATCGCGGAGGATGCTAATGCGGTGGTAGAAATAGATATGGATGTACCAAGAGCATCAACAGATGCAGCGATAGCATCAACAAGTGCAGCATCGATGCCGCCAGTAGTTGGAGATGGAGCGAGAACATCAACGGGTACAGCGTCAACAGTGCCAGCAGTGAGAAAGTCGAAACAGGCAGCATCCAAACCAGTTAGCAACATTTTAAGAGAAACACTACTTAAATCGAAGCAACCTCCAATGGACGACTTCGACGAGAAGAGGGATGCGTTGAGAAGTAGTATTCAGCGAATTAAAGCTGAAATAATAAGTGCAGAAAAGAAATTGGCAGAGGAGATGGCCCATTGTGACAAGCTTCAGGCAGCCCAGGCAGCGGATGATGAAAGAATAAAGCAGTTAGATGAAGAAAGAAAACGTGTCAAGGAGTGCAGAAATAAAAGGAAGCGACAGTTAGATGATTGTCAGAAGAGGATTGATACTCTTAGTATGAAATCTGAACAGAAAAGGACAAAATTGAATGAAGAAAAAGAAACTGTTTTATCTTTTTTCGATGTATAAAGTAATGTTCATCTTGAATAAAATAAATAATGAATGAAATAAAAAAGAAGCAATATTTTTTCCTTTCTATATCCATCCCCTCATATAATAATACAATTACTTGTTCTATCAATAAGCGCTCAGTAACTTAGTAATTGGTGATACTTGAAAATAGTATGAAGCATGAGTGCCAGTGTGCTAACAGAAACGGTAAATGCGCCTTGAGCGTTTGTGAGATTATTGTGTCTTGGTTTGGGGCACGCATATAAGTACCCACCCACCAATGCCATCGACGTTCCATCCAATAACACACTAAGTTTACTTCTAAAGATGTATAGATGAAGAGGGGAGGAGGTATGGAGGGGGCTTTAGTGTGGGGAACTAGAAACATAAAAACGAGAGTTCTTGTCAATGAAAATCATACTGTACAATCAAGTGACGAATTAACACATTTAGCAGCGAAATGACTACAGAGTCAAACGGACCTTGCGACTCAACGTCTTGGTTAGATGACGACAATGATAACTCCAGCATATGGAGTATCGAGACTGCGGTTCCTGATGGTGAGTTACCCGACCAATCACATTGGGCGGTGGCGAGGTCACCGATGGACGATGGACCGTGCGACTCCACAAGACAGCCACTGGGGTTCCTGCTGTTTACAATTGACAGCTCATCTGATAACAGCGACGATGATGATCCTGATCGTCCGGATGGTCCAGAAAACCAGAGAGTGGAATTACCTTTTCCTGTAGATAGCGAGGAGGAGATATGAGGCGCTATTTTTGTGAATTATAAAGAGATTTTTTGTTTGTATCAACCAATAAACTTGTTTTTTTTTTAAATCGTACTTTATTCAAAAACCTTACCACCGTGACAGAAAAAAATTCATCGAGCGTGGGCGGCTTCACCAATGAAGGATCTTTCTAAAAATTTTATTTAGTGGTGTACTTTTTTATCAGTCTTACAATTTTGTCTATCTCGATTTTTTCATGCTTCTAACGTTTTTTTTTCAGTCTTTTTTCTGAAAAAACTACCGTTTTGAAGGACCCTTGAAGATCACATTTGCCCCTCAAAATGCGTCAAAATGGGCCTCCGCCGAGCCTTTGTATGCGCGGCGAGATAACCGCCCGTGTCGATGTTAGTCGACGGCGCAGCAGTCGACCTAACCTCCACCTTTACCGAAACTTAGCACGACCCAGTAAGCACTATGTGTAATTGGAGACTACGCACTAACCTGTTGTCTTAGAAACCAACCTATAATTTTTTTCACAAATATTTTTCATAAACTAACCTATTTGTTTTTGTCAAATACTTACGAACTTTTTTTCACAAATATTTTTTTTTTCATAAACAATTTTTTTTTGCATATTTATTTCTCATTTATTAATCAGAAATAAACTAGATTTCAGAATCGATATATATCTATTTCAATTTCTTTATTTTTGAATTATAAGATACATAAAAGTTATTATGATCGAAAAATACATTTGTATATTACTACTATTCTAGAAAAATTTACACAAATATCTAACAACTACATACAAATGAATACAAAATTTAAAGACACTTTTTTTCACAAATACTTTTTCATCAACTAAAACTTGTTTTATATATTTTCTCAATTATAAGATATACATAAAAATACATTTGTACATTACTACTATTATATAAAAATGTACACAAATCACTAACCCCTATATACAAATAAATACCTAAATTTCAACATTTTTTACAAATTTTTTTTAAAATCTAAATTGTTTTTTTTGTTTTATTTTTCCACAAATATACATTTTAATTTATTAACTATGAAAAATATCAAACTAAATAAAAATAAATACATAATGCTAATTCTAAATGGAAAAATATATACATACATACAACTAACTCTAAATATCTACAAGTTAACAAAGGAAAAACAAAGGAAAAAATATATACATAAAAAAACTACTGGGATTGGGACAGACAGATAGGGTCATCTTCATAAGCTATGACCGTAGCCATCCGTCCCACCAGTTTTTCCTTTTTTCCTTTCAGCCGCGCTACCCTTTCCCCAACGATCCGCTCCCGTTCCTTCATATTTTCACCAGCTTGCTCCGCACCATCCATCTCTGCCAAACGCTGGTCCAACTGCTGGAGACGCTCCTGCAGTCGCTGCCTTTCCTCGACGACGGTTCGTTTTAAGTCAACGAGCGTCTGCAGCGACTGCACTTCTTCGGACAACTGCATCTTTTCCGCCTCCGCCTTCTGCAGGTCCCTTTCGACCTTTTGCAGTTGGCCAGCATAGAAGGACACTAGTGGGCCAAGCATAGTGGTTTCATTCGTAGTAGCCACTTTCTCGCTGCTACTGCTGCTACTACTACTACTACCACTACAACCACTACTGCTAGAGCTGCCGCTCTCCTTAGATGCCGAAGATGCTAGCGACTCCTGGGACGGTTCGGTCGCTAGTATCTTCGGTGTCCTCGGTGTAGCTGGCAGCTTACGGGATGGCGTCGGTGAGGGTGTACGATACCGCTCCGGGGTTGACGGTCTTTCATCGGGCTCTGAAGGTGCCTTCGTTGATAATTCTACTGGAGCGGTGACTAGCAAATTTTCATGAACCACAATTTTTGCTTGACACCGTTCCGGTGGAGTTATCGACGACGACACCACACCAGGCTCCTCAAGTCCAGCCAACACCCGGATAGGTGACTTGCGAAAACAACTTGGATCCGTCGTAATCGGGGCCTCGTTAAGAAACGAGAAATCCACTGTCGACTCCGGTGCAGCAACTGAAGTGAAAAGGAAGGGCTCATATTGCTGGTATTGAGCCGCGTAAGTCTTGTATGCTGACTTACACGACTTCATTCTAGCACCCTCTTTTCGCTTCTTTTGCGGCATCGAAGTCGACGGTCGGCTTTCCTTCGTCTTCCTCAAAGGCTTTGATTGCTTCGCAACCAATTTGTTTTCGGAAGCGCTACCTTCCTTCTTCTGGCGTTTTGTGCCAGTCGTTACCTTCACCGGCGCCGTCCTTTTCCTAGTGGTCGGGCTTGGCCCCGCCACGGAGGCGGATGGTTGCGGTGCTGGTCGCTTAGCTGGTGAAGGTTGGAAGTCGTCATCGTCGGAATGGTACAGGGCATCGGTGGTCATCTGTAACAATAAAAGAAAAAAATGCTTAGAAACGTATATCATTGCCAACAGTTGGCAGAGCAGTCCCTCAAATTATACCCAAATTATTTATACTTACATTCATCTTTGCAGACATCCTCGAATTAGTCGCTTGTTGCTGGAAGGTGGCTGTAGCTGCTTGTCTGTTATCGAAAGCTAAACAGAATGACCTCTCCTGGTTCCGACCAGCAGTTTTATGCCTTAAACTCCTACCCTAATCGCTTGCTGATCGCCCTCTCCCCATTTTTGATTGGTTAGAAGGAAGAGTGGGATAGAGGTATCCGCCCACTACTTTAATAGGTCGAATCGCTTGAGTGGAGGGAATGAGGGACAGCCCCCAAAACCCTGCCATATCTACTGCCATGTTGCCAGACGTTTTCGGTAATCCCTGTGTTTCTTACACGTCTGGCTGTAACAACATTTCTTGAATAAGGTTAATTTTTATACTTCGAGAAATGAATTAATTTTGCTAACAAAACTTCAATATGAGCCACCCTATACACTTTGGCATGTATCGTGGTATGTATTAAATGAAACAGTCTGATATTTTTCTGATGAATATATTGGAATACTAATACAACCTATTCAACAAAATAACATTAGTAATGTAACTTGGAATTCAAAAATATTGGTCGTCTTGTAGTAAATGAAGATTTCCTTTCTGCTCTTTGATGGTTGAACGGTATCTCCTTATCCACAAATCAATCATCGTGCAAACACTCAAGGCACACCTACCGTTTCTGTTTTGGGAGTGATAATTACACCTTATTACATCATCACATATTGATTCTCTGTTCAAGTTCACGTTAAGCTGGATATCATTGTCGGTCTCCAAATTCACTATCTCCACGTTTTCTAAGCTCAGCTCAGCAACAGATTTGAGTAGATAGATATATTTTTGATGGCCCTTCAGAAAGACTATATCACCGTTGTTAACGTGATGCTTGATTATTTTCATTATTTGGTTACCATCTGTATTTCCTGCTTTGTATCTAATACCATGATTATACTTTTCCACAAACTTAACAGTTCTCTGGTCTTTCACGTTCAGTCTACTGAAGTGAACCATAGGTTTAACAATGTAATGGTACAATATTCCATCTTTCTTAAATGCTATCTCTTTTGGAACAAATTTTGATTCGATATGATATCCTTGAATATCTACAACAACTGTAGTCATGTCGTTTGCCACTGAATATGATGTTGGTGATGAGTAGTGTCAGTTTAGGCGCAAAAGTTGAAATAAAATGGCCAACTTTATTCTTCAAGCATTTATTCAATACTATCCTACTTTACAAGCGTACAGTAACTTAAATCTAATATCTAGAAACTTCGGCTAACATTAATTGTATAAGTAGATCTAAATTACCATCTTCAGGAGCTTCGCGCGTTGTCATCTCATTAATAGCATCGATAGCATATTTTACATTCGTTGTGGGGTCTGTTTGGTAAAATTCAATGTCAGAGTGCCCCCAGGGTAAAGTTTTTGTTGTATTTGGAATTATAAACCTTTTATCATCGTTGTGTGCTAAAGCTACTTTATTTTTGACTTCTGTATATACATCATGCAGCCTACTTTTGAATGTATTCATTTTTCTTAAAATCAGACCACCATTCTCTATTATATGCTTATAATCATTACCACATAACTGATTTTGTATTACTGCTTTTTTAACACCCTTTGCTTTTTTCGTTTCTCCCTTAACTGACTTGATGGGGTCTTCTGGAAATTCGTCTTTCATTTTACCCAGAATAGAGTCATTGACTGGAATTTTGAACTCATTGTTTTGTTTATAATTTGAAGTATCAAACTCGCTGATATTATTTCTCATAAATTCATAGAAGTCGTCTGTATGAGTTTTCAAAATTTGCGAATCTGTATCACAGTAAAGCATAGATACTTTATCGTTGAACTGCTTTTTAAGAAAACCATAAAAAAAATCATACATTACTATTTTAGATATGTCTAGTATACAGAATCCCACGTATATTGGCTTGAAATAATGTACCCTAACTTTTCCTAAATGGATAGATGCAAGATTTTCGTTAAATATGGAACAACTCTTGAAATTTGGACGAGCTACTAGTGCTCCCACACCGATGCTATTACGATGATTTTCCCAATGTGTGACCAACTTTATATCTCTTCTATTATCTACATTTTCCATAGTTTTTCCAAAGATTGCATTGTTTAGAAGCTTATAGAAGTCCCTTTCAAATTTATTATTTGCTTTATTACGCATTGTCGTATTGAGATCGATATACTCCTTCAACCAGAACGATTGTTTGAACTTAAGGATCCTGTGAACCTTGGTTACTTGCAAACCATACCTTACAGCTTGTTGAAGGACGCGATAATGTACAATATATTTTTTCTTGTCGTACAGATTTGGGATTAGTTTCGGAATCTTTGTCTTGGCGTTTGGTGGGATAATACTTTCCACCAAAAACGGAAGGTCGCTATGTGAATCGTGTAACCCTTCAGGATATCGCACATCAACCTCCAAGACATAGCCATTCTCACCGTCTATTTTGGCATTTTCTAAATCGAATGTAGATATTTCCGAATCCCCCATCCATTCGAAACCCCCAGTTGGAAGAGGTGATGACATAGCATGCCCTTAAAGATTCGTGGCGTCGAGATATGATATAAATGTTGACTCTTTAGATGGATCATAATTTGGTAAATATTTATTATTTGCTTCGTGCATTCTATCGCTGCATTGACTTATCCCCCCGCGAATACCATTCTTAAAGAACCCAATCATATCTATGTCCGTAAGGAGCTCAAGGCTAATTTTGGTATACTTTAACATCGCATCCCAAGACAATCCAGGGGTTGTGTAGTAGTGTGCTGGATCCAATTTGTAAATATTCATACTATTCCTCCTGAACCTTTCAAAGACATCACACAAGAGAAGAACATCGGTCCGTAAATAAATATCAGAATATTCACCCAGATTCCTACAGTTAAACGTTCTCCATACAGTTATTGCCCTCGCGTATTCCTCCTCAGATATATCTTTCTCATTTAACTTATCATAAAACTCTGCCTTTGATGGTAAATATTCCTGGTCCAGTTTCTTTACATCATCCACATAATTGTAAGGAAATACACCTTTCTGTCTAATTAAATTAAAGACTCTAGGATCTGAAAAATACTTTTTACTCTCCAGAAAATCCCTATTAGTCAAACTGTCTGATAATGCTTGCAAAGATCCAGGTAGAAAACGACAACTATCGATAAATCTCATTTGTAAAAACTTCCTCCTTATTCTACCGGTTCGGTCCACATAGTCATGCATATACAGACTTTTTGTAAATGAAATGTATTTTTCCTTATTCTGGGCTACCACGTCTATCTTATCTCCATGAGAAGATAGTTGTTTGATAAATAGGTGACAATCGTACCCACTTAAATTGTGCGTTATAATTGGTATAAAATTTGGTAATTTGAAATTTAAATTACATTTCGAATGTGCAGCCCCAAATCTAACTTTACCAGTTATGTGGCAGTGATCGCGAACTTTAATATCGGATCCTGAAAATGGCTTCTCACAGATGTTACATTTCGTTGAAGTGTCAAACTCAATCTGCTCTTCCGGCGTTAAAGGGATCATGGGAGTTACATCTTTCAAATATTTGAAATATAGTTCTTTAAGATCAGCTTCTAGCCTTGTCACGAATTCTTTCGCCGCGTCTTTACCTCGATACAAGACGAATTTGGATAAGTCAGAATCAAATGAAGATTTAATAAAATATGAAAATGAATATGGTTCATGTGTGTGGGTTTCGTTTGTATACGAATATTCTGGGTTGGGTTCACAACTATCGATTGGTTTTAATAATGACTCAAAATCCGCATACACCACAAAGGGGACCGGCATTTGCTTTTCAAAATTCTCGAATTTAAGTATGTTTTCTGGAACCTGATTACCAAACTTATCAGTTCGTAGTTTCTCTGTGGGTGTTATTGTGAATATATGATTGCAATCGTTCCTTTGGTGAATATCTAGATATGCCTTAGTTGAAAAATATAACAAACAACCATCACAAAAGTACCGCTTATGTCCGTTTGAACTTAACTGATTTGCAACTAATCGCGAAAGATCTCTTATCCAACAATAGTGACCATTCCCTTTATCATCCGTTAAATAGAGCAGATTGACATGTAAAGCTAATTTCTTCTGAGCATATCTCAATGGACCAACTATTTCATATGTGACGTTACCATCTTTGATTATTTTTTCAATCCCATACACATTTACAGAGATATTATTATTTCTCTCGAACAATGAGATATCTTTAAGAGTAACGGGAAAGTTCATACCATGGACATTCAAAATGGTTGAAAAATGCGGGTAGGACGACACTTCCACTACTCGGGTGCTTGCTGGTAGTAGCGCTGATGTGACGGCCCAAGCGAAACAACACTGGTCTTGATTTCGCACATTTATCACTGCCTTCTTCTTCTCTATAAAGTATGGTAACTTTATATAAGATGATCCACCCAATGGTGAAAACTTGTTAATGTTCACTTCAGCATAAAGGATACATTCAATCGCCCACCCTGAAAAAAACAACAAAGGTTACTATCTTAATTTATGCACTTCTCTAAATATTTAACATACCAGAATCCTTCTCCTCAAACTCAGATGACTGGGATGTAATTTCATCAGCAAATTGTTGATAAACATCAGACAGCTCTGTGCTTTCGTCTATTACTTTATTAACCGTATTGAAGGATTTGATATCTGCTACATCACTCGTCTGTAATACGTACTTCCCGAATACTTCCATGTTCACTTTCAGAGCTCTGTGCACTCGAAGTTTCTCTTCTATTACATCTAGCGTATTTTGCTTAATATTTTCGAAAAACTCTTTAAAGTCGGTGTACAATTCTGATGTGCTAAATCTATAGCTGGCAATTCTACATTTGAATGCACTTTTAATAAGTCTCACACCATCACTGATCGGGATCGATGAATTTGTTCTATGTTGTAATGTCCTTGCATGAGCAGCCATTCGATTGTTCGGAAGCGAAACATTGCAGCAAGGACATATCATATTCGGAGGTGTACTATCCAATTTAATTTTTTTAGCTGGTGGTCCATTTGTGGGATTCACACTGCAAATATTTCTCTTATGCCGACGCAAATTGTCCGAACGCGTAAAAAGTTTACCACAATCACTACATGTATGCATTTTATTAGAGTATATGTTAGTCACTGTGAGTCAGGCAACTGTAGCATCGATGCTCGAACCTCCTCGATTTATAGCTAGATCCTCAAGGGCATCGTACCCCCACCTCCGGTTGCTTGCTTATGGTGGCAAGGTCTGACGTTAGCAGAACACGTTCTTCTGTGAGGTCAAGCTCAAGGCTATTCCCACCCCAGTTGAATGACTTTAAGGGAGCATCACTATCAAGCCTCATAAGAAAAATATACAACTGATCTCAAGGCTATCCACACCCTATATCAGTGACCTTCAGGGAGGATTGCAATTGGCCTCACGTCAAACCTCTAGGTTATCCACCACGTCAAATCTCAAGGTAATCCAGTCAATAGTCACATTCAAGGACGTTCAAAATAAGCAGCTATACACTAACACAAAAAAAAACTCAAGGTTACCCAACACCCCACTGAAACAAGCCCTTCAGATACGATCACATTTGAAAACACAACGTTACAAAATGAACTTCAGGGAGGATCAGAATCGGCACCTATAAGAAAAGCCCACGTCACATCTCAAGGTTATCCACACCCCATTTAAATGACCTTCAAATGACCTCGGGAGGATCAGAATCGGCATATCTATACTACTCTTGAGTTTACCTATAAAATCGAAAATCTTTATTTGGCTTCCTATAAAGACGTAATCTTCTATTCTGAGTAATTTCAGGGTGCTGATTACTAATCCGGTCACGGTTTTGGACTTCAATCTCGTTTGACGAAAATAAAAAATTTCAAATCTTTCAGATCTTGAGGTTTAGCTACAGTTTTTCAACCAAAATGGGCCACTGTGGGAAAACCAGGCCACTTGTACAAATAATAAATAATCATAGAATAGAATGACGCTTTGGTTTGTCTAGTTTAGACATTAAATGTTTCCTTGTATGTTGTTTTGTGTATGCTATTCTCACTACTAGAAAAACTGTTTAGAGGCATTTAAGAGTGTATCATTTTTAGAAATATGGATAAATATTTACAAAACTCAGTATTTATCTGGTGTCTCTAAAAGGGGTGATACACGTACGAGCAAGTACGCGTACTTATGGCTCGACGACCTTTTTCGCCTGTGTGTCACCGTAAGTACGCGTACTTTAAAACCGTCGCGCAAATCGCCGGCGAGCCAACTGGTTTGAAATCTTGCTCGTAGCTTGTCTCAGCTTGGACTACGAGCCGCGAGCCACAACTTTGTTTCGGCAGGCCATCGATGCGCAACGCTTGTTGGGTTCGGCGTTTCTTAAAAGTTTTGTTTATTTAGGAAAATTATCAAAATGAGTGATTTCAGCTTCACGTGTGTCACCGCGTCAAGCCGAGTAAGTTCGCGAACTTAAAAGCCGCGTACTTGAAGTTCGTACGTGTATCTCCCCTTTAAAGGACGTCGCAACGACATGTAGGCTGATTTGTAGTTCATAGGTATTTAGAGGTTCATGAGTTGCGGACTGTGATATATAATTCTATGTTTACAGTAGGCTCCCTCGCTCCTCAAACATACGTACAACATACGCCTTCTTCAAAATGTTTCTAACCTAGGAAACAATTTTGAACAAAGGTAAGCTTATCGTCTTTTGAAAGCATTCTTGTTGAGTTAAATAAATGAACCCAAAAATATAGTGAAATTCTCCAACCTTTCCTTCTTGTCCTTGGAATATTTTTGGGTTTCTGACAATTTTCGGATTTCTTTTGTGGAAAATTCATCATTCGCCGCTAGCCTGAAATTGTAATAAACTTTCATTACTATGTCGAAACAACGCAATTGAGGCATTCTTTTGGTCCGCTGGGATTAAGAGTGAGGGGAAGGGCTAAAAGTTAGAGTCAGAATCTAACTCGATACTATTCTCATAACATATTTCTGCTTTTTTTCCAGTACACGGATTGGGAGCATGTAAATGACGGCTATCTGAACCAAAAGATGATAGGAGACGTGGTGGGAGACTACTTTTTTATCTGCCCCACCAATGAGTTTGCTGAGGTTGCGGCTGAGAGGGGAATGAAGGTTTACTACTACTACTTCACACATGTAAGTAAAATTCTCATAAATATACTATACTAGGATATGTGACTCTTTTCAGATGTTATTGAGCTTCTGGGCAATCCTTGGACATCTAATGTCGTTTTCCGGCTCATTTGTTTCATTGTGTCATATCACATAGTAGTCTAAGGCCCGATTTTATCAACATGCATATTCTAACAAAGGCTCTGACAAAGCTTTTCTATTGGATGTTATTTAGCAAAAGCTTTCTATTGGTTATTGAGAGCTATGTTAATAACTATCATCCAACGGTATTTTATCAATATTGCAAACAAAACGTCAAAGCTGGATGACACTTTTGTCAAAAATATTTTAGAATTCATGGACCAAAATCATAGCAGAAAATCAGAACAAAGCGATATTGATTGCAAACTGCGTTAGTTTGTGACAGAATCATAAAAGTAGTACCAATCACAGCTACCTTAATTAGCAATTAATAATCCCACCTCAGTTGATTATAGACAAATACATACCTTTATGAAGAAACTTCCATCTACTGGATGCATGTTTGTTGTAGACCTTCTTATAAAAATGTTCACAGAAGCTGTAAAGGTGCATGCATATATGAATAAAAATCTCCCCTACTAGTTCCCTCTTTCTCTGAAAAGTATATAAAGCACCTGATTCACATTGTAACTAGGTATACCACAGGTTTCTGGTTCACAAAAAGTACGTTTATACGGTTTTACTTGTCTACAGCCTGTGAGCCTGGCTATTAAGGAGGATATGCAACCAGTAATGCACACTAGTGTCAGGGATTGGCCAACATGGTTGGTTAAATAGGGTGTTTAGCTTTGTGAAATGCAACAAAATGTTATCTTCACCCCTTCTTACTATAATACAAAGGTATATTGCAGGTATTCATAATTATTATCGATATTATCAAAATAATGCAGTAATTTGAATTTCTTGCCATCAGTATTATTTAATAGAGCGACAATCCAGTGATCAAATATACTGTTTTTGAGGAATCTGATTGGTTGAGATTAGCAATTGCTAAACTCTTTGTTATACAAGAAAATGCAATTTTCACCCATTTAGGATGGAAAATCAGACTGAAAAAGACACTAGATGATTCATAATGGTCGAACTTCAAGAGAAATCATTAATTTTCAGAGAACCTTAACAGACGCATGTTCTTGAATGGGCTGCTCTGACTGGTCAAAGCCTTTGTTAAAATGCGTGTGTTGATAAAATCGGGCCTAAATGTCACTGATCAGAATATAGAAAGGCTATTATGTCCCTCCGCAATTTTTAATAATAGGGCTTTCATAGTAGCTAAGTGCAACTCCAGACCAAACTTTGAAAAAAATTGCAGATTCAAAACAACAGACGATGAGTCTGGCTAATAACCGTTCAATTTTCAATCCAAGATTCAATCGGTAGTTATAGAATTTACTATACATCGATTTTAAGGTTCGCTTCTTATGAAGCATGTGTTTCATTGTTGTGAACTTTCCATTTGTGAGGTTAATAATACTTACCTGTGTTAAAAAGGGTCAAGGTTATTGCCTCAATATTTACACATTATCCTATCACGTAGCGGATGCGAAATTTTCAAGTTATCTACATTCTGAATAATATCAAATTTGCAATTTCTAAAAGTTTTCAAGTTTTCAAAATTTTCTAACTTCATAAAATCCTCAGAATTATCATATCACGTCTTTCGTCTTTACTCCATCTCTGTCTAGCACTTCTGCTATCAACAAGTTTAAGTAGAACTCACTGATGATAGACATTCTTGTATTTTGATTACAATTTTATCATTAATTTGTTCCTTTGCTATCTTTTCCACTTTCAGGCTTTTTTCTATACAGGCAGCAAAGTGGCAACAGTTAGGTATTTTTGTGACATGTCACTGTCATGTAACATAAAGTAATTTTTCTGACTTGAATACTTTTATCTGGTACCATATGCCTACTTATCTAACGTTTAATTAAAAATATAAACTAATGAGTTATTCAACTTTGGAATATATGTAAATCACCCCCATATGCTTTTTATATACACCTTAATAATGACCAGGGTAATAATTTCTGAAAATTCGGTTCAATTTCTCTGACACACAATGGACGTTGTCCAAATTACCATTAATTGAGTTCACCTTTGGCATTAGGTGAAGGGTCAGGATTTGTCAATAAAGTCATAAGGCCCTCTGTTAAGGCCTGACATTTATCCAGTCAATCAGCATATTAAATATGCATGGAGGTCACTAGTGGGACGGCCTAAACACATTGGTCGAACTGCATATTTTATAAATATCGACGAAAGTATTCTGGAATACGGGTTTCAAGTACAACTGGGCTTTTATTCGTTCTATCTGGAGTCGAAACTAGAAATTCTGCAATATAGCAGAATCATCCACAATACAGAACAAAGACGATCAATAAGTTGGGTAAATGCACATTTCGTTGCTATTTTAGAAAGCAGTATTTTGGTTTCACTATTTATAACATTCTCGCCAATTTATTATACATCGTAAGGTCAACTGGCGAGCGTATATCTGTCTGTCTTGCTTGGTTCAAAAGCGCTCGAGTTCACTAGAGGTTCTTTCCAACAGCGTACTTTGAAACGTCCATTGAACCGTCACGAAACTGTTCGGATCGTTTGTGGTGCGCATGCGTTGATTTTGGATGGTTTCGTACCCGTACAAACAAGAAATTCTGCTGGAACGGTTCCTTCTCTTATTTCACTGGACTCGTGTCAGTTCTGACAGCTATAAAAAAAACTAACCGTCGATTTCATTTCAAAAGCCTCCGTCAAAAGCCAAGACGCCAAGAGCTTTATTAAAATTGAGTTTTCTGACGATGACTTGGTGTTAGTCTATCAACCACAACCGAAAAATGAGGACTATTTGGGTAATTTTAG
This sequence comes from Callosobruchus maculatus, assembly GCA_951848785.1. NCBI lineage: Eukaryota > Metazoa > Arthropoda > Insecta > Coleoptera > Chrysomelidae > Callosobruchus > Callosobruchus maculatus. The sequence continues at coordinate 8,145,999 of CATOUR010000083.1, forward strand.
CCATGAATATTGGTTGCCACTCACAACACAACACAGGTATTCCTGTAGCTCTATAAACAAAGAACCTGGGTTATGTTTTCCATAAAAATGACCGAATTTATCATAACATACCATGTATAACATTATTGTTTGATTCCATTTCCATTTTTGGCTTTGGTGAAGTTTCGGCCAACAAACGAGCCAGCCAAACAACAAGCAACAGCAGAAACAAAAGAAGCAAAATCAAATCACACTCAATCTCAATACTCAAGGCTCAAGGAAGCAAGAAAACAGAAGGCGCATAGAAATGACAAAATAAAATTATGCGCCAAGCGGGCGATTTACTTTCTACTGCGCATGTCAGTCCTCACAGTCCTTACTCAGGACCAAGTACCGATTTGACCGTACAGAAACCGTCCCATGAACGGTAACGAAATCAGCTGGAACGCTCTATGGACCGTTTCATGAACGGTCACAAAACATGTTGGAACGCATTTCACGTTTTGCGCATGTCCGTGACGATACATTGTACGGTATTCAGGCCTGTTGGAAAGAACCTTGGATTACCTCCTATTGATAACGATGTTTAATAACCATTGTGTAGCATGGTTTTTGATAATCTCACGACAATAGCTAAAAGAAGTACTGTAGCCGTAGAATTCTATATTACATATAAAAGAGCTCTAGAAAACACCAAATCTCATTAATATTGGGACCTGAATACGCTGCATACCTGACCGTTTGATAACATGCGATAACGAAGAAGCTCCTAGATGGCCTCAGAATTACTGTCTGCGTTAGAAGGAAGGAATTAGTACAACAGATACATTAGTTAAAATTGAAAGGGAATTGCAGGTAAATGCAAAATAGCTAAACAAAATTGGGTGGGAAAGAACAGCGATGAAATGAAAGGTCTCCTACATAGGAATAATGGTAGTGTTTGCATTTATTATCAGATAAAGGATTTCTATTTAGTAAAAAGGAACGTATTATAACAAAATAACGGAGTAGAAATAACCAACATCGGGCCGAAAATAACCAATGTTAACGTAAACAACTCAGAGGACAAAAAGTCGACCAAAGAGAACCAAACAGCAACAAAGTTATATAAATTCAGCAATGCAAATAGAAAACAGAGCACAAATTTGTTTTCACGGCAAGTCCGATTACATATATTACTTCTAAACGAAAATAGAGCTCGATCAATAATACGTGTCAATGTTAGTAGAAATGAACCGAAAATTACACAGGGAGATGGTCAATACTTATTTATCCCATCTTTCCATCAAAACCACTATTGTTGTATGAATATTATAAACAAGAACAAGAAGAATTGTACTGTTCAAACGATCTCTTTAAAGAAAGGAGATCTGATTGCCAACTTAAGTCGTAGTATGACAACCAGAACGCTACGAGCTTACATAACATTACATAGCTGTGAATGTTAAAAGTGAGGATCTGGTGGCGGTTGTGGGGAAGAAGGGCGAGCAGATATTGGATAAATCATAATAATAAATGCTTTACTTGCTTTATTACAATAATTATTGTTTAGCATCGTCAAAATAAAACATTCGCTTAAGGCGATATTGATATATAATTAATTATAGTATATGAACATTTATGACAAAATAGTATTGTATATATACACATAACATACATATCTCAAATATACATACATACATATAGGGACTAGTGGAATACAAAAAAAACGATACGCACAAAGGACCCAACTAGATTTCAATTTTACTTAAAAAAGGAAAAAAATCATTATTATTATTATAGGGTGAGATCTCTAGGAGAAGCCTCTCGACTTTCTTTTTGAACATTGTAACTGGCAGATGCTTTAAGGTAGCTGGTATTACGTTAAAAAATTTAATGGCCATGGTAATATAAGATTTTTGAGTCAATGTCAAGCGATGTTGTGGACCCAGCAAGTTTTCACCATGACGAGTTTGGTGTTCATGTCTGCTGTTATTTGTAATGTATTCATTTAGATGATTTTCAACAAAAACAAGACTTTGAAATATGTACAATCCTGGTAAAGGTAATATTTGTAATTTTCTAAATAAAGGTCTACAGCTTTCCCTTCATATTAAATCGGTAAAAGCAAAAATCTAACTAATTGCTTAGGCATCATCGTCTCCATTATCCGTTAAGTCAACGGTGTCTGGTTGCCTGCTTTCGTACCTGTTTACTCATGATACTTGTTTACTTATCCTGATGTCATTCTACTTTCACGTCAAGTTTGAGTTTTTTACGGAAGTCTATGTTTTCTTAACAATTCCACCGATAATACACTTCTATATTTTTCACAAATGTAAATTTATTTGTATCTCATTCAGATGTCAATAGCTCTATACATTTTTCAAACAGAAATACAAATACTCGTATATACAGGGTGTTTGGTAAAAATGCTGCAATAGTTTAAAGGGTGATTCTTTGAACTATGTTAAAAATATTTTGTCCTTTGATGACTTTTCAAAAACCGCTTCATTTTAAAGATACAGGATGCAAAAATTGCGAGAGCTACAACACTTTATTATTAAAAATCCTGGTAACTCGCTGAATCTACAATAAATGTTCAAAGTGAGTTCTGCAATAGCTTGGATAGAAGCAGCAAGCCGAACTCTTTCGAACACACCAAGTTCGTTTTGAATGAAGTCACATACTGCAATTATGCGATTTCGCAAGTCGTCCAAATGTTCCACTGGAGTAGCGTAAGCTAATGACTTTACGTAACCTCACAAGAAATCATCTAGGGAGTTTAAGTCCAGCGATCACACAGGTCATACATGTGGTCCACTTAATCAATCCAGTGTTCGTTGTACGCTGCTGTTAAGTATGTACGAGCAACCAAACTGAAATACGGTGGTGCACCATCGTGCACAAACCACATTGCACGTCTTGTAGCTAATGGAACGTCATCCTTTTGTTCACATTAAACTCTGTATCTTTGAAATGAAGCGGTTTTTCAAAAATCATCAAAGAGCGGAATGTTCTTGCAATAGTTCAAAGAATCATTCCTTAAACTTTTACCTCATGTTTACCAAACATCATGCTTATTTGGAAAGAGGTTTACGTAAATTATATGTGGCACCTTCCCAATGCGACAAGTAATAATTGAGAACCATGATTAGCTATTAGTTTTAGGCGTTATTCTTCATGAATTCATGTCAAAATAATCTCAGTCACACGGTATTCATCGAACTATCAGAAACCGATAGATTGTCTAATATTTATCCCACGGATCTTATCGAAGAAATTTGAACCTCCATGTAGGAAAATCTAGAACGAAATTGCTGCCGTACACATTCGTCTGAAAAGAGAGTCTGGTTCTCCCTAAAAAATGAATAAAACATCGTAAAGGTATCCGGCTCTATATACATACACACATATACCGCCACTAAAGCAAAGATGGAAAATTCTACTCCGCTCGCGCTCATGCCTTTTACTTTTTTCATAACTGTACCACTCGTAAGTGTGAAATAAGGTATATATCAAGCAGGCCGTCGCAGCCCTGAACCGTCTGCGAAAATGATTTGGAGCACTTTCGGGCAGGTATTCTTTTCAAGTGGATCCCTTCTGTACAGGGTTAAACGAATGTCTTAATAAAACCTACCTTTGGCGAAAAAAATAAAGTGATGAAGCTATTATTTCCACCACTCCCTCTTTAACTAGTTGACTCCTGGCTTCGACTATCTCCCGGCTCCCGGTTAAACGTTATATTCGTCCGCTGAAATAATCATTTCCAATATCAAGAAACACTAAAATATGGATTATTTTCCAGCAACACATATTTATATCACTGTCAAAGCATGCATACTGTTCACCCTAAGAGAAAAGATCAGCGATTATGTTACAAGATCTCCAACTAAAGACTTATATCTCAATCCCCTACCATACTGCGTCTGTAGCAATCTTAGGTGCAGTCAGCACTCACACTACATTATACTGAAGGTCGTTTATTTATTTTTTCACGTGAACTCTCTCCCCATGCTGGACGCCTAAATCTTGAAGTATCTTTGTATGCTTTAATTTTTCTGGAAGATGTAAATTTGGTCACTCTAAGAAGATGTGTGGATCTATTACGATCTCAAAATACTAAAACTGCAGCTTTTGACTCAACCTTACTTCACCATACAGTACAAGTAGTTGTAAAGTGATTATTTAAAAACCGGAGCAGGTATTATTTCATCCTTTTTCATTTCTTAGATTTTGTAAAGTTGCATTCATTCCTCGAAAGCTAAGTACGAACATCTGTACTCCAAAGGTTGCCAGCTGCATTGATGATGATGTGTCTTTGATACGATTTATCTAGATATAGAGCTTACAAAGTATGGTAATGAATCTATTATGCTGCATCGAAGTGCAGAGCTTTTAGGTAAATATTTTTGAGACACTAAATTGACATATATGTCTTAAAAGCGCGATGATAGAAAAGTATGCTTGTCAACACTCAGCGCATATAGAGATATTTAAAAAATAAGCGTAACCGTAACAGTGACTCTAAATCAAAATAATGTATAATGACACAGATAGTCTATTTTCAGCCGCCCGAAATAAGTTATTAGTCATTAGTCAACAATATGTAATGACACGGATAAGCCTATTGTGATCGGCACGCTATTATGATACCTGAGAGCAGGCGACAGAAAGATCTGTAGAGCAACCCTCGTATTATGAGACCTGTTAAAGGCGAAGACGACGTATTAGTCCAAACAGTAGACAGGGTTTTATGACGAGAGAAAAATACTTTAGGAGACTGTACAGCTTATATCCAACAAAAAGGTCATATAAAGTAGGATCCGATTTTCAACTTTTCATAGATATTTAATTTTCTTTCATTATTCGATTTCCAGCTACTTCGGCGCATGGTTGGTAAATGTACAATAGCCCGACGTTATATATCAAAATACTAAATAACTGTTTCTGGTAGTTTGGGCCTGGTAATTTTTGTGAACGTATGCCCGTAGCCTTGAGCCCAAAGCTTCATCAAAATACAGAAAAATACCCCAACTAAAGCGTATTCAGTCCTAAAAAACGGCACTGCAAAATTTTGTTCGTAGTTGAAAGAGCTACTTTCTAATTATATGGATACTTAAAATAGAAGAAAATAAATTCTCGTTTGCTGAACCGTTTTCAGTAAAAACACAGTTTTATTGTAATGACATACATGTTGTTGACTGTGGTTAAGCTAAATTATATGTGGTATAATTTATTGAAGTAAAAGGACCCTGTAACCAATCATAAGTAAGAAGCGCTCCTTGAAAATAAATAAATAAAAATTAAGTATCTCTGAAACAGTTGAACATGGGACCCTACTTTATATGACTCTCTTCGTTGGAAATGAGCTCTACAGTCTTCTCCTACGGTAATAGCAATAGTAATAACTCATTGATCCCTTTCTTAGACTACAAGAATAATATATGATAATTCAATCTGTAATAAGCCTGCAATAAGCCTTCATCATTAAAATATTGTCAAAGATATTTTAATAATGAAGGCTTATTACAGGCTTACTACAGATTAAATTGTCATATACATTATCATATCATTTTAAAAAGTTGTGGGATTAGACAGTTTTTAAAATAGATGTAGCTTATTGTACAAGCGAGTACCAATGTAAAAAATATTATTTTCAAAAATGGACAAATTATGATGCGAAGTACTGTAATCCAAACCATGCCCAGTATCATAGCTGTAAAAGTGGTGGTTGTTTGGGGTGAAACGTTCTGTTTTTGATTTAACAAGTATGTTCCTCTCGTGATAGAACACCATGTATAGTGACACGGATAGTCTATTGAAATCCACATGCTATAATGAAATCTGTTGAAGGCGAAGACCACGTATTGAATAAATGTTCTTAAATCGACTGACTAGTTGACACTAATAATAATCATGAAAAAATGTTCCACAAATAAGACCGTCAACAACGTACTCCGATGTTTTTCCGCCAGTTTTAATGCTGCGAAGCGGCCTATAATCAGGTTCGCAGCTCAGTCACAGCTCATGGGTGTGTGAGACACCACTCAGTGGCCGCGGAGGCCTATTTAAACGGCATACAGCGTAGTCGGCGGGCGTAATTTCATTACTTCCATCACATGGCAGGGTGAGCATCTGCCGAGCGTTTCTTCCCGTAAGCCGGCTGGGAAGTCCCCATTATCCCGGGATTTCTCCTGCACTTTCCTACTACTTAAAACGGGAATTTGTTCGCGCCCTACTGCAGTCAACGTGGGTACCAAAAATAGACGAGTTGAAGCCGTTGGATGTGCAATCGTTATTGTGCGCTGTTTTCTGGTAGTTGTGAAATGGATCTGATATGTGATTCACCTTTTTTAGAGCTAAGCAGTCGCGGGTAAGATCTATCAAGGATGGTCAAATCTTTCACTCTAACGATTCCTAGTATGAGGAGTGTGAGAAAGAGGAGATTCAGTTTTCCGGAGAGGCATTGGTATGCTACACGGACGGCTCCCATCTAGCTAGTTGACAGGCCTCAGGAGCAAGGATGTGTGTTGGAAATCGACAACTACGGGAGAGTTACTTTCTAGGTACAAACATCTAGATTTTCGAAGCAGAACTATATGCAATACTCTCTGCTGCATGCAATGAGGAGGTGAGAAAGGGCACGGGGCAGAAGGTTTTCATCTTCTCTGACAGTTAGATGGCACTAAAAGCCATTTGCGGGACCAGAACAAAGGCACCCCTGGTTCAGGAGTACGAGGAGACTGAAGGAAGTTACCATGATGTGGGTCACAAGAGGGTTTCGGAAGACTGTCCAAACTTAATACCGAAGGACAGTTTCTTATCCTAGAGCCTGTTATAGGATTAAGTGCACATAGAAAAATCTGTCGTTTTGTCAAAGACCTACGGTTCGATGCAATGGGACGTTACACTCAGCATTCCTCAAATACAACGACGTTTTCTCCGATGGGAAGTGCATAGTTGGTAGCGAATTATATCGTATTGTCGATTCAACTACAAGATGTCATTGGATTCCAATGAATTATACAATCGCAGCCTGTCATTGAATCGAATCTATGTTTAGTAATTGATTCTAAACTACTTTCTTTTCCTTGGACCAACAGATTTTATTGCGAGGACAGCTGACTGATTCGTTTGGATGTTTAATGGTGTGATTTTGTGTGTAGTTATAATTAGCATGATATAAGAATTAGACATAAGCCTGCATCAGTTTTGTTTATTGACTAATCTAAATACCTACATTCAAATGTGGGTGTTAGCTCTTCTAAGTCCCAATTTCTCAGTAGGTCATCCATTTAATATATAACTGGACACATTTAAAACACACAATTGCTGATGCAATACGCAAAACCACGAGATGACACAACACGCCTAACACCGAAAGAACACAACGGAACAACTTCGTCCATGTTGACGAGTTCGCGGCGATAGTAGCACTGAGATCATCCCCCTGTTCTTTATTCTTGCCATCATTCAATCGGGACATCAGTCCCGCCAAATACTGTTTTATAGTTCAGCGAACGACAAGGGCCATTGAAACAAAATTAATTTTTATCAGATGTATTATCACGAACTGCTGTTGCAGTAATAATTTTTGTACATTGAATAGATTGCATGCTTTGCTTAAATGAAACATAGGGTAAATTTCGAAAACCAAAAGATGTTTGGGTTGCGTTATATGTCAATACTGGTATTAGAAGGATTATACATATCGTTATAACGAATATAAAATTATTTTGAATTTATTGGCGTACCTATAATTACTTCGAATATAAGGATTGAAATCTTTCAATAACATGGACTTGAAACAACTGTAAATATATTTAAAGTAAGGGAAAAACATCCAAATACTAACAATTAATTGGAAACGCAACAGTATTTTTTTCTGTGTAGGCAGCAGGTAACATCAGCCCTTAGAAAGTGGGTGAAAGATACCATATATGAACATTGGAGGCAGAGTGAGGATTGTAAACAGTCCAAGGCTTTTATAGCATCTAGATACGCGTGCCTACTGAATCAATGCCGATGGGAAACCAGAAACCTCGTTGGTGTTCTGACGAGACACTGCAGGTTCAGGCGGCATCTATGACTATTAGGGATTGAAGAAGACTCCCTATCTATCGGTTGTGGAGAGGCCGATGAAACAGCCTACTACTTCCTTGCGGAGTGTGAATTGCTAGGCGGGATAGACTTTAGCTAGAGGAATTAACTTCCCTAAGCTGGGCCGACATACTGGGCTTTGTTAAAAGTTCAAGGAGGTTTGTCACGGAGGGGGAGGCAGGAAATAGTGGCTGAGGGGTTACACTCGGGATGGAAAAGAGGCCCTACTGGAGCCAGCTTGCCAGGTGCACCTCACCTACTACTACACCATCACCGCCGGTATGAAGAGGTTAGACTAACAGACGTTTGATGAACTAGTTGTTTTTGGGCCATTCATCCGGTACCTATAGGTCAGCTACCTTGACGTCGGAGCACTTCGCTGCTTGGCGTTTTGCCAACGCAGGTGGATAGCGCCCTTAGGAGCTGTTACCCGATAGGCGACTCCTATTCAGTTTCTTTCTTCAATAATTACTGCGCTTCTACTGAAATGAGTCAAAGGCCATATACATCCTCCTATGGTTTTTGTTCAGATATTTACTTCCAGCAAATCGGAGGTTGTTAAACACTTATCACTTGCTCAAAAGGCTCTATTTCCAGCAAATGCTGATAGGTCGACGAAACTTCGTTTTACTTCCTTAGCCTTAGGGTTAAGATATTTAGCATGTCATAACAGAGTTTGAGGAATCAGGAATCATTGTCAATAAATTGGTCGGACAATTAACCTTCACCAGGTTTGGTAGATTGGACGAATGGTAGTTAATCAGAGGACATGAGGATTTCTAGTATTTCTTCCGTGAGATTAGCGAAAGAATGATAGGTAACCTACATGCCTAGATTTGTCTCCCCACTACTTACTACTACTGCAGATTTAGTTCTATGGGACTTTTTGGGGGAAAATTCTAGAACTCATAGACGAGCAACCCTTAATGACTGGACTAACAGATGGAAGATAAACGTGTGGGGTCTATCCGTGTGTAAAGCAAACACGTGCGTGCATTATGGGATAGGTGCTTCAAGAAAATGGCCTCAAAAGGTCCAGTCGGGGTGCGTGTGCTATCGTTTATATTTACGAGTTAGCACTGATATCATCTGGGTAACGTCGCAATCTCTATTTCAATGAGCATTTCGGATACCATCGAGTTACAGTCGTCTTACAGCGACAGCGTCTTAGCATCTGAGCTTGGGAAATTAATGGATTACGATGATGATGATGATGAATAAGGACCAGAGGCTATCCAGCACGGAATGTGGCTGGTGCATAGGCCACACGATGGGCCCTTCTGCGCCTCTATCCATGCTAGTTCCTAAGACCTGCCCTTTTGGCAAAGGCAAGTACATTCTTAGGTCCTATCCTTTTTATCTCTATTGGTTCCAAGGTTTTTGAGCCTAGCATAGTCTGCCTGTGATAACCCAGGGTTTCACAGCGACACAAGATGTGTGCCGAGGATTCTTCCTCTTCACCACACCACGTGCACGTTGGGTCGTTGACCACCCTCATCACGAACAAGTGACGCCTGAAGGTGTTGTGACCCGTTAATAGGCCTACTAGCAATCTCAAGTTACTCCTATCCAGAGAGAGACAAAATCGTCCTATTCTCTCTGCAGGCCCTGCTAATAGTTCCCGAGCCTGACGGAGATGGCCAGAGATGTTGTTCCATCTCAGAGAGTATTGATTCTGGATCCACTCTCCAGTTGTTTTCCTAATCAAGTTTGCAGATAGTCGTAAGGCTGGTTCCGGGCCCACAAAACTATTGCCGGATCCCATCCTAGCCAAATGATCCGCCATTTCGTTACCCTTTACCCCAGGTACCCACATCAGTGATACGTTGTGTTTAGCTGAGATGTCGTCAAGAGCCCTCCTGCACTCCAGGATCAGTCCCTACTTTATTTTCCAAGCGCTCAGTGCTTTGATGGCTGCCTGACTGTCAGAGCAGATAGTAATCCGCCTCCTAGACTCGTCAATTTTCCGAATACGATTTACACAAACAAGTATCGTATAGACCTCAGCCTGGAATACTGTGGTGTGCCCCCCAAGAGGGAGTGAAAGTCTTGTATGGGGTCCGTAAACTCCCGAGCCCGAGCCCTCTCTAGCGAGTGAACCGTCTGTGTACCAGAAGATGTACTTGAACTCTTTTTTATAACAAAGCCTAAGTTAAAAACCTCAATAAAAATACTTCCTAGCTCTGACTAGGTAACCGAGCAATTTTCTAGCAGCTGTCGCAATTGATATAACAGTTCGAGTCTGATCGTGTTGTCATGACATTCTTAAATTTAGAGGTGCTACATAAAAATGGCATCAAACTTCGGGAGGCGAAGGTATTCTGTCAAACAGGGAAACTGGATATATAAGCATACCTTCAACAATGTGTTATTCCTAAGATACAAAAATGTTTTTATAGTTTTTTCCACTATACATCAAAATATTCAAGTTATAGAAACCAAGCTTGTTGTAGTTATAATACACAAAAGAGTACAGATTGCGCTTCTCATCGATAATTTTTAGAAATTGCAAGAGTGCAAGTACTATTAGTTTTCAAATAACCGTCTCATAAGTTCATCATATTCTCCAAGACCATTACTTACTACTATATGTGTCGTGTTTCAATCTAGCATTGCATGTTTCATGAATGTGTACTGCCCATCACAGTTACCTATTCTTCGGGATGACGTAGTGCTATTACATATTATGAGCTGGCATGTCCTTTTAGTTGAAAAGGCTCTGAGAGGTTCTTCTTCTCTGAAAGCCCGTGTTTTCAGCCGTTTGGGACAGCGTAAATATACGCGAAGTTGTTTGGAAAAGAATGTTCTACCACTAAGTTACGTCCCGAAGATCCATTTATCATCAGTGTCAGTTGTTGATGACAAGCTTTTCGAGGTTGCCGAACGACAAAAATGTTTACGAGAAAAACTTCCAGCGAGTATAAGGTATATTTTTCATCCAAGGTCAGCTTTTGCTTCCCACACTATAGGAGAGGGGGAGGTTGAAGTTGCGAAAATTTTCGATTTCAGGAAGATACGTTTTTCTTTTGGGGGGTTTTATTAGGACAAAAATCTAAGTCGCTTATTTTTATTAACCTATCGCTATTTTTCTACCCCTGGAATTTCTTGAATCCATTGCAAAGATGAATGAACAGAGATTACGTTAAATTAATTGTGTATGCTCAACATAACGACGAAATTGTTCAAAACTGCAAGCAGTTGTGTTCCTGTTGTGGAATATTATCATTGGGCCGTGTTGAGATTGTTACTCAAGTACGCTACGGGATGTTCTAACTAATGTTTTTCCTGGAAAAGTACACATCCAGCTCCAAAATCCGAGGCGTCACAGACAATGGAAAGGGGCTTAGTGAAGTCTGGACTAGCAAGAATGGGGGCACTAGACAGCAAGCCTTTGATTTTCTCAACAGCCTCAGCAGTTTCAGGAGTCCAAGTGATGGACTGACTTTTCTTTCTGGTGTTTAATATATCTGTAATTAGAGAAGCTATTGAAGCGAAGTCTTTTTGAAAAAAACGATAACAACCAAACATGCCTATTAATCGTCGGGTGTGGGCTGTATTGGTTAGCGTGAGATATGAATATCAAGTTGTGTGAGATGTTTGGAACAATTAAACCTTTTTTTGTGCTCGCCACCATTAGAAGTTATAGGAAGGTAAACAGAGCCTAAAGCATTTTGAATTTGACGACCAGCTGTAGTCAGTTGTAAATCAGCGTTATAATCAATATTGAGATTTAATTTTCCTAATAACTTAAGTCCAAATAACCCAAAAGTATTGGCATTGCTGCCACTATCAAGCAAAACGCTATACAAATGCAAAGATATGGACTATTGTCATTTTTCTTATTAACAAACAAAGGTTCAATAGAATGATTCGTACTACGTGTCGTTAACTGTCAAGGCAGTCCGGAGGACCTTTGCCTTTATGTCATAGTTCGTCAGTCAGTTTGTCATCCTGTCGGCCTGGTCATCGAGAAACCAGACAATGTTATAGAGAAAAAAAGAAGGGAAGGAAGAAAGAGAGGAAGAAGGAAGAAAGAAGAAGAGCAAAGAGAAAAATGCAACTGTTAAAATAGGCATCGTTAAAATAACTAGGGTAATTTATTTTGATGCTCTAAACGCGCTTGTTGGGATCGGATGTTGTTAAAAAGGGAATTTATATGATCTAAAATTCCACGACTTAATTTTGGTTACAGTGCGAGCCGCGGCCTGGAATGTTTGCGGACTTGCTCGACCATGTAGTCCACTGAGTCACGCAGCAAAGGGTTGCTATGCGATTCCGCTTGTTCATAGCGCTGCTGCGTCTGTGTTTTGATATAGTCATTTAAGTAAGGAATATCAAGATCTTTATGCAGGGTCTCGTTTGAAACATACCAAGGGGCATTTGTAATAGCTCTCAGGATCCTAGTTTGGAGTACCTGCAAAGCTCGCATGTACGTCTTTCGTTTCAAATGTGATATTCTATGATTTACAGACCTATGCGAACTTTGCCTTTTAAAGCATAATATGTGTAGACGTAGACTTTCTTGATAGTTAAAAGTTAAAATACAAATCACAAAAAAATTAAAAAGAAAGAATAAATAATGAAGAAAATTGGCTAATTTTCTTCATTATTTATTCTTTTTTTTAATTTTTTTTTGTGATTTGTATTTTAACTTTTAACTATCAAGAAAGTCTTGGTTCCACTCCGCTCCGTATACCTACCAGAGCTACAAAATGATGTACTGTGACACAGACGCTAAGATTCCACGGACCGCTATGACAATTAACAATAACTTGACTTGAGCGCAGAAGTACGTAATAGATAGTCGCCTCTGGTCAACTTTGAAGACAGCGGAGGGACCAAAGTCCGGGCGGGTCCACTCCGGGCGGCGGAGCTTCGCGCTGGACACTCCGGTGTGCCCTTCCGGTTGATGGATGAGCTTGGACGTGTACACGCATTAACCGTTGACCTGCCCGGAAAAAACGCTGTCGAGTAACGCGATACTTGAGTTGAACGAATCGCTTTTTGACGTTGATACTGAGGGTGCCCTTAGTTGGTGAAGCTCATCAATCGTTTAGGTTATAAGTGCAAGCAGGACAGATATGAGACGTAAATGTATCTGAAAGAAGTCGATAGCTTCATGGGATTTTGTTAGATCAGTAGCATCATTAGATGGTCAAAATGTAGCTACTATCCTGAGTAATGCTTTGTATTAACCAAAGAAGAATTTTATCATTACAACAGGGGTTGAGATTGTGATTTTATAATCGCTGCTATCATACCCTGCGATTGTGATCAAATTCTACTGGTTAAGAGTATCATTATAAAATAACTCTTGTCTTCTAGAAAATCTCTTTAATAGTCTATGTAGATCTCTGTAATAGTTTATACAGTTTGCCTACAGATGCTGGCAAAGGGTTAAAGTCTATTGGTTTTAGTCTAGGCTTCCCAAAGAATTGCTGTCTATGTAATCTAGCGTTTCGCACTCACACAGCATATACAGCGTGTCCTATAACGAGTGGACGACACTTTAGAATACGACTTTTCAGCTCATTTCCAACAAAAAAGTCACACAAAGTAGGGTGGGATTTGAACTGTTTCAGAGAACAAATTATTTTTTATTTATTTTTTGATTTGCGACACCTCTACGCGTACTTGCTAAATTTATGACAAACAGATTTGATGCAGCAAAATTCCAAATACACATTGTGGAAGGGCATAGATTTTCCTATCAGAAGGTGCCTTTATTTAAGGCTGATAATAAAATTACAAGAGCTTAAAGTGACGAATAAATTTTTCGCATGGTTTGCTGCTGATGCTTTGTGCGAATGATTAAGCTTAAGTCTAAATAATAAACAAGATATCTACAAACAAGATTTTACAGTTCCTTTTTTAAGGGCTGAATACGCTTTACGTAGAGATATTTTGGCTTTAAAATTACGGACATTCGCAAAAAATTATCAAGCGTAAACTACCAAAAGCCACTTCAAATTCTGTAATACGATTATCGGATGTGTATTAAAAATTTTGCTACATAGTATGGGGCAGTTGTAAATCGACCAACCATGCGCCTAAATCGCTGGAAATCAAACAATGAAAGAAAATTAAATATCTCTAAAACAGTTGAAGATCGAATCCTACTTTATATTACTTTTTTGTTGGAAATGAGCTATACAGTATTCTTCTAAAGTATCTTCCACTCGTTATAGAACACCCTGTATATTGAAGTCTTACTCTGTCCCTCTACCATAGTGTAAGGAGACCTGTTGTCACTCTAGGCACTCCTGTTCAAATAAAACAGCCGTCAGCTATTTTCTGGCATGAGGCTTTGAATCTTTCTTCATGCCTACATTCAGGCATCAAATCGCAATATTCCTTTTATTGAAATTTCACCTATTCCCTGACCTTGTGGGGGCGGGTTAGAATATCTCCCATCGTAAATTCTGTGTGTAGTAAAAGGCGACTAAAAGGAACCAACCTACTGTCGGTATAAACAGTAACCTCTTCTCAAAAACAGCTTTGGGTGGACGAATTGAGCAGAGTCAGGGCACCTTCTTGTCCTTGGGGTGAGAAATTGGCCCTAAAGGCGGATGAACCAGTAGATACCATCTAGTCAACGGCATGAGGATGCAGAAAGCAAATGGGAATGAATGAATGAATAAGAACCAGAGGCTATCCAGCACGGAATGTGGCTGGTGCATAGGCCACACAATGGGCCCTTTTGCGCCTCTATCCGCGCTAGTTCCTAAGACCTGCCCTTTTGGCAAAGGCAAGTACATTCTTAGGTCCTATCCGTTTTATCTCTATTGGTTCCAAGGTTCTTGAGCCCAGCATAGTCTGCCTGTGATAACCCAGGGTTTCACAGCGACACAGGATGTGTCCCGAGGATTCTTCCTCTTCACCACACCACGTGCACGTTGGGTCGTTGACCACCCTCATCACAAACAAGTGACGCCTGAAGGTATTGTGACCCGTTAATAAGCCTACTAACAATCTCAAGTTACTCCTATCCAGAGAGAAACAAAATCGTCCTATTCTCTCTGCAGGCCCTGCTAATAGCTCCCGAGCCTGACGGAGATGACCAGAGATGTTGTTCCATCTCAGAGAGTGTTGATTCTGGATCCACTCTCCAGTTGTTTTCCTAACCAAATTTGCAGACAGTCCTAAGTCTGGTTCCGGGCCCACAAAACTGTTTCCGGATCCCATCCTGGCTAGATGATCAAATGGGAAACTTCTTAAACATATCCCAAGAGAAACTCCTCGTAAAATGAGTAAATGCGTTTTACGAGTTCACAACATGTCTGTTAAGACATTGTCACCATGAGGATGATGATTGACTTAGCAATTCTTCAAGTAAACGCGACTGAATCTAATGTTTATGCGCCAAGTTTGGTACAACGTACCTAAAGGTCAAAACTGATGAACACAGCGGTTATAAACCGTCGATACTCCAGAGCCGAATTTAAAATCCCATCATACGTTTCGACGGAGCTGCAATTTTTGCCCGCAGTTTTCCTCAAACTGCCCATAGCAAGTCTCGCTACGATTGTAGCCTGCTATTGCGCTGTAATTCTACTGGAGAGTCGGATGACTATAAGATAACTAAAGTACGATGGGATTTAGATGCAAATTTCGAATTGGTTACGAATATAGTGTGGTTCAAACAGCATCCGTTCTGGGGAAACGCTGGTTAAAGGGACCTTCCGATGAGCTGCACTACCCCCTTTCTCAGTAGGTTGAGATGTTTAAACACTCATTTCTGAGTGATCTATGGGAGGAATTTCTATAGATATGTTAACGACATTCCAGTAACTGCCATAATGCATAGAATTCTAAGCAAGGACAATAAGTCAAAGCTAGGGTCCGTGACTAGTAGCGTGACCGCAGGGAAGGCAACTGCCAACACGTCGTCCCTCTGGAGAGGACAGTTTCGAGTCTCAGTCCCGTTTGACGAAAATAAAAAATTTCAGATCTCCCGGGCCGGCGGGAGTACCTCAAAAAATCAAAAATCTTTATTTGGCTTTCTATTGAGATGAAATCTCGCATTTCTGATCATTTCGAGGTACTGATTACAAATCCAGACGCAGTTTCGAGTCTAAGTCTCGTTTGAAAAAAATAAAAAATTTCAGATCTCCCGGGCCGGCGGGAGTACCTCAAAAAATCGAAAACCTTTATTTGGCTTTCTATTAAGATGAAATCTCGCATTTCGGATCATTTTGAGGTACTGATTACAAATCCAGTCGCAGTTTCGAGTCTAGGTCTCGCTTCACGAAAATAAAAAATTTCAGATCTCCCGGGCAGACGGGAGTACCTCAAAAAATCGAAAATCTTTATTTGGCTTTCTATTATGATGAACTCTCGCATTTCGGATAATTTCGAGGTACTGGTTACAAATCCAGTCGCGATTTCGAGTCTAAGTCTCGTTTGAAGAAAATAAAAAATTTCAGATCTCCCGGGCCGGCGGGAGTACCTCAAAAAATCGAAAACCTTTATTTGGCTTTCTATTAAGATGAAATCTCGCATTTCAAATAATTTCGAGGTATTGATTACAAATCCAGCCGCAGTTTCGAGTCTAAGTCTCGTTTGATGAAAATAAAAAATTTCAGATCTCCCGGGCAGGCGGGAGTACCTCAAAAAATCGAAAATCTTTATTTGGCTTTCTATTAAGATGAAACCTCGCATTTCGGATAATTTCGAGGTACTGGTTACAAATCCAGTCGCGATTTCGAGTCTCAGTCTCGTTTGACGAAAATAAAATATTTCAGATCTCTCGGGCAGGCGGTAGTACCTCAAAAAATCGAAAATCTTTATTTGGCTTTCTATTAAGATGAAACCTCGTATTTGGGAGAATTTGAAGGCGCTGATCACAAATCCAGTCGCAGTTTCGAGTCTAAGTCTCGTTTGAAAAAAAAAATTTCAGATCTCCCGGACAGGCGGGAGTACCTCAAAAAATCGAAAATCTTTATTTGGCTTCCTATTAAGATGAAATCTCACACTTTCGATAATTCCGAGGTGCTTATTACAAATCGAGTCGCAGTTTCGAGACTCACTCTGATATCAGGTCATCACTGATGTGAGTGCGAAGTCATGCTGGAGTTTGAGGCAATGAAATGGCGGACGCGTCCTCAAGGCGAGTGTCGAGGAATAATTTCCTCGGTCCTGAGCCAGCTGTTGAGCTGGTAACAGGTACCATTAGAAGGAAAACATAGATGTGTCGTTGTAAAACCAGCATCTTACGAGATGGAGAGGAATCTCTGGACATATCCGTCAAGCTAGAGAACTTATTTCAGGGCAGTTCTGTCTCTCACTGGACAGAAGCCAGCTAAGGCTACTTGTCGGCCTACTCACAGATTATCAGAATAGGTTGGGTTAAGAAGATGGGATACTCAGAATAGCATCTATTCACTATTAGTTCTTACTGCAGTCACAAATGTCACCACTGTCGCAGATCGTCTTGACAGCTACGTTAGCGGGAAATTTAAATTTCAAACCTATCACTTGCAGGGCTGCTATTCCAATTTTTTAATTTTTTTTATGAAAAAAAAACCCGGAAGTGTTTGCAGTATTTTATTTTACAATTATTTTAGGTTTGTTCTGTTGCGGAAGGCATCAAATTTGGAATCATCATCGAAATGGGCATCACATATCACAGAGTTGTTCCTCAAAGTGGTAATGCTCTTCTCTTGAAGATCCACACAACCGGCATCTTTCACCCACATTTTTCACAGCTAACATCAATAGTAAGAATTAGTAAGGTGATTTTTGTTACAGTTTTCACATACTCAAGCTCAAACCATAGGCCATTGCTTACATTATGGATATTGCAAAACGATAAGTTAAATATTTCATGTACTCACCTCAGGATCTTTAGGGAACCTATGCACTTTTTTGTTCTTAAAAGAACAGTTTTTCACGCAGCACTGCGATACTATTATAATTGGGCACTTTTGAGGAACGGCGCAGATAATGAAATAATCCAAGGGAAAAGCTAAATAACACTGAAAAAAACACAATGGACGCTAAATACAAAAGAGGTTATAAGGTGACTTAAGCTGTCAAGTCCACTGGTCAAGTCTCAAGTGTTATTCACTGATGTCTCACAAACTAGTTCCAGGCCTCCAGCGCTACCTAACCGTACCTGTTTTGTGGCGCTACCTGTGACTGCGCTAGGAACTAAAAGAGTGTCCAGGGCATGGGCCTACTATCCGGCCATGACACCTTCAAACGTAACACCTTTGTGAGGGGGGCTGGACTTGGGAGCTAGGGTAAGGAGAGGTGCACAAGGTCCCCTTTGTAGGCCTATGCACTGGTGATTCTGGTCACCAGAAAGCCTGTCTCCCTCCTTCGTTCATTCTTTCATTCATTCGAGCCTTGGGAGGATGTATAAGGGACCCAATGGCGCCTGAGTGCTGCATTCCTTACAGATCCCCTCTCTCCCAATACAAAAAACAGAATGGAAGTGCTGTAAGTGTCGAGCAAGGAGCTTTACTGAGATATTTCGAATATGGAAAGAAGGTGCCAGAGAAATGCAAATATGAGATGCTAGCCTGAACTCCTAACCAAAGACGTTCCTAGAGCAATTTTAAAATGTCAGGCTGAGAAGCCTAAGATGAGTGTCTAAACTTTAGAATAAGTGACAAAACTATGATGTATAATTTCTTTTGTTGGATGGATAGATTGTTCATTTTTTTATGCATATCTTAAGCTAAGCGCTCACTGGGTCGGTCGGTACGGACGGGCGGAAGGTCGGACAATAGAGACAAGCAGTGTCATAATAGGTTTTGTGCTGTTACGTATTGTGAAAACCAAAACGATATGTTGAGTGAAGAAGAAATAATTGTAAGTCTAATGTTGGTAGCAGAAGAAGAAGAAGAAGAATAAAGGTCAAGAACTCGGAAAACCCAGATTTTGGATTCATAGAATAAATCGCAAGCGATTAGAGCACCACCGTAATTGGGAACATCCATGCTTGCTTTGCAACCAGTATTGCTCAACTGAAACGGCGGAACGTCTAAATCGAAGCACGTGCAGGCACGCGCCGAAAGGCTGATGAGTCATCGGTATGGCCGATCGGGACGGTCGGGATGTCTAGAAATCTTTCTTTCAGGATTTTATCGGACAGTGGAAGGTGCGGATGATCCTGTTCCGACAGTGACGACCCAGTGCGCGCACCCATAGGCAAATCAATGCTAAACATTTTTGAAAAATAACTTCCGTACCGTTCGTACCATACCGTCCGACCCAGTGCGTTCAAGGCTTTATATGCTATAATCTCAGGGGCACCGACTCCGTGGGTGCTCGGGTGCTCAAGCACCCACGAGAGGTGAATAGTGGGTGCCGAGCACCCACGACTACGTATCTAAAATAATTTTCATTCTCGGCTTCAGTCTTTCGAATCTCTGTTTATCATAAAATTACTGATAGAAATTAATGGTCGTACTGAAGCTTTGAATGCTACATTACAAAAGACATTTCTGCATCTGCAAAAAGGCGTTGATAATATTAATACAGTCAAGGAAGTTATTTCGTCCCAAAGAACTGACGAAAAGTTTGCAAACGTCTGGAAGTTTCTGTAGATTTAGCTCGTATTTTGGAATTGAATGAACCTAAAACTCCAAAAATACGGAGAATACCTAAAAGGATAGACGACTCTACAAGCGAACCGCACGAATTTTCTAATGCAGCTGACTTTTTTTATCAAAGATGTATTTTGAAATGTTAGATAAAGTCGCAGGCCGTATTCAACAGCGCTTTACTAAAGATACCATGACACACTTGAGCAACATGGAACTATTTCTTACTCAGAAAAATAATGATACAAGCAGCAATTATGTGAAAAACTTTTATGAAGACGACTTTGATATATGGATCGTTTGACTCTTCTACGAAATATACTTTTATATGGAGTGAAGGTGCTTGCTTACTACGCAAGAGGGAGATAAATTCTGGTTCTGTGAACCAAATGTTTGAATACTTTTATATGTTGCGCAAACAAAAAATTAAAAATTCAATAGTGTGGAGGATGCTGTTTGATTTGTAAATACGCATTGCGCATCTACCAAAGATATGATATACCTACAGTCATCAAATTATTAAAAATCATTTTAACTATCCCAATACTGACATGTTCCCCCGAAAGGTCATTTTTAGCATTACGAAGGATAAAGACTTATTTAAGAACTAAGCAAAGGTTAAATAATGACATGGTAGTGCATGTAAACACAGAAATGGCAGATTATTTGGAACTAGAAAACATTGCCGACATTTTTATAAATAGAGCAATAGTTCGTCAAAATACGTTCGCATTGAAGAAAAAATAATATCTAAGATAATAAAAAATGTTTGTTAAATTAAGTGCACACATCAAATTGCTGTGTAATGTAATAAATCATTTTTTTTCTGAATATCCTGTATTTTCGTGTGTCCGTTGAATAATAATGATATTTCATTTCATTTATTTGTAAAACGGTGTTACAAATATTGCCACCCTCGAAGGTTATCCCTTGTATGAGCGTATTGGCATAATAATGACATTCACATTAAATTTTGACAATATACGTATTAGTCCAGCTTTTTGGTCATTCTTCCTGTGGCATTGGCTCCAGTCATCATTCGTTCGTGTTTATCTTCCTTGATGAACAACGAGGCTCCAATAGCTGATAATAGGTTTGTTTTCTCAATATTATTCGACTATTTGGCTGGCTGAAACTCTAAATTTTGACGTGAGATATTTGACACTTATAAAATTATTATTTCATCTTTAGCAGTAACTAGACTTCCGCGCGCAGCTTCGCTTTTATAGATTTTGTCTTCCCTTGTAAGTACTTCTCGATAGATTGGTCGCCAATAAAAATGTCACCACCTAGATAACAAATTCACTCTATCGCTGCTTTTGAAGATAAATTTGGTTGTTAGTAGTATTTTTTTTTGTTATATCTGTCCTATGACGTGATCATTGCCTAATTTCATCCATTTTCACATAAGGTACCTACCTCTAAAATGTAAGGCTAACAAATATTACTACATAGTAGATCATTTGAACTACTGAACGGATTTTCGTGCGGTGTTCACCAATAGGTAGATGGAAGGATTCATGAGGAAGGTAAGGCTAATACTGATATAAATAACAAAAAATATAGGTAGCTGTGTCATTAAAAATGCGGAGCACCCACGAGAATTTTCAAAACCCGGCGCCCCTGAATCTTATATTTCCTAAAAAACAGTTTCCTAGCTTTTAACAGGTATTTGCCAGTTACTCGAGTGCAACAGACAACAAAAATTTGTTTAGGAAAAAATTAAGTTGAAATTTGTTCCCCAGTGTAACTGATCGACTACAATACCATCAACGGTATAGATTTTCTCTTTTATCAGCGCCAAAAAGGGCAATCTATGGGAAAACTGTCACTCAAACCCCCATACACATTCTTCCACAAAACGACCCAGCACCCTGGATAGATTATATTACACATGGCGGAATATGACACGTATATATAAATGCGCGGAGAAGCGTGGGGTAGCAAGAGGAATAGAGGGGAAGGGGAGAAGGAGGAGGAATTGAAAGACATCCAGCGGCGACTCTTTTCATCGGCGTCAATAAATTCTGCTCGATAACAGGTTTGAGAATGGGTGGTGGGCCATCGCCTTAATATATATGAAGTGAGGAAATCTCATTATGGGAGGTTTCCATTGTGTACGACTATTTCCTATATTTTCTTAAGATGACGTGTAGAATTCATCCAGTGGCTTTTGATTCAGATGATGGGAGGCTTCTGTTTATGTTAGTTATGCTCTTATTTTTGACATTTTCGCCCCTTCTCAACGTTCTGCTTTTGCTCGAAAAACAATAGGCTTTTACGGGGCTAATTTACCATTTTTCTTGGAATTGCTCTCTGGATAGTTTTTAACGAGACCAACACATACAATTTTTTTTAGAATTTTTACGACCTTCTTATTAGGCCAAAAAGCAAAAAAAAATCGAAAAACCGCAGAATGACGTCACGGACCCCCTAATGAAGTTTGACAACTCCGAAAGCTCGGTTTGGTTCTAGTTGCGGAGCTTACGTTTAGCCGTCGTGTTCTGTGAACGCTAAATAAGCCGTTCCATGTTCCATGGTCGATGACATTGACAGTAGTCTGTTGTCTGTCTGACAGTGATAATAGAGAGATATTGCCAACCATAGATACCGCATACGTTGCGGTATTTGCGCAGCGGTATTGTAGATAGCGCAGCGTTATCGACCTTGCAAAATTTACAGTTATTGCCACAGATTTGGTCTCGCTGCGTTATTTAGCTTTGACGTCTGTCAAGACGTCAAGCGTGTGAAAGAGTGCCAACGCCCTAACCACATTTGTGTTTTTGTTTCCTGTTTGCACTTTGCTTTCATTTCTCATTTTCCTTTGTGTTGTGGAGTTTGTCTATTTGTTATTTGCTGTATTAGTTGGTTTTTCGACTGCAAAAATAATGGATCAAAATTTAGAAACGTTAGTCTTGGCTGTGATAGGGATATCGAAAATGTTATCTTCAATTTATTCAACAGCCAAAAAAACACAGGAAAAACTAAACAGCAAACAACACCGACGCACATCAAATATAAAATGGCGTAAAGCACATCACTTTACTTTTACTTTGGCATTTTGCCTTGATCCTGTGCCCAGACCATCAAATACATGTTTTGTGGTCAGTGGCCCTGTGACAGTTTAACTACGAATCGTCACGAGCGGTGACGATTACTTCCCGACCGGGGATACCGCGACAATACCGCACGTTAGTTATTTTTCGTAACTACCGTCAGGCGCTATTTCCAAATAGCGCAACGTACACCTCCAACGCATCTGCGCATGCTTAGATGTCAAAATAGCGCGTGCGGTATTACCGCTTGGCACATCTGGTCACAGCAATATCTCTCTAATACTGATAACCATTCAACGATAACCTCAATTCTAAATATGACAATTTTTGGCGACACTAGATGACAGCACGAGGTCACTGAAACACAGATAACAATACAGCGATGCCAGTTGCTTGAGCTCCGTATGTACGAGGGACGATTATTTTACAATGTCTATTTATAATTCAGCAATTCATTGAATTCATCGCTCACATAAAACTACATTTACATATGGCACTAGTTAAATACTTAGATGATTAATATGCATACGGTAGAAGCCTGTATTTTGAGAGGATATGTTTAAAACGCCTACGTATTTCCAGTAAAATTTACCGACTATCCTGGTATACGGTGGCGGCAGTCCCATAATTTAAATTTCAAACTCAAATTTTGCTGAAACTAGATGTATAAAAATTCTGAAAAAAATTGTATGAACGTACATTCCCGTCAATTTAGCAATTCTCTTGAAAAAAATATATTTTTTGTGTGAATAAATTAGCCCATTATGATCGGGTTAACCCGATCACAAGGATCACTGATCCTGACGTTCGGAAAGTGATCCAGGATCAGTCAGAAGTAGGGTCAGTTCACTCTTGTACGGTAGATGAACGCGATTGGATGATTCAGATCAATAGTTGCTTTTCTTTAACATCTGTTTTGGCTCTCACTGACTCACTGAAGTCACGCTTATGCAGTGTCTCTGTCTGTCCGTCCGTCCATCCGTCCGTCTGTCCGGACACAAAAGCTAGCCAAAACTACAGGTACTAAAGAAAAACTGAATACAAGTTCGGAATCGGAATGAAAAAACTAGTCCGAGAAAAATCCGGTTTTGTCAATATCGCTTCCGATTTAAAAAAAATTGAATTGCAGTACGACAGGTAACTGACGACGTATTATGTACGGTGTATTGATATTCCTGAAGCACAGGCAGCGTGGCCGAGCAATTGAAACGCTAGGCACCAGACCGAAAGGTTGTGGGTTCGAATCACACCGCGGTCAACGACTTTTTTTTAAGAATTAGTGTTAAATTTGTTGATCGCGTGTCCGGGAAAAATCCGGTTTTGTCAATATAATAAAAAAATTACATCTTTATACCAAACAAATTCCACAGTGAGAGCGCCGTTTGAACTTATTCAAGTAAATTCTTTCCTACTTTTTTTATTCTCAAACCAAACTTTTTGTTGTTCGATGTCCGTTAAATCCATGGAATCATAAATACCATTTGACAGCTGTTTGACATATAACTCATCGATTCGGATCCAGATCACTGTTTCCGTAGAGGCCTAATATAATTGACCCCAAGATTGTATCCACATGGAAAAAACCTGAGGAACTGCTGTCAACACCAGCTCATTGATTAGTGGCAATACAGATATAACTTGTCACATGGCCAAGAGGTGAACATGGCGACTGTGAGCCAGCCAAGGCGATTTTAGTTTAAGAGCGTTATAACATGTGCATTTCAGTATTTTCAGCTTCCAATCTTTGTTGATTGTGAGACTAGATACAGTGTAATACGCAGAATTCATCTGTTTATGTAATTATGATGATATGTTCGAGTTTTGATCAAGAAGAAGCATAAGTGATGCTTTACTTTCTGGACTTTAACATGGCCAAGGGCCAGACTCCGTTATAGTCACCATAATGTTCTGGTTAAGCCACAAGGATAGTAGAAGAAGTAATCACATGGCCAATGACAATTTTCACTATTTTCAGTTACCTCAAGATTTTCACTATTTTCAAAATTTGCTTGTCCGATGCATTTTTATGGAGTCGAAGCCTGGACGATTAGATCAGTGCAATGTATAGAATGGAGGCGTTTGAGATATGGGTATACCGCCGAATGCTAAGAATACCTTAGACAGAACGCGTTATAAATATCAAAGTCCTACGTCGAACAAATAGCATGATCTCTCAAACGCTATAAAGAAGCGAAAACTGCCTAGCTTGGACATATCACGAAAAATAATAACCATGCCTTTTTAAAACTAATAACATATTCTTTACTTCCAAACTAGTCAACTTATTTCAAATTCACAACATGGATTAATAAAAGGCCGTTCAACCATTACGAATTTAATCGAAATAACTCAAACCATATCAGAGGCTTTGGATGACAGAGGGTAGCTTGACGTCATTTATACCGACTTCACCAAAGCGTTTGCCAAAATTGATCACTCAGTAATAATCGCTAAACTGCAATGGTATGGCTTTAATGATAATCTGGTTAAATTTTTCAGTTCATATCTTGATTCTAGGGTTCAATATGTCTCTCTCAATGGGTTTAATTCGCCGCAGTTCATTGCTACGTCCGGGGTACCTCAAGGGGCGAATTTAGGGCCATTGCTCTTTTTGCTCTTCATCAGTTTTCAAGATTGTCAGGCCTTGTAAAATGACCTCAATAGGATCAACGAATGGTGCGAGGTCAATAAACTGTCCATGAATGTTTCAAAATGCAAAGTTTGTACATTCACGCGAAAGGTTACATTCATAGATTTTCAATATCGTTTACAGCTTACTGCCCTAGAGAGAGTTGGTGAAATAAAAGACCTGGGCATATTGTCGGATTCCAAACTAAATTTCACATCTCATATCCAAAATACAGCACTCTCTGCCATCAGAAGTTATGGCTTCATGGTTAGGAACTGCAAATACTTCTTTAACATATCTGCACTGAAATCCCTGTATTTTTCTATGGTTCGCTCAAAGCTCGAATACGCTTCAGTGATATGGAAGCCTTACTGTCAAACTCATACCCATCAGATTGAGAATGTTCAACGCAAACTTCTGAAATATTTGTCTTTCAAAACAGACGTAGTCTATCCAATGCGCGGTTGTGACCATTTAGCTTTACTAGCGAGATTTGAAGAAGAGCTGTTAGAATTAAGGAGAATCAATAGTGCCCCGACGTTTCTACATAAATTAGTAAATAATGTGATAGACTCGCCAAAATTATTGCATCAACTAAATTTTCGCATTCCTACAAGACCATCAAGACAAAACATCACTTTCCTCATAACTACTGCTAAGACAAATTTGTTAATTAATTCCCCTTTATACAGGGTTGGGATAAAGTATGGAACCAAACCAAGCAAATAACTTTGGAAAGGAAAGAGTGATATTGCTGAAAATTTGCAGGCAAGTGTAGTGACGTCTAATGCATCCGAAGACATTATGTTAGCTATTAATGTAGGTACTTCCCGTTTAACCGTGAGTACCGTCAACTTTTTTAATTTAAATGGGACACCCTGTATATTTTTGCAGATTTTAATTCATCTTGTTTTTCCGAATACGTCCGTAGGGGGTTTAGTATTTGTTTCATAAAAAATTTGTCTCACAAATTCGTCCGTGGCGGTCTGAGGTCTTCCCGTTTGAGGTAATTTTTTTTTTGTATTTTTTTTAGTCACCGTCAAACGTGCTATAGGACCCCTGTCGGGACGTAAACCATTAAAAGTTGACATACTTCCTTGTGAGTTCTCACGCGATCGCCAAGACCGACTTTGAATGACCGGCATTTTAAACACCTGAAATGATAAAGAAGCTTTATCTTTCCCGTTTTTACAGAAACTAATGCTAAACCCACTATGGACGTATTTGGAAAAAAAAGATGAATAAAAATCTGCAACAATATATAGGGTGTCCTATTTAAATTAAAAAAGTTGACGGTACTTCCGGTTAAACCGGAAGTACGTTAATAGCTAGCATAATGTCTTCGGATACACTAGACGTCACTACACTTGCCTGCAAATTTTCAGCAATATCACTCTTCCCATTCCAAAGGTATTTGCTTGGTTCCATACTTTATCCCAACCCTGTATAGTATGTGCTCAAACTTCAACATGATTGCTGATCAATGTGACATCAACTTTTCTAGTCTTAAGGAAATAAGGAGTTCATTTGCGTCATTATATCCCACATTAACCTGAACATAAATTATTTTTAGGCTGAACTTTTAACTGTTGTTGTTGCGGTTGCTATAGTTCAAACTTATTCTTATTGCGAGCTCATTGTATATGATTATAATATTATCTACTAGTACTTCTAATAATTGTCTTGTAATTGGAATGTATATTCTGTTGGGCAATAAAGCATTAAATAAATAAATAAATGAACAGAGGGCAAATTTAAAGACAAAAGTGGACCGGGACGCAGGCATGGTTGTAAAACGTCAGAGACTGGACGGGCCGGGATTCCCATACTCTACCAAGGTGAGCGCAAGATACAGAAGCATTTCATAAAATTTAAGGGAGTTGGTATCTTAAGAAGAAAAATACCAGGCCACGGAGGCATACGTGGCAATGAGTGTGCAGAAGAGGCGCAAGTATGTCATTCTTTGGTTCAGAACTAAGCTGTAGGGTAAGCAAATAAGCTTGCCCTTAAGGTTATTACCGTTATTACCGGACGACATGGCAACTTCAGGCCACATCTATATACCCTTGGAATCACCAATAGAGAACAGCAGTGTAGACTTTGCCATCAATCTGAAGAGACTGCTGAACATAGCATTTTGAACAGCGAGTAACTCGGAGCAAGGAGAAGGATCTGTTTGGTGTGACCCACGATGACACTGACTATAGTAATTGGAAAAAGCTTCAGTACCTGATGAAGGGCAAGGGAATTGACTTAGCCGACTAATGTGTACGCGACACACAGTAATCTTTGGTAAACATGTGAGTTCACCCCACACACAGAAAAATATGTCGTTTTGTCAAAGACTTACGCTTGGAATCAATGGCACGTTACACTCAGCATTCCTCAAATACAGCGACGTTTTCTCCAATGGGAAGTTGGTAGCGAATTATATCGTGTTGTCGATTCAACTACAAGATGTCATTGGATTTCAATGAATGATTCAATCGCAGCCTGTCGTTGAATCAAATCTGTGTTTGGTAATTGATTCTAACCTACTTTCTTTTCCTTGGACCAACAGATTTTATTGCGAGGACAGCTGATTGACTCGTTTGGATGTTTAGTGGTGTGATATTTTATGTGAAATTATAAGGAGCATGTTATAAGAATTAGACATAAGCTTGCACCAGTTGTTGCACTATTACCTGAACTGTCTGAATAATCTAAATACCTACATTCAAATGTGGGTGTTAGCTCTTCTAAGTCCCAATTTGTCAGTAGGTCCTCCATTTAATATATAACTGGACACATATAAATCACACAATTGCTGATGCAATACGCAAAACCACGAGATGACACAACACGGCTAACACCGAAACAACGCAACGGAACAACTTCGCCCATGTTCACGAGTTCGCGGCGATAGTAGCACTGAGATCATCCTCTATTCTTTATTCTTACCTTCATTGAATCAGGACATCAGTCCCGCCGAATACTGATTATAGTTCAGCGAACGACAAGGGCCATTGAAACAAAATTCATTTTTATCAGATGAATTACCAACTGCTGTTGCAGTAATAATTTTTGTACATTGAATAGATTGTATGCTTTGCTTAAATGAAACATAGGGTAAATTTCGAAAATAAAAGGACGTTTTCATTGCATTATATGTCAATACTGGTATTAGAAGGATTATACATATCGTTATAACGAATATAAAATTATTTTGAATTTATTGGCGTACCTGTGATTACTTCGAATATAAGGATTGAATTCTTTCAATGACATGGATTTGAAACAACTGTAAATATATTTAAAGTGATGGAAAACCATCCAAATACTAACAATTAATTGGGAACGCAACAGTATTTTTTCTGTGCAAATAAATCAGCTTAATCTAATCTACCATTTGATTTGATTGAAGGATCTCTGTTGACTCCAGCATGCTGTAAAATGAGTCAAAACCAGCAGAAGCTAAAAGAGTTTAACATAGAGAGGATAGAATGTTCAGCAATTTCTGTTTTTATAGAGGAATATTTCACCACACCCGATAATCAATCTTACTACCTTCACCAGAGGTTTTCACATAAAAGTCATATAAGGACGTCAACTCTTTCAGCAGAATTCATAGAAAAGAGCGAAAAGGAGCGTTTCTATTTGGCTGGAATTTTATACCGCCCCTGCGGTAGAGCTGCATACGAAGTAAGGATATATCAGGATAAGAGAGCGTTATATGAATAAACTTCGGGAATTTTAATCAAAAACCGAAAATTTATGGTGCCACATAAAAATGAAAAACTCTTACATAAATGTCGAGATGAAACTCTACGTGGGGAATTATTTCGCATTAGCAGGAACACGTCCGACCGAAAACGAATTGCTCCCGTTTCGATGGTATATTGTTTAGACTCGGAGTCGAAGTTGCTCCCTTTTAAAGACGCCTGATCCCAAGGTTGTCAGTGTGGGTAGCGACAGTGGCGTGCCGAAAGAGCCCGCAGGGTGCGGGGGGGGCGGGCATCCGGGGGACCCACGCTCACCCTCGACTACCTCGAGCAAGCTTTTTGCATAGTATGTATGTAGTAGTTTATTGTGAAAAAAGAAGTACAATGAGACATACTGGGAATCATCACACAATAAACCTGGAAGTGCCCTAAAAGATATAAAACCGTGAGCAGGGCATTAAACCAAGTAAAATGTAATACAAAAGTACAGTTAACGTAGACTAAGATAAGAGACAAACAAGCAAATAGCACAATAAAAACTTAAATAGTCATACAAATTAAGACTTAAAAGATAGGTTAAGACCTAGCTACTAGAAAATGGATAATAACAGCAGGTTGCCGCTTTATTCAAATATTTAGATGTCTTTTAAACTGAAGAAGTGGTTTCATTGATAGTATCTGACTTGGTAAAGCATTATAAACTTTTGGACAAAGATACGTAAGATGGCGCTGACCAATAGATTTGAACATCCTTGGCGACTGAAACTTAGTTCCTTGCTGCCTTGTGTCACAATTATGTTGGACTAACTGACATAAACTGTTTTTGTGTTGAAACGTCGCTAGCTCGCGAAAAAATAGCTGACGAACATCCAGTTACTTTCAATATATAGTTTATCTGTTGGATACATGCAATGTTTACCGTACATAATTGTTATATTCCAATTTTGGATAATTTTCAACTTATGTAAATGCACATCGGCTACTCCTCCCCACGCTATGATTCCATAAACAAGGTGTGATTGGACCAGTGCATAATATCGTGTTTTCAAGTTTTTTTCATTATTGTATATACTTTTGAAAAATTTAAATTTAGAGATTAAGCACCTTAATTTCTTGACAATAGCCGCGACCTGCTCTGCCTATCTAAGGTTACAGTCAATTATAACTCCTAGATATTTTGTTTTGTGTTGTGTTTATATTTGTGAGTTACCAACTGATGAATGGCAGTATTGTGGACCATTCCTATTATATGGGATGAAAGGTAAGAAGCAAGTTTTTGTCCAGTTAATGGTTAACTTTCTGGAGTCCAAAAATTTTGTCATTTTTCCGAAGCTTTTTTCAGCAACCCCCTTCAGTTTGACCCAATCAGTGCTTTCATAAAATATTGCCAGGTCATCCGCGAAGCGAAAAATTTTAGCGTCAGTATCTAGGCTAAACACTTCATTAATGTATAAGGTGAACAGTGTCGGACCAAGAACTGTACCTTGAGGAACTCCACAACTGGAAGTTTTTGATGTACTTAGGTGGCTCTCAATGCAAACTCTATGTTGGCGCTGTATAATAATAACTATAATACTTATACTTAATTTTATAGCGTCTTAATATGTCCATACTTCATAATTATCCCTAGTCAAATACATTTTGCCTTATCAGTACCACAGCCAGTGACGGGGGCCATGGGGCCATGGCCCCTCCCGAGAAAATAAATGCATGTTCTGATATTACTTACAATGACCAATTAAACGCTTCAGTACTCATAATAGCTAGTCAAAGTTACTCAAAATTCTATTTACAAAAAATTGGCGTACAAATGTGACGATATAGTTAGTTTTCATTGCACGAAAGATGGCTCAAAATCTTTATTAGTAGAGATTTTTTGGGACGTCCGTTTCCTGACGTTATTGCACGTTATCGGCTATTTGTGGCATGCGCAGTTATCCCGAAATAACCGAATCTACGAAAAACCGATAAAGTTGTACGTTAGCTACGGAAGTTTACGGTATGATACGATTACGTGCGGTATTACCAGGTCTACACCACTATGCGGCAGTGGAAAAAAGAACCGTGATGATTTTGATAGAAACAATACTTATTTTGTGGATCGGTATTGGTGCCAACATTGTTTCTGCTTCACATCAATGATCTACTCTCTAGCACTACGAACCCAATCCACAGTTTTGCGGATGACAGTACTTTGCCTGCAAAAGGTCTGGAGACCATTAGCTTGGGGACTAAAGGATATGGTAAAATTTAATGCTGCCAAGCATCCGGTTCTAATGAACAATCAGGCTCTGCCAAGGAGTCACTCATTCAAGCTTTTGGGAGTCAACATTACAGAAAATCCTGATCTGGCCCTATCACGTTGCGTCAATTGCAACAGCTGCTGGTAAAAAGCTTAGAAAACATTTCGGAGAAGAAAGTATGTCTCACCATGTAAACTCCTCACGCTATATAAAGCCCAGATAGGACCTGGCCTGGAGTATTGCTCCCATGTCTGGGGAGCTGCTGCCCCTACTACTCTGGCTATACTAGACGCCGTCCAGAGAAGGGCAATTCAACTAATGTGTTTATTGGATCTGCGGATGTCGACCTATTCAAGTCTCGCGTTAACAAGCTTTCCCTAACCTAACCTTTTCACAGCAGCCGCGCTACTCTGGTTTTAGACTCAGTTGTATAAAAAAATCATTTTGATATCGCGACATTAATGCCACGACTTCAAATTGCTGACGTGACTGAAGTTTCAAAATGTCGCAACTTTTAGTAACATGGCACTAAGTTGCGACATTTATGTTACATAAAACTGGACCTTAACGACGGCGACGATCAAAGCATTAGGAATTGAAATCTTCAAAACCTTCAAAATTTTCTAAATTTTCAAAAATTTTCAGGTTTCAAATTTATAATACTCTACTATTCTATATTTATACACTATATTCCATACATAGATTGACACCCTTTATACAGGGTGGTCCAATAAACGCGCGGTGCTCTCTAGCGGCCATACTGTTTAAGTTAGACGAAAATGTTTTAAACAAAAACCGTTTCTTTTCAAATGCTCTATATTTAGAAAATAATTTCAAAGATAGCGGACTTTCGGATATACCGGAAGTAGTCATCAACTTCCTTATTTTAAATGTATATTATTACGTTTTTGAATTCAGCATCGATTTCTGGGTCAAGTTTGTTAACCATTGTTTATGTCTACGAAGCCTATTTTCGGAGTTATTCAGCAATTTTTACAAAATTTGACGTTTGTAGTACTTTACAGGAAAAGTTAATATCTCGGAAACTAAACGCGATAGAAAGATGCCGTTGTCGGTTTTGAAACAAGCAAGAAACGTAATTGTGTTTCAGTGCGATCATTGTTTCAAAAGAACATTAAATCAATAGACTAGCAATTTTCAAATTTGAAAAGTTAAAAACGTTAAAAACTTTTTTTTCAAATGGGATGGTACGATAAGTTTCACATCGGTGGATGCGAAATTAAATTCGCGTTCACTTTTATCTAGGCACATGTGGTTCTATCTTTGATGGTTTTCATGATATTTACGGAAAGACGAAACAGTTGGCAGGAAACCTTTCATCCAAGGTGTTTCGCTCTCTAATACTAAAATGTGCTCTCTCTCCCTCTAACATTGTTCTTGAAAACTCCAGTGGTAAATTTTCCAATAGGTTTTCCAAATTTTAATTTAGAAAATTTTGGAAAATATTAGTTTAATATGCGGTTTCCAATAATACTATCCTAAATGCTTAGACTCCATGCTGTTAGTCAACAAACCTCTCAAAATTTGGGTTTACGTTGGTATAAAAACGTAAGTTGTGTCAGTTTACATGGCCGTTAATGATAACGCTGTAACTACATTTCATAAGAAAGAAAATGAAAGAAATTCATAAGAAATGTAGCTTCATTGTTAAACAACACTCTGTTGAAAAGGAGTGCATCTTCTTGGACTCGAGCACAACCCCAGTTACAGAAATTCATTGAGTTTTCAAAGTCTTGTCTTTCAATTGCTTGATTTAGCTGCACGTGATAAGGGTGCTATATGTACTCCATTAAGATCATGTTCACAGATGTTTGACCAATGCCCAAATAGCGACCAATTTCTGCTGTAGCACTGCTATGCGGATCTTCAACTGCAACTGCGATAATGTCAAACTCACTATCTTCATGTATTACTACTACATGTTTCTTTCTCTCATATTTTACGCCGACGTAAATCCAAAGTGAGAGGTTTGTTAACAACTAGCATGGAGTCTAAGCATTTGGGGTGCTATTATTGGGAACCGCATAATAAACCAATGTTTTCAGAAATTTTCTAAATGAAAATTTGGAAAACCTGTTGGAAAATTCACCACTGGAGTTTTTAAGAATAATGTGATTACAGTTAGGTGGAGCGAAAGCACATTTTAGTATTAGATGTCGAAACACTTTGGACGAAAGGTTTCCTGCCAATTGTTTGGTCTGCGAGCCACGCCACCTTTCCAATTCCTACGTAATAATTACAAAACCGTAAATAACTTGGAAACTATCAAAGATAGAACCACATGTGCAGATAAATGTGAAAAAGAATTTAATTTCGCATCCACCGATGTGAAACTTATCATACCATCCCATTTGAAAAAAAAAGTTTTTAACGTTTTTAACTTTTCAAATTTGAAAATTGCTAGTCTATTGATTTAATGTTCTTTTGAAACAATGGTCATACTGGAACACAAGTACGTTTCTTGCTTGTTTCAAAGCCGAAAACGGCACATTTCTATCGCATTTAGTTTTCGAGATATTAACTTTTCTTGTAAAGTACTACAAACGTCAAATTTTGTAAAGATTGCTGAACTCCGAAAATAGGCTTCGTAGACATAAACAATGGTTAACAAACTGGACCTAATAATCGATGCTGAATTAAAAAACGTAGTAATATACAGGGTGTTCTACTTAAAATAAGGAAGTTGATGCCTACTTCCGGTATATCCGGTAGTCCGCCATACGAGCCGCCATATTTGAAATTATTTTATAAATATAGAGCATTTGAAAAGAAACGGTTTTTCTTCAAAACATTTTCGTCTAATTCAAACGGTATGGCCGCTAGAGAGCACCGCGCTTATTGGACCACCCTGTATATAGGTTTATCTATTCATATCTATAACTAGCTGGATTCTATTCCTGTTCGCTATTCTATATCCGGGTACCAGTCTAACTGTCAAGCAATCTACTGCGCCCGGACGCGGTCATAGTAAAAACCCGAATCAGCAGACAGCATCCGATCCATTAAACTTTAAAGTGGATCAGCGACGAACTGTCGCTCTAGCGCTGCCATTCTATTCGACTATTAACCCTATTGACTATTAAATCTGAAGGCAAACATGTAGCAGTTGGATTCCCTGATGGCGATGACGTCATTGCCGTCGGCGGGATGCATCGATCAAATGTGAATCGGAGCAGGCTTAGCTTTGGGAAAGGTACTGTGTCTTACTCATGGAACATGGATTACGGTCGGATTGGCTGAAATTTGTTATGGGTTCAAAGACCCAATTCGCATTTACTATTTTTTCTGGATTGTTTAAATTTTTCAAAAAATGGTGAAGGCGTGGACAGAGATTACAGTTTATACATATTATATAGGCAAGGTTTCCTGCTAGGGTTGCCAACCGCACTATAGATTATAGTATTGTACTATATTTCGGAACTCTGTACTATATTTACATATGCGGTTAAAGAAATGTATAGTACGCGAAAATACTATACTTCCCTACAATAGATTGTTCATATTTTGTAACCAAATTTATTCAAAATAATCTCATCTCTGCTGTCTGTTTTGCTACTTTGGCATTCAAGGAAGAAATATTTTTTGTTATGAATGAAGTGGCCGGAAGAAAGAAACAGAACATTTTTATCCTTATTATTATCATAAATATTGATTGTAATAAAGCGTGTGCCCCTTTTATCGACGATAAAAAATTTTAAATAATTGCACGAAGTGCAAAAAATATAATATTTAGAATAAATAAGTAAAAATATAAAAGTCGATTTTTTACTCTTCCCTACTAAAGTACTATACTTTTTTATAGCGTACTATTTTTTTATAGCATTTTGATGAAAAATACTATATATAAACCAAAAAATGTTGGCAACCCTACTTCCTACCCTCAAAGATCAAACTCGTACTCTGAATTACGAAAATCATATGTACTGTTCAAAAAATGGTGGAGTACACACGCATCAATCACATGCAAATCAGAGCAACATGAATAATTGAAGCAGAGAGGCCTACAAGCATTGAAGCATTGAAAGTCTGAGTGCCTAAAATTTTTTTATGTTCTTTACCTGTGGCTGAAACTTAAAACAACGGCCGTATTTGAAATAAGTATCCTTAAACTATACACGGTACGATCTTTCGTCATGATAGGAAGTCAGATAACGATTTCAGATATTCAGGTGAACTTGAAGATGTGAGGGTCTGAAAATGTTTGATCTTCTTTACCTGAGGCTGAAAATCAAAACAACGGTCGATTTTGAAATTAACGCCCTCAAACTGCACACGATACGAGATTTTGTGTTGGTACGAAGTCAGGTAACGATTTTAGATAATTTAGGTTGAACTTGAGGATCTGAGGGTTTGAATTTTTTATCTTCTTTATCTGAGGCTGAAACTCAAAACAACGGCCAGATTTTGAGATTGGCACCCTCAAACTATACACGATACGAGTGTTCGTCCTGATAGGAAGCTGGTTAACGATTTTAGATATGTAGGGTGAACTTGAATACCCGACGGTCTGAAAATTTTTGATTTTCTTTACCTGAGGCTGAAACTCAAACCAATGGCCGGATTTCAAATTGGCAGCCTCAAACTATGCACGATTCGAGTTTTTGTCCTGACAGGAAATCAAGGAAGTTGGACAACGATTTTAGATATTTAGGATGAACTTGAGCATCTGAGGGTCTCAAAGTTCTTGGTCTTCTTTACCTGAGACTGAAACTCCAAACAATGGCCGGATGTTAAATTAACATTTAAATTTTAGATATTTAGGGTAAACTTCAGAATCTGAGGTAGTGAAAATTTTTTATCTTCTTTATCTGAGGCTGAAACACAAAACAACGCCTGGATTTGAAATTGGCACACGATACGAATTTTCGTCCTGATAGGAGGCTAGATAATGATTTGGATATTTAGGGTTATTTGAATATTCGAGGGTCGGAAAATGTTTGATCTTATCAACATAATGTCATTCCCTTAATATCCGCTGGTAATTTCAATACATAGGTTCATGTTTAAGTACAGTAAGAAGTAAACTGCGTGTAACATAATGATGACAAGAAAGGATAAGATTAGCTCATTGCTCATATGTTTATAATTATTCAAAGGTGTGGCCCGTAATTCACAGATGGGTAGATAATTTATTGATCCAGTGAAATCTACAAGCTGAGACATTGGATACGTCACATTTAAAATAGACACAATAATTTATATAACATAGAGTTAAAAAGACAAAGCAAAATACACTTAAGTAGTAACGCAATTAGATTAAACAAATACAAAACAAACAAAAAATAACCTAAAATAGCTAAAGCAGCACAAAAGACATAAAAATATCACATAAATATAGAATATTTATCAGAACTGTTGTAGTCATCCACAAATTTATTCAAGTTATAGAAGCCACGAAATAGCAAGTTGCTTCTTAGGCACTGAGTTTTTCAATTCAGATGATAGTAAGTTGAAAATGTGTGGTAAAATTTAGGCCTAACAATATCATTTTTATTACTCGTGTTATAGCTATGAAGATCTTTGTTATCGGTAAAATTATTTTTGTGCTCAAAAATGAAAGTTACGGTCTTATACGGGTAAACAGACATCACAGAGAGTATCCAGTAGGTATTTTATAAATACTTAACTACAAGATGATCTATACTGTGTTTCAAATCTCGTACGGATGATTCTCTTTTGATCATAATCACCCTGCAAACATCGCTGGCCCTACCACATGCAAAATACATTCTTTTTTTATTTTCAGAGAACAAGCACATCCCTATGGGGCGAATGGATGGGCGTGATGCACGGAGACGAGATCGAGTATGTCTTTGGTCATCCACTCAACATGTCACTGCAGTTCAACTCCAGGGAGAGGGAACTCAGTCTGAAGATCATGCAAGCCTTCGCTAGGTTTGCTTCTACCGGGTAAGATACCATAAGTCTAATTTAAGTACCTATACTACTAACAAATGCTTCTCTAGATTGCCATGATATTATGCTATGTATTCAATGGCTATGACTATAGTAGATAACAGATACTATTAAAAGAAACTAGACATTACATATATTTGAGATTTAGATCTTTGTTTAGCCCGTATTTAGTCCAAAGGCTCTGATATGCTTTTCTCCAATGAATTTGTGATTCTTGGGTTTTTAAGCCGGCGTCATTTAGCGTTAAAGCTTGACGTTTCGCCACCACGAGTGGATGGCATCTTCAGAAGCTATTTCACTTCGGACTTCCAAATTCCAAAATACTTTTACTGAAGATGCCATCCACTCATGGTGGCGAAACGTCAAGCTTTAACGCTAAACGACGCTGGCCTAAAAACCCAAGAATCACAAATTCATTGGACGATGGCCGCGAAAGCCTTACACAGTATATGCTTTTCTCCACTGTTTTTCATAAATTAACGTGCAAGACGAATGTGACCACTTTTTGGACACAGTGGGTGTACCGGGTGATGAAAAATCACATCACCTGAATAGGATTGGGGCTTAAGCCTCCTATACTGACTCTGAATTGATGCTGGATTTTAGTACGCTCCACGTCACTATTGGCCAGGATTAACGAGCTTACAATAAAATGACGAAACGTATGTTTGAGAGCGAGAGAGATGACTGCAAGATGCAAAAAGGTTTCTATCGCAGGTACGGCCATAGGTACTCACCATTTGGTGGTACAAGGCCTCATCTGCTGCAGATGCTGGGAAGAAGTCGAAGCCTTCGTTTAACGTCCTAGGCAGATGTGCTGCATATCAAATGCTTAGGGTTAACGTATTTGGTATGACGGAGTTTGAAGGAGGGTCTTTATACTCAATAAAATGGTCGGACATACTGACCTTTACTGAGAACCCTGGTAGATTCAACAAAAAAATCTGTAAAAGACCATGATGGTTTGTAACGTTGGTTCTGGTTCTGTTCTATTGTTTCTCGTTGACATTTACAGCAAGCCTACAACAGTAAGAATATGGAGTCATGTTGATTATCCCGTGTGGGGGCGGGTCAATCCCGTGTGGGGGCGGGCTAGAATATCCCCCATCATATATCCTGTGTGTCGTAAAAGGCGACTAAAAGGAACCGAAATACTGTCGGTATAAGCAGTAACCTCTTCTCAACCAACAGCTTTGTGTGGACGAGTTGAGAAGAGTCAGGACACCTTCTTGTCCTTGGGGTGAGAAACTGCCCCTAAAGGCAGATTCCATCTGGTCAACGGCATGAGGATGCAGAAAGAAAATGGGAAACTACTGCATTAAAGATCTTGAAGATATCCCAAGAGAAACTCGTAAAATGAGCAAATGCACTTTACGAGTTCATAACATGTCTGTTAAGACATTGCGACTATTTGTTGTTTTATTTTTTGTTGTTTTATTGTTTATTGATAACGATATAAAGATACATAAATAATATACAGGTATTGTGTTTACTCCTGGCCAGCCAGATCTCAGGTTCACCGACTGACCCTGAGTACGACTATCTACATACGATGTTGCAATGTGTAGATAAGTTACTTATAAGTTAAAAAAAATACCCTATCAAACAGCAGCTGACGCTAGGCCACGAGGCCTGTCTTGTGAGCTGCAGTTCCAGCAGAGCATTTAACTGATATAACAAGAAACCTATTGGTGTAATAAGTAATTCTGGATGGAAGTAGGCAGCAGTTCGAGCATGTCTATGAGCCAATATGATCTCAGTTTTATAATTATGTAGAAACAAAATAAATAAAATATATAAAAAAATCGGTTTAATTAGAAAAGCACTTCGAATAGAATAGTTAGAATTGATTTGGATGATCTTTTATATATTGTTTAACTATGATGATGATAATGATTGACAAAGCACTCCAAACAAATTCTCAGTAATAATAAGGTACTAGAATATCATAATATGCAAGTTAGAGGTTTCCCAGTTACTGTTTATATAATTGCCAATGGTTGCGGTTGAAAAAATATATTCGCATAAAATTCAGAAACTAGATACAAATTTTGTTATCTTACATCTCTACGTCTTATAAATACACTTTAAGTGACACAACATCTGTATCTTGATGATCTTTCGTAGCTTCTCCTTCATTAATTCCCTTAGGTTCTTTTTTAATATCCGACTTAAAATAATTGTATAACATACTATGAAAGAGATTAATTTTGCTTGTTATCATCGTCATATTTTATCCTGCAAGGACAACACTGTATCTCTGTCCCTAGTAAAACCAAATCCCGCGCCTGACCACAATGACATAATTTTAAGTAAGATCTGTATGTTGATGATGTTTCGTAGCTTCTCCTTCATTAATTCCCTTAGGTTCTTTTTTTTAATATCCGACTTAAAATAATTGTATAACATACTATGAAAGAGATTAATTTTGCTTGTTGTCATCGTCATATTTTATCCTACAAGGACAACAATGTATCTCTGTCCCTAGCAAAACCAAATCTCGTGCCTGACCACAATGACATAATTTGTAAGTTAGCAGTTCAGAAGTTATTTGACCTACCCTGTGATTTACCGAATAAAAGTTGCCTGGGCATTAATCTACAGTTAATCAGGTTACCAGGGTGTACTTTCGGACCTACGAATTGCGTAAGCTATTTGGAGTGCATTTTGCTCTGACACAAAATACTTGTCAGTTGGGGGCCAAGATATCTATTGATACATAACGTACCTTCTATGCATTTGTATGGTAACGTTACATTGGTTTTTGAAGAAGCGATTCCACTATTTATTTGCAGCAACTTTTTAAATATTTGAGTCATGTCGGTGGCTTAAATAATGTACACACTATCCTTTAAATAGTATTTCTTTACTATTTACCCTTGCCTTAAAACTACTTTACACGGCCAGGGAATCGATCAAATCTGTCACCTTGAAAAAATTCGTGAAAAAAACTGACAGAATCCTACAATTTATTATCATTTATAAAGTTCAACCAGAAGTTTCTTCAACGTACTATCTAGGGAATTTATAATCATGCCAACTGTTATTGTTTGGTGTTAATCTGATTACCATAAATGACGCAAATCAAGACCTGTTGTTGCCAAGTTGGTATTATCAGCAGACCCAAATATCCCTAATATTCCCCAAAAGATATTAATAAATTAGAGAATGTTCTAATTTGTCAATTTCTTCATGAATTTCTTCAAGATCACAAATTTGATCGATTTATTATCCATGTAAAAGGATTACTATACTATTTATTTACATCTTAACTTAACTTAACTAAGCTCCTCTACAATATGTGAATAATGCACAAAAAAAATTGCCACCATCTAATAGTTGTGTTAAAATGGTGGGATGATTATCGTGTCGCCATCCACCTCCATTTTCTTTCTCCATTCTCACATGAGTGAATCTACTTGATGGTATTTCTTCCTTCTATGTTTGTGTGTTTTAGCATTACAAACCTTTCGAATAGCGTTCATTGACTTGTAAAACGTCAGGCAACAGAATTGTTTCGAGTTATCATACAATTTATCACAGCGCCGTACCGATAACCATGTTCAATTGCGAAATAATTGTTTTATGGTTTTGGGGGACCACAAAACCAAATTTATCGACCTCCAAGGGATCATTTGTAACATCGAAGCGTGATAGTATGCGAAGGATGGGTCGATATTCTACCACAAATGAGACACTACTAAAAATGGAGGTACAGCGATAAAGTAGGATTGTCTACTGGAAGTTTTAAAATAATACTCTTTTGTTTTTTTCTCATAATAGGATTAACTGTTGAATAAAGAAGCAAGTCAATATATTCGCTTAAAAAATTCCTTACTGGATGCATGTTTGTTATAGACCTTCTTATAGAAATATTCACAGGTGTAAAGGTGCAGCTTACACATATCGTCCCTGTTTTCATGAAATGGCGTATATCGGATATTATACTTTTTCAGGAGGAACGTTTTAAGTTTTTTAAGATCTAGAAGTGTCTACTACTTAAATACCATATATCCTAACAAAACGAGTTTATGAAGTCGTATTCAGTATGGTCAAGACTATAAAAACAGAGTGAAATAAAAAATAAAAAATTAGCGACTGAGCCAAAAATAGCAAAAGAAAG
This sequence comes from Callosobruchus maculatus, assembly GCA_951848785.1. Taxonomy (NCBI): domain Eukaryota; kingdom Metazoa; phylum Arthropoda; class Insecta; order Coleoptera; family Chrysomelidae; genus Callosobruchus; species Callosobruchus maculatus. The sequence goes on from CATOUR010000083.1 coordinate 8,187,301, forward strand.
ATATACGCCAGTTTGTGAAATGTTCTAACTTCCAGTTGAGGATACAACCACAATACAACCTAAAGGTTTTGACATTAAACCATTTATTTTACCTTCATATTATAAGCTATATTTGAAAAATGTTTGATAACATAAAATATATAGTAATAAGGTACTTATAGGGGGTGGGTTGGCCCAGTGGTTAGGGTCGAGAGCTCGTGACCGGAAGGTCCCGGGTTCGATTCTCGTTAGAGGCGGAAATTTATTTCTGGTTTTTGCAACCAAAAATAAATATCCATAAAAAAAGCTCAGCGAGAATCCCCACCTGAGCATTCACTGTTGGCTTCTAATTAACAGTGCTGTTCCTAAGTGGCACCGGGAAACAGTAACAAAGCCTACACAGAACACGAGGCTAATGACCAAAGTAGTCGATGTCGATGACACAGAAATAAAAGAAATAAGGTACTTAAAAAATTTACATTTCAAAACATAAATGTTCTATGCCTCATTACCGCACAATGCAATGCAACAGTATACCTATTATAATGATACAGCAAAAATATAATGGAAAAACAAAAACCTATTGGTGAGGCAAGTTACTGTAAAAGTCTTTGTAGACTTGCTGTCTCACTACTGGTCTTTTGCCTTCCCAAAGGTACAAAAGGTACTTGTATTTTTATTGTGTAATTTTTTGTTGACTATTATTTAGCGCTTTCAGTGCAATATTGCTGTTGATGGACCGAGGTAAAGATATTCGCCTGAACGAGTTATGCAGGTGGCCTGTCGTGATAAAATTTTTTTGGGGGTTGTCTTTTTCATTTTTAACTTCCTTCCATTACTTGTGACCATTTTATCTCTTCTCCTGTGTCATCTTTCCTAACGGAAAGCACCCTCAAATCTTGAGGAAGTGCCTAGAAGTCCCAAAAATCCTTGTGAGTCATTTTATTAACAATACATAGGCGTCTTTCTGTCGGGCCAACCTGAAGAATGGTATAAGTTGACTGGAGTTGAAAATATCAACTGCTTTGGAGACTGCTGTTGAAATTGCACTATGCTCAACATTACCTTCGTTTTGTCCATTACAATTTTCAAAGAAATCATGATTTATGCTTGTAACATTTTCACTTTTGATCAAGAAATAAAGTAACAAATATGATGTCACAGAATTTTTGTTTTGGCCATAGCATCCGTCTGAAAACAGAGCTACTGAATTTGCACCTGCTTTATCACAAGTTTCTAAAAATATGAAGAGACACGTAGACATTTCTGATGATCCCCTTTTGCTTTGGGTTTTATGCCATGTAAATCCGTGCTAGCTACGTTGTATATTGTGAAGTTGTAAACATTTAAACGTTGCTTATAAAATATTTCATTTTCTTTACTAACAGGTAGCTGAATAACTTGTTCCAAGTCAAAGACCGCGCATATTCGTTTGGGTCAGTCAACGCCTGTGTTTTTAAATCTTGCTTTATCTCTTTCACTTTATTCTTATTAGCAGAGTGCAGTTCAAATTCTCTTTTAAGGTTTTCAGCAATATCATTTTCTGCAGTTTGGTGCACTTGCATGCACAGTGTGCACTGATCCTTCTTAGGGTGGTGAAAGGACAAATTCATGCTAACAAATATTTTTCTGTAAAGACACAGGCTGCCTATCATGTTCATTTCCTTTGCATTTTGTATTGCCTCTTGCTTATACATTTCGTACATTTTAACTAAATCAAGCTTAGAGCTTAGATACTCTCGTGAGGATTTTTTTCGGCAGTAGTGGGACTCCACTTTTGAAAATCTCAGGATATGTGACCTCATATCTGATTTGATTTGATCGTCTCTTAGCTTTAAGCTTTCCTTTCTCCTTCCACTCTCATTTCCTGATCTGCATTTATGTACTCTAAATCTATCACTGTTCCATAATACCACCTGTTTGAATAACACATTTTAACACCTTTTTTAAATTTATCTCCTTTCCTGACTAATTTTAATTCATTCGCAGATACAACATTTCATTCACCACCCCGCCATTCGACTAATATGTCCATTTTTTCCTCAGTAATATAATTAAATAAAAATGTACAAGAAAAGTCTGCAACGGCTCAGAGCACCTTACTGTACACCAGGCAAATGTATAGGTTGAACGGATTCGCCAAGATTTCACATACAGACGTATATCGATGTACGACCCACTTGTCAGGACCCGTAATAGTTATGGTTATCTTCACAAAGAGGTGTATATCATATACGCCTATTTGAAGAAATTTGGAGTACTCATTTTCGTTATACGCCTGAAACAGTTATTTGAATAACTTTGCTCGCCGATATCACAGAGATACGTCTGTTTGTGAGGGTAAAGACGACTCTTCAAGTAGTCATATGCGACCAAAAGCTCAATTTTGGAAAAATGCGATATACGCCACTTTGTGAAAACAGGGACGATATATAGGAATACAAATCCCTCCTGCTAGTTGCTCCCTTTCTCTCAAAAGTATATCAAGCACATGATTCACGTTTGACTATAAAAGTTATACTACAGGTTCCTTGTTTAGGTACATAAAATAAGGTTGTACGCAGCTAGCGACCTTTGCTGTTTTGGATAGGCAACCAGTAATGCACATGCATGCTTGAAAAATAGCTTGGCTATCAGTTAAATCATGTATTTAGTTTTTAAAATGTAACAAAGTGCTACTGTTACCCCTTTTTGCTATAAAACAAAGATATTTTGCATGTATTTATAATTATTATCGATAGTAAATTATTGTTTTATCCAAATAATGCAGTAATTTGAATTTCTTGTCATCCGTATCATTTGATAGACGAAAAAACGAGTGATCAAATGTTCCACTTCTGTGGAATAGACAAGAAAATGCAATTTTTCACCCATATAGTATGGAAAATCAGACTGGAGAAGATACTAGATGGTTTATAATAGTCGATTGTGTATAAAGCATGTCATTTTTGACCTTTTTGAAGTAAACTTCAAAAGAAATCAATCATTTTCAGAGTTCTTTGACAGGTGCATGTTCTTGATCGGGCTGCTCTGATTGGTCAAAGTCGTTGTTAAAATGCGCATGTTGATAAAATCGACGATGTCTAAGGTACATCCGAAGGGAAGTTTCCAAAATATCAAGTTAGTTCCAAATTAGCTCAATTGTTTAGTGACCTACTGTAAACTATCCAGGAAACAGATGGTTGGGTTTAGGTCAAGAAAAAGAGGTAGTCTCTTTGTCTGTTTTAATTAAAAAAAATATTTTTTAGTGCCCTGAGGATGACCTAATAAAGGCTGAAATGTCGGCAAAACAGTAAAAGAGACTCCCTCTTTTTCTTGACCTAAACCCAACCATCTGTTTCCTGGATATTTCCAAATTATTATCTTTTCAATTCAGCCACACGTACCTATGTCGGGAACACCACGCCAAGGGGAATCTCGAGATGAAAACTTAGGCGACAATACAATTTGCATATCACGGCTTAACAAGGGTTGAGGTGGAGGTCACTCACACCGGTGTCCTCTTGAGGGTTTTAGCCGTGAAAAGAATTGAACGTGCTGTATAGAGCAACAGGGAAAAGAAAGGTGCTGCGAAACCATCTCTGGATTTCGTTATCGCGAAAGCAAAAAAATACGACATCACTTGGAGCAAATGAATTCCATATTCACCTTAGTGATCTAGTTGAAAGTGATTCTTATCCAGGTTTCTTTAGTAGAGAAGGTTTCTTCGGATTTTGGGATAAATTAATTCAAGGGCTAAAATTCATACAAAGACGAAAAATATATAAAGAGTATAAGCGTTGATAATTTAGTCTAACAAACAAATTTTAAAAAGTGTTTACACATGAAGTTACAATTAAAATTTAAAAGATTTTAACATTTATAAAAAAATAACTCTGCAAAACAATAAAAAATAAAAAAACGGTACATTGCATACGAATATAGAGAGGTTAAAAATACACTAATGTATGCTTCATATTTTAGTGTATTTTAACATTTGAATGAAAATTGTATTATATTTTTATATTTAAGTGATCACAGGCACGCCAAGGAATTCAAAATAATTTTATATTCGTTCTAACGATATATATATGTTATATGGCCCTTTGACAATGAGCCTTATTGTAATAGTTTCAAACAATGAATCTATTGTAGGCAACTTTGTTGCAAAGTTACCTCCAAAGAAGATAAACAACTGATAACGACTTCCTGCAATAACAAGTCATACAAAGCATCATTGTTCGATGCCACGTGTGCAAACCACTTTTGTCAGCAGTAATTAAGTATAAAAGGGTGGTACTGCGTACCACAGTTGTTCAATACCCGGTTAGACTCCGTCATGTCAAGTAATCATAAGAATCTTTTGTAAAATTGTAACTTGAAAGTGCGACACAAGCTTGTGCCGCAAATAAAAGTTTTTAAAAAGTTAATCATTGCTTCAATGATATAACAAAAATTGGTGTCAGAAGTGGGATACCTCAACGACGTTAGAACGAGAACACCCCTAGACCGTAGGCTTGGACCTTCAAACGTTTCAAGAGCCAGCAACGACCTAACTTCTGGACCCCTGTAGCAGCCCAGTCGTTTGGACTACAAGGACCGGCAGAACAAGGCGACCCCTGTCTCCAACAACGCTCAGGAAGTCTGCAAGCAGCGAGTACAAGGCCTGTCCTCACTAGCGGCGGCGGATCCCAATCCCCCAAGGGAACCCAAGCAACAAAGAAAACAAGAAAGAAAAAGAAGAAAGAAAACGGCACGGAGAACAGAGCGATTCCCGATGCACGGATACATGTAAGTCCAATACTGAAATCATTCACTTCCAGTTAGTGTGATTATCTGGTATAAGGTATAAACAAAGTATAATCAAATAGAATCAATAAATTTTCATTCACAAAATAATTTCATAAACAAAATTCAAAATGGCAACTAATAATACGCGAGCTGATGTCGACTCCGCCACAGTAGACGATATTATAGAGCCATACCGATTGTCTGAAATATTCTCCATAATACCTGAATATGATGGCAATCCAATACTTTTGAACACATTCATTAACTCCTGTCGCACTGCTTATCAAATGGCAGTGAACGATCAGAAAGCTCTAGTTATTTTACATTTAAAGAATAAGTTACGCGGAAAAGCAGCAGAGTTGATAAACTCTAGAAATCCCTCCACTTGGGAAGAAATTCGAAGTTTGCTAGAAACACATTTTGGTGACCTTCGAGACCTAACATCCCTTATTGCTGATTTACAGCGCATCAGGCAATTACCTGGTGAGTCAGCGTTAACTTTTGCTGCGAGACTTCAGACGCACAATGCAAAAATGCATTCTGCAGTCAACCGACAACCCCTAACACGAGAACAAAAATTAGCTCAATCATCCCTCATCGAAACGATGACACTAAACACACTCCTTACAGGCTTAGAACCTCGTATTGGTGTAGTTGTCCGATCAGGAAACCCTCCTGATATGTTAACAGCCATGTCACATATAAAAAGGGAACTCCAACTGTCCTACTTGGAAAATCAAAGGTTTGCTAGAATGCAAGTTCCAAATCAAAAACCAAAAATTTGCAACAATTGTCAAAAGAAAGGACATGTAAGTTCTGAATGCAGGACGAACTCTACACAGTCATTTCGTACTCAAGTACAACAGCAAAATCCTATGCCACAATTTAGACCTCAGGAATATTCTAGACCGAATTTTCCTAATCAAGCCCCTAGTTCGTTTAATTTCCAAAATTCTAGACCGAGTCAAGGTCAACAGACAAGACCAGTTCAAAATCAAGGGCCTAGCTATCCCATTCAACCAGCGCCGAATTTTCAAAATCGACACCCTGTAATCAGGCCTAACCCTAGTTACCAGCCTAATACGAATTTCCAAAGGAATATTCGACCAAATCCAAGCTACAACCCATCACAAAGGGCACATGTCTTAAATGAGTCTCAGTCATCTGAGATGGACATTGATTACCCTTATACTGAACAATATTACGAAGAACCCTATGAAAATTACCAAGATTATTACGAAGAACCCTCGTACGGATCTTCATACGGAAATGATCCTCATGATCAGGATTTTCCCATGCTTGCGATAGAAGAAAAACCTCCTATCGACAGTTCCGAGATAAACCAATTAGAGACGAGGATACAGAAATTGAGCCTAATGGACAATTTCAATCCAAATTTAAACTTCCCAGAACGAAAATCCCTTTAAACCAAAATCAAGTTCATACAGCTGCATCGAGTAATTTATTTTATATGAAAGACACAGGTGGATTAGGTTTCAAATTTCTTATCGACACTGGTGCGTCGTTAACTATTTTTAAACCGTATGTCATTGAAGGCTATACTCACAGAAACACAGAGAATATGATTATTCAAGGCATTACTGATGAGAAAGTGAAAATATCTGAATCAGCATGGATAAATTTTTCCGACGTACACGATCCACACAAAGTTTATATTCACGATCTAGATATCGAGTTTGACGGACTTTTAGGCGTTGATTTTCTAGAACATTTTCATGCAGTCATAGACGTAGTAAACCAAGTTCTAATTACTAACTATGGAGTTGTACCAATTTTCAAAGTAACAGATGATGAAAAATTATCAAAATTTGAAAGTGCTAGTTCATCAAAACCGCCAGAAAACCCTTCTCATTTCCAAGAACATTCAGAAGTAGTCAACAACATATACATTGAACCAAGATTAGAGAAATGCGTAAAATTAAAATCAAGTCTTAGAAATACTGAAGCTATATTATTATCTACTGAACAAGACAAAGTTCGAATTCCAAATGCTCTTGTCAAAATTGATAATAAAGGTGAGTTTATCACTACCATTTTAAATTCAGATTGTTCTGCTAGAGAAGTTACTTTTCCTTCGTTATCTTTTGAACCTTTTGATATTCAAGAAGTGAACAACTTCAAAATTGTTGAAAAAGAAGCAGATACAGAACTTATAAATAGAAAAGAAAAGATTTTGGATAGTTTACGTTTAGACCACTTAAATGAGGAAGAAAGAAAATTAATAACTGATTTGTGTTTAAACTTTTCTGATATATTTTATCTTGATGGTGATAATTTAACTTTCACCAGCGAAATTAAACACCCAATAAATCTCTACAACGAAAAGCCCATATACACAAAGTCATACAGGTACCCCCAAATTTACAAACAGGAAGTAAAAGAACAGGTTGCAAAATTACTAGAACAAGGGATAATTCGCCATAGTCTAAGTCCATTCAATTCTCCTATATGGATTCTACCAAAGAAGATGGACGCCTCCGGAAAACAAAAATGGCGTATGGTCATAGATTATAGAAATTTAAATGCCCAAACTATCGATGACAAATATCCTTTACCACTTATCTCAGATTTATTAGATCAGTTAGGCAAATGCGAATATTTTAGCACCCTCGATTTAGCATCTGGTTTTCACCAAATCGAAATCGAACCTAAAGACATACCCAAAACAGCTTTTACAGTCGAAAATGGTCATTACGAATTTGTTCGAATGCCATTTGGTTTAAAGAACGCTCCATCCACATTTCAACGTGTAATGGACAATATTCTTTTAGGAATTCAAAATGAAAGATGTCTCGTATACATGGACGATCTTATTGTCTATAGCCCTACCGTAGAAGAACATAAAAACCGTCTTAAAGAAATTTTCAAAAGACTTCGAAAATCTAATCTCAAACTTCAACCTGATAAGTGTGAATTTTTGAGAAGAGAAGTTGCTTACTTAGGACATATCATTACCCCCGAAGGTGTAAAGCCAAACCCTTTGAAAATAGATTGTGTTACAAGATTTCCAGAACCCAAAAATCAAAAGGAAGTAAAGTCATTTTTAGGATTAGCAGGTTATTATAGAAGATTCATTCCCAACTTTGCCAAAATTTCAAAACCCTTAACCCTTTTATTAAAGAAGGATGTTACCTTTAATTTTTCTTTCGAATGCAAACAAGCATTTGAAGCTTTAAAGAAAGCTCTTACAACATCCCCTATATTAATTTATCCAAATTTTGATGAAACATTTATTGTAACTACTGACGCAAGTAACTATGCCATTGGTGGTGTATTATCACAAGGCCCTATAGGTAAAGATCTTCCAATAGCCTATGCTTCCCGTACTCTGCGTAAAGCTGAACAAAATTATTCTGTAATTGAAAGAGAACTCCTCGCTATTGTATGGTGTGTACGCCACTGGAGAGGTTATTTATATGGTAGGAAATTCAAAATTGTTTGTGATCAAAAACCCTTAACATGGTTATTTTCCATATCTGACCCTGGTAGTCGTTTAGCTAGATGGAGATTAAAACTCGAGGAATATGATTACGAAATTATTTATAAACCCGGTAAAACAAATAAGAATGCAGACGCTTTGTCCAGAATCAAATTACCCGATATGAGCAAACGCGCAACAGTAAATACCTTTTCTGCTGATTGTGTTGATGCAGAAACATCCACGCAAAATATAGAAAGTGAATTTAATATTTTCTGTGACCTATATAAAACAACATCTTTAATTGATTATAGTAAAGTCGAGTTTTCAACAGCTCAACTCTTAGACAAAAGTCATAAACAAATTCTTACATTTTTCAGACAAGATTTTATGTCTCAATTACATGAAGAAATTACTTTAGACATTTTTGAAGAAAATCTTGATTTTTCAGCTAATCGAATTAATGTCGCTTCCAGCAAAACTGTTAAGGATAGAAAATATCTTATTATTCCCCTTCCCGCAGATCCAGATTTATGTAATATGGTACTTTTTGCATCTATTTATAATAGTAAACATCTCATCGATTTATCTCAGACAGTGTTTGTCGAAAACAATCTCGACATTCCAATTTTGGAAATGATGTCATTTATTTTTGCAGAAGAAAATTTAAAAATGGTCATTTGTCAAAATGTTTGTAAAACCCCAAGTTCCGATGAAATCCCAGTTGTTTTGGAACAATATCACCTTGGAAAGAAATATTTACATCGCGGAATAAATGAAACAATCCGAAGAATTCGAGCCAAATACAATTGGCCAGGTTTAACAAAAGACGTAGAAAAGTTTATTAGAAGTTGTGATATCTGTCAAAAAGCCAAAATTTGTAGAAAGAACCTTAGTACTCCTTTAGTTGTGACAGAAAGTCCAAAAACTCCCTTTGAAAGAGTAAACATAGATATTTTAGAAGTACCTACGAAAAATTATGCATTAATCTTGAGAGATGAAATGAGTCGTTTTACTCAAGCATATGTTCTTCCTGATAAGTCAGCAAAATCTGTTGTAAATTCATTATTAGTATTTTTCCAACATTATGGAACTCCGCTACGAATCCATTGTGATTGTGGGCGTGAATTTGATAATGCTACATTAAGAGATCTTTGCGCATTGTATGATATAAAATTATCTTTTTCAAGTGTAGGACATCCCCAGTCTAACGGTTCAGTTGAAAGATTCAATGCTACTCTGTTAGAAATGATTAGAACACATACATTAGAACACCCATCAGAACATCCCTTTAATATTTTACCGTATGCAATCATATGCTACAATACGACAAAGAATAAGACACACGGATTTACCCCATATGAACTTGTCTTCGGACATACGTCAGGGCGACCTCCTGAAACCCTATATAATGAAAACGCCCTTATGACTAAATACATTAGAGATTTAAGGAATAAGATTAATTATTATTATAAAGTAGCTAGAGAAAAGACAGTACGGAGCAAAGAAAAAGCAAAAATTCGTTTTGACGAACGTATTTCAAAAAACCAGTATGAATTCAAAATTGGTGATAAAGTTTGGTTAAAAGAATCCCAGATTTCTGGAAAACTGCGTAATAAATTTAATGGTCCTTTTGAGATCCAAAATATTCATGGCACTTCAGCCACACTTATAAATTTAGAAACAAAACAAATTACAAAAGTAAATTTTGATAGGCTCAAACCATATTTTGAAACTTAGTTTCTTTACAGAATTTTATTGCTGCTAGCTGCAGTTCCAACTCGCACACAGCACTTCATTGAACCGGTGAACAATACTGTTGGTATATTTTATTATGAGGAAACAAATATCAAAATTTCTAATGAAAAATGGACTCTGTTAGTATACAAAGATTTGGAATTAGTTGAAAAAACATTAACACATAATGACAGGTTATTAGAAAGAATGGAAGATTTAATCTACCAACCAACGAATCGCATGCAAGCTTTTAGGGCTCAAGTAAAAACACATGTTAGTTTACTCAGTCAAATATCTGATAATTTGAATACAAAATTCCGATCGATATTTGCCAATACTCAGTCAGCCAGTAGAATGCGACGAGGATTAATCAATGGGATCGGAACATTTTGGAAAGCAATCACAGGAAACTTAGACTCTGATGATGGAGAATACTTCAACAATTGCATTAATAAACTATCTCAAGATGAACATCAGATAGAAAATTTAATGAAAAACCAAATTTCAGTTACTACATCAGTAATTAAAAGTTTTAATAATACCATTCGAAAGTTACAATTAGATGAAGAAACTTTCAATTCTGATTTAAGTCAAATTGAAACAACTATTTATAATATTTCTGAATCACAAGCATTTTATAAAGCTCATTTGGAAATGCTAGAAATGTGTGAATCACTTATGGAAAGTTATTTATTTTTGGAGGAAACCATTAATGACATTTTGAATGCGATTACATTTGCAAGATTACATATTATCCATACTTCAATAATAGATCCAAAAGATTTAATGTATTTCTTACAAGAAATTTCTCGTAATCTGGTAAGAAACAGTCTTCCTCTACCAGTCTATGAATCACATGTTGCTACATATTTAGATATTATTGAACTTGAAGCTTTTCAAACAGAATCGAGAGTTATATTTGTCCTTAAAATACCACTAGTTGAACCTGAAAGTTATACTTTGTATAAAATTGTACCTTTACCCGTACCAGATAAGCGTACTGGCCTTTTCCATGTCCTATTGACATCACGAAGGTACATAGCTCGAAGTGATGATTCATTATTGTATTTATCTATTCGTGATCCGGATAAATGTAAAAAGCTCTCGTTCTTAACAAAATTATGCTCAGATGTATTACCATATCCTGTTGACGAAAATGCTATTTGTGAAGCTCAACTATTAAAATATAGCATTACATTGCCAAAAACATGTCAAGCTACAGTGATAGCTGCAGAAGGGTATACAGTTGTATCATTATCAATAAATCATTGGCTAGTAACAGTAACACAGCCTATTCCAGTTACAGTAAAATGTCCAAATAAGGGTGTAGTTACAAAAACCATTGGCAGTAACTCTATATTGAAACTCCAGCCAGATTGCAATGCCTTTATAGGTAGTACTCGAGTACACTCAAAACCTCGAGTAGATGTTTACAAAAATATGACATACAAAAGTCACCCTATCGAAATTCCATTCCAATGCTGCAAAGACTTGCCTAAAAAAGAGGATCTTCCAGTATTAAAGTTCCTCAAATTGAATAAATTGAATCTTGATGATTTAGAAGTTGCACATCATAAATTGGACAAAAATGCAGAAGAACTGGATAAGATAATAAATGAGCCCTTCATTTCGAAAAACAGGTCATGGCTTACATACACTGTAGTTACCTTAATTTGCATTATCTTGGTACTATATGTGATATGCAAATGTAGAAAACGAAAACCCTTTCGACTATCTATTACTGGTGCAATACGTCCCGATGATGATCCAGACCCTCAAGGAAGTTCTCTCAAAAGTTATCCACGACTCTTCCCAAGAAGACGTCCCAGCTTCCAAGGAGAAGGAATTCCTGAAGAAATTCCACTTTCGTGACTTGTGCAGTGTATGTGATTTTGTGGAAAATTGTGAAATTTTGTTAGCAAGGACTTTAAGCATTTTTACCTTTTGCAATTTTATATTTTACATTTTACATTTTTACATTTTTATTTTATTTTGAATTTTGATTTTACATTTTTATTTTATTTCCATTTTGGGAAAAGTTGTTGCATGGCATAGCAACAACTTTTTGAAAAAACGGGGAGTTGTTATATGGCCCTTTGACAATGAGCCTTATTGTAATAGTTTCAAACAATGAATCTATTGTAGGCAACTTTGTTGCAAAGTTACCTCCAAAGAAGATAAACAACTGATAACGACTTCCTGCAATAACAAGTCATACAAAGCATCATTGTTCGATGCCACGTGTGCAAACCACTTTTGTCAGCAGTAATTAAGTATAAAAGGGTGGTACTGCGTACCACAGTTGTTCAATACCCGGTTAGACTCCGTCATGTCAAGTAATCATAAGAATCTTTTGTAAAATTGTAACTTGAAAGTGCGACACAAGCTTGTGCCGCAAATAAAAGTTTTTAAAAAGTTAATCATTGCTTCAATGATATAACATATATAATACTTCTAATACCAGTATTGACATATAATGCAATCAAAACATCCTTTTGTTTTCGAAATTTACCCTATGCTTCATTTAAGCAAAGCATGCAATCTATTCGATGAAAAATTATTACTGCAACAGCAGTTCGTGATAATTCATCTGATAAAAATTAATTTTGTTCCAAAAGGTAACTATTACGCGAACAATAACCCATGCTTTCAAAACATTGTCTATGCTGTTAAAGAAATTGGTAAGTAGTATTCGTAACAACAACATCATATATCGAATTCAATGGTCCTTGTTGTTCGCTGAACTATAATCAGTATTCGGCGGGAGTGATGTCCCGATTCAGTAAACGTAAAAAGAAAGAACACGGAAATCATCTTAGTGTTATTATCATCGCCAACCTGCCAACATGGACGAGGTTGTTTCGTTGTGTTTCGCTGTGTTGTTGCGGTGCTAGCCGTGTTGTGTCATCTCGTGGTTTTGCGTATTGCATCAGCAATTGTGTAATTTAGATGTGTCCAGTTATATATTAAATGGAGGACCTACTGAGAAATTGGGGCCTAGAAGAGCTAACACCCACATTTGAACGTAGGTATTTAGCTTAGTCAGACAGTATATTTCAGGTATGAATGCAACAACTGGTGCAGGCTTATGTCTAATTCTTATATCATGCTCCTTATAACTTCATACAAAATCAAACCATTGAACATCCAAACGAATCGATCAGCTGTCCTCGCAATAAAATCTGTTGGTCCAAGGAAAAGAGAGTAGTTTAGAATCAATTACCAAATACAGATTCGATTAACCGACAGGCTGCGATTGAATCATTCATTGGAATCCAATGACATCTTATAGTTAAATCGACAAAACGATATAATTCGTTACCAACTATACACTTCCCATTGGATAAAACATCGCCGTATTTGAGGAATGCTAAGTGTAACGTCCCATTGAATCCAAGCGTAAGTCTTTGGCAGAACGACAGATTTTTCTGTGTGTAACTTTGGAAACACCCTGTACGTTTTTTGAATTATTGGCTTTGGCTGTTGCTAAAACTTAAACAAGTTTTATGCCTTTAATCTGTATTGTAGGGGATTTTTGTAACACTGATGCCGCTTCCCAGATAGCACAATATATCCCTGGATTATTCTTATTTAGTCCAAAATAGATTGAGAATATTCAGAACATTAACAGAATGTTCTATGGATGTTTTTATTGGTCTCATTCCCATGAGGATGTACTAGAAATATTGCGTCATAATTATTCCATGAAAGTGCCGATAAAAATATTCTGATAATATTCGTAACTTAATATCTAAGGAATAATCTATGAATAGCTATTTTGGTATGATTCTTAATGTAGGCGTGTAGCCGTTACAGGTTATATTAGGTTTGAGAATTTTGAGGTTAGCTTCATTCGTTACGGTGGCGGTGGTCGATGGTGCCTGCTTGAGCTTGTGCATTTTTCTCCTGTGATAATTAGATCCGTGTTGTGGAACGTGATTTTCACTTGTTATTCAGTTTATAACTTCATCTAGGAGCGACTAGGATGAGTATAACTATTTTGTTTCTATAAATTACCGACTTTGTAGCACCATGTGGTAGCAACTCTCTTGTTCAGAGTCTAATCTTCTAGTCTTACTTGTCGTAGGTACCCTAATTAATATATAATAACAACCACTAACAACACATTTGCTATATTTGTGACTATAAATTTCCAGTATTTATCCTCTTACGTGGTACCCACTTTTGCTCTAAATGCAGGTACTAAAATTGATTAAAATGCAACGACAACATTTTGGTCAAAATTTATCATTGTAGTTAATGAAGTGTATTTGAATGTACATCGTATGCTTTAAAATAAAACGGTTTTTTTATTTAACAGGATAATACAGGAGGACAACTTCGTGCAATGAAATGTGATTTCTAATGTGTACATACACTGTATGAAAGTTGGATACTAGGTTACTAGGTTATATATGTATACTAGGTACTCGCGTTATGTACCTAGACAGGCAACAAGACTTACAAATAAATGAAATAAAGTGATAAAAGGTATTAGTTTCTTTCCAACATATATTCTTCAAAGAATTACCAGGAATCTTCCTACAATATTCCATATATCTTAATAATAATCGTAGAATATTCTGAGGGAATAACCTATGCCGATCTTATGGATTCCCATTTTCACATTCCTGGAATATTCATCAGATAATCTATATATTCATGGACTTTTCATGGAATGATACAATGTTCCAAAATGGTGATTCTTAGAATGTTCCTAGAATATATTGTGCTGTCTGGGTTAGGCTGCGTACAAATCTGCGCGCACCGAACCTTATGCGATCCACACTGGATGTGCACGCCCAAAAACCACACCATATCACTCTCCCGTCCAAATCTGTTCGGCGAACATACCAAGCATTCACTGAAAAACGGACAGGCGGTGGATCGCGACAAACGGTGTGCGAGCAGCTCGCGCGCCTGTTGCGAACCCCGTGCAAATCTAGCGAACAGGCTGCGCGCGAGCGCGCGACGCGCATATTTGTACGGACCTTTATATTAGTATTCCGGTTTGGCACGTGGAAATTTTCTTTGCACGCAACAGCGGAAGCGATTCTTTCGCCGGTATGCACACCTCTATCATTCTCGCTGCTCGTCGGGAAACTGAATACGAAATTAGTTTTCTTAATCTGGATTACGAATTCAAGAACAACGTCTGGATTCCGCTAATCCAGTTGTCAAGGCACGTGTTGAAATATATCTGTAGTGTGGGTGCGGCTGGCATACTTAGAAGATTTTTAACGTAAATAAAAAAATGGAGTCAAGTTGATTGACTCAGTACTTCCCACACATTACAGTGATACCAGTTTATTGTAGCATGAAGCATATAGCTAATCTGATATCCCCTTGCAACCAAATCATCGCCTGCCCGACCAAAAAAATCGTGTTATGCCGCTAGGTCTTCCTTTCACAGGTCAATGGGTAGCCCCTACCCCCCTAACTACTTTCAATTTTACCCCCGCCCAAAAAAGTAGAAAATGATCACGAAACACGCCTAAAGACGAAGTTTGAGCTGTTTCTATATTTTTAGTTTTTTTATTATTGCTGCGCCGCCACTGACACGATTTCTAAAATCCATAAACATTTTCCATCATCGCCACGGTGATAATGCCACAGTATTATTTCATTTCATCAAAATCAATTCAATAGTTTCCACGTTGCACAATTCAGAACGAGCTAAAGCTAAGTCCCTAGGCAAGACAATATTCAGATGCACCTAAAAAGTCTATTGTGACGTCTTTTGTTCACAGGTCCATGGGTAGCCTATTATGAATACAACAAATTTTTGAGTTTTACGACCCCCCACTCCCCAAACACCTCAATTTCACCCTTACCCAAAAAAAAGTAAAAAATGATCAAGATTCCCTAAAACGCCTAAAAACGAAGTTTGAGCTGTTTTTATATTTTTAGTTTTTTTATTATTGCTGCGCCGCCACTGACAGGACTCCTAAAAATCATAAACGTTTTTTATCCTCGACGAGGTAATAGTACTGTGTAAAAATTTCATCAAAATCAATCCAATAGATTCCTAGTCACACAGTACAGAACGATCAGAATATTCTAAGCCCCTTGGTTTCTCTCATATGTAAGGGAATGTTCGGATGGACCTAAAAAAGTGTATTATGACGCTAGGTCTTTCTTTGATAGGTTAGTTGACAGCCCATTATGAATGCAACCATTTTTTTCAACCTCCCCCTCTGGCACCCCAATTTCACCCCCCCCCCCCCCCCAAGAAAAAAGTAGAAAATGATCAGGAACCCCTAAAATGTCTAAAACCAGAGTTTCAGGAACATTTATTTTTTTTGTCTTTTGCTAACTACTTCGCCGCCCATGCACCGATATTCAAAATCATAGGAACATTACCTACTACGACTCCACAGCATATCGCTGCCCAAATTTCATCACAATCCAAGCAGCGGTTACTGAGATTACGTAGAAAATCGCGTACAGACCAACAGACCGACAGACCGACAGACCGACAGACCGACAGACCGACAGACCGACAGACCGACAGACCGACAGACCGACAGACCGACAGACCGACAGACCGACAGACCGACAGACCGACAGACCGACAGACCGACAGACCGACAGACCGACAGACCGACAGACCGACAGACCGACAGACCGACAGACCGACAGACCGACAGACCGACAGACCGACAGACCGACAGACCGACAGACCGACAGACCGACAGACCGACAGACCGACAGACCGACAGACCGACAGACCGACAGACCGACAGACCGACAGACCGACAGACCGACAGACCGACAGACCGACAGACCGACAGACCGACAGACCGACAGACCGACAGACCGACAGACCGACAGACCGACAGACCGACAGACCGACAGACCGACAGACCGACAGACCGACAGACCGACAGACCGACAGACCGACAGACCGACAGACCGACAGACCGACAGACCGACAGACCGACAGACCGACAGACCGACAGACCGACAGACCGACAGACCGACAGACCGACAGACCGACAGACCGACAGACCGACAGACCGACAGACCGACAGACCGACAGACCGACAGACCGACAGACCGACAGACCGACAGACCGACAGACCGACAGGCCGACAGACCGACAGACCGACAGACCGACAGACCGACAGACCGACAGACCGACAGACCGACAGACCGACAGACCGACAGACCGACAGACCGACAGACCGACAGACCGACAGACCGACAGACCGACAGACCGACAGACCGACAGACCGACAGACCGACAGACCGACAGACCGACAGACCGACAGACCGACAGACCGACAGACCGACGGACCGACAGACCGACCGACCGACGGACCGACGGACCGACGGACCGACGGACCGACGGACCGACGGACCGACCGACCGACAGACCGACAGACCGACAGACCGACAGACCGACAGACCGACAGACCGACAGACCGACAGACCGACAGACCGACAGACCGACAGACCGACAGACCGACAGACCGACAGACCGACAGACCGACAGACCGACAGACCGACAGACCGACAGACCGACAGACCGACAGACCGACAGACCGACAGACCGACAGACCGACAGACCGACAGACCGACAGACCGACAGACCGACAGACCGACAGACCGACAGACCGACAGACCGACAGACCGACAGACCGACAGACCGACAGACCGACAGACCGACAGACCGACAGACCGACAGACGGACAGACGGACAGACGGACAGACGGACAGACCGACAGACCGACAGACCGACAGACCGACAGACCGACAGACCGACAGACCGACAGACCGACAGACCGACAGACCGACAGACCGACAGACCGACAGACCGACAGACCGACAGACCGACAGACCGACAGACCGACAGACCGACAGACCGACAGACTGACAGACCGACAGACCGACAGACCGACAGACCGACAGACCGACAGACCGACAGACCGACAGACCGACAGACCGACAGACCGACAGACCGACAGACCGACAGACCGACAGACCGACAGACCGACAGACAGACCGACAGACCGACAGACCGACAGACCGACAGACCGACAGACCGACAGACCGACAGACCGACAGACCGACAGACCGACAGACCGACAGACCGACAGACCGACAGACAGACCGACAGACCGGCGGACCGGCGGACCGACAGACCGGCGGACCGACAGACCGACAGACCGACAGACCGACAGACCGACAGACCGACAGACCGACAGACCGACAGACCGACAGACCGACAGACCGACAGACCGACAGACCGACAGACCGACAGACAGACCGACAGACCGACAGACCGGCAGACCGACAGACCGACAGACCGACAGACCGACAGACCGACAGACCGACAGACCGACAGACCGACAGACCGACAGACGACAGACCGACAGACGGCGGACCGACAGACCGGCGGACCGACAGACCGGCGGACCGACAGACCGACAGACCGACAGACCGACAGACCGACAGACCGACAGACCGACAGACCGACAGACCGACAGACCGACAGACCGACAGACCGACAGACCGACAGACCGACAGACCGACAGACCGACAGACCGACAGACCGACAGACCGACAGACCGACAGACCGACAGACCGACAGACCGACAGACCGACAGACCGACAGACCGACAGACCGACAGACCGACAGACCGACAGACCGACAGACCGACAGACCGACAGACCGACAGACCGACAGACCGACAGACCGACAGACCGACAGACCGACAGACCGACAGACCGACAGACCGACAGACCGACAGACCGACAGACCGACAGACCGACAGACCGACAGACCGACAGACCGACAGACCGACAGACCGACAGACCGACAGACCGACAGACCGACAGACCGACAGACCGACAGACCGACAGACCGACAGACCGACAGACCGACAGACCGACAGACCGACAGACCGACAGACCGACAGACCGACAGACCGACAGACCGACAGACCGACAGACCGACAGACCGACAGACCGACAGACCGACAGACCGACAGACCGACAGACCGACAGACCGACAGACCGACAGACCGACAGACCGACAGACCGACAGACCGACAGACCGACAGACCGACAGACCGACAGACCGACAGACCGACAGACCGACAGACCGACAGACCGACAGACCGACAGACCGACAGACCGACAGACCGACAGACCGACAGACCGACAGACCGACAGACCGACAGACCGACAGACCGACAGACCGACAGACCGACAGACCGACAGACCGACAGACCGACAGACCGACAGACCGACAGACCGACAGACCGACAGACCGACAGACCGACAGACCGACAGACCGACAGACCGACAGACCGACAGACCGACAGACCGACAGACCGACAGACCGACAGACCGACAGACCGACAGACCGACAGACCGACAGACCGACAGACCGACAGACCGACAGACCGACAGACCGACAGACCGACAGACCGACAGACCGACAGACCGACAGACCGACAGACCGACAGACCGACAGACCGACAGACCGACAGACCGACAGACCGACAGACCGACAGACCGACAGACCGACAGACCGACAGACCGACAGACCGACAGACCGACAGACCGACAGACCGACAGACCGACAGACCGACAGACCGACAGACCGACAGACCGACAGACCGACAGACCGACAGACCGACGGAAATGAGTGACGTGGATCTTCTTTATGTAGACGCCCAAAAAGCGTATTATCTCAGAATCGCAAATTTTCGCGATCACAATACTCCCCTGACCTATCGGCGTGGGAAGTAAAAGAAACTGTGCAAGTTTGAGTTTGAGTTTTGGGATGTAACCATAATCATCAGGAAAATCTGTTCTTAGCTGTTCCATCGGTGTGTTTATAGACCTGTCTGTTTACCTGTTCTTGTATTTGTACCCTTGTAGTCTCAATAACCGATGCACCGGTTTGTGGAGTAATATGCTGTAGGGCCGTAAGAGTAATACATTTTAGAAAATCGCTATACTGATCGCAAAGTAATTAGTAAAATGAAAACTTTCAACGTAGCTCCAAATTCCGCTTGTATGCATTTTTAATAATTCTTATTCATTTTCCAATTATTTGGAAAAAGGGTGAGGTTAGTGTGTGGGTGATAGATGAACTCCATTTTTTTATTTATGTAGTGCTGTTCCACTATCTTAGATAATATGGAGCAAAGGTGATGAACTCTGATATCTTAGATCAGGCATGTGATCATCTTTGTGCTATAATCTATTTGTTTTCTGGACATTTAGACGATATTTTCGTCATATTTGCATGAATTAGCTGAACCGTCCGAAGTAACCGTCGAACTCCTGTGTGCGTTTTGTGGAAAGTGCCGATTAATTCAATTACAATCAACTCAAAACATATATTTCACTATTATAAAGATACAAAAAGCAAGAAACTCTAAAACTTCAATGATATGTCCAAATAGTACAACGATACTGTGTCAAAATTTCATTAAAACCAATTCAATAATTTCTAGATTACACAATACAGAACGATCTGAAGCAATACACGTGTTTATGCATCATAAAAGTCTTGTGGTTTCTGCAAGGCAATGTTCGGATGGACCTAAAAAGCTGAATAACGTTAGGTTTTTCTTTTACATGTCAGTGTACAGCTTACTATGAATACAACAGATTTTTCGGTTTTGCAATCCCTCACCTCAATTTCACCCCCACTCAAAAGAAAAAATAGAAAATGATTAGAAACCCCTAAATCGCCTAAAAGCGAGTTTGGAGACATATTTGAAATCATTTGTTTTTTGCTAATTACTCCGCCGCCCATGCACTGATTTGCAAAATTATAGCAGCATTACCTATTACTACCTCACAGCATCTCGCTACCCAAATTCCATCCCAATCCAGGCAGCAGTTACTGAGATTACACTGAGAAAACACCTTAAAAGCGTATTATCTCAAACTCGAAAATTTTCTCGATAACAACACCTATCGGTGTGGGAAGTAAATGCTCGAAATTATGAAACTTCACTGATATGTCCAAATGAAACAAGAATAGAGACAAAATAAGAATTGCTTGGAACTGCTTGGAAAACCTTTCTGCCCTACTTAACCAAAGCGCTGTATTTGTGAAGTCGAAATTGAGTAAAATGGGTTTTTGTTAAAAGGCTTTGCCGTTTTAGATTAATTGAAATATTGTTTTGTTTTATACTTTTCCTATGTACCTGCAGGCATAAAACTAGCCCCGCACATAATTTTTTCAAAAAAATTGATACTTTTTTCAAAGGTGGTTAATGCGTACTTACTAGGCAAATTATAATAATATAACTCCTGTTGCTTAAAAAGATTGCAATATTCCATTTTGCTAAGCTTTCTATTATCCATTCATAATAAAGATTAAAGGTTCATCTACAATGAATCAGATCAAGTATGCATACATTTATTTTATTACAAAAAATACAATTTGCGGTTCAAGTTCATAACAAAACCAAACAAAACTTCGATATTTCACTTAAACGGCACTACGGGAACTAACCCCATTTTCGTTACGTACATTCTATTTACCAGTTCGAACTAGTGATCATGGTTAGCCAAAACGCCGTAACCGCGGCGTTCTTAGGAAGCAGGAAGCAAGTGGAGTTCTAACGCTGTAATGTTCTTAAGTATTTTTAAGACACTGCATTTGTGTTAGGCGTAATGACAAATTTTTTCAAATACTGCGTGAATTATCAAGTATTTTAACGAATTTGGCTTAGCATGCGGCATTTTTATCAAGTACGTAAGATATATATGGACCTCGAGATTCATCGTTATAGTCACAATGTTTCAACAGACATGTTGTGAACTCGTAAGATGCATTAAGTCGGAGCTAGAGTGTCGCCGACACAAATATTATCAATAGTTTTGAGCTCTGTAGCTCGCCATCGTTCGCGATTTACTGTCAATTTAGTGGCGCTCTTGATACTCATATCGAGCAACTGTTTGGTCGTATCCACCCATCGTATAGGGGAACGGCCACGGCGCCGCCCATTCGGGGCATGACCCTGAACTACAAGTTTCTCCATATTATCGCTTCTGTGTATATGTCCGAAGAATATAAGCATTCTCGTCGACACAATGGAGGATAGTCTCTTTTTGGATTACCGATCTCATCCAGTATGGAAACGTTAGTTCGATGGGCGGTATAAGGAACTCCATGTCCACATTTCAAAAGCATCTATGTGAGCTCGAACTGCCTTTCTAACAGTCCAAGTTTCCGAGGCATACAAGAATATGGAGAACATAAGAGACTGAAGCAGCGTCTTTTTTGTAGCCTTAGTGATGGTATGGTCACGCCATATTTTAGTAAGCTTTGTCATGGCCCCACGTGCCGGTTGAATGCGCCGTCGAATCTCATTTTAACAGCTACCCGAATGGTCGATCAAAGAACCGAGGTATACAAAACTTTAAACTACTTCACAACGGCCTAATGATTTCATTTCTTGACGATTATCATGTTCTCTATCTACGGTCATAACCTTGGTCTTATTGTAGTTAATACCAAGACCACACGCTGCACTATGTTATTTTAAGATGTTTAATAGGGCTACTAGTACTTCTTGAGAAGCTGCAATAAGGGTTGTATCGTCAGCAAATCTTAAGTTGGATATTTTGCTTCCGCCAATAGCTATACCGCCACTCCAGTTGTCTAATACCTGTCTCATCACAAATTCAGAGTAAATGTTAAACAACATCGGAGATAATACACATCGCTGACGAAATCCTTTTCTGGTTGCAGTTTGACTGGACAGGTTACCAGCAATTCTCACACGAGCCGAATTAGACTCGTAGAGTTGCTGTATGACAAAAACTAAATGATCAGGAACTCCCATAGAGATGAGGATTTTACACAGTTTGGGCCACTTTACGTTATCAAACGCCTTAGAATAGTCCACAAAGCAGAGAAAAACTGGAAAATAATGCTCTCTGGATTTTTAAACAATTTGTCTTAAGTTTAAGATCTGTTCACGCGTACCGCGTCCTTTCACGAAACCTGTCTGCGCCTGAGAAATTTGCTAGCCAATAAAACCCTCCAAACGAGATTGTAAAATATATAGTAGAACCTTGCTTGCATGAGAGATTAACGAAAGTAGGCGATTATTGTCTGGATTTGTTGGAGACCCCTTTTTATGAGGTGGAACAAAAATTGATGTGCATCATTCATCTGGCCAAACACCGGAGGACCAGACACTCTTACAAATATTATGTAAAAGAGAGATACCGTCGTCACCCAAGCATTTTAACGTTTCAGCAGAAATAGGATCAATGTCTATAGCTTTATTAGTTTTTAGCTTGTTGAGGGCATGTTCCACTTCAGACAAAAGAATATCCGGTTCGTGTTCAAAATCCAATGAGAGGGCGTGAAGGCCATCCTCATGGTACAGATTTTCGCAATAATTTCGCCATACCTCAATAACCTCATGCAGGTTGTCGAGATTAGAACGGCAAAAAACCTCAATTTTCGACTTTTTTGTAGTCAAGGGCGGCAGAACTGTCTCTTTATATTTCAAGGTGATTTTTTTGTTTGTGAATTCGTATAAGCTTCTAATTCCGTGGAGAGCACTTAGCACGTGACAGTGTCGGTTGCCTGAAGTAATCGTCCAACTCCTGGGTGCCGTTCTGTGAGTTACGAGCGGGCCTTGTACTCTTCCTGATTAAAGGCGAAACACGTAATCTGATCTCAAGGTTAAACACGAAAACTGATGTTGTCCGTAATTAAGGCGCGCAAAATTAAATGTTAAGAAACTTCTGGAGACGGTCGCCGGAGCCGGTCGACGTTCACTATATCAGAAGTTTCCGGAGGTTTTCCAACAGCCAGCCATGGTTGCTTACACCATAGGCGTGCGAAGGATTTTTGAACGGAGGTTCTGGCAGCTTTGACCGCTGCTGTCACATCGAGGAAAGTGAGAGTAGGCGACAGAAAAGATCTGCCTGTGCGCCATCTGGCACCCGGAGGTAACGGCAAACCAAAGGAAGTCGCTGTTAAACAGCAGCAAGCTTCTTGGCGGAACGCAAAGGCGCATTCGCTTCAGCCTAACCAGAAGAGCGCGCTTCTATGCCAACTACATATAAGAGTCTATATACGAGGGTTGCTCTATATCTCCGTCAATCCACCGGTACGCAGACAGCTGTTTCACGCTTATTAGCGATCATCAGTGCGTCATAGGTCGACTGACGGAGATAGAGAGCATCAGAATTTTCATGTCTATCAGACATGCAAAGCATGTGAGAATAGGCGGCAGAAAAGATCTGGAGATATAGAGCAACCCTCGTATATCGACTCTCGTATGCAGTTGGCATAGAAGCGCGCACTGATGGTCGCTAATAAGCGTGAAACAGCTGTCTACGTACTGGTGGATTGACGGAAGTACAGAGCAACCCACGTATATCAAGGAAAGTGTTGAAATTGCTACAGAATTAAACAAAAAATGGCACAAAACAAACACAAAGCATCTAAATGCGCAGTACAACGTCATCAAACCTTTTCCCTCCCTCTGGAAAGTTAGGGATATTTGTTAAGTATGGAATAGATGCATAAGAAAATACTCGAGTGTTGCTTGCTTGGAGTACCCCCAAATGCACGCGGTAGTTTATTTGAAATGTTCAGAGTAAGCTAATGACAGGCTAATGTTTCTAGGGCTGTACTGTATCAGTGGGGACTTGTTTTATTTATTCCTATCTTACATATATTTCCTCGTAATTTTTTAAAATTGGAACTGTGTCATCCACTATGTTTTGCTTGGTACAGAGTTCAGTGCTGAATCTGTTTAAACTGATTGACTAGACTTGCTAAATTTAAAGAACAAAGTTAATTAACTAATAAATAGTCATAAGCACCACACATAACCAAATTCTGTTTGTTCCAGAAAACCTGTTACAGACGACGTGAACTGGCCACTTTATACTAGAGACCAGCCCCAGTACTTCATCTTCAATGCAGATAAAAATGGTATCGGCAAAGGTCCCAGAGCACAAGCCTGTGCTTTTTGGAATGACTTTCTACCCAAAATGCGAGAAAACTCAGGTGAGGATCCACTTTCTTTTAAATTGAGATACTCCCTCATTTTTGTAGTAAATCTAGGATCATTTAAAAGTATAGGGTCAGATTTGAGCTAAATATCGCAGTTACAGATTATGGTAATTGAAACAATATTACTATTATCATCATTTCTATCGAAATTACTGTTGCAATAATGCAGGGTAACCAGGTATTGATGGGCTGTACCAACTCGGTACCTGTAGTATTGATCTGTGCTGGACATTTAAATACTATAAGTTTTCAGTATCGCTGATTTTTGAGATGATTTGTGAAATTTTTCATTTGGTCTCAATTGTTGACATACTGAGGGAAATAATAATGACTGTGTCTTACTTCCAGAGTCGTTTTATCTCTGTTGCAGGTTAGGTTAGCTTAAGTGTCCTACAAGAAAGTACAGTTAGTAATAACATTGATTAACGTACTGTTAATACGTATTGTTAGTACGTTAATCAATGGTAATAATGAGTGAATAAATCGAAAAGTCCTTCTGCACATCTGACCCACCTTTCTGTCAAAAGCTAATACACCCTTAGGTGACACCCATCTTGCGTCTTACATGGTTCCAAAGCTCTAAATCCCAAAATGGTCACACTTCTGTACCCTGAGGCTTAAGTAACATAGACGTATCAAGTACTCTTCCTCTCCACAGCGTCGTCGACACATTGGGTCACTAACAATTTTCATGTCGTGCAAATGTAGTGCAGAAGTCCTAAAGCCCTTCTCACCTTCTCAGGTGCTCTCTGTCTAGAGAGATACAGAAACGTCTTATTTCGCTGCAGGCTCATCTGTGGCTTCTCGAATGTGAGATACTGTACCACCCACCACTCCTTAGTTCACCTTCCAATCCAGTTTGAAGTTAGGTCAAGTTGATAGTGAGTTTTTTCTTCACTAAGGGGAAACCCCTTGGCTAAGCAAGCTGGCACAGTGGCTTCCAGTGCTTCCAACAGTGTCGGGCTTTACTCTGACTAGAACTCCTTGTCTTTGCTAGATGGAACTTTCTGGAATTACATGTATCATTGCTTTCAAGAAGTGTTGCGGCTTTTTGATGTTTTAGCGGTCCATTACTTCTCTTCTATTTTCATTTTTTTCCCTCCATCGGCATTACGTCTCTCTCCTGTTGTTCAATAACCTGTCTGCTAAAATTAGCAACAATCTCCCAGTTCTCCTCTGAATTTAACATCTTTGATATCACATTTTCAGGTGACACTTCTCCTAGATTTTGATCTACTGTGTCTCTCTCAGGTTTCCATTGTGTACACTCAAAAAAGGTATGCTCCACCGAGTATACCTGATGTACTCCTCTTTTTGAGTGTGGGTGAATCATTTTCGATATTCTTGGAAACATGCGTGTCCACTTATCATCTGAATGAGAAAATAGGTGATATCTCCATGTCGCCTCTTCACCCATGGTTTAATTTCCGGTATAAGCCTCCTGTTGATAGTGAGTGAGGTGATTATAACATCTTCCACTGAGACCCTATTGTGTCTATTATGGTTCACACCTATTTACAGTTTACCATACAATCCACACCTTTTGAAGAAGGTGATAGACATGTTTTATGGAACTTGAAGTTAGTAAGATTTCAAATGGATGAATCGGAAAGACTGAAACACAGCCCATTCCAGTACAGGACAGGGGCATATCACTTCTCTAGGATCCTGGAAGGACCTGAATAGAGGTGAATGATCTGAACGCCTTTGAGTGTAGTAGCCGTGGTGTATCTGGCCAGTAGAGGAGTGGTTTCCTTTCTGCCCAATCTGAGATGGTTTGCCTGGCACTGGTTTTCACAATACCGGCAAATGGTTCTGGTACTATGAAGACAGATTGGGTTTCTCCTCACAAGTGTGTAGGCCAATTCATTGCCTTCCACTCAGTTATGACCTTAGTAGATATACAAGGAGAGTATCAGACCACTTGTCCCATAAGTTCCGAGACTCTCATATTTGGAGTCTTTGCGGGGGCCGTAGGTGCTGTAGGGGGCTCCGCATGTGTCCGTGGCATGTTTATGGGGCCCTGTGTATAATGGGGCCGTAAGTGGGCCCCAGATACAATCAGAAATTCGATAGATATACAAAGAAAATACGGGGCCACTTTTCCTAAAAGTTCCGAGACTCTCTCATTTGGAGCCGTTGGGGGGCCGTGGCATTGTAGGGGGCTCTGCATGTGTCCATGGGGCCCTGTGTGTGTGTGTGTGTAATGGGACCGTATGGGGCCCAGATACAATGAGAAATTTGATTCTTAATACCTTTCATCGGCGGCGCGCATTAAAAAAAATGGCGGACCTGTCTCAGCAAGTGGGATGGGTGCTTCGCATGTGTCTGGGGCCCCCTCTCAGGGCTTTGCGTCCGGATGGGGCACACATTGTGGCTTTGAATTGTGTACGATTTCTTGTTCGAACAAGTTTTCGATAGTAGTAAAAATAAATAATGATTAATCTATCGGATGCACGCGGACTGAGGTATCTCAAAGGTCAAGTACGTCGTAATTTGTAGCGCAACGTCACACATATTAACAAGGACGACGTCGTCGTTTCAATGTTGCCGTATTTACAGAGACGACAGCCAAGTTAATACCTTTCATTAGGAATTAGGACGACGTCGTCGTTTCAATGTTGCCATATTTACAGAGACGACAGCCAAGTTAATACCTTTCATTACAAATTAGAAAAAATGGCGGACCTGTCTCAGCAAGTGGGATGGGTGCTTCGCATGTGTCTGGGGCCCCCTCTCAGGGCTTTGCGTCCGGATGGGGCACACATTGTGGCTTTGAATTATGTACGATTTCTTGTTCGAACAAGTTTTCGATATTAGTAAAAATAGATAATGATTAATCTATCGGATGCACGCGCACTGAGGTATCTCAAAGGTCAAGTACGTTATAGGAAAAACAAGATTCTATACATTTACGTCATACCTTCATCGTAATTTGTAGCGCAACGTCACACATATTAACAAGGACGACGTCGTCGTGTCAATGTTGCCATATTTACAGAGACGACAGCCAAGTTAATACCTTTCATTAGAAATTAGAAAAAATGGCGGACCTGTCTCAGCAAGTGGGATGGGTGCTTCGCATGTATGTGGGGCCCCCTTTCAGCGCTTTGGGTCCAGGGGGACACACATTGTGGATTTGAATTGTTCTTATTCGAACAAGTTTTCGATAGTAGTAGAAATAAATGCAAGCGCACTGCGGTGATCTCAAAGGTCAAGTACGTTGTAGGAAAACAAGCTGATGCAATTACCGCACGCGATTGGAGCGAGGTTTCCATACATTTACGTCACACCTTGATTCGTCTGCGACGTGACGCGCGTGAGCCTGACCTAACCGAGAAAGAGAAAGCGGCAGCGTAAGGGATATTAATTGTTCTACAAATTATAAAATGGTGTTGGTATAAAAATTTTGATTCAGAAGCAAAAGTAAGTTCCATCATGTGTGGTGTATCTGTCGATTACACAGAGTTTGACTCATTTGATAAGCGTCTAAGAACGTTTGGAAAAAACTGGTCTGGTTTTGCTGACCCTACCGAATTGGCATTGGCTGGATTTTTCTATCTGGGTTCACATGACATTTGTAAGACATTTTGTTGTGGAGTTGAAGTACACAGATGGAAGGCAGACGATATGCCTATAATAGAACACATAAAATTTTCGGGAGAATGTGTTTATGCTAAACGCATGCAGACACTTTTAGATAGAATAATGAGATCGAAGGATAACAGATATGAGAAAAGAGATGTTGGACTTATGAAAAAATGTTTTGTTTTACTTATCTCATGTTTTTGTTATGTCAAGCAAAATTGGATACTTTTATTAGCTTTATTTGTATTTCTCATACACTTTGTATGATGATGTATATAAATAAATCAAATAATGTATATCTACAAAGCTCTTTATTTACTCTGCACATAATATAATACATAGATAGCTAAGTGTTTGTATAATACATAAAACATCGTCTACTTGGTTCCATGTGAGTCATCCAAAGTCAGTGCTGCTAAACGCTGCAGTAATAGCTTCTTCTCTTCATAAAGCCTGATTGCATGTTTTAGATGTTTGATTTTTTCGATGTGTGCCAGAATAGCCACAGTATTTGTGAGTGTGGAAGAACATTTTGTATTTACCCCTGCTTTATCTAACATTGTCTTAATTTTACTATGGTATTACTGAGGCAGCAGTGACGATATGCTATCAGATAATTGCTTACAGTTTTTTAAAGCACACATATATATCCCAGGTGAATGATACAGACATTCAGGTATGCCAACCTTATATTTTATGTTCAGTCTCAGTGAATCATCAAAATTTTCCACGTTAATGATTTTCAACTTATAGTTGGTTATATAGCACTGTAACAAAGAAGTCAGTAATCGATGCTTTTGATGTCCACGAATGTAGATAAGGTCGACGTCGTTTATATGTAATTCTAACAGGTCACGTAAGTTGTCATATTCAATATTTCCACTGTTGTAAGTTAGACCATGATAGAAAGTATCTAACCACTTAACCTGTTTCTTTTCCTCCCCACTCAGAGCACCAAAAGAAGTTGGTGGCTTAAGCATATATTGAGCTATTTGTTTTCCATTAGATATTGCAACTTCTTTTGCAATGAAACGATCACCTAATTTGTATCCCTGAATGTCTACGAATAATACCTTCATTTTTACCTATTGCAGCTATGACTATGAATAGCACTACCTAAGCGTAGAGTAAGAGAAAGTGGACTGACTGATGTATTAATCAACAAGCTCATAATAAACGTCGCACAATTTCGCTTAGCGGAAGGTATTCCATGACGCAATCATGAATGATAATGCAATATGCTCGAGTATTACTAGGGAACCCTTTGTTGGCCTCCATTTCTAGCTTTACATCCACAGTTGATGATTTTAAATGTTCACTTCTTCGAGAACAATCTATAACAAAAACTGCACGATCATGAAACGTTGAGTAATTAATGAGGGAATGATGATTGTTGGTATTTAAGAACGCATTAGCGAATTGTGAATAAGCAAAATGGGCCTCAACATATTTTTTGGTTTCAAAGTTAAGTTTCATGTCTTCATGCGGATAATAATCTGAATTTATCATTAACTTCAAATTTGAAATATTTGCATTATCTAAAACTTGTTTATTGGAAGTAGGGTTATCTTTTCGATTAGTCTGAAATGCAACTATGACATATCTAGGCGCTTCTACAGCACTGCTTGTTTTGACAGACCAAATTGACTTTGTAGCATTTTCGGGTAATGCAGGCAGTTCATGTAATTCCCATCGACGGTATGCCATGAGAATAGGTGTATCTTTTTTGAGTTTTGACAGCATATCTAACTTCAGCGAATCACTGAGGAAAATATGCTTCACTTTCAGTTCTAGACAATTAATCGTAATTTTAGCTGTGGTTGACGCACCTGAAACTTCATTTGAAGTTATTTTGATACAATTATTGTCATGCTTTGCTCGTACTAAACGTAAGGTTTGTCTACCGAACATTGGTTTTTGGTAATCTATGAAAAAACCAAATATA
Organism: Callosobruchus maculatus; assembly: GCA_951848785.1. NCBI lineage: Eukaryota > Metazoa > Arthropoda > Insecta > Coleoptera > Chrysomelidae > Callosobruchus > Callosobruchus maculatus. The sequence goes on from CATOUR010000083.1 coordinate 8,217,781, forward strand.
TGCCAAAGAGGAATTCTCATTGAAAATGTAAAATCTTCATTTAAAATTGCTCCTGATGGGTAATTCCATCCGGCAATTGAAAGATGCTGAGATGTATGTGGTTCGTAACATAAATATCCCCTTATCATACTAACGATACCCGGATCACGTACTCTATCAATTTCTTTGCCATTCAATTCATAAGATATGGAATCGAATAGAAATAAGCCAGCATTATTAACTAACTCAACTGTCCCACTACCTGTTTTTGTTATCGTTCCCTCTATATAGATGGCGGCATCATGCATTGACAACCATGCATCTTGTTGATTTATGGTAATTTCCACCTGATCGCTGTATTCAAATGACTTAACGAATGGATAGTATGTTCTAATGTCTTCTCTGACAATAGAATCATCAAACTTGGGACTTTGGAAGATGTTGTGTATTAATGACATTATATCCTAATGATTTCAAAAATAAAATGTTGTCGGATGTAAGTTGATGTAACCTTTGCCGATGCTGCTTATACCGTGACTGACGATAGACTGAAGCTGCTTGATTAGATATATTTGTCTTATAGAAATAGTTATCGAAAACAAGAACCATCTTACAGCTTTTTTAGTTCTAATCGTATGATTATCTCTTCTCCTTGAAAATTTACCAAATTGCCGTCTTGATCCAAAACTGTGAGTGTTATATTATCAATGAAATTTCTGACAGTTACTGGTAAATATGTTAAATTTCTTGGCTGAATGTCGATTGCGTAACCCGCATCCACACCTATTGAAAACTCGAAGATGGTGTGTGATGGTTTTTGGTTATAGTAAGCACCTGACGTAAGATTACAATCAATATGTACTGTAACAACTTTGACTATTCGAACTGGCAAATCTGACGAGTGTACAACTTTTGGTTCCAATACCTTTCTCGAGAAACCAAGAATTCTTCCTATACTGTCTTCAGGACGGAAATCAACACTGAATTGATCACTAAATATTTCACACTTTAGTGTATTATTATTTGGTTTGAGAGAGAAAAGTGGTTTTGTGGGTTCTTTATGTACAAGGTTCCCGTATGACGATTTAGATTTGCTTACTGCCTGATTAATATATTTTTCTATATCCGTAATTTCGTACAGACCAGTTGGTATTGTAATAACGTCTGATTCACCTTGTTGCTGATAATAAAATTTATTACCATCCCCTTCTTGGATGTTTGGAATGCTGTTATAGGAATGAAAGCCAATCAGAGCAATACCATACAATGCGTCAGGATCTAATTCGATAGGATTATAAAAGTCTATGCTAAGCGTTGATGAGCGCCCTTTCAGAGTGAAAAGCTGAGACATAATGATACAGGAACTCAGTTTCACGGTATTTTATATAAAAACTGTAAGCATAAATGTCCACAATTTGTTTGATTGAAGTTTTGATACCGTTTGCTGTTATATAATATTTTTACATGTTTACCCAAATATTGAACAAGTTCTTGTGGAGGCTTTAGCTGTCCAAAACTATCGAAATATGTAACATTTTGCCCCTGTTTTGCGTAAGCTACCCAATGCGTACCGACTCCGGAATTTGTATCAAGATTGACTATAGCTCTTTCATTTTTATGAGGTGCTTTCGGTAATCCGTCTCGCATGAATACACCACGAAAATGTTTAATCTGTAGTACTTTAGCAAACTTTAACAGATCTCGATCGGTTAATGCTTTATTGGGCAGCTTTATTGGTAGTTTTTTGAAGATTGTTTTTTCAAATATAATCCATGTCCACGTTGTTGTGTCCCTTTATCCAAAAATAAGCCCATGCCGCCACGAGAATTTTTTCTCAAGTATAAGCCAGAACCTTTTTTACCTAGAGCAATAGCTTCTATTGTTTTATTATGTCGTTCAGCTTCCTCTAACTGCTTTCTAGCATTTTTCGCATCAATTGCTGTTCGTGCTACCGCAGCAGCACCTCCTGTCAAACTTCCGAGTGCACTAAGTGCTCCTAAAATTGGTAATAATGGTAAAACACCTCCTGTCTTTGGTACTGGTATGAGTCTAGGAACCTTAACTTTTTTTCTCCCACCTACATGCTTAATTGCTATACGTGCCGCGCGTAACGCTGCCAAAGCGGAGTGTTTCAAGTGACTTTTGGTATTATCAATACCTGCACCTTGTTTAGTTGGTACTTTGATTTTTTGTAAAATATCTCGATGAAAAGATATTAACCGTTGTTTACGTTTATTACTGACACCCATCCCTAATTTATGTTTTGCTTTCATCGTTTTGGCTACTAAATAAGCTGCTGCCTTTTCTACGTTTTTGTTCTTGACTGTTGAACATCAGACTAGAGACTGATGTTTCATAATGTCACTGCTAATATATATATAAGATGAAGAGCTAATATTATCTCCTATTTGGTAGCGAGATGCGCTTCGTACAACAACCAACTATGCTTTCCATAGAAAATTTGGATGATTTAGATACTAATATAACGATGTCACCAAGACAAAAACATGGTAAACTATTACCTAATTCCATCAGAGCCGCGATTTGCGGTTCAAGCGGGTCAGGAAAGACCAATATTATGTTAAGTTTAATATTTAGTCCTAACGGTCTGAAATTTAAAAACATATATGTCTACAGCAGGTCTTTATATCAACCAAAATATCAGTTATTACAAGAAGTGCTTAATAAGGTGAGGGAAATAAAATATTTTCCCTTTAATGACAATGAGGATGCCATCGTAGATCCATCGGAAGCTCTTAATGATTCAGTCTTCATATTTGATGATATAGCATGTGAGAAACAAAACAAAATAAGAGACTATTTTTCTAGAGGGAGACATCGTCAGATCGATAGTTTCTACTTATGTCAAACATACTCCAAAATCCCTAAGCAACTTGTGAGAGACAACTGTAACATTATTGTTCTATTTAAGCAAGACGATGTTAATTTACGTCACGTGTTTGAAGAACACGTAACGATTGATATGGATTACGATAAATTTAAAGAAATGTGTTCCGAGTGTTGGAAAGACAAGTATGGATGCATAGTTATAGTGAAGGATTTTAACCTTAAAGATGGTCGGTATCGTAAGGGTTTTGATCAGTATATAAGGATATAAACCATTCACATTCATATCATTACTATTGTTCCATTTAAGTGTTAAACATCTCATCCTTCATGGATACCATTAATCGTAAACGAAAAATTCAACAGCTCGCTAAGGATATTCGCAAAAAATATTTAGCCCTGAAGTTAGGTAGAACTGAGGAAGATGTTGCATTAGAGCGAATTTATAAACCAATTGTAGAACCTCTGAAACAGATCGTTTCTCGGCCCCCATCAAGTCAACCCATGCCACCTGAAACAAAAATCAAAATACAACCGAAATATTCACCCAAACGTGAAGAACAATCATCAGTCGTACCATTTCAGCCGATGGAAGAGATAGCATCAACAAAACATGACCTTAGTGATGATACTTTTGATGTAGACATCACTCCACCTTCGGCATCTTTTCTTTCCGAAAATATTTCTAGTGCAGCAATTGATGATTACGTTGACCAGTACCCAGAAATCTCACAAAAATATGTAACTGAATATTGGCAAGCAGATGATAAAATTGATAAAGTTTACGGACCTGTTTATGATATTTCCAATTCATCATGGCGATTAGGTAAACAACGCATTGATTTCGATCGTCGTACTGGTAATATTTTGATTAAAGGCAATCAGTACAAAGGAACACCGGGGGTCTATCAGCTAATATTTTACTCGGACCCGTCGTTTAATGATGAAGACTTAACTGCATACAAGCAAATTCTCGATGAAACAAATGTTCATAAAGATACCGTAGGTCGTTTAAAGCATTCCGGTACATACAAATACAAAGAAATAATTAAGCCCTTATTCAGACCAAGAAGTCGATCCTTATCAAATCCGCAACAATTAGGACGTGGACTTTCACCTCCTACTAACATGGTATATAACACAAATTCTATTGATTACGTATATTGGGATGATGCAAACGAGCTGATTCAAAGATTAAGATTACTGATGGCTTCCAAAAACGCTGGAAATACTTCAGTAGATAATGAAATTATAAGCATTTTGAATGAACTGCGTGAATGTGGCATCATTATTGATTAGGTTATGATAAAATAACTGGGTATATTACTAGCAATGGCAGTATCATTATGAGCGTTGATAAATTTGGTCGTGTTGCTGTAACACAGCGACAAATTCAAGAGCCAGTCTCTTTCCACTCCACACGACGGGGTTTCTTGTTAACTAATGATGGTGATATTGATATTGAAAATCTAACATTAACTAATGTGAAAGAGCCAAAAAACTTAGGAGATGCTGCTACCAAAAAGTATGTAGATAACCAAACAGACAACTTGAATGAAAAATTCACACAATTCGAAACTAGGTTTGCAAGTTTGGAATCTAATACAAAGAAACAAATAGGTCAGTACGCATTAAGGTTAGATGATTTTTTTTTCAAAATCGACAACCAGCTCAAGAAATTGACAACGAAAGACGGTAATATTGACAAAGGTATTGACGATCTGAAGACAAAAATAAGTGTGATCGAATCTCAGACGAAAATGTTTACAGATCATCTTCTTGATGTTGCAAAACATGTAGATGCAAAATTCAATGATATAGACCAAAAATCAAAGTTAACAGATGACCTGATGTCAAAAATTAGTGTTATCGAATCTCAGACGAAAATATTTAAGGATCATCTTATTGATGTTGCAACGCATGTAGATGCAAAATTCAATGACATAGAAAAGGCTCATCAAGATTTAAAGTTAAAATATGACACAATACATGCAAAACTCAATGAAACTGGTAACATTTAAAATATGTCTAACTTACTACATATTATATTGATAACTAGATTTTCCATCTACTCATTAATGCCTAGATCATCATGAGAGCAGTTCATTCCAAAGAAAAGCTTCAGCTAATAAAAGAGTTACATAAGCCGGCAAGAAAAAATTTTAACCGAAGACGCACCATTATAAAAGGTCTTGATGAAACATGGCAATCTGACTTAATTGAAATGCAAAACTATTCCAAAATTAATAAAAATTACCGCTATATATTGTTGGTAATCGATACATTTTCTAAATTCATATGGACAAGACCATTAAAGAGTAAAAAAGGGGATGATGTAACTAAGGCGTTCAAAGATATAATTGAGGATGGTAGGGTACCCAAAAACTTACAAACAGATCAAGGTAAAGAGTACTATAATAGTGAATTCAAAGGACTAATGAAAAAACTGAACATCAATCACTATAGTACTTATAGTATCAAAAAAGCAGCAATTGCAGAAAGAGCTATACGAACGATCAAGGAGAAACTTTATAAATATTTCAGTTTGAATGGTTCGTATAACTGGATTAATATATTACAAGATGTAGTTGATGAATATAATCACCAAAAACATCGAACAACAAAGATGCGTCCATGCGATATCAACAAAAATAACCAGAGTTCCGTACTAATCAAGTCCTATAATCGTATAAAAATGATTGGTATGCGTAAATTTGAAATTGGAGACATGGTAAGGATAAGTAAGGCAAAACAATTATTTTCGAAGGGATACACTCCAAATTGGAGCACGGAAATATTCAAAATTGTTAAAGTTCAATTAACAAATCCAACAACTTATATATTAGAGGATATGACGGGAGCACCAATACTCGGAAGTTTTTATGAGCATGAACTTCAAAAAACGGAAGTGCCAGACGTTTACTTGGTAGAAAAAGTATTACGTCGCAAAGGCGGAAAGGTCTACGTAAAATGGTATGGGATAGATAAATCACATAATAGTTGGATAGATGGCAGTAATCGCTTATGAGTCAAAGTAGTATAAGCTGTTAAAATATACACGTTAACTCAGTATCGTCAAAGATGTCGTCTGAAGAAGAATCACCTCACTTCTCTGATGATGATGCGGTTGATACCTATTACTGGCAACAAATAGATAACTTTCTCGAACGTTATAAGGTGCAAATTCTCTGCGAAAAGCTTCCTTACCTGTTAGGAACAGATTATGATGTCGCTGACTCCAGTCCGTTGTACATTCATTGTGGGTTGAGTGTAGCCAGGGTTTTCACACCAGCAGTAAAATTAATCAACAAATCTAACAAGGACTTCAATATTTCGTTCAGTGCATACGAATGGAATCAGTTTATTCAAGAAATAGGACGTATGAAGATAGAGTATTTAGACAATCCTGAATCAACAACCATATCTACTTCTGGATGTTGTGAAAATTCTGTATCAATAACAAGTGCTGAAGACATAAAAGTTTGTAAGTCTTCATTTCTAGATTGTAAAGTATTGAAAGTGTTCAAGAATACATTAAACACTGTGACAAGTTTTTATTTGAATTCCTCTATAGTAAGTGATATAATTCAAACTGACGAACATGTAATCAATTTTAAAATCAACATGTTATGTAAACTTAATTTTTCGCATTTTTATAATAACTTTTTAGATCTAAGTGCAAAAGTTGTGTTACAAACCCAAAATCACATTGAAAATGCTGAGGAATGTACAATTACTTCTTTCTGCGATGTATTAGACGATAGTATAGAAAGCTATTGTATTAGAGAATATTTCTTTTATTATAAAGATCGTATGTTGGAAGACTTGCGTAAAAGAATAATGTTAGATATTAGATAATTCATTAAAAGAGTTAAGCCCATCTAATCGTTTTATTTCAGAATACATCAAAAACCCAGTTGTTACTCTCAATACATTTATTGATAAATATATCATCTGACATTACATTTCAAAAATATAATATACACAATTTTTATATCAGTTCAGTCTACTAAAACTACGATATGGATAATGTATATCATATAAATCGTTTACACATTTTTTTTGTCTTTTGATTATAAATAAAGTTTCCATAAATGTATTTTGATTCCACAAGTTTTTCGATTTCAACATTTTATTGTTCCTAAAAGTATATAATCTTAGACATCCATAATGCTATGATGTCCCCAAGGTAGAGTATCATATGAATTGGGTACTAAATATCTTTTATCATCAAAAGGACTTAACGCGACTTTTTCCTGATTTATGCTGAAAACCTTATGAGCGTAAGATCGAATGGAACATTGGGATTCTGACTTTTCAGTTTTATTTTGCAAGCAGTGTAAGTAATCTTCAAAACAGATTTTATTTTTTATAATGTTTGACTTTATACCCTTTGACTTTTTAACACATCTTTTTCTTTCACCTTCTACTAAAAAAGTGTACTGCTTTGATCGCAAACCTACAAAATAAGTCACTATTGCTCCGTTGTTTTCGTCCTTCATTAGTCCAGGAACTTTTTTGTTTAGTAATTGTATACCGTAAATATTATCAGGAGGATAACCGCTTGTATCAAACATATGACTATCTTTTTTAATTAAATCTATATAAACGTCCTTACAGTGGATCTCATACAGGAGGGAATCAGTGTCCATATAAAGGGCCTTACATGACCCTAGAGGGAATTTTTTCATCATATACTTATAATGGAAGTCATACAAACAAATCTTAGAAATATCAAGAATGGCCATACCTATGTACAGTGGTTTATTGAATACTATCTCTGTTTTGTTCATTTCTATAGCTACTAAACTTTCATCGAAAATCATTCTGCTGTGAAAGTTTGGGCTTGCTATTAAATTCCGAGCTCCGTATCGACCCCCCCACTTATTTACTAATTTTACGATGCGATGCTTACGAATGTTCTCCATTGTCTTACCGTAAATGGAATTAATCATTAATTTGGTCTGAGTTTCCTCAAATTTAGATTTTGCTCCTTGACGTAATTCAGTATTGAAATCAATGTATGGTTTAAGCCAAGCTGACTGTTTAAATTTTAGAACTCGATGAATTTTTGTGACAATTAGACCATTTTCCAAAGCCTGTTTCAAGAGTCTATAATGGATTATGTATTTAGATTTGTCATAAAGGGTTGTCATTAACTTTGGTAATTTTGAACCAGGAGGTACACGATGTTCTGGGCACAAAGGAAAGTCGCTGTGAGCATTATGCAATGATTTTGGATATAGAATGTCAACTGAAAGTATATATCCTATCTCACTATCGTCAGGTATAGTAGTTACATCAATGTCCGTATCTACCCATTCAAAGCCTCCATATGGAAGGTAATCTGACATAGAATGACCATACATGTTATTTATATCTGTGTAAAGAATGTATTTTGATAATTGACTTGGGTCATAGTTAGTCATATAATGATTATTTGCCTTCGAAAATCTACCACAGCATTGACTTATCCCACCTCTTATTCCCGATTCAATAAATAATAATTGATCAACATCTTTCATAATATCCAATTTACATTGAGTATATTTTAACATACATGACCATGTATACCCTGGTAAAGTATAATACCATGCAGGACCTAGACCATACGTTTTATGAGCATTTGAGCGAAAATGCTCGAAAACATCGGCTAACAATAAAATATCAGTTTTCATACAGATGTCCGAATAATCGCCAATATTTTTACAATTAAACATTTGCCAAACTTTACTAGCTCGCTCATACTGCTCCACTGATACATTGCTATCATTTAGTTTATTATAAAAGGCTATGAGAGGTGGTAAACTAGTCTCTTCTAATTTACTTAGAGATGTAATATAATCATAAGGAAAAATACCTTTTTTGGTTAATAAATGGAATGTCTCATCATCTGCATGATGAAACTGTGTTTTCAAAATGCGTAAGTTTTCTGCACCGAGTAATTCTACTAATGTATCTAAAGATGTTCCAAGGAATCGGAAGGAATCTATGAATCTGAATTTAACATTTGACTTTGTATTTGTATAGACAGTGAAAGAGATATATTTTTCCTTATTTATTGGTAGCAACGTTATCCTATTGTTCCGGGCAATTTCTCGTAAAATGAAATGACTGTCGTAACCAGAAAAGTTATGGAAAACAACTGGAACCACGAATATATTTTTATAATTCAAGTTACAAGTAGAATGTGCGAAGCCACGAAAGTCGCCAGTGAAGTGATTGTGATCACGAACTATTTCGTCAACCCCTGTACGCAACTTCTTTTCGCATATATGACAATAAGAATTATCACCAACGTCCTTCAAATCTATTTGAACATTTAGCGGTTCTACATGTTTTAGCATTGACTCAACCAAGTCTGCTATCTGTTCTATTTCTTCAACAAACCACTGCATACAGTCCATACCTCTATAACTCTTAAAAAAAGAAAGTGAATCATCATAATCACATTTAAAGTAAAATCCACAACTATACACCTCATGCTTTTGATATTTGGTGGTTTTGGATGAATTTTGTTTATCACTGAATGGAACTAACAGTGACTCAAAATCAGAATAAATAACAAACGGGGTCTTTTCTTTGTATCGAAAATCCTTAAATTGAACGGATGGTTCTGATGGAAATGATACTTTACACTTGTTTTGTCGTTCACAATATTCTGCATGTTGATTTAATTTTTCCGTGCTTCGAAAATAATTTAAGCACCTGTCACAAATAAACAACTTTCCATTATGCTTATTTGTTCGTTTATGAACTAGCGCAGATAAATTTTTCACCCAAACATAATGAAAACTGAAATGAGCTTTATCCTCATAGTCACCACTTTCATTATCACTCTCAGGTGGTACTTCATAATCCTTCAGCTTGGGATAATATATATCTTGAATCAATAAGAGATTCACATGTTTATTCCTCTTACAAGTTGTTAATCTAACTGGTACGGTTTGATAAAAATATTTAGTTTTTTTCTTATTTTCAACTAATTCCAATCCAAATACGTTCACAGAGATGTCATTCAGCTTCTTAAATTTGTGAATGTTATTTAATTGCATGGGCATATCTAAATGTTCTAAATTTAAAACAGATTTTGGATTTGGATAAGAACTTGTACGATCAGCATGTTTACTAGTACAATATAAAGCTGATACAATAGCCCATGCAAAGCATAAATTATCGTTATTTTTTACATTAATACAAGCTCGTTTACGCTTTATCTCTATAGGAAGCTCAATGTATGACGAACCACCTGAAATAACATCAACTTTGTTGAAATTTACTTCCAACGATATAATTCTATCTAACCCCCACCCTGAATCACGTTCTTGAAATTCTGATAGTTTATTTAAAATTTTGTCAGTGACATACTCGTGAAACCAGTTCTCCAAGTCTGTACTAATATCTATCGTATGATTTTTGGTATTGAAATATTTGAAATCTGATATCTCAACACCCTTCGACTTTTTTACAAATTCACCACAAAAATTAGTATTTATTTTCAACAGTGGCATCACCTTCAACGCATTTTTAATACGTCTACGGATTAACAAAAACGCTTCATCCAAAAACTGAAAAATGTCTTTATGTTTAAGATTAAATACTACTCCAGACCTCACTCTACTTGCAAACGCTGAATTAATATCTTCCCACTTCACTTTATGAATTTTAACGCCTTTTGATATTCCAGTTCCTGAATGATTATTTTTTAATAAATGTATGAATCTCTTCAGATGGCATATGCTTGTATGTAATGACTTCAGAGCATTATGACTTATATTACTGTACTTTACAGCTTTATAGAAAATTTTTAAGTGACCATTTGCTAATCGTATCCAGTGCTCTCTATCTGAAATAGATGATGGACTTTTAACCAAATGATCACATGCTTGCTTAAATAAGCGAACAATATCTTTACTCGTGTCAGCAATGGGTTCTGAAAGATCCATTATACTCTACCTTGAAGATATATGTAATACAAGTACACTATATCCTAAATCTAGGTTTAACAAGTATACGCCAAAACTAACCAAATTATATTTTTTCAATCTTAAATTGTTGCATCTGGTGACCATTCGCTGTTCGAAGTTTACCCAAATACACTAGGGCGTAGTCACCTCCGGAAAACTTTTCCAAGTGGTCCCTGAATGTACTGGTTGTTCTGTTTGGTAGAAAGACAACGTTAGAGCCTAGATCAACCAAGGGACACTCGCCGTATCGACCTTCTATAATCTGAATGCCCAAGATTTTGTACTTGGTATTTAGTGATAGGTCTTGTAGGGGAATCCTTGGCTTTCCAACGGTAACTGCGTTAATTTTATCTAGGTCCATCTGAATCCAAAGAAAACGAAAATTATTTAATCATGCGTTATACGAAACGAAACAAACAAAATTCAAATTGATCTATTTTAAAAATATACATTCAATAAAGTTTTATGAAACTAGCATCAGATAAGTTTAAAGCAGACAATTTTTTATTCATTTAGTCAGATTCATTCTATAATAAACAGGATTAGAAGAACACGGTGTTTGTTGAACAAATCTAATTCATTTAAGAATCAAAATAAAATAGAATTTTTTATACATCAGGACTAGTGAAACTGAATGCCTTCTAGTTTATTCTACAAAAAGATTACTAAAAACGTCCATACCAAAAAACACTTCTCAACCAAATATTCTTATTATAACTGAATCGATAAAAAATAAATATTTTCATAAAACAAACATTTGAAATACAAAAAACACTTACACACTTACGTTTATCAATTTCCGGATCTCACGTTTGCGACATACACTTTCATAGACGACGGTACTACTCTTAGTACGAACGGCCAGTTGTTTACACAAACTGAGTTGAAGCAGAGCTCTTTTATAATCAAGGTGTGACGTAAATGTATGGAAACCTCGCTCCAATCGCGTGCGGTAATTGCATCAGCTTGTTTTCCTACAACGTACTTGACCTTTGAGATCACCGCAGTGCGCTTGCATTTATTTCTACTACTATCGAAAACTTGTTCGAATAAGAACAATTCAAATCCACAATGTGTGTCCCCCTGGACGCAAAGCGCTGAAAGGGGGCCCCACATACATGCGAAGCACCCATCCCACTTGCTGAGACAGGTCCGCCATTTTTTCTAATTTCTAATGAAAGGTATTAACTTGGCTGTCATCTCTGTAAATATGGCAACATTGACACGACGACGTCGTCCTTGTTAATATGTGTGACGTTGCGCTACAAATTACGATGAAGGTATGACGTAAATGTATAGAATCTTGTTTTTCCTATAACGTACTTGACCTTTGAGATACCTCAGTGCGCGTGCATCCGATAGATTAATCATTATCTATTTTTACTAATATCGAAAACTTGTTCGAACAAGAAATCGTACATAATTCAAAGCCACAATGTGTGCCCCATCCGGACGCAAAGCCCTGAGAGGGGGCCCCAGACACATGCGAAGCACCCATCCCACTTGCTGAGACAGGTCCGCCATTTTTTCTAATTTGTAATGAAAGGTATTAACTTGGCTGTCGTCTCTGTAAATATGGCAACATTGAAACGACGACGTCGTCCTAATTCCTAATGAAAGGTATTAACTTGGCTGTCGTCTCTGTAAATACGGCAACATTGAAACGACGACGTCGTCCTTGTTAATATGTGTGACGTTGCGCTACAAATTACGACGTACTTGACCTTTGAGATACCTCAGTCCGCGTGCATCCGATAGATTAATCATTATTTATTTTTACTACTATCGAAAACTTGTTCGAACAAGAAATCGTACACAATTCAAAGCCACAATGTGTGCCCCATCCGGACGCAAAGCCCTGAGAGGGGGCCCCAGACACATGCGAAGCACCCATCCCACTTGCTGAGACAGGTCCGCCATTTTTTTTAATGCGCGCCGCCGATGAAAGGTATTAAGAATCAAATTTCTCATTGTATCTGGGCCCCATACGGTCCCATTACACACACACACACACAGGGCCCCATGGACACATGCAGAGCCCCCTACAATGCCACGGCCCCCCAACGGCTCCAAATGAGAGAGTCTCGGAACTTTTAGGAAAAGTGGCCCCGTATTTTCTTTGTATATCTATCGAATTTCTGATTGTATCTGGGGCCCCCTTACGGCCCCATTATACACAGGGCCCCATAAACATGCCACGGACACATGCGGAGCCCCCTACAGCACCTACGGCCCCCGCAAAGACTCCAAATATGAGAGTCTCGGAACTTATGGGACAAGTGGTCTGATACTCTCCTTGTATATCTACTGACCTTGAACCCAAACCAAAGTTAGTTCGTAGTTATGACAAGACTTAATTTTGGATTTACGAAGTTGCATAAAGAACTCCATTGCGTCAATATCCGCCATTTTGCTTACATTTACTTCAACGTATCAAGGTACTCACAAAATTGGACTTGATGTTTTGCTGTCTTGATGTTAACGTAAGCTTTTCCATGCAGTACAATGAGTCTTGAAGCTATCTTCAAGAACATAGCGCCTTAACTGGCGCCTGGATGGCAATGCAGATTTTATCTTTATCTGCCTCCTATATCCCTAATCTTCACAAATATGATATAACTTCAAAATTATCCAAATTCTATCCAGATATATACTGATGGCTCTAAGTCTGAGACAGGTGAAGGATCAGCGTTTTGAACGGGAAATGAAAGCCATTCATGGTCTTTGCCCAGAAAATCATCGACATATACAGCTGAACTCTTTGCGATAATGAAGACACTCGAGTATGCCATGCATACTAATATTCCTATATGTCTCCTCTGTACAGACTCTCGTAGCTCCATGTATGCCATTAATAATGTGTTCACTGAAGACCCTATAGTAAGGTTAATACAAACACCTCTTCATAACTCAAAAAACTTAGAGAAGAGTTTTATACTGGTTTGGACTTCAAGTCATATTGGCATAGAGGGAAATGAGACAGCAGATGAGGCTGCTAAATTGGCGTCAAGTTTGAAACCAGACGAAAATATATCGACAAGGTTGGAAGATGCAAAAGGATGTTTGAGAATGAAAACCATAGAACGATGGCAGTCTTACTATGAAGCATTTGATCCCAAACTGAGAATAGTAAAACCGAAGTGCAGCCCCACTTCGAAGACAAGAACAAGTGGTTATTACTCAATTGAGAATAGGGCATACCTTCATAACGTCATCCTTCCTCCTAAGAGGCGAAGACCATACATTGTGTGAAGCTTGTGGCATACATTTAACAGTCAAACATATTTTACTAGAGTGCCCACAGTACTAAGCCACAAGATCACAGTTGAGCCTGCCAAGCAATATGTCTGATTGCCTCAGTACTCTGAATATTAAATAAACTATAGCTAATTTGAAAAGTACCGGTTTTTTCAAAAAAATTTGAACATTAATATTATCATTAGCTTGCCCATTTTTCTTTTTTTGTTGTAGTAATTACACAATTATCACTCATATCGAACACAGTACTTTCCTCTTTATGCAATTAAGAAAGTTGTGGAGTGCCCCTTACCTGGGCTAAGAAATATTGTAGTTTCTTTATATGAAATTTTCAGTACCTATTTAATACATTGTCAAGCCCATAGCAACAAATTGTATTTTGGAACTGTTTAATTGAACTTGATGACCATAACGCTGCGTAACTAAAAATCGATACAAGGTATTTTGGATATTGTTGCGTTACAAGGAAATCATTTTAGCCGTAATTTAATGAATTCATGACTGGCCCTTCCTGAATATAAACTGATTCCCGCTCTTGATATATAATGGACGGTGAACCTGTAGGGACCAGTTTTAATGTAGGCACTGAACTGAATTAAATCTACAGAGGATAGATAACTGACATCACTAGAGTATATTCTAAATTATATTAAATAAGTATGCTGTGACATGACCTAATTGCAGTATCTTAAATTACATACTGAACAGGTAACTTCTAAAACGTTTAGTGTGCTTCACTGCCCAATGTATGAAATAATAGTTGATGCGTTGAAAATTTCATTACCGTTAATTTCAAAGTCAAAAATGGAACCCATGGATGACCACAAACTTCAGCTTCATGCTAATCTCAGTGGTAGTTTCAATTTCAAATATTTATATGCAAATAGAAAGTCTTATCTTTAATCACAGATGCTATCAGAACATGTAATGTGACTCTTATATAAGCTATGTAAAAAATCAAAAATTCTATAAGGCATTAAGGTGTTTATAGAATCTAATTCTTGTGAACATCAATTTTTCGAAAGAACAGGAATCTGTCAAGTACTATTTTTGTTAAGACACGCGAAGTTAATAAACATAATCTTTTGGATGTAAGAAGATACCACATGATCGCCCTGTATATGATCTATATGCGATAGGAGCAAGTCCAATAGTAATAGTAATAGAAACTATTTCAGAGTGGTTATTCCAACAATCCATTGCTTGGCATAGCATCTATTATATCTACATTATAACCTAACGTCGAGTTCTGCTTTTACTGTTCTGTGTAGGATGTTGACTTCCAGTTGAGATCGATTGCAATGCATCAGTAATGAACATAGAAATCAAATTTCGGTGCAATATATAGCTCCTTTCAGTCACACCAAAATGATATTGAGTCGGCTAGGTATATAATTATGATTCCAACACCGTCGATGCCTATTTTGTGGTATTTCCAACCGTAAGGGTGGCAATAGACGTAAAAGTATAAATCAAAGGTACAGCTATTCAGGTAAATCTGACAACTTAGCCTAAGGCCCTCTTTGTCCAGTGCATTCACGTAGCCACAAACCTGTGTCAATCTCTCAGTTAACAATGGCATTGCATACGACGATTCTATAGCCCTGTAGGTCTTTTAATCTCTATATAACTATGTAACTGTATAACTATATAATTATATAACTATATAACTATATAAGTATATAACTGTATAACTATATAACTATATAGTCTGTGATCTATGTAGACCACAGTTCCAATTGTTCTACCGCTGACGTGACAGTTTATGGGACTCTCATTTTTAACCGTTTTGTTCTCTCTGTTTCGGACTGAACCGATGTTGGTTCTGTGCTGACTGAGGTTAGCTGTCAATTCTTTTTATCTGTTCCATGTCATGGTGAGCTTGTCATATCATTAAAGATGTAAAATGTGAAATCTGTATAGGGTGTATTCCCCCTTGTTTAATCGGGGTGAATCCTATATTTTAAATGTAAATTTTAATATGTTGTGTGTTTAAAATTTTTAACAAGACGAGGACAGTAGATTTAAGATGATATTTCTGTCTTTCCGACGACTAGTGACTTATTGTTAACCTCACGAAAAGTATGTAACACTCAGAAATTTTCGATTCATTTGCTTACATTGTTTATTCATATTGTAGTTTTCCTGAAGAAGTCAATAAACATTGACGAAACGTTGAAAAATTTCAAAGAGTTTTCTTGAAAGTTCTCAGTTGGCCATCTTCTGAGATTGACTGCATATCCCACTAGTATTTCCATAAATGTTAACTGTATAACTAAATAACTATATAACTATATTACTATATAACTATATAACTATATAACTATATATCTATATAACTATATAACTATATAACTATATAACTATATAACTATATAACTATATAACCATATAACTATATAACTATATAACTATATAACTATATAACTATATAACTATATAACTATATAACTATATAACTATATAACTATATAACTATATAACTATATAACTATATAACTATATAACTATATAACTATATAACTATATAACTATATAACTATATAACTATATAACTATATAACTATATAACTATATAACTATATAACTATATAACTATATAACTATATAACTATATAACTATATAACTATATAACTATATAACTATATAACTATATAACTATATAACTATATAACTATATAACTATATAACTATATAACTATATAACTATATAACTATATAACTATATAACTATATAACTATATAACTATATAACTATATAACTGTATAACTATATAACTATACATCTATATAGCTATGTGTATAATTCTGTAACTAAATGACTCTATGACCTATAAGTCGAAAAGTACTAATCCAGTTGAAATGAAATGTTCACGATAACTTACCGCTTTTTCAAGTTTTAAGGGACCCTGTTAAATTTTCAAAATACTTGGTAAGGATAAGATTGGGGTAGAAGCTTCAACAATTTTTCTATTAATAGCAACGTTTTGTATTGTTCTATAAAAATTTTACCTTGGTGACAACACCTGGGGACAAGACTATAATACATTGTGTCTAGTGCGTGAGTTGCTGATCTTTCAGTGCAAGCTGAATCAGAATAATATTTTAAGTAGGATCAAACGTAGGTTATTAAGGACCGGTTGTACAATGCAAGCTTAAGCTTCGGCTCAAGGTAAGCCGACGTTAAACCACGTCAGTTGCAAAACAGCCGTTGTACAATGCTGGCTTAGCCACTCCAAGCTTAACACGAGCTTACGTAAGCCGAAGCTTAACGCGAGCTTAGCTGAAGTTTAAACCTAACCTGATACAAGTTTCATGATATGTCAAGGATGAATCTTCAAATTGCTTGTCACTTTATCAGGTCATATTTTTTGAAAGATTTGTGTCTAATTTAACAAAAAGAGCAAATGAAAGAACAAAGACAGAAACGGTCGTTGTCGAAATTTGACACAAGCTGTCATAAGTGCCTAGCCAAAAAAGGTAATTTTTCAGATCATTATGTCAGTACGCATTGCTTCATTGATGCCTGTGATTGATGCCAACTGTAGTGAATTCAATTATCAACCAGGTTTAACTAATCCGACGGTTGTACAACGGGTGTCGACTTTAAGCGTGAGCTCAGCTAAGCTTAGGCTTAACAAAGCTTGTGTTAAACCCACATTTGTACAACCGGCCCTAAGTGTTCATCATAGAACAACTTCCATATCTCATATTCATTTTAGGAGTAGCTAAAATTCTATGAGGGCGTAATTTTTTTTAATTTATATTTCTTATTTCTTCTCTCTAAATGCATGCAAAGGTCCAAATTAAACTATTCGAAGTACTTTTTTCAATTTACATAATACTGAATATCAATTCTCCTGGACAACTTTTCGCTGATGGTATATGTTTAGTTTACATTGAATTCCAGGAGTTTGACTATGTTTGCACTACGTATCGTCAGGTCACTTCTATAACTAGGGCCCCTTAATAAAACGATATTAGAAAATCGCTAAAATTAGCAATATATTGTGGAGAAACGTTAACTATCCTTTGAACTCAATTGGGGTCTATACACCGCAAGTTAATAATTAATGCTCGGTCGTCTAGTCATGAATCATGTAGATGGATGGTATTGACTGAATTTCCATCCTATCTACAGTTATATAATATTCATTACCTGGAATACATTGTTTTGTTGCGTATAGTGTCATACCTCCCCATACCTTTAAACGGTCTCCGGAAACTCTGGCCAAACACGCTCTACTAGAATTAGTTTCACACAACACAACTTCATGTGTTTCGACCTTATTGGTCTGTCATTGTATTTGCAAATTTAACAAGCAACTTTGCCTATTTCTATATATGGTGTATTAGGCAGCTTTGAAATGTGTCCTTATCTGCTAGATAATGCTTAATATCTGTAACACTGAAATCAGGTTGCAATAAATAGATCCAAATTAATAAATTATTCTCTAGCCACTACTGAAAATAATAGGGTACTTGCAAAGGTCGTGAAATCGCCTCGGGAGTATTCATAGCGTAAAGAAAACCATATCAAGAAGCAGTAGGAAACAAAAAACATGATTTTACTGATGGACAAAAAAAGATATTTGCAAAATAAAATAAGGATACATTTAAATTTTTCCTCGTGACTTAAAACAAGGGCTGACGTCACAGCTGCAACTGCAAACTATTTCTGATGTTGCCAAATTTCTTTTTAAATATTTACGTTGGGCCTATATCAATAATTTAATTTACGTGTTTTGTTATATGGGTATACATATTCCCAAATGAAATGAGACTTCTCTTTTATCCTACTACAGCCGTAGTTCTTCATTGAGTAATACTGCGAGATGCAAAATGCAAAACGAAATCATATCAGCTGCTGGAATGCATCCATATTTTCTTTGTGATTTGCCAACTGCGCATTCGACTAGAGATATTCTGAATTCTTTAACAATGCAACTCAATTTATTGATACTTAAACATATTTGAAACAGGCAATTAACCTACTAGCATTTTCGTTGCAATACATTTTTATATCTGAGAGGTATCCTAGTTCATCCTGTTTGTGACCGAGATTCGTAACTAATCGAAGCCATCATTTTATTTCGGCGCATCCCATTATGAATGAATCCAAAGATAGAATCTAATTCAAGCCCATCCCTACAAAGTGAATTAGTAATATAGCCTAACTTTTATTCTTTTGACTTTTGTACTTTTGTGTGTGACTGTGTTTTGTGGTTATAATGATCAGTGTCAAAATGTTAGGTTAGCACTGGCTATCGATATCGAATATCAATACTTTACATCCCATCACTATAGGATATCACTGACGTCAGGGGTTGTTTGCGCGGCATTTTCCAGCATTTGAAATGATATCTCTCACAGCCGGTTCCAAAAAACCAAACAAGTGATTTTGTAATTTTTACTAGACCCTAAGGAACGCGCAAATGACATAATATTTTTTCTACAAGTACCCCAATTTCACCTCCACCCAAAAAAGTAGAAAATGATCGCGAAACCCCTAAAACGCCCAAAGACGAAGTTTGAGCTGTCTCTATATTTTTAGTTTCCTTATTTTTGCTGCGCCGCCACTGACACGATTTCTAAAATCCATAAACGTTGTCCATCCTCGCAACGGTAATAATACAACAGTATTATTCTATTTCATTAAAATCGATGCAATAGTTTTCACGTTACACAATACTGTACGAGCTAAAGCAATATTCGTATGTATACGTCAAAAAATTTTAAGTCCTCTGATTTCTGTAATAGGCAAGACAATCTTCGGATGGACCTAAAAAGGTATAGTATGAACTTGGGTCTTTCGTTACAACAAATTTTTGGGTTTTACGACCCCCCACTCCCGAACCACCCTAATTTCACCCCCATCCAAAAAAGGTAGAAAATCATTAGGAACCCCTGAGATGCTAAAAAAGTTTGAGTTGTTTTTATATTTTTAGTTTTTGCTTTATTTATTGCTGCGGTGCCACTGACACGATTCCTAGAAAAATACAAATTTCATTAAAATCAATCCAATAGTTTCCTAGTTACACAATAAAGAACGATCAGAAGCAATACTCGTCTGTAATACATCATAAAACTCCCTTGGTTTCTATAATAGGCAAGGTAATGTTAGGATAGACCAAAATTAGTGTATTATGACGTTAGGTTTTTCTTTCACAATACAACAAATTTTTCAGTTTTACAACCCCCGACCCCCCAACCACCCCAATTTCACCCCTACCAAAAAAAAGTAGAAAACGATCGGGAACCCCTAAAACACCTAAAAACAAAATTTGAGGAATATTTAAATTTTTTTGTTTTTGCTAATTACTCCGCCGCCCATGCACCGATCTTAAAAATCAGGTACATTATCTGCTACGACCCCACAGCATATTGCTGCCCAAATGTCATCACAATCCATGCAGACGTTACTGAGATTACGTGGCTAGAAAAACGCGTATAGACAGACCGACGGACATGAGTGACGTGGATTTTCGTTATGTAGACAACATAAAACGCCCAAAAAGTGTATTATCTCGAAATCGAAAATTTTCGCAGCCACAATACTCCCCTCACCTATCGGTGTGGGAAATAAAAAGATGCGATATCACTCGACTGTCGTAACTTCAGAGGTCTAATGCCATTATAGCATACCGTGGAAACGTAGGCTACAGCCTCGATATAGAACGCGACCCACATAAAAATTTTCCAGTTCAAGGAGTTAGTTAATCTGCCTCTGGCTCGATCCCCCCTCCCCCTCAATGTCGACCAATAACCCTTAATTACGGCAGCTCCTTCGGCCGGAACCCGCAAAAACTTTCCATCGAGAAACTTTCAGCCTGCTCGCCATCATATCGAGTGAACTGCAACAGAGGCGCACCTCCAGGATGCAGCTAACAGACCTTCACCGGCACATCACATCGATGAGCGTAGTCGCGGTTTAAGTCGTAGTGTCGTAGTATCTTCGATTTATTCCCCTATCACTGCACCAGTAGGAACTGCTTGCCAACATTGTTATTGTCAACTCTTTGGTCGAGCTGGAACGCAGAAGACTGGCAGTGGCAGCTTCGCTTTCGAAGGATCTCGATACCATTACCGCTTGGGGGCTAAAAAATATGGATTCAATCCTTCCAAAACCCAGTATTGTACGGTATCAAACAACAAGTGCCCAAGCCAACATCCGGTTCTAACAAACAACCAGGCTCTGCCAAGGAGTCACTCATTCAAGCTTTTAGGAGTCAACTTTACAAAAAATTCTGATCTGGCGTCAATTGCAACAGCCGCCGGCTGGTAAAAAACTTGGGTATCTATTTACAGCCAGAAAGTACTTCTCAACATATAACTCCTCACTCTATGTAAAGCCCAAATAAGACCTGATCTGGAGTATTGCTCTCATATCTGGGGACCTGCTGCCTATACCACCCCGTCTATACTAGATGCCGTCCAGAGAAGGGTAATTCGACTAATTGGCGACCTGGCTTTAACGCGACACCTTCAGCCACTTTCTCACCGACGTGTTTTTGGTGACCTCTCAGTCTTCTACCGATATTCAAACGGAATCCTATGCGCGATTGCAGATTCGGTCGATGGTCGAAGATCAAAGATTTCCGATACCATTGATTTTCAGTTTCACCCCAAAAATTCTAAAATCTTTATTCGGTTTTCTATCAATGTGAAATTCCGTATTCTGGATAATTTGATAGTGATAATTACAAATCCAGCCTATGTTTCAAGTTTCAGTCTCGCAGAATGAAGATCAAAAATTTCCGATACCATTGATTTACAGTTTCGCCCCAAAAATTCTAAAATCCTTATTCGGTTTTCTATGAACGTGAAATTCCGTATTTTGGATAATTTGACAGTGATAATTACAAATCCAGCCCATGTTTCAAGATTCAGTCCCGCAGAATGAAGATCAAAAATTTCCGACACCCCTGATTTACAATTTCACCCCAAAAATTCTAAAATCTTTATTCGATTCTCTATGAATGTGAAATTCCTTATCTTGGATAATTTGATAATGATAATTACAAATCCAGCATGTGTTTCAAGTTTCAGTCTGGCAGAATGAAGATCAAACATTTCCGATACCCTTGATTTTCAGTTTCACCCCAAAAATTCTAAAATCTTTATTCTGTTTTCTATGAATGTGAAATTCCGTATCCCAGATAATTTGACAGTGATAATTACAAATCCAGCCTATGTTTCAAGTTTCAGTGTCGCAGAATGAAGATCAAAAATTTCCGATACCATTGATTTACAGTTTCACCCCAAAAATTCTAAAATCTTTATTCGGTTTTCTATGAATGTGAAATTCCTTATTCTGGATAATTTGACAGTGATAATTACAAATCCAGCCTATGTTTCAAGTTTCAGTCTCGCAGAATGAAGATCAAAAATTTCCGATACCATTGATTTACAGTTCCACCCCAAAAATTCTAAAATCTTTATTCGGTTTCCTATGAACGTGAAATTGCGTACTCTGGATAATTTGACAGTGATAATTACAAATCCAGCCTATGTTTCAAGTTCCAGTCTCGCAGAACGAAGATCAAAAATTTCCGATACCATTGATTTACAGTTTCACCCCAAAAATTCTAAAATCTTTATTCGGTTTTCTATGAATGTGAAATTCCTTATTCTAGATAATTTGACAGTGATAGTTACAAATACAGCCTATGTTTCAAGTTTCAGTGTCGCAGAATGAAGATCAAAAATTTCCGATACCATTGATTTACAGTTTCACCCCAAAAATTCTAAAATCTTTATTCGATTCTCTATGAATGTGAAATTCCTTATCCTGGATAATTTGATAGTGATAATTACAAATCCAGCATGTGTTTCAAGTTTCAGTCTGGCAGAATGAAGATCAAAAATTTCCGATACCCTTGATTTTCAGTTTCACCCCAAAAATTCTAAAATCTTTATTCGGTTTTCTATGAATGTGAAATTCCTTATTCTGGATAATTTGACAGTGATAGTTACAAATACAGCCTATGTTTCAAGTTTCAGTGTCGCAGAATGAAGATCAAAAATTTCCGATACCATTGATTTACAGTTTCACCCCAAAAATTCTAAAATCTTTATTCGATTCTCTATGAATGTGAAATTCCTTATCCTGGATAATTTGACAGTGATAATTACAAATCCAGCCTATGTTTCAAGTTTCAGTGTCGCAGAATGAAGATCAAAAATTTCCGATACCATTGATTTACAGTTTCACCCCAAAAATTCTAAAATCTTTGTTCGGTTTTCTATGAATGTGAAATTCTTTATTCTGGATAATTTGACAGTGATAATTACAAATCCAGCCTATGTTTCAAGTTTCAGTCTCGCAGAATGAAGATCAAAAATTTCCGATACCATTGATTTACAGTTTCACCCCAAAAATTCTAAAATATTTGTTCGGTTTTCTATGAATGTGAAATTCTTTATTCTGGATAATTTGACAGTGATAATTACAAATCCAGCCTATGTTTCAAGTTTCAGTCTCGCAGAATGAAGATAAAAAATTTCCGATACCATTGATTTACAGTTTCACCCCAAAAATTCTAAAATCTTTATTCGGTTTTCTATGAATGTGAAATTCCTTATTCTGGATAATTTGACAGTGATAATTACAAATCCAGCCTATGTTTCAAGTTCCAGTCTCGCAGAACGAAGATCAAAAATTTCCGATACCATTGATTTACAGTTTCACCCCAAAAATTCTAAAATCTTTATTCGGTTTTCTATGAATGTGAAATTCCTTATTCTGGATAATTTGACAGTGATAGTTACAAATCCAGCCTATGTTTCAAGTTTCAGTCTCGCAGAATAAAGATCAAAAATTTCCGATACCATTGATTTAGTTCCACCCCAAAAATTGTAAAATCTTTATTCGGTTTTCTATGAACGTGAAATTGCGTATTCTGAATAATTTGACAATGATAATTACAAATCCAGCCTATGTTTCAAGTTTCAGTCTCGCAGAACGAAGATCAAAAATTTCCGATACCCTTGATTTTCAGTTTCACCTCAAAAAGTCTAAAATCTTTATTCGGCTTTCTATGAATGTGAAATTGCGTATTGACTTGAGCGCAGTTATCACAAATCTAGCCGATGTTTTAAATTTCTGTCTCTCAGACCGAAGATAAATAATTTCGGATACCCTTGATTTTCAGTTTCAACTCGAAAAGTCTAAAATCTGTATTCGGCTTACTATGAATGTAAAATCCAGTGTTCTAAATAATTTGAGAATAGTTAATACAAATCTGGCATATTTTTTAAAATTCAGTCTCTCAGACCGACGATACAAAATTTTCGATACCCTTGTTTTTCAGTTTCATCTCAAAAAGTCTAAAATCTGTATTCGGCTTACTATGAATTTAAAATTCCATGTTCTTAATAATTTGAGAATAATTAGTGCAAATCTTGTCTATGTTTCAAATTTCAGTCTCTCAGACCGAAGATAGAAAATTTCCGATACCCTTGATTTTCAGTTTCACCTCAAAAAGTCTAAAATCTTTATTCGATTTTCTATGAATGCGAAATTCCGTATCCTGGATAATTTGAGAGTGGTTATTACAAATCCAGCCTATATTTCCAATTTCAGTCTCGCAAAATGAAGATCAACAATTTCCGATACCCTTGATTCTCAGTTTCACGGCAAAAAGTCTAAAATCTATATTCGGCTTTCTATGAATGTGAAATTCCTTAGTCTAGATAATTTGAGAGTAGTTAGTACAAATTTGGACGATGTTTTAAATTTCAGTGTCTCAGACCGAAGATATAAAATTTCCTATACCCTTGATTTTCAAAATTTGAAATACAGTATTGTGGATAATTTAAGAGTGGTAGTTACAAATCCGGCCGATGTTTTAGGTTCCAGGCTTCACTTTCGCTACCAAAAGTCTAAAACCTCTATTCGGTTTTCTGTGAGTGTGATATACCGAATCCTAGATAATATGAGGCTGGTTATTACAAATCCGGCCGATGTTCTCAGCTTCAGTCTTGCAGAACGAAGATCAAAATTTCCGCCACCTTGATTTTAAGTTTCATCTCAAAAAGTCTAAAATTTTCATTCGAATTTCTATGAATGTAAAGTTCCGTCTCGTGGATAGTTCGAAAGTGGTGATTACAGATCCGGTCGATGTTTTCAATATCTCATTAAGCATGTTTTTTTTTCGAGAGGTGCAGTGTGGTACGCTGCTCTGTTGTATCAGTCAATGTATGGACAAAGTAAACCTTGACTATCTTTCAGTGACTTTGAATCTAACGTATGTTGCAAAAGTTCTGAAAATTTTTTTAAAAACTCGGGAGGTAGTTTCACCCTTGGAAATAATTCAGAAATCGTTACCATGATAACCAGTCAACATCTAAAAGTAACGATAAAACCATTTTGGTTATGATATAAGATGTCAAAATGTCGTACAAATTAGATATTTGGAAGAGTATTTACAGTCTAGTTGGACGACTTGAAAGAAAAGAAGTAGTTCGCCTGTATCAAGATCAAAACATTTCTGTTGCCACAACTTATCGAGCGATCCGTGAATGCGAAATAGGTATTCCATATATAAATTTACCAAAAAGTGGACGCTCAAGAGCGTTGAATGCAACTACAGTCCAAAGAATGGTCAACAGAAGTGAACATCGAGTTGGAACTTCAACACGAAAACTTGGACACACTTTTCACGTCAATGCAGAATCTATAGAGAAATGAAGAGAAAACAACTTAAAATTCTGAAAAAGAAGAAAATGTCCAAAGTGTTGCCCAAATCAGTTAGAAAGAATTCCTCAATGCTGTCGCAATTTACGTCGTAACCATTCTGCTGGCAACATAAAAATTATTCTTGGCGATGAAAAGTATTTCACATTTTCGAACTCGGAAATCAAAGGTAATGATGGTTCTTATACAAGAGACTTTGAAGCCTGTCCAGATAATGTAAAATTCAAACGATAAGAAAAGTTTGAAAACAAAGTGTTAGTGTGGTGCGCTATATCAGACAACGGTATTTCACAGCCGTACCTTGGACGAGTTAGAGCTGAAGCGGTTACCGCAGAAGTCTATAGTCAAAGATGTTTGTCTAAACTACTCAATTTTATTAATACCCACCATGCTAATGACAATATAACGTTTTGGCCAGATCTGGCTTCAAGCCATTAAGCTTTGCGTACGAGAAACTAGCTAGAACAACACGGAATACCCTTTGTACCACGAAACGACGACCCTCCCAATCTTCCTCAAGCAAGACCTATCGAAACTTTTTGGCCTCAACTGAGTGCCAAAGTTTATAACAATGGCTGGGAAGCTCGAAACGAATAGCAGTTAAGAAGAAGAATAATGCTGAAGATCAGAGAAACTGATTTAGACTCTGTCCAAAATCTAATGAGGAACATTAAGAGAAAATTCTGAGCCGTGGAAGATTATGGCCCATTAGCAGTACATTAATCTTATTTTTATATTAAGAAATATTATTTTTTGTATTTCTTGTTACAGTTCAAATATATTATTGTTAATTTTTCGAAAAACTTCTCAAAACTTTTGCAACATACGTTACTCTACGCCCCTGCAACACGCGTACATATATAGGTAACTTTCCAAGTTTTGTATTATTTCGGAAGGAGCAGATACGTGAGGGAGGGGGGGGGTAGGGAAGCTGGGCGCGAAACACAACCGTTTGCGAAAACCGCTCACGTATCGGCATATACGCCGGGATACGTTCTTCAGGAGGACGCGGCACTGGGGCTAGTGGATCCCCCGTCGCGTACCCCCCTTACCCCCTGAGAGGAGTAAATCGATGGTGTGTCGTCGACTGGTAGGCGCTGGGCCGTGTTGATAGAGATGGGCGAAAATGTAAGGCTGTAGTCGAATACCTGGTTACCTGATCCCTGCCAGATCGGCTCTGGCTCAAGGAAGCTCTGTCGTCCTTCTTCTTCTTCTTCTTCTTCGTGTGCCCTGTGCAATTCCGCACGTCGGCGATCCCTCGTATTATTCTCACATCATATATAGGGTGCCATTTTCTGCCTGTCTGAATATTGTGGCAGCATCTCTTATTCCGCACCAATCTCTTATATTTCGAAGCCAAGAGTGCTGTTTCCTCTCCGGACCTCGTCGGCCTTCTATCTTACCTTGCAGTATCAATTTGGGTATCGAGTATCTGGCACCTCTAAGTATATGACCAAGGTAAGATATTTTCCGATGTTTGACAATATGAAGAAGTTCTCTGTTTACGCCAGCGATTCTCAGTACTTCTTCGTTGGTTTTATGTGTAGTCCAGGGAATGCGGAGTAGTTTCCGGAGTGTCCACATTTCAAATGCTTCTATTCGGTTCAATGTTCGTACTTTAAGAGACCACGTTTCTGCTCCGTAAAGTCATATGGGCCAAACATAGCACTTCACTACCCGAAGCCGCAGAGCCAACGGAAGACTTCGTGCTAGAAGAAAGTTCTTTAATTTAAGGAATGTAGTCTTAGCATATCCAACCCGTGCTCTTACTTCTTCATCGCAGTCCCATTTACTGTGCAGTGTGGATCCTAAGTACTTGAAACGTGTTACCTGTTGTCGTCCTTCAGAATCTAGAAATTGATAACAAGGTGACCCTGTTATGGGTGCCTGGACACATTGGTGTACCGGGTAACGAGAGAGCAGACCGCCCAACCACTGCTCAACAAAAAATCAGCTGTTATTCTTGAAGAAGATGGACATGCTCGTGCTGCAAAAAGCTGCACTTCGAGTAGCTACTCTAATAAAAATATAACTTTTTTTAGATTCCCTAAAGATCCCTTAAGGTAAGAATTAACATTTAATATGAGATGAGATAATATCAATTTATCATAAGAAACTGTAGTGGTATCTACTGTGGAGTAATGGTTTAATAAATTAACGTCTAGATTTGAGGGCATTTAAATTATATTCTTGTTGTATTCTTGTCCACACAGTAATAATTTTATATACTCCTAGAACTAGGACGTGGCTCAAGGAGAGTCAGAGAGAAGATTTATATGACCCGGATGTCTATTCTTTAATTCTGCCCTGTTATACTGAGAATACTTTTTCACTCCTCTTCTGTCATTTTATATAAAACTATCCCAAAATGGCGTCGCTGTCAGATATTTGCAACATGACATCACAAAGGAACCGACCTTGAGTAAGACAGCTGATTGTTTGTTGAGCCGTGGCTATACAAGGAAGTCTCACATTGGCTTACAAACAGTGGAAATCGAGGGTCACCCCATAGACGAGTCACTTTCCGTCAAGCTTTTGGCGATCAACATCAACAACAACATGTCCTGGCACGACCACGTCGTCAGTATTGCTAAAACGGCATCCCAGAAGCTTGGAGTTTTGTTCCGCTGTAGGAAGCTGTACACACCAGAGCAACTACTGCTGCTTTACAAGGCACATATCCGACCATCCCTGGAGTATTGCTCCCATGTGTGCGCATGCGCTCCGAAGCACTCTCTAAAGCTTCTGGACACCATCCAGAAGAGAGCAATTAGACTAATCGATACGCCTAACCTCTCAAAGGACCTTCATAGCCTGGAACATCGAAGAAGGGTGGCTGACCTGTCCCTGTTCTACAGATTCTATCACGGAAGATGTTCGAGTGAGCTCTCCTAGGTAATAACAGCAAAGGCCGTCTGAACGAGGAACACCAGAGAGGCTCTGCGAGCTCATCCTTACCAGGTCGAGGTCCCTACTCCACGAACCAGTCTCTTCCAGCATTCTCTCTTTTGGCGAACTTCGACGCTGTGGAACGATCTGCCGGGGAATTTGTTTCCCGCCGGCTACAACCGTTTCAAATCTAACGTGCACCGACACTTATCCTCTCGCAGCGCTTCTACAGCGACATAGGCTTTTAGCCTTTGCGGGAGGCTGACCACGAAAAGAAACTAGGATAAGGGCTGGCAGCCCTGCATCGACTCAGAACCAATGTTTGGAATTAGTAGGTGCTAGATGGGCAACTGGGCCTACAAGGAACTGACAAAAGCCTGCTTGGAGAGATATGATTGCAATCAAGCTAAACAATTCGTGCCCTGGTAAGAACTGAACGCTATGGCTTCTGAATAAAGGCAGAGAGGCACTCAAACTTTTGGATAGAAGGTTCTCACTGGCCATTACCAGCTGAATAGATATTTATCACTCATGAGAAGTGTAGGGGACCCCATTTGCACCAGATACTGGGAAGAGGACAAGACAGCGTCTACTTCTTGGGCAGATTTGCTGTGTATCGCAACCCCAGGCTTCAAATATTCGGTACGATGGAATTCAAGTAACGGTCATTTTATTCAGTGAGATGGTCGGACATACTGACTTTCGCCAAGAAGTCCAGTAGGTTCGGCAGGAAGCTTCATGGGGGTTAGGGAACTAGGATTAGGGGGGTGTGACACCCGTTTGGCGATTCTAATCCTAGTTCCCTAATGACATTTTTGCTAATCTTTGGCATCCACCGTCAAGAGATTAACTAATCCAGATTGGAGATATGGCAAGGTTGTGTTTGCAAGATAGTTTTGACAGTGAAAGTGTCAAAATTGTCAGTTTGTGCTGCATAGTAAACAAGTAATCTAATCCAGGTTTACGTAGCTAATCGCGCAATTGACTTACGGTGCATACGGGTATCAGAGCCAGTTTCACCTCCTTCTCACCCCCTGATAAGTGTCAGATAGCTTTTCATATATTATGTCCTTGCCACCTGAAATAAGTCAGAAATTGACAGAACCTTATGGTTCTGCTATCTGTTATTCAGAGCAATGACGCGAAATTTCAGTGTCCAGTAAGAAACCGGCTGACGCTTTGTATTTGAGTTCTAGAGGCAGCTTGGAAACTTTTTTGTCATTGCACCATAACTCCAAAATGGGAAGGATCAGAGATAGGAGGGAGGGGTGTTAAAACGACTTCCAAGATATTGAAGACAGTTTTCAAAACATAGAGTTAGTCTTCAATTGACATTAGTAGCTAATTCCATATTGTATATACCTGATACATGATTGTGTATATTGTGTGTACTAGTAACTTAATGGAACTTATGCCATATAAATTTCTTCTACTCTAAACTAACCTAAAGGTTAATTGATGACTATTAGCTTTGATTATCTCTCATCTCTAGCATGAACCGACGGGCCTGCAGGGACACAAACACACACATGGAGAACGCAACAACTTGTTGGTGCAGGTGTTACTAACTGAATTTTTAGTTGCCGCTGAATTTTCAGTACAGGACATGGTCAGAATTCAACTGCTCATGAGCTTCAGTCAGTTTTATTTTTAGGAGTGGGTAACTCGTGGCTTTGTCAGCTCAAGCTTTGTCTGAAGCAGACTAGTATTGGTTTATCGCAACTTTTGATCTGTTTCATGGATGAAAAATATTTTAGATTCAGACTAAGATTAGTGTCTATCAGAGAATCAGAGAAGATGAGGCCTGGGGTCAAAGGAGGTTAGATTAAAGGGGCCTGTTCTTGATGTTAGTCGACTAGACCCGACACTTGTTTTTATAGAAAATATTGGGAGGTAATGTTTGTCCATGTTTCAGCCTCTACCGTAGATGTACCTTGCAAGTTGAGGTAACCGTAACGTTAAACGGTCAACTACTTTCTAGTTTTGATAACCTCTTTGACTATTACTTTTTTCTGCACTCTTGTGACTTCTAATTGAGGCACGTATGGCGAAAATAGGGCCCAACTTCGGAATTCAAGTGAATAAGCTAGATTGTTGCATGGATTTTTTTTAATCTTGTAATACGTGTCTCGATAATTTACTACCATAGCATGGTGGTGTCTTGAGATATTGGAGATCAAATGCTATAGATGTCAGTTCTTTGTGAATATCTTGTTTGCTTCAGCGCTTTAGGATATTTATATGTAGTTATGAGGAAAGCTAAAGAATATAACATTATCTACATGTTTTGTTTGAAGCAATTTTCGATATCATTCGCCGGACTTGAGATAGAGCATGGAGTCCCAATTATTTGGTTCACAAAAAACCGGAAAAATGAAGGGTACCGGCTGGATTGGAACCAGCGTCTCCGGCATTCTAAGCCAGCGCCCTACCAACTGTGCTACTGTGCATCTCCCTCTTGCGGAGTAAGCAAGCACCTTTCATCACATGAAATCCTGGCCGACTGAGGAGTCGTAGTTCAGTAGCACAGAGAGCTGTCGTGCAAATAGTGGTGAGAGATTCACACTCACCCAACTGCCGACTAGATGTCTCTTGATGACTGAAATGCATGGTTCGCTGAGAGATGCGGGGGAGTGGTGGGTGTCGGTGGAGGTCATAGACGCTGTATATCGGCTGTGGTGCGGGGCACCGTAGCACAGTTGGTAGGGCGCTGGCCTAGAGTGCCGGAGACGCTGGTTCGAATCCAGTCGGTACTCTTCATTTTTCTGATTTTTCTGTGAACCAAATGATTGGAATCATCTCCCTCTTGCACAAGCACCTTTCATCAGAGCATGGAGTGTTCCGCCCTATTCAATTTGTGACAGTTTCTGCCTCTTTTTGCTTCTAATACTATTTCAAGACTACTGTGTTTTTCTCAGACGAACGTTGTATGTATATTATCATTGATTAACTTACTAAATAAGTTAATCAATGATATTATGTATTGTCAAAAATAGATTCCATCTTGACAGTAATTCGTTAGCACTCTCACCATTCCATACAGTATAATGTTTTAACATGTGTTTTAACGTAGCACTCCCACCATTTTCGAAAAAAATCAGGAAGTTGGCCATTACGTTCTTAGAATTTCAGGAGAACTAAAACTGCAACCTTACCGCCAGAATCTAAGAGAATGGCACTTTTAGTAATGGGAATCTGTTAGATGTAAGATATAAATAGATATGATGTCTTACTAAAAATCTGGATCACCTTTATAGAATTCAACGAATTTCGAATAGATTAGAAAAAGCAACGCCCATGCTCTAGCGGGCATGTAAGTGTTCCCAAGATCTTGTTATTATTGTTCACAAACACGATGTTATTGTTCATAGAAATCTGTAGGATTTAAATCTTGTGTAATTGTTTAAAACAGTCTTTTAACGCTTATGCACTGTTAAAACCCAAAATTCACTCAAATCTATAACAGTTAACCCAAGACGATCAGCTAAAGTTAAGTTGCGAGACCACTATAATAGTGCTGTTATTTTTGGGGTTCTTGACCTACTGTCTCGTCATATACAAAGGGTATAAGAGTGATTCTGCCATTCAGCGGTCAGTGTGCCAGCATTACCAAGCAGCCCTTTAGCACTGTGGGGACAAACAAGAACCTTGTTTACCTCTTCTAACCTGTTCGAATTCATTGATAAAATAATAATAATAATAACATATTACAATTACACACCGACATCAGTACTCGAAAACAATGAATAGGAACTATACTGGGACGTTGAAATACATACAGATAAGACTATCCCGGCAAATCGGCCAGATATAGTTTTCCAGTCGAAGGCAGTCAAAGTTACCTATTTGATAGATATTGCCATTCCCAACGATATGAATATTCAAAACGCCTACGCTGGGAAGATATCTAAATACTCAGACCTTGCCATAGAAGTGAAACGACTCTGGAAACAAAACAAAGTTGTTATTGTCCCCCTAATTATGTCAGTCTCAGGCCTTACACCAAACACATTTACCGCACACGTACAACAGTTGGGCTTGGACGAACGGTTACACAAAATATTCCAAAAGTCTGTAATCCTGAAGACCTGTAATGTTGTTCGATCCTTCCTAAATTCAGACCCGTGATGGTTCAGGTGTTGACTTGGCACAGCCCGTCAACGCTTGTTGCTACCGCAGCCATGCGAGAGAAACATGATAAATCAGAATAATAATAATAAACTTTATTTAAACTGGCGGAGAGTCTGATAAACAGGTATTAATTCCAACCAGTATATATATAAAAAGAAAGTTACAAGCAAAGTAAGGAAAAGGACGAGAAAGAAAAGAAAATAGAGAAAAATGACATAAAACGAGAATAACAAAATAATACTACACAAACACATTAAAAAAGCGCATCGAGATCAAAAACACAAATATTACAAGACACAATCACATAAATGTATCATATGGATTTTATTGTACCCTGGTAATCTACCCTGTACGTGCTAAACTTGATACTAAATGTCTAAGGCTTTGGTAATACACAATATTTTTGCGGCATTCTTGAAAGCCAGAAATCTCAGTGTTTTTTGTGTTGAGGGAACCTTATTGTAATAGTGCACTGCAGCATAAGAAAACGAACATTTATAAATTTCAGTTCTATGACGAGGAATATTCAGTGTCTCATTTACGAACCTGAGACTAGCGAGGTGACATTGATTTCTAAATTTTAATCTTCTCAATAAATAACTAGGCATTTCCTTTATAATTATCTTGTGACATAAGCAAATAAGGTGAAGAATCCATCTTTCATTGAACCTTAGCACCTTATGCAACTCGTAAACAGGTGTAATATGAGAACGTCTGGGTGTAATAGTAGCATATCTCATGCATGAGTTTTGCATTTTCTGGATTCGATTTGTTGCTGAAGTATTCAGACAGGGTGCATAAACTACATCCCCATACTGAGAAATAGACATTATTAATGACTCTATCAATTTTAACTTTGTATCTGTTGAAAGTACATACTTGAAGTTATACAAATATTTCAATTTACAATACGATTTCTGTACTATGCTAGTCGCATGATGATGAAAGGTCAATGAACTGTCAAGGGTTATACCTAAGTTATTTATTTTGTCGACTACAGTTAACTTTTGATCTTTAAGAAACACATTGAAGCTATCAAGGTGTATAACGTTAATCTTGGGGTAAAAGTGAATAACCACTGACTTGGATGGGTTTAACTGCAAACAGTGATCATCCGAAAATTTAACAATATTCATTAAGTTTAGGTTAATATAATCCATTGCCTGGTTCAATTCACTTATTCTATAAGAATGATAAACCTGACCATCGTCAGCGTAATAATGACACTTGCAGTAGTTCACAACAGATGGAAGATCAGATATACAGGGTGGCCAATCGGGTGACGATAATAATTTTTTTTTAGATAGCCCGTACCGAGACCTATCCAAAACACCCCCATGTATATCTACCGATTATTGATAGTTTTCGAGTTATGATTTTTTCTTTGAAAACTTAGAGATTTTCCAGTTTTTCCAAGAAATTATCAAAAACAAAAACAAAAATGCTTTTTGGCTTTTATTTTTTTCCGCAATTATACTCAGTATTAAGCCTATTTTAATATCCAATAAAGAGAACCTGTACATCCGAACAATAATTAAGTACATTTTGGGCCCAAAGTTTGAAATCTCTGTTTTTATTCAGGAGACCAAAACCTTCAAAATAAAATTAAAAATACTTATGCCTGGTTCTGTGGCTCCAATCTAATCCTAAAAACTCTGCAAGACATTGCACTTTCGAAATAATAATGAAAAAATAGCACTTATGGGGGCATTTTGCGCCTTACGTGACTATTAAAGGTAAAAAGGTGATAATTCACGAATTTTCAAAATGATTTAAAAAACTATTATTTTACTTTATTATGACAAATTAAAGAAAAAAAACTCATAACAACTAATAAACATAATAATCATTGATGTTTTAATCACTTTTAATAAAAAAAAATTAATACCTGTGCTTTTTGCTGTGTGCTATTGAATTTCTGCTAAATTAAGTTCTATGGAAAGTTAACAAAGGAAGAGAATAATAAAACAACAATCTGACTTTTAATTCCATGGCGGAATTACCTGGGAAGCGTTATCGTAGCATACGCCATCTCTTTTACTTCCCTCGCCAATAGGTGAGGGGAGGATTGTGATCGTGAAAATTTTCGATTTTGAGATAATAGGTTTTTTGGGCGTTTTATAATGTCTACATAACGAAAATCCGCGTCACTCATTTCCGTCGTTCTGTCTGTCGGTCTGCCTGTCGGTCTGTCTGTCTGTACGCGTTTTTCTAGCCTCGTAATCTCAGTAACCGCTGCATGGACTGTGATGAAATTTGGGCAGCAATATGCTGTGGGGTCTTAGTAGGTAATTTCAAATATTCCTCAAACTTCGTTTTTAGGCGTTTTACAGGTTCTTGATCATTTTCTGCGTTTTTTTGGGTGGGGGTGGAATTTGAGTGTTTGGGGGGTGGGGGGTTGAAAAACTGAAAAACTTGTTGTATTCATGATAGGCTGTCTACTGACCTGTCAAGGAAGACCTAGCGATATAAATCACCTTTTTAGGTTCATCCGAACATTGCCTTGCCTATTCCGAAAATTAATTAACACAACTGCGCTTCGCCGACATGAGCTCGCAAAAAGCTACTCTGAAAGAAAGGAATGGCGTATGCTACGACATCGCTTCCCAGGTAATTCTGCCATGAAATTGGAAGTCAGATTATTGTTTATTATTCCTTTCCTTTGTTAACTTTCCATACAACTTAATTTAGCAGAAGTTTAATAGTACATAGTAAAAACACTTCAAAAATCACAATTTGGGTATTAGTTTTTTTATTAAAACTCATCAAAACATCAATGATTATCGGATTTATTAGTTGTTACGAGTTTTTTTTTCGTTAACTTGTCATAACAAAGCAAAATAATAGTGTTTTAAATCATTTTGGAAATTCGTGAATTATCACCTTTTTACCTTTAACACTCACGTACGCCGCAAAATGTCCCCATAAGTGCTACTTTTTCATTATTATTTCGAAAGTGCAATGCCTTGCAAAGTTTTTAAGATTAGCTTGAAGCTCCAGAACCAGACATAAGTATTTTTAATCTCATTTTGAAGGTTTTGGTCTCCTGACTAAAAACAGAGATTTCAAACTTTGGGCCCAAAATGTACTTAATTATTGTTCGACTGTACAGGTTCTTTTTATTGAATATTAAAATAGGCTTAATACTGAGTATAATTGCAGAAAAAAATAAAAGCCAAAAAGCATTCTTGTTTTTGTTTTTGACGATTTCTTGGAAAAACTGGAAAATTTCTAAGTTTTCAAAAAAAAAATCATAACTCGAAAGCTATCAATAATCGGTACACATACATGGGGGTGTTTTGGATAGGTCTCGGTACGGGCTATCTAAAAAAAATTTATTATCGTCACCCGATTGGCCACCCTGTATAAATTGCAAACAAAATTGGACCGAGAATGGATCCCTGGGGGACGCCTGAATGTATAGAGAGGCTATCTGACTCGACTACTTCACCTTGAGCATCAATTAACTTAACTTTCTGCCTCCGATCAGTCAAATAACTCATAAACCATTTTACGGCAAAATCCCAAAATCCCATTTGTATAGCGTTTTAATCATGATGAGTTTAGTTATCATTTCAGAATAGTCACTACAGAGGCACATAGAAATTTATTAACATCAAATTTTTTTTGAATCCTTACACTGATATAGTTTTCTGGAAAGTAGCCCCCATACTAAAAATGGTAGCTAGCTCACACAGAGAATGCGATTTCTTCGACTAACTTATGGAACTTGGGCCATTTATATTCTTTCAGTCGGACTGAGCAGCGATTTCCAGCGGATAATATTCCATCTGCGGGAGGTTTAACTGTAAGCGATATAAGTGATATTGCTTTAGGGGAGTTTTGTGAAATACAAGCTGGATATATTCTCTACCAAGTAACTGATTCACTGGTCCTAAATCGATGTTCATTCCTCTTTCTCAAACCAATATATATAGAAAAGTACTGTAAGCAAATATTTTAACATTTAAGGTTATTTTATTTTTGACGTGCTGTCCCAATCCCAAAAAGACATTTCGATTATTTCCAGGAATCTATCTTGATTTGTCTGTCATTGGTCCGATGATATTTGACCCTTTTATTTCAACAACGTGAACAAAAGTGATTTTCTTAACTTCGTTAATATACAAAATGTTTATACTTTCCTATATTTTCAAAATTTGGACCCGTCTTATCTCAGTTTTGTGGCCTTTCGGTATTAGAAAATCAAATAATATAGGTAATTTGAAATATTTTAAAAAATAGAAGAGAAGAGAGAGAGAGAAGAGAAGAGACAGACTCGCTTGTTTCACCCGCTCGCTGTTTTCCATCGTCCTTGCAGTCTTCGTGGGACCAGGTGGCTTTTTCCTCACAATAATTTCTGTTGTCCTCAGACTGTTAATTCACCTGATAATGGTATTGCGGCTTGGAACAGTATCGTGGCATCCAAGGTTGAAATGAATACGAAAAAGCTGCTGCGCAGCCGTGATCGACTCTGTATTTTTAACACTGCTCCATAGCTACTGAAATGTCATTATACAGGGTGGGCCAATAGTGAGTTGACTGAGAATTGTGGGCTTACTGAAACGAATTTCAAAAATCTGTTACCTGATCATGGTAGGGGGTGTTGATGGCTATGACCTTAAAATATTTTTGCTTACATTTTGACATTCATACAGGGTGATTTATATCAAAGTTATATTTTTTTAATAGAACCCCTATATTTTGCATACTTGGGTTCCATGATGAATTTTGGAGTGAATTTATGTATCATATATGGAATTTTAAACGAACGGTTTAGGCGCAAATCACTATTTTTGTTATAAGTAGGTATCAGAAAAAAATTTAATATCGCAGCGATTATAAAACTTAAGGCCGTGACTTTGCGGTGCGCCTAAACATGACATGCGTTACCTGAAGTCAGACGGTCATACTTGAATTCTTTTTGCACTTAGAGAAACCTGTAGATTAATTAAGGTAATTTCAATCACAGGCAACTTGATTATTTCAAATTGGAACGCCTAATTTTTTGATACTGCCAAATGTAAGATCTGATAACATTTACAACAATGTAGGATTATCAATATCAATCTTTTTTAGTTTTCGTTTTATTTCAAATATTCAGTCAAATCGGTGTTTTTCATTTTTCCAACCCATAAGCAACCTAGCAGGCCATGAAACATAAACGAATACACGTAAAAATTGGATGGAATTTTCATAATCCTGCCTCGTTGCTCTAATTCGTTTGTATAATTCTACTAAGTTGGTTTCTCCCATTTTAACGTGCTTTTGTTTATTTTTCATGGCTTGCTACGTTGCTTATGCGTTCGAAAAATGAAAAACACCGATTTGGCTGAAAATTTGAAAAAATATGAAAACTAAGAAGGATTGATATTGACAATCCTGTAGTATTCCCATTTCCATTTGAAAGAACCAAGTTATCTGTGATTGAAATTTCCTTAATCAGTCTACGGATTCTCCAAGTACAAAAAAAATTCAAATTTGACCGTCTAACCTAAGATGACGCAAGTCATGCTTAGCCGCATCGCAACGACACGACCTTCTAAGCTTTATAATCGCTGCGATATTCATTTTTTTTCTGATACCTACTTTTACCAAAAGTAGTGAGTTGCGCCTAAATGGTTTGTTTAAAGTTCCATATATGATACATAAAGTCACACTAAGATTTACCAAGGAATCCAAATGTGCAATAATATCTAGGGGGTCCTATTCAAAAAAATGTAAGTTTGATATGAATCTCCCTATTTAAATAACAAAATTTAAGCGAAAACATTTTAAGATTATTGCCCTCAAGGCCCCCTACCACTATCAGGTAACAGATTTTTGAAACTCGTTTTAGTGAGCCCACAATCCTCCGTTCACCCACTATTGGCCCACCCTTTATAGCAAATAATGGACTGATACCTAAATACCCTCCCTACCACCGCTAACGGCTTCATACTATTCGAAAAACGTCAGGTTCCCGTCGGTCGGTCACGTTGTACTTTTCGGTTCTTACATTGGGCTCTTCATATAGACATCGATCGAACAGTCCGTGAAGTAGGTTAAAGACACAAAAAAAATTCCAACTACTTAAAAAAACCGAACATGCGTACTCTTGCGGACACTGGATTCAAAGAGTGCGCAGTGTTGGTCATAAGAGTACGCAGGTATCTTCAACAAAACTCACATACAAATTCACCAAACCCAGAATATTTGGTACACTCTACATGTCACCAAGTAGCACAAGAGTCGCATCTAATCCATTCGGAAGTACTGTAATGTTTTCTGCACAAGGGAGAGGCAACATTATTTACAGAGTCGGTAAAACCCTTAGAAGTTGATAATTTATGCTTCAATTTTTTTCTTGGGTGGTCCTCTGAGGCCTTGTGTTATTTACCGAAGTCCTTTTTCTTCACAATATTTCCTTTTAAATCTAGTTTTTCTGTTAACATATCTTTGTATGGTGTGGAGGTTAATATTCGCGCGTACTCTTTGTGGGCGTACTCTTTGGGACATGATCAAGGAAACAAAAAACAGCATGCCGTCAAAATATGCAGCCACATTTACACAAAGCATATGGATGATTTTATAACCTATAAAACCACCACTACGCCAAGTCAAAATCTAGTATGAAACTTCATTTTGATCAAATACTAACTATTGTAATCTCGCAAAGAGTTATAAAATAATACACAAATTATTTCTTCTTACATTTTTCCCTGATAATTTTTCACAAAACACCGCCTCATTTTGTACAACAATAACCTTCCTTTAGACTCATCTACACGGTAGACGACACCTATCAGACGACCTTACAACTATGTTTTTTTGGCACTGCGTACTCTTACAGACTGCGTACTCTTACGTGCTCTTACTACTTCAACTACAAAGTTGCCATCAGAAACGAGTGACCCCTGACCCCTATTTATTGGGTGATATGAATAATACCAAAGTTCAAACTCCGAGTATGTTCTCATGAGCATGTGCATAAATTATAAGTTTATACTCCATTTCATATGAACAAAAATATTTCGATTTGATGAGTTTTTGCTCCTGGTACATGAGAGTAGATACTCGCTATTTAATTTTCAAACTTGACAGAGTCTGTCAAAAGAACAAACGTTCGCGCTCGGAATATTTCTAAATCTCTGACAATATATATACTTGTTGGTACAATGAGTGAAAGCAGTGAGGAAGAAAGCAATAAAAGTTGCGAATCCCAAAAGGGATTTGTGCATATGTTACGGGATTTTCCTATACTTTTGTCTAAGTCACAAACACCAGCAGTCCGACTTTCAAAATCGAAAGCACTCGACGCGATGAAAAGACAATGGGAGCTTAATTTCGGTTCACAGATAACGACAAATCAAATGTACAAAAAAATTAATAACATGAAATCCAGACTCAAGAAAAAAAACCGATATCAATAGAACTGAAAATAAGAAAATCATTCTTCAGGATTGTCACTACTTTAGAAACAAAAGTTTGGTGAACACCAATATCTTCTGCTACTCCTGTTTGAAATCCCGGATCACCTACGTATCTCAAAAATATTTTCATTTTATCAGTGCTACATATAGCACCACCTCTTGTTTCTTCAGATTCTACACCCAAAAAATTATTTGATAGCCTCTCCACATTTTCTTTACTAAATCGATACAATGCTTTAAAGACACGATCACACGTACTTCTTCTAGGTTTATATTATTTTTTTGAACGCAAATTAAACACGAACTCAGCCATAGCTCTGCCGCGGTCAAACTGAAGTCTGGTGACTGTCAGACTCCGAAATTCTGGAGTATATTCTCATCCTAAAGAGCATAAACACATTTTTATTCATAGCAAAAATGAGAATATACTCACAAGAAGTTGTACATAAGAGTACCTACTCAAGTGGAGTATTTGCCTCTGGTTTTTATTCATACCACGTGGAGTATTTGCTCCAAATTTTTTAGTATAAACTTAATGCTCATTTTTATTCATAAGACCCAATAGTCCGTATGAATAAAAAGAAAGCAAATGCTCATGAGTATAAGCAAACGCTCAAAGCAAGAGCTTAGAGTAAAAGCTCGGAGTATAAGCATCTACTCCTGTCGAAACAAAAAGTAACGTACACTCGAGTGGCGTCTGCATTAATTTGACCGTGTTTTGATTGTAAGTGTAATTAAAATTTCTTCAGACGAGGGGAATGAGGAAGAAAAAAGTGTCAATCTGCTAGTAGCAATGCAGTTGCCAGAAAGACCTGAAATCCTCACCAAATTACAAATTCCACATATAAAAAATTAAAAAACGAGGCCCTGAAACTTGCTGCCACAGAAATAGAACGAAAAATAGGAAAGTCATTAACCGTTTCGCAACTAATGAAAAAAGTAAACAACATGAAACCGAGACTAAGAACTTTTCAACTATTTTGTTCATTACAAATAAAATTGTTCTTGAAACAGTCGACTGAGTGATTCCCAATTCTTTTACTACACCCATCTGAAATCCAGGATTGGCCATATATCGCAAGAAAACCTTCATTTTATGATTTGAAGTGAGAGCGCCTCCTCTTCTTTCAAGATTTTCTCCCAAAAAATACGTTGCCATCCAATTTACATTTTCTTCTTTAAAGCTGTAAAGAGATTTAAAATCTCGCCAATTAGCGTCTCTTCGCACTTTCTATTGCTTCTGTGCACGCAAATTCACGAATTCTGCCATTTTATGACCAGCTTATTGCAAAGTGCATCTCCTACTAACGAGATGCAAAATTTTTGGAGCAAATGCTCAACTAAGTAAGCAAAGCATACATTTTATTCATAACAAGTTGAGCAGATACTTAAACGTGAGTAGATGCTCATGCTTCTAATACAAATTTGGGAAAAACCTTTTACTTACATTTTTATTCATAAACTATATATATGCTTCAAGTTTTGCAAGTAGACGGTTTTGCTCATTTTTATTCATTCGGGCCATTGTTTTAGGTTCAGCTGAGGCGCCTTGCGTGAACACCTACCTCAGCAAACGGGGCTCCGCCGATCGTCGGCCCCCCTCCGTTGCCCTGATCCTGCTGTCCACCCTGCTGTGGACTGCAGCCCTGCTGACGTCGTAAGCTGTGAGAGAGGCCACCTTTTCGCATCGGAAAGGACCCGGAATACTAGTCTCTCGATGAGCCGATTAGGTAGAGTAGACGACAAACATTTCACACCCAGCCACTCACAACTCAACATGATGACATGTTTTAGAGCACTGCGCGCCTAGTAACGGTGATCTAGTTAGTGAAAAGTGGAAAATGAACTGGAAAAGGACAATTTTGCTTGGAGCGGGTTCATAAGATGGAGATTAAAACATTTGGTAATTTTCCACTGCGTATATTTCTGTTTGGTCACGTTAATCTCCTTCGTGTTTCTTCGTTGTTGCTCGTGTAATGATAGATACAGTGAACAGTACGCACAGAGATTTTCTTATAGACGGTCTGGTCTTTCAATGTATGCAACACAAGCCAATAGGAGCAACAGTAGTATAAAAAAATATGGTAACAATATACCATAATACTCAGCTACTGATAAAGCATAGTTGACTGACTTGTCTTGAATCTCGGTGTATACCTTTTACTGTCTGTTATACCACAATAACTTATGACTTCAAGAATAAACAGAATATACAGAAATACCAGCAAAGGTCGCCAAATAAAGCTAAATACGGTAGATTCACCCTTTCTTCCTAGCTACCAGTATCTAAACATGACATTGGATTTATACTTGGCCATAATTTTGAAGGCCAGGTCAAGGTCAATGTTGCATACAAGAACGCTCATTTTTGTTTCTGTATTTGGGAGTACCAATTAATGAAATAGTATAAACATTAAGGTTCTCTCAAGATCATGTTACGGTTCTCAAATTTCAATCGATTTAAGTTCAGGATGACAGATCAAATATGGTACATAATAACTTTCAAAAATCAACCATCTTACGAAAAATTTGGTATAAAGAAGAACTCAAAAAAGGCCTGCCAAATTAATGATAAAATATGAGGGAACGCTTTAACACCATATTTCATTGATCACATTAAATTATGCAAAGCTAGCCTCAGATATATGATCAGGGACTCCAAATTCTCCAATCAAATTTTCAAATGATTTGGGAAAATATTCTGCGCCATATTAGCTCCGTCAGTTTGAATTTTGTCTATTTGTCTCTTTACGTTCGTTATCAGCGGTCCAAATTGATCTGAATGCTACGTTTTTCAGACCCCTTCTTACTCTCTTTGTATACTTAAACAGTTGTACCCATTTACCGGATGACTCTGGCCTTGACTTGACCTTCAGGATCATGCCAAAGGTTAAATATAAATTAATATTTACATGGACAGAGAGAAATGCTGAAACTCCCGTATTTAATTTTTTCATAGGTGAAGGGTGCCATACAGGAGTAATTTCTTCATCCATATACAGCGTAGGCAGGTGTGAAATAACTTGCCTCTATTTGCAGGTTTTTATTCAAGAAGCAACAATAGATACACTCAAATAGTTAGATTTCGATTGACTTAGCAATCCTAGTACTATCCAGAAGCTAAAATTGGCTATATACAAGAAACTCATAAAATAACCTGTAGTGCTTCAATTCACTCTTGAATCTGGCCTACACCTCAAGCTCCTTAAATTACGTTATCTAATTGTGTAACTGCTTTTAAGAAACTGGTATTGTTTAAATTATATGTCACAAAAATGCACAAAAACCAGCTAAAAATTTATTTATATGATGATGATACCGCAAATTCACAGGTCTGAGATAGAAAATATATAATTTTTATTGTCTGTGAAGCTTATTGTGAAATGGTTCTACTATATCTACATAATATTATTATTTTAATAATCAAATATAATACAACATGAATTCCACGAGTCGTGTTATTTTATAGAAAACAATAGCTCTATTATATTAATGTTTATAATGAGTTTCATTGTTACCTGAAAATTTCTGGCCTTTTTGTCTTGAACAGCATACAGTAGAGTTCCATGAAATGTTTTATATCCCCTATATGTTATATTTCATTGCGTTAATTAGTAATGTGAACAAAAAAGCACAATTATTGGAATAAATTTTTTACCATAAAACAGAATAAATTGTTCTAAAAAATGTTTTTGATTGTGTAGCTCCATACACAAAAGATCTGAAGTATATATGTTCTCTCAATATTGTAGCATCAGAGCAACTTTTTCGGTATAAATTGACAGATTATCCCCCCTTACAATGCATCTTGCTTAAAAAAAGATTCATAGATGAAAAACGTTTTATGTGTTGCTGGATCGCATCAGCACTTTATTTTTGAGGT
The DNA here is from genome assembly GCA_951848785.1 of Callosobruchus maculatus. Taxonomy (NCBI): domain Eukaryota; kingdom Metazoa; phylum Arthropoda; class Insecta; order Coleoptera; family Chrysomelidae; genus Callosobruchus; species Callosobruchus maculatus. The sequence goes on from CATOUR010000083.1 coordinate 8,261,846, forward strand.
TATACTTTGAAGGTAGGTACATAACTTATCAGTCTCTGAAAATATACAGGGATGTCCAAAGTAACATCCTCGAATTCCATAACCTCATTCTGGTCCTCAACATATTAAGAGAAGTTCATTTCCTGGAGATTCATCATTCCTTATGTGGCTGCAGACTATGAAGTAGGGAATTTAAAATAAGTTTTCATGTATTATTTTCAGGACCAATATTTTTGAATTGCTTTTTGTTTCAAGTCTGAATAATAACTTTGCATGCATGCTCTCAATTCAAAGTCGTAGAGAGAAATATTAGTCAAGCTGGATGCATAGTCCTAATTTCAAAAGAAAAAAGTGCAAAAAATACCAATGTATTAGTACTAAATTTTCCGTGCTTTGTATTTGTATTACTTAAGTACAAGACCAACAAGTACTATATTTTTATCTTCTGTAATGCCGTTATTTAATTTTCTAAAACATATTTGAATGTAATAGATGAAAAAGCTCCTCTTTTCAACTACTATATTTGCTTTTTATTTTGTAAGTAGCATGAATGACTCCCTAGTTTTGAAACAAACCTACAAAATGTGATGGCACATATATATTTTATCTCCTGTAGCTGTATATGTGACAAAAATGAAAAAATTACACTTCGTTCCCATACATTCAGCAATATAATGTCCAATTGCTCCACGCAAAAAACCTTTTCTGAACTTTTTCCACATAAATGGCGCTTGGTGTATAGATAGAGATTTTGTTTTGTAAAACCCAAATAGGAAAAATTGGTGACGCAGATGAGATGTAGCTGCAACCTGTATAAAAGATTAGTTATTGTTGATAAGAGTTGTCTGCTTTTGGTGACGGAACCACAACGTTGTTAGTAACGATTTTAAATGCTAAATATTCATATGTTGCCTGGAATGCCATGAGGTCATATACTGAAAGACTTATACATGGTATCAAATGGATACCTGGACTACGTAATTCAATGAATGTGATTTAAGAAATATTTTGGATCTATATCGCGTAAAAATTGTATTGTTCTTTAGTCGAGTCAAGACTACGAATTGACACATCACAAAAAGTAATTTTAAAAGTAATACATAACAAAAAGGTGAATAAAGATAGATGATAGAAAACAACTGTATATGCAAATCATTCAAAATATAGAGGGGAGTTAAATAATCAATTAAAATAGATCTGCTGAAGCTTATGTTCTTCAATCGAATAACTTACCAAAGGTTGATTTTTTCATAGCTATTTTTTTGCCAAAAACACATCACCTGAAATTCGTGGGTAGGTGGATACATCAGTTCTAGTATTCCCAGGTAAGCAAACGTATGCACACAAAATACTTAGTCATTTAATCTATACTTGCCTAAAGATATCTAAGGCCTGTTCGTACTTCTTCAGGGAAATAAACAGGAAAAAACATGGTTGGAGACACTGATTTATTCAGTTTGAGTCATATTTGCCTACAGGAACAAAACCTAATTGTTTGATGCGTGATTATTTTGGCAAATAAAAATTATAAACAAATAAAGTGTAAAAGTAGAAAATGTTCTCCTAAAGTGATTACCAGTAAAAAGTCTTTTTTGTAAGAACTATCTGTCACAAGATGCCTTAAGCAATAAAATGGCGGATTCTAGACCTTGAGGAATTTATTAATTACTTAGAAAATTGCAAACTAATACAAATTTAACAAAACTCAATTTTACAATAACATTTATTTAAATTAAGCTTGAAGTCTGATATTGCAAACTTGAAAAAATTATTGTGTGGTCTCAACAAAAAAAAGTTATTCCGTTTTTTAGCACACAGTTACAACATTACTGTTAAGTTGTATTCCAGTCTTAAAAAATACTTTTTTACACAGTATCCACTCACGTATAAAAGTCAGGTCTTCTACTCCAATATGCTACCCGTAGAATCGTTGTCTTTATGATTTTCTGTCTTATAGTATAACAAACAAAATCTGCCTGGGATAAACAATAAGAACACTATTCAAACTATTTAATGAATCGTACTGAAATTTTTAACCGTATTCTGTACTAAAAGACTCAACTGTTGATGCAATATCAGAATTTTAGGTTCAATTGTTGCAATGTTACTGTAAAATTATATTTTGCTACTTTTACTTGCCCAAAAATCTCACGAAGAGAACAATTACGTTTTGATCCTGTAGGTAAATATGACAAAAAACCTATGAAATTACTGGATGAATGAGTGCCATGAGACAAACCTTATTTTTCTGTAGTATATCAATGTCTACATCAAATGACGTATTTTCCGCAAAAGATCGATTAAGGTCAAAAACCCGAAGCTTAACTTCAATGAAAATATGACGTAAATTAAGTATGGCAACAAAAAGTATTTATCAACTAAAAAGTGACTACGATACGTTACAAACGATCGCTATAGGTGTGACGTCAGAGGCAATTCTTGCGCCATTTTCACTCATTCAAAATTATGCTTGGCATAAGTCTCATTAAGAACAATAGAACTTCTATTTTGTGATGCTTAGTACGTTATAATAAATGCTTCAAAGCAATATTTTTTCGTGTGCAATGCTCCCCTTACTGTGATCGCTCTAAAAGTTATATTTCACAGTAAGACCTTCTCCAGATGGGACGAATTCGCCGCGAAATGTTTAGCGCAAATCCATTCGCGCGTTAGCGAGATACTGGGCATGCCTTTTGCCTCCAGTTGACGTATGAACTCAAAGCGATCGCTTCGTTCAACTCCATGTATCATACCAAATTCGTCTCCAAATGCTTGTGCGTCAGTACACTTCTTCTGGACGCAACTGTCGTGCGAGGTAGTCGCGGCGAGTTCGCGCCTTCTGGACAAGCCATAAGCACAGTATATCCAATTATACAGTAACGCAACTCTCCAGAATTTTGGTTGTTCGCGCATAGCATCCCGCGCATCGTTCGCAGGATGTTTAGCGCGGCGATCGCCTGAGTCGTGTTCAGTCTATGAGAGTGAAGGTAGTGTCTTTGACAGAACAGGATTAAGGAATTTGTTGGTACGCTGATATGGATACCGGGACGCGTGAAGTCAAATGTTGCGCCGCTGTAGGCTATATTAACAATTTCAAAAGCTATGACTAGAGTTTTTTAAGCTTCCCCAAGATGTTGCCAGGTATGCAATTTCTCCAATGTTTAATATGCTCATTTATTACCTAATAATATCAATGTGTGATAGCATAGCTCCATTTGTCTCTAACAAAGTCTGGCGGGTATTAGGGTAGCTGTGTGTTTTTTCAGTTTTTTAGAAGAGTTAGGCGTTACGAAAAGTCGTTCTTTAATTATGAGCCTAAAGTCAGAATGATAATTTCTCACTGTTTCCTCATAGCACCACAACGTTCAAAATATCTTTAACGACATATAACAAAATGAATGTGATTATACATTCCAACATTATTAAATTTTAATCAGGAAGTGAAGTTCATTTTAATGGATGCTCAAATAGAAAGTTCACAATACAAATAATCAACATGCTAGTTTCAACAATATATCATTTTCCTCTATAAACATGGATTCTTTTCTTCCATATGCCTATTCATATGTAATATACAAATACAGAATAAAAGGTAGTCTTGGTAAACTAGATAAAAGACAGTTTTGCAATTTTTTTATGAATAATGACCAGTTTAGTATATTTTATCATTGTTATAAACATATTGGTCATTATTTTTTATGTACACCTTACAAGTTTTCATCGGTTTTGCTGTTTACCACGTTTTCGTACCTCAAACGTTTTCTATGATGATTGATGAAGATAAATTTAAAGGTTGATAGATAACTAGACGTTATTTTGGAGGCTACGTTGCATATACCCATATTTAAATCATATAAGATATTATAAAGTTTTTATATTTATTTAAATGTTTAAGGTTAAGTAAGATAGGATAAAGTAAAGTTGAATAAATCTCCCATTTTTGTAATTTGTTTACAAACAATAAAGCCACCTATTTTCTCGGAGTTAACAATTTTCTTTCATACACCGACTATTTCTTGTTTTGCTTCTGAAAAAGAATGTTTACACCCCATGTATATGCAAAGAATCCATGATGAATTAGAAGAATCAGTACAAAACATTTTCACGTACAATAAAAGCGAATGCATGGATATAACTTACAAATTGTAATTCAGAATTCCAAAGACAACTGCCTAACCTCGATGAAGAATATTACATTACCACACTGCTCTCAAAATTTACTCTATTTACGAGACATATCGCGTCCATTAAACCCATTGCAACACAATAATTACGCTTCTCACTTGATTATTGCTAAGCCGACACTGTGCTCAAAACGTAAACGGCAATACTTGCGGCTCGTGCTGAAGAGCCGACGTGGGGTTGTGAGAGGCCAGTTTTTCGGAGACAAATTGTCTGCATGATTTCTAGGGAGTTGCGCTACTGTATAATTAGATATACTGTGCGCCCCATAAGGGCGATACAAAGGTGGATCAAATGTGCATAATGCTAAAGACCGACGCTTGGAATGGGATACGTAATACATATAACGTAGAACGTGAGTATAATTACCTTTGAATTATTGAATCCGCTCAACTCTACCGTCCGCATTTTTCCCCCAGCCATTTATATTGACGACGCCAATACCTTTATAAATGAATCGGTGAAAATTTTATCAGCCGCGTAATCAGCGTTGACAGACAATAACCGCACGTGGTGAATTTTAGATGAAATTCCATTCTTTATTGGAAAATACGCCAAATTGTCGACGTCACATAAAAATTATTTACTGTTGCTTTTTACGTTGCTATTGAAAAGTTGTCGGGTATACTGAATCTGTTTAGCGGTATCGACAAAAGTATTAAAAAATCAATTAGATAATTAGAATTAATTAGAAAATACATTTGGAATTACGTAATGATTCGATATAGTGAAAACTTTGGCCTCCTCACAAATAGGGCAAAAGCCAAAGTCACTTGCCAAGACACATGTCGCATTGACCAGGTCAGAAAGGCCTTAATAAGTATGAAAAGATTTTTCGTAATGTCAGATCTGCTCGATCAGATGTCACATTTTCTCTAGGCGAGAGTTGGGCTCTAGATGCTTCACTAGAAAAGAAAATAGATGCCTTGAAGATGTATATCTACCGTCGTGTACTCAGAATATCATGGTTTCAAAGAATAACGAACGATGAAGTCCTTAGTTTTATGAAGAAACAAAAGGAACTCATACTCACAGAAGTTGCTGCAGTAAATTTTATATCCCATAAAAAAATTCCTCGGCATCAAATTATACAATACTACCTTATTCTCTGCCGGAAAAAAAAACACGTCTGAAATGACTACAACTGGAGACACAAGTTTTACATGCATTAATTTCAGTACTCATTCCGGTGTCGATTTTTTTCTAAATACCGATCCCCACATAATAAACTAGCAAAATAACTCTGGAAGTGGAAGGGTATTCAATAACTAATGGAATTTCAATTATTGTGCATGCATCTATAGATCCGTCAACAAAACAAAAATAAGACTTTTTGATCACAACCATAATCGCAATCATTTTCTTCAATTCAATAGTATTGAGATTTCAGTAAAACGATGAGAAAACCCGGTTTTTAAAAATAGTCACAAACGCTGAAGTATCCTATACGAAAGCCTTTAGCTTTTGATACTTATTGTGACTTTTGATCACCTCATAATTAACAGTGCCATAGAGACAGGATTAGTATAATGTTTGTGCAATACCAAAATGCCTGCATAAAATTAATGGCACAAAACTGATTTTTTCTCTGATTTTTATTAACGAATAGCATGCATAGAGGGCAAAAACTAAAGTAACTTGCCAAGACACCTGTCGCATTGAGCAGGTCAGAAAGGCATTTATTAGTATGAAAATATTTTTCATAATGTCAGATCTGAGTCTAAAACTTCGGATACGCTCGATCAGATGTCACATTTTCTTTAGGCGAGAGTTGGGCTCTAGAAGCTTCACTAGAAAAGAAGAAGCCTTGAAGATGTATATCTACCGTCATATACTCAGAATATCATGGTTACAGAGAATAACGAATGACGAAGTCCTTAATCTTATGAAGAAACAAAAGGAACTCATACTGATGCTCTCTATCTCCGTCAATCGACCTATGGCGCACTGATGGTCGCTAATAAGTGTAAAACACCTGTCTGCGTACTGGTGGATTGACGGAGATATAAAGCAACCCTCGTATATCGACATCTCATATGCAGCAGCATATGGAACCCGCGCTCTTCTGGTTGGCCAAGCGAACGCAGCATGGCGTTCCACCAAGAAAAGAAGTTGCTGTTTAGGAGCGATTTTCTTTGGTTTGTCGTTACCTTTGGGTACCAGATGGCGCACAGGCAGATCTTTTCTGTCGCCTGCTCTCAAAAAGAATTCGTGCTTACCATCAAGTCACGAAATACGACATATATAGGTCATATCATGCGAGGATAAAAATCCAAACTTCTGCCACTGATTATAGAAGAAAAAGCCCAAGATAAAAATTTTGTTGGCAGACGCCAAAATTTTTTATTGTTGGTGCAAAGACGGTTTGGTTGCTAATCGCTTGACATTTTCGACATGGCCGTATCTAGATCTATGTTAGCTATTTCACTTCGGTCTATAATCATGGATTAATTATTCAATACACTGAAGTAGTAATAGAAGCAACTTTGAACTGTGACCACAAAACCTGTTGAAATTTCTTTCTTCTCCAAGTATAATTAAACAATGTCCTTTTTGCTTATAATAAAAATTTTATTCCGATTGATTTAGTCCCCAGTCGTCAATTTTTGAAAAGGCGCTAGAAGTTGATGGTAGTAAACCACAGATCAATCACCCCTAACTTCAATAATCATATCGTCGTTCTCGTTTATAATAGCTGTGTCAGCGATAATAAAATCATGTTCTCTGTTGATTGATATAATGCAACACACCAGTCGGGTTAATAAACACCAAACATAGATCTATGATTCCTTTCATCGAATTAACGACACAGATTATCGGTCAGCTGGGTGTTTTTTTACCTTTTTCCTTTGGCATAGGGGTTTTTTGGCGACGACTATAACAGCTTTTCAATCGATCTGTCAAAAGGCTTCTACAAGTAAGAGCAACAACACCCTATAATAATACATAAAAGAACTTCTTTTCACCCTGGTCGACGAGATAGCACAGCCTCGCCAAAAAAAAGTATCAGACAAAGGCAAACCAGCAATAAAAGCCTGCCATTTGGAACAACCCTAAAGAGAAATCAGTCGAACTGAAATTGTATCTATATAACTCACTTGTATCCGTGGATGCAGATACAAAGCAAAACAATCAAGCGGCCTTTGATAAATGAGCTGGATCGTTTGTCCCGTTTTGACTTCACTCTCTGTCACTGGACAGAGCGCTGCAAAAAAAATTACAGGATGAAGGGCGCAAAATAATAGAGCTGCATGTCCTATGGGAATTATATAGAACCCATTCCTACATACAGATTAAATGGTTGAATATGTTTTGTACGAATAGTTTTCTTTATTATGAATTCACTTTTGTTGATTTAATATGAATTTAGCATGGTGAGCCACTAGACTCATTCGTCAAACGGATTTTTGAGCATATTTCATTTCATTCATTTGTACTAGTCAAAATACAAATATTGCCACCTCGAAGGTTACACCACAGCATAGTAGACAACCAGCACAATAACTCAGGTTGGCGGAAATTACACGCGCATCCCCACTTTTGGATGACTTTTTGTAGGGATGCTAACGATACTTCGATACTTCTGCACTAATATCGAGTATTTTTGTCATCGATACCTTTTGAGGCATTCCAAGCTGGTATCGATACGTTTGTATCGGTGTCGAAAATAATTATATAATTATTGAGGTGTGTAATCAATTACACAAAATGCTCTGTACGAACCAAACGCGCCTATTTGGCTAAAATATATCGAGTTGGTACCAGTATCGATATTTTCATTTTCGCATCTCTACCCAAACTTCACATCCGTAAAACCCTTCCAAGGTCTAGTTCTGTGGGAACCATTTTTATATAGGAAATTCTCAGAGATATTATGCTGGTTATTTACTATGCTGTGGTTACATGGTGCGAGGTACAGGCATGCAAATTTGATATTACAATAATTTAGTTATAACCGATTGCAGCAACCATTTGGTTTTCTTTTTAGGTCTTGGTGGTTGTCATTCATTCTTATTTTAATTGTTTCCTTGTATAACATAACCTAGGTCTGCAAACGCTTCGTTGCCGATCTACAGGGTGTTGAAATTTCTGTATTTTTTCAGTTTTTTCTTAATAGCTCTTTCAGTTTTTGAGGTATTTAACCTAAATCTGTAAAATAAGAAACGCAATGCGAGTTACATAATCGTCCATGTCAAATGGTTGGCAGAATCTACAGGGTGATATTTTTTCAGGAGTCATGTCCTTTTTTCTCACCCTGAACTTCTTTTCGGTGCGCCGCTGGTAGATTCAAAAAACAAAATCATTTTTCCATTCTCTTTACTTCGACACGCACCCTGAAAATCTCAGGAAGTATAAAAAATTTTCAAATTCGGCTTGAAACATGTTAGATTGCATGTCAAATTTAACAAATAAAGCTGTAGCCTACTAGACCATATTTCAAGTACACTATTTTGTTTTTTTTTTTCGATAAGGGCTGGAGGTATAAAAAATTACAAGAAGACAACAAATTTCTAAACAAGATATAAAAATTATTTTGAGTTTGTGAATCTACCTGCGGTGCACCGCAAAGAAGTTCAGGGTAAGAAAAGAGGGCATGACCACTTAAAAAATAACATCTTGTAAATTCTGGCAACCGTTTGACATGTGTGATTATGTAGCTCCTACTCCGTATTGTATATACCAAATTTGGGATCAACGTCTCGAAAATTAAGAGAGTTATCAAGAAAAAACGAAAAGGTATTAAAACTTCAACACCCTGTAGATGGGGAAGGAAGCGTTTACGGACCTATGTTCATTTGAATATTTAGTCCTTAAAAGCACCAAACGATCTTCTCCCTTTATTTGTAAATGACACTTAGGAACACCTTGTATAATCATTTAAATTTAGATTTTGAATCTTTCCCTGAACATGCAAGTTGCAAGAGTTAGAAACAAGACCTAGAACAAGAACTAAGGCCTTCAAAATGCATAGATAGAAGCGACTGATATCCATCTTATTTATACAATGGGTCACCAACTACCAAATAACCAAAAAAAAACTTCTAAACACCATCAATGAGAAAAAAGTAATAATAATTTGTTTTGAGGTGAGAGATACCTAGTCCTTTGACTTGCAATAGAGGGTAATGTTAAGGATAATAAGTCAGTAGAAAGACAACCAAACTCATGGCTAAAAGACCTCATCCAGGGGAGAAATAATTAAGCTTTTTGCCAGTCTTGAGGAACATAAGGCTCAACAAGAACATACAAAGTTTAAGAATTAGCTACAAGAAAATACAGAGTGAGAGGTTTAAAATCATAGCGCGACGCCTTCTGTTGTCTAGGTAAAAGGTAAAATAAGCATATTTTGTTGCTATTGTATATGTTTTAATGATGTAACAATTAGACGTAAAGACGTAAAGAAATTGAAACATTGGTCTTTGACTACCATAAAGATGAAGGGAGCTAAATTTTTGTATATGAATAGAGTAACAAATATATAAATCTAGACTTAGCAATCAGTAGGTTACTAATAAATGAGTTGACGATGATTTATACTGACCCAGAACTGCCAGTAGATCCACCAGAATAGGACCAAAATAGATGACGTACTATGTAATTCCTCTTCCTCTAAATTATGTATCTTCATATTGGAAAACTATGGATTATGCAACTAAATATTATTAAGGTAGTAGTGCAGTAGAGAAGATAACATTTAACGTGGTGACGAAAAGCTCACTGTAACAAATCAGCCTCATTGACACAAAACAAAAAATACAGAAGACATGTTCTTATCAGGGATGCTTCTTGAACATCATTTGCTCACAGAATTATTTTATGGGATGTTTTGAAATTGAACTCAGTTTTCGCTTGAACTATTTTTCATTACGAAAATATTACGTCTCAAGAAAATTCTGGGACACTTGGTATATTATGTCAAATAACAAAGTCCATCAAAGTTCAAGATATATATTTATTAACAGAATCTGTAGCTGAGCTCACTGGTTTCCAGGTCCACCTTGTATACCTAGCATCACATCCAGAGCACAACGATAAGGCTCACGTCACTAGCAGATGCGCTCTTTGCGCTTCGCGAGCTTTTGTTTTTAATTGTCCTGCTCTTAAAATCAATTTCATTATATTACTGTTTCGAACTGGTTTCGAAGGTTCGGTTATAGTTTTTCTGCTTGTTTGCTTTTTATTTTTGGTCTATCCGACCGACTATAGAAAACTGAACGAAATAGCAAAAAAGCTTGTTTTTACAGACATTTGTACACAAAAAACACGATGTATTTTTTCATGAAATTGGATGTTTGTTTTCATGGGCTCAACAGGACTCTGTTACCAATAACCCTTAAATCTTTCAATATCACGACCGGTTTTTGTTGACGTTTTTTGCATGGATATTATTTTGACGTAAATAAACAGGGTGCATATAGGGAGGAAATATACCTAGAAAGGACACTCAACAAGGTAACGAAAGTTAGGCACAAACGTTTTTCATACTGATTTTCCAATGAAAGATGATGAATTATTTTTGTCTGAACGCCTCTTTTGGCCTCTAGACATGAGGTTGTATTTTATCATTCACTGATGAAATGCCTCTCTGCATTTAAGAAAAGCTTCATCATTTGTCATACATTTGGCAACAAAATTCCTAATTCAAATGTATCAAAACAAATAAATTCCTTGGAGTGTCTGTCCACTCTGTATATTTCTGTGTGAAGTGAACAATTCTGTTTTAACTTTCTGATACATTTAAGTTATTTGGCTTTCAGCTGCCTAAAAGATGTGTTTGGTATACGATCTTTAAAGCGTGGATGAGGATTTATTTCATATCATAATGGTGAAAATGGAAAGTACGGGCTTCCATTTCAGTCTCAATGTTGACACCAGACCAAGTCAGTTCACACCGCAGCTCTTTCTAGACCTACAGCATTTATTTACTGCTTGCTCTGCAATGTGTGCTATTAATAAATCTCCTAAACTACGCCTAAAATCTATAATATAAACTTTTGGCCTTTGATTCCTCTGAAGCTGATGATGCTAGAGCTTGTTTGTCCATTTTTGATACAGATTATGTTGACTAGATGTGCTCCAATAATCTTAAAGGTTATCTCAATTATTTTTGTTTTGTATTTTGCACGTGTATTTTTGAAATATAACAGTGAGGCACTTTCGAGTTAAAATAATGTTATACGTTTATCTATTGGTTCTACTTGAAACACAAATATATGGCTATATCATAACCAATACTTTGTGCAAAGCATAGACTTGTATGAGCTCATGATTCATCAAACAATCACCTCAAAATACCGGGTTAGTAAAAGCACCGAAAATCTTAAACATCTCAAAAGTTGGAATGATATAATTCTATACCAGCGGGTTTCTGAACATGCGGGATTCAAAAATGCTAACAGCAGAGTTGTCAGATTTACCACTCTAACGTTACACGTCCAGAAATAAATAACAAAATTATGACGTAACGTAACGTGAAAGCGGTAAATCTGGCAACATTGCTGCACGTCTGCACGGTCAGACAACCCCACGAACTGAATTTTATTGTTCCAACTTTGACAATTTTGGGAATATTTAACCGGATAGTATAGTAACGCAGTATAAAGTAACATTCAGAGACACAGCTGAAACTGGTAAGGTTATTTAAACTATAGTTTGAACTAATTCTTCGATGTTATTTTGCTTTAATATTCGTAAAGCGAAATGACTTTTGAGGTAGTGCGCACCGAACTTTCATGACTTGATAGCTACTATTATCTAAGATGTTCCCTATTCATGTACCTAATGGTCTTCCGTTCACATATCATGTTTGCTTAAACAAAAGCTCGCATAGCGCCTGTATCTATGTAATATGTATTCTACTTAAACGAAGCATGTTCGAAAGATGTAAGCATTTGACTTTGTATAAATCCACTTTTTACGTAAATTATATGGGGTAGCTTATGAAAGTACTGGAAAGCGATTTCCAGCAATCAGTTTCAAACGAGCTTTAAGTGGAAAATACCCTGTATATCATTTATACCAAGTCAACGACAATCATTCTAGTATTGTAAGGGGATTCTTATGTTAGATGTAGGTATACAACAAAAGAGTGATCCAGAATCAAGTTGTTACAACGTTAAAATGTGTACTGTAAAACGGAGAGTACAGATTGAAGTAATTATAATTATTAGAGATTTTTCTCTACAGATACAATGCAGAAAAGGGACGAGTTAGAACGAATACGTAAGATTCTTGCCAAATACATGCTTGCAGGCTTGTGTCTCTAGAATATGAGCTTGAATCGCATATATATTGAAGCAGTGTTATATCACATTCACATTCTACATGATGTAGCACATGATTCTGAATGACTCTATACATGCTACAAATTTTGAACATGCTGTCATAGAGTAAACTAGCATTAAGTATTTAGAAACACTGTTTTATGATCCAGTTCCTAAACAGGAAGTAAATTGAAAGATAGGTTTACCAGTAATGGAAATATTTATATTTTATAAAAATGGTATAAGATGATGGACTGGATTTATGACTTTTGAAAAAAAATTATGAACCTTGGTGATATACACATATCATTTTACGTATTGTATGAGCCAAAATGTAACTATAATGTACTTTTATGGAAAATATTATAGAGTTTATATAACTATTAAGTTTATAGTAAGGTAAGTAGCTTGACCCGTAGATTTTCAACGTAACACGGTGGTTGCTTTGTTACTTTTGCATCGCGTATGGTGTACGTAGAATGTAGGATAGTAGAAAGCAGAAACTTGCAGGAAATCGTATTAACGATCTATACGAATGAACCTGTCGAGAAGCAACTTCGTAAATTTTTTCTATACTCGACAAATGTTTCGCTATGTGACTATCTTGAAGGGTATACTTATTACTCCCAATTACGGCTTTTGAGTTGAGGTGAGCAACCAGCCATACATCCACCATTAATGACATTCGTTAAAGTTTTTTTGCCCACCGGAATTACGCGTCTGGAGAACATATCATCATTAAGAAGCTAGAGAAGTATGTAAGCAATGTCTTTCTTAACCTTAACCATTACACTGTCTATCTTTAAACTTTCAGCGAACAACGTCAGCGCAGCAGCTTTATAGGTGGTCAGCACTTGGAGGGGCGACCTGGCGGGGGACCCATGTCGTACCGTCCAGAAAGCTCGCATCCTTCCAAAGATGCTGTCCGTGCATCTTCTCTGCTCTGGGAGTTAAAGGACAATAAACCTTAAGGCTGCAGTCATGACGCCTTCTATGGGAAAAAAGACCAATAAATCCATCAAGTTTAGTTTAAAATTCACCTGGCATATACCGCAGACAGGATAAGACTAGAATCCTGGGAGAGGTGTCAAGGAATCTACGTGATCAATACAATGAATAAAGACAGTGTTCTGTTGCCAACAGCTTGTTATTGACTCTTCTCAATGACTACGCGGTTTTCTCACATGAATGGTATCAGTATTAATGGTGCAAACAACAGTGAATCATATGCTCATTCAGAGCTAGTTTCGCATAAGTATATCCGAGCTCTTTGACTCAGTCGATAATAACATCGCCTCAAAATAAACCTGATCAAGTCAAATGCGTAACATCTGAGGCTTAGACTTTCTAAAATATTCATAGAACCGACTAACGTTCCATCTATTCAGGAACTCATAATATTGGAAGAGATTGTGAAAATCTTCATTTTGCCAAGCAGTTTGCACTTTGATAAAGGCAACTCCAACGCTCATTTTCTCATCTTTTTCAAAAATGGTGGATGCGACAGATAAACCGTTGTGACGATGACGTCACAGTAGTTTCCCTTATGGATAAGGTTGGCTCATCCACCATTATTTTAAAACTCCTTGTATAACAGTTTATGCTGTTTGAATTTACTAGTAGTTCAACTGTTTTACAATATGAATACCATTTAGATAAGAAAGTGCTGTACGCAGTTTACATTTTTTCTTTTTGTTATTGTTGTTACAACAAAAGAACTTTAGATGGTGGTTTACATGTTATTGTTCCTAACTATAGCAGAAGTACTTCCAATTATTATTAGACTCTTGTTTTTATCATTTGTGATAGTGATTTGAGCTGTTCCCATCTGGTTTCGGCTCTACGCATCTTATGAAGTTTTCTTTCAAAAAATAGAAAATACCGTAACAGAAATGCCACAATAGTAGGTAAGGCTTAAAAGACAAACGAAAATATTTATAAACAATCTAAAATTGAGTCAAATCCTTTGAGGATACGCCTTTACATCCATGTAAAAGTTTGCTGTATCTAGGAAGATACTTGATGCAGACGCTTTCTTCACCACTATCATTTGATTATGAATACATGAAATACATATTGATTTCATAGATCAAAAATACATCATAAGTTTGATTTGTGATTTAATGAGTTGAGATGTTACGGTTGGTATATGATTTTATCAATTTTATGAGTAACACTTTAATCTTAATCTTCCCCATAAGATGCCCATATAGCGAAACACATGTGGAGTCTAAAAGAAGCCACGCAGTGCTTATGGTTGCTACTCCAAAAGCCCCAGTGTCACACAATGGAATTATAAATGTTCAATCTGTAAGTTTCTGTGTATGTAAACCTATACATATCAGCCGAAACTCAGGAACCGATTGATGTCAAAGTAACAAAGCGATTACAGGACATAACAAAATGCGCTTGAATGCTAGACCACTGATATATACTATATATACATACACATATCATAATATACATATCAATTGTACATTACAGTGTGCGCCTGTGTGATAATTTAGTAAAGCAGAGTATTTGTACACTACGAGGTAATGCTATATAGATATACGTCCAGATGTTCTCGTCGGCTTCAAAGTATCGTAGGCAATATGTTATTGCCTCTTTGTTGCCTTAGGTATTATCTGGGCAATCGTAATGATCTATTAGACTGTAAATTCTTGACGTCGACTGTATTGTCATCCAAAAATGTAGTACAAGATTTATTTCAAATTATTCTACACATATTAATTGCTGAAACAGCCCACAAAAAGGATTCTTTCTAGTCGTAGCAACGGAAGTTTAAGGACTTTTAAGGATTGTTTCTGAAAAATGCCAGGTTTTTTTGTAGAACTGTTCAAGGTGAGTCATAAGTTGATACATTTTTATATGTATAAACGTCGCTAAAATAAACAACTTTTTCGAAGAATTTTTTTCAGAAAACTGAAAAATAAGCGAGATACAGAACAACAAAGGTATATCTGGACTTGTGTATCAAGACGTACCTAGTCTGTTGGTGTTTAGTTGTTGTTTGCTTGTATTTTTGTCAAATCAATCGAGCAATGTAGCTGTCAGATAGTGCAGTAGTCACTTTTTGTCTATCGTTGTTAAGTTTAAATTGGTAAATCCAGAAAATAGCACATTATTATGAAAAAAATTTTAATATTTGCCAATTTAAAATTACCTACGCTAAACCTAAAGTGACTAGGGTACTAATTGACAGGTATACTGGCTGATTTATAAAACAAAAATCTGAGCAAAAGACTATATCTTGATACACAAGCCGAGATTGACTTTTTCTGATTCTGTATCTCGCTTATTTTCCAGTTTTCGGAAAAAAGATATTTGACAATGTTTATTTTAACGACTTTTATGCACGGTTTAAAAAGTATCAACTTAGGCCTCATCCTGTAGAGATTTCAAGGTAAATGCATAACTTTGGTATACTTTTACATAGAGCCAATTCTTATTATCAAACATTGTCTCACAAGAAAGAGATCCAACCTGATACTCTGACTGCACTTTTTTGGATCCTAAAAACGAATCCGACCTTAGAATATCCAGCAAAAAATTAAAATGTATGCGCTGGGTAAATGATTTACAGTGTCTACCTTTCCCGATAAAATCTTGTCTCATACGAAGCAAAAGTTAATAGGCTAAGCAAAAACGGACTAGTGATACTTTTCGTGTTAGGAAGTACATTCCTGTTGTATTTCAAATTATCAACAGCTCCAAGAAGACAATATTGATCCGTAATTCAAGCTACTGGTGAAACAGCATTCAAACTCTTACCATTTTGTGAAGTACGACATTACAATGGTGAATCATGAATATAGCTACTTCAAGACATGAAACGTATCGTATATAGCTTGTTTTAAGGTAAAAACAGATACTTTGGATGATTTTCCAAATCGAATCCTTTTTTTGGAATGCTAAGTCGGTGTTGCTTCCTGGGCTTGTTCTATGAATATCGTTTTTTTTTTAATGAAGATATGGTGACAATACAAATCGATATCTCGATACACAGCTCTGGATGTTATGTGTTTTCTATAAATACGTTAGACTAAATGTCCAACACCACGCTTAGTCAATTTGACGGTACAATAAAATTCTTTATAAAATTTTTCGTCAAGCTCAATACGAAAGACTTGCACTATTGTCTGAGTAGGTATACCTTAGTAAAAATTTCCAATTTCCTCGCGGTCGCTAGAAGACTTCACTCTTTTTCTTTTGAAGATTGTTCATTCTATACTACACCAATCTATTCTGAGTATACATAAACTGATAAGTTTTTTGCATAAACCTGATGTACGGGGTGTATGCAAGTATTTCCTACCATACTAGGCTTTGTATCATTTACATACGTACAGGTGGAAAATCATTTGGATAGTAATGTTCTAGACTTCGCCTTTATTTCACTGTTCCATTTATAGTATTGATTTTATTTATTTTTTCATTATTATTATTTTTTGGCTGACAATAAATATGGTTATCAACCCTCAGTGTTAGGTTTATTTTTTGTTTATTTAGAGTAGAGATTATAAAAATTACCATTCTATATATCTATTTAGAGTACATGGTATATTTATTTATCTTTGGAGTTAGAAGGCGAGGAAAATGAGTTTATAGGGGGAATTGGTTTAATGAGATATTTTTTTCTATTTTGTTTTTGCTCTAACGCAATATAACAGGAAACAAAGAAAGTATGTTTCAGAAAACTGTTTGACTGTCTAATAAAAAAAATTGACCACAACCTAACGTTGTACAATCAAAGTTGACCTCTTAAAAACCTTAAAGATATTATTTTTCCAATCTTCTTCGTACCCTGAACCATTTATAATGGGTCGGTGGAATATAATGGTAGCCAAATTAAAATAATAACCCCAAAATGGAATTATTGCTATATACACCGTGTTCAAAAAGTACCGGACCAAATGAGCAACTAGGGAAGTAGCGGTCGCATACAAAAATAGGCATTCAAGTCTCTTGACCTTGTTATTAAGGTCACATCAAGGTCAAATCGGTTTTCTTAAACGAAAATCCCTACCTTTTACATCGGAAATGAAAAGTACGCAAAATTCTACGCCCAGATATTGACGTTCTGAAAACTTCGACTTTGGATGGTTAAGTCAAGATCAAACTGTGTCCAGCAAGGTATCTTGAGAAGTAGGGGTTGCATAAAAATGTAGTCAGGACAAAAGTAATAGAATATTTTCCTGACTATCCGCAGGTAACCTTTATGGCGACCTTGACATTCAAAGTCACATCAACGTTAAATCTATTTTCTTGAAAGGAAACCGCTTCTTTTGATGCCGGAAATGAAAAGCGCGGAAAACTCTACTTCCAGATGTGAGCTTAACCTTTTGGAAAATTTGAGCTTGAATGATTAAGTCGAGGTCAAAATGTGACCAGCAAAGTCATTTTTTTAAAAGGTCAAGGTAATATACCTGGACGTAAAATTTTCCGTACTTTTCGTTACTGATCTGAAATGTAGGGGTTTCCATTTAAGAAAATTGACGTGAAAGGTCCTGGAAGGGAAAGGCCGCGGTCACCAAAAAGGTAGCCATTGCATATTCTCAACCATTTTCATTTTTTTGCAACCACTACTTCCCAAGATGCTCAGCTTCACATTTTGACCTTGACTCAATTATCCAAGGTCAAGTTTTACAAATTGTCAAGCTCATGTCTGGACGTGAAATTATCTGGTTTTTATTTCCGGGATCAAAAGTAGGGCGTTCCAGTTAAGAAAGTCGATTTGACCTTGATATGCCCTCGAATATTAAGGTCAAGGTGAGCATAAAGGCCACCATCGGATAGAAAAGAAATGTTCCTACGTCATTTGTCTTGACTATCTTTTTGTGGAACCCCTATTACTCAAGATACCCTACTGATCGAATCTTGACCTTGACTTAGTCATTCAAGGACAAAGGTTTCAAAAGATTAAGTTCCTATCTGGGCGTAGAATTTTCCGAGCTTTTTATTTCCGGCGCCAAAAGTAGAGGTTTCCATTCAAGAACATGGTTTTGACCTTGATGGAACCTTGCTGTCAAGGTCACCAAGGTTGTCGCCATCGTATAGTCAGGAAGATTTTCTACGACTTTTGCCTTTGTGCGATCCTGGCTTCTCTAGTTATTTATTTGGCCCGGTATTTTTTAAACACGGTGTATGTGGGCATTGTAAGAAGAACTCTATTCCACGTACACCCTAAATGGTCTAACTACCTTTGAAAAATAGAAAACAGTTCTAGGAAACTGGATCCGCAACGATAAATTGTACCGACGATTTAGGTAGAGACGTCTAACGTTGAACTTTTTACGATACTATAAACTTCTAATAGACTGGCTACGTGTTCATAAAACTAAAAGTTTGCTGGTAATAGCGGCCAGTTGATAAATAATTAGGCAACTTTAGTACCCTTTACTTCTTTATGAAACGGCGAACTGGGAAAGCGAATTCTAGTATTAAGGCTAAAACAGGTGAACATCGATGCTCTGAGGAAACTCAAAAAGCAATCAGCTGCTTAATAAAAACGAAGCAATAAGCACTATCACATGACTACGGCTGGACGTGAAAGGCATAGCTCTTGATATACTTATAGAACATACCTTAGGAGAAGGCAGTACAGCTCATTTTGAACAAAAAAAATCATATTAAGTTGGGTCTGAAAACCCTGCCTAAATCATTCCTCTTGGGCTTCGCTAGCACTAGCCAAATAATGAACTGCTCAATCGGGCCCGTAAGCAGCTTCTTGCCTGGTGCTTGTCTGGAATAGGCTCGTCATTTGGCTTCATTCGAAAAGGACACTTAGGATCAAGGTCAACGCCAAATTTAAGTACCACTTTTGATTTCATCCAAATCGTAAGGAACTTTTTCCTCAAAGGTGATTTGTACAGTAAAACCCAGCTATATACATATAAACTCTTTCATGTACGCTATTTTCTATCATATGGTAGATTTTTTGGTTTACATACCAGTAGTTTCTCCAATATTTTTTTAATTATTTCTGGTGTCATAGGAAAGGTTACATGTAGGTTCGTTCAGATACAATGTAAATGCTATTTGCAAAACGTATTATGTGCCTGCAATTAAGCTTTTTGAGACTTTTCTTCCTGCGATTATGAATTTTTGAGTTCACTCAGAAAACTACAGTTTTTTTTGAAAAATTACAATTTTTATTCAATATACGCATATGCATATACAGCATTTTTTTGGAATGTATAATGCATCAAAAGCTAACACAAAGAGGACAAAGAAAACCATTCAAACTTGTAGCTTGCTATTCAAAACTAGAACCTGAAAAAACATAAATATTTGTTTGTATTACACATTATATTACTCTTAGTGGTTTTTTTCTCTTATAGATATGAAAAACAATGAATTATTTTATTGATCGAGGCTAGAAAAGTGGGAAATTTTAACGCTTTTCTTAAAGTGGCGAAGTCTGGAATTATAGAAGAAACAACAAAATGGTTGTTTTATTTCAGCATCAAATGAAGAAAATATCCAAAAGCCTTTACTATACGTACGCAAGTTGATACTTTGGTATTCTTCTATTCAAAGAAAAATTGTTCATTTCTGAAAAGATTTGCGACTTTAGCCATTCCATTCAGGAGCTCTAAGTGGTGGCATATAATGATAGCATTTGATGCACATTTTCAGCTCATTAAAATTGAAGGTCACTGTCAAAAATGTTTATTTCAAGATTGGCGTTTACACCAGAATCAGAGAAAAAGAGTGAAGATTTTTCTACTACGAAAAATAACGCGGTTATAGGTTATAGCTGAGTCAACGAGACGCTGGCAGCTTCAATAACAGAGGATTCTAACAAACTTTACATAGACTCAGCTTTGAGATGCGGGAACAGTAGACTACGTATGTAGTCTACTGTCTAACACTATACTGTCCTTGTCTAATCTATCTTGTCAGAATCGCAGCTGAAAAGATATGAACATCTATCACATCATCTACTGATTTAGCCAGTGGTGAAAAGAAGCAGTCAACAAAAGTTTCACACGTTGTCCATCAATTCTTTTGAAAGGTATATTAGAGTTTATAGATACGAAATAAAAAGGATTAAGTATAACCTATCCGATTTTTATTGATATATAAACATTTGGTGCATGCTCTATATCAAAAAAGTTGATCGTATAAAAAATATTTTAAAACAGATAGGTATAGAAGTATCTCTACACTTTTGCTAACAAATATGAATAGCATTAGGTCCGCAGGAACGAATATTTAGCTGAATCCTATTTTTGAGACGTTTGACCTTGAATACCTTAACCTCAAGGCTTTTCCTACAATTTTAAAAATGTCAAAATAGGTCCTTACAAATTTGAAGCTCACTACCTCACTACCTGTTTTTTCTGTTATAAAAGCCTGATTAATAAAAACCATATTGATATATCTTTTAGATATGTATGGAGCCTTCTATTTGAACAATTTGTAAACAACATATTCCAGCAATGCTGCTGGTGTAGCGGCTTTAATCTGTTTTATATTGCATATCAGCATTTTCGTATCTATAGTCAACGTTTTTATGATGTTTACTTTTAATTTTTCAACGCTAAATGGACGCGGGCAAGCTTTTCATAAAAATCCATAAAAATGGACGTTGTAGTAAATGCAGTGCAAGGCAAAGCTGAGTGCTTCACTCCGGAAAAATGTATGCTGGAATATAAAATACCACAAGGGCATTTATAGTGAGAGTCAAGCTGTCCTGGATCATAGCTGGCATCCAATTAAATTCAAAAGGGCTGCTTCTAAACTGGACTGGAGTTCAACTAAGGGTATCACGTGGCAAGGGAAGCTGTCTAAAATCATAGCTGGCATCTTATTACATTCAAAAGTACTCCTTCTAAACTGGGCTAGAGTTTAAATTCATAAAGGTAGCACGTGGCAACGAAAATGTATCAACTTTGCCCTATTACTCTATCTGTAATACAGTAGTGTTAATTCTTTGTAGCAGATACTGTCTAATTCTAGATAATCTAGTGTTATAATGGATAATAGATGACCCAATTATACTGAACTCATTTTCTTCAAGTCCACTTATTGCCTGTTGATTATATTACACAATGGCACTGGTCCAAAAGGTCAGAAGAGCATCTATAGCGAGAGTCAAGCTGCTAGGGGCATAGCTGGCACTCAATTAAATTCAAAATGGACTGGTGTTCAAATAAGGTCACCACGTGGCATGCAAAATGTATCCTATTGAATGAAGAAATAATTTAAAGTTCTATTTGTAACACAGGGTGAGAATATTTTGTACTAGATGTCGTTTATTCCTAGATAATTCAGTTTTATTAAGGACTATAATTGAAAAAATAATCTTAAATTCGTCCAGTTATTCATACATTGCCTTATATGTGCTTGGGTTATAACGCAGGGCTTTGGTCCAATCGTGCTTTTTTAAGCACCTTTTTCTAACAAGTTCTTCCTCCTTTTCATGACCATTTTTGCGACAATACCCAGATTAGGGAAATCTTTATTGATGCTGCCCAGTTCATTCATAGTTCACACACATCCAATAGGTTTAGAACTAAGTGATTTTAATGTTGCCTGGCTGTCTGAACAGAAGTCAATTGACTGATTGTCATCTTTTTGCGTTTATAGTTATTTATTCTGACACGGCGTTTCAATTTTGTTTTAAATAAGTTTCAATTTCTTGTAACTCTGGAGTGCAGGTCATGACGACGAAAATGTATCAAATTTGCCCTATTGAATACATGAGTGAATCATTTATCGCTCTGTCTGTAAGGCAGGCTGTACTGGATGCTATCTAATCCTAGATAATCTAGTTAGTTAGATTATGGATAATCAATGACAGAACTTATATTAAATTCATTTTCTTGTAAATCCAATTATTCATACATTGTCTGATTACACCACACAATAGCTGGTCCAAAAGGTCACAAGAGCATTAATAGTAAAAGTCAAGCTGTCCAGAATAATAGCTGATATTCAACTTAATTCAAAGAGACTCATTCTAAGCTGGACTGCAGTTCAACTGATGGTAACACGTGGCAAGACAATTGTATCAACTTTGCCCTATTGAATTAGTACGTAAATCATTTATTGCTCTGTTTGTAATACAGTGGTGGCAATATTTTGTACTAGACACTGTCTAATTCTAGATAACCTAGGATTATTTCATCTATTATAATCATAATAGATGACTGAATTATATTAAACTCATTTTCTCCACTTATTAATACACTGCCTATTGATTATATTACACAATGGCACTGGTCCAAAAGGTCAGAAGAGCATCCATAGCGAGAGTCAAGCTGTCCAGGACCATAGCTGGTAGCCAATTAAGTTCAAAATGACTGTGACTGACTGTGTTCAAATAAGAGCAACACGTGGCAAGCAAAATGTATCAACTTTGCCCTATTGAATGAGCAAACCATTTAAAGCTCTATTTGCAACACAGGGTGGGAATATTTTGCATTACATGCTGTTTAATTCTAGATATTTCAGTATTATCATGGACTACAAATAAAAGAATGATTTTAAGTTCTTCCAGTCATTCATACATTACCTGATACGTGCCTTGATTATAACACAGGGCTTTGGTCCAAGTGTGCTTTTTTAAGCACCTTTTTCTAACTAACAAGTTCATCGTCCTTTTCATCTGTTTTGTACTCTTTTTGTGCAAATACCATTATTAAGGCTGCCCAGTTCATTTATGGTTTACACACATCCGATAGGTTTAGAACTAAATAATTTTAATGTTATCTGACTGCATGGAAGAAAGCAATTGATTAATTGTCAGCCTTCTGCCTTTATACTCCTTTTTCTAACATAGCGTCGCAACTGTGTTTTAAATAGATTTTAATTTCTTGTAACTTTGTCGATCCTTCAAATATATATATGCTTCTCTAGCAGCTGTATGCGAGTATATGTTGCTTCTATATTTTTGAAGGCCAGTTGACGTATGTGTGGCTTGGTTTAAGAAAGCAGATATTCATAATTCAGTGTTTTCTAAAATAAATGAAAAACATTCATGGGCTTCTAATAATCAAGTTTCCACACCTTTATATTTCTTTTTTTTCTTCCACTTCGCAACCAATAAGTGAGTGTTCAACAGCTATATACTTTTTCGATATATATCAGAATATTTGACAACTGGCCACAAAAGCAAAAAATTTGAATAGGTCTAAAAGGTACTGGACACTACCATTAAAGTTTTTTCATGATAATAAAGGCGTTCTTTAGATACAAGGAAAGTAAAGTTACCCAAACTGCGTATCCTCATCACCTCCAACATGAAGCCCTCAAAAAAATGGAAAATATCAGGCCTCTCTGAAACACGAACGAAGTTACGAAGGGTTTTGAATGTTTTAACATTTTTGCTAGTTATTCCAGTACGAATGTACTGATTTTCAAAAGTGAGAGTCTATTTTCTATAACCCCACTTACACCGAATTTCGACAAAATCGGTAAAAGCGGTTACTGAGGTTACGCAGGTAAAAGAATGTCAAATGACTACTTGAACGACAGACAGGCCAACAGAAATAAGTAACATATATTCTGGTGCTCCAAAAAGTGTCTACAAGGCATACTATCATTACTATCTCAAAATCGAAAATGTGTGCCATTCTAATAATTGCTAACCTATGTCGTGGCAAGTAGTATACACCGTGTACAAAAAATATAGGACCAAATGGATAACTGGAAAGTAGAGGTTGCTCAAAAAAGTAGTTAAGACAAAAGTCATATCAAATTCTCGATGGTGACCTTTATGTTGACCTTGACCTTGACATCAAGGCTACGTCAAGGTCAAATCGATTTACTTAAATGGACATCCCTACTTTTGATGCCGGAAATGAAAAGCTAGGAAAATTTTACATTTATGTGTGGCCTTGACCTTTTGAAAAAATCGACCTTGGATGGTTTGGTCAAGGTCAAAATGTGACCAGTGTAGTATCTCAAGTAGTAGGGAATACACAAAAATATAGTCAAGACAAAGGTCGTATGAGCATTTTCTGGCTATCCGATGGTGACGCTCATACTGACCTTGGCCTTGATAATATATCTCATATAAGGACGCAGAATTTTCCGGGCTTATATCTCCGGCATCAAAAGCAGTTGTTTCAGTTTGAGAATATCTATTTGAGCTTGATGTGACCTTGGATGTCAAGATCAAGGTCATCATAAAGGTCACCACCTGATAGCCAGAAAATGTTCCTGAAACTTTTGTCTTTGGTATTTTTTGTGCAACTCCTACTACTTAAGATACTGTGCTTGGCACGTTTTGACCTTGAACTAATTATCCAAGGTCATTTTTTTTCAAAAGGTGAAGGCAACATCCGGATGTAACATTTTCAGGGCTTTTCATTTCCGCTGTCGAAAGTAGGGGTTTCCATTTGATAAAATCGAATTGACCTTGATGTGACCTTGATGTAAAGGTCAAGCTCATCATAAAGGTCCACTTCTGATAGCCAGGGAAATTTTATATGACTTTTGTCTTGGCCATTTTTCTGTGCAGCGCCTAATTTCCGAGCTACTCATTTGGCCCTGTACTTTTTGAACGCGGTTTATATAAAAGACCTAGTTTGAACAGCTAATGTTTTTTTTTCGAAGAAAATTTGCTACTTCTAGCGGTAACTACAGGCCTGCGTTGTTGGAAACATCAATCGATAAAACTCTATTCCGTCCTGCTGAAATATGCACTCTACCATGCATATTAGGGAATGCATGATTAATATTGGCTATTTAAGAGCTCATTATCCTTTAAATTTAGCTGAACTTTTGAACCTATTCCTTATTACCAGTATCATGGTTTTCTGTAAAAAAATATAGCAGATGATAATTGGCTTACATTGTACGTGAAATATAATGAACTGTCCATAACACGTGGTATTTGAATGAAATGGATACTGTTAAGGATCCGAATTGGTAAATTAGCAATAGATTACGACTAGAAATAAATTACTGAATTCTGATAATTTACAAGGTAAATTACAGATTTCTGTTATTGGTAATTTAGCATGATTCACCATAATTTACCCGTCTAACCACTCTAACATTTATCTATAACATGGCTATATTTTTAAACAACCGTGACCTTGGGACAGTTATAGCCCAGGAAAATAAATAAATAAATAAATAAATAAATAAATGGACTTTATTTACCTCATTAGTAAATAGGCGAAGTGTCAGCTAGTCGCTGTGTTTCAACTTAACCTTTTTTCAAAATCATATGAAAGAATGTATAAAAAACAATAATTCACACAATAGATACATAGCTACATAACAATATTTGTTAAACGTGCAACAAAAAGAAAAATTATTAAAAAAACCATGAAGAAGCATAGCAAGAAACCTTCATCAATGACTAGGTTAATAATAGACTTTTTAGCCTGTTTTCAAAATTTAACAGTGACGAGTTTTTTATGGTATCTGGTGGAGAGACT
This sequence comes from Callosobruchus maculatus, assembly GCA_951848785.1. Lineage (NCBI taxonomy): Eukaryota > Metazoa > Arthropoda > Insecta > Coleoptera > Chrysomelidae > Callosobruchus > Callosobruchus maculatus. Next base: position 8,287,674 of record CATOUR010000083.1, read on the forward strand.
TCAGAATCCTAGCGAATAAGTTGGATTTATTGATGGACCGTTTTTGACCTTGTAAGACGTATCTAAAAAATCTAATCTCATAATAATATCATTATTATCAAACGTGTCCAATTATTCACAAATTAATCAAATCAATATATTTTTAGCTAAGGTTGATAAGTGTAAATTTACTTCCAGCAACTTTGAAACAAAGTTGGAACTGAATGGAACGATTTTCATTAATTAATATTTATATTCTTTTTCTTCTTTATCGCTTCCTTTTCTTGGTGGTTTGCATCCAATTTCTGCTTCGTTCTCATCATTATCTTCCTCATAAGACACAGTCAGATCTATACCTTCCAGAACCTCTGGATTATGGCATGAAGCATTGACGCAGCCTTGTCCAGTTTATTGCCCATTTTAAGCTTGCTTTCCTGTATCTACGACAGGCACCACAGGCTTTTTTGCAGTTGTAAAATATGACTTTGGGTACTGGTGGTAACTTGTTTGACAACAAGCTGAAGCAAAGTAGCTGTAAAGGTATTAAACTGCCCACCAACATCTGCTGCTACAGAACGACGTTTTCCGTGATAAGAAAATGTCCATACAAATAAAAGAAATCGATGGACAAGTAAGAGCACAAAAGATTGTTTATGTCAGACAAAATTTAAATTTAGCGAAATGTTCATCCAGTTCATTACAATCAAATGAGGTTGGTTAGCAAAAGATTGAACAGTTGGAGAAAAAATGAAAAATATTTGTTTGTCATTCAATTCCCCTAAAATACGTTGACCCAAGTTATACTTTGTAACCCTTAAACATTGCCGAATATGGCTTATAGCGGAGCGTGAATTGATTTACAATATTTTTAAACATTGTCACGCTACTCAAATGGTGAACATCAGCAGAAGCACAGGCAGACGTTACACGTTTCTCTCCCTCCATTTGCAGCTCTTATTTTTAAACCAAATACCTCAAAAACTATAGATAGCCAGACCCAATGCCTATTGAAATTTTTGTTAGGCATGCATGCCTAATGTCTTTCCAAGGTCATTGCTTGGCTTACCTTTGTAAGCCTTTGTAAATGTGGTGCACGTAGACTTCAACGTTTTTTTTTTCTTAGAAGGAAGCTCATTTCACTACGAATCTTCAAATAATAAGAAACTTGACCTTTAATGTGACTTTGAAGGCAAGGCTATACAGGGTTATTCACGTTATTCGACACGGAACATTATGGCTAAAGGATTTTATAAAAAAGAAAATGATAACTTCGGATGGATAGAGACTCATAAAGACTACATTGTAAAAATATTTTCATGTTATACAGGGTGTCCCAAAAACACGAAATGTATCAAAGTTATGTTTTTTTAAATGGAACACCCCGTATATTATTGCATATTCAAATTCCTTGGTGAATTCTAGTGTGACTTTATGTATCATACATGGGACTTACAGCGAACCGTTCAGGTGTAAATCACCATTTTCTGTATAAGTAGATATCAGGAAAAAATTGAATATCGCAGAGATTACAAAATATGGAAGGCTGTGATTTTGCCGTATTACTAAGCATAAAATGCGTCAGCTTTAATGAGACTGTCAAATTTAAATTACTTTTATGCTTGGAGAAATCGGTCGATGAATTAAGGAAACTTCGATCAGCGATAACTTGATTTTTTCAAATGGGAATGCCTAATTTTTTTATACGGTTAAACGTAGAATTTGATAAGCTTTCTAACGATATAAGGTTGTGAATATCAATCTCTCGTAGTTTTCAATAATTTTAAATTTTCAAACAAATCGGCGATTTTCAATTTTTCTACCTATTTTTATTAAATTTTAATTTTAATTCATTCTTCATTTTCTGCGACCTTGCTAATAGGTACTGAAGAATTTTCAGAACTCCAGTCAGAGGTACTTTTGACTAGAGTTTTGACAGAATTGCATACTTTTTTATATCATTAAATGTGAAATTTTATTATGAAAACAATAAACTGTTTACAACATTTTCTAGTAGTTTTCACTTTATTTCAAAATTTTTAATGGTTTTGGAAATTGCCAATCTCTAGTACATTGCAGTAGCTAGTAGGCCGTGAAAAAATCCATTTCTGCCATACTCTTTGACCAAAGATATGTTACCGCCGTTGTTTCTGGTTAGACTTTGTTTGTTGTGAGTAATTTTTATAATCTTGTCCCTTTAGTCTAGTTTGTGTGTATTTTTCAGCTAAGTTAGTTGTTTTCTTCTAGCTGAACAGATTTTTGTTTATATTTCATGGCCTGCTACGTTGCTTATAGGTAGGAAAATTGAAAATCGCCGATTTGTTTGAAAATTAAATGAAAACTACCAGAGATTGATATGCACAACCTTATATCATTAGAAAGGTTATCAAATTCTACTCTTAACCGTATAAGAAAAATTAGGCATTCCCATTTGAAAAAATCAAGTTATCGCTGATCGAAGTTTCCTTAATTCATCGACCGATTTCTCCAAGCATAAACGTAATTTAAATTTGACAGTCTCACCAAAACTGACGCATTTTATGCTTAGTAATACGGCAAAGTCACAGCTTTCCAAATTTTATGATCTCTGCCATATTCAATTTTTTCCTGATATCTACTTATACCGAAAATGTTGATTTACACCTGAAGGGTTCGCTTTAAGTCCCATGTATGATACATAAAGTCACAATAGAATTCATCAAGAAATCTGAATATGCAATAATATACGGTGTGTTCCATTTAAAAAAACATAACTTTGATACATTTGGTACTTTTGGGGCACCCTGTATAACATGAAAGTATTTTTAAAATGTAGCCTTTATGGGTCTCTATCTATCCCAAATTATTATTTTCTTTTTTATCGAATACTTTAGCCATAATGCTCCGTGTCGAATAACGTGTATAACCCTGTATAATGTATTTCCAGGGTCATCATGCCATTTTCATATACCTACTTACAAAATTTAGTATATGGAGGCTCGAGGCTGATTTTGAAAATTTATCATCGAATGCCTTTATTTAAATAAATATTGTATGGCATACAAATTTGCCATTTTGAATGCAGTGATTTGATCAATTGTCTTTGACAGTAGTTCCATATCCAAGGATACCACTTACAGGTCGTACTTTAAGACCAAAGATCTCTAAAAATGTAGACAACCAGACCTAATGCCTATCGAAATTTTTGTTAACCATGCTGAATACCACTTTTTTGCAAATTTTTACCATAAACGGCATACATTATTTTCGATACGATCTGTATGGTATCTTTACTTTGAGATAACAACTGCGATCTTTGACTGAATCAATTAACCACGGTAATCTGCATCAACATCGAATATATAACGTAAGCAAAATAGCTCCTGAAATTGTTTTCGGTGGTGTAATTTTGTAGCGATACAGCGCTGCAAGGTTAACTTTTTATTAGAAGGTAAATGGTTCAGCGGACGTTACTGCAAATATGGACTTTCTACTCTAACTCGAAATTGCTTAGCTACGACATGCATTATTAGTATGTATAGCCAGAGAATACACAATAACTTTGTCCCGAGCGTCTGCACTTTGCATTGCTGAATTTCCAGTTTCACTGTTTCTCCGTCTCCTTCTGCCTTGTCGCCATATCTCAGCTCCGGACACTGGAAATGCCTCTATATCTTGAAAAATATCATATAGAATAAAGGCAAAGTATCTGCCCTCAAACAATTTTTCATATACACCTCTTTGCGATAGATATCAAGTGTGTGTACAAGAATCAGGACGCGTTTTGGCGATTTAATTTGTGACCTTGGGCTTCCACCATCATAGCTTTAATGTCAACTGAGTAAAAGGTTACTTTCTTCAAAAGGGGGGCCCTCTTCATATTAAATTTGGAAAGAGGAGAAAGTTTAACCTTGGCTATAACCTTGAAGATAAACCTTATATCTTTCCAAGGTCACGACACGGCTTGCAAATGTCAAATGATCTACGCAAATTTTGGTATACGTGGGTTGTTGAAGAGGATAAGGTAATTTTTTTCAATTTCATTCTGGAAAAAACTGAAAATTTCACCTTTCATATGATCTCGAAGCCAGGGATGTAATGTCCTTCCAAGGTCATGTAGGAATTTTAAAAATATACCGACCTTAAAATTTAGTATACCAAGGTTTTTGAGAATGAAAAATCCGTTGTCATCTGCTATTTCCTATGATCAATTGACTTTGACGGTAATTTCATATCTAGGGTTATATTTAGATGTATAACTTCTTATTCTTCCCAATTCTGAAAAAATGGTCATATTGAAGGTTGAATAACTCAGTAATGCACTGTTAGGAAGACTCTTGAACATAGAAGTGTTCAGCGTGTATCCTTTGATAGTTAAAATATAACCTCATGTCCTCCACCACAACCACGAAGGTCAAATTTAGATTTTTTCCAAAAGGAAACCCTTTTCTTCACGGATAAGTTTACACTAAGCAATTTGACGTCCTACGTAACCTTGACTATAACCTTAAAGTTCAGGCTGATGGAAAAATTTTGTATAACTACGCTTTTGAAGATATCTCGAGACTGATTTTAAAAATCCAAGGTCATTTATCTTTATTTTAAAAAAATATTTGACGACATATTGAATTCTCCATTGTAAACTTCACAGTTCTCGTGATCAGTTACTAAATTTTTCGTGAACCCGTTGATTTTCGTAAAACACACCAAGCTCTTGAATTAATTGGCATTGACGTCAAGGTTCTAGCCAAAGTCATATAAATGGACGTACGGTTTCTTATTCTTCCCAATTCTCATTTGAAAAATTAACACTTACTTAGTTATTGAGGGTATTCCAGACTTTTTCGCACCATACGTCAGGTCTTTGAAACAATGTCATAGTTGAACTTTATCTGAAATAATATTATAGGTAAAGCAATGGCTTTAGCTTTCAATAAATATAGTACGATAAGCTAAATTGGCACTCACTTAGATTTAATCGTCATAGTCATAGTTTAACTACAACTACATAAATCTAAATGCAAATGCTGAAATACTTGAGTTCAAAACGTGTCCGAAAAATGCGTATTTGGAAAGTTATTGAGGGTGTTCCGGGTTTTTTTCGCACTATATTTCAGGTCTTTGAACAATGGCATAGTTGAACCTTATCTGAGATAATATTATAGGTAAAGCAACGGCTTTAGCTTGTAATACATATATTATGATAAGCTCAGAACTCTAAAAATACCCTTTTTAGCTAGTGCTATTATATACTAAGTCCATTTCTAATGATTCCTTAGTATTGACGGATTTTTATGGAATGTAAGCTTGACCTTAACGTTAGCCGTTAGGATGCAATGAAAGGCTGACGGGTTTGAGATGAGACAAACAATTATTATTGAGGCTTTTGTGGCTGCTTCTTTTCATTTTGTCAAATTTGCTTTATTAAAGTGCCGGATAAACGTAGTACATTCCATTTTTCATGGCAGAGGTCAACACAAAATTCAGTTGTCTGGAAAACGCGTTATACAAAAGGTGACATCTGTCTCCTTTGTCAGAATTATTGTGAGATGTCGAACGTGTATAACAAGGACTAGCGTCTCATCAAATTGTTTAGTTCTAAGTTGCCAGCGGCATGCCAGTTATGGGATTAGGAGAACAACCTTAAGGAATATATCAATTAGTATGTGATTCTGGGTAGAACAACTGCTATGAAGCTGCTGTATCTTTCGAAAGCGAATATAGGCAACTGTTGGAATTATGAGTTATCATCCATCTTTGATATTACTATACAAACAGATATTCATTTCTAGTAGCTGTGGAATTTTTTTCTGATCAATAAGTATTTTCGATTTTCAACCTATCGGATAATAAGTTGTTCGAAACTAGTGCCAACAGTATGGGTATCTCGAAAACTCTTAAAGGTACATTTTGATGATATTAAAAAACTGTTACAGAAGACCGTTACAGTTCGTTCTTGCACTCATTACATTTTGTCATTATATTTTTCACATTAAGTTAGTTTAACCTCCTAATCTAGCAACAAACTGTGTTCTGTCTTCATATATGAAGCTGTTAAATGTTGCTGAATAAAACCGCGACTTCAAGGAAGTAAACTAAAAAAACACAGTCCTTGACAAAACATACTTTTGATGCTCTTTTGGATGTTCTCCTCATTTTCCACCGGCTTCGGATGGATCGTAACACACCCCAAACAAATCATCGAAAACTACTGGTACACCATTCGAAATAACTAGCAGGAATTAAAAATATACAATTAACATATGTTCAGATGAAGCTATTTTGATTAGCTGATCCCTATAGGAACTTATATAGAATGGCGCTAGAGGCAAAGAAACGTAAATGTCTGGTGACAGCTTTGGAAATGCCTAAAAAAGGTCCTGCATATTATATTAATGACTTAGCATTTTCAGTAATCTTTGTGCAGTGATAGAATTCTATTCCATATCCTGAAACAGCAAAATAAATATATAGCTACAGATGCTATGCTATATTGACGCTTATCTAAGTGATTTCCAGAAACTTATGCGAATCACAAGTTCCAAAAGATCTTATGGAATTTGATAGATTTATCCTTCTGTGCTATACAGAACATCGATTTTAAGAAAATCTTATTCCTGTTAGTATTTTTGTGATACCAAAGTTCATTGAACTAAAGCTTGATTTCCACGTAATGATGCGAAGCGATGTCACAATGAGCTACGACATTTCCTTTGCCTGTATTTAAACTCTTATGTATGGGACTTGTTAGGATTTAAATACATGTAAAGCAAATATTGCAGTTAGTTTCGAGTCACTATGTAGGAATAAGCCTTAATACCAAAAGAGCCAGCTAGCATTTGATGTGACCAAATCAACAAAGTTTATCAATTTTGTATATGTGGTCATTTAATCTTATTAGTAAATCTAGTAATCACCAGCTGACATAATGGCGATCACCACAGACAAAATGTTTGATATTTCTTGCGCAAATTATTGAATATCTCAACATTCATGTATATTGAAATACAAGGATATATATGATACGATGCTCTGATTGACTAACGAATCGCATTTTAACAAAATTTACTACAAAATTGAATGTTTATAGAGTGACAGTCCAATAAGAGGTGGAAATGTATTTCTGTGAATGAAATGCATGAAAAATATCCACTTTCATGACTAGACGAAAAGGTTACTATGAAATAAAGTTGATTTGAGGCTTGGGAACTTTTACTCGAGACAGCAGCGGTTTCTAGATATTCGACAATTTGGCCAAAAAATGTAAGGCGTTTGTATAAAACTATGTTTCCTTCATTTACGAATAATATCGGATGAGCAATTCGTAAAACATCATTTTTTATTGGACTGATTCCCAAACTTTAAGCCTGGCCACATACCTGTTTCTGGCTATCGAATCCATTTATCTCGAGCAACTCTAGTATCTGAAAATCAGAAATGCTACCGTAGACTTCTATGACAGAATGCATCTGACTTCAGCGCCTAGCTCCAGAATATACTGCATACAGAATACACCTAATTAGTAATGCTTCTTTCTTTACTAGCATGAGAAAATCAAAAAAACTTACTCCGCGACTAAATATATACAGGTTTGTTTACTTTCTCTTTTCGGTATTCTACTTCTACCTATTTTTAGATATCTCCACCGATTTTATGACTGTTACAATTTCTGTCTTGATGATACTCCAGAAGTCTATCTTTAGGTGAATGCTAAAAGAAATTTATGAAACAGATAGCAAAGTATATTGCCCAAACTTTTGAACTACAACGTGCAAAACCTGAAAGCATGAGGTATATCAGCTATCTTGAATACTTCTCACGGTTTACTTCCATCTGACTTCGTCTTATTTATGAATAAGAGGATTTTAAGGTACACCATTTTAATTTGAGGTTATATATCACCATTATATACTCAGATTCATGCGTCTTGCATTATTGAATATTATATTTGCAACAACAAAAAAACATGTTTGCGAGTTCCAAAATCTGCAGCATAACGTAGAAAGTGGTTTGATTGAGCTCTGCAAGATTTAAAATCAGTTTCTTCCACCTCGACCATAACCTACCTAGAATACAAGACGAGCACCATTCCAACCTGGAAGAATTACTGCATTTCATTTCGATTACTGCGTTGTCCTGATATAGTAGCATTTCTTAAAAAAGTAATGCCGCAGTTTTTCATTTAGGTCTCCTGAACTTTTTGCAACTCGCTTAAAGCCAACTTTCCTATATAAAGTCCTCTTTTCTTAGCTTCAAAAGTAATTATTTTAAGGCACTCACGACTAAGCTACCCGAAACTATTCTACAAACATTCGTTTACTATAATTTTGATGCAGTGATGCGTCCATAATAGAGTTAGTACCAAAGGTAATTTTCATTTTGAGTTTCAGTTAATGTAGACCTACGCGCTGGCAATACTGTGTTTTAAAATTATCAACTTCTAATAGACCAAAATAAAGCAAAATCAAATGTTTCTGAGAAATATGAAAAAATAGTACCCATTGGTATTAAACCAAAAAATAATGCACATGTATAGATGTTGATACGTATTTACCGGACTACTTTAATGACGCTACCTTGAAGTTTGTTTAAATTCGTGTTATTAGCCAAATACCATTTCCATATTCACAAACGGGACAAACTTAGGCCCCAATTTTGGTAGGGGTATTTGCCTCGGAGTAGTTGTTTCTTTGGTTCACTGACCAAGTCGTAAGCATTACCAACGCGGTGGCAATTGTCTGACTTGTGACGTCACGCGACGTAGGCTCACGTACAGGTACGTTTTCTAGCCTCTCGCCGCTTTTTCATCTTTAAAAGCTCATAAATAAGGTAAACATTAATATTTTGCGCGAATTTTTATTTAAATCGTTTTCAGTTACGGACTTTTAGTTAAAAAGAAAGGAATAAAAAAAATGTGGAACCTGCCTGTTGTGTATTCTATATGCGCCAGATTGTCGAGCTAGCCGCTGAACTAATATAACGTCAAATCTGTCGTCAACGTCAAGTCTGATGCATTCTATCGCAATGCGCTTCGTGTCTCTGACTTTTTGATGCGACAATCGTCCGGTAATGGGATCCGATACTTGGAAGGTGTGCGACCAGCTTAAGAACGTACTCCGTGTTTCGTGACCGATCGAGGAAATGTTATAGACTAAAAAGCCGCACCGCATCCATTAAAAAAGATGTTGAAATAAGTGGTAGCGCTTCGCCACCCTATCGTTCTTATGCCTGTTATTCGACCGAGAGCGGACCTGAAAAGGGACGCCCCATCACTTTTTGTAGCTCCAGCTGAGCCCCACTCTTTCACAACTACCTTTTGGTAAAACGGAAAGGTGGGATTAAAGGTTATTATATACTTTCCATGTGCCTGTGTTAAAAACTTTTGTAAGGTGATGTTTTTGCTTTTATAGCTACAGGAAATATATGGAATTTTTGGAAATTCAGCTTTCGGTTTTTATGCAAATTGGCCTTCAGCGAAATTGGCAGATCTTATGGGCACAAAGGACAAAGAAACATATTATTATCTATTTTTATGTATAGCCTTAAACAAGAAGGGCTCTGTCAAACAAATCTTATCATGTTGCATCATCAAATTCTTTAAAGCGGTCTTTTAGTCCATTTTAAAAATTCTTTTTTCCTTCTCACAATTGTTTTTTCAGGTTATATGAGTTTCTTTTAATAAAAAGGTATATAACGTAGGTGTACAACATATAGTTCATAAAACTTAAAAATTAGTCATAATGTCATATTCCTGAAACGTCCCTATTTAATTTCATTTGTTTCAGGCGCTGTTTTTTTAGGGTTGCTTTGCCGTTTTAGCAAACAAGTTTTTAGTAACTTTTCACAAAAATTAATCATTTTGAGTCATAGATAATACAAAGTTCATAAAACGTCGAAATGGTCATATCATACCTTGAAAGGTCATTAATTTTATAATGCGGCAGTATAATATAACTATTGTGATATTTTTTTGTATAGGTACTGGAAATAAAAGTCGATTTTTATTATCACTATTATTCAGCCAAAAAACCAAGAAAATACTTCCGGGACAAAAAGAGAAATATTTGAACAATGATCAAACAATTCATCCCGAATATTTCTTTAAAGTTAACCTTTTCTATATAGATTATATAAAAATTAAGTATTAGAGTGGTATTCCGAGCAAAAGTCATTATCTTTCCTGAACTAGTAACAAAGGACTAACTTGAAATTTGTCAACTTTTGATTTTACTCACCACGGAGGCTTAGGTAGCTTGAACCAATTTGGTCAAAATTCAATTTGCATAACGATTCTCTAAGATCATTTTATACTACCATCAGATGAATTTAGCCTTTAGCAACTTTTATTTATTCGAATATGTTAATTTTTCAAATGGAATTCTGTGAATTAGGTAAAAGCACGACCAGTAGACTTTCTGCATTCACATTTATCCATTTGAATGTTGGATTTAAAAGCACCAATATTTTTTAGAAAGTCCAATACGCTATAAAGGCCCTCGATGGTTAAAAATAGAATAACTCCAAAGAGATTGCCATTTGTAATGATTTTTGCTAAACTTGAAGGCCACCCAGCTTTTAGGGAAGCTTAGATAATACAAACTTATTCTAACGCCACAGTTCTAGAGAGGAATTGTCCTTTGACAGATCTCACCGTTGTAGCCTTAAAACTGTTTTGGATTCGAAATACACGTAAGTACCTACCTTTTAATAACCATTTTCAAATGAAACCTCGATTCATTTATTATGTATGTGGGTATGGTATTTCATCACAAAAACTAGTAGTGACATAAAAGTCAATATACAATATAATTGGTTCCAGTTCAATATTAATATGCCATAAAAAGTAAACAAAAATAAATTATAACTGAAAACGGATATCGAGTGGCAATATCCAGTTATAGTGCAACTGAGAATAGAATTTCTTGAAAAATTATGTATGTACATAACCTTAAGTTATGTTATCTGCAACTAACTAATACCTCCTTAACACTTGAACAGGGTATTTCAACGACTTATCAAAATAGCCTATTTTGGGTTCCGCTCTCGGTCTATCTAGATTAGTGCCTATATTATACTGAAATAGTAACTTACTGTTAGTGTTTAGTGCTATTCGTGTCTTTGATTTTGTGCATTACTTTTTTGTTGTTGCGGGACAGGGACAGATATAAACAATTTCAACCTAGAACTTCCGAACTACATGGCAATTACAACATTGCCCCTAAAAAAACGCACACTTCATAGTAGCATGAGTTTTTCATTTTTGGGATAAACGTACAGAATCAACTTCAACTGAGAAACTCTATCAGTATCCTTATACGTCCAAGATATGATGGTGATTTTTTGTGTGACGCAATGAAAATCGTATATTGTTCAAGGAGCGGTAATGACGTAAATAATTCACGTAATTGAAGTTATAAATCAACAAGTGAGTTGATACCATTGCCACGAGTTGAATACTATACCTTATCTACTCTCTATCTTGAACAGTAACGCTACTTATAGATAAACAGTTTGGATTATTTTCCATAACTCACGATTCACTCGTGAGTTATGAAGAACGCCTTCTAAATATTAATGCATATCCCATGGAAATGCATAAATATGATTAAATACATGCTATAGGGACATACCATTATCTACGACCATAGCAATATACAGGGTGAGTTTTTAGTACCGGATCGGTTGATAACTCCACTACTGTAGAAGATAGCAAAAAAAGTTGTACATAAAAGTTGTAGCCACAGATGTGCTCCTTGCTCAGAGAATATTTTGATTTATACAGGGCGATCCACAACTACGAGGTGATGCAGACGTATATTTTTTTAAATGATATGCCCTATACATTATTCCATATTTAGATTCTACTAATAATTTCTCTTCTCACAATATAAGGTATTATAGCATTATACAGGGCATTTCAAAAGTTATGACTATTTTTACATCCAAATCGTTGTCAAACGAACGTGCTGTATATCAGAAAGTAATAAATCAAAAATTATTTTTTTTACATGGAAGGATTAAAAATATCCTCTAGTTCTAAAATCGGCTATAAAAGTAGTCTGTGACTCTTATTCGTGTACAGGGTGATGTAGAATGCAAAATCGAGATTTTCTCTTTTTTTAAGTGTAGCCCCCACTATTTTGTTATACCAAAGAATTGCTTTTAATATGCTCTTTCATCTTTGTATAACACTTGCTGTACCTAGGTCCATCAGTTTCCAAGATATTTCGATTTTTCGGTAAATTTAAAATATAGCTTCTATTTGTGTACAGAAATTTATTTATTTTGAAAAAGTACTATCGAATTTATTTTTTATTTAACGAACAACTAATTTATGAGGTCATGAAGTCAAAACTCTGAATCATCGAGATAATAAAGTCAAGTATGCCTAGGAAGCAATTTTGTAGGCGTGATGCATAATTATCAAGCAGATTTATCAGATATGCTTTGAAAAATTGACAGTTTTCATAACCTGCTCAATAATTCCGTACTGTGTGAAAAACCAGCTTTAAAAATTAATTTTTCCATTGAGGGTATTTAGGAAAATCTTTGAGAGATTGCCTACTTGCCTCTAGAATATATCAACTATGAACAGCAATATCCAGAACCGAGGCACTCTAAAACTAATGCGTTTGAAAGATTGAAGAATCGTTTTATTTAGACCGTGTGGTTTACTATTTCATAGCTTACCAGATAGATCTGCTTGATAATTATGCATGACGTCTATAAAATTGTTTCCTCAGCACACTTGACCTATATTATCTTGTTAATTCAGTGTTTTGACTTGATCAAGTACTATTATGGCCTTATATTTTAGTTGTTTGTTAAGCAAAAATTAAAGTTGATAGCATTTTCTAAAAATAAATAAATTTTAATAAACAAATAGAAGGTGTATTTAAATTTTTTTGTATAAAAATCGAAATATCTCAAAAACTAATGAATGCAGCCATAACAAGTACTATACAAAGATGAAAGAGCATATTAAAAGCAATTCTTTGGTATAATAAAGTATTGGGGGTTATATTTAAAAAAAAAGGGAGAAAATCACTTTTTGATATACAGTACGTTCATTTGACAGCGATTTGGACATAAAAATGGTCATAACTTTTGAAATACCCTGTATAATGTAACAATACCCTATATCGAAAGAACAGAAATCAGTAGTAGAACTTGAATGTGCAATAATATATAGGGTGTCTCATTTAAAAAAATGCATATTTGCATCATCACGTAGTTATGGATCACCCTGTATAAATCTAAATATTTTCTGAGCAAGGAGCATATCCGTGGCTACAACTTTTATAAACAATGTTTTCGCTATCTTCTGCACTAGTGAATTTATCGACCGAGCCGGTACTAAAAACTCACCCTGTATAGTACGATTTAAATACATAATAATAATTACCAACTAGTGTCTAATAAACCACAGTTCTGTCACTCAAATACATACTGTATACCATTCAAGTTTGACATTTCATAGCCACCTCTTCAGTTATTTTAGCGCGTACTTAGACATAGTAGCTGCTTTCGTGGAGCTTATTCCGAACACATTCTGAACGTTATAGCACATGCGCGGTTGCAAAGCTGTTATCCGAAGCGAAGCAAAGGCAGGGATATTTAATTCTGTAGTCCAGGTTCTGTTACGAAGTACCTATTTTGTTGTATGGTGCGCATTTGATAGATTCTTGATTTATTTGTTTATGTTCCATACAAGTTCGGGACTAGCTCCGCGAAAAAAGCTAATATGAATTTTGAAGATATCATTATTGGAATCTAGTAGGCGTTATCCATAACTCACGGCTAGAACGTGACTTGAGTAAAAAATAATTTACGCTGCCTGTTTATAGGTATAGATGAAGATATATAAAGTATATATGAGTTGCTTACATTTTTTGTGGTCCTACCGAGTGCCGACACTACAAAGTAAGCCTTGTGCCTTCAGACGTACGACGAGTCTGATGACCGTAATCTCTTTCGGTATTTTTTGCTGGGCTCGCTAGGGGGCTGGCGCGATAATTAGTGTAGTCAAAATTGTATACTGTCTGTGTATAATCAGTTGTCAATATACAATAGATTGATCAATTTATTTTGTTTTTATCTATTGCAAATTCGTATTTACGATTATTTTGATCTCCTACCACTTTTTGAATTATTTTAATGTATATTTTGTATAGACAATTACGTTTACATAATAACGTAGCTGCACTATAAAAGTGTCGGCACTGATTGAGACCTGAAAGAAATGTTAACAACTCATAATATTTCCGACTTCATCTATATCTACCTAGTATTATCGGTTCAAAGTAGTTTGGCAATCGCTGTACTTTTATATTCTTGGGAGTATGTGTATAGTAGCATTGAAACTAGAGTGGTTATAATCATTGATAACATAAATAAATAATCATGTAAGAAACAGTTTATATCTGTCCCAAAGCAACACTAATTTTTCTCCGACTAAAAGATCGCGAGATGTAAATTAAAACAACTGAACGTAGCTTTAATGAATCGCGTGTGGACTTGCCTCTTCTAATTAAGCGAACCCTTTGTAGTTATGACTGCTTGTCGTGTGCTGATAATTCGTATAGTCCAGTAGAATTAGCATCACATAAAGTAGCGTTTTATATTAACACGATTCCAGAACCAACCCTGTATACATCACAAAGTCCACAATAGAAGTACAAATATACCTGTATGAAATTGGAGTGTTACATAATGTGCAAAGTGCACAGAAATATTAATCTTCAAAGGACTTGGGTGGATTATAATAGAAATATACATCATTATCTATAGGAGATCTCAATCTCCTATCATTACCTATTCTCAGTGACATATCCATTAGTTTCTATATATAATTTCCAATTGGAACGTCAAAAGCTTAGACAAACTGTCGCAAAAAGCCCTAATTCTACTAGACATATATGTATTGGTCATTATGCTGTAGCTAAGTGCACAATTCATTGGGCAAGTAGTTGTTCGGCCTTGGTGAAAACTTTAGTTACCGTTGAAGGGCGGTTTAGATAATTTTCAGCAATGAATGCACCAGTTTTATGAATATTTGAAATAGTAAATTTGACATATTGATTTAACAATTATAGGAAATGTTCGATGTACGCCTTACAGTACTGTACAGTACATAGAAGTTCAACTCATAAAAATACATTTGTGTCGGGTAGTTAAGAATGTGTTTTGGGTTCCTGTTTCTTGAAAACTCTTTGACTACAAGATACAGAGATACGTTGAAAATCTAGATATTCCGTGATTAGATTTGCATGTCTAGATTTAAAAATTATTTTTGTGCCCACTAAGGAGACAAGTAAAAACTAGACTATGAAAGTTCAAACTTTAGCAGTGTAGTTAGGATAGCCTTGTCTCAAGAGAGAAGGGAATGATCATTTTTTCCATGGAAGTATAACAACCTTGTCTGATGCATTCAATATTTCAATGAGAAGTGTTGCTCTAAAATGTATACGTAGCTTGATCCAGACCCTTGGGGGCCACTAGAGTGTATTCACTTCTAAAGAGGTTATGGTCACAGAAATTTTGAAAAACGTTGTTTTAAAATGTTATACTTCTGAGGTGAAAAAACATGGATGCACCAAGCAGTGTCCTTGAACATATAATATGATGATTCTTTTTGAGGCTATAATCTAGGCATTCAAAAATACGCAAATTTGCAGCAAGCTGAAAATAAGTAAAACTGTTCAAAACATAATTATAAGGAATGCCGTAAACAAAACAGGTTTTTCATAAAATGACTTCAGACAAAAGTTTAGACCATAAAATTATCTAAAAAAAATATCTTTATTTAAAGAGTTGTAAAAGTTATATCTGAGAAACCGTGGCTCTGAGAAGAAAGTATTCACACATTTTTTTGCCATTGGCCTCACTTTTCTTTTTTTTTCCCATGTACCAGAATGATGAGGAGTTTTAAAATATTATTTATAATTATGTTTTGAACAATTTTACTTGCTATCGGTTTTTTTGTAAATTCATGTATCTCCACTCTTACCTTTTGATCTAAATTGACCGGACTATGATATTAGAGCTCAACTTAAAGTGTACAAGAATGTTAGTCTTACATCGAACTTTCCTGTATTAATCATAGCTTGGAAGGACCAATTGCATAGAAAGCACACCCTACAAAATTTTGCTGACAATTATTTTGGGAGTAAATGATACTAGAACTAGAACTAGGACTTATTGTGGTGAACACGTAGTGGGCAATCATGTGTACAGAGAAACTGTAGGAAATTATTATTATAAATAGTTATATGGAGACTACGTATAAAATTGAGGTATTACTCATTCAAACTTGTAGATAATTCACGAAATGTGTTTGACAGTTGACGTTCTTGTGAAGCCTTTGCCAGTAGCAGGACCTTGACAATTCGCAATTGAAGAAAGGTCTATTTTGTGAAGCTATGTTTTTGGGGTTTGTAGTGCATATTTGTATATAAAGTTTTTTAGAAGGTATCAGGGCAGAATAATGCACATTTGTGGATGCTTATTCGACCCAAAGGATTTTTGGAAGAGAAGTTTGGGCAAACACGTTCAAGATGTCAACCTGTACTTTTGTTGGCAAAATCTTGATTTGCTTGAGCAATACCTGGATTTTCCTGCCTAGCTTATAAACGTACATATCTAGTGAAACTGCACACATATCATAAAATGTGACTCCGCTGTCCTGTCCAATAACTAGATAGATAGTAATGTAAAAACCGATAAATAAATGCGCGTTTGATATAAATATTCTTAAAATGTATTTTTTAAATATATACATTTAAAGTATCACATTTTCTAACGCTGTTGATAAATCTGATTCTACCAATCGTTTTACTTCACTGAGGATATTATTTCAATGTTGTTGATCGTAATTAAAATATTGCTATTTCGTATTAAGCATAGGCGTAGTTAGGTGGGGGCTCGGGGGGGCTTAGCCCCCCCCAAGAATGAAATTAGCCCCCCCAAAGATCCAAAAATAATTCGTTCTGTTAAGTTTATTGTATGTAGGGCAGGAACTTAAGCTCCCCAGATCCAGGGACTTAAGCCCCCCCAGATTCAGGGACTTAACTACGCCCATGGTATTAAGTGTAGCAAAGTGATGTGAACCACTGTACTACTAGAATAAATTCTGTCTCTGACAAGAGGCAAGAGTGCAGCGAAAGGACTTTCAGTTTCAGGGTCTTAAACAGTGTTTTTTCCAAAAGGACCTAGTTTGATGGTGAGTAGTAGTCTCCCGAATCATTATATTTTGGATACGGTGTAGTTTTGAATCTAATTCTTCCTTTTAAAAGTCGTATATTTCCAGAAGTGGTTTACAGTGGTTCACATTCGCTATGTGATTCTAAACATAACCCATAGTACTCTGTCAGTGCAAAATGTAATGTGACAAAGGGTATAAAACATACTTGTGATGTATTTTACTTTTGCTTTTCATTGTTGTATGAGGTAATAGATTAGAAAATGATGTCAATACCTAGAAATATAAGTAACCTTTTTCGGTTAAGTTTATTTTTAAGTTTGTGCTAAGCACTGCATAGTCGAGATAGTGCAGCTTTGATTTTAACGCCATTTTGATGTGATGATATGAGTATTCTACTAGAAAATAAAGTAGGTACCTTTTAGTTTTAAATGAATAATGTAATCTTGCTGGTTCCAAGAGTTTTCATGTTTACGTCTGAATGTAACTGTATGGCTATCAATTGTATGACAAGGGAAGTTACTTGGAAAAAGCAGCTAAAAGCCATGAATGTCTACTAGTTTACTTTAAGTTGAGCTAAAATAGCTTAAATTATGTTATATACATTTCTCAAACATTCTTTTCAAGGCTTTATATCTCTCGATTCAGTCTCAGAGCAGAATGTGCTTAATTGACTTATAGTTATTATACCTTGACATTATATTATATTTCGAAACCACCTGTATATAGTATTCAATGGATTATATTGGCCAGCTGCTTCATGTGAAGGATATCCCTTGGTAGTATGTGAAATTAGGATATGTGCCAGTCAAGCAAGGGCAGTTTATAATTTTTGTATATATGTATTTAATATATTTAAAAGTAAGTAATGACTTGCTGACCTAATTGAATCACATATTATAGAACAACCTTAGTTTACCTGTCTTGAACGTCTACAATTGAACACTATCCATCACTGTAAGTTACAGCTTAGTATAGCTGATCTGTAGAGCTTTTTAGATATGTAGTACCTTAGAGAGCTACTGGATCCAGCAAACTATTGAGTTATTTAGTAAATATGTAAAAAATTATTGTAAAATGGCTGTTAGTACCGAGACATGTTATTATTTGTGCTTATGACGTTAGCCTGTGAACTTTAAAGGCACGGTATTAATGAATTCTGATATATAAATGTGTGTAATTGATATCGATAGTTTTAACTCTAAATAATAAAAATGCTTGATCTATCTGAAGTTGAATTCCCAGATGGTAACCAGGCGGTGTGAGATGGGTCTTGAACCTATGAAGTGTTTTTTTCACTGAAAACCACCTAATAAAAGCAAATATTGTGTGGTAACATTTACTAGGTGAATTTTAGTGAAAAATCACTTAAATGTTTGAGATGCCACCTATTGACCGTCTTGGAAATCTCAAAATATTATTCACGGTTTTGTGATAGCCGCTTTGCTTATATTTTATTGACGCAAGTCTCTGTGGCGAATATTTCCGAGATACATACAGGGTGATTCACCCAAACCATAATATTTTCTACTTATAATCAGAATTCTGACTCAAACATTTCAAGGTAGATCTTGACAGATTTTTTTCATTTCTTGTCATTTTTTATCTTCGGTTTCAATATTTAAAGTTATTTGTTATCTTCTTTGACCACGAGTTTCGTACATCTCATTTTTGACTTGACTTTGCAGAGTCGAAGTTGTCATCTGCAAATCAGAAGATATCAGTCTTCTGCCTCTAGGTGTAACCTTTCATTCAAATTTGATGAAAAGGCTGAAACCCTAAGAGAAGAAGGCTTATAATAAATAATGAAAAAACTACCTACAACGAATCATTTATAGCGGTAAATACGGTCTTTTAATGCCGCCCCAGTACAGTGGGTGAAAATCGAGGTATTAATAAATTGATGGTAGTATAGAGCCGAGGCATACTAAACAAATCTATGTTTGTGACCGTCTCATTAAGAATTTATTGTTATTCAAGAGAACTATCGATTTCCAATAGCCTCCTTCTACTTCCTGTAGAGGAAAGCATTACCTACCTTATCAGTTACACATCTCGTAGACTATTTTTGCTGAGTACTGCAAAATACCCTCAAAGGGTTATTGGAGCTTTGTATTGTGCTATCAAAGTTCTAAGGCTACCGCCTTTATTTGATGTGGTTTCAAAAGTAAACTCGGTCGCTCTAAAAGAGTCAATATTAAATAGTAAGTAGATGAAATATATACAATATGCATATATATGTAGCTTGAGTAATGATTGTGTCATATATTAATAGTAGGCCTATCTTATACACAAGAATTAGTAAACTTTTTACATTCCAAATTTATTTTGTTACATTTATATGTAAGTGTACAACTGAGCATTGATTCTTTCATTGGAGATTGTTTATTTTCCTTGTATTTATCTATTCTCAATAGATAAATGATGTAAACTTTACATGTATGTTTTATTTCAATCCTCCAGCCTACTAAAAGTAAAAGCTACCTCAAACGGCTAAGAAATCGATCAAATTTGTGACCTTGAAGAAATTGACAGAAAGAATCTTACAATTTCTTGTCATTTATAAAGTTCCACCAACATATACTATCTCAGGAACTTATAATAATTCCAACTTTTATTGTCCAGTGATAATACAGGGTGGCCAACCGCGTGACGATAATAATTTTTTTTTAGATAGCCCGTACCAAGACCTATCCAAAACACCCCCATATATGTGTACCGATTATTGATAGTTTTCGAGTTATGATTTTTTTTTGAAAACTTAGAGATTTTCCAGTTTTTCCAAGAAATCGTCAAAAACAAAAACAAGAGTGCTTTTTGGCTTCTATTTTTTTCTGCAATTATACTCAGTATTAAGCCTATTTTAATATTCAATAAAGAAAACATGAACATACGAACAATAATTAAGTACATTTTGGGGCCAAAGTTTGAAATCTCTGTTTTTAGTCAGGAGACCAAAACCTTCAAAATAAGATTAAAAATACTTATGTCTGGTTCTGGAGCCTCAAACTAAACTTAAAAACTTTGCGAGACATTGCACTTTCGAAATAATAATGAAAAGGTAGCACTTATGAGGACATTTTGCGCCGTACGTGAGTGTTAAAGGTAAAAAGGTGATAATTCACGAATTTCCAAAATGATTTAAAAAACTATTATTTTGCTTTGTTATGACAAATTAAAGAAAAAAAACTCGTAACAACTAATAAACCCGATAATCATTGATGTTTTGATGAGTTTTAATGAAAAAGCTAATACCCAAATTGTGATTTTTGAAGTGTTTTTACTATGTCTATTGAACTTCTGCTAAATTAAGTTGTATGGAAAGTTAACAAAGGAAAGGAATAATAAACAACAATCTGACTTCCACTTTCATGGCAGAATTATCTGGGAAGCGATGTCGTAGCATACGCCATCCCTTTCTTTCAGAGTAGCTTTTTGCGAGCTCATGTCGGCGAAGCGCAGTTGTGTTAATTAATTTTCGGTAATAGGCAAGGCAATGTTCGGATGGACCTAAAAAGGTGATTTATATCGCTAGGTCTTTTTTGACAGGTCAGTAGGCAGCCTATCATGAATACAACAAGTTTTTCAGTTTTTCAACCCCCCACCCCCCATACACCCAAATTCCACCCCCACCCAAAAAAAACGCAGAAAATGATCAAGAACCTGTAAAACGCCTAAAAACGAAGTTTGAGCGATATTTGAAATTACCTACTAAGACCCCACAGCATATTGCTGCCCAAATTTCATCACAGTCCATGCAGCGGTTACTGAGATTACGAGGCTAGAAAAACGCGTACAGATAGACAGACTGTCAGGCAGACCGACAGACAGAACGACGGAAATGAGTGACGCGGATTTTCGTTATGTAGACATTATAAAACGCCCAAAAAAACCTATTATCTCAAAATCGAAAATTTTCACGATCACAATCCTCCCTTCACCTATCGGTGTGGGAAGCAAAAGGGATGGCGTATGCTACGATAACGCTTCCCAGGTAATTCCGCCATGGAATTAAAAGTCAGATTGTTGTTTTATTATTCTTTTCCTTTGTTAACTTTCCATGCAACTTAATTCAGCAGAAATTCAATAGTACACAGCAAAAAGCACAGGTATTAATTTTTTATTAAAAGTGATTAAAACATCAATGATTATCATGTTATTAGTTGTTATGAGTTTTTTTTCTTTAATTTGTCATAATAAAGTAAAATAATAGTTTTTTAAATCATTTTGGAAATTCGTGAATTATCACCTTTTTACCTTTAATAGTCACGTACGGCGCAAAATGCCCCCATAAGTGCTATTTTTTCATTATTATTTCGAAAGTGCAATGTCTCGCAGAGTTTTTAAGATTAGATTGGAGCTCCAGAACCAGGCATAAGGATTTTTAATTTTATTTTGAAGGTTTTGGTCTCCTGACTAAAAACAGAGATTTCACACTTTGGGCCCAAAATGTACTTAATTATTGCTCGGATGTACAGGTTCTCTTTATTGGATATTAAAATAGGCTTAATACTGAGTATAATTGTAAAAAAAAATAAAAGCCAAATAGCATTCTTGTTTTTGTTTTTGACGATTTCTTGGAAAAACTGGAAAATCTCTAAGTTTTCAAAAAAAAATCATAACTCGAAAACTATCAATAATCGGTACACATACATGGGGGTGTTTTGGATAGGTCTCGGTAAGGGCTATCTAAAAAAAAATTATTATCGTCACCCGATTGGCCACCCTGTATGATTCCTATATGACTCCTAATTATACCTATAATTCTGCAAAGAGTTTCAATAAATTAGAACATGTTTTAAATTGTCAATTTCTTCACGAATTTCTTCAAGGTCACAATTTTGATCGATTTTTTGACAGTGTGAAGTGGTTATAACATTAAAATTGATCTGGGACAAATAATTACAACACAAACGTTCAATACAGAAATGCCGATTGGTTGGACTTCAGCTAAAGCTTGCTGCTCATGGACTACCACCTGGCCTGCGCCACTGGCTGAATAGCTTCTTGAACGACCGATCCCTGTTTGTTGTATTTGAAGGGTGTCCATCAGATGTATTTTCAATAAACACCGGTGTTCCTCAGGGATCTGTCCTATCCCTACACTGCTTCTGCTGTACATCAACGATCTGCTGGAAATAACATCCAATCGAATCTACAGCTTCGCAAACGATAACAGTACATTAATATCGTGCATGGAACCAGACAATATAATTGTCGAGTGGAGATTAGTAAATAAACTACAGTTTAACATACAGAAAACTCAGGCAATAACACTGACAAAGAAATCCTCCGTTGGCTTACCAACTGTGGAAATGGAGAGCCACTCAATGGTCGACTCACCTTCCGTCAAGCCTTAATGGATCAACATCAGCAAAAACATGTTCTGGCACGACCATTGTCAGCATTGCTAAAACGGCATCCTAGAAGCTTGGAGTTTTGTTCCTCTGTAGGAAGCTGTATATGTCACGTTCAATAGCCGAATTCAGGCAATGTCCGAAAAAAATTCGCAGAACTAGTTTTGAGCAAGGAATATTGCCCAAACTCGAAATATTAATTTTATACGGCTATTGAACTAGTTTTGCGCAACTTGAAATACACGGAACTAGTTCTGTGGTACTGAGTAACCAGCAGCAGTTGTATTAAAAAAGTAAGGTTATGTTTATGTTGTTGCTTTGAATGTTTGCTATTTCCGCTTGTAGAAAAAATGCAAGCTAAACTCGAATCCGAATTAGTTCGGCTACTTGAAGCTTCAAGTACACAGAAACATAATCTCATGACAAAAGGTCATTGCCTCACTGAACAATAGGGTATTAGGTTAGTAAATGTTAGCTGATGGTAGTAAATATGATATTTTTTGCCTAATGCCTGTGCTGGTCATTCAGAAAATATACAGACCTAGTCCTGTGCATTTAAAGTTGCGCAAAACTAGTTCTGTGCATTTCAAGATGCGCAAACCTAGTTCTCCCTATTTGGATTTCGGATATTGAGCGAAACATATAGACCAGAGCAACTACTCCTCCTCTATAAGGTACAGATCCGACCATCGTTGGTGCATTGCTCCCATGTGTGGGGATGGGCTTCGAAGCGCTCTCTAAAGCTTCTGGACACTTTCCAGAAGAGATCAATTAGACTAAGCTCACAAAGGACCTTTACAGCCTGAAACATCGAAAAAGGCTGGCTGACCTGTTCCTGTTTTACAGATTTGTCACGGAAGGTATTCGAGTGAGCTCGACAGATAATAACCCCAGAGACTCATCCGTGCCAGGTTCTTTTGGAGAACTTCGACACTGTGGAATGAACTGCCTAGGAATTTGTTTTCCGACAGCTACAACCTGCAGCGTTTCAAATCTAACGTGCACCGACACGTATCCCCAAGCAGTGGTTCCACAGCCTTTGCGGGAGGCAGACCATAAAAAACGCTCGTCTGTACTCACCATTACATCACGATACCGCATTGCATGTTTCAGATTCTTAGCTCTTTTCCTGTAAAACAGTGGAAGTAATTAATTCAAATGGCCTAGGTGTATTGCACTCTGATTAAAGTCGTCGTGATTTACAGCCGCCTCTTCCGAATTATTGGATATGGCTAATTTATAGCACCTAATAAAATCAGACAACGACCTTAAGAAAGAAAGGAGCATAGATTGTTGCAATTTGTAAGCTCAGAAAGCGGATGGGAGGTTCTTTTTACAGTTAAGTAGCCGCAAAGGCAAAGCCAGAGTCAACAATGTTAGTCAATCTTATGGTCTCAGACTAAACATAAAGAAAACAAAATTTATGGTCATCAATAGATTAAATATTAATAATGGAAGAATAGAAATAGACAAACAGGACGTAGAAATAGTAAACAGATTCAAATATTTGGGATGCTGGCTAAATGATAAATGGGATCCTGATGAAGAAATTAGAAGCAGAATCGAAATAGCCAGAAATACTTTTGTCAAAATGAAAACGATACTCTGCAACCGAGATTTAAGTTTGACTACCCGATGGCGAGCAACAAAATGCTATGTACTGACCACATTATTATACGGAGTTGAGGGATGGACATTAAAAGCTCGGACCATGTCACGTTTGGACTCTTTTGAGATGTGGCTATACAGACGCATATTACGGATATCATGTACCGAGCGGGTAACAAACACTAGGGTACTAGAGAGAATGAATAAAGAACAGGAAATTTTAACCACAATAAAACGAAGAAAAGCAGCATATTTGGGCCATACTTTTAAAAATAGTAAGTACGAGTTGTTACAACTGATCGTTCGAAAAAAGTTTTCCAGGCTTCGGAACCTACGCCAGTGGTTTAAGAGAGAGAGGCCTGCACAATCATTCATTTACCCAAGACAAAGAAGAGTTCCAAATGATGGTCGCCAACCTCCGCTGAGGAGATGGTACTGAAAGAAGAAGAAAGGCAACGCCTAAATGCTACAGTATAGGTTAGGTTAGGGACAAAATGGATAATGTTTGTCTTGGGATAACCTGGAGTAGTCCTTGGTGATAGTGCATCTAACAGGCTCGGTTAGTGACAAAATTATAGATGGGAACTCAAAAGAGCTGGATCAGCTGGAATATAGGTAGAACAGTTTTTTTTTTGAACAGCCTCCCGAAAAAGCTGAAAGTCTATGGCGCTGTAGAAGCGCTGCGAGAGGATAAGTGTCGCTGAACGTTAAATTTGAAACACTGCAGGTTATAGCCGGCAGGAAACGAATTCTCCGGCAGCTCATTCCACAGCGTCGAAGTTCTCCAAAAGAAGGAATGCTGGAGGAGACTGGTTCGGGGAGTAGGGACCTTGACTTGGTAAGAATTATCTGGGAGAGCTCACTCGATTATCTTCCGTGATAGAATCTGTAAAACAGGGACAGGTCGATGGTTAGGCGTATCGATTAGTTTAATTGCTTTCTTCTGGATAGTGTCCAGAAGCTTTAGAGAGTGCCTCGGAGCACATCCCCACACATGCGAGTAATCATCCAGCGATGATCGGATCTGTGCCTTGTAGAGCAGCAGTAGTTGCTCTGGTGTATATACAGCTTCCTTCAGCAGAGCAAAATCATGCTTCTGGGATGCCGTTTTAGCAACACTGACGACATGGTCATACCAGGACATGTTGTTGTTGATGTTGATCCCTAAAGGCTTGACGGAAGGTGACTCGCCTATTGGGTGACCCTCCAATTCAACAGCTGATGAGCCAACGTGAGACTTCTTTGTAAGTGTTGTTGCCTGAGTTTTCTGTACGCTGAACTGTACTTTATTTACTAATTACCACTCGAAATTTGTTTTGATATCCACATTGATACTAGAGGCATGCTGCTGTCGCCGACGCACGGTCTCCTAGGAAAATAGTGCCTTGCCTGGTTCTATGCACGATATAAATGTACTGTCATCTGCGAAGCTGTAGATTGGATTGGAGTGGAGAAGTGAAAGTTTACCAACCGCACGTTATTGAAAAAGCAACTGGAGATGGCGCATCAGTAGTAAGTACCAGAAATTGTTCCCAGCAGGTGTTGCAATCATGTTTCTCTAATCTTGACACCTACAAGCTTGAATGGCACTGGTTTGATTGAACATTTGAAATCCTACCAACATCCTATTAGCTTATCTCCACGCACTGTTGGCCCATCCTGTATTTCGTCTGTAATTATCACTATTTGTGTGTATTGTATTTAACCCAAAAACTATACAAATCAATATAAAATGTAAAACTTACTCCTCTTATGCTGATGACACCAACATATTTGATAGCCCGCTAAATAGCGCATATGTGTTGCAACAGCACCTAGCCTAAATTGGAAACTGGTCAAGGAAGTGGAAACTACTCATGAACACATCCAGGTGCTGTGTCCTGCATATCGGTAATAACAACCCCA
This sequence comes from Callosobruchus maculatus, assembly GCA_951848785.1. Taxonomy (NCBI): domain Eukaryota; kingdom Metazoa; phylum Arthropoda; class Insecta; order Coleoptera; family Chrysomelidae; genus Callosobruchus; species Callosobruchus maculatus. The sequence goes on from CATOUR010000083.1 coordinate 8,313,699, forward strand.
TATTGGTAGTAGGGATTGTTACAGTGTATAAACACTTTGAAATGTAATCACTTTGAAATGTAATTAGAGTAATCAGTCTTACCTGGTCTGATCATATCAACGTTCTATGCTCGAAGACCAAAAGATTTATCTACCTTTTCGAGAAGTGATTTAAAGGTTGTGGTAATCCAACGTGATGCCTTCTCTATAAAAGCTATGTAAGACCTGACCTGAGCTACGCGTATTCCCTATCGCACGGTGCGACCTCATTACATGGAGCGACTTAGGATCTTTGGTCTCACTCCTTATCTGATCATCGTCTTCGGGGTGACCTAATAATAACATATCGTGCGCTTCATAACATTTTTGGAGTTGAACTGTCAAAGCTATTCCAACGAAGTCGCAGCAATCTACCAGGACACCAGTTCAAATTGAAGAAGAAAGCCTTCAGGACGACAGTATCGCAGCACTTTCTTCCCAATAGACTTTTCGACCACTGGAACAGTCTACCGGGACATGTTGTGAACTCTCTGAGTGTGAACAATTTTAAAAACAATTTGGACAAGTTCCTAGAAGCATGATACTTTAATTCTACCATTATACTTCTGTACTCTTATTTTATGTTCTGTTCCTGTTCTGAGTCTATAGCCTTCGGGCTAAACTCTTATTTGTTAATTAATAATAGTAATAAAGTACACAGATTGGTTGGAATATCTTTATTATCTATATCCTCAAAGAAATAAATACTCCCAAAAAGATCACAGTTGTTGCTGGTCCGGACGAATCTCCTTTATGCACATGCCTTTAGAGGTGGAGACATTGAGTTCGTCGTTATCACTTTGCATTTCACAGTCCTGGAACATTTCCTATCACATCCCTTTTTCAGTGAGGGATCTCCTTCTCGTACGTAATACCTGAAAATGGTACAATTTTCAATCTGGCTTTGCTCTATTTTTCCACATAATCTCGGAACTAACAACGTCATCCGCTATCTCCCTCATCATCCAAATTCGATCCATTTCAAAAAAACTAAAATGGTTAAAGACCCCTGTTCCGTCAAACAACAAGGGTTGGGAAGGCCTGCTAGTTTTCTGTTTTTTTACTATTTAATTCATTGTCCTACTACGATGCCACACATATCGTAAATTTCATCAATGTCGGTACAACGATTACTGAGATTACGTGATGACAAAAATGGTGTCAGGCAGGTAAAAATAGCAATAGAAATGAATGACATAGATTCTTTTTTTGTGGTCGCGAACGTGAGACTCCTTTGTAAGTGCTGATGCCTGAGTTTTCTGTACGTTGAACTGTACTTTATCTACTAATTTCCACTCGACAATTATATTGATATCTACGTTTATCTATGAGGCATGCTGCTGTCGCCGACGTACCGTCTCCTGCGGTGATAGTGGCTTGCCTGGTTCCATGTACGATATCAGTGTACTGTCGTCTGCGAAGCTGTAGATTGGATTGGATGTTATTTCCAGCAGCTCATTGATGTACAGCAGAAACAGTGGAGGGGATAGGACAGATCCTTGAGGAACACCGGCGTTTATTGAAAATACGTCTGACGAACAGCCTTCGACACAATAAACAGAGATCGGTCGTTCAAAAAGCTATTCAGCCACTGGCGCAGGCCAGGTGGTAGACCATAAGCAACAAGCTTGACCAGAAATCCCTCATGTCGAAGGTTTTTGATATGTCAAGTGCAACAACATGTGATTCGCCATGATTTTCAATTGCTCTGTTCCACAAATGAGCGACGTAGGCCAGGTCACCCGTAGACCCGTGCTTGCGGACGCCATACTGGTGCTCATTTATGATGTTATTGTTGTCCAGGTATTCCAGGAGCTGTGTGTTAATGGCAGTCTCCATAACCTTAGACATGATGCTGAAAAGAGCCATAGGTCTATAGTTGGTGGGATCGGTTTTTTGCCTCTTTTAGGGATGGGTTGTACGCAGCCAATCTTCCATGAAGCGGGAAACACGCCTCGCTGGTACGATAGTTTGCAGAGTTTGCAAAGAGTAGGTGAAAGCTCAGCGGCACAGCGTTTAAGGACAATGCCTGGAATTTGGTCAATATCAGTGGCTTTCTTCGGGTTTAGTTTTTAGAGAATGCTTTCTACATCTTGATGTTGAAATTTGACATCTGCCATTCTCGGGTTCACATTTATGGTGGTGGTCGGAGTGCTTCCTTAGAAGTCTACAGTAGAATTGGCTGAGAAAAGCTCCCTAAGTTGTCTGCTTTTTCTTTAGGAGTAGCAGTGATGAACTTATCCTCTCTGGTCAAGGGTGGTATTGACGAATAGAGAAAATTCTGACTGATAGCCTTAATAGCTATAGACTAGAATGTTCTGGATGAACTAAGAGGAGCTTGTTCTTAATTTTTTTATTGTCGTCCTCCTTGGAGCTCTTAATCACGCGTCCACAGTGATTTCTGACGTCGATAAAGTGCATTTCGATTTCTCCTCCATTCTTTCTCGAAATGTAGAATGATTAAAGAAGCTGATTAAAAAAATGAGACTAGGTCATCTGCTTGATAACACTCCCTAAGTAAGTTAGTTTTCAGGCTATGCACGTCAAAGGATTATAAATATGTTTTGAAAAGTTTGAACATGATAATTTAAGACAAATTATGAGCACAGTTGCTGACTAATCCTTCCTAAATTTAATTGTAGTAAAAAATACTGACTGACTGACATATATTTCTGTTATTTAAGGATCATAAAATGTGAAAAAAATGTAATGTAATGATTGTCTCTTCTGGTTCATTGCACTCCACTCATCGATATTAATCGATGAGTGGAGTGCGAAGCTCACATCATTGAAATAAGAAAATGATAAAAAGTGAAATTTTTTTCAAAAATATATTGTGTACGTAGGACAAAAACGTCTTTTACCTCCAATATTTATTAAAGAGCTTGTCATCCAGGAACAAGCCTTTGGCAATTACATCTACGTCCTCTGGTGCCAAAGACTTCAAACCATAGGCTTCCTTCATAGAATACAGCTTGTACCAATATGGAGGATGGTTAGGATGCAGATTAGAATGAGTCATGTTCATTATATAAGTTTCAATGTCTAAAAGTTCCTAAAAACGATTTAGAATTGTAAAGCCAGAATGAGAATCGGAAGGTTCGTGCACCACAAGTCAACGCTTCTTAATCACGGCTTCGACCTCTGTCTGATAAAACTGGTATGTCCTCTCTTTCAAAGTGCTTCTTTATCAATATTTAATGAGATTGTGTTACTAAATCTCGAGCAGATACCAGTATTTGAATCAAAATGGTGCCCCTTTTTCCTATTTCTAGACTTTTTCATCTCTGATCTAATGTGGATTAAGACTGGTAATTGATTTTACTTACATAAGTATTGCTGTCCACATACATCACTTTGTAGTTCGGATTGTAATCTTCATACGTGGTTAAACTGGCACCATTGTAACCCACATTGATAGCTTTACCGGTTTTCTCATCATAAAACATTTTTAACTCGTCTGTGTGGGTGTGGCCGTAGAACTGGCCTACGATAATATGGGCGAATCTGAAATACATTGTTTTATTTAACAATACAGTAATATTGTGAGGAAAGTAATATGGAAGGAACGGTTCGTCGATTCTTCCAAAAAAAAGCAATATAGTGTTAGGCTTGGATGGAATATAAGCATAGGTATGCTAAATACCATTTTCCAAGCGGAAATAGCCACAACTGTGGAATGTGGCAGAATAAGTACAGAAAATCATCATAGTCACAATGTCTTAACAGACATGTTGTGAACTCATAAAATGCATTAAGTCGGAGCTAGAGTATTGCCGACACGAATATTATCAATAGTTTTGAGAACTGTAGCTCGCCATCGTTCGCGATTTTCTGTCAGTTCAGTGGCGCTCTTGATACTCATATCTAGCAAATGTTTCGTCGTATCCACTCAGCGTGTAGGGGAATGGCCACGGCGCCGCCCACTCGGGGCGTGACCATGAACTACAAGTTTCTCCATATTATCGCTTCTGTGAATATGTCCGAGGAATCTAAGCGTTCTCGTCAACACAATGGAGGATAGTCTCTTTGGATTACCGAGCTCATCCAGTAAGGAAACATTAGTTCGATGGGCCGTATAAGGAATTCTCAGCATTCTCCTCCACGTCCACATTTCAAAAGCGTCTATGCGAGCTTGATCTGCCTTTTTAACAGTCCAAGTTTCCGAGGTATACAGCACAGAAAAAGGATACATTAAAAAGGCTATGTATGTAAACGCAGACAGTTGGGTAGCTCTGATGACATTGCCAAGTGACCACTATACTTCAAAAATAGTGTGGGACTGGCATAATACCCTAAAGGCATTGGAGAAGACCAATGAACTAACAGTATCTTGGTTGCCTACTCACATAGAAGTGGGTAGTAATGAGAGGGCCGTCAGGTGTGCCAAGGAAGGCACAGAACATGGTTCGGACAGCTGTCACCAGATGGGTGTCAAATGAGCACTAGGGACCCTTACGTAATACCGGAGACGCTGACAGATTGAGCAGGAAGGGACTACGAAAGGGGATTTATAACTGGCCATTGGACTTTGAGCACACACCTTCAAAAGTTGGGAATCGATATGGAACAGCCTCTATGCAGGAAGTGCCGTGAGGCAGAGGAAACAGGTAAGGATCTTATCCTCGACTGTCCTGCCTATCTGGGTATAGGCCAGGACAGAAGACAGGAGAGCATAATCAAATATATCTCAAGGTTCGCAAAGAACTTAGGATAGGACTCTGATCTCTTTGACCCAGGGATGCACCTGGGCTGAGCTTTAACCATTAGGGTAACTGAACCCTAACCTCCCGATACTAAAAGAGAAGAAAATCAAGGTTATCATACTGCTGTCGGGGTATGTGTGCTAGCGTGAAACTGGCTTAAGTCTTCTTAGCTAGCAAAGTGACGTCGATAGCTTGTCGTCGGCGCCGTATATCGGCTATATCACGGGGGACCGTAGTTTAGTTGGTATCGCGTCGGCCTAGAACGGGACCATCGATAGCTACCGGGCCTTATGGTGCTGCGTGTGACGTCACACGTAGCGCCGCACCGGGCCGCACGTATCTACAGGGATTAATAGGGAAACTCCAGCACTACGAGCATTTTCTTGATATACTGAGGAAACGGTAAAAAATACAAGAGTAATGTATAGAAATGAATTTACAGGAAATTGAATTTGTGATAAGAGGTGCTAGTTGATATTTATTTAACTAGAGTCGTTCAGACTTGAGAAGGTCAAAAGTTGGCCCTATTTGCACACAAATTATATGAAATTATCTATTATCCACAAAATTATGTACACAGTACTTATGTATGACTCGCCGTCACGTATTTTTCTATAAGGTCCTAGAAACGAAAAGTAAATCGGACAGGACCATATTAATGTGTCAGTTAAATTTAGCTGATCTTTGAGGAAAGATAATTTTTTCAATATGGTATCCAAAGATGTACGAGTAAGACAGAAGGAATTCTGCCGCAGAGCAACCCTCGTATGGTATCCAAATTTTCGTCAATATCAGAGACAATTAAATGCGCCTTTTCTATTTGCGTACATGCCTGGTTAACAATTGCTTTAGCTTTATCAATAGCACCGATTTCACAAACATTTGTACACAATTACTTACTAAAGAATTGCATTTTACCCAGCTATTACACAAATTACCTTTACCTAATATTTCTTTAATTTTTAGAATATTATTTATCACGAAATCTTACTATACAATCGCAGACAGATCTTTTTCAATTGTCACAGGTGAGATAACTTTTGGCATTTCAGTAATATCTATCTTATAAATAACAATCTTATTTTTACCTTCTATTATTGAAAAATTTTCTATTCCATTTATGTTCTGTTTAAAATTGCATTTTAAATATTCGAAATCCGTTATGACATCTTCTTAACTTCGTTTCTGGATCTTGGCATCTTTTCGTTGATCAATTTCTTGTGTTCGTTCTGCGGGATCGTTTCTTTTCGGAGGCAGACGTACGTTAAAATATTGCGGCTGATTTTGAAATTTTGTCGGAATAGCATCGTCCGACAATTTGATCTTTGATCAAGGAATTGTTAAAGTCGTACCATCGGGCCTAGCAGTATCAATACGAATTATAAATCTATCTTAGAGGTGTTTGATGCATATTACAGACGAATCCTTTATCGTGAAGTTATCTCGATGTATAGCGCGTAACCACTGATTACGTTTCATTACATCTTTTGGAAATTTGAACACAGATATGCGCTCTGTATCTTTATAATTACTACTGCAGAATGGCACACAGCAACTAGACAGCATTTTTGACTAGAGAAATAGAAAATCCATGCGAGTATGCGACGATTACAAACGCGACTGGATGATCGGCCGGCCGCCCGGCGCGGCGCCTCGTGTGACGTAGACGCCGTGGTGGGGATACACCAGCAGGCCCGGTAGCTATCGATGGTCCCGCCTAGAATGTCGAAAACGCTGGTTAGAATCCAGCCCGTACCCTTCATTTTTTGGATTTTTCTGTGAACCACATGATTGGAATTATCTTCCTCTCGCTGAGTAAGCAAGTTCCTTACATTGTATGTTTGATGATGTACGGATCTCGCACATGGATGTATACTATACCTCTGAACTAAGGCAACAAAGCTTCGTTCCCATGGTTGGACACACTCTCCATTCCCAGTTGGTACATGAGTGATAATATGCACAAATTGACCCTTAGCTTCGGAATCTTCCATTTCGTTTCGCAAGAAGTCTAGCTGTTCGTTGATGTAGGTTGTATTGTACAACAGCCACCTGTGTAGATATGTTATCAGTCTTTTATACAGGGTGTTTCTAAATATCATGTGCAAACGAATGGAGGAGGTTCTTTGTTTTTTACGGGGTATTGTAATTTCGGTATTTTTTCTGTTTTTTCGTAATAACTCTCTCAATTTTTGTGGAATTTAGCTTAAATTTGGAATATGGGAAACGCAATGCGAGCTACGTGATTGCGCATGTCAAACGGTTGGCAGAACCTACAGGGTGATATTTTTTCAGGGGTCATGTGCTCTTTTCTTACCCTGAACTTCTTTTCGGTGCGCCGCTGGTAGACTCAAAAAAACAAGATTATTTTCCCATTTTGTTCAAAAACTTACGACTTAAAATGCCACACGTCAAATTATTAAAACAAAACAGTTATCCAAATAAATCCTTAGCCTACTGGGCCATAATGTCAAATACATCATTTTCGTCTACCTAATAACAGAGAATCCTGTTTTCTTCTTTTATCCATAAGAATCGAAGATATAAAAAAATTACAAAGGTCAACAGTTTCTAAATAGGATGGAAAAACTATTTTGTTTAAGAAAAAGGGGCATGACCTCTAAAAAATAACATGTGAATTTTGGCAACCGTTTGACATGTGCATTTATGTAACTCCTATTGCTTATTTTATATTCCAAACTTGAAATAAATCCTTAAAAATTGAAAGAGCTATTAAGAAAAATCTGAAAAAATATTGAAAACCTCCCTTCGTTTGTACATGATATTTAGGAGCACCTGTACTTAAAACAACGGTTCCATATTTTTTGTAAAAGGTATTTTTTTGTTTAGTTCAGCGGCATCAACTTCTTGGGTGTTAGCTGCGACATTTTGCAATGTGTTTGGGCATGGGAAAGATGTGGACATTCAAAAATTATATGCTTCAGATGAGCTTACTTGACATGATTTAATAATGCCTGAATGATTGATCTTTCCTTTGAAATAGGCTTTGAAGTCTCGTATTTTTAAGGCATAGTTTTATGCTGGGTGATTTACTGAGCGGTGAGTTTCATTTCTAGATATTCTCATGCGACCTGGACATCACATCACAATAGTCACAGTATCTTAACAGACATATTGTGAACTCGTAAAATGCATTAGGTTGGAGTTAGAGTATTGCCGACACGAATATTATCAATAGTTTTGAGAACTGTAGTTCTCCATCTTTCGCAATTTACTGTCAGTTCAGTGGCACTCTTGATACTCATATCCAGCAACTGTTTCGTCGTATCCACCCAGCATATAGGGCAACGGCCACGGCGCCGCCCACTCGGGGCGTGACCCTGAACTACAAGTTTCTCCATATTATCGCTTCTGTGTATATGTCCGAAGAATGTAAGCATTTTTGCCGACACAATGGAGGATAGTCTCTTTGGATTACCGAGCTCATCCAGTATGGAAGCGTTAGTTCGATGGGCGGTATAAGGGACTCTCAGCATTCTCCTCCACGTCCTCATTTCAAAAGCATCTATGCGAGCTTGATCTGCCTTTTTATTAGTCCAAGTTTCCGCGGCATACAAAAACATGGAGAACACAAGAGACTGAACCAGGGACATTTGGTAGTTTTAGTGATGTTATGGTCACGCCATATTTTAGTAAGCTTTGTCATGGCCACACGTACCTGATGAATGCATCACAAGAGTACAACAAACTTGGACATTTTCCTTTCCAATTTACCACGACAAATTGCTTTTAAATTTGAAAAATGAGGATGTCACAACCCAAGTGGCATAAAACTGAATTTATGAATCAAAATCAAAGCAAAGCACGTTTTTAATAAACGAAATGGACCGGTTGATTGGACTGCTTTTACTAGAATATTAATTGCGTACTTACCAATTGAGATAATAACAAACATTATTATTCAAGGCTATGATCTTTAGTTTACTGTTGTATGTGTAAGAGTAGTAGCCTTGTTTTCTAACGGTTTTCAGCGCCGAAGGAGGTAACCAGGGTCTCCATAGTTTTGATGCTAACGTATACAGCCATTGTTGGGACAGGTAATGCTTAGGTCCGAACTGTAGATCTACTCCTGTAGGTGGATACCTTGGAGATACGGAAATACATGGTGTACAGTAAATACTGTTTCATAACTCTACACGAAAGTTATATAACGAAATCACATGAAAGATGAAATCAGAATTATTCTAGAAATCCACTCTTATTGGATTCAACTCTAAGTATGTATACAGGGTGTTTTCTAATTGAATGTCAATATTTATGGGGCCAATTTTTGGGTCCATTTCAAGAAGAGAACTTCATATGAACGTATGTCTTAAACGTCCTACCTTTTGAGGTACAGGGTGATAAGTTTTCAAAAATAAATAATTTATTATTGAAATCTACAATAAAAAGGTTCAGATATTTTAACGAAATTCGTCATACATGTACTATGAATCAAGATGCATTTTTAATGTATCTCACAGTCCAATGGGCTGCTTTTAATTGATTGTTTGGCTTCAAAGTACCTGTTTCAGTCAACCTTCTATGAACATTTGCAAATGTTCGCCTATCTGGTATGACTCTATTAGGAAACCGCTCTTGATACAATCGCCTTGCTTACGGCGATCTCTGCCATCAGCCAAACCATACATGTAATGCATATCTGCCAAATCCTCATTAGTAAACTCGACCATTATTTTTTAAAATATCACTGCTCATATAACACCAAATTAATAAGTTGCGAAGAGCTGAATTTAAAGACTGATCAACTCTCAAACAAAATAATGACAACCGCCTTGACAAATGACAACAGAATTTAGAATCACGCCGCTTCTAGTGTCTTAATCGCAAAAATATGGCCCAAGCCTACTACGATAAGTAATAATTCTTTCTTACTTATGTAATTTTTTTCAATGTTTTATTGAAGAACTTCCGAAATGCGAAGTACATAAACTCTGAAATGTACTTTTTAAATCTGTATTCAATTACGAGCAGATTTGATCTTTTAATTTTTTTTAGTCCGACGCACGGGTTTCATCTAAAAAAATAAAATCTACGTATCTGCATAGTGATATTGTCATGTTAACGATATTGTTGCGATCATACAGAGAAACGGTTTTAATTTTTTTAAGCGAAAACCGTGCATCTGATTGAAATAAATCAACTGTTCAACTTTGGCTGGAAATGAGTGGGAATTTCAAAGTTAATCTTTATTTTAGAAGAAATCAGTAGTATACTACCAATTTCTGCGAAAACAGGCAGGTCAAATTACGTACGAACGCCGCTGGTCGTAAAATTTAAGAAAAAGTGATACATTAAAAATGCCTCTTGATTCATAAAAGAAGTTTGACGAATTTCATTAAAATATCTAAAGCGGTATTATAGATTTCAATAATAAGTTATTTATTTTTGAAAACTTTGCCATCCTGTGTCTCAAAAGGTAAGACGTTTAGGACATACGTTCATATGAAATTTTCTTCTTAAAATGGACCCAAAAATCGCCCCCATAAGTAGTTACATTTGATTAGGAAACACCCTGTATGTCTATCCATGCATCAAAATATTTTAACGTTATTTTCCTCCTATATTAAGAATTGACAGTCTAACCATGATGCAATTAATCTGTTTCAACGTCGACGGATACTAAATTTTTATGTTTCACAATTTTTAAGCATCTTCACTCGCCATGTCATCTATTTACTACTCTTTTATAGAAATTTGATCAGACTATTTGTTTTTCTGAAACATAAAATTCAAGTTGGCGTAGTAGTGGAGAAGAAAATAATAATTCTTTAAAAAACTATGAAACATATCTTTACCTAAGGTTGAACTAAAGATTAGGTTAAACATATTTCATACTAAGGTAATCCTGAAGGTTGAATGAATACAATAGTATATACCAGAGAGTCCCACGATTTTTTTGGAAAATTCAGATATTACTGCAAATGTCTTATTCGAATCGCATAATGTTAATTTTCATGGACAGCCATTTATCAACAATTTCAGATTATTATAGTAAGTTGATCCAAAAATTACATATCTAAGTTTTCTGGCCCTGTGTCTATTCTTGTTAATAATGTTTTGATGAGTCAGGGTGTTAACACCATATATTCATTATCTTGATATACGCTTTGGCAGTACATACTTACAGAGATAAAAAATGAGTTATTTACCAATAATAATAATTTATTTTCCATAATAACTATGCAAGCTAGAAGCTTAGAGATATACTTTTTTAGATATATACTCAGGTAGAAAATAAACGCTACTCGCAGTTAATAATTTATATATTTATTTACTTTTACCTCCGTTTTGATAGTTTTATTTTTTAAGAAGTTACAGGTACACTCTCCAGTGTTGGTTTGCATATTTTGATGTTAGTTACGATTTAATTTATTTATGCTTAATCTGAGGATTGTGTCAAGTTAATTTTAATATAAATTTTGACTTGTTTTAATCTGTATATGTAAATTTTCTTGACTTTTCATATCCGTTGTAAATGGGCAGCATGAATGAAAGACACTCTGCTCTACTCTATTCTACAAACATTTGGAACAGAATGGCTCTTATCGGGAACCTTTTTGACTATAATATTTCAGGTAATGGAAATAATACTTCATTTTGATAATCACCATATTTTTACAAACTTCATAATACTGAATCAGTCTTCAATTCCATTACACAGCCATCGCTAGAATATACTATACAGAAAAGGGCAGCTAGACTAATCGATACGCCTAACCTCACAAAAGACCCCTACAGCCTGGAACATCAAAGAAGTGTGACTGATCTGTCCCTGCTTTACAGACTCTATCACGGAAGATCTTCAAGTGAGCTCTTCCAGATAATAACACCGAAGGCCATCCGAACGAGTAACACTAGAAAGGCTCTGCGAGCTTATCCTTGCCAGGTCGAGGTCCCTACTCCCCAAACCGGTCTCCTCCAGCATTCCTTCTGTGGAATGAGGTGCCGGGGAATTTGTTTCCCGATGGCTATAACCTGCAGCGTCTCAAATCTAACGTGCATCGATACTTGTCCTCTCGCAGCGCTTCTACAGCGCCATAGGCTTTCAGCCTTTGCGGGAGGCTGACCATAAAAAAACACTGCTTGCTGAATTTACTTCAAAATCATGAATGAGGTATGGTGTTCTCATATAAGATTTTAAGGTAGGGGTTGCTGGGGGTGAGGGGTTTGATGGCACAACAATGGCGTATTTGGAGTATCGGAAATATAAATCGACGATTTTTATTTTTCCATCATTTCAGAGATAAGGGGGGTGGTAAATTTTACCTGGGACACACTGTATGTGTGTCCTGTGTATGCTCTATTCATTTTTAGATTATTATTATATATATGTTTATAACAATCTAATTTTGCTCTAAACTTGGTCGCTATACTTACTGGTTCACTGGAGCTGGTTCATGGTTTCCGAACATTGGTAGTACTGGTATGTTGGGAAAAGATTCATAAAAAACTTTAAACGAATCATACAGGAGTTTCGTGTTTTCCTTACGTGAAGCTTTCCATACCGCGTGATCCACGATATCGCCAGTGAAGTAAACCATGTCAATGTCCTGAAACAGTAAACACAACAATGGTTATTATATAAAAAAACGGTGAGGTGAGCGATCACTAGCTCCGCGAATCGTGCGCCCTAAGTAGGCAAAGGGACCCAAGGATGACTGCCTTCTGCATCCTGGCGGCTAAGATGTGCGCCGCCGCACGACACACCGGCATTGCGCGCAGTGCAGAGAGCAGCATATTCCTCATTCCATCTAGAGATCCAATCACCATAACCAGCAGACTTACAGTGTAGTCTGGCCAGAGCCTGCGAAGTTGTCCGAGCAACAGTTATTATCATTATCATTAATTAGTGATAAAACAGTATACTCGTACATATTGAAGACAGTTGTTAATCTACTAACAAAAATAATTGATCCACCAAAAAAACTGTGTGCGGCATTTTTCTGTTCTTACCCCATTTCACCATTTCTCTCACAATAAGTGAATCTCAAAATCTCAAAATTTTTCGGGTTCAAAATTATAGGTACATTTTTCACACATTCAATCGGCTTGACATCACGAGAAGCTATAGCAGTTACATCCGTTGGTCTGCCTTTCTTTCAGATGGAATTCTTCTGGCCGCATAATTACAGTAACAGTAGCAGAGACTTTTTCTTATTTTTAAGTATTTATTTATTGTAGGATTAAAATTTATAAATAAAAGTTATAGTATAATAGTCGAATATGAATTATTGACATTAAATTCTACTTCCTTGGGAAACGGTTTCCTATAGGGCAGTAATAAATTTTTTTTATAAATCGGTGCATTGGTAGCGCAATAATTAACAAAAATCTAAAAATCACCAGTACTTGCAGTCACAGGAAAGCTGATGTTACCTATGGCTAGGTATTATAGGCAAGCCTAAGCTGCTTGCCGACTTTGTTGAGAAACAAAATGAGCTATAGCTGGGAAGCGGCAAAAATATGTTAAAGCGAACAGGTATAAACTCCATCTTTGCTTACCTGTTGCTTAAGTTAATTCAATATTTCAGCCCTGATGATGGAGGCATAGTTCTCCGAAAGCTTGGAATTCAGTTTAAAGAGTACACTTCGCTTTAACATATTTTTGCCGCTTCCCAGCTATAGCTAATTTTGTATAGATAGGTATATAGATATTGCCCATTACAATAAACAATATTCGGAACTTGTTACTATTTTCTTTTTGTAGACAGAAGGTATCGCAGTATTTTTTTTGCATGTCAAGTTGCACTGATAATATGCCTCTTTATCAGCCTGTAATATCTGTAGCCCAATTAAACCAGTAGTAATTAGCTAACCAATGACAGTAAAAATTTACAATTTGTGGAACTAATAAAGTTGACATTGGCCAAACTTTGTTGCATTAAGTCATAGATCTATGCTCACGTTAGCGAATATATTATTAAAAAGGTAGTTATTTTCAATGGCCCTGTTTACACTGACAATTCCTGGTAAATCAAGGACAATAGAACAAATTTTAGATACTCTTATTATTTTGAGAATAAAATGTCAAATAGAAAACTTCAACGTGAAACTATCGTTTGAAGTTTGTAAACAGAGTGAGGCCTAAGTTGATACTTTTTTTTCTGTATAGAAGTTGTTGTTGTTTCAAATAACTTTTTTCCGAAAACTGAAAAATAAGCGAGATACAGAATCAAAAAAGTCTGGACTTGTGTATCAAGACGTGCCTGAGTCTGTTTATGTTTAGTTTTTTTGCTCGTTTTTCTCTTATCGATCGGGGAAGTGGGGATTGCAATAAGTGTTCAAAATATTGCCCGTTATTGGCAAAACGATAGAGATGTTCAAATTCCTGAAAGACAGTTGCAAAAACAGTGGAGATGATTCCAAAGGTGACCAAAATCAATCTGCTCAGCAAACTGCCGTTCCCGTTAACGTCAGACATCCGGGTAAGAAGCTTGGCAGAAGTATATTTGGGACCTTGTTACGAAATTACCTCAAACTGGATCTGTTGCATATAGAATGAAGAGTTTTAGATGAAGCCGCTAAAGTTTTGGGCCATTTTGGCATAAGCTCTAATACTCCGTTACGCAAAATTGTGGATGTGACTGATATTTGATTTGGTTCTACATATATATACGCACAGTTACTAAACTCCATCAATTTTATCCATTGGAAATGAAAATAGCGCAAGAATTAACCGAAAATGATTTCGATCTCGTAAAGAATATCTGCCTCACCGATGAATGCACATTTTGTCTAACTGGATTTGTTAATGAACATAACTACAGATATTGGAGCAATGAAAATGTTCCAGCTTTTGTAGAAGGGCATAGCCAGTATCCCAAAAAAATGTTCTTGCAGGCCTTTTTGGAAAACAAAGCGATTGTGCCATTGTTTATCAATGGCAATTTAAATGGAGACATTTATTCGGGTATGTTGGGAAACACCATCAATCTGCTTGTCACTGAGACCATTGGAAATCAAATCGAAGAGGATGATGAGGCTGAAATCTATTTCCAGCAAGACGGTGCTCCTTCTCACTATGTTCTTCTGGTTCAGGAATGGCTAGACGACGTGTTTCCACATAAATGGATAGAGCGAAGAGGTCCTATAGAATGGCCTGCTAGATCTCCTGATTTGACGTCATTAGACTTTTTCCTATGGGACCATTTAAAATCTGTTGCGTTTAGTCCCCAACCTGAAAGTTTGGATGACCTTCGTTAATGCATCATCAAAAGCAGCCATGATAGAAATTTAAACATGGCCTATATCGCTGTCTGCACATTTATTGCAATGAAAAGGGATATTTTTGTGGGTTTTTGTTTTCTATTTGAACAAATTGAGATACTTAATATTTTTTTAATTTTCTCGGGAACGAATCGACCAATTTAAAAAATTCAATATTTAAAATAATAGACTTTGACATACCTTTAAAACGAGATACTACTCGATACCCCCTGTCATTTAAAATTTTTACAAGAGAGTAAAGTAGTTTTCATTTAAAAAGTTGTCCCCCCTGATAATTCCTTTGACATGTCTCGTCTTTTAATCAATTTTCGATAACTCCGTGATGGAAGTTTTCAAATGTTCAATAAAACTATCAATTAACAACTTACAGGATGGGTTTTGTTTATATGCATCATGACGTCGACTTGCAGCCATGGAGGTGCATCACACCTTCTGTAATCGCCCCAAGCTCCCGCTTCTTTTCCCTTCCTTTTACTGCCTACGCCCTTTTTGCAGCAAACTGGATAACCACAGGCGGCAACGCCACCTACTTCATAATCTGGAGATATATGGAAGTCCGTCAGGTGAATTATCTTCAATGGTTTGGCATTGGGATCTCTTGATACCTGCAGCATTTCAATGTATAATGGATGGAAGATTCAAATGATTTAATAGTGCTAAGTACTCAAAGAACATAAAAAATAATAACTATTTATGTCTCAAGGGCGTAAAAGAAGCGTTTATGTACCGCAACGTGTAAATAAAAACCCGAGCAGCTAGGTGAAGGATATTGACATGTAAGGTCCATAAACGTTGTTTACGCCCGAAATACATACAAAATTTTATGCACGTGCAATCCCTTATTAAGCGTCTAGGGTATAGCGCGCGAAATTGAGAATCCAAGAAATGACGTATTCCCGTGTTAGCTAGGAGGTGTGGCCACCTGTTCCCTTTCTCCAGTATGTGTGTCTAAGATGAGGGCAGATAAGTCCAAAAATCCAAAGGTGAGGTCAGAAAGTTAAGATCCAAAGGTCACTATAAAAATGAATTTTGCATTTCCAAGCTCCTCTAAACTTACAGTGATAACTCAAAGAGCAAATTGAAGAAGAAAGCTTGCGCTTGTGCAACTATTTAGCCTTTTTTGATATGGTGTTTGGTTGTTAAATTACAGGCATTTATAGAATGTATGATTTTGCATTGCGAGTTTTTTTGCACATTAACTTACTACACTCCGCAGTTTGATACCGTTATTATTAGAGATATAAAAAACTTTGAAATAAAGGTTATAGGTAAAGCTAAGATCTACATTTTGAAATTATTTTACAATATACAAGATAATTGATAAAGCCACGGCATATTAAAGTTGTGTTTTTTCAAATGGATCACCCTATACAGGATTATTAATGTTATTCGACACGGAGCAATATGGCTAAAGTATTTGATAAAAAATAATAATTTCGGATGGATAGAGACCTATAAGGGCTACATTTTAAAAATATTTTCATGTTATATAGGGTGTCTCAAAAACACGAAATGTATCATAGATATGTTTTTTAAATGGAATACCCCGCATATTATTGCATATTCAGATTTCTTGGTGAATTCTAGTGTGACTTTATGTATCATACATGGGACTTAAAGCCAACCGTTTAGGTGTAAATCACCAAATTTGGAAGGCTGTTACTTTGCCGTGTTACTAAGTATAAAATGCGCCAGCTTTGATGAGACTATTTAATTTAAATTACATTTAATTCGATTAATTAGGGAAACTTCGATTAGCGATAACTTGATTTTTTCAAATGGGAATGCCTAATTTTTTTTATACGGTTAAGTGTATAAATATAAACAAAAACCTGTTTAGGTAGAAGAAAACAACTAACTTAGCAAAAAATACACAGGAACTAGACTAACGGGACAAGATTATAAAAATTGCTCACAACAAACAAAGTCTAACCAGAAACAACGGCGGTAACATATCTTTGGTCAAAGAGAAGCTGGGGTATGGGAGAAATGAATTTTTTCATGGCCTACTAGCTACTGCAATGTACTAGAGAATGGCAATTTCCAAGACCATTAAATATTTTGAAATGGAACGAAAACTGCTAGACAATGTTGTAGGCAGTCTATTGTTTTCATAATAAAATTTCACATTTAATGTTATAAAAAAGTATGCAATTCTGCCAAATGTCAAGTCAAAAATACCTTTGACTGGGGTTCTGAAAATTCCTCAGTACCAAGATACCAAGATCGCAGAAAATGAAGAATGAATTAAAATTTGTTCAAATTATAAAACATAACTTAAATGGCAGAAAATTTAAATCTGATTTGGCCATGTTCCTTTTTTGCAATATTGCTAATAGATATTGAGAAATAGAAGGGCTCCAGTCAGAGGTATCGACTTCGACGCAAATGACTACTTTTTTACACCATTAAATAAGATTCATAATTGCGTGCTGGAGCAACAGTCGCTGGTTGTGTTTGTTTCATATCAGGGTTTTTAATTGTCTTGGAAACGTTTAACCTCTAGTAAATTGCGGTAGCCAGTAGACTGTAAAAAATATCTATTACTGCCATACTCGAGCTTCCCTTTGACCTTAGAGATGTCATCGCAGTTGTTTCTGAGAGAGTTGATTTGTTGTAAGGAATTTCAATCATCTTGTCTTTTTATTCTATTTCATCTGTATCTTTTTTCTAAGTTACTTGTTTACCTCCATCTGAATTAACATGTTTTTATTATATTTCATGGCCTGCTACGTTGCTTCTAGGTAGGAAAATTGAAAAGCGCTGATTTGTTTGAAAATTTAAAATTAAATGAAAACTACCAGAGATTGATATTTACAACCTTATATCATTAGAAAGGTTATCAAATTCTAAATTTAACCTTTTAAAAAAATAGGCATTCCCGTTTGAGAAAATCAAGTTATCGCTGATCGAAGTTTCCTTAATTAATCGACCGATTTCTCCAAGCATAGACATAATTCAAATTTGACATTCTCATCAAGGCTAGCGCATTTTATGCTTAGTAATACGGCAAAGTCACAGTCTTCCAAATTTTATAATCTCTGCGATATTCAATTTTTTTCTGATATCCACTTATACCGAAAATGGTGACCTAAACGGTTGGCTTTAAGTCCCATATATGATACATAAATTCACACTAGAATTCACCAAGGAATCTGAACATGCAATAATATACGGAGTTTTTTATTTGAAAAAACATAACTTTGATACATTTCTTGTTTTTGGGACATCCTGTATAACATGAAAATATTTTGAAATGTAGCCTTTATGGGTCTCTATCCATCCGAAATTTTTATTTTCTTTGTTATCAAATACTTTAGCCATAATGCTCCGTGTCGAATAACGTGAATAACCCTCTATATCATCCAGAATTTGAATTGTGCTCACTTTCTTTATTCCGCAAATACATGGTTTTGGCTGGTTGTACAGGGTATTTTCAGAGTTATGGCCACTTTTGTGTGAAAATCTTGATGAATTCGTCACCCTGTATCCTAAAAAATCAATAACTGAAGGCTTGATTCTCAATGCTAAAATTATACTCTGGTTGTCTGGTTTTGTCAAAAATTATCAATTGTCTGCTATATTCGATTTTGCATACAGGGTGAACCAAAACTTACGACTATAATTTTCTTTGTTATTTTAAATGTAATATTCTGTATTTTATAGCATCATCAGAAAGTTCTTACAATATACTTCCACATTTAAAGCATTCCCTATACCTATGTAAATGTAACAGTTATGGGGTTATTTTGATTTGAAGTAGGTACTTAGTAAAACCAAATTCTGGTTTTTGTTAGAGTTGGCAATGGATGCTGTGCTTGTTATATTTGTTATATTTGTTAAATAATTGAAATTAATATTTTAGTTTTAATTCGGCTTCAATTGGCTGTTACACTTGGCAATTAACAAATTGAAAAGCACATGTGAATTACAAAAATTATCTGAAAATAAAACTATAGAATCTTTAACAAAACTATATTCGTTATTGCGAGAAGATTTATGTGTGAACGTATCAAAAACAAGAAAATAGGTTTTGGCTAAGCATGCAAAAGTGACTGACTCTTTTCTTATAAACCGAAGATTTTGCTAGCGGAAGCTATAAATGTTTAATTGATTTCCTGATACGACTTCCTTTTAGTTCTTTTGTTCCCCTCTTTGAGTCCTTCCATCCTTGACTCAGTTCTTTTCTAGGAAAGGTCAAACAGTATAACAAAGACTGAGAAACTTTCACTATGTGGCAAAAAAGGAAAATTAGGAATCATTTTACTACTTCAAATCGAAGTAGCTCCATAACTGTTACTTTACGCATGGGGAATGATTAACAGAAGTGGAAGTGTTTTTTAAGAACTTTCGAACGATGCTATAAAATATAGAGTGTTCCTTTGAAATAACAAAGAAAATTATGGTCGCGAGTTTTCAAAGATAGCAGAAACTTAATAACTTTATTCAAAACTAGACAACCAAATTATTCTAGCATTGAGAACCAAGCTTCCAGTTAAAGATTTTTCAAGATACAGGGTAATCAATGCAATAAAATGTTCACATAAAGGTGGCTATATCTCTGAAATTACCCTGTATAACCTGATAAAACCGTATATTTCCCGAATAGGAACAGCAAGCAAAATTCAAATTTAGGATAATATATAAGGTGTTCCATTTGAAAGAACATAACTTTGGTATGCCGTAACTTTATCAATAACCCTGTATATTATAAAATAGTTATTTAAAAAGGGTAGAACTTAGCTTTATCTACTTATCTACAACTTTTTTTTGTATCTGCCATAATAACGGAGATATCAAGCTTCGGAGTGACATAACTTGTGCAGTAATCTGCCAAATCATTTATGTTCGTTTTACAGAAAATGATTAAATAAAAATAAGTTCTACTGCAACTAATAACTGATTATAAAACAATAATCTGGACACCTATGTTCGCGTTACCGTAGCAACTAATTAAATAAAACGGGAATATATGGTCGCCATTTTTTACTACAGTTGGATTGCAAATTGCAAGTGCTTTATACGTTCATACGTCAGAATTTTTTCTAATTGTTTCGATATCATGGAAAGTAGTGGCAATGAAATGGTTTCCGGAACACGACCAGAGATTTGTAAGGCAGCGGAAAATGCAAAATTGCGTTTACTGTTCGCAAAATCTAAGGACATGTACAAGGCTTCCGCGTGGAAAAGGAGTCACGGGCGCTAAAGTGGCACTTTACGCCCGCTAAATGTATCAATAATGTGACTTCACAGCTCGATCGTACATAAATTATTTTTATTTATGTTATTATTAAATAACTAACTGGTTTATTGGTATGCTACTGTAACTTGTTGCTATACAACTAATTAATGACTTATTTACTTTCATTGGAACCTTCTTTGTAGACTCAGGAGGGACGTGAGTTGTCCATGTCAGTGCAGGATGGTTGAAGTTACAGTTCTTCTTCTGAAGTAAGACACTGCATACCAGTTCTGGGTCGAATATATCACTGGTATCGACTATATAGTTTAAGATAGGCTGAAATAGATGAAGAAGTTGCATTATACAGGACTGGTACGGGTGAAGTAAAAAAAGTCGTCAATCTGTCCGAAAAGTTCTAATGGTAAGGTCTTTTTCTAAATCAGTTTGAGAGTGTTGAGCTGTTGGAAGGCACAAACTATTTTTTTAATTGGCAATTAGAATACTCAGGCAACAACACTGTCAAAGAAGCCTCTCGTTGTGAAAATGGAGGGTCACCCCAGAGTCGAGTCAAGGTTCTGGTGATCAACATCAACAACAACAACATGGCATGACCACGTCGCCAGTATTGCTGAAACGGTATCCCAGAAGCTTGTAGTCCTTTTTCCGCTATAGGAAGCTGTATACACCAGAGCAACTACTGCTGCTCTACAAGACACAGATTGGACCATCGTTGAAGTATTGCTCTATGTATGAGAATGCGCTCCGAAGCACTATCTCAAGCCTCTGGACATTATCCATAAGAGAGCAATTAGACTAATCGATACGCCTAACCCCACAAAGGACCTCCACATCCTGAAAAATCGAAGAAAGGTGGCTGACCTGTCCTTGTTTTACTGATTCTATCACGGAAAATATTCGAGTGAGCTCTCCCAGATAATAACACCAGAGGCCATCCGAACGAGGAACACTAGAGAGCACTAGAGAGGCTGTGCGAGCTCATCCTTACCAGGTCGAGTTCCCTAATCTCAGAACCTGTCTCCTCCAGCATTCCTTCTTTTGGAGAACTTCGACGCTGTGGAATGAGCTGCCGGGGAATTTGTTTTCTGAGGGCTACCACCTGCAGCCTTGCAAATCTGATGTGCACCAATACTTATCCCCTCGCAGCGCCCCCACAGCACCATAGGCTTTAGCCTTTGCGAGAAGCTGACCATAAAGAAAATCTAGAAAATGGAAAGAAGTTTGTATTTGAAAATGGTATTCCCCATGTTTTTCCGCTTTGTAAGGGGAAGTCAGAATGACATATTTTTAGAAGAGGGGCCGAATAGAATGAAACCACAGGCTATAGCTAAATTATTGTAGGGTACACCTCATATGTCAGTACCTCATTCAAAGTGTCAATACTTGTGTTGCAAGTTATACAAATTAATATACATTCTTGAAACCGAAATGGAATACTGGAAAAAATGCTGTGGTCTTACCAGAAAAGACAGAATAAGAGATGTAGAGATACGGAAGAGAATGAGGGTGAAAAAAGACGCTCTACAATATGTAGACGAAAGAAGACTCATATGAGTCATATGGTATGGCCACAACGTAGAGGAGAAAACAAGTTTTGAGAAAATTGAAGATTTGTGGAAAAAAATGAAAGTTATTTATTATTGACGAGCGATGTGGTATTTTGGAAACGTTGCAGTGAAGGGATATTCGTGGAAATGAAACTATTTGGTTTATTGATTGTACTTGTTGGTAGATTTCTGTTGTCCTAGCACGTTGGTCTTAAATTAATTTAAGCCCTGCCTAAAAATACGGAGTCCTTCAAAAATAAAACAATATATTGGGTGATCCATCTGAAATAATAAAGCTCCTTATACAGGGTGTCCAGTTAGTGGGTAATTCTTCGATATCTCGCAAAGTATACCTGATAGAAGAAAATATCAAATAAAAAAGTTGTTTGGTCATTCAAGGCGCATACTCTAAGAATCTTTTGAAATATACAGGGTGTTGCGGGGACGTAGGATAGTGACCAACTTAATTTTTTTATATAGAACTATAACTTTTTTTAAATCCTTTTAGTTTCTATCATTGATCCCTATTTAGCCCTAACATTTTTTTTTTTGGGACAGATTTCGACGTTGCCAAGTTATAATTTATTTTCTATTAATTTCCGGATTTGCAAGGTCGCAAGTAATACGTCCAAATTGATAAATTCCTTTAACTTTTCTTAATAATATTATAGCGAGTTACTTGAATATTAAGTGGATATTAGTTTGGATGTTACCAGCAATTTGTATCTACAGGGTGTTTTTTTAAATTACAGCAACTTGAAAGTCATTTTACTTTGTTTTTTAAATGTAACACCCTGTTTTTTTTATTTTAAATCGAAATATCTACTAATACCCTATCCTACCTTGTAATATTTTTTTTCGCGTTTGCGACGTGCCAAGTTATAAATTATTTTTCCAAATTTTTAAACATATACTCCGGTTTTAATTTATTTTAAATAGAATCCTCTACTTATTTTTATTACAATGAATTGCACATGTCGAACTTAGTAGATTCTAAAATTTCAAAATTTTGTTTCTATTAATTACTGAGATACGGCAACACCACTTTTTCAGTAAACGGTACCGGAAATATTTCCAAAACCGCCACAGCTGGAGAGGTGAAATTCAATACTTGGGGGTTTTTGAACATACAGAATTCAGAAACGCTAACAGCAGTGTTGTCAGGCTTACTACTTTTACGTTAGATTTCATAAATAGGGCATTCCGTTCAAAATGATGGCGTAAAATTGGTAAATCTGACAACACTGCTGTTAGCGTTTTTGAATTCTGTATGTTCAAAAAACCCCAAGTATTGAATTTCACCTCCACAGCTGTGGCGGTTTTGAAAATATTTAAGTGTCACGGTACCGTTTACTGAAAAATCGGTGTTGCCGTATGTCAGTAATTATTAGAAACAAAATTTTGAAATTGTGAGATCTTACTAAGTTCGACATGTGCAATTCACTGTAATAGAAATAAGTAGAGGATTCTATTTAAAATAAATTAAAATCGGGGATATTTGTTTAAAAATTTGAAAAAATAATTTATAACTTGGCAACGCCGCAAACGCCAAAAAAACTACAAAGCGAGATAGGGTATTCGTAGATATTTCAACTTAAAATAAAAAATACAGGGTGTTACATTTAAAAAACAAAGTAAAATGACCTTGAAATTGGCGTAATTTAAAGTTCTGCCAAAAACACCCTGTAGATACAAATTGCTGGTAACGTCCAAAATAATATCCACTTAATATTCAAGTAACCTGCTGTATAATATTATTGAGAAAAGTTAGAGGAGTATATCAATTTGGACGTATTACTTGCGACCTTGCAACTCCGGAAATTAATAGAAAATAAATTAGAACTTGGCAACGTCGCAACCGATCTCAAAAATATTTTAGGGTTGAACAGAGATCAATGATGGAAACTAGCACAATTTAAGAAAAAGTTATAGTTCCATATAAAAAATCAAGTTGATCACTATTCTACTTTCCCGCGACACCCTGTATATTTTAAAATATTTTTATGATATGCGTCTTAAGTAACCAAATAACCTTTGTATTTGACATTTTCTTCTATCAGGTGTACCTTGCGAGATATCGAAGAATTACACACTAACTGGACACCCTGTATTTATAGAAGAAGAAGAAGAGGTACAAACATCGTGTTGTGCGACTATAAACGCATAGTCCACATCGCGGATCGCGGATACTTTTTGGAACAGATGTTTATCATTTGTACTGACCGCATTTATGTTAAAGAGTTCTTCGCAAAACCCTGAGACAGTCCACGTGGCGAATATCAAGTAAATGTTGCACAGCTTCTCGAACAGCAGTTGCACTGTCAACTTCTTGGTCTTCAAATGTTTGACAGCTGCGCGACACACGTGGCACAAGGTTTGGTGCTGGTGGGGCTCTATAAGCTTTTTAATATCGGCGTCCAAGTCCAAATCAGTGATGATCTTCCTGAGCGTGTGCGGTTCAGCCTGCTTGAAGGAGGACATCCTGAACAGCTGCGCCAGTTCCCCTCCAAAGAACACTGCAAGGAAAATAAGAAGGCAGTCAGATGACGATGAAGAATGACCATCTTAGGATGAGACGCAGCGGCGGCGCGGTTGCATCTGATAGAAACGGTGAGCGACAGAATGATACAGATAGCTCAGAAGAGCAGGTTCCGTTTGAATATCGGTAGAAGAGTGAGAGGTCACCAACAATACGCTGGTGAGAAAGTGGCTGGAGGTGGCGCGTTAAGGCCGGGTCGCCAATTAGTCAAATTGCCCTTCTCTGGACGGCATCTAGCATAGACAGGGTGGTAGGAGCAGCAGCTCCCCGGACATGAGAGCAATACTCCAGACCATGTCTTATCTGAGTTTTATAAAGCGTGACGAGGTTACATGGTGAGAAGTACTTTCTGGCTCTAAATAGGTACCCAAGCTTTTTACCAGCAGCTGTTGCAACTGACGCAACGTGTTCGTACCAGATCAGATTTTCGGTAATGTTGACTCCTAACAGCTTTGGCAGAGCCTGGTTGTTCATTAGAACCTGATGTTGGCTTGGGCACTTCTTGTTTGACAGGTACAATACTGGGTCTTGGAAGCATTAAATTTTACCATATTCTTGAACCCCCAAGCGGTAATGGTATCGAGGTCCTTTGAAAGTGAAGCTGCCACTGCCAATCTTCTGCGTTTCAGCTTGACCACAGACATCGGTCTATTGCTCATGATGCCTGCATGCAGCGTACTGTCATCCGCAAAACTGTGGATTGGGTTTGTAGTGCTAGAGAGTAGATCATTAATATGAAGCAGAAACAATGTCGGAGCCAATACCGATCCCTGCGGAACCACAGCATTGATGCTATGGAAAGAAGAGGAGGAGCCGTCTACCACGACAGAGATTTTACGACCTGAGAAGAAGTCTGCGAGCCAACCGCAAAGTTTAACTGCGAGCCCGTAAGACGAGCTGCATGCCTCAGTTGAGCGAATGCCTTTGAGATATCGAGAGCAACGACGTGAGCCTCGCCAAATTACTGGATGAGTTTGCTCCACACATGTGTGATGTAAGCTAGATAAATGCAGAACTAGATGGACCTTCATTCTCTCCGGAACATTATACTGAGGCTGGATTTTCTAGTGTAGGTTTTCGTGATGATGAGAAAAAATGTCAGCTGGTCCAGATCCGTGATCTAAGATTTTGGGAGTTTGCGTAACGTACAAAAAAATGTTCTACGGGGTATTTTACTAAAGTGGAAAATTTGCAGCGGCAAAATTTCTGTGACTTAATATGTTAGCTGCGCGCATGGTCATGTCAAAGTTTACGGAATATGTATTCCGTAAACTTTGGTCATGTAGAGGGTATATTAACGATGCGTCGGTGGACGATAGCTACTTTCCTATTTGAGATAGGTCAATTTCTTTTATTTATTCATTTATTTAAGCTTTTATCCATACACGCCCTATAAGGGATATGAAAAGCCATACAATATAGTAAAAATAGAGTAGAAAAGTAATATAAAATTAGGATGTAAAATTATTAAAGCTATGAGTAAAACCACAGACAACATGTCACATAATAAAGTGGTAAGGACCTATATTACCTCAGGTAAAAAATGTAGAGGGTAATAAAGTCTATGTTACAAAAATATTTATAATACAAGTTGTACAATAAATGCCTAAGTTATCAAAGTTACATTTTTTCTTAAATAGAATTGCCTGTATATTATTGCATATTTGAATTCATTGGTCGATTATAGTGTCACTTTATGTATCACACATGATACTTAGAACAAACCATTTAGCGCAAATCACCATTTCTGAAATAAATAGATGTTAGAAGAAAAATTAATATTCCAGCCTGTATAAAACTTAGAAGGCTGTGATTTTGCGGTGTGATTAAGCATGAAATGTGTTAGCTTACGTAGTACTGTTGAGTTTGAATTCTCTTTGTGCTTTGTACAATCTGTAGATTAATTAAGAGAACTTCAATCATAGGTAACTTGATTTTTTCAAGTAGGTATGCCTAATTTTGTTTAAACGGTCGAATGTAAAAAAGATTGAAATTGTGCATGAAAATTCAACAAACATCCATTACACTAAAAAGCAATAATTGATATTGAATTTTATTTATTTTGTGATTGGTAGTTGACTCTGAATTTATTCTCAAGAACAAGCGGAAGTACTATTTTCTAACTGTTTCGTAATGATTGTACGTAAAATTTCAATGATAATATATCAGCAAGAATTTGTATATCTATACTTTACAGTTTTATTCGTACAACGTACATTATGGTGTTGTTCCAGTTTGTTTGTTATTATGTGCATAAAATCCTAGATAAAGGTTCTATTGTATAAATACAATGTTCCTAAAAACATGTTGGATCCTATCTAAACGTAACTTTGTGCATATGTTTACTATATATGCCTTTTCATTATGGTAAATACCTTAAGTAGTAACCGCAAGCTAGAATATCAAACTAACATGAAAATGCGTGTTTCTATTTCCCATTATGACTTACAGCATTGATTAAAGTCGTATAAATGTGTTAATCAATGCTTACAGTATTTTGAACATGCAGCCATTGGGTCATAATCTACTTGCTGTGCAAAACAATATCGACATGTCAAACCCATTCCCTATTGAAATCGTACATGTCTTCTTGGATTATTTATTGATACGTATTTTGAGAACACTTAATAACCCTACAGCCACACAACCCAGAAACTAGTTGGTTGAGTGGGGTGGATTAACCATCATAATGGAAACAATGTATGGTTTCTTGAAAATTGAAGTAGTAGATTTATGCTATTATAACAGATCTGCAAATTACACCAAACACGGTCTAAATTATACCTGAGTAACAAAAAGAATAACAAAAAATAGGTTGCATAGTGAGATTAATAGCAATTTGATAATAACTGGTTATTTAAACTTTCTTTTTAATGTATCTCTATTAATTTAACATTATTGTATATGTATATGAATTTAATGGATTTTTTTACTCAGTCACATTGAACAGTATCGTGGCTGTCAAATATCGCTAAAGGTAATTGTCTCTAGTTGTAATGTATTGTAATACAGTTTAGATATCCATAGATAACCGTGTAAGTCGCCTGCATTGAAATATATACTATAATTATGTAGTTAAAAATGCTTATCGACCAATAAACTTTTCAATTTTTAGTTTATACTCACGAAAGCTTTAAATTGCAAGGCTTTGTGTAACTTCAATTCTTGCTTTTAAATAGTAGCTAGTATAAAACCCACTGATTTTTCTATCAAATGCTTTTAAAACAAATTGGAATACGTACATTCTGTGCATATTATTATTATAAAGCAAAAATGGTATCAAATAAATTCCTTTTACATCTATTCTGAGACCTCTTGCTTACTTGTGTGAAAGAAATACCTAGTGTCATAATACACTTTTTAGGTCCATCCGAACATCGTCTTGCCTATTACAGACACCAAGCGACTTAGAATTTTCTGATGTGTGCATACGAATATTGTTTTAGATCTTTCTGTATTGTGTCATGTGGTAACTATTGGATTGATTTTAGTAAATTTTACACAACAGTATTACCGTGGCAAGGATGGAAAACATGTATGGTTTTTATAAATCGTGTCAGTAGCGGCGCAGCAGTATTAAAAAAAACTAAAAATATAAAAACAGCTCAAACTTCGTTTTTAGGCGTTTTAGGGGTTCCTGATCATTTTCCAGTTTTTTTTAGAGAGACTGAAATTGGGGTGATTGGGCGTAGGGGGGTGGTAAAGCTGAAAACTTTGTTGTAATCATAATGGGCTCCGTATTGACCTGTGAAAGAAAGGCCTAGCGGCATAATACAACTTTTTTGGTCCGTCCGAACATTTTATTGTCTATTACAGAGGTCAAGACTAGAACACTGAATTTTCTGATGTAAGCATATGAGTAAATATGCCTTAGATCGTTCTGTATTGCGTAACGTGGAAACTACTGAATTGATCTCAATGAAATGTTGACACAAGATTATTACCGTGGCGAGGATGGAAAACGTGTATGGTTTTTAGAAATTGTGTCAGTGGCGGTGCAGGAATAATAACTAAAAGTATAGAAATAGCTCAAACCTCGTTTTTAGGCGATTTGGGGGTTCCTCGTCATTACGTTTCATTTAGCTGAAGCTTTCAGAATAAAAACTGTGAGGTTCGAATTCCTGCAGAGATGCAAGAAACTGTTCACGTGAGCTTTTCTGTTGGATGTTTTTTTTTGCGGGCGGGTGGGCGATGATTTGTTTGCAAAGCGATCTCAGACTATAACTTCATGCAATGGGAAAAATAAAATGATGTCACCGTTACGTATGGGAAGTACTGAGTCAATCACCTTGACTACCTACAATATTTAGTTTACTGTTGTAAGCCTTATTTTTTAAAAATTCTCATGGGATGGGGTCTGGGGCCACTAAATCAGGTATCAATGAGGACCTGATAAATTCCCAAAGAGATCAAATAGTCTGGACAAAGGTTTACTATTTCCTGACAGAACCACATGTTTTACAGGTTGAGCTATTGATGCGGTAGAATCACTGAATTATAATAAAATATTGCTCTCGAAGCTGAAAAACTTCCATACTAATTTTGTTTACCTTAGAAACCCGATAATTCGGAAACAGTTGTCCAAGGACAGAATATTATGATGATAACCTAGAACAAGTTCTATTAAAGCATACTTGCGTTCCGCAATGATACAGTCACTTCTTAATTTATTTATATTTTCATTCAATAACTATAACCAACTGCTTATTTATATTATAATTCAAACCATGAATTGCAGTATTTCTAGGTTGACGCGCGACAAGAAACGCGTTGTGTAACTTTTTTAATAAACTTGTTTCTTAGTGCTTCATACCAACAAATTTAAATCCTAGTAATTAGAGACAGATATGAGTGGAATGTATAATGTGGAGAGTACTGGCTCAAATTCCGTTTAATATTTGATACCTACGAATTCCAAACCTCTTGTACCTCATTATAGGGTGAGGAACGCCTGAATTACCTCGGAAACAGTTTGCATGATTTTCATTAATTTTGTGGTATGGGGGTTTTGTAATACGGTCGATCTTACTATGGTACTTTCAATGTTGTAAGGTCTACCTTTTTCCGGAAATATAATAAAGTTTGTTATTTCAAATAGATCACCCTGTATATTCATATATTTTTATAATCCTTGAAAAATACTGATTATTTTCTGTATATTTCCTAGACTTAAGCCTCATAATTTGGGAGTTCCAACAAAATTTATTTTGCATCCGGCCAAGTTAAAATAAGACATTGAGCGCGCGAAATTGAGAATCCAAGAAAAGACGTATTCCCGTGTTAGCGAGGAGGCG
This sequence comes from Callosobruchus maculatus, assembly GCA_951848785.1. NCBI lineage: Eukaryota > Metazoa > Arthropoda > Insecta > Coleoptera > Chrysomelidae > Callosobruchus > Callosobruchus maculatus. The sequence goes on from CATOUR010000083.1 coordinate 8,343,254, forward strand.
TAGCCGCCTGTTCCCTTTCTCCAGTGTGTGTGTGTCTAAGATGAGGGGAGGTAAGTCCAAAAATACAAAGGTAAGGTCCAAAGGTCACCATAAAAATGAATTTCGCATTTCCAAGCTCCTGACGTTATCTTTAAACTTACAGTAATGACTCAAAGAGCAAATTGAAGAAGAAAGCTTGCGCTTGTGCAGCTATTTAGCCTTTCTTTGATGTCGTGTTTGGTTGTTAAATTACAGGCATTTATAGAATGTATGATTTTGCATTGCGAGTTTTTTTGCACATTACAAAACTTTTTTGAGAAAATCGGAAATAGGTGTCATACATTAAGGTCTTAACTATCGCCTTCTGAAATATTATATGTGTAGTTTGAAAATAGAGTGAGTTATGCGAGAAATTGTGGGTCCGTGTTTTACATGGCAAATACGTACAGGGTTGGGATAAAGTATGGAACCAAGCAAATAACTTTGGAACGGAAAGAGTGATATTGCTGAAAATTTGCAGGCAAGTGTAGTGACGTCTAATGCATCCGAAGACATTATGTTAGCTATTAATGTACTTCCGGTTTAACCGGAAGTACCGTCAACTTTTTTAATTTAAATGGGACACCCTGTATATTTTTGCAGATTTTAATTCATCTTTTTTTTTCGAATACGTCCATAGTGGGTTTAGTATTTGTTTCTTAAAAAATTTGTCGCACAAATTCGTCCGTCGCGGTCTGCGGTCTTCCCGTTTGAGGTAATTTTTTTGTATTTTTTATTTTAGTCACCGTCAAACGTGTTATAGGACCCCTGTCGGGACTTAAATCATTAAAAGTTGACACACTTCTTGGTGAGTTCTCACGCGATCGCCAAAACCGACTTTGAATGACCGACAACACCTGAAATAATAAACAAGCTTTATCTTTCCCGTTTTTACAGAAACTAATGCTAAACCCGCTATGAGCGTATTCGGAAAAAAAGATGAATTAAAATCTGCAAAAATATACAGAGTGTCCCATTAAAATTAAAAAAGTTGACGGTACTTCCGGTTAAACCGGAAGTATATTAATAGCTAACATAATGTCTTCGGATGCATTAGATGTCACTACACTTGCCTGCAAATTTTCAGCAATATCACTCTTTCCGTTCCAAAGTTATTCGCTTGGTTCCATACTTTATCCCAACCCTGTATGTATAAATGTGTGTATCCAGGCCCCTTAACTTTAAAAACGGTGAAGACGATTACAGCAGACGCTTAAAATGTTATACGTTTATTTCAATACGACAAACCATGTAATTCTTGAAACTTTGCAGTACATTTTCTAACATGTCTGAATTTTCATCAGTTAACATAGCCACCTTATTTAGTTACTTTAACTTGGGCGAATGCAATATAAATTCCATTTTACTCCGAAATTATGACGTTTAGGCAGCCACGTATCAAGGATTTGGTTTGGGGAGGGTCCAGATTAGGGTTTGCCACCTTTTCAATTTTCTCTCGTCGGGGGGGGGGGGGCATATTTCCTATTTGCGGATTATATTTTTTGGCCGGCATTATATAACGTTTGAGGGGTCCGGACCCTCGAGAAGGGTCGTCCAGATTAGGGTTTTAAATCGTGCAAACTACTTCCATTATAATTTAGGCGTCCCTCACTTGGTATTAATTGACGAGTGATCTCAGATCATCAAATTTCTGCATAACATTATTTAATATCTATATGTATTTTTTTAACCTAGGGCCTAATTATCATCTAAGCCTTTGCACTCTAAAATGTAAATTGAAAAGTGTATCATTAGACAGCCGTTTTTAACGACATAATTACCACGTACGTTATATGCAAGCATAACAAAAACTATGGATATCTTAACAACATTACAGCCCATTATAAATAGAGAAAATTGTCTTTCTAAAAATATCTGCGGGCCACAATACCGCAAAAATGACGTTTATTCCGTTACTTCTTCTATAGGGTGATCCCGAAAGTCTCATATAGCAATGAGGATTCTTAGGGCAGTGATGGTAATCTAGGGAATGGGTTCCTGGTTCTAGGGAGTTTTTGGTGCAATAGGCAAAAGGAAAATTCCACGCACTAGCTAGGGAATCTTCAACTTCCTCAAGTTTCGTTAATATAATCTTACCAAATTTTAATATTAAGTGGCCCCAATTGCAAAACTTATTGAACTTGTACCTTGGGTTAAGGTGAAGATGTCATGATCCTAATAAAGATGCCTCTTAACGTGATAACATAATATGTATCTAAGGTTTTCGATTCGTCTCTCTAATGAAGATTGAAGTACAAATTTTTCACTTAATTAAAACAGTTTTAGTCTAACGAAAAAGAAAAATTCATATGAAAAAGGGATTACTGAAAGATGTATTGCTTTTTGGGCTCAGAAACTTTTATTTTCGTTAACCACACTTATCTATAATTTAGATAATATGTGTTTATTTTGTTAGTTTATCTGATTAGTATATTTACGTTTTTAATACGAAGGAAGCTTATGGCCAAAAAACTTAATTTAGATGAGAAAATCATGGGGTTGTAGCCAAAATTTTGAAAAAAGACTATGGGTCGCTGCATGAAGGAGACTCTGGTGTTAACAGCCAAGCTTTCGGCAATGCTTATTGCCATCTTCAAGGCTTTACCGTTGAGGTTTGCCAATTTAAAAACAGCAATTCCATTGAGTGCAAACGACTTCTTAATGCAGCTATAATAATCGTCACAATTTTTCCAAAATATTTTTAAAAACTATGTTATCATGGCGTCTTTCACTAACAGGTCAGGAAACAAACAACATATAATTGTAAATTACAAACGCACCGAAACGACCTTTACATGTTAAAATTTAAACTTGAAGGTATTATGAAATCCGTGGTTTGAAAACATACATTTTGTCATCTAGATCTCTTAAATAAGGACCTTCTTGGTGTAACAGGTGATAAAATGGCCGTTACTTTGTGAAATGTGGAGACAGAAAGGGGTTTAAATTTTAACATGTGAAGGTTGTTTCTGTGTGTTTGTAACTTACAAGTGGAAGACGCCATGATAGCATAGTTTTTAAATTTTTTTTTGGAAAAATTCTGACGATTTTATAGCTGCATTAAGAAGTCTTTTGCACTTTTGCAATTGCTGTTTTTAAATTGGCAAACCTCAACGTTAAAGCCCTGAAGTAGAGTCTCCTCTATGCTATGACCCAGTCTCTTTTTTCAAAATTTTGGCCACAACCCCAAGATTTTCTCATCTAAATTTACGTTTTTATGTATGATAATAAACAAATATAACACATGATCCAACCATACTGTATTTTAGTTTTATCGTATTTAGCCTAAAGCGTAAATATTTACCGTAGTTTTGACCTAGGGAATTCTAGGGAATTTTCCACATAAAAATTGGGAATTTTCAGCGAACTCGGTTGGCAACCCTGCCTTAGGGTCACTTTACACAACATACCTATACATGTTTGACTTCACTTCAAAACGACTTGGAATAATTGATTGGAATCAGGTAGATATACGTATCTAATGAAACAAAATCCTTGTATATCTACCACTCTTGATAGTATGTTTAGTATACCCATCAATGCCTTGTAAGGCTCTAAGTCCAACTCAAATCTCTGACCTCTGTTTTGTCTAGGGGGGTCCTCGGAGTACAATAGAATAGTAAGTTATAACCCACACAGTTAACATCTATAGAGGGAGTGCAAACAACAAAATGCACAGGTCGCTGACCAGCCAACATGTATAGTAGAGCCCAGAGATATACCATTTGTGTACGTTTTGCGCTATATAAAAACTGCATACCATCTCTTAGTACAGTTCATCATTTGGAATAGATACAGTTTTGATAATAATCAATGGTTACCACTATTTTACTTTCGTACTCGTAACCAATTCATGGAATGTGCTTTTAACCAATTTTCTAACAAAACGTAACCTTTTAGAATGGTGAAAATGAAACACTAAGTTGTATTTGAACGTAAATCTGTCGGATGACGTTCACGATGTATATTTTGACTGAACTATGATAAGACCGACACATTCCAGGATTATTAGCGAATCGATCGATGAAGAGGACTGGACTTAGTCAAATTGTTTAGGCAGGTATTGCTACCGTTATTGATAGCAACGTCAATCTGCTTTTACTTTTGTGCGTCACTTTTCTGTCTGAATCGGACGTTTTTTTCGGAAGCGTGACAGCTAGAGTATGTTTCGGCCTTGGGAAGATAATGGGATTTCACAGCGATGTGAATTACCCTGCAGCAGTGAAGCTACGTCGGCGGTTTGTCATTACGGTGGTGAAAGTAGTGACTATAGTACGGACACTGATAATGAATTTGAACAGAGGGAGGTGGAGGTAGACCAATTAAAACACAAAAGGTCACATCTTAGCGCAGATGCAAAACAAATAGTACTAAAAGATAATGAACTAACGAACGATCCAGAGAATGAAAATAAGGGGAGTATGATCAAAAAGACGTCAATTCTAACACACGTTCCATATCCAACAGTATGTGAAATTTTGAGAAAGGGGCCACTAAAGAGGAAGCGTAGGTTTGATGCTGGTGTTTCAAAAGAACTAGATCCCAAGATCACAAAATTATTGAGGAATATTGTGTACGAAAAGTACAAAAAATTAATGAACTACCCACAATCGAATCCGTTCAAAGACAATTGGCTAGAATTGGGTAACAGTATCCAAGGAGTGGATTGCAGCGATGGATTAGGAATATTGGGTTTAGGTACAGAACTGTGAACAAACGAATGGCTATAATGGAAAGTGCAAGGATTGTGGGATGGCGGCACGATTACTTGCATAAGATAGAGCAATACCGGAACGAGGGGAGGTCAGTGTACTACCTTGACGAGACCTGGTATGATACCCATAATACCGCTAAAAAGGGATGGACCGACGGTACAAAGAAGTGTTAGCTAAAAGGCGTTCCACCAAATAAAGGATCCCGTATAGTTATCTTACACTGCGGATCATCTGACGGCTAGGTCGAAAACGCACTCAAATTATGTGGAAAGAAAATTGAAGAATGCAATATAGACTACCACAAAAACATGGACTCGGGAATATTTGAGCAATGGTTTGAGAATACCCTTATTTCCAATTTAAAGCCATTTAGCATCATCGTAATGGACAACGCAAGCTATTACTCCAGACAAAGGTACAAAATTCCGAATTCAACGTTATCGAAGGCGGAAATACAAGATTTTCTCATAAAACAGGATTTGTACTTTGAAGAAACTTACAAAAAAAACTGAATTATTGGTCCTCCACACTGAACAGTTTGAGATGTTTCTCATATTGTTATATGTCATAGATAGCATAGCTAAAAAGTATGGTCATGATGTCTTAAGGTTGCCTCCCTATTTTTGCATTTTCAGTCCGATAGAATTAATTTGGGGACAACTAAAACAACGAATCGAACGTTAAAATTGAGTGTAGAAAGGCATAATTTACCATATGGTTTATACGGTTATATTGAAATGTCTCTACCACATATTTATCAACAGATAATAAAGTTTCAAACATCTTGTTCAACCAACTGATGTATGAGCACTCAAATTATGTGGAAAGAAAATTGAAGACTGCAATATAGACTACCACAAAAACATGGACTCGGGAATATTTGAGCAATGGTTTGAGAATACCCTTATTTCCAATTTAAAGCCATTTAGCATCATCGTAATGGACAACGCAAGCTATCACTCCAGACAAAGGTACAAAATTCCGAATTCAACGTTATCGAAGGCGGAAATACAAGATTTTCTCATAAAACAGGATTTGTACTTTGAAGAAACTTACAAAAAAAACTGAATTATTGGTCCTCCACACTGAACAGTTTGAGATGTTTCTCATATTGTTATATGTCATAGATAGCATAGCTAAAAAGTATGGTCATGATGTCTTAAGGTTGCCTCCCTATTTTTGCATTTTCAGTCCGATAGAATTAATTTGGGGACAACTAAAACAACGAATCGAACGTTAAAATTGAGTGTAGAAAGGAATAATTTACCATATGGTTTATACGGTTATATTGAAATGTCTCTACCACATATTTATCAACAGATAATAAAGTTTCAAACATCTTGTTCAACCAACTGATGTATGAGCACTTTATTGGATGGAATGAACATTTTAGTTGTTGCCCACTCCAACGAATTCGAACGTCCAGTCCGACCCCGTTCCCTTTCTCGGTCGGCACTTTTTGCGGAGATCCTCACTTTGTAAACAAATGGTATATCTCTGGGCTTTACTATAACGGAAATTTTGACAGCCTAAGGACATTACCAGTGGCGTGCGACTTTATATTAAAATTGGATGTTCATTAATAGATTCAATTATCACTGTAATTTTACAAACTGATACCAATAAGTTGTATTCGTATTTAGCTATACTTTTATAATTTCATTGTAACAGTTGATAATTTATTATTACCATGAAGTGTTTTTCAAAACATATCTAGGTGTTCTGAAAGGTAGCCTGTTGGAATGGCTGCATCGTGTTTTTACTTCAGCAATAAAATATAATAATTGCATTAGGTAATATCGAGTTCCATAAAATTCTCATAGATAGATTTTCTGTAAGTAAATGTGGCATACATTTTTGCAATTTCACGTCCTCAAATAGTTTAAAAAATGGAATTTGGAAAATTCATGTTGATTGACATGAATGCAATGCGTGCACAAAACATACATTAAACAACCATTGGTTGTGTTCAACGGGACTTAGCGGACGTCAGCGCTTGTGGGCGCTTTGCGCTAACTGACCGATGAACGACAAGCTGTTTGGTTAGCAAAGCAGCACATGCTGGAAAAAAGTTATTTGTAGCTCTGAGAGAAGCAGTTACCTTTGTTTAGTGTCAATTTAATATCAGGTTTTGTGATTTTGTAGCCTAGGTTTTTGACAATACAAATAATAAATATTAAAATATGGAAATGGATATGACAGTTTTATCACGTCAAAAGGAAAGTGTTCAACGGTCACTCCTAGCGCCTGCAAGCGCTTCCACGCTAGCGCTTTTGGGCTAAGTCCCGTTGAATACACCCATTATTATTCCTCAAACTGGAGTGAAGTTACTTTTGTTCCCAGTTATCCCCATATATTACGCTACTTAAAACTAAAACAAAACCTATACTCACCTATGATAAGAGGTGTTCACCGATTCGTCGCTATTACAGCAAACTATGCACTTTTTATGTTGTCTCATCATGGAATTATGACAACATTGTTCATAAATAATCTAATTCACACCACAAATAGTCACAAAGTCAGTCAGATATACACTAAAATCACAAAAATCTTGACACACGCAATAACCACAACTACAATGACAGCCGCATGACAGCTTAAGGGCACGCCGATTGTAGGTTGCCAGATTTACGACATATTAGAAGTTATTGCGACATTCCGCTAAGAAATTTACCATTTTTGAGATTTCATTAAATCAATACAAATTATCTTCACGTAAATCAGTTACATTGCAAGTAATACCCAGTTAAATACTTTGTGTTCAAACTGCAAAAACTGCTAGATTTTGAAGAAACTTGAAGCGGACGAAGAAGAGTGGCAATAGCGCTATAAACGTTGGCTGGCCAATATTCAAATTAGGCTCCCTCTAGGGATGTTAACTCTGTGGGATAACCCCAACCGCAGCACTGGAGTTTTGGTGTCGTCTTGTATTAGGATGACAGTGATGGCAGCACTGTTGAGAATGGGGGACTCTGGCAACTGGCAGATAAGGAAAGTGGTGGTTGATAACGCAAAGATAACCCAGCTGGCAGAGAAAGTACTGTCTATCTCTGCCTACAAGGTTGTCCAGGCAAAAAACGTCTATCGGTTGGATAAATCTTTCACTCTGACCATTGCCGATATCGCGGAGTGGAAAAGAGGGGACATGCATTTACTCGGGGAGGCTATACTGATGGCTTTCTTCTAGCTAGTGGACAGGCGTCAGGAGCGAGGTTATATGTGGGAAATCAAGGAGTACGGGTGAGTTACTGTTTAGGTACGAACATCACGATTTTTGTGCCTAATTCCAATGCGGAGGTGAAAAAGGGCACAGAGCAGAAGGTTTACATCCGTATCAGCCCAGAACCAAGGCACGTTTGGTCTGCGCGACGAAACTGAAAGGCTGAAGGAAGTTACCTTGATGTGGGTCCCGGATCATGCAGGGGCTCCTGGTAATGAAGAAGCCGATAGGCTGGCCAGACTCGGTACCAGAAGACAGTTTGTTGGTACGGAGCCCGTTATAGGATTAAGTAGGCAGCAGGTAAGGTCAGCCCTCAAAAACGATACGATACCATAGATGAACAGTGGAGGCAAAGTGAGGGATACAAACAAGCTAAGGATTTTATAAGAGAATTCATGTATTCGATTCATTTTTGGTATTCGCAAATAGGAACATGTTTCACACAAATTGAAGGAACTGAAATGGCTTGGTATGAAGTATAGATTAATTGTTAACGCTCTTTGTTTATTTCACTACATATTTAATTTTTAAGACACCCCTCTATCTTTATAATAAAATATCCTTCAATTCAAGTATACATGATGTAAATACCAGAAATAAGAACTTAATATTAGCGCCTTGTCATAAAATGACATTATTTGAGAGGTGTTTTAGATTTAACATCTACCGACTTTATATTTCCACACCAGACATCTTTAAGTCGTTTAACAGCTATAGGTTCAAAAAAGCTGTCGTGAACCATTTCCTGCAAAAGTATTAATAAGTAGGTATAATAAATAGAAGTATGTAGTTATGAAAGATTTGTATGACCATATCGCTAAAGTAATGATTGTCTGTCTGTTTTGCTGTGGCTACTCGTTAAGGCTTTAGTTTTTTAATAAGTTAAGTTAATAGATAATAGTATTTGATAATTTTAGTTAGGGATGCGTTGGACATTATTTAAATTTACTTGTTGTACAAGAGTTGAGTGGAAGACCACTGTGTGTGAACTCTGCCCTTGAGGTTTCCCCAAATTATTATTAGTATGGCAGGCATGCCAAGTAAGCATTAAGATGTTTATGTTTTATCTGGGAAATAAAGTGATTGTTATTATTATATCCGGGCTGAACACATATAAATCAGCATGGCTGTGGAACCAAATGATGAGCAATCAGAGACCTCGAGGGTGTTCTGACGGGGCACTCCAGGCTCAGGCGACTATTAGAAATTCAAAAAGATTTCCTATAAATGGGTTGTAGAGAGGCCGATGAAACACCCTACCACTTTCTTTAGAAATGCGAGTTGCTAGGAAGGCTGAGGTACGAGATCTTTGGATCCGATAGACTCCAGCCAGAGCAATTAGGTCTGGAAGGTGTGGCAGGGAGGAGGAGGCAAGCAGCGGTGACTGAGGGGTAATATTCGGAGATTGCAAAAAGGGCCTACTGAAACAGAAAAAAGTTTCAGTTGGTTTTTTCCAAAACTTATCATAAAATTTTATCGCATATCTTTGCTCCAACTTCATTTCTTGAATGGGTATTCAAAATACTGACATTTCGGTAATTAGTTGCTTGCAATCGTCAAATTCTAAATCAGAGCTTACTTGAGCTGAAGTGCACTAAAGATAAGGCTTTTATTTCTCATTTTGAGCGTTATAGAATTCTACTTTTAAGTGAAGATACACCACCATGTACTTGTCATTATCATAGTTACAATAGCTTACCAGACATGTTGTGAACTCGTAAGATGCATTAAGTCGGAGCTAGATTATTGCCGACATGAATATTATCAATAGTTTTGAGAACTGTAGCTCGCCACCATTCGCGATTCACTGTCAGTTTAGTGACGCTCTTGATACTCATGTCCAGCAGCTGCTTCGTCGTATCCACCCAGTGTCTAGGGGAACGGCCACGGCGCCGCCCACTCGGGGTGTGACACCGAACTACAAGTTTCTCCATAGTATCGCTTCTGTGAATATGGACACACTATGGACACGTTAGTCCGATGGGCGGTATAAGGAACCCTCAGCATTCTCCTCCACGTCCACATTTCAAAAGCATCTATGCGAGCTCTATCTGCCTTTTTAACAGTCCAAGTTTCCGAGGCATACAGAAATATGGAGAATACAAGAGACTGAACCAACGACATTTTGGTAGCTTTAGTGATGTTATGATGGTCACGCCGTATATTAGTAAGCTTTGTCCTGGCCACACGTGCCTGTTGAATGTGCCGTCGAATTTCATTTTCATAGCTACATGGATTGTCGATCAAAGAGCCGAGGTACACAAAACTTTGAAGTACTTCACAACGGCCTACTGACTTTATTTCTCGATGTTTATCGTGCTCTCTATCATAATCATAACTTTGGTCTTATTGTAGTTAATACCAAGACCGTATACCGTACTGTGCTGTTCTAAGATGTTTAATAGAGATACTAGTTCTTCCTGAGAAGCAGCAATAAGGGTTGTATCGTCAGCAAATCTCAAGTTGGATATTTTGCTTCCGCCAATAGTCATACCGCCATTCCAGTTGTCCAATACCTGTGTCATCACAAATTCAGAGTAAATGTTAGATAACATCGGAGATAATACACATCCTGACGAACTCATTTTCTGGTTTCTCTTTGATCAGACAGGTTACCATCAATTCTTACACAAGCAGAGCTAGACTCATAGAGTTGCTGTATGAGAAATACTAAGTGGTAAGGAACTTCCATAGGGACAAGGATTTCCCACAGTTTAGGCCACTTTACGTTACCAAAAGCCTTAGCCTCCTCAAAGCAGATAAAAACTGGAAAATAGTGCTCTCTGACTTTTTCAATAATTTGTTTAAGATCTGTTCACCCGTACCGCGTCCTTTTACGAAACCTGCCTGCACCAGAGAATATTGCCATCCAAACAAACGCACTTCTATATCCTAGTATATTGTTACATAATATGCTATATTATGTTACATCGGATAGTGCGGGTTGATAAATATTTTTTTGGGATGTGTAGGTAAACAGGTGCACTTTTGTTGACAAAATAATAGCTCTTTTTGACCATCTACTGATAGGCATTAGTGATGGATCACATAGCCTCCACCCTCTTAGGCCAAAGCGAAGGTAGAGAGAATTCAAAGCTGCTCTGCGTAAATAAGGCAAAAATAAGGCACTTACATTCATCGTCCATCGCGTCATCATCCTGAGCTTCAACATCATGTCTCACAAAAGCCAGACATACGAAAATGAAAATACCGATCTCAGATTTCATAACCTTGCCGTCACTTTCAAATCCTTCGGAGCTACTGGAGTCTTGTGCGGCGTACTGTCACCTTCATTCTGCGACCGTTTGTTTATTGGACTAGCTTTTATCATGACAAAATAGGCAATTAATGTCGAAATGAACCGCTCAAGGGATATTAGCAAAAAAACGGCGAACTATGGATAATAATATATTGAATGTGTGATAACGGGAATAATCCCTATCAAAGTTGCGTGCTAATTGGGTGATATCGATCACCGAATTAGTTGGAACTTTTAAAACACTTAAAGACAATTAGGGACCTGTGAGAATTACAAGTGGATAAATGCAATTTTTGGTTTAACAGCCTTTTATTGAATTTGGAGTCCACTCAATATGGCAACTCAGCCTATATTAATAACAACTTAAGTTATAACTTCCTGATGAAACTGATGTGCTGTAAGGAATACTTATAATTTTGTCTTATTACTCTAGTTCGTTTGCATCTTTCTATTAAGATAGTTGGTTTCTTTCATTTGAGCAGGGGTTTGTTAATTTTTCATGGCCTGTTAGGCTACTTATAGGTTGGAAAAGTGAAAAAAATCGATATGACTGAAAATTCGAATTAAAATAAAAATAAAAAAAAAGATTGATATTGACAATCCTACATTGATTGTTGGAAAGGTTATCAGATTCTAGATTTGATGGTATAAAGAATAGGTATTCTATTTGAGATAAATATGTTACCTGTGATTGAAATTTCTTTAGTTAATCTGCTGATTTCTACAAAAAAAATTAAAAGTGATCGTCTGACCTAAGACAACACATCTCATGCTTGGTCACACTGCAAAGTCATCGCTTTCTAGGTTTATAATCGCTGCCTAGAAGAACACAAACTTTACTGAAAATTTGAAACACAATAAAAACTAAAAATGACTGATGTTGACAATCCTATATCGTTAGAAACGTTGTGAAATTTTACATTTGATTGTATAAAAGAATTAGATACCTATTCCAATTTGAGAAAATCAAGTTACCTGTGATTGAACAAAAGTACAAAAAGAACTCAAATTTGACCGTCTAACCTGAGCTGGCGCATTTTATGCTATATCACACCAAAAAGTCACAGCCTTCTAAGTTTCATAGTCGCTGCGTTATTCAATTTTTTTCTGATATCTCCTTATACCAAAAATAGTGATTTGTACCTAAACGGTTCGTTTATGTATAATACATAAAGTTACACTACAGTTCGCCAAGAAAACCAAACACGTAATAATATACGGAGAGTTATATTTAAGAAATATATATTTGATATGAATCACGCTGTATAAATAGGGACCTTTTGCACGACTCTTTCCAAACTGTCAGTAGTAAAACGTTAACGGTTATTAAAGTAATCAAACGATTCTAACGTTACGCTAGGTAGAGTATACTATTTTGACTTTTTGCATGCACCTTTGTTTAACGTAGCGTAGAATAAGTGAGGTTCGTGCTCTAGGCTTTCTGTGTTTTTTTTTTTGTATTGCAAACGTGAACGCTCAGAATGGAACAAGCTTTAGATATCGTTTTGAGGCGTCGGCGGCATATTGGACGTGATCATAAACAAATAAACACCTAACAATATAGGTTTTGCAGGACCACCGAAGCATGACATTTCGCTCTCATGGTTCTCAGTTCCGTGATGCTAACGCACTGTTGCCGGAAACAGCGGAAACGCCAAATTTTGTAGCTTTTGTTGGAACATACGTCAAATAAAAACGTATGGAAGAAAACCTGAACCTTTTCTACAATGATAAACCACAAAGTAAGTATTATTGCTATCAAAATCATCACGGTTCTGTTCTCATTGCCGCATAGTGGTTTTTAGACCTGGCAACACCGAACGTAATAATATCATACCGTAATCTTTCGTAGATAGCGTACAACTTTATCGGTTATTCGCCGATTCGGTCATTTCGGTAGAACTGCGCATGCCACAAATAGCCGATAACTTGAAATAACGTCAGGCAACGGACGTGCAAAAGGTCCCTAATGTCAAAACTTAAGTGACCATATTTTGCCGTTGTAGCCCTTAAGACTCCCTGCTATAATCAGGAGATATCAGGGCTGTCTAAGTAATATTTAAATCTTCATTTTTGCCTCATTTGGAACATATTCATGGTCATTCAGTCCATTCATACTGATATACTTCTTAAAAAGTGACGCCGAATATTCTAGGAAACTGTCAAGTAAGTATACAAGAAAACGTCACCAAGTATCAATTACTCGTCATTAGCAGAACTTGCACAGAGTACAGCCCTTTATGCCTTCAGATCTTGAAAATGGTATATGCCAAGACTTATTCTAGGGTTTTTTAGTTATCACTAGCTGAACATCTGCTCGCTGTTGTCACGGCTGACGGTCCAAGCTTTCGGGTAAAAGGGTATATCTACTGCACTACTGGTAGTACTGACCCACCTTGTATATTGATGAAACTCGATAGGCTCTTTTGTTGAGCATCATATTAACACAGGCCACAAAAACACAGATACAAGGATTTTTGCAAAAACCCCTTTATACTTCTCAAAAGAGAGTTCAAGAAGGTATAGAAATTCTGAAAAATTCAATATGCAATGGGGATTGTGTTGTCTACCTGCATCCTTGACCATTGGTGATAAACTACATCGATACTGACGTATCTTATCTCTCCCGAGGATAGGTATACCTTCAGGGTGATAGACCTCATATTTTTATGAACATTGAGATAAGAAGATAAAGCCTTCAAATACTCAGTTTTCAAGGTAAAGGGTATCAAATTACTTTTGTTTTCGTTTTTTCTCAATTATGGTGCAGTGTTCTAGAATTACTTATTGGGGGTTTTTTAAGGTGGAAAAACAAACTTCAACCACGATTTTGCTATCATTTATAGAGGGCGCCACTTACGACACATCGAACTCTTTCAAATTAAAACTTCAATGCGATTATTTAAAAAATCATTTCCTCAATATGTTTTACGTAAAAAAGATTTTCTTAGAATAAAGCGGTGTTAACTACTTAGTCATAGTCGCATAAACAGTGAGGATATTCGGTTCTATGAAGTTATTACTAACAAAAGCATGACTAAGCTAATGATAATATTAATGATCAAATTCTTTTGAATAAATCAATGCTTTTCAAATTATCTACTGTTTTTTTAATGCTCAAAGTACTCAGGCAGTCAGACATACTGCTTGGCAACTTTAACTGTAATCTTGTTTCAAGTTTCATACAAGGTATGGTCTTCACCTCTTAGGAGGAAGGATAACGTTATGAATGTATGTCCAATTCTCAATCGCGTAATGACCACTTGTTCTCGTCTTCGAAGTGAAGTTGGAAACAGCCATGGCTGTACTGATGGCTTTATTTTTGTCAATTTGGGATCAGATGCTTAATAGTGAAAATGCCATCGTTCTATGATTTTCATTCATAGAACTCTTCTTGCGTCTTCCAAACTTGTCGTTACATTTTCGTCTGGTTCTAAACTTGACGTCAATTTTGCAACCTCATAATTTTTTGTTGTTTTTTCTTCGATGTATTGTTGATGTTAGTGGTTTGGCAAATAAAGACATATTATTATTATTATTATTATCTGCTCTCTCATTTCCTTCTATGCCAATATGACTTGGAGTCCAAATCAGTATAATTTCCTTCTCTAAGTTTCAAATTAGGTGGTTATGAAGTTTAAGAATACTTCGTTAATGGTATGTACCTAAAAGTATGAGCCTAATATTCATTTGTGCGGATATACCGATAATCCAGTTGCATTGGAGATTTCAATGAAGGTTATCTCGAAAACAGTTACCTCTAGCGACTTAAACAAGGTATACCTTTCTTACGTAACACATATTGAGGAAACGATTTTTTTTGATACATTGATGCACCATACAGGAAAAAAGTTTTGATAATTTAAATGAGTTCAATGTGCCGTAGGTGACATCCTCTATTCATGATAGCAGAACCGTTGATGAAATTGAACTTCTCACCTTAAAAAACTCCCCGATACGTAATTTTTTTGCGGAATAGTTGAGAAAAAACGAAAATAAAAGTAAAACTCTAACACCCTCTCCCTTAAAAATTAAGCAGTTCAAGGCTTTATGTTCCTATCTTAATGTTCATAGAAAAGTTATATACAGATTAGGTAAAGGTAAGTGCTAAGGTTAGTTTAAAGCGACGTAGTAAAAAACGGAAGTCTAATCTACAATGCATTAAATAAAAAAATTGTTCATTTATATACAGTTTCATTTGCCTTCATAAAAGTACGTTTAAGAACATTGTTCTGGCGGTGAGGATGAATCAGTCGTAATGGCTCTGCATCTGAGCTTCTGATGACATCTCATATCACATCCCTCTTCAAGTGACGCATCTCCGTTGCGTACAGCGTTCCTGTTGGCAAACATAAAAGTTAAAAATTTAATCTACACTAAACCAAGTTAGTAAAAACTACAGGAACGCTTAAATATCTCAAAAAATGCCAATACCTGGAGGTTTTTGAACATGCAGAATTCAAAAATGCTAACAGTATTTTTGTTAGCTTCACCGCGTTTACGTTGGTCGTCATAATTTTGTAATTTCAAATAGCATGCCCTATTTATTTATGTTGCAGTGAATCGTGCATGTCGAATTTAGCTAGATCCCGTAATTTCAAAATTTTTTTTTCTATTAATTACTTAGATACGGCAACACCGCTTTTTCAGTAAAAGTACAGGAATGCTTAAATATTACCAAAACTGCCACAGCTGGATCGACAAAATTGGATAACTGGAGGTTTTTGAACATGCAGAATTCAAAAATGCTAACAGCAGTGCTGTCAGATTTTCCACTTTTACTTCCATCGTCATAAAAAGGGCAAACTATTCGAAATAACAAGACTATGATTGAAATCAAATTATCCTTAAAAATGTGCAATTTAACGGAACACTGATGGGGCAAAAATAAGATTTTTTCACATAAACTATATGAAGGGAAGCCCAGAAAACGTATTTTTTTTTTGTCGAGTACTACATCACACTGTTCTAATCACCATAAAAATATAATGATGAATTCCACCATTTCAGGCATCCGAATGTATGTAGAATCAATATAACTATTTTAGGCAGTCATGTTTGATTATTAAAACTTAAAGACGTATTTGACACTTCGGTTAACGATATGAAACGTTCAGGTTTGTTTATTACGTATCTATATGACTGAAATGAAGTCTTGTAAATACCTCCAATACATGTCGACCAGCGCTTCATTTTGGAACAGGTCTATGACGAAACGATGTAACTCTTTGGGCGAAAAAGATTTCAACTTGTAATCTTCTTTCATAGAATACAGCTTGTACCACTGCGGAGACTTGTCAGGATTTTGATTAGAGAGTGTTAAATTCATCGTGTAAGTGTGAATGTCCAATAGTTCCTGAAAAAGATTTGAAAGTGCTGCACAGGAATGAAAATAAATGTTATAAGTATGGTTTAAAAAAAACTAAAAAAACACGCTTTTAAAGAATATCGAACCAGAAATTTGAAAATAAGCTTTAAAACCACAATGAACAAAAAATATCAATATTATTCTGAAAAAGCATCGGGCGCTCGATTTACGAATAAGGTGGCATAACTTTTTGATTCCATGTTCTTTAAAAGCGTATTTTTTTGTTTTTTTAAACTATACCTATTTTTAATTTTTTAGTAAACTTAATATTTAATGCTTTCGTTGATGAAATGATTAGGTTAGGAAATGATAACAAACTAGGGCTCCCGTCAGGCGTGGTTCTCATTACAGCGCTACCTGTCGGATATAATGTAAACTTACGGTGACGCCCAGAGTTCCACACCGTCAGTTCTAGGTGGCTATGCACGAGACCCAGTGGACACATGACACATTACAGTTTAAGACAACAGATGGCGTAGTGTTGCAGGTACTATCACATGATTAAATTCGACGATCTTTCAACTAGTAGGACGCAGGCAGTTATGCCTACTTAGTGGATTTTTCATTATACGTTAACAAATTTTTTTGTGAATAGAGATGGAATAGCCAACTTGGTTTTAAATCAAAGGACAAAAGGGATATTACAAGCTCACAAACCCATAAACCCACATACAGGTGAGGCTAATAAAAGCGTGTTAATAAAAATATTGAGAATCCGTTTCTGTCGCGTTTTGAGAATCTCTAGTAATGTGAGTTTTTAACTACTGTGCTGTGATGTACTATTTTATCCCTGTCTTGATGAGGTGGTCAAAAATTGGATACAAATTGTTCATAATAATTTTTGGTTTAGTAGTTCAGGAAAATAAGAATTTCACTGCGGAGTTCAAGGGAGTAAGGGAGATTTTTGCATGGACCTTTATTTGGACCTTGTATATGAAGACATGTCTCGAAAGTCAACCACTGTCACAAATATCAGTTTTTTGCAAATATAGCGTTTGTTTTGCAGTCTATAACCTTTTTAGTTATTATATACTGTCTAAACTATTAGCTATTATTCCGAAGGTATATAAATTATTTAGTATTTGGAACAGCGTACTTACGTAAGTATTTCTATCCAAAGACATTACTTTATAACTTGGGTTATAATTTTGGAAGGTAGTCAAGCTAGCTCCATTGTATCCCACATTTATGGGCTCACCGTTCTCATCAAAGAATATTTTCAGCTCATCTGTATGAGTATGACCATTGAACTGGCCAACTATGATATGCGCAAATCTGAAATATAAGATATATTACGAACAAAAGAAGAGCAATTCTTGTTCGAAACAAAATTTTCAAAATTTTCTAAATTTTGTTAAATCTGAATTTGAATTTGCAATCTGGACGAGTTACATCTTTTCATAAAAATATTTACTAAGTAGTGCACCAGTCTACAGGTTTAAAAAACTGAATTTAATTGTAATGTTTTATTGCTTAGCTTATTATTCCTGGTTTAATTAGCCCAAAGAGGTTACGGTCCTATAAAGATAGACACATAAAGATTACCAGTGGCACTTAACACGCGGAAAAAGTGCTTCAATATCGATTGCCTGCAAAGATAAAAAGGTTACCTGGTTGAAAAAGAATTGGAATCGCCTTTCCTATTGAGGGAATATTTTCAAATGCTAAAAAAGGACATCAAATCTCATCAGAATTTTCAAAGCGACCAATTAAACTTATTTAAAGCCTTCAGTTTTCTGAATTTCTTTGACACCTGATATTCTCTTTGAAAGTACTATAGGGTCGATCATACCATGCTTTAAAAACTTTTTTTGTACTTCAACTTTTTAAACTCACCCTCAACTTTTATTTTTGAAATAGCACTAAACAGTTTTTTTCTACACAAATTAAGTCCTTATATGCTTGTGTAAATCGTATTTGGGAAATTGACGGGTCTAGGAGGCGGATTACTATCTGCTCTGACAGTCAGACAGCCATCAAGGCACTGACAGCTTGGAAAATGACGTCGGGACTGGTCCTGGAGTGCAGTAGGGCTCTTGACGACATCTCAGCTAAACACAAGGTATCTCTGATGTGGGTACCTGGGCACGCTGGGGTAAAGGGTAACGACATGGCGAATCATCTGGCTAGGATGGGATCCGGCAACAGTTTTGTGGGCCCGGAACCAGCCTTAGGACTATCTGCAAACTTGATTTGGAAAACAACTGGAGAGTGGATCCAGAATCAACACTCTCTGAGATGGAACAACATCTCTGGTCCTCTCCGTCAAGCTCGGGAACTATTAGCAGGGCCTGCAGAGAGAATAGGACGATTTTGTCTCTCTCTGGATAGGAGTAACTTGAGATTGCTAGTAGGCCTATTAACGGGTCACAACACTTTCAGGCGTCACCTGTTCGTGATGAGGGTGGTCAACGACCCAACGTGCACGTGGTGTGGTGAAGAGAAAGAATCCTCGGCACACATCTTGTGTCGCTGTGAAACCCTGGGTTATCACAGGCAGACCATGCTGGGCTCAAGAACTTTGGAACCACTAGAGATAAAATGGATAGGACCTAAGAATGTACTTGCCTTTGCTAAAAGGGCAGGTCTTAGGAACTAGCGTGGATAGAGGCGCAAAAGGGCCCATCGTGTGGCCTATGCACCAGCCACATTCTGTGCTGGATAGCCTCTGGTCCTTATTCATTCAAGTCCTTACATTATTTGAAGTCTTGAAGTATCTTCATTTTATACACAAACTTATTTTTTTTTCGTAAAATAATTAGCATAACATAAATAAAATAAGAATTTGCTTGACGCAAAGAATCGATAAAAATTGAACTAATTGGGTTTTTAAAGGTACTGTCTGACTGGGTACTGATACTGTCGAAAACAATTTCTTTTCTAATGCTTTTCTATTACGAAAATATTACTTCTCAAACAAACAGAACTGTGGGGTGCTATTTGGAAAAAAAGTAGGAGGTAAATTTTGGGGATTGAAGTAAAAAATATTTCGAAAGCATGATATGATGGGTCATTCGGTACCCTTGAAGGTCTCACTTAGCTTTCTTTTTTATCTGTTTTTCTCACGAAAATATTAAGCCTCAAACAAATACTTTTTTTATTTATTTAGTTTATTTTATGCTTATGACTTTACGAAAAAAATAGCTTTTTGTATAAAATCAAAGATACTACAAGATTTAAAATAAAATAAGGACTTATTTTGTGTAGGAAAAACTATTAGCTGCTATTTGGAAAAACAATGTTGGGTGTGAGTTCTAAGGGTTGAAGTACAAAAAAATGTTTTAAAAGCATGATATGATAGATCCTGTAGTATTTTCGTACATTCCGCTCAGTTTTCGTTTGAACTTCTTTTTGTTACGAGAATATCACGTGTCAAGGAAATTCAGGGACACCCTGTACATCCCACCACAAGGCTCAGCCTTCTAGGGTTGGCATTATTTTCTTGCAAATAAATGAATAAATAGATAAATAAATTTTGAATTATCAGTTGACCCTTTGGAAACGACTGCTATAAAACGTGTTGACAGCAACATACCTGCTAACTAACGCAACATAACTACGTTCCCAAGGTCGGATGCATTCCCCATTCCCAGTTGGTTGGTGGGCAATGATATGCACGAATTGTTCTTTGGCTTCAGAGTCTTCCAATTCATTTTTCAAAAAGTTCAGTTGTTCCTCAAAGAACTTAAAGTCGTATAGCAGCCACCTGTATTAAAGGACATCGCTACATTGAAAGTCAGACCGCGGAATGTGTCATCAACATCTAGGGTGTAGGGTATTTGAAAACTTCCCAGCACTGATCAAAAGAAAAAACGAGAGACAGAGATTTATTGAGGGGGTTAACTTTTTAACCAGAAACTACTGCAACCTCTTATACCCTCTGCCCCCCAGGATCATCCCCATAAAATTTTTAAATGACAAGGAGTTTCGAGAAATATCTTGCTTTAAAGGTAGGTACGTCGAAGCCCTTTGTTTTAACGTTTGATTTTTTAAAATCAGTTGATTCGTTTACCAGAAAAATAGAATCTTTGTCTACCTAAACTTGTTCAAATAGAGTACAAAAACACAGGAAAATATCACTTTTTATTGCAATAAACAATGATATAGGCGATTTTTAAATTTCTGATGGGCAGTTGCAAAAAGTGTACTATCCCGCTAGGTTTTTCATTCACAGGTCAATGGACAACCCATATAAATACAACAAATTGTTCAGTTTTACAACCTCCCACCCCCAACTACATCAGATTCACCCCCACCCAAAAAAAAAAGGTAGAAAATGATCAGCAACCCTTAAAACGCCGAAAAACCAAGTTTGAGGAATATCTGAATTTTTTGTTTTTGCTAATTAGTCCGCCGCCCATGCACCAATTTTCAAAACTATAGCAGCATTACCTACTACGATCCCACAGCATATAGCTACCCAAATTTCATCACTATCCATGCAGCGGTTACTGAGATTACTAGGGTACAAGAACGCGACAGACAGACCGACCGGCAGACAAACCGACAGAAATGAGTGACGTGGATTTTCGTTATGTAGACATCATAAAACGCCCAAAAAGCGTACTATCTCGAAATCTAAAATTTTCGCAATCACAATACTCTCCTCACCTATCGGTGTGGGAAGTAAAAAACCTACCAGTTAAAACGGTAACAAATGTTATTGTTCAATGCGATGATTTTCAGTTTACTGTTAAATGTGTGAGCATAGTAGCCTTGCTTCCTAACAGTCTCCAAGGATGTTTCATTTAGCCAAGGCTTCCACAGATCGGCTACCAGGTCGTATAGCCATTCTTGAGAGAAATCTGGTTGTTCCTCTTGTACACTGGGAGGCGGATACCTGTAAGCCAAACAGTAATATATAGGGTGGGCCAATAGTGAGTGGACGGAAGATTGTGGGCTTACTAAACACATTTCAAAAATCTGTCACTTGATCATGGTCGGGACCCTCGAAGGCTATAGCGTAAAAATATTTTCACTTAGATTTTGACGTTTAAACAGCGTGACTCTAATCAATCTTACATTTTTTAAATGCAATCCGCTATATTTTATTTCATATTTTTTACATGAAACTGTAAACAAACCGCAAATCACCATTTTTGGTATAAGTAGGTACCTATCAGAAAAAAAATTGAATATCGCAGCTATTATAACTCTTAGAAGGCTATGACTTTGCGGTACTACTAAGCATGAAATGCGGCTCCTTAGGGTCATTAAACTTGAACTGTTTTATAGTTGGAGTAATCAGTAGATCAATTAAGTAAACTACAATCACAGAGGAGTTGATTTTTTCAAATGGGAATGCCTATTCCTACCTATGGTTTATGGAATCAAATGTAAAATTTGATTGCCTTCCTAACGATATAGGATTCTCGATATCAATCTTTTTTGTTTTATTATACTTCAAATTTTCCGTCAAATCGTTTTTTTTTTCAATTTTCTCGCACGTAAGCAACCTAGCAGGCCATGAAAAATAAACAGAGGCCCAATAATATGGAAGAAAACAACTAACTTAGTAGAAAGATGCAAACGAACTAGAGTAACGACGCAAGATTATGAAAATTCTTTACAACACATTAGCAGTAACCGGAGACAACAGTTGTAAGGTATCTATAATGTCAATGTCAATCAAAATTTAAGTTTTGAAACAAAAGGAGATTCACCAGCGATCTTTGCTGACAGTTTAGCATCTTCAGAATGAAATTTCACATTTAATGGGATAAAGAATTAGTCACTTCAATTTAGTTAAAGGTAAATATATACTCTAAGTGTAATATTCTAAGTATCTATTGAAATTACGGCTACAATTTTTTATTACTCCATGTTGTAACTGCGTTTATTTCATATATTTTTCTACCAACTAAATTATGTTTTATAATTCAAACAGACTGCAATCCAGCTTTCGTTTTCTACGATTTTGCTATTGGGTAGAAGTACCTACTGAAGGGCTCCAGTCAGAGGTATCGGTACTTTTGACTTACGGAAATGACTACTCTTTTATGGCATTAAATCTGAAATTTATTCCTAAGTTATAGATAATAATAATAATATAGTTTATTTATCAAAAAAATTGCAATTTTACAGTATTGACAACAATGTAAATGTCTTAAATAAACAGATATACACAGAAGCTACTTCAGTAGCTTGTTTGTGCAAGAAGGTTACATCTAGTAAGATTGTCTTTGTTCGGGTAATTATAGTCTTATCCGGTTTAAGTCACTTCTCGGTAGATACAGTCACGGTTGATCACATACATACACACACGGATATTTATAAATATATTTTTAACAATTTCTGTGAAATTACTAGAAGCTAAAAATCATTTTTATATAAATTTCTAATGTCTTGCCTATCCTTAGTGTGAATCCATGTTTTTAATTGCGTCACAAATGCTTTTTCGTGAATACTTGCTCTGAGATATGATGGT
The DNA here is from genome assembly GCA_951848785.1 of Callosobruchus maculatus. Classification (NCBI taxonomy): domain Eukaryota; kingdom Metazoa; phylum Arthropoda; class Insecta; order Coleoptera; family Chrysomelidae; genus Callosobruchus; species Callosobruchus maculatus. The sequence goes on from CATOUR010000083.1 coordinate 8,366,264, forward strand.
AAATAGTTAAAAAAATTTGCAGTCAAATATTTAAAACATTTGTGGCCTATTTCCTTTTTCATTAGTGGAATTAAAACGTAGCTCTGTTGTTGCCGAGTGTTTTGCGGATGAGCGATTGTGTGGAGATCTATTTTTCTTTTATTAACTAAGCTTAAAATTTTGATGAAGTAAAGTTGTCTAATGTCAAATATGTTTGACTCATTGTACAACTGATTTGTTGGGTACAACTTCTCTTTATTAAAAATTACTTTTATGACCCATTTCTGTAAAGTCTCTAGCACTGACAGATGGCAATCTCTCACACCTCCCCATCCTACCAGACCATAACTCAGCTGTGACTGGAATAGTGCGTAGTAAACAGTCTTAAGTTGCTTCACATGAAGATAGGTTTTGAGGTAGGCAAAACTAGTTACTAAGTATCTTGTTTTACGAACAATATATCTTACATGTTCATCCCGCCTCAGTGTTAGTTTATTGAATTCAAGCCATTTGGTTATATCGGACAAGTCCTTTTCTGCTTTACTCTTCACGCTATTCCAGTCTTTCCCTGAATAAAAGGCAACGGTATCATCTGCAAAGCCAGCAAGATTTCCTTCAAAGTTGGTTTTCAAAAGATTATTTATACAAATAATAAACAAAATGGGTCCCATAACCGTTCCTTGAGGTACTCCCCAAGCAACCGTTCTGAGGTCACTGTTTGTCCCATCTATCTCCACATACTGTTGCCTGTTCTCCAGATAGTTTTTTAATAAGTTCAGTGCACTACCTCTAACACCAATTTCCCTTAATTTTTTCATAAGTTTATCATGACTTACTGTGTCGAAAGCTTTTTGCAGATCAATAAATGCACATAAACTTGCTTGGTTTTTATCAATAGCTTCATACATTTGATCGCACAAATTTAGTATTGCGTCCTCTGTTGACTTTCCTTGTCTGAATCCAAATTGCTTTGTTGATAAAAGTTTACCATCTTCAAGAAATTTGATCATCCTAGCTTTGATTAATTTTTCAAAAATTTTTGCAAGATTTGAGATGAATGAAATCGGTCTGTAATTATTTACATCGTATTCGGTACCTTCTTTGAATAGCGGTTTGATTTTTCCCATCTTTAAGCAGTCTGGAAAACATCCAACACTAAAGGAGAAGTTGATTAGATAGACTAATATAGGGGCAATTTCCATACTTATCTCTTTCAAGGTTTCTGCCCTAATATTATCATATCCCGGGGACTTTTTAGACTTCAATTCTTTAATGACCTTTTGTACTTCACAAAGTGATGTCCTTCGGAAATAGTTTATACTATTTTGATTCCAATGCGTGTATTCATTGTAATTCAAGGGAACATTTATTTGGTTTGCAAGCTTCTGACCTATGTTGCCAAAAAATATGTTAAAGTGATTTGAAATTCCAATCGGATCTGTGAGAGTCTTTGAGTCTTCAAGTATGATTTTATTAATAGATGTTTTTTGTGATTGATTGCAGATCTGTTTAACTGACTGCCAAAGTGCACTGGTATGATTTTTATTTTTATCAATTAAAGTTTTTGTGTTTCTCTAGTTGGTTTTTATAATCAATATAACTATTTTTCATATCAATATTTTGTGGATGCTTCAAATGTTCCCGATATAACTGATTTTTCTTATTGATGCAGCGAAGAATGGCTTTGGTAATCCAAGGTTTAAGTGGATCTTTTCTTCTCGTTTTTCGTACTGTTTTAGTGTTTTTATGTATGAAAAATTGAAGTTTTTGAACAAAATTAGATGTTGCAATATTTACGTCTTGGGGATGAAAAACCTCTTGCCAAAAATGATTTTTAACGTCTGCCTTCAGCTGATGATAGTTTATGTATTTTTTAAAAACACAACTGGTCTTATTTTCGTTTTTATGTTTATATGCACTACTAAAAGATATTAGGATAGGGCAGTGGTCAGTTATTTTATAGTTAATCACAAACGCATGAATTTTTGATAGTTCTTGACCTCCTTTAACATAAAAATGATCAATACATGTTTTGGTACTAGGTCTCGTGTATTTATTTATATATGAGACATATCCAAAGCTTGACATTATGGTTTTGTAATCCTCAGTACACTGATTGTTGGTTTTGAGAATGTCTAGGTTAATGTCTCCAGTAATAAAATGCTTTTTTACATGTTTCTGGGAATACAGATAATCTGCAAGATTTCCTACAAATTCTTTATCATTAATTGAAGGTGACCTATACATACATGTTACAAGGAAATCTTTTTTTCACCAACTTCGAGTTCGACAGACTTAACATCTCCGATGTTTCTAAAGCAGTGACTAAATGTAATTGACTCATTTATGAAAACTACTATTCCATCGCATTTATTGTACGTCCCATTATTATAGATCGTTTTATATCCGTTGATGTGGAAAATTTCCAAATCGTTAATAATATGGGTTTCTGACAGAACAATAATATCAATATCATTTTTTAATTCATCTAAAAAACATAAGAAATGATCAAAATTTTTCCTGATACTGCATATATTCAAGTGTAAAATTTTATAGTTTTGGTTTTCAATACGTTCTTTCAAAGTATCCATACTATTAACAATTTCTGTCGCAACTACTTGATCTTCGAAGTCTCTTATAAACCTATTCATCTTTCTTAATTTAATATAATAACTTAAAATTGAGATAAAATTGATACAAAATGGCTGAAATGAAAACACACAGAGAACAATACATACTAATAATTGAGATAAATCAGTGTAATACTGTCTAAGAGCAGAATCAGACACTACAAAAATTTTCTTCAGTTTTTATTAATTTGATCCCTTACTTGATTCCGTGTTACTCTTCTTATTCGGTTTTCTTCATCCTCGACATCAGATTGAGATGGTTTACGTCTGCTTGAATGGGGTTCCTCTTTTTGTTTTCTAACACTTCCTTTCTGCCACTTTATTTTCTCAAGGTACGTTAGAGTATACTCTTTCCCATCTAATCAGCTTTTTATTACTGATTTGTGCCACTTTGTTGTTTTGACGGGCCTCCTTCAAATGCTGCCCAAGAGCTTTTCTTTCCTCGTATTCCTCCCGAGGGTATTCTGGGGAGATGAAAATATTGGAACCTTTCAAGTTTTTAGCGTTCTTTAAGATGTCGCTTCTTAAGATATTCTTATACCAGCAGCAATCGCTGGTAGTTTCCCTTTGAGTACTTTTTTTTTACTGATTTTGGAAATTGGCCAATAGCTGGTAGGCTGTGAAAAATAAGAATTTGTGCTACAGCTATTATTTGTCGTTAGAGCTAACTCTAGTTTGTTTTCGCTATGTTAGTTGGTTTCTTCAATCTTAACAAGCTTTTGTTTATTTTTCATTGCCTGCTAGGTTGCTTAATAGCCCTCAATGGTCTCTACCATGATCAAGTGACAGATTTCTGAAATATGTTTTAGTAAGCCCACAATCTTCCGTCCACTCACTACTGTACCACCCTGTATAGAGAATAACAACGAAATGTTTATTTGACGATTATCCATGCTATTCCCTCTTTTTACGCACTTGTCATAAACTTCTAAGAAACGTTTCAGCATCGTTGAGCTCTGAATACAACTCAAAACTTAGACTTCCATTCCTTGTTTCAATCCTTTTTTGACTTCTGGAAACAAATGGAGGTCACGTGGACCAAGGTCAGGAGAGTAGAGTGGTCAATCATAATTTCCAACCCTAACGGTTCTTCAATTTCTCGTTGGACAAATCGCTGATCTGTGACTGGAGCATCTAAAGTTTGTTTTTATGGCCAGAATCTGTAAAACAGGTCAAACACCCTTCTTCGGTGTTCCAGGCTGTAGACGTCCTTTGTGTGGTTTGGCGTATAGATTAGTCTCTCTCTTCTGGATAGTGTCCAGAACCTTCAGAGAGTGCACATGTACACATGGCAGCAATATGCTCAGATCAATGCCTTGTAGAGCAGCAGTAGTGGCTATGGCGAATACAGTTTCCTAGAGCGAAACAGAACTCCAAGCTTCTGGGATGCCGTTTTAGCGATACTGACATCGTGGTCGTGTCAGGACATGTTATTGTTGATTTTTATTCCCAAAAGCTTGACGGAAGGTAACTCGATTTCCACAGTTGGTAAGCCAACGTGAGACTTCTTTGTCAATATTGTTGCCTGAGTTTTCTGTACGTTAGACTGTAAGTATTTTATTTATGAATCCCCACTCGACAATTGTTTTAATACCTACGTTGATCTGTGAGGCGTACTGCCGTCGCCGACGTACCGTCTCCTGGGTTTTGATAAAGCCGCCATTTTTGTTACACTTTCGCCTTAAAGAGTCCTCGAAGTACAAAAGGATGATTACACATTTTCACATTCACATTCACATAAAAAAATCATAATACAACAGCAATGCTCCAACAATAGTAGTTATGAATAGCTCCTTTACAGTCATTTTAAATTGAATTAAATTAAAATTGAGACTTACGTGTCAAGAGGCGCTGCCTCGTGATTGCCTAAAACTGGCAAAACTATAGCATTAGGAAAAGTTTCTTTCAAAGTCTTGAAGACATTTGTTATTAACTGGGCGTTTTCGTCTCTGTTTGATTTCCATATGGTATGATCTATAATATCTCCTGTGAAATAGATCATGTCGATATCCTGCAAAAACAAAGTATTGGTTAGAAATGTCTGCGCCTAATTTGTGTTAAACTCCAAGATTCTGTTTATTTTGTAACATTCTAAGAACGCTGTTTTGAAATGTGGACGTGGAGGTGAATGCTGAGAGTTCCTTATACCTCCCACCGAACGAACGTTTCCATACTGTATGAGCTCGGTAATCCAAAGAGACTATCCTCCACTGTGTCGACGAAAATGCTTACTTTCTTCGGACATAAACACAGAAGCTATAATATGGAGAAACTTGTAGTTCAGGCTCGTGCCTCGAGTGGGCGGCGCCGAGGCCGTTCCCCTACAAGCTGGGTGGATACGACGAAATAGTTGCTGGATATGAGTATCAAGAGCGCCACTGAACTGACTGTAAATCGCGAACGATGGCGAGCTACAGTTCTCAAAACTATTGATCATATTCGTGTCGGCAATACTCTAGCTCCGACTTAATGCATTTTGCGAGTTCACAACATATCTGTTAAGACATTGTGACTATTATGATGAAGAAAGCTGTCCATCAAGTCATTCTTTCAGCCCTCTTCGCCCTTAAAGGCTGTCGTAAGAGATATGCAGCAATGTAACCGACATATCATCTTATTATAAGTAGATTTATTAATATTATTATCTTTTACATAGCAAATTTATTTTATTCATGTTCGTTTTTCTATATGTTTACTAAATTTATATTCAAAATGTATATGATACTGATTTATAATAAATTATATTTCTTTGAATAAAACTTAAAATACATACTTTTACTAACCACACCGATAGCTGAGGAGAGTATTGTGATCGCGATAATTTTCGATTTTAAGCTAAAATCTACATAATGGAAATCCACTCACTCATTTTCGTCGGTCTGTCTGTCTGTCAGTCTGTCTGTTGGCGTTTTTCTGACTTCGTAATCTCAGTCACCGCTGCATGGATTGTGATGAAATGTGGGTGGCGATATGCTGTGAGGTCGTAGCAGGTAATGCTGCCATAATTTTAAGAATCGGTACATAGGCGGCGGAGTAATTATCAAAACACAGAAAATTTCAAATATTCCTCAAGCTTCCTATTTTGGCATTTTAGAGGCTCCTGATCATTTTATATTTTTTTTTTTGGGGAGGGGGTGAAATTGGGGTGGTTGGAGAATATGACATTGTAAAACTGAAACATTTGTTGTATTCATAATAAGCTGACCATTGACTTGTGAAGGAAAGACATAGCGGCATAATACACTTTTTTAGGCCCAACCGAACATTGCCTTACCTATTACAGGAACCAAGGGATGTTTACATACGAGTATTGATTTAGATCATTCTGTACTGTGTATTGTGGAAATTATTGAATTGTTTTTGATGAAGTTTTGATACAGTATTACCTCCGTAGCGAGGATGGAAAACGCTATGGTTTTTAGAAATCGTGCCTGTGATGGAGCAGCAATAATAAAAAAACTAACAATATAAAAACAGGTCAAACTTCGTTTTTATGCGTTTCAGGGATTCTTGATCATTTTCTACTTTTTTTGGATAGCAGTGAAATAGAGGTGGTTGGGGGTGGGGGTTGTAAAACTAAAAAATTTGTTGTATTCGTAATGAGTTATCGATTGACCTGTGAAAGAAACATTTAGCGGCATAATACAATGTTTTTAAGTCTATTGGATCATTGCCTTGCTATTACAGAAATCAAGGGACTTTGCATTTTCTGATGTATACATACGAGGATTGATTTAGATCATTCTGTATTGTGTAACGTGGAAACTTTCTAATTGATTTTAATGAAACTTTTACACAGAATTACTACTTTAGCAAGGATGGAAAAAGGCGTATGGTCTTTAGATACCACGTCAGTGGCTTTGCAAGAATAATCAATAAACTAAAAATATAAAAACAGCTCAAACTTTGTATTTAGGCTTTTTAGGGGTTCCTCATCGCTTTCTACTTTTTTTGGGCAGGGGGGGCTGTAAAACTGAAAAGCTTGTATTCATAATAGGCTATCTATTGACCTATGGAAAATAATATAGGAAAATAATAAATTAGCCTCACCGTAATGTGCGGGAGGTACTGAGTCGAACATCTTGAATCCATTTTTTTTGTTATGATGTAATAAACTTATTATTATTACCTTTTCGGTACTATTAATGTGTTTCACCGTTTCCATGAAAAACGACCACGGGATGTCGCATTTGGCGTAATTTCCATAAACTCCGGCTCTTATTCCTTTATATCCTTCCAAATCCACAAGACCTTTTTTGCAGCAAATAAGGTAGCCACACTCTGCCACACCTCCGACTTCATAGTCTGTTGAAATATGGATGTCTGATAGATGGACGATTTTCAGTGGCTTAGCTGAAGGATCGCTGGGCACCTGAAACAATCATCGTTCATGTTATAATACGAGGGTTGAACTCCATGGTCCACTCCTGACTTATAAATAATACTCACATCATAGCTATTTATGTAACAAGTATTTACATTGAAGACCATAAGTTACAAAGGGTCTAAGTGCCAAAAAACAAATTCAAATATAATTATTGAGAAAAACAGCTTTTAAGGGAAATAATGGTATATTTACTAAAAATTGGTATACGGTTATTCTAGTTCAATACTGTACTAAATGTTAAAGAGAAAACTAAAAACTAAACAAAAAAAATGAAGTCAATTTGATTGACCCAGTACTTCCCACACATTACGGCGATACCAGTTTATTACTTCCCATAGCATGAAGCTTTAGTCTGAGATCCCCTTGCAACCCAATCATCAGCAGCCCCTCCCCTAAAATTGTCATATGCCGTATGTCTTTCCTTCACAGGTCAATGGACAGCCCAATACTACAGGCTTTTCAGTTTTTCACCTCACCACCCCTCAACCATCCCAATTTCACCCCCACCCAAAAAACTGCAGAAAATGATCAGACCTCTAAAACGCTTAAAAATGGAGTTTGAGCTGTTTCTATATCTTCCGTTTTTTTAATTATTTCTGCGCCGCCACTGGCACGATTTATAAAAGTCATACGCATTTTCCATCCCCGCCATGGTGGTAATACTGTGTCAAAATTCCATTAAAATCAATTCAACAGTTTCCTCGTTACACAAAATAGAACGATCTATGATCGTATGTTTACACCAGAAAAAATTCAATCCTTTGGTTTCTGCAATAGGCAAGGCAATGTTCGGATGTACCTAAAAAAGTTACTTATGTCACTAGGTCTTTCTTCACAGGTCAGTGGACAGTCTATCATGAAAGTAACAAATTTTTCAATTTTACAACCCCCCACCCCCCAACTACCCCAATTTCACCCCCACCCAAAACAAGTATAAAATGATCAGGGACCCCTAAAACGCCTAGAAACGGAGTTTGAGCAATATTTAATTTTTTTCGTTTTTTACTAATTACTCCGCCGCCTATGCACCGATTTTCAAAATTATGGAACATTACCTACTACGACCCCACAGCATATAGCTGCCCAAATTTCATCGCAATCGATGCAGCGGTTACTGAGATTACGAGGGTAGAAGAACGCCAACAGACAGACAGACAGACAGACAGACAGACAGACAGACCGACAGACAGGCAGACAGACAGACAGACAGACAGACAGACAGACAGACAGACAGGCCGACAGACCGACGGAAATGAGTGACGTGGATTTTCGTTATGTAGACATCATAAAACGTGCAAAAAGCGTATTATTATCTCAAAATCGAAAATTTTTGCGATCACAATACTTCCCTCACCTATCGGAACAACCTGCAGTGTTTAGACCCGGAGCTAACTACAGACTAAAAAATGAGTTATTTTCCAGCATTCTTGGTTCTCAGACCCTTTATTATAGTATCGGTGATCACAGGTAGACCGTTTTAGGCAATAAAATCCAAATCGTCAAAAAAGACACTTAGACCCTTTGTTATGGACGAGTTTATAGCCAATAGCCAATAATTTGGGCAAGTCCATGAATCTTAAATGTACGAATTGCATACAAAGCTATATGTTCGACTGCAATGCAGAAATATTATTTTCTGAAATGGCAATTATTATATTCATCGCCTTATTACTAAAGAACATTAACTGTGCGTTGGCTTTTCTTACCCTAGTAACCAGCGACCTTAGTCATAATAATCCAAAAAGTGGATAGTGCTAGAGAAGAAACCGTAAAAAATGTAGCGGCAAGCGCCAAAGAATCTCAGAAAAAATTTAAACATTAACAGACTAGGTATGTCTTGATACACAAACCCAAATCAAAGTTTACGGAATACATATAAGTTGGATCACTCCGCAAAAATATCAAAACGACCTGCCCCTTGCTCCGTCTCCCCGGTACACCGGTAGCAGTGTACCGACGTCAGGGCGCAAAGTAGAGGTTGAACGTGTTTAACGCGAAGTGCATACAGTGTCTCAAAAATATCGGGTTTTGTTATCTCGGATTTGTTTGCAGGATAATATTTTTAGAAGTTTGATTTTATCAATTACATTTATTAACGGATGGCAAATGACAACCAGATCCATCCTTATTTTGTGGCAAACCTTGAAATGTAAAGGATATAAATATAGGGTGTTCCACGACGATTAAGACAAGCAATATGTCGAAATGGGCAGTAGTAGAGAATTATGAGGTATTTGTTTTTGGTCACGTGACATTCGATTCAAAATTATCAATGGGACATCCCGTACATTTGTGCCTTTCTGTGTTCCTCCCGATAAAACAATTCCAACAAACTAACACACTTGGGGTCTAAAGTGATTAATTCAAGACCTACAGGCACTTAAAGGGTTGTACCCCGCTAAAAGCGTATAGTGAGACAAAATATTCATTCGGTGGTCTTAATACCATACCACCCAGCGACATTCTAAATTATACTTTAGAGCTCGTAAATGTTTTTGTTGGTAACTTTAAAAATTTAGTTTCTACAGTAGCAATTAGAATGACACTGAAAAGCAAAATGTCAAAAACAATTTATTCACATCCATGTAAAGCATTTCCACATGATTATCTTCTAAAATTGTACATATGGGTTCGAATATACTATACCATACATTTTTTAAGCTGTGGTCCCACAAATAAGCCAAATAAACAAAACATTAAGGTAAAAATACTACAGCACCTTTGAATCAATTTTTACTTATCTACGAAATAGCTACAATATGTGAAATCATTTGAGATTCATTAGTGTATTAGCAAAATAAATGTTATATTTGTATTTGTATGTCTGAATCGGCTGTCAATACCTAGTCTTTCAATGACCCTCGTATATACGTAAAACCTAGGCGCTAGCAAGTCCCCGCTAAAAGACCCTCGTACTTGGGCAAAGACCAACACAAAAACTAACTGGCGCGTGCGGCCGCGGCATCGCTTTGATGTGAGCTCTTCAAGGTGCCGACGGAGAGTGATCCAACTTATATGTATTCCGTAAACTTTGCCCAAATATACTTTTTCTATTCTGTATCTCGATTATTTTTCAGTTTTCTGAAAAAAAGTTGTTTGAGAGGGTTGTTTATTTTAACAACTTCTATACAGAGTTAAATAACATCAAGTTATGGATCACCCTATGTATAAACGTTGAAAAATAATCGATAACTTGTAGTAAATCCAAAACTCACATAGATATTTTTATTTTTCTATATAACGGTTATAGTGTTGCTTATACTATAGTCCAAATTAAGCCTAAAATTTACCTTCTGAGGAATTTTCTTTGTTGCATAAGATGTAATGTTTGCAGTCCAGTTCAAAAGGTCATTAGATCCACAGCTGTTGGACCAAATACTGCAAGCCACACTAAAGAAGATCTTGCTGTTGTGGACTATAAATTTGAATATTGGCTGAAAAGGAGATTATAATGTTTATCAGTAATTTTTCGACAAAATTTACTCACTTAATAATTTAAAGCATGGTTTTCGAAATAGTCTTCAATGACATTTTTTGAATTAAACAATATCTGTTATTTTTCGTCTAAAAAAATCGAAAATGGACTTTCAAATAAAGTATACCTAATACACACAGTCCTGCATGTAAACTTTGGCAGGCAACAGAAGTATAATTATTTCTTTGTTGCTTAGTAGTCACCTTAAAACCCTAAAGATTTTGTTTATAGATGCTTCTGTACCTAATATAGTTTAACCTATAGGTTAATATTAATTATCTTAACATTTTTAAAACCAATTTACGGAGATGCAGTGACGGGAAAATAAATTGGAAATTACCTATGATGTCCCATAGTCCCATTTCTTTGGAAGTGGTTTTTATTTTTTTCCTCCAAAACAAAGCGAGATACGAATAGTCATCAAGAGACAAAAAATTTGTGTTGAGAAACAAATTTTAGTTTTTTTAAAGTCAGTGGCGTACGTTCAATTTTTTTCCAAACTGTTTTTAAAGCCCAGACACTTCTCTACCTAAATTTAGATCAGAAATATGTCCTTGAATTTACGGACTTTCGTTAAGTCACACCCAGTATAGTATTCATTATAAAACACTAAAATCTACTCACTAAATTGGTTTCAAAGAATCCAGTACATTCTTTGGCAGGAATAGAAGTGATCAAACTGATAAGGAAACATAAAAGATTCCTAAAAATATCTACGACATGTACTCCAATTCCAGCAAATGGCACTGCCAATTTACAAATTATGCAGAACAGTGGACTGTCCAAAAAATTGAGTACGTCACTGAACTTCCTAGGCGCCTCGACTGGCTGAATTTTGAGACCAGCTTCTTGTACCATCTTGCGGAGCTTAGTTGGCTCGATCTGGTTGAATGTCGTTAGCCCCATCTTATCGACCAGATCCTCTTCAAGAATCGCTATAAGAAATGATGACTCAGTTTTCATAGTTATTGTGTCCATGCATCAATCTCAAAACATGTAGTACTCGCATGTGAAATCAGAACACATAGAAAAAAGGGATATTTGCATTGAAAATGTGTACACAGCTTGGCAGTACTCTAGTGCATATACAGGATGGGCCAATAGTGCGTGGACGGAGGATTGTGGGCTTACTGAAAAGTATTCCAAAAATCTGTCACTTTATCGTGGTAAGGACCCTTGAGGGCTATTACGTAAAAATATTTTCACTTAAATTCTGACGTTTATACAGGGTGATTCATATCAAGCTTACATTTTTTTGAATGGAACTTCCTATATATTATTGCATATTTGGATTCCCTGGTCAATTCTAGTGTGACTTTATGTATCACACATGGAACTTTAAACGAACCGTTTAGGCGCAAATCACCATTTTTGCTATAAGTAGGTATCAGAAAAAAATTAACTATCGCAGCGATTATAAAACATAGAGGGCCTTGACTTTGCAGCACGACTAAGCATGAAATGCGTCACCTTAAGTCAGACGGCTAAATCTGAATTCTTTTTGTACTTGAAGAAATCAGAGGATAAATTAAGGAAACTTTAATCACAGATAACTTGATTTTTTCAAATGGGAATTCCTATTTTGGTTTAAAGAATCAAATGTAAAATTTGATTACCTTTCTAACGATATAGCATTCTTGATATCAATCTTTTTTTGTTTTCATTTTATTTCAAATTTTCAGTCAAATCGGCGTTTTTCAATTTTCCTGCATGCAAGTAACCTAGCAGGCCATGAAAAATAAACAAGAGCTCGTTAATATGGAAGAAAGCAACTAACATAGTAGAAAGATGCAAACTAACCTGAGCAACGAGGCAAGATTATCAAAATTCCTTACAACATATGTAGGCTGTGAAAAACAAACACTTCTGTCATACCCCAGCTACTCATTGACATTAGATATCTTGCCGCTGCTGCATCCGGTTAGAGCTAATATGTTGTAAGAAATTTTAATAATCTTGCCTCGTTGCTCTAGTTAGTTTGCATCTTTCTACTAAGTTAGTTGGTTTCTTCCATATTAACGAGCTTTTGTTTATTTTTCATGGCCTGCTAGGTTGCTTGCACGCAGGAAAATTGAAAAACACCGATTTGACTAAAAATTTGAAATAAAATGAAAACCAAGAAAGATTGATATCAAAAACGCTATATCGTTAGAAAGGTAATCAAATTTTATGTTTGATTCTTTAAACCAAAAAACCATTTGAAAAAATCAAGTTATCTGTGATTGAAATTTCCTTAATTAATCTATCGATTTCTCCAAGTACAAAAAGAATTCAAATTTAGCCGTCTGACCGTAGGTGACGCATTTCATGCTTAGTCGTACCGCAAAGTCACGGCCTTCTAGGTTTTATAATCGCTGCGATATTTAATTTTTTTTCTGATACCTAGTTATACCAAAAGTGGTGATTTGCGCCTAAACGCTTCGTTTAAAGTTCCATGTGTGATACATAAAGTCACTCTAGAATTGACCAAGGAATCCAAATATGCAATAATATATGGGGAGTTCCATTCAAAAAAATGTAAGTTTAATATGAATCACCCTGTATAAACGTCAGAATTTAAGTGAAAATATTTTTACGTTATAGCCCTCAAGGATGCCTACCATGGTCAAGTGACAGATTTTCGAAATATTTTTCAGTAAGCCCACAATCCTCCGTCCACGCACTATTGGCCCGCACCCTGTATAACAGTATTTGTTCATTCAGACGCTATTTACCTCTAAAACACTCTAGACGTGTAAAAACAAAGCATGGCTTTTTGGCGATTGAAAGACGATGATATCTGTTGCAAATGTGGCGAGAGACTAATTGGTTGTATAAAGATGTCCTCTAGAAGACCACAGCCACAGTTTACGCAGTTAAGCCACTTTGAACGGGGTCGGATTGTAAGCCAACGAGAACGTGGTGCTTCTTTCAGAGCAATTTTTGTAACCATGCGGCGTAGCGTGGCTACAGTTGTAGCAGCATGGCGCGCATGGATCGCAGAAGGACGAATGCAGCGAGGTTCTGGGGCACATTGAAGAGCTACAGACCGGCAAGATCATCATGACTCATGACTACTGACCCTTCAAGACAGAAGGCGATCCACTAAAGCTATTGCTGACGCTTGGTATGCAGCTATAGGAGGGCCCATTCGAATCCGCACGGTGTACCACAAATTGAGTGAAATAGGCTTAGGATCGTATCGTCCGCATCTAGTGCTTCCACTTACTGCAAAGCATCGTCACCAACGGTTAGATTGGTGCCAAGAACACCGAAAATGGCATGCTGAGTGGCATTAGACGACGACGGGGTGAACAACGTGATCTCCAGTTTGCTGTTGAGCGCCATGTACACTGTCCTATTGGTTTGATGGTTTGCGGTGTCATTGCATTCAACGGCAAGTCACCTTTACTTGTAATCCATGGCACAATGTTAGAACCAATTGCCGTTCAATATGTCCGAGGCCTCGAAGAGGGTTCCTTCCAGCAAGATAATCCTTATATTGCAAGGGTATCCATGGAGTTCCTACAGGAAGCTGAGGTCAGGTTACTCTCCTGGCCTCCACGACCACGCCAAATGAACACGTATGGGATTGGATGCTGTGAGGGCAGGTTGGGAGGCTGTACATCTAAAGCAGTGGTTCTTAACCGGTGGTGGTCCGCGGACCACTGGTGGTCCCTGGAGGTATTTCAAGTGGTCCGCGAAGCCATCCTAATACGTAAATACGTAATCTCGAGTCGAAACAACGCGAGACGCGGCATTTGGCAAAATGGTCCCTAATGAATAAAAGGGTAAGAACCACTGATCTAGAGTTTATCAAACATCAGATTACGAGCATGCCGCGTAGCCTAGAGGAGTGCATTCGTCAACATGGAGGGCCCACCCATTATTGATCTGTTGTATTTTTGTATAAACTAATTAAGGCAAATGAGTTCGTATTATTGTGTCCTACCGCATTTCACCAACCGCAACACTGTTTTTCTCAATGTTTGGATTTCACTTGTGAGTAGTTCATACATATAGATGTTTAACACCCGTATGCACCGTAAGTCAATTGCGCGATTAGTTACGTAAACCTGGATTAGATTACTTGTTTACTATGCACCGCAAACTGACAATTTTGACACTGTCACTGTCAAAACAATCTTGCGAATACAACCTTGCCCTATCTCCAACCTCGATTAGTTAATCTCTTGACCGTGCATGGCTAGATGCCAAAGATCAGCAAAACGCGATTAGGTAACTAGGATTACAATAGCCAAACGGTGCATTCGGGTGTAAGGTGCTCAGATCGAGGAATACTGCAAAGCTCTTCAAAACCTAGCGCTCTTCGAGAATAGAGTAGTAATGACTAGTAGAGCCTCTACTAGTTTATTACTGTACATTTTTTTGTATACAGTGTGGTCCAAAGAGTGTGCAACAAATGGGATTTTTTTTATTAGCTGCACAATAAAAAATCCAATATTGCCAAAAGTTGGTGCATGTCCGATAACTAATTTAGGTGCACTTAGAATGGTTCCAAGTTCATCAGTATACGGGGTGAATCAAAAAATATGAAAATTGTACAAGAGTAAAGTACCCTTATTATCAAAAATTCAGCAAAATGTTATTAACAAAAGTTGTTTAGAATTAATAGTTATGCCTAAATACCAAAAAAATTTTTTTTTAAAAAAGTGCAATAACTCTCCCAAATTTTTTTTTTTTTTTTTTAGTAAAACTGTTTGATACACTAATTGAAATTGAATTAATTTTGTATAACTTTATTTAAATTCAAGCATTTTTGTGAAATTTACCTGAGGTTAAAATTTTTTTGGGAATCACAAGCTAAATGTTTGTTGCAAGGATATTAAATATGGCTTTATAATTTCGGAAAAAATCTTTTTACTAAGGCAAGAGGTTGCTTATAATTACATGCATATCAGAATAACTCTCAATAAAACCGCAAACCTTTTATTAATTTTTTATTTCTAAACATGTATTTAAATTAATTTTTTTTTTCTCAGAGGAGGCCAAGTTTTGGTATTTAGGCATAAATCTTAATTCTAAACAACTTTTGTTGATAACATTTTGCTGAATTTTTGAAAATAAGGGTACTTTACTCTTGTACAATTTTTATATTTTTTGATTCACCCCGTATACTGATGAACTTGGAACCATTCTAAGTGCACCTAAATTAGTTATCGGACATGCACCAACTTTTGGCAATATTGGATTTTTGATTGTGCAGCTAATTAAAAAAAATCCCATTTGTTGCACACTCTTTGGACCACACTGTATATCAAAACATAAGTAAGTAGATATCAACTTATGGCTCATAGAAAAAACATTTTAAACTCACAGAAATCTTTGTTGGATAAGCTCCCAGTAATACTAATCAGTAGGATAACCCATATTGAGGCTGCTATGCTAATTTTAGATTTCATAGCTTCGCTGTTACTTTTTCTGTATTATTAGTTGTAAATATTCCTGTACACTGTCTGTAGAGTTATATAAGTATCCAAATTATATTATGACTATGCATGATGCACTTATCACAAATCGTGACAAAATGGCCGATTTAACGTGTATCACGATGTCCACGTTTTAGAAAGTTATAAAAAAGAGTAGTACTGTAAACTACAGGTGCTAACTAAATCTGAATCCAAGGAAGAATAGACATTTCTACAATATACAGGGACTTTCGTTTAAATAAATGTAACTTTGGTCACTATGACATTATGACCAATCCTGTACGACTAAGTCCCTTACTGCTAGATAAGGGTCTACGGTATAGCGCGCGAAATTGAGAATACAAGAAAATACGTATTTCCGTGTTAGCGAGGAGGCGTGGCCGCCTGTTTCCTTTCTCCAGTGTTTGTGCGTGTGTTTAAGATGAGGGTAGATAAGTCCAAAAATCCAAAGATAAGGTCAAAAGGTCCATAGGTAAGGTCCAAATGCCGCCATAAAAACGAATTTCGCATTTTGGAGCGGCTGACGTTACCTTAAACTTACAGTAATGATTCAAAAAGCAGGTTGAAGAAGAAAGCTTGCGCTTTGTCACCATTGTGCATTGCGAGTTTTTTTTGCACACTGTAAAACTTTCTTGAAAAAATTGTTCTTAGATGTCATTCATCAAGGTCTTAACTATCACCTTCTCAAATACTGCGTATGTAGTTTGAAAAACAAGTGAGTTCTGTTCGAAATGGGAATCCTTGTTTTACATGGCAAATACATAATGTATATGTATAACTGTGTGTACCCAGAACGTACTTTGATTTTTTGTGGCGAAATGTCACAGATATTACAAAAATGAACGACTTGGTACACAGTGATCGTCGGCATAAGGTAAATTTTTGACAGTAAGAAAATGACTTCCACCTTACTCAAAGTGGATAGGATCTCATTCGAGCATTCTTTATCTAATGACTGTCTACTCCCTTCTGCCATATATGAGACTTGTCGCCTGATTTGTGAGGGGGATTACCGCTAACACGTATAGATGGTCCAGGTTGGTAAGTTTCAGACAGCCAGTGATTATTCTACAGGTGTCGTTCGGGGTAGGGTTCAGTTTGTTGGAATCAGTCGATCTGGACCAAACATTACATGCGTATTCTGCTAGGGCAAAGCACATGGCGAGGGATGACGTCCGCAATACGCCAGGGTGGGCCCCCACTTTGAAGTTGACCAGCTTGTGAGTAACAGCGTTCCTCGTATTCACTTGTGCTCTAGTGTTCTCTACGCGTTTTGTATAGGTCAGAGTCCTGTCTGAGGTAACACCCAGATAAAGTGGATTTGGACGGTGCTATAGCCTGGTCCAATTCCATTCTCTTTGCTGTTCCCTGTTAGCCTGATAGTGGGCTTGATGGTTGATCAAAATGGATTAGGCAGGTTTGAGTTTTATCTGGGTTTGGGCGTAGCTGATTTAACTTGTAGTATTCGGATGTTCCTGCTAGGGATTCTGTTAACCTTTCTTTAATTTTGCCGATGTCGTAGGATTGGCTCGTAATGGCCACGTCATCGACATAGATGAAACTATTTGTAGAAGGGCCGACTGGTTGATCATTCGTATACAAACTGAATAGAAGAGGCGTCAGCATCCAACCCTGAGGGAGACCATACTTCTGGTTCCTCCATCGACTCCTCTGTCCCTGGAACTTCACGTAGAATAAATATCTTGTTGCACAGCAATGATCTCAGGACCTCTGTTAGATGGTATTTTTCTGTCATCCTGAAGATGTTTTTTTTTTAGGAGAATTTTGTGATTGATGTGATTAAAGTTACGCCACTGAATCCAGCTTGTTGGGGATTTAGCTGGTTTTCTGATGTGTGGGCCTATTTAATTCGGGATAAGCTGTCCATACAGGTTAAAGAAAGAACAGAGGAGGGATATTAGTCAATAGACGGACTGTAAGTCAGTTGCGCGATTAGTTACGTAAACCTGGATTAGATTACTTGTTTACTATGCACCGCAAACTGACAATTTTGACACTGTCACTGTCAAAACAATCTTGCGAGCACAACTTACACAACCTTGCCGTATCTCCAATCTGGATTAGTTAATCTCTTGACGGTGCATGGCTGGATGCCAAAGATTAGCAAAACGCGATTAGGGAACTAGGATTAGAATCGCCAAACGGTGCATAGGGGTGTTAGCCTCTCCGCGAGGTTTCTCCGGTTCAGCACAGCGACCTCCCTGGCGTTCAGCCATAGTTTTGGTATTTGTTTATCACTCCAGCTGTTTGGTTTCTGAATTTAAGTCGCTAAGGGCCGGTTGTACAATGAAAGCTTAAGCTTCGGCTTAAGGTGAGCCAACGTTAAACCACGTCAGTTGCAAAACGTCCGTTGTACAATGCTGTCTTAGCCCCCCACTCCAAACTTAACACGAGCTTACGTAAGCCGAAGCTTAACGCGAGCTTAGCTGAGGTTTAAACCTAACCTGATACAAGTGGCATGATATGTCATTGAGGAACCTTCAAATTGCTTTTCACTTTATTAGGTCATATTTTTTGAGAGATTTGTGTCTAATTTAACAAAAAAGGCACATGAAAAAACAGAGACAGAAAAGGTCATTGCCGAAATTTGACACAAACTGTCATAAGTGCCTAACCAAAAAAGGTAATTTTTCGGATGATTATGTCAGTACGTATTGCTTCATTGATGCCAACTTTAGTGAATTTTATTATCAACAAGGTTTAACTAAGCCGACGATTGTACAACGGGTGTCAACTTTAAGCCTGAGCTTAGCTAAGCTTAGGCTTAACAAAGCTCGTATTAAACCCGCATTTGTACAACCGGCCCTAGGGCCCTAAGGGCCGGTTGTACAATGCAGGCTTAAGCTTCGGTTTAAGGTAAGCCGACGTTAACACCCGTATGCACCGTAAGTGAATTGCGCGATTAGTTACGTAAACCTGGATTAGATTATTTGTTGACTATGCACCGCAAACTGCCAATTTTGACATTGTCACTGTCAAAACAATCTTGCGAACACAACCTTGCCGTATCTCCAATTTGGATTAGTTAATCTCCTGACCGTGCATGGCTAGATGCCAAAGATTAGCAAAACGCGTTTAGGGAACTAGGATTAGAATCGCCAAACGGTGCATAGGGGTGTTAGCCTCTCCGCGAGATTTCTCCGGTTCAGCACAGCGACCTCCCTGGCTTTCAGCCATAGTTTTGGTATTTGTTTATCACTCCAGCTGTTTGGTTTCTGAATTTAAGTCTCTAAGGGCCGGTTGTACAATGAAAGCTTAAGCTTCGGCTTAAGGTAAGCCAACGATTAGCAAAACGCGATTAGGGCAACTAGGATTAGAATCGCCAAACCCCGTCATTTACAAAACGTCTGTTGTACAATGCTAGCTTAACCTCCCACTCCAAGCTTAACACGAGCTTACGTAAGCCGAAGCTTAACGCGAGCTTAGCTGAGGTTTAAACCTAACCTGATACAAGTGACATGATATGTCAAGGAGGAACCTTCAAATTGCTTGTCATTTTATTGGGTCATATTTTTTGAAAGATTTCTGTCTAATTTAACAAAGAGAGCAAATGAAAGAACAGAGACAGAAACGGTCGTTGCCGAAATTTGACACAAACTGTCATAAGTGCCTAATCAAAAAAGGGAATTTTTCAGATGATTATGTCAATACGTATTATGTCAATACGTATTGCTTCATTGATGCCAACTGTAGTGAATTTCATTATCAACCAGGTTAAACTAAGCCGACGATTGTACAACGGGTGTCGACTTTAAGCCTGAGCTTAGCTAAGCTTAAGTTTAACAAACGTCGTGTTGAGCCCGCATTTGTACAACCGGCCCTAAATATGTAATGGAAGCATAAAGCTCAACAGGCCAAAACTGTTAAAAGTGCTGTAAAAGTTATGCACCCGATTTTTTTTAATGTAAAGCTATTTACGATCAGACTATATCTATTCTAATGTATTTTAGAGTCACCACAATGCTTCTACTCACAGATCAGTGACTTGTCAATGAACAATTGTAGTACTTGAAGGTACTTTGAAAGATAATTGTTGGAGATGTCCAAATTAATATTTCATTGCTAATAGCACCTGCCTCGTATATCATCTTTACGATAGATATCAAGGTTTCGTTTAAGCCAAAACACGAAAAAATGGTATTATAGACCCATTGATGCAGATAGTGCAAACATACGCTAACTTGAATTTCGTGAAGGATCGTTTCTGCTAATTGGTCTGATGAACCGACAAAGATACAATTCGCGTGCGATGTTAGTGTTATCAAAATAGGTAATAAATAAATGTTATTGACGTTCATGCCTTTCAGCTATCGACACGGTTACAGTGAGCCATAAAATAGTACATTTAATGGAACTTTAAAAACAGTTAACATGGAAACGAAAAACACACTTTCATTGCATATCATAAAGAATAACTCTATATCCTGAAAAATAAACTCAAGTAAATGCTGGGGTAGGTGCAATAACATCCGCCATGCCTATTCCATATGAGACAATTGTTTGTTAGATTTATGTCTGTATTTTTTATCTCAAGTGTAACAATAGAACTCCTAAAGAAGCTTAAGAGGAAGTTCAAGACTGTCACAGTTTAAAGACATTAGATTAGATTGGATTTAGTCGTTTGGGTGGACTCTTTATTTCAGGCTTCGGCTGTAAAAAATATCCAGAGGCAAGAACTCGAAAGCAACTTCTAGAGTTGCTGAAGGGCTACTTTTAAAAGCTTCTGTTATTAGTTATTGAAATTTGCCTCTTATCGGTCATTGTTGTTATGACATACAGGGTGGGCCAATAGTGCGTGGGCGGAGGATTGTGGGTTTACTAAAAAATATTTCAAAAATCTGTCACTTGATCATGGTAGGGACCCGTGAGAGCTATAACGTAAAAATATTTTCACTTAAATTTTGACGTTTATACAGGGTGATTCATATCAAACTTACATTTTTTTTAAATGGAGCCCCCTATATATTATTGCATATTTGGATTCCTTGGTCAACTTTAGTGTGACTTTATGTATCACACATGGAACTTTAAACGAACCGTTTAGGCGCAAATCACCATAAAAATTGAATATCGCAGCGATTATAAAACTTAGAAGGCCGTGACTTTGCGGTACAACTAAGCATGAAATGCGTCACCTTAGGTCAGACGGCTAAAATTGAATTCTTTTTGTACTTGGAGAAATCAGTAGATTAATTAAGGAAACTTCAATCACAGATAACTTGATTTTTTCAAATGGCAATGCCTATTCTGGTTTGAAAAATCGAATATTAACAGATATTGCCACCTTGAAAGCAATGCTTCTATGAGGTATAGGCATACACATACGATAATTTAGCTAATCTATTGCATTTATCCCATCCATTGAATTTTTCTGGCTTGTACTTAATTTGCAGTTGAATCCGTCCTGCCTTTCGCCTGGACTGAAAACGAATCTTCTGTAGCGTCCACAAGTCTTCGTTTCTTGATTAGATGCATTAATATGATGTCTGATACAAGGGCGCTTCCAAGGGGGGGGTAGAGGGGGTAATTACCCCCCCCCCCCCCCAGAACACGGAACAAAACTGACTAACTAAAAATAAGATGCAATAAGATGCATTGAAATTTAACTGTTTATGTTTATTGCTTTAAATATATTTTATATTTTTCTGTTTACATTATTTATAATAAGTCTGGTTTTATTAAATGTGTTTAGTTTTGTTAATTTTCCTTATAATAACAAAATGGAAAATACCTGTGTAATGTTTAATTTGATCTTTGCGGCTGAAAAATTTTAATTTCATAAATATTCATCTCTTACCGTATTATATCTTCATTTGACAAGATGTTTATTGTACCCCCCCCCCCCCGTCTCCTTGGCGGCGCTCACTACATTATCCATAGAGTAACAACCCCCCCCCCCCCAGACAAACTTCCTAGAAGCGCCACTGGTCTGATATATAAAATTTTTACTATAGTAGCTTCCTAGGATTAGCTATGAGCCTAAACGACTGTTACTCAGTTGGATCTATTATAGTTCCTCATCAGTTGCAATATCGGTATTGCATCTAGCCGTAGGGTCGTACTTATAGTCGACACTTAGGGGTCCCCTAGGATCGTATTCATAGTCAATACTCAAGGGTCCCTTCAGTAAGGTTTTGTGTTTCGACAGCTACTTGACAGTCCCTTACATAAGGCTCCCTTGAGTAATAGTCAAGTAACGGAATGTTCAACGTGACATGTCATGTCATTTTTTGGAGTATAGTATTGTCAGTCCGGCATAAAACACGAAATACTGGCACAAAACAATAAGCGATAACAGAAAACATCAAAATGCGTAGGCATAAGCATAACAAATTGACATAGTTATATTTGAAATAAGACAACGTTGCCAAATGAGGCCCGCCGTACCGTAGATGTTGTCTAGGAAACAGATACACGAGTGTTACTCAAGGGAACCTTAGGTATTTCTAATAAAGGCGGGTTCATGAAACTTTTCCTTTGCCGCAATTTAGCCGCAAATTAGCGTTTGTGTTAATTCCAAAGTTGAACCTACCGTCAGTAATGAAATTGTTCATGAAACAGCTTTGAATTTAACTTAAGAATTGGGCGTAAGGATTGACCTTGAAAAGATAATTAACTTCCAACTTTATCTTACCACAAAAGATAATTCTAAATCTTAGGAGTGTCTGAGCATGCGCACAAAACATAAAATTATGATCTAGCATGAGGCAACCACTCCTGAGATCACCTTACTCTTTTTATTAATCATCATTTTTGGTCGTAGTTTTAAAAAAAAATTCACCTTTCGCAAACAGTATAACCGCCAACGCACCAAATCTTAAAAATATAACCTCAAAATTAAAACAGACCGTTGAAAACAGACTTTGTGAAACGTCACATCTGTCATCCTTAACGCCAAGTTCAAGTTTCATGAATGTCCATTCTCTTACGGCTAAAGCATCGAGGTAGAATCCCAAGGAGACGCTATAAGGTTCAATTTCGCATAACAAAAATGGTAGCAGGAGGCGTGGCTAAGTGTGGTAACAATATGGACGCCTCGCCAGAGCCGAATTACTTTCTTATGTAAATAATTTTGAAAAGTCATTACAATGATGATTTAAATATAAAGTATTGGGTTGATTTTTCAATCTAATGCGAAATTCATAGTTAAGTATATGAAAAAAATCAGGCTTTGTAGAGACGACATTAATCATCAATTGAATAATACAAATGTATTATCGCTGCGATACATTACACTTTATTGAGATAAAGATTACAAATGCGGTCCTGTACATTGTTATTTTTTTGCATACATACCTATGAAATGTAATTCCTGTCGATTTCTTCTTATCCATGCCATCTCTGCTAGAGCAACTACGATAAGCACATGAAACGATAATTTCCTTTATGAATTCACTAGAATATCACTTAAAAATAACTAAAAATCTCGGTAAAAACACTCAAAAAAAGCAAACACGTAATTGTCAAAGAAACGTCAGCTGTTTGACATAAGTGTCGAATCAACATGGCCAACTTGCACCTGCTTTCAGCCACGTTATTGCGCCTCCATGGGATTCTACCTCAATGGGCTAAAGTTAAGAATAAAGTTAATACTAACGCTCAATTCACGGCTAAGTTACGGCAAAGGAAAAGTTTCATGAACCCGCCTTTAGACTCAATAGCTTTGACATCTGACTTTTTGCGCCTGGGTCTGTTATAAAATATACAAAACCTGTATCACTCTCGAATTTTTAGTAATATAGGAGGTGCAGAACCTGTATAGTACAAATGCTATTTTTATGAGCAGCATAAGACGTTTAAATTGACAGTGGCTTATCAACAGACCCACTATGTGTCATCCTTAGTTGACTCTTCCACCAGTCAAAGGATTGCTGGCAAATCTATTTATTCATACAGTGCCTAACGTGTCTTAGTTACACCTCATCTGCGGTTGAAAAGAAATTGCCTTA
Source organism: Callosobruchus maculatus (assembly GCA_951848785.1). Taxonomy (NCBI): domain Eukaryota; kingdom Metazoa; phylum Arthropoda; class Insecta; order Coleoptera; family Chrysomelidae; genus Callosobruchus; species Callosobruchus maculatus. Next base: position 8,390,134 of record CATOUR010000083.1, read on the forward strand.
AGACAATGGTTTTGATCTACTGCCAGGATGAAGTGCTCAAAACCTGTGGCATCTCACAATGTCAGTTAATAGAAATAACAAGTACATTACGTTACGAACATATTTTATCGAAAGGCCTATTTATGAATAGTATCATTCATTTTAATCAAATCATTTTCAACCGCACAACACTGCATTTATTTATCATCAATTTGAACTAATAAATAGTTGCATATACTCGTATCCAAACAAGTAGACAGATAACATACAGTTAATTAAAATATTGTGTTTTGTACAAAATGCATTATGGTGATCATTTTGCAATTAACCTGACTATTTTGTGAAAATAGGAAGTAAATATGATGACATGAAGACAAAATAATCAAACAAAATCAAAAAGAGTCATATCAGACTTTGTGAAATTTCAACACCTTTTCCCGAAAACTCGGAATATTGTTTAAAGGGTATTGCTTGTAACTAGAGCGAGTCGGCACTACTCTTTATACAGGGTGGCCATCATGTATGGAATATCGTATACATCTCAGTAAATAATGATTATATAAGAGAAATTTGTATAAAAGTTGTTTAGTATCATATTTCAGATAATACGGCAGTATTCAATTGTTTTTGTTTCAGAAAATAATCGTATACATCTCAGTAAATAATGATTATATAAGAGAAATTTGTATAAAAGTTGTTTAGTATCATATTTCAGATAATACGGCAGTATTCAATTGTTTTTGTTTCAGAAAATAACTGAATAACGTAAAACAATGAATTTTTGATGATTAGATAGAGATGTTTTTCTCTTTTCACTCACGTAACATGTTAGTACCAAAACACAAAAAAATATTGCTCAAAAATCAAGTTTACTACATCAGTAACATTAATCTAGTATGTATCTACCAGTTTTCGGCAGATCCTTTCTCCCTAAACCATTTCAAAGTCTTGCCAACTACTGACTGTGTGGTGAATTCTCGATTTGGATGACACTCATGGGAAACTGCACATGTTCCTACTTAAGTTCATTTCTGATCTCATATCAGACAATAATAAAAATTTCTAGAGGCGATCAGATTCTGCTAAATGAAACATTTCTAATTTTAGATGACAATGTCAGCTGTATTGACACATGAGACTAAGTTTGTTACATTTTACAGTTCTACTGACAGATCTCAGATATTTATTGAGATAATAAACTCAATAAGGTTTTCATTTTTCTGAAACATTTTCTTGTATTCAGGTACGGATACGTTATGCCATTGAAAAGAGAAAATCAGTCTCTATCAAATGAGCCTAATCGAAGGGTATATTGCTATTTAAAAAATCAAATGTTTTTCGTAACTCATTTGTTTTCTGACACAAAGACAACTTAGTATTGCCGTACTTTGGGACATGCAAAGTTAAATTTATAGAAAAAATTTTTATACAAATGTTATTTACCGGGATATATGGTGTATATTCCATACATAATGGGCACCCTGTATAAGCATGTTATTATCTATACGTGCCCTTAAGAAATATTTATTTTGTTTATATTTTTACTTCCCACACCGATAGGTGAGGCGAAAATTGCGAAAATTTTCGATTTTGAGATAATACGCTTTTTGGGCGTTTTATGATGTCTGCATAACGAAAATCCATGTCACTCATTTCTGTCGGTCTGTCTGTCTATTGGCGTTATTTTAACGTCATAATCTCAGTAACTGCTGCATGGATTATGATGAAATTTGGCCAGCGATATGTTGTGGGGTCGTAGTAGGTAATGTACTTATAATTTTGGAAATCTTTATACGGGGGCTGGGATAATTAGCAAAAAACAAACAATCAAATGTTCCTCAAACTTCGTTTTTAGGCATTTTAGGGGTTCCTGATCATTTTCTATTTTTTTGGGTGGGGATGAGTTTGGGGTGGTTGGGGGGTGTGGGGCTGTAGAACTAAAAAATTTATTGTATTCACAATGGGCTGTCCATTGACCTGTGAATGAAAAACTTAATAATAATACACACATACGTAATACACTTTTTTAAGTCCATCCGAACATTGCCTTGATTATTGTAGGAACCAAGGGACTTAGAATTTGTGATGTTTACATACGAGTATTGTTTTAGATCGTTCTATGTATATTGCGTAGTGCGAAAATTATTGAATTGATTTCAATAAAATTTTGATACAGTATTACTACCGCGGCGAGGATGGAAAACGCGTATGCTTTAGCAGCAGCAATAATAAAAAAACTGAAAATATAAAAACACCTCAAACTTTGTTTTTAGGCGTTTTAGGGGTTTCTGATCAATTTCTACTTTTTTGGGTGGGGGTGAAATTGCGGCGGTTGGGAGGTGGGGGGTTGTAAAGCTGAAAAATTTGCTGTATTCATAATAGTTTGTCCATTGACTTGTGGCAGAAATACCTAGCGTGATATTACACTTTTTTAAGTTCATCTGAACGTTGGCTTGCCTATTACAGAAACCAATTTTGTGATGTATACTATGAGTTTTGCTTTATTTTGTCCTATGTATATTGCGTAAAGCGAAAGTTATTGAATTGATTTAAATGAAATTTTACACAGAATTTACTGCCGCGGCGAGAATGGAAAACGCGTCTGTTCTTGGAAAACTATGACGTTCTAGCTCCTAAGGAGGGAGATGCAAAAAACTATTTACCTACGAGAGTTTTTGTGTTGTATTTTTTGCGGACGGGTGGGCGATAATTTGGTTGCAAGGTTCTTTCAAACTATAGCTTCATGCAATGGAAAAATTATAAAATGGTATCATCATTATGTGTGGAAATGATAAGTCAATCATCTTGACTCCATTTTTTGGCGTAGAATCGTTACTAGTGACTAAGTGGAATAGCCAGGCTAGAGTTCGCCATCACTGTAGTTGCTGTATACCGTGTCAATATTTTTTTAAATCTGAAATTGAATAAAGCCGTGTTATTCGTTGTATTACTGTAAAATGGCACGAATTTCAAATCTTATTGAGACATCCTTTATAACCGTCTAGGTGTTGAGAGATCTTCTCTAGCATCCCTGCCACGCTTTTAGCACGTAGTGAGTGTGAACCGAAACTAGACCTTCTACAGGCAGCCTCACGGTTACAAGATTCAATTTTCACAGCGTAAGATAGTTAAGAGAACGGTTCGTGTCTGGAATATGTTGACTTTACTGCTAATAAACTTCGGAACTCTCTCGATGGATATCTTTCCTCGTATAGACATTATATGCATTTGCAATGCGAGCTGATTCCGTTTGAAGGTGATAGCACAAGAACGAACCTTAACAGGGCATGACGATTGTGTGTAGTAAATGTTCATCAAAAGTACAATGGCGGCTTGTCTGTAAGGGTAAGAGACGGTATTTTTAATAGTAGGAATAGCTATGTTTGGGACGAAGAAAATCCCCATGCAATTTTCCCCAGAAAACATCAGCAACGTTGGTCTGTCAATGTATGGGTAGGGATTGTTGATGATTATTTGATTGGGCCATACCTTCTACCGGAACGGTTAACAGGACCTATTTACCAGAGTTTCTTGGAGGAAGTTCTTCCAGAACTTCTTGAAAATGTTCCAATAAACGTTCGACAGCAAATGTGGTTTCAGCACGATGGAGCGTCGGCTCACTTAGCTGTACCAGTACGTGAGGATTTGGCTCAGCGGTTTCGGCACCGTTGGATTGCGAGAGGTGGAGCCGTTTCCTGGCCTCCTAGATCACCTGATTTAACGCCCATAGATTTTTTCCTGTGGAGACATGTAAAGTCTTTGGTCTGCAAAACTCTAGTAGAAGCAGAGCAAGACTTAATCGGACGAATTACAGCAGCATTTGAAATCATTCAAAACGAGTATCAAATTTTTAGTCAAGTCCGCCGAAATCATGTGCGACGTTTAAATCGGTGTTTTCAAGTTGGAGGAAGACATTTTGGACAAATGTCGTGATGATATCATGTACAAAAGGCAAAAAGTGAATGCATTAAAGGCTATTTAGGCAATTCATCGTCTTTCTACATTTTATCACTTCTTAGGGCCGTAGCACCGTACGGACACTTTTCCGTACATGGGTCCCTATACTCAAAAGTTTTTTACTGTTACTTTTACTGAATAACCCCTAGAAGTTTGATCCCATAGTTCTGAAACACCCTGTATTATAAGGCCTTTACGGAATCTAGGATCAGTCATAAATATGGTCAGTTCTCTCTTGTACGGTAAGTGATCCTGATTGGGTTATACAAATCAGTAGCTTTTTTTAATCATCTGTTTCCAGGGTGAGCCGTGCCTGCACACCAAAGACGGGTACGAATTTTATTCTGTACTTGTTTATTTTAATTCGTTTTTATTGGGCGTGTTGTGTGATATTATATTTTAAAACCGTTGGCAGTGTCGTTTTATTTCCAGTTTTTTGATCTAGTTAAACTCTGATGGTTATTACCATACAAACGATGAAAACTTCGTTTTTCTGTTGCCTGAGGATGACTTAATATAAGTCGAAACGTTGCAGATAGGAAAATAAGGAGTTTTTGTTTAAATGACCTTATCCTACAATAAATAACTGAAGATGAAATCATCAAAAACATGTCATATGAAATTTTGATGACATCTGAGATGAACGTCTGTCCAAATGAGGAAGACTATTGCCATACTTTATGTATTTTGTGTGACAGAAGATTTGCAGAAACAGCGCTACATCAGCTAGTACAGGCGGCTGAATATGCACTGGAAAACAAAGAGGTGCTACTCTGCACCTTCTTAGATATACAAGGAGCCTTTGACAATACGGCCCTAAACTCGATCTCCAGAGCCTCGAGGAGAATAGGCCTCGAAGACACTATATGCAGGTGGATTGACTGCATGCTAAAAGGGAGACTGGTATACACAACCATCATGGAAGAGACTATGATGGCTCGAGTCACGAGGGGATGCCCTCAAGGCGGCGTACTATCGCCATTACTCTGGAAGCTCGTTGTTGACGAGCTAATCAGTCTTCTAGACAAGGATGGACACAGGACTCTAGGATATGCGGACGATCTGGTAATTCTAGAGCAAGGAAAATTCAACAGCACGGTTAGAGACAAAATGCAAAGGGCTCTAAAGGCTGTTACAAGCTGGACCCATAAGGAGGGACTGAACGTCAGCCCCTCCAAAACGTCCATAATTGCCATCACCAGAAGGAAAAAAGTCGAGGGACTAGGACCTCTACAACTTCTGGGTAGCCAAATACAGCTGTCAGGGGAGGTTAAATACTTAGGAAAAGTACTAGACTCTAAGCTAACCTGGAACCCTCAGCTCAAAAGAGTTAAAAGAAGAGCCGAGATGGCATTAGTGCTATCGAGGCGCTCGCATAGTAAGACATGGGGTCTAAGTCCAGCCATGGTGCATTGGACATACACAATGGTGGTGAGACCCATGATTACATATGCGTCTTTGGTCTGGTGGCCAAAGGTGAAACAGCGAGCTGCTATAGCAGAACTAAGCAAGGTGCAAAGAGTTGCTTGTCTGTCCATAACAAGGGCAATGAAAAGCGCACCCACTGCAGTCTTAAAGACCATCCTGGACCTCCCCCCGTTGCAAATTATAATAATGGGCGAGGCGAGAATGGGCTACTCTAGACTACAAACCCTACCAAGAGGAATTTACAAGGATCTTGGACACAACCAAATCGCAGAATATGTGGGGCACACCATAATGGATGCTAGAAAGGACCACATAACTCCGAAGTACATCTTCAACAAGAAATTCGAAACTATAATGAGAGATCGAGAACTCTGTGAAGTAAACAACCGGATCAAAGACCGAGCAAGGCACAGGAGCGGGAACCTTTGGAAGAGGAACTAGACAGAGTATTCCGCTAGGAAAATACGCCTCGGTATTTCAGTCAGAGGTGTACGCCATCCTGCAATGTGCAAGCAATAATGAACGATCCTACAAAAACAAGAGGATCGCAATACTTACAGACAGTCAGGCTACACTTAGGGCACTAGAAGCGCCCAAAGTTACGTCTGCTCTAGTCTGGGAATGCTTACAGGAACTGGAAAGACTGGCAGAACACAACAAAGTAACTTTGGAGTGGGTGCCTGGACACTCAGGTATAAGAGGCAATGAAAGGGCGGACGAGCTACTAAGACTAGGCTCGTCTGCCCTATACATTGGAGCAAAACCCGCCCTGGGGGTGCCTAAAAGCACAATCAGACACCAGGTGGGAGAATGGTTGAAACATCAGCACAAGGAGCAGTGGAACTTGTTGCCAGGATGTGTTCATGGAAAAACATTCATTAAAGCTCCATGCAAGAAGATAGCTGAAACACTTCTCTCCTTGAGTAGAAATCAGCTCCGAATAACGACGGGTCTCCTCACAGGACATTGTGGCCTGAAGAAACACCTGAATAAAATGGGACTCTACAATGGAGACCTCAACTGCAGATTGTGTGGAAGAGGAACTGAGTCAGCCCTACATGTGCTCTGTGAGTGCGAAGCGCTAGATCACAAGAGACAACAGCTCTTTGGGAAGACCAAGCTAGAACCAATGGATTACGGCTCAGCACCAGGACCAGTAGGTAAACTGCATAAACTTATGCTGGGATCCAGATTGCTGGAGTGGATACTGTAAAAGAGAGGAGCAATAATACAATAGGCCTTAAGGCTTAAGTATTGACGGGGACAGCAAGGTCGGACGGCTCCTGGGAAAAAAAACCATACCAACGATGAAAACTTCGTTTCTGTTGCCTGAGGATGACTTAATATAAGTCGAAACGTTGCAGATGGGAAAATAAGGAGTTTTTGTTTAAATGACCTTATCCTACAATAAATAACTGAAGATGAAATCATCAAAAACATGTCATATGAAATTTTGATGACATCTGAGATGAATGTCAGTCCAAATGAGGGAGACTACTGCCATACGGTGTGAGGCTCATACTTTATGTATTTTGTGTGACAGAAGATTTGCATTTTAAAATAGTTTCTATTGAAATGGCGATGGCGGGCAAGTTATTTCGCTATAATTCAATTTATATGTTTGAAAAGCGAAATTCCACGTCGGAATAATAATGAGGTGTCGAACATGACTGGTTTCATTTTGAATGTATTGTTGTGCACCTGCGTCGCTCTATTTGCTCCATTGTTGTTAGTCGAATTTTCGGCCGCAATGGCACGTTGTACGGGAAAAAATTCCAGTGCTCGGAATAGCAGTGAGGCATTCGTTTGTGAGTGAATAAAATGCAGTGGAAAAATTAGGTATATAGATCCCTTTGATTGATCTGCACACAATTTACGTTGCACATGCAGTTTTTCACATCCACAAAATTAGTTGTATCCTTTCCTAGAATTGCGCAAAATAAAATTTATTGGTTTATGGTCGCTTATTCCGAGAAATCCTCTTACAAAAGTAAATACTTTTAAGCGCTTCAATTATAACTCCATAGCTTGTGAGTTTTACCTGGAAATGTTTATTGATAGATATAGCATGAATATTTCTGGTTTTATAGATTCTGACGTATTCACTGTAATTCCCTGGATCACATTTCTTGAAATGTATACAAACCTATAGCTCTGCTTTCTGTAATCAGTAAAGTGATGGAGAGAGGCGTCAACCAAGAGCTCATTGAATACCTAGAGCTCCATCACTTAATCAACGACAGACAATATGGATTCCGACACCAAAGATCAACTGGAGATCTCCTGGCTTACGTCACACATGTGTGGAGCAAACTCATTCAGTCATTTGACGAGGCTCACGTCGTTGCTCTCGATATTTCAAAGGCATTCGATCAACTGTGACATGCAGCTCTCCTAAACAAGCTCTCGTCTTATGGGATCTCTGTTAAGCTTTGCGGTTGGCTCGCAGACTTCCTATCAGGTCGGAAAATCTCTGTCGTGGTAGACGGCTTTTCCTCTTCTTTCCATAGCATCAATCCCGGGGTTCCGCAGGGATCGGTATTGGCTCCGACATTGTTTCTGCTTCACATTAATGATCTACTCTCTAGCACTACAAACCCAATCCACAGTTTTGCGGATGACAGTACGCTGCATGCAGGCATTATGAGCAATAGACCGATCTCTGTGGTCGAGCTGGAACGCAGGAGACTAGTAGTGGCAGCTTCACTTTCAAAGGATCTCGATACCATTGCCGCTTGGGGGCTTAAGAATATGGTTAAATTTAATGCCTCCAAGACCCAGTATTGTACGCTATCAAACAAGAAGTGCCCAAGACAACACCAGGTTCTAATGAACAACCAGGCTCTGCCAAGGAGTACTCAGTCAAGCTGTTAGGAGTCAACATTACAGAAAATCTGATCTGGCACGAACACGTCGCGTCAATTGCAACAGCTGCTGGTAAAAAGCTTGGGTACCTATTTACAGCCAGAAAGTATTTTTCACCATGTAACCTCCTCACGCTATATAAAGCCCAGATAAGACCTTGCTTGGAGTATTGCTCTCATCCCCTACTACCCTGTCTATCCTAGATGCCGTCCAGAGAAGGGCAATTCGACTAATTGGCGATCCGGCCGTAACGCGCCACCTTCAGTCACTTTCTCACCGGCGTGTTGTTGGTGACCTCTCACTCTTCTACCGATATTCCAACAGAATCTGCTTCTCTGAGCTATCCTCTATCGTTCCGCCGCTCACTACTTCTATCAGATGTACCCGTGCGACCGCTGTATCTCATCCTAGGACGGTCGTTCTTCATACATCAAGAACTGAGCGGCACAACCGCACATTTATTCCCAGGGTGTCCAAGGCTTGGAATGTACTGCCAGAAGATGTATTTATTGGGCCTGCGGGTATTGGCCCATTCAAATCCCGCGTCAACAAACTTCCCCTAACGTAACCCTTTCACAGCAGCCGCGGTACTCTGGTATTTAGGCTCTGCCTGCGCGGTTTGCTCAGTTATAAAAAAAGAAAAAAAAAACTCAAAGAGTTTTTCCTTATAAAATTTTATTATCTAATACTTATCACTATAGCACCTTTTTCATATAAAACAAGAATGTACATATTTCATAAAAACTACCTTAAACCTATCTATACACATACACAGCAATCATCGTGGCAGTGGAATTTCAAATTGTAAGTATCGTGACTACTTAGGACTAAGCTATGTTAGCATCATGAGAAACATACAGCGCCTACTTCCACCCAGAAGGCCTGATTCGATTTTCCAACATCTCTCACGCCTATGTCGATTATAGGAAGCCTCTGAGGTTTGTCTGTGGAGTAGACTAACACCGATTTGGCCCAGGTATCTTTACGTTCCTACGAAATAAAAAAAAAATCATAGTATTATTCATGTTCTTGACAAAAATATGGGCAATGTTCAGTATGCATTCCGTTTAATAAAGAATAGCCGAGGGACCGGTATTACGGCTACTTTACTGATATGACAGATTAACGATTTTTAAATCATAATCGAACTAGTATTATAATTTTTTTAGTTTAGCCGTCATGCTTCAGCTGCCCATCAGTGAACCACAAATGTTGAGCAATAAATTATTTTGGCTACCTCCATAACCTTAATGAGGAAGTTACCATTTTTTCAAATCTTAGTTAGTCAGATAGTCCTAAAGAGTTAGAGAACAACGGCGAAAAAATTTTGTAATTATCTCCATTAATAGAAAAGTTATAGTCCTTCAAAGTTTGAACTGCCGTATCCTCCGCGCGAAGCCGCTGTGACGTCACACGTCACACGACACAACGCAAGCCTGTGCTGTCGAGGATGCTCTCGCAAGCCACCGCGCCGCCGCCGGCATCCTCGTTCATGTTGTTATTCCTTGTTTTTAGTAGGGTAGGCTGGGTAGGCTACGCCGACGGTGACAAAACGATACACTGCAGTTTATCGGTACTCGTATTATTAGAATATATCTAGCAGACCGAGAAAAATCACCATAAAAACACCAAACAAATATTTCAATGGATAGCCTATTATGAATACAAAAAATTGAGTAATACTGTGTGGAAATTTAATTGAAATCAATCCTATAGTTTCATAGTTACACCATACAGAATGATCAGGAGCAATACTCTCGCATGTATACATCAGAAAATTCTAAGTCGACGATCCGTAATAGCCAAGGTAATGTTCGGATGCACCTAAAAAAGTTTATTATGACGCTAGGCCTTTCTTTCACAGGTTATTGGACGGCCTGTTATGAATACAATAATTTTTCAGCTTTACAACCCCCCACCCCCCAACCACCCCAATATCACCCCCATCCAAAAAAGTAGAAAATGATCAGGAACGTCTAAAACGCCTAAAAAAGTTTGAGGAATATTTAAAATTTCTGGTTTTTTGCTAATTACTCCACCGCCCGTGCACCGATTTTCAAACTTATAAGAACATTACCTACTACTACCCCACAGCATATCGCTGCCAAATTTCATAACAATCCATGCAGCGGTTACTGAGATTACGTGGCTAGAAAAACGCGTACAGACACATCGACGGAAATGAGTTGTGTGGATTTTCGTTATGTAGACATCATAAAACACCCAAAAAGCGTATTAGGTATCTCAAAATCGAAAATTTTCACGATCACAATACTACCCTCACCTATCGGTGTGGGAAGTAAAAGTCCATAATCGTGTCATCCACTTTAGGAAGATTACTAGAATCACCACGAACATAACCTTCCTCCATACTTCAAAAATATACTGGCATCTGCCCGTTACAACAAACACCTTCGCCGTTCCACTCAAGTCCAAACTGTGGTTGCCGCGAACAATTAATAACATGTGACTTGTGACGTCATACAGATTTTCACCTCCGCGGTCGCAAATATAAAATTGAACAACTCCAAATATAAAATTGAATAACTCCGCCGTTTTTTGGAACATTGAGATGATTTTTTCGACGTTCTTCAAGTGAAGAAATAGGCTATCAGATAATAATGAATTTTCCAAATTTTATTTTTTTGGAAACTTCTCCATTACAAAACATAGAATATTTATTGATGCTATATTTCTGATTTCTTGGCAATCTAAGACTATGATTCTGAACTTTGAGCGCCAATTTTGGTGTTACTTCTTTAGTTGTATATTTTTATGTTCATTGAATCTACATGGAGAGAAAATAATAATTAAAAAGAATTATATACAAAATAGACAAAGGTTACATAGATACACATAAACTACATTTTTCAGTTTCACCAAGTAAAATTTAAAATGTCAAAGTCAAAATCAGGAGGAAGGCCTGATGAGTTATACTTTTGAAGCAAATCGGTATGTAATCAAATATCTGCATCTTGTTATTGGTTCTCCTAGAACAAAAAATGTGGCCCCCATTTGCTTCACGCAAAGTTTACTCAGCCTGACAAAAAGATGTGGCACCACAGTGGTGGCATACCACCATTATCGCTACTATTATTGTAGGAATTGTAGAAATTTAAATATTCTTCTATGGTCAGCCTCCCGCAAATGCTGAAAGCTGATAGCACTGTAGAAGCGCTGCGAGAGGATAAGTATCGGTGCACGTTGAATTTGAAAGGCTGCAGGTTGTAGCCTCGACCTGGTAAGGATGAGCTCACAGAGACTCCCTAGAGTTCCTCGTTCGGTCTCCCTTCGGTCTTATTATCTGGGAGAGCTCAAATGAACATCTTCCATGATTGAATCTGTAAATCAGGGTCAGGTCAGCCAACCTTCTTCGATGTTCCAGGCTGTGGATGTCCTTTGTGAGGTTAGGCGTATCGTTTGGTCTAATTGCTTTCTTCTGGACATTGTCCAGAAGCTTTAGAGAGTGCTTCGGAGCGCATGCCCACACATGTGAGCAATACTCCAACGATGGTCGAATCTGTGCCTTACAGAGCAGCAGTAGTTGCCCTGACGTATACAGCTTCCTACAGCGGAACAAAACTCCAAGCTTAGCAATACTGACGACGTGGTCATACCAGGACATGTTGATGTTAATCCCCAAAAGCTTGACGGAAGGTAACTCGACTATTGGGTGACCCTCCATTTCCACAGTTGAAATAATTTAGCATATTAGATTTCTTTGGTGTTTCTCATACTCCTAATCAACTAAAGACGTAGTTAAAAGAAATGTTCAAGTTGCCTAGGCATTTAAAGAACTGAACATCATTTTTTATATATAATTATGTTTTATAAGCTATAGATATGGCAAATTTCAATACTATTCAAGCATTTTAAAATAATAAGCGAATGTGTAACAAAGGATAAAATATATTCTTTCTTACTTTGCATTCATCAATGACAGCTTCGTATCTCATCTTGTTTCCCTTTGGTGTGATTTCGATGTCATTCCAGCTCATCAGTTTTACTCCCCGCCTATAGGTGTGGTGAACTGCATCAAAGTAGGCAGCTGAATTTCTACAATGGTATGTGATGTTTTGGGAAGCCTTTGATGACAGCAAGTGCAAGAAACCAATCTGGGTGCTGTCCGATTTGTAAGTCAACTGAAACGAGAATGTTTTGGTTGGGTTGGGTAGATTTAAAAAATAATATTTTCAAAGATTAATTGCGCTTGACCTGCCCATAAATAGAGCCACATATATAAAATCAACAGTTCGATTATTTCAAAGTCAGATTTTTCAAAAATTTGATCTGGGAAATGCTTTAAAGCTGGCTAAAGTGATAGAGAAATGTTCATTGATGTGACTTAGAGAAGGGCCTTAATGTTTTCCATGGCAACTACAAAAATAGACCCATTTTGAAGATATGAGTCCTCAGTTTCTATAAAAAGTTATTCGCAGTTCAAAAGGTTTTTAAGTTTTCAGTGCATACTTCATTCGAAGCTGATGGTAGTATTACAATATCAATCGACAAAGAGTTGTAGCATCAGCAGAAAATAAATTTTAGAACAAAATCTGTTATATACACTAAATATGACTATTTTAACTATTTTTGAAAATAGACAGTCGCTCCCCCAAATTTTTGTAATTTCTTCTTGTATTTTTTTCCTTTAAAATTGTAAAAGTTGTAACCATTCTAAGCTACCGATATGGAATGAAATGTACCTATATAAATACAATAAATAATTTTTGTTACACTATTTTTAACAATATAAGGCTTTCAATATCAAGTATATTCTAAAATCGAATCGTCTTCAGCTTGGTATACGGGAATTTCGAGGTCCTAAGTACCTCAGTACCTTTCTAATGTAAGCATAGTTGTCTTATCTATCACCAGAATAGATGCCAGACAGACAGACAGACAAATCCAGACATTGTCATCTTTCAGACTACGCGACAGAGTCTACTGATGGCAAGCCATAGATCGATCGTCGCTGACACACATTAGACTGCGATTACGTGTTATTATTCATAATATTAATGACCTGCGATCATGGATTCTAGGTCACTGTTTGTCTCATTCAGTGTAGATCTAACTAGGTATCTGAATATATTAGTCATAACATGTTTACCTTCATTCCGCGTTCAATTTCACCCAGCCAAATTTCGGGATCCTTTCCTTCATATCGTATTTCTGGAGATCGACTTGGTTTCGGCATCACACACGTTGCTCTCTTTTCCATGTCACAGTGCACTAAGATGGCGTCTCTGATATCTCCTTCATTTGGATCGACCCAATACTGACCTGATCATTAAAAATAACAATTCTAATGAATAAAATAAAAAATGTGGATAGACCGAGTGAAATAAATTCGTTGTCTTAGTTACTGCATATACAGGGTGTCCCATGACGACTAAGAGAAGCAATATGTCGGAACTGGGCAGTAGTAGCAAACTATAATTTTAGGTGTGTAAATTAGAACAAATATACTATCTTTTCCTATTATTGCGTCACCCAATGAGGTATTTGCTTTTGGACACGTGACGTCCGATTCAGCAATTTTAATGGGACACCCTGTATATTTGTGACATTCTGTATTCCTCCCGAGAAAACAATTCCAACAAACTGCACACTTGGGGTCTAAAGTGAGTCATTTAAGAGCTACAGGTACTTAAAGGACTGTACAACTACCATTATGAAACACTACCAAAGTACTTTAACTGTAGGGGTACAATGGTAGTGGTATTATCCTTTAAGTAGCTCTTGAATTAATCACTTTAGACCCGAAGTGTGCTAGTTTGCTGGAATTGTTTTATCGGAAGGGATACAGAAATGTACAAATATATAGGGTGTCCCATTAAAAATTTTGAATCGAATGTCACGTGATCAAAAACAAGTACCTCAACGCAATGACAACAAAAGACACAACATTTGCTCTTATTTACACCCCCAAAATTATAGTTCTCTACTACTGCCCAGTTCCGATATATTGCTTGTCTTAGTCGTCGTGGGACACCCTGTATTTATAAAAAAGCTCGAAACACGTAAAATTTAGATAATAAATTGATATTCCTCAATGTGAAAGTATTCAGTCCCCTTTGAACTACAGATACAATCCCCAATTTTTTAAATAGCAAGTATGGGCTTGTGATATATCGTTTGGAAGGTGTCTTCATTCTCTATTCAAAAATGTTGTCATTAATAACACGTTTTGTGACTTACCGCTTTGAGACTCTGGATATGCCGCTAAGATATCCCTACACGTCTTTCCGGGTGAAGTCTTCTGTCCGTTGGGCCTTCTCAATCTATCGAATGATGCCTTGAGCTGTTCGTAGGCCTTGTCAATCAGCTCTCTGGTCTCTTCTTCGGTGAGTTCCTTGCCGAACAATCGTGGTGGTTGATCTGACAATGGGTCGGGCCCTTTGTCTTGGCTTTGCTGAGCTCGGGCCAACAAGGCTGCAAGGCCAGCAGCATCGTAGCTTAGGCCTTCGCCAGGAGGTCCCGGAGGACCTGGAGGACCTAAAACCAAACACGTATCATAAGAATACTTTATTACTTAAACCGTAACGGACCAAGGTTTGAACCCTGTAGAACACCAGTTTTAAATTGTATTCATTTGAGTTGTATTCATTATACTGCTTAGATATGCTTTGCACAATTCTACCAAAGTTACTGAAAGCCCAAAATTATTCAACTTAGCTGGTGAGATACCATTATTCACGCTGTGAAATGCCTTCGAAAAATCTATGCAAGATTCATCAACTTGGCCGCCATATCTAGAGCTTCTAACAGTTGCATGCATGCATTAAGTCGGAGCTAGAGTATTGCCGCCACGAGTATTATCAATAGCTTTGATAACTGTAGCTCGCCATCGTTCGCGATTTACTGTTAGTTCAGTGGCGCTCTTGATACTCATATCCAGCAACTGTTTCGTCATATCCACCTAGCGTGTAGGAACGGCCACGGCGCCGCCCACTCGAGACATGAACTACAAGCTTCTCCATACATATTATGGCTTATGTGAATATGAGTGAAGAATGTAAGCATTCTCGTCGACACAATGGAGGATAGTATTTGTGGATTACCGAGCTCATCCAGTATGGAAACGCTAGTTTGATGGGCAGTATAAGGAACTCTCAGCATTCTCCTCCACATCCACATTTCAAAAGCATCTATGCGAGCTCGATCTGCCTTTTTAACATTCCAAGTTTCCGAGGCATACAAAAATATGGAGAGCACAAGAGACTGAACCAGCAACATTTTGGTAGCTTGAGTGGTGTTATGGTCACGCCATATTTTAGTAAGCTTTGTCATGGCCACACGTGCTTGTTGAATGCTCCGTTGAATCTCTTTTTCACAGCTACCCGAATTGTCGATCAAAGAACCGAGATACACAAAACTTTGAACTACTTCACAACAGCCTACTGACTCAATTGTTCGATGATTATCGGGCTCTCTCTCCACGATTATAACCTTGGTCTTTTTGTAGTTAGTGCGAAGAGCATACGCTGCACTGTGCTGTTATAAGATGTTTAATAGAGCTACTAGTTCTTCCTGAGAAGCAGCAATAAGAATTGTATCAACATCAAAAGTTGAATATTTTGCTTTCGCCAATTGTTATACCGCCAATCCAGTTATCCAATACCTGACTCCTTTTCTGATTGCTGTTTGACCAGACAGGTTACCATCAATTCTTACACGAGACGAGCTAGACTCATAGAGTTGCTGTATGAGAAATACTAAGTGGTAAGGAACTCCCATAGAATAACGATTTACAGTTTAGGCCACTTTACGTTATCAAACGCCTTAGAGTTGTCTACACAGCAGATAAAAGCTAGAAAATAATCTTCTAATATTTGGCAATTTTGGCAGAATGGATGTGGTACGATAATTGGTAATTTCAGATTCACTTAGGATAACATGCTAACTTACTCAACTGAGATCTAATTATTTCCTACCTGCTGGTCCAACAGGCCCTGTCCTCCCTTCACCCCCACTCTCCCCTCTTGGTCCTGCTGGACCCATGATACCTTGAGGTCCTGGTGAACCATCTCTTCCGGGAGGACCTCGTGGTCCCATTTCGCCTTCTTTGCCAGGTTGTCCAGGCTCCCCAGGTAGTCCTCTTTCGCCCTGCGGACCTGGGGTACCTTGTATTCCTTGTAAGCCCATCAAGCCTCGATGACCTTTGGCTCCTTTGGGTCCGACCTCTCCGTGGTCTCCCTTCGGACCTTCCGGTCCTTGAGGTCCACCTTTTCCTCGCTCTCCTGGTTGTCCGTCAGCTCCTTGTGGTCCTGGCTCTCCTCTGGGACCTCGTTCACCTGTTAATCCTGTAGGGCCTACTGGACCTGTGGGACCCTATGAATATGAGGAACATCAATTTTATGATCGTATGAACATGACTGCACAGAACTTAGGTCAGAGATTGCTCTTGTTGCAAATCGAATTGAAATTCTCCAAATTTTTTAGATACCTACTTAAAAGTTTTCCAAAATTTCCAAAAATTTTTGAAATATTTGAAATTTTCAAAATGTGCATACCAGTGGGGATACATGTAGAGGTGCGTTCCATTTTTGAAAATAGGTAAAACAGACGTCAAAAGTTTGAAAGAATCTAAGGAAGCATTAAAAAATAGAGCTTTCAGGTCCATCTTATAGTATTCTCAATCTGCTTAATAGTAATTGAGTTTATTACCGGCAATCCTGGAGGACCGTTAGGCCCAGGCTGTCCAGGTTGTCCAGGTGGCCCCTTGTCGCCATTCCTGCCTGCAACTCCAGGTGCTCCTGGCTTTCCAGGAGGACCTTCCGCTCCCTGATCTCCACTAGGTCCTGGTAATCCTGGCGGTCCTACTGGTCCTATAGGTCCCGGAGGACCCTCATTTCCTGGTTTGCCTGCCACGCCCGTTTCTCCTTGAGGACCGCGTAAACCACGTCCACCAACTGGACCTGGAGGGCCTGGAAGACCTGGGAGGCCTCTATCGCCTGTGAGGTGATACTCTATGTAGCTCACAGTACTAATAGGTTTCAAATTAATTTCACCATCTAACAAGGTGTCTAAATAACTTATATGTCTATTAATCGGAAGGTGACTTTCAGTGGTGAATGTTATGACTTGAGAAGTAATGAACTCAAAAGCTTCCGCTCCGTTAAAACGGTCATAAACCAAATTTTAAGATGTTGCGGTTTTGTTTCATTACCTGATGGTCCATGTGGGCCTGGCTGGCCAATTGGTCCTTGTGGACCCTCTGCTCCGCTCTCTCCTTTTGGTCCTTCAATACCTGGAGTGCCAGGTAAGCCTTGTAATCCTGGTAAACCAGTCCTTCCTGGTTCTCCGGCGACTCCTTTGATACCAGGTATGCCTTGAGGTCCTGGCAATCCTTGGCTTCCTGGTTGACCCTACAGAAATATGAAGTCATTCAAATGCATGTCATACTGCAAGGTAATAGAACTAATACTATTTTTATAGGCTTTATCTATCACCAATATTAACAGTCTCTGGTTATAGACATTCAGTACTATGTAGTGCTGCTACGCTAGCTCACTAGAGTCATTTTTACATAACTTGTTACAAGTAACTTACCGGCTGTCCAGGTTCTCCCGGTCTTCCTGGAGGTCCCATAAGTCCCGCATCTCCCCTCTGTCCAGCTTCGCCTCTTGCTCCTTTAGCACCTGTCAGTCCTATCGGTCCTTGAGGTCCAGGTTCTCCAGGTCTTCCTGTTGGACCTATATTACCCTGAGCTCCCTTCATACCTTGGCCTCCGCGTTCTCCTTTTGGTCCAGGAAGTCCTACTAATCCTTGGGGTCCAGGGAATCCTTGAACACCTGTAAAAACAACGTTTCTGATGCATTTGATAACAAACATGTAGAACTCCAAACAACAATAAATTTGGAAAAGGCTCTATTATACCACATTACTAAGAATGAAAAAGTTATGGTTAGACTGAGAGATGTGGAGCTTGACAGCAGTGTCTGTATAGCTGAGCTCGATATCTAATTAGCTTTATAGCTACCATAAAGGTACAGTGTGTCTTTATCTCTATATTCTCTCTCCCCTGTCTCTCTCTCTCTTGTGTGACACATCACGCCATTCCAAGCAGAAATATGTACGATTTTAGCTCGTGCCTGTCGTATTAACAAAATTCAGGAGCCTAGGAGGTAGATTACTATCTGCTCTGATAACAAGGCACTAGGCAGCACTAAAAGCATTGAGTGCTTATAGATTCACACCAAGGCTCGTTCTGCAACATTGAAAGGTCTTGGATGACACTTCGGCAAAATATCAGTTGTCACTTATGAGGGTCGAAGAATAATTTCCTAGTCCTGAGTCAGCTCTGAGACTGGCAGCTGACAGCAGGTACCATTAGGAGGAAAACAGAAGCGTGAATAAGCTAATAAACTTATTTTTAGGACTTCTGGGCAAGGTAGGGCGGTCCTGTCTCTCACTAGACAGAAGCCGGCTAAGATTACTTGTGGGCCAGCTATCTGGCCATAACATCACTAAACGTCAGTTGTATGTGATAGGGGTGGCCAGCGACCAGACCTGCAGGCAGAAGATGGGTAGGTCCCAAGGCCATCCTCACCTTTGCGATGACGGCTGAACTTGGGAACTAGGATAAGGAGAGGTTCATAAGGGCGCGCTTGTAGACCTCTGTACTGGAGGTTCTAGTGACCAGAAAGCCCGTCTCCTTCATTTATTCATTCACCCCTCTCTATTATTTTCTCCACAACTGACCTTGTGGACCTGGAGGTCCCCGCTCTCCAGGTGCGCCAGACGCTCCTGGCTCTCCAGGCTGTCCAGGTGTTCCAGGTTCTCCAGGTGCTGCAGGTTCTCCAGGCGGTCCAACCGGTCCCACAGGCCCCATCAATCCTCTTTCGCCCTGTCTGCCAGGTGGTCCTTCTGGTCCTATTGGTCCCAGTGCGCCTCTTTCACCTTTCTCGCCTTGTGCCCCTGGCTGACCTCGTAAGCCTGGAAGTCCCACGAGACCAGGTGGTCCCGAGTGGCCTTTCATACCGCGAGGTCCTGCAGGTCCCTGAAATTTCATGTTGTTCATAGTAAAATGAAGTGCAGGAAATTGGTTTGACTTATCAAACAGAAAGCAGGTCCATAATAAATGCAGAATTATGTAAAAGATGGTACGGTAAGGTCGAAACTGAATTCGCGTGACATCAGTTTAATCACGGTGGTTAAGTCTTACCGGAAGTCCATCTGCTCCCTGAGCTCCCGAGCTACCTTTTGGTCCTGGCAGTCCTGGTTGTCCTATTGGTCCCCTCTCACCAGGGAAGCCTCGTTCTCCCCTCTGGCCCTGATTTCCTGGTATACCCGCTGGCCCTTGAGGTCCAGCTTCTCCATCTTTGCCCGGAGGACCGGGATTTCCAGGTGTTCCTGGTAGACCCTAATGACAAATCAATATTATTGGCCAACGTTATCACCAGCTCTTATGAAATACTTAGCACCAATAAAACAATAGTTCTGACCTGATATTGTGACTATGATCATAGAAACCCAATGTCAGAATATCCAAAGTACCTCAAATATTTGGCCATTGTGCTATGAGAGCGAGATGGATTCATTTTTCAAGGAAATGCTGAAGGGGCATACATGCCTCTTAATATTGCTTGCTCCTTCACCATTTTTTATGAATTAGTCTTGCTCTCTTAGACCACTGAAAACTATTATTTAAATCATAAATGAAACATAATTATCACTTTCCCAAAGTGTCTTAAATTGCTTACTTCTGCTATGATCGTGAGATGGTTTTTCATGAAGAATACGCCATACTTTTTTGGGAAATTTTTAGCTCTATGATGTGTCATAATAATTATTTGTATACCTGGAAACCTCTGGGTCCATCGATACCAGGTGGACCTCGTTCTCCATCTACACCAGGTGGCCCAGGTGGTCCAGCAGGTCCTGCTTCACCATCTTTTCCAGAATCTCCTCTAGGTCCAGGAGGTCCAGGTGGTCCAGATTCACCATCTTTACCAGCCTCACCCTATAATCATTACAAACATACTTGAAATATTGACGGCTTGATGGTACATACAAAACATCTGACACAGTATCATGCCTTACTATCAAACTGGAAACACCAATGGGTGAAAAACCATTTTTCTTTTAATTGGGCAGCAAATAATTCTTTGACAACAAAATATTGTCTTCAAAAAGAAGGTTCAAAGTCTTCAAAGTGTGGCATCAAACTTACCGTCAACCCCTTATCTCCAGGTGGGCCTAAGGGTCCAGGAAGTCCTTGTAGTCCTTGAGGTCCCTGCTCTCCTGGTTTTCCATCTTGTCCTGGAGGACCTCTCTCTCCAGGTGATCCAGGTTTTCCAGGCATTCCAGCTCTTCCAGTAAGGCCTCTGATTCCTTGTAAACCGACTTGTCCTGGTCTACCAGGCTCTCCTTGGGATCCTTTTGGACCTTGCGACCCAGTTAAACCTCTTTCGCCAGCATGACCTACGAAAAACAGTGACTTAGGGAACGCTCTATACAAGTAAAACTGGTAGCATCCAGTTTTTTTCTTAAGCTACTCTATTTATTGTAAAGTTTGTGGCAAAATACTCATGATGGAAGTAACAGTAATTATATACTACCTATGTTTGTCATTACAACATTTAAATCTTCGTCAATTGGGCTTTTCAGTGTAAAACATACCTTTCGCACCAGGTGCCCCATCGGGTCCAGGCAAGCCAGCAGCACCTGTCATTCCTCGTTCTCCTTGTGGACCCTGTGGTCCTGGAGGTCCCCGCATTCCACGCCTGCCTCGTTTTCCTTCGGCCCCAGCTACACCAGGAAGTCCTCTGGGCCCTGCTGCTCCAATCTCTCCTTTGATGCCTATCTCACCTTTGAAGCCTCTTTCTCCAGGTGCCCCCTGCATAAGTTTTCAAGATTTTCAAACCATTTAATTCAGTGCTGCATCAGTAATGAAAGATTGTGAGCATGGTCCACAGTAAGGAGAAGGTAGATCAGTAACAAATGACCCAAATGAACTACATATTCACCCAGATGGATGGGGATATGTACCATTAGGATATACGTGTAACTTGACGAGTCAAGCATGGAAGGAAAAAATAGCTAGAAACAACCAACTAGAGTCCACCAGGTTATAAATGTCCTTTATGATTATACTTATTTGTTATGGTATATATTTTGGTCTGGAGTGAACGTAAAAATACCTCTTGCTCGGATTACCATCCTTTTTGAACTTTGTCTGCCCTTCTACCTTACCCTTTATTGCAGACACGCCCACAATTATTCACTATTGGTATGAATATATGTACATCATACCTGCATGCCCTTAGATCCAGGTGTTCCAGGATTCCCAGCCAATCCAGGTGGTCCCCTAGCTCCAGGAAATCCTGGCACTCCTATTGGTCCAGTTGCTCCAGGTGCCCCTTTTTCTCCTGGGTAGCCATCTTTGCCAGGCTGACCCGGTGGTCCGGATTCTCCTGGTTGACCTGGTCTACCGGATTCACCTGCGTTCCGGATTATTATTAAAATACAGCTTTCTTTTGTAATTATGAAATCATACCTCTAGGCCCTTGCAAACCCTGGCTTCCTTTTGGTCCTTGTGCACCTTGGTCCCCTTTAGCTCCTGGGCTGCCTGGAAATCCAGGGGGGCCAGGCTTACCTACCGCTCCCTAAAAAGAAGTGTGTCTTTTTATTTTGGTCATTTGACTTAAAAGCCTGAAATAGCATTTCTGCCTGGTTATGACAATAAGAGCCCTCCAGCCTGAAAAACGGGTCGAAGTATAGATAATCCCTCGATTTAGAAAAAGTATTTAACAATGTACACTGAAAACTGTTATGTAAAATCTTGAAATATGTAGTAGTCAAAAAGTTCACTCTATACTAAATAACAATAATAGTCGGTAGACCCTAGTATTCGACCTACCCCATCAACGTTCAGCAGCGTTTCTTGCCTTTGCTAAGCAAGAACCAACTGAAAAAAAATCTGCTACTTTAGAGTAAAGATCACAGAAAGCAAAGGTAAGGCAACAGAAATTAAGTTTTGTATTGTTTGAATAACTATTTTCCTTCCAAGCAGAAAGTATAGCAACTATAGAGGAAACTGACGTAAATGGACTGGACATAAAGATTAACGATAGTGTCTTGGGGATGGAAAGAGTCCGAAACGTCAAAAAATTGTTTAAACAAACCGGTTAACTTCTGCTACTTCTGCTGACATAACCAGTTTATTACCACAAAGGTTGAAAGCCTATGGCGCTGTAGAAACGCTGCGAGAGGATAAGTGTCGGTGCACGGTAGATTTGAAACGTTGTAGGTTGTAGCCGTCGGGAAATAAATTCCCCGATGGCTGATTCCACAGCATCGATGTTCTAGAAAAGAAGGGATGCTGGAGACTGGTTCAGGGAGTAGGGACCCCGCCCTGTTAAGGATGAGCTCGCGGAGCCTCTCTAGTGTTCCTCGTTCCTACGGCCTTTGATGTTATCTGGCAGAGCTCACTCAAACATCCTCCGTGAGAAAATCTGTAAAACAGAGACAGATCAGCTACCCTTCTTCGATGTTCCAGGCTGTGGAGGTCCTTTGTGAGGTTAGGCGTATCGATTAGTCCAATTGCTCTCTTTTGGATGGACTCTGGACCCTTCAATATGGTTTTGTTTATACCTCCAGCCAAAGGCGAGAGCGCTTGCAAACAATGGTTCCATCGACAATGAAGAGTTATCCTCTTATGTTAGCCTCTTAAAAAACTTACCACTGGTCCAGGGGCTCCAGCCACTCCATCAAGTCCTCTTAATCCTGGAGGTCCAGGTGCTCCTTCTCTTCCTCTCTCTCCCCTTGGTCCTGCTGGTCCTATTGGTCCAACGAGACCCATAGGTCCTGGCATACCTACAGATCAAAAAGAAAATGTAAATAAATGTATACTTTCGACACTACAAGTATTTAGTGGGTGGGATTTTATAATTAAAATTAGCCTTTAAATCTTATGTAACTATGAAGTGAGGAAAACAAAATGTGTTAGTAGGCATTTTCTAATATTGTCTGTTTGTTTAAAGTAAAATGTAACCAATCGCCAAACCGATTCTGTAAAATGGAAAAGATTCAGTGTTACGGTAGTACGCACCTTGTGGTCCTTTTTCTCCAGTAGCTCCTTGATCGCCTTTTTGACCATCTATTCCTGGAAATCCTCTGTGCCCCTTGGTTCCTGGAAGACCTGGCATGCCAGGCAAGCCACGTGGTCCTGGTGGACCTGCAGGGCCTGGAGTACCTGGCTCTCCATCGTCTCCTCTTTCTCCCTAACATGAAAAATAGCTTTTACAACGACATAAAAGTAGTCACAAAACCAGTATCCAAGAGGATCAAAGCATGACCATACGTTTGGAAACCTATAAGTACTAAAGAGTTTTGTTTCCACATGAGTTTGAGCATGATGCGACTTTTATTGGTCCAAACTTTCTCTTGAGCTTCTATGTTAGATATTATTATAATATATAACATGAACATTATAATGTGATACAAGAGCTTATTGCAATGACAACAAAATTTTAACAACTAAATTAACCTTTATTATACCTTGTTACCACAATTGATGACACCGACGACATGCAGACTTCTAGGTGATTTGGATACTAAATGAAGGATTTGAGATACAAATTCATTGTGCATACACTGATCTTAATACAATTCGCGAACTTTTAGTATATCTGTTAGAACAGCGCGTGGCAACATTTAATTCGCTAAGATTGCATTTCGTTGGTGCCATGAATTGTGATAAGAACGTATAATTACAATCAAGGTTACAGGTAGGTATTTGAAGAACAGACTTTTCTTTGAGTTGTTCTTTTTGTTTCAAACTGACCATAGTGTGGGCAACAGCAACAGACACAGGTGTAGCTCATGTCTACATTTAAAAGTTTAGGAGATAGTGAAATGCTTACATCTTTTCCGGGTGGGCCAGGTGGTCCTCTTGGGCCAGGAGGTCCTGGAGGTCCTCCAGGTCCGGATTCTCCTATTTCTCCTCTAGGGCCTTGAAATCCTTGCGGTCCAGACACTCCGGGAGGACCTAACAAACATAAATCGTTAGTTTGAATGTGTATAAATAGAAAAATTTAAAAACAATGTATAACAAGATAGTTTTTGTAACTTCTACATGACAAGAACTACATTTTCTACGTTTAGAACATTGTCTAATACCTAGAAGATACGTATACATATGTGTACTACAAGGATCCGCTATTGGACCTTTGCCGTTGTATTTGTATACTTCTGATTCTTAGACACTCATTGCTATGCTCTGACATCAATAATTAGTTTCTGTAAAATACCAAAAATAACCACAATACATGTTTTCAGATTTGCCACAAAGCGTTAGTTATAAAATAATAATTGTTGCAATTCACATCATTACCTGGAGGTCCTCTAGCTCCAACAGGTCCAACTTGAGCTTGCAAGAACTGGAATGGCTCCGGGTATGCTGGGCCCTTATCACCTGCCGATTGGGCAAGAGCCAGTTGCTGATAGTAAGATGATAGGTCTGGAGCCGGTCCTGGGGGACCTGGAATTCCTGGGACACCAGGGGCTCCAGGGCTTCCTGGGAATCCTGGTTCTCCAGGCCTGCCTTCGGAGCCCGGGGGACCGTAGCTACCACGTGGTCCTGTAATTGAATGGTTTTAGCTATACATTATGTCACAGTTCACAAATATTACAACAAAGTTGATATATGCTCTTCCCTGTCTAGTCTGCATGCACATGGACATGCAAGTTTGGATTTTTTTCTTGGTCTCGTCATCGTAGCTCAGCGACTTAAAATGGAAAGCTAGTAGTTGATAGTCAATTATGATTTAAACAATAAACCATATGAACAATGAACAATTTATTATTTATCATAGTACTCCTCCTTAGTGACAGATTATTGAAAGTAAGTAAAAAACTAGATGTGCATAGTTCTTTTTTCGTTTTTGAGAATATATATTGTGCGTCATCTCAAACTTCAATTTTTTAAGTAACTTCAGCTTAATAATAAAAATGCCTGGAAAAAATGAGTTTTTCGGCTCTTGTCTTGCTTACCAGGTAAAGGAGATCCAGATATGTCAAGGTGTGGTTCCCTTGTAGGCCTCAAAGCTTGTACACATGTCTCATCTGTGTGACACTCTACCTTTCCTCTGACACAAGCACATTCAGTACACTCTCCAACCCTCCATCTCTGTTTATCTTGGTAAGTGCGATCGTCGTGTTTGCATCTAGTAAAAATATAACATGATAATTTTCATAGCAAAATCAAAAAGCCGTTTCGTTTAAGGATTCGATGGGTATTGGATTGGATTAACTTGCTGAAAAGGAGGGTTTATTCATATTTCAATATATATTTTGTACTTACGTGAATGGAATCGGTGTTGTTGGCTCCAAGATGTGGACTTCCACTGATCCCGTAGGTGGAACCGTGGGGTACTCCTCTGATTCGAAGGATCCTGGTCGAGGCCTTTCATCTGGAGGCTGTGGAGTGGTCAGTGGAGGAAGAGTTTGAGCTGTCGAAACAATAGAAGATTTTTATCTTCGAGGCTGATATTGCTGGCTCTTTTGAGGTAGTGTTCATTTTGCAATGCCTTGATTGCTTACTCACATATACTATTATATATTATGATTATGAATGTGTTTGTCGTAAGGCACAAAGGTAATCGATGTGGTCAATGACTATCATATACTCACCTTCATCGAAAGCACCTGGCCTTGGTCTCTCATCTGGTGGTTGTGGAGTAGTGATAGGTATAGGTGGAGCTACATAACAAAGAATAGAAGCAGAAATGAAGACACAAGAATGAATACTAAAGTGAAATCGCTAAGAAGTGGATTTTGTCAATATATTCTAGATACCTAGTTGGAGTTAGTATTAATACGTACAATATTTATTTCACAAAAATGACAGCATTAGATATAATAGTTCTAGTTTATGATAGTTGGCAGGTATTGATGGTATTATGTGAATAGCATAAAAAATGCGTTGTCACTGACACTTATAGCACTCCTGAGAAGTCTCTTTCAAGGAAACCTTTTTAAGGGCCCTGAGACTTTGCCTTGTACATCGAATTAGTTATTTTACTTGTTAGTAGTAATAATTCTTGTCTGAATAAAGTAAGCCACAAAGAGCTTCCCATAACAGCTGTTATATATTTATCAAAAGACATTTTTGACTAATTTCTTGAAGACCCTATTAGTGTTTGATGAGAGCATATTGTTGTTCAGATTGTTTTGGAATTTCTTCCTAAGCAAGCAGAAGTGGCTTATGTCTTCAGAGTTCAGTGTCTATACTGCGAGAAATACTAGCCAGCTGAAGATAGCACTTTGATCATTTTAGTACTAACCCTGTATCGTTCTTTAATTTCACATTAGCATTTCATCGAAAATACTAAAACAGAACTAAGACTCACGTTTTCCATTTTCGTCGTAGTATTCGTTATCGTACTCAACTCCTCCGTAGTCATCATAATTTTCAGGTTGTTGGTTTTGTACTGGTTTTGGTTCATCTGCTTGAACGATGTTTTTCTTGGAAGATTTTGGTTTCTTGGATTTTGTACCTCTAGACCTAGCTTCAGCAGTTGTTTGCAGATAACAGAGTGCTATCAGCACTATCCAAACATGTCTTGGGTACCACATTGTGAGTATCTCTGATCACATAGTAACTGGAAATTATACATTAGCAGATTAAGCTGAAGCATAGTTTGACATGTTTTTAATAAAACTATTTTGCGCTTTACTGACCCAGCAATTTTTTTTATTTTTATAACCGAGCAGACCGCGTAGGCAGAGCCTAAATACCAGAGTACCGCGGCTGCTGTGGAAAGGTTATGAATAAGGGACATTATTTGCCAGCAGTGCAAGGAAACAGGAAATGGGAAAAGTGACAAATTAAAATAGTACCCTATGAATAATAATCAATCACTCTGTTGATAATTATAATTATGAGAACAAAACTATGGCGCTTTGGTTTAGTTAGTGAAAGGAAAGAATGAAAAAAGGCTAGCTAATTTTCGGCTGCCTCTGTCCCAGTAAACCATTTAGTATCACTATCAATCCTTTTTTAAAATCGAATTATTTCTTATAAAATGTATTGTATTTGAAAGAATCTCTAGTGACCTCAAGAATCTTGAACGAAAAATGATAACACCTCAAGCCTCTCCGAAATTTGGAAAAAGGGAAATATTTTGTAATTCATATCTTAAAATTTAATTATTTCTCATATAATGTATCGTATTTGAAGGTAACCCTAGTGACCTCAAAAAACAACAAAAAATATTAGGACCTGACAATAACCAGATGTGGCACAAATTATTTTGGTGTAAAGTTCTTCAACAAATTACCTGTGTGTTAAAGAGGTATCTGTGAAACGCTTTTTGTTCTATTGAAGAGTTTTTGGAAAACAATCTTAGTGACATGACTGTATGAATTTAATAATTATGTAATGTAGTATATGCTTTGTTCGTTTAGTATTTGTTTTTGTCATAAATCTATTAAAAATATATTTAAAAATGACCCGTGTAAACACATATTTTGTATATAATACCAATGCATTGTTATTAGATATTATTAATACCTAGCACTGTCCCGGGGCCTGTGCAGGGGCTTCTAGCCCTTAGCATAGCTAGCTAACCCCCACCCCCTCTAGTTGCCCATAACAAGGTTGCACTACTCTCAACCTCCAATGAAGGCTTAAAGTGAGACGCTCTGTACAACAAAATATTTTGAAGGACCTTAATTGTTTGAATTAAAAGTGTGAACCGTCTAATAATACGACAAACTAGTTGAACAAGAAAGAGTACCGAAACATTTGGTGTCTTTATTTATATATAGGCCACTTCACTTAAGGCGTGCATGATTTGAAGAATTTATTGCGTATGTAACCAGAGCAGAAATATATCTATTAAAATTTATAGCATAGATTTTAATTATTTTGTCCTAACATGCGTTATTAAATAAGCCATATAAAACGATTCTGGGTTACATACAGCAGCTAGCATAGGCTCACTTATAGTGATGATGGAAATCATCTTCATTAATGGATATATACAGGGTGTCTCTAAATTTCCTTGATACGTGAGATTGTCGTAGCAGACAAAGTTCACGAAAACTGAGTGGAATTTGTGAAAGTACTATAGGGTCTATCATACCATGCTTTCAAAACATTTTTTTGTGCCTCAACCATATAACTCACACCCAAATTTTTTTTCAAATAGCACCCAATAGTTTTTCCTACACAAATTAAGTCATTAAGTAACTCATTTAAAATCTTGTAGTACCTTTTGTTTTACACACAAACCTATTTTTTTTTCGTAAATCATAAGCGTAAGATAAATAAAATAAGAATTTTTGAGACGTAACATTTTCGGGAGAAAAACAGATAATAATTAAAAAAAAGAAAAAAGCGACCTTTTCAAGGGTAGTGGATACCATGCTTTCGAAACATTTTTTTATACTTCAACCCCTAAAACTCACCTCCAACTGTTTTTTTTTTCAAATAGAACCCCGCAGCTTTTTCTAAATAAATGACGTCATCATTTTATTGAAAATATTGTAGTGCCGTCGATTTCATACAGAAACCAATTTTTTTCGTAATTTTCTAAGCATAAGATGAATAAAATAAGGATTTCTTTTAGGCGTAATGTTTTCGTAATAAAAAAGGACGAAAAATACATTTGTTTTCGAACGCATGTATGATAGGTCATTCAGTACCCTTAAAAACCCACTTAGTTTTCCTTTTTATCCGTTTTTGTGTCAAACAAATTCTTTAAATTTCATTTATGTTATGCTTATGATTTCACGAAAAAAGTAAGTTTGCGTATAATGTGAAAGGTACGCAAGATTTTAAATAAACTGTAGTAGGAAAACCTAAGGGATGCTATTAAAAATATAGAGGTGAGTTTAAAGGGCTGAAGTACAAAAAACTGTTTTGAAAACGCGATATGATAGACCCTATAGTACTTTCAAAAATTCGCTCAGTTTTCGTTCGTCAAAGAAATTTAGGGTCACAGAATTCTGATGATTTTCTCATCTTAACAAGCTAGTTTTTTATTATTCGTATGAGATATCTGTTTGGATCTATTTTGCTTATATCTATCTCATATGTAACTTACAGAGGGTCACAAAAGTTTTTGCGTCATGCCTGCCTTTCTATAAACAAAAAGTATATTTTCGCAAATGAAGAGTAACCCTGTAGGTTGAATCTTAGAAAAGGTGTTAATCTCTTACTTAAACTTAATTTCTTATATTTCTTTAGCCAGCGGATTAATTGGTAATATTTGCTTAAATTCTTGTTATGCAAGTCTTCATAAAAATGGCATCAAGTGTGTTGACTCAGTATTTTCAGCACCTTCTCGGTTAGTTAAGTTACAAAAATCTTGAAGGCACCAAATTTTCCATCTTACCAATTTAACCCACAGACCTGCTGAAACTATATGTAATAAATGATGAATTGTTATTCAAGTTCATCCTGATGTACGGTGTACATACATTCGGTAGTGCCATCAACCTGTAAGGAAGTGAGATGCCGAAAAGATCAATAAGCGTACAAGTATAGATTTTTATGCGGTACTAATTCCGTAAATTTGTGTAGAGGAGTACTATTTGCAACAATATATGGAAAAGGTGTCAGGATTGGTAGTTTGTTTGTAGAAAAGACCTATTAAAAAAATGTATGTCAATATGCACATTTCCCTCTTAGGTGTTTCGAAATACCAAATTTAAACTAACTCCTCAAACATATAGCATAACCTAGCCTTTATTTTTTCAGTTCTGGAATCACAATGTGATAATGTTATTCTGAAAATATTTTTCAATGGAAATATAAAATTGTCAATGACCTCCAAAACCCAAAACATATAAAAACTATATCGGAACGTTTTATAAGTTATTTGTAGTTCGTCATCACTTGAATCATTTTCAAAAATTGTATAGTTTTTCTATCTCTGTCAAGGTAGTAAGGCTGTAGCAAAATTTCATTGCAACTAAGGTAGCCGTTTATAAGTTACAGATAATAAAATTATGAACTGTAAGGGTCCATACATATATCATCAAAAGCAAAGGTCCAATATAAAGTATCATTTTTTAAGCAACAGGGAGTCATTGGGAATACAAAAAGATTTATAGTTTTAGTACAGCGGTTACTGAGGTTACTCCAGCAGCTGCTTTTTCAGAAAAAGTGGAAACCCCTATAACTTCTTAGTTGAAACTACACAATCCAAAAGCTAAGGAAGATTTTAGTTTTTCTTTGCCTTAATTGTACAGTTTTAGAACCACTAATGCATCAATATGATTTGCCTCAAAATTCAAATTTTATTGATGTATTGCTCCAAGTTAAAGTTAATTGCCTTAACAAAAATTGAAACCTGTGACTGTTTTTCGAAATTACACACATTTAAACTGATGTATTGAGAATTTATAAAGTTTCATGCGATAAAAAATATTTTCGTAAAAGTACCTATCTGTAAAGAAAAAAAAAGTAAAAAATTATTTTATTTATTTCAATGAACCAAATATCTTGATACTTTGACCTACCGCATTTAAGAATTGAGACAGGTTTCGGTTCAGTTCAAGAACTGCTTATGCATTAATACATATTTTTTCTAGGATTCCGATTTTTCTCCTTTTACAAGCTAAAGGTAAATGCATTTAGTAGATATTAAAATCATTTTTTTTTCAAAATTTTACATATTTAACCAAGCAATTGATTTACTCACAATTTATTTGTAGGTTTATTTCCATAAAAAATATTTTCGCTAAGCTATTCATTTATAGAAAAAACTAATTTTTAAATAGAATATGTACTATTATTTTTGAAAAACTGGAAGAAACTTTTACAGTTAGATACCTCAAGTAACTTATCAAAAATTAAGGCAGTCTTAGCTTTGTCATCCTTGATTGAACAGTTTATGGACTATCAATGCATCAATAACGTTTTTCTCAAAACGAAAAATTTTTGTTGT
Organism: Callosobruchus maculatus; assembly: GCA_951848785.1. Lineage (NCBI taxonomy): Eukaryota > Metazoa > Arthropoda > Insecta > Coleoptera > Chrysomelidae > Callosobruchus > Callosobruchus maculatus. Next base: position 8,421,270 of record CATOUR010000083.1, read on the forward strand.
GTCAAAAGGTAATTGCTTCATTAAAAATTGAATACTTTGACAGCTTTTCGAAATTACTGATTTAAATAAGCTACTGACTACTGATGTATTGGCAATTCATACGAGAGAAGACACGCAATCAAAAATTATTTCTTGTAACATAAAAAACAGAAAAAGGGATTTTAAAACGGTTTTTTTTTCAAATAAATGCCAACCTCCCTCCCGACCTACCCACCCCTATAGCCAAGCAACCCTATCCACATACCTGGAGCTACTCCATGCAGAAAAGACACAAATCACGAAACACGTTGTGCGAAGAAAGCAATCACCGACCTGAAGATGTTTCAATGGGGGTGTACAGCCCCTACGAGCCCCTTGATCCGTTCGGCCCGTTGCAGGGCGCGGACTGTCACCGCGGGTCCCTCTAACAACTATTTATCCCGCGGGATCTAACGTGGGTGGCCAGCCGGTCGGACGAATACGCCGCGAACGCATCGACAGCTGTGTGTGGTGCTCAAGTCATTGTAGTGTAAGCAAGTCAGTTCGAATAAGAACGAATAGAAGGAAAAATGTAAAAAGCTTTGAAATTTTGGTTGTGAACTTTCAGTAGAAATACAAAAACAGATTCGAAGAGTTTCCACCTCACCGGTGGGAGCTTCATCCCTTTTACTTCCCACACCGTTAGGTAAGGGTAGTATTATGATCGCGAAAATTTTCGATTTTGAGATAATATACTTTTTGGACGTTTTATGATGTTTACATAACGAAAATCAACGCCACTCATTTCCGTCGGTCTGTCTGCCAGTCTGTCTGTCGGTCTGTCTGTCTGTCTGTCTGTCTGTCTGTCTGTCTGTCTGTCTGTCTGTCTGTCTGTCTGTCTGTCTGTCTGTCTGTCTGTCTGTCTGTCTGTCTGTCTGTCTGTCTGTCGGTCTGTTGGCGTTTTTCTAGCCTCTTAATCTCAGCAACCGCTGCATGGATTTTGATGAAAGTAATTAGCAAAAGACGAAGAAATTCAAATATTCCCCAAACTTCGTTTTTTGAGCGTTTTAGGTGTTCCTGATCATTTTCTACTTTTTATGGGTGGGGGTGAAATTTGGGGTGGAGGGTTGTAAAATTGAAAAATTTGTTGCATTCGTAGACTGTGCATTGCCTGTGAAAGAAAGACTTAGTGGCATAATACACTTTTTAGATCCTTCCTATAACGTTTCCTTCCCTATTTCAGAAACCAAGGGACTTAGAATTTTGTGATGTAGTTACATACGAGTATCGCTTTAAATCATTCTGTATCGTGTAACTTGGAAATGACCGAATTGATTTTAATGAAATTTCGACACAGTATTACTGCCTTGGCGAGGATGGAAAACGCGTATGATTTTTAGAAATCATGTCAGTGGTGGCGGTGCAATAACAAAAAAACTAAAGATATAAGAACAGATCAAACTTTATTTCTAGGCGTTTTAGGGGTCCCGGATCATTTTTCTACTTTTTTGAATGTAGGTGAAATTGGGGTGGTTGGGGGATGGGAGATTGTAAAACTGAAAAATTTGTTGTATAGATAATAGGCTGTCCGTTGACATATGAAGGAAAGACCTATCGGCATAACACGGTTTTGGGAGGGGGAGGCTGGCGATGATTTGTTTGTATATAAGGGGATCTCAGATTATAGCTTCATGCTATGGGAAAATAATAAACTGGTATCACCGTAATGTGTGAGAAGTACTGAGTCAATCAACTTGACTTAATTTTTTGACTGAAAAAACTACGCCCAATCTCCCACGCAATGCTCGTAAGTGACCATGGAAGTTAGGCATAGTTCATACATAACTTTTCTTTCGTAGAAGTTATGGTTTACAAGCAAAACGTCGAAAAAGGTCGTGAGGGATAGGGAGTGATTTTTTGGGTCAAAGGGGATAACCATCATTTCAAAACTTTACAAATGTTTTCTTCTAAATAAAGTTATTTTCACACACTACTGTTGATTGTCCAAACAGTCAGTGGCTTTTGTGTCATACTGTAAGTTGATAAAGCGAATATCATCCCGAGATTAAAACGCAGGCCTAAAAATGTAGTGGGTGTCGTGTTTAGGTTCTGTAGTCCTTTAGTCCAGGCGGTAGGGATTTTTTGACAGCAAAAGGTCGGATAGAAATGAAATTTGGTGGGATGGTAGACTTTGACTCCCAAATCTACGCCTAAGTTAGTGACCTCGGGGGGTGCCGCTCAAGGAATAAAGGGTTGAAAACTCTACTTAGCGACGGTTTTTGAAAAAAAACGCCGTTTTGGTGATATCGAAAAAAGCTTTAAATGATTCATGGAGAGAACAAAATTCTGCATAATTTTGGTCTTTACATTTTTCGTGTGCGACCAACAGTTTCCGTCCTACACTGCGTCAAAGTTAGGGATTAAAATCAGAATTTAAGGCTTAAAATCATGTAACATTTTTGTTTCCATAAAAGAATGATATATTCTCGTTTTTTTTATTATCATTCTGCAGCCGCCTAAACTCACGCATTCGGTTTAAAAAAAATTACGGCATTTAGAAACGCACCCCCCATCATTGCATGGTGAGCCGATTAGGTTTAGGCCTGCCAGGGGATGTCCCCAGGGGGGAGTGCTTTCACCCCTTCTGCGGACCATTCTGGTGGATGACCTGCTGAACGAGCTCTCCATCAGTGGTGTGTACGTGCAGTGCTATGCGGACGATCTGGTTATTGTAGTCAGAGGGAAGTATGAAAGGACCGTCTTTGAACTTCTTCAACAAGCGTTAAACACAATCGACAGCTGGTGCAGGAGGGAACAAATGTCGATAAACCCCCATAAAACAGTTGTCGTTCCGTTCACCAAAAGACGGAAACTAGACAAGCTCTGCTTACCTAGAATAGCGGGTGAGTCAATCCAGTTTGCAGAGGAAGTGAGATATCTTGGTCTTATATTGGACAAAAGACTCACCTTTAACTCTCACCTGGATAACAGAATCGAAAGGGCCCACTTCGCCCTCCGGACACTCGGAAGGATTTGCGGCAAATCTTGGAGCGTTAGTCCTAAACTGATCTACTGGATATATCAGACGGTGGTCAAACTCATGGTAGTATAATATGGCGCTGTTGTCTGGTGGCAGAAATGCCTACAACGGACAGCCAGAGTCAGGCTGGCGGCGGTGCAACGCACCGCCTGTTTGTCCATCACTGGAGCCATGTCTACCACACCAACTTTAGCCATGGAGACCATTCTAAACTTAACACCTCTGCACATTGAGGTGGAAAGAGTTGCAAAAGTGGTCGCCTACAGACTTCTATCAACCGGCAGATCTGACAAAACGGAACTAGGTCCAGACACAACGGGTATAATGAGTGAAATTACCCATCATCATGTACTCGGAATGGTCTCGGACTATATGGTTCCCCAAGCGCATATAGAGCGATCCTATAACGTCCTTTTCCCAGGCAGGGACGAATGGAGGGGGGACGATTTTATATCACCCTCTGATCTTGCGCTATTTACTGATGGCTCCAAGTCTGAACTGGGGGCAGGAGCGGGAGTAGTGGGTACCAATCCAAGAGTTGAAATTTCAGTCAACCTAGGGAGGTATACCACAGTCTTCCAAGCAGAAATGATTACCATAGAGCTGGGAGTCAGGGAACTAATCGAAAGGCCCCTGACAAACAGATCTATAAAAAATCTTTTCAGACAGCCAGGCTGCATTGAAAGCAGTGTGCTCCAGTCTGGTTGATTCAAGACTGGTATGGAACTGCATGCACCTCCTCAACAAACTCGGAACGGGAAACAGGGTATCCTTGATTTGGGGGTTCCAGGTCACAGCGGTGTGGAAGGCAATGTATTGATCGACGCGCTAGCAAAAGGAGGAACTGGATCTGTGTTCATAGGACCAGAACCATTCGCGGGCATTGCAAAAAGCACCGCTAAAAAGACCATCTCGGACTGGTCAGTGAGGAAAGCACTCCTGAACTGGCGAGATACACCAGGGCTACTGCACTCGAAGGTGTTTATAAGATACCCCTCGAGTCAACGAGTCGAGTTCAACCTAACCTAACCTACTACCGATATGTGCTGTTGCGAAACATATCGTGTTTGTGCATACTTTTAGTTGAAATGATACTACCCCTGCATTGTTTAATTAAGATAAGGTTCAATTTGTGGCATTTGGAGGTTACCGCTCGAGGGCTGGGGAGGGGGGTGGAAACTGTTTTGTGACGCTTTTTGACAAATAGCGCCGTAGTGGTAAGTACTATCGAAAAAAAGATCAAACGATATATGGAGACAATAAAATTCTTCACAATTTTGATCTTTTCATTTTTTGTGTTTGACCCAATAGTTTTTCCATTCTACAGCGCCCCAAAGTTAGGGGGTGGTTTGTGATTGTTACTAAAATCACAATTTTATCGCGTATTTAGTCGAAGAACGCTATCAAAAAGTTCTGTAACACTTTTTCTCCTAAGAGAATAACATTTCTCATATCACTATTATCTTCAATTTTTTAAATAACACATTTGGGCGTAAAAAAATGACTAAGGACGACTTCGCTACCTACTACCCATCGCGTAGCAGAGTTTTCACCACCCCACCCCTCGAGCGGCACCCCCCGAGGTCGCAAACTTAGGTTCAGGGTACCAATGTCTACCATCCCATCAAATTTCATTTGTTTCCGACGTTTTGTGCTCAAAAGCTCTTTCAAGTAAAGTACATGACATAAGTGGCGACAGATCATTAATAATGTCCCAACACTTCAAGCAATAAACGTTATTCAAACCATAGAATTGTTTCCGAATTTTTTTTATTCTTTGCATAATCAATCAGCATAATTTAGGAGTAGACATTAATTTCATCATCATCGACATCATCATAGTCACAATGTCTTAACAGACATGTTGTGAACTCGTAAAATGCATTAAGTCGGAGCTAGAGTATTGCCGACATGAACATTATCAATAGTTTTGATAACTGTAGCTCGCCATCGTTCGCGATTCGACTGTCAGTTCAGTGGCGCTCTTGATACTCATATCTACCAACTGATTCGTCGTATCCACCCAGCGTGTAGGGGAACGGCCACGGCGCCGCCCACTCGAGGCGTGACCCTGAACTACAAGTTTCTCCATATTATCGCTCCTCTGAATATGTCCCAAAAATGTAAGCATTCTCATCGACACAATGGAGGATAGTATCTTTGGATTACCGAGCTCATCCAGTATGGAAACATTATTAGTTCGATGACCGGTATAAGGAATTCTCAGCATTCTCCTCCACGTCCACATTTCAAAAGCATCTATGCGAGCTCTATCTGCCTTTTTAACAGTCCAAGTTTCCGAGGTATACAAAAATATGGAGAACACAAGAGACTGAACCAGTGACATTTTGATAGCTTTAGTGATGTTATGGTCAGGCCATATTTTAGTAAGCTTTGTCATGGTCACCCGTGCCTGTTGAATCCGCCGTCGAATCTCATTCTCACAGCTACCTGAATTGTCGATCAAAGAACCGAGGTACACAAAACTTTGAACTACCTCACAACGGCCTATTGACTTTATTTCTCGATGATTGTCATGCTCTCTATCTACGATAATAACCTTGGTCTTGTTGTAGTTAATACCAAGACCATATGGTGCACTGTGTTGTTCTAAAACGTTCAATAGAGCTACTACTTCTTCCTGAGAAGCAGCAATAAGGGTTGTATCGTCAGCAAATCTTAAGTTAGATATTTTGCTTCCGCCAATAGTTATACCGCCAATCCAGTTATTCAATACCTGTCTCATCACAAATTCAGAGTAAATGTTAAATAACATCGGAGATAATACGCATCCCTGACGAACTCCTTCTCTTGTTGTTGTTTAACTATACAGGTTACCATCAATTCTTACACGGGCTGAGCTAGACTCATAGCGTTGCTGTATTAGAAATACTAAGTGGTAAGGGACTCCCATGGAGATAAGGATTTCCCACAGTTTAGGCCACTTTACGTTATCAAACGCCTTAGAATAGTCCACAAAGCCAGATAAAAACGGGAAAATAATGCTCTCTGACTTTTTCAATAATCCGCCTTATGTTTAAGATCTGTTCACGCGTACCGCGTCCTTTTACGAAACCTGCCTGCGCCGGAGAAATTTGCCAGCCAATAAAACCCTCCAAACGAGACTGTAAAATATATAGTAGAACCTTACTTGCATGAGAGATTAACGAGAATAGGTGATAATTGTCAGGATTTGTTGGAGATCCCTTCTTATGAAGTGGAACAAAAATAGATGTGCACCATACATCTGGCCAACCACCGGAGGACCGGACCCTCTTACAAATATTATATAAAAGAGAGATGCCGTCTTCACCCAAGCATTTTAATGTTTCGGCAGAAATTAATTTCATAATTTCACAGAAATTGGTGTTGATAGAGCTCTGAGGGTAACACGATACTTTTCTGATATAGGGGACTATGACACGGAATATTCTTCTCGTATTGAATTTTCGTTCTAGCCGGGATTCTTTTCTTTTGTTTATAGAATCTAATATCATGAATACAATTTTTTTACCATCCCCTGTTTCCTGTTCCCATCCCACAGAACTCACCCCAATTTTTTCCGAATACTCTTTGTATAAACGGTACATGAAGAGAAAAATCAGACATACATCTGATCTAATATGAAATTGAGCTCCGGCAATAACAGGATTACATACATCTAATAATAATTGAGCTGTGATAACCATTAGTAGCAGTAATTACAATTACGTCATTCCATCTGCACGCATCTAACCTCTTTAGGACGGATTGTAAATCGAATTAGTTGAGATTTGTACAGAGTGCAAATATTTATAGGATCTGTTTCATCAATCTATGAGATATTTTTATTGGGTGTGGGTTTAATAGAAGACGATGGCTGGAAAACGCGATATGCTCCAGAGATGCATATCCGAATATTCTCATCAAGGGCGTTTAAAAAAAAGGGGAACATAGTGGCGGATTTAGAGGGGGGCGAGGGGGCGTAGCCCCCCCTAGAGCTGTCCGGAGGCATTTTATATTTATATAAATACCAAAAGTTAAGTGTTTTTTTTGTCATCAGACCACAACAGCACTGTTTCGCCCCTCTACACGGAATATTTATATAAATAGGAAAAGTAGTTTTTTTTGTCTTCAGAAAATTATTGCGCGTGTCCATCACTGGTCCGCCTCCCCTAGAAGAATTTCTATAAATTCGCCCCTCGGGGGCCATATACTCGTAGAGCATGTCGAAAGAATAAACCTACTTGGTTTGAGTTTATCGTTTTTAAGGATTGGACTAAAGTGAAGCAACTTTCGTGATAAAATCGAATGTTTATACGTTAGCCCCATTGAATGGGCGATTAAAAAAACAAAATTAATGTAGTAGTGTAGTTTAGCATTTGTGATTTTAAAACTGTTAAATGAAATAAAAAATCGGTTTACTTGTTGACCATTTGGCAACAATCCTATTTCACATGTGACAGCAGGAAACTGCTATGACCCCTTAAACTAAACGAATTTGAATTTCCACTGTTGTTCGTTTGTATATATAATACGGATTTGTTTTACGGCCTTAGCCGTCTCTCCGTTCGCAGTTTCCAATTTTTCCGATCGAAGCACATGTCTTCTTCCAAATCCCTCAGTTCCATGACTTCATCTATCTCGTCCGTCCAGCTTCCTCTCGGTCGTCCTCTTTTTCTTCTTTCTCGTGGCACCCACTCTACTATTCGTCGAGGCCATCTATGTTCTCCCATTCGTTTTGTGTGTCCAATCCACGTCAGTTGCTTTTGATGGATCCTATCTATCAAATTTGGATCTGTTTTCGTCATTTCCCGGATTGTTTCATTTCTAACCGTGTCTAATCTAGACTTTCTGCAACTCCGACGTAGGAAGTCCATTTCAGCTGACAGGAGTTTATTGCGATTGCTACTACTGATAACCCATGTTTCTGCCCCATACGTGATGACAGTTTCAAATATAGTCTTATGTAGTGTTTTCTTCGTTTGTATGGTGATGTTCTTGTCCCATAGTATAGAATTGAGAGGCCGTGTGACTTGTTTTCCTTTACTTATCCTTTCTTTAATTTCATCCTGGCTATTTCCTTGCTTGTTGAATATTACTCCCAAATATTTACAGGTTTTAACTGCTTTTATGCAATCTTGTTCCAGGTGTAAATTATCTGTCTCGTCGTTTCCGATAACTAAGTATTCGGATTTGTTCGTATTGATGGTCAGTCCTGCTTCATGGTAACTTTCTTGCAGCTTTCTTATCATATAGCTCAAGTCATCGCGATCCTCAGCTATAACTATTTAGTCGTCGGCAAAACAGAGACTATATAAATTATGATCGTCAATTTGCAGCCCCATGTACTTGATTTTCTTTGTCCAGCTTTGTAAGGCTTTGTCTAAATATATTTTAAAAAGAGTAGGTGATAGACGTTTCATTTTAAATACCTATTATTTATCATAAAAAAATGTTTCACTTTCGTCTGTCTAGATACATTTTTTTAGCATCGCATCGTTTAAATTGATTTACTATATTCGATGATCTTCAGGTGGGAACTGGGAACATGTTCGCCTTAAGGGGCATAGATACATATACATACACATAGGTACACAAATACAGTGTATTCCCAGCTAAAATTTGCCACCCACCTCATCTCTGAAATGATCGGAAAAAATAAAAATCGCCGTGACACATCGATTTGTATTTCGAATGGGAGCTCTTCCACCGAATACGTCATTATTGTGCCATCAACCCTCTCACCCCCAGCAAATCCTACTGCAAATTCTTAAGTAAGACAACCATACCTGTGATACCTACATCGTTCTGAAGGGAATTCATTAACAAATCCGACAGTCCAACAGTGTAATCGGATTGAAGATTGATTCTCTATTATATGGAACTATGTTGATTATCAAAATGAACAACCTGAAATATTATCGTAAGAAAGGTTCCAAATGTGAGCTATTTTGTTCCACACAGACGTACTGGCGATATTCAAAATTACATTTCTCAACATCTCCGGATGAGACAGTGTGAAGATCGCGCGGCATCTATAGATTCGGGCTGCGTAATATAAATTTTGGATTTCAAATGTCTCCATAAAAAAATCGAAGACAACAAACAAGAAAACAGCCCCAATTTCCTTTGGTTCTGTACAATGACGTTAAAACGGTTTTGTAGTACTTCTCTATGGATGTACGGAATTGGCGCCATGGATTTGAATCATACTCGTCTGTCTGAGATGCCTCTGCAATACCTGGCGCCATCTGGCAATTGATGATTTCATTTCTATAAACACATGTATCATGTATCTTATTTATGCAGAATACTCTAGAGCTAAGGTTTTAAATAAAATGATTCTAGCTGTAGATAGTAGATGCCGCCCCCATAACTGGTGTGGTGCGATCTAGCCGCGCAAAGCTCAATCCTCTTGACGTTGGTATTATCTTTAGAGAAAACAGTACTGCACCTAAGGTTTATCAAGTATATTTCAGATTATTGCTAATAGACGTCCCTGCAATACGATTATGGCGACATCTTTCCATGAAAACAATAATTTAAATTGTAAGAAGGATGTATCTGTAAAGAGAACTACTATGACAAATGATAACATTTAAAAAATTGTGAGTAGATGTCAGCAGCAACCAAAGCAGCGACTGGTGTGACATCTAGAAATGTTATCTGATAACGAACTGTGAATTTTACAAAATCCTATTATAACGGTTTAATTTGACAACTGACAACCAACATTGACAAAACAAATTGGTTCAGTTTTTAGTAGTTTATTTCAAAAAACCCCAGTAGAATAACCTATGCATCATTCTTGATTCCAAATTCTAGTGCTATTTTTGTTTATAAGTCCTTCTTCATATGTCATGCATGTACAAGTCGAAAGTGCTATCGTTGATTTCAGACGTTGAATAAACTCTCTAAACACTCGCAAATCCTCTGTGCTTGTTCTATAGACACTACCGACAATTTCTAGTTAGCTGTATTAATTAATTTCTTTTTGGGAATAAAATGTCTACTCCAGCTCGTCGACGCCTCATGAGAGATTTCAAACGGTTTGTATATGATTCATCTTCACCAAATTACGTTTATTTTCGTAGCATTTTGAATAATTGTCCGGAATTGGTCTGCAATCGGATTGAACCTTGTTTATGTATCTGTGTCAATGTTACAGGTTACAGGAAGATCCTCCAACTGGAGTCAGTGGGGCGCCCACAGACAATAACATCATGATTTGGAACGCAGTTATCTTCGGCCCCCACGATACGCCGTTTGAAGATGGTACATTTAAGTTAACTATTGAATTCACAGAAGAGTATCCAAATAAGCCTCCAACTGTGAGATTTGTTAGTCACATGTTCCATCCAAATGTTTATGCAGATGGAGGGATCTGTTTAGATATATTGCAGAACCGATGGAGTCCTACATACGACGTCTCTGCAATATTAACTTCAATTCAAGTGAGTATAAAGTAGGTCAATGAACACAGACTGTTGTGAATAACCTTCACCTCTGTCAAGTATTTTTATGGAGCAGTTATTCCATTGATTTTCAGCATCTTTAACAACTAACTCGAATCAGGTTTCCTTGAGTTCTTATTATTGATCTCTTTTAGGTAATGATTAATTGCATATATTATATTTATGTTTGATATATGAGTGTACACAAAAGAACCCGAACTTATTTTTTAAATCTGTGTTCAACTCTCTAAGGAGTACTTTTCATTGGATTTACTGCACTACATAATTAAATATTTGGTTCTGCTATTCAAAAAAAGTGTTTCCATCATTCCTGTTATTTCTGGGCTTTTATATTAGAAGATGATAGGAGCGAAGTTTCAAGAAATAAGGCGAAGATGTAGATCATTTCTGAACTGCTCTTTTAAAGCACTCACTTCTTACAATATTAATTTTGTGTTTTGTTGTCAGCACATTAAACACAAACTTAATGACCCTTCTCTTAACTCTAAAATTGACTACCTGTCAATGTTTATTCATTTATTATCAGTCTCACAATAATTTAAAATTTTTGTGAACTCTTGTGATAGAGGGCTTTGTCATTAATTTTCATATATATATTTTTTTTTTGAAATATGATGGCGCTCAAACACTTGAGTTTTCAAGGTGGTATCATCCTATAGGCTGTTTATCTGAAAGCAAGAAACTTCAAAACTGCACACCTATCACAAGAATCAAGCATTACAAAAATGGTAACATAAAATTTATTCAATGATCTGTATGTTTCCAGTAGTAGAACAAAATGCAACAACAAAAAGTCTTCCTACATAGAACTAGTTTACTTTTTATATCTCCACTTTGGAGTCTAACTGAAACAAGTTTTAATAGCCAAAAACCAAAACAGATTTAGCATCAGTTGTAGTTTATGCCAAAACCAAACTACTTCCGTAAATGGTCATAATTTTAGGTGAAAATAAAATGGTCAATCATAATCAGTAAGTCTTTATTTAGTCTCATACCTTTCATCTTATGAACAAAATAACTCCTTCCAAATTTTAGCCATTGGCACTCTCCACAACAAAATTAAAGTAGAAAAACTACCAATCCACTAAGTAAATACAATAAATAAATAATTATAATGCAAATTAATACTTGACATAAATTAAAACAGCTTTCTCTCAAACTAAAAAAAATTGTTAGAAACTTCATTGAGCTACAACTATTGATACACACAGCTGTCAAATATCTGTTCTAGCTTTAAGTTCTGTCAAAATAGGGTGACCATTCAGCATTTGTCTGGAAAATCCTGTAAATTAATTAATCTTGTGTCAAGGCAGAATCACAAAAATCATTAAAATGTCCAGAATTTGAGCCAGGAGAGGCAAAGAAAAGGCACTACTGCCTCACTCCACCTCTCCCCACTCTCCACAGTCCACTACCCCCCTCCTCTCTCTGTAGGCCGATCATCCAGAATTGGTCTATCAAGTATAATAATTATGGTCATCATAGTCAAAAAGAAAAATAGAACTTTAGAAAATTGTTTCATTCTTTGGTGAACATTGATGGTATTTTCAATATCCAACATAAAAACAACGTTAAAATGTTTTTGCTTTACATTTCCTGGTTGTTTTCAGATAATATAATAACAAGAAGGTCATTTAAATTATCATGGATTTACTCACAAACAAAAATAATCTGAAATGTATTATCTCAAACACAGCTATACAATACAAATTGTTGACCCTACAGTAATAACTATAATTGCCTATAATTATCAGATATTTTTTAAGTATGCAATTTTTTTATGAATAAAAAATCAATTAAAATCAGGATATGTTGCTTCATATTTTCCTTGTGGGCAAAGTTCGGCAACCCCATCATCAAATAACATTAAGTACTCTTTATCTCAAATATTTGTTTGGGCAAATATATTTTTAGACAAGACATCCTGGTTAATCTCTACATATTTGTCACAATACATTCCAATGTCTTATATTTATGTAGTCTATTGAACCTGTGTGTGGAACATTGTATATTTTTTGTTTGTATTGAGACAAAATGTTAATAAAAATTGTCTACTAATTATGGTATTTACTCAGCTATTTGTATAGGCATATTTGCATTTGTTTTATCTGCAAAACAATTTAGGAACATATAAATAAGATATTTTGCTTAGTCACATCTACACATTAACTTCTAGCCAAGTGGACTGCCAGCATAAGAAAGTCATGCATTACTCTTGTGCTGCAAGCTAACCTATAATATATAGAAATAGTTATAAATTAAATTATTCCATCGTGCCTTCTAACAAAAACCAGATTTGCTTGAGGATAGACTTTACTTATGTTTGGGCCTTTTCTATAATCTTATCAATGTTTATTCAGAGGGGATCAACCATTTTCAGACCTCCAGGTCTTCAAGTTCATCCTAAATATCTAAAATTGTTAACGGACTTCCTGTTGAAGACAAAAACTTAAGGGACGTATATTGTATAGCTTGAAGGTGTCAGTTTCAAATCAGCCCGTCGTTTTTAGTTTCAGCCTCAGGTAAAGAGGATCAAAAATTTGTCGACCCTCAGATATTCAGAAGTTCACCCTACATATCTAAAATTGTTATCTAGCTTCCTCTCAGGACAAAAACTCGTATCATGTATTATTTGAGGGTGCCAAATTAAAATCTGGCCGTTGGTTGTTTTGAATTTTGCCCTCAGGTAAAGATCAAAAATTTATGGACCCTCAGATCTTCAAATTGACCCTAAATATCCAAAACTGTTATCTGACTTACTATCATCATGAAAACTTGTATGATGTATAGTTTGAGAGTGTCAGTTTCAAATCCAGCCGTTGTTTTGAGGTTCAGCCACAGGTAAAGAAAACCAAAAGTTTTCAGACCCACAGATAATATTCAAGTTCACCCTATTCCTATCAGGACGAAAACATATATGGTGTATAGTTTGAGGGTGTCAATTTCAAATCCGGCCGTTGTTTTGCGTTTCAGCCTCAGGTAAAGAAGATCAAAAATTTTCAGACCCTCGGATATTTAAGTTCACCCCAAATATCTAAAATCATTATCTGGCCTCCTATCAGGACAAAAAATTCGTATCGTGTATAGCTTGATTGTGCGAATTTCAAATCCGGCCATTGTTTTGAGTTTAAGCTTAAGGGAAATAAGTTTAAAAATTTTGAGACCCTCATTTTATTCAAGTTCACCCTAAATATCTAAAATCTTTATCTGGCTTCCCTTCAGCACAAAAACTCGTATCATGCATAATTTGAGGGCGCTAGTTACAAATCCGGCCATTGTTTTGAGTTTGTGGCAGGTATAGAAAATAAAAAATTTTCAGGCCCTCAGATCTTCAAGTTTACCTCGAAGTTTACCCACAAAATCTAAAATCGTTATCTGGCTTCCCCTCGGCACGAAAACCCAAATCATGCGTATTTTGCGGGCACTAATTGCATATCCGACAGTTGTTTTGAGTTTCAGCGGCAGGTAACGAAAATCAAACATTTTTAGGTCCTCAGATCGTCAAGTTCACCCTCAAAATCTAAAATCGTTATCTGGCTTCCTCTCAGCATGAAAACTCGTATCATGCATATTTTGAGGAGGCTAATTACAAATCCGGCCATTGCTTTGAGTTTCAGCGGCAGCTAACGAAAATCAAAAATTTTCAGACTTCAGACAATTTTCTTATTTTCGGAAAAACCAAAACAAGGAAATTTGGCATAAGCTGCAAATTGGTACATCTAGCTTTTCAACGATGTATCACTAGTACTATTAGAAGTAATTATTGTTAATATTGTTTATTTGTCACTTGCTAAGCAACACTTAGACCTTAGATAGTGGATACCTAGAAACCCTAAAATTTTTGTTTAAATTTGTTTTGATCCTAACCTAGCAATTGTAGCATAAAATTTTCAAAAGTTTAGGAATATATAAATCACTAAGATATTTTGTAACTTTCGGGGGGGGACTCGAGCCCCGCGCCCCCGCCCCTCCTTGCTATGTGCCTCACTCGCATCGCTAAGTTTATACCCTTACTTAATTTTCAGTCACTTCTGAGTGATCCAAATCCGAACTCACCAGCCAACTCGATGGCTGCACAGTTATATAAAGAAAATAGAAGGGAATACGAAAAACGGGTGAAAGCTTGTGTAGAACAGAGTTTCATCGACTAGCACTCCTGCAGACAGCCTTCCCCACCTGGTTGATTCTTCACTGCAAAAGTTTCGGCTGCTCTTCAGTTTTCTAAGTTGCAAATTCACACGAGTTTTTTTTAAATGTATCTATTTGTCATTTTTTGTCCAACCTACATATATTCCGCAAATAAATGGAAATTTGGGGAGTAACACACGTAAATTAGAGTGTAAGTGACTGTTTCAGTTTATTCTTCACTGTAATAGGTGTTTCTGTGGAAGTATTCTGGATCATTGATAGTTTGAAATTATTAATTTAATTTATCGCCAATTCAGAAAAATAATCATTGATTAAGGGGGACTCTATCAAAGATAATCGCGGCTTAAGCACCTTTGCTGGAATTAAATTGTACAAATTGTATCATCAATTTTTTATAATTTTCTCAACCCGATGTTTCACCATTGGGATATAGAGAATCATAACGTTGTATGTGCAGGGAAGTGAATATCCTACAATTTGGTTGGAATATGAGGAAATGGGCAGAAAGCAAAATGTCTGAATGTTTTTTTTTATTTTAGCATGTCCCTCTTAAGCAAACATGATTCTTGATCTGGATGTGTAGGTTGTTTTGGCTGTTTATAGAGACATACATGTATGAATAGAATAGTTTTACCATTTTCGGTGGTTTTATTTTTGTTACAAATAAAACTCATATTTCTGTGTTAACTCAAAAGCTCTGTTCTAATCATGTTCTTAAATTTGCTTTACCTCTACCAGATACACTATTTTTTTTACTGCCTATCTCTTATTTATAGGTAGTTAGTTGTGTTATATAATTACGTATACTTAATAAATTATTATCATTACAGCTCCTGTGTTTTAGTAGATATGTCTAGATTTTTTAATATTTTTTTTTATACTATCACACAGCCCTTTATTGGTTGATTCACATGAACTCGCAAAATATAAGCATAAGGTAGGAAAGTGTTGGGATCATCAAAAATTTGAGATGCCGTAGACATAAAACCACAGAAGCGTCATTAAATGTTTTTGGGAGTAAGGTTTTTCATTCTGGTGATGAAAAAACGTATTCCGAATAAAACTACACTTCTTTTGTTAAACACGCCTCATCAAAACTGCTTGATCCCGTAAACTAAATAATAAGACCTAATGTTAGTAATGTTCCTTGACGAGTGTGTACCTAGAACAAATAATATTTTTTTTATCAATATTTCTTCTAGGTACGCATATATTAAGTATTCTTATAAGTGAACGACTCTCTTGCTTTATTGGAACCACCGTACATTAACAAAGACAAATGCGAGCCGCCTCGAATTCAGAGGGATTCCCTTCGTGTGGTCTCGTTTTCTTACAGGGAATCCGACTGTGCGCTATTGTCAACGGTCGACGTTCACTTTACTTATACGGGAGTCAATAGAAATGAATTCTATGGTATAGATAGAATATAATTTATTATTCAATAGACCATTCAACAGAATAACTGCAGATGCAGCTACTGGGATGGCAAATAGCTCAAGGAGTATTATAGATGATGTTTTGTGAGATATATGTAGTAATTTGAAATGTACGATTCAAGTAGTAAGTAACAGTCTGATCATTCATAATTTGTTGTCAATAATCTTAGGTGTAAACATAAAAGTATTTGCGACAAAATATAGAAAAGAAGTAAACAGAATAGATCATAAAAAATTCATCTCGAAATTTGAAAAGAATATTCAAACTACAGAAGTTCAATCATTTCAGGAACTAATTGACTTAATCACTTCTGGTAAAAAGGGCGTAGGACATGGAGAAATAGACAATTATTGTGGACGTTATCCTACATTGAATGTTATCGTATCGACGGCCAGTAGAAGCATCATGCAGTACCCATCTCTACAGTTGAACAGAACAGATATCAAAACCAGAACGAATTATTCTGACACAAGCAGACTAGAGAACACAGAGCTAGAGATATTCCAGGACGTTAAAATTCAAAGGTCCCTTGAGAAGTCTATCCATGAAAATCATCAGTTCACATTGCAAACAGAACCATGGGGCTGCCACCAGTGCCCCCCCCCCCCCTGAAAAATCGAACCTAATTGCATACATGGAAACTACTACTTCGACCTCCACGCAACCGATCAAAACAGTCATCAACAAATTTGCCCAAGACCAAAGGAAGCTAAGGTTCGATTTGGATCAACATGTGTTTTTTTTTTCGATAAATCTCATCTGGTCTTTTTCTGCGAACAGTAACTATAATAGGTACAAAATCCATACGTTTTATGGTTATTTTTTTATGTATTTTTCTTTGTTCTGTCTCGTTATTCATTGTTTTTGATTTAGATACTGTTCCAAGTATGGTTTCAATTCTGTTGTTCATGTATTTCTAATATTTATATCTTTAAAATACCTATTTCCCTCTTTTATTTTGGATTTGTTCGAAGTTATTTTTTCGTTTAAATACAGAAATAAATTCATGACGCATTTATATTAGTTCTTTTTTTGTAAATCATATCTAATGGATATTCCCAATGTTGCATTTATATTATTTTTCACTTGTTTTATACTGATTATGCAACATTTGTACATATTTTGTACTGCCAATTGCTACTCACTGCAAAATAGTATTATTTGATATTTTTAGTTATCCACAAGCAGAAAAAAATTGAATGAGCCTATCAGCATAAAAATAGTACCTATAAGGAATTTCAAGTTTGAACACACTACATATATTTTGAATAATTTCCTTATCATAATGATATTTTTGGAGATTTTGCAACTGCATACATCAGCAGTGTAACTGAATGAACCTTTACTATTTTTCATTTTGTTACAAAATTTCATTTTTTGTAATATTCTTCAGCCCTTTCCTTTATGTTATTGAAACAAGACAGATAAAAGAAAAAAAAATAGCAAGGGTTTTTGTGAAAGAATCCCCTCACTTTTTAATTAGTATACTATAAGACTGTGTCTCATTTTGTGATACCAGCAGTAAGCAAAATACTCCAAACATGCCAAAAATAAAAATTCTGATAAACTAGCTCTGATTTTATTAACCACACTTTCAACTATAACATCTATTGAAGCATGAAGGGAATGAAGTGAAAAACATAAATAATCATTGAAAAACATTTATTTCTTAGTAGCAGTTGCAGCAGCATTAGCTTCATCTTCACGCTGGTAGCTCTGCAATACCTCCTGCTTTTTGGTAGCAATACGCTCCTCCCGCCTTTCTCTGGCCTGTTTCACCTTCAACCTTCTGGCATTTGCTTGATCTTGCAACATCTTGGCTCTCGCCTTCTCTGCCTTCTTCTTGTGGATGTACTCCATCAGTACTCTCTTGTTCTTGAACACATTACCCTTTGCCTTCATGTATAGAGCATGGTACAGATGCCTATCGATCTTCTTGGCCTCTCTGTACTTCTTTAGTAACCTCCTCAGGACACGCATGCGTTGTATCCATAATTCCTGCAAAATAATTTTTTTCTTGAGTTACTGATGATGCTAACTTGTTTACACAGTTTATAAGGTTATGTTAAAAATCAGATGTACCCAGATGTAATGTAGTTACACCACGATTGTGTAGTGTTGTGCTGTGTAACTAAATCGTTTTTCTACAAGCTATATTTTGCTCCAGTAAATATCTATCTTATTTTACGGAATATGTTTAATATGATTTGATAGAGGCAGGCACGCATTTAGAGGGGGGGTCCAGGAGGTCCGGACCCCCCACCGCCCAGACGAGAGCAAATTTAAAGTGGCAACCCTAATCTGAACCCCCCGAAAGGTCAAGCAAGTGACATCCATAATCGGGATCCCGCAAGTCCAAATCCTGAATATGTGCCTAGATAGAGGGTAGTGTAAAGAGCAGTTTAGGCAGTAGCAATCTGTTATTCTTTACCAAAGAACATTATTGATTACAAAAGAAAGCAAGTAAAACTTTTCATATTTCAGTAACCTCCCAAATTATGTTTAATAATTACTGAACAAATTTTACAAAAGCTGTTATAAAATCAGCTGAAATAGTGACTGAAAGTCACAATAATTTGAGCGACAAAATCAATAACCTAAGCAGACTTAACTGAGCTTAAGGACTTTATTATGTTATGTTACACGAATTTAATGTTCCAACAGTTACTAGTAACAGGAAGATATCACAAGCAACAATATATGAATTGTGATTTTTTTTAATCTTTCTGTCTATAAAATATACATTGAATGACATTATAAAACTTATCATATGTTCCATCACATTTCACCGACACTAATAAAAGCTCCATATTATGCTCGAGATACACTTCGACTACCTATGATGCCTTGATCAAAGTATAAAATTTGGCTGAAAAATAAGTAGAATCTATCTCAATATGTGGTTTTTATTAGAGGGCCTGTAAAATTTAATAGAAAATATGGGACTGGTAGGCTTTAGGTATCCAAAAATTTCCTAGCGATTTGACTTTTTTCGTGTAGAGGACCGTCTAATATGTCACTTTCAACAAACAAATTCTTGGTATAACCTTTTCACAGCAGCCACGGTACTCTGGTATTTAGGCTCTGCCTGTGCCGTCTGCTCAGTTATAAAAAAAATTAGGCCATCCTCTGTACCAAAAAACTAAAATGGCAAGGAAATTTTTGGATACCTAAAGCCTACCAGTCCCGAAAATATTACATATATTCTTCATTCCAAATTAGCATGTTGGTATGATTGCACAATATTACAAAGGAATGCAAACGGCTGGTATGTGCTATGACAATTTGTTTCTGGCCCTCGCACCTTAATTAGATTATTAGAATTCACCACAACTATATTATAAAGTTAAATGATAGTTAGAAATGCATTTATCACTTACCTTTTGGGGCATACGGGCATTTGCAGTACCTTTCCTTTTACCAAATCCACAGTGCCTACCCTTCCTACGGGCCTCAGTGTTCTTACGTACACGAGCACGGGAATGTACTGCTACAGGTTTTTTGATTATCAAACCATCCTTGATAAGCTTACGAATGTTTTGCCCTAGGAAAAAATCGCATTAAAAACACGATTTAAATTATCAAAACATTTGTCTTACTAGAATTTGTATTGGCGATCTCATTGACTTCATTTGGATCTAACCAGACTTTCTTTTTCCCACATCGCATTACCGAGGCTGCAAGCCTCTTTTGGAGTTTCAAGGAACTGAAAATAAAGTAAAAAAAATTAACATTATAATTTTTTGATGAACATTATTTATTTTTTAAGGTTACCTTATTGTACATCAAAATTGGCAATGTTGTGAAACATTATTTTCGGTTATTGAAGTTATATAAAATAAGTGACAGAATAAACATTCACTGAATTTGTAGAAACATGCCCTTAATACTCATTTAAGTAATATTTCTTACCTCATATTCCACTATTTTCCGAAAAACGTGCTTCTCAAAACTATTTTCGGAGCAAAAGAGAACACCACAAAACAGGTACGATAAGAAGAACATACATCAATCAAATCACAAAACTCGCTCATACACAGAGCGGCAAAATAGGATAGGTCACCTTGCACAGGACATTTTGTTGAGAACAACAGTGATGGGAAAGTTACCCACTCGTCCATTCAAAATATCGACTATTATGGATCGATTTCTGCATCTACTATATCGATACCCTCGCTTTTAACATTTGTTTTCGAAAGCACTAGGTAGCTGCGGTGTGATATATTTTAACGCCCATATTTACACTAGTTCCAAGTTCCACAAATAGTATTATACTTAGTCAGTCTCATTTAAGCAGGATTTTTTTTTAAATAGCTCACGCAAGTGTGCCTCCGCACATATTTAATTCGAAAAAACAAAAGTATACACATGATAAATATATTTTTATTGTACAAAAATACAAAAGAAAAGACAAAAATACATTAAAATGGAATACAGCTACAGTAAAATATTTACAAATATGTACATAAAAATTGATTACTATCTATTTGTGTGGGAACCAATTTATATAAAATTGCACAAGTTCTGTACTTATTACGAAGTCAAAAAATACACAAAATTGAAAAACTGGTTCATTTTCATAAATTTGTTAGTTGCCTGTTATTCGAATAAAATTTATAAACCATAGATCATTTAAAACATTCAATTCAATATCAATTCCACTAAAATTACTTATGTTTGATGTTCTCCTAATTCAAGATTATTTAAATATAAGATATGTTTAAAATAAGATAATTTGATTTAATATTCAATGAATTAATATCAATACAAAACGATTCTCACCAAGTATATTATTTGGCAAGAACATCTGAGCAAATTATGAGTTTATGGTGACTAGCTACTGAAAAGTGATGCAGGTATATGCTTTTTTGAAGCATCTTCAGTCTAAAATTAGTATTGCGTACATATAATATTTTGGAAGCAACAACGAATTACAATTACATTGTGTTGAGTTATTATTATCAAATCAACTGGGCAATCCTTTAAGGTTATGTGTACAAAAATATGAAAAATGTATTTCTGGGACAGCTATATCTCTCCTTATACATACATAGGTATATAAATGTAAAAAGTTATTTCCATCTCCATCACACTTATTACGATTCCAAGTTGATACAAATTTTAAAAATATAGTTACTTAGTTTATTTGTGCTATAAAATTATTTTCTTTAAATATAATTAAGTACGTTTTGGTGTAAATGCTATTTATAAATAGAGTTTATGATATACTAAGTACGTCTTTTACTTATCACACAAACTTTCAAACACACCCTCATACAGAGTGAATTGAGAAGAGGAACACACCCTACTCCACGTGAAGATAATTTAAAACATTCATACAATTGGCTGTTTTTTAGTAGCCAGTTCCTCGTCAAGTAAGTCTGATAAGAGGAGGGCCAACACGCTACTCGCTTAACTTCGGAGGGAATTCTGCCCGGCAGACAAGAACCTAACCTTATTTTGTTAATAACGAAGTCAGCTGACAACAGCGAAATGGATGATGATGATGATGATGATGATGATGATGATGATGTGCAAGAGACAGTTGCACTTGCTTGTACACTTACATATTTCAATTATGTGCCTCCTTTTTCACCACAAGAGCATTTTTTCTTTCGACTTCGTTCCTTTACCTCGGCGCAGAGACCGGCAATGACTGGAAATAGCTTAAAGCGGAGCGAAGCACCTAGTCGGAAGCGAAACTAGGGGTTTGTTATGGAATATAAATCTGATATATTGTGTTTTAAGATTACCTTTGTGCGCTAAATATTACCTAATCTAACCAAGATTTTACCCGTTCGCTGTACGACCATTCACTTAGGGCGACATTGACTTGGCACCTACTAACATGGGTTCATGGCCAGTCCAGGAGCTTCTGGCCCTGTCCTAGCCAGACTTTGACAGATTGATGAAATAATACGAGCAGTGTTGGTTATGCTGACTGACGAGGGAAGTAGAGCCAACCCAAAATAGAGGTAGATATATAAATTAAATGTTTGCTCTGTCTTTGCTCCCAAAAATAAAACAAACGTAAGACCCAGACGAAAAAAAGGTTTAAGTTGTGCCAGACCCCCAAATTACACAATTTACATACATTACTTAGGCCATGTTGTAAGTTGTAAAAAGCGAAACGATAGATCTACCGCGAAAACGGTAGATCTACTGCTAAAACGGTAGATCTAAAACGGTATGTAATATGTAATTCTACATGCAAGACAGAAAGTAGTAAGCAAGTAAGTAAAAGTACAAGATTAGGTGGATTGTCGATCCATATATTAGAGGTTTTATAAATTGATTCCATTCAAACAGATGTGACCTGTACCAGTAAAATTACAAAACCACCCATCCAAACTGTAAATGATATAAAAGTAAGTAATAATAGATGCTACGCAGTAGACTGTTCACATTTGCTAGCTATGCTGAGGCAGTGAGGCTTCTTGTGATTCAGAACAAATTCAATCAAGCAGTTTATATGTATTTGGGGGCAACCAGACTGAAAAATGTTTTTAACCTGTAATGACGATAAGTAAAACTACAAATTATGTCAAAATTATTCCTATGGTGATTTAGTCTAACGGAAATACACTTTGTAGCTGTCGGCTAGCACAAAGTTAGAATATTTAAGCTTACATCTGCTGAAAATTTGATTTATTAAGAGATAGATAGAATACATACACAATTTTTTTTCAAATTTTATACAACCCAACCAATAGAGAAATTACAAAAAGCAACATTTTATCTAACCCTATTTTTCTCAAAGTTAAAGGCTTGGCAGATTTCTTTTATTTTGCCCCTCAATTTACCTTACCACTCTTACTCTGCATCCAAAAATATCTCTGATATAACGAGCCCTCACAATGACAACAAAACACAACACAACCTTGGATATGCTTACTGCAAACGTCCAATTGGAAGACTAGGCAGCTTACCAATTGCTTCTGATTTCAAAGTTAACAGACGAATATATATATCCAATATGTAATCAGAGATATGCATTAAAACACCAAATGAAAAAAGTTATAAGTTTCAGAATTTGCAGAATAAGTTTTCCATGACAGCTGACAACAATCACATTAGCAACTAACTTTTTATCTTGAAAAACACATACACACCACTCATTCAAAAGCACACTCATACAAAAACTTGAGTATTACTGCTATATCAGTCTATCCATAGAATTGCAAATACCTATTGGTCATACAGACGTCTCAGAATTCAATCTAAGAACAAACTTGTTGCTCTTAGGATCCACTACTTCTTCCAATATATTGAAGTGCGGCAGTTTTTTTACAGTGCAGAGCAATGACACATCATTCTGCCTTAACTGAAAGGTAGTGCAATCTCCTATAGGCCTCGTCAACAACTCTTCACATATCAGAGCCCAAGTTTGCAAGTCTCTGCTCTCTTTGTCATTTTGCAACACTGGTTCAGAAACCAGGTATGGCTCAAGGAACGCTTTCGGCGTCATGTCGTTACTGAGGCAGTGAGCTAAATGTGTCAAAATCCCATCTACCGAATGTCTAGGTTGTTGCCTGGTGACTCTGAGGTACTTTTGCAACGACCTGGCCATGGAAGGGAAGATGGCTTGTGCGGCTTCATGAGAATCCATCGGAATGGAAGAAACTTGGTCGTTGTGCAGTCTTTTTATGTGCGTGAATGCTTCCTCAGCAGCT
Organism: Callosobruchus maculatus; assembly: GCA_951848785.1. NCBI lineage: Eukaryota > Metazoa > Arthropoda > Insecta > Coleoptera > Chrysomelidae > Callosobruchus > Callosobruchus maculatus. The sequence continues at coordinate 8,444,984 of CATOUR010000083.1, forward strand.
GTAATCAGTCTGGCTCTACGTTTTTTCACTCTTCTTTCATACTCATGTTCTTCGTAGAATCTTTCGTTGTGGCTGGAGTCTCTTCGTCGAGCATGCGCTGCTAGCATAGCTCGGGATTGGGAATGCTGTATTGGCGTATTGTTTATACCATCTACCTCATAAAACTTGAAGCTAGAAGACGTCTTCCTAGCTTTTGATACAGGAATTCGCTCTAAGTACGGATTGTAAATAGGAAACTCAGTATAATACTTTTCCAGTACCCAAACTGCTGCTCTCTGTATACTCAGTTGACCAATTCCATAGGCTTTACTCACACCGTCAGGACTTCTAACGATCTTGATGTAGTACATGGGTTGCAAGTGTCTGACCTCCAAGAGAACAACAGCTAGGTAATGTATGAATAACAAGGTGTCTGTCAGACTTAGGGCATATGCTACAAGTGCTTTATAATCTACTGTATCTTCAAGTGTGATGGCTGCTCTCGCACCCTCAGTCACTTGCACAATATAAAACAGCCAATAGGCCACGCTGGATACGAAGATGAACGTGAGGACAACTACTCTGAACAGGAAGAATCTAGGCAGTGTTGCATGAGGTTTCCTTAGAAAAATGGCCCAGGCACCCACAGCTAGAATGGCCAGTTTGAATGCCAATGAGACGAGTTGGCCTTTGCATTCCACACCACAGGCGAGCAGTTTTGTGCTATCTGCAATCCCTAGCCTGGCTGTAAGAGCTGGGAAGAAGCCTACCTTGGGAAGGATCACCATGGCTAGCGGACTGAGGAAGGCAACTGTTGAAAGGATGTAGGTAAATGTTGTGCCAAGGTACCTGGAAGAAAAAACTATAATAAATTATTATTCCACACACTGAGACATAATTGAATTAATTTTTTCCCTTTCCACATCATAGCGTAGGCGTGCAATTCTTTGTATTGGAACTTTCTGCCTCTAACATATCACAAGAAATTTAATTATTCAAATATTGATAATCCTGAAGCGGGAAACTAAAAAAATGTTTTGCCTTGCTTTAGTCAAAAAATCCAAAATAAAAAATATCAGAACCAGAGTTATTTAAACTATAATATATATTTTGAACCAACTACTGTGTTTATAAACTGCAAGATACTACACTAACACATTTTTCAATCTAATGCATGGTGTAGAGTTAGCTTTTCTCCATCAATTGACTATAGACAACATAAAGCCTTCTATGTAACCATCAGGTCTATTCTTTTTATGGTGCTTTGGTATGGTAATAGAAGCATTTTCCAAAAAAAATGTCACCAAGAATGGTGTTAAGAGCCAAATCTTTTTGAACTGGTTATTAGCTTTATTTCACTATTGTTAATTTTTGGACTAACCTTTGGCACACAAAACCAAAGCCTCCATCTGGCTCTCCAGGCCAATTACTGACATCTTCTGTAGACCCAGATTGTTCTGATGTGTTCCCAGTTATGGCAGTGGTGTTTTCACCCCAGTTGTCATCTTGAGGCAAGATTTGAACTTCAATGACCTCTTGTCCATCTCTATTGTCAGGCGTCAAGGTTACTGCTGTTTGGAATGGGGCCATGTTGTCCTCTTTTTGCCTAGATGACTTTGTGGACCTAAATATTAGTTGCAACATGAAAATGGGCAATTTAAAGGATTATGATTAGATTATGCATGCAGAATGTGCAGATTATTTAATTTACTATGTAGAAATGAATTTGATAAGAACACCCTGTATATCACTACATTTTTGAATGCAGCATTGATTTTTAGGTTCAGTTGTTAACAATGGTTTATGTATACAAAGCCTATTTTCGGAGTTACTTAGCAATCTTTAGAAAATTCAATGTTTGTAGTACTTTACAAAAAAAAGTTAATATCTCAGAAACTAAGCATGTCAGAAAGATGCAGTTTTCAGTTTTGAAACAAGCTAGAAAGGTACTTGTGTTTCGCTAAAAAATGGTTTCAAAAGAACATTAAATTAATAAAAGTTGGCATAGTTCATGCTAATTGATTAAGGGTCGGTTGTACAAATGCGGGTTTAACACCAGCTTTGTTAAGTCTAAGCTTAGCTAAGCTCAGGCTTAAAGTCGACATACATTGTACAATCGTCGGCTTAGTTAAACCTGGTTGATAATGAAATTCACTACAGTTGGCATCAATGAAGCAAAACGTACTGACATAATCATCTGAAAAATTACCTCTTTTAGGTTAGGCACTTATGACAGTTTGTGTCAAATTTCGGCGACAACCGTTTCTGTCTCTGCTATTTCATTTGCTCTCTTTGTTAAATCAGACACAAATCTTTCACAAAATATGACCTAATAAAGTGACAAGCAATTTGAAGGTTCCTCCTTGACATATCATGTCACTTGTATCAGGTTAGGTTTAAACCTCAGCTAAGCTCGCGTTGAGCTTCGGCTTATGTAAGCCTGTGTTAAGCTTGCAGTGGGGGGTTAAGCCAGCATTGTACAACAGACATTTTGCAACTAACGTGGTTTAACGTCAGCTTACCTTAAGCCGAAGCTTAAGCTCACATTGTACAACCGGGCCTAAATAAACTAAATTTTTTGACTGGCACTGTATTTAGTTGACAAATTAGCATTAGTACATCATACTCAAATCCTAAGCAAGATCAAGCATCTGCAAATTATACAATAATGGGTAAGTAATGCTCAATTTTTGGGCAACCTTCAAACTCTGGAGAAATTCTTATGGCACTGTAATTGAAAACAACTTCACATAGGTTGTATTTTACTTTGAGATGTAAGAGCCCTCGCAGACCACAGACTTTCTATTGGCTGATAGTTTAGGAACCCAACCCGATCAAACTATCGACCGATTGAAAAGTCTGTGGTTTGTGGGGGCTCTTAAAAGCAGTTGCATAGCCCATCAAACTTATTTATTGGCCCATATGCAATTGTTGTAATTCGTGTACTCAGGTACATCTTCATGCTGATTCAGAGCCTGACTAAACTATTGGCCAATAAAAAGTCTGTGGTCTGCAGGGGCTCTAAATATAATAATGTATGTTGCCCAGGACTGATTTTAGTGCTTAACTGAATTTCACAAATTTTGGACTTGAGTTTTTCATCAGAATAATAGCATATTCTTATAGCAAAATATGGAAGATATTGGGATTGGAATGTTTCTACAAACTGAAGGTGGTTTTATTAAAGTACTCGTTAAAATATAAATCAATAACTGAAAGAAAAGCTGTTGCCTACCTGGTACTTCTGTAGGATTGTTGCCTATAATTATTTTTATCTCTATGATTTCGGGACCTCCTTGATTTTGAGCTGTTCTCAGATTTCACCGATTCGGTTTCCATATTTCTCGCCGTTTCATTACCCATGAAATTGTACAAAATACAATATAGAAATTCATGGGAACTTCCACTTTTTCAGAGGCTAATTATAAGCCTGAATAGCAATTAATGAAAGTGGTGATTTTGAATGGTTTTAGCCTAGATAACTTTAATAAAACAACAATGCCGGTAAACCAGCAATGATGAGTGACTGAAGTTATACATGTCTCAGAAACAGAAATCGGCCTGAAGTTATTGCCCTCATAATTTGAACAATAGTTGTAAAAGTAAACGATCTGTTAACGGCACTTATTATTTCGATTTAAGCACAGATATTCAGCTGCATCTTGAATTCCACTAAATCGGTCGCCCGTAATTGCAAATTTTCCGAAAAATTCACATATTTCTGTCAATAAAAATTCATAATTTATATAAAAAACAATTTTCATAAAATCTAGTTATCACAACATGGCTACTGTTTTTCAATGACGTTTTTGACTTTTATCACCGTCAGGTAGGGAGATATATCCCGTAGTTTTGTATTCCGTGCTGACGACACTACGCATAGACAACACACAGTACATGCACAATTGTTAAGGGAGTCGTCCATCGGCGAGCCAATCTGCTGGTAATCCCGTGAGCCGAATGGTATACAATCGCACTCTGCTCTTCTCGGTTTCAAGAGCCACGGTTTAGCTATCTGCGTGGTTGTGATCACTCACAGTGTCACTCACTGACTGAAATCAGAGGCGCGAGAGAAGGTGGAAGGTGGAACGCCACCTGTACGAACATGCGCTAGTTGCCTACAGAGCTGTTGACTTTTTTATTTAGTGAGAATCAGTTATTCAGGTCATTGTTGATGGCTGCGCGGTCCGCTCAACTGTCAGAGTATCAGTTCGTAAATCTGTCAGGTATCGGAACCCAAGAACCAGGCAACGTGAAAGAGAGAAGGAAAAAGGACGATGAAGGTTTGATTTTGATTCGATTTGGTAAAATGCTGTACTTTGGAGTGTACTTAATTTGCGAAGTAATTTGTTGTTTAGAGAGCGAGCTGTGACCTTGGGTGCTTGTGAAATTGAACGACTTTGTGTCCACTGCTTCATAATTCTGCTTGACTATGTGTCACTGCACCTGTTGTTTAATGAAGCCCCTACATAATTGATTTGGATTTCTTTGATACACAACAGATATCGTTGATAAAACAATATCTCTACTCGCCTATATTGATTTCAAGCCTGTTAGTTGTTTCAAATCAAACTTAATATTGAAGTGCATTACGTTACATCATTGATTAAAGTATTTAGGGGAAGATGGGCCACCACACAGTAAAATCGCGCGCTCGCAGTCTATCTCACTCACTCTAGTTCTATCTCACTCACTCTTTCATCCTTTAGCGACCACCGTCACCTGGCGCCCTCTGAAATAAATTTCGCAAATTCTTGAATCCTTTATAAATATGCCCAATAGATGGAGCAATGGAGCATCCAGCTATAAAAATACGACCTTGAAGTGCCAATGACCTAACTACCGACAATAAAAAATACGTTTCGTCGGTGGACCTAACATTCGAAATATGTTTTGTGTTCGGAACTTTGGAATGAAATGATCAGCGATCAGCTGACAGCGGTTGTTGACATTGTTGTCCGTATTGTATTTGTTTTTTACAATTTCTTGGGCATTTTCACCATAATTGTTGTTGTGATGTGTTTTTTAAGGAACCTTTTTTGTCAGGTAAGCACATCTGTCAATTAAAATGATGTAATTCATGAGATAATGCATGATGAAAACTTGAATGCATATGGAAAACAGCAAAGAAAAAAAAAACGTTTATTCGCCAATTACAGTTATCCCATGAGTTATCACATTCACTAGAGCGATAGTTGTTATAGTCATACTGCCTTTTTGTCACTTGATACTCCAAAATAATGCATTTCTTACTTGAAATTTTATCTGTGAAGTATATAGAAGTAATGAAGTTGTAGTGGCCAACCTTTGGTGGATTATGTTAAAGTAGCAAAAACATCCATCCGTAGGTAATAATTGCTAGTTGTATACCTATGTATATATAGGCAAGTTCAAAAAATGGATCATTTAATACATTCATCTTTTGACATAACCTAAAAGTTGAGTCTCTGGATTAAGAATATTAATTATGTAAATATGCACCAAAAAAAAAATAGGTACATTATGACTATTCACTTCTCTATTCGAATAATTTGCGCACTATTTCAAAATGCTTCCTTTTTGTCATTATAGGTGTGGAAAAAATTCTCCTGCTTCCCAAGCATTCGAGACAGAAGAGGCACACCGATACCAGGAGGCGAAGAGTGTGGTGACTTTATTCCACATACTGTGTACACTAACAGCACCAATAAATGCTCATGTTATCTATCCATATATTTTTTAATAAATGGTGGAGTTAAAATGAATTATTTATTATAGGGTATGCTTCTCACATAATCAAAATGAAAATATTTCATATCATTAGCTTATACCCACATTCATACTTTTTTTCCAAATATGTAACATGAAATGGTGTCTAGCTACAGAGAGGTGAAAATATGTATTTCAAATGGCACTTTGCTTAACATAGTGTGATTAATTTGTATCTTATCAATCAGGGTGACTATCTAAAAAACACTCATTGGATGATTGTTAAGTTGCACACACCAGAAGCTAAAGGATTATTGAATAAAAAACTATTAGTGATATTTACCTATGTATTTATTATATATATATATTTCTTCGATGTATTAAGGCTTGTTCCGAACAGTATATAATTCAGTGTATCGAAGGGCAATGAGTGAAACACCATTCAGTGATGTCAAAATCCCTATATAATTTACATAAGAGTAATTGTCTGTGCACATATTTTAGTTATGTTTATTCAAAACAAATTTCATGTCTGATGTTGCTAACAAATTTGATTTTAAATGATGTTCTTAATAATCACATTACTTCATAATTTTAAACGTTATTATTATAATTAACCGTAAACGTATCGATGAGGTAATGAAACAGGATACATTTCAAAAATTTTATTATTCTAAATGATAAACAGTTGAATCTTTCTTTACAATTTTTGTTTCATTTTTAACAAACACAGATAATACAACACATCTCGGGACTGACATGCTGAGTTCATCATTTGCCTTAAAAGCTGTCTGCCAGTTGTTATTTCATTGAAGTGTCATTAAAAGCCTGTGTCCTTCATGTGACACCATAATTATGTCACCTTGTTTTCGCCCATTTATTTTGAGCATGTCTCACTCACTCTCAAAATTAATATTGAAGTGCAAACTGATTTCAACATGGACTATATGAACAAATTACACTCAGACCTTAATTTTTGTACAGAAAAAATAGAAAACCTACAAAAAAGATTGAATGTTGTGGACATCTCTGAGGAATCATTCAAAGAAAATGATTCAAAAGCTTTGTATTTTACTGGATTTCCAAAATCATTTATGTTGTTTCGAATATTCGATATTGTAAGGCCTCATTTATCTACAAAAAGTTTGTTATGTCCTTTCAAACAATTTTTGTGTTTCACCAGCAACAGCTTCAGATACTTTTTACAAATGCATTGATATATTGTATCAAAAATTTAAAAAGCTAGTCATCTGGCCAGACAGAGAGATATAATTTTGGTAATCGTCTAGCAGTGACAATAGATTGTTTTGAAATTTTCACAGAAAAACCATCTGGTTTAGTTAATATGGCTCGTTGCTGGTCTAACTACAAACATCATCAAACTGTGAAATTTTTGATTGGAATCACACCACAAGGTACCATAAATTACATTTCCGATGGTTATGGTGGAAGGACAAGTGACAAGCATCTAACAGAAAATTGTGGCTTTTTAAATTTAATTATACCTGGTGACATAATATTAGCAGATAGAGGTTTTTTAATTAGAGACTCAGTTGAAGTTCTAGGAGGTCACTTACATATTCCAGCATTTACAAAAGGTAAGACGCAACTTCACCCAGTAGAGATAGAAAGCACTCGTAGTATTGCTAGAGTTAGAATTCATGTAGAACGGGTTATTGGTTTTCTTAATAAGAAATACAAAATACTTCAAGGTCCGATACCTATTAGCATGTTGTCTGTGTTTACTGATGATAAATGTGCTCTTGACAAAGTTTTAGTTGTATGCAGTGCTTTAATAAATTTATGTCCATCTCAAATTCCACTTGATTGGTCTCAATATTTTTTACACAACTGTACATCATATTCAAATGCATTTATATTGTTCACATAAGTTTATACTAGATATATGTAAATTATATCCTCACAATTACTAGGAATTCTGTGAAACTAACAATGCCTAAACAAAAATGCAGTTTTTGATAGATGATTCTCATATAATGTAGCTAAATCATACAATACCATCCCTAATTATGTTAGAAGTAGCTATATACTATAACAATGTTTTTAATGTCGCAGAAATTATTGTCATTTTGTTATGTATAATAATATAATACTTCAACTCTGTGTATGCCAACTTTTTTTTAGAATACGTATATATAGCTTTCTTGTTGGCAGACACTTTTAGGACATTCTTTAAGGAAGAAAAGAACTGCTGCTACGTGGCTGCAAACTTCACTTAATCCTGCCATACAAGTGCAATGAGCACATGATATAGCACCATCTGACAGTACGATAATCAATACCTGTAGTGGTTTATCATTTCTTCTTTGTGAGTGCATAACCTGTAACAAAATAGGGGCTGGTTTAGTAGGTATAGTTTGCTTTTATGGGCGAAAACAGGATGGATGGTTCTTTCTAATCTCTAAAACTATTTTTTTTTTGATAGATTAAAATATTTTAAGCAATATTCTGTACATGATAGCTTTCAACTCTCCTCAACATAGTGATGATGAAACCAAATCTTGTGAACATGTATTTCAGCAGGTAGGTATATAAAAAAATAATCAACATGCTAATCATCTCACATACACTAGAATCTACAGTGAATTTTACAGCAGTTAGTACACGTGAAAGAAACAGTTAAATATGCAAACTAGCTTACCTTGCCCATGACAACATAGCAGTTTGTGTTCATCATGTTTGCCATCGTTTGTTGGACATACCCTCATAATATTGGAAAGCCTGCAAAGATTTGTATGCCTTCATCTGCTGTCCAGTATAAAAACAATGCGTTAGCACCAAGTAATTCATCAGATCCACGATTTTCACTGCTGGTAAAAAGCTAACATCTTCCGAAAGTTCATCAATCCTCAGAGCATAGGGATCAACAACATCGTTAATTTCATTTTTTCATCACAACGAAGTTTGATGTCGCCACTAAGCGATGAATAATACTCACTACGAGACATTATCACCAGAAATTAAAAGAAAATAGCTCAAAAATCACTTTACAAGTACAACGTGCAACGAAATCGTATGCAAAACAGGTAATAAACAAAAGCCTGTTTGCCCCTCAGGCTAAACATAACAGCCGATCTGTCAAAACCACGTGACACGAAACGAATGGCGACACCTGTAGGAAATTTTAGCAAGTAGCGTTTATAGATGGTGGATTAAATAGTAGCAAGTAGGGTACTTTGTAGACTTAAAAGTCGATCTATCAAAGTTGTATTGGTAGAGGTACATTTGTGCTCATATAGATGGCCGCAGTCCAGGAGAAACAAAAGCCGTGCCGTGCCTTTTTTCAATGGGGTTGTCCATCTTTCCGTAAATGTGTTAATCAATGGTTACATTCAATATTGCATTTAAATCTCATTGTATATACCGCATATTAGATACATTTCAGTGAATCATATTGACGTACTCTAACAAAAACGGACACGTCTACAGAGTAATAAGTCTTGTCTCCAACTCTGAAAGAATATACAGGGTGTCCCAGAAATAACACGCCAGAGTGACATGGAAGATAGATTGGCTTTAGATCAATCAGATAACATCGACATGACCTCAGTAAAAGTTTTATAGTTTTCGAGATATTGCCACTTTTAAGGTTTTTTTAAAAAAATCCTACTTTTACTCCTTTTGTTGCCTGTTATGACTATAAAGATTTGCGGACTTATCTTTTCTTCTTGGGCTACTAATAATAGTTGGCTGAGACAACAGACATTTATTTTATTGAAAACAATTTTTAAGAAGATGCAGGTTGTGTATAAGAGTAGGTGGTAAACATTTTGAAAATCTGTTATAGTGACTAAAAATCAATGGAAATAAAAAAACAGCTTTATGTTCTATCCATTATTTTGATGCCTACAACGAATTAAAAAGGACAATGGATCTAGGCGTTTTAGACGTAGAAGTATTATGTCAAAACATGAGGCTATTCAATTTTTAGTAGAAAGAACCTATAAATGTTATACTATTTTTGAAAGAGCATTAAGTAGGTTAGCTTTTAAGAGCATTTGTTGATTCAGTCTGGATCATTCGTTGTCACAATAATCAGTTAAACCTTGGTTAAGGTTTTCGCATTGACACAACATCTAAGAATTCGGTTGTTTTTTTAACATACCGTGATAGTTCTCAATGAAATCAATACTCTGTCATCTCAACCAACTATTAATAATAGTCCGACAAAAAAAAGATTGCAAGTCCGCAAATCCTTATAGCCATACCAGACAACAAAAGGAGCAAAAGAAGGATTTTTTTGAAAAACCTTAAAAGTGGTAATATCTCGAAAACTAGAAAACTTTTACTAAGGCTATGTCGATGTTATCTGATTGATCTAAAGCCAATCTACCTTCCATGTCACTCTGGCGTATTATTTCTGGGACACCCTGTATAAATTAGGATTGAAACAAGTAATGTTATTTTATCAATTTTATTTAAGCCATACAACTGTCTGACGAAAATATAAAAAGTGGGCATTTTTTCTAAAAACCTTAACTACTTATTAATCTATCTGACATGATTGTGATGTTTAAAGAACAATGACGAATGTGTTGGTGAGAAACTGGAACTTAAACAATTCATTGTTTGCAGATCTACTATGTTGGTACTCAATAGTATGAAATTTTATTACAAAAGTATTACAAAAGATACTATATGGCAGTGAACACTTTTTTCCTATATTTTTTTAAAAGAATTCATTTGCAATTTGCCCTACGGAACATGGAAATATAGAATTTTTTACTAAAAATCAGAATTGTTGCGTAAAATAATACTGACCTTCATTTTTTCAAACATAGTTACTGGATCCACTTACTAACTAAAGTAGGAAACATTGACTAGTAGTTATGACTAGAAAAGTTGAAAGGAACATTTTTGAGATGGATAATTATTGACTCTAAATTAGAAATATTGGCAGTGTTTTCAAACAAATAGTAAATAACAAAAATTATAGGTACATTTCATAGAAGATATTTCCTACTTTCTACTCTAAACTTATGTCCTTTAATCGACCCATTTTCGACTTTCGATCTTTCCTCAACATATTCCTCCGAAAACAGTCCATTCTTCGATAAAAACCCCTCAAACATTTCACATCAATCCTTTATCATTTTTTTGAGCCTTGCTTTTCTAGTTCATTTCACGAACTATCACTTGGGTTGAGGTGTAGAGGACCTGAAGTAGGATGACGAGAAGGCAGGAGGTAAACTGGCAGTTGCAGATAGCGTATTGTCCAACCTCCTGGCCTCATGTTCCAGGAGGAGAGCGTCTAAAGAAGGATCCTGAGAAACAGTTCTCAGTGATTCCCCCAACGTTTGACGAAGCTGTTGCATCTCGCGGTCGGTTTTGGAACTTCGCAACAAATATTGCTGACGTCGTTTTATTTCTTGGTTGAGTTGTTCGCGCAGCAACGATACCTGTAAACAATACATTTTAAAAGTCTTCGACCCAAAAGATTCGCAAAAAAATTAATGTTAGGATAATTGTCTGGAAATACAAACATCAGTTGATGAGAGGTACCGATATTTTCTATAAATATTTATACAAAAAGAGCAACCACTTCTACTGGTGTAAGCGAAGCACTTACTTGGTTCTCCAATCTAGCCACCTGTTGTCTGTGACTTTGTTCTCGGGCCTCTAGCAACCTTTCAGCTTGTAATTGTGCTGCCCTGTATCTGTCCACCTCTGACCTGTCAAATGTAACGTCCAAAGCAGGTCGTTGCAGCCTCAGTTTGGCCAACTCAGCGTCTTTATCAGCTATAACGTTTTCCAGTTGCATTATTTTCATTCTCAACTCTTTGATTTCTTGCTGACACTTTTGTAACTCTGATATCGTCGAATCCAATTCGTATTTTTCTGCGTGTTCATATGTCTTTGTACGTAGAGATGGGGGAGAAACACCCTTACTTGCTAGTCTTTCTAGTCTACTGTTCTCGGATTCCAGTTGTCTCAGCTGAAATGAAATTTAAAATTACTTTTTACAAGTTAGATACAGGGTTGCGATAAAGTATGGAACCAAGCAAATAACTTTGGAACGGAAAGAGTGATATTGCTGAAAATTTGCAGGCAAGTGTAGTGACGTCTAATGCATCCGAGGACATTATGTTAGCTATTAATGTACTTCCGGTTTAACCGGAAGTACCGTCAACTTTTATAATTTAAATGGGACACCCTGTATATTATTGCAGATTTTAATTCATCTTTTTTTCCGAATACGTCCATAGTGGGTTTAGTATTTGTTTCTTAAAAAATTTGTCTCACAAATTCGTCCGTGGCGGTCTGCGGCCTTCCCGTTTGAGGTAATTTTTTTTGTATTTTTTTTTAGTCACCGTCAAACGTGTTATAGAACCCCTGTCAGGACGTAAATCATTAAAAGTTGACACACTTCTTTGTGAGTTCTCACGCGATCGCCAAAACCGACTTTGAATGACCGGCATTTTAAACACCTGAAATGATAAAGAAGCTTTATCTTTCCCGTTTTTACAGAAACTAATGCTAAACCCACTATGGACGTATTCGGAAAAAAAGATGAATTAAAATCTGCAAAAATATACAGGGTGTCCCATTTAAATTAAAAAGTTGACGTTACTTCCTGTTAAACCGGAAGTACATTAATAGCTAACATAATGTCTTTGGGTGCACTAGACGTCACTACACTTAGTACACTTCCCTGCAAATTTTCAGCAATATCACTCTTTCCGTTCCAAAGTTATTTGCTTGGTTCCATACTTTATCCCAACCCTGTATGTGGACGACTTATAACACAGAGTTCTGGATTTACTCCAAAACCGCATGTGAAATTTATCCTCATAAGTATGAAATGATATACCCTAAACCATACCAATACCAGTACGGCGGTTAATGAAATTACGAGGTGTCAACATCACCAAAAAGAAAGAGCTAGAATGATATGGTTTTCCATAAGTATACTACTCGCAAGTGAAATCCGAGCGCCTAGAAAAAAGGGATATTTGCAATGAAACTTTGTACACAGCCTGGTGGTACCATCTCTAGTATACATGTAACTGTAACACATTTTGTTCATTCAGATGCTATTTACCTACATGGCACCTCTAAAAAACTTGAGACATGTAAAAACAAATCATAACTTTCTGTCGATTCAAAAACAATGAAGAAAAGGGATGAATTGGTTGTGTAAAGATGCCCCTCAGAAGACGACAGCCCCAGTTTACGCAGTTAAAATCCTTTGAATGGGATCGGATTGTAGGTCAACGAGAACGTGGTGCTCCTTTCAGAGCAATTGCTGTAACCATGGGGCGTAGTGTGTCTACAGTTGTAGCAGCATGGTGCGCATGGATAGCAGAAGAGCGAATGCAGCAAATTAGAGGTTCTGGAGCACGTAGAAGAACTACAGACAGGCAAGATCATCATCTACGACTACTGGCCCTTCGAGACAGAATGCGATAAACTCGAGCTGTCCCTGACGCTTGGTATGCAGCTATAGGAAGGCCCATTCGATTCCGTATGGTGTACCACAGATTGTCTGAAATAGGCTTAGGATCATATCGTCCACATCTAGTGCTTCCACTCACTGCAAATCATCGTCGCCAACGGTTAGATGGGTGCCAAGACCACCGACAATGTCATGCTGATTGGCATCAGACGGCCTTCTCCGACGAGTCCAGGTTTTGTCTGGAGGCACATGGCGGACGCCAACGCGTAAAACGAGTACTGGGTGAACGACATGATCTCCAGGTTGCTGTTGAGCGCCATATACACCGTCCTATTGGTTTGATGGTTTGGGGTGCGATTGCATTCAATAGCGAGTCACCTTTACTTGTGATCCGTGGCACAATGACTGCGCAACGTTATATGAATGAAGTGTTAGAACCACTTGCCGTTCCGTATGTCCGAGGCTTCGAGAAAGGGTTTCTTCCAGCAAGATAATGCACGTCCTTTCCTACAGAAAGCTGAAGTCAGGATACTCCCCTGACCTCCACGATCACCCGCTTTATCGCCAACTGAAAAAGTATGGGATTGGATGGGTCGATACAATGGCGATTTACCCAATCCTCCGACCACGCTGGACTAACTGGAACATGTTATGAAGGCAGCTTGGGAGACAGTACCTCTACAGTTTATCAACACCCAGATTACGAGCATGCCGCATAGGCTAGAGGAGAGCCTACCATTATTGATCTGTTGTATTTTTTTATAGACTGATTATAAAAAAAAAAAAAAAGACTAGACTGATTATGGGGTGCAAAACTAGCTCGCGTCCGTAGTAAAATACTACACGTGCACCCTGGGTAATGCTAAATGAGCTAGAGCGACTCGGCAGCCAGACCAATTATTGGATTTCCTGGCTACAAACATGCAGACAGACATAGGTCAAGAAGCTTCAAAAAATGGACCTTCTCAGGCCCAACTAACTAAAAAACTTGGCACTTCAGTTCGAGTATGCCATTTAAATGTAGAAGGCATTAGTCGAGCTAAAAGTGAATATCTATCCAAGCTCCTTTTAGATTATGACATTGACGTAGTCCTAATCCAGGAAACACACGCTCCGACTCTGGAAGACCTGCGCAGGAGAGGCAGAATCCATGGCTACGATCTTCTGGGCGCCACATGCCACGGTGTGTACGGTGTTGCCACCTACGTGAGGAGTAATATCGAGCATGCCAGCCTTATCTCAGCCAATACAGAAAATGAGATCCATTATGTCTCGATACAATTGGAGGAAACCATTATACACAATATTTACAAACCACCAAATGTGCCATGGCCACCGAACGTCCTGCCGATTACTGCCCACCCATCGATATATGCTGGAGATTTCAATAGTCATCATGGGCACTGGAACTATGCACGTGACAACGAGTGTGGTATTGCGCTCAATGATTGGGCTGAAAACACAAACCTGTACCTGGTTCACGATGCCAAGGATCTGGGAACCTTCAGATCGGCCGCTTGGCGGAGAGACTACAACCCGGACCTCTGCTTTGTGTCTAGAGACAGTAGGGGTCAGCCAATGCCTGCATCCAGGGAAGTCATACCAAATTTCCCACACAGCCAGCACAGGCCTGTGATCCTTGATGTGGGACTCTCTGTCCCAATAGCAAGATCTGTCCCGCGACCCAGATGGAACTTCCGCAAAGCTGACTGGCAGAGTTTTGCTGACCACCTAGATAAATACATCTGTTTTATTCGGCCAGAAATAGGGAACTATTCTCGATTTGTGGGGGCTATTCTAGCTGCTGCTAAGAAGTTTATCCCCCGTGGATACAGAAGAGAATATATACCGGGATGGAATGAACATTGCGAACAACTTTATGAAGAGTATAGCAAATCTGGCGACAGCGACATTGCGGACGACCTCCTCTTGAGCCTTGATGCTGCTAGAAGGGTGCGCTGGTGCGAGACGGTGGAGAGTGCTGACTTCAAACACTCGAGCAGAAAGGCATGGAGTCTCCTGCGTAAAGTTGGCGGAGGCGCCGACAAACCTCGCCAAAAGCCTGATATCTCGGGTAACCTAATTGCCAATCATATAGTCGAGAATTCCAGAGCCCCCCGCGATAGACAACATACTTCTAGAATAAAACGAGAGCTCACCTCTCTAAAAGCCCAGTGCCCAGATGAATCCAATTTCTCTTCGCCTTTTACGCTGGATGAACTGGATGCTGCTCTGAAGCACACCAAACATGGCAAGGCACCTGGCCTGGATAACATACATCCAGAATTTCTAATAAACATGGGCAACGGTGCAAAAAAATGGCTGGTCCGTTTCTTCTCTAACATCCTAGATAACGGATTACTGCCCAAAGAGCTAAAGAGAACAAAAATAGTGGCAATCTTGAAACCAGGCAAACCAGCTGACCTTCCTCAAAGCTTCAGACCTATCTCCCTGCTGAGCTGTACCTATAAACTTCTGGAGAGGCTCATCTATAACAGAATTAGCGGCCTCGTCATGGAACATATCCCAGTTGAGCAAGCAGGTTTTAGACCACAGAGAAGCTGCTGCGACCAGGTACTGGCCTTAACAACCTTCATAGAGGCTGGTTTCCAGGAAAACGAGAAGACATCTATCGCATTCGTAGATTTAACCGCGGCATATGACACAGTTTGGAGAGAGGGCATGATATATAAATTATTAAAAACAACCCGATGTCGAAAAACTGTAACTCTCCTTAACACCATGATGAGCAATAGGTACTTCCGCGTTTACATGGGACAGAACGTAAGCAGGGAGAGGAAATTGAGTAATGGCCTACCACAGGGTTCCGTACTAGCTCCCCTACTTTTTAACCTGTACATCTCCGATCTCCCCAACACCAGGTCCAAGAAATTCTGCTACGCGGACGACATCGCTCTTGCCTGTAGAACCAAAGATCTCGTACGAGCGGAGACAATTCTCACGGAGGATCTGGCCGTTGTAGGCTCTTACTTTGGAAAGTGGCGACTTAATCCCAGTGCAAGTAAAACTGAAGTATGCGCATTCCACCTGAACAACAAACAAGCCAGTACAGAGCTGAGAGTGCAGCTTAATGGAAACACTCTTCGACATAACAAGTATCCGAAGTACCTTGGTGTCACCCTCGACCGCACCCTTTCATACAAAAAACATCTTAAAAATACTGCTGCCAAGGTAAAGACGCGTAACAATATTATTCAAAAATTATGTGGAACGACATGGGGAGCGTCAGCAGATACACTGCGCACATCAGCCATTGCACTGGTCTTCTCTACAGCCGAATATTGTGCCCCGGTGTGGCTAAACAGCTGCCACACCAATCTGGTCGACGTCCAGCTGAACCACACTATGCGCCTGATAACTGGAGCAATCCGACCGACACCCACCTACTGGCTTCCTTTGTTGAGCAACATATACCCACCCGCAATTCGTAGGAGCGAGGCCCTGCTTAGGGAATACCACAAGCTACAAGAGAACCTGGACCTACCCATACAGGAAGACATACCAAGCCTACGACGAAATAGACTCCGCTCACGGAACCCCCCGGTACGGCAAGCAGAACAGCTGAATGCCAGTAATATCGAAGTGAGGGACCTGTGGGATCAGAACGGCCAACGTATTGAAAATTTTGAGGAGCGCGAGTGGTTCCGAGGGTATACCCATAACACTGCTGGCACTGAACTCGACAGAAAGCTGTGGGCCAAATTGAACAGGTTCCGCACTGGACATGGCCGGTGCGCGGACTCACTTCACAAGTGGGGTGCCACGGAGTCTCCGGCCTGTGACTGCGGGGCTCCGAACCAGACAATCAGGCACATTAGGGATGAATGCCCCCTGCGTTCTTATCGGGAAAGTTGGAGCGACCTTATGAAAGCTGACGATGCAGCTCTTGACTGGATTAGGAACTTAGATATAGATATTTAGTTAGGTTCATGTGTAATTTTTTTTTTCTGTGATGTTTGCTTTTTTTTTCTTTGTGCTATCACTTATTGGTTATTATATACCTGTATCTATGTTATGTACGCTGCATGTAAGCCATACGAAAATAAATAAATAAAATAAATAGACTGATTATGGAAAATGAGTTCGTTTATTATTGTATTTAGTCCTTAGTCCTACCGCATTACATCAACCGCAACCCTTTTTTTTCTCTGTGTTCGGATTTCAGTTGCGAGTATTATATAGAACATACTTTGGAAGTACGCATATCAATGTCTGCGAGGCTTCTTGCGCGGCCTTCGCCAACCTACCTTGGTGTTCAAGGCGTCCAGCTTCCCCTTCATCTCGCTTCGTTCCCGCTGCGAAGCGTGGAGCTGTGAGCGCAGCTCCTCCTCGTGATGCGAGACTCCGCCCCCGGTCCCTCCGCTGCCACCTCCGTCCCAATGCGACATACGCAATTGTGATTCCAGCCCCGCCTTCTGTACCTCCACGTTGGCCAGCTCGTTATTCAACCGCCCCACCTGGTCCTGCAGGATCTGGTGGTTTCTGCGCAGCTCGGCCAGGTTCTGTTGGGCCGCCTCCAAGCGCTCGGTGAGCACGCGACGCTCGTTCTCCGTGTTGGCCAGTTGCTTTTGTAGCTGGGGAACAAATTATTGATGATCAACATCGAAGTATGAATGTGAAAGATGAAGAAATGATGGTCGTCTCCGTTAATATTATGTAAACAGTGGCTTAGCGAAAAAAAATAATAAATATATTGTATGTTGTTTTAACGAAGATCAAGGCAATTATTTTATACAAACAGAAAACAGATGAAGTGAACTTTCAAAGACCATACACACACAAATTTTGTACATACAGAGTGGGGGTTCATTAGAAAACTTCCCACCCCGAATTTCTCATAAATCGCTGATTATAATGATTCATGCCGAGATACGTAAAAAGATTTCTTAAGGGTAGGTACGATTTTTTAACCAAAAACTGCTTCACCCCCTTGTACCCTATGACCCCCAGGATCATCCCCTTAAAAATTTTAAATGACAAGGGGTATCAAGTAATAGCTTGTTTCAAGGTATGTTGAAGTCCTTTATTTTGACGTTTAATTTTTTGAAATCGGTCAATTCGTTTTCGAGAAAATGAGAATCTTTATGTATCTTAACTTGTTCACATAGAATACAAAAACAGATGAAAATATCAATTTTTATTGCAATAAGTATTCAAATATGGCCCGTTATTGTACAAACAATTTTCAAATTCCTGAGTTTGGATGACCTTCGTTAACGCACTATCAAAAGCTGCCATGATATCCCACAGGTCTTTGCATGTTCGGCTGTAAGACACACGCTGGGGTGACTTACGTCCATCGGCACAACGCGGCTCTACGAGTGCTCTACTATAACTTGATAAGGTAATCATACGGTATAGATGAGACAACGATGCTAGCATACGCTTCAGTAGATTTAGAGTCTGCTGTGAAGAACGAAAGATGCCGAATTTACTAGAACTACTCGTTCCCCATGCTCGAGCTTGTATAGGTAAACAAGCTCGACATAGTCCTCCTCGACTTCCAACAGAAACGATGGTCGTTATAGAGTTTTCGGGACCTATCGAGCTGAACATCATCTCTAAGGAGAAGGAAAAGCGAATCAAATATCAGGAGTTGCTCGGACAACTGCGAAGGCTCTGACCAGACTACACTATATGATATGTGGTTATGCTGGTTATGGTCATTGGATTTCTAGATGAAATGAGGAACACTTTGGTACCTGCACTGCGCACAATGCCGGTGTGCCATGCGCCGGCGCACATCTTAGCTGCCAGAATAAGTCATCCTCACCTCCTCACCTCACGGTGTCAGGAGTAGTCGCTCGGTGATCGAACAGCAGTCCCGTGAGTCGGAACCCGGAATGCACCTTTTTGTTAAAACTAAATAATGGATTGGAGCAGCACATGATGATTACTAAACAATGTTTTGGTGTTTATAAACATGATTTTGTTGTAGCAATAATAAAAGTAATAAGTGGTATACCCTGTTTCATTCAACAATGTGAACTCAGCGATCAACTCCAAAAAAAAAACTTAACACTCGACTGTTGCAAACCATAGATAAATCACCACTGACATTAAGCTGTTGTCCTTCGTAATACTCTAATATTGGTGACAGGTAATCATAGATTCATTCAATATTTACTAAGAAGCCACAAGTCGACGTATTTGATTTACCAGTTCTGAGTCTTATCAGTACAATAGATTACCCGTTCATACCTGTTTGAGCCTTTCAGCACTGGTGTGAGATGTAGTTTTTGCTTCATTGAGAGCTTTTTCTAAGCTTTGAATTTCTGATTTCAGATCGTATTCCGACTGTGAAGCTTTCTCTAGATTGATCGTCATCTGGTCTATTGTAGATTTCAGTGACATGCATCTCTCTTCCAGACCCGCTATCATTCGACCTTGATTTTCGCATTTTTCTTGCAGTTTCTGAAATGAGGACGAATGGCAACATTAATAATACTTTACTTCTAAATCAAATAAATTGGTCTGAGGCTACGGTAAAGATAAGATAAGCATTTACAACATGTTTGCTTTAGTATCTTTTCAGTTTTTGAGTCTACGTTCAAATAGAAAATAAAGAAAGAAATATGGAAATAAGAACCTATCTAAACTTTCTTATATGACTTGTAAAATGTTCAAAAGGGATGTCCCAACTATAATATATGATTAATCATATACACTTTATAAAACTGAAGTATTTCACGTATTTATTTTTATCAACTGTTGTATAGATCAGACACCAGGCAAACAAAATAAACGAATCTGGAAAATTGGAATTTTTTCATCGATACCTGGATAACTCCGTCTTTTTCTTGCAACATCATCTGAAGTCTCTGCAAATCTCCTTCTGCAGACATTCGCTGTAGCTCAAGTTTAGTTGACCTACTTTCAGTTCTTGCTAATTCGTCTTGCAGATTTCTTTTTTCGTCTTCCAGTCTAGCTAAAGCCATTCTCATTTTCTCTAGTTTTTCCTTAAAAGTAATATAAGTCAAATATTTCAAAACGACATCGAATATCAGAGACCTACCTCATATTTTATTTTTTCGTCAGATCCTGTGCTCACTGATAGCTCCAAAGACACTACTTTATCTCTCAGTTGCTTTACCTCTTCGCTTTTTTTGTGCAGGGCTTCAGTCTAGAAATATAAAAGATTAATGATTCATTTTATGCTACACAATATTTTTTTATTATTACTCAGGGTTTTTATGTTTTTAGGATGAAAAATAAATGTATTATTATATTATCCACTATCTGTCAATGCCGTGTAAGGTTTTGAAAGTACTCTTTGCAAGAGTGTTTCTGATAATTTATTAAAGGTAATTGTATCACTTTTATTTAACACGGTTTTGATCTCAGAAAGTGCCCAATAATGATCACATATTATTTGAATATTAGTCTTGAAAATTTGAGGTCCACTATTGAGCGTTATCAATACCCTACCTGTGATTGAAGCTCGATAGACTTTTGCCCCAACTTCGCCTCCAAACTACCTTTCTCCTCTTGTAGTGCCCTTAAATTCTGTAGTGTTTTACCCAGTTTGTTGTCACACTTGGTTTGGCAGTCTTGAGTCTCTTGGAGTTGCTTTTTTGTAGCTTGTAACTGGGCTCTGTAATCGTCTCTTTCGCGTTCTGTCTGAGCAACTTGTTGCATCAAATTTCTCACCCCTTTCTTTATGACCTCAGGGTCTATGTTGATAACTCCATCTTTGCTATCGTCGTGAACTGAAAATCATTTAGACTTTAAGTGAATTGTCAGAATGAATTGCATGTATGATGTCTACTAGAAGGAAGAATCAGGTTGTGTTGTTTATTTATATTATCAGTAAGGTACTGCGACTATGATCTCATAAATTATATTTGGTTTAAAATTACATTTAATAAAAAAAAATATGTCGACAATAAGAGCCCGTGGTAACGTGTTTAGCATAATATTTGCATAAATATTTCAATAATTTCTCAATATATTTTTTTCGGTTCTTTAGGCTCAGTGTAACCGAAAAACTTTTTCCTTTTTTTACGTTACGAACAGAAAACCAGCTGTCATAACAAACAAGTCAGATCTATCAGGGGACTACATAGTTTTATCTTCTTACGTGAAATGTACTGTACTGTCCATTCAACGTAAGAACATCACAGTGATGTTACACAATTGATGACGTTTCGGCGTAGACAATATGGCGGATGACATTGCTAACAGTCAGAGGCGTAACAAGTGTTTTGTTATATCAAATTTGAATAATAATATATTGCAAAAAATAATTGCGCTACTTCACAACATATCTCTTCGAAGACATTGGACTTAGATAAATCCTAAAATCATACAAAATCAAAAGCAAGCCTCACAAGACAACTCGCTTCGCTAATCAATCTAACCCACACGTTACTGACGAGGATTTGCATGACAGCCGACTAGCTGATTATGTTGCGCACCTACGTAACTATGATATGATTGTCACTGGTATAAATGTACCTAAGTAATATTAGGTAATAGTGTCAAAGTACCAATTTTATAACATCCTAGCTCTCCTAGGATAAAAGCAGCGACTTTCGTACGTCAAAGTCAAAATGCCTTCACTGAATCTTGGTTTTATAGAAGATTTATTACCCACCTTTGGATGGACTCCATCGTCTAGAAGGACTGAGTAGTCTATAAGGAACTGAAATACTGCCATCTAGTTGTATGCCCGCTATTCTTCTAAGTGTTGAAATCACACTACTCAACTTTTGTTCCACTTCTCTTTTGGAGAATTCTAGCTGAGCCAGCTGGGTTTCTAATGATCTTATCCTTCCTTCGGCTCCTCCAAGTTTGGCCTGTCAAAATAAAGTACGTGAAACGCTGATAGAATCAGATAAAAATAAAAAATGCATTATTCAACAGTTTTCTTTGGCCTTCTTGATACAATACTTCATTAAGAAAACAGCATTGATTGCTGAGGAAGCATGCTCATTTACAGAGTGATATGGGAGTCAATCAGTTCTAAATTTAAGTAGCTACCTTACTATCCAGGTGAAAAACTCTCCTGACTTTCAAAATTTTTCTAATTTCTTATTCCCAAAGTTTTAAAATATTTAAAAATGTATCTCACCTTTAACTCTTGTATTTGTTGTGTAGCATCTACCAAGCATACTTCTAAATTATGTTTCTGATCTTCAAGTTTCTTTTCTTTCACCCTACTATCTTCAAGATGAAGCAACAGGTCTTGTTCCCTAGCATGCCATTGCTCTTCTAGTTGAGCTGTATGGCTTCTCGATCTGCCCAGTTCTTGTCGAGTTTGCTCCAAATTTCTCTCCAATTCTGACATCTGCAACAATTTAGAGGGAGAATGTGAGAAATATCCGATATTATCACTCATAATTATGTTATACCTGTTTCCTCAGTGAATGGATTTCTTGATGTGCTCTTTCTCTTTCTTCGACTTCATTAAGTAGCCTAGCCTGCAGCTCTTTTTCTTCATTTTGTTGCTGGCTATTTGCGGACTGGGTTTTCTGCAGTTCTTCTTGAAGACCTTGCACTCGGTGTTCTGTCTGCAACTGCTCTTTTTCCAAGTCCCTTATCTGATTCTGCAAACGTGTTCTTTCACTCTCAAGAGATTGTCTGATATCTTCAAGGCCTAGACAAGAAGTTCACTCATTTTATGTTCAAATAATGAATTCAACTACTTTACGCATACCATTATCAAATATTGGATTTTTAAGGAAAAATATTTTGTGGTCAACAATTATCTTTTTTCTACATCTCTATCTCTATTTAGCGGGATACATCTAGTCCAACGAGTTTTTAATTTTTGTATCTTCTAAATAATAAGATTTTTCAGTATCAAGTCTCATATTACCCAGCCACTTTTTCAGGTTTGGAAACAAGAAATACTCAAAGAGAGTTAAATTTGAAAAATATGGCGGATAAGGTAAGACTTGCTAGCCCAACTGCTGAACCTTTGCCACGGATTGTCCTGACTAAGCGACACTTTTTTCAGTTTTTTCTTCACTAAATGTCACAACTTTTTCACCAAAAACCACTTCCCCCCATTGTACTCCGAGGTCATTCAAAATATGATACAGTTGCTGAGTTGAGATTCCTACCGTCTAGTGTCCGACCGAACATTCGGTTTCTGTTTCGGTTTCGGCCTAGTTTCAGCCAAAAAACCGGTTTCGGTTTAGTTTCTGTTTCGGCTGCCATCCAGCCGAAACTACGGCCGAAACCGAAGCTAAATTCGATGGATTTCGCGCTGCGATCGGACGCCCTCGGAGCACCACTCTTCAAGCGAAGAAGTGTCATTTTGCTGGGTAGATGATGGTAATAACTTATCACAAGTTAAGAAGCCTACTTATCGGAGCCAAGTTTGCAAGGAAACGCAGATATTACTCTTACTGGAATTTTACTCCATTTCTGTCTTTGAGAAAGGTTCTCCTAAAATTCACGTCTACCTTACCGACGACTGTTTCCACTGAACAACTACTTAACGCTACTAGTCAAATTTGTTCAGACTAAAGAAACAATTTGCAAAGAAAGTTGATAAATTATCGTTTCTCGCTTACAATATTACAATATTAGATTGTTCAGTTATGAATACTGAATCAGCAATAGCTGTAGCTCAACGAAGCTCACAACAGTTTCTTAAATTCAGAGAAAAATCCTTACTTTCGAAAATACTCAGATAACATATAAATATAAAATAGTTGATATTTGGTTCACATTAACTTCTTACTTCAAAAAGTATAAATAATTTATTTGAAATAAAGTGTAATAATTCTAATGATACGTTATTCATTTTTATATTCACGAAAAAATTACTGACGTTATATTGATGTTTCGGTTTCGGTTTCGGCCGTAAAAAGTAGTTTCGGTAAGACACTACCACAGTCGTATGCAACTCACACATCTCCAAAGATTAGTCGTCAAATATTCTTGCATGGATTTTATCTATGATTTCTGATGTAACCACTTTTTTTGGATGACCTAAACCTTCAGAGTCGGTAGTACTATAGTGAGGCTACAACAAAGCTCAGAAAACCACTCTTTAGCCACTGCAATTGACAATGAAGATACCCTATAGTATTGGTTAAACCCCTTTTTGGTTTCAGCGACAGGTTTTTTGAGCAAAGCCTGTTTCCAATTTTATGGAAATTAGCGAGGTTAGTTGCTTTCAAAATGTCTGTCAAACATACACTAGTTGACGCAGCTGGCTCAAAATTTTACACAAACCTACTGACAGGTAAAAATTCAAATACAAAGAGGCGTAAGACAAGGATGCGTTCTATCGCCGATAGTGTACAATACATGCGCTGAAGAAATACTTAAGATAGCCTCGGAAAACGAGGAAGGCGGAATAAAGATCGGTGGAACACGGCTAAACAACATAAGAGACACGGACGCCACAGTGATTTTGGCGGAGAATATTGAGGATCTGCAGAGACTGATGACTAAAGTGTCTGCTTGCAGTGAGGAAAGCGGTTTATCAATCAATTTTAAGAAGACTAAATTTATGGTAATCTCGAAAAATAATCCAGCAAACGTTACTCTAACTATAGAGGGCAAGAATATAGAAAGAGTGGAACAATATACTTATCTTGGAGTAATCGTACAGCATGAATGGAAATAAGGAAATAAGAGTGAGAATGAAAAAGAGCGAACTTCATTAGGGTAAATAAAATCTTTTGCAGCAAAGATCTTACTGTGTCACTGAACATCGTATAGCTAAGTGGTACGTGTTTTCTACTCTCTTCTACGGAACCGAAGCATGGACTGTGAATGTCACAACTCTGAGAAGGATTGAGGCTTTTGAAATGTGAGTCTTCAGAAGGATCATCAGAATATCGTGGATCGATAAAGTAACAAATTCTAAAGTCCAGAGACGCATTGGCAGAGAAGAGGAAACTGTAGGTATAATTAAAAAGCGAAAATTAGAATATCTAGGCCATATTATAGATAAGAAAATTATAGAAAAAAAATACTCATAATTCATCTTACCTAAATACATTATAATATATGCACATATATGCACAGTATAAGTGACCACCAGCTAATATTGTGTGAGTTGCTTATAAATGTCGGAAAGCCCCCGGTTCAAATCAAAACATACAGAGATTACAAGTCGTTCAATATGCAGGAATTTAAAAGTGACTTATATCAACTGGATTGGACCAATTTATACGATACTGACTGTATTGAAAGTAAAGTTCATATTCTGAATAATAAATTAACAGATCTATTTGACAAACACGCACCACTAATTACACGAAAAATAAGTAAGCCTAGAGCAGAATGGTATACGGACTCATAAGCATGATGGTCAAAGAACGGAACAGACGGCTGACAAAGTATAAAAGGACTAAAAATGACAACGATTGGCGGGAATATGCTG
The DNA here is from genome assembly GCA_951848785.1 of Callosobruchus maculatus. Taxonomy (NCBI): domain Eukaryota; kingdom Metazoa; phylum Arthropoda; class Insecta; order Coleoptera; family Chrysomelidae; genus Callosobruchus; species Callosobruchus maculatus. The sequence continues at coordinate 8,470,438 of CATOUR010000083.1, forward strand.
ATATGCGTAATTTAGTTAACAATTCAATAAGGCAAGAGAGAAAAGCATATTTATGTCATGTTCACAAAAATTGTAGTAGTAAGAAATTATGGAATACTTTGAAGGAAATGAATATTTACAATAACAATCACTCTGTTCTTCCAGACTTATTCAATGATCCAGATGCAATTAATGAACATTTTATTCACTCAGTTGAAGCTATTGGCACTAAAGTGAATAATGACACCCTCAAATATTATTCTACTCATAGAATCGCTGGCAATCCTAATAGTTTCTACTTCTCCCACATAAATGAAAATATGGTTACAGATGCAATAAACTCGATTAAATCAAATGCCATGGGTGTAGATGGATTAAATCTTCACATGGTTAAACTATGTCATGATGAAATTGTTCCACATTTAACTCATATATTTAATGATTGCATAAAAAACAGTTACTTTCCTATGTCCTGGAAAACAGCTGTTGTGATACCGCTGCCAAAAATTAAAAATCCAACTGATTTATCACATATAAGACCGATAAGTTTGTTATCTGTTTTTTCCAAAATATTCGAAAAGATTTTACTATCTCAAATAAATAATTATATAAAAGAAAGGGGGATTTACCCATCAACCCAATCAGGCTTCCAGAAAGCGCATAGCACCACAACGGCTATGTTAAAAATAACAGATGACATATTAGAAGCTTGTGATAGAGGAAACACAACAGCGCTGATACTATTAGACTTCAGTAAGGCATTCGATTTAGTAGATCACAAATTACTTGCAGCAAAATTGAAATATCTTAATTTCTCTGAAAAAGCCAGACAACTGTTATCACAATACATTAATAACCGTGGCCAGTATGTTACATTGAAACATAAAAACTCAAAAACCTTGCAGCTTGCCAAGGGAGTTCCACAGGGGTCTATTTTAGGACCCTTGTTGTACGTTTTATACACCATTGATATGAAGGACTTGGTAGAAACTTCTGTTATACATCAATATGTGGATGACACTCAAGTGTACATAAACTTCACACCAGACAAATTTTATGAAGCTCAAAGTAGTTTACAAAAGTCGGTGAATAAAATAGCAGAATATTCCTCAAATCATGGTTTAAAGACTAACTCTGACAAATCTCAATTAATATTTTTTGGTAATACACGTGAAAGTATCGGAGAGTTGTTTAAGATCTCGCTTCAAAATGAAAACATAGATCACAGCGATACTGTAAAAAATCTTGGTTTTTTCATGGATGGTTGCATGAGATTTGGCAAACACGTCAATCATATAGTACAAAGAGGATACACTGCACTGCGAAACCTATATCGTAGTAAAAGACTTTTAAATGTCGATTTAAAGAAAATGCTCTGTGACAGTTTAGTGTTGAGCTATGCAAACTACGGAGATGTAGTGTATGGCCCATGTCTGGTTAAAGCTGATTCTTACAAAATTCAAAAATTACAAAACTCCTGCATTAGATTTATATGTTCCATTAGACGGAGAGAGCACTGTACTCCCTACATCAATAGCATAAACTGGTTGACCATGGAGAATAGAAGAGAGGTACATTTAGCTTGTCTAGTGCAAAAACTTATCATAACTAAGATGCCGAAATACTTACATGAGAAGATTAGGTTTAGATCAGAATGTCACAATGTAAATATTAGAAATACTGACAAACTCACAATTCCAAAACACAAAACAGCAGTTTTTGAAAGATCGTTTTCTTATAATGTGGCTAAATCATACAATCGCGTCCCTGATTATATCAAAAATAAAGTGTCATTCAAAACTCACTATAAAAAATATGTTTTCAGTCAACAGATTCAATAGATTTAGTTTTTAATGTTTCAATAATTGTTATGTTTGTACTAATGTTATGTTTGTTATGTGTTAATATTAGGTACATTTCATGTATTAAGTGTTTCTATCATTAGAACTCAGTGTGTGCCAACGTCTTTTCAAGAAATTTATAGTTATGTTTCTTATTATTATATATATTTCTTTTTTATAAATGTACTGTAAAGGTCCTCAGTTAAGTAGAGAAGCAATGCTTGACTTCGCTGAGGTAAAAATAAAGGCATTTATTATTATTATTATTATTCATCTTTCTAAGTTCCTCTCGCATCTTAGTTATGATAAGTTTTTGCACTAGACAAGCTAAATGTACCTCTCTTCTATTCTCCATGGTCAACCAGTTTATGCTATTGATGTAGGGAGTACAGTGCTCTCTCCGTCTAATGGAACATATAAATTATTATATTATGAGAGGGAAGAAATATGAACTTCTGCAGTTGATTGTCCAATGCAAAACTGAGGGCAAACGCAGTATAGGCAGAAGAAAAATTTCATGACTACGGAATCTGAGTGAGTGGTTCGAATGCAAGTAAAAATAGCTATGATGATTGCCAACCTTCGACTCGGAGACGTCACTTGAAGAAGAAGAAGAGGAAGACGACTGACAAGTGACATTAAGAAGAGCAGTGTTGACATTTATGTCACTTCATGGAAAATTTAAAAAAGTAACGGATTTATCAAACCACCCTTGTATTAATATATCTAAAGTGTACGTACTTGCTACCTTCTGGTACACCTCTTCTAACTTTCTAGCTTGTTCACGCTTTTCGCCTTCCATTCGTTTCACATGGTCTCTCAGATCTCTGTTTGTTTCGTGGTATTTTTCTTTTTCAACGTTCGTGTCGCCAAGTACTCTTCTGACATCCATAAGCTCTTTTCGTAGGGCTTCGGAATTATTTTCGGCTGAAAATGAATTTGCTGTTATCATGGAAAAGTACTGAAATATTTGGCTCCTAAAGTAGTTTATATTTCAGCATAGTTCTGATTTCTGATGTTTTTTCTGTGGTTCTGACCAAACGATTCAAGCGAATCACGCAAAAGGTTTGGTAATTCTTTAAAATAAAATTACGTGTGTTAAATACTATACCGATTTTATTACTCATTGACAAAAAAAATTAACTAGTCATATCCGACGCATATTCAAATATATTCTGAACGCCATGACAGTTATGTGCCTAACAATTATCGTTAGCTATAATAAAGGTAAAAATTGACTTAAAAGAAATCACGAAAACTGGAGACATAAGAAATGGACCGACTCTCGAAAACCATACATATTTTTATCCAAAATATAACTTTAAAGAGTTTTCTATCTTAGTTTTTCCTAATGTTAAAATAACAAAAACAGGTATTTTTGAAAATTTGTTTCATTTTTATTAACATAAAGTTAGCCATAATATCACAAATTTAGGTGTACTTACCTTCCTTCAGTTTTCTGATAGTTTCATGCAACTGATTACTGATACTTTCCCCTTTATCTTCACACAAACTCAATTGAAGTTTCAAGTTTTCAGCCTCGGTTTGACAGCTATCTCTCTCAATCTTCGTCTCTTCGATTTTCTGTACCAGTTTGTTGCGTTCGTCTTCGTGTTTTGTTTTTGATTCTTCCATCCTTGCTCTCAACTTGTTGATTTCATCTTTGAGTTGATTGATACTAGCTCTGTCTTGGTCTAGTCGACTGTTAGCTTCCCTCCTCAAACGCTCTAAGGTATCCCTTTCGTTTTCGAGGTCCCTTTTTGCTTCCTCCAATTTATCTTGAAGTGCTTGTTGGTCGTGATGGGCTAAAATTATAATCTATGATAGATATTCGATTCATTAGGTTTTGTTGGTCCATAATTGGCCATTGGCTAAGACTCTGAAAGTAACGGTCAATGGCGGTCAAGATTAATGAATTAGGAGCATCCATGATATTAACCAGATTTGGCCCCAACTGACTGTTTTTAATTCCCAACTTGAAACAAAACGGTCAAAGGTGTACGTCTAAAGAAAAAAATCAACTCTCACTGACATGCGTATTTTGGGAAGCTCACGAAACTTTTTAAACCGTTCATAATATTTTGAAAAGGTTTTCAAAAATGTATAAAACTAAAAGAAGATTATTTAGGCTGAAAATTAAATAACTCAAAAGCTGGTCACACAAAAAACTGGTTTTCTACTTTTCTCTAAGGACCTATTGAACATTATTTTGAATATTATGCTATCTTCTACCTATGAGCAGTGCTTGTTGCTTATCATTCTCAGCACGTAACATCAACTCTTCATGCTGTTGGCACAGATTTTCAATGTTATTTTGTAAATTCTCTATCCGATTCACCAAACGTTGGATCTCAGCATCTTTTTCACCGCCCAGTTGTTGGACTGATTGCTGAAGACGTTTTTCCAGAGAAATTCTTATGCTCTCTCGTTCATCCGTAAGTTTCTTTATGTTGTCTTCATTCTGCTGTTTGAGTTTGTCTATGATCTGCTTATATTCCATCTATAACAATAATAATAATCAGCAATAATGTATGTGCAATGTAAATTACTGCCTGTTCCCCCAAGAAAGGAAGTAAACCCAAACATTTCCACGCATGCTTCACCTGATTGGACAAGACGCAGGACACAGAACACGGGCGAGGTTTTCATGACTCGACACTCGACCACAGTGACTCTGCCACTTTACCAGCCGTTGTGTGGAAGTTTGATCATTCTGGGCCAATAGCGAGCACGCGTTTGTGATTGTTTACCATTACCTTTACCTTCTGTTTTAGACGAATCAACTGTCGGATCTGAATGAATTGCAAATGAAAGCTTGTCAATAATAATACAATGCGAAGCTCAACGTTGAGAAAATGAGTAATAATAATTATTACACGAATATAAGGCTTTTGAAGATATGGTGAATGTGCGCACTATGTTTAATTGACCACTTTCACCATTTTTGAAAATATACTCCGAAATGACTTCCCAGTGAATCCAGACAAATTTATCAAGAGGTTGAAATTTAACTTGCTATTATATTGAATCAATCCTGATCCTGATATGCCCAAGTATATACGATCAATGTATCTAAATCATTTTGATCGTCCCTCGTACAACAGGTAATTTCACTATCCGAAAAACGTCAGTATCAAGCTGATGCTTTAAAAAAAATGCTGAATTAGAGAAAAATGGTTTAAATAATGACGAATTAAACAAATTAATAGGAAGGTAGATCCAATTATTGCATGGATACCTTCAGAGTCGTTTGCTGGTGCCCATTACAACAACAACTATATAGCGTATGGACACTAAAGATTTGCATCTACATCTCTATAAAGTAAATTGACTCAAAAACTTTGGCCAATAGGCCATCCACAGCTTAGGGAGTTCACCAAATGCATCCTATTTTTTCCATGCTTGTTGATTCCTAAATGTATACATTATAAATCCACAAATATGTCAATACCCTTTTGTTACGCACTTACTGACACCCTTTATAAACTACTACTACCCTTCTGCAAACTTTACAAAAACGCACCTCTTTGTTGCCTGCCGCTTGTGTTAATGAATTCTTAGTGTCGATACATTTCTTTTCCGACCTCTCTAGTTCCTTGGTCAGCTTTGTAATTTGAGCCTTCAGTTGTTCTTGCTTCACGAGTAGATCCTTCTGTTCTTTCTCTAATTGGGAATTGTTTATCTCGGAAGCCTCCAAATTGGTTTGAGCTTCGAAAAGAACAGCTTCCAAGGCTTCTTTTTCTGATCTAATCGCAGCAATACGCTCTTGCATTCGTTGGATGTCTTTGTCCATTGTATCTATCGTACACTGTAAAAAATCAAGTGGCTTAAGGATATATAGTTATATTTAATACAGTACTGATGACGTTTCAGTATATCGCACCATATACTTCTCTATTCAATGTCAAATCTACTTTTTTAACGAAGCCAAATCTGTTTGTGAACGAAATCAAGCTTCTTCAAATTTTTGGTGTTGTAATGAAAAAATATACTTGTTATGTTACAAAATCCTCCAAGGGCTAAATTTTAGCTGGACGATAATTCAAAGGAATAAGTAAAAAAATTGTATTTGATAGGAAATGAAAAAACTATGCGCAAATAAAACATGACGTCCTTCAAAAATTGCAAGCGCTCCAATTGTTTATACTCTGCAAATATTTATGTTCCATGATCAATAAAAAGCATGTCAGGGCTTATTTTTTCAACTTGATGAAATCTGCAATACCATACCTGCTTTTCTTCACACTCCTTCACCAGTTCCTCTAAGGTTCTGTTCACACGAGCGTTGGTTTCATTCACTTGTTCCAGTTTTTGCCGACACCTCATCAATTCCTCTGTGAGAGAATCATTTTTCCTTCCCATGACAGTTAGCTGATTGCTTAAATCATTCCTCTCTCTAGTTACTTGATTTAGTTCCATTTCAATCTGCAATCAATTGTGACACAAATAAAGTATCATTGTTATGCTATTATTCCTATTTAATAAAAGGAAAAATTACAAAGTTCCGGCAAAGATAAATCCTCTGTTTCTGGAGAGAGTTGATCATTCTGATGGCAAGCGTAAGGTTGTTTTTTTATTGAAGCAGCCTTATTATTATTAGTTTTATTTTGCTTCAAATTCCTACTACCACATAAACTAATCAGTTTCCTACCTTTCCTCTTTCGATTTCCAAAAATTTGCATTTTTCGGACAACGAAGTTTTGTCGGATTCTAGACAAAGTTTCTGCTGTTCAGTTTGGAGCAATTCTTTCTTCAGCGATTGAATATCGTTCTGGTGATCACTAGAAATGTGCTGTAGAGCTGCTTTTTCGTCTTCCAGCTAAAAAATCAAAACATTTACATTTCTCTACATTCAAATCAGAAAATAAATTCACTACCAATTGCTTGCAAACACTGAATATCAAAAAAATGTAAGTAATCTTGGTTACCTTTTTCAGCTCCTCTAACAATCGCTTATTATCTGATTCTAGATTACTGGCTATAGTTTCTTTTTTGACTAACGAATCGTGTACGTCAGTTCTTTCGGATGATATTTTGTCAAGCTCCATTTCCAACATAGCTGCAAATAGGATAGTAGAAGAACTATTATAATAAAATAAAGATCTTTAAGCCGCTATTATACGTTAAGGGGCTTCTAAACGGGCAATATTTTTACAGCAATGTGTGGCTGCAATAGTATGGCCGGCAACATTGTCGCCGATAGCTGCCACACTGTCGAATATTTCTTGTATGGCTCGGCCACATATATCCGGTATTGCCGATACATTTTAATGCGTTGCAAGCACATGGCCGGACGATCGCTTGGCGAACGAAAATACTGCAATATTGCTGTTTTGGTTTTTGTTTGTTGTTGTTTTTGACGAAAATTTCAGAGGGTAAAATGGCTTATACTTGGACCAATGAGAGGATTATAGACTTTATTAATGAAATACATTTACATCCTAAGTTGTGGAATGTGGAAAGCGGCATATATAGAGACAAAAATGCCAAAAAAGACGGATGGACTGTAATTGCTGAAAAATTTGGCATATCAATTGAGGAGGCATACAAAAATTTAGAAGCCTGCAAACATAGCAAAGAATGAGGAGAAAAAAAGACGATCAAAAGTGGTAGTGTTGGCGGCAAACCAGTGAAATGGTTCGCCTTCGATGCCATAAGAATCTCCCGTTGCTAAAAACGTAGAGTTATCGCCAGTCTTGTCATGACAGGGATGGCTTTTCGCATGATTGTATCATTTCTTGTTATTTTTGGTCCAATTGTCCTTAAAAGAAATTCAAAGTCACTCTTAGACATTCTTGAAAAGTTTTTGAATAATTTATCATCAAGACATTCCCTAGCTCAAGTTATCTAAAGTTTCACGCCTATTGAGGTAAGGTCGAATCCACAGTCTTCCCTTTTTTTGCTTAATTTTTCTTTTAAAACAATATAAGTCGCTGATACGTGTATAATTTCATCAGCCATTGTAGCATTGCAGAAAATATTGCCGAGATATATCTATATATCCGGTGGTGCAATTAAACCAACATAGCCACATATTGCAGTGAAAATGTTGCCCGTTTAGAAGCCCCTTTACTAATACATACAGGCTAATAATGATGGCAGCCAGAACGAGTTTTTATACTCGAAACCAACAACCACTAATGATTATTATTTACAGAGTTTGGAAATCCTTTTTTAGTTATTATTAAGAAGTCAAAAATAACAAATGAACAGAACAAGATTCCAATGAAATTAAAAAAATGCCTTGTACAAAATAGTATAGGGTGAATATATAAACGAAATTAATATATACATAAATATATGTAAAAGAGTAAATTGATAAATACATAGAATTTGTACGTAAATCAATAAATAAATATACATTATTGAATCATTGACGATGTATCACCTTTTGCTTTATCTAAGTTTGAAATAAGGTTCTCAGTCTCCAGTTTTTGAGCTTCAAGCATATCGTTGGACAAGTACAGTTTATTCAGTTCTTCTCTCACGGATAAGAGTTCCTCTCTCATTCTACTACATCTATCCTCTTCACCCCTCAATGCAATTTCTCTCAAGTCAGCTTCTTGATTTAGTCTTTCAACTTCGGCTTGTAAGAAGGACTTCTCGCTTTGAACGTTGCTTAGCTCTTTTTGTAAGTTTTGGTTTGATTTTTGAACCCTATCGTAGTCTAGGTTCAGAGACTCTACCATGGCTGTTACCTACAAGAATATGGCAGTGGTTATACGTATTGTACATTGGATGCGACAGTTAGTACGAAAAGCTTTTGTATTTTTCAAATTTTTTTAATAGTTTGAAATTTTCAAAATTTTCGAATTTTTCAAAATTCCATTGATTTCCCGTCGGACGTTCCCTTTTATGTTTTATTCATTCATAATATATAAAAAGTCCCTGTTTTGCCAAATTAGCTAAATTAGCTGCTAAAGTTAGTACGAAGTTAGTACGAAAAGCTTTTGTATTTTTCAAATTTTTTTAAGTTTGAAATTTTCAAAATTTTCGAATTTTTCAAAATTCCATTGATTTCCTGTCGGACGTTCCCTTTTATGTTTTATTTATTCATAATATATAAAAAGTCTCTGTTTTGCTAAATTAGCTTATTTTTTTGGCACTATGACTTTATCCCATCAGTCAGAATCAAATAATGAATAACTAAAACTACTAAAACAAGAAATCTTAGTGTGAACTGACAACTAAATAGGAAAGAGTTAATAGGGATACAAACAAAGACCAATTGTCCAGGGATCTGTCGGGGCAACTTTAAAATTAACAACGTCAAAACTAGACCACGTAAAATTACGTTATTTAATTACGAAATCTTACCTCTAAGCGTACTCTATCCAGTTGAGCTTTTTCTGATCTAAGAGCTTCCAAATTCTTCTGGAGTACATCCTTTTCTTGAGTCAATTGGATGCTGTGTGTTTTACACATATCCAGTTGTGCTACTAGTTCTCTGTTGCGGTCTTCCAGTTTAGCTACGCTATCTTCAGAATTTTCTAATTGTTTGCGAACTAACAAAAGTTGCTCCTTTTGTGACTGGAGTTTTACCTATAACCAAATACACGAGGAGTTAGGAATCTCCTTTACTATGCCATAGGCTCAGTTAGAGTAGCCAAGACTATACTTTTATACAACTGAAGCTATGATTATGTTGCATTCGTCAAAATAAGAAAATTTTCCTAGTAATATAGGGATTGATCCAATAGTACATGCACTTAAAACAGCTCAGTAATTTTAGGAATTATGAGGGATGCTCTATATCTCCGTCAACCCACCGGTACGCAGACAGCTGTTTCACGCTTATTAGCGATCATTAGTGCGCCATAGGTCGATTGACGGAGACAGAGAGCATCAGAATTTTCATGTCTACCAGACATGTGAAGCATGTGAGAGTAGGCGACAGGAAAGATCTGCCGGTGCGCCATCTGGTACCCGAAGGTAACGGCAAACCAAAGAAAATTGCTGCTAAACAGCAGCTTCTTGCCTTGGTGGAACGCCATGGCGCGTTCGCTTGGCCACCAGAAGAGCGCGGGTTCTACATGCTGCTGCATACGAGAGTCGATATACAGGGTTGCTCTGCGTACTGGTGGATTGACGGAGATATAGAGCTACCCTCGTATATCGACTCTCATATTCTCCGCATATAGAACCCGCGCTCTTCTGATGGCCAAGCGAACGCGCCGTGGCGTTCCACCAAGAAAAGAAGCTGCTGTTTAGCAGCGATTTACTTTAGTTTGCCGTTGCCTTCGGGTACCAGATGGCGCACCGGCAGATCTTTTCTGTCGCCTGCTCTCAATTTTAGGAATTATAAAAAAATGTTTTAAGAAAATATTGTGGGAACCCAGGGAGCATCGGAAGCTATGAACTGAAATTGTTTTTGAGCATACAAGGTTGAGAATACCTTTGTTACAAGCTAAGCTTACTACTTTCTAATTTAAAATTTGGAGTGACGAAAGTTAAAAAAGATACTCACTACAATGAATTACAGGAGATTAGGCTATGTCTGGAATAACATGCATAAGGAAGAATACAAACATAAATAATTTTGTTATCCCAATCCTTTAAGCTGAAAGTACGAGACCCAAATTTTATGTGTCATACAAGGCAAACGCCTTCGAAGTGGTAATATTTGTGGCTCATTGATATAAATAAATTGAATTTATTTATTTTTATTGCTTTTTTATTACATTTGGCAACCAACAACAATAACAATAGATATATGTCGCTCTCTGCCTTTTCAATTTAATTCCCCAAATATTCTTCTTTCGATTTGGAATTTGACAAAAAATAGTTTGTAATAAGAGTTATAAATTCACTGATTCTTGTCCCAGAGGTAGCTTTTGTTCTTGAACCAAGTTAGATATACCTATGGCTATAAGATGTAAAAGTACAAAGCTATAGTAGGAAATAATTTATTTTAACGGAATACCTTGTATATAATACGAAGTCCAGATACCTTATTAGTATTAGAAAAAATAAGGTTTCTAAGACATTTATTAATTTTTACAGAGTATCAGAAAATGGTGTATAATAAATGCGGTGATGAATGTATTTTGTTTAAACTTTCAAGAAAAACTAGAGCTTGTGTTCACCACGTCCTCTCTGTCAGTGACTTGTACTTTGATTCAAAGCATGTGATAGGATGTACTGACAAGAAGTATCATTACTATGTAGTAGTGTAAAACATCGTTCTGTGGTACTGTACAAAATGGCTTACCTGTAGTTCATGGAGTAGTGATTGATATTTATGTATGGCGGCCTGCACAGCAGATATCGTGCTTTCTGCAAAAGCTGCTGGTGAAACAATGCTGCGGGCCTTCCGTTTCGGTGATCTACAAATTATGATATTCACTACTGCTGGTTAAACAAAAAACATATTCAAATTATAGACTTTCAAAGTATTTCGATACTATTACAGCTTGGGGGCTCAAGAATATGGTAAAATTCAATGCTTCCAAGACACAGTATTGTAGGGTATCAAACAAGAAGTGCCCAAGCCAACACCCGGTTCTAATGAACAACCAGGCTCTGCCAAGGAGTCACTCATCCAAGCTGTTAGGAGTCAATATTACAGAAAATCTGATCTGGCATGAACACGTTGCGTCAATTGCAACAGCTGTTGGTAAAAAGCTTGGGTACCTATTTAGAGCCAGAAAGTACTTCTCACCATGTAACCTCCTCACGCTTTATAAAGCCCAGATAAGACCTGGCGTGGAGTAATGCTCTCATGTCTGAGGAGCTGCTGCCCCTACTACCCCGTCTATACTAGATGCCGTCCAGAGAAGGGCAATTCGACTAATTTGCGACCCGGCCTTAAAGCGCCACCTCCGGCTACTTTCTCAACGGCGTATTGTTGGTGACCTCTCAGTCTTCTAGCGATATTTAAACGGAATCTGCTCCTCTGAGTTATCTTCTATCGTTCCTCTGCTCACCGCTCCTATCAGATGCACCCACGCGACCGCTGAATCCCATCCTGAGACGGTCGTACTTCATACATCACGAACCAAGCGGTACAACAGACATTTATTCCCAGGGTGTCCAAGGCTTGGAATGGGCTGCCAGGAGATGTATTTATTGGGCCTGCGGGTGTTGTCCAATTCAAATCCCGCGTTAACAAACTTCCCCTAACATAACCCTTTCACAGCTGCCGCGGTACTCCGGTATTTAGGCTCTGCCTACGTGGTATGCTCAGTTAAAAAAACTATTCAATTCCTCAACAATTTTGCCGTACCAGATATTCAAATGGCCAATCGTAGAAGCCACGTACATATGTATTATTTCTTCGTTTCAACGAAGCTTAGAACCCATCAGAACCCATTAGCTGTGACAGTTCATGATGAACAGGCAGTTGACTAAGGCGACTGAAGTGAGCTACCAATAAACAAGCACCGACAGCAGACGCTCTGCAACCACACCTTACGGAGTTCGCAACCGTCTGCTTGCGCCCGGTGACGGCTTGACTCGTCCCACTGTTCTACCAATCGCTTCGTGATTCATGGCTTTTGGGCATCGGTGAAATGTGGGTGAAATAGCCAGCCAAATATATCTAACAAATAAATCCAAGGATAATTATCGAAAATCCCTATGAATTATGGGTACAGTGCGAAGTTTTAGAATGACTGGCTAAAAAGCAGATGACGGGACGTGTGACATGATGCCGGGAGATGATAAATAAGTTTGGTAAGGCACATTCTCGGTACGTGAACAACATCTTGACAGATGACAGGTGACGAGGCTTGGCGATGTCCAGACCAAGGCTCAAAACAAAGTTTTAGGCTGTGATGATGAGGACACACCCAGAGCTGTCAGAGAATTTTGATCTGTAAAGAATAAGAGTATCCTTTTCAGATCGGGTGGAATTGTGGGATACGTCATTTTGGATACACAGAATACATTCACAGCTAAGTAGTATACTGAACAGTGCCTGCCTAAGGTCATTGAATCTATAAGAACCTGCGGCGAAAGTTAAGAATAGGCACCTAGTTCCTCCATCATGATACTTCTTCAGTTGCACCAGATATTGGACCACTATACAGGACTGAAACTTCTTGCGCACAATCCTTACAGTCTGGACCTTGCTCCCTTAGACCTTTCACTTCTTCTGCATATGAAAATGGGGAAGAGGGAAGCTGTTTTCTAGTGATTAGGACCTTCTACTGGTTGGCGACCAAGAGTGTGCTTAAGTCTCTAGTGAACTTGGCAGAACTATCGAATATGTGGATCACAATTTTGGAGAACTGTAAGTTCTATAACTGCTATAGTGGTTTTGTCCAATTTTATCGTTAGTATTTTATTTATATTTATATGTTTTTAAGGATGCCTAAGTAACACTTGGTTGCATCCATATGAAACATTGTATTGTAATGTTATCTTATAATTTCTTGTACAATTTGACTTGCCATATACTTTCTTTGTCTTTTGTGGCCAATAAAGGAGAAAGAAAGAAAGGAGTGGTTTCAGATGATGGAAAGGTGTATCGAATATAGAGGAAATTACTTTTGCAATAGTTAAATAAATAAAGCAAAACTTTGTACTTAGTACTAGTGATGTAGTCATATATAAAGGTGTTGACAATATGTACGTTTTTTTCAGTATCTTTTTTTAATATTTAGATTTTCTGTTCGGTTGGGTCACTCACTTTTCTGGTACCGGAGTGGAAGCTGTGAGATGAAGATGCGTAGCTTGCAGGATATCAAGGTCCTTAGCCTCCGCGTCTTGTATAAGAACGTGGGCTATGTCTCGTAGGGCATTATGTAGTATTTCCATGTCTTCCTGCATTTTCATCACTTGTCCGTAGTTTTGTTCTGATTCGACGCATCGTTCTTCCTATTTACATCAAATTCTAGAGTTATTTATAATTTCTACATCGAAAAGCAATGAACTACAGTAATTATGGAGTTCAAGTTTAGATAGTTTAAGTTAGATAGTGAAAGTGTGTTTCTAAATGTTGAAATAACCAACAAAATACAATCTTGAGACCGCGATAGAAGAGGTCGCGCATATTTTGCCATGTTCGTTTGAAAATCGTTAGATTGATTGTCGAGCTTGCACTTTTTGTTTATATTTGCAAGCAGCAAAATTTATAACAAATTCAGTTAATTTTAGAGAACTCTAGGGAATATACGACTGCTTCACTATTGAATAATGTGCATACATGGGCGTCGTTTATCAGGGGCAAAAGGAGGCTCTGCTGAATATTGAATGAGGAGAGTAGTAAGTAGTTTCGTGATGATATCACCACTCAAAAAGACAAGTTCACTCTGTACATTTAGAGGAGGAAATTAGTTTAAAATAGAAGTTTGAAAAACATCAGTATGGAAAAGAACAAGCTAGAAATATTTAAAAGGAAACAAAGCAAATGCAATTGCTGAAAATAATCGATTTAGTTAGTGCTGTTTTTGACATGCAACAATTAAAATATTATCCTATCTCCAGGACAGCGTAATAAGCCTTCCTACAAGATATTATAGTGCAGTTATATATGTATTAAATTAATTTGCAAAAATGGTTCTTCAGAAATCGCAACATAGCTACTTATATTTCTTCGACAGGTTTCTGAATCAGTTGCTCTCTTCTTGGATGGTTATGAACTTTTTAGATTTTGCATCCTACGTTTAAATTTAACCTCTGTTCAGAAATTACATATAAACATGTTGCCTTCGTTAACAAAAAAAAACAGAAACACTTCTGTATTCTGTTGTAAGTCATACTGTTATTATTAATTGGCACTTAGTTTGCACATCTAATTACCATTGTTTGTAGATCCTTGAGAAGTTGTTGATTCTTTTCCTCTTTCAATCTGAGTTCGTTATTACAACGTTGATGTTCTGTATTCAAGGTTTCAATTTCCATTCTCAAGTGTGATACTTCTTGCTCAAGTTGATATTTTTCTTTTCCCTATGAAAATATATGACCATAAAATATATGACTAGTAAGCTCTTCCGTTAGAGTATGGTATACTTCATATTTTTCAATGATTGAGCTATCTATTATAGGAGTATTTTATAAAATATCTCTTACACCATAAACATCAGCTGTCACTGATCTGCTATCTATCTTAGTGCACGCCAAAATCATGTCCTTTCCAAAGCCTGCCACTTCTCCTTTTAGTTTGTTCAAGTCTCTTTCGGTGTCAACTTGTATGTCCAGGAACAATCGTTTGACAGCTACCACGTCTCTCCATAAGTTAAGCAGTCTATTGTGTTCTGAAATGCAACATATGGTAGCGCTTTTGTATTGGAGTTGATCTCTTCTTTAGACATAATGTAGGCATGTAGGGAAATAATAAGTGAGGAAAATGAAAACAAATAAATAAAGACCAACAGATAAAAGTATATTCACTCAACAAGTGTTTCTCGTTGAAAAATCACTACATATATCTAAAATTGTGACAATTGTTTCACACACACACACACATCTCAGGGATCTGACCTATTCCCTACACTGTTCGTGCTGTACATCAACGAGCTGCTGGAAATAACATTCAATCCAATCTACAGCTTCGCAGACGACAGTTCATTAATGGAACCAGGCAAGCCACTATCATCCCAGGAGACGGTACGTCGGTGACAGCAGCATGCCTCACAGATCAACGCAGATATCAAAACAATTGTCGAGTGGGGATTAGTAAATAAAGTACAGTTCAACGTACAGAAAACTCAGGCAACAACACTTACAAAGAAGTCTCATGCTGGCTTACCAACAGTGGAGATGGAGGATCACTCCATAGACAAGCCACCTTCGTCAAGCTTTTGGGGATCAACATCAACAACAACATGTCCTGGCACGACCACGTCGTCAGTATTGCTAAAACGCCATCCCAGAAGCTTGGAGTTTTGTTCCACTGTAGGAAGCTGTACATAACAGAGCAACTACTGCTGCTCTACAAGGCACAGATCCGACCATCGCTGGAGTATTGCTCCCATGTGTGGGAATGCGCTCCGAAGCACTCTCTAAAGCTTCTGGACACTATCCAGAAGAGAGCAATTAGACTAATCGATACGCCTAACCTCACAAAGGACCTCCACAGCCTGAAATATCGAAGAAGGGTGGCTGACCTGTCCCTGTTCTACAGTTTCTATCACGGAAGATGTTCGAATGAGCTTTCCCAGGTAATAATAGCAAAGGCCGTCTGAACGAGAAACACTAGAGAGGCTCTGCGAGCTCATCCTTACCAGGTCGAGGTCCCTGCTCCACGAACCAGTCTCCTCCAGCATTCCTTCTTTTGGAGAACTTCGACGCTGTGAAACGAGCTGCCGGAAAATTTGTTTCCCATCGGATACAACCTGCAGCGTTTCAAATCTAGCGTGCACCGACACTTATCCTCTCGCAGCGCTTCTACAGCGCCATAAGCTTTTATTTAGCCTTTGCGGGAGGCTGACCATAAAAAACACAGTGCCTTTATCAAACAATGATAATAAACCTAAACTACGTTCAGTTGTTTATAAAAAAAATAAAAGGCTAAAGAGAACATATAGTAATTGCTAGACGTATTTAAATGGATCACCCCTTTTGAATATTTCCGATGGTTTTCGAAAAACAAGGAATTGAGAAATAATGTGGCGACATCAGATATAACAAGTATATCACTTACCTGTGCAATAATAATCGTTGAAAGCCTGTTCCTCGTCCTTCCATTCATCTTCTTTTATGAGCATTTCTTCCCGCAATGCTTCCCAATCGTTTGTGAGTTTCTGTAAGTCAGCAGTCAGAGCTTCATTTGTACGATGAGATTCCTCTAGTTGTTCTCTTAATGAGTGGTTGAGTTGCATTAGTCTTTCCGATCTAGAATATGGATTAAACAGATATACATAATGAATCTCTGATCAACTGGGACGAGGTTAATCTTCACAACCGTCTTTAAAAAGCACTTTTAATCATTCTTGGTGAACAACCAAACACATATTTCTCTGATCAAAAAAATATAAAATTTTCACTATGCAGTATGCACTCTCAAAAAGGATATCACGGTATATGCCAGTAGAAAGCGGGTAGCAGGCCACATAGCAGGCCATGCGTCTGTCATCATGACAGTGAAAGAGAGGCTTGAAAAGAGTCCGTCAAGCTGCGCGCGTCATTATCAATTCTGTTCTAGTCCGAAATGGACATTACCATTCTCAATTAACTAATCCCGTCATTCAAAGTTATATTTTCTCAGTTATTTAGTTTAGTTCACAATTACAATTTCATTTTCTTTTCGCACGCGGCTCCAAGAAGTTTAAAACTCGGCAATGAACTTGACAAGCTGCTGTGATTCGCTGTCAATCTTATACAGAAAACTACAAATATTTCTAATACATTCAATTTAATGAATTTGTGGTTCTTGGGTTTTTAGGCCGGCGTCGTTTAGCGTTAAAGCTTGACGTTTCGCCACCACGAGTGGATGGCATCTTCAGAAGCTATTTCACTTCGGCGACTTCCAGTATTTTAACGCTAAACGACGCCGGCCTAAAAACCCAAGAACCACAAATTCATTGGACGATGGCCGCGAAAGCCTTACACAGTACATTCAATTTAGCTTGAAATGTGGGTAGTTTGATTTTCCCTGTCCTGCTCTGAATCATCCCCCCACAATCATTTCAAAGGTTTCAGGTGGTGCTTTACCCACTCGGATACAAAATCTTGTCCCAGATCTTTGCTCCACTTTCATTGTTTAGATCCATACGCAATATACATATTTCAATAATCAATATATCGGTAATAAACGTCAATACATGTTTCAGGTTGAAAAAATCAGTTTAGTGACTGTTAGACTGTGTAGTTTTTGTTCCTTCTGAGGTATCCTTCAATAAACACTTACTTTCGTCGTTCTTCTTGTAGTTTTATCAAGGCGCTATCCAGATCGGTAATTTTTTCCTCTTTAACCTCTTTGAGGTGCTGTTGAGCCAACTCCAAAGCTGTGCTTGGAGCCCTTGGTGAGGTAGTAGGATATGTGGATGGAGTCAGTGATGGTGGTTGCTCCAAGAGTTGGTGCTCCATTTGTGCCTCCAGGTCACTACATCTTTGTTTATATTGTAGTACCTAGGAATGTTATCAATCAGCATCGATTAGTTGTATGTAGTTTACAAGGAAGGTGCATCTGTTTTGAAGGCTAGGAAGGTAAAATACTAGATTTAAAATGAAAAATAAGAATGTTCTTATTTTTGTAAAATTTGGCCTGTTGATGATATTAAGAATTTAAAAACGTGCAAATTTTGTAAACAAAAAAAAACAAATCATCCAAAATTTTTTATTATATTGAAAGGTTTGGAAGGCTGAGCATTACGAAGGTTTGACATTTTTAGCATTTAGTCTGGTAAGTTTTGAAAGTTTTGATAGTTTTGATGGTTTTGATTGTTTTGATTCGCTTGATAATATTGACAATTTCGATAGTTTGGATGGTTTTGATAGTTTTGATAGTTTTGACAGTTTTGATAGTTTTGATAGGTTTGATAGTTTCGATAGTTTGGATAGTTTTGATAGTTTTGATAGTTTCGATAGTTTCGTTAGTCTCATAGTTTTGAGAGTTTTGATAGTTTTGATAGTTCAGAATGTTTTGAAAGGTTTGGAAAGTTTTGAATATCTTCATAGTTTTGAAAGTTTTGTAAGTTTGGTAAGTTTTGACAGGGTTGATAGTTTGGACAGCTTTGAAAACTTTGAGAGTATTGAATGTTTTTTAAGTCTTCTAATTTCTAAAAGTTTTGGAAGTTTTGATAGTTATGAAAGTTTTGAGCATCGCAAGCCTCGGAAGTTTCTAAGGTTTTGGAAGTTTAAAACTTTCGAAATATTTGAGAGTTTTGATAGGTTTGTAGTTTTGATAATTTTGATAGTTTTGATATTTTGAGAGTTTTGATTGTTTTGATAGTCTTGATAGTTTTGTATGTTTTGAAAGGTTTTGAATGTTTAGAACGGTTTTGAAAGCTTTGAGAGTTTTGAAAGTGTTGATAGTTTGGACAGTTTTGAAAGCTTTGAGAGTTTTGAATGTTTTTAAAGTCTTGTAATTTCTGAAAGTTTTGGAAATTTTGATAGTTTTGAATGTTTCAAGCATCGCAAGCCTCGGAAGTTTCTAAAGTTTTGGAATTTTAAAACTTCTGGAATATTTAAACCATATGAAAATATTGAAAAAGTTTTGAATATTGTGAAAGCTTAGGATCATTATAAGATTTGAATGCCTCGTAAATTCTGGCTATTTCTCAACGTTTTAAATATTTTAAAGGTGTTGAGAGTTTTGTTAATTATTTGGAAGTGTTTCAAAATGTGGTAGAAGGATAGGCAAGGGACTTCTAGTGTCGCTTAGCTTAAGAACCTACATACCTTAGCTTGTAACCTGCTGATGAGCGCCGCCTGGTTCTGCTGCGCCTGTCTGTAGGTGTCGAGGCGCCTCCTGTAGAAGGAAGCCTCCTCCTGGAGGCGGTGCCTCAACTCCCTGGTGTCGTCGTCGCTGCTACCCCCGCCGTCTCCTCTCAGCCGGCCACCGTCTGACTTCTCGATGCTGGCACTACTTGACTACAAAACAAAAAAATACGGATATACTGTCTACATCACAGCATAAATACAGTCAGCAGAATCACTGGTCCAGTTTATGCGAGACAATTTTCAGATATACTTTAACACACGAATGTTGTGGGCGGTGCAAAGAATCACACATAATCGTCGTAATATGTTGGAAAAGAGCGTAATAATACTTGTTCTGCAATGCGTTCTGACGTTCCTACTTTTATGACACTTGCAAAGGCCACCATTTTCCATGACATTAACTATACGCGGATGTGGCGAGAATTGGGAAACCAGGTTACCTTCATGCTGCTGACATCGATAGGTAGTTGATAAAACTATTCTATATTCCTCCCAATATACAAATTCGCAATATATGATGTTCTGCATTACTTATTGAATGATATAATAAATAAAATAGAATACCCAAAAATACTAAATAAAAACAGAAAACAGAAAAAATAAAGAACATTACAAAATACAAGTAATGCCAAAGTGAAGTCATTCAAATATCATAGGAAAATATTGTCATTAAAAAATTGATTTGAATTTGAATTTCATTTCATTTATTTGTACTGAATTGATACAAATAGCACAGCATAGTAAACAACCAGCACAGTATATCAAGTTGGCGGAAATTACACGCGCATCCCCACTTTTGGATAATTTTTTGTAGGGATGGTAACGGTACTTCGATACTTGTACTTCTGCACTAATATCGACTATTTTTATCTTTGATACTTTTTGAGCGATTCCAGGCTGGTATCGATACTTTTGTAGGTGTATCGGTATATAATTATTGAGGCGTGTAATCTATTGTACAAAATTCTCTGTACGAACCAAACGCGCCTATGAGGCTAAAAAATATCGAAGTGGTACCGGTATTGATATTTTCATTTTTGCATCTCTACCCAAACTTCACAGCCGTAAAATCATCCATAAACCCTCCCAAGGTCAAATTTTGTGAGAACCATTTTTATATAGGAAATCCTCAGAGATATTGTGCTGGTTGTTTACTATGCTGTGCAAATAGTGCCACCTCGATTGTAACCCTTGTATGAGGTACTGGCATCAAATAGAGAGTGTCACATTAAAATTTATGTAATCTATACCAAATTGAACCTTACATATTTGACTTCTTGGAACAAACCATTATTATTATTATTCTAGTGATTTAGATTGGTCATTTTAAGGATTTAAAATTTTACTGGTCTTTTTAAGTCACTCTTTTCTATCTTGAGCAGGCGTGAAGCTTTCAGAGACCCTATTGGGCTTAAGGCTGCGTTTTCACCAGAGATGTGCGAGGCTGTGTTACGGGGAATGTGTTTTTAACCTTTTTACCTCGCCTCGCCCAGCACAGCTCTGGTGGAAACGGCTTAGCGGAGCGAGGTTTTTGTACGTGCAAAATAAGGCATGTTGGCGAGGAATGTGTTTCGAGAAATGTGTGCTAAAAATGTGTTTCGAGGGATGTGTGCTAGGAATATTGACTTAAACGCCAACAACGGGCAGATGCACCCTGCTCGCTGGTAATCTGAAAAGAGCCCGCTACACATCCTCGCAATGCTCATCTGCACACTGTTTCACACCTCCGCCACACATCTTCGCGCCACTCATTTTCCTAGCACACCTCTGGAGGAAAGAGTCCTACAACAAATACTCACATCAGTTCTTGACTTGGGCCTAGGTGGTCTCCTCCTTTCCATTTTCGGTTGGTCTGTTTTTTTACCAGGAGGCTGCAATCAAAAGAGATTTGTTTTTATTTCTTAGTATAACAACATTAATTCTGAGATAACATTGTTTTGGAACAATAATATATTCCTATCACGGTTCTCAAGTCACGTTTTCAGCATGTCTGAGTGTGTCATAGATATATGTATGTATCCATTTTAATAACATACAGATAAAAAACTTTCATGGAAAATGTATGTCTCTGACACAAACTGGTTTGATTGATGAAGATGTCCTATTATAACCGTATATTTGAAATTAATAACTAGATATGAGAAAACTCATTCTTTTTAAATAAAAATTATCATAAAAAATTACCATGTATAAATGCTCCTGTATAAATTCAACATACTGTGTTTCTGATCTCAATTTTACGCCATCTATCTAGAACAGGCACGTGTGGTCATGACAAAGCTTACTAAAATATGGCGTGACCATAATATCACGAAAGCTACCAAAATGTCGCTGGTTCAGTGTGTTGTGTTCTCTATATTTTTGTATGCCTCGGAAACTTGGACTGTTAAAAAGGCATCGAACTACCGTTTCCCTAGACTATCCTCCATTGTGTCGACGAGAATACTTACATTCTTCGGACATAATACACAGAAGCGATAATATGGAGAAACTTGTAGTTCAGGGTCATGCCCCGAGTGGGCGGCGCCGTGGCCGTTCCTCTACAAGCTGGGTGGTACGACGTAATAGTTGCTGGATACGCAAACGATGGCGAGCTACAGTTCTCAAAACTATTGATAAAAAATATTCGTGTCGGCAATACTCTAGCTCCGACTTAATGCATTTTATGAGTTGACAACATGTCCGTTAAGACATTGTGACTATGATGATGATCTAGAATTAGATTTTTTGCACTTTTTAATCGTTTTCAGTATGCTTTATAATCTTTATCGTAACTACTAGGAGACCTAAATTTATGTATTTACGCGAATAACCAGTGTTCCTTGCACTAGAAGCATGAATACCGCATTCGTGTTAACTCTTTGACGCTTTGCCAACATTTGTATCGATTTTAGCTAGCTTAATTTCTCTTTCTGTGAATTGTTTAATATACAAGTGAGAACGCTTCATCATTGAATTTGTAGAATAGCTTACCTAGCTATCTAACTCATTGAACTTAGATAAATGGCTTAAAATGGCTTGACATGAAGTGATTACTTATATTTCTGTATAATGGAGTGCTTCGATTTTCCTTTAAAGAAAGAAACTGCCACCCTGCCATGACAAGTACTAGTCTACTGGTACTGCTGTTATATAAGATGTTTGGTAAAGATGCGGCAATAATTTAAAGGGTCTTTGAACTATTTAAAGAACATTTTGTTCTTTGATGATTGTTGAAGAACTGTTTCACTTCAAAGATACAGAGTGAATAAACTTCGTGTACTTTTCACGATATTTCTCAATTATTAATTAAATAAAAGGCTGGCGTATCATTAACAGCAAGACCTTCAAAACAAACTTTTAAGAGACTGTAACACAAAGACCAATATTCTTTTTTAGACCAAAATTCTACAATCTAATACCTTACCAAATGAGACAGATTCAGATACGTAGAAAGTTCAAAATTTCAGTCAAAAAATTTATCGTTGTAAACCAATCCACTTATATCTCTTATATAAGGAAATCATCTGTCCAGTGCAGAGCACTTTTAACATTATCTCTGCTGTATACCTACCATACCATCATCGCATTCTTTCATTTATATACTTTTCTGTTGCTTTTATCTCTAACTGGAGATATATTCTGTAATGCAATGTACACGATTAAGAAACTTCTTTGAACCAGATATATTTCACGCTCTAAGCTTTGTTAATTATTAATTTGATATATTGTACTACTTGGATAATAGTAAATGAAATGAAAAAATGAAATGAAATGTGGTACACCACCAAATTTTGGTTTGGTTGCTCCTGAATATTTAACAGCAACATACAAAGATCACTGATTACTGGATTGGTGAGGTGGAATACATGCATGGTCTGCGCGATTGCCAGAATTAAATCCCCTAGATTATTTATTGAAAATTTGGACGATTTGCGAAATCGCATATTTTCTGGATCTAACTCCATTCACGCCGGTGTTTGAAAGAGTTCGGCAATCACCAATGAGCAAGGTCGGAAGAATATGAAGGTGAACCGTAATGTCCACTCCACTCCAATTCTTCAACTGTTCGTTCAAAAATCGCTGAACCAGAAGACTTCGTGAAGCGGCTTTAACATTTTTGATTATTTTTTTTTTCAAAATTGATGACAAGGGAGCACTTTTGTGCTGAATATTGGACGCATTTTACGACTGATGGCAACCAAAGTCTCACTATTTTGATAATAGTACCCAAAAGGCGTCACGCGCATTGCTGCATGTTTAGAAACTCCCAAAATATGTCAACTTTCGATCTGTCACTTTCTAATGAGGTGCTATTGTGACTGTCTACATAGCGACCTTTCAAATTGTGCTCTCATGTTGAAATACTCTACTCCCATTGAGTTATACAGCAATTACCAAATTACTTTTAAATACCTATAAACAAACAGCGTGAACTATTTTTCATAACTCATACTCCAGCAGTGGGTTATCAACAACGTCTATTAGATACCAGATCTCTTGGAAATGCACATAATATGATCAAATACACGCTATAATAACCGCAATAAAGGTGGCTATGAGATGTCCAAGGCTAAATCGAACGGTGTACAGTATTCATTTCAGTGACAGAAGTGAGGTTAAGTTCAGTTCAGTCATCATCATCATCATAGTCACAATGTCTTAACAGACATGTTGTGAACTCGTAAAATGCATTAAGTCGGAGCTAGAGTACTGTAGCCCGCCATCATTCGCGATTTACTGTCAATTCAGTGGCACTCTTTATACTCATATCCAGCAACTGTTTCGTCGTATCCAGCATGTAGGGGGACGGCCACGGCGCCGCCCACTCGGGACATGACCCTGAACTACAAGTTTCTCCATGTTATCGCTTGTGTGAATATGTCCGAAGAATGTAAGCATTCTCGTCGACACAATGGAGGATAGTCTCTTTGGCTTACCGAACAAATCCAGTATGGAAACGTTAGTTCGATCGGCATTGTCCTCCACTCCACATTTCAAAAGCATCTATGCGAGCCATATTCTAGTAAGCTTTGTCTTGGTCACACGTGCCTGTTGAATGCGCCGACGAATGTCATTTTCACAGCTGCACCGGAATTGGCGATCAAAGAACCGAGGTACACAAAACTTTGAACTACTTTATAAATGCCTACTGACTTTATTTCTCGATGATTATCGTGCTCTCTATTTATGATCATAACCTTGGTCTTGTGTAGTGAATACCAAGACCGTCTGCTGCAATGTGATGTTGTAAGATGTTTAATAGAGCTACTAGTTCTTCCTGAGAAACAGCAATAAGGGTTGTATCCTCAGCAAATCTTAAGTTAGATATTTTGCTTCCGCCAATAGTTATACCGCCATTCCAGTTGTTCAATACCCGTCTCATCACAAATTCAGAGTAAATGTTTAATAACATCGGAGATAATACACATCCCTGACTAACCCCTTTTCTGGTTGCTGTTTGACCAGACAGCTTACCATCAATTCTTATACGAGTCGAGCTAGACTCATAGAGTTGCTGTATGAGAAATACTAAGTTGTCAATAAGTGATCATTACTATGAATTGCTTGGGCCGTAGATAAAGTATAGTATTTAACTCGCGTTAATGGTAATAACTCACTTGTTATAACTGCGTGAGTTATTACAGTCATAACTGCCCGTTGAACAATATACTATTATATGGAACCAGAAAAATATAATTTTCTACTTTTCAAGCACTAACAGAAATTAAAATCAGGATGCTATTTGTTTTTAAAATAGTGTCAGGTATGGCACCAACGTATTTGCTATGCTTCAGCTATAATAGTGATATTCATGCACATCAGACTAGAAAACAAACTATTTATATTTCTAAAACTAACAAGAAAAGTAGCATGAATTCTTTATTTTTTAAAGGTTTCAATGATTACAATAATCTTCCAAATACAATACAATATCTGCCATCTGATAATCTTTAGACTCACAGTTAACTTTTCTCCATTATTGAGGTTTCTAATATTGGCATTGTATTTAATTATTTTTTAGTGTTAATTTTATTATTTTGGAATAACTAATTTGTATTTTAGGTATCACTACTTTATTTTGTATTAGGGTAATCCTATTTTCAAATAAAGCTTCTTCTTCTTCTTCTAATAGAAACTATTTATGCACAAATTAAGGAAAAATAAGACATTAGCAACAAGTTGATCAACATCATTGTAGCAATATTGTATTGATACGCTTTTAAGTATGGATTTGAGCATGCGACAAATAAATTTATTATGCATGGAGTGCATATTGTTATAATAAATTACTGAATGAACAGATAGCAGAGATCAGAGGGCGTTCGGTATTTTTCAGCTTTTTTATTTATTTTTAGCTCTATTTCTGTCGCAATTAAAAGAAAAATTGATAAATAGCATAATTTACAAAAGAGTGATGAGTCCAAAGATGAGCAGCCTGCTGTCTGGTTTCTATGTTATTGGTGGCTTCCTTGAATGAATGCAAATCTAAGCCAGGGTTGGAATGTCAATTATTGGTTGTTTGAAGATTTGTGATGGGACAGTTGCGACTTATGGAGTATTTCACTGATAGATCCACTCAGAGTGCCACAAAAAAGATAAAAATTAGAGGAAGATCACCTGAATATTTTGTGTCTTAAGAAATTCTACAGAGGCAGCTGAAATGCTAGTAGTAAGCTATTTATTTCGACGGATATGATTTTATTTATGGGCTAGTGATGTATTTTTTACTTCCCACATCGGTAGATGCGAAAATTTTCGACTTTGAGATAATAAGCTTTTTGGGTGTTTTATGATATCTACATAACGTCGGTCTGTCTGTCTGTTTGTTTATCTGTCTGTTTGTCGGCGTTTTTCTAGCCTCGTAATCTCAGTGACCGCTGCACGGATTGTGATGAAATTTCATCATATCATTTTAAAAATCGGTGCATGGGCGGTGGAGTAATTAGCAAAAAACTAAAAATTTCAAATATTCCTCAAACTTCGTTTTTAGGTATTTTAGATCATTTTCTACTTTCTTTTTGCTGGGGGTGAAATTGGGGTGGTCGAGAAGAGTTGTAAAATCTATTGTATTCATAATAGGCTGTCCACCGACCTGTGAAAGAAAGACCTAGCGTCATGATACACTTTTTTAGGACTACCGGAACATTGCCTTGCCTATTACGAAACCAAGGGATTTAGAACTTTTTGATGTATATATACGGGTAACAGCTTTTGATCGTTCTGTATGCTGTAACGTGCAAACTATTAGACTGATTTTAATGAAATTTTAACACACTATTACTACCATGGCGAGGATCGAAGACGTTAATGATTTTTATAAATCGTGTCAGTGGCGGCAATAAAAAAACTAAATATAAAACAGCTCAAACTCCGTTTTTAGGCATTTTAGCGGTTATTGATCATTTTCTGCCTTTTTTTGGGTGGGGTGAAATTAGGGTGGTTGGGGGGCGGGGGGTTGTAAAACTAGAAAATTGTAATTAAAAATTATAACCTGTCCACTGACCTATGAAAGAAAGACCTAGCGGCATAATACACCTTTTAGGTCCATCCGAACATTTCCTTGCCTGCTACAGAAACCGAAGGACTTAGAATTTGCAGATGTAAACATTTGAGTATTGCCTTAGATCGTTCTGTATTGTGTAATGTGGAAACTATTGAATTGATTTTAATGAAATTGCGACACAGTATTGTTACCTTGGCGAGGATGAAAAACGCTTATGGTTTTTAGAAGTCGTGTCAGTAGCGGTGCAGCCATATTCAAAAAATTAAAAATATAAAAAAGCTCAAACTTCGTTTTTAGGAGTTTTAGGGGTACCTGATCAGTATATACTTTTTTTGGTGGGGGTGAAATTGGGATTGTTCGGGGGTGGGGGGATTGTAAAAGCGAAAAAGTTGTTGAATTTATAATACGCTGAACATGGACCTGCAAAAGAAAGACCTAGCGGAGTAACATACTTTTCTTTTGTGGGCATCAGGTGAGCGATGATTTGGTTGCAAGGGGATTTCAGCCTATAGCTTCATGCTATGGGAAAATAATAAACTGGTATCACCGTAATGTGTGGGAAGTACTAAGTCAATCAACTTGACTTCATTTTTTGCACTAATGGTGACGCTTAGTTACTCCTCCTCCAGGATTCTTAAGAAACGGAAACCTAACCACCCCCCTTTTTTGATCGCCATAAATGATGACACCTAACGACATTCTACCCTTGATACCCAAGACGTCCTTCAGTAGGACGTTGTTGGTGATACCTGGTAACTGCTTCCGGTTTCTAACCCCACTTCTCCACAGGTCAGATGATTAAGCTAGTGAGCCCCCCAAGTGAAATCCAGGCTACGGGCCTGACCGTGTATATGGGGACTATTTGGCTGATAGGACAACTCACAGTGCCACAGAAAAAGTATGTTTAAAAGACTCACCGAATACTAAAAGTTTATCTATCTCCATACCACAAACACCCCACATAACCGAGAAGTCCGACCGATCCGCGACACGTCTCATACCTATGGGTCAAAGGGTGCCTTTCGAAATGTGTGTATAGTAAGTAGCGTGATGCCATGTGGGTGAAGTCAGCGGTGCGTGTAGGACACCTAACCTCACCAAGCAACCCCCATCGCCAGACCGGAAACGGTCTGCGGGGTAATGAATACATAATTACTTCCACCACCTATGGATGTGCTGTCAGTCGCATTTTAGGCTTGAATATAGAAGGAGGCGGTATTAATTGGACCATAGTGTGGCGATAAAAATTCGTACCCCGGTTGCTGCGTTACTGCACTTGCTACAATGATGCAATTGGTGAATGATATGAGTCTTTAGTTATTCGCGTAGGATGTAGCGTGGGAGGTTTTAATGGCAAGATATATCAAGCAGGCACGTATTTAGGTACTCTACAAAATTCCTCAGGTCTATAACGATGTTTTGCAAGCCTAATCATCTGTATCTCCAACCCACCCCCCCTCCCTCCCGAGAACGAGTATTTTTTTGGCTAATGAAGTCGTCCGAGGTTAAAAATTTAAATGTGCCAACTCTAATCTGGACCCCCCTCAAAAACTATATCCTGGATACGTGCCTGATATCAGGGCGGTCAAGATGAAAATTACAGCCTTTTTGGCGTGGAATGTATGAATGATAAATGATGAAAAAACGATACGCCAACGTTATGAGAAAAATTTTTGGAAAAAATTGGGGTCAAGTGTCTTGACTCAATACCTTCCACACATTATCGGTGCTAACAAAAAATTTGGGGTTCCTCTATCCCTACACCATGATCGTCAAGAAATTGCCAGGAGTTCCAACAACGATACACTCTGTTATCATTTCCTCTATGGTAGTAATACGGTGCAACAATTTCACCACAATGAAGTTCGTAGTTTCCAAGTTACACGTTATAGTATTATAATATGTAAGTAGGTATCAAATTATTTCACAGATATAAAATTCAAAGGCAACGTTCGGGTAGGTCTAACAATGACACCATATCACCAAAGTCAATATTTTCGGCGCGATGAGTATTTTATGAATACATTTCATTTTTGAGTTTTCCAATCCTCCAGAATCCCAATTTTCCCCCCTCCCAAAAACAAATGTAAAGCGAGTGGGAACTCCTGAAATGACTATTTTAGTGTTTTCACTTGAGTATTATATATAAAATGATTACTAAAACGATTAGACGGAGGCTATATCCCTATAGGGCGGCAATTGTTTCTGCAACTCACAGCACACTTGTCAGAATACTTGTTATACTGATATCTCCGGTTTGAAAAAAGCTAGGAGGTTGAAACTTTCGCTGGCTTTTCAAGAAGTTTGTCCTCTATATACCTATGTTAAAATATATATAGCATACCATTTAAAATTTTCGTAATAATGCATAATAATTGTTATTATGTCAAATATCGCCCTGTAGCTACTAAGTCAAGATAAACTTGGACAATTTTTATATGACTGATTATTAATTAAAAAAAGCTCTTTCAAAGGAGACCTAGCTTGTTTAATTTCGTTAACTTATACCAAAGTAACGGCCATTTAAATAAAAAGCTTTATTACATTCCCCCACCGCTACATCTTACAAGATAGAGCAAAAGACGATTAAAAAAATCGAGAATTGTTCAGTCTACATAACGGTAGAATTTATAATATACCTTTATTTGCATACTTTTTGAGAAAAAGCCGTTTTTCTGATTGACTGTAACAGTTACGCCCCCTAGCGGCTGCTTGCAGAACTCGAAAATAATTTCCAGCGATTTCTCTTAGCCGATTTACCGATAATATTTTTTGCTCGAAGTTATATTATTAACCGAGATATTGCCGGCGTCCATTCTTATTAGGTCACCCTGTACAAAGAATCAAGACAATCAAGCCGAAGTGAAATTTCATAGATTAACTTTGCGAACAATTAAAAGATAGTGTAGACAAACAAGCAAGTACTGCAAAAACTATCACAAGTTACTTGCAAGTGGACACCAGGCTTAACACCACTCATGCTATTTACTGATACATGCTCGCCATAAAACATCCGAAAAATGTATTATCGGAAATCCGAAATTTTCCGCATAGTGCCATGCAATATAAGATGAAAAAAATTACCAAAAAAAAACGTGCGAACTGGGCTCCTACAGGATTCTTACCTTATACATGTGGTAGCGCGTATCTGTTTGGGGGGCAGTGTGAGGCGGCGGGGGCGGCTGCGGCGGCGTCGGGGGCAGGAACCGGGGGGGCGGCAGCGTGCTGCGGCTGTCACGCTCGACCGATCGCGGCGGAATGAACCGGCTCCGGGCGTCCCTCTCCGGACTCGACGGCTCGTACACCGGAGCTCGGGAACCCGCCGGAAGCCGACACAACATCACGCTCATCGACACGCCACACTTAGATACGTCAAATTTTCTATCTGTTTTTGGACTGGCGTCATAATTATTGATAATTAAGTACTGTACTATCAAAGCCTTTTAGTTTGTTGAACTACTTCAGGATGAGATAAACTTAATAAGTATTGTCTCCAGCCCTTGAGAAGTGTAAAAAGCTTAAATTAAATCTGTTCGTTTAAAGTGGATCAAAGTCGAGTCCAAAGGAGTCGGTTACAAACATGCAAACAAACATACAGGTTAAGCTACTAGGAAAACATGTTAAAAATTGCGAGATATACAGGGTGAGTTTTTAGTACCGGCTCGGTCGATAACTCCACTACTGTAGAAGATAGCGAAAAAAATTGTATATAAAAATTGTAGCCACGGATATGCTCCTTGCTCAGAAAATATTTTGATTTATACAGGGTGATCCATAACTACGTGGTGATGCAAACATGCATTTTTTTAAATAAGACACCCTATATATTATTCCATATTCAAATTCTACTAATGATTTCCGTTCTTTCAATATAGGGTATTGTTACATTATACAGGGTGTTTCAAAAGTTATGACCATTTTTATATCCAGATCACGGTCAATTGGACGTATTGTATATCAAAAAGTAATTAATCAAAAATTATTTTTTTTACATGAGAATATTAGAAATATCCTCTAGTTTTAAAATACGTTACAAAAAATCCCGTGACGCATATTCGTATACAGGGTGATGTAGAATGCAAAATCTAGATTTTCTCTCTTTTTTTAAATGTAACCCCCAATATTTTATTACACCAACGAATTGCTTTTAATATGCTCTTTTATCTTTGTATAGCACTTATTATGGCTGCATTCATTAGTTTCTGAGATATTTCGATCTTTCTACAAATTTTAAATATACCTCCTATTTGTTTAATAAAATTTATTTATTTTGACAAAATACTACCAAATTTTGTTTTTGCTTAACTAACAACTAAAATATAAGGCGATAATAATACTTGATCAAGTCAAAACACTGAACTAATGAGATAATATAGGTCAAGTGTGCTGAGGAAACAATTTTATAGACGTCATGCATAATTATCAAGCAGATGTATCAGGTAGGCTATGAAATATGAAACGACACAGTCCAAATAAAACGATTCTTCAATCTTTCAAACGCATTAGTTTTAGAGTGCCTCCGTTCTGGATATTGCTATTCATAGTTGATATATTCTAGAGGCAAGTAGACAATTTCTCAAAGATTCTCCTAAATACCCTCAATGCAAAAAATAATTTTCAAAGCTAGTTTTTCACACAGTACGGAATTATTGAGTAGGTTATGAAAACTGTCAATTTTTCAAAGCCTACCTGATAAAACTACTTGATAATTATGCATGACGCCTACAAAATTGTTTTCTCAGCATACTTGACTTTATTATCTCGATGATTTAGGGTTTTGACTTCACCAAATACTATCAAAACGTTATAATTTAGTTGTTCGTTAAATAAAAAACAAATCAGATATTACTTTTTCAAAATAAATAAATTGCAGTACAAAAATAGAGGCTAAATTTTAAAAAATATCGAAAAATCGAAATATCTCGGAAACTGATGGACGTAGGTACAACAAGTGCTATACAAAGATGAAAGAGCATACTAAAGGCAATTCTTTGGGATAATAAAATATTGGGGGTTACATTGGAAAAAAAAGAGAAAATTCTGCTTTCTACATCACCCTGTATACGAATATGCGTCTCGGGCTTCTTTTATAGCCGATTTTAAAACTAGATGATATTTTTAATCTTCTCATGTGAAAAAAATAATTTTTGATTCATTACTTTTTGATACACAGTACGTTCATTTGTCCGCGATTTGGATATAGAAATGGTCATAACTTTTGAAACACCCTGTATAATGTAACAATGCCCTATATTGGAAGAACGGAAATCATTAGTAGAATCTGAATATGGAATAATATATAGGGTGTCTCATTTAAAAAAATGCATGTTTGCATCACCACGTAGTTATGGATCACCCTGTATACATCTAAATATTTTCTGAGCAAGGAGCATATCCGTGGCTACAACTTTTATATACAACTTTTTTCGCTACCTTCTATAGTAGTGGATTTATCGACCGAGCCGGTACTAAAAACTCACCCTGTATATGATATGCGTTATAAATATGTTAATCAATGGTTATATCAAAGCTGAAATAAAATTGCAGTGGCTGAAACCTTTTAGGGCCGGTTGTACAATGCAAGCTTACTTGACATCGAGGGTGCGTTCAACTGTACCACTACCAATTCGATAAGTCGCGCCCTAGAGAGACATGGAATTGCTCCAATCCTAGTGGAGTGGATTCTTACCACTCTAGAGTGCCGAGTGGCTTCTGCAACGCTTAATGACATAAACTATAGCGTTGCAGTGGCGCGAGGCTGTCCACAAGGCGGTGTTCTTTCACCTCTACTATGGTGCTTAGTGGTGAATGACCTACTCGTGAGACTAAGCAACACAGGGGTCTACGTGCAGGCTTATGCCGATGATTTGATAGTCGTCAGGGGCAGATTCATAAATACAGTCTCCGAGGTAATGCAAGGCGCGCTGCGCGTTGTGGAAACGTGGTGTAATGAGGTAGATCTGTCAGTGAACGCTGAGAAGACTGAGCTCGTTATGTTCACTAGGAGAAGGAAGATGGAAGGCCTCGTGAGGCCTACCTTTTGCAGAACGACACCTGAATTGTCTCAGTCGGTAAAGTATCTAGGAGTCATACTAGATTACAAGCTGAATTGGAAGCAGCACGTGGATTATAAGGTAAGCAAGGCTCGAAACTCATTAGGGGCCTGCAGAAGAGTTGTCGGTAGTAGTTGGGGCTTCAGCCCAAAAGTGGTGCACTGGCTCTATACTACAATAGTCAGACCGTCTTTAATATATGGCTCCATAGTGTGGTGGACCTGTATAAAGACGAAGGCAATAAGAGCCAAACTTAATAAGGTTCAACGTTTAGTATAACAAGTGCAGTGCGCACAACACCTTTGAGTGCCATTGAAACACTATTGAATGTTCCTCCTTTGGATCTGGTCATTCAAGGGGAAGCTAGAAAAACTGGGTTCCGTCTCTGAAGTCAGGGTAGCTGGACTTTTATGAATCCAGGCAAAGGACATTCGACGATTCTAGCAGAGTTGCATGACGATAGTCCTATTTTGTTGGCCGGGAGCGATATAGTTTCTCCTACGTATCGCTTCAATCGCAAATTTACGGTGGTGTTTCCGTCAAGGGAAGAGTGGGAGTCTAGGGAAAGACAGCTCATCGAAGGAGGAGGACAGGTCTGGTACACAGACGGTTCACTCGCTAGAGAGGGCTCGGGCTCGGGAGTCTACGGACCCCATACAAGACTTTCACTCCCTCTTGGGGGGCACACCACAGTATTCCAGGCTGAGGTCTATACGATACTTACTTGTGTAAATCGTATTCGGGAAATTGACGGGTCTAGGAGGCTCTGACAGTCAGGCAGCCATCAAAGCACTGAATGCTTGGAAAATAACGTCGGGACTGGTCCTGGAGCGCAGGAGGGCTCTCGACGACATCTCAGCTAAACACAAGGTATCACTGATGTGGGTACCTGGGCACGCTGGGGTAAAGGGTAATGACATGGCGGATCATCTGGCTACGATGGGATCCGGCAACAGTTTTGTGGGCCCGGAACCAGCCTTAGGACTATCTGCAAACTTGATTAGGAAAACAACTGGAGAGTGGATCCAGAATCAACACTCTCTGAGACGGAACAACATCTCTGGTCATCTCCGTCAAGCTCGGGAACTATAAGCGGGGCCTGTAGAGAGAATAGGACGATTTTGTCTCTCTCTGGATAAGAGTAACTTGAGATTGCTAGTAGGCCTATTAACGGGTCACAACACCTTCAGGCGTCACCTGTTCGTGATGAGGGTGGTCAACGACCCAACGTGCACGTGGTGTGGTAAAGAGGAAGAATCCTCGGCACATCTTGTGTCGCTGTGAAACAGGCAGACTATGCTGGGCTCAAGAACCTTGGAACCAATAGAGATAAAATGGATATGACCTAAGAATGTACTTACCTTTGCTAAAAGGGCAGGTCTTAGGAACTAGCGCGGATAGAGGCGCAAAAGAGCCCATCGTGTGACCTATGCACCAATCACATTCTGTGCTGGATAGCCTCTGGTCCTTATTCATTCATGTAGTTTATATTATTGAATTAAAAAGATAGAGTTGACGTCGTTGACGACCGTTTGAATTAGTTACTAATTATTCCAGTCATAACATATTGAAAACTAGGAACAGACGCTGCTTTACAAACCCACAGCCTTCTCTCTCTTCACAAAAAGCCACAGGGACAGTGGCGTAAGTGCCCAGTGTTCGTCGGTAAGGTAGGTATATCAGGGATATGGAGAAACTTGTAGTTCAGAGTCATGCCCCTAGTGGGTGGCGCCGTGGTCGCTCCCCTACACGCTGAGTGGATACGACGAAACAGTTGCTGGATATGAGTATCAAGAGCGTCACTGAACTGACAATATATCGCGAAAGAAGTCTCAACTTGGCTTACCAATTGTTACCTTCCGTCAAGCTTTTGGAGATCAACAACAACAATAACATGTCCTGGCATGACCACGTCGTCAGCATTGCTAAAACGGCATCTGAGAAGCTTGGAGTTTTGTTCAGCTGTAGGAAGTTGTATACACCAGAGCAACTTGCTCTCCAAGGCACAAATCCGACCATCGTTGGAATATTGCTCCCATGTGTGGGAATGGACTCCGAAACACTCTCTAAAGTTTCTGGACACTATCCAGAAGAGAACAATTGAATTAATCGATACGCCCAACCTCTCAAAGGACCTTCATAGCCTGGAACATCGAAGAGGGGTGGCTGATCTGTCCCTGTTTTACAGATTGTATCACGGAATATATTCGATTGAGCTTTTCTAGATAATAACACTAAGGGCCGGTTATACAATGCAAGCTTAAGCTTCGGCTTAAGGTAAGCCGACGTTAAACCACGTCAGTGGCAAAATGTCCAGTGTACAATGCTGGCTTAACCCCCCACTCCAAGCTTAACACGAGCTTACGTAAGCCGATGCTCAACGCGAGCTTAGCTGAGGTTTAAACCTAACATGATATAAAAATGACATGATTTGTCAAAGATGAACCTTCAAATGGCTTGTCACTTTATTAGGTCAAATTTTTTGGAAGATTTGTGTCTAATTTAACAAAGAGCGCGAAAGAACAGAGACAAAAACGGTCGTTGCCAAAATTTGACACAAACTGTCATAAGTGCCTAACCAAAAAAGGTAATTTTTCAGATCATTATGTCAGTACGTATTGCTTCATTGATGCCAACTGTAGTGAATTTCATTATCAACCAGGTTTAACTAAGCCGACGATTGTACAACGGGTGTCGACTTTAAGCCTGAGCTTAGCTAAGCTTAGGCTTAACAAAGTTCGTGCTAAACCCGCATTTGTACAACCGGCCCTAAAGGCCGTCCAAACGAAGAACATTAAAGTGGTCCCTACTCCCCGAAGCAGTCTCCTCCGGCATTCTTCCATTCTAAATTTGTTTTCCGATGGCTACAACCTGTAGCGTTTCAAATCTAACGTGCACCGACACTGGCTAAAACCTATTAGAGTGCTAAATCCTAAGGCGATGGAAGATGTTAGAGAAGAAAATATCATGCCGCAGTGTCTAGACTAGAAGCACCATGATCAATGTTCGTTAACGTTTTATTAGCCCTTCCCCAATTTCTCAAAAATAAAAGACAGATATCTATCACATTTTCCATTTTTTGAACTGCAGAAGGTCTCCCAACTTCAATTCTTGCGAATTCGATCAGGATACTTAGACTTATATTAAATTACTGTTTAAATTAATTCTATTCATTTAAACTAGGTCAAAATCGAGTCCAAAGTAGTCGGTTACAAAAATACATACAAAACAACTAAGAAACATAAAGATGAAGTTATGATAAAAAGCTTATCAAAATTTTATATTTCTTGTGTTTAGGGCTTAAATATTTTAAATTTCTTTGAACTACAGTCATAACATTGCACCCTAGCATATTTTTAACATAGTAAACATCCAAAACGTGTCAATGGAAGCATTATTAGCATTATTCTTATAAAATCGCATACCTGTTTCTTAATTAAATATCCCTAAAACTCCACCCTAGCTAATTCCACAAATATAAATAAAATATATATCTAACAAGCAGCGGTCCTTGATTCCCAAACATTATTGAGCTATCGTGCCTCTGCCTGTCATAATAAATGATAGTCTGATTTATGTATATTCCATATTCATTCTCCGTCAGACATATTGATCAAGCAGAAGAGTTATTCGCCGTAGTAAAATAGATCTTGTGCGTTTAGTTTATATTCTAAAATATAACTTTCATTATACATACAAGTTGTTACACTGATTTCGGTACATAAGAAATGGTGGGTGGTGAATTTTGATGTAAGAAAACTCGAGTTAAATGCAAATTGTGATTCAATTCCTTATCAGAGTACGGGAACCTATATCATAAGGTGTGGAATAGGTATTAAGGAATTAATAATTTTATTTAAATAGTGTGGATTGTGGATAATATTCAGAAACATTGAAAACTACGGTGTTTTGTGTGTTTTTTGATTTTAATGATTGGCTGCATGAATAAAAGGTTCTATAATCACAAGAACGGTTTCTATCAGAGTATACATGAACCCATATCATAAGGTGTGAAATAGGTATTAAGGAATTATTAATTTTATATAAAAAGTGTGGATAATATTCAGAAACATTAAAAACTACGGTGTTTTGAGTGTTTATTTGGTTTTACTGATTGAATGCATGAAAAAACGTTCTATAATCACAAGAGCGGTTTCTATCAGAGTATACTTGAACCCATATCATAAGGTGTGAAATAGGTGTTAAGGAGTTATTAATTTTATTTAAATAGTGTGGATAATATTCAGAAACATCAAAAACTACGGTGTTTTGAGTGCTTTTTGATTTTACTGATTGGATGCATGAATAAAAGGTTCTATAAACACAAGAACAGTTTATAAGATTTAGAGAAGTGTCTCCTACACGCAAACGGTTATGTCCCAAAGCCATAATCGGAAAAATAAAATATTACTTTTCGTTAGCCTGATCTCTGTTTTGCCTTCATTTAATAGTAGCTGTTCTTTCTAATAAACTATTATTACGTAAAATTTCATTTTACAAATAACTAAATAATTTATTAAAGTCAATACATGTAGGTCAATGACTTTACGAGGATCTATTTTTTTATTATAATAAGTACATAAAGGAACTTTATCTAAATAATTATTTTAAGCGACTACTTATCTACATTGAGGTGCTAGCCATATTTGATGACGGAAATCAACTGATTTCAATGGCAAACTTATTTGTGTACATTGTATCCGTTTTTTAATATTTCGCCATCTCGAAAAAAAAATAGAGGAATAATTAATGACACTGATTTTATAATATATAAACAGTTATTGTTCATGACGTCTTTCAAAGTGGGAAAGTTACTTGACTATGATAAATGTATTGTGGTTTTTGATAGCTGAAATCGCAATTGTGTAATTTCAGCTATTATAATTAAACAATACTACTAAATTCATTGCCCTTATTCAGCTGATAAGCAAGTTCAAAAAACTAAGAACATTTATTTAACATAAAAATTATTTGTTAGCTCAATGCTCTATTGTATATTGTATCGAAAGCTTTCATACGATGAAATGTCTGGGGGGTGGTGAAACTCACGTGGATACAGCATGTTTACAAACAGTCAATAGCTACCAACCTGGGGCTCAAACCCGAGGTCCTAAACTAAGCCAGTTGCGGCAGTCGTCTGATCCCAAATTTGATAGGCTCGGTCTGGTGGCCGATGAGACCTTTCTTATGTGCCAGTCAAGATTCAGAGGTTAGCAGAGTTTGGAATAACTGGTGCCATGAATCAGAATCCCGTGAACAGACCACGCTACGAACCAGGATGTATTGAATAAAGCCTCCACTCAAAGAGAATTACTGGAAATCATAAAAAGGCGCAAGGTAGCTTACTTAGGTCACATGCTTAGAGGCCCCAAATTAGGTTTCTAAAAGAAATTTTAATGGGTAAAATTGAGGGGAAGAGAGATCCAGGTCGCAAACAACACTCATGGCTCCGAGATATCAGAAACTGGTGACGTCAACGAAATCTCAACAATAGTGAGGAGAGCAGAAGACGGCACTCTACACATCGTCGACCACGAGAGCAGATCACCGCCTACACGCTGCAAAGCGTATGGCACCCAAAAAAGAAGAAGGTGCCATGAATGAATGAAAAAAATGAGAGGGGCATTCTTGTGACAAAAGCCCTTCTGAATCTCTTCTTACTCTAGTTCCCAAGTCCAGCCGTAATCGCAAAGATAAGGATGGCTTTGGTTCGTAGTAGTAGAATAGAGCTGTTTGGGATAGCAGTATTCTGATATGGATAATGAAGAAAAGAGGCACCCAACACCACAAAAGCTTTGAAATGTAGATATATCGTCGCGTTCTGAGAGTACCATGGGCGGAGAAAGTTACAAACGATACAGATATCAATAAGAATGGAAAAAAGAGAAGCATTGCTAACTATAAAGAGAACAAAACTACAGTACCTGCGGCACGTTATGAGAGGGGAGAAATATAACCTACTTCAACTAATAACAGAAGAAAGAATCGTAGGAAAAAGAGCTATAAAAGGAGAAGAATTCGTTGCTGAAAAATTTGAGGGACTGCTATAATTGCTCCAATAATCAGCTATTTAGAGCGGCGATTTCTAAAGCTGGAATTGTCTTGATGATTGCCAACCTCCAGAATGTAGTTGTAGTAGTAGTTCTTTATCCATCCCTTAGATCAATAAACATGATATAGGACAAGTCAAGGTGTACATACAGTACCGAATACTCCATAAAACCATAAATATATATCTATCCGTAGTTGTAACTACAGTTCGAAAACATTGCTCATAACACCTTCCACGTAGTAAAATATACATAAATGAAATAACACATTAAAATCCATGTAAAACCAGACAAAACATATAAAAATATTTAAAATTTGAAATCTACCTGAAGGCCAACACATATTCATCACCTGAGTAAAAACAATTGTGCAGTAGGGTCTTTTTAATATCTTTTTTAAAAATATTAAAAGGAAGTTTCTTATAAGAGTTGGGTAGTGCGTTATACAGCTTTACACAATTATATGCTATACTTTTCTCAAGAAGAGCAGTGTTGTGCTGTGGAATTTCGAGGATACAGTTATTTCGTGTCCTGTAATTGTGGTAATGGGCTAGCGGTTGAAATTCATTTATGTTTTTGTGGCAATGAAGTAATGTTTGCATTATATATACTGATGGAAGTGGTAATATTCCATGCTGTTTAAAAAGGGGTTTGCAATGTGGATCTGGATTAGTCCTAGATAGAACTCGCACTATTTTTTTTTTGAATGACAAACACTCTTTGTGATTCTTTGCTACTGGAGATGGTACTTAAAAAAGAAAAACCATTCTGATATCCTGATTGAGAGTGGAAGTGGCCAAAGATATACTATTCGCAAGTGAAATACTAGCACTGAGAAAAAAAGGGTTCCGGTTGATAAAATGAGGTAGAACTAAATACAATAATAAACGAACTCATTAGCCAAAATTAGTTTATAAAAAAATCCATAATGGTTGGGCCCTCCATGTTGATGAATGCACTCCTCTAGCCTACGCGGCATGCTCGTAATCTGTTTGTTGATAAACTCTAGAGGTACAGCTTTTCGAACTGCCCTCAGAGCATGTTCCAGCTCGTCGCGGGTGGTCGGAGGACTGGGTAAATCGCCTACGTATCAACCCATCCAATCCCACACTTTTTCAATTGGCGATAAATCGGGTGACCGTAGAGCCCAGGGGAATGCCATGACCTCAGCTTCCAGTAGGAACCTCATCGCAATGATGACGTGCATTATCTTGCTGGGAGAAACCCTATTCGAGGCCTAGGATATATGGAACGGCAATTGGTTCTAAAACCTCATTTACATAACGTTGCGCAGTCATTGCGACTAATCACAAGTAAAGGTTACTTGCTGTTG
This sequence comes from Callosobruchus maculatus, assembly GCA_951848785.1. Lineage (NCBI taxonomy): Eukaryota > Metazoa > Arthropoda > Insecta > Coleoptera > Chrysomelidae > Callosobruchus > Callosobruchus maculatus. Next base: position 8,510,508 of record CATOUR010000083.1, read on the forward strand.
AATGCAATGGCACCCCAAACCATCAAGTTAATAGGACGGTATATATAGCGCTCAACAGCAAACTGGAGATCATTTCGTTCACCCCGTCGTCGTCTTACGCGTTGGGGTCCACCATGTGCCCCCAGACAAAACTTTAACTCGTCGGAGAAGGCCGTCTGATGCCACTCATTGTGCCATTGTCGGTGTTCTCGACACCAGTCTAACCGTTGACGACAATGAAGTGCAGTGAGTGGGAGCACTAGATGCGGACGATATGATCCTAAGCTCATTTCACCCAGCAACAGCTCGAGTGGATCGCATTATGTCTCGAAGGACCAGTAGTCGTAGATAACCATCTTGCCAGTCTGTAGTTCTTCTTTTTTTGTCCAGGTATTCGGATTTCACTTCCAACTAGTATATAAAAAGAAAAAACTACAGTACCTGAAACCCTTATGAGAGGGGAGAAATATAATCTACTCCAACTAATAATAGAAGGAAGAATCGTAGGTATTCGGATTTCACTTGCAACTAGTATATAAAAAGAAAAAAACTACAGTACCTGAAACCCTTATGAGAGGGGAGAAATATAATCTACTCCAACTAATAATAGAAGGAAGAATCGTAGGAAGAAGAACTATAGCAAGGAGAATTCATGGCCGAAAAATTTGAGAGACTGGTATAACTGCTCCAATAATCAGCTATTTAGACGGGCGAATTCCAAAGTCCGAATTGCCTTGAGAAAAAAAAGAGAAGAAGTATTCCGATATCCTGATTCAGGGTGGAAGTGGCCAAAGATACTTTAACCTTAAACAGTGTGTCAGAGTTCTGCCACAGAATTTCTTCTGCCTTGTAAACAGATTTAATCCATCCTTGAAAAATAATATTACTTCATAATCTCACATGCATCTGACTGTAAACGTATTTCATAAAATCCGGTGTTATCAGCTTATGACTGCATTATTTATACACTCAGACTTCATTTGTGAAACATTTAGAGGTTAATAGGTCGAATGCAGTTTCGATAATATTTTTCCGTTCAAAATAACCTACCTTATTGTTAATTAATTTGGATGTTTACGCAAGATGATCTTGAATGCCCATATGTTCATATTATGATATTTCGAAATGTCTGATCAGTTATCATATTCTGTAATCTACTAGGTGGAATATTTATGATGTTTTGAGTTAGCTTGAATGTTCTTGGCATTCCTCTTTTGCCACGTATAAGCAAGTGAAGTATTGTTTTCCTATAGTGTTATTCTAAGACATTTTTCTTTCGCTCATAATAAAAGTCTGTGAATTCCAAAGTATTTCCAATATTTGCTAGGATAATAAAATCTTAAAAAATCATTATTATCAGGTTTGTAATGTAAAGTTTAATTTGCGTTTAAATAATTCACAAGTATTTTTTCAAGGCAGAGGTTTAAGCAGCAAAAGACCCGTCCGTACAGTACAGTCAATTTGTCAATTTTCATATAAAAAAGTTTTTGGAATTCCATGTTATTTCATTCGCCCTCTAATAAAACCATATATGCTTGAAATAAACCTTCCTGACATTGCCACCACCTCTGTAAATTTTATCAAAGTATACAAATTTGGAAAACAAGATTTGACATTATTTGACAGCTGTTTTTTGTCAAATTTGTAAAAGTAAACATAATCAAAGTATATTTTAAGCGTTTGCGATATTATTAAAAGGTCAATGAAGTGAGATTTGGGAAATAAATTTTATAGTTACCCTTCCAATAAGACATTAAGTGACGAGAACCCCGAAAATAATTGAAAAAAAGTTTGCAGTAATTTTTAAGGGTCTAGTGTATAGCTCTCGAAATTGAGAATCCTGTTCCCTTTCTCCAGTGTGTGTGTCTAAGATGAGGGGAGATAAGTCCAAAAATCCAAAGGTATGATCCAAAGGTCACCATAAAAATTAATTTCGCGTTTCGAAGCTCCTGACGTTACCTTCAAACTTAAGAGTAATCATTCAAAAAGCAAATTAAAGAAGAAAGCTTGCGCTTTGTCACTGTGGTGGCCTTTTTTGATATCGTGCTTGGTTGTTAAATTCCAGACATTTGAAGAATGTACGATTTTGCATTGCGAGTTTTTTGCACACTACAAAACTTTTTTGAAAAAATTGCTCTTAGATGTCATTCATTAAGGTCTTAACTACCACCTTCTGAAATACTGTATATGTAGTTTGAGAAACAAGTGAGTTCTGTTCGAACTGGGAATCCGTGTTTTAAATGACAAATACATATGTATAATTTTGTGCACCCGTACCCTTAAGGGTAGCATTTATTGAAATTATACGGGTAGAATAGTGCCACACTGTAGTCTGTCATGAATTTTTGTGTTGCAGACATGGGGAAAAAGATGGGAATACCAGCAGAAATAACTACACCGAGGGCAAATACCCCTACCAGCAATGAATTACATACACTATGGCTGGAGTGCTTCGTTAGGAGAAACATGGAGAAAATGAACGGAAATCATTCGAATCAAAAAAGGACCAAAAGGTAGAGAACATTGGATCATTTTTGTGACAGTACTGTCATTTTTTAAGTTCGAAAATTTGCTACTCTTTATGAATTTTTATTCTACCATTTTGAAAATTTTGCGGCATGCGCGGTAACGTTTTTCGACATAAGAAATTGTGGTAGAACTAGAATTACAAATACAAAAAACTCAGGCAACAACACTTACAAAGAAGTCTCACCATGGCTTGCCAACCGTGGAAATGGAGGGTCACCCCATAGTCGAATCACCTTCTGTCAAGCTTTTGAGAATCAACATCAACAATAACATGTCCTGACACGACCACGTCGTCAGTATTGCTAAAACGGCATCCCAGAAGCTTGGAGTTTTGTTCTGCTGTAGGAAGTTGTATACACCAGAGCAACTACTGCTGCTGTACAAGGCACAGATGAGACCATCGCTGGAGTATTGCTCCCATGTGTGGGGATGCGCTCCAGAGCACTCTCTAAAGCTTCTGGACACTATCCAGAAAAGAGCGATTAGACTAATCGATACGCCAAACCTCATAAAGGACCTCCACAGCCTAGAACATCGAAGGAGGGTGGCTGACCTATCCCTGTTTTACAGATTCTATCACGGAAGATGTTCGATTGAGCTCTTTCAGATAATAACACGACAGGCTGTCCGAACCAGGAAAACTAGAGAAGCTCTGCGAGCTCATCCTTACCAGGTCGAAGTCCTTACTCCCCGAATTAGTCTCCTCCAGCATTCCTTCTTTTGGAGAACTTCGACGCTGTAGAATCAGCTGCCGGGGAATTTGTTTCCCGACGGCTACAACCTGCAGCGTTTCAAATCTAACGTGAATCGACACTTATCCTCTCGCAGCGCTTCTACAGCGCCATAGGCTTTAAGCCTTTGCGGGAGGCCGACCATAAAAAAAAAATTTCACGTTATGACATTATTTTTTGAGTTACCCCCACCCCTTTCTTATCATCGCAGCGGGACCAGGAACTAGATTTTTGTTTCTAATGACAACCTTTTTATATTCACCAGTTTGAAGAAAATCGGAAAACTTTGGTTTTTTGATGGCCGTCTATCAGCGTGTGTGTCAGTACGTCAGCGGTACCTTTATCCAACGATTACTCAAAAACGCCTCAAGCGATTGCTCCCAAATTTGGCCAACTTGAATTAATAAAGGTCCTCTGGGGTTAAAAAGATTTTGGAGCCGATCGGTCAATGGGGGTGGAAAAGGGTGGGGGTGCGTAATATTAAATATAAATGTGATGGCATCAGTTGAAAGAGAATGTGTCTTAATATCTAAACCGGTGTATCACAAGTATCACTTTTTCTGAAATGGAGGCTAAAAAATTAAATAAATCGAAACCCTCGAATGTCAGTAACTGCTGTGTTTGTGCACTGGTTTGTTTGATATTACGCTGTCGTGAAACAAGATGTCTATGCTAAAAATAATATTACTATTCCATTGGACTCTTAAGTGTTAAATCGAGTGGGTTGCACAACAAATTGTCTAAATAGGGGAGGTCTGTTTTGTTTAACGTCCACATTTTTGAATATATTTATGTTCGACTACATCATAAATACTTGATCTATGAATTCGTTTAGCGTCTATAATTGACGACTTTATTGGGCATCACTTTATTGGACTCCACTGTCAAGTAAATACCATACTCTTCTCCCGCACTATCCATTTTGTGGATTATTATGACGTTTGTCAAAAAATTAACGAAGTAAACAACTTTGTTTACTGAGGTTGCTAAGATCTCTGGATACTAAGGTAAGAAAACCAAAAGCACCCTTGATGTTTTTTAGTAATAAAGCGAGGAATATAATAATTGCCATTTCAGAAAATAAAGTTTCTGCATTGCAATCGAACATAAAGCTTTTTGTACAACTCGTACATAATTTGGCTTTATGGACTTGCCCAAATTATTGGACTATTCATGTACTTGTTACATAAATAGCTATTATACAGGGTTGGGATAAAGTATGGAACCAAGCAAATATCTTTGAAACGGAAAGGGTGATATTGCTGAAAATTTGCAGGTAAATGTAGTGACGCATAATGCATCTGAAGACATTATGTTAGCTATTAACTACTCAACTTTTTTAATTTAAATGGGACACCCTGTATATTTTTACGGATTTTAATACATCTTTTTTTCCGAATACGTCCCTAGTGTGTGTAGTATTTGTTTCTGTGAAAATGGGAAAAGAAAGAAAGAAAGCTTTTTTATTTACTGAAACGTTCATTTTATTTGATGTGTTACAATAAGAAAATTTAAAATGAATTATCAAGGAATTATCTCAGACGTTGAAAATGCCCGCCGTTTACTTCCTGACAATATGCAAGTCTGTTGAAAAATTGCTGAGTTACCTTGTCGAATCAATTCACGTCAGGATCAGGACGTCAGGAGGTAAATGGCCGGCATTTTAAACATATGAAGAAGCTTTATCTTTCCTGTTTTTACAGAAACTAATACCGAAACCACTATGGACGTATTCGGAACAAAAAGATGGATTAAAATCTGCAAAAATATACAGGGTGTCCCATTTAAATTAAAAAAGTTGACGGTACTTCCGGTTAAACCGTAAGTACATTAATAGCTAACATAATGTCTTCGGATGCACTATACGTCGCTACACTTGCGTGCAAGTTTTCAGCAATATTATTCTTTCCGTTCCAAAGTTATTTGCTTGGTTCCATACTTTATCCCAACCCTGTATTGATGTGCTCTAATTTTGAAAATTAAATTCATCGTAAGCGTAAGATCGCTATTTTCTGTCATGTCATTACGTAGCGATTGAAGCTGATATGAATGAACAAGCTTGTTGTTGCAAAACCGAAATCGGTAAAAGTTCCACAGTCACGTTAACACGAGCACCTTTTCACATTACGTTGCACCGCAAAACTTGTTTCAAACTACTGAAAGTTCGAAGTTGCTATCACTCCATCGGAATTCCTTTTTTCTCGTCTTTTGTTATTCTGGAACTAGGGGTTCGGGCTTTTGTGTACATATTGATCTGCTTCTTTTTTGCAAGTAACTCCTCACTACATTATCGTATCCGTTAAGGGATATGCAAATACAAAATTAACTATTACAGACTAAAGTACACTGTCCTGAGGCAATCAACATCATCCCTGAAATACGAATTCGAAGTAATCACCTTAATGCTAATGCTAATGATGAACGCTTAGTTTGAAAAATCGAGTCAAGTTGATTGACTCAGTAAAGTGTTTACGAAGTCACTTGGAAGAGCAAAAAATGCTTGGGCGGCATCTCCCTTGTGAAACGCGGCAGCACCGACACTCGGTTTATCGTCGGTGCGCGGCAGGTATACAGGGTCCCGGGGGCGTTTCACAAAGGAGAAGCCGCCCAAGCATTTTTTGCTGTTCCAAGTGACTTCGTAAACACTATACCTCCCACATACTAAGTAGATAGCATTTTATTATTTTCCCTTGGCATGAAGCACGAGAACCTCTTGCAACCAGGACGAAACAGTTTTTATTCTGCAATCTTGTTCTATCAAACTGATATCCCAATCACATGACATGACGATTTTCCGACATTTAGAAAATAGATTACATTACCAATATCAATCTTTGAAGCGCAATGAAAAGTGTTCGGTAGATAAAAAATGCGGGGTTTCCTAAGACCAGTGCCGAAGCCTTCAGAAATAATAAAAAGTGAAAAAAAATTACAGTAGGATGAAACCCATCAGAAAAAGAGGAGAATATGATAAGAATGAAAGGAAGAATAAATTACGGTCGATTCGAGATCGGGAAGTCGGAGGGGGTGAGTTTTTAAGGGTAGAAAATGGTTTATCTTGATTTCTGGCAAAACTACACGTCCTATGGAAAAAAGTTAAATGGCAAAGTTGTAGGTAATAAAAAGGTCTACAACTTTTGTATTTTCAATTTTTTCACATAACCTCAAAATTTTGGTGAAAAATTTAAAAAACCAAGTTTTTGGTCTTTTATTTTTATCTTTTTCAAAAAAAAATAATTTTTTTACGAAATTTGGTGAAAACTTACCTTATTATGTCCCAAATACACTGTAATTTAGCTGATTTAAAGTGTTTATTTTTTCGCCTTATTTGACCTTAAGATCAAAAATGCACCCCAATTTTCAATCGAAAATTCTCGCGTCAAAATACCAGCTTTTTTCAAAAAGTTTGGGAGCCTTTCGTTCGCTGAAATCTTTATTTTCTGATGGTGTAAAAAAAAATATACAGTACTATAGAAAATCTTCTCAGAAAATGCAAAAAATTGAAAAAACTCAAATTCGAAAATTTTTTTTACTCACTATGTACAATTTTGAGCTATTTATTAAAATTTACACTTATTTACTTAAAAAACGTGAGACTTCATGTTACATTGATAAACGAAAAAATTGCAAATTGGGATATTCTACTATAATTAACAAACAAATAAGTTAATATTTAATAAGACATCTACAATATTTTGAAAAAGTTGTAGAATCTTCTTTAAATAATATTTGTAGATTATTATTTATTGCTGTTGTAAGATAATTTATATACCTAAGTGACATACGGTAAATGTTAGCCCATTGTAAGGCATTTCATGGAGAAGTGGGGACGGACTTAGCAGGGTCTGGGCCTTACTACATACCTGCTATTTCGTAGCAGCTGTAAAACCGTTAGTCAGTGGTCATGGGTAACGCAGACAAATTAAATATGCTGATACTATGACGCTGGCGCACTTCCTTGTATCAACGCAATGCGTTAACTCAAATGCGCTATGATACACGATACAGTTGAGAGCCAGACTGGAAATAATATTGGAGACGAAGGTGATTGTCTTGAAGATTTCGACGATCAACTAGAGATAGAAAGGTTTATCGAATCTAACGATGAAAAAATGCCTTCAAAGAGACAAAAACTAATGAATAACTAATGGGAATTTCAGATAAGATATTTATAAATGACAAGATTAACGTTTTCGAAAAAAAAATATAATGAATAATGTAATCAGAATTAAGTATCTAAATTCAATAGTGCGATTTACATGTATATTTATATTTTTTGAAATTTTCTATGACATAAATGTAATTCGAATTTAATTAATAAACCTTTCAACTAAGAAAATTGCAGCAATCACATTTTTTTGATGAAATTGTACATAGTGAGTAAAAAAAAATTACGAATTTGAGTTTTTTTCAGTTTTTTGCATTTTCTGAGAAGATTTTCTATAGTAACGTATATTCTTATTTACACCATCAGAAAATAGAGATTCCAGCGAATAAAAAGCTCCCAAACTTTTTGAAAAAAGCTGATGTTTTGACGCGAGAATTTTCGATTGAAAATTGGGGTGCATTTTTGATATTACGTTAAAATAAGGCGAAAAAATGAATATTTTAAAACAAATAAATTACAGTGTATCTTGGACATAGTAAGGTAAGTTTTCACCAAATTTCGTAGAACTTTTTTTTTGTTTGAAACAGATAAAAATAAAAAACCAAAAACTTGGTTTTTTGAATTTTTTACCAAAATTTTGAGGTTATGTGAAAAAATTGAAAATACAAAAGTTATAGACCTTTTTATTACCTACAACTTTGCCATTCAACTTTTTTCCATAGGACGTGTAGTTTTGTCAGAAATCAAGATAAACCATTTTCTACCCTTAAAAACTCACCCCCTCCCACTTCCCGATCTCGAATCGACCGTAAATTATTTTTCCTTTCTTTCTTATCATATTCTCCTCTTTTTCTAATGGGTTTCATCCTACTGTAATTTTGTTTGGTTTCAAAAATTATCGACCCTGGTCTAAACAACCCTATTCGAGATCCAATTCTGCCTCGGCTCATTTTACCACTCAAAAAGAATAAAGTTCACCACCACTAACACAATTTTCAAAAACCATAGACCTTGTGGATCTTTGCCACAGCCCACGGTACGATTTAGACATTTCATTGCTATCAGTTTAAAATTGTGTTCGGTTGAGATGATGCATTTGGATAAAGTTGAGAAGTATATCATGTCGGTCATTTATAAGGTAATGAAGAGCCCAGTACAAATACAACAATTTTTTTCTGTTTCACTGTCGTCTACCCCCAAACTACCACAGTTTCACCCCTTAGAAAATCATCAGGAATCTGCAAATCGCCTAAAAACGAAGTTTGAGTTGTTTATATTTCCATTTTCTTTTTATTATTGCGGCGCCGCCACTGACAGGATATCTAAAAACTAATAATAGTGTGTCAAAATGTTATTAAAATCAGTTCAATAATTCCCAGGTTACACAATACAGAGCGATTTAAAGCAATACTCGTATGGTTTTGGATGGACCTAAAAAAGAGACGCTAGGTCTTTCTTTCACAGGTTATTAGACGGCCTATTATGGATACCACAAATTTTTCAGTTTTAGAACCCCCCACCCCTCAACTACCTCAATCTCAACCCCACCCAAAAAAAAAGTATAAAACAATCAGAAACTCGTAAAACGCCTAAAAATGAAGTTTGAAGAACATTCAAAATTCTGTTTTTGTTTTGCTAAATAGCTCGCCACCCATGTACCGATTTTCAAAATTATAGCAGCACAGCAGGTCGCTTCCCAAATTTCATTGCAATCCATGTAGCGGTTACTGAGATAACGAGGATAGAAAAAAGATAACAGACGGACAGACAGACCTACAAACCGACAGACATAACGACGGTTATGAGTGACATGGATTTTCGTTATGTAAATATAAAATGCCCAAAAAGCATTTTATCCTAAAACCCAAAATTTTTGCGATCACAATACTTCCCTCGCCTATTGTATGGGAGGTTAAATGGTCAGAAACATCTGAGGTAACTAAACGAAATATTTTATTGTTTTGAAACTAGGGGGATGTTTTTTCATAATTTCAAAACTAAAGGCCACCTGTCAGTCAAGGCTCAAATACAAATTATTATGAAAGTTTCATTCAAAGTCTTTCACAAACAGCATTTGTATATTTTCTTTTACTAATACTACGTCTTAAGGTTCCATCCCCAGATACATACATATACAGTTGAAGCTAATCATTACATGTTGCCTAAAACATGAGAAGGCCTTGTAGAGGAGTACAATAATCGCTTCAACCCATTCGTGGAACTTTACGATACTACCGGTGAATTTTGTCATGTCTGAACATAATTAAGCGCAATGTGGAAAAATGTGAGCCTAGAATTTATTGACAAAACGTTTTTCCGCCTTCAGTTTTTCGTTACTTTTTCCCACTACTACTTCTGTTCTGCCTGAAACACTGGCGCATCAAAAGGGGCAAAGACAATTTTCATAGATAGGACATCTCATAAAACTATTATCTGGTGTCAGCAGCGTTGCTTAAAAGGTCTAATCTAAAGCCGAGGTTCTTATCGACAAACCACTGAACAACACATCTAAAAAAATATTAACTATTTAAACCATCAAGCAAGATAAAACGAGAAACAATTGTGCCTTAGAAAGTAAAAATATCCTGATCTGAATGTCGCTGGATCGGTCTATGGGTCCAAGTCTCAAATACGTTTTACTTATTTGGTTGATTTTTTGCACAATCAAATAATAAATTGACCCTTCAACTGCAAGGTTGAGGAAATTTTAAGTTGCATGGCCCAAGCTATATATTTGCATATGAGGATATAATCAATGCATTTATCGCTAAAATTGAGTTATAGATAAAGTCGGAAGATATAACTTTTTAGGGTTTTATATGCTGAATCAAATTAATTGCTAGTAACTTGAAAGATCTGTTGGGAGGCAGGAATTAATCTGGAAAATGTCTGGAGCCAAAAGGCAATTTCTTTCCCAGAGTTTCGAGACTACACTCTATCTAACTTTGTTTTCCTCAACATACTTATGAGAACAGGGATTGTTGGAGCTACTAATAATCAAAATGCTGAAATCGGTTAGATTCCAGTGCCCATATACATTTGTGTTTGAGTTTAGCACTGCACCAAGGATTCAAAAACTACTAAAAATATGCAGTCACAAAAATCGTAATAGTTAGTCTATGGTAAGGACTGTTCTGTGAAAACTTAAAGCACTGTTCACCTTGAATGGTTGTATTCATGTTTCATTTGAAATTGATAGAGAGTAACCCTTTATTTAGAAAAAATTACTACCAAACCGTTAGTAGGATTTTTTTTTCAAATCATTAAAGGTTTAAGTTTTGGCCTAATGAATGAAGCTTGGGATACTTTGCTTAAACCACCTACCGAAAGATTGCACTGTTCATAGTTTCGCAATTCGCAGGATGAGTAAAATCATTGATTAAGGTATTAAGGTATACCTTAATCAATGGTAAAATGCTGTCAGTGTATTCGTGGATTTGAAACGCATTTGAGACGAGAGATCGGAAAAGATTAGGTACTAGAAAAATGTGAGAAATATGGTTTTAAGGAAGTTATTCTGAAGTGGCTAAACTATTATCTAAACAATGGTTGGCAAAGAGTTAAAATTCAAAATGTTTACTCCAAATGAATTAAGCTGAACACAGAGTTCAACAAGGCAGCGTCTTGGGGCCGTTACAATTTTATGTATATAAATGACATCCAACATTTCTTTGAAAAATATTTTATTAGTCTTTTTGCAGATGATACATTAAATTCAGTGAGTGATGCCAACATTAAAAATGTTGTTGACATATTAAACAGAGAAATGATACCTACACCTCAATGCATGGCTGAAATGTAACAAGATGAGACTAAATGTTCAAAAAAACAAAGTGTATGGTAATTAACTCAAGGCATCACTGTCAACTTATTAGCAATTTTTTGTTAAAATAAATAATATTAGTATTAGCGCTGTAGATCAAATTAAATATTTAGGGGTTCAAATTGACTAACAGTTAAATTTTAGCTAACATATAGATTGTATTTGTAAAAGATTAGGTAAAAAACTAGGGTTCTTTCACAGAATTGCTCCAAAACCTTTTACATGGTGTAAAACAGTAGTTGTTTATAATTCCATAATTCACCTCATTTCGCATATTGTGCTTCATTGTTACTTTCATGCTCTGCTGAAGATAAGCATAAATTGTAGCTACTACGAAATGAATGCATAAGAATACTATTTGGGCTGTAGTAAATATAAATACACCCCCATTCGTGATATGCTTAGTAATTTAAATTTTGGAATACTGAGCAAATGATATAGGAAACTAATTTGGTGCTTCTATTAAAAATTGTTAATAAGAAATCACAAAATTATTTTGAAAAATGTATGTGTGAACGAATGGATGTCACAGTCTGTAACTCTATAATATAGGAACAAAAGATCTACTGTAACGATAGATATTGTTCCAGATAAATGTTGTTGTTATTGAAGGTCTGAAGTTGTTTAATAAACTGCTTCGGATTATAAAAAATTCAACAAAGTTACAGAGAATCGAAAAAGTTTGAGAACAATGTATTTTAATATGTGATACTATATTTACTATGATACTATTTTATATATTTTACTAACGTGTCTGTGTGTTAATAGCTTTTGCTAAATGAAGTTCTTTCTTTCTTACAAGAAAACAAGCAATTTCTCTCTCTTCTAAGAAAAAATCCCCCACGCCATTGGCTGGTAACAGGGTTATAATGTAGGAATATTATGTGGTAGCGGTGACTGGTACGGTCATCCGCAACTTCCGGATAATCTGGATAGAATATGAATCACATACCAAACCCAGATTTATACCAAGATAGCTGAACAGTGCATACGGCAAGGTACTGAGTAAATAAGGAAAATCCTGCATATACACAATGCTCATACGAGGGGATTTTATATATTTCCAGACTAGACATAAAAACAACACAGTAAAACGCATTATTTGTGTATTTCACCGAGGCTTAGAACCCATTACCTGTGACAGTTCTTGATTACCGTCCAGATACCAATAAACAAGTAGTTGACCAAGGTCACGTGAAGTGAGCTATCAAAAAATCCAAAATCTTGATTTGGCTTTCTATGAAGATGAACCCTCGTGTTTTGGATAACTTGGGGATGCTGATTAGAAATCCGCTCGCAGTTTTGCTTTTCAGTCTCGTGTCACGAAAATTAAAATAAAAAATTTCAAAGCTTTCGCATCTTCAGGTTTGCCTAAAAATTCGAAAATCTTTATTTGGCTTTCTATTAAGATGAAACTTCGTGTTTTGGATAATTTGAAGGAGTTGATTACAAATCTGGAGGCAGTTTTGCGTTTCAGGCTCATCTGACGAAAATTAAACAATCCAGAACTTTCAAATCTGCAGGTTTACCTAAAAAATTAAAAAATCTTTATTTGGCTTTCTATTACGATGAAACTTCGTGTTTTCAACTATTTGAGGATGCTGATTACAAATCGGTCGCAGTTTTGAGTTTTCATTTAACAAAAATCACAAATTTCAGATTTTCAGTTTCTTCAGATTACCTAAAAAATCGCAAATCTTTATATGGCTTTCTATTATGATGAATCCTCGTGGTTTATATAATTTGATTACAAATCCGGTCGCAGTTTTTAGTTTCAGTATCGTTTGACGGAAATCAAAAATGTCAGGTATATTCCAGATCGTCAGGTTTACCTAAAAAATCGGAAATCCTTAATTGGCTTTCTACTAAGATCAAACCTCGTGCTTTGGATATTATTAGGGTTCTGATTACAAATCCGGTCGCAGTTTTGAGTTTCAGTCTCGTTTAAAAAAAATAGAAAATTTCAGATCTTTAGTTATTCAGGATTACCTAAAAAATCGAAAATCTTTATATGGCCTTCTATCATGATGAAACCTCGTGTTTTGGATAATTTGAAGGTGCTTATTGCAAATCCGGTCGCAGTTTTGAGTTTCAGACTCGTTTGCCGAAAATAAAAAATTTCAGATCTTCAGATCTTCAAGTTTACCGAAAAAATTTTCATCTTATATTAACAACTATATTTCTCACCTATTAGTGCTATAAAAGCTAGTTTTTTAGTTTTTTAAAGTACATTTATTATTTTCATTGAATGATTTAATAATAACGGAGACAACAAAGTCAAACTAGAAACTACCAATGTGCTTCTGCTTCGTCTTCAAGACCAATATTCACCATAAAGCATAAGTTGAAAGACTCTTCATGTAACACCTTGTATAGGTACCTACTTTATATGCCTGTGTGTAAATAGGAGCAGCTAAATAGCTGTTCACCTCTCCAGATTCGAATACGTAGCGTAATGTGTGTACATAAATGTGTGTAATGATAACATCTTACACGTATACCTGAAATTACCTACGCAGAAAATACAATTTTCCTGCTACCAACACTAATTGGAAATAGCTTACTTAGAACATACGCAAGTTGGCTGGTGTTATTGCAATGGAATGAGTAGCTGTGCTACAGTTTGCGTCTGAGCCCAATAGACCTTTTGGACGTTTTAGTTTGGGTGTTTTTCTGTGGTTATCAGAAGTAATATCCATAGGACATTGAAAACAGACGAGATAATTTTATGAAAATTGGAAGCTCAACATGCGGCTTCGGGATGTTACCGAGGAATGAACTGAAATTTTCCATAAAATTATGAGGCATTTGTCAATGTCCGAAGGATATTCGGCAGAAATTTTTTTGAAAACGAACTATTTATGATTTTGGGTTGTGTTTTTGGGATTTTTTTTTCTTGATGAGGGCATTTATACTTAGAAGATTGTCTTTACCGGAATGTGACATTTTGAAATTAATTTCGAATAAAGTTGCCAAACTCAATTTTGTATAGTCAGAGCGACCGATAAATTCCATGGGCTTTCGAAACGTTTTCAAAACGTTTTGAGTTTTGAAATATATCGTGGAAACGTCAATTAGATTCGTTTTCAGGACCTTTGCATTTCGTCGCACTAAACAGTTGTTATTAAAGGCCTGTTTTTAGAGGGGGTGAGAAAGAGGAGTAAGACAGAGATGCGTACTATCTCTGATACCCTTCAACCTCTATTAAGAGAAAATGCAAGAGGCTATATCTGAACAAACAGCGGGAATAAAGGTAAATGGTAAAATAATAAACAAGATTCGTTTTGCTGATGATACCTTGGTAATAGCCCAGAGTAGCACGGACGTACAAAAAATGTAGTCACCCTCCCTCCCTAATTGAGTTTCTTGATTTTCTATCTCTTTCTCATTCAACAGATTAAAAAAGTGATCTTTCCACGTTTCCATTTAATAGTATTTCATCTTTGTCTGCTATTAACGTTCCATCTTTGTTTTTGCAAAATATTTGCCTCTTACAATAACCTCTCCCCATTTTCTTTGCTTCTCGGTAGAAAGATCTAATCTCCTTGTTTCTAAACTTTCCTTAACTACCACTTGTTAGCATAAGCAACCCTTACTTCTTTTACTTCCCACACCTATAGGTGAGGGGAGTATTGTGATCGCGAAAATTTTCGATTTTGAAATGATACGCTTTTTGGGCGTTTTATGATATCTACATAACGAAAATCCACGTTTCCGTCGGTCTTCTGTCGGTCTGGCTGTCTGTTGGCGTTTTTCTAACGCCGTAATCTCAATAACCGCTGCATGGATTGTGATGAAATTTGGGTAGCAATATGTTGTGGGGTCGTAGCAGGTAATGTTTCTATATAATTTTGAAAATCGTTGTACGGGAGGCGGAGTAATTAGCAAAGAACAAAAAAATTCAAATATTCCTCAAACTTCGTTTTTAGGTGTTTTAGGGGTTCCTGATCATTTTCTACTTTTTTTGGGTGGGGGTGAATTTGGGGTTGTAAAACTGAAAAATTTGTAGAATTCATAATGGGCTGTCCATCGACTTGTGAATGAAAGACCTAGCGACATAATACACTTTTTAGGGACTTAGAATTTGTGATGTAATTTTTCTGCTTCACATTTCTCGCATTCTTCATCATATCGACCAGTTCATTATAGTTATACCGGTTGCACCATTATTTTTATTTTTAAAGTACGATGTAGCACGTCAACAATTCTTCAAATGCGCGATGCTACCTATATCTATGCTCCATAGTAAACTGGGTTTTTGCGTTTTTTGCTTCTGTGTAAACTGGGTTTTTTGCCTCTGTTTTGATCTAATCGCACAGGGGAGGAATTAGAAATGAGGATTTCTTTATCAGTCTATATCTTGATATCCCTGAACATTTTGGTTATGTCACTCATTTTGGCGAGTACTATATTATTTATGAAGAAAAGTCCCAATTTAGTAAAACCCTATATAAATAAATAACCCAAAAGTTCATAATAGAGAGTTTTTGGTCAGTCACGGCAAACGACAATTTCGTTATGGTTATGGTTAACTTTGTCGTTAATAACGATAACTTTTCGTCGCAAAATGTAGTTTTTGGACGCGAAATCGAACTGTCAGTTCTGTCACCGTTGACAAGTGTAGGAATTTTAGGTTAATTTGGACATTCTAAACAAAATACGTGATTAGAACGGATTGTGCCCTAGACGTCGATTGCGAGATAAATTATCATTTATAAAAGTATGCAGGAGATTATTGAATTAGTGTATATATATACGATGACGTAGCAAATGTCACATAAAAATAACCATAAAAGCACAAATAACGATACCGCTAATCTGACGTAATTAACCACGTCCGTTATGTTTAATAAAGTTAACCGTGTGTCAAATCGTTACTGCGCAGACTCCAAATAACGATAACCACGATTTCAGTGACATATGTGCGGACCAAAAACTCTCTATGGTCCTAATCATTATAAATGACATCCTTGACCTTATTACATACAGAGGTAACCGAAACGTCCATAAACTGTTTGTTACAACAGACGTGGTTTTATTTATAGGCAGGATAAGCAGAAATTACAGGAAACCTCTGTCAAACTTCGTCCATTAATAAGTGAGATTCCTGCAATTTGCACGTCTCTCCAAGCGTCCTAGAAATTGATCGTTACCTTATTTGTTCTGAGATATCAATGTTTACAGAAAATTACGCACAAGGTTCGTTTCCTATATTTACTTTCTTGTCTAGCTGCGCAACAAATAGTCAATATAGAAAAACCAGACCATAAGTGTTCACTCTGTTGTCAAATGATGACGTTTGTCAATAAGGGAGTGACAACATCTGTTTGGACTTTAGGCCTTTGGTCCATCGGCATCGACACGTTTAGGTCGAATTCCCTGTGGAAAATTCTTATGTATCTGACCGACTTTAGGCAGGGGCGTAGGGCCTCCCCTTACGAATATGCGAGTGGTATTAATGTGTTTTCTATTGCTTCATACAATAGATATAAGCTCGAATATAAGTAAAGGTGTTTTTTGTTTGAAAATTACTCCAACATAGGCAGTGCACCTATTTTTAAAAATATTTCACCGTCACTTGCTACGGCAGCAAAACGGGGACCCACGTGGCTGCGCGATGAACAGCATCTGCCTTCGATAGTGGGGCAGCAGCAGCCTTGTGTGCGGTTAGCGCTTGCGTGGGTGACTGAATATACATAGGCCATTCAGTTTCAACCATGTTGGTGTCGCCCACACGAGCGCTGAGCAGAGCATCTTACTCGGCCGGCACTTTGGATGATCGACCGGAAGAGCCGGACGGGGGACCCCCGTCGGACCGTCCGGGATGATGATGGTGTAATCATTCCAACAGTGTTGGCCGTGCACCGTCCCCCCTCTGGGAGTTATAGAACAATAGGCCTTAAAGGCTTAAGGCTCCCAGAGGAAAAAAATAGACCAAAACACATGAAATCTGTGAAGCACTTACTGAGATTATGCGGTAGAAAAATTTCCAACAAACAACATACAAACGAACAGAAGACGAGCGAGGCTATCTGTCATTTCTGATGAGACATGGCCGTCTCCACTCACTAGGCCGGAACATTGAAATATGGCAACGTTGGAGATCAGGCCGTGTTTTCATTTGTTCTTATGTCATGTGTATTCTTCCAGGTGCAGAAAATATGGTTGGAAGGTGATTATTAATTTGTTTCTAATTATTTACCTGCACAAACGAAACTATAAAGATAACAAGATGCCTGCAAAGCGTGTAGTACCAGGTTGCAGCCCAGTAGAGGCATGAGTAGAGGACTACCAAACCATGGCCCAACATAACCTTATTCCAGATTAAAAAGAACGTTGCAAGGTGATTTTGAATTGAATGGGTTTCTACTTATTTACCTGCACAAATGAAACTATAAAGATAAAAAGATGCCTGCAAAGTGTGTAGTACCAGGTTGCACTAGCAATTGTGCGTCCGATAAGGGACATAAACAGAAGTGGGTGAAAGGTATCCCTCGGAAGGGCTGGTTATATTTATAAGGATAAAGACAATAATTGACAAACATTTCAAAGAACAAGACCTATTTTAAAGCACAATGTGGTACCTATAATGTTTTCTGGACCTCCCAAATATCACAGAAAAATACAGTTAATAGAACTCATCTGGGCATGGCCTGGGGCATACCTACGAAAGGATTTGATAGTGAAAGGGAAATCAAGACCAGCAAGAATGGCTTCACAGTGACCTAATAGTGAATTTTTCTAGCTCAAGTTATAATTTACAAAGTAAATTGAGTGTTCATTTAAGTGGAAGTGACAGAGGAAACAGGTTGCGTTTATTTTTACTTTGTAGTGTCTGACTGTGATGAAACAGACATCAGATGTAAGTGGTATTAGTAGTAGTAGTTCTAAAAAGTATTTTTCTTAATTTATTAACCGAGATGAACTCTAATACATATAAAATGTAATAATTATTCTGAAACTATAGGGCCACTATTTGACAGCTAAGCCACGTTGCCACATCTACGGCTCCGGCCTAGTGTAGAGTCGGCCATGGATGAGAGGAACCACTTGTGGGAACCACCACTGCATAGATCTACAAGTCCTTCTGCAACTCTCCTCGCTCTGGTTACCAAGTTCAGCCCTAATAGGAAAGGTAAGGATGGCCTTGGGTCCCGTCCATCTTATGTATTCAGGTTCAAGGACCCTTGAGTCACGCAAAGGCGTTGCATTCGGTACGTGTCTGGTTTAAAACATAGAGATTCGTGCAAAACAAAGACCACAAAATTAAAAATTTTGACTTTACCTTGCGCATATATTTTGACCTGTTTGTTGCACGTTAAGAAAAACATTAACAGTTATCTAGCACACAGAGATTTCCATTCATATGAAACTCGTAATAAAAATAACATCTGCCCTAGTCACCACCGTCTTGTAAAAATCAGGAATGGTGCAAATTTTTATGGAGTAAAATTTACCTATTACCTAGCATTGTCAAGTAACTGCATTTCAAGACTTTCTATATAACTCTTAAAGTCTATTTATTAGAAAAAGCGTTCTTTAGTACTGACGAGTATTTGACTAACAACTTCTGTGATATGGCTTGTGTCCCTTTTCTCTTACACTAGATTTCTGTCTGTTTTTGTGACTCGTATTGGTCTCATTGTGATATCTGTTTGTTAATTGTTATATGTTTGTGAATGTTGTATACAATATTTTAAACAATCTTTTGTATTTTAGGCTTACTATTAGATCTATCTCTCTATCCGTTTTCTATTCATTTTTTTGATGACAATTTGTAATTTTGATATTTTCTGATAATATTTTTTTATGTGGCCTGTGTAAGCACTTCTGTGCATTAACACTAATAAATTACTACTATTACTACTACGACTACTACTATATAGTATAGTCTGCCTGTGTTACCCGAGAGCTTCACAGCGGACATAGAAGACATAGAATGTGTACTGAGGACTCTTCCTCCTCACCATAATGTGACGTTTGGAAATGTTATGGAAAGATAGCAAGCTCACAAGTAATCCTAGCCGGCTACTATTTATTTAGCGTATGATCATAGTACACATGAAAAAAAGTCATAAAAAAGTAAGACATTTTTTTGGTTTTTTGTTTTTTTTTTTTTGTTTTTTTTTTGCTTTTTTAACTAGGCTATATACCTCCTAATTGAATGTTAATATTTATGGGGGCGATTTTTGGGTCCATTTCAAGAAGAAAACTTCATATGAATGTATGTCCTAAACGTCTTATTTTTTAAGATACAGCGTGGTAAAGTTTTCAAAAATAAATAATTTATTATTAATATCTACAATACTACTTCAGATATTTTAATGAAATTCGTCATACATGTACTATGAATCAAGAGGCGTTTTTAATGTATCACTTTTTCTTAAATTTCCACTAGTGGCGTTCGTACGTAATTTGACCTGCCTATTATGGCAGATATTGACGGTACGTCACTGATTTCTCCTAAAATAAAGATTATTTCTGAAATCCCCACTCATTTCTAACCAAAGTTGAATACCTTATTTTTCCAATCTGGTGCACTGCTTTCGTTTAAAAATAAAAACCGTCTCTACATGATCGTCTTGCCAAAATGTCATCCAAGCCTCGATGTAAAACAGTAAAACTAGAAGCACTTAATGCTTTTCATGCTGCCTGGCTGTCAGAGCTGATAGTAATCCGCCTGATATTATTATTAGTTTGCACAACAGGCCATGAAGGCCTAGGGCAGAAATGAGTGCGGTCTGATCTTATACCGCTAAAATTTATATAACTTAGAATTGTCGTTGGGTAATTTCACCACCTATTTCTGAGTATATCCTGGACTATTCCACGTCACCTATTTCTATCTGCCGTCTGCTCTTTCTTTCCCTTTAATATTAATTTTCTTTAAATCATCTTCTGCCTTCTTCAGCCATCTCTCCCTTGGTCTACCCTTCCTTTTTTTCCTATTGGTCTCCGGTTGAGAACTAGTTTTGCCATTCTCGTCCCATTCAGCCTCTCCACATGTCCCAGCCACCTTATTCTCTGCGCTTTGATGACTGTTATAATATTGGGGTTCTCATACATGTCTTCCAGTTCCTGGTTTGATCTTCTCCTTCATCCCTCGTTTGTCCTTACGCCTCCATAAATAGCAACATTTTTCTTTCCCATCTTATAATTTTTTCTTCCTCCTCTTTGTTCATGCCTGCTAGGCCCCTGAATTTCGTAAATACGAGAGGCACAAGGTAAAATCCTGAAACTGCGTAGGTATATTTCCGCTTAGATTATCGTGGTGTATCCTTCTAGAGATAGACGGGGATTAAAATAATAAAACACATATTAATATGTGAAAATGACATGTGAAGTGGTGTATATGACAAATAAAGTATCGTGTGGTATATTTTCTATGATACCGCAAATATTGTAAAACATACATATATACAAAACAAGGGAGGTTCGTGGGCATGTCCGCACTAAAGGATCAAATCGAGGAGCAGTAACCGCCGATGCGCGCGCGTTTCTGCTTATTGGCTTCATCAGGCCGGTGTAACCTGAAGAAGGATGGAAAGGAAGAAACACCAGAAGCCACCAACAAGAGCCAAACCAGCACATTTGTGGCTTACTGTCAAGAGCCCCATGTTTATGGGGTTTCGCTTAACCTTGCAGCCACGGAGGCCAGCCAAAGCTACTTGCTGTGATACTTCAAGCCCAGAGTGGCTTCGCACTCATTGTTTCATGCAATAACATCCCTCATCCTATATACAAAACTAAATTGCAGACTGTTGCCACAAATAAGAATATTTTGCAAAGATCTTACTTTATCAGTTAACATATTAAGCAGCATATAAAAATCCTTCTGGTATGGAGTTATGTAAACAAAACAAGATCATTTCGAATTAAATGCAGCGTGCACAATTATCTCGAAAAAAATGGATTCTTGTATTTTTAGAAACGAAATCAGCCAGTAGACACAACTTTATATAACTAATTAACAATAATTACAACTTACTACCATAATCGAATAGTGTTTTTCCAATAGGAACTGTGAAAGTAAATAGAGCAATAAAGTTAATGGATTATATATATTGCAGGAGGACCTTTGGAACGAGATTCCGATATCAGCCTGATGACATGTAGATATAGATGTGTGATCACTTCACACATTGGAAAAGTAAAGTATAAATATAGTCAAAGATCAAATCACATAAAATTCTCCTTTCTTGTAATAGAAGGATAAAAGCATTGAGACGTCTCACTTAAAATGCTTGAAGAATTTTAAGGTCTAGACGCTAGAGCAGTAGTAGATCCAGATCTCTAGTGAAAGGCAGGATTGCACAACTTTTTTTTTCAAACACTAGTCCCCCCTCCCATAAACATTACGCAGGTGTCAACAGGTTTTCAGAAAATTTATTAAACAGACAAAAATTCGACCAAACCAAAATATACAGGAGTTTCCATTTGAAATAGTTAAGATATCGGTGTTTCAAAAATGGTTTTTTCAATAACTGTATATTATTTCTCAATAAATATACAAAAAACGGTAAACTCCGTTTCCTAGTAGATCTTTTATATCATAGTAGTAGTAGTAGTGACATTTGACTTACAAAGCAGCGAAAATGTGATACACAGATTGGGTGCGATTCATCAATTTACTGAAACCCTGTATATAATTGGAATTAGGGATTACCAAGTCTCCTCAGAAATGTTCTGGGTAATTTGTAATCAAGCTAAATAATAGAGGATAATTCATTGTGCTTGAATTATATTTAAAGTACCTGAATAGCTCTGGGGAACTTAAAGTCCTTTCAAAGTATTTTTAAACAAATTTGGAGAAATATACCTAACCCTCAGTTTCATACCTTTTCGTTGATACCTCTCTAGTAAGCATCCAATGCCTAGTCAATATAATATTTTGAGAGGGTTCAAAAATAAATTGATAAGTGCTCATCATCGAGAGTTTTCGAGATTATTCTATGTTATCAAATCATATGTTTCATTTGTTTCTAATCGCGGTCTTCGTTTAGCTTGGATACAAATTTTGTGATTGGAAAATTATTTGCGTATCCTGAAAGGGCATGAGCAGTACTGATTCAATCTACTTGACACCATACTTGATCTTTATACGCAGCAATAGGGCTATGGAGTGAGTTTCTTCTTCTTTTCTTTGTAATTCTTCGTCTTTTCATGAATAAACCTTATATTATATCATTATTACTATTATATCAAGCACTCAGATTTTTTTTTTATATTTTTAATAACTTTTTATACTGTGTAAGGCTTTCGCGGCCATCGTCCAATGAATTTGTGGTTCTTGGGTTTTTAGGCCGGCGTCGTTTAGCGTTAAAGCTTGACGTTTCGCCACCACGAGTGGATGGCATCTTCAGAAGCTATTTCACTTCGACGACTTCCAAAATATTTCCAAATATTATTATTAATATATATATTATGAATAATATAAATATTTTGGAAGTCGCCGAAGTGAAATAGCTTCTGAAGATGCCATCCACTCGTGGTGGCGAAACGTCAAGCTTTAACGCTAAACGACGCCGGCCTAAAAACCCAAGAACCACAAATTCATTTAATAACTTTTGGTAGATAAATTGTGGTCTACTTGCACCCAAACTATCCAGGGGCACCTAGTATATACATCAAGTTGTTGTTCTCATCCTTGACAACAGTTCATGTTATTCCAAATTCCACTATTTACAGAAGAAATCAGGGACAACAATATTTTATGACATAATTATGTATATGCACGTTTTTCTATTATTTGCCTGGCCTATAAAAGTTATCCATAATCACGTGTTAAAGGACTGCGGCACAAATTGTTTGCTCTTGATAACCGATACCGATAATAATAGTTGTTTTGATGTAATTATACTATAATTACTGTACCTCTTTACGCCTCCTAAATCACGTAGTCCACCGACTTCTTCTTAACTTTGGCACAATGAATTGTTTGCATCTTGTTTTGGAAATCCAATGTAAATATGTTTATATTTACTGCAATAAAAAATAAAGGAGATAGATGACTCAAAGAAAAAATAGAGAATTCTAACAAACAACTTTAGTACGGACCTTGCATTTATGACTTATTTTTAATAATAATACCATTCGCTATTCTTTAATTTGTGATAAGAGCTGCAGAAAGTGACAAAAACAAAATTGAATCTTTAAACAAATCAATATGGGGGCCAAGACCTATCCCTGTGGAACTTCTTAGTTGATCTTATAGAAGTAAGTCATCACAATGCATATTTGACGACTGGAGAGAAAACTGTACCGTCCTCATGTAAAGTTTTAATTTTGCATTTTTCGATTCCTCCTTTTGTTTTTATTTACTCTTTTCGATAATTTGTTTATCTTATCCAATAGTCAATTGTTTCCAAACTTTATCAATATCAAGATTATCAAGTATCAAGAAAAACAGTGTGTAACATGTGCGTAGATTTAAACGCCTCAGAATTTTGAATTAAACGTCTTCAATTTTTATTCCAAGAATATTAAGGAATAATTATTTGAAAAAAATTATTTATAAATCATACAAAACAACTTCTATTTTACTCATATTCATTATAAACAATCAGGCGTCAAAGGTTCGTCAAGAAAAAAGACGTGCTGTGTGAAGATCGTAAATTGGCCAGTGAAAAGAAATT
Organism: Callosobruchus maculatus; assembly: GCA_951848785.1. Lineage (NCBI taxonomy): Eukaryota > Metazoa > Arthropoda > Insecta > Coleoptera > Chrysomelidae > Callosobruchus > Callosobruchus maculatus. Next base: position 8,534,313 of record CATOUR010000083.1, read on the forward strand.
GGTAAAATAAGCAAGGCGTTGCTATAACTCTTAATTTATTTTAAATATCAAATATTAAAAATTATATGCTGTCTCAAACTAAAATGAATCATATACTCAATTTTATTACTAATTAATGCTACTTCCTTCTTTTACGTCTTGTTTTATTTTATTTATAAAGAAAACGGCAACTAAGCACTGACTAACTTGTATCCTATTTGTCTAGTTCATAAAACTTATAAATACGACCGGCAACAGCAAATTTTCTTCCCCACCTTAAAGACGGTGCAGCACTGTGATTGGACAATTGCTGCAGACAATATTTAATGTCCTTGCTTTACTTATTTCCTCTATCCTTTTACTTCCCACACCGATAGGTGAGAGGAGTATTGTGATCGCGAAAATTTTCGATTTTGAGATAATACGTTTTTTGGGCGTTTTATGTCTACATAACGAAAGTCCACGTCACTCATTTCCGTCGGTCTGTCTGTCTGTCGGTCTGTCTGTACGCGTTTTTCTGTCCTCGTAATCTTAGTAACCGCTGCATGGATTGTGATGAAATTTGTGCATCAATATGATGTATGGTCGTGGTAGTTAAAAATTACCGTAAAAATTTCACATACTCCTCAAATTTTGTTTTTAGGCGTTTTAGGTGTTCCTGATAATTTTCTACTTTTTTTGGGTGACGTGAAATTTGGGGTGGTTGGGGGGTGGGGGGTAGTAAAATTGAAAAATTTGTTGCATTTATAATATACTATCCACTGACCTGTGAAGGAAGACCTAGCGCCATAAATAACTTCTTTAGGTACACCCGAACATTTGCCTATTGCAGAAACCAAAGGATTTTTTTCTGGTGTAAGCATACGAGTATTGCTTCAGATCGTTCTGTATTGTCTAGCGAGGAAACTGTTGAATTGATTACAATGAAATTTTGACACAGTATTACTACCGTGGCGAGGATAGAAAATGCGTATGGTTTTTCTAAATCCTGCCAGTGGCGGTGCAGAAATAATAAAAAAACGAAAAATACGAAAACAGCTCATACTTCGTTTTTAAGCGTTTTAGAAGTTTTTTTCGGGTGGGGGTGAAATTGGGGTGGTTTGGGGTGGGGGGTTGAAAAACTGAAAAATTTGTTGTTTATTGCCCATATGAACATTGCTTTACCTATTACCGAAACTAAGGGACTTAAAATTTTCTGTGTATATACGAGTATTTATTGCTTTAGATCGGTTTGTGTTTTATAACGTGGAAAATATTAAATTGATTCTAATGAGATTTTGCCACAGTATATTGTCACCGTGGTGAGGATAAAACGCGTATGACTGTTAGAAATCGTGTCAGTGGCAGCGTAGCAATAATCAAAAAACTAAAAGTATGAGCTCAACTTCGTTTTTAGATATTTTAGGGGTTCCTGATCATATTCCAGCTTTTTTGGGTGATGGGTGAAATTGGGGGGTCGAGAGTTTCAAAACTGAAAGAATTGTTGTATTGGCCATGGCTGGCAATGATTTGGTTGCCAGTGGATCTCAGACTATAGCTTCAGGCTATGTGAAAATAATAAACTAGTATTTCACCGTAATGTGTGGGAAGTACTTAGTCAATCAACTACTTCATTTTTTTAGACTCGACCTTATAATGACGATCGCTGTCTGAGAGAACTTCCCGCTACCCTTACTCATGCCGCTCTGGTCTGGCTAGTTGTCCATAGCTTTTTAATAGAAAATTTTCGGTATTTTATTTATTTAATGGTACTTTGTTGGAGTCTAATTAGCTATCAAATTTTTCGCACCTGACTACTAGTTGGGATCACGTAATTTTTAGGTTTGTTCTCAATTACCTACCTGAGGTTGACATTTATACATATGTGGCCTTTTTGGGGTACACCCCTATTACCGCACGTACTCTAGTAACCTTTGGAATGCTTTTGCGAAGATTTTGCAAATTGACATTAGGTTATGTAAATATAATTTTTTATCATACAAGCGTTCCATATCTATAAATTTATAATGAATATTTTGTCTACTGCGTTTTTTCCTTGTAATGATATGTGGGGAACTTAATCACGTTCCTGGACTTTGTACTTTCAACGCTTGTCTGAAGTAATTTTTGGTTAGATTTTAATAAGAAATTGAACAGTTTTTGAAACGACACCTTTAGCATAAATACGACATAGGTTCTTCAAAGCTTACTATAGTTTTCATGTCTATGAGTCTATGCTCACCAAACAATATCCCCCAATATTTTAATACAACTAATTTTTCAACATATTCACTCAAGCAAAGTTACAGTGTAGTCTGACCAGAGCCTGCGAAGTTGTCCGAGCAACTCCTGATATTTGGTTCGTTTCCTCCTCCTTAGAGACGATATTCATTTCGAACTCTATAACGAACATCATCTTCTGTTGGTGGTCGAGGAGGACTATGTCGGGCTTGTTTGTCTGTAAAATCATGTAAATGCACGTCGAGAGATTTGGAGAAATTACTCAGTACGGTAATAGGTCTGTAGTTTTTGACTTTCATTTTATCTCCGTGTTTAAATATAGAAGGTACCTTTGACAATTTCCATGTCATGGAGAAAGCATTACTCTTGAAATAGAAGTTATGAATCAGCTTTAGGTAAGCAAGCACACTTGCTAAAATGCATAAATTTTACAGGGTACCTATATTTTTTCTTTCAATATATTTTTCAAAGCTCTACCTCTTGAGAAAAAACTGGGGATAAGATTGTATCTCCATATTCGACAACATTTCTAAATGATAATATGTCTCAGTTTCACCATATTTCTTCACCATCACCCGCAGAAAAGTTTATCATAACTTCATTTTCGCAATCATGATGACAATGACTAATTGAACAATGAACTGTTCGAAATTTCATTTTATTTATGTTACACTTCACAAGGGATCCAACATTATGTCTATTACGCGAATGAAATGTATGTAACTGAATTTTTTAATGACTCTGTTATCTATAATTAATTAATTTGCAAGCTATCCAGAAGCTCTAAAATTTAGAAACAAATGTGTTGGCGCCAGTCTAGACAGTGGCAGTGGCGTAGGAAAATCTGTGGACACTTTGAATGAAATAATAAGAGCTGGAAACTGGCCCTTTTGGTTCCAGAATCCTAGACTATAAGCTGCACCGTGCACAAGTTGGGTGACTAAGAACCCCAATTCCGTGCAGGTGTTTTCTAAATAAGGTATGAGACTGATTATCACTTTCCAACACAGAGCTTAAAAGAATTATTAGAGGCATTATTAATCAGTGTTTATATAGTATTATTGAGTGAGTACTAGTACTACTATAGTGATATCTCTGGAGAGGGGAGGATAAACATGAATAAAATAGCAAATAAAAATTTCCAAAATGACTCTCGTTAGTTAATTTTAGCAAATAGCGTCCACGACAAAGGTCTGGACGAAAACAACTTCAAATGTGTATACTGTATATTATCATTAACAAAGTTTTATCTACTTCGGGATAGATTACCTCAACCTTTGCTAATAATCTTATCCCCTACAAAATTTTTCACATTTCATTAGAAGTGATCCCGGAATTCTCCGAGATTAACAGGTGTTCCTCTAATATTATTTGACCGTTATTATGTTTTCTACCTGTTATTTTGGAGTACACGCTTTTTAAAGCACGTAGACCAGTGTCCCCATCGGATTAAATTCCTGTACAGTAGATATAGAATTTTTCCAAGCTTTTGCAAATATTTTGCAGCTTGGAGATGCTGCGTTTTCTGCTCGAAATATTTGTAGTTGCAAAGACGTAAATTAAGCATCTATCTACATCATTTTCAACGAGGTGACGAGGTGAAAGAAGCTGTGAAAACTAGACACCTTTAAAAAGAGTGCTTCTAAGGAAATTTTTTGTATGTATAAAAAATTAGCTGTGAAGTATAGATTCGTATATTAATTAAAACATGTACTGCCTTCATGATGTCACTTTCTTAATACCGCAGATTTAAAGAAAGTTTTAAAATAATTTTTATGGTATTTTCTTTATTCCATAAATATGGTCACACATGTCATATTAATTTCGGATAAACATTGATAAAATTAATAAAATCAATTGGTGTTTTGGTGTTTCAATAAGTTGTCAAATTTCTTTTGTAGCCTGTTGTATTGAAAGTATCGTAATATTACGACATCTACTGTTTTAATGCTAAATGAATCATGGTTTTATAGAAAAATTTCCATGGAATTTTGTTTATTCCATGGAAATTGTCACAAGTCTCATATGACTATTGATTTTTTTCATTTTTTGTATCTTATCTTCAAAACAGCCATTATGTTTACACATCGTAACTTTGTGACATGTACTACCTTAAAACTATAATATGCCCTTTATTAGAACTGGTTCTAAGGATAAATCAAAAAGCTTAATAGTAAGTGTAAGAAATTTTTGTAATCTTTCGTTCGCATCTTTCTTCTAAGGTTTTTGTTTATTTTTCATAGCCTGCTAGGTTGCTTATCTTAAGTAGGAAAAATCAAAAACACCGACTTGACTGAAAATAGAAATAAAAACTAGAAAAGATTGATATTGACAATTCTAATCGTTAGAAAAGTTATAAAATTTAAAATCTAATCGTATAAAAGAATTACGCATTCTCATTTGAAAAAATCAAGTTACCTATGATTGAAGTTTCCGTAATTAATCTACTGATTTATCCAAGCACAAAAAGAAGTCAAAGTTGATCGTCTAACCAAAGCTGACGCATTTCAATCGCAAAGTCACAGCGTTCTAAGTTTTATAATCGTTGCGATATTCAATTCTTTTCTGATATTTACTTATACCAAAAATTGAGATTTACGCCTGAAAAGTTCGTTTAAAGTTCCATACAGGGCTACAGGGCGATCAATTTAGACTCCGAAGTTACATAGGTACCTCCGTTACTATGGAAGATTCAAAAAAAATTCGAATGAAAGAATGAAACGAAGGCCTACATTTTAAAATTATTGCATAATATACAAAATTATTCATAAAGTCACGGCATCCCGAAGTTGTTTTTATTTCAAATGTAACACCCTATATACAGGGTGGGGCATAAAAACCAAGTGTTTTTGGTTTGAGTAGTACTCATAACCGCCAGAGCATCCATGGCTGTTCTTCGCCACCTGTTTCCAAATCTCTCAATTTCGAGGTTTAGTGGCATTTCATGACCTCCTCGGTCTCGCGACTTATCAATTTGTGATTTTTTTGTATGGGGGTAACTCAAGTCACGTGTTTAAAGGGCCAAGCCCCGTACTTTAGACGCAGAGAAGGAAGCGATTCGCCATGGAATCTCTCAAAAATCAACAGAGACATGCTGGAAACAGTGGAGTGCAATTTTCGTGAACGGATGTCAGATGTAATTTTTGCACTTAGATATTTCAAAATGGTTTATTATCAGCTATGTTCTACTAGCAATAATTTTTTTAGAGTAAAAACTGATAATTTTATGATTATTTCAAAAACACTTGATTAATATGCCCCACCCTGTATTATCCCAAATTTGAATTGTGTTTGTTTCCCTATTCCGAAATTATAAAGTTTTATTAGGTTATACAGGGTATTGTCAGATATATGACCACTTTTATGTGAAAATCTTAACGAATTCATCACCCTGTACCTACCTACAAAAATATATAACTGGTGGCTTGACTCAATGCTAGAATAATTTCGTGGTTATCTAGTTTAGTTCAATATCATCAAGTTTCTGCAAAATGAAAGACCACGGTAGTTATACTGTTTGACCTTTCTTAGAAAAAATGGAGTCAAGTTGATTGACTCAGTACTTTCCACACATTACTGTGATATCAGTTTATTATTTTCCCTTAGCATGAAGCTTTAGTCTGAGATCCCCTTGCAACCAAATCATCGGCAGCCTTCCCTCCCCTAAAACATCTAAAAGCGAAGTTTGAGTTGTTTTCACATTTTTAGTTTTTTGATTATTGCTATATACGCTGCCACTGACACGATATTCAACAAACATACGCATTTTCCATCCTCATCACGGTAATAATACTGTGTCAAAATTTAATTAGAACCAATTTAATAGTGTCCACGTTACAAAATACAAAAAGATCTAAAGCAATAAATACTCGTATGTATGTATACAGAAAATTCTAAGTCCCTTAGTTTCCGTAATACGCTAGGCAATGTTCGGATGGACCTAAAAAGTTGATTTATGTTGCTAGGTCTTCCTTCACAGGTTAGTGGACAGCCTATTATGAATACAAGAAATTTCTCAGTTTTTCAACCCCCCACCCCCTAACCACTCCAATTTCAGCCCACCCAAAAAAAAAACGCAGAAAATGATCAGGAACCTCTAAAACGCTTAAAAACGAAGTTTGAGCTGTCTTTATATTTTTACTTTTTTTTATTATTTCTGCGCCGCCACTGGCACGATTTATAAAAACCACACGCGTTTTCCATCCTCGCCACGGTAGTAATAATGTGTCAAAATTTCATTAACATCAATTCAATAGTTTCCTTGTAACACAATATAGAAGGATCTAAAGCAATACTCTTGTATGTTTACACCAGAAAAAATTCTAAGTCCTTTGGTTTCTGTAATAGGCAAGGCAATGTTCAGATGGACCTAAAAAAGTTATTTATGTTGCTAGGTCTTCCTTCATGGGTCAGTGGACAGTCTATTATGAAAGCAACACATTTTTCAATTTTACAACCCCCCACCCCCAACCACCCCAATTTCACCCACACCCAAAAAAAAGTAAAAAATGATCAGGAACCTCTAAAACGCCTAAAAACGAAGTTTGAGGAATATTTAATTTTTTTTGTTTTTTGCTAATTACTCCGCCGCCCCTACACCGATTTTCAAAATTATAAGAACATTACCTACTACGACCCCCCAGCATATCGCTGCCCAAATTTCATCACAATCCATGCAGCGGTTACTGAGATTACGAGGACAGAAAAACGCGTACAGACAGACCGACAGACCGACAGACAGACCGACAGACAGACAGACCGACAGACAGACCGACAGACAGACCGACAGACAGACCGACAGACAGACCGACGGAAATGAGTGACGTGGATTTTCGTTATGTAGACATCATGCCCAAAAAGTGTATTATCTCAAAATCGAAAATTTTTGCGATCACAATACTCCCCTCACCTATCGGTGTGGGAAGTAAAAATGATAGAAGGATTCGAAGGACGGGAATAAAAGCAGAAACTAACAGAAAGTCGTAACAGGAAATCAATTAAGCTTCTGCTAGACAAATCTTCGGTTTATAAAGACAAGAATCAATCACTTTCAAAGCTTAGCTAAAATCTATTTTCTCGTTTTTGATACGTCACACATAAACCTTCTTGTAATTATAGTTACTAATATAGGCTTGTTAGAGATTCTATTTCATTTTCAGATAATTTCTGTAATTGACAGGCGTTTTTCAACTTGTTAATTGCCAATAATTATTGCAATAATTGCAAATAATTGAAACCGAATCAAAACTAGAATATTAATTTTAATTATTTAACAAATGTAACAACACTTACTATGTTCTGTCATGCATAGAATCCATGGCCAACTTAACAAACACCAAAATTTGACAAAAATATTGTTCTACTACTTCAAATTGACATCGCTCCGTAACTGTTACATTTAGGCACAGGGAATGCTTAATAGAAGTGGAAGTATTTTGTAAGAACTTTCTGACGATGCTATAAAATACAGGGTGTTCCATTTAAAATAACCAAGACAATTTTTTTTCTATTATAACGACTCTGGTCAGAGACCAACAGGGCAGATCATTTTGATGCCCCATCCTTGCATAAGGAAGGGAAATTTTAAACTGTATTAAATATAGGACAGTGGAACATAAATCATAGCTATGGAATCATCATTATAGTCACAATGTCTTAACAGACATGTTGTGAACTCGTAAAATGCATTTACACGTTTTACGAGTTTGTTTTGGGATATCTTTAAGATCTTTAATGCAGTAGTTTCCCATTTGCTTTCTGCATCCTCATGCCGTTGACCAGATGGTATCTAGTGGTTCATCCGCCTTTAGGGGCAATTTCTCACCCCAAGGACAAGAAGGTGTCCTGACTCTTCTCAACTCGTCCACCCCAAGCTGTTGGTTGAGAAGAGGTTACTGTTTATACGGACAGTAGTTCGGTGTTCCTTTTAGTCGCCTTTTACGACACGCAGGATATACGATGGGAGATATTCTAACCCACCCCCACACGGCTAAGTGTAGTATGTTATTTTATGTTTTCTTCTTTTTTTGTATGTTTGTTTTATTAATTTTGTCTTTATTTAGCTGTTATTACTTTTTTTATCTAATTTTAAATCTTTTCCTGCCTCTAACCAAGAGAATTATTGTTATTGATTTTTTAAGATTGAGGGTGATGGATTCAGATTTTCACAAGTGACCATATCTCTGAAAATACCCTGTATAACCTGATAAAACCCTATAATTATTTCAGGAATAGGGAACAGGAACTCAATTCAAATTCGGGATATTATATGGGGGTTCTATTTGAAAAAACACAACTTTGGTATGTCGTGACGTAATGAATAGTCCTGTATATTATACAATAATTTTTCAATGTAGGCCTTCGCTTTACCTATAACTATTATTCCGAAAGTTTTTTATATCTTCCATTTATGACGGAGCTACGAAACTTCGAAGTATAAATTGGTCACCCTGTATGCTGTATGTGATACATAAAGTCACTCTAAAATTCACCAAGGAATCCAAATATGCGATAATATATACAGGGTGAGTTTTTAGTACCGGCTCGGTCGATAACTCCACTACTGTAGAAGATAGCGGAAAAAGTTGTAGCCACGGATATGCTCCTTGCTCAGAAAATGTTTAGATTTATACATGATGCAAACATGCATTTTTTAAATGAGACACCCTATATATTATTTCATATTCAAATTCTACTAATGATTTCCGTTCTTCCAATATAGGGTATTGTAACATTATACAGAGTATTTCAAAAGTTATGACCATTTTTATATTCAAATCGCTGTCAAATGAACGTACTGTATATCAAAAAATGATGAATTAAAGATTATTTTACACGGATGAGTAAAAAATATTCTTTAGTTTTAAAATCGGCTATAAAAATGCCCGCGACGCATATTTGTATACAGGGTGATGTATAGAATGCAAAATCTAGATTTTCTCTATTTTTTTTAAATGTAACCCCCAATATTATATTATACCAAAGAATTGCTTTTAATATGCTCTTTTATCTTTGTGTAGCACTTGTTATGGCTGCATTTATTAGTTTCTGAGATATTTCGATTTTTCTACAAATTTTAAATATACCTTCTATTTGTTCACTAAAATTTATTTATTTTGAGAAAATACTATCAAGTTTTATTTTCGCTTAACAAACAACTGAAATATATGGCCATAATAGTACTTGATCAAGTCAAAACACTGAATTAACGAGATTATAGGTCAAGTGTTCGGAGGAAACAATTTTATAGACGTCATGCATAATTTATCAAGCAGATCTATCATGAAGGCTATGAAATATTAAACGACACAGTCCAAATAAAATGATTCTTCAATCTTCCAAACGCATTAGTTTTAGAGTGCCTCCGTTCTGGATATTGGTGTTCATAGTTGATATATTCTAGAGGCAAGTAGGCAATTTCTCAAAGATTCTCCTAAATACCCTCAATGAAAAAATTTATTTTTAAAGCTCTTTTTTCACACTGTACGGAATTATTGAGCAGGTTATGAAAACTGTCAATTTTTCAAAGCCTACCTGATAAATCTGCTTGATAATTATGCATCATGCCTACAAAATTGTTTCCTCAGCATACTTGATTCTAATATCTCGATGATTCAGGGTTTTGACTTCATTAAATACTATCATAACATTATAATTTAGTTGTTCATTAAATAAAAGACAAATTCGATAGTACTGTCTCAAAATAAATAAATTTCGGTACACAAATAGAAGCTATATTTTAAAATTACGGAAAAATCAAAATATCTCAGAAACTGATGGACGTAGGTACAACAAGGGTTATACAAAGTTGAAAGAGCATATTAAGAGCAATTCTTTGGTATAATAAAATATTGGGGGTTAAATTTAAAAAAAAGAGAAAATCTGGATTTTGCATTCTACATCACCCTGTATACGAATATGCGTCGCGGGCTTTTTTTATAGACGATTTGAAAACTAGAGGATATTTTTAATCCTTTCATGTAAAAAAATAATTTTTGATAAATAACTTTTCGATATACAATACGTTCGTTTGACAGCGATTTGAATATAAAAATGGTCATAACTTTTGAAATACCCTGTATAATGTTATAATACCTTATATCGTGAGAAGAGAAATTATTAGTAGAATCTAAAAATGGGATAATATATGTGGTGTCTCAAAAAAATACATGTTTGCATCACCACGTAGTTATGGATCACCCTGTATAAATCAAAATATTTTCTGAGCAAGGAGCATATCCGTGGCTACAACTTTTATGTATCTTCAACTTTTTTCGCTATCTTCTACAGTAGTGGAGTTATCGACCGCGCCGGTACTAAAAACTCACCCTGTAGATGGTTCTATTTAAAAAATGTAGGTTTGATCTGAATCACCCTGTATAAAAGTCCAAAATAATAATAATAATTATTATTATTATTTTTTCCATAAAATATAAAAGGGGCGTGCTCCTTCACGACCTTTCCTAGTTATGTAACCCCACCCCGTGCTACTGGTACTATGACTCAGGTACTAAATTTCTGATAACGACATTGCGGACAGCTTCCAATTTTCCCTCCACGGAACGGAAAAGGGGCGTGTTTTCCTACGCCACTGATTAATACCGGTTCGTTTATCTCCAATTACTAAGTGTTTACCCGGCGATAACACAATTTAAAAGACTACCTCAACAGACATGCTTCATACTGATGACTGGGTAGGGGTACAGATCTACCAGGGCAGAGTACAAACCCAGTATATCTATAAGACGTTCAGTCGTGGCTCCGAAGTGTTTATTCGTCTCGTACAGCTTTACTAGAGCGTACCCGAAGTGTCGCGCGTAGAAGTGCAAGTCGTAAACGGTCAGGCAAGATGCCTTTCGTCCTATCCGAGAGTCTCTCGCGGGCCACGTGGTCTAGCTGTGAGAGCATCCACGCCGGGAGCACCGCTAGCGACTCGGGCTTCGGGAGTCCCTACTCCCCCAACTCTTTCTCTCCCATCTCCACGTCCCCGGATAACACTTTGAGGAAGAGGAGGATACGTCGTTGTTCCAGCTTGAACAGTGTCATCCAGGAACCCTTCGTCATCAGATCCGATGCCAGGGAGTCTCGTAGCCAAAGTCCCGTCAACAGACAAGAAGAAGACGCGGATTTGCTTTTGCTGCTCTCAAACGTCATCGGGTGGTATCCCTGTTTCCTTCTGAGGGTGATCAAAGCCGTTGTGTTGGCTGTGTTGCCGAAGACTTGGACGCAGTTGTTCTTCGCTCTGCCTATGATCTGGATCTCCGTTTGGATTTGGGTTTGTACGCAGTTTCTTCAGCTGCCTTTGACTTGCACCAGGCTCTTGCTCTCTGTCATCATATCCCCTGGCACTCCGAGGAACAGCAAAAGGAGGACGGTGTTGATAAGTGGAGGTAGCAGTATTCAAGCGCTTCACCTTGCTAGGAACTTTTATTCAGCTGGCGCTAGGGTAGTGGTGTGTGAGATCGATGGACCTTTCGCTTTAGCCAAGTACTCTACGGCTGTCAGCAAGTTTTACACGGTACCTAAACCCACTAGTGACCAACAACAGAATTACGTAAGAGCGCTTTGCGAGATCGTAGACAAAGAGCAAGCTGTCTACTACATACCTGTGTGCTCTTCAACTTCCGCATATTACGATGCTGTGGCCAAACCTCACTTGGAGTTGCTAGGTTGCACAGTCTTCTGCCCCGGTATCAAAGAAGTTTGGGTACTTGATGACACCTTGGAAGTACTCAAGCGCTGCCAGAAATATCAAATACCCACTCCTTCGTACCACGTGGTGACTTCAGAGCAAGACGTGTTGAACCTCTATGACACGGGAGCTATAAGAAGAGGAGTCCACATTATGGCCACCACTGGACCCAGGGGCTTGAGAGAAAGGTCAAAGATCGTCCTGCCTTTATCAAAAACCGAACTGAAAATTCCCGCAGATATCAGCGAACAGAAGCCTTGGGTCGTGGTACAAAATCCAGAGGGTAAGCATTATCTCACTTGTACAACGGTTAAGGAATCCCAAGTGGTGGCAAACGTCTCTTGCCAGATGAACAGTGACAACAAAAGCCTCATTCCTACGGAAAACAGGGAGATCAACCAATGGGTGTCGAACTTCTTCTCGAAGCTGCAACTCCTGAGGCCCATCTCAGGACATATCAGCTTCAGATTCGTCATACCGAAAGACTCCTCAACTGTGATACCTCTGAGTAGCAGGGTGGGCGTTTCCCTACCTTACGTTTGTTACACAAATGTCCACCCGAGGCTAGTGTGGAAGCCCTGCAGGCATTTCAGGAGACAGAACTCTGGCCCTTTGGTAAACGACAGTGAGGTCTATAAAATCTCAGAGGTGCTTTCAAGTACGGTGAAGAACCCATCGTTGGAGTCCGCAACTAGACTCATCGGGACTGTTTTGGACAAAAGGGAAGCACTGTTTGCACTTTGGGATCCCCTGCCTTATTGTGCTTACTACCACATGCAGTTGTCCTTCAAAAACATTTTGGCTTTCGTACAAGGCAGACATGACGAGCTCCAACTGCCCTTGAGCGATTCAACGTAGAGATTTTCGAAAAATATTCTCCAGGAGAGAGAAACAAGCCTGAAGTGATATTCCTACTGACTTTAACTAAACTTAGAGATATGCATTCGCTCAAAAGCTTTCCATGCAACTAAATTTGCAGATAGTCGAAGAATTGTACAGTTGTTAATGTTGTGTTGTGTAATGGTTCCTTTCTCGTAAATTTTTCAAACTCGGAAATAGCGTTTTAATTCATTTTCTCACGCAATAATCAAATTCTTAACGTTCCAAAATTCAATTATGTTCTAATTGACGGACTTATTTGTTAAATTAGATATGTAATAAGGCAGCTAATGCAGGCCTGCATACTAAAAATATTCTCAGGATGTTACCAACATTCTTGGTAGATTGATTTCAACTGTAACATCCTGTCTGATAATGAATTTAAAATGACTTGCGCATGCAGCCTATCTCAGAGATATGCTGTTACAGACAAAAAAACAGTTTATTTGGAAATGAAAGATATAATTTTAGTTGCTTCATGACTTCAAGTTATATCTTTGAAGACTATTACTGTTTTTTGAATGACTAATGCTAAGGATTTTTTCAAAGAATGTATTTTCTAAACTTTTTTGGAAAATATACCACAAGTATACTTGCTATTCAAAGAATTTTATTAAAAAAGATTTCATGTCTTTTCCAGACTTTTAAGAAAAATATGTTTTTTATTGAGTGTGCGGAATAATTATTTGTTTAGACATAAACTAATGACTATACTTGTATTATGATTTCCAATAGCATCTGACAATGAAGACATTATTACAGTGAGACTTTTTCTTGGCAAATTGAAGCAGCATGGAAAGTTTTTTGAGCGATTGTATGTATTCCACGAATCTTGAGCAACGTAGACGATGGATGTGTTTGCTCCGAGATAGATAAGAGTGTTATTGTAAAAAATATTTATAAATAGCTTTATCTTCGAGATTGATGTAATTTATGGTTTTAGAACGCGAATGGGCACGTTTTCGGCCATGAATACTTTTCAGAAAAACATGAAAGGAAATGAAGATATGATATTGATCAAAGCAATAGCTACTAAATCAGACCCCTCTGTTTTGACAACATTTTAAGCTTAACTGTAGCAATCTATGTATAATCGTCAAATCTGTAACTTTCTTCCTTGTTTTATTTCCATGGTAGATACACATGTTGACTTCAATTAAGAAATTCATTCAAAGTATGCCTAAGCAGACGGGGGTTTTTAGAGGCTTCTATGGTTATCATATTGTTCCCATAAGTTCGAATATTTGCCATTGTATCAGTGGTGCTTCCTTATTTTTGTATATACGTTTTATTGTAATTTTTGTACATATATGTATATTTGTTATATTATGTTTAATAAAGTACCTTGTTTTTTATATATATCAGTATTCGTATTATTTATTTTCCTCTTATTACTCATGGTCAGACTATAAAAACTAAAAATGTAGAGCTTTGACCTTTTGATAATGAAAAAATCACTAGCTCAAGTTGTGGTACCTTTTTGGTAGTAATATTAGTAATGAGAGAAGTCATAATTGACCTGGACGATTTAAGTGAAAAAAACAATTGGGTAACGACTTCCTGAAACGTAAATCTTGTATGTTTTCAAATGTTTCACCACAAGTTTATGGTTCATAAAAACATCAATCAGCTTCATTAGAAATCGAATGAATTCTGCTCATTACTACATAAATAGGCCTTTATATTACTTTTGTATTTTTGATATCTCAAGTATTCGAGTATTTTTGAGTATAATAAATATACAGGGTTATTCACGTTATTCGACACGGAGCATTATGGCTAAAGTATTTGATAAAAAAGAAAATAATAATTTGGGATGGATAGAGACTCATAAAGGCTACATTTTAAAAATATGTTCGTGTTATACAGGGTGTCCCAAAAGTACGAAATGTATCAAAGTTTTGTTTTTTTAAATGGAACACCCCGTATATTATTGCATATTCAGATTCCTTGATGAATTCTATTGTGACTTTATGTATCATACATGGGACTTAAAGCGAACCGTTTAGGTATAAATCACCATTTTCGGTATAAGTAGATATCAGGAAAAAATTGAATATCGCAAAGATTATAAAATTTGGAAGGCTGTGACTTTGCCGTATTACAAAGCATAAAATGCGTCAGCTTTGATGAGACTATCACATTTAAATTACGTTTATGCTTGGAGAAATCGATCGATGAATTAAGGAAACTTCGATCAGCGATAACTTGATTTTTTCGAATGGGAATGCCTAATTTTTTTTATACGTTTAAACGTAGAATTTGACAAGCTTTCTACTGATATAAGATTGTGAATATCAATCTCTCGTAGTTTTCGTTTAATATTGAATTTTCAAACAAATTGGCGATTTTCAATTTTCCTACCTATAAGCAACGTAGCAGGCCATGAAATATAAACAAAAATCTGTTCAGTTAGAAGAAAACAACTAACTTAGCTAAAAAATACACACTAGACTAAAGGGACAAGATTATAAAAATTCCTTACAACAAATTAACTCTCCCACAAAAACCAAAAACAGTTATTTTGAGATGTTACCACCTGTTTTGCGTCATAGCAAACTACACTGTGCAGTTGCCGACACCTGATACGTGATACCTAATTGTTGACAGACAGAATCCTGAACTATTTCTCGAACGTTTAAACTAAATGTAATAAAGATAAAATGCTTCATCAGACTATTTTTCATTCTAATTCTCCTTCAAGAAATTAAACCAAGCCTTTTTCAAGATGTAGCGTAATCCAAAGTAGTAGTCTGTTTATCATACAGCAAATTGTTTCAGAATAGTTGTATATTGAGTCAAGAATTATGTCGAAATTAGGACATGTTCTATTTCCATACAATTTCTAGGACCGCAATATGCGTATTAGGCATGACATACTTGTAACCTAACCACACTTCAGTAGTTTCGATTTGGATGGTGTGTTGTAATCGTTTTGAAAATAAAAACTTACAGTCAAATGCTTAAGCACAGAATTAAACACCGCAGCCAAAGCTCACGAAACCCCTAATTACTTGATGATTAGCTTGCAAAAATTTCCAGTTCAAAGCACATGAGGTATCTGGGTGCACAGCGAAAGAATTTTGGAAAAAAAGGCGACATAAAATTAATATTCTATGTGACGGGCGAATAAGTATTGTTTTTTTTATTTAGTTGAGGTTTTGAATTGAGAAAAAAAAATTTTTTTGTGATAAATGGAAAGATCATATATAGGTTTCACAACAAAATGTCTTGTTTTCTTTTTTTTCGCAATAATTCAAAAGTTATATCAAAATAAAAATGGGTTTTTGAATCGAGTACCGAAAACACCCCGACAGCTCCCGAACCCGCGTGACGTCACCATGGCGGTAAGGATGCTCCTTTGACCAACGACGTCCTACTCCGATACTAGATTCTAGATTCCCAGCCAATCGCGAAAATACGTACTGGTAAACTGGTAATTAGTTATACTTGTTGCAACACAGTCGGTGAATGAAGTTTGCAGCTCGAGACGAAGTCTGCGATCGAAATAAATATGTTTTTGAATGTTTAAAGTTAAAGTCAGATTACAGATTCCAGTAAGTAAGTACCTAATCAAATATGTTTCGTTGAAAAGATCTCCTCAATTGAAGGATGGCCTAGTGGTTAGAGCGTCCGATGGTGGATCTCAGGACCTTTGGATCGAAACCCAGGCCTTCCAATTTTTTTTTAATTTTTTCATCAAAACATTTATTGATGTGCTTTTTGCACTTGTTACGCACATTTTTTCTAAGATCAACATAAATATATGTTTGAATCAAATTTTATTAGACATACTACTTGCACTGCACAGTGCAAAAACTAAGTACAGGAGGCGGTGGACAATTTAAAAAATCAGTGGAAATGAGGTTTGTCCGTCAATATCAATCGCCATTAATTTTTTTTAAATGTAATAGTTGGTTCTTCTTCTTCTTCAAGTGCCAAGCAGATTCCTGCGTAGGCGACCGTCTATTTGCATCCTGTTAGATTTCTCTATTTAGAGCAGCATTTTGGAGAGACATAAAGTCATGCATTCCTGTCCATTGTCGAATGTTCCTGAGCCATGAAAGTTTTTTTCTTCCTATTCCCCTTTTTCCTTCGATTTTTCCTTGTAGGATAAGACGTTGGAATTCATAACGAGGACCACGCAGGATGTGTCCCAAATAAGACGTCTTTCTTTTCTTAATGACGTCGAATAGTTCACGGCTAGCCAGACCGGCTCTTCCGAGGACTTCTTCATTTCTTACCAGATCTGTCCAAGGGATTCTAAACATTCTTCTAAGAGTCCACATTTCAAATGCCTCCAATCTGTTTATCGAGGTTACTTTAAGAGTCCAGGCCTCGACACCATACAACAAGACGGACCAGACATAGCATTTGACCATTCTATATCTGAGTTGAAAGCTGAGATCATTATTTGTTAGGAATTTTTTAAGTTTAAGAAAAGTTGATCGAGCTTGTTCAATTCTACTTCTGATCTCAACTTCTGGATCCCATTTGTTTGTTACGAGGCAGCCCAGGTATTTGAATTTGGTGACTTCCTCTACTAGGATGCCGTTTAGATATAAAAGGGTGGCAGGGATGTTATTTTTGCTAACCACCATAAACTTGGTCTTCTTTAAGTTAATTTTTAGGCCCAGGTGCTCACTTCTCTCTTGAACCACATGCAGAAGTGCTTGAAGGTCGTTAGCGTTGTCTGCTAAGATTACTGTGTCATCCGCGTACCTAATATTATTGATTGGGATGCCATTTACTCTTATACCAATTGTACAGATTGACATTACCTCGGCAAACGCTCTTTCTACATACAGGTTAAACAGCATAGGTGAGAGAATACAGCCCTGCCTTACCCCTTTTTTTATTTCAATGTCTTCGGTGGTTTTAAAATTTCGAAACCTTACTTCGGCAGATTGGTTCCAGTACAAGTTAGCTATTATTCTGATATCTTTATTGTCTAGTCCTAGGTCCTGTATGTATCTTATCAACAGGTCATGTTTCACATTGTCGAACGCTTTCTCGTAGTCAATGAACACCATGAAAACATCCTTATCCCGGTCGAGGCAGTTCTGAACCAGTGTTTGCAGACTGAATATAGCTTCTCTCGTGCCAAACCCATTCTTAAATCCAAACTGACTGCACCCACTGGCTGCTTCACATTTTTTGTATATCCTAGTATGTAGGATACGTAAAAAGAGTTTTAAAAAATGGCTCATGAGGCTTATCAGTCGGTAATCCCTACATACTTTTGCATTGGCCGTCTTTGGAAGAGTGATGAACGTGGATCTCAGCCAGTCTTTAGGGAGTTGTCCGGTGTCATATATGATGTTGAAAAGCTTGACTAATTTTTTCATGTTATTTTCGTTTAGCATGTGTATAGTCTCTGCATACATATCATCTGGCCCGGGAGCTTTGTTGTTCTTCATTAGTTTCATGGCGTATCTTACCTCACTCTCCAATATGCTCGGTCCCTCTGGTATATTATTAATAACTTCGGGCGCATTCTGCGCTCTATCGTCACTGAAAAGATTAGATACGTATGATTTCCAGGTTTCCTGTAACTCGTCTGGGTCTATGATCGGTTCGTTTTGATCATTTCTAAGAGTGGTTGTAGGTCTTTTGTTGTAGATGCCAGCAATTTCTTTTACTTTTTTGTGTAAATGAAAACTGTCCCCTAGACGAACAAAGTTTTCAGCCTCCTCGCAACGCTTCGTTAGCCATTTCTCTTTTGCCAATCTTATTTCGTTTCGAACTCTTCTCTGATAAGAAGCATAGCCAACATGGTCTCCATTGACCTTGCATTTCCTGCGACTCTCCATTAGTTGTAAGATATTCTCTGTCATCCATTCATTCTTTACTGTGACTCTTGGTTGCAGAAGAAATGTATTATTTGCTGTCTTGAATGATTCTTTGATGCTCGACCACATTTCTTCAACGTCTTCTGAGTTTGAGGAATTAATCAGTTGGTCATTTAGATGCTGCTCAAAGCTGGATTTCGTATCGGCATCCTTAAGTAGTTTTGGGTCAATTCTTTTGGTGGCTTTCTTTTTCTTGCTTTTTGATAATCGCAGTTTGACGTTAGCGCATAGCGGATTGTGATCTGATTCTATGTCGGCTCCGGGTAGTGTGGTGGTTTTAGTTATTGTATTTCTGAATCTTCGGTTTATTAAGATGTAATCTATTTGATTGCGAACTATATGGTTGTCGTTGTCTTGTGGTGACCTCCACGTGTATAGGCGTCGAGGTGGTAGTTGAAACCACGTATTTGTGACAACAAAATCTTTTTCCTCGCAGTATTCTATCAGCCGCTCCCCCCTTTCATTCCTTATACCAAGGCCATGCTCACCCACTATGTTTTCGACGCGACCTTTGCCAATCTTTGCATTGAAGTCCCCCAATACTATATTTATTTCATGTTTCTTTGTTACCTTAAGTGCTTCGTCTAGATGTTTATAAAATCTGTCTATATCTTCGTTAGTTCCGTCCGCGGTAGGAGCATAGGCTTGAATAATATTAATGTTGATCGGGCTTCCCGCCAGTTGGACAAGCATGACTCTTTCCGAAATGGGTAGAAAACACCTAACTGATTTACCGAGACTCTCATTTAACAGGAGACCCACACCATTTCTGTGATTTCGTACGACCGCTGTGCTCCCAGAATAGTAAAACACTTTTCCATTCGAACGAACCATTCCAGAATCCGGCCATCTAACTTCGCTTACTCCAAGGATACTGATCTTCATTCTCTCCATCTCTTGAATTAGATTTTGTAGTTTGCCAGCGGCAAACAAAGTTCTTACATTCCATGTTGCGATTTTGATTTCCCTATCAAGTTGGAACCGGGAGATTCTTCGCACCCCTTGACCATTAAAGGTCTGCCCGGGACTAGGGGCCATTTGTAATAGTTCTTCCATCATGATAGGATATGGACGGCTGTCCTGGGGAAAATAATGCGGTGGTTTCCCTCTTGCCTTCCGCATCGCAGTTCCACAGCCCGTACACTGCTCCAGTTTTGGCCTGTGGAAATCCAATGATGAGCCGGTCAAAAGTAATTCCTTGTACGCCTCATCTTGGTACTGAGGATCGCTGCTGCCCTTCCTCAGATGCTGCTCATCACCATATCTGGCTACCCTCACTTGGTTTAGCCTGTGGGTCAACACAGTTACCAGGGTGTGGCGCTTGGAGCCAACAAGTGAGAGTTGGGTGTCTCGTGAGGATCAGTTGAGCTAAACCTCCGCCCGTCTATGACGCTTGGATTGACCGTTTAGAACAAAAGGTGCTACCTCTCCGACACATCCCCTACACCCCAATAGTTGGTTAATAAAACAAAATCCCTTCATCCATTCAATCCATTCATTTTTAAGTTTTTTAATGTAAAAAAAGTAACTCAAACGCGTAATTACATTCTGTTTATCACTTGGTATTATTATTTATTTAACTTTGGGCAATGAAGCTTAACAATTAAATTTTCATGAAAATTTAACAAGACTGTGCAGTGCAAGTAATCTGTCTAACAAAATTTGATTCAAACACATATTTATTTTGATCGTAGAAAAAAATCTGCGTAACAAGTGCACATCAATAAATTTTTTGATAAAAACAATTTAAAAAAAAGTTGGAAGGCCTGGGTTTCGATCCAAAGACCCTGAGATCCACTACCGGACGCTCTAACCACTAGGCTATCCTTCAATTGAGATCTTTTCAACGAAACATATTTGATTAGGTACTTACTGACTGGAATCTATAATCTTACATCAACTTCAAACATTCAAAAACATATTTATTTCGATTGTAGACTTAGTCTCGAGCTGCAAACTTCATTCATCGTCTATGTTGCAATAAATATACACTAGTTACCAGTAAGTATTTTCACGATTGGCTGGGAATCTAGAATCTAGTATCGGAGTAGGACGTCGTTGGCAAAGGTACATTCTGACCGCCATGGTGACGTCACACGGCTTGGGAGTCGTCGGCGTGTTTTCGGTACTTGATTCAAAAACCCATTTTTATTTTGATATAACTTTTGAATTATTGCGAAAAAAAAGAAAACAAAAACAGTTTTGTTATAGAACTTATATATGATCTTTCCATTTATGGCAAAAAAATTTTTTACAAAACCTCAATTGTTAAGATCCATTTTAGAATAAACGTGCATTCTAGTGACTTTACAAATTCATAGTTTCATTTCATTTGCATATGCAAAATTAAAAAAAACACACCTATAGCATACATAAGGAAATATATTGTACAACAACTGAAGGAACTACCTATGCTTTCATCAAAATGTTTAGACGACGCAGTTGAATTGTGAATAAACAATTCCAATGAAAAGAGTGGAAGCAATACGATATTTTTCAAGTTTAAAAGGGTTAGAACCTTGTTATGCAAAAGTAGAGTAGTAGGTTGTCAGGAGAAAATGCCTTCATTAAAACAATGCAATAATTGGAATTTTGCCAATGCTACACAAAGACGTGTATAGATTTTATACAGGCTGTCCCACGAATATTAAGACAAGCAATATATCGGATATGGGCAGTAGTAGAGAATTATAATTTTGGAGATGTAAATTGGAGCAAATGTTGTGTCTTTTCTTGTCATTGTGTCATTTTGTTATTTGTTTTTAGTCACGTGACGTCCGATTCAAAATTATTAAAGGGACACCCTGTATATTAGTGCGTTTCGGTGTTCCTCCCGATAAAACAATTCCAACAAACTAGCTAACTAGCACACTTGGAGTCTAAAGTGATTCATTCAAGAGCTACAGACTCTTACAGTTAAATTATTTTGCTAGTAGTGGTACAAACCTTTAAGGGTCTAGGGTATAGCGCGCGAAATTGAGAATCCAAGAAAAGACGTATTCACGTGTTAGCGAGGAGGCGTGGCCGCCTGTTCCCTTTCTCCAGTATGTGTGTCTAAGATGAGGGGAGATAAGTCCAAAAACCAAAGGTAAGGATAAAAAGTCCAAAGGTAAGGTCCAAAGGTCACCATAAAAATGAATTTCGCATTTCCAAGCGCCTGGCGTTACCTTTAAACTTACAGTAATGACTCAGAGAGCAAATTGAAGAAGAAAGCTTGCGCTTGTGCAACCATTTAGCCTTTTTTTGATATCGTGTTTGGTTGTTAAATTACAGGCATTTATAGAATGTATGATTTTGCATTGCGAGTTTTTTGCACATTAAAAAACTTTTTTGAGAAAATCGAAAATATTTGTCATTCACTAAGGTCTTAACGATCGCCTTCTGAAATATTATATATGTAGTTTGAAAATAGAGTGAGTTATGCGAGAAATTGTGAGTCCGTGTTTTACATGGCAAATACGTATGTATAAATGTGTGTATCCAGGCCCCTTAAGTACCTGTAGCTCTTGAATTGATCACTTTAGACCCCAAGTGTGCTAGTTTGTTTGAATTGTTTTATCGGGAGGAACACAGAAAGGCACAAATATACAGGGTGTCATGGGACATTAATGGCAATAATTTTGACTCGTACGTCACGTGACCAAAAACAAATACCTTATTGGGTAACACAATAATAAGAAAATATACAACGTTTGCCCTAATTTACACCTCCAAAATTATAATTCTCTACTACTGGGCAGTTCCGATATATTGCTTGCCTTAATCGTCGTGGGACACCCAGTATAGGTACAAAAAAGTATTGAATTAAATGTGTCTCTTATGTGAAACAAATAGACTTTGCTTTTGTTTTTCTACCTATAGGCCTTAATGTACTGTATCAAATTTCTGTTTGAGGTTGTTATTGCACATATAGTTACATAATTTTGAGGTTATTATTTTTGCAAATATTTTTTTTACTGTCTGTGTCGCAATTTTAAGTAATTGTTTTTTATGCATGATCTATCGCCTCAGACCGATAATTTTTTATTTTTAGCAGTTTGCAAGGATAATTTAGAGCATTCTTCAGATAAAAAAGCATTTTATCAATGCATTTTTTGTATTATTTATTTTTCTCAATACGTCTGTACATGCAAGTCATAAGTGAACATTGTGGAATTTTTATCACCAACCTATTTTCGAAAGAAGCAACATGTTTATTTAAGGAATTGATTACTGATTAGCAATTTACCAAATTATTGCATAATACAGATATTAATATCATTTTCTGTTCGGTATGAGGGAGGTTCAATTTTTACCTTTCAAATATTTTAGGATGTTTCTGTCATAACGATCATAAATGTACTAGAATTTATTTATAAAAGAAATAAATTTATAAGAGAAATTCGAAAATAATTTTATCGATTTGTATGAGATGCATGAGCTTTTAAATTTTTTCAAATCTTTATCAAAAAATAAGACTTAAGTTTAGGATGAAAACACTATTCCCCACTTTCTTTCAACTAGGTATATGACGAGGACTAAGTCCAACTGCATCAGATTAGAGTCAATAATATTTGTCCTGCTATGTGTACCAATCGTATTTATAAATACAAATTTTTATTGAGGGGAAATGTTGATCAAAGGAAATAAACATTTAAATTTTAATGAAAATATTTTGAACCGAATAGTTTATAGCTATTCTCGACTTCCTTGTTTTTAGTATGTTATCATATATCAGTGCGTATATCTGTTTGATTTTGAAATAATGTTACATACGCTTCACACATTACGATTGATTGGAACTCTGTTTGTTTACAAGGGGTATTCTCAAGCTCGACTATGTTTTTAATTGCTGAAGTCGATCATTTATATCCAACTTGGGATGGTTATCCAATTGCTCCCGTCATATCGCTCATTTTCTATGTGAAAAACATAATTTACCTGGCAGAAAATTAAAATCTGATTTGTCAGCATTCCCTATTTTTGCAATCTTGCTAATACTGGAAAATTCAAAGGGTTACATTCAGAGGTATCGTCATTTTGACTTTGATGGAAATCACTACTTTTTTATACAAGTAGATATGAAATTGGGTGCTGAAATATGAGACTGTCAGCAACAATCGCTGGTAGTATCCCTATCATTTCAATTCAATTCAATGGTTTTGGAAATTTTTAATCTTTAGTACATTGCAGTACCTTATAAGCCAATAAATGATCCGTATCTGTATCTGTATCTGTATCTGTAAGCTATGAAAAGTATCAATTTCTGTCATACCCAGCTTCTCTTTGTCCTTAGATATGTTACCATCGTTGTTTCTGGTTTAAATTAATTTGTTATAAGAATTTTTTATTTTGTTCCTTTATTCTAGTTCGTCTGTATCTTTCTACTAAGTTAGTTATTTTCTTCCATCTGAACATGTTTTTTTTTATATTTCATGGCCTGCTAGGCTGCTTGTAGGTAGGGAAATTGAAAAACACCGTTTTGGTTAAAAATTTGAAATAAAATGAAAACATGTATGAAACGTAAATGAAACTGTATACAACGGTCGTTGAAATAAACTAGTTTTTTTTTAAACTGAAAAATAAGCAAGATCCAAAATAAAAAATGTAAATCTAGGCCTGTGTATCAAGACATACCTACCTAGTTTATTCATGTTTAGTTTTTTGCTCGGATTTTTGTCTTATCGACTAGGCATTGCACCTATCAGATAGTGCAGTTTTCACTTTCTGTTTATCTTTGTTAATTTTAAATTGGTACCTAATTCCTAAAAGCAGCACATTATTATACACCCGCTAGCCGGAGCAGAAATCTGAAATTTTTGATTTCCGTCAAACGAGACTGAGACTCAAAACTGCGACTGGATTTGTAATCAGCACCTTGAAGTTATCCGAAATGCGTGGTTTCTTCTCAATGGAAAGCCAAATAAAGATTTTCGATTTTTTTTAGGTACACCCGCCAGCCCGAGAGATATGAAATTTTTTATTTTCGTCAAACGAGACTGAGACTCAAAACTGCAACTGGATTTGTAATCAGCACCTTGAAATTATCCGAAATGCGAAGTTTCATCTCAACAGAAAACCAAATAAAGACTTTCGATTTTTTTAGATGCACCCGCCAGCCCGAGAGATCTGAAATTTGTTATTTTCGTCAAACGAGACTGGGACTCAAAACTGCGACTGATGCACCCGCCAGCCCGAGAGATCTGAAATTTGTTATTTTCGTCAAACGAGACTGGGACTCAAAACTGCGACTGGATTTGAAATCAGTACCTTGAAATTGTCCGGAATGCGAAGTTTCATCTTAATAGAAATCCAAATAAAGATTTTCGATTTTTTTAGGTACACCCGCCAGCCCGAGAGATGCGAAATTTTTTATTTTCGTCAAACGAGACTGAGACTCAAAACCGCGACTGGATTCGTAATCAGCACCTTGAAATTATCCGAAATGCGGAGTTTCATCTCAATAGGAAGCCAAATAAGATTTTCAATTTTTTTTAGATACACCCGCCAGCCCGAGAGATCTGAAACTTTTAATTTTCGTCAAACGAGACTGAGACTCAAAACTGCGACTGGATTCGTAATCAGCACCTTGAAATTATCCGAAGTGCGAGGGTTCATCTCAATAGAAACCCAAATAAAGATTTCCGATTTTTTTAGGTACACCCGCCACCCCGAGAGATCTGAAATTTGTTATTTTCGTCAAACGAGACTGAGACTCAAAACTGCGACTGGATTCGTAATCAGCACCTTGAAATTATCCGAAATGCGAGGTTTCATCACAATAGAAAACCAAATAAAGATTTTCGATTTTTTTAGGTACAACCGCCACCCCGAGAGATCTGAAATTTGTTATTTTCGTCAAACGAGACTGAGACTCAAAACTGCAACTGGATTTGTAATCAGCACCTTGAAATTATCCGAAATGCGAGGTTTCATCTCAATAGAAATCCAAATAAAGATTTTCGATTTTTTAGGTACACCCGCCAGCCCGAGAGATCTGAAATTTGTTATTTTCCTCAAACGAGACTGAGACTCAAAACTGCGACTGGATTTGTAATCAGCGCCTTGAAATTATCCGAAATGCGAAGTTTCATCTCAATAGAAACCCAAATAAAGATTTCCGATTTTTTTAGGTACACCCGCCACCCCGAGAGATCTGAAATTTGTTATTTTCGTCAAACGAGACTGAGACTCAAAACTGCGACTGGATTCGTAATCAGCACCTTGAAATTATCCGAAATGCGAAGTTTCATCTCAATAGAAAGCCAAATAGAGATTTTCGATTTTTTTTAGATACACCCGCCAGCCCGCGCGAGAGATCTGAAATTTTTAATTTTCGTCAAACGAGACTGAGGCTCAAAACTGCAACTGGATTTGTAATCATCACCTTGAAACTATCCGAAATGTGGAGTTTCATCTCAATAGAAAGCCAAATAAAGATTTTCGATTTTTTTTAGATACACCTATCAGCCCGAGACACCTGAATTCTTTTATTTTCGTCAAACGAGACTGAGACTGAAAAACTGCGATTGGATTCGTAATCAGCACCTTGAAATTATCCGAAATGCGAAGTTTCATCTCAATAGAAATCCAAATAAAGATTTTCGATTTTTTTAGATACTCCCGCCAGCCCGAGAGATCTGAAATTCGTTATTTTCGTCAAACGAAACTGAGACTCAAAACTGCGACTGGATTTGTAATCAGCACCTTGAAATTATCCGAAATGCGAAGTTCCATCTCAAAGATATCCAAATAAAGATTTTCGATTTTTTTTAGATACACCCGCCAGCCCGAGAGATCTGAAATTTTTAATTTTCGTCAAACGAGACTGAGGCTCAAAACTGCAACTGGATTTGTAATCAGCACCTTGAAATTATCCGAAATGCGAGGTTTCATCTCAATAGAAAACCAAATACAGATTTTCGATTTTTTTAGGTACACCCCCCACCCCGAGAGATCTGAATTTTTTTATTTTTGTCAAACGTGTCTGAGACTCAAAACTGCGACTGGATTCGTAATCAGCACCTTGAAATTATCCGAAATGCGCAGTTTCATCTCAATAGAAAGCCAAATAAAGATTTTCGATTTTTTAGGTACCTACACCCAAGAGATCTGAAATTTTTTATTTTTGTCAAACGTGTCTGAGACTCAAAACTGCGACTGGACTTGTAATCAGCACCTTGAAATTATCCGAAATGCGAAGTTTCATCTCAATAGAAAGCCAAATAAAGATTTTCGATTTTTTTTAGATACACCCGCCAGCCCGCGCGAGAGATCTGAAAATTTTAATTTTCGTCAAACGAGACTGAGGCTCAAAACTGCAACTGGATTTGTAATCGTCACCTTGAAACTATCCGAAATGTGGAGTTTCATCTCAATAGAAAGCCAAATAAAGATTTTCGATTTTTTTTAGATACACCTACCAACCCGAGAGATCTGAATTCTTTTATTTTCGTCAAACGAGACTGAGACTCAAAACTGCGATTGGATTCGTAATCAGCACCTTGAAATTATCCGAAATGCGAAGTTTCATCTCAATAGAAATCCAAATAAAGATTTTCGATTTTTTTTAGATACACCCGCCAGCTCGAGAGATCTGAAATTTTTAATTTTCGTCAAACGAGACTGAGGCTCAAAACTGCAACTGGATTTGTAATCAGCACCTTGAAATTATCCGAAATGCGAGGTTTCATCTCAATAGAAAACCAAACACAGATTTTCGATTTTTTTAGATACTCCCGCCAGCCCGAGAGATCTGAAATTCGTTATTTTCGTCAAACGAAACTGAGACTCAAAACTGCGACTGGATTTGTAATCAGCACCTTGAAATTATCCGAAATGCGAAGTTCCATCTCAAAGATATCCAAATAAAGATTTTCGATTTTTTTTAGATACACCCGCCAGCCCGAGAGATCTGAAATTTTTAATTTTCGTCAAACGAGACTGAGGCTCAAAACTGCAACTGGATTTGTAATCAGCACCTTGAAATTATCCGAAATGCGAGGTTTCATCTCAATAGAAAACCAAATACAGATTTTCGATTTTTTTAGGTACACCCCCCACCCCGAGAGATCTGAATTTTTTTATTTTTGTCAAACGTGTCTGAGACTCAAAACTGCGACTGGATTCGTAATCAGCACCTTGAAATTATCCGAAATGCGCAGTTTCATCTCAATAGAAAGCCAAATAAAGATTTTCGATTTTTTAGGTACCTACACCCAAGAGATCTGAAATTTTTTATTTTTGTCAAACGTGTCTGAGACTCAAAACTGCGACTGGACTTGTAATCAGCACCTTGAAATTATCCGAAATGCGAAGTTTCATCTCAATAGAAAGCCAAATAAAGATTTTCGATTTTTTTTAGATACACCCGCCAGCCCGCGCGAGAGATCTGAAAATTTTAATTTTCGTCAAACGAGACTGAGGCTCAAAACTGCAACTGGATTTGTAATCATCACCTTGAAACTATCCGAAATGTGGAGTTTCATCTCAATAGAAAGCCAAATAAAGATTTTCGATTTTTTTTAGATACACCTACCAACCCGAGAGATCTGAATTCTTTTATTTTCGTCAAACGAGACTGAGACTCAAAACTGCGATTGGATTCGTAATCAGCACCTTGAAATTATCCGAAATGCGAAGTTTCATCTCAATAGAAATCCAAATAAAGATTTTCGATTTTTTTTAGATACACCCGCCAGCTCGAGAGATCTGAAATTTTTAATTTTCGTCAAACGAGACTGAGGCTCAAAACTGCAACTGGATTTGTAATCAGCACCTTGAAATTATCCGAAATGCGAGGTTTCATCTCAATAGAAAACCAAACACAGATTTTCGATTTTTTTAGGTACACCCGCCACCCCGAGAGATCTGAAATTTTTTATTTTTGTCAAACGTGTCTGAGACTCAAAACTGCGACTGGATTTGTAATCAGCACCTTTAAATTTTCCGAAATGCGAGGGTTCAGCTCAATAGAAAGCCAAATAAAGGTTTTCGATTTTTTTAGGTACACCCGCCACCCCGAGAGATCTGTAATTTGTTATTTTCGTCAAACGAGACTCAAAACTGCGACTGGATTTGTAATCAGCACCTTGAAATTATCCGAAATGCGAAGTTCCATCTCAAAGATATCCAAATAAAGATTTTCGATTTTTTTTTAGATACACCCGCCAGCCCGAGAGATCTGAAATTTTTAATTTTCGTCAAACGAGACTGAGGCTCAAAACTGCAACTGGATTTGTAATCAGCACCTTGAAATTATCCGAAATGCGAGGTTTCATCTCAATAGAAAACCAAATACAGATTTTCGATTTTTTTAGGTACACCCGCCACCCCGAGAGATCTGAATTTTTTTATCTTTGTCAAACGTGTCTGAGACTCAAAACTGCGACTGGATTTGTAATCAGCACCTTGAAATTATCCGAAATGCGAAGTTTCATCTCAATAGAAATCCAAATAAAGATTTTCGATTTTTTAGGTACACCCGCCAGCCCGAGAGATCTGAAATTTGTTATTTTCGTCAAACGAGACTGAGACTCAAAACTGCGACTGGATTTGTAATCAGCACCTTGAAATTATCCGAAATGGGAGGGTTCATCTCAATAGAAAGCCAAATAAAGATTTTCGATTTTTTTAGGTACACCCGCCCCCCCGAGAGATCTGAAATTCGTTATTTTCGTCAAACGAGACTGAGACTCGAAACTGCGACTGGATTTGTAATCAGCACCTTGAAATTGTCCGAAATGCGAAGTTTCATCTTAATAGAAAGCCAAATAAAGATTTTCGATTTTTTTAGGTACACCCGCCAGCCCGAGAGATCTGAAATTTTTTATTTTCGTCAAACGAGACTGAGACTCAAAACTGCGACTGGATTTGTAATCAGCACATTGAAATTATCCGAAATGCGAGGGTTCATCTCAATAGAAAGCCAAATAAAAATTTTCGATTTTTTTAGGTACACCCGCCCCCCCGAGAGATCTGAAATTCGTTATTTTCGTCAAACGAGACTGAGACTCAAAACTGCAACTGGATTTGTAGTCAGCACATTGAAATTGTCCGAAATGCGAAGTTTCATCTCAATAGAAAGCCAAATAAAGATTTTCGATTTTTTTTTAGATACACCTGCCAGCCCGAGAGATCTGAAATCTTTTATTTTCGTCATACGAGACAAGGACTCAAAACTGGGCCTGGATTCATAATCAGCACCTTGAAATTATCCGAAATGCGAAGTTTTATCTCAATAGAAATCTAAATAAAGATTTTCGATTTTTTTTAGATACACCCGCCAGCCCGAGAGATCTGAAATTTTTTATTTTCGTCAAACGAGACTGAGACTCAAAACTGCGACTGGATTTGTAATCAGCACCTTGAAATTATCCGAAATGGGAGGGTTCATCTCAATAGAAAGCCAAATAAAGATTTTCGATTTTTTTAGGTACACCTGTCAGCCCGAGAGATATGAATTTTTTTATTTTCGTCAAGCAAGACTGAGACTCAAAACTGCAAGTGGATTTGTAATCAGCACCTTGAAATTATCCGAAATGCGAAGTTTCATCTTAATAGAGAGCCAAATAAAGATTTTCGATTTTTTTAGGTACACCCGCCAGCCCGAGAGATCTGAAATTTTTTATTTTCGTCAAACGAGACTGAGACTCAAAACTGCGACTGGATTCGTAATCAGCACCTTGAAATTATCCGAAATGCGGAGTTTCGTCTCAATAGAAAGCCAAATAAAGATTTTCGATTTTTTTTAGATACACCCGCCAGCCCGAGAGATCTGAAATTTTTAATTTTCGTCAAACAAGACTGAGGCTCAAAACTGCAACTGGATGTGTAGTCAGCACATTGAAATTGTCCGAAATGCGAAGTTTCATCTCAATAGAAAGCCAAATAAAGATTTTCGATTTTTTTTTAGATACCTACACCTGCCAGCCCGAGAGATCTGAAATCTTTTATTTTCGTCATACGAGACAAGGACTCAAAACTGGGACTAGATTCATAATCAGCACCTTGAAATTATCCGAAATGCGAAGTTTTATCTCAATAGAAATCTAAATAAAGATTTTCGATTTTTTTTAGATACACCCGCCAGCCCGAGAGATCTGAAATTTGTTATTTTCGTCAAACGAGACTGAGACCCAAAACTGCGACTGGATTTGTAATCAGCACCTTGAAATTGTCCGAAATGCGAAGTTTCATCTTAATAGAAAGCCAAATAAAAATTTTCGATTTTTTTAGGTACACCCGCCCCCCGAGAGATCTGAAATTTGTTATTTTCGTCAAACGAGACTGAGACCCAAAACTGCGACTGGATTTGTAATCAGCACCTTGAAATTGTCCGAAATGCGAAGTTTCATCTTAATAGAAAGCCAAATAAAGATTTTCGATTTTTTTAGGTACACTCGCCAGCCCGAGAGATCTGAAATTTTTAATTTTCGTCAAACGAGACTGAGACTCAAAACTGCGACTGCATTTGTAATCAGCACCTTGAAATTATTCGAAATGCGGGGGTTCATGTCAATAGAAAGCCAAATAAAAATTTTCGATTTTTTTTTAGATACCTACACCTGCCAGCCCGAGAGATCTGAAATCTTTTATTTTCGTCATACGAGACAAGGACTCAAAACTGGGACTAGATTCATAATCAGCACCTTGAAATTATCCGAAATGCGAAGTTTTATCTCAATAGAAATCTAAATAAAGATTTTCGATTTTTTTTAGATACACCCGCCAGCCCGAGAGATCTGAAATTTGTTATTTTCGTCAAACGAGACTGAGACCCAAAACTGCGACTGGATTTGTAATCAGCACCTTGAAATTGTCCGAAATGCGAAGTTTCATCTTAATAGAAAGCCAAATAAAGATTTTCGATTTTTTTAGGTACACTCGCCAGCCCGAGAGATCTGAAATTTTTTATTTTCGTCAAACGAGACTGAGACTCAAAACTGCGACTGCATTTGTAATCAGCACCTTGAAATTATTCGAAATGCGGGGGTTCATGTCAATAGAAAGCCAAATAAAAATTTTCGATTTTTTTAGGTACACCCGCCCCCCGAGAGATCTGAAATTTGTTATTTTCGTCAAACGAGATTGAGACTCAAAACTCAATAGAAAGCCAAATAAAGATTTTCGATTTTTTTAGGTACACCTGTCAGCCCGAAAGATATGAATTTTTTTATTTTCGTCAAGCAAGACTGAGACCCAAAACCCAGCACCTTGAAATTATCCGAAATGCGAAGTTTTATCTTAATAGAGAGCCAAATAAAGATTTTCGATTTTTTTAGGTACACCCGCCAGCCCGAGAGATCTGAAATTTATTAATTTTCGTCAAACGAGACTGAGGCTCAAAACTGCAACTGGATTTGTAGTCAGCACATTGAAATTGTCCGAAATACGAAGTTTCGTCTCAATAGAAAGCCAAATAAAGATTTTCGATTTTTTTTTAGATACACCTGCCAGCCCGAGAGATCTGAAATCTTTTATCTTCGTCATACGAGACTAAGACTCAAAACTGGGACTGGATTCATAATCAGCACCTTGAAATTATCCGAAATGCGAAGTTTCATCTCAATAGAAATCCAAATAAAGATTTTCGATTTTTTTTAGATACACCCGCCAGCCCGAGAGATCTGAGATTTGTTATTTTCGTCAAACGAGACTGAGACTCAAAACTGCGACTGGATTTGTAATCAGAACCTTAAAATTGTCCGAAATGCGAAGTTTCATCTCAATAGAAAGCCAAATAAAAATTTTCGATTTTTTTAGGTACACCCGCCCCCCCGAGAGATCTTAAATTTGTTATTTTCGTCAAACGACACTGAGACTCAAAACTGCGACTGGATTTGTAATCAGCACCTTGAAATTATCCGAAATGGGAGGGTTCATCTCAATAGAAAGCCAAATAAAGATTTTCGATTTTTTTAGATACACCCGCCAGCCCGAGAGATCTGAAATTTGTTATTTTCGTCCAAAGAAACTGAGACTCAAAACTGCGACTGGATTTGTAATCAGCACCTTGAAATTATCCGAAATGCGAAGTTTCATCTCAATAGAAATCCAAATAAAGATTTTCGATTTTTTTTAGATACACCCGCCAGCCCGAGAGATCTGAAATTTTTAATTTTCGTCAAACGAGACTGAGGCTCAAAACTGCAACTGGATTTGTAATCAGCACCTTGACATTGTCAGAATTGCGAAGTTCCATCTCAATAGAAAGCCAAATAAGGATTTTCGATTGTTTTTAGATAACACCCGCCAGCCCGAGAGATCTGAAATTTGTTATTTTCGTCCAACGAAACTGAGACTCAGAACAGCGACTGGATTTGTAATCAGCACCTTGAAATTATCCGAAATGCGAAGTTTCATCTCAATAGAAATCCAAATAAAGATTTTCGATTTTTTTTAGATACACCCGCCAGCCCGAGAGATCTGAAATTTTTAATTTTCGTCAAACGAGACTGAGGCTCAAAACTGCGACTGGATTCGTAATCAGCACCTTGAAATTGTCCGAAATGCGAAGTTTCATCTCAATAGAAAGCCAAATAAAGATTTTCGATTTTTTTAGATACACCCGCCAGCCCGAGAGATCTGAAATTTGTTATTTTCGTGAAACGAGACTGAGACTCAAAGCTGCGACTGGAATTGTAATCAGCACCTTGACATTATCCGAAATGCGAGGTTTCATCTCAATAGAAAACCAAATAAAGGTTTTCGATTTTTTTAGGTACCTACACCCGCCACCCCGAGAGATCTGAAATTTTTTATTTTTGTCATACGTGTCTGAGACTTAAAACTGCGACTGAAATTAACCGAAATGCGAGGTTTCTTCTCAATAGAAAACCAAATAAAGATTTGAGATTTTTTTAGGTACACCCGCCACCCCGAGAGATCTGAAATTTGTTATTTTCGTCAAACGAGACTGAGACTCAAAACTGCGACTGGATTTGTAATCAGAACCTTGAAATTGTCCGAAATGCGAAGTTTCATCTCAACAGAAAGCCAAATAAAAATTTTCGATTTTTTTAGGTACACCCGCCAGCCCGAGAGATCTGAAATTTGTTATTTTCGTCCAACGAAACTGAGACTCAAAACTGCGACTGGATTTGTAATCAGCACCTTGAAATTATCCGAAATGCGAAGTTTCATCTCAATAGAAATCCAAATAAAGATTTTCGAATTTTTTTAGATACACCCGCCAGCCCGAGAGATCTGAAATTTTTAATTTTCGTCAAACAAGACCGAGGCTCAAAACTGCAACTGGATTTGTAATCAGCACCTTGACATTGTCAGAAATGCGAAGTTCCATCTCAATAGAAAGCCAAATAAGGATTTTCGATTGTTTTTAGATAACACCCGCCAGCCCGAGAGATCTGAAATTTGTTATTTTCGTCAAACGAAACTGAGACTCAAAACTGCGACTGGATTTGTAATCAGCACCTTGAAATTATCCGAAATGCGAAGTTTCATCTCAATAGAAAGCCAAATAAAGATTTTCGATTTTTTTAGATATACACCCGCCGGCCCGAGAGATCTGAAATTTGTTATTTTCGTCCAACGACACTGAGACTCAAAAC
Source organism: Callosobruchus maculatus (assembly GCA_951848785.1). NCBI lineage: Eukaryota > Metazoa > Arthropoda > Insecta > Coleoptera > Chrysomelidae > Callosobruchus > Callosobruchus maculatus. The sequence continues at coordinate 8,568,485 of CATOUR010000083.1, forward strand.
TGCGACTGGATTTGTAATCAGCACCTTGAAATTATCCGAAATGCGAAGTTTCATCTCAATAGAAATCCAAATAAAGATTTTCGATTTTTTTTACATACACCCGCCAGCCCGAGAGATCTGAAATTTTTAATTTTCGTCAAACGAGACTGAGGCTCAAAACTGCGACTGGATTTGTAATCAGCACCTTGAAATTGTCCGAAATGCGAAGTTTCATCTCAATAGAAAGCCAAATAAAGATTTTCGATTTTTTTTTAGATACCTACACCTGCCAGCCCGAGAGATCTGAAATCTTTTATTTTCGTCATACGAGACAAGGACTCAAAACTGGGACTAGATTCATAATCAGCACCTTGAAATTATCCGAAATGCGAAGTTTTATCTCAATAGAAAGCCAAATAAAGATTTTCGATTTTTTTTTAGATACCTACACCTGCCAGCCCGAGAGATCTGAAATCTTTTATTTTCGTCATACGAGACAAGGACTCAAAACTGGGACTAGATTCATAATCAGCACCTTGAAATTATCCGAAATGCGAAGTTTTATCTCAATAGAAATCTAAATAAAGATTTTCGATTTTTTTTAGATACACCCGCCAGCCCGAGAGATCTGAAATTTGTTATTTTCGTCAAACGAGACTGAGACCCAAAACTGCGACTGGATTTGTAATCAGCACCTTGAAATTGTCCGAAATGCGAAGTTTCATCTTAATAGAAAGCCAAATAAAGATTTTCGATTTTTTTAGGTACACTCGCCAGCCCGAGAGATCTGAAATTTTTTATTTTCGTCAAACGAGACTGAGACTCAAAACTGCGACTGCATTTGTAATCAGCACCTTGAAATTATTCGAAATGCGGGGGTTCATGTCAATAGAAAGCCAAATAAAAATTTTCGATTTTTTTTTAGATACCTACACCTGCCAGCCCGAGAGATCTGAAATCTTTTATTTTCGTCATACGAGACAAGGACTCAAAACTGGGACTAGATTCATAATCAGCACCTTGAAATTATCCGAAATGCGAAGTTTTATCTCAATAGAAATCTAAATAAAGATTTTCGATTTTTTTTAGATACACCCGCCAGCCCGAGAGATCTGAAATTTGTTATTTTCGTCAAACGAGACTGAGACCCAAAACTGCGACTGGATTTGTAATCAGCACCTTGAAATTGTCCGAAATGCGAAGTTTCATCTTAATAGAAAGCCAAATAAAAATTTTCGATTTTTTTAGGTACACCCGCCCCCCGAGAGATCTGAAATTTGTTATTTTCGTCAAACGAGACTGAGACCCAAAACTGCGACTGGATTTGTAATCAGCACCTTGAAATTGTCCGAAATGCGAAGTTTCATCTTAATAGAAAGCCAAATAAAGATTTTCGATTTTTTTAGGTACACTCGCCAGCCCGAGAGATCTGAAATTTTTAATTTTCGTCAAACGAGACTGAGACTCAAAACTGCGACTGCATTTGTAATCAGCACCTTGAAATTATTCGAAATGCGGGGGTTCATGTCAATAGAAAGCCAAATAAAAATTTTCGATTTTTTTTTAGATACCTACACCTGCCAGCCCGAGAGATCTGAAATCTTTTATTTTCGTCATACGAGACAAGGACTCAAAACTGGGACTAGATTCATAATCAGCACCTTGAAATTATCCGAAATGCGAAGTTTTATCTCAATAGAAATCTAAATAAAGATTTTCGATTTTTTTTAGATACACCCGCCAGCCCGAGAGATCTGAAATTTGTTATTTTCGTCCAACGAAACTGAGACTCAGAACAGCGACTGGATTTGTAATCAGCACCTTGAAATTATCCGAAATGCGAAGTTTCATCTCAATAGAAATCCAAATAAAGATTTTCGATTTTTTTTAGATACACCCGCCAGCCCGAGAGATCTGAAATTTTTAATTTTCGTCAAACGAGACTGAGGCTCAAAACTGCGACTGGATTCGTAATCAGCACCTTGAAATTGTCCGAAATGCGAAGTTTCATCTCAATAGAAAGCCAAATAAAGATTTTCGATTTTTTTAGATACACCCGCCAGCCCGAGAGATCTGAAATTTGTTATTTTCGTGAAACGAGACTGAGACTCAAAGCTGCGACTGGAATTGTAATCAGCACCTTGACATTATCCGAAATGCGAGGTTTCATCTCAATAGAAAACCAAATAAAGGTTTTCGATTTTTTTAGGTACCTACACCCGCCACCCCGAGAGATCTGAAATTTTTTATTTTTGTCATACGTGTCTGAGACTTAAAACTGCGACTGAAATTAACCGAAATGCGAGGTTTCTTCTCAATAGAAAACCAAATAAAGATTTGAGATTTTTTTAGGTACACCCGCCACCCCGAGAGATCTGAAATTTGTTATTTTCGTCAAACGAGACTGAGACTCAAAACTGCGACTGGATTTGTAATCAGAACCTTGAAATTGTCCGAAATGCGAAGTTTCATCTCAACAGAAAGCCAAATAAAAATTTTCGATTTTTTTAGGTACACCCGCCAGCCCGAGAGATCTGAAATTTGTTATTTTCGTCCAACGAAACTGAGACTCAAAACTGCGACTGGATTTGTAATCAGCACCTTGAAATTATCCGAAATGCGAAGTTTCATCTCAATAGAAATCCAAATAAAGATTTTCGAATTTTTTTAGATACACCCGCCAGCCCGAGAGATCTGAAATTTTTAATTTTCGTCAAACAAGACCGAGGCTCAAAACTGCAACTGGATTTGTAATCAGCACCTTGACATTGTCAGAAATGCGAAGTTCCATCTCAATAGAAAGCCAAATAAGGATTTTCGATTGTTTTTAGATAACACCCGCCAGCCCGAGAGATCTGAAATTTGTTATTTTCGTCAAACGAAACTGAGACTCAAAACTGCGACTGGATTTGTAATCAGCACCTTGAAATTATCCGAAATGCGAAGTTTCATCTCAATAGAAAGCCAAATAAAGATTTTCGATTTTTTTAGATATACACCCGCCGGCCCGAGAGATCTGAAATTTGTTATTTTCGTCCAACGACACTGAGACTCAAAACTGCGACTGGATTTGTAATCAGCACCTTGAAATTATCCGAAATGCGAAGTTTCATCTCAATAGAAATCCAAATAAAGATTTTCGATTTTTTTTACATACACCCGCCAGCCCGAGAGATCTGAAATTTTTAATTTTCGTCAAACGAGACTGAGGCTCAAAACTGCGACTGGATTTGTAATCAGCACCTTGAAATTGTCCGAAATGCGAAGTTTCATCTCAATAGAAAGCCAAATAAAGATTTTCGATTTTTTTTTAGATACCTACACCTGCCAGCCCGAGAGATCTGAAATCTTTTATTTTCGTCATACGAGACAAGGACTCAAAACTGGGACTAGATTCATAATCAGCACCTTGAAATTATCCGAAATGCGAAGTTTTATCTCAATAGAAAGCCAAATAAAGATTTTCGATTTTTTTTTAGATACCTACACCTGCCAGCCCGAGAGATCTGAAATCTTTTATTTTCGTCATACGAGACAAGGACTCAAAACTGGGACTAGATTCATAATCAGCACCTTGAAATTATCCGAAATGCGAAGTTTTATCTCAATAGAAATCTAAATAAAGATTTTCGATTTTTTTTAGATACACCCGCCAGCCCGAGAGATCTGAAATTTGTTATTTTCGTCAAACGAGACTGAGACCCAAAACTGCGACTGGATTTGTAATCAGCACCTTGAAATTGTCCGAAATGCGAAGTTTCATCTTAATAGAAAGCCAAATAAAGATTTTCGATTTTTTTAGGTACACTCGCCAGCCCGAGAGATCTGAAATTTTTTATTTTCGTCAAACGAGACTGAGACTCAAAACTGCGACTGCATTTGTAATCAGCACCTTGAAATTATTCGAAATGCGGGGGTTCATGTCAATAGAAAGCCAAATAAAAATTTTCGATTTTTTTTTAGATACCTACACCTGCCAGCCCGAGAGATCTGAAATCTTTTATTTTCGTCATACGAGACAAGGACTCAAAACTGGGACTAGATTCATAATCAGCACCTTGAAATTATCCGAAATGCGAAGTTTTATCTCAATAGAAATCTAAATAAAGATTTTCGATTTTTTTTAGATACACCCGCCAGCCCGAGAGATCTGAAATTTGTTATTTTCGTCAAACGAGACTGAGACCCAAAACTGCGACTGGATTTGTAATCAGCACCTTGAAATTGTCCGAAATGCGAAGTTTCATCTTAATAGAAAGCCAAATAAAAATTTTCGATTTTTTTAGGTACACCCGCCCCCCGAGAGATCTGAAATTTGTTATTTTCGTCAAACGAGACTGAGACCCAAAACTGCGACTGGATTTGTAATCAGCACCTTGAAATTGTCCGAAATGCGAAGTTTCATCTTAATAGAAAGCCAAATAAAGATTTTCGATTTTTTTAGGTACACTCGCCAGCCCGAGAGATCTGAAATTTTTAATTTTCGTCAAACGAGACTGAGACTCAAAACTGCGACTGCATTTGTAATCAGCACCTTGAAATTATTCGAAATGCGGGGGTTCATGTCAATAGAAAGCCAAATAAAAATTTTCGATTTTTTTTTAGATACCTACACCTGCCAGCCCGAGAGATCTGAAATCTTTTATTTTCGTCATACGAGACAAGGACTCAAAACTGGGACTAGATTCATAATCAGCACCTTGAAATTATCCGAAATGCGAAGTTTTATCTCAATAGAAATCTAAATAAAGATTTTCGATTTTTTTTAGATACACCCGCCAGCCCGAGAGATCTGAAATTTGTTATTTTCGTCAAACGAGACTGAGACCCAAAACTGCGACTGGATTTGTAATCAGCACCTTGAAATTGTCCGAAATGCGAAGTTTCATCTTAATAGAAAGCCAAATAAAGATTTTCGATTTTTTTAGGTACACTCGCCAGCCCGAGAGATCTGAAATTTTTTATTTTCGTCAAACGAGACTGAGACTCAAAACTGCGACTGCATTTGTAATCAGCACCTTGAAATTATTCGAAATGCGGGGGTTCATGTCAATAGAAAGCCAAATAAAAATTTTCGATTTTTTTAGGTACACCCGCCCCCCGAGAGATCTGAAATTTGTTATTTTCGTCAAACGAGATTGAGACTCAAAACTCAATAGAAAGCCAAATAAAGATTTTCGATTTTTTTAGGTACACTCGCCAGCCCGAGAGATCTGAAATTTTTTATTTTCGTCAAACGAGACTGAGACTCAAAACTGCGACTGCATTTGTAATCAGCACCTTGAAATTATTCGAAATGCGGGGGTTCATGTCAATAGAAAGCCAAATAAAAATTTTCGATTTTTTTAGGTACACCCGCCCCCCGAGAGATCTGAAATTTGTTATTTTCGTCAAACGAGATTGAGACTCAAAACTCAATAGAAAGCCAAATAAAGATTTTCGATTTTTTTAGGTACACCTGTCAGCCCGAAAGATATGAATTTTTTTATTTTCGTCAAGCAAGACTGAGACCCAAAACCCAGCACCTTGAAATTATCCGAAATGCGAAGTTTTATCTTAATAGAGAGCCAAATAAAGATTTTCGATTTTTTTAGGTACACCCGCCAGCCCGAGAGATCTGAAATTTATTAATTTTCGTCAAACGAGACTGAGGCTCAAAACTGCAACTGGATTTGTAGTCAGCACATTGAAATTGTCCGAAATACGAAGTTTCGTCTCAATAGAAAGCCAAATAAAGATTTTCGATTTTTTTTTAGATACACCTGCCAGCCCGAGAGATCTGAAATCTTTTATCTTCGTCATACGAGACTAAGACTCAAAACTGGGACTGGATTCATAATCAGCACCTTGAAATTATCCGAAATGCGAAGTTTCATCTCAATAGAAATCCAAATAAAGATTTTCGATTTTTTTTAGATACACCCGCCAGCCCGAGAGATCTGAGATTTGTTATTTTCGTCAAACGAGACTGAGACTCAAAACTGCGACTGGATTTGTAATCAGAACCTTAAAATTGTCCGAAATGCGAAGTTTCATCTCAATAGAAAGCCAAATAAAAATTTTCGATTTTTTTAGGTACACCCGCCCCCCCGAGAGATCTTAAATTTGTTATTTTCGTCAAACGACACTGAGACTCAAAACTGCGACTGGATTTGTAATCAGCACCTTGAAATTATCCGAAATGGGAGGGTTCATCTCAATAGAAAGCCAAATAAAGATTTTCGATTTTTTTAGATACACCCGCCAGCCCGAGAGATCTGAAATTTGTTATTTTCGTCCAAAGAAACTGAGACTCAAAACTGCGACTGGATTTGTAATCAGCACCTTGAAATTATCCGAAATGCGAAGTTTCATCTCAATAGAAATCCAAATAAAGATTTTCGATTTTTTTTAGATACACCCGCCAGCCCGAGAGATCTGAAATTTTTAATTTTCGTCAAACGAGACTGAGGCTCAAAACTGCAACTGGATTTGTAATCAGCACCTTGACATTGTCAGAATTGCGAAGTTCCATCTCAATAGAAAGCCAAATAAGGATTTTCGATTGTTTTTAGATAACACCCGCCAGCCCGAGAGATCTGAAATTTGTTATTTTCGTCCAACGAAACTGAGACTCAGAACAGCGACTGGATTTGTAATCAGCACCTTGAAATTATCCGAAATGCGAAGTTTCATCTCAATAGAAATCCAAATAAAGATTTTCGATTTTTTTTAGATACACCCGCCAGCCCGAGAGATCTGAAATTTTTAATTTTCGTCAAACGAGACTGAGGCTCAAAACTGCGACTGGATTCGTAATCAGCACCTTGAAATTGTCCGAAATGCGAAGTTTCATCTCAATAGAAAGCCAAATAAAGATTTTCGATTTTTTTAGATACACCCGCCAGCCCGAGAGATCTGAAATTTGTTATTTTCGTGAAACGAGACTGAGACTCAAAGCTGCGACTGGAATTGTAATCAGCACCTTGACATTATCCGAAATGCGAGGTTTCATCTCAATAGAAAACCAAATAAAGGTTTTCGATTTTTTTAGGTACCTACACCCGCCACCCCGAGAGATCTGAAATTTTTTATTTTTGTCATACGTGTCTGAGACTCAAAACTGCGACTGAAATTAACCGAAATGCGAGGTTTCTTCTCAATAGAAAACCAAATAAAGATTTGAGATTTTTTTAGGTACACCCGCCACCCCGAGAGATCTGAAATTTGTTATTTTCGTCAAACGAGACTGAGACTCAAAACTGCGACTGGATTTGTAATCAGAACCTTGAAATTGTCCGAAATGCGAAGTTTCATCTCAACAGAAAGCCAAATAAAAATTTTCGATTTTTTTAGGTACACCCGCCAGCCCGAGAGATCTGAAATTTGTTATTTTCGTCCAACGAAACTGAGACTCAAAACTGCGACTGGATTTGTAATCAGCACCTTGAAATTATCCGAAATGCGAAGTTTCATCTCAATAGAAATCCAAATAAAGATTTTCGAATTTTTTTAGATACACCCGCCAGCCCGAGAGATCTGAAATTTTTAATTTTCGTCAAACAAGACCGAGGCTCAAAACTGCAACTGGATTTGTAATCAGCACCTTGACATTGTCAGAAATGCGAAGTTCCATCTCAATAGAAAGCCAAATAAGGATTTTCGATTGTTTTTAGATAACACCCGCCAGCCCGAGAGATCTGAAATTTGTTATTTTCGTCAAACGAAACTGAGACTCAAAACTGCGACTGGATTTGTAATCAGCACCTTGAAATTATCCGAAATGCGAAGTTTCATCTCAATAGAAAGCCAAATAAAGATTTTCGATTTTTTTAGATATACACCCGCCGGCCCGAGAGATCTGAAATTTGTTATTTTCGTCCAACGACACTGAGACTCAAAACTGCGACTGGATTTGTAATCAGCACCTTGAAATTATCCGAAATGCGAAGTTTCATCTCAATAGAAATCCAAATAAAGATTTTCGATTTTTTTTACATACACCCGCCAGCCCGAGAGATCTGAAATTTTTAATTTTCGTCAAACGAGACTGAGGCTCAAAACTGCGACTGGATTTGTAATCAGCACCTTGAAATTGTCCGAAATGCGAAGTTTCATCTCAATAGAAAGCCAAATAAAGATTTTCGATTTTTTTAGATACACCCGCCAGCCCGAGAGATCTGAAATTTGTTATTTTCGTGAAACGAGACTGAGACTCAAAACTGGGACTGGAATTGTAATCGGCACCTTGAAATTATCCGAAATGCGAGGTTTTATCTCAATAGAAAACCAAATAAAGGTTTTCGATTTTTTTAGGTACTTACACCCGCCACCCCGAGAGATCTGAAATTTTTTATTTTTGTCCAACGTGTCTGAGACTCAAAACTGCGACTGAAATTAACCGAAATGCGAGGTTTCTTCTCAATAGAAAACCAAATAAAGATTTGAGATTTTTTTAGGTACACCCGCCACCCCGAGAGATCTGAAATTTGTTATTTTCGTCAAACGAGACTGAGGCTCAAAACTGCAACTGGATTTGTAATCAGCAGCTTTAAATTTTCCGAAATGCGAGGGTTCAGCTCAATAGAAAGCTAAATAAAGGTTTTCGATTTTTTTAGGTACACCCGCCACCCCGAGAGATCTGAAATTTGTTATTTTCGTCAAACGAGACAGACTCAAAATTGCGACTGGATTTGTTATCAGCACCTTGAAATTATCCGAAATGCGAGGTTTCATCTCAATAGAAAACCAAATAAAGGTTTTCGATTTTTTTAGGTACCTACACCCGCCACCCCGAGAGATCTGAAATTTTTTATTTTTGTCAAACGTGTCTGAGACTCAAAACTGCGACTGAAATTAACCGAAATGCCAAGTTTCTTCTCAATAGAAAACCAAATAAAGATATGAGATTTTTTGAAGTACACCCGCCACCCCGAGAGATCTGAAATTTGTTATTTTCGTCAAACGAGACTGAGGCTCAAAACTGCAACTGGATTTGTAATCAGCAGCTTTAAATTTTCCGAAATGCGAGGGTTCAGCTCAATAGAAAGCTAAATAAAGGTTTTCGATTTTTTTAGGTACCTACACCCGCCACCCCGAGAGATCTGAAATTTGTTATTTTCGTCAAACGAGACAGACTCAAAATTGCGACTGGATTTGTAATCAGCACCTTGAAATTGTCCGAAATGCGCAGTTTCATCTCAATAGACAGCCAAATAAAGATTTTAGATTTTTTTAGGTACCTATATGATCGCAACTTTTAGGATTTACGAATTTATCCAAATTTAGAATTACCTACGAAAGTGACTAGTGCACTAATTGATAGGTACAGTTGGGTACAATGCCTGAAGATGAGATAAAAATTCGAGCAAAAAATTAAACACAAAGAGACTAGGTACGCCTTAACACAAGTCCAGATTTACTTTTTTTGATTCTGTATCTCGCTGATTTTTCAGTTTTTGCTTAAAAGTTATTTAAATAAGTTGTTTATTTTAACGACCTCTATACATAGTTTGAAAAAAGAATCAAATTAGGTCTCCCTGTGTATATATATTATTAAAAAAAATCCACCGAAAAATTTTGGGGGGGGGGCGTCAAGTAGGTATATTGCGAAGGGGCCCGAATTTGAAGTTACGCCACTGCAATAACTTGCTATTTTGTTGTGTATTGTGTCGATCTTTTGTAGCTATTTTGTTATTGTTAGTTTGATGTAGACCCGGCGTAATGCCCTTGTATTTATATTTTCCAAGCGTGCTAGCTAATTACCGATATCCAAGCATTTAAATCGCTATATACGAGTAACTGTTACGACCACAGAGTTAAGATCTATAGAGGGAGTGTAAACAACAAAATGCACAGGTCGCTGACCAACCAATATGTAACGGAAATTTTGACAGCCTGAGGGCATTACCAGCAGCGTGCGACTTTATATTAAAATTAGATGTTCATTAATAGATTCAATTATTACTGTGATAATACAAACTGATACCAATAAGTTGTATTAGTATTTAGCTATACCTAGAGAGTTACTCTTATTATAATTTCATTGTAACAGTTGAGAATTTATTATTACCATGAAGTGTTTTTCAAAACATATCTAACAGTGTTCTGAAAGGTAGCCTGTTGGAATGGCTGCATCGTGTTTTTACTTCAGCAATAAAATATAATAATTGCATTAGGTAATATCCAGTTCTATAAAATTCTCATAGATAGATTTTCTGTAAGTAAATGTGGCATACATTTTTGCATTTCACGTCCTCAAATAGTTTAAAGAATGGAATTTGGAAGATTCATGTTGATTGACATGAATGTAATGCGTGCACAAAACATACATTAAACAACCATTATTATTCCTCAAACTGGAGTGAAGTTACCTTTGTTCCCAGTTATCCCCATATATTACGCTACTGAAAACTAAAACAAAACCTATACTCACCTATGATAAGAAGTGTTCACCGATTCGTCGCTATTACAGCAAACTATGCACTTTTTATGTTGTCTCATCATGCAATTATGACAATATTGTTCATAAATAATTTAATTCACACCACAAATAGTCATAAAGTCAGTCAAATATACACTAAAATCACAAAAATCTCGACACATGCAATAACCACAACTACAATGACAGCCACATGGCAGCTTAAGGGCACGCCGATTGTAGGTTGCCAGATTCACGACATATTAGAAGTTATTGCGACATTCCGCTATGAAATTTACCATTTTTGAGATTTCATTAAACAATACAAATTAAATTCACGTAAATCAGTTACATTGCAAGTATATTGGAATGTATAGCTAAATACCCTGTTAAATACTTTGTGTTCAAACTGCGGAAACTGCCAGATTTTGAAGAAACTGGAAACGGACGAAGAAGAGTGGCAATAGCGCTATAGATGTTGGCTGGCCAATATATATTCAAATTAGGCTCCTTCTAGAGATGTTAGCTCTGTGGTTAAGACCGTCTGTAAGCAACACAGTTAATATATGTTAACTACATGCAGATAAACAAACGATAATTACGATCATAATTGAGTCCACGCTGTACACATTGGATGCCCGATGCGCCGTCTGGACTTCGGAACGGCTTCCAAGAAATTCCCATTCCTTATCATTCTCGGTCGATTCCGAGAAGTTGACTCAATATCTGGTCGCACCCACTTATCGATTTTTAGATGCGACAATTTTTTTGAAACACCCAGTTTTATACTTCGGCGCGTTATCTTATCATCATGGCCACCTATACAGGGTGTGACTAAATATAAGTGTAAAACATTTAAGGGGGTGTTTCGTCATCGAAAAAAGATACGATCTTTCATGTAAAGAAACTTCATTTGAGCATCCCTTGTTAAGATACAGCCCCTTAAAGGGGGGTACATAAAATTTGTTTAACAATTTTTTTACAAGCACTAAAAGAGTTACAATGTTGAAATTAACCTGACATTTTCTACTACCAAAAAGACACTAAGGGCTGGAAAACGCAACCCCTAAAATGTATTTCCAATGCAACTTTATTTCTTATTATTTGCTTACCATTTAAAAATTTATTTCCAATAGCCTGTTTCCGTCTACACAAAAAATGTCTCTTGAATTTTTTGTCCAAAACAAACCAGTCGCAGCAAAAAATTAAATTAAAGAATGGCGATATGTATCTTGTTCGTAAAATAATTTTTTGCTACGAACTGGTTTATTTTGGGCAAAAAATTCAAGAGACATTTTTTGTGAAGACTGAAAGAGGCGATTGGAAATAAATTTTTAAATGGTAAACAAATAATCACACATAAAGTTGCATTGGAAATAAGTTTTAGGGGTTGCGTTTTTCCGCCCCTTACAACCATGGGGTAAACCAAATAAATTCCTGGCTAAGTGTCTTTTTGATAGTTAAAAATGTCAGGGTAATCTCAATATTGTAACCTTTTTAGTGCTTGTGAAAAAAAATATTAAACAAATTTTATGTAGGTACCCCTTTTAAGTGGCTGTATCTTAACAAGGGATGCTCCAATGAAGTTTCTTTATATGAAAAATCCTATCTTTTTTTCGATGAGGAATCACCCCCTTAAATGTTTTACACTTATCTAGTCACAACCTGTATATTGTCGCCCCGAACGAAATATTTTTGTCATATACAGAGTGTTCATTTGAAAACTTCTCACCACGAACTTATCCAAAACCACTGATTAAAAGCAAAAACGCCGAGACACGTCAAGGGGGACAACTTTTCAACCAAAAACTACTTTCCCCCTCGTACCCACTGCCCCCCCCCCTCCCCCCAGGGTCATCACCTCTAAAATTTTAAATGACAAGGGTTATCGAGTAATAGCTTGTTTCAAAGGTATGTCAAAGTCCTTTATCTTGACGCTTGGTTTTTCAAAATCGGTCGATTCGTTTTGGAGAAAACTAGACAAATATTTATGTATCCCAATTTGTTCAGATAGCAAACAAAAACACACAAAAATTCCACTTTTTATTTCAATAAGTGTTCAAAATGTTACCCTTTATTGGCCAAACAATGATATAGGCGATGGATTTGTGGTTCTTGGGTTTTTAGGCCGGCGTTGTTTAGCGTTAAAGCTTGACGTTTCGCCACCACGAGTGTATGGCATCTTCAGAAGCTATTCTGACCGTATAAAAAAATTCCCATTTGAAAAAATCAAGTTACCACTGATTGAAGTTTCCTTAATTAATCTACCGATTTCTCCAAGTACAAATGTAATTCAAACTTGACTGCCTAACGTAAGCTGACACATTCCATGCTTAGCGACAAGGCAAAGTCACGGCCCTCTAAGTTTTATAATCGCTGCGATATTCGAATTTTTTCTGATATCTACTTTTACCAAAAATTGTGATTTGCACCTAAGCGGTTTGCTCAAAGTCCCATATGTGATACATAAAGTCACACTAAAATTCACCTGGAAATCCAAATATGCAATAATATACAGGATGTTCCATTTAAAAAAACATAACTTTGATATGTCACGCTTTTATTAGACGCCCTGTATAAAAGTCATTATTTTTAAAATGTAGTCCAACTCGACCTACATACACTCGCAAAGTTTATTTTTCGAAAAGTGGTATTGTTTTGTCACAATAGTTGGCGTTGAGCCTGTCTCACCCATCATGTTTTTTTAGCATCGTCCCACAGACGACAGACGACAAGTTAGTAACCTGTCGCCCTTAGCGAAAACGCAGTAGCTCCAAAAAAGTTGAAAATTAAGGTTTTTTTAACAATCTGATATTGAGATTCATATCTACCTTACATAGTTAATAAAAACGCCGCAAGATCAGACAAATTCGTTGAAATACCTGATAATGGATACAGTTTTTGAAAAAATACGTCAGTTCGCTTAACATAAATGCAGTATCTTACTTAAAAAAAATGCAGCGTTAGAACGTCACTTGCTCGGATCTTCCTAAGAACGCCGCGGTTATGGCGTTTTGGCTAAAGCATGATCACTAGTTTGAACGGGTAAATAGAATGTACGTAAAGCCGGCGCCATATATGCGGTACTCGGCGAGCAACGCACCCCGATTAATTGCTATTCGGCTATGTGGCTGCAGGATTTTACCCGAATACTCGCCATATGCCGAGCACCGAGCATTCAGCCGGCGCCATAGCCGGCGCTACACATGCGGCATTTAGGGAACAACGAACAGCGAATATTCGCAATTCGGCAAACGCCTACTAGTGTGGCTGGAGCAGTTTGTGCGAATGGTCGAAATTTGACGAACACAAATAAGTACCCGAATACTGACACAGAAACAGGAACAGGGCCGGACTAGAGAATTAAAAACTTTATTCGAATTGTTTATTTGTTAGCATGTTAGCATTTTTGAATTCTGTGTGTTCAAAAACCCCCAAGTATTGAATTTCACCGCCCCAGCTGTGGCAGTTTTGGAAATATTTAAGCCTTCCGGTACTGTTTACTTAGAAGGCAGTGAGGAACACCAGTTGAAACTTGTTCATGCTGTAAACCATTATTAGGGAATACTTCTATATTAAATAAAATATGCAGTGTGTTTTATTAATAAAAATCGGGGATATTTGTTTGTAAATTTAGAAAAATAATTTATAACTTGGCAATGTCGCAAACGCGAAAAAAATTACAAGGCGAGATAGGGTATTAGTAGATATTTCGATTTAAAATAAAACATACAGGGTGTTACATTTAGAAAAAACAAAGTAAAATGACCTTCAAATTACCGTAATTTAAAATTCTACCAATAACACCCTGCACATTGCTGGTGTCATCCAGAATAATATTTATTTAATATTTAAGTAACTCGCTGTATAATATTTTTGAGAAAAGTTAAAGGAATATATCAATTTGGAGGTATTACTTGCGACCTTGCAAATCCGGAAATTAATAGAAAATAAATTATAACTCGGCAAGATCGCAATAATATTTTAGGGTTTAATAGAGATCAATGATGGAAACTAGAAGAATTTAAAAAAAGTAATAGTACCATATAAAAAAATCAAGTTGATCACTATCCTACTTTCCCGAAACACCCTGTATATTTCAGAATATTTTTGTGATATGCAAAACTTTGGTGAGAGCTTCACAAAATTCGGGAACGATTTCAGAAATGAGTTGATGTGATATTTTGAATAGATATTGAAGGCTTTGATAACTGTCGCCGGTCGCTAGAAATCGAAGCGTCAGAGCTAGTCGTTCTATAGCAGGAACAGCTTTTCTCCATTTTGTGTCTTTTTTTGATATCAGTGGTCCTGTTTTGCTGAGTAGATATTCAAAATCTTCGGAAGACATTCTGCAAAAATTTCAAAAAATCCAGACGGTTCTTTTAATACATCGGCAACTAGGTGTGGTCCGCCATAGCTGAAAATGTGTTTAACATTGTGGTTTGATGTTATTGCTAATTATTTTATTACCTCTCTCGGCTTCTATTTAATGAGACCATCCACCATCGCCTCCTTCTTGGTTGATTTTTTCTTTTCCTTATTAACATATAAGCACCACACGTAACAAAAACAGCACTTGCTGCCACGACTATATGATGATGGCGTTGATTCTACTGTCGATAAATTTTAATAATAAATAAGTTTCAATTTGCTAGAATATTCGGGCTTTCCCATTCCCTTTCTTCTCGAAACTAAACATAGCCAACTACGCACATGTAGGGCGATACGTGCTCGCTACTCGGCGAGTAAGGTTGAAAAACGGCGAGTATTGATACTCGGCAAGTACCCGCATATGTGGCGCCGGCTTAACGAAATTGTGGGTAGTTTCCGTTGTGTAGTTTAAAGCTGGCGCCATATATGCGGTACTCGGCGAGCAACGAACCCCGATTAATTGCTATTCGGCTATGTGGCTGCAGGATTTTACCCGAATACTCGCCATATGCCGAGCACCGAGCATTCAGCCGGCGCCATAGCCGGCGCTACACATGCGGCATTTAGGGAACAACGAACAGCGAATATTCGCAATTCGGCAAACGCCTACTAGTGTGGCTGGAGCAGTTTGTGCGAATGGTCGGAATTTGCCGAACACAAATAAGTACCCGAATACTGACACAGAAACAGGAACAGGGCCGGACTAGAGAATTAAAAACTTTATTCGCATTGTTTATTTGTTAGCATGTTAGCATTTTTGAATTCTGTGTGTTCAAAAACCCCCAAGTATTGAATTTCACCGCCCCAGCTGTGGCAGTTATGGAAATATTTAAGCCTTCCGGTACTGTTTACTGAGAAGGCAGTGAGGAACACCAGTTGAAACTTGTTCATGCTGTAAACCATTATTAGGGAATACTTCTATATTAAATAAAATATGCAGTGTGTTCCATTAATAAAAATCGGGGACATTTGTTTGTAAATTTAGAAAAATAATTTATAACTTGGCAATGTCGCAAACGCGAAAAAAATTACAAGGCGAGATAGGGTATTAGTAGATATTTCGATTTAAAATAAAACATACAGGGTGTCACATGTAGAAAAAACAAAGTAAAATGACCTTCAAATTACCGTAATTTAAAATTCTACCAATAACACCCTGCACATTGCTGGTGTCATCCAGAATAATATTTATTTAATATTTAAGTAACTCGCTGTATAATATTTTTGAGAAAAGTTAAAGGAATATATCAATTTGGAGGTATTACTTGCGACCTTGCAAATCCGGAAATTAATAGAAGATAAATTATAACTCGGCAAGATCGCAATAATATTTTAGGGTTTAATAGAGATCAATGATGGAAACTAGAAGAATTCAAAAAAAGTAATGTACCATATAAAAAAATCAAGTTGATCACTATCCTACTTTCCCGAAACACCCTGTATATTTCAGAATATTTTTAGGATATGCAAAACTTTGGTGAGAGCTTCACAAACTTCGGGAACGATTTCAGAAATGAGTTGATGCGATATTTTGAATAGATATTGAAGGCCTTGATAACTGTCGGCGGTCGCTAGAAATCGAAGCGTCAGAGCTAGTCGTTCTTTAGCAGGAACAGCTTTTCTCCATTTTGTGTCTTTTTTTGATATCAGTGGTCCTGTTTTGCTGAGTAGATATTCAAAATCTTCGGAAGACATTCTGCAAAAATTTTCAAAAAATCCAGACGGTTCTTTTAATACATCGGCAACTAGGTGTGGTCCGCCATACCTGAAAATGTGTTTAACATTGTGGTTTGATGTTATTGCTAATTATTTTATTACCTCTCTCGGCTTCTATTTAATGAGACCATCCACCATCGCCTCCTTCTTGGTTGATTTTTTCTTTTCCTTATTAACATATAAGCACTACACATAACAAAAACAGCACTTGCTGCCACGACTATATGATGATGACGTTGATTCTACTGTCGATAAATTTTAATAATAAATAAGTTTCAATTTGCTACGAATATTCGGGCTTTCCCATTCCCTTTCTTCTCGAAACTAAACATAGCCAACTATGCACATGTAGGGCGATACGTGCTCGCTACTCGGCGAGTAAGGTTGAAAAACGGCGAGCATTGATACTCGGCAAGTACCCGCATATGTGGCGCCGGCTTTAAGTGAAATATCGAAGTTTTGTTTTTTTATGATTTTTGTTACCTTGAACCTTAAACTGTATTTTTTATAATAAAGTAATATATGCATTCTTGGTCTGATATGCATTTTACGAGTTCACAACATGTCTGTTAAGACATTGTGACTATGATGATGGTCTGATTCACCATAGAGTCTTTAGATCAACGTTTATTATGAATGAGCAATAGAAAGCTTAGGAGAAATGCATTATTGCAATCTTTCTAAGCATATTATTGTAATTTGCTTAGTAAGTACGCAGTAACCACTGTTTTTTTACCATTCTGATATTGAGATACGTCAAATTTTTTTGACAAAATTTTGTACTGGAACTAATTCTGTCCCTCTAGGTACATAGAAAAAGTATAAAACAAAACAATATTTGAATTATCTACAACGACCTCGACAACGACCGTTTTAATACAAACCCATTTTACTCAATTTCGACTTCATCACAGATACGGCACTTTGGTTAAGTAGGGCAGTGACAATAATGTTTAAAAACTAATGGTCAGTAAAGGGTTAGGATTGTCTTGTTCCAAGAAGGTACCAAACAAATTTATATCACTTCCCTACCGAACAGATCAATCATCCTTTTTGTGGGCCATTACACGATTCTTGTTATATGATCGAGGAATCTAGATGTAGGATAATATTTTATTAATGAAATATAAAAGGTAGGTAGGGATGATGGGGCGTCCCAACGACACACGAAAAAGTAGACGCAATTTCGAGTCAGTGGCACGGCATCACGCGATCTCCTTCTGGCGATATCTCTGATTGTCGTCGATAGGGCGCTTCGGCTTCTGGAAGACTGCGCCCCTGCTCACTCCCTATTATTCGCTCATTCCCTACGACGAACATTAGGCGATGTTTAACGGTGCCTCCCGCCGTTCCCGTTTGCTTCGATACGGGATTATTTATGGAATCGATCAAATCGGTAGCTTAGTGGGTCACAAATTAGTACCTAGCTGCAGGGTCAAAACGAAATGCTTCATTTTTGTTAGTGGTGGGGGGGGGGAAAGAAACATTAATTCGTCAGCTGACAATGTTGCTCTCAATATAAATAGCGGGAGAGTCAATCCAGTTTTCAGAGGAGGTGAAATATCTTGGTCTTATATTGGACAAAAGATTCACCTTTAACTCTCACCTCACCATATTTTAGTTGTAATTTTCAAGAAAGTAGTAATTGTTGACAACTGTCTTCTTTGATTAGCTGTTTTTCGATTTTTTAGCTTTGTTTTTATTAGCTTGTTTGTACCTTCTCTTGTTGTTTGTAACTACTTTCATTATGTTATGTTTGTTTTATATTAATATACAAATCTGACTATATTCCAATACTTTTGTAAGTCTAATGGATAACAGAATCGAAAAGGCCCGACTCGCACTCTGGACACTCAGAAGAATTTGCGGCAAATCTTGGGGCGTTAGTCCTAAACTGATCTACTGGATATATCAGACGGTACGGTCAAACCCATGGTAGTATATGGCTCTGTTGTCTGGTGGCAGAAATGCCTACAACGGACAGCCAGAGTCAGGCTGGCGGCGGTGCAATGCACCGCCTGTTTGGCCATCACTGGAGCCATGTCTACCACACCAACGTTAGCCATGGAGACCCTTCTAAACTTAACACATCTGCATATTGAGGTGGAAAGAGTTGCAAAAGTGGTCGCCTACAGACTGCTATCAACCGACAGGCCTGACAAAACGAAACTAGGACCAGACACAACGGGTATAATGGGTGAAATTACCCATCATCATGTACTCGGAATGGTCTCGGACTATATGGTTCCCCAAGCGCATATAGAGCGATCCTATTCCCAGGCAGGGACGAATGGAGGAGGGACGATTTCATATCACCCTCTGATCTTGCTCTATTTACTGATTGCTCCAAGTCTGAACCGGGGGCAGGAACGGGAGTAGTGGGTACCAATCCAAGAGTTGAAATTTCAGTCAACCACAGTCTTCCAAGCAGAAATGATTGCCATAGAGCTGGGAGTCAGGAACTAATCAAAAGGCCCCTGACAAACAAATTTATAAAAATCTTTTCAGACAGCCAGCCTGCATTAAAAGCACTGTGCTCCACTTGGGTTGATTCAAGTCTGGTATGGAACTGCATGCACCTCCTCAACAAACTCGGAACGGGAAACAAAGTAACCTTGATCTAGGTTCCGGGTCACAGCGGAGGAAGGCAATGTATTGGCCGACGCGCTAGCAAAAGGAGGAACTGAATCTGTGTTCATAGGACCAGAACCATTCGCGGGCATTGCAAAAAGCACCGCTAAAAAGACCATCTCTGAATGGGTAGTGAGGAAAGCACTCCTGAACTGGCAAGATGCACCAGGGCTACTCCACTCGAAGGCGTTTATAAGACACCCCTCGAGTCAGGCCCCCCCGAGGATCATGGAATGTAATAGGTACGACCTCCGCATTCTGGTCGGTCAGCTGACGGGACATGGTAGTCTAAGGTACCATATGCGGAAGTTGGGTCTTGAACAAACTTCAGACTGCCGCTTCTGCTATGTGGAGGACGAAACAGCGGAACATATTCTTTGCTCCTGTCCAATACTGCATAATGCTAGGTTCCAGACATTCGGATTATTTGCCCAACTGGAACCTCATGGCTTCAAGGAAGTTTCACCCTTTACGTTGATCGCCTTCGTAAAGAGGTGCGAACTGTACGGTGAACTCTAAAAAGGTGTGAGCCACAATAGACACAATTGAGTCGCAGCGGAAGGAGGCAGCTCTGTCCCACTCACTTTCAACCTAACCTAACCTAACCTGCTCTCAATATTTCAAAGGAATTCGATCAGCCTAAACAAGCTTCCGTCCTTTGGCCTTGCCGTTAAACTTTGCGATTGGTTAGTGGATTTTATATTTGGTCGTAAAATCTTTGTCATATGGTGGGTGTTTTTTTCTTTATCTGGCGCGTAACTACGGAGGAGTCTATAGGGAGACCATTATGCCAACCCTAGACGTCGCTGGGTCCCAAAATTGACTTTAAATATTTTGAATACTTATCTATTCACATTAAGCGTTGTTTCTGCTTCATATAAAACATCTACTTTCTAGCTCTGTAAGGCCGATACATGGTCTCGTGGATGATAATACTTAGCACGCGGGTTCTCTATCAAGGATCTGGATATCATACCCGCAGCCTTATTATGTAAAAATTCGCTACAGCGGTCGCTCAGCAGATGCCAAGCAACAGCGACACTACACCGACAGGACCGTCAAAATTGTAGGTTATATGTTGTTATCCGTCACGATAACGTCGTTGCATAATATGAAATTTACGTTTGACAGCAGATATTGCGCGATTTTTACCGGTCGCTTGTCATCTGCAAGATACGTGATAAGGCTGCCGGTTAGGGAATCAAAAATATGCTATTTTTTATAATAATGTTGAGCTTTGTCTTATTCCAAGAAGGTAAGAATGGAATTTATGTCAACTCTTTGCCTATCATCCTTTTTGTGGGCTACACAGTTTTAGGTATAAGGTATAATATTCTATTTATAAAATATAAAACGTAGGGACTGGCCTCCCAAAAAACTGGAAAATGTGATTGTGGTTGATAGGGCGCTTCGGCTTCTGGAAGACTGCATCGCTCGCTCCCTATTATTCGCTCATTCCCTACGACCAACATTAGGCGATGTTTAACGGTGCCTCCCGCCGTTCCCATTTGCTTCGATACGGCATTATTTATGGGATCTCCTGTAGAGTCGATCAAATCGGTAGCTTACTGGGTCACAAATTAGTAGCTGCAGATTATGGTTCGTTAGGGCCGGATTTATCAAAACGACTATTTGATTTTATAAGTGGCGTGGAAGACAGAAACATAGATTCGTTTGGAGCTCACAACGTTGCTCTCGATATTTCAAAGGCATCCGATCAGCTGTGGCATGCAGCTCTCCTCAACAATCTTCCGTCCTAAGGCCTTTCTGTTAAACTTTGCCATGGCGATGGTGGGAGATTTCTTCTTTATCACGCGCGTAACTAAGGAGGAGCCTATAGAGGGACCATCAGGCCAACCCTAGACGTCACACTGCGCCCCTTAGGAAAAAAATGACTTTAAATATTTTGAATACTCTAAGCAACAGTCCCCCGGCCGCCCTAGGCCACCTCAGGTCGCTAGTTACGTTACTGTACCTCATCTTTCCCACATTGAGCGGGACTCCACAGGGGTCGGGCTTGGCTCCAACGTTGTTTTCGCTTCACATAAATTACCTACATATACTTTCTAGCTCGTCGGACTGGAGCATAGAAGGCTGGGGTTTGCAAGCTGCAACTTCTCTATCAAGACTATCAAGCGATCTGGAGATTATAACCCGTTAGGGACTCAAAAATATGCTAAGCATTTTTATAGTAATCCTGAGGCATTGCCTTGTTCAAAAAGGGTAAGAAAGAATTTTATATCAATTCGTTGTATGATTTTCAAACTGGGTTGTTTGTACAGAAGTAAAGTGACAGCACTTTGGGATATGCCTATACCAAAGAGTAGGTAACTAACACCTACTCTTTGCCTATACCTCAATTTCGTGCAATTTAATTCCCTCGTCACTTTTATCAATCATTAGGAAATAGATACTTCCATAAGGTATTCTACATCACTGTCTGTCAGGCTTTCAGTGACACATAAAAATTTTCGGTCCCTCAGATCTCCGTCGTCAAGTTCACCCTAAAAGTCTAAAATCGTTATCTGGCCCCCTATCAGGATGTAAACTCGTGTCATGTGGACCTTCAGGGCACTTATCACAAATCCAGCCGTTATTTTGAGTTTCGGTCTCAGATAAAGAACATCGAAATTTTCAGATACTGAGATCTTCAAGAGTTCACCCTAAAAATCTAAAATTATTATCTGGCTTCCTATCAAGATGAAAACTAATGTCACGTATAGTTTGAGGGTGTTTATTACAAATCCGGCAGTTGTTTTGAGTTTCAACCTCAAGTAATTGAACACCAAATATTCACAAAACCTCAGATCTTCAAGTTCATCCAAAAATTTAAACTTCCTATCAAAATGAAAATTCGTGTCATGTATAGTTTGATAATTACAAATCCGGTCGTTGTTTTAAGTTTCAGCCTCGGGAAATGAACATCAAAAATTTTCAGATCCTCAGATCTCCACGTTCACCCTATAAAATCTAATACCAAATCCATCCAAAACGGAGCTAGTACTGTTCTGTAGACGGAGGAAATTAGAAGGTTTTAGAGCGCCCACAATGTATGGAAGACCTTCAACACTTTCGCGAGAGGTCAAATATTTGGAGATGATTCTTGATGTCGTATGCACTGTCGCATGTTCACAGAGACAGACTCGTGTCAATAACGACAGCGACCTTCTGGCAGCTGCACCGGGCACAGGCACGTATTTAGGGGGGTCCGGACCCCCCCCCCCCCGAAACGTTATAAAATGCCGTCTAAAAAATGGAATCCACAAATTTGCACCCCCCCCCCCCCCCCGCAAATTTAAGCATTTAAGGTGGCAACTCTAATCTGCTGGACCCCCGGAAAGGTCAACTAAGTGACACCCATGATCTGGACCCCCTAAAAACAAATCTTGGATACGTACCTGACCTGGCAATAGGAAGAACATTAAGGGCCCCACAGACATCGTCCTTTTTCATCAGGTTTGCACGACGTGCCAACCGATCACACTCATTTCGGTCCGTGTGTGCCAAAAAACCGTCGTGTGTTGACCGTCGTTCCAAAAAATCGGTCCGAGCTTGATTTTACTCGTCGGTTTCGAACGCCATCGTGCAACTCGGTACATGTGTGGCCGTTAATCGTGCAATCACGATGGGATTTTGCAGTGTCGTTCTGGTTTCAGGTATAATTTGTAAAGCTTGGGGGGATATCGCAACTGAAAATTTCAAATCCTCGTAGCCTCTACCCGTAGCAAAGAATCTCGATGTAGCTGTCAGACGTTCATGAGGGGAAATACTTTGTCTCATCCAAGTATCCTGTTTTTTTTCATTAGAGGTGCTACTGAATTAAGTAATTCTAAGTATGTTTCTTCATCCATCCTCAAATAATTGTACCAATCCCCTGGTTCCAGACGCAATTCTTCTAATAGATTTATATGGGAGAATTGGCCTCTTTTTAAAAGCCACTGTTTCACCCATTTAGAACGTTTTTTCTTGCTGTATTTCACTTTAATAGCTAAAGCCGCCGCCAATGCTAAAGTATTATCCATGTTTAACGGACCAAAGATTTGCGAGAAACTGAAAGAAAACCGAACAGTGTGTGGAGGTATCGTTTCATCGGTTTAACCGACATCGGTTGGCACGTCGTGCAAACCTGATGAAAAAGAACGATGTCTGTGGGGCCCTTTAGGATTGACCCCCAACATCCTGCAGTGGATATACACTGCCATATAAGGCGCCGAATACAACATTAGTCAGTGGTCTTGTGTGCAGAAGTGGCTCGAAGTCTAGGACGGATACAAAAGCTTGCCTGCATGGGCGTCACACATGTGCAATGAGGACGACCCTAATGCAACACTGAAGGTCCTGCTCAGACTATTGACGGTGCCATTTTAGATTAGGATGGCAGCGCATCTGAAAATGTAGGACTCTAGTATTGGGCTCGTTCACCTTTCTTTTTTTATTTGTGCATCTGAAAGAATACATATTTTTTAGTCACCGTGCCAAAAATTAGACCTCAGTGAAGTTTCTAAGTCACTCAAAAAAAATTATAAACATGAATGCCGGGGCATTTTCGATACGCTGTCGTGACGTCATCAGATACGTTGACCGCGGCTCTGCGCACATTTTAGAACACAAAAACTACCACCAGTCACAATCACTGACAATAGATGTCACAATAACACAAATACATACATCGAACGTAACTACGCGACGAGTCGTGATGATCACAAAACATATATACTGAGTGATGATCTGAAATCACATGCGAACATATCTGCTTACGTCACAGTTAGGTGTTCGCGCGCTTGGATTTCGCGAATACAAATGATTATATTAGGCGAACGGAGCATCCTACAAGTATGAAATTTTCAGAATCATATTTTTTCTATTTAAGCTTTATTTTAGGCAAAATTGGTTTTAAAAATTTTGTGAACAAGCCCATTGGCAGATAAGAGGAGATGCGGTTGGCCACGCATAGATAACCAAGCTGGCGGAGGAAGATTTTCCTATCTCTGTTTAACGTTTAAAGTACCTCATCCTTCTTCGACTCTTCCACCATTCCAACAATTTCTTAAAAGTCAATTTATTCCTATATCGCCTAATATAAGCTGTTAATACAGAACCCCGTGTGGGGGCGGGTTAGAATACCTCCCATTGTATATCCTGCTTGTCGTAAAAGGCGACTAAAAGGAACCAAACTAGTGTCGATATAAGCAGTAACCTCTTCTCAACCAACAGCTTCGGGTGGACGAGTTGAGAAGAGTCAGGACACCTTCTTGTCCTTGGGGTGAGAAATTGCCCCTAAAGGCAGATGAACCAGTAGATACCATCTGGTCAACGGCATGAGAATGCAGAAAGCAAATGGGAAACTACTGCATTAAAGATCTTAAACATATCCCAAGAGGACATTGTGATTATGATGATGACACAACAGCAGAACCCATGAAGAAACAGATTGATTTTTTAGCGATTTGATGGTAGGCTCCTTTTCAATTATCCTTGCCAGAAATCCTTGGAATGGTACATTACTTGGTTACTATATGGTATCGAATGGAAAGGAGAACTCGAGGAAACACCCAAACAAGAAATAGTTTGGTTTACTGACGGTTCCAAAACAGACAATGGAACAGGCGCAGGAATTCACGGTCAATCTCCCAGATGTGACATCAGTCAACCTCTGGGAGTTTACGCCACTGTATTCCAAGCAGAAATATATGCAATCGACTCTTGTCTGAGAGAAAACATAAGAAGGGGATACAAAAGTAAAAACATTCTTATCTGCTCGGATAGTCAAGCGTCGATTAAACCTCTTAACGGCTGCCAAATCAAATCCAAACTCGTCTGGGAATGCTTAGAAAACCTCAAACAACTTAGTGCCACGAACAAGGTAACCTTGAAATGGGTGCCAGGTCACAAGGGAATTGAAGGGAACGAAAAAGCAGACACCTTAGCACGAAACGGATCGGCATCCAGCTTTACCGGCCCCGAACCGGCGATAGGCATTTCAAGGTCTTTGGTAAAAACTACGATAAACCAGTGGGTGCATTCACAGCACCTAAAATACTGGCAGTCACATCCAAAGCTCAGACACAGCAAGCTGATGGTGAAACAACCCACACCAAAACTAGCTGAAAAGATCCTAAAACTAAATAGGAAAGAAACTAGGCTAATAACCGGCCTCCTAACCGGACACTGCGGCCTAAGAAAACATCTACACACATTAGGGATCTTCAAAGAAAACCCAATATGCAGACTATGTGACGAGAACGACGAAACAGCCTCTCACATAATCTTTGAATGCGAAGCTCTACGCTGGTGGAGATTCAGACTGATAGGGCCAAGCAACCCCAAATCACTCCCCAATCGAGATATCGTGAAGAGACTCTTGAATCTTATCAAGGTCACAAAACTCTTCACGGATTAACAAGCGCACAGGACAATACAATAAGCCAATGGCTGCAGTGTTGGGGCTACCTAACCCGGCCTGTACGTTTGACCCCCCTAACCTAACCTAACCTACTATATGGTGGAAAAGTAAAGGTGGGGAAGAAGTTCTGTTAATTCATACAGGTATGAGGCGGCCGAAATGATCAATAATATGATTAGGTACAACAAATAATAAAACACAAAAAAAACACTTTTCAATAATTTTATTGAAACAATACCTCATTCTTACCTTACAAATAGTTACATCATAACACAACTGTAGGAATATAAAAAACCTGTTATATCAAGACTCAAAAGTTGTAGATATACAAAGTGAAAGAGCAGTAAAATTACAATCACAGTGCTTACTTTCTACTTTAGAAATAAAAAATAATGACTATTAGTTTTAAAACCAACCTATGATTATTATAAAAATAAAATAAAAAGAAATTTTATAATAAATATTTCACCTCATGTACCAAGAAGTTTAAGATTCTTACTAAAACGTAAAACGATAAGTAGTCGATATTTAAAAAAAATTGTCATAAGAGACCATAATATATTCGAAAATAGATATTTACATCACCTAAAACTAGATAATCTAGTTTATTAGTACGGCTATAGTATATGTAGAGAACCACAGCGGAATAAAAACATGTTGTTATATGGAGCTCAAAAGTGTGGTAAATGGCACAAAAATAATCCAGCTTCAGATTTTTTCAAAAAACAATTTTCTATCATGTCATAGTCAAACACATTATTATACGGATCTAATGCCAAACTATGATCCCTCGGGAATATATTTTTGAATCAATGAATTTTATAGTATCGTGACAGAAATTTTCACTAAATTTTTGATAAGCTAGAACAATATTTTGAATGTTTTAAGAGTGCCCTATATTATATTATAGAATTTGTTTAGCCTACAGACAACTGTTAATACAGTATTGAATTCAGCTCAAACTTTTTTCATTGAAACTGGCATTTTGATAATCGGTCTAACCCACGGTGCCTACGTTTTACCAAATACTTAACTTCATATCTAAAATAAGATGTTTTCATTCCGATCTAGTATGTAGCTCTGTTTCATACGACTCATGATTCAGGAAAACCACATACCACTTTTGAAAATAACTTTCTTAAGGAATAAAATTGAGTAACATATATTGATTTGAGCCTAAAGATGAAGAAACCTCAATCTATATCCTCCAAAACTTTTTCTAATGAAAAGGTTATAAAATATACATAATTTTTTCGCTTGATTTCTGTTTATTACAACCACAAAACGAACAAATTTATGGATGTATGATAAGAACTTTATCAAACATATCTGATGGTCAAATTATCAATACTTTGAATCATCAAGTGCTATAATATTATAAATTCCTAACATGGACTGAAAGTGTTTTAAATATCACATAAGATTATGCTATTATTTATCCATTCAATATTTATTCAAAGCTTAGATGCTATAGAAAAAGAGCTTAAGAAACTTTATTGGAGGGAAATAACAAAACTTGTTAAGTAACCAAAGTTTTCAAGAAATGAACGAAAATCGTTCCTCACCATTTTCACCACTGAACCGAGTGACTTTGTTTTAGTGACTAGCACCAACGGAGCAAAATAATCTGAAATTTAATTCTCTTGAGGAAATCATTTTCAAAAAAGGGATTCGGCGATCCAGGATTTTAGTAGTCCACATTTACTAATAAACATTATTGCACTGGTTTTACCAAATGTGACACTACCGAATTATATTCTATGTACACTGTACTTTACATTTTGATAACACCACTAGCTATAGACATAATCAGTCACGATCATATTAATATTACGTATGCTATGTTTAGCCTAAAATGATAATTAAAAACATAGAGGCAGATTTCTTGACTATAAAAATTAATTACGCATATGCTTGCCGATAAAATTTGCTTGTCTGTAATAATTACCAACTATTAAAATTAAAACAATTTAATAGTCGATAGTAATAATGCACACAAAGGGGGGTCTATGATGGAAAACACATACTAAAAAAGCCATAAAAAGACCAGTAATTTTATAATAAACTGACACTCGGAAAGAAAAAAGTAACGTAACAGCATTTTTTTGCATCACTGCAGCATAACAAAACATGCCTTGAAAAATTCATAAATGTTTACAAATGCTTTTAGTTGAATGTACAGCCAATGAAAGCATTCGTCGATTGAAATCACCCACCATTGAACCGGCCCATCAATAAAAAACCACATACCGGGTTACTCAAAAGTACCTGAACGCTTAAATATCTCTAAAAGTTGCACAGCTGGAACGATAAAATTCAATACCTGAAGGTTTTTGACAACGACTATTTAATAGTCGGTGGTTTTTGAACATGCAGAATTCAAAAATGCTAACAGCAATGTTGTCAGATTTACCATTTTTACGTTACACGTCATAAATATAGAATTTCATTTAAAATAATAAAATTATGTCATGAAACGTGTGGTAAATTTGACAACATTGCTGTTAGCATTTTTGAATTCTGCATGTTCAAAAACCCCAAGGCATTGAATTTTATCTTTTATTTCTGACGTTTCGGCTCACTGTAGTACTTTGACAAAGGGTCGTAACTGACGCCCGATAATTTGATACAATTTGCAGATTAAAAAAATTATACTCGATAAAAAAATCGAAATGTACAATAATAAAAAATGCCTTATATTTATTATAAAATAGCAAGGTAAAATACCGACCTCGGATGAGCAGGGTGTATTTTGAGGAATGATGACGTATTTATTCCTCCGATTATAATGAAGTTTGGTTTTGTTGCTATAAGAACATTTTAAGTTTTTTTACGACTATTTTATTTTTAAAATAGATTGCTACCAGAAATCCAGAAAACGTGCTATTATTTTTGAGTTACAGGAGTTCATGTTCTATTACATATTGTAACATCCTGTATATTACATTGCTTATTTGGATTTGTTAATGTTTCTTTCACAATGATTAGGTTAGATTTTTTTGATGTGTAAACGTCATCGAATCATCTGGAATTTTCTAGACTGACAGATCGGCATTCTCGAATGTCATCTGGGTGTCTGGAATCTTCTAGATGGTTCGATGAAGTATATAAGGCATCACGAGTAGCGTGGTAGTGGTCAGTTGAGTTGAGTTGTACTTGAGATAAGGTTAAGAGATATTATATCCAGTTGTGAAGTAAAACGGTGAAAGTTACGTCGAGTTTGATTCCCTGGGTGAAGAAAAAAAGGCCGTCGTGACAATTGGTGTCGGAAGTGTGGGATTATCCATCGAATCAAGCCAAGAAAAGGAAACAAGAAGTGAGTACAGCGTCAGTTAATGCCAGTAACCAGAGCTATGGCGTCCGAAATGAATGCATTGATGATCATGCTACAAGAAATGAGGGCAGAAAACGCAGAAATGAAGACCAGTCTAGACAATCAGGCAGCCGTTATGCAAGCAACCGTCGTGGAGCTAAAGCAACACCAGGACGAGGCAGTAGTGAACCTGGAAGAAAAACTAAAGCACCACCAGGTCGAGGCAGTCGTAAACCTAGAAGAAAATCTAAAGCAACACCAGGATGAGGCAGTCGTAAACCTAGAAGAAAAGCTAAAGCAACACCAGGATGAGGCAGTCGTAAACCTAGAAGAAAAGCTAAAGCAACACCAGGATGAGGCAGTCGTAAACCTAGAAGAAAAGTTAAAGCAACACCAGGACGAGGCAGTCGCAGATTTGAAGAGTGGACAGGAACTTGTGATGACTAGGCTGGAGGAGCAGAAGCAAGCGGTAAGCCAGGCACTAGAAACTCAAGACCAACGTATTAGTGCAATAGAGACACAGTTCGCGACATCACAAAAGCAGGTGGAAGAGCTAGTGACATCACAGAAGCACGTGGAGGAACAGCTGCAGCAGGTGAAAGATCAGGTCAAAGAAATGGTCAGAGAGGAGCTGCGAGAGTTTAGTGCAGGTGAGCGTAATTTAACAGCTGAACCACCAGTTTTTCCTGATAGACACAGTGGCGTAGTAGCAAAGCCCTATCCATATAATGGCAAAACATCATGGGACATTTATTATATGCAATTTGAAAACATCGCACGTATGAATAACTGGTCAAATGAAGAAAAAGCTTGTGTGCTGACATCCATGCTTAGAGACTCTGCCGCAGCTATTTTGGAAAATCTCTGCTCATCAGATCTACGTGACTATGATAAGATAACATCTGCACTAAAGTTACGCTTTGGAGATGCACACTTAACAGAGCTGTTGCATGGCCAGTTGCATAACCGGACACAACAAGCTAAGGAAGATTTAACCACATTTGCATACGAAGTCCAAAGCTTAGCTAAACGAGCATTCGTCAGCAGTCCCATCGAGACACAGGAATACGTCGCTGCTCGTCAGTTTGTCGAAGGAATTGCAGACCTTGACGTCCAGAGAATCGTAAGACTATCTAGCCCCAGAACCTTACAAGACGCTTTGGTCAAGGCTCTAGAAATTGAGGCTGCCACAAAAGCTACGCGAATGACACGGAGGGTGCGCTCGAACAAGATGATGAAGTAGAAGTCAGGGCGACAGCGTTCACTCCAAGAAGAAGAGGTGGTACCTTCCAAAGAAATCCAGTTCGCACAAATCTAGAAAGACCTGAGAAGTTTACGTGCTGGAGATGTGGGCAGAAGGGGCACCTTCGAGTAGGCTGTCGCATGCAGGTGGCAGAGAAGTCAAGGGAGGCTAGTACTAATACTGATAATGAGTCGGAAAACTAGAGCCGGCCAGTTTTAGGGGGCAAAAACTGGCTGGCCATCATGACGAAAGCCCCATGGTCATCGAAATTGAAGTTAATAAAATTGAGAAGAGTCCAGTAGTTGAAGGTTACATAGAAAATATACCATGCAAGATGTTAGTCGATACCGGAGCAAATGTGACTATAGTAAGCCCTAACATATACCAAGAAATTCGAAGGAAGTTGCCAAGCAGAACCACGCAAACGGATAGAATGTTGCTGAAAACCGCTAATGGAGACCGTATACCAGTACTGGGTGTTGAAGAATTAGAGATTCGCATTGGCAGTTTCGGTAAGAAGCATCCCATTTTAGTAGCTTCAGTCACAAATGATTGCATCCTTGGTGCTGAGTTTCTGCAGAGTTCTGGCTGCGTAATAAACTTCACTGGTAATACCTTAAGCATTGGGGATTCAGAAGAGATTTCATTTAGCTGCCGAGCTGTTCAGCTAGAGGAAATGAACGTTATGGCACCAAGGATTTTACAATACCACCACAGAAAGAGATTGTTATACCCATATATGCACATAAGGCACTTGAACATAACCTTACCCCATGCGTTTTTGAACCAGATCCTACGCTAGGTTGGAATAAACCTATTTTATTAGCCAGAACAATAACGGATTCTTCAAATATGTTAATAAGGGCCGTGAATGTATCCAGAAATTCAATACAAATCAAGAAAGGTACGCCACTGGGTAGACTAGAACCAGTAGCATGGATACGAAGGCTAGATGGCGCGGAAGAAGAAGATGATAGTGACTTCACCCAAATCTCAGATAGTCTTCAAGATTTGTATGATAGAAGCTGTGAGCATTTGCGACCCGAACAGCAGCGGAAGGTCCTGAAGCTACTAAGAGAATTTCATTCGATTTTCGCTAAAAATAATGATGACCTAGGGCGAACCCATCTGGTACGTCATAAAATTAATGTAGGAGATGCCCAGCCAGTCAAGCAGCCCCCAAGAAGAACTCCATTATCTAGGATTGATGAAATACAGAATATGGTAAAAGATATGCAGAAACGAGGAGTAATCGAGCCATCATCTAGCCCTTGGGCCTCTCCGATAGTCCTTGTTAGGAAGAAGGACGGATCAACGAGGTTTTGTGTGGATTACAGGCGGCTCAACGATTTGACCAAAAAGGATTCATACCCTTTACCAAGAATTGACGACACTTTGGATGCAGTTGGAAATTCTTCATGGTTCTCCACCTTGGACCTGCAAAGTGGGTACTGGCAGGTTGAAATGGATGAAAAAGATAAAGAGAAAACGGCATTTACATCGTGTGCTGGGCTATGGCAGTTTACAGTAATGCCTTTCGGTCTATGCAATGCACCCAGTACCTTCGAAAGACTAATGGATGTTGTACTACAAGGTTTATCTTGGAAGACAGCACTGATATATCTCGATGACGTCATTGTGTTTGGAAAGGATTTTGAAGAAGAGCTACTCCGACTAAGACAAGTTTTCCAGCGGCTTAAGGAAGCGAACTTGAAGCTAAACCCTAAGAAATGCCATCTTTTCAAAAGGGAAGTAAAATACCTCGGACATCTGTTAACCAAAGATGGAATCCGGACGGATCCAGAGAAGGTGCAGGCTGTGAAGGAATGGAAAGTACCGTCCAACACTCATGAGGTACGAACCTTTTTGGGACTGTGCAGTTATTATCGCAGATTTGTGAAAGATTTCTCTACCATCGCCAAACCATTATTTGCCTTAACTGAAAATGGTAATAAGTTTTATTGGGACTCCATCTGCCAAGAAGCCTTCGACGCATTGAAAACAGCTTTGACCTCCTCACCGATACTAGCTCATCCTACAAGGGAAGGAACTTTCTACTTGGACACAGATGCTAGCCAATATGCTGTTGGAGCTGTCTTATCTCAAGAACAAGATGGCATCGAAAAGGTAATTGGATACTACAGTAAAACTTTGCACAAAGCGCAGAAAAACTGGTGTGTGACACGAAAAGAGTTGTACAGTGTGGTGAAAGGGATCGGAAATTTCCACCACTTATTGTACGGAAGAAGATTTGTCGTGAGAACCGATCATTCAGCTTTGCAGTGGTTAATGAAGTTCAAGAATCCAGAAGGCCAGCTTGCTCGATGGATTGAATACCTTCAAAGCTATGACTTTGAAATTCGTCATCGTCCAGGAAAGCAACACGGAAATGCCGATTCTATGTCACGCAGGCCCTGTGATGAAGACTGTAAGCACTGCTCGAAAGAAGAAAAACAACGAGAATTCGACATAAACACATTAAGAATAGAAGAATTTGAATTGGAAGGAACCAAGATTTCACTAGAAACCTTCAAGCAAGCTCAGTCACAAGACGCTGAGCTAGGGTTAGTTATTCATTCGCTATTAAATGGAAACAAGCCTAATCAACAGGAAATAAGTGCTATGAGTCCCATCACTAAAGCCTACCTAGCACAATGGGACTCACTAAAGGTAAGGGGTAACCTCCTGTATCGAATCTGGGAGGATACTGATGGCAGACATGCTAAAGAAAAACTTGTAGTACCAAGGAAATTACGGAAAGCAATTATGGAACAACTACATGATAGTAGCAGTGGGGGTCACTTTGGCATCAGGAAGACCCTGGAAAGAATCAAGGAGAGATTTTACTGGGTTGGCTGTCGCGAAGATGTTGAAAATTACTGTTCCACGTGCGATGTCTGCAACTCGAGAAAAGGTCCAAGTATTCGTCAACGATCACACATGCAGCAGTACAACGTTGGATCGCCGTTTGAGAGAATCGCCATAGACATTTTGGGTCCTTTGCCGGAAACCAGCCTTGGGAACAAGTATCTGCTTGTTGTAATGGATTATTTCTCTAAATGGCCAGAAGCAATTCCCGTGCCCAATCAAGAAGCAGGCACAGTAGCACAGGCTCTTTTAGAACACGTGGTGTCCAGATTCGGAGTTCCTAATGAACTACATTCAGACCAGGGACGAAGCTTTGAATCGGAAGTCTTCATACAGCTGATGAGAAAACTCGGAATTCGGAAGACTAGAACAACTGCTCTTCATCCGCAGTCCGACGGTATGGTGGAACGCTTCAACAAGACAATCCTGGATTACCTATCAAAATTCATTAACGAACATCAGTCTGATTGGGATACGAAGATTCCTCTGGGAATGTTGGCCTACAGATCAGCGGTGAACGAGTCAACTCGGTATTGAGCCCAGCGAAGATAATTTTTGGTCGAGAACTGCGGCTGCCTCTGGACTTAGCTCTTGGTCCACCCCCAGAAACGGAACGCCGTCTTCCATGCGAATGGGTGAGCGAGCTTCAGGAAACGCTCTGGGATATCCATGAGTCTGCTAGAGGAAACATCCAGTCTGCCAGCGACAGAATGAAAGCCAGATACGATCTGAAAGCAAATAGCCCAAAGTTCGTCGAAGGTGATCTGGTATGGTTCTACAATCCACGACGGAGAAGGGGTAGATGTCCGAAGCTACAACGCCATTGGGAGGGACCCTACGTGGTGATGAAGCGCCTCAACGACGTAGTCTACAGGATACGTATGGGTAGTGGAAAACCGAAGGTCGTCCATAGCGATCGCCTGTGGCCATACAAGGATCGAAGCGAACTGTTCGTCGAGGACGCCGAACGCTAAGGGGGGAAGAGTGTAACATCCTGTATATTACATTGCTTATTTGGATTTGTTAATGTTTCTTTCACAATGATTAGGTTAG
Organism: Callosobruchus maculatus; assembly: GCA_951848785.1. NCBI lineage: Eukaryota > Metazoa > Arthropoda > Insecta > Coleoptera > Chrysomelidae > Callosobruchus > Callosobruchus maculatus. The sequence continues at coordinate 8,602,521 of CATOUR010000083.1, forward strand.
ATTTTTTTGATGTGTAAACGTCATCGAATCATCTGGAATTTTCTAGACTGACAGATCGGCATTCTCGAATGTCATCTGGGTGTCTGGAATCTTCTAGATGGTTCGATGAAGTATATAAGGCATCACGAGTAGCGTGGTAGTGGTCAGTTGAGTTGAGTTGTACTTGAGATAAGGTTAAGAGATATTATATCCAGTTGTGAAGTAAAACGGTGAAAGTTACGTCGAGTTTGATTCCCTGGGTGAAGAAAAAAAGGCCGTCGTGACAATATTATACTGAATAAACGTTTATTTTGTCACTGTTTTTGTTATTTTTGATGAAAATGTAAGTACCTACTGTTTGTAAGCTTTGAACTCTTCCATTAAATGTTGTAACGAATATTTGTAAATTCAATAAGCGTTTGAGTTTGGTCCTGAGCGATCCCTAAATTATCAAGCCTCTATTATTTCCTAATATTTTTCAATTTAAGAAACATTCGAATTTGACACTGAGCTTTCGTTACATTTATTGAGCCTGTATTAATTTTATTGAATATTCATTATTTAAATAAGCGGATGAATTTTATATCGGGCAATCACTATATTTATCGAGCGTTTATTATTTTTATAGAATATTTAGTTTCTTATCATGCATATGAATAAATTAACTAGAAAATATAATATTATTGGTATTAAAATATCGATCATATAAAATGTTCCCTTTGAAAAAACCCAAAATGTCCATAAAGTTGATCTTCTCCGCTATAAGTGGTTTTTTATTGATAGGCCATGGAGATTCTCCACAATAATAAATACATATTATGTAATTATACATTCTGAGAGAATTTTTAAAAGCACACTAGTACAGTAAAAAAATAACTTTTCTCGTTTATATTTCAATTCATAATCCTGTTAAAGTGCGGGCTCCTATTGAGTAGAAAAGCATTTATGATCGCTTCCGGAGAAACAAAAAATATGCAAGATGCCAAATGTCACAATCCAGTGACGTATCTGTGATGTCACTAGAATGTCCCCTCTGATAATGTTGCTTACAGCAACGAGTATTTTAGGTTAATCTGGCAAAATCTGACAAATTTTTTGGAAAATTTATGTCGCGACATATAGCCTATAATTTTTGTTTCCGAGTAACTATGATTGCGTTCAGGTAGCAGATCCACTAAACGTACCGCTACTCATTTCGCACTTATTGAGAGGATGCCATTTTATCTAGCAGAAATATTTTACGCTCGATTTGGTTAGCGACAATTCAATGGGGAAACATAACCTAAACCCATCTGTTTTCTACCTTACGGCAATAAGCGTCACCGCCTTTACCGAAAAATTGAAAGCCAAGCCTTTACTTTGCAATATAACGAGAAGAAACATAGATAGTAAGGAAATCGGTATATCGAGGTATCACACATTCAAAATAATTTACGTGTTTCTTTCTGGTCACCTCAATCCTATTTTTCAGGCCATCATGGAGTGCTTGCGCAAGCTCTTCCACGATAGGTATAGATGAAGTCAGAAATATCTCAGTTGTTTACATTTATTTCAGGTCTCAATCAGTGTCGTGTAGTTACGTTATTATGGAGACCTGAGTAATGATAAAAACGTACTCCATACAAAATATATATTACAATAGCACAGAAAGTAGTATGAGGAGAAAATAATACCGCAAATACCAATTTGCAATAGATAAAAACAAAATAAATTGATCTATTTATTGTATATTGACATCAGATTGTACAGACAATATATAATTTTAACTTAACTAATGACCGTACCAGCCCCCTAGCCAGCCCAGCAAAAGATGCTGAAAGAGGATTACTCGTCGAACCGTCTTGTAAATGCATTATGCGTCCTTTGTAGTATCGGCACTCGGTAGGAGCACAGAAAATGTAAACAACTCATATATTTCTGACCTCATTTATAAAACCAACATTAATATGTGATGTGATGTGTTTTTGTGTACCTATTCGCTTTTCTACATTCTCTATATTTATAAGTATTACTTTTACATAATTTTGACGTGGTAATGTACATTTGATGTATCCAAATAGCAAATAAAGAAACAAACAAACAAATATTAATGCCGATATCAATAGATACTGCTATTATTTCTTGATTCACTTTCAATTCTTCACCGGTCTTTTACAGTTTTGGGGTATCAATAAAAACAAACTATTAATCTGGTGATTCTGGCGGTTGCGAGTGAATGTATGTCATAATTGTAATGTCACTATAACATGTTGCGTGCGACACTTTAGACGTGGATCGTTCAGTATTCCGCTCTAACAGAACACTCTAGGCATAGCGCTCAGAAATAGCGCTCTGAAAGAGTCTGTTTTGATTGATACCCCAAAACTGTAAATAGCGTTGAAGAGTTGAAAATGAATCAGGAAGTAGTAGCCAGAGCTATTGATACCGTGTATTTATATTAATGCTGTTTTACCTGTCGTAGAAGAGTTTGCGCAACCACTCCATGATGGCCTGGAAAATATTTTGGAGGTGACCAGAAACGTACATGACTTTGAAAGTGTGATACTACAGTCTATGTGTCGGTCGTTATATTGCAAAGTAAATGCCTGGATTTCCTTTTTTTGATGAAGTCGGTGACACTTACTGTCGATTGACAAGTAAGAAGCGGATGGGTTTAGGCTGTTTCCCCATTGAACTCTCGCTACCCAAATCGAGCGTAAAATAATTCTGCTACATAGTAGCATGACGTTTAGTGTCTCTGCTACCTCAGCGCCTCGCAACGCAATCATTAATTTCGACTTTACCATTGCGTCAAATAAAAGATCCTATTCAATTCTCGGTACTGACCGGCTCCCTAGCGTGATGGATCTGAACATGTTTGTTGTGGTTCGACTTGGTGGAGGACGTCTTGCCGCATATGTGACACGCGTAAGGCCTTATGCCGCTGTGCACCCTCATGTGGTCCTTCAAGTAGTACGACCGATGGAACGATTTTCCGCACACCTGCAACACAATAAAATCGAACGAATTGCAGCAAAACGAAAGGTGTAAAAAAATCTGGCAAACACCTTAATGCCTTCTTTACATAGTTTTTAATTGACTGACACCCATATGCACTGTTTGGCGATTCTAATCCTAGTTCCCTAATCACGTTTTGCCATAGGCGTAGTTAAGTCCCTGAATCTGGGGGGGGCTTAAGTCCCTGGATGTAGGGACTGACCAAGATACAATAAACTTAACAAAACGAATTATTTTTGGATTTTTGGGGGGGCTAATTTCATTTCTTGGGGGGGCTTAGCCTCCCCAAGCCCCCACCTAACTACGCCGATGCGTTTTGCTGCATCTAGCCATGCATCGTCAAGAGATTTAACTAATCCAGAGATACGGCAAGGTTGTGTTTGCAAGATTGTTTTGACAGTGACAAAATTGTCACTTTGCAGTGCATAGTAAACAAATAATCTAATCCAGGTTTACGTAACTAATCTCGCAATTGACTTACGGTGCACACGGGCATGACTTGTTTACATTAATTTCAGTCCAATCGTTACATCGTCGTATAAAGAAAGGCTTTTGACAGAAAAATATTGGAAAGAAATGAAATTTGGTGGGATGGTAAGACTTTGATCCCCTGAACCTACACCTAAGTTTGCTAAATAAAAGATCACGTGATTAATGCTTCGCGACCATTTTCGAAAAATAGCCTAGTCCTTTTGGTAAGCGCTATCGAAAAAGGATCAAATGAGAGAATTCAATTTGCGACCTCTGGGGTTGCCGCTCGAGGATGGGGGGGGTGAATTTTGTTCTCTTCATCAATCATTTGAACCTTTAGCGATAACACTTACGACAACGGTAGTAAAGCGTCACGAAAAAGTTTCCCCCATCCTCCCTCAAACCCCCCGAGGTCGCAAATTGAATCTTATCTTGACTAAGGAACACCGAGGTAGTAGGTAGCCGTGTATTCCTAAATGTCGTATTTTTTTAACCAAATGCGTGAGTTTAGGCAGTTGCAGATAATAAAGAAATTGAGATATCATTCTTTTAGCGAAACAAAAATGTTACACGACTCTTTGATAAAGTTCTTCGTCTTAATCCGCTATGAAATTCTAATTTTAGTGAAAATCAGAATCCAACCCCTAACTTTGGCACACTGTAGGACAGAAACTATTGGTCGTCCACCAAAAGTATAAAGATCAAAACTATGCAGAATTTTGTTCTCTCCATAAATCATTTGAAGCTTTTTTCGATAACACAAACCAAAACAACGCTATTTTTGGGAAATCGTCGAGAAGCAGTTCTCACCCCCCACCCCTCGAGCGGCAACCCCCCGAGGTAGCAAACTTAGGTGTAGGTTCAGGGGACCAATGTTTACTATCCCACCAAATTTCATTTTTTCCGAACTTATGCTGTCCAAAACCCCTATCGCCTGGAGTAAATAATAAAATTAAGCGAATTGCAGCAAAACGAAGCCAGAAAAAATATATGGCAAAACCAACTAATTCGAACAAAAAAAAATGGGCATTTTCATTTAAAAAAATTAAGATTAAAGTTTCCTTAATATATCTACCGATTTCACGAAGTACAAAAATAATTCAAATTCGACAGTACTACCTTGCTTAATCACACAGAAGTCACAGCCTTCTAAGACATTGAGATATTCCATTTTTTTCTAACATCTACTTATATCAAAAATAGTGATTTGCCCAAAACTGTTCGTTTTAAGTATCATGTATGATACATAAAGTCACACTAATATCAACCAAGGAATCCAGATATGCAACAATATACAGGGGCTTCTATTGAAAAAATGTAAGTTTGACAAGTCACACATTCATTGGACTCTATTCCTGGGAACACTTTATTAATTGACGTGTTTGTGTCAGTAATCTATTCCTCAATTTATTATTCCCAGTGAAAATTAAGGGTAGTGCAAAATATGCAGTGTATTTTTCTTGGTTGAAATAAAATGTCACTCTAATGTTGGGTTCCTTACTCTCGCTAACGCTGGCGTGCGGAATCTCCAACTCGTTTAGCATTTTCGTTCGTCTAATGCAAGTTCCTTGGAATATAGAAAGATTGGAATTAAGTCACTGGAATTATTAGCGATATTGGATGTTCGTTGGAATGGGTTTTAGAAGTTCACGACAAATAACGATGAAGTTACGCTACTATTGATACCCCTTATTGAATTGACCTCATTAAACAACAGGCGCAGTGTTATGCAGAGTCGTATAACAATGCTTTGTAGACTAAATAATTAGACTAATAAATGTCAGTCGAACAAGTTCGGAAGCGCACAAAGACACGGCATGGCTTACACTGCGAAGAAAAAAAATGGATCTTGAATGTAATGCAAGTATATTAAATCGAAAGTATCAATGCGAAAAGTTTTAAAACATATGCAAACAATTTCGAACTGCCTAACCGCCTATTAGAAGAGATTTTATTCATTATCTTTGCTTTCCATCTTACCATCCTTGGTTCCTGGATTTCCAAACCTGACAATCTTAAAAACTCATATTATTACACGAGAGGTAAGATCCCACGGATTGGTTTGATTATCAACAATGACGACATGATTTGTTGCTCTTGAAAATAGAATATAAACCAGTTTGAACAGATAGCTATGTTATGATTTTACTTCCCACACCGATAGGTGAGGGGAGTATTGTGATCGATTTTGCGATAATGGTATAATGGTAAGTATTTTTGGAACATGGATTTTATTGCCCTCTTCATTTTTTATTTGAGATATTTTTATCTATCTGCAGCTATCGTCCACCTACACATCGTTGATACATCCTATATCCTCATACACCTACTCGTATACCTTACGATTACGTGTTCTCAGGCTGTATCGATGTATTTACCTGACAGTTGAAGTTTTTCTTGCTTTCGTGCTCCTTCACGTGCCTCAAGCAGTTGTACTTCCTTATGAACTGTGCGCCGCAGTAGTTGCAAGTGTACGGTCGCACGCTCTTGTGCGAGTTCATATGCGCGATGTAATCTGTCTCGCGTATGAACGCGCCCTTACACTGATCGCATTTGTACGGTTTCGAGGTACGGCTGGCGTGCGTCCACTTGTGAAGCTTCAGGTTCCACTTCGTCGTAAAGTCCTGAAAAAAGTTCGATAATAAACATAAATCTGAACTCGTAAAATGCATTAAGTCAGAGCTAGAGTATTGCCGACACGAATATTATCAATGGTTTTGAGAAATGTAGCTCGCCATCGTTCGCGATTTACTGTCAGTTCAGTGACGCTCTTGATACTCATATCCAGCAACTGTTTCGTCGTATCCACCCAGCATGTAGGGGAACGGCCACGGCGCTGCCCACTCGGGGCATGACCCTGAACTACAAGTTTCTCCATATTATCGCTTTTGTGAATATGTCCGAAGAATGTAAGCATTCTCGAGAACCGAGGTGCACAAAACTTTGAACTACCTTACAATGGCCTACTGACTTTATTTCTCGATTATTATCGTGCTCTCTGTACTCGATGGGGAGCAACAAAATGCTATGTACTGTCCACATTATTATACGGAGTTGAGGGATGGACATCAAAAGCTCGGACCATGTCACGTTTGGACTCTTTTGAGATGTGGCTATACAGACGCATATTAAGGATATCATGGACCGAGCGGGTAAGAAACATTAGGGTACTAGAGAGAATGAATAAAGAACAGGAACTTTTAACCACAATAAAACGAAAAAAGCAGCATATTTTGGCCATATTTTTAGAAATAGTAAGTTCGAGTTGTTAGAACTGATCGTTGAGGGAAAGATGAAGGACAACGAGGGATCGGGCGAAAAAAGTTCTCCTGGCTTCGGAACTTACGCCAGTGGTTTAATATAAGAGAGGCCTGCACAATCACTGGTTTAGCCCAAGACAGAGAAGAGTTCCAAATGATGGTCCCAACCTCCACTGAGGAGATGGTACTGAAAGAAGAAGAAGATCGTGCTCTCTGTCTACCATAATAACCTTGGTCTTGTTGTAGTTAATATCAAGACCATACGCTGCACTGTGTTGTTCTAAGATGTTTAATAGAGGTACTACACCTTTTCCAGCTGTAGTTTCTAAAGCTTCAAATGATAAATTCAAACCGGTCAAGTTAATTTTCCAACTCGTCACTTGTAATTTCAAACTGTCAGGTGTAATTTATACCTGTCAGTTTGAATTTACAATTGACAAGTTGAAAAATTAACTTAACCGGTTTGAATTATCACTTGACACTTGAAACAGGTAGTAATGTCGGAAATAACGCCAGCAAAAAACATTTCCCTCAATTTCCAGTTTTCAATTTTGAATAATTTACTGTAATTTCTAAATTTTTTTTTTATTTATGACACTTTCATGGTTTAGAAAAAAATTTATGAATATGTATCTATCTACATATATTGAGTAATTTTCACACTATGTAAGTTTCTAAATATAGATTAGATTTAGATTTAGATTTAGATTTAATCTTTATTCTTTTGATCATCACAGATGATATAGAACATGTCAAAGAGCGATGTTTACATTTCTTAAAGAAAATAACAATAATTATATAATATTATGATTATAAGTGAGGATCGCACTCACGATGTCAATCAAAATGTATTCCAATAGATGAATATAATTATGATATGAGTAAAAAACGTCATAAAACGCTTAACACTTGATGTACACGAAATTAAAAACAACAAAAAAAAAACAGAAAAATTTAAAACTTGTACATGTTAGAGTTAGGTTTACATATCTTGAAAAAATTGCAACGATTATATAATATTGTGATAAAAAGCGAGGATTGCGCTCACGATGTAAATAAAATGTCTTCAAACAGATAGTATATGATACGAGTAAAAAAAAATCCATCGTAAAACACTTAACTCCTGATATGCACAAAATTAACAACAACACCAAAAACACAAAAATTTAAAACTTGTACATGTATCTACTCATAAAAAAATATTAAAGAATTAGACTGTCTCCAAGATACTCAGCGGTGGAGTAGTATGCTTTCCTGATTAAAAATAATTTCAACTCTAGTCTAAACCTAGTCTCAGACATGTTTCTGAGGTTAGGTAATCTGTTATACAATTTGATTGCCATAAGCTTTGGACTATTTTCTGTGGTAGCAAGTCTATAAGAAGGAACAATTAATGTATTACTATTTCGTGTTGAGTAGTTGTTATGACAGTTAAGCCTGCAGAAGTTGTCAATATTTAGCTTCACATAAATCAGTAGCTCAAAAATATATAATGATGGCAGAGTCATGATACCTAGCTGCGAAAATATTTGTTTGCAGCTAGTTCTATTACTGACGCCAGCAATCAACCTGACCACCCTCTTTTGCATAATAAAGATTCTCCTTGCTTGGCTACTTGCTCCCCAAACGGCTATACCATACGATAGAGTTGACTGGAAAAATGCATAGTGGTATGTCATCAGAACATCTTTATCAATGATGAAGCGTAACTGGCCGATGCAATAAGATACTGATGCCAGTTTTTTGCAGACAGTGTCTATTATTTATACGCTAAATGAAATATTATATATTCCAGATTTTCCACTTCAATAAAAGCGAATAAGAAGTAATAATGAACTTTTTTTAAATGTTTATCCCACAGAAGAATAACCTGAAGAAAAAAATAAAATGAAGGGTCATTTCTATGTTATTTACCTTATTGCATATCAAACAAGTGAAGGGCCTCTGACCACTGTGGTTCTTTATGTGAACATCAAGGGACGACCTGAGGAAGGTGCCCTTACAAATAGGGCATTCAACGTTTTCGTTCTGGCGTGTTTCTTCTGGTAGGAACTTCCCGTTATGGGCCCGTCGCATATGACGCGTCAAACTCGACATGTGCAGAAATTTTTCGCTGCAATGGGCACATGCTTTTGGCTTTGCCTCGTGGATCTCCTTGTGCCATGCCAGCTTCTTTTTGGAATGAAATATTTCACCGCATTGGCAGATGTAATCCCGTACCTGAAAGATAATTTCAAATTCATGCAAACCGCTATTTAAAAACATCTACAAGGGTGATCCCATAAATACCTAGGTTGATCTACAGATATGTGTGAAAGTTTGGTACTTGGCTTTGTAAACTACGGACTTGCACTTTTGGGCCCTTGTCTTGGTCAATAACCCTTGGCCAAAATTCAAAAATTACAGAACTTCTTTGTAAGGTTTATCTTTCCGGTTGCACCTATGGAACATTGTACGCCATATTTAAACAAGCTTAAATGGTTAAAAATATGTAACAGGATAACTCTACATTTAGCTGGTTTGGTTCATAAGATTATAACTAGACAAGAACCTGCATATCTGGTTTCAAAGCTAAAATTAAGGTCAATGTGTCATGGGGTAAATATAAGACATGGCAGTCAACTATCTATTCCAAAGCATAGATCAGCAGCTTTTGAATGTTCTTTTTCTTACAATTCTGTTAATACCTATAATGCTATTCCTCCTGAAATAAAGAGTAAAGGCAATATGTTCAGAAGACACCTCAAAACTTACTTGTTATACCGCCAAATTTCTGAAGCATAACTGTTTTTTTTTTAATTAATCTAGCTTCTTGTTTTCTAGTCCCTTGCATTTTGTTTTAACTGTGTTAGTTTTATACTACTTTAGAAATGAATGTATACCACTTTTGTATTTTATCTTGTATTTTGCATTTACATTTTATCTTGTATTTTGCATTTGCATTTTATCTTGTATATTGTATTTGTCTTTTATCTTGTATTTGTATTTTATTTTATATTTTTTATTATGTATACCTACTATTATTATAATACTATTATATCGTTCTTGTACGATTGGGTCCTCAGTTGATTAGAAAAGCTGCAGCTTGACTTTGCTGAGGGTAATATAAAGGCCTTTTATTAGTATTATTATTAACAGTAGTTGTAGTTGTTTGAAAAAAACACTGTATGTGGAAGTACACGATCTATAAAGCATACGCTTCAGGTTTGAAGATGCTACTTTGTTTAGTATTTGTTTGGCAGCCTTCAATATTGAGCGTTTTCATTAAATTTGTCAAAAATAGCTCAGTGGCCAATGATTTTAGAATAATACAAAAGTGATGTTAGCAGCTCATAGCTACTTTGAGAGACTAGATGGTTCTTATTATAAAAGAGCATCAAACTGATTGACCATCGCTTGGTGTGTATATAGAGCTGAAGGAATATTTTGTTGAAAAATATATTTTTTTATAAAACTTTTGTGTTTCCTTTGTTTGGTCAGATTCTTTTGGGACCACCTTTGTAAATACAATTCAACAAAATAACAAAGCGATCTAAAAATAAATGCAAACCTGATGAACAAAATTTTCATGAAAAATTTGCTGTGAAGATAGCATAAATGAAATAAGATAAATGTGATTCCTACCTTTTTCTTCATTTGAAGATGGTGACGGTTTCTATGCTGCACCAAATTTGAATGCCTCCTAAATTTTTCATCACACATATTGCACTTGAGTGGAGTGTCACCAGTATGTACATTCTTATGCTCATCATGCTTCTGGCGAGTTACAAAGCACTTCTGACATATCTCACATTTATAAGGCTTTAATCCTAAATGCCTTTTCATATGTAGCTGAATATTTTGTTTTCTATAGAATAACCTACCACATAACCTGCACTCTAAAGGATGAATTTTTAGATGTTCATTATATTTGTATTCATTTTTGAAACATTCTCCACATGTTATACATTTATGTTTACTAGCAGTGACCTCTTTATGTACATCATTTTTATGCTTCCTTAAGGCTTTACTGCTGTCTAATACACAATCACATATTGGACAGACTGCTTTTAAGCTTTGTGGATCAACTGGCATGGTTGAATCATCCGCTTTGATTACTGTTGTATCTTGAGCTGGTCCATCTGCATTTTCCAATTTTAATTTGTTTGTGAAAATGTTATCAAAGTTCTGCTCTTTTTCTTTGTCCTTATCTGTCTTGCATTTTACCACCAGTTTCTTAACTTTCTTTTTATCAATGTCACAACCAATCACAGTACTCCTCTTCTTCTCTGGATGCTTTTCAATCTCATGCATTCGTCTCTCCTTTGAATTTGTGAATCCATCGCCACAAATTGGGCATTTGAAATTCAGTGGAGGACCAGAAAAGCCTACAATTGTGGGAGCATCATCATCATTAGCTTCTTCGCTAATACCAACAGGGATTTTCTTTGGTATCTCTGGGTTGTCAACACTTTCGCTATCAGACATTTCCCAAGAGTTCTTACCAATCAAATCATAAGACTGAAATATTCTAGAATGGCCCTCCTGATGATACTGCAGTCTATTCCAGGTGATATCGCTAGCATCTCCTATACTTTCTTGACCTGAAAGCTCGCCTGTAGCTGGCATTCTCTCATCAGAACGAATATTTACATGTGAGCTGCCTCTAGACATGCTTTCCTCCAAATCACGCTGGTCATTGAAATCCATCTTTGGCGGCTCTACTACCTCTCCAATGGTCATCAATACTCCCGATCTATCAGGTGATGTGATTTCAAAATTTTCTACTTGTGACACTACTTGATGATTTGAAGGGAAGTCATTGATGATGACAATGTCATCCATAGTTACAAACTCAAGATGATCATTTCCATGCAAGATATTTGCAGATGTGTATATTGGTTCAGACTGTTCATATGTATCGTTTAGCTTTATTGTAGTAAAGGGTACACTAGTAACAGGATCCTGATAGCAATCTGACCTTACTGAATACTGATTTTGTTGGTCCATATAAAAATAATCTGGACGATCCTTCTGTGGTTCAATTTGTGCTTGTTCCTCTATGATCTGGCTTCTAGATGGTGAACTACAGATGTTTTGCGTTTGGCAAGCTTTATTCAGTTCTGTATTTAGTCCCCATTCTATGTTTGAGTGTGATTTAGGAGACCCTACACATTCTTCATGATCAACAGGCTTATAAAATTGATCCACATGATTCTCTTTTATTGTAACTTCCTCATTATATTCTGAGTGAAGTGTTTCTTCCTCCTCTTCATCATCTTCATCTTCATCCTCCTCATGAGCCAAATCTTTTTTGGTAGCACTTTCACAGTCTTCTCCCTCCTCTTTAGATGATTCTGTTTCCATTGTTGTATCGACACCGCTATCATCTTGTACCTCAACAATTCTCCCTTCATCACTCCCACTAACTTTCTTTACATCAGTTGAATTATTTGTTGTGGAATTAGGCAGTTCAAATGGCAATGCTCTCATTGGCGGAGGCAGAGAATTGCTCGACAATATGACTTGCTGCTGCTGATATACATAAGGCATTATCTGAGGATTGAAAACTGTAGGATAAACATAATGCTGAGATATTGGATTTACATTCATCATATTTGCTTGGGGCGAAGTAGTACTCATGCTTTGTTGATAAATAAATAGGTGGTTCCCATGTACTGGATGTACTTGGGAAGTTGACTGTACAGCAGCTGGTGGTGGAGGTTGCCATGTTCCATTTGATATAGCAGTATTCACCTGAGCAGAATTTGTGGGTTTGGTGGGGTCTAATGTGGCAGATGGTTCTGGTTCTTTGTTAGTATCTTCAGCTAACTTTACAAGTGCTTCAATAACCTTCTGCTTTGGATGAGAGGTTAAATGCTGTTTTAGTGTTATGCCTGGCCTAAGGAATAAGGTACATACAGGACACACAATGTTGTTTGGATCCATTTTAGTATGAGATATGCTTGGCTAGCCCAGTTGGATACAGGATACAAATGGTCATCTACAGATATTGATCTGTTGGACAAAATCAATGATTACAATATGAAACTAATCTGCTTTATGAGTATGAGAGCAATCAGATACCATCACCTTGTTTAGCAAGGTGTTGACATGTAAAGAGAATTTGTTGTTGAAAAAACCCTAGGAGGTATGATCAACTATTTTGATGTAATTTCTAATGGGTGTGTTACTCACCAGTTTTATGCTAGGTAATCATTTTCCCAAAAATTCAGATGTCCATTTTAACAGAATTTGCATCCAAAAGTATAAAATCACTAGTCTTTTGGCCTGATTTTTGTCCGAGTTTCGGGTCAATGAATGTCAGCACAGCTATGCCAGACAAATGCCAAAATTCATTTTAGGTTTTTGTTTACAATTACTGCCAGTAGGGGCAATCTTTATGTTCCGTGAGGTGAAGCACAGAACACAATATCAGTTTTTTCTTTTTTTTATTTTGTTATCCCGGTTGTGAGCGGTTGGTTACTTTTCTTTTTCATATGATTTCTGTTCGTAACGCAAGAAATAAGGCCTCTTGAACTCTGCAACAACCAACATGCCTTGTTCCATATCGAAAAATATTCTGCTGAAATGTCAAATACAGCTGTTCGTGAGTTAACTACTAAAATGACGTCATCTCACTATCTCAGGCAGTGTTGCTAGATCGACAATTTTCAATAGATCTATTGGTGTTGCCTACTGATCTACTGAAATTGTGGTCCGTGACTGAAACAGCTTATCCATGGCTTATCGCTTACTGTAAGACTCTCTGATCCTGTTGTTGTTGTTAAAATTAACATTAACTAATGTTTCGCCTAGGTTCTCTCAAACCACTAAACATCCCCACTGAGCAAAAAGTAATTTGGGACAGGTGATGGGGTCTGTGACACTAGTGAGAGGTGAAGTCATATGGAGTAGAAAGGCTTCATTCCAAGAAAAATTACTAAGCATTTCAGACTAACGCATCTTACAACAAAGATATTTTGCATTAAAGTTTATATACTACATTTTTGAAGCCAGTATCAATTAATTGAATGGAATTTTGTTTGCCATATTTTTTAACTCTCCATAACTTTTATCTGATAAGAAAGGTCCTGCAGAAAGAGTCTAGATTTAACTAAGACGTCTGGACTTATAAAGTTTCTACTAAACAATAAAAATACACCTGGCAACCTTGACTACTTCCCTGGAACGTTAACTGTCAATCCTGAACAGTGTTGCCCTTTCCTATTTTGTGGTGTTGCCTTTCACTTTTAGTCATAGATTTAGGAAATTGGTAAATCAATAGTTTGTGACGGCGCATTTAGACTATGCAACATGTTGTAAAACATCGTGTTTTAAAACACTGTTGTACAACAAGTTGCAAATACTAACGAAAAATGTTTTACAACTTATCTGTTTTAAAACAACTTTTGTGTTTTACAACAAGTTGTCGCCTTTCCGTCTTGAGCCGGAAAATGTCCAACATGTTTTAAAACATATTGATATTTCATTTTCTGAAACTACAACTTCTTTCAAAACACGGGGCGGTGCCACAGGGCGGTACAGTGCTCTGGTGCATTTAATGAGGTATTATGGTAAACCAGGTAAACATCAGAAATTGATACTTATTCCAGTCTATTAGCTACTGCAATGTACTAGAGATTAAAAGTTTCCAAAATCATTAAAAACTATCAAATGAGAGAAAAACTCCCACCGAACGTTGCTGGCAGTTTATTCTCCGAAACAAAATTTCACATTTCATTACACAAAAATGAGGTCAAGTTGATTGACTCAGTATTTCTCACACATTATGGTGACAACAATTTATTGTTTCCCTATAGCATGAAGCTGTAGTCTGAGATGCCCCTGCAACCATTCATCGCCCACCCGCCCGCAAAAAAAAATTAAAAATATGTTATGTTACTGGGTCTCTTTTTCACAGGTCAACGACGTTTTACATCAAATTTATCAGTCTTACAACCCCCACTCTACAACCACCTCAATTTCACTCCCCCCAAAAAAAAAGAATGAAAATAATCTGGAACCCCTAAAATGTATAAAAACGATGCTTGAGGGCTTGAGCTGTTTTTATATTTTTAGTTTTACTTCCCACACCGATAGGTGAGGGGAGTATTGTGTTCGCGAAAATTTTCGATTTTGAGATAATATACTTTTTGGGCGTTTTATGATGTCTACTTAACGAAAATCCACGTCACTTATTTCCGTCGGTCTGTCGGTCTGTCTGTTTGTTGGCGTTTTTCTAGCCTCCTAATCTCAATAACCGGTGCATAGATTTTGATGAAATTTGGGTAGCGATATGGTGTGTGGTCGTAGTAGGTAATGTCGCTACAATTTTGGAAATCGGGGCATGGGCGGCGGAGTAATTAGCAAAAAACGAAAAATTTCAAATATTCTTTAAACTTCGTTTTTAGGCATTTTGGGGGTTCCTGATCATTTTCTACTTTTTTTTGGGTGAGGGTGAAATTGGGGTGGTTGGGGGTGGGGGGTTGTAAACCTGAAAAGTTTGTCGTATTCATAATAGGCTGTCCATTGACCTAAGAGAAAAAGACCTAGCGGTATAATACACTTTTTTAGGTTCACCCGAACATTGCCTTGTCTATTACAAGAACCAAGGGACTTAGAAAATTTTTCGATGTATACATACGAGTATTGCTTTAGATCGTTCTGTATTTTAGAATGTGGAAACTACTGAATTGATGTTAATGAAATTTCGGCACAGTATTACTACTTTGACGAGGATGGAAAACGCGTATGATTTTTATAAATCGTCTCAGTGGCGGCGCAGCAATATTAAAAAAACTAAAATATGAAAACAGCGTTCCTGATCTTTTTCTACTTTTTTTTGGGTGGGGGTGAAATTGGGGTGGTTGAGGGGTAGGAGGGTCGTAAAAATTAATTTTTTTGTATTCATAATAGGCTATCCGTTGACCCGTGAAGGAAAGACCAGAAGACCACAGAATTATTACCGTGACGAGGATGGAAGACGCGTATTGTTTTTGGAAATCGTTTCAGTGGCCGCGCGGCATTAATAACAAAAAATCTAGTCAAGTTGATTGACTCAGCACTTCCCACACATAATAATGATACCATTTTATTATATTCCTTTTGCATGAAGCTATAGTCCGAGACCCCTAGCAACCAAGTAATCATTCGCATGTCCTCAAAAAACATCAAACACAAAAACTAGTAAATACATTCCTAAGTCTCTCCGTGGGAATTAAAACGCCACGATTTTTATTCTGCCAGCTTCAGCTGGACGAGCGAAACAATCAGGAACCCCCAAATTGCTTAAAAACGAAGTTTGAGCTATTTTTAAATTTTTAGTTTTTATATTATTGCTTCGCCGCCAATAACTCGATTTTTGAAAACCATACGCGTTTTTCATCCTCGGTAATAATATTGTGTCTAAATTTCTTTAAAATCGATTTCATAATTTCCATGTTACTAAATTCAGAAGTTTCTTTATTTCTGTAATAGCCAAAGCAATGTTCGGATGGACCTAAAAAAGGGTATTATGCCACTAGGTCTCTCTTTCACAGTCAATGGACAGCCTATTATGATTTTTGAGTTTTATAACCCCCCACCCCCTAACCACCCTAATTTCACCCCCACCCAAAAAAAAGTAGAAAATGATCAGGAACCCCAAAAACGCCTAAAAACGAAGTTTGAGGAACATTTGAAATTTTTCGTTTTTTGCTAATTCCTCCACCCCCCGTACAACGATTTCCAAAATTATCGGAACATTACCTACTAAGACACCACAACATATCGCTACCCAAATTTCATCACAATCCATGCAGCGGTTACTGAGATTACGACGTTAGAAGAACTCAGACAGACAGACGGACAGACAGACAGACAGACAGACAGACAGACAGACAGACAGACCGACGGAAATGAGTGACGTGGATTTTCGTTATGTTGACATCACAACACGCCCAAAAAGCGTATTATCTCAAAATCAAATTTTTTTGCGATCACAATACTACCCTCACCAATCGGTGTGAGGAGAAATAAAAATATAAAAACACCTCAAACTTCGTTTTTAGACGTTTTAGGGGTTCCCGATCATTTTCATTTTTTTGGGTAGGGGTGAAATTGGAGTGATTAGGGGGTGGGAGGTTGTAAAAATCAAACTTTTGTTGTAATCATGATAGATTGTCCATTGAACTGTCAAAGAAGTACACAGTAGAATAACACACTTTTTGCGGTCGGGCGAGCGATGATTTGATTGCAAGAGGATCTGGACTATAGCTTCATGCTATAGGAAAATGATAAAACTGGTATCATCGGAATGTGTGGGAAGTACTGAGTCAATCAACTTGACTACATTTTTTTTATTATCTCTGGGCCGCGACTGGTGCGATTCATAAAAATGTTATAAAAACGTGTATTGAGCCTCTGGGCCTTTGTTCCAGAGGTCAGTTTTACAACCCGACCCCCTAACCACCACAAACTTCACCCCCACCCAAAAAAGTAGAAAACTATCACTAACCCCTAAAATGCGTAAAAACGGAATTTCAGGAATTTTTTTTTGTTTTTTGCTAATTGCTCTGCCTTCCACGCACCGATCAAAATTATATAGCAGCATTACCTACTACAACACCACAGCATATCGCTACGCAAATTTTATCACAGTCCATGCAGCGGTTACTGAGATTACGAGGGTAGAAGAACGCTAACAGACAGTCAGACCGACGGAAATGAGTGACGTGGATTTTCTTTATGTAGACGTCATAAAACGCCCAAAAATTATATTATCTCAAAATCGAAGATGTTCACGATCGTAATACTCCCCTCACCTATCGGTGTTGGAAGTAAAAACAAAACTGCGATATGTCAGGCTTGTATCATACACCCTGTATAAGTCATTATTTTTAAAATGAAGTCCACCTCAACCTACATAGGCTAGGCATAGTTATTTTTCTGAAAAGATATATCGTTTGATCACAAGAGTCCGAGGCTTTGAGCTTGACTCACCCTGTATAGATATCAATTAAATGGCTCATAGCGACCATAACCTCACTAAAAGCACTAGAGCACATGATCCTGTACCATAATTGGCACCGCTCTGTATTTTGCAACAAGTTGCAGTTTCAGAAAATGAAATATGAACGCGTTTTACAACATGTTTTAAAACATGTTGGATGTTTCCGACTCAAGGCGGGAACGCGACAACTTGTTGTAAAACACGAAATTTGTTTTAAAACAGATAAGTTGTAAAACATTTTCATTAGGATTTACAACTTGTTGTACAACAATGTTTTGAAACCCCTTGTTTTACAACATGTTGCATAGTCTAAATGCGATTTTTGTGCCAAAATGATTATTGTTTTACAACATGTTGTAAAACACCACGTTTTGATAAACTTGTTTTAAAACAAATGTTTATTAAACATGTTGCATAGTCTAAATGCGCCTTGACACTGCTGCTGCTTTGGGAGATTGAGACCTTTTTTTTAGTGCTTTGGCCTTAGTCATTGTAGGTATTTAGCAAACAGCTTTTATGCTACTGGCACTTTTGTTAAAGCAATAGGGTTGGAAAAGTGAATTAAATATTAATTAATTTGTACAATAGACATTTATTTGACAATTATTATAAAGTATTTGTAATCACATTACACAGTTGCTAATAAATAACAATTCAACTACTGAAGTGTCTTATTTATAATATATTTGATAAAGATAAAACAACAAAAAACAATTAATTTAAAAAAATTATTCAGATTTCCAAGGCTGAAAGCTGCTCCTCCAAGTCTGATATCCCCTTCTCTGCATACTTATTCCTGATCTCTCGCAAACACCAATCTATGATCTTGTTGGTCATTTCTTTCTTCTTTGCTGATAAGTTTTTTGAATTGTTGATTATTGCAGTAGATGCCTGAAACACATATTATAGGGGTTATATTTAATCAAGAATACTTGATATATTTGATCCAACCTACCAGATAAATTCCATATAATGCTCTCATGTTTCTAGGATTTAAAAGGAACGCTTGATAATAATATGTTCTAGCAAGTTCAATATTCTCTAAACCTCCTTGTGTATACCTGACATCTGCATATCTTTGATATAAAAGGTGATTATGAGGATTGTGCAATATTAGCTCTTCAACACAAAATGCAGCTTTGTTATAATCATGCTCATTAATATACATTTCGCTTAATTCTTGCCAACATTCAACATCCGCTGCAAAACTAAAAACATTTGTTAACACTCTGAAATTGAACTTGTTTAAAAAGACTTACATCTTCAAATATTCTGTTAGCTCCTTTATAGCTTCAGCATTTTTACCCAAAGATTTATAGATAGCCACCTTCCTCTTTCTGGCTGAACTGTTGTTAACATCTTGCTTTATGATATCATTCAGTATTTGCAATGCTGATTTGTAGTTTTCATCTGCTTCATACAACATAGACTCTAATACCCTAACCCTAGTGCTGTTTGGAAATTCGTTATACAATTCCCTTATGCATTGCTCAGCAATCCCAAGATTGAAACAGTCCAAGGCGGCAATACATATTTGCTCCAACACAACATATCCTGAAAATGAGTTAAGCTTTGTATAGCACAATATGAATGTCTAATATTATGTTATTTACGTTCTTTTCCCAAGTTTTCAAGATTTTTTGCAATCACACTATCCCAAATTTCTACAACTTCTCTGCTGGCTCGCTCATTGTTTTCCCTAATCAACCGCAGTCGCTCCAATTTTCCTAGAAAAATGATCGATTATTTGGTACGCAATACATTTTATTATCCCTTAACTCACTCTTAAGATTACCCATATTTTATATTTTTAATGGGGAGGTAAAGAAATTTTGAGAATTTTACACCGAATTTTACAACTCCCCCAATTAAATAAATGACAATAGTTGTCATTGTCAATTATTGACGTGACGCATGCATGACATGATACGTGAGAGTTGTTCTGTGTTTACCATAAAACAGGTAGATAGTATGACAGTGACACTCATTAGTACTGTGGACTAGGACTTTTTCTGTCATCAGATGAGAGAGGGATCATGGCCGACTCTACACTAGGCCGGAGCCTTAGATGTGGCAACGTGGCTTAGCTGTCAAATAGTGGGCCTATAGTTTCAGAATAATTATTACATTTTATATGTATTAGAGTTCATCTCGGTTAATAAGTTAAGAAAAATACTTTTTAGAACTACTACTACTAATACCACTTACATCTGATGTCTGGTTCATCGTAGTCAAACACTACAAAATAAAAATAAACGCAACCTGTTTCCTGCTGCCACTGAACATTCAATTTACTTTGTAAATTGTCACGAGCTAGAAAAATTCACTATTAGGTCACTGTGAAGCCATTCTTGCTGGTCTTGATTCCCTTTCACTATGAAATCTTTTCGTAGGTATGCCCAAATGAGTTCTATTAACTGTATTTTTCTGTGATATTTGGGAGGTCCAGAGAACCTTTAGGTTCCACATTGTGCTTTAAAATAGGTCTTATCCTTTGAAATGTTTGTAAAGTATTGTCTTTATTCTTATAAATATAACCAGCCCATATGAGGAATACCGTTCACCCATTTCTGTTTATGTCCTTTATTGGAAGCACAATTGCTAATTAACACTCAATTTACTTTGTAAATTGTCACTTGAGCTAGAAAAATTCACTATTAGGTCACTGTGAAGCCATTCTTGCTGGTGTTGATTCCCTCTTCACTATCATATCTTTTCGTAGGTATGCCCAGATGAGTTGTAATAACTGTATTTTTCTGTGATATTTGGGAGGTCCAGAAAACATTGTAGGTACCACATTGTGCTTTAAAATAGGTCTTATCCTTTGAAATGTTTGTAAAGTATTGTCTTTATTCTTATAAATATAACCAGCCCATACGAGGAATACCGTTCACCCACTTCTGTTTATGTCCTTTATTGGAAGCACAATTGCTAGTGCAACCTGGTACTACACACTTTGCAGGCATCTTTTTATCTTTATAGTTTCGTTTGTGCAGGTAAATAATTAGAAACACATTAATAATCACCTTCCAATCTCCTTTTTGGCTCTGCAAGATTACACTAATGACTTAACAATAAAAGATCGGTCCCCGATTCAGTGTTGTCATATTTCAATGCTGATAGAAGTATTGTGACAAATGACATGTGATGCATTGGTACCAAATTCAAAAATTAGCTAATATTTGATTTGACAGCTTTTAAATTCAAATTGTTTGATCAATTCCATCAATTCTCGACAAAAATGGATAGTGTTTTACTGCCAAGTGAAATTGATATTTTCATTGATAGAATGACTCCACAAAAAATGAAAGATATAGCAACGCCACAGTAAGTTCTTGTATAGAATTATGGCTAATTAAATTACTAATTGTTTGTGGCAGATGGCTCGACTGGCATCAGAGACTGCAAAGACTCAACCAAGAGGCACTTGTAGAGGCATCAGCCGTTAAAGAAGAACATGTGAAGGAAACTTTAGTTACTTATGGCAAAGTACAGCTAGTTTCATTACCGATTTTTGTGACGTTTTGCTTTTTATACAGAGCATTTTAATTTTTGTTTGCAGGTAAAAGTTCTGATCCACGAAGCAATCCTCATAAGTATTTGGAAGCAAAAGATACTGCCACAGCTGTTTAAACTGGAACCATCACCAGAAAGCACATTTATAGGATACACTATTTTATATCATGAAGCAGTATGTGTGGCTCTGTTAGAACTTGTTCTATATCATCCCAGTTGCTGTGAAACTCTTGAAGACTCTGCTGCAGATTTGCTCGATTATGCTTATGGCGCGGCTTCTCAGTTGCTGTCCGTGAAGCAGGTTGAACCCGAGGCTCAGGAAAATACTGAGAAAGAACTGTTGCGGCAGAAGAATAACCTATCTTTCGATATTGGAATTAGATCTTTAGCTATTATCCGCTATTTGACTGAAAACTTGGACAGGTACCATTGTATCACTTCTGCGACGTAAATGTTCTGCGTAAAAAAATAAAATTGGCGTCAAGTTAGTTAACTTTATACTGTTATAAAAGTTTATATATGCTATAGCACCATTCCCTTCTTATTCTTATTGTTTTAGTCTATGGCATTTATATGCCATAGAGTAAAGCTACTTAATTCACAGTAAAAAATTTACATTTTTATGTGAGCAACAAAAGTCTGCACAATGATTACTTTGGATTTTATGTATGTATATGAGGATATAAATGTAGCAGTATCAATTTCAGATTACCATTCAGCATTACTAGCCAAGTATACACGACTTACGACATCCCAGTGCTTTTCACAGAGATTCTATGTGTTGCCCCATGGCTAAAAGATGAAAAGATATACTCAGGTGGCACATGGAAAGTTTGGGACAATGAGCAGCTTGGACAAGCAGAGGCACAGGTAAACTTCAGATGCATTCACCTGCTTTTAGAAACCCATTTATTAAAACACAAGATATGGGTTTTAGGTGTGGCTTACCTTACGTCAACTTCTACTAGACCCAGAATGCCCAAAAAGGTATAATCTGACAGAAAGCAGACGTAATCAACTGGCAAAACTTTTACCCTTGATGAGACCCACACTACTTGACCAACTATCACCACTGATTGAACTGAACCACTGGTTGCATCGAGTAGGAGTGATGGAACAGTCTGCAGCCAGCACTGGGCCACTGCTTTTGGAAACTGTCCTTGGTTTGAAAGACAACATTCTGAAAGAATGTTGTGGCAAGTGGAAGAAATTGGCACAGAAACAACTGCCATTAGTGTTTAACAATGATAAAGAGGCATTACAGGAAGCAGCTAGGAAGTATGACCCAAATATTTGTAGGAAAAAAAAAATGACATCATGTATAGTTTGTTTCAATAGGTCCTACCCACTTTCTACACGTTTTCCAGCTGTAGTTTCTGAAGTGTCATCTTCCAAATTGTCAATTGTAAATTCAAACTGACAGGTATAAATTACACCTGAAAGTTTGAATTACAAGTGATGAGTTGGAAAATTAACTTGACCATTTTGAATTATCACTTGCGCTTTAGAAATTACAGCTGGAAAGAGTGTAGTTACAGAACCATTTCTGCATATAAACAATAAACAATATGAATTAATAAAATGGTATCTTCCAGGCACATATTTAGAGGGGGTTCCAAACCCCCACCCCCAAAATTTTATGTCACCCAAAAAAAAACTAATTCACAAAATTGACTTATGCGAAATGTGAAATCTGTTTAGTCTACTCATCCAATGTCAGAGGAAAGTGTGAAAGATTAAAGGAAATGTCATTTTTAACAATTTGGATGTACTTAACAGGTTTAATGTTTTAAAAAAAGTTTCTTAAAGTTTAAGGCTGAAATAAATATAATCATTCTAATAAATTCTAATTTTAAAACATCAACCTTGTTGGTCATTTTCAAGCATTTTACGGAGTGTACAACAAATTATACTGAACTGTCAATAAGACTTCATCTAACAAAACTTTACACAAAACTTAAACATCTTTTTTATGTTTTTTAGATTGAGTGTTGCATACAACACAGACTTGTTGGAAAAGCTTGAAGTAAAAGACCAAGCAACTTGTGCACAGTGTGGAAAAGGTGCAATACAAAGATGCTCAAAATGCAAGAAATCTTGGTACTGCTCTAGAGCATGTCAAGTGACTCACTGGCCACAGCATAAGGAAGAGTGCAAATGTTGATATTTGATACAATTTCTACTTTTTGTGATGTTAACTGGTATATCTGATTAATAAAACAACTGTTTGATTTTTTGTTTTGTTATATTACATAAAAATTAACAAAGTCTACTTAGCATTTTTAAGATAATCTTTAAGAATATCTAACGCAGGTGATTCCTCTCCATAATCCTGCAAATAAAGAAATATACATAACTGCAAAGAGTACAAAGATGAGTAAACAATTAAATATTGACTTTTGATATCAGATGGCATATCACAGCATAGAATTGTATTTGGGTAACCTCAGAAGAGGGAGCCGCCAAAAGAATCATCATTTCTAAACCACTTAAGTGGTATTTATTCTATAATTATATTATTCTCTAGCACAAGAAAATCTTCTAGCACCAGCAATCTACATGCCTATTTTCCAAGGATTGTGATCCTCTTTAACCCTTAACCGGTAACGTGCAAGTTTGGGGCATAGCTGGCAATGTGCAGTCTGTGAGACTGTAACCTCTTTGAAGGTTAAAAAATCAAACTCCTAATTATTTTTTGGAACAAATGAACGAAGATTTGTTGGGTATATATCCTTTAATAATAATTTTGTATAAAGTAGCAGAACATGTGATGTAAAGAAAAAAAATTATGTTTATTATTAACTAGAACACAAATTAGCAGCACAAATTTGTAGGACCAAGATAATAAAAAAAAATTTGACCACACTCAAATCTATATATTTTGTGATTGATAATAAGTAAAGAAAATCACCAATAAAAATATTTTGGTAAAAAATGACAGACCTGCCATGACTACCAGTTGAGAAAAATTATAACGTAAACTAACGTTCCGTCTCGCAGACTGAACCAAACTAACAACTAAGCACATCTGGAATGTTGTTTATGCAAACTTATTCATAAACAGGATATAAAAGGGATACCAATGGCAGGTAGATTAGATGAGGTCATTTACAAAAAATGTGGTAAGGTTTTGTAGGGTCGAATTCAAGATTGCTAGCAGTCACAGATGGCACGTTACTAGTTACGGGTTAAAAGTCCTGTCCCTATAGGAAAATCAATGTGGTAAATGTTTAAATATCAGTCCAAATTGCGCAAGATTAGTTCATGTATAGGTACAATAAATAATACAAAAAAATACATAATGTTTTGGAACATTTACCTTAATTAATAATAAGGAAATAAGAGTTGAGCCTGAAAGCTATAAATTCAGAACAGACAAAATACATAATAAAATACTAGTGTTGAGCAGAAAGAGCTGCCGTACTGAAGGCTTCATTCTTCTTTAACAAAATCAAGTAATTTAGAATTTAGGAATTGTGTATTGGTATAATAAATAGACCATTCTGGAGGCATGTAAAATTTATTGTTCTTGACAGAAAAATAATGGCTGTACACAGAGTGTCTCTCTTGCGGACGATAGCTTGATTTATTTGCATGTATGATGTACATTGATGACAAATGAACTAAAAAAACTAAATAGAATATCGATGAAACTCACCTTAATCACGACACAGGAGCACCCGACAACTTTTCTCGCTTTGCCGGTGTTGTCAATTTTGCAAAGCCCTGACCATTCACCTAGCTTTTTGTTATTGTCTACTTTGATGAGGGGGATCTGATGCTCCGAACATAAAGCTTGCACAAGCTTCTTGTACATAGGCTCGTCGCAGTTTTCCGCCAACACACAAAGCACAGCTTGCCTCTTGTCCAGGGCTTTGGCAGCTTCGTGGAGGCCGTGAACAACACCGTCGTGGATGAGGGCAGTTTTCAGTACCTCTTGCAAGGCCTGGTTGATATCCATCGCCCCTCCGGACTGCACTGGGGCCACGGGGGCGTCATCTCTACAAAAAAACAATGTTATTCTTCTGTATTTGGGGTTTAGGTTAGGTACTCACACTTCAACGTCGGACATCTTTGCAGTTTAGCTGAAAAAAGAGAAAATATCCAAATTAGAGGATGGTTATTTGATCTGGATGCGTAAATATGACATGATTTGGTCATGATGATTTCGAAAAGTTGAGAAAATTGTAGATTATTTGGATTATGTACCTTGTAAGTTGACGTTTAACCTGAAAAAGGAAGCAAGAAGCAACACAGAACAGTTAAAAACAGAATTGAGAATTGTTTACGGTTGTCATTAGTCATAGTTGTCAGTTTTATACTCTGGACATCTATTGTTAATAATAATAATCATAGTTTGAAGTTTCATTTTTAGTACGGTTTCCTGTAAACAAACTCGCAATTCTAGATAGATGACATTTTCAATGGCTGTTTACAATCGTAACTATGCTTGATAGCTAGCAAAAAAATATATACAGGGTGTCTAGAAATTCAATGTGACGCCGTATATTCATGGTAGCAAAGCCGTGGTTGAATTAATTAATTTGGATTTCTCGTCTTCAGTCCAGCGGCAAAGTTCCCCAAAGGGAAAATGCAAAAGCTCGTGGAACCAAAAAAAACACCTTAATACGTAATTTTAGATCGCTGTGCCATCTTGTTGCGGAATAATTGAGAGAAAGCAAATATAAAATTAAAGTAAAACTTTGACACCCTGTATATTCAAAGAAATAATCTTAGATGAAATAATATACTGACGCGCACCGACGATCGAAAAACACGCTTTTATGCCTAGATGCGGTGACTTAATTTATTGATATTTCATTTCAAATAATAGTTTAAAAAATTAAAACCTAATGTTAAAAGGTATAATTTACAAAAAAATGATAATGGTAGGTACTAAGAGCAGTTCATGATACTAAACAGTTCATAGGTAGCGCCACATAAGAAATATACATCATTACACAACAATATATAGGGTTTATGTGATTTTAAACTCCCAAATTTACATAGCTGAAAAGGAACTCTGTTGCACTACTTATGTGATTTTCAGTGTATTTCGGGAAATGCGGCGAATGAATCCTAAATTAGTTCAGAATTGGTTGTTTGGGGTGGACTCTATAGTCTTCACACGTTAACCAAAGCTTATTGTGTGCCTCCTATCTACTAGTTGAGTAAACCAATTCCACTGCGCTTGACCAGATCCTGAAGGCTTTTCTCAATACTTCCCGTTACCGGCTGCGTAACACCTGAGGCTTCTCCTTGGTCCTTTCACTTTTGATTTGTTAGTTAATGATACAATACCCAAATAAAAGACAAACATTTATTTTTATATGTACAAGAAATCAGTCTGATAATCGGATAACAAAAATATTTCATATTTAAATAACTTTTTAAATTCATATTGCATAAAATTGGTTACATAACTGTAAAAAGAACAAAGTTCATTTTAAACATAAATAAATTAGAGCTAATTGTCTGATTGTAGTATTTCTTCTCCATCACTGTTAAACTGTGATGATACCCACGTTAGGCCCCACTTTAAGTTTGTCAACATGAACTTCAGAGCTTTTGTCCATTGTTCCTCAGAGTTTAGTTGAATTCTGCAGAAGAAAAATAAAATACATTATACATAACATAGTTTCAATACTAGTTAAAGACTAAGAAAATCTCAGCCCTTTATCCATTAGGAGCACAAAAAATATTCTAAGCCTAACATTTTTACTTATAAGAAAGTTTAACTTCAATGCTCAGACAGTGTGCTGCTGATACTTTACAGAACTCACTTAATAGAGTAGCTTGCATCCTTGTCTTCGATTTTTCCCTTATTAGTTCTGTATGGAAAACAAAAGGCCTGGTTTCCTTTTTCCAGTTTCTCAACCTTTTCTTGAAATTGTTGCAGACAGTCCAAAAAGGCTACCATACCACTGTCGAACTTTGTGTCCCACATAAACTTGAATCCTCCAGATCCATACAGGGGCAACTCTTTATCTTCGTCCAAAGACTGCAACATAAAAGGGTCATAAAACCAAAAGTGAAAAGCCTGAAAATTATACAATGTTTCATATTACATCAACAGAATTGATTATGTTCAAGAAAAATTTTTAAAATATCTGATGTTTAAAACAGTTGGGGTCTACCCTGAGCGTGGATCTGACTATCAGCTACTGTTGGACACATTTGAAATAAGTTCATTACATAACAGACGTAAGAATAGCTCACTGGTCTTTTTATATAAGCTTCTGCATGGTGAAGTTGACTCATCTGAACTTTTATCACAGTTGTTATTTCACATTCCTAGATGCAGTTCACTGCAAAATTTGGTGTTCTTCTGTCAGCATGCAAATACTAACCTACTACAAAAGTCGCCGATAAGGGTTATGTGCACAAATTTTAATGAATTTAGCAATCAATATGACATTTTTAATTGTAGTTTAAGAGACCTTAGGAAAGCTTTTTAATGTTAGTTATATATAGAAATTAATTTACATGTATTTTGCCTTGTAAATGGATTTGTTCTGTTAGGCAATAAATGCTATTATTATTATTATATTTTTATGGAAAATGAGAGTTAAACAGTATCATACAGCAGCTTTGAACATAATAGATGTGAACACAGATACAGAACCTAAAACTCATCAAAGGATTCCTTTTGGATTTGACTGTTACGACTGTACCCAACCAATCAGATCACTCAAAGAGATTTAGCTTGCCTTACAAAACATTAGCTTTCTTAAAATGGGCTACTCAGGGTTCCGGCTTGAATATACACAATGGGGTTTTTCCGAATAAAATTTTATGACGGAATATTGATGTTACGTCCCCAAAAACCATGTAACTCACATTTTTATTTTTTACTGTGAACGCGAAGTTGCTTAAAGCACCTGCAAAGGTCGAACATAAAATTTCGCGCCAAAGCTGTGACGGAATAAATCTAAGCGTGACGTAATAAGTCTTTCGTGGAGCTCTCCTCAGAATGTGACTGTACCTTGTCATCTGACCTCCTTTTCTCCATCTACAGACATAACCTCCGCTTCGTATTGATATTGACAGATGTTTGTTCACATCATTTCATGATCTATCTTGTTAAATGAGATACCGACACAGTTGTGACACCAGGGGAGGTTATGTATGCATGACACTAGTGACAGGCTGTTAAAGACAAGTGTTGCCGAATGACGAGTAAAACTGTGAAAAGTAATTATGAAACATTCTCAGAGAAACTGCTAATTACATAACAATGCAAAAAATGGAATAGCTGTGCAATATAACATTCATAGTTTACAAAAAGAGGGAAACTAAATAATCATAAAATAAAGTTTACATCCTTTATAGAAAAACTATGCAAAATATTAACAACGTGACAACCTTGGATCTACGCCCGATTCAAATTAAAATAATCACATCCTGTCTACATCCAGCATAAAAATCACTTTTGATTGGTTGATTTCTTAGGCGGGAGGTTTAAAAGATTTAAATGAGCTCTTTTCAATTGGATGATTTTCAAAGTATATCTTTACTCCACGTGGGCAGAAAAAAATTGAGCAAACATTGCCATTATTACAAATTAGATACAAGCAATCCATTTCAGCCATTAAACAGGCAATATTAGCAAATTGGAAAATACCCCATTGAAGATAAAGATAAATCTGGACTTACAACAATATGCGAGTGGTTTCCAAATGGCACCAGCTTGTACCGCTTGAATATCAAATCGATCTTCCTGGCGAGTGCAGACAGTAGAAGGGCTGTCTGCCCCCAAGCCGCGTTGATTTCCGACCAATCGACAGGCGCCGATGGCAATCTGCCCAGACGAAAATTATTGATGGTGCCGAAATGGTTCATGTGCCAGATGTGGAAGGTAGCGTTGAATACATTGGTTCGTTGCAGTTGGTCCAATTGGGCGTTTGCGTGGTTCAGCTGGCATTCCAAGCTGCAATTGTTCATTGTTTATTTTTCATTCATTTATTTATGGTACACATTACAAACACCAAAGGTAGTTACATGTAATGGGAAAAGAAATAAACACAAAACAAATAAGTCAGCAAAACCCAGTTGAACCTATACTGAAATAAATTAACAAGCAACCTTGAACTCAAAACTGATTTTAGTTTTTTAAGAGTAAAAAATATGTATGCAGGTTATCTATGCAAAGTTGGCTTTTATATCAGACTATGTGTTATTTTTCCTAACCTTAAGCCGTCTCAGGAATCTCTTTTGAACTTTTTGTATCTGGTCTATAAGAGTATCTAAGACAGAGCATTATAACTGTTTCAAGGTCAAAGGAGTTACCATTTCTAATAGCAAACACCAGGTATTTGTATACCTTATTGACTATTTGGATGTATTCAGAACTGAACCTCATATCATTCTGAAAGATAACTCCTAAGTCTTTATGTTGTAGTTGTGTTCCATAGCTTTAATTTTTCGTGTGAATGTCAGTCAAATGTATTTTTCTAATGTCAGTGCTATAGTACATCTGTCTTTTCAATAGTTTTCTTTTAATTGTAAAATTCTTGATTTATTAATTTGTATCTATCATATGGTTTTGTACATGATCATATGTTTGACACTATTTGCTCAATTATGCTTTAAAAATTTATGCAAATAAAGCACTACTCTACTCTCTAGGAGTTCCCTAACACCACATTATTTGTACCGAACAGGCCTTTTTGACAGGTTGAGCAAAAGCGTTACCCCAATTTTTGTTAAGATATCTAGTGATTCAAACATAGATGACCTCAAGGCCCAGTCAAACAGAGGGCATTCTAGAACCCTGTAATGCAGCGTTCCATTGTATTGTTAGAGAACGCCAGAACGCTGCGTTCTAGAATGCCCTCTATTTCACCAGGCCTTTAGACTACATTTGATATTTATAAGGATATTATGCACAGTATTTTTTATGTGTATTTCTATATCAAGTAATCCAAATTCCTCTCTCACCATTCGGATCTTAGAAACATGGGAATACAGCACTTGGGAAGCTTAGGAATTCAAAGTATTTTTCGTGGATAGGCAAAGAAGTATATCAGAATCTTTTTTATCTTATCCTGGCTTTATTCTGGGTAGAGTTCCAAAATTTATGAGACCTTAGTTTCTGACGAAATACTTGATATTTAGAATAAATCTTTGTGGCCTTCTAAGAAAGACTTTACCAAAGCATCTATACCTTCTTCCCTCTTCTTCAAGTACCAAGAACTCCCTTCTATGCCGTGCATACTCCTTCCAGTATCGCTCTTCTTCTTGAGCGATTTTCTTAGATATGGCCTCTTGTTCCTCTATGGCTTTTTGCATCTCTTCTTCTTCTTTACAAAGCGCATCCAGTTCAGCCAGGTATCTTTCCTCTTCTGCCTTCAGGTCATTGAGTTCTTTCTCCAGATCGTTCAGCTTTGGTTCATCCTTATCGCTTTGTAACCTGCAATAAATAGAATGGTTGATTAAGAAATTGTGACAAGAATTTTGACTATTTATTGTCTTGTTTTCATATGCGAATGTTCCATTATATAAGAGGTTGCATTCAAAAAAGAAATGGAGAAGTAGAAATAATGTTCCAATTATTTCATTCTTACATCTTATAATATCTATTGTAATCATCATAATCTTCTTGTGTAATTTTTAGTTGCTGATCAAGCATTTCTATCAGATTATCGGTACACTCATCACACAATGGATGATCTATGTTGGAATTCCCAGAAAGGGTATCAAACAGTGCAGCTTTAACCTGAAACAAGAAAGATGCTTTTTATAAAATGTGTGTGGTATCTTTTTCATAAAATAATAAAACGGGTCAAATATAAATTTCAATTACTTATTTTTTAACTACTATGTTAAAATCCTTTTAGTGTCAAAAAAACAAGTGTAAAATTTTGAAAACTCACAAAATTAACTACATAATCCATCCTCAGAAAGGGATATTATTAATAATCTGATATGTCATAAACACAATACTGCCAACATCAGTAAGCTGATTGAATTGAATTTAAATATAACAAAATCAACTTCTTAAGAGAAAACAAAGAATTTTGTATGGCCACTATGTGATTAATGTAGGTGATAAGTGTATTTGTAGCATTTATCTAATAAACATTTATTTGACTACTATTACTATTTACATTACCTAAAGTGATAATGTTTATATAATGTATTTGAATAATTTCATTGATTAGGTATAAAGATGAAAATATGATTAAAAAAACATATCTGACATCTCAAAGAGAACCTTTTAGGTATTGATAATCAACCACTTGTTAGCAAATCATATAACATAATTGAAGATATGTTCCACAAAGTATTGAAAGATACCTAGCACAAATTTCAGAAACTTTATAAATATGGTATGCTCAACCAGGGTGACACAAAAGGGAATAATGTTCTTTGTTTGTTTATGTTCATGCTCAATCATGAAGATAGTGTACCTTAAATTGGTGACTAAGCAAGTCCACTTCATTTTCATCAGAGATCAACATGAATCCATTTGCTCCATTTCCTGAATCAGATAGTCTACATGGTGGCACATAGTGATCAAAACTAGTTGCCTGTGATTCAAGATCAACATCTGGATTGGAATGTATTGGTACTGGAAGGAACCTTGATAAACCATTTGATCATAATAAAAACATAGATACTCACAGTTTAGCTCAGCTGATGTGTGCTCACTAAAAGAATGTAGAGATTCGTCTAGACGTAGGTTTTGCGAACATCGTTGACATGCAAATGATACGAATAACTTATCTTCTGCCATTCTAGACCATTTTTTCACATGTTTACGCCGAAATCAAGTCTGTTTGGATTAAAATCAGTCCATTTCTTATTTCTTTATTCCACAAAACGAGTGGCAGTTGTATAATAATAAATTGTCATACAGTGACAATTGGTGAGGGATTTGTTTATTTTGATGTTGGCCATTCAGAAAAAAAGACAGCGGTAGAATGAGATAGGCAATATCATCCTTACAGCGCAGCACTCAGTCAACCTAGAAAATGGTGGACACATAGCCTAGAAGATGGCAAATATCCAACCTAGAAGATGGCGAAATTTTAAACTAAAAGATGGCGACCAATCAACCTAGAAAATGGTAATAAATAAACTTGAAGATGACAGATAACACTCCTGAGGTAGAACCCTTCCCTCCTAAGTGATTGAAGATTGAACACTTAGATTGAACATCACAAGCTCTGTTCTATGGTCTGTGATCACAAGTCACCAGGATCTGTCAAAGTCAAGGATATCAACAAGACGACAAAATAAAATAACCTAAAATTTTGCTTACATAACTTAAATTTTCAAAAATGGCTCAATTAAGGCCCTACCGATATTTCGATACTCCCGATGGGCAAGACACGTTCAAAAAGCTATGGGCCGTCATGAAGCCTGCAATTCCTACAACATTTTTTATAGGAACAGCTGATGTTTTGCTACACTCTCACCCGAAGGGCTATATGGAAACTCTAGGCAGATATGGGTACATTGCATTCCCAATTATAGGTGCAAGTACAGTTTTTGTATGCACAACTAATATTGCAGCCAGTGTAAGGAATAAGGATGATAAAATTAACTGGTTCTTGGGTGGATTTGCTGCTGGAGCAATGATGGGTGTTTGGAGGAAACGAGCAATGACTGGATGGAACATGGGGATGTTATTTGGTAAGTCACCAGTTTATATTCAACTATTAGTAGCAGTACTCATTAAAATACATATTGAACCATTAGTATTGTTTAATTCATGAAACATATCCTATTGTTGTCTCTCTGGTTCTGTTTTACTAGCGTATCACTGTTTTTTTTCTCACTTTGTTCACTTGTAAGACAGGGTCATTTTGGATTGTAACAACTCTGTATCCTTTAAGATTTCACAGTCCCCAGCTGAGGAAGTTAGTATGGAAACAAAAACAGGTGCCAGGCATTTGTAGAAGTAAAACCTGTAGAGCATGATAGATTTCATTTCCATTACATCATGATGTTGCTTTCTTTTATAATATGCCAGCCTTGTACTATTTGGGCAATTGTTTATACTTTTCATACTAAGGGCTGCTAAATCATTTTTTTCTCTAAACTTTGTGTTTCAGTATCCTCAGTACTTACCTAAAATAATCAAAAAAAACTACTTTTGATCCAGTTGTAATGTACTTGATTCTTTTTTGTTGCATAAAAGAGTTTATATAGTTAAACAGTTTTATGAATATACTAAAAATATGCATTTCCAGTGCTTACATTGCCAAGTAATACAACTTACTTTTCTAAAGATTTTTTCATGTTTCTAGGTTTTTTGGCAGTGATGAGGAAACATGCTCAAGAAAATGGATGGAATATTACACCACCAGACGATACTCCTATTGCAACTAGGGGGATATGGGAGGTTGACTGGACTCTTACAGCTGAAAGGCCTAGAAACTGGACCACTGGCAAAGCATGTTAAATTTGTGTATTAGAAATTTTTCATTTGTAAATAAATTAATATAAGTAACACAAAAATGTTGTTTATATTCTTACAGGTATATTACTATTATTGGAGGAAAGTGTAGGAGATTTTTTGAGTATTAAAACACAACTCTGTTAAACTGTATAATGTATTTCAAGAGCAAATTTCACTTACCATATGCAATAAACTGATAAGTATTTAGTTTACTGATATACTAAGTACCTATATCAACCACTTGCAATACTCTTAATAAATACAAAGCAAAAACCCAAACGCTTATGTCATCAAAGAAGGGAAACTGTTAAAACTAAGATCACAACATGGTAGTACATTATATAAAATGTTAACTTGAAGACTAGATTCATTAATTGAGATATATTTTTAAGTCAGTTCTTCAAATATTTATGTAGTCTAAGTATGACTACTGTAGATCAGATATTTAATCATACAATGTCTGGAACAGATCACAACCAGTCTAAAGTAGACTGAGATAAAAAAACAGACAAAAGTTACTGGTATGAATAGAGTAACTTTGTTTAAACATGTCACTGATCTTTTGATTCTATAACTGGGTCAGCAGTAATTTCTAAAAAAAATTATATTTTCAAAGTATCTATGTAGGTGATTTTGGTGAGAAATCAGAACCCTGTATAATAACAAGTTCATACTATCACAAAACACAACCTCAACTTTTCTAGTCATTCTAAAAAATAATGGTTATTCATTAAACTTGTTTCATTGGTTAAAAGTCACTATATTCATGTTATACTGGAGTATTTTCAGATGCTGTCTAGTCCCATTGTATAAAAATATCTGATTTGCGTGACGTAATAACTCGTAAATACTATATTTTGAAAAAATTAGTCGATCCTTGGATCATCATTATGAACGTGATTTAGACTATTAGGTTCCGGGTCGTCTGCTTCATCTTCTTCGTCAGTTACATATTCTATTATTTCTTGAATGATTTCGTCCGCATCGTCTTCTTCCTCCTCTTCATCTAAGTCTAAATCCTCCTCCTATGATAAATATTCACTGGTCTAAAAAATACATCGAAAAAAGAAGTGTTAAATGTGATGCCATATGAAGGTTAAGTGT
Organism: Callosobruchus maculatus; assembly: GCA_951848785.1. Classification (NCBI taxonomy): domain Eukaryota; kingdom Metazoa; phylum Arthropoda; class Insecta; order Coleoptera; family Chrysomelidae; genus Callosobruchus; species Callosobruchus maculatus. The sequence goes on from CATOUR010000083.1 coordinate 8,637,229, forward strand.
GTGCTGGAAAAGACGTTCATGTTCAAAAGGCACCCTGCTTTGTTATTTGGCAATGTTTAGCCAGGTACTACATGGCCTGATAGAGCACAGAACTGTCAATGCTAACATATACAGTGCTTTTCTTCGATGCTCTCTGTCCCCCTTTTGATTCTGGAGTAAAACTGATGGATGAAACTTTCAAGATGGCGACTGGACTAGACTTGATAACAAAAAAGTAGGAAATAATTTACTTGAGTAAATTCAAACGGAATTTGTTGGTATAAAAATTTAGTTTTTTTTTTAAACCGGAAGCGATAATGACAAAACCGGATTTTTCACGGACTAGTTTTTTCATGCTGACTCCGAATCTGTATTTAGTTCTTCTCTAGCACCTGTAGTTTTGGCTATCTTTTATATACGGACAGATAGAGGCTCTGCATAAGCTCTCTTCAGCTAAAACTGAAGCAATGCTTTTGAAGTGTTTAGAAGTGACGGTGGTTTCGAGAAAGATCGTCACAAAATTTGTTGGAAGTTGGAATGTAAAAGTCTGCTGTGATTTTTCAGGCCATGTAAGTAGCCTGGCATCAAAGTTTTTCAGTCATTTGCATTTTCAGAATGACTGTAAAATCTTAAAATCAATTAAAATCAGTACAAACCGGGTAGGGGATGAAATGTAGAATGAAAAACGGCAAAAAAAAACAGCATGAAAAAAAACGGTTGAACAAACATTAACCAAACGACGAAATACAATGTATTTATGTATAGGTATATTCTGTCATCGAAAAGTCGAAACATGTATGTAACCCACCTTATGGAACATGGAATTTCGTTAAAATGCTTGAAATTCCAATATATTATATGGGCACAAAGTTCAATATCTTCTGAGATACCACTTTCAGAAACTATGACTTCTTTAAATAAGTTTATACCAACATGTTTTGAACTATTTTAATCATCTTATACAATTCCGAAAAATAGAGATGGATTCTATATGCAAATATAAAATAAATAACTACAATAAACAACAAGTACGTATCCAAAAAAATTTAAAAACTTGTGCTTGAGTATAGAGGGTAATTATTATAAGATAGAAGCAACAAATAAGGTCAATTTCAGCAATATTTATAGTTATACGTGTGCTTCGCAGATATTAGTAATAATAGGTATTACACATGTCAACAAGTTGATGAATTTTCATCCGATTATTATCCATTTTTTTTAACCTATGAATTAATTTAATGGCACTAAGCATTTTATGTTGTCTTGTATCTGATTAGGTAAGAAATGTATGACTTCGTAATAGAGTATTTTTCTTGCTTTAGGTACAACATTAGATTCATATCTTATGTCATACTTATGTTTGCCTTCTGCCAACTTCTATTTATTTTTATACTAGGTATATACCTAAAGACATGAAAAATGATTGGCGAATATCTAGAATTTGTGTTCGAGAAAATGACAGTTCACTAGGATATGTAAATTTCACTTTATATATTTTTATTATACGTTTTTTATATAATTTCTATTGTGGGTTACATGCCGTGCCCCACGCCAAAATACAATAACTTATGTGACTATATGACCAAGTGTATTATATGCAATAATCATCTGTTCATAGGTAAGTATAGTGCATAGGAGTTTAGATTTGCTCAAGCAACGAAATTTTTGACAACCTATTCTGTATGTTCCTTCCATTTCATATGGCAATCTAGATACACTCCTAAGTACTTGATACTGGGAATCATTGATATAGGAGCTACCTGTCTACAACTGATTTGTAAGCTAGTGTATTTTGGTAAGACCTTTGCCTAGGACACAGTTTTTGAAAGTGATATTTTGGAAGCTGACGAAGAAGGACTTTGAACCAGTACCACAGACTATTAAAACAATGTTCAATAGTCGGTGCTTAAACCCATGTTCGATAAAGAATGTAAAACGGGTTGTTTGGAATTTTTTTGTAGTATTGATTTGTTAATCAACAATTCACCATGTAACCTCCTCACGCTATATAAAGCCCAAATAAGACCTGGCCTGGAGTATTGCCATGTCTGGGGAGCGGCTGCCCCTACTACCCTATATATACTAGATGCCGTCCAGAGAAGGGCAATTCCACTAATTGGCAACCCGGCCTTAACGTGCCACCTCCAGCCACTTTCTCACCAGCGTGTTGTTGGTGACCTCTCACTCTTCTACCGATATTCAAACGAAATCTGCTCCTCTGAGCTGTTCTCTATCGATCCGCCGCTCACCGCTTCTATCAGATGCACCCGCGCGATCGCTGCATCTCATCCTAAGGCGGACGTTCTTCATACATCAAGAACCGAGCGGTACAACCGCACATTTATTCCCAGGGTGTCCAACGCTTGGAACGGACTGTCAGAGGAGATGTATTATTGGGCCTGCGGCTATTGGCCCATTCAAATCCCGCGTTAACAAACTTTCCCTAACATAACCCTTTCACAGCAGCCGCGGTACTCTGGTATTTAAGCTCTGCCTACGCGGTCTGCTCAGTTATAAAAAAATTTACTGTAATCAGACCATTTTCACTAGCAACGTGCAATCTAACTTCAACAATCGGCTATAGTTGCCACAAATTAAAGGAGAAAAATCTGGTGGAAATGAATGATATGTATTTGTGCTATACACGTCATGAAACAAAAAAATTGATAACAATTCAAACCTCGCCCACCTATTGACGTGACAAATAATATCAGCCATATACCTAAATACTTACATCAGACACGTCATTCTCACCAACCGCCACGTTATTCGCACTCCTCCGTTCTTCTTGGTTATTTCCATTCAACCTACCATCTTCTGCGACCTCACCAGTTCTGTTGTTACTGCCACCTTCCGCGACGTCATCTGCTTCATCACTCTCTTCTTCGTATTCGTACTCCACCTCTTCTTCTTCTTCTTCTTCTTCTTCGCTTTCTTCTTCAGGTTCGCTTGTCACTGCAACTACACTTTTCTGTTTCGAATCAGCTTCATTTTTATCACCTTCATCAGATTCTGCACTCAGCGCTCGCAATAATCTCGAGCTCCCGTCAGCGGATCTTTCTGTTGTGCTTTTAGCATCTTCAGTTTTTTGAGCATCTTTATCTAATCCTAATTGAGCAGCGCTATCAATATCCACAACATCTGCTTGCTGTAAAGTCACCGCATCTTTTTCCAACGCTATAAACTTTTTGGAAGCATCTTTTTCTCCCTTACCGTATTCAGTTGAGGGTCCTGGCAAGACTTCATGTTCTGCAGAAGCTTCATCTAATACTTTCGCTTCTTGCAATGATGGCGTATCTTTCTCTTCTACAAAGTATTCTACAGAAGCTTGCTGCATATCTGGACTGACCTTTTCTTCGACAAAATATTCACCCACATCATATTTCTTTGATGGTCCTGCTATTGCCTCATCGATTTTAGACGTTTCATCTGATGCCCTTGCTTCTTGGAGGACTGGAGAATCCTTTTCTTCGACAAAGTATTCTTCAGCAGCCTGCTGCATAGCTGGCGTGTCTTTCTCCTCAACAAAATATTCTTCAGAAGCTTGCTGTAACGCTGGGGTGTCTTTCTCTTCAACAAAATATTCTTCAGATGCTTGCTGTAACGCTGGGGTGTCTTTCTCTTCAACAAAGTACTCTTCTGAAGCCAACTGTGTACTAGGTGCATCTTTCTCTTCGACGAAATATTCCTCTGAAGCTTGTTGCAAGGTTGGAGCATCTTCTTCCACGACAACCTGCTTTGAGGCTTCTGATGCGAAGTCTCTCTCTTCAGCTACGAATTCTTTGGAAGCCTCGGCAATGTCCCTAATCTTCTGCGCGATTATATCCATCCCATCTCCCTCTATCTGGCTTATCTCCTTTTTGATACCTTCAAGTATATTGAGCGGTTGATCATCAATGTCGATCTGATCAACTTCGATCTTCTCGAAGTCATCGGATATGTTGCTGCTGCTTCTCCCGTCGTTTTTCTTCCCGGAATTCGAAGATTCGTCCGTTCCGTTCTCTGGAAGAAGTACAATATTTCTACATTAGACTCACAGTCCGTCAATTCGTTCTAGAATAAATGATAGGAGAGCTTAGCACATTTTTGTTATGTGGTTACATGTTTCGTGTTGTCATATTCGACATGGAAAAAGTGAAATGTTGATAATTAGTAGCGGTGACAGAAAAACTACTAGCTGTTTCAGAATGGTAGAGAGGGAGACAAAAAAAAGGTACACCAACACACAAAGAGACATACCTATTAGACATTTTACTCCCACATTTCGTTGAGGGGTCTGATATAAATGAAATAACGTAAGATTTTACAAAAGCACTAGTTTATTTTTAAAGAACTCTGACAATATCCATTCAGATCACACAACTTGAGTCATATTTTATGCATTTATTCTAGAAGAATTTCAATGAATTACAATAATCGTCATGACAAAGTCTATAGTGAAATATTTTAACTGAAAGAGCAGTTGAATAGAGAAAACTGCATTTAACATCCTGCTATAGGTAAAATAATGGTGTTTCTGAGTCAAAGTATACTCGATACAATGTTTGGTTTCGGTTTTACATCACAATTATTCCATTTCTTTCTAATTTTTAGGCCATTTTAATAAGAATATTGTAATTTATGTATATAGAACCTGGGATACCCGTAGATATATATAGAACACTGTATAACAGAACAACAAACTAATAAGCACGTGTCTGATACATATTTCCAGCCAAGATAAGGTCTGGGTTGCTATACAAATGTATGGCTCACTGCAAAACAGAGTGATGCACTTTTACGTGATAAGGCCTTGAAACTTGCTGCTCTTTCAGTTCAAAATAATCTAAATATAACCAAACACGTGAATATCTCTTAAATGTATGATTTAAAACAAAAAAAACATAGTTATCAAATATATAAACAAATGTTTATTTATATATAGACACTTAAACATAACACACATATATATATCTCATTCGCAGGAATCCAGTATTACTATATCTCAGGCACAAACGTGTTATGATGAAATTTAACAGTTTTTTTGGGCGTTTTATGTCTCCATTGGAAAAATTCATTTTGTCAGTTAGTACAAGTCTGCCTGCCTTTTTTTGACAAAGTGACGAGAGCCGATTTTGAAGGGTAATACTATACCTAGCCCGTGTTGAAAATTATTTTATTTATGTAAATCGAAAATAATTAGCAAGAAATCAGAATAAAAACCTTCGTTATTTATTTTTTAATTTTTTTCATCTCAAGGTATTTTAGGTCTTTGGGATTTAGTGAAATAATATGAGGGCGTCATAAAAGACATTTATAAAAGTGTCAAATTTTATTTTGACATAATTCTCAAGCTCATACTCACAGATTGCAAGGAAACATTACTAGTGTAATGAAAAAAGTGACATTTTAGCACGTGGCCAAGAAAAAATCTGGCAAGATACAATTTTTAATAGTGTGAACATTTAAAGGAAAATCGGATTTTAAATAGTTAATTGTGTTCGTAAAATATATAATTTCATTTTTGTAAGTACCTTATTAAACAGTATTTTGATAATCCACTTGTCTATATTTTTGTATAAAAAAGGATCGAGTTTAAATCGAGTGAGATATATAGGATATCCCAGACAGACACCCATGGAACAATAGAGCATTCTTGGGGTACAAATGATGAATGTTGAATCGTCTTATTTTGTTCCTCGGAATCTGCCATTGTTCTATGAGACCATCTTTCTGGTACACCCCATGTATATATAACATTGACACGTTACTATCGTGTTATCAGACATACTTACCAGATGAGTCCAGACTGATGACAGACAGTGTCATTTTTCCTGCGAGTACAACAGCCGGATCTTCTTCAGATGACTTCTCTGCTTCTGTTGCGGAGTCGGAAACCAACAGATGATGTGACTGAGGTGGGAGAGAGCCCTCTAATATTATTTCCTGGAAGAGAAAAGTCAGGTAACAAAAATATTCGGACATTAATATCCATAAATGCAATAGTATGATATTTTCCAGGGAAAAGTTACCAATATGATTTCTAAAAACCATACGTGTTTTCCATTCTCGCCACGGTAATAATACTGTGCCAAAATTTCATTAAAATTGATTCAATAATTTCCAGGTTACACAATAAAGAACGATCTGAAACATTACTCGTATGTATACGCAAGAAAAGGCCCTTGATTTCTGTAATAGCTAGACAGGGCAATGTTCGGATGGACCTAAAAAAGTGTATTGTGCCGCTAGGCCCTTCTTTCACAGGTTAATGGACAGGCTATTATGAATATACATTTTTCAGTTTTACAACCCCCCACCCGCCAACCAATTTCACCCCCACCGAAAAAAAGTAGAAAACGATACGGAAGCTCTAAAACACTTAAAAACGAAGGTTAAGGGAGTATTTTTGTTAATTACTTCGACGCTCATACACCGATTTTCAAAATTATAGCAGAATTACCTACTACGACCCCACAGTATATCGTTACCCAAATTTCATCACAATCCATGCAGCGGTTACTGAGATTACGACGCTACAAAAACGCCAACAGACAGACCGACGGAAATGCATGACGTTAATTTTTGTTATATACATAGATATCATAAAACGACCAAAAACAGTATTGTCTCAAAATCGAAAATTTTCGATCACAATAGTCCCCTTGCCTATTGGTGTGGGAAGTAAAAAGAAATAAATAATAAGGTATACAGATAGTTTCACAAGGCCGAAACTTACATTAGTGCATTATATATCAGCTTTTTTATTTTTCGATTTTCTATTCCGATGAAAGTTCTTTTTAACAACCTACTCAAACTAATGGCTTTTTTTATAACTGGGCAGACCGCGTAGGCAGAGCCTAAATACCAGAGTACCGCGGCTGTTGTGAAAGGGTTATGTTATGGGGAAGTTTGTTCTTGATGTATGAAGAACGACCGCCTTGGGTGAGATGCAGCGGTCGCGCGGATGCATCTAATAGGAGCGGTGAGCGGCGGAACGATAGAGGATAGCTCAGAGGAGCAGATTCCGTTTGAATATCGGTAGAAAAGCGAGAGGTCGAATTGCCCGTTTCTGGACGGCATCAAGTATAGACAGGGTACTAGGGGCAGCAGCTCCCCAGACATGAGAGCAATACTCCAGGCCAGGTCTTATCTGGGCTTTATATAGCATGAGGAGGTTACATAGTGAGAAGTACTTTCTGGCTCTAAATAGGTACCCAAGCTTTTTACCAGCAGCTGTTGCAATTGACGCAACGTGTTCGTGCCAGATCAGATTTTCTGTAATGTTAACTCCTAACAGCTTGAATGAGCTTGGCAGAGCCCGCCCCCGTATCATCTAAGGTCGTAGACGCTATGCGGCAGCCGCATGTTTGGCGCTTGCTTCTGTCAAAGTCAAATTCGTATCATGTAATGTCAGCAGATGCAGCAGCATGTCCGCAGCCGCAGCCGCAGCAGCACAATATGCGGCAGGAAGCGACATTACAGCGGACATATTGTATTCTAAAATTTTTAAATTTCAGAGCTACAATTATGAAAATATAAGAGCGGACAAGACGTCGAAGTGCTTTTTGCGTAGAACGGTCAGAGACCATATAATACCTATTACCTACGCCCATGGCCCATTTAATAAATACGCCATATGTGATATTGTAATGTAACAGTGATTCATCCTCGATCCTCCGTAAGAAGTTTTTAAATTTAATGTGACCACCTAAAGTAGAAAAACAGGTAAGTGAACTAATATTTTAACCGCTTGCTAATGCCCAATCACGATTTAACGGTGGAATCTTTGTAAAAACAGGAATATTATATACTCGCTCATTTTGAGGTTATGTGAATATGTTTGTTAGTTTATTTTATTGCCGAGTTGGGCCCACAACAATCAGAGAGATTTCTGCAGTTTTTACAGGTTTCCCAAGACACTTGCAGAAGTAGTTGAGTTTTCTAAGTTACAGAAATTTCTTATACATTCTGAAGTGATTGTTTGCCTTATTGTGGCTACTCACTAGCTGCTATCTAACCTATCCAATTTTTAGTGGATGAGAAGCAAGGGGTTGTGATTGCTATTTCTGTGAAGCAGAGAAGACTAATTGGCCAGAATTGTAAACACATAATGAAGAGGAGTGTTCAGCCTACATCATCTTTCTCCACAGAGACCAGAAATGGGGCAAAACATCTTCACAGATACCTAGGTAAATACTTATATATTATATATTGCACTCAAGGTTGTCTTACAAAATGATGAGTCTCCATGCTCCTTGGATTTCTACCAAATATCTTTCAGTAACAAGCGCATGTAACTTTTTGTTGTTGATATATAATTTTATGTTTGGTAGCCTTGAGAAAGTGATATGCAATCGTAAAAGCTAGAAAGAAGTAGATATTGTTGTTTAATTTGTTGCTTCCCAGCAATACCTACAGTTTTGTTTTAAATATATATATTTGATCATGTCTGACCATACCACCAAAAAGATAACAATTATAATACACATTTATCAAAAATTGAAAAATTATGTAGAAATCTCAGCAAAAATAACACAGATAATTTTATAGAGGACTTACATAGTATAAAGTGGGAGGTATCGGAAAGTGATGTTGATGTGCAGTGAAAAATTTTTCAAACTGGCCAGATATCGAAGAATGTAAACAAAAGTTGGATATACTCTATGTTTCAAGTTTTGCTGATAAAAAGTCTAAAGAAGCTTACAATGATGTGTGAAATGTTTACGACAAACTATTAGGTGATAGAAAAAATATTTTTAATAGAATTGTTACCTCTGATAACAAGATAAAGTGTGTGTGTGTGTGTGGAACATAGTCAGTGAAATTAAGGGGTATGCAATTGATTCAGATGTACTTATTCCTGGAAATTCAGAAAGTGTTGCAAAGGCATATATATATTTCAAATGTAACCAAGGACTCCCTTTTATACCCTTTTCATACAATATAGTCTAACCTAATATATAAATACCTACAGAGTTAATAACAACTGAAAAACTGCAGGAGTTGAGCCAAATTTGAAAAATAAACCCACAAATAAATTCAGCAGTGGTGAGGATAATTTTCCTAAAACCTTGCTGATATCCTGTATTTACCATATTGCTAATCCATTGGTTTTCATTATCAATAATTGTTTAAAATTTGGTAAATTTCCAGAGAAACTAAAATCAGCAATACAGTGCTGTTCCTAGAATGACGCCAGGAAACAGTAAAAAAGTCTATACAGAACATGGGCCTGATGACCAGAGCAGTCTATGCTGATGACACAGAAGTAAGTATTAATATCAGTTTACAAAAGAGGATATGTAGCAGACATGTTAAACTATAGGCCGATAAGCTTACTCTCTGCATTTGTGGAACTTGTACTTCAAACAAAGGCATTGAAGCATTTGAGCAACTGCAACCTAATAACTGAAGCATAGCATGGTTTTTTATAAAAGGAAAGTCGACTACTACAGATATTTATCATTTTAATCGCCAAATTATTGCTATTTTAAAAAAAGGAAATATGCCCCTTGGTATGCTTTTTGACTATGTAGACCTTTTACTATTTAAACTGGAAAAGTATGGAATAGGTGGAACGTTTTTGCAGTGCAATACATCATACCTCACATGTTTAAAACAAAAAATTATGATTACAAAAAATTATAATACCAAGCAATCAACAAACATCATTAGGAATCGCACAAGATAGCATCCTAGGTCCACTTTTACTTATAATATATGTTAAGTTAACGATTTGTTCCTAGATATTGATAGTTCAGTTGAGATGATAGTTACCCAATATGCAGATGACACTAGTGTGCTTGTTACTGCTCCAATAATTTATAAGCTAGTTGGAACAAAAGGCCACCTTAGTTTTAAATGCTACATAAACGAACTTGTTATTATTCAAATCAAAAAATCCTAGATGCCAGGGTCCACCAGTTAAAATGAGCTTGGGAAAAGATGTTCAAATTCATTTAGTAGACAGTAGTAGACAACACCAAATTCCTTGGAGTATATATAATATATAGATGAGACGCTTAGGTGGACATCTCATGTGGAGGCCACTAAAAAAAATCGTATCGTACCCTGCAAGGAACTTTAATTATAGGTATCCAGTTCATCACCTCACCTTAACTGAGAAGAATGTAGAGTATAGTTGAATGAAAATCTTCAATTATCTACCATCTGGTCTTGTGAACAATTTGACAACTTTCAAAAAAAAAGATACACAAAATGTTAGTCAATTTGGAACCCTATTCTCTTGAAGACTATTTAAATTTTGTTGTTCCCATTTGTTATATTGACTCTATTTCACCTAATTCTGTGAGTACATTATGTATTTTGCAGAGTTATTTTGCAATAAAGATTTGTTATTTTATTATTATAATTATAAATAATATTGACATACTGTATGATTTTTTATGATTTCTGTTTACAGAAACTCAAGCATATCCTCTTTAGACCAACCAAGTTCTTCTTTAGCCTCAGATAGGCCTAGGTGTGGCCAAGATGTTATTGATGCAGGTACTGCTACTCCCTCATGTTAAGGTTCGAATGTGTTATTGGACGAAGAAAATTATTGGCAAGGATTACGACTAGAGCGAAAGGATAAGATAATCAAATCTCTAGGTATAAGTATGAGCTATGTATAAATTCGTGACAGTGATAAGTATATTTTTTACTACACTGGATTGCCAAGTCACACAATATTTGAAAGCGTGTGAATTGATCAAAGATATTAAGATAAATTATTAATTGAAATGGAATGTTCAAAAAATTAAGTGATTTGGTCAGCTACTCTTGACATTAATGAAACTTTGAAACTGCACCATAATTTTACTTGTACAGATTTAGCGTTCAGATTCAAAATATCTGAAGTTGCTGTTACAAATATTGTCGTTACTTTGTACAAACTCTATATGAAGTCTTGTTCTTGAGGTTTATGAAAGACATTTCTAAAAGATCAAAAAACCATTCTTGTTTACCAAATTCACTAATTGTAGAATAATAATAGATTGTACTTGTATTTTGTGTTGTACCAAGAATCATGATAATCAATGAAGAACTAACGTCTTACTTATAGTAGTTATAAGCATAGAAACAGTTTCAAAAGCTTAGTTGGTGTGGTCCTAATGGCGTACTGACTTATGCTAGTATGCTCCACCCAGGATCTAATATCGATAAAAATATTGTTCAGCAGCATTTTGACACAGAAAGTGGAGATCTAATATTGGCAGATCAAGGTTTTCTTATAAGTGACATTGTACCTAATGCAGTAAGTTTAAATATTCCACCATTTCTCAGTACTCCAGAATTAACATCAGAGCAGATACAATAGACAAAAAGTATTGCAAGAGCAAGACTTCATGTAGAAAGGGCAACATGTAGAATCCAAGGTTTTTAAATTTTATCTCTTATACCAGAACTAGAACCAGATTATAGTTCAATGATATTCAGGACAGTATGTGTTCTAACAAATTTACAATATCCATTGATTAGAGAAGTATCACAGTTTTATATTGATTGGCAGAAGTTTAGATTACATAATTATATTGGTTGCGTATACAGGGTGAGTACCAAGTTGATATTTTTTTGCTGTGTATAAAAGTCGATAAAATAAACAAATTTTCAGAAAACTAAAAAATAAGTGAGATACAGAATAAAAAAAAGTATATCTGGGCTTGTGTATCAAGACTACCTAGTCTGTTTGTTTAGTTTTTTGCTCGGATTTGTCAAATCGATTAGGCATTGTACCTCTTAGATATTGCAGTACCCACTTTTTGTTTATAATTGTTACTTTTAAACTGGTAAATCTTAAAAGTGGCGCATTATTATAAACAGCTAGGTACGTCTTGGTGCACAAGCCCCGATTTACTTTTTTTGATTCTGTACCTCGTGTATTTATCAGTTTTCGGTAAAAAGTTTTTAGAAAAAATTGCTTGTTTTAACGATTTTTTTACACAGTTCAGAAAAAGGATCAACTTAGGACTCACCCTGTATATATCAAGCCATAAAGACACAAAAAATGTGTCACTGAGCAGTGTACATGTGGAATAACCTTTATGTCTTAGACCACCTAATTAATTCGTACACATCTTTGATAATGCTGTGATAGCACTTGTGATATTTTTAATCTATTTTTAAGTTATATTCTATTTTGTTTTATATGCTATTTTATAAGCTCCATCTTCCATCATATTTAATTACCAATTTTTTCATAAACAGCATAAGAGTGAACAGCATCATCGGCTACGCAGCTTGCCTGTTCAGCAATAGTAATAATAATATAATATATAGTAATGTTTCAGTTACATGACACAGTGGTTTTAAATCCTTTCAGGTAATGAGATGTTTTATATTTGTTAAGCCTGTTAGTTTATAAATATCAAATATGTATGTTTTTGCTCTGAAATTTTATAGCAATGATTATGCTCTTATATAATATACCTAAGTGACTTTGATTTTGTAATATATGGAATACATAATAATAATTTGATAACGGATTTTCTGTTTGTTGTACTACAGTCTTTATTACTTTTGTATGTAGGATTTAAATACTTTAAATGTATAACTTGTCTTTATCACTTAGAACAGTAATATCAGTATTTTTTGAAGCTTGTTGTTAAACAGGTTGCTTGATAATGTACATTGAATTATTTGGAATAGAATGGTGTTACTGGATTTTTTCCATGAGACATAAGTTTGTCCAATGTACAAAATTATTTCTGAAAAATATAAATATAGGAATAAGATTATTAAGGTAAACTCTATTTCATATTCGAATGCTGTATTATGTTAATAACAAGATTAGTTTACACAAATAGCAATCAAAACAACAATTTATTCCTTTAAAGATTAGAGTTCAGTTATATAAGTTCATCAATTATAATGCAAAATTATACAAAACTGATTTACACTAAACTAAAAACGAGATGCATATAACAACAACACATACACACACACACAGCATTATTATGATTTGAAGTGTCAAGTCTAGAACATAGAAGAAATTTTGAGGCAGGATTATTTTTATAAAAATTATTACAGATTGTTCCTAAATTCTTGAAAAAGTTCATTTTGTTGTGCCTCCTTATACCACTCAAGATAATGTTGCATTCAAGTCACCTAGAGCCAAACCTAATATTGATATTACTGAAGTCTCCAATCTCATTACTATGTACCTATGTTTATTTTGTTACTGATTAGATGAATTAAGTTCTGTATTATGAAGATATTTCAATAAAATCTAGGATTGAGATATATTACCATTAATATATGTATATTATCCTGAATTATATAATATATACTATTTAACAATGGTTTGATATGAAATAAATTTAATAAACAAAAAATGTTTTTTTTAATGAAAATTGCATGATAAAAAAATGATAAGTTTTGTTGCATTTATTTTGTTACCCTAATGGATTATTTATAACAAATATATCTTTGTTCACTTATTTCAACATTGATCAACTGGAACATGCAAAGAAATGATTTTTCTGCAAAAAACTATTTAAATAATTTACACGAGTAAATAGATATTAAATTTGTAAACAAATTTCATATTTGTAATGTACGCGAAGGGAACATATATGTGCATGCATATTCATATGCATTAAAAGAATAATCGTTAAAATCTGTCAATATAATTATGCAGAGATATAATAAACTGATCCAACTTTAATTATTTTATATTTAATTTTTTGAGCGCACACATTTCTAAGCAAATTTCATTTGAGCTGCATTTTTGAAGCTTTGCTGGTTCATCTGGAAACATGCAATGTCTTAACAAAATACATGAAAGCTTTTGATATATATCTTTTAAATGGCGCAAATTAGGTTCCTTAATTGTCATAAACAAAGGAGCTGTAAATTTTAAAAGAAAAATGATAACTTTGGCCCAAATTGACCTATGAATTATGATATATATTTTTTTCAGTTTAAAGTATGTATAGTAATGCCAGCTTTTTGCATATGAAAAAAATTATGTAAACTGTTATTCTATTTGTTTATAAGTACAAAATTATATAGAGCATTACATTATTTTGCAATGTTGTAAAATTATTTTTTGCCATTCAATTAGGTGTAAAGTTTGAGCCTTCTTCTTTGATATTCTGCCCATAGGATCTGGATCTTTAAGATTTTCTGCAATATAGCATTGGAAAGAACATCGTACTGAAATTTTTATCTCATATTTTGTACCAAAAGCCCGCATTGTTAATGTCATATTAGGGTCCCTAGATACATTTTTGTCAATGTTATTGTAAAATTACGTATTATTAATTTTAGTCCATTTTTTGATATTTTCTAAGCAATAAATAAATTAAAATATTTGTGGATCTGTGCATTTGTAGAAGACGATGCTCAATATAAATTTTCACTTTATTATGGATATACTATGGAAATATTAAAGTATATGTTCATCTGGGGTAAAAAATTAAACATTATTAAAATCATTATAAAAAATAATAAATAACCAAAAGCGGCAGAAAAAGATGGGTGAACATTTTAATATTCCATGTATTTAACATAATTCAGAAGGATTTACATTAATACATTCAAAGTATTCAGAGTCGGAGATCAAATTGCCTGGGCACTCCACCATTCCACTTCGACAATCACGATTCCGATACAATGAATTTCCTACTGTTCAGAATCAGCCCTTCTTGGATATCAAAGGAAAATATGTATAATAAAAATATAGCAAAATTCAACAATAGTTTTGTTCAAGTAATAATCCTCAGCTTCTAGTGTGTGCAATTTTACAATCACCCAATAAGTGTTTTTTAGATAACCACTAACATTAAGAAATTAATCACCCTCTATGTTCATGTTTAGCAAACTTCTACTAAAAATACATGTTTTTTCTAGGCATGCTTTAACTAGATACTATTCAAGGTTACATATTTGGAAAAAATTATGAATATGGGTATGAAACTATTTATAATATGAAATACTTTTTATTTGATTACAAACAATAAATGTTTCTATACCTTTTATCATTGATTAAAGTATTTCTTTTATTGACAGATAACATAAGCATTTATTAGTGCTGTTAGTATACACAGTATGTGGAACATGTCTGTATCTACATTTTTAGAAAGTCATCATGATGGAGGCTCTCAACTCGTAACCATCTGTGCTCTTCGCCTTCTGATATCAGTCTGCCTTTTGTGTCTTGAATACTTGGGATGCTGATGAATTTTTTCTTCAAACCTATAATGCCAAAAACAAGCATTTTTGAAGTAGTGAATATACAATGTGTTTAAAGTCATAATAAACATTTTTTTGTATTGCACATATCTGCAGGCACCTGGATATTGGATATCAAAAGATTAATGTTTTAATTGATCCATTCCTTGAACATTTATATAGATCTAAAATTAACAATTATTAAATACCGAATAAACGTTTTTTCTACTTAAGGTTTAATAAAGATGTGTTTAGTTGACCTCTACACTTTTGAAAATATTTAATGTTCTATTACATTTTTACTCACCATAAGCAGATGCAATATAAATATGATCACTCCGATGTCGGCTCACTGTCGATTGAATATTTGAATACCCAAATCCAGGGGCACTGAGCCTGCCTGCAATTTCCTGCCACATGCAGCCTAAGATTCAGACCCACGCCTTGCACCAACGATATATTTTCCATCAAAATGTCCAAAAGCTTGTTTATTTGACCATTTAACACTCAATGTTCCCTATTTACTTCTAAATTCTAAAACGACGCACTCAAAATATAATAATATCACGGACATAACCTACAATATAGGCTGAATGAAGTCAGAGTCTCTGGAAGTCAGTAACGTTTTGTGGCCAGAACTGTCATGTGACAGCACGCCGCAGAATTAGGAGATACAAACGCTGCTGCTGCCGCATTCGCTGATTTGTGGATGTTTTGAGGATGTTTTGTGGATGTTTATCCGCTACCGCCTAGCAGCCGCTGTGCGATTCCTTCTGTGATTAGGCTGCCGGTTGTTCATGAGAACCTGGTGTTGGCTTGGGTACTTCTTGTTTGATAGCGTACAATACTGGGTCTTAGAAGCATTAAATTTTACCATATTCTTGAGCCCCCAAGCGGCAATGGTATCGAGATCCTTTGAAAGTGAAGCTGCAACTGCCAAAAGCCCAAGACTAACGCTCTTTTAAGGGCGAACGGGTGATGTGCTCTCTATACATTATTTATTACTTAACGTGGTTCGTCACTTTGTCTAGAAAGCTAAATCCGCGAGATGACAGCATCTGTACACAGCTCAGTGTTACGAGGAAGCTCCTCCTTTTTTCTACCTAGAGACCGCCAAAACTAGTATGGCCGTCTCAGCAACGTTGCCAAGGGTTTGTAGTCCACTGATAAAAGAAATGCCGACTTTTTATGGCCCATAAATTATATGGGTCATTCGCTGTGTCGGCCGCCGAAAAAACGTCGGATTACGCACAAGGAACAGGTGGCCAATGGCCGACATACATATACTATCTTCCTTCTATTTGGCTAGGTATAACTTATAAGGAGGGTTTGGACATGGTCTGTTTTGGATAAATGATTTCTTGTATAGTTTTATACTTTTGATAAATGCAAAATTATAGGAGTTATTCCATTTATACTAGGGTATGGGTTCAGTGTACTGTCCTTTCTGGAGGTTCGGAATTTGATACGGCTATTTATTGGTTATGTACGATTAACGATTACCATTTGAAAACATTTTACAATTTGAAAAGGACTATCAGAGTATGTCCAAAAGTATGAATACAGGGTCCTATGAAAAATTAGTACATAATCTCGTTGAAAAAGCGATCGTTATAATTATAGGACGTCAGCAATATATCAAACTCTCTGGTGTAACGAATGGTTTCTGTATCAGAATGGTATTATCATCAGAAAACATGCCCAAATATCTTCCTGTTCCTGTATTTTAGAATCGAGGAGGTGAGGAAGGGGGAGAGAGCAGAAGAAGACTTTTAAAGTTTGTATATATGTATATATTAAAACATTTTTTTTTAAACATTGTCATTGCCAGGTAAAAAAGTAGATGGAATGACTTGAGATTCTTAGTGATGACACGTCGTCGTGGCTCCGCCGTTCTTATTATAATAATAGATTATCAACAACTGAGGTGCCAAAAATTCAAGCTTTCAGCTCTCAAATATGAACAAATAGAAAAAGAAATGAAAAATATGAACAGTGACCTGAACCTGAGAATATTCAGGAAAACATCTAAACGTTTTTAAAAGCTGAAATCGCATTTGAGAAATTTTCGGTAAGGCAATGTCCAAAAAAGGTGATTTATCTCGTTAGGTCTTCCTTCACATGTCAGTAAACAGCCTATTATGAATACAACAAATTTTTCAGTTTTCCAACCCTTCAGCCCCAAACGACCCCAATTTCACCCCCCCCCCCCCCCCAAAAAAAACGTAGAAAATTATCAGGAACCTCTAAAACGCTTAAAAACGAAGTTTGAGCTGTTTTTATATTTTTTGTTTTTTTATTATTTCTGCGCCGCCTCTGGCACGATTTATAAAAATCGTACGCATTTTCTATCCTCGCCACTGTGTCAAGATTTCACTAAAATTCATATTTTCATTTACACTCCTGACAGTTAGTTAGTTTTTGTCGTAAATATTCTTAAAGGCCATTTAAAACCATTATGTTGACAATATAATTTAGCGACATGGTAGGATGAGGAACTTAAATCTCTTTTGTCACCACTGTCTTGAATGCAGCCAATGCATCAGTTGTCACATCGTAGCTAATCACATCGTAGCGCCATTTAAACAGGCGCAATTTGAACTTTTATAGTTTCTACACAGCATAGTAAACAACCACTACAATATCTCAGGTTGGCGGAAATTACACGCGCATCCCCACTTTTGGATGATTTTTTGTAGGGATACTAACGATACTTCGATACTTGTACTCCTGCACTAATATCGAGTATTTTTATCTTAGATACTTTTTGAGGGATTCCAAGCTGGTATCGATACTTTTGTAGGAGTATCGGTATCGAAAATAATTATATAATTATTGAGGGGTGTAATCAATTGCACAAAATTCTCTGTACGAACCAAACGCGCCATTTGGCTAAAAAATATCGAGTTTGTACCGGTATCGATATTTTCATTTTCGCATCTCTACACAAACTTCACAGCCGTAAAATCATCCCAAGGTCAAATTCTGTGGGAACCATTTTTATATAGGAAATACTCAAGAGATATTGTGCTGGTTGTTTACTATGCTGTGGTTTCTAGTAGCATGTTTTGGTGGCAGAAAGGATGTTACATTTGATCGAATCCTCACCTGTGGTGGTTCTTCAGGTTCCGTCGGCTTCTGATCGACTGGATGGGGTTCTAAAGGAGACTCAGGTCGAGACCATTTCTGGCCTCCCTCGCAGCTTGCTCTCATCTCCATGCCCATCACTTTCACTGAAGGCTCCTCCTGGTGAACCACCTTTCCGTTAGCCATTCCGTCCTACATGGGAGAAGAAACAATGCAATTTCAATCTCTCTATTCAATTATCTTTGTCAACTGTCAATTTATCTGGCTGTGGAGATTTATGAGACATATGTTCCAAAAAGTTATAAGCTATTAGCACGTTTGTTTCGTGAATTTAAAGAGGCTTAGCCCCCAGACCACAATATGATTAGCTTTCTTTTCAGATTAGACCATTTTTCATAAAGATATGAAGCTAAATGTGTATTCTTAAACATAGTTTTCTAAACTTTTTAACCTTGAGATAATCTGTCAAATTATTTATGCGATATATATTTCACTTTTACTCAATTTGCTTGCTATGAGTGTCTCAAAGTCTATACTAAAGTATGAAATACCATGGTTGACTTTGCAGATATTTCCTTATATTTACTGAATATTCTTGTTTTATTTGACTTATTTGAAATTGATGCAACGTGTAGCCAGATAAATCAACTAATTGTTGCAATAAAAGATAAAAACTATAACTTTGTTGAGCCAGACTGCAAATATGACACAGTGATCGTAACGCATTACCATTAAACTATAAACAACAATTTGCGTAATATAAACAATGTAATAATAATTATTCATTAATTCCGAAGTTCCTCTTGTTTATGTGTCATTTGATATCAAGAGCCCAATAAATTATGCGTAATTTGATATACATGCGTTTCTAAATAATTTCTTATGTTTTTTTCATGACCAAATCCCAAAATTGATTTCTGAAAATTATATTTTCATTATGGAGATGGTAAAGTGTTGTTGTAAATCCTGTGTTATAACGCTCAGTGCTTGGAAATAATAAAAGTAAAATTGTATTCGGTTTAGTCGACAAAATAGGTGTAGCGTATCAGCTAGTCAAAATGATGTCGACTTGAATACTCCTTAAAATAGTAAAAAATCAGCTAACAAACAAAACCAAAAATCAAACACATCGAAGCGGAGCTTGAATAAAAAGGAAAACAGCGACTATCGAGCTAAAAATGGTTACGATTAAGACAATAAACCCAGTGGTCTTTAATTCAACCATTATAAAGAAACCATAACATCGAGAGGGTGCATATGAATGTTTGTGTGCATTTTAATATGATGAAAAAACACCGATGATAAGCAAGTTAAAATAGTGTGTATTATTGTCTTAATATACATATAGAGCTATCGACTTCAGGAGACACATGATATTTCAAAGATACTCTCTACTATTCATTGCACATTTTCAGAGAGAAAGCAATACGCTCATTGGAGAAAGGGTTTTAGTTTCGTCAAGACTTTTTCTATACAGTGAGTTCAGAGCTTACGTCACGTCAAAATTCGCTCTAACACCTAAGCTGTACAATTCCTTAGTTAGGTACTGATCTCTTAAGAGACTTCAAATCATTTAACGCAGCATTAACTTCGAAAGAGAAAGTTGATCATAAGAAGTGACGTTGAACAAGCTGGTTGCACTGACACACTGAGGTAGAGTCATGGTTCCGAACTGAAAGTGCACTGCATTGAGTTTTGAAATTGCTATACGTTACCAACATGCCTATCACCTTCCGGTACAAGTTCTACCAAACAGGTGGAGTATGAGTCCTCTTGGCTATCCCACTTGGCGTCAATACATGTAAACCATAATGGTTTTATTACCTGCTCGGGTAGCGGTATGGCTTTTCTCATTACATTGTCCTGGTTCTGAAGTAAAGGACTAACCATTATAGTAGTTTTAGATGAATTGTACATTCCCACCTTTTGTAAACACCAGTCTAGTCCAAGGGCGCTTCCAAGGGGGGGGGGGGGTAGAGGGGGTAATTACCCCCCCCAGAACACGGAACAAAACTGACTAATTAAAAATAAGATGCATTGAAATTTAACTGTTTATGTTTATTGCTTTAAATATATTTTTCTGTTTACATTATTTATGATAAGTCTGGTTTTATTATAGTGTTTTGTTTTGTTAATTTTCCTTATAATAACAAAATGGAAAATGCCTGTGTAATGTTTAATTTGATCTTTGCGGCTGAAAAATTTTAATTTCGTAAATATTCATCTCTTACCGTATTATATCTTCATTTGACAAGATGTTTATTGTACCCCCCCCCCCCCCCGTCTCCTTGGCGGCGCTCACTACATTATCCATAGAGTAACTACCCCCCCAGACAAACTTCCTAGAAGCGCCACTGGTCTAGTCCCTCCAAGACCATAACTTTTTGAGTTGTATTCGTTTGTCTCATACTTCTTCTCCTTCTTAGGGTGTCATGGTAGATTTCTACGAGGGCGTCTATCCTTTCTTCCATCAGATGCTCCTTTTAATTGCAGCCCTCTGTAATTCTTGGAAAGTGCTTATTCCTATCCAGTGACGGATGATCTCTCAGCCATAATAGCTTTTTCTTCCAATTCCACTTCTCCCTCCTTCAGGGGCGGTTTCAGAGCTGGATTTTGGAGGGGGCCATGGTGAAAGCGCAATAGGGCAATTATAAAGATTTTGTGCCATTTTTCGAACAACAAAAACTGACTATATCGTCACATTTATACGTCAATTCCATTTCAAAAAAAAGACAGTCAACTGTCCTCCTTCGATGTTTCCTTGGAAGAATGAGACGCAACAGGTGATAGCGTTCCCCACGCATTATATTATATCCTAGGTAAGCTATTTTCATTTTCCTTATAACCTCAAAAATTTCTCGTTCTGCTAAACCGGCTCTCTAAAGAACGGAAAGTCCCGAACTCTGCCTTTTGGTAAACTATATACTTATTATTTATTTTTTCTTGTCATCATTACATATATGTTTTTTTTATGTATAGATTTACCAATAAAAGCGATTATTATTTCTCACATGATCGACCAAGGACACTTTCAGCATTCGTCGCAGAGTCCACATTTCGAAGCGTTGCTGTCTTCAGGCTCCGTGCTTCTACGCCGTACAATGGAGTAGACCAGACATAACAATTTATCATCCTGTATCTGAAATTAAAATTGTTTTTGTTGGTAAGAAATTTTCGAAGTTTCAGGAAAATTGTCCTAGCTTGTTCAATTCTTCATCTCACCTCTTGAGCTGAGTCCCATTTTTCATTTATCATGTATCCCAAATATTTAAATTTGCTGACCCGTTCGATGTCCTCTCCATTCAAGTGTATTCGGGTGTTTGGGATGTGGTCTCTGCTAACAACTATGAACTTGGTTTCATACTTACTATATCATAAATCGTCCCGAGTGTTATTTTCCGCGTAATTTTGTGTCAGTGCCAACAGTTTTTGAGAAAAAAGGATCGTTGCATCAGCTGAATGCTTTTTCATAATTTCAAACGCGATATAGTGTGCCTCCAGAGGTCGTTAGCGTCAATATTACAAAATAAAAACACAAAACAGCTGTATAAATGCGTGATTAGGGGGCAACACCGAACGTTACCTCAGCCACCTGACTACCCTGACGACGTGACGACATTTCTTGATCGACCTCGTCCAGAAGCGCTGACATGGCATTTACAACTACGAGAATACAAAACGTATACACTAGACTCTTCACAATGATGGTGTTGTGGAATGGATGTGCGATGGGGTGGTTAACCACCGTGCTCAAAAATCACAGGACCAAGTGAATAACTAGGGAAAGTCGTGGGAAATTTTCTAGGCTATACGATGGCGACCTTTATCGTGACCTTGACATCAAGGTCACGTCAAAGTCAATTAAATTATCTTAAATTGAAACCCCTACTTTTGACGCTGGAAGTGAAAAGCACGGAAAATCCTACGTCCAGATATGAACCTGACCTTTTGAAAAATTTGACCTTGAATATCAAGTTCAAGGTCACTATAAAGGTCACCATCGGATAGCCAGTAAATGTTTCTACGACTTTTGTCTTGACTATCTTTTTTTGCAACTCCTTCATCATCATGTCTTAACAGACATGTTGTGAACTCGTAAAATGCATTACGTCGGAGCTAGAGTATTGCCGACACGAATATTATCAATCGTTTTGAGAACTGTAGCTTGCCATCGTTCGCGATTTACTATCAGTTCAGTGGTGTTCTTGATACTCATATCCAGCAAATGTTTCGTCGTATCCTCGCAGTGTGTAGGGAAACGGCCACGACACCGCCCACTCGGGGCATGACCATGAACTACAAGTTTCTCCATATTATCGCTTCTGTGTATATGTCCGAAGAATGTCAGCATTCTCGTCGACACAATGGAGGATAGTCTTTTTGGATTACCGAGCTCATCCACTATGGAAACGTTAGTTCGATGGGCGGTATGAGGAACTCTCAGCATTCTCCTCCATGTCCACATTTCAAAAGCATCTATGCGAGCTCAATCTGATTTTTTAACAGTCCAAGTTTCCGAGGCATACAAAAATATGGAGAACGCAAGAGACTGAACCAGCGACATTTTGGTAGCTTTAGTGATACCATATTTTAGGAAGCTTTGTCATGGCCACACGTGCCTGTTGAATGCGCCGTCGAATCTCATTTTCACAGCTACCCGAATTGTCGATCAAAGAACGGAGGTACACAAAACTTTGAACTACTTCACAACGGCCTACTGACTTTATTGCTCGATGATTATCGTGTTCTCTATTTACGATCATAACCTTGGTCTTGTTGTAGTTAATACCAAGACCATATGCTGCACTGCGTTGTTCTAAGATGTTTAATAGAGCTACTAGTTCTTCCTGAGAAGCAGCAATAAAGGTTGTATCGTCAGCGAATCTTAAGTTGGATATTTTGCTTCCGCTAATAGTTATACCGTCATTCCAGTTGTCCAATACCTGACTCATCACAAATTCAGAGTAAATGTTAAATAATACATATCCATGACGAACTCCTTTTCTGGTTGCAGTTTGAGTGCAACTCCTACTTCTCAAGATATCTGACCAGCAGCATTTTGACCATGACCTACTCATTCAAGGTAATTTCTTTAAAAGGTCAAAACCCTATCTGGTCGTAAAATTTTCCATGCTTTTCATTTCTGACTTAAAAATAGGGGTTTCAATTCAAGAAAATCGATGTGACCTTGATGTCAAGGTTAAGGTCAAGGTCAC
Organism: Callosobruchus maculatus; assembly: GCA_951848785.1. Classification (NCBI taxonomy): domain Eukaryota; kingdom Metazoa; phylum Arthropoda; class Insecta; order Coleoptera; family Chrysomelidae; genus Callosobruchus; species Callosobruchus maculatus. The sequence goes on from CATOUR010000083.1 coordinate 8,660,670, forward strand.
AATAAAGGTTACAATCGTATAGCTAGGAAAATTTCCTACGACTTTTGACTTGACTATTTTTTTTTGCGACCCCTGCTTCCCTAGTTATTTATTTGGTCCGGTACTTTTTGAACACGGTGTATGTTATTTGTATACATGTATTTATACCGGTAGAGACATTTCGAAATCGGATTTGCGAATTTTATAAAAGGCAGAGGGCATGCACCTATAGTCTATATGCAGGAAGAAAATTATAGTGACACGATAACATGTATCTGTTTGCCGAAACACCTATAGAAGGGTGAGGTTATCGTCAATAAAGGTTAATCTAATTTCTGAAATGTCTGATCCATTGCGATTCGATTGATGATTGCATAAAAGAAGGAGTGAGGCTTTCTGGTGATCAGAACCATCAGTGCATAGGCCTACAAGCGGGTCGTTATGCACCTCTCCTAACCCTAGTTCCCAAGTTCAGCCCTCATCGCAATGGTGAGGATGGCCTTGGATCCTGCCCATCTCATATCCTCAGATTTAAGGACTCTTGAACCTAGTATAGTCTGCCTGTGTTATCCAAGGGCTGCACAGCGACATATAGGGTGCCCCAATAAGAACGATAGGAAAGAAAAATTAAATAAAAGAACAACGGTTTGAGATATCAAATTTGCTTTGGCTTTATCTTGAAGCTACATCCATGACATTATGTATGGAATAGAACATCATTCAAATGTCCGCCTCGGGCTCGCTGGCGGTGCTTCAAGCGTTCGGTCAAATTTCGGATGACATTTTGGAGCATTTGTGGCGTTATGGCGTTGATGGCTACTCGAATATTGCTTTCGAGACATCCAAAGTGGCTGGTTTGTTGGAGTAAACCGAGTAAACCAATGATTTGACGTACCCCCAAAGAAAATAATCGAGAGGTGTCAAATCACACGATCGCGGTGGCCAATCAATGAAAGCTTGTCTGGTGATGAATCGTTTATTTACAGAAACGTTCTATTATGCCACGTTGACGACATTTACGTCACAACTACACCTAGGATACTATCATATATTTTGTATAAGTATGTCATAAAATGCTCGACGTCACTAAAATTTTCTTCGTGCAAATAAACCTCTCGAAAGGATTGACCAGGATAGTCAGCAACAGAGTAGTTGGTCTATTGCCAGCTATACAAGTCATCTATTTTACATTTTTGTGCCCATTTTCTATGTATCACATGACCGAATTCAAAACACCCCTGTCTGAATGTGTGCATTTGTAATTTGAGGGTGCATAAGTGCCTTTGAGAGTGATCAGTTTAGTAAAATATTTCCGTTATCCTTGGTTGGCAAGTTTGGAATGTGGAAAAACATTGTTTGAATATCGCTATCGGAGTGATTCAAATCCGCAATGTATGTTCAATACTCATATCCAAACGCCAAAAACAAAATAATGAACAATAGTACCAGTTTCGATCAATTTCATCTGAATGTTTAACAGCGTGTTACATTATACTGAACTATGCAATCATCTTTAAGTTTTTACAATCCAGCATTATACACCCTAGTTGGATCATACAAGTCGGTATGCATTTATACATGAGTCACAAAATATAAATATTTAAGTGTGGATCCTTTTTTGTAGTACGTTGTACCTTCATCCAAGGAAATGTAGACCTGTCTGATTTGCAGATACACAAACACACAAAGCATGCAAGGGATAACGTGGACAATGACTGATTATGTGAATGCTGTTTAAGTTCTGAGGATATTTGTTTTTTGCTCATTACTTCCCCAAATTCCAAAATCCGTCAAAATCGGTGCAGTAGTTGCAGATATTTAGAGATTGCAAGAATACACTCTGTTCTTTGGCGTGGGAAGAAATATTTGTCAAAAAAACAATATGTCTGTAGAGCAGAAAATATCAACAAGGTACATTTTTCAGAGTAAATGGACAGGCACTTACGGATATTAAAAATTTTACCCCTTTCCAGACAAAACGAATATAATCACGGCTCCCTAAAACGCCTAAAAACGAAGTTTGGAGCAGTACTGATAATTTTTTGCTAATTACTTTGACGGCGCAGCATCGATTTTCAAAAATATAACAGCACCACCTAACATCCCAAATTTCGTCTAAATCACTGCAGCGGTTACTGAGATTACGCAGTCAGCAAAATGGCAGAGCGACAGACAGACAGACCGACGGAAATGACTCGACAGATTTTCATGACGCAGACATCCTAAAAGGGGGTAAAAAGAGTTTAAAAGAAAGTCAAAGTACAAAATATGGGTTAAAAAAGGATATTTCTCTAAAATTTTAATGTGTTATGTATTTTAAAGTAATTTGCTTTGGCCAATTTTCGTGATACGAATAGACTTTGCAAAATTACGATACCGTAGATGGTGCGTAAATACTATTAAAAACTGACCACTTGCAAGCCCTCGAGGTGAGTCAAGTATTTGAAGCAGTCAGTTTGATTAATCTAGCGACATATGTAAAGCTAATTCTGTAAATCGGTAATGATAAATAAGTTATATCACGATCTAGCAAAGCAGATGATTCATGTATGATTTATTTAGATATCGAGAGCGCAGCTGTTATATAATGTCATTTTGCAATGAAATAAAATCATTTAGACGAATCTGTTTTTGCAATACTCTTACTGACTGGTAAAGCTATTTCGACATCGATGCCATGTAAATAAAGCTGACCTAGGCTAAGCTGAATATGTTAATTTAATAACAACGATAGTGGGTTGCAAAATTACGTAAGAACTAGTATCATGGGTTTGAAAACATTGATTAAATCATTATAAACTCTTAGTGTATACAAAAATAGGTGTACTCTGCATCATTTTGTTTACTGGTAATTCCATTTTAAATTTAAAAAAAAAATCAGTCAGTGCGATGTGCGCCATACATCATCAGTGCATTGTTGCGTCGTCAACTCCTAAATCGCGGTACTGACCCAATCTCGCTTATTTTTCAGTTTTCGGAAAAAAGTTATTTGAAAAAGTTGTGTATTTTAACGACTTCTATACACAGTTTGAAAAAATTATCCACTTAGGACTCGCCCTGTATAAAATCATGTATTTCTTCAAGTGTCTAGAAGATCACATAAAGGCATGCACTGAATATTGTTAACTCAAGTTTATTTTTATTTTCAGATAATAAATTGGAACAGGTATGATTTGTGCCCTCATGTCAGAGCTTAACCGATATATTCTGTGCTATTCCAAGAAATAGTGAACAGCGTAAATCACAGCATAGTAAACAACCAGCACAATAACTTAGGTTAGCGGCAATTACAGGCGCGACCCCACTTTTGGATGATTTTTTTGTAGGGATGCTAACGATACTTCGATACTTGTACTTCTGCACTAATGTCGAGTATTTTTATCTTAGATACTTTTTGAGGAATGCCAAGCTGGTATCGATACTTTTGTAGGGGTATCGGTATCGAAAATAATTATATAATTATTGAGGGGTGTAATCAATTGCACAAAATTCTCTGTACGAACCAAACGCGCCTATTTGACTAAAAAATTTCGAGTCGGTACCTTTATCGATATTTTCATTTTCGCATCTCTACCCAAACTTCACAGCCGTAAAATCATCCCAAGGTCAAATATTGTGGGAACCATTATTATACAGGAAATCCTCAGAGATATTGTGCTGGTTGGTTACTATGCTGTGGCGTACATTGCCATTCTCAGCAATAATTGGAAAATGAGATATACCTAAAGGATATAATTATTATGTTATTTATTACTGCAAATGTTATTTAAATATTTTGAAACTCGCTTCTTAGTTTTCACGTTTTCCATCTCTCTATTGAAGAGCTGAATATTGTTTATAATAAAAAGACAAATACAGTAGAGACAGACAGATGGATCATGAACCTTAACCTAGGTCACGGACCACGTTCACCGAATCACATATCAATAAAACGGAAAGACAAGACAATACACGCACGTGCGACCTTAGATCACGTAAAACACTGCATACATATCCGTCTTCAGATTGGCTGTTCCTCTCTAGGACCGTGACGTCACGGGTAAATTTTTTCCGAATTTTCTCGGCTTTTCCGTGCCCAAAAAAATCACGGAAAAATATGATGAGGTTATTATACCATACTGTATCATATGCAATCATAAAAAATAATGATACTAGTGCATTATCATTATGTAAATAATTAAATATTCCTTAACTGTCGTTTGAAATTTGTAGACAAGGAAGATCTTTCAAAAGATCCGGACTTCCATTGTCTATATAATTTTAGATTATAACGTTTCGATTGATGTGGTATCTTCAATCGTTTTCAGGTAAACTGTCGAACATGTTCCTTTCATTGCTATTTATTCTAGCTGACGTGTCGTTCTCGTGGCTTGTTCTGATTGGTTGCTGCGCGTTCTGCTGAGTGCGTCAGTGACGTCGCTTCTTGCTGATGATGACGTGATCGTTGGATGGTCACTGAGTCCCACGTTTGTGTCCAAGTTTAGTTTTCTTATATTTCTTATGAGGCTGCTATATTAGACCAAATTAGACCAATAATTCTAAAATTATATAGACAATGGAAGTCCGAAACAGACCTTTTTAACTATTCCTTGCAAAACGTTGAATCTATTCGTAATTCATTTCCTTATTATCAGAAAGATGAGATCAAAGCTTATCTGTTAGAAGGCATTGGAACTGAATCGACTTAATCGTCACTCATTTACGTCGGTCTGTCTGTCGCCATTTTTATGACACCATAATCTCAGTAACCGCTTTTACGATGTTGCTGAAATATGGGGTGTGATATGCTATAGAGTCATAGTACTGTGTGACCAACGTAAATTGATCATCGAAAAGAATGCGGTGAAAGAAGTAAGGACCTTGCCATAACTCTTAATAAGTTCAGCCTATTCACTTCTTTCACGACGTATTTTATATATAAAGGAAACGGCAAATAATTTATATTCACTTAATACCCCTTATATAACTATACAATTCTGCAACAGTAGATTCTATTCTACACCTTAAAAACGGTCCAGCATCGGGATTGGATAATCGCAGCGCACGATATTTAATATCTCGGTTATACTTATGTGTTTTCTATCCCTTTTCAGACTCGAAATGATAATGACGATCGCTACCTGAGGGACCCTCCCGCTACCCTTCCTCATGCCGCGCTCGTCAATTTACGATGGTCACACAGTAGGTAATGCTGCTATATTTGTGAAACTCTGATGATTTTATGTATTCTTCCAGGAGGGGGTACTATTAAGGTGATGGGACTGATGGGAAAGGTGGGGGTAAAAGGAACTCGGAACTCGCATTACTATGCCACTCGTAATCCCTTAAAATATAAGACACCCAGAGTAGGAAAACTGTTACCCAAAGGAGTTATTACTTTCTCCTGCCAGATGAAATTAAACAATTGAATTCAAAATCAATGTATAAGCGTAGCTCAAAAAAATGGATAAAAACAAAAACTAGGAAAGAAATACACAGGCTCTTAGGTATTAACACCGTCTTCACCATGTCCGCTGCTTGAATAATGGAATAGTATTCAGCTTTTTTTGTTCATTTGAGGTATCGACCAGATGGTCATTAGCCATGTACTGTTGTGAGCATTGTATACTGTGCGATTTGTAATATTAGGTAATGAGCTTATGTTCGTTGGTTCAGCTTATTATATTTTTTCGTAATTATTAAACCTGAGATAGCAGTCTCACATTGGTTTCGTCAGATATCACGTTATGGTGTTAACAAGACAAGCAATGCTTTTAGTTTGGCACTGGAGTGCTCCTGATGGGATCGATGTATGTTTCTTCAGATGTTTTGTTTATAGGATTGTATATATTGAACGTATGGTATATTTATAGTGTATATGGGTTCAGTGGTGCTGTACTAGTTCGTATCAGTATTTATACTTATTCTTCTCTATTATTTTTCTGACATAATCATGTTTTTTTTCCCACAAACAAGGGCTGTGACCCTTATGTGGCTATCCAATGTATTTATATGCGTATACTGAATAAATACATTTTTGTATTGTATTAATGTATTGTATTCATTCAAGTATTGTTCTTTGCCCAGATAAGTGACTTTACTGCATACGCAATATGCTACGATCCAAACAGCATTCACAAGTACAGTCCGACTCTGTCCAACCTAAACCAACCAAGCAGCAGGCAGGGACTACGAGAAAGCAAAGATGGATGCAAAGAAGCGCTACCAAGCCGTAAAAAGAAGAGGAAGAAGCGGCAGCCTGAGCGATAGAAGTGCGTAGCAGGAGGGGGGCCCCCGGGGCGGCGCACCTGCAGCTTTAGGGGCACCTTGGCCATTTGGTCGACGATGCGTTCCATGGCCAATTCGGTTTCCCGCAGCCGCTTGCGCAGTTGGTCCAGTTCCACGTCCCCTACAACGAACCCGGCATCAGACCAATGGTATACAGGGCGTGCCACAATGTTTTTCGTCGGCTCGTATCTCTCTTACTTAACTACAGCTAACTAACTTTTTGAATAACCATTTATATACAGTGGGTACATAAAGTCCGTCCTCCTTGTTTCCTTAGCCGAAAATGGTATCACAGTCTGTGATGATATATTACGTTATACGAGCATCTATCACAAATTAACGAGACTGGTGATGTAGCTTAACAATTAAATACAGGGTGATCAATTTATACTCCGAGGTTTGCTACCTCCGTCGGTAAGGGTTCGTTTTAGCGAAACCCGAAACGGGCGTTGAGATTGTTATCAATCGACGCGAATTGACGCCCTGAGTCGAACGAGACCACTCCCAGACTGAGGAAACGCTCCGGTGAAAAACTACAGCACTTTAAAGATTCCAAACCTAACCTAACTTAACCAAACTAGTTGAATTATTGAAGCTGAAATGGGTTCTAATCGACTCGGATTGAAGTCCTGAAACGAACTAGACCATTACCAGCGCAAGAAAACGTTTTGGTGAAAGTCTACGCTACTTTGAAATTCACAAATTCCAATAGCTTACCTATAATATAAAGTAAGCAAATCGGTTGAGGTAAAAAGGTGTGTCTAGCGGCTCAACCTGATACCTTAACTTAAATTGTACCAAATCTAGACTGTACAACCGTTTATTTTGATTTTCAATTGGAAATTATAATCAAAATAAGTTCCTCTGGGTCCTACCCTCGCATGCTATGGAAAAAACCGATCAGGTGAGAATCCTACTTGGGAAACTTGTTTTGCTTAGACTATTCAAAATATGCACAGACAGCGACTTCTGGGGGGGGGGGGGCAGCACCCCAGGCCCCTCGTTATACGTTTACACAAACCTAATTCAACATAAACTAACCTGGTTTTCGGTTATTCATATTTCCTCAATAGCTTTAACATTAAACATTTAAAGTATCATAACTTTTTTATTTTCCATTTTAGGATGTTGCGACTGGTGGCGTTGTGTTGTACTCATTTAGTGCTTTCGCACGATATGTAGTTTGACCACATATTTCATGAAAAATCATCGAAATATCGAAGTAATTTTGAGGTTAGGTTTGAAATTTCAAAGTGGCGCAGATTCTCCTCGGAGCGTTTTCTCAGCCTTGGAGAGGCCTTATTCGACTCAGGACATCAAGCAGAATCGATTAACACTTACTTGACGAACAATTAAACCGAATTTGACCTCAATAAGTTGACTGTTTGGCATAAGTGAGGTTAGGTACTGAAAGTGTTATAGAATTTTACCGTGGCGTTTCCTCAGTCTAGAAGTGATGTCGTTCGACTCAGGGCGTCAATCCGCGTCGATTGACACCGATCTCAGCGCCCGTTTCGTGTTTCGTTAAAACGAACTCTAGCCATCCTGAATTTAAATAGCGTTCCTTTTCCCCATTCCCGAAATATAGGGTTTTATTAGGTTATACAGGGTATTTTCAGAGATATGGCGACTTTTATGTGAAAATCTTAACGAATTCATCACCCTGTATCTTAAAAAATCAATAACTCAAGGCCTGATTCTCAATGCTAGAATAATTTCGTGGTTGTGTAGTTTTGCCTAAAATTATCAAGTTTCTCTGCTATCTTTGATTTTGTGTACAGGATGAACCAAAACTCACGACCATAATATTTTCTCTGTTATCTTAGATGTATTTTATAGCATCGTCAGAGAATTCTTACAAAATACTTCCACTATTATTAAGCATTCCCTATTAAATTTGTCATCAAACGGTAGTTTCATAGGACAGTAGCGTCGTCTGAGAATCCTAATACAAGAGTTTGAAGTGACGTATGACTGCTTCTGGTAGTTTCTGTCTGATAATTTTTGCGAATGTATGCCTGTAAGCTTAAAACCAACATTTCAGCAAAATGCAGAAAAAATATCTTCAAATAAAGCATATTGTAAAATTTAGTTTGCAGATATTTTGTCTGTTATTTGGATATAAGCTTACGGACATATATTCACGCAAAGCATCAGCATCAGACCATGCGAAAGATTTATTCGTCACTTCAAACTCCTGTAATCATATTATCATCCTACGCTACAGCACCTTCTGATAGGAAATTCCATGCCCTTCCACAGTGTATATTTGGTATTTTGCTACATGATATCTGTGGGCCACAAATTTAGCAAGTACGCCCCGAGGTGTTGAAAATAAAAAATTAATAAAAATTAAATATCTCTGAAACAGTTGAGGATCGGACCCCACTTTCTATGACTTTTTTGCCGGAATAATACTACTTCTAGTTACTGTACAATCTGATCGTAAATAGCTCTAATTTATCAAAGAAAAATCAGGTGCATCACTTTACCAGCGCGCTTAACTGCTTTGGCCTTCTGCGATCGTAATTGTAAAACCAACTTTCGTCAAATTAACGTAACCAAATTATCTAAAAAAAAAAAAAATATAGCGGGGTATGCATAGCACTGACATTTCAATAATTAATTTCTAACGTAAAATTAAAGCCTTCTTGAGCGAAATTACATTAAAAATACGGCTTTCACATCTTATTTTGTGAATTACAAAAATCCAACTTTAAAAGTTACAGCACCAGTCTCGTTCTATACTGATATATCTTCGAATAAGACTTAAGCTTAATTCAGATGCACACGACATCCGACGATACGGCGATACGAAACTGCTCCTATTTGGTCGAAATATTCAAAATGACGTCAAATCAAAATATTTCAACCAATAGGAACAGTTTCGTATCGTCGGATGTCGTGTGCATCTGAATTAAGCTTTAGTTTTTAGTTTTTTATAATAAAATTGACAGCTGTTATTGCCAAAGTGACATTCAGTAGGGTTGCCACATTAGGGGATTTTCCCTTTGAAATTTGATAGATGTCCAGAAAAATAAAAAACCTAATCTAAAGCAAGAACTTGAAACATTCAGATACCTATGTTTTTATAAAGAACGAGAGATTTGAGCTATGAGATGAAATACAGATATTAAGGGCGATATTTTCAACATCAAATTTGTTCGGAATAGAAGGAAAATGTTCTTAGTTCAACTAATTTCTCACGCAACATGGTGTCTTACATATTTAATGTCAGGTAGTAACTAAAAATAAGTCAATAATATGGTCGATAGAATATCAAATGGGAAGAGAAATGTATATGCCTTCCTGTACTTTTCGCAAACACCATATTAAATTATAGATACAAACTGAACCGATGAAATATAATGACAACTATTAAAATCATAATAAATCACTAATAAACTCAGATAAATTCCGTGTAATACAGGATCTTCAATGTATAATAAATTTTATGTTAAGTAATAAACATATTGCGATACAAAGGCCTTAGTATTTCCCCTCCTGTACTACACTAAATGAAAATGAAATGTGGAAAAGTACATTGCTTTGAAAGCCATCTAAACAGGTTTTTGTTTATTTTGCATTTGTTGCTTACAGCTAGGAAAATTAAGCAACACAGATTTGGCAAAAAAATTGAAATAAGCTGAAAACTAAAAAGGACTGATATTGACAATACTATATCGTTAGATAGGTTATCAAATTTTACATTTGATACATCTGATATGAAAAATAGGCATTTCGATTTGAAGAAATCAAGCTATATGTGACTTAAATTCCTTTAATCTATCGATTTTTTCAAAGCATGGTTTTTGCTGTTTATCATTTCAAAACAATGTACTTTAGTCAAACGATATTAAGATGTAGAAATCTAACAGGAATTATATATATGCTCTTAAATTGTTCATTCGAATCACGTGTGGCAAAACGTCCCAGTACCAATTATGAAGTTTTATCTGGTTGAAAATAATGTCAGATTTTGGGGTGTACATCAGCAGATATGGTGGAAAAATTCGAAAATTGCATTGGGATTGGACCTGTACGAGCTCGTGTCGTGTGTTCCACATCATGTCAAACATGACGGGCAAACCAAATTTTGCATCTTAATTGAGACATACAAATTATATAGTATAGTGCATAAGCAATATTGTAATTACAAAATCCGAGATTTCACGCCTTTATGATCAACATCTCGAAGAGCCCTGTCACTAATTTTTATCAGTTTTTTTGCTCATCAGACATTCTAAAATGTCGTGTACATAAAGTACCATTAATATTAGATTTCAAAAATTGGAAACGTTTTGTATATTTCGGTTTAAATATTGATTATTTTTAATCACCTTATCTAAAATTTTTACTGATGGATTTAAATTAAATTTCACTGCCATTGATTCGAATGACAAGCTATAACGGGATGGTCACTACGTAATTCGTCAGCAAAAAAAAGAACGGTAACGAGAAAATAAATTTCTTGAGAGGATATGGAAATTTGGATTCCTATATGGTAGGTCTTAAATAAATGATTTAATGTGTCAAATGGCTGGTGAATTTATTGCTATGGAACGTTTGGAACAACTTTTAGTCAAATCAAGGCCTTATTTATAATTAAGTAGTTATTTTAGCTTTATGAAACTGTCTTAACCAGCCATTTGACACGTCAGATATAATTCTGCCATACAATTTAAAACACACGTAAGTTGATATTTTTTTATGAAATCAGGTGATTTTTAGCACAATGAATTTAAAAAATACACCTTTAAACGGAAGCAAGGGTTTACAAATAGTTAATCATTTTTGTCCGGAGAATATAGATATGTAAGAAGCGTATTATTAAGTTGTAAGGCAGCATTGACTATTGAAGCTGAGACTACATATCAGGATTCTGATTAAGATAGATAGATAGATTTTCTAAGGCTTTTTGGAAGGCTTAAAAAATTGAAATATGCTTAGAAAATTGTAGACAGCTGAAAGCAGATTAAAATGACAAAAACATATACCCAGTCTTTTTTCTCCTTTTTTCTAAAACCTATACCTTCCCATACCCATACCTTCAGAAATCTATCATATCGATATCATACTGCACTAGTTCTAAGAACAATAAAAGAAGTCAGACAGCGATAGCGCCAGCCCTTAAAAATTGGTGCCATAGAGGCGAACCTCTCGAATGTCTATTTAATAAGCTGTTGCCACCGATCCGGTGCCATTGTCGCGCCTCGTTTATTTAAGGGTGTATTGTGTATATACACAACAAATCATATTTAAACATCAAATTCGCACAAAACGATAATATAGTTGTTATTTTTCAAGAACCCCATTTATACCCGTCCCCAATCGTCTAGCGCAATACGTTACTGCATGTGAGGTGAGATTTGTTGAGGACCAGGTACAGACCATCCATTTTTTGACAAAGGCATATTGTTAAAATTTTATTGTCATTATCTTCTGTGCTATTGTTTTATTTCATTTATCTAAAAGGATATAGGCTGTCGTTTGTTGTTGAAGGGATAACTGAAAAGAGTGAAAAGAAAAAAGCAGAATCGTATTTCAAGTAGACATGCGTCTCTTGAAATAAATGATTGGGATAAGAATTCTATTTCTATATCTATTCTGAATCCTGACATGTAGCCGAGGCATGGAATGATACAGCCAAGGGTCATTATATGATGAACATTAAATTAGTTGCAATAACTAATTTTAGTGCAGCACACTTACTTGCGTCGCGCTCTTTCCATCCTTAACGCAGCATGAATAAATAAACCATCATTTCAAAAAACCACCACGACTAAAAACCAGGAAGTAGCCAGTATTGGAAGTTAAATTTGGATTACACTTTAATAGAACGGCATAAAGCGTATGGTGCACTTCTGTTGAGTAATCTTAAACCTATGCGCTTGTTTTGTTATATGTTCACTGCGAAGGAAAGTTTCCAAAAAGCGCTTTTAATTCAAATTAGAGATAGTGTGAGTTTTTGGGTGACCGTCCAGGTGTCTAGACGTTGACTTTGTCAACATTGAGACGTTTTTGTTAAAAATTTTCACATAATAAAGTATGCATCACACAATATCATCTTCTGTCAGAAACTCACTTTAGAAACTACAGCTGGTAAAGGTGTATAGCCGGCTTGTCAATTATGTATATTAAATGGCTATCAGGTTTTTATATAATTTTACAACATTACTGTAAGTAATAAATAAGGAAAAATTGAAACCCGTGAAATGCAAAATTCACATTACCCACTTCGAAACTACTTCACAGACTCTCAATATCGGAAGTATCATACGACACTGGATTCTGCATAGTCTTACCACTTGTCAAACCGATTTTTGAAGATGCTAACACGTGCATAGTTTGTTGATATTAAAATGGTTTTTAAACAACATTTCCACAAAATCTCACCCAATTTGCTGGATACTCCATCCCTGTTAGCCCTGTGACACCTTTCTGATTCGAACACTTCTTTTCTGAAGCGAGGATCAGGATCTACAGGTGGATACAGGGATTCTGGTTGCTTTTTGAATATGATCTGCAAAACGAAACGTAATGTTCCTTCAATATTTCAGAGCCTACATAGAAAAGTGATTTTATTATTTTATTCTTTACTTAACGTTTACGTCAGGAAAACTATTTTTATCTGAATGATGCAAACATAGTAAGAATTCGGAACTCATTTTCACCGGTTAATGGAACAGGCTAAGTAAAACAAGTATGTATATATCAACGGAACCACCACCACCACCACCACCACCAAAAAAAAAAAAAAAGAATATAAGAAAATACAACAAAATGTTATGAATAATATAAGTATACTTATAGTTTTATAATTTATTGTAATGATATAAAATTGTAAAATTATCTAGAAACGCAAATTCAAACAAATCGAAGATACTAGCGAAAGACCATAGGGATCATCCTGTACCATAGTACTCAGGATCTTATTTTATTTTCAGTTATTCGTTAAAAATTAAGTGGCTCTGGCACGGAAATAGCATACATGAAGTTAGGGCAACAATAATGGTCAATTACTGGAGATGAAGTATAATCAAAAAAATGGTGCGAAAACAATCCTTTATATTTCAATATCACAAAAACAAAAGTCGTAACTTTCTGTTGTTTCCAGCTATAATATCGTCCGTATGCTACAAAAAATGACCAAGCCAAAAAGACTAACTGCTCGCAAATGTCTGTTGAAATTAATTATATCAGTAACAAATCATACAACGCATTTTTTAGAAAACAAATTATACATTTCAAACACTGCGAGTTATAACATTATAGACATAAGCTTCAGTGAGCTTAAATTCAATAACTTTTAGGAAATTAGACTATATTTCTGCCTAGGTCGCGCTTGATGTTAGAAAATATATTACTACTGACCTGGTCAAAACAAATTTTATTTTTCTTGAGGTAATATACATGATCAATCACATTTAAAACTAGAAGTCGTACGGATTCAGAACAGTTTGATTCCGGGGCATTATTTTTCTTTTTTCTATTCACCGGGAGGGTCTTATACCAGCTGCGATAGTCAAGATGGTCACTGGTCACTTTTGCGTGATATGTCTTACAGTATACAAATGAGCAAGTCGAGTTGATCACTGTTACCTACTAATTTATTAGCAGAGCTGAAACTTTAACGATGATTTGAATATTTTTTTGGTGTAAGTCCTTTTTTATTTAAATCGTTTGATTTAAAATCTTTTCCCAGATTAGTGATTTATGACTTGTGATTTAAATACTCTTCGACAAAGAGAGTTGATAAAAAGATTTAAAATAATTTGCTATTCAACATAAATTATTTCAAATCATTTTTCGATTTAAAATCATTTGCTAATTATTTAAAATACTTTCTGATTTCATTTCTGCAAGTGATATTAAATCATGTTTTTATTTAAAATCCTTTTCAGATCATTTTAAATAATTTTTTGATTTAAAATCATTTGCTAATTATTTAAAATATTTTTTGTTTTAAATCTCTTTACGATTTAAAATCATTTTACTTCGTAGATACTGTAGGTAGTAGGTACTTACTCAGTTACTTAGTTACCTATCTGCTACCTGATACCGGAATGTTACCAGATTTATATTATTTTATAAATGGTGTTAATTTTGTTATTCATTTATATTTTGTTAGTTTTTCTGCCAAATTTGTTTGCAGAATAATGTTTTGATTTGAATGTTTTCAGTTTTGATTTATCGTCAAAGTTGTGTAGTAAGGATTTAAATCATAAAAAATAATGTAAACCCCAAAAAACGATTTGAATCACAAAAAAGGATTTAAATTAGGTCAAAAATGGCTATAATGATATTATGATTTTTGAAATAAATCTATTTTCCCCTCAAAAGAAATTAAGATTTAAATACTTTTTTGAAATTTTAGTGATTTGTGATTTATGATTTAAATCTTTTTGAAAATAATTTGTTTCAGCTCTGTTTATTAGTTCTGTGGAGTTGGACAAAATGAGCTGTTAACCAAACTGGCAAAAATATTTCAGTATTGACTTAGGCAATTTTTCCTGAGATAAAATTATTTGTAGTCGCTTGGTACCAAAAACGTCAAATCGATTTTTGTCTTCGTCACTTTTTGCAGTATACCGACGATATTTGCAATCCAGTTTACCAGAACTACCATCAACTCGGTTCTTTCAAGTGCATATTGCAACATTGCATATTTTATTGCACTTTCAGATTCAGCTATCACTTCTCCTTCAACTTCATTCCAAATATTAGCGCAGAGTTATTCGAAAAATTACAGATTCTTTTTATTGTTGTACCAGTGAAGCGAGCGAGATGTAATAGAATTTTAGTGTTTCAATAAATATGTTACCTACCTTCATGACTGTGTATGTGAAGAAAATAACGATTCCTATCGTGTAAATGGGCATTATCAGCCCTATGCTACCAGTGCCTTGTTTTGGAGGGGGTACCACATGACCAGGGCCGCCCATTGTAGGTCTCATCGCTGGAATTGGCCCAGGCTGGAAGAAATAATTTTTATATAATCTAATTTCTAATAGGTCTCTTTACAAACTACAATTTTTATTGAAAATTGTAGATATATAAAGATTTTACTTTTAATGCGTATCAATTTTTTGTGGACCAACCTATTACTGCGATAAATACACCGGTTCTAAAACTGAAGCTGCATTTTCGAATGAAGCTCCACAATATATCACAAATTTCATTAAAATTCGAGCTAACCAGATGCCATCTCTCTGACGTGCGAGTACAATGTGTGCATCGAGCAACATATAGCTATAATCTGTCCAAATGTTTGCTTTTCGAACTATTAATCATGTTTCTGTTAGTATGAAGGAGGTGTAAAATAGTTGTTACAGTAGCAGATGATATAATTTTATCGTTTTATTTATTGGCCACGACGCAAACATTTTACTGCCACGTTAAAAGAAAATCTTCATAAATTTTTAGTGTTGATTGTTCTAGGAAATATAAAACGGTAGAAATGTTGAAACATATATGAATTAGTTTCAAAAGCTTATAGCCTGTTTACTTCAGAATTCAATGAAAGCATGAAGCAACAGAAAAAGATGAATATATTTGTATCTGATTCAAAGGAAGTTAAATAATGCGACATTTTTAAGTATAAAATATACTACCCGCAAGTGAAATCCGAACACTTAGAAAAAAAAGATATTCGCATTAAAAATGGATGAAACAGCTTGGCAGTACACTTTCTAATACACATCAATCTGGAACGTTCTGTTCATTCAGACGCTATTTATTCACAAATCCCAAAAACTATGTACGTGTGAAAAAAAGCATAGCTTTTTGTCGATTCAAAAACTGTGATATCTGTTGAAAATGTGGCGAGAGACTAGTTGGTTGTGTAAAGATGCCTCGTAGAAGACGACAGCCCCAGTTTACGCAATTAACCACCTTTGAACGTGGTAGTTGTAGCAACATGGCGCGCATGGATTGAAGAAGGGCGAGTGTAGCGAGCTAGAGGTTCTGGTGCACGTAGGAGAACTACAGACCGGCAAGATCGTCATCTACGACTACTGGCCCTTTGAAATAGATTCACTCTACTGCAAAAATACTAGTATTTTTCCTCATTATTATTTTCACTTTTTAGTGCTATAAAAGGGTGTTTTTTATTTTTTTTAACTATATTTATTATTGAAGAGCTTGATTACTCCTAGTTTATGTTATTACTGTTATTAGCAATACATGCTCAACTTGCCTTTGTATTGTTTTTACTTAAAGGCGGGTGTTATGTATCAGAATATTAGTAGTGGTAAACATTCTTTATTGTCCAAGATACATAAAAAATCTTATTGACAAAGCAAACTAAAGTACCTACATAAGACGCAAATACATACAAATAAAAATAAAGACAGTCACAAATTTAAAAGTTTACTAACATTCCACAGGCAAAGGCTACATCGCCATCGGGCAATAGCTAGTTTACTGATTCTAGTCCGGGATCCCAGGCCCATTTTCACTACTTACTACTAACAAGCTAATTTTGCGTGAGTAGCTTCATTCTGATGAGACGCCCAACTTTTTCCTCAACAAAAATTCTCGATTGTGGTAGCTAACAGGGGTAGCAGGGATGAAATATGTCAATTTGACGAGTGTCAAAAATTAATTACTAACAGTTAGTTTTTCAACTAAATCTTAAGAATGTGATCAACCTTTATTAGAAAAAATGTTTGTCCTACAAAATCTATGGTTTGATCACATTGTCTCCCTCCATCCAACATGTACCAATAACAAGGTCATACAAATTTATTACTAACAGCCTGATTTTTTCACTATTGCTTCGTGAATATTTATACAATTTGACAGCAACATTGTCCTACAAATCACGTGGTATGTTATCCTGGTCCTACGCTCAGAAGTTGTAGTACAAATCCCGGGTGTAAAAATAATTACTATCAAGTCTAGTGTTCGTGGATAGCTGTAGATGTTTAAGCATTATGCTCGCAGTCTCCAATATAAAAAGACATGGCAGTGTTAGGATTTTGTGATAGATAAAAAGTGGTCTACAATGATTTCTAGAAGAAGCAGCTACAATATATCGCATTGCACGTTTTTGCAACTTAAAAACAGATTGGAACAGAAACTGGCTACAACAGCTACAAAATGGTAGACCGTAGGACAGATGGGATTCCACTAGCATGAAAAAACTGTCCTAGCAATCGAGGTGCCCAAATTGTTGCTGCAGTTCGGACGCAATAACACCCTGATGCAAGCTTTTTATTCAAATCGATAATATGCTTTTGAAATTTAAGGTCAACGTCAAGCTGCAATCCAAAAAACCCAGTACTTTCGCAGCTTTTGTTGGAAAATTGTTCATTAGGATTGTATTTTTTTCTTTGAATTAAAAAAACTTTAATCATAACGATATACCTCACGCCTCTTCGAATTCCACTATATTGAAATAATGGTGTGTTTTAATAAACGCTTGGAACACATGTTTTAAGCGCAATTCAAAACAACTAATAAAGCACTTAAAACATCTTATTTTAGACATTTAAATTTAAACCTAACAACCCTGATGTTGACCACCCTAGGAATCCGCGATTGCTCCATAGGATAGTCTTTCTGGGACACCCTGTAAATCAGCACTCGTACAGAACTTGCTGTATACAATCAAACCATTATTTATCTGTGAATCCGCTAAATGTACCTTACACGACAGTTATAAATAACTTGGAAACGTCCCAGAGCTGCCAAAGCGACGCGTCGTATAAAATAGCCGATAGGCGTACATTCTTCGCAGTAATATGCTTCAATGATCGGCGAGATGCAAACCAAACTGCATATTTATAGAATGGCGAAATGGACAAGTTGCCAATGATACATTTTGCATTACATAGATTAGCCGACTATTCGAAAATCGCCATACTCATTGACGCTTGTAATTAGGGTGACATTAATAGAATCGTATCATTAAATGAGCCAAGGTTTTAAATATGTTGGTCATAAACATTTTTTTAGAGAAATTGTCTGGAGTTATTTATACCCACATATGTTTTTTTAGATTACGATAAGGCTATCTGGTAGATAGAAATATCAGTTGCTGTCGCTTGGTATGCAGCTATAGGAAGGCACCTTGGAATCCCCAGATTGCGTGAAATGGACTGAAATGGGGTTAAAATCATATCGTCCGCATCTAGTGCTTCCACTCACTGCAATTCATCGTCGCCAACGGTTAGGTTGATGCCAAGTACATAAACAATAGGCCGTATTTATAAAAATGGAGCATTTCCTACAAAGTAAAAGATAGGAGGAAAATGTAGAGCGCACAAGGAAAAGGTAGAACGAAAAACTATTGCTTTTCCTTGCAAGCCAATACTCGCAAAAAAAAAGGGAAAAGGTAGACACCGCAGCTGCGCGGGGGGGGGCGTCGTTTTGGGGGCCCGTAGCCTTGAAGGCCCAGGGTCCTCAAGCGCCATCCTTTGTGCAACAAGAAAGTAGATACTAAATTATAAGGTAGCTTTTCTTGTTAGGTATTTAAAAAAATACCTATGAACCCCATATCATTGAAAATTAATTATTAATTAATAATTTAACGCGATGTCTTTCACAACACAGGTCACACAAACAACCAAATATAGGTGTAAAATACAAGCTAAATAAAGATCTTATAAAACAAAAAATGTGTGTTTCCAAACCACGAATTTTGTAATTTTTTGGGTGATTTAAAACATGTAAAGGTCGTTGTTTAGTTTGTAGTTTACACCTATGTGTTGGTTCTTTCTGTGACCTATGTCTTTGTTGTGGAAGACACCGAGTGAAATTAGCTAAAAATTGTTTGATGTTTTTTTCGTTTGAGAATTGCATCTGAAAGTCTGTGACTCAATGCACATTTCAGTTTTTTGCGAGCAAACCTCAACGTTAAAGCGCCGAAGATGGCAATAAACATTGCCGAAAGCTTGGTAGTTTCCTTTATGCAGTGACCCGTGTTACTTTTCAAAATTTTGGCCACAACCCCAAGATTTTCTCTTTAATATATACAGGGTGAGTCCTAAGTATATACTTTTTTTAACTGCGTATAGAAGTCGTAGAAATAAACTAGTTTTTTATATATTTTTTTTCAGAAAATTGAAAAATAAGCGAGATCCAAAATAAAAAATGTAAATCTAGGCTTCTGTATCAATTGAGGTACCTACTCTAGTCTGTTTATGTTTAGGTTTTTCTCTTATCTATTAGGTATTAGTCATTGTACCTGTCAGATGCAGTAGTCACTTTCTGTTTAAATTTGTTAATTTTAAATTGGTAATTCCTAAAAGCGACAAATTATTATAAACACAAATTTTAGGATTCACCAATTTAAAACTAACTATGATAAACTGAAAGTGCACTAATTGACAGGTACAATGCCTGATGATGAGACAACCATTTGAAAAACTAAACATATAGAGACTAGGTACGTCTTAATACACAAGTCCAAACCAGGGTTTAGACTTACTTCTTTGATTCTGTATCTCGCTTATTTTGCAGTTTTCGTATAAAAGTTATTTGAAAGTTGTTTACTTTAACGACTTCTATACACAATTAAAAAAAGAAACATCATAGAATTCATCCTGTATATGTACATCAAATATTATGGAAAATTTCTTGCAGGGGGCCCCGGGAAGTATCTTGCGGGGAGCCCTGAATTTGAAGTTACGCTACTGGATATTACGCCGTATTCATCAAGAAAAAAGAGAAACCCTTCCTTTTGCTTAAGAATAGAATGTGAAGTAAATGCTTCGACTTCTAGTACTAAAAGCAAATGCTCTTTTTTATGAATACGGCCTAATGGCATACTGAGTAGCCTTCTCCAACGAGTACAGGTTTTGTCTGGGACCCAAGACGGACGCCAACGCGTGAGACGACGACGGGATGAACGACGTGATCTTCAGTTTGCTGTTGAGCGCCATGTACACCGTCCTATTAGTCTGATGTCATGGTGTCCCTTGCATTTAACAACAAGTCATCTCTACTTGTGATTCGTGGCACAATGACTGCCCATCGTTATGTGAATGAGGTATTAGAATCAGTTGCCATTTCATACGTCCAACGTCTCGAATAGGGTTTCTTCCAGCAAGATATTGCAAGGGTATCGATGAGGTTTCTACAGGAAGCTAAGGTCAGGGTGCTCTGCTGGTCTCCACGATCACCCGATTTATCGCCAATTGAAAAAATATAGAAATAATAATAATATTAAATAATTATGGAGAAAGAGTTCGTTATTATTATCTTTAGTCCTGCAGCATTTCATCAACCGTATCCCTTTTTTTACTGTACGGACTTCACTTGCAAATACTATAAGTATATAAAAATTAAGATTTATTATAATACGATACATAAACTCTTTTGTCAAATGCTTATCATCCTTTCAAGAAGACGGTGAAAACCCTTTTAAAAAAATTACTTTAACAGGGTGTTAGCCTACAGTTATTATGCCAATTCTTTTTAATATTGCACAAAACTGGAAAGTTTCCTTTTTTCTCTTATTTTAATGTACCATATTATACTTTAACTGTTGGTCATATACTTATTTTTTTTTTTTCGTAATGTTATTTTCATGCGATTCTGATTTTAAATACTGTACTCATAATATATGACACATAATACAATTTTTATCTTTAAGTAATTTTCTTGTTGCCCTAATTGAAATGTAAAAGAAGTCAAATAATGGTTTTTTGTTATTATTATTATGTATCTTACCCTTCCCTCAACAACCCTTTTTGCTGCAACGAATCGTGAAGGCGGGGATGTGGTCGTTTGGGGTATGGCCCTGCCTCTTTCCTTGAACGCTGGATGGACCATTTCAGACCTCAGGTGGGTTGGCCTCTCTTGCCTGACACCTGACACAAAAATAAACAAATTTGAAGTGATATTTAGTTACACTAGTGACTAGAGGGCCTCAAACTACAAGTATGGTTTCTCGTTTTTCACCCAGAATTAAAACGACATCTGTTTAAATATAAACTATTTTCTAACGATTCGACCACCTCTGTAAGCCAAAAGGCTACGATTTACTTTAGGGTACAGCCGCTAGGTGGCGCCCCTATATGTCAAACGAAAGGGCTCGAGGTGGGGAGCAATAATGTCCCCAGGCACAACACCCGGAAACGAAAGACAAAAAAGGTATGGAGAAAACAATTTCCCATGTTAAGTCTATGGGAATTTTCGAAAATTTTGGGGTACAGTCGCTAGGTGGCGCCCCTATACGTCATTCGAAAGGGCTCGAGGTAGGGAGCAATAATGTCCCCGGGCACAACACCCGGAAACGAAAAACAAAAAAGTTATGGAGGAAACAATTTTCCATGTTAAGTCTATGGGAATTTTTCTTT
Source organism: Callosobruchus maculatus (assembly GCA_951848785.1). Taxonomy (NCBI): domain Eukaryota; kingdom Metazoa; phylum Arthropoda; class Insecta; order Coleoptera; family Chrysomelidae; genus Callosobruchus; species Callosobruchus maculatus. Next base: position 8,682,224 of record CATOUR010000083.1, read on the forward strand.
CTCGTTAAAAGTGAATGAAATCTTACACGTAGGTTAGGTTAGGTTGGGTTAGGTTAGGTTATGTTACGTTATGTTGCTTTTTTCTTACATAATAAACAAAATAAACATGTTCGTTTTGATTCCAATAACTTTTAATGAGAAAAAAATTTTTTGGAAAAATTCCCAAATTGTTTCCTGCATAATTTTTTGTCTTTCGTTTCCGGGTGTTGTGCCCATGGACATTATTGCTCCCCACCTCGAGCCCTTTCCATTGACATATAGGGGCGCCACCTAGCGGCAGTACCCTAAATTTTCGAAAAAAATCCCATACACTTAACATGGGAAATTGTATTCTCCATAACTTTTTTATCTTTCGTTTCCGGGTGTTGTGCCCGGGGACATTATTGCTCCCCACCTCAAGCCCTTTCGATTGATATATAGGGGCGCCACCTAGCTGCTGTACCCTAAAGTAAATCGTTACCAACCAAAAATTAAATTAAAATAAGTTACGTTGTTTTCTAGTTGCGCCCGGAAGTGTTTTTTTTTTCTTTTTTGACAACTAACTTCCTAGGTACGTGTGGCACTTCTTCCGTTATACTTTACATTTAAATACGTCAAGATGCCTTGGACACTGTTATATATTTTGGAAGCATATCTAGAGATATATCTTCTGAAATAATGAATTCATCACATGCAACTATTAATAATAATAGTAAAAGCATAGTATTAGTATGGCAGTACACTCAAGGAAGCAAAACACACCACAGTAATGTTTGCTAACTTTATAAATAATGTACAAATAAGCGGTAATATTCGGGTAAAGGGTGATTCTCGGATAACACTTCATTCTCGGACAACGGGCCATTCTCATGTAATGGGTCACCCCTGATAACGGGTCATTCTCATGTAACGAGTCATCCCTGATAATGAGTTATTTTCCGAAAAGGAATCATTCTCTGATAACGAGTAATTCTCGGATAACGGGTCGTTCTCGGATAATAGCATATTCTCGCCCAACGGGCCATTCCCATGTAATGGGTCATCCCTGATAACGGGTCATTTTCGGAAAACGAATCATTATCTGATAAGCGGTCATTATCGGATAACGGGTCATTCTCATGTAACGCGATAACAGCTCATCTTCGGAAAACGGATCATTCTCTGATAATAGCTCATTCTCGGATAATGGGTCTTTCTCATGTAACGCGTAACGCGATAACAGGTCATCTTCGGAAAACGGATCATTCTCTGATAATAGTTCATTCTCGGATAATGGGTCTTTCTCAGATAATGGCTGAAAAATTTTGATTTTCGTTACCTGCCGCTGAAACTCAAAACATTGGCCGGATTTGTAATTAGCGCTCTGAAAATATGCATGATACGAGATTTCATGCTGAGGGGAAGCCAGATAACGATTTTGAGTTTTGAGGTGAAGTTGAAGATCTGAGCGTCTGAAAATTTTTGAATTTCGTTACCTGTCACTGAAACACGAAACAATGGCCGGATTTGTAATTAGCGGCCTCAAAATATGCATGATACGAGATTTCGTGCTGAGGGGAAGCCAGATAACGATTTTAGATTTTGAGGGTGAACTTGAAGATCTGAGGGTCTGAAAAATTTTGATTTTCGTTACCTGCCGCTGAAACTCAAAACATTAGCCGGATTTGTAATTAGCGCTCTGAAAATATGCATGATACGAGATTGCATGCTGAGGGAAAGCCAGATAACGATTTTGGATTTTGAGGGTGAAGTTGAAGATCTGAGGGTCTGAAAATTTTTGAATTTCGTTACCTGTCACTGAAACACAAAACAATGGCCGGATTTGTAATTAGCGGCCTCAAAATATGCATGATACGAGATTTCGTGCTGAGGGGAAGCCAGATAACGATTTTAGATTTTGAGGGTGAACTTGAAGATCTGAGGGTCTGAAAATTTTTGAATTTCGTTACCTGTCGCTGAAACACAAAACAATGGCCGGATTTGTAATTAGCGCCCTCAAAATATGCATGATAGGGGATTTCGTGCTGAGGGGAAGCGAGATAACGATTTTAGATTTTGAGGGTAGACTTGAAGATCTGAGGGTCTGAAAAATTTGGATTTTCGTTACCTGTCGCTGAAACTCAAAACAATGGCCGGATTTATAATAAGCGCCTTCAAAATATGCATGATCCGAGATTTCATGCAGAGGGGAAGCCAAATAACGATTTTGGATTTTGAGGGTAGACTTGAAGATCTGCGGGCCTGAAAAATTTTTATTTTCGTTACCTGCCGCTGAAACTCAAAACAATGGCCGGATTTGTAATAAGCGCCTTCAAAATATGCATGATCCGATATTTCATGCAGAGGGGAAGCCAAATCACGATTTTGGATTTTGAGGGTAGACTTGAAGATCTGCGGGCCTGAAAAATTTTGATTTTCGTTACCTGCCGCTGAAACTCAAAACAATGGCCGGATTTGTAATAAGCGCCTTCAAAATATGCATGATCCGAGATTTCATGCAGAGGGGAAGACAAATAACAATTTTGGATTTAGAGGGTAGACTTGAAGATCTGAGGGCCTGAAAATTTTTGATTTTCGTTACCTGTCGCTGAAACTCAAAAAAATGGCCGGATTTGTAATAAACGCCTTCAAAATATGCATGATCCGAGACTTCATGCAGAGGGGCAGCCAGATAACGATTTTAGATTTTAACGGTAGACTTGAAGATCTGAGGGTCTGAAAATTTTTGATTTTCGTTACCCGTCGCTGAAACTCAAAACTCAAAACAATGGCCGGATTTGTAATTAGCGGCCTCAAAATATGCATGATACGTGATTTCGTGCTGAGGGGAAGCCAGATAATGATTTTAGATTTTGAGGGTGAACTTGAAGATCTGAGGGTCTCAAAATTTTTGATTTTCGTTACCTGTCGCTGAAACTCAAAACAATGGCCGGATTTGTAATAAACGCCTTCAAAATATGCATGATCCGAGACTTCATGCAGAGGGGCAGCCAGATAACGATTTTAGATTTTAACGGTAGACTTGAAGATCTGAGGGTCTGAAAATTTTTGATTTTCGTTACCCGTCGCTGAAACTCAAAACAATGGCCGGATTTGTAATAAGCGCCTTCAAAATATACATGATCCGAGATTTCATGCAGAGGGGAAGCCAGATAACGATTTTAAATTTTGAGGGTAGACTTGAAGGGGTCTGAAAAGTGTTGATTTTCGTTACCTGTTGCTGAAACTCAAAACAATGGCAGGATTTGTAATAAGTGCCCTCAAGATATGCATGATCCGAGATTTCATGCAGAGGGGAAGCCAGATAACGATTTTGGATTTGAGGGTAGACTTAAATATCCGAGGGTCTGAAAATTTTTGATTTTCGTTACCTGTTGCTGAAACTCAAAACAATGGCCGGATTTGTAATAAGCGCCCTCAAAATATGCATGATCCGAGATTTCATGCAGAGGGGAAGCCAGATAACGATTTTGGATTTTGAGGGTAGACTTGAATATCTGAGGGTCTGAAAATTTTTGATTTTCGTTACCTGCCGCTGAAACTCAAAACAATGGCCGGATTTGTAATAAGCGCCCTCAAAATATGTATGATACGAGTTTTTGTGCTGAGGGGAAGCCAGATAACGATTTTAGATTTTGAGGGTAGAATTAAAGATCTGAGGGCCTGAACATTTTTGATTTTCGTTACCTGCCGCTGAAACTCAAAACAATGGCCGGATTTGTAATAAGCGCCCTCAAAATATGTATGATACGAGTTTTTGTGCTGAGGGGAAGCCAGATAACGATTTTAGATTTTGAGGGTAGACTTTAAGATCTGAGGGCCTGAAAATTTTTGATTTTCGTTACCTGCAGCTAAAACTCAAAACAATGGCCGGATTTGTAATAAGCGCCTTCAAAATATGCATGATCCGAGATTTCATGCAGAGGGGAAGCCAGATAACGATTTTGGATGTTGAGGGTAGACTTGAAGATCTGAGGGCCTGAAAATTTTTGATTTTTGTTACCTGCCGCTGAAACTCAAAACTATGGCCGGATTTGTAATAAGCGCCTTCAAAATATGCATGATCCGAGATTTCATGCAGAGGGGAAGCCAGATAACGATTTTGGATTTTGAGGGTAGACCTGAAGATCTGAGGGCCTGAAAATTTTTGATTTTTGTTACCTGCCGCTGAAACTCAAAACTATGGCCGGATTTGTAATAAGCGCCTTCAAAATATGCATGATCCGAGATTTCATGCAGAGGGGAAGCCAGATAACGATTTTGGATTTTGAGGGTGAACATAAAGTTCTGAGGGCCCGAAAATATTTTATTTTCGTTACCTGCCGCTGAAACTCAAAACAGTGACCGGATTTGTAATTAGCGCCCTCAATATATGCATGTTACGAGTTTTCGTGCTGAGGGAAAGCCAGATAACGATTTTGGATTTTGAGGGTAGACTTGAAGATCTGAGGGTCTGAAAATTTTTGATTTTCGTTACCTGTCGCTGAAACTGAAAACAATGGCCGGATTTGTAATAAGCGCCTTCAAAATATGCATGATCCGAGATTACAAGCAGAGGGGAAGCCAGATAACGATTTTGGATTTTGAGGGTAGACTTGAAGATCTGAGGGTCTGAAAATTTTTGATTTTCGTTACCTGTCGCTGAAACTCAAAACAATGGCCGGATTTGTAATAAGCGCCTTCAAAATATACATGATCCAAGATTTCATGCAGAGGGGAAGCCAAATAACGATTTTGGATTTTGAGGGTTGACTTGAAGATCTGAGTGCCTGAAAATTTTTGATTTTCGTTACCTGCCGCTGAAACTCAAAACAATGGCCGGATTTGTAATAAGCGCCTTCAAAATATGCATGATCCGAGAATTCATGCAGAGGGGAAGCCAGATAACGATTTTAGATTTTAACGGTAGACTTGAAGATCTGAGGGTCTGAAAATTTTTGATTTTCGTTACCCGTCGCTGAAACTCAAAACAATGGCCGGATCTGTAATAAGCGTCTTCAAGATATGCATGATCCGAGATTTCATGCAGAGGGGAAGCCAAATAACGATTTTGGATTTTGAGGGTAGACTTGAAGATCTGAGGGCCTGAAAAATTTTGATTTTCCTTACCTGCCGCTGAAACTCAAAACAATGGCCGGATTTGTAATAAACACCTTCAAAATATGCATGATCCGAGATTGCATGCATAGGGGAAGCCAAATAACCACTTTGGATTTTTAGGGTAGACTTGAAGATCTGAGCGTCTGAAAATTTTTGATTTTTGTTACCTGTCGCTGAAACTCAAAACAATGGCCGGATTTGTAATAAGCGCTCTCAAAATATGCATGATACGAGTTTTCGTGCTTAGGGGAAGCCAGATAACGATTTTAGATTGTGAGGGTGAACTTAAGATCTGAGGGACTGAAAATTTTTGATTTTCGTTACCTGCCGCTGAAACTCAAAACAATGACCGGATTTGTAATTGGCGCCCTCAAAATATGCATGATACGAGGTTTTGTGCTGAGGGGAAGCCAGATAAATATTTTAGATTTTGAGGGTGAACTTGAAGATCTGAGGGTATGAAAATTTTTTATTTTTGTTACCCGCCGCTGAAGCTAAAAACAATGGCCGGATTTGTAATAAGCGCCCTCAAAATATGTATGATACGAGTTTTCGTGCTGAGCGGAAGGCACATAACGATTTTAGTTTTGAGGGTGAACTTGAAGATCTGAGGGCCTGAAAATATTTGATTTTCGTTACCCTGGCGCTGAAACTCAAAACATATAAGGGGTAACCGGGTAACCGGGTAGGGGTACCTCGGGTAACCGATCGTTTTCGAATAAAGGGCCATTATGGGATAGTGGGTGACTCTTGAATTATGGGTCATTCTTGGATAACGAGTCATTCGTGGATAACGGATCATTCTCGGGTAACGGTCATTCATGGATAACGGATCATTCTCGGATAACGAGTCTTAACGTGTAACGGGTCATTCACGGAAAACAAGTAATTCTCGGATAATGGACCATTCTCAGGTAATGGGTCATTCTCGGGTAAAGGAAGGTAATTTCCAGTGATTATTTCGATAGACGTCATCACATCACTAGTTAGTAGCGAAATCCAAACAACAATTAGTGCACTCCTGAAAACCACAGTGATCAAAGCGAGCACACCCGCTTACTAGAGGTAGGAGCCACCCTGATGGCGTGAGGCACCCCCAGCTTCCACGGGGCCACCCCAAAGTTGTACTTGAGGCAGAGGGATCCGTTCATGGACCGCACCTGGTCCAGTATCTGTTTGGTGGTGTGCCCCAGCCTGACTTGCTGCTGCAGCACAGCGGAGATGTCGATGCCACATGTCTCCAGCACCGCGCTGCGGCATCTCGCTATGATCTCTCTGCCGGTCAGGGGGGCGCCTTCTTCTTCGCCCTCCTTTTTTATGATCGTGCTGCACACCTCCGACATTATCTTGATGGTGTCCACGTCCATGTCGGAGATTACGTCGCAGCAGCCTAGTTGCAATCCGCAGTATTAGGTAAAAAAGGGGTTATTATGGATTGAAGAAGTACATTTAGTTCAGAAATCTTTTTACAGTTTACTTGTAAAAAACAATTATATCATTTTAAATAAAACTGGCATATACAATGTATAAAATCAAAATGGCATGAAAGAAGCCATGAGCGTTTATGTTCTTCTCTGACACAACATCTCATTTTTTAGCTGGCTGATGTTGCATCTGACAGACAAACAATTTACAAAGATGTCCCTGGAAACAATTCATGCAGTAATAAAATTTTTGTTATTGTGAAGAATACACAGAGTGTCCCAAGACGATTAAGACAAGCAATATATCGGAACTGGGCAGTAGTAGCAAATTACAACTTTGGGGGTGTAAATTAGAGCAAATATTTTCTTATTATTGTGTCATCTAATGAGGTATTTTTTTTGGTCATGTGACGTCCGATTCAAAATTTTTAATGGGACACCCTGTATATTTGTGACTTTTTGTGTTGCTCCTGATAAAACAATTCCAACAAACCAGCACACTTGGGGTCTAAAGTAATTAATTCAGGAGCTACAGGTACTTAAAGGATGGTACAACTACCATTGATTATAACATGTACCCCTACAGTTAAATTATTTGCTAGTGTTTCATAATGGTAGTGGTACAGTCCTTTAAGTACCTGTAGCTCTTGAATTAATCACTCTAGACCCCAAGTGTGCTAGTTTGTTGGAATTGTTTTATCGAGAGGAACACAAAAAGTCACAAATATACAGGGTGTCCCATTAAAAATTATGAATTGGATGTCACGTGACCAAAAACAAATACTTCATTGGATGACACAATAGTAAAAAAAGATACTATATTTGCTCTGATTTACACCCCCAAAATTATAACTTGCTACTACTGCCCAGTTCTGATATATTGCTTGTCTTAATCCTCGTGGCACACCCTATATAAGAAGTACTGAAACAAGCCCCATGACCCCATTTGTCTTACATTGAATGACATTTAAATCAACCAGAATTTGGTCAGTGATATTTAATTTTTATCTTTATTCAATGGTGTGATATACTATCATGTTAATTTAACCAGGTGTTATTAGAAATGTGAATACAATTAATAATCTTATGTCACTATATATTTAGTTTCCTTTAAGATGATTGCATTGCTTCTGCATACTTTTTAAATTTGGTAAATATATTTTTATTTATTTCTGGCAACATGACTAGCTAGACAACTAGTGCCAAGGTCAAAGAATGTTACTATTTTTATCTTTATATCTCCTAATATAAAAACATGCTCCTAGAATACCATGGTATCTGACTTTTTTTAATTATAATATTTAGTAATAAGGATTTCTGTGGTTTCAAAAATGCTGCAATTCAACATATATTTACCTTCACTAGTAAAAATTATAATGATTGGTCAATTTCCAGAATGCAATTAACACTTCTTATTGGTGTCTTAGGTCAGAACACTAAATTAATGAATGGTGAAGCTGCCTTCAAGAAATGCCTTTCTTCATCTACAAGATTTTTAATTAGCTTCTAAATGGTTTTAGCTTAGAAATGCTCAGCTGAAGTCAGGGCTGGAATGGGTTGTAACTATAAAGGTTAAAAATGAGCATTCCTCATATTATAACATCTATAGGCAAGGGCGCAAGGCTATCAACATTTATCAACAACAGCAATACTGAACTCAATTGTATATTTTTTACTCAAAACATTTCCTCTTTTTGGGAGTGTTATCATTGAAAGTGTACTTTTGGTCTTTCTTCTAGATCCCTTCACAAAGGTGCAGACATTATCAGGTCACAAAATGTGTCCAGTTGCAGTTGTCAACTGTTGTTCTTGAATGAACTGTTGTTGTGCAGTTACTCCAAAAATGAAATACCTTGAAGAATTTGGCCAGACTCAAAGAATTGCTGCCTAAACTATAAGCCCGAATCCCCAAATATGAAACACTAAAACCTAATGATTGCAATTGAGGATAGCAAGTATCTGGTGAAGACTCAAGACCTTAAATAAATATGAGGTATTTTAAGGTAGAACCAAAAAAAACTAGCTGTGCCTTAAGAACAGCCAAATTATTAAGGATCACTATACAAATTCAGCTAAACAGCTGCTAATGTGCTAGTTACACTCCTGTGTTACAGGGGTGGTTACAGCTGACTAGTGTACCAAATGATGACTTTTTTTGTTGAGTTGTACAGTTGGTGCTTACTCAAACGTTTTTATTAAAAAATCTCCCTATGATCCATTATACATCACTGTGGTTTGTCAATGTGTCTGTGATCAATTGTACACCATAATAAAATAATGAATTTATCGGTATAACAGCAGCTGCAAGTTCTATAGAGTCTAGTTTGTGAATGCACAAAGATTCAGAATTTACCTGCAGTTTTATCGATGGGGCTAGGTTTCACGTGATGATTTAGGGGGCCCACCAACATCGGATAGAAGACTTTCGGCCACAAAACTGCAAAACAGCCGACCACAATCACTAAAATAAACATAGTTTTTCTAGGCGATAGTTCGTTTGCCATTATGCCTGAATTCGAGTTCGGATAGCTGCTGCTTCGTAATCGGTCCGTCATTTTGTTATTTTCACTCGATCTAAATCTAAACCCAACCTCCACGACCCGTCATCGATTCACTACTCGCGAAAATTTTCAGGAACTTCCAAAAATACAAAAATAATCGGATGACGGCAGGTCCAGCAGAAAATGGAAAATAATGAAATGTTGGTTGCCTGGATCCTGGATTACCGATTACAGGCAACAGCTGTCACTGTCATCCATTATGACGACGTTGTCCATTACTTAAGTGTCTAGTGTGTTGCCTATTATAGCACATATACAGAAATAAAAATAAGGACTGTTCCAACCTACGGTTCTATTACCGTCCCAGAACCGTTTTCATAATGCCCCACCCATTTTACGATTATAGAATTGATGATTGGTTGGTATGCTGGTGGACCAACCAATCACCATTTTTAGAACTGTAAAATGGGCGGGCCATTATGAAAACTGTTCTGGGACGGTAATAGGCTCGTAGGTTGGAACAACCCGTATGTTTATTTTTGATAAAAGTAGAAAGTAGTTTGCATCAAGAATACACTTTCCAATGAACTGCATACTGATTTTTCTAAGGCGATAAAAATAAATCTAGAGAACAATCATATGGATTAGTGCTTTATTGTGATTATAGGATAGAATAGATAGATATAGAAAACAGCGGCCTAAATTCATTTTCCCCCTTCCAATGCAGATTTCCAATAATAATCCTGCACTACTGTTATAAATATTTGCGAATGCATTAACTCACTTACGCATGGGTCAAAATGCAAAGTTCGTATAGAACTACAAAGAAAAAGCATGTATGAAAAGTCTAGTCTATAAATCAGTCATAAATTCACGTTATCAGGAATGCCAACACCATCAACACTCATTGTTGGCTATTCAATAGAAATAGATTGCGAAACAATAACTCGAAGGTCGTTTGATAAAGCTTTATTAAATACAAAATTATTCAATACAATGAAAATGAACACGGTGATAATAATACTATCAAGATCCAAAATGTCATGAATGAAATGAAAGTCTATTCAATCGGATTTACGGGGTAGGCTCCGGCTCTCGATTGTAAGTCTCCATGATCTTCTCCATAATCTCCCAATGCTTGTCTTTCGCCAAATCTTTCACGAAGATGTTGTACCAGACCTCGTCGTCCGTGTCTTCTATCAAAGGCAACTGAACACCATAGCACTGGAGAGCGAGAGAGATACAAGCTACAGCAACATGGCGGGGGTCATAGTCCAAGATGCTCGGGTCGTGGTGGAAGTCCTGAAGAAACGATGCTGCTGCCCTAGCTATGGGGATGCTCTCCCAATGCTCTTTGCCTATCCTGAAATGGTAAAAGATCCGAATAATGCTTTGGCACTTCACTCTTATAACTTCAATCAAACAATTGATTATTTATTGGTTTTATTACCTTTGAGTAGACCTCAGAGTAACAACTGAACATAGAGGTAGTAAACAACTAATTCTAATAGGCCAACATCTTATCTTACGTTGTCATATCGACCACCAGATACGGCAATCATAATTATTTACTATCGTCTTAAGTGTATAGTATGCAGAAATATTCCATTCTACGTTAAAAAAGACGGTATTTTGGTGGTTGGGGAATGATTACAGCAAAATCAATAGATATGTTGACCTCTACTGCGTTACTGCATATTCCTTCATCATAAACGCAAATTCTGAAGTCTTACATAAATTTTGAGGAGCTGGCAACGCCGATATAATTTTCATGCGACTTATTTACGGTATAACCCCGACTGTCAAACGTTTGTTTTGTTTGTGCGTCTTCTATGCTTGGTCAGTAACATCGAATTCGCTATTTGTTGGTAACTGTAGTGAAGCTTTACAGACTTGCTGTGCTATATTCGAGTGTAGTTTAACAGTTTTTCTAGATGGGACAGTGCAGTGCAGTGTTTGCAACATGGGTTGCATTGGAAGAATTTTCAGGTTAGTTGGCATGTTGGCAATGGTTTGGAGGGTGAAGTGTCAAAAGATGATGGCTTTGAGCACGCCATGCTGAAGTGGTTTGTTTACTACCTCTATGTTCCGTTGTTACTCTGAGGAGTGGACTTATACACTTATACAGGTCAAAAAGTTAGAAATCGTTAAAAATGGACGAATCATCCCAAAAACTTTAAGGGATGATTTCTGGCATCGACTTATGATATAATATGATTGAATTATATGTTTATTTTTAATAGCAAAAAAGTTGAAATTCCCTTAATTAGATCGCGAATTGGTTAATGTGTGGCCTCTTTATCATCTTCGTAGCAATACATCACATATTTGCTGTGAACTATCGACAAAAACATTCAAAATACCCGTTAGCGTAATCCGACCTTATCCGTTTTTGCAAGGAATTCTCGAAAGTGAAAGTGGGCTACACACGTTTCAGTAATTATCTTTACAACCAAACTTCAACTCAAACTCTGAAACAAATGCGAATTTCAGAATAATTCCTTTTCAAATCGGCTTCACATTCTGAAAGCTGAGCACGATTTCTTTTTTCGGGATTCATCCTGGGACACCGTGTATAATAGATAGATAGATAAATATACTTTATTGTCTAAGAATTACAAGATTCTTATTGACAAAGCTATATAACAAACAAAATTTGTTGGATATTCACTAAAACCCGTCATAGAACTCATCCAGTGTATAATACGGCTTGTCTAATATGAAGTACTTTATCTACAAACAACAAGTACACATACAGAAAAAACACTGTCTACAACAATAAATAAATAAATAAGACAGAAGGCTTTCACAAGGGATAGTCATTGTTAAAAGATATGGACTCATTTATATCATAAAATTGCTGTAGTCTATTTCTAAATTGATTTACTGGACTGTTCTCTAATTTTCTGGCTATTTTGTGAAATTTGACAGCACAAAAGATTTGTCCGTTTTTAAATATATCAAGCCTCCAATGTGGCACAGAAAGTACGTCCCTGTTTCTAGTGGTGTGACTGTTTAAATTTAAATTTTTGTTGATATATGCCAAGTTTTCAAGTATATAATGTTCGTAAAGGTTTATATTCCTAGGAAAATTAATTTTTGCTTGCAGTCATCTTGATATTTCAATCCAGAGGTCAAACTCACAGCCCTACATTGTGGTGCAAACACTCTACATCTTCCTAGACCATGGCCCCAAACCTCATACATCATCAGAGTTGATTAACCCAAATTATGTGGTTCTCAATCTCAAAACATCTGTGCTCACTGACTGTGATAAATGTCTCCCTCAGTCACACAATCTTTCACCCCATCAAAAAAAATTGAAAAGGATCAGGAAACCATGAAACGCCTAAAAACACAGTTTTGAGGGGTTCTGATAATTTTTTGTTTTTTATCAATTTCTTCGCCGCCAATGCGCCGATTCTCAAAATTATAGCAGCAGAACCTACTACGACCCAATTGCAATTTTAATCACAATCCAAGCAGCGGTTATTGAGATTACGCAGCTAGAAAAACGCCGCGATAAGGACCCTCCAAATCGCTTAAAAACGTAGTACGAGATGTTTTTATATTTTTAGTCTTTTCATTATTACTGCACCGGCACTGACACGATTTCTAAAAACCATACGCGTTTTCCATTCTCGCCACGATAATAAATACTAAATACTGTGTCAAAATTTCATTAATATCAATTCAATAATCTGCAGGTTACACAATATGGAACATCTAAGGCAATACTTGTATGTATACATCAGAAAATTCTAAGTCCCTTGATTTCTGTAATAGGCAAGACAATGTTCGGATGGGCCTAAAAAAGTGTATTATTATGCCAGTAGGTCAATGGACAGCCTATTTATTATGAATAAAAATACAACAAACTTTCCATATTTGAAATGTTTAGTTTTTTGCTAATTACTCTGCCGCCCATGCACCGATCTTTCAAATTATAGCAGCATTACCACTACTACAACCCCAGAGAATAGCATTACCCAAATTTGATCACAATCCGTGCAGCAGTTACTGAGAGATTACAAGCCAAGAAAAACTCCAACAGACAGACAGACCGACGGAAATGAGTGACATGGGTTTTCGTCATGTAGGCATCATAAAAAACCCAAAAAGCATATCACCTCAAAATCGAAGATTTTTGCGATCACAATACTCCCCTCACCTATAGGTGTGGGAAGTAATAAAAGCAAATCAAAAGGTTCATAGTGGTTCCAGGAAAGTGCCGTATCCTACAGCGTTTAAACAATGGATAATATCTCAAGCTTCTGGTGAGGTCACAGTAGGCTGAGTGGACAGCAATTACTTATAAACATTAGATTATGGGAAGTGGAGGAATCTTCCTTTCACTTCCTGGGTCAGTGACCCCTATTTCACAATCTCGAATTTCAGATATTTGGCACAACAATGTTTGAAGAACAAGCACTACGAGTATAATCAGTAAATTGGTCAGACATCCGGCTGGTAGGTGGGACAAAAAGAGGATCGCTAAAACAGCATGAAGGTTTTAGAGTCAATTTCGCGGGATCCGCATAAAAAAAATGTACATGTCCACCACAATAAAACTGCTAAATTCGCGAAAATCCTTGTATGCAACATAAGCATTGCATTTATCTTTGATTCTTCTTCATGTTTACATTATCTGAAAGAATAGTGATCAACGAAACATTCCTGCTCATGTTATATTTAGAAAGGTCAAGGAGGGTAAAAAAATTGGGCCAAATTATGTATACTACGCCATTTTTCGCTATCAGAGATAACGCTACTCATTTCCCACGGAATATTTTGGCGACTGATAAACTGCATTTCATTTGGTTCGAAGAATGATATCGTTATTTTATCAAAAAATGTTGAACTTTTCATAAAGTTGAACAAATCAATCATGTATATCTGACTGATAACGGATACAAAGTACAATTTCATAGACCAATTTTACGCCGAATTACAATAAATATGCAATGTCGGTAACCCCGCTGAGTCTAGTGTGCCATTTTTTAGTAAAATTCAAAACAAGAATTACGCATTTTACTTGGATATACATATTTACAGTTACTTCCTGGTACTATACTGTATTAAAATTCGTTTTTGCATAACAATATCACACACAATATGAATTTGGTAACATACTATCTCCAATATGGTCATTACTGACAGATCTAAATTTAATTTAATGTTATTTTAATAAGCCTGATTAGTTCAGAGCTGAACCTTGTAAAATATAAGTGAGGAATTAAGTTTATGGAACCAGCCCTTAATGGTATGTTAAAAAGAGTGCAAGATTTAAATAAATTACCCCTCAGGTTACAGTCATAATGACAAGTGATTGTTTAACATTCTAACAATCAGCATCAATGACAACAAAAAATTGCACAGCACACTCTTTTGATTTAACACATTTGGACTGGGACTGTAGGATTTTCTGAAGTCCCCAACTATTAAAGTTTTGAAGGCCAAAATCAGATGTATCAAAGAAATATGACATGCAAGCAATAATCTTACTCTAAATTTTGTCAAAAGAGTATGCATGAATAGATCTTGCAAAGAGTTATAATCTGGTATAGGGATAGCAGCAATAGCTGTAAGTATTTGACTTTGACTCTGTATTTGAAGTACAGGTGTATTCCATCTTACAGTACATAAGAATATGCATATTAAAAACAAAAGGACCTCCATACAGACAGATAATTTCAGGCTTTTGGAGTATTCTTTTATTGTGGATAAGCTGTAATGACTAAAACAGCAGGTACTACAAATAGAGGATCCTATTGGGGCTAGCTATGAGATAAGGACTCTTTCTTTTGTTACTCACAAATATTTAATGGCACATTTAAAAGGAATTGGTTCTCTACCTGTCTTACAAAGGAAACAAATGGACCTGCTTATTATAATGAAGGTTGTTGATCCTTGAACAGGTAAAAAGGTAAGAGGCAAATGCAGCCAAAATAGCACATGCTTTATGCCTATCCTAAAATTATTGTGTTTAGATAGGAGATTAACTGAATGTGCTGCAATAAATCTGAATAATAGTAAATTTGTTTTGCCTTCCCTTTTGAAAGTTTTCCATAAAAAAGGCATAAAAAAACTCAAATAAAATTGCTATAAAAATGTCTTATTTACTTAGTTCATATGGTGATGTGAAAGTATGAATACAAAATATTGAGGCAAAAAATTCAGCCAACTTGAAACACAGTTTATACCTAATTAACTGCTGAACTGCTCACAAAATATGGAAAAAAATAATAAATATTTTATTAGTAAATGCCACTCTAAATATATTACTTAAGTTTTGTGTATATTTAGGGATAAATGTAAACAGTGTTTTTGGATGTTACATGTTAATAGGCTAGGGCTCTGG
Organism: Callosobruchus maculatus; assembly: GCA_951848785.1. Taxonomy (NCBI): domain Eukaryota; kingdom Metazoa; phylum Arthropoda; class Insecta; order Coleoptera; family Chrysomelidae; genus Callosobruchus; species Callosobruchus maculatus. The sequence continues at coordinate 8,697,589 of CATOUR010000083.1, forward strand.
AAAAAACAAAAAAAAATGCTTTTTTAAATGTATACCAACCAACCATTTGCATTTTTTTCCCACTGGACCACATACAAGACATAGTGGCAAGCAGTGTCCCATATGCCCTTGTTACTAGCTTATTTCAATAAACTCACCACTTTGTAGAAGGATAACTTTCTAACTTTTAGGAGAAAACCCAAAACTAAGCTTATAGCTTTTATGTGCTGTTCTACCCTCCCAAAAAAATATAAAAAATAAGTCACTTCTTTGAATTTAACATAGTTACTCATTGTTCCATAACACTGGCCAATTGATAAAAAAAACCACATATACCACAACGATTAAGACAAGCAATATATCGGAACTGGGCAGTAGTAGCGAATTACAATTTTACGGGTTTAAATTAGAGCAAATAAATGAAAAAAAAAAAAAAAAAAAATGAAAATTCACACTCCGAAAATTATAATTCGCTACTACTGCCCAGTTCTGATATATTGCTTGTCTTAATCGTTGTGGGACACCCTGTATATAAAAAACGATATCCGATATCAGCCACCTCAGTGGCGTTTATCAAAAGTACTTTGGTAAATGTCACACTGGTGGCTGAAATGTCTGTAAAGTTTATCTTTCAGTATATGTTTTAGAAATGACATTTTACCATATTACTCCTCTCTTTTTTTTTCTCATATAAAATATAATTTATATACAAAAACTCACCATCCTTCCATAGACTTCAAGTAATGCAACATGAATTTGTGTGGGTGTACAGTGCCAACTTCGAACTTCAGCACCCTCATGATGAGAAGCTCTGCCTGCACAATGGCATCCCTCATGTTCCAGTATTCATCCCCTATTTCTAGGGGACTGCTGCCACGATGCAGTGAGTTGTGAGCTACGTTGATTATGTCACGGATCTTGAGAGGGTCATCCTTCACCTTACCAGCCAAGTATAGGGCAGAAGCTGCTATGAGCTGTTGATGTGCAATCACATTATTTTGAGTAAAATTTAATTGGACAGAAATGGGTGATTAAAGGTATTGCGCATTAAGATGAATATTTTTTGACACTTCTATTAACTATTTAACTATTGCAATTTCCTCATTTTGTATGACATCATCAAATTATATCCAATCAAATACAAATTACACCGATAATTGCATTCAGTGCAATTATTGTTTGCTATGACTATACCAATTAGGTTTGATAATTTCAAAAAAAAAATCTCCAGAATATTGCTCAGATATTGATAAATACCTAATAATTTTCTGAAAAATTTCTCAAGCCTATTTTTCGGCAACCAAGGAAGGAGCTTTCAATTTACATAAAATTATGTCATCCATTTTCAATGTCCTTGGAAAAGTTAAAAGGATGAACAAAGGAAGAAAACTTATAAAACTTAGGTGATAATGTATTTTTTCTTGGATATAGCACTATTTCATAGAACACTTTAACTACAAATAAGTGCATTGAAAAATTTATTTTGCTTATGTAGTCTTTTGTAAATGCAACTTATGGAACTGTTTACTAGTTTCAATGTAAGTTATATGTTTTTTATAATTACACATAGAGAATCTTAAAAGATAGTAAGATAATAATTTTTTAATCTACTATTGCACATGTAGCATCAAGAAAATTTATATTATTTATAAACATTATACATTAATGGTGTAGTTGAAAGATAACAGTTACTATATATCTGCACTAGCATGCAAAATTGAAACAATATTATAATGATCTATTAATAAATACAATGGAATCATAAATTGAATTATTAATAAATAATCAGGGCATTTATAATGAAGCCTAAAGTATTAAAATATCAGATATTTCTAGGATAGGCCCTATTTCTATCACAATATTTGCATTATAAATAGTCTTGGAACTTAGAAACTGTCAAATAATAAAAATACACTTTTACGCAAAGAAAATGTGTATGTATATGAAACTTGTAATAGGTATATTATTTTAAGATCATCAAAAATTACAAATATGAAAATAAATTATTAATAAAGCAGTATTAATCAGTATACTATAGTATAAATGTATATAGATATCCTTGTTGATATCCTTGTAAGCACATCTTATTATCTAAGGCATAAGGCCAATGTATAGACACAACTTTTAAAATAGGCAAATAATAACCATAAAATCCTGATTAAAACATGCACAATTATAATGTAATGGGAATGAAATTGAAATGTAAATTTACTGAGAAAGGGCTCTGCATAATAGGGCCTAAAGTGCTAATACCACACAAAAAACAGTTTACATATTAATTCATACTACAATCTATATTACAATCTATTATACTTACATAACAGTCATAGTTTGCTGGATCAACTTCTCTAAAAAATCTGTGCAATATAACAGCTGCAGTGGCCAATGTTAAAGGTTGCCCCCTCAGTTTTACGCCACATTCAAAAATGAATCTGGCTGGTGTAAAACCATTATTGAATTCCAATTTTTTGTAATCTAATGGAACTATTTTCTTGCTCTTCTCCCTCTGGAGCTCCATAACATCAATAACGTCTTTCATTTTTGGCAAGATATCCTGTTGAAGTGTAATTTTAGTATTAACCTTATTTTACATGAATATTTGCACAGGTACAGGTACAGGTTCATTCACAACCTACCAGTTTATTTAGAGCAAGTGATGCAGTATTTCCTGAGGTTACCAGAAAAATGTAGCTCTCTGAAATAAATAACTGTTTATATTATCAAAATCAATAAACATTTTTGAACTGCTAACCTTTTATAAGAAAAATGCCGTACTATCCCACGGTTCGACCTAGACCATCTAGTGTACGTGAAAACGTAAACACTTTCAGGTTTAACTGATAACTTTTCAACTAGATTAACTAGATGGAAATTATATAAATCAAGATAAAGCAACCATAAAACGTGGGTTGTGCTAAGATTCAAATACTGTTTTGAGTTTTGAATGAACACCAAATTTCCACTTTTTTCAGAGTTTGCGTAGAGACCATGTAGAGACACTTGAAAGAACAACACAAAAGGTAACAAATGCAAAAAAAGAAAATGTGGCGGATGTCGCCTACCCACAGCCCACACATGAAATTATCGAAAATAGAGATGGTTTATACTAGTCCTCACTCCTTACAGCTGCATGATACTATTACTCGAGAAGATAAACCCACGCGCATGTCGTAGCGCTATCTCTCTCGCACCTCTGACGTCACCTGGTGACAAAATGACTGGTTTGCCGTTACAATCATCTGCTGTGTATTAATTTTTTTCGGTGGGTTTTTTGAATGTCAAAGAAGTTTGTGACCAATGTATTTCAAAATTCGAAAGTTATATAAAGGTATCAAGGAAAAATCGAAAGCAAGGACGAGAAAAATGACGAAAGCTGTAAAATGAGATGATAGAATATTTGAATTGAATGTTGATTTAATTGTTGTTGTAACTAATCGCTATATTTAGAGGATTTAATAAATGTGTTCCTCATTACGAGAGCCTTTTATTGACAATTACCCATTGAATTTTTTTTTTAAAACACGATTATACCTTGAATTACATACAGGGTGTCCCTGAATTTCCTTGACACGTGGTGATAGTCTCGTAACAAAAAAAGTTCAAACGAAAACTGAGTGAAATTTCTGAAAGTAGTATCATACCATGTCTGGTTTTAAAACATTTTTTTGTACTTCAACCCTTAAAACTCACCCTCAACTTTTGTTTTCAAACAGCACCAAATAGCTTTTTTCTACACAAACTAAGTCCTTATATTATTTAAAAACTTGCAGTACCTACCTTTGATTTTATACACAAACTTATTTTTTTCACAAAATCATAAGCATAACATAAATAAAATAAGTATTTGTTTGACGCAAAAACGGCTAAAAATAAAACTAGTTGGGTGTTTAACTTTAACTTTTAACTTTTTATTAACTTTTTATTACGAGAATATTACGCCTCAAGCAAATACCCAATTTATTTATCTTATGCTTTCGAAAGAAACTGGTTTGTGTATGGTTTGAAATGTCAGAGGCATTACAAGGTATTAAATAAAATAATGGCCCTATTAATGCAGGAAAAGCTGTGGGGTGCTATTTGTAAGAAAAAGTATGGAGTAAGTTTTGGAGGTTGAGGTAAAAAAATGTTTCGAATGTATCATATGATAGGCCATTGGGTAGCCTTGAAAGACCCACTTAGGTTTCTTCTTTATCTGTTTTTCTTACGAAAATATTATGCCTCAAACAAATCCTCATTTTATCTAACTTATGCTTATGACTTCACGAAAAAAATTGCTTTTTGTATAAAATCAAAGGTACTACAAATAAGGACTTCTTTTGAATAGGAAAAATTATGAGCTGCTACTTGAAAGTTGAGGGTGAGTTCTAAGGGTTGAAGTACAAAAAAAAATGTTTTGAAAGCGTGGTATGATAGACCATGTAGTGTACGTGTCAAGGAAGTTCAGGGACACCCTTTATAATTATTATTGTAAGTTTGATTGGTTCAGGGGTTTGTTTATAATAAATCTAAATCACTGATATTTTTCTACCAAGGTGTTTCCAACTTCCAAATTTTATAGTAATTCTGAAACTGAAATACTCTATTGCTAAAAATATTTATGTGAACATTTTTCAAGAATCATATTCTTACAAAGAGAATTTATTTTATCTATAAAATACTTACTCTATTAGAAGCCGTACTGTCCCAGCATTGTTCTTAAATTGTATTGAAAAAAAGCAACGAATATGTGTGATGACTTTTTATAATAAATCCGAAAAATGTTTTAAATACTAACGGCTAGTGCTCGGAAACAGTGGCTCTTCCCACCGACAAGCGCGACTGTTGTCTCCGAGTGACGTCATGCGCAGTGCTGAACGAAATAGAAGCGCGAGGTGGGTTTATCTTCTCAAGTAATAGTATCATGTTACAGCTGATTCGATGACATATCAAGCACTAGTACCGTTCCTAAAATAGTACTAAACCACAGACCTAAACCACAACCATCGCTCATCAATCAAATCTGTGCAAGTTAGTGCAATAGGTGCAATACATAATACATAAATTCTGTCACGTGTGTGTCACTGTCACTAGTGTCACTATTACCTTAGAATGTCAATGCTATTACCTGGATTTAGGTTATATTTACTTGGATTTTGGATTGTGTAAAAATGTTTAAAAATTTAGGCGTTTCAAATAGTTTGTAGTTAATTTAATTCAGTATTTTAAGTATGGCAGAAGGGAGTTTGGAGGGATTTTTGTGTCCCAAATGCATGAAAGATTTGAGGTCACCTCAGAACTTAATTTCTCATTTTGAAAGTTCGCATTCTGAAGAGCAGGACTTATTGAAATCCATAAAAAGTAAGAAAGTGCCAATTGTAAAAGGCATATTTGTACATTTAACTTTTTAGGTATATACGGCAAAGCCAAAAAAATATTTAAATTAGATGAGCAAGATTTGGAACAGTTCAAAAAAGAATTAAACCTTGAGAGAAACTTTATAGAGGAAGAACAGGAACCAGGACCCACAAAATCATACACTGAATACTTCAAAGAAATCCGAAGAGATAGACTAGAACATAGGACAACAGAAACAAATAAACTAATCATAAGGCTTGATCGTCTTCTTCAATTGGATGGTTCAGATCGTAAACAACATGAACAAGAGCTTGTAGCATGGTTAGACGGAACTGCTGTTACTAGGTGTCCTTCATGTGCATCTTCGTTTAATCTTGTTGTACGACAACATCACTGTAGGCTCTGTGGAAGCATCATGTGTAATTCTTGTTCATATTTCTTATCTTATGAAACTGCTGGTAAGAATAAACAATGTTGTTATATGTTTACATTATAATACATATTACTTAAATCATGACTAGCATATTATGAGAGCCAAGTATTCTGTATTTTCAATGATAAAAAAAAATAAATTATTTTTCTCATCTACCTTATGACCTACGTTTTGCTCATAAGCACATTATTACATAAGATAGTTTTACTGGACAATTGAACCATTGGTCTAACCTATATATAATGATATGTTGTATGAAAAATATTTCATATAAAATAGGGTGTAATAAAGAGATATAATTATTACAGAGGCAATAGTGACTCCTGTGAAAACTTTCAATGGTAGAGAACATAGATCATCTAAAGAATCAGATAGTATAAGAATATGCCATCACTGTTTGGATATGCTTGAGACTAGAAGGAAAGCCCAAGTTGAGCAGATGATACAGCCTATTATTTGTCAATTATATAGTCATCTACAAAAGAGCAAGCAGCAGATTCAACATTCTGTTGACATGTATGCCAAGGTAAATAATTTGTCTCCAAACCATTATGTGACTGCCATTACGTACTCATAATATATTTTGATACAGATGCATAGTTCCATTTCATTGGGGGAAACAACTTATTCTCTGCAAGACCTGCACTCTCTTCGTACAACCATAGCAGATAATGCTCAAATGATTGATACTCTTAGTAAGAAGATTGCATCTCTGCCAGTGGATTCTGATACACCTAAAGCTGTAGCTCTCCAGAATAGCATCAGGAAAGCAACTTCTGTTTACATTAAGGATTACCTGCTTAGTCAACCACCACCTCCAACGTTAGAGCAGTTAGAGCAAATAAAGCGTGGGCGCTCTTTGAAGACTGTTGATGATGATGAATTGATTCCTAGAGAGAGGTTGAGGATCACCAAGGTTACTGTCACCACAGGATGGTCTCCAGCCAACGTAAATAATGAAAGGTATAACTTGCTCATTTAATATGGTAGTAATTTTTACAGGGACAGTTCAAAGACTGAGTAGGACAACAGCATAACTGTAGGCACAGCATTTCAGCCAGAGCAGCATTGCTGAAGGATAAATAATGAGCGAGTGTATAAAAGGGTCTTAATCAGATTACAGATGCACAAGGAGACACTTGGGTATTACTTGCATAAGGTAGCCTCCAATGTGCTTTCTGAGTGCACTAGATGACTAGATCAGAAGAGCCAACAACTTTGGGAAGCCAGGCTAGAACCTTTACATTTTAACTCGGTTCTAGACTGCATGAATGGTTGCGCTAGAAAATAGAGATATAATACAATAAGCCTTAAGGCTGCAATATTAACAGGGACAGTTTTGTCAGACAGCTCCTAGGAAAAAAATTCACTTACAAGGTCAATAATCAGAAAGAGTTGTAATCGCGAATAGTCAACATACAAAGTAAAAAGTAAATAAAACACATGAGGAATGCCTACACTCGTCATTTGATCAAACATTTTGATTGTGAATCTAACTTTAATATTTTTTTGTTGACAAATTCTCAAAGGACGGCGCCGGAAGAAGCTGATCCACTCTTGGAACAGATGAATAATGTTCGAAGTTACATTGACCAAGCTAGGAAAGCTCATCGCTATGAAGAAGTTGCGTCCTTGGAAGAAAATTTGAAGATGCTGAAGGAGATGTATCGGAAACAGCAACAAGAAGAAGCAAGTAAAAGGTCAGATTAAATAAGGTAACCTGTATATACACATAAGTAGTTACATCCGTCACAGATAGAGACAAGAAAAGAAGAGTCTTTATAGGTTAATATTGCGTATGTCCGATCCATCAAGTGCTTGCATATAACTTCAGAATACATATTAAAGTGCATGGGGCTGAACATGCATCCTTGTCTGACTCTGTGCGTTATAGATTCAGCTCTTGTTTTGTAGGATAGATGGGATATAATTATTTAATATACATACCATTCGCACACAACGCTTATTTTTCAAGAACGCGAGATACGTAAGCATCTACTTCTACCCTGTATACCACATGGGAGCTGAAATATGACCCTTCTTGTCTTATCTATGTTCCGTGACTGGTGAAGTGGTAGACATATCTCTCTTCGAATTAGTTTTATTAAAGAAGTAGCTATTTTTGTATACAATTTCTAGTCATTTTCATATTGCATTGGTATTGAGAATCACTTCAGCACAATCATATTTTCTAAAATTTGTATAGTTTGTATAGTGGCGTAGCCAGAGTTAATCATGGGGGTGGATATCAATACATAAAAGACATATAATCCCCAAATTATGAATTATAGATACCATATATAGCAAAGACAAATTTTACAGGACAAAACCTACTAATTGACATGATGACTCAGCTCAACTAAAAGAAAACTTTAAACTTCTGATAGGAAATGAGTTCTAGTATTGATTCTAGTTTATCAAATGAGTATGTATAATGTTGATTTTTTCCTGAAAATAGGCATGAAAATTCTTCGAAAATGCTTCTATCCGGATTCTCCCCAAAATCCACGGAAATATTTGGATTTGCTCTATACTATTCCTTTATTTTAATTTCCGAAACTCCCAATACTACTTGCAGTGTTACTAATAAAAAATGAAAATCAATAACTGAGTTTTCAATGTGGGCTTTGAATTCACCATCTGATGCATTACTTCTAATTTTCATTAAAATCGATATGGTTATTCATTATCATTCTGGATGATAATTTTCAACAAAACGACGTGTTCTAGTCTCGTCTCTTAGAGCTTATTTCTTTGGGAGTGATATATTATCCCCAATATCACCTTGTTGCTACGCCACTCAGTATATGCAGTGTCAGAGTGTCATGCAAGTTTATATAAGTGTGATATAATTTTTAGATATATGTATTGTTTTAATACATAATGTACTTGTGAAATCACCATGATTTATGTATCGTGTATCGATAGTTGCATTCATACCATTTGTTATTTTTTGATAAGTACCTACTCAGATATTATACTCTAATATAATAAATTATTGTTTAAAGGTCATATAATTATGATTGTGATTTATTAGCACTTATATATACACACGTTAGAAATATATGAATAAACCGGAAGATATATTTGAATAGAATTGCATTTTGATTAGGCATTCTCTGAAATGCTCTTTATATTCATTCCTTTATACAATGTTGGAGTAATTTTCAAAGGAAAAATTTAAACAAAGCGCCGCATAAAGGTATTTGATGGAAATATGTAATGAGGTGGATGATTTAGTGTTTTGTAGCATTTTTTACATAGATAATCGGCGACTTGGAAATACAAAATCATTTTAAATGATGCTTAGATCATTTTTACACATGTCATACATTTAATCCATATGTCTGTCATAAAAATAAAATCCGACCTTTTAAAAAAGTAGATTAATAATATTGAAGAAATATGTTGGTCATTCAACATACCTAGTTAAAATTGAAGATTGAAGGATGAAATGTTATTTCAATGAATGGTAGCGTTAATAAAATGTATACAGGTACATGTAAAAATTCCTTGCTAATAGATGAGAATAAAAATGATAGTTTTATTATTTTCGGCATTAATTTTGATTTGCCTATAGTTTCATCGCAGGTTTAATCTGCATTTTCTTTCTCCTGTCTATCTACAACTGTAATAGTAGGGGCAGTATTCATTACGTCATTCCGCCTAGAATATTGAGGATTGCTTGAATATCTAATAACTTCCCCTAACCTAACTTGTACATGACTGCCGCTTACCGCAGTACTCGGGTATTTAAGATTTGCCTTCTCGTCAACTCAATTATAAAAAAAGAAAAACATGTCTCTCAACTGAAAAATTAATTTAAAAATTTTACAGCTTTTAATAATTGATCCAGTATCGACAGATTAATAATGTAATAGATAAATACACCAATAACGTTCAAAATCGTTTTTTGCCGTTTGCGAACATATGTGATTGATTTAACCAATCGCATATTAAGCAATTCAATATTAGTTATAAATAAATATTTCCTCAATAATATTGACGTTTTAATGTAAATTGATAAAGGGGGCAATAACCATACTCCACTCTGAAGCATTGTAAAGCATGTTTGCTTGATGTATTATGATGACATGAAAATGTCCATTATTGAACAACTAATAATTATAATTTTATTTAAATATCTACAAAACTCACAATTTTTTATGCACAGCAGCTATTTGGAAAGTCTCGAATTACAAAAAATTATTTTCTCCAAAGATTATCGCATCAACGGTTGAGGTCAAAAGTATGCTTGTTGTCTCTGTACCAGTTTGTGACAACTCCCTCCCCTTGGAGAAATGTTTGCAACCCACCGTCCTCCTGAAAAATCTTTGCCTCTCCCTGAATTTTTTTCTGACGGCGCTCATGTCCTTTTATATGAAAATTTCGCTGGTATCGAAATTACTTAGTAGGCCATGACAATTACAGACAGGTTCTGACAAATGCATCAAATTTATAACCTTAAAAATGGAGTTGAAGAAGTTACATCAAGACTTAATAAACAAGTTGCGAAGTACATTCACTATAAATACTTTCACACAGTGCATTATGGAGTTGGTAAGTTTAAAGTTGAACTTCAAATATTCTACTGAGCTTGTTACTTTTAGGTATATAATAGCTTAGACGCAAATTCTACTGCGGTGGCTGTTAGAGTAAACTTCGTTTCTTATCGTATTCAAATAGTAGATAATGGTGATGGAATATCTAAAGAAAATATGTCTGAAATAGGCAACCGATATATGACCAATAAATGTGAAGGGTTAAAAGAGTTTCAGAAACCAATGAAATATTATGGCTACAGAGGAGAAGCTTTAGCAAGCATCATGGAATGTTCAAAATCTGTTAACGTTACATCTAGGCATAAAGATACAGCAGAAACTTACAGCAAAACATTACAAAAAAACGACAATGAACAAGTCAGTTTGATAAGAACACGTCCAAGTTGTGGAACGACAATTACAGTTGAAGGGGTTTTCTACAACTTAACAGTTAGGAGGAATAGAATTGTTCCCGAATTGGAACTCGAGGATTTGAAAACGTTCATTCAACATATTATTATGATGCACCCAAATGTATCGTTCACTGTCAGAGACGATGTTAGCAGTGAGCTTTTGTTAAATAGTCAAAAACATCGGGATATAATAGCGGCGTTCAAGTATTTCCATCCAGACATCGATTGCGATTTTTCTTTGTTAAAGGTTTCAAGAAACAAGTTGACGGTAGAAGCTTTGCTTTTCAAAGATCTATACGACAACAAAAATGCGCAGTATATTTTTGTAAACAAACGACCCGTTTATGCAGCGAAACTTCAAAAATACATCGTGAGTACGATAAGCAAAAACAGAAAACATGTTAGACAGAGAATTGAAAATATCGGTAAGGCGTACCCTGTGTATATAGTAAATATAAAATGTCCACATGCTTTAGTAAGCTACAACACTGACCAAACCAAAACAACCGTTGAATTCGCAGACTGGAGTTTAGTTTTCCGCTACATAGAAAAGTTAGTGTACAGCTTTTTCGGAAACGAAGAAAAATTAAGACAGCAGAAAAAACCACAAGCTATACCTCCAGATGATTTTATCATAGAATGCGGTCCTTCTCAAATACATGGTGCTGTCAAAGCATACGGTTATAAAAGATGCAATAAAGAAATCGACGGTGAAGATGTATCCGAAAAGGTGCCAAAATTGAAAAAAGATAACGAGGCTGAGCCGACAAACATAAACAACCTCTTAAGAAGTAAGACAGCCGACAGTATTACTGACAAATTGCCTGCGTTACAGATTGAACCTTCAAATCAACGTAATGAAGATTTAGGGAATGGAAATGTTGAAGAATCACTTACAAATAAAATGTGCGACAAAAATTTCGATGACGTGTACTATATAAGTGATACTACACCTCAAGAGAAGTCGAAAGTACCTTTCAAAGAACCGTTACCTATCAGAATTACTTGCAAAAGTAAACAACAGCCATATACAGATATGAACATTTCACCTGAACAAAATATTTCACAAAACAAGCCTACCAGTGCACTATCTACAATAACTGAATTTACAAATGACGAAACGAAGGGTAAGAATCTAATAATGGACATGTTTTTGAAATCGACGCAGGTTTTTAATGAGGATGAATCTATCAGTGATGGTAGAAGTGAAGGGACTATATTTGAAGTGGAGTCTGACATGCTTTTGGAAAATAATATCACCTCGAAAATGAACGGTTATACTAAAACAATGTCCATCTCTGTTAAGCAGAAGCTTAAGAGAAAAAAGAAGTCTGGAAGTAAAATATCAAAATGTGTTCAAACAACGTTTAGATCAAAAAGTGTAAAGTCTGTAAAAGTAAAGAATGGAAAAGACGATACGATGAAAGCATTTAAGAGCGTCCGTGGTAATGGAAGCCCTGGGGATTATACTATTGTATTTTCAAATGTCATGGAGCAGCCTAAATTCAGGTTTATTCGTCGAACCAGTGAAACCGAAAATGATTTTATGAAGGACAACAACATCGATTTTGAAAACTTTTGTTTTTGTAAATGCCACTCAAGCAACGACAATCTGTTTGATTTTCATAAAGATGAACGGCAGCATAATGCTACTGTTTGTGATAATCAAAATATCGGTGATGAAAACAATATAGATTGTAAAGAAAATAAACAGAACGAAAAAGAAGGGGATCCCAAACAAAGTCGGGAGATGCAACATAAGCATGTTCAGGACAATCTAAATTGTAGAGGAAAGAAACAAAACGATCAAAATAAAGATGCCAAATATAATAATTGGAAGATACAACATAATGAACAACGTTACTCAAAAAATCATAATATAAGTCCCTTGAATAAAAATCCGCAATGGAATGTTCAAAATAATGACCAATTCAACCGACAGCAGTTCGATGGGGATTCTATTGAAAATCACTTCGATGAAGATAATCATCAATTAGTAATGGATGATAATGAAGTGTTTCCAGCTGATAATTCTGATAGCGAACAGGTAAACGGAAAAACCAAGCACATGTATGCTTGCCACACCTTGGGTTCAAGAATATATGACAAAAAGGTTGCTCATCAACTTGAAAAATATCAAGTTTCTCAAACAAAAGATTGTTGTCACACCAATAGAGATATCCAGAAATATGCAACCAACAAACAGACACAAAAACGTAAGAACAACTCCAATTTTCGCTGTGAAACGACTTGTTTCAACAGCGTTGGATTCAATGGGTATGCTGCACATCAAACGTATACCAATGAACATACTAAGCCAGACCATACAAACTTCATTCCAAAAAGAATAGTGAAGCATTCTTATTATAATGAAGAAAATTGCCAAAATATGTATCCTGCAACAAAAACTTGTCATCAGAGAAATGTGTATCCAAACAAGTATATCGATGTTTGTCAAAGTGATGCAATTCCAAAGTTGGTAGGCTATGTAAAACCGAAAAATCATAATCTGAATTTCTGCCACCAAGCATTCCCAACCCAAAGCCCTTATTTTAAACGTCCATCGATTCGAGAGCCAAATGTGTTTCGTTTTGTTGAACCCAGTGGTGTAAAACTGAAGAAGAAATCAGACGTAGCTATTGCCGAGAGTCCATATTTTTCGAAACGCCATAGGGAGCATCATGCAAATGCAGATATCTATAATCTACAAGAAATAGAAAACCATGGAAAGCATAGCACTGAAAATCGTGTGATCAAAGAAAAACAAAATGTCTTCCATTGTCCTTCAGAGCAACCCTTGACGAAAAACTTTGATACCCAGTTTTTTCCACAAGGTCTGCACGATAGGGAGCATCATGTAAAGGCAGATGTTTATAATCCACAAGATCTAGAAAACCGTGGAAGGCATAATACTGAAAAAGGTGTCATCAAAGAAAAACAAAGAATATTCCATTGCCTTTCAGAGCAAACCTTGTCGAAAAACTTTGACACTCAGTTTTTTAAGCAAGGTCTGCACGATAGAGAGCATCATGCAAATGCAGATGTCTATAATCCACAAAAACTAGAAAACCGTGGAAAGCATAACACTGAAAACCGTGTCATCAAAGAAAAGCAAAACGTCTTCTTGTCGAAAAACTTTGATACTCATTTGTTTACACCAGGTCTGTACGATAGAGGGCATGATGCAAATGAAGAAATCTATAATCCTCAAGAACTAAAAAACCGTGAAAGGCATAACACTGGAAATCGTGTCATCAAAGAAAAACAAAATTTCTTCCATTATCCTTCAGAGCAAACCTTGACGAAAAACTTTGATACTCAGTTATTCACACAAGCTCTGCACGATAGAGAGCATCATGCAAATAAAGAAATCTATAATCCACAAGAACTAGAAAACCGTGGAAAGCATAACACTGAAAATCGTGTCATCAAAGAAAAACAAAACGTTTTCCTTTGCCCTTCAGAGCAAACCTTGTCGACAAACTTTGATACTCAGTTGTTCACGCAAGGTCTGCAAGATAGAGAGCATCATGCAAATGAAGAAATCTATAATCCACAAGAACTAGAAAGCCGTGGAAATCATAACACTGAAAATCGTGTCATCAAAGAAAAACAAAACGTTTTCCATTGCCCTTCAGAGCAAACCTTGTCGACAAATTTTGATACTCAGTTGTTCACACAAGTTCTGCACAATAGAGAGCATCATGCAAATGAAGAAATCTATAATCCACAAGAACTAGAAAACCGTGGAAAGCATAACACTGAAAATCGTGTCATCAAAGAAAAACAAAACGTTTTCCATTGCCCTTCAGAGCAAACCTTGACGAAAAACTTTGATACTCAGTTTTTCACGCAAGGTCTGCACAGCGGTGAGAAAAGTGGAGATCTCTTTGGAAGTGGTAATATTCCACACAATATCTTTGAAAATAATTCCACAATATATTCATTCGAACAATTCAGGCCAGGGTATTTGAGTACTCAGATAGAGAAGGTGGCTAAAGTAAGTGATAACAATGTTCAAAAACATGTGGAAGATCAACCGTTAAAAGCACCAAACTATAGCACCAAGAAAGCTATAAGAGACAGTGCCATGCTTTTTCCAACAGCCAGTTCAGAGCTGTGCATAACGTTGTGTAATAACCAGAAGCAAAATTTGTTAGTTGAGGAGTTAGAACAAGATAAGGTGTTCGATGTAAAGAAATTTGAGGAATGGATTAGTCAGCCGACGAAGAAGAACGAAGATAATGTTGTTCCCGAAGGATGGATAAAAAAAGCTGATAACTGCGGGAACTCTTACTACATCAATAAGCAAACAGGTATATTTATTTTGACCTGAAATATTCTATTTTTACGTTTTTCCAAAGAAAGCACTCGAGCAAATAGTGTAATTCAATGCCTGTAGGGGTATTAACCGTCAGAGTAGTTGTTTCTGTATAAAGTCAATAGGCCGTTGTGAAGTAGTTCAAAGTTTTGTGTACCTCGGTTCTTTGATCGACAATTCGGGTAGCTGTGAAAATGAGATTCGACGGCGCGTATGGCCATGACAAAGCTTACTAAAATATGGCGTGACCATGACATCACTAAAGCTACCAAAATGTCTCTGGTTCAGTCTCTTGTGTTCTCCATATTTTTGTATGCCTCGGAAACTTGGACTGTTAAAAAGGCAGATCGAGCTCGCATAGATGCTTTTGAAATGTGGACGTGGAGAAAAATGCTGAGAGTTCCTTATACCGCCCATCGAACTAATGTTTCCATACTGGATGAGCTCGGTAATCCAAAGAGACTATCGTCCATTGTGTCGACGAGAATGCTGACATTCTTCGGACATATTCACAGAAGCGATAATATGGAGAAATTTGTAGTTCAGGGTAACGCCCCGAGTGAGCGGTGCCGTGGCCGTTCCCCTACACGCTGGGTGGATACGACGAAACAGTTGCTGGGTATGAGTATCAAGAGCGCCACTGAACTGACAGTAAATCGCAAACGATGGCGAGCTACAGTTCTCAAAACTATTGATAATATTCGTGGCGGCAATACTCTAGCTCCGACTTAATGCATTTTACGAGTTCACAACATGTCTGTTAAGATATTGTGACTATGGTGATGAGTTGTTTCTGTTAGTTTACTGCTTATCATATCAGCATGATACCGGGCTTTATCCAGGTCCACCTGATGAGATCCAAAAGATTGAAGCGGCGCTGTCGTGGACTAGGGACATCGTGCCTGCCTGATGTGATTCAGGACATGTTCCAAACAAGGAATGTAAAATCCTCACTTTGGGTAAGGTGGAAACTATTTTTCATGTTTCCCCAAAGAAATAACTCGAGCCAATAGTGAAATTCAATACCGGTGCAGGGGTATTAGCCTCGGAGTAGTTGTTTCTATTGGTTCACTGCTTTCAATCCAATATTTATTTATTATTGTAACACGTTCTTTCAGGTACCTTTATTTAAGCAATTAGAAGTATTACTTTCAAATCGATGTCCAATTAGATCTTTATTACTTCATGCATAATAATTCACAAAATACATTAGTGGATTTAATATAATTAATAACTGATTAAAACTAACAATTAGTTGGAAAATGGATTACATTATAATTGATTTTCTTTAGAACCTTGGTAAGTAAACATGTGCTTTTATTGTAATTGTAAATAAATGAAATATAATAATACTATTTTTTTCAAATTTTAAACTTTAGTAAAAGCCACAGTCTGTCTCAAGCATATTATTATATAGTTTTTATTAGAGGGCAAGGGTTAGTGAAACATGATGGCACAAAGGGACAACCGAACGATAAGTTAAAATTCACATTAAGTCAAACTCACTTAAGGTACAGCCATAGTAGAGCGGCGAGGTACGAGGGCGATCTATATTTTATAGCCTCGTTTTCACGGTGATAGTGAGTATTATGAAAGTACTCTCATGATAGTCAACGCGATAGTCGTGTCATGAATGTCGAATGTCTACAAGTTGAAGGGTATTGTGATAGTAGCAAGTACAGAGAACTCACAGACCAAGAAAACTTCTTCTGCATGATCCCTCTTCACTATATTCATGAGGTCTGCCGATTCTTTTCCATAAATATGGAAACCTTTGACGACCCTCTTGAAACTTTGAAACATAAAATCTTCAGATATCTTTTATGCAAAGCATAAACAAAACAACAGAAATTGGTGCGAAAAAAGAGAGATATATAAAATGAACTATCACGTTGTGATGATAGAACTATGATAGGTCAAACACTATCGTGATATTACTCTCACCTATCTCGTCAAACGAGATAGTGTGATCTCACCATTGCGACAGTGCTATATCAGCTATCACGACGTCTATACGGTGACATTTTTTGTTATAGTTGCTATCAGGACAGCAATTATCGCCGTGAAAACGAGGCTTAAATTTTACCTTATCCCATGTGAATGTGTGTGATACCGGTCTGTTCCACAGACACATCAAAATGTATATAAGTCCTTGTATCGCGTGATCAGGGCCTGCGCCGTTTGTTAACGTGCTATTATGCAGGTTCAGAGGATCTGTCCAGTCAACGTGCATCCATTATTTGAACAACGGATACTGATCCTAGAACATTTATCTATCCGGAACATCTCCGTTCGTTGTGAACGAATGACTATTAAGGTGGACAACTTTTCTTCTGAAAATCATTTAAATTTTTTTTTATGGACTGTGTGAGGCTTTCGCGGCCATCATCCAATGAATTTGTGGTTCTTGGGTTTTTAGGCCGGCGTCGTTTAGTGTTAAGGCTTGACGTTTCTCCACCACGAGTGGAGTCGGCGACTTCCAAAATACTAACGGCTGGTGGATCTGCACCTGTATTTATACCTGTTAACGGTGACGTTGCCCAACCAGGTGGCGTTGGTAGCCCCGCCCACTTGCGATATGGCAGTGTTTTCAGGTCCTTTAGGATGGTTACCCATGTCCGGTTTACTTTCTGTATTTTTTCTTTTCTATTGAAATTATTGCGGAGTTGTTGTATTTCGGTGGCTTCTCTGTTAAGTCTGGCATAGTATGAAGACGTTGCGGCAAGAACCTGAGTTTCTTCAAGTACGGAGTACTTCCTTGGAATTCTACAGTAGAATTCTCCCTAAGATGTCTGCTTTTTCTTCAGGAGTAGAAGCGATGGACTTGTCCTCTCTGGTCAAGGGTGGTATTGACGAATAGGAAAAGTTCTGACTAACAGCCTTAGGTACAGACCAGAATGTTCTGGACGAACTAGGACCTGAGAGCAGCTTGTTCTTAATTTTTTGGTTGTGTTCCGTCTTGCTGCTGTGTACAGTGACTTCTGGCGTCTATGACGCATTCTTTGTAATGTTGGTTTTTAGAGGTAACTGCATCTCTACAATGCTGGTTAAACCAAGGCTTGTTTTTGGAGGGACGCTTGACGACATGTGGAATATAGGCTTCCATGACGGATATTAATACCTCTGTTATTTCTTGAACGTAAGCCGATGTGTCTCGTGATGTGAAGCAGGCGTGGTTCCAGGGAAAGGACTGGTAGTAATCTCTTAGGTCGTCCCAATGTATTGATCCGTAATGACAGACCCGGCGAGGCTTTGTATGGTAGAGATCTGGAGAATACATCCTGCATAGCGTTGAAACGGTGTTATGGTCAGACGATTCTAGAGGAGCAGTTACTTTCACTGTGTAAATTGTTGGAATAGTTGTGAGATATATAGGTTTAGCAGACTAGCAAAAACTCCGTGGCGGCTGGGTATCCTTGTTGGTTTTTTTACTATTTGCTCCAAGCCGCAGCTAATAACGAATGCTTCAGATTCATATCCCTCGTCGTCCGTTTTATTTGAGTGTTTGCTTGCATTATCCAACAACCAAAATTCATCTTCATTGTCTGAACACATTTTAGCAAATACTAATCGTAATACAGCCACTCTACCTCTTATCTCCAGGATATGCCACGTACGTTACTCCTAACCAAGAAGCGAAAAATTGTTTCAAAGTGACCGAAAGGTACGAGTTTGTTCCGAAAGGATTTTCGCCAATGCTTGTTGAAACGGAACCAGTAGACCGATCTCTGAGTCAGAACAAAAAAGATAAACTACTGGAATACATAATGGAGACGTATCAAACTGATCTTATGTATATCAAGTGGAAGAAATATATGGATGATATTGGTAAATGGCTTTCACCTGAATATTACCTTGCAGAATCCACGATTATTTTGAAAAACGGTTTTTCATGTAACAGTCTAATTGTAAACTTCTCAACTTAATTGGAGCATAACTTTCTTGGGATACTTGTATCTCGTACACCAAATTACGGTTTGAAGATGAATGGTAGCCCAAATGCGAATAATAAATATAATTTAAAAAAGCTAAAAAGCACGCTTTTCTAGCACTATAGTATAATAAAACCCAGGGCTAAATTCATGTAAAACCACCGTAATTTAATTGAGGAGATATAAGCGGTGAAAAGTGACCTTTTCTCGTATTTTTCTAGATCCCAATGAATTTTTCGATAACTTGTACAAAGAAAAAGTCAGACAATACGAAGAGTCTATACCTAATATTGCGGTACTTGAAGCAACAGATAAATTCCGAAAAGATCAGATTAGTTTTAATAAAGCACTGTTGCTCAATGTTAAAGTGGTTGGTCAAATTGATAGAAAGTTCATTTGTGTTTTGGAACCGAAGCAGAATCTGTTGATATTGTTTGACCAACATGCTGTGCACGAAAGGATCAGATTGGAAAAGCTATTAATAGGTAATCAGATTTCTAAGTATGAACATACGAGGGTGGTCTCATAAGTTCCCGGCTTAACCTAGAGGTGGCAGTAATCGTTTGAAAAATATCAGTGCATTAGAGGAAGTATACAATCTAAAATACAAGTACCTATTTCATTCCAGATTATAAAAATTCCAAATGTAAATGCGACGAAGTTGTAGTCTTTTTGCCGAAAAACCATTTGAAATTATTAGTCAAACACGATAAGTACGTAAGTTCTCTAGGATTAACGGCAGAATATCATACTAATAGTATCAGTGTAACAGAAATACCAAGCTATATCTATCATAAGTTTAAGGACAACGTAAGTTACAACAATTACACCGTAATCGAATTCTAATTCAATGAAAGTTTTTTTAGGAAACCGGGTCTTTCGCTAAAGTAGTCCAGCTACTTATAAAAGAACTTGTTGAATTGCTGAGATCCACAAGGGGAACTACATCATCAAGTTTGCCGAAATTTCTACAAGACATTATTAGTCTTGAAGCATGTAGAGGTAAAAGATAAGACCATCAGCTAATTTCGCGGGAATCATTATAGCTTTATCGTACAAAAAGTATTATTATTAGTGTCGGCAGGCGTAGCCATATCAGGACATGAGATCAAAATAATCATTACCTTGGTTTTCAGATAAATTGGGGTTTAGATTTTTTTTCTGATAAATGGAAAGATCATATATACGTTTTATAACAATTTTTTTCGCAATACTTTGAAAGTTATATCTGTTATCTGTTATAATCTCCTTTCCATTCATCATAAATGAATTATATTTTTTTAATTCAAAACTCCAATTGTTATATCCTATTTTTGCAGCTCAATTACTTTTTTGGTGGACTATTTTTCATTTGATAAGCATCATCCATTATAGTAAGCAGTCTTTGAAAAGGGCAAAAATTAAACTGTCAATATAAAACATAAATACATTTATATTGAACTTTTTCTCAACATTTTTTTGTCTTGATAAATTGTGGTTCAGTTGCACCCAGTTACGTTTGCGCGCAATTTCTTTGTAGGTGCTATAAAGTTTGGGGACACATTGAGCAAAGAGCAATGCACAGATCTACTCAATATGCTGTCATCCTGTAACTTGCCATTCCAATGTGCTCATGGCAGACCCACTCTTGTACCGTTGATGCATCTCAAAATGACGGATGAAAATGTATGTTCCAAATTAATGAATTTGAGGCAAAACATTACACATATATGTATTTTATTGTTGCAGTTATACATCAAGCAGAAAATACATTTCAGTGACATAAAAAGCTGCGAACTATGAAGTTGACCTTCATTCCAGCCGCAAAGATTTTGTGTATGATGGAAATAACTATTTTATTTATAGTTTATAATAAGGATGATACATTATTATTTTGCAGTTGCTAATAAAATATACATTTATATTAATTCAGAGTTTTCTTTATTCAGGAGAGCAGTTTAATATTGATCGGCATGATACATGTATCTCTCTATTCTAGTGTTCTCTCTCCCTCTCTTCACTGACTGAGAAGTTGATGGTTTGTCGGTTTGTCACCAGGGTACAATGACTTCTTCAGGCCTATATTCACCATTTTTTTGATAACCGTCTGTTTACTAACAGTCAATTAAAAGATAACTGCCTGATAGCTAAGTATCGTATTCACCATGAATTTTCATCTCCCAGTTACTTAACAAAGAGATAACGTAATTTTTTATTTTTCTAATATTGTATACTTTGTACGATATAAGTTGTTGATATAAAATGATCCTAAGAATGCTTCTTATCGTATAATTCAGTTTCAAATCATTCCGACTTTCTTTTTGTGTATTTCACTGTCCATGATATTTGTCTATAGGTATATGTATTTTCTTACCCTGTAGTTTCTGGTTTCTAAGACCTAAGACGGTCCTGTGTTATGGTGATTTTAATTTTTGGAGTACAGTGTAAAAGAACTATAAAATGGTATGTTGAACAGACCATTGCTGTCAGAAGTCAAATGGAACAATCCCACCGATGCGGAAAGTGCATAGCGCTGGACAGTGGCGCTTCTAGGAAGTTTGTCTGGGGGGGGGGGTAGTTACTTTATGGATAATGTAGTGGGCGCCGCCAAGGAGACGGGGGGGGGGGGGGGGGTACAATAAACATTTTGTCAAATGAAGATATAATACGGTAAGAGATGAATATTTATGAAATTAAAATTTTTCAGCCGCAAAGATCAAACCTCAGAGTAACAATTCTTCTCTGAGGATCAAACTAAACATTACACAGGTATTTTCCATTTTTTATTCTAACGAAAATTAACAAAACACATAATAACAAAACCAGACTTATTATAATATATTATAATTACCCCCTCTACCCCCCCCGTGGAAGCGCCCTTGGCGCTGGATTGAATACAGGCACAGCATAGCAAACAATCAGTACAATATCTCAGATTAGCGGCAATTACACGCACATCCCCCGTTTTGATGATTATTTGTAGGGATGCTAACGATACTTCGATACTTGTACTTCTGCACTAATAGTATTTTTATCTTAGATACTTTCTGAGCGATTCCAAGCTGGTATCGCTACTTTTGTATCGGTATCGAAAATAATTATATAATTATTGAGGGATGTAATCAATTGCACACAAAATTCTCTGTACGAACCAACGCGCCTACTTGGCTAAAAAATATCGAATTGGTACCGGTATCGATATTTTCATCTTCGCATCTCTACCCAGACTTCACACCCGTAAAATCATCCCAAGGTCAAATTCTGTGGGAACCATTTTTATATAGGAAATCGTCAGATTAAAGCTAAATTCAGATGCATACGACATCCGACGATACGACGGTACGAAACTGTTCCTATTGGTTGAAATATTCAAAATGATGCCAAATCAAAATATTTCAACCAATAGGAACAGTTTCGTACCGTCGTATCGTCGGATGTCGTATGCATCTGAATTTAGCTATATTCTGCTGGTTTTTTTACTATGCTGTGATACAGGTTTCATGTTGGTTACAAATGAAAATTCCCCAAGGTATGGATGCAAGCAAATGACATACGACAATTGATTGATTCTGTCCAAATTCTGTCTTTTGTCAAACATCCGCAAACAAGCCGCTGTGGTCGGGATTTTAGCGCCAGAAACTGCTAAAATTAAGAAAATATCTACAAACAAAAGGTAATTACCTTACTTTCCTGTAGACCTTTTACCAGATAAAATATTTTTGTTCCCTACCACAATTGAAAAGCAACACGTACAATAATACAAAAGAAACCAATACACGTGTTTTTCGTTTTTATAAGCAATGCCGGTTGAAAGTTTTTCTTTTTCGCTTCAGAACGCGATCGCTTCAGTCGAAATGGAAATGGAAACCGCTGCTTCGCCTCTTAACAACCATGTGAATAAAGATTGTAAAGATGAGAAAATGGAAGAAATCCCCGCAGATGAAATGACTTCCAGAGATTACTATTTCGATTCCTATGCACATTTTGGGATCCATGAAGAAATGCTGAAAGACGAAGTGAGAACTTTAACGTATCGGAACTCTATGTATCATAATAAACATTTGTTTGCTGGTAAAATTGTTATGGATATTGGCTGTGGGACAGGAATCTTGAGTATGTTTGCAGCCAAAGCTGGAGCAAAAAAGGTATTAGCTATTGAATGCTCCAACATTGTAGACTATGCGAGAAAAATAGTTGAGGCTAATAAGTTAGATCACATCATAACAATCATCAAAGGGAAAGTAGAAGAAGTTACTCTACCTGATGGGATAGAGAAAGTTGATATTATCATTTCCGAGTGGATGGGTTACTGCTTGTTTTATGAAAGCATGTTGGACACTGTACTTTTTGCTCGTGATAAGTGGCTGCATGAAGAAGGCTTGTTGTTCCCAGACCGTTGTTCACTATTCATCACTGCCATAGAAGATCGTCAGTACAAAGATGAGAAGATTAATTGGTGGGATGATGTTTATGGCTTTGACATGAGTTCTATCCGTAAAGTAGCTATAAGTGAACCATTGGTAGATGTAGTAGATCCTAAGCAGGTAGTTACAGGACCAGCTCTTGTCAAAGAAGTAGATTTGTACACAGTTAAAAAGGAGGATTTAGAGTTTAGCTCGCCATTTTCATTAACAGTAAGAAGGAATGATTATATTCAGGCTTTGGTTACTTATTTCAATGTGGAGTTCACAAAATGTCATAAGCGTATTGGGTTTACGACTGCTCCAGATGCGCCATATACTCATTGGAAACAAACTGTCTTCTATTTTGAAGATTACATGACTGTAAAGAAAAATGAAGAAATTCATGGTATTTTTACAATGAAACCAAATCCACGCAATAATAGAGACTTAGATTTTGTTATTGAAATTAATTTCAAGGGTGAACTGGGTGAGGTTCATGAAACTAACAGATATCGCATGCGTTGATTTTAATAATTTCCTTGAAGCTTAGTTTACCTAATATCTTCTGCCTATAATTAAATGATCATGTAAACCGCTAGTCTCCCCAGTCTTTTGTTGTAAAGGTGGTTGACAAAGTTATATTTTTGAAAAATACTTTTTACAGTTGGAATAATGGCACTAGGTGCTTGAAATGAGATATTTTTAATAACCCAACTTCCAATTTGTGCTAGTGATTCTATCAAACTTGGTTAAGTGTCTCATTATATTTAAGTTTATTGAATGATTTCTAAATTTATATACCTATAATTTTGATTGTGACCTGAAACAAGAAATTAGAAATGCATATATTGTTGTGCAAGGTTAGGAAGATAATTATCGCTGGCATTGGCTTAATCACTGATATTTTTAATGCTTGGTACCAAATAATCTTTGGTTTGCTGGTAAAAAACAGTGTGATAAAATAATACTCTTGGTTTTCCTCAATCTTACCTCAAGTATTTTAACCTTTCTCAACATAGATATCACAATAACTAGCTTATATTATGGAGAATATAAAAATTCATGACAAAAGTAGCGATTAAGAACATACAGTATATCAACAGATCATGTGCTGAACAAATTAAATTCATATTAAAATATAATGAGACACACTTCTTGATTATAATTTTAGTTATAAGTCTTACACCATTAGAATATAATTACAACCGTATTTTGATCTGTGAATTTTTTATTTTTATTTACCTAAATTAGGTCTAAAACTATGTGAAAGTATTTATGATGGTAATAAATAAATTTTCCATTGTAATATTTGTTTTATTTTTGAATTCTTGTTTGCGCACAATTTCAAATACACTAATTTGTAAAGATATTAAGTAAAAACTGAAAAAACATTGAAATTTCAACACCCTGTAGATAGGTAATGAAGCATTTTTGGACCTATGATTATTTGAAATTTTAGTCTTTAAATACACCAATATTAGGAAACACCCTGTATATATACCCTGATATAAGGCTTGATCTAGAGGTAGCTTCACTTCTACTTTCATTACAAATAAATAATGCATTCATTAAACAAATAATATTTATTATAATATACTACTTTTAGTTACAGTTTCGTTCATCAAACGTTAAACATAAATAATTAAATAAAAAATGTAGCATGAAATAATTTATATCCTTAAAAATATATTTTGCTTTTGCGCCTTAAAATCACTCCTCAACTGGATGAAATTATGCAATACTGATTTGTCTAGGTTGACCAAAGAATCTTCTGAACAAACTTGCTGCAGATTTTCTGGCTTTACAAGTAAAAGGTTGCACAAGGCATGGAGTGTCTCAAACAGCTCTGTCACCAAAGGACCCATCTGTTTGCAACATGATCTATACTCGTTCAAATCACAGATCGCAACCATTGCTCCTGAAACAAATAACACAATTTGTGAATGGTGTGGTACAAAGGCATCTCTGCTGGATACGAAAAAATGAGTTGGAGATGGGACGAATATTCATGAGCTAACAGAACGTCCGACTTTAAATCATGTTTGATGTATTTTTTATAAAAGCAAGGAGTTTACAGTTATTCAAGGTAGATAGGTTTCATTGAAATACAATGCAATGTTACTGTGTCGCCATCGTAAATTGACCAGTAAAAGAATTGAGGTTTTGAATAAAGAAAAAAATATATTTTTTTTGTGATAAATCGAAAGATCATATATAAGTTTTATAACAAAACCGTGTTTGTTTTCTTTTTTTCGCAATAATTCAAAAGTTATATGAAAATAAAAATGGGTTTTTGAATCGAGTACCGAAAACACGCCGACGGCTCCCGAACCCGTGTGACGTAATGATGGCGGTTAAGATGCTCCTTTGACCAACGACATCCTACATCGATACTAGATTCTAGATTCCCAGCCAAACGTGAAAATACTTGCTAGTAACTAGTGTATATTTGTCGCAATATAGCCGATGAATGAAGTTTGCAGCTCAGGACGACCTCTACGATCGAAATAAATATCTTTTTGAATGTTTGAAATCAGATTACAGATTCCAGTAAGTAAGTAAGTACCTCATCAAATATGTCTTATTGAAACTATCTGTTGCATGTTCGGCTAGCCTAGTGGTTAGAGTATTGGCTAATGGATCCGTTGGTCTGGGTTCAAAGCTCAGCCTGTCCAATTTGACGAGTTTGACTTACTTTATGTTTATATTAAAAACTTAAAAAATGAATGGATTTTGTTTTATTAACCAACTATTACATTTAAAAAAAATATTGGCGGTTGATATTGACGGACAAACACCATTTGAACTGATTTTTTGAATTGTTTACCGCGTCCTGTACTTAGTTTTTGCACTATGCAGTGCAAGTAATATGTCTGATAGAATTTGTTTCAAAAACATATTTATGTTGATCGTAGAAAAAAATGTACATAACAAGTGCAAAAAGCACATGAATGAATTATTTGATAAAAAAAAAATAAAAAAAAAAATTGGACAGGCTGAGCTTTGAACCCAGACCAACGGATCCATTAGCCAACACTCTAACCACTAGGCCAGCCGAACATGCACCCAGATAGTTTCAATAAGACATATTTGATTAGGTACTTACTTACTGGAATCTGTAATCTGATTTCAAACATTCAAAAAGATATTTATTTCGATCGTAGAGGTCGTCCTGAGCTGCAAACTTCATTCATCGGCTATATTGCAACAAATATACACTAGTTACTAGAAAGTATTTTCACGTTTGGCTGGGAATCTAGAATCTAGTATCGATGTAGGATGTCGTTGGTCAAAGGAGCATCTTAACCGCCATCATTACGTCACACGGGTTCGGGAGCCGTCGGCGTGTTTTCGGTACTCGATTCAAAAACCCATTTTTATTTTGATATAACTTTTGAATTATTGCGAAAAAAAGAAAACAAAGACAGTTTTATTATAAAACTTCTATATGATCTCTCGATTTATGACAAAAAAAAAATTGATTCAAAACCTCAATTCTGTGAAAGAAGTATGGCGTTGCCATAACTCTTTATTTTCGATATTAAAAATTTAAAATGATATGCTGTCTCGAATCAAAAATATTCCAATTTTGTTACTAATTAATACTATATCCTTTTTTTATGTGTTGTTTTCTTCATCTGACAAGGAAACGGCAAATAATTTATATCGCTAAATATTCTATTTATCTTGTTCATAAAACTTATGACTACGACCGGCAAGAGCAGATTTTCTTCCTCACCTTAAAGACTGTGCAACGTCGTGATTGGATAATCGCTGCAGACAATATTTAATGTCCTTGTTTTACTTATTTTTTTATGTCCCTTTTTAGAGTCGACATGATATCGCTACCTGAGAGAACCTCCTGCTTCCCTTATCTCACGCCGAGCTAATCATTTTACAATGGCGACACTATATATTATTTTAATTGTTTTTACCTGCTGTGTTGTATTGAAATTGTAGCATGTGGTCATAAACAACCCTATGTAAACGTAATCCCAACTCTTGCAGTACTGCTGATACATTATTCCCATCCAGTGATGTGTTAATTTCTTTTATTATACCACTAACATAATTCAAAACAGATTTACAAGCCTAAAATTGATAGAAATTAGTATAAAATATACAGGATTTCGCATTTTAAATAATCAATGTGTTATCCTTGAGAAAAAAACTTTTAAACGAACATTTTAAGGCTTCGAGGGGCTACCAAACAGTCGCTTTGACCATGATGACCTTCAAGTTAATTTGAACAAAAAATAACTTAAGGTATGCGCACATAAATCGGCATCGGACGGACGGGACGGATGGAACGACCGGTACGGTACGGATTTTTCATTAGGGTGTCGCACATATCTGATCGGAATCGACGGAAGAATTGGAAGGCAATTGCAAATATGTCTTCGAACGGTGACGAGTTGGCGATTGTTCTGGAAGAAGAAAATTTCCAAAAATGTAGAAAGCGTAGACGGGTGTGGGTTCATCAAGTATGTCAGAGAAGGGCAGTTTTTGGGAATATGTACATAAATTTTTGGACTTAGTGAATGACGAAAAAAGGTTCTTCAATTACTCCAGAATGACCCGTTTTAAATTCCATTCTCTACTGGAGGCGATAAGAGAAGCCATTACTGAAGGCAAATGTCCATCTCGCCCGCCTATTAGAGCAAAAGAAAGGTTGATGTTATGCTTAGGGTAAGTAGATACTTGCCTAATGCCAATGGCCACACATATGTGCTCTGAGCCATTAAATTTCATACAAAGTATTTTTCTCCGATCCGTACCGTCCGTCCGATTTATGTGCGCGTACCATTAAGCGGTAAACCTTAAGGGCGGTAAATTTTACGTCTATGACTTATGAAAGATTCGTTTTTTTACAAATGAAGTTTAGACAGACTTACAGGGGATGCAACTGTGTCAAAATCATCAGTGTCCGGTTTAAAATCGCTCTTCTTCTGTTCCGACTGTAGGTACAATTTTACCCAAGTGCTGACAGCATTTAAGCATCTGAAAAACACAGAATGTATTCAGGTACCTTCGCAAATTACTGTGTTAATTTTTTACCTATCTAAACCGGTATTAATTTTTCTTTCCACATCTTCCAAGACAAACTTTTTCTTTTGTAAACAGTCATTATATTTTTGAGTATTTCTGTAATGAAACCATGGAAAACGTCAATATCAAATACTCATCTTTAGAATAGGAGTACATGCCAATAATTATAATCAAACATTTAATAGCAGGTATGTAGTGTGCACTAGTGTCACTAGTGATGTAACCACCAACTATAATGTAACGAATATTTGCAGTCGCAGATATTCGCAAAATTTCTGCGAATATTTTTTTTAATGTAATAGTTGGTTAATAAAACAAAATTTATTAATTACTTCAGTTTTTAATGTAAAAAAAAGTAACTTAAAATACTCGTAATAACATCACCAGTCTTCTCTTTATCATTTGGAATCATTTATTTATTTGTTTAACTTTGGACAAGCTTAAGGGTCTAAGGTATAGCGCGTGAAATTGAGAATCAAAGAAAAGACGTATTCCCGTGTTAGCGAGGAGGCGTGGCCGCCTGTTCCCTTTCTCCAGTGTGTGTGTCTAAGATGAGGGAGATAAGTCCAAAATCCAAAGGTAAGGTCAAAAGGTCCAAAGGTAAGGTCCAAAGGTCACCATAAAAATGAATTTCGCATTTCCAAGCTCCTGACGTTACCTTTAAACTTACAGTAATGACTCAAAGAGCAAATTGAAGAAGAAAGCTTGCGCTTGTGCAACTATTTAGCCTTTTTTTGATATCGTGTTTTGTTGTTAAATTACAGGCATTTATAGAACGTATGATTTTGCATTGCGAGTTTTTTGCACATTAAAAAACTGTTTTGAGAAAATCGAAAATAGTTGTCATTCATTAATGTCTTAACTATCGCCTTCTGAAATAATATATATGTAGTTTGCAAATAGAGTGAGTTATGCGAGAAATTGTGAGTCCGTGTTTTACATGACAAATACGTATGTATAAATGTGTGTATCCAGGCCCCTTAACAATTAATTTTTCATAAAAACAAACGGAACGCACTTTGTTCGAACGGGACTGTCACCAAGGTTACCAATAAAACATAGACAAATGGCGCCAAATTCATAATTTAATATATAAATAATTTATAATTTGGCGCCATTTTTCAATCAAAAACTGAATATCGCATTTGCGAATGTTAGCAAAAGCTATTTGCGTTCACATCCGCGAATGTCCAAAGTGTTCGTTACATCACTAGTGTGCACCTAAAGTCATAACTGGAAAAAAAACTCACTCAACAAGTGGTACAACCAAATCCATAAACTGCTTCTCAACCAGATGCGTGATATTGTTAGCTTGGTGAACAATGGTGAAAAAGTATATAACCGGGGGATTTTTGCTCCCCTCCACCACTGGTATAGCTTGCAAACCCAATTCTACAGCGTAGTCGACGTGCTTGATCAACAAGCTATTTACGAGTCTGTCCAAAATTTGGGTGGCATTTGCAGCACGCTCGTTCGGCTTCGAAAGCTGAATTGAACACGAAATCATGATCAATAATGGTTGCACAAAAAATATTTTCGAGGAATGGAAGGCTACCCTTAACTATAATTATAATTATGGGAGATAATGGAGAAGTTTCCAAAAAAACAAAATTTGGAAAATTCTTTATTATCTGATAGTCTATTTCTTCACTTAAAGAACGTCGAAAAAATCATCTGAATATTCCAAAAAACGGCGGAGTTATTCAATTTTATATTTGTTGTTATTAATTGTTCGCGGCAGCCACAGTTTGGTCGGGACTGCGCTATGCATACGCTGCGCTGTACAGTATGCGACATTTACACTTGAGTGGAACGGCGAAGGTGTTTGTTGTAACGGGCAGACGCCAGTATATTTTTGAAGTATGGAGGAAGGTTACGTTCGTGGTGATTCTAGTAATCTTCCTAAAGTGGATGACATGATTATGGACTTTTACTGCCCACACCGATAGGTGAGAGGAGTATTGTGATCGTGAAAATTTTAGATTTTGAGATAATACGCTTTTTGGGTGTTTTATGATGTCTATAACAAAAATCCACAGAACTCATTTCCGTCGGTCTGACTGTACGCGTTTTTCTAGCCACGTAATCTCAGTAACCGCTGCATGGATTGTTATGAAATTTGGCAGCGATATGCTGTGGGGTAGTAGTAGGTAATGTTCTTATAAGTTTGAAAATCGGTGCATGGGCGGTGGAGTAATTAGCAAAAAACCAAAAATTTTAAATATTCTTCAAACTTTGTCTTTAGGCGTTTTAGACGTTCCTGATCATTTTCTACTTTTTTGGATGGGGGTGATATTGGGGTGGGGGGTGTAAAGCTGAAAAATTATTGTATTTATGACAGGCCGTCCACTAACCTGTGAAAGAAAGGCCTAGCGTCATAATACACTTTTTTAGGTGCATCCGAACATTACCTTGGCTACACGGATCGTCGACTTTGAATTTTCTGATGTATACATGCGAGACTATAGCTTCTGATCATTCTGTATGGTGTAACTATAGGATTGATTTCAATTAAATTTTCACACAGTATTACTAAAAACATAAAACTTAATTTTTTGTATTCATAATAGGCTATACATTGAAATATTAAATTTGTTTGGTGTTTTTATGGTCGTTTTCCTCGGTCTGCTAGACATATTCTAATAATACGAGTACCAATAAACTGCAGTGTATCGTTTTGTCACCGTCGGCGTTGCTTACCCTACTGAAAACAAGGAATAACAACATGAACGAGGAGGCCGGCGGCGGCGCGGTGGCTTGCGGGAGCAGCATCCTCGACAGGGCACACACAGGCTTGCGTTGTGTCGTGTGACGTCACAGCGGCTTCGCGCGGAGGATACGGCAATTCAAACTTTGAAGGACTATAACTTTTCTATTAATGGAGATAATTACAAAATGTTTTCGCCGTTGTTCTCTAACTCTTTAGGACTATCTGATTAACTAAGATTTGAAAAAATGGAAACTTCCTCATTCCAATCATTTGGTTCACAGAAAAATCGGAAAATCGGGTACCGGCTGGATTCGAACCAGCGTCTCCAGCATTCTAGGCCGACGCGTTACCAACTATACCACGGTTCCCCGTAATATAGCCGATATACAGCGCCGACGACATGGTGTCGACGCCACTCCCCCGTATCTCTCTGCGAACCGTGTATTTCAGTCATCCAGAGAGATCTAGTCGGCTGTTGGGTGAGTGTGAATCTCCCACCGCTATTTGCACGACAGCTCTCTTACTGAAGTACGACTCCTTAGTCGGCCAGGATTTCATGGAAAGAAAGGTGCTTGCTTACTCCGCAAGAGGGAGATAATTCCAATCATTTGGTTCACAGAAAAATTGGCAAAATGAAGGGTATCGGGTGGATTCGAACCAGCGTCTCCGGCATCCTAGGCCGACGCATTACCAACTATACCACGGTTCCCGTAATATAGCCGGTATTATACAGTGCCGGCGACATGGTGTCGACCACTCCCCCGTATCTTTCCACGAACCATGTATTTCAGTCATCCAGAGAGATCTAGTCGGCTGATGGGTGAGTGTGAATCTCCCACCGGTATTTGCACGACAGCTCTCTTTCTTACTGATGTACGACTCCTTAGTCGGCCAGGATTTCATGGAAAGAAAGGTGCTTGCTTACTCCGCAAGAGGAAGATAATTGCAATCATTTGGTTCACAGAAAAATCGGAAAAATGAAGGGTACCGGCTGGATTCGAACCCGCGTCTCCGGCATTCTAGGCCGACGCGTTACCAACTATACCACGAATTCCCTATATTACGGAGGATAATCCAGCCGGTACCCTTCATTTTTCCGATTTTTCTGTGAACCAAATGATTGGAATTATCTCCCTCTTGCGGAGCAAGCAAGCACCTTTCATTCCATATAATTATGGGGTTGTTCATAGTAGACACAGAGAAGTAAATTCAAATTTTTATAATCTTTCCTGGTTAGCGGTTGCGTGGTTCATAACTTTAAATAAACCGATCCGTAGTAAAACCAGCAAACAATGTTTTATTTGACCGCCAACCAGAAAAATCAGAGATTGTCGGTCAATAGAAATACACACGCGTAAACTGAAACGTAGACTACAAATTAATGTTTATTTTATATCCCAGTGAAGTGAAGAAAATGTTTTCCAGCCTACCCAAAGTGAGTTCAAGGATATCACAATGCCATGAATAAACAATGGAGCAGAACACGTAATTCAAGGCCAATTCATAAACTCGACGTTGGCGCTGCCGTTGCCGTTGGCCGTTGCAACATAAATACATGGAAATGCCTAAAGGCCAATTCATAAACTCGACGTTGACGCTGCCGTTGTCGTTGGCCATTGCAACATAAATATATGGAAATGCCTAAGACCATTCATATTCGACGTCCGCCGTTGGCGATGCCGTTGGGCGCGCCGTTCGACATAACTATATTTCAACTTTTGCCGTCCGCCGTTCGTAGCCAGCGTCGTAGCCGGCGTATAAGCCAATCATAGTTGTCGGTTACCGGTCATGTGATATTGTTATTATTGTTGACGTCTAGCTGTCAAAAGGTTTCTGGGTTTTCTCCAGGGTTTTCCCAAGTTTTCTGTATTGCTTATTGGTTCTGACTCTGTCCATTTTCACCAGGAAAATTCAAAGATCTGTCACAAAGCCAAAAGCACTGATGTAAATCGCAATACAACATGTTTACAAACACGATGGGAAAGCTAGGTTAACGGCGCGAACGTCGAGTTACTGGTAGTGTTCAACGGGACTTAGCGGACGTCAGCGCTTGTGGGCGCTTTGCGCTAACTAACCGGTGAACGACAAGCTGTCAACAAAGCGCCAGTCAGCTTGGTAAGCGCTTTAAAAAAGCGCTGTTTAGTTAGCAAAGCAGCACATAACTGGAAAAAAGTTATTTGTAGTTCTGAGAAAAGCAGTCACCTTTGTTTAGTGTCAATTTAATACCAGGTTTTGTGATTTTATAGCCTAGGTTTTTGACAATACAAATAATAAATATTAAAATATGGAAATGGATATGACAGTTTTATCACGTCAAAAGGAAAGTCGTTCAACGGTCACTCCTAGCGCCTGCAAGCGCTTCCACGCTAGCGCTTTTCCGCTAGGTCCCGTTGAACACACCCTATGAATAGCAGCCTTGTGCTACGAACGTCAACGCCAATGTCGAGTTTATGAATTGGACTTCATAATTAATAGATATTGCTGTCAAAAACATTTCAAAGTCATAGAAGATGGAGTCAGTGACAAATTCTTGCTTTTCTTAGATCTTGACTGGTTGAACTTCCCATAGACTTACGAGAATGAACTTACCAAATTACATCTTTCAAATGCATGCTTTGTGTCTTGTAATATCATGATGGCAAGTTCTTCTGATAGAAAAGTTTCCCCTCCATAGTTTTCAATCTGAGCGATGTTAATATTAGCTCTGGTTCCTATGACTGCTTGAAGGTCTCTCCGTAAATCCTGAAAACTGTTACTCAATCATGACAGATGAAAATTAATTTGATTTGCCTAGTATTACCCTCCAGACTGAATTTGCTTTTTCTGATGGCCTTTAGATTCATAATATTTTTGAAGGTTTGCAGAACACCTTTCCCTAAGACATTTGAGTTCCATTCTGAAAAAGATAAGAGTATTTTAATACTATCATTTTTAATCATAAATATTATTTTTTACTCTCCATCCTATATATTAATATAATTAGAAGATTTTATATGTCTTGGCACTAATGGATATACTTACGTAATGTAATCACTAATGTGTTTGTTGAAGATATTTGTGGTCAGTTTTCTCAAAAAGTTTTTGTCATTTCCCATATTAAAAACACTTAGATCATTTGATAGCTGGTTGGTCCTACAAAAAACATGTAACTTTTAAAAGTTATCATCTGTTTAAATGACATAAATTTCTCTAAACATTGGATATGAAGCATGATATAACAAACATTTATGGCTAGCAAAGTTATTATTGTCTTCAAGTTAATCAATGTAATAATTATTTTTATTTTATTAGTTTTCATAAATATTTTCATCACAACTGTATGGTATATATTAACAAATTACTGATTGAACGACACAGTAAACTTACTTAGAATATAATTCATACAAAGTTTGCAGATATCCATAAGTCCCCAACTTTGAGTTCAGTTTTTGTTCTATGTATTCTGCAATTTTTAGCTGGTACAGATTCAAAATGAATTTAGCCATCACTTGATCAGGATTGCCGAATACTTTTTGAATAGTGTCGTAATTGTATTTACACAAAGAAAGGAGGTGTGCAAAGACATCTTTACTGGACAAACAGTTCTGAAAAGTATAATACAGTGTTGGTGATCCATTCAAATCATAACTTTCATACTAGTTGCTATCAGTAACATCTCTTGGTATTGTCTACAACTCACAGGTAAAGTATGGGAGGGATTTTGAAGTCCAGCCACCCCAAAAAAAAAAAAAAATAAACAATTTAATAATGTTACATATATGCCGATTTAGACTTTCCAAGATTAAAAAATTCAGGCATCAGTCCCTCAGATTTAATGACCTAACTTGACTAAAACTCCCACTATTTATCTGAATATTAAAATTTAAAGAATTATGTGCTTACCACTTGGCTATAGTCAATATAAGCATCAACACATTGGGAATATCCTTTGAATTGTGATAAAACAACTGCTATTTCCTTCATCCTTTTTTGGTCATCCTTTTCCATTGCACTGACAAATTCCTCTATCAATACTTTCTCAATATCACAATACTTTCTCTCTATTTTCCTTTTTACATTATCAAATCTATAATGTAAAAGCTAGTCAGAAAATAGGTCATCAGAATTTATTAAATAATATAACAATATAACCTTGTGTATTTCTTGCACAATTTAAACGTCATTACATTTCTCATTTTGATTAAAAAATTGTTTAATACAACTCACTTTTGTGGGAAATCTTGCGATATTAAATATAATTTCTGGATAACATCAGCAGCTTCATCAATCTAAAAATAGACAAAATTATGTTATTGATACTTTTAATAAAGAGGACTATTGAATCAAAATGAAATGGAAATTATTTTATCCTCACCCTGTATGGATCTGTGAACACTGATGAAACTAAAGGCCCTGTTGATAAAAATTCTGATAAATGACTCAGAAGACGATGTGCTTCAACCACTCTTGATCTTGGCCCATTTACACTGTCCAATTGATCACCCAAGTGCAATACTTTGGTAGCTACTGTGTTGATTTTTCCATCTAATTCTTGAAAGGTCAGCATTGCTTGCTGGAATTCAAATTATATGCTCAAAATTATTATGTATTTTCATTTCCCACATAGACAATAGAAGTATTTCGATGGCTTTTAGATTATGAAATATGATAAGTTGATTTGTTTGACTTTTCATAGAAATATACAGGGTGCATTTTAGTGTGACTTTATGTATCACACATGGGACTTTAAGCGAACCGTTAAGGTGCAATCACAATTTTGGGTATAGGTAGATGTCAGAAAAAAATTGAATATCGCAGCTGTTATAAATCTTAGAGGGCTGTGACTTTGCCGCGTTACTAAGCATGAAATGTGTCAGCTTACGTTAGACGGTCGAGTTCGAATTACATTTGTACTTGGAGAAATCGGTAGATCAATTAAGGGAACTTCAATCAAGGTAACTTGATTTTTTCAAACGGGAATGCATAATTTTTTTTAAACGATCAAATGAGCAATTTGATAAGCTTTCTAATTATATCAGGTTGTGAATATCAATCTATGGTAATTTTTATTAAATTTCGAGATTTCAATCAAATCAGTGTCTTTCAATTTCCCTACCTATAAACAAACTAGCAGGCCATGAAATATAAACAAAATCGTATTCAGATGGAAGAAAACAACTAACTTAACAAAAAGATCCAGCAGAACTAGAGTAAAAGAACAAGATTATAAAAATTCCCTACAACAAATCAACTCTAACCAGAAACAACGGCGGTAACATGTCTAAGGTTAAAGAGAAGCTGGAGTACGACAGAAATGGATAATTTTTACAGCCTACTAGCGACTGCAATGTACTAGAGATTAAAAATTTCCAAAATCACTAAACACTTTGAAATGAAAGCAACACTTTCAGCGATCGTTGCCGTCAGTCTAATATCTTCAGAACGCAATTTCACACTTAATGGTATAAAACAGTAGTCATTTCCGTCAAAGTCAAAAGTAACGTTACCTCTCACTGTCGTCCTTTAAATTTTTCAGTATCTATTAGCAAGATCGCAAAAAAAAGGAATACTGACAAACCATATTTTAATTTTCTGCCAGGTAAATTATGTTTAATAATTTGAGTAGATTTTTAAATTATTATTTTTATTATTATTTATTATTAATTTTTTCGGCAATCTTGCTTATGAGTATTGAAGAATTTGCAGAACTGCAGACAGAGATATCGGTTCCTTTTTCTTAAATCATGAAACATGAAATTTTATTCTGAAGCTATTTAACTGCCAGCAACATTACGTGGTAGATTTCCTTTCATTTCAAAATTCATAATGGTTTTGTGACTTGTCAATCTTTACAATATTGTAGTAGCTGGTATGTTGTGAAAAATACCCATTTCTGTGGTACTTCAGCTGCTTTTTGACCTTAGATGTGTTATGTATGCTATTTCTGGTTTGAATTGATTTGTTCTAAGTCATGTTTATAACTTTGTCCCTTTTCTCTAGTTTGTCCGTAACTATCTGCTAAGTTAGTTGTTTTGTTCCATCTGAACAGTTTTTTGTTTATATTTCATGGCCTGCTAAGTTGCTTATAGGTAGGAAAACTGAAAAACACCGGTTTTACTGAAAATTTGAAATTAAATCAAAACTACCAGAGATTGATATTTACAATGGCATATCATTAGAAAGTTTATCAAATTGCAAATTTGATCGTATAAAAAAAATTATGCATTCCCATTTGAAAAAATCAAGTTACCTTTGATTGGAGTTTCCTTAATTGATCTGCCGATTTCTCCAAGTACAAATGTAATTCGAACTCGTCCGTCTAACGTAAGCTGACACATTTCATGCTTAGTAACATGGCAAAGTCACAGCCCTCTAAGATTTATAATAGCTGCGATATCAATTTTTTTCTGACGTCTACCTATACCCAAAATTGTGGTTTGCACCTAAACAGTTCGCTTAAAGTCCCATGTGTGATACATGAAGTCACACTAAAATGTACCCGAGAATCTAAATATGCAATAATATACAGGGTATTCCATTTAAAAAAACATAACTTTGATATGTCACGCTTTTACTAGACACCCTGTATAAAAGTCATTATTTTTAGAATGTAGTCCAACATGACCTACATACACTCTTGAAGTCGATTTTTCGAAAAGTGGTATCGTTTGGTCACAAGAGTCCGAGGCGTTGAACTTGACTCACCCTGTATAGCATACAGTATATTTGGAAATTTGTGGAATGGTAGTAGTGTAATTAGCAAAAAAGCAACAAATCAGCATCAAACTTTGTTTTTGGATATTTTTTTAGTAAAAAGTTTTCAATGGGAATATTTTACTAAAAATATCTTAAACTCTATTATATGAAGTCTCTGCTTATTTTAGGGGGTATTAGAGGTTTTAGATGGCTCAAAACATTGTAATTTTATGCTTTTCAAGAAGTTCTAGTTTATTAATAAAAAACTGAATAAAATTAGGTTTAAAATTAAAAAAAACTATTTTTGGGAATCATAATTTTTTCAAGGATGATTCATAATATCTAAACCATTTTCAACTTTTTATAGTACCTGATTCTGTTCCAGCAAATTATAAATTTCCTGGAAAAAAGTTGCCTCATCTTCTCTAACAGCATTTTCTAATTTTTCACATTTTTTCTGCTGCCTTTCTTGTAGAAGTGTTAGATCCCTATAAAAAGCAACCTCAGTTATTATAAGTGAACCAATATGTATCTATTACTTACTTATATACTGTTTACTTACAAGATAATGTCTCATTGTTAAGTCCAAAAAAATGACATTTTTTTTACCTTCCTTTTCAACCATTCAAAAAAGGTTTATATTGTCTAATTAGCCAAGATTTGTTTCAATAGTTGAAGTGTTGTATAGGGTAACATGCGTCCAGAAAATCCCAGACAGGTCCAGGAATTTACAGCCTAATTTTGTATTTGCTAAATCACAAATCACTATGTCAGATACATTTGTGTGTTTGTTTTAATAGTCAGTGTTTGTGGGACATTCTGCTACAACTACTATTAACAGTGTTCCTAGATTTTTCACCTCTAAAGATTCAATCTTTAAGATTGACAGAAATACTGAACACCTCAGGTGTTAGTTGGCATAGGATCCATAGTGTTGTGCATAGGATTCATAGTGTGCATCGTAAGCAGATGAAGTATACACAATAACCCAAATACTCTGTTGAATATGCCCACCCATTTTTAAGTTTTTTCAACTATTCAAACTTCTATTTATCCTATATATCGTGTATGGTTTGACAGCCTGTGTAAAATATTCAGGGACACCTGTTAGTAGTTCATAGCTTACTTAATAGCCTGTACAAATGATTCATGTAGCTGTGTAGGATTGAAGTCTTCATTGTCAGAGCCTTCATGTTTCGTTTCTGCTATTGTCCTCCATGCTAATCGCTCGACAAATTCCTCAGCATCAAATGGTTCCTACATTTAGAAAATTATTGATATTCAGAATGCTGCCCATTTCAGTAACCCACCTGCTCCAACTCTTTCATATACTGTTGCATCATTTTGATGACTGTTGCTGTTATAAATTACTTTCACAAGTTAATAAAACTTTTATAATTCACTTTGCAGCTTTTGTTTAGGAATACATATCATATTTGTTTATGTTCAAAGATTCCTGACATGCCACTGACGGCACTGACCGACGTTGTGAGTGTTGTGACAGTGACAGATGAGTTGAGGTTATGGTTATATCACAGGACGTTGCCAAATTGTGGGTCATATTCTCATATTTGATTATTTGTAGAACAATGAAATGGTTCGATTGAATAAGAACCAGAGGCTATCCAGCACGGAATGTGGCTGGTGCATAGGCCACACGATGGGCCCTTTTGCGCCTCTATCCGCGCTAGTTCCTAAGACCTGCCCTTTTGGCAAAGGCAAGTACATTCTTAGGTCCTATCCGTTTTATCTCTATTGGTTCCAAGGTTCTTGAGCCCAGCATAGTCTGCCTGTGATAACCCAGGGTATCACAGCGACACAGGATGTGTGCCGAGGATTCTTCCTCTTCCCCACACCACGTGCACGTTGGGTCGTTGACCACCCTCATCACAAACAAGTGACGCCTGAAGGTATTGTGACCCGTTAATAAGCCTGCTAACAATCTCAAGTTACTCCTATCCAGAGAGAGACAGAATCGTCCTATTCTCTCTTCAGGCCCTGCTAATAGCTCCCGAGCCTGACGGAGATGACCAGAGATGTTGTTCCATCTCAGAGAGTGTTGATTCTGGATCCACTCTCCAGTTGTTTTCCTAACCAAATTTGCAGACAGTCCTAAGGCTGGTTCCGGGCCCACAAAACTGTTTCCGGATCCCA
The DNA here is from genome assembly GCA_951848785.1 of Callosobruchus maculatus. Taxonomy (NCBI): domain Eukaryota; kingdom Metazoa; phylum Arthropoda; class Insecta; order Coleoptera; family Chrysomelidae; genus Callosobruchus; species Callosobruchus maculatus. The sequence goes on from CATOUR010000083.1 coordinate 8,737,512, forward strand.
TCCTGGCTAGATGATCTGCCATTTCATTACCCTTTACCCCAGCATGCCCAGGTACCCACATCAGTGATACCTTGTGTTTAGCTGAGATGTCGTCAAGAGCCCTCCTGCACTCCAGGACCAGTCCCGACGTTATTTTCCAAGCACTCAGTGCTTTGATGGCTGCCTGACTGTCAGAGCAGATAGTAATCCGCCTCCTAGACCCGTCAATTTCCCGAATACGATTTACGCAGGCAAGTATCGCATAGACCTCAGCCTGGAATACTGTGGTGTGCCCCCCAAGAGGGAATGAAAGTCTTGTACGGGGCCCGTAGACTCCCGAGCCCGAGCCCTCTCTAGCGAGTGAACCGTCTGTGTACCAGACCTGTCCTCCTCCTTCGATGAGCTGTCTTTCCCTAGACTTCCATTCTTCCCTTGACGGAAACACCACCGTAAATTTGCGATTGAAGCGATGCGTAGGAGAAACTGTATCGCTCCTCGCCAACAAAATAGGACAATCCTCATGCAACTCTGCTAGAATCGTCGAATGTCCTTTGCCTGGATTCATAAAAGTCCAGCTACCCTGACTCCAGAGACGGAACCCAGTTTTTCTAGCTTCCCCTTGGATTACCAGATCCAAAGGAGGAAGATTCAATAGTGTTTCAATGGCACTCAAGGGTGTTGTGCGCACTGCACTGGTTATACTAAGACATGCCAAACGTTGGACCTTATTAAGTTTGGCTCTTGTTGCCTCCGTCTTTATACAGGTCCACCACACTATGGAGCCATATATTAGTGACGGTCTGACTATTGTAGTGTAGAGCCAGTGCACCACTTTTGGGCTCAGGCCCCAGCTACTACCGACAACTCTTCTGCAGGCCCATAATGAGTTTCGAGCCTTGCTTACCTTATAATCCACGTGCAGCCTCCAAGTCAGCTTGTGATCCAGTATTACTCCTAGATACTTTACTGACTGAGACAATTCAAGTGTCGTTCTGAAAAAGGTAGGCCTCACGAGGCCTTCCATCTTCCTTTTCCTAGTGAACATAACGAGCTCCGTCTTTTCAGCGTTCACTGACAGATCCACCTCATTACACCACGTTTCCACAACACGCAGCGCGCCTTGCATTACCTCGGAGACTGTATTAATGAATCTACCCCTGACCACTATGCTCAAATCATCGGCATAGGCCTGTACGTAGACCCCTGTGTTGCTTAGTCTCACGAGTAGGTCATTCACCACTAAGCACCATAATAGAGGTGAAAGAACACCGCCTTGTGGGCAGCCTCGCGCCACTGCAACGCTATAGTTTATGTCATTAAGCGTTGCAGAAGCCACTCGGCCCTCTAGAGTAGTAAGAATCCACTCCACTAGGATTGGAGCAATTCCATGTCTCTCCAGGGCGCGTCTTATCGAATTGGTAGTGGTACAGTTGAACGCACCCTCGATATCAAGAAATGCTACCATAGCCACTTCCCGTTGATTCAACGTTTTCTCCAGCCTGCTGACCAAATGATGAAGTGCCAGCTCAGCTGATTTTCCCGCCTGATATGCGAACTGATAGGCATGGATTTCAACCCTTTGTAAGGGCCCATCCCTGATATATCTATCAACCAACCTCTCCAGTGTTTTTAGTAAAAACGACGAAAGGGTAATCGGTCTAAAGTCCTTCGGACGAGTATAGCTACCTCTGCCCGGCTTAGGAATAAAAACGACCCTTGAATGCAACCAGCTCTTCGGTGTGAAGCCAGTAGCCACGCAGGCGCGAAATATCCTAACTAGGTATGGTAGTACCAGATCCTGTCCATGTTGTAGCATGGCTGGAATGACTCCATCCTTGCCTGGACTTTTGTATGGAGCAAAAGTATTTATCGCCCATCTTGTGCGGTCATAAGTGACGACTTCTCCTGCCATCTGCCATTCCTCTTTATGAGGACGGCGGAGTGGCCTATGTGCACCTGTCTGCTGAGCGGCAACCGATCCCGGAAAGTGCACACTCATCAGCAGTTCAAGCGTTTCCTCCTCGTTATTGGTTCTATGACCGTTCGAGTCCGTCAAGGTCCCCAACTTGGACTTGGTGTCCTTGCTAAGGATCCTATGCATCCTTGCCGTCGCAGGAATATCATTGATGGACCTGCAGAAGTTCCTCCAAGATTCCCTGGAGGCCCTCCTGACTTCCCTCTTATATTCCTGTAGCTTTATCCTATACTCCTCCCAATCAGGAGTACCTTTCCTGTACCTAACTCTCGTGAGTAGTTTGTGCAGGGACTTTTTCCTGGTTTCTAATTTCTTAGTCCAGAAGGTGGCATTGCCCGCCACGCCCACTTTGCGTAGGGGACAGTTATCCTCAAAGGAGTCTCGGAGGTCCCTACACAGGGAATCAACTGCCGCCTCCAAGCCCTCCCCTTTACTGAGATCCTGCTCTATAGGACGGAGCCTGCTGTCTAGGTCCTCTTTAAAAGAAGCCCAATTTGCTTGCCTAGGATTTCTAACAAGGATTCCCTCTTTTTCCCCGTCAATCCTAAACGTTATATGTCTATGGTCGGACAGTGACGGTTCCAAGGATACTGTCCAGTCCTTGACCTCATTACAAATACCGACCGTGCTCAGTGTTATGTCTAGGACCTCATCCCTCACATTGTTTGAGAAGGTAGGAGTGTCGCCAACATTCAGAACCTCTAGGTTCGACGTCCCTAGAAATTCCATCAGCTCTTCACCACGTCTATTAGTGTTAGAGCTACCCCATAGGGTGTGATGGGCATTGCTATCACACCCCACGATAAGCTCGAGATTATTATCCCGACAATGAGACACAAGGTCCTCCATCTCTTTTGAGGGAGGAGGATCTCCTGAATCATACGGTAAGTACGCTGAGCATACCACTAAACTTCTTTCGATGCCTTGTTCTCTAAGGCGAATCACCACCGCAACCATGTCCCTAGTTGTAAAGTCCATTAGTTGCCATGCATTCATATTATTACATAATATGCACACTCTAGGCTTTGTCTCCGGAGCGCTACTAAAAATGGTATACCCTGGAATGTTAAGCCCGCTAATAATGCCATTCCTTATCCAGGGTTCCTGAATAAGAGCTATGTCATAGCGACCCCTAGTGATCGTCTGAGTAAGAACCCTAGAAGCCGCTATGCAATGCTGCAAATTAATTTGAATGAAAGAAATGTAACTCACCATTTTTTTTTTGGCAGTCCACCCTCGTGTGTTTGTAGCGAACCAACGTCTAGTTCCCCACGGTGGGGCCCCGTTCGTTGCCGCTACCCTCGCTGTGACTGTGGCGTTGATCCGTCTGCCACAGCATCCTGGCTCCCTCCAGTGCTGAGTCGGAGTCACTATCGAGTAGCTGCCCCTCACTCACTGGTGTGCTGCTCTGTGGCCCACTAGTTCCTGGTGTGGGCACATCCCTATCCAACTCCGGAGACTCCTGAGGAGTCTGTTCCTGCCGCTCGGTCCCCCTTGGAGGAGCCCGAGCAGCAACAACAGCCTCCCCAGGTGCCAGCTGCCCTTGGTCCCTAGGCTCCTGGCTCTCGCCTGGGCCCTGATCACCGCCGGCAGCAGCAGTCCCGCGTTGCTCTTTGTTCTTGCCCAGCAGAGTAAACACTGCTGAGCTCGCTCCGCAGTAGAGCCGCAGCCCCCTGCCTAAATGAAATGGTTCATCTGAGACAATATTGAAGTTTATCTGCTAAATTAATCGGCTTAGAATCGTTAGCTATTCATTTTGATAGCAGGATGGCATTTTTCAAAACAATTGAGAGCTGAAACAATAGCGTGTAGCAACAATTTGCTTCCGGTATCACAAAATGCTCAAACTGTACAAGGGGTGTAAAATATTTACCAGATTGTTGAATATCTCCGTTTTGTGAACAAAAGAAGACTATTGTGATATTGTGAAAATTCTTAAGTCAAAAGTCCTCAAAAATCCAACATTGTGTCATCGCCAGGAATCATAAACAAAATTTACCAAAATCCAGTATTGGGCTTTGGCAACGTCTTTTCCGTGTGTCGCGCAATCGCGCTGGCCTAGGCGAGTAGGCGCGTTGTTCAAAACTTGAAAAAGTGGGACGAAATTTCTAGTGTTTAATATTTGCCAATCACTATCATTAACATCACTGATGATCCTCATTTTATTATTTTAATACCACACCCATGAGAAATTTTTATACCTAGGTATGCATTTTTATCCAGGCCTAAAGATAAATTCATAGGTAGGTACCTACCTAGGTGGTAGGTAGGTGTAGGGGTAGGTAGGTATACCAATTTATAAAAGAGCAAAGTAGGTAGGTATAAGTCTTATCTTAAAATAGAATCAAAGAACTCCCAACAGCAAATACAAGCCCCGTCTTTTAAAAAATACATAACATGCCCACCTATGAAACAAATTCGACTTTCAACACAGGTCAACAAACCACAAAATAGATTACATAATCAACGTAAACAAGAGATGCCTCTATTTATAAATTCCTGGTATACGTGATAGAATTCTCCGTAATATGATGCGGCGCATTTTAGCAGCAGTCATAGGGACAGAAACGTGGCGTGCCTTAACGGGGCCCCGTATAAAAATTTGTTTGGGGGCCCTTAGAAAGGGTAAAGATTTCTCACAAAAGCAAGAAAAAATTGTGTGGCGCGGGGGCCCTGTATAATACATACGGCAGGTAGGTATTATAGGTACGGTGGTGCATCGGTAGGTATGTTACTCGTGAAGTTGTGAATGGAAGAGAAAGAAAAACCAGTAATTTTTTAAGCGAACGTCGCGTCGCCGCAATAAACTTCATCAGGCGCTGTACGCCTAGAAAAAGCGGTATCTAGAATATCTATGCCATAAAAGCAATTCTTTTGTAATCCTAATCAATGCATTCATCTGATTCAGCTGCAGTTGCAGTTGCAGTAACACTACTTTTCTCGACCCGACGGTCGTTATTTTTCTATTGCACTTCATAGGTGTAGTTTCTTTTTCTAATACATTCACCATCACCATTCACCACACCTACCCTATTTGCGTTTCCACTTCCAAAATGCATCATTGCATTCGCTTTGAGGAGGCACGATCGCGGCGCCCCCTGATGAAGCGCGTCAAAATCAGAAATGAAAATGGCGATTTCGTTCGAGTCGTGTTCATTTCAGTTTGCTCAACCGATCGGGGTGTATCCATATAACAATCCGTAGTGGACGTCTGCAGTTAATATAGTGGTAAAATCGTTCGAAAAACGTGAAAATGGAGGAATCTTGTCAGAAAGTGGTGGAAATTGAAGCAAGGACCAAAATAGAAGATAAACTACCTTGCAAAGATGACGTCGTTGAGCCGAGCGGTACGCAGAATCGCACGAACTTGACCGACGACGGTGAACTTCCGCCGAAGAAACGGAAAACCAGACGCGGGAAATCCAAACGCAAACAGCCGTATCAGAAGAACCAGAAAAATTCTCGAAAATGCAATAAATTGATCAAACCAGAGGCACCGCATAATAGCAACCAGTTTTTGCTCGAAGATCATGGTAAGATTTTGATTATTATAGTAATGTAATGGTTTAGGCGTTTAGGTATATCGAGTGTGATACATTTCCTGATTTGCTACTCTTATCGATATCACTGTCTGATACACTCTAACTACTAGAATTTTGAAAGGAATAAGTTTCGGTAATAAATTCTGCCCTTTTCAGGTTTGGGTGTTGAGCTTGCACTTTCCAAAAAATTCATAAGCCAATCGATTTTGTCCTATTTTGAAGGGTACCAGTTACCAGTGTTTGTAATATCGACTATCGAGGTATCAGTGGCGTAACGAGAGTAATTCAGTGGGGAAGGGGGTGGGGGACTTTTGTGACTATTTTGTTTTCAAAGCGAGTTTTTTCCGTATTTCTTGTACTACAAAAAAATATTGGCAAGATACACTCTGCACTCGCAAAATTTAGTGCACACCATTTTTTATTTGCTGTTATTTTTTATCTCGCACGATTTATCGCTATTCGACAATGGGAAAAAAAATTAATATCACCACAGACTGTATGAACTACTATTAAACTTTTTTATTTCGATTTATTGGTCTGCTTCCATACCTGTACACCATATTTTTTATACGCAAAAATGACCGCAAAATCTAGATGAAATTATAAAATGTAAATTTATTTTTCTTTAGTGTGACAGCTGATCATGAAAGTCAACAACCCATGTTGAGAGAGTCTTCCCAAACTCCTTAGTAATTTTTGGTGTTACCAATGTAACAACTTTTTGATAAGATTGTCACAAAAACTCAGTCTAAGTCACACCTCTTATTTTTAAATTACTTTTAAAGTAGCAACACAAAATAGTATATACCAATACACTGTGCCAATATCTTGATTGGTGGCGCTACAATACCTTGTCAAATATAAATTCAAACTTCTAAAGAGTCTATCACTCCACCATGTGACAGCTTAGAAAGATGACAATCTTTCCAATATTAAAAAAAAATTAATATTTTGAATGATAACATTCAATCAAAACTAGAGCAATAATATTGAAAACATTGATGAACCAGATCTCATTTACATTTTCTTTTTCCAGGCTCTATTGAGGATCTAGATGAGAACCTGAAGAATGTTGATCAAGTATCTACATCTACAATCACAAGAACAAGAGACTCCAGCTTTAGCGTGGACTCTGATGGGGAGTTCTATTCATCACCTGATGATGAGGAACAGTTCCTGATCAAAGACTTTGATGACCAATATGAAAGCCTCCATGCAGAGCGCCTACAAACCATGTCAAAGGAAGAACTAGTTGAGGAATACTTGCAGCTTGAAAACAAATTGGACCAGCTCTCCAAAAGGCTCCAAACCAATGAAGATGATGATTTGGTCAATAGACCAGAGCTCAAACAAGAGGTTGAAAGACTTACAATAGAAAACGAGAGACTTCGGAGAGAGAATGAACTGTTGCGTAGTAAAATTGGCAGATGCGACTCTGAGGATTCTGAAACAGATTCAAGGGACTCCTGTAGCAGTTCATCTTCGTCCAGTGATGGTTGTAGTTCGTGTAGCAGCAGTCACTCCAGCAGCTCCAAAAGTTCATTAACTGAGGTGAACTATACCCAGACAAATGGACTTGTTTCTAATTCAGAACTGGAACCCAAGGCAGAACCCGTTTAGACAAGAACTGCATTTATAGGGTGTTTTGTTCAGTAGAATTAGATGCCCGATTTTAAACAGTGTCTATAGAGCTATTGTCTGAGAATACAAAACTAACGAGAAACGACATCTGGCGTCGGCATATTTATACAATATTCTAGTACAGGATACATAAATACTGACACCTAAGACCAACAGATATTCTTTGCTTACTCCAGACCATAACTGATTGTAAAACAGTATATTTGACATACATGATTGAAATTATTCTGTTGCTTCTCGTCAGTTTTGTTATCCTCATAGTCAGGTATTAGGTTTTATGTCATTTTTGCACCAGACCTATATTTCAGCTTTTGATTGGGCGTTATTAAAGAACAAAATAATTGTTGTTTGAAATTTGTAAACAAAGTAGGTGTTTCAAAGTCTGTATTTGGACTTCCATTGTTTATACATTATTTTTCACAGCATATTATTGATTGATTTACTAGCACTGTCGACTGAACAGTTTTCACCTAAAGTTGATTGTAGATAGTAAATCAATTGAAACATTGTGATACTTGCAAGTATATAAACAATGGAAGTCTGAACTTTTAGAAAAAATGATTGCTGATTTAATGTAATTCCTGAAACTTACCAGTTGCTGCTTAAACTAATTGTGTAATTGATTTGAGATTTTCATAATGTTATTAATTTTTTTTTCAATTCTGCGCTTTTTTCAAAAGTGAAATGAAATCTAAGTTGGTTCATTCAATTTCTTGGTGTGAAACTTATCCTTATATTTTTGTGAATTTCTAACAGCTAATTCTACTGAGCAATTTGTATTTATTCATTCCTTTAGGATACAAAGCATATTTGCTATTTTACCAATGTTAATTTGTCTATAGGAAGTGTGGATGGTGTTTTGCTGTTTCATAATTATGTATGTATATAAATATGTAGTTAAATTGACTGTTATCCATTAAATGGTGATACAAAAGGTATTATAACTATGAGCACTATGCTTGAAAGGAATTTCTGGAAGGATATGCAGGATTAAAGGATAAAAAATTAAGAAAAACATACAGGGTGTCCCACGACGACTAAGACAAGCAATATATCGGAACTGGGCAGTAGTACAGAATTATAATTTTGGGGGTTTAAATTAGAGCAAATATAGTATCGTTTCTTAATATTGAGTCACCCAATGAGGTATTTGTTTCTGGTCACGTGACGTCCGATTCAAAAATTTTAATGGGACACCCTGTATATTTGTGAATTTTTGGGTTTCTCTCGATAAGACTATTCCAACAAACTAGCACACTTGAGGTCTAAAGTGATTAGTTCAAGTGCTTCAGGTACTTAAAGGATTGTACCATTACCACTGATTATAACATGCACCCCTACAGTTGAATTACTTTGGTAGTGTTTCAGAATGGTAGTGGTACAGTCCTTTAAGTACCTGTAGCACTTGAACTAATCACTTTAGACCCCAAGTGTGCTAGTTTGTTGGGATAGTCTTATCGAGAGGAACCCAAAAATTCACAAATATAGGTACAGGGTGTCCCATTAAAATTTTTGAATCGGACGTCACGTGACCAAAAACAAATACCTCATTGGGTGACTCAATAATAAGAAACGATACTATATTTGCTCCAATTTACACCCCCAAAATTATAATTCGCTATCACTGCCCAGTTCCGATATACTGCTTGTCTTAATCGTCGTGAAATGCCTTGTATTTGAAGAGAAGAGTTTCTTCTGTGAACATTTTGGTTGATCAAACAACATCTAGAGATTATAACAAATAGGGATTTATTCCAGAGGATAAAGTATTATTTTATTATAAGACTCATCGTTTTTTATGCTGCTATATGTTGTTATTGGCAGCCAGCAAAAATCCCACAAATAAATGGACATATACAACTTAAAAAATATATCAGTCAATAATTATGCGTTAATTTATGGGTGTAATTGGTGTTTTGAAAATGATTGTACCAATGAAAATATGGTTTTAAAAATAAGGCAAATTGCAGACTATTTTAGTTCAGTTCCACACATTATATAGGTAGTGTGTATAATATACATTTTTTATTATACAGGGTGTTCCATAGCGAGTGGAAAATAGTTTAGGAGGAGACTAAAGATGAAGACATTTCCAACAAAACAAGTCATATAAAGTAGGGTCCGATTTTAAACTGTTTCAGAGATAAATTGAATTTTAGAGATTTTCATTTTGAAATACAGACCTCCAAAGAAAAACCCTAATAGAACCAAATTTTATTGTTGGATTTAAAATTTTTGTTATTAGTCCTTAGAAAATATGCTATCACGTCATTATCGACTAAAAGAAAGTAATTATGTATCAAACATTTGGCGATATAGTGTCAAAAGTGACTTCAAGAAACGTTACAAAAAAATAAAATTTATCTTAAAAAATCGCCAAAGAATTAACCATGCACTTTACAGTAAAAACATGCCCATCTTTCTAGTTATCCATTGGTATCACAAATTTTTTGTAAATATGGTAAACACAGGACTCTAAAATTATAATGGATCTCTGAGAGTACAAAACTAATACCAAAAATTCCGAAATCCAAAATCCAACAATAAAATTTGGTCCTATTAGGGTTTTCGTTTGGGGGTCTACATTTTAATGAAAATCTCTGAAAATTCAATTTATGTCTGAAACAGTTGAAAATCGGACGCTACTTTTCACTTTTTTGTTGAAAATGAGCTGTACAGTCTTCTAAAGTATTTTCCACTCGTCGTAAAACACCCTGTATGACTGACTCAAATTCAAGTGGAAGAGTTCATATAACCATGAGTCCTGAAGCGTCTGGTTTTCAAGGCTGTCTTATCGCAGTGACCAGCACTGCCAAATTACAAAAAAAACGGCTCAATGATACTTAAGAAATTAATGAAAAAAAAATTTTTCCAAACTTGAAAACTACACTCTTCTGCACTCATATTCATATGAACTTTTCTGTTTCAATTGTGGTCGTCAATGCGCCCTGTGACGAAGTAATACTCGTACCCTGTATATACATTTAACTTATTTGTATCGAATTTATTTTATGTAATCAATATTTGAGGTTCAGTCACCAAATGTTGAAATAATTGAATTTATTTGTTCATACGTACTAATATCACAAACTGATGCGCTGTGCTGTAGTAAGTTTCATTAGTATGACTAGAAAATTTGAGTATGGAACCAATTTTGGATAATTATCATTTTGATTCTGCTTATCCCTTCAGAGATCAGACTTGGCAAGATTTTAACATAATTATGAGACATCTGTAAAGAAACCCATTCACCATAGATGTTATGGGTTGAAATCGAGTCAGCTACAGATGTTTGCTGTGTATTTTTCCCCATGAGTCGTTTGTTGTCGAAGCATGAATCATTTCCCTTATTTAAGTCTCATTGATACATTTTCTATATATACAGGGTGTTACCATGTCTGCTATACAGCCCTTTGTCGGATTGCAACATTGCGAGATACCAGACTCTAAGCTCCCACTTTTTGATCGTTTTACTACGGAAATGTTGGTAGTTTTTTTTTGTAGATAAAAAAATTATTTTACGCATAAGCCAAAATTGGGCGATAAGTTACGAAGGTATACAATTTTGCTTTTTTCCCACCAGACACACATTATCTATCTCCAGTACAGAACGGTATTAGGTTTGTATAGCAGAGAACGTAACACTTTGTACATATTATTACTGCTTAAGAAGAAAGACCTTTGAGTACAATTTTTTAAGATTCAAAATGCTACGATGTGTATATACATCACAATTTTTTATTCATTGTTTGGATATTTTATAAGAATATTTTATAGATGAAAATCTGTAGTGATAATTTATTAAAATAATGTTTACGTATTATCGGATTGTTTTATTTTGGATAAGATCCTGTAAACATAGACCTCGCTATGCATTCATGTATTGCAAAAAAAAAATGAAGTTGATTGACTTAGTACTTCCCACACATTACGGTGATACCTACCAATTTATTATTTTCCGATAACATGAAGCTATAGTCTGAGATCCCCTTGCAATCAGATATTTTTAGTTTTTTCATTATTGCTTCGCCGCCACTGACACGACTTCTGAAACCCCCCGAAAATTTAAGGTGGCAACTCCAATCTGGACACCCCCCCCCAAAAGGTTAACCAAGTGACACCCATAATCTGGACCCCCCCAAAACCAAAATCCTGGATACGTGCCTGATGCCGCTAGGTCTTTCATCCACAGGTCAGTGGACAGCTTATTATGAATACAACAAATTTTTCAGTTTCACAACCCCCCACCTCCCAACCACCCCAACTTCATCATCATAGTCATAATATCTTAACAGACATGTTGTGAACTCGTAAAATGCATTTACTCATTTACCAGTTTCTCTTGGGATATCTTTAAGATCTTTAATGCAGTAGTTTCCCATTTGCTTTCTGCATCCTCATGCCGTTGACCAGATGGTATCTACTGGTTCATCCGCCTTTAGGGACAATTTCTCACCCCAAGGACAAGAAGGTGTCCTGAATCTTCTCAACTCGTCCACCCAAAGCTGTTCGTTGAGAAGAGGTTACTGTTTATACCGACAGTAGTTCGGTTCCTTTTAGTCGCCTTTTACGACACGCAGGATATAGGATGAGAGATATTCTAACCCGCCCCCACACGGGTGAACAACTTCACCCCCACCCAAAAAAAGTAGAAAATGATTAGAAACCCCTAAATCACCTGAAAACCAATTACTCCGCCGCCCATGCACCGATTTTCAAAATTATAAGAACATTACTATACCACCCCACAGCATACCGCTTTCCAAATTTCATCACAATCCATGCAGCGGTTACTGAGATTACGAGGCTAGAAAAACGCCAACAGACGGACCGACCGACGGAAAAGAGTGACGTGGATTTTCGTTATGTAGATATCATAAAACACCCAAAAAGCGTATTATCGCCTATCGGTGTGGGAAGTAAAAAATGGAATAGGTATATTGTCTTTGCATTGGTCTCCCAAAATAACTTTCAAAGATTAATTTTAGAAGAAAAATGCACTTATTCATAACATGTCAGCTCCACTGTTATGACAAGTTTATTGAAATATATTGCATACACGATTATCTCGGGAAAAGCGAGAGATTATTTTTAGTGAAATACCAACACAACAAATTAAAATAGAAATGCTCACACGCCTGAGATTACAAATCGGTGACAGTCCAAGTTACCGCATATTCAGAAGCAGAAATACTACAGTTTATGTGTCCTAGAGCACATAAAAAATGTTTGATAGAGTAATTATTAATTGTTTTATGAACTTGGGATTTTTTCAGAGTATCCAGAGATAGGGCAGAAAAACGACTTCCAGTTTTTGTTTTTAATTTTTTTTATAAAAAAAAGTTACCATTCTGTACAAAGTAAAAATAACTAAGTACTTACATTAAAGTGGAATACACAAAACACTTGAAAAATTCCTCACTGGGAACTGCGATCAAAGTTTATATTTTATTGCATTTAAAAATGAGGAACAAGTAAAAACTAAAATATTTTAACCACTAGATTGCTTAAATAAAACCTAAAGAGTTTATTTCCAAAAATAATAAACATATATAAACTCAACAAACCCCACAGTTGTTTAAAACAAAATGCAAGTTATTCTTTTGTATAACAAAAAATAAAGCAAATAATAGGTAAAATAGTATTGTATTGTATAATAATTGACCACATTATTGGTACTCCTTCCAATCCTTTTAATAACTTGAGAAAGGTCAATTATAACGATGAAACTTATACTGTTAAAAAATAAAAAAAATAATTGGACTTTATAATATACTCTAGGAGACTGATACTGATAAAACACATTGATACAAGAAAAAAAAATGAATATCTTACAGTATAGAAGTGAGTGAGAGTAATATCAACTTAAAACGTAACATCACAGACATACTCTAATTTTTGCAGAAATGATGTTTCTTCATTCACAAATATTTTCCGTTGCTTAAACTGTCTTTTTTTATAATGGTAATTTATAACATTGCTAGTTTCAACATAAAGAACCAATTCAGAAAAAACACTATATTGCAGTGGCAGTAAGGCATGTATTAGAATTTGATAGACAGGATTTGAAAAAGGGGATCAAAAGCTATGATGTTGCCTTAATTCCAGTTCTTGAGACTTGTTTTAGGTGCACAATCAGTTTTTGAGTTGGAGAACACTTTGCCATGCCTTAGCTGAAAAGTGGATTGATGTGGATTAGTTCCTTGTTGCATATTTACTTAGAATGTTATTTTTCATCTCTCTTAATCCAACAAATGTGAACCAGAAATAACTAAAGATTTACCAAAATACAATCAAAATATAATTTATTTATCCTGTATGGTCAGATTAACCAAGATAAATAGAGAATGACTTTTGAAAACATGTTACAGAAAAATAAGCAAATATGTACTTTTAATAATATATATAATGTTCTAGGAAGTACCTGCAAAATAAAGCTAACACTTGAAAATGAGGAATGTGATATAATAAATATATTTACGACAGTGGAAAAGGGTCTGATTTTGGTTGAAACCTAAATAGCTGAAACGAAAAAATACCACTAAATTTAGTACAGTTTAAGATTTCAATTCTGATCCAAACAAACAGAAGTACTAAGCAGTGAGTAACAAGTGAAAAATTAGTAATTCAGCTTTTTTAGAAAAGCTTGTTTCCTTGTGTTTTTATTACACAAAGGTATATGATGCACTTGAAGTATTTTTACATATTACTAACTTTTTCAGCTTAACAAATGTTTTTCCAAATATTTTCCATATCTGTACAAAAAAATACTGGAACTCACAGAGAATTCACATAGGCTTATATTGGTCAACATTTTGGATACCTCCAGCAGGTTGACATAGTACAGACTTGAAAGCAATAGCAAAAACAAAGAATGGCACAAATTTCTTTTTATATGATACACAGGGTATGACAGGAAACCTCATTCTTTTCAGAATATTTACCTTGCTTATACCCTAGAAATAAAGAAGTTTCAACTGTCATTACCGTTCTATTGTATGTTATTTTTTTAACTTTAAATAAAGTTCAAAATAGCTGCATCACCTGTTTAAAAAAATGAATATGAATTTTACATATAGCAAAATCATATAATTTTTCGATAAGTTTTATGCATTAGTTGATAATCCACTAAAAATCTGTCTTAAAAAATACAGTTTTGTAACATTCCTTGCTTTCTATTTTCAACCTGTCTGTATTATTAGCACATGAAGTGCGGTTAATAAAACAAATTGTTCATTTCTGTTTCACTTTCACCTTAGATGGTGGTGCACTAGGATTAGTCCCCTTATAGAACTCCTTCAACAGTCCCATGGCCTCCTCAGCCCTATGCCCGCCCTTCACGATCGTCACTGGTCGCAATACCGCTGCAACGTCAAACACTGTAGATCCGCCAAACCTGTCATTTTGACAGCCGTACACGATCTGTTTTACTTTCAAGTCGTAGAGGGCCGCGGAACACATTATGCACGGTTCAACTGTTACATACACTGACAGTTCTCTGAACACGCCTTCTTGATCCAGATTGTTTGTCCTACAATAATCGACCACCTGATCGATGCAATTCAATTCAGCATGACGTGTGGCGTTTTTGGTTTCATTGACGGTGTTACGACCTAGGCAGAGATGAATTAAGATAATTAACTTTAAAGAAACTCATATACACTATTAATAAATTATCAAGTTTGGAATTTTTATGCAACACAGATATTTCAAAGATATTATTTAGGAATTTGTCTTATGGTATAATTTGTGCTTGAACCATCTCCAAGTAACCTGGCCATAGTTGTGGCTTGAAAGTCACTTAATCTCAAGTGACAATTTAATTACTGCCATAAATCAATAACAAAATTTGGAAAATGGAAATACTTTAAAAAAAGTTAGAAATCATGTAAAAGATTGTTCACATAACAGAAATGAGCAGAGAAAATGAATGTTCATCTATAAAAAACCTGAACACTACACCCAAACTTAAACAATTTCAAACTTTGGTTTGACAGACAACAGAATAGAATATGACAAATGCAATCTAGCAAAATATTGTTCAACACAATTTATGTAAGTACATTATATATGTACAGTGGAAAAAAGTCTATGGCTCTAGCCAAATATAGGATAGACCCATAGACTCATGTCATATATTCCATTTTGAACAAAAATTTATTTCAGAATATGAGCTTTGCTAAATTTATAATCAAAATTTATTTATTATACTCGTACATCTATAGGTATATTTTTACATTTAAATACAGCTGAGTTTTTAAAAATATTTACTATAACAGGGTGGTCCAATAAGCACACGGGGCTCTCCAGCAGCCTTAACGTTTAAATTAGAAGAATTAGGATTGAAAAAAGTTTCTTTTCAAATGGTCTATTTGTAGAAAATAATTTCAAAGACTGCTTTACAAAAAATGTTAATATCTCGGAAACAAAGTATGACAGGAAGATGCTGTTTTCGGTTTTAAAACGAGCAAGAAACAGACTTGTGTTTCAGTAAGATCATTGTTCAAAAGCACATTAAACAAATAGACTAGCAATTTTTAAAGATCGTTGTTTTAAAATCCAAATTTTGAGAGGTTTGTTGACAACCAGCATAAAGTCTAAATATTTGGGGTGGTATTATTGGAAACCGCATAATAAACTAATGTTTACAAAAATTTTCTAAATGAAATTTTGGAAAACTTGCTGGAAAATTTACCATTGGAGTGTTTAAGAGTGGAGTGCATGAATATTTTAGTATTAGAGAAATATTTTGGATGAAAAGTTTCCAGCCAATTATTATTTCATCTGTGAGCCACGCCACCTACAATTATTGCAATTCCTACGCGCCATTATGTAATAATTACAAAATCATACTTATCTGGAAAACCATCAAAGATAGAACCACAGATGCCTAGATACAAGTGAAAGGGAATTTAATTTCTCATCCACTGATGTAAAACTTATCATACCATCCTATTTGAAAAAAAAGTTTTTAACGTTTAAACTTTTCAAATTTGAAAATTGCTGGTCTATTGATTTAATGTGCTTTTTAACAAGGATTTTACTTAAGTACAAGTATGTTTCGTGTTTGTTTTAAAACCGCAATTCGCATCTTTCTGTTGTACTTAATTTTAGAGATATTAACATTTTTGTAAAGCACTACAAACATCAAATTTTCTAAAGATATCTGAATAACTTCGAAAATAGGCTTTGTAGACATGAACTATGGTTAACAAACTGGACCTAAAAATCGATGCTTAATTCAAAAAAGTAATAATATATACAGGATGTTCCATTTAAAATAAGAAAGTTGATAACTACTTCCTGTATATCTGGATGTCCACCATCTTTGAAATTATTTTCTACAAGTAGACCATTTGAAAAGAAGTGTTTTTATTAAAGCCATTTTCTTCTAATTTAAACGGTAAGGCCACTAGAGAGCACCACATGCTTATTGAACCACCCTGTATGAAACTTATAAGTTCTATCCAAGTTTAATACTACTTACATTGACAATTTCAACATCCCTCATGGATTAATCCATGGTCTTCTTCAAGGTCAAATTGATTGTGTTTTACACTGTTGCTGTCATATGATTAGCAAGACCTATTCAACTTATATATTTTTTGTAGTCGTGACAGTAAAAGTAAGACTTTTGTTTTGATTGTGAGTTTTTATTTAAAAAATGTTTAATAATATATAGAAATGGGTATAGACCAGTGCCGAAGCCTTCAAGAATAATAAAAAGTGAAAAAAAATTACAGTAGGATGAAACTCATTAGAAAAGGAGGGGAATATGATAAGAATAAAAGGAAAAATAAATTACGGTCGATTCGAGATCGGGAAGTGGGAGGGGGTGCGTTTTTAAGGGTAGAAAATGGTTTATCTTGATTTCTGGCAAAACTACAAGTCCTATGGGAAAAAGTTGAATGGCAAAGATGTAGGTAATAAAAAGATCTACAACTTTTGTATTCTCAATTTTTTCACATAACCTCAAAATTTTGGTGAAAAATTCAAAAAACCAACTTTTTGGTTTTTTATGTTTATCTTTTCCAAAAAAAAAAATATTTTTTTACGAAATTTGGTGAAAACTTCCCTTATTATGTGCCAAATACACTGTAATTTATTTGATTTAAAATATTTATTTTTACGCCTTATTTGACCTTAAGATCAAAAATGCACCCCAATTTTCAATCGAAAATTCTCGCGTCAAAATATCAGCTTTTTTCAAAAAGTTTGGCAGCCTTTCGTTCGTTGAAATCTCTATTTTCTGATGGTGTAAAAAAAAATACATTACTATAGAAAATCTTCTCAGAAAATGCAAAAAACTGAAAAAAAACTCATATTCGAAAATTTTTTTTGAGCTATTTATTAAAATTTACACTTATTTACTTGAAAAACGTGAGATTTCATGTTACATTGATAAACGAAAAAATTGCAAATTGGAATATCCTACTAAAATTAACAAACAAATAAGTTAATATTTAATAAGACATCTACAATATTTTGAAAAAGTTGTCGAATCTTCTTTAAATAATATTTGTAGATGCCTATTTATTGCTGTTGTAAGATAATTTATATACCTGAGTGACATACGGTAAATGTTGCCCATTGTAAGGTATTTCATGGAGAAGTGGGGACGGACTTAGCAGGGTCTGGGCCTTACTACATACCTGCTATTTCGTAGCAGCTGTAAAACCGTTAGTCAGTGGTCATGGGTAACGCAGACAAATTAAATGCGCTGATACTATAACGCTGGCGCACTTCCTTGTATCAACGCATTGCGTTAACTCAAATGCGCTATGATACACGATACAGTTGAGAGCCAGAGGTAGATCCCTTACAAATATTCACTTACTCCGCCCAGCCGACGCGGCGCAACGCGCAACTAATGCGTCATGTACCACGTATTGTGCGGTTTGAGATAATTGAGGTTATGTACGTTGTGTTTTCTTGAGTTCGGTGTTTTCAAATAAGTTTTATATTTTTTCTGATAAAATGGCGTTGCAATGCCCTGGTATTTTCAATAAAAACCACGACCATTTCGGAAAGAATCCAGTTTACCGAAACCGCAAAAATAAACGATATATTGTTACTGTCACAACGTACCAGCAGAAACTTCAACTAAAAGAGGAGAACGTAATCGTAGAAAAACCTCCGGAAATATTCCAGAGTTTGATTATTGAAACCACACAAAAATACCATTTTTGCAAGAAAAATTTCTATCTAACGGGAAAAACAAGGACAAAATAATAAAAGCTTTGATGAAAAGATTGCAGTCACAAGGGTTTTTCTGTCAACAAGTTGAAGAAGATGCTGATGCTGACATAATTAAGACCTCGATAGAAGTTGCCAGAGATACTAATAAAACTGTCATAGTTGTGGGTCAAGATATTGATCTTTTGGTCCTTTTAAATCAATTAAATTCAAATAATCATGATATTTATTTTCTTAAACCAGGCTCTGGAAATGGAAAGGATCTATTTTTCACGTCTAATAGTTTCAAACATGAATCCTTCAAAAATATTGTTGCATTTCTGCATTGTTTTTCTAGTTGCGATACAACATCTGGATTTGCCGGAAAAGGAAAGAAAAGTGTCGTTAATTCATTATTAGACGCGAAAAATTTGTCAAATTTGGCCGATGTTTTTTATAGGAAAGATGCAAGTAAAGAAAATATAAAAAAATGGATTACAATTAATCAATTCTATTTATAAATATAAAAAAGAAAAAATAACACTGAATCAACTAAGGTTTCAAAAATATCAGTTGGCAAAAATTAAATCATCCTTCATTTTGGCAAACCTCCCTCCGACAGAAGGAGCAGCAGAACAACATTGTTACAGAGCATATTATCAGCTTCAAATTTGGTTGGGTAACGAATTGACAGCAACAGATTGGGGTTGGAAGCAACATCAACGTGGCATTATGCCCAAATTTACAGAAAAAGATTTAATTCCGGAAGTATTGCTCAAAACTATCTGCTGCAGCTGTGAAACTGGATGTAAACGGTTTAAAATGTGGCTGCCGAAAACATGGTTTAAAATGCACAAATTTATGCACTAATTGCCATGGTTCTGAAAATTGCTCCAATATGGAAGAAGAAATCTATGAGAGAATGAATGATTCAGATGAAATTGTGGATGAAGTACCAATGCAGACTGGAAATAATATTGGAGACGAAGATGATTGTCTTGAAGATTTCGACGATTAACTAAAGATAGAAAGGTTTATCGAATCTAAGGATGAAAAAATGCCTTCAAAGAGACAAAAACTATTGAATAACTAATGGGAATTTCAGATAAGATATTTATAAATGACAAGATTAACGTTTTCGAAAAAAAATATTATGAATAACGTAATCAGAATTAAGTACCTAAACTCAATAGTACGATTTACATGTATATTTATATTTTTTGAAATTTTCTATGACATGAATGTAATTCGAATTTAATTAATAAGCCTTTCAACTAAAAGAAATTGCAGCAATCACATTTTTTTGATGAAATTGTACATAGTAAGTAAAAAAAAATACGAATTTGAGTTTTTTTCAGTTTTTTGCGTTTTCTGATAAGATTTTCCATAGTAATGTATATTTTTTTTACACTATCAGAAAATAGAGATTCCAATGTATAAAAAGCTCCCAAACTTTTTGAAAAAAGCTGATGTTTTGACGCGAGAATTTTCGATTGAAAATTGGGGTGCATTTTTGATGTTAAGTTAAAATAAGGCGAAAAAATGAATATTTTAAAACAAATAAATTACAGTGTATCTGGGACATAATAAGGTAAGTTTTCACCAAATTTCGTAGAAAATTTTTTTGTTTGAAAAGATCAAAATAAAAAACCAAAAACTTTTTCGAATTTTTTACCAAAATTTTGAGGTTATGTGAAAAAATTGAAAATACAAAAGTTGTAGACCTTTTTATTACCTACAACTTTGCCATTTAACTTTTTTCCATAGGACTGGCAGTTTTGCCAGAAATCAAGATAAAGCATTTTCTACCCTTAAAAACTCACCCCCTCCCACTTCCCGATCTCGAATCGACCGTAATTTATTTTTCCTTTCATTCTTATCATATTCCCCTCTTTTTCTAATGGGTTTCATCCTACTGTAATTTTTTTTGGTTTCAAAAATTATCGACCCTGGTCTAGTATGCAACATGCATCATATGTTTTTATGGTTGGCACTACCAAATTTGATTTCAGTCCTGACCACAAATTAAGAGGAGGTTCTAAATGCATGAAGAAATCCATGGACATATGTGATTTCAAATTTCTATTTTATACTTGTCAAAGCTAACCACAAACTAAATCCATCATTAAAACCATGGATTTGTTGTTGATATTAAATGGGAATAAGTAAATCCTGAATGTGTTTTTGAGCATTATGTCTTACCTAAAGCGATAATTTTATTATTGTACACAAATATACAACCCACTGGGACCTCTTGAGCAGCCAGAGCTTCAGCTGCATAGAAAAATGCCTTATCCATAAAACCCTTTTCTTCATCTGTCAAATTGGTGTTATTGTCCATCTGAAGGCTCAAAATAATGCTTTAGATCATTTGTTGTTAGGAAGTGTTCTGCTTTTTCTGCCCAATTTGTGTTATTAAGTGCTCTTGGACTAGGATGAGGCAGGCATAAGATATTTATGTTTGTGATGTTGTGAGTCTTAAATAAGTCTTTTATCTTCTTGTCAACGTATGAACCAATGGAAATGATGATATCTGGTTCTAACAGGTCCAGAAGGCGCACAAAGCAGCCACCACATATGTTTTCCAGTTCTCTTCGTATCTGTAAATTAAAAAGAAAAAAACATGTAAAAAGTTGTAAATAGTGGGTGGTATAGCATAATAATAACTATGAAAATGTAAGATATATAAGAGTTGTAGGTACTACTCTAGTTATATGGCGGTAACCATTTATTTAATGTTAATTCTGAGTAAACATTTTTTCTCATAGGAACAAGCATATGGCATTGAGACCTTGTAGGTAGATCCTCTTGACTTCAAATTGAAGGATATGGATAAATTGTAAAAAGGACATCTATTAATAACATGAGCATAAAATGGGGTCCAGAAATCTCAGTGGAAATGTTACATTCTTTTTTGTGAAAAAAATGATTCTCCAAATTTGAAACAAGAATCATTATCCTTAAAATAAAATTTCTAAATAAAAATTTTTCACTGGACATCAAGAGCAATCTTAGAATCAATAGTCAAGTTGATCTCCTAGTCATTTCAAAGATAATTGCCACTCCCAAATAGAACCAAATCTTTTATTTCTTGTAGAGTTGTTAACACTTAATACCTGACTATACTTTCTATATGCTCTGCAAATATTAAATACCTATAACCACAACATTCTACATTTTCAGTCCAGAACTTATATAATGAGAGAGTCAATTCTTGATTCAAAAAGTTTCTTTAAGCAACTTTGAGCAGTTAAGTTCCATATGTTATTAACATTATATTCATAATTTTAAATGCCAACAGTTCTAAAGTCATCAAAAGTACCTGAGCATCCTTTATTTCGTTTGGAGTAACATTACACCCATCTTTTTTCATAAAAGTTAAAGGACAAAAGTTATATACATAGGAATGTTTGAAAAATTCTCCTGGTTGGTTACATATACTTGCAAAATAGCCCCAAAATCTATCGCCACTTTGTTCTTTCCTAGGTGACTCTAGGCCAAGTATTTTTCGTTCTGGACACTCCTCATCAGGTTTAAATACTTCACCCTCAATCTTGAGCCATTCTTTAACCCATTTTGGGTCTCCAAAAGGAACCCCTGTTTGACACATGCCATAAGGTCCAGGGTTCATGCCAACAAATATAATTTTCTTTTTGCTTGTGCAGAATTTTCGCACATAGTTTTCATGGGGGCGCAATGCGTATTCTAAAGGATTATATACAAATGCTATTGGAGGAGCTTTGAAATTTAAAGTACGTAGCACTTTGTTCAGTTCATTTTGTAACCTTATGATTTCGTCTTCTACTTTTACTGGTGCCGATTTGTCTAGATTTGGGAAGTATTTTGATATATCTGCTACCTCACAGTTTTTCACAGATAAATCTAAAGTTTGATCATCGGTTTTCCTCCTTTTGTTTTCTTCCTTGATGCTGTTTGTAGAAGGATTTCCGAACAATTTCTTCCTCAACATTCTTATTATTCCAATGCTTTAAGAAAATATACATAATCCAGTACTATAAAGTTTTGAGAATACATTTAAATTAAAACATAAAATTCTGAATAAACTCCAAATGAAAAATCCACTTTACCACAAGTACCACAACAAACAATCCAATCATCCATGCACAAAGCAGAAAAAAAAGAAACCACAAAATAGATACGAAAGAAACGCTGGAATCCCCAAAACAAATAATCGTAAGGTCACGGCTCAACAAACAATCAGCTGCGTTACTCATGGTCGGTGGAGTGGGTTCCTTTGTGATGACATGTTGCAAATATCTGACGTGAGCGACGCCATTTTGGGATAGTTTCATTCACACTGACAGGGCCGTAGTACAAAAAAGTGTACAGCAGGACGGAATTAAGAAATAATACTCAATCCATGCGGTGTAAAAGGAAGGTAAACATTAAAGACAACATAAAATTTATGTATATTAAGTTAAAGATGAAAATCAGTTTAAAATGGTGGGATTTACGAGTCCATGAATTAAACGAACATCGAACAACTAAAAAGTTTGTTTAAAATTAAGAACACAAAACAGACAGTTAAAAAACAGCTACAGAATTGAATAACGGTACCAATATATATATATATATATATATATATATATATATATATATATACCCGTCTGGGTCCGGGTTTAGAATGTTCCCAGGGTTTAATCTGCCTGTCGTAAGAGGCGACTAAAAGATTGGTAGTCCTTGCCTTAAAAGGGCCTATGGTGGTCACCGGCTGTGAAAGCAGGCGTATGAACCACCATAGTGAGGAAGCGGCTGCACCTATGTTAAGGACGGCTTCCCGACAGCGTCTGACCCCAGGTTAGGGGCGGCTGATAGCAAACCTGGCAGTAGGTATAAAATGCGCCCCCAGGAAGCCGACCAACATCAAACGGCTATTCGGTGCGTGGCGACACTGTGGGGATAACCCAAGCCAGGGATGAAAGCCGGCCGGCAACCTCTACAGGTCATCCCTAGGAGGCAATGTGGTCGGCTGCCTCCGAAATGTCGGCTGGGGGCCCTAAGGCTAACCACCGGACGGGCCCTACCTTCTGGTTCGACCGCCCCAGAAGAAGAGCACCCACACCAGGCCGGTATCGGAAGCCGGCTCTGGGCAAGGTGGCGGTGCCTCGGATCGCCCTGACGACGACACACGCAACGACATGGACCGTTTTAGGTGGACGACGGAACTGAAGGATGACCTGCTGAGCTGCTACGAGAGCAGTAGCCCGCGCCGTAGGGGATACATGTCCCGCATGCATGGGAGATGGTGTGAAATGCATCCAGAGCATAGCACAATTACCTCCCAGAGCTTGCGGAACCAGGTATTTTACCTTCGGGGGCAGGGATACGTTCGTGCTCCAGCTCAGCCTGCCCCTCCGGCGACTGAAAGGCCTGTTAACCAGGCTGAAAGGTCGCCGATGAGGCCCGCTGAGAGGGAAATCGACGAAGCCGTCTCACCTGGAGATTTCAGTGACCGAAGGGCCTTGCATAACAACAAGAGGTCCTTCAAGCTGGCAGATTTAAAGAGAGAGGATGAGGCGTTGAGTGAACGTCTATCGGAGGTCTCTGACATTTGGAGCATCAATTGCGAAATTTACGCTGCGGCTCTGAGGCTGGCTGGACAGGGGAGAGTGAGAGACTCTCCTGTCGAGAGAGCACAGAGGCGGGTGCGCCAGATGGAAGCGAAAATCCAGTTGGCTCGCCAAGAAGCATCCCGTATCCAGTGTGTGATGGAATATAGAGCGGCCGGTAGGCCTTTTACGCGCCGCGTGCGCCAGATAGCCCGAGAGCTAAGGCGCGACCATCACACGCTCAGTCAAGCGGTACTGGTTGTTGTCAAGCAGCATTGTCTTGACAGGATACGGACGCTAATCGCTGCTAAACGATCACTGGTGACGCGGGCGAGAGGTTTGGAGGAAAACAGATTGTTTTCCGAAAAGCCTGCTCGTCTCTTCCAACAGCGACCACCAGTCATAGAGCAGCCGCCAACTGCTGATCGCGTGGAGACTTTCTGGAGGGGCATTTACGAACACCCCAAACCTCTCCAAGCAGACACTCCGGCCTTGGCGCAGTTCGAGTCCGTTTGTAGGAGGACTCCAAACCTGAATGTAGTGCGTCACCCGATAAACACGGAAGAAATTCTTGGTGCCTTACGAGGCGCAAAGAATTTCGCAGCTCCTGGCCCGGATGGCATAAACACCTACTGGTTGAAAAAGTTTCCCAGTTGCCACCGGCATTTAGCTAGAGTTTTTAACTCGTGGCTAAATCAGGAGCAGCCAATTCCGGCTTGGTTTGTCGAGGGTCGAACCGTGCTTCTCCCGAAGACCGGAGATTTGTCTGATCCTAAAAACTACAGGCCAATAACATGTCTGAACGCATGTTACAAGCTCTTCACCAGAATCTTGTACATGCGTATCCTTCAAGCTGTAAATCCCGTATTTCTCAGCGTATATGAACAAAGAGGGTCTAAGAAAGGAGTAGCTGGCTGCAGGGATAACCTGTTGATTGACCGCTGTGTCACACAGGACTCCGTGCATTACCTGCGAAACCTTTCTATGGCCTGGATCGACTATCGGAAGGCATTCGACACTACGTCTCATGAACTGATTGTGCGGCTGTTGGAATGTCTTTCGGTAGATGATCAAATAGTGGGATGCATCAAACAACTGATGCCGCTCTGGAAGACTCGGTTCACTATAACATCGGGTGAAACCAGGGTTCGAACAGAGTTGGTATCATTTAAAAGAGGGGTCTTCCAAGGAGACTCCTTGAGTCCCTTGCTCTTTTGCATCTCGCTACTGCCTTTGTCCATAGCGCTGAAAAATACTAAGGGATACAGCTGTGGCAAACCCAATTACCGGAGGCACAAGGTCACCCACTTATTTTACATGGATGACCTGAAACTCTATGCCTCCGGACAACGCGATTTAGAGCAGTCGCTGAGGGTAGTGCAGGATTACAGTCAAGCTATTGGTATGGAGTTCGGGATAGACAAATGTGCCATGGTTCATCTCAAAAGAGGACGTTGCGGAGATAGTGAAGATGAGGAGCAGCTCGTTGATGGGAGCATCTTGCGACAACTGCATGCCGGAGATACCTATACCTACCTTGGAGTGGCGCAGCGTCACATCCAAGAGGCAGAATTGGTCAAAGAGTGTCTCCGCCGCAAGTATTTGCACCGACTCCGGCAGATCTGGTCGTCAGAACTGTCCGGCAAAAACAAAGTCGCTGCCACAAACATGCTTGCGATCCCACTGTTGCTATACAGCTTTGGTGCTGTCCACTGGAACGTGGAAGAGCTGCGACAAATCGACATAAAGACCCGCAAAAGGATGAATATGGAGGGAAGTCTACATCCTAGATCCTCTGTCCCGCGAATATACCTCCCGCGACACCTGGGAGGGCGTGGACTATTGAGTTTGGAGCATCTGCACAACAGAGTAGTACTGGCCACTGCCTGCTATGTTACGACGAGCACCGATCCCCTGATCCGCTTTGTGCGAGAGCACGAGATTGCGGGTAAAGGAGCCTTCCTTTTTAAAGCAGCAACACGGGCAGCCGAAGAACTTAGTCTCACGCTCGACTTCACGCGGAGGTGTCAGCAGTCCGTTACGGAACTTGCTCCCGCACAATTAAAAACCCGGATTAAAACTGCTGAAGTCCAATTGCTTTTAAGACTTCACAAAGATAAACCAATGCACGGAATCTTCTACAAACATCTAGAAGAGCATGGTTTATCTGAGCAGTTGACCTTCTCCTTCCTAAGGTCTAATGGGTTGAAGTCGGAGACTGAGAGCTCTATAATGGCTTGCCAAGACGGTGTCTTCAACACCTTAGTATACCGTAGCCGGATTATGGGTATGGATGTGCCCGATATCCGCTGTAGAGCCTGCCTGCAGGCGCCAGAGACCCTTACGCACCTCTTGTCGGCGTGTAAGGTGTACGCTGGCACAGCCTACGTCTATCGGCACAACGCGGCTCTACGAGTGCTATACTACCATTTAAGGCACTCATACGGTATAGATGAGACACCGGTGCTGCCATACGCTCCAGGGGACATTGAGTCCGTTGTGGAGAACGAGAGGTGCCGAATTTACTGGAACTACTCATTCTCCACGCTCGAGCTTATACATGCAAATAAGCCCGACATAGTCCTCCTCGACTACCAACAAAAGACGATGTTCGTTATCGAGTTCTCGGCACCCGCCGAGGGGAACATCGTCTCTAAGGAGGAGGAAAAGCGGACCAAGTATCAGGAGCTCCTCGGACAACTTCGCAGGCTCTGGCCGGACTACACTGTGAGTCTGCTAGTAATGGTCATTGGATCCCTAGGTGGTCTGAGGGATACGCTGCTCTCTGCACTGCGCAAAATGCCGGTGTGCCGTGCGGCGGCGCACATCTTAGCCGCCAGAATGCAGAAGGCAGTCATCCATGGGTCCCTTCGTCTGCTTAGGACGCACGATACGCGGACCCAGTGATTGCTCACCTCACGGTGTGAGGAGTAGTCGCTGGGGAATGGAACAGCAGCCCGGTGTGTCGGAGCCCGGGTTGCACCTTTTTTGTTTTTGTTTTGTTTATATATATATATATGGTGCCTCGGATCGCCCTGACGACGACACACGCAACGACATGGACTGTTTTAGGTGGACGACGGAACTGAAGGATGACCTGCTGAGCTGCTACGAGAGCAGTAGCCCGCGCCGTAGGGGATACATGGCCCGCATGCGTGGGAGGTGGTGTGAAATGCATCCAGAGCATAGCACAATTACCTCCCAGAGCTTGCGGAACCAGGTATTTTACCTTCGGGGGCAGGGATACGTTCGTGCTCCAGCTCAGCCTGCCCCTCCGGCGACTGAAAGGCCTGTTAACCAGGCTGAAAGGTCGCCGATGAGGCCCGCTGAGAGGGAAATCGACGAAGCCGTCTCACCTGGAGATTTCAGTGACCGAAGGGCCTTGCATAACAACAGGAGGTCCTTCAAGCTGGCAGATTTAAAGAGAGAGGATGAGGCGCTGAGTGAACGTCTATCGGAGGTCTCTGACATTTGGAGCATCAATTGCGAAATTTACGCTGCGGCTCTGAGGCTGGCTGGACAGGGGAGAGTGAGAGACTCTCCTGTCGAGAGAGCACAGAGGCGGGTGCGCCAAATGGAAGCGAAAATCCAGTTGGCTCGCCAAGAAGCATCCCGTATCCAGTGTGTGATGGAATATAGAGCGGCCGGTAGGCCTTTTACGCGCCGCGTGCGCCAGATAGCCCGAGAGCTAAGGCGCGACCATCACACGCTCAGTCAAGCGGTACTGGTTGTTGTCAAGCAGCATTGTCTTGACAGGATACGGACGCTAATCGCCGCTAAACGATCACTGGTGACGCGGGCGAGAGGTTTGGAGGAAAACAGATTGTTTTCCGAAAAGCCTGCTCGTCTCTTCCAACAGCGACCACCAGTCATAGAGCAGCCGCCAACTGCTGATCGCGTGGAGACTTTCTGGAGGGGCATTTACGAACACCCCAAACCTCTCCAAGCAGACACTCCGGCCTTGGCGCAGTTCGAGTCCGTTTGTAGGAGGACTCCAAACCTGAATGTACTGCGTCACCCGATAAACACGGAAGAAATTCTTGGTGCCTTACGAGGCGCAAAGAATTTCGCAGCTCCTGGCCCGGATGGCATAAACACCTACTGGTTGAAAAAGTTTCCCAGTTGCCACCGGCATTTAGCTAGAGTTTTTAACTCGTGGATAAATCAGGAGCTGCCAATTCCGGCTTGGTTTGTCGAGGGTCGAACCGTGCTTCTCCCGAAGACCGGAGATTTGTCTGATCCTAAAAACTACAGGCCAATAACATGTCTGAACGCATGTTACAAGCTCTTCACCAGAATCTTGTACATGCGTATCCTTCAAGCTGTAAATCCCGTATTTCTCAGCGTATATGAACAAAGAGGGTCTAAGAAAGGAGTAGCTGGCTGCAGGGATAACCTGTTGATTGACCGCTGTGTCACACAGGACTCCGTGCATTACCTGCGAAACCTTTCTATGGCCTGGATCGACTATCGGAAGGCATTCGACACTACGTCTCATGAACTGATTGTGCGGCTGTTGGAATGTCTTTCGGTAGATGATCAAATAGTGGGATGCATCAAACAACTGATGCCGCTCTGGAAGACTCGGTTCACCATAACATCGGGTGAAACCAGGGTTCGAACAGAGTTGGTATCATTTAAAAGAGGGGTCTTCCAAGGAGACTCCTTGAGTCCCTTGCTCTTTTGCATCTCGCTACTGCCTTTGTCCATAGCGCTGAAAAATACTAAGGGATACAGCTGTGGCAAGCCCAATTACCGGAGGCACAAGGTCACCCACTTATTTTACATGGATGACCTGAAACTCTATGCCTCCGGACAACGCGATTTAGAGCAGTCGCTGAGGGTAGTGCAGGATTACAGTCAAGCTATTGGTATGGAGTTCGGGATAGACAAATGTGCCATGGTTCATCTCAAAAGAGGACGTTGCGGAGATAGTGAAGATGAGGAGCAGCTCGTTGATGGGAGCATCTTGCGACAACTGCATGCCGGAGATACTTATACCTACCTTGGAGTGGCGCAGCGTCACATCCAAGAGGCAGAATTGGTCAAAGAGTGTCTCCGCCGCAAGTATTTGCACCGACTCCGGCAGATCTGGTCGTCAGAACTGTCCGGCAAAAACAAAGTCGCTGCCACAAACATGCTTGCGGTCCCATTGTTGCTATACAGCTTTGGTGCTATCCACTGGAACGTGGAAGAGCTGCGACAAATCGACATAAAGACTCGCAAAAGGATGAATATGGAGGGAAGTCTACATCCTAGATCCTCTGTCCCGCGAATATACCTCCCGCGACACCTGGGAGGGCGTGGACTATTGAGTTTGGAGCATCTGCACAACAGAGTAGTACTGGCCACTGCCTGCTATGTTACGACGAGCACCGATCCCCTGATCCGCTTTGTGCGAGAGCACGAGATTGCGGGTAAAGGAGCCTTCCTTTTTAGAGCAGCAACACGGGCAGCCGAAGAACTTAGTCTCACGCTCGACTTCACGCGGAGGTGTCAGCAGTCCGTTACGGAACTCGCTCCCGCACAATTAAAAGCCCGGATTAAAACTGCTGAAGTCCAATTGCTTTTAAGACTTCACAAAGATAAACCAATGCACGGAATCTTCTACAAACATCTAGAAGAGCATGGTTTATCTGAGCAGTTGACCTTCTCCTTCCTAAGGTCTAATGGGTTGAAGTCGGAGACTGAGAGCTCTATAATGGCTTGCCAAGACGGTGTCTTCAACACCTTAGTATACCGTAGCCGGATTATGGGTATGGATGTGCCCGATATCCGCTGTAGAGCCTGCCTGCAGGCGCCAGAGACCCTTACGCACCTCTTGTCGGCGTGTAAGGTGTACGCTGGCACAGCCTACATCTATCGGCACAATGCGGCTCTACGAGTGCTATACTACCATTTAAGGCACTCATACGGTATAGATGAGACACCGGTGCTGCCATACGCTCCAGGGGACATTGAGTCCGTTGTGGAGAACGAGAGGTGCCGAATTTACTGGAACTACTCATTCTCCACGCTCGAGCTTATACATGCAAATAAGCCCGACATAGTCCTCCTCGACTACCAACAAAAGACGATGTTCGTTATCGAGTTCTCGGCACCTGCCGAGGGGAACATCGTCTCTAAGGAGGAGGAAAAGCGGACCAAGTATCAGGAGCTCCTCGGACAACTTCGCAGGCTCTGGCCGGACTACACTGTGAGTCTGCTAGTAATGGTCATTGGATCCCTAGGTGGTATGAGGGATACGCTGCTCTCTGCACTGCGCAAAATGCCGGTGTGCCGTGCGGCGGCGCACATCTTAGCCGCCAGAATGCAGAAGGCAGTCATCCATGGGTCCCTTCGTCTGCTTAGGACGCACGATACGCGGACCCAGTGATTGCTCACCTCACGGTGTGAGGAGCAGTCGCTGGGGAATGGAACAGCGGCCCGGTGTGTCGGAGCCCGGGTTGCACCTTTTTTGTTTTTGTTTTGTCTATATATATATATATATATAGACAAAACAAAAACAAAAAAGGTGCAGCCCGGGCTCCGACACACCGGGCTGCTGTTCCATTCCCCAGCGACTACTCCTCACACCGTGAGGTGAGCAATCACTGGGTCCGCGTATCGTGCGTCCTAAGCAGACGAAGGGACCCATGGATGACTGCCTTCTGCATTCTGGCGGCTAAGATGTGCGCCGCCGCACGGCACACCGGCATTTTGCGCAGTGCAGAGAGCAGCGTATCCCTCATACCACCTAGGGATCCAATGACCATTACTAGCAGACTCACAGTGTAGTCCGGCCAGAGCCTGCGAAGTTGTCCGAGGAGCTCCTGATACTTGGTCCGCTTTTCCTCCTCCTTAGAGACGACGTTCCCCTCGGCAGGTGCCGAGAACTCGATAACGAACATCGTCTTTTGTTGGTAGTCGAGGAGGACTATGTCGGGCTTATTTGCATGTATAAGCTCGAGCGTGGAGAATGAGTAGTTCCAGTAAATTCGGCACCTCTCGTTCTCCACAACGGACTCAATGTCCCCTGGAGCGTATGGCAGCACCGGTGTCTCATCTATACCGTATGAGTGCCTTAAATGGTAGTATAGCACTCGTAGAGCCGCGTTGTACCGATAGACGTAGGCTGTGCCAGCGTACACCTTACACGCCGACAAGAGGTGCGTAAGGGTCTCTGGCGCCTGCAGGCAGGCTCTACAGCGGATATCGGGCACATCCATACCCATAATCCGGCTACGGTATACTAAGGTGTTGAAGACACCGTCTTGGCAAGCCATTATAGAGCTCTCAGTCTCCGACTTCAACCCATTAGACCTTAGGAAGGAGAAGGTCAACTGCTCAGATAAACCATGCTCTTCTAGATGTTTGTAGAAGATTCCGTGCATTGGTTTATCTTTGTGAAGTCTTAAAAGCAATTGGACTTCAGCAGTTTTAATCCGGGTTTTTAATTGTGCGGGAGCAAGTTCCGTAACGGACTGCTGACACCTCCGCGTGAAGTCGAGCGTGAGACTAAGTTCTTCGGCTGCCCGTGTTGCTGCTTTAAAAAGGAAGGCTCCTTTACCCGCAATCTCGTGCTCTCGCACAAAGCGGATCAGGGGATCGGTGCTCGTCGTAACATAGCAGGCAGTGGCCAGTACTACTCTGTTGTGCAGATGCTCCAAACTCAATAGTCCACGCCCTCCCAGGTGTCGCGGGAGGTATATTCGCGGGACAGAGGATCTAGGATGTAGACTTCCCTCCATATTCATCCTTTTGCGGGTCTTTATGTCGATTTGTCGCAGCTCTTCCACGTTCCAGTGGATAGCACCAAAGCTGTATAGCAACAATGGGACCGCAAGCATGTTTGTGGCAGCGACTTTGTTTTTGCCGGACAGTTCTGACGACCAGATCTGCCGGAGTCGGTGCAAATACTTGCGGCGGAGACACTCTTTGACCAATTCTGCCTCTTGGATGTGACGCTGCGCCACTCCAAGGTAGGTATAGGTATCTCCGGCATGCAGTTGTCGCAAGATGCTCCCATCAACGAGCTGCTCCTCATCTTCACTATCTCCGCAACGTCCTCTTTTGAGATGAACCATGGCACATTTGTCTATCCCGAACTCCATACCAATAGCTTGACTGTAATCCTGCACTACCCTAAGCGACTGCTCTAAATCGCGTTGTCCGGAGGCATAGAGTTTCAGGTCATCCATGTAAAATAAGTGGGTGACCTTGTGCCTCCGGTAATTGGGCTTGCCACAGCTGTATCCCTTAGTATTTTTCAGCGCTATGGACAAAGGCAGTAGCGAGATGCAAAAGAGCAAGGGACTCAAGGAGTCTCCTTGGAAGACCCCTCTTTTAAATGATACCAACTCTGTTCGAACCCTGGTTTCACCCGATGTTATAGTGAACTGAGTCTTCCAGAGCGGCATCAGTTGTTTGATGCATCCCACTATTTGATCATCTACCGAAAGACATTCCAACAGCCGCACAATCAGTTCATGAGACGTAGTGTCGAATGCCTTCCGATAGTCGATCCAGGCCATAGAAAGGTTTCGCAGGTAATGCACGGAGTCCTGTGTGACACAGCGGTCAATCAACAGGTTATCCCTGCAGCCAGCTACTCCTTTCTTAGACCCTCTTTGTTCATATACGCTGAGAAATACGGGATTTACAGCTTGAAGGATACGCATGTACAAGATTCTGGTGAAGAGCTTGTAACATGCGTTCAGACATGTTATTGGCCTGTAGTTTTTAGGATCAGACAAATCTCCGGTCTTCGGGAGAAGCACGGTTCGACCCTCGACAAACCAAGCCGGAATTGGCTGCTCCTGATTTAGCCACGAGTTAAAAACTCTAGCTAAATGCCGGTGGCAACTGGGAAACTTTTTCAACCAGCAGGTGTTTATGCCATCCGGGCCAGGAGCTGCGAAATTCTTTGCGCCTCGTAAGGCACCAAGAATTTCTTCCGTGTTTATCGGGTGACGCAGTACATTCAGGTTTGGAGTCCTCCTACAAACGGACTCGAACTGCGCCAAGGCCGGAGTGTCTGCTTGGAGAGGTTTGGGGTGTTCGTAAATGCCCCTCCAGAAAGTCTCCACGCGATCAGCAGTTGGCGGCTGCTCTATGACTGGTGGTCGCTGTTGGAAGAGACGAGCAGGCTTTTCGGAAAATAATCTGTTTTCCTCCAAACCTCTCGCCCGCGTCACCAGTGATCGTTTAGCAGCGATTAGCGTCCGTATCCTGTCAAGACAATGCTGCTTGACAACAACCAGTACCGCTTGACTGAGCGTGTGATGGTCGCGCCTTAGCTCTCGGGCTCTCTGGCGCACGCGGCGCGTAAAAGGCCTACCGGCCGCTCTATATTCCATCACACACTGGATACGGGATGCTTCTTGGCGAGCCAACTGGATTTTCGCTTCCATCTGGCGCACCCGCCTCTGTGCTCTCTCGACAGGAGAGTCTCTCACTCTCCCCTGTCCAGCCAGCCTCAGAGCCGCAGCGTAAATTTCGCAGTTGATGCTCCAAATGTCAGAGACCTCCGATAGACGTTCACTCAACGCCTCATCCTCTCTCTTTAAATCTGCCAGCTTGAAGGACCTCTTGTTGTTATGCAAGGCCCTTCGGTCACTGAAATCTCCAGGTGAGACGGCTTCGTCGATTTCCCTCTCAGCGGGCCTCATCGGCGACCTTCCAGCCTGGTTAACAGGCCTTTCAGTCGCCGGAGGGGCAGGCTGAGCTGGAGCACGAACGTATCCCTGCCCCCGAAGGTAAAATACCTGGTTCCGCAAGCTCTGGGAGGTAATTGTGCTATGCTCTGGATGCATTTCACACCACCTCCCATGCATGCGGGACATGTATCCCCTACGGCGCGGGCTACTGCTCTCGTAGCAGCTCAGCAGGTCATCCTTCAGTTCCGTCGTCCACCTAAAACGGTCCATGTCGATGCGTGTGTCGTCGTCAGGGCGATCCGAGGCACCGCCACCTTGCCCAGAGCCGGCTTCCGATACCGGCCTGGTGTGGGTGCTCTTCTTCCGGGGCGGTCGAACCAGAAGGTAGGGCCCGTCCGGTGGTTAGCCTTAGGGCCCCCAGCCGACATTTCGGAGGCAGCCGACCACATTGCCTCCTAGGGATGACCTGTACAGGTTGCCGGCCGGCTTTCATCCCTGGCTTGGGTTATCCCCACAGTGTCGCCACGCACCGAATAGCCGTTTGATGTTGGTCGGCTTCCTGGGGGCGCATTTTATACCTACTGCCAGGTGCTATCAGCCGCCCCTAACCTGGGGTCAGACGCTGTCGGGAAGCCGTCCTTAACATAGGTGCAGCCGCTTCCTCACTATGGTGGTTCATACGCCTGCTTTCACAGCCGGTGACCACCATAGGCCCTTTTAAGGCAAGGACTACCAATCTTTTAGTCGCCTTTTACGACAGGCAGATTAAACCCTGGGAACATTCTAAACCCGGACCCAGACGGGACCTATATATATATAAATATATATATATATATATATATAGCAGGAACAGCAGCCCGGTGTGTCGGAGCCCGGGCTGCACCTTTTTTGTTTTTGTTTTGTCTATATATATATATATATATACATTAGCACTACAGGCCTAGTAGGCCCAAGG
Source organism: Callosobruchus maculatus (assembly GCA_951848785.1). NCBI lineage: Eukaryota > Metazoa > Arthropoda > Insecta > Coleoptera > Chrysomelidae > Callosobruchus > Callosobruchus maculatus. Next base: position 8,771,987 of record CATOUR010000083.1, read on the forward strand.
CTTTGTTAATAATTTCTTTCCATTTTCTTCTATCCATAGCCTTCTCCCTCCAACTTCTAACACCTATTGTTCCAACGTCCCGCAGTACCTGTTGTAACCACCTCTCTCTGGGTCTCCCTCTCCTCTTCATCCCTCCAATTCTCCTGTCCAACATCATGTTAGGTACTCTGCCTGGTGCCATTCTAACAACATGTCCCAACCATCTTATTCTTTGTGCTTTAACCACAGCCGTTATGCTGGGTTCCTTATACAAGTCTTATAACTCTTGATTTGTTCTTCTTTCCCATACCTCTCCTACCTTCTTTCCTCCAAAAATTTTCCTCAGAACTTTACGCTCCCATATCTCGATTCTTCTGATATCCGCTTCTGTGAGGACCCATACTTCACAAGCATATGTAATCACTGGTCGAATCAGTGTTTTGTATATATGTATTTTTAGCCCTCTGGAAATAAGTTTATTTTTTAGCATCCCATTAAGACTATAGAGGCACTTATTTCCTTTTACTAGTCTTGCCTTTATCTCTTCCCTTACTTCTGGCTTTCTCTTGAATTCTGTCCCCAGATATACAAACCTATCCACTTCCTCGAAACTTAACTCTGTTTCAGCTTCTGTTTTAACTTTTAACCATTGTCCTTTATTGAAATTTCCGTCCGTCCATGACATGAACTTTGTCTTCTCCTCGCTTATTTCCAATCCCACCCAGCTTGCTTTTTCTACTAAGGATGCTATTACTTTCTGTAGCTCGGCTCTACTTCGTGCTACTATTGCTATATCGTCTGCAAAACCTAAGCATTGATGCATCCTATGATACAACAATCCAGTCCGATTTATCTTTGCTGCTCTCATAACCTTTTCTAGGACTAAGCTAAATAGGATTGGCGATAATGGGTCACCCTGTCTAAGACCCCTTTTTACGTTAAATTTTCGAGAAAGACACCTCTTCACCTTTACTTGGTTATGCGTCTGCTGCAGAGTCATTTTTATTAGCCGTATTAATTTTTTATCAACTCCTAACTCCTTCAAGGCGTTGTATACTGCAGATCTTTTAACGGTATCATACGCTTTTTTAAAATCCACGAAAATTACGTAAGTTTCTTTCATATGTTGGTAGCTCTCTGCTTGTAGTTCTCTTAAGGTGAAAATCTGGTCAATAACTCCTCTACTCGCTCTGAAACCGCACTGATACTCCCCAATTTCGTGATCTATTCTCTTCGACAAATGGTTCTTAATATACTTCGATAATACTTTGTACGCAACGTTGAGTAAAGCTATGCCTCGATAATTTGCACAGTCAGTACGGTCTCCTTTCTTATGCAGCGGGCTTATTAGTGCTTCATTCCAGCTTCGGGGCATTCTTTCCTCTAACCAAACCTTCTTTATCAGCTGGCAAAACTCTTCTAATAACAATTCTCCTCCCCATTTTAACATTTCCGCTACAATCTCATCTGTTCCTGGACTCTTATTTGACTTTAGACTTGACAGAATCTTTGTAATGTCTTCTTTGCTTGGTACTTCAATCGTTTCTGCTTCTTCCAGACCACCTTCATCAACATCGTCATATTCATCTATTATAAATCCTTCATTTAACAGCTCCTCGAAGTAATGGCTCCATCTCTCCAATATCTCTTCTTCACCTGTTAGTAGCTCTCCATTAATATTTTTGATAAACATCCTGTTACCTTGTTGTTTTGTTCCTTCTCTATTTATTCCTCGGTATAGATTTCTGATCTCTTTCTCTTTGTACTGCTCCTCTATTTGCCTTATCTGATCTTCTTTGTATTCCCTCTTCTTCCTCCTTAATAGACTTTTGCTCTTATTCCTCACTTCAATATATCGTCTTCTTACTTCCTCAGTGTCATGGGCTAGCATTACTAATCTTGCTGAATTCTTTTCCTCCAATACTTTTTCGCACTCACCATCGAACCATTTCTGTTTATATCTCTTCTGGGTCCCTGTAGATCTGTTGGCACACTCCATCATTAGGTTCCTTAGGGAGTTCCATTCATCGTCTACTGTTTTCCTTTCTCTATTTTGTGCCCTATACTTAGCGATGTCCTCTGATAGTAATTTCCTATACCTAATCCTCTCTTCTTCACTATCTAATTTTCCTATGTTTGTTCTTTTATGAGCTCTGTTTCTTATCATCGGTATAATTGGTTTAATTTTCATTCCTACGGCAAAATGGTCAGAATCAGCGTCCGGGCCTCTGTAAGTTCTGATATTTATTATGCTTTTTTCTTCCTCCTCTTGAATAAGGACATGGTCTATCTGATTTGTCGTTCTACCATCTGGGGATCTCCATGTGCCCTTGTATATATCTTTTCTCTCAAAATAGGTGCTCTTTATAATTAAATTTTTGCCTCTGGCAAAGTCTATTAGCAGTTCTCCATTTTCCGATGTTTCGTTATGTAAACTGTGCTTTCCTATTGTTTTTCCATATATTACTTCTTTTCCTATCCGTGATTCGCGCAATCGCGCCAAAAATTTAAAATTCGTTCTGATCGGCATGTTTGCCGCTACGTAAGCAATACGTTGTGATTTTGACCTCCACCATGGCCGACTCTACACTAGGCCGGAGCCTTAGATGTGGCAACATAGCTTAGCTGTCAAATAGTGGGCCTAAAGTTTCAGAATAATTACTACATTTTATATGTATTAGAGTTCATCTCGGTTAATAAATTAAGAAAAATACTTTTTAGAACTACTACTACTAATACCACTTACATCTGATGTCTGGTTCATCGTAGTCAAACACTACAAAATAAAAATAAACGCAACCTGTTTCCTGCTGCCACTTCCATTTCCACTTAAATGAACACTCAATTTACTTTGTAAATTGTCACTTGAGCTAAAAAAATTCACTATTAGGTCACTGTGAGGCCATTCTTGCTGGTCTTGATTCCCTTTCACTATCAAATCTTTTTGTAGGTATGCCCAGATGCATACCCAGATGAGTTCTATTAACAGTATTTTTCTGTGATATTTGGGAGGTCCAGAAAATATTGTAGGTACCACATTGTGCTTTAAAATAGGTCTTATCCTTTGAAATATTTGTAAAGTATTGTCTTTATTCTTATAAATATAACCAGCCCATACAAGGAATACCGTTCACCCACTTCTGTTTATGTCCTTTATTGGAAGCACAATTGCTAATGAACACTCAATTTACTTTGTAAATTGTCACTTGAGCTAGAAAAATTCACTATTAGGTCACTGTGAAGCCATTCTTGCTGGTCTTGATTGCCTTCCACTATCAAATCTTTTCGTAGATATGCCCAGATAAGTTCTATTAACTGTATTTTCCTGTGATATTTGGGAGGTCCAGAAAACATTGTAGGTACCACTTTGTGCTTTAAAATAGGTCTTATCCTTTGAAATGTTTGTAAAGTATTGTCTTTATTCTTATAAATATAACCAGCCCATACGAGGAATACCGTTCACCCACTTCTGTTTATGTCCTTTATTGGAAGCACAACACAATTGCTAATGAACACTCAATTTACTTTGTAAATTGTCACTTGAGCTAGAAAAATTCACTATTAGGTCACTGTGAAGCCATTCTTGCTGGTCTTGATTCCCTTTCACCATCAAATCTTGTCGTAGGTATGCCCAGATGGATGCCCAGATGAGTTCTATCAACTGTATTTTTCTGTGATATTTGGGAGGTCCAGAAAACATTGTAAGTACCACATTGTGCTTTAAAATAGGTCTTATCCTTTGAAATATTGTCTTTATTCTTATAAATATAACCAGCCCTTACGAGGAATACCGTTCACCCACTTCTTTTTATGTCCTTTATTGGAAGCACAATTGCTATTTCCATTCTTCTTGTTCACTCTGGAAGGTTATGTTTGGTCGACTCACAATTGCTAGGGCAACCTGGTACTACACACTTTGCAGGCATCTTGTTATCTTTATAGTTTCATTTGTGCCGGTAATTAATTAGAAACACATTAAAAATCACCTTCCAATCTCCTTTTTTGCTCTGGAAGATTACACTAATGACTTAACAACAAATAAAAGCTCGGCTCGATATTCAGTGTTGCCATATTTCAAAGCTCCGGCCTAGTGAGTAGAGTCGGCCATGCTCCACACGAATTAATCACCCTCAATGCGAATTAATTGCGCTATTCTGTGAGAACCTTTAATCTTTTGTCGTACCATGGCCGGTTGGACGCACCATAAATGTCAATGTCAACAACAAAAACATAACCTTTAATTTGTGTTGTATTTTGTATTTTTACCATTGACATTCTAACCTAATATGGACGTGCCGTAAGAGAGAGAGCGTGGGCCCAGTAGGCAGCGCGACAGAGATGGATAAAGAACCGGGCAAAACAATGATCGGCGCCTGTATAGTTTACGTTGATTTTCAGTGTATCTCTTCAGTTTATCGTGTTTTATTTATTGTAAAACAATGGTGAGCTCTTGTTCAGCCTTCAATTGTACATCCAGGGATGTTAAAGGAGGAAACCTGAAATTCCATTGATAAGTATAGCTAATATATTTATATTTTAGTACCATTTTTGTGTAGCACGTTTTTACTCTACATTATTCTACATATGGATGTATGAACGTCCTAAAATATACCTGTAGATAAATAAAACGTTTTTTCAGTCGTCTCTGCCTATGAAAGAACTTATTTACTACTTGTCGTTTGTGTGTATGACACATGTTCGTTATTCAGTTCAGTAAAAGCGTAGCTGATGAAAGATTAAAACAGGGGTCTCTTTGTAGCTTCTGAAATTCTAAGCCTTTTGAGACAACTGCCAATTAAGTATCCAGTGATAGGTAACAAAAAAAAGAATGTGATATTTCAATTTTAGCTCTCCAAGAGATGATGCCTTGCTGAAAAAGTGGATAGGAGCATTCCTGGGACAGGACTTTGTGCCTGGTACTAGGGCATCAGTTATATGCAGCAAGTATTTCAAACATAGTGACTATGTTGAGGCTCATATGGACACATTACGTTTGAAAAAGGATGCTGTACCCTCAATATTTTTGATTTTCCTGGACATTTATTAAAAGTAGAAAGAACTCGAAGGATTTTAACAAAACAGTCATTGTAAGTTTAGCTGTATAATAACATACTTTATGCTTGAATTATTTCTTTCTATTGTCAGTTCATATTGAAAATTCAGAAAAAGGCGAGCCACAGCTGATGGAGCTGTTTCTGTCAGGATAAATAGAAAAAGGTATGGAGAAATATTTTTCGTTAGATATATATGTAACTAGAATTTTTAGGAGACGTGATCCTGTCGATTTTGGTGATTTTATAGAGGACTACTTGGAATGCCCTGTAAAGCAGAAGAGATACTGGCAGGCTCGCTGGCAGGTTTTGCAGAAAATGATAAGACAGAAGAATAATTCTTATGAAATTATATGTCAGCAAAAGTGAAAACTTACTCATAAGTTGAAAAACCTCAATGCTGTTATAGATGATCTTAAGAGCAAAAATAAACTTACTTCTGAAAACTCTCTGATATTGAAGGTATGCAAGGTATGCTTTTGATATTTTATTCATTTAATGCTATGGCTTAATAGTATATTGTGTGCAGAAGGTAATATATTTTCTACTTTGAATAAAATAAAAAATGAAGTTGTTTCCAGAATACGACAACAGTTTACAATATTAATTCATTTAAACATCAATAATTGTTTTAAAATCGCCCTAGTTGGTCCTGTTAATTTTTTGTGCAACTTCAAAATTAGTTCTCTGTCAGAATGTATTTAACGCGCAGACATTTTCGAGCTATGTCTACGATTTGAAAAGTGATGGTCTCTCCAAGACAATGTATATATTGAGATACTTCTTGCTGCATTTGGCTAGTACAGCGAATTAAAATTTGAAAGAGTTTCTCTCAGCGACGAACTTCCAGAAGGAAGACTAATTTCTGCAGTTTCTGATGAAAATGTTGTTGCTGTTTGACATATATGATTTATGATAATAACCCAGTCACCTACAGATGTATGTACTGCAATATATTGTAAATGTAAAATGATCATATTCTTTTACGCTGTGAGTTTGTGTTACTGTAGTCATTCATTGATGCTATGAGCGTACCAATTTATATTTTATCTTATGTATTTATTTGATAGATATAGGTAGATAATTTATTGGTGTCATTATGTTTATTTATATTTACACAAGTCAAGTAATTTTATAAAAAGAAAAACATTACCAAGGACAATTCATAGTATTGTAGCATCACATCGTTAAAATTTATAATTAATATACTTCTAAATAAAAGATTAAAAACTATCACAATCAATGAATTTATATTGAATTATTACTATTATGTATATATATTAAATATAAAGACATTATATTTTTATGCATTTTTTGAGCGCGTATATATGGATATTTTTATATATGTGTTGATTGATTTCCAGGAATTTAATAAAAATAAATCATTACAAGGGGTCCCAACAATGCCTTCATTTCGATATTTAGCCAATAAAGGTATAAACAAATTATTTGCGGATATGTATTCGTATCAAGAGACATATTTTTAAAATCTCCATCGTCACATTAATATGAATTTAAATGACATTATTTCGGAAGTTTTTTTTGACGTTTTCATCAAACAATTTAATATTTATCAGTGTTTTCCTAATATCCAAACATTTGCATAAAAATATCCATATACGCGCTCAAAAAATGCATAAAAGTATAATGTCTCCATATATAATCCATTAAATAAACGGGCTTTTTGCCTGTTTCGTAGCTCTATCTCTCTCGCGCTGCTATCCGTACGCGGCGATGTACGGCAAGGATCGGACAGGGCCGATCCATATTAGGTTATGATATCTATGATTTTTACTTATACTGTTTTTTAGTTTTAAATTGATATAAGTTTTTGTCAACCAGTATGCCTGAAATTAAAATAACTCCACTCGGTGCTGGACAAGAGGTAGGCCGTAGTTGCCTCTTATTAACCATGGGTGGTAAAAATATTATGCTTGATTGTGGTATGCATATGGGATACAACGACGACCGCAGGTTTCCGGACTTCAGTTATATATCCGAAGGACCTATATCAGCCTTCATTGACTGCGTGATTATATCCCATTTCCATCTGGACCATTGTGGGGCGCTGCCGTATATGTCTGAAATGGTTGGGTACAATGGTCCCATTTACATGACTCACCCGACAAAAGCTATAGCACCTATACTGCTAGAAGATATGAGGAAAGTATCTGTTGAAAAGAAAGGAGAAATCAACTTTTTCACATCGCAGATGATTAAGGATTGCATGAAAAAAGTAATTGCTGTTACATTGCATCAATCTGTTATGGTAGACAATGATATAGAGATAAAAGCATATTATGCTGGACATGTGCTTGGTGCTGCAATGTTTTGGATTAGAGTTGGGTCCCAGTCAGTTGTTTATACAGGAGATTATAATATGACTCCTGACAGGCACTTGGGAGCTGCTTGGATTGATAAGTGTAGACCAGACTTGCTTATATCAGAATCCACATATGCCACTACAATTAGGGACTCAAAACGATGCAGAGAAAAAGATTTTTTGAAGAAGGTCCATGAATGTGTTGATAAAGGCGGCAAAGTCTTGATTCCTGTGTTTGCCTTAGGAAGAGCTCAAGAACTTTGTATATTGCTGGAAACATATTGGGAGCGCATGAATCTGAAGGCACCAATATACTTTGCCCTTGGCCTTACAGAAAAAGCAAATAACTATTACAAAATGTTTATCACCTGGACCAACCAGAAAATTCGTAAAACTTTTGTACAGAGGAACATGTTCGATTTTAAGCATATAAAGGCATTTGATAGACAGTATATTGATAATCCAGGTCCAATGGTTGTATTTGCCACTCCAGGAATGTTACATGCCGGGTTGAGCTTACAGATATTCAAAAAGTGGGCCCCAAATGAAAATAATATGATCATCATGCCAGGTTTTTGTGTACAAGGAACAGTTGGACACAAAATATTGAATGGAGCAAAAACTGTTGAATTTGAAAATAGACAGATTGTTGAGGTGAAGATGTCTGTGGAATACATGAGTTTCTCAGCTCATGCAGATGCCAAAGGCATAATGCAGCTCATTCAACACTGTGAACCTCGCAATGTGATGTTGGTCCATGGTGAAGCTGCAAAGATTGATTTCCTGAAAGAAAAAATTCAACAAGAATTCAATCTGCAATGCTTCAGCCCTGCAAATGGTGAAACATCAGTCATTAATACTCCTGTTAAGATTCCAGTAGACGTATCATTACCTCTGTTGAAAGCAGAAGCAAAAAAATTCAGTGGGCTCACTCCAGATCCTAAACGTAGGCGTACTTTACATGGGGTGCTTGTGATGAAAGAAAACAGTATGTGTTTGATGGATGTAGATGAGGCCTGCAAAGAGGCTGGCATTAACAGGCATGTTGTCAGATTCACCTCCACATTGAATATAAATGATCCAGGACCATCTCTAACTACAGCGCATAAGTTACATGGATATATTAGAGAAAAGCTTCCACTATGTTCTGTGATATTTTCTGAAGGTGAAATCTCTATTGAATCAGTTCTGGTGAAAGTAGAAGGTGATGATGATGATCAGAAAAGTGTGTATGTTTCATGGACAAATCAAGATGAGGAACTTGGGAGTCAGATACTGAATCTGATTAATCATATGGGTCAAGTTTAAAACTGTTACAATTTTTTTTAAGTATTTTTGTTTATAATTGTTTTTTATAAATAAAAGAAGAAAAACAGAGTGTAAGACTAACTTACTTCAAACAATACATATCATCTAGGAATGCAACATATACCATATACCTACTATAATTATATACAAGGTATCTCAAAGGGTGAGCCACCAATATATAAAAAGCCATGCATTTTTGGGGGCCAGAAAATTTTGGGCGCCTCATAAACTACTGTTGATTGAAAGTATAAAATTTTATTAATTTCATAATCCTTCAGCCATAAAAAGTGGTATCCTTGAATTGTTGCAAATTTCATGTATCCCTCATATTTTTAACAGACAGACCTCTAAAATCAAGGCATTTGTTACTGCTAAAATTTCTGTATCAACCATTAGATTATTGAACAAAGCCAAATACTGAAAATCTCAATTTAATCAAAGTACCATTCCTATGAGTCATCTGAAATTTTGCAGATAAGATTGTTTATTATGCAACAACAATAGTGAAATTTTGCAGATAAGATTGTTTATTATGCAACAACAATAGTGTACAGAAATAGAAACTGCAATCTATATTTTAAATAAGTCATTGCAGAATGTTAGTTTTCAAATAATCATCACATTTTAAACCGATTGCAAGACAGCTCAAGTTTTAGAAAAATATGTGATTACATATTTTGCTTTGAATAGCTTTGAATTTAAACCAAGGACTTGTTTAAAAAGTTTAAGCACCAATATTTAATTAAATACGAAATACTATTGTTATTGTCAGTCAGGACAACACAGTTTAAAATTGGTTCATGCTCTAATACTTATAAAAGAAAAATAAATGAATTTGCCTAACTATATGAATTTGAATCACAATTGCATTTCCAATTCATTAGTTGATTGCAAGTATGGTTGGATTTGGATATGCTTCAAGGGAAAATCTGATCAATCTTCTCCAAACCAAAAAGATAAATTGTGTCTCAAACATCAGTAAAGTTTATCTTCCAGCTAGCTGGTAGTATGTTGTTTTTTATTGATGGGGAACCTTTCGAGGAAGGAGGAACCTATACCTATGTAAATGTATTGTATATTTTGTCATTTTGTGTTGATGGGCCAGTGAAGACTGAAGAGTTTTAGATTGATAATAATAATAATAAAATATAATTGCTGACGGTTAGCAAAACGTCGTCAACAGAAAAAAGAATTGTTTTTATAATATCTAATAATATCAAACCTGAACGCAAACCATCAACAAATATTTTTTTATTAGGGAATGTGTTGACGTTGTTTTTAACATTTTAAAGACCGTAAGGAATATACACAAGAAATATGAACCATGGACCATGGTGTCATACTATCCAATAAACATAGATTAAAATAAAAAGATTTTATTATCTGTATCTGTAGGTGAACAAATTCAAAATTGAATTTTTTGTAAATCTAAAGTATCTAAATTCCTGTTTCTACATGTAGATCTCCGATGTTGCCGGCTTGATGTCCAACTTAACCGACAGAACCAGACCAAATCCATGACATTAAAACCTATTGTTCTAATGTTATCGAGATCACCTATAACAACTGTATGGCAGCATTTAGAAAGATATATTTTCATCTTATTTGATTTCAGCCATAGCCCTATAGCTTTTGAGTATCTACACTTGACAACAGTGTTTGGAAGTACAACAAAATTTGTTCCAGGTTGTATTAAATGCACAACTTATGTTGAGTTGCACTGTCACATGGTATGTGTTCGTGCGGTATGATTGGTAACGCATGATTAATTTTTATTTCAGAACGTAAATGGAACAAAGTTTTAGTTCATAAATAGTTTTGTTCAACGGATTTTGCGCCATATTTGTGATTTTGCTTGTTTGTTTTGGTCACTTTTTGGACGAAATCTGTGGAGCGTGGAGTTTTTAAGGTAAGATTTTGGGGTTTTCGACTTTTACAATATTTTTTTTTCATTTACATTGAATTGAAGTACATAATCGATGACACATAAGTTCAACTCGCTTGCATTTATTTTCGAATCGATATGTTTGCTGTGATAAAAGTGATAAAAGGCTACGGGATTCCCATATACATTCAATATGGAGAAAATGCGTGGGTATGCGCAATTTATAACGCGTTGGAACGTAATGCTTTTTTATCCTTCGAATGGCGTGATATTTTATTCCATAATTTTGTTTTGTTTTTATATACATATAATTCCAACGTTTGACTACATATAAATCCAAAAATCCGCTAAATCTAATTGTTCTGTTAATGAATTTGTTAAAAATGCTGGGCAAGCATTATGCTATTACATGCGTCATCGTACAACTTTGTAAGTAACTAAGTATATTGCATATTTGGTAATCTTATCTTTTTGTGTAAATAATATTATGTCCTACTTAAAACTTAATAGGCAAGTAAATCAATTTCAACTCTAAGGTACTGACGTGTAGTCTGTGAGACGACTGAAAATTAAAATCTCTGCAAACAGCCTATTTGACTGGAATGCACAAGCAAAATCTGCATTTAATGTGGTGCAGTGGACCTTCAGTAATACAATGGTAATACATTACAAAATCATTGTATTTGATTCCTGTTTTGTGTTTCGATTGATTATAGGAGAATAAAACTGATGGCCCAAGTCCATATTTTTGTTATACTTTTTTTTTGTAGTATTTTGTGAACATTTAATGGCGTGTCCTTTCAGGTTTGGTATCTAAAATGTCATATTTGAGAAGTTGGAAAATATATGATAAATAACAAAAAAAATATATAAGCCAAAATATTATGTTGTTAATTTTCCAGAATTCTTCCTGTTGGCCTTAGGCCCTTTTCATTTTCATATAATCAATTGCTCTATGTGTGGGGTGTTTAACCCTTAGCTACACATGCCTTGTTTTAAAACTTAAGTCATGCATGCATGTGAGCATGTGGTGTATTTCTGTATACCATACATACCTACATATATATATTATATCTTGGGTAATAAATACCAAAAAACACTGATACCTTATCCCTGGAAAAAAGGTTCAACATAGTGAATAATATAGGTAGGTATATATAGGACTAAATGCCTTTCTGTTACAGTACACAAAGTGGTGTCTTCTATGCACCAGACGAAGTAGCATTAGCTAAAATATTGTCATTGTTACATTTGCAGGTATTAAAAAGTATGTACATTTATTAAAAACCCAGTTGAATAACAATAATAATGTACTTTTTGTCACAATTACATGCGCGGTGCATTCTACGCACCAGCAGGGCGGTCAAACTTTACTTGCTCTGCGAACTAAATAATATCTAATGCTAAGGGCCAGTTTCACCAGTCCCTGATAAGTGCCTAATAGCCTATCTATCAGATAGCCCCATATAATTTATATGATGTTATCTGAGAGATAGGAGGCTATATCTGACACTTATCACGAACCAGTGAAACCTGCCCAGATGATAATTTTTCATATTGTTTGAACCTTAAAGAGAAGAAACAGGTATGTCTGAAATAATATTGCTCTTATTTGTCTGTCAACCTTTTAACACAAAATACTCTGGGCCAGTCAGTAGTAATATCAAATATTAAAAAAAAAAAGGATAGGTACATTTTTTATAAAGTCGAACTCCATACATTCCATAGGAGATCAGACTTTCTTTTTTTGATTACAAGCAACACATTCATATATTTTTTATATAGGTGAATTAGTATATACATCCACCATCATGCCACATAGAAGAAGAAACAGTACTAATCAGAATCCTCACTCCAACGGCTTCATAAACATGGATGCCATAAACACACCTGCAGATATAGATCGCCTAGTGAAAGAATTGGACAGAATGAACAGGAGCAAAGCGGAAAAAAAGTTATTAGTCTACATAAGTGAAAGAAAAGTATACAGACATGATCCCTTTTCCAGAGAGTATTTGAATCTTTGCCTTGCAGGCTACTTTGTTTTGAATAAAGCTAGTTATGAACATGTTTCATCACGTCAGCTTTGTATGCCTCTGGAATCACTTCATTTGCAAACTGCAAAACTTTTACCCTTGAAGCCAGGATTACATCAAGAGGTAAATATTTGTGACATTCCTCTAAGCTTATATTATCATGACATTGTGGAAAGTATCAGGAATAAAAGAAAAAAATATATAAAAGTAGGGGAAGTCCGGGAGAGTTTAGCAGGTGGGAGATATTAGTCATTCAAAATATCATCCACAAGCTGCAAACCTAATGCGGCGTTGTCACACTCCTAGAGTCTGCCTATTGACATGGCTTATGCTCACGTGGTGGGATGATTCCAGTCAGTTCGGTTTAGATGTGATAGTGCACAAAAAGTTTTGTAGCATGTCAAGTAAAAAAAAATATTTTTCATTCATTCCTTCGCCATTCTGAATTATAACTAGTTTGCAACTTTTTGACATAACAAACAGGTAGTGTGATTATTACTGTTTAGTAAATACTAGCAAATGTTTGTCACATATTCTAATTTTTTATAAAAATATCAAAGATTTAAAAATTGTGTGGGGTGGGAGACTTTACCCACTTGGCAGCAGGAGATTTTACCTGATGGTATTCTCTCCTGCTTGTATGGATTTGATGACAATATTACAATAAAATATAAACACTGGCCAGATATTCGATCAACTGAAGCAAAATGAATTATGGTTTAACATGAAAGGTCAGCGGCTAATAACCATCATAGTTGAAGCTGCAGAATATAAAGAAAAAAAAACACGAAAGGACGCCATGAGCTTTGCTGTCGAGTTGACAAGAAAGACAAAAAACAAATTCCAAAATCCTGGATTGAATCTGCTGGAAAAGACTGATTCATAGGATTCACAGCAAGAAATCCAGAATTGAGAGCTCCTGAGGCAACAAGTTTGTCAAGATCGACAATCAAGTTTCAATAGAAAAATGTCGCTGATTTTTACGCGAAGTATACAATACAAATTTGTACCTCAAAATATTTACCTACAACTGTGATGAAACAGGTTGTTCTACAGTTCAAGGAAGTCCCAAAGTAGGTAATAGCAAGAAAAACCCAACGTCAAATTGGCCATGTAACATCCGCAGAGCGAGGCACACTCTTGTTACCATGTGTTTTGCTGTCAATGCTTTGGAAATATCATAGCGCCCTTTTTTGTGTTTCCGAATGTCAGATATAATGGTGCATTCCTAATGGGTGGTCCAGGAGGTTCAAGCGAAAATGCCCATTTTGTGAAATATTCGGGCGCATATTTTTTTCCAAAGCTTTCAGTGAAGTTTAAGTTTTAGAATATTTAGATGATTTTTGATGATTGGTTGTTATTGTAATTTTAATAAAAATCTCGTTTATGTTACTTTGAAGTCAAAATCATTTAAATTTCTGTACCCGTTCTAATGTTTAACTGATTAATACAATTTGAAAGGTTTATTCAGTTATTGCTATGTTTCACTGAATTTTAAAATTATTTTAGCAGATCTGATCGCTTAGTACTGACAAAAGTTAATGTTAATGAATGTAAAACAAATTATTACAACACAAACTAAAACTTCATTTTGAATTATTTTTTTCAATGAATAATCATGTTTATTTCTCTATGAATCACTCACCAAAACCCAGGGTTAAGTCTCCCTACACAATGGGTATAATGTGTCCCACCCAGGTGAGAGACTTTAGACAGATATCATTTTCCGTAAAAGTGCTGAGTGACAAAATTATGTGTGACTTCCACATGAATGCTCGAGTCTAGTGATCCCTAATAATGACGGTTCACTATTATATGGTTACCGTTTCAATTCATCCACCACATATCAAGTGAATAATATGGGTAAAGTCTCCCGGACTCCCCATACCTAATTTTTGTTTGTATTACTCGCAGATATAAATGACTGAAATTTAAAAAAGTTGTACTGGTGTCATATTGTCCATAAATAAAGAAAAATAGCTATAGAAAACTTTATGAAGACTTCTTTTTCTGGCTCAGTACCTTGGTTTGGATTTGAATAAATTTTAAGCTGGAGAGAAGATACAGTCAAGTTAAAAAGATTTTTCAAGAGAAAGTAAAATGTCATTGTCAGTATTCAGTTATAATTTCAATCATTTCACTATTTCAGTTTCAGTCTACTCTAATCAATAGATGGTTTACTTGAGCAGATTGTTTTCTTATGTAATATAGCTTTTTTGAGTTCTCATTAATCTTGAAGTTACACTACAGGTACTTGATCTTCTTGAGTTAAAAACTGAATCCCACACAAAACAGACTAAAGTCGTGGGCATGTTTGTGGATGAGTCTGTGATAACCCCTGAGGTGGGTAATATTAACGGCAGACCGTATGGATTAGTGGACGATGGAGACACTCAGACAGCTGTCCCAGCAAAGTTCGTTACACATATTTGGATTGCCTCTCTGGGTTAGTTCATGTAGCATATTTTATTTTTCTAGTCAGGAGCTGATAAAAAAAAAACAAATTAAAATAATTCAGTAAAGAGGATCTTCAAAGTACAAATGCCTCATCAAAGAAAAAATTTCCAAAAACACAACCCAAAGTCATAAATATGTGTGGAGAGTATTTATGGATTTTTGCGAAAAAAATTTTCGCCGAATATCCCTCCGACATTGACAAATGCCTCATAATTTATTGAAAAAATGTCGCAAGCTCGTTACTTATGGTAACCTGCAGCTTTGGGGCAGTTACCAAGGAAAGAGCTTTCGATTTTCATAAAATTATCTTGTCTATTTTCAATGTCCTAGGGATATTATAACTAATAAATTTTCTTTGTATATTCATTCTTTGAGTATAAAAATGTATATTAAGCAAGCAAAATGTAGCTCACGAAAAAAATTAATATAGGACTCAATTTTTGGTGAAGGCGCTTCTAGATATACTTAATAAAAAAACCATAGTTTTATTGACTGTTATTTTATCAACAACTCAAAGTTTGGATGAAGTAATGTACATAGGTATGTATATAGGTATACAGGGTGTCCAGTTTAATGTGTAATTATTCGATGTCTCGCATGGTATACCTGATAGAAGAAAATGTCAAATACAAAAGTTATTTGGTTACTTAATACGCATATTTTAAAAATATTTTGAAATGTACAGGGTGTTTCGGGAAAGTAGGATAGTGATCAACTTGATTTTTTATATGGAACTATAACTTTTTCTTAAATTTTTCTAGTTTCCATCATTGATCTCTATTCAATCCTAAAATATTTTTGGGATCGGTTGTTTAAATTACGGCAATTTGAAGGTCATGTTGCTTTGTTTTTTTTTAATGTAACACTCTGTATGTTTTATTTTAAATCGAAATATCTACTAATACCCTATCTCGCCTTGTAAAATTTTTTTTCGAGTTTGCGGCGTTGCCAAGTTATAAATTATTTTTCCAAATTTTGAAACAAATATCCCCGATTGCAATTTACTTTAAATAGAATCCTCAGCTTATTTTTATTGCAATGAATTGCACATATCGAACTTAGTAAGATCTCACAATTTCAAAATTTTGTTTCTGTTAATAAATTATTGAGATACGGCAACACCGCTTTACCAGTAAACAGTACCAGAACGCTTGAATATTTCTAAAACCGGCACAGCTGGAACGGTGAAACTCAATACTTGGGGGTTTTTGAACATACAGAATTCAAAAACGCTAACATCAGTGTTGTCAGATTTACCAATTTTACGTTAGACTTCATAAATAGGGCATTTCCATTGAAAATTATGACGTAAAATATGTATGTTACCACAAATAAATTGATTGAATTTACTGTTGCGGACTTTTTTAGCCTGTGCCTGGGTCAGCCCACTGGCCTACTTTTTCACTGGCGAACCAGCTAAACCATCTCAACTCAAAAGCAAAATTTTTGAATGCATCACCAAGTTAAGAGACATTGACTTGGATGTTGTCATGCTAAACACAAAGCTGAGAATGAACTTTTTGGAGCTGACAGAATTGTTGGGTGTTGGACCAGAAAATCAAACATTCAAGGTAGATATTAGGTTTATTCTAAAACAGTTTAGAACTTTACCTAGTTTTATGCTGCCACAAAAACGTACTGCAAGATAAACTATACTGACATTTCAGCCATCCCTGGTGTCTTTATCAAAATACAAAAATTTTTTACATGTCAGGTTTTGAAAAAACTCAGTTTGGCAAGTGCTTAGGCTATGTAGTAGTTTGTTGCTGATCCAGTGTCACATTATATAATTTCTTATGTTAAAGGTTGGAGGAAAGGATGTAGTCTTCATCTTTGATGCACCTCATATGATGACTGTGACACGTAATAACCTGATGAAGCACTCTTTGAAGATTGAAGGTGGAGGACAGACCTCCTGGAAGCACATCAAAACATTATTTGTTAAGGAGTCTGAATCTGGAGAGCAGAATACGAAACTGACTGAGAGTCACATCAATCCAGATAGACAATTCAAACGTACTCTGCCAGCTTTAGCGATAGATGTGCTGAGCAACACTGTCGCTAGCGAAATCGAAGCATATGTTGAGTCTGGTAAGATGCCTGCAGAGGCATTGGCTACCGCGGAATGCATCACAATGTTTGACAGGTTTGTATGGTATAGGATCATGATCATGAAATATAATTTGATTCAAAATGTTAGACAACAGACAGCAAGCAGCAAGCTAAACACAATATGTCACCCTTGACTATATACAGCAGCTGAACAAGGATCTTGTCATCACAATTTATGGCACCAAATACTTTCAAGTAGAGTAAAAACAATATTGTCAGGCACCCTTAGTAGTAGTAGTATATTTCTCAAATTGATATACAATTGATATACATGACATGACAGCTATTGGCAAAAAAACAGACAGCATAGCTTACAAATTAAAAACACCTTAATATTACTCACTAGTAGTTTATTCAAGGAATTTCTTCACCAAGTAAAATATGTTAAGTGCCAAGTATGATTTAACTTTATGTTTAAAATGTTCATATTTTTCAATGTCTTTAAACATGTTTGGTAGGTTGTTGTAAATTACTGTGCAGTTATAGTTAGCCCACTGTTTAATGTGGTTAGTAGAGTGTCTATAGATAAAAGTCTTCCATTCCTATACCTACTGGTGAAATGAACCTAATGTATTGAACCATGAAGGATTTCTCTTAACAAAAAGTACACACTTTAAAATAAATACACGGGGAAGAGTTAGAATTTATTTACATCTAAAAATTAATCTGCAGGTATTCCCAGATTTAATATATGCATAAGTTGTATCAAACGCTTCTGTGCAATAAAGACGCGATCTTTATCTTTTGCGTTGCCCCATGCCATGATATTGTAAGACATATGCGAATGGGCCAATGCACAATACACAGATATAATCCCAGATTCATCAAGCAAAGTTAACCTGCAATCAAAGTACATACCCAAAAATTTAGTATTGTCTGATAAAACAGTACCTTCCACTGTAGCGCAAACTCACCATCAGGCCGTTCAGAGAAGAGCAATTCGAGTAATTGGCGACCCGGCCTTAACGCGCCACCTCCAGCCTCTTTATTACCATTGTGTTGTTGGTGACCTCTCACTATTCTACTGATATTCAAACGAAATCTGCTCCTCTGAGCTATCCTCTATCGTTCCGCCGCTCACCGCTACAATCAGATGCACCTGCACGACCGCTGCATCTCATTCTAAGGCGGTCGTTCTTCATATATCAAGAACCGAGTGATACAAACTGCACATTTATTCCCAGGGTGCCCAAGGCTTGGAATGGACTGCCAGGAGATGTATTACTCCTTTTAAATCATTTTTGACCTATTTCCAATTTTTTTCGTCAACTCTATTTTAAAATTAGATAATTTCATGGAAATTTACTGTATAATGCTGTTTTTTCTAGGCTGTTTGATATGTTAAATGCAAGATATGAAGTGAGCATGAACGAATTTGCCAACGCTTACAAGGCCACAAAACGGCAAAAGCAGTACCTAGAAAAGGTCATGCGATTCCTTGAGACTTTGAAAGTCTTTGATAACAAGGGCAAAGAGAAAACTAGCGAAGTTAAATTCATCAGTGCCTGGTTAACCACCATAAGAGGCATAATGAAACTGTGGGAGATGATTAAAGATAAAGACTATGATTTTTTGCTTACTGCCAACACACACTCTGAGCCATTGGACAGTTTCATCAATCAATGTAGATACAAGCTGATTTTCATCGAAGCGTCAACTCCTCGCGAGCTGTGCAGAAGATACTTAGAAGTCTTTATCAGATTTTATTTCTTGTTTGAATCTCCCCAATCTTTCATGAATATGAGAAAATACGCAGAATTGATTTATAAAAGAATTCCAGCTGTTCGCCACAATTTGGGCAATACTAGTAATACTACCCAGCAAAGGATCAGCCTAGAGGAATTTACGGCGTTGGTTATGGAGGATCTGTTGCATCACTGGTTGTAGTAACATAATGGTAATCATCAGTGCATTTTTGGCTATATTATACCAGTGCCAAATATGTTTTCGTATTTTTATCTAATAAGTTTGTTTCGTTTATGTTTCTCAAGAAATTCCATATAATATTAACAATGAGTACCTATATTTAAGTTTTTGATATTTTTTAATAACGTCTGTCTGAATATATCTTTTAGGCTCTAAAATGTCTTACGTCTAAAGTATATATTTTCTCATTGGAATATCCATATTGTATAATTTAATATTTTATTATGTTATTTTTTGTGTTATACCTATATAAGTGTTACATACCAGAGAAACAATTAATTTTTGTAGGAATAATGTTCGTTTTATATTATTTTGTAAGTCTTGTAAAATGCCATTGCTATTTTTCTACTAAATAAAACATATTTTCATATTTTATGTTCTTTCATTCAAGCCAGAGAATATATCTATGGCTTGGTTCTAAAAGGGCCAATGTCATATTTTCTCGATTTGGGCTTATCAATACTGGTAATTTAAAATAATTTCAAGCTTCTTTGTGTAGCAAATTAAATGGCGCGTTTGCGTGACACTAAAGCAATCAAAATTGATTAGGTATCATCGAGTATTTTCTGACCGACATTTTCCACATTGTAGAAATTTAGACGTTTGGCCCTTTATTAGAACGAAGCCACAGAATTATATTTCTGCGTGGACGATATTTGACACAGCCAGCTTGCCTATGCAGGTAGTCCGAGGTTATATAATAGTATATTGTTCAACGATACGGTAATGATAAATCAACAAAAGTGAGTTTTACCATTTCCAAGAGTATACTTTATCCAATACCACAATACAATAGCACGGCTCAACAAGCAGCTATCTTACTCAAGGTCTGGGGATGCTTTGCGCATCGACATTTTGGGTTAGATTGGTTCCGATTTCAACAGCGGCAGCACGGCAGGGATATGGCTATCTACATAGAATATGAATACAGGGATAAATAATATAGATCTCAGCGCAAATAGATCTATAGATTTTTTATTTTATCTCCCTAAAATACCTGATACTCCACTGTTTCACTTGCTGTTTATATCTTCTTTTTTATTTAATACTATTAACATTTTCCATATCTCTTGCATCAACGTCCCTCACGAAGGTATTACAAAAAATGGTGAAAGCACACAACTTCATGTCCCGCTACCCTCCCCCAAGACTGAGGTCTGGATACGCCCCTGGTGCGAACCTAACGCGCCTATTTGGCTTAAAAAATATCGAGTTGGTACAGGTATCGATATTTTCATTTTCGCTTCTCTACCCAAACTTCACAGCCGTAAAATTATCCCAAGGCCAAATTCTGTGGGAACCATAGAGAAAACAAAATACAGTGGGAACCATTTTTATATTGGAAATCCTCAGAGATATTGTGCTGGTTGTTTACTATGCTGTATTGCTGTGATCTTAACTCTGTGGCGTGTATTTAATCACAATAATAATTATGGCGTTACAGAAATCGGTACTGGTATCAGTAGGGCGTTGTTTATAACCCACGGCTGGTTGACACTTCATTGGCTGGAGCGTTAGTTATGAAAAATAATTCACGGTGTTGTAGTCTTGGGCGGTCCGGCCGGGCTATTCATGTCTCGCATCGGCAATCCATCGTTGGAAATTCGTTGCATAATCTCTGGATAACACGTCATTTCGTACGCATGCGCCAATTTTGGAAATATCCAGCGAGTGGCAGGCCTGTTAGCACTATTTTGACAGTTAAACAGTTATGGCTGCTTCCTGTTTCTCAGCAGTCAGCTGATGAGCCTAACCTAAAAGACTTGTTTGTGTTTTGTGTTTGTGCTCTGGTTTGTGGTGCAGATCAGCTGTTAGTCGCTGAACTCTGAGGTCACTGACACCTATTTTGTGTCGCTGACCAAGTGATGAAGGATCGTACAGTGTTACAAACAAACACAATGTATCGAAGAAAAGGTTAGTGTGATATACTTGGAGTAGGGCTAGAATCGATATGTGACTACTTCAGCGTGTATACTGCCCCCACTACGTAGTGAGTAGTGTTGTGTATCGAAGCTTGGGAGGGAGATCGAAGACCCAGGACTATGCTAGCCGCCTACGCCGAGATCGTCCTGAACAGAACAGGGGATATCATCCCATCGCACAGTTAGTGTAGGGCGCACTACAACTGGCTCACGTAGTTAAGTTATTTCAACAGGCTTGGCACGAGATAACATCGTACCTCGTGGACGCACGAAGAAGCACGGCTGTAAGGATAGAGGGCAAGGTGAGCAGTTTTCGTTGTCTGACCAATCATGCTCAGTAAGTATATAGTTTAGGTGCATACCAGAAACCGATTGAGTATTGACATGGTCTTAGCCCACCGACTGGATCAGACACTCTGAGTAAGCAGTAATAGATCCATGAAATCATCTTGATACTGTGACATGACTTATTTATGTCCCTCAGCTGCTATAATCTATGGTTAAAGAGGCAGGGTGGTTATACCAGGTGTTTCCTCATACTTCGCCTCCCCTCTTATCTCTTTTAATTGTAGAGATAGAAACAAGTTTTTATACGAAACTTTTATAGTCTTCTGTTGTCATTTAGAATACAATATGAACAAAAAGATAAAATAATAAAAAACCTGTTTTTTGAATAGATGTATATTTTTTTTAAATGGGAAACTTTTTTCTACTACTTCAAATAAAAAAGATAAGAAGGATGGCATTGTATGAGGAAACACCCACTACATACATTTGCATAATGTAGCTATCAAATACACAATACAAGCGGCTGCACATGACCAAGCATATTATGAATCGTTCAATTGCAGAGAATGTTGTGGTGTATTTTGAATAATTCTCAAACATGATTGTATCATGTTAACCTCAACTGAAACCATCCACTGCACACAAGGACTTGTGTATGTGTTCCAGTGTCTAGTACATGATGAAGATATAGTGACACCTTATCAAATGCAGGGGCCATCAACATTAACTACAACGGGGCTACATTGTTACTGACCTGTACTTTGGAAATATGTGCACAACTGCATATATAGTTATGTGAAGCAATGTTGACTAACGTGTGAAGTAAAGAAGTAGACTGGTGCTGAGTTTAAAACAAACAAAAACTACTAATCAATGGCACGTCTGCGTCATGTTAGCAACATTAATACCAATGTTCAAATTCATATTCAAAGTACATCAGTCAGCGAATAATGCTTGTACAATTTTATTTGCTACATTCAACAAGTAAGTAGGAAACTTTAATCATGCTTTTCTTTTCAGGTCTGCAACAGTGACTTGAGTATTGTAATTGCAGCTTAAAGGTAGTGGAGTGAAAGTATTACAGTGTATAAGTGAAATCTATTATTTTGTAGACTAATAAAAAAGTATTTTGTATAACCCTATCAACTGAACATTATTTCTGCTGCAATTTGGTAGGCTTCATAGCATGATGTGCAACTAGGGCACCCTGTACCTACTTATGCCATCCTAGCATAGGGCCATGCCCCGCAAATGAAAAGGTTATTTACCTTGCAGAGGAAAGCCATAAGAATAGTGGGTAGGTTGAATTATCAGGATGTCTGCAGACATGTTTTCTTAAATATGGGCATACTCACTTTACCAGCGGTTTATATACTTCAAAATTTACTGTGGGTAATAAGGATCAATATAGATTGCACAGTGATGTCCATAGTTATGAAACCAAAAATAGAAAGAAACTTATGCCAATTTCTCAATGTTTAACAAGATGTCAATGTGGTCCAAGATATCTGGCTGTTAAATTATATAATAAGTTACCATTAAGCGACAGCACTGTGCCATAGTTTGAGTTCAAAGTAAAAATAAAACAAATTTTGATATCAGAAGCATTTTACTCAATTGATGATTTTTTTTTATTTAGTAAGATGGGACATATATACGTATGCCCAATACATATAGTAGCCTCGCCTGTTTTTTATCATTGTTTATAAACTATTTTTTGTAGTTTGTTTTTATATGTGCAAGTTTTTAACAATATTCTCATATTTCTAGTTTGTAATTTTACTTTTGTTCACCATATGACTTTTGTAAATATGTTGTATATTATCACCAATAAATTGATTGATTGAAGTGATTTGATAGGCCTAGTTATATTTAGGTTTTTATTAAGAGCTAACCATGATCACAGATAGTTTGTTAGATTCATTTTGTATACTAAAGTATGAATACATGGGATTTATCATTTATTATTAGAAAACAACTTCATATCATATTGTGCTTACACAAAGTTAAAATACATGTTGTAATCATAATAAATAATGTTCTAACTTTGACACAATACACAATCTACCCTGGAAGGGCCCCAGTCCTGTAGCATCTTACTTCATATGTGCTGCTTGAGATGTCACTCGATGTATCATGTCCACCCCATCCTGCAAAAGTGAATTGCATGACTATAACTTAGTAATTACAGTTCATCAATAGCAATAAACTCTTCAAATTAGTTATGAATGTGAATAAAGGTCACATGTGGGGAACTGCAGTGTTGAGTTATTATTGATATTTTCATTTCAGTAATTGCGAAGAACATAACTGCATAGCATAAGGTGCTTTAGGTTACCATCATACAACACAATTCCCCAACTTTAATCACAGTGCTGTGATAAAAACTGTCACCCATACTTATGAATAATTCTTGGTTACTACTAATGTAAATATTATACAACACAATGTGACCATCATAAGACCACTATCATAACTAGTTGACACACTGACAATAACAACATACTACTGTAGAATCGTTTAGAACTAATGCAACATTAAATTCTCATTTAAACACAAAGGCTGGGTAACGAGTACCTATGAGACCCAGTCATGGTAACAATTAATATGAAAACAGGGATTATCCAAAATAAGGTGTATAACCCTATAAGCTCCACGAAGATTATGATGTGCCACAATAATATCTAACATGTAGAGCACAGCCTGACAAATATGAAATTGATTTTGCCCCTTTTATGAGATCACATAAAACACTATCATGCTACTTTACCTGTGTCCAGCATGCACCATTACTTGTAGCTCCAGAACCATGAGTATTGAAACTGTCAGCCGTCCCATCCTACTTCTATGGTCTCAGTAAGCTTTCCTAAACTCACTGGCTAATAACAAATGTTCTACCAACCTACGTCCCTCACGTTGGGTCGTTGACTCCGTTTGTTCCAGTGTAGAAAATGAAAAACAACATATGCACTTGTTATCCACAAAGTATCTGAGGCGCGAATAAACTATACCTGCACATACCACTTTCACGAACCCCTCTGTCGATCATGTACTGCAGGGGGTCTTCTCACATTACGCACCCGAGAATATGTATATAGCTGTGGTGGCTCGGCTAAAACAACAACAACAATGAACATTGACGTCTTTGGGGGTAAGACGTCAATGACAATAAAAAATAAGTACGGTTAGGTTGTTAGGTTAGGCTCATCAGCTGACGGCTGAGGAACAGGAAGCCGCCATCACTGTCATGACACGCCTCTCAGGATTGCCACTCGCTGGATATTTCCAAAATTGGCGCATGCGTACGAGATGACGTCTTATCCAGAGATTATCCAACGAATTTCCAACGATCGTTTGCCGATGTGACACTTGAATAAGCCCGCGGGTCCACCACAGGATACGTTCAATCGGAACGGGTCGGACCGGAACGACACAACTCTACGGTGTTGGTTTATAGGTGATTACCTGTTCAAAAGTAGTTTGGTAATCGCTTGGGACTGGGCCTGGGCGGCCTCTGACAACACTTTACTGTGCAGATTCAGTGCGCCCGCGCCCATGGCCGGTGCGCCTGATTGCTACTCTCAAGAAATCATTTCATTTCCCATCTCTCTAGTTTCTCGTTCTGTGTTTTCTATCCTACTGTCATTGCGTCATTTGACATTGACAGTTATATTGATTTGCCTGTTTGCGGGTTTGTCACTGTCAATTGTCAAATTCTACTGTTGTTTTTGTTTACAGTGATCACGAGAACGAATCTCGTCGAATCTTCCGATTTCCGTATGATTCATTCGGCTGACGTCACGTTTAACCTTGTGACGCAAAAGAAAGTGTTAAAAAGTTCATTCATACCAAAGGCAATAGAAAAACCGAAAAAATAAGGAAATTGCTACTACCAACTTCTACTACATAAACAAAAAGTACAAATAATCACTACTTAATGTACGTATTATTAACGTATGTGTATCACGAAAGTGTCACCTGTTTTCTCTTGTTGAATAATATAATAATTGTTGTCATTTTTTCAGATGGACAATGAACAATGCCTGGATAACCACTCCAATACAATAATCCACATCGACGTAGATTGTTTCTACGCACAGGTAGAAATGCTGAGGAACCCTGATCTCAATAATGTTCCAATGGGTGTATCACAGAAAAGATTTGTTGTTACATGCAACTACATTGCAAGGTCTGTAGGGATCAAGAAGATGATGTTGATAACAGAAGCAAAGGAAAAATGTCCTGAATTAGTATTAATCAATGGTGAAGATTTGCATGATTATAGACAATACTCGTACAAAATAACAGAATTGCTGTTGCATTCTTTTAATTTAGTTGAGAGGTTAGGTCTAGATGAGAACTTTATTGATGCTACAAGTGAAGTAAACAAAAGGTTACAAGTGTGTGAGGGTAATTTAGATCCTGTAGGAAATGTGTTTGGTGATACTTCTGATTTATGTGATTGTGGATGTACTGAGAGGTTGAAAATGGGTGCAATCATAGCCCAGGAATTAAGAGATAAAATTAAGTCAGAGTTAAAACTGACAACCTGTGCTGGTATTGCACATAACAAACTATTGGCAAAAATAGCAGGAAGTAGACATAAGCCCAATCAACAAACTATTGTATTTCCAAATAGTGCTGTTGAACTGATGCTAAGTTTACCATCACTAACAAAAATCCCTGGGCTTGGCCAGAAATTATGTAAAGACTTAGAGACATTGGGTATTACCAATTTAGAAGACTTACAAAACTGCGATCTCACACAACTCTCTAATCTACTTGGACCAGAAAAAGCTAGAGTTATTTATGACCTGAGTTTTGGTATAGATAGATCTGTAGTTAAAACGACGGGTAAACCACAGAGTATTGGTATAGAAGACAGTAAACACATCACAGCAGAGACAGAGGTAACAGAAAAGCTACATGAATTATTATCAAGGTTATTGTTGTTAGTTGCTGAAGATGGAAGAATACCACGCACAATCAGGCTAACAGTCAGACAGACAAACAAAACTTCTAGGTTGACAGTACGTGAGTCAAGGCAGTGTAACATTAACCCATCTCTTTTTAACTGTAAGGATATTTCTCAGCTTCCAGAACATAACATTAACAAAATTATGTCAATTATCATGAGGCTGTTTAGCAAATTAGTAGACACACAAAGACCATACCATCTGTCCTTACTTGGGCTGGCATTCACAAAATTTTTAGAAAAACCAAACATAAGGAGCACACTGACCAAATTTCTTTATAACAATATGGAAGTACAGTCCATTACTGATATAGAAAATAAGTATGATACAGGAAAAAACAGCCCAAAGGATTCTTCTCCCTCCACTTCCTACTTTGATAATTCAGATAGTGACATAGAACAATCTACAAAAAAATCTAAAATGGAAAATATCATTGCAAGAAGAAGGATACAAAATTCTGAAGATTGTGAATCTCCATGTAAGCTAAAAGTTGCTGATTTGAGATTGAATTCAATTGAGAAGTCATCTGATGAAAACCAGAATGTCCCTTGCCCCCCAAATGCTGATGAAAAAGTATTCAGAGAATTACCCAATGACTTACAACTGGAACTTTGGAAAGAGTACAAAAAGAGTAGAGAGAGAATTGAAGGTGAAAGTCTCATTAGAACAAAGAAATCTAAGACAAACACAATATTAAATTATTTAGTTAAACGATGAGATGATGTAAAATTTTATTCTTAAGAAACTATCTTGTTCTCTGGGTGATTCATTGTACCCTACTTATTCTGTTTGATTATTGAAACCAAATTAATCAAATACTGTGTGAATTTACTGTTCTTTTTTTTGAGAGCAACAATCTTTTATCTTGAAAGGTAAGGTAGATAAAACACTTGAGACATAATAGCTAAGGCAATGATGCATAAATATAGCGTTGAGGAAGAAACAGGATGATGCTTGGTATTTGAGTTCTAGTTCTTTTTTTGTCATTGCATCATAACCAGAAAATGGAAGGGATCAGAGATAGAGAGGGGGGGGGGGAGGGGGAGGGGGGGGGTGGGGGGTGTTAAAACGTGAAAAAAGTCACTAAGTAACCAAATGAAAATGTGGTAGCATTTTAGTACACCTAGAAGCTAATGTTCCAAAAAAATCGTCATCCAAAATCCGAAAAAATCTATGTTTTTTTTTTGATAACACAAAAAAATACTGTCATCCTTTTTTGCTGTGCAGTTTATGAGTAATTTAAACTCGGAGTTCGATTTTTCACAACCTTTTCGTTAGAAATCATAAAAAAATTGTTCATATTGTTTAAAAAAGATGACGTTTTTAATACATGTTCTTGTGAGAGGCCAACTATGACATGTATTAATGTCATCCATTTTTATTAAGCCGGCGCCACATATGCGGGTACTAGCCGAGTATCAATACTCGCCGTTTTTCAACCTTACTCGCCGAGTAGCTAGCACGTATCGCCCTACATGTGCGTAGTTGGCTATGTTTAGTTTCGAGAAGGAAGGGAATGGGAAAGCCCGAATATTCATCGCAAATTGAAACTTATTTATTATTAAAATTCATCAACAGTAGAATCAACGTCATCATCAATGGAAAATAATAATGATATAGTCGTGGCAGCAAGTGCCGTTTTTGTTATGTGTAGTGCTTATATGTTAATGAGGAAAAGAAAAAATCAACAAACAAGGAGGCGATGGTGGATGGTCTCATTAAATAGAAGCCGAGAGACGTAATAAAATAATTAGCAATAACATCAAACCACAACGTTAAACACATTTTCAGGTATGGCGGACCACACCTAGTTGCCGATTTATTAAAAGAACCGTCTGGATTTTTTGAAAATTTTTGCAGAATGTCTTCCAAAGATTTTGAATATCTACTCAGCAATGTGCAGGGTGTTATTGGTAGAATTTTAAATTACGGTAATTTGAAGGTCATTTTACTTTGTTTTTTCTAAATGTAACACCCTGTACGTTTTATTTTAAATCGAAATATCTACTAATACCCTATCTCGCCTTGTAATTTTTTTCGCGTTTGCGATATTGCCAAGTTATAAATTA
Organism: Callosobruchus maculatus; assembly: GCA_951848785.1. Taxonomy (NCBI): domain Eukaryota; kingdom Metazoa; phylum Arthropoda; class Insecta; order Coleoptera; family Chrysomelidae; genus Callosobruchus; species Callosobruchus maculatus. The sequence continues at coordinate 8,800,319 of CATOUR010000083.1, forward strand.
TTTTTCTAAATTTACAAACAAATATCCCCAATTTTTATTAATAGAACACACTGCATACTTTATTTAATATAGAAGTATTCCCTAATAATGGTTTACAGCACGAACAAGTTTCAACTGGTGTTCCTCACCGCCTTTTCAGTAAACAGTACCGGAAGGCTTAAATATTTCCAAAACTGCCACAGCTTTTTGAACACCCAGAATTCAAAAATGCTAACATGCTAACAAATAAACAATGCGAATAAAGTTTTTAATTCTCTAGTCCGGCCCTGTTCCTGTTTCTGTGTCACTATTCGGGTACTTATTTGTGTTCGGCAAATTCCGACTATTCGCACAAACTGCTCCAGCCACACTAGTAGGCGTTTGCCGAATTGCGAGTATTCGCTGTTCGTTGTTCCCTAAATGCCGCATGTGTAGCGCCGGCTATGGCGCCGGCTGAATGCTCGGTGCTCGGCATATGGCGAGTATTCGGGTAAAATCCTGCAGCCACATAGTCGAGTAGCAATTAATCGGGGCTCGTTGCTCGCCGAGTACCGCATATATGGCGCCGGCTTTATGTTTCACCCCAATTTTCAAACTATAGGGAGTGACATTATTGAAGGCCCTCTGAAAGGATGTAGAAAGTGTTCAATAATGTCAACCCCATGGGGTTAAAAATAATAAAAACAGATGACATTTATACATGTCATAGTTGGACTTCTCAAGAACATATATTGAAAACGTCATCCGTTTTAAACAATATGAACAATTTTTGCACGATTTCTAACGAAAATGACGTGACAAATCGAACTTTAAGCTCAAATTTCTCATAAACTGGAAATTTCGTATAGAAAGATGAGATCACTTTTCACTATTATAGGCATGTTGCTCAAATATTATGAAACTTTTCATTTCAATGTATTTCTTGGAGGAAGTGACACTCATATGTTATTTTGTGACTAGGTAACTAATTTTGTTTTCATAATCAATCTGAAATGGTAAGATGAACAGCAGAATATTTATATTTTACAGATACTTTATTTTGTACTTTTTTATATTTTTATTTCTAACGTATTTACTGAAATTTTCAAATATATCTCATTAGTAGTAAGTTTTCAGCATGTGTTCATCATTTAATATACCAGTAGTATGTTTGTAACAAAATGATATTACTAGATAAATAGTGCTAATGGATTTTGAAAATCTGTACTTAATTTTTTTTGACCTGTTCAATCGAAAATTACTCAGGTTAGGTCATTGTGATATTAGAAAAAAATTAATTCAAAATTGTCTTTAAAGTCATAATTTTCAATTTTATGTTATGGTGGGTGTGGTCTACATATATGTACATATATACTGAATTAAAGTTGTAGAATGATTTAAGCATTTTCATTTTTAAATAGCAAAGGATGAAGATCAATCAACATATTTTTACTACCATTTTCCTTAAGACCCCTATAGCTATAGTTGGTTGGAATAAGGTGTACTTGCAAAATGTTCACCCTTTTATAAAGAATATCAAAATAGATTGGTTTTTGTGCCCTCCCCTTCAGGTAATTTCATATATTCCACACAGTTTCTCAACCTCACCCTTTGGTTATCCTTTTAAGTTGTGGGCTATATACTGGGTGTCCCTGAATTTCCTTGACATGTGATAGTGTTGTAACAAAAAAAAAGGTCAAATTAATGAAAACTGAGTGGAATTTTGAAAGTACTATAGGGTCTATCATACCATGCTTTTAAAACATTATCTTTGTACTTCAACCCTTAAAACTCACCCACAACTTTTTTCAAATAGCTCCCAATAGTTTTTTCTCACAAATTAAGTCCTTATATTATTTAAAATCTTGCAGTATGTTTGATTTTATACGCAAACTTATTTTTTTTGTAAAATCATAGGGACAACATAAAACAAAATAACAATTTCCTTGACGCAAAAACGGATAATAATAAAACTAATTGGGTTTTTACGGGTAATCAATGACCTATTATAATACATGTTTTCAAAAAAATGTCAGTTTTATGCTTTTTTTTTACGAAAATGTTGCGCTTTAAACAAATGCTCATTTTATTTATCCTTTACGCAAAAAAATTGTGTGCGTATGAAGTCAAAGGCACTACAAGATATTAAATAAAATGATGACCACATTATTGTAGGAAAAGCTGGGGGGTGCTATTTAGAAAAAAGTAGAGGGTATGTTTTAGGGGTTGACGTGAAAAAATGTTTCGAAAGTATGATATGATAGGTCATTTGGTACCATTGAAGGGCACACTTAGTTTTCTTTTTTATGTTTTTCTTACGAAAATATTACGTCTCAAATAAATCTTTATTTTATATATTTTATGCTTATGACTATACGAAAAAAAAAAATAGGTTTTTGAAAAAAATCAAAGGTACTACAAGATTTTAAATAAAAAAAACAAAGCTGCGGGTGAGTTTTAAGGGTTGAATTACAAAATTTTTTTTTGAAAACATGATATGATACACCTCCTGTAGTACTTTTAAACATTTCACTCAGTTTTCGTTTGAACATTTTTTTGTTACAAGAATATCACATGTCAAGGAAAATCTGGGACACCCTGTATATTGCCCTCAACAAGCTGGACACCTCTATGAAGGCTGAGAAATAGAAAAGTAAATAATAAAAGCGTAATTGACTTTGTTTGCTTAAAGATTATGTGATGTGTGATTCCAATAGGCCCTTAAAAGATGCTAACAGCAAAACATGCGTTGGGTTCAAGAAAAAGGTTTGAGAAGTCGACAAGTGATTTGATAATGTGTATATTGTTCAATGTTTGTTAAATAATCCAGTGTCACCAGTATCAACAATAGATATTTGCCTTTAATAAACAATTCAACAATGCTTCTAATCAATATAATGATCTACATTTATAGTAGGTATAACAAAATTTATTGGCTTAAAATCTGTAATTTTCTTAGCCACCAACTCTTTGTTCACCAACATTTGTTGAATCAAAAATGGAGATACCTATGTTACACTCTTTCTTTCTTCAAACAGCCGACATTAGGCAAATATAGATTTCCGTGAATCTACAACCCTTTTATTGGCGATATTAGATGGCTTCTCTTCCTCATTTTCTTGTTCTTCATTGTAACGATACATCATGAATATTGCTCCACAACTGATCAACAAAATAATTCCACCGATCATGCCAGTGATCTGAAAAATCAATAAAACCAATAATTCCTGAAAAACGGGCTTAAAAGAATGCCTAAAAGGATCCAAAATTTTAGGCGATTGAACATTTGAATGAAGATTTTTGTATAGCTAAATCAAGGCCTAAGAACAGATGCATGGCAGCTATGAAGAGTCTCTTTTTAAATTCCCATTATGGCGCAATCAATTTGTTTCGTAAAATACTACCCTGTTGTGGAGACGCCACTATTCGTCATTGTTAGTCAGAGCGGTCCGGAGGACCATTGCTCTTAGTTGCAGTCGTGTCGGTCTGTCAGGTCTGACTACCCAGAGACTAGACAAAGTCATGGAGAAGTAACGGAAGAAAAAGAGAGGAAGGAAGGAGAAGAGGAAAGAGGAGGAAGTGTGTCGGTTGGAGGGTATAGCTTGACATAGACGATTTGAGTTCGGTAATTTTTGGGTTTAACCAAAAGGGTTAATTTTGAGGTTCGGTATCTAAAAGGGCAAAAATTTAGTTGTTTCTAAATTTCCACGATTTGATTTTGATCACAGTGCGAGCCGCGGCCTTGTGTGCTTGCGAACTTGCTCGACTGTGTAGTCCATTGACTCGCGCAACAGAGGGTTGCTGTGCGATTCCGCTTGACTATAACGTCGTTGCGCCTGTTGTTTAATGTAATCCCTCAAGTAAGGGATGTCGAGGTCCCTGTGAAGGGTTTCGTTGGAAACATATCATGGGGCGTTAGTTATTGTACGCAATGTCCTGCTCTGCAGAACCTGCAGGTTTCGCATGTGCGTCTTGGCGAGGAAACACCAAGCCGCACATGCGTAGGTAATTGCTGGTATATTGCTGGTCATTTTATAAAGTCGAATTTTATTTACCAAACTCAAATTTGAAGTTCTACATAACATAGGGTAGAGTTGACGAAACGTAATTTCGAATTTTGTTTTTAACGCTTGAGTGTGTTTCTGCCAAGTCATGCCCTTGTCGAGGGTAATTCCTAGGTACTTGGCAGAATTTTCCCATGGAATCCTAGCACCGTCTACTAAGACCTCTAACGGGGCACCACGACGTTTTTTGGTACAATATATAGCCTGCGTTTTCAAATGATTAATTTTGATGAGCCACCGCCGATCCGCCCACTCTAACACTTCATCCACCGCGAGCTGCAACTCATCGCGGACTAGATTTCCAGTCCGCGACTGAGCTACAATCGCAGTGTCGTCAGCGTAGAGATAGACTTCACAGTGGCTGGGGCAAGGGACGTCATGTATAAAAAGTGAATAAAGGATAGATCCAAGGACCGAACCCTGAGGAACACCGGCCTTTATGGGCCGTAAAGTCGAAAAAGTATTGTTAATTTTGAGTGGAGACGCTCTATAAACTCAATAGTCCAGGTGCCGGGGCAGGTATATTCGTGGGACACAGGACTCGGGATGTAGACTTCTCTCCATATTCATCCTTTTGCGGGTGTACGTGTCGATTTGTTCCCAAACAGCACAGACTTCTGTCGTACGTCCGAAATAGATCCCAAATAGGTATGTACCGCTGGGACCTAAACTGGACGTCCGGCAGACTTCCTTCACTGGACCACTTTTGTACTTAAAGTTTAGACTTCCATCGGAGATCCGAAGTAAGTCCCAAATAGGAACGTACTAGCAAGCCCCAAAAGTGACGTCGTTTAGAAATCCGTTGCTGGACTTCTTATATACTTCCAAATTCAGACTGGATTGAGAAGTACGAAAAATTTTTTTTCTCTTCATCTCTAAATAATAATTATTATCTAACATTGTCTTAAATTTTTTGTTATTATATGGTAACCATCTCACCGGCAGTTTACGGAAAATATAATTGTACTGTTTAGAAGACATATGACTATCATGCTGAATCAATAAAAATACAGTTATATATTGACATTTACCCGGTAAAATTTGCCAATCTCAACCTTCATTGACTTCTACTACTTATGACGTTTGAAATTCGCGGGCTCGCGACCAACTTGCATAGTTGTCGGGCGCATGCGTATGCACCGCTTAGCATTGTCAGATTGTCAGGTCTAGTACCATTTATGCTAATCTAACACACAATTTACACAATTTAGGTAAAAGGGAGGACCTATTTAGGTATGAGGGAGGACCTATTTAGGTACGAGGGAGGCTCTATAGGTAGAAGGCAGGCCCTATTTAGGTACCAAGGCAGGCCCTATTTAGGTACAAGAGAGGTACGATTCAATTTCAAAAAACCTCATCGGACGTCCCTCGGACCAATAATTTGGTAACATCGGACCTCCCACAGACGGCCGAGGAACGTCGAACGACTTATTCAGGACGTCCTATAGACGTGTGAAAGTCCAAGCCGGACTTCCTTAGAACGTCTGTCGGACGTCTGTATGCTGTTTGGGTTACGGCTCGTACACTGTCCAGTAGATTATTATTATCATCTCTTTTAACAAAAAAGTGCAACCCGGGCTCCAATACACCGCGCTGCTGTCCCATTACCCAGTGACTACTCCTCACTCCGTGAGGTGAGCAATCATCACTGGGTCCGCGACTCGTGCGCTCTAAGTAGACAGAGGGACCTAAGGATGATGATGTGCGCCGCCGCACGGCACACCGGCATTGCGCATAATGCAAAAATAGAATGTCAAAATTAAGGCCTTCAATATACCTTTGAAAAAAGCTATATTACTCGATAGTTCGATACCCCTTGCCGTTTAAAATTTTTAAGGGGATGGCCGTGGGCGTCAGAAGGTACAAGGGGGTGAAGTAGTTTTTGATTAAAAAGTTGTCCCCCTTGAACAATTTTTTGACATGTCTCGGCGGTTTTTTTTATTAATCAGCGGTTTTCGATAAACCCGTGGTGGAAAGTTTTCAAATTAACACCCTGTGTATACGTAAAATATTAATACAAACCCCTGGTACTTTGTGTAGAACCCAAGTACTGGCACAGTCTGCGTAAGTCAATATGGAGGATATCAACGAACAGACGGAACTCAACAGTACGACTGTGATATCCTGAAAGTAGGAATATTTTGTTAATGTTTTTTTTCAAGTTTGATCTGCAGAAATTAAAATAATAAATAAATCAATCGACAGATAAATATTAAAAAATGTTTGCCCTATGCTGACAGTACAATGTTTTTGCTCTTTTTATCATAAATAATCATAATTTTTGCACTATATTGCGTTTATGCCATAAAAATAAAAATAACCCAGCAAACAGTTTTCATACGGCCGACCTTATGCTGTCATGACAAGTTTACTACTCGACATCGACATACCACCCTGATCTGATCATTTTCTAAAACCAAATTAATGCAGGAATCAAACGCACTTAGCTCTAAGAGGTTCACTATCGTCGTCTACAAATATCTATCTCTCTATCTTCTTTCATCTTGATGTTAATTTATTTAATGCAAAAGAATAAATAATGGTCGAATCAGAGATTGCTAACCTAATATTTGCTCACGTAAATTCACTGTATTATTTTTTCTCCTTTCACTTTTTGAAATACGTTATTCAACACCAACTCTACTGTAATGTCGTTATATGTAAATGCTTACCAAATATATCCAAAATCCAGGTTGCTTGACTGCGCCTCCAATACTAAATATACAGTACAATACGAACTGTAGTATTAGGGCAACACCTAGGCTTATTGGCAGTAGATATGGATACCAAGACGAAGTGTCCTCACATCTTTTCTGAGCAACAAAAAATGCCTCAGAAAATAAAAGACTCAACTGTAAAGATGACATTTTTTGACATACACATAAATCATGACTATGAGAAAAATATTGAAAAATGGTGTTACAATTATTATGACTACTATCTAAAAGGAAGTTTCTAATTCTAATTCCTGATATATAATGAATACATTATTATATATTTCTTAAATAAACTTATCAATTGTATTTGATCTTGTATCAGAGCATTAAACATACCAAAAAATATATGTTGTTATTATGGTATATTGATATATATCTATATATGAGCTGTTTATTCCAGCAGATGTTATTTGCCAACTATTTAGACATAATTAATTGATTACCTACTTCTATTTTAGAACGTTTGTTGGCGACTCAATAAGATATCAAGATTTTCATTTTTATCAAAGGTTTCCCTATCTGAATTCTGCTCAGTATACGTCATCTAGGAGAATTTGAATGTTTTCCTTATTTTCTGTATTACCAAAACAGACAGAAGGGCTTATGATTACAGGCAAGTAGGCTATGATGGTTGACATACACATGCCCAAAAGCACAAAATAGCTGTTTCTTAATAAGGCTTGTGTTTTCGTAATAGAAAATATCTAAGTATGGGAATAGTATAGGAATTTGCGAATAATAAAAAGACATCAGACGTTGGATAATTTCCAAAGTTTGTGTTGTACCATAACAGTTTTTGATGTTATTTACCATTCCTGCTACTTTCAAAACACCAGTTTTTGTAGTGAGAAATTTTCCTGGTTTCAACTTTTTCCTCACAAAGTCTTCGTATGTGTTTTTGACTGGAGACAAGTTATTCAAAAATAGTTGGGATTTCCTTCTTAAAATTGCTTCTTCCGTCATTTCTCACATATATAAATATGATAATTATTTATTTGTATCTTCAACTCGCAAAGTAAACAAATGAAATGAATTGCTTATATTTGGTGATTGATTTATATATCTAATCTAGGGCATATTTTTATAGATACGATTTTGTGATTGTGCCATTATTTGGCCGAGGTAAATACACATGTATATACTGCCTGATACAGAATTGAATATAGGTAGATCTGATGAAACTATCTACCCTCTCTATCTATATATCATTTTTAGTTTAATCAACATGGGTGTGAAGGGGTTCAAAGATAAAATAAAGTACTTGTTTCAGTTTAAGCAAAATTAGCAACTAGAAATTAAAATCAAGAGACATTTTAGAATATTTATTGTGGATTTTTCGAATTTTCAATCTGCTATACTAGTTTCCTTTTTTTTATTTCCAGCCATTTTGTTGATTAATTCTTCTGGCATGATGACAATGTCAAATCATAGATAGGTTATTCAGTCTTTAATGTGCCATTTAGAACAAGCTTAAATAACCAGAAGTAGTTGAACAGCAACTTTTAATCATCATGTAGGTGCGCGAAAAAATATTGAGGGGGTCAAGCTCAACCTCAACCCTCAACCTCCCCACTCCCCAGTTGTGTATATTTATTTCACTTAGAGAATAATGAGATTTTAGGAAAGTGACACACACTAGAAGATGTAACAATTTATTTCCAATCAGGCTAAAAAATATACAAATAAATATTGTATGACAATTGAGGTATGTATATATATACTTAAAATAGGAATGTGTACACTTATTTAAACAAGGCGATGATAAAACAATAAAATAATAATATATGTTACAAATCTACATTTTCCTTATCCAAAGCAGATAATTCTTTGGTTCGTTGAGCCTTTTTATATTCTTTATGCTTTTCTTGCACTGCTATGAAGTGATTTAGCATGCGTTGGAAATCTATAGATACTTCCTGCTCTTTCCTAGTCTTTAATACTTTACTGAAACAGAAAAAGTTCCGAATCACAAGTATATACAGGGTGATTCCGAAGTTGACACTTATAACTGAGTATAGCAACTTTTTCAAATAACTTTTTTCCGAAAACTGAAAAATAAGCGAATTACAGAATCAAGAAGTGAATCTGGGCTTGCGCATCAAGCAGAGGCGGCTCGTCCATGAGAGCGCATGAGCACGTGCACCCCCAAAAAATTTAAAAATAAAATCAATATTTATTTTGGCTAGGGTTAGATTTAGTGAAACTCGGAACGGGCGTTGAGATTGGTGTTAATCGACGCGGATTGGCGCCCTGAGTCGAACGGCATCACTCCTAGACTGAGGAAACGCCCAGGTAAAATTCTATGGCTCTTTAAAGTTTCAGTACCTAACCTCACTTATGCCAAACGGTCAACTTATCGAGGTCAAATTCGGTTTAATTGGTCGTTAAGTAAGTGTTAATCGATTCTGCTTGATGTCCTGAGTCGAATTAGACTTCAAGACTGAGGAAACGCTCCGATGAAAATCTGCATGATTTTAAAATTTCAAACCTAATCTCAAAATGACTTCGATATTTCGATGATTTTTCATGAAATATGTTGTCAAACTATATATCGTGCGAAAGCGCTAGATGAGTACAACACAACGCCACCAGTCGCAACATCCTAAAATGGGAAATAAAAAAGTTATGATACTTTAAGTGTTTAATGTTAAAGCTATTGAGGAAATATGAATAACCGAAAACCAGGTTAGTTTATGTTGAATTAGGTTTGTGTAAACGTATAACGGGTGCCTGGGGGGCCCTGTCTTTGCATATTTTGAATAGTCTAAGCAACACAAGTTTCCCAAGTAGGATTCTCACCTGTTCGGTTTTTTCCACAGCATGCGGGGGTAGGGCCCAGAGGAACTTATTTTGATTAATTTCCAATTGAGGATCAAAATAAACGGTTGTACAGTATAGATTTGGTACAATTTAAGTCAAGATATCAGGTTGAGTCGTTAAACACACCTTTTTACCTCAACCGATTTGCCTACTTTATATTAGGTAAGCCATTGGAATTGGAATTTGTGAATTTCAAAGTAGCGTAGACTTTCACCAAAATGTTTTCTCGCGCTGGTAATGGTCTAGTTCGTCTCAGGACTTCAAGCCGAGTCGATTAGAACCCATTCCAGCTTCAATAATTCAACTAGTTTGGTTAAGTTAGGTTAGGCTTGGAATCTTCAAAGTACTGTAGTTTTTCACCGGAGCGTTTCCTCTGTCTGAGAGTGGTATCGTTCGACCCAGGGCGTCAATCCTCGTCGATTGACACTAATCTCAACGCCCGTTTCGGGTTTCGCTAGAACGAACCCTTACCTTTATTTTTTATTGTGCCTGAACCTTCGCATGTGCGGTATTGAGGGCGTGGTTTACCCATATTTTAGGTATGTATTTGTATCAGAGGGGGAAGGGGATATCGCAAATTTTAATGGGATGAGGCGCACACTTTTCTTGTGCTCCGTTGTCTGCTTTTAAAGTGACCTCAGTGCCGTTCGAAGGGTTTTACGTTGTATTAACTATTCGGTTAGTATATTATTAAATATGAACCATTTTACGGTGGAGTATTTATGAAACAATTTTAGCCCTATGAGTTAATGAGTTTAGAGCAAAAAATTGTATAGATGGAATTCCAAACTTTAATGAACTTGATATTACAGATTTGCTTCAAATAAAAACAGAAGAATGGACTTATGAATGGACAATATTTAGTACACACATGTACAGGGTGGCCTCATAAGAATGGACGCCGGCAATATCTCGGTAACCGTTAATCATACAACATACTGGTTGAAATATTTTGATTTGACATCATTTTGAATATTTCAACCAATAGAAACCGTTTCGCACCGTAACTGCAACGAAATGTCATGTTGAAATTTCGTATTACAAGTAACTCAAGGGAGCCTTACGTAAGGGACCCTCAGGTATTAAGGGACCTTTAAGTATCGACTATGAGTACGACCCACAGGTACGTCCCTAAATGATTCAAAGAAAGTAGATAAAGCAACACTATAGGAACCATTATGATGGCTTGACTTCTTGATTTTCTCGACCAAACAACTATTATTCACTTACTTGTCATCACAGTGCAGATGTAAGCTTGGTATGCAGCTCAATCTAGTCTTTAGTGTATTGAAAGCTTCTGTTTGGGGTAACAGCATCAAAAGGCCATATAGCGCTCTGACTAGGTTCTGATCGCAAGGTACTTCTAACAGTTCCAATCTCAAATCTACCAAATTCAAGACATAATGAATTAAAATAAAGTTAAAATATTTGAGTAAATATAGGTTGTGACATATTCCGTAGCAAATAATCATCTTATTAGCTATATTATAAAATAAAATATCACTTACAGGCAAATATTGGGGATTCTATAAGCTGGACGAGTTTGTCTATTTCAGTGAGGAAGTTAACAGTAATTTCTAAGTTGCCACTGTGAAACATTAAGGAAATTAATAAAATTATATTTTTTTAAGCTGAATTTCCAATACTAGTAATTATCGTTTTTATCGCAGATTTAATTGAGGGAATGAAATCCAAGAAATAGCTTTGGTTGATATGCAGCTTTTTTATATTATTCAAATTGGATGGGGTCAGTGCAAAAAGTGGCAAAGTCCACGTTCTTAAGAAATTAAGTAAAGTGTCTTCATCTACATGAATTTACCTATACAACACACACACACACACACCATCACATACGTGTTTATCAAAACTATCAGATTTGTGAGAAGCAGCCTTCTATGTAAAAATGTAGATTTTACAGTCGATCGTTTAGGCGTAAGAAGTATCTAAGTATTCTAAGTGTCAAAAAGTTGCTGAGTTCACTTGTGACTTAGCAGCTTTTTTCACTGACCCCTCCAATTAAAACAGTAAATTAGCATTTTAGCATAAATGAAATCAGCCTTAAATTTATGTATGAAAACCAAAAATTAAAAAATCCGTTATTAAAATGTTGTTCATGAAAGGATACAATAACCTTATCAATTCACAAGAATGACTGTAGCTTTGTGAGAGTAAGCACAAAGCCACTGTTGCTACCGGATTGTGGCACCAGGTATCATACAGACAGCAAAACAAAGCGCTATTTTCCTGCAACAAAAACGTACTTTCTTAAAAAATACTTTGAAAATCCATTCAACTACAATGTATAACGCTTCATAGTTACAGAAATAATTCGAGGAGTGAATTTTTGAGCTATGTCTTGTATACAGGGTGTCCAGTTAGTGCGTAATTCTTCAATATCTCGCAAGGTATACCTGAGAGAGAGAAAATATCAAATACAAAAGTTATTTGGTTACTTAAGACGCATATTCTAAAAATATTTTGAAATATACAAGGTGTTGCGGGAAAGTAGGATAGTGATCAACTTGATTTTTTGATATGGAGCTATAACTTTTTCTTAAATTTTTCTGGTTTCCATCATTGATCTCTATTCAAGCCTAAAAAATTGTTGGAATCGGTTGCGATGTTGCCAAGTTAAAATTTATTTTCTATTAATTTCCGGATTTGCAAGGTCGGAAGTAATACGTCCAAATTGATATATTCCTTTGACTTTTCTTAATAATATTATACAGCGAGTTACCTGAATATTAAGTGGATATTATTTTGGATGTTACCAGCAATTTGTGTCTACTGGGTGTTTTTGGCAGAATTTTAAATTACAGCAATTTGAAGGTCATTTTACTTTGTTTTTTTAAATGTAACACCCTATATGTTTTATTTAAAATCGAAATATCTACTAATACCCTATCTCGCCTTGTAATATTTTTTTTCGCGTTTGCGGCGTTGCCAAGTTATACATTATTTTTCCAAATTTTAATTCATTTAAAATAGAATCCTCTACTTATTTTCATTGCAGTGAATTGCACATGTCGAGCCTAGTAAGATCTCACAATTTCAAAATTTTGTTTCTGTTAATTACTGAGATACGGCAACACCGCTTTTTCAGTAAACAGTACCGGAACGCTTAAATATTTCCAAAACTGCCACAGCTGGAACGGTAAAATTCAACACTTGGGGGTTTTTGAACATACAGAATTCAAAAACGCTAACACCAGTGTGTTCAGATTTACCACATTTACCTTAGACTTCATAAATAGGGCATTCCATTCAAAGTTATGACGTAAAATTGGTAAATCTGACAACGCTGATGTTAGCGTTTTTGAATTCTGTATGTTCAAAAACCCCCAAGTATTAAATTTCACCTCTCCAGCTGTGGTAGTTTTAGAAATATTTAAGCGTTCCGGTACCATTTACTGAAAAAGCGGTGTTGCCGTATCTCAGTAACTAATAGTCACAAAATTTTGAAATTGTGAGATCTTACTGAATTCGACATGCGCAATTCATTGCAATAAAAATAAGTAGAGGATTCTATTTATAATAAATTAAAATCGGGGATATTTGTTTAAAAATTGGAAAAATATTTATAACTTGGCAACGTCACAAACGCGAAAAAAAATATTACAAGGCGACATAGGGTATTAGTAGATATTTCGATTTAAAATAAAACATACAGGGTGTTACATTTAAAAGAACAAAGTAAATTGACCTTCATTTGCCGTAATTTAAAATTCTGCCAAAACACAAATTGCTGGTAACATCCAAAATAATATCCACTTAATATTCAAGTAACTCGCTGTATAACATTATTAAGAAGAGTTAAAGGAATATATCAATTTGGACGTATTACTTGCGACCTTGCAAATCCGGAAATTAATAGAAAATAAATTATAACTTGGCAACGTCGCAATCGATTCCAAAAATATTTTAGGGTTGAATAGAGACCAATGATGGAAACTAGAAGAATTTAAAAAAAAGTATAGTTCCATATAAAAAAATTAAGTTGATCACTATCCTACTTTCCCGCAACACCCTGTATATTTCAAAATATTTTTAGAGTATGCGTCTTAAGTAACCAAATAACTTTTGTAGTTGACATTTTCTTCTATCAGGTATACTTTGCGAGATATCGAAGAATTACACACTAACTGGACACCCTGTATAACTATATGTCTTGATGAAAACTGCTGAAAGTGAAATATCTGTTCTTCAGTAACTTTTGAGGTTATGGTGATAGTTTTTCCTATAATAGGTATATAGTGGAATAGAACCGCAGGCTGACACCATAGATAATACAATTATTAGTATTTTCTTGAAGTGAATCACATATTCTCAGTATTTCTTAATTATAATTTATATCCATAATTGGACATAATAGTGGCAGACTTTTAAACAGCTATTTTTCGAACACTTCCATGATTATTGTCATATTACAAAGTGTAAATGTGAACAATAAAATACGACAAACAAAAAAAAATTACATATTTTCTTAAATATTTAAACAAAAAAACTAGATCAAATCCGGTATATGTTTGGTAGCTACAACACTCTCTTTTTAACTTTGGAATTTGAAGAATAAACAGATACATCACTAGCGATGGAAATCATTCCGGCTACTTTTTATGAACATACTAATAAAAAAAATGCGTTTGATGAAGAAAGTGTTTAAACCTTTGTACTAATGTCCTTCAATCTGTTTCTCAATTCATACAGCTCTGAGGAGGTAAATAAGATCATGTTCAAGTGCTCTACCATCAGACTAGCAAATTTCAAATTGCTTTCCTTCAGGAGAATTTGGGCTAAAGTGGTATATAAATCTTCAGCATTCAGTAAGACACAAAGTTGCCTGAAAAAAAAAAAATAATAATTATATTATATGATAGGTTATATTTTCGCGCGACTTTGATATTCTCTAGACCTATGATCGTAGATAGAGAGTACTATAATAATCGAGGAATGAAGTCAGTAGGTCGTTGTCAAATAGTTCAAAGGTTTGTGTAACTCGGTTCTTTGATCGTCAATCCGGGTAGCTGTAAAAATGAGATTCGACAGCGCATTCAGCCGGCACGGTGGCCATGACAAAAGCTCACTAAAATATGGCATGACAATAACACCACTAAAGCTACCAAAATGTCTCTGGTGAAATCTCTTATGTTCTCCATATTTTTGTAGCCTCTGAAACTTGGACTGCTAAAAAGACAGATCGAGCTCGCACAGATGCTTTTGAAATGTGGACATGGAGGAGAATGCTGAGAGTTCCTTATACCCCCATCGAACTAACGTTTCCATATTGGATGAGCTCGGTAATCCAAAGATACTATCCTCCTTTGTGTCGACGAGAATGCTTACATTCTTCGGACATATTCACAGAAGCGATAATATGGAGAAACTTGTAGTTCAGAGTAGGTAGGGTAGTAACCTTCGAGGTTCGCCTATTTGCCTCTGACTTCGCTATTGCTTTGTTGTCAAACGTACTTAAAAATAATACAAATTTAGAAGAAGCAAAATTTTAAACATTACGATTTTGCGTTGGTTGAACGCTTTTAACTTTTGGTATTTATATAAATATAATATGCTTCCGTGTTTTCTCGAGAGCCTAGGGGGGGGTACGCCCCCCTCTAAATCCGCCACTGGTTCAGGGTCGTGCCCCGAGTGGGTGGCGCCATGGCCGTTCCCCTACACGCTGAGTGGATACGACGAAACAGTTGCTGGACATGAGTATCAAGATCGCCACTGAACTGACAGTAAATCGCGAACGATGTTGCCAATACTCTTAGCTCCGACTTAATGCATTTTACGAGTTCACAACATGTCTGTCAAGACATTGTGACTATGATAATAGAGAGGAGACTATCTTGGACAGATCGCGTTACAAATATCGAAGTCCTGAGGCGAATGTACAAGGAACGTGATCTCTTAACCACCATAAAGAAGAGAAAAGCTACCTATGTCGGAAAACATAAATTATTCTGAGTTGGAAAACTCTCTTGACATTACATCCCTCCAAATATGTCGCATGCACAGAGATCTCATGATGTTCTATAATCTATTACACTCTTATTCTCATGGTCATGAGCTCACTAATAAAATCTTGCTTCATGTTCCCTCTCGCCAAACGAGACAAAACCATTCTTTTCATGAGAATTCCCATCGCTCTAATTATGGACAAAATTCATTTTTGTCTAGGTCTACCAGACTTGCAAATAAATCTTTGATCAATTGGACTGCTTCGAAAATCCTGAAATATTCAAAAAGAACTTACAGGCTGTCTGTGAATTTTGAGGTCTAGATTGTACACACACAATATTTCTGCTTTGCTCTAACCACTGTTACCGATTATATCCTTTTACCTCTTTAATATAGTCAGGTGGTTGAATTTTTTTGTATAATGTTTCTTTCTATTAGTCAATCTACCAAATATGAGTATTAATTGTCTATAACTATTGTAACTAGATAGGTTAAGATTTAGTGTTATTTTTAAAATAATTATTGTAAACAGTCTTTTTATTGGGCAATGGTCCGTTGATAAATAAAATAAATAAATAATAGAAGGCAAACTCGAAGACAAAAGAGGGCCAGGGTGCAGAAATTACTCATGGATGAAAAACGTCAGAGAATGGACGGGATTGGATTCTCATACTCTACTCAGGAGAGCACAATTGAATGGAGTTGTACCTTAAAAAGAAGAAGAGAAGATATATCTGTTGGTGCAAGAATGCTCTTAAACTTAAGATCATCGGCATTTCGACATATCTTTCACCATTTAAACATTTTTTATCATTATAGAGCTCAGAGTAACAACTGAACATAGAGGTAGTAAACAAACCACTTCAGCATGGCGTGCTCAAAGCCATCATCTTTGATACTTCAGCCTCCAAACGTTGATCAGCTGTGATCTCGCAGTGACAGTTCAAATTGTAAACAATGCTGTGTAACGCCAACTAACCTGAAGATTCTTCTAAAGCAACCCATGTTACAAACACTGCACTTTTTGAGTTTCATATCGAAACACTGTTAAACTACACCCGAATATGTATAGCACAACAAGTCCGTAAAGCTTCACTACAGTTACCAACAAATAGCAAATTTGATTTTACTGAACAAAGATAAAAGACGCATAAACAAAACAAACGTTTGACAGTCGAGGTTCTACCGTAAATGATTTTCATGCGACAAAAGGGCTGTTCCAAATTACGGTTCTATCACCGTCCCAGAACTGTTTTCATCATGCCCTGCCCATTCTGTGATTCTGGAATCGATGATTGGTTGGTACGCCGGCGGACCAACCAATTACCGTTTTAAGAACTGTAAAATGGGCGGGGCATAATGAAAACGGTTCTGGGACGGTGATAGAACCGTAATTTGGAACAGCCCTTTTGTCGCATGAAAATTATATCGGCGTTGCCAGCTCCTAAAAATGTATGTAAGACTTCAGAATTTGCGTTTATGATGAAGAAATATGCAGTAACGCAGTAGAGGTCAACATATCTATTGATTTTGCTGTAATCATTCCTGAACCATCAAAATACCATCTTTTTTAACGTAGAATGGAATATTTCTGAATACTATACAATTAAGACGATAGTAAACAATTATGATTACAGAGGACCTGGGAGGAGACAACATTCGTGGCTAGGTAATGTCCGTGATTGGACTGGAATAAGATCAGTGGGAGAATTGATGCAGGTAGCACAAGACAGGGATGCTCTCGCCATAGTGATCGCCAACGTCTGGGAGTCCGGACAAGGCACATGAAAGAAGAAGAAACAATTATTATTGTCGTATCTGGTGGTCAATATGACAACGTAAGAAAAGATGGCCTATTAGAATTAGTTGTTTACTACCTCTATGTTCAGTTGTCACTCTGAGTTGTAGAGAAATGCAAAAATAAATAGTCCACATATTCAAGAATTTGCAATTCAATTTTTGCATCTTTTAGGCGTCTTGTACTTAAAAAAAACTTCCGTTCATCAAAAAATAATGAGAAAAAACTTACCTAATGATGAATGATCCTCTTTCGACAAGGAGTCTCTTATCTAAGCTGAATGAGAGCAATAAGCTTACCATGAATTTGTGATAATACTCATTGGTGTCAGGTACTGCAAGGAGATTAGTTTCACCAAAATAATATTCAACGATAAGAACTGGTAACGGTTACCTGTATCACCAGTCTTTGTTGACTTAGGTGAGGAAATTACTTCTGCCAATACTACAAGGCATTGCTGAACAACCTGATCGGATTCGTCAGACAAGGTTTTTTGCAGAGCAGGGAATAACACATCTATATAATTTACCATCTATGAAGACAAACAAATGAAATATAATATAAATAGAAAAATCTAAAAAATACAAGTTATTCCTATTGCTGTAAATTATGCTGTCGTTGTTTCTCTGACTGACGACAAATAGGTTAGATCCCTTATCCGAATCATACATTTGTACCAATACATTCCGTTGGCTCAGTAAAAGGTATGCCAGCGGGTAGAGACGAACGGTGGGATAAGCCAAATGGCTGCCTCGTATACTCTGTTACCTGATACTTTAAACTGGCTTGACGTCTATTTGATAGGTATCAGATGACAAAGAAGTGTATCTCAAATTTAATTTTTTACTAGTGGTGTTGATTGGCAATCCTGCGATCAGGACCGTATCAATAATATTCTTATTGAATATTTGCCAAAAAGTAATGACTATTGTTGTAAACAAGAAATTGCTTCAATATCCAGAAATTCGCAGCAAAAATGGTTAGTTAAAAGAAATAGATTATTTTATTGATTTGTATATTGTGAGAGAATATCACAATACTCCTATATTAGGCAATACGGACGATTCAATGGATAGCTTGCATCACTAGTGGGATATTTATTGGTTGAAACGAAAATAAGTACATGGAGTAAGATTAATATAATAAGGTAGTTTAACTGAAGCTTAAGCTAAAAATGCTTTTATCTTCATTCTTACCTCATTTAAAGTGTACCTAATCATCATCATTCAGACCAGCCATACTGATATACTGAAAGATACACCAGATTTTCCGAGAAAATGTAAAATAAGCATACACCTCAGAGCATAGATGAAAACGTCACCAAGTGTCAATTACTTGTTATTAGTAATGCTTCCACTCAATACAGCCCTGCATTCGCTCAAAGCTCAAGATTGATATGTCATGACTCAATCTGGGGTATTTTTAGTTATCACTAGCCAAACAGCTGTTCGCTGTTGACACGGCTGATAGTTTAAGGTATCGGGTAATAGGGTATAGGTCGACATTTATAACCTCAAATTCTAAGTGAATCGTCCTTTACCTACCTAATAAAAATGTGTGGTGCAGGCTGGCGGGTAAATATTTAACGTACAAAACAGTAACGCATCATTACTAGCAAAAAAAATGACTCGAAGTAATAAACACACACACGCAAAATACAGAATGAGTGAGTCAACAGCATAACCACAACAATAGTAAATTATGAATGACAAAATGGAACTAGTATACATCTAGCAACGTTGCCAAGTCCAAAAGACATCCTCGATGTAGTAGTCATCGGTGACTGGTCTAAAATCTGAGAATTATAATTTCTTTCGATTTCTATTTTTGATTTTTTTGGAGGTTAGTTATTTAACAAATTACCTGATATGCAGCATCTTGTGTAAATATCTAATTATTACACATTTTAAGGATGCCTTATTAACATAACGACTTTTTAATTTTTTATAGTATCTAGAAAACAATATTGACAAATATAGGTGAAACAAGTTTATTTCATCACCATTTTATGACGGTATTTAATATTATCTACATATATATGTTCTGAGTTTGTTGTATTATTCCAACAGCTTACCTTATTTGGGAGTTTTGTATACAAATCGTGTATCCATTTCAAAACTGCCACTTTTGTCTGGATGGAATTATGCATCAGGTACGACGTTAAATGATCTACCACTGCAGGAAGGTCCAATTCGTTTTGGATTTGCTCCTCGGTAGCTAAAATTACAATAAATATTTAGGCTTGCGATATGTAAGTTTTTTAAAAAGAAAGCAAAAAAATCGTCTAACTTGAGAATCGTACTGCCAACCCCTGATTGAACGTCGCAGAGCAATCTACCGAACCAAACAGCTGTCTGCTTCATTTTGTCAAAATATTATTAGTATTCACTTATTTTCAACTTTGTAATGTTATTTATAATTTGCTTAATTTTTATTTGGTCCTCTAAGGAAACTTGGCCAAAGTTCATCTTAAAGGGGTGATACACGTACGAGCAAGTACGCGTACTTATGGCTCGACGACCTTTTTCGCCTGTGTGTCACTGTAAGTACGCGTACTTTAAAACCGTCGCGCAAACCGCCGGCGATCCAACTGGTTTGAAATCTTGCTCGTAGCTTGTCTCGGCTCCTACTGCGAGCAGCGAGCCTCCACTTTGTTTTGGCAGGCCATCGATGCGCAACGCTTGTTGTGTTTGGCGTTTGTTAAAAGTTTTGTTTATTTAGAAAAATTATCAAAATGAGTGATTTCAGCTTCACGTGTGTCACCGCGTCGAGCCGAGTAAGTTCGCCAACTTAAAAACCGCGTACGTCAAGTTCGTACGTGTATCACCCCTTTAAAGCAATGCGTTCACCCGATTATCCATTTTAAATATTAGGTTAGCAGGTTAGAATCGCCGATATAAACAACGCGTAGACTAGAATACGACTATACGAGAAGTTCACTGAGGCACGTCAGCAGAAGCGGCTTCTGTTCATATATCACCTGTAACACTTTGGTTTTCATTGGTCATGTTCAAAGTCGATTGACGAGTGATTGACCAATAGGAGCGCTGTCGGTCCGCTATCTGTGCCATCCGTGCCGCCTTCAGTCAATCACGTGACGAGACACTGGTTAAGTTCGAGCTTAGTGTGCTGCGAGTGGTAGTTTTTATTGTCTGTGAACTACTTACAAATCAGGCAACCGATTGTAGTTAGAAATAGGTACTTGCACTGCATACAGATCTACTAAAAATAATGTTTTCTCTCTGGCTGAGGGGAGGGGGGAGCGGCATTGTGTCTTAAGGAGGAACCCTCCCTGGTAATTAGCCTCGTGTTCTGTGTAGGCTTTATTCCTGTCGCCGGTGCCGCTCTAGGAACAGCACTGTTAATTAAGGTATGGAAACTTGAACCTGATTGAAAAAAAAGCAGAATTAAATTTCTGTCTCTGACGGGAATCAAACCCGGGACCTTCCGGTCACGAGCCTACGATCATTTAAAATAGCAGGTTCACGCACTGCACGCGCACGCACTGCAATCTTAGAGACCATCCTGGACCTCCCTCCGTTGCAAATTGTAATAATGGGCGAGGCGAGAATGGGCTACTCTAGACTACAAAACCTACCAAGAGGAATTTACAAGGATCTTGGACACAACCAAATCGCAGAATATGTGGGGCACACGTTAATGGGTGCTACAAAGGACCACATAAATCCGAAATATATCTTCAACACGAAATTCGAAACTATAATAAGAGATCGAGAACTCTGTGAAGTAAACAACCTGCATCGGGAAATAGTCTGGTACACAGATGGATCAAAGACCGAGCAAGGCACAGGACCGGGAATCTTTGGAAGAGGAACTAGAGAGAGCATTCCGCTAAGAAAATACGCCTCGGTATTTTAGTCAGAGGTGTACGCCATCCTGCAATGTGCAAGGATCAATAATGAACGATCCTACAGAAACAAGAGGATCGCAATACTTACAGACAGTCAGGCTACACTCAGGGCACTATACTGTATTCACAGCCAAGCTAGACCAAATGAAAACAAGCCTGCGTGCGTGATTGGCTCGTGTCGGTGGGGTCCGTAATAGTACAGTACATTAGGTGTAAATTGTGTGTTATAATCTGGCAAGTGAAAATCTCCAAGGCTGACTGGAAAGTAGATCCAAATATGCAATGTTAAGTGTTCATTGCCTAATGATCATTTCAAACTGGCAACCGGCTACTTTTGAGTTGCAATGGGCTCGTAGGGCAACTCTTTTAAATAGTCATATAAAATTTCATAATTGCACTGGACTATAGCTGGCGCGTTTGCAGACGTTAGCGGACAGTAACCACGCGATTGTTGCATGCGACTGTTTATTTGAAGTCTATCTTGGGATTGAATTTACTATAGAAGCGCCCAAAGTTACGTCTGCTCTAGTCTGGGAATGCTTACAAGAACTGGGAAGACTGGCTGAACACAACAAAGTAACTTTGGAGTGGGTGCCAGGACACTCGGGTATAAGAGGCAATGAAAGGGCGGACGAGCTAGCAAGACTAGGCTCGTCTGTTCTATACATTGAAGCAGAACCCCACCTGGGGGTGCCTAAAAGCACAATCAGACACCAGGTCGGAGAATGGATGAAACATAAGCACAAGGAGCAGTGGAACTTGTTGCCAGGATGTGTTCATGGAAAAACATTCATTAAAGCTCCATGCAAGAAAACAGCTAAAACACTGCTCTCCTTGAGTAGGAATCAGCTCCAAATAACGACGGGTCTCCTCACAGGACATTGTGGCCTGAAGGAACACCTGAATAAAATGGGACTCTACAATGGAGACCTCAACTGCATATTGTGTGGAAGAGGAACTGAGTCAGCCCTACACAAGAGACAACAGCTCTTTGGGAAGACCAAGCTAGAACCAATTGAGTACAGCTCAGCACCAGGACCAGTAGGTAAACTGCATAAACTTATGCAGGGATCCAGATTGCTGGAGTGGATACTGTAAATGAGAGGAGCAATAATACAATAGGCCTTAAGGCTTAAGTATTGACGGGGACAGTAAGGTCGGACGGCTCCTGAAAAAAAAAACTGTAACACTTACCTGTTAATGGCCGAATGTCTTCATCATTGTTCTCTTCCTGTAGGGCAATAAGTTTCATCAACGTATAGTTGACGGCCGTAGCAGTTTCTTTAATGTCTGTCTCTGTATTAAGGAAAAGAAAGAATAGAAGTGAGAATCATGCAAGAAGACAAGCAACTTATATAAAACATCCGAAGAAAGTATAAGTGCAAACAATGTAGTATTTTTATTATCGTGCATAAAACAAAGCAGTGTGTTGATAAAATAGATACCATTTGTGGCTTGTGATACTATTATGTTACTATGTGTATTACTGTGTTACTATTCTGTGCACTTTTGGACTTTTAGCGTTTTTAGGTTGCGGTCGAATTAAAGTAAAAGCTTTACCTTTTTTTTTTGATTATGTTAGGTTTTATGACTAGTATATGGCTATGCTACAGAGCTGTCACAAGTACTAGTAAATAGTATTTCAAATACCAATTACCAATTACCAGAGTCGCATGCGTCAAAGTACAAATACCAAGTAATTTTATTTTTGAAAGTACTTCAAGTATCAAATACTTTAATTTGGTACTTGATTTTTCAAATAAAGTAATTCAAATACGATACTAATATTTCAAGTACTTAAAAAAGTAATTCAAATACCATGCTAATACTTGAATTACTTGATATAGTATTTCAAATAGGGCGATGGATATTTCAAGTATTTCATAATTATTGTTGAGTAATAAAAAGTACCTTATGAATGGAAAAACGGTATACATTTCAATAAAAATAGAAACTGATTTTTGTTTGAATGACACTACAAAGACATGCAACGTGATTGAATCACAAAACTACTTATACTTGTGTTATACTCGTGATTGTGTGGACTGTGATGAGACTGTCCTGTAGAGTCAGAGTGTCGCGTAGACTATCCTATGTGTACGACAGAGACAGAGCGCAAGGCGACGCGATGCGTAATGTTGATTTGTCCATACTTGTCTAGACTTGAGCATTTAATGCTTGAAATGTGTATTTCAAGTATTTTTATATTTTCATCGAGCTATACTAATATGTATTTCTTACTCACTTTAGCATTTCGCGTATAAATGTATAAATTTGAATTATATTTTTAGTGTGGAGGTACCAAATACAAATACTTCTTATAGCATTTGGGAAATAAAATTAATTTGAAATACAGTACTTCAAATACCAGAAAGTAATTGAAATAAATGTTTCAAGTACTTTACTTCTTTAGTATTTCAAATAAAAATGCCAGGTATTTGAAATATATTTTTTGTGCTACAAGTACCAAATACAAATACTTCTTAGAGAGTATTTGGGGAATCAAGTACAAATATCACAAAAACAATGTATTTGAAGTACAGTACTTCAAATACCAGAAAGTAATTGAAATACATTTTTCAAGTACTTTACTTGAAGTAATGACAGCTCTGCTATGCTATGGTATCATTGTTATTGTTATTATAATAAGCATGGTAGGAGGCTTTGAGATTAATGTTTAATTCTAATGACTATTTTACAATAACTCAAATAAATTAACACACATCACAGATAAACATAGTATTAAAACTAGGATCACAAACTTAGGAATGCAGAACGAAAAGATAGTCTCTGAAGTTGTTTTTTTACTTTTCAGTATTGTCTACCTTTATTGGTTTCCCTTTCAAAAGCATCTTTTATATTTTTTTAATTCGTAGTACTATTTTCAATAATTCTTTATCAATGATGTGTCGACTGCTTTTATTGTTTTTCTGTATCCTATATCGTAAACCTATAACATCTCAATCATGCTTAGATGATTGAAAATAGTGGCGTATTGAAAATCATAAGTTTATGTTTTAATGCAAACATACTTTAAAAACCCTCTTTAACTTGTAAGGTGTGATGAAAACAAGTGATATGTGCTGAGCATGCAAAACATTCAGGATTAAAGTTTCAAGGGGTAATCATCTTATTTTCATATACTATGTGTGATGCCAAAAAGTCGTTTAGTTCAATGAACATTTATTTTATCTGCGATACTAAATGACAGTTTTTTAAGATTTATTAAATAAAATTTAGCATCTTATGAAATGGAAAATAACAGAGATATATGGAACATCTAAGACATTTGGCCCAAATAAAAGGTATACAAGGTATATGGCCTAATTCCACAGAGATAAGATTGGGTAGTTCTATGATTGCTACATCAATAAAAAATATATTTTCCTCATTCATATAGATATGTCTGTCAATCTTTATGTTATATTTATTTGCCACCACATACTCCAAATTAAGTTAGCTTCCCGTTATTTGGCGTAATTTTTCGTTATCATATAGTATTCGATCCTTCCGAGAAGACAGAGAAAAAAAGGGTTCATTTCAAAGTGTGGGTGTACACTTGTACAGAGTCCATCTACTCGACTCCTCCCCTTAATGAAATTATGTGTAATAAATGAACAATAATAATGAATAACACGTTGTACGTTCAACTATGTAAAAGACAATTATTGATTTTCACTTTTTGAAAATGTTCTATATTAGCCAATAATGAAAAGCTATATGATCTTTTCTACTTACTGAACACATTGTGCATGGTAGAGGTAAAGATGCATGTGTATGTGTTTACGTGTATATTGAAAACAGTTGATAAGAGTTAACTGCAGTTTTATCAAACCAACAAATGTAAATGTATACATATACAGTGCCATGCATCATATTAGCTTGCAGTATATTATATTGGGTAGTTTCATGCATACTCATTGACACAGTTCAAACGAAAATGGTTATCTGAAGAGTAATTAAAAGTAGTATAATCTGTGACACATCTAGAAATGAGAAAGGCTGATTTTTGTTTTGATACATATTATTTTCAATGGCTGATGTCACCCACTCACTGTATCACAGTTTTTCAAACCTATCTGTACCAGTTTATGAAAATCAAAAACAGGTATTCATAAAGCTCTAAAAAAATCCACTTCATGTTTCACAAATCTAGGTACAGCACTCTATTTACATCTACATTTATCATTTTAAAACAAATCACAGATATGTAATTTATTATTTTATCATACTGTAATCAGTCTTTTTGGTATTTTCTAGCCTCTTAAGCTCTGCAACTTATGTAGTGATTTCAACAACAGTTGGGGAGGGATAGATTCTGAGCTAATAATAGCTGTAAAGCAGATTTTTTGAAAACCCATATATTCGCAGAAGAATAATTAGCAAAACACACATTATTTAAGTTTCTCAAGTTTCTATATTTTTGTGGGGCAAGACAAAAAAGGTGAGAGATGCAAAATTCAGAAATTATTTTAATTATTAATTATTTTAATAAACTTGCCTACCATTCTCTAAAGCCAGATTTTAGTAAGAAATCAAAAAATACCAAATGAATAATATGATACTGCAGCATTAATAAAATTAATATGAGAAAGCATGAGCAAAAAATTAAAATACTCAAAAAAGTATGTAATGCTGAGGCATAAACTATTAATATGACAAAGCAAAAATGAAACGAAATTAGTAATAAAATAAGGATACTTCTCCGTGCATCGGTGTCATATGCCAAACATGGCAACACTGCTGTGAAAATTCCTGATACATGTGGCAACATTGCAGGGCCTGACAACTGGACAAATTCCTTGATCCAGGTAATTGCAGTGAACTGAAATTTGGAGAAATGTGTTCATCACTTATAAGGCTTGAAGATAAATAATTCAAAAGTTTTTAATAGAAAAAAACCTACCTGAACCAAATCATCATTCTTCTCTTGGGCATGGCTAATTAATATGTTTATCATTGCTCCAAAATTAACTTTGGATGGATCACTTTTGATTCCCCTCAGAAATTCACCTAAGATTGTTTCACACATTTTTTTAACCTCCAAATTAGGATCATCTAGGATCTTGAACAAGCCATCTAAAAGTTCAGGGAGGTAGCCTATAAGATCTAGTCGAGGCTCTGTATTCAATATTGATATCCACGATATGACAAACTGTCTGGCAAATGGACTTTTGGTGTATATTTTTTCTCTTAACAGTGGTATGAATCCATCCAAGTCAAATGTTGTACTTTCTACAACAATGTCCTGGAAAGAACAACAATTTCACATGAAACAAGGACATTATTATATGAAATAATTATGATTTATGTAAAAATCAGAGCTTTAAAACACTTACAGAAAGTTATATGAAAAAATACATACTCACATACTGTGAGTTTTAAAGTTAACCTATCTTTGAAAATAATAATATAGGCATTCAAACTTCAGGTGACATCTGTGTGATATTTGGGTAAATACATTAATGCTTAGAGTACCATACATTTAAGAAAATGTTTGAGACCTTTAAACAGCTTGTTTGTTGTTTGTTTATGGATTTAGCAGTTTTAGTTTTAAACAAACAAATTTACAATGAAGGACTGTTGATTATTTTATAGCAAAAGTATGGAATAAATTTACAAACCATGCTTTAAAAATATTACCTTTAATAATCTATCCAATAATTCAGATGCATTTTTAACATGCTGATCAGGATCTGTAGCAATTTTACTCAAAGAATTGAATATAGCAGCAAAATGTGGCAGCACAGCTCCTCTAGAAACTTTTACAACATTGTAAAGTGATTCACAAGCATAATATCTTACACGCAGATCTTGATCTGCCATACATCCTAGTATTGGTTTGATTAATTCATCTGTAAATAAACTAGTATCCTAAAATAATAATAATCATTAATAACTTCAAACATCACTGTCAAGGTAAGAGAAATGTTAAAAAAACAATAGCCAAAACACAGAGTTCTTCATCAAATTCAATTATTATTACATGTTATTAATGTGTCACTACCACTAATACCACTAATAAATTAATAATAATTAATAATAATATGGTATATATATTATAAAAATGTTCTGAGAAAGCTAATGTGTTTATTTATTTAAAAAAAAAATTGCAGTGGCCTCTTCCTTTATGTTATGGATATGCTAAAGTAATAGCAACAGTGAAATAATAACAGCATACCTGACAGTGAAGGATTAGTTTATAAAAAACATAAAATGCAGAAGAGGCTCAATAACAATTAACAATATCTTCTTGTTGATAAGTGAAACTGTATTCTTTGATAACATCCTTTTTTGAAACAATTAGCTCACTGATAGCTTGGCCTGCTTCTATACCCTGTTCCATATGTAGAGAATCAAATTAATGAATTACATAAGAAATGAATTAAAACAAATGACATATACCATACCACTTGGTCTAAAACAACTATGACTATGAGGCATTGAAATTTCAGTCAATTACTCAACAATACTTCATAAAATAAAACCACTACCTTGCCTAGAGCTATTGCTATAGCAGCTAAACCAATTAGTCCACCTTTTCTAGCATGAGGATTTTGAGACAATGAGAAATCCTGCCCCAATACCTTTAGCAGTTTTTTAATCTGTCCAGTATTATTTACAGCAGCAAATTCTTTAACCATCCTGTAATTAACAATAATATGTTGAACTTTTACAGTAAAAACTCATAAATGGATAGGTATAGTACTTTTCTATTTCCAAGGCGGCAGTTTTCCTTTTTTCGTATAACTTGTCGTTGAGTGCACGAACACATGCTGAACTTAGTGGTGCATAATCTTTTTCAGACATTTATATGCAAAATATTTTGTCTAAATAAATACTTTTTGATTTAAACTTAACCTATTTCATCATTTTTGACACATCGACCAAACCAAGAGTGGTGGGGGTGAGACACATGACACAACGGTTATGTCATTTGTGCCTGTTTTGTGGATACATAGAATCACAACATAGAATCATCAATGTGTTCCCTTTTGCTTTTCGGTACAGATCTGTGCAAAACTATGTAATTTTTATGTTGGGCTGTGATTGAGCTGCTCATGGCCTTGAGCTGCTTGATAGTACTTATTCGGCAATGTACACAATGGCCTGATTTCAGTGATCTTGACAGTAATCTTAGGGCTCCTAGAAGCTGGTACCACAGCATAGTAAACAACCAGCACAATAACTCAAGTTGACGGAAATTATACATGCATCCCCACTTTTGGATGATTTTTTGTAGGGATGGTAACGGTACTTCGATACTTGTACTTCTGCACTAATATCGACTATTGTTATCTTAGATACTTTTTGAGCGATTCCAGGCTGGTATCGATACTTTTGTAGGTGTATCAGTATATAATTATTGAGGGGTGTAATCAATTGCACAAAATTCTCTGTATGAACCAAACGCGCCTATAAGGCTAAAAAATATCGAGTTGGTGCCGGTATCGATATTTTCATTTTCGCATCACTACCCAAACTTCACAGCCGTAAAATCATCCATAAACCCTCCCAAGGTCAAATTTTGTGGGAACCATTTTTATATAGGAGATCCTCAGAGATATTATGCTGGTTGTTTACTATGCTGTGCTGGTACGGTAACTGTTTTGAAAGAGATTTGTCTAGCGGCTTATAATAACATAGAAATCAATGCGCACTTAAGATACACTGGTTTGCACATCTGTTCTAACGAACAGTTATTTGCGACAATTGATTGACAGTTGTGATTGACACGAATTTACCCGAAAATTGGTAATCAATTTATTTTTTCAAATTTTAAGCCCATTTTGCAAAGTATATTCTCATTACTTAGCTAACTCATCCGTATTAAACGCTCAATATAATACGGGCGAAACGACATCTATGTAACTTCAAGCACAGTTTAACAATGCATTCTTTTCGACCATCCCCTATTTTCAACCCCTATTTCAACTCCATGCGTCCCACTCGCCCATTTGAATAATTGTGCTGTCCGATCCGTAAACATGGCGTTATGTTTTTGGCGTCAGGATTAAGATCTACTTGATGAAATGTAAAGACGAAAAAAATTCTCCGAGGGAGACAAATTGAACTTCTAAGGGTAGGTAAGGTAAGTCGATTTTTTATCTTTATTGGAATGCGCCACTTTTTTTGCTGCAGCTTCTGCTTACCACAGCTTTCCCACATTTTTGGGTCAAGTGAAAACTGGGATAAATTTTTTAAGAGCACTCTGCTTTCTATAGTTTGAGGTGTTGTCCTTGATCCCCTTTTGATAGGTAATATTTTTGATTTTACTTTATTGAGCGTGAGGGTTGATTACTTGAGGTATGTTTATGCAGATCTTTAGATATTTGAGCCTTTATAACCTGCAAATATTTAGTTTAATAGAAATTGGAATTTCATAACAGATTTTAATCATTGATTCTTTAAATAAGTCCTGGAATGAGTCAAAAAATAAATAAACAATTTTTTTATCACTAGAATAATAATTTATGGTTGAATATTGCATATTTAAAAACAATAATCTGTAAGCTGTAGTCTGGATGTGTTTATACAACATATAATTTAAAACAACAAAATAAGCTATAAACTACAAAGGTTTAAGTGTTTTATGTCAAATTTTCACATTGGTTGTATGTATGTCCATTAAAATTATTTCTAGCAGTTTAGTTAAAACATACTCAACATTTTTCATTTATTCCAACAGTCAAGTGTACTGATCCACCAATTTTAACTTAACAATGTGTGTTGCTAAACACAATGTATACATTATGATGATTTTCTTTGCAGGTTTGAAACTGGCGCAGTTGTGTTATTGTTTGTTGGGAGCTGAAATAGGAGGATTGAATGAAAAATGGATTGGAGGGAGGCGTCGGCTAGATCTTAGTTGTGTTGTGACATGCAGTCTGAGCCAAGCAGGTACATACATTCAGTATCCGACTTACTCTACACTACAGACGAAATTGAGTACTTGCTTGACGACGACATTAGAGATCTGGAGCCTAAAAGCTACAAGCCTGAAGAAATTCAGGTATCTGTATGTGTTGTTAGTTGTTATGTGTAGTGGTTTTTTGTTGAAATTTTTTTGTTATGCATGATATTTTTATGTTTTGTGTTTATTTTTGTATAAATTATATTCTTGAATAAAGATTTTATTTGCTCAGTTTTGTTTGATTTCATTAGTATAAATGTTGTTTTGCATGACTATAAATATGAAACTGTTAGGAAGTTTAAAAAGAATGCAAATCAGTACAAACCGTAGGAGAATGCCAATCAATGGAATATTAAACAGGGTATTCTATGACCTAAAATACTTCAGGAGAGATAAATTGAATTTATGAGATTTTCATTAAAATGCAGACCTCCAAAGGAAAATCCTATTAAAACAAAATGTTATTGCTGGATTTTGGATTTTTTGGTATTAGTCCTTGGAAAATATGCTATCACATTCTTGTCTATAAGAATGTGATCATGTATCAAACACTTTGCGAGTTAGTGCCAAAATCAGCATGTGTTGTAAAGTGACTTCAAAAAATGCTACAAAAAAATTAATTTGTCTTAAAAAATCACCAAATACCAAGCCATGCACTTTACGGTAAAGACATGCCTATCTTTTTAATTATTCATTGGTACCACAAACTTGTAAATATGGTACACACAGGCAATAAGATTGCATTTAAGCTCTAAAAGCATAATGGATCTCAGAGCACAAAATTTTAACAGAGCATTTGGCAAAAACTTGACGTCAGATTTTTAATTTTTCTAAGGGTACTTGAATATAATGTGCTATTACATCATGGTTATTCATAAAAAGTGATCAGTTAGCCAAAAGATCAGTATAGAAGCAAAATTGTATAATTTTAGAAGAAAACTTCAAGTTAATGACTTAAAAAGGCAAGCAAGGGAGAACATGCAGGCCATGTTATAAAGTATCCTGTATTCATGGATTTGCAGTTATGTATTGGTTCATCCGTCCAAAGAATCCTACTTAAAAAAGTAGCATCTTTGGTGTCCACATGAAGCATAAATCAACAAAAATACCGTATTGAGGCGATTTGCAACAGCGTTGTTGGATGCTGAAGGATCTTTTTCATAATTTCGAAAAATTTGGTCCTCATCTTTGGGATCATATAGATGAGGTCTACCAGTATCATTGAAACGTCGTCGAAAGGTTGCTGCTCGCGCAGACGTCGAAAAGTCCCTGAGAAAACTCTTGCGTTAGGTTGACTGCAATTAGGGTATCGCCATCTGTATTCTGGGCGAGCAGCCGCCTCACTTTCATTGCATAAACTGTATGCCACCCATATACGAACACAATGTCCACATATTCTTCATTTATAAACATAATGACCACAAGTCAACACACTGCAGATAGATCATGAACCCAGCCGCCTCACTTTCATTGCATAAACCGTATGCCACCCGTATACGAACACAATGTCCACATATTCGTCATTTATAAACATAATGACCACAAGTCAACACACTGCAGATAGATCATGAACGTACTTACGCTATAGCTGAAACTGTAGATGATTTCCTTGCACTCGACCACGTTACCTGTTCTAAAAGTAGAGACGCAGCTGTGCTGTTACAACCAACTGGACGTTAATTTATGCAGGCATGCGTTCATTATTGTCCATGTATAGCACAAAATCTACAGTTTCAGCTTTAGCGTACGTACGTTCATGATCGATCCGTAGTGTTTTCACTAAAGCTGTCATGCTTAATTTCACACCTACATCACTCTGCATGATTTACGACCCCTCATTCATACATGAGTGAAAATCTGCAAACCTGAAAGATCTGACGAAAGATCTGAAAGTTTAGATTTTCGTCAAAGGAGACTAAAACTCAAAACTGGGACTGGATTTGCTATAAGCAACGTCAAATTATCCAAAACACCAGGTTTCATCTTAATAAAAATCCAAATAAAGAATTTCAATTTTTTAGGCAAACCTGAAGAACTGAACATCTAACATTTTTAAGTTGCGTCAAACGAGACTCAAACTCAAAAATGCGACCGACCGCTGTGCGATTCCTTACGCAATTAGGCCATAGGCGTAGTTAGGTGGGGGCTTAGCCCCCCCAAGAATGAAATTAGCCCCCCCAAAAATCCTAAAATAATTCGTTCTGTTAAATGGGACGGGAACTTGAGCCTGCCAGATCCAGGGACTTAAGCCCCCCAGATTTAGGGACTTAACTACGCCTATGAATTAGGCCGCGGATTTGCAATCATCAGCCTCCTGAAATTACCCAAAACGCGACATTTCATCTTAATAAAAATCCAAAAAAGGATTTCCGATATTTTAGGCAAACTTGAAGACCTGAATCTTTTGATTTTAGTCAAACGAGACTAAAACTCAAAACTGCGACCAGACTTGTAATGAGCTCCTCCAAATTGTCCAAAACACGAGGCTTCATCATAATAGAAAGCCAAATAAAGGTTTTCGATTTTTTAGACAATCCTGAAGATCTGAAAGGTCCGAACTGTCTTATTTTAGTCACATGAAACTGAAACTTAATACTGCGACCGAAATTGATAGCACCCTCAATTTATTCAAAACACGAGGTTTCATCGTAATAGAATAGGATTGTGTGTAACATTGATTTTGTAGGTGGTTTGTTCCGTTTACAACTTACCGTCAAACGCTGGATGCGAGTGTTATCAGTAGCCAGAAGATAAGTAACATTGTACAATATTTAACTAGATCAGGTACTCGGGCACAACCAGCACCAGCACACACACGCTAACTACGACGAATGGCTAGAAATCAGCAATGGCGGGACTAGCTGTCCTTCGCGCAGGCGTAAACTACTAGATGTATATGATATGATACATACACCAACATCTTATGTATATTCACATATGTATATACCTACATGAATATACATAGTATATATTACACTAGTGTATATCATTTTTCGTATGTACATTTAACGTCCTGTGAATATTCAAAATATACATGTTCAAACTGGAATATCTAATGTACATTCTATGGATGTACATATCCATTTAGTGTTATGTGGGTAATATTAGATTAAAAACATATTTTAAACGTATTCAATTTTTAAAATAGATGTTATTGAAGTTTAAAAATACTTCGAAAATTATATGTAAAAATATGAGCCTATTATTCATTTGTGCGGAAATACCGATAATCTAGTCGCATTGGAAATTCCAATGATGGTTATCTTGAAAACGGTTATCTCTAGAGACTTAAACAAAGTATACCATTTTCACATAAAACATATTGAGGAAACGACTTTTTGATACTCACATTGATGCACCAAACCGTAAACAAGTTTTGATAATTCAAATAAGTTCAATGTGCCGTAGGTGGCGCCTTCTATTCTTGATAGCAAAAGCGTCGTTGAATTTGGATTTCTCGCCTTTAAAAATTCCCCGATACGTAATGTTATATCGTTGTGCCGTTTTGTTGCGTATTGATTGAGAAAAAACGAAAATAAAAGTGAAACTTTGGCACCCTGTATCTTGAAAATTAAGCATTTGAAGACTTCATGTTCCTATCTCAATGTTCATAAAAATGTGAGTTCTATCACCTGTCAAGCGTTGTCGGGCGAATATGCCTGTATATGTCGAAGACAATGGACAATCGGGTGACGATAATAATTTTTTTTTAGATAGAGATTTTCCAGTTTTTCCAAGAAATTGTCAAAAACAAAAACAAGAATACTTTTTGGCTTTTATTTTTTTCTGCAATTATACTCAGTATTAAGCCTATATTAATATCCAATAAAGAGAACCTGTTCATCCGAACAATAATTAAGTACATTTTGGGTCCAAAGTTTGAAATCTCTATTTTTAGTCAAGAGACCAAAGCCTTCAAAATAAAATTAAAAATACTTATGCCTGGTTCTGGAGCTTCAATCTAATCTTAAAAACTCTGCAAGACATTGCACTTTCGAAATAATAATGAAGAAATAGCACTTATGGGGACATTTTGCGCCGTACGTGAGTGTTAAAGGTAAAAAGCTGATAATTCACGAATTTCCAAAATGACTTAAAAAACTATTATTTTGCTTTATTATGACAAATTAAAGAAAAAAAAAACTCGTAACAACTAATAGACCCGATAATCATTGATGTCTTGATGACTTTTAATAAAAAAGCTAATACCCAAATTGTCATTTTTGAAGTGTTTCTGCTATGTACTATTGAACTTCTGCTAAATTAAGTTGTATGAAAAGTTAACAAAGGAGAGGAATAATAAAACAATAATCGGACTTCCAATTTCATGGCAGAATTACCTGGGAAGCGATGTCGTAGCATACGCCATCCGTTTCTTTCAGAGTAGCTTTTTGCGAGCTCATGTCGGCGAAGGGCAGTTGTGTTAATTAATTTTCGGTAATAGGCAAGGCAATGTTCGGATGGACCTAAAAAGGTGATTTATATCGCTAGGTCTTCCTTGACAAGTTAGAAGACAGCCTATCATGAATATAACAAGTTTTTCAGTTTTTCAACCCCCCACCCCCCAAACACCCAAATTCCACCCCTACCCAAAAAACGCAGAAAGTGATCAAGAACCTCTAAAACACCTAAAAACGAAGTTTGAGGAATATTTGAAATTTTTGTTTTAATTACTCAGCCGCCCATATAGGTACCGATTTCCAAAGTTATATCAGCATTACCTACTAAGACCCCACAGCATATTGCTGCCCAAATTTCATCACAGTCCATGCAGCGGTTACTGAGATTACGAGGCTAGAAAAACGCGTACAGACAGACAGACCGACAGGCAGACCGACAGACAGAACGACGGAAATAAGTGACGCGGATTTTCGTTATGTAGACTTTATAAAACGCCCAAAAAACCTATTATCTAAAAATCGAAAATTTTCACGATCATAATCCTCCCCTCACCTATCGGTGTGGGAAGTAAAAGGGATGGCGTATGCTACGATAACGCTTCCCAGGTAATTCCGCCATGGAATTAAAAATCAGATTGTTGTTTTATTATTCCTTTCCTTTGTTAACTTTCCATACAACTTAATTTAGCAGAAGTTCAATAGTACACAGCAAAAAGCACAGGTATTAATTTTTTTTATTAAAAGTGATTCAAACGTCAATGATTATCGTATTTATTAGTTGTTATGAGTTTTTTTTTCTTTAATTTGGCATAATAAAGTAAAATAATAGTTTTTTGAATCATTTTGGAAATTCGTGAATTATCACCTTTTTACCTTTAACAGTCACGTACGGCGCAAAATGCGCCCATAAGTGCTATTTTTTCATTATTATTTCGAAACTGCAATGTCTGGCAGAGTTTTTAAGATTAGATTGGAGCTCCAGAACCAGGCATAAGTATTTTTAATTTTATTTTGAAGGTTTTGGTCTCCTGACTGAAAACAGAGATTTCAAACGTTGGGCCCAAAATGTACTTAATTATTGTTCGGATGTACAGGTTCTCCTTATCGGATATTAAAATAGGCTTAATACCGAGTATAATTGCAGAAAAAACTATAAGCCAAAAAGCATTCTTGTTTTTGTTTTTGACAATTTCTTCGAAAAACTGGAAAATCTCTAAGTTTTCAAAAAAAAAATCATAACCCGAAAACCATCAATAATCGGTACACATACATGGGAGTGTTTTGGATAGGTCTCTGTACGGGCTATCTAAAAAAAAAAAATATTATTGTCACCCGATTGGCCACCCTGTATTATTGCGAGATTATTAGATTTGCGGATTGATTGACTGGTAGACCGCACAGTTTCGTTCATTTTTCCAGCCGTTTGTGACCGCAGTTGATGATTTGTGTTGCAGGATTTCGAGATAGCGGGCAGCAGGACAGGGGCGT
The DNA here is from genome assembly GCA_951848785.1 of Callosobruchus maculatus. Lineage (NCBI taxonomy): Eukaryota > Metazoa > Arthropoda > Insecta > Coleoptera > Chrysomelidae > Callosobruchus > Callosobruchus maculatus. Next base: position 8,836,310 of record CATOUR010000083.1, read on the forward strand.
CCGTCGCCGGGGAGGGGCTCCTCGGCGACGGCAGCGGCAGCGGCGGCGGCGTGGGGGCCACCCCTAACGGGGGCGGCGACTGCCCCCAGGGGACGGGCGGCTGCGCCGAGTGCGAATCGCCCCTAGGGACCGTCAACTCCTGGGACTCGCACTCGCACTACCGACGCAACGCGCCCTCTCCCGACCTTTCGCTGTACGAGGGCGTCGTCGTCTACTGCGACCACTCACACCTCAGGACGCCCACGGGGGCTTTCCGGCTGATGCTTCTGGTACGTATTATAACTTATAACGGTTCGTCTATCTTTGAAATTCATTGTATTTACCAGTGGTGCTTCCTGAATTTTAGAAAAGTACTATATGAAAATCCTATCAGAGATTGTTGAGAAATTAGGTTACATGGCAGCCCGCACACTCAGGCGACGCGATGCGAAGAGGCTGACACCCGAATTCTCTTCGGACCAAATAGGAGTCGTTTCTCTTGACGCTTCTAGAAGCTACGCTTCGCTTCGCTTCAATGCGCGGTACCAGGCGGCGAGAAGATCCAAATATTTGTTGATGCCTCGCCCATATTTTCAGTGCAGTTTAGCCGTATTTTATAGAAAGTTGCAAAAAACTTTTCCTCTGACATACGAAAATATTTACGCTTTAAGGAGGAACCGCTCCTGGTATTTACCTATATATAGGAATAAATCTCATCTTTATCTACGAAAGTTTCGCAATACAGCTTTATATTTATTTCCTCTACATTCAATACACTATTACGAATTAAAGGACTCGTCCTAGATAGCACAATATATTCTAGGAACATTCTAAGAATCACCATTATGGAGCATTGTATCATTCCATGAAAAGTCCATGAATATATAGATTGTCTGATGAACATTCAAAGAATGTGAAAATGGGAATCCAAAAAATGTGCATAGGTTATTCCCTCAGAATATTCTACGATTATTATTAAGATGTAAGGAATATTGTAGGAAGATTCCTGGTACATCAGTGTTTTGGGCAGCAATGATTTTGGCACACACTAATTATAGGGATTGATGAAAAATATATATATAAAACGGAACACGGAACCTGTATTTATAATTGCATAAGTTTAATGTACAGATTAAAAAAAACATATTTCATTGCACGGAATTGTCCTCCTGTATTATCCTGCCAATTAAAAAAGCCGTCGGAATTGTCCTCCTGTATTATCCTGCCAAATAAAAAAAACCGTTTTATTTTAAAGCATACGATGTACATTCAAATACACTTCATTAACTACAATGCTAGATTTTTAGCAAAATATTGTCGTTGTATTTTAATCAATTTTATTAGAATAAACACTGGAAATTCATAGTCACAAATATAGCAAATGTGTTGTTAGTGGTTGTTATTATATATTAATTAGAGTACCTACGACAAGTAAGACTAGAACATAGAGATTAGACTCTGAACAAGAGAGTTGCTACCACATGGTGCTACAAAGTCGATAATTTACAGAGACAAAATAGTTATATTCACCCTAGTCGCTCCTAGATTAAGTTGTAAAAGAGATAACAAGTGAAAATCACATTCCAGAACACAGATAACTATCCAATTATCACAGGAGAAAAATGCACAAGCACTAGCAGGCACCATTCACCACCGACCACCGCCACCGTGACGAATGAAGCTAACCTCATAGTTCTCAAACCTAACCTAACCTGTAACGGTGCCACGCCTACATTAAGAATCATACCAAAAGGCATATTCATAGATATTCTTTAGATAATATTAATTTATGAATATTATTAGAATATTTTGATCGACACGTTCATGGAATAATCATGACGTAATATTCCTCGTACATCCTCATGGGAATGAAACCAATAAAAACATCCATAAAACATTCTGTTAATGTTCTGAATATTCTCAATCTATTTTGGATGAAATAAGAATATTTCAGGAATATATTGTGCTGTCTGGGGTGTTATCTATTTATTTTCCATCTGTGCTCTTCATAAACTTTGGCAACATTGTAGCCTCCTCCTCCTTCAATACTCCTTGTTCGACTTTGATGTGTAATGGGATCGTATTGGTTGTACGTTGTTTAGAGCTAATAAATTGTGTTAAAAATGGTATTACCAGTCACTACTTTTTTATGGTTAGCCTCCCGCAAAGGCTATGCCTATGGCGCTGTGGAAGCGCTGCGAAAGAGTATAGCGTCTGTGCACGTTTTTGAAATGTTGCAGGTTGTAGCCGTCGGGAAACAAATTCTCCGGCAGCTCATTCCACAGCGTCGAAGTTCTCCAAAAGAAGGAATCCTGGAGGAGACTGGTTATGGGAATAGGGACCTCGACCTGGTAAGGATGAGCTCGCAAAGCCTCTCTAGTGCTCCTCATCCGAACGGCCTTTGGCGTTATTATTTGGGAGAGCTCACTCGAACATCTTCCGTAATCCCTGTATTCCTGTAAAACAGGGACGACATGTCCCCTACTTCGATGTTCCAGGCTGTGAAGGTCCTTTGTGAGGTTAGGCGTATCGATTAGTCTAATTGCTCTCTCTGGACAGTGTCCAGAAGCTTTAGAGGGTGCTCCGGAGCGCATCCCCACACATGGGAGCAATACTTCAACGATGGTCGGATCTGTGCCTTGTACAACGAAACAAAATTCCAAGCTTCTGGGATGCCGTTTTAGCAATACTGACGGCGTGGTCGTGCCAGTACATTTTTTTATTGTTGATGTTAATCCCCAGAAGCTGGACGGAAGGTGACTCGTCTATTGGGTGACCCTCCATTTCCACAGTTGGTAAGCCAACGTGAGACTTCTTAGTCAATGTTGTTACCAGAGTTTTCTGTATGTTAAACTGTACTTTATTTAGTAATCCCCACTCAACAATTGTTTTGATGTCTACACTGACCTGTGATGAATGATGCTATCGCCGACGTACCGTCTCCTGGGATGATAGTGACTTGCCTGGTTCCATGCACGATATTAATATAGTGTCAGCTGGTTAATGTACAGCAGAAACAGTGCAGGGGATATGACAAATCCCTGAGAACACCGGCACATATTGAAAATACGTCTGATGAACAGCCTTGGACTACAAAAAACAGAGATCCGTCATTTAAAAGGCTATTTAGCCATTGACGCGGGCCAGGTGGTAGTCCATAAGCAGCAACTCAGCAAGCTTAACCAGAAGTCCCTCATGCCACACACTATCGTAGGTTTTCGATATGTCAAGTGCAAAAACGCGGGATTCGTCATCATGTTTGACTCCACTCGATTTGAAAGATACAGTTATCTTTACAGATCTGGATGTTCTGGCAGCTAAGGGTGTATCCTTCTCCATGACTTTGTCTGGTCTCTGGGTCACCGGACCTGACAGATCGACACGACCGCAACTAAAGAGCAAAGGTCCATCGGACCGCTCTGACTAACAATGATGAATTGTGGGTGTATCCTCGCATCAAAGACTTGAACTCTATTTTGAGCCTTAGTCGGCACATCGAAACCAAGTCTCGTCCTTTATCAAACTTATTTATCATATTCCCATCACACGTGATGACATCTGTTGTGCACCAAGAGAGAACATAGTTTCTTCACGTGCAAATTATGACGCAGAATCAAACGAATTGCTGGTGCATTTAGACCTAAGGTAACCTCTATCTGTTGCAGCATGCTTGTCCTCGTCAGGCTTTTTGGTCTCAGCAGTAACGTTTTCCTCCGTAACTGACATTCGTGGCCTTAGCGGTCTCTCAGCATCCTCCAGAGTGAAATTTCCCTTTTGTAATCCTCTATTTGAAATAAAGATTATTATTATTATTATAAGTCTAAAGCATCTGAATAGAGTTGGACGATGTGGACAAGATCACTAAGGCCTAGTTTCACAATCATTGGTAACACCTAGTAGTCACTTGACCGACAGATGGAAGTCAAACAGTAGTTATCGGAGAGCTCTGTTTCACAAAGAAAACCAATGGTTGAACTTATTTATTTTTAAGTTGGCACCACGGATTGATCTCAGAGCACTACCATAATGGTGTTCCGTGAATAAAGGCTAACCCTAAGGGCTAACCCTTTGACAAAGAAACCTAACCTTTCTTTTCATATTTTTGATTTATGTCATTATATCAAAATCCATCGACGGTGACGTCTTAGACGTCAGTATCAAAATCCATGTTTTTATAACCTCCAAAGCTGCCATCGATTGTCCACAATAAACGCCAAAATAACCCATACCGCATCCTTGGGTTAACATAACTACTGGTTGACCAGAGCTTTTGACGTATACCGTCGATTATGAAATGGATTATTTTCGCTAACCACTAGTTTTCTTTTGACCACTAGTTAACTAACAATTGTGAAACTGGGCCTTAGTGATTAGTCATTTCTTCTATGCACTGTATGGCGATTCTGTAACTTTCGCTATAGTAACGAAAGCAGACGAAAGCGAAACTAAGCATTTACGAAAACGATTTTTGACGGCATTCCATAACCAACGTTTTACGCTTCGTTACGCTTTCGGCATGGAACTCGATGACTCACGAGAATTCACGAGTTGGCTTAAATATCTCTGGATGAGACTGCGAAATCCAGAAATGCTGACCATTGCGAAGGATTAGTTTATTCTCTCCGATTCATTGCTAAACTATACAAATGAATTTGAGCGAATTGTCACTTTGACACACAGCAATAATAACGTCAAAACCTGACAAACGAGATCCAAAATCTTTCGCTATCGCTCATAACGTTCGTCTGCGTTCGTTATATCCGAGCCGGAACGAAGACATTTATGGAATACCGAAACGAGTGAAAGCGTTGGAAAAATGTCGCTATCGCTTCGCTTAGAGTTACAGAATCGCTACACTGGTCCATGTTTAAACCAAGCATGAAATTATAACGCAAAACTGCTCTCATCTCATTTCGTGGCCACGATGCCATCGCAATTACCTCACTGCTAAGGAATAACTGAGCTCATGTGTGTCCAACATGTTCGCCAATTCTGATCTGAACACTATCGAAGATAATAAATCAATTAAATCGTCGTTATACTAAAAATTATATGAATAATGGAAGTCCGAAATATACCTTATGAAAAATGTACCTTGTCTATAAATTGCAAATAACATAAACTTGGAATTTTTATAAAAAATAAAAGTTAGGAACCTAACTTTGTATTTAGTCTTCAATAAAATGTTTTCAATTGTATTTATTTATTTTCAGATAACGACTGTAGCTTGTCTAGCATGCCTCTGTACATCTGGGACAGTGAAGCTGGGACTCTTCATGCTGCCTCTTGTGGGAAGGATACGGTTGATGTTGTTCGTCACCCTTATTAGTATGTTCGTAACATGTCTTCTGCTGTTTCTTGATATATCCCACATAGTTTACTTATTTCCATTCAACTGGGGCAAAGTAGTAAGTATATTATTAGTATTCATGATCTATTATTCAAGAAAGAAAGTAAACTCAAAAATTTCCATGCATACTTAGATGAAACTACTTTTAAAATAAACTCAATATTGGCATTATGTTGAAAAGTCATATTTATTTTATTTGTAAGCATAGTCACCACTCATTTCTCATTGAGGATAAGGCATTTTTTCTATTTATAAGGCAGCTTATTATCTGCTGGTGACATTAAATTACTGTTTTTTATTTTTTCAGAACGCCTATTTTTATGTAAGCCTTAGTGTGTTGTTCCTGGTAGCTTCATCGTTGATTTTTCATATGATATTTATATCAGAGGCCTTTTCTTGGGTCCCCAGATGGACACACCACCAACTGTTAGTTACTGGGGTAAGTACATCTTATTATCAGCTCGGTTATATGTGGCAGAAATCGTGTAACGATCTGTTTATGTTTGGTAGTGACTAATATTGAGGTGTCAAATTATTTACTGTTAACACACTTATGTATCTCTTATTTTGGATTTAACAATAATGCAAGGACCACAATCTTGTTCTTCAAGAATCATCGTCTTAGGGCTGGTTTCTCAATATCAAGTTAAAAGTGTCAGATAGGTACCTGCCAGTTAGCGTTTCTATGGATATTAACACTGTCAGATAAGATTTATGTGAATTCGTAAGTTTAACCGTCACTTAATTGTTTAAACAATATATATCATATTTACCCGTTAACTTCCAGATAAGTGTTTAACCAGACATTGAGAAACCAGCCCTTAGTCTGGAAGTTAGTACACAAAAAATAAAAGCTGTTTTCGGGAACAGCTGTCAAACAATGAGACTGGAACAGCAGTATAAGTTCCACAAATTATATATTGGTTTTATTTTAATGCGCCACCCTGAAAAATAAGCATTTTAAGGCTTCATGTTCCTATCTCAATGTCCATAAAAATGTGAGTTCTATCACCTGTCAATGTTGTCGGTCGAATATCCGGACACCCTGTACATCAACTAGCTAATGAGCCTACTTTGGGTCTGGAAATTATTGAGGCTAGGGGAATGGATATCCAAACCAAGTGGACCTCCTCTAAATATGTCGTTGGTTGTTGTTCTTCCTTCCTACAATAGGTATTGGTATCTTCTAGTGCCTGGGCTACGTATGCTGCCTGGAATCAGCGGTGATCTGCTTGATCCAAAAATGCCGCATAGGCCAATACGAACCGGTGGAGGAGGACCTCAGCTTCCACCTACACGAGCGGCAGACCTCACCGTCTAGGACCTCGCCAGATCACAAGGTCAACCAAACAACGCACAACTACAAGCCTATGTGAGTATATCATCAATAGTTCCATCATAGCATAATACACGATTGGCAAGCCGTCAAGCCGGGCTTTAGAATGTCGATATAAGATTGAAGAGAGAACACAATATCCCCTACCCCCACTTCTATTCTTTAGAAGACGCGTTTCCAGAGTTGCCAGATGTGGTGATTTTCTGCCAAAGTGGCGATTTCAATGCAGACCATAAACTAATGGTCAACATTTTCCAAATATGATTCCATATCAGGGCAGGAAAAAGCTAAAAGAAAATAATTTTGTAATGTTTTGCGTTTTGCTAAAAAATAGTTATACGTCTTAGCCCTAAGTAAAGTAGTTTAGGAGCTATGATGGTTTGAATATGATCCTTTATTAATTCGCCAGTTGAGAAGGCAACAAAACAAAATACTTAGTGGTCACGACATTTATTTTGGGAAAAAAGAAATAGAATTTATAATCATTGTCACCGCTTTGTCATTCCGTAATTCTTTTCCGACTTGAATAATTTTTCTCCTCGCGTGATTTGGCAGGTCGACATAAACTCTCTGTTTCATTGTACCCCACAAGAAAAAATCGAGTAGGGTCAAGTCCGGTTAACCCGGTGGCCAGGCGATTGTTCCACCGCGTCCAATCCACGGCGAACATCGTTGATTAAAATGGCTGTCAACGTGGCAAATACACGTGAGGAGCTTGTTTGCAAAATTATTAAAGTCGGAAATGATTTACGGAATGACCAAGCGATTATCAGTCGCTCTACGCAACATGTGTCAGTAAGCGCAACAGCATATATGTAACACTAAGGAGGACATTTCGTCCAGTGATTGTAACGTTTGTTTCTTTTTCCTAAAATAAATGTCGTTACCTCTATGTATTTTGTTTTATTGCCTTCTCAACTGCTGGATTAGGCAATAAAGGCTCATATACAAACCCGCCTCGATTCTAAACTACTTTAGGTACTTAGGGCTAAGTTATTTTTTTAGGAAACGCTTAGAAATAAAAAGATTGTAGATTAACAGCTCAGATTTTTTGGAAAAGCTTAAATTGTAAAAAAACGCAAAGAATATATAATTATTTTCTTTTAACATTTTTTTTGCCCTTTTGTGAGACAAAATTTGGAAAATATTTATCACTAGTTTATGGTCTACATGCTTCGCTATCGAATGAGACTTATTTTGTGTTTCTAGGACTTCTACTTCGGTAACTATGGCTAAATTAGTACAACACTCATGCTTCGATAAAAACACAAAATGGCTGCCATTTGATTATGGTGGGAGAAAAACTACTTATGGGGGGTGATATGTCGATAAAAAATACCGTATTTCATCTCCCTAAAGGCTCCGACACCAAAGACCGGATACATTGTATATTATGTTATGTGGATGCAGTATATAGTGTTTTCCGTTGTTTCAGCGTGCCGATAGCGTCGACATCTAGGCAGGAGCCGCAGCACCACTACCTGGACGACGTCCAACCGTGTTCTTCGAAGAGCGCGGATCCGTACAGGGTGGTATGATATAACGTGTCCGGCCACCACTGTCGGCGTCGACGTCGACGTCGTTTAGAATACCAACGAGACTTTTCTAGTCGTAGTAGATTTCCTACATTTACTAGCAAGTACCTTCGACAGGTCTCACGATTCCTCGTTTACATCCACACGCCGCCGCAGTACCTATGATGTTTTTTGTAATTTTATAACATAAGGTATACCAGGGGCGGATCCAGCACAACATTGCCTAATTAACAAATAAACATGAATAGTTCTGGAGAAAGATCTCTTAGTTGCTTTCTGGTTCAACTTTGAAAAAGATAATTTGAGACATTGCGCTTATAACTTAAAAGGTAAGACAAGTAATAGAAAATTCTTCAATTTCGGATAGATAGAACCTACTTCTGGTTTGTGTGGAATGCCGAACTTTTCTCCAAGATTATATGGAACTCTTCAGGGCATTCCGACTAAGGCCCGGTTGTACAATGCGAGCTTAAGCTTCGGCTTAAGGCAAGCCGACGTTAAATCACGTCAGTTGCAAAACGTCCGTTGTACAATGCTGGCTTAGCCCCCCACTCCAAGCTTAACACGAGCTTACGACCGTAAGCCGAAGCTTAACGCGAGCTTAGCTGAGGTTTAAACCTAACCTGATACAAGTAACATGATATGTCAAGGAGGAACCTTCAAATTGCTTGTCACTTTATTAGGTCATATTTTTTGGATGATTTGACAAAGAGAGCAAATGAAAGAACAGAGACAGGAACGGTCGTTGCCGAAATTTCGCACAAACTGTCATAGGTGTCTAACAAAAAAAGGTAACATTTCAGATGATTATGTCAGTACGTATTGCTTCATTGATGCCAACTGTAGTGAATTTCATTATCAACCAGGTTTAACTAAGCCGACCATTGTACAACGGGTGTCGACTTTAAGCCTGAGCTTAGTTAAGCTTAGGTTTAACAAAGCTCGTGTTGGACCCGCATTTGTACAACCGGCCCTAAGACTATCTCTTGCACTTTCCCAACCTGTATCCTGTACCCATGATTTTGTTCGATTATAACTACTACTAGTCATATTCTATCATCATGTTCCTGCGAGTTTGAAACTGAATTTGAGATTGCTTGACAGTGCATGTCTAGACAGACACCTAGTTTCAAATGGTTTGGAATTATTCGTTGTTAGTACTATTCGCATGTTGATGTTTGACAGCATATTTTGAGGTTGAACTCAGGCACGTAGCCTCGAAAGTTACAAAATATCTTAGTGAATTATATATTTCTAAACTTTCATGCTACAATTACTAGGCTATGAGCTTAGAAGAAACCGTCTTAATAAAGCTTTGAGATGGTCAATTATTGGGTAAAATATTCAAAAAATCGAAACAAATTTCAACAAAAAGTTTAGGGTTTCTAGGTATCCGCTATCTAAGTTCTAAGTGTTGCTGATGATGAAGATGAAAATAAGAAAATTCTGAAACAGTTGAATTTATGTACAGTATTATGTTGCATACAGAAGAAATCATTTTTATGTTTCACCTTTACACCCACGTAGGGTGTAATGAATATTTTTTGAGTTTGGTTCCTTGATAATGTAAAATATAAATACCATTAAGACATGCAACATTATATTCATATCGTTTGGTTATTCTATATTAGATATAGTTTATTTTTTGATATTAAAGAATGGATAATAGCCAGCAAAAATATATCGAGCTCAAGCCCCCCAGGTGCTTGCGGCATATGTAGATAAAAGCAGGCTTTGAATATTTCGAATACTCAACAGGTGCCCCCTAGGTAGGGCTGTCACCTGTTCGGTCTTTTCATAGCAGGTAGGAGCCACTCATTTTTTTTTGCTTTAATGGTGACGCTTCTTTACTGCTCCTACAGGATGTTTGAGAAGGGGAAACCTAACCACCCTCCTTTTTTTGCAATGTCCTTCAGTTGGACGTTGTTGATGTTACTTGAGTGCTCCCGGTTTCTACCACCCCCCTCCCGCAGGTCAGATGATTAAGCTAGTCACCCCCTCCCAAGTGAAATCCTGGCTACAGGTCTGGCTGAACTTTTTTATTTTAGAACCGAATCACCGTTCTGTGCTGTTACTGTTACCTAAACCTTACCTATTGTTGCATTTTCGTAACAGGAAAGGCAACTATGGTAGAAAGAGAAATAAAAAAATTGATGTTCATGACAATGACGCAGTATATCAATAATCCCTTCATCATCTGTGGAATCAAAGTCATTTTATCCAATCTGAGCCTGAGTTAGAACTAGAGGTACACTACATTTTTGTACAAATGACGCAGTATATCCATAATCCCTTCATCATCTGTGGAATCAAATTTATTTATTCAATCTGAATCTGAGCTAGAACTACGCTACATTTTTGTAACAAGATTTAGAGATATACGATCGTGCCATCTTATGCAATCGGATGATAGGGTAGAATAATGATTAATAATTAAAAATAACTACACACAATAACTAACACAACTAGTGACACATCATTGAGAATATGATAAAAAGAGAGAAGATAGAAAATCTAGAGCAAATTTAGAAAAAAATCGATACATCTAAATCTTGAAAATGCTTTCAGTTTTAAACCACAGCCACACTACTTGCGAAGTTATCAAAAGTTCGTCAAGTACGATAATGTGTATGGTCGCTTCAGACTACTTCGCTCTGCTTTTAGCTACTTCCAGTCGCTGTCGGTCTCTGCGCCGAGGCAAAGGATCGAAGTCGCGAGGTGAAGTGACTGTCCACACTGCTCATCGAAAGAAAATGCCCTGTAAATCTGTTTTGTGGTGAAAATGAGGCACATAATTGGGAAATGTGAAAGTGCACAATGCAAATGCAGCTGTCTCCTAAACATCATCATCCATTTCGCCGTTGTCAGCTGACTTCGTTATTGACAAAACAAGGTTAGGTTCTTGTCTGCCGGGCAGAATTCCCCCTGAAGTTAAGCGAGATTTCGATGAGGAACGCATGCTCATTGTAACTTAGTTTCTTATTATGTAGACACACTAGTATTTAATCGCAGTGCCCATCAGAGGTGTCTTGTGTGTAATCATGGAATAAAGTTCCGTGATAATCAGAAAGCAGGCTCTGGTTCTATCTAGAAATGAAGACCTTTCTAATGACAATGACATTGGAAACAAGCAGCTAAGTGAATCAACTTACGTTGGAAGAATTCATTCACTAGCACATCTTAAAATTTTTGATCAAAAGTGTTTGTTTCTTTTGTACTTTCAACCCAATAATGGCAATAACTGATTACCCTGGGAAAGAATCTGCTTGTTCATTTGAGGACTTGAGACTTCCACATCTCAACATATCTTTTAACAAAAAAGCAATAAAAAAACAATGTATGCTCTCTTCGTGGATCTGCCCTTGTGAGCATGCCATGTTGGTGATGACGTTATTGGACAATTCTGACATTTTTTCTGTCAGCAAATTGTTAAATTGTTGGTGCCACTGATCATTGCGGTTAAGAAAATTCTAGAATAACCTAATTCCATTCTGAACGTACCCTTCCAGAAGACATGTGACGTCACCATAGCGCACAGTGTTTTTTGTGGAGGATTGCTTTGGTGATATTTTTGTAGCGAAGAAAAGAGTTTAGCAATAATTTCTGGATTTTAGAGCAATAAGTTTGTGAAACGGGTTAAATTTTAAAGTTTTTAGGAGAATCGAGCTTATGTAATCCACATAAGAATTCCAATGATTCACTTCTGTTTTTTAGTAGTTAAACATATTCGGTTAGGTTTAGAAAGTACGGAAGATATAAGATCATATAAACTTATTCATCATCATCATTATTCATCATGCACTTCATCAATCAAGACATACAGGGTGAGTTTTTAGTACCGGCTCGGTCGATAACTCCACTACTGTAGAAGATAGCGAAAAAAGTTGTATATAAAAGTTGTAGCCACGGATATGCTCCTTGGTCAGAAAATATCTAGATTGATACAGGGTGATCCATAACTACGTGGTGATGCAAACATGCATTTTTTTAAATCAGACACCCTATATATTATTCCATATTTAAATTCTACTAATGATTTCCGCTCTTCCAGTATAGGGTATTGTTACATTATACAGGGTATTTCAAAAGTTATGACAATTTTTATATTCAAGTCGCGGCCAAATGAACGTACTGTATATCAAAAAGTGATGAATAAAAAATTATTTTTTTTTTACATGAAAAGATTATAAATATCCCCTAGTTTTAAAATCGGCTATAAAAAAAGCCCGCGATGTATATTCGTATACAGGGTATTATCCCAAAGAATTGCGTTTAATATGCTCTTTCATCGTTGTATAGCACTTGTTGTACCTACGTCCATCAGTTCCGAGATATTTCGATTTTTTGGTAAATTTAAAATATAGCTTCTATTTGTGTACTGAAATTTATTTATTTTGAGAAAGTACTATCGAATTTGGTTTTTATTTAACGAACAACTAAATTATAAGGTCATGATACTATTTGACAAAGTCAAAACCCTAAATCATCGAGATAATAAGGTCAAGTGTGCTGAGGAAACAATTTTGTAGGCGTGATGCATAATTATCAAGCAGCTTTGAAAAATTGACAGTTTTCATAACCTGCTCAATAATTCCGTACTGCGTGAAAAACCAGCTTTAAAAACTAATTTTTCCATTGGGAGTATTTAAGAGAATCTTTGAGAAATTGCCTACTTGCCTCTAGAATATATCAACTGTGAACAGCAATATCCAGAACGCAGGCACTCTAAAACTAATGCGTTTGAAAGATTGAAGAATAGTTGTATTTGGACTGTTTCGTTTAATATTTCTTAGCCTACGTGATAGATATGCTTGATAATTATGCATGACGTCTATAAAATTGTTTCCTCAGCACACTTGACCTATATTATCTCGTTAATTCAGTATTTTGACTTCATTAAGTACTACTATGGCCTTATATTTTAGTTGTTTGTTAAGCAAAAATAAAATTTGATAGTATTTTCTCAAAATAAATAAATTTTAGTAAACAAACAGAAGGTATATTTAAAATTTGTAGAAAAATCGAAATATCTCTGAAACTAATGAATGCAGCTATAAGAAGTGCTATACAAAGATGAAAGAGTATATTAAAAGCAATTTTTTGGTATAATAAAATATTGGGGGTCACATTTAAAAAAAAGAGATAAAATAAAGATTTTGGATTCTACGTCACCCTGTATACGAATATGCGTCGCGTGCTTTTTTATGGTCGATTTTAAAATTAAAGGATATTTTTCATATATTCGTGTAATAAAAATGATTTTTGATTCATCACTTTTTGATATACGGTACGTTCATTTGACAGCGATTTGGATATAAAAATGGCCATAACTTTTGAAATACCCTGTATAATGTAACAATACCCTATATTGAAAGAACGGAAATCATTAGCAGAATTTGAATAAAGAATAATATAGGGTGTTTCATTTAAAAAAATGCATGTTTGCATCACCACGTAGTTATAGATCTCCCTGTATAAATCTAAATATCTTCTGAGCAAGGAGCATATCCGTGGCTACAACTTTTATATACAACTTTTTTCGCTATCTTCTACAGTAGCGGAGTTATCGACCGAGCCGGTACTAAAAACTCACCCTGTATATTCGACTACTTTTTACGTCTTTCAGACATATGATTTTGAATATGAAGAAAAAATGTCACCAAGGCTGACGGTAAAATAAAAAATAGTGCATGTAACAATAATCGAGTCAAGAATCGACCTTAGTGAGGTACTTGAACGTTGTTAAGATCGGTTTAGTTAGTGCAAATACTTTAAATGCAGTACAATATTTTTAAAACTTTTTTTATATAAAAAAGTTTGTGATAGATTTAAATTTTGCGACAATTATCTAGCATTTTTATATATTTAAATTAAATGAGAGTAGGTTAAATTCACAACCATTATGATATTGCAGGCAGATATACCAAAGTATATTTGGTAACCGTAGCGTTTGTACCAAAGTTTTAAGTTTATTAGGTCTTAGGCTATAACCGACATTTCGTCTATTTTCAGGTAAACGAAATAGAATATCAAAATACATTAGTACAAGAAATGATATACAGGACTCAGAGTAAGTTTGGCAACAGAGCAAGAGTATTTTTTGTATAGGTTTCCAACACGTTCGTAAACCGAAGAGATACAGTGTTGCCAGTGAGATCTTGATACGGGAAACAGCATATTTTTTGGCGGGTCAAAACCATTTTTGCTTGATGTAACGTTGTGAGACCGCGACCATATCTTCCCAAGATTCAAAATTCATAAATTATTATACCCGTCTTACATCGAATTTATTCATGGATTACAGGATGAATCAATGGTCGACTGCAAGGTCAAACTGATTGTGTTTACATCTGTGAATAAAACCATGGATTTTGTGACAGCATGCAGTGCTGCCAACACTGTTCCGATCATATGGTTTGTAGGTTTTCGCAAGATCTATTTGATTTGTACTTGTTGTGGCCTTTTGACAGTAAAACGCTTAATTTGATTGCGCATTTTTATTCAGAAAATGTTAAATAATATACAGAGACAGGTATGAAACTTGCATGATATAGATCATATGATTTTATGATTGGCACCACTTGGAGCAAGTTCTAAATCCGTGCTGAAATCCATGAAGAAATCTATGGACTTATTTGACGTCAAAATTTGGTTTTACACTTCGCGAATTTGACCACGAACTGAATCCACGAATAAAACCATGGATTTGTTGTTGATGTAAAACGAGTATTATCACAAGTGCCCGTTAGACAGCCAGCGGGCGCAGTTGTGTATTGTGTGCACTATTATAATAAAAAATTAAGGCCTTTGTTTCCGACAAAAATCAGATTTTATGTGAAATCGTAATCGAAAATCCGAGGATTTTATTATTACAATGCCGCATATTCTTAATGCTTCATTATTTGGGGATTTACATGGTCTTAGTCAGTGTTGCCATGTTGGGGTATTTCTCCCTAAATTTAAGTAAACGCTGTCTTGAGAAAATTTTCTAGGTTCTTTTCTTTAATTTTCAGCGTCAGTATATCGCTTTGATTTTTTCCCACAAATTTCATTGGTGACGATAAGCACAAAAGAAAGAGCTACCTACTAGAAGGACAATGCTATCTACCGAAGCAAGCTAGTTGGAGAATTTGTTTTTTTGTAGGACAATGTCAGTCACTAGTAGTTTCGGATAGAATGCTCAAAAATGCTGTTTATCCATATTAAGTGTCTTTCTGGTGATAAAATATGATCATCATCATTATCATTATTATTTTCGGAACTCAGTAGAACTTCCGTTTGAAAATCAGTTTGTATTCCCAAGTATTATTTGGGGATTTTCCAAGTATTATTGGGAATATGGAGCAAATCTCGAAAAGTTGAGATACCTATTTAGGAAACGAAAAGTCCGTATTGTAACTCCTTATATCAAAAATATTTACCTGAAGTATGAACTGTTGAAATATTTGCACTTGCAACACTTGTTTGAATCAGGCAGCATATAGAAAATTTATCTTATTCTAGGAAAACAACAATTGTGTATCCAAATTGGAACTGTATATTATGAGTAAATAACTTCAAAAATTTTAAAAAATATGAAAAATTCCAAAAATTTGAAAAATATCAAAAATTTCAGAAATTTTAAGTCTCACAAATTTCAAAAATGTCTAGAATTTCCAAAATTTCAAGAATACCTAGCATTTACAGATATTAAAAAATTTTCAAAGTTTAAAAAATGTCAAAAATGTCTAAAAATCGAAAATTTAATTGTTTTTAAAGATTTCAAACATTCCAGAAAGATCATAGTTTAGCCCATTTACGTTATCAAAAGGCTTGGGATTGGTTCATATCAACTGAACCTATATATGCCTTCAGTAAGCTCAAATGATAAGTATGTGCGAAAAAAACAATACTTTTAAACAATTTTAGATACATAATTGGTGTTATCCATGGATATATAAGAGTGTACATATTGTATTGTTTGTGTATATTGCCAGACGACTGATACGTATTTTCAATGTTTTGGTCTCCAAGAATTAGTTTGGCTAATACTCTCTTTATCTCTGTGTAGATGAGCTATTTATTTTAAAAAGGTATGCATGCGGAAAACCTAGTTTTAGTGTTTTTTAGGTTAAATCTAGATTTGGTTTGAAAGTAGTGCAAAAAAGTGCCTGTACAAGAAATATGCACAAATTATACTCCAGGGCTACGGAATATGGGACATGTAGACGGCATTTGGAGGATCTCATTTGGTATCTGCAAAATTAATATAATGTAGGATTTTTTGTATAAACTGTATGGTACAAAAAGCTGAAAAATATCTTCGTCAGAAATTTAAAAAGATGAATGAACCAATGAAAAATTGAACGTTTAATAATAATTTTTGTATCGCAACTTCGGCTCAATTGCTGTAATAACTCAAAAAATTTAATTGCCGATAGACAGCTTTTTCTAAATACGGGCGTTTTTAAGAGCAATGTAGTTTATCTCACTTCGACTTTTTGTTGGAAGTAATTATTCAAAAAGCCTTGAAGAATGAAACCTATTTCATCACAAGTTTGTTTGCACTCAAATTTAGCAATATATTTTTGTAAACAAAATTATTGATGTCGCCCCGTAATACTTTATGTGTCCCCATTGAAAAAATATTTGCCCATCACCTGGATTTTTACAAACTATGCTCCTCAGATTTGCTAGGAGCTGGTTGATTTTGAAAGTTTTTCAGTTTTTCTTTAGCAACAGTGAAGTGTAGAAACTAGCACCTACACTTTGATCTGCTTCAATCAGACAACGAAAGGTAGTATTTACAAGGAGGAATCAGAAGATAACTAGACTGGTGCTGTCAGTGGCGCTACCTGAATGTTTTAAGGGGGGGACGCGCACAAAATTATCTATAATACGGATTTGTTTTACGGCCTTACTCGTCTCTCCGTTCCCAGTTTCCAATTTTTTCGATCGAAGCACATGTCTTCTTCGAAATCCCTCAGTTCAATGGCTTCATCTATCTCGTCCCTCCAGCTTCTTCTCGGTCGTTCTCTTTTTCTTCTTTCTCGTGGCACCCACTCTAGTATTCGTCGAGGCCATCTATGTTTTCCCATTCGTTTTGTGTGTCCAAACCACGTCAGTTGCTATCTATCAGATTTGAGTCTGTGTTCGTCATATCCCGGATTGTTTCATTTCTAACCCTGTCTAATCTAGACTTTCTGCAACTCCGTCTTAGGAAATCCAAAATGACCTTCAATTTGCCGTAATTTAAAATTCTGCCAAAAACACCCTGTAGATACAAATTGCTGGTAACATTCAAAATAATATCCACTTAATATTCAAGTAACTTGCTGAATAATATTATTGAGGTTGTTTTATAAAATGCCTTAAGGTGTTTTTGGTGAAACAATGCTTTTATGATGTAGAAGAATTCCTTAATATTCACAACTAAATGGCCTGACTCTGATCTGGTCATTTTATACTTACTTATTTATTACATTTATTTATTACATTTATCATCATTTATTACATTTATTAATGTGTTTTTGTAGTGTATGTATCAAATATTTCGTTCTTTTTTTTCCCCCCAACTGACTATTCCAAAACAATGTAATTTGTCTCTTGGAAATAAAGGTTATTATTATTATTATTATTAGAAAAGTTGAAGGAGTTATATCAATTTGGACGTATTACTTGCGACCTTGTAAATCCGGAAATTAATAGAAAATAAATTATAACTTGGCAACGTCGTAGTCGATCCCAAAAATGTTTTAGGGTTGAATAGAGATAAATGATGGACACTAGAAGAATTTAAGAAAAAGTTATAGTTCCATATAAAAAAATTAAGTCGATCACTATCCTACTTTCCCGCAACACCCCGTATATTTAAAAATATTTTTAGAATATGCATCTCAAGTAACCAAATAACTTTTGTATTTGACATTTTCTTCTATCAGGTACACCTTGCGAGATATCGAAGAATTACACACTAACTGGACACCCTGTATAGATCTACTAAAAATTCTTTTTATCTTTTTTGCTGAAGTGGTCACTTTTCCTCAAAACGACTTTGAGTATAAGGCTTTATTGTATCAATTGTGTTTTAAGATTCTACAGCACCAGTCATGTTATAATACTGATTTATTGATACGAGTATATCCACCTATTTGACACAAATACAACTGTAATAGACACCTGTTGAAAAAATTTGTTTGTTGACAAAAAAATATCGGGCGAATCAAATAAGCACTTAAGCACTAAATGTGCACTATGTTGGTATGGATTTTTTCGTGTTGTGCTCTGGTTAGTTTCAGAAATGTAGAAAGCAATAAAAGATGATTTGATGTTACAATTACCGGGTCGATCGTCTTACCGATCAAGTAGTCAAGATTGCGCATTTTCTCCTCTAGTTTAATGATATGCTGGACTACTTTTCGTCAATTCGCTAGTGTTACTTCCTTAATGGCTTCATCAAACAGTAGTTTGAGGTCTTTGGTTTTGAATGTCGTGTTATGACTTGCTACAAATCCTTTCACTTTTTCACCACCATGTCGTTTCATCATCATAGTGACAATAATGTCTTAACAGACATGTTGTGAACTCGTAAAATATATCAAGTCGGAGCTAGAGTATTGCCGACACGAATATTATCAACAGTTTTGAGAACTGTAGCTCGCCATCGTTCGCGATTTACTGTCAGTTCAAAGACGCTCTTGATACTCATATCCAGCAACTGTTTCGTCGTATCCACCCAGCGTGTAGCGGAACGGCCACGGCGCCGCCCACTGAACTACAAGTTTATCCATATTAGCGCTTCGTCCGAAGAATGTAAGAATTCTCGTCGACAGAATGGAGGATAGTCTCTTTGGATTACTGAGCTCATCCAGTATGGAAACGTTAGTTCGATGGGCGGTATAAGGAACTCTCAGCATTCTCCTCCACGTCCACGTTTCAAAAACATCTATGCGAGTTCGATCTGCCTTTTTAACAGTCTAAGTTTCCGAGGCATGCAAAAATATGGAGAACACAAGAGACTGAACCAGCGACATTTTGGTAGCTTTAGTGATGTTATGGTCACGCCATATTTTAGTAAGCTTTGTCATGGCCACACGTGCCTGTTGAATGCGCCGTCGAATCTCATTTTCACAGCTACCCGAATTGTCGATCAAGGAACCGAGGTACACAAAACTTTGAACTACTTCACAACGGCCTACTGACTTTATTTCTCGACGATTGTCGTGCTCTCTATCTACGATCATAACCTAGGTCTTGTTGTAGTTAATACCAAGACCGTATGCTGCACTGTCTTGTTCTAAGATGTTTAATAGAGGTACTAGTTCTTCCTGAGAAGCAGCAATAAGGGTTGTATCGTCAGCAAATGTTAAGTTGGATATTTTGCTTCCGTCAATAGTTATACCGCCATTCCAGTTGTCCAATGCCTGTCTCATCACAAATTCATTGTAAATGTTAAATAACATCGGAGATAATACACATCCTTGACGAACTCCATTTCTGGTTGCTGTTTGGCCAGACAGATTACCATCAATCCATACACGAGCCGAGCTAGACTCATAGAGTTGGTGTATGAGAAATACTAAGTGGTATGGGACTCCCATAGAGATAAGGATTTCCCACAGTTTTGGCCACTTTACGTTATCAAACGCCATTTCGTTTCCTCCGTCATAAATGAATAATGAGGAGCAATATATCAGGTAAGATGGTAAAGGTTACCTATGCCTATCACCGACACCGCAACTGTACCAAGTAGGTAGGAATTTTTCACTTAATTGCTCTATACATTTCTAAAATGCACTATAGCATGATAGACAAATCCCTCGAATATTAAAAATTCAATCTTCGAAGGATCCATCTAACTCAGCTTTTCGACTATCAGTGACAATTGTAACAAAGAATTTCTCGTGATAATTCAAACCCATTAAATTGCAAAGCGCACAATCAACGATAAGGCCCTATAAAATGATTTTCTTAGATCGAATCTTAGTGATAGCTATTAGTGAAAATATGATGATGTATTTTTCACAATACAACCTTTTTAAAATAAATATTGCATAAAGCTCTTTCAATTATGCAAAAAATGTTCCGAAAAATGAGAAGTCGTTTTAAGCACCTCAGTTTATTGATACAATAGACGAGGTTATCGGTTAATGATTCCGAATATTGTTTTGCATGTTAAACATGCAATTGATTGCAGGTAGTCGTGGTATCTGATCTTGCGAAATGGAATTTTCCGAACAGATTTATTTTTATGTGCTTGACTGAAAACACCTTAAACCACTTTGCATGATATTTATATTTCAAAATATTTGAAACAATATTCATACCCAAATTTTGGAATGAAAACCAAATATTATAGGCATCCAAAATATTGAGAAAACGGAAAGAAAATGCCTGTCTTTAAATGTAAAATGAAACAAAATAATGCAAGATATGCAGGGTTTAAAAAAAATTTGGAAATCGTCGATTAGGTAAAAAACTCAGAAAAAACATTTAGGATTTTCAAGTGGCTGCTATTTTTTGAATAGAACATCCATGTACACTATTACATATTCCAATTACTCCTTCCATTTTTAGTGAAAACTGTATATTAGGAATCCACCCAAAATAAACTGTTTCCAAGTTATCAAGTTTGAAAGATGACAAATAAAACGTATTAGTGAAGTTTGGAAACCACTGACTACGGTGTTGAGTATTCAAGTTATCCAAAAAAGCTGGAGTATAAGTATTAAGGTTTTTAAGCGTCTACTAAGCGGTAGAAAATTAATCACACAAAATTGCTTTAAAAACTAAAACACCCTGTATATTATCGGATAATTCGATTGCTCTCTATATTTAAAGCAAAATGATGTGCATAAATTCAAGATTTTCTGAGTTATGGTGTTTCTAAGATGACTACAAAGAATAAACCATAACGATGAATATTATTTCTAACATTATAAGAAACTAGTGACATATTTTTGAGAAAAAACTAGAAAATTTTGGCGTAACTGTAAATGATACATCTAATGCCAGCACTTCACTTGGCGTAGCATATTTGTGTAATTGTTTTATTTGCCAAAAAACGACGATGTGTGGAGAACCTATTTGTGTTGTTCGCCATATTTGCGCAAATAAGGCAAATAATGTAAATAGGCAAATACGCGTTTCCGTCCACTTGTCGGTTTTTAATCACACATTAAATGCCTTAAATAAGATGAATATTTGAGTCGACGATGCCTACCGACAATGAAGGAAGGCGTATTTGTGATATTTGCAAATACATCAAATATTTGGGCAAATACAGCGATACCACTAGACGAATACGCCACGTCAGGTGAAGTGCCGGCATAATTTTCTCATAATAATGGCCAAAATGCTTCATTGAGATAATTTACCAATTAGTACGATGGTAATGAAATGGCGGATCATCTGGCTAGGATGGGACCCGGAAGCAGTTTTGTGGGCCTGGAACCAGCCTTAGGACTGTCTGCAAACTTGATTAGGAAAACAACTGGAGAGTGGATCCAGAATCAACACTCTCTGAGATGGAACAACATCTCTGGTCATCTCCGTCAGGCTCGGGAGCTATTAGCAGGGCCTGCAGAGAGAATAGGACAATTTTGTCTCTCTCTGGATAGGAGTAACTTGAGATTGCTAGTAGGCTTATTAACGGGTCACAACACCTTCAGGCGTCACTTGTTTGTGATGAGGGTGGTCAACGACCCAACGTGCACGTGGTGTGGTGAAGAGGAAGAATCCTCGGCACACATCTTGTGTCGCTGTGAAACCCTGGGTTATCACAGGCAGACTATGCTAGGCTCAAGAACCTTGGAACCAATAGAGATAAAACGGATAGGACCTAAGAATGTACTTGCCTTTGCCAAAAGGGCAGGTCTTAGGAACTAGCGCGGATAGAGGCGCAAAAGGGCCCATTGTGTGGCCCATGCACCAGCCACATTCCGTGCTGGATAGCCTCTGGTCCTTATTCATTCATTCTACGATGGAGTAACTACAATCTACGAGATTTTTCATCATTTTTTATTAATAAACTTGAAATTCATGATAGGTAGAAAAATGCTGTTAGATTTTTTTGACCAAAATATCTGACTTGAGTATACAGTCGACTTAAGACAACTAAAAAAATGTAACATTTCGCTTTACTGATTTACCTGAACACGAATATACGTATAAAAGCCTACATAATAAAGCATGATTTTTGTGCTTAAAACTACTTCTCAGTGAGTCCTTAATGTTTGACAAACTCTTCGCTAAAGTTATTAGACTGCCCTTTGGGATCCATATCGATAGGTTAGCTCAAAAACAGGTATATAATGGCAGGTTTAAAAGTGTTCATAAATCATATATTCTGTTTATGTTAAACTTTGTATGTAAAATATTAAATGTTCTTTGATGGAGAAGGGAAATAATAGAAACAAATTACGTGAAACATAAGTGGGTATTTTATATTTGTATCATATTTTCTGAAAAAATACCCATCAACAAGCCATTGAAGGTATTTAAATGTGCCAAAGCAAAACACTCGTGTAAAACCGTACTCATTCTAAGGGGTTCCCAAAATTAATTATTGACTAGCTATTCAAAAATTTAGGTCGTTCGAATATGGATACCTTAGCAACCAGGGTAAAAGACTTTGGTATTTAGGACATAGGCGTAGTTAGGCCCCTGAATCTGGGGGGGGGGCTTAAGTCCCTGCCCTAGATACAATAAGCTTAACAGAACGAATTATTGTTGGGGGCTAATTTCATTCTTGGGGGGGCTAAGCCCCCCTAAGCCCCCACCTAAATACGCCTATGATTTAGGATTTGCCTTACCGGCTGGTTAGATATAAAAGACATATTTATTGCAATTTTTCTATGTAATGAGTGTTTTTGTTTGGTACATAATGAACATTAATTTGATCTACACAAAAAATTGACAGGTTTCTCACTTTGCGATGACGCGTCTTGTTTCCATTATTTTCCTCTAGATAAATTTGATTTTTTGTATACAAAAATGCAGATACACCTCAGTACTCCTTTCTATTACCATAGACTTTTATTTATTTTTCATATTCACTGTGATGTATGTTCCTTTATTTTTCCTTAATATACTATTTTAGTAATAATGCTTTTTCAATTTTACCTGCCTACTAACACATTAGACGACTGTAGAAAGTTAAACCTTTACTCTTCATCATTGTGTTTTTAAGAAGAGCATGTCATAAAAATGTGAAGTAGGACTCCTTGTTGTGCAGCGGCTTATTTGCCAACTTTTTTATTTTGGTGTCACTCTATGTTATTGTTAGCAACCGATTATAACAAGCTTTGAACGAGTTCAATCTGTGACTCTGCCTGAACGCGCCACCTCCAGCCTGTGCTGTACATGCGTGCGGTTGGTGGCCTCCCAGTTTTCTATCTGTGTATATGTGGTTTCTATTTCAAGAATCAAAAATAATAACAATACTGGTTTGCTCATATAAAGTTTATTAGAACTTTTGTTAACGAACTAGCATGACAATATATTTGTATAATAATATAAATAATAACATATAGGTAAACACATACAATGATACTAAGGAAGGTTATAATAGAAGATTCTTAGCAGTTATTACATTCGGATTCGGATTTAGCGGAGCTCTTGCTTTGGGATTGTCCATTTTCACAACCAGAATCCTTAGAGTCTGACTGAGATGAGCTTTTGCTCTCAGACTTGCCACCTTGCTGTTTGCTTTCAGCTTTAGATTGTGCATTTGCCTTTTCTATTTTTTCACCCTCTTTCCGTTCGATATCAGCTTTAGATTTAGCTTTGCCCTTAGATTCGCCTTCCTTCTGTTTGCTTTCAGCCTTAGACTTTGCCTTTGCCTTTTCTGATTTTTCAGCTTCTTCCTTTTCGATTTCAGTCTCAGATTTAGCCTTGCTTTTAGATTCATCTTCCTTCTGTTTGCTCTCAGCCTTAGACTTTGCCTTCGCCTTTTCTAATTTTTCAGCTTCTTTCTTTTCGATTTCAGCTTCAGATTTAGCCTTGCTCTTGGATTCGCCTTCCTTCTGTTTGCTTTCAGCCTTAGACTTTGCCTTTGCCTTTTCTGATTTTTCAGCTTCTTTCTTTTCGATTTCAGCCTCAGATTTAGCCTTGCTTTTAGATTCATCTTCCTTCTGTTTGCTCTCAGCCTTAGACTTTGCCTTCGCCTTTTCTAATTTTTCAGCTTCTTTCTTTTCGATTTCAGCCTCAGATTTAGCCTTGCTCTTAGATTCACCTTCCTTCTGTTTGCTCTCAGCCTTAGACTTGGCCTTTGCCTTTTCTAATTTTTCAGCTTCTTTCTTTTCGATTTCAGCTTCAGATTTAGCCTTGCTCTTAGATTCGCCTTCCTTCTGTTTGCTCTCCGCCTTAGACTTTGCCTTCGCCTTTTCTAATTTTTCAGCTTCTTTCTTTTCGATTTCAGCCTCAGATTTAGCCTTGCTCTTAGATTCACCTTCCTTCTGTTTGCTCTCAGCCTTAGACTTGGCCTTTGCCTTTTCTAATTTTTCGGCTTCTTTCTTTTCGATTTCAGCTTCAGATTTAGCCTTGCTCTTAGATTCACCTTCCTTCTGTTTGCTCTCAGCCTTAGACTTTGCCTTCGCCTTTTCTAATTTTTCAGCTTCTTTCTTTTCGATTTCAGCCTCAGATTTAGCCTTGCTCTTAGATTCACCTTCCTTCTGTTTGCTCTCAGCCTTAGACTTGGCCTTTGCCTTTTCTAATTTTTCAGCTTCTTTCTTTTCGATTTCAGCTTCAGATTTAGCCTTGCTCTTAGATTCACCTTCCTTCTGTTTGCTTTCAGCCTTAGATTTTGCCTTTGCCTTTTCTAATTTTTCAGCTTCTTTCTTTTCGATTTCAGCCGCAGATTTAGCTTTGCTCTTAGATTCACCTTCCTTCTGTTTGCTCTCAGCCTTAGACTTTGCCTTTGCCTTTTCTAATTTTTCAGCTTTTTTCTTTTCGATTTCAGCTTCAGATTTAGCCTTGCTCTTGGATTCGCCTTCCTTCTGTTTGCTCTCAGCCTTAGACTTTGCCTTTGCCTTTTCTAATTTTTCAGCTTCTTTCTTTTCGATTTCAGCCTTAGATTCAGCCTGACTGCTGGATTTTCCTCCTTGTTGAATAGTTTCAGCCTCAGATCTAGCTTGGCTGCTGGATTTTCCTCCTTGTTGTATAGTTTCAGCTTCAGATCTTGCCTGGCTCTTTGATGAAGTTGATCCACTGTTGGTCTCTACTTGAGATTCAGCTTGTGACTGAACTTTACTTGCAATTTCACTGCCTTTTTCAGAAACCTTGTTGATCACCTTGCCGACAGTAGATTCTACTTTAGAAATTGCCTTGCTTATCGATCCAGATACTGCTTCACTTCCAGAATTGGAGGAGACGCTGGTTTCTGTAAATAGATTTGATCAATGTTACAACCTTTAAGGTTTATAATTTAGGTAGCTAATAGCTATGATCTGTACAATTAGACTCTAACAGTTAGATGTTTCGCATGAGATTTCAAACTCCATAAGCTTGGCCAAAAATGTTTTTTGATTACAATATCGAATGCTTTCCGAGTTCCAGATTTCTTTATGCATAGTCAACAAATTATATATTCAATTAATTCATCTTATAGTTGACGCACATTTTGGGCATAGCCAACGCGAACATTTTTGGGAAATAGCGACTCCAACTACTTGAAGAATTTTTCTTGTTCAGTTGATATGCATACACTTTTTATAGAAAACTTTATGAAAGCAAATTATAAACAAAAATGCTGAATTATTCGTACCACACGAAAATATGACATTTTATATGCCAAACATATCTAATTCCATGGTATCTCACATTTTTAATATTTATGAATCTGGTAAAAAAATAACTGCACAGCTAATTTCCTACACGAGTACCACTGAGTACTATTACTCGAAATTGTATCTAAAATCCACTTGAGTAAGAAAATTCATAGAACCATGAAGTCCAAATAAAGGCAGTGGGAGGGAGTTTTTAAATTTTTCATCATCAAATTCTCCTCTTAAGGCGAATTCTCCATGACTTGGTTTCTTTCTCATGTATGCACTTCTTTTTGATTTTTGTTTCATCATGGAAATATAAGATATTGTTTTAAACTCAAACTCTCTGTCTAAAGTTGATTCTGAAGTCAAATCCTTCCACATTGCCGCAAGAATTTGCCGAGAATATTCACTCCCACAATACGTCACCTCACCAAGCTGCGTCATATTTTGCGGCTGGACTAAGAGTTTGATGCACTTACGCCATCGAGAAGCTGGCACAGTCACGTACCACTTTGTCTTTGGTGATCATTGGTTTACGAGATATTTATTAATGGCTAATGGTATATCTTAAGAGCTGGACATGTTCTCTTGAAGGTCAAGTACATAACCTTACCTTCTTATCTTGATTCTATTTTATTATAGGAGTTTTAATTATATTATTTCATCTCAAGTTGCTATAATGCCTCAAAAAGGAATGGTTAAAGATTCTGGGATGCTTGTAGCACAAATGTCTTACAAATTCAGGTCTATAAGTATATTGGTATTCATACCTGACTTGTCACATCCTTCTGGTTTCGAGGGCTTGGGCTGCTCACAACCATTAGGTTCAGTGCAAGACAAACCGCTTGGTTTGCATTGAGAGGGCTGAAAAAGAAATGTTTTAAATCTTAACAGATCAGAATTTTTGAAACTCAAATATTTTTGACAGATTATATATATGTATTAAAAAAAGAATCAAAAGAGCAAATACTTGAGCAATTCAAAAATTTTTTTAAATGAGCCTTCTTATCTGATTTCTAAGTTCTGTATGATTGTACTGAATGGCCAAAGATTCATTTTTAATAATTGTTAGAAAGTAGTAGTATCTATTACTTTTGTATGTTTTTTCCGTACTAGATCAAACTTGAAATATTATGGAAAACAAAAGTGTGTAAAGCATTACATACATGCTTACCAATAATATCAAATTACAATAGCAAATTAATTAAGGATGTGTATATATATTTAAAATAGATAAATTAATTTGTAAGAAGGTACCGAGTAAATCTACTTGACTGCATTTTTTTGAAATGAAGTATGATTTTACCTGTAAGACCAAATAGGCCGTAAGGGCCAGGACTACCACTGAAGCTGTTCTCATGTTGCCAGTTGACGTTGGTTAACTGATGCTCAGACCAGGTTCTTTAGGACATTTATAGTACATTCTTGTTTACTGCAAATTCTATGTACAAAAAGTAATCGGAAATATCAGTGCATGATAATATAAATTATCAGATCCATCTGGTTAGGAAATGAACCTGTATAAGATATTTATTAAATATATATTTGTACATAATGCGCATATTTGTTTGAGGTGAATAAACATGTTTTTCATAGACGAAGTTTTCAACGGATCTCTGTCTTTGCTAAAAGCTGTTTTAGTTGTGACTGGGGCACTAATTATTAAATGAAAAAAAAAATATAGAAAATCTCAGAAACGTTTTCACCCACTTTTTTGTTTACTTTATGATTTTATCTATAGATAAGCTTTAGACATTTGGGATAGAGGGGAATGAGATTAGTAAATGTTCCGAGTTCCAAGTATTTTAGTCGCAAAAACATATTGATTTGATATAATTCATTCTACTTTCTAAATCGTAGGTAAAGAGATTAAGATTTTTTTATTTTGAGATCATATTCTTCTTTAGAGGTTTTATGATGACTACTAAAGCCTATTTTTCTACCAGCATAATCTCAGTAACCGCTGCATGGATTTTGATGTTGCGATATGCTGTGGGGTCATAGTAGATAATGTCTAAATTTCTCAGACTCTCCATTACCCTAAAAAATACCTTGATGATATTCTATACTTTATCATAGATATACCGTATGGAGTATTTTTGCTATTGCGTAGTTTCAGTAACAGCTTCAAGGGCGAAACCAGGTACGGGTAGGGTGACCACATGCTTCGAGCCGATCGAACCGAAAAATGTAGCTAGGAGTTCTACAGTCCAGGGGTTCCCAATCTTTTTCAACACGCGGCGCTCTTTCAAGTTTGGCATTTTGTCACGGCGCCCTACCTTAGACAGCTATTTTAAATAGATACTGTCGAAACAAATAGGTATCTACAATATAATAGTAGACACAAAAATAAAAACTTCCTCAATAGGAAATATTATATTTATAAGAATTCAGAGTTGAAACAGAAAACAAAAAGAAAAACTCAAGAAAAACAAAAATAAAATACGACAGTCAAATGAATGTGACGATTGAGCTTGGTGATCTCCGCAAATTTTTTCAAAACGGGGAATAAAATTCGACACTGCGCTCTCATTACTTGCTCCTCATTGATCCTTGAGCGATATTTGTTCTTGATTACAGCTACGGCTAAAAATCGAGCTTCATATAAATGTGACGTTGCGATCGGAGTAAAAATTCTTAAAACTCTTGAAGTTAGGTTTGGATATTCATTTTGAATCGATAACTAAAACTCCACCAAATCGGATTTGCAGAATTCTGGCGGAGCTTGCGTATGAAAGGGATCTTGGATCCACGCAAATTTTTCTACATCATCATCTGCAAAGTATTTCGAAAACCATTCATTGAGCTTGTATAAGTGTTCCGTGAAAAGGGCCATCAGGTCCTGTGAGACAACCAGTTCATTGGATCCCGCATATTTATACAATTGTGGAAAGCAATCTTGACCGCCGCCTTCATTCGTCTGTTTTATCCACTTGTAGTTTCTTCCTGAACGTTGCAATCTTCTCCAGTAGTTTAAAAGTGTGGCGAGCGTCAGAATAGGTATTGTTGCTTTTTAGGCATCCACAAATATTTGTGCTTTAGATTTAGAGGATCGACTCACGGCGCCCCTCTTTACTTTCTACGGCGCACCAGGGCGCCGCGGCGCACAGGTTGGGAACCCCTGCTATAGTCAACAGTTGAGAGGAGGTAGTTGATTAACTTTGTGTGAGTTCATTATACGCGTTGATTTGATAACCTAAGATTCAAGCGTTCAAGCGTATTGGAACCTGTTGTTAATATGTTACACTCAAAGACATGGACATGGACATATGCATTAATCATATGAAAAGAAAAACGTCTATGATAAAGGATCATCATAATTCCGTTCAGCCAGAGCTTCAACTGCCATTAGAACTCTTTTCCAAGTTCTGGAACTTCGCTCCAACTACCGATCTGACTCTCCAGGAGATTTTTGGAAACAATCGATTTTTCTTCCTTGTTTAGATGAACAAAGGTGTGGCAAGAGAAAACTTTAGGGAACTAGACCTTAAGGGAAGCAGACATATTCTTTTCCACTTTTCCGTGTACATAGAAAGCTCGTACACAAAAATTGAGATGAAATTGCAGGTGAACTATTGAAACGTGTTTGCAAAGAACCTCAGTATTTTCTGCTTATGAAAAAATAAGTGTTTTCCATAATAAACGTTTTTGTGCGGTGCAATCTATGGAGTGAACTGTCAATACTTTGAAGAGCAAATAAGAAAAAGTCTTTCAAATACAAATAACTTCTCCTTCTGGCCTCTGTCAATATCAACTATTACTGACATTAACCTAACTTCTTTAAAAAAGTGTCAACGAAATTCTTCATGGGGGGTTGACCCCCTAAACTCCCCTTCGCTACGCCATTGATTTATCTATATCCCTGTCTGCCCCCTAAATGAAATCCTAGTTACGCCCTTGAACAGCTTGATGAAAATTGGGTAGAATATGCTTTGGAATTATAGTGTAGGTTATGCCATATTCTTGAAAATCGGTGCAGAGGGGAAATTTTCCATTTATTTGGTGAGGGGGTGGAATTGTACTAGTGGGGAGGAAAATGGAGGAACTCCAGGGATGGGGGCCGAGTCATCGATTGATTGAATTGCTCTCCTCTGGACTGCATAAAGTAGTGGGGGTAGCAGCTCCCCAGATAGGTGAGCAACACTCCAACCAGCTTTATATACAGCATAAGACCATGCCCATATAAGCCTTATACAATATATTTATTGATTTATTGAGTGTTATAAGATAGCCTTAACCAATATAAGAAACCAATACATAGTTCATGTTCTGAGGTGAACGCAAGAATGCAAACCATAACAAATGAACTATGTATTTTTCCATCTGACGCATAATAGAAGATGTCTTATCTGTCGATGAAGCAATGCAAAAATTATTGATAGGTGGTCTCCAATTATTGTCATAGAAATAACAATGTGAAATATGATAACTATGGTAAACAAAACATCTGTATAAAAACCTATGGTATACTAATCATGGCATCAGTTGAACAACACCATACAACATGAAGTTCATATCAGGAGCACTTGTTGTTTTTATAACTATTTCGGCTCTAGAGGTAAGGCGTTGAATTTGTCTTGATTTGAAATGAACGAGAGATGTTCCTGAAGTTTACACAAGAAATTAGAAAAAATGGGCGATTTTTTTTTTATTTTTCTTCGAATCTCCTTTCAGCTATAATGATCTTTCGAGCCTATTCTCAAAATTTGGAGGGTATTCCGCAAAATAGACAATTGTTTAGGCGATAACTTGCCTGTTACATAAACTTTTGTTCGCCAAGCCATTTTATTAAGTTGCCAGACAAGAAAAAGACACTGGGGATCAGATCTGGTGTATACGGTGGATGTTTTTATAATTGGAACTTTAATCACATAATTTTGGCCATGTGAACAGTGCTTTTATAATAAAAAAATTGAAATATGTGACTCTGGCAGGTTAATTAATGGTAAAATTTTATATTCTAAGGACTTGTAGATTGAACTTCATACCTCTCAAATGCTGATTTTCTTTTCTTTCAGCCAATACATTGTGATCCATGGGGTTTGTCTTCCATGTTTTCTGATTTGTTAGGTGGTTCCAACTCTGAAAGTGGCGGGAAATCAGGTATGCGTTTTCTTTTTTGCTGTTTTAGCAGGTATTATTGTTATCCCAAAGCTTTTAGAATTCGTGATGATAATACACTTTACCATCCACAATAATAGGCAGTCGTAATTGGAGTCGCGAAAAAGTTTGAACTTAATATAACATGGTTTTCATGATATCTACATATATTATGAAAAATCAATGTTACTTTTATTTAAAAAAGTGGTGATCATTCATCGGAAATACTTTTTTGTATTAATATGGATCTCCATCAAGTAACGGCCAACTCCATCGACCAAAATCAAAGTTACTCATTTCTATCGGTCTGCGTGTCTGCATGCTTATCTGCCTGTTAGTATCTACCATGGCAAAGACGATACAGGTTCAACATTTTTTGGAAAATACATCCAGTGGCATCCGTACAATAATTAAAAACGGGTATTCTGAGTCCCCTTTACACTTGGAAAGGATTCATAAGTCATAACATTTTTATGATAGAGACTACAGCAAGGAAAACGTTCTTTTTAGGGTCAGCCTCCCGCAAAGGTTGAAAGCCTATGGCGCTGTAGAAGCGCTGCGGGAGGATAAATGTCCATGCACGTTAGATTTGAAACGCTGCATGTTGTAGCTGTCCGGAAGTAAATTCTCTAGCAGCCCATTCCATAGCGTCGAAGTTCACCAAAAGAAGGAATGCTCGAGGAGACTGGTTTGGGGAGTAGGGACCTCGACCTGGTAAGGATAAGCTCTCAGAGCCTCTCCAGTGTTCCTCGTTCGGACGGCGTTTGGTGTTATTATCTGGGAGAGCTTACTAGAATATCTTCCGTGAGAGAATCTGTGAAACAAGGACAGGTCAGCCACTCTTCTTCGATGTTCCAGGCTGTGGAGGTCCTTTGCGAGGTTAGGCTTATCGACTAGTCTAATTGTTCTCTCCTGGATAGTGTCCAGAAGCTTTAGAGAGTGATTTTGAGCGCATCCCCACACATGGGAGCAGTACTCCAACAATGGTTGGATCTGTGACTTGTAGAGCAGCAGTAGTTGCTCTGGTGTATACACCTTCCTACAGCGGAACAAAATTCCAAGCTGCTGGTTGCCGTTCTTTGTCAGTGTTGCTGTCTGAGTTTTCTGTACGTTGAACTGTACTTTATTTACCAATCTCCACTTGACAATATTGATAGTGGTTTGCCTGGTTCCATGCTCGATATTAATGTACTGTCGTCTGCGAAGCTGTAGATTGGATTGGATGTTATTTCCAGCAGCTCGTTGATGTACAGCAGAAACAGTGCAAGGCATAGGACAGATCTCTGAGGAACACCGGCGCTTACTAAAAATACGTCTGAAAATATTTTTTTTAAATCGATCCAGTGGAGGAGGGGAAATAACATAAAAACAGCACGGAAACGTTTTCAGGGGGTATAGATAGAATTTGTTTACATAAATAGAGTAAATATCTTGCTGTTTCACTCTAATTAAATAGGTGGTCATATGGAGATAACACACAACTGTAACAATTCTTTATTTTGTCTTCTAATAGATTGCGACAGTTCGTCCAAATCTCAATCTGGAGGATTATCAAAATTGACAGAGTCAATCTCTGGAGCTGCCAGCAAAGCAATATCTGGAGGTTCTTCGTCAGGTATATCCATAAGCAAGGCGATAGCTGAGAGTGCCCAGTCGCAAGGCGGATCTATAAACAAGGCGATTTCCGAAACTGCATCCAATGGAAAAGTAAACAGAGTAGTTTCTCAGATTATCAAATCCGGAGGAAAAACAGAAACTATAAATGAGATAACAGGAAATCAGCAAGAAGGTTGCGATAAAGGCCAGTCCAAGGGCCAAACATCTTCCCAGTTTTCTGGAGCTAAGTCTCAAAAACCACAAGGAGGCGAATCCAAAGGTCAATCATCCTCCCAGTCTCAAGCAGAAAACAAAAAGGGGTCTTCAGGAGCCAAGAGCGAAGCTAAGTCTCAATCTCAAGAAAAATCACAAGGAGGCAAATCCAAAGGTCAATCATCTTCCCAGTCTCAAGCAGAAAACAAAAAGGAGTCTCCTGGGGCCGAGAGTCAGGCCAAGTCTAAATCCCAGGATAAAAAGGACAGGAAAGAAGAATCAGGATGTCAAAGCTCAAGCACCACTCCTAAAAATTGTTAAATGAATAGACAATGCGATATTTACACAACTAATACCATTTATGATTTATGTAACTCATTTAACTGATCAAATATGTAATAAATATATACGATGCAAACTTGTGTTTTATTTTCGATCGCATATTTTTATTTTTTGACATAATCTTCTTTCAGCTTTTTAGAATTTTCGAAGCAGTTTTCCAATTTTGTTGCCGTCCAAAAAGTAGGCTTTAAGAACCTAATCAAAATAGGCATTATTTGCGCACGCCAGTCGTGAACTTTTTTTGGTCAAGCCTTTTGACTAATTTGGGAATACGATGGATGTTTTTATAACCGGAACTTTTGTAACATAATTTTGGCCATCGCAATAGTGTAGGTGTCGCAACGAGGCTAATCTAAGTTTCAATCATCCTCTTAGTCACAAGGAGGGCACAAAAAGGGGCTTCAGGGGTCTAGAGCCAAGTAAAGCCTCAAACTCAAGGAAAATCACAAGGAAGCAAAACATCTCAGCTCAATCATCCTCCCAGTTTCAAGCATAAAACAAAAAGGGGTCTTCTGAGGCTAAGAATCAGACAAAGCCTGAATCCCAGGAGGAAAAAGGAAACCTGAAAATCTGAAAGATCTGACATTTTTATTTCCGTCAAATGAGACTGAAACTCGAACCTGCGACTGTATCTATGATTAGCACCCTCAAATTATCTCAAAAACGTTTCAGTTTCATTTTAATAGAAAGCCAAATAAAGATTTTCGATTTTTTAGGTAAGCCTGAAGATTTGAAATATCTGAAATTTTTGATTTTCGTCAAATGAGGCCAAAACTAAAAACTGCGACCGGATTTGTAATCAGTGCCCTCACATTATCCAAAATACAAAATTTCATTTTAATGGAAAGCATAGTAAAGATTTTCATTTTTTTAGCTAAGCCTGAGGATCTGAGGATCTTAAATTTTTGATTTTCGTCAGACGGGATTGAAACTCAAAACTGCGATCGAATTTGTAATCAGTACCCTCATATTATCCAAAATACGAGGTTTCATCTTAATAGAAAATCAAGATTCAAAACTGCGGTCGGATTTGTAATCAGCACCCCTAAATTATCAAAAACACGAGGTTTCATCTTAATAGAAAGCCAAATAAAGATTTCCGATTTTTTAGGTAAACCTGAAGATCCGAAAGATCTGAGCTTTTTTACTTTCGTCAAACGAGACTGAATCTCAAAACTGCAAGCGGATTTGTAATGAGCACCCCTAAATTATCCAAAACACGAGATTTCATCTTAATAGAAAGCAAAATAAGGATTTTAGATTGTTTAGGTAAACCTGAAGATCCGAAAGATCCGAGTCTTTTTACTTTCGTCAAATGAGACTAAAACTCAAAACTGCGAGAGGATTTGTAATGAGTCCCCCACATTTTTCCAAAACACGAGGTTTCATCTTAATGGAAAGTCAAATAAAGATTTCCGATTTTTTAGGTAAACCTGAAGTTCCGAGAGATCTGAGTTTTTTACTTTCGTCAAACGAGACTGAAACTCAAAACTGCGAGCGGATTTGTAATGAGCACCCCTAAATTATCCAAAACACAAGGTTTCATCTTAATAAATGCCAAATAAAGATTTCCGATTTTTTAGGTAAACCTGAAGATCCGAAAGATCTGAGCTTTTTTACTTTCGTCAAACGAGACTGAATCTCAAAACTGCAAGCGGATTTGTAATGAGCACCCCTAAATTATCCAAAACACGAGATTTCATCTTAATAGAAAGCAAAATAAGGATTTTAGATTGTTTAGGTAAACCTGAAGATCCGAAAGGTCC
The DNA here is from genome assembly GCA_951848785.1 of Callosobruchus maculatus. NCBI lineage: Eukaryota > Metazoa > Arthropoda > Insecta > Coleoptera > Chrysomelidae > Callosobruchus > Callosobruchus maculatus. Next base: position 8,871,274 of record CATOUR010000083.1, read on the forward strand.
GAGTCTTTTTACTTTCGTCAAATGAGACTAAAACTCAAAACTGCGAGAGGATTTGTAATGAGCCCCCCACATTTTTCCAAAACACGAGGTTTCATCTTAATAGAAAGTCAAATAAAGATTTCCGATTTTTTAGGTAAACCTGAAGTTCCGAGAGATCTGAGTTTTTTTACTTTCGTCAAACGAGACTGAAACTCAAAACTGCGAGCGGATTTGTAATGAGCACCCCTAAATTATCCAAAACACAAGGTTTCATCTTAATAAATGCCAAATAAAGATTTCCGATTTTTTAGGTAAACCTGAAGATCCGAAAGATCTGAGCTTTTTTACTTTCGTCAAACGAGACTGAATCTCAAAACTGCAAGCGGATTTGTAATGAGCACCCCTAAATTATCCAAAACACGAGATTTCATCTTAATAGAAAGCAAAATAAGGATTTTAGATTCTTTAGGTAAACCTGAAGATCCGAAAGACCCGAGTCTTTTTACTTTCCTCAAATGAGACTAAAACTCAAAACTGCGAGAGGATTTGTAATGAGCCCCCCACATTTTTCCAAAACACGAGGTTTCATCTTAATAGAAAGTCAAATAAAGATTTCCGATTTTTTAGGTAAACCTGAAGTTCCGAGAGATCTGAGTTTTTTTACTTTCGTCAAACGAGACTGAAACTCAAAACTGCGAGCGGATTTGTAATGAGCACCCCTAAATTATCCAAAACTCGAGGTTGCATGTTAATAGAAAGCCAAATAAAGATTTCCGATTTTTTAGGTAAACCTGAAGATCCGAAAGATCTGAGCTTTTTTACTTTCGTCAAACGAGACGGAATCTCAAAACTGCAAGCGGATTTGTAATGAGCACCCCTAAATTATCCAAAACACGAGATTTCATCTTAATAGAAAGCAAAATAAGGATTTTAGATTGTTTAGGTAAACCTGAAGATCCGAAAGATCCGAGTCTTTTTACTTTCGTCAAATGAGACTAAAACTCAAAACTGCGAGAGGATTTGTAATGAGCCCCCCACATTTTTCCAAAACACGAGGTTTCATCTTAATAGAAAGTCAAATAAAGATTTCCGATTTTTTAGGTAAACCTGAAGTTCCGAAAGATCTGAGTTTTTTTACTTTCGTCAAACGAGACTGAAACTCAAAACCGCGAGCGGATTTGTAATGAGTACCCCTAAATCATCCAAAACATGAGGTTTGATCTTAATAGAAAGCAAAATAAAGATTTTTGATTTTTTAGGTAAACCTGAAGTTCTGAAAGATCTGATATTTTTGATTTCCGTCAAACAAGACTAAAACTCAAAACTGCGAGCGGATTTGTAATGAGCACCCCTAAATTATCCAAAACTCGAGGTTGCATGTTAATAGAAAGCCAAATAAAGATTTCCGATTTTTTAGGTAAACCTGAAGATCCGAAAGATCTGAGCTTTTTTACTTTCGTCAAACGAGACGGAATCTCAAAACTGCAAGCGGATTTGTAATGAGCACCCCTAAATTATCCAAAACACGAGATTTCATCTTAATAGAAAGCAAAATAAGGATTTTAGATTGTTTAGGTAAACCTGAAGATCCGAAAGATCCGAGTCTTTTTACTTTCGTCAAATGAGACTAAAACTCAAAACTGCGAGAGGATTTGTAATGAGCCCCCCACATTTTTCCAAAACACGAGGTTTCATCTTAATAGAAAGTCAAATAAAGATTTCCGATTTTTTAGGTAAACCTGAAGTTCCGAAAGATCTGAGTTTTTTTACTTTCGTCAAACGAGACTGAAACTCAAAACCGCGAGCGAATTTGTAATGAGTACCCCTAAATCATCCAAAACATGAGGTTTGATCTTAATAGAAAGCAAAATAAAGATTTTTGATTTTTTAGGTAAACCTGAAGTTCTGAAAGATCTGATATTTTTGATTTCCGTCAAACAAGACTAAAACTCAAAACTGCGAGCGGATTTGTAATGAGCACCCCTAAATTATCCAAAACTCGAGGTTGCATGTTAATAGAAAGCCAAATAAAGATTTCCGATTTTTTAGGTAAACCTGAAGATCCGAAAGATCTGAGTTCTTTTACTTTCGTCAAACGAGACTGAAACTCAAAACTGCGAGCGGATTTGTAATGAGCCCCCAAATTTTTCCAAAACACGAGGTTTCATCTTAATAGAAAGCCAAATAAAGATTTCAGATTTTTTAGGTAAGCCTGAAGTTCCGAAAGATCTGAGTTTTTTACTTTCGTCAAACGAGACTGAACCTCAAAACTGTGAGCGAATTTCTCATCAGCACCCTCAAATTATTTAAAACACGAGGTTTCATCTTAACAGAAAGCCAAATAAAGATTTTCGTTTTTTTAGGTAAACCTGAAAGATTTGAAGGATCTGAATTTTTTTACTTTCGTCAAACGAGACTGAAACTCAAAACCGCGAGCGGATTTGTAATGAGCACCCCTAAATCATCCAAAACATGAGGTTTGATCTTAATAGAAAGCAAAATAAAGATTTTTGATTTTTTAGGTAAACCTGAAGTTCTGAAAGATCTGATATTTTTGATTTCCGTCAAACAAGACTAAAACTCAAAACTGCGAGCGGATTTGTAATGAGCACCCCTAAATTATCCAAAACTCGAGGTTGCATGTTAATAGAAAGCCAAATAAAGATTTCCGATTTTTTAGGTAAACCTGAAGATCCGAAAGATCTGAGCTTTTTTACTTTCGTCAAACGAGACGGAATCTCAAAACTGCAAGCGGATTTGTAATGAGCACCCCTAAATTATCCAAAACACGAGATTTCATCTTAATAGAAAGCAAAATAAGGATTTTAGATTGTTTAGGTAAACCTGAAGATCCGAAAGATCCGAGTCTTTTTACTTTCGTCAAATGAGACTAAAACTCAAAACTGCGAGAGGATTTGTAATGAGCCCCCCACATTTTTCCAAAACACGAGGTTTCATCTTAATAGAAAGTCAAATAAAGATTTCCGATTTTTTAGGTAAACCTGAAGTTCCGAAAGATCTGAGTTTTTTTACTTTCGTCAAACGAGACTGAAACTCAAAACCGCGAGCGAATTTGTAATGAGTACCCCTAAATCATCCAAAACATGAGGTTTGATCTTAATAGAAAGCAAAATAAAGATTTTTGATTTTTTAGGTAAACCTGAAGTTCTGAAAGATCTGATATTTTTGATTTCCGTCAAACAAGACTAAAACTCAAAACTGCGAGCGGATTTGTAATGAGCACCCCTAAATTATCCAAAACTCGAGGTTGCATGTTAATAGAAAGCCAAATAAAGATTTCCGATTTTTTAGGTAAACCTGAAGATCCGAAAGATCTGAGCTTTTTTACTTTCGTCAAACGAGACGGAATCTCAAAACTGCAAGCGGATTTGTAATGAGCACCCCTAAATTATCCAAAACACGAGATTTCATCTTAATAGAAAGCAAAATAAGGATTTTAGATTGTTTAGGTAAACCTGAAGATCCGAAAGATCCGAGTCTTTTTACTTTCGTCAAATGAGACTAAAACTCAAAACTGCGAGAGGATTTGTAATGAGCCCCCCACATTTTTCCAAAACACGAGGTTTCATCTTAATAGAAAGTCAAATAAAGATTTCCGATTTTTTAGGTAAACCTGAAGTTCCGAAAGATCTGAGTTTTTTTACTTTCGTCAAACGAGACTGAAACTCAAAACCGCGAGCGAATTTGTAATGAGTACCCCTAAATCATCCAAAACATGAGGTTTGATCTTAATAGAAAGCAAAATAAAGATTTTTGATTTTTTAGGTAAACCTGAAGTTCTGAAAGATCTGATATTTTTGATTTCCGTCAAACAAGACTAAAACTCAAAACTGCGAGCGGATTTGTAATGAGCACCCCTAAATTATCCAAAACTCGAGGTTGCATGTTAATAGAAAGCCAAATAAAGATTTCCGATTTTTTAGGTAAACCTGAAGATCCGAAAGATCTGAGTTCTTTTACTTTCGTCAAACGAGACTGAAACTCAAAACTGCGAGCGGATTTGTAATGAGCCCCCAAATTTTTCCAAAACACGAGGTTTCATCTTAATAGAAAGCCAAATAAAGATTTCAGATTTTTTAGGTAAGCCTGAAGTTCCGAAAGATCTGAGTTTTTTACTTTCGTCAAACGAGACTGAACCTCAAAACTGTGAGCGAATTTCTCATCAGCACCCTCAAATTATTTAAAACACGAGGTTTCATCTTAACAGAAAGCCAAATAAAGATTTTCGTTTTTTTAGGTAAACCTGAAAGATTTGAAGGATCTGAATTTTTTTACTTTCGTCAAACGAGACTGAAACTCAAAACCGCGAGCGGATTTGTAATGAGCACCCCTAAATCATCCAAAACATGAGGTTTGATCTTAATAGAAAGCAAAATAAAGATTTTTGATTTTTTAGGTAAACCTGAAGTTCTGAAAGATCTGATATTTTTGATTTCCGTCAAACAAGACTAAAACTCAAAATTGCGACGGTATTTGTAATGAGCACCATCAAATTATCCATAATGCGAAGTTGCATCTCAATAGAAAGCCAAATAAAGATTTCCGATATTTTAGGTAAACTTGAAGATCTGAAAGATCTGAGCTTTTTAACTTTCATCAGACGAGACTGAAACTCAAAACTGTGACCGAATTTCTCATCAGCACCCTCAAATTATCTAAGACACGATCTTAATAGAACGCCAAATAAAGATTTCCGATTTTTTAGGTATTTTATTTTTGTCAGACAAGAAGACTGGAACTCAAAACTGCGACCGGATTTGTAATCGGCACCCTCAAATTATCCAGAACATGAGGTTTCATCCTAAAAGAATGTTAGATAAAGATTTTCGATTTTTTAGGTAGACCCAAAGATCTGACATTTTTAATCTCAGTCAAACGAGACTAAAAACTATACTTGCACAACCTAATGAATGAAGGAGCATTCACTGGTTGAAGGGCCTCAATCAACGACCTAAGAGCTTTGTGAAAAACTGTACAAAATTCGAATATGGAAAAGAGAAAAGTAGTGTATCTACCCTTTTAAGTTGAAAACCATACCATTTCTCAGCTCTACTCCGCAATATTAACATCCTTTCACAAGAAATACAGTAAGACTCTAAAACAAGATCCTTGTTATCAAAAAGTTATTCACCTACTGAGTCATTGTTAGCTCTGTTCCAGAGTCATACTGCCTCTAAACTAAGCCAATACCACAGTTCAATGTCAATGACATTTGTCTTTGTTACCCTATAACACGTAACGTAACAAAGCCAAGAGATCGATATTGCAAAATATGATCGATTAAAATCAACAAAAATGTGATAAGGCGCTTGTACTACTTGGCAGATGCAATTTTCCATATTTCGAAACCAGGAATATGCAAACATGGAAAAATTAGTATAAAAGCTTCGATCCCTTTCCTGCTTAGCAACAGTCCACCAACATTCTAACATGAGAGGTACCTTTGTAGCCCTGCTGGCCTTTGGAGCCCTTGTAACATTGCAGGTAATTAGCAATTAATTAATAATTGTACTGTGGATCACTTTACTAGTAAAAATTCTATATTTTCTACATAACTTGTAACAATGGGCACAAAAATTACAATTGAAGATGTAAACCATCAGAATATCCTGATTCATCGTTAGAAAGTAAGAATCTGTGATTTTTGAACTTGAATTTAATTCAATATTTTGGGATAGTCGTACCACCTTTCAAGCCTTACGACTTGCTTCAAATTTATTGTCTATAGGAGAATAATTTACCGATGTTGTAGGCGAGTGATTTTGTCATCTATTCTCAAAACTCATATTTAAGTTAAACATGTTGATAAAACACCCTCTCCACATTACAGCTTGAGGCCTAAATCCGCCCCTGTACTGAGTGTATCTACTTGACTTTATTCTTTGGTGTCTGAGGGTGAGCTAGGGTAGTCTAAAACATCAGTGGGCTGGAGAGGTCGGGTAGTGGCCTATAAAATTTCATCCCATTAATAGGAGGCCCATTACAAGCATGACTGTCGAAAAGATAAAACTTTGAAAGAGTAAATGACATTTAATGACTTAATTTTTTTTTCTCAAATTACAGCCAACGCAATGCAGACCAAGTGGCCTTACATCGATCTTATCTGGAGTGCTCGGTGGCCAAAAGGCTGAACAAGAATCATCAGGTAAATATTCTATTAATGGATTTTAGTGATTACAGTGCTTACCTGTCCTGCATTGAATGTTGAAACTTTCTCTTGTTGATTAGTTGCATTTCATGATTAAGACGTACATAAATATTTTTCTAATATATTATTCATTTTCTGTTTTCCTAGGATCTTGCGGCTCTCAAACAACACCATGTGCTTCTAATACTGTAACTCCAGCTCCTTGTGAATCTCAAAAAGCAAGCAGTAAAGACGGGATCCTATCAAGCAGTATAGCTGCAGCCAAAGCTGAATCCAAACAAGGAAAAACTCTGAGCCTATCTGTAGGCCAGTCTCTAGTCCAGTCCCTAAGCGAATCATCTCAATCCAAAACACAAGCAATCAGTAAAGCCGCAGCTGAAGCAGAATCTAAACAAGGAAAAATTCTGAGCCTGCCTGTAGCTCAGTCTCTAGGTCAGTCTCTAAGCGAATCATCAAAATCCAAAACACAAGCAATCAGTAAAGCTGCAGCTGAGGCTGAATCCAAACAAGTAAAAACTCTGAGCCAGTCTGTAGCTCAAGCTCAAGCCCAGTCTCAAAGTGGATCATCTCAATCCAAAGCACAGTCAAGCAGTAAAGTTGTAGCTGAAGCAGAATCCAGACAAGGAAAAACTCAGAGTCAGTCTGCAGCTCAAGCCCAGTCTCAAAGTGGATCATCTCAATCTAAAGCACAATCAAGCAGTAAAGCTGTAGCTGAAGCAGAATGCAGGCAAGGAAAAACTCAGAGTCAGTCCGCTGCTCAAGCTCAAACCCTCTCTCAAAGTGGATCGTCTCAAGCCAAAACACAATCAAGCAGTCAAGCTTTAGCTGAAGCAGAATCCAGACAAGGAAAAACTCAGAGTCAGTCTGCTGCTCAAGCTCAAGCCCAGTCTCAAAGTGAATCATCTCAATCCAAAGCACAATCAAGCAGTGAAGCTGTAGCTGAAGCAGAATCCAGACAAGGAAAAACTCAGAGTCAGTCTGCTGCTCAAGCTCAAACCCAGTCTCAAAGTGGATCGTCTCAATCCAAAACACAATCAAGCAGTAAAGCTGTAGCTGAAGAAGAATCCAGACAAAGAAAAACTCAGAGTCAGTCTGCAGCTCAAGCTCAAGCCCAGTCTCAAAGTGGATCGTCTCAGTCCAAAGCACAATCAAGCAGTGGAGCTGTAGCTGAAGCAGAATCCAGACAAGGAAAAACTCATAGTCAGTCTGCTGCTCAAGCTCAAACCCAGTCTCAAAGTGGATCGTCTGAATCCAAAACACAATCAAGCAGTAAAACTGTAGCTGAAGCAGAATCCAGACAAAGAAAAACTCTGAGTCAGTCTGCCGCTCAAGCTGAAGCCCAGTCTCAAAGTGGATCGTCTCAATCCAAAGCACAATCAAGCAGTGAAGCTGTAGCTGAAGCAGAATCCAGGCAAGGAAAAACTCAGAGTCAGTCCGCTGCTCAAGCTCAAACCCTCTCTCAAAGTGGATCGTCTCAAGCCAAAGCACAATCAAGCAGTCAAGCTGTAGCTGAAGCAGAATCTAGACAAGGGAAAACTCAAAGTCAGTCCGCTGCTCAAGCTCAAGCCCAGTCTCAAAGTGAATCATCTCAATCCAAAGCACAATCAAGCAGTAAAGCTGTAGCTAAAGCAGAATCCAGACAAGGAAAAACTCGGAGTCAGTCTGCAGCTCAAGCTCAAGCCCAGTCTGAGAGTGGATTCTCTCAATCCAAATCACAGTCATGCAGTAAAGCTGTAGCTGAAGCTGAATCCAGACAAGAAAAAACTCAGAGTCAGTCTGCAGCTCAAACTCAAGCCCAGTCTCAAAGTGGATCATCTCAATCCAAAGCACAATCAAGCAGTAAAGCTGTAGCTGAAGCAGAATCCAGACAAGGAATAACTCTGAGTCAGTCTGTAACTCAAGCTCAAGCCCAGTCTCAAAGTGAGTCATCTCAATCCAAAGCACAATCAAGCAGTAAAGCTGTAGCTGAAGCAGAATCCAGACAAAGAAAAACTCAGAGCCAGTCTATGACTCAAGCTCAAGCCCAGTCTCAAAGTGGATCATCTCAACCCAAGGTACAATCAAGCAGCAAAGCTGTAGCTGAAGCAAAATCCAGACAAAGAAAAACTCAGAGCCAGTCTGAAGCTCAATCTCAAGCCCAGTCTCAAAGTGAATCATCTCAATCCAAAACGCAAGCAAGCAGTAAATCTGCAGCGCAAGCAGAATCCAAACAAGGAAGAACTCATAGCCAGTCTGCGGCTCAAGCTCAAGCCCAGTCTCTAAGTGAATCATCTCAATCCAGCACACTAGCAATCAGTAAAGCTGAAGCTAAAGCTGAATCCAAACATGGAAAAACCCAGAGCCAGTCTGTAGCTCAGTCTCAAGCTCTATCTGAATCGAAATCAGCCCAAGGTGGAAGCCAGGCTTGCAGTGAAGCTGAATCAGAAACAACATGCAAAGGTAAAGTTGAAAAAGGATTAAAACTTCTAGATAAAAATGCTGAAGAGATTAAAAGTAAAGCCAAATCTGAAAGCGATTCTCTAGTTGAGAAGCTTACGAAGTCTCAAGAAATAGCAAAATCTAAACTAGAACTAATAAAAGATCAGAAGAAGAGTCTAAAGCAGATAGAATGCGAAGGTAAATCAGTACTGAGTCAAACTGGAGGTGGTATTGAAACACTGAAAAAACCCCTAGCAAATGTTGGTTTAGGTCTTTTGTAAGAACACTTATAATCATTCAAAATACCTGTATATGGTTAATATCTTATTGTCAAATGAAGCTTTCCTTGTATTGAAATGAAAAATAAATGCAGAAAATGATTTTTTTTATTCAATTTATGATCATAGGTTTGAAAGTTTATGCGATATACAAACTGAATAGCAAACGATCTATTTCTGATCCCTGGGGCACAAGGTTATTGACTTTTTAAAACCATTTATCGATTTTCCCATTAAATCTTAAAAGGTTCTAGTACTAACCACATTACGAACTAGGCCAGAAATACTTTTGCATCGAGGCTTTGACTTGTTTCTTTGAAGGCTGTCAAGGAGAGGACTCGATCGCTATATAACTCCTCCAGATTGTATAAAAAGTCACCTTTGTGTCCAAACTAGCAGTTTATAAATGGAAAATAGTTTTTTTGGTTTCAAAACTATATAATTTTTGATTCTTCATCTTGGAGAGGATAACTCCTATACGAAGAATAGTAGTAGTAGCAGTAGTTTTCGCTTGCCTCTCACCAACCTGAGATATGTTCATTTCTATAGCCTCATAGGCTGTACCTTTAGCCGTGGTCATCAGCGAAAAATATATATTTTTTTAATGACAGCATGCATAAATAAAAGAAAAAATCAATTACATTGTGATTTATTGAAGTCAACATCTTTGTCCGATCGCTAAATCTACGCTATGTTTAGTAAGAACTAGACTAGTTTAAAAAGTCGAACAGGCCTAACCGTCGTCAACATAGACCTTACCACAAATAGCTTTAAGACTTAAAAGACATGTATTATAAAAACAAAGAAATGAAGCACTGAAAAACATGAATTTTTTATTCATACTTCAACCATTTTACAATTGATGAGTACTCATATGTTGAACCCAGATATTTTTAAGCGTAACAAACAGACCTCTGAGGTCGCACACATCTGTATACCTCCCTAAAGCTGGTCACACACGTATGGAAACATATGGAAAGTATGAGAAATTGTCTGAAATAATAGTATCTATGGGCACAAGATTAAAAAACCTATTCTTTAAGACTTGTGTGGCTTTAAAGCGTTATAAAATCCATCAAAAACAAATGTCTTTGTTTATGCATATATAAATATACATAAAAAAATTGCGACGAAATCGCGGTCGGAACTTAACGGAAAATTCTTTGTTTTCTTTTTGTAGATAACATAAAAAATACTGTCGTTTTCTGCTGGGCAGTTTATGAAAAATTTGTGCTTAAATTTCGATTTTTCACGTGATTTTTGTTAACAATCATTAAAAAAATCGTTAATATTGTTTAAAACGGATGACGTTTTTATAAAAGTTTTTGAGGGATCAAGCTATGACATGTATTAATGTTATCCGTTTTTATTATGTTTAACCGCACTTCCCAACCTCTATGAAGGGTCACTTTATTGAACGCCTTTCGTATCGTTTCAGAAGGCGTTCGACAATGTCACCCTCTATAGGGGTTGAAAAATGGGGTTAACATAATAAAAACGGATGACATTGATGCATGTCATAGTTGCACCTCCCAAGAACATGTATAAAAAATATCATCCGTTTTAAACAATAAAAACAATTTTTTAACGATTTCTAACGAAAATGATGTGACAAAGGACAAGTTCTTTTCTGCCCAATGTTTTTGAATTAGTATTTTCGCATTGAAATGTAATAATTTTTTGGCCAAAAGTGAGCTGCTTCAATACGACTCAACTTCGGAACTTCGTTCCAAACCATTGGTTTTATAAATTTTAAGTTATTGTACGTGTATAACCAGCTTTAATGTCATTCTCTAAGCAGTCTTATTCAGTAAAACATCTTATGATTAACCCTGTTAACTCGACTGTATGGTCCTAGAGCATATAAACAGCAAAAGGTTTCTTGATCTCACATTTTGTTCCGAAGTAGTTTTGTTTAGCCACATATAGACAGACCTATTTTAAATGCACTGGAAATACTACACATACATAGCTTATTTTTCCAAGAATATAAAGAAGGTATACCAACACGCAAAAATATGATGAGCATGAGCAAGAGTCTATGGTAATTAGTATTTTATAACAGGATTTTCTAGAATGTTCAATTAGTCTTTCAATTTCATAAACAAATCCTGTAAGTTGACTGCGTTTTTATTACCGCTCAAATTTTGGTAAGGATAAAAATTTTACAAAAAGTGGGAAATTATGGACCGATATTCCAACGAACTGTTAGTTCAATAAATGAAATCGTCTAAGATGCTCACTTTTAAAATCATATATCAAAATTTCAAGTTTCTTTCAAAAAATATCTTCAGTTTTCTACACATGCTTCAAAAGTGCAGGCGTATATAAATATCTATAATGAAATCGTAATTTTCGATAGGGGAGCTATTGAAGATAGGACAATGAGCGATGTTCTCTTTACAAAATAAAATTACATTCAACTTTAATTGCAACTTTTATTGGAACCGAATCATATCTGTCGTATTGCTTAAATAATAATAGCACATTAAAATACTGAGGCATTTCTATTTTTATAGAGACCGTATGTAAGTAATAACATAAAATAATGATCAAAACTGTTCTGTTGGGTATTTTTTGATAATTTTGCAGATTTGGGTCCTGTCAGTGTATATATCTGAACAACACTTTGTTTGTTTTCCTTACGCAAGCTCTTATACATAGCATAGAACAAAGAGAAGTATATCGATGTCTTCCAAGAGATAGATAATGTCTGTATGTGTAATATTTTTTACAGAGAAGGTAATAGTTATGACTGAGGATTATACTATTTCTAAGAATGTTTTGATTATTAAATACAAAGTATAGCTCAAACCACAGAAAATGCAGATTGTATAATAGTAAGCTTCTCTAACTTTTTCCGTAGTTGTCACTAGAACGTACTGCTGCAGTGTGAAAAACAAACAAAAGAAAGTTTTCCTGTTATGCTAATTTTTTTTCAATGAACAAAGAGGTAACCAAAGCGTTTTACTAAAAACTAAAGTTGATTTACACTACAGTTTGTTGACGCTAATATTTGGTGAGAATGGACTAGTATCACGAGGTTAAGAACAATGATTTAATTGTTATAACCGCTTAGTGCATACAAAAATAAACGTACTGCCGCATTTCGTTACTTTCTACATCATTTTGTTTTTTAGTAATTCCATTCTGAAATTTAAAGAAAGGAATTCAAATTCAGCCAACCAGTGCCAACCGCGCGAAGCATCAGCAGTGCATTGTTGCCAAGAACAGCTCCGACTCGCAGACGGGAACAGAAGACAAGATAGATCAGCCAGCCCGCGTACAGCTCCGGCATTTGGCGCGCCATCAGAATGCGGCAACACAGCACACATATCTGTCTTTTGATTGGCTGTTCGCCTTTAGGGCAGTGACGTCACTGTCCTAGGAGAATTCAAATATTTTCCTTATTTTCACGGCTTTCCTGTGTCCAAAAAAATCGGAGAAAAAAATGAGATGCTTTTTATGACGTACTCTATCATATGCAACCAAAAAAAATTCATGATACTAGTCCATTTTAACTTTTTGTACGTCCAGTTTTTTCACGTTGAATTATATCTGACAATAATATATTGAAAAAAGGTCAATGGAAATAAAATAAGTATAAATTCTTACCTTCACAAAGATTTTCACATATCTACGTTGATCTCCATAAACCAATTTGTATAAATTAATTTTGTGGCATATTTAGAACTCTTGATTAACTATTTTCGCCACTCCAATATAGCAATTATGGCTCTGCATTAAAGAATGACGAATCATTATAAAGTATTCTGCATACCTATAGTGAGAAATATAGCCATATATCAGCCATCACAGTCTGTTTGGCTTTGCGAGAATATTTGGGCTTCAGTCCGTCCGCATTTTCTGTGATTTTTCGAAATTTCTTGAGTGATTTTTAACTAGTAATTCATAACAATCAACTACGACACATACAGTATACAGCACAATACAAAAAATGAATCACATTCAACAGTTATCTTCATTACTGGAGTTACGGTTTGTTTTTCTTAATAAAAATCAGTACCTAAAATTATTTGCAGATTAACGTTCACCGAACAATTTTATTCCAACGTCAAAATCTATTACAAACCTATTATTTTTATTTGCCATTACATATACAGGAAGAAGGAACAAATATTCCAAAAGTAAATAACCACTTTTTAAAAACTTAGGCCAATGACAACATTATTTTTTTACTCGATCCTGTGATGTTTCGTATGCAGCTTCTATCCTCCACCAACTGTTTTTCTACCATTTTTAAAATTACTTAAGAGTCTGAAATATTTTGAGATATCGAAAGCCATTATCCAAATTTCTCATGTTTTATATAGCGCTTGGACTACTGACAGTAGTCTACTGTGGATGTAATTTAGAATTTGGATGATCTTCAGGAATATACTTTTCATCTTCCTATACAGTACGAACGAGTGTAAAAAAATGTTGACGAAATTGGGGTTTGTAACAGTCGATTCAATATAAGATTTGTATTTTTGTTTAATTTTATATAAAATTGTCTTTAAAAGTTGCGAAAAATAGCACAAACTTAACAAACGTAAAAAGAAATAATAAGAAAGAAAGAATAATAACAACTTACAAGGTACTCAATAAATTGTACATTTCTTTAATCATATAAACAATCATACGATTAAAAAATAAAAATAAATTAAATATTCGCTAAATGTATATGATTTGCCGATTATTTAATAGTGAAAGCTTGAAAATCCATGCTTTGTGATATGACTATTCAATATTCTAGAAGCAAGAAACAATTTTAAATAAAAATAAATTTAAAATAAAAAAAATGTAAGCATCTTATTGAATTTGGTGACGCTTTTTTATCGACTCAATTATTATAGCACAATCTGACGTTCAATAAAGAAATGAACGACAATTATAATATTGCAGGAACATCTTTTTTCTGAATTAATTGATTTTGATTTGAATATGTGTCATAAAATGTTTTTTAATTTATTATCTAAAAACAGAAATCAATTAAGAATAACTGATGTAATAAACTTCATTAGAAGACAGAAGCTTCATTTGTATTCATCATTTAAATGTCTAATCGATAAAAAATTTCCTGAATATATTACGTCAAACCTCAAGTTTTAATCAAAAATATGATGCAAGATTTACATAAAGAAACAGATGTGTAGCTAAACGGCAACAAATACAATGACCAAAGGACAATTAGACTGTAATCTAAACGTGCAGAAAGAATTTTCAAGTTTTCACTATAATTCAACACGTCTTTCCTCCTTTAAATTGTTTCCATTAGATATAAACCTACTTAAAATCTATGTAAATGTATTATTATTGTACAATAGAGGCCAAAGGTATGTAGTTGCAAACGTTTTACCGAATATTCTCTGCTTTAAAGTTTGGTGAAGGTGATAGTGAAAATTTGTTTGTGTTAAATTGGTTCGAAAATGCAAAAACTTACATTTTATTTATTGATTTCATTTCATCCAAGCCTTAATTATATGGGAAGATACTGAAAATGCATATACTATTCGACACTGTGACATACTTGAGCTACAGTGTAGAAAAGCTCTTCAAGACATCCCTAAGAACCACCAGGTGTAAGTGGTTCGAGCGTTTGGACATGATGGGTTACATGGTGACGAGATGACGGATGATCTCGAACTTCTAGGGACAATTTCCTACGCCCTGAACTAGCTTGAAGAATAACCGAATAAGCTGGATTAGAATGCTAACCAAGGAGTGGATAAAAAATACAACACTCTTCTAGTAGCGCTGTATCTGAGGGCATCTCACCAGGCTGTGAGGGATATTTCAGTCTCTCTCTAGGCAGAAGCAACCTAGGTCTACTGACAAGTCATAACACCCTGCATGGAATAGGGGTTGTGCACACAGTGAACTGTAGAGGCTGAGGCACATGTTCTATGCTGTCCTTAGAGGAGCAAAAGCTTCAACTATGTCACCAATGTATCAGTAAATATGTCACCGGGGTACATCTTTCTTCTTTATTGATTTATGTCATTAAGGTTGTAGAAAATTCGAATTGAAAATGTCTCATATACAAGTCAGGAGTGGTGCATGCAAAGGAGTTAGTAAAAATTTTATGTATTAACCACGTTTTTGGCTGCTATTGTACATAAACGTTTACGAAGTCTCTTTTCGAACGTAATAATCCTAACACTGTATCGACAACTACAACATTTATGATTATTTGGCTTGTTCTTCATCAATTAATGACGATTATTATAAATAATGGACGTGAAAAAAATACTTACAGATCACTTTTTTATAGGATCATGGTTAAGAATCGTCATACCTTGGACATATTTTAGAGTGGGTCACAACTTTAAATAATGAGCGAAAATAACATAAAATATGAATTAAATATAAAAATAAAAATATACATGTTCATTATAGGACAGACTTGTGACACGTTGAGCTTAGGAAGCTGGCGTTATTCATTCTAAAAATCATTTTAAATGAAATTTTGTGGGCTAAATTCAAATTCAAGAACTGACCAATCACGACAGAACTTTTGGTATGTTTAACAAAAAATAAATCAAGTGTACATATATTTTTTTAGTTCTTGGCATACACTTTATTGCAAAGTTTTTCATGCAAAGTTATGGTTTTTTAGATATGATGCTTTCCAAACTGTAAGAGGGTTTTGTAGAACCTAAGGTTAGGGGTTTTTGATCCTGGTACATAAATGATCTGTAAGTAAGATTTTCATCAAATGAGCTATCTAATTTATGTTTTTATTATGTATTTATTAACGAAGGTGGATGTCAGTCGGTGTGAGTGTTTAATATTTTTATTTTGTTGTTGGTCCTTATTGCACGTTGTCGGACGGCCGGCTCCATAGCCCTAGTGGCGTCAGGGGTAACCGTCAAAACACTGAAATAAAACAAACCACCGTTAACCATATAAAATTAGATATACAACGTGTGCCGAAAAAACAAAACACACAGGTTTCGGAACATGAAGATGATATAAAACGTATGTTTATTCACATTTGTTACGGAGACATCAACCTTTGAAGTTTTTTGTAAAAAATAATTGAGAATTATGTGGCCCACCTTACTGAATATGAATTCATATTATCTACTTCTCCAGTAAAAAATGTTTTACTAGGAGCGTCTATGATTGTATGCATATGAAGGTGAAAATAATGGCCCTCAAGTATCGTACCTTGCGCTACTTAAACTGTACTGATACTAAACGGAACTTTTGTACTCTGGAATAGAATTAAACAAATGTTATATCTCTGAGAGGAAGCATTGCCCATTTTTGCCTACAGGAAATGTGTTAATCAATGCTACAGGATTGTTGAGGCAAATCGTTTACCAAGGTTGGATAAATCTTTCAGCCTGACCATTCCCAGTATCGAGGAGTGAAAAAGAGGGGAGACTCACTTTCCCGGAACCTGGAGAGACATTGGTATGCTACACGGACAGCTCCCATCTAACTAGTGGGCAGGCCTCAAGAGCAGGGATGATGTGAAAAATCGAGGAGTACGAGAGAGTTAATCTCCAGATACGAACACCACGACTTTTGAAGCAGAAGTATACTGCTGCCGATGTAATGAGGAGATGAGAAAGGGCACGGAGCAGAAGGTTTACATCTGTTCTGACAGTCAGGTGGCACTGAAAGCCATCTGTGGGCCCAGAATCAGGGCACCCCTGATTCAGAAGTGCGCAGAGAGGCTGGAAGAGCTGGCGATGCTGAAGGAAGTTACCTTGATGTGGGTCCAGGGTCATACGAGAGTTCCTGGTAATGAGGAAGCTGATATAGGCTGGCCCTCAGAGTAACAACTGAACATAGAGGTAGTAAACAACTAATTCTAATAGGCCAACATCTTTTCTTACGTTGTCATATTGACCACCACATATGGCAATCATAATTGTTTACTAGCATCTTAATTGTATAGTATCCAGAAATATTCCATTCTACGTTAAAAAAGACGGTATTTTGATGGTTCAGGAATGATTACAGCAAAATCAATAGATATGTTGACCTCTACTGCGTTACTGCACGTTTCTTCATCATAAACGCAAATTCCGTCTCACATAAATTTTGAGGAGCTGGCAACGTTTGTTTTGTTTGTGCTTCTTTTATGCTTGGTTAGTAAAATCGAATTCGCTATTTGTTGGTAACTGTAGTGAAGCTTTACGGACTTGCCGTGCTATATTCGAGTGTAGTTTAACAGTTTTGCGAGATGGGACAGTGCAGAGCAGTGTTCGTAACATGGGTTGCATTTGAAGAATTTTCAGGTTAGTTAGCAATGTTTGGAGGCTGAAGTGTCAAAAGATGATGGCTTTGAGCACGCCATGCTGAAGTGGTTTGTTTACTACCTCTATGTTCAGTTGTTGCTCTGAGGGCTGGCCAGGCTCGGCACCAGAGGACAGTTTGTTGGCCCGGAGCCCGTTAAATGATGAAGTAGTTAGGAGGCAACATCAGCCCTCAAAAAGTGACAGAACGAAACCACGGATGAACAGTGGAGGTAAAGTGAGGGATCCAAACAAACCAAAGATAATAGTTGAGCTGAACACATCTAGATAAGTACGGCTACGGAACCAAGGCCGATGGGCAATCAGACCTCGTGGGTGTTCTGACGGGTCCTTACGTATGACCTGTGGCGAGGTCGATGAAATGGCCTACCACTTCCTTGTGGAATGTGAGTTGCTAAGCGGGCTGAGATAAGAGATCTTTTGATTCGATAGACTCCAGAATGAGGAAATACTCTCCCTAAGCGAGGTCGACATACTGACGTTTGTTAAAAGGTCGCGAAGCTTTGGCAGGGAGGGGGCGCCAAGTAGTGGTGCCTGAGGGATGATATTCTGGGATGGCAAAAAGTGCCTACTTGCTAGACTGGGCCGCCCCACAGCTACTACATATCTCAATTGTCAAAAGGCGACATGTTGTTTTCTGGCATCGATGTTTCGTTGCTTTATTTGAATCTTTATCGTTTATTGTCATTGAGTAGTATCTGGGCTGAAGACCGAAGTTATTAGCCAACGGGAAGCTTGTAAATGACAAGCTATACAGGGTGGGCCAATAGTGCGTGGACGGAGGATTGTGGGCTTACTAAAACATATTTCAAAAATCTGTCACTTTATCATGGTTAGGACCCTTGAGGGCTATAACGTAAAAATATTTTCACTTAAATTTTGACGTTTATACAGGGTGATTCATATCAAACTTACATTTTTTTGAATGGAACTCTCTATATATTATTGCATATTTGAATTCCTTGGTCAATTCTAATGTGACTTTATGTATCATACATGGACCTTTAAACGAACCGTTTAGGCGCAAATCACCATTTTTGGTATAAGTAGGTATCAGAAAAAAATTGAATATCGCAGCGATTATAAAACTTAGAAGGCCTTGACTTTGCGGCACGACTAAGCATGAAATGCGTCACCTAAGGTCAGACGGCTAAATTTGGATTCTTTTTGTACTTGGAGAAATCAGTAGATTAATTAAGGAAACTTCAATCACAGATAACTTGATTTTTTCAAATGGGAATGCCTATTTTGGTTTAAAGAATCAAATGTAAAATTTGATTACCTTTCTAACGATATAGCATTCTTGATATCAATCTTCTTTGGTTTTCATTTTATTTCAAATTTTAAGTCAAATCGGTGTTTTTCAATTTTCCTGCGTGCAAGCAACCTAGTAGGCCATGAAAAATAAACAAAAGCTCGTTAATATGGAAGAAAATAACTAACTTAGTAGAAAGATGCAAACGAACTCGAGTAGCGAGGCAAGAACATGAAAATTCCTTACAACACATCAGCTCTAACCGGAAACAACAGCGGCAAGATATCTAATATCAATGAGTAGCTGGGGTATGACAGAAGTGTTTGTTTTACACAGCCTACTAGCTATTGAGGTCTACTAGAGCTTGGCAGCTTTCTAAAACGATTAAAAATTTTGAAACAAAAAGAAAACTATCAGCGATTTTTGCTTACAGTCTAACATGTTTAGAATGAAATTTCACATTTAATGGGATAAAAAATAGTCATTTCCGTTTAGTTAAGTCGAAAGTAAAGATATCTCCAACTGGAGCATTCTGAACATCTATTGAAATAATTGCTAGAATTTTTTTATTACGCTATGCTGTAATTGTGATTATTTCATGTAGTTTTCTGCAAACTAATTTATGTTTTATAATTCAAACAGAGTGCAATTCAAGTTTCATTTTCCGCGATTTTGATGATAAGCAGAAGTACCTACCGAAGAATTTGAAGGGTTCCAGTCAGAGGTATCATTACTTTTGACTCACGGAAATGGCAACTTTTTTATAGCAATAAATGTGAAAATTTATACAAATTTATTCAGAAGACATAGATATTCTACTGCCAGCAACAATCACTAGTAGTTTTCCTTTGATTAGATATTTTTTTACTAACTTTGGAAATTGGCTAATACCTAGTAGGCTGTGAAAAATGAGCGTTCTTGTTACTGCTATTGTTTCTGGTTAGAGCTAATATGTTGTAAGGAATTCTCGTAATCTTGCCTCGCTGCTCTAGTTAGTTTGCAGTTTTCTACTAAGTTAGTTGCTTTCTTTCATATTAACGAGCTTTTGTTTATTTTTCATGGCCTGCTAGGTTGCTTGCATGCAGGAAAGTTGAAAAACACCGATTTGACTGAAAATTTGAAATAAAATGAAAACCAAAAAAGACTGATATCAAGAATGCCATATCGTTAGAAAGGTAATCAAATTTTACATTTGATTCTTTAAACCAAAGTAGGCATTCCCATTTGAAAAAATCAAGTTATCTGTGATTGAAGTTTCCTTAATTTATCCTCCGATTTCTCCAAGTACAAAAAGAATTCAAGCTTAGCCGTCTGACCTAATGTGACGCATTTCATGCTTAGTCGTACCGCAAAGTCAAGGCCTTCTAAGTTTTATAATCGCTGCGATATTCAATTTTTTTCTGATACCTACTTATACCAAAAATGGTGATTTGCGCCTAAACGGTTCGTTTAAAGTTCCATGTGTGATACATAAAGTCACACTAGAATTGACCAAGGAATCCAAATATGCAATAATATATAGGGGGTTCCATTCAAAAAAATTTAGGTTTGATATGAATCACCCTGTATAAACGTCAAAATTTAAGCGAAAATATTTTTACGTTATAGCCCTCAAGGGTCCCTACCATGACCAAGTGACAGATTTTTGAAATACCTTTTAGTAAGCCCACAATCCTCCGTCCACGCACTATTGGCCCACCCTGTATAAGTTGTTTCATCTACCTACCATGAAGAAATTGAGCATTTTATACTTTCATGTCTATATTCCCTATTGAAATGGAGGAAATTTGATCACCTAGGTCGTTCTGTATAGTTTTAGAAGTCCCTGAAAAAGCAACATTTGAATCAAGAAAGTCTTGTAATGTGGAAGCCCATTTAGCCATTAAACATAGAAGTTCCTTAAATTTTTCATTATTTAAAGATTCTGCAGTTTCGTTCTGCACACGAAAGGACAATGATTGCAAAGGAATATACAAACATCAATCAATCTTTTCAAGATCCCTCTATTTTTTCGCAATTAAATCATTGTGTTCAATATGTTTTCTGTTTTCCCAACGATGCAATTTAAAAACTTGACTGATGTGTGTGGCTTTCTGAATTTCTGTCTAGAGGGCGATATACCCTGTCCTGTTATCGACCCCGTATCGGCACTGCCTCGCCTGAGAACGTTTGGCGCGTTTGGTGCTTGAATTCGAGGCAGCGGATTTCGTTAGTAATTTATCAAAGAAATGTAAATGATATTCGTATACTTACTAGAGTGGCCAACAGCGAGCACCTCGATGGGTAGGGATCCCCGGCGCCGTACCAGCAGCGTCTGGTCCCCCTGTCGGTCGTCTTCGCGCAACGGCCTGTGCCGGTGCAACAGCAGCCGGGCCAACAGCTCCGCTCTCGTCTCGCCGCCGTGCAACAGCTGCTGCTGGTGTTGCTGGTCGCTAGAGCTGCGCCTGCGCAGCTGCCTGTGTTCAACGACAACAAAACGTCACCCATTTATGCCCGCCATAGATCATTCAATATAACTTCACTAGATAATCAACTGCACAATCCACGAAACAAAAGCTTTCTTTCACAGAACCTATCTTTATGTGACACAGCCAAGAGTTCAAATCCCCAGGGCATCCCTTTGACGGAAGACAAATCATGAAACGGTAGCTTGTTTCGTGAAAAATGAGTACCGCTGGTCATGGCCGCCTTTACTCACTAGGCCGGAGCATGAAATATGGCAACACTGAATCAGCGGGCCGAGTTTTTATTTGTTGTTATGTCATGTGTATTCTTCCAGAGCAGAAAATATGGTTGTAAGGTGATTATTAATGTGTTTCTAATTATTTACCTGCACAAACGAAACTATAAAGATAACAAGATGCCTGCAAAGTGTGTAGTACCAGGTTGCAGCCCAATAGAGGACATACCAAACCATGCCCCAACATAACCTTATTCCAGAGTAAAAAGAACGTTGCAAGGTGATTTTTAATGTGTTTCTACTTATTTACCTGCACAAATGAAACTATAAAGATAAAAAGATGCCTGCAAAGTGTGTAGTACCAGGTTGCAGTCCAATAGAGGTCATACCAAACCACGGCCCAACATAACCTTATTCCAGAGTAAAAAGAACGTTGCAAGGTGATTTTTAATGTGTTGCTACTTATTTACCTGCACAAATGAAACTATACAGATAAAAAGATGCCTGCAAAGTGTGTAGTACCAGGTTGCACTAGCAATTGTGCGTCCAATAAGGGACATAAACAGAAGTGGGTGAAAGGTATTCCTCGGAAGGGCTGGTTATATTTATAAGGATAAAGACAATAATTTACAAACATTTCAAAGGATAAGACCTATTTTAAAGCACAATGTGGTACCTATAATGTTTTCTGGACCTCCCAAATATCACAGAAAAATACAGTTAATAGAACTCATCTGGGCATGCATCTGGGGCATACCTACGAAAGGATTTGATAGTGAAAGGGAATCAAGACCAGCAAGAATGGCTTCACAGTGACCTAATAGTGAATTTTTCTAGCTCAAGTGAGAATTTACAAAGTAAATTGAGTGTTCATTTAAGTGGAAATGGAAGTGGAAGTGGGAGCAGGAAACAGGTTGCGTTTATTTTGTAGTGTCTGACTGTGATGAACCAGACATCAGATGTAAGTGGTTTTAGTAGTAGTAGTTCTAAAAAGTATTTTTCTTAATTTATGAACCCAGATGAACTCTAATCCATATAAAATGTAATAATTATTCTGAAACTATAGGCCAACTATTTGACAGCTAAGCCACGTTGCCACATCTAAGGCTCCGGCCTAGTGTAGAGTCGGCCATGCGCTGGTAGATTCTGTATAATTGTCATTAAAGCTCTGTAAAATAACAACATAGGCAACGCCGCCCAAACAGGACAGTTGACAGGTGACGGGGGCGTGGCAAACTGATGATTGACATAATGATGTATTTCCTGTTTCCTATACCATTACGATTACGATTCGTTTATTTCGTTCCATGATGTACACATATCACTGTTCCTGATTAAGATTCATATATGTATAAAAATTGAACGGTGATACCATTATTGAATCCAGAAAATACAGTCAACTTTGAAGAGGTGCTTGCACCAGAACAACCGCGATTTGGGAGTTGACGAGGCAATAATGCACTGCTGATATATGGCGCGCTTCGCACTGATTGACTAAATTTGAATAGCATTTTTTAAACATTAAAATGAAATTACTAACACCCGTATGCACCGTTTGGCGATGCTAATCCTAGTTCCCTAATCACGTTTTGCTAATCTTTGGCTTTTAGCCATGCACCGTCAAGAGATTAACTAATCCAGTTTGCGGTGCCTAGTGAACAAATAATCTAATCCAGGTTTACGTAACTAATCGCGCAACTGACTTACGGTGCATACGGGTGTAAGAGACAAAATGGGGCAGAGAGTAATGAAATGCATCAGTACTTCTATTTTTGTATACACTAAGAGGTTATAATGATCTAATCAGTGTTTTCAAACCCATAATACTAGTACATTGGGGTTTGCGTAAGTCATGTTATAGCTGGTTCATACCTTGCGCGCCTCCTGCCTCCGTTGAGACTGGTGTGCCTGGTGAGTCCACCTCCGACCGCGTCTGGTGCCGCCCCCGGGGGTGGTAAGTCTACTGGCGCCGACCCGCGACGCTGTTGTTGCCAGAACGAACGAGACGTTTCCACCGGCGTGATCGTCAACAGGGGTTCCTCGTCATCGATTGGATCTAGAATAAATCAAAACGAATACGTCATGATCTAGGAAAACATCTTTATCTAATCTTCACGTGGCTGCGCGATGAACAGCGTCTGCCTTCGATAGTGGGGTGACTGAATATACACAGGGCATTCAGTTTCGACCGTGTTGGTGTCGCCCACACGAGCGCTGAGCAGAGCATCTTACGCGGCCGCCACTTTGAATGATCGACCGGAAGGCCCGGACGGGGGACCCCCGTCGGACCGTCCGGGATGATGATGGTGTAATCATTTCAACGGTGCTGGCCGTGCACCGTCCCCCCTCTGGGAAGTTATAGTACAATAGGCCTTAAAGGCTTAAGTACTGAAGCCTCCCAGAGGAAAAAAACATCTTCATTTTACTCACTGAAAAATATAAAGACCAACCCCTATAATCTTATACTCAGTAACTTGAATAATGAATGAATGAAGGAATAGATGCTTTCTTTTAACCAGAACCACCAGTGCATAGGCCTACAAGCGGGCCCTTTTGCACCTCTCCTAACCCTACCTCCCAAGTTCAGCCCTCATCGCAAAGGTGTAGATGGTTTTGGGTCCTGCCCATCTTATCATCCTCAGGTTCAAGTTCTCTTAAACTTAGTATAGTCTACCTGTGATACCCAAGGACGTCAAAGCGACATAGAATGTGTACCGCCACAGCGTGCACACATCGGGTCGCTTGTCACTCCCATCACTTACAAGTGACGTCTGAAGGTATTGTCCGAGAATAGCCATCACAGAGAAGCGACACAACCTGTCGGCACCTTTGATGTTCGGCGGGTCATTATTTGGTGACCTTGAATCGGCTTGAACTCCACTTCCACAATATAGAGCAATTCCACGACCATAACCTCAAACGTCTTGATCAGCTGATATTGGGCGGCCGCACGTGGAGTTTGACGGTTTGCGCGCATGAGTTATGAAAATCGGTCCCTGCTGTATCGCTTCTCTGTGATGGCTATTCTCGGGTATTATTGCCAGATAGTAGGCCCACAAATAACGCTAGCCGGTTTTTGTCCAAGTGAGAGACAGAACCGCCCCACCTTGGCCAGAGGTCCTACAGTATAAGTTCTCTAGCTTGACAAAGATGTCCAGAGATTCTTCTCCATCTCATAAGATGTTGATTTTGCAACCACACCTTTGTTTTCTTTCCAATGGTACCTGCCTCATAGCTGGCTCCCACGTTTGTGTCCAAGTTTGTACTGTCCAACTTTAGTTTTCTATACTTCTTATCAGGGCTGCCATACTGGTCTAGTTTCCACTCTAAGCTTGCAGTACAGTTAAGCTGCTTCTTTGAATTTCCGGTGACACCAGTGAGGTTCTTTGTCAATAACCTTAGCGTCTTCTCAAATAATTCTGGTGCTCCTTAATTCTCGTTCCTAGAGGTCTGTTCGTTTCTCCTATGTATACATTGCCGAAGTGCTATGTCAATTGTTTTAATATGAATTTTAAAAAAAATTCTGTAGACCTTTTTTATTCTCTACAACCCATATACGAGTATATTGAATACCCTTTTAAAGAAAGCAGTTATACAAAAGAAAAATCGGTCTTAGCATAATAAACCAACAGTAATTCGGTATACTTACAGTAATGAGAATGAGCAATTTCAATTGGCACAGATCCTCTTCTGAGGGACTGAGTGTCAGACGGTGGAATCAGCCCCCCGCCAGCAGGGAGCATTTTCTCATCCGCAGGCTTTGATAATGGAAGTGATACTGGCGCTGAACCCCTTCTTCTTGATAAGCTCTGCAAAATTATTAACAAATCAAAGATAAATAAATACTCAACCAGTTCTGATAGGATGTGAACTAATATATTTCTAGTTCGTCAGTAGACTGTAACTCAGTATGGTTGATGATATGGATGATATGCTTCAAGGAAAAATCAGATCTATGCTCCCCAAACTAATGAAATATCCATCAGTTTTTCTATGCTTCCTTAAGGCTTGTTACTGGGTCTCTAATGAGATGCAGTTTTCGTTCGTCTTAAAATTCAGTACCAGTTTGTATAAATAAATATAGTAATATAAATATGCTATATGACGACTCACTTTTGTGCGAGAGCACGAGAATGCGGGTAAAGGAGTCTTCCTTTTTAGAGCAGCAACACGAGCAGCCGAGGAACTCAGCCTCATACTCGACTTCACGGGGAGGTGTCAGCAGTCCATTACGGAACTTGCTCCCGTACAAATAAAAGCCCACATTAAAGCTGCTGAAGTCGACTTTCTTTTAAGACTTCATAAGGATAATCCGATGCATGGAATCTTCTATAAATATCTAGAAGAACATGGCTTGTCTGAGCAGTTAACCTTCTCTTTCCTATGAGGTCTGGTGGGTTGAAGTCGGAGACTGAGGGCTTGCCAAGGCGGTGTCTTTAACATCCTAGTTGTAAAGCTTGCCGGCAGGCATATGAGACACTTATGCATCACTTGTCGGCGTGTAAGACGTACGCTGGGACGGCTCATGACCATTGGCACAATGCGGCTCTACCAGTGCTCTACTATCATTTAAGCCATTCATACGGTACAGATGAGATACCGGTGCTGACATAGTTCCAGAGAATATAGGATTCGTTGTGGAGAACGAGAGATGCCGGATTCACTGGAACTACTCGTTTCCCACGCTCGAGCTTGTACAGGCAAACAAGCCCGACATAGTCCTCCTCCACCAAAAACAGAAGACGATGTTTATTATAGAGTTTTCGGCACCTGCCGAGGTGGACATTGTCTCTAAGGAGGAGGAAAATCGGACCAAATATCAGGAGTTGTTTGGACAACTTCGCAAACTCTGGTCAGACTACACTGTAAGTCTGCTGGTTATGGTCATTGGATACCTAGGTGGGATGAGGAATACGTTGCTCTCTGCACTCCGTGCAAGGCCGGTATGCCCTGCAGTGGCGCACAGCCGCCAGAATGTAGAAGCCAGTCATCCTTTGTCTACTTAGGGCGCACCTCACCATATGGTGTGAGAAGTAGTCATTGGGTAATAGAACAGTAGTTCGGTGTGTCGGAGCCCGAGCTGCACCTTTTTGTTTTTACCGAGTATGCTGATCCTTATGAGAGTCTCTAGTTAATAAAGTAGGACAGACAGACCATCTGAAACCGCCCATCATGAGTTATGTATAAAAGCTTACCGTTGTGGGCAACTTCCTGGGATCTACGTTCTCTTTCTGGTACCGTTGCCCGGATGGATCGCTTAGTTTGACCATTTTGACGGCTTTGTCCGCCCCGCCCCCTGTATCAGGCTCCCTCTTGTTGCCGGGCGGTTTCTGTATGACCACTGTGGGCGGAGCTGGCGCTCCCGAAGTAGGCGGGACTGGCGTAGCAGGCACGCCTCCCAGTAACAGCTCAGGCGGTCTGCCGTTGTTCGGACTCAGCACAGCGATCGAAGGGATTGGGTAGATCGGCGGATGGACGGCGCTACTCGAAGGTCCGCCCCTATTGTTGCCGTTCGAGGATGATATGTTGTCGCAGGAGCCGTGTGATGAGTTCGATTTGCTGTCTTCTGCAACAAATCAGAGTAGGACGATTACAAGAACCATAGAAACATAATTAGGTTAGGGTTGAAACACTGAAACACTGAATATATTACTGCTCCTAAACATAAGTTCTTACAGTCGTCAAACACATAATAAATCAAACATACAATTAAAAAGAGTTGGGTAAGGATTAAAATATACATTTAAATGACCTAAATTACTTCTGCACTTACATACACACATTATATATCGACATTGTCTAAATACTCCTGGAAACTATAAAATGCTTTGCTTAATAAATAATGTTTAACTAACTTACAAAACTGTTTCATTTCTAAATTCCTAATATGCTCGGACAGTTTATTATAGAACATTGGCCCAAAGTGATTAACACTTATACAAGTTCTTTTTAATCTTAAATACTCCACATTTATGTTACCTCTGTATCTAGTATTGTGGTCATGCAATCCACTATGATATCTATATGCATCTAAGTTATTTTTAACATAAGTAAGACAACTCAAAATGTACAAGGATGGCAGAGTCAAGATGTTTAAATTGATGAAAGTTTGCCTTACATCAGTTCTATAAGATCAGCCAGAACGCGTACGGCCCTTCTCTGGAGCTTAAATATTCTACTTGCCTGAGGTGCATGCCCCCAAGCAAGAATACCAAAGCTACAGTAACTTTGAAATAGAGCACGAAACGCCATTAAAAGTACTTTATTATCAACAATTCTTTTTAGGTTCTTGATAAAAAATATTGATTTTGACAATCTTCTAGACACCTGATCGATGTGAGTGTCAAAAACTAAGGTATTGTCCAGTTGAACTCCAAGAAGCCGTACAGAGTCTGTCTTAACTGACTCACCCAGATCCAGGTCCTGATTCACAGGTCTAAGGCTAAAAATTATATTTTCGGTCTTGTTTACATTCAATTGCAACCTATTCGCATTAAACCACTTCTCCAGATTTATCAGAGATGTTTCCATTTGACGGATAAGTTGTCCCAAATTTTTGTTTTTTGTGATGGCAGTTGTGTCATCTGCAAACAGTACCAGCTTGCCATCTGTTGCAGTATCTATGTCATTAATATAGATTAGAAAAAGAAGAGGGCCCAAAATAGACCCTTGTGGCACACCACTTGTCACACAAAGTGATTCTGATAGCTTCCCTCTTACAAGCGTTTGCTGGGTTCTATTTGTAAGATAATTTTGTATCAAAGTGACACTTTGTGGATGAAATCCATAGTAAGTCAGCTGTAAAAGGAGTCTGTGGCATATGCAATCAAAGCCCTTGGAGAGATCACACAAGATAGCTCCTATGTGTTCAAACTGCTCAAAGCCCTCGACAACATACTCCAATAAAGAGAGAATCGCACTGGTGGTAGACTTGTACTTCACAAAGCCGAACTGATTTTTAGAAAAGAGGTGGTTTGTACTAAAGTAAGTGTATATTTGTGTTTTTAATAGATTGGAAGACAGTAAGCCAAATTCCTGTGATTTGGTGATGCTGAGCTCCTTCTTTTGAAATGTCAATAAAGTTTACTACTACTACTACTAATTCCCCAGAAGGGTTCAAGTGGTAGGCAGCCTTTTGAGGAGAGAGGGCCAGTCTGGTACACAGACGGCTCGCTTACTGATGAGGGCTCTGGCGCTAGGGTCTGTGGACCAGAAACACTGTTCTCCCTCTCCCTTATGGGATACACCACGGTATTCCAAACAGAAATATATGCGATTTTAGCTCGTGCCACTCGTATTCACGAAATTCAGGGACCTATAGGAGGCGGATTACTAACTAGTCTGACAACCAGGCAGCATTAAAAGCATTGAGTGCTTGCTTCAATGTAGAAAGATTTTGGATGACATTTCGGCGAGACATCAGGCGTCACTTGTGTGGGTACCGAATTATGCTGGAGTTTGCGGTAATGAAACGGCAGACGCACTGGCAATGCGAGGGTGGAGAAATAATTTCCTGGGTCCTGAGCCGACTGTGGGGCTGGCAACCAAGTGTGGTTGCAAAATCAACATTATGAGATGGAGAGGAATCTCAGGACGCTCCCTCAAGCTAAAGAATTTATTTTAGGACCTCTGTCTGAGGTGGGACGCTTCTATCTTTCACTGGACAGAAGCCGGCTAAGGTTACTTGTGGGCCTGCTATCTGGCCCTAACACTTTCAAACTTGTATGTGACGGGGGTGGCAAGCGATCCGACGTTTGCACGTTGTTGCAAAGAGGAGTCCTCGGCACACATTCTATATCACTGTGAAGCCATTGGGTATCACAGGCAGACTATACTAGTCTTTGATCCTGAGGGCATAAGACCTAAGGCCATCCTCACCTTTGCGATGAGGGCTGGACTTGGGAACTAGGGTAAGGAGAGGTACATAAGGACAATTGAGGTTTTGAATAAAGAAAAAAATATATTTTTTTTTGTGATAAATCGAAAGATCATATATAAGTTTTATAACAAGACCGTTTTTGTTTTCTTTTTTTTCGCAATAATTCAAAAGTTATATCAAAATAAAAATGGGTTTTTGAATCGAGTACCGAAAACACGCCGACGGCTCCCGAACCCGTGTGACGTAATGATGGCGGTTAAGATGCTCCTTTGACCAACGACATCCTACATCGATACCAGATTCTAGGTTCCCAGCCAAACGTGAAAATACTTGCTAGTAGCTAGTGTATATTTGTTGCAATATAGCCGATGAATGAAGTTTGCAGCTCAGGACGACCTCTACGATCGAAATAAATATCTTTTTGAATGTTTGAAATCAGATTACAGATTCCAGTAAGTAAGTACCTAATCAAATATGTCTTATTGAAACTATCTGGTGCATGTTCGGCTGGCCTAGTGGTTAGAGTGTTGGTTAATGGATCCGTTGGTCTGGGTTCAAAGCTCAGCCTGTCCAATTTTTTTTTTATTTTTTTTTATCAAATAATTCATTCATGTGCTTTTTGCACTTGTTATGTACATTTTTTTCTACGATCAACATAAATATGTTTTTGAAACAAATTCTATCAGACATATTACTTGCACTGCATAGTGCAAAAACTAAGTACAGGACGCGGTGGACAATTCAAAAAATCAGTTCAAATGGTGTTTGTCCGTCAATATCAACCGCCAATATTTTTTTTAAATGTAATAGTTGGTTAATAAAACAAAATCCATTCATTTTTTAAGTTTTTAATATAAACATAAAGTAAGTCAAACTCGTAATCACAACAGTCTTCTGTTTATCACTTGGTATCTTTATTTATTTAACTTTGAGCAATGAAGCTTAATAATTAAATTTTCATAAACATTTAACTCGATTCAAAAACCTATTTTTATTTTGATATAACTTTTGAATTATTGCGAAAAAAAAGAAAACAAAAACAGTTTTATTATAAAACTTATATATGATCTCTCGATTTATGATAAAAAAAAATTGATTCAAAACCTCAATTCCCCAGAAAACACTGTCAATCAGTAATGGCTCACCCGTTTTCAAAAATCAGTTTTAACATTGTTCGATATATTCGCGTATATAATCAGCTTGCTGATACGACTCCCGTGACGTCATACCGAATCCAAACCCTTTGTAAGTCGATTTACCTTTTTATGTAGGAATATGTAATGTTCAAGTCTTTTTTAACCGATGTCCTGAACAGTGACTAACACTGGACATTTTTCTTGACAGGGATGCTACCCTCCTGAGATAGATCCTTTTTCAAGGATCTTCTTCACTAGAATAGACTGTTTTGTAAGAAGTATTACTTCATGGAGATGGACTTATTCTGAACTTTTGTTATACATGTTATTTCTTTAAAAAACCTTTTAATAAGTCATTCATTGAAGCAACCTCTTGCCATTTCATATCTCTCACAACTGACTTTGGTATCCCACCATCACTTACCGCCTGAGTTGGTCTCTAGTAATACGCTGAGCTAGCTCACTTCTATGGAGACTGAGGTCTATGCGATACTTGCCTGTGTAAATCGTATTCGGGAAATTGACGGGTCTAGGAGGCGGATTACTATCTGCTCTGACAGTCAGGCAGCCATCAAAGCACTGAGTGCTTGGAAAATAACGTCGGGACTGGTCCTGGAGTGCAGGAGGGCTCTTGACGACCTCTCAGCTAAACACAAGGTATCACTGATGTGGGTACCTGGGCACGCCGGGGTGAAGGGTAATGAAATGGCGGATCATCTAGCCAGGATGGGATCCGGAAACAGTTTTGTGGGCCCGGAACCAGCCTTAGGACTGTCTGCAAATTTGGCTAGGAAAACAACTGGAGAGTGGATCCAGAATCAACACTCTCTGAGATGGAACAACATCTCTGGTCATCTCCGTCAGGCTCGGGAGCTATTAGCAGGGCCTGCAGAGAGAATAGGACGATTTTGTCTCTCTCTGGATAGGAGTAACTTGAGATTGTTAGCAGGCTTATTAACGGGTCACAATACCTTCAGGCGTCACTTGTTTGTGATGAGGGTGGTCAACGACCCAACGTGCACGTGGTGTGGTGAAGAGGAAGAATCCTCGGCACACATCCTGTGTCGCTGTGAAACCCTGGGTTATCACAGGCAGACTATGCTGGGCTCAAGAACCTTGGAACCAATAGAGATAAAACGGATAGGACCTAAGAATGTACTTGCCTTTGCCAAAAGGGCAGGTCTTAGGAACTAGCGCGGATAGAGGCGCAAAAGGGCCCATCGTGTGGCCTATGCACCAGCCACATTCCGTGCTGGATAGCCTCTGGTTCTTATTCTTTCATTCTATGGAGAAGGTTATAGTATTGGCGCCCAACCTGTCTTCTATCTACGACTTGTGCAGATTAGTTCAATAAGTTGTTTATTCAATATAGATAATGTCCGCTGGGGCCCGTCTCTGGAGTTAAAAGAATCATTTCCTATATGGGAAACAATGGCGGATTTTCTCCAAAAATCTGTAACCGGTGTTTTGGACCAGTTTTGAGAGAAATTGTTCTCTTAAAAAGCGTAGGAACAATTTCTCCTACATTATTTCGCGAGAAAGCCATGTTTATTCTAAACTTATCTGTCATAGCTATCATTAGCTATCATTCACGTCAGCGCGACAATATTGTTTATCCGTACGCGGCGATGTACGGGAAGGATCGGACAGGGCTGATCCATTTTAGGTTATGATATCTATGACATTTAATGACAGCTAACCTAAAGGTCAATATAAATAACAGCCGACAGTTTAGCCAATCTTAAATGCCCTATTTTGTTTGGTGTATCTTCCGATTAATGATAGACTCACGGTATTTCATAGGTATTCATAATTCTCTTGAGAATTCCAATTCCGATACCTGTCAAGAACACCTATTAACTTTCTCAGGAGAACATTTTGAGACAAACTGTTCCTACGAGAAACTAATAGGGTACTTGCAGAAAAAATATTATGTTGTTGACACGTTCCTTAGAGCCTAGTAAACATGACAAAATCACTTGTTTGGTTTTTTGGAATCGGCCTTGAGAGATATTCTAAAAATTATTTCAAATGCCGGAAAATCCCGCGCAAACAACCTCTGACGTCATTGATATCGTATAGTGATGGGATGTAAAGTATTGATATTCGATATCGATAGTCAGTGCTAACCTAACATTTTGACATTGATCATTATAACCACAAAACACAGTCATAAGTCATAAGATTATAACCATGAAAATTTAATCTCAAACTCAAACACGTGCACAACGTACACAACAAAAGTACAAAAGTCAAAAGAATAAAAGTTAGGTTAGGTTACTAATTCACTTTGTAGGGATGGGCTTGAATTAGATTCTACTTTGGATTCATTCATAATGGGTTGCGCCGAAATAAAATGATCGCTTCGATTAGTTGCGAATCTCGGTCACAAACAGGATGAACTGTGATACCTATCAGATATAAAAATGTATTGCAACGAAAATGCTAGTGGGTTAATTGCCTGTTTCAAATATGTTTAAGTATCAATAAATTGAGTCGCATTGTTAAATAATTCAGATCATCTCTAGTCAAATGCGCAGTTGGCAAACCACAAAGAAAATATGGTTGCATTCGAACAGCTGATATGATTTCGTTTTGCATTTTGCATCTCGCAGCATTACTCAATGAGGAACTACGGCTGTAGTAGGATAAAAGTGGTCTCATTTCAATTGGGAATATGTATACCCATATAACAAAACACGCTCGTAAAATAAATTATTGATACATGGCTAACGTAAATATTCAAAAAGAAATTTGGCAACATCAGAAATAGTTTGCAGTTGAAACTCACTGACCTGCGCTGTAGCAGTATCGATTGTCGATATCGATAAGATACCTGTGACGTCAGACCTGGTTTTAAGTCACGTGGAAAAATTTGAATATATCCTTTTTTTTGCAAATATTTTTTTTTGGCATTCAGTAAAATCATGTTTTTTGTTTCCTACTGCTTCTTCATATGGTTTTCTTTATGCTACGTATACTCTCGAGGCGATTTCACGACCTCTGCAAGTACCCTATTCTCTCGAGCTCCAGAAACGGGTCCCTGGTTTATGTGGGTGAGGTTATGGTAGTAGGGGAGAAAAAATTTCTGTTGCTAAAGAGACTGTGTGGGCTTACCTTCTCGATCGACCTCCCTGCAGGCACTCATCTCGGCGGTGGCCGACATGTAGCGCATCCTGACGTACGGTTGGGGCGGGGGGAAGGTCTGCTGTCGGGTGAGACTCTTCGCCTGCCCGCTCCCGACGCTGCCCGCCCCCAGCGACGTCGTGGGGCTGGTGCCTTGCAACACCTCCGCCAATCGGCAGACGGCCGTCTGTTCGGCCGTCATCGATGCGATCGAAGGCTCCGGCAGCAGGTTCTCGGCGCTCAGGGGCCGCTCGTCCTCACCTCCGGGGCCCTCCTCGGCTGCCGAATAAAAAACGTCTATGGGTGCGCCACAGAGAAAGAAAAAACACAGATGCAGATAGATAGATAGACAGATGTGGATTATTAAGCATGATAGAAGTGTGTAGTTTACAAGAAATATTTGATTTATTGAAGAGTCATTATTTTTAAGATTGCAATGTCTACTAGCTCATTATGATCACGGCTATGTGCCATTTTTTTACGAGACGAAAAATAGTACGCGTAATCGCTACCGACAAAAAACAGCTGTTCAGGGTTTCTATATAGCAATAAGTTTATAGTACACATGAAAAAGTCATACAAAAGTGAAACAGTTAAGCAAAATAACACAAAATAAAAACAAAATCAAAAGTTACCATCTAAATAGTAACTAAGCAATAAGCAGTTCATATGTAGCCTGGTCATCCATTCTACGGCTGACGGCTTGGCTTGGAGCACCGTACATTAACAAAGACAAGTAGGGTCACTCGCCGTGCCGACTTTGATGTGAGTCTCACAAAATGCGAGCCGCCTCGATTTGAGAGGGGTTCCCCTCGTGCGGACTCGTCTACTTACAGGGAATCCGATTGTGCGATATTGTCGACGTCAATGGTCGACGTTCACTTTACTTATATGGGGGACACAATAACTGCAGATGCAGTTACTGGGGTCCCAAATAGCTCAAGGAGTATTATAGATCATGTTTTGTCAGATAGATGTAGTAATTTGAAATGTACGATTCAAGTCTTATGGAAAGCTCGTTTGCTACGAGTAGTTAAGAAATGTCTGCCTTACCTGAAGAATGATGCGGACTGCTAGAAGAAACGTCGGATGACTGCGAGCCGTACCGCAAGAGTTCGTCTTCCTCCCTAAGGCCGCTGGAAGCTCTCGATTCAGTCTGCGGGCTGACAGGCGATCTGGCGAACGCCGTACCCCTACCCGTTGGTAGGCTCTCACGTCTAAACCAAATATTCGAATAAGTTTTGAATCAATCAACAAAAACCAGCTCAAAATTTAAATGGGTTCAAGCACAAAACACGTTGCGATGATACATGATTTTGCGTCAGAAGTGGGATAAAAATACAACAGTATGCGACCCTCAATCTAGTCGCAAGTGTTCAAGCCAAAACTCTGAATAAAACATTCCACGTCTTATATTAATTGATCGGTCGAGAAACATCATATCCTTGCATCAGAAGTGGGATCAGAAATCCAATAACACGCGATACACCCACTTGTAACTAAGTTGTCAAGCCAAAACTCTAAAACAAACAATCATGTCACTTATGATGGAACTCTATACCAAACAGTTAATAATGGATGAACATTTGAATGATTTGGGACTCAACACATTGCGATGTTATATGGTTTTTGCATCAAAAGTGGGATTAAAAATTGAAGAATATAGGCCTACCACTTATCTATCTGAATATTCAACAGTTAGTTCAAATTTTAGAAACCAGATATTTTGGATATTTTATTTCCGTCAACATTACTTTGCTGTACAATTTCAGCATAATAGATAGTGGTGTTCGATTACACAAACACAAAGTTTATTAGTACGACATCGCAGCGTTAGTAATGATGTGGTCTAGTGCGAAAACCTTCTCCAAGCCATACAAATTGTGTATACCTTTGCGTATCTACTTGTCTACTGGTATTGCCAATGTTCCACATATCTAGAAAACATATAACTTTGCATCTTTTGCATTGCAGAAATGTGAGGATTCGATTACTCATTATGCTCTACAGTTATCATTGTTTTCTTACCTGTATATGGTTCTTGGCAGTGATTGCTCAATATTAACTGGAACTGAATGCCGTCTTACTCCTAACGACTCTAACGTTGGGACAGCTAGTGATTGTCTTCTAATCTCCCTGAAACATTTTTGAGCAAATATATCAAAAGAGGTACTAGATTTTTTTCATTTTCCACTGTATTAGTTTAAAATATAGTCATTTTTGATAATTAAAGATAGAGAGTCGTTATGCTACAGCTCCTAGTGATAATGATTTCATTGGAACCATTGATTGCCGCAAGACAATTTGGAATACAACAATACATACGTGTATTATATGTATAGTATTAAGAATTGAATTCCTCAGATGTATAGTTATGTCAAAAAATGCTGCAGCCGTTTCATCATCGTTAGAAATTTTACGTACAGTACGTACGTTCACGTAAGAAGATAATAGTGACGTCACACAATTGATGAGGAACAATTGTTTTCTTTATTCGAATTTGAATAAT
Organism: Callosobruchus maculatus; assembly: GCA_951848785.1. Classification (NCBI taxonomy): domain Eukaryota; kingdom Metazoa; phylum Arthropoda; class Insecta; order Coleoptera; family Chrysomelidae; genus Callosobruchus; species Callosobruchus maculatus. The sequence continues at coordinate 8,906,979 of CATOUR010000083.1, forward strand.
AGTATAATGCAAAACGTGAGTGCGTTTCTTGACAACATATGCATTTGGCGACATTGGACTAAATCGTAAAACTACACAACATCGAAGACAAACCGTACAAGATAACTTCCACGCAAACGATTAGCAAAATATGTTCAATATAACTAATGCTACTGCATGACAGCCGTCCAGCTGATTATGCGTACATAGCGCACCTATATAACTAAGACGTCACCATTATGTTCTTACGTGAAATGGGCTGTACGGTGCGACTGTCTTTGTAAGTACGATTGTAGTGCCCTCTATGAGCAACAACGTCACACAAAGACGGAGTGCCATATGCCATATCTGTCACTAACTAGCAAACAGCTTGAGCAGATTTAACTCTAACTATTTATTCTTTTTGTCATTTACCGTATGGGATTTTGCACATCTTAGCTATAAAAACATTCTTTTGAGGTAATTCATTGTTTCTAAGGTTTTGTAACAATAAACAACCTAATCACAAATGACTGTCAACACATTCTACTTTATGCGTCCATGTACAGAAGACACTCTCTTGAATGTGGTGAATCATTTGATTGCTGGCCTCAAATTCAGACTGAGGAGTTGACTAACCCTACTAATGGTACTAATTCTTTTGGGCTTAGCCCGCCTTTTCGCCAGGAAGATCAAAATGAGGTCGTTTAGTCAATCTTGTTTCCGAGTCTTTACAAGGTTAGAGTCGGCGCTGTTCTCTGACATCGGTAATGATGCTATAGCTTTCTACGATTTGTTTAATGACTTAAATCATATTGAAACTGCCTAAAGAGGATGAAACGACAATGTCACATAAAATATTTTTTCAAATAAATAAACGGAAGATATGCCAACATTTACTATATTCCTTACCAAGGTCTTCATTTATCAAAGTTTCTTACAATATTCATGTTTCGATATGTCCATAGGAAAATTTACTATTTTGTCAAGGATTCTGTGAGGAGGCTATCCGCAGTTCCTTTTCTGATTTGGCACTAGCTTCGACCATAAGAGTTGCGGTTATCGATCTATGGGAGTAATCGATGCAAGATTCAGTAATTTAATAAAACCAATACAGCCCTTGATGGTACATCTTCGCAACAATATAATATTTTGCTGACGGGGTGAAATGGGCAAGGCAATATTTTAGCGAACCCGTTGACAAAAAGGCTGCTGACACCAAAAGTTTGTGGTATGAGCCTCTTTGTGTCCTGTCTTTCGGGGTTATGACAAGCTTAAGAGAGTGCACCCACAAAACTTTTAAGGCTTCGTGGGATGACAGTTCGGGCTGCTCAACTTTTTTTTATGGTCAGCGTCTCTATGGCACTGTAGAAGCGCTGCGAGAGGATACGTGTCTGTGCACATTAGAGCTGAAATGCTGGTTCGGGAAGTAGGGACCTCAACCTGGTAGAGATAGCTCACAGAGCCTCTAGTGTTTCTCGTTCGGATGGCCTTCGGTGTTATTATCTGGGAAAGGTCACTCGAACATGTTCCGTGATAGAATCTGTAAATCAGGGACAGATCAGCCTCCCTTCTTCGATGTTCCAGGCTGCGAAGGTCCTTTGTGAGGTTAGGTGTATCAATTAGTCCAATTGCTCTTTCTGTCCAGAAGCTTTAGAGAGTGCTTCGTATCGCATCCCTACACATGGGAGCAATACTCCGATGGTCGAATTTGTGCCTTGTACAGCAGCAGTAGTTGCTCTGGTGTATACAGCTTTCTACAGCGGAACAAAACTCCAAGCTTCTGGGATGCCATTTGAGCAATACTGACGACGTGGTCGTGCCAGGACATGTTATTGCTGATGTTGATCCCCTAAAGCTTGACGGAAGGTGACTCGACTATTGGGTGACCCTCCATTTCCACAGTTGGTAAGCCAACGTGTGACTTGCTACTATCGAACAGCTACAATGTCATATTGAGTGATACACCCCTGTGTAGGAGATGTGAACCAGAAGATGAGAGAGAAAAACCAATCCCACCAACTATAGACCTGTGGCTCTCAGTATCATGTCTGAGGTTATGGAGCCTGTCATTAATACCCAGCTCCTGAAATACCTGGACAACAATAACATCATAAACGATCGCCAGTATGGCTTCCGTAAGCATAGGTCTACTGGTGTCCCCCTGGCCTACGTCACTCACTTGTGGAACAGAGCAATTTAAAATCATGGCCAATCCCGTGTTGTTGCGCTTGATATATCGAAGGCCTTCGATATAGTGTGGCATGAGGGACTTCTGGTTAAGCTTGCTGCTTATGGACTACCACTTGGCCTGCGTCAGTGGCTGAATTGCTTTTTGAACGACAGTTCTCTGTTTGTTGTAGTCCAAGGCTGTTCATCGGACGTATTTTCAATAAACGCCGGTGTTCCTCAGGGATCTGTCCTATCCTCTACACTGTTTCTGTTGTATATCAACGAGCTGCGCTCCGAAGAACTCTCTAAAGCTTCTGGACACTATCCAAAAGAGAACAATTAGTCTAATCGGTACGCCTAACTTCACAAAGGTCCTCCACTGCCTGGAACATCAAAGAAGGGTGGCCGACATGTCCCTGTTTTACAGATTCTATCACGGAAGATGTTCGAGTGAGCTCTCCCAGATATTAATACCAAAGGCCGTCAGAACGAGGACACCAGGTCGACGTCCCTACCCCCAGAACCAGTCTCCTCCAGCATTCCTTCTTTTGGAGAACTTCGACGCTGTGGAATGAGGTGCCTGGGAATTTATTTCAACCTGCAGCGTTTCAAATCTAACGTGCACCAGACTTATCCTCTCGCAGCACTTCTACAGCGCCATAGGCTTTCAGCCTTTGCGGGAGGTTGATCAAAAAAAAGCTCAGTTCTAAGGGATCCTTGGGAGTGGTTCAATGAGGTCTACGCGCTGTGACCATCCTCTTCTCAGTACAGAATCTGTTTATGTTTCTTTTCTGAACGATCTTCAACGGATACTGAACTTACTTTGGTGGCGACGGCATGAAGTCCCTGGCGGTCGGCTGTCCGGTGACCACCAGCCCCGTTCCTTGGCCTTCCTGCCTTTCCTCCTCCTCCCTTTCCTCAGCATCGGCGTCCGACAGCTCTGTCTGCGTCTCTTCTGCCTGCTCCTGCTTCTCTTGGTCCATCCACCGCCTGCGGTTCTCGTCCAGCACCTTCATCATGTGGGTGGACAGGGGGCTGCCCAGGAAGCGGTGCCACTCCACGAACAACGGCGTCACCATGAACTTGTAGAAGCCTGTGCACAGTTTGAACATGTGGGCTTGCTTTGGAAACCTCAGGCATTCTCATTTGGAAATTCTTCCGGATAGAACCTGCGTTTGCTTTGAGTTAAACGCTGAGCTTTCGTCTATGATTGCAAGGGATGTCTTCACGGACCAAAAGTCTGCGTTTGACGCTAACCGGGCACATAGGTTCTATACGGAAGTATAGCATTTTTTGAACATATACAGGGTTGGGCTAAAGTATGGTACCAAGCAAATATCTTTGAAACGGAAAGGGCGATATTGCTGAAAATTTGCACGTAGATGTAGTGACATATAATGCATCCGAATACAGTATGTTAGCTATTAATATACTTCCGGTCTAACCGGAAGTGCCGTCAACTTTTTTAATTTAAATGGAGCACCCTGTAAATTTTTGCAGATTTTAATATATCTTTTTTTTCCGAATACGTCCATAGTGGGTTTGGTATTAGTTTCTGTAAAAACGGGAAAGATAAAGCTTCTTTATCATTTCAGATGCCGGCCACTTACCTCCTGACGTTCTGACAATACTGCCAGTATTGTCAAGTCTCATGACAAATTTATTACTTTATCCCAACCCAAATCTGGTAGACGATTGTTGACAAAGTGTCAAAGTTATTCGATTAATGTCAGTACTAGTACGGTTGATATGGTGTTTTTAAGTGAAAGGGAACGAATTGAAGTCTTAATGATGATCGGTTTTGGCGATCGCGTGAGAACTCACAAAGAAGTGTGTCAACTTTTCAATGATTTACATCCCGACAGGGTTTCTATAACACGTTCGACGGTGACTAAAACACTAAAACGTTTCAATGTAACTGGGAATATTAAAAATTTACCTAAAATGGGAAGACCGCAGACCGCCACGAACGAATTTGTGAGACAAAACATCGTCATTCAGGTAGAGGAATCACCTAACACTTCTACCACAACCTTAGCACTAAACCATGGCGTAAGTCGTCGTTCCGTGGGGAGAATATTGAAAAGAGAAAAGTACCATCCATATAAGGTACATTTGGTTCAAGAATTGTCAGATGATGATTTTGACCGACGGCTAGATTTTTGTGAAAGAATGTTAGAAATTTGTAATGATGACGACAATTTTGCAACTAATGTGGTATTTTCTGACGAGGCAACTTTCTATTTAAACGGAACAGTCAATCGGCATAATTCAAGGTATTGGTCCAATGAGAATCCTCATTGGATTCATGAGGCCCATAGCCAGCACCTACAAAAGTTGAATGTTTGGATGGGAATTGGAGGAAACAGACTTATAGGCCCATTTTTCATAGACGGAAACTTGAACGGGGACAAATACTTGGACCTACTGAATAATTACATCATTCCAGCACTCCAAAACAGTGGGCAGTTACCTCATGATTTATGGTTCCAACAAGATGGTGCGCCTCCTCACTATGATAGACGAGTTAGGGGTCTGTTGGATGCTACTTTTCATAATCGATGGATTGGACGTGGAGGATTCATAGAGTGGCCTGCTCGTTCTTCCGACCTCAGTCCCTTAGACTTTTTTCTTTGGGGTTACCTCAAATCACATCTTGGAAAAGGTCACTCAGCAATTTGTCAACAGGCTTGCATATTGTCAGGAAGTAAACGGCGGGCATTTTGAACATCTGAGATAATTCATTCAACATTTTCTTATTTTCTTATTGTAGCACATCAAATAAAATGTTTCAATAAATAAAAAACCTTTATCTTTCCTATTTTTACAGAAACTAATACCAAACCCACTATAGATGTATTCGGAAAAAAAAGATGTATTAAAATCTGCAAAAATATACAGGGTGTCCCATTTAAATTAAAAAAGTTGACGGCATTTTCGGTTAGACCGGAAGTACATTAATAGCTAACATACTGTATTCGGATGCTTTATATGTCACTACATCTACCTGCAAATTTTCAGCAATATCGCCCTTTCCGTTTCAAAGATATTTGCTTGGTTCCATACTTTAGCCCAACCCTGTATTATGCTTCACCGAAGGAGAGTATTTTGTTGGTGTAAAGAGTAGTTTCGATCGTAGGGAACATTGAGGTATTTTGAGTGTTTGTACTTGCTTTAAGCGATTGTTGGCCAAGAGGTTACCTGAGCAGTCCAGGGAAACATGCACTCAATGTTCTTGCAACCAAATAAGTTATGCGTTTGGCTTGAGATTCTAAACGAGATTGCGATCTTTTTGTCACATATATTTATTAATTTTTTGTACAAGATTTGGTTCAATTCCTTGAGCAAGTATTCAAATGAAAAGATAGTTTGATAGGTCAGTTTACCTGTATTAAACTCAAGCAATTTATTGTTCAAGAAATAGTCTATTATAGCATTCTGAGCCTAGAGCCATCAGTCAGGTTGCAGATGTCAGAACTGTCAATGGCGACAACAGCATCGTATAGATTAATGTTCTATGCAGGCACGTATCCAGGACTTGATTTTTTTTTTTGAGGGAGGGCTGACCTTTGCCACCTTTTCAATTTGCTCGCGACGAGTGGGTGGGGGGTGCAATATTCATACATGCGGATTAGATATTTTGGACGGCATTTAATTTAACGTTTGAGGAGTCCAGACGTGGTCAAAGCAGATGGTAAAGTGTCAACAATCAAAACAACTGCTTTTGAATTTGTATGTTGTGGATTAATAATATATGTTATTATTTATGTTATTATTCTCTAATGGACTAGTATCATGAATTTTTTTTGGTTGCATATGATAGAGTACGTCATAAAAAGCATCTTATTTTTTTCTCCGATCTTTTTGGGCACAGGAAAGCCGTGAAAATAAGGAAAATATTTGAATTCTCCTAGGGCAGTGACGTCACTGCCCTAAAGGCGAACAGCCAATCAAAAGACAGATATGTGTGCTGTGTTACCGCATTCTGATGGCGTGCGAAATACCGCAGCTGTACGCGGGCTGGTTCATCTATCTTGTCTTCTGTTCCCGTCTGCGAGTCGGAGCTGTTCTTGGTAGTAATGCACTGCTGATGATTCGCGCGGTTGGCACTGATTGGCTGAATTTGAATTCATTTCTTTAAACTTTAGAATGGAATTACTAAAAAACAAAATGATGTAGAAAGTAACGAAATGCAGTAGTACGTTTATTTTTGCATGCACTAAACGGTTATAACAATTAAATCATTGTTCTTAACCTCGTGATACTAGTCCATTGTTGATCCGCAAATTTGTACTACGAAGAAAAATATTGCATTGCTATGTTTGCCTACTCCTTGGTTCAAGCTAGAGTATTTTGCATCATGGTTGTCGCTCAAATTTTGGTTCAATTTACAGCTTTGAAACAATTTGCTGTATGATGTTGGAGAATTTATATTGTTCAACAAATTGAATCATATCTTGTATGATACAAGAAATTGTGTATTAGTACACGTGTACACTTTGGATTAATCAATAATGCAAGTGCAACATTCAGTGTTCCTTAAGATCTCATATTTTATCGCTTTATCTAAGAAGTGAGTTCTTGAAACAAAAACTATCAATTAATAAATAGCATTCATTTCAAATTACATTTGCACTTTGTATGTCAGTTTTTTGAAAAAATGCCCTGAATCTCGTACTACAGCTACAGCCACAGGTGTGCCCGAAAGGTCAGTAAAGTTTATCATCAAGTATATGTGATTTTTATAGACGAAACCTGTTACAGAATAGACGTAATACATATCTATAATATTTTTGAGAGCAGTTATTGTAACATCAAAATTCCTCAATGTTACTCCTAGGAAATATTTTGTGCAGGTTGTATGGAAACTATATATTCATCGCTGCATCAAATTTGATTAAAACTGTGGAGAAATAATATGATTAGGTTCCCTCAAAACTGTCAATAAAATCGATGCAGCGAGAAAACAGAATATATTTAATTTCGTACTACTTGCACTGTAAAGGATTTCGATAAAAACATGTAATTTGTGTTCTGTGAAGCACTTGTGTATCTGATGTTCCATTTGAAATTTTGTGAGAAAGATTACCTAATCTAGCATATGCAGAGGTACAATTTATAATGAAATAGTTTCCAAGTAAATCATCTACAAGGATAATAATTTCTATCTCAATGGGGAGTTTTTTCAGAACTGTCAGAAATGACACATGATCAACGAATATCTCAAAACAATGCTTTTGTGAGGTACCAAAATTGTGCAAATATTACACGCCGACCTGAAAAGTATGCTTGATATTGTAGTTTGGGAATCCAGATAAAGCTTAGTTAAAATCCTATTCATGGCTTAGCAATATTATATTGTACACGTAAACCATCACCTAAAAAACTATTATAACCACCACCAAACCTTAATGTTATCCTTTACATAAATGTCTGCCTTAATGTTAAATGTCAAATACTTGGAAACACTTCTTTGGTACAAGGAATGGTCTACAGTCAGAGTAAGATAAAACTCGCTACTAAGTTATTTTACAAACGTAAAATTTGACCTTCAGAGCCAAACATGATTGAGGACTAGCAGTAAATCTTCAACTATGCATTTATACTATTTATTATATAAAAACAGCTATCCCTTCATTTTTATGTCTTCTGTGACACAAAGACTTATATCCACATTCATAACAGTCGATTGACGTTAATGAGGAAATATTACTTCCTTATCCTTAGCGCATAAAGTTTAAAAGTAATCAGGACTATTACCTAATCACTTTAGATCGTATATCGTATGATCCAAAAAACACGGTGCGTCGACCGTATTTTCCGTACGCCCCTCGTATACATTTATTTTGACTATTGACAACTTCGCGCGCTCAGCGCCAACCCGCCAACCAAAGCACGTTGCAAAACACCGTACCTATTTTGTGTTGCAAAAAACCAAGCGTGCTCTGAAAAACCTGGCGGTACTCGCACTCGGTAGCGTTTTAAGTGCCGAAGGAAAGTCAGTGAGCAATAAGTCGTAATTTCGGAACTAAAGATGATGCTTTTGCGACGTTTTTAGGCGTTTTTCAAACTTTCGCGAATATTCAAAACTTCAGTGAGTGAGGGTGAACTCGTGAAGTGTTAAAGAGACTTGCTGTGATGTGTTGAGGGTGCGGTGCGATTATTTGTCGCTACTTGCTTGCTGGTACACAATGGTAAGCGATTGTCTGCATGCTTGATTGAAATTCCAACAGAGTCCTCAGATTATTTTCTAGAACAATAGTATATTAGGCAGAGTCCACTTTTATCAAAGTGGCTATTACTGCTGTATTATCAACGAATTCGAATAGGTCGGCTACATCCAAAACTAAAACCACATCCTTTGTAATCAACTGTTTAAACGTTTGGGCTACATATCTAGCTTTTCACAAGGCGATATAGTGAAAATCCTAACCAAGCTATCAAACCAAAGAGTCAAACATAATTTTTTCAGGTTTTCTTATGATTTCCGTTTTTTTTTTATTTTGTCGCGTTGCATTGTCGTGGTTCTATTATTTGCTCATAAGGTAGACAACCTTTGTAACAACCTATGCATTACTGGTTTTCATTTCTGTTTATTGCTAAGATTTATTGCATCAACATAGGTAATATTTTATCCACTATTTTATCTATGTTAGACCTTAAAAACATAGCAGGTATCCAGGGGTAGATAGGTTATCAATCAATAATATCGTCACTTAACTAAATTCAAACATTATTTACTCTGAGGTAGAGGTACAGACAGAGGCAGGTATAGCCAAAATTGACGTTAGTAAAGTTTATCTTTTAGCATAAGGTGGTTTTTTCTTTTATGTGTGATCATGTGATCATCGTATCTTTCTTCGGCTCATCTTATGACAATATTGACATTAGTCATAGGAACCTTAAGCCTGTTCTAGACGCTAAAGTTTTCCACAATGTTTTTACTGTGCAGCTCAAAACGTTGCAGACAACGTTGCGTGTGCATAGAAAAACAGTGGATTTTTGAGAACGCGGAGACGGTACAGTTGCAGTGATAAACTGAGCTGGTGAGCATGGTTACCCATGAACTGCTCAGACAAGTCGGTGCATGCAGTAATTGGCTCTGTCTTTCGATTTCATTTTTGCAAGGTTTTCATTCAGTTTTAAAACTGCACAGACAAAACCTGGTGAAAAACGTAGCGTTTGGACGAGCCGTTACACACTTATTGATACCTGATTTTATATTTTTTATTTTCATTTTTTGTTCAGTAGATATGTTACGCTCAATACCCGAATTCGGGCAATGCCCGAAAAAATTATGCAGAATTAGTTTTGACCAAGGAATATTTCCCAAACCCGAAATATAAATTTTATACGGCTATTGAGCATTACCAAATAGGCAGAACTAGTTTTGCGCATCTTGAAATACACAGAACTAGTTTTGCGCAACTTGAAATGCACAGGACTAGTTTTGTATATTTTCTGAATGACCAGCACAAATTCTGCTTATTCCATTTAATCAGCGCCAGCGACGGACTCAAATAAATATAAAGTTGGAGAAGTTAAATATATTTTAATGAAAACCAACAAATAATAAATCGCCAACTGAGGCTGGTTTACATTTTTATTTGATTGTGTGAGCATCAAATTGGCTTGTGCTTCCAAACCTCTTTTTGCGTTTTCACGATTCGTACTTATATTGCAGGAACGTTGGCAAAGAAACCTAACCTAATCTAACCTAACCTAAACGATAGGTTTTTGCTGGTTTTTGACACACAATGCATAACGAAGGTTCACTTTGGTTGTCATTCCGTACCACAGAACTAGTCCTGTGCATTTCAAGTTGCGCAAAACTAGTTCTGCCTATTTGGTAATGCTCAATAGCCGTATAAAAATAATATTTCGGGTTTGGGAAATATTCCTTGCTCAAAACTAGTTCTGCGCATTTTTTTTGGGCATCGCCCGAATTCGGCTATTGAGTGTAACACATACCTACATAAAACCAATAATACTGCAATATAAATTCTGAAACTTATTGAAACTACAAACTAGATTTAATGAACGTTTACTAATTTTTGGTTTCTTCTACAGATTTCGCCTCATTGTTGTACGTCAAGAGGTAAGTGAACACTGAAATTTTTACTGTTTTACTTTTTTTCTCTCGAGTATTTTCCCCATTTTTCGGCTTATTTTTGAAATAACTCGATACTTCGAAATGACTGCAATTCATCTGGAATCAGATGACATTACATATTTCGAAAACAAACAGAAAAACACATTAGAACATTCCTTGTATCAATTATATATACAGAGTGGTCTGCATTTTACATATATTTATCTTAAATTTATTGAACTGGCGGCTACTTGGTTGTCATTGAAATGCAGGCCATAGTGTATACTCACATCAAATATTTCGAGAGTTTCGGGAAACAGATTCTAAGATACTACAGGGGCACACGTATACTAAGGGAATCTGAAGACACACTAATCGACAGAGAGTGTCACTATATAGATACTCTAAGCAATAGAGCTTGGTTTGGTGATCATTGCATATCATGTTCGACACTTGTGGTTTGAGATAAATACTTACGAATTGGAAAACATGTTTAATAGTTTGTTATTAAAAGAGAAAACAATGCCCTCAGTTTATCCTTTTACCAAATACGTCGTTAGGCATTTACGTTCCTGTTCATGTTCCTATTGTGGCGAATAATAGCCTGGTAAAAGAAGACAAGAACAATTATCCTTATATGGATTGAAATATGTATTTGGTAGCCCTTCATTTTAACAAGTTTTAAGAGTTCTAGGTACTGCAAGTATCTGGTTAAAAAAACGAAGCTTTTTTCTTAAAGTTGTACTTCAACTCCGAAAACTCATAACCAACTTTTTTTTCAAATAGCACCTCACAGCTTTTCATACATAAATGGGGTCATTATTCTTTTTAAAATCTTTTTTCGTAGTCATAAGTCATAAGCATAAAGTAAATAAAATGAGGATTTGTTTGAAGCGTAATATTTTTGTAACAAAAAAGGATAAAAAAAACACACCCAGTTTTCTTTTTTATCCCTTTTCGTGCGTCAAACAAATTCTTATTTTATTTATATTATGCGTATGACTGTACGAAAAAAATAAGCTGCGTATAACATCAAAGATACCTCAAGTTTTTAAATAAAATAGCTTTAGAAAAGCTGCCCACATCGATATGCATACAATAAGCAAAAAAAAACATTTAACGTCCTGACGTGAATCTAATGAAAAAAAATTAAGTGATTTTTTTAAATCAATTCTTGACATTTATTTGGTAATCAGTTTGCTCTTCATTATATTATAATTTTTTTCCTAAGTATATTTATGTTTGCTCTGCCAGCTTTTTGTTAAGCAAGCAAACTGTTTTAAAAAACGTGGAGCAGCTAAATTTGTAATAGGGCCTCTAATTAACCTTTAATTAAATTTACATCATGGAGTCATCATTAGTTCATTTTGCTTATTTTAAGGATGTTTGCAGGGCTTCGCACAATTTATTAGAACATGCGAAGGTGGATCGTTAAATTTTTCATATCGCATTTACTTAAAGGGTTAAAAATGTTAACTAATTGGACGACCCCAAAATGATATTTGCTACCTAAATATATATTTCCATCCACACCAGAATGTTTGCCGGTTTTTATGAAAATTCACGTCTATTCTCGGAAAATAAGCAAAAAATAGGCATGGTCATTTATCGAGCTATCAATCAATCTATTTTTTAGGATATATTTACCTACAGGAACAACGAACAAAACCTAACTCTTTGTTGCGTGAGATTTTTGGACAAATAAAAGTTATAAACAAATAAAGAGTAAAAATGGCAAATGTTATCTTAAAGTGGTTACCAGTAACAAGTGTTAAATTGTAAGTATTTTTAAGACAAACTGTCTTAAAGAAGATGTCTTAAGCTATAAAATGGCTGTTTCTAGATTTTGAAAAAATTATTTATTGTTTAGAAAATTTTGCTAAGAACTGACTAAAATTAATAGAACGCAATTTTACAATAACATTTAAAAAAATGAATCTTAGACTCTGATATTGCACTAAAAGTGGGCCCTCTTGATACAGAATATGACATCAAAAATTCAATACGATTCTTCAAATATTTTAAACAATATTGAATTTGTTTATCCCACGCAGATTTCTTTTGCAATACTATATTGCAGGAAACCATAAAGATACAGCAACTCTATGGGCAGAATATCAAACAAGAAGACTTAAACTTGATACTTGCTTAAAAAAATCCTAAAAAAATAATTTTAAATATTACAAAATCATCCAATAATTTTGTGCGTATCAACAAATCTAATAACGTTGTTGCTATTGAGTTTACAGTATTATTTTTTTTATATATAAAAAGCTCATATTCTGTACCAAGAGACTTCACCTGTAGTGCCATATCAGAGTCCTAGATTTGTTTTTGTAAACTTGCGTTTTATTAATTTTATTCAGTCGGATTTTTGTAATTTTCTAAGCAATAAATACATTTTTCAAAATCTAGAAACGGACATTTAATAGCTCAAGGCATTATCTTTAAGACAGTTTGCCTTAAAAATACTTACAGTTTAACACTGGTAACCACTTTAGGACAAAATTTGCCATTTTCACGCTTTATTTGTTTATAACTTTTATTTGCCCAAAAATATCACGCAGCAAACAGTTAGGTTTTGTTCCTGTAGGTAGATATGACCCAAAAAACCCGTTAGATTGCTGGATAATTGAGTGTCTCTTACCAGGCTGATTACTGGCCGCAGTTTGAAATCTAGTTGTTATAGTTTATAATTAGAGCTGGTTGGTCTAATGAGTTAGGTCTGGAAAATCAGGAAACAGTTATTGAGTTTCCAAAACAGCCATGCAGTCGCTACTCGCTAACTAGCAGCTAGTAAACTCGCCATCATGTTCAATAACCAATAAGCTGTTAGTTTAGAATGTCAGCGAGCATTTAAACGCAGTTTATAAACACGAATTCAAACCTCAGGTGCCAAACGACATATACAACGATCACTAAACTACCCACCATTGCCTATAGTAAGAGTGAAGTGATTAGAATGTGGTGCCTATTTTGAGATGCAATCTACGAGGTTTGAACGGGTCACAATTTTGTGAAGAGTGTGTGGCGCTCATCATTCGTGTTGTTTTTGAAGAGGGAGTGAGATACATTATGCAGGGGTTTTCGATATATTTTGATAGCTTCGTCAGGTAGGATGATCGTCTAGGTGTTGGTATTGAGATATATGGATTTCGACAGTGAGCCAGTTTAAATTAACTAGTTCTTTCAAACCTGCTATTGCCATTATGAAGAACATTTTGACCAATAGATAGAAAAATTACGTTACACAACATTTACCGATAATTAATGAGAATGCATAAGAAATATTTACAAAATGTGTTCAATGTTCAGTAAATCAGCATGAGAAGAGAGTCGTGAGTTGCCTTATTGTCGGAAAGGAACACGACTCTAAGGTAAATCTTATATTTTTGTCGCGTGATCTAGGTAATATTTAACTGGAAAAAATTTCATTAAAAAGGAGAAAGATCGAGCTTCAGAAGGTATGTACCAAATACCGAACTCCTGTGAGAAAGTCTACAGGGTGTCCCATTAACTTAAACACTTGACACGTGATATTTCCGTAACGAAACATTTTTGAAGCAGGAACTGTGTTGGAATTATGAAGGTACTATATGGGTCTATCATAACATTAACACATTTTTTTGCGAGTCATCTCCAAAAACTCTCCCCCAACTTCTTTTTCAAATTTCTAGTTTTTAGTAGCACTAGCACTCATAAAAGTAAGTGTAGTATTATCCGTGCCCCTCATACACCAAAGAAAGCTGTCAGCAGTTACCATCCAGTTCTGGTATGAAAGAGTGCTGATCAGGATTACCATGGCTTTAGATGATATGAAACTATAAAATTTTTTGTGAGGTATTATAATTATTCAATTTCAAGGGGTGGCATTATTTGTATTTTGCAAATAAAATGAAATGAAAAAATGGCACCTCATAGGTTATCCTATATAAATGATATCCGTATTTTATTCAAAGTCTGGTACCTTTGAAGTTATACGAGAACTAATTTTTGTCGTAAAATTGTAACCATAATATAAAAAATAAGAATTTGTTTGATGCAAAGGACGGATAAAAAAGAAAGCTGATGATGATGACCTATCTACATGCTATCGGAAACAAACGTATTTTTAATCCTTTTTCATTAAGAAAATATTACGCCTCAAACATATCCTTATCTTGTGCTTATGAATTTAGGAAAAATTTGATTTGTGTATACAATCAAAGGCACTACTAGATTTTAAATAAAACAATGACCTTATTTATGTAGGAAAAGCTGTGGAGTGCTTTCTTGGGGGTGAGTTTTAGGGGTTGAAGTACAAAAAAAATGTTTGGAAGGCATGGTATGATAAGTGGTCGTTCAGTACCCTTGAAATACTCACTTAGCTTTCTTTTTCATCTGTTTTTCGTCGTACGAAAATATTACACCTCAAACAAATCCTTATTTTATTTATGTTTATGATTTTTCGAAAAAAAAAATGGTTCATGTATAAAATCAAAGGTACTACAAGATTTTAAATAAAATAAGGACTTAATCTGCGTTGGAAAAACTATTGGGTGCTTTTTGAAAAAAAACTTCGTGGTGGGTTGTATGGGATGAAGTACAAAAAAAAAACATTTTGACACCATGTTATGATAGACCCTATAGTATAGAAAAATTCCACTCAGTTTTCGTTTGAACTTTTTTTTTGATACGAGAGTATCTTGTGTCAAAGAAATTGTATATTGTAGGTCAGGTAGGATTTCAATTAATGACAACTGATTATACCGATGCTAGGTAATCTCAGTCGTCATGGTGCCCTGAGGATGTCTCGTGCACGCGTGGATGAAAGATATGTTCAAAAAAAAATTCTATTTATTTTTCTAAAACTCCATTTTTCAGTCTAAGAGATCAATGTGCTTTATTTCTTACAAAAAAAGTTGGCAACCCTGTTCGCGAGGTATAGCGATGATTTATGTCTATATATACAGATATGGAATGGGGATGAAATCCACATATCTCTGTACCGAACACCATTCTGACAAACACCGTCAAAACGTATGGAAACACCCTGTATATACAGGCGGTTCACACGGGCGGTGTAAGTCAAACAAAAAGAAAGTCAACTCACCGACTTGAGTTTTGGCAAGAGAGGTGGACTGCTGATCACATTTGGTTGAGTCTGGAAGAAACCAGAAACTGGTTCGGTATTCGATACTTTGATGCTTGCTAAATTCTCTAGGTTGCTTTCTACGGATTCTTTCATAAACATATATATTTTTCGGAGAGCAGATTTCATAAATAGCTGAAAGACTGTTGTTGAGTGCGGTCAGTTAGCCGTTAGTTATATGAAAGGAAATAGATCGCCTAGTTTGCACTATCCAAGAAACATTTTTTTAGACTCGGATCTTAAAGTTCACCCTAAAAATCTAAAATCGTTATCAGACTTCCTATCAGGACCAAAACTCGTATCGTGTATAGTTTGAGAAAGTCAATTTCAAATCCGGCCGTTGTTTTGAGTTTCAGACTCGGACAAAGAAGATCAAACATTTTCATACCCTCAGATATTGAAGTTCACCGTAAATATCTAAAATCGTTATCTGACTTCATATCAGGACAAAAAATCGTATCGTCTATTGTTTGAGGAAGTCAGTTTTAAATCCGGTGGTTGTTTTGGATTTTAGCTTCAAACAAAGAAGATCAAAAATTTTCAGACCCTCAGATTTTCAAGTACGGGTTTCAAATCCAGTGGTTGTTTTGAGTTTCAGCTCAGTCAAAGAAGATCAAACAGTTTCAGACCCTTAGATCTTCATGTTCACCCTAAATACTTAAAATCGTTATCTGGCTTCTTATCAGGACGAAAACTCGCATCGTATATAGTTTAAGGAAGTCAATTTCAAATCCGGGTGTTGTTTTGAGTTTCAGCCTCAGGTAAAGATCAAACATTTTCAGACTCTCAGATCTTCAAGTTCACACTAAAATCGGTATCTGTCTTCCTACCAGGACGAAAACTCGTATCCTGTATAGCTTGAGGCTGCCAATTTTAAATCCGGCTGTTGTTTTGAGTTTCGACCTCAGGTAAAGAGGGCAAAAAATGTTCAGACCTCCAGATCTTCAAGTTCACCCTGAATACCTAAAATCGTTATCTGGCTTCCTATCAGGTCGAAAACTCATATCCTGTATAGCTTGAGGCTGCCAATTTTAAATCCGGCCGTTGCGTTGTTTTGAGTTTCGACCTGGGGTAAAGAAGGCAAAAAATTTTCAGACCCTTAGATATTCAAGTTCACCATAAAAATCTAAAATTGTTGTCTGGCTTCCTATCAGGACGAAAACTCGTATCGTGTAGTGTTTGAGGAAGCCAATTTCAAATCCGGCTGTTGTTTGGAGTTTCAGCCACGGGTAAAGAAGATCAAAAATTTTCAGACACCCAGATCTTCAAGATCACCCTAAATACCTAAAATCGTTATCTGGCTTCCTTTCAGGGCGAAAACTCGTATCGTGTATAGTTTGAGGAAGCCAATTTCAAGTCCGGCCGTTGTTTTGAGTTTTAGCCTCAGGTAAAGAAGATCAAAAATTTTCAGACCCTCAGATATTGAAGTTCACCCTAAAAATCTCAAATCGTTATCCGACTTCTAATCAGGACTTATCGTGTATAGTTTGAGGGAGTCAATATCAAATCCGGTGGTTGTTTTGAGTTTCAGCCTCATCTAAGATCAAACATTTTCAGACCATCTGATCTTCAAGTTCACCCTAAAACCATTATCTGGCTTCCTAACAGGACAAAAACTCGTATCGTGTATAGGCTGAGGAAGCCAATTTCAAATCCGGCCGTTGTTTTGAGTTTCGACCTCAGGTAAAGAAGACAAAAAATTTTCCGAACCTTAGATATTCAAGTTCACCCTAAAAATCTAAAATTGTTATCTGGCTTCCTATCAGGACCAAAACTCGTATCGTGTATAGTTTGAGGAAGCCAATTCCAAATCCGGCAGTTGTTTTAAGTTCCATCCTCAGGTAAAGTAGATGAAAAATGTTTAGACCCCCAGATCTTCAAGTTCGCTCTAAATATATAAAATTGTTGTCTGATTTCCTATCAGGACGAAAACTCGTATAATGAAAGGTTTGAGGAAGCCCATTCAAAATCAAACATTTGTTTTGAGTTTCAACCTCAGATAAAGTAGATCAAAGATTTTTAGGCCAATGAAGTGTCAATAGCTATGGAAGGGGCATGCGTGCACTCGTTTGCGGCTAGAATGAGATAGCGCTAGTCAGGGATGCTCAACGACGTCACAATGCGTAGTCTATCAGTAGGACGTCGTTGGGGATGCTTGTAGAAGATTTGCCGACAGCGTTGCCAATACTCGCTCTTTAGAGCGATATCTCGCTCTTTTTTTGCCTGATCCGCTCCCTCGCGCTCCCAAAAAAAGTCGGTTGTGGCAACACTGTTTGCCGACCTGCAGCATAGCTGGTTAGGAGGAGGCTGTGCTTTTTCCCTGACTAGTTCTATCTCTCTCACTGACTTCTCTTTCTTATGCATGCTTTTTCCCTGTCTAGCTCTATCTCTCTCACCGACCTCTCTTTCTTATGTCGTCCGCAACAGTGGTACATTGTTTAAATGGGATGGGGCCATTCCATAGGTATTGACACTTCATTGGTTTAGACCCTCAGATCTTCAAGTTCACCCTAGATATCTAAAATCGTTATCTGACTTACGGAAACACGAATGGTGTATAGTTTGAGGATGCCAATTTCAAATCCATCCGTTGATTTGAATTTTAACTACAGAAAAATTCAGACACTCGGATATTCAAGTTCACCCTAAATATCTAAAATCATTATCTGATTCCCTATCAGGACGAAAACTCGAATGGTGTATAGTTTGAGGGTGTCAATTTCAAAGGCGACCATTGTTTTAAGTTTCAGCATCAAGTAAATATCTAAAATATACTATTTATTATCCAGATATTTCAGCATTTTAGTTTTTCTTTATAAAAATAACACAGCTATATTCTCACAAATCCCTTAGCAACCCTAGTTAAATTTCTATCTCAGATGGGTGCTATTGGCTTATGTGATTGTGTTCCAAATAGACGAGCTGGGGTACATGCGATATTTTTTGTAATTATCTGATAGACATGATTCAAAAATAAATTTTCAGTTGATTAACGCGACATTCTCAGTCAGTCAGTTATCTATGAAATCGGCTGCCAAGGGGGTTGGGGTAATATGTATACAATGCCGGCAATGATATTTTACCGTTTATTATTTCTAGGGAAACTGTCCGTTTTTCTAAAAGGTGTTTCAGTTACAGAGCAAAATAATTCTTACACTCTTATCGAAACATCTTTTATAAAAAATGTTAATATGTAAAACTGTAAAGCAAAACAGACTGTACGTTTTCTGTTCTTGCTCGAACGGCGCGAAGAAAATACATTTTGCCAGCGGTGTATATAAAATGGTAACATGTCAAAATTGAGCATTCCATGTAAAAATCTGTTAAAGAAACAATGGCTGGTAGGCTAATATCTAACGAAATTTAGTTTGGCCGTGCATTTCAGTTGAACAGCAGCTTTTTATAAATAGTTTGTTTCTTTTAGGAGGAAAGCTTTATATGAACAGCAGTGTTAAAGCGTATGACTACTCCACTAATTGGTTTCACCTCTACTTGGCACGAACTCAGTTGCTTTTTCGTTGGTACTATCCACTAAAACATAGGTTCTCTGATGACGCTTGTTATCAAGTTCATCAAAAAAATAAATAAAAAACCGCGTTTGTTTCAATTATTTTGGTGTAACAAGAAAATCATTAAGCATTAAGGGCCCCACAGACATCGTTCTTTTTCATTAGGTTTGCACGACGTGCCATCCGATGTCGGTTAAACCGATGGAACGATACCTTCACACACTGTTCGGTCTTCTTTCAGTTTCTCGCAAATTTTCTGGTCCATTAAACATGGATAATACTTTAACATTGGCGGCGGCTTTAGCTATTGAAGCGAAATACAGCAAGAAAAAACGTTCTGAATGGGTGAAAAGGTGGCTTTTAAAAAGAGGCCAATTCTCCCATATAAATCTGTTAGAAGAATTGCGTCTGGAACTAGGGGATTGGTACAATTATTTGAGGATGGATGAAGAAACATACTTAGAATTACTTAATTCAGTAGCACCTATAATAAAAAAAGCAGGATACTTGGATGAGACAAAGTATTTCCCCTCATGAACGTCTGACAGCACATTTTTGATAGGTGTCGCTAACCCTAGATACGCTTACTCGAAGGCAACCAGAACGACACTGCAAAACCCCGTCGTGATTGCACGATGAACGGCCACACATGTACCGAGTTGCACGATGGCGTTCGAAACCGACGCCGACGGGTAAAATTAAGCTCGGACAGATTTTTTGGAACGACGGTCAACACGACGGTTTTTCGGCACACACGGACCGAAATGAGTGTGATCGGTTGGCACGTCGTGCAAACCTGATGAAAAAGAACGATGTCTGTGGGGCCCTTTAAGAAAAGTTTACAAACATGATTCTTTTTACCCTAATGAACCAGGTGTCACCCTCTGGTAACAAATTATGTCAACTTACTAGGTTCTTGTTTCCCTCGTAGTTTAGTTACTACCAGTTAGCTAGCTAACATGCTTTGATTTCTTCAGCTTCGCATATGAATTACATTTTATTAGACAGGGTAAACACTGAACTGAACAGTTGTGAAGGGACCATCAAAAGTACATCAAGTTGTTATCCATCTACCCGTAAATACAATGGTACAAGCCCTTAATAAGGTGAGAGGAAACACTTGTTTTACGAGATAACTGTTGTCCGATGGTACGGCATGTCCCAAAAATGTTGTATCCTATATATTTATATGCATATACTGAATACAACGTTATTCCAACGTCAAGACGAAAACATATTTCTGGACTTCAATGAAAGAACTGAGGATTTTAAAAACAAATTACGCAAAACAATTTTATATAGTATTTAGAACAAAATAGCAAAATCAAGCTATGTGCACCTAAGAACCCATGAGCTAGTAGAAAGTATACATAATATATCTATCCGATTTTTAACAATACGACACCAGCACACACACTTTGGTAAATAAACAAGATCACAGTAAAAACGCGGCAATCTAAAATCGTACCTATGTTTTCGCTAGGTCAGTACAATCAGGACACCAGGCTTCAAAACTTTGTCCTAAAATATGTATTTTTTACAAAAGGATCGGTAAATAAAATACTTTTACGTCCACTAAAACTAAATATTGTAAATCAGAAAATCACAAACAAAATTGTCACACAAAAATCCCAAAACTGTCGGCACACAAAAAACAAATCATTAGTTTAAAAAAAAAACTCGGGGTAAGTCTATGGTCCAAACTTTGATTAAAGCAATCGTAATAATATTGCAAAATTAAAAAGTATATTTTGTACACCTTCAAATAAATATATTATACGAGGATATAATATATATCACTATATAACAAGGTTGGTGAGGTGTGGCATTTTCTAGCATACAAAATGGAACAGATAGATCCGTATTTATTTTTGTCAAGACTGTTTCATTGGATATATGTTCTGACCATGATATTTTGAGCATTCTATGCATTATCCACATCTCTAATGCTTCTAACGGATTCCCAGTGTCTAGGCTTCAGTTCCGTATAAAAGTATTGAGTATATATAGGTCTTCTCGAATCTGTATTTAATATGCGGTGACAGTGTGAGATTTGAAATTGACAATGCAAAAAAGAAACAAAAATGACGAACTTTTGAAGAATTAGTGTTCGTAATTATGGTTCTCTTCCTACCATGCATCATGTGACTTTATTTTTTTTTGGGATTTAGAGTTCAACAATAAATAGACTATTAAAAAATGGTTTTTCTTAGGTTTATGACAAGTATATTGAAGGATAGTTATTGGAGATATTCAAATAAACATTTCATTATAATACCATAGCACCAGTCTTGTTATTTTTTGATATAACCTCGTACATGCATTGTAGCTCCAGACCCATCCTTTGTATTAAACTCAATAACCTCTACACTAAATTTTATTTACCAAAGCAGTATATTTGGTTTATTTGTGAAGTAGTCATGGTATGATGCAAACCACTCTAGGTTGAATTCTTTCTAGAGATGTTCGTTGGTAAAAGATTCAAGATGCTGGATAGTAAGTAACAGAAGTATTTGATTCCTAGTAGCTAAAGTGTGACTGTATGTTAATTGCACCTTTTTGGCAAGCCTCTATAACTGACGAACTAGTGGTTCTTGGACTATTTGGTCTCCTTAGATAGCAGCTTCTGAGGATGTCATTCCTGCCAAAGATCCACTACTTCATCGGATTTTGGCCGCTAAATAAAGCCTTACACAATTATTTAAGCCCCGATTTCACTGAAAATGGGCACTGTTGAGTATCCGGACATTACTGACCCTGATAGGTTTTCTGAGAATCAGGTTATTCGATGAAAGGGTGATAGTAAAGCCAGGAATTTCAACAGTAAAGCACCAATTAATTTCATTCAGATGGGAGAAAAATGAGATGACAGATTGAGATGATGCTAAGATGTAGTGAAGATGAGATAGGAAGTAGTAAGACTAGGAAATTCATAGATACAGTAGATAGTAGTACTATATCTAGAAATCAAATGCTGGATGGTGATTTTTGTCTATCAAACAAAATAACATAGAACACAATTTTTGAATTTGTAGCAGACAAAGTATTTAGTTTTCTTTAATTATTTGTAACTGTGTTTTGTTTATTACCAAATGATAATAAGCACAACTACAAAAATCGCCATATTTACTACAATCAAGCATTGCTAAGAATTTCAAGAATACATAAAAATGCAATGCATTACCTGAATTTCTATCCTGATAACATTATTTAACACTCATGCTTGCCAATGATTTACAACAATGCAACATAAAAAGATATGTACATAAATATATATTCATTTTCGACTTTAATGAAATTTCTGTCGCGCTATATGTAACAATTACACTCGTTCATTGTGTCAGCTGAAAATATAGGATTAATGACTACTTAGGAACAATTAAAATAAGCACTAAGCATATTTCACATTTGTTATTTGTTCTAGCTACTAGAAATATAGCAAAACAGCCAACACATATAAGATGCGAGCTGCGATAAAAAATGTATGAAAATTATAACTATTGACGTCATATATCATAAATCCTGACATTATGTCAAATGTTATGAAGCGGAGCATACTGATAGATTGTTATTCGCCGAATTGCTAAAAAGTGAAGATATCGCAATGCTTTTGATTGAACCTCATATCTTAATTACTCAGGGTGATGCATATTATAATGCCGTACAACACTGTATTATTTAGAAGAGAAAGCGGGTAATGTATTCCAGAGGTTAGATATAACTTTCTCATTTTTTTCTTGCTATTTTTGCCATTATGTGACGTCACTAATTATAATAATGTAATTTGAATATCTAGCATGACAATATAATATGTATAAGCAATTATAAAGTATTTTTTTGAATTTTACGCAAGTTAATGTTATCAACTAAACTGTATACGAACATTTCTAATAAAGAACATCCACAAAAATTATTATTACATGTAGTGGTAACGAAATCATTTGAAGGGAAAGATGAATTGTTTTTTAATTCAATATGTCTAATTGTTTTTACGACACTATTTCATTGCACTTTCACTTTCCGCATTCAATCAGCATTTTCATCATTAAGACGACTATTAGTGAATGTAAACGTTGTGGATTATTTTTAACAATAATATAAAGTAGGAAATCTATTGACTGAGGCAGGCTCAAAAGTCATAAATAATAATGTGGTTGGGCCTTGAAAGGTAACCTGGTAGGGATGATCACACGTATACTCGTATTTGGGACACAATATCGGTGCGATCTCTGACGTGTATAAAATGTGCAAATCAAAAACTTTTTTCTTGGGTGACTGTGTTTAAGTCGGTAACATACATTATATGTATATCTTTGAATATACAGTGTTTCTGGGTTTAGGCAGGTTTTAACATAATTCGCGTGGTATACTTGTTAAAATAGTAAGAACGACACCTCAGACATCTAGCTGTATTTACGTAGCCCCCCTCCTTTCATTTTTTATTATTGGTCTTTATACAGCCATCATGAGGTGAATAGTTCGGAAATATGGAAACTCTTTAATTTGATTGCAACAAAGTTTTGTCAAATTTTTGTTACAGTGACATGCAAAAAGTGTATGGATGTTGAAAGTGGTTTGAAATGCAGCAGAGTAATCGTCAAAGAAATGACGGAAAGTTAAGAACCTACTCAAATTTGGTGCTTTCGGGGACACTATTTCTCAAGATAGGGGTGGGGAAGTTTGGAGGGAGGGAAAATATTTGGGTGATGAACGCGACTAGGGTATTTTGCCCTCGCTCCCTCCCTCCCAAGTTAGCAATTATTTTATGGATTCCTAAAAAATTATTGACTTCACTATTGAACTTTTTTTCTATCTCAGGTTTCCTTTTCTCTAGTCGATCTGACCTCAGTTTTTTCTTTTTTTCTATTATTGTGTATATGAAAAATATCTTGTCGTGGAGCTCAGAGCTAGGCCAGGGGCAGATTACTGCCCGACAGCTAGGCAGCATTAAAAGCATTGGCTCTGGCCTCAGAGCAACAACTGAACATAGAGGTAGTAAACAACTAATTCTGACCATATTGACCACCAGATACGGCAATCATAATCGTTTACTATCGTCTTAATTGTATAGTGTTCAGAAATATTCCATTTTACGTTAAAAAAGACGGCATTTTGATGGTTCAGGAATGATTGCAGCAAAATCAATAGATATGTTGATCTCTACTGCGATACTGCATATTTCTTCATCATAAACGGAAATTCTGAAGTCTTACATAAATTTTGTGGAGCTGGCAATGCCGACATAATTTTCGTGCGACTTATTTACGGTAGAAGCTCGACTGTCAAACGTTTGTTTTGTTGTGTGTCTTTTATAAAAGCTTGGTCAGTAAAATCGAATTTGCTATCTGTCGGTAACTGCAGTGAAGCTTTACGGACTTGCTGTGCTATATTCGAGTGTAGTTTAACAGTTTTTCAAGATGGAACTCAAAAAGTGCAGTGTTTGTAACATGGGTTGC
The DNA here is from genome assembly GCA_951848785.1 of Callosobruchus maculatus. NCBI lineage: Eukaryota > Metazoa > Arthropoda > Insecta > Coleoptera > Chrysomelidae > Callosobruchus > Callosobruchus maculatus. The sequence continues at coordinate 8,931,297 of CATOUR010000083.1, forward strand.
ATTGGAAGAATTTTCAGGTTAGTTGGCGTTACATTGTTTAAAATTTGAACTGTAACTGATCACAGCTGATCATTGTTTGGAGGCTGAAAGGTCAGAGATGATGGCTTTGAGCACGCCATGCTGTAGTGTGGCTCTTGGCATCAGAAATTCTCTCTCCTTCTTTAATTCATTTAACGTTACTTAACGCAATTTTTTATAGCAAAACTTAAAAAACATGTTAATATATTTTGACTGTACTGTCAACTTTTTTGCCGCTTACCAAAACGCATTATGTACTAGTACCATTCATGGAAGATGGAAGAGTCATGGAACAACGAATAATTCATCCTTCTGGTAGATATTGTATTAGGCCTCTTTTTTCAATTATTAACATGGTTAGAAAGTCGTGCTTTGTTATTTTTTGTTATATGTATTATGCGTGTGCGTGCGTACAAATAATTCTAGTAGCAATTTGGAAATGTTTTTCACGTCACAGGTTTCCTTAAAGCAGCCCATTACAACCCGCTCAAAAGCTCTAACCTAAATCATTCATTTCCTAACAAAAACTCTATGGATTATACTACTCATCTACCACTCTCTCCCTCAAACCGAAATTTCGTTACCACCGACTCGGTTAGAGCACTACAATAGCAAGGCGTCTCGCAAACCGGGGGCCAATCGAGCGCAGCGGTACTTACCGACTTGGATCTTGGCCACGGACGTGGACTGCTGATCGCAAATGGACGTCACAGGCAGGTTGAGCTTCCTTTCGTACTCGCCCTGCCTGAAGAACTCGTCGCACACCTTCAGACTCCACTTGTGCGAGATGTCCCACGGTCTGGTTGGGTTGGAGATGTCGGCGCACTTCAGCGCGATCTGCAGGATGAAGTTCCGGTGCTCTGGCTGTCGCAGGTCCAACGAACCTTCGTCCAGATGTTTCTGCGAAAAAGAAACATTCAAGATTCCAAGTTTTAAATCGGATAAATGAATAACTAAAAGTTGGTGTTTAAGTTCAGAGTTGCATCAACCAGTACTAAAAAAGTTAAAAATAATTTTAAAAATAAGCCAAAAACAATAATGAAAAAAAAGTGTCGGGTGCTCAATTTACGAATAATATGGCACAAAACACCCACGTCTTTTCCACAATCATATTAGTACTTTTCGTTCATTATTTAACGTACAGCAAACTCCGGCAACAACACTAACAAAGAACTAATTCTATTTTTTAGAAGGTTCAGAAATTAATCCAGGGTTTTGTTTTGGTCAAGTTGGCTTACCAACTGTGGAAATAATCGAGTCACCTTCCGTCATTGGGGATCAACATCAACAATAACATGTCCTGGTATGACCACGTCGTCGGTATTGCTGAAACGGCATCCCTGAAGCTTGAAGTTTCGTTCCGCTGTAGGAAGCTGTATACACCAGAGCAGCTACTGCTGCTCTACAAGGCACAGATCCGACCATCGTTGGAGTATTGCTCCCATGTGTAGTGATGCCTCCGAAGCACTCTCTAAAGCTTCTGGGCACTATCCAGAAGAGAACAATTAGGCTAACTGATACGCCTAGCCTCACAAAGGACCTCCACAGGCTATAACATCGAGGAAGCGTGACTGATCTGTTCTGTTGTGCAGATTCTATCTTGGAAGATGTTCGAGTGACCTCTCCCAGATAATAACATTAAAGGCCGTCCGAACAAGGAATACTAGAGAGGCTATTCGAACTCATCCTAATCAGGTCGAGGTCCCTACTCCCCGAACCAGTCTCCTCCAGCATTCCTTCTTTTGGAGAACCTCGACGCTGTGAAATCAGTTGCCGGGGAATTTGTTTCCCGATGACTACAATCTGCAGTGTTTCAAATCTAACGTACACCGATACTTTTCTTCTCGCAGCGCTTCTGCAGCGCCATAGGCTTTCAGCCCTTGCAGGAGGCAGACCATAAAAAAAAGTATATCGTTTAAGCTTATTTAAAAAATTATTTTTAGTCCGATGTTCTTTAAAAGCGTGTTTTTTAGTTCTTTACTATATTTATTTTTAACTTCTTAGTTAACTTTATCATTAAATCGTGTTTTTTTAGTTTTTTTAAACTGTATTTATCAATACTATGTGTAATGAAGATGAACAATTATTGTTTTTGACCAATATTCATAGCATAATCGTTACATAAACGATAATTAAAACTATCGAATTTTCAGAATAAATTTAAAAAAAATACCAACTCCCAAACAGTTGGATGTCACCTTTTAAACTCTCGTCGCTACGCCTCTGTGTAATATTAACAAAGTTTAAGGTGTCTGCGCCATCCGACGGATTTGAGGCCATCAAAATAAATAAATAAATAAACAAACAAACATGCAGGTGGAGCTAATTAAAGTGTTTTAAAAAAGGATATGTAGTCCAAATGTCGTTTGTTTGTTTGTTTTCAATAACGCTTACTGTAGTACCCTGAGGTTATAATGGCATTCATGATCAGACAAAATTTGGTTTTAATCTGGCTTACGATATGGAACACTTTACTTTTGAAAGGGGTTGGGATCTTCCAAAGTGTTGAATCTTCTACCCAAACGACAAGATATTTTTGTTTCTTAGAAGTCCGACTCAACTCTTTGTTGGCCGCAGGAAACAAATTGGAGTCACGCGTGGCATGGTAGGGAGAGTGGAGGGGGGGAGGAGATGGCCACAGGATTTAGTTAGTTTTGACTCTTGAATGCTAGTACTATCCACCTTCATCGCATCTTACCCTAAACCGTGACAGGAATTCCGGCTGCCTGTTGATATCGGTCGCAAGAATCAAGTCTCGAATTTGTTTTTCTAGTTCTCCTCTGACCGGTTGCAGTTGCTCAGCAACTCCGCTTTCTAATAGACAGCCAATCGCCGACCGCCAATGGTGATTCTCTAACACTGACATATTCTGTAACAGAAAACAAAATTACATATACAAAATCATGCACCAAAGGCATAACCTGGATTTTTTTTACCCGTCCAATGCACCTATTACTAAAAAAAATCTGAGACAAAAAAGATATGCTTTCATTCAAGTATACCACAACTTTGTATTTGCACAAACATGTAATAATAACTGAAAAAAAGAAGTTTGTGTTTTTGATCAGGAATAAGTTAAGGTAATACTTTCAGTTCAAAACTGGGTAAGTAAGCATAACAAAACGATAAATTAAGCATATCTTCAAAAAAAAGTAGCTAGGAATAAGGCATTCTTCGGGAATGTTTTAGCAATGGGGAAATGTGTGACAAACTATTACAGTTCATAAAGGTCACAGGGCGTTTTAAATCACTATAGGTCTGTGTTCTGCGGCTAACAACCCCAAAAGTTGTTGCCGCTAAACAAACAAAAAAATGCACATAGGTAAAGAGGCGTAAAGACCGTAACATTGTCAATGGAGGTTCTACAAGTTGCAAGTATTTTTGATCGATGTGAACGGTTGAAAAATACGATAGCCTTACTAAACATTTTTGAAATGCTTGAGAGGGAAATCTTAGTCGTTTTTTATGATCAGCCTCCCGCAAAGGCTAAAAGCCTATGGCGGTCTAGAGGCGCTGCGAGAGGATAAGTGTCGGTGCACGTTAAATTTGAAACGTTGCAGGTTGTAGTTGTCGGGCAGCTCATTCCACAGCGTCGAAGTTCTCCAAAAGGAGCAATGCTGGAGGAGACTGGTTCGGGGAGTAGGAATCTCGACCTGGTAAGGATGAGCTCGCAGAGCCTCTTTAGTGTTCCTCGTTCTGACGACCTTTGGTGTTATTATCTGGCAAAGCTCACTAGAACATCTTCCGTGATAGAATCTATAAAACAGGGACAGGTCAGCCACCCTTCTTCGATGTTCCAGGCTGTGGAGGTCCTTTGTGAGTGCATCCCCACACAGAGGAGCAATATTCCAACGAAGGTCGGATCTGTGCCTTGTAGAGAAGCAATAGTTGCTCTGGTATATACAGCTTCCTACAGCGGAACAAAACTCCAAGCTTTTGGGATGCCGTTTTAGCAATACTGACGACGTGGTCGTGCCAGGACATGTTATTGTTGACGCTGATCCCCACAATATTGACGGAAGGTGACTCGATTATTGAGTGAATCTCCATTTCCACAGTTGGTAAGCCAACGTGAGACTTGCATAAATTAACCGTCCACGGCAACTGGTAACAAAATGCTAGAAACTCACGAGTCGAACGGTACCCTTCCTTTCTTGTGAATGAATATTGAAATAAAAATTAATCATAATTTTCTCATCAAGTAAAATTCTTGACAGAACACATATTCTTCTCATAATTATATTTTGAAAAGATTGCCGCTATTATAGAATTGACAGATTATTTTTAAGTGTGTAGTGACATAAAAAGATAATTTGACGAGTTTTTGCAATCAGTCTTTTTTTGTGGCATACCTTGACAGTTGAGTTATAACATGCAGCAATAGAAACGGCAAAACTTACTTGATACAAAATAGCAAGGTGATTCGAAGTCGAAATGAGAAAGTGCTGGTTAACACCAGGATGATCTAAATCGTGTGCAACGGCACCAATCAAAGATGCCATAATTTCTAATGGTGTCACATGCTGCCTGATCTGAAAAGACAAAAAAGATGATAAATCTGATTATCTGCTAACAATTTTCCTAAAATATATAAAGTCGGAGTCAGAATAAAATCAATAGGAAGATGTTGCACTTCTAAGCTTTCAGAATAAATATTGTTGATTTTACATTGAAATAGGAATAACAAAGATAGGCTATGTAAGACAAATGGAAGAAACCTGGAATAGGTAAATCTATTTAATCTATTAATATTAAAGTGATGTAATTTGTACTTGAGGTAAATATATACTTTGGTAAAATTTGGCGTGTGCTGTCTGACATTTAATAATAATTAATACCTTTTCTTCCTGTAGAAAACAGTGCATCGCTTGAGTAACGTCAGTCGCATGAATGGAATTATGGTAGGGATTCGTACTGTGGTAACCTTCCTCTATGAGAGCTGAAACGAGAATGTTACTTGAATTATTACAAACTGGAAACATAGATAAGAAAACAGTTTTTTGATTATGCTTTTTTCCACCACGTTCGAAAAGCCCACAAACCTCCAGGGGGCTAAAAACCGAATTCTGATCCTATTACTTTGAAAGAATAGATGTGTTTGTACTTTAAATACTTTTTAATCAATAAAACAAACAGCACCGTGATCCCAAGACACCAATATATGTATTACTAGCTCTCTTACTTGATTTATCGAAAATGTAAATGCAATGCAGGAGCGTTCTTTAAGATTTCGGAATCAACGGTTGTTTAAGAAGTTCGCAAGAAAAACAAAAAGCCTCTTGGCACAGCCGTCAAATAATACAGCTTAATCCGAATTATGTTTCTTTTAAATTGTTTGTATTTTAATAAACATAAAGAGGTGACAGGAACGTCAGTGAAAAGTTTCTATTTCTGTATTTGTTGTTTTATTGATTGGGGCGATGGATCAAAATACTGAGTGGCCATCGTAAATTGACCAGCGAAAAGAATTTGGTGGCCGTGCCGAAATTCTTAGTTGATTTTAGATATCAAAAATTGAAAATTATATGCTATCTCGAATTAAAATGTTCCCCATCTTGAAGACAGGCGGCGCCGCATCGTGATTGCAGACAATATTTAATGTCCCTGTTTCACTTATTTCCTCTATCCCTTTTTAGACTCGACATGATAATGAAAATCGCTTTCTGAGAGAAGCTTCCGCTCCTCTCACCTCATGCCGCGCTGGCCAATTTATGATGGCCACACAAGGTGAAGCGGTTACAGAAAGGCGATCGACAGACAAAACTAATGTACCCTTTTTCGGGCTATGGAATAATTTATTCTAAACGCCCAGAAAGCCTATTCTTCTGAATATCACATATTTTGTGCAATCACAATCCATTCCATATCTGGTGCTCGGAAAGTAGAAAAATACCTGATAACGAACCTGATAATTCAAACATAAATTATAATTTTTTCCAGTTTTTGAAGGAACTTTCTCACACTTTGTTTACCAAAAATATAAACACCGTGCCGTTCCTAATTGAATTTTATTAACACTTTCGTTTTCAATACCGGCATGATTACATAACACGCAGGGTCAGGATTGGCAAAATAAACATTGTTCAAACGTGCATATAATTGGATATTTCATAATGCCGATAATTGTTAATGAATTTGTTCGCTTATCGATTCACAACATGCTACAATATTCATATGCGGCAGATTATTTTTGTCACACAATACATATTTCTGTGAAGGTTTTATTTATAATTCATTTTTATCGTTTTCGTTTGAATCGCACTATGGATAGGTATGCAAAATTATTGAGCATAGACATGACAAGGAGAAGGTCACATAGCGCCGGTGCTCTAGATTATTTACACGGGCATAGTTCGTTTTTTTAATAATAATAGTATTTATTCACCATAATTACAGTGCAGCAAATAAATATAAATAAATCCACATTAGGCATTGCCTGTGGGTGGATATACAATGTGATCTAAAAATTTAAATGTTTTTAAATATACATATCAAAATGTTACTAGAACAATTTTTATTGATTAATAATATTATGTATAATCATTCGCTCTACAGAGTAAATCCATTCCTTTAGTTTTTGTTTAAAATTTTTGCCAAATTTGGGGGACCTTATGGTTGATGGTACTGCACAATACAATTTTGGAGCTAGGTACATAAATGATCTTTGGAATATCGTTTTGTGTGGTCGAACTAAGTTTGATGACCATATTTTGTGCCTCGTGCTATATACATGTATATGTTTATGTTTCATTCCATTAACACAGATTTTGTCGAATAAATTGCTAGTTTGTAAGAAATAAAGTGGCCTAGTATCGAGTATCTTTGTTTCTTGGTATAAATCGTTTGACGGATAGAGCTTAGATTTATGGAATATATATTTCAGCACATATTTTTGTAATATATCCAATTCAGAAATATATGTCTCGCAGGCAGACCCTCAAGCTGGTATTCCATATATTAGATGTGTTTCACTTAAAGCATGATATAATATTTTAAGGAAATTATCTGTTAGAATATTGGATAGAATTTTTAGTTTATATGCTACACATCTTAGTTTTTTCATCACATGTACAATTTGCTTATCCCCCTTTAAATGTGAATCGAGATATACTCCAAGATATTTCGTACTATCTACCCTATTAATTTCAGTCTTTTTTGCATGGTATTTAATGGAGAGGTGTTCATAGGAAGGTAAAAATCTAGCAACGAAATTGGTTTTTTGGAAATTTACTGTTAAAATTTTGGTACCAAACCATTGAATAAACTTAATAAAATCTTTTTCAATAATTTCTTTTAATATTGTCCAGTCGTCAGCTTTATATAGTATGAGGGTGTCATCTGCAAAACATATTATTTTTCCAACACTGTCAATTTCAAATAAATCATTCAGGTACAAGTTAAATAGAAGCGGCCCAGTACAGTTACTTCTTGTATGATGATAAAAATCTATATATCAAATAATGTACGAAGTTCGCACACAGCGCTTGAATGAAAAAAGGAAAGAGGCTTTCTGGTGACAAGCGGGCCTTTATGTATCTCTCATTACCCTAAACCAGCTCTCATAGCAAAGGTGAGGATGGCTTTGGGTCCTGCTGACTTTAAGTCTTCAGGTTCAAGGTGTTCCTCAGGAACCTGTCCTATCCCCTTCACTGTTTTTGCTGTACATCAACAAGCTGCTGGAAATAACATCAAATCCAATCTACAGCTTTGCAGACGACAGTACATTAATATCGTGCATGTAACCAGGCATAAGCCACTATCATCCCAGGAGACGGTACGTCGGCGACAGCAACATGCCTCACAGATCAACGTAGATATTGTCGAGTGGGGATTAGTAAATAAAGTACAGTTTAACGTACAGAAAACTCAGGCAACAACAATGACAAAGAAGTCTCACGTTGGCTTACCAACTGTGGAAATGGATGGTCATCCAATAGTTGAGTCACCTTCCGTCAAGCTTTTGGGGATCAACATCATCAATAACATATCCTGGCATGACCAGGTCGGCAGTATTGCTAAAATGGCATCCCATAATCTTGGAGTTTTGTTCCGCTGTAGGAAGTTGTATACACCAGAGCAACTACTGCTGCTCTACAAGGCACATATCCGACCAGCGTTGGTGTATTGCTCCCATGTGTGGGAATGCGCTCCAAAGCACAGTCTAAAGCGTCTGGATACTATCCAGAAGAGAGCAAGCATAACCTGGAACATCGAAAAAGGGTGGCTGACGTGTCCGTGTTTTACAGATTCTACCACGAAAAATGCTCGAGTGAGCTCTCATAAATAATAACACCAAAGGCCGTCCGAACGAGGGCTCTGCGAGCTCATCCTTACCAGGTCGAAGTCTCTACTGCCCGAACCAGTCTCCTCCAGCATTCCTTCTTTTGGAGAATTTCAATCCTGTGGAATCGGCTGCCAGGGAATTTGTTTCCCGACGGCTACAACCTGCAGCATTTCAAATCTAACAGGAACAGACACTTAGCCTATCGCAGCGCTTCTACAGCGCCATAGGTTTTCAGCCTTTCCGGGATGCTGACCATACAAAAGGACCCTTGAACCCAGAATAGTGTCTGCCTGTGATACCCAAGGGCGTCACAGCGACATAGAATGTGTGCCGAAGACACAGCGTGGGGGGGGGGGGGACCCATAGTTTATTTTTTCCAATTTTAACAGTTTTTGGTGCGCATTTGTAAATGAATGATTATAATTTAAACTTCAATGTATGATTTCTGGCCTTTTATACTTTACTGTAATTCACATAATTTGACCCCAGAGGAAGGGCTCTTATGAAATGTTACGCTTTTGTCACTTTCACTTGTCAGCTGTTACTTTTATTTGAAATCTCACAGCTTCCTCTGTTACAACGATGCCAAATTTAATCATACTTCAGCCACCGGTTATAAAAACAAAGGGAGGGTTCATGAACAAATGTGAATATTCGAGCACAGTACTTACTAAAAAGTTTCCAGACCCGAACGACGTCTAATTGGAAATATTCTAACAATCCGTACCAATGGAATAGATGAACACAAAGAACGGACAGTGCCCGACCGCCCGTGACGTTTTCTAACGTGAACGCGTTGAACGCCCATTTGCCACAGTTTTTTAGTATGTTCTGAAAAAGAAAGAAATATCTCATTAAAAAATATAATTATTAGAATAAGAAAAATCTGTGAAAAAATCAGGATACTCCAGAACCCTCCTGTGTTCTGTATAGGAAGGAGGATGATCCGTCAAAATCACATCACTTAGGCCCCAATGGACTCCTTATATATCCTGCCAAAGAATCGTTCAGAATTGAGTGCCCAGCCATCCTAATCTAGTGTCCGTTAAACGCCAGCGTTCCCCCAGAATGGATTCTCGCATTGATAAGACAGCTGGACATAGGTGTCCAACAGTCTCATCTTCATGTTCACATCCCCTGCCCTCAACCTCATGTTTTCGAGGTGTTTCTTTAGCCGACATGTCCAGTAGCAGCACCAACCGCAATTGGGAGATGTTGCCTGGACCTCCTGGAACTCCTCACTAGTGCAGCTAAGAAGCTGAGAAATTCCTTGGCGTTTGTGCAGCCACAAGTGTCATATTACAGTAGGTGGCCAAATCATTAGGGACAGTTCTATTATTTCTGTATTTTCAAGATTGAATGAATTTTTTTTTGATTTTCTGTTCTTGGATCTACCACTTGATTTTTTTATTGAATTGTTATTATTCAGAACATGAAATCGATACAGTACATTTTAGAATGTATTTATTTTTTCGTTCCTATCTCTCTGCATTTGCCTGGGGATATGTCTGAAGACTTACCCATACTAAAAAAAAAATATCTTGAGATTATGGCTACATATTGTTGAAAAAATTGATATTTATACTGGAGATATATAAAAGCTAATAAGTTATTGATCAATACTTACATTCTGATGATTTTATCATCAAAAAATACGTGAAGAAATATGTAGATAATTAAGAGACAAATTCGTTCAAACGGCACTTGTAACTTAATGGCAATCAATTGAGGTATAACCTCAGTTATCTGACAGACGATGTTGACTGCCAGCGTCACCTCACATAAAACAAAACAATAGTGATACCCGTAGCACACCTATAAAAAAGAATTAATTTATAATGTCAACAAATTTGTTTAAACATTAAAAAACAAAAATGTTGGTACTGTCCCTAATAATTTGGCCACCTACTGTATGCTGCCTTAAAAGCTTTGTGGGTACCCCCTCTCACAAGCTTCTCATAGCTGTAGGGGGCAAGACCCGAAAAGGTTTTGGCCTTGAGATTTTGGTCTCGTCAGTCATTTCTGCTAACTGATCCGCTAAAATAGTGCCTTTGGACTATTAGTATCCTTTCAGCCAGCTAACTATTATATTGTTGCCGGTAGTGCCTGATGGCAACCCAATGCTGAACACGTCGTCAGCTTAAAGCACTTGAGAGCCAGTAGTGCTTGTCTGCTATCTGTGCAGCTCCTGATATTTTGCCTATAATGTTTCTTTGGACAATTTCTTTGGCTGTTATGGTTGTACCGGCCAGTTCGAGCTGAGACCCCAGAACTATAGTGGGATAACGCTCTGACGGCTGAGCTTTACAAGGTTACCTCGAAGTTGAGTCATTAATTTCAACAGCATATATGTAGAGCGCAAAAAAATAAAATTATTATTCGCCTGCCATTATTGTGAAAACTCAGAATTGAGGACGATAAATCGCTTTGAAGCTGTAAGTACGGACCTGTGCTCTCGCACCACAAGGAAGCAGATGCCAATTTGAACAACTTCTTTGGCTGCTATGGTTGTGCCAGCCTGCTCCAGTTGAGTTATGTTGGCATGTTTGTCCAGTGGATGAAAGAAGGAGAAAGACCTTCTGGTGACCAGAGCCACCAGTGCATAGGCCTACAAGCGGGCTATTCCGCCCCTCTCCTAACTTTAGTTTCCCAAGTCCAGCCCTCCTCGCAAAGGTGAGGATGGCCTTGGGTCCTGCCCATCTTATATCCTCAGGTTCAAGAATCCTTGAAGCTCTGCCTGTGATACACAAGGGCCTCACAGCGACATAGAATGTGTGCCGAGGACTCCTCTCCCAACGTCGGATCACTTGCCACCCCAATAACATATAAGTGACGCCTGAAGGTGTTATGACCAGATAGCAGGACTACAAGTAACCTTGGCCGGCTTTTGTCCAGTGAGTGACAGAACCTTGGCCGGAGGTCCTTAAATAAGTTCTCTAGCTTAACGGAGATGTCCAGAGATTCCCTTCCATCTCATAAATTGTTGATTTCGCAACCATACATCTGTTTTATGTAAATCTACAAGTACTTAATGCTTCCAATACTGCCTGGCTGTCGGAGCAGATAGTAATCTTTCCAGGCCCCTGAATGTCCTAAATGCGAGAGGCACATGATAAAGAGATGTTTGTCCAATAAAAAGAGTGAAAAAGTGAAGTGCAGTATGACTGGTTCAAGGGAGATTTTGGCAAGCATTTATCTTAGTTTTTTGGCGTATGGTTGCTAAACACCCAGAGTATATTATCACATTGCTGGACACTCTGCTGGCCGGGAGGCTTCGTAATATGGCACCTCAAAAGATTCCCATTTTTTTTTGCGTTTGTAACATGATTTGCGTTATCAAAATATTTTAGGGGTATTCATTTTTGACTCTTTTTTTCATTTTTGAGGTTTTTGGTGACAATAAAAAAAGACGGCTATATCCGTCGTGTCATATCACAGCAGACTTTATGTTCTAAAATGGCAACCACGGCTATAGCCGTCTGATCAGTGTAACCGTAAAACACATCTTGTGGGATGAAAAGGCCAATTTTCGAGACAAAAGCTAAAACAAAAACTAAATTTTATTGTATCAAATTTATAAACAAAAACGCATCTCTCAGAATATAGACGTTATCAAAACAAAAAATCAAATTTATTAGAAAACGGATATCTCCGAACAAAACAGAATCTAGACATAAATTTATGTTAGATGCCACTCTTCAAAGCAGTCTTGACACAAAGCAGGTTTATTTTCACAACCATTGCATCTATAGCTAGTTTCTTTGCGTTTTCCAGACTTGAAACATTATTTGCATCTAAGAAAATAGTATTTTCTTTTATTATCCTCTGGTAGGGGCAGCTTCTCTGGAAAATGTCCCACACGTGCTTCGAGTTTTGTATTGATATGAAACAATATATTCTATATGTATAATAGGTGGACGACGAATATCTGTTTAGGATGAAAATATCTGGTTACCTACCTCCCACTCAGTACTGAAAACATGAAAACCAAACGAAAACACAGTTGCAATATGGCAGTTATACACGTGGTCAATGCATCACATTGGAGGTTATGACGATTATAGCCGTCGTGCTCTTTTACCCATGCACCTTAAAACATGAATATAGTTGGGATAGCGTATAGTGGGTTAGAATTTGGCAATTTCAGAAATGAAGAACTTTATGTTATGGTACTAACATAGCTTAACAAGGCACGCCGTTCTTCCGTAACAAGCAGATAACTTTTCGACTGATATAGCCGTCGTGGCGTAACACGATCCTTCCCCGCAGACGGCTATAGCCGTTGTGTCCAACAACGTGTTTTGCATGAAAATATGTACCTGCACCAATCCGTGTTGTACGTCGTCCAGCAGCGCTTGGTGTTCGTGGTGCAGACACCTGGTGGCGAGTTTCTTGCGGCGTCGTTTGTGCATGGTGAGGAAGCGGCCCGTCGCCGTCGCCGTCGCCCGGCTGGTGATGGCGTCCAGAAGGACGTAGTCCTCTTTCGTGAACAACCGACGGGCCATTTCGTCCGTCCCACCTCCGCTATCCGGCCCTGAAATCACAAACGTCCCTTTAAAACTACGTCCCTGAAACGAGCAACATTAAAACTACACCGATCAAGGCCGGTTCCATGCATGGCCGACTTTACTCACTAGGCCGGAGCATGAAATATGGCAACACTGAATCAGCGGGCCGAGTTTTCATTTGTTGTTATGTCATGTGTATTCTTCCAGGAGCAGAAAATATGGTTGGAAGGTGATTATTAATGTGTTTTTAATTATTTACCTGCACAAACGAAACTATAAAGATAACAAGATGCCTGCAAAGCGTGTAGTACCAGGTTGCAGCCCAGTAGAGGACTACCAAACCATGGCCCAACATAACCTTATTCCAGATTAAAAAGAACGTTGCAAGGTGATTTTTAATGGGCATTCAGCAGAAAGATCGGGAGCCGCTACTTTTTTAGCCGCTACATCTCAACAGTTGGCGTTCTGCTGAAAAACATTATTTGTGTGCTCTTGACTTTTTCTTTTAAATACGACAACATAACCTATAACAAGTGTCATAACATGTGACACTGACAAGGTCAAAAGTAGCTGATTCCGCTCCGCTCCAAGTGAGCGTACAAAAATTCGCTACAAAAAATGGCGACCGCTGGAGCGGTAGCTGCTAGGTAGCGCACGCGTTCAGCAGAAAATTTGGTAGCTGCTCCGCAACTGTTGAGTCTGCTGAATGCACCCCAATGTGTTTCTAATTATTTACCTGCACAAACGAAACTATAATGATAAAAATATGCCTGCAAAGTGTGTACTACCAGGTTGCACTAGCAATTGTGCTTCCAATAAAGGACATACCAAACATAACCTTCCAGAGTAAAAAAGAAGAGTGGAAGGTGATTTTTAATGTGTTTCTAATTATTTACCTGCACAAACGAAACCATAAAGATAAAAAGATGCCTGCAAAGTGTGGTAGTACCAGGTTGCACTAGCAATTGTGCGTCCAATAAGGGACATAAACAGAAGTGGGTGAAAGGTATTCCTCGGAAGGGCTGGTTATATTTATAAGGATAAAGACAATAATTTACAAACATTTCAAAGGATAAGACCTATTTTAAAGCACAATGTGGTACCTATAATGTTTTCTGGGCCTCCCAAATATCACAGAAAAATCAGTTAATAGAACTCATCTGGGCATGGCCTGGGGCATATCTACGAAAGGATTTGATAGTGAAAGGGAAATCAAGACCAGCAAGAATGGCTTTACAGTGACCTAATACTGAATTTTTCTAGCTCAAGTGACAATTTAGAAAGTAAATTGAGTGTTCATTTAAGTGGAAGTGGAAGTGGCAGCAGGAAACAGGTTGCGTTTATTTTTATTTTGTAGTGTCTGACTGTGATGAAACAGACGTCAGATGTAAGTGGTATTAGTAGTAGTAGTTCTAAAAAGTATTTTTCTTAATTTATTAACCGAGATGAACTCTAATACATATAAAATGTAATAATTATTCTGAAACTATAGGGCCACTATTTGACAGCTAAGCCACGTTGCCACATCTAAGGCTCCGGCCTAGTGTAGAGTCGGCCATGTTCCATGTGCAAAGATTGAGGCAATTGACTTGGTAGTTCAAGGGGAGGCGCAAGGACATTTGCATTCCGACTGTGGAGTCACGGCAGTTACACCTTTATGAGTCCTGTCAGGGGACACTCTGTCATCCTCTCGAAACTGCAAAGGGATGGCCCTGTCCTACACATGTTGGGTGATATAATTTTCTTCTACATATTGCTTCGATCGCAAATTTACGGTGTATCTTACAAACGGCAGGAGGGAGGGTTAGTCTCAGTCTGATATAAGGACGGCCGACTTACTGATCCGGGTCAAAAACAAAACTCGCCCTCTCACCCTTCTTCTTCTTTTTTAAGTGCCGTATCCTCTAAGAAGGCTATCATCATGGCGATTTGTGCTTTAGATGCGGCTGCTCGGAATAATTCTATCGATGTACAGTGATACCATTCTCCCAAGTTTTTCAGCCACGAAGTGCGTCTTCTTCCCGCACTTCTTTTTCCTTGTGTTTTCCCTTGTATTATCAGTTGTAGAATATGGTATCTTTCTCCACGCATAATGTGACCCAGGTAAGAAAGTTTCCTCATTTTGACAATTTCTACTATTTCAGTTTCTTCATCCATACGCCTTAAGATTTCAACATTTGTGACCCTTTCCGACCAAGAAACTCTGAGTATGCGTATATACACCCACATCTCAAAAGCCTCATGTCATCTCAGATCAACTTTGTTGGTTGTCCACGACTCCATCCCATAGAGGAGGATCGAAAAAACTTAACATCTGGCCAATCTCTCTCACCGCCAAGCAGAAATACGGGATTTCAGCTTGTGTCTCTCGTGTTCACAAATTCCAGGGCCCTACTATCAGCTCTGATAGGCAGGCAGTATTGAGTGCTTGTAGGTTTACATTAATGCTTTTTCTGCAATGTAGAAAGGTCTTGGATGACATTTCCGTAAGACATCAGGTGTGACTTATGTGGATGCCGAGTTATGCTGGAGTTTGCGATAATGGTACGGCAGACGCTCTCGCAAGGCGAAGGTCGAGAAATAATTTCCTGGGTCCTGAGCCAGGTGTGAGGCCATTAGAAATAAAACAGAGGCGTGGTTGCAAAATCATCACCTTATGAGATGGAGAGGAATCTTTGGAGATCTCCGTCAAGCTAGAGAGTTTATTTTAGGATCTCTGGTCAAGGTGGGGCGGTTCTGTCTCTCATTGGACAGAAACCGGCTAAGGTTACTTGTAGACCTGCTATCTGGCCATAACACCCCGCGGACACCATTTGTGTGTGATGGGGGTGGCAAGCGACTCTACTAGGTTCGAGCGTCCTTGAACTAGAAGACAGGATGTGCAGGACCCAAAGCGACCCTCACCTTTGCGATAAGCGGTGGATTTCTCCATCTTCTCGTCCGACCTTGCTCAATGTGACTTTCATTTATTTCCTGAAGTCAAAAAAGAATTGAGAGGTCGAAGATTCAAGTCAGATTTAGTTCAACAACACTGTAACTATCAAAAAATGGTCACTCAAAAGTTTATGACAAAGCGAGTTGAGAAAGGCCCCAAATATAGGTTATTGAAAGATATTTTAATGCCAATGGGTAAAATTGAAAGAAGGAGAGACCAGGTCGCAAACAAGACTCATGGCTCCGAGGTATCAGAAACTGCAACCAAATAATCGCCAGTCCCCCCCCCCCCCCTAAAATTGTCTTATGCCGCTAGGTCTTTCCTTCACAGGTCAATGGTCAGCCTATTATCGACACTACAAACTTCTCAGTTTTACAACCCCCCACTCCCCAACCACCTCACTTTCACCCCCACCCAAAAAACTGGTATGAAATGATCAGGAACCCCTAAAACATCTAAAAACCGAATTTGAATTGCTTTCATACTTGTCGCGTTCTTTGATTATTGCTACGCTGCCACTGATAAGATTTTTAACAAACATACGCGTTTTCCATTCTCACCACGGTAACAATATACTGTGTCAAAATTTCATTAGAATCAATTTAATAGTGTCCACGTTACAAAATACAAAACGATTTAAACCAATAAACTCTCGTATAGTATACAGCAAATTCTAAGTTCCTAAGTTTCCGTAATAGGCTAGGCAATGTTCGGATGAACCTAAAAAGGTGACTTGTGTCGCTAGATCTTCCTTCACAGGTTAGTGGACAGCTTATTATGAGTACAAGAAATTTTTTAATTTTTCAACCCCCAACCCCCCAACCACCCCAATTTCACCCCCACCCAAAAAAACGCAGAAAATGATCAGGAACTTCTAAAACGCTTAAAAACGAAGTTTGAGCTGTTTTTATATTTTTAGTTCTTTCATTATTTCTGCGCCGCCACTGGCACGATTTATCAAAACCATACGCGTTTTCCATCTTCGCCATGGCAGTAATGCTGTTTCAAAATTTCATTAAAATCAATTCAACAGTTTCCTCGTTACAACGATCTCGTATGTATGTTTACATCAGAAAAAAATTTAAGTCTTTTGCTTTCTGTAATAGGCAAGGCAATGTTCGGATGGACCTAAAAAAGTTATTTATGTCGCCATGTCTTCCTTCACAGGTCAGTGGACAGTCTATTATGAAAGCAACACATTTTTCAATTTTACAACTCCCCACCCCCTAACTACCCCAATTTCACCCCCACCAAAAAAAAGTAGAAAATCATCAGGGACCCCTAAAACGCCTAAAAACGAAGTTTCAGCAATATTTAATTTTTTTGTTTTTTTGCTAATCACTCCGCCGCCTATGCACCGGTTTTCAAAATTATAAGAGCATTACTTACTACGACCCCACAGCATACCGCTGCCCAAATTTCATCACAATCCATGCAGCGGTTACTGAGATTACGAGGGTAGAAAAACGCGACAGACAGACAGACCGACAGACCGACAGACAGACAGACCGACGGAAATGAGTGACGTGGATTTTCGTTATGTAGACATCACAAAACGCCCAAAAAGCATATTATCTCAAAATCGAAAATTTTCGCGATCACAATACTCCCCTCACCTATCGGCGTGGGAAGTAAAAGAAGATAGAGCGATGGGATAAGTATTTTGAACAGAATGTAGAGTGCTTTGAAGGATAGTTGTTGGATATCTATAAATAATCATTTCAAATAACCAACGTATAAGCTGCAGAAGACACATCTACAAAAAATGCTACAAGTGCATATCAACATAAAATTCCGAAATAAATGAAACATACGAACCTGTGTCAAGAGGATGGAATTTATTGCTACCGATAGAACGCTCACCAACAAACTACACACTTTCTATTAATTTCATTGTCGTCACAACTATCGCCGCCGTCGGAGTAAATAATAAATCATGCCTCGTTATTAGGATTTCATTAATATACGCAGGTCAGCTCGAACCTGCGGGCGAATCTAAATTTCCACGGGGAGGAAAGCGAGAAGAAAAAGCGGTGAAGGTCGGACGTAAGGTTGCCAGATCACATTTGTTCAAAGAATCTCACTAGTGCCTGCATCGTTTATATTCGTGATTATTCGGGATGTTTCGGGTGTACAGGACAAGTCAACCAATCAACGAACGCGAGACACTGGAAGTAATTTCAAATACGCCGTCGTAATTTTTAATACAAACCCGGCCTTACCGAGAGGCTCCTGCCTGGAGGGAAAAGGAGTGCAGCGAAGCACTGTGCTAGGGACCTGCAGGCGGAGGTGTAGGCGGAAGTCGAACAGTGTTCAGAATAAAGCACATACACAGAGTTAACATCTCTAGAGGGAGGCTAATTTGAATATTGCCCAGCCAACATCTATAGCCCTATTGCCACTCTTCTTCGTCCGCTTAAGGACCTTTCAGTTTCTTCAAAATCTGGCAGTTTCCGCAGTTTGAACACAACGTATTTAACTATACATTCCAATATATTTGCAATGTAACTGATTTACGTGAAGAAAATTTGTATTGATTTAATGAAATCTCAAAAATGGTAAGTTTCATAGCGGAATGTCGCAATAACTTTTAATAAATCTGACAACCTACTATCGGCGTGCCCTTAAGCTGTCATGTGGCTGTCATTGTAGCTGTGGTTATTGCGTGTGTCGAGATTTTTTTGATTTTGGTGTATATTTGACTGACTTTGTGACTATTTGTGGTGTGAATTAAGTTATTTATGAACAATATTGTCATCATTGCATGATGAGACAACATAAAAAGTGCATAGTTTGCTGTAATAGCGACGAATCGGTGAACAATTCTTATCATAGGTGAGTATAGGTTTTGTTTTAGTTTTCATTAGCGTAATATATGGGGTAACTGGGAACAAAACTTCACTCCAGTTTGAGGAATAATAATGCTTGTTTAATGTACGTTTTGTGCACACATTACATTCATGTCAATCAACATGAATTTTCCAAATTCCATTTTTTAAGCTATTTGAGGACGTGAAATGCTAAAATGTATGCCACATTTACTTACAGAAAATCTATCTATGAGAATTTTATAGAACTGGATATTGCCTAATGCAATTATTATATTTTATTGCTGAAGTAAAAACACGATGCAGCCATTCCAACAGGCTACCTTTCAGAACACTGTTAATGTTTTGAAAAAAAACTTCATGGTAATAATAAATTATCAACTGTTACAATGAAATTATAATAAGAGTAACTCTCTAAGTTTAGCTTTTAAATACTAATACACCTTATTGGTATCAGTTTGTAACATCACCGTAATAATTAAATCTATTAATGAACATCCAATTTTAATATAAAGCCGCACGCTACTGGTAGTGCCCTTAAGCTGTCAAAATTTCCGTTACATGTTGGCTGGTCAGCGACCTGTGCATTTTGTTGTTTACACCCGCTCTATAGATGTTAACTCTGTGAGCACATATATCTATGCGCTGACAGCCATGCAGCTCTGAAAACGGTGGCGTCTCCGAAGGCCAGATTAGCTCTGGCTCAAGAATTTTCTATCATCCTTCAGAAACTCGCAAGCCACAAAAAGGTGACCCTATTGTGGGTCCCCGGACAAATCGGTGTACCGGGTAACAAGAGAGCAGACCGATGAGCTAGGTTAGGGGCATCGGCCCAGAACCTAGGCACGGAATTAGCAGGCGCTAGGTCAACGTAGCCCTGGAAAACTGGGCCTACAAGGAAATGGCGAAAGCCTGGTTACAGAGAGATGACTGCAGGCAAGGCCGAACAGAAAAGTTCGTGTAGGACACCCACCACCATAATTCCGAGCCCATGCAACCTCGCACTAGCCGCCCTGCGGCGCTGCGAGGAGCTCACATCTTAGGTGTTCCGTTCCTTTGCCGCAAACCCATCTTTCCCGACCCAATTTTGCTCAGAATTTGTTTCCGCAGTGACTGTATACCTCCAGCTCACCTCTTAAAGTGAGATGCCCCTTCGGTACTTTGTCATTGCCCCCGCTTTTAATTTTGCCCATTGCCAGAAGGTGACTCTAGTTCGCGCCGCGGAAGCATGGCGGGCCAGGTGGTGGGTCGGTTTCTATTCGCTACCTTCGATTCGCGATTCGTCGTCTTTGTTCGTCAGAGGGACTTTTACCCGAAGTCCACCGTAAGGATGCAGGCAAGCAAGGTGGGGGTTTTCACTCTTTTCACTCGCCATTGCCGGCTGAATAGACATTTGTCACTTACGAGAGTGGTAGGGGACCCCATTTGCTCCAAGTGCTGGGAGGAGGACGAGACAGCGTTCCACTTCCTGGGCAGATGTGCAGTTTATCGCAACCTTAGGGTTCAGATATTCGCCACGACGGAGTTTGGGGAGGAGCCACTATATTCAGCGAAATGGTCGGACATAGTGACTTTCGTCAGGAGTTCTGGTAGGTTCGACAAGGAGCTTTCTAAGAGGTAAAGTTTAGTGTTTTTAGTGATACACAGCATATATGCCCAGGAAGTGGAACGCTGTCTTGTCTTCCTCCCAGCATGTGGAGCAGATGGGCACTCCTACTATTCTCCTGAGTAACAAATGTCTATTCAGCCGGCAATGGTCAGTGAAAACCCCCATCAGAAGGTTGAGCGTCTCTCTGCATTCAGAAGTCATAGCGTTCGGCCATTATCAGGGGTCGCTATGAATCTTTTGGCTTGCCTGCAGTCATCTCTCTCTAACCAGGATTTCGCCAGTTCCTTGTAGGCCCAGTTGTCCAGGGCTACATTGACCTGGCGCCAATTCTATGCATAGGTTCTGGGCGGATGCAGGGGCTGCCGGCCACTATCCTAGCTAATCGGTCCGCTTTTTCGTTACCCGGTATATCAATGTGTTCGGGGACCCATAGCAGGGTCACCTTCTTATAGCTTGCTAATTTTTGAAGGGCGGCAGAGCATTCTTGAGCCAGAACTGATCTGGTCCTCGGAGCTGCCACAGCTTTTAGAGCTACCTGGCTGTCAGAGCATATTTATATATGCTCTATTCAGAACACCGTTCGACTTCCGTCGAGTATGTCGCCATCAGTATGGTATATACCTCCGCCTGGAAGGCAGTCGTGCAGGTTCCAAACGCGAAGCTTTGCTGCAGCTCTTTTGCCCTCCAGGCAGAAGCCTGGTCACACCAAGCCGTTAATTTCTGCAATTTTTGTGGCAGTTCGCGCAGTTTGTGGTCGATCAGGACGAGATTCATTTTCAACTCATCCACAACCATCTTTAAACTTCTTATGCCCGTCAAACACTCTACATTGTGATAAACTACCATCTCGATATGCTCTTCGTTCAAAAGTTTCAGTTGGTGTTTTGCCCAACCAAACACAAAATTTTATCGTATATCATTGCTACACTTTTATTTTTTCGATGCAAAACACCGTCATTTTTCGATAATAATTAATTTCTAACAAATGTCGAAAATAAGGCTTTTATGTCTCCGTTTGTATGTTATAAAAGTCTACCTTTGAAAGAAGTTACAGCACCAGTTCCATTATACATAAATATTGATGCATGTTAAAAAAATGCTCGCCAAATTTCAGACACGTATTCAAAAAGTAGGAAAGAATTTGCTTGACTAAGTTCAAACTGCGCTCTCACTGTGGAATTTTTTGGTATAAACATTTAATTTTTTGGTATAAAAATTTAATTTTTTATTATATTGACAAAACCGGACTTTTCCCAGACTAGTAATAAACAAATTTAACATTTAATCTTAAAAAAAGGAAAAAAAAGTTGTTGACCGCGGTGAGATTCGATCCCACGCCCTTTCGGACTGGTCCCTCGCGTCTTAACCGCTCGGCCATGCTGCCTGTGTTTCAGGAATATCAATACACCGTACATAATACGTCGTCACTTACCCGTCGTAATTTAATTCAATTTTTTTTTAAGCCGGAAGCCAAACCGAATTTTTCCCGGACTAGTTTTTTCATGCTGATTCCGAATCTGTATTTCATTTTTCTCTAGCACATGTAGTTTTGGGTATTTTTTGTATACGGACAGTCGGACGGACGGACAGACAGAGGCTCTGCATGAGCGCTCTTCAGTGACTTCAGTGAGGCAATGAGAGCTAAAAAATACGCCGCGGTATTACTCAACCCGTTTACTTAGGGTGGCCATATACTTCATAGATCAATTCCGGTTATGCTTTTTTAATGAACCCTCTATATTATCGCATATTCAGATTTCTTGGTCCTAGTGTAAATTTGTGTATCGCGTATGGGACTTAAAACAAACCGTTTAGGTGTAAAATACCATTTTTGGTATAAGTAGAAATAAGAAAAAAATGAATATCGTATAGCGATTGTAAAACTTAGAAAGCTGTCAATTTGTTGTATGAGTAAGCATGATATGTGCCAGCTTAGGTTAGACGGTAAAATTTGTATTACTTTTGTACGTTGAGAAATCGGTTGGGTTGATTAATTAAGGATATTTTAATCACATATAAGTTGACTTTTTCAAGGTAATGCCTAATTTTTTTGCGTTCTAATGCAAAAAGTCTTTTTAAAGTTATAAGAAGAAGAATATCAATCTCTGTAGGCCATGAGATATAAACAAAAACATGTTCAGATCGAAGAGAACAACAAACTTAGCAGACAGTTGGAGATGAACTATAGTAAAGGGACAATATTATGAAAATTCCTTACAACAGATCAACTCCAACCAGAAACAACGGCAAATCTCTCTCTAACCGAAATGGCATCTCGAAATGACATGTCCGGGATTTTCAAGACGTGTGGTCAGTGGTCACCCTATCGTTACCAGTCCTCCTACTGCGCCCCTGTCACCGGCAATCAGCTGTTGACGATGTCGTCTGTCAAATCTACGTCAAGTCGTCAAGACGCGTTGCAGTTTGCGGTGTCGGCGAAAATAGTTTGGTCGATACGACAATGAGGTTAGTAACGAGCAACCATAGAATTCACGCCAAAAAGTGTCGCTACGGAACAGAGCGTAGTACAAACGTGACCTATATATCGTATACCTCCCACTGTTATCAGCCTGTCACGCTATCGAAGCTCTTGTAGCGTAGTTTGAAGGGTTGGCGATGCCGCCGCTAGATCCATACTCAGCGACGTTGTCATCTTTCGGAAGGACACCATTATACATGAATGAAATTTTTTCGGAAATCCGACGCCCACTACGATCGACGTCCACAATCGAGGAACGAGTTTAAAGAACGGAACGCGTAAGAAACCGGGTCGTCGAGTCTCGTTACGTTACGAGCTGTTCGACTAGCTACGTCACTACACAAACTGAAAATCGAATGTTGAACACACAAAGAGTGTGCCCGCGATGGCAACAGTCGGTCGACCAGCGAAGTCTTAAGGAAGACTAGAGTGGTCGGGAGGCTTGTGGTGATTAAGGGCCGTTTGCTCCGGCACTCTTAACTGAAGCTTAATCTATAGTGGAATTTATCTGATTAATTTAGATTAGATTAGATTTAGTTGTTTGGGGCGAACTTTGGTTTTTGCCGAAGCTTATTGTAGGGCTATTCCAAATTACGGTTCTGTTACCGTCCTAGAACTGTTTTCATCATGCCCCGCCCATTTTACAGTTCTAAAAACGGTGATTGGTTAGTCCCCCAGCGTACCAACCAATCATCGATTCTAGAATCACAAAATGGGCGGGGCATGATGAAAATAGTTCTAGGAAGGTAATAGAACCGTGATTTGGAACTGCCCTTGTGTGACCAAAACAAGAAAGTCGAAATTAACTTCAAAGGAACAGAGCTGGAAAGAGTAAGAAGAATGAATTAGCGGAAGTAATCTTGATGAAGCTTGGGATCATTCACTAGAGATAAGAACACTCATAGAAAAAGCACGTAACATATTTTATAGAATACAAAATGTATTATGCAGCCGCCAAATTACTACCCCATTAAGGGCCGGTTGTACAATACGGGTTTAACACAAGCTTTGTTGAGCCTAAGCTTAGCTAAGCTCAGGCTCAAAGTCGACACCCGTTGTACAATCGTCGGCTTAGTTAAACCTGGTTGATAATGAAATTCACTACAGTTGGCATCAATGAAGCAACACGTACTGACATAATCATCTGAAAGATCACCTTTTTTGGTTAGGCACTTATGACAGTTTGTGTCAAATTTTGGCAACGACCGTTTCTGTCTCTGTTCTTTCATTTGCTCTTTTTGTTAAATTAGACACAAATCTTTCAAAAAATATGACGTAATAAAGTGACAAGCAATTTGAAGGTTCCTCCTTGACATATCATGTTACTTGTATGAGGTTAGGTTTAAACCTCAGCTAAGCTCGCGTTGAGCTTCGGCTTACGTAAGCTCGTGTTAAGCTTAGAGTGGGGGGGCTAAGCCAGCATTGTACTACGGACGTTTTGCAACTGACGTGGTTTACCTTAAGCCGAAGCTTAAGCTCGCATTGTACAACCGGGCCTAAGAGCTCGAATATTGAAATGCTATGTTTTCTCCACTGTACTGTACGGTGTTGAGGCTTGGACAATGACAGAAGCAACATAAAATAGAATAAAATCATTCGAACTCCTGGTGTTACCGTAAAATGCTTAGAATATCTTACGTGAGTCATACGTCAAATGAGGAAGTCCTGCGGAGAATGAACAAGACAACAGAGCTAATGAACCTCATAAAATAAAGCAAAACACAATATTTCGGCCACATTATGAGAAACAAAAAATACGAACTGCTCCGTCTTATCATCGAAGGCAAAATCAATAGCAAGAGGGGACCAGGAAGAAGACGCAACTCCTGGCTCAAAAACCTACGACAATGGTCAAATATGACCTCAACAGAATTATTTAGAGCCGCCACAAATAAGATTAAATGGGCAAATGTAATAGCCAACGTTTCAAGGATCAGGCACCTTAAGAAGAAGATTGTGTGAATCGTATCTATTAGTCGGGTAAGCCAACTCCTATGCCCTTGACCAAGTCCAGGAGCTTTTTCCCAGTTTCGTCATCTTGCTGTATCAAACCAAACAGATCCCTTTTGCTCGCTTTGAATGTTTCGCAGTCCAAAATGATGAATGAGCAGTCGCTTGAGACTGATGGCAAAGTCTACGCTTTTGCTCTCTGTTAGTAATTCCAAGAGTGTATCGATAGCTTTCTGAAGGGTCGATGACCAGTAATAAGATCAATAACCTGCCTAAGATCATAACTCTTGAGCTTCAATAGCCAGCTAGTGAACCACTCATCCGGACCTGTAAGTAGCTTTTTGCCTAGTGCTTGATCAGAGTCATCGCTCGTCCCTGGAGTGGAGGTCAACTGTAAAATTCCTGTGGAAGAGGCCTCCCTGCTGATGGAATCTGAGGTCATGTCAAGTGAGGGGCTGTTTGCACAGCTTTCATGAAGGAGACCGTCTTGCCATAAATTGGAAATCATTAGCTGGTAGGTGCTGGATAGGGCCAAGAGCCTGGGAGTAATTTCTGGAGGGTGTGCTCCTGAAAGCTCCTATTACTAATAGAGAGATAATCCTTTGTAATCATTCGGGTCTGTAAGCAGATTTTTGCCTAGTGCTTGTCTAGATTTGACGTGCCATTGCCCTTTCCTGAAGTAGAGATGAACTGTGAAATTCCTGTGGAAGACCATGGCATCTGAAAACATGTTAAGCACTATTTGCACAGCTTTCATAACAGATACTTTCTCGTCTAAATTAGAAATCTGTAGCCGGTAGGCTACTTTACGAGTTTCGGCTTGAATAAGAATATCCATAGGAAAGAGCTCGAGAGCAACTTCTAGAGTTGCTGAGGGCCTGCTTTAAAAAAGCTCCTGGTACTGGTAGAGAGAACTAAGCCTTTGTAGGCTTTCGAGTTCGGCTATGACCATCGTCTGGCTCACCTTTGACCATTAGACTAGTGAACCCTACGTAATTTAAAAAATTCCTAGTGCACGGCATTAAACATAGACGTAGCAACAAAGTTACTCTAAGCTCCGCGCTTAGCGGTGCCTTTCTCGCTCGCTTTTTGATGATAGAGTCGAAGCAAATAAGCTAAACTTATCACCGCACCCCTTCCTAAGATTTGTCTCGCCCACCCACACTTTACCCTGGCACATGCGCGAATGAATACGGAGGTTAGGTAATGGGCCGCTTCCTCCTACGATCAGCGCATTCAAGATTTAAACGTAGGCAAAATACGGTATTGGTTTACCGGCCTCGGCACGCCCCCTTTCTTTTCTTCACACGCCCAGCCACTTCACACGCTGGGACTGACGCGTATGAAGGCGGTTCTTAGGTCACCAGTAATGCCTCTACTTTACTCTCTACTACCACCCCTCAACACTTGAACGCAGGCAAAATACGCTATCGGATTATCGGTCTCAGTAATTCCCCTCCCTAAAATTTGACACGCCCATTCACAACGTTACACCGTGGCACTGGCACATATGGGGGCGGGACTTAGGTGACCTGCAAAGTCACCATTATGTTATTGAATTAGGTATCTGTCTCAGCACTCTCCCTCTATAATATTTATATCGGGGCGGGTTGATGCAATTACTAGGCCAAAATATTTTGGTTTATCGGTCTCAGTACTCCTCTTTGCAACATTAGTGATGTCCACCCACACTTCACACCCTGGCACTAACGCGTATAGGGGCGGGGCTTAGGTGTCCATGTCCACTAATGCCGCACCACCTCCAGCCAAGGGGGGCGGTTCTCTCTCACTGGACAGAAGCCGGCTAAGGTTGCTATCTGGCCATAACACCTCCAAACGTCACTTGCATGAGATGGGGGTGGCAAGCGACCCGACGTGTACATACTGTGGCGAGGAGGAACAATCCTTAGCACACATTAATTATATCACTGTGAAGCCCTTGGGTATCAGAGGCAGACCATACTAGGTTCAAGGGTTCTTGAATCTGAGGATATAAGATAAGCAGAACCCAAGGCTATCCTCACCTTTGCGATGATGATGGCTGAATTTGGGAACTATAGGGTAAGGAGAGGCGCATAAGAGCCCGTTTGTAAACCCATGGACTGGTGGTTCTGGTCACGAGAAAGCTTCTCTCTCATTCATTCGTATTCGTCGTACTACCGCCGCACTCAATATTTGAACGGAGGTAAAATACTATTGGCTCATCTGTCTCAGCCAGTCTCCTAAGATTAGACTCGCCCACCCATACTCTGTGACGAGCCCCGCTTTATGTCCTTTAATGTAATACATGTTATGATTTCATCAGCATATACAAGTTGGAAGCGATGAGACACCAATTCTTCAGAAGACAACGAAGTAGTTTTCAGGATCAGCATAAACCATCTTTTCGACTGTACGTATGGCAAAAAAACTCTTCCATTTTACTTGACGAGTAGTTTACAACAACTTGGAGGCAAGCAAGCCTAAAATGACATATTTGGACAAGAAAGGGAACAGGAGGGTATAACTCCTTCCCCAAAACAGGATGGCCATGAAATGAAATGAAATATATAAAAAAATATCGATATAAAGCCAAATATGTACTTTTATGTACATCAAGTCTTTCCTTAACTAGAACATGGTGTGTGGTGTGATGTGCATTGGCAAAGAAATAAAAAAGGGCATGTTTTCTCACAAACTTTCACCTCCCGAAATTTGCTGCCATGATTATGGGACACCCTGTATAAAAAGTCTAGCATATATGACAACTAATTCTACACAATTTTTTTACTACGATAACATATCATTTCAATTTCTATAATAAAATCAATAACAACTTCATTAAACGTCATGTAGTTTTAGTCGAATTGATCAATATCCAAGAAAATCTGCAAAATTTTGATCTTCGGTTAATAGAGAAGAAAACTATTTCTACTTTATGAATTCTTTGGTCACCCCAGCTGTATGTCTTTTGAAACTGACCTGACGCAATTTGTCTAGCAATGCACAGTGTAATTGTAATTTGTAATACCAGGATCTTATCACATATTATATACAGAATACAGATTACTGAAATCTACTACCCGGATACCGACATGTCAACTTGATGAATTGGTATTTGAAGGCCTGGTCACTAACACATGTAGGTACTTGTGTAATAGATATAACCCGACGAAACCACACAGTCTGTCTACAGATAAATATGTACAGTATGCATATCGGGATCACAATTTCAAAGGTCAAGTGAATTCAATAGTGTCGACAATCTGTAGCAGTGGCGCATCCCGTTTCTTCAGATGTTTTAGGGGCTTTGATCTCAACTTTTAATAAATAAAGGTCATTATCTATCGTTATTCGTGAGAATCCTAGATGTATAGAGGACTTTTCGATCTCATACTTTCTGAGAGCAAACAGGCCTATAAGATTGATTCTTGAAAATGCATATATATCTTAATTTTTTGGTGGTTTATTGATTTTGGAGGTTAGAGAGTGCGAGGGATTTTAATCTCTAAGTTTCTTCTCCCGGGGCCGTGAAATATATAATATTTTTCCCATTTTGATTGACCGAAAAAGGTACAAGATATTAATAATAAAATCATTAAATCAACGACGTGAGTCGTGATGAATAAAATTAACGTACATCCAGCTGTATGTTTGTAGAGTTACGATTACTGAATATTAAGTCAATGGGAAAGAATCCATGTTTAATGGTAATTAATACTGTTAACAAAATTACGTCAGTTTGTGGCTGCTGTGCATTATATCAGGGTGTTCCATTTAAAATAACAAAGAAACTTATGGTCGCGAGTTTTGGTTCACCCTGTATACAAAATCAAAGATAACAGACTTGGTAACTTTATACAAAACTAGACAACCACGAAATTATTCTAGCATTGAGATTCAAGCATCCAGTTATTGATTTTCTGAGATACAGGTTAATGAATTCATTAAGATTTTCACATGAATCTGAAAATACCGTGTATAACCCGATAAAACCTTTTATTTGGGGAATAATTCAAATTCGGGATAATATATAGGGTGTTCCATTCGAAAAAACACAACTTTGGGATGCCGTGACTTTATGAATAACCCTGTATATTGTAAACTGAAGATATTAGCTTTACCACAACTTTTATTCAAAATTTTTTTTGTAACTCTCATAATAATGGAGGTATTGGTATGCCGTGACTTTATGAATAACCCTGTATATAGTAAAATGAAGATCTTAGCTTTACCTACAACTTTTATTCAAATTTTTTTTGGATCTCTCATAATAATGGAGGTATTAAACTTCAGAGTATAAGTTGATCACAAATGTTCACAAATATTACGGACGACTAAGCACTTTTGAAATATTAATATGTATTACCAACGGTTGATGTATGGCATGACATCATCTGTTGTAGCATTTTTTCTGAAACTAGGATTATGGAGCAATACATTAGGCGCTTTCTTTTACCGGATTTATCTGATAAATCTCGTCATGACTCATTTCAATGTACGTTCCTTTTGTCTTCTGAATCTGAGACTAAAGTGAGATATTTTACCCCCACTTAAGCCCATCTGCACAAGCTCGAAAGGTAGATCAATTGTCTCAGATCATTTGGATGTCAAATAAATCAATAAATGAGGTTAGAATTAGTTGTAAGTTTGAATTTTAGCGGGTTTTGTGGTGTATGGATAGTCGCAAGTGTATGGTGAGCTACGAAAAACTTACAAAAATAGGTTATGGAAAGGATCGACAGATTATAGAACCATAGAATATTACAAAATTTCGAGGAATGACATTTAACTGCACAAACACGTTCCTTTAACTCATCTGAGCATCTGAGGTTTCCAACTGAGCTGAGCCATCTGATCTTTAAGCGATCTGAGCTAGTGCAGATGTAAAAGGAAAGCACCTATTATGTTTCATGTTAACTGCTCATAGGTCAATGACAACAGAACAATAATTTTAAACACAGATGACATTGTTCAGTAACCGTCAAACGTTGATTCAATGCCACTGATGTCCAGTCGTTTGTTCATCTATTTCTATTAGGCAGTTGCTTACAACTGTCAGGAGTCTCCTTATGATAAGTTAATTGTTTTATGTCAAAGGATGTGTTATGTGTCAATGATGCGCGAGAAATCAGAAAGTCCACACAGGTATATTTACCTTCAACAACCTTTGGCTTTAAACCTTTATGAGGTGCAAAGCTAGAATTGATAAAGCTCACAAAATTGTTCCAGCAACATGAAAACCCAGTTTTTCCTTTCTTGAACCGTTTTTTGGCCTCAATTGTGCAGTTCATGTTGTCTTCCAAAATTTGTGTCCTATATCTACATCATAGTGAGGGTTGGAGCTGTGTTGCTTTAAACGGAGTTAAAAGATAACTTTTCATGGACGAATTGTATTTTTAAAGCACACGTTTTTAGTTTAAAAGACCAATTTGAAGTAAAAAGTGTCATTAAGTGATTCAGTAATGCTCACATATCTTCAATAATAAGATATTAAAATTTCATTACAATCAAGTTAGCAGTTTTCGGATTATATACGAATATCAAGCATAATAATTTATCAAAAAAATGTTGGCGTACTTCCTTCCACCACCCTTCTCTTTTCCCACCACAATTTGACAGCTTGAAAAAATTAGTACCTTTAATAGAACTAAAAACAATGTTTGGTTTTTATATACTCTATTTTTTATTACTAATCCACCGCATGTTTTTCAAACACTATTTTAATCTTCGCTTCGGTAAATATTTGAGCCTCCCCCCCCCCCCCCACGCAAAAGTAAAATTACGAGGAATAACTGAGGAGCATAACAACCAAATTTAAGAGAGTTTTCAATTTTTTTTGATGCCACTTAATAGCTTCAACAAAAACTTCGAAAGGGAAAAATTGTAGCCGATTAAAGAAAAGGATAACACCCTGTAAAGTGGGACAGACAATTTTGATGATTTCTTGTGGAAGGGCTAAAAAATAATTGATGTTCCGAATTTATCACAGAGTATAAGATAGAGCTCGCAAAATGCGAAAAAAATGGAACCCTGTAAAACAAAAATCATGTGATTTATACCATGCATATATCTGCATTTTTTAAATTATTATGACCCCCTGAATCCCTGACACATTTACGTGACATTAGTTAGCACCCTCTATGTACAATTTTCATGTAATGATTTTTGTTGTTGAATGTATAGTCATGCAGATTTTTTACAGTTTTTTTTTCTAAAGGAAATTGTATTTTAATAAAAAGTAATTCGAAAATTTGCGTAGAAAATTCGTTAAAAAATGCGTTTCAATTAAACTAGGTATTTTAAAAAACTGTGGCTTGTCAATTTTGACAGTGTCTATAATTTGTAAAAATTGGTATGCAAGTGTAATGTAATATTTTTAACCAGTGTAATATATTGACACAGTATAACATATATTTGTAAGGAGCAGGAGCATGCACTCGTTGTCAATGAATCTAGGAAAACTTAGGGTAAATTATGTACAGTAAAGATTAGCTCATAGCCATTGTGGTCTTACTGGGTAAGACGTCATTGTTCTTAGCGCACAAATTATTTGACTGTATTTGAAGCAATCAACCACGTCCTTTATGCTTAGACCCCAGATAGATCCCATTACACTAAACTAGAAACTAAATTCAGGATTCTCCAATGGCAGATCGCCGATTTATGGTGCGGAACTAAGTACTCTAATCCAAGGGCTCCAAGGTTAACTTCAACTCCAAGCACAGCAACCCTCACTTTGAACCCGTAGACCACAAATAGCTGTTAACTACACCGATCACTAACAATATTCTGATACCGGCGATCCCCCGCATTTGACTAACATTTTGCTCTACATTTTGTGTGTAGTTCAGTAACACGACGACATCGTAATGTTTAACGTTTCGGGGGGAAAACACAAATTTACATATTTATGATCTAACGGTCACAAGCGCTTGCACCTCGAAAGGCAATAAACTGAATCACGAAAGTTTACACTTTGGGATTATAAACTTATTTGCGGACGCCGATTTTCCGATATTTTAGGAATTAGGTGCTTGTGCTGATAGCCGATTACGATCAAAAAATTTAATTATAGATTAACGCGATTTTGCGATAACGGAATCACGAGTGGCACTTTTGCGCGCTGTTTTGTTTTCTGATTAACCTGTGTGTCGATACTAGACCCATAGGCGTTTATGTCGTATTTGAGGCAGGTTCTATCTGGTTTTGTATAGTGGGGTGGGTGAGCAGTCCCACTGCACTTAGGGCCTGGCCACATCTCCATGTCACGACGTCGTAAACGTGGAACATCACGTCGAATGTCGTCGTCAACGTGGAACGTCACGTCGAACAACTTCGCCGACGTGTGGCTAGTAGGCCCGATTTTATCAACAGGCGCATTTTAACAAAGGCTTTGACCAATCAGAGCAGCCCATTCAAGAACATCTGCTCTGATTGGTCAAAGCCTTTGTTAAAATGCGTCTGTTGATAAAATCGGGCCTACTAGCCACACGTCGGCGACGACGTTCGACGTGACGTTCCACGTTGACGACGACGTTCGACGTGACGTTCCACGTTGACGACGTCGTGACGTGAAGATGTGGCCAGGCCCTTAGGCCACAACTGGCCCACTGTGCATCCTTTGAGGCAGTTGTTTCCTCAGGTCATCGTCCATCCTTCCAATTTTAGGAAGGTGGACAAGTTGATAGGGGACATCTCCTTATGTGGCCAGGTGTAGGCCGAGACTCTCCGAACGCACACCCTCTAATAGAAAATAATTCTGGGCACTCACATATTATGATGTGTTCCACAGTTTGTCTTCGCTTTTACACATTCTACATATAGGTGTGTCACTTAACTCCATAATGTGGAGGTGTTTTCTGAGTTGACAATGGCCAATCAGGAATTCCACTATGAGACGTAGGTTTGACCTGGTCATCGCTCTTGGACATTGCCATGCCAAAACCTGCAAGGGCTTCGTTGGCAAATCGGCATCCTTGTAGTTCTTCTCATTGTTTTACCATTTGAGTGTTTTTTGGCTATTTCCGACACTCCAGACAGGATCTAATATCGAAGTCTGAAAGTCGAGGAGTATACGGGAGAGTTACTCTCTATAGGCACGAAAACCGCGATTTTCGAAGCAAATGTTTATGAAATACTCTCTGCTGCAAGCAATGAGGAGGTGAGAAAGGGCACGGAAAGTCATCTGAGGACCTGAGTCAATCTTTTGGGTCTGAAAATTTTTTATGTTTGTTGCCTGAGGCTGAAACTCAAAACAATGGCCGGATTTGTAATAAGCGTCTTCAAATTATACATGACACAAGTTTTATTCCTGATAGTAAGCCAGACAACGATTTTATATGTTTATGATTAACTTACAGATCTGAGGGTCTGAGAATGTTTGATGTTCGTACCTAAGGCTAAAACTCAAAACAACGACCGGATTTGTAAGTAGCGTCCTCAAATTATACATGACACGAGCTTTCTTTCTGATAGGAAGCCAGATAACGATTTTAGATTTTTAAGGTGAACTTGAAGATCTGGAGGGTCTGAGAAATTTTTATGTTCGTTATCTGAGGCTGAAACTCAAAACAACGGCCGGATTTGTAATTAGCATCCTCAAATTATACATGACACGAGCTTTCTATCTGATAGGAAGCTAGATAACGATTTTAGATTTTTAGGGTGAACTTGGAGATCTGGAGGACCTGAGAAATTTTTATGTTCGTTATCTGAAACTCAAAACAACGGCCGGATTTGTAATTAGCATCCTCAAATTATACATGACATGAGTTTTCTATCTGATAGGAAGCTAGATAACGATTTTAGATTTTTAGGGTGAACTTGGAGATCTGGAGGGCCTGAGAAATTTTTATGTTCGTTATCTGAAACTCAAAACAACGGCCGGATTTGTAATTAGCATCCTCAAATTATACATGACACGAGTTTTCTTTCTCATAGGAAGCTAGATAACGATTTTAGATTTTTAGGGTGAACTTGGAGATCTGGAGGGCCTGAGAAGTTTTTATGTTCGTTATCTGAGGCTGAAACTCAAAACAACGGCCAGATTTGTAATTAGCATCCTCAAATTATACATGACACGTGCTTTCTTTCTGATAGGTAGCCAGATAACGATTTTAGATTTTTAGGGTGAACTTGGAGATCTGGAGGGCCTGAGAAATTTTTGTGTTCGTTATCTGAGGCTGAAACTCAAAACAACGGCCGGATTTGTAGTTAGCATCCTCAAATTATACATGACACGAGCTTTCTTTCTGATAGGAAGCCAGATAACGATTTTAGATTTTTAGGGTGAACTTGGAGATCTCGAGGGCCTGAGAAATCTTTATGTTCGTTATTTGAGGTTGAAACTCAAAACAGCGGCCGGATTTGTAATTAGCATCCTCAAATTATACATGACACGAGCTTTCTTTCGGATAGGAAGCCAGATAACGATTTTAGATTTTTAGGGTGAACTTGGAAATCTGGAGGGCGTGAGAAATTTTTATGTTCGTTATTTGAGGTTGAAACTCAAAACAGCGGCCGGATTTGTAATTAGCATCCTCAAATTATACATGACACGAGCTTTCTTTCGGATAGGAAGCCAGATAACGATTTTAGATTTTTAGGGTGAACTTGGAGATCTCGAGGGCCTGAGAAATCTTTATGTTCGCTATTTGAGGTTGAAACTCAAAACAGCGGCCGGATTTGTAATTAGCATCCTCAAATTATACATGACACGAGCTTTCTTTCTGATAGGAAGCCAGATAACGATTTTAGATTTTTAGGGTGAACTTGGAACTCTGGAGGGCGTGAGAAATTTTTATGTTCGTTATCTGAGGCTGAAACTCAAAACAACGGCCGGATTTGTAGTTAGCATCCTCAAATTATACATGACACGAGTTTTCTTTCTCATAGGAAGCTAGATAACGATTTTAGATTTTTAGGGTGAACTTGGAGATCTGGAGGGCCTTGGATGTCTTTATGTTCGTTATCTGAGGCTGAAACTCAAAACAGCGGCCGGATTTGTAATTAGCATCCTCAAATTATACATGACACGAGCTTTCTTTCGGATAGGAAGCCAGATAACGATTTTAGATTTTTAGGGTGAACTTGGAGATCTCGAGGGCCTGAGAAATCTTATGTTCGTTATCTGAGGTTGAAACTCAAAACAGCGGCCGGATTTGTAATAAACATCCTCAAGTTATACATGACACGAGTTTTCTTTCTCATAGGAAGCTAGATAACGATTTTAGATTTTTAGGGTGAACTTGGAAATCTGGAGGGCCTGAGAAATTTTTATGTTCGTTATCTGAGGCTGAAACTCAAAACAACGGCCGGATTTGTAGTTAGCATCCTCAAATTATACATGACATGAGTTTTCTATCTGATAGGAAGCTAGATAACGATTTTAGATTTTTAGGGTGAACTTGGAGATCTGGAGGGCCTGAGAAATTTTTATGTTCATTATCTGAAACTCAAAACAACGGCCGGATTTGTAATTAGCATCCTCAAATTATACATGACACGAGTTTTCTTTCTCATAGGAAGCTAGATAACGATTTTAGATTTTTAGGGTGAACTTGGAGATCTGGAGGGCCTGAGAAGTTTTTATGTTCGTTATCTGAGGCTGAAACTCAAAACAACGGCCAAATTTGTAATTAGCATCCTCAAATTATACATGACACGTGCTTTCTTTCTGATAGGTAGCCAGATAACGATTTTAGATTTTTAGGGTGATCTTGGAGATCTGGAGGGCCTGAGAAATTTTTGTGTTCGTTATCTGAGGCTGAAACTCAAAACAACGGCCGGATTTGTAGTTAGCATCCTCAAATTATACATGACACGAGCTTTCTTTCTGATAGGAAGCCAGATAACGATTTTAGATTTTTAGGGTGAACTTGGAGATCTCGAGGGCCTGAGAAATCTTTATGTTCGTTATTTGAGGTTGAAACTCAAAACAGCGGCCGGATTTGTAATTAGCATCCTCAAATTATACATGACACGAGCTTTCTTTCGGATAGGAAGCCAGATAACGATTTTAGATTTTTAGGGTGAACTTGG
This sequence comes from Callosobruchus maculatus, assembly GCA_951848785.1. Classification (NCBI taxonomy): domain Eukaryota; kingdom Metazoa; phylum Arthropoda; class Insecta; order Coleoptera; family Chrysomelidae; genus Callosobruchus; species Callosobruchus maculatus. Next base: position 8,966,930 of record CATOUR010000083.1, read on the forward strand.
AAATCTGGAGGGCGTGAGAAATTTTTATGTTCGTTATTTGAGGTTGAAACTCAAAACAGCGGCCGGATTTGTAATTAGCATCCTCAAATTATACATGACACGAGCTTTCTTTCTGATAGGAAGCCAGATAACGATTTTAGATTTTTAGGGTGAACTTGGAACTCTGGAGGGCGTGAGAAATTTTTATGTTCGTTATCTGAGGCTGAAACTCAAAACAACGGCCGGATTTGTAGTTAGCATCCTCAAATTATACATGACACGAGTTTTCTTTCTCATAGGAAGCTAGATAACGATTTTAGATTTTTAGGGTGAACTTGGAGATCTGGAGGGCCTTGGATGTCTTTATGTTCGTTATCTGAGGCTGAAACTCAAAACAGCGGCCGGATTTGTAATTAGCATCCTCAAATTATACATGACACGAGCTTTCTTTCGGATAGGAAGCCAGATAACGATTTTAGATTTTTAGGGTGAACTTGGAGATCTCGAGGGCCTGAGAAATCTTATGTTCGTTATCTGAGGTTGAAACTCAAAACAGCGGCCGGATTTGTAATAAACATCCTCAAGTTATACATGACACGAGTTTTCTTTCTCATAGGAAGCTAGATAACGATTTTAGATTTTTAGGGTGAACTTGGAAATCTGGAGGGCCTGAGAAATTTTTATGTTCGTTATCTGAGGCTGAAACTCAAAACAACGGCCGGATTTGTAGTTAGCATCCTCAAATTATACATGACATGAGTTTTCTATCTGATAGGAAGCTAGATAACGATTTTAGATTTTTAGGGTGAACTTGGAGATCTGGAGGGCCTGAGAAATTTTTATGTTCGTTATCTGAAACTCAAAACAACCGCCGGATTTGTAATTAGCATCCTCAAATTATACATGACACGAGTTTTCTTTCTCATAGGAAGCTAGATAACGATTTCAGATTTTTAGGGTGAACTTGGAGATCTGGAGGGCCTGAGAAGTTTTTATGTTCGTTATCTGAGGCTGAAACTCAAAACAACGGCCAGATTTGTAATTAGCATCCTCAAATTATACATGACACGTGCTTTCTTTCTGATAGGTAGCCAGATAACGATTTTAGATTTTTAGGGTGAACTTGGAGATCTGGAGGGCCTGAGAAATTTTTGTGTTCGTTATCTGAGGCTGAAACTCAAAACAACGGCCGGATTTGTAGTTAGCATCCTCAAATTATACATGACACGAGCTTTCTTTCTGATAGGAAGCCAGATAACGATTTTAGATTTTTAGGGTGAACTTGGAGATCTCGAGGGCCTGAGAAATCTTTATGTTCGTTATTTGAGGTTGAAACTCAAAACAGCGGCCGGATTTGTAATTAGCATCCTCAAATTATACATGACACGAGCTTTCTTTCGGATAGGAAGCCAGATAACGATTTTAGATTTTTAGGGTGAACTTGGAAATCTGGAGGGCGTGAGAAATTTTTATGTTCGTTATTTGAGGTTGAAACTCAAAACAGCGGCCGGATTTGTAATTAGCATCCTCAAATTATACATGACACGAGCTTTCTTTCGGATAGGAAGCCAGATAACGATTTTAGATTTTTAGGGTGAACTTGGAGATCTCGAGGGCCTGAGAAATCTTTATGTTCGCTATTTGAGGTTGAAACTCAAAACAGCGGCCGGATTTGTAATTAGCATCCTCAAATTATACATGACACGAGCTTTCTTTCTGATAGGAAGCCAGATAACGATTTTAGATTTTTAGGGTGAACTTGGAACTCTGGAGGGCGTGAGAAATTTTTATGTTCGTTATCTGAGGCTGAAACTCAAAACAACGGCCGGATTTGTAGTTAGCATCCTCAAATTATACATGACACGAGTTTTCTTTCTCATAGGAAGCTAGATAACGATTTTAGATTTTTAGGGTGAACTTGGAGATCTGGAGGGCCTGAGAAGTTTTTATGTTCGTTATCTGAGGCTGAAACTCAAAACAACGGCCAGAATTGTAATTAGCATCCTCAAATTATACATGACACGTGCTTTCTTTCTGATAGGTAGCCAGATAACGATTTTAGATTTTTAGGGTGAACTTGGAGATCTGGAGGGCCTGAGAAATTTTTGTGTTCGTTATCTGAGGCTGAAACTCAAAACAACGGCCGGATTTGTAGTTAGCATCCTCAAATTATACATGACACGAGCTTTCTTTCTGATAGGAAGCCAGATAACGATTTTAGATTTTTAGGGTGAACTTGGAGATCTCGAGGGCCTGAGAAATCTTTATGTTCGTTATTTGAGGTTGAAACTCAAAACAGCGGCCGGATTTGTAATTAGCATCCTCAAATTATACATGACACGAGCTTTCTTTCGGATAGGAAGCCAGATAACGATTTTAGATTTTTAGGGTGAACTTGGAAATCTGGAGGGCGTGAGAAATTTTTATGTTCGTTATTTGAGGTTGAAACTCAAAACAGCGGCCGGATTTGTAATTAGCATCCTCAAATTATACATGACACGAGCTTTCTTTCGGATAGGAAGCCAGATAACGATTTTAGATTTTTAGGGTGAACTTGGAGATCTCGAGGGCCTGAGAAATCTTTATGTTCGTTATTTGAGGTTGAAACTCAAAACAGCGGCCGGATTTGTAATTAGCATCCTCAAATTATACATGACACGAGCTTTCTTTCTGATAGGAAGCCAGATAACGATTTTAGATTTTTAGGGTGAACTTGGAAATCTGGAGGGCGTGAGAAATTTTTATGTTCGTTACCTGAGGCTGAAACTCAAAACAACGGCCGGATTTGTAGTTAGCATCCTCAAATTATACATGACATGAGTTTTCTATCGGATAGGAAGCTAGATAACGATTTTAGATTTTTAGGGTGAACTTGGAGATCTGGAGGGCCTGAGAAATTTTTATGTTCGTTATCTGAAACTCAAAACAACGGCCGGATTTGTAATTAGCATCCTCAAATTATACATGACACGAGTTTTCTTTCTCATAGGAAGCTAGATAACGATTTTAGATTTTTAGGGTGAACTTGGAGATCTGGAGGGCCTTGGATGTCTTTATGTTCGTTATCTGAGGCTGAAACTCAAAACAGCGGCCGGATTTGTAATTAGCATCCTCAAATTATACATGACACGAGCTTTCTTTCGGATAGGAAGCCAGATAACGATTTTAGATTTTTAGGGTGAACTTGGAGATCTCGAGGGCCTGAGAAATCTTATGTTCGTTATCTGAGGTTGAAACTCAAAACAGCGGCCGGATTTGTAATAAACATCCTCAAGTTATACATGACACGAGTTTTCTTTCTGATAGGAAGCTAGATAACGATTTTAGATTTTTAGGGTGAACTTGGAGATCTGGATGATCTGAGAAATTTTTATGTTCGTTATCTGAGGCCGAAACTCAAAACAACGACCGGATTTGTAATAAGCGTCCTCAAATTATACATGACACGAGTTTTCTTTCTGATAGGAAGCTAGATAACGATTTTAGATTTTCAGGGTGAACTTGGAGATCTGGATGGTCTGAGAAATTTTTATGTTCGTTATCTGAGGCTGAAACTCAAAACGACGGCCGGATTTGTAGTTAGCATCCTCAAATTATACATGACACGAGCTTTCTTTCGGATAGGAAGCCAGATAACGATTTTAGATTTTTAGGGTAAACTTGGAGATCTGGAGGGCGTGAGAAATTTTTATGTTCGTTATTTGAGGTTGAAACTCAAAACAGCGGCCGGATTTGTAATTAGCATCCTCAAATTATACATGACACGAGCTTTCTTTCGGATAGGAAGCCAGATAACGATTTTAGATTTTTAGGGTGAACTTGGAGATCTCGAGGGCCTGAGAAATCTTATGTTCGTTATCTGAGGTTGAAACTCAAAACAGCGGCCGGATTTGTAATTAGCATCCTCAAATTATACATGACACGAGCTTGCTTTCGGATAGGAAGCCAGATAACGATTTTAGATTTTTAGGGTGAACTTGGAGATCTGGAGGGCCTGAGAAATTTTTATGTTCGTTATCTAAAACTCAAAACAACGGCCGGATTTGTAATTAGCATCCTCAAATTATACATGACACGAGTTTTCTTTCTCATAGGAAGCTAGATAACGATTTTAGATTTTTAGGGTGAACTTGGAGATCTGGAGGGCCTGAGAAGTCTTTATGTTCGTTATCTGAGGCTGAAACTAAAAACAGCGGCCGGATTTGTAATTAGCATCCTCAAATTATACATGACACGAGCTTTCTTTCGGATAGGAAGCCAGATAACGATTTTATATTTTTAGGGTGAACTTGGAGATCTGGATGGTCTGAGAAATTTTTATGTTCGTTATCTGAGGCTGAAACTCAAAACAACGGCCGGATTTGTAATAAGCATCCTCAAATTATACATGACACTAGTTTTCTTTCTGATAGGAAGCTAGATAACAATTTTCGATTTTTTAGGGTGAACTTGGAGATCTGGAGGGCCCGAGAAATTTTTATGTTCGTTATCTGAGGCTGAAACTCAAAACAACGGCCGGATTTGTAATAAGCATCCTCAAATTGTATATGACACAAGTTTTCTTTCTGATAGGAAGCTAGATAACGATTTTAGATTTTTTAGGGTGAACTTGGAGATCTGGAGGGTCCGAGAAATTTTTATGTTCGTTATCTGAGGCTGAAACTCAAAACAACGCCCGGATTTGTAATTAGCATCCTCAAATTATACATGACACGAGCTTTCTTCCTGATAGGAAGTCAGATAATGATTTTAGATTTTTAAGGTGAACTTGGGGGTCTGGAGGGTCTGAGAAATTTTTATGTTCGTTATCTGAGGTTAAAACTCAAAACAACGGCCGGATTTGTAATAAGCGTCCTCAAATTATACATGTCACAAGTTTTATTCCTGACAGGAAGCCAGATAACGATTTTAGATGTTTATGGTGAACTTTGAGATCTGAGGGTATGATAATTTTTGATGTTCATTACTTGAAGCTAAAACTCAAAACAAGGACTGGATTTGTAATTAGCATCCTCAAATTATACATGACACGAGTTTTCATTCTGATAGGAGTCATATAACGATTTTAGATATTTAGGGTGAACTTGGATATCCGAGAGTCTGATAATTCTTTCGTTCAATCACCATATCTTCTTCCGCTTGTATTATATCTTGGTTAATAATGTTATGCCACATCATGATATCATTAAAGTCTTCCATTGCTTTCAATAGACTTGATTATCGTCGCAAAAAATTACGAGAGCGAAAAAAGTGGAAATTCCTTTTTTCAAGATGCAATTTTTAGGTTAGTTTCCATCCCAATTTGATTTTCTCCTACTCGACATAGAGATAACGAATAATTCCCCTGGGGAGCATTCAGCTTCCTCGTTTTTGATAGGAATACATATTTTCAAGAATACAGTAACGTCACTTATATAATGAGAATCACGCCCACTTCTCCTGTTCTCCCTAACATTATAAGAATAGGGTGGTTCCGTAAAGGAATCTTTTTGAGAGATATGAAGACAGCAATAACCATATTGTCACCTAATCCACAACTTCTTATGTTTCTTTCAGAGTTCATCGCCTTTGGCGTAATGCCAGTGACTTTTTTTCAGATTTCTAAGGTGAATGAACATAGTCGGTATCAGGGACGATGGTGGTGCACAAAGCGTCTATATTTATTGAAGACTTCTTTGCATGGCATCGCGGAGACTTTCTTCTTTGGTACAATAATAAACCGATGTCAATAACCTACACCCCACTGTGGGCGTCTGTATGTTAGGCAGGCCTAGGCTAAGTCAACTGTGACGGAGGAAATTTAGTGGTACACTGCTTATAGTCAAAGATTGAGACAGTGGCGTGGAAAGTCTTTTACGATGGGGGAATATGCTGGAATAGATAACCTAAACTATAATATAGCACCTAACACAGCGAAAATATAAAATAGTACCCAACACAGTGTTACACCATTAGTTTTTCTGTGGGCTCATGCGAGAAACTGATATCCATGTACCCCCCTTATCTACGCACCTGAGCTAGAGTACACAAAAGGTTTCCAATCAACAATATTTTATCAATACTGCATTTTTTGTAGTTATTTTGATCGTAGAAAAATGGCGTCAAGTAGATTAACTCTAGACTTCCCACAAATTTGCAGATTTCTTAGCACATAATCTTTCACACCATGACATATTTCTGTTTAAACTCTGGAAAGTCTTCGGATAAAATTAAAAACTATGCATTAAAAAAACTAACGATAAAGTACCACCAGGTTGTTGTCAATAATTACTCATCAATCCCTTCTACGGTAGGGTAGCAATAATGTATCAACAATTTTTTGTATTGAACTTAAGGAGTTAAAAGGTGACATGACTATGTAGTATGTATCTAATAAAGACCACATCTAAAAATATGTTTGAAATGATATTAGCTGGAGATTATTGTATATGGCCAGGGGAATAGAAAGCCCTTTATTATTAAAGATTATTTGGGGATATCCTAGTACCCTCATCTCTCCCTATTTGACCCCCACCCCATCAAAAACAATGATCAGTGGTATGTAAAACGCGAGGCAAAATGCCTAAAAAATGAAGATTTTACATATAAATGAACTACTACATCGGATGCTGCATAGGTTAGGAGGAAAAGACTGCCGCGTTTCCAGTGGCGGGGGTGATATAAAAAACGAAGGGTATTAAGAATAATGAAACTTCGTTTTTAGCCCCGATTATTCTATGAAAATTTTGGGAGGGGGTAAAATTGGGGCGCGAGAGAATAGGAGTGTAGCGGCATTTTGGTTTTGGTACTATCTTCAGTGATGGACAATCGATAGCCGACCTAAAAGTGAGGGATGAGAATTTGAAATCCAGCATTCTACACAAAGTTATATAGGCGTATATAGGCGTTAGTCCATCTCTCAGTACCGTGAAAGTTTGGTAATAATCAGTTTGGTAGCCACTAGCTTGATAAAATTTGTGTATGCCATTTAAGGAGCCAAATTATCCAAACTTGACACTGTACAGAAAAAACGGTTTGCAGTTCTTCATTTTGGCGGTAACCATGTAAGTACTTGGCTTCATTTATTTGTAGTTATAAAGATGACAAAAACCAACATCATAAAGATACTCTCCAGCTATATCTACAAAAGTAATCTAAATGGTTACCTTCGACTTCATGCACATGCTTCGATGTTTTTCCCTTCCTCATTGCAATTTCTGACTTATGATATTGTCTCTACTAGGGTTTGTAATACATCCATAAAAATGTCACTAAATATGTCAGAAATGACGTAATAGGTCATCCAGTGTCATTGGTGAGTTTAATAACCATGACGTGACACGGAGATCATGCATTGATAGAGCAGATAAAAGTAGATAGGAGTAATGGCAGCACACTGCCTACAAATTAATTCCTCGTATTTTACTTGTAATCCTGTGGATTAGCTTGAACTCAGCCAATTTAATTTTATATCTATTTTAGCTTTAAGCCCTTTTTGATGGACATTCATAGTATCACTGACTAATTAAGTTTTGCATTTGCAACACTATACGTCATTTTCGAAGTACCTATTTAATTTAGTTCAACATATATTCCTACATGTACAAATATAGGTTAGAGGAGAAAATATTAGACTGTGACCAAAAATAAAAAGAAAAACGAGACTCTGGTGTGAACTGCCAAGATTTCGGCAATGCTTATTGCAATATTCAGGGCTTCAACGTTGAGGTTTGCTAGCAAAAAACAGCAATATGGCGCTGTAGAAGTACTGCGAGTAGTGCATGCACCCGGTTCTACCCGGTTCCAAAATACCCGGTTCTACCCGGGTATTTCATCAGGCCACGAACCGGTTCTGAAAAAGATGAGACCCGGGTTTCGGTTCCATAACAATGCCGTAAGAAATTTAAATTTCGCGCACCCAGTCTCGTGTTTTGTAACTAGATGATCCCTGGGTTGTGATTGGCGCGCTCGTAGTGACTAACACGTGTGCAACTTAAACCACAGCGTCAAATTTTCAGAAGATAAGTGGCAGATTTTGCTCAACGTGAGTGAAATTCTGAACATAGTTCAAACTATTGTTGAGGTTGTGTGCCGTAGAGATGCTAAAATCCTCACGGTAGATGTGGTAATTAAATTCACACTACGAAAACTTCACGAGAAAACTTAAGTCTCGAAATGGCAAATGTTTTGACTCGATGAGCAAAGCAAAGACGGCTAAAGCATGTTCCACTTCTGCAATATTTAACCAACGTCTCTAATTATTTTACCGATACCGACAACACCTTCGAGCCAAGAATATCTAGCACCACAATGTCAGCGATGCTGGAAAGCATAATACGGTCACAATATGATAATGAAACTGTGAAGGCATCACCGGTCCAGCACCGCCACAAGATCACCGCATTTTAACCTCCAAACATCAGCATGGCCACCCTGTAACAGACGACATGACACAAGCTATAAGACTTGAAATGGTCCTCTACGAAAATGGCGGTCAAAGAGGAAGGTACTTGTCCTTAGTCTATGACAACCTTCTTACAATTCAGTCCACTAGTGGAGCCAGAGAGATTACTCTCATCAGTTGGGATATCTGCAATAAGCTCCGCACTTCGTTATCAGATCGAAGTTTGACGGCCATATCATTTTTACGGTCATTCTATGATAATAAGAAAAAATCGGTGGAAAAGTGAACACCGGTAAATTTTAGGCAAACTGAATATTATATAGGCTGAGACTTACGATCACCGAGAGACTGATTGAAGATGATAACTTTCCCTTGATTATGTTATAGAATTAACATTTATGTTCCTAGAACGATTTTATGTTTCTTTATGCTTAATTTCAAGTTCCTCATAATTATGTTATGTTATTTTCGTTATTTTTTTAAAATAAATGTTACTTCAATATGAATTAATCCAGTTTTTTTAGTAGGCACCCTAGAACCGGTTCGGAACCGGGTACCCGGGTAAAGTGCATTTGGAACCGGTTCTGAAAATTCGAGAACCGGGACCGGTTTTGCAAGCACTAGCTGCGAGAGGATAAGTATCGGTGCACGTTAGATATGAAACGCTGCAGGTTGCAGCTCATTCCACAGCGTCGAAGTTCTCTAAAAGGAGGAATACTGGAGGAGACTGTTTCGGGGAGTAGGGACCTCGACCTGGTAAGGATGCGCTCACAGAACCTCTCTAGTGTTCCTCGTTCGGACGGCCTTTGGTGTTATTATCTGGGAGAGCTCACACGAACATCTTCCGTGATAGAATCTGTAAAACAGGGACAGGTCAGCCATCCTTCTTCGATGTTCCAGGCTGTGAAGATCCTTTGTGAGGATAGGCGTATCGATCAGTCTAATTGCTTTCTTCTGGATAGTGTCCAGAAGCTTTAGAGGGTGCTTCGGAGCGCATCCCTACACAATACTCTAATGATGGTCGGATCTGTGCCTTGAGAGCAGCAGTAGGTGCTCTGGTGTATACAGCTTCCTACAGCGGAACAAAACTCCAAGCTTCTGGGATGCCGTTTTAGCTATACTGACACCGTGGTCGTGCCAGGACATGTTATTGTTGATGTTAATTCCCAAAAGCTTGACGGAAGGTGAATCCTCTATTGAGTGACCCTCCATTTCCACAGTTGGTAAGCCAACGCCAACGTGAGAGCTCTTTGTCAGCGTTGTTGGCTGAGTTTTCTCTACGTTAATCTGTACTTTATTTACTAATTACTAACTAACTGAGCGATGACAAATAATGATCAATGAGCAAAGCCACGCTCTCGCGGATGATTCGACTTAATGTCATGTAGAAATTGGCCAACTTTGATCACTGATTCTAGGAAGAATATTAGTTCGGAATTACCCACAGCAGGTGACCAGATGCAATCACAACCCCTTATTTGTAGATCTGTATATTCAGTGTGTACGACCTCAACCGAAACGTGACGAACGATAATCCACGCACGTTCACAACACTCGAGCTATTTCTCGATACAACAACAACAGTTTATTCATATTTACACTGAAGTGTGTTCTTGGAACGTAAACCAGAAAAGCGTTATGGTGTTATCGACATATCTACGATATCTCCTCATTTGCTTGTTTGACTAATAATAATCCCTATTGCGACGATAAAGCTTCAATTATTATCAATCGCAGTTAAGCTTTTTAGTTTTTCCAGGTGATTATTGTCGATACAGATATGCAAAAACAAAGAGCTTTCACATATTCTGTGATTGGCGGCATCCATGGCATGCGGATATATAATAATAGCGTTTTTCACTGGGCACATTTTAGTGCACTCCGTGCGAGTGCAAAATACTGAAAAAGCTCACCTAGGGTAACACTTATTTGCACTGGGTTCTTCCAGTGGAATACACATTAAAAAACATGAACTCGTTTTGACAACAATCTTTGCATATATTACTACTATATACTGGGGAAATTCTGGGAATTTTTTCTCCCGAATTTCTTTCTAAATACATATTTGTTCATCCTCAGAAGATGAGCTGGATTCTGCCAATTGAAACAAGGAAATTAAAAGTTTGTTTTTTCGTTCACTCTATTCATTTGACTGAAAATAGTGAAAATCAACTAGGTATTAACTGTATTCAACGACCGAAAGTTTAAACAGATGAAACACAATTCTATGATTTGAAGTTTCCCGCTCAAATCTACTGTCATTTTCTTGGTTCACTTCCACTACACTCGCTCTTAAAAAGTTCTGCACTGGAACTGCCAGTGAAATGCAAAACACAAAACCAGTGCAGCCCGAGTGCAACCAGTGAAAAACGCTATAAGTGGTTGGTGCTACAACGCAACAACGCCCCACGTAATTTGGGAAAATTTCATATTTGAATTAAAGGGGAAGGTCTATATTATGTATTACTTTTTAAAAAGAAAATTTTCGAACAAAGCATTTTTTTGGGAAAAAAATCAAATCAAAACTCAGAATTTTTACCGTACATTCCCAATATACTTGCAAAGAACAAGACAATTTTAGAAGCGAGTACCCGCTTGACAGAATCTAAAGCGGCCTACAGATGTTGATGCATGCTGCGATGCAGGCATCGACTCCTACGTTTCTTGATGCAAGTAACAGCGTGTGTAGTACTGAATCACGTATTTGACATGCGTTGCGGCTTGCAGCAGTTGCAGCGATGCAGTGTCTAGAATCCCATTTTGGTCAGTGTAGTCATGACGTTCAACGTGTATAGTATTGCGTCGATGCAAAGATTATATCAAAACGTTCTTCATTCACAGAAGGTAATTCCGATGGTCCACTGGCTCATGTAATTTTAGCCCTTTCAATAAATTTGCATTTGAATAATGTTTCCTTTCTATAAACCATCTTTTCGACCATTTCCTTTTTGATTTCCTTGTTCGTTTATTATGGAGTATACCCTCCAACTACTGCTGAGAAAACTAGTGTTGGCAAAACATACCTCATTTTATTGGTCAAGCAAATAATAACGCGCTAGTTTTAAAAATAACTCCATCCTACTATTCTTGCAGCATTCATGCATCAACCTATGGAGGCCGCGTAACAGTAGGTCTGTTTTTACAGCAATCACAAACTAGTCAGCGTCAATTTGATTGGCCAGTACTAGTCAGAAATAGTTTGACAACTGCAATGGCGAATACTGATTGGCTCTGACTGGTTTGTGATTCTCTGTAAAAACAGACCTTATGTCACAAAGATGCGCTGTTGCTAGTTAATGTAATGAAATTGTGCAATTGCAATTTTTTTAGGTTAGTGACAGTTTGTAAAAAATAAAAATGCAATGTCTTTTGGAAACGATGAAGAACAAATAATTTAGGGAATTTCATCCACGGCCGTTCAAACGGTATAGGAATAGGGTGCAGTTGCCAAATTTTGAAAAATTGTTCGTTTGTGTGCCATTAAAAAAATAAAATAAATTGATTATACAAAACAAAATCTCTCAACCTTAGGGAATATTTTGAGTAGCATAAATAATTTTTATATTTGTTAACAACAAGAGAAATGTAAATGTATCTGTAAATGAATATGCGTCTCGACTTTTTTTAGAGCAGGCGTTAAAACTAGAAGATATTTTTTACCCTGCCATGTAAAAAAAAAATTTTTGGCTCATTAGCTTTTTGATATATAGTACGTTGATTTGACAGCGATTTGGATATAAACATAGACGTAACTTTTGAAATACCCTGTTTAATGTTACAATACCTCATATAGTTACAACGGAGATCGTTAGCTGAATCTAAATACAGGATAATATAATAGGGATGTATGTTTGCATCACCACGTAGTTATGAATCCTGAACCCTGTCTAGATCAAAATATTATCTGAGGAAGGAGCAAATCCTTAACTACAACTTTTATATACAACTGTTTTCGCTCTCTTTTACACTAGTAGAGTTATCGACCGATCCGGTACTGAAAACTCACCCTGTATGTACACCTATACCTAAGCCAAGGCTAGTGTTCACTAAACATCGACTATCGGCTATCGATAATCTATCGATAGTACCCGAAAACATTGGCTGTGCCGATGTGCAAACTCGATGTTTCTGGATAGGTTGGAGTTGCACAGATTTAGTTTGTTTTGGTCGGTTATAAATTCATTTCGTGTGTTTAACAAGTGCTTCGGCAAGTTATATTTATATATCTTTATAATGAATTCATTTTGGGGTAAAGTTTGACTTCTTTATAGTAACACACAAAACATATACATTATTGAAATCATTGTTTTTAATTTTATGCAGAAGTTATACATAATACTTATAAAAAATTATAGAGACATTATTTTAACGAACGTTTGAACTGAAATGTGAAAGAAATCTTGTTCGCAAATTTTCATTGAATTTACATATTTTTATGAAGGAAAAGTTGCATTGCCAAAATATGTCCACACACTTTCTGTTTCCTTTTCCGCAGTGTCGCATGAGTTCAATGAAATTACCTTTTAGTTGTTTTCGTGTACATGTTCTCGATCATTAAATACACAGTTTGAGAGAAAAAACGTAAACAAATGACGGTACTGGCTGGATTGATTCATAAATCCGAGGGAGCTCTGTGCAATCTTAACGCCGCAGAAAACATCGATAGGCCTATCGGACTATCGATAGTCCGCGCTGGCCTATCGGACTAACGATTGCACATCGATGTTTAGTGAACACTAGCCAAGGCAATCTTCTCTTTCCCCCGTCCCCTTTCCTCCCTCACCTCCCCCCCCCTCTCCAACCGGTCCTTTCTCAGTCTCGCTCCCGAGAGGCACCCATGTAATCCGCCTTACAAGAAACTCTTTGAAGCAAAAGGCTTATTTACCTAATTACGTTTATAGAAGGCGAATTAAGTGGCATGTATAGGTAGACGAATAAACAGTGTAAGTGTATATAATTCCAAAGTGAGCATCATGCTGAACGCTGAATACGGCTGGCGTCTCGTCGTCTTCTTGAAGGTATTCAATTTCAAACGGCACCGTTCCGTTAAATTCCATCCCACTCCTTTGATCTTCTCGCTAAAGTCTTCAGCTCACAAAACTTCGCCTTTGAAAACGGCCCGCACTCGCAAAGGCAGGCTTGATTTACATGGGATCGCGTGAATTCAGGATGGGCCCTTTACGAGTTCACAATCAAATTGTTATCATATGTGACGTACACATTATAAGGTTTACCAAATTATTTTTGAACAGGTAGTAGTAGTAGTGTAATGTACGATGTAACTAGGAAAGGTAATGTCTCGGGTGATGTATATTTGTGCGTGTGCGTCGTGATAGTTGGGCAGTGTATAAGTGAGTAGTAAAGTAAGCATTAATAGTAATAAACAGAAAACAGAAATAGAATAGGTAGTTACGTAGAAATAAGGAATAAATGAGGTATTCACGATGAGAACATCAAGAAGAGTGTTTCATTATGATCACCCCCTAACCCCGAGTTATGAGTTTACTACATGGCGATCCTGCCGAAGAGCTCGAGCTCTTATGTGCAGAATACATGTGTTATTAATAATAATAATAATAATAGCGTTTATTGTAAATATAAAATAAATAAAATACAATAAACAACAAGTGACCCAAAAAAAGTTAAAAACTTGTGCTTGGGTATAAGTAGTTATTATAAAATGGAAACAACAAATAAGGGTCAATTCAGGAATATTTATATTTAAATATTATGTATTCCATACATATCAGTAATAATAGGTATTGCATATGTCTACAAGTTGGTGAATTTTAATGCGCTTATTATTTACTATCCATTGCTTTAAACCACACTTGAATGAATTTAAAGGCACTAGACATTTTATGCTTTCTGGTATCTCATTGTATAGTCTTGGAGCAAGAAATGTATGACATCGTAATAAAGTATTTTTTCTTGCTTTTGGTACAACATTACATGCAAATCTTATGTCATATTTATGTTCGTGTTTTGTCAAGTTTGATTTATTTTTATATTGGTAAATACCTAATGACATGAAAAATGTTTGGCGGATATCTAGAATTTTTGTTTTAGAAAATAACAAGTCACTAGGATATGTACATTTCACTTTATATAAAATTTTTATTAAACGTTTTTGTATAATTTCTATTGCTTTTATATTATTTTTACATGCTGCGCCCCACACCACAATACAATATCGTATATGACTATGAACAAGTGCTTCGTATACAATGATCATCTGTTCATAGGTAAGTATAGTGGAAAGGAGTTTAAATGTGCTTATAACGTAACGAATCTTTTTGACAACATATTCGGTATGCTCTTTCCATTTGATATGGCAATCTAGATATATTCCTAAGTACTTGATACTGGTGACCATTGATATAGGAGCTACCTGTTCACAACTGATTTGTAAGTTGGTGTATTTCGGTAAGCCGTTTGCGTATGATGCGAATGGAACAAAGTGAGTCTTGTTGAAATTGACTGTTAAAAGTCGACTACTGAACCAATTGAACATTTTTTTAAAACCATTTTCAGCCTTTGATTTTAATATTTCCCAACTTTCAGCAGAAAATATAACAGCTGTATCGTCTGCAAAACTCACTATATCTCCGCTCACATCAACCGCAAATAGATCATTTATATATATGTTAAAGAATAATGGTCCCAGTACCGTTCCCTGAGGAACACCGCATGTTATAGGCAATGGAGAACTAGAGCATTTATTTATCACAACAGTTTGTGTTCTATTACTTAAGTAACTTTTAATTAGATGATAGATTTGACCCCGTATACCATAATTTTGTAAAGTTTTCATGAGTATCATATGATCAACTGTGTCAAATGCTTTTGCTAGGTCAACAAATACACATAATGTTGGAATATTTCTGTCTACATTTTTGCATAGTTCTCCTATTACATATGTCACCGCATCTTCAGTAGATTTATTTTTTTTGAAACCGAACTGTTTATCAGAAAATATGTTATATTTCTCTAAAAATTCTGTCAATTTGTTCTTTATTATATTTTCAAAAAACTTTGCCAAACAGGAGATAAGTGAGATAGGTCTATAATTGGATAAATCATATTCATCGCCAGTTTTATGTACAGGCATCACAGTCGCAATTTTGAGTATAGATGGAAAAATACCCTTTTCCAGACAACAATTAATTATTCTAGTGAATGGCTCCGAAATCAGATGTGCTACGATTTTGAGTGTTTCAGCAGTTAAATTGTCTATTCCAGGTGTTTTGCCATTTTTCAGCAGCATTATTGAATTAATTACTTCTTGTTCAGTGATTTCTTGTACTACAATGGAGTTCGAGAGTCTGATTGTTTGTGTGTCTAGGTATCGGATACTTGATTTAATTTTTTCTGCTAGATGTTTACCAATAGAGCAAAAGTATCGGTTAAATTATTGTGAAGAAAAATCAAAATCATGGGTAAAGGTCAATCAAAGGAAGAAGTGATCGTCAATAATGTCGGCAATACAGCATCATCCTCAAGTGGGTTCCTAGATAGAACTGCCCACGAGTCCCTTACTATCGTCGTAGTCGTCCTGCTAAGTATAGTCCTAGTTGTTTATATTATGAACGTATAAAGAGCAGACTAGAGAAAATAATAAGGACTGAACTAAGGAGGAACCAGGAACAAGTTTAGTGTAATACCGATATGAACGATACGAGTACCAGTGCTGTCGGAACAAGGGTTATGGAATGGCCTGGGAGGAATTTAGCCACATCCTGGACGAGGTAAGCCTACTGGCCAGCCTACTGGCTTCTCCATTACCTGGAATCCTGAACCAGGGGTGCCCTAGTTCTAGGCCCGCAGATGGCTTTCAGTGCCGCCTGACTGTCAGAGCAAATGTAAACCTTTGAACAAGTAACACTACCTATAAACAAACAGCGTGAATTTTTTTCATAACTCCATTGCTCCAGCAATGAAGAGCCCACTACGAATACAACAAAACTTTCAGTTTCGCAACCCTCCATCCCCAAACCACTCCAGTTTTACCCCCTCTAAAAAAATCTGGAAAACAATCAAAAACCCCCAAATCGCCTAAAAACGAATTTTAAGCTATTTTTGTTTATACTTTTTTTTACTATTGTTGTGCCGCCACTGGCACGATTTCTAAAAACCATACGCGTTTTCCATCCTCGCCACAGTAGTATTGTTCGACCGGATAGAGAATGCGACAGATGGATGAGGCGGAAAGGGAGGTTACCAGGTTACAGAATACAGAATACAGAATGATCTAAACCAATACTCGTATGTGGAAATCAGAGAAAGTCAAAAAACAAAAAAAAAAATCAGTTTTACAGCCTACCACCCTCGAACCACCCCAGCTTTACCCCCACCCGAAAGTACAAAATGATCACGAACCTCTAAAACGCCTAAAAATGAAGTTTGAGGGATATTTGAAATTCGTTTTTTTTTTGCTAATTAGTCCGCCGCCCATGCACCGATTTTCAAAATTATAGCAAGATTACCTAGTACGACCCCAGAGCATATCGCTACCGAAATTTCATCTCAATGCATGCAGCGATTACTGAGATTACGAGGCTAGAAAAACGCCAACAGACAACCAGATCGACGGAAATGAGTGATGTGGATTTTTGTTATGTAGATATCATAAAACGCCCAAAAAGCATATTATGTATCTCGAAACCTAAAATTTTCGCGATCACAATATTCCCCCCACCTATCGGTGTGCGAATTAAAATGAAAGGAGGGGGAGGGTTACGTAAATACAGCTAGATGTCTGAGGTGTCGTTCTTACTATTTTAACAAGTATACCACGCGAATTATGTTAAAACCCGCCTAAACCCAGAAACACTGTATATTCAAAGATATACATATAACGTATGTTACCGACTTAAACATAGTCACCCAAGAAAAAAGTTTTTGATTTACACATTTTATACACGTCAGAGATCGCACCGATATTGTGTCCCAAATACGAGTATACGTGTGATCATCCCTACCAGGTTATCTTTCAAGGCCCAACCACTTTATTATGACTTTTGAGCCTGTCTCAGTCAATAGATTTCCTACTTTATATTATTGTTAAAAATAATCCACAACGTTTACATTCACTAATAGTCGTCTTAATGATGAAAATGCTGATTGAATGCGGAAAGTGAAAGTGCAATGAAATAGTGTCGTAAAAACAATTAGACATATTGAATTAGAAAACAATTCATCTTTCCCTTCAAATGATTTCGTTACCACTACATGTAATAATAATTTTTGTGGATGTTCTTTATTAGAAATGTTCGTATACAGTTTAGTTGATAAATTAACTTGCGTGCGAAGTAAAATAAGATTGAATATAGTTTGTAGTTAAATTTTCAGTTTTAACAACCTTTAGACGGCTAATTCTTTTTTGGCAGTGCCTAAAACTGACCACCGAACAAAAAATGAAGTCAAGTTGATTGACTTAGTACTTCCCACACATTACGCTGATACCAGTTTATTATTTTCCCATAGCTTGAAGCTTTAATCTAAGATCCCTTGCAAACAAATCATCGCCAGCCCCCCCCCAAATTGTCTTATGCCGCTAGGTCTTTCCTTCACAGGTCAATGGACAGCCTATTATCGATACTACAAACTTCTCAGTTTTACAACCCTCCACCCCCCAAACAACCTCACTTTCACCGCCACCCAAAAAACTGGTGGGAAATGATCAGGAACCCCTAAAACATCTAAAAACCGAATTTGAGTTGTTTTAATACTTTTCGTTCTTTGATTATTGCTACGCTGCCACTGACACGATTTTTAGCAAACATAAGCGTTTTCCATTCTCACCACGGTATCAATATACTGTGTCAAAATTTAGAATCAATTTAGTAGTGTCCACGTTACAAAATACAAAACGACTTAAACCAATAAATTCTCGTATGTCCCCGCCCCCCAACCACCCCAATTTCACCACCACCCAAAAAAACACAGACAATGATCAAGAACCTCTAACCCCCCGACCACCCCAATTTCACCCCCACCCAAAAAAACGCAGAAAATGATCAGGAAGCTCTAAAACGCTTAAAAACGAAGTTTGAGCTGTTTTTATATTTTTAGTTTTTTTTATTATTTCTGCGCCGCCACTGGCACGATTTATCAAAGCCATACGCGTTTTCCATCTTCGCCATGGTAGTAATACTGTGTCAAAATGTTATTAAAATCAATTCAACAGTTTCCTCGTTACAACGATCTAAAGCAATACTCTCGTATGTTTACACCAGAAAAAATTCTAAGTCCTTTGCTTTCTGTAATAGGCAAGGCAATGTTCGGATGGACTTAAAAAAGTTATTTATGTCGCCAGGTCTTCCTTCACAGGTCAGTGGACAGTCTATTATGAAAGTAACAAATTTTTCAATTTTACAACCCCCCACCCCCCCAACACCCCAATTTCACCCCCACGCAAAAAAAAGTAGAAAATGATAAAACGCCTAAAAACGAAGTTTCAGCAATATTTAATTTTTTTTGTTTTTGCTAATTACTCCGCCGCCTATGCACCGATTTTCAAAATTATAAGAACATTACCTACTACGACCCCACAGCATACCGCTGCCCAAATTTCATCACAATCCATGCAGCGGTTGCTGAGATTACGAGGCTAGAAAAAAGCGACAGACAGACAGACCGACAGACAGACAGACAGACAGACAGACCGACGGAAATGAGTGACGTGGTTTTTCGTTATGTACACATCATAAAACGCCTAAAAAGCGTATTATCTCAAAATCGAAGATTTTCGCGATCACAGTACTCCCCTCACCTATCGGTGTGGGAAGTAAAAACATAGGTATAGTGTTTACGAAGTCACTTGGAACAGCAAAAAATGCTTGGGCGGCTTCTCCTTTGTGAAACGCCCCCGGGATCCTGTATACCTGCCGCGCGCCGACGATAAACCGAGTGTCGGTGCTGCCGCGTTCCACAAAGGTGATGCCGCCCAAGCATTTTTTGCTGTTCCAAGTGACTTCGTAAACACTTTACCGAAGTTGATGAGTAGGTCACTGTGAGGGCTTATAGCTTATAGCTCGACAGTACTGAATGTCGTACGCTCTCCGTTTCATCGCTGTTAATAAATTACATATAGGTTTTACCTAAGTTGCTACACTTTAACTTAACTCACCTCCAATTGGTATGTAGAGGACATTTCCTTCACCAGCATCAATCTTAACCTCAGGTCCCCTCTGAAACAAAACAATGTGAATATTAGTGATGACTTCAGCGAGATAATCTAATTAGTTAAACTGAAAATTAATTTGTTGTTATTAAAACTGAAATATATCCATTTAAGGGAAACATATGTCTGCCTGTGTACTGCAGTTTTTTTAGATATTTACAAATAACATTTTAAATCATTTAAGAGAAACCGACGTTAACTGATTAACGTTTCCTGTATAACAGATAGTGTTGTGCTTTTAGGATAGCGCTATATTGCTATCACATTTTGAATTCGTCAACAATGCAAACTTATTTTTATTTGAACCATAAATAGGAAGACAATAAACAGAAACAACTGTTTTTTTTTTCAGATAACATACAGTTCAAAATATTTGCAATATGTGCATTTTGTTTTTATATTGTTATGTAAACAAGATATCAACATCTAATTCAACAAAACTTATTATTATAAAAAGGTCAAATTTGCTACATAGATATTATTTCTTATATGTGGCAGTAAAACGCAAGGAGTAAAATCACGTTGGTGAAACAATGATTTATTGATCAATTGGCGCCAATGTCAATTAGACTTCAACATCCTTTGATATGTTATTCATCAATAAAATCTTTCGTGGTAGCCCAAACGCTGGCAATGTAGTTTGAATAATTAATATATTAGATAGATAACCGCATACGCTTTAGAAGTTATATTCAGACATCGAGTGTTGTCCAAAACACAAAAAACCCAAAAACAATACTGTATTTTGGCAGTGAGGAACAAATTTGCAGATATTATTGAAACAGAAATGTTGGATGTTTCACGAGGTAAACACAAGTATCTGCCAAGAATTCGATGTTCTTAATGCGGTCTATCGGTTTTATAACGACACAAGTGCCGATTACACGGTTTTTAACCAGGCGCGTATTTTTAGGGTGTTTTTTATTTGGAAAGAATACGCACAAAATAATTTATTTGATTGTGATACCATTTTTTCTATTCGTGATTTATTGAAACTGTAGAGGTTGTAAATAAGGATTTACGTAGTTATAATATGTTGTATTGCACGTTTTCCACGACTCAAATATTAGGTGATAAGATAAAAATATAGTTTAAAAAACAGAAAAACACGCTTTTAAAGAACATCGAAATGAAAAATAAAATAAATTTTATTGTTAAAGCGTGTTTTTATTTTTTGTAACTGTATTTATTAATACTGTAATGAAGATGAACAATTATTTTTGATCAATATTAATAGCATATTCATTCCCATTACTGCACAAACGATAATTAAAACTGTCGACTTTCCTGAATAAATTTCACATTAATACCAACTCTCAAACAGTTGGATATCACGCCTTTTAAGCTCTCGTCGCTGTGGATACGCATCTGTGTAATATTAACAAATTTTAAGGTATCTGCGCCATCTCTCAGATCGTTCAATGTTCGGTCCGACCTCTAAATCCAAAGGAGAGTTACAAGCTCACAAGCAAACATACAGGTGAAGCTAATATGAGCATGTTTAGGTTAGGTTAGGCTGAAAGTGAGGGGGGCAGAGCTACCTCCTTCCACTGCGACTCAATTGTGTCTATTGTGGCTCATACCTTTTTAGAGTTCACCGTACAGTCCGCACCTCTTTACGAAGGCGATCAACGTGAAGGGTGAAACTTCCTTGAAGTCATGAGGTTCCAGTTGAGCAAATCCGAATGTCTCGAACCTAGCATTATCCAGTACTGGACAGGAGCAAAGAATATGCTCCGCTGTTTCGTCCTCCACGTAGTAGAAGCGACAGTCTGAAGTTTGTTCAAGACCCAACTTCCGCATATGGTACCTTAGACAACCATGTCCCGTCAGCAGACCGACCAGAATGCGGAGGTCGTACCTGTTACATTCCATGATCCTCGGGGGGGCCTGACTCGAAGGCTATTTTATAAATGCCTTCGAGTGCTGTAGCCCTGGTGCATCTCGTCAGTTCAGGAGTGCTTTCCTCACTGCCCAGTTCGAGATGGTCTTTTTAGTGGTGCTTTTTGCAATGCCCGCAAATGGTTCAGCGTCGGTACTCTCTAACTTAAGAGATAGAAACGTGTTTCTATCACCATGACGACCATGACGATCGGGCAGTTTCGGGTGCCTATCACGTGCCTACTACGCTGTCACGGCACGCTGTCATATTTACGAGGCCACCCGATCCCATAGTACAAAGTGCATAGAAACACGTTTCTAAGTTACAGAGTACCGGCGCTGGTCCTATGAACACAGATTTAGTTCCTCCTTTTGCTAGCGCGTCGGCCAATACATTGCCTTCCACTCCGCTGTGACCCGGAGCCCAAATCAAGGTTACCCTGTTTTCCGTTCCGAGTTTGTTGAGGAGGTGCATGCAGTTCCATACCAGTCTTGAATCAACCCGACTGGAGCAGTGCTTTCAATGCAGTCTGGCTGTCTGAAAAGATTTTTATAGATCTGTTTGTCAGGGGCCTTTTGATTAGTTCCCTGACTCCCAGCTCTATGTCAACCATTTCTGCTTGGAAGACTGTGGTATACCTCCCAAGGTTGACTGAAATTTCAACTCTTGGATTGGTACCCACTACTCCCGCTCCTGCCCCCAGTTCAGACTTGGAGCCATCAGTAAATAGCGCAAGATCAGAGGGTGATATGAAATCGTCCCTCCTCCATTCGTCTCTGCCTGGGAAAAGGACGTTATAGGATCGCTCTATATGCGCTCATGAGCATGTTTATAAAAAGGTTAAATTCTAGTGACAATGACCGGTATTTCCGAAATTAGTGCTTCTTTAATTTACCACAAATGGCCAAAATACAGTTTACCTATTTTCAAAAACCAGTTGGGAGAATAAATGAGCTATTTTTTCAGCAAATGTATGATACAGACACCATGAGAGGTCCTATTAGGGCAATCATGAGAAACTTGAGAGTTATGTGTGCACAAAAAATGCCCAAACCTGTTCTATTTTTGGAGTTGCACTTCAAAAAGACTTCAGAACAAGCTTATCGTCTTTAAAACAGGAGGAATGAGTCATTGCCTTAGTGACCCATAAATAAAACCATATCCGTTGAAATAAACGCACAACACACCAAGAAGTAATTTGGAATAAAATAGAATTACTTGATTAATCCTTAATTACCACACTGGGGTCTATGAGACCCTGGCATTATTTTAAATCTGCACTGCTTTTTTATTTTGGATACTATATCTTAGCGCATGCGGTCCGATATGTTTGTCCAGAACTGTGGAGCCTCGTGTGGAGTCGTTAGCGTGTGAAGTTAGCTTGGGGTCTAATAGACACCATTGTGTTATTTAAAGGTGGATATTTCAATTGTGCAGTTTTGTTGTTTCATATTTCCAAAAATAAAAATATCCGAGAACGATTTTCTCTGACCTCTGACCTAGAGAGAACTAGACTTGGAAATTCAGAATATTTTAGTTGAAACTGCAGTCGAGGACCTTGTTGGAATACACATAAATACTCAATTTGTTTGAACTGTAGTGCCGAAATGTAAAGATGAAATGATTAACTTAAAAAAGGTACATTAGAGACATTATTAGAATCACCCAAGCTTTGTTTTTTGTCTTCATTTTTATGTTTTCATTTATCCTGGTGTGTCTTAGTTTTTCGTTTTGTTTTGTTAGATTTATGTAACAGTTCATCATGTATTTTGTTAATTTTTTATTTTTTTGAAATCTTATGTGAATAAAATATATTTGAATAATGAATTAACTGAATGAAATTGTCTAGTTATATAAGTTACATTTAGAAATTTGGAAAAATGAATTTTGGAACGGTCAGACGCCAGTGTGATGATTGTGTCATAAAAAGAAGTGTGTATATTAAGGGTTCATTATCACCTCAAATCATTTGTATGTCAAACATTTTATGAAATGATGAGATGAGAGCAAAACAATGCTATTCAAATGGCACAGATCCCTTTGGTTATCCAACATCAGCTGATCGTGACGTCACGCCGCGTCATCATGGAATGCTTTTTTTTAATATTTCATTTCATTATTCATTTCATCTTATTCTATCGTCAGGTGAGTTTCTTTCTAGTTCAAGTTTACGTAAACGTATTAGTATGAAACTTAAAATTGAATTTCAATTCCTCGAAATTAGGCTCACCTTGTAAAAATTTAGGACAAATATGTGTCCTACTTTTCGATATTTATTCGCCAACATTGCACACAAAGTAAATTTAATTTAGCAAAATTTACACGAAAACGAGAAAAGTAGCACATATACACAAATCAGGCGTGGAACAAAGCTTTGTTTGAAAGCTCATAAATATTTTACTTTTACAACAGTAGTACCAGAAAATACACTGTCTACCGATGAAACGGGACACGAAACTTTGGGGCGCGCACTTTTCATATTAAACCTCGGATAACTTTCTGGACTTAAGGGTCCATGGTATAGCGCGCGAAATTAAGAATCCAAGAAAAGACGTATTCCTGCGTTAGCGAGGAGGCGTAGCCGCCTGTTCCCTTTCTCCAGTGTGTGTGTCTAAGATGAGGGGAGATAAGTCCAAAAATTCAAAGGTAAGGTCAAAAGGTCCAAAGGTAAGGTACAAGGGTCATCATAAAAATGAATTAGTCATTTCCAAGCTCCTGACGTTACCTTTAAACTTACAGTAATGACTCAAGGAGCAAATTGAAGAAGAAAGCTTGCGCTTGTGCAACTATTTAGCCTTTTTTTTAATATCGTGTTTGGTTGTTAAATTACAGGCATTTATAGAATGTATGATTTTGCATTGCGAGTTTTTTTGGACATTAAACAACTTTTTTGACAAAATCGAAAATAGTTGTCATTCATTAAGGTCTTAACTATCGCCTTATGAAATATTATACATGTAGTTTGAAAATAGAGTGAGTTATGCGAGAAATTGTGAGTCCGTGTTTTACATGGCAAATACGTATGTATAAATGTGAGTATGAAGGTCCCTTAAGAATCTTCTAGAGGTATATGACATGTGAAAAGAAAGCATCGAAAAGTGAGATACAAGGTTGGACGAGTTATTTTCCCAAATTGTGGGTTTTCTTATCCTCTAGTGTGAGCCAACAATGCGTGGACGGAAGATGGGCTTGCTAAAACATATTCCAAAAAGGTGTTACTTGATCATGGTATGGAGCCTTGAGGACTACGACGTTGAAATCATTTCACTTAAATTTTGAAGTTTATATCAAACCTATTTTTTTTTTTAATAAAACCCCCTATATTATATTGCATATTTGGATTCCTTGATGAATTAATTCTAGTGTGACTTTATGTATCACACATTGGACCTTAAACGAACCGTTTTGGCGTAAATCACAATTTTTGTATATGTCGATATCAGAAAAAAATATCGCAGCGAATGTAAAACTTAGAAGGCTGTGACTTTGCGGTTCGACTATGCATGAAATGCGTCAGCACTCAAATTTGAGTTCTTTTTGTACTTGGTGAAACCAGTAGACTAATCAAGGAAACTTCGTGACCGTGTAACAGATCGTATAACTGATATAGTCAAATGAAATAGTTTAAGAAAATTAAAAGAAAAACAGCGAAGAATTCGAATTTCGGACCATTTAAAATTTGTAAAGTTGAATATTTAGAAATTAAACATCTGCGTCCACACAATAATTTTACGAGTATTGACCACACAGGCGTAGATCTTCAAATGGGTAATACAACCAAACGAACCCCCAATACAATCATAAAAAATCGATATTATTCAACTTTAGGAAGGGCTAAGTTCTTCCCTCCTAAGAATTTACCCCGACGTTATTGCCTGGGGGTACAGGTAATGAATAAGTGATTGGACGATTACCATGAATGAAATTCAAATTTCTCCTTGCTGGGGTGCCACCATCACGAATTTTAGGCGTCAACTTCTTGCAGAGAAGCTTACATGAGCATGATCATTTTTTTCGAAAGACAATATAATTTTTTTTGAGAAACGTTGATTCTGTGATTGCGACGCGTTTAAAAATACACCTCGCTGGATTAAGCGACACTCGTTTCTTGTTTATTCTCAAAACATTGCGTTATTTTAAATCTGTGTACAACGCTTTAGTGAACGAGTAAACAGCGGCTACATTTGAGCAAATATGCGGAAAACGTGGTAAACCGTCTTCATCGTGACCTGCTTTTTGAGTGACAAGTTTACAGGCCGCATACCTATACAGTGTCTCATAAATAGCCGAAAAACATCTAAGTTAGATGCTGAAAGCTTGCAAATAACGATGTTATTACGTATGAAAATGTCAAAAATGATGAATGTTCTAGGCTAACAGACTGTGTTCTAGGCTAACGTGATTAGTGTAGGACTTGAAAATTAAGATGTTATTACTAAATGTCAAATATGATGAATGTGCTAGGCTAACGTGATGAGTGTAGGAATTCAAGAAATGGTGGAAGTGTCAATTTAATTAATGGTTAATGCTGATGCATTGGTATTGAAACAACTTGTTGAATTATTGTACTGTCATTTGGCTCTTATTACGTGAGCAATTTGTTTAATCGGATGCTTTGAAGACCTGAGTTGGACGAAAATCAAGTTCAAGGTTCCGTCACATGTACAGGGTGAGTCCCAAGTTGATCCTCTTTTTAGTTGTCTAGATTTGGATGAAATGAACAGGTTTTTCAAATAATGTTTTTCAGAAAACTGCAAAATAAACGAGATACAGAGTAAAAAAAGTAAATACAGGGTGGGGCATAGGAATCAAGTGTTTTTGAAATAATCATAAAATTGTTAGTTTTTACTCTAAAAAAAAAAAATTATTGGTAGTAGAACATAGCTGATAATAAACCATTTTGAAATATCTAAGTGCAAAAGTTACATCTGGCATATGATGCAGCCGTTCACGAAAATTGCACTCCACTGTTTCCAGCATGTCTCTGTTGATTTTTGAGATATTCCATGGCGAATCGCTTCCTTCTCTGCGTCTAACGTACGGGGCTTGACCCTCTAAACACGTGACTTGAGTTACCGCCATAGAAAAAAATCACAAATTGATAAGTCGGGAGACCGAGGAGGTCATGAAATGCCACCCCACCTCGAAATTGAACGATTTGGAAAAAGGTGGCGAAGAACAGCCATAGATGCTCTGGCGGTGTGTGCCGTGGCCCATCTTGCTGGAATCACAAATATTTGGTATCCACACCTCTTCTTTGCAATTCAGGTATGGAAAAGGTATTCACCATATGAATGTAACGTTCAGATGTTACTGTAGCGGTGACCCCACCCCTTCAAAAAAATATGGGCCAATGAAGCCACGCCATATGCCACGCGTTGTTTTAGCGTCTACCGCTCCATGGTGGCAAGTGGCAAGTAAGAAATAATGTAATATGTATGTGGGGATTCCCGCTGAGCTTTTTTTATGGATATTTATTTTTGATTGAAAAAACCAGAAATAAATTTCCGCCTCTAACGAGAATCGAACCCAGGACCTTCCGGTCACGAGCCCTCGACTATAGCCACTGAGCCAACCTACCCCCTGCGTATTGTACATGTTTTACAATAATTTAAAATTTTTATTTTTTTTAATATTTAAAAAAGTGGTTTATTTTGATGGTTTCTATACACAGTTAAAAACTTAGCAATCATCTTGTATAAGATAGATGCATACATAATAAAACTAACAAGATCATGTTGATTGTATGGATTAAGGTTGACAATCTCTACGTACTCCTCAGATGCCAGTTATGCATCTGTGATTGGCTTGGCGTTGTTGTTACTGGTATAATAAAACATATTATATCAACCATTTGACCTCCTGCTGTTCAACGATGCTCTAAAATGCACGCATAAAGTACAGCATATACATATACCAGCAGCGCGACTTTCTACAATTTTTATAACTAAGACACTGTGAAGGCAAAGCCTAACTCGCCGAGTACCGCGGCTGCTATGGAAAGGTTATGTTAGGGGAATAGACCAACACTCGCAGGCTCAATAACAGCATGAATAAAGACCGCCTTGGGATGAGATGAAACAGTCCCGCGGGGGGCATCTAATAGGCATCGGTGAGCGGTGGAATTATAGAGGATAGCTCAGAGTAGCAGACTCCGTTTGAATACCGGTAGAAAAAGCAGAGGTGACTAACCGCACGCTGGTGAGAAAGCGGCTGAAGGTGGCGCGTTAAGGCCGGGTTACCGATTAGCCGAATTGACATTGCTCTTCTCTGGACTGCATAAAGTATACACAAGGTAGTAGGGCCATTAGCTCTCCAGATATGTGAGCACTACTCCAGGCCGTGTCTTATCTGGGCTTTATACAGCGTGAGAAGGTTGGATGGTAAGAAGAACTGTCTGGTATAGGTATCAGAGCTTTTTTTTACAGCAGCTGCCTAAATAATCGAAACCTTTTATTTGGTATTCTATTGAGATGGAACCTCGTCTTTTGGATAATTTGAAGGCACTGATTACAAAACCTGTCGCAGTTTTGGGTTTCAGTTTCATTTGACGAAAATAAGAAATTTCGGATCTTTCAGATCTTCAGGTTTGCCTAAAAAATAAAAAATCTGTATTTGGTTTTCTATTAAGATGAAACTGCACGTTTTGGATAATCTGAGGATGCTGATTACAAATCTGGTCGCAGTTTTGGGTTTCAGTTTCATTTGACGAAAATAAAAAATTCAGATCTCTTAGATCTTCAGGTTTTCCTAAAAAATCAAAAATCTTTATTTAGTTTCCTATTAAGATAAAACTGCATGTTTTGGATAACTTGAAGGTGCTGATTAGAAATTCGCTTGCAGTTTTGAGTTTCAGTCTCGATTGATGAAAGTCAAAAATTTCAGATGTTTTAGGTTTTCCTAAAAAATCGAAAATCTTTATTTGGTTTTCTATTAAGATGAAACTTCGTGTTTTGAATAATTTGAGAATTCTGATTTCAAATCCGGTCACGTTTTGAGTTTCAGTCTCGTTTGGCGTTTTGCCAAAAATTTCAGAAGTTTTAGATTTTCAGATTTACCTAAAAAATTGAAAATCTTTATTTAGCTTTCTATTAAGATGAAATCTCGTGTTTTGGATAATTTTAGGGTGCTATTACAAATCCGGTCGACGTTTTGGGTTTCAGTTTCATTTAATGAAAATAAAAAAATTCAGCTCTTTTACATTTTCAGGTTCTTCCCAAAAAAAAAAAAATCTTTATTTGGTTTTTTATTAAGATGAAACCGTATATTATGGATAACTTGAGGGTGCTGATTTCAGATCCCATCGCAGTTTTAGGTTTCAGTTTCGTTTGAGATAAAATAAAAAATTTTAGATCTTCAGGTTTGCGCAAAAAATCAAAAAACTTTATTTGGTTTTCCATTACGACAAAACCGCATATTTTGGATAATTTGAGGAGACTAATTCCAAATCCGGTCACAGTTTTGAGTTTCACTTCCGTTTAACAAAAGTCAAAAGTTTCCGAAGTTTCAGATTTTCAGGTTTACCTAAAAAATCGAAAATCTTTATTTGGCTGTCTTTCAACATGAAACCTCACGTTTTGGATAATTTGAGGACGCTGACTTCAAACGCTGTCGCAGTTTTTGGGTTTCAGTCTCGTTTGACGAAAGTTCAAAATTTCAGATTTTTCAAGTTTACCTAAAAAATTGAAATTCTTTATTTAGCTTTCTATTAAGATGCAACCTCGTGTTTCTAATAATTTGAGGGCGCTGATTACAAATCCGGTCGCTGTTTTGGCTTTCAGTGCCGTTTGACGAAAATCAGAAAATTCAGAGCTTTGAGATCTTCAGGTTTGCCTAAAAATTCTAAAAAATTTATTTGGCTTTCGATTAAGATAAAATCTCGTGTTTTGGATAATTTGAGGATGTTGATTACAAATTCGGTAGCAGTTTTGAGTTTCGTATCGTTTGACGAAAACCAAAACTCGCAGACACAAGTAGAAGGGGAGGTAGACATGGGAAGGGTGTTGGTCTCTGTAAAATCACGTACGGTGCGACATCACGAGAGGTAATTATAAATGATTGGACTACTATTACTGCTGTTTGCAATGTTTGATTATACAGGAGTATGCCAGACGATGTTAAAAATGAATTTTCAAAACGGATGGACCGTTACAATATTGAGAAAAAATATTTCAGTCATTTTTAATCGAGTCGCGCTACTGTCACGTGTATATGTGGTCCATAAAGTATGGCTTAAATCTCCCGTGACGGTGACGCACGTAAGTAATCAACTTACTGTTGTTTTGATTTCGTGAGCCCATGATCGCAGCAGCATGCAGTCAGTCGTTCCGTTATAAGAGTGCAGCCCGATTTATATATTGTTCACCTGTGCAGTTTATTTTCGTGCACCGGCGCACACATAATTAGTGCCCACTCGAAGTGGCCCCTGCTAAGAATAAACCGACACCTAACGCCCACCCAACCACGAAATGCTTCAGAGGTTTTTGTCGTTGCTACGAGCTCACGAGATGTTCACTCCATATGCTGAAATATATAAAGCCAAGCAGGCTTGGTGTTTTACGCTTAATACAAATGACACAGACGTATAGAAAAATTAAATATTTAAGGGTCTAGGGTCATCATCATAGTCACAATAATGGGTGATATGAATAATACCAGAGTTTAAACTCCGAGTATATTCTCATGAGCATGAGCATAAGGTATAAGTTTGTACTCCATTCCATATGAATAAAAATATTTCGATTTGATGAGTTTCTGCTCCTGGTATATAAGAGTAGATACTCGCTATTTCAAACTTGACAGAGCCTGTCAGAAGTGTCAGATAACAGACGTTCGTGTTCGGCACATTTCTAAATCTCTGATAATATTGTCGAAGCTGTCAGTCCGCGAATATATGTTGATACAATGAGTGAAAGCAGTGAGGAAGAAAGTAATAAAAGTTGCGAATCCCCAATGGGATTTGTGCATACTATGTTACGTGTTTTTCCCATACTTTTGTCCAAGTCACAAGACCAGCTGTTGTACGCATGCTCTGCCGGAGTATTAGGGTTTCTAAACGGCACCATTAGCCACGGCGCAATGCCGTATCCCTCATCTAAAAGTGAAGCATTTGATCTCTGAAACTCTTTCTTTGCAATGTTAAAAATTTCTGTGTTGCTCCATATCCGTGAATCATGGACAGATCCTGGCCATGATGCGTCTACGCTTGCAAACCACTCGTCTGCATTGCAAGTGGCCTGAACATTGATGCTATGATATCTCTCGCGATTAATGTATTCATCACCATGAAGAGGTGATTATTTAATTTTAATGTGGGTGCAATCGATCACACCCACGGCACATGGAAAAGTGTACTTTCCTTGCCATTTTCTTTTGGCTTCTGTAACATCCGCCGGAGTGCTAGGGAATTTTATCCACCGTCCACATTTTTCTGTCATCTGGTCAGCAACTTTTGTCACTACTTTAGAAACAGAAATTTGGTGAACACCAATATCTTCTGCTACTCCTGTTTGAAATCCCGGATCACCTACGTATCTCAAAAATATTTTATCAGTGTTACATATAGCACCACCTCTTGTTTCTTCAGATTCTAAACCCAAAAAATTATTTGATAGCCACTCGAGATTTTCTTTACTAAATCGATACAATGCCTTAAAGTCACGATCACACGTACTTCTCCTAGGTTTATAATATTTTTTTTGAACGCAAATTAAACACGAACTCAGCCATAACTCCGCTGTGGTTAAACTGAAGTCTGATGACTATCAGACTTCAAAATTCTGGAGTATATTCTCATCCTAAAGAGCATGAATACGTTTTTATTCATATCAAAAATGAGAATATACTCACAAGAAATTGTACATAAGAGTATCTACTCAAGTGGAGTATTTGCTTCTGGTTTTTATTCATACCACGTGGAGTATTTGCTCCTAATTTTTGAGTATAAACTTAATGCTCATTTTTATTCATAAGACCCAATGTCTTAACAGACATGTTGTGAACTCGTAAAATGCATTAAGTATAGAGTATTGCCGATTCAGTGGCGCTCTTGATGCTCATATCCAGCAACTGTTTCGTCGTATCCACCCAGCGTGTAGCGCCGTGGCCGCTCCCCACTCGGGACGTGACCCTGAACTACAAGTTTCTCCATATTATCGCTTCTGTGTAGATGTCCGAAGAATGCAAGCATACTCGTCGACACAATGGAGGATAGTCTCTTTGGATTGTGGAAACGTTAGTTCGATGGGCGGTATAAGGAACTCTCAGCAATCTCCTCCAAGTCCACATTTCAAAAGCATCTATGCGAGCTCGATCTGCCTCTTTAACAGTCCAAGTTTCCGAGGCATACAAAAATATGGAGAACACAAGAGACTGAACCAGCGACATTTTGGTAGCTTTAGTGATTCACGCCATATTTTAGTAAGCTTTGTCATGGCCACACGTGCCTGTTGAATGCGCCGTCGAATCTCATTTTCACAGCTACCCGAATTCTCGATCAAAGAACCGAGGTACACAGAACTTTGAACTACTGCACAATGGGTCTAGGGTTGGCGCGCGAAATTGAGAATAAAAGAAAATACGTATTCCCGTGATAGCGGGGAGGCGTGGCCACCTGTTCCCTTTCCCCAGTATGTGTGTCTGAAATGAGGAGAGGTAAGTCCAAAAATCCAAAGGTAAGGTCAAAAGGTCCAATGGTAAGGTGCAAAGGTCGCCATAAAAATGAATTGGACTGTGATCCTGAAATGTCAAATGTATCACGTCAAAATCTCAGTCTGATAAATACGCGGTAAAAATTTAGGAATCTACGAGAAGAAATTGGTTGTGGCAAGCTTCTGGTTAATATCTAATGATGGGAGTGATAGGATGTACTAATGGGAGTGGAGGCAGTGCAGCCGATACTGGGAATGAAGAACAGTCGAATATATGAAATTAATGTGATGTATTATGTCATAATTATTAAGCCAATACGCTCATACAAGGTGTTACCTTCGAGGGTGGCAAGTTTGTAATAAGTATTACAAATAAATGAAATTTCGAAGCTTCTGAAGTTACTTTTAAACCGTTACTTTTAAACTTACTGTAATGATTCAAAAATCAAATTGAACAAGAAAGCTTGCGCTATATCATTTTGGTGGCCTTGTTTTGATATCGTGTTTGGTCGTTAAATCACAGACATTTGAAGAATGTATGATTTTTCATTGAGAGTTTTTTGCACACTAAAAAACTTTTTTGAAAAAATTGTTCTGAGATGTCATTCATTAAGGTCTCAACTATCAGCTTCTGAAATATTATGTGCGTAGTTTGAAAAACAAATGAGTTCTATTGGAAATGCTAATCCGTGTTTTACATGGCAATTACATTGTATAAATGTTCAGGCCCCTTAATATTGATTTATTAAATATTCGACAGGTTAAAATAGTTCTATCTATCTCACAATTTTTTTCATTTCTATTCGCAGATTTTTCTAGATATGAATATTCTAATATTACCTTCGATCTACTGATATTCGGTAAATCAAACCCAGACGCTTACACCGCAACGCCACTTCATAGCTATGACACTAGGCATGGTTAGGATTACAGTTTTCAGCATCATTATTTGTCAGTATTTGATATACATGCACATATTACGTTTTATAATGACGCAAAAAATGTAATCCATAAAAATGCATACGTCTAACAATTTTTGCCACCCCTAATCTGCATCCCCCCCCTGGCGATGAATATTTTCTTTTGCTGGTCAAGCAAAATTAAAAGGCGTTAGCCCTAACCTGGTCCCCAAAACTAAATCCTGCATACGTGCCTGTTGAAATGCAATTTGAATTATGTCTGTTAGCATTCCAAATGATACAGATAAATAAATAAAATAGTCTTTCTGTTATTGGCATTCGTTTGTACAATAAGCTACCCCTACTGTTAAGACTATGGACTTTGTCACAAATATACCGATTTTCAAAAACGGCAAAGCTCTTTTTTTTCGTGCCAGAGTTAAATTATTGTGAAGCCATCATTAGGTATATTTTTCCTAGCAAAAGTGTTTGAGTATTACCGAATAGACGACATACAAAAGTGTTTGAGTATTACCGAATAGACGACATACAAACCGATCGATGGTAAATGAGTGACTTAATTTCCTTTAACGAACATGTCGTAAAATGTACAAAAAACATACTACCTCCAATTCTCAATTTTTCGCGATCATAATGTTATATACCAGTCCTCATATTTTCAACATTTTTTCTCAAACAGCTTAACGTGATTTTTTTAAGAAAAAGGTTTATCTTCATCTTGACTGGGTGGTCGCAAATTTATTGTATGTTACCATTTTAGAAGAAAGGGTTGCAAAATCAAATGTTATGGTATTATTCGTTTTACTGAAGTTTTGCAATTATTGTTGAATTTTTCATGTCTCAACCGAGGGAATTTGATTATTTTTCACAATTAAGGTCCACCTTGCAAGGCTGACGGCTACAATGTGGGTTAGTAAAAATATATACAGGGTGTTCCTTAATGATATGCGAATATTCAAGGGAGTAAATCTACATGAAAAATTAATGATAGTTTGCTTTATAAAGTATGGTCCAAAAATGTACCGTTACGAAAATACAGGGTGTTAAAGTTTAAGGAAAAAAATGGAAATTAATTAATATTTTTAAAACAGCAGAACATATTTTAATGATATTTGGTACATAGTAATAGTAAACAGAAGTGCACATTTTCCAGTTCATAAATAACTTTCAGTTCCAGTAGTGGCGTGCGTAAGGGCAACAACTTTGATATTTTTGAGGAAAAAAATGATACGCCAATGGTTTTTTCCGAAATAAAAATTATCTTCGAATTTCCCATTTAATTCGGAAAATAACAGCTCCCTTGAGTTAATTTCCTCCCATGCACCGTTATTGAGTAAGAAAATAAAAACTCTTGTACGTTGTCCGAGAAAACTAAGGTAATTATTAAAGAATACAATATTTTTCCATAGATCTAGTTGCCATGAAATATGACAATTGTTTATTACACTTGCCATTTTCCTGTCAGTTTGTAATTGAGATCTGTTCGTTGCGATTTATCTTTTTCATTTCTTGTTTTTACAGTCTTATTTCATTTCTTATTTTCGTAATCTTGTTAATAATGGTGAATTATTCAAATGCAGAAATGGCGGATATGCATTACGTGTATGGCCTCGCTGACGGTAACGCAGAGGAAGCCAGACGTATTTATCACAAGAGATATCCTAATCGTAATTTGCCAGACAGTCGAATTCTTTCTAATATCCATCGTCGTCTTGTTGAAACTGGTAGTGGTAGAAACTGTATTAAATGGGAAATTTGAAGATAAGTGTAACAAACAATTGTCATATTTTATGGCAACTAGATCTATGGAAAAATATTGTATTCTTTAATAATTACCTTAGTTTTCTCGGACAACGTACAAGAGTTTTTATTTTTTTACTCGATAACGGCGCATTGGAGGAAATTAACTCAGGAGAGCTGCTATTTTCTGAATTAAATGGGAAATTCGAAGATAATTTTTATTTCGGAAAAAACCATTGGCGTATCATTTTTTTCCTCAAAAATATCAAAGTTTTTGCCCTTACGCACGCCACTACTGAAACTGAAAATTATTTATGTACTGGAAAATGTGCACTTCTGTTTACTATTACTATGTACCAAATCTTCAAATTTCCCATTTAATACAGTTTCTACCACTACCAGTTTCAACAAGACGACGATGGATATTAGAAAAAGTTCGACTGTCTGGCAAATTACCATTAGGATATCTCTTGTGATAAATACGTTTGGCTTCCTCTGCGTTACCGTCAGCGAGGCCATACACGTAATGCATATCCGCCATTTCTGCATTTGAATAATTCACCATTATTAACAAGATTACGAAAATAAGAAATGAAATAAGACTGTAAAAACAAGAAATGAAAAAGATAAATCGCAACGAACAGATCTCAATTACAAACTGACAGGAAAATGGCAAGTGTAATAAACAATTGTCATATTTCATGGCAACTAGATCTATGGAAAAATATTGTATTCTTTAATAATTACCTTAGTTTTCTCGGACAACGTACAAGAGTTTTTATTTTCTTACTCAATAACGGCGCATGGGAGGAAATTAAATCAAGAGAGCTGTTATTTTCCGAACTAAATGGGAAATTCGAAGATAATTTTTACTTCGGAAAAAAACCATTGGCGTATCATTTTTTTCCTCAAAAATATCAAAGTTGTTGCCCTTACGCACGCCACTACTGGAACTGAAAATTATTTATGTACTGGAAAATGTGCACTTCTGTTTACTATTACTATGTACCAAATATCATTAAAATATGTTCAGCGATTTTAAAAATATTAATTAATTTCCATTTTTTTCCTTAAACTTTAACACCCTGTATTTTCGTAACGGTACATTTTTGGACCATACTTTATAAAGCAAACTATCATTAATTTTTCATGTAGATTTACTCCCTTGAATATTTGCATATCCTTAAGGAACACCCTGTATAAAGGAGACCTTTTGATAGATCACAAAATTTCCACCTGGACAGTCGCGTAACGACGCGTTTTTTTTTTCATAGTGCGTCTAGGGAGCGGGTATAATTCACAAAATCCGAAACTAATAAACCTTTTTTTTTGCTCTTCAAATATGTTGACGCCTTACTGCTCGTTCCGAATTGTTGGTAAGTATAATAACAGGTCTTGTTCTGTTTTTCATTGTCAAGAAGATGGCAAACCTAACCTCCCACTTCCAGCTCAGATGGCTAGTTACGCTAGTGCTCCTGCAATGATTAAAACAATCCCCGACCTGCACTACTCAATAAAGATTACGGAGTAGGGATGGAGAAAGAGAGAGAGCGTAAGTTAGCTGCTCGAAGATATAAACTTGGAGAATCGCTTGCGTTTGGTTTGGAATTGGAAAGCGGCATCTGATCATGTAAAATGTATGAGTGTGAGTTAGTGTTGGTTCCGCTGTTTGGTAACTGATAAGGATGGTAGAAGGCCGAAGTTTCGTGCGACTAAACATGATGAAGCCAAATAAATTACATCGAGTTTGAGGAACACTAAGTCGATTGCCAAGGCACCTGTCAACCATTGATACTATGATACTTCAAAAATCCCTGATACTATAATACTCATCGGTAGCTGTCAATGCGGTTCGGAGGATTTTCGTTTTTATGTCATAGTTGGTCAGTCAGTTTGTCAACCTGTCGGTCTGGTCACCCAGAAACCAGGCAATGCTAAAGAGAGAGAGAAATAGCTACTTCAATTTAGAGAATTTCAAACAACGATTACTTGATTTTCTCTGTGCTTAATGGGTACATTTATTTATATAATATCTGAAATTATATTACATTTCTAACGATATATGGTATTGTCAGCATCCTCTTCTTGTTCTAGTCTTTTAATCCAAAAATGTCTAATTAACTTGTGGTTTTCAATCTGAGGTACCTTCCAGCGGCAAGTGTAGTTGCTAGTAGGCTGTGGAAAATAAAGAAGTTTTATAAAATTGGTTTCATTTTAATACCGTTCTTATTTTTTGTTATATCGATTGTTGAGTAGACAATATTAAATTAAATTGGAAAATTGCACTATTTTCATCAAAATTAAATGATTGATATGGTTTTTACTCCTGGAGAATGTTCAAGAAATCCTAGAAAGCATGGAATCCTGACCGGAAACGTCACCTAACGAAAGAATCTCCAATAAAATGTTGGAAAGATTTATTGCAACGGGACGAAGTTCATTATCCTGATACAGAAAAATAGATAATGATGTGCGTTTTAGGAGCAGAACGGATTATTATTATTATTATTGATGTACTACTAATTTGTTACTGAAACTGAACAGTTGTTCAGGATATAAATTTCGGAAAAATATTACGGTTTTAGGTTTGTGATGTTTTTAAGTTACTGCTGTATTAGTCGTTATGAGAAGGACTAGAACTAGTCTCAACGGACTAAATGTGCCATCACTGACAGCTAGAACATAGGACTTTGAGGGAATCAGCGGTTGAGATATGCGCGTCAATCTGTAGCGACGAGTCGATGATCGTAATCTAATTTGCGGTGTTGTCACGTCTACACCGAAAATCGTTAAGTTGCCGAAAGGGCGCCGTACTAACCATAGCTGGTTTAGAGCATATATATAAGACCCACTCATCTATGTCATGTCCAAAGGAATATCTCTGGCAAAAATATCAGAATCTGCACAGTCACCAGACATCAATATAGTAGTTGGCTAGGTAAAAGGGCACTCACTCAGTCCAAAGGCAATTTTTTAGCGGACCAGTTGGTTTGATTTTCATCAGACGAGACTGAAACTCCAAAGTGCGACCGGATTTGTAAACAGCACCCTCAAATTGTACAAAACACGAGGTTTTATCTCAATAGAAGGCCAAATAAAGATTTTCGTTTTTTTTTTTGGTCAAACCTAAAAATCTGAAAGATCTGAAATTTTTTATTTCCGTCAAACGAGACTGAAACTCAAAACTGCGACTGGATTTTTTATTAGCGCCCTCAAATTATCAAAACACGAAGTTTTATCTTAATAGAAAGCCAAATAAAGATTTGTGGTTTTTTAGGCAAACTTGAAGATCTGAAAGACCTGAAATTTCTTATTTTCGTCAAACGAGACTGAAACTCAAAAACTGCGACCGGATTTGTAATCAGCATCCTCAAATTGTCCAAAATACCAAGTTTCATCTTACTGGAGAACCAAATATAGATGTTCGATTATTAACGCAAACCTGGAAGACCTGAAAAAATCTGATTTGTTTTGTTTTCGTCCAACGAGGCTGAAACTCAAAACTGTGATCGGATTTGTAATCAGCAACCTCAAATTATACAAAACACGAGGATTCATCTGCATAGAAGCCAAATAAAGATTTTCGACTTTTTAGGCAAACCTGAAGATCTGAAATTTATGATTTTCGTCAAACCAGACTGAAACTCAAAACTACTCTGACCAGATTTTTAATCAGCACTCTCAAATTATCCAAAAACACGAGGTTTTATCTTAATAGAAAGCCAAACAGTGGTTTTGAATTTTTTGGCAAACTTGAAGATCTGAAAGATCTGAAATTTTTCATTTTCGTCAAACAAGACTGAAACCTGAAACAGCGGCGAGATTTGTAATCAGCATTTTCAAATCATCCAAAATACGAGGTTTCATCTTACTAGAAGGCCGAATAAAGATTTTCATTACTTATGCAAACCTGAACCCGTGCCCTTAACAAAAAAAATTTACAAGAGCCCTCACAAAGATACCTATAGAATTAAAAAAAAAAATCGCTTACAGATTTTTACTGAGTGACGTCGACATATAGTGGTGCATAAAGCACGGGTACGGTTTGTCGGAAGTAGAAATAGCCTACTTACCTGGCAAGTCAACTGTATTGGTGTACGTGACACGAGTACCTATAGGATATATGGAATCGTATTAACGGAAACATGGCCAGACGGTTCTAGGAATAATAATTATGCAATATATTGATACTGCGAAATCGTTAAAGACAATATCAATTTCACCATCTATGAACAAAAGTCAGGACTTGAGTTATTAAGTTATTTAAGGCGAGAAATCCAAATTCAACGACGGTTTTGCTATCATGAATCGAGGGAGCCATCTACGGCACATTGAACTCATTTAAATTATCAAAACTTTTTTCCGGTTTGATGCGTCAATGTGAGTATCAAAAAAATCGTTTCCTCAATATGTTTTACGTAAAAAAGGTATAATATTATGTTGTTCAAGTCCCTAAAGGTAACAGTTTTAGATAAGCTTCATTGAAATGTCCAATGCGACTGAATTATTGGTATTTCTGTTTTGTGTTTTGTTAATTTAAAAGAGTTCAAAGTGCCGAATTTGAATTTCTCGCCTTAGAAAAACCCCCCAATATATAATTTTTTTCGCCCGTGTGGGGGCGGGTTAGAATATCTCCGATCGCATATCCTGCCCGTCGTAAAAGGCGACTAAAAGGAACCGGACTACTGTCGGTATACGCAGTAACCTCTTTTCCACCAACAGCTTTGGGTGGACGAGTTGAGAAGAGTCAGGACACCTTCTTGTCCTTGGGGTGAGAAATTGCCCCTAAAGGCGGATGAACCAGTGGATACATCTGGTCAGCGGCATGAGGATGCAGGAAGCAAATGGGAAACTACTGCATTAAAGATCTTAAAGATATCCCAAGAGAAACTAGTAAAATGAGTACATCTTACGAGTTCACAACATGTCTGACTATGATGATGACATAATTTTAGATCGTTGTGCCATTTTATTGCGGAATAAAATGATGGAGAAAAAACGAAAATAAAAGTGAAACTTTGACACCATTTATCTTGAAAATTTAGCAGTTTAAGGCATCATATTCCCATCTCAATGTTCATAAAAATTTGAGGTCTATCACCTGTCAACCGTTGTCGGTGAATAATATCGAACATAAAATTTGTTTTTGGTCGGAACGAAAAGGTCGATGTGGCAACATCGCCCAGTCGATCGGGAGGCTCGACCCGGAACAGAGTTGGCCGCCTGCCAACAACTCCGCCGAACTCCTCTCCCTCTCTGCTCTCCGGCGTCAGGATCTCTTAGCGTCACTGCTCCCGCTTTTGACTCGAGTACGCGTTAAGCCGCCCGCAGACGCCCCGGAAAACCTCAGAGGAAAAACTGCACAGTCCTGGCCTGAAGGCAATTGCAGTTTGGCCTGAACGCACTCTGCTACATTGACGCTCAGGAAATCTTTCAGTTCAGTTCTAGGACACATGGCATCAAAAGACGATTGTCTCGCTATTATTGGTTTGGTATTAGCAATAAATTGTGAAAATAGCATCAAAAAGCGTACACAGAAAAAAATACTGTTGCGTTTCCAATTAATTGTTAGTATTTGAATGGTTTTCCATCGCTTTAAATATATTTACAGTTGTTTCAAATCCATGTCATTGAAATAATTCAATCCTTATATTCGAAGTAATCACAGGTACGCCAATAAATTCAAAATAATTTTATGTTCGTTCTAACGATATTTATAATCCTTCTAATACCAGTATTGCCATATAATGCAATCAAAATATCCTTTTGTTTTCGAAATTTACCCTATGTTTCATTTAAGCAAAGCATACAATCTATTCAATGTACAAAAATTATTACTGCAACAGCAGTTCGTGATAATTCATCTGATAAAAATTAATTTTTTTTCAATGGCCCTTGTCGTGAACTATAATCAGTATTCGGCGGGACTGATGTCTCGATTCAAGGAACGTAAAAATAAAGAACAGGGGGATTATCTCAGTGTTACTATCGCCGCGAACCCGGCAACATGGACGAGGTTTTTTCGTTGTGTTGTTTCGGTGTTAGCCGTGTTGTGTCATCTCGTGGTTTTGCGTATTGCATTAGCAATTGTGTGATTCAAATGTGTCCAGCTATATATTAAATGGTGAGAAATTGAGACTTAGAAGAGCTAACACCCACATTTGAATAGGTATTTAGATTAGTCAGACAGTTATATTTCAGGTAATAATGCAACAACTGGTGCAGGCTTATGTCTAATTCTTATATCATGCTCCTTATAACTTCATACAAAATCACACAATTAAACATCCAAATGAATCAATCAGCTGTCCTCGCAATAAAATCGGTTGATCCAAGGAAAAGAAAGTAGTTTAGAATTAATTACCAAACACAGATTCGATTCAACGACAGGCTGCGATTGAATTGTTCATTGGAATCCAATGACATCTTGTAGTTGAATCGACAATACGATACAATTCATTACCAACTATGCACTTCCCATTGGATAAAACGTCGCTGTATTTGAGGAATGCTGAGTGTAATGTCCCATTGAATCCAAGCGTAAGTCTTTGACACAACGACAGATTTTTCTATGTGTATTAATAGAAGCATTTGATGTAAGGAATGGTTGAAAAAAAGAGACCATATTTCGCATACAAATCTACAATGAGAATTAGGAGCCAAAAGATTGGACAAGATGGATGAAGAAACTTATCTGAAGCTGTTAGCTACACCGTTAATTAAAAAAATGGTACTATTATTCGACGAGCTATTTCGCCTCATGAGAGACTAACTGCAACATTACGGTTTTTAGCAACTGGAAAAGTTACGAGGAGTTGAAATCTTCAACGATATGTCCCCAGGCCCTAGGTTACATAAATAATTCCTGAAACATGTAATGCAATTTACAATATGGTCTGCGGCCTGCGCAGGCCGATCGAATGTCGAATGGTTTTTCAATTCCACATCCGGCGGCCTGTACAGTCCGACGAACCTCCACATACGCTCCGATAATCCTTGAGGCCAGGACTGTGCAGTTTTTTCTCTGAGGATTTCCGGAGCGTCTGTGGGCTGCTTTAGGCAACAACCCACCGGCCCGCTACCACCCCCACCCCACCCCCTCAACTTCGAACACTTCCTGATGTCATTACGCCACCTAACCAACCATTTTGTTTGTTCCGTTGCCTACCATCAGCTAATTGATTGCCTCCATGTTTTGTGTACTCTCCTGTATTGTTGAAGTTGCACCTTCAACGTTCTAACGTAACTCGGTAAAGTATGAGAAGTACGTTTTGTTCTGATATAGATGTCTGACGGGTTCTACGCACCACGCAGCAGGTAAATAAGCCTCGAGGTTAAACATTTGCAGAAACTTTGAATTAAATACATTGTGTTGCTAAAATGTTCACACAGAATCTTGCTACATTATTCATCGTTCAGTTATACAGGGTGTTCATTTGAAAACTTCCTACCAGGAATTTTTCGAAAACAATTGATTAAAAGAAAAAACGCCGAGACACGTCAAAATATTTGTCAAGGGGGACAACCTTTTAACTAAAAACTACTTCATCCCTTTGTACCCTCTGCCCCCCCCCCCCCCAGGGTCATCCCCTTTAAATGACAAGGCGTATCGAGTGATATCTCGCTTCAAAGGCATGCGAAGTCCTTTATTTTGACGTTTGATTTTTTTAAATCGGCGATTTGTTTTTGAGAAAATTAGAAAAATTCTATATGTATCTTAATTTGTTCAAATCGAATACAGAAACACGCGAAAATATCACTTTTTATTGTAAGGGGTTTTCGCATTATTGGCCAAACAATGATATAGGCGGCGATATCAAATCTCGGAAGGACAGTTGCAAAAACATGTTGTGGGATATCACACCAGCTTTCGATGCTGCGTTGACGAAAGTCATCCAAACTTTGAGATTGGTAGACCTGACAATAGATTTTAAATGGCGCTATAGAAAAACGACTTATGGTGTCATATCAGGAAATCTAGCAGACCAGTCTATAGGTCCTCTTTGCCTTATCCATTTATCTAAAAACGCATCGTCTAGCCATTGCCGAAGAACATAGTGAGGAAGAGCGCCATCTTGCTGGAGATAAGATTCTGCACTTTGTTTCTTAAAATGCCTGCCCATACATTAATTTTTTGGGGGCACTGGGTATGCCCTTCTACAAAAGCGGTCTCTCAACAGTGTTGCTCCGGAAGACATTCCTATAACCTGCCTGTTACAAGGAACTGTTAGTCGGTCGTGTGGTAATTACAATGTGTCCGGTCATCGGTGTCGGAGCCTTTAGAGGGATGAAATACAGTATTTTTTATCGGCAAATCATCCCCCCCCCCATGAGTAGTTTTTCTCCCACCATAATGAAATGGCAGCCATTTTGTTTTTTGAATCGAAGCATGAGTGTTGTACTAATTGAGCCTTAGTTACCCATGTATAGGTCCTAGAAACACAAAATAAGTCTTCTTCGATAGCGAAATACATATGTAGACCACAAATTAGTGGTAAATCTGTCTACAAATTTCAAAAAACAGTTAGTGGTAAATATTTTCCAAATTTTATTTCATAAAAGGGCAAAAAAATTGTCAAAAGAAAAAAATTATGTACACACGGGGGGAGGGTTGTCGGGGTTCGAACCCCCCCCCCCAAGGCTTGGAATATTGGCTAAAATTTTATTTATACCTACCTAAACTTCCTATTCTCAATGATTTGGTGTTCTTAAATATCCATTGTGCTCTTCCAGTTGCTCCTAAAGCAGTTTTAGAACAGTCTTCTAATCAACGAACGAAGAATGAATATACATTTGAAACATTATTACATTGTGCATTACTATAACCTCCCCCCCCCCCTACAGATTAGGCTGTGTACGCCACTGGTACATGATGTT
Organism: Callosobruchus maculatus; assembly: GCA_951848785.1. Classification (NCBI taxonomy): domain Eukaryota; kingdom Metazoa; phylum Arthropoda; class Insecta; order Coleoptera; family Chrysomelidae; genus Callosobruchus; species Callosobruchus maculatus. Next base: position 9,010,545 of record CATOUR010000083.1, read on the forward strand.
TCCTAAAAGAAACAGCTGTACGTCTTCGCCCTAAGTTAAGTAGTTTAGAAACTATGATCGTTTGAATATGACCCTTTATTGTCTAATCTGGCAGTTATGAAGGCAATAAAACAAAACACTAGTGGTCACGACCTTTACTTTGGGAAAAAAAGATACAAATGTTACAACCATTGTTCGAAATGCCCTCCTTGGTGTTGCAGACATGCTGTTGCTCTTACTGACACATTTTACGTAGAGTGACTGATCATCGCTTTGTCTTTCCGTAGTTCATTTCCGACTTGAATAATTTTACACATAAGCTCCTCGCGTGTATTTGGCACGTCGACATAGACTTTCTGTTTCATTGTACCCCAAAATAAAAAATGAAGTGGGGTCAAGTCCCCACCGCCTCCAATCCACTGATGACACTGCCTTCTTATGAACTAAAGGAGTAACCCTTGTTAGTGCTTTAGATAAGTTAGCTTTTTCTTTCTTGAATAATTTCGATAAACTTGAAGCTCCAAATTTAATTGCTCTATGAAATTGAGGTTATTGTATTGGTACCTTTTTAACAATCATCATTTGCAATCGTCATAGGTTTATCGGTAAGTACGTGACAAGTTTAGGTCAACATTTCAGGTTTAACTAAACAGTTATACTTGTCAGGTATGTCTTAAGGTGTATTGCGGCCTTTAAGGATAACAGTTGTAAATGATATAATCAAGAGAAGACACCACCGCTAGGCTTAGCCTGCCAACCCCAGCCTAAAATCCTGACTACGTTCCTAAGGTAGCCCCCGTCCGTTGTCTACCGTTCGGCAGCAGCAAGTGAAACCGTGGGGGTGTCTGCTACGTAACATGCAATTAATCAGATCGGCTGACTATGAGCTACATGTCGGCTAAATGCGCTGTAATGTCAAATCCCCCGATTACGATGTATTATCCCAAGTTTAAACCGCTTTCGAACTTGTGCGGCCCAGGATTTAACAGGATATACCCCTGCCAAGACATACTCGACATGAGCCGCTCTCCAGATTTAACGTAGTTTACATTACAAACTATCCTCGCTAGCTGAGAGTGAACTTCTGCGAACCGCTCGTATAGATCAGCTCACCTTTGCCTTTGTGCGGCCGTAAACGCCCTAGTTGCAGTGAATATTGCCGATATTCAGGGCTTGATATAATTTGCAATTAGTAGCTGAGAAATAAAGCGCCATCGGGAGGTTAAGGAATTTAACGGTGGTGCTTTTGGACGTGTTTGCCAGTTTCTTTATAACGTATGTTGCAAAAGTTTTGAGAAGTCTTTCAAAAAATAAAAAAAAATATCTCACAATAAGATATTTGAACTGTAATAAGAACTACAAAAAACAACAATATTTCTCAATATAAAAATGATATTAACGTACTGCTAATGGGCTATGATCTTCCACGGCTCGCAATTTCCTCTTGATGGTCCTCATTAGGTTTTGGACAGATTCTAAATCAATTTTTCTGATCTTTAGCAGTATTCGTCTTCTTAACTGCTGTTCGTTTTGAGCTCCCCAGCCACTGTTATAAACTTTGACACTCAGTTGAGCCCAAAAAGTTTCGATAGGTCTTGCTTGAGGAAGATTGGGAGGATTGTTGTTTCGTGTTGTACTAGCCAGTTTCTCGTACGCAAAGCATAATGACTTGAAGCCAGATCTGGCCAAAATATTATATTGTCATTAGAATGGTGGGTATTGATAAAATTGAGTAGTTTAGGCAAACTTCTTTGAGTATAGACTTTTGCGGTAACCGCTTTGGCCCTAACTTGTCCAACGTACGGCTGTGAAATACTGTTGTCTGATATAGCGCACCACACTAGCACTTTGTTTTCAAACTTTTCTTTTCGTTTAAATTTTACATTACCTGGACATGCTTCAAAGGCTCTTGTATAAAAACTTACCTTTGATTTCTGAGTTCGAAAATGTGAAATATGGACTTTCATCGTCAAGAATAATTTTTATGTTGCCAGCAAAATGAGTTCGACGTAAATTCTCGACTATTCCATCCCTTAGAAAACAATAGAAAACATATACATATATTCAAACAAAAAATTAGCACACTTTATGATATTATTGAGGAATCGAGTTAGGACAAAAAGCATCCCTCAGTCTCATCTCGCAAATTCCTTGAAACACAAGACATGTCATTATCATTGTTTGCCAAATTGCATGTATCGTATTGTTGTTGAATATATAGATTTCACCATCAAGAAACTCTATAGGTAGGTAACCGAAATCTAGTAGTTCAGCATGTTTTTGATATTACGGTAGACTTGGGTGTGTTTAAGGTAGAACGGTGGCCAGGGGACTCATACGGCAGATATACCTTAAAGCGATAGATCTGGCAACATTGACTGAAAGGATCCCGCTAGACACATCTTCCTAGCACATCTCTGATGGAAACACCCACACCGTTTCACAGCGTCGCTACACATCCTCGCAAGAATCATAAAACGTCTGTCAGTTTTTCTATTTGAATTGATATTTTAACTAGTGTAGAATGCAGTATTCAAGCCTTTATCTCTCTTCTCCAGTGTCGTGTGAAATTTGAATCACTGTGACAATTTCAAACACAAACATCAGTTGAGCACGGAGCAGTCATCTCAGGTCTTTGCCAAGTTGACGCTAAAAAAACCTTAATACTTTTGTTTTACACTGGACTATAATCAAAACCACATCTCTCTCAAGCCAAAAGTCAGCTAATGCTGGCTACACACGATCCGGCAGGCCTGTCAGTTCGAACTGAACAGTCGGCCTGGAGTCCGGTCTCCTGAGCGTGTGTATATTCCGGTCGACCTGTCATGTAAGACTGTTCAGATTCGCCTAAACGTGTGGATGGTGGTCAGTCTATCAGGTGACCGGTCTTCAGGCGGACTGTTCAGGTCGAACTGACAGGCCTGCCGGAACGTGTGTAGCCGGCATAACACAAACATGCAAATATATTCTTTGGTACATCGTTGTAGCTTTCCTTTGAGGCTATGATACATTGACACACCACTGCTTCTAAAAGGCGAGGATCAATGAAAACAGTGGGCAACCAATAAATTACGGGCGAGCATGCATGTGTACCAACTCACAGAGAATGAAATCAAAACACAGAAATGTTGTGATATGGTTTTTTTATTATTTGTTTCTTAACATTTGTTTTGTATTTATTAATCATGAGTGCTGAGTGTTTATGGTATGGTTTTATTACTTGATTCTTGTACTTATCAAATCATGAGTGCTTTGTATTTCATATATTTTACTGGTGAAGTATTTATATTGATATGTTGACATATATGATTCAAAAATGTCTTAATAATAGTGGTAAACTGGCTCTTGTTATTGATATTGTATAATAAAGAAATTGTTATAAACATTCACAGTCTAAATGATAAATAATAATAATAATACATGGTGGGCTAGATCTCTGTTTAACGTCAGGGAGAGAAATATGGATAGAATGTGGAAAAATGTAAAATATCAGCATATATAAATAAATATAACCAACCATATAAAGGAGTAAATAAAGGAGATAATTGGAATAGGTCCAGCCTGGGTGATTACCAGGCTATCAACCCTCCGTAAATAAATATCATATATAAATAAAGAGAAATCAGTAAAGGTTGAAATAGATACAGATAAATAAGACAGAGTTATCTCTGTTCACCATTAGCCTGAAATACCTAGAGTAGACGGAAATCAGAGACCCAACGCCATATAGTATCGTCTCAAAAACAGGATGTATAGTATATACTTTGTGAAACACTCCAAAAATAGTAGCCAGACCACATTAGTTAATAATACAAACTCAAAAGACAACATACCTGCAAATATTCGTGAAAAAGACTCAAAAACCCTTCTGTTGAAATTTTGGTCTCCCGCTTGTTACGTTTTTCCAAAAACAATCCCTCGTCGTAATTATTAAACAAAACTATCAACAAAACTATGGCAACGATTATCACAAGCCACTAGTTTATTCAAGTTTCGAGTGACAAAGCCCAAAAGCATCACAAAACAGTAGCTTTAGTCACAGAATGAAAGAAAAGGAAGGAAGCATTACAGAACAGTAGTACAGAATCACAGATGGAAAATTAATATAGAAAGTCACTCATGGTCTGACAAGTATCAAAATATCTGAACAATATAGAATGTAGTAATAATCAAATACATTACTTATCTGAACTTCATCAAGTCACTTCATGACTATACACTCACACACTTAGATCTTACATTTTTTATAAAAATCATCCGTCGATGACATCAATGTCAAACTTCGGTCACGTGACCGCTAAAGGTGCGTTCTAACGTCTGGCAGCTAGGAGCGCGTTCCGGATCACCACAAAATCTAGGTTTATTATGGCGACGAATCAATATCCCCCAATAAAAAGCTCGTTTCCTACGGCTGTAACGACCTGCCAAATAGCCCATCTAATTGCTTTTCAAATTATTATACCGGGGCTATTCGATAAGACATTCTTCTTCGAGAGTATAATAATGACAATAGAACTTGCAGCAAGAGAGATTAGTGATGTAAATACTAGGATGATATTTCGAATACGCGACATGGAAATAAATGCTCGGATTAATCGTCCGATTTGGAATTCAAATAACGTCGAAGTCGCACCCCGCGGGTGAATCATTCCTTTTCCGAATTCGGTTTCGTATTTGCATTCGAAAACTATTTTGACATCGGCGACTGCAGCGGAATTGGAATGATTCATCTATTCCGATTTCGCATTCGTATTGCACATAAATACTCGGATTAACTATGTGCAACTTTGCACTATGACTCAACTATCATCTGTTTTAGGGGCTACGCAAATTTAGGAATGTTTTTAGTGACATAGATTATGTCCACCACATGAATCGCTTAAAAATAACTCTTCATCTGAAATCTTCTGAGGGCTACATACATCACTTCATTGATTCAATGGATAACTTCATTCAAACTACATACAGGGTGTTCATAAATTGACTCCGTACTGATGCATCCTGGTATTTTAAACAATAATTCAGATAATATCAAGATTATTAAGATTAATTAAGACAAATAATAATTAGAGCATATAAAAAAATGGAGGCAAGTTGATTGACTAAGTACTTCCCACACATAATAATGATTTCATTTTATTGTTTTCCCATTGCATGAAGCTATAGTTTGAAATCCCCTTGCAACCAAATCATCGCCCACCCTCCGGCAAAAAAACATCCAACACATAAACTCTTGTAAATAGTTTCTTGCGTTTCCCTCCTTAGAAACTAGGACGCCACAGTTTTAATTCTGCATGCTTCAACTGAACGATGCAAAACGATCAAGAGCCTCTAAACCGTCTAAAAGCGAAGTATGAGCGGTGTTTATATTTTTAATTCTTTAATTATTGTTGCGCCGCCACTGACACGATTTTTCAGAGACTGGCGCGTTTTCCACTCTCGCCGCGATAGTCAATTCTGTGTCAAAATTTAATTAAAATCAATTAAATAATTTTTGCTTTACGCAATATACATAGAACGAAATTAAGCAATGCTCTATATATGTATACATCACAAAACTCTAAGTCACTTGGTTTCTGTAATAGGCAAGGAAATGTTCACATGGACTTAAACAAAATACACCGGTACGCATTTCTTCCTTAGGTCAATGGACAAACAATTATGAAAACAACAAATCTTTCAGTTTTATAACCCCCCACTCCCAACCACCCCAATTTCACCCCACCCAAAAAAACGTAGAAAATGATCAGGACCCCCTAAAACGCCTAAAAACGAGGTTTGAGTATTTTTATATTTTAGTTTTTTTATTATTGCTGCGCCGCCACTGACACGATTTTTCCAAAACATACGCGTTTTCCATCCTCTCCGCGGTAGTAATACTGTGACAACGTTTCATTAAAATCCATTCCATAACTTTTACGTTACTCAGTACAGAACGATCTAAAGCAATATTCTTGTATTTATCAGAAAATTTCAAGTCCCTTGATTTCTGGAATAGGCAAGGCAATGTTCGGATGGGCCTAAAAAAGGGTATTATACCGCTAGGTCTTTCTTTTACAGGTCAATGGATAGCCTATTATGAGTACAACATATTTTTGAGATTTCACCCCCACCCAATAAAAAGCAGAAAATAATCAGGAACCCCTAAAACGCCTAAAAACGAAGTTTGAGGCATATTTGAAATTTTTCGTTTTTTGCTAATTACCCCGCCGCCCATGCACCAATTTTCAAAATTGTAGCAACATTACCTGATACGACCCTACATCATATCGCTGCCCAAAAAGTGTGTAAAAGTAATGGAATGCATTCGATCACATGTTACAGTCTTATGTCAATCTCTTGAAAAATTTAGGTATTTTTAGATTTTGTATTGCCAACTTTGAGGTCACTTTTACAAAACTTTGCACATATCTAGATTAAGGAAAAAGAAAACATATCGAACTATCTTTCTATAAGAGTCCCAGAACATTCCAGATCTGACGTTGTTTTCAACTCAAAGATATCTTGATTGATGTGGTTTAATTTTTAAAAAGGTTCGTAAATTTGCGAACAACTCTGAAACGACTGATATTTGGTACAAATTAACGCAGTTTTAGCACTTTATGCGAAAACGCAACAATATATAGAATGCCATTTTTGAAAAATCGAATGATAACAGTTGAGTAAAATCGCAAATTTTAGGGTAAAATGTCATCTTTGACTATAGACCTACCCTGAAATTTTCAAAGTAAAATTCCGAACACAAGCGACAACGCTTCTACCCAACCATTTGAGCGAATAGACCTGTATACTGCTATCATCTTATCCTCGCAGTTCGAATTTTTTGGAAAATTTCAGCAATATCGACAGTATCCTTTCGATAAGGCTCCTGTCACAGTCCCTTTATACTGTTCGATGTAAATTCATCCCTGCGAGTAACTCAAATATTCTCTGTGTAAAACAGCAAAATCGATGGTAACACAGCTTGGGTTCCATTTCAAATTCAAATGTGACACGAATACTCGTCGTGCCAAGTCGTCTTTTTGTCGACACGATTCAGGAAATAATACGATGGTTTAATGTTGGTATTAGCATTTAAGGCCCGGTCAAACAGAGGGCGTTCTATAACGCGGCGTTACGGCGTTCTCTAACGCCGCGTTACAGCATTCCGTTGTTTGTAAACAGGCCCGTTTGACGGGTTGAGCAAAAGCGTTACGCCAATTTTTGCCAAGATGTCTTGTGAATCAAACATAGATGAACTCAAGGCCCGATCAAACAGAGGGCATTCTAGAACGCGGCGTTACGGCGTTCTAGAACGCCGCGTTACAGCGTTCCGTTGTATTGTTAGAGAACGCCGTAACGCCGCGTTCTAGAACACCCTCGGTTTGGCCGGGCCTTTATTGCTGTATTCTACCAGAATCGAATTATACAGTGTATTACCCGAGAATAGCAAAACTAATGAGGAGCGCTGTATTTGATCTTCCTTTGATGTCGAAGGCGCCATTTTAGATGACCTTAAATCTAGTGGCGGATCTAGAATTTAATTTTGGGGGGGGGGGGGTTTCTGAACGGGGCAAAATTTTGTGGAAGGACTTTCATAAAATGAAGTGACCAAAACAGTAGGTTAACGTTGTTTTACGGAGCTTCCAGGTTGTTTTATTTACTAATTTACTGTTGGAATACTTTAAAGTTAATAATATTTTACGAGTTTCAAGCAAATTATATTGGTATTAATTTACAGTCTCAAAAAACAGGTTTTCAGAGGTTGGGGGGAGGGGGCTTCAGCCCGAAAGCCCGCCCCACTATAGATCGGCTGGTGCCTTAAATGCTGTCGTTTGGAGGTAATTATGAAGAACCTCAAAATTAAGCCTGATTAACAAAATTCCGCTGGAAAAAATGATTACTTGGTCTTGAGGCTGAAATTCAAAATAATGGCCGTATTTGAAATTTGCACCCTCAAACTACAAACATATATTTAGGATAAACTTGAATATTCGAGGGTCTAAAAATTTCTGATGTTCGTTACCTGAGGCTGAAACTCAAAGCAACGGCCGGATTTAAATTTGGCACACCCTCAAACTATACACGATACGAGTTTTCGACCTAATAGGAAGCCAGATGACGATTTTAGATTTTTAGGGTAAACTTGAATATCCAAGGGTCTGAAAATTTTTGATCTTGTTTACCTGGGGTTGATACTCAAAACAACGGCCGGATTTAAAATTGGCACTCTCAGATTATATACGATACGAGTTTTCGTCATGATAGGAAGCTAGATGATGATTTTAGATTTTTAGGGCGAACCTGAAGATCTGAGGCCTCTGAGGGTCAGAAAATTTACCTGAGGCTGAAACTCAAAACAACAGCCGAATTTGAAATTGGCACCCTCAAACTATACACGATACGAGATCTCGTCCTAATAGGAAGGCGGATAACAGCTGAATTTGAAATTGGCACCCTCAAACTATATACGATACGAGTTTTCGTCCTAATAGGAAGCGTGATAACGATCTTAGATATTTAGGGTAAACTTGAATATCCGAAGGTCTGAAAATTTTTGATCTTCCTTACTTGAGGCTGAAACTCAAAACAACAGCCGGATTTGAAATGGCACCATCAAACTATACGCCATAAGAGTTTCCGTCCTGATAGGAAGTTAAATAACGATTTTAGATATTTAGGGTGAACTTGAAGATCTGAGGATCTGAAAATTTACCTTAGGCTGAAACTCAGAACAACGGCTGGATTTGAAATTGGCACCCTCAAACTATACACGATACGAGATTTCGTCTAATAGGAAGCCGAATAACGATCTTAGATATTTAGGGTAAACTTGAATATCCGAGGGTCTGAAAATTTTTGATCTTCTTTAGCTGAGACTGAAAATCAAAACAACGCCCGGATTTAAAATTGACCCCTTCAAACTATGCACAAGACAAGTTTTCGTCGTGATAGGAAGCTAGATGCCGATTTTAGATTTTTAGGGTAAACTTGAATATCTAAGGTCACATGCGAGCTTTGCACGTGCTCCTGAGCAGGAGGAGCTGTTTTTGTTTATGCTCGTTTTTGAAAATATCTTTATTTTGAGTAGTTCTTTGAGAATAGTTTTGGTTAAAAAAGCAAAAAGCCATATACATGCGTTGTGGTTGGTTGTGGTTCTCTGATTATAGAGGTGGAGATGAACTCTATATAGATGGGGTTGTGTAGAGTCAAATCAGCTATATTTGAACAAGTAAGAAATATAAATCTATGCAGGGTCTCATTCCAAATATACCATGGGGTGTTTGTGATGGTTGTCAGGGTCCTGCTTTGAGGCATATGCGTCTTATCTAATAGTCTCCAACCTCGAATTCGATTTTTGTTAGCCAGACTTAATTTTGAAGTTCAACATAACCTAAAGCTGTCGGAACGTACTTTGGAATACTTGTTTAGGGTAGGTACAAATCTTTATTAAACGGTTTTGAATTTAGAAAAAATATCATATTAGTCAAAATGCCAAAAAATGTCTTTTATCAAATGCTAAATACCCTCCAAGGGCCCATTGACCCTTTATTCCGGAAAATCTCTATACGGTGATTTGGAAAACAGGCTCTGAAAGAACAGCGGAAGAAGGGACGGCAGAAAAATGAGAGGGGAGGGGGAGAGTGGATAATCCGGAAACGAGAGTAAAAAAGGCTTACGTTGTCAGAACGATGGCCGGCAACGCCTCTCTTGGGTTTTTGGGGAAGATTGATGTACGGAAGGACGAAAAACTGGGATGTGGAGAATGCCTGATAACCACAACACGAAGAGTACTCACTTTCCTCTCTGTTTGTAGCTCTTTCATATACTGCGCGACTGCTGTGTTGCCACAGCAACGCATTTTTGGGAGCGAAAAACCCAGTCAAGCAAAAATGAATGGAAGAAACTTGTATAATACAAGTGTTTACTCAATATTTCAGTTGTTCTAAAAATAAATGTAATGAAATTGATCGATCGAGATCCTGTATAAAATTACTTAAAGTTATATAGGAACGATGGTAGTATAACAATCACTAAAAAAGGAAATAATATTCATTTAAATATATTTAAATTCGCTTTTATACCCATTTATTTATTATCTTTACAACCTTTAGAAATCATCCGGTGTAACGCCTTATTAGGTTTGATCTTCAAGAAATTAATAAAAAATCTATTTTCTCCAAATTTTGGACCCTGTATCGTGAAAACCAGACTAGGACTAGGACACATGTTTATATGAACATTTTGACTCGAATGTGAGTCATTAACATTAAATATAACTAACATTAAGTTTAGTACAGCTCGTGCATAAAATTGTTTTTCTTTGATTTTTTAGTTCAGCTGATATTGAATAAAATCTTGTTTTTAAACATGTTTTTAACTAATCTTGTATTCTGTAAAGAGCAAGCTACTGCTACGCTGCAGGTTTGTCTGTTCACTGTCTTGTTGCCAACTTAAACAAATTTCTGCTGATAAAATTTATTTTGAAGAAAAATCATCAATATTTTCATTCAGTAAATAGAATGTACATACCATTCCAAATTGAATTTATAACATAATAAACGCAGAAAATTCGGTAAAATGTATGGACTTGAAGATTAGATAAAAGTTGCAAAGATTATACCTGAGATTATATGAACCTTTTTTTTTATGGTCGGCCTCCCGCAAAGGCTTAAAGCCTATGGCGCTGTAGAAGCGCTGCGAGAGGATAAGTATCGGTTCACGTTAGATTTGAAACGCTGCAGGTTGTAGCCGTCGGGAAACAAATTCCCCGGCAGCTGATTCCACAGCGTCGAAGTTGTCCAAAAGAAGGAATGCTGGAGGAGACTAGTTCGGGGAGTAAGGACCTCGACCTGGTAAGGATGAGCTCGCAGAGCTTCTCTAGTTTTCCTGGTTCGGACGGCCTGTGGTGTTATTACCTGAGAGAGCTCAATCGAACATCTTCCGTGATAGAATCTGTAAAACAGGGATAGGTCAGCCACCCTCCTTCGATGTTCCAGGCTGTGGAGGTCCTTTGTGAGGTTTGGCGTATCGATTAGTCTAATCGCTCTTTTCTGGATAGTGTCCAGAAGCTTTAGAGAGTGCTTCGGAGCGCATCCCCACACATGGGAGCAATACTCCAGCGATGGTCGGATCTGTGCCTTGTACAGCAGCAGCAGTTGCTCTGGTGTATACAACTTCCTACAGCGGAACAAAACTCCAAGCTTCTGGGATGCCGCAATACTGACGACGTGGTCGTGCCAGGACATGTTATTGTTGATGTTGATTCCCAAAAGCTTGACAGAAGGTGATTCGACTATGGGGTGACCCTCCATTTCCACGGTTGGTAAGCCATCGTGAGACTTCTTTGTAAGTGTTGTTGCCTGAGTTTTTTGTACGTTGAACTGTACTTTATTTGCTAATCCCCACTCGACAATTGTTTTGACATCAGCGTTGATCTGTGAGGCATGCTGCTGTCGCTGACGTACCGTCTCCTGGGATGATAGTGGCTTGCCTGGTTCCATGCACGACACTAATGTACTGTCATCTGCGAAGCTGTAGATCGGATTGGATGTTATTTCCTTGTATTTTGACGCCAGTATTTTGTAGTTAAATGACTTTCTGTTTAATGAGTATCTTATATAATTATTATTTTATCATTTCTTGATTCTGTATACCTTTTGTTATTGTATCATTTAGCTAAACCAGTTTTTTGGAGATATAGTTCTTTTCTAATGTTTATTTGGATATGCAATACTTTTTTTTGTTAATAACACCTAGTTTCTCTGATTTTTTGTCAGCATATCCTCCTGATCCTATTTAGTTCAGCAAAACCTCATCTTGAGAATTAATAATGACCGGGCGCCTCTAAAACGGGGCAAACGCGGCTTTTCTTTCCCGTTTTTTGTTATTTCCAGTATTTATAACAGAAATGTTAATAAAACCAACTAGCTGTTTTAGTGAGCGACGAAAACAAGTAGAAGTAGATCATAAATCCCTAGTTTTGATTCTAAAATTGTCGCCAACTACGAAATCACACGAACCTACGTCAATCCGTATAAATGCAGCTGTATTTTCAAAATTAAAATTATGTCAGCAAATGTTTATAATAATATAATAAACAGGTCTATTTAACACTCCGAAACGAATTATGTGGCAATGGTCCAATTTCCAATATTTTTGGCACTTGATTGTTCATCCATAATGTTGTGTAAACTGTGAAATATGCTTTTGACAAAAAATTTCCTTGCTTCAGTACGAATCAGTAAGTACGAGGGTGAATCAAAAATAAACGGTAATTTTTCATTTTGCTTTTCTACATCGAGCGCAGCAGCTCCATGTGCGTACAGCACTTGGATGGGCAACCTGAGGGAGAATCGTCTCGTGAGGTTATACCATCCCAACGATGCTGTCCATGTATGGTCCCTGTTCTGGAAAAAAACAATGAGCCTTAAAGACTTGAGACCTGGCGTCTCCCGTGGAAAAACTCTGACTTATGGATTTTGTGAATGTCGTACATTGAGACAATGTAACATTGTTTTGAATTCATATAACAATATTTGACCAATCAGTCACTGATCTGATAGTTAAATGTTTACTTTAAAGTAATAATCAAAGGACGAAATAGTTTTATAGCCAAATAATTCTTGGTCCTCAAACTTGCAAACCGAAAAACTTTTATACGAGAAATGAAAAGGTGTCCTTTGGATTGTACTTTTTCATGCTCTAGGAAATCATATCCGATGTAGTAATCCAAAACAAATTAAAAGATGGCGATTACGTGCACCAGGTAGGAAATAGGATCCGGATTTCTTTGAAAAAGATGTAGCGTCGGTAGCACGGGAAGAGGATACGAAAACGAAAATGTGAAGAAAATCTAGTTAACAGCATGAATGGGTTAGCGAAAAGTGAGAAAATGTGTACAGGGTGTGCCATAAACGTGACATCAAACTTCTGGAAGAGAAACATACCCTTAATAATATGTAAAAGTTAGAGTGTTGAGGAATTTATTCATTTTTCTAACGTTTGTCAATACACTCCAAAATACTCAATTTGTAGAAATGAAACTTGCTGTAGTTATAGTATATAAAAAGCACGTATTGTGACCCTCAGATCCCTCAGATCTTCAAATTCACCTAAAAATCTAAAATCGTTATCCGGCTTCTTATCTGGACAAAAACCCGTGTCAAGGATAATTTGACTGTGCTAACCATAAATCCGGCCGCCGTTTTGAGTTTCAGCCTCAGGTAACAAACATCAAAGATTTTCAGACCCTCAGACCTTCAAGTTCACCCAAAAAATATAAAATGGTCATTTGGCTTCCTATCTGGACCAAAACTCGAGTCACGGATGATTTGACGATGCTAATCATAAATCCGACCGCCGGCGCCGTTTTGAGTTTCAGCCTTAGACAACAAGCATCAAAAATTTTTAGACCCTCAGGTCTTCAAGTTCATCCTAAAAATCTAAAATTGTCATCGGGCTTCCTATCTGTACAAAAACTCGTGTCATGCATATTTTGAGGGCGCTAAATACTAATCAGCCCATTGTTTTGAGTTTCAGCCTCGCATAAACAAGATCAAAAATTTTCAGACCCTCAGATCTTCATAAGTTCCTCCAAATATCTAAAATCATTATCTGGCTTCCTATCAGGACGAAAAGTATAGTTCGAGGGTGCCAATTTCAAATGCTGTTATTGTTTCGACCACAGGTAAAGAAGATCGACAATTTTCAGGCCCTTAGATCTTCGAGCTCGTCCTAAAAATCAAAAATCATTCTCTGGCTTCCTATCAGGACGAAAATTCGTATCGTATATAGGTTGAGGGTGCCAATTTTAAATCTGGCCGTTGTTTTGAGTTTAAGCCACCGGTAAAGAAGATCAAACATTTTCAGGCTCTCGGATCTTCAAACCCGTCCTGAATATCTAAAATCATCATCTGGCTTTTTATCAGGACGAAAACTCGTATCATGTATAGTTTGAGCGTGCCAATTTCAAATCAAGCCGTTGTATTGTTCTATCACGTTTAATTACAAATCCGGCTGTGGTTCTTAGTTTCAGCCTCATGTAATGAACCCTCAGATCTTCCAGTTCAACCCTAAAAATCTAAAATCGCTATCTGGCTTTCTATCTGGACGAAAACTCGCGTCACGGATAATTTGACGGTGCTAATCATAAATCCGGCCACGGTTTTGAGTTTCAGCCTCAGGTAACCAATATCAAAAATTTTCAGACCCTCAGATCTTCAAGATCACTCTAAAAAAAAATCTAAAATTGTCATCTGGCTTCCTATCTGGACGAAAACTCGTGTCACGGATAATTTGACGGTGCAAATCATAAATCCGGCCGCCGTTTTGAGTTTCAGCCTCAGGTAACGAACATCAAAAATTTTCAGGCCCTCAGATCTTCAAGATCACCTTAAAAAATCTAAAATTGTCATCTGGCTTCCTATCTGGACGAAAACTCGTGTCATGGATAATTTGACGGTGCTAATCATAAATCCGGCCACCGTTTTGAGTTTCAGCCTCAGGTAACTAACATCAAAAATTTCCAGACCCTCAGATCTTCAAGATCACCCTAAAAAATCTAAAATTGTCATCTGGCTTCCTATCTGGACGAAAACTCGTGTCACGGATAATTTGACGATGTTAATCATAAATCCGGCCACCGTTTTGAGTTTCAGCCTCAGGTAACCAACATAAAAAATTTCCAGACCCTCAGATCTTCAAGATCACCCTAAAAAATCTAAAATTGTCATCTGGCTTCCTATCTGGACGAAAACTCGTGTCACGGATAATTTGACGGTGCTAATCATAAATCCGGCCGCCGTTTTGAGTTTCAGCCTCAGGTAACGAACATCAAAAATTTTCAGGCCCTCAGATCTTCAAGATCACCCTAAAAAATCTAAAATTGTCATCTGGCTTCCTATCTGGACGAAAACTCGTGTCACGGATAATTTGACGGTGCTAATCATAAATCCGGCCACCGTTTTGAGTTTCAGCCTCAGGTAACCAACATCAAAAATTTCCAGACCCTCAGATCTTCAAGATCACCCTAAAAAATCTAAAATTGTCATCTGGCTTCCTATCTGGACGAAAACTCGTGTCACGGATAACTTGACGATGATAATCATAAATCCGGCCACCGTTTTGAGTTTCAGCCTCAGGTAATCAACATCAGAAATTTCCAGACCATCAGATCTTCAAGATCACCCTAAAAAATCTAAAATTGTCATCTGGCTTCCTATCTGGATGAAAACTAGTGTCACGGATAATTTGACGGTGCTAATCATAAATCCGGCCACTGTTTTGAGTTTCAGCCTCAGGTAACCAATATCAAAAATTTCCAGACCCTCAGACCTTCAAGATCATCACCCAAAAAAATCTAAAATTGTCATCTGGCTTCCTATCTGGACGAAAACGCGTGTCACGAATAATTTGACGGTGCGGATTATAAAACCGGCCTACGTTTTGAGTTTCAGTCTCAGGTAACCAACATAAAAAAATTCCACACCCTCAGATCTTCAAGATCACCCTAAAAAATCTAAAATTGCCACCTGGCTTCCTATCTGGACGAAAACTCGTGTCACGGATAATTTGATGGTGCTAATCATAAATCCGGCCACCGTTTTGAGTTTCAGCCTCAGGTAACCAACATAAAAAAATTCCAGACCCTCGGATCTTCAAGATCACCCTAAAAAATCTAAAATTGCCATCTGGCTTCCTATCTGGACGAAAACTCGTGTCACGGATAATTTGACGGTGCTAATCATAAATCCGGCCACCGTTTTGAGTTTCAACCTCAGGTAACCAATATCAAAAATTTCCAGACCCTCAGATCTTCAAGATCACCCTAAAAAATCTAAAATTGTCAGCTGGACGAAAACTCGTGTTACAGATAATTTGACGGTGCTAATCATAAATCCGGCCACCGTTCTGAGTTTCAACCTCAGGTAACCAATATCAAAAATTTCCAGACCCTCAGATCTTCAAGATCACCCTAAAAAATCTAAAATTGTCATCTGGACAAAAACTCGTGTCACGGATAATTTGACGGTGCTAATCATAAATCCGGCCACCGTTTTGAGTTTCAACCTCAGGTAACCCATATCAAAAATTTCCAGACCCTCAGATCTTCAAGATCACCCTAAAAAATCTAAAATTGTCATCTGGACGAAAACTCGTGTCACAGATAATTTGACGGTGCTAATCATAAATCCGGCCACCGTTTTGAGTTTCAGCCTCAGGTAACCAATATCAAAAATTTCCAGACCCTCAGATCTTCAAGATTACCCTAAAAAATCTAAAATTGTCATCTGGATGAAAACTCGTGTTACAGATAATTTGACGGTGCTAATCATAAATCCGTCCACCGTTTTGAGTTTCAGCCTCAGGTAACTAATATCAAAAATTTCCAGACCCTCAGATCTTCAAGATCACCCTAAAAAATCGAAAATTATCATCTGGCTTCCTATCTGGACGAAAACTCGTGTCACGGATAATTTGACGGTGCGGATTATAAATCCGGCCGCCGTTTTGAATTTCAACCTCAGGTAACGAACATCAAAAATTTTCAGGCCCTCAGATCTTCCAGTTCAACCCTAAAAATCTAAAATCGCTATCTGGCTTCCTATATGGACAAAACTCGTGCGACATATAGTTTGAGTGTGCGGGTGAGGTTTTGAGTTTCAGCTTCAGGTAACGATCATCAATGATATTTTATGGTATTTCAATTAATCGCGTTGATAACCAGAAAAAATGGAACCATGCGCAGTAGACATCGGCTCAATGTGTAGCAATCGTAACTCGGTGAACGCAAATATTGATGTACGGTCATTCATTGTATCAACGACCCACGTCGGCGGCTCAAAATTAATGATGAGTTTTGTTTATTTGTTGTACATTTTTCATTCAGGATGAGGATATTCGTTTAAATGTAATCTATAAATATTTCATGAAATGGTGAACAGAACAACGAAACCCTACAAGACTGCGCTCTCCAGCTGTTTTACTCCATGTAATCTAGAACTGGCTGAATGTTTTCGCCCTACCCTAAACAGTTACGCACGTCGTACGTAGAAACTGCATACATAAATAGACTAATTTATGCTATTCATATAATAGCCATAGCCAGCAATAAATCTTTCAAGTGATATAATTGCAACTTAACATTGTACCTATTACAATTACCAACTTATTATTTAATAACCACTGCGACAAATGTCAAGGTTGGTATGGGTTTTCTCACATCCTTCCTACTTCCATTGCATAGTTAATAACAATCATCGCATTTGCGACTTAATTTTAATCAACATAAGTGCGCTAGATATCTGCAATGATGGGCGTCCTGGAAACTAGGAAACGTCTCAACTCAATAAAGAATACCGGACTCTAGCAACTCTACTTGTATCTCTAGCTAGCAGAACAAAGTCAGTAGAACTAAAAGATGGAGAAGCCAATTGAGTATAAGAGAATAAAATGGGTCCAAGTCCATATTTTTAAAAATTGACTTAACTGCGCACAATCAAAGTTCACACTTCATTCCATGACTGACCGTTAAAACAGGCCCCAGTCGACGATTGAAAACATGATTTGTGCCGCTTGAAAAATGTATATGAAGTGAAATCGGACCCAAGGCCTGGACTTGGGACAGTTTTATTCACTCTGGTTTCCCTCGAAATGGATTCTGATAGCGAAATAACGCCTAAAAGAAAGCGAAAACCTGAAAGTTGGAGTGTTAATATCAGAAAAAAATGTTTTTTGTAGTTTAAAAATAAAACTGGCCGAAGTCCATATTTTTGTTATATTTTTTTGTAGTAATTTAAGGCGTGTCCTTTCAGTTTTGGTATTTAAAACATCATATGTTTGATGTTAGAAAAATATATATATGATAAATAACAAAAAAATATGGAAGCCAAAAATTGATATTGTTAATTTTCCAGAATTCTTCCTGTTGAACTTCGGCCCTTTTCATTCTCATATAATAAATTGGGGTTTTGAATACATTTTTTTGTGATAAATGAAAAGCTCATATATAAGTTTTACAAAAAAAACTATTTTTGTTTTCTTTTTTCGCTATAATTCAAAAGTTATATCAAAATGAAAATGAGTTTTTGAATCGAGAACCGAAAACACGCCGACGGCTCCCGAACCCGTGTGACGTCACTATGGTGTCACGATGTTCCTTCCACCAACGACGTCCTACTCCGATAGTAGATGTAGATTCTAGATTCCCAGCCAATAGTGAAAATTAGTGTACATTTGTTGCAAGATATACGATGAATGAAGTTTGCAGCTCGAGACGAAGTCTTCGATCGCAATAAATATCTTTTTGAATGCTTGAAATTCCTGTAATAAAGTACATAATCAAATATGTTTCGTTGAAGCAAGCTCTCGCGCACCGCCCTGGTGGCGCAGTGTTTTAGAGTGTTCTAGCGGGTGTTGGTTCGAAACCCAGGCTTAGCAATTCTTTTTTTATTCTTTTGTGTACCAAAAAATGTATTGATATGCTTTTTACACATGCTACACACATTTTTTTCTACGATCGAAATAACTATGTTTATGAAACAAATTTGGATTTCTTCACGCATTTAGAACCTGCTCTAACTTGAGGTCAGGTTAGTTCCAATTATTTCAGTTCCATTTTCTTAATAAAAATTCGCAATCAAATCAACAGTTTTACTGCCAAGACCACAAGAAATACAAATATTGAATAGATCATGCGAAAACTGCCAAACCATACAACAGAAACATGTGTTAACAGCACTGCATACTGTCACAAAGTACGTTTTTTGTTCACTTGATGTAAACACGATCAGTTTGATCTTGAAGAAGACCATGGAGTAATCTATGAATAACTTCGCGAAGAAAATAATCGTCGATGTAAAACTGGTATTATGAATGTAAATTGATTCACAAAAATCCTTAGCCTAAGAAAATTTAATTAGCCTTTAAATTTGGTTTTACCATCTTGTTGTTCTACTAACCTTGTTATGCTAACTTTATAGACGTTCTCGCTTGATCCTCATCATAAGGAGCAAGGCTTTGTAAGCCCTTTCACAATATCTGCGCATCGTACCATAACAGAGGGAAGCGCTTGCCACTAAAACCCACCCCAAGCGCCAACAAACATTCGCAAAACAAACACACAAGAAGACGACGAGGCAAGCTAAGTTGACACTCCGTAGGCGTTTTGCCACGTCTGTCGAAAATTTGATAATCCGCTAATGAACGTATTTTCGTCAACGTTAGTTATAATAGTGCTCAGGGCTTCATTATCCAGTGCAGCAGAGCTGGCTCTAATTTGCCAGGATACAAAGTTAATAATGAACGAGACATGTTTTTGACGCTAATATAAAATACGGTACCGTCAGTTATGGATTGCTATGCTATGTTACGTACAGGGTATCAGAAAAACAAGTGAGACAAGCAAATTAATTTTGTACTTTCCGACAAATTCTGACTAAATCAAAATACCGAACATACCTCAGAGTAACAACTGCACATAGAGGTAATAAACAACTAATTCTAATACGCCAACATCTTTTCTTACGTTGTCATATTGACCACCAGATACGGCAATAATAATTGTTTACTATCGTCTTAATTGTATAGTATCCAGAAATATTCCATTCTACGTTAAAAAAGACGGTATTTTGAGGGTTCAGGAATGATTACAGCAAAATCAATAGATATGTTGACCTCTACTGCGTTACTGCATGTTTTTTCATCATAAATGCAAATTCTGTCTTACATAAATGTTGAGGAGCTGAAAACGCCTATATAATTTTCCTGCGATTTGTTTACGGTAAACTCCGACTGTCAAACGTTTGTTTTGGTTGTGCGTCTTTTATGCTTGGTCAGTAAAACCGAATTCGCTATTTGTTGGTAACTGTAGTGAAGCTTTACGGACTTGCTGTGCTATATTCGAGTGTAGTTTAACAGTTTTTCGAGATGGGTCAGTGCAGAGGAGTGTTTGTAACATGGGCTGCATTGGAGGAATTTTCAGGTTAGTTGGCAATGTTTGGAGGCTAAAGTGTAAAAAGATGATGGCTTTCAGCACGCCATGCTGAAGTGGTTTGTTTACTACCTCTATGTTCAGTTGTTACTATATGAGGAACATACACACGTGCCTATTTCTTTATACGATTTATAGATTTGGAATTTGATAGCTTTTCTAATAATATTGATTGTCAATATCAAACACTTGTAGTTCAAATTTTCAATCGAATTGGCGTTTATCAATTTTCCTACCTATAAGCCGTCCAGCAGGTCATGGAAAACTAAACAAAAACCTGTTCCGATGGAAGAAATCAACTACGTGTAACTCTCAGCAAATGAACTACACTGACAAGATTATAAAAATTCCTTACTGTATATCATCTCAAACCAGAAATGAAAGTGATAACAAAGAGAAACTGAAGTATCAGAAGTGCCGAAAAGCTCTTCTCTGGACTGCGCAAGATTTGGACATAGTAGTAGGGCGATAGCTCCTCAAATATGAGAGCAGTACTCCAGACCAGGGCTTCATGGATGGTGAGAGGTACTTTCTGGCTCTGAATAGGTATCTTATAGTTTTTTTCAGCAGCTATTTCAATTGTCGAAATATGTACGTCGTGTTTTTTGTAACTTTGACTCTTGAAATCTTAAATCAATAATTTTTTGCCAGAGCATCGTTCTTTAGTAAGCAACTTCTTGGAGGCCAAGGCAAACATATTTTGAAGACATGAAGAAGCTAGGACCCTATACCTATGATTGAAGAGGGCAAGATTTATCTGACATTAATGGGTACATTGTTAAGACCCTCAGTTAATGATGATGATGACAATGGATATGATCATGTAGAGAGGGCATATCGAGCAAATAAAGTCACTTTTAAGGGTTTGCTGCAGAAACAATACTTTGAATTGCTTCTTAAAATAACTGAACTCATGTAGAAGCACTTGCTTACTTCAAACACAATTAACAGGGAAATCGATATTAGTTACAAACAATAAATGCCTCAATAAATACAGTAGTAATGTAGAAACGACTAAATAAAGATAAATCACCTGACCGCGAAAAAAAACACGTTTTACATTATGTGAAGCGTCCAAATAGACTATCAGGGCCGTATGACATGATACGAAATTTGTTCTCAAATTTTATATCAAATTTGTGATCAAATTTGTTATAAAATTGGTATAAAAAAGTGCAGAGAGTTTGAACCTATATCATATCTTCACAAATTTAATATTAAATTTGAGCCTTACGCAAGCGCATCTGAAACTAAATATGACAATTGCCAATACTGGGTTGACATTATTCACAGATATCAGCTTTGAAGGTTATGTTAGCATTGCGTCATTAGGGGCCGTTTGCACCGCTCACTCTTAAATCTGCAGTTTAGCTAGGGTGTACCTTAGAGTTAATCTGAACCTTAGTCACATAAGGCCTGGCGCTGATCTGCAATTTTCGATTGCACAACTGTTTGGTTGCATGAGTGACTACCGCAAAGTTAAACGGAAGCGCCCTGATTCGCAACTAAAAATTCGCGCAACTATTTAGTTTGTGTTTGGGCTCAAATCATATAGTTGCACAGTTGCGCGCAACTGTTCTGTGTAACAGTAAATTCAATGAGAATCCGTTGACTTGTACGCACACGATGGCGTCACAAGAGCAGCGAGGTAGGTCGAATTAATTTATTTCTCAGAAGAAGTTTGTTAATTTAAGAAACACGCAGTACTTAAACAACTAGTAATATATTTTGAAATAATACATAGTTAGGTATAAGTAATATATAGGTTCTTTCAATTTATCATCCAAATTCCATCCAAGACGTCATATAATTTTTGAAACTGTCCTTTAATTGATCGTTGGGCAGTCATTGGATGCAGCCAGAATCTCTTTTTCCGTAGACTTCCCTTCCCTTCCTTCTTCTTAATTCAAGTGCACATTCTACTGCCACCTCCTTGAAGTTCATTTTGGAACTAAACGGTTTAGTTGTATGTGTGCATGCGCGGTGTCAATAAACAATCAATTCAATTGCGTCTGTGTGTGGGGTTTGCATGCAATCGCGACCAAACAGTTGTTCAATCGAAAATTGCAGGTCAGCGCTAGGCCTAAGAGTGGGTGGTAATGAGAGGATTGACAGTGCCAAGGAAGGTGCAGAACTCCCACTCATAGGGCCAGAATCAGCATGTGGTATGTCATACACTAAATGGGTGTCAAATGACCACCAGAAGCGCTGGGACAGAGTAGTGGGGAATGTTAGTCTAAGCTAAGAGGATGCTGTGGGTGCTCTTATGTTTTAATACCGCAGACGCTCTCAGATTTAGCAGGAAGGAACTACAAAAGGTGCTTGGATTTATAACTGGTCATTGGAAGTTCAGTGCTCACCTGTAAAGGCTGGAGACTGATGTGACAAACCTATGCTGAGAGTGCGGTGAGGTAGAGTAAACAGCAAAGTATGTTATCTACGACTGTCTTGTCCTGAGTGAAAGCAGGAGGAGTATGCCAGGAGGGAAGACAGAGGATCATAGTCTAGTGCATTTCAAAGTTCGCAAAGCACTTAGAACAGGACTCTGTTTGATCCCTGAGGCGCACGATAAGCCTCAAGGTTGAGCGGCAACTATTAGGATAACTGAACGCAATCCCCTCACTACCAAAAAAACCACTCTATTTTCTTCAAAATTTCAAAATCACTGTTCGTTAGTTTGGAACAGCTGTCAAATATTGTCATTCCACAGACCGCTGAGGGTTATTTGGATGATCTAGGCGTACATAATTCAATTTCACAAATCTTAATCCAGATATGAGCAAATGACGTTTTGCAAAAGTTAGATAAATTATGTATACGGAATACGCGTAACGCCCCTCCCCTCCATAGCGTTTGCGATTTCTGCAAGTCTAAA
This sequence comes from Callosobruchus maculatus, assembly GCA_951848785.1. Lineage (NCBI taxonomy): Eukaryota > Metazoa > Arthropoda > Insecta > Coleoptera > Chrysomelidae > Callosobruchus > Callosobruchus maculatus. The sequence goes on from CATOUR010000083.1 coordinate 9,033,371, forward strand.
CCTGATCACTATTAGATTGTACATACATTTCTCTGCGCAGCAACTGCTTCAGAATTACGTATTTTCAAGTATTGTAGCTCATCGGGATTATATTATTTATTACTTTATTATGCAGTCGTGTCAGGCAGGTATGTATTTATTGATTCACTATAACTAATTTGCAATTTTATACCTTTTATTTAGGTATAATAAGTGAGGTTAGGTTATATTTACGTGGTAATTTCTTAAACTCGAACCATTTAGTTGTACTTCAGGGTGAATCCGGATGCCCATTTCTTGAAGGATATTTAGCTAAGGGTTTCTCGTACTAGGATAGATAAAAGACGATTCCACTTCCAACTGCTTTCAGAAATTACGATCAAATCAATCCAACAAGTACGACAATATATTTTTTTGGGCATTTTGTGAATTTAATTACTTATATATGTTGTTACCAGCAGAACCCAACAAGAATGTCCTGGATAATGAATCTTCAGACAATGATTTAACTACGGAGATGTCTTCAGATGAGGAGCAGTCTTCCTAGATGTTTTTAAGGCACATCTGAATATGTATATAATGACAGGTGTATCATCTAATTTCGGAATAAACCGTGAATAAAATCAACTCATATCATTTGGGTCTTAAGAATGTTTTGATTAGTTTAAGGGCCGATTTTATCAACATGTATATTTAACAAAGAATTTAACAAAGACTTTGCATTGGATGTTATTTAGCAAAAGCTTTCTATTGGGTATTGAGGGAGTATCATCCAGTAGTATTTCATCAATATTGAAAACAACACGTCAAAGCTGGATGACACTTTTGTCAAAGATATTTTAGAAATTCATGGATCAAAATTATAGCAGAATATCAGAACAAAGCGATTTATTTGCAAATGAATGCCACATTTTCCATGTTTACATTATAATTATTGTATAATTACTCATTGCAAACTGGGATAATTTGTGATAAAAGTAGTAGGTACCTATAGGTATCAATCACAGCAACTACCTACCTTATTTAATAATTAAAAATGCCCCGTCCGTCAGTCAGATGGATTATATGAAAATAGATACTTTTATGAAGGATCAATCCTTCATTTACTGGATGTATGTTTGTTATAGATCTTCTTGTAGAAGTATTTACAGGTGCATTGTACATCAAATAGGGTTATACATAATTTTAATTATAAAATGGCAAACTTGGCGTTCTGGGGTTCTGGATAGGCAACCAGTAATGCACATGCGTTTTGGAAGTAGCTGTAACCTTTGAAATGTAACAAAATGCTATTTTTACCTCTTTTTACTATAAAACAAAGATATATTGCAGGTATTCATAATTATTATCGATAGTAAATTATTATTTTATCCAAATAATGCAATGAGTGAATTTCTTGTCATCATAGCATTTAATACAGCGTGAAACCAGCGATCAAATGGAAATGGAATCTGGAATCTGATTGGTTGAAATTAGCAATTGCTAAACTTTTGATTAAACAAGAAAATGCAATTTTTCACCGATTTGGGATGGAAAATCAGACTGGAAAAGATGCTAGATGATTTACAATGCTCAATTGCATATAAAGTATGTCATTTTTGAGCTTTTTTAGGTCAACTTCAAGAGAAATCACTAATTTTCAGACTACTTTGACAGATGCATGTTCTTAAAAGGGCTGCTCTGATTGGTCAAAGTCTTTGTTAAAATCTGCATGTTGATAAAATCGGGCCTAAATGTCACAACCTGAAACTAAAACACATTATAAATATAAATAATAGCACAAATAATTTTGTCCGGCTGGATCGACTAAATAGCCCTTTGTGAGACGGCGGAAAAGTAAGTAAAGTGTATTTCAAGCGTTTGATGTAGTTTTATTAGAGAACCAATGAAATACGATGAAGCAAAAACCCTCCTTTTTACTCCTGTACTCCTCTATATGGCTCATATACCAGTAGTGTGTAGGTTGAGTCTTAATGCTCCCTCTGTATAGCCAGTTGTTGAACTAAAACCTGATGCTACATCCCTGTCCCAGCAGCAGTAATGGCTTATCGATTTCCAGGGATTCCCTGTTGTGTGCCTCGGCTCTGTCCCTGTTCCGCACTAAACAAAGACAAGACTAGGAAAACGAAGGCAAGCTCCGGCGAAATTATAAGCAATGAAGAAAATAAGAAAATTTAATTGCGTCGTTCACTCTCATTGGAGGGTATTTAATTGCCTGCCGAAATCGACAGAAGAGCGTAGACAAAACATACGTTCAGTTCGTGAAAGTAAAAGTCCAACGAACCTGAACGCCTGATTCTATAAGCATCACAAATCAAACAACTCTTACGTCTTGGATGGAACCAAGCAATGTATCACCCAGATATTTTATATTTGTAAGTGTTTCTATACCTTCTCATACTACAATTGATGGTACCAACGTTATGCGGATATCTAAGAGGTTTGGGCAATAGATAGAGGATTAGGGCCTCCGTAGATGGGTCGACCTGTTCGACAACATCATACGTTCATATCTAAGTAACAGAACCCAAGTGTTTATATTCATGAAGATATTAGCCAAAAATTATTCATGAGAAGGGGTGTATCGCAAGGTTCATTTGTTGGTCCCTTTCTTTTTATAGTCTATATAAATGATGTCCATAATCTGATGCTAAGGTTAAACAAAAACATAAATACGATCATCTATGCGGATGATGCTAACTTTGGTTTTTCTGTTTAGAGAAATTAACCTGACAGTACAGGGCGCATTACTCAAGAAGTCAAAACTCTTCTGGGTTACACAAATAGATTATTATGCTCTGAGTTATCCAGGATCGTGTTTACGATTCGAAAAGTCTCATTTCTTGTAGATAAAATGGAACATTAACTGCCTATTATGGCCTGTTTAACACCTCAATAAGATCTTTTTAGTTCAAAAAGCCGCGGTTCGCAGTATAGTTGCAGCGAAACGTGATGCTCACTATAACGGCATTTTCAAAGGATTAAGAATCATGAAGATTTTTGCCATGGTAGTCTATCATCATCATCATAGTCACAATGTCTTAACAGACATGTTGTGAACTCATAAAATGCATTAAGTCGGAGCTAGAGTATTGCTGACACGAATATTATCAATAGTTTTGAGCACTGTAGCTCGCCATCGTTCGCGATTTGTTGTCAGTTTAGTGGCGCTCTTGACACTCATATCCAGCAACTGTTTCGTCGTATCCACCCAGCGTGTAGGGGGACGGCCACGGTGCCGCCCACTCGGGGCATGACCCTGAACTACAAGTTTCTCTATATTATCGCTTCTGTGTATATGTCCGAAGAATGTAAGCATTCTCGTCGACATAATGGAGGATAGTCTCTTTGGATTACCGACCTCATCCAGTATGGAGACGTTAGTTCGATGGGCGGTATAAGGAACTCTCAGCATTCTCCTCCATGTCCACATTTCAAAAGCGTCCATACGAGCTCGATCTGCCTTTTTAACAGTCCAAGTTTCCGAGGCATACAAAAATATGGAGAACACAAGAGACTGAACCAGCGACATTTTTGTAGCTTTAGTGATGTTATGGTCTATCATAGTAATTTACATATCAGAGAAAAATCTAATTGCTTTCAATCTATGTCTGTCATAAACTTATACTAGCAAGAAAAAGGATAAATAAATCAAAACTTAACGCATTGACTACTACAATTTACTAGCTACAAGTATTACAGGTCTTGTAGCACCTGTCTTCAAGAGAAAGATTTAAATCTTATTGGCAGATAATGTCCCATATAGTTTAGATGATGTCAGATTATGTTTAAAGAGACTGATTTTCATATTATTATCTCTCTGCTAACATGTTTAGCAAAATGTTTGACCTAAATACTAACATACAAGGAAAGCGACCTTTTAAGTTAGTACTTTCTTGTTGCACAAGCGATGGCGCTAAGGGTCCTGTTTTGGTACTCTCTAAGATAAGAAATAGAAACGTGTTTCTATTACCATGGCAACCATGACGATCGGGCAGTTTCGGGTTACGTGTACTACCCTACGGAAAACATTTGACTCAGCCCAGCCTGTGAGCATGGATGGAAAATAATTGTTAGAAGCATATGTTGTTTTATGTCTGTTTTGTGCATGGATCGAAAATAAAGTGGATGCACATGTGTCAATGTTTTCAACTTGATATTTCTGATTGATGTTTGATTAGTTAGATTTTGTTTGTTAATTGTTATTTAAAATTATTAAAATGAATAATGAGGGTCTACTTTAATTCATTTCGACGGCTCAACTTATTTCGGCCTCACCAAATTCCGACGGTGGGGGACTTTTTTATAGTTTTTTAATTAGTTTTGGGTTGGTGGAATAAATTTTTGAAATTGGGACTGCTGTCCCTAACGTCATCTTCTGTGTCTCTGTGACTTGTGAGGTGACAAACATCTGTTCGGCAGATGTAAGCCAATGGGTCATGTCAATGCAGAGGTTTTTGAAAATTGAGATACTTTGAAATAAGCGCATTAATTGATTTGTTTAAAAATATTCAAGGAGAGAAAGTCATATTTTACAATACGGTGATGCCTTATGCTCTCAATTGCAAGCATTACTGTGAAAAATAATGGTGTAGATTCTTTGTTTTGTCCAAAGATGAAACGGAAAGGAAAAATGAATATTTCCTTACTTCGGTAAGTAATCGAATATTAATTATTATTATATATTGTTGAACCTTGGTTGTATTGCCCTGTCTGTTATTCCTCACGTCGGTTCTAATTAAGAGATAAAAATAGGTTATTTAATTGTTTGGGTTGATTCATGAATCTACTTCCTTGACTTTTGTCGCTGATGATTTAATAAAATAATATTTTTTCAGGGAAACAAATAGAACATTGGATTTATTCTCCTGTTCTTGCTATTTCAAGGACAGGGATATAAAAAATGGACCAACCATTTTGAACATAAATCTATGAAGTAGGGGCACAAAAACGCCTAGGAAATTGAACTATTTTATTTGCAAGTTAGTAGAAAGCATCTGCTAATTAATCTTTTTTGATATTATCTAAGTCTAAGAGGCAGACATGAGGAAATATTTTGTATGTTGTATGAATAAAAAATTTAAAAATAGAGGTACTGGCTAATAAATTATGTGTATACTGTAGCGATTCAGACTCTGTATAAACTGTTTCTTAAATCTTATTATTTACAGGAGACAGCTTCATGAAACACTCATAGCTTAAGAAGTATGGAAGTATAATGGCTAGCTATCAACCCTTCCAAAAGCTATAGCATATCCCAACATGTGCTGCCTTTAAATACCATGGAGGTACAGAAGCTTAAAATTATTTTTTAAGGAGGGAGCTAGAAGAAATGAAGGAAAAATTAAACAATTTGTTATTTTTTATTTCTAACATATTAAAAGCAGTTATGTTAAATCAATGCTTTTCTGGTCTGGCATTTAAAGATCTTCGTGAGTTTATGAGTTGAAAGAATGTGTATGTATCTATTACCTCTGATAGGTATAATTTTGAAACCTTTATCTTAAAAAAAATCGAATTTTGTTTTAATAATACCTAATATATTCATCTAGTGTGTAATACAAACTACATACCTACACCATGGAGAAAATAAAACTAGTTTTTGCCATTGGCAGTACATAATGCATGAATATGACATTGTAATCTATGAGACAGAAAATAATGAAGATACAACATCAAAGTAGAAGAAAGAAAAGAATAATTTTTATCTGTGCAATATGATTCAACTAATGCCCTAATTATTTGCTCATAAATAAATGTAATAACTTTTTAGCTTTTGATTTTACACAACAATATTTTCATATGTAGAGTAGAGCTTCCAAAGTGAAGCTCAAATGGATTTTGCTTTGGATAGGTGTGGGAAACCCACAAAAAGTGAAATATCACATTCAAATTGGATCGCTTTATTATAATTAAAAGTTATTGATAAATTTGATGATGTTTCCTTTCTTTAATTTGTTTGCAAAGGTAAGTATGACCAGAATATATGTTAGATTGCTGATTCACAAGGAAAACACTAATTCTCTGCATTTATTAATAAAATTAACAATGAGACATTAATTTCTAACACATGACTGTTATAAAACCATTGTTAACGAATTCAAAGAAGTATCAGTACCTCAGCAATAAAATATGCCTTGCCGATGCATCACTCCTTATATTTTGGATTATAAGATTCAAATCATCAAGTATATTCTAGAATTTATAATCATCAAGTATGTTTCCAAAATATGTCATTCACTAATCTTTTACTGTAATCTTCTATTTCACTTTTTTTAGCAGTTAGTTTGTAATTTCATTGGATAGACAGATAATTTCAAAATAATTGTATAATTACAAATTTTAAATAGGCCATTGAAGGAGTTTCTAAACCTATAGGCATACATAAAATAAAGCACACTGGACTATACAAACAATTGTATCTAGAAAGATTCTCTTTAGCATATGGTTTCATATCACATAAGTTTTTGAATAATCAAAAGCTGAAATGTGTTACATTAGAAATAATTTTTATCTGATTAGGCAGTTGGTAGTATAATTTCATGCTAGAATAGCATAGAATAAAGGACCTTTCTCTGTGTATGACAAAAGTGAATAGGATAATTGACATAATTTTGAAATTGTTTTATAAGAAATAATATACACTTATTAAGGTCCAGGTAAAGTTAAATTGCTTTCTTTGAAAAATCCTCTATAAGTTTGTCTATCTGCCAAATTATGTATTATTGGACATGCTCCTTTCAATACTTTGGAAATTTCAATAGCAAATGATCATCTATTAGTGTTTCTTATCATAGCACTGAATGTAGTTTTCAGTCAGAATAAGTTACATTTATGGATCACCTCTTGTTCAGAAATTATTTTTTTTGTTTGTTTATTGTACATTGTTCCTTACAAATACAATCACAATTTAGAATAATATTCTATACAAAATAATGTCATGTAATAATATGTATAAGTCAATATTATATAAATCTGTGGGTCAAGTGGGGATTGAACTAATACAGCTATCACATTAGGCTTGGAAGTCTGTTTCGTAATAGTGTATTGCTCAATCCCACATATCATGTACAGAATATTAATATTAAGTATGTAACCTAAATTAAAATACAGAAACAAAATTACTATTATATATTAACTACACCTACTAACCTTTAAGTAACTAGTGAATGAAGCGGCCAAGGAGTAGTGTTTCAGAAAAATATACAGAAATCAGTATAAATTTAAATAATGAATTTTTCTTCATTGTTTTGTATAAATGTTTTGATTTCTTTTTTAAACACGCGAAATTTTTATATCAATTTTAATTTCTTGGAATTTTTTTGTTGAATAATTTGGGTCCGTAATATCTTCCAACATTCAGGCATCTTGTCCTTGCAGCCTCAACGCAAGCAACCACTGAAGCGGCAGGCGTTCCAAATCACATACTTCCTCTATTGAACTAGTGAGTACTGTCTTGCTCATGGATGAAAGATAAGCTATTATTAGCACCTATGCTGAAATTATTCCTCCAGACACTCAGAAAATCTAACATTGCAAGTACCTACAAAATTATATTATCAGCAAACTGCAACTCCTCATGAAAAGCTCCAACGTGTCTTCCAAACACCAACATGCTTCTTTATCTTTACTCAGTCTGAAATTGTATTTAGAAGCTGGATTAGGAATAGAAAATGGGTCTTTGGCATTTCATATCATCCTCTGAAATAGGTAGGTATTTGAAGTAGATTTCGTTCTTCCGCCCGTGACAACTCCATGAACAGTTAGAAAATGCACAAAAGGCAATGTGCCATTCTTGTAAAATTGCTAACATGTCCATATCTATTGCACATTAGTGATATTTTGCATATAAAACTTTTCCAAAAATGAAATCACCATGACTAATAGAAGAAGGTGGTGGCTATATTACCAGTGCCAAATGAACATTTCTGTATCAAATACAAACTATTGTGACTGTGTTGTCTCATCTTTTTTTCAAAAATAGAATTTTACCTGATTTTAAATTCTGGGAGGAAAATAAAAAAAATTGGCATGAAGTTTCATAAAGAAGTTATAATGCCTGCATTATTAGGTAGGCAAAAAAGAAGGCGCTTAGAGGGGTATACAGTTATAAACATATAGTATTTGTAGTGGTGGTGCCAATCATTAGATATGATGGAGATGAATGTTGTGTAGAATGGTTTCATTTTGAATGCGTAGACCTAGAAGATACCACTAATTTTCCATGGTACTGTTATAACTGCAAGTCGAATGTATAAAAATGAAAACAAATTTTGAAAACAATAATTGATATCATACAAGTACAACGTGTATTCACAATTATTTCGTACATAAAATTCCTGTCATTGATCAAAATTTTGATATGACTCTTTTAAGTGTTTTATCAAGGTAGGAAAAGTGCTCTTTACATTTGGGTTATTAGGTGTTTGACTGCACTAGATTCCTTAGTTATTATATTTGAAACCATATTTAGTGAGCCCAAATTTGGTAATTTGTTTTTGCAAGTTGTAAATATAATGAATATGAATCTTTTTTTCTGTTTATTCAATGACAGCTTGTTATGTTTGTCATTCAGATATATTTTTGCAGCATGTATCTGATAATATTGCCTTAATAATTTACTAGATGGTTTACATATAATGTCAAAATGATTACTCCCAGTACTATGACCATTTAATTACTATTGAGTCGCTCATAGCACCATCAGTATTGTCAATCAAACATTATATTTTTTATATTTTCAGTTATACAATAAGATTATTAAAACTCCATTGACTTTTATCGATTTATTTTTTTATATTAATAAAACTTATTCATTGATATTACAAATAAATTAATAATATAGATAACGTAATAATAACAAATACATGTGTTTGGAGATTGTAAAAAAGTATCTTTTTCCTTGTTATTGACAAAGTATCACCTACTGGTACCAAATTCATATTGATGTAGGTATTTTAAAATGGCATGAACAGGGTTAATAAATAATATTTTTTTAAATTACTTGTATTTTTATTATCCCTTAGCACTACACAGGATGGCGATGTCATCTGCAAAATTGTTGTTTTTAAATATAGTGCACTAAAAGCTATCCAGATCACAACAAAAAACAAGTTTTCAATGAATTTACTTAAAATTACATTTATAGACTTGTTTCCAGAATTCTACAAAGATTTTTATAATGGAATAATAGGAAGGCCTAAAATTTATGAGTACACAAGAGACAATGACAATTTTATCAAGCGTGCTAAACGTTTCAGACCTACTACCTTTTTTCGACATACTGATTGGAATAGTACCCCTAAATATTCTAAACTTATTTTTTGAAGACTGATAACCCTTTGAACATGTATTCGTACATGATCAGTTTGCCTAGTCTCCTTGACTTCTATTGGATGCAGTTGATTTTTTCCCTTTGTGAATGCTGGAATGACAAGTTTTGCCCTGTACATGCTCAAAATATTGCTGATTAAAAATCCCCTATCTGCCAGAACAATGTCACCTGGCTTGATGCCATCTAAATTTAATTTATTGTCTGGCGATGTTTGTAATTTGACCAACAAGTCTGTTCAGTTTTTCAATAAATACCTATAAAAATTTATAATGACAGTTGTTTTATCATGAAAAACTTCCCTGAAGCATTTGAGGATATTAATTTTAAAGTAGAATGGCCTGGCCACCTTATTAAAATAACAAATTTGTTATATAATAAGTGAATAATATTTTCAAGATCCTTAAAATCCACATCCAGTTTCAATTTAATAAGCATTAGTATTAGTAAAGGCAAATGAAGATGGGGTAGTTGTACTGCTAGAAATAACAAAATCTTTAACATTTTGGAAAATTATACAATTCACTATATTATATAATATGAAAAACCTGTATAATATTTCCATTTCACTTCATCTGCACCAATAAGGCCAAATAATGAATTTTCCACTTTCTCTTCTAGGTCTGCATTTTTTTGCTTTACAAAGTCTTTCAAATCGTTTTATCAATTCCTTCATTGCCATGTCAATCTGTGAAGAAACTCCACTTTGCTTCCTCACCCTACTCTTCAGTTGGTTCAACACTGTCCGCCACACTGTCACAGCTTTGAGTTTTTCTAGAAATATAATTAGTAACTTTTAGGCCCCTTCCCTTTTTCTCACCATTTTCCAGTAACTAATACAAATATAAAACCATTTAATAGTCTTTTACATTTATAAATAATAGCCTTCTATACAAGAAAACGAGACAGAGAGCCAGGCACGTAGCCAGGGGGGGGCGAAGGTTACACATTATCTTAGTGATTTATATATTTCTAAACTGTTGAAACTTTTATGCTAAAATTACTGGGCTACTAGCTTAGAAAAAACCATCTCAATATTATTTACTGGGTAAAATATTCAATGGAACGAAACAAATTTAAACAAAAATTTTGGGGTTTGTAGGTATCAACTATCTAAGTTATAATAAGTGGTGCTCATTAAAATAATTGACAAATAAACAATAATAACAACTATGTCTAATGATATTATTAACAGTGATACATCGATGAAAAGCTAGATGTACTAATTTGCATCTTTTGGTGTTGATAGCAATAATAAAATTCTGAAACAGTTGAATTTATGTACTACTATTTATGTATTATGATGCATAAAGTTTTCACTCAGAATTTAGAGAAGAAATCATTTTTACGTTTCTCCTTTACACCCAAGTAGGCTATAAAGAATATTTGTTGAGTTTAGTTTTTTGATAATATAAAATATAAACACCCTTAAAACATGCATGAAATAGTGAAATAGTGCTGTGATCAATATTCGATCTATTTATTTTTACCTGTATATTGAGTCTGATAAGTTTTATTTCAATGTTGTGTTTGTTGAGTCTGACTTCAATGTTGTGAATTGACATTATAATGTATGTAATTTTGTATGTTTCTTATTGTATCTTTGTATGTTTTTTATTTGATGTATATATTTTTTTTTCTTTATAATTGTTTTTGACATGTTCTATACCCTAACAGGGTCAGTTGGAACCAATAAAGTTTATCTATCTATCTAGGTCTATCATTATTTTCATATCCTTTGATAATTCTATATTTGATATAGTTTATTTTTTGATTTCAAAGAATAGATAAGAGCCAAGTAAAAATATATTGAGCTCAAGTCCTCCCAGGGGCTTGGGAGGTATGTAGATAAAAACAGGCTTTGAATATTTCGAATACACAATAGGTTGCCCTTAGGAAAGGCCACCACCTGAACAATTATTTCATAGCAGGTAGGAGCCATACAAGCTTTTGTTTTGCTGTAATGGTGATGCTTCTCTACTGCTCCTTCACAAAGTTTGAGAAATGGAAACCTAACTCTCTGGCCCCCTTTTTTGCTTGCGAAAAATGGTGATACCTGACTGCTCCCAGTTTTTAACCCCTCCCACCCCTGACGCAGATCAGAAAATTAAGCTAGTGAGCCCCCCGAAGTGAAATCCTGGCTATGGGCCTGCAGAGAGAGACCTCACAGGGCTCAGACCCCAAAGCATAAGCATTCCCGTAAATCTGTGAAATGAATATCTTAATATACCAGTATGAAATAATCCCTAGCTTGGTTTGAACAATATGAGACAATATTTTCTGCTAATTTTATAACTAAGACTGACCTTAGAAGCTTGCAGTTTTCTTCTTTTCGCTAGCCTCTCCTTTCTTTCAACGTCTCCATGTCATTTTAAAACCTTTAGAGCAGTGTGTCTCACGTTCTGTGATGGTACCCAATCAGGATGGTTTTTATCCTCCAAATCATCTCCAAACCTGTAGGTCTACCTGAATTAAATTGAAGGATAAGCATAACACAAACCACATTTACTATATATAAACGAAACAGTAAAATGACTGCCTTTGTAAGGCGATGAGGGCCTTACCTGTGATAAAATGCTCGCTGATGAATTTTTGATGTTTCAGTTTTGATTCTATGAGATCATCTCGTTTAATTGCAGCTATAAACAAAACTCCTGCGTTGTTGGGATAGTTCATTTTTGTGAGTCAAAGCTAAGTTTTTCTCGGTTAGATCAAGATCCACACCCAACCACCAGACACGTATACTATAGTATAATTATGTTTTAATCAAAATAATGCTCAAAATACCCTCCACATAAAGAAATTCTCAAAAAAATAAATACACAAACAACTTTTAATCACATGTCTCACATGACAACAAGCCATTTTGGATCATTTTGACACATTGACAGATCGTACGATCGCCCGCCTTTAGGGCTATTCCAATCTACGGTTGTATTACCGTCCTAGAACTGTTTTCGTCATGCCCCACCCATTTTGTGATTATAGAATCGATGATTAGTTGGTACGGTGGCAGACCAACCAATCACCGTTTTTAGAACTGTAAAATGGGCGGGGCATGATAAAAACAGTTCTAGGTCGGTAATAGAGCCGTAAATTGGAATAGCCCTTATAAATTTCCTGTTAGAGTCAATGTTTTCAGGTCAGGATAAAATCCCGAACAATCCCGATCGGATAGTAGATAGTAGATAGAAACACGTTTCTAAGTTAGAGAGTGCCCCTACTGGACCTTCAAGACTACGGGGCTCCCACAACCACGGGGCCCCCCCGCAGCTGCGGGCCCCGCGGGCACTTAGTTACGCCAGGGCCTCGACCTGATAAGGATGAGCTCGCAGAGCCTCTCTAGCGTTCCTCGTTCAGACGACCTTTGGTGTTATTATCTGGGAGAGCTCACTCGAACATCTTACGTGATAAAATCTGTAAAACAGGGACAGGTCAGCCACCCTTCTTCGATGTTCCACGCTGTGGAGATCCGTTGTGAGATTAGGAGATTAGTCTAATTGCTCTGTTCTGGATTGTGTCCAGAATCTTTAGAGAGTGCATCGGAGCGTATCCCCACACATGGGAGCAATCCTCCAACAATGGTCGCATCTGTGCTTTGTAGAGCAGCAGTATAGTTGCTCTGGTGTATATAGCTTCCTACAGCGGAACAAAACTCCAAGCTTCTGGGATGCTGTTTTAGCAATATTGAGGACGTGGTCGTTCTAGGACATGTTGTTATTGATGTTGATCCCCAAAAGCTCGCGATAATGGCAATAACTCACTTGTTAGTGGGTAATAACTCACTTCATCGCGTGAGTTATTACCTTCATTACCGCATCGTTGAACAATATACTATTACTATGTACAACCAGCAATACCAGCATGGCCTGCTGCTATGGATCTTTTAGAACAGGACTCGTACGTACGATAACTATTTTTACGATATCGCTGATCGTTTCTGATTATCAATCGACCACCTCTGAATTATTTTCATTAAGATCAATGCGATATAATAAAAACAGTTTAATTAAATGTGTGTATGTATGCGCGCGCGTTATATCATCGGTATTCATATCCTTCGGCCTAGCAGTTGTTTACTCGGTTCGATTATACAAATTATCCGTATAATATTTAGGCTTGAAAAATAAAAATACCTACATCTGTTTCGTGTCTGATTGAAAACATGCAAAAGATAAAATAATATTGAGTTAATAGTGTTTGAACGAAACAAACATGGTTATTCAACATAAAGTTTTATACAAATTAGAAAGGTGAGAATGTGTGCTGGGTGTTGCGTTTCGCTTTTATTCAGATATTTCAAGTCACATATGAGCTAGCTAAAGGTCGTATCCATATTCGTCTCTTGAGGTTCCCTCAAGGGTAACTTAAGGGAACCTAAAGTGTGTTCTTTCTTGTGTATCTGTTTCCTAGACAACATGTACGAGACGGCGGGCAAACATTTTGCGACGTTGTCTTATTTCAAATATTCAATTTGTTATGCCTATGCCTACACATTTTGATGTTCTCTCTTATCTATTTTAGTTTTGTGCCAGTATTTCATGTTTTGTTTCGGGCATTTTTCCGGGTGTGATAGAAACTGACAACATCTTACTCCAAAATTAACCTACAAAATCGCCTTGACTGCAACGAAACGTCATGTTGACATGTCATATGGCCATTTCGTTATTTGAGTATTACTCAAGGAAGCCTTCCGTAAGGAACCATCAAATAGTTGTCGAAACACAAAACCATACTTAAGGAACCCTTAAGTATCGACCATCAATACGGGCCTAAGTCTCACGTAACTCCAACATTAGCTCCAACATTTTGTTCATTATGCTGATCTAGTCATTTCCGAAGGTTACATCAGCTCTGTCCTAGAAATGTTTTGCTGCCCTTTAGGCACAGATGGGGAGGCGAAGCCAGACAAGTAGGCCACCTTTGGGCCTTTACCACACCTCTTGACTAAACTCAGATGTCCGACCATCTCGCTGATTATAGTGACTCAACTCCGAACCTTGTCGAGCCGAATATCTGAACCCTAAAGTTGCGATACACAGCACATCTGCTCAGGAAGTGGAACGCTGCTTCGTCCTCCTCCCATCATCTGGAGCAGATGGAGTCCCCTACCACTCATGAGTGACCAATGTCTATTCAGCCGGTAATGGCCTGAGAAAACCCTCACCAAAAATTTGATCGTCTTTCTGCCACTATGAATCTTTTAGCTTGCTTGCAGTCATCCCTTTCTAACCAGAGGACGTCAGAACATTTTTGAGCCAGAGCTGATGTGGCCTTCGGAGCTGCCACCGCTTTCAGAGCATCTATATGCTTTGCCTAAACCACCACACAAGCACTGTTCGACTTCGGTCGAGTGCAACACCATCAATGTGGCGTATACCTCCGCCTGGAAGACAGCTGTGCAGGTCCCCAGGGGAAAGCTTCTCTGTACTTCTTTACCTTCCAGGCAGAAGCCTTTTCTCTGGAATCCCGACTATTCAACCTTCAGACACAACTGTTGACAGGCATAGCGAAGGGGCAGGGGATTGGGAGTCAGAACCACCCACGAAGAAAATTTGTCATTTTTAAATAAGCATAAGTTAATTTCAGCGTCACAGTCCGGTTTCCGAGTTGGACCCACCAAATATTTTTTTGGCTTTCGCCCCTCATTTTTGAGAAATGAATTTGGCAACCATAACCCCTACCCACGGATAATTGGGTAAATGTTTAGACTCCATGCTGGTTGTCAAAAACCTCTCAAAATATGAGAGGAGGAAACATGTAGTTAATAAAGATAGTGAGTTTGAGTTCTCGCAATTGTAGCTGAAGATCCGCATAACAGTATTACAGCAGAAATTAGTCGCTATTTGGACATTGGTCAAACATCTGTGAACATGATCTTAACGAAGAACATATAGGATCCTTACAACGTGCAGCTATATCAAGCACTTGAAAGACAAGACTGAAAACAGAATGAATTTCTGCAATATTGAGGTCATGCTCGAGTCCAAGAAGGTGCAGTCCTTTTCAACAGTGTGCTATTTACAAATATTTTCTTATGAAATGTATGTAGCTTATTATTAACGGCCATGTAAACTGGTATGATTTACATTTTTAGCCCGACGTAAATACAGATTTTGAGAGGTTTGTTGACAACCAACATGGAGCCTAAACATTTGTGGTGGTATTATTGGAAACCGCACAATAAACTAATGATTTCCAAAATTTTCTAAATGAAAATTTGGAAAACCTGCTGGAAAAGTTACCACTGCTGTTTTTAAGAATAATATGGTTACCGTTAGATAGAGCGAACGCACATTTTAATATTAGAGACCGAAACTATGTGGATGAAAGGTTCCTGCCAATTGTTTCATCTGCGAGCCACGCCACCTATGATTTTTCCAATTTCTACGCGCCATTATAGAATGATTAAAAATCGTAAATATTTAATAATTTCGCATCCACTAATGTGCAACTTATCATACCATCCCATTTGAAATTTTTTTAAGTTTCAAACTTTTACAATTTGAAAATTGCTCGTCTATTTATTTAATGTGCTTTTGAACAATGATCTTACTGAAACACAATTATGTTTCTTGCTCGTTTTAAAACCGAAAACCGCATCTTTCTGTCTTACCTAGTTTCCGAGTTATTATCATTTATTAACATTTTTTGTGAGTGCTACAAACGTCAAATTTTCTAAAGATTGCTTAATAACTTCGAAAATAGGCTTCGTAGACGTAAAATATGGTTAACAAACTGGACATAGAAATCGATGCTGAATTCAAAAACGTAATAATATATAAGGTGTTCCATTTAAAACAAGGAAGTTGAACTTACTTCCGGCATATATCCGGATGTCCGCCATCTTTAAAATTATTTTCTACAAGTAGACCATTTGAAAAGAAACTTTTTTTATTCAAGCCGTTTTCTTCATAAGGCTGGTAAGGCCGCTAGAGAGCACAGCGCGCTTTTTGGACCACCCTGTATATTAGAGCTGCTTCACTTAAGAAAATGTATTGCTTACAACATAATATATTTATTTTATAGTAAGTGCGAGAGAAGAAAACATTTAAGTTGTTAACTAGTCATCAGTCGAAACTACTCTCTACTTTCGTATTGTCTGGTGCAGAAGGTAAAAAATATATAGTATTTTTGAGGATGGACCATAAATATGTATCAGCCTCAATCAAAATCACATGAAAGTACACTTACTCCGACAGCCTTCTCGACATTTTCCTGTTCGTCGTGGCCAGCGGGCGCCAGTTCCACGTAGGAATCCCCGCTTCCCCTTCGACTGCTTCCTCCTGCACCGCACACCGCCCTCCTTAACGCCCTCGTCACCAGTTGGCACAGTCCGCACTGTCCTCCCGATGCACTGCTGCTTCCTCTCTGTCTGCCCCCCGCTCCTGCCCCTTCCGACCCGTTCGCGCTGCCCCCTGGGGCGGAACGCTGCCCCCGTAGTCGGCGGCAGCACGCCACCCCGCGCACTTCACTGCTGCACCGACGCACCTCGACGCTGCTCTCACCAAATTTGCCCCGCCCCCCACACTAACGCACCGACCGCAAAACGCTGGCTCCTCCTACAAGGGGCGTGGTCGAATGGTCTCTTCTTTGCCTTCACAGCAGGTGCTTCTGATGTATCTGACAATGACGTGTACTCACTTAGATCAACGCTCCGCCCCCCACACTAATACACCGACAGCAAAACGCTGGCTCCTCCTACAAGGGGCGTGGTCGAATGGTCTCTTCTATGCCTTCACAGCAGCTGCTTCTGATGTTTTTGGCAATGACGTGTACTCACTTCGATCAACGCTCCGCCCGCCACACTAATACACCGACAGCAAAACGCTGGCTCCTCCTCCAAGGGGCGTGGTCGAATGGTCTCTTCTCTGCCTTCACAGCAGCTGCATCTGATGTTTCCGACAATGACGTGTACTCACTTCGATCAACGGACAGATATGCAGGTTCCTGTTTTTGCTCCGCCCAAATTAACGGTACCGACCATGCATTTCTGGACCCGCCTCTTATGGGCGTGGCTAACGGAAATGCTTCTTCTTTCTCCAAATGGGGTGGAGTTATGATCCAATTTTTGTGAGTTTTATCCTTCGGGGCGGTGCCAGTGGTTCAGTCAATGCTCCGCCCCTTTTACAATTTCGTTTCTATCCCAACATGCGAGATCCTGGTGATAGGAGTATTTGTTCTTGTTTCATGGTCTTGGAGGGTAGGTGATGCTTGAGCTGAAATTATGAGGTTTTTTGTGATTACTTCACTTGACGTAGCATATTTTATAGCGGTTTTGCTATACTTGCTACGTCAAGTGAGAAGTGGCCGAAGAATGTTTTTTGGTATAGTGGTTTGCTAGAAATAAAGTGATGAGCAAAATAAAATAGTTAGCTTTGTAAAATTACTAGTAGGGTATAAAAGTCCAAAATTACATGTCATGATTTGATTGATTCAGATACACCAGGTGATTCATATATACCAGGTCACGAAGGTATTGGTGACAATAGTTGAAACAGTTGAAACTACATAAACATTACTATGTATTTGTTTTTTTACTTCAATAAAAAAGATTTCAGTATTAACTCTCTGTCTATCTGGAATTAAATCAACTTCCCAGTGAGATCAGTTTAGTTTAAAACTTCTAAGGATCATTTGCTAATTGCGAATGAACACCAGCTTTTCAAATAATGTTTATTTTGAGAAATTGAGGCGTTTTTGGACCCATTATAAAACAACCACAACAATATTGTCGCTTCATGCGGCTAGCCCTTGTTTTTGAGGGAAAAACCAATGAAATGGAAGTTAGAAATAGCCAAAACTATAGCTCCAATTATTACAACAACAACCGTGTCCAACAGATATGGCACTCATTGACTTTTCTTTATTTCCAATTTCTCTAGCGAGAATGTGATTGCCCAAACAAATGCTTATTTTCAGGAGCTTCCTAAGTTCCACTTTTTGAATCAGTTGCGAAATTGTATGCTGCTTAAAAAATTAAATAAGAAAGGTTTTTTCTAAGTTTACCAAAGGACCTACTAAACAACCCTTGTAAATTGGTTAAATGTTCACGCCTTGACATTTTTATAACATTGTCCGCTTTCACCAGATTTGGCACTCGTGACTTTTTTCTCAACCTGAAGATGACAAAGTTTCCTCCTTTGGATAAAAATTTTCCTAATCCCAAAAACATGGTGTTTTTCCATTCCTACATTTTTATTCTTCAAATAGTTGTACAAAAAATACCTTTCATTACAAGATCACATTAACTTGCTCGTTATACCTTTTTACTACACGATAGTCTCATCAATTTATTGAAGCAGAACCACCACACGTGAAACTACTTTAACCTCAAATTACGCTAACAGTATAAACATTCCAACATGCAACATGAACTGTTATCATCGTACCCATTGTTTCCATCTCAGAAAAAAAATGAGCACCTTGAATTTCTGTACGTATGTACGTACTATTTGCAAACCATCAATGATAGGAGTTTGATAATACAATGTAAGTATGTCAAATTGCTATGGACGATTATACAATACACTTTGAATTCATAATGCATTACAAAAAGGTGTAATGCGTTGGAATTTTTATAGGGAGCGTATTCTAAATTAAACAGAGTTTCTTACAATTTATCTTATATATCTAGAATAATAATTTACATATGGGTATGTTCTCTTTTTGGTTATGTTTTTTTCAGCAATACAAACAAACAATTTGTATCTTTACTGCACAAACCAAGCTCAATAACAAAATGTACTGTGGAGTTCTTAACACATACTATACACTAATCTACCATCTTCAAAGGTGAAAAGATCGTTTTTATTATGTTTGAAGAAGAGAGTGAGATAATTTGCCACAAGAAAAAAATATTGAGAAATAAATTTGGTATTTTTTGCATGGGTAGTCGAACTGCTATTCTTAGACGAGTCAAACGTAAAGGAAGAATTTGGTAAAAGGAAAATATTGAATAATGAGAGGATTCCCAAAATTACTCTATATTGCTGTTCCAAGGTTTCCAAGTCAACACTTTTTGTATGTGTAGTTAGGAAAATATTGGGAAATGATAGGACTTCCAAAATGACTAAATTGCTTTTCCAAGCTTCTCAACTCAACATTTTTTGTATGCATAGTTCAAGTACTATCCTTAGATCAGCCAAAAGCAGAGGGACAATTTGCTAAAAGCAAAATATTGGGAAATGATAGGAGTCAAAATGACTCTAATTTGCTTTTTCAAGCTTCACAAGTCAGCATTTTTTGTATGCTTAGTACTATTCTTAGACCCAGTCAATGTAAAGGAGGAATTTAACAAAAGGAGCATATATTGAGAAATGACAGGACTTTAGATTGCCGTTCCAAGCTTCGAAAATCAGCATTTTTTATATGCGTAGTCCAAGTACTTCCCTTGGACCGGTCAAAGATAAAGAGAGAGCTTAGTAAAAGAAAAATATTGGCAAATGAGAGGACTCCCAAAATGACTCTAAATTGCGTTTTCAAGTTACCTAAGTTAGCATTTTCTTGTACACGTAGTTCAAGTACTATTCTTAGATGAGTCAAAAGTAGAGGGAGAATTTAGTAAAAAGGAAAATATTGGGAAATGATAGGACTCCCAAAATGACTAAATTGCTTTTCCACGCTTTTCAAATTTACATCTTTTGTATGCGTAGTTCAAGTACTATCTTTAGACCAGCCAAAAGCAAAGGGAGAATTTGCTACAAGCAAAATATTGGGAAATTATAGAACTCCCAAAATCACTCTAAATTGTTTTTTCAAGCTTCACATATCAGCATTTTTTGCATGCTTAGTAGTATTCTCAGACCCAGTCAATGTAAGGGAGGATTTTTACAAAAGGAACATATTGAGAAATGACAGGGCTCCTAAAATTACTTTTGATTGCTGATCCAAGTTTCTAAAGTCAGCATTTTTTATATGCGTAGTCCAAGTACTACTCTTAGACCGGTCAAAGATAAAATGAGAGCTTAGTAAAAGAAAGATATTGGCAAATGAAAGGACTCCCAAAATGATTCTAAATTGCGTTTTCAAGCTACCCAAGTTAACATTTTCTTGTATACGTAGTTCAAGTACTACTTAGGGGAATCAAAAGTAGAGGGATAATTTGGTAAAAGGGAAACATTGGGAAATGAGAGGACACCCAAGATGATTCTAAATCGCTTTTTCAAGCTTCCCAAGTTAGCTTTTTTTGTATGCGTAGTCCAAGTATTATTCTTAGACCAGTCGAAGGTGAAGGGATAATTTGGGAAGAGGAATATATTGAGACATGAGAGGGCTCCCAAGGTGACTAAATTGCTTTTCTAAGCTTCACAAGTCAGCATTTTTTGTGTACGTAGTCCAAGTATTATTCTCAGACCAGTCTCCCTTAAGAAAATTTAGTAAAAGGAAAACATTGGGCAACGAGAGGACTTCCAAAATGACTCTAAATTGCTTTTCCAAGCTTCTCAAGTCAGCATTTTTTTGTGTATGCGTAATCCAAGTACTATTCTTAGACCAGTCAAAGGTAAAGGGAGAATTTGGCATAAGGAAAATATTGATAAATGAGAGAACTTCCAAAAAGACACTAAATTGCTTTTTCAAGCTTCCCAATTCAACATTTTTTTTAGTTCAAGTAGTATTTTTTAGACCAGTTTGAAGTGAAATTTTATCTATTCATTATTGAACTAATTCCTAATTTCATATTCGTTCCTGTATAAGATAATAATCATGGAATGGGATTTTGAGAATTACATCTTTTTTAATTTTTCTATCTGAAGTCCTTCTTGAGCGTATATGCAATATTTTCATGGCATGCCAAATTTCTTAGTTGAGCAACTTTGAAATGCGTACTGGGTAAACCTTCTTGACGCCATTTTTGTGTTTCAATATATGCTCATCTACTCCTCATTTTCTTATATTGTAGTTCCTTGATGAAGAAAACAGCGTCAGAACTTGAGCTTTTACAATACGCCACCTTATTATTAGGTGAATTATGTAATTACGTATTTAGTCAAGCTTAAATGCTGTGTACTTAAGTTATTATAGCAGACACGCGGTATTTAAAAAAGTGCGTGGTGCATTATAATGTAACACTAAATTACAGTCATAAAGCAAAATAATTTTTCATGAACTTGCCAGTCCAGAATTATGTAGTTATAGAAACGTCTCATACCAACAATTTATCATGATATATGGTTTTTTATGAAGTAGCTATTTCAACACGCACAAAATGCAACGATTTATCACCATAATTTTATTAGTTTATTGTGAACCAGGTTTTATAAAAAAACCATAAATTGTTTTTGTCTCACAACAAAGTTCGATATTTTTTTCAATTTTAGTGTCTTTTTTTGTATTAATTAGTCGCTAGACATTAGTCAACAAAAAATAAATGGCAAAGAAAACATGCAGGTGCTTCAAATTTATATAAATTGTAAGGAACTCTGTAATATTTCATAGTTCATACTTACGAAGTTCAAGTTATTTTTGTCATTATTTGAATATTTCAAGAATGTTTTCTTTTTCCATAAAAAAATATGTGAGTTTTTTGCATTTTAATGATAATGACAATACGCATTTGTCGGCGGTTGTCGTTTCTAGTCAGGTGACACCATCTGACTTTGGTTTTCCTAATTTCCCATTTCCCTATCAGAGAAAATATGAACATGCTCTATCATAATCAGTAAAAAAACAATCATGATATAGTACGGCTCATCTATAAAATTTATTTACAAAGTTCCGCAAAAAAAAAATTGCCAAGAAGGCAAAGAACCTAATAAGATCTGAGAATCTGAAAATTTTGATCTTGGTTACCTTAGGCTGACTCAAAACAACAGCCGGATTTGGGATTGACACCATTGAACTATACTCTATGCGAGTTTTTGTCCAGATAGGAAGTCATATAACGATTTTAGATATTTAGCGTAAACAAGATCAGGATCTGAAAATTTTTGATTTTCTTCACCTGAGGCTGAAATTCGAAACAACGGCCTTATTTGAAATTGGCCAAAACAAGCATCGCTGAGAAAGCCGTTAGCATTTCCGTTATATTAACATTGAAATACAAATTTCAGTTCATTTCTAACATCGCTGAAGAAGGTATTATATCGAAAGACTTTCATTGATAAGATAAGCGTTTGAAGCTTAAAATAATGGCACACAAATAATGTGCCTTGCTCTACTTCAACTGCACTAATTCTAAGCAATACCTTTTGTATGCCGATAAGAATGTAAACAAATGTTATATATCTGAGCTGTACTATACTATTCTATTGTCTACTCTAGCATCTTAGTCACGCTCAGACTGATCAATCTCCCTTGAATAGTCGCTTGTCAAGCAGAGTATGTAACTGATTTAAATCACAAACGCTCTCATGTTCAAAAGGTTACTTAATACTTTGACCTTTGTTTAAACGAAGCCTGGAAGCTATAATTACGCTCCTTGCCAATTTGATAATGTTGAAAGTATACTTTTTCATGCCACCGCTATGATACACCATCCGGAGATTAGCTGTACAAGGAAAGAATAATTTTTACATAACTTTGCGTAATTGCTATTTTTTTTATTTTACGACGCCAGCTCTTTTGCCTGCAAAGTTCACTACGATTTTACTTGCCAAGCTGAAGGTGGTGTGTGATGGCCTTCTGTAAGGATGGAAACAATCAAAACAGACCTAGTGGATTTGAAAGAGTTTGGCAATCACTGATGAGAAGATTGCCTGCTTGTATCCAAGCTGGTGGAAGTTAGTTTTGACATTTATTGTATATTGAGCAACTTATCACATGATTTTCGATAATAAAATGTAGCTGACAAAATTTTTTTTATCCTGTGTCTTCGAAATGGAGCGGTTTTTCATAAAACAACAAAGAACAAAAGATTTTCAAAATAGTTCAAAGGATCGTCCTTTTAATTTTTACTGCATGTTTATCAAACACCCTGTATAACCAGAGGGGTTTGACGTGCTTTAGCCCCTCGAATTTATGATGTATTACACTTCCTCCTGAAAAACCAAACCACTAGACCCAGTCTCCCGAATTTGAAACTTGGCTATGCTAGTATGCTCCTAAATGTAGGTTTTCAATTCGATATTTATACCTTTTTCAGAAGGTGATATAGGGAAGTTTTTCCAGTGGCTTGTACGAGCAGTGTGTTGGCAATATTTTGAGCTAGATATTACTCTATTGAAACGAAAATGGGAATTATTTTATTTTTACCAATATCTATTTTTTTTCTAAAGCATCGTACCTTTCCATGTATTTGTGATGTTATTAAATTGGTGTAAGCCTATTGAACTAAAATAAGTAAACACTGATTTTTAATGTAGATTTTTCATTATTTAAACAAAGATGCCAGATTTTGGGTAATTATTAGAATTCCGTTGAAATTGAAAAATCTCAAAAATTATTGTCGATAGATATATCAAGCAAAATTTGTTACATTTTAGCTCTTCCTTCACGCCCCGAAAGCAATACGTCGAATTACATTAACCCTTAAGTACTGATGTACCAGATATAGTCACTAACCCTTCATCTGTCAGACTACGCAAATTGTTGTTGATATTTATGCAAAATAATTAATGAGACATCATTGGAAGTTGTCACATGAATTTAGTACATGTCTTGAGATACAGAAATGCCATGAATTAAAAAAAATATGATAACGGGATTTAGGTAGATCATTTATTATGTGGTAGTGTTGAAAACCATTAAAAAAAGTTATATTTCCAAATAAAAGGGAACAGAGGACAGTTAAACTAAGTGTGGCTATCATTTTACATCTAAAATGTTACTAAAACTGTAACTAGTAAAAAAAATACAAAAAGATGAACAAAACTTTTGGTAACTAGGCTCATACAATACCTAATAGTAACAAAATTTGACGCAAGTCAAAAATCTTCGACGCAACGGAGGCAATATCGGCTTGTTGCATACATGACAGAGATATTTAATCATTCTTCGCTTGCTACTTGGACAAATGGAGCATATTTTTCGTTTTTCCAGTATATGTTCAGAAGCGGGATCTGTATGTTGACTATACGCAAAAAAAGTTACGCTCGTACTGACCCTTCGTCTGCTGGACGACGGATCATTTTCGAATTTGGACATCATCGGGACTATTGATCCAAACCGCTGTTTCAACAAAAATATATACATTTAAAGAACACGCGTAGTCTGTCTCACGAAGGGTCAGTACTTAAGGGTTAAACCCCGTATAAATCTTCCCCTGAAAATGTTAGCAGTTACCCCCAAACACGTATCTGGTTTGAAAAAATTGGTTAGACTGTGTAGTTGAACGACAATACCTTCCCGCCTACTACCGTGAGACAAATTTGTCAAAATAATAATTTTTTCATATTTTATGGAAAATCCGTTGTAAACATGACTTGAACTTCGCAAGCTTCCTGCTAATTTCTTGATGATATAAATGCCATAAACCTTCCAGTATCCTTGTCACGGCACTCCCTGCAACTTCTTGTCTCGTGCATTGTTAATCCTGTGGGCTGAGAGGAGACCTGCTACACCTGAAAGTTCACTAAACTACTAAATAGTTTATGAGCTGGCCAAAAAGCCATCTGTCACCTGTTGTTCGCCGACATTATGCCTTTGGAGGATCGAGTAAGGAAGTTGTACGAGTAAGCGTAAAACCGTTATATAGGTCCCGCTATCCGACAAGCCTTTCACATTTTGCTTTGGGAAAACCTCCAAATATTATAGGTCGGCAGGATTGAAGTTAGTCATCATAGTCAGGTTATTTTCTAAAAGCCTAGAGATACGTTGTTGTACCTATTGCTATAAGGTGTGCGACCCCAAAAACTCTCTATTAACTAGGATATTGGAAAAGGATATTTTTATTTTGATGCAAACTCTACTATTCCATTGAGCCAGTCTGGCTTTTGTAAATTCTGCAGCACAAATACGGCCTTATTGAATATCTCTGACAATATTACTACAGCGTTAGATTAAAAAAAAACTACTAAGGGCCAGTTTCACCACCTCCTGATAAGTGTCAGATAGGTTATCTACACATTTTGTCTTTGTCACTTGTCATAACTAAGAAAGTGACAAAAACATACGGTTACGCTATCTGACACTTAACAGGTGGTGGTCAAACTGGTCCTAAAGCTTTTAACAAAATCAATCACAATCTGCTGATATCTAAATTAACATAATTATTATGGTTTGGATAAAGTTGTTCTCAGTTTTTTTATCGCCTGTAATGGCAGATATTTTCATGAAAGCTTTTTGACAGAAGGGATTAAATAAGATCATTTTAAAACCTAAATTCTGGTTCCGTTTTTTTTTTTTAATTTTTTTTTATGGTCGGCCTCTCGCAAAGGCTGAAAGCCTATGGCGCTGTAGAAGCGCTGCGAGAGGATAAGTATCGGTTCACGTTAGATTTGAAACGCTGCAGGTTGTAGCCGTCGGGAAACAAATTCCCTGGCAGCTGATTCCACAGCGTCGAAGTTCTCCAAAAGAAGGAATGCTGGAGGAGACTAGTTCGGGGAGTAAGGACCTCGACCTGGTAAGGATGAGCTCGCGGAGCTTCTCTAGTGTTCCTAGTTCGGACGGCCTGTGGTGTTATTATCTGAGAGAGCTCACTCGAACATCTTCCGTGATAGAATCTGTAAAACAGGGATAGGTCAGCCACCCTCCTTCGATGTTCCAGGCTGTGGAGGTCCTTTGTGAGGTTAGGCGTATCGATTAGTCTAATCGCTCTTTTCTGGATAGTGTCCAGAAGCTTTAGAGAGTGCTTCGGAGCGCATCCCCACACATGGGAGCAATACTCCACCGCTGGTCGGATCTGTGCCTTGTAGAGCAGCAGCAGTTGCTCTGGTGTATACAACTTCCTACAGCGGAACAACACTCCAAGCGTGGTCGTGCCAGGACATGTTATTGTTGATGTTGATTCCCAAAAGCTTGACGGAAGGTGATTCGACTATGGGGTGACCCTCCATTTCCACGGTTGGTAAGCCATCGTGAGACTTCTTTGTAAGTGTTGTTGCCTGAGTTTTTTGTACGTTGAACTGTACTTTATTTACTAATCCCCACTCGACAATTGTTTTGATATCTGCGTTGATCTGTGAGGCATGCTGCTGTCGTTGCCATTTTCATAATTTAGCCTCATGGAAGGGATGCCTTAAACACTTTTACTTGGCCTCACGTCAAGGTAAATTTACTGTGCAATTGGAAAAACATGGATATCTTCCTTGGTCGTTTTGGTTTATTGCTGATCAGTTGGCGTTTAGATCATTCGGGTTTACAGGAAGCCCACACATACAGATAGGTATCTTAACAGTTTGTATACCTCCATAGTACATGGAAATCCCTGCTCATCAGTGATAATCCACGTCATCGATACCAACGTAATGACTATTCACCTAGCTGATCCACTAATACTCTGTATCTCTCCCGAGGTTGGGTAGATAGAAGTTAGGTAAGTGCTAAGTATAGTCTTAGTTGTGGTAGTGCCCTTAGGATGTCTCATGCAGTCGACGATGGACGAAAGCCCGGATTTTAAGAAAAAAACTTATATGTGTGACGATCACAGACGTTACAAGTCAGAAATGATGTCTGTATTTGCTCATATCTTGCTCACAGCTCTTTGATTGTGCAAGGGGTTTTAAAGAGTGGACAAGATAGGAGATGCTCCATCATCTAGTTCTCCACACAGGTGTATATATCAACGTCAGCATTTCTCCACCTCAAAAAGTTATTCCCATTTGGCACCTAATTGAGACTTTTCCGGTTCCTCCATTCCAGTTGTGATCCGGCAGGGAGGCTTTCAGTTGGGTTCCAAGTTGGTATGTGGTTTTATGTTAGTACAGTGTAGTATAATTTATTGGTGTTATATACATAAATAAATGTTTGCACAAGTCAAAAAAAATAAGTAAACAAAAACAGTAAAAAACATGTACAATGACACAGGATACGAACATTCGGAGTACAGAAAATACTTAATTGAAGGTAAATAGAGCAACAAATCTATAATTCATTCTGACATACATATAGGCGAATTCGTTATTTAGATACTCATCAAAAGTATAAAATGCCTTGTTTATCAAGTACGACTTTATTGTTCTCTTAAAACTTTATGCCTCTAACTTCTTTATGCACTCTGGCAGGACATTATAAAAACAGTAGGTACCATAATAATTTGAGCCATTTCTGGTTTTCTGTGACGATTATATGGAGTCACTAGCGCATTCTTGTTACGTGTATCGTGTGTAAATTATTGTGCGTAGTGTACTATTATAGCCATCGCTTCCCCAGCACCTCTTGGTTACTGACTTACTTGTCAGTGAGTTTGTAGACATAATGAAATTCTTTCTCGATTTAAGTTTGGATGCTGGAGGGTATCTTTTATCAAATGATTGCCTACTTTGTTCTGTCATACATGAGACTTCTCGCCTGATTTGTGGAGGGACTATTCCCGCTAACTTGTGTAGGTAGGTGATCAAGGCTGGTCTGTTTTAGACGGCCCGTAATTATCCTATAGGTGTCGATCAGGGTAGGATCAAGTTTGTTAGCATGAGTCGATCTAGACCATACAGGGTATGCGTATTCGGCTGGATGTCGTTCTCAAGGGTGGGTCCCTTTGGAGGTCGACCAGATTACGAATAACACCGTTCCTCGTATTCAATTTTGATCTAGTCTTTTCTACGTGTTTTTTATAGGACAGCGTTCTGTCTAAGGTTGCACCCAGATTTGGGCAGTGCTGTAACCTAGTCGAATTTCATTAAATTTGAAGTTCGCTTGCCGGTTATCAAGATGAAATAGGCAGGTTGAGTTTTATCTGAGTTTATCTGGGCTGGGATGTCACGGGATAGGCACTTAATGGCTACGTTATCGGTTTAAATGAAACTATTTGTAGGAGGGCAAGACAGGTTGATAATCGTCATCATAGTCACAATGTCTTAACAGACATGTTGTGAACTCGTAAAATGCATTAAGTCGGAGTTAGAGTATTGCCGACACGAATATTATCAATAGCTTTGAGAGCTGTAGCTCGCCATCATTCGCGATTTACTGTCAGTTCAGTGACGCTCTTGATACTCATATCTAACAACTGTTTCGTCGTATCCACCCAGCGTGTAGGGGAACGGCCACGGCGCCGCCCACTCGGGGCGTGACCCTGAACTGCAAGTACTCCGTATATTATTATCGCTTTTGTGAATGTGTCCGAAGAATGTAAGCATTCTCGTCGACACAATGGAGGATAGTCTCTGGATTACCGAGCTCATCCAGTATGGAAACATTAGTTCGATGGGCGGAATAAGGAATTCTCAGCATTCTCCTCCACGCCCACATTTCAAAAGCATCTATGCGAGCTCGATCTGCCTTTTTAACAGTCCAAGTTTCCGAGGCATACAAAAATATGGAGAACATAAGAGACTGAACCAGCGACATTTTGGTAGCTTTAGTGATTTTATGGTCACGCTATATTTTAGTAAGCTTTGTAATGGCCACCCGTGCCTGTTGAATGCACCGTCGAATCTCATTCTCACAGCTACCCGAATTGTCGATCAAAGAACCGAGGTACACAAAACTTTGAACTACCTCACAACGGCCTATTGACTTTATTTCTCGATGATTGTCATGCTCTCTATCTACGATCATAACTTTGATCTTGTAGTTAATACCAAGACCATATGCTGCACTGTGTGTTCTAAAATGTTTAATAGAGCTACTAGTTCTTCCTGAGAAGCAGCAATAAGGGTTGTATCGTCAGTAAATCTTAAGTTAGATATTCTGCTTCCGCCAATAGTTATACCGCCATTCCAGTCGTCCAATACCTGTCTCATCACAAATTCAGAGTAAATGTTAATCATTCAGGTTGATCATTCATGTAAAAATTGAATAGAAGAGGCGCCACTGCGCTACCCTGGGGAGACCATACTTCTGATTTCTCCACCGACTGCTCTCTCCCTGGAACTCCACGTAGGATCTCCTGTTGCATAGCAATGATTTTTTCAGATGGTAATATCCTGTCATCCTGTAGAATTTTTACGCAAATAGTTCTATACCACAGAGTTAACATCTCTAGAGGGAGTCTAATTTGAATATTGGCCAGCCAACATCTATAGCGCTATTGCCACTCTTCTTCGTCCGCTTACAGCTTCTTCAAAATCTGGCAGTTTCCGCAGTTTGAACACAAAGTATTTAACTGGATATTTAACTATACATTCCAATATACTTGCAATGTAACTGATTTACGTGAAGATAATTTGTATTGATTTAATCAAATCTCAAAAATGGTAAATTTCATAGCGGATTGTCGCAATAACTTCTAATGTGTCATAAATCTAGCAACCTACAATCGGCGTGCCCTTAAGCTGTCACGTGGCTGTCATTGTAGTTGCGGTTATTGCGTGTGTCGAGATTTTTGTGATTTTAGTGTATATTTGACTGACTTTGTGACTATTTGTGGTGTGAATTAAATTATTTATGAACAATATTGTCATAATTGCATGATGAGACAACATAAAAAGTGCATAGTTTGCTGTAATAGCGACGAATCGGTGAACACTTCTTATTGTAGGTGAGTATAGGTTTTGTATTAGTTTTCAGTAGCGTTATATATGGGGATAAGTGGGAACAAAAGTAACTTCACTCCAGTTTGAGGAATAATAATGGTTGTTTAATGTATGTTTTGTGCACGCATTATATTCATGTCAATCAACATGAATTTTCCAAGTTCCATTTTTTACACTATTTGAGGACGTGAAATGCAAAAATGTATGCCACATTTACTTACAGAAAATCTATCTATGATAATTTTATAGAACTGGATATTACCCAATGCAATTATTATATTTTATTGCTGAAGTAAAAATACGATGCAGCCATTCCAATAGGCTACCTTTCAGAACACTGTTAGTTATGTTTTGAAAAACACTTCATGGTAATAATAAATTATCAGCTGTTACAATTTTATTATAATAAGGGTAACTCTCTAAGTATAGCTAAATACTAATACAACTTATTGGTATCAGTTTGTAACATCACAGTAATAATTGAATCTATTAATGAACATCCAATTTTAATATAAAGCCGCACGCTACTGGTAATGCCCTTAAGCTGTCAAAATTTCCGTTACATGTTGGCTGGTCAGCGACCTGTGCATTTTGTTGTTTACACTCCCTCTATAGATGTTACCTCTGTGTTCTATACGTAATTGAAGAATTTTCTAATCTGATTATAGTTTACCTAATCTACTCGACCAAATATTTGGTGTTTAGTGCCTGAATTGCTCGCTACTCGACTAAAAACCTTGGTTTACGGGTGACCCTATTCTGCGCCCAACAAGTTGTACTGGCGGCTTCATACCGTTAATTCCATTCCAGAAGAAATAAATGTTTTCCAATTTCCCCATGAGGCCGTAACAGTTCCGTTACTGCTACTGTTGTCCTCCAATATCTGCTATAAAGCGGGGGGCGATTTTCCTTGGTTTTCCTTTATGTCTGCAGCGGTGGCCACTTGATAGCGTAGCGCTGGTGCGCGCCGTATCATTTTAACGGTCTCCATAACGACCCCCGTAAAACGACAAGCGATATTCATAAGTCATTTTAAACAAGGACTGCTCGCCTTAATGGGCCTGTTTATTGTGCGGTCGCCGTTGTGTTGTTATTGTAACCCAGTTTTATAACGCAACCATTTTACTATATTTAACCTGCGCTCTTGGATGCGGACATCAAATAAACGTCTGTACAGTGATCAAATGCCGACACTAGTAGAACCACCGAACAACATGAAAGGACCTAGGGTCCTCCCTGAAAAATGCGCGTGGGGGTAAGTAGGCAAATTGAGGCACGAGTAACGCGAGTGACACGACACCTACGTGCCATACACATCGGGAAATGCACCGGAGAAATATTTATCGTTACTTGACGTTCGAAGCAGAATCAAATGATGCTGATAAGGGCATGTTGTTTATTACCTCCCCCCCCCCCCCCCCAAAAAAAATGTGCTATGACGCTAAGTCTCTCCTTCACAGGTTAATGGACAGAGTATTATTAATACAACACATTTTTCAGTTTTACAATCCCTCACCTACCAACCAACCCAATTTCACCCCCCCCCACTCAAAAAAAGGTAGAAAATGACCAGCTATTTTCATATTTTTAGTTTTTATATTATTGCTGCGCTGCCACTGACACGATTTCTAAAAATCATACGCGTTTTCTATCCTCATTTCTCACCACGGGAATAATACTGTGTCGAAATTTCCTTAGAATCAATTTAATAGTTTCCACGTTTCAAAATACAGAACGATCTAAAGCAATAAATACTCGGTATGTACACAGAAAATTCGAAGTCCCTTAGTTTCGGGAATAGGCAAGGCAATGTTCGGATGGACCTAAAAAGGTGATTTATGTCGCTAGGTCTTCCTTCACAGGTCATTGGACAGCCTATTATGAATGCACCAAATTTTTCAGTTTTTCATCCTCCACCTCAATTTCACACCCATCCAAATAAAAGTTGAAAACGACCAGGAACCTGTAAAACGCTTAAAAAAGAAGTTTGAGCTGTTTTTTATATTTTTAGTTTTTTTATTATTTCTGCGTCGCCACTGACACGATTTGTAAAACCATACGCATTTTCCATCCTCGCCACGGTAGTAATACTGTGTCAAAACTTCATTGAAATCAATTCAAAAGACAATACAGAATGATCCAAAGCAATACTACACAAAATACACAAAATACACAAAATATTCCAAAAGTCTGTAATCCTGAAGACCTGTGTACACCAGAAAAAAATCCTCTGGTTTCTGTAATAGGCAAGGCAATATTCGGATGGACCTAAAAAGTTATTTATGTCGGTAGGTCTTCCTTCACAGGTCAGAGGACAGTCTATTATGAATACAACAAATTTTACAACCCCTCACCCAGAAAAGTAGAAAATGATCAAGAACACCTAAAATGTCTAACGAACGAAGTTTGAGGAATATTTGAATTTTTTTGTTTTTTGCTAATTACTCCTCCGCCCATACACCGATTTTCAAAATTATAGCAGCATTACCTAATACGACCACACAGCATATTGCTGCCCAAATTTCATGACAGTCCGTGCAGCGGTTACTGAGATTATGAGGCTAGAAAAACGCGACAGACAGACAGGCCGACAGACAGACAGACAGACAGGCAAACAGACAGACCGACACAGAACAGACCGACAAAAAGACAGACAGACCGACGGAAATGAGTGACTCAGATTTTCATTATGTAGACATCATAAGACGCCCAAAAAGCGTATTATCTCAAAATCGATAATTTTCGCGATCACAATACTCCCCTCACCTATCGATGTGGGAAGTAAAAGAAACTAAAATTCGATTCTTCAGTTTTGTCCTCATACATACCGTGTCCCAGGATGAATCCCAAAAAAAGTAATCACACTAAGGGTTCGGAATGTGAAGTCGATATCAAGCGAAATTTTCTGAAATTCGCATTTGTTCCAGAGAAATCAACGTTTGAAGTTTGGTTGTAAAGATAACTGAAACGTGTTGGCCCACTTTCACTTTCGGGAATTCGTTGCAAAAACGGAGAAGTTCGGATTACGCTAACGGGTATTTTGAATGTTTTTGTCGATTGTTTATAGCAAATATCATATGATGTATTGCTTGTAGGCTACGAAGATAACAAAGAGGCCCCCACATTAACCAATCCGCGATCTAATTAAGGGAATTTGAACGTTTTTGCTATTAAGAATAAACATATAATTTATTTCTGGATTCGTCCTGGGACACGGTGTATATTCAGCATCTTCCGTATCGTAAAGCTTTTTCTTTGCCCTTACCGCCTCTATCAACTCCTTTGCTGGCATTTTTTAGAAATAAAAGGAAAGCAAGGTGCTACCAGAAAATGCCGAAAAAAGATCTGTCAGCGGGATTGGAACCCGCGAGTCCTGCGCTCTTATCAGCTAAGTTACGAGAACCACCAACCATAAAAGCGTTATTCGTTTTCTAAAACATATAACTATCGAATTTAAAACATGTACTTGTACTACCGCTAATAACCCTTCGCGGTTGACGCGGTTTATTTTGTGAATAAAAAAAATGTTACTTCAAACTATTTTTCATTCTAATTCTTCTTCAAGAATAGTGCAGTGTGAAGCAGTCTTTGGACGAAACTAAGTATTCGCCTTGGTTAAATCACTACCGTTTTCCAAGCCGCATTCCAATTTTGAAATGCGGCAGAGTATGCATAGATAAAGAATACAGCAAAAAGACAATCTATGTAAACAACAAAGACAGCCCGGGCGGCTCTGATGGCCTTTGCAAGCAACTACTATCCTTAAGAAATAGTGTGGAACTGCCATAACACCCTAGACACTGGCTAAGGCCAATAAAGTAACATGGGTACCTAGTCATATAGGTGTAGGTTGGAATGAGAGGCCCCACAGGTGCAAAACTCCCTCTCATAGGGCCAGAACCAGGCTGAGGGGAACCTTGTGTTCTAATACCCACCCCGTGTGGGGGCGGATTAGAATATCTCCCATCGTATATACTGCGTGTGGTAAAAGGCGACTAAAAGGAACCGAACTACTGTCGGCATAAACAGTATAACCTCTTCTCAACCAACAGCTTTGGGTGGACGAGTTGAGAAGAGTCAGGACACCTTCTTGTCCTTGGCCACTAAAGGTGGATGAACCAGTAGATACCGTCTGGTCAACGGCATGAGGATGCAGAAAGCAAATGGGAAACTACTGCGTTAAAGATCTTAATGATATCGCAAGAGAAACTCATAAAATGAGTAAATGCATTTTACGAGTTCACAACATGTCTGTTACGACATTGTGACTATGATGATGAGAAATGAGAGGCCCCACAGGTGCAGGAACTCCCTCTCATAGGGCCAGAACCAGGCTGAAGGGGACCCTTGTGTTCTAATACAGCATTCGCTCTCAGATTAAGAGGAAATAACTACGAAAGATGGTTGGATTTATAACTGCCCGTTGGACGTTCATTGCACACCTGCAAAAGTTGGGGATCTATATCGCAAATCCTTTATGCAGGAAGTGCGGTCCTGCCTTGATGGAAAGCAGGAACTCCTATCTGAATTTAGGCCAGAAGAGAAGACAGGAGAGCATGATTCAATGCGTCTCAGGCTTCCCAAAGAGCTTAGGATGGGACTCTGACGGATCCCTTTAACTGGGGGTGCACTATAAGCTTTAAGACATCCAGGCATCATTAGGGTAGCTGTACCTAACCCCCTCACTACTCAAAAAGCAGTCTTTACCCTAATATTTCGTCGATACGAAAACGTACATTTTTCAACATTCAACTTTGTAGTGATGCCGTATGTATCAAGCAATTTTTTATGCACATTTTCATCATTAGTGTGGGCAATTTTCGTTTAATGAATTGCAGTTAATGGCAAAAAAATTGTATTATTAATGCTGTTCGCCTTGCGGAGATATGGTATTTGTTTTCTGCATTACCGAACAATAACAAAACGCTAATAGGCGCATTTTGCTTAATTGACCGAGACTGCAATAACAGTTATAGTTGAGTCAATTGAGATTTAAAGGAAAAAAATTGGAAAAGTGGTAAGTTCTGAACAAACATAGGAATTGCAGTTTAAGTAAAAAAGACAAAATTTGGCATCGCCGGGAGGAAACGCTTAGTTTCTACTAGGAAGAATGAATGGACAATGACCAGAGTCCCCGGCAGACAGGCCACTTAGTGGTCCCTTTCGTCTCTCTACCCGCACTAATATCAAAGTTAATGTGATCTGCTAGAGCTCTACCCATCTTACATCTTCAAGGGTCTATAACACAAGACACTGCTATATGTCTCTCTTCTCATCACAACGCGCACTTCTTGGGTCACCTACAACGTGTGCAATAAGGTTCTTTCCAACAGCATATTTTGTACCGTCCATTGAACCGTCACGAAACTGTTCGGATCGTTTGTGGTGTGCACGCGTTGATTTTGGATGGTTTCGTGACCGTACAAACAGGAAAATCTGTTGGAATGGTCCTTTCTCTTATTTCACTGGACTCGTGTCAGTTCTGACAGCTATCAAAAAAAACTAACCTCGATTTCATTTCAAAAGCCACCGTCAAAAGCCAAGACGCCAAGAGCTTTATTAAAATTGATCTGGGCCTGAGTTTTTTGACGATGACTTGGTGTTAGTGTGGTGTTAAGTCTATCAACCACAACCGAAAAATGAGGATCATTTGGGTAATTTTAGCCATGAATAATGGTTGCCACTCACGACCAGGTATTCCTCTAGCTCTATAAACAAAGAACCTGGGTTATCTTTTCCATAAAAATGACCGAATTTATCATATCATACCATGTATAACATTTTTGTTTGATTCCATTTCCATTTTTGGCTTTGGTGAAGTTTTGGCCAATAAAATGCAAAAACAAAAGAAGCAAAATCAAATCACACTCAATCTCAACACTCAAGGCTCAAGGAAGCAAGAAAACAGACGGCGCATAGAAATGACAAAATAAAACTGTGCGCCAAGCAGGCGATTTACTTTCTAGTGCGCACGTCAGTCCACACCTTCCTTACTCTGAACCAAGTACCCACTTGACCGTACGGAAACCGTCCCATGAATGGTAACGAAATCTGTTGGAACGCTTTATGGACCGTCTCATGAACGGTCACAAAACATGTTGGAACACATTTCACGTTCTGCGCATGTCCGTGACAATACATTGTACGGTATTCAGGCCTGTTGGAAAGAACCTTTAAGCGTCTCACGTAGTGACCTCTTTCGTTGAACCCATTCTATTCTCGCAGTTCACATGACCTTGAATCCTGTCCATCTTACGGATTCATAGGTCTAGAATGCTAGACATCAGTATAGTCTTCTACACATAGTGCATGGCGACATCTAATGTGGCCCCAGGGTACTTCTCACTCATCACACCTAACAAGTGCAGGTGGCGTCTGAAGGTGCCAGATAGAAATCCCATCAACAGTATTAGATCGGAGACAACAGTATCGTCCTTCTGTGGGCATAGGAACCACAATGCGTGGCTTAGTAGGAAAGGATATATCCAGAAATGGTACTTCACCACGTATAGTCTTGAGTTTGAAACCACGTTCAGGTTGTCTTACTAATCCAATTTCAACTAGGACAAAGAGTCGGTAAAGCGCCAAAAAGGTTGCTTTTTGACTCCATTGAATGAAAGAAGAGTGACCAGAACCACCATAGGACTAGAGGCGGGCCCTTAATCACCTCACCTTACCCTAGTTCCCAAGTCCAGTCCTCATCGTAAAGGTAAGGATGGCCTTAGGTCCTGCCTAACTTATATCCTCAGGTTCAAGAAACCTTGAACCTAGTATAGTCTGCCTGTGATACCCAAGTGCTTCACAGCGACATAAAATGTGTGCCCAGGACTCTTGCTCCTCGTCACAGCGTGTACACGTCGGGTCGCTTGCCACCCCCATGATATACAAGGTGGAAGGTGTTATTGCCAGATAGCAGTCCAACAACTAACCTTAGACGGCTTCTGTCCAGTGAGAGTCAGAACCACCCCATCTTGGCCAGAGCTACTAAAATAAGTTATCTAGCATGACGGAGATGTTGATTTTGCAACCACACTTGTTTTCCTATTAGTGTTACCTGCTGCCAGTCTCACAGCCGGCTCAGAACCCAGAAAATTATTCCTCGATCCTCGCCTAGTGAGCGCGTCTGCCGTTTCATTACCGCAAACTCCAACATGTCTCGGCATTCACATAAGTGACACTCGATGTCTTGCCGAAATGTCATCCAAGACCTTTCTGCATTGCAGAATGAGCCTTTTTAGGTTCTTTCCAACAGCACATTTTGTACCGTCCATTAAACCGTCACGAAACTGTTCGGATCGTTTGTGGTGCGTATGCGTTGATTTTGGATAGTTTCGTGACCGTACAAACAGAAAATCTATTGGAACGGTTCTTTCTCTTATTTCACTGGACTCGTGTCAGTTCTGACAGCTATCAAAGAAAACTAACCTCGATTTCATTTCAAAAGCCACGGTCCAGTCCACCGTCAAAAGCCGACGACAAGAGCTTTATTAAAATTGATCGGGGCCTGAGTTTTCTGACGATGACTTGGTGTTAGTCTATCAACCACAATCGAAAAATGAGGATTATTTGGATAATTTTAGCCATGAATAATGGTTGCCAGTCACAACAAGGTATTCCTGTAGCTCTATAAACAAAGAACCTGGGTTATGTTTTCCATAAAAATGACCGAATTTATCATAACATACCATGTATAACATTATTGTTTGATTCCATTTCCATTTTTGGCTTTGGTGAAGTTTCGGCTCTGGTTTCGGCCAACAAACGAGCCAGCCAAACAACAAGCAACAGCAAAAACAAAAGAAGCAAAATCAAATCATACTAAATCTCAACACTCAAGACTCATATCAAGGAAGCAAGAAAACAGAAGGCGCATAGAAATGACAAATTGAAATTGTGCGCCAAGCGGGCGATTTACTTTCTACTGCGCATGTCAGTCCTCACAGTCCTTACTCTGTCCAGTCCTTACCAAATATCGATTTAACCGTACAGAAATCGTCCCATGAACGGCAACGAAATCTGTTGGAATGCTTTATGTACCGTTTCATGAACAGTCACAAAACGTGTTGGCACGCATTTCACGTTCTGCGCATGTCCGTGACGATACATTGTACGGTATTCAGGCCTGTTGGAAAGAACTTTATGTAAACCTGCAAGCAATCAATGCTTGTAATGCTGCTTGGTTGTCAGAGCAGATAGTAATCCGTCCCCTAGGTCACTGAATTTCGTGAATACGATAGGCACAAGCTAAAATCGCATATATTTGTGCTTGGGAAACCGTGGTGTATCCCCCAAGCGAGAGGGAGGGCCTCTCTTTGATCCCATGTACGCCAGAGCATCCGCTACGTATATTAGATGACATGGCAATTCATTCCAGTCTTTAATAAACCATTATGTCTCACAAAGTCCCAAATATCTGGCATCAACTTTCACGTATGCGTATTTTAGGAGTACAACCCTATGTTTTTTTATGGTCAACCTTCCACAAAAGCTGAAAGTCTATGGGGCTACAGGTTGTAGCCGTCGGGAAACAAATTCCCCGGCAGCCCATTCCACAGCGTCGAAGTTCTCCAAAAGAAGGAACGCTGGAGGAGACTGATTCGAGGAGTAGAGACCTCGACCTGGTAAGGATGACCTCGTAGAGCCTCTCTAGTGTTCCTCGTTCGGATGGCTTCTAGTGAGCTTCTGGGAGAGATCACTCGAAGATCTTCCGTGATAGAATCTGTAAAACAGGGACAGATAGCCACCCTTCTTCGATGTTCCAGGCTGTGGAGGTCCTTTGTGAGGTTAGGCGTCTTAATTAGCTAATTGCTCTCTTCTGAATAGTGTCCAGAAGCTTTAGGGAGTGCTTCGGAGCGCCTCCCCACACATGGAAGCAATACTCCAGCGATGGTCGGATCTGTGCCTTGTAGAGAGAGCAGCAGTAGTTGCTCTGGAGTATACAGCTTCCTACAGCGGAACAAAACTCCAAGCTTCTAGGATGCCGTTTTAGCAATACTGACAACGTGGTCGTGTCAGGACATGTTATTGTTGATGTTGATCCCCAAAAGCTTGATG
Organism: Callosobruchus maculatus; assembly: GCA_951848785.1. NCBI lineage: Eukaryota > Metazoa > Arthropoda > Insecta > Coleoptera > Chrysomelidae > Callosobruchus > Callosobruchus maculatus. The sequence continues at coordinate 9,072,248 of CATOUR010000083.1, forward strand.
GAAGGTGACTCGAGTAGTGGGTGACCCTCTATTTCCACCCAAGGACCAGACAAAGAGAAGAAGAAGAAGAAGAAATGAAGGAAGGAGAAGAGCAAAGGGGAGGAAGTTTGTCGGTTGAAGGGTATGGCTTGACATAGTCGATTTGAGTTCGGTAATTTTAGAGTTTAACCAATAGGGTTAACTTTGAGGACATTTTAAAGGGCAAACATTTGGGACATTTTAAAGGGCAAACATGTAGTTTCGATTTTGATCACATTGCGAGCCGCGGCCTTGTGTGCTTGTGAAATTGCTTGACTGTGTAGTCCACTGACTCGCGCAACAGAGGGTTGCTGACTTGCTGTGCGACAAAAAAAAAAACAAAAGGTTTGCTTAATTCTGAAATATAAACAGCAAACCTCGTATAATGCGTCAAAGTATCCGTTGGCAGGGACAGGGACAGATAGCCATCCTTCTTCGATGTTCCAGGCTGTGGAGGTCCTTTGTGAGGCTAGGCGTATCGATTAGTCCAATTGCTATCTTCTGAATAGTGTCCAGAAGCTTTAGATAGTGCTTCGGAGCGCATCCCCACACATGGGAGCAATACTCCAACGATACAATTCTCGAGCTTCTGAAAATTGTGCTGTCAAATTGAACGAGTCAGTCTGCTCGATATGTCTATGCTGTATTGCAGCTATAACAATTTACGTCACTTTGAGAACATGTGCTTTTGTTTTCACGATTTTCTGGGTAATTGATCTTTGTCAACATACCGGCGCTGATTGTGAGTATGTGTACGTGACAGAATGTACGCGGTTGTTGTATATGTTTTACAACGCAGTTTGCAAAAATATTCTATGGATATTATTGTAGCTGGCATTGAAATTTATTATAAATTTCTGCATCCGGATTTTACGGGCAAGCATCGAACTTACTTACGGGCGGTTCTATACGTAAAAATGGGTGTGAAGTGGCTTGACTCAGTCCGCGTATTATCGGTAATAACAAAAATGTGGACGTTGAATGAGGTAGAACTCGTTCTAGGAGCTTCCCCGACTCAAGTGGTTGTTGTTCATTCATTTGAGTATTTAAATTTATTTAATCTTTTTAGCATCCATTTCAGAAAATGTTGACATGTGATATATCGTTTTAGACATAAAGACACATTCTCTTCCAACTGGTGCTATCAAATTTTTATGTTGTATCAAATTTTTTTTATTAATTCAAGTTGGCCAAAATTGGGAGCAATCGCTTGAGACGTTTTTTAGTAATCGCTGGATATCGAAATCGCGGACGTACCTACAGACAGACACACACAGACGGACATCAAAAAACCAGTTTTCCGATTTTCTTCTTGGTCACTATAAAAAGGTTATTTTTGGAAACAAAAATCTAGTTTTTGGTCCCGCTGCGATGGGGATTAGGGTAACTCACAAAATAATGCCACAATGTGAAATTATAATGCTACCACAATAAAGAGCATTTTTTATGTCGAAAACGCTATCGCGCATGCGGCAAAATTTTCAAAATGGCGGAATAGGGTGAATGAGAAATTCAAATTTTCGAACTTTAAAATGGCAGTAACACAAAAATGATTCAAATAATTTCAAACTTTACTGTCACAAAGATGTTTTTGTTCTCTATCTTGTGGTTCACTTTTGGTGCAAATCTATGATTTAATGGTGGAAGGTGGTGGGGATTACTCGGAATAATAATAATATAACATAGCATTTTCTTTTCAGAAAATGAGTCAGGAGGTGATTGTACTTTAGAAATGATTCCTCACAAGTTGATTTCGTTAAGATTTGCGAAAACGGGCCGATTCTAATCTCTTACCCCCCCCCCTTTGTCAGCGAAGCTAATTACCTCTCCTCTGTCGGAGAAGTTAAAAGTTTTGAAGATAATAAGTTAATTGCTCCAATTTCACCCCCATAGACAGTATCTGTAATATAGAGGGTATTGAAAAATTTCCCGACGTTTCCCTACCCTCTATCTCAGTAAATTATACTGAACGTAGAAAAAGATTAATCAGACAAAGTCTGTAGGGATTCACTCGGGCAGTGATGGAGACATTGACCATGACCTTGAAGGTCACTTAAGGTCAAGTCAATTTTCTATATTTTAACTCCCGGGGATGGAAGTAGGTGTGAAGTGACCCTCAAGGTCATGGTCAAGATCACCATTAGGCTGGGTGAGTAAATTCCTCCAAGTATTTTTTGGAAGAAGAACACACTTTTTTTTATCTTCCATATTAGCTTTAATGTAAATAGTGAACAGTGGATGTATTAACTGCAAGTGAAATAACAACAAAGCTAAAAAAAGGTCAAGTTGATTGAATCAGTACTCCCCACACATTACGGTGATACCAGTTTATTATTTTCCTATAGCATGAAGCTATAGTCTGAGATTCCCTTGTAACCAAATCATCGCCCTCCCGACCAAAAAATTGTGTTATGCAGCTATACAAAAAATTTTATGAGCCCTCCCTCCCCCCCTCCCCACAACTACCCAAATTTCACAACCAACCAAAAAAAAGTAGAAAACTCCTAAAAACGAAATTTGAACTGTTTTTATGTTTTCAGTTTTTTTATTATTGCTGCGCCGCCACTGACACGGTTCCTAAAAATTCCTAAACGTTTTCCATCCTCGACGCGGTAATAATACTATGTAAAATTTTTTATAGAATCAATCCAATAGTTTCCTAGTTACACAATACAGAACGATCAGAAGCAATACTTGCATGTATAATGTATATATGTACATCAGAAAATTCAAAGTCCCTTGGTTTCCATAATAGGCAAGGTAATATTCGGATGGACCTAAAAAAGTGTATTATGACGCTAGGTCTTTCTTTCACAGGTTAGTGGACAGCCTATTATGAATACAACCACCACAATTTCACCCCCACCCCAAAAAGTAGAAAATAATCAGGAACCCCTAAACGCCTAAAAACGAAGTTTGAGGAATATTCATTTTTTTGTTTTTTGTTAATTACTCCGCCGCCCATGCATCGATTTTCAAAATTATAGAAACTTTATCTAATACGACCCCACAGCATATCGCTGCCCAAATTTCATCACAATTCATGCAGCGATTACTGAGATTACGAGACTAGAAAGGTAGAAAAACGTATCGATTTATCTTTTTAAACTATCGCTCTTGCTAGCTTCCAAAAGCTTGTTTTTTTTTTCAAAATTTCTAACCTATGAATAACTGTAAAAGCGAATATGGTTATCCTCACTGTATACACATGATTACCGCTTTGATGGAGGAGAGTGAATAATTTTCAAATAACACTAAAATTGTCCTCAAAATCCCTTATCTGCCCACTAATATCAAAAACTCTTCGTCCTTCCTTTTCTCTAATCAGATTCCAAATGGAGCATTTATTCGTATCTCCATCCTGATTGCATTTTTAGCCTACAGCTTTCTAGGCTAAAGATCTAAATGCAAATCATACCGGCTGCGACTTGAAATAAACCAGGAGTTTTTCCTTAAAAGCTTCCAGGCGCGCAAGATGGTTTTTAAAATTAGATAAAACCCTGGAACGAATTTCGAATTCCATGTTCATCCAGAGGACGGCTTTTTCTTAATCGGTTTCCTATTGAAGCCACGCGACTCTCCGCCTGTCGGTCGCGAAAAAATAAAAATAAAACGAACGCCGTAATCATCGGTGAATTAAGACTTTTTTATAGATATCCTCATCTTACTCCTTTTGCCAGAGGCTGAACAAGCATTTTATTGAAATAAAAATACTCATCAAATATATTGACTATCTACTTCCCATATATTAATATACTACAAAGTCTAAATACTGCTTTAAACTATACAATTTCTTGTACAAGATTTGGTCGAATTTCTTCAATTTATTAATTACCACACCGATAGGATAGGGGAGTATTGAGAACGCAAAATTTTCGAAATTGGGACAATACGCTATGATACCTCGTATTTGGGATAATTTGAGAGTGCTGATTACAAATCCGGTCGTAATTTTAAGTTTCAGTCTCGTTTGACGAAAATGAGAAATGTCAGATCTTTCAGACTCAGGTTTACGTGAAAATTCGAAAAACTTTATTTGGCTTTCTATTTTGATGAAACCTCGTGTTTTGGATAATTTGGGAGTGTGATTACAAATCCGGTCGCAGTTTTGAGTTTCAGTCTCGTTTGACCAAAATCAAAAATTTCAGATTTGGCTAAAAAATTGAAAATTTTTATTTGGCTTTCTATTACATTGAAACCTCGAGTTTTAGATAATTTGAGGGTGCTGAGTACAAATCTGGTCACAATTTTAAGTTTCAGTCTCGTTTGACGAAAATCAAGAATTTCAGATCCTTCAGATCTTCAGGTTTGGCTAAAAAATCGAAAATCTTTATTTGGCTTTCTATTACGATGAAACCTCGCGTTTTGGATAATTTGAGAGTGCTGATTACAAATCCGGTCACAATTTTAAGTTTCAGTCTCGTTTGACGAAAATCAAAAATTTCAGATCCTTCAGATCTCCAGGTTTAGCTAAAAAATGGAAAATCTTTATTTGGCTTTCTATTTCGATGAAACCTCGCGTTTTGGATAATTTGAGGGCGCTGACTACAAATCCGGTCACAATTTTAAGTTTCAGTCTCGTTTGACGAAAATCAAAAATTTCAGATCCTTCAGATCTTCAGGTTTGGCTAAAAAACCGAAAATCTTTTATTTGGCTTTCTATTACGATGAAACCTCGTGTTTTGGATAATTTGAGGGTGCTGATTACAAATCCGGTCACAATTTTAAGTTTCAGTCTCGTTTGACGAAAATCAAAAATTTCAGATCCTTCAGATGTTCAGGTTTGGCTAAAAAATCGAAAATTTTTATTTGGCTTTCTATTACGATGAAACCTCGCGTTTTGGATAATTTGAGGGCGCTGATTACAAATCCGGTCACAATTTTAAGTTTCAGTCTCGTTTGACGAAGATCAAAAATTTCAGATCCTTCAGATCTTCAGGTTTGGCTAAAAAATCGAAAATCTTTTATTTGGCTTTCTATTACGATGAAACCTCGTGTTTTGGATAATTTGAGGGTGCTGATTACAAATCCGGTCACAATTTTAAGTTTCAGTCTCGTTTGACGAAAATCAAAAATTTCAGATCCTTCAGATCTTCAGGTTTGGCTAAAAAATCGAAAATCTTTATTTGGCTTTCTATTACGATGAAACCTCGCGTTTTGGATAATTTGAGGGCGCTGATTACAAATCCGGTCACAATTTTAAGTTTCAGTCTCGTTTGACGAAAATCAAAAATTTCAGATCCTTCAGATCTTCAGGTTTGGCTAAAAAATCGAAAGTCTTTATTTGGCTTTCTATTACGATGAAACCTCGCGTTTTGGATAATTTGAGGGTGCTCATTACAAATCCGGTCACAATTTTAAGTTTCAGTCTCGTTTGGCAAAAATCAAAAATTTCAGATCCTTCAGATCTTCAGGTTTGGCTAAAAAATCGAAAATCTTTATTTGGCTTTCTATTACGATGAAACCTCGCGTTTTGGATAATTTGAGGGCGCTGATTACAAATCCGGTCACAATTTTAAGTTTCAGTCTCGTTTGACGAAAATAAAAAATTTCAGATCCTTCAGATCTTCAGGTTTGGCTAAAAAATCGAAAGTCTTTATTTGGCTTTCTATTACGATGAAACCTCGCGTTTGGATAATTTGAGGGCGCTGATTACAAATCCGGTCACAATTTTAAGATTCAGTCTCGTTTGACGAAAATCAAAAATTTCAGATCCTTCCGATCTTCAGGTTTGGCTAAAAAAACGAAAATCTTTATTTGGCTTTCTATTACGATGAAACCTCGCGTGTTGAATAATTTGAGGGTGCTGATTACAAATCCGGTCACAATTTTAAGATTCGGTCTCGTTTGTCGAAAATCAAAAATTTCAGATCCTTCAGATAGATCTTCAGGTTTGGCTAAAAAATCGAAAATCCTTATTTGGCTTTCTATTACGATGAAACCTCGCGTTTTGGATAATTTGAGGGTGCTGATTACAAATCCGGTCACAATTTTAAGTTTCAGTCTCGTTTGACGAAAATCAAAAATGTCAGATCCTTCAGATCTTCAGGTTTGGCTAAAAAATCGAAAGTCTTTATTTGGCTTTCTATTACGATGAAACCTCGCGTTTTGGATAATTAGAGGGTGCTCATTACAAATCCGGTCACAATTTTAAGTTTCAGTCTCGTTTGGCGAAAATCAAAAATTTCAGATCCTTCAGATCTTCAGGTTTGGCTAAAAAAACGAAAATCTTTATTTGGCTTTCTATTACGATGAAACCTCGCGTTTTGAATAATTTGAGGGTGCTGATTACAAATCCGGTCACAATTTTAAGATTCGGTCTCGTTTGTCGAAAATCAAAAATTTCAGATCCTTCAGATCTTCAGGTTTGGCTAAAAAAACGAAAATCTTTATTTGGCTTTCTATTACGATGAAACCTCGCGTTTGGATAATTTGAGGGCGCTGATTACAAATCCGGTCACAATTTTAAGATTCAGTCTCGTTTGACGAAAATCAAAAATTTCAGATCCTTCAGATCTTCAGGTTTGGCTAAAAAATCGAAAATCTTTATTTGGCTTTCTATTACGATGAAACCTCGTGTTTTGGATAATTTGAGGGTGCTGATTACAAATCCGGTCACAATTTTAAGTTTCAGTCTCGTTTGACGAAAATCAAAAATTTCAGATCCTTCAGATCTTCAGGTTTGGCTAAAAAATCGAAAATCTTTATTTGGCTTTCTATTACGATGAAACCTCGCGTTTTGGATAATTTGAGGGCGCTGATTACAAATCCGGTCACAATTTTAAGTTTCAGTCTCGTTTGACGAAAATCAAAAATTTCAGATCCTTCAGATCTTCAGGTTTGGCTAAAAAATCGAAAGTCTTTATTTGGCTTTCTATTACGATGAAACCTCGCGTTTTGGATAATTTGAGGGTGCTCATTACAAATCCGGTCACAATTTTAAGTTTCAGTCTCGTTTGGCGAAAATCAAAAATTTCAGATCCTTCAGATCTTCAGGTTTGGCTAAAAAATCGAAAATCTTTATTTGGCTTTCTATTACGATGAAACCTCGCGTTTTGGATAATTTGAGGGCGCTGATTACAAATCCGGTCACAATTTTAGGTTTCAGTCTCGTTTGACGAAAATCAAAAATTTCAGATCCTTCAGATCTTCAGGTTTGGCTAAAAAAACGAAAATCTTTATTTGGCTTTCTATTTCGATGAAACCTCGCGTTTTGGATAATTTGAGGGTGCTGATTACAAATCCGGTCACAATTTTAAGTTTCAGTCTCGTTTGACGAAAATCAAAAATTTCAGATCCTTCAGATGTTCAGGTTTGGCTAAAAAATCGAAAATCTTTATTTGGCTTTCTATTACGATGAAACCTCGCGTTTTGGATAATTTGAGGGCGCTGATTACAAATCCGGTCACAATTTTAAGTTTCAGTCTCGTTTGACGAAGATCAAAAATTTCAGATCCTTCAGATCTTAGGTTTGGCTAAAAAATCGAAAATCTTTTATTTGGCTTTCTATTACGATGAAACCTCGTGTTTTGGATAATTTGAGGGTGCTGATTACAAATCCGGTCACAATTTTAAGTTTCAGTCTCGTTTGACGAAAATCAAAAATTTCAGATCCTTCAGATCTTCAGGTTTGGCTAAAAAATCGAAAATCTTTATTTGGCTTTCTATTACGATGAAACCTCGCGTTTTGGATAATTTGAGGGCGCTGATTACAAATCCGGTCACAATTTTAAGTTTCAGTCTCGTTTGACGAAAATCAAAAATTTCAGATCCTTCAGATCTTCAGGTTTGGCTAAAAAATCGAAAGTCTTTATTTGGCTTTCTATTACGATGAAACCTCGCGTTTGGATAATTTGAGGGCGCTGATTACAAATCCGGTCACAATTTTAAGATTCAGTCTCGTTTGACGAAAATCAAAAATTTCAGATCCTTCAGATCTTCAGGTTTGGCTAAAAAAACGAAAATCTTTATTTGGCTTTCTATTACGATGAAACCTCGCGTGTTGAATAATTTGAGGGTGCTGATTACAAATCCGGTCACAATTTTAAGATTCGGTCTCGTTTGTCGAAAATCAAAAATTTCAGATCCTTCAGATAGATCTTCAGGTTTGGCTAAAAAATCGAAAATCCTTATTTGGCTTTCTATTACGATGAAACCTCGTTTTGGATAATTTGAGGGTGCTGATTACAAATCCGGTCACAATTTTAAGTTTCAGTCTCGTTTGACGAAAATCAAAAATTTCAGATCCTTCAGATCTTCAGGTTTGGCTAAAAAATCGAAAGCCTTTATTTGGCTTTCTATTACGATGAAACCTCGCGTTTTGGATAATTAGAGGGTGCTCATTACAAATCCGGTCACAATTTTAAGTTTCAGTCTCGTTTGGCGAAAATCAAAAATTTCAGATCCTTCAGATCTTCAGGTTTGGCTAAAAAAACGAAAATCTTTATTTGGCTTTCTATTACGATGAAACCTCGCGTTTTGAATAATTTGAGGGTGCTGATTACAAATCCGTTCACAATTTTAAGATTCGGTCTCGTTTGTCGAAAATCAAAAATTTCAGATCCTTCAGATCTTCAGGTTTGGCTAAAAAAACGAAAATCTTTATTTGGCTTTCTATTACGATGAAACCTCGCGTTTCGATAATTTGAGGGCGCTGATTACAAATCCGGTCACAATTTTAAGATTCAGTCTCGTTTGACGAAAATCGAAAATTTCAGATCCTTCAGATCTTCAGGTTTGGCTAAAAAATCGAAAATCTTTATTTGGCTTTCTATTACGATGAAACCTCGTGTTTTGGATAATTTGAGGGTGCTGATTACAAATCCGGTCACAATTTTAAGTTTCAGTCTCGCTTGACGAAAATCAAAAATTTCAGATCCTTCAGATCTTCAGGTTTGGCTAAAAAATCGAAAATCTTTATTTGGCTTTCTATTACGATGAAACCTCGCGTTTTGGATAATTTGAGGGCGCTGATTACAAATCCGGTCACAATTTTAAGTTTCAGTCTCGTTTGACGAAAATCAAAAATTTCAGATCCTTCAGATCTTCAGGTTTGGCTAAAAAATCGAAAGTCTTTATTTGGCTTTCTATTACGATGAAACCTCGCGTTTTGGATAATTTGAGGGTGCTTATTACAAATCCGGTCACAATTTTAAGTTTCAGTCTCGTTTGGCGAAAATCAAAAATTTCAGATCCTTCAGATCTTCAGGTTTGGCTAAAAAATCGAAAATCTTTATTTGGCTTTCTATTACGATGAAACCTCGCGTTTTGGATAATTTGAGGGCGCTGATTACAAATCCGGTCACAATTTTAAGTTTCAGTCTCGTTTGACGAAAATAAAAAATTTCAGATCCTTCAGATCTTCAGGTTTGGCTAAAAAATCGAAAGTCTTTATTTGGCTTTCTATTACGATGAAACCTCGCGTTTGGATAATTTGAGGGCGCTGATTACAAATCCGGTCACAATTTTAAGATTCAGTCTCGTTTGACGAAAATCTTTATTTGGCTTTCTATTACGATGAAACCTCGCGTTTGGATAATTTGAGGGCGCTGATTACAAATCCGGTCACAATTTTAAGATTCAGTCTTCGGACCTTCAGGTTTGGCTAAAAAATCGAAACCCTTATTTGGCTTTCTATAACGATGAAGCCTCGCGTTTTGGATAATCTGAGGGTGCTCATTAGAAATCCGGTCACAATTTTAAGTTTCAGTCTCGTTTGACGAAAATCAGAAATTTCAGATCCTTCAGATCTTCAGGTTTGGCTAAAAAATCGAAAATCTTTATTTGGCTTTCTATTACGATGAAACCTCGTGTTTTGGATAATTTGAGGGTGCTCATTACAAATCCGGTCGCAATTTTAAGTTTCAGTCTCGTTTGACGAAAATCAAAAATTTCAGATCCTTCAGATCTTCAGGTTTGGCTAAAAAATCGAAAATCTTTATTTGGCTTTCCATTACGATGAAACCTCGCGTTTTGGATAATTTGAGGGTGCTCATTACAAATCCGGTCACAATTTTAAGTTTCAGTCTCGCTTGACGAAAATCAAAAATTTCAGATCCTTCAGATCTTCAGGTTTGGCTAAAAAATCGAAAATCTTTATTTGTCTTTCTATTACGATGAAACCTCGCGTTCTGGATAATTTGAGAGTGCTGATTACAAATCCGGTTACAATTTTAAGTTTCAGTCTCGTTTGACGAAAATCAAAAATTTCAGATCCTTCAGATCTTCAGGTTTGGCTAAAAAATCGAAAGTCTTAATTTGGCTTTCTATTACGATGAAACCTCGCGTTTGGATAATTTGAGGGCGCTGATTACAAATCCGGTCACAATTTTAAGATTCAGTCTCGTTTGACGAAAATCAAAAATTTCAGATCCTTCAGATCTTCAGGTTTGGCTAAAAAATCGAAAATCTTTATTTGGCTTTCTATTACGATAAAACCTTGCGTTTTGGATAATTTGAGGGCGCTGATTACAAATCCGGTCACAATTTTAAGTTTCAGTCTCGTTTGACGAAAATAAAAAATTTCAGATCCTTCAGATCTTCAGGTTTGGCTAAAAAATCGAAAGTCTTTATTTGGCTTTCTATTACGATGAAACCTCGCGTTTGGATAATTTGAGGGCGCTGATTACAAATCCGGTCACAATTTTAAGATTCAGTCTCGTTTGACGAAAATCAAAAATTTCAGATCCTTCAGATCTTCAGGTTTGGCTAAAAAAACGAAAATCTTTATTTGGCTTTCTATTACGATGAAACCTCGCGTGTTGAATAATTTGAGGGTGCTGATTACAAATCCGGTCACAATTTTAAGATTCGGTCTCGTTTGTCGAAAATCAAAAATTTCAGATCCTTCAGATAGATCTTCAGGTTTGGCTAAAAAATCGAAAATCCTTATTTGGCTTTCTATTACGATGAAACCTCGCGTTTTGGATAATTTGAGGGTGCTGATTACAAATCCGGTCACAATTTTAAGTTTGAGTCTCGTTTGACGAAAATCAAAAATTTCAGATCCTTCAGATCTTCAGGTTTAGCTAAAAAATCGAAAGTCTTTATTTGGCTTTCTATTACGATGAAACCTCGCGTTTTGGATAATTTGAGGGTGCTCATTACAAATCCGGTCACAATTTTAAGTTTCAGTCTCGTTTGGCGAAAATCAAAAATTTCAGATCCTTCAGATCTTCAGGTTTGGCTAAAAAAACGAAAATCTTTATTTGGCTTTCTATTACGATGAAACCTCGCGTTTTGAATAATTTGAGGGTGCTGATTACAAATCCGGTCACAATTTTAAGATTCGGTCTCGTTTGTCGAAAATCAAAAATCTCAGATCCTTCAGATCTTCAGGTTTGGCTAAAAAAACGAAAATCTTTATTTGGCTTTCTATTACGATGAAACCTCGCGTTTGGATAATTTGAGGGCGCTGATTACAAATCCGGTCACAATTTTAAGATTCAGTCTCGTTTGACGAAAATCAAAAATTTCAGATCCTTCAGATCTTCAGGTTTGGCTAAAAAATCGAAAATCTTTATTTGGCTTTCTATTACGATGAAACCTCGTGTTTTGGATAATTTGAGGGTGCTGATTACAAATCCAGTCACAATTTTAAGTTTCAGTCTCGTTTGACGAAAATCAAAAATTTCAGATCCTTCAGATCTTCAGGTTTGGCTAAAAAAACGAAAATCTTTATTTGGCTTTCTATTACGATGAAACCTCGCGTTTTGAATAATTTGAGGGTGCTGATTACAAATCCGGTCACAATTTTAAGATTCGGTCTCGTTTGTCGAAAATCAAAAATTTCAGATCCTTCAGATCTTCAGGTTTGGCTAAAAAATCGAAAATCCTTATTTGGCTTTCTATTACCATGAAACCTCGCGTTTTGGATAACTTGAGGGTGCTGATTACAAATCTGGTCACAATTTTAAGTTGCAGTTTCGTTTGACAAAAATCAAAAATTTCAGATCCTTCAGATCTTCAGGTTTGGCTAAAAAATCTAAAATCTTTATTTGGCTTTCTATTAGGATGAAACCTCGTGTTTTGGATAATCTGAGGGTGCTCATTAGAAATCCGGTCACAATTTTAAGTTTCAGTCTCGTTTGACGAAAATCAAAAATTTCAGATCCTTCAGATCTTCAGGTTTGGCTAAAAAATCGAAAATCTTTATTTGGCTTTCTATTACGATGAAACCCCGTGTTTTGGATAATTTGAGGGTGCTCATTACAAATCCGGTCACAATTTTAAGTTTCAGTCTCGTTTGACGAAAATCAAAAATTTCAGATCCTTCAGATCTTCAGGTTTGGCTAAAAAATCGAAAATCTTTATTTGGCTTTCCATTACGATGAAACCTCGCGTTTTGGATAATTTGAGGGTGCTCATTACAAATCCGGTCACAATTTTAAGTTTCAGTCTCGCTTGACGAAAATCAAAAATTTCAGATCCTTCAGATCTTCAGGTTTGGCTAAAAAATCGAAAATCTTTATTTGTCTTTCTATTACGATGAAACCTCGCGTTCTGGATAATTTGAGAGTGCTGATTACAAATCCGGTTACAATTTTAAGTTTCAGTCTCGTTTGACGAAAATCAAAAATTTCAGATCGTTCAGATCTTCAGGTTTGCCTAAAATATCGAAAATCTTTATTTGGCTTTCTATTAAGATGAATCCTCGCGTTTTGGATAATTTGGGGGGCTCATTACAAATCCGGTCACAATTTTAAGTTTCAGTCTCGTTTTACGAAAATCAAAAATTTCAGATTCTTCAGATCTTCAGGTTTGGCTAAAAAATCGAAAATCTTTATTTGGCTTTCTATAACGATGAAGCCTCGCGTTTTGGATAATTTGAGGGTGCTATTTACAAATCCGGTCACAATTTTAAGTTTCAGTCTCGTTTGACGAAAATCAAAAATTTCAGATTCTTCAGATCTTCAGGTTTGGCTAAAAAATCGAAAATCTTTATTTGGCTTTCTATAACGATGAAGCCTCGCGTTTTGGATAATTTGAGGGTGCTCATTACAAATCCGGTCACAATTTTAAGTTTCAGTCTCGTTTGACGAAAATCAAAAATTTCAGATCCTTCAGATCTTCAGGTTTGGCTAAAAAATCGAAAATCTTTATTTGGCTTTCTATTACGATAAAACCTTGCGTTTTCGATAATTTGAGGGCGCTGATTACAAATCCGGTCACAATTTTAAGTTTCAGTCTCGTTTGACGAAAATAAAAAATTTCAGATCCTTCAGATCTTCAGGTTTGGCTAAAAAATCGAAAGTCTTTATTTGGCTTTCTATTACGATGAAACCTCGCGTTTGGATAATTTGAGGGCGCTGATTACAAATCCGGTCACAATTTTAAGATTCAGTCTCGTTTGACGAAAATCAAAAATTTCAGATCCTTCAGATCTTCAGGTTTGGCTAAAAAAACGAAAATCTTTATTTGGCTTTCTATTACGATGAAACCTCGCGTGTTGAATAATTTGAGGGTGCTGATTACAAATCCGGTCACAATTTTAAGATTCGGTCTCGTTTGTCGAAAATCAAAAATTTCAGATCCTTCATATCTTCAGGTTTAGCTAAAAAATCGAAAGTCTTTATTTGGCTTTCTATTACGATGAAACCTCGCGTTTTGGATAATTTGAGGGTGCTCATTACAAATCCGGTCACAATTTTAAGTTTCAGTCTCGTTTGGCGAAAATCAAAAATTTCAGATCCTTCAGATCTTCAGGTTTGGCTAAAAAAACGAAAATCTTTATTTGGCTTTCTATTACGATGAAACCTCGCGTTTTGAATAATTTGAGGGTGCTGATTACAAATCCGGTCACAATTTTAAGATTCGGTCTCGTTTGTCGAAAATCAAAAATCTCAGATCCTTCAGATCTTCAGGTTTGGCTAAAAAAACGAAAATCTTTATTTGGCTTTCTATTACGATGAAACCTCGCGTTTGGATAATTTGAGGGCGCTGATTACAAATCCGGTCACAATTTTAAGTTTGAGTCTCGTTTGACGAAAATCAAAAATTTCAGATCCTTCAGATCTTCAGGTTTGGCTAAAAAATCGAAAATCTTTATTTGGCTTTCTATTACGATGAAACCTCGTGTTTTGGATAATTTGAGGGTGCTGATTACAAATCCGGTCACAATTTTAAGTTTCAGTCTCGTTTGACGAAAATCAAAAATTTCAGATCCTTCAGATCTTCAGGTTTGGCTAAAAAAACGAAAATCTTTATTTGGCTTTCTATTACGATGAAACCTCGCGTTTTGAATAATTTGAGGGTGCTGATTACAAATCCGGTCACAATTTTAAGATTCGGTCTCGTTTGTCGAAAATCAAAAATTTCAGATCCTTCAGATCTTCAGGTTTGGCTAAAAAATCGAAAATCCTTATTTGGCTTTCTATTGCCATGAAACCTCGCGTTTTGGATAACTTGAGGGTGCTGATTACAAATCTGGTCACAATTTTAAGTTGCAGTTTCGTTTGACAAAAATCAAAAATTTCAGATCCTTCAGATCTTCAGGTTTGGCTAAAAAATCTAAAATCTTTATTTGGCTTTCTATTAGGATGAAACCTCGTGTTTTGGATAATTTGAGGGTGCTGATTACAAAGCAGGTCACAATTTTAAGTTTCAGTCTCGTTTGATGAAAAGCGAAAATTTCAGATAGGTACTTCAGATCTTCAGGTTTGGCTAAAAAATCGAAAATCTTTATTTGGCTTTCTATTACGATGATACCTCGCGCTTTGGATAATTTGAGGGCGCTGATTACAAATCCGGTCACAATTTTAAGTTTCAGTCTCGTTTGGCGAAAATCAAAAATTTCAGATCCTTCAGATCTTCAGGTTTGGCTAAAAAATCGAAAATCTTTATTTGGCTTTCTATAACGATGAAATCTCGCGTTATGCATAATTTCAAGGTGCTGATTACAAATCCGGTCACAATTTTAAGATTCGGTCTCGTTTGTCGAAAATCAAAAATTTCAGATCCTTCAGATCTTCAGGTTTGGCTAAAAAATCGAAAATCCTTATTTGGCTTTCTATTACCATGAAACCTCGCGTTTTGGATAACTTGAGGGTGCTGATTACAAATCTGGTCACAATTTTAAGTTGCAGTTTCGTTTGACAAAAATCAAAAATTTCAGATCCTTCAGATCTTCAGGTTTGGCTAAAAAATCCAAAATCTTTATTTGGCTTTCTATTAGGATGAAACCTCGTGTTTTGGATAATTTGAGGGTGCTGATTACAAAGCAGGTCACAATTTTAAGTTTCAGTCTCGTTTGACGAAAAGCGAAAATTTCAGATACTTCAGATCTTCAGGTTTGGCTAAAAAATCGAAAATCTTTATTTGGCTTTCTATTACGATGAAACCTCGCGTTTTGGATAATTTGAGGGCGCTGATTACAAATCCGGTCACAATTTTAAGTTTCAGTCTCGTTTGGCGAAAATCAAAAATTTCAGATCCTTCAGATCTTCAGTTTTGGCTAAAAAATCGAAAATCTTTATTTGGCTTTCTGTTACGATGAAACCTCGCGTTATGCATAATTTCAAGGTGCTGATTACAAATCCCGTCACAAATTTAAGTTTCAGTCTCGTTTGACGAAAATCAAAAATTTCAGATCCTTCACATCTTCAGAAGGTTTGGCTAAAAAATCGGAAATCTTTATTTGGCTTTCTATTACGATGAAACCTCGCGTTTTGGATAATTTGCGGGTGCTGATTTCAAATCCGGTCACAATTTTAAGTTTCAGTCTCGTTTGATGAAAATCAAAAATTTCAGATCCTTCGGACCTTCAGGTTTGGCTAAATCGAAACCCTTATTTGGCTTTCTATAACGATGAAGCCTCGCGTTTTGGATAATCTGAGGGTGCTCATTAGAAATCCGGTCACAATTTTAAGTTTCAGTCTCGTTTGACGAAAATCAAAAATTTCAGATCCTTCAGATCTTCAGGTTTGGCAAAAAAATCGAAAATCTTTATTTGGCTTTCTATTACGATGAAACCTCGTGTTTTGGATAATTTGAGGGTGCTCATTACAAATCCGGTCACAATTTTGAGTTTCAGTCTCGTTTGACGAAAATCAAAAATTTCAGATCCTTCAGATCTTCAGGTTTGGCTAAAAAATCGAAAATCTTTATTTGGCTTTCCATTACGATGAAACCTCGCGTTTTGGATAATTTGAGGGTGCTCATTACAAATCCGGTCACAATTTTAAGTTTCAGTCTCGCTTGACGAAAATCAAAAATTTCAGATCCTTCAGATCTTCAGGTTTGGCTAAAAAATCGAAAATCTTTATTTGTCTTTCTATTACGATGAAACCTCGCGTTCTGGATAATTTGAGAGTGCTGATTACAAATCCGGTTACAATTTTAAGTTTCAGTCTCGTTTGACGAAAATCAAAAATTTCAGATCGTTCAGATCTTCAGGTTTGCCTAAAATATCGAAAATCTTTATTTGGCTTTCTATTAAGATGAATCCTCGCGTTTTGGATAATTTGGGGGTGCTCATTACAAATCCGGTCACAATTTTAAGTTTCAGTCTCGTTTGACGAAAATCAAAAATTTCAGATTCTTCAGATCTTCAGGTTTGGCTAAAAAATCGAAAATCTTTATTTGGCTTTCTATAACGATGAAGCCTCGCGTTTTGGATAATTTGAGGGTGCTATTTACAAATCCGGTCACAATTTTAAGTTTCAGTCTCGTTTGACGAAAATAAAAAATTTCAGATCCTTCAGATCTTCAGGTTTGGCTAAAAAATCGAAAGTCTTTATTTGGCTTTCTATTACGATGAAACCTCGCGTTTGGATAATTTGAGGGCGCTGATTACAAATCCGGTCACAATTTTAAGATTCAGTCTCGTTTGACGAAAATCAAAAATTTCAGATCCTTCAGATCTTCAGGTTTGGCTAAAAAAACAAAAATCTTTATTTGGCTTTCTATTACGATGAAACCTCGCGTGTTGAATAATTTGAGGGTGCTGATTACAAATCCGGTCACAATTTTAAGATTCGGTCTCGTTTGTCGAAAATCAAAAATTTCAGATCCTTCAGATAGATCTTCAGGTTTGGCTAAAAAATCGAAAATCCTTATTTGGCTTTCTATTACGATGAAACCTCGCGTTTTGGATAATTTGAGGGTGCTGATTACAAATCCGGTCACAATTTTAAGTTTCAGTCTCGTTTGACGAAAATCAAAAATTTCAGATCCTTCAGATCTTCAGGTTTAGCTAAAAAATCGAAAGTCTTTATTTGGCTTTCTATTACGATGAAACCTCGCGTTTTGGATAATTTGAGGGTGCTCATTACAAATCCGGTCACAATTTTAAGTTTCAGTCTCGTTTGGCGAAAATCAAAAATTTCAGATCCTTCAGATCTTCAGGTTTGGCTAAAAAAACGAAAATCTTTATTTGGCTTTCTATTACGATGAAACCTCGCGTTTTGAATAATTTGAGGGTGCTGATTACAAATCCGGTCACAATTTTAAGATTCGGTCTCGTTTGTCGAAAATCAAAAATCTCAGATCCTTCAGATCTTCAGGTTTGGCTAAAAAAACGAAAATCTTTATTTGGCTTTCTATTACGACGAAACCTCGCGTTTGGATAATTTGAGGGCGCTGATTACAAATCCGGTCACAATTTTAAGATTCAGTCTCGTTTGACGAAAATCAAAAATTTCAGATCCTTCAGATCTTCAGGTTTGGCTAAAAAATCGAAAATCTTTATTTGGCTTTCTATTACGATGAAACCTCGTGTTTTGGATAATTTGAGGGTGCTGATTACAAATCCGGTCACAATTTTAAGTTTCAGTCTCGTTTGACGAAAATCAAAAATTTCAGATTATTCAGATCTTCAGGTTTGGCTAAAAAAACAAAAATCTTTATTTGGCTTTCTATTACGATGAAACCTCGCGTTTTGAATAATTTGAGGGTGCTGATTACAAATCCGGTCACAATTTTAAGATTCGGTCTCGTTTGTCGAAAATCAAAAATTTCAGATCCTTCAGATCTTCAGGTTTGGCTAAAAAATCGAAAATCCTTATTTGGCTTTCTATTACCATGAAACCTCGCGTTTTGGATAACTTGAGGGTGCTGATTACAAATCTGGTCACAATTTTAGGTTGCAGTTTCGTTTGACAAAAATCAAAAATTTCAGATCCTTCAGACCTTCAGGTTTGGCTAAAAAATCTAAAATCTTTATTTGGCTTTCTATTAAGATGAATCCTCGCGTTTTGGATAATTTGGGGGTGCTCATTACAAATCCGGTCACAATTTTAAGTTTCAGTCTCGTTTGACGAAAATCAAAAATTTCAGATTCTTCAGATCTTCAGGTTTGGCTAAAAAATCGAAAATCTTTATTTGGCTTTCTATAACGATGAAGCCTCGCGTTTTGGATAATTTGAGGGTGCTATTTACAAATCCGGTCACAATTTTAAGTTTCAGTCTCGTTTGACGAAAATAAAAAATTTCAGATCCTTCAGATCTTCAGGTTTGGCTAAAAAATCGAAAGTCTTTATTTGGCTTTCTATTACGATGAAACCTCGCGTTTGGATAATTTGAGGGCGCTGATTACAAATCCGGTCACAATTTTAAGATTCAGTCTCGTTTGACGAAAATCAAAAATTTCAGATCCTTCAGATCTTCAGGTTTGGCTAAAAAAACGAAAATCTTTATTTGGCTTTCTATTACGATGAAACCTCGCGTGTTGAATAATTTGAGGGTGCTGATTACAAATCCGGTCACAATTTTAAGATTCGGTCTCGTTTGTCGAAAATCAAAAATTTCAGATCCTTCAGATAGATCTTCAGGTTTGGCTAAAAAATCGAAAATCCTTATTTGGCTTTCTATTACGATGAAACCTCGCGTTTTGGATAATTTGAGGGTGCTGATTACAAATCCGGTCACAATTTTAAGTTTCAGTCTCGTTTGACGAAAATCAAAAATTTCAGATCCTTCAGATCTTCAGGTTTGGCTAAAAAAACGAAAATCTTTATTTGGCTTTCTATTACGATGAAACCTCGCGTTTTGAATAATTTGAGGGTGCTGATTACAAATCCGGTCACAATTTTAAGATTCGGTCTCGTTTGTCGAAAATCAAAAATTTCAGATCCTTCAGATCTTCAGGTTTGGCTAAAAAATCGAAAATCCTTATTTGGCTTTCTATTGCCATGAAACCTCGCGTTTTGGATAACTTGAGGGTGCTGATTACAAATCTGGTCACAATTTTAAGTTGCAGTTTCGTTTGACAAAAATCAAAAATTTCAGATCCTTCAGATCTTCAGGTTTGGCTAAAAAATCTAAAATCTTTATTTGGCTTTCTATTAGGATGAAACCTCGTGTTTTGGATAATTTGAGGGTGCTGATTACAAAGCAGGTCACAATTTTAAGTTTCAGTCTCGTTTGATGAAAAGCGAAAATTTCAGATAGGTACTTCAGATCTTCAGGTTTGGCTAAAAAATCGAAAATCTTTATTTGGCTTTCTATTACGATGATACCTCGCGCTTTGGATAATTTGAGGGTGCTCATTACAAATCCGGTCACAATTTTAAGTTTCAGTCTCGTTTGGCGAAAATCAAAAATTTCAGATCCTTCAGATCTTCAGGTTTGGCTAAAAAAACGAAAATCTTTATTTGGCTTTCTATTACGATGAAACCTCGCGTTTTGAATAATTTGAGGGTGCTGATTACAAATCCGGTCACAATTTTAAGATTCGGTCTCGTTTGTCGAAAATCAAAAATCTCAGATCCTTCAGATCTTCAGGTTTGGCTAAAAAAACGAAAATCTTTATTTGGCTTTCTATTACGATGAAACCTCGCGTTTGGATAATTTGAGGGCGCTGATTACAAATCCGGTCACAATTTTAAGATTCAGTCTCGTTTGACGAAAATCAAAAATTTCAGATCCTTCAGATCTTCAGGTTTGGCTAAAAAATCGAAAATCCTTATTTGGCTTTCTATTACCATGAAACCTCGCGTTTTGGATAACTTGAGGGTGCTGATTACAAATCTGGTCACAATTTTAAGTTGCAGTTTCGTTTGACAAAAATCAAAAATTTCAGATCCTTCAGATCTTCAGGTTTGGCTAAAAAATCCAAAATCTTTATTTGGCTTTCTATTAGGATGAAACCTCGTGTTTTGGATAATTTGAGGGTGCTGATTACAAAGCAGGTCACAATTTTAAGTTTCAGTCTCGTTTGACGAAAAGCGAAAATTTCAGATACTTCAGATCTTCAGGTTTGGCTAAAAAATCGAAAATCTTTATTTGGCTTTCTATTACGATGAAACCTCGCGTTTTGGATAATTTGAGGGCGCTGATTACAAATCCGGTCACAATTTTAAGTTTCAGTCTCGTTTGGCGAAAATCAAAAATTTCAGATCCTTCAGATCTTCAGTTTTGGCTAAAAAATCGAAAATCTTTATTTGGCTTTCTATTACGATGAAACCTCGCGTTATGCATAATTTCAAGGTGCTGATTACAAATCCCGTCACAAATTTAAGTTTCAGTCTCGTTTGGCGAAAATCAAAAATTTCAGATCCTTCACATCTTCAGAAGGTTTGGCTAAAAAATCGGAAATATTTATTTGGCTTTCTATTACGATGAAACCTCGCGTTTTGGATAATTTGCGGGTGCTGATTTCAAATCCGGTCACAATTTTAAGTTTCAGTCTCGTTTGATGAAAATCAAAAATTTCAGATCCTTCGGACCTTCAGGTTTGGCTAAATCGAAACCCTTATTTGGCTTTCTATAACGATGAAGCCTCGCGTTTTGGATAATCTGAGGGTGCTCATTAGAAATCCGGTCACAATTTTAAGTTTCAGTCTCGTTTGACGAAAATCAAAAATTTCAGATCCTTCAGATCTTCAGGTTTGGCAAAAAAATCGAAAATCTTTATTTGGCTTTCTATTACGATGAAACCTCGTGTTTTGGATAATTTGAGGGTGCTCATTACAAATCCGGTCACAATTTTGAGTTTCAGTCTCGTTTGACGAAAATCAAAAATTTCAGATCCTTCAGATCTTCAGGTTTGGCTAAAAAATCGAAAATCTTTATTTGGCTTTCCATTACGATGAAACCTCGCGTTTTGGATAATTTGAGGGTGCTCATTACAAATCCGGTCACAATTTTAAGTTTCAGTCTCGCTTGACGAAAATCAAAAATTTCAGATCCTTCAGATCTTCAGGTTTGGCTAAAAAATCGAAAATCTTTATTTGTCTTTCTATTACGATGAAACCTCGCGTTCTGGATAATTTGAGAGTGCTGATTACAAATCCGGTTACAATTTTAAGTTTCAGTCTCGTTTGACGAAAATCAAAAATTTCAGATCGTTCAGATCTTCAGGTTTGCCTAAAATATCGAAAATCTTTATTTGGCTTTCTATTAAGATGAATCCTCGCGTTTTGGATAATTTGGGGGTGCTCATTACAAATCCGGTCACAATTTTAAGTTTCAGTCTCGTTTGACGAAAATCAAAAATTTCAGATTCTTCAGATCTTCAGGTTTGGCTAAAAAATCGAAAATCTTTATTTGGCTTTCTATAACGATGAAGCCTCGCGTTTTGGATAATTTGAGGGTGCTATTTACAAATCCGGTCACAATTTTAAGTTTCAGTCTCGTTTGACGAAAATAAAAAATTTCAGATCCTTCAGATCTTCAGGTTTGGCTAAAAAATCGAAAGTCTTTATTTGGCTTTCTATTACGATGAAACCTCGCGTTTGGATAATTTGAGGGCGCTGATTACAAATCCGGTCACAATTTTAAGATTCAGTCTCGTTTGACGAAAATCAAAAATTTCAGATCCTTCAGATCTTCAGGTTTGGCTAAAAAAACAAAAATCTTTATTTGGCTTTCTATTACGATGAAACCTCGCGTGTTGAATAATTTGAGGGTGCTGATTACAAATCCGGTCACAATTTTAAGATTCGGTCTCGTTTGTCGAAAATCAAAAATTTCAGATCCTTCAGATAGATCTTCAGGTTTGGCTAAAAAATCGAAAATCCTTATTTGGCTTTCTATTACGATGAAACCTCGCGTTTTGGATAATTTGAGGGTGCTGATTACAAATCCGGTCACAATTTTAAGTTTCAGTCTCGTTTGACGAAAATCAAAAATTTCAGATCCTTCAGATCTTCAGGTTTAGCTAAAAAATCGAAAGTCTTTATTTGGCTTTCTATTCCGATGAAACCTCGCGTTTTGGATAATTTGAGGGTGCTCATTACAAATCCGGTCACAATTTTAAGTTTCAGTCTCGTTTGGCGAAAATCAAAAATTTCAGATCCTTCAGATCTTCAGGTTTGGCTAAAAAAACGAAAATCTTTATTTGGCTTTCTATTACGATGAAACCTCGCGTTTTGAATAATTTGAGGGTGCTGATTACAAATCCGGTCACAATTTTAAGATTCGGTCTCGTTTGTCGAAAATCAAAAATCTCAGATCCTTCAGATCTTCAGGTTTGGCTAAAAAAACGAAAATCTTTATTTGGCTTTCTATTACGACGAAACCTCGCGTTTGGATAATTTGAGGGCGCTGATTACAAATCCGGTCACAATTTTAAGATTCAGTCTCGTTTGACGAAAATCAAAAATTTCAGATCCTTCAGATCTTCAGGTTTGGCTAAAAAATCGAAAATCTTTATTTGGCTTTCTATTACGATGAAACCTCGTGTTTTGGATAATTTGAGGGTGCTGATTACAAATCCGGTCACAATTTTAAGTTTCAGTCTCGTTTGACGAAAATCAAAAATTTCAGATTATTCAGATCTTCAGGTTTGGCTAAAAAAACAAAAATCTTTATTTGGCTTTCTATTACGATGAAACCTCGCGTTTTGAATAATTTGAGGGTGCTGATTACAAATCCGGTCACAATTTTAAGATTCGGTCTCGTTTGTCGAAAATCAAAAATTTCAGATCCTTCAGATCTTCAGGTTTGGCTAAAAAATCGAAAATCCTTATTTGGCTTTCTATTACCATGAAACCTCGCGTTTTGGATAACTTGAGGGTGCTGATTACAAATCTGGTCACAATTTTAAGTTGCAGTTTCGTTTGACAAAAATCAAAAATTTCAGATCCTTCAGACCTTCAGGTTTGGCTAAAAAATCTAAAATCTTTATTTGGCTTTCTATTAAGATGAATCCTCGCGTTTTGGATAATTTGGGGGTGCTCATTACAAATCCGGTCACAATTTTAAGTTTCAGTCTCGTTTGACGAAAATCAAAAATTTCAGATTCTTCAGATCTTCAGGTTTGGCTAAAAAATCGAAAATCTTTATTTGGCTTTCTATAACGATGAAGCCTCGCGTTTTGGATAATTTGAGGGTGCTATTTACAAATCCGGTCACAATTTTAAGTTTCAGTCTCGTTTGACGAAAATAAAAAATTTCAGATCCTTCAGATCTTCAGGTTTGGCTAAAAAATCGAAAGTCTTTATTTGGCTTTCTATTACGATGAAACCTCGCGTTTGGATAATTTGAGGGCGCTGATTACAAATCCGGTCACAATTTTAAGATTCAGTCTCGTTTGACGAAAATCAAAAATTTCAGATCCTTCAGATCTTCAGGTTTGGCTAAAAAAACGAAAATCTTTATTTGGCTTTCTATTACGATGAAACCTCGCGTGTTGAATAATTTGAGGGTGCTGATTACAAATCCGGTCACAATTTTAAGATTCGGTCTCGTTTGTCGAAAATCAAAAATTTCAGATCCTTCAGATAGATCTTCAGGTTTGGCTAAAAAATCGAAAATCCTTATTTGGCTTTCTATTACGATGAAACCTCGCGTTTTGGATAATTTGAGGGTGCTGATTACAAATCCGGTCACAATTTTAAGTTTCAGTCTCGTTTGACGAAAATCAAAAATTTCAGATCCTTCAGATCTTCAGGTTTAGCTAAAAAATCGAAAGTCTTTATTTGGCTTTCTATTACGATGAAACCTCGCGTTTTGGATAATTTGAGGGTGCTCATTACAAATCCGGTCACAATTTTAAGTTTCAGTCTCGTTTGGCGAAAATCAAAAATTTCAGATCCTTCAGATCTTCAGGTTTGGCTAAAAAAACGAAAATCTTTATTTGGCTTTCTATTACGATGAAACCTCGCGTTTTGAATAATTTGAGGGTGCTGATTACAAATCCGGTCACAATTTTAAGATTCGGTCTCGTTTGTCGAAAATCAAAAATCTCAGATCCTTCAGATCTTCAGGTTTGGCTAAAAAAACGAAAATCTTTATTTGGCTTTCTATTACGATGAAACCTCGCGTTTGGATAATTTGAGGGCGCTGATTACAAATCCGGTCACAATTTTAAGATTCAGTCTCGTTTGACGAAAATCAAAAATTTCAGATCCTTCAGATCTTCAGGTTTGGCTAAAAAATCGAAAATCTTTATTTGGCTTTCTATTACGATGAAACCTCGTGTTTTGGATAATTTGAGGGTGCTGATTACAAATCCGGTCACAATTTTAAGTTTCAGTCTCGTTTGACGAAAATCAAAAATTTCAGATCCTTCAGATCTTCAGGTTTGGCTAAAAAAACGAAAATCTTTATTTGGCTTTCTATTACGATGAAACCTCGCGTTTTGAATAATTTGAGGGTGCTGATTACAAATCCGGTCACAATTTTAAGATTCGGTCTCGTTTGTCGAAAATCAAAAATTTCAGATCCTTCAGATCTTCAGGTTTGGCTAAAAAATCGAAAATCCTTATTTGGCTTTCTATTACCATGAAACCTCGCGTTTTGGATAACTTGAGGGTGCTGATTACAAATCTGGTCACAATTTTAAGTTGCAGTTTCGTTTGACAAAAATCAAAAATTTCAGATCCTTCAGATCTTCAGGTTTGGCTAAAAAATCTAAAATCTTTATTTGGCTTTCTATTAAGATGAATCCTCGCGTTTTGGATAATTTGGGGGTGCTCATTACAAATCCGGTCACAATTTTAAGTTTCAGTCTCGTTTGACGAAAATCAAAAATTTCAGATTCTTCAGATCTTCAGGTTTGGCTAAAAAATCGAAAATCTTTATTTGGCTTTCTATAACGATGAAGCCTCGCGTTTTGGATAATTTGAGGGTGCTATTTACAAATCCGGTCACAATTTTAAGTTTCAGTCTCGTTTGACGAAAATAAAAAATTTCAGATCCTTCAGATCTTCAGGTTTGGCTAAAAAATCGAAAGTCTTTATTTGGCTTTCTATTACGATGAAACCTCGCGTTTGGATAATTTGAGGGCGCTGATTACAAATCCGGTCACAATTTTAAGATTCAGTCTCGTTTGACGAAAATCAAAAATTTCAGATCCTTCAGATCTTCAGGTTTGGCTAAAAAAACGAAAATCTTTATTTGGCTTTCTATTACGATGAAACCTCGCGTGTTGAATAATTTGAGGGTGCTGATTACAAATCCGGTCACAATTTTAAGATTCGGTCTCGTTTGTCGAAAATCAAAAATTTCAGATCCTTCAGATAGATCTTCAGGTTTGGCTAAAAAATCGAAAATCCTTATTTGGCTTTCTATTACGATGAAACCTCGCGTTTTGGATAATTTGAGGGTGCTGATTACAAATCCGGTCACAATTTTAAGTTTCAGTCTCGTTTGACGAAAATCAAAAATTTCAGATCCTTCAGATCTTCAGGTTTAGCTAAAAAATCGAAAGTCTTTATTTGGCTTTCTATTACGATGAAACCTCGCGTTTTGGATAATTTGAGGGTGCTCATTACAAATCCGGTCACAATTTTAAGTTTCAGTCTCGTTTGGCGAAAATCAAAAATTTCAGATCCTTCAGATCTTCAGGTTTGGCTAAAAAAACGAAAATCTTTATTTGGCTTTCTATTACGATGAAACCTCGCGTTTTGAATAATTTGAGGGTGCTGATTACAAATCCGGTCACAATTTTAAGATTCGGTCTCGTTTGTCGAAAATCAAAAATCTCAGATCCTTCAGATCTTCAGGTTTGGCTAAAAAAACGAAAATCTTTATTTGGCTTTCTATTACGATGAAACCTCGCGTTTGGATAATTTGAGGGCGCTGATTACAAATCCGGTCACAATTTTAAGATTCAGTCTCGTTTGACGAAAATCAAAAATTTCAGATCCTTCAGATCTTCAGGTTTGGCTAAAAAATCGAAAATCTTTATTTGGCTTTCTATTACGATGAAACCTCGTGTTTTGGATAATTTGAGGGTGCTGATTACAAATCCGGTCACAATTTTAAGATTCAGTCTCGTTTGACGAAAATCAAAAATTTCAGATCCTTCAGATCTTCAGGTTTGGCTAAAAAAACGAAAATCTTTATTTGGCTTTCTATTACGATGAAACCTCGCGTTTTGAATAATTTGAGGGTGCTGATTACAAATCCGGTCACAATTTTAAGATTCGGTCTCGTTTGTCGAAAATCAAAAATTTCAGATCCTTCAGATCTTCAGGTTTGGCTAAAAAATCGAAAATCCTTATTTGGCTTTCTATTACCATGAAACCTCGCGTTTTGGATAACTTGAGGGTGCTGATTACAAATCTGGTCACAATTTTAAGTTGCAGTTTCGTTTGACAAAAATCAAAAATTTCAGATCCTTCAGATCTTCAGGTTTGGCTAAAAAATCTAAAATCTTTATTTGGCTTTCTATTAGGATGAAACCTCGTGTTTTGGATAATTTGAGGGTGCTGATTACAAAGCAGGTCACAATTTTAAGTTTCAGTCTCGTTTGATGAAAAGCGAAAATTTCAGATACTTCATATCTTCAGGTTTGGCTAAAAAATCGAAAATCTTTATTTGGCCTTCTATTACGATGAAACCTCGCGTTTTGGATAATTTGAGGGCGCTGATTACAAATCCGGTCACAATTTTAAGTTTCAGTCTCGTTTGGCGAAAATCAAAAATTTCAGATCCTTCAGATCTTCAGGTTTGGCTAAAAAATCGAAAATCTTTATTTGGCTTTCTATTACGATGAAATCTCGCGTTATGCACAATTTCAAGGTGCTGATTACAAATCCCGTCACAAATTTAAGTTTCAGTCTCGTTTGACGAAAATCAAAAATTTCAGATCCTTCACATCTTCAGAAGGTTTGGCTAAAAAATCGGAAATCTTTATTTGGCTTTCTATTACGATGAAACCTCGCGTTTTGGATAATTTGCGGGTGCTGATTACAAATCCGGTCACAATTTTAAGTTTCAGTCTCGTTTGACGAAAATCAAAAATTTCAGATCCTTCGGACCTTCAGGTTTGGCTAAAAAATCGAAAATCTTTATTTGGCTTTCTATAACGATGAAGCCTCGCGTTTTGGATAATCTGAGGGTGCTCATTAGAAATCCGGTCACAATTTTAAGTTTCAGTCTCGTTTGACGAAAATCAAAAATTTCAGATCCTTCAGATCTTCAGGTTTGGCTAAAAAATCGAAAATCTTTATTTGGCTTTCTATTACGATGAAACCTCGTGTTTTGGATAATTTGAGGGTGCTGATTACAAATCCGGTCACAATTTTAAGTTTCAGTCTCGTTTGACGAAAATCAAAAATTTCAGATCCTTCAGATCTTCAGGTTTGGCTAAAAAATCGAAAATCTTTATTTGGCTTTCCATTACGATGAAACCTCGCGTTTTGGATAATTTGAGGGTGCTGATTACAAATCCGGTTACAATTTTAAGTTTCAGTCTCGTTTGACGAAAATCAAAAATTTCAGATTCTTCAGATCTTCAGGTTTGGCTAAAAAATCGAAAATCTTTATTTGGCTTTCTATAACGATGAAGCCTCGCGTTTTGGATAATTTGAGGGTGCTCATTACAAATCCGGCCACAATTTTAGGTTTCAGTCTCGTTTGACGAAAATCAAAAATTTCAGATCCTTCAGATCTTCAGGTTTGGCTAAAAAATCGAAAATCTTTATTTGGCTTTCTATTACGATGAAATCTCGCGTTATGCATAATTTCAAGGTGCTGATTACAAATCCCGTCACAAATTTAAGTTTCAGTCTCGTTTGACGAAAATCAAAAATTTCAGATCCTTCACATCTTCAGAAGGTTTGGCTAAAAAATCAGAAATCTTTATTTGGCTTTCTATTACGATGAAACCTCGCGTTTTGGATAATTTGCGGGTGCTGATTACAAATCCGGTCACAATTTTAAGTTTCAGTCTCGTTTGACGAAAATCAAAAATTTCAGATCCTTCGGACCTTCAGGTTTGGCTAAAAAATCGAAAATCTTTATTTGGCTTTCTATAACGATGAAGCCTCGCGTTTTGGATAATCTGAGGGTGCTCATTAGAAATCCGGTCACAATTTTAAGTTTCAGTCTCGTTTGACGAAAATCAAAAATTTCAGATCCTTCAGATCTTCAGGTTTGGCTAAAAAATCGAAAATCTTTATTTGGCTTTCTATTACGATGAAACCTCGTGTTTTGGATAATTTGAGGGTGCTGATTACAAATCCGGTCACAATTTTAAGTTTCAGTCTCGTTTGACGAAAATCAAAAATTTCAGATCCTTCAGATCTTCAGGTTTGGCTAAAAAATCGAAAATCTTTATTTGGCTTTCCATTACGATGAAACCTCGCGTTTTGGATAATTTGAGGGTGCTCATTACAAATCCGGTCACAATTTTAAGTTTCAGTCTCGCTTGACGAAAATCAAAAATTTCAGATCCTTCAGATCTTCAGGTTTGGCTCAAAAATCGAAAATCTTTATTTGTCTTTCTATTACGATGAAACCTCGCGTTCTGGATAATTTGAGAGTGCTGATTACAAATCCGGTTACAATTTTAAGTTTCAGTCTCGTTTGACGAAAATCAAAAATTTCCGATCGTTCAGATCTTCAGGTTTGCCTAAAATATCGAAAATCTTTATTTGGCTTTCTATTAAGATGAATCCTCGCGTTTTGGATAATTTGAGGGTGCTCATTACAAATCCGGTCACAATTTTAAGTTTCAGTCTCGTTTGACGAAAATCAAAAATTTCAGATTCTTCAGGTTTGGCTAAAAAATCGAAAATCTTTATTTGGCTTTCTATAACGATGAAGCCTCGCGTTTTGGATAATTTGAGGGTGCTCATTACAAATCCGGTCACAATTTTAAGTTTCAGTCTCGTTTGACGAAAATCAAAAATTTCAGATTCTTCAGATCTTCAGGTTTGGCTAAAAAATCGAAAATCTTTATTTGGCTTTCTATAACGATGAAGCCTCGCGTTTTGGATAATTTGAGGGTGCTCATTACAAATCCGGTCACAATTTTAAGTTTCAGTCTCGTTTGACGAAAATCAAAAATTTCAGATCCTTCAGATCTTCAGGTTTGGCTAAAAAATCGAAAATCTTTATTTGGCTTTCTATTACGATAAAACCTTGCGTTTTGGATAATTTGAGAGTGCTGATTACAAATCCGGTCACAATTTTAAGTTTCAGTCTCGTTTGACGAAAATCAAAAATTTCAGATCCTTCAGATCTTCAGGTTTGGCTAAAAAATCGAAAATCTTTATTTGTCTTTCTATTACGATGAAACCTCGCGTTCTGGATAATTTGAGAGTGCTGATTACAAATCCGGTTACAATTTTGAGTTTCAGTCTCGTTTGACGAAAATCAAAAATTTCAGATCGTTCAGATCTTCAGGTTTGGCTAAAAAATCGAAAATCTTTATTTGGCTTTCTATTACGATAAAACCTTGCGTTTTGGATAATTTGAGAGTGCTGATTACAAATCCGGTCACAATTTTAAGTTTCAGTCTCGTTTGACGAAAATCAAAAATTTCAGATCCTTCAGATTTTCAGGTTTGGCTAAAAATAAAAAATCGAAAATCTTTATTTGGCTTTCTATTATGATGAAACCTTGCGTTTTGAATAATTTGAGGGTGCTGGTTACAAATCCGGTCACAATTTTAAGTTTCAGTCTCGTTTGACGAAAATCAAAAATTTCAGATCCTTCAGATCTTCAGGTTTGGCTAAAAAATCCAAAATCATTATTTGGCTTTCTATTACGATGAATCCTCGCGTTTTGGATAATTTGAGGGTGCTGATTACAAATCCGGTCACAATTTTAAGTTTCAGTCTCGTTTGACGAAAATCAAAAATTTCAGATCCTTCAGATCTTCAGGTTTGGCTAAAAAAACGAAAATGTTTATTTGGCTTTCTATTAAGATGAGACCTCGTGTTTTGGATAATTTGATGGTGCTGATTACAAATCTAGTCACAATTTTAAGTTTCAGTCTCGTTCAACGAGATCTTCAGGTTTGAATACAGACTCCAGAGTCCCTGAACTCAATCTCCCAGAGCAAAATTGGCCTCGAAGTGACAGTATGCAGGGGGATTGACTCTTTACTAAAAGGGAGATGGTCTCCATGGTCTCACTGAAGAGAACTTATCCTGACCCTCTGTCTGTCCAACCAAAAGATAGCCAGAACTACAGATTGATGCTAAAGAAAAACTAAATACAGATTCGGAATCAGCACGAAAAAACTAGTCCAGGAAAAATCCGGTTTTGTCAATATCGCTTCCGGTTCCACAGTGAGAGCACCGTTTGGATTTACTCAAGTAAATTCTTTTCTATTTTTTTTATTCAATTCAGATGCAGAAGCCACCAAGATTGGCCAAATAGCATGTGTCCGTATCGTAAGTTAAATGTTTGTTCTTGAATCACATCAAATTCATGTTATTCTCGTAGTACGTCATGCGGTGATAAGATAAAGATAAACCATGTGTTCGGCGCGGTGACAGAGCCTCCAAGTGATAATTATAAAATGGAAAAAGATAATTATATATACACACACACACATTCAAACGCTCGGGAGAATGTGGGTTAATGCACTATGTACATTCATGACGACAAGATAAATTTCGTTTTTTTATTATCGCCGACATGCCAACGGCGTTTGCAGCAATTTTTAACTTTTGGACGGGGACACAGCGTTGCGATAAAACAACGGAGCCAAGTAGACTGATGACACATCCCATGGATCGATATAAATCAGGTTTCCAATTATGGCCGTAAAAATGCGTTTAAAATTTGAAATTCGTGCTTATTAACCCTTAAGGCGGCTCCTACGGAGAGCATAAACGGTCATTTTCAAGTGATTTCATCCCAATTCCTGATGCTCTAGTTTTCAATATTTTTGCATGGAATTTTTACATGAAGTTTAAAAGGGAATTACGCAGGGGGCTGTCAAAGCATTCTTTGAAAAAAATTGATTGGACATAAAATATGATCGCTTGAAGTTGGCTATTTTCTTCGTCAACTTTGTATTTTTTTTTAAGAAAAGCCCAGAAGCAAAAATGAAAAAGTGCTTCGATATCACTCTGGGCAATTTCCTTCTAAACATCATATGAACATGTCATGTAAAAATATTGGAAAATGAAGCGTCAGGAATTGGGATAAAAAACATCTGCAAATCGGCTTCCTCTTCAATTTTACAAATTTCGGGCGACGCGCTTAACATGACTGTTTCCATTTCTTTCTAATATAAAGCGCACCTGTTTATTTATCACGCCCATCGTCGGTTCCTTTTCAGCTCCCCGCATCTTCCGGAGAAACTATTCCGGATTGTAGGGGCAGCGTTAACTCATGAGCAATAGACCGATCTCTGTGGTCGAGGTGGAACACAGAAGACTGGCAGTGGCAGCTTCACTTTCAAAGGACCTCGATGCAATTACCGCGTGGGCGCTTAAGAATATGGTTAAATTTAATGCCTCCAAGACCCAGTATTGTACGCTATGAAACAAGAAGTGCCCAAGCCAATACCAGGTTCTTATGAACAACCGGGCACTGCCAAGGAGTCCCTCATTCAAGCTGGAGTCAACATTACAAAAATCTGATCTGGCACGAACACGTCGCGTCAATTGCAACAGCTGCTGGTAAAACTTTGGTACCTATTTAGAGCCAGAAAGTTTTTTTCACCATGTAACCTCCTCACGCTATATAAAACCCAGATAAGACATTGCCTGGAGTATTGCTCTCATGTCTCGGGAGCTGCTGCCCCTACTAGCCTGTCTATACTAGATGCCGTCCAGAGAAGGGCAATTCGACTAATTGGCGACCCGGCCTTAACGCGCCACCTCCAGCCACTTTTTCACAGGCGTGCTGTTGGTGACCTCTCACTCTTCTACCGATGTTCCAACGGAATCTGCTCCTCTGAGCTATGCTCTATCGTTCCGCCGCTCACTGCTGCTATCAGATGTACCCGTGCGACCGCTGCTCTCATCCTAAGACGGTCGTTCTTCATACATCAAGAACTGAGCGGTACAACCGCACATTTATTCCCAGGGTGTCCAAGGCTTGGAATGGACTGCCAGAAGATGTATTTATTGGGCCTGCGGGTATTGGTCCATTCAAATCCCGCGTTAACAAACTTCCCCTAACATAACCCTTTCACAGCAGCCGCGGTACTCTGGTATTTAGGCTCTGCCTGAGTGCCTGCGCGGTCTGCTCAGTTATAAGAAAAAAAAATTACTAACGTGTCGTCTGTGAGACGGTTCGAAATTGACATTGGCACATTACTAGGTATTCCCGCCTGATTTCGACTCTACTAGATGTGCGAGTGTAACATTTGAGATCTTTTTATAAGGAAGTTATTTTATGATAAAAGTACCGACAGCGTCTCAGAGACGGTACGTTAGGGTTAATGTAACTTTTTGAAAAAATATAAACATAGATATTCGCCCCAGTACTTCAACGATGCTTCGTTTTAGGGGATAGTAATTTTGAAGAACAGATTTTAAAATGGTATGAAGAAATTGGCAGGATGATGAAAAGGATGATATGCAAATGTTGCGATAGAAATTGACACATAGAAAATACTACGAGAAAATATAAAAGAATTTCTAGGTATCTCAGAAGATATTGCTAGAATAAAATCAAAATTCTTATAAAAACGCAAGAATTGCTCCATATTCCCCTCAATCAAGAAAAAGAAGAACTGGTTTTTTGTATTGTGTGTGCCTAAAGCGGATTTGATTGCAATAAAGAGGAAATTAATTGTTAGGTTTTGTTTTTAGTAATTGGTTCTATTTTCTCTAGCGATATTCGCAAATACAATTTTTTGTGTTAATATATAATTAAAATTAACTTGCATGACTTAAAACTCAAAATACATTTGTACTTTGTTTTAACCTTGAAACTGATTTTGTTATATGTAGGTAGGTATGTATTTCATAAAAACATTTTTGAAGTGAAGTTTTTCTTAAAAACATGGGAAAATACCAATGGCGTGTCTCAGACGGCACGTTAGTAACTACGTCACAGAACTGCCACGGTGGTAGTTAAGGGTTAAGAGACCTATGAGAAAGTGGAAACAATGAGCAACGATGTCATAGGTAGTTAAAGTAGTGTTTGTATTGATACGGGGGCGAATCCAGGCAAGTATAGTACCTTTGAACCTTATTATACTTCCTGGTGCAGGGCAGTGGGTACGAACAGTTTACTGAATATAACGATTCCTTTCCAATCTTCGTCGTTCCAAGTATCTGCACCCTAAAGTTGCGATACACAGCACACAGCAAATCTATCTAGAAAGTATAATGATGTTTCGACTTCTTCCTAGTGTGTGAAGCAGACTTCCACTTGATTGATACATATTTGCTCAGAAGGCAATGGCCTGTGAAATCCCCCCACGCCTCTGTTTAAATACCATAGACTACGTCCCTTGTCTCCGGACCAGTTATAAAGCTTTTTTGCTTAACCAAGCTTTTGTCAGCTCATTCCACAGAGTCGAAGTTCTCCAAAAGAAGGAATGCTGGAGGAGACTGGTTCGGGGAGTAGGGACCTCGACCTGATAACGATAAGATTGCCGAGCCTCTGTAGTGTTCCTGGTTCGGACACCCTTCTTCGATGTAGCTGTTCTAGGCTGTGGGAATCCTTTATGAGGTTAGTCGTATCGATTAGTCTAATTGCTCTCTTCTGGATAGTACCCAGGAGCTTTAGAGCGTGCTTAAGAGCGTCTCCCCACACATGGAAGCAATACTCCAACGAAGGTCGGGTTTGTGCCCTGTAGAGCAGCAATAGTTGCTCTGGTATATACAGCTTCCTACAGCGGAACAGAACTCCAAGCTTCTGGGATGCCGTTTTAGCAATACTGACAACGTGGTCGTGTCAGGACATGGTATTGTTGATGTTGATCCCCAAAAGCTTGATGAGTGATGACTCGATTAGTGGGTGACCCTATATTACCACCCAAAGACCATTCAAAGAGAAAAAGAAGAAAGGAAGGAAGGAGAAGAGCAAAGGGGGGGGGAAGTTCGTCGGTTGGAGGGTATATGGCTTGATTTGAGTTCGGTAATTTTTGAGTTTAACCAAAAGGGTTAATTTTGAGGTAAGACACCTGAAAGGGCAAACATTTAGTTTTGATTATGATCACAGTGCGAGCCGCGGCCTTGTGTGCTTGCGGAATTGTAGTCTGTGTAGTCCACTGACTCGCGCAACAAAGGGTTGCTGACTTGCTGCGCGACAAAAAAAACAGGAATGTGCTCCTCTGAGCTACCATCTATTGTTCCGGCGCTCTGCTCCTATCAGATGTACCCGTACGACCGCTGCATCTCGTCCTAAGGGCTGATACACGTACGAGCAAGTACGCGTACTTATGGCTCGACGACCTTTTTCGCCTGTGTGTCACCGTAAGTACGCGTACTTTAAAACCGTCGCGCAAACTGCCGGCGAGCCAACTGGTTTGAAATGTTGCTCGTAGCTAGTCTCAGCTCGTACTGCGAGCCGCGAGCCACCACTTTGTTTTGGCAGGCCATCGATGCGCAACGCTTGTTGTGTTTGGCGTTTGTTAAAAGTTCTGTTTATTTAGGAAAATTATCAAAATGAGTGATTTCAGCTTCACGTGTGTCACCGCGTCGAGCCGAGTAAGTTCGCGAACTTAAAAACCGCGTACTTAAAATTCGTACGTGTATCACCCCTTTAAGACGGTCAGACGGTCGTTCTTCATACATCAAGAACTGAGCGGTACAACCGCACATTTATTTCCAGGGTGTCCAAGGCTTGGAATGGACTGCCAGTAGATGTATTTATTGGGCCTGCGGGTATTGGCCCATTCAAATCCCGCGTTAACAAACTTCCCCTAACATGACCCTTTCACAGCAGCCGCGGTACTCTGGTATTTAGGCTCCGCCTGCGCTGTCTGCTCAGTTATATAAAAAAAGGTTTGCTTATCTCCGAAATATAAACAGCAAACCTCGTATAATGCGTCAAAGTATGCGTTTGCAGGAGGCGAGAGAGAGGAGGGGAGGCAGTTATGGTGGCTATAAGGCATTAGACAGAATTGAATAACAGTTGAGGGAATTGAGGTTGGTGCAAAGGACGTGCCACCAGGGAGTTTCCTTTCTGTCGTCGTCGGCGGCTGTCGGATGAAAGGGGCAATTTCCCCCAAGTTTAAGAAATTAGAAACACCGTTGCGCGTGCTGCCAGGGGATAAAACGAAGCAGATACGTCGATAACCGGCGGGCTGTCTTCTTAGAACGAGTACAGCCGCTAAGCTAATGTATGTACGAGGGGTTGTAGTAAAGCGGTCGGTCACAGAGAGGCGAACCGTTTGAATCAACAAGTCATAGCTGCCGATCAGGTACCGTCTCGTTTATTCTAGGAGCATTTTGTTGGCAATGCTTACCTGTTGATACTGTTACAAGCTGGACACTTAAGGAGCGACTGAACGTCAGCCCCTCCAAAACGTCCATAATTGCCTTCACCAGAAGGAGAAAAGTTGAGGGACTAGGGCCTCTACAACTTCTGGGTAGCCAAATACAGCTGTCAGGGGAGGTTAAATACTTAGGAGTAGTACTAGACTCTAAGCTAACCTGGAACCCTCAGCTCAAAAGAGTTAAAATAAGAGCCGAGATGACATAAGTGCTATCGAGGCGCTCGCATAGTAAGACTTGGGGTCTAAGTCCAGCCATGGTGCATTGGACATACGCATTACGCAATGGTGGTAAGACCCATGGTTACATATGCGTCTTTGGTCTGGTGGCCAAAGATGAAACAGCGAGCTGATGCTATAGCAGAACTAAGCAAGGTGCAAAGACTTGCTTGTCTGTCCATAGCAGGTGCAATGAAAAACGCACCCACTGCAAGGGTTGCTCTATACCTCCGTCAATCCACCAGTACGCAGACAGCTGTTTCACGCTTATTAGCGATCGTCAGTGCGCCATAGGTCGATTGACGGAAATAGAGAGCATCAATTTTTCCATGTTTAATAAACATGTGAAAGATGTGCGAGCAGACAGAAGGAATTCTGCCGGTGCGCCATCTAGTACCCAAAGGTAACGGCAACCAAAGAGAAACGCTACTAGCAGCAGTAAACTCTTTGGTGGAACGACAAGGCTCGTTCGCTTTTGCCACTAGAGGCGCGGATTTTGACGCAAGCAGCGTAAAGCCGATATACGAGGGTTGCTCTATACCTCCGTCAATCCACCAGTACGCAGACAGCTGTTTCACGCTTATTAGCGATCATCAGTGCGCCATAGGTCGATTGACGGAAATAGAGAGCATCAAATTTTCCATGTTTAATAAACATGTGAAAGATGTGCGAGCAGACAGAAGGAATTCTGCCGGTGCGCCATCTAGTACCCGAAGGTACTAATGAACCAATGTGATAGTTGTTTCAGAAGACACTAAAGAATTACTATAAGAATGTTGTATATATTATCTCTTATAAAGGATTACATGAATTCAACAAAGATGATGGAAATAATTTCCTTGATATATTAGTTCTATAATGTCGCAGAGTTAGACGATATGATTTCAAGAATGATGTTTATAGAGTCTAGAACGTTCTGCATGAAAGTAAAATATGTGGGGACGCAAACATTTAAAATGGCTGTGTCATATTATTATAGAGGGAATGTGCTGATCATATATAAATAAATATCTGCATACTAGGCGATGATTTTATATGCGCTTCAAGTTTTTCTGATGAAATACATATACTTTTGCGGAAAAAAATTGGGCGCCTTCAATATAATATAAATCTATTATATTTTCAGTCACGAGTAGATATGTTTCGGAAGTTCCAGGTCCAACCAATTAATGCAATTTTTGTATTTTTCGATAAAATTTTTTGCGTAGGCCAAAAAGTACTTTCATTATTTTTTTATGTAAAAAGTAATAAAAGTTTCCATTTTAGCATCTCTTGACTTAGTTCGCAAAATAGCAATGTTTAATTGTCCTTTATTTTCTTGTTTACAAGATTAATAAAGTAAACTAAAAGTATTATTTACGGGCTTCGGTTTATCTTATCACTCATAATAGGTTGCACGCTCTCGTAGCATACAATAAATACTAATGAAACGATGAAAATATTACATTCAATGCCGTATTCATAAATTACACTGTATTTAGCAAAGTGTCAGTAGCTATACTTACTAGAAATATCTCCCGAGATAGCCTCTCTCAGAGCTAATGCGAAAATCTATATCGATAACCAAATTTCGCAGTTTTTCTCAAGGCTAGTAAACATCGTAAAATTGTTATACGTGCATTGTTTTAAGGTGTTTTCTTTTCAAATAAATGCCAGTCAATTATGTCGCCCACGGACACATGCCAATCACTGCTATGACATGAAATCAGTAAGTAATTGAGCTCGTCCATATTTTTGATATACTGTACGAGTATACGGTACAAAAACAAGTTTTTTAACTGGAAAACTGGGTATTTTTCGAAGTATTTTTTGCAAAAAATTGTTGTGATTCGATTCAGCACATTAGGATTTTGGGATGTTTCAGGTTATGGACACAAAAAATGGTTGTCTGTCAGTTTTAAGGCAAGATTCCCAAGGTGTTTGTGGTTTTTCGTAGCTATAGGGTGATCTGGCTCAAAAAATTAATGCGTCTTAGAAATCGTACGATTTTTTTACAAATAAAACATTACCAAATTGGTATTTGCCCACCATTACCAAACTTATGATGAAATCCAAAATGTCATAGAAAATAAGAAACCCTTTTATGAAAATTTGAGGAGCTTGAGAAAGTCTTGTGCGTATTAAATGAATCAGATACCATTAACGCCTTATGTTGATATTCACAGAATCAAAGTATCGAAATAAATTTGAAGATCTTGAGGAAGTTTGATAAAAAAATGAATCAATACTCCTTCTGGGTATACACAGTTATACATAATTATGTATTTGCCATGTTAAAACACGGATTCCTATTTCGAACAGAACTCACTTGTTTTTCAAACTACATATACAGTATTTCAGAAGGTGATACCTTAATGTATGACAGCTATTTGCGATTTTCTCAAAAAAGTTGTTTAGTGTGCAAAAAAACTCGCAATGCAAAATCATAAGTTCTTCAAATGTCTGTTATTTAACATCCAAACACGATATCAAAGAAAGCCAAATAGATGACAAAGCGAAAGCTTTCTTCTTCAATTTACTTTTTGAATCATTACTGTAAGCTTGAAAGTAACGTCAGGAGTTTGGAAATGCGAAATTCATTTTTATAGTGATCTTTGGACCTTACCCTTGGATCTTTTGATCTTACTCATAGATTTTTGGAATTATCTCCCCTGATCTTAGACACACACACTGGAGAAAGGGAACGGGCGGCCACGCCTCCTCGCTAACACGGGAATACGTCTTTTCTTGGATTCTTAATTTCGCGTGCTATACCCTAGACCCTTATGCAGCAACGCCCGAGGTCGCAAAGTTGGTTGTAGGTTCAGGGGACCAATGTCTACCGTCCCACTAAATTTCATTTCTTCGACGTTTTGCTGTCATAAAACCCGGTAGAGGCGGTAGGCCCGGACTATCTTTGGAGCGCGACACGATGTGAACGAAAAATACGTCTGGCTCCTAGAACATCGAACACTCATTGTCTATCATTCCCAAGAAGACTGAGATGGTTCTGTTCACCCGAAAAAGGAATATCAGGGGCCTAAAGCCCTCTGAACTTCTCAATGTCAAGCTAAAATTTTCTGAAGAGGTGATATATCTTGGTATTACCCTCGACAGAAAGCTGACGTGGAACTTTCACTTAAATAGCATAATTATTATGTCGCTTATGAACAATGTCGGCGAACAGTGGGACGCACTTGAAGCTTGTCGCCAAGAGTTACCCACTGGATCTATACCACAATCATTAGGCCCATGTTAACGTATGGAGCCATTTCCTGGGTACCTAAAGTTCTTCAGGCGATGGCGATTAATAAATTATATAAAATACGACGTATGGCCTGCATTAATATAACCAGAGCCAACACCGACTGCTGCTATGGAAGTAATAAAAATGGCATTACCCCTCTAGATATTTACATCAAAAATGTTGCGTTACTGTCAATGCTACAACTTCGCACGGTTGGTATTAATCCGGATGTAGCTATGGGACGACTGAGGCAGCTGGTATGGCGGGAAGCGCTAAAGGCACTACCCATGCTACAAGCAACCAGCGACTCAATTGAACCAACATTCGTTTTTAAGAAACCCTACAAAATAGAAATTAACGCTGAGTCAAATGTGACAAATGCAATTTGTATATACACAGATGGCTCCAAAACAAGGGAAGGCACTGGATGTGGTGTGTACTCCAGGTCTCTAAACCTAAGAACAAAGTGGGCTATGGGTAAAAACGCCAGTATCGTTCAAACGGAACCGGCTGGCATATCGATAGCCGCAAATAAACTAGCCAGGAGAGATGTATCTGGCAAGACTGTAGCGATTTGCACTGACAGCAGACAAGCACTTCTAACCCTGAAAAGACCTTGTATCACATCAGGGCTAGCAATGGAATGCCACCAATCTTTAGCCGATGCTTCGGACAAAAACAATATTGTCTTCATGTGGGTTAAGCCAGGAAGGCCGCTGACCAAAGAATTTTAGAACCATGTGACCTTTCCAGAATGTCGACAACCACAATTGCGGAAATAGCCAAGAAACACTCCCATGCCCAAATGGTGAAACGATGGGAAGAACTATAAGGATACCGATTTGCCAAGGAAATCTACGTCTCATAGTAGGATTCTTGACTGGCCATTGTCAACTCAGGAAACACCTCCACACTATGGGGTTAAGTGACACACCGATATGGAATGTGTGAAAGCGAAGACGAGACTGTGGAACACGTCATATATGTGAAGGCCCAGAATTATCTTCTATTATAGTGTGCGTTCGGCGAGTCTTGGCCTACACCTGCCCACATAAGGAAGATGTCCCCTAGCGACTTGTTCACCTTCCTACAATTGGCAGGATGGACGATGACCTGAGAAAACAGCTCCCTGGGAGGATGCACAATGGGCAAGTTGTGGACTAAGTGCAGTGGGACCACTCACCCTCCCCACTCTACAGACATAGGCGTAGTCAGGTGGGGGCTTGGAGGGGCTAAGCCCCCCCAAGAATGATATTAGCCCCCCAAAAATCCAAGAATAGTTCGTTCTGTTATGCTTATTGTACCTTGGGCGGGGACTTAAGCCCCCCCAGATCCAGGATTAAGCCCCCTCAGATTCAGGGACTTAACTACGCCAATGTCTACAGATACAGATACTCCTAGAATTTTGTGATGAAGACGAACCACCTATTCGATCGTATTATCCATCAAACAGGTTATTCTGAATGGCAACGTTGCTAATTGCGGATCAATTATATTAATAATTAATAGCTGACCAAAATGGAATGGAATGTCGCATACCATCGGTTACGTATGTGTCGGAGATGAAATTTTTCCGTGTTTCGTGACCTTGTGATCCGTCATCGCGTACTCCCAGTGCATTTTTTTCAACAAACGACAAATATCGTATTCCGATAATGATTCATGCTGAATGAAGCTGCCGACGAAGTGCATTTTCGAATTATAATGAATTTTAAATTGGCTTTGTTCGTTTGTTTCATTACGTAGTATACGAACGCTCTTCCTGCACACACATTATTACTATTGTTGGCCTCTTATCGTTGCTTCAAGGACTATTTTTTTTTATTTCTACAGTTGCCACGCACAAAGGACGGATACGGAAGTAGTGTCACAGTAAAAAAGAACGAGTATCATGAATTTTTTATTCTTGATTATTACAGAGAATTCCCCTGGAAAATTTCATGTTAAAATTTTCCGGCATGTCTTTGGATTTAGGAGATCGGAGAAAACAAGGAAAGTATTTGAATTTTCCTGGTCAGATGACGTCAGACAGCCATATGCCGTGTTATCATGTAAAAACTACCAAAATAGAGAAACATCGACAGCCAAAATGCTGATTCGGGCTTTTTATCTCTCAGCAAATATTGAAAAAAGGTCGACCACATTTTCTGATACAAATTTAAACTGGGAAATCCACATGATGAGGGTATGAAAGTTAAATTTCACAAAAAATACAGTCGCAGCCGAGTGGTATACTGACCAATGCCTGCCTATCGATATACACCGTGTTCAAAAAGAACCGGACCAAATGAATAACTAAATAGGGAAGTAGAGGTCGGGCAAAAAAGTTAGGACATACGTCGTAGTTAATTTTCCTAGCTATCCGATGGTGACCTTGACCTTGAAGTAAAGGTCACATCAAAGTGAAATCGATTTTTCTTAGATAGAAACCCCTATTTTTGACGCCGAAAATGAAATGTCCGGAAAATTCTACTTCCAGATATGAGCCTGTCCTTTTGAATAATTTGACCTTGAATGATTAAGTCAAGCTCAAATTGGACAAAAAACGGTCGAGACAAAAATGATAAGATTTTTTGACCTTAACTTAATCGTCTAAGCTCAAATTTTTGAAATGGCCCAGCTCATATCTGGACGTAAAGTTGTCCATGCTTTCCATTTCTGACGTCAGAAGTAGGGGTTTCCATTTAAGAAAATCGATTTGACCTTGATGTGTCCTTGATGCCAAGGTCAATATAAAGATCACCATCGGAAAGCCAGGAAAAGTTCCCACGACTTTTGTCTTGACTATCTTTTCATGCAACCCCTACTCCTCAAGATTACCTACTGGTTCCATTTTGACCTCGACTTAATCATCCAAGGTCAATTTTTCCAAAAGGTCAAGCTTATATCTGGACGTAAAGTTTTCTGTGCCTATCTTTTCTGGCGCCAGAAGTAGGGGTTTCCATTTAAGAAAATCAATTTAACCTTGATGTGTCCTTGATGTCAAGGTCACCATAAATATCAGCGTCGGGTAGTCAGGAATAGTTCCTACGACTTTTGTCTTGACTATCTTTTTGTGCAACCCCTACCTCGCAAGATTATCTGCTGGTCCCATTTTGACCTTGACTTGGTTTTCAACAGGTCAAGCTCATATCTGGACGTATAATTTTCCATGCTTTTCATTTCTGGCGTCAAAAGTAGGGGTTTCCATTTAAGAAAATCGATTTGATCGTGATTTGTCGTTGAACGAAGGTCAAGGTCACCATAAAGGTCACTATCGGATAGCCAGGAAAACTTTCTGCAGCTTTTGTATTAGCTAGTTTTTTATTCATTTGGTCCGGTACTTTTTGAACACACATAATATGTCGGTATGTCGCGTCACAGGTTGCCAAGTATCGCGGTGTGTTTTATGGCAGGTTATAAAACCAATTGCCCCGGCACTGCATTCTGTATGCAGCCATTTTTGCCTCTCCCTCTAGTAAATGTCAAGAGGTGGTATATGGAGCATTATACCTCCAATGCTGCTGTTGGTGTACCCTTCATGACGCCCGCTATGCTCACATACGCAGCCCTCTGCACGTTTGTGAGCGCTTTAGATGCTGTGGTTTGATGAACCTTACCATACAATACACAGTACATACACCATCGTGGGTCTGATTACCCTGCTGTACAGCCAGTTTACCATCAAAGGGGTTAAACTCCAGGTACAACCGATCCTCGTCTCATCATCGTTAAAGTCATCTTAGATCGTCTCGTGATGTTCGCTATGTGGCAGTTCAAAGTTAGTTTATAAGATATAGTTAGAACCCCATGTTAAGTAAGTAGAACGAAGCCCGCAGAGTAAACAAACTCCCGAGCGATTCGATTGTGCGTATCACAAAGGATGAAACAAGCATCGCCCGCAGAAGCTAACGAGAGATGTGGACGTGTTAATGTGGAAGATAACGGCGTGATGTCAGCCAAAACGACTCAATTACAGAGATGAGCGAGGATGTGTTAAGAGGAATGTGTTTTCAACGAACCAACAGAATTGCTTGAAATACCTCGCCTCGCTCAGCATAGCTCTAGTCTCTGGTGGAAAAGGCTTAGCGGAGCGAGGTTTTTGTACATACAAAACAAGGCATGTTGGCGAGGAATGTGTACTAGGAATGTGTTTCGAGAGGGGCGGGTTAGAATATCTCCCATCGCATATCCTGCGTGTCGTAAAAGGCGATTAAAAGGAACCAAACTACTGTCGGTATAAGCAGTAACCTCTTCTCAACCAACAGCTTTGGGTGGACGAGTTGAGAAGAGTCAGGACACCTTCTTGTCCTTGGGGTGAGAAATTGCCCCTAAAAGCGGATAAACTAGTAGATACCATCTGGTCAACGGCATGAGGATGCAGAAAGCAAATGGGAAGCTACTGCATTAAAGATCTTAAAGATATCCCAAGAGAAACCCGTAAAATGTCTGTTAAGACATGGTGACTATGATGATGATGTGCTAGAAATGTGGGCGAGGAATCAGGGTTGCCAGTTCGATTTTCATCTCTTCAGTAAATATGTATCTAGTTA
This sequence comes from Callosobruchus maculatus, assembly GCA_951848785.1. Taxonomy (NCBI): domain Eukaryota; kingdom Metazoa; phylum Arthropoda; class Insecta; order Coleoptera; family Chrysomelidae; genus Callosobruchus; species Callosobruchus maculatus. Next base: position 9,115,770 of record CATOUR010000083.1, read on the forward strand.
ATAATTCAGTAGATTTCAGTAGACCAATTCAATGTCTCATAAATTTCAGAAATTGTAGTGAAATAAAACTAACGTAAAAATGTATTTTTTAGAAGTGAAGAAAAGTAACACAAGTAAAACGAATAGTAACGAATAAAATGTAAAACACAAATAATCAAACTTCATGCCTGAATAATCGCAAGAGAAAAAAAATCTCTTTCGAAACAAAAACAACTGAATATTGCCGTATCGTGGGAATCATTATTTACTCAGATAGGTATGTACTATATTCCATACATAGTGGCATCCTGTATATTAAAAACTAAACGTATATTTGTATGTCCTATATCGATCTTGACTATACCATCCGTTAGAAAACAATAAAAAACATAATTAATACATCATATTCAAACAAAAAAATTGCACACTTATATGATAATATTGAGGAATCGAGTTAGGACAAAAAAGCATTCATCAGTCGCATCTCGCAAGTTCCTTGAAACACAAGACAAATCGTTGTCATTGTTAGTCAAATTGCATGTATGGTATGGTTGTCGAATGCATAGATTGTAGATTTCGTCGAGAAGTCTATAGGTACCCGAAATCTAGTAGCTCAGCATGTTTTGGATATTACGGTGAATTTAGGTGTGTTTGAGGTCGAATGGTGGCCAGAGGACTGAAAAGGACTAAGGGTACATAACATAGATATAAACAGACATTCAGACAGCGGGAAACGACTTTATTTTATACTATGTAGTAATATTTATTAATTAGCCTTACATTTTAGAGCTGCTTTATGTGAAAATGGATGAAATTTGGCACTTATTGATTGTTATTATTGAAATTATATTAGATACTTAGTCGTGGGTGCTCGGCACCCACTATTCACCTCCCGTGGGTGCTGAGCACCCACGGAGTCGGCGCCCCTGGCTACACATCCTCGTTGCGCTCATTTTCCTAGCACATCTCTGGTGGAAACGCAGCGTAAAACGCAGGGGCTTATCACAGTCAAGCTTTCAGCGAAAAAAGTGTACTGAGCTGCTCTATTACTCGCCCATTTTCAAAAGCGATACACCCCACATATTAAGCAGAACGAAGCCCGCAGAGTTCGTTTTCACGAGCCGATCTGGGTTGAACGATTTGGATCGTTCGACCATAATTCGATCTGTGCTGGAAGCAAAGAGGTTTACACGACAGGAACATATACAGGGTGTCCCACGACGATTAAGACAAGCAATATGTCGGAACTGGGCAGTAGTAGCGAATTATAATTTTGGGGTTGTAAATTAAAGCACATATAGTATATTTTCTTATTACTGTGTCATCCAATGAGGTATTTGTTTTTGGTCACGTGACGTCCGATTCAAAATTATTAATGGGACACCCTGTATATTTCTGCCTTTCTGAGTTCCTTCCGATCAAACAATTCCAACAAACTAGCACACTTGGGGTCTAAAGTCATTAATTCAAGAGCTACAGGTACTTAAAGGATGGTACCGCTACCATTGATTATAACATGTACCCCTGCAGTTAAATTACTTTGGTAGTGTTTCATAATGGTAGTGGTACAGTCCTTTAAATACCTGTAACTCTTGAATTAATCACTTTAGACCCCAAGTATGCTAGTTTGTAGGACTTGTTTTATCGGGAGGAACACAAAAAGTCACAAATATACGGGGTGTCCCATTAAACATTTTGAATCGGACGTCACGTGATCAAAAACAAATACCTCTTTGGGTGACACAATAATAAGAAAAGATACTATATTTGTTCTAATTTACAGCCCCAAAATTATAATTCGCTACTACTGCCCAGCTCCGAGATATTGCTTGACTTAGTCGTCGTGGGACACACTGTATGTCGTCAGGTCCAGAACCACTCTTCAGTGATTTCAGTACTTCCGTCAATTCACGATTCTATGTTGTTCTAATGTTTTTGATTTTATCTTTCAAGTCACTTTCGGACATTTTAGGTTTATTCACATGTTTTATAATTGCTTGCAATGCTGCTTGTGTTGCCTGTAGATTGCGATAAAGCTCGGTTTGTGGATTCCATAATACATCATAGTTTTGATAAGCATCCAAAAATCTTTCCATGGCCGCATCTGATCATTTTTCAGTCATTTTTGCACAAAATTATAGCTTGTCGCGCTAAAAACAACAACTTCATACGCACTATTCGGCTTTCAGCACGTTGTTTTCGTTCGACGAAGTGTTTACACATTCCATTCCAGTCGTTCGACATCGATTCGACGACAGTCGCCGATCAAAAGTGGACAGTCTTTCTACTTCCGCCGAATCGACTCACTCCGCCGATTGACCAAGTCGAAAAGTGGTATACATATTCAATTTGCTTCCGATTCAATAATCGATCTAATCGTTCAACCCAGATCGACCCGTGAAAACGCGCCTTAGATTTGGATCGTTCGACCATAATTCGATCTGTGCTGAAAGCAAAAAGGTTTACACGACAGGAACATATATGTCGTCAGGTCCAGAACCCTCTTCAGTGATTTCAGTACTTTGGTCAATTCACGATTGTATGTTGTTCTAATGTTTTTGATTTTATCTTTCAAGTCACTTTCGGACATTTTAGGTTTATTCACATGTTTTAGAATTGCTTGCAATGCTGCTTGTCTAGCCTGTAGATTGCGATAAAGCTCAGTTTTTGGATTCCATAATACATCATAGTTTTTATAAGCATCCAAAAATCTTTCCATGTCCGCATCTGACCATTTTTCAGTCATTTTTGCACAAAATTATAGCTTGTCGCGCTAAAAACAATAACTTCATACGCACTATTCAGCTTTGAGCACGTTGTTTTCGCTCGACGAAGTGTTTACACATTCCATTCCAGTCGTTCGACATCGATTCGACGACAATCGCCGATCAAAAGTAGACAGTCTTTCTACTTCCGGCGAATCGACTCACTCCGCCGATTGACCAAGTCGAAAAGTGGTTTACATATTCAATTTGCTTTCGATTCAATAATCGATCTAATCGTTCAACCCAGATCAACCCGTGAAAACGCGCCTTAGATTTGGATCGTTCGACCATAATTCGATCTGTGCTGAAAGCAAAAAGGTTTACACGACAGGAATATATATGCCGTCAGATCCAGAACCACTCTTCAGTGATTTCAGTACTTCGGTCAATTCATGATTGTATGTTGTTCTGTTTTGATTTTATTTATCAAGTCACTTTCGGACATTTTAGGTTTATTCACATGTTTTAGAATTGCTTGCAATGCTGCTTGTGTTGCCTGTAGATTGCGATAAAGCTCGGTTTGTGGATTGCATAATATATCACAATTTTGATAAGCATCCAAAAATCTTGCCATGTCCGCATCTGACCATTTTTCAGTCATTTTTCAACTTCATACGCACTATTCGGCTTTCAGCTCGTTGTTTTCGCTCGACGAAGTGTTTACACATTCCATTCCAGTCGTTCGACATCGATTCGACGACAGTCGCCGATCAAAAGTCTTTCTACTTGAGTCGAATCGACTCACTTCGCCGAATGACCAAGTCGAAAAGTGGTATACATATTCAATTTGCTTTCAATTCAATAATCGATCTAAATCGTTCAACCCAGATCGATCGTGAAAACGCGCCTTAGATTTGTATTGTTCGACCATAATTCGATCTGGACTGAAAGCCAAAAGGTTTACACGACAGGAACATATATGTTCAGGTCCAGAACCACTCTTCAGTGATTTCAGTACTTTGGTCAATTCACGGTTGTATGTTGTTCTAATGCTTTTGATTTTATCTTTCAAGTCACTTTCGGACATTTTAGGTTTATTCACATGTTTTAGAATTGCTTGCAGTGCTGCTTGTGTTGCCTGTAGGTTGCGATAAAGCTCGGTTTGTGGATTCCATAATACATCATAGTTTTGATAAGCATCCAAAAATCTTTCCATGTCCGCATCTGACCATTTTTCAGTCATTTTTGCACAAAATTATAGCTTGTCGCACTAAAAACATTAACTTCATATGCACTATTCAGCTTTCAGCACGTTGTTTTCGTTCGACGAAGTGTTTCCACATTGAGCATGGCCGACTTTACTCACTAGGCCGGAGCATGAAATATGGCAACACTGAATCAGCGGGCCGAGTTTTTATTTGTGGTTATGTCATGTGTATTCTTCCAGAGCAGAAAATATGGTTGGAAGGTGATTATTAATGTGTTTCTAATTATTTACCTGCACAAACGAAACTATAAAGATAACAAGATGCCTGCAAAGCGTGTAGTACCAGGTTGCAGCCCAGTAGAGGACATACCAAACCATGGCCCAACATAACCTTATTCCAGAGTAAAAAGAACGTTGCAAGGCGATTTTTAATGTGTTTCTACTTATTTACCTGCACAAATGAAACTATAAAGATAAAAAGATGCCTGCAAAGTGTGTAGTACCAGGTTGCACTAGCAATTGTGCGTCCAATAAGGGACATAAACAGAAGTGGGTGAAAGGTATTCCTCGGAAGGGCTAGTTATATTTATAAGGATAGAGACAATAATTTACAAACATTTCAAAGGATAAGACCTATTTTAAAGCACAATGTGGTACCTATAATGTTTTCTGGACCTCCCAAATATCACAGAAAATCACAGTTAATAGAACTCATCTGGGCATGCATCTGGGGCATACCTACGAAAAGATTTGATAGTGAAACGGAATCAAGACCAGCAAGAATGGCTTCACAGTGACCTAATAGTGAATTTTTCTAGCTCAAGTGACAATTTACAAAGTAAATTGAGTGTTCATTTAAGTGGAAGTGGAAGTGGCAGCAGGAAACAGGTCGCGTTTATTTTTATTTTGTAGTGTCTGACTGTGATGAAACAGACATCAGATGTAAGTGGTATTAGTAGTAGTAATTCTAAAAAGTATGTTTCTTAATTTATTAACCCAGATGAACTCTAATACATATAAAATATAATAATTATTCTGAAACTATAGGCCAACTATTTGACAGCTAAGCCATGTTGCCACATCTAAGGCTCCGGCCTAGTGTAGAGTCGGCCATGTCTTGAGTCGAATCGATTCACTCCGCCGAATTACCAAGTCGAAAAGTGGTTTACATATTCAATTCGCTTTCGATTCAATAATCGATCTAAATCGTTCAACACAGATCGACCCGTGAAAACGCGCCTTAAACAAACTCGCGAGCGATTCGATTGTGCGTACGAAAAATAATGAAAAAAGCATCGCCGGCAGAAGCTAACGAGAGATATGGACGTGTTAATGTGGAAGATAACGGCGAGATGTCAGTCGGAACGACTCAATTACTCGCCGACACGTACACGTCCGTGTGTACGAGGCTACGGACCCGGCGGAATTGACCGCTCCGCTACAACGAGTACGCCATCGGATTCATAAACATACAACTCCCATCGACGAGAATCCTGCCACATGCGATCTTGTTATATGATTGTTATTTAATTGTATGTATTTCCATTTACATTCGTTTATCCAAGCGAGTGTTACATTTTTATGTCGGGCAATCAGTGATATTGTCACGCACCTCTCTTGGACGGGGAACAGCTTTGATATCGATATCTAAAGGCTTCGATGGAGTGTGACATGAGGGACTTCTGGTTAAGCTTGCTGCTCATGGACTACCACCTGGCCTGCGTCAGTATTTTCAATAAACGCCAGTGTTCCTCAGGGGATCTGTCCTATCCCCTACAGTGTTTCTTCACAGACGAAAGTACATTAGTATCGTGCATGGAACCAGGAACCAGGCAAGCCACTATAATCCCAGGAGAGACGGTACGTCGGCAACAGCAAGATGCCTCACAGATCAACAATGCTTACGGAAGCTATACTGGCGATCGTTTATGATGTTTATTTATTTATTTTTCTTTAATGCTTTATTGGCCAACAGAATATACATTCCAATTACAGGGCAATTACTAGAAGTACTAATAGATAATATAATCATATACAATGAGCTTGCAATAAAAGTAAGTTTGAACTATAGCAACCGTAGCAACAACAGTTAAAAGTTCAGCCTAAAAATAATTTATGTTCAGGTGATATAATGATGAAAATGAACGCCTTATTTCCTTAAGACTAGAAAAGTTGATGTCACATTGATCAGCAATCATGTTGAAGTTTGAGCACATACTATATAAAGGGGAATTAATTAATAAATTTGTCTTAGCAGCAGTTATGAGGAAAGTGATGTTTTATCTTGATGGTCTTGTAGGAATGCGAAAATTTAGTTGATACAATAAATTTAGCGAATCTATCAATCACATTATTTACTATGTAGAAAGGTCAGGGCACTATTGATTCTCCTTAATTCTAATGGTTCTACTTCAAATCTCGCTAGTAAAGCTAAATGGTCACAACCGCACATTGGATAGACTCCATCTGTTTTGAAAGACAAATACTTCAGAAATTTGCGTTTGATAGTAAGGGTTCCATACCACTGAAGCGTATTCGAGCTTTGAGCGAACCATAGAAAAATACAGGGATTTCAGTACAGATATGTTAAAGAAGTATTTGCAGTTCCTAACCATGAAGCCATAACTTCTGATGGCAGAGAGTGCTGTATTTTGGATATGAGATGTGAAATTTAGTTTGGAATCAAACTGTTATTGTTCTCCAGGTATTTCAGGAGCAGTGTGTTAATGACAGTCTTCATAACCTTAGACATGATGCTGAGAAGAGCCACAGGTCTATAGGTCTATAGTTCGGGATCAGTTTTTTTTGTCTTTCTTGGATATGGGTTGTACGCAGCCAATCTTCCATGCAGCGGGAACGAATTTCTGGTGAATTTAGGCCAAAAGTAGCCTCTGTCTGTTGGTAGGCCACTTGCCTGTCCTTGTCAAGCATTTTCCTCATAGCAGTAACGTTTTCTTCAGTAACTGACATTCGTAGCCTAATACTGGAGGGTTTATCTTCACAATCACGTTTATTTTCGAGATTATCTGATAGTAGAAGCTAGGAGAAACTATTATTTTGTTGAAATTCTAGTCGAATGTGTGTATTTTTGAGGTAGTCACTATCCCGAAAAAAACATGCTACACCTTATCAATTCTCAAAACACGTAGGTACCTGAAAATATTGTGTTTGGGGTAATAAGGGTATTTTTCAAGCGAAGGCATGTTCTAATACTTGTTCTAATATTAAATGATCAGCCCAGAGAGGGAATCAACCGATGAAGAGGGTTTTTCTCTGGGGATTAAATCCTCTTATAATTAGTATTCAGGATGTCAACCACCGAACCTGGTACACAGAGGGATCAAATTTCAAATACTGCGGAGAAACAGAGGGTTCAAGAGAATGCTTAAGTACTTTGTATTTATGTTACGCTTATTCCTTCTATAAAACCTTGGAGAGTGGTTATATCACAAAGGCAAAACTTGTAGGGATACTTGTCTACCATTTGTTGCGAATATCGGATTACGAAGCGACTGACTCCCTACTTTTTTTTTATATTGCTTTGCAATTCGTAAAACTTAAGGGTCCAAATGGATTCAAAGATTGAGCGTTGTAAAATTGGTTTTAAAATTAGACCTCGAACAGAACCCTTTCTAATACTCACGTCCTTTGAAAAAAAACTATTTTTAAACGTACTCCCACTTGGTTTGCATATTATATTATACATTACTACGTTTACATGTGGAATGCAATTTGAACTGAATTTGATTTTGGTATTGAATACTGCATTTCACTGCAAAATTTGGATCGAAAGTGAAAAGAATTTCAAGGTGGATACCGCTCTTTTCTGGGATCGAATGTGGATCGTATCGGACTGAAGTCCTTGTAAACAGGCAGCGGTATTGAAACCAAATCAGCGACTGCGCATACGACCTGTCTGAATCTGTAATATCATTTCTAGACACGAAAAACACAAAGAAAACAAAATCGTGAACGCACAATGCTTCCAGAGTTCGGTTACGATGGTTTTGTTATTCTTGGTCGGGTACTCAACGAAAACTAGGTTAGGCCGGTAAGTTATGTGAGATTTATAGGATAGGATAGTTTTGGCAGCTTGCTTGCCACTTCACGAAATGGATTCAAAACGACCTGAAGACTAAATATGTCAACACAGAAAACGCCGGATATGGTATCGTATTCAATTCGAAGTGAATCCACATGTAAACGTAGCACATGTTTCATTTACAAATAGCATCTGGAAAAATGACGCTAAGATTCCCACATGCTATGGTGGCGATTGTCGAGATATTATCCATAAACAAATTAGTTCAACTCGTTGATAATACGGCATTCAGTGCTATTTCTTGACTAATCAAGTTTGATCAGCGATAACAACAGCTGACAGATGACATGTAGATAGTACGTTTGATGTATACGTTACATTCGGCTGGTAAATTACATAAAGCTCTCACTACAGTTTGTATGCACATTTAAAAACAAATTAAGATATATATTTACACGATAATTGTGATTTAGTAATGTGTATGGTTGTTCATTGATTTGTCAGGCAAACTTGACCTTGAGTATTAAAATATATTCCTTGAATTTCGTAATTATTGTATCCATTAAAAATAATAGAATAGAATGAATACAAAATGTTTATTAGGTAATGGTACTGGCAATAGAAAAAACAATTGCCAGTGCCAGATGTGTAAGTTACCAGTTTGGTTTGATATTCAATGTCTGATGATCTGACCAATGACAAGTGTTCAGAACTATAGTCCTCTACCTTATCGTGGAAAATATATTTTCCCTGTAAGCCTGTAAATACTGGACTCAAAAAACCTTTGAAGGCAAAAAACCAGCATACCGACATATTACGTTTTGCGTGTGGTGGCTCAGCTAAAATCTATTGTATAACTATTATCTTATTTTCAAAAGTATTTAGAGATAAAATACTAAACGGCCCTTTATAGGTCTACCAGTTGCTTGAAATCCCATCTAAACTCCTGCTCCCTTATGGTAATAAATGTATGGGCGTTCTAGCCCCAGCATAATAGAAATAAGAGTGGATATAATGTCAAGCTCTTTAGCTCTTTTAACGCTACGTTTCCTGTTTTGAAAACTCGTTGAGTAAATCCGTTCATATGGTCTAATAATTGAAAAACGTTAGAGCAATACTGTCCTTCCTGTATGTCCTCTAGGCGTCGATGTGATAAGTCCACATTTATCAAAAAAATCAGGTGCATTTCAACAGTTTTGGCCTTATGCGGTCTGGCTTCTGGGCTATCTTTATGCTTACTATGCATATTTTGAGGCTCTAACGCAGGACCGTAGTGGTAAAACAAACTTTCATCACATGTAACATTATTCAAAAATTGTGGATTACGTTGGAGTTGCATTTTCTACTATTGACAAATTATCAGTGGATTCGCTTTTTGTCCGTCAGCCATCACTTTTAGAATCCATCATCCTGCGACCTTCTGGTACTGAGTGGAACTGTAAGATAATCAACGTTATCAAAAATGTTTTATCCAATCTAATCCAGTGATCACTTTGTATCAAGTCGCTAAATACTGCATTTTTTTGAAGTTTATGCAGTTTGTGACTGGCACGCATATTCATGTCGAGCGTCATCTATCGCTTATAATTGCAAGCTCCTTGCGATAGTGCACGCTCGTTATAAGGGCACTCCACGCATTAGACATGATTAGTTTTTGTACATCCTACGCAAGAATACGGATACTGATCAGTAACATTTTGTCGCGTTTCAAAAAAAATGGAGTCAAGTTGATTGACTCAGTACTTCCCACACATTACTGTGATATCAGTTTATTATTTTCCCATAGTATGAAGCTTTAGTCTGAGATCCCCTTGCAACCAAATCATCGGCAGCCTTCCCTCCCCTAAAATTGTCTTATGCCGCTAAGTCTTTCCCTCAGAGGTCAATGGACAGCCTAAAACATCTAAAAACGAAGTTTGAGTTGTTTTCATACTTTTAGTTTTTTTATTATTGCTACATACGCTGCCACTGACACGATATTTAACAAACATACGCGTTTTCCATCATCACCACGGTAATAATGCTGTGTCAAAATTTAATTAGAATCAATTCAATAGTGTCCACGTTACAAAATACAAAAAGATCTAAAGCAATAAATACTCGTATGTATGTATACAGAAAATTCTAAGTCCCTTAGTTTCCGTAATACGCTAGGCAATGTTCGGATGGACCTAAAAAGTTGGTTTATGTCGCTAGGTCTTCCTTCACAGGTTAGCGGACATCTTATTATGAATACAAGAAATTTCTCAGTTTTTCAATCTCCCACCCCCTAACCACCCCAATTTCACCCCACCCAAAAAAAACGCAGAAAATGATCAGGAACCTCTAAAACACTTAAAAACGAAGTTTGAGCTGTTTTTATATTTTTACTTTTTTTTTATTATTTCTGCGCCGCCACTGGCACGATTTATAAAAACCATACGCGTTTTCCATCCTCGCCACGGTAGTAATACTGTGTCATAATTTCATTAACATCAATTCAACAGTTTCCTTGTAACACAATATAGGAGCTAAAGCAATACTCTCGTATGTTTACACCAGAAAAAATTTCTAAGTCCTTTGGTTTCTGTAATAGGCAAGGCAATGTTCGGATGGACCTAAAAAAGTTATTTATGCTGCTAGGTATTCCTTCATGGGTCAGTGGACAGTCTATTATGAAAGCAACCAATTTTTCAATTTTACAACCCCCCACCCCCCAACCACCCCAATTTCACCCCCACCCAAAAAAAAGTAAAAAATGATCAGGAACCTCTAAAACGACTAAAAACGAAGTTTGAGGAATATTTATTTTTTTTTGTTTTTTGCTAATTACTCCGCCGCCCCTGCACCGATTTTCAAAATTATAAGAACATTACCTACTACGACCGCCCAGCATATCGCTGCCCAAATTTCATCACAATCCATGCAGCGGTTACTGAGATTACGAGGACAGAAAAACGCGTACAGACAGACAGACCGACAGACAGACCGACCGAAATGAGTGACGTGGATTTTCGTTATGTAGACATCATGAAACTCCCAAAAAGTGTATTATCTCAAAATCGAAAATTTTCGCGATCACAATACTCCCCTCACCTATCGGTGTGGGAAGTAAAATCAAGTTGATCTCTATCCTACTTTCCCGCAACACCCTGTATATTTCAAAATATTTTTAGGATATGCATCTCAAGTAACCAAATAACTTTTGTATTTGAGATTTTCTTCTATCAGCTATATCTTGCGAGATATCGAAGAATTACACACTAAATGTATACATCGGAAAAAATTCTAAGTCCTTCAGTTTCTGTAATAGGCATAAGGCAATGTTCGGATAGACCTAAAAAAGTTATTTATGTCGCTAGCTCTTCCTTCATAGGTCAGTGGGTAGTCTATTATGAATACAACAAATTTTTCAATTTTACAACCCCCCAACCCCCAACCACCCCAATTTCACCCCTACCCAAAAAAAAGTAAAAAATGATCAGGAACCTCTAAAACGCCTAAAAACGAAGTTTGAGGAATATTTAATTTTTTTTGTTTTTTGCTAATTACTCCGCCGCCCCTGCACCGATTTTCAAAATTATTAGAACATTACCTACTACGACCCCCCAGCATATCGCTGCCCAAATTTCATCACAATCCATGCAGCGGTTACTGAGATTACGAGGACAGAAAAACGCGTACAGACAGACCGACAGACAGACAGACCGACAGACAGACAGACCGACAGACAGACCGACAGACAGACCGACGGAAATGAGTGACGTGGATTTTCGTTATGTAGACATCATGAAACGCCCAAAAAGTGTATTATCTCAAAATCGAAAATTTTCGCGATCACAATACTCCCCTCACCTATCGGTGTGGGAAGTAAAAGGATGGTCTTAAAAAAGGGTAAAAATCAATTCTATAAAAAGAATAAACAAAATGACGACCGCTCGGCTGTCACAATCTGATTAATACTCTGATTAATAAACGTTCCATTTTTCCATTTCGATTAAAGCGGGTATTAAAAACGTAGAGATATACATAATACTGCGTATACAAATAAAAATCATTTTGAGAATTTATTTTTCCCTAGTCAATATTTCATTATTTTTAACACAAATTTTTAACGAGTGTGGTGCCTTCAACTTTTGCATTCATATACTTTTCTTCGTGCTTGAATTTTTCTTTTTCCTTTAATTAGTACTTTTCTTCTTGGAATAGAAGTTGGCTGCATTGGTGTTTTGATTCCTTTTCTGATTGTTGATTGAAATTTTGATAGGTCTCCAAAAAGAAATTAACAGGCCAGTCATGAGTGTAGAAGGGTTTTTATATTTCTGTTATAGTTGCTAATGATACGGTCTACAGCAGATGAGATGCCATTAGGATCATCTCTCAAAATTAAGATTAGAATTAAAATTGAGAGCGCTGAACTTTCGGGTTCTGTCGTCACTGCGATACCTTACGCTCGATATGAATATGCGACCGGGAGAAGGATCATCTTCAAATGATTCCCAACGTCTTCAAACTTCTTATGCCACTCAAACACTACATAATGATAAACTATAAATTAGATGTGCACTTTCAATCATTTCAAACGTTTCAATTTGTGTTTAACACAAACATGTATCCCGTATCTTTGCTCCACTTTCAGTTTTTTGATGAGTACGTAAACGACTAACATTTCTTTAATTAATTTCTGAGAAACGTCAAACGTTAAATCAAAATCTACGAGGGAAAGTACATCAAAGATAAGACTTTCATGTGTCATTTTCTGTGTTAAAATACTACCTTTGAAAGAAGTCTCTTTATATGCTGATATATCCACGTATCTGAGAGGAAATGTTTCGTTGTATGATCAATAACTTTAATCAATCATTGGATTCACCTGATTATTTCTGTTGAAGTATTATACGATGTTTTTTCACTTTGGTGTCAACGGCAGGGGTCATTAGCCTCGTGTTCTGTTTCAGCTTTGTTACTGTTTCTAACTGAGCATCTTTCATTTATGAAGTGGGTGATATTTAGTCCCGAGTTTCGTCATAATATATATCCTTCATTTCCCAATAATTGTAACTCAATTCTTGATGGTGATGCTTCCTGGTGTTCTGAGAAAAGATATCCAATTTCACTTCTGTCTGGATCAGTGGCGTTATGATTAATAATACCCTTGAAGGGTAATTCAAAATTCATATTCTATCTATTATTAGATCTGCTTCTATCCTAAATATTCAGTTTCCAGGCAGCATAGTTCGAAGTTGTCATTCATTGATTCCTACCATAGAAAAAATCGCTCTATTAACTTGAGGAAGACGAGTTTGTTAAATTTTTCATGACCAATTCGTTCGTCTTGCTACCGGTAAATTATCTTTAGTTCTTTTTAAGTATATACCAAGTGCTTTTCATTATATTTTTTTGTTTTCAACGTGTATATCCAATTAATCTCAACTTCTATGCATTCTGCCTCTAGATGTTGTATTCCGATCAACCTCAGCAGTTCTTTATTTTCGTCTATTATTTATTTGTACAAGTACCAAGGTCACCCTTGAAGATCGTACCTTTTATAAGGTTATTGGCTGATAATAATTGTGTGTCACATTACATTTTGACAGTTCCTTTTTCGTGACAGATCTACCAGCGGTTCTCTTACACATTCGCCTCATCTAGTTTTATACCTCTTCAAGAACGGTGTTACCTTCATCTGCTTGGCTATCATGTTGGATATCTAGTTTATAGAGTATATTACGTATTTTGTCTCTCATAATATTATCAGTTTTAGATTTTCTTCACTCTCTCTCTCTCTCTCTCTCTCTCTCTCTCTCTCTGTTGCAAACAGATACATACCTACAATTCAGTTACTTATGTTAGTATAGATGAAGCCAGAGATATATGAGTTGTTTACATTTTTTGTGCTCTTACCGAGTGCCGACCCTATAAAGGATGCCTTATGCCTTCACAAGACGCCCGACGAGTCGGATGACCGTTATCCATTTCGGCATTTTTTGCTGGGCTGGCTAGGGGGCTGACACGGTCATTAGTGTAGTCAAAATTGTATATTGTCTGTGTATAATCAGATGTCAATATACAATAAATAGATCAATTTATTTTGTTTTTATCCATTGGAAATTGGTATTTTCCATTATTTTGATCCCCTACCGCCTTACCGCTTTCTGAATTATTATTTTTGTTTTTTTTTGTATAGATAATCACGTTTTTATTCAGTTACATATGTTAGTATAGATGGAGTCAGAGATATATGAGTTGTTTACATTTTTTGTGCTCCTACCGAGTGCCGACACTACAAAGTAGGCCTTATGCCTTCACAAGACGCCCGACGAGTCCGACCACCCCTTTCGACATTTTTTGCCATGCTGGCTAGTGGGCTTACGCGGTCATTAGTATAGTCAAAATTGTAGGTATATTGTCTGTCTATAATCAGATATCAATATACAAGAAATAGATCAATTTCCTTTATTTTTATCTATTGCAAATTGGTATTTTCGATTATTTTGATCTCCCACCACTTTCTGAATTATTATAATATATATTTTGTATAGATAATTACGTTTTTATCATTGCTCAGGTCTACATAATAACGTAACTGCACTATAGAATTGTCGGCACTGATTGAAACCTGGAAGAAATCTAAACAACCCATGTATTTCTGACTTCATCTATAACTGTCACGCAAGTTCATGGAGATTTGTCTCGCAAAAATCAGTTTACCAAAATTTAATTGAGTTAAGTTGCTTTTTAGCATAAACCGAATGTCGGGAGTGTTAAATGAGTGTTCCACAAAAAAGAGTCTGTTTGTTGTCGTACTCGCAGGTTTCTATACCTGATGGTTTTAAACGGGTCACATAAACAGTGCTCGGATACTGAAATTAAACGCTCAGATACCGGCTTTGGTAGATAGATGGCGAACCAATACTTTTTCAAAGTACTGCTTCCCAATATCTATATGTTGCTACTACTAGTACGAGTTTTGCCAGCTAGGCACTAAGAGGCAATTTCATATATTCGTCTGAGACCTAAATCACACTGACGAGCTTTAATAAAAGCGAAACGACGTCGTCTGTGATTGATTTCGGATGATAGAATGAAATTGCTACTCTTTAACAAATTTTGATATGTACTTATTTGTGAATGGCAAAATTTTTAGAAGTAAACGCAAATACCATGGCTTCAAGACGGAATGCAGAAGAATTCAACAACATTATTAATAATTCATAATAAGAACCATTTCACTGAGAAGACTTCTTCTATACTAGTGAAAATTATTGCATATAGAGTAACCAATTTGGGCTGGTTCACACAAAAATTGTAGCAAGTAATTGCTAGTGTATCACCACCTTCACATTTTTGACTTGGTAGCCGCGTGTGATAGCAAGCCAAAGCAATAAAAGCTATCGGATCAACACTCAACTCATTCGACGTGAGGTATGGTCAGTTAACCAGACATTGATAAGCCACACATAACGTACACATCAGAGCCGTGTCTTCTCTTGCGCGAAGGGGGATCGGAACAATAAACTAACCTAAAAAGTGCACCGAACAACAACACTGAGAGCGGCCTATGCCGCATAAGTACAGTTGGGCACGTGAGAGAGTCAGGCACACCTCCGAAACGTCACTAGAACGGGCCGTGAACCGTGTCACCGACTGTCGCGTCGCGCCGCGCCGCAGCACAGTAGGCGGAAGGTGATCGCGATCGTGCGACGAAGGTCTGAAATTAGGGACGCTCGCGCCGAGACTGGGTTTCGGTTCGGGTTCGCCAGCGGCCGGCCAGCATGGGTCGCCGACGGTGTTGCCACCGAGAGTTTCCCGCTTTCAGTAGAGCTCGCTGACAAAAATCTGTAGGAATTAAAAAGGCCGTAAAGTGTATACGAAGTCACTTGGAACAGCAAAAAATGCTTGGGCGGCATCTCCTTTGTGAAACGCGGCAGCACCGACACTCGGTTTATCGTCGGTGAGCGGCAGGTATACAGGTTCCCGGGGGCGTTTCACAAAGGAGAAGCCGGCCAAGCATTTTTTGCTGTTCCAAGTGACTTCGTATACACTATACTTAAACTGCCGTTCAACGGCAGCCTACTAAGGCCCGGTTGTAGAGTCTCAGTTCAAGCCACAGTTCTATTAAACTATGGTCAATGATGAACTTGGTTCAAAAACTCATTTCCATTGTACGACCTATTTATAATCCCAGCTCTACAAAACCAGGTTCAAGAAAGAAATAGTTAGGTTGGTAACATTAACGCATGCATAGTTGGTCTGTTCTGTCAAAAATTAGTTGTTTGAATGCTGTTTTGTTAGTTATGGGTTGATTTGTTGATTATGATTGATGGTAATTGTAATTTGTAATAAACAATAGTTTTTCAGGTAAAGATACGTATAAAACGATTCAAAGAAAGTTTCCAGTCGCATAATACCTCAATGTGACAAGAACCATTTGTTCAGCAGTTACAGCACAGTTCCTGAAAAACAATAGGATCACAAAATACATTTGATTCATTACATGAACAAAAAATTACATTCTGTTGGAGACTTTATTTGTGCTTTAACCTGGTTTATAACAAATCGAACACCTTGTTCAGAAAGTCGAATCCTTTGAATGAATTCATCGTCATTCCACACCAAAAAATGATCAACTCTATCTCTGTATTTTTTTGACGCCTTCTTGCGTTTCTTAATATTTCTACTGCTTCAACGAAGTCTTCATCATCTGTTAGTTCCAGGAGATTTACTCTGAGCTGCTGAGCCATTACATACTTTAATTTACTACAAATGATTTTGCAAAATTTTATCTAAATCAAATTATTAAATTAGGTTACGACACATTAGGTCCTTAAAACTCGGTTTAAGCTCCCGAATTCGAGCGCTCAGCTGAACCTTAAAAATATAAATCAGTGAACCGAGCTTAGAGTTGAACTGACCTTGTACAACTAGACTTCCATATTTGAACTGAGTTCAACCTTGAACTGTGCTTGAACTGAGACTGTACAACCGGGCCTAAAATGCCGACAACAGATATGACGTCATTGAAGTGACGTATTTGACGCTGCACTTGAACTGCCGTCAAACGGTAGCCGACTAAAATGCCGTTTACAGCTGTGGCATCATTGAAGTGACGTATTTGACGTCTTTATATTAGTCGTGATAAGCTGCCGTCAAACGGTTGCCCACTGAAATGCTGCTAATAGCATATTCGATTTCTTGTCAAAATCGCCATATTTCATTATCGGTTATATTATTTTGATTTGTTTGCATTATAGTTGTAACAATTTTTGCTGAATTATGGGAATCCGGATATTATTGGCATTGACTGGAGTAACTTTGCCTTAGTTTTGAGCCGCTCAATGGACAAACCTGTTGTTTAAGCAAGGACCTAATGTGTTGAAAAATCTTAAAACGCTATGGGCCAATGATACTGATGCTGTAACTGTAAATGTAAACAATAGTGACGAGAATCAGACTCATTTTTTCATTGTAAGCAATGATGAAGTTTTTTTTATAACTGAACAGACCGCGTAGGCAGAGCCTAAATACCAGAGTACCGCGGCTGCTGTGAAAAGGTCCAATAAATACATCTCTTGGCAGTCCGTCCCAAGCCTTGGACATTCTGGGAATGAATATGCGGTTCCTTTCTAGTTCCATACTTCACTAGTTTGGCCCAGTTTTCTCATGTATTGCGGCTATTATTTCAGCTCCCGAAAGAACAATAAACGAAAATTAAATCGCAATCAAAATGCATTTTATCCATGGACTTCAGTCAAATCAGATTAAATCTAACTATGGTTTCCTACCGAATACACAAAAACTAAATGCATCTTGTCTGTCTTACTGCTCATAAAGAGTAGGTATTTGATCATAGAAATACTGATGAAGCTGTTGGAACGTTATTTCAGTGGGCTTTCGTTTGACGGCAGTTTAAGTACAGCGATTATAAAGCCGTCAAATACGTCACTTCAATGACGTCACATCTGTTAACGGCATTTTAGTAGGCTGCCGTTGAACGGCAGTTTAAGTACAGCGAATTAAAAAACTGCAGCCGGAACGAGAGCAGATCGGCAGAAATGAGAACCGGCTTAGAACAACCTGCAGCTAGGGTGACCATCCGTCCGGAAAATCCCGGAAATGTCCGGAAATTTGGAGCTAAATTTCGTGTCCGGGCGGAAGCACAAAAATCAGTAAAATGTCCGGAATTTGAGCCGCAATCTAAAATAATTGAAACGGCCATAGGACACTAGCGCGCCGGGGTCAGATTAGTCCTAATCCCACCGGTCAGAAGCGCGCAAAATATTTCCATCACCAAATGGGCCATAGGCGATAGGGGCGGATGCAAATTGCAGCCGCGGTTAGGGTATAATCTTATAAATCTCAAATGTGACCATAAAAGATGTTGAAAATTGCAGCGAGGATCCCTTATCGTCTTATCGGCGTAGCCGCAGGGTGTGGATTAGGGTTAGTCTACCTGTTTGGAGGTATTCTAAAATATAATTTGGATTTGTATAGCAGTATTATGTGACAGGTCAAATTAATTTTTATCTGAAGCAACAATTTGATGGCATTTATTTACCTACTTCTGTTAGTGATTTTGAAAACTATATGACATCATAATGACTTTTTTAAATTACAAACCAAAAATTTTATTCGCACTTATTGTTATAGAGATTTTGCAATTCTCTACTTAACTGACCAGAACTTAACTAGAAAAGTTAATTTCTTGATACTAAATAGTCTGCATATAAAGACACCCTTGCATCAGCAGGCTGAATTCCTGCCAAGTCGAAAGCATAAGCGTCACCTACTTCGTTAGGATTCAGAAATTGTAAGCCAAACGTATATTTTAACCATTTACCAATATCGGTCAAATTTTTGTATTCACTCGCTAAACCTAGACTTTGAATTTTACGCCACCACGCTTGACCTAAGTGAAATCGACATCCAACAATCTGAACTTCAGGCCAAACATTTTTTACTGCAGTGTGTATTGCTTTTTCAAAATCTATGACTACAGTTGTTGGTTCTAAATTTAAACTGTTTTTACAACAACTAAGTAATTACTATCTCATCTATCCCTAACAGAGCGTCGTCCGCTGCAATTTCCATGTTTACCTGAAATGGAAAAATAACCAGCCGCTGCAATTTTCATGTCCCGGATTAAGAATACTTGACCATCGCTGCAATTTGCAATCGGCGGGCCATAGAACACTAGCGCGCCGTGGTCAGATTTGTCCTTATCCCACCGGTCAGAAGCCCCCAAAATATTTTGGATAATGTGGACACAAGCTCGCGGGGCGGTTCTCGTTTACTTATGTCGTAATATTGTTGACTGATATAAATTGTAATGCGTAATATAGATAAGCAGGACTTTCTGTCATCTTTATTTGCATCACGTAGTTCTTTTCTAACTTGTCGAATACTGGTAATATTCATTTAGAATTAAGTGAAAAGTTAATTTAAACCTATATTCCTTGAAACGTTGAAAATTTAATTAAACTCGATGTATTTAAATAAAACATAGATGTATTGAATCCGCAGCGAATTGATTGATTCATTTGATAATAAAAAACAAGTAATATACAGTTAAAGAATTTATTTCTTATGATAATTACAGCTTACACTTTTAACAAAATCAAATCGGGCAATAGCTCCATTTTTATACATCTCAATCAAATTGGCAACGTACTTCATGCGCTTAGTTCACTCGCAATTGGTAAATTTACGTTGAATATTTGCGCTGTTGATCTTGATATATGTTCGCAATCGCATATCTTTTATCACAGAAAGAAATTTGTATATATCTGGATGAGAATGGTAGAAACTTGAATTGAAATGGCTATGAAAAGCCTCACAACAGTTGGTCGTTTGCTCCACCGTAGCCGTATAAGATGCCCACAAATGTGGTGGAAATAATAATCTAAGAAGTAACTGTAAGCTACCGCAAGTCGTGAAAAGATAGATGAAAGTTCGCACGAATAAAAGGGATGTGGTCATTAGGAATATCCAAGCTTAATTTTCTTCCGGTGCGCAAGTGACCGGTGCCGACGAAGGCACCCTTTTTGTAAACAGGTAAAAATCAAACTGCGCGCGCTCGTGACCGATCACCGTTGAAACAACATACAGCAATATTAACAAATTCAGCTAATGGGCAGGCAAAAAATCACAAAAATCGGTAAAATGTCCGGAATTTGAGCCCCCGGTTAAACCAAGCGTCCGGAATTGATCGATGAAGTATATGGTCACCCTACCTGCAGCCGATACGAAGGAAGTATCGCCAAGCTTCAACAGCAACACGGAGTAACCCTGAGGGAACTTACAGCGGACAGGAATAGGTTGAAGCAGTTGCTTTACTCTAAGGAAGAGGGAAGAGTATGTATATTAAGAGTAAGTTTGGAAGGGACAGAAATAATCCTCTGAAGCAAAACGAACAACACGAGGCAGCCTTGAGGAAGCTCAACAAAGAAGTGTCTTAACCTTGTGTTGCAAACTTGAGAAAGTTGCTGCTTTAAAGGATGAAATCAAGAGACTGAAGGCTACAAATCAGTTGAAGAAAGCAGAGAAGAGAAATTACAAAGCTACGGACGGAAATGCAACACTCAAACAGAAGAAAAAGGAAAATATGGACAATGCAATGCAATTGCGGAAACCAAAAAGGTCAGGGTCAAGGAGGGCAAGTCAAAGTTGAAAGAAATTTTGGTGCAGCTAGCTTAAGGCAGAAATCAAGAAGCTGAAATTATCTGCTGTCTTTGAAGTAAAATCCCTCTGAACTGGGTGTTCAACCATTCGAACCCAATGAGAAAGGTGGTGATGCAGTTCAGCGAGATTCTCCTCAACCTGGCCTTAGCATCGATAAGGGCGGTAATTACCCTCCCCTCAATAATACATAATGAATAATAATTCGCAATTTTTTGATTAAACGTAATACCTATTTAATGTTACCGTTCAATAGATATATCTAATGACCTTGACAAGCAACCACTATACTCCAAAAATAGTGTGGGACTGCGATAATACCCTAAAGACACTGGCGAAGACCTACATGGTAACATTAGCTTGGGTGCCTTGTCAGATAGGAGTAGGTGAGAATAAGAGGACCGACAAGTATGCAAAGAAAGGCGCAGAAATCCCTCTCATCGGGCCATACAACACACGGACGGACAGCTATTACCAGTTACGCTGAGACTGAGTAGTGGGGAATGTTCCGTCTAAGAGGATGCTGAGGGGAACCTTGTGTTCTAACACCACAGACGTTCTCAGATTGAGCAGGAAGGAACTACGAAAGGTGGCTGGATTTATAACTGGTCATTGGACTTACCGTGCACAGTGCACACTCTCAAAACGTGGGGATCTATGTGGAAAATCATTAATGCAGGAAGTGCGGCGAGGCAGAGGAAACAGCTAAACACTGAAGAAACCTTTATCCCCCTCCCTCAAGGAAAAAATTGCATTGCCACTGGCCATGGAAGCGTTCCTTGAATTGGATTCTTGTATTGATAAGACAGCTGGACAATTGCTCAGTAGGTGCTCAGCAGTCTCATTTTTCTGTTCATATACCTTGCACTTAGGTAACCTCATATTATAGAGGTGTTGCCTGGGCATTGACACGTAGTATGTTTGCTACCTCTACCATTAGGGCAGCTAAGAAGTCCCTTGCCAATTATGCAGCCAGAAGTGTCATCCGTCGTGGCCTTAAAAGCTTTATAGGTGCGCTCTCTCAACTGTCTTGTCATAATCTCTGAGAGAAAGAGAAAAACTAGTAGAAATCTCTTTGGCGCGACCAAACAGAACGTTGACCAATGTTGTCACTGTCAGTATGTAGCCACTATAAAGCATCAAGTCTTAGATAAGGAAAGGGAGGGGATACCGCACGCCCGTTTGATGCTATGTGAATTAGCTGTGACCGAAAATGAATAGCTATTTGACAGCTGTCAAAATATTTTTTTTATGATATTTAGCCTTTTTAAGACCAATCATTGTAAAGTATTGTGGTGTGCACAATGGTAGGGTGTGCAGCTTACGGTTGTAAAAGCCACAGCAGCAGGAAGGAGCCAGGAATCACGTATCACAGGTAAATTTAATAGGGCTTTGGTATATTTTAGGGCGCCATTTGGTAACAGAAATGTCAGTCGCGCGTTCCGTCCTCTCTCTTTCCTTGTCTAAGCTTCAAGTACACGAGGCGAGTTTACTAGCTAACAAGATGGCATGACGATTACACAACATTTCCTACTCGCTCAGTAGCCAGCTAGTTGGCGTGTGAAAACTACTTCCAACATCTTCAAAACAAATGCTACTAGCCACTTGTGCACAAGCTAGTGCGAGTAAACGTAGCTAGTTTACAAGCTAGCTCGCTCAAAAGCCGGCTGTTCAGCTTGTTGCACAGCGATTTTACTAACAGCTAACAGAGCGAGTGTATCAAGTACATTGGACTACTATACCAGCTAAAAAAGCCGGCTAGTAGCTAGTAAACTTGCCGCGTGTACTTGAGGCTTAACTATTAAACGGGAAGGATGGAAGTGTCAGAATGATTAGATATATGTTTCAGCAGTTTTTCAGTAAGCTTAAAAACGTTACACAATACTACAGAGTAACAACTGAACATAGAGGGAGTAAACAAACCACTTCAGCATGGCGTGCTCAAAGCCATCATCTTTTGACGCTTCAGCCGCCAAACATTGCCAACTAACCTGAAAATGTTTCCAATGCAACCCATGTTACAGACACTGTCCCATCTCGAAAAACTGTTAAACTACACTCGAATATAGCACAGCAAGTCCGTAAAGCTTCACTACAGTTATACCAACAAATAGCGAATTCGATTTTACTGACCAAGCATAAAAGACGCACAAACAAAGCAAACGTTTGACAGTCGGGCTTCTACCGTAAATAAGTCGCATGAAAATTATATTGGCGTTGCCAGCTTCTCAAAATGTATGTAAGACTTCAGAATTTGCGTTTATGATGAAGAAATATGCAGTAACGCCGTAGAGGTCAACATATCTATTGATTTTGCTGTAATCATTCCTGAACCATCAAAATACCGTCTTTTTTAACGTAGAATGGAATATTTCTGGATACTATACAATTAGGACGATAGTAAACAATTATGATTGCCATCTCTGGTGGTCAATATGACAACGTAAGAAAAGATGTCGGCCTATTAGAATCAGTTGTTTACTACCTCTATGTTCTTTGCAAGTAACTACTATACTTCAGAAATAGTGTGGGACTAAAGCATACCGTAGAGACACTGGCGAAGACCAACAAAGTAACATTATCTTGGGTACCTACTACCTAGTCATATAGAAGTCTATAGGAATGACCGAATGAGAAGCCCCGCAGGTGCAGAACTCCCTCTCATAGGGCCAGAACCAGGCTGAGGGGACCCTTGTGTTCTAATACCGCAGTCGCTCTCAGATTGAGAGAAAAGAACTACGAACTAACGTAGAATGGAATATTTCTGGATACTATAGAATTAAGATGTCAGCCTATTAGAATTAGTTGTTTACTATCTCTATGTTCAGTTGTTACTCTGAGATCCATACATAAGTTGACTTCCAGCAGAACTGAGTAGATCAGTAGAGTGAGTAAAATCAGTAGATGTGAGGATTTTTCGTTAGGTTTGTCATCAGCGGTAGCGAAGAGGAGGCAGCAGAACAACACAGCCGGCAACGGGCGGGCGGGCGGTCGAGCAGCGTGCAAAGCAGCGAGCAGCAACGCAGCGTCGCCGCTCGACGCTCGACGGCCGGGCTGTGCGGCGCGGATGCGCACCGCGCGGACGTGCGTGGTCCGCGCACGCCCCACCGACGCGCCACGATCATTACCGATTGCACAGGCACGGACTGGCCCCCAGCGCCTCAACCGCCAACAGGCCAACCAACGAATTTACAGAAAAGCCATCCGCTCCTAGACCAGCTCGACAGCATAGACTATTTCTCAGTTCAGAATTATTCTTACCCTGACTGAATCAAGTTCAAATTTTAGCTCTCACTGAAGTCACTGACGAAAGCTTATGCAGTGCCTCTGACTGTCCGTCCGCCCGTCCGTCCGTCCGTATACAAAAGATAGCCAAAACTACAGGTGCTAGAGAAAAACTAAATACAGATTCGGAATCAGCATGAAAAAACCAGTTCGGAAAAAATCCGGCTTTGTCAATATCGCTTCCGGTTTAAAAAAAATTGATTCAAATTATGACAGGTAACTGACGGTGTATTATGTACGGTGCATTGATATTCCTGAAGCACAGGAAGCGTGGCCGAGCGGTTAAGACGCTAGGCACCAGTCCGAAAAGGCGTGGGTTCGAATCTCATCGCGATCAACAACGATTTTTTTAAGATTAAATGTTAAATTTGTTGAATACTTCTTCTTCTTCCTCTTCTTTAATTGCCGTCTCCACTAAGAAGGTTGGCTATCATCATGGCGACTTTTGCTTTAGATGCGGCTGCTCGGAATAATTCTAGCGATGTACAGTGATACCATTCTCGCAAGATTTCAACATTTATGACCCTTTTCGTCCAAGAAACTCTGAGTATGCGTCCATACACACACATCTCGAAAGCCTCAAGTCTTCTCAGATCAACTTTGTTCGTTGTCCACCACTCCATCCCATAGAGGAGGACCGAGAAAACGTAGCATCTGGCCAATCTGATATTAAGTTTAATATTCAGATCTCTTGAGCAGAATACTCTCCGCATATTTGTAAATGCAGCCCTTGCTTGACCTATCCTAGATCTTATTTCTCGAGAGTGTCCTCCAGTCTCGGTCAAAATGGTACCCAGGTATTTGTACTCACTTAATCTCTGCACTGCCTCATTACGAACATAAAATTTTCCTTGAACATCTGTTTTGCTGATTATCATGGATTTAGTCTTTTTGATGTTGAGTGAAAGACTTGCTTCTTCACTGTTGTTTACGATCTTGACCATTATTATTTATAGGTCTGCGCTGCTCTGGGCTATTACCAAGGTATCATCGGCAAAACCGTTCACCGTTAACCTTTATTCCCGCAGTTTCTTCAGATATAGCCTCTTGCATAATTTTCTTTGACTAGAGGTTGAAAAGTATAGGAGAGATTACGTATCCATGTCTTACTCCTGTTTCGATTGTTATCTCGTCTGACGTTTTCTCGCCCTGTCTAAAACAGCTCTTTGATTATAATACAGGTTGCTGTTGAATACTAGTCCGGGAAAATTCCGGTTTTGTCAATATAAAAAAATTAAATATATATACCAACAAATTCCACAGTGAGAGCGCCATTTGAATTTACTCAAGTAAATTCTTTCGTACTTTTTTTTATTGATTACATTTTACATTGTAATTGTAGCAAGTCAAAAATAATCTATTTAGTGGAAAACAATATATGAACATGATTTATAAAATAATACACAATTTAGTAAATAACGAGAGAAAAAAGGAATACAAACAAACATATATAAGATTATATAGATAAAAGAAGCGTAGTAAAAATGTATACATATTAGAAGAAGATAAGATCTGTATTGGTTTTTGCAATAGTAACTTATTCGTTCACAGTATAAAAACGATGATAGAGCAAGCAGATATTTAATCTTTTCTTAAATGACAAACCATTGAGGTTCTTAACATTTTTTCCCAAAGTGTTATACAATTTTAAACGCAGCGCGCTGTCAGTTGACATTTTGAGTTTTAATTGTAGTTTAAGCAAATTATCACGATGTCTACTATGATAACTATGATTAATTCTTAAGCTGTTTTTATTTTTGTGTATTTCAACATGTTGTTCATACAACCAGACACACGGCATAGGGAACATTCCAGATTTTTTAAACCAAGGGTGATAATGATCCCGATTACCAATGTTTGCCATTATTCATATAGATTGTTTCTGTGACTTGAATATCGAGTCGGAGGTGGTTGAATTATCCCACAGGATTGCACCGTAACTAATATGTAAATGAAGCAACAAGTTGTAAGCCATTATCAAATACTTTTGATTAATGTTTTCTAAGAATCTGTGTTGGACAAATAGTCCAGAACTTAATGTCTTACCATACCCAACAAATACAGTTGTGTCATCACAATATGCTATATACTTTTACAGAGAGATGGCTAGATTTTGCTCGTTTATGTAAACTACGAATAAAAGGGGGCCTAGCACCGACCCTTGCGGAATACCGTAGTCAAGTTGAGCAATAGAGAAAACGTTGTTGTTATAACTTTCACTATACTCTCAATCATACTTCATGCAGGCGCTTTATGGTTTTGAAAATGATCTGGTGATATTGTATACGGACGGCTAGAAGATGCAAAATGGTATTGGAGCAGTAATGGTTCGTACCAGGAAATAGAAAATTCTCGAGTACCAACAGCTAGCATATTTACTACTATTCTTCGGACCCAGTAAAGAAAAATGCGCAACCTACAGATTCTCTAGTGTGAATACATACACTAAAGATCCATGTATTCAGAGGATAATAGAACAATCTATATGGTTAGAATTGAAGAATAAGTTAGTTCATTTCATCTGAGTACCAAGTAACAAACATATCAGTATCAACGTAAGGGCAGACCTGTTTGCCAGACAAGCATCTGATTGTAGAATTGTTGATGAAGTATACCAAAGCCATCAAATTAGCGTCTAAACAGATCTGGCAGAATAAATGGAATTAGTATGGTACCCATTTTAAGCATTCTATTTAAGAAATTGCACAGCTACTGATCTAGATTCGTAACCCTTATAGTTTGTCTACTCATGGTACACTATAGTATAGCTGCGTATACGTATCCCGGAGAAAGAAATAATAATTACAAATAACAACATCTTTCTTATCTTGGGAGATACACCGTTTTATTCGCATCATTTTCTCTTTGAACGATCCGTGAGATGAAATTCGTTTACGGATTTTACCTTTCTCAGCAATATTCTTGTTTTCCGGCAGAAGCTAGCCAGCATATTTGTATCCCACGTACCCTTTCTGTTCCTTTGATTCCTCAACGAAACCTTTCTTTGTTGCATTCTCTAATATTGCATAAAAAAAATTACTAGCGCTATTGTCGATGCTGGCGCTTTTAAATGCTAGCACTTGGAAAAACCAGAGTTTTGCAAATAAAAACAGCTTATTGAATATTTATTATTTGATACTTATTTACACGAGTACATCCTATGGAAAGTACACATTGTATACATATACATGATTTTTTTTTGCTATGTTATTGGCTCTGATCTGAGATCAACTGGCCAGTTGTAAACATGATTTGATTTTGTGTACATTAGTTCGATGGGCGGTATAAGTGGTATAAGTGAACTCCACGTGCACATGAAATGTGGACGCGGAGGAGAATGCTGAGAGTTCCTTATACCGCCCATCGAACTGACGTTTCCATACTGGATGAGCTCGGTACACGCTGGGTGGATACGTCGAAAGATTTGCTGGATATGAGTATCAAGAGCGCCACTGAACTGACAGTAAATCGCGAACGATGGCGAGTTACAGTTCTCAAAACTATTGATAATATTCGTGTCGGCAATACTCTAGCTTCGACTTAATGCATTTTACGAGTTCACAACATGTCTATTAGGGCATTGTAACTATGATGATGAATATCCTTGAACTCGCTTTGGGTTGAGTGAAAATCATTTTCAGTATGAAAATAGAATAATATGTTCTATTTTCCATTGCGATTTTTATTCAGCGAAACTATTTGGAGTGTGATACTAGCAAATTTATACAGTTCAAAAAATGAAATCAAATCTGATTCAATAAGTAAGATGGTCTAAAGCAGTCTCTACACAAACTGTAATCTGCTATTCTTCTTCTATATTTATGGCTTCTGCGTTTTTCACACAATCAGTCAGCCTCCATAGTAAGGTCCAGGAGAGTCTGGCTCTGAGCCATTTCCATGAATCTCTAATTTAAATGCTTCTGTTTCGACAAAACTTAAAACTATCAATAGTAATATCCTTGGGACGTTGCATATAAATGAGATAATTTTATGAAAACCGAAAGCTCGTTGCTTGAGAAATTTTTCAGAAAATTATGGGCCATTTGTTAATGTCCCCCGAGGGATATTCGGCGAAAAAGTTTTTGAAGTTCTAAAACCCAATTGTATAGTCATACTGACCTGAATGCGATTATCGGTGTAATTTGGATTGGATTGATTCCAATGGCTGTTAGAAGTATCAACAAATTTTCAATATAATTACATAAAACATTATGATTAACAAATATTGAAAATACTGAGAATCCGGTGTTATGAGGACCCTTACCTAAAATCGACTTGGCTGTGGCTCACAGTCCCCACGTGTACTCTGTTACCTGAAACTTTAGACTGGCCTGACGTCTATCTGATAGGTATAAGCTGACGAAGAAGTGTATCTCAGATTTGATTTTTTAGTGTAGTGGTCTGAATTGGCAATCCTGCAAGTCAGGACCGTCTTAGTAATATTTTTACTGAATATCTCATTGCCAAAAAATAATGTGTACAAAAAATTGATTCATTATCTAAAAATGCACAGCAAAAATGCTTGACCGAAACAAATATATTTTTTCGCTTATATGTATATCGTTAAGCGTAAATTACTCATCAGTAGCGGTACGAGCACCGAGTGTAGCCCTGTACGTATGCCGTCAAAGCATGTGTCAAGATTCATTCTGGGGGATTTTTAGTTATGACTATTCGAACATCTGTTCGCTGTTGACAAGGGTATAACTCTAATTCACTGTTCCAAGTTTCAACCTCAAACATTATTATCATAGTAACAATGTCTTATCAGACATGTTGTTAACTCTTAAAATGCATTAAGTCGGAGCTAGAGTATTGCCGACATGAATATTATCAAGTTTTGAGAACTGTAGCTCTCCATTGTTCGCGATTTACTGTCAGTTCAGTGGAGCTCTTGATACTCATATCCAGCAACTGTTTCGTCATATCCACCCAGCGTGTAGGGGAACGGCCATGGCGCCGCCCACTCGGGGCGTGACCCTGAACTACAAGTTTCTCCATATTATTGCTTCTGTGAATATGTCCGAAGAATGTAAGCATTCTCGTCAACACAATGGAGGATAGTCTCTTTGGATTACCGAGCTCATCCAGTATGGAAACGTTAGTTCGATGGACGGTATAAGGAACTTTCAGCATTCTCCTCCACGTCCACATTTCAAAAGCATCTATGCAAGCTCGATCTGCATTTTTAACTTCAAACATAAACAGGAGAAATCGGATAATTTGACAGACATGCGTATTGAGACTGATTTGCAACCTTTTTTGGAACATGTTTGTGACGTAGGGTTGGATCAAGCCTTATAACAGATGACCGCAACTGGCGATTTTTTCATTTTATTTTACTGGTAATTCCGTAATACGGTCCTGTGCCAGCGATATTTTAGGTGTTTCATGAGCAGAGTGCGAGTCTGCTGAACCGATGTAGTATTGTTGATATGTGTTCGACATCGGCATAGTCCGTCGACCGCCGTTTACAATCCAATCAATTTTTTTCTTCCTTTTGCTGTCCTACCACATCTCCGCTTCCTCGTTCCAACTCGTAGTTTGTTATAGTTAGTGCAGCGCAGTATTTCGGTCGTTCAGTTTATTTAGCGTCTCAGGATTGTCCTGGAGCAGTAATAATGTTAAAGAAAATAGTGGAATGGATAAATAGATAAATAAGATATTTAGAGCCAGAAAGTACCGGGTGTTTTCTCACACTTCGCCATCCCTCTTTATCTTTTTTATTCTAAGAAAGTTTTATAGTTTTTTCTTGACATTCAGAGAATTTGACAAGAAGAAAACAAGAAAATTAAATGTTTTTTCTTATAAAGTCATTTTTTTTAAATAGGATATATTATATCTGCTGCTGCTCTAATATTAGGGTTCTTATGTACATGTCCTTACGCCTCCATAAATAGCTCTCAACATTTTTCTTTCCTATCTTATATTTTCTTCCTCCTCTTTGTTCATAGTCCACGTCTCACAAGCATATGTCGCTGTTGGTCTTATAACAGTTGTGTAAATTCTTTCTTTGGTCTTTCTGGATACAGTCATCAAAGCGCAGAGAGTAAGGTGGCTAGGACATGTGGAGAGGCTGCATGGGATGAGAATGGCAAAACTAGTTCTCAACCGGAGACCAACAGGAACAAAAAGGAAGGGTAGACCAAGGGAGAGATGGCTGAAGAAGGCAGAAGATGATTTAAAGAAAATTAATAATAAACACTGGAAAGAAAAAACGGCAGAAAGAAATAGGTGGCGTGGAATAGTGCAGGATATACTCAGAAATAGGTGGTGAAAGTATCCAAAGACAATTTTAAGTTATATAAATTTTAGCGTTATAAGATCAGACTGTACTCATTTCTGCCATAGGCCTTCATGACCTGTTGTGCAAATTAATAATAATAATATTACATAACGGAAAGAATATATTTTTCTCTTGTTTTCAAAAATATAGGGCTCATTCACCTTATTTTGAAAGGTTTTTAAAATATTTAGCTTCAAAACTTCTGAAATGTGAAAGTTAACCTTAAACCACTATAGCCATGGCGCCCGAAAAACAATTGAATGCGGTAATGTTTTGTGTCATTCTGACATCTTGCCGAGGTAAAAAGCATCGCCTTGCTTACAAATGCAAATAATTTCCAATTTTATTGTAAAAATGCCATTAAATTATTATAATGAAAATCAAAAACTAAATTATACGTTTATTTTATGAAAATAATAACAATATATCTCAAGTACGAAGAGAGTATAGGGCATTATTTGGCGAACCTGTGCCGTTAAGAAGCACGTTAGATAAACAGAAAATATTTTTATAATAAAACTGAAAGTTATTTGTACTTGTAAACAAAGCGATGCTTTTTACCTCGGCAAAATGTCAGAATGACACAAAACATTACCACATTCAATTGTTTTTCGGCCGCTATGGCTATAGTGGATTAAGGTTAACTACCACATTTTGGAAACTTTGAAGTTAAATATTTATAATATTTTTGAGCGGTTAAAATGAGCTGAGGTAGGATGCGGTCTCGGATAGGGTGGCTGGGAAACGCCGCAACATTGCATTGCCCTTTAAAAGATTGATACTGGTAATATAATCTGTTTTTAAATACCGGAATCCCTTCAAGGTCACAGAATAAAAACTGTATCGTCCTAGTTCCTACGCAGAGAGCTATATGAAAGTATTTACGAGACATTTTGTGTTGGATGTTTTTTCTGGACGGACCTGGCGATGATTCGGTTGCAAGAGGATCTCAGACAATTACTTCATGCTACGGGAAAATAATAAAATGTGCGGGAAGTACTGAGTCAAGATTCTGGGAAATCGATCGCCTTCATTTGGGTCCCAGGACATGTCGGCATAGAAGGCAATGAAAGAGCTGATGAAGCCGCTCGCCGTGCTGCGTCCATGACTTCCACTGATACAGACTGCATCAAGGTATCAGAACAGAAACTACTGATTAATACAGTAATGAAAAGAAAATGGCAAAGCCTGTGGGAGGAAACGGACACCCAGCTACGTAGGCTTAAACCCAGGATTGGACGATGGACTCCTAATACCCGACTATCCCGCAATGAAAGGGTACGTTTACAGCGTCTGAGAATTGGACATACTGCACTTCTTGGTCAAGATCCCCCCATGTGTGAAACATGCAACACTGCCATTACAGTCTGCCATATTCTTCTTGAATGTCAACAATATAGTACACAACGTGGATAGCTTGGTATCCCGAACGACCTGAAGCAATGTCTGACTCTATCGCAGATTTACAGTACCGTCCTTCTGTACCTGAAAGTCGTAGGCCTATATTGGAAAATTTAAACTGTAAAGTGTTACACTACTTACCTCAACACCAATCTCAGTAACCATTAAATCAAGTCTGAGATGTATGACTGACTAGTATCTAACCAACAATACTAAGCAGCTAATGGCCAAAGTAGTCGATGCTGCTAAACACAAAAAAAAGTACTGAGTCAGTCAACTTGACCTCCTTTTTGAAATTGTTGTTTAATGTACTACTACAATTACTTTTCTGTAATGCCGGCCATACGCGCTCTGGTCTACCGGAGAGGTCTACCTGTGCAGATATACCAGCTCCGTGTATGGGGGCGATCCGGTACGCCGGAGAGGTCTTCAGTTCGTTTCGGTATGGCATCCTTTGAAGACGACGATGCTGGCACTGATAGGTCTTGCGCCAATTTTGAAAGATAATTATAAAAAAACGGTTAGAAGAAAACGGAAAAGGTGATGTAAAAAGTGGTATATTGTATGTATATTCTGAAATCTAATAATTCATAGTACCACAATTTAATATGATCCACAGATGCCCCAGACTTCAAAGACTGGTCATATTTCTTCTCGTTCCTGACAATTGCTTCTTAAATTCTTATTTTTTTCACAACCGCTGCCTTATCAGCATTCGGTTTGATTTCCTTTAATTTTTTCATGAGTAGCTCATAGGCAGCTTCTTTTTTAGCTTGATCGTGATATTATTTACTTTTTACTTTCCAAAGGCATGGATGATTTCTATGTGTTTCAATAAAATCTCAAGTATTCTCTTGTTATTTGAATTTGGTGTGGCCATATTTAATTGCGATGCTGTCGGACCTCCATTCTAACAACTACCACTCTCAACAAACTCTAGAAAACAATTAGCCGAACCTGTGCAGGTGGGACCTGACAGAATTGATTTTTGATTTTGCTCCGGTCGCCTGTGCAGGTTCAAAATACTGTACAGGTCCAGCCCCATACACGCTCCGGCCTACCTGCGCAGGTACGCTTGTACAGGTAGACCTCTCCGGTAGATCGGAGCGTGTATGGCCGGCATAATACCCAAAAACATACCCATCATGATTGTTTTAGGCGGCCTACGACAAAAAAACAAAAAGCTTATGACCGCCCTTCATGTCTCCATAGCGGTTGCCATGATATTAAACCGAAAAACGATACGCATTTCCCATATCGGACGTTCTTTGATAGAAAAAGCGTATCATCGTTTGTACGCACATCAATCTGCGATGAAAAGTTCCGAAAGCAAGTCAAACAGATTGGCGCTCTTGATGTTTAGCCGCCTGCAGATAGGCTAAAAAGGGCTCTTTCATTGTCAAGCCGTGAGTTCCTCTTTGATGAGAGCGAAACGTTAACGTCCTATCTGGGATTTTTTCAGCCCATGGAGTGCCGGACTGCAGCTAATCAAATTACTCGCTTGGTACTGGGCCCTTTGACGACAAGTAGGCCCTGTCTATCTCATTATCACGTGGGGCAGGATTTGATTTTAGAACCTGGATTCAAACAACACCAATGTTCTGCATATTGGGCATTAAAAGAAGAGATTGAGGCTAGATTGACCCTAAATTTTACTTTCCACACCGATTGTTTTGTGTTTGCGAGAATTTTCGATTTTGATATAATACGCTTTTTGGCCGTTATATGATATCTACATAACGAAAATCCACGTCACTCATTTCCGTCGGTCTGTCTGTCTGTCGGTCTGTCTGTTCGCGTTGTTCTACCCTCGTAATCTCAGCAACCGCTGCATGGATTGTGATGAAATTTGGGTGCCGATATGCTGTGAGGTCCTAGTAGATAATGCTGCTATAATTTTGAAAATCGGTGCAGGGGCGGCGTAATAATTAGCAAAAAACGAAAAAAATTAAATATCCCTCAAACTTAATTTTTAGGCGTTTTAGGGGTTCCTGATCATTTTTTACTTTTTTTTTGGTGCGGGTGAAATTGGGGTCGTTAGGGGGTGGGAGGTTGTAAAACTCAAAAATTTGTTCTATTCATAATGGGCTGTCCATTGGCCTGTGAAAGAAAGACCTAGCTGCATATTACACTTTTTTAAGTCCATCCGACCATTGCCTTGCCTATTACAAAAATCAAAGGAGAGACTTCTAGTAAAACACAGCTTTTCAGAATTTCAACGCACACTGAAATCCCGTTGAATGCAAGCCAAGAT
This sequence comes from Callosobruchus maculatus, assembly GCA_951848785.1. Lineage (NCBI taxonomy): Eukaryota > Metazoa > Arthropoda > Insecta > Coleoptera > Chrysomelidae > Callosobruchus > Callosobruchus maculatus. The sequence continues at coordinate 9,149,586 of CATOUR010000083.1, forward strand.
TTCCTTTGTGTTAGACGTACGAGTTTCTGCGAATAAGATATTCCCAAGACGTTCTACTAATCGCTCTTTCCTGCTGTGTCGAGGTAGAGTATAACTAATTTTATGAAACTTGTTTGACGTCAATCTCTATAAACACTCGAATTGTAACAAGGAAGCAAAATTACTGACGCGTGCATTCCGTGTAAAATAGATTCGCATTAAAACCCCTCTTCCCCCAACAATGGGGGCTATAACGACATGCATTCACTAGAGTGGTTAGTGGAGCAAATCATTTTTTTCTTAATTTTTGATAAGTTTAGTCTACCCTAAAAAAATCAACACTTCCTATTAAGATCATTTCAAAAAGATAAGATAACAATTAAAAATCAGAATTTTTACATGGGCCCACATGACAGATTGGCGTTTTTACTTCTCACATCGGTAGGTGTGGGGAGTATTGTGATCGCGAAAATTTTCGATTTTGAGATAATACGTGTTTTGGACGTTTTATGATGTCTACATAACGAAAATTCACGTCACTCATTTCCGTCGGTCTCCGTCAATCCACCAGTACGCAGACAGCTGTTTCACGCTTATTAGCGATCATCAGTGCGCCATACGAGTAACCCTCGTATATCGACTTACATATGCAGCAGCATATAGAACCGCGCTCTTCTGGTGAGGCAAAGGGGACGCGCGGTGGCGTTCCACCAAGAAGTCTGCTGCTGTTTAGCAGCGATTTTCTTTCGTTTGCCGTTATCTTTGGGTACCAGATGGCACACCGATAGATCTTTTCTGTCGCCTGCTCTCACATGCTTCACATGTCTGGTAGACATAAAAATCATGATGCTCTCTATTTCCGTCAATCGACCTATGGCGCACTGATGATCGCTAATAAGCGTGAAACAGCTGTCTGCGTACTGGTGGATTGACGGAGATATAGAGCAGCCTCGTAAAACAAGGCGTGTTAGCGAGGAATGTGTCCTATTAATATGTTTCGAGAGATGTACTTTAGAAATGCGTTGTGATGATGTGGGCGAGGGACGTGTGCTGTAGATGTAGACGAGCAAAAAGAAAACTCTGAAGAGAGCCCGCTACACATCCTCACAACGCTCATCTGTACACCGTTTCACAGCTCCACCACATATCTTCGCACCGCTCATCTTTCTAGCACATCTCTGGTAGAAACGCAGCCTAAATCAGCTTAAACTTAAAATGGCAGCCAATAACCTTAGCAGTCGACGCTGGCAAGCAAAAAAAAATCATGTTGAAAATTGAATAGCGATCTACAAAACCGTGCTTTGTCGTCTATCCAAACCCTTCAATCCGATGGAACAATATTGTAATCGACTCTCGTTCCCCTGAAAGACAAATCCATTAACTACCCTCATTAAGCGCGGACTTTATCCGAGATATACTCGGGAGGCAATTAGAGATCGAGTGTAAGGAATTGACTTAGCGGCCAGTAATCGGTTTTCATTGAAAACATTCGCGTTGGTTTAGAGACAGAGGACTGCCATGCCGATGCCGATGCCGGTCCGTATGAAGAAGTCGATCGATGGATTTCTGCAATCTTTCAGAACTCTAGGGATTTTATGCTCATTTGTACTGATTACAGTCTTTTTTTTCGAAACTATGTCGAACATAGCAAATAATAATCAAGATCAGCAATTCGGACAAAAATGCAAAAATAGAATGTATTAAAGGACATGCAGGTATACCTCGAAACGACACAGTCGCAAAGACAGCGACTATAGGTGGAGTATGGCCTACTTGTGGTATGGCTGAGAAATTTCAAATTTCCTAAAAATGACTTAAATAGTATGTCAAACAAGAACCTGAAAGAAAAATGCAGCGAAATTCATAACAGATCCAGCTGGAAATAAGAACAGAGCTTCTCAATATTATTCCGACAATAACGTGGACGTGAAAATGATTTTTCATTTGCAGTAGCGCCTTGAAAAAATGTATACCTATTCAAAGCTAAAGTCCCACGACGATTAAGACAAGGAATATATCGGAACTGGGGAGAAGCAGCAAATTATAATCTTTGGGGGTGTAAATTAGAGCAAATATAGTATATTTTCTTATTATTGTATTACCCAATGAGGTGTTTGTTTTTGGTCAAGTGAAGTCCGATTTAAAATGTTTAATAGTATATTTGTCACTTTTTGTGTTCCTCCCGATAAAACAACAAACTACCACACTTAGGGTCTAGAGTGCCTAATTTAAGAGCTACAGGTACTTAAAGGACTGTACCAGTTTATTGGGATTGTTCTATCGGAAGGGACACAAAAAGTCACAATATACAGGGTGTCCCATTAAAATTTTTGAATCGGACGTCACGTGATCGAAAACAAATACCTCATTGAGTGACACAATAATAAGAAAAGATATTATATTTGTTCTAATTTACACCCCCAAAATTATAATTCGCTACTAATGCTCAGCTCCGATATATTGCTTGTCTTAATCGTCAAGGGACACCCTGTATATTTTTCACACCTTGCTCGGTGTAAAGTCCTAATGTATGAAAAGCTACTCCCTCACTACCCTGTCTATACAACACGCTGTTCGTAAAAGAGCAGTTCTTCTGGATTTTTCAATAGCTCAATTTATCAATCTCTAGAATTTCCGTACTTTCAATTTTTTTAATTTCTTAATTTTCGGTTTTTCGATTTTTCGATTTTCTGATTTTTCAATTTCTCAATGTATCGATTGCTCGCGTTTTTCGATTTTTATTTTTTTCGGTTTTTCGATTGTTTTCGGTTTTTCCTCATTTCCATTTTTCAATTTCTTCTATTTTCTCGTTTTTCTGTTATTCCATTTCTAATTTTTCCACTTCTCCATTTTTTCGTTTTCCAATGCACCGTGTTTCGATCCTCCAAACTTTCGATCGTTCGAACTTTCAATCTTTAGATCTTTCAATTTTCCAATTTTTCGATCTCTTTAGTTATAATATTTCAATCTTCCTTTCGATCTATGAGTCTGACTCGATTTCTCGATCACTCGATCTCTCGATCTTCCAAACGTATTTACTGATTCAGTCAATTTTGCCTTTTTTATCTTGATTTTTCTCTATTCTTCTGGATTTATCCCTAGTTCCCCCTGTTTTTTCCATTTTGCCGATTTTCGTCGATTCATTCTGATTAGTCCCAATTGTTCTAGATTTTCATGAACTTTCTTGTTCCTTCCCGGAAAATCATATCTAATGTTTAAGTTTCAGTTTTGATTATATGAAACTTTTTCTCTCTAAAATGCGATTTTTCGGAGAAAGTTCAGCGTATATTTAATAGACACCTTAAATAATAGTTTTGCTTCTCATATTAATGAACTTATCGTAAAGAAACTATCACGACTACATATTTCCCTCAATAATTCATCATTCCTCTATTATAATACACGATAATGACATATCACCTTTCATCTCCAATATAATATGGCACCCTTTCATCTATTTATATCACTTATGGATCTTATGGATGGGAAATGGAATTTCTGAATTAATTTATGGTAACTTTTCATTTCCCTAGTTTTATTGCTCAGCATTTTCTTGACAATACCGGCGAGAAACTGGTGGACATATAGACATAAGATAAAATTATCTACAGGGCCTTATCGCTATTATACATAGATATCATTGCCCCCATGTTAGAAAATATGGTAATCCCTGACCAACATGGTTTCTTGCCGAAGAGGTCAGTAACCTCTTCTCTTTTTACTGCAGTCAATACTTGGGCAAATTAGCATGATTCTGGTCAGCCTGTCTATTATGAAAAAACGTCTGATAACGTGGCACACAGAAGACTTTTAAGCAAACTGGAACAGTTTGGAATTAGGAGGAACCTGTTGAAATGGATTGATAGCTTTCTAATAATCGAAACTATTTTGTTACAATAAATGGCTGCCTATCACTAAAACGACACGGGCATAGTGATGTCCTCAGGGCTCTGTTCTTGGCCCACTGCAATTCATACTCTATACAAGTGACCTAGCTAAATCAGTGATTCTAGTAACGCTTCACTTGCAGACAACTTTATACTATATTGCGATCCCGTAGAAAAATTTGTTTTGGCAAGAGATCTTAGCAAAATTCATCTTTTGTCACAGCACTGATTAGTGATTGATGCCTCTGACTGTATTCCATATAGGCTGGAATAACCCCCAGGAAAAATATTTTATGGATGAATTCGAGATCCAAGCAGTTCATGCTCAGAAGGATCTTCGAGTTATAACCAATGTCTTGATGTGGAAAATCCATATTAATAATAAATCACGCACAGATAACGCTCAACTGATAATCAGCAAAGCAACTTAACCTAACCGATGAATATTTTGCACTACCGTCACCGTCACTATTGGCTTTTTGTGGAAAGAGCGAAAGCTGTGGGTTTATAAGAGAGCGCGCTGTTGCTAGATTTCAATATGGTCTCTTATTTACCGAAACACTTTTAACTACCATGCCTGAAATAATTAATAATCTATATATTCCAAAGGATATTTTGAAACATTACTTGATTTTGTGTGTACTCTTAAAATATGTTTAATCTACTTTTAAATACAAAGAAAAAATGGAATCAAGTTGATTGACTCATTACTTCCCACACATAATGATATGATCCCATTTTATTATTTCTCCATTGCATGAAGCTATAGTTTGAAATTCCCTTGCAACCAAATCATCGCCCACCCGCCCGCAAAAAAACATCCAACGCAAAAACCCTCGTAAATAGTTTCTTGCGTCTCCCTCTTTAGGAACTAGGACGCCACAGTTTCTTCTGGGTGCTTCAACTGGACGATGCGAAACGATCAGGAGCCTCCAAAACGTTTAAAAACGAAGTTTGTGCTGTTTTTATATTTTTGGTTTTTTTATTATTGCTGCGCCGCCACTGACACGATTTTTCAGAAACAGACGCGTTTTCCATTCTCGCCGCGGGCGCGGCAGTAAATTCTGTGTCAAAATTTCATTACAATCAATTCAATAATTTTCGCTTTACGCAATATACATAGAACGAAATCGAGCAAAACTCGTATGGTTTCTGTAATAGGCAAGCCAACATTCAGATGGACTTACAAAAGTGTAATATGCCGCTAGGTATTTCTTCCACAGGCCAATGGTCAAACTATTATGAATACAACAAATTTTGCAGTTTTCCAACCCCCCACCCTCCAACCACCCCAAATTCACCCACACCAAAAAAAAAGTAAAAAATGATCAGGAACTCCTAAAACGCCTAAAAACGAAGTTTGAGGAATATTTGATAATTTTTGACTTTTTGCTAATGACTCCGCCCCCTGTACAACGATTTCCAAAAATATAGCAACATTACCTACTATCATCACAATCCATGTAGCGCTTACTGAGATTACTCTGATATTACGACGTTAGAAAAACGCCAACAGACAGACAGACCGACAGACAGACCGACGGAAATGAGTGACGTGGATTTTCGTTATGTAGACATCATGAAACGCCCAAAAAGCGTATTATCTCGAAATCGAAAATTTTTGGCGATCACAATACTCCTCTCAACTATGGGTGTGAGAAGTAAAAACGCTAATCTGTCATGTGGGCCCATGTAAAATATCTGATCTTTAATTTGTTAATATCTTTTTGAAATGATCTTGTGTGAATGAACGTCGTTATAACCCCCAGTGTTGGGGGGAGGGGGGTTTTAATGCGAATCTATTTTACACGGAATGCACGCGTCAGTAATTTTACTTCCTTGTTACAATTCGAGTGTTTATAGAGATTGACGTCAGACAAGTTTCATAAAATTAGTTATACTCTACCTCGACACAGCAGGAAAGAGCGATTAGTAGAACGTTCTTGGGAATATTTTATTCGCAGAAACTCGTACGTCTAACACAAAGGAAATCTTGGCTTGCATTCAACGGGATTTCAGTGTGCGTTGAAATTCCGAAAAGCTGTTATTCACGAGAAGTCTCTACAAATTTATTTGCAAACGTCGTTGTTTAGTCATATTATATATTTTCGCACTTGCAGACATATAAAGAATTTTATGAAAATTATGTAGCTTTGGAAATATAAGGCTGCAAAGATTTGAACCAAATAATTCAAAACATGATTCAAATGGTATTTCAAGATTTTTTTTATTTTTAAGTCTTGATCTACTTTAACATTTCTGAAAATTGATTGAAAAGTGAAGGCTTTGTGTTTCCGTGATTTATCATATCAGCAAATATAGTTAAAAAAAATAAAAAACACGCTTTTAAAGAGCATTGGACTAAAAAGGTAAACATGATTTTTAAAATCAGCTCAAACAATAATGAACAAAAAATACTACTATGGTTGTAGAAAAAACGTGAGTATTTTTTTTGCCCTATTATACGTTAATCGAGCGCTCGACCAGTGACGTAACTAAGGGTCCGCAGGGCCCGCAGCTGCGGGGGGGGGACGCGGTTTTGGGGGCCTCGTAGTCTTGGAGGCCCAGAGTCCTCATGCGCCATCGTTTGTGCAACAAGAAAGTACTAGATTAAAAGGTTGCTTTCCTTGTATGTTAATGTTACATATTACAAATAATACCTAAGAACCTCATGATACATACTTAGCATTGAAAATGTGGGACAGTATTGCATTTTAAACTAAACCCTAAAAATCGGCGCGGTATCCGCAGTAAATGGAAAAATACGGCAAGGCAGCATACGTAAACAAATTTTTGGCTAATTTAACTCGGTGTCTTCCACAACATAGGTCACACAAACAACCAACACACTACAATATAAACTAGACAACGACCTTTTTATAAAAAAATTAAATCAAAAAATGTGTGTTTTCAAACCACGAATTTTGTAATTTTTCGGGTGGTTTAAACATGTAAAAGTCGTTGTTTAGTTTGTATTTTACACCTATTTGTTGGTTATTTGTGTGACATGTGCTGTGGAAGACACCGAGTTAAATTAGCCAAATATTTTTTAACGTTTTTTGTTTGAGAATTGCATTTGGGGGGGTCTGAAACTCAATGTACAAAGCCTTTTTTTGCGAGCAAACCTCAACATTCAAGCCCTGAAGATGGCAATAAATATTGCCGAAGGCTTGGCAGCAACTTGGTAGTCTCCTTTATACAATGACCCGTGTCTCTTTTCAAAATTTTGGCCAAACCTCAAGACTTTTCTTTAATATATACAAGGTGAGTCCGAAGTTGGTACTAGTCTGTATATGAAATACCATGTTTTTTACATACGATATGACCAATTCAGGCCGTATATATAAGGCCTAGGCCACATACATACTGTCGGATTTCGTATGTGTTATATGTGTTATGTCGACTGTATGCTATCCAGTCATACTTAGATTAGATGAAGTGGCAACGTTGTGCATGAAGCGGTATTCCATTTATGGCAGTATTTTAGTATCGCCTCGTCTGACAGACGATGCGTCCGAGGTTAAGGGTTAATAACAATACATAATGAAAGTAATGGTTTGTTTATTTTTCTGCCTCTACATTGAACTTTCATACACTATGCATGTACATTAAAAAAAAGTACATGAATGTACATTTAATGGATATACAGTGGATGCGGAAATTCGCGACAAACGTACATAAAATGTAAATTTTTTTATGTCTATTTTACATCCATTAGACGTTCATGCTCCATTTATGGATATACAGATCCATTTGTATATACTTTGGTATGTAAGTACTAAGTATAAATACACGGTATACATATAGTATACATGTACATTGGACGTACTTATGTACATTCAATGGATATACCATGGATGTGGAAGTTCGCTTCGCAATAATTTTGATCAGTAGAAGTTAGTTCTCTCATTCAGGGATGACTAAATGGAATGCCCACACAACACATTTCGTATATGGTCTGCAACACTAGTAATAAACGTTTACGCATTCACCATTATTTCAAATTATATGAATTTAAATAAGAATGAGCTAGAAGAAACACGCTAAGATATAATGTTGAGGTATCAGTAAAATTGCTGCTTTGTATCGAAGATCTTTGTGAACTGGTTTGAGACACCATGTAGCTGCTTCAAATACAAAACGAGCAACCTTAAAATTGACATTTGTAAACAGCACAGCATTAACGTCATAGAAAATGCATATGCGAGTAATATGTTACGATTCCACAGTAAACATCACATAAACTGCAGCACAGTGCAGCGGCAGTCGTTCCAACAAAAAGACCTTCGTTTTGACTGAACGCCTTTTCCACCAATGAGACTCGTAAATCCACGTACACAAATGTCAACCCATTTAGCGGCGAACTAATAGCCAGTTAAAATTAAACTGCCTAACTACCTTCATGGTATTACGCTGGATGCATGTAATAACGATAAAATTTGTGATTTTATAGCTGAGTCTAACTGCGATCGACAAACACGAAGATACTGTGCTCGGGTACCGAGATGGTAAAAAGTATCAACCAAATAGGAAACAGCTAGAATCCTGGAATTACGGTCATAAAGAGAGTGAGTACGGAAGTTATTTGCCATGAAACGTACCTATATTAATGAGCGTTGAAAATCCATGGAGAGCTATTACAAATATGAACTAGCAGTTCTTGGGCGTATTCGCCCGACGCCGATATCTAAGCCACCTTTACAGCAGCGAAAAGCACTAACGCTGAGGCAGCGGATTGTATCGGATCCGGCCGAATAACTCAAGAGCCAGTGTTATATCGTGCCATGGCAGCGAAACCCTTACACAATAGGACAAAAAATGTCGAAACTGTCCCAAACCCGCTTTTCTGTGAAAATAAACCAAATTATAAATATACGTTCCTGAATAACTATATAACTATATAACTATGTAACTATATAACTATATAACTATATAACTATATAACTGTATAACTATATAACTATATAACTATATAACTATATAACTATATATAACTATATAACTATATAACTATATAACTATATAACTATATAACTATATAACTATATAACTATATAACTATATAACTATATAACTATATAACTATGTAACTATGTAACTATATAACTATATAGCTATATAACTATATAACTATATAGCTATATAACTATATAACTATATAAAAACCTATATTCATTTTGGTGAAGTTTATGTGGTTAGTAATTAAGCAACGACGAACAAATGTCACGGCTTTGGAAAAGTACTCGCTAATAATTTCCAGGCATATTGAAGGGCAGTTTTTAAAACCCAGGTGGGAGCAAAATTGACATACTTAGAGAGATAGTTTACCCACATTAGTCTGTTCATGGAATCATGTTCCAACTTTTCCTAGTATGCTTTTTTTACCTACGCGATTCGAAATTGTACGGGAAACTATGTAGTAGGTAATATTTTTCCGCTTGAAAAAAGTTTTAATCATTATTTTCACTTTACGGGGATAAAATAAAACGAAAATCTGCGCATCATTCGTGTAACGTTCAATTATGGCAGGTAGAAATTGCGAATCAATTTGAAAAAAGCTTTCCGAGCTGTAACTGCTCGCATGCATTTGCATTTAGGTACAACAATGAAACAAAACACGAACGATAAAATTTTTAAATTGATTTTTACATCATACGAACGCTGTTATTATTTTTTTACGACCGCATTAAGACGAAAAATAGAACTGCGTGGTACGGGATTCAACAATCGCAACGAAAAACTTAGATACTACTTAGTCAGTGAGTGAGTCGGACTTCCAGGTCGCTTTAAAAAAGGCTTTGGACTCCTGGCAGTGTACCTCAAAACTAGTTTGAGACTGTTTCAACTCTCTCAGCTTACCACCTTGATGCAACCCTGTACAGGTTATCGCATTTTAAGCACTTTTACTGACACAAAAGCCCAAAATGGGCCAAAATGAGATACCCTGTACTGTACACCTCGGTTGGGTACCAGGCCACGCAGGTGTTCGCGGCAGTGAAGGTCCAGATGAGATTGCAAGGACCAAGGGGTGGCATAAGCAAAGGTATCGCACACAAGGTTATCAACCAATGGCTCAGCGAAGAGCATCGCTAGCGCTAGCTAGATGAAGAACCTACTCTGGACAGGCACGAGGAAAAAAGCTGCTTACGGGCCCAAATGACGATTTGAAATTGGCATCACCCCCAAACTATACGCGATGCGAGTTTTCGTCCTGATAGGAGGCCAGATAATGATTTTAGATTTTTAGGGTGAACTTAAAAATCTGAGGGCCTGAAAATGTTTGATTTTTTTACCTGAGGCTGAAACTCAAAACAACGGCCATATTTGAAATTGGCACCCTCAAACTGTAACATATGAGTTTTCGTCCTGATAGGAAGCCAGATAATGATTTTAGATTTTTAGGGTGAACTTGAAAATCCGAGAGCCTGACAATTTTTGATTTTCTTTACCTGAGGTTGAAACTCAAAACAACGGCCGGATTTGAAATTGGAACCCTCAAACTATACACAATACGAGTTTTCGTCCTGATAGGAAGCCAGATAACGATTTTGATATTTAGGGTGAACGTGAAGATCTAAGAGTCTGAAATACTTTTATCTTCTTTACCTGAGACTGAAACTCGAAACAACACCCGTATATGAAATTAGCACCCTCAAACTATATACGATACGAGTTTTCGTCCTGATAGGAAGCCACGTTTTCAGATTTTTAGGGTGAACTTGATGATGTGTGGTCTGAAAATTTTTGATTTTCTTTACCTGAGGTTGAAACTCAAAACAACGGCTGGATTTGAAATTGGCACTCTCAAACTGTACAACATATGAGTTTTCGTCCTGATAGGAAGCCAGATAACGTTTTTAGATTTTTAGGATGAACTTGATGATGTGAGGTCTGAAAATTTTTGATTTTCTTTACCTGATGCTGAAACTCGAAACAAAGGCCGAATTTTAAATTGGCACCCTTGAACTAACACGATGCGAGATTTTGGTCGTGATAGGAAGCCAGATAACGATTTTAGATATTTAGGGTGAACTTGAAGATCTGAGGGACTGAAAATTTTTGATTTTCTTTACCTGGGGCTGAAACTCAAAACAAAGGCCGGATTTCAAATTGGCACCCTCAAACTATACACGATGCTAGTTTTCGTCCTGATAGGAAGTCAGAAAACGATTTTAGATATTTAGGGTAAACTTGAGCTCTGAGGGCCTAAAAATTTTTGATTTTCTTTAGCTGAGGCTCAAATTCAAAACAACGGCCGGATTTAAAATTCGCACCCTCAAACTACACGCGATACACTTGAAAATTTGAGGGCCTGACAATTTTTGATTTTCTTTACCTGAGGCTGAAGCTCAAAACAACGACCGGATTTGAAATTCGCACCCTCGAACTACACGCGATACAAGCTTTCGTCCTGATAGGTGGCCAGATAATGATTTTGGATTTTTAGGGTGAACTTGAAAATCTGAGGGCCTGACAATTTTTGATTTTCTTTACCTGAAGCTGAAGCTTAAAACAACGGCCGGATTTGAAATTGGCACCCTCAAACTATACACGATGCGAGTTTTCGTCCTGATAGGTAGCCAGAAAATGATTTTAGATATTTAGGGTGAACTTGAAGATCTGAGGGACTGAAAATTTTTGATTTGCTTTACCTGGGGCTGAAACTCAAAACAACGGCCGGATTTGAAATTGGCACCCTCAAACTATACGCGATACGAGTTTTCGTCCTGATAGGAAGCCAGATAACTATTTTAGATTTTTATAGGGCGAACTTGAAGCTTTGAGAGTCTGAAAATTTTTGATCATCTACATGAGGCTGAAATTCAAAACAATGGCCGGATTTTAAATTGGCACCCTCAAACTACACGCGATACAAGCTTTCGTCCTGATAGGTGGCCAGATAATGATTTTAGATTTTTAGGGTGAACTTGAAAATCTGAGGGCCTGACAATTTTTGATTTTCTTTACCTGAGGCTGAAACTAAAAACAACGGCCGGATTTGAAATTGGCACCCTCAAACTATACGCGATACGAGTTTTCGTTCTGATAGGAAGCCAGATAACTATTTTAGATTTTTAGGGTGAACTTGAAGATCTGAGAGACTGAAAATTTTTGAACATCTACATGAGGCTGAAATTAAAAACAACGGCCGGATATTAAATTGGCACCCTCAAACTATACGCAATTCGAGTTTTTGTTCTGATAGGAAGCCAGATAACTATTTTAGATTTTTAGGGTGAACTTGAAGATCTGAGAGACTGAAAATTTTTGAACATCTACATGAGGCTGAAATTAAAAACAACGGCCGGATATTAAATTGGCACCCTCAAACTATACGCAATTCGAGTTTTTGTTCTGATAGGAAGCCAGATAACTATTTTAGATTTTTAGGGTGAACTTGAAGCTCTGAGAGTCTGAAAATTTTTGATCATCTACATGAGGCTGAAATTCAAAACAACGGCCGAATTTTAAATTGGCACCCTCAAACTACACGCGATACAAGCTTTCGTCCTGATAGGTGGCCAGATAATGATTTTAGATTTTTAGGGTGAACTTGAAAATCTGAGGGCCTGACAATTTTTGATTTTCTTTACCTGAGGCTGAAGCTCAAAACAAAGGCCAGATTTGAAATTGGCACCCTCAAACTATACACGATGCGAGTTTTCGTCCTGATAGGAAGCCAGATAACTATTTTAGATTTTTAGGGTGAACTTGAAGCTCTGAGGGTCTGAAAATTTTTGATCATCTTTACATGAGGCTGCAACTCAAAACAACGGACTAATTCACCTTTGTAGGAAACTTCATTAGACGATGCAAGTGGATGCACGTTTGGAACGAACGCAGTGCTCGGAGAGGGAGGGGGAGCAGCGGATTCCGTCATCAGTAGCGGCAGAGCAAGATCGCGGCCAACGGTTGCGTCGGCATCGCAAAAGGAGATCGATATCCCCGCACTGGGGGGAGCCGCCGTCCCCCCTTCCCCCCAACCACCCCCTCCTACTCTCGTTCCCCCGGTATCCTTCACTTCCCGGCTAGTATACGAGGAAGCCGACCACGCTGTAGTGGTCTGTCTGGCAATGGCGGCGAATCTTAAGGGGGGACATACTAGGGTATATCGGTATATGTACATACAGGGTTGGGATAAAGTATGGAACCAAGCAAATAACTTTGGAACGGAAAGAGTGATATTGCTGAAAATTTGCAGGCAAGTGTAGTGACGTCTAATGCATCCGAAGACATTATGTTAGCTATTAATGTACTTCCGGTTTAATCGGAAGTACTGTCAACTTTTTTAATTTAAATGAGACACCCTGTATATTTTTGCAGATTTTAATTCATCATTTTTTTCCGAATACGTCCATAGTGGGTTTAGTATTTGTTTCTTAAAAAAATTGTCTCACAAATTCGTCCGTGGCGGTCTGCGGTCTTCCCGTTTGAGGTAATTTTTTTTGTATTTTTGTCAAACGTGTTATAGGACCCCTGTCGGGACGTAAATCATTAAAAGATGACACACTTCTTTGTGAGTTCTCACGCGATCGCCAAAACCGACTTTCAATGACCGGCATTTAAACACCTGAAATGATAAAGAAGCTTTATCTTTCCCGTTTTTACAAAAACTAATGCTAAACCCACTATGGACGTATTCGGAAAAAAGGATGAATTAAAATCTGCAAAAATATACAGGGTGTCCCATTTAAATTAAAAAAGTTGACGGTACTTCCGGTTAAACCGGAAGTACATTAATAGCTAACATAATGTTTTCGGATGCACTAGACGTCACTACACTTGCCTGCAAATTTTCAGCAATATCACTCTTTCCGTTCCAAAGTTATTTGCTTGGTTCCGTACTTTATCCCAACCCTGTATAATGAAACTGTAGCTTTTGTGGTTAAATATAAGAGCTGAACTTCGCCGCAATCAAGCTCCATAATCCATAAAATCGGTCAATAAGGTCGTACATTTTTGTTATTTGAACAAAAAAGATGCAGCCCGGGCTCTGATACTGCAGGCTATTGTTCTGTTACCCAGTGACCAATGTTAGTTTGTTACAAATTATTTGCTTAATTAATTGGGTCACAAAAGAATATTTTGAACAGAAGTGATTTTTTTCTATAACTGAGCAGACCGCGTAGGCAGAGCCTAAATACCAGAGTACCGCGGCTTGATGCTTGGCTTGGAATTTAGTTACTTAAACTCAATTCTAGTAAAAGTGCTGGAACGTCTTGTGAATGTAGAATTCAATAACACACAAAATAAGACATGGAAGCTGCACTTTTAATGTACTTCTGTTCAAATAGGCAATGATTTAATGTTTCATTATCTGGCAACCTATCAGGACGAAAACTCGTATCGCATATAGTTTGAGGGTGCCGATTCCAAATCTGGCCGTTGTTTTGAAGTTCAGCCTCATGTAGATGATCAATAATTTTCAGACTCTCAGAGCTTCAAGTTCGCCCTAAAAATCTAAAATAGTTATCTGGCTTCCTATCAAAACGAAAACTCGTATCGCGTATAGCTTGAGGGTGCCAATTTTAAATCCGACCGCTGTTCTGAGTTTCAGCCTCAGGTAAACAAAATCAAAAAATTTCAGACCCTCAGATCTTTAAGTTCACTCTAAAAATCTAAAATCGTTATCTGACTCCCTGTCAGGAAGAAAACTCGTCCGGTGTATAGTTTGAGAGTGCCAATTTCAAATCCGTCCGTTGTTTTGAGTTTGAGCCTCGGGTAAAGAAGATCAAAATTTTGTATACCCTAGATCTTTAAGTTCCCCCTAAAAATCTAAAATCGTTATCTGACTTCCTACCAGGACGAAAGTTCGTATGGTGTATAGTTTGAGGGTGCCAATTTCAAATCCGGTCGCTGTTTTGAGTTTTAGCCTCAGGTAAAAAAAATCAAATATTTTCAGACCCTCAGATCTTTAAGTTCACCCTAAAAATCCAAAATCGTTATCTGACTTCCTAACAGGACGAAAGCTCGTATGATGTATAGTTTGAGGGTGCCAATTTCAAATTCTACCGTTGTTTTGAGTTTTAACCTCAGGGTAAAGAAACATTTTCAGACCCTCTGATCTTTTAAGTTCACCCTAAATATCTAAAACCGTTATCTGACTTCCTACCAGGACGAAAACTCGTATGGTGTATAGTTTGAGGGTGCCAATTTCAAATCCGGCCATTGTTTTGAGTTTCAGCCTCAATGAAATAAAATCGAAAATATTCAGACCCTCAGATCATTAAGTTCACCTTAAAAATCTAAAAACGCTCTCTGACTTCCTATGAGGACGAAAATATGGTGCTTGAGGGTGCCAATTTCAAATGCTGTTGTTGTTTTGGGTTTCAGCCTCAAGTATATAAGATCAAACAATTCCAGACCCTCAGATCTTTAAGTTCACCCTAAAAATTCAAAACCATCATCTTACTTCCTATCAGGACGAAAACTTGTACGGTGTATAGTTTGACGGTGCCAATTTTAAATCCGGCCGTTGTTTTGAGTTTCATAATCAGGTAAAGAAGATCAAAAATTTTCCGACTCTCAGATCTTCAAGTTCACCCTAAATATCTAAAATCCTTAATGTACTGTCGTCTGCGAAGCTGTAGATTGGATTGGTTGTTATTTCCAGCAGCTCGTTGATGTACAGCAGAAACAGTGTATCGGATAGGACATATCCCTGAGGAACACCGGCGTTTATTGGAAATACGTCAGCCTTCGACTACAACAGAGATAGTCGTTTAAGAAGCTATTCAGCCACTGGCGCAGGCCAGGTGGTAGTCCATACGCAGCGAGCTTGACCAGAAGTCCCTCATGCCACACTCTGTCGAAAGCTTTCGATATGACTATATAATCTCTAATCGCATGAAAGGGTGAGCCGCTGAGTCGCTTGGAGTTTTGAATAAACCTTACCTGCTGGTCTGTTTTCTGGATTCGTCGCCGCCATTGGCCCTTGCTGCTGGTAGACGACGTCAGCTGGGCATGGGCAACGTCATCGCCACCGTCGCCGTCGCCGTTGCTTTCCTGCCTCCCCTCCCTCTGCCACCTCACCTCACCCCGCTCCTCACCTCTCTCGTGCGTTATGGCAATGCTGACGTGATTTGAGGAGAACGCCGGGATTCTATACACACCAGCCACTTTCACTAATATTTCATATACATAATAGGTAGCTCTCCCAGTTTGCGATTAAACCCTCCAATAATCCTTTCTCACGCCATTCGTTGGGGGTTTCCTCGGGTGTAAGGGAATATCGATACTGCCGGCCTATCAGTATCGCAACTTGGGAAATGGGTAAAGATAGCTATATTGTTTGAGAAATTTGATTTGCAAATTTGCTGCAAGATTGAAAGATATTTCATTAAATTTCAGAACAGAACAGAGTTCTTTAAGACCTCATAATGGAGAAGTTTCCAAAAAAATAAAATTTGGAAAATTCATTATTATCTGATAGTCTATTTCTTCACTTGAAGAACGTCGAAAAAATCATCTGAATATTCCAAAAAACGGCGGAGTTATTCAATTTTATATTTGCTTAAAGCGACCGCGGAGGTGAAAAGGTGTATGACGTCACATGTTATTAATTGTTCGCGGCAGCCACAGTCTGGTCGAGACTCCGCTATGCATACGCTGCGCTGTACAGTATGCGATATTTAGACTTGAGTGGAACGGCGAAGGTGTTTGTTGTAACGGGCAGACGCCAGTATATTTTTGAAGTATGGAGGAAGTTATACGTTCGTGGTGATTCTAGTAATCTTCCTAAAGTGGATGACATGATTATGGACTTTTACTTCCCACACCGATAGGTGAGGGGAGTATTGTGATCGGTGAATATTTTCGATTTTGAGATAATACGCTTTTTGGGTGTTTTATGGTGTCTACATAACTAAAATCCACACAACTCATTTCCGTCGGTCTGTCTGTCGGTCTGTCTGTACGCGTTTTTCTAGCCACGTAATCTCAGTAACCGCTGCATGGATTGTTATGAAATTTGGCAGCGATATGCTGTGGGGGTGGTAGTAGTAGGTAATGTTCCTATAAGTTTGAAAATCGGTGCATGGGCGGTGGAGTAATTAGCGAAAAACCAAAAATTTTAAGTATTCCTCAAACTCTGCTATTCGTTTTAGAGGTTCCTGATCATTTTCTACTTTTTTGGATGGGGGTGATATTGGGGTGGTTGGGGGGTGGGGGTTTTAAAACTGAAAAATTATTGTATTCATAACAGGCCATCCACCAAACTGTGAAAGAAAGGCCTAGCGTCATAATACACTTTTTTATGTGCAACCGAACATTACCTTGGCTATTACGGATCGTCGACTTAGAGTTTTCTGATGTATACATGCGAGAGTGTGAGAGAGAGATCATTCTGTATGGTGTAACTAGGAAACTATAGGATTGATTTCAATTAAATTTTCACGCAATATTACTACCGCTGCGAGGATGTAAAATCTTTATGGTTTTTAAAAGTCGTGTCAGCGGCGGCGCAGCAATAATAAAAAACTAAAAATATAGAACTAGCTCAAACTTCGTTTTTAGGCGTTTTAGGGGTTTCGTGATCGTTTTCTACTTTTTTTGGGTGTGGGTGAAATTGGGGTAGTTGGGGGGTGGGGGTCATAAAACTCATTTGTTTTTCGCCGTTGTTCTCTAACTCTTTAGGACTATCTGATGAACTAATATTTGAAAAAATGGAAACTTCCTCATCCTCGACTCATCTGGCCTACGGAACTGCAAAAATGCGTCAATCTGAAATTAATTAATTATTATGATTAGAATGTGGTCAATAGTCTGATCCTAACACATGTCACATCCAAATCCTAAGTTCAAAACGATCACATCACCAATCTTTTCAAAGAAGAATGCATGCTGCAAGCCGAGATAGATCCATTGAAAGCCATGAAGAGTAATAGCAAGAACTGGATAAAGATAGGTTAGCTAAATTTTATGATATTTTTAAAATGTCAGTGCTAATACCTCATACAAGGCGTAGCCTTCAAGGTGGCCGTATTTGTATTGTCTCATAATACTACAAATAAATGAAATGAAAAATATCGGACTCCCTGGCCGCTCAAAAGTCCTTGGACTCCTGGAGGAGATTACATCATCCTCACTGATATAGGGCTGTTTCAGCACTTTCAGCTTACTTGCTTCACGCAACGCTGAATATCTAAGTTGGGTGCCAGGTAGTATCCGACCGAACATTCGGTTTCAGTTTCGGCCTAGTTTCGGCCAAAAAACGCGTTTCGGTTTAGTTTCGGTTTCGACCGCCATCCAGCCGAAACTACGGCCGAAATAATAAATATAATAAATGATGACCAATAACGATAACAAAGGTCGACCAATATCAGGTGCTTGTTCTATCTCCTTGAAGAGTCACTATGGTCAAAGTGACAGTTGTAAAACAACTGGCAATATTGCCACTCCATACGGTTAGCCCTTATTTTTGAGGGAAAACCAATGAAATGGAAGTTAGAAATAGCCAAAGCCGCCAACTCACTTTGTTTTTTGCGCCACCGAAAGTTGCCAATTGCTCAGCTACAATTTTAGGTTCCTTGCTGACTCGGTTTTGAAATCGCCACTTTGGCGGAAAACCAGTGCACCTGGCAACTCTGCGGAGCGCGTCTTCTAAAGAATGGAGGTGGGAGGTAGGTGATGTTGTGTTCTCTCTTCAACCTGTTAAATACTATCGGCTGTCCGCGTGCCATACCTTTATATTCGCAGTCTAGGTCCCAGCTTGCAAATCGAAAGACCGGAAGTAAGTGACTGGATATTCCTGATGTAGCTGTCTTAAAATGTCCAAAAATATATTATCAGTAGTAATATCCCTGAAACATTGAAAATAGATGAAATAATTTTATGAAAATCGAAATCTCATTTCTCAGCCTACGGCTTTGGGCTGTTATAGAGTAACGAACTTGAGAAATTTTTCAGACAATCATGAGGTATTTGTCAATGTCCATGGTACATTCGGCGGAAAATTTGTTGAAAACAAACTTTTAACTTTGGATTGTGTTTTTGGGATTTTTAGTTCCCACACCGATAGGTGAGGGGGTATTGTGATCGCGAAAATTTTCGATTTTGAGATAATACACTTTTTGGGCGTTTCATGATGTCTACATAACGAAAATCCACGTCACTCAATTCCGTCGGTCTGTCGGTCTGTCTGTCTGTCTGTCTGTCTGTCTGTCTGTCTGTCTGTCTGTCTGTCTGTCTGTCTGTCTGTCTGTCTGTCGGTCTGTCTGTCTGTCTGTCGGTCTGTCTGTCTGTCGGTCTGTCTGCCTGTCTGTCTGTCTGTCTGTCTGTCTGTCTGTCTGTCTGTCTGTCGGTCTGTCTGTCTGTCTGTCTGTCTGTCTGTCTGTCGGTCTGTCTGTACGCGTTTTTCTGTCCTCGTAATCTCAGTAACCGCTTTTGATGAAATTTGGGCAGCGATATGCTGTGGGGTCGTAGTAGGTAATGCTGCTACAATTTTGAAAATCGGAGCATTGGCGGCGGAGTAATTAGCAAAAAACGAAAAATTTCAAAAATCTCCCAAACTTCGTTTTTAGGCGTTTTAGGTGTTCCTGATCATTTTCTACTTTTTTTGGGTGGGGGTGGAAATTGGGGTGGTTGGGGGGTTGTAAAATTGAAAAATTTGTTGTATTCATAATAGACTACCCACTGACCTGTGAAGGAAGACCTAGCGACATAAATAACTTTTTTAGGTCTATCCGAACGTTGCCTTATGCCTATTACAGAAACTAAAGGGCTTAGAATTTTTTCCGATGTATACATACGAGTATTGCTTTAGATCGTTCTATATTATGTAACGAAGAAACTGTTGAATTGATTTTAATGAAATTTTGAAACAGTATTACTACCGTGGCGAGGATGGAAAATGCGTATGGTTTTTATAAATCGTGCCAATGGCGGCGCAGAAATAATAAAAAAAACTAAAAATATAAAAACAGCTCAAACTTCGTTTTTAAGTATTTTAGAGGTTCCTGATCATTTTCTGAGTTTTTTTGGGTGGTGGTGAAATTGGGGTGGTTGGGGGGTGGGGAGTTGAAAAACTGAAAAATTTGCTGTATTAATAATAGGCTGTTCGCTGACCTGTGAAGGAAGACCTAGCGACATAAATAACCTTTTTAGGTCCATCTGAACATTGCCTTGCCTATTACCGAAACTAAGGGACTTAGAAGTTTCTGTATACATACGAGTATTTATTGCTTTAGATCGTTTTGTATTTTGTAACGTGGAAACTACTAAATTGATTTTAATGAAATTTTGACACATTATTATTACTGTTGTGAGGATGGAAAAAGCGTATGCTTGTTAGAAATCGTGTCAGTGGCAGCGTAGCAATAATCAAAAAACTAAAAATATGAAAACAGCTCAAACTTCGTTTTTAGATATTTTAGGGGTTCCTGACCGTTTTGTACCTTTTTTGGATGGGGGTGAAATTCTGGTGGTCAGGGGGGGGGTGGCGGGTTGTAAAACTGAAAAGTCCCAATCTTGGAAGTTTCATCTATCAGTTTTACAACAAAATATAGTATCCATGCATCAATTTCATTATCCTAAATTTCATTTTTTTTTCACTGACCAGTTAAAAAATAAAAGGGTAGAGGCCATTCAATAAAAGCCCTGTATAATCGTTGAAACCATAAAAGCTCATTTTGACAATCTAAACGATACCCTGTAATAAATTCATCACGACAATATTGCATTTTTACTGTAAAACGCGTTTGAAATCAATGTCTATAATAATCAAGAGGAACAACGCGAACTTCTCAGCAACTCGATTATCGAATTGGAGAAAAATCTTATCGAGCATCCCCACCGTTCGTCGGACAGTTTGTTAGCCGGGCAGGAAAATAGAGCAGTCTTGACGTCATCTCAGTAGGTCAGACTACGTATGTGGGTTTATGTATGCACGTAGCCTGAAAAATCAAGGTTGCGTGTATTTATACTGCTCATCAAACTGATGTTTAGGAATGTAAAACATACATACGTAATTACTGTATTAGATCGATACACAGGGTGTTTGGAGCCCTATGGATAACGTTTCGTTAGCATTCTATCTCTATTCAATTATGCTAAGATATTCATTAGAAAAAAAAGTAACCTTTTGCTTCTTTAAGCCGAATCTATTATGGTAGACGGACTTCACAATATGATGATTTAAAAGCTGCTGTATCTTTACATATAGTTATTTAAGCTAGTCGACAGACAATATGGATTCCGATACCAAAGATCAACTGGAGATCTCCTGGCTTACGTCACACATGTGTGGAGTAAACTCATCCAGTCATTTGGCGAGGCTCACGTCGTTGCTCTCGATATTCCATAGGCATTCGATCAACTGTGACATGCAGCTCTCCTAAACAAGCTCCTCTCTTACGGGCTCCCTGTTAAGCTCTGCGGTTGGCTCGCGGACTTCCTCTCAGGTCGGAAAATCTCTGTCGTGGGAGATGGCTTCTCCTCTTCTTTCCATAGCATGAATGCTGGGGTTCCCCAGAGTTCGGTATTGGCTCCGACATTGTTTCTGCTTCACATTAAAGATCTACTCTCTAGCACTACGAATCTAATCCACAGTTTTGCGGATGACAGTACGCTGCATGCAGGCATCATGAGCAATAGATCGATCTCTGTGGTCGAGCTGGAATGCAGAAGACTGGCAGAGGCAGCTTCACTTTCAAAGGATTTCGATACCATTACCACTTGGGGGCTCAAGAATATGGTAAAATTTAATGCTTCCAAGACCCAGTATTGTACGCTATCAAACAAGAAGTACCCAAGTCAACACCAGGTTCTAATGAACAACCGGGCTCTGCCAAGGAGTCACTCATTCAAGCTGTTAGGAGTTAACTTTGCAGAAAATCTGATCTGGCACGAACACGTTGCGTCAATTGCTACAGCTGCTGGTAAAAATCGTGGGTACCTATTTAGAGCCAGAAAGTACTTCTCACTATGTAACCTCCTCACGCTATATAAAGCCCAGATAAAACCTGGCCTGGAGTATTGCTCTCATGTCTGAGGAGCTGCTGCGCCTACTACCCTGTCTGTGTTTGATACCGTCCAGAGAAGAGCAATTCAACTATTTGGCGACCCGGCCTTAACGCGCCACCTCCAGCCACTTTCTCACCGGCGTGTTGTTGTTGACATCTCGCTCTTCTACCGATATTCGGACTGCCAGAAGATGTATTTATTAACAATATTAACAAAATTCCCTTAACATAACCCTTTCACAGCAGCCGCGGTACTCTGGTATTTAGGCTCTGCCTACGCGGTCTGCTCAGTTATAAAAAAAATGTTTGATGGTATATCAAAGACTGAGTGCCCCAACTATAATTTCTATTCATCTGGTCTACCCTAGCCGAAAGTAATCGATAAAATGGCTGGAAAGAAGAAAAGGAGATTGGTACTCTAGCAGATAAAAAATTCGAAAAATCTTCAATATTCGAAAATGCTTCATGGTGAATTGATTTTAATCTGGTATCACTAATTTTTCTTTCATCTAAATAAAAAAGGCTAAAATGAGTATTTCATATAGAATATCAAAATGTCTCAAAGTCCATAATGGACGAATTAAAAACGTATAGAATTAGTTACTCCAAAGAACCTTTTCTACGAAATAGTATTAATAAACTGGGATAGGATTGGCTTTCTACTGTATTAGTTACTTGGGTAGATAACTTCTAAACTGCCTCTAGCAAAAATTGAATGTGCCTATATGGACATTTTTTAAAAATATGATACTTGCATCTTATTTAAAATATTTATGATAGTATAGACTTAATAATAAAAATGGTTAACTCTTGCATGGTATTGATTACAATACTTGATTCTGATACGTCGTGTTTGGAATAAAACTACACTCATTGGAAGTAAAATATTATCAAAATAGTTATAAAGCTCTTGATCACAGCCTCATTGATTTGGCTACTGTATACAATATGATAACAAATAGGCACGTGGTAACGAAATGGCGGATGCTTTCCTGATGGAGAGGAGTTCTAGGGCTAGTTTTGTGGGCTCTGAACCAGCTCTATAGGAATAACCGCGATCTAGGTTAGAAAATTAAATAAAAAAATGGAGCACTCTCCGCTAGTGGGACTCGCTGTGCAGTAGGCACTGGTTACCCTCACCAGAGACCTCCTTTGCAGCCTAAGAATTGCCATTCTGCCTTCTGGGTTGACTTCATAGTGTAGTCTGAGAGGAACCTCTTATTGTCTATATAGAGTCCCAAATACCTCACGGATGTCTGTCTGTCTGTCGGTCTGTCTATGTCTTCGTCTGTTGGCTTTTTCTACCCTCGTAATCTCAGTAACCGCTGCATGTCTGTCTGTCTGTCTATGTATCTGTCTGTTGGCTTTTTCTAGCTTCATAATCTAAGTAACCGCTGCATGGATTGTGACGGAATTTGGGTAGCGATATTCTGTGGTGCCGCAGTAAAGCTGCTACAATTTTGAAAATCGGTGCATGATGGGCGGAGTAGTTATTCCTCATATTCCTCAAACTTCGTTTTTAGGCGTTTTAGGGGTTCCTGATCATTTTCTACTTTCTTTTGGGTGGGAGTGGAATTGGGGTGGTTGGGGTAGGGGGGTTGTAAAACAGCAAAATGTGTTGTATTCATATCGGCATAACACACCTATTTAGGTCCATAGGAACGTTGCCATGTCTATTACAGAAACCAAGAGATTTAGATATAACTGATGTATACATACGAGTATTGCTTCAGATTAGATCGTTCTGTATTATTGTGTTACCTGTAGAATTTTGAATTGATTTTAATGAAATTTCGACTTGGTATTATTACCGTGGCGAGAATGGAAAACACGTATGGGTACCTATAAATGCCTGCCGCATGTACATTTACCTGATAATGATTGTCAATTGCTTTAAAAATAGATAGTCTTATGACCTATCATTTTTTTTTCAAATATGTGTAGTAATTGTTATATCTCCAACTTGAGAAAAATATAGTGCCACTAACCAGATAACAGCACCTGTAACCAGTGGCGTATATAGAAATCGATTTCGGGGGGGGGGGCATCGGAAAAATTTTCATACGTTATAATATTGGCGTATTATAATCCTAACTTCAGCCTCTTCCAGACGTCAAAACTGAATGCGTGGCTAGTTTCGGGGGGGGGGGGGGGGAGGGGGTGGTCCCCCCGAGCCCTCCCTTATATACGCCACTGCCTGTAACATTTGATGACTTCTTCCAAATGTAACGTTTATAAGAACGCGTTTTTGACCCATTTCGGTTTGCACAGTGAAACTATAGAAAGCCCAATCTACGTTTCAAATTTTATTGCGATAAGTTTCTTTTTCCTATACATCGGATCCAGATTATTTCTTAGTTATGACAATTTTAATATTAATTACAACATATATTAGCTTTTGTAAATCCATTGAATATTCACAGAACATACAACACACTATGAGACACTAAATTACCCGAAATAGGCCAGCCCCTATCGGTAAAATGCTGAACCCAAGATCTGGTAATATTGTAGTGTTGGCTGTATAAACCCACGATTGCAGTTTTTTAGGCTTTTCAGGTAAGAACTCAAAAAATCCCAAAATTACCAGCAAAAGTCAAATTCATCACGGCTATGTTTCATATAATGGGACAAATCGAACTCAAAAGAGGGAAAAAAATAAAAGTTATCCGATTTAAATTTTTAGAATATTTCCAGAAAGCTAAATATTCATCTTGCCTTACATTTAACTAGCAATGCAAAATTATTAGAATATTTGCGTGTATTAACTTTTCTTCACGATAGATAACAAAAAACCGTCATTTCGGTAACGTCGAATAACTGACAAAAAATCTTGAATACGAATACGTTTAACAGGTTAATACTTATAAAATGTATTTCAGAACTAGATTTTTTTTTGTCAAAACAATGTAGTTTTTCAGTTACTAATGAGATATTTAAAATGATATTAGATAACTTTGGCCGCAGCTCTTATTTTAAAACTTTAATTTTTCGCTAATAGTTGAATAAATGCTCAGCTCAATACCTTATGAAAATATTTTATTAGAGGAAAGTAATGTTTTAGCTAAAATGACAGTTAAAGTAAAATAAAAAATTAAATACTGAAGAAAATTCCACTCTTTTAGAATGTTACCGAAATGATAAAATGTTACCGAAATGATTTTTGAAACTCAAAATTGGGGTTTCGTAGCAAATAGAACCATGTTACCAAAAATATATTTTATTTCATTAATTTCAATTTAAAAATATATGAAATAACGGTGCATATGTCAGAAAGGAAAATAATCGTATGTTTCCTATAACAACTTGCTCTATCTTTTCTAACTTTTTTTCGTCCTGTACTTTTCTGATCAGATTTTTCTTCTTCGATTGTTGCAACATCTCTGGTTTCATTCACATGTTTAGGTAAGTTGTCATTTACGACAGCATCGTCTTTATTTGATTCTACCTCAATGTCGCTTATGGGCGGGGAATTTTCTCCAAGGAAGTTTTCTGTTTTTTGCTGTAACCGTTCTCTTTTTTGATAACTTGAACTAGCTTCTCTCCATTTCTTGCGTATTTGTTTCTTCTTTTTTGTAGACATTTTATTAATGTCTGGTGTTAGTCCTTTTTCTTTTTTAAGTTTATACCTTTCTCTATCCTTTCTTCTTCTTCTTTTTTCTATCAGCTGTTCTTCGGTCATCTTTGATCTGTATTTTGCAACCCTTTTTCTTAAGTCTTCCCTTCTTTGGTTAGTAGTTTGTTCAGAATTTGTTTTTTTTTTGCTAACAGATTTCTTTGCTACGTCTCTGTTCTTTTTTATTCAATTTAATCTTGAAACTATTATCCACTTTATTATTATTTTGGAACGTAGCTTTATCAATTCCATTCTTAGTTGTCTTTAGCTTTTGGTTTGATTTAGTCTCATTACTCTCTGGTTTTCTTATGATTATTTTGATACAACATATCTCTTTTTGCTCTTCACATGAAGGAGCATTGTGATTAGTTGCTGTTTTTTTTTCGATAATCGCCTTTCAAAACTTGTTCAAAATCTTCCTTAGTTTTATTCTTGTGCTTTTGTTCTGCCTTTCTTTTTTCTTTTAGGGTTCGTTTTTTAACTAATTTGTTCTCGTATGCCTGTTTCCTGTACCTCTTCAGCTTCTTTTTTAGTTCATTAAGCTTCTCGGCATCATCCATTCTGTCCTGTATTATTAAAGAAGTAATTTCTCATTAGTCATTTCGGTAACCAACGAATCATTTCGGTAACAATATAGTGCTACTGTATTTGTTACCGAAATGACGTTACCGAAATGACGAAATTAAACTAAATTACACTCAGCGCCGTCTCTATCGAAAACTAGAAACACAAAATTTGAGGTTAGAATAACTACCTATATACCTAAACAAATAATTAAAAATATACTCATTAAAACCGTATTATAATTTATTTATTGGTGTTACCGAACTGACTACTAATAAGTGTACGCATCCAAAATTCGAAACAAAAGTAGTAACTGGCAAAAAACTGTATGTTTCAAGCAAAAGCTTACCACGCATCTAACGATAAACACTACCGCCCAACTGTTTGTGATAATGTGCACTCGGTTTTAGCTCAATAATAAGTAGATGGCGCTCTATACACTTAACGATACCGAAATGACGGATATCTTACCGGACACGTTTAATTCGAAGATAGATGAAACAATTAGGAACAAATATCCACAGAAACGTTTAAAATAAAAATTATATGAGTGATACCCAACGCTTTGAGGGTTTGGTAAATAAACTTCGCAAATATTTCGTGATATTGAGCAATGAATTCGAAATTTCATAAAACGGACAGTTACCGAAATGACGTTTTTTCACTTTACAACTAATTAACTTATTATTCTACTCTATGTAAGGGTTATTGAAAAAAATGCGCGAAGAAGAATGTTTACCAATTGTTAAGAACAATCAAACAAAAAGGAATTCGAATTAGTTTTTGTAGCGCACCCTCGGACATGCAATTGTCCCATTATGTGAAACAGAGCCTCACACATCTATGTAATATCGTACATTATTTGGAATAGACATAAATGTGTACAAAGGCATTAATAAAATTTTGCAAAAAACTTTTTTTAAGAAACGTTTTTTATATGATCATTATAAGGTAGTGTCTTATTTATCATACTAAAATTTCACAACAATGGGTTTTGTCTTTTTCACACAGTAATTGAAATCAGGTATTCGATCCGCGTTGAGAATTTTATGATGATACATGCAAGTAGATATTGCCTTAGGTCCTTCTGTATTATGTAACGTGGAAGCTGTTGAATTGATTTTAATGAAACTTTGACACGATATTACTACCCTGGCGGTGATGGAAGACGCGTATGGTTCTTATAAATCGTGTCAGTAGCGGCGCAGCAATAACTCAAAAACCAAAAATATAAAAACAGCTCAAACTTCTTTTTTAGGGGGGGGGGGGGGGTAGAACTGAAAAGTTGATTGTATTCATTCTTTCATTGTATTCATAATGGGCTGTTCGTTGACCTGTGAAAGAAAGGCCTAGCGGCATAACACGCTTCATGCTGTGGGAAAATAATAATCTGATATCACCATAGTGTGTGGAAAGTATTGAGTCAATCACGAGGTTTAAGAACAATGATTTAATTATTATAACCGCTTAGTGCATACAAAAATAAACGTACTGCTGCATTTCGTTACTTTCTATATCATTTTGTTTTTTAGTAATTCCATTCTTAAGTTTAAAGCATGGAATTCAAATTCAGCCAATCAGCGCCAACCGCGCGAAGCATCAACAGTGCATTGTTGCCAAGAACAGCTCCGACTCGCAGACGGGAACAAAAGAAAAGATAGATGAGCCAGCTCGCGTACAGCTCCGGCATTTCGCGCGCCATCAGAATGCGGCAACACAGCACACATATCTGTCTTTTGATTGGCTGTTCGCCCTAGGAGAATTCAAATATTTTCCTTATTTTCACGGCTTTTCTGTGCCCAAAAAAATCTGTGAAAAAAATGAGATGCTTTTTATGACGCACTCTATCATGTGCAACCAAAAAAAAAGTTCATGATACTAGTCCATTGAATTTTTTTGTGACATGGCTGTTTCTGTCTTTTAAATCCGATAATAGAGCATGTGGGTCACTTACTGACTTGACTAATATTGATGGCGTGGGAGGTACCACGTTGTCCAATTAATCTATACGCGTAAACTAATGAAAACTTTCCGCGACTCCGCAGCATATAGAACGGCGGCATCGAGACAGAGTGGTAGTCATTAAAAGTTGCAGCGAATAACAAATACGCGTACATCGTAAGCGGGCGCGCGAGAGAGAGAGAGAGAGTACCGAGTACCGTGCCGTGTTGTGCACCCGATGTAAAACTCCATCCAGCCGCATCCCATCTCGCTTTCTGTAGTTGCCTGCAGCAGGAAACTTCCTCTATTCCCTTTATTATTCATAAAAGATAACAAAGTTTCCGGACGACACGAAAGCTGTGTAGTGTACGGCGCGGCGGCGCGCCGTTCTAAAGCGGCAGGTAATTTGGTTAGCCGGCTTACAAAATACGCCGCCGCCGCCGCCGGTATGCTCTACAGATCGAAACCCGGCATCGCAGAAGTTGTTCCTTCTTCTTCTTCTTCTTCTTGTTCTTCCTCCTCATTTGACTACGTTCGTTTAGTTTCTACAAAGCTGGAGATCACTTTTGGCAGCTGGCCAAGAAGTTAGTGCCTTACTATTTTGCTTCTTCTTTGTTTTAGGGCCGGTTTATCAATGGTCATTTAATTCAACTGACAGTTATCTGTTAACTAGCAGTTATAGTGTTTATCTTTCTCATGCTAACCGTTAACTGCTAGCTAAAGTAACTGCTAAAGTGGTAATCTTTGGAAGAGGAACTAGACAGAGCATTCCGCTAGGAAAATACGCCTCGGTATTTCAGTCAGAGGTGTACGCCATCCTGCAATGTGCAAGGATCAATAATGAACGATCCTACAGAAACAAGAGGATCGCAATACTTACAGACAGTCAGGCTACACTTAGGGCAATAGAAGCGCCCAAAGTTACGTCTGCTCTAGTCTGGGAATGTTTACAGGAACTGGGAAGACTGGCAGAACACAACAAGGTAACTTTGGAGTGGGTGCCTGGACACTCAGGTATAAGAGGCAATGAAAGGGCGGACGAGCTAGCAAGACTAGGCTCGTCTGCCCTATACATTGGAGCAGAACCCGCCCTGGGGGTGCCTAAAAGCACAATCAGACACCAGGTGGGAGAATGGGTGAAACATCAGCACAAGGAGCAGTGGAACTTGTTGCCAGGATGTGTTCATGGAAAAACATTCATTAAAGCTCCATGCAAGAAGATAGCTGAAACACTGCTCTCCTTGAGTAGAAATCAGCTCCGAATAACGACGGCTCTCCTCACAGGACATTGTGGCCTGAAGGAACACCTGAATAAAATGGGACTCTACAATGGAGACCTCAACTGCAGATTGTGTGGAAGAGGAACTGAGTCAGCCCTACATGTGCTCTGTGAGTGCAAAGCGCTAGATCACAAGAGACAACAGCTCTTTGGGAAGACCAAGCTAGAACCAATGGAGTACGGCTCAGCACCAGGACCAGTAGGTAAACTGCATAAACTTATGCAGGGATCCAGATTGCTGGAGTGGATACTGTAAAAGAGAAGAGCAATAATACAATAGGCCTTAAGGCTTAAGTATTGACGGGGACAGCAAGGTCGGACGGCTCCTGGAAAAAAAACTGCTAAAGTGACTGGAAGTGGAAAGTGTCAGTTATGCGGCTAACTGGCAGCGAAGATTTTAATTGCAAGACAGTATTATGTTTTGTGATTGCAGTCTTAACCTAACTTTTTTATTTTTTTCCTTTGGTTCTGGTTTTGAAACTACTGCTGTATAAATATTTTGAGTGTGGATTATATTTTGTATCTAAAGTAGGGATTTTTTATATTGCTTTATTATTCTGACAACCGATAACGGTAACACCTAAGATCCTTTAGAAATTCCATATTTTGCTTAATTTTTGTAATTGATAAAATGAGCTTTATAGATAGGCATTAAATTTATGCTCAACGTTCATCCATGCTTTTTCCTTTTCCCTTCATGTTGCACGGCGTGTGCGTTTATTTTCAATTACCTTATCGTACATATTGACAACTTTTATGAGCAGCAAACTTTCACTTTCAGTGAAATTTGGGAGTCTTTTATTTTGTACGTCAGCCTTTGCTAGCGATTCTGGAACCAAACTCATTTTAATTTATACACACACCGATATTTACGATTAGGAACTGCTATGTAGTATTCATCTGCTATTCTAGCCAATAGGATTCAACAACGAGTTAGGGATATTTTAGCAGTGTTGCCAACTCAACGCAAACTCTTAGCTACATAACTTTCAGTTACAGAAAGTCACGATAAACAGTAATTTTCTTAACAGGGACTTCGACTGTTGGCTATGCCAAACTACCAGGTAGGTAACTGGAACTTTTAACTGAGCATTGATAAACCGGCCCTTAGTAGTGAGGGGATTAGGGTTCAGTCACCTAATGGCTGCCGCTCAGCCTTAAGGGTCTAAGGTATAGCGCGGTGTATTCTCGTGTTAGCGTGGCGGCCTGTTCGCTTTTCCAGTGTGCGTGTCTAAGATAAGGGAAGAGTCCAAAAATCCAAAGGTAAGGTCAAAAGGTCCAAAGGTCCATTTCCAAGCTCCTGACGTTATCTTTAAACTTACAGTAGTGATTCAAAAAGCAAATTGAAGAAGAAAGCTTGCGCTTTGTCACATATTTGGCCTTTTTTGATATCTATTGGCTGTTAAATTACAGACATTTGAAGAATGTACGATTTTGCATTGTGAGTTTTTTTGCATACTAAAAAACTTTTTTGAGAAAATCGCAAATAGTTGTCATTCACTGAGGTATTAGCTATCACCTGAAATACTGTGTATGTAGTTTGAAAAATAAGTGAGTTCTGTTCGAAATGGGAATCCGTGTTTTAACATAGCTAATACATAATTATGTGTAACTGTGTATACCCATACCCATGCCCCTTATTACCCTCTATTTTAGTCGCGTATACTCGAATGACGAGTTTAGTCGCGTGGTCTAAATATATGTAGCCCATTTTTACTTCCCACACCGATAGGTGAGGGGAGTATTGTGATCGCGAAAATTTTCGATTTTGAGATAATACGTTTTTTGGGCGTTTTATGATGTGTACATAACGAAAATCCACGTCATTCATTTCCGTCGGCTTGTCTGTCGGTCTGTCGGTCTGTCGGTCTGTCGGTCTGTCGGTCTGTCGGTCTGTCGGTCTGTCGGTCTGTCTGTCTGTCTGTCTGTCGCGTTTTTCTACCCTCGTAATTTCAGTAACCGCTGCATGGATTGTGATGAAATTTGGGCAGCGGTATGCTGTGGGGTCGTAGTAGGTAATGTTCCTATAATTTTGAAAATCGGTGCATAGGCGGCGGAGTAATTAGCA
The DNA here is from genome assembly GCA_951848785.1 of Callosobruchus maculatus. Lineage (NCBI taxonomy): Eukaryota > Metazoa > Arthropoda > Insecta > Coleoptera > Chrysomelidae > Callosobruchus > Callosobruchus maculatus. The sequence goes on from CATOUR010000083.1 coordinate 9,180,880, forward strand.
AAAAACAAAAAAATTAAATATTGCTGAAACTTCGTTCTTAGGCGTTTTAGGGGTCCCTGATCATTTTCTACTTTTTTTGGGTGGGGGTGAAATTGGGGTGGTTGGGGGGTGGGGGGGTGTAAAATTGAAAAATTTGTTGCTTTCATAATAGACTGTCCACTGGCCTGTGAAGGAAGACCTGGCGACATAAATAACTTTTTTAGGTCCATCCGAACATTGCCTTTGCCTATTACAGAAAGCAAAGGACTTTTTTTTTGATGTAAACATACGAGAGTATTGCGTCAGATCGTTGTAACGAGGAAACTGTTGGATCGATTTTAATGAAATTTTGAAACGCCATTACTACCATGGCGAAGATGGAAAACGCGTATGGTTTTGATAAATCGTGCCAGTGGCGGCGCAGGAATAATAAAAAAACTAAAAATATAAAAACAGCTCAAACTTCGTTTTTAAGCGTTTTAGAGGTGCCTGATCATTTTCTGCGTTTTTTTTTGGGTGGGGGTAAAATTGGGGTGGTTGGGGGGTTGGGGGTTGAAAAATTAAAAAAATTCTTGTACTTATAATAGGCTGTCCACTAACCTGTGAAGGAAGATCTAGCGACACAAATCACCTTTTTAGGTGCCGAACATTGCCTAGCCTATTACAGAAACTAAGGGACCTGTATACTATACGAGAATTTATTGGTCTAAATCGTTTTGTATTTTGTAACGTGGACACTATTAAATTGATTCTAATGAAATTTTGATACAGCATATTGTTACCGTGCCGTGGTGAGAATGGAAAAAGCGTATGTTTGTTAAAAATCTTGTCAGTGGCAGCGTAGCAATAATCAAAGAACGCGACAAGTATGAAAGCACCTCATATTCGGTTTTTAGATGTTTTAGGGGTTCCTGATCATTTCCTACCAGTTTTTTGGGTGGGGGTGAAAGTGAGGTGGTTGGGGGGGTGGGGGTTGTAAAACTGAGGAGTTTGTAGTATCGATAATAGGCTGCCCATTGACCTGTGAAGGAAAGACCTAGCGGCATAAGACAATTTTAGGGGGGGGGTGGCAATTATTTGATTGCAAGGGATCTTAGACTAAAGCTTAATGCTATGGAAAAATAATAAACTGGTATCAGCGTAATGTGTGGGAAGTACTGAGTCAATTAACTTGACTTCATTTTTCAGTTTTGATATCCTACTCATAGTATTTTTGTGAAAGATAATTCCTGTACATTACTTCAGTTTATGGTGTTTGTTATACAAACCATTGAAATATTAAATCCAAATGATAAAACTAAGGAGATTATAATAGAAACATACATGAACGCAGTTTTTATGCCTTTATTTACATGTAATTATTTAGTTGCAGTCTACTATTTGTGCTTATGAGCACAAGCGATAATTTCCTACATTGGAAATATATAGCGACAAATAAAAAAAATGAGAAAATCACTACTCTGATCAGTACTTTTACAAAAAAAAAAACAGTACAAATCTTAGATAAGGAGAGAGAGGGGATACCGCGCGCTTGTATGATGCTATATGAACTAGCTGTGACCCAAAACGAATCGCTGTCAAAATTTTGGTGGAAAACAAGTTATTTGGTACCTTGGTACTTTTTTGTGATATTTAGCGTTTTTAAGACCAATTATTGTAAAACATTGTGGTGCGCATAATGGTAGAGTGTGCAGCTTACGGTTTTAAAAGCCACAGCAGTAGGAAGGAGCCAGGAATCACTTCTCACAGGTAAATTTGTGTTCATATTTTTTCTGCATTCGAAGTTTATGCAAATATCTCGATATCTAATCTAGTTCTATGTATCCAAAATATAATTTCAAATGTACCACTAACATCGAATCATAATATTTTTGAGTATGTAAAGTGCAAAAATTGTATTTTTTAAGGTATGCTTTGGTTCAAATACGATCAGTTTTCCAGTGACGTATCTGTTATAGCTTACATTTTGCAAGCCAAGATGTCGGTCAAATGGAAGTTCACGGGTAAGTTAATGTTGATTACTTAAATTTGAACTGTGGATGGTGAAATTGGCTATACAGAACTTGTGAATAACAATATTTTAATAAATTTTATTTGAAAATAGGTTATTTCTCCAAATAGCTTAACCATAATGTTAGTCCGATTAGTTAAGGCACTCGGACTAGCGCTTTGGTACTTTTTGGTAACAGAGATGTCAGCCGCGCGTTCTGTCCTCTCTCTTTCCTTGCCCAAGATACAAATAAATCGATTTTTATTTTTTTACGCAAGCAACACAGGCCTCGCATGTCACGCATGTGATCTTTGCACGCGTATTTACCGCAATTTACACAAAACTTCTTTGTTGATTTGTCTCTGGCTCGAGGAGAATATGAACAAGGTCCAACGAGATGAGACAGCATAATACGCTCAAAAAAATAATCAAAATCGAAAAAAAATGTCTACTGTGTGGGAGGTGAAAAATATGGTCTTGCAGAATAGCAAAATGTCGGAAAGAATTGAAATTTGGTGTGATGGTAGGCACAGGTCCCTTGAAACTACACCTGAGTTTGCGACTTCGGAGGTTTGCCACACGAGAGGTGAGACGGTGAAAACTCTGCTTCGCGACACTTTTGGAAAAATAGCGCCGTTGTGGTAAGTTCTATCGAAAAAAAGTACAAAAGAACATGGAGTGAACAAAATTCTTCACAATTGCTGTCTGTACATTTTTCGTACGCGATCAATGGTTTCCGTTCTACAATGCACCAAAGTTCGGGGTTGATTTGTGATTTTTACTAAAATCAGAATTTCCTCGCAAACTAAGACAAAGAACGAAGAAGAAGCTACAAGCTAGTATACTAGAACGTCGCTATTTTTTGAAAAGCACCGAAAAGAAGAGTTTTCATGCCCCCTCCCCCCCCTACGCGCTCTCAACCCTAAACCTCACAGGTCGGAAGGTGTAGTTTCAGGAGAACTATGTCTATGTCTACCAACACACCAGACTTTATTTCTTTCCGACCTTTTGCGAGCAGCAAACCCTCACCCCCTGGACAAAGAAAATATCCGTCACGCCGTCCCTGTCCTCGTCGAAAATACCAGGACAAGGAGTCATTCCAATTATCCCGACGAGGTTTTCTTTTGAAGTCGGCCGTTCTGGAGATCCTTTTGCAAAGGGAAAGGAAAAACCGGCGAGCTCGTCAATTGAGTTATGAGCCCTAGGAAAAAAGGGCTGCAACACACATGACGATGACGGCCAGAAATGAACACGAGAGCCTCTTCCGACTGACGGGTCACAGCAGATGAAAGAAAATGGAGGAAATGGCTAATGATGCCTTTACAATGTCTGTACGATCGTTTTTTGTTAGAGTTACGTTAAACGGATTTATTTAATTGAGACCACCCCTGTAGACAGGACCGCACCGAAGCTGGTGAAATGGAAGGAGCAATTTTGTGCAGGGGCTTCAAAACAATTGAAAATGACAGGCAGCTTGACTGTAGTTAAGTATAGTATAGTTTATTTGCTTAACATGTATATGTTATGGACCAAGTGAGTAATGAATAATGGCTAGCTATATGGGGCCATCTGATTAATTATTATATAAACTTCATTATTTTTTCTTGTCTGGTCATTATAAATATTGCTACACGTGACTATTGGGGAATTTGATACTAAAGCTACATTGTAGTGAAATATTTGTTTAATATTAATTTATATTTGAATTTGACTAAGCTTTCTTACATAGATAATAATTTGCCTAAAAATCGAAAATTTGGTTGGTGTATTTGATTTTCTATCGAAATGAATCCTTGCGTTTTGAATAATGGAGATCTGCTGACTACAAATTCGGTCACAGTTTTGAGTTTCAGTCTCGTTTGACGAACAATATAAAATTTCAAATCATTCAAGACCTTCAGGACTACCTTAAAAAATTTAAAATATTTTATTTGGCGTTCTATCAAAACAAAACCTTGTGTTTAGGTTAATTTGAGGGCGTTCATCACAAATACAGTCGCAGTTTTTGTGTCTGAGCCTCGTTTAACGAAAATCAAGTATTTCATATCATCAGTTTACCTAAAAATTCGAGAATCTTTATTTGGCCTTCTATTAACACGAAACCTCGTGTTTTGAATAATTTGAGGGCGCTAATTACAAATCTGGTCGCAGTTTTGAGTTTTAGTTGTTTCACGAAAATATAAAATTTCAGAGCATTCAAGACTTTCAGGTTTACCTAAAAAATCAAAAATATTTATTTGGCTCTCTATTAAGACAAAACCTAGTAATTTTGGATAATTTAAGGGTGCTGATTGCAAATCGAGTCGCAGTTTTGAGTTTCAGTTTCGTTTGACATAAATATAAAATTTCAGATCCTTCAAGATCTTCAGGTTTAGCTAAAAAATCAAAAATCTTTATTTGGCTTTCTCTTAAGATGAAACTTCGTAATTTTGGATAATTTAAGGGTGCTGATTGCAAATCCAGTCGAAGTTCTGAGTTTCAGTTTCGCTTGACATAAGTATAAAATTTCAGATCGTTCAAGATCTTCAGGTTGAGCTAAAAAATCGAAAAACTTTATTTGGCTTTCTATTAAGATGAAACCTCGTAATGTTGGATAACAAGGGTGATGATTGCAAATCCAGGCGCAGTTTTTAGTTTCAGTTTCGTTTGATGAAAATATAAAATTTCAGATCATTCAAGATCTTCAGGTTTAGGTACCTAAAAAATCGAAAATCTTTATTTGGCTTTCTATTAAGATAAAACCTCGTAATGTTGGATAACTTAAGGGTGCTGATTGCAAATCCAGTCGCAGTTTTGAGTTTCAGTTCCGTTTGACAAAAATATAGAAATTGAGATCCTTCAAGATCGTCATCAGGTTTAGCTAAAAAATCAAAAATACTTATTTGGCTTTCTATTAAGAAAGAACCTCGTTATTTTGCATAATTTAAGGGTGCTGATGACTTTATAAGTTATATGAAGCATCTAAAAAGGCGTTCTATCGTTACTGAGGTATTTCTTCGTAATAAAATTTTTGGGTTTAATTTCGCCGCTATTTTTTTAACTCCACGTACCGCCACTGCCGAAGGAAATTTTCACCTGAATAGTCTTGGAATTGCCTGGCTGGTCGGTTTTCCCTCCTGTCGTGAAGCACTTTTCGATGAAGTCTCATGACGTAAACCGCATAACGACCCTTGGAGGGCTTTGAGTACGCCGTCGATAAAAAGGGTCGGTTGGTGTGATTCGTATATACTCAATATACAATTTGTTTGGCAAGGATCTGTTTACAGCGGTTTTTTGTGTGTTGATTTTTGCGTTTACGGGCAATAAAAGCATGCTTTTTCTGCTAAATAAATGACGTGCATACAGTCTCTTCGTATCTAGTATACAAAATATAATTGTATGAATCATGGCTTTATTGCTAAATTAGTTAGTTGATTATTTTTATTCTATGTTTTCACTAGAGGATGTAGTCACTACTCTATCGTCTTGTAATTGTATGTCCATTTTGCTCTCTGTGCTCTCTGCCTTCTGACCTCCTTGTCAGTCATTTCTGATCCTTTTGGCCGCCCTATCCTCGATCCTCTTTGTCCTGTGTCCTGTCCAGTACTCTCTCAGCTCTCTCTCCTCGCTCCCCTCCTCCCTCTCTCTCTCTCTCCCTCTCTCTCTCTCTCTCTCTCCTGATCCCTCCCTTCCTCTTCTATCCCCCTTCTCTCTCTCCCTCCTCTCTCTCATCCTCCTCTCTCTCTCTCTCTCTATCCCTCCTCTCTCTCCCTCTCTTATCTCTCTCCCTCTCTTATCTCTCTCCCTCTCTTATCTCTCTCCCTCTCTTATCTCTCTCCCTCTCTTATCTCTCTCCCTCTCTTATCTCTCTCCCTCTCTTATCTCTCTCCCTCTCTTATCTCTCTCTCTCTCATCTCTCTCTCTTTCTCTCTTATCTCTCTCTCTCTCTCTCTCTCCTCTCTCTGCCTCTCTCGTTCTCCCTTCTTTCTCGCTTCTTTCTCTCTTCTTTCTCCCTCCTCTCTCTTCTCTCTCCCTCCCCTCTCTCTTCTTCCTCTTTCTTCGTTTTTCACTTGCCATTCATAAGGAAAATTTCATAATCAATTTCTGCCTCATGCTAGGTTCAGCTGCTAAATTGTTTGATCAGAGCTATACACGTTGGGTTTTTCATAAAAAAGTTTAGTTTTTCTGTCCTATGTTTATGAGTAAAAAATATAAAAAATCATCAACGTATAAATGATTCTGAAATCCGGCTAAGTTAATTTAAAAATTAGAGTTGATGTGAAGCACCAGCCAGGTGAGTGACGGTCGTACAGCAATTGTGAACCCTGTCGGTAACAGTGGCCAAAATCGCAGCAGCGGTGCGTCAACGTCAAGTGCATCAGGAATCGGGAGTATTGATTGGCCGGGGGGTGGGGGGTGGGGGGGTTGGAGGGACGTGACGGTGAGTTGGCCGCCGCGGCCGCTGAACTGTCGACGGAAAACGGAAATAGCCCGGTATTCACACATTTTACCTGGACGATCTCCAAATTGCTGTTTCGCATGCCCGGAATACGATCAAAAAATTGCGTCAAGTAGATTGACTCGGTGCAGTTTATTTCGTTTAAGAAGCCAGATACACAAAGACAAAATGTATCGTCATCACTAGATTTGGTATTAATAATAAATGAAAGAAAATCAGAACATGGAGGGTCCCTTAAGTAAGGTTTTCTGTTTTCACAGCTACTTGAGAGTTCCTTACGTAAGCGTGGCTATTATAACGATAAACTTCAGGCTACGGCGCGTACGACGATTTGTATTTTCACGTGTTCAACTGAGGCAATTCGACAAATATATCAGATCAGCAGGTTGAAAGCAGGAATTTATTTATTTTTCAATATTTCAGCATTTGTTAAGAATTTTCATATTTAGTTAGTTAGTAGTAGTGTGGTAGGATACAGTTCCTCAAAGTCTATCCATTTAGTATACCGCTCGAACCCTAACCTTAAAAATGTCATTCTTGACTTTACTACTACTTTAAGCAGCTCCAAACAGATGACACAATCAATAAATAAAATAAACACGACCATGAGCTAGCAAGATTTGAGTTTTTTTTTAATTTTCCTGCCTTGATCATCTTTAGACTTTTTTTCCGAAGTCATTTTGCCTTCTGACGAAATTATTTGACATCATTTTACAAGCAGTTAAATTAATCTGAATCATTTTTGTTTCAAATCGATCACCACAGTTACATTTTTCAAAAATAATATTGGACATATATTATGATTCTTTAAAGAAATTAGGGAAAGCTTATGTAGCTTTGACAACTGATTTGAGTTGGTCAAAAATTTGTTTAACAATTCTAGATTATTACAAAAAATTTGCATGATATGCCATGCGATAGTTCTAAAGTTAAATCATAAGGTATGATTCGAAAATGTCCCATAAATACCGTTGAAACTTCCAGCAATATTACCTACTTAAAAATACAAATGAAAAACGAGGAAATAAAATGAATTTAACACAAGTAAAAATTAGATTCAGATGATTCGCGATCAGTCAGGTTGATAATTATTTCTTTCGGTCGTTTATTTAAAAATTATGACTACTTTTATGAAATGTTTAATGCAGTTTCGCCATTTTTCTTGAGTTATTAAATGTACCTGATCTCTAATAAGATTTATAGCTGCCGATGAGCTTTATCATTGTACTATCTGATATTTCTCTTTAAATCGCCATATTAACGTTGCTCCTACAATCCGGAATAGTTTCTCCGGAAGATGTGGGGAGCTGTCATGTTAGCGCGTCGCCCGAAATTTGTAAAATTGAAGAGGAAGGCAATTTGCAGATGTTTTTTATCCCAATTCCTGACGCTTCATTTTTCAATATTTTTACATGAAATTTTCACATGATGTTTAGAAGGAAATTGCCCAGAGTGATATCGAAGCACTTTTTCATTTTTGCTTGTTGGCTTTTCTTAAAAAATTACAAAGTTGACGAAGAAAATAGGCAACTTCAAGCGATCATATTTCATGTTCAATCAATTTTTTTTAAAAAATGCTTCGATAGCACCCTTTGTAATTTTCTTTTAAACTTAAAATTGAGATGAAATCACTTGAAAATGACCGTTTATGCTCTCCGTAGGAGCCGCCTTAAGTCAAACGGATTAAAAATACAACAATAATGACTTTTTACTAATTCCAATAACTGACTTTCTGTTTTAATTCCTAGCGAAATTGTGATATTTTGTTTTGTAAGAAATTCAATGATCTCAGCTTTTCTAAACGAAGTGTTAGCTATTTTTCCAATAACTTTTATTTCCCAATTTTTCTATTCTTTCTATTTCTTAAAGCACCGATTACCGACTGCTAGCGCGCGTTTCCGGATTAATCATGATAATTTTATACCTGAATCGAATAAGATAAGGTAGTTCACACCCGTATGCACCGCTTGGCGATTCTAATCCTAGTTCCCTAATCGCGTTTTGCGAATCTTTGACATCTAGCCATGCACCGTCAAGAGATTAACTAATCCAGATTGGAGATACCGCAAGGTTGTGTTCGCGAGATTGTTTTGACAGTGGCAGTGCCAAAATTGTCAGTTTGCGGTGCATAGTAAACAAGTAATCTAATCCAGGTTTACGTAACTAATCGCGCAATTGACTTACGGTACATACGGGTGTAACTGTTTTAGAAAATGACATTCCCTACAGTCGAAAGGCGAGATCCCACGGCGCGTGGAGTGGCACTCCACGCGCCAAACTTGCCGGTTCACGCGCCGTTGGCTAGGGCAGGCTTGGCGATCTTCGGTCGGCGCGGTGAGTCCCGTCATTTGTCGGTAACTCAACACGGTTCAAAGGGAAGCAGGCGTTGGCGCGCAACAAGTCTATACTAGTCCAACGGCGCGGCTAGGAGCGTGGTCAGTGTCGTGTTAACTTCAGTATGGAGTGGTCAAACGAAGTAGCTTTAGATTTTTTATCCTACTACGAAGGAGAACCAGTTATTTGGAACCCACGGGATCCAAACCATAAAAATCGAAACGCAATTCATGATGCCTGGAAGCGGATAGAAGAGAAAATGGGGATGAAATATTCAGTGGATGAATTGAAAAAAAAAGATACGTTGATGGGCACCTTTCGAAAACTAGTACAAAAAGTTAAAGCATCGTCAAAAACCGGAAGTAGCAGCGATGAAGTTTTCAAACCAGAGTGGTTAGCCTACGACTTCATGTAGAAATTTTTGAAATGCGTCTATTCGCCAAATGAAACTAAAGATTCAGAGGTAAGTGGATATTGAATTAACAAACCTTTTAAAACTCAAAATAATTTCATTTATTTCATTTTAGTAAAAGTAAACACAATCTTGCTTTAAATATTGCTATTATACAGGATGTAAAAAACTAATCTGTACTTTCCATTACTTTCGGATTTAAAAAAAAACTTCGTAAACTTTTCTGTTAAGTGTTTGTAAATCTATTGATTCTAAGAAAAACTTTGATTTGAAAATTCCTTATTGTTTTTAGCTTTACAACATAGTGTTTAAATACGTTTCGTTTCCGAGATACAATGATCAACTCAATTTTTTTAACACCGACCTACGATTTCCATTTAATTTTTTGTTATCATATCAAGTATAATGAAAACTATCCCTTATATTATTTTTTGATAATAGATTAAAAAATAAAGTCCGAATTCAAAAATAGAAAATCTATAATATCCAAATAACGAAACATCGTAATTAAAATTAAACAAAGTTATAAAATTTCACCGCCACCACTGCCAAAAGACCTTGCTGCTGCGTGTCCACACTGTCCACGACTGAACCGGGATCCTACAAGCGCCGCCGCCGTAGAAACGGCCGGTCCACATTGCGACGCGCCAACTCTCAACCGTCGACCGAGGATTGCCACGCCACGCGCCGTGGGATCCCGCCTTAACAGCAGTACAAGTAAACACGTTTAGGTTCTGTGTGACCAACGTAAATACACCAGCGAAAACAATTCTGTAAAAGAAGTAAGGATGTTGCTATACCTCTTATTACGCCCGTATGCACCGTAAGTCAATTGCGCGATTAGTTATGTAAACCTGGATTAGATTACTTGTTTACTATGCACCGCAAACTGACAATTTTGACACTGTCACTGTCAAAGCAATCTTGCGAACACAACCTTTCCGTATCTCCAATCTGGATTAGTTAATCTCTTGACGGTGCATGGCTAGATGCCAAAAATTAGCAAAACGTGATTAGGGAACTAGGATTAGAATCGCCAAACGGTGCTTAGGGGTGTAAATAATTAATTGTATCCTATTTGCTTCTTTAATGACTTATTTTATTTTATATAATACAAAGGAAACGGAAAACAATTTATAATCACTTAATTTCCTATTTATCTACTTCATCAAACTTATAACTACAACCGGCAACAGCAGATTTTATTCCCCAATTCAAAGACGGTCCAGCATCGGGATTGGATAATCGCAGTAGACGATACCCATTTAATGTCCCTATTATACTTATGTTTTCTATCCCTTTTTGGACTCGATATGATAATGACGATCGCTACCTGAAGGAACCTCCCGCTCCCCTACCTCGTGCCGCGCTGACCACTTTACGACATCGTACGGAAATGATAGTCTCATTTATAAGTCTTACTATTAATATAAAAATTATTTGAGTACTACTCTGGGCAGAGAACGGTCTACAATATCTAAGGGCTGTTTAATGTATAACCGCGTATAACTATGGTTTTCAGAGTCTAACTTATGAGACATCACCACCATAAAATTTACTGCTGGATATATCTCGACTATACAGGGTGGGCCAATAGTGCGTGGACGGAGGATTGTGGGCTTACTGAAAAATATTCCAACAATCTGTCACTTGATCATGGTAGGGACCCTTGAGGGCTATTACGTAAAAATATTTTCACTTAAATTCTGACGTTTATACAGGGTGATTCACATCAAACTTACATTTTTTTGAATAGAACCCCCTATATATTATTGCATATTTAGATTCCTTGGTCAATTCTAGTGTGACTTTATGTATCACACATGGAACTTTAATCGAACCGTTTAGGCGCAAATCACCATTTTTGATATAAGTAGGTATCAGAAAAAAATTGAATATCGCAGCGATTATAAACCTTAGAAGGCCGTGACTTTGCGGTACGACTAAGCATGAAATGCGTCACCTAAGGTCAGACGGCTAAATTTGAATTCTTTTTGTACTTTGAGAAATCGATAGATTAATTAATAAAACTTCAATCACAGATAACTGGATTTTTTCAAATGGGAATGTCTATTTTGGTTTAAAGAATCAAATGTAGAATTTGATTACCATTCTAACGATATAGCATTCTTGATATCAATCTTTTTTGGTTTTCATTTATTTCAAATTTTCAGTCAAATCGGCGTTTTTCAATTTTCCTGCATGCAAGCAAACTAGCAGGCCATGAAAAATAAACAAAAGCTCGTTAATATGGAAGAAAGCAACTAACTTAGTAGAAAGATGCAAACTAACCTGAGCAACGAGACAAGATTGTCAAAATTCCTTACAACATATTAGCTCTAACCAGAAACAATAGTGGTAACAAGATCGCTCATTTTTCACAGCCTACTAGCTATTATCCAATTTCCAAAGTCAGTAAAAAACTATTTAATCAAAGGAAAACTACTAGTGATTGTTGCTGGCTGTAGAATATCTATGTCTTCTGAATAAATTTTCACATTTAATGCTATGAAGAAGTAGCCCTTTTTATAAGTCAAAAGTAATGATACCTCTGACTGGAACCCTTCAAATTCTTCTTCTACTTATTAGAAAAATCGTGGAAAATGAAACTTGATTTGCAGTCTGTTTGATGAATTGTAAAACATAATTTAGTTTGTAGAAAACTACATGAAATAATCGCACTTACAACATAGCGTAATTAAAAAATTCTAGTAATTATTTCAATAGATATTCAGAATGCTCCAGTTGGAGATATCTTCACTTTTGACTTAACTAAACGGAAATGACTAATTTTTTTATCCCATTAAATGTGAAATTTCATTCTAAACATGTTAGACTGTAAGCAAAAATCGCTGGTAGTTTTCCTTTTGTTTCAAAATTTTTAATCGTTTTGGAAAGTCGTCAAGCTCTAGTAGATCTCAATAGTTAGTAGGCTGTGAAAAACAAACACTTCTGTCATACCCCAGCTACTCATTGACATTAGATATCTTGCCGCTGCTGTATCCGGTCAGAGCTAATATGTTGTAAGAAATTTTCATAATCTTGCCTCGTTGCTCTAGTTAGTTTGCATCTTTCTACTAAGTTAGTTGGTTTCTTCCATATTAACGAGCTTTTGTTTATTTTTCATGGCCTGGTAGGTTGCTTGCTCGCAGGAAGGTTGAAAAACACCGATTTGACTGAAAATTTGAAATAAAATGAAAACCAAGAAAGATTGATATCAAGAACGCTATATCGTTAGAAAGGTAATCAAATTTTACATTTGATTCTTTAAACCAAAATAGGCATTCCCATTTGAAAAAATCAAGTTATCTGTGATTGAAGTTTCCTTAATTAATCTATCCATTTCTCCAAGTACAAGAAGAATTCAAATTTAGCCGTCTGACCTTATGTGACGCATTTCATGCTTAGTTGTACCGCAAAGTCACGGCCTTCTAAGTTTTATAATCGCTGCGATATTCAATTTTTTTCTGATACCTACTTATACCAAAAATGGTGATTTGCGCCTAAACGGTTCGATTAAAGTTCCATGTGTGATACATAAAGTCACACTAGAATTGACCAAGGAATCTAAATATGCAATAATATATAGGGGGTTCCATTCAAAAAAATGTAAGTTTGATGTGAATCACCCTGTATAAACGTCAGAATTTAAGTGAAAATATTTTTACGTTATAGCCCTCAAGGGTGTCTACCATTGTCAAGTGACAGATTTTTGAAATATTTTTCAGTAAGCCCACAATCCTCCGTCCACGCACTATTGGCCCACCCTGTATTGTCCACATTATTATACGGAGTTGCACAATGAACGCAACTATGTCTGGTTTGAATTCGTTTGAGATGTGGCTATACAGAGGCTTTGGACCGAGCGGATAACAACGACTCTACTAAACTACTAGACGCGTGTGAACTGCCCTTTAATAGTGCAGCAACGTTTAACGGAGCGAGAAGAACCAACAACCGTTAATGAGCTGCATGATGCGATGGATTTACACACAGACACAGTGTTGCCAGATGAAAAATAAAAAAGTCACCAACAATGACTTCAAAAAGTTGCCAGATTTCACCAGATCCCGTGAATGGAAAAGTTGCCAGAATTCACCAGATTTTTGCAGCTGTATTATTCTAAATAATTGGATAAAAATGGTTTTTTGCAGTAATAATAAAACATGAAAAATTTAAACAAAAATATACTAAATAAATAAAAAGGAAACATCTCTTTAAAAAACAAACTGAATCTCATTTGCTAATTTAAACATAACATATATGTACAGAGTATTCCAAATTGGACGTTTTTGTTGGAAGCCCTTGTTCATAAGACACAAAACTTCTGCTCGTGAGGTGTAGTTTTTTTCTGTGTCCAATTTGGGCACTCTGTACTCAGTATTCTGTTGAAAAAAATGAACTTAAGGCATTTGCATACATAGGTACATATATTTATCTTCACCATACTGACCATACATTAACGCAGAATGTTTATCCAAAACCATATCTGGAATGTTGTAATAAAAGCAATATTGGTTATTTTCGTTAATTTGCCTTTTGGAACGCAATATTTTAGATAAAGTTTCGGATGAGAATTTATTTTGGGTTTTTTGTTTTGTTTAAATTTATTATGCCAAATATACGTTTAACACAGGCGCTGCTGTGTGGTAAAACTAAAAGAATTCCAATGAATTTTGTTAATTGTGGATAAAGTGACGTATTGTCGCCTTTTTTTTCCAGATATTACGAAAGATATATTTTAAATTCGTTAAAACTGAAAAATAATTAATTTGAAAACCGTGCAGTGTACATTTTTCACAAAATCACCAGATTCTACTATAAAATAAAAAAAATCACCAATCACCAGACACCTTTTCAAAACCACCAGATCTGGTGATTTTTCACCAAGTCTGGCAACGCTGCACAGACACCATCTTGGGTATACACACATACTGCAACTAACGGTGAAAGGTGAAGGTGAACAGATAAGACTTTTACCTTTAATGTATTCACCAGTGCCATTGCCAACGCGAGCTGATTTGGAATACAATCGCAATCAAATAGTTCAAGCTGCTTAGTGCTTGAGAGCCCACGGTAGCAGGTAGCAGGATAAATGTTGGGAGGGGGAGGGAGGTGTAGGAAGGTAAAGCGTGGTAAAGCCTTAGTTGACTAAAACACCATACTGATGTTTTTCGTGGAAGGCATACAATAATTGATGCAACTTTCTCCCTCAGCTATGTAAATGACATTTCCTTCTGATTTTGTTTTAAATATAACAAAATCGAAATAAGGTTCTGAAGCTGAAAGTTGTTACAATTTACAATCACTTATCAACAGGAACGGAGCCCGGAAGAGGGGAAAGTTTCATTGGCATAACTAGCCATCTGACCTGGGGCCCTCTGGGGGAGAGGCTAGAACGGCCTCAGGAACAATTCCGTTTCTCAAAATTCTGGAAGGAGCGATCATCAGGTACCTATCATCATCTTTGAAAAGCAAACACGAACGTTCAAATTTCCGTTTCTCAGACATATCCAGGAGGAGCGGTGAAGAGTCACCATTTGGAGAGCAGAACAAAAAAGGATTTGTAGGACAGTCCTACCTAGGGGTGGGGCTGTTGCTTAGAGTAGGTTTTCAAAATATTCATAGATAGTGTTTTTCCCTCCGGGGGGAGCAACGTTTGGGGTGGAGCATAGGGACGTCTATTCCCCCTCCCATAGTTACACACCTGGAGACTATAAATATAGAGCGTATGCTATTTTGTTGACCACTTCTATTCTTAACTTTGTAAGATTGGAATATTTATATTTCTGGAGTGAGGGAGTTGAAGCCAACAATACCCCCCAAACGAATTTTTTTTTTTCTAATCATATGGGTACGTAATATATAGAAGAAATCTTTACCCCGCCAAGAAAAAAAATTACCCCCACCAAGAAAAAAATACCCCAACCAAGACAAAATAATTACCCCTCCCCCCTCTCCAAACAAATGATCGACTATCATGAGAAAGCTGAAAGTATTGTTTAATATACGTATTTTTTTTAATAAAACGTACGGATTGTCCACAACTAAACATAGGCGTAGTTAAGGCCCTGAATGTGGGGGGGCTTAAGCCCCTTGATCTGGGGGAGCTTAAGTCCCTGCCTGCAATAAACTTAACAGAACGAATTATTTTTGGACTTTTGGGGGGGCTAATTTCATTCTTGGGGGGCTAAGCCCCCCCCCCGAGCCCCCACCGAACTACGCCTATGCAACGAAATATTGAGCGATACGTAATAAATTAAAGGCCGCAATACAATTCTCGTTTAGCAAATATTGCATCTTATGGAACCGACTCTACCAGAGGCTCGTTGGTCTAGGGGTATGATTTCCGCTTAGGGTGCGGGAGGTCCCGGGTTCAAATCCCGGACGAGCCCAACTTTTTTTTGTGTTTTTTATGCAGTGTAATTTATTAATATAATTCGCTTTTCTGATTTTTAAAGAGGCGTTCCAATAGAAGCGCAAGTTTGTAAGATTTTCCACAGTAAAGCATTGAAATATTTATTGATTCATCGCTTGGTGCTGGTATATGAAAAACTGTCTTGCTTGACTTGAACATTTGCACAGGCAGGAACTCGGCCCATTTTGTGAAATCATCACATCAATCACACTGTTGAGCCGGAGAATATTTTGGTTAATTTTGATGTCGTCTCATAAAGTAAACTCTAACACCGATGCTTGAACCACTCCGATGTTAATACTCCTTTTATTAGACACCATGCCATTATGTATTTAGACACATTACTCAGGTTACTTACGGTTACTCAGAAATATATTATCTAGTTATTCCTGCTGTGGTACGCTTCGCGACTAAAATGATTTTGTTTGCAGAGTTTGTTGAGGCTAATGACCAAAGCAGTCGATGCCCATGACACATAAGTATGTAAGTTTGCAGTGTTTGCTTTAAATTCACATCTGTTAGCTGAGGGGTCCAATCTGACTATGGACGGTTTGTTGGCAGAAGTTGTTGAGTCAATTGAAATTTTTAGGAGTGTAAATGTGAATCTTTAGCGAGAATACGCTGAAGACTGGCTGATATAATGCTCAATTCTTGTGAACTGTGACGAAGAGTCTCTGGCTTTTAGCCAGACTTTCGCGAACTCTCGTGATTTTTAACACGCTTTAATTAGCTTCACCTGTATGTTGGTTTGTTTATGAGTTTGTAACTCTCCTTTGCATTATGAGGTCAGACCAAACATTGAACGTTCCAACTTTCCCGCGAAAACCATTTTGAGCTTCAAATCCGTCGGAGTAGCGGTCGTATCCGCTGACTAAGATATGACCTGTGGCGGCGCGTCGGGGGGGCACGGGGGGGCCGAGGCCCCCCCACTTTTTATGAGGAGTTAAAGAAATTAATAGAAAATTATTATTTACGTGTCCATTTTTTAACTTTATTATATATTATTAAATTTTACTGTATACGTACTGTATACAATTTCCCGCACTCTGCATCCTTTCTCTCTCTTTCAAAATCATATCATGCGTACCACCAAAGGTTTGGCCAATACAAATCACAAGATCGAGTATTTTTTCGTACTATACCCGTGGACCATACCACTCCTACCAAATATTCGCGGTCATGCGAGTGCCGGGATGTTTTCGTCTTTTTTGCTTGCTTGTTTGTTTCAATGTGTGATGCAATATACTGATTGTACCAAATTTTCTACTAAGATGTTATTTCGTCGTTTGTGTTTGTATATATGATGTTAGTGTGAATTAGTTGCAAAAAACATTGCAGTCTGTCGTCGATTTAATTTATGGGTAAAATCCAAAGTAGCTATATCTACTAATTGTTATATACAGGGTGACCCTGAATTTCCTTGACACGTGACATTTTCGTAACAAAAAATAGTTCAAACGAAAACTGAGTGGAATTTTTGATAGTACTATAGAATCATACCATGCTTTTTAAACCTTTTTTTTGTACTTCAACCCTTGAAACTCACCCCAACTTTCGTTTTTCAAATAGCACCAAATAGTTCTTTCTACGCAGATTAAGTCCTTATATTATCTAAAATCTTGCAGTACGTTTGATTTTATACGCAAACTTATTTTTTTTTTTGTAAAATCACAAGCATAATATAAATAAAACAAGAACTTGCTTAACGCAAAAAAACAGACTAAAATAAAACTAATTTGATTTTTAAGGGTACCGACTAATCTATAAAACATGCTTTCGAAAACAAATGTCTTTTTTATGCTTATTTAGTACGAAAATATTACACCTCAAAAAAATGCTGATTATATTTATCTTAGGTTAATGACTACAAAAAAATTGATCTGTATATGAAGTCAAAGGCACTACAAAATACTAAATAAAATAACGACCTCATTAATGTACGAAAAGATGTGAGGTGCTACTATTTGGAAAAAAGTAGGGGGTAAGTTTTAGGAGTTGAAGTAAGAAAAATCTTTCAAAAGCATGGTATGGTAGGTAATTCGATACCCTTGAAAGGCCCACTTATTTTTCTTTTTTATATTTTTTTCTTAAGAAAAAATTACGCCTCAAACAAATCCTTATTCATTTAATTTATTTAGGTTATGCTTATGAATTTAAGAAAAAAAATAGTGTTTGTATAAAATAAAAGGTACAATTTTAAATAAAATATCAAGTTAATTTGTGTAGGAAAAACTATTAGTTGCTATTTGAAAAAACAAAGTTGGGGGTAAGTTTTAAGGGTTGAAGTACAAAAAAAAAATTTTTTTAACGCATGGTATGATAGACCCTGTAGTATTGTCAAGCATTCCACTCAGTTTTCGTTTAGACATTGTTCTGTTACGAAAATATCACGTGACAAGGAAATTCAGAGACACCCTGTATATTAGTTGTTTTTTTTGGCCCCCCCACTTTTTCGAGGCACGCGCCGCCCCTGGATATGACACATTGAAGTTTATTAATATTACACACAGGCGTAGCGATGAGAGCTTAAAAGGCGTCACAGCCAACTGTTTGGGAGGTGGTATTAATGTGAAATTTATTCAGAAAAGTCGACAGTTTTAATTGTGCTAAGAATGCTGATCTTCGTTATACAGAGCACAGAGTATCATATCAATAAAATCAGTTTAAAAAACTAAAAACGCTCGCATTTATAGAATATCGGACTTAAAAGTTGGAAATAATTTCGAAAATAAGCTTAAAACAATAATGAACAAAAAATACTAGTCTGATTTCACAATTATACTTTAGTATTTGTCATTAATTATTGTTTCAAAAATGATTTTCCTTTTAGTCCGATGTTCGTTAAAACCGTTTTTTAGTTTTTTTTTATATTGATTTTTAATTTTTTAGTTAAATTTATCATTAAAGCGTGTTGTTGTTTAACTGTATTTATTGATACTTTGTGCAATGAAGATGAACGATTGTTTTTGATCAACATTCCTAGCATAATCATGACCATTACTGGATAAAGGATAATTAAAACTGTTGACTTTCCTAAATAAATATCACAAACCAACCAACTGCCAAACAGTTCAGATGTCACGCCTTTTACATCCTCGTCGCTACGCCTCTGTGTAATATTGACAAACTTTAAGGAGTCTGAGCGGCCCCCCGACGGATTTGAAGCTATGAAAATCGTTGGCAAAGTTGAAGAGTTCAATGTTTGGTCCGATCTCTTAATCTAAAAGAGAGTTACAAGCTCACAAACAAAAAACCAACAAACATACAGATGACGCTAAGAATAGAATCGTCTTAAAAATAGGGTTACAGACGTGTTTTTCTATCGTGTAATGCTCCAAGTTTAGTAACTCCCATCTGTCAACTTTCGATCTGTCACGTTACAATCACGTGTCGTTATGTCTTTTAAACACACCTGGTAATTCAAATCTTGAGCTTTTATAATTATCATAGGCGATACTTAAGGGGCCTGGGAATACACAAACATATTATGTATTTGCCATGCTAAAACACGCATTCCCATTTCCAACAGAACTCACTTTTTCTCAAACTACATACACAGTATTTCAGAAGGCGATAGTTAAGACCTTAATGAATGACAACTATTTGCAATTTTCTCAAAAAAGTTTTTTAGTGTGAAAAAAATTCTCAATGCAAAATCATACATTCTTCAAATGTCTGTAATTTAACAACCAAACACGATATCAAAAAAAGGCAAAATAGGTGACAAAGCACAGGCTTTCTTCTTCAATTTGCTTTTTGAATCATTACTATAAGTTTAAAGCTAACTTCAGGAGCTTGGAAATGCGAAATTCATTTTTATAGTGACCTTTGGACCTTTTGACCTTATCTTTGGATTTTTGGACTTATCTCCCTTCATCTTAGAGACACATAATGGAGAAAGGGAATAGGCGGTCACGCTTCCTCGCTAACACGGGAATACGTCTTTTCTTGGGTTCTTTTTCTTTTTTCTAGCGTTATAGCCTAGACCCTTAAGTGTCCCTTAATACTCGAGGGTCCCTTACGTAGGGCTTCCTTGAGTAATATTCAAGTAACGAAATGTCAACATGACATGTCAATATGACATTTCGTTGCAGTCAAGGCGCCTTTGTAGGTTAATTTTGGAGTAAGGTATTGTCAGGTTTTGTCACATCCGGAAAAATGCCCGACACAAAATACGAAATACTGGCACAAAACATAAAAAGATAACAGAAAACATCAAAATGCGTGGGCATAGACATAAAAAATTTACTTATATTTGAAATATGACAATGCCGTCAGATGTTTGCCCACGATCTCGTAGATGTCTAGAGAACAGATACACAAGAAAAGACACACTTGAGGCACGGCTCAACAAATAATCAGCTGTCTTAAAGGGGTGATACACGTACGAGCAAGTACGCGTACTTATGGCTCGCTGACCTTTTTCG
Source organism: Callosobruchus maculatus (assembly GCA_951848785.1). Taxonomy (NCBI): domain Eukaryota; kingdom Metazoa; phylum Arthropoda; class Insecta; order Coleoptera; family Chrysomelidae; genus Callosobruchus; species Callosobruchus maculatus. The sequence goes on from CATOUR010000083.1 coordinate 9,200,878, forward strand.
CCTGTGTGTCACCGTAAGTACGCGTACTTTAAAACCGTCGCGCAAACCGCTTGTTGTGTTTGGCGTTTGTTAAAATCTTTTTGTTTATTTAGGAAAATTATCAAAATGAGTAATTTCAGCTTCACGTTTGTCACCGACGTTGAGCCGAGTAAGTTCGCGAACTTAAAAACCGCGTACTTAAAGTTCGTACGTGTGTCACCCCTTTTACCTAAGGTCTGAGGATGCCTTGCGCTGATCCCTTTGCGCATCGATATTTTGGGTTGAATGAATGAATAAGAACCAGAGGCTATCGAGCACGGAATGTGGCTGGTGCATAGGCCACACGATGGGCCCTTTTGCGCCTCTATCCGCGCTAGTTCCTAAGACCTGCCCTTTTGGCAAAGGCAAGTACATTCTTAGGTCCTATCCGTTTTATCTTTATTGGTTCCAAGGTTCTTGAGCCCAGCATAGTCTGCTGTGATAACCCAGGGTTTCACAGCGACACAGGATGTGTGCCGAGGATTCTTCCTCTTCACCACACCACGTGCACGTTGGGTCGTTGACCACCCTCATCACAAACAAGTGACGCCTGAAGTTGTTGTGACCCGTTAATAAGCCTACTAGCAATCTCAAGTTACTCCTATCCAGAGAGAGACAAAATCGTCCTAGATTTTGGGTTAGAGAGATAGATTTCAACAGCGGTGGCACGGCAGGGTCATGGCTATCTACATATAATATGAGTATAGAGATAAATAATATAGATCTCAGCGCAAATCTACTACTTTATGGGAGGTAAACGTTAAACACTACATAAACTTTATGTTGTCTTTAATGTTTACCTTCCTTTTACACCGCATGGGTTAAGTATTATTTCTTAATTTTGCCCCGTTGAACACTTTTTTCTACTTCGCCCCTGTCAGGGCGAATGAAACTATCCCAGAATGGCGTCGCTGACGTCAGATATTTGCAACACGTCATCACAAAGGAACTCATCGTGAGTAAGACAGCTTAAGTATCTATATGAGCATTACTCAATGCAAGAGACGATTATGAATACGGCCCGTCATACTCAAAATAGTATAAAATGAAGGCTAATAGCATGAATGACAATCAGTAGATCTCTTTTATGAGCCGCAGCAACTGAATAATGTGAAAAATATAACAAGAGTCCATTTTCCCGGTTCCATCCCGGCTAATTGTCGTTCAGCAAAAATTGCCAACCGGGAAAAATTTAAATGAGTTCCAGAGCACCCTTGCCGGCTTTGTAATGCCCATAATGGGAGAGCGAAGCTTGAATAGCTGCATCGTTTGTCAAATTTTTGCTGGTTACGGCGCTACGCGAAAGATCCACTCTATTTTCGCGCTAATTGGCTTGTTATGCCTGCAATGGAACAATTTCAATAAAATCTAGTCAGTTTCCATCGGATTGGTATCTAGTACCTGGATATCGATTTCTGTATTCTGATTGCAGCTGCGAGGATTTTGTTGTAGGCTTTGAGTGTTCACCAACGAATTCGAATTCGTTGGTGTTCACTAACTAGGTAGATGCGACATACATCATAGTATATCCTACGCTCTGTTAGCGGGTCAGGTAGGGTTACCAGGTGTCGTATTGATAGTCGATACATAAGGGTCCCTTAAGTAAGGTTTTGTATTTCGAAACCTTACTTGAGGGTGCTTTGCCCTTGAGTAATACTCAAGTATGCAGTCAAGGCGATTTTGTAGGTTAATTTTGGAGTACGATGTTGTCAGTTTCTGTCACATCCGGAAAAATGTCCGGCACAAAACACGAAATACTGGCACAAAACAAAAAGAGATACCAGAAAACATCAAAACGCGTAGGCATAAGGCCTTTACGGAAACAGTGATCTGTTATATGTCAAACAGCTGTCAAGTGGGATTTATGATTCTGTGGATTTAACGGACATTGAAAAAAGTTGGTTTAAGAACCCAAAACAGATAGTTAAGCAAAAAACTACTGATCTGAATAACCCGATCAGGATCACTAATCGTACAAGGGTGAACTGAAAACTGACCCTATTTCTGTCTGATCCTAGATCACTTTCCAAATGTCAGGATCAGTGATCCAAGTGATCGATTTAACCCGATCATAGTTTCGGTAAAGGCCTATAGACATAACAAATCGACATACATTTGAAATATGACAACGTCGCCAAATGAATTCCGCCATATCGTAGATGTTGTCTAAGAAACAGATTCACAAGGAAAACCACACTTGAGGGTCCCTTAAGTATCTCTTGAGTGTTACTTGATGTTACTTAAGGGAACCTGTGGTGATCCGGAACGCGCTCCTGGCTGTCATACGTTAGAACGCACCTTTAGCTGTCAGGCTGCCAAAATTTGACATTGACGGCAGTGGCAGATGGTAGAAGGAAAAGATTAAAATTTGTTGTTATAATATAAGTGTATGAGTGTAGTCATTTGATGAAGTTCAGTTAAGTAATTTATTTGATTATCCTATATTGTTCAGATATTTTGTTATTGGTCAATTCATGAGTGATTTTTCATAGAACAAAAATTCCTTTCATTCTGTGTTAATTGTCAATCCGTGTTCACAGAAAAAGATATTGTTCTGTGATGCTTTTGGTTGTTGTGTTTCGTCACTGGAATAAAGTAGTGGGTTGTGAGATTCGTTGCCATAGTTTTGTTGATAGTTTGTTTATTAATTACGACTGGGGATTGTTTTTGGAAAAACGTAACAAGCGGGAGTCCAAATTTCACACAGGCATTTTGAAGTCTGTTTCACGAATATTGGTATGTTGTCTTTTGAGTTTGTATTATTAACTAATGTGGTCTGGCTACGATATTTTAAAGTGTTTCACAATGTATACTATATATCCGAGCTTTTAACACGACTTTAAATGGTGTTGGGTCTCTGATTTACGTCTACTCTAGGTAGGTCCTGAGGTGTTGCAGGCTGGTGGTGAACAGAGATAACTCTTGTCTTATTTAGATGTATCTATTTCAACCTTTACTGATCCCCTTTATTTATATACGATATTTATTTTATGGTTGTGGAAACCGTGGTCTGACCGGGACGGCCTAATCACTTACCGTAGGTGGAAGTGGGTTGACTCACGTGTTTCACGAACTATACGGTTTCCTCTAACCAGCCCTTTTATGTTGTTTATTGTTTAAATTTATTTATTGATCTATTTATATGCTTATATACCATGCTTGCTATGCTGCTATACTTGCTATACTATACTTACATTTTAGATATTCCAATTATCTCCTTTATTTACTCCTTTATGTGTTGGTTATATTTATTTATTTATATATAGGTATGCTGATATTTTACACTTTTCCACATTCTATCCATATTTCTCTCCCTGACGTTAAACAGAGATCTAGCCCACCATGTATTATTATTATTATTTATCATTTAGACTGTGAATGTTTATAACAATTTCTTTATTATACAATATCAATAACAAGAGCCAGTTTACCACTATTATTAAGACATTTTTGAATCGTATATTTCAACATATCAATATAAATATTACACCAGTAAAATATTTGAAATACAAAGCACTCATGATTTGATAAATACAAGAATCAAGTAATAATATAATAACATAAACACTCAGCACTCATGATTAATAAATACAAAACAAATGTTAAGAAACAAATAATAAAAAAACCATATCACAACATTTCTGTGTTTGATTTCATTCTCTCTGAGTTGGTACACATGCATACTAAAAGAATCTGGTTACCATGGGCACACATACAACATTGGGTTCTAAATTCCACCACTAGACGTCTTGATCACTTTGGCTATTTCTAAATTTGGTATCGGTTTTGACAGTGACCAGTTGCTCACTACAAACCTTAAGTATTACTCAAGGGACGACTATGATTACGGCCCTAGGTGTCCTCCTTTCGGAAGGAAAGTATTCTTTTCAAACATGGCCAGCTGCGTAAGTAGAGGGTACTCTGAGCAGTAACGCGTAATTTTCGCGTCCAGCAAGAAACCGGATGACACTTTGTATTTGAGCTCTAGAGGCAGTTTGGAAACCTTTTTGTCATTGCATACGCATGTTCCATCCTCGTCACGGTAATAATACTCGAAATTTCATTAAAATCAATTCCAGGTTACACAATACACAAACGATCTAAGGCAATACCCGTATGTATCCGTACATCGGTGGCCGGCGAGACTCGACTTTTTCCCGGACGAGTGACATCTAGATCGAACGCGGTCGGAGATCAATACCGACCTATCAGATAACTTGATGTCATAGATGCGGGCCGCTGGACGTACCAGAAGATGGCGCGCGAGTTCTAGACGGCGCTTTCAAAATGAGTTGACAGGGTGACTGGGGGGAGCGCCGCAGTACCAATCTGGAGGTTGTGGGTTCGAGTCCCGCTGGCCGCCGACTTTTCCGACGTTTTCTGGTACGAATTTAAATTGAGAAATCTACCTGCGGATGTAAGGATAAAAATAAAAAAAACAATGAATTTATTAGTAATGCAGAGTCAATCCTCTGTATTCTTTAAGACTTCATATCCTCGCCTTATCTAGGAAGCTAGTACTCCAAACAAAAACCTCAATCCCAGATCTATCAATAAATAAAAGCCACTAGATCTAATTTTTTGTTTGATCCTTCAAGAAAGTCTACACCGTCCTCAATTAATGTGGTGTAAAATAATGAATCTGAGAGACCACAAAGGATAAATTTTGGAAATTACATTAAACTAATTAAATAAGTTAATAACCATACAAATGAAATATTATAACGATTCAATCTTCTTGACTCCTCTTCTTATGTGATTTCTGTAATCGGGCAGAGAAAAAAGAGGAATAATCAATTTAATCCTCTCCTAAGCGCTTAAGCCTATAGGATTGAAGGGTTTATAAGACAGTTAGAGTACGATATATCGTTTTGGGCCAGACAATCGTGTTGGTTTGTTCTCGAAATGTCCATTTTCTAAATCTGAACAGACATAATGGACACGAGGGCTGAGTGGCGATTTGTTCGGATTAAAAAAACCGCGTTCAACAGATCGCCCACGCTAAATTCACATGGACAGAGAGGCAGAATCATGACAAGCTTATTGATAAAAGCATAGCCTGGATTAACTGTACGGTCTACTAATGGATTTTGTCCTAGATGTATTAGCGCCTCCGCACACGAAGCGATATATGACGCACGTCCACTCCGCTTCTCATGCAAAGCAATGGGGCGCCACTAACGGGTCGTTTCATGGTCGTCTCGAGACGTTCGTTTTCAAGCTCCTTGTTGTCAATCACATGCGATCAGAATAGAAGTGTAATTCGAGTGATTCGTGCGCCTTGAGCGTCTGAAGGCGATAAATATATGAGGTTATACGGTCAAATCAATCTTGTGTATACTCTCTTTCTTTCTTTCTTTCTTTCTTTCTTTCTTTCTTTCTTTCTTTCTTTCTTTCTTTCTTTCTTTCTTTCTTTCTTTCTTTCTTTCTTTCTTTCTTTCTTTCTTTCTTTCTTTCTTTCTTTCTTTCTTTCTTTCTTTCTTTATTTCTTTCTTTCTTTCTTTCTTTCTTTTATACTTATAGTAGAAGATCCAAATATAAGACGACCTTCACCGAACTGATTAATGGATGAAAAGCATTTTATATTAAATTTAATATGTTAAAAAATATATCGCGAGTGGGTTGGCTGAAAAATTTCAGTCCAGGATATGATTAATTAAATATTGAAAAATTATTTTTTTTTAAACATTTCACTGGTTTGGTTAGTAGACAAATCACATACCAATTGAAAGTATGAAGCCCATAGAATATGCAAACGTTAGGTTGGCTACGTTTTTCCCGTCCCAACTATAGGGTAGGCAGGTATAAACAGGTACATCAATAATAATAATTTGCACCGGTGTGGTTAATGAATGAAACTTGTATCAAACTAAAGATAATTTCATTGCAAACACGTTGATATAGGGTTGTCTGCAAAAAATCAGTCTGGAATTCCGGTTGTCGATTTTTAAAGATCAAAATATTGCTTTAATCGTTTCAGTTTTTTGGTGACTGAACTTTTTTTGATTTTTATTTACGCAGCTGAGAGAACAAACACAATTTTTGACATAAGTATTATATATGTATCACTATCACTTTTTGATTTAAAACATATGAATATATTTTAATATCACATGCAATATATACACACATATGCAAGTTATTAATTAATGAAAAAAATATTTATAACATTCATATATTTTGATTCTATGAATGCTACACATTTCATATACATATCTTAATAACTTAATTTAATATTAATAAATTATTAGTGCTCCAAAATATTGCACAGCTTTAACGAGTGTATCGCTATCCTTTTCAATTTGACAGACACATGATATGCGCACTCTCTTTCATTCAATGGCCGAGCTACACGCAGCTGCTATGCTGCGTCCTTTGTTAACACGGGACAGTTCGCTCGGACATCTCTGGCGCACGTATTCACTGGCAGCAATAGTTTGATCTTTAAAATTCGACAACCGGAATTCCAGACTGATTTTTTGCAGACAACCCTATATCGACGTGTTGGCAATAAAATTATCTTTATTTTGATATGAGATTCATGCATTAACCACACCGGTACAAATTACTATTATTGATGCACCTGTTTATACCTGCCTACCCTATAGTTGGGACAGAAAAAACGTAGCCAACCTAACGTTTGCATATTCTATGGGCTTCATACTTTCGCTTAGTATGTGATTTGTCTATTAGCCAAACCAGTAAAATGTTTGAAAAAAAAATTAATTTTTCAATATTTAATTAATCATATCCTGGACTGAAATTTTTCAGCCAACCCACTCGCGATATGTTTTTTAACATATTAAATTTACTATAAAATGCTTTTCATCCATTAACCAGTTCGGTGAAGGTCGTCTTATATTCGGATCTTAGACCATTATGGCTTCTGCGCGTTAGAACAATCAACCAGCACATTACGAAGACTGCAAGCAACGTAATCTGGCTCTTGGCCATGTTATAGACCAAAAAATATATCGTCACTTATGCTTCTTCTTATTCAAAAACCAAAAATATCATCATGATTACGTAAAAAGATGAATATTGCATATTACACTATATCGACGGTTTAAGAATTGATATAAAATCTCACGATTAACAAAGATTATAAATTGAAAATACTGAAATGCACGTCTTTTTTTATATAACTGAGCAGACTGCGTAGGCAGAGCTTAAATACCAGAGTACCGCGGCTTCTGTGAAAGGGTTACGTTAAGGGCTCCACAGACATCGTTCTTTTTCATCAGTTTTGCACGACGTGCCAACCGACCACACTCATTTCGGTCCGTGTGTGCCGAAAGACCGTCGTATCGACCGTCGTTCCAAAAAATCTGTCCGAGCTTGATTTTACTCGTCAATTTCGAACGCCATCGTGCAACTCGGTACATGTGTGGCCGTTCATCGTGCAATCACGACGGGAATTTGCAGTGTCGTTCTGATTTCAGGTATAATTTGTCCTAAAGCTTGGGGGATATCGCAACTGAGAATTTCAAATTCTCGTAGCTTCTACCCGTAGCAATGTAGCTGTCAGACGTTCGTGAGGGTAAATACTTTGTCTTATCCAAGTATCCTGTTTTTTCATTAGAGGTGCTATTGAATTAAGTACCAATTGTACCAATCCCCTGGTTCCAGACGCAATTCTTCTAATAGATTTATATGGGAGATTTGGCCTCTTTTTAAAAGCCACTGTTTCACCCATTTACAACGTTTTTTCTTGCTGTATTTCACTTTAATAGCTAAAGCCGCCGCCAGTGCTAAAGTATTCTCCATGTTAACGGACCAAAAATTTGCGAGAAACTGAAAGAAAACCGAACATTGTGTGGAGGTATCGTTCCATCGGTTTAACCGACATCGGTTGGCACGTCGTGTAAACCTGATGTCTGTGGGGCCCTTTAGGGGAAGTTTGTTGACGCGGGATTTGAATGGGCCAATATCCGCAGGCCCAATAAATGCATCTCCTGACAGTCCATTCAAAGCCTTGGATACCCTGGAAATGAATGTGCGGTTGTAGCGCTCGGTTCTTGATATATGAAGAACGACCGCCTTAGGATGAGATACAGCGGTCGCGCGGGTGCATCTGATAGGAGCGGTGAGCGACGGAACGATAGAGGGTAGCTCAGAGGAGCAGATTCCGTTTGAATAGCGGTAGAAGAGCGAGATGTCACCAACAACACGCCGGCGAGAAAGTGGCTGGAAGTGGCGCGTTAAGGTCGGGTCGCCAATTAATCGATTTGCCCTTCTCTGGACGGCATTAAGTATAGACAGGGTAGTAGCTCCCCAGACATGAGAGCAATACTCCAGGCCAGGTCTTACCTGGGCTTTATATATAGCGTGAGGAGGTTACATGGTGAGAAGTACTTTCTGGCTCTAAATAATTATCCAAGCTTTTTACCAGCAGATGTTGCAATTGACGCAACGTGTTCGTGCCGGATCAAATTTTCTGTAATGTTAACTCCTAACAGCTTGAATTGAATGAGTGACTCCTTGGCAGAGCCCGGTTGTTCATAAGAACGTGATGTTGGTTTGGGTACTTCTTGTTTGATAGCGTACAATACTGGGTCTTGGATGTGAAAGAGTAAAGAGGAATCAGTAAGGGTTGTAATAGGTACACCTAAATACCAACGAAGTGTCTCTGTTCTCCACCAGGCTGCAATATCCAAGGACCTAATACCTAGAGAGTAGACAAGAATCAGAGACCCAGCGCCATATACCTGACAGATTTATCGCATATATTATAAAACAAATTAACTCCCAATAATAATAAACGATCCCTTTGACTACCGGTATCCAAGTAACAACGGCCCTTCACAGAACAAGACCTTTAGCTTTTTTGTTGGCCTGGAGCCTACTATAAGATTAAGTAGGCAGCAAGTAACGTTATCCCTCAAAAAGGGGATAAACGATACCATAAATGAAAAGCGGACGCAAGAACCAAGGCCGATGGGCCATCAGAAACCTCGTGGGTGTTCTGACGGGGCACTGCAGGCTCAGGCGGCAACTATCACTATTAGGACCGGTTTCTCAATGTCCAGTTAAATATTTATCTGCAAGATAACAGCAACTGTTAGATAAATTGTTTAAACAATTGAAGGCTAAACTTACGAAGTCACGTAAATCTTATCTGGCGGTTGTATCCATAGCAACCCTATCTGGCAGATACCTATATGACACTTTAACTGGACATTGAGAAACCGGCCTTTAGGAATTAAAAACGACTCCCTATGTATGAGCTGTGGAGAGGCTGATGAAACGGCCTACCACTTCCTTACGGAATGTGGTGTTGCTAGGCAGGCTGCGATATGAGATCTTTGGATCCGATAGACTCCAGCCAGATGAATTACCCATAGGCTGGACCGACATACTGGCCTTTGTTAATAGGTCGGGAAAGGTTGGCAGGGAGGGGGAGGCAGGTAGTGGTGGCTGAGGGGTTATATTCGGGGATGGCAAAAAGGGCCTACTGCATGGGGCCTACTTGCCAGGTGCGGCCGCTCCACAGCTACTACTACTACCACCACTACACTGTTATGTTCTATGTAACATTTTGTTTATGGTTTTTTCTATCATACGTCAATGTCAATTTTCTAACCAACGCGTGATAGCTGGGAGCCGCATTCCGAATCACCACAAAGGTGAGCTAATAATTAAGAAAAAAATGAAGTCAAGTTGATTGACTCAGTACTTCCCACACATTACGCTGATACCAGTGTATTATTTTCCCATAGCATGAAGCTTTAGTCAAAGATCCCTTGCAACCAAATAATTGCCAACCCCCCCCCCCCCCCTAAAATTGTCTTATGCCGCTAGGTCTTTCCTTCGCAGGTCAATGGACAGCCTATTATCGATACTACAAACTTCTCAGTTTTACAACCCCCAACCACCTCACTTTCACCCCCACCCAAAAAAACTGGTAGGAAGTGATGAGGAACCCCTAAAACATCTAAAAACCGAATTTGAGTTGCTTTCATACTTGTCGCGTTCTTTGATTATTGCTACGCTGCCACTGACAAGATTTTTAACAAACATACGCGTTTTCCATTCTCACCACGGTAACAATATACTGTGTCAAAATTTCATTAGAATCAATTTAATAGTGTCCACGTTACAAAATACAAAACGATTTAGACCAATAAATTCTCGTATAGTATACAGAAAATTCTAAGTCCCTTAGTTTCTGTAATAGGCTAGGCAATGTTCGGATGCACCTAAAAAGATGATTTGTGTCGCTAGATCTTCCTTCACAGGTTAGTGGACAGCCTATTATGAGTACAAAATTTTTTTTAATTTTTCAACCCCCAACCCCCCAACCACCCCAATTTCACCCCCACCCAAAAAAAACGCAAAAAATGATCAAGAACCTCTGAAACGCTTAAAAACGAAGTTTGAGCTGTTTTTATATTTTTAGTTTTTTTATTATTTTTGCGCCGCCACTGGCACGATTTATCAAAACCATACGCGTTTTCCATCTTCGCCATGGTAGTAATGCCGTTTCAAAATTTCATTAAAATCAATTCAACAGTTTCCTCGTTACAACGATCTGACGCAATGCTCTCGTATGTTTACATCAAAAAAAAAATTCCTTTGCTTGTCCTTTGCTTTCTGTAATAGGCAAAGGCAATGTTCGGATGGACCTAAAAAAGTTATCTATGTCGCCAGGTCTTCCTTCACAGGTCAGTGGACAGTCTATTATGAAAGCAACAAATTTTTCAATTTTACAACCCCCCACCCCCCAACCACCCCAATTTCACCCCCACCCAAAAAAAAGTAGAAAATGATCAGGGACCTCTAAAAGGCCTAAAAACGAAGTTTCAGCAATATTTAATTTTTTTTGTCTTTTGCTAATTACTCCGCCGCCTATGCACCGATTTTCAAAATTATAGGAACATTACCTACTACGACCCCACAGCATACCGCTGCCCAAATTTCATCACAATCCATGCAGCGGTTACTGAGATTACGAGGGTAGAAAAACGCGACAGACAGACACAGACCGACAGACCGACAGACCGACAGACCGACAGACCGACAGACCGACAGACCGACAGACCGACAGACCGACAGACCGACAGACCGACAGACCGACAGACCGACAGACCGACAGACAGACCGACGGAAATGAGTGACGTGGATTTCCGTTATGTACACATCATAAAACGCCCAAAAAACATATTATCTCAAAATCGAATCGAATCGAATCGCGATCACAATACTCCCCTCACCTATCGGTGTGGGAAGTAAAAGGTGAGTCAAGCTTTTGAAGAATTTCAAAACTTTAATGAAGGGTAAAGGAATGTCTGTCAATGAATAAAAACCCAGGAAGGGCTTGGAAGTGAGACGGGATTTTTTTCGCTGACACCCTGAAGATTTCGTCAAAATCTCATCTGAAACCCAGATTTGCTTGAGGTGACCGACACGTCCAAATGGAAGTAGCGGGATTTCCACCTCCGCGCACCGTGGCATATAATAATATTTCGTCGGGGTAATTGGATGAGCAGGCAGCTCAGCTAATATTTCCCAGTTCGCCCGGACGTAAACGGTGCGTTTAGCGCTCCGGTCGGCCTTCCGGCGGCTCCGTGGCTCCGGCCCTTCTCGAGTGCCGCGACCCCCACCTGGGCCGTCAGATGGCGCTCCGCGTCTGTCGACGCCCATATTGACTGGTCCCGTGAGGCGATTCGCAGGGCCGGATTCCTCCGGGGATATTTCACGGTCCGTTTACACCATCGAGATGGCATACTAAAGAGGTTTAATTACGTGCGAAACTGGGTATGGAATTGAATAGAATAATTTTATTGGCACAGAAGACAACCTAATATGATCTTAACGCGCCACCTCCAGCTGCTTTCACACCGGCGTGCAATGAGTGACTTTTCACATAAAAATAAATTATGGGACGAAAAAAATATACTTTAAACCAAGTATACCATATATTCCTATATGCGCAAAGATGTAATTTGATATGTTTGATATCATATAGGGTTATATTACGTAAATAATATAGGTGTACCAAATATTGCCACCATAAGAGTAGTTGCCTTATATAATGCATGTTCTTCACTGTAAAGAAATAAAAAATGTGAATCTACATTAAGAACCATATTATCGATTACATAAGTTACAGATACTTTAATAAAATAACCACAAATGCATTTAGTGTAGTTCTTTGTAAGTGACTCACATGACAATATTAGGCTCACTAGTGTTCCTATTATTGCCATATTACATAACTGATAGAAACTGCTAGCAAGACAAACAGCATAATGGAAAATGAACAAATAAAGACGTAAAGCTCACACAATCTCCTTTAGGGATAGAGTGTTGAAAAAAATGCGCAAGTACTCCTAATATTGTCACCAGTGCTCCGAATACTGCCTGTGGCTATATGGTATACCATTGTATGACAATATTAGGAACAAGCAGCATAGTGGAATATTTTCCTTTTTTAGTTAAGAAAACTTATAGCATCAGCAACACAATCTATGAAACATCACCTATACACATGTACCTATCTGCATTAATGTAGGAATTCAAAGAATAGTCAGATATAGGGCCGGTTGTACAAATGCGGGCTTAACACGAGCTTTGTTAAGCCTAAGCTTAGCTAAGCTCAGCCTTAAAGTCGACACCCGTTGTACAATCCTCGGCTTAGTTAAACCTGGTTGATAATGAAATTCACTATAGTTGGCATCAATGAAGCAACACGTACTGACATAATCATCTGAAAAATCACCTTTTTTGGTTAGGCACCTATGACAGTTTGTGTCAAATTTTAGCAACGACCGTTTCTGTCTCTGTTCTTTCATTTGCTCTTTGTTAAATTAGACACAAATCTTTCAAAAAGTATGACCTAATAAAGTGACAAGCAATTTGAAGGTTCCTCCATGACATATCATGTTACTTGTATGAGGTTAGGTTTAAACCTCAGCTAAGCTCGCGTTCAGCTTCGGCTTACGTAAGCTCGTATTAAGCTTGGAGTGGGGGGCTAAGCCAGCATTGTACAACGGACGTTTTGCAACTGACGTGGTTTAACGTCGGCTAACCTTAAGCTGAAGCTTAAGCTCGCATTGTACAACCGGGCCTTAATTGCACACATGCCACTTAAAAAATCGACATTCTTATAGAACTCAAGCCAAACACGTTGTATGAAGTATCATATTCTTCACAATTGGCGTCCATTGTTGCCATTTGACATGCAACGCAGAAAATCCTGCGTCGTGGCCGCCTGTTTCCTTTGTCCAGTATGTGTGTCTGAGATGAGGGGAGGTAAGTCCAAAAGGTCCAAAGGTAAGGTCCAAAGGTCACCATAAAAATGAATTTCGCATTTCAAAGCTCCTGGTGTTACCTTTAGACCCACAGTAATGACTCAAATAGCAAATTGAAGAAGAAATCTTGCACTATGTCAACTCGGTGGCCTTGTTTTGATATCGCGTTTGGTTCTTAAATTACATACGTTTAAAGAATGTATGATTTTGCATTGCTAGTTTTTTGCACACTAAAAAACTTTTCTGAAAAATTCGCTGTGTTATGATTCATTAAGGTTTTAGCTATCACCTTCTAAAATTTTATGTATGTAGTTTGAAAACAAGTGAGTTGTGCGGGAACTTGCGAATCCGTATTTTACATGGCAAATACATAGGTATGAAGGTGTGTATCCAGGTTCCTTAAGAGGGGAATCGTAGCAGCTTTTAAGAAAATTCGAAATCCTCTAGGGATCTTGGAGACGGTACGTTTGATGACAAGACGGATAGAATCTTGTATTATGAGTCAAGGGGGCCACTTGCAACAATTTTTGTAGCTATAGTTTTTGTCACGCACATAGTATACGTTAGTTTGTTATTATTAACATGGTTCTCATGAATGAGCAATGTTAAATACAAGGGTACAATTTTGTTACTAAGGAACGTTATTGCTAGCATTATTTAATCTTTTAGTACCTAGCTCCTTGTTGTTCTAATTTGAAAGTTTAATATTCTATCTATCTACTAAAACAACTTTTTACCAAAAATAATCTGTTTGATGCATCTTATCAGAAATAAGCTATATATCGGCCTGCAAGAAAATGACTTATTTTTTTAACAAAAACCGAGCCTCGGACGAAAAAACATCAAGGGACCGAAATTGTTGAAAAATGAAAAGCGATTAAAAAATAAGCTCTTAATTCAAAATCAAACAGTGGCGTACCATTTTTTTTTTTTGTTAAAATGCTTGTAATCATGTCCCGCACGAACGCTACTGGTAGAAATAAAAAAAGTTTCTTAATTAAAATGTACCTTTGGTACATGGACACAATATACCAATAGGTTTCCTGAAGAAAACTAAAGCGTTACCAAAATTATTACAAAAATAATTTTTTTTATTAGAACCTTAACATCCTGTAGCTCGACGTTTAGGACATACGTTCATATAAAGTTTTTTACTCAAAATCATCCAGGAAATCACCTCCTGAAATATGTGTACATCAATATGAACCACCCTGAATGCCTGCCTCTTAAGGCGGCCTTCCACCAGAGCAACCTTTCAAGACGTAGAATGCAACAAGTTGCCTTTCAACGATGTGATTTTGGAGGCAACGGAAACACGTTTCTTGCTACAAGCAAAACTATTGAAAGCAACGAAATTATCTTGTTGAATGCAACCAAAAGCATTTCCACAGATTCTACAATATTTACTAATCAGTCGGCGACGAGATGTCAATGCAAACAATAGCTGCAGCAGCCTATTTGATTTTAGTTAATAAGCGCAAAAGAAGAAGGCATCGGTGGTGTGGTGGAAATTATATGGAACAGAACGCTTTTTTTGAGAAACTGTTAGCAAACGACGAAGCACTTTTCAAAAATTAATTGCGGATGAGTCTTCATGGCTTCAATTACCTGTCGGAAAAAAGTTTCTCCTATAATCTCCAAATGTGATACTAACGAGATGCTATACCAGCTAAAGTTAGATTTCTCCGAACGTTACGCCTGGCCAGTGGGGATAGTTATGAATCTCTTAAATTTCTGTTGTTCCGTGCACTATTTCGGAAAGAGTTCCTGAAGTAGGTCATGCAATGCAATTACCGAAGTTCTGAAGTGAGAAATAAAGGTAAGTTTAATAGTAGGTAATTTTTATTTAAATCAGGTTGATATTCCTACATAGACTTATCGATATAAGTCCCTCCTGAACCCCGATTTTTTTCGGTCATTTGTTTATGTTCACGACGAAAAGAGGTTCGCAAGTTTTTGATCTTTTTGTTTGCGTTGGCGACATCACACTCAAAATTTAGGGCCACTTTCTGGTGAGCATCCAGTTTAGCCTCATTGTTTTTATATTCGGGCAGGCGTATGTTCCACAAAACTTCCAGCTTCCTATATTATTCGATAAAATCGCATATTTTATCCTGACTCCACTCCATCGTTGCGTTCGACGTCGAATGTTTCCCAGCACTGTCAGCTCCGACGCAACGAATTCGTTGGTCCGAGGCAACGCTAAGGCCCATTTCGCACCAAATCAATCAGCAACAGTCAAGTCTAGTCAAGTCACATTCAATCAAATCACCGAAATAAATTGCTTTCACATGAAGTAAGTCATGCAAACGAAATCGACGACCAGTCAGTTCAACGTTTTGTGACCAGACTCCGTGTCTAGTTGAAATGTACGAGTTTATTCAAGCAATGATTTGACGCCGATTACAACAAAGGAGAAAAATGAGGCAAAAAAAGAAACGATTGTGGATTCATCCCATTAACAGAAGAAGACTACATTTTGGATCATTTAATCACTTGTTTCCTGATTTATTGGCCGACCCAAGAAAATTTTACAATTACTTTAGAATGAGTGCAGATTTAGTTTTTCAGTTATTGAGTCTTATAGCTGCTGATATAACAAAACAAAATACAAATTACCGAGAAGCTATTACACCGGAAGAAAGATTTCTCAAAAGACTGGCATAAATATTCGATCGGCCGAGTCAGAGACAGTCCGATCACGTCGGGACGGGACTGGCACGGACGTGACTCGGTCAGTCTGAAAGCAATTTTTCATATAATGGGTAATTTCAATATAAGTTCTAGTCAGTTGAATCTGGGAGCATCTGACGTGACTAGACTTGACTGTAGCCGACTGATTTGGTGCGAAATGGGCTTAAGCAACACGTAGAACGTCCCCCGTTCAACGGATACACGTTCCGCGTTGCCATTTCGTCGCATGCAACATAGCGCCGGCTACGCGTTGCTTTGGTGTAAAACCATTTTGTTCTTTCAACGGCGTTGCTTTCAACATGTTGCTGATATGTTGCCTCGGTGGAAGGCGGCCTTTACCATCTCTTGCTCTAGGCTGTTCGATTCTAATCGTTTGGCGCTTCTTCGGGTTACGGTCCTGCGAAACGCTGCAGGGCTATAAGGGCGAGAGCGAGGGGAGTTTTCCCGAAGCCAGGAAAACCGTGTCAGCAGCAGCACCAGCGTAAGCGACAGGAGCAAACGGGATATCGGATCCCTCCTGGTTCTGCTGCAGCCCTGCTCCAGAATGATCGGAAATCGACGGTAGGGTGATCGGAAATCGCCGATAAATATCTCTATCGCGCCCTGTCCTTACTAATTTGTCATTTTGATTTTTATTAGCCCGGTATTCAGGGGCGAATCATGAGTTGGAAAAAAATATTTCTTGGAGGATTTTCACTCCACACGCATGAGCGAGAGGAATGAAAATGTGTATTTTGATGGCTTCTGTATTACGGAAAGTGTGTCAGAAACATACGTTCAAACTCAGCTAATAAGGGATGATAATAATGATAATAATAATAGCTTTTATTGCGCAACAGTTGAGTACCATTTATAGGACAATGTACGAAAAAAATATAAATATTAGCATAATTATGTTAGCAACAAACTAAACTAACAAAACCAGAAAATAAATGAATACTAATATGCTAAACTGTTGCGAAGTGGTTTACAGCAGTGTTCAAAATTTTGCATAATTCATCGAAATTTATGTCACACTTGCTACTTATACAATTGAAGCTATTACACATGAAGTAGATGGGAGATTTGATATATAAATTTGTGCGAGCCCTATCACAATAAAACGTATGAAAACTACGAGTGTTAGCACAGGGAGCATTAAAATTCAATTGTGAAAGAATATCACAGGCGTCCACTTGATTATGTAATGATTTGTATAAAAATGTTAGGGCCGCACACACTCTTCTTATTTCAAGAGACTGTATGTTAAACCTACACAAACCTGCCTGTGGGAAGCCTTGGGCAGGGTATATGCCATCAATCCTATAAGCCAAGAACTTCAGAAATTTCCTTTGCAAGCCTTCAAGAGCATATTTATCTTGATTATAAAAAGGGTTCCATATAACACTAGCGTATTCGAGATGTGATCATATATAAGTAGAATAAAGGGTAAGCAGTGCTTCAGGTGACTTGAAACTCCTACAGTTTCTAACCACAAATCCATATGCTCTGGAAGCTTTGCAGGTTATTTGCCATATATGTTCAGAATAAGTTAATTTGGTATCAAATGTTACCCCAAGATCTTTAACTGTCTCACATCTAGAGATTGTAGTGCCGCCAATAGCATAATCATACTCAATGACTGATTTCTTCCTTGTGAAGGAACATATTTTGCATTTAGAAAGATTGATGATGATATCATATGTGAATAACTTACTGGCGAAGCATTGGAATTTTTTTAAGTTCACATATCTTTATAACTGCCTAGCTTGAGATTAGGTTTTGATTGATTTATTTGTTCAAGCTTGCATCCATACAAGCCCTATAAGGGATATGAAAAGTCATACACCGAAAATAATATAAAATGGGATTGAAAAATTATTAAGACTAAAAGTAAAACCACAGCAGACTACAAATCACGTACAATGGTGTTAAGATTAAGGACCTATATTACCTATTATAAAATTCTATTAAATTATAGTAGCAATTTTCTATGAGGAATATCTTTTAAAGATTTTTTAAAGCGATAAATGCTGTTTTTTTATAGTCGATGGCAAATTGTTATAAATATTGGCACATACATAATGAGGAATTATTTTCGGGCCAAGTCAAAACATCGACAGAAAGCAAAAAACAGCATTTTTGGAACTTGCAAAATTTTCATAATCCTATACTATCAGTAAACATAAGATCTGGAATTTGGTATATCTAAATGTATCTTGAATTACCAGTACAAATAACACTAACATATAACCATGAGCGTTTGCGTCATAATGTTAATTTTTAATGTCAGTAATTTGGATACAATTTACAATTAAAGCCATTACCAATGACAAATAGATTCTACTACTGCTATTAAGTATTGTCAATCAAATATAGATAACTTCCCGCATCACCTTTAATCCCGTGTTACTTTGAACTTCTTTATTTATTTTTTGTCTAAAAACAACTAACATTTTAGTATATTTGAATCAACGACGGTTTGAATCAATATAATGAAATAATATGTCTTTTTAAGAATTTCCTGTTAAATTTACGAAATATTACCGTTTATAAAATTATTGTCAACCAGTTTTAGCGGAAGAGAATTGTTTTTCAGGCGTAAGATTTTAATCATTTTTTGCAAGTATACTTTAATGAGTTCGAAAACTTTAAAAGTAATTTTTTTAAGTGCTTTATTTAATGTTTCCAAATTACCCAAAGATTTTTTCAATCACAAGGCTTTCTTGTGATTTACTAGAAGTATAAGGCGCACTGAAATTAATAATCGATATTTCTCTCCAATCACTTATCATTCAGGTATAATAAGATATTTTTAATTTCATATTAGTCCAAGAATCATTGAATTTTTTTGATACGTACAAATTTTCCGATTCGGAAAATTCCAAAACCGATTTTTCGACCAAAAATTGTAGTTGGTCGATTGGCGACCTTTGGTGGCGCAAAACATACAGTGGGTTGGCGAGCTTTGGCTATTTCTAACTTCCATTTCATTGGTTTTTTTCTCAAAAATAAGGGCAAGCCGGTAATATTGCAAGTTATTTCACAATTGATGATCTGGCCATACTCTTCAAGGAGGCAAGTAAAATAATTGGACCACCTTTGTTACCCATTTCTTATTACTCCGCATGATCAAACTAACGATTGCCACAAAATTCGTTATTTCTGGTTGTTCAAAAATGGTCCAATGTCTCAAAATAAAAATTATTTGTAAAGCTGCGAGTGCAAATAACTTCCACTTTTATTGTAAAAAGGCCGTTATATTATTATAATAGAAATAAAATTTGAAGTTGTTTTCTGTATATCTGAACGTGCTTATGATGGCACAGGTTCGCCATATAATGCCTTATACTCTCTTCTTGCTTGAGATATATTCTTATTATTTTTATAAAATGAATGTATAATTCCTAGATTTCGATTTTCATCATAATAATTCAAAGGCATTTTTACAATAAAACTGGAAGTTATTTGCATTTGTAAACAAGACAACTGTCAGAAGGACACAAAAACATGACTGCATTCAATTGTTTTTCGGCCGCCATGGCTATAGTGGATTGAGGTTTACTTCCACAGAAAAGAAAATTTGAAGCTTAATGTTTTAAAAACCTTTTAAAATAAGTTGAACGAACGAACGAATTTTGGAAAACGAGAGAAAAATATATTTATTTCCGTGATATAATATACATTTAAAAAAATATAACTTTATACAAAAAAAACGATTTTTATCATTTTTCTCGTTTTTTACATGTCAAATTCTGAATGTCAAGAGAAAACTATAAAACTGTCATATAAAAACTGTTTTTCTATCTCTTCAAATTAGAAAGATAAGAGGGGTGGGTATGAGGAAACACCCGGTACCTTCTAACTTGGTCGCATTGGAGAGTTCGCACTCTAGATTCAATCTTGCCAATCGTGTATATCTATAAGAGGGTTTTCCGAAGGGTTAAGACGAAAAATCCGTTACAATGTTTAGATAACAATAGTTTCTTATAGATGACAAGAGATATACTGAAATTAAGTGAAAGACGAATGAACTTTTTTAAATTTTTTAATTATCTATTGAAATCACCCGAAAATGTTACCCACGATTGAAAAGAACACTGAGAGAACAACAAGCTATTTCCTATACACTGTATGTGGGAAAATGAGTACTGAAAAGATTCACTGCTTCCCGTACTATATGTATATATATTTCGTGCGGATAAGTATTTTACTCCACAGCAATGAATATTCATTGATATTATTAATGTCGGTCATTTTGAGTAAAGCAATAAAATACGTGTAAATACATATGTCAGCATACATATGTAGCTTATGCAAATAAATATAATAGCTACTTTGAATAAACGGAAATGTTTGCAAAATGTTCTGAAAATTGTGGAAAAGTTTTTGAATTATGTTAAATCGCCCGCATAAACTGTGAAGAACTTTTACAGAAATTATCTAAAATCTAAATTAAGATTAATTTTGAGAAAGAGGATAATAATTTACAATGCCTAGCTCGTATATACTGGTGTTAGGAGAAATCAAAGTTGTTCTAATATTTTCAGTTGAATTTCAAACGTATTCGACCACACCAGTATATGAACTTTCTTCCCATGGCACAAAGCGCCAAAATTTTATAATTAAAAGACTGAATAACATCATCCTTCTGGGGTGAAGGAGTAATCGTATAAAAAACTCCATTTAAGCTTGCTTGAAGATACGATTTTCTTTGTATGCTAAGTACAGTCACATTCTGTTTTTATTAGCAAAAACTTAATATTAGAATTGGAGGTTAATTATTAGAACAATTCGTGTTCCGATCTTTGAACCTAAAACTTTGAGAAGAAAATGATTCGTCTCAAAGAAAAAGGTAGGTACTCCCCTAATTTAACACAAGTTGTCAAAGCTATAATTTGGGGCAGGGGTGGGGGGCACTATAGGGAAATGTAATATCGTTCAAAGAGAGGTGGGATATACCTTTGTGGTCTGGAGTGCCTCGAGAGGGGGGGGGGGCGGTAGCGTAGTATATTTTTTATTTATACTTCAAAGGGGGAGACATATCCCCGTATCTACGTCATTGTTAGTTAAGACAGTGACGCGTAATTTTAATGTCGAGAAAGAAACTGGATGACGCATGGTAGTATTTTAGTACAACTACCAGGTAGTATTCCAAAAAACGTCATCCGAATTCTACGATCGGTTTGCGCGTACCGATTTTTTTTAAATAAAAATAAAAGAATCGCGACGAAACCAGTCAGAACTTGATGGAAAATTCTTTGTTGTTTTGTATATAACACAAAAAATACTGTCATCCGTTTTTGCTGGGCAGTTTATGAGAAATTTGAGCTCAAAGTTTGCTTTTTCACGTCATTTTCGTTGAAAATGGTTAGAAAATTGTTCATATTGTTTAAAACGGATGAAGTTTTTCATACGTGTTCTTGGGAGATTCAACTAAGACATGCATCAATGTCATCCGTTTTTATTATGTTTAACCCCATTTTTCAACAACTGTAGGGGTTGACATTATTGAAGCCTTCTGAAAGGATATGGAAGACGTTCAATAATGTCATCCCTTAGATAAGGAAAGAGAGGGGATACCGCGCGCCAGTCTATTGCTATATGAATTAGCTGTGACAGAAAACGATTAGTTGTCACAATTTTGGTGGAAAGCAAATAATTTGGTACGGTAGTATTTTTTTGTGATATTTGGCGTTTTTAAAACCAATAATAATTGTAAAATATTGTGGTGTGCATACTGGTAGAGTGTGTAGCTTCCGGTTCAAAAGCCACAGCTGCAGGAAGGAGCCAGGCATCTCTTTTCACAGGTAAATTTGTGTTCATATTTTTTGGTGCATTCGAAGTTCATGCAAATATCTCGATATCTAATTCTGAGATATATATGTATCCAAAATATAATTTCAAATGTACTACTAACATGTGAATCATAATATTTTTGAGCATGTAAAGTCTAAAAATTATATTTTTTAAGCCATGTTTTGGTTCAAATACAATCAGTTTTCCAGTGACGTATCTGTTATAGCTTACACTTCTTTGCAAGACAAGATATCGGTCAAATGAGAGCTCACGATTAAGTTAATATTAATTACTTAAACTTGACCTGTGGATGGTGAAATTAGCCATGAATAACAATATTTTAATAAATTTTATTTGAAAATAGATTATTTCTCCAAATAGCTTAACCATAATGGTAATCGCATCAGCTACGGCACTGGAACTAGCGCTTTGGTACTTTTTGGTAACAGAGATGTCAGCCGCGCGTTCTCTCCTCTCTCTTTCCTTGTCTAAGTCATCCACCATAGGGGTTGAAAAAACATAATAAAAACGGATGACACTGATACATATCATTGTTGGACCTCCCGCGAACATCTATAAAAAACCTCATCTATTTTAAACGACACTAACAATTTTTAACGAAAATGACGGGAAAAATCGAATTTTGAGCTCAAATTTTTCATAAACCACCCAGCAGAAACGGATGACAGTGTTTTTCGAATTCGGATGACGATTTTTTGGAACATTAGGTGGTAAGGTGTACTGAAATGCTAGCATACTTTCATTCGGTCACTTACGTTTTTTTTTTCACGTTTTATCCGATCCCTCCCATTTTGGGGTTATGGTGCATTAGGCGATCCAAACCACGTGACATTTCATCATGGCGGCGTTGGGCAAACAGTCAGTTTGAGGTTAGCGATGAGTTTGATGCCGTCAGGCTCATAAAGTTTTCATTTCAGTTTTACTTTTTATGGATCTTACACCATTTTTATGTGTGTGTATCAGTATTTTACCTTCTAATTTAGTGTTTTAAGATGAATCGAAGCCGATTATCATTAGAAAACCCTGACGTTTTTCGAAGGTGTGTGAACGTTATATTGTTTTATTGTACACTTTGCGTATCAATTGGAAGCTTTTTTATAATTGAGTTTTGAATCTGAGATTATCACGTTTAAATGCAACTGTCCACAAACTCCTGCATTTTGGGGAATATTCATTTTTGTTAGTCACAATCCGATGAAATCTATAGGCAGGTGCTGAGTAAAATCCAGGTTTTTTTTCGATCAGATCGAGATCCACAGCTAACCACAAGGCATGTATACAGCATATTGTTTTTTTAACTTAAACTATTCTCAAGAAACCATTTTAAATGAAGAAATTTGCAAAAAGGAGCATAATCCAGCACAATCTCAAATGATAACAGGAAGATGTTTGCCCAACGGTAGCCATATTGAATTAGTTTGACAGGTCGTTGGATTGCCTAATAACAAAAAAGTTTCCAAATTGCCTCTAAAACTCAAATACCAAGCGTGATCATGTCATTGCTCTGATACAAATTTACACATTCAAACATTAATATTCGTAGCTCTATATGGCTGTATGTATGTATATGGTTGTGGTGTATTATCCTCCTATATCCTTTCTTTGTGTTCGGATGTCGAGTTTCCGAGTACCCTGTATACGTAATATTCATGAATAGCTTATCTGCGATTGAAGGAATAGGAGTGATCGATCAATGTGCGCCGCCAAAACCGTTATCAGTTCGGGCGAATCGAGTAAAATATTTCCAATCAGCCGGTATCAGGGCAGCATAACTGGCAAGGAGATAATCGATATTATGGGGGCAACCTTATCAGTGACGAATACCTTGTCAATCAGAGTGTGCATTGTGCAATTATCATCTGCCTACACGGACGTAGTAACTATAGTTTTCATACGGGGGGTACAACATTTTCTGTATAGCTATCACATTGCCTTCCATCTTATGAGAAATAGTAATAATACAAGTAAGAGCAATCTTAAACGTTGGTTTATGAGAGTTGTTGGTAGATAATTTTTTTTTCAGTTTTTATAAGTTCACATAGGTATCTACCCTCATCCCTCAAAAACTGAAAACTTCTTATCGATCATTTCAGAAAGTTATTAACGACTAAAAATCAGAATTTTAACATGTGCTCTTAAGAGAGATTAGCGTTTTTTGTATATGCTATGGTTAAAGTGTCTACTTGGCCAGTTTGTAAACTAGCTCGGTAATATATAAACTATACAAATACCTGGTTATTTCAGTAGATACCTTTCAACAAAAATAACAAGAAATGTCGCTTAGTTTGTACACTATTGAGCTAGTCTGTAAACCAGCCATGATTTGCCATTAAAATACAAACCAGAGAAAAATTACACAAATTGGCTGGGGTTTTTGGCTACATGGCAACTTCATAGACTAGCTGAACAGTATACAAAGTATTATCCAAAAGCCTGGTTAGTTTAGTGGAAAGTTATCTTTCAATTATAATATCAACGAATTTTGGTTAATTATCCAGATAATTTGTAAACTAGCCACGAATAGTAGCTAAAGTACAAACCACAAAGAATTCCATAAATATACCGGAGGTTTTGGCTAGTTTACAGACTAACCACTGTGTTTGGATAAAGTGTGAATTAAATATTCCTAGTAATACAGGGTGTCCCACGAGGATTAAGACAAGCAATATATCGAAACTGGGCGGTGGTAGCGAATTATAATTTTGGGGATGTAAATTAGAGCAAATACATTATCTTCTCCTATTATAGTGTCACCCAATGAGGTATTTGTTTTTGGTCACGTGACGTCCGATCCAAAAAATTTAATGGGACACCCTGTATATTTTTGACTTTTTGTGTTTCTCCTGATAAAGCAATTCCAACAAAGTAGCACAGTTGGGGTCTAAAGTGATTAGTTCAAGAGCTACAGCTACTTAAAAAGGACTGTACCACTACCATTACGAAACTGCCAAAATAATTCAACTGTAGAGCTACATGTCACAATCAATGGTAGTGGTACCATCCTTTAAGTACCTGTAGCTCTTGAATTAATCACTTTAGAGCCCAAGTGTGCAGTTTGTTGGAATTCTTTTATCGGAAGGAACACAAAAAATCACAAATATACAGGGTGTCCCATTAAAATTTTTGAATCGGACGTCACGTGATCAAAAACAAATACCTTATTGGGTGACACAATAATAAGAAAAGATACTTTATTTGCTCTAATTTACACCTCCAAAATTATAATTCGCTACTAGTGCCCAGTTCCGATATATTGCTTGTCTTAGTCGTCGTGGGACACCCTGTATGTAATAACTTACTCGTTGGTTAGCACGCAAACTAAGCCATTTCTTTTCGTTAATGAAATTTGAAGGTAATTCCTTGCAAAAAATAGGGTTTGTTTACGAGTTGGTAGTTATACTAGAAATATTCGGGCATATCCAACCTCTCTGGCGAGTTTGAGGTGCAATTATTACCGTTTATCTTCTTTTAAACAGATCTTATAACTATTATCCTCCTAGGAGTAGTGTGGAAATGGAGGGTCACCCAATAGTCGAGTCACCTTCCGTCAGTCTTTTGGGGTCAACATTAACAATAAGATGTCCTGGCACGACCACGTCATGAGTATTGCTAAAACGGCATCACAGAAGCTTGGAGTTTAGTTCCGCTGTAGGATGCTGTGTACACCAGAGCAACTACTGCTGCTCTACAAGGCGCAGATCCGACCACCGTTGGAGTATTGCTCCCATGTGTGGAGATGCGCTCCCAAGCACTCTCCAAAGCTTCTGGACACACTATCCAGACGAGAGCAATTAGGCTAATTGATACGCCTAATCTCACAAGGATCTCCACAGCCTCGCACATGGAAGAAGTGTGGCCGACCTGTCCCTGTTTTACAGATTCTATCACGGAAGATGTTCGAGTGAGCTGTCCTAGATAATAACACCAAAGATCGTCCGAACGAGAAACACTAGAGAGGCTCTGCGAGCGTATCCTTACCAGTCGAGGTCCCTACTTCCCGAACCAGTCTTCTCCAGCATTCCTTCTTTCGAAGAACATCGACGCTGTGGAATGAGCTGCCAGGGAAGTTATTTCCTTCCAGGGAATTTATTATCTGGCGGCTACAATCTGCAGCGTTTCAAATCTAACGTGCTAACATAAGTGTCGGTGCACGTAAAGCCGGCGCCACATATGCGGGTATTTGCTGAATATCAATGTACGCCGTTTTTTCAACCTTGCTCGCCGATTAGCGAGCACGTATCGCCTTTTAGCCGACTTAAGCCGGCGCCACATATGCGGGTATTTGCCGAGTATCAATACTCGCCGTTTTTCAACCTTGCTCGCCGAATAGCGAGCACGTATCTCCCTACATGTGCGTAGTTGGCTATGTTTAGTTTCGAGAAGAAAGGGAATGGGAAAACCCGAATATTCGTAGCAAATTGAAACTTATTTATTATTAAAATTTATCGACAGTAGAATCAACGTCATCATCAATGGAAAATAATAATGATATAGTCGTGGCAGCAAGTGCCGTTTTTGTTATGTGTAGTGCTTATATGTTAATAAGGAAAAGAAAAAATCAACCAAGAAGGAGGCGATGGTGGATGATTTCATTAAATAGAAGCCGAGAGGGGTACTAAAATAATTAGCAATAACATCAAACCACAATGTTAAACACATTTTTAGGTATTTCGGACCACACCTAGTTGCCAATTTATTAAAAGAACCGTCTGGGTTTTTTGAACATTTTTGCAGAATGTCTTCCGAAGATTTTGAATATCTACTCAGCAATGTGCAGGGTGTTATTGGTAGAATTTTAAATTACGGTAATTTGAAGGTCATTTTACTTTGTTTTTTCTAAATGTAACACCATGTACGTTTTATTTTAAATCGAAATATCTACTAATACCCTATCTCGCCTTGTAATTTTTTTTGCGTTTGCGACATTGCCAAGTTATAAATTATTTTTCTAAATTTACAAACAAATATCCCCGATTTTTATTAATAGAACACACTGCATATTTTATTTAATATAGAAGTATTCCCTAATAATGGTTTACAGCATGAACAAGTTTCAACTGGTGTTCCTCACCGCCTTCTCAGTAAACAGTACCGGAAGGCTTAAATATTTCCAAAACTGCCACAGCTGGGGCGGTGAAATTCAATACTTGGGGGTTTTTGAACACACAGAATTCAAAAATGCTAACATGCTAACAAATAAACAATGCGAATAAAGTTTTTAATTCTCTAGTCCGGCCCTATTCCTGTTTCTGTGTCAGTATTCGGGTACTTATTTGTGTTCGCGCAAATTCCGACCATTCGCACAAACTGCTCCAGCCACACTAGTAGGCGTTTGCCGAATTGCGAATATTCGCTGTTCGTTGTTCCCTAAATGCCGCATGTGTAGCGCCGGCTATGGCGCCGGCTGAATGCTCGGTGCTCGGCATATGGCGAGTATTCGGGTAAAATCCTGCAGCCACATAGCCGAATAGCAATTAATCGGGGTTCGTTGCTCGCCGATTACCGCATATATGGCGCCGGCTTAACGTATAATCGGAGTTCGTTGCTCGCCGAATACCGCATATGTGGCACCGGCTTTGTTAGCCGAATAGCAAATAATCGGGGTTCGTTGCTCGCCGAATACCGCATATGTGGCGCCGGCTTAAGAGGATAATCTCGCAGTGCTTCTACAGCGCCATAGGCTTTCAGCTTTTGCGGGAGGTTGCCATAAAAAAATGTTTCACATTATTAATCCATTCATTCACAGACATCTATCGTATATATAAAAATGAAGTATTTCCTTCAAAGGTAAAAGTAGGAGGAAAAGGTAGAGCTCACAAGGAAGATTCAGAAAGGTTTTGCTTTATCTCGTATTCATAATCTTTTCCTTTTTTTGCAAGCAAATCCTCGCAGAAAAAAAAAGTAGACACGCGCTATTTCGGGTATGCTGCTCCCAGGTTTCAACTTGCAGTTACAGTCGCAGATGCGCAAAGCTTTAACGTAGGTACAAATTATTGGTTTTCTCTTTTTATTTATAAAGTTTTCAAACAATTTCGGAGTGACCTACGTATTATCCTAATAGTAGAAGATCCGAACATAAGACGACCTTCACCGAACTGGTTAATGGATGAAAAGCATTTTATATTAAATTTAATATGTTAAGAAACATATCGCGAGTGGGTTGGCTGAAAAATTTCAGTCCAGGATATGATTAACTAAATATTATTAATTAAATATATTATATTATTATTTTTAAACATTTCACTGGTTTGGTTAATAGACAACTCACATACCAATCGAAAGTATGAAACCCAAAGATTATGCAAACGTTAGGTTGGCTACGTTTTTCCCGTCCTAACTATAGCGTAGGCAGGTATAAACAGGTAAATCAATAATAGTAATTTGCACCGGTGTGGCTAATGCATGAAACTTATATCAAAATAAAGATAATTTTATTGCAAACACGTCGATATAGGGTTGTCTGCAAAAAATCAGTCTGGAATTCCGGTTGCCGAATTTTAAAGATCAAAATAATGCTGCCAGTGAATACGTGCGCCAGAGAGGTCCGAGCGAACTATCCCGTGTATTAACAAAGTGCGCGTGTCATGTGTCCGTGAAATTGAAAAGGATAGCTATACACTCGTAAATGCTGTGCATCATTGTATTGGAACAGTATGCCTTATTCTTATGAATTGAAAAAGCGTGCTACGTGCTACTATTAGGTACTATACTGATCGTTGTTATTTATAAACATTAAATTGTGATAAAAAGTGGCTAAAAAGTGTTTTCTATGCAACTCGGACGATGATGTTCTTGATTTTAACGATGAAACGTATAAAAACTGTTCGTTGAAATTAAATTTTCGTAAAAAGAAAAATTTTAAATACAGTGGCGTTGAGTTAACCAATGCATCACTCGATTTTGTAGGTTTTCATACCACATGCTACAAAAGAGTGACTGCTTTGAGTAAAAAATATAATGAAGAGTTTAATAACTTTCTCGGTGAGAATACGATAAGTGCATAATAATTTAACCTTCAAAACTATCTTAGTAAATACATCTTTTAATTTTTTTTAATTGTGTAAAAATAACATGGAAGATATATATAAATCATTTCAATATCACGGACACATGGCATGCGCACTCTCTTTCATTCAATGGCCGAGCTACACGCAGCTGCTATGCTGCGTCCTTTGTTAGTACACGGGATAGTTCGCTCGGACCTCTCTGGCGCACGTATTTACTGGTAGCAATATTTTGATCGTTAAAATTCTTCAACCGGAATTCCAGACTGATTTTTTGCAGACAACCCTATATCGACGTGTTTGTAATAAAATTATCTTTATTTTGATATAAGCTTCGTGCATTAACCACACCGGTGCAAATTACTATTATTGATTTACCTGATTATACCTGCCAACCCTATAGTTGGGACGGGAAAAACGTAGCCAACCTAACGTTTGCATATTCTATGGGCTTCATACTTTCGATTGGTATGTGATTTATCTATTAACCAAACCAGTGAAATGTTAAAAAAAATAATTTTTCAATAGTTAATTAATCATATCCTGGACTGAAATTTTTCAGCCAACCCACTCGCGATATGTTTTTTAACATATTAAATTTACTATAAAATGCTTGTAATCCATTAACCAGTTTGGTGAAGGTCGTTCTATATTCGGATCTTAGACTATAATGTATATACTTGCCATAGCCCCAGTAATTGCCCGCACAAAAAAGGCAGACAAAGGACGGAAGTAGATTTGCATGTTCGTGGAACACTTTGCTCGGGAAATATCCACATGTCAATATTGTGAATTGCATCGGAACAATATTGCAATTTTTCTAAAAGCCAAGCCACGCAAACGACAATGCAGCAAAAGCAACGAAACTGAGCGGTCCATGAGGAAGCAAAACAAAATATGTACTTTACAGGGACGGATTTACGTGATGCTAAAATGGAGTTTTCATGTTATCAGAATCAACACAAAAAAATGATGTCATATATTACAAATCTTACAATTGTAACAAGTCTACAAGTTATTAGTTATTCTCTTGACGTGAATCTTGATTTCCCGAAACATATAATACACTTATTACAAGACAATCTATTTATTTACCTACGTGGTTTTGTTTAACAGAGTGACAACTGACAAGTTGCACATAAAGAGGACCATATAGCATGGCTTGTCGAAAAAACCATAACAAGTTTTTATCTATTCACTATTTATTTATTCTTTTATTTATGTAAGTTATGGAACGCCTATGATCAGAGAAGACAACGAGTCAGCGTCTTTTGATGGCGCCTTGCATATTTCTAGGATGTAACATAATCTTTTTCTACATATTTTATTCAGTCTTTATCCAACTTCTGTACAATTCACTACATTTTTGGAAATAAAATATTTTTTTAAAAACGGACTTACGGCTTTCCGAAATATATCTGGCGCAGCCAGTAGGATATTGGGGGTGCCTACGGCTTATAGACCACCCTTTTTCGTCGAATTAACAATATCCGAACGAACCTACAGAAGTCTCGCGAATCGGAATTTCGGCGGTCGCGTGGACTCAGCCATCTAGAAGGAAGAATTCCAGCTTGGTGGATCGAGTAGCTAAGCGAGAAGACATCACTCCAAGGGAATATTGGACCACGACGGATCTCTGGACCTGCGGCATACAGGGCATGGAACTTCTAGTGGTATTGCTGTAAGTACCTTATGTCTTTTAGAGGGCTTAACGAAAATATTAATTCCGAAAGTAGTGATAGTGTGGAATCGGATTCTGACTCACCAACACCCAATAATTCAGTTCAACTACCAAGACCAATTATTAGAGCACCTATTTTAAATTTAACTCCTATTAGTGAGAACCAATCAATAAATTTCACAATGGCTACTTCCAATAATAATGTACCTGTCTTAAAATCTGAATACTTGAGCATGATTCCTGATTTCTATGGTGGACCAGAACTACTTCCTAGATTTTTGGACATTTCTGAGAAACTAGTCACAAAATTTTATAACGTGAATAATGTTGATGATTTTCAAAATGAATATTTAATGTCTAGTTTACTCGCAAAAGTGAAAGGAGATGCTGCTCTCAGTATTTCGTCCTGTCATATAAAAACTTGGCAAGATCTTAAGAATGCTCTTCTCAATGCTTATGCAGATAAGCGTGATCTCTTTACTTTAAACATAGAAATGGCTGAACTACGGCAAAATCAAAATGAAAATCCTTTTGAATTTTATAATAGGGTACAGCAGTTACTGAATTTGCAGATTTCATATGCTATATCACATTTACCTGAACAAGAGGCTATAATTATTAACAATTATTGTAGAAATCTAGCGTTAAGAGTATTACTACGAGGGTTGAAGGAACCGATCGGATCTTTGATGCGTACAAAGAATCCTTCAGATTTGAATGTAGCTTTACATATGCTTACAAATGATTTTCAGTTAGAGGGTGTACAACAAAATCAGTTTAAGAATAAGTTTGGTCAGAAACAACACGGAAAACCAAATCATTTTAAGAGAAATCCTCAAAACTTCCAACCACATCAGTTTAAACCACCTCTACCTATCACCAATTATCCTCATAATCAAAACCAACATTACCAAAATAATCCCAGACCAATCCAACAACCCAATGTATTTAAACCTAAACCAAATCAATCATTTCCTAAGCCTACACCTATGTCTACGTCTACACGAAATACGTTTAGGCCTCCACAAAACCAACCCTTCCAAAGAAATTCAAGTAATAATAGTTATTTTAGAAATCAAGGTAATTCTAGACCAAATTACGTAGTTGAGGAATTATTTAATATAGATCAGGAACCACAGGTCGAACATCCTGACGAACATGACAATAATTGTGATCAGTCCAATAATAACAATGATCAATTTTTTTCGACAACCAGCCTCGGACGAATAATGCCTCACTATGAGCTGATGAATACGGGTAGTGATAGTGAATTGCCATACATAATTTTTCCCAAAATAAATTTGAAAGTATTGATAGATACAGGTAGTACGAAATCTTTCATACGTCCCGAGATTGCGGACAAATATTTTAAAAATGCGATTAAGAAAGATCCATTTCAAATTTCCACGGTTCATGGAAGTTCTATTGAAAATTTCAGTACTACAATATCTTCTGTTCGTATGTTTAATACAAAAGAAAACAAGGAGTTGAAGTTTTACTTATTCAATTTTCACAAATACTTCGATTGTTTATTAGGAATAGATAATTTGAAACTACTTAAAGCTTTTATTGACTTAGATAAAGAAGTACTGATTCTTCCAGATAGCAATGCTAAAATACATTTTCATAAGACATTACCTAGTTCAAATTTTATTATTGTAGAGCCTAGAACAGAACAAGTAATTCAAGTTCAGGTCTCAGACATAGAAAATGGTGATGTAATTATTCCTTATACAAGAATAAATAATTTAAAAATACCTCAGTGTATTGCTACTGTCAAAAATGGTAAAGCTATCTGCACCATTTTGAATCCAAATGAATCAAGAATAAAGATTAGTAATTTGGAACCATTGAAGGTAGATCAGTTCGCGGATTACGAGTTGGCTACTGCAATCAATGATACTAATTTTCATAATTATAGTACAGGTCAAGTAAGGTTTGATTTTTCGAAACTTCGTACAGAGCACATGAACTCTGAAGAGAAGAATACAATCTTTAAACTAATTAAGGAATATTCAGATATTTTTTATTTTGAAGGTGACAAATTGACTTTCACCAGCAAAATTAAACATAGAATTCGAACTTCAGATGAATTACCAGTATATACAAAATCTTATCGGTATCCTGAAATACATAGGCAAGAAGTTCAACGTCAAATTCAGAGCATGTTAGATCAAAATATTATTAGGGCTAGTAATAGCGCATATTCATCCCCAATTTGGGTAGTTCCTAAGAAACTCGATGCTTCCGGTAAGCAGAAGTGGCGTGTAGTGGTCGATTTTCGAAAACTCAATGAAAAAACGATAGGCGATCGATACCCCTTGCCAAATATTAGTGATTTGTTAGATAAATTGGGTAAGTGTCAATATTTTACAACTCTCGATCTTGCTTCCGGGTTTCATCAGATTGAAATGGCCGAAGAAGATATTGAGAAAACAGCTTTCAATACGGAAAGTGGGCACTGGGAATTTTTGAGAATGCCATTTGGGTTAAAAAACGCACCGGCCACGTTTCAAAGAGTTATGGATAATATTTTGCGGGGAATTCAAAACGAATCATGTTTAGTATATCTTGACGATCTTTTAGTTTATAGCACCAGCCTTCAAGAACATGAGCAAAGATTAAGGGAAGTTTTTGAACGTCTAAGACAAGCAAATTTCAAAATTCAGTTAGACAAGTCAGAATTTTTAAGGAAAGAAGTCGCGTATTTAGGACATGTTGTAACGAAAGATGGCGTAAAGCCAAACCCAGACAAAATTGCAGCTATCCAAAAATATCCATTACCAAAAACCACGAAACAGATTAAGGGATTTTTAGGGCTATTGAGATATTACAGGAAATTTATCAAAGACTTTGCAAAATTAACAAAGCCTTTAACTCAGTGTTTAAAAAAGGGCGCTACAATTAATTTTAATGATCCTGCATATATAAAATGTTTTGATATGTGTAGAAATTTATTAATTAATGAGCCTATTTTACAATATCCAAATTTCAAGGAACCATTTATTTTAACCACAGATGCTAGTCAATATGCTCTTGGTGCGATTCTTTCGCAGGGTAAAATTGGGTCTGATTTACCAATTGCATATGCCAGTAGAACTTTGACCTCATCTGAAATTAATTACAGCACTACAGAAAAAGAATTACTAGCTATTATTTACGGTTCCGTCCTTACTTATTTGGGAGAAAATTTACGATCTACTGTGATCATAAACCATTACAGTGGCTATTCAATCATCGGGAGCCAAATTCAAAATTGATTAGATGGAGATTAGCTCTTGAACAATATGATTATGAAATAGTCTATAAAAAGGGGAAATTAAACAAAAATGCGGACGCTTTATCTAGAATTGAACTAAATGCTAACGAGACAAAAGACGTATCAGATAAACCACCAATTTTTGATTATATGGAACAGTTTAATGATAACTTTGCATCTACTTCTCGAATTCAAACACGCTCACAAACACGTAGTCTAAGTTCAAATCAATCAGATAATCAATCAATGATTGCAGAAGCTAATGATTGTCAAAATCATGTAGAGATTGATGATTCTGATCATACTGTCCATTCTAGTCATGAACATCCAATTTTAGGTATTCCAATAATTGATACTCCAGTTAATTATGGTAAAAATCAAATTATTATTTCACAAGTAAACTTTTCACCTGCTAAGCCTTCCATTATAAAGTTATTTAGTAATAAGCAAAGAATACTAATTCAGTTTTCTAAAGAAAATTATGAACAAGAGGTAGTTAATTTTATTAAAGAGTATATTGCACCTAAGGTAAAATACCATCTTTACTTTGAAGATCCTGTTTATGAACAATTCTGCACAGTTTTACAAAAATATTTCAAAAACTCAGAAATCAATATGGTAAAGTGCACTAAAAAACTTATTGATGTAACAGATAATGCCGAAGTTGAATCTATTATTAGAAATCACCATGAAGGAAAAACCAACCACAGGGGAATTGAAGAAACTGAAAAGCGTATTAAAGCAAATTATTATTTCCCAAAATTATATAATACTATACGAAATTTTATTAATCAATGTGAGACGTGTCTAGTCACTAAATATGACAGACATCCCCTTAAATTACAATACAATATAACTCCCACAGGTACAAGGCCTTTTCAAATCTTGCATATAGATAGTATAACGTTAGAAAATAATAAATTTTTAACTATAGTTGATTCGTTTTTGAAATATGCTCAAGCGTATAGGTTAGATTCAGCACAGGCTATAGAAATAGCGAACAAATTGATCAAGTATTTCGCACACCACTGTATACCTGACCAAATTATATCAGACAACGGATTAGAATTTAGAAATTCAGTTATTAAAGAGCTCTTAACAACTCATAAAATAGATATTCACTTTATTAGTTCTCAACATCCCGAATCTAATGGAATAGTAGAAAGATTCCATTCTACTCTAATCGAGCACATAAGATTGTTGAATAATCAAGGTACTTTTAAAGGAGAGCCAATAGAAAATAAAGTTAATTATGCAATTTTGGCATATAATAATACAATTCATTCTGTCACTAATTTGAAGCCTTATGAGATTATTACAGGACATTTAGGCACAGAATCACCATTTAACATTGACATCGAAAATCAGTTAGTGAATAATTATGTTCAAAATCATAAGGAGAAAATGAAAATATTATATGGAAAGCTAAATTCTGATTTACAGAAAAATAAAGAAAAAGTAATTAGTAAGCGCAACGAAGATAGAGAATCATTACCACCTATTTCAGAAAAGGTTTATGTTAAAAATAAGCAGAAACAGAGTAAAACAAAGAACAAGTATAAACCAGAAAACATTTCCAAGGTTGACAGTAATCTAAAAACTGCCAAAATTAAGCCAACTCATGGAAATACCATTGACAAAATTCATTTATCGAATATTAAAAGACCACGTAAAGTTTCTAAGACTAAGAAATCATTTACAGGTTCTTCACCAGCGCACAAGCCATCCAAATAAAGGATATCAGCCAAAATTTGGGAATACTTCCAATAAATTTAGGCCCAGCTAAACTCCAAATTTCCGAACATACTCTAGTACATTATTATAGGTTAGGAGAATTGTATAAGGCATACAATAATTTGATTAATCAATATGATGCTTTTAAGCTTAAGTACTATAATAATAGTTCGTATTATAAGGAATTAAGGTATTATGACAATATGCTAGTATTTACACAGAAGTTAATCTTAGAAAAAATAGATAATATTCATATTCACAGTACTGCTAATAACAGATCACGTAGAGGTTTATTTAACGGCATTGGTAGTGTAGTAAAATTTATTACAGGAAACTTAGATGCACATGATGGAGAAAAGATATACAAAATTATTAATCACATGCAAGGTAATGAGAAAAGCATCGAAAATCAATTGAAAATGCAATATTCAATCAGTCATAAGTTAATTGAAAATTTTAACCTCACTATTCAAAATATTCAACACAATGAGGTTTTGCTAAAGTCAAAAATATTGCAATTGAACGAAATTACACGAACAAGTGCTGCATATGAAAACATTCTTTATGCAAAGGACATATGCCAATCGCTCTTGCTACTTCATAATTTCATTCTCAATACATTACAAGATATCGAAAATTCTGTTACATTTTGCAAATTAGGAGTTATGCATCCAAGTATTATCAGACCAGCAGATTTATATAAAGAACTTTCGAAATTATCTTCATATTATAAAAATATGTTTCCTTACGAAGTGAAATTTGAAAATATATTGGAATTTGAATCACTCATTAAAGTACACTGTAAGATTGATTTCGATCAAATTGTTTATTTTTTGTCTATTCCAATTGATTTAGAGGGCACATTTGATTTATATTATATGCACCCAATTCCTACAAAATATGGGTCAGCATTCGTTTCAATTTTTCCAAATTTTAAGTACTTTTTGAAATCGATTGATAATCAGTCAATCAAACCTCTAACTGGCATTTGTACGAAAAGCAATATATACCACTGTCCTCGCCAAGCCCAAGCAAGCACGAATATATCTTGCGTGTCAAGCATATTGAAAAATGAAATCGCAAGAAATTGCCATATGACCAGAGTCGTTAGAAAAGAAAACCACATTGATATTATACCAGAAATAAATCAATATCTAGCAGTCTTTCCAAAACAAGAGAAGCTAGAATTCCAGTGTCAAAATCAAATAGAAACAAAGCTCTTATCAGGCATATTCTTGATATCACAAGGTGACTGTAAAGTCCTATTTAGAAATGAACCACTCACATTTTTGAGTAAAAGTTTTGGCCAGCCTCTAGTCATGGAGACACCAAATTACACTCTAATTTCTGAGAAGCAGAAGCCAAAATTTGAAATTGAGTTGAAAAATCTGAAGATGAAAGATATTCCTGTCCAGTCATTTAGCCCAATTATCAATGATGAAGCTGATTTCACCACACCCAGTGCTTGGACAATTATTTTGTACATTTTTATGACAATTTTGGGCATATTTGTCATTTATCGAAAGTTCAAGAAAATTAAGAATGCAGAGACGAATCCTGCTCCTGCTCCAAGAAGGTCACCAGGCAAGAATCCAGAAGAAGGGATCGAGCTACCTTCCAGGAAACCGAACCTTCCAGGGGAAGCTTCATTCTAGGGGTGGAGGAGTTATGGAACGCCTATGATCAGAGAAGACAACGAGTCAGCGTCTTTTGATGGCGCCTTGCATATTTCTAGGATGTAACATAATCTTTTTCTTTGTTCCCATCATATCAACCTAGCTTTGTATTTTACATATTTTATTCAGTCTTTATCCAACTTCTGTACAATTCACTACATTTTTGGAAATAAAATATTTTTTTAAAAACGGACTTACGGCTTTCCGAAATATATCTTGTATGTACCTAATTCTACAATATGGGTATTAATTGAAATGGCATATTGAGAGTAACTTGAAAAATAATGTGACGTCATTCTACATCCAATATGGCGGATCATCCAAGATGCCGGAATAGTTATTTTTTATGTTTTCCTATAGTATATAAATGTAAGTTAATGACTAGAGATTAAAAAATAATATAACAAAAAAACTTTCATTTAAATGCTCTGGAAAGAAGAAAATAAAATATTCCCTTAAAATGTTTTTTTTTTTGTTTTAATTTATATTCATTATAGAGGGGATATACATGGTCTGGAGTTAGCGCAGAATCCAATAATAATTTTAATGAATTTCCAGGAAGAGGGAGTGCTATAGGCAGTTTGCAGTTAGTATGAGAAATGGATAGTTTATTTTCATTTTTAGTTCCAAGGGGAATATATCCCTCTTATCCTTCGTATCTACGCCACTAGTCGACAAAAACATTGAAAAGACCTGTGATAGTAACTCTACAATTGACCGCCTCCTTTTTTTGATACAGGCGTAGACAGTAAATTCACATTCAGTAAGGTAGATCACACACTTTTCAATTATCTTTACAACAAAACTTCAAACGTTGATTTCTCTGTTATAAATGCGAATTTAAAAACAATTCCTGTGCGATTTCTTTTTCTAGGATTCGTCCTGGGATACAGTGTATGGTTTTCGAAAATTTATCCAAGAAGGGGTATTCTTTGACTTCTTTATAACATGGAAAGGGTTGAATCCATGAATCTGGTCGATAAACCTTTACTACGTTGGATCTAGTGGCGGCGTAGAAATCATTATAAGTAAAGAAAAATAAAAAAATTGCTCAAACTTTTCTTGGTAGAGAGTGGAGAGTTGGTGGAAGAGTATTGGTTTTAGTTATCGAAAAAAAAAACGGAATACGCCGTGAATCCCAACGTTTAAGCGGAAACCGAAATGAGGGTTGAAAGTTGTGTCAATCGACTTGGGTTGACGTCCTGAGTAAAACGAAACAATTCCCAGACCGAGGAAACGCTCCGGCGAAAAACTACGGCACTCTAAAGTTTCAGTACCTAACCTAACTTAATCGGACCGGTCAAGTGGTTGAGGTCAAAATGGATTAAATGGGGCTTAAAGGATTGTTAATTGACTTGGTTTGACGCCTTGAGTGCGATGAGACCATTCCCAGACTGAGAAAATGGCCCGATGAAAATCTACGCCTCTTTGAAGTTTCAAACCTAACCTGAAAACGACTTCAAAATTTCGACATTTTTTCACGAGGTATATGGTCAATTCGAAAGTACTTGACGAGTAGAGTACAACGCCACCAGAAGCAACACCAAGAAATGAAAAATAATAAAGTTATGATAGTTTGATTTCTTAATGTTCCTAGAAATTAGATAAGTTTAAGTTGAATCAGGTTTGTTCATTTACATAAGGTCACGTCACTAATTTTGTAAATTCTCTCTAGGCAACATACCCTAAGGTAGGTAGGGTTGTCACCTGTTCAGTTTTTTCACAGTGTGCCGGCCTCGAAGGCCTTTTTTGACTTCTAAATTGAGAATCAACATAAACGTTTTACAGTCTATTAATTGATACGATTCGAGTCGGGACATCAAACCGAGTCGATTGACACCCCTTTTTAGCCCGACCGATTAGGTTATGTCAGGTAAGGTATTGAAATTTCCAAATTCCAAAGTGGCGTAGATTTTCATCGGAATATTTCCTCAGTCACAAGTGGTCAAGTTCAAGCCACGTTGTCCAGCCACGTCCGTCGATTAACACCCCTTTTGAGCTGAACAAGTCAAGGTTTTTTGATAAGTTAGGTTAGATAATGAAACTTCAAAATGCCGTAGTTTTTCACTAGAACGTTTACTCGGACTGGGTGTAGTCTCGTTCGATTCAGGACGTCAAACCCAGCTATCTTCTGAAGGTCATTTGTGTAAAAAAGGTATCTTTAATACATACATCTTTAAAATGTCGTCGAGATATCTTTAGTAGGTAATTTGGGAAAAAATGATTGTAAAAGTGAGCAACAACGTAAGTGTTGTGAACGGAGTTAGTTTTAGAGAAAAAGGTCACTGCAGTTTAATTATTTATTTCAGTTAATTTATTAATTTTACTATTCTTCTTATCACTTGCCCTTCTCAACCAGAGTGGCACACCAATCTCCGCCTACTTCCTGTCACGACTCACATTCTTTGCATGTTCTGCTGCATCTTGAACAACAGAATTGAGTTGAAATATAACAATCTTGACTGAATATTAGTGAATAGCTATATTTGTCTCATTTTTCAAATGTTTTTTGCTTAAATCTTTTTTATATTTTATATATGAATAGTACTTAGTTGCAAAATTAAATATACACATTTATTTGGACAAATAAATGAAAATAGTTTTTGTGTTTACAATGTACGTGGTTGAGGTTATCGAAAAGAAATCCAAATTATCTACTAATAAAAACTGCTTTTGTCAAATTCCTCTATCCATAACTGCAATGCAATGTTAACTCACCTGTAGCCAGCTAAAAAACATACAAGTTCACACTAATTTCTACATTCTCCAGAAAAGAGGTTAGCGTAGTTATAGAGACCTAGCGAATCACATACAAAAAATGTCCGTCATTCAATGTACGTGGTGGGGGTATAGTCTGTGGTGGACGTATATGACATATCTTTGAGATAACGTATGTTGCAAAAGTTTTGAGAATTTTTTCAAAACTTGGGAGGTAGTTTCACCGTGAAATCGTTACCGTGGTAACCAGTCAACATCCAAACGTAACGATAAAACCATTTTGGTTATGATATAAGTTGTCAAAATGTCATACAAGTTAGATATTCTGAAGAGTATTTACAGTCTAGTTGGGCGACTTGAAAAAAAAATATTTCGCCTAAATCAAGGTCAAAATATTCCTGTTGCCACAATTTATCGAGCGATCCGTGAATGCGAAGAAGGTATTCCTTGTATAAATTTACCAAAAAGTGGACGTCCAAGAGCGTTGAATGCTGCTACAGTTCAAACAATGGTCAACAGAAGTGAACATCGAGTTGGAACTTCAACAGGAAGGCTAGACTTCGTTTTAGCGGAAACCGATTTGAGGCTTGAGAGTAGTGTCAATCGACTCGGTTTGACGTCCTGAGTAAAACGAGACCACTCCTAGACCGAGGAAACGCTCCGGTGAAAAACTACGGCATTTTAAATTTTCACTACCTAACCTAACTTAACCCGACGGGTCAAGTTGTTGAGGTCAAAATAGGTTAAATGGGGTTTAAAGGACTGTTAATTGACTCGGTTTGACGCCTCGAGTGGGATTAGACCATACCCAGCCTAAGAAAACGGCCCGATAAAAATCTATGCCTCTTTGAAATTTCAAACCTAACCTAAAAACGATTTCGAAATTTCTATATTTTTGCCACGAAATATATGATCAATTCGAAAGTACTTGACAAGTAGGGCACAATGACACCAGAAGCAACACTAATAAATGGAAAATAAAAAAGTTATGATACTTTGAATTCTTAATGTTCCTAGAAATAAGGTAGGTTTAAGTTGGATTAGGTTTGTTCACTTGTATAGCCGGGGGGGCCTGGGGGGGCTGGCCCCCCCAGACGTTACTAATTTTGTAGATTTTGAATACTCCATGTAATATACTCCCAGATAAGTAGGGTAGGTCACCTGTTCAGTTTTTTCAGTATGCTGGAATAGGCCCCAGGCGCAGACCCTCGAAGACCTTTTTTGGCTTAATTTCCTAAACTGAGAATCAAAATAAACGTTTTTTCAGTCTACTAGTTGATACATTTCGAGTCAGGACATCAAACCGAGTTGATTGACACCCTTTTTTAGCCCGACCGGGACCATCGATAGCTACCGGGCCTGCTGGTGTATCCCCACCACGGCGTCTACGTCACACGAGGCGCCGCGCCGGGCGGCCGGCCGATCATCCAGCGTTTGTAATCGTCGCATACGCGCATGGATTTTCTATTTCTCTAGTCAAAAATGCTGTCTAGTTGCTGTGTGCCATTCTGCAGTAGTAATTATAAAGATACAGAGCGCATATCTGTGTTCAAATTTCCAAAAGATGTAATGAAACGTAATCAGTGGTTACGCGCTATACATCGAGATAACTTCACGATAAAGGACTCGTCTGTAATATGCATCAAACACTTCCAAGATAGATTTATAATTCGTTTTGATACTGCTAGGCCCGATGGTACGACTCTAACAGTTCCTCGATCAAAGATCAAATTGTCGGATGATGCTATTCCGACAAAATTTCAAAATCAGCCGCAATATTTTAACGTACGTCTGCCTCCGAAAAGAAAAGATACCGCAGAACGAACACAAGAAATTGATCAACGAAAAGATGCCAAGATCCAGAAACGAAGTGAAGAAGATGTCATAACGGATTTCGAATATTTAAAATGCAATTTTAAACAGAAAATAAATGGAATAGAAAATTTTTCAATAATAGACTGAAATGCCAAAAGTTATCTGATCTGTGACAATTGAAAAAGATCTGTCTGCGATAGTATATAGTAAGATTTCGTGATAAATAATATTCTAAAAATTAAAGAAATATTAGGTAAAGGTAATTTGTGTAATAGCTGGGTAAAATGCAATTCTTTAGTAAGTAATATGTGTACAAATGTTTGTGAAATCGGTGCTATTGATAAAGCTAAAGCACTTGTTAACCAGGCATGTACGCAAATAGAAAAGGCGCATTTAATTGTCTCTGATATTGACGAAAATTTGGATACCATATTGAA
Source organism: Callosobruchus maculatus (assembly GCA_951848785.1). Lineage (NCBI taxonomy): Eukaryota > Metazoa > Arthropoda > Insecta > Coleoptera > Chrysomelidae > Callosobruchus > Callosobruchus maculatus. The sequence continues at coordinate 9,242,966 of CATOUR010000083.1, forward strand.
AAAATTATGTTTCCTCAAAGATCAGCTAAATTTAACTTTTTCAAAACAACGAAGGTATACTACTGACACATTAATATGGTCCTGTTCGATTTACTTTTCGTTTCTAGGAGCTTATAGAAAAATACGCGACGGCGATTTTTTTACTCTACCGAGTCATTCATATGTACTGTTTACATAATTTTGTGGATAATAGATAATTTCATATAATTTGTGTACAAATAGGGCCAACTTTTGACCTTCTCAAGTCTGAACGACTCTAGTTAAATAAATATCAACTAGCACCTCTTATCACAAATTCAATTTCCTGTAAATTCATTCCTATACATTACTCTTGTATTTTTTACCGTTTTCTCAGTATATCAAGAAAATGCTCGTAGCGCTGGAGTTTCTCTATTAATCCCTGTAGATACGTGCGGCCCGGTGCGGCGCTACGTGTGACGTCACACGCAGCACCATAAGGCCCGGTAGCTATCGATGGTCCCGGCCCGACCGTATTAGTTAGGTTATATCAGGTAAGATATTGAAATTGCCAAGTTTTAAAGTGGCGTAGATTTTCACTGCAATGTTTCTTCACTTTGGAAGTGGTCAAGTTCGAGTCACGATGTCCAACCACGTCGATTAACACTCATTTTGAGCTCTACAAGTAAACTTTTCTGGATAAGTTAGGTTAGGTAACGAAACTTCAAAATGCTGTAGCTCTTCACCAGAACGTTTCCTCGGTCTGGGAGTGGTCTCGTTCGATTCAGGACGTCAAACCACGTCGTTTGACACCACTCTCGACCCCCATTTCGGTTTCCGCTAAAACGAAGTCTTACCAACAGGAAAACTTGGACGCATTTTTCACGTCGATCTGTGGAGAAATGAAGAGAATAACTTAAAATTCCGAAAAACAAGAAAATGTCCAAAGAATTCCCCAAATCGGTTAGAAAGAATTCCTCAAGCTGTCGCAATTTACATCGTACTCATTTAGCTGACAACAAAAATTATTTTTGACGATGCAAAGTATTTCACAGAAATCAAAGGTAATGATGGTTTTTATACAAGAGACTTTGAAGCCTATCCAGATAATGTAAAATTTAAAGGAAAAGAAGAGTTTGAAAACAGTGTTAGTGTGGTGCGCTATGCTATATCAGACAACGGTATTTCACAGCCGTACGTTGGATGAGTTAGGGCCGAAGCGGCACCGCAGGAGTTTATACTCAAAGATGTTTGCCTAAACTACTTAATTTTATTAGTATACACCATGCTAATGACAATATAATGTTTTGGCTAGATCTGGCTTTAAGGCATTATGCTTTGCGTACGAAAAACTGGCTAGAACAACACGGAATACCTTTTGTACCACGAAACGACAACCCTCCCAATCTTCCTCAAGCAAGACCTATCGAAACTTTTTGGGCTCAACTGAGTGCCAAAGTTTATAACAATGGCTGGGAAGCTCAAAACAAATAGCAGTTAAGAAGAAGAATAACGCTAAAGATCAGAGAAATTGATTTAGAATCTGTCCAAAACCTAATGAGGAACATTAAGAGAAAGTTGCGAGCCGTGGAAGATCATGGCCCATTAGCAGTACTTTAATATGATTTTTATATTAAGAAATATTGTTATTTTTTGTGGTTCTTGTTACAGTTCAAATATATGATTGTGAGATATTTTTTTAATTTTTTAAAAAACTTCTCAAAACTTTTGCAACATACGTTATCATCGTCAAGACAACTTAAAGATGTTACTACTAAGACTTCTTGAAAATATCATCAGCAAGACATCTTGAAGATGTCATCGGCAAGACAAATTCTGTTAAAATCTGGACATTAAACTGACATCTTTGAGGCATGAAAACTTGGACATCTTTAAGATGCAATTAGCAAGACGTCTTAAAGATGTCTCCTTTATGCCGCAAGACGTTCAGACGTAACTGCGACATAGAATGGACGTCTTACAGATGTCTTGTGTTATCTGGGAACCGAGTCGTTTGACACCACTCTCGACCCCCATTTCGGTGTTGTGTTGGCCTGGTAGGAACTGGCTTGCAAATTCGGTCCTGTGCATTGAAAGTTTACCAGAAGACAGCTCGTGGTCGATTTTCCGCAGTAAGTAAAACTTTCGGCAGCTCTGAGAATTTTACGAGAACTTCCCGATAAACAGCAACGACATCGACCACGGGACGCTCAAACCGTGAAAGAACATCAATGCCTTAATAAATTATTCATTCTGTGTGCGCCCGGCATATTTATCCGAGTAAACCAGAAAATCACTGTTCTTTTTTTGTGAACTTCCTGCTGTAAGCAATATTATTTAAGCCGGTCCCACACGATGTGGCGAATGCCTTATTCCAACGTTGGACACATCGGCATTTGCCACATCGTGTGGGCGTGAGTTGGCGAACTGCAGATGTCCAACGTTGGCCGCGTGGGAGATTCGGGCTCTTGTCGGAAAAACTAACCCGCGTCAAAGGTGCTTCCAACACTGGAAGCAACGTTCGGCACAGTCCTACACGACGCGCGACCATCGTTCAGGTATTTGGGTCTGTCGGCGAGCCCAGACCGGCTGGCGGCTGTACAGCGACAGCGCCCAGCATAGGTTTGTAATACGTTCAAGTGCTTTGGTTGACGCTATCTTTTGTTTGACCGGGTGGTTTTTTCTAACGCATTCAAAAATCCAGATTCTTCTACAATCATTCTATCGGTGGTTCTCAAAACCTCTAGATAAGTAGGAAATAAGCTCATCAGGAGTACAAGCTATAAGATATTTGATAGTGTTGCTTTTTTTATATTCTGACCAGGAGAATGACTGCAGGATTAGGTATCTTTGTTTTTGGATGGAAATTCAAATTAATAATTTTAAATGTTCGACTAATTTTGGAACGGTTTTTTTTAATTATTGAGCAAACTGTTGATATATACAGAAATCGTCTGCTATAATTTTATGTGGAAGATTAAGTTTCATTTTTTTCAAAGTTACAAATATTTCGATTTTTGTCAACTTTGTAGCAAGCAAGCATATTAATTATAAATAATGAGTGACTGGGTATCCCGATATAAATATTCGGATTATTTTCTATAAGAAAAGCAGTTCGCTTTTCTACAAGTTCCTTATTGAATGATCCGAATTCGATGCACTGGTTAAGGAGTAATATTATTTTGGGATATGCTTTAATGGCATTTGTTTCTGCCTTCCTTTAGTGGCTGCCTTAGTATATTGCACTCAACATATTTTGATATAACTTTGGCCTTTATATTGACTGGGACTCACTTATCTGTCTTCCAACGTTCCCTCTCTCGTTGTCTTCAGTACATTCTAGTTCTACTTGCGAAACATTGGTGCTAGATTCGCTGCTTTTTGACGAACATCGAGTTTTTTTTGTTCTGGTACTAGGTTCATCTAAATCTCATTTTCATTGTCTTAAGGAAAACATTCCGAGGATCTCTAGCGTGTAAGGCTTGTTGGTCTTTTTGACAAACAAAAATGTGCGGAACTACTTCCGGTTTCATGTTAAGTTTTACATCTTTCATTAGTTTGTAACACATGTAATTTTCAACATCTTCCTCAAACTTAAACAAAATATACAAGACTGAGATACACATTTGAAATACGGATATTTTGTAGGCTAAGTACCCACGATTTTCTACCCAAAAAACAGAAATGTGAGACACAAAGAACTAGATAATATAATAAAAAACAATTTTTTCTACATAACCAAAATACATATGAATTTTGGTTACATCAAGGGACTGAAAACAGCCTTTCACATGTTCCATATATCAATGAGAATTGATTTCTCCAATGCTTTTATAATTGTTAGGTATATGATTAATTCAGTATTTGGATTAAAAAAATCTACTTGTATCTCTTACGTTTTAGTCTACCAGTACCAGCAAAATCTGCTAACAGCTGACGTCAATATACCTTTAGAATGGCATTTATAAATGCGGATTCTTGGTAATAATACAATTCACTATTGCCTATTGCTGCTGCGACGTAAAATATTTTAAGCATCGCAATGTTGCTGCTTATATGGAAAACTGGCAACACCTTCGTTATTTTAAACTTAGACCAAAAAGGGTTGATGGGCCGTTGAAGTTTAGGGGTTGTTCAAGCTTGATTCATTATCTTTGAAGTACCCTGTATCAGTCACCTCCTTCTTCTAGGTCTCCTTTTTTCTACCAACATGTAACCAACGTAACATGTAACCACCATTCCAGCAGCAGTGGCAGCGATTTGGCCATTCATTTTATCAGGTATATATCTTTAAAAAAATATACCAGTACGACAATGACATCGAACTAAAACCTTGGAAGCAATACTTGTGACATTTATTACCTCAAGGTTTGTCGCATGGTTTGGGACATACACTTGCCAAAGTACAATGTGTCGAACGTTCTATCCAACGTTGGACGCATCGTATGGGACCGGCTTTAGTAGAGCTAAGATAGTAAACTGCTCAACTTGATCAAACTAGGGCTGTTCCAAATTACTGTTCTATCACCGTCCCAGAACTGTTTTCATCATGCCCCGCCCATTTTACTGTTCTAAAAACGGTGATTGGTTGGTCCGCCAGCGTACCAACCAATCATCGATTCTAGAATCACAAAATGGGAGGGGCATGATGAAAACAGTTCTGGGACGGTGATAGAACCGTAATTTGGAACAGCCCTATAGTCTCTAGCGTCACATGGGTTGCTTTCGGAACGTGAAATTTTGTGTGTAGCTTGCGATAAGGCTTCAATACTTCAAGACGTTTAGAAATATTGTCGTCTAAGTTTAATGTAGCTGCAACAAATGAACTGTCCTTTAGCTAATTAAAAAATTATAAAAAAGCTTAAGATCCACAATGGGTAATGTCAGATTAAATTTATTCGCAATGAGTCAAATCTCTTCCAGATTTTGATCGGTTCCTTGATGATTAATTTGTGGGAAAAGTTGAAAAACAGCGAATCAAATGTTCTCATTAGCTTTAGGAAAATTATATTTTTTTCACTTAACCGTGATTTTTTCAATATTCGATTGTGTTTTTTTTGCGGCTTCAACTACGAGGTTATTTGCCGCGTGCGCAATATCTTAGTATCTAAGTGTTTTAAATAATGATACATAATGAATATAAAAAATTATTAATATCTACTTGGTATTCGATTGTGTTTATTTTTAATCAACAGAGATATACATTTATATACATTTATACAATATACATTTTTAATTCCATTTTCCTCATTAATTTTGGCAAAATTCCTCCTTACAAAAGAAAACTTTGTTATGGACGCCGAAATGGCCTCCCCACAAAACAATCGTCTGATTCACGATCGCGATCAAATAATGTATGCTCCAGAAAAAGTTGCAAGATTTTACTCCCACACCGATAGGTGACGCGAGTAGGTATTGTGATCGCGAAAATTTTCGATTTTGAGATAACACGCGTTTCATGATAATTACATAATGAAAATCCACGTCACTCATTTCCGTCGGTCTATCTGTCTGCCGGTCTGTCTGTTCTAGCCTCGTAATCTCAATAACTGCTGCATGGATTGTCATGAAATTTGGGTAGCTATATGATGTTGAGTCGTAGTAGGTGATGCTGCTACAATTTTAAAAATCATTGCATCGAGGGCAGAGTAATTAGCAAAAAAAATAAAAGAATGTAAACACTCCTTAAACTTCGTTTCCAGTCATTTTAGGGGTTCCTGATCATTTTCTGCTTTTTTGGGTGGGGTGGTATGTTAGGATAGCGGTGGTGAGGGGGAGGGGTGGAGCTGTAAAACTGAAAAATTTGTTTTATTCATAAAAGGCAATCTATTGACCTGCGAAAGAAAAGCCTAGCGGCATAACACACTTATTTTGCGGGCGGACGGGCGATGATTTGGTAGGTATATACCTAATTAAAAATCTTTGCATGGTATTATATAAAATAAAATTCCTAAGTAGCATTTTAGAGGTGGAAAATTAAAAACTTTATACCATGCGCTTGCAGAGAGCCAGATGAGATACGCTATCATCGCTTGGGGTGCTGCGAATGCATTCCATATAAACAGTCTAGAGGTATACGTATACTCCAAAAAATTGTTCTTAAAGCCACCTTCAAGAAGCCGATGCTATATCCGACCTCCCAACTTTACAAAGATATGTTAGAGATGTAAGTCAGTGATATTTACACAATATTTTGATAACCCGACAGTCCCCAAACCTGAAAAAAATGTCCTTCAGAAGTCGTTCTTATTCTTGGGCCCACGAAGTGATAATACTATACCAGAACATCTGAAAACTATAAATTCCATACATCAATTCAAAAAAAAGTCTAAAAAATGGATTATGATTTTACCAAGACTTCTGGCATTTTGAGAGAAATGGTTTTTTAATTTTGGTCCGAGAAAATTATGTTTAATTTAGGATAGGTATATCTAGATTAGTAAGTTTTTCGCACGCACAAAGTTTCCACCACCAGGTGGGTTCTATCATTTATTTACCTCACTGTGCAATGTATGTTTTTTATACAGATTCGGTAAATAAAATATTATTATATTATCTCAAACTATATAAGCTATGGAAAAATAATAAAATTAATAAACTGATATCACCGTAGTGCGTGGAAATTACAAAGTCAATCCACTTGATTTCATTTTTCATACGAGTTTGACCATCAAATTTACTGGGTTGACGGTTGACTGGACTGGGCTTAGCCCCCCCAAGAATGAAATTAGCTTAGCCCCCCCAAAAATCATTCATGCTGTTAAGTTTATTGTATCTAGAATAGGGACTTGAGCCCCCCCAGATCCAGGGATTTAAGCCCCCCAGATTCAGGGACTTAACTAGGCCTGTGCTCCACGCATAGACAGACTTTCATAAAAAAGAAATCTCAAACTTGATACGAAGTGTGTAGTTTTGGTAATTAACTTATACTATATATACATACATTATTGACCAACATCCACAGTTCTACACATAATGTTTAAAAAATTATTTTATATGTTTAAATGCTACATAAATACATGCATAACAGCAAAATTGTTTTACTTACTGTCTGCTTAAAGAGGAATAAAAAAGCAACTTATCATGTAAGTTGTTGGTAAACGAAAAAAAACAATTGGCCCATGAGGGGATCGAACCCGCGACCTTCGCGTTATTAGCACGACGCTCTAACCAACTGAGCTAATGGGCCGGATGATGACATTTTTCGTAAACTTGACCATTCTAGACACGAATGATTTTGTAACTTGTAATACATTTTATGCTATTTATAACTGATTATATATATATTTTATTTCGTTGTTTATTTATAACTTACGGTACGATATCATAAAACACAATGCAATTTTTTTAGTAATTTTATCAAAAAGAATTTCTGAACTGTACAGTAAACAGCAACGTCTCGCTGCCTATCAAAAACCTTTCATTCATAGGTGGCAGTACTGGCAGTGGACCACGCATAGAAAATATAAAATAGCAATTAGCTATATATTGATGAGAAATGATGTCTTAGTGCATTTATATTTCGTCGTAGTCAATTTAGTTGGTTGAAAAATAGTAAAATTCTATTCAAATATTTATTACAGGAAATATCAATATTTACTTTGATTTTGTAGCTTATAGAACTAGATGCCAACTGGCCCATTAGCTCAGTTGGTTAGAGCGTCGTGCTAATAACGCGAAGGTCGCGGGTTCGATCCCCTCATGGGCCATTTGTTTTTTTTCTGTTCCTTCAAAAATTTTTTATTTATACGTATAGGTATGTAAATTCTATTTTTCTCATCCTTTCCATAATAATGTAAAGCATCTGCACAAATTTGTATTTGAAACTTTTTATGTACTTGCACAGCTTATACCTTTATAGAAAATTTTATTATTCACAACTTACTATGGCAGTTTTAAATCATAAATAAAAATAATGATTGATGAAAATGAATAACTTTATACTAATACGAAATAAGGAATAATATACGATCTGAAGAGCAACCTATGTTGACCTCTCTACCTTTCACAATTTTTTATTTTCTATGGTTTTCAACATAAAGTAAAAAAATTGGGGCTCGTCCGGGATTTGAACCCGGGACCTCCCGCACCCTAAGCGGAAATCATACCCCTAGACCAACGAGCCTTGTTAATTTCTTTAAAAAAATTGTTTCCATGCACTGCCAGCCTAAAATACAAACTAAATGGTCACCATTTGCCTTTTGCTATTTTTTATTATATAAAGAATTACAAGCCTAAACAAATGATGCTTCCTGTTTCCAGTACATTCGTTAAAAGAATTAAAAAAAAGTTGGGCTCGTCCGGGATTTGAACCCGGGACCTCCCGCACCCTAAGCGGAAATCATACCCCTAGACCAACGAGCCTCTGGTAGAATCGGTTCAAAAAGATACAATACTTGCTAAGCCATAAATATTAAAATTTAATTCATTGTGTTGCGATTTTTATTTTATTACATTTTAGGAACGCTTAATTAAAATCACGTCTGCTGAAATGTTGCCATGTTTTGACCCCATCTGTAGCCTTTGTCGTGATCCGAAAATAAACTATAAAAAATCCTGGGAAGATCTTATGACCTAGTCATTGACTAAAGAAGTCTTGTGTCAATGACCCAGTCTTTGTTTTGTATAACCTTTCAAATTTTTTTTTAAACTACACCATGATAAATAAGAAATTAATACCTACACTCTAACATTATATCGATTTATGGGTAATATATGACACAAAGCTCCACGCTTTTTTTACAATCTCACTAGAATATTACGTTCATCATGTTTTAAGTTTATTTTAAAACTTCTTTGTTTTTAACTTCTTAGTCCAATGTTCGTTTTTAAAGTGTGCTTTTTTTAGTTTTTTAATACTGCATAAACGATAAATAATACTGTCCCGATTCCCGAATAAATTTCACAAAAATACCCAAATCACAAACAACAGCCCAAACAGAGCTACGCACGAGTAAAAAAATACTCGTACAATGTACGAATACGAGCAGGGCCGTAGCTAGGCGATGACCATGGAGGGAGTTCATGGTGATTTTAGGGGGGGGGGGGGTTCATGTATAGAAGAATATGTAATGTCTTAATTTGCTTAAAATCTGTATAGATTGTATGCTAATGTGTTATGAGCACCGAGGGATTGGTTAATAGTAGAATAAATCACTAGGCTTGGAGAAAGTAGCATCCTTGATTATTGTTATTTTGTATTATTTTAGTAGTTATTTCGTTCATGGGAATACTCATGGGGGGGTTTGAACCCCCCAAACCCCCTCCTTATATACGAATACGAGTACTCATAAAATGTATTTATAGGGTAAAACCCCCAATTGTTGGCACCTCGCTAATTGTTGACATCTTACGCAATTTTTGTAGAATTTAACGAATTTATCAGAAAGCGGCAGCTAATTGTTGTGCTACTAGTATAAGCGGCAACAGTATATGGTAGTATTGATATAATTTCTATAAAAGTGTTCTTTCACCAGTAGATGCTTGCCAGCAGAGAAGTGAGGGTGTCACGTGAAAGACTGCAGAATCAGCGCGAAATTTAGACCGGTAGGTATCACAAAAGTACCCTCTATATCGAAATGATTGGTGATACACCTGCATTTTTAACAGAAATAGATCACGTAAGGCCCATTCAAGTATATTCAGAATGTACAACTTTTTTTTGATCATCTGTTTTAATAAAAATCGGAGTGCCAACGATTGGAACCTATTTTTGCGAAGTCACGTAATGTTGTCACGGGGTGCCAAGATCTTAGGACTGCGGACTAAATAATGTTCCAATACTTGCCACTGCTCTTTTTTTCAATTGTGTAGCTTCCAGTACACTATAAGTACTTCAAATTAAAGCAAAATCATCTTCGTGTTGATCGTAATGGCCTGGAAGGCTAGTGAAAAAGGTAAATTTAATATTCTCCATATGTTTATACTTGCTATCTGCTTGCAAATTAGGTATGAAACACACACACTATTCAGGCAGTTAAATCATTCTATTACAGCCAATACAAGTATATAGATGATTTTTAATAATAGTTAGAAATCTAAAATAGTTATTTTCCGATAGTACTGCCAAATTGTATCAGCTAGTACGTAGCATTTCAAGGTGCGAATAATTGGAACACTAGGCAGTCCCAAATCTATTTGTTGGCCCAAGGATAAATATCATTTCAAAAACAGAATTTGTTTTTGGTTTTCATGGCAAATCAACCCTTTTATGAACCGCACGAGCAAATTGATTTACAGTATCATTTTTACCTTCCCGGTACGCCGAAGATATTTTGCAAAAGCCATTGGATGAGGTGTGCATCGGAAAGTCAAAAAAGGCTGTTTTCAAAGAATTGGGGATGCCTAGGTCAACCATACTTCAGACTGGAATACAACTTCAAAAATAATGGAAAAGAGCTACTTACCTAGTATCCGATGGAGAAACTAGAATTGTTAATTGGGTCTTGGAAAATTACAGGAAGAGGCTTCCTAGGGTCCAGTCGACCTTCAGTTAAAGAGCTTATGGACAGAGAAACGGTCCGTTCAAAAAAATATGCCTAGTAAGGATTGGTTGAAGTGCCCTCCAGAGCTGATTGAAGCACTTTTGAAGGAAATAACCTCCGCTTCTTCTTGCATTGCGGAGAAGGACATCAGAGGCTGGTTCATGGGTATCGAAGGGGACAAAATATATTACCAGTACAAGCCGGAATTGGGACAAGTAAACGCTCCAAAAGGAAAAAAGTCTATGAAAAAGATGTGTGCAAGGCAAAAGAAAATTCTAAGGAGGATAGAAAAGTTGGCAGAACTTGAACTTATGTTTACATTAGCTGGAACAATTTAGCTGCCAATAATTATTACTGTATTAGGTACTGATTTATTTTGTGCAGTACTGGTAGTACGCTGTGAATCTGATTTAGCTTAATTTGGTACTCAGAATGTCGTTTATTTTTTGTAGATACCTATACTGAACTGTTTTGATTAAAGTTTTTGTAATAACTACACTTGTTTTTTCATACAAAGTTAAAATCAATCTGATATCTATTTTAAACAACTACATATAATACAAAAAGCGTAGTGCCAATAATTAGCATCAGCCAGTGCCAACCATTGGGAAAAGGGTGCCAATAATACGGAATTTGCAATTGTCTGTATTTTTTGTCTTATTCCCTGGTTTTTCAGCTTGTTGAGAAATTATTTCTCATCAGTTCAAAACTACAGTGATTTCTGGCTATATAATCATAAAAATCATACGTGTCTCGCATTTATGGAAGCTGTTATCGTTATCTTCAAGGACCCCATACCTTAAAGTGCCAACAATTGGGGGTTTTACCCTAAGTATTTTACTTGCAAGTAATTTTTGAGAGCAGTTCACGATTACGAGTAGTATTAGTGGAAGTACGAATAAGAAGTACGAGTATTTTCACAAACTTAAAATCAGTAGGTACTACGTATAAAAACTTAGAATTCTGGAGAAAATTACTTCTTTTTTTACCTAAGTACTAAATAAAACACATTTTATAGAAAGGTAAAACAGGAAGAAAATTTTTAGAACGAACAAACACATTTCTTTAAAACCACAAGTTTCTCAAAATTGCTATCAGATAAATAAGCATGCCTCCTTGGACTATTAATAATTTTAGCAAAAAAAAATAATCTCTCTACACTGCTACAGGTCTACTGCTGCAGAAGATATCATTGGCGTATTATATTTCATAGACATTTTATTTTTTGTTGTTGGATAATCATCGAACATGTTCAAATTAGTTCTCGAATCACTATAATATACCTCAGATATTCTAATTCTGCTCTATTTTTTAATAAATTTGCAGTCTCTGAAAAACTGGAATGTGATTCACTCTGGGCTCTGGGAGAAACTCGCTCCGGGAACGGCATCGGCACGGCAACGCGCAAAATACTCGTAAAATACTACTTGTATTCCACGAGTAGTCTTTTACGAATACAATAAAATTCGCTTGTAAGTACGAGTAATATAAGTATCGCAAATCAAAAATACTTATGAGTAAAAATGACGAGTAGTTTTTTTACCCGTAACCAAAATACAAGTAGAAGTATTCGAGTACGTACTTGGTCAGCTCTGCTCCCAAACAGTTGGTTGTCACTATTTATTAGTAGTCTTTGGTTGTCACGTCTTATTTTAAGCACTCGTCGCTACGCCTCTGTGTAATATTAACAAATTTTAAGGTGTCTGCGCAATCTCTTAGTCAGCGGATAGCCATCAAAATAGTTTTGGCGACAAAGTTGAAGCGTTCAATGTTCGGTCCGACCTCTTAATCCAAAAGTGAGTTACAAGCTCACAAACAAACATACAGGAATACAGGTGAAGCTAATATAAGACCATGTTAAAAAACTGACAGCTGCTAGCTGGGACTGCTGTCAATATCATTAAATTAGTGTCACTTATTGCAAATTACTTTTCGGAAATTATGTGGATCAGTAAAGCTCAATAAATCAGAGTCTCCCACAGGACAAGCTTCAGAAACTACGTCAGATATTCCAGAATCGTGGGGATGAAAAACGTTATTTCGACAGCAGAAGAGAATGAAACGAAGAAAAAGCTAACGAAAGCTTAGTGAAACTCAATTAAAATAAGCCGAACATCCAAGGCCTGATGCGAAATTCAATCTGGGAAAGCTTGTTGATTTTTACATCAAAGGAGGCCGCGGTCCTGTCTGTGCCGCCTCCGGAGAGTGGGAGACGTTTCATTAACGGGTCGGTTTTTTTCTGTACGCCGGCTCACTAAAACAGGGCAATCTCATTGAAACTGGAAACCCGGCCGGAGTTTTGCATTTTTTTTTTTGTACAAAGGATTGCCGACTGCCCCTGCTTACCTATTCCCACTAAAACGCGCTTGCGTGTTATAGAAACCAAGGAACTTGAGAACTGATGTATATTTGTATTGACGGGCAAGATATCCGCACTGCTGAGCAAGCTGAAAATCTAGGACTACGGACTAGGTAGTAGTTGATCAGGATCTTAGATTTCGGGCTCGCATTTCAAGGAAGATACATATATCTTATGCCAGGCACATATTCAGGGGGGTCCAGAGGGTCCGGACCCCTCGAAATGTTATATAATGCCGCCTAAAAAATGTAATCCACAAATTTGTCGTTTTCTATCGTTTAGCGCTGTTATCTGCTTGATTTCTGTTGTTTTGAGCTGTTTTCTGTTCGCTTGTGTTGTATTCCGTTGTATTTGGTCGTTTTTCTATCGTTTATAGTTGTTATCTGCTTGTTTATGAGCTGTTTTCTGTTCTAGTGGGTTGTATATTTGGTCGTTTCCTATTGTTTAGCGCTATTATCTGTTTGCTTTCTGTTGTTATGAGCTGTTTTCTGTTGTTTTCTGTTGTATTCAGCTCTATTTGATGGTTTTCTGTTGTGTTCTTGTGTTTGGATGTTATCTGCTGCATCTAGTCGCTTTCTGTTGTTTCCCGCTGTTATCTGCTTGCTTTCTGTCGTTTTGAGTTATTTTCTGTTCTATTCGGTTGTATTTGATCGTTTTCTATTTTTTAGCGCTGTTAGCTGCTTGCTTTCTGTTGTTATGAGCTGTTTTCTGTTGTTTTTTGTTGAATTCGGCTCTATTTGATGGTTTTCTGTTGTGTTTGGATGTTATCTGCTGCATCTAGTCGCTTTCTGTTGTTTCCCGCTGTTATCTGCTTGCTTTCTGTCGTTTTGAGCTATTTTTGATTCTATTAGGTTGTATTTGATCGTTTTCTATCGTTTACAGTTGTTATCGGTTATATTTCGTCGTTTTTTATTGTTTAGCGCTGTTGTCTGCTTGATTTCTGTTGCTTTGAGCTGTTTTCTGTTCTTTTTTGTTGTATTCGGTTGTATTTGGTCGTTTTCTATCGTTTATAGTTGTTATCAGCTTGCTTTCTGTTGTTATGAGCTGTTTTCTGTGCAATTCGGTTGTATTTGATTGTTTTCTATTGTTTAGCGCTGTTATCTGCTTGCTTTCTGTTGTTATGAGCTGTTTTCTGTTCTATTTGGTTGTATTTCGTCGTTTTCTTTTGTTTGGCGCTGTTATCTGCTTGATTGCATGATGTAAATACTAGGAATAAGAATCTAATCGCTGCACCATGCCATAAAACAGAGTATTCAAATTTAATAATATCTATAATTTGTACAATAGCATTAGATGTTAAATACTTTAGTATATAGCCGGATTCAAAAAGTTTGTCCTTAATAATTATCTGTCACAACAATAGTTTAAACTAACATCATTACAATGTTTATTATAATTATGTTCTTGGGAGAATAAAGACATTATTATTATTATTACATAGAAGTATTGCTTTAAATCGTTCTGAATCGTGTAACGTCGAAGCTTATTGATGTTAATGAAATTTCGACACAGTATTATTAGCTTGGCCAAGATGGAAAACGCATATGGTTTTTAGAAATCGTGCCAGTGGCGACGAAGCAATAGCAAAAAAAATGTGGACCTCGTTCTAAGAAACTTCCCCGACTCAAGTGGTGGTTGTTCATCCCCTAGCCTATCCTTGTTTTACCACAACCTTGTGATAATATTAACTAGTAGAATTCAGTACAATTTTTGGTCCGTTACTATGAATTATAGGCGACATTGTGTGTATAGTTTGGAACATTTTTGTTTCAAATTTAATTTTTTAACCTTCCATTTCGGAAAAAATTAACATGTGATATATCATTTTAGACATAGAAACACATTCTCTTTCAACTGGTGGTATCAAATTTATGTGTTGTAGACATTATATTTTTTGCGCCCCCACCCTTTTCCACCCCTATTGTCCGATCGGCACCAAAACCTTTGCAACTCAAAAGGACCTTCATTGATTCAAGTTCGCCAAATTTGGGAGCAATCGCTTGAGACGTTTTTGAGTAATCGTTGGAGAAAGAAATCGCGGACGTTACAGACACACACACAGACGGACAGACGGACATCAACAAATCAAAGTTTTACGATTCGCTTCAAACTTGGTCACTATAAAAAGGTTAGGTACCATCAGAAACAAAAATCTAGTTTTTGGTCCCGCTGGGTGTGGGTGGAGGTAACTCAAAAAAAAAATAATGTAACATGTAAGTGACACCTCGCATGTTGATTTCGGTAAAATTTGCGAAGACACAGGTAAAATTTTGAGTTATTAACAAATGACTGTGAAGCCTGTAGGGATCTGTCATTGTGCATGAAACAATATGATATATTCTCAATGGAAGTACTCTACAATTCTCAAGCTGTTTGTATTCTTGATCAGAGTAGCTCATTTGGAAAAAACGATGTCCTTACTTAAACGCTATGGAATACTTGGTCGAGGAGTATTGAAATTTTAGTTGTGAAGAAAATTATGATCTTGATCAGAGCATATTTCTTTAGAATGAGTACCGAAATCAAAAATATATATTTCTTGGTTGAAATTGGAAATAATTTCCTCATCAAGTACCTAAATTTCCTTAGAGCGAAAACAGATATGTTCTTCCCAGTCTTGTCAAAAGTATAACTTAAAAATTATCAGAATCCTTGACTTGAGTTTCTTTTTCTGTGTGTAGCGTTTCATGTTCCGGGTCACAACTTCGCCAACATGCAGCAGGAGGTGGGGTTGGGAGGAAGGATAGTGTGTAGAGTGAGGACGCTGTGAAGGTGTTAAATTAATTTGAGCCAAATAGGACCGTGACCCGATTAGCTATGCAGTATTGTAGAGTCGTCAAGGGGTGGGCGTGGCGGGCAGGGGGGTTTGAGGGGAGGGGGGGGAGGGAGGATTGGCAGACGCCTCCACAACGGGGTCATGACGTCAGCAGACCGTTGCCGACGCGGGAGGCGATGGATATGGAGGCAAAAACCGGGACAGGTCATTAGCCAAGGTTCAAACGTGCTGCATGCAAACCGTGAAGCCATGCACCCAGCAAAGGAGCATTCCGAAAAAATGATGATTGGTTTCGAAGCAGTTCCATGATTTTGTTGAAAAGGGGAGTCTTAGATTGGATTATATTGTTGGAGTAATAAAAAAGTCATATACCATAAATAATATGTCCCTAAATGGACCATGACCTCATTTAAACCTTAAATTTCGATCCGCTTGAGTTTTTCGAATAGAGCTCGATCCACTTGAATACAGAATATATACATGGGATACAAACAGTATTAAGGTGCGTGTCCACAATGAGACTAAAATCTAATGAGATTTTAGAGATTTATTGCAAGCCGGACTTAAATAAGGTCTTACCCTATTTAGGCCAGCCTTATGGATACCTTAATAAGGACACAAAATAGAATTATTGAAGTCACAGCAACAGATGATAGCATTATTTTGACATATGACATTTATTTTCGAATAATTGAAGACTTTCTTACATAAAGGACATACATTTCTTCAATTTCAATCTCAAATATCACACACTTCTGCAAAAACAACACAATTCATCTCCACTTCGCTTTCTGTGTAAAACATCGCCTGTCTTGGACTTGTGTTGTTTTTATGTGATACTCAAATTCGATAAAACCTGTTGACAAGCAACATTATGTGCTCCTAACCTAAAATAGTAAAAGGTAGGTACTTATTAGTAATAAAGTCTACATTCTTGATTTGAAATGGACAATAGCTAAGAAAGTGGATTGCAGTCACCTAGAAAGAAGCGAAAGATGTGATTTTATTTCACTGATTACACTAAAAATATACGGATGCTAATATAATTCTACAAAAACAACACATGTCCAACCTTTTTTTTTCAATATTGCAATAATTAAAATATATTTTTCTTTCACATCCCTAGCAGTTTATAAATAAACTACACCCCAATAATTGGAACAATGAATAACGCCATTTAGGATTATATTAACACTGCAATAATGTTTTTTCACTATTGTGAAATAACACATTTTTGGACTTGTGTCGTTTTTGCTAAAAGGTCTTCAATTCTATTGTCGAATCTCATCGTTTGGAGTGTTTTTGAGGCCTGATTTGGTTTTTTTGCTTTTAACGGAACAAATTCATATCATTAGAGATAATAAATTTTGTTGCTGCTATAAGTTTTTATTTCTGTTCACAAAAAGCATTTCCTTAACTACATTAGTTCATAGGTGAATCTAATTCTACTTTTTTCCATTTTGAATTTGAACTAAAAAGATAGCCACAAATTCCAAGTTAGCGATAAATGAACGAGAGCTAACTATTAAGTTAAACAAAAATTGTTTGCAAACCAGGGCTACGAAATACAAATCACCATAACAGCAACACAGCGATAATACTTAAATCCAGGTTAGGTAGAAAATAAAGCAATCACGAACATATCCGGTTGATGCCGATCAGAGGAAATCGTAAAATAGGGCCTGCCTTATCCTAATTAGGGCTTTCCTTATCGCAAATCGCGCCTGCGCCTGCGTAGATGGCAAAATAAGGTTGTCCTTAATAAGGCACAGGGCTTGCAATATCTCTCTATTTATTTCTTTCATGAGAAATTTATTTCAGATATGTTTTCACACAACATGATATATTTTTGTGATACACGTGAGTAATGAAATGTTCATCTCATGAAGTAAGGTATCTGTGAATGTGCTGTTTCCAGAGTACTGTATCAAGCACAGAGTAGAGAAAAAAAACTTATGTGCAAATTTTGTAACAAAATATCAACAAAACGGCGAGAACACATTCTATTCATAAGCAAAAGGAAAAGGTTTCAATTTTTTGGTATTTATAAACAGGAGCATTTACTTCAAAATTGAAGGATTTGCTTCAGAAAAGTTGTAATATTAGTCCGCATTTATAAATATTGTGCCAGTCCGGCCCTGTCTCTTGCGTAGACATGTATTCTAGAATTGAGCCTTCCAGAAACTGTTCGCGATGTCGGGAACGACGCGAATCGTTCGAGAACTTGATAGCGTACGATATATACAACAGGGTGTTTCATAAGTTGGGACTTTTTTTCATACAGCGGAAAGTACTCGCCAAAATGAGTGTTGTTTCCCAGTAACATATAAACGAAATATTTAGAGAAAACAAGATGCTGACCGCTAAAGAAATCCTCAATGCTAAGTCCGTCCCTGTTCGCTGGGCAATGGGATGACCATATTACAACAAAACACCGCCACGCGTTTGCGGTACCTGTGAGAAAACAATCAGTTCGTCATACTAGGGTCACACGTCGCGTTGCTGTCGCATAGTGTTCGAGGGTGCTTGACGCTCGGACTTTAAAAACAACAACAATGGTGCACGCTTATAACAATAATGAACTGGTGGACATGATTTCAATGTACGGTGAGTGTGGTCAAAATACCGCTGCGGCTTCGCGACTTCCCTAACCGTAGTCACCCTGCACTTCGTCGATTTGTCTGGCTTGTGCAAAGAGCTAGAGACACAGGATGTCTGAATCCACATCGTGGTGGACACGCTGGACTGGAAGACCTCGAGAACATCGTATGGTCCAAATTGAAAAAGGTATCGTAAATCGTACTCTTACCTGCAAGACGCCTGCGACAGGACCGTACTTACAACTTCCGTAGCAACCAAATAGTGAGTACTTGCTTGAACATTTATTTACTGTTTTGCTGCTGATTCACCGTGCATTAACTTTGCCGTTTCAAGGGCCGTTGCTTCTAAACAGGAAAGTTCCAACTTTTAGAACACCCTGTATACGCATCGGGCGACCAGACAGAGAGACAGTGTTCAGGCAGCTGTCGTAATCCGCGATATACCAGTGGCGCGCGAAAATAAATGTACAGTGACATAAATTAGTGAAGTGAAGGACAAATATAAATTAGGGTAGTGACACAGTGACTGTAAATAAATTAGACTGTTAAGTATTAGGCTAGGCGTAGTGTATATAGTTAGTGCAAATAAATAGTTAAATCCGTACCAAGTGTTTTCTTGCCCAATCGAACTAAAGACTTGTAGCAATATGAAGTGCTATTTAATTCAAAGGAAAAGGTAGGAGGAAAAGGTAGAGCTAACAAGGAAAAGGTAGAAGGAAAAGCTTTTGCTTTTCCTTTTCTTTGAAAGCAATTCCTCGCAGAAAAAAAGGAAAAGGTAGACACTGGTACTGCTAAGTTTTAGAGTTTTGAGATTAGGCTGTATCTATAAAGAAGAGCATTTGCTTTTACTTGTAAAAATCGAAGCATTTACTCTAAGGGAAAATGTATCACTTTTTTGGTATCTATAAAAACAGGAGCATTTGTTTCTAAATTGAAGGAAATTCCTTTTCTTCCTACCTTTTCCTTTGCAGGAAATGCTTCATTTTTACAAATACGGCCTATAGCATCTTATCAGAAATTAGCAATAACGGCCTGCAAGAAAATGATTTTAATTTTTTTCACAAAAAACCGAACCTTGGACGAGAAAAAAAGACATGGGACCGAAATTGTTGAAAAATGAAAGGCGAATTTAAAATACGCTTTTAATTCAAAATCAAATAGTGGCGCACCACTTTCTTTTGTTAAAAATGTTGAAATCATGTCCCGCACGAACGCCACTGGTAGAAATAAAAAAAGGTCATCAAAAAGTACCTTTTGGTACTTACATGAACATTGTGAAGTTTCATAAAGAAAACTAAAGCGTCACCAGAATTATTACAAAAAGAATTTTTTTATTAGAACTTTAACACCCTGTAGCTCGAAAGTTATGACGTTTAGGACATAGTTTTTGTACCCAAAAATTATCCAGGAAACCGCACCCTGCAATATTTGTACATCAATGTGAAACACCCTGTATGTATGTAGACGTAGATATCTCTTCTCTCTTCAGCCAGCAGATGCAAGCTGGTATCCCTGTCACTACTTGCAAGGCTTTCATGGGTACGCACATTATGCGGTAGGTACTGGCTACTCTCAGCAGTTACTTCCTTTGCTGCCTGTCCAGCTCCTGCTGATGTTTCTTTCCTTTTGAGTGTCATGTGCCAAACTGGCACCCCGTAACGTTACTAGTGAGTGAGAATATCAAATGTTCAGTCTGTGAGTGGCAGAGCAGTGATTCTGGATTGAACATGATACCTATCGATTATACTAGAGAAAATCTATCAATTTCAATGTAGAAACTTGGCAACCCATAATTATTGATTACCTATGAACGCTTTTAGCTTTTAATTGTTATTATTCAAAGCCACTAATTTAATCAAATAATGTATAAAACTTAGATGGACATTTTAATTGAAATGAATGGATGTTATATAACCATTTATCGATTTCGCAATTTATCACCATGATATTTTGACAGTAGGTTGCTAGTTAAGCAACAGCAAAAAATCTTTAATGATTTTAAAAATCGATCCAATCAGTGATTGGCACAACAATGACTCATAGGGCGCGATTATTTTAATGAGCTATAATTACTTTTCTACACTTGGTACCTACTGATCTCATTATAGAAATTCTATCAATTCTATCAGATTAATGAAGCAACCGAAAATAATTTAATTGTTATTATTCAAAGCCACTAAATTAATCAAATTCCATGTAATATTAGTACTGGAGATTTTCATTGAAACGAATGTTTGTTATAACGATTCATCGAATTAGCAGCAACGGCATTACCATTAGCGCACTTTGGTTAATTAAAGGCCGTAATTGGAATGATGCTTGAAACGCCGACAACCGACGTTATAGGTAAAATAGACAGGTGCGTCGACAGATTTAGGGCCATTGCACAGAGGGACGCCGGGGAGTCATGAGTATTGAAAACTTAATTTGAGTTTTAAGATTTTTGTGTCGATGTCATCATAATGACAAGTTATCAAAGTCTCTAAAGGCCGTTTCAGAGTTGAAAAAACTTGAAAAGTTGGAAAAACTAGGCCAAAAGTAAACCTATGAACATTGGAAGTAAGTCCAGGTACCTAGACGAAACGTCCTAGGAAAAGCAAATTTGTGTTTTATTTCACATTTCAACCAAGAAAGGAATATTATTATTATGGTTCAAAACACAAAAAGTGCAGCCCGGGCTCCGACACACCGAGCTGCTGTTCCATTACCCAATGACTACTCCTCACACCGTGAGGTGAGCAATCACTGGGTCCGCGAATCGTGCGCCCTAAGTAGACGAAGGGACCCAAGGATGACTGCCTTCTGCATTCTGGCGGCTAAGATGTGCGCCGCCGCACGGCACACCGGTATTTTGCGCAGTGCAGAGAGCAGCGTATTCCTCATTCCACCTAGGGATCCAATGACCATAACCAGCAGACTTACAGTGTAGTCTGGCCAGAGCCTGCGAAGTTGTCCGAGCAACTCCTGATATTTGGTCCGCTTTTCCTCCTCCTTAGAGACGATGTTCACCTCGGCAGGCGCCGAAAACTCAATAACGAACATCGTCTTCTGTTGGTGGTCGAGAAGGACTATGTCGGGCTTGTTTGCCTGTACAAGCTCGAGCGTGGGGAACGAGTAGTTCCAGTAAAGCCGGCATCTCTCGTTCTCCACAACGGACTCTATATCCCCTGGAGCGTATGGCAGCACCGGTGTCTCATCGATACCGTATGAGTGCCTCAAATGATAGTAGAGCACTCGTAGAGCCGCGTTGTGCCGATGGACGTAAGCCGTCCCAGCGTACGTCTTACACGCCGACAAGAGATGCATAAGCGTCTCTGGCGCCTGTCGGCAAGCTCTACAAAGGGTGTCGGGTACATCTACACCCATAACCCTTTTACGGTACATCAAGGTGTTGAAGACACCGTCTTGGCAAGCCATTATAAAGCCCTCAGTCTCCGACTTCAACCCACTAGACCTTAGGAAAGAGAAGGTCAACTGCTCAGACAAGCCATGCTCTTCCAGATGTTTGTAGAAGATTCCATGCATTGGCTTATCTTTATGAAGTCTTAAAAGGAAGTCGACTTCGGCAGTTTTAAGGTGGGATTTTAATTCTGCGGGAGCAAGTTCCGTAATGGACTGCTGACACCTCCGCTTGAAGTCGAGTGTGAGGCTGAGCTCCTCGGCTGCTCGTTTCGCTGCGCTAAAAAGAAAGGCTCCTTTTCCCGCATTCTCGTGCTCTCGCACAAAGCGGATCAGGGGATCGGTGCTGTTCGTTACATAGCAGGCAGTGGCCAGCACTACTCTGTTGTGCAGACGCTCCAAACTCAATAGTCCACGCCCTCCCAGGTGTCGCGGGAGGTATATTCGCGGGACAGAGGACTTAGGATGCAGGCTTCTCTCCATATTCATCCTTTTGCGGGTCTTCGTGTCGATTTCCTTCAGCTCGTTCACTTTCCAGTGTATAGCACCAAAGGTGTATAATAACAATGGGACCGCAAGCATGTTTGTGGCAGCGACTTTGTTCTTGCCGGACAGTTCTGACGACCAGATCTGCCGGAGTCGGTGCAAATACTTGCGGCGGAGACACTCTTTAACCAATGCTGCCTCTTGGACATGACGCTGCGCCACTCCAAGGTAGGTATAAGTATCTCCGGCATGCAGTTGTCGCAAAATGCTCCCATCAACGAGCTGTTCCTCATCTCCACTATCTCCGCTTCGTCCTTTCTTGAGATGAACCAATGCACATTTGTCTGTCCCGAACTCCATTCCGATAGCATGACTGTACTCCTGCACCACCCTCAGCGATTGTTGTAGTTCGCGTTGGCCGGAGGCATAAAGTTTTAGGTCATCCATATAAAACAGATGGGTGACCTTGTGCCTCCGGTTATTGGGCGTGCCACAGCTGTATCCTTTAGTATTTCTCAGCGCTATGGACAGAGGCAAAAGTGAGATGCAAAAGAGCAAGGGACTCAAGGAGTCTCCTTGGAAGACACCTCTTTTCAATGACACCAACTCTGTCTGTACCCGAGTTTCACCTGATGTTATGGTAAACCGGGTCTTCCAGAGTGGCATCAGTTGTTTGATGCATCCCACTATCTGATTATCCACCGAAAGACATTCCAACAGCCGCACAATGAGGTCATGAGACGTGCTGTCGAATGCCTTGCGATAGTCAATCCAGGCCATAGAAAGGTTTCGCTTGTACTGCACAGAGTCCTGCGTGACACATCGGTCAATCAACAGGTTCTCCTTGCAGCCAGCTACTCCTTTCTTTGACCCTCTCTGTTCATACACGTCGAGAAATACAGGATTCACAGCTTGAAGGATACGCATGTACAAGATTCTGGTGAAGAGCTTGTAACACGCGTTCAGACATGTTATTGGCCTGTAGTTTTTGGGATCAGACATATCTCCGGTCTTCGGGAGAAGCACGGTTCGACCCTCGACAAACCAAGCCGGAATTGGCTGCTCCTGATTTAGCCACGAGTTAAAAACTCTAGCTAAATGCCGGTGGCAACTGGGGAATTTTTTCCACCAGTAGGTGTTTATGCCATCCGGGCCAGGAGCTGCGAAATTCTTTGCGCCTCGTAAGACGTCAAGAATTTCTTCCGTGTTTATCGGGTGACGCAGTACATTCAAGTTAGGAGTCCTCCTACAAACGGACTCAAACTGCGCCAAGGCCGGAGTGTCTGCTGAGAGAAGTTTGGGTTGTTCGTAAACGTCCCTCCAAAAGGCCTCCACGCGATCAGCAGTTGGCGGCTGCTCTATGGCTGGAGGCGGCTGTTGGAAAAGGCGAGAAGGTCTTTCGTAGAACATTCTGTTCTGCTCCAGACCTCTCGCCCGCGCCACCAACGATCGCTTAGCAGCGATTAGCATCCGTATCCTGTCAAGACAGTGTTGCTTGACAACAACCAGTACCGCTTGACTGAGTGTATGATGGTCGCGCCTCAACCCGTAGGCTATCTGGCGCACTCGGCGCGTAAATGGCTTCCCAGCCGCTCTATATTCCATCACACACTGGATACGGGATGCTTCCTGGCGAGCCAACTGGATTTTCGCTTCCATTTGGCGCACCCGTCTCTGTGCTCTCTCAACAGGAGAGTCTCTCACTCTCCCCTGTCTAGCTAGCCTCAGAGCCGCAGCGTAAATTTCGCAATTGGTGCTCCAAATGTCAGAGGCCTCCGATAGACGTTCACCAACAACCTCATCCTCTCTCTTCAAATCTGCCAGCTTCAAGGACCTTCCGTTGTTGTGCAAGGCCCTTCGGTCCCTGAAATCCCCAGGTGAGACGACTTGGTCGATTTCCCTCTCAGCGGGCCTTACCGGCGAACTTTCAGCCTGGTTAACAGGCCTTCCGTCCGCCGAAGGGGCAGGCTGAGCTGGAGCACGAACATATCCCTGCCTCCGGAGGTACGATACATAATCTCGCAAATTCTGAGAGGTAAGCGTGCTATGCTCTGGGTGCATTTCACACCACCTCTCATACATGCGGGACATGTATCCCCTACGGCGCGGGCTACTGCTCTCGTAGCAGCTCAGCAGGTCATCCCTGAGCTCCGTCGTCCACCTAAAACGGTCCATATCATTGCGGGGGTCGTCATCAGGGCGATTCGAAGCACCGCCACCTTGCCCAACGCCGGCTTCCGAAACCGGCTCGGTGTGGGTGCTTTTCCTTCGAGGTGGTCGAACCCGAAGATAGGGCCTGTCAGGTGGTTAGCCTTAGGGCCCGCAGCCGACATTTCCGGAGGCAGCCGTCCAAATTGCCTCCAGAGGATGGACCTGTGAAGGTTGCCGACCGACTTACATCCTTTGGCTTCGGTATACCCCTCGGTGTCGCCACGCACCGAATAGCCTCTTGATGTTGGGCGGCTTCCTGGGGGTTTATGAAAACAGCCGCTTCTAACATGAAGAACAGACGCTGTCGGAGTACCGCTCCTCACATGGAGATCCGTCGTGTCCAATTAATTGTGGAATAGCCGATCCTCTGGATGCAGACGCTATTCCACTGAGCTAGTTTTGGTCCGCCCCGGGTATTTGATTTCCCCGGCACCACCCATATCTGGGAGGCGTTCCCCTATCCGCCACCTTGGGGAGGCGCCACTGAGGGGATCTAGCAACCCCTCGCGGTTGCTATTATTATTATTATTATTATTATTATTAATTTGCACAACAGGCCATGAAGGCCTAGGGAAGAAATAAGTACAGTCTGATCTTATACCGCTAAAATTTATATAACTCAGGATTGTATTTGGATACTTTCACCATCTATTTCTGAATATATCCTGCACTATTCCATGCCACCTATTTCTGTCTGCCGTCTTCTCTTTCCAGTGTTTAATATTAATTTTCCTTAAATCACCTTCTGCCTTCTTCAGCCATCTCTCCCTTGGTCTACCCTTCCTTTTTTTTCCTATTGGTCTCCGGTTGAGAACTAGTTTGGCCATTCTCGTCCCATTCAGCCTCTCCACATGTCCCACAGCCACCTTATTCTCTGCGCTTTGATGACTGCTATAATATTGGGTTCTCATACATGTCTTCCAGTTCCTGGTTTGTTCTTCTCCTCCATCCCTCGTTTGTCCTTACGCCTCCATAAATGGCTCTCAACATTTCTATTTCCCATCTTATAATTTTTTCTTCCTCCTCTTTGTTCATAGTCTACGTCTCACAAGCGTATGTCGCTGTTGGTCTTATAACAGTTGTATAAATTCTCTCTTTGGTCTTTCTGGATACATACTTGGATTTCATAAGATGTTTCAGGGCTCCATACTTCTGGTTTCCTTTGATGATCCTTGCCTGTATTTCTTGTTTTTCCTGTCCCTTTTGCTCTATGATTACTCCTAGGTACATAAATGCCGTAGTCCTTTCAAAAGTATATTTCATGTTGTTGGCCGTAAAAGTTAGGTTCGGTTGATCATCGGAAGTTTTTTCCATTTGTCCCATGACCATATATTTTGTCTTACTTTGATTTATCTCCATCCCAAATCTCCTTGCTTCCGCAGCCATCCTTGTCATCATTTTTTCTAGTACTTTCTTTGTTTTTGCTACTAGTGTTAGGTCATCTGCATATGCTATACATTGGTGTTCGTTATTAAATATGGTTCCATTCATCTTGATTTTGCTTCTTCTAATTATTGCTTCAAGCGTCAAGTTAAAAAGTATCGTTGATAGAGGATCGCCTTGTCTGAGGCCTTTTCTTACTTCAAATTCCTGTGAGCCACTTCCCATCTATGTAATTTTGTTCTTGGTTTTTTGTAATGTCATTCTTATTAGCCTTATGAGTTTTCCTGGAATTCCTAGCTGCACCATTGCTTCATACATTCTCTCTCTGTTTATGCTATCATATTAGGCTTGTTTAAAGAAAGGAATAACCAAGTATCAACTTCACTTCCTAAGAAAACCATAGAAGAATATTTCAACTTTTTTATTTGACGTCTGCAGACGCTGAAGTTAGTGTCGATCATCTCAGAAGTGAAAGCAAAATCTTCATATATACGATTATTCTCTGGATCGTTAAACCGAACGTCAGTCAAGCTTTTAGTGTAAATCTTGAATTTTCAGCGACCATTATGGGTCTATGGGTCATGGCAAAAAGCTTATCATGACGTTCAGCTTTTTCTATTTAACTGTGAGGAGATACCGGGTCTTCCTCTTTGACGCAAAAACAGCGCTTTGATGGAAGGTTCCATAGTAAGGATCAGTCCATACCCGGCTGCCCACATCTATGGCTACACGTGCTTGCTAGTTCGGTTGATGGTTATGGAAAGCGAACGATGTACGATACAACCTTGTATGTACATACATACACAATATATGTATATAGCTTACTCCTGTTAATTAACTAAATGCGATTACATTGCATTTTTCGTGCATCCATGGCTTTCTAATCAAAACATCCATCAGTCAGATGGACGGTCAGAGTAGTCGTCATATCCAATCCTACATCGATGGATTACTAAGTTAACACACAATATGCATCGCATCGGTGTTTCCGGCACGGATATAGCTATAGGTTTATCAGGGGGAGTCAATAGTTTTAAACTGGGTACGGGAGACAAACACTAGAGACTGTAATATATTACATCAGGGGTTCCCAGACTTTTTCAACCCGCGGCGCACTTTCAAGTTTGGCATTTTGTCACGGCGCGCTACCTTAGACAGCTATTTTAAATAGATACTGTCGAAACAAATAGGTATCTACAATAATAGTAGACACAAAAATTAAGACTTCCTCAATAGGAAATGAAGTTGATTTTATTATATTTATAAGAATTCAGAATTGAAACAGATAACAAAAGAAAGACTTGAGAAAAACAGAAATAAAATACGACAGTCAAATAATGAATGTGACGATTAAGCTTGGTGATCTCCGTATAGTTTTTCAAAACGGGGAATAAAATTCGACACTGCGACTCTCATTCCTTGCTCCTCATTGATCAGCGATATTTGTTCTTGATTACAGCTACAGATGAAAGTCCAGCTTCATATAAATGTGACGTTGCGAACGGAATAAAAATTCTTAAAGCTTTTGAAGTTAGGTTTGGATATTCATTTTGAATCGATAACCAAAACTCCACCAAATCGGATTTGGAGAATTCTGGCTGAGCTTGCGTATGAAAGGGATCTTGGATCCACGCAAATCTTTCGACATCATCATCTGCAAAGTATTTCGAAAACCATTCAGTGAGCTTCCATAAGTGCTTGTGAGACAACCAGTTTATTGGATCCCGCATATTTATACAATTGTGGAAAGCAATCTTGACCGCCGCCTTCATTCGTCTTTTTTATCTAAACTTGTAGTTTCTTCCTGAACGTTGTAATCTTCTCCAGTAGTTTCAGAATGTGGCTAGCGTCAGAATAGATATTGTTGCTTTTTAGGCACCCACAAATATTTGTGCTTTAGACTTATAGAGAATCGACTCACGGCGCCCCTCTTTAGCTTCTACGGCGCACCAGGGCGCCGCGGCGCACAGGTTGGGAACCCCTGTATTACATAATTTCTTGTACAACATTTGGTTCCAGTTCTTGAACAATATGAATTAGAACAGGTTGTCACTGTGACGTGTTACATTTTAGTATCTACAGGGTGAGTTTTTAGTACCGGGTCGGTACTCGGTACTCCACTACCGCAGAAGAGAAAAAAGCTGTATATAAATGTTGTAGCCAAGGATATGCTCCTTGCTCAAAAAATATTTTGATTTATATAGGGTGATCCACAACTACGTGATGATGCAAACACACATTTTTTTATATGAGACACCCTATATATTATTCCACGTTTAGATTCTACTCATAATTCCCGTTCTTAAAATATAAGGAATTGTAACATTATACAGGGTATTTCAAAAGTTATGACCCTTTTTATATCCAAATTGCTGTCAAATGAGCGTAGTGTTTATTCAAAATCAACGAATCAAAAATTATTTTTTTACATGGTAAAATAAAAAATATACTCTAGTTTCAACACAGGCTGCAGAAAAAGTCGCCGACACATATTCATATACAGGGTGAGGTATAATGCAAAAACTAGATTTACTCGTTTCTTTATATGAAACCCTCATATTTTATTATACTGTGCCAGTCCGGCCCTGTCTCTTGCGTAGAGGTGAATGCTCGAACCCAGACTTCCAAGAAACTGGTCGCGAACCACGCGAACGCACAGAAGCTTTCGAGAACCAGAGCCGCGTACCATATATAGTCGCGTCGGAGGCAGACATCAAGTTAACAGTGCAGCCAGTCGCGAAGCGTGGTATACCGGGGGCGTGCGCGAAATAAATGTACAATGACATAAATTAGTGAAGTGAAGGACAAATATAAATTAGTGTAGTGACTGAGTGACTGGAAATAAATTAGACTGTTAAGTAGTAGGTTAGACGCACTGTATATAGTTAGTGTAAATAAATACTTGAATCCGTACCAAGTTTTTTTCTGCCCAATCGAACTAAAGACTTGTAACAATACAAAAATTGCTTTTAACATGCTCTTTCATATTTGTATAGCATTTCATATAATTACATGCATCAGTTTCTGAGATATGTATTTCGATTTTTCTGCAAATATGAAATATACCTTCTATTTGTGTATTGAAATTTATTTGTTTTGAGAAAGTGCTATCGAGTGTTATTTGTATTTAACGAACAACTAAAATGCAAGGCCATAATAATATTGGATGAAGTCAAAACCCTGAATTATCGAGATAATGCAATTACTTTGCATATCTAGCTATCCCAGATTTTCACCTCTCTGGACTTTCAACAGGTTGCACGTGTAAAGTTCTGAACAAAAGCCTTTCTCCCGGCTGTACTTTTTGATAAACAGAATGCTTTTGTGCACAAGAACTCCAAAGAATAAAAATATGCATATACAGAACTTACCTGACGGTACGAGGAAGCCCTACGTCGTTATGACACGATCCAGCATTTCGATGGCCCTTTACACAAGATATTCAGCTGAAAATATATCTAGCGTATAGAAACTAGTCTCGGTATCGCGACGCATTCAGAATATAAATATACATTCATTCACAAATTGTATTTGAACGTTGAAAGATGCAAAATTGTAACGTACGCAAGGAAGAAAGCTACCATTATACATGGCTATGCCCTTGATGATTCGGCGCTTTTACACACAGAAAAGTCTGTCGTTCTGTCAAAGCCTTACGCTTGGTTTCAATGGGACGTTACACTCAGCATTCCTCAAATACAGCGATGTTTTATCCAATAGGAACAAACAAATTATACGTATTGTCGATTCAACTACAAGGTGTCATTGGATTCCAATGAATAATTCAATCAGTCTGTCGTTGAATCGAATCTGTGTTTGGTAATTGATTCTAAACTACTTTCTTTTGTTTGGACCAACAGATTTTATTGCGAGGACAGCTGATTGATTCGTTTGGATGTTTAATTGTGTGATTTTGTATGAAGTTATGAGGAGCATGATATAAGAATTAGACATAAGTTGTTGCATTATTACCTGAAATATAACTGTCTGACTAATCTAAATACCTACATTCAAATGTGGGTGTTAGCTCTTCTAATTCCCAATTTCTCAGTAGGTCCTCCATTTAGTATATAACTGGACACATTTACATCACACAATTGCTGATGCAATACGCAAAACCACGAGATGATACAACACGGCTAACACCGAAACAACACAACGGAACAACTTCGTCTATGTTGGCGGGTTCGCGGCGATAGTAACACTGATACTATCCCAGCGAACGACAAGGGCCATTGAAACAAAATTAATTTTTATCAGATGAATTATCACGAACTGCTGTTGCAGTAATAATTTTTGTACATTGAGTAGATTGTATGCTTTGCTTAAATGAAACATAGGGTAAATTTTGAAAACAAAAGGATGCTTTGATTGCATTATATGTCAATACTGGTATTAGAAGGATTATACATATCGTTAGAACGAATATAAAATTATTTTGAATTTATTGGCGTACCTGTGATTACATCGAATATGAGGATCGAATTATTTCAACGACATGGATTTGAAACAACTATAAATATACTATATTTAAAGCGATAGAAAAACATCCAAATACTAACAATTAATTGGAAACGCAGCAGTATTTTTTTCTGTGTACGTTGTGATTCTACTAGTGTCCGACCGAACCTTCGGTTTCTGTTTCGGTTTCGGCCTAGTTTCTACAAAAAAACGGGTTTCGGTTTAGTTTCGCTTCGGCTGCCATCCAGCCGAAACTACGGCCGAGACCGAAACTGAATTCGACTGATTTCGCGCCGCGGTCGGATGCTCTCGGAGCACCTTATGACAAGAAGCCTACTTATCGGAGGTTACAAAGAAACGCAGATATTTATTCTTACTGGAATTCTGGTCCACATCTGTCTTTGAGAAAGGTTCCCCTAAAATTCATGTCGGCCTTACCGACTGTTTCCACTGAACAACTATTTAGTGCTACTAGTCAAATTTATTCAGACTGAAGAAGCAATTTGCTGAGCGAGAAGGTCGATAAATTATTGTTTCTCGTTTACAATATTAGATTTTTCAATTATGAATACTGATAATCAACAACAGCCAATTGATAAGAGTGTCACAAAGAATGACCAAAATTTCGAAAGTTATAATATAAAATATAATACAAATATAAAGTAGTTGATATTTGGTTCAGAAAAAATGACTGACATTATATTGATGCTTCGGTTTCGGCCGAAACTGGGATGTAAGCCGAAATTCAGTTTCTTTTTAGGTTTCGGCTGTAAAAAGTAGTTTCGGTCAGACACTAGATTCTACTGAAGATTTAGGGATTTTTCGATGCCAAACTCACTTTTGTTAACCTTTTAGAATCAACAGTATCTTCTGCATCGAAATCATATGGTTTTATGATCAGAAACTGCAGAAATTTCTACAATATACAATGTGTCCGGTCATCGGTTTCGGAGCCTTTAAGGGGATGAAATACAGTATTTTTTATCGACAAATCACACCCCATAAGTAGTTTTTCTCCCACCATAATAAAATAGCAGCCATTTTGTTTTTTGTTTAATTGATGCTCGAGTGTTGTACTAATTTAGCCATAGCTACCTATGTAGAGGTTCTACAAACACACACAAAATAAGTCTCATCCGATAGAGAAACATGTATATCATAAACTAATGGTAAACATTTTCCAAATTTCATATCAGGGCAAAACAATTGTTAAAAGAAAATAATTATGTAATTTTGCGTTTTTTTTTATAATTTTAGTTTTTCCAAAAAAATCTGAGCTGTTAACCTACATTTCTTTTTATTTCTAAGCGATAGTACATGATGTCTTCTAAAAAAAATAGCTGTGCATCTTAGCCCTAAGTAAAGTAGTTAGTAGTATAGCAGCTATGATGGTTTGAATATGACCCATTATTGTCTAATTCGCAGTTGAGAAGGCAATTAAACAAAATACTTAGTGATTAGGACATTTATTTTGGGAAAAAAGAGACAAATGTTACAACCATTGCACGATATGTATGTAGTGCACAATATGGTACTAGAACTAGGATGATTATTTATTGACCTCATACTCATATAGATGTAACAGCGAGGTATAGATATAAGATGTAGATCCGGAGCAGACCACTTCAGTGTCAGATCTTGATTGCAAGGTCTTTTTTACGTTAAAACCTGGCCTCCCCGCAGGGGGTATTTTCTTTTAAAACCGGAAGCTTATTCTGGTTTCAAGGGAAGATACATGGGGAGCGTCGCCCCCACGGCCCCAGGCAGGGAGTTCGGTGTTTGGCAGTTTTAATTATTCTACCAAACACCGAGCTTAATCTCTCCTATTACCTTACCATGTCCTATCCTATTCCTTCACCTAAAACCCTCCCCCACACCAACCCCAGGAGAAAACCTGTTTAAAAAATCCGTAACCCAAGGTGTCATACGATCCGTGCTGAGGGGTGCATGGCTCTACGATAGTGAGTCTCGAACGGAGTACTCTGGATACCTGGCGCCCTCCAGTTTTAGACAGCCTTCTTACGGCATACTGGGCTCTGTTGTAAGCGACCGTTTTTCCCAGATACTCGTGGGATCTAGATGGAAACAACAAGATCAACCTCAGGTGGTGATGGGCCACCTAAAAACCCATCAAACAGTCACCAAGCTGGCAAGGAAGTTCCGGCCATGTCAGCTGGTCAAAATAATGTGAGAAATGAGACGGCGGGACCTGTCCCTCGGTTCATACTCATTAAGAAATTGGAAGGAGATTTCTCCAGAGTTAGTCCTTTTATAATATCCAAAACACTATACGGTCTTATCGGTGAAACAAAAAATGTTACCAAAACTAAAGAGGGTCTCCTAGTTGAAACTAAATCGAATGCTCAATCTGAAAGGCTTTTAAGAGTTAACCGTTTTAGTGATTTTGATGTGAATGTAATACCCCATGCTACGATGAACACATCAAGAGGGATAGTTTATTGCAAAGACCTACTAAACTGCTCAGTAGAAGAAATATTGGATGGTACCAAAGATCAAGGTATTATAAATGTGCAGCGAATCAAAGCCAAAATGGATGGAGCACTTACGGACACTCCAAACCACGTCGTCACCTTCAATACCCCCAAGCTACCAGAAAAAGTTAAAATAGCCTTTTATAGTCTTCCCGTTCGACCTTACATACCATCCCCTCTCCGTTGCTTCAGATGTCAATTATTTGGGCATACAGCATCCAGATGTAACGGGAACCAAGTCTGCGTTTGTGGCCAACCCATACATGAGGGATCACCATGTATACAACCTGTCAAATGCGTGAACTGTGATGGACCACATTCTGCTAGAGCCAAGTCCTGTCCTAAATACAAAACTGAATATGCCATACAAAAACTCAAGATTACAGAAGGACTCTCCTACATGGAAGCAAAAGCGCGAGTTACCATTCAAACACCTACAGTTGGAGTAACTTACTCCCAAGTAGCGCGTGCAACTACACCAGTCAACAACACCCAGAACATACTTAACGAACTTACACCAAAGATAGTTGAAATAGTGAAAACGACACTAGAGTCAAGTCTAGGAATGATATTCAGTATTCCGTCTGGTAGACCCCGATCAGCATCAATCTCGTCATCTGTTACGAACGAGAGAAGGACCGTACCTCCATCAGTACAGGAAAAGCGAAAAAGAGATTCTCAAGCTGCCTCCGAAGACTCTTCCTGTGATGATGTAAACCTAGAGAGAGGAAACATCTTCTCCCAGCCGCAGCCTGCTGGTACTCGTTCGCCTAGAAAGAAAGGTTGGCCTAAAGGCAAACCAAGAGGCTCAAGAGACACCAGCGCGCAAAGAAATGCAGCACGGCCTGACCAGGCCAGCCAAGAGCTAAACTCTGGTCAATCAACTAGCTGTGATAATAACCCAGTCACCTGATGACCACTGTGATATTTATCTGTGATATGTGCCTGTTATTGCAGGTCTAACTTACTATTTTATTCTTATTTATTTATTTATTTGCTTATCTGTTTATTCGTTTATTCATTTATTTGTTTATCTGTTATTCGTTTATTTATTTATTTATTTGTTCATTTATTTACCCTTTATAGATATAGATATAATGTATTTGTCCTTTTCTGAATACCCCTACCCATGTCTATCTAACTAGCGTAAGTAACCACCTTACAATAACCATATAATGCAAAGCATTATTCAGTGGAACTGTAATGGGTGTACCTCACACATAAATGAGTTCCGTATTATGTTAAGGGAGTATGACCCCTTTTGTGTGGCGTTACAGGAAACGCATTTTAAACCAGGTTCTAATTTCTCGCTGAGAGGTTTTAATATATTCCGAAAGGACGTGATACCAGATCGCAGAGCTAGAGGTGGAGTGGCATTGATTCTCAAACAAAACGTAATAGCTCTTGAAGTGAACCTAAACACTCATCTCCAAGCTGTTGCCGTAAGAATCGAGTCACCTATAGTAGCTACGCTATGTAGTATATACTTACCCGATGGTACATGGCGCATTGATCAACTTCACAACCTCATCTCGTCACTCCCACCGCCGATCATTCTAATGGGCGATTTCAATGCGCACTCGCCTCTATGGGGATCAATTCGAAGAGACATACGAGGACGAACTATAGAAGAATTTATCGAGTCTTCCAATTTAGTTCTACTTAACACAGGCTCCCCTACGCACTTCGATGTGCGAACAGCTGGGTGTTCAGCCATAGACCTCAGTATGTGCTCCCCGCAGCTCGCAACTAGAATATCCTGGACATCACTTGGCGACTTAAATTTCAGTGACCA
This sequence comes from Callosobruchus maculatus, assembly GCA_951848785.1. NCBI lineage: Eukaryota > Metazoa > Arthropoda > Insecta > Coleoptera > Chrysomelidae > Callosobruchus > Callosobruchus maculatus. The sequence goes on from CATOUR010000083.1 coordinate 9,277,370, forward strand.
TTTCCCTATTGTCATAACGACCGATGTTGCCAAAAATTTCCATCCGTCACACAAAAGATGGCTAACTGAAAAAGCAGACTGAGATAAATTTTCAGGTTGTATGTCTAACCTAACGGTACCAGAAGATGTGAATGCCGCGGTGGATGTAATTACTGAAGCTATCAAAGGCGCAGCTAAAGATAGTATCCCTATGACCTCTGGAACTACCTCTAATAAGGCTGTCCCGTGGTGGAACGACGCTATCCAGGATGCAATCAGAAAAAAGAAATCTGCCCTGAATGCATTCAAACGGAGACCTACAACAACCAATATGATTGAATTCAAGAAGCTACGTGCGAATGCACGCAGACTTATAAATGAGGCACAAAAGAGGTCATGGGAGTCCTACGTCTCTTCAATAACCTCTGAGACACCGATACGTGAAATGTGGAGAAAAATTAATATTATATCGGGGAGAAAGCGCTTCAGATATCCCAGTGCTCTGAAACTGTCTAGCTCAGTAATAGTAGAGGATATGCCAAGTATATGTAACGCCCTTGCAGACCAGTTTGAGCATGCTAGTAGTACTGCAAATTATGAGGAAACATTTCAGCAACTGAAGCTAACCTCTGAAGAACTGGGTTTAGACTTTCACTCACCAGTAACACTATCATACAATATCCCTTTCTCCTACCAAGAATTTGAATTTGCGCTGGAAAACTGCAAGGACTCTGCACCAGGTGTAGACACTGTACCATATTGTATGATCCGACACCTCCCAAAGTCTGCAAAAATTGAAATATTACATACACTTAACAAAGCTTGGAACGCTGGAATCTACCCAGATGCATGGAAAATAGCAATAGTGATACCCATATTGAAAGAAAATAAAGAACTTACTTCGCCCGACAGCTATCGTCCTATCTCGCTTACGTGTTGTCTGGGCAAGCTCTTTGAAAGAATGATCAGCTACCGTCTCGTCTGGTACCTGGAATATCACCAGCTAATTTCAAGTCAACAAGTTGGTTTCAGGCAATACCACTCAACAGTAGATGCCCTTGTGCATCTTGAGAATGCAGTCCAAGACGCATTCGTCGAAAGACAACATCTAACAGCAGTAATGTTTGATTTGAGGAAAGCATTTGACATGACGTGGCGGTTTGCAATCCTCAGACAACTTCATGAATGGGGCTTGCGTGGTAATCTTCCCAGGCTCATCCAAAGCTTTCTGTCGGATCGACTGTTCCAAGTACAGGTTGGCGATACTAGGTCAACAATCAGGAATCTCGAAAACGGTGTTCCACAAGGGTCTGTGCTGAGTGTATCACTATTTATTGTGGCCATAAACTTCCTAGTGGAGAGTACCCCCAGGAATGTGCAATCTGTTTTATACGTGGATGACCTATGCTTATTTTCCAGCACCTCTTCAGATGGTAACTTTGCACATCTCCAAGAAGAAATTGATAGACTGGACGTGATAGCTAAAAACAGAGGCTTCTCCTTCTCGCCGACGAAGACGTCTTGTATTCACTTCTGCAGGCTCCGCAGAGATCATCCTCAAGTTACCCTTACCCTGCAAGGGCAAGTAATAGAGAACAAAACATCGGTAAAGTTTCTAGGTATTGTCTTCGACCACAAACTGTACTGGAAAGACCATATACAATATGTAGCGACTCGCTGCAGAAAGTATATTAATCTGATGAAGTGTGTCGGCAGCATTAGATGGGGCGCAGATCGTGAAGTCCTTATCAAATTGTATAAAACACTTATTCAATCTCGAATAGACTATGGAAGAGTGGTGTATAACTCGGCGAGAACAACCAAAATCAAGGAACTTGAAAGAATACAACTAGCAGCCCTGAGGACTGCTACAGGAGCTTTCCGAACAAGTCCATCATGTGCCGTACTCTGCGATGCTGCCGTAATGCCCTTGCATTTGAGAGGAAACATGCAAACTATTATCTACACCACCAAAGTAAAATCCCTTCCACGTCATTTAAACTCGAAGATACTGAACAGTGAAAACGTATATACAAATCGTCCTACGTATACGCGTCCGACTAGAATCCGCAGCCTGGAATTCCAACAGGGAAATAATATAATTATAGGTGAAGTTTTATGTATAGCAACATTTGACGTTCCCCCTTGGACCCGCACACAACCCGTCATAAACAAGAGCCTCTCAGAACTTCCCAAACATAAGACATCCCATCACATATTACAACGGTCATTCTGGCATCATATAGCACCATATAATGATCACCTCATTATATATACAGATGGCTCTAAGACAACTTCTGGAGTGGGAGCTGCAATAGCGGTTAATGATAACTCCTATACTTGGACGCTGAACTCCATCGCAAGTATATTTACCGCTGAGGCCTATGCCATCTGGCAAGCGCTGCTGTATTTTGCCTTCTCCCCATATACGACCTGTCTAATAGTATCGGATTCGTTGAGTGTACTGGAAGCCCTGGGAAATATTTTCACAAAAGACGAGAGAATAGTACGGATTCTGGACCTAAGCACATCACTGGATAAGGATGGCAAGAAGGCCCACTTTATGTGGGTACCAAGCCACATCAATATACCGGGCAACGAACTTGCAGATGCAGCCGCTAAAAGAGCATCGGACACCCCTCCAGATGAAGGTATCCTAACCCCAGTAACAGACTACTTGAATTACATAAAGACAACTGTAAAACACCTGTGGCAAATCCAGTGGGACTGTTATGACGGACACTTAAAGACTATCCAGACTAACATAGATAAATGGAACTACCCTAGGAGCCTTAATCGTCGACAACAATCAGTTCTATGCCGTCTCCGCATCGGTCACTGTAAACTGACCCATTCGTACCTCCTATCCGGCGACTCAAGACCCAGGTGCACAGTATGCAACATGAGGCTAACTATAGAACATCTTCTAATCGAATGCCAACTCCATAATGACATTCGACGAGAACTACATATGTCTAGAAATATAAAAACCCTCCTAACAGACGAATACCAAAAAGTATTAATATTTCTGATGCGAATAAATACATTCCTTGCAATATAATGACCATAAATGACTGTAATGGTATATAAACACCACGACTGCGGCTAATAACCACAGTAGTTGATGCCGCTAAAACAAAAAAAAAAAAAAAAAAAAAAAAAAAACCTGGCCTTAATTGAAGGTCTAGGATTGGAGTCGAAGTGCCGTGAATGCCTTAAACCGGAACCACAAAACTTTTGTCCTGGAACACGCTATATACCTCTAACGCTTTCATTAGAAACTACATCTGATGTATCTGAGCGTCATGGTCATTCTTTCGTTAGCAAATAACTTAGCTGCTTTTCTACATGTGATATTCTAATATCGATAGCTTCAGAAACTAATTCGTTTTCAGCAGCTAGGTGTAGAAGAATGATAGAAGATACAGTCAAAGCGCGCATAGATTGTATAATAGAAATAGTTGTTTTCACGTCAAACCAGACCTTTACTGAAGGTCTAACAATAAAAAATAATGATTGCTTTACAGAGGAACCGCAAACTCTCATGTTCCTACAAGCTACTGAGCTGTAGCACCTGTATCACTTTGCCTATCTAGCTGGCCCGGATTTTCACCTCTTTGGTCTTTCAACAGGTTGCACGTGCAAAGCCTTTGAGCAAAAATTCTTCTACTAACAATACCTCATGATAAGCAACGGTGATGTTGTCCACAGAATTCGAATGGGTAAAAATACACATACAGAACTAACCTGGTGCTGCAGGAAAGCCCTGGAACGTTGTGGTACTTGGAGCCAGCGTCTGCGAGGTGGAAAACACACACAACACGAAAACGGAAACATTTTATTGGTCCTTCACACATTCAGCTGAAAATACATCTGGCGTATCAGAAAGAGGCTCAGTATCACAACCCATTCAGTATAGAAACATTCTAATCATTGTCACAGGTGTCTACTATCAGGTTGTCTGATTGCTTTTATATGGCATTGAAACTGAAATCATCATTTACAAGAACTAGTACCAAGAATATTTCATTAGAGTTTATCTATGAAGATATTGACGAAATCCTGTCTAAGCTCCTGTTTGAATTTTCTACAATGGAACATGAGATAAATATATAGCTTATATGTCTTCTTATATATGATAATGTCTGATAGCTTCAGAGAGAAATGTGTAACCGAGCATCATAGCCTTAGACACCGTACATTAACAATAACAAGTAGGGTCACTCTAAGCTCCGCCCTCAATGTGGTCTTTCAGTTCTGCTCTCGGATACTAGGCAAGCTGGCTTATTCTGGCGCCCGGCGATCTCGAGCAGTAGCCGAACACTAACAGTTGTGGTTTACAGGGTCAGTCCACCTAACACCACCTAACACGCGACACGGTGCACGGGATACAATCGGTCGGATCTATCGGAGTGCCTAAATAAGTAGTGTTTGTGTGTTATTGAGCGTTTTGCGCGTATTTCACAAAAAAATGCCGGCGACATGCTCTGTATATGGCCCCATTGTTTTTTTATATTTGCGCCTACTTATTCCCATTGATTTTTAAAATATCTATTTTTTATACTTTTTATCATTGACTTGATTCTTAAGTTTTTCAAATTCATTTTCCAAATTCGTGTTACCCGGTTCTTTAACTTTTTGTTTATAAATTTTGACTCGGTTTTCAATCATTTCGAGAATTTCTTGATTTATCCAGTCGTTATTTTCACGTATCTTATACGTCTTTTTGAATTCCGAATCTTTATTACAAGAAGTGATTAAGTCAATTAGTTCCTGAAATGATTGAACTTCTGTAGTTTAAATATTATTTTCGAATTTTGAAATCATTTTTTTATGATCTATTCTGTTTACTTCTTTTCTATATTTTGTCGCAAGTACTTTTATGTTTACAGCTAAGGTTATTGACAACAAATTATGAATGATCAGACTGTTACTGTGACTTACTACTTGAATCGTACATTTCAAATTACTACATCTATCTCACAAAACAATATCTATAATACTCCTTGAGCTATTTGCCACCCGAGTAGCTGCATTTGCAGTTATTGTGTTGAATGGTTTATTGAATAATAAATTATATTCTATCTATACTATTGAATTCATTTCTATTGACCCCCGTATAAATAAAGTGAACGTCGACCGTTGACGTCGACCATATCGCACAGTCGGATTCCCTGTAACCACAGTAAACGAGATCGCACGAAGGGAACCCCTCTGAATTCGAGGCGGCTCGCATTTGTGAGACTCACATCAAAGTCGGCACGGCGAGTGACCCTACTTGTCTTTGTTAATGCACGGTGCCTTAGACCATTGCCTCTTCATTACGTACATGTACTGATACCTCCTCATTTCAGAGGACTCGTCCATTCAAGGATACGATGGCAGGCATATTGGGAGGGTAATTTTAATCAGTATAACAATTAATTATAGTTGTTCAATACTTCAACGTTTGCACTAAAATGTAAATATATAATATACAAGATTACTGTGCACGATATGTATGTAGTGCACAATATAGTACTAGATCTAAGAAAGATTATTTATTGACCTCATATAGATATAACAGCGAGATATAGATATAAGATGCAGAATCGGAGCAGGCCACGTCATTTCAGTCAGTCAAGGTTTTTTACTTTAAAACCAGTCCTAAGGTCTAGGATCGGACTCGATGAGCCCTCGGATTATAAAATACATCTGGTGTATCAAAGTAAAAGTATTTTGGTCATCATTTCGGTTAGCAAATAACTTAGTTGCGTGTCTACATGTGATACTCTTATATTGATAGGTTCAGAAATTGCATCATGCACTGTAAACAGCTAGATGTAGATAGAACGATAGAAGATAGTCGAAGCACGCGTTGATTGTATAGTAAAAAGGGTTGTTTTCACGTCAAACCAGACCTTAATTGAAGGTCTAACAATAAAGAATAATGATTGCTTTACACAGGAATCGCAAACTTGTTCCTACAAGCTACTGAGCTCTCTAGTGCCTGTATCACTCTGCATATCTAGCTGGCCCGGATTTTCAGTTCTTTGGTCTTTCAACAGGTTGCACGTGCAAAGCCTTTAAGCAAAAACTTTTCTACTAACAATACCTCCTGATTTGAAGGACTGCTATTCTCCACAGAATCTCGAATGGGTAAAAATACATACACAGAACTCACCTGGTGGAGCGAGGAAGCCCTGGAAGTTTGCGGCACCTGGACCCATCGTCTGCGAGGTGGAAAACACACACAACACGAAAACGGGAACATTTCATTGGTCCTTTGCACAGATCATCCAGGGGGAGCGGAAACGAGTCCCAGGATCGCGGCGAATTCAAAACAAAAATGTTCCGGTCATGTTTACGGGGGGCCGTTGCTGTCACGTTGTCCGGTGTTTTAACGTTTTTAGCGGGACCTCAGATGGCGCTGAGCCGGCAGGCGCTGTTACCGGATCCGCCCGATTGCCAGCAAACATCGGTAAATCGCTGCGCTCCGGGCATCCGCCGGGGATGGAACCGGTTACCGTCGGTTTGGACGGATGAAGTCGTACAAGAACAGATTAGTCTCGTTCGCTTAAGGTGTGGGAAGTGTTTTTGTCCCTTTGAGGAAGAAATAGAGTATTTATCGACTATTAAGGCGGCTCCTACGGAAAGCATAAACGATCATTTTCAAGTGATTTCATCCGAATTCCTGACGCTCTAGTTTTCAATATTTTTGCATGAAATTTTTACATGAAGTTTAAAAGGAAATTACACAGGGGGCTATCGAAGCATTTTTTGAGAAAAATTGATCAAACATAAAATGTGATCGCTTGAAGTTGCCTATTTTCTCCGTCAACTTGTGTAATTTTTTTAGGAAAAGCCCACTCTGGGCAATTTCCTCCTAAACATCATATGAAAATTTCATGTAAAAATATTGGAAAATGAAGCGTCAGAAATTGGGATAAGAAACATCTGCAAAGCGCCTGCCTCTTCAATTTTACAAATTTCGGACGACGCGCTAACATGACTGTTTCCATTTCTTTCTAATGTAGCGCGCACCTGTTTATTTATCACGCCCATCGTCGGTTCCTTTTCAGCTCCCCGCATCTTCCGGAGAAACTGTTCCGGATTGTAGAAGCAGCGTTAATTGTACATCATAGCAAATTAGGAATAAAAAACAATTATTTATTTAGCGTATGGTTAGAGTGCACATGACAAAAAAATTAAAACATTATTTTTTATTTTTTTTTTGTGGGCTACGCTATTACAGGTTAATATTGAGCTTGGAAATTCATTCTACGGCTAATGGTTTGGCTTGGAGGAAGTCTTTGTTGCCTGGATATGGATGCTCTAAGGCCACATTCTTGCACTGAACCTGTCAGTTTGGCGTTCCGCTCCACAGTCGCATTGTGGGGATTCGCTTTTTCATTTAAACAACGAATCGGCGCCCACTCCATGTGACGCCAACGTGCGAATTCTGTTTAGGGTTGACCATTCCTTTCGGTGGAACTCAAATCAGGGGGTTCTTGACCAACAGTTAGATTACTGTTCACTTCTTCTGGTGTTCGGTTCTGGACCAGATTTCTGCCCAATTGTCTGCAGGGTTAAAGCCATCAGACTCAAGTTGAAGAAGTGTTGTAATTGGTGGTTTTCTGGACCGTAATCTGCGCTAGGAGAGATCAGGTGGATTGGCAGTGAGGGATTTGTTTTGATTTTGCTATATCCTTTCAGAAGGGCATAGAAGAGTTCAAGTGGGCGTCTACCAGTCTAGTATGTGAGCTGTTTGGCCACACTGGCGAGCAAAATTCAGCGCAAAGAAACAGAGGCTCAGGGCCGAAGTAGGTACGAAGCGTAGAAGCGAAAGCGCCTCAAGAGGTTCCACATACTTTTTACATGATGTTATTTCTGCTGTTTACTGCGATGCGATGAACTGAATCAGTTTTTTAAACGATAGTGTCCTATCGAGTGTGACACCTAGGTATTTGGGTGTGGGATTATATGATAGCGGAGTGCCGTTAGGTAGATCTTTAGCTCTCTTTTCGCCATTTCATTGTTAAGGTGAAAACACGATGTTGTAGTTTTGCTCATACTTGGCTTTATCTTCCATTTGCTAAAGTATGATCCTAGGATTGAAAGACAGGGAGTTAGTGTGGCCTCCAGAATGTCAAATGGTATTTCTGTACACTAAAGCCAGGTCATCTGCATATGCAAAGTTCCGGGAGGATAACTGAGGAAGGTCCGGGGTATATACATACATTGAACAAGACTGGCGATAGAACGGAGCCCTGGGGTAATCTGTTATTTAAATGTTTCACTTTGCTGATATCAGAGCTCATTACAACCTGGAATGATCTGGCTGAAAGCATATTGTTTTAATAAACGTAATGGGTACCGACTATTTTGCAGGGTATGATACGGTACCGTTTGTATAAGAGCCCTTCTCTCCAGACGGTGTCATGGGCTGTGGTATACCGGTCTACGAGCACTATGCCGGTCTAAAGGCAACGTTGGTATCCGCTTTCAATAAAAGATGTGACGCTGAGTACCGGAGTTCGCAATATTTTGCTAAAAAACAATAAAACAATGAAAGACGGTTCATACATGTTACTTAATCAAACAGATAACAGCAACAACAAAAAAACAGAATAGCACAAATGCGTATGTTATACGAAATTGCTTTAGAGGTATTCTTGAGTTGTCTAAAAACATTGTGATAGTAAAAATCTTTTTATTAAGATTTTGAAATTTTTATTTGCTAGTATCTTCAATGACTTGGGTAATTTATTTTATAAATTGTAATTTAGTGGATTTATACTTTCAGATCAGATCAGATCTGAGGTCATGAGAGTGATTTTTGCTAGTTGAAGGCAGTTCAATTTTTTTATGATGAATTTTGGGAAAGTATAGTAAATATATAGATAACCAAGGTAGAGGCATTATTTTATGTGAACTTGAAATAAGTAACAATGACCACGATAGTTTGCACCACATAAGATCCTAATCATATTTTTCTGTAACCTAAAAATAGAAATAGCTGCCATAATTTCACCTCTTAAGGGTCTAGGGTATAGCGCGCGAAAATGAGAATCCAAGAAAATACGTATTCCCGTGTAAGCGAAGAGGCGTGGCCACCCGTTGTCTTTCTCCAGTGTGTGTGTCTAATATGAGGGAAAATAAGCCCAAAAATCCAAAGGTAAGGTCAAAAGGTCCAAAGGTAAGGTCCAAAGGTCACGATAAAAACGAATTTCGCATTTCGAAACTCCTGATGTTGCCTTTAAACTTACAATAATGATTCAAAAAACTAAAGCTTGCGCTTTATCACTGTAGTGGCCTTATTTTGATATCGTGTTTGGTTGTTAAATTACAGACATTTGAAAAATGTATGATTTTGCATTGCAATTTTTTGCACACTAAAAAACTTTTTTGAAAAAATAGCTCTTAGATGTCATTCACTAAGGTCTTAACTATCAACTTCTGAAATACTGTGTATATAGTTTGAAAAACAAGTGAGTTCTGTTCGAAACGGGAATCCATGTTTTACATGGCAAATACATATGTATAATTGCGTGTACCCAGGCCCCTTAAGGGGATCACATATGTGTTTAAAATATTGTAACTCACAAAACAACGGAGCCTCCGTATCAAAAATAGTACGCTCGGTCATGAACGCCCGACACTATCGGTGTGCTGAGCCCACGAAAGTATATCACCTACAGTGAATCCCAGAAAGTTTTACTGAGTTGCCCTGAGCTAATTTCGTGTTTTTAAGAATTATCAATCTTTGAATTTTGTCTTTGTTTAGTAACAAATTATTAGCATTGAACCGTTTTTCTGCTAGAGTTAGAGCATCATTTGAACTAACGAGAAGGTCATCACGAGTTATGGCTATGGGTTCTAAAATTGATGTCGTCGGCAAATCTGGCGCATATAATCTTGAACATGTGATAGCTTAGATCATTCACGTAGATGACAAACCAGAGGACCAATATTGATATTAGCGGCAAAACAGCGCAACGCTCGAAGTTATGGAATTATTTAAAATTACACCAATATCCCCGAAAGAAATGTTGGAGATGTTACACACATCACACAAGCTGGAGAAAAGACCTCTCACTATCCCATATTATACTCGAACAAAGGCACCTAGGTCTAAAACCATTTAAAATATAAATCTCGGAAGTTTTTTATTAAACCATTGAAATTAGACTTTCCTTACATTAAAATATGTTTCAACAAAATATAATTAAACTTCGAAGTGTCAATCTTACCCAGGGCGAAGGAAAATATTTCATGAATACAAATAATCTTAGAATTCCCCTTCCCGCATCCCGCATATCGTTCTAATTAAACCCTCTCAAAAATATGCCAGGAACTCCTAAAACGCCAAAAAACGAAATCTGGTACTTTTCCGTTCGTTCATACTATCAGTGTACCGATATAGCCGTATTACCTACTATGGGCCCACAATATTTTGCGGCGGAGATCTCATCAAAATCGGTGCAACGGTTACTGAGCTTACGCAGATAAAAACTTGCGTCAAACAGATCGAATGATAGATGAGCTGAGAGAAATGAGTGACATACTTTCGTTGTATTTATGTTACACTCAATAGCCGAATTCGGGCAATGCCCGAAAAAAATACGCAGAACTAGTTTTCAGCAACGAATATTTCCCAAACCCGAAATATTAATTTTATACGGCTATTGAGCATTACCAAATAGGCAGAACTAGTTTTGCGCATCTTGAAATGCACAGAACTAGTTTTGCACAACTTGAAATGCACACTGCACAGAACTAGTTCTGTGGTACGGAATGACAACCAAAGTAAACATTCGTTATGCATTGTGTTTCAAAAACCAGCAAAAACTTATCGTTTAGGTTAGGTTAGATTGGGTTAGGTTTCTTTGCCAACGTTCCTGCAATATAAGTACGACCCGTGAGAACGCAAAAAGAGGTTTGGAAGCACTAACCAATTTGATGCTCACACAATCAAATAAAAAATTTAAACCAGCCTCAGTTGGCGATTTATTATTTGTTGGTATTCATTAAAATATATTTAACTTCTCCAACTTTATATTTATTTGAGTCCGTCGCTGGCGCTGATTAAATGGAAGAAGCAGAATTTGTGCTGGTCATTCAGGAAATATACAGAACTAGTCCTGTGCATTTCAGGTCGCGCAAAACTAGTTCTGTGTATTTCAAGATGTGCAAAACTAGTTCTGCCTATTTGGTAATGCTCAATAACCGTATAAAATTCATATTTCGGGTTTGGGAAATATTTCTTGCTTAAAACTAGTTCTGCATATTTTTTTCGGGAATTGCCCGAATTCGGGTATTGAGCGTAAAATATATACATCATAAATCTTATCATAAAATCGGTTTCTTTTTACCTATGGTGATAAAAATTGAGAATAGATGCGTTCGCATTCTCCGTAAGCAGACCATCAATATTCTGTAAAAAAATTGTAGAATGCCCCATCCGTTGCACTTTTAATTAAGCTTTTGGATAGACATCCAATTTGTTATGATAATTAAGAGAAGATAAAAATAATGCGCTTTTTTCGTCTCTCCTTAAATAAACTCCACGCACACTTCAACGTGATTAAATAAAAGAGGTAAAAGTGTTATGTATAAGGTAAGGGCTGCATGTGACAACATCGCTTCGCATGGCCAACTCCGTCATGCCTTTTCCTAGAACTCCGTCAATCGATATTACAAGTAGAGCGCAAAGTACCATTGGTGTAGATTTAAGGGGCAATTAGGGCACCAAGTCACAAAGTCAGAATTTGTTTTCTTAGAACGGGGAGGGTCTTAAAGGTAAAAAACAAAAAACTACAAATTTGCTAGAATCCGGGAACATTCACAAAAAGTAGCTACTACTACTTTGACGCCTGAACAGAAAAAATCGTGAAAGTGGAGAACAAGGCCCGGTTTCACCAAATCCATACTAATCCCGTATTACGTAATCTTGGATAAAATTAATCGAAGTATTTCATCCGCGATGAGATTAATTTCTGTTTCACCTGCGCAAATATATCTAGGATTATCTAATCTCGGATATATTCAAACTAAGACGTGGCAACAGCGTAACGGGAGCATTTATAACCTCACAATTTTGAGAAATTGACATGAATTTGACATAATTCTGGGTGTGGTCATAGCGGATAGCGGTGTTCATTTTCAATTTTGTGTTTCCGTTGTTCTATTGAGATTTTGTTGTGGTTTTTTGGTGCCCGCAGACACGCCAGCCACGTCACCTCTGCCCGGTCGACGATTTAAGTACTTCAACGGGACGTACAAGGATGCATGGTGCGCCGGTACTGCACATAGCTGATGGCTGGGTCGGTCGGGATTTACCAACATTAATTTGATAGAAGCTTGTTGTAGTTCATCAAAAGACGAGCCATGATCCTTTAAGAAGTACCCCAGTTCGACACTTGACACTATGGCTTCTGTAAAACTCATAGCTTAAGAATGCCTTGAATTGAAACTACCTCTTCTTCACTTCACCAAATTGCAACATTTGTACACCCTTGAAGTTCGCAGACACGTCAGCCACGTCACCTCAACTGTCATCTGCATTCTAAATATCCGATTAAACATTTTATTTGCCAAATACGGGAGATTAAATTTTATCTCGGATATACGTGCTTAATCCTGGATAAGAATGTGGTGAAACTCGTCTATAAAATTATCTAGGATTTAATCCCAGATAATGTTGTAATCCTGGATAAAATATTGTGGTGAAACCGCCTAGTAAAGGAACATAAGTCACATAAGTTCTGGAATGAATAAAGATTCTCATCAGTTTATGTTACAAAGTAAAAAATGTAATTTCTATTCACGATGCAAAAGTGTGAACCCAGGACCCTAAGCTTCTTGGTCTGGGCCTGCCAGCAATTTAAATTGAGTATAATTAATTACCTATATACAAATTTGGTTGAAAATCGTAAGATTTCTCAGCAAGGGTATGGTAGGTGCTCAAAACAATTTAGTGTGTTTCATTTAAATTTTTGTATTCCTGGCTTTTGGCCTGCAGTGAATATATGAATAACTCCCAAAATCACCGAATACCAATGTAGTCGGTGCCCAAAACAATATCTGTCATTCCATTATCAGTGTACCAAGAGGCATTTGATTCATTGATGAAAGGCCTAGTTGTACCCTTTTTGGCCCTGTATATGAATAATTTTCACACAAGAACATGGCTGCGTTTTCTTAAAACTTCAATCTAGATCAACATAGATCCATATTCCTGGATAACTATATAGAGGGTGATTAACGAGAGCGTGAACTTAATCAAAAAAACGTAACATTCAGTCACGTTTTTTTAATAATTGTCTATTAGGAAATTTTAAAAAATACGTCAACATTTCTCTAAAACTATTCTTTTCATTTCATGCTCATATTTTTTAGTTCAGAAGTTTCAAAATTAGTAGTGAAAAAATGGTTACAGTTGAACCTTTGCAAACAGCTCTCAGATACGTACTATAACCCTCTCTTAACTTTTGGCCTGCAGTGTATATATGAATAACTCCCAAAACCACCGAATATAAAAATATAGTCGGTGCACGGTGCCCAAAACAACCTCTCATTTCAGAAATGAATGATCCTCATCTCATTCATAAACTGTAGTGTAGGTACATATTTTTGTATTAATACCAAGGGAGCTTATGGCCAAGAAACTAGTAAAGATGAGAAAATCTTGGGGTTGTGGCCAAAATTTTGAAAAGAAAACGTGGGTCACTGCACTACAGTTAACACCAGAGTCTCCTTTTTGCAGTGGCCCACAGTTTCTTTTCAAAATTTTGGCCACAACCCCAAGATTTTCTCATCTTTATTTTTGTATTGGTGGCGCTTTTATCAGTGTCCCAATAGCGCTCGATTCTTTGATGCAAGGGTCTGACTGTAACCTTTTATCTCCCTGTATATTAATAGTTTTCGCAAAAAAACACTTTTTATTGATACCTACTGAATCTAGATCAATGTTGATTCGGATTTTGAAATATAACTGTATACAGGGTTATCAACGAGACCGTGAATTTAGTCAAAAAACAACCCACATTTATCAATCTTTTGGTAATTGTCTATTAGGAAGTTTCAAAAAATATGGCGACATTTCTCTAGAACTATACTTTTTCTTCGTGCTCATATTTTTTCAGTTCAGAAATCTCAAAATTAATAGCTAAAAAATGGTTACAGCTGAACCATTGCAAACAGCTCTCACGTACGTAATATAACCCCCTCTTAAGGAATGTAGGCAGAGAATCATCATATCAGCAAAAAACTTTGACGTAATGCCAGGGGCGGACTTTGGGTTTCTTCTAGGGGGGGCGGACCGGTAGCGCTTAATTTTCTGGAGAGCAAAAAAAGCTGTGCCAACTTTTACTACTTATTTATATTCCATTCAGCATTACAGGTGTAAGGGGGGGGGGGGCAGATCAATGCTACCGCGGTCTAAAGAGCAAAAAAAGCTTAACTTTTGGTATTTATATAAATATAATATGCTTCCGTAGAGCTCTACGGCTGACTCATTTTTACATTTTTCCATAACCGTCTTTTATGATTATCCAAGGTGGATAGTTTTCATTACAGTGCACTGTATATTCAAAAACGTTCGACTTCAGAGTAACAACTGAACACAGAGGTAGTAAACAACTAATTCTAATAGGCCAACATATTTTCTTACGTTGTCATATTGGCCACCAGATACGGCAATCATAATTGTTTACTACCGTCTTAATTGTATAGTATCCAGAAATATTCCATTCTACGTTAAAAAAGACGGTATTTTGATGGTTCAGAAATGATTACAGCAAAATCAATAGATATGTTGACCTCTACCGCGTTACTGCATGTTTCTTCATAATTAACGCAAATTCTGTCTTACATAAATTTTGAGGAGTTGGCAACGCCTATGTAATTTTCCCGCGATTTGTTTACGGTAACCTCCGACTGTCAAACGTTTGTTTTGTTTGTGCGTCTTTATGCTTGGTCAGTAAAATCGAATTCGCTATCTGTTGGTAACTGTAGTGAAGCTTTACGCACTTGCTGTGCTATATTCGAGTGTAGTTTAACAGTTGTTCGAGATGGGACAGTGCAGAGCAGTGTTTGTGACATGGGTTGCATTGGAAGAATTTTCAAGTTATTTGGCAATGTTTGGGTCTTAAGTGTCAAAAGATGATGGCTTTAAGCACGTCATGCTGAAGTGGTTTGTTTACTACCTCTATGTTCAGTTTTTACTCTGAGCGTTCGACTTTGCACGATCAACCACCTATTGACCCAATAATTATTATTAAAACCACTAACGGCTGTTTCCCATTTTAAGCACGCCACTGAGTTTTAGGGCCGCGAAACTTGTAGGTAGCTACATGAGGGAAATTATTTAGAGCCGTTGTCAATCTCACCGATTTTTTTTTCCTTTTTTTCTCTCCATTGAGTTCTAAAAAAGATGAGCTTTTGCCGGGAGAATGGGTGGTACGAAGACGCACAAAACGGGTACGAAGAGTAACAAAGCCGGGGATCTATATACTGTATAATGAGAATGTGGAAATAAAGGAAAACCGAGAAGGCAGAACGTGTAAGCGAAGGTTTGAGTGGTGACCCCAAAAAGTAGGGCTTCGCGGGGAACGGTCGTTGACCTGCGCCCGATTCCCTTGCGTATTAAGCGGCAAACTGATGCTGAATACAGAAAGGGCTTATTCTCTTTTGTACCACTTCCTTTGGAGTAAAGCTTTCATGATGATGGTATTTACTTGTAAAAATACGTCCTTAAGACTTAGGCCTACCATCAGTTGGCTCAAATGTCCGTAGATCATAATATTTCCTTACTAAGGAATAAGCAGAATATCTCTGAGGATTTCCTATACAGGGTTATTCACCTTATTCGACACGGAGCTTTATGGCTAAAGTATTTGATAAATAAGAAAATAATAACTTCGGATGGATAGCGACCCATACAGGCTACATTTTAAAAATATTTTCATGTTATACAGGGTGTCCGTAAACACGAAATGTATCCCTTCGGGTACTAGATGGCGCACAGGCAGAATTCCTTCTGTCTACTCGTGTATCAAAGTTGTTTTTTTAAATGGAACACCCCATATATTATTGCATATTCCGATTCCTTGGTGAATTCTAGTGTGACTTTATGTATCATACATGGGACCTAAAGTGAACCGTTTAGGTGTTAATCACTATTTTCGCTATAAGTAGATATCAGGAAAAAATTGAATACCGCAGAGATTATAAAATATGAGAGGTTGTGACTTTGCCGTATTACTAAGCATAAAATGCGTCAGCTTCGATGATACTGTCAAATTTAAATTACGTTCATGCTTGGAGAAATCGGTCGATTAATTAAGGAAACTTCGATCAGGGACAGCTTGATTTTTTCTAATAGTAATGGCAAATTTTTTCATACGGTTAAACGTAGAATTTGATAGCCTTTATAATGATATAAGGTTGCGAATATCAATCTCTGGTAGTTTTCATTTAATTTTAAATTTTCAAACAAATCGGCGATTTTCAATTTTCCTACCTATAAGCAACGTAGCAGGCCATGAAATATAAACAAAAATCTGTTCAGGTAGAAGAAAACAACTAACTTAGCTGAAAAATACACACTAACTAGACTAAAGAGACAAGATTATAAAAATTCCTTACAACAAATCAACTCTCCCAGAAACAACTGCGATAACATCTCTAAGGTCAAAGAGAAGCTGGAGTATGGCAGTAACAGATATTTTTTTACAGTCTACTGGCTACCGCAATCTACTAGAGGTTAAAAATTTTCAAGACTATTAAAAACCCAGATATGAAACAAAAACAACCATCGGCTGTTGCTCCTGCACGCAACTATCAATCATATGTAATGGTGTAAAAAGTACTAATTTGCGTCGAAGTCGATACCTCTGACTGGAGCCCTTCTATTTTTCAATATCTATAAGCAATATTGCAAAAAACGAATACTGACAAATCAGATTTAAATGTTCTGCCATTTAAGTTGTTTTATAATTTGAAGAAATTTTAATTCATTCTTCATTTTCTGCGATCTTGCTTAATAAGTACTGAAGAATTTTCAGAACTCCAGTCAGAGGTACTTTTGACATGAGTTCTGACAGAATTGCATACTTTTTTATATCATTAAATGTGAAATTTTATTATGAAAATATTAAACTGCTTGAAACATTCTCTAGTAGTTTTTATTTTGTTTCAAAATTTTTAAATGGTTTTGGAAATTGCCAATCTCTAGTACATTGCACTAGCTAGTAGGCCGTGAAAAAATCAATTTCTGCCATACTCCAGTTTCTCTTTGACCAAAGATATGTTACCGACGTTGTTTCTGGTTAGACTTTGTTTGTTGTGAGTATTTTTGATAATCTTGTCCCTTTAGTATAGTTCGTGTGTATTTTTCAGCTAAGTTAGTTGTGTTCTTCTACCTGAACAGGTTTTTGTTTATATTTCATGGCCTGCTACAATGCTTATAGGTAAGAAAATTGAAAAACGCCGATTTGTTCGAGAATTTAAAATTAAATGAAAAATACCAGAGATTGATATTCACAACCTTATATCATTAGAAAGGTTATCAAATCCTACGTTCAATCGTATAAAAAAATTAGGGATTCCCTTTTGAAAAAATCAAGTTATCGCTGAACGAAGTTTCCTTAATTAATCGACCGATTTATCGAAGCATAAACGTAATTTAAGTTTAACAGTCTCATCAAAGCTGACGCATTTTATGCTTAGTAATACGGCAAAGTCACAGCCTTCCAAATTTTATAATCTCTGCGATATTCAATTTTTTCCTGATATCTACTTATACCGAAAATGGTGATTTACACCTAAACGGTTCGCTTTACTCTGAATCTGAATATGCAATAATATACGGCGTGTTCCATTTAAATAAACATGGCTTTGATACATTTCGTGCTTTTGGGACACCCTGTATAACATAAAATATTTTTAAAATGTAGCCTTTATGAGTCTCTATCCATCCGACATTATTGTTTTCTTTTTTATCAAATACTTTAGCCATACTGCTCCGTGTCGAATAACGTGAATAACCCTGTATAAAAATGGTTCCTATAGAATTTAACCTTACCGGTGCCATTATGGATTAGAAGTTTGGGTAGTGTTGGGAAAATACCAAGAAGTACCGATCAGGCGCGTACACAGGAGGGGTTCACAAAAAACGAGATATCTGTTATAATTGCAAAATAAACAAAAAGTAACATAGCACATATGTGAATGGATAGTTATCAGTGCTAAACCGGTCAGTTGATAGAGGTACACATCCAGCCAACAAAACAAAGACTGCCAACATAACAGCAACACAACAAAACTGAAAGTTTTCGAGAACAAAAACAAATTGTCAACTGCTGACCATATACAGGGTGGGCCAATAGTGCGTGGGCGGAAGATTGTGGGCTTACTAAAATATATTTTAGAACCTGTCGCTTGATCATGGTAGGGAACCTTTTGAGGGCTATAACATAAAAGTAATTTCACTTAATTTTTGACGTTTATACAGGGTCATTCATATCATACTTACATTTTTTAGAATGAAACCCCCCTATATATTATTGCATATTTGGATTCCTTGGTCAATTCTAATATGACTTTATGTACACACATTGAACTTCAAACGAACCGTTTAGGCGCAAATCACCATTTTTGGTATAAGTAGGTATCAGAAAAAATTGAATATCGCAGGGATCATAAAACTTAGAAGGCCGTGACTTTGCGGCATGATCAAGTATGAAACGCGTCACCTTAGATTAGACGGATAAACTTGAATTCTTTTTATAGTTGGAGAAGTCAGTAGATTAATTAAGGAAACTTCAATCGCAGATAACTTGACTTTTTCAAATGGGAATGCCTATTTTGGTTTATAGAATCAAATGTAAAATTTGATTACCTTTCTAACGATATAGGATTCTCAATATCAATCTTTTTTGGTTTTCGTTTTATTTCAAATTTTCAGTCAAATCGGTGTTTTTCAATTTTCCTGCGTGCAAGCAACCTAGCAGGCCATGAAAAATAAACAAAAGCCCGTTATCCCGTTAATATGGAAGAAACCAACTAACTTAGTAAAAAGATGCAAACGAACTAGAGTAGCGAGGCAAGATCATGAAAATATTTGCCTAAATGTTTTGGTTTTGTTGCCAAAAGTTTGGGAAAAATTGAGTTGCTTGTTTGTTTTGTTTTGTTGGTTTAATGAAATGAAGAATTAGAGTAGATATTGATATTGATTTTTCCCTCCAATATCTATAAGTTTCTCTTCGTAATGCCAACAGGCTAGAAACTCATGCTGACACACATGTGCGTGTTTTCGCGCTAGCAATGCCAATGTTGTTTAATATTTCGCTGCGCTTTGCTAATACTTAGTTACTAATACTTAACGGTGTACTTAATTAAATATTACTATCTAGATTGAAAGTGTGACTGCGTCTTAACCGTTGATATTTTCTATTGAAATTTTTTCGGGAGGGGGGGGGGTAAATTTCTCATTACGGTTATAACTCGAAACTTTCGTTGGAATCAAATTTGGAACTTCCAGGTTATTTCACTTGGGCGAGTTCAAAAGGAGTCAAAACTTGATGAAACCGGAAGTATGTTATA
Organism: Callosobruchus maculatus; assembly: GCA_951848785.1. Classification (NCBI taxonomy): domain Eukaryota; kingdom Metazoa; phylum Arthropoda; class Insecta; order Coleoptera; family Chrysomelidae; genus Callosobruchus; species Callosobruchus maculatus. Next base: position 9,296,936 of record CATOUR010000083.1, read on the forward strand.
TAAATACTTGAAATTGCATTAGAAATACGAAGAAAAATAACAAATAAAGTCATCGTGGAACCATGTTCCTGACTGGTAGGGCATAAAATAATCGAGAATATGGTGAAAGATCCATATATCTTTTGAAAAATGGTGAATGCTTGCATAAAATGTAATAGTGATGGGTGACTCCAAAATATCACTGGTTCACTGGAATAATATTCCAGTGACAATAGTAGTTTCACATGTGTTATTGTAATAATAACACATGTGATTTTGTTTTTAAATACATATGTGTTTTGGGCATCTTATGATGTCTCATCACGAAAATCTGCTCATTTTCTTGCTCCTGCTTGTCTGTCTCCCTATCTAAATTGATGCAGAAATTTGGAGTGTGATATGTTATCATGATAATAAGTAGTAATCTGGTAATGTTGCTAAATTATAGTGATTGTGTGTGAAGTAAATAGAAATAATGATAAAGTACGAGAATATAGACTTCGATTCTAAGCGTCTTAGGGGTGACCAGAATAGTTTTTTTTTTTGGTAAAAGCGTAAAGGGAGGAACTTAAATATTTTTTGTATTGATAAAATTGTTTCTACTGCCATAAATATTTGTTGTATTGATAAAATTGTGTCCACTGCCCTAAGTGAGGTTGATCGTGATGATATCCTAAACTTTTCAGATCTACTCGAACATTTTTCTTCAAACGTACCTGTGGATCCTAACAATATTCTGACCAATTTATTGTAGGAAAAGGTGTATACTTTTATTGCGGCGCAATAATTAGCAAAAAAAATTCATTTTTAGATGTTTTAAAACTAAACTATTTTAGGTTTCACGCTGATCGTCCTTACAATTTGATTTCGTTTATCTCAACGAATTCGAACTGGTTAGAAGAAGTAAACAAGGATTTTGTTTCTGCCCACAATCTTAACGTGGCAGCTGGCACACAGGCCGCAAAATCGCTGATAGACCCATATACCCTTTGTACAGATAGCAGGTAAAGAATCCTAAAAATAACAGTACTCATGTAGAGGCATAATATAAATAGCTACTTTGAATTTTAGGTTTTAACAGTGCATAAGTGTTAAAAGACTATTTTAAACAATTCCATAAAATTTAAATCCCGCAGATTTCTGCCAAAAATAACATCTTGTTTGTGAACACAGTTAATAATAACAACGGGATCTTGGGCACACTCGCATGCCTGTTAGGGCATGGGCGTTGCTTTTTCTAACCTATTCGAATCCGTTGGTTTATCTCATACATGGCCGACTCTACACTAGGCTGTCTAGGCCGGAGCCTTAGATGTGGCAACGTGGCTTAGCTGTCAAATAGTGGGCCTGTAGTTTCAGAATAATTATTACATTTTATATGTATTAGAGTTCATCTGGGTTAATATATTAAGAAAAATTCTTTTTAGAACTACTACTACTAATACCACTTACATCTGATGTCTGGTTCATCGTAGTCAGACACTACAAAATAAAAATAAACGCAACCTGTTTCCTGCTGCCACTTCCACTTTCACTTAAAGGAACACTCAATTTACTTTGTAAATTGTCACTTGAGCTAGAAAAATTCACTATTAGGTCACTGTGAAGCCATTCTTGCTGGTCTTGATTCCCTTTCACTATCAAATCTTTTCGTAGGTATGCCCAGATGCATGATGCATGCCCAGATGAGTTCTATTAACTGTATTTTTCTGTGATATTTGGGAGGTCCAGAAAACATTGTAGCATTGATTAACGTATTTAATACTTTAATCAATGATTGTAGGTACCACATTGTGCTTTGAAATAGGTCTTATCTTTTGAGATGTTTGTAAAGTATTGTCTTTATTCTTATAAATATAACCAGCCCATACGAGGAATACTGTTCACGTGTGCTGTTCACCCACTTCTGTTTATGTCCTTTACTGGAAGCACAATTGCTAGTACAACCTGGTACTACACACTTTGCAGGCATCTGTTTATCTTTATAGTTTCGTTTGTGCAGGTAAATGATTAGAAACACATTAAAAATCACCTTGAAATGTTCTTTTTACTCGGGAAGGTTATGTTCGGCCATGGTTTGGTATGTCCTCTATTCCTGGTACTACACACTTTGCAGGCATCTTTTTATCTTTATAGTTTCGTTTGTGCAGGTAAATAATTAGAAACACATTAATAATCACCTTCCAACCATATTTTCTGCACTGGAAGAATACACATGACATAACCACAAATAAAAACTCGGCCCGCTGATTCAGTGTTGCCATATTTCATGCTCCGGCCTAGTAAGTAAAGTCAGCCATGTCTTATATGATTTCTGGTTCTCATGTTCTCAATTTTGATGTTTTGTGCTTCTCACGTTCTCAATTTTTATGTTCTGTGCTTCTCACACAAGAAGAAGTTCTCAATTTTGATGTTTTGTGCTTTTGTTTATATTTATAACCTTAACCTTACAATATTTTTCTTTTGGCTAATTTCATTAACTGTTTACTACTTATTTACCCTTAAAGGCAAGCAAAATGTTAGCAGTGCAACATACAAACGATGCCGGAATACCGGATAAAATGTGGCAGCCGCCTTTTGTGCAGTTCGATACAACGTAAGTAGCCGTTTACAACTGATAAAAGCCCTACAAACCTGCTATAATAACACTTATATAATTTATATTATATTTATACGAACTCTGTTTCAGAATGGGCGAGTTTATAATTGAGCTATATTGGAAACATGCTCCTCAAACTTGTAGGAATTTTGCAGAACTTGCTCGCAGAGGTTACTACAACAACACAGTCTTCCACAGGATTATCAGGGATTTTATGATACAGGGTGGTGATCCCACAGGGACAGGAAAAGGGGGCCTTTCCATTTATGGACCTACATTCAAAGATGAAATTCATCCAGAATTGAAACATAGTGGTAATGATTGAAATATATCCTAGTATGCACAGCTTCAGATGATCTTTAAAAAACTATTGCTTATCACACATATTAATATTTACTCCTTTGAAATGATGACAGTAATGTTGAGATGTTCTTCAAATTACATAAGCATTAATATTAGTTCTTTATGTTTAGCTCAAGGCTAATAATCCCTCCAAATTTGCCAAAACAGTCTGCAATTCATTTACAGAAGTTTTGAACCAGCTACTAAAGTTATTGTTATTAACCAGATCATTTTCAGTGTTATAAACATTAATTAGCATTTTTTTAATTCTGGAAGAGATAAACGTTTTTCTTTTATTTTGTTTTCCGATTCTCATGACTTGGAAAACACTGACAGACCTCCAGACCTATCTTGCAATTTCATAATTGAAATTTCCCTTTTTTTTTATATAACTTCTTTCAATTTACCATCCTATTTTTCAGGAGCTGGAATATTATCTATGGCAAATTCTGGTCCAGATACAAATGGTTCCCAGTTTTTCATAACATTAGCCCCAACACAATGGTTGGATGGAAAGCATGCAATTTTTGGAAGAATTCATCAGGGAATGAATGTCATCAAGAGGATAGGCCTTGTTGAAACTGATAGGAATGACAGACCAGTGGATGAAATAAGAATTCTCAGAGGAAGAGTTTTAAAAAGCTTGTGATATGTAATATTAGGTGTTTTAATTATGATAATACATTTTGTATGAGGATCAACTTTGTATAATAAACATTTATTTAAGAATGTTATTTTTGTTCAGTATTCCTCCTATTCTACCCACATAAAAGCTAGTACAATTTAAAATTTGACTCAAGATTTTGCCATTGAGTGCAAATTTGTCCACTCTTCTGTGTTGGCGCCGAGTTGATCATCTATTCTAGAATGAATGTGTGCTTTGCACAAAACAATAATAAAATTTGACATTTACATCTAATGACATATGTTTCGTTTTGACATTTCTCTCCACGTGCTTGTCAGCTCATCAGCTGTTTTTGAATGTTTGAAAATATTAAAACTTGTAAAAAAGCTATGCGAAAATTAATTTTAAAGGTAACCCTCATACCTCATATACTTTACACTGTTATCTTAGTATTGAAATACTATCGTTTTTTCATAGATGATGACTTTAAAAAGAAATCTACCATTAGTGGTAATACTAGGATCAACAGGCTCAGGAAAAACCAAACTCTCACTGGAACTCGCTCAAAGGTTTGATGGAGAAATTATTGGGGCTGATTCAATGCAGGTAAGAGCTTGGAATAATACCTGTAGTATTGGCTATTTATCCTACTCCTAGAGGACTGACTGGTATAGCTGAAAATACCTAGTTGCATGTCTCTGAAGAGCATGATACTTGTATAACTTTCTACTCTTTCATCGATTCAAAAAATTTACAAAACTAAATCTAAAAATACCTCGTAATTCTGGAATAATTTTTACTTGACTCCTGTAATTTGTTTCAGATTTATAAAAGCCTGGATATATCTACTGCCAAAGCTACCCCTGAAGAGCAGTCTGTAGCTCCTCACCACTTGATTGATATACTTGATCCACATGAAACATATACTGTGACTCAATACCGCAATAGAGCCCTTAGGGTGATCCAAGATGTATTGGATAGAAATAAATTGCCAATTGTAGTTGGAGGGACAAATTACTATATTGAAGCATTGCTGTGGAAGATACTTGTAGATAATGATGAATTTGTAACTACCCCAGGCATCTTACCACACAATGAACATGAGTTGCCAAGCGAAGAGTTACACCAGAAACTCAAAGAATTGGACCCTAAAATGGCTAATCGATTACATCCCAATAATAAAAGAAAAATTTTAAGGTAAGCTCATTGGTAATTGGTTTCAACTTTCAATCACCATCAGATATCTGAAAAGATCTTATAAAAAGTTTTTTTGTCATTAGGATTATCAACTTTTAATTTAGTTGGACCAAGAGACATAATATACAACAAAATTCTCCTCTAAGTACAAGGGGAAGTGCTGATAATAGTACATTGAGGAAAATTAATCAATATTTTGGTTTATTTTTTTGTTTTTTAGCCTTCTTTTGAAAATAATTGTTTGGCCACTTGATATATTAACATTCAACCCAGAGATTGGATGTTGAAATGCATAGACTCAGGAACTAGGGCAGATGGCAACCCTGTTTTTCAGCTAGACACTAAATTTGCTAGATAACTTCAACATCCCAGGATTATGAACTCGTTTTTTTAACCAAAAAAATATTTTAGGGCACTTGAAATCATTTATGATAAAGGAAAGAAGGTCAGTGACATATTAGCAGAGCAACAGTCTGCTCAAGATGCTTCACTGTCTGGTGGTGGGCTAAGATTTACCAATGCAATTGTACTTTGGTTGCAGTGTAGCCAGGATATCTTGGATGATAGGCTGAACAAAAGGGTAGATTCTATGGTGGAACAAGGTCTTGCAAATGAACTTCTTGACTTCCATCATAAATACAATCTTGGGAGGTTAAAAACAAATAAGTAGGTTATAGACTTTGAATACCTATGAATATACATGTTCAATTTGTAACCATAATTAATTTCCTATCGTCCTGTTGTAGCCAGCCAGATTATACTAAGGGAATATTTCAAGCCATAGGATTCAAAGAGTTCCACTGCTATCTAATGTTGAGCAAAGAACAACAAGCTTCTGATGAAGGAAAAGAAGAACTGGCTAAGGCTGTTGAACAGCTGAAGTTAGTAACAAGAAGATATGCCAAAAAACAAAAAAAATGGGTTACCAACAGATTTCTTGGCAGAAGTGACAGAGAGGTAAAAAACTTCAGTTAACTTATAAGACCCTTACTACTACTTTTGGTAAATAATTATAATCAAGCTAGAATAATCCAACAGTTAGGGCAAAGTTGTTAGTTTTACCACAATATTATAATATTATAATTTATTTTTACCATTGATTATTTTTACACTATATTTTCATTGATACAACTAATGTTACTGTGGGCAACTATTAGTTGAAGAAATTAAAAATCAACTCTTTCTACTAAAAAATGTGCATAGGGCATAGGCTGACATTTGTAGGTGTCTAAAAACCATGAAAAAATCTCTAAAAATCACAAAACATCATTATATATGAGGGGTCTAACTGTCTAGCTTAATAATAATAGATTCCACTTCTGTGTTTTGCACTGCATATATCAACATGAAATATAGTAAGCAAAACTAACGTTATCCCATTCATTTTTAAGGTAACAACTTATGTTTCGTTGCAAAACTCACATTATCCAGAGTGTCTGTCTGCAAATTTCACATTCTTCATTTTGCCAAATAGGAGCACTGGTATCCGGTCATGTGAGACTGTTTACTTTTTATTGAATTTATTGAAATGTGTGAAACTAGTTAAACCTAGGAATAGAACTTGTGTTTTATCACAATTGACGAACTTTGTTATTGTTTGGATACTCATCAAATATGCTTAATAACTTCAATTTAATATCTTCTTGTTGTTCAAGCCCTACAGTGTTCGATGTCAAAAGTAACATTCTCCTAGTCGCTTTGTTGATTGTTGCAAAACACACATTATCCATATTTATATCACAAAATTCACATTCTCCATATGTTAAAGTCATTTTTCATTGATCTAACAAGTTTTAACATGAGAAACTACATGTCGACACGTTTTCTTCGAAAACGATCTACCGCCAATGCAACTTAGAGTTAAGTTGCCTCATTTATAATGTATGTAGCGGTTTTTCGCGATTTCCCAACAATTTGAAAAAGTGAAGAATGTGACTTTAGCAGTTACGTCTCTCATATGTGGGTATGCTTAAAATATTTCTTGAGGTGCTCCATGGACCATAACCAAAATAATTTTTTTGCCATATTCATCATTAACTTTTACTGTACAGGTGCCGCCTGTTTATGGACTTGATACATCAGATATTTCCAAGTTTGAAGACAATGTTACGAAGATCGCGGAAGAAATAGTCACAAGTTATATCGAGATGGAGCCATGTCCACATGAACCTCTTCCAAAGATCAGTAGCAGATCAATTCCTAACAGTCTGCATGAGACCTACACCTGTAGCACCTGTGATAGGGTGTTTGTAGGTCAGCTGCAGTGGGAAGCACACTTGAAGTCCGGTAGACACAGGAAAAGGGCTGCTAAAAAGAAATCGGCAACGCCCACCTCATAGAGAGAAAAGGGAATATATGCAGTAAGAGGTACCTAACAATGAAATGTGTTTACAGATTGTCTATCCAGATTTAGGGAGCTATATAGGCTAATTCTAATGCTGGAAAAATTATGATATTAGTTAACACTGAAATATGGAAGCAGTAACATTATTCTTACCAGAATAAATAAATATCAGTTTACTTTTTATATCTACCTAAGAATCTATTAAACTTAGAAGCTCCTAGCTTATTCTTAGAACTATAATATATCATAGGTACCATATGTACATATAAATATTACTAAACTATAATTACTTCATTACTTATAGCATTTATTACATTTTTTATATATTTTCACAAAAAAGATGTTCTTTACAGCTCCTTTTTAAAACCCACATAATTATAAGGTTCGTTCCAAGTTCCAACAATAGGTCAGACAGATTCAGTAACAGAGTGGAGATAGAATAAACTCTGTAAATTTCTGCTCAGTTTTAAACCTTGGAACCAGCGACGAAACAAATGAGACGTTGAGAGCTAGGGTGGCCTATCCCCAAAATTTAGAAGCAAAGAAAAACGCTGGTAAGGGTTTGCAAATAACAGGAACTACATATATTAATGCTATAATGATATATGTATCGATATCTCTGTAACAATAGTGAAATCAGTCATAAGGCCATTGTAGTATTGAAAATACATGAGCTGAGTGTTCAGTATTTAAAGTTTTCCACATTTCTCGTTTTTGTGGGATAGGCCACTCTAGTTCTGAGGACTTCAAACATAGCGTCCCCAATCTCACGTACAGGCGTAACTAGCATCCAATACATTTTCCAAGAGAGAGAAGAAACTAAGACTTTGACTGCATTAACGTTATCGTGGATCTTCAGACATGTGAAAAGCAATTAGCACCATTGCTTAGATACCGCAAGTGATACAGTTATGATACTTCGTGAGAAAAAAGCTGTGCGTATGGGACACCTTCCAGTGACATCTCATTTTTTCATTTTTTGTCAGTTACGTCTTTTCGTGAGATAGGGGATCTGCCAGAAAATAGATTGTCACTTTTGTGGCGACTGCTGGGAGTAGGGATGGAAAAATCAGGCTATAATTGGTTAATTCTAGGTGTAGAATTTTCAACAGTTTTAATGGCTCCTTTATGAATAAAGGATGAATCCTAAATTCTCTCTTTTTATTTATTATGTTCAGTGTCGTTTCCATACAAAACTTATATTGTCTTGTCACTATTTTTAACAGAATTTTCCTGTTTGCTTGAGTATAATAATTATATAAACTATAAAAAAAAACAAAATTAGCTATAGCTGGGAAGCGGCAAAAGATATATTAAAGCGAAGTGTACTCTTTAAACTGAATTCCAAAAGTTTAAAGAGTACACTTCGCTTTAATATATCTTTTGCCGCTTCCCTGCTATAGCTAATTTTGTTTCCTAACAAAGTCGGCAAACGACTTAGGCTTGCCTATAAAATATATATTTTATTTTTCTACATTTATATTATCAAGATCATTTTTAATTCTCGCGTTTGTTCCATCACCTAAAAAGTTTCACAAATCTTTGGTATACAATCTAACATACTAAGAACAAGATCAGAAAACAAAGATGCTTTTTACTACTGCTACTGTTTACAAAATACAGACAGTAATAATTTTCATCCCAATTGTTAGTAATGGAAAACTAAAATTTTCCATTGAAAATTGAAACCTCTTTTAATATTCATCTGGAGATATCTTTAGAAGGCAGAGAAAATCTTTCCAAGTCATTATTGAATTTTTCACTAAATTGTGGTAAATAACTGTATGGTCGATATCATTATACTTGAGCTTATTTAAGCATAACTAAAAATGTAGTCAATAGTATGATGATAGGAGATACTATGTAAATAGACATTGGAAAAGTTAATAATAATGGGCCTATACCGTGATCTCAAATTGATCAATTTATTTACTGCGGTATTATTTTTGATGATACATAGGACCGTTTACTGTAAAAAATCAGCAGAAAGCTTGATCCAAATGAGAATAACACTAAAAAGAAAATTGTACTGTAATTTGAAATAGCCGATGATGACGTCACCTGTAGGGAACCAATGAGAAGCGTCCTTTCGTGGTCCGATGACTACGAGCGGATGCTATTGTTTTGTACCAGTGAGGTCTTATTGGTTCCCTACGGGTGACGTCACGACCTGGGCGGGAAGTGTATGGATTCAAAAAATTCAATATTTAGAGCAATTTTTTTCGGCTATAAATACGATAGAAAAATTTTGTAAAACTATTTATGGCATCTACGTGGTGTCAGGGTTCGTTTAAGCCAATAAACCAAAAATGTGGTATAGGCCCATTTGAGGAGACTTCCTACTTGGATTATTTAGAAACACTTACATAAAAAATATTATGCCAAAACCTTCAACTGTCTAACAGGTGGAAGATTCAATTGAAGATACAACTTACCCTCTTCAAGAGAGAAGCAGGTATTCCAGAAACAAAATGCCCATGAAAATGCCATTAACACCTCCTAGTTCTGCATCATCACCATTCAATCATCTGCTTCACAATACTTACCATAAAAACCAGAAAATTGTGAGTATGAGCCAAAGCCAGAGGATTCATTTTTTATAGTTTTTGGTCTTACAAGTGACTTGAGAAAGACTGTGTGTATATTAGACGTTGGAGTTGTTTTTTTTAGTTGCCCTGGTGTGTCTTTTAAATTAATATAATACTCATGCCAGGGTTTGCTGATTTATACATTAATTTCATATCTTGCAAGTGATCCATTGTAATAATTGTCTTTGAACACATCTAGTCACAGTAAAAAGGCGGTGTCAAATATTATTTTTAATTTTCATTTAAATGAGAAACGTGTCACGTTTGTATCTTACTGTGAAACCATAGCTAATGAATGTTTTTGTTAAATTAGTTCGCTCTCATAGTGATTAATTTCTATAAAATAAGCACCTTCTGGAGCAGATTTTTATCCATCTAGTAGAGAGGTTCCTAAACTGGTACAAGCTTTCCAGGCAGGTAAAGTTGTTGAAGAAATTTCAAAAAACTAAAAACGTCTGTACTTCTTTTTTATGTGAGGGACTTCTGTTTTTTGTCAATACAATGAAGGAAGGTGATCTGCCAAGATTACAGCACTTAAGCCCATTTCCTAAGACAATCCTTCCAAGGATCCCTCAAAACTTAGTCCTCGGCCATTGCAACCTAGTGAGAAAGGCAGTGATGATGGGGGATATGGGGATTCCTCTTAACCTGGCCCTTGGAGTCCACCAGGTGCTCAACAGTCTCATCTTCCTGTTCACATCCCCTTCACAGGGGTGTATCACTTAACTCTTAGAAGCATTTAGCAGATAAGGTGGGATATAATTTTCTGAAGAGCATAATAAAGCTCTGGAACCACCTTTTGCTATTTATATAAATATTCCGTGTTTACATTGTAATGTAGGTCTAAGGGGGGGGGGCGGACCAGTGCTGCCGCGGTCTGAAAAAAAAGCTTAACTTTTGGTATTTATAATAAATATAAAATGCTTCCGTAGAGCTCTAGATGGGGCGTACGCCCCACTCTAAATCCGACACTGAATTTGGAGGTGTTGAATGGTCATGGACAGGTAGTATTTTCCTCACTATGGTAGCTAAGAAGTTCCTTCGCGGTTGAACAGCCAAAAATGAGAGTATTGTAATAATACATTTTGTTTGTCTAAAGGGCCATTTAAAGAAAATTTAGGAACCTCTGATCAATTTGGATAGATGGCGAGTTCGCCCAGACAGTGCCGATTTTGGTTTAGGTTAGCCCCACTTTAGCGAACTAGTTTACTACATGGGTGAATTAACTGGAAAATATCTGAGCAATTAAGCAATTAATAATAATAATAATAATAATAAACCGTCTTTATTATTCCTAAAGATACAGATATCTATATCAATATGGAAACAAGTGAGCAGCTCAATGGCGAAGTTTAGCTACAGCTACTCTTACACTTAACCAATGAGTGCATACAAATTTGTTCTTAACAGGAGTAACAGCTAAATTATAAAAAAAAACAACAAAAAACCGTTAATTATGTAGTCTACCCAAGAAATATAAAACATACACACAAGTTATGCATTTTTTAGTTTGTTTGCCACAAACATTCCGATTAAAATCTGTTTATTTTTGGAGGAGAAGGGTGGTTTTGATATATTTTCTAAAACTATAAAAAGACATGGTTTTGGCGGTTTGATCCACGCTGTTGTACAAAACGCAAGCATTGTATGTGAAGGACCTTGTAAATATGGAAGAGCTATGGAGAGGCATTGTTATAAGTGAGGTATTGCGTATCTGTCTTTGATGGATGTTGTATCTAAAAATCAACTTCTCACGAAGGTAAATAGGAGTCCCAGTAATAACTAATTGATGAATAAAAGTTAAAAAATTATATTTGACCAAGTCGTGCATTTTTAACCAGCTGATTATAGGATAACGATCTGATACATGGTCAAACTTCCTCAATTTGAAAATAAAACGAATGCAGTTATTTTGTACAACAGCTATTCTATTACGACTGACTACGTCTAAACAAGGATAGTAAACTATATTGCAGTAGTTGAAAATGGACAATTAATCAATTAACTGGTCAAAGTCAGCACCACGAATGAAATGCCTTCATTAAATTAATTCACCCAGTCAATGTCAATCTGTTTAGTTATTTGGCCTAAATATTTCATGCTTCCATGCCAGGTGAGGCAAACTTTCCTCAAGTCAATTAACCCGTGGTACAATTTTTTTTTAATTCAAGTACCTGGCATGGGTAACGAGGTAGGGGCTTGCCAAAGCTCCACCACAGCATAGTAAACAACCAGCATAATGTCTCTGAGGATTTCCTATATAAAAATGGTTTCCACAAAATTTGACCTTGGGAGGATTTATGGATGATTTTACGGCTGTGAAGTTTGGATAGAGATGCGAAAATGAAGATATCGATATCGGTACCAACTCGATATTTTTTAGCCTCATAGACGCGTTTGGTTCGTACAGAGCATTTTGTGCAATTGATTACACCCCTCAATAATTGTATAATTTTCGATACCGATACAAACGTATCGATACCAGCTTGGAATGTCTCAAAAAGTATCGATGACAAATATACTCGATATTAGTGCAGAATTATCGAAGTATCGTTAGCATCCCTACCAAAAATCATCCAAAAGTGGGGATGCGCGTGTAATTTCCGCCAACCTGAGTTATTGTGCTGGTTGTTTACTATGCTGTGGCTCCACTCTCCCACTTAAATCGGAAAAATGCAGGTGTACAGGTGTAGTGTAATAAAAAACATTTTTGTAAGCTTTAGTTTATTTTTTAGAACTTACGAGGCACAGAAACCGATACTACAGTTTATAAAGTTTACAAACCAACCAGAGTTAAGAGATAAGTACAAAATAACAAAATTACAGGATTATATGGCATGTATCATCTATTTAGGCTAAAGACATGTCAATTCACTTAAAATCCTTACACTGTACGATTAAGTATAAGCTATACACTCTATAGAGCCGACTATCGTTCTTATGCCATATGAATCCCCATAGGGCTATCAGTTTAAATGTTAAAGATAAGATTTGCAACATTGTTGGTGGTCGCTAAGTTTAGAGAATTGCCCTGTTATATATTTGCCGACAGGAAACACGCGTGGAAGTGTGAATTTTTGTAAAAACTATTTATATATATTTGGTCAACAGCGAGGTTTGATCACAGGTACGTTTACATTAAAGTAGGGAGTATTTAGAATATTCCCGCCATTTATCACATTTAAAAATAGTGTCAAAATCTTGGAATAACCATTTTGCCCCATACACTTGTAAAAATGGTGTTCTATAATTTTGTATAGGTACATCGTGAAGCTACACCCATTTAAAACAAAACTGCCTAATGCATCTTTAAACATGAAAATTGAATTTTTGGGTCAATATGTGGTATACACATGGGTCTACCTACCTACACCTCCCAAAGGTTTGGTTTATCAGTTGCTTACTTAAACATCAGTAGTTGGTTGAAAACTTCGATGATGAAATAGAATTCCAGAAACTACATACATATTTACAGGATATGAATTACAGCATTATACATAAAACGTTGGATTGAAAAAAAATAGAAACTATAGTGTTGAAACTAAACTAACGTTGACATGTCTCGAAAGAGGCTATCAATGGTTATTTCAATATTTAAACATCATAAAATCGTACTCTTACTTTGTTTTACAACCTATATAGTTTAGAACACAAAATAATCGTCACTGAAACTTAAAATGTATTATGGCACCAAATCGACAATTTTTTTTGAGGAAACGTGCTAAATGGCGAGAATACCATAAACACCCCTTCGGTCTATCCAACTATGTGTTTTTCATATTTTTTTTTATATTTTTCGATTTTTCTCCATTTTTTTATTTTTATGTTTTTATTATATCAAAAAGTATAAAATACTGTAAAATATTATGAACACAACAATTCTCTTTATCTCACGACATTCATCATATGTATATCATATAAAGACGTTTGTGCAGAGGAAGACTGAAAACCCATTACATTTACGTTCATGCACAAACTATAAGTAGATTACACTCATAATAGGTAGGGATAGAAGAAACATCATTAAAATAACAAAATATATCAACACGTTGAGCATATAGTTTCGCGATTTTCAGCCGAATATAGGCTGAAACACTTTAGCGGGCTACAAAAGGGAGGACTCCATCGACTGTTCTGCGCCTCTTCATTAGAACACCATTCATACCCACCCCATGTTTGAGTAAAAATGGAAAAATCATGCGAAAATGATTTTCAGCGGCTTATGGCTTGGTTTTGAAAAAAGCGCACAAGCTCTCCATGAAATTCATCAAATTTGAATTTCCAAAAAGCAGATAGACATCCATATTTATCAGATATGATAGTAACTGCCTGGTGGTATAACAGCTAACACATGTTTAAACGTTTAGAAATTACAGCTGTATCCTAAACGCTTTCATATATCACGACGTAGTACAGTGATATAGCATCGAATGGCAAAATCTGGCCAAATTACTATGTTCAAAACTATGGTGTCATTTTTTTAAGTCTACGTTCACATGAATTCATTTTCGATGTTAGAATAATAAAAAAATGTCCATTCATCATTATATCCTCCCTCCAGAAAAAAAATGATAATCACCGCATCAGATGGAAATAGCACAAGTCAACAAATGCTCGCTTCTATCCACTTAATGAAGTTGATCAACGATACATCTTTGAAGCCGAACTCTTTTAATAGACAGCTTTCAAAGCCGCCTTATGAAAAATATTGAGTACACCAAGTCAGCAGATTAGAACAGGCCTTTTCGAAGTGAATTTTATCAAGGTCGGTTTCGTACACTTTTTAGTTAAATCGTCCAGATAATCTTCATGTTGTCAAAATGGATAGAAGCGAAAATACATTTGCTGCCATGAGTACACTTGAAATATCGAGACCATAGAACTAAACTGTCTTCAGAACGGAGCCCAATTCGAGACAGAAATCGAGAACAGTTTGCCTTCGATTTTCGAGCATGGTCTCTCATAAACTTATTATAATGACAGAAATATAACAACAAAATTTCCATTATGCGATACAAAAACACACAAAGAACATTAGTTTTGAAAACTCAACAATAAAAAATTACCTAACAGTACAAACCAGTAAAAATATACACAAAAATATACAGACAAAAAACGATGAGCATGAAGGTAACAGTTTCTCTACCTGGATTCCGTGATATTGAAATATAATTCTCCCTAATAAACAGTTCAGAAGTGTCGGACAAAAAGTGCACAGAACTATACAGGGACGGGTCAGTTATGATGTCCCCTCTGAAAACATTAAATCAACATACGGCATTAGATGAACTCAGTTCCCACATTTCGAGACGAGTATATAGCTTAGCAACGATTTGAAGAATTGTATCAGCCTTTAAAGTGAGGATCTTGTAACAAAATTTAAAATGCAGATTTCACTCAATTCCTGCTGAGCGTTTTCTTAACCTCGTCATGAAATTATTGTATGCATTTTCACAAATGTGAAATGAGACACAGGGTGTCCGAGGTACAGATACACAGTAAGTTAAATTGGAAACCATAAATTATTAAATGCACATTTTTAAATGCCTTTTGTTATGAATTTCAACAGTGTCACTAAAGCGCTCATTGTGAAAATATACTCTCATTGTATGGAAGCTACCAATGTCAAAGTTCAATAGGGATCAGTCAATTTGAAATTCTGCTGAAATATAAAGGTATGTTTTTTCGAATTTTGCCCTATAATGCTTGGGTTCCGTTACTGGGCATCTGTAACTTGGAGAGCCTGCATACAATTTTCCAGCGAGATATGAAAATTGACCTGCCCTGTTTACGCTAACTTAAATATACATATATATAAAAGCTTAATTATCCCACTACCTAACAATTGAACACAATATTTTATAGATCACCTCATCATATCACGGTACTAGTTACAGAAAATAATACGATCAAGTATCATCTTCTTATACATATTTTTTGTTTTGTCCTACACCTCAGAACTGTTCAATATCACCGGAAGATCCTAACTAACATCGTAGAATGCGTGAAGCGTATACATCCTTCTACTCTCACATATTTATTCCATATGATGCAACTTAGAATATACATATATAATTCTTGCTTGAAATAATGACTAACTCGTTAATATATTTTCTTAGTAAGATACACAGGCCACCTGAATCGTTTTCCAGAATCGATTGCTAACAAAATATTTTCCCTGAATTGTGATCATTTTCTGCCCTTAAACTACGTTTTTATGCCATATAAAAACTCCTACCACTACTCTAAGCAACTACAAGGACAAAATGCACTTGTAAGTATCACTGCTACAAAAATGTTTAAATTCAAACATTCCTGGAAAATGATTCAGGTCCCCTTGAGAAAAAGTCACCCTTAAAAAAAGAACTAATGATGTAGTACTACTAGTACTAAATGACGGTACCTTACATAATATACATATATATACCCTATATAATAGTAAAGCGTAAAATGCATTGATTCCTCAATCTGTTTACCCTACAATTTTTTGTTAATTTTTTACAATATAATTTTATACGATTTGGCATTGTACGGAATCGGGGGTGTAAAAAGATTTGGGAACTGGTTTATGTATCAAAAAAATTTTATGGCAACCTTTACTGAGGACAAAAACATAAACCTACATACGTCACTGGTATTTTGCGCTGGGTACCGGTACAGATATTTGACAACACAGAAAACTGGCTGTCAATTATTCAACGTTTGATTTTTGCAATCAAAAATCAAATTATCAAGCCAATGAGCAGACAGCAACCTGCTTGCTCTCTATGTGCTCGTGCCCTAAGTCAACGTTACCGTTCCATGTTTCCAGATTGCTATAATAGTCAAGATGGTAGATTTGTCCCCAAGATCATAACACAGAAAATAAGGAAATCATGATCACATCAACATTGCAAGAATTTCATAAAAGTTGCAACACATTTTTTAGAAGTCATGACAAATTTTATTAAGACAGTTCAGTCAAATTACACCAATGATGATGTGACGAGATCCTCATACTCATGCTGTTTCTGGAGAGAAAAATCGATAATCGTATAACTGGATATGATTCGGAGAACTATTTAAAACAATTGCAATTTAATCAATTTTAAAAAACAACTACTGTACATAAAAAAATTAAAAATAAAATTGCAATATCTACAGTTACTAATAAAAAGAAACAGAAATTATGTATTATTGCTCCAATTCAAATACTTCACAATATTTCAGATTAATTTCAAAACTAAACTAAAACTGAACAAACGCCAAATAATGAAAAACGAAACTGAAAATGAAGAACGTATCACAATTTATCACTGAAATTATAAAGTATTTGACCAACATATTTACCAAATTAAAACAAATTCTTAAAATATTTTACACGTGTTGTGAAAAAAGAAAAACAAACACAAACAACCAAAACGTTATTCTTATATACTACAACTCAACATCTTAATCACAGTTATTGTATGAAACATATTTTTATCGATAAATCCACTATATACAAGTTTTCTAAATATCAGAAAACTGTACACGAATCATAAACCAGTCACCGTATGGTGATTGATCTATAAATGTGTTTATTCGCCTATATATATTTATAGCTGAAATTCACCGTTTTGCAGCTAGACTTCTTCGTAGCTGAGAAACTCTGTTTCGCAACCATTCCTGGTGTCTCTTCAAATCCTCCATATGTTTCTGCTGGTTGATTGAAGTTCTAGTTAGGTGGTCGCAGTATTGGGATGCTTCTTTCAGGATCAACACCTTGGCCGCTCTGTCCTTTTTGCTGACCTCTGGTATCAATTGTCTGGAAAGAAACAAAGACATTGTAAATTGCTGAGTATGATGACTAATTGGTTCAAATTCTTGAACTGAACCAAAAAAATGAGTGGAAAATGGAACATGTTCTATTCCCATTCAGTTGACATTTTGACACCTGTTTTGTGCATCATAGAACATTAACCTATACGATGCGGTTTTATACGTAGACATTTCTGACATTTGAAACCTGACTGTTGACAAATTCAGTTTTTCTACGCACAATACTGATCTATTTCTTGAACAATAAATTGTGAAAACCATAATACACGTAAAATACTCTATCAAGCTATGTTTGATTCGAGATACTAAAAAATGTACGAGTTTACGAAATCGAATATTCTGAATTCACTGGTGTTAGATACTTCACCATACAAAACAAGTATTAAAAATATTTTTTGCAGGTTCACACCTAAATAACATAAATCGTCTTTGTTGGATTATTCATGAAAAAGAGTTAGTGGAATCTCATAGGAAAGCGAATTTTTGACAAAATGGAGTTTTGCAACTAAGAGCATGATCTAAATTAAAATAGTATAGGAGCATAACAAGGACTGTCGCTTATCTTCTTTGTGAAAGGTTACGCGCAAAAATTAATGACCTAAAGTATAAATCAAACTCTAAAATTAGAAGTATTTACCTAAGGTCCTCAAATGCGTTGCGTAGGTCTATCCTCCTTTGCCTTTCCATATTGTTATGCAAACTCCTTTTCTCTGAAGGCTCTGGTTCACTGTCACTGCTGTTGCCGTACAATCGGCGTTTGTATGGAGTGCCGTATCCGGTCTTGTATTTTCTAGGCCTGCTGATTGTACAAAAAAATACACCATTAATATTTTGCCCAAGAATAAGATGGAACTTTAATACATAGTTCGGCATTCCGGAAAACTTTTTTAAAAAGACGAAACTATTTAAGGGTCGTGTGTTGACCAAACGATTTTTGTAAATTGTTGCAACAAAACAGCTCTCAAAAAAATGTATTGGCAGCATTAATTCGGAAAGAAAAAAAATCAGTTTAGTTTGGAAGAAAGTGATAATTTTATTAAAAGCTTTTATTTAACTTTCAATTTATGTACATATTATGTTTGTTCGGGTGGAATCTTGCTACTCAATTTTGAAGTAGATATTTTCAACCAATTAAGCTGAAATTTTGTATACAGGGTGGTCCAATAAGCGCGCGGTGCTCCCTAGCGGCCACACCGTTTAAATAAGAGGAAAATGTTTTAAATAAAAAACGTTTCTTTTCAAATGCTCTACATTTAGAAAATAATTTCAAAGATGGCGGACTTCCGGATATACCGGAAGTAGGCATCAACTTCGTTATTTTAAATGGAACACCCTATATATTATTACGTTTTTGAATTCAGCATCGATTTTTAGGCTCAGTTTGTTAACCATTATTAATGTCTACGAAGCGTATTTTCGGAGTTATTTAGCAATTTTTACAAAATTTGACGTTTGTAGTACTTTACAAGAAACGTTAATATCTCGGAAACTAAACGCGATAGAAAGATGCGGTTTTCGGTTTTGAGAGAAGCAAGGAACGTATTTGTGTTTCAGTGAGATCGTTGCTTCAAAAGAACATTAAATCAATAGACTAGAAATTTTCAAATTTGAAAAGTTAGAAACGTTAAAAACTTTTATTTTTCAAATGGAATGGTATCATAAGTTTCACATCGGTGGATGCGAAATTAAATTCTCTTTCACTTTTGTCTAGGCGCATGTGGTGCTATCTTTGATGGTTTTTAGGATATTTACGGTGTTGTAATTATTGCGTAAGAATTAGAAAAATCGTAGGTGGCGTGGCTCGCAGACGAAACAATTGACAGGAAACCTTTCATCCCAAGTGTTTCGACCTCTAATACTAAAATGTGCTTTTGCTCCATCTAACTGTAACCACATTATTCTCAAAAACTCCAGTGGTGAATTTTTCAACAGGTTTTCCAAATTTTCATGTAGAAAATTTTGGAAAACATTAGTTTATTATGCGGTTTCCAATAATACCACCCCAAATGCTTAGACTTCATGCTGGGTGACAACAAACTCCTCAAAATTTGGATTTACGTGGGCGTAAAATATGGGAGAAGGAAACATGTAGTAGTAATACATGAAGATAGTGAGTTCGACATTCTCGCAATTGTAGTTAAAGATCCGCATAGCAGTGCTACAGCAGAAATTAGTCGCTACTTGGGCATTGGTCAAACATCTGTGAACATGATCTTAACGGAGTACATATAGCATCTTTATCACGTGCAGCTAAATCAAGCAGTTGAAAGACAAGACTTTGAAAACTGGATGAATTTCTGTAACTGGAGTCATGCTCGAATCCAAGAAGATGCACCCCTTTCCTAAAGTGTGTTTTTTACGAATGAAGCTACATTTCTTATGAAATTCGTTCATTTTCCTTTTTATGAAATGTAGCTACAGCGTTATCATTAACGGTCATGTAAACTGGCATAATTTACATTTCTATACCGACGTAAATCCAAATTTTGAGAGGTTTGTTGACAACCAGCATCGAGTCTAAGCATTTGGGGTGGTATTATTGGAAACCGCATGTTAAACTAAGGTTTTCTAAAATTTTCTAAATGAAAATCTGGAAAGCCTGTTGGAAAATTTACCACTGGAGTTTTTAAGAATAATGTGGTTATAGGTAGATGGAGCGGAAGCACATTTTAGTATAAGAGACCGAAACACTTTGGACGAAAGGTTTGCTGCCAACTGTTTCGTCTGCGAGTCACGCCACCTACGATTTTTCCAATTCCTACGCCATAATTACAAAACCGTAAGTATCTTGCAAACCATGAAAGATAGAACCATATGTGCCTAGATAAAAGTGAAAGAGAATTTAATTTCGCATCCACCGATGTGAAACTTATGATACCATCCCATTTGAAAAATAAAAGTTTTTAACGTTTTTAATTTTTCAAATTTGGAAATTGCTAGTCTATTGAATTAATGTTCTTTTGGAACAACGATCTTAATGAAACACAAATACGTTCCTCGCTTGTTTCAAAACCGAAAACCGCATCTTTATATCGCGTTTAGTTTCCGAGATATTAACGTTTCTTGTAAAGTACTACAAACGTCAAATTTTGTAAAAGTTGCTGAATAACTCCGAAAATACGCTTCGTAGGCATAAATAATGGTTAACAAACTGGACCTAAAAATCGATGCTGAATTCAAAAACGTAATAATATACAGGGTGTTCCATTAAAAATAAGGAAGTTGATGCCTACTTCCGGTATAACCGGCAGTCCGCCATCTTTGAAATGATTTTTTCAATGTAGAGCAGTTGAAAAGAAACGTTTTTTATTTAAAACATTTTCGTCTAATTTAAACGGTATGACCGCTAGGGAGCACCGCGCCCTTAGTGGACCACCCTGTACATTTAGTTTGGATGACAATGCACGATAAGCTATGTGGCATCGTTCTAAATCCAATAGTGGAATAGTTATTTGATGCATTTCTACAATATGGGTATCCCATTGGTATGAGAACGCCCAGTAGATGGTAAGGGGAATGACAATCAATGATAATAAATGTTCTAAAAAGAAGAAAATAAAGTTTTCCTTTAAAATGTTAACTATCAACTTATAGGCTCATAATACACAAGTTATATGATCATAAAAGCTTGCCCGCGATTTACTTGTGTAAGTGAACTGGTATCTATTTAATTGAGTAACTTGGTCTGCTAAGTTTTAATGTGTTGTTAAAATTTCAGTTTAATTAAATAGTTATAGGTACTTAAGTCGCGACAAGCTTTTATGATCATAAGAATTATGTATAATGAGGCTATAAGTTGAAAGTTAACATTTTAAAGGAACGTTTTATTTTCTTCTTTTTAGAACATTTAAATAAACGCTTAAAGTTTTTTTGTTTTAATTTATTAAAATATAATCTGTAATGTAAAAACGATCAGTAGCTTAGATCTTCATGCCAAATCGTACACTTACCGCTTGGTGTTCCTGGTCTCGGAAGTCACAGCGCTTTTCCTTTTGGTGGGCGTGGTCGACTGGCTTTCTGCCAAGGAGGGGGCGTTTTTCCTGACAGGCAGTATAGTTTTGATGCCGGCGCCTGCGCTGTTCGTCATCCTGTTGTTTCTGCTGATCGCGGTCGCTACACGTCGTTGGATCTGTTGCTTGTCTCTCGTTGATGGGTTGTTTGGTAACGAGCTTACTCTGTTATTTATCGTGAACGACAGCTTGTCCACCACCGACACCACGTCTATTTCTTCCTCTGTAATAAGAAAAAAAAAACGTTAGTTTCTATGGAGGTCGACTAAGAATAGGACCGTTTCATGAAATTCAGAGAAACGATGGGGAAGCATAAAAGGGGGTCAACGAAGGCGATGTGATTTAAGGCATGCTAAAAATTGTATTTCGTGAACGTAAGTCGTATCCATTACATCATCATACCATACCATTTCTTTCACGTTAATGTACGGTTGAGAATAATGATGTATGCATCCTCATTATCAATTAAAGAAAGAATGGTTGAAATAATATAATGGCCTAGAACTCTGGAATTTTGTTTTTCATTTCATCGCTGAAAATGACAATAATCGCATAATAATAATTTGAGAAGACTTCTTTATGAGGTTTTCAATTCAGGATGAGCCAAAAAAAAAACAAAAAGACCTCGATTTGCTCTGTAGCGTCTCAGTATTCACTCAAGATCAAACTGTCAACAAAAATCTGTGTTCCGTTATTGCATTTCCGAGGCCATGGATGTCATCGTTTTGCTCGGAAATCAAATTGAGATTTTAGCGACTTTTGTGTCAAGACTGTCAAGAGATATTTTTCACTTGACAGCTAACAACTTAACATACAACATCCCTAACATCTGGAATCACGTGACTATCCTCGAAAATTCATCTGCTCACTGGATAGATGGGATTTTGGAACGTAGTATTAATCACCGTTCCACATCCTCGAGAGGTCGTTTTTCGGCATCTTAATATTTTCCTGGCCATTTAAGGCTTTTTTTGAGGGATTTGGAATTGTGAGATTGGGAATGGGGGAATTCAATTTTTTTTTCAATTCAAAACAGAATTTTCATTGCCCTAAATAAGATAGATGTCCATAGTGTACAGACCTATGCTAACAGTACCGTCGAAAACTACGAACTTGATTGTAATAAAATTTGGACGTCTTATTATAGTGGCAGAGACGAAAAGTTACAGTTTGTGGATGCGGAGTAGTTATGAGAAAACAGGCAAGTACCAGGATTCCTCGAATCTTCGTTTTTCGGCATTTTAGAATGTGTGGTAAGTAATGAGTGAATCTACTCGACAATTTGTAACACCCTCGTACGAATCATGATCTGAGATCTGACGTATGATCTGCTGAGAAAATCCTGGGTCACGAGTCCGATGTTCGTTATCTCGCAAAGGTATCGAAATTCGCTCCTCGAAATCCGGCACTGCTGACCAGTGGCGGACTACGAATTTTTTTGCAAGCGTATGCTGGGTAAAGTGCAAAAGTTATGTTTACCCTACAAGTCAGTAAATACGATTTTCTCATGGACATTGTTCGTGAATGAACTACATACACATTTTATTTATTTTTTTTTAATTCACAAAAATAATTCGGAAAACGTAAAAGTGCTGGAGATGAAACTCACTAGCCACTATGGCAGATCCCTGGATTTGAAATACTTTATGCATTGAAACAACTGAAAGTTAAGAAAAATCCCAAGTAAAATACTAAAATTCTACAACCTCTCCACCTTTTACATATTATGAAACGGCGAAACAAAAAAAAACGAAATCACTGGAAAGTCTGAAATTCCAGTCACGTCTTTGGTCAAGCACAGCTGGATATGTAAAATTTGCACGTACGCGTAACAGGTTGCCTAGTTTACATCTTCAAACGGGCGAGGAGGTATAGTGTATACGATGTCACTTGGAACAGCAAAAAATGCTTGGGCGGCTTCTCCTTTGTGAAACGCCCCCGCGACCCTGTATACCTGCCGCGCACCGACGATAAACCGAGTGTCGGTGCTGCCGCGTTTCACAAAGGAGATGCCGCCCAAGCATTTTTTGCTGTTCCAAGTGACATCGTATACACTTTAACCGCAAGACAGTATCCTCTCCGTGTATTTATCTTTGAGGCTGTTGCAATGCTGCCCATGCCTAAAGAAGCGCAGTACTACAGTGTTTAATTGCTAATAAGTTAATTATCAACATCAAAAAGAATATTATATGGTTCAATGAGCGGTAGTGACTCTAATAACTGACACAATTAAAGTTTGCTTCATGAGCCGTAGGACAACTTAACCTCACTTTTGTCACTAAAATAAATACTGTCATCGGTCGTATTAGTGTTGGACGTTTCATAGCGACATTTGCAGTGCAGTATACTGCCTATTTAATCCCATACATTCGGAAGTAGTTTGGTAATGGCTGTTTAACTTAATATAATGGGATTACATGAAAAATATCGCAGCAAAAATACTTCTGGGTAGTCTGCTGCCTCAGAGTTACAACTGAACATAGAGGTAGTAAACAATTAATTCTAATAGGCCGACATCTTTTCTTACGTTGTCATACTGACCACCAGATACGGCAATCATAATTATTTACTATCGTCTTAATTCTATAGTATCCAGAAATATTCCATTCTACGTTAAAAAAGACTGTATTTTGATGGTTCGCAAAATCAATGGATATGTTGAGCTCTACTGCGTTACTGCATATTTCTTCATCATAAACGGAAATTCTGAAGTCTTACATAAATTTTGAGGAGCTGGCAACGCCGATATAATTTTCATGAGACTTATTTACGGTTCTACCCCGACTGTCACTGTGTTTTGTTTGTGCGTCTTTTAATGCCTGGTCAGTAAAATCGAATTCGCTATTTATTGGTAACTGTAGTGAAGCTTTACGGACTTGCTGTGCTATATTCGAGTGTAGTTTAACAGTTTTTCGAGATGGCACAGTGCAGTGCAGTATTTGTAACTTGGGTCGCATTGGAATAATTTTTAGGTTAGTTGGCAATGTTTGGAGACTGAAGTGTCAAAAGTGATGGCTTTGAGCACGCCATGCTGAAGTGGTTTGTTTACTACCTCTATGTTCAGTTGTTACGCTGAGGCCGCTGCCTAGTCACACAGGTACGCCACTGGTGCTGTCGTTATGCGATGAATTTCGACCTGTTTCTCATCGAAGCCGATCTGGCAACGAGAATGAATGCGAAATGACGGTGGCTTTTTGGCAATTCCGCCGGCCAAAAAGGAACTGAACTGCTTAACTGCTGCCTTCGAACCAAACAGGCCGGTCATGCCGACGCCGCGCCGTAGCCGTCAATCAAAACTACTACGTATATATAGGCTATTGACTCGCAGTACAGTCGCTTTGGATCAACTCACTCCTCTCAAGATGAAGAAGCTGTTCATACAAAAATATACAGCTCTATGTAATAGACATCTTCTAATTATTCATGATGACGTAATAAACTGAAACGTCGTGAGGGAGAGAGTTGTGTTAATCACTAGCGGATATTCATCTAAAAATCGATTAAAATCTAGTTCAGCCAAATAATATTTTAGAAAACTAAAATAACGTTTTTGTAGCAGACTGAGCTTATGTAAAAAATGTGGACGACGATGTTGAACGAGGTAGACCTCGTTCTAGGAACTTCCCAACTTCTCCGACTCAAGTGGTTGTTATTTGAGTATTTCACTTTATTTAATTTTTTTAGCCTCCATTTAACAAAAAAATAACATGTGATATATCGTTTTCTCGCATTCTCTTTTCATCTGGTGCTCAAATTTATATGTTGTATTACATTTTTTTTGTGCACCCCCCACCCTTTTTCATCCCCCCATTGTCAGATCGGCACCAAAACCTTTTTAACTCGAACGGACCTTGTTGGCCAAATTTGGGAACAAACGCTTGAGGCGCTTTTGAGTAATCGTTGGAGAATGAAATCGCGGATGTACAGACACACACACGCACAGACACACAAAGTTTTCCGATTCTCTTCAAACTTGGAGGCGGGAGTAACTCAATGTCGAAAACGCTACCAGGCATGCCGCAAAATTTTCAGTGGCGGAATAAAAAATTAATGAAAAGTAGCAAATTTTAGAACTTTAAAATGGCAGTAACTGCCACAAAAAATGATCCAAATAAGTTCAAACTTTATTGTTATAAAGAGGTTTTTGTTCTCTTGGTCCACATTTGGTGCAAATGTATGATTTAATTGGGGGGAGAGGGGGTGGTTGGGGGGGTTACTCGAAGAAATAATAATATAATGAGTCCGGAGGGGATTCTGCCTTGCAAATGACACCTCGCACGTTGATTTCGGTAAAATTTGCGAAAACGGGCCGATTCCCGTTTGAGGGGGAAGTTGGAAATAATTTCAATTCCTCAAAAGCACTAAGAAGGAAGCTAGCAAAAACATTTAAAGATTAACGAAATTAAATCTGCAAAAATTTAATAGAAAAACTAGAACCATACGTCTTCCAAAAATGATGCATGTGCTAGGTTCAAAGAATCATCGGTATTTAAAAAAAATGGTGAAAGTGTAAACTTAAAGTTACTGGATTTTAATGTATGCTCGAATTGTGATTCTGAATCATTAAAATCACGGTCAAAGATTCCATTTCATAGATACGTATACAGGTGAAGCTAAAAAACCTGATAAAAATGCTTCGACTACTGACGCAATAACCTGCAGCACGAAACTATTTCTTTTTTGTAATACAAAAGGTTAGATCGTACAAATACGGAACGTCACGAGCAAAACAGATACTTCCCCATGTATGGAGGGCCCCGGTTCGCATGAGAAATTGCACGCTCCGGGAAAAGTTTAAAACTCTCGTAACTCTGGCGCGCCGTCGCCGTCGCTCGTTCGAGTTTTTTCCCTCTCGCGCCACAGAAAAGCCCCCTGCCGCCCACAGTTTTCAACTTTCAGCTTGTCCATGGGTGGCTCCAGAGCAAAAATACTATGAAGGGTACACCTATTTCCAGGGGGGAGGCAAACAAAACCCACCCATTTTCGGTTTTTGAACATCATTTTCATACACTGACACGTGTTACATTAAACACAAAAGGTTACATCGATGAAAATATTCGATAAGTTTATTCGTATCTTTACCAGGATCAAAAGAATTCACGATTTATTAAATTGAGCACATTCAACATTTCTCCAAAAGGTATGCAGATTCGCTGGCACATCCACCATAAATGTGAGTACTCGACGTGCTCCTTTAAATTAAACAATAAAAAGCCTATGCTTTCAGTTTGTCCATGGGCTTCACCAGAAAACATTCTAGCAACGGGGGGAAGGGGCCGACAATAATCTCCTCTTAAATGTATTTCTAAAAAAAAAATGTTTCTACACTTCAAGGGGAAAAACGGTTATTTTCGAAAATTATATCTTTGAACGAGATTCACATCCACTGACAAGTGTCAGATGAAATCGAAAATTTTACATCGATGATAATACACGAGTAATAATTCGATAAGATAAGTTTGTTTATAGTTGTATTCTAGCATCAGATTTTCCAGTTTGAACTATTCGTTGTGCGATCGAGCAATAATAAATTTGTAGTTTGAGAACTGGGAGTTAGGGACATGCGCAGATTGTGGATTTTTCTTTCAAAGTTGAGGACATGGAACTAAGTAAACATAATATAGAATAAAGTAATTATTATTTATTATTATTCTATCCCATCATCCGATTCAATGATAGGGCTCGATTGTACATATATTTCTAAATCTTGTTACAAAAATGACATGAGAAACTTCCAAGTTCTTGCTCATATTCAGATTAGATAAACAACTTTGAATCCACAGATGATGAAGTGATTACAGATATACAGCGTCATTGTCATGAACGCTCATATTTTAGATTTCTCTTTCTACCAGTTTCTTTTTCTATTAGCCTATTACGAAAATCTAACAACAGGTTAGGTTTAGGTAACAGTAACAGAACAAAACGGAGATTCGAGGCAAAAATAAAAAATGCCAACCAAAAAACATGATGTCAAACATCATATAGTTTAAGATGCGAATAGGGTGTTCTAACAACGGATGATTCAAAACCGTTTGAAACCAGGTATCTGACCAAACAATCCACAATTCAGTTTCAAACTCAGAAAATTGATAGAACACAAATATCGTTAGCAGGATCTCAATTAAAGTGAGCACATTCAACATTTCTCAAAAAGGTATGCAGAATTACTGACACATTCACCACAAATTTGAATTTTTGAAACTGCTATTAAAAATATACGTTCGCTTAAACTAAACAAAAAAAAAAAGCCAAAACAAGTGGCACGAAACAATTACAAAAATCCTTGAACTAGAAAGTAGTACATAATTATCGCTACCAACCAGCTCAATGAAAAACAACTTATTTATAAAAAAGGGTGACCAGATGTAATAGTAGCTAATTATATCATATCTTATTTTTATTGTTTAAATCACTAAAATCTAATTAGTTAAAATTTTGTTTATATATAATATAATGACGTATTTTTTAGTATTGCAAACTATTATTTATTCATTATCTATTTTGTACAAAATCTGCGATTTCAGTGAATACCTATACATGGCTCTAGCATTATCTCTTAGTTATTTATAAATATATATTTATTAGTTGTTCTGCAATCGAAATTTGTTGTATTATAATATTCAGGTTAAAATAAAAAAAAAGTAGGAAAGAATTTATTTGAGTAAATTCAAACGTCACTCTCACTGTGGAATTTGTTGGTATAAAAATATTTTTTTTTTAAACCGGACGAGATATTGACAAAACCGGATTTTTCCGGGACTAGTTTTTTCATGCTGATTCCGAATCTGAATTTAGTTTTCCTCTAGCATCTCTAGTGTTGCTATCTTTTGTATACGGACACACGGACGGATGGACAGCAGAGGAGCTAAAAAGTAGGAAAAAATTTACTTGAGTAAATTCATACGGCGCTCTCACTGTAAACCGGAAGCGATATTGACAAAACCGGATATTTCCCAGACTAGTTCTGTATTCAGTTTTTCTCTAGCACCTGTAGTTGTGGCTATCTTTTGTATACGGACACACGGACGGATGGACAGCAGAGGCTCTGCATTACCTCTCTTCAGTGAGAGCTAAAATAACTGTACGATTCTCAAATCGTGGGGGGAAGGGCAAGCGCTCCATCGTTGCCCCTCTGTCGGCGCTAGTGAGCCTGTTGTAATATTTTAAATGCGATAAGGCAGCCGAGCACTCCACCATGAAAATTCATATTTGCAGCAGGCTAGCGCTTGCTTGCCGCGAACAAATCGCAAAACTTCCTTCCGTCCAAAGCTAGACTAATGTGTTCTACGCCGGATAATTATGCTCGAAATCATGTCACAGACGTTCGGGTGCACCATTCGTATCGGAATGCATGAAGCACTTTTGCACGATATTGTTTTACATTTTGAATTCGCTTCAGACATTCTTTGCCCAATTATTTCGCCTGAATAGATAATACGATAGTACAGCTGCTGTCATCGCCAATGTTGATTCTAGTTTTCAAACAAAACCCTTGGCATCGTTCCCTAAATATTTCCAATATTCCGAACGTCCCCTAATCAATAAGCTAGGCTAAGAATTTCCGTGAAACATCATTAAATCTTCAACTGCATGAGGCAAATTACCCAGAATAATCGTGTAATATTTTCTTCCACAGAAGTTCGCAGGGTTCATTAAGACGTTAAAAAAGGGGGGTAAATTTTGAGTCAATTTAAAATTAATAACCCTTTGGAGAAACCCGTAAACCTTTCAAGAAAATGACTAAGTTGAAGTTCTCAACAAACTGCGTCAGTATGAATATATAGGGTGTCCCACGACGATTAAGACAAGCAATATATCGGAACTGGGCAATAGTAGAGAAATATAATTTTGGGGGTGTAAATTAGAGCAAAAGTTGTGCCTTTTCTTGTTATTGTGTTACCCAATGAGGTATTTGTTTTTTGTCACGTGACGTCCGATTCAAAATTATTAATGGGACACCCTGTATATTAATGCCGTTTTCGCGGCTAAGTTAGAGCGTTCAGTGTTCGGTCCGACCTCTTAGACCAAAAGAGAATTACAAGCTCACAAACAAACAAACAGGTGAAGCTTATAAAAGCCTGTTAATATAAAATTCAGTAGCAAACTGAGGCGGCTTCCTTTGCGATCGATCAAGTGACAGTCTCAACATAAACGTTCTTGTGATACTGCACCACATGTACCTACAGTGTACATTTCAAAGCGGTGAAGTCACAAGTAATTCGAACTGCGGACGTACAACATTTGACATATACAAACATCGGATGACTCATCGGTTTAATGGGCAGTTTGTCGTCTGAAATGTTTAACACATAAAGTCGAACATCTCGGTTATTGCACCACGGACACGAGGTAAATGAAACGGAAAAGCTTTGCCAAAAATAATTGACGATCGCCAAAAGCTAAATAATGGTTATTCCCCAAAATTTAATAATAGTCGAATACCTATAAACGCGTAATGCAAATATGACCAGCGTCATATGTAAATATTTACACAAGGCCGCTATGCCAAAACATATTAGGTACTAATTACAAGTTCGAGGTCGCTGAAATGTACTTTAAATTCCCTGTGACACGTGTCACTGCAACTTGTTCAGAAATATTTTTTTGGCATGTTAATATTTTTTTTCTGATATAAAACAGACATTTTTTCGTTTAAAAGCTAGAGTAATACTGGAAAAGCAGCCTTTTTAATTAAAGTTCTGAAACTTATCCTGGGTAAGGTGACAGTTTATTGCCCTATAAATAATTAATACTACATTAATTTGTCGAAAGATCAACCTCTTCAGTCAAGTTGATTGACTCAGTACTTTCCACACATAAAAGTGATAGTGATATCTTTTTGTTTTTTTTTTTATTGTGTTTTAAAGCGGCGTCAACTGCCAGGGTTATTGGCCGCTTGTTCAGCTAACTTCACACATCAGGGTAGGTCCAAGTTATTTGTACATCTCACAATGTAAGTAATATTGGACAGAAAGGTGCTTATGTAAATAAATATGTGAGGGAAAGGAGAGTAATGTAGGTAACCTACACAAAAGCACAACACGCCGTTTAAATTCTCCAGTAGTAACCTGTGGATTTGAGAAACAGCATAACCATTTTTATGTTCTGATGCTCCGATAGACAATCCTTTAGATTTATTGTAAGGTTAAAAGAGTTGCGGAGGTGTTCAGTTTCGCGGCATTCTAGAAGAATATGGGGTATCGTTAAAGGTTCGTGGCACATATTGCAGACTGGAGCATCGCGGCCAAGTAATAGGTGCGAGTGTGTTAAGGAAGTATGTCCCGTTCTAAGTCGATGTAGACAAACCCTTTGCTCTCGATTCAGTTCCAATGGAGGTTTCCATGGAGCTACGTTGGGTTTGATCTGCTGAAGTTGTGTATTTACATTTTGCCAGCGATGCTGCCAGACGTCCAACATCCGTTTGGTACACATTCGTTTTTGGTCGTCGAGTTTAATTTCGGGAACATCTATAATAGGAGAAAGAGCGGCACTTTTGGAAGCAATATCTGCAGTTTCGTTTCCTGGAATTCCAGTGTGCCCAGGTACCCATACAAAAATTATTCTGACGTTGTTATCAGCTAAGGCCTTCAATGTCTGCAGAGACATTTGTGCAAGAGGGTCCTCAGTACAACGAGACGACAGAGCTGTTAATGCCGCCAAGCAATCGCTCACTATTATATAAGGCTGTGATATGCTGAAGCACTCACAGTACCTCAGCGATTGCCAAATTGCATACTGCTCAGCGGTGTAGGCCGTTGTAAATGGTGATAATGCCCATGTGTGTGACAAGTTTTCAGCGACCAAAGAACAACCAACGCCTGTCTCAGATTTGGAACCGTCAGTATAGATTACTGAAGCTCCAGGATACTGTCCAATTAGGTCATTAAAGTGAGCCAATATTTGGATAGGTGGAGCGTCGCGTTTACAAAGCTGAGCCAAATCGGTACGAAGTTCAATTGTTGGTAGTTGCCATGGAGGGACTTCTTGACAGGCAAAGGGAAACAGTGATTCTTGAGGTAGATCAAAGTTTTGGACTAGCTCTCTTGCCCGTATGCCCAGTGGCCTCGTTATGCTTTGCCTAAGAGTGTAGTGAGCGTAAATATGTTGATTTTTGATGAGAATTTTAAAGTTCCGATGATGTGAATGGGCACTGAGAGAAGAGATATATGATAGTATTAATTTATTACGCCTCACATCCAGTGGTTCAACTCCAGACTCGCAGTACAGGCTCATTGCTGGCGTAGTGCGAAAGGCACCTAGACAATATCTAAGACCCAGATGGTGTACGGGATCAAGAAGCTTCAGAGCTGATGGTCTTGCTGACGAGTATACTATACAGCCGTAGTCAATACGAGACAACACTAGACTTTTATATATGCGAGTTAGTGTATCTACATCTGCGCCCCATCGTGTCGAGCAAAGGCATTTGATGAGGTTGAGCGTTTTTTTTACACTTAGTGATAACATTAGCGATATGCTGTCTCCATCTGAGCTCGGAATCTAACGTTAGTCCCAGAAATTTGATTGATGGTACGCAAGGAATTGGGTTGCCATTTAAAAACAAGACAGGATCATAGTGCGGTCTCCTTAACCTACAAAAATGGATGCACTTAGTTTTAAGTGTGGATAGTTTGAAGCCTGTCCGTGAAGCGTTACGAGTTATCTTGTCAATTGAGGATTGAAGCTTACGAACAGCATCTCCAACTGTAGCAGCAGAGCTAATTATGCATAGATCGTCAACATAAAGACATCGTTCGACTTGAGGATTTGTCGACTTTGCAATGCTATTTATGGCTATGGCAAATAACGTGCAGCTCAGTGTAGAACCTTGAGGAATTCCGTTTTCCAAGAGGCGAGAAGATGATAGAGTGTTTCCTATTCTCACTCGGAAAAACCTGTCAGATAGGAAAGATGCAATCATAATAGGGAGTTGACCCCTAAAGCCCCATTTGTATAGCCGATGCAGAATATTGTGCCTCCAGGTCATATCAAATGCTTTTTCAATATCGAAGAAAACCGCTATGGTATGATTTCTATACATAAAAGAGTTTTGTATAACATTTTCTACAAAGGCTAGCTGGTCAATGGTAGAACGATGTTTCCGGAAACCTGTTTGGTAATCGACAAGCAAATTTTCTTTTTCAAGCCACCAGGATAAGCGCTCATTTACCATGCGTTCTAATATTTTTCCGAGACAACAAGTAAGACTTATTGGTCTGTAACTGGCTGTCTGTTGGTTATCCTTCCCCTCCTTGACAACGGGTATTATGATTGCCTCCTTCCACTCATTTGGATATTCACCCCGTCTCCATACGTTGTTGTAGATGTTAAGTAAGATGGATTTAAAGTTGGCAGGCAAATGAAGTATCATCTCGTAGTTTATCTGATCGTGACCAGGGGCGGACTTTTTAGTACCTTTTAAGGCAGTATCCAGGTCAGAGAGTTGAAATGGAGTATTATATGGCATTTCATTGTCGGTTGAGAAGTTAATATAGGACTCATGAGTCTGTTTGTATTGCCTGAATTCCGGGTCGTAATTTATGGAACTGCTGACCTGTTCAAAGTGGTCTGCGAAAAGGTTAGCTATACGTTCTGGGTCGGTTTCGAAGGAACCGTCATTTAAGCGGAGATGCGAAATGGGGGAGAGTATTCTTCCGCTTCTAATGGCTCTTACTTTTTTCCATATTTCATTGACCGGTGCACTGGGAGTCAATGACGATACATATTCCCTCCACGATTTTCGCTTACTTTCAAGCATTGCGCGTCGCGCTCTTGCCCGTGCTTGCTTAAATATTATAAGGTTATTTGTGGTAGGGTGTTTTTTGAAAACGTTGAAGGCATGCTTATGCGCTCTGACTTTGTTGCGGATGTCTGTATTCCACCACGGAACTCTGCGGTTAACGATCATACCTCGGCTTTGTGGGATACTGGCTGCAGCTGCTTGTCTTATGTAGTTAGTGAAGAGTTCTAATGATGTGTTAGGGTCAGGATCCAGTGCTGCAAGGTTATCTTCGTAAGCTTCCCAATTTGCTCTGCCCATCACCCAATGGGATGGAACTACGGTGTTCACCCTACTGACATCCAGGGTAACCAGACAGGGAAAATGGTCACTGCTATACAGATGTTCCAGGGCTCTCCACTGCATCCGTGTGTAGAAACTGGTGGAGCAAAAGGCTAGGTCTATTGCGGAGAAAGTGCTAGTACGTGCTGTGAGATGTGTGGGAGATCCAGTGTTGAGTAAAGATATATCATTATTTTCAAGTAACTCTTCCAAAATGTTTCCACGTGTATCCAGCCGCGCAGAGCCCCAGAGTGGGCTGTGCGCATTAAAATCTCCCATCAGGACGAATGGCTTAGGAAGTTGTGTGATAATGGACAGGAGGTCGTTATACTGCCATTCTTCGTTTGGTAAATATATCGAGCACACAGACAATT
Organism: Callosobruchus maculatus; assembly: GCA_951848785.1. Classification (NCBI taxonomy): domain Eukaryota; kingdom Metazoa; phylum Arthropoda; class Insecta; order Coleoptera; family Chrysomelidae; genus Callosobruchus; species Callosobruchus maculatus. The sequence continues at coordinate 9,330,858 of CATOUR010000083.1, forward strand.
TAATGGGACATGAGATCATAACAGCGGTAATCTGAAGCTGAGAGTTAATAGTTAAATTCTCAAATCGGACTCCGTCTCTTATTATAATAGCAACACCGCCACAAGCACGTTCACCTCCAGAAAAATCTTTCCTCACAATGGAGTATCCTCTCAGAGAGTACTGCCGACCAGGACGCAGATGGGTTTCTTGTAGGCATACACACATTGGGTCAAGGTCTTGTAACAACAGCTTCAGGTCACAACAGTGAGATATCAAGCCATTACAGTTCCAATGAACTATATTTTCTGACATTTTGATGTTTGAGGCATCTTAGAAATGTGTGTATTTTTCACCAACAATTGTTTAAAAGGTCGGAAAAGATTATATAAAGAAAAAACAGATTCACTACGGTAAAAAGGACAAACAACAAGTAAAGATAATAAATAAATAAAGTAACAATGAACAAAAGTAGGTAAATTTTGGACAGAAACGTTCTAAAGAATAACAAGAAGATATACGTATAACAATAAAATAAATAATAACTATATATAAGGAATGAAGATGGATTATATATTAAGGGACTAGTTATTTATCACAGACTTATCGATCACAGAAATGATTATGTGGTGGCATTCCGGGGCCTACCCTTTGGCCACCCTTTTTTCCTCTTTTTCTCAGGCTGTTTCAGTGGTTCGGTATTAGATGATTGCGCCTCTACAGATTCTTCTGATGATGACTCTATAGTTGACACACCAGCAGATGGGTTATATTTATTCGCCTGTACATGACTAGAAGGAACTGAGGCAGAAGGTACAGTTCCTTTGCCAGAAGTCTCTAGACTGAAGGCACTTTTCAGAGCACTAATTAAAGCTGGTAGAAGCTCCTGGACAAGACTCTTCGTATCTAATTCTGGTTTCATGCTCGCTGCCTGAGCATAAGATGTTTTAGGTTGTGGAGTATAAACAGCTACCTTTTTCTTTGCTTCGACATATCCTACTCGGTCTTTCGCCATAATTTCTTGAATCGCAGTTTCCTGTTTATAAATAGGGCAGTTTTTCGACCTTGCCGAGTGACTACCTTCACAGTTTAAACAAGTTACTGGAGTCTGACAATCTACCCCTTCATGAAGCGGTTGCCCACACACGCAAACTGCTTGTCTCTCACACCTGGCAGAGGTATGGCCAAACTTCTGACATCTAAAACAACGTAATGGAGCTCTCACATATAGTCGTACAGGAAGAGAATAAAAAGCAATTCGAACCTTTTCAGGTAGTTTCGTTCCATTGAAAGTTAGGATATGATTTGGGGTATCCTTCAGTTCTCCATTGATCCTTGCAGAAATTCGTCTCACATCGATAATACCCTGACTATCAAGTTCATTACGGATTTCATCAACTGTACAATTTAGGAGATCTTTGCAGTAAACTACCCCTCTTGTAACATTAAGAGTTTTATGTCCTTGTACACAAACGTCTTCATCTAAATATCTAGTTAGGTTCTGCAACCTGATTGACTGTTTCTCAGATGCACATTCAACTAGCAAGCCCTCGCGGGTTTTACTTATTTTTCTCAGCTCTCCTACTAAGCCAAATAGACTCTTTTGAATAAGAAACGGACTCACTGTAGCATAATCACCACCATTTTTTTTAACGATGGTCAGGAACCGGGGCTGCACCGCCTTTTCCTGACTCGATCTAATTTGGGTTTGAGGTGGACCCATGGCACCGACCATGTTTTGAGAGCTGGACGGCTCTAAAGGGGTAGGAGTTAGAACGCTCATATAGATGTCCCACGAGTATCCTAGGAAATAACAGTCACCTACAACAGAGCCTGGATATTGCAGGAAGGCAAAATAGAACCGGAGGGCGCCTGTTATCCGGAGCACACCGTTTACGACTCGCTGTCGTGGAGCCATTCACCCCTCGGCACGGTACGTATGACACCTTGGGTTCCGGAAGCCTGGGAAAGCCCTGAACTAGGCTTCAAAATTCAGAGACTCTGCACGGACCGACGCAAAACAGAGGGTGGGCAAAGGAGCAGGCGCTCCATCACCACCAACACAATCACGCGACGCTCCGAGCAGACGTTTTGGTGACATTTTACCTTTCCCACTCCTTATACAGGAGGTGAAAAGATAAATATGCCCCTGGTCGGGCGCTGGCAGTACGGACTACGACCTTACCGTAGCACGGAAACACCATCCAGTGTAGCATAGCTACAGGAGATGGTGCGCTCAGTGGCCAGACGGCCGATATCTTTTTGTTATTTTCCCATTGCATGGAGTTATAGTCTGAGATCTTGCAAAACCTCCAAAGCCCCAAATCCACAAAAAACCAAGTTGAGTTATTTTTATATTTTTAGTTTTTTTATTATTGCTGCGCCGCCACTGACTCGTTTTCTAAAAATCATACTTTTTTCCATTCTTGCCACGGTAATAATACTGGGTAAAAATTTTATGAAAATCAATTCAATGCTTTCCACGTTACACTATACAGAACGATCAAAAGCAATACTCGTATGTATACATCAGAAAATGCCCAAGTCCCTTGGATTCTGTAATAGACAGGGCAATGTTCGGATGGACCTGAAAAAGTGTATTATGCCCCTAGGTCTTTCTTTCACAGGTCAATCGTCTATTATATGAATAGAACAATGTCTGTAAAAGGTATTACAAATAAATTAAATGAAAAAACAAACTTTTCAATTTTACGACCCTCCACCCCCTAACCACCACAATTTCACCTCCATCCAAAGAAAGGCCTAAAAACGAAGTTTGAGGAATATTTGATATTTTTCGTTTTTTGCTAATTACTCCGCCGCCTATGCACCAATTTCCAAAATTATAGCATCATTACCTACTACAACCCCACAGATATCGCTACCCAAATTCATTACAATACATGCAGCGGTTACTGAGATTACGAGGCTAGAGGAACTAGAACAGACAGACAACAGACCGACGGAAATGAGTGACGTGGATTTTCGTTATGCCGACATCATAAAATGCCCAAAAAACGTTTTATCCCAAAATGGAGAATTTTCATGATCACAATACCTATCGGTTTGGGAAGTAAGAAACGAAAACTTTAATAAACATTTTACTTTGTTTTATACATAGTTCCTAAATGTCTATCTCAATGCTTTAGTGGTAGAAGATCCGAGAGGTATGGTTTCGAATACAAATTGTTAAATATTTGAATACTTTGTTACAGAAAACAAAACAGTTGCTTCTTCCACTATTGTGCTCTTAATGAATCACCCTTCATAAAAAAAACAAAATCCGACCCTGGCTTGTAAAGAATACCACCCGAGAAAGGAAGTCATACCCATCAAAAACATGGACCACACTTACGTACTGGACGTACGCGTACGAGAGAGAAGAGAGAAAAAAGCATCAACCGTTGTGGAATGTGAAAGGAACACTAAAAAGAAGTACAGTTCAAGTTTTGTACGAGCTGCGAGAAAGAGAAGGAGAGAGACAGGCATAATGCCGACGCTGTTCGGCATTCGCTCAAATTCACCATAATAAGGAAATCGGAAACGGCGTCACATTAGACCTGCAATAATTTATAGCACGGTTTCTTCTCAAAGAACGCGCATAATAGCGGTCGTTTTACGCTGACGATTTCTTCACGGATTTATTCAAGGATGCAGTCCATTGGGCTTCTTCAAGGTCAAATTGATTGTGTTGTGTGGTTGTGTTTACGTCATCTGTGCACAAACCGATGGATTTTATGACATTACGCAGGGCTGCAAATACTCGTTTGTAGGGATGTGTCTTAAAACAGTAACGATTATTCGTTAACTTGCGTGCTGATACAGCCAAACGTCAGATACTCGTAGTTTCGTTCTGTATTATTTTTCAAAAATTAGGACGGTCAACTATTGGGTATTTGCACGATACATGATAGTCCAATATTTGCACCGCAAAATTTGGCAACCAATTTTGAAGAAGTCGTCACGAACAGCGATTTTGAAATCTAGGGAATAACTGGCGGTGTAAAATAGCTACAAGCTGCATCTTTCTCGGATTTTTACTCTCCACACCGACAGGTGAGGGAAGTAATGTGATCGCGAAAGTTTTCGATTTTGAGATAATAGCCTTTTTGGGCGTTTTATATCTACTTAACTAAAATCCACGTTACTCATTTCCGTCGGCCTGTCTGTCTGTCTGTCTGTTGGCGTTTTTCTACCCTCGTAATATCATTAACTTCTACATGGATTGTGATGAAATTTGGGGAGTGATATAGTGTGGGGTCGTAGAAGGTCGTAAGATGATTTTGAAAATCGGTGCATGGGCGGCGGAGTAACTAGCAAAAAACAAAAAAAATCAAATATTCCTAAAACTTCGTTTTTAGGAATGTTAGTGTTTAGGAGTGTTAGGGGTTCCTGATAATTTTCTCCTTTTTTGGGGTGAGGGTCAAATTGGGGTGGTTGGGGGGTGGGGGGTTTTAAACTGAAAAAATGTGTTGTATTCATAATAGACTGTTCACTGATCTGTGAAGGAAAGGCCTAGCGGCATAATACACTTTTTAGGTCCCATTCCAACATTGCCTTGCTTATTATAGAAACCAAACGACTTAGAATTTGTGATGTTATGCATACGAGTATTGCTTTATATCGTTCTGTACTGTGTAACCTGGAAATTATGGAATTGATTTTAATGAAATTTTGATACAGTATTACTAGCGTGACGAGGATGAAAAACGACTATAGTTTTAGAGTCAAGATCAATTTTTCAGGACTGACCTTCACGTAAATTATCGTTGTTTTCAAGTAGGCGAGTGATTGTGGAGGATTGTTATTGAGATCAAGATACTTTTATGAAGTGAAGACATTTTGAATATCGCCTGTATGTCCGTATGAAACAAAATGGCTCTCATTTGGAACCTTTCTTGCGATACTATTTCAGGTAATGACAATAATACTTCATTTTGATAATCACAAAATTTTCTATTAACTATGAGTTTTATGCTATACAATTATGAGGCATGCTACTGGTACCTAGCTTCAGGACTATTCGACTTGCCTATCATTCAGTGTTTATCTACCCAACTGGTCGCTTATTGGTAGGACTACACTCATTTCGTTAGGTGTCAGAGTCACAGATAAAAACACGAAAAGTCTGACACGATCTCTCGAGCTATCATAACAACCGCAAGACCAAATCAAATCCAACCGTTTTATTACAATTTACTAACGTAATCCCTTTCAATGGTACATATATTATAATTGGTATCTCGCCCATAATATCAAAATAATGCATCTGGTGTAAGGTGTGAGATTAAACGCATATAGCGTTTGACCCGAATATCGCCGCCCAAACCCGAAAGGAAGCTCGTAGGTGTCGCGTCGTAGAAACGGATACGGAGGCGGTACCTTTGCTTTCTAACCTTTATTCGGGTACCCACTCATTGCAGGTATACATGAGCGTTATCTTGCGCAGGTGTGCGCGTTTCGCCGGCTCGATTTGTAGGTACCACTTCCCAGAAGGTTTGCACCGCTTTTGTCAGTACTTAGGTAGAAGTATGGAAGTGTTAAATGGTCGCTTTTATGGGTAATGGCGTCAGGTAACTGATAAATCGATCCGATGCCTAGGAACTACTTTGGTACGGGGTGGCTCGCTTGATTTTTATTTTAAATGAGGTACTCTTTCTTCCGTGCAAAAGGGAGGTGTTAACCAAACTGTCTGGTGCCCAGGATGCGACCCTTGCGGCCATCTTGAACATACTAATAAGATGCAAATCTTGTTTTTGGTATTCTAAAAGCATAGTTTTAATTTTTATCCTAGTATAAATAAGTTATGCAAGCTGTATGCTGTATTTTATCGATCTCTTTTTAACTATCTAACACAATTTAATTCCTAAGCTCATGGAATCTTCATGCACAGATTTTAGAAAACTTCTCCATATTTAATACGGAATTTTTTTATATTTAATCATTTTTTTTAATAATGCAATTATTTTATGCCATTTCAGTAAATTCTAAATTGCTTCTTCAAAACCGCAACATTGTATCTATTTTACAAATTATTGTTTTACATTTTTTGTATTCGTATGAAAATCATTTTTCAAAGATCATGGAAAAAATGCACACGGGAAATGTTTAACTGTGTGATTAACAAATAAAATAGGACCTATGTTTTTCAATATCACCAGATATTAGCGTATTTGAATTTCTTTTGTAAGATCTTTTCAACAGTATGCAACAACTTTCTTTTGAGCCGGTGTACCTAAGATTTTAGTGTATACACCCTGTACAAAATACGTGGGTAAAATCGGTACCAATTTATGTGTGACCAGTTATACAATAGCTTATTGAATAAAATTTTGGGCTTATTGTTGGTAATAGAGTTTTTGATGAAAGTATCCATCAACTGTTGAAAATCCATTAATATACAGGAGATATGATTGATGTTCTAAAATAGAGATGTTACTTGAGACCTCTTGAATTCTCAGTTGTGACATGGAAGATATATGGGTACTCAAAAAATGTCTGTTTGTCGAGTAAAAAGATACTCAGTCTGATATTGTTATTAATATCACTTTTTTCTTAAAGAGTATGATCATTAAAATATGTTACAATGGCTATAGACAGAAGAAGCAACACCCGGTGTCAAGTAGTTTGCCTTCGTACGATTTTTTGAGTTTAGTCAGAGTTAATATCTGTTTTCTGTTCTCCACGCTTTTACAGTTTGTGGTAAGAAGAGGGAGCACGAAAACGCCAAAAAAGGACATTTTGGACATTTTTTGTTTAGACGAGGCAGGTCGTGCTAGCAAAGTATCCTGGAATAAGTTTTTTAAGCACACCAGAGTTCGAAAATACTTTCGGCGTAGCCAGAAAAGTTTTTTTGACACTCAATCCTTTCCATAATAGAAATTTTATTACACGTAGCCAAAAAATGTATAGCAAAATAACGCTTTTCATGCTGTTCTGAATTTTTTTAATAAATAGAAAATTCACAACAACCTACTGCTCCTATTGATATCATGGGCAATTGAAGACCAAAAAATGTTATGTACTTTTTCCAGAAAATCCACTTTTTTGTTGAAAAACTCACCTAAAATATCTCAGGCCAATCAATCATAATATGTAATTATGTAAATGATTTTCGTGACAGGATAATATTGTATTTTAGTATGCAAATAATGAAAAATTGCATGCACAAATGGTTGCTGTCGAAAAGAAATCCTGGCGTTTTGTATAAATATCTTCATTTCATTAGCATGAGAAATTTCTCACGAGTATGTTTACTTTTCTGAAAATTGTGCTATTACCTAAATGACTCCTTTAAGTATATTCATTTTTTGTGACTAAGGCGTCGACAAAGAAATATTACTGAATGAATCGTTAGCCATTTGTACAAAATTTCAATTCCTAGCTGAGTTGTATTCAAAATATTTTGGAATGACTGTCTGCTACTTTGGAACGCCTCAAGGTTTGTACGAATCACATGCATTATTCAAAGTGCCAATGAACTGACTAGACTTGATGGCATGTGCCTAGTATGACATTGTATCTTTTTTGGACAGCATCCAGAAGAAATCCTACTTATAAAGTTTTAATAAAATTTGCCAAACTAACTGATGATGTATGTCATGTGAGCTGTAAGTGATAAATAATACTTGTATAAGTGAACATGTATGAAATGTTATTTAAAGTAAATGTTATAAATAATAAGACACCCAGAATATTGATTGTTATTGTTTACCGACCAATAAATACCTGGATATTACGATTTTTTATATTTCTAATAAAAAAATGATACTTCAGTATTACGACATAATGCACAATACTAAAAAACGATTACTAAATTCACTACAGGAAGTCGTGACATCTATTACTTATCTGTAAGGTTTTCTTACGAAGCATCTATCCTAATCCCAATTTCAAAGGGTTTGGCATTCCTTTTAAAGCAAATTAAGAATATGAACCCACCTTCGAGGAGCTAGACGTCCTTCTTTGTATCTGAAGATCAGCAAAAAAATCTAAAGCTTTGCCTGGTGTTTCTGAATTCAGGACCGTACTAGAATTCTGTTATTTGACTCGAATTTGTCTAACGGAGTTTTAGAAGGTCAAATGAATAAATTTGAATAACATGATGATGAAGAAAAACAAAAATTATTATAAAAAAGTAGAGGTGCTTTGTTACATGTTTTTAGTAACTCTAATTTGAGAATTAGCTACTTGAAATTAAATGACGTAGTCAATGAATGACAAAATTACTATCGTCTCCTACAATATACATAATGTATTCAACTCACTGATTCAAAGCTTTACAATTATCATCTGATCTATGAACAGGCAAACAGAAAATAATAAACCGTATATGTTGTTTTAATGCATACTGGGCATTGATTTTACGAACCCAGTCATCAACTTTTAGAAAACGAGTTAGAGTTGATCATAGTCAGCCGTAGATCAATGCTGGTGATAATATTTCAGCTTAGGGAGGGTAATTCCTCTGGCTGAAGTCTATCGGATCCAACGACCTCGTATCTCAGCCCGCCTAGCGACTCACATTCCGCAAGGACGTGGTTTCATCGGCCTCTACATCAAAACCCATTCATAGCGGGTCTTCTTCAATCCATAATAGTGATAGATGCCAGCTGAGCCTGCAGTGTCCCGTCAGAACACCCACGAGGTTTCTGATGGCCCATCGGCTTTGGTTTTTTTGAGAGCTGACGTTACCTGCTGCCTACTTAATCCAATAACGGGCTCCGGGCCAACAAACTGTCCTTCCTGTTCAAGGTGCCGAGTCTGGCCAGCCTATTGGCTGCCTCATCACCAAGGACCCCTGTATGACCCTGGACCCACATCAACGTCCTTCCATCCTTGTTCCTGAGGGCTGTCCACTAGCTAGACTGGAGCCGTCCGTGTAGCATACCAACGCCTCTCTGGGAAACTAAATCTCCCATCTTTTTCACTTGTCGATACTGGGAGTGTAACGCAAAATTTTAAGGGAAAAAACTTAGCTCTTCTAGGACAAAAAATGGAGTCAAGTTGATTGACTCAGTACTTCCCACGCATAATGATGATACCATTTTATTATTTTCCCATTGCATGAAGCTATAGTTTGAAATCCCTTGCAACCAAATCATCGCCCACCCGCCCGCAAAAAAACATTAAACACAAAAACTCTCGTAAATAGTTTCTCTTGCGTCTCCCTCTAGGAACTAGGACGCCACAGTTTTTTCTGTATGCTTCAACTGGACAATGCGAAACGATCAGAAGCCACCAAACCATCTAAAAACGAAGTTTGAGCTGTTTTTATATTTTTAGCTTTTTTATTGCGCCGCCACTGACACGATTTTTCAAAAACAGACGGGTTTTCCAATCTCGCTGCGGCACTAAATTCTGAGTCAACATTCCATTAAACAATTCAATAATTTTAGCTTTACGCAATATACATAGAGCGAAATAAAGCAAAACTCGTATGTATATGTACATTGTACATCACAAAATTGGTTTCTGTAATAGGCAAGCCAATGTTCAGATGAACCTAAAAAAGTGTAATATGCCGCTAAATATCTCTTCCACAGGTCAATGAACGAACTATTATGAATACAACAATTTTTTTCAGTTTTACAACCCCCCACCCCCCCAACTGTCCCAATTTCACTCTCACCCAAAAAAAGAAGTATAAAATGATCAGGAACCCCTAAAACGCCTAAAAACAAAGTTTGAGGTGTTTTTATATTTCTAGTTTTTTATTATTGTTGCGCCACCACTGACATGATTTTACCAAAACATGCGCGTTTTCCGTCCTCGCCGCGGTAGTAATACTGTGTCAAAATTTCATTAAAATCAATTCAATAATTTTTGCGTTACGCAATATAATAATATAACGATCTAGAACAACACTCCTATGTAAACACCACAAATTCTAAGTCCCTTGGTTTCTATAATAAGCAAGGCAATGTTCAGATGGACCTAAAGAAGTGTATTATGCCACTAAGTTTTTCATTCACATGTCAATGAATAAATAGCCTATTATAAATACAACAAATTTTTCAGTTTTACAACCCCCACCCCCCAACCACCCCAAATTCACCCCCACCCAAAAATGAAAAAAAGAAAATGATCAGGAACCCCTAAAACGCCTAAAAATAAGGTTTGAGGAATATTTGGAAATTTTTGTTTTTTGCTAATTACTCCGCCCCCCGTACAACGATTTCCAAAATTATTACAACATTACCTACTACGACACCACAGACATTCTAAAACATCCAAAAGCGTTTATCTCAAAATCTAAAATTTTCGCGATCACAATGCTCCCCTCACCTATCGGTGTGGGAAGAAAAGGGAGGCGGTCTGATATGCTCTGCAAAAAAAAATTACGTACTTTGTCACCCGTTCTGTGAAATAACGATGCCGGCTCTGCGTTGGCGGATCGTTCTCTCAGGGCCAAAGGTAAACAAGCAGCTTTGGCGAATCCGCGTTTCTAGGAAGGACCCCTGGGAGCAGGTAAAGCGACACCCCCCTGCCTCTTCCCACCCACCGCAGCTTCATCGCGTGCCCCATTCAAAACGAAGCCGGCAGATGATACCGACGGGCGGCAGAAGAACCGATACCATCGAAAATTTATCAAAAGACGACGACGACGCCTTACCTACCCCTCCTCGACTAGAATACACAGAACAACCAACATCGTAAAAGTTGTGAGGGAGTCATTTTATTTTTCGATGACTGAAGGTTGTTCAACCTCTCGGCTATTAATACATAATCATTCATTGAGTGACAGGAGGAAAATTCGGGAACCGGCACGGCTCGTAGGGAGATCGCTGCTTCCGAAAAATAAGGATAACTATATAAGACATAAAGTATTCAAAAAAGAACAGGGAAGATATGAGTACAAAAACTTGTTCCTAGGCTCAAATCCGTATCAACGAGGCGTGTTTCCCGCTTCATGGAAGATTGGCTGCGTACAACCCATCCCTAAGAAAGGCAAAACAACTGATCCCACCAATTATAGACCTGTGGCTCTTCTCAGCATCATGTCTAAGATTATGGAGACTGTCATTAACACACAGCTCCTGAAATACCTGGACAACAATAACATCATAAATTATCGCCAGTATGACTTCCGTAAACACAGGTCTACAGGTGACCTCCTTGCCTATGTCACTCACTTGTGAAACAGAGCAATAGACAATTATGGCGAATCCTGTGTTGGGGCACTTGACATATCGAAAGCTTTCGACAGAGTGTGTGCCATGAGGGACTTCTGGTCAAGCTTGCTGCTTATGGACTACCACCTGGCCTGCGCCAGTGGCTGAATAGCTTTTTGAACGACCGATCTCTGTTTGTCGTTGTCGAGGGCTGTTCATCAGACGTCCTATCCCCTACACTGTTTCTGCTGTATATCAACGAACTGCTGAAAATAACATCGAATCCAATCTACAGCTTCGCAGATGACAGTACATTAGTGTCGTGCATGGAACCAGGCAAGCCACTATCATCCTAGGAGACGGTACGTCGGCGACAGCAGCATGCCTCACAGATCAACGCAGACATGAAAACAATTGTCGAGTGGGGATTAGCAAATAAAGTACAGTTCAACGTACAAAAAGCTCAGGCAACAACACTTAACATCAACAATAACATGTCCTGGCACAACCACGTCGTCAGTATTGCTAAAACGGCATCCCAGAAGCTTGGAGTTTTGTTCCGTTGTAGAAAGTTGTATACACCAAAGCAACTGCTGCTGCTCTACAAGGCACAGATCCGACCATCGCTGGAGTATTGCTCCCATGTGTGGGGATGCGCTCCGAAGCACTCTCTAAAGCTTCTGGACACTATCCAGAAAAGAGCAATTAGATTAATCGATACGCCTAACCTCACAAAGGACCTCCACAGCCAAGGAGGGTGGCTGACCTGTCCCTGTAGAGATTCTATCACGGAAGATGTTCGAGTGAGCTCTCCCAATACCCTTACCGGTATTGAATTGCACTATTGGCTCCTTAGGGAAAAGCGATGTATAGAGATAACAAATGACTTTTAACATATGATTTCTATAATACAATGTGTCCAATGTTTTATTTAGTAAATCAATTAAAATGCTTGTTTTTTTTATCTTAATTATGTACTGGAAGTTAAAATCATACAAAAAATTACCCTCGAAGGGGTATAAACATGCTTCATTACGGGTTCCAATACTTTCCCATAGAACGTCTGGAGACATTAAATCGGGTGACCTTGGAGGCCAGATGTCATCGCCAAATCGAGAAATCAAACGCCCAGGAAACATTAGTTACAAAAGATTTACGTTTCTCTAGCTTCTCATGTTGCTTCATCCTGCTGAATTCACGTGTTTTATAGGTTGTATTGTCGAATCTACAATGCTGTCAAGCTGTGCATCTTTTATCTCGATTCCAAATATTCTCTAGAAATGGAAAAAAGCACTAAAAACGTAATCAAGATTTGGACTCTTTAAGAGGTGGAAAGTTGTATGATATTGTATATTTTTTGTGTATTTACTGTACATATTTTGCGTGATATTATTTTCAATACCCGATTCTAAATCATTAGTAATAAATTGTGACGAAAAAATGAACATATCTTATTTTATTTATTAAACATATTTAGGGGATAAATCTGTTAGATATTTAAGTATGAACCCCACTTTCTTTTTTCCAAAACGTAGCGAAGTGTAAAAATCCCAAACTTTTGGTGGTGGACAAAATATTAAACAGGTTAGCAGTGTGACATAACCACAAATTAAATGTATGCTAACGGGATATCTGATGCAGTTGAATACTTCTGAAGAATCTGTCACACTACAAACAGTTAGCGTGATGTTATGTTGCAGATTGCATGAGCAAACTCGTCATTTTCTTGGTTTATTGGTATTTTAATTGACTACATCCGCGAGTAGAACACACATTTTCATGTTGAATATAGTTATTAAAGCTTTTATCACGAACATATTGCAATTTCCTTAATATAAATTGAGCATGGATCGCCGCAAAAAGCTTTAAGCTATTAATTTCTATATCTTATGATCATAATTATCACCCTCTCATGCTTTAAATGGTATGGTTTTGAAAATTAGTTTTACTACTGTTTTTCCTCTAGTCCCATTTACTGACGTTAGCGTGCCGTAAAGCTTAATGATTTTTACAGAAATATTCTCGACAGTAATAATTATGAAACAATCTGGAAAAATATACAGGGCAAGTCCTAAGTTGATACTTTATTTGACTGTGTATGGAAGTCGTTAAAATAAACAGGTTTTTCAAATAACTTTTTTTATTAAACTGAAAAATAAGCGAGATACAGAATAAAAATGTATATCTGAGCTTCTGTATCAAGACGTAACTAGTTCAGTAGTTCTTTTTGCTCGGATTTTTGACAAATTGATTAAGCATTGTATCTGTCAGATAGTGCATTAACCACTTTTTGTTTATCGTTGTTAATTTCAAATTTGTAAATCTTAAAGTGGCACATTATTATGAAACAAATTTAGGATTTACCAATTTAAAATTAACTATGATACCTGAACTGAAAATGCACTAATTGACAGGTACAATGCCTGATCAATAAGACAAAATTCCGAGCGAAAAACCAAACATAAACAGACTAGGTACTTTTTTCGATTCTGTATCTAGCTTATTTTTCGCGTTCGAAAAAAAGTTATTTGAAAAAGTTGTTTATTTAGCGACTTCTATGCACATTTGGAAAAAGGATCAATTTTGGACTGACCCTGTATGTAGTAGGTAATGGTGCTATAATTTTGAAGATTGGTGCACTGGTGGGCATTATGAAAAAAAAAACAAAAAAGCACCAGCCTTCAACTTCTAGGCTTTCTAGGAGTTCCTGATCATCTTCAGTTTTTCTGCAGATGGTTTATAGATGAAATTGGTGTGGTATCAATGGTGAGGGTAATGAGGAACTTCAAAATTCTTTACATTCATAAAAAAAATTTTATTGACCTTTTCTAGAGTTTTCAGACCTATACAAACATTAGTCAATAGAATGGATAGTACGTAAACTCCAAGGCTTGGAAAGGCGCAAGAATCGACTGGTAAGGTGATGACATCAGTATTCTGACATGCTCATGACATCTCAAAAAGCGTTTAAAGATGAATTCAAGAAGAAACGGCCCCACTTGGAGAAGAATAAAGTTCTTATTCTTCAAGATAACTACCCTGTCACAAATCGTGCAAACGATGAAAAAATTCGAGAATTAAGACTACGAATTTCATTCTCATCCATCATATTCTCTAGATCCAGCCCCTAGTAACTTTTTGCTAACTTGGAGAATGCTAGAAAAGACATTTAGGACCAAAGAAGAGACAATAGCAGAAACTGAGTCCCATTTTGAAGCCTCAAAACACAAATGTGCTATAAATCCTACTATAATCGTTGTATAGCCCTCCAAGGCAACTGCATTGAAAAATAAAATTGAATTTTATCAAAACTTAGGGTTTTTATGTTAGTTTACGAATTTTTGACCCCAACCTTTATAGCCAAAATAAAGTCTAGCTGAAAGTATGCAAATCTAACTCTGATTTAAAGACCACCACAAGACTGCAGAAAATTATCCTACCTACCTGGTCGTAACAAATAAACTATCGCCACAGCAACAGTTATGGCCCATTGTTCATTCATTACGCTATTTTACTTTCCAGTTTATCACGCATTATAATGAGCACACGTTGTGATTGTAACAATTATATGGAATTCCTGTAAAACTCTCCTGTTTATTTGTTTCGTTTAATCAAACGACATCAAAGAAAGTACGTCTATTTCCCAATCCCGAACGTGCTGCGGCCGACGGGGCTGTTTCCAATATCGAAAGTAAATAAATGTAAGCATTACGTTACAATGTCCATAAATGACAATTAGGAGAAGATCTAAACTGTGTAGATATCTATCAGTAAAGGCGGTCAAGCCTTCCCCGTTGGACTTGTTCCAACAGCCTGGACGTTATTGAAGTCAACAAAAGCTGAGGTTTACGACTCCCTGGATCGTATAACGTCAATCAATTCAAATTACTTTGGGTGTGGGACGTTTACTTACCCGGAAACAATATACATATATAAAAATGCAGTCCCGGTTCTTCCTACGTATCGATATAGCTCGGTTTTCGGATTACACACGAAAAAGATGGAACCGGTGTATAAAAATGTCACAGTCTGAATAAATTTAGAAATACAATACAATACAGTAAAGTACTCTCTATCTCGTCAGTCGACCTATGCCGCAGTGATGATCGCTAATAAGCGTGAGACAGCTGTCTGCGTACTGGTGGATTGACGGAGATATAGAGCAACCCTCGCATATCGACTCCCATATGCAGTTGGTATAGAAGCGCGCTTATCTGGTTAGGTGAAGCGAATGCGTCTTTGCGTTCCGCCAAGAAGTTTGCTGCTTTTTAGCAGGGACTTCCTTTGGTTTGCTGATACCTACGGGTGCCATATGGCGCACAGACATATCTTTTCTACCGCCTACTCTCAGTACGTGGTCAGTTAAAAGTACCACTGGTATTTCTAATTTCAATGGAAGACACCCCAGTTTAGTCTAGGCTTGTTTAATCTAACCTTTAGTCCACAAAAAATGTCAGTTGACTAGTCAAAGTGAAAGATGGACTACAATTCCACGTACAGTGCAATAGTTATACTTATGTAAGTACCTCATAAAACCCAAACTGTATAAGTGTATTACCACTCTTGCATGTTACATGTTTACATTTTTCAATGATCGTAGTACATATACCAATTTACCATTTTAGTCGATAAGTCAACAATTAACTAACTAATTAGAGTTGTTTGCTCTTGTACTTTTTACACCATATAATAGGGACATTTTATAATGTTCCAATCGCAAAGATCCATGTGACTCATTAGGTACGTGGGTTTGCCTGTCGCCATTTTTGTGTCCACGTAATCGCAGTAACCGCTACCTCCGTCAAGCTTTTGGGGATCAACATCTACAATAACATATCCTGGCACGACCACATGGTCAGTATTGCTAAAGCGGCATCCCAGAAGCTTGGAGTCTTGTTCCGTTGTAGGAAGCTGTATACACCAGAGCAACTACTGCTGCTCTACGAGGCACAGATCTGACCTTCGTTGACCTGTCCCTGTTCACACCAAAGGTCGTCCAAACGAGGAACACTAGAGAGGCTTTGTGAGCTCCCCAAATAACGGAATATATAAAAATCGCTCAACCTTCATTTTTAGGTTTGTTGGAGGTGATCAAACCGATGTGAGCGAGGGCTGGAGGAATGTCTGCATTTGTTTGATTGATAATAAGAATCCTATAACCTGTTATTAGGCTCGGGTGGTGCATAATATAATCCAAAAAACGCATATAATGTCAAACATCACCTATGCAGGGACAAACAATGGTGTTTGCTTTAGTTTAAAGACATCCGCCTCGCAGTCCAGATTTATCACCGTGTGATTTTCTTGTTTGGCCCTTTAAAATGGCATCAGTGGCTATATCCGCAAGATCAACTAATATATGCTGATAAGGTTCCAGTGTTTATAAAGCAATTACAAGGAGTATAAATACCCAAAGGGCATAAAAATCTCCTATAATATGAAAACATTTCACGAACAAAGCGGAAAACAAAACAATCTGTAAGATAGCAAAGAAGTAAGCTTCATTACTTCCTTTATTCGAGTACTTTGCAGGACATGCAAATTTTCATTTAACCTATTGCAGCCCTTGGAATATAAAACTTCGAAATAAAGATAATACCACCGGTTTTGTGTTCTTTCACCCACGGCTGTGTTTACAACAGGGGTTTTTATTCAAAACAGCATTTGGACGCATTTTTTTTCGTCTATTGTTTCAGAATTATCTTCTGTATTTTATACAGGGGACAATAAATGAGAAGATATTCTTTATACATCTTTATAAAGGATATCTTGAGCTGTAAATAAACTTACCTTCGTCCAAAGGTTGATAATAACCGAAATATAGGGTGTCAAACCTGTAATTATCATTTATTTTATTTTTGTTTAATAATTCATCAACAGGATGGCATAACGGCACGAAATTAGGATGTCGGGGGTTTTTTGAGGCAAGAAATTCAAATCTGTTCTTAGTTCAGATGTCACATGTAGAGGGCGCTACTTTCTACACATTGAGCCTCTTTAAAATGATGTAACCTTTTTATGTTTTTTACGTTCTTGATATATCCAAAAGTATTTTGAAAATTATTCATAGCTAATCTTCCAGTTAAATTAACAAAAGTATTTCCCCTAATGTTTGCCCAGGGTGGCGTCATTTGAACCGAGGGACACCTCGATCATCAGAAAAATGCGAACATAAGACGTAGGGAGAAAAGTAAACTGCATGCGTCAAGCAACGGTTGACAACAATGATATAACAACCATTAAAGTCGAAATTCCCCCATCCCCAATAAGTTGGAGTGCGCCACTCACACCCCAAGAGTCTCGAACATAAACAACAGACCCTTCGTCCAAAACCAGCGCATGAGGCGCAGCTCTTTTTATATGCGCGGTTTTGCGTCCCCCATACCATCCCTTTCATCCCCCAAACCAGCGTACAAGTGCGCCATTTGATCGTCTAGGCAAACTAGATTATACGTCGTAAAAAATAGAGGTGTGGGAGATCGTGGATTCTAAGATGATTAATATCCGCAATATTCGATGGTCGAACAAAAAATAAATGGCTGAAAATATTTTCACTGACCAAAAAAGTCATTTGTTCTACCTTTTGATTATCAAGAGTACGGATAATAGTGCACACGCAACAACAGAGCAGAGTGCAGAAAGGGTTAACGTGGTTCATCACGTTGTCTAGTAAGCTAAATCCGCGAGAGGGCAGCATCTGTACACAACTATTATTTATTTCGAAGCTCCTCCTAGTTTCTGCTAGAAATACAGAAAAGAGCCATGGCCGCGACAGCAACGTTGCCAAGGATGCTCAAAGAAGCACCCGACGGGATCCCCTTGTCCGATAACCTTTGTGGACACCCATCCGACACCCGTACCGGCAACAAAAAATCTGCCGGCTTGTCCCTCAAAGGCAGCAGTAACAGCACACGTGGCCGTCCGTATTCCATCATTTGGGATATGACCATATGAGTAATCTGTAAACTTTGAATTGGGGAAGGGCTAGGCTTAGGAACTGTTGTATTATTTCGCAAGTGGGCATTATACAGGAGGGTTTGTGTATCTTATTTTCGGATAATTGGTATTTTGTGAATATTGATAAATTTTTTCGATGTATGCATGTATGTATTTGCTGGAAGTTTGAAAATTTCATCAGATATAAGGTTGACGGTTATTTGGGTTATGTACGGTAGCGATTTGAAAACATTTTACAGGGTGTGACATGTGGTTAAAAATGAAATTGAATATTAGTACCTAGTATTTTTAAGAATTTATAAAATGCAAATTCTGGCTGTTTGGCTGATGGGTCAAAAAAGATGAGGAATACCTAATTCGAAAATATGTACCTATGTAGCCAGGTAAAAAAGAGCTAAAATGAATTGAGATGCTTGGTGATGGGCCGTAGGAGCAAAATACATTTGCATATTATCCCTTAACTGGTAACGTGCCGTCTGTGAGACTGCAAGCAATCTTAAATTCGAGCCTACAACAAAACCTTGCCGCATTTCTGGTAAATGACCTCATCTAATCTATCTGCCATTGGTATCCCTTTTATATCCCGTTTATCAATAAGTTTGCGTAAACAATATTCCAGATGTGCTTAGTTGTTAGTTCGGTTCAGTCTGTGAGACGGAACGTTACGGTTTACGTTATAATTTTTCTCCACTGGTAGTAATGGCAGGTCCGTCATTTTTTACCAAAATATTTTTATAGGTGTATTGCTTTACTTATTATCAATCACAAAATATATAGAATTGAGTATGGTCAAAGTTTTTTTTTATTATCTTGGTACTACAAATTTGTGCTGCTAATTTGTGTTCTAGTTAATAATTATCATAATTTTGTTTCTTTACATCACATGTTATGCTACTTTATACAAAATTATTATTAAGGGATATATACCCAACAAATCTTCATGCATTTTTTCCAAGAAATAATTAGGAGAGTTTGATTTTTTAAGCTTCAAAGACGTTACAGTCTCACAGACTGCACGTTACCAGCTATGCCCCGAATTTGCACGTTACCGGTTAAGGGTTATTAGCATAACATATTTATTGTATACCTACCTACTACTTATTACTTCCACACAATCACACAGGTGAGATGAGTAAGTATTGTAATTGCGAAACATTTTTCGTATCGAGATAATTATGTTTTTTGACGTTCTGTGGAGTCATCTCAGTAACCGCTGCGCTGCTACAATTTTCTGTCGGAAAATGAAATTACCAGAACAGCTCCTAATTTCTTTTTTTAGCGTTTTAGGGGTTTCTAATAATATTTAGTTTTTTTCGGTAAGGAGCATATTAATAATTAGGATCGCGGATCGCCGGGAGAGTTGCTTGAGGGGCGAGTTGCAACCATTTTTGTATTCATATAGAACTTATGATAAAAAAACAGGCCCACTCGACCATTGTATTTGAAGATATACCTGTGGACGTGGATGTGGACAAACATCAGCGGACTATTATAATGTATTATGATTATCGTAATTTCAGTACCTAGCTACTGGACCGATTTTGATAGCGTTTAGTACCCCCACCCTTACCGGCATGTATACTTGCAAATAATGCGAGTCTATAGAAATTTACATTATTTGGAAATTGAATGATAATATAAATATATATTGGAAAAGCGAATCAGTCATTTTACTTTAGGTATACCTACGTTTTATTCATTTATTATTTATTATTTTTTTTCTTCAGAGTTTAATCAACTATAAAGATATTTGCGATACGGTGCGCAAAATTCGTTTAGCCCGTCGTTATGCTCGATCCCATTTATGATGCATGTGGCGTTTAGAAAAATGCATCGGGCACTACAACTTCTGGTGGCCCGAGCAAGAATGACATCAGATTTATTAATTTCAGCAGTACATTTATGTTCCTGAAAAAAGTAAAACCTGAAATAGTTAGCTAGAATTTAAAGATTACAACCCTTCAATTCATGATGATACCTATATCAAAATGTAACAAAAGTTAAAACAACGTTTCGTAAAGTAAGGACACATAAAGATTATCAACAACTGAGGTGCCAAAAAATTCAAGCTTTCAGCACTCGAATATGAACAAATAGAGAAACAAATGAAAAATCTGAACAGTGACCTGAGAATATTCAGGAGAACATCTAAAGTGATCAATAAATGAAGCAACAATGAAACAATGAAGGCGAACTACGGGTAATGCAGACAAACCACTAATACCAACACTCTGAAGAACAGTCTCCCGAAAACTAAATAAATATTCGGGAGAGGAATAGAAGACAATGTATAATGTCTCAGCATTTACAAATTGCAAGCAAAAAATCAAATTATCTCTGTGGTATACAGCACTACCTCTACATATAAAAAAGGGGTCCGCGGCGGCAGCTTTGTAACCACCACGGTTACGTACGGGCGGGTCGCTCTTGGCGGCGCGGCGTCACCTCAAACGCTTTGCGAAAGCCGCCGCGCCGGCCGCTACGCGTTATCACTGCTCATGCCGCTCCACGCCATACGTCTGCCGACGCCGCGCGGCGGCAATGCGACGCGAGACATCCCTCAAACAAGAACTCGCCTGGAAGTATGCTATGATTTCTTATTATTTGACCCATGGGGCACCGCTCAACTTGCTAGGAAGCTACAATAATATTCTAAAACTAATTCATGTATCATTTTTTGAATCGATATATCATTTGCTTTACCTATTCATCTAAGATACCGTGATGGCACGCGGATAGTTGCACAGGTATAAGTGTTTTCCAGTTTTCAGATAGAATGAAAAAAAAAACAATCGTACATTGCTATGTGAATATATTATGTAGACAATAATGTACCTATATATGGTAACATCACTAACATCGCTTATCACATAATATCGGCACATAACTCATAAACACGTTTCCAGTAACTATTTCCTGGAATATCCTTCTCTTTGACAGTTTGGCAACAAGGCCGGTTATTTCTTGTTATCGGCCGGCCTAAAGTTATCTGTCTCACTCTAAGTAGGCCGGATCAGTGAGAGGCGTGTCGGAACCGATTTTTTGATAGTTTTTCATCAATCTTTCCGTTATTATTAGAGATATCGAAAAAAAGTTTTTTTTATTTGATTGAATATCTAGGATTGCGTTGTACTACGCTCAGAAATTTCGTAAAAAGAAATAAATTAAAAAACTAAGCAAAGTATCTTTTTGAAAAATCAAGTTTTTCAAAAAAGCTTTGCGTCAGTCGAGACATATTGTGTCACTAATTATAAGAACAAAATTAGAAAGTTCTAGTATCGGTACATTTTGAAATATTATTGAAATAAAATTCAAGAAATCTAGTACAAAAAATACCCACAATCCTCGAAAAAACTATATACATTCAACGAAATACACCCTCTTAGAAGGCATGACAATATAACATCAATAAAAAATAGCTATTACGGGAAATATAAACCGTTTATAAAACGTGACGAACCACCTTAAAGGAAATACGTTAGGTTAGGTTAGGTTGAAAGCGAGTGGGGCACAGCTGCCTCCTTCCACTGCGACTCAATTGTGTCTATTGTGGCTTACACCTTTTTACAGTTCACCGTACAGTCCGCACCTCTTTACGAAGGCGATCGACGTGAAGGGTGAAACTTCCTTGAAGTCATGAGGTTCCAGTTGGGCAAATCCGAATGTCTGGAACCTAGCATTATCCAGTACTGGACAGGAGCAAAGAATATGCTCTGCTGTTTCGTCCTCCACGTAGCAGAAGCGGCAGTCTGAAGTTTGTTCAAGACCCAACTTCCGCATATGGTACCTTAGGCGACCATATCCCGTCAGCAGACCGACCAGAATGCGGAGGTCGTACCTATTACATTCCATGATCCTCGGTGGGGGGCTGACTCGAGGGGTATCTTATAAATGCCTTTGAATGCAGTAGCCCTGGTGTATCTCGCCAGTTCAGGACTGCTTTCCTCACTGCCCAGTCCGAGATGGTCTTTTTAGCGCGAATGGTTCTGGTCCTATGAACACAGATTCAGTTCCTCCTTTTGCTAGCGCATCGGCCAAAGGAAGTAAGTTTCTTCCAGTTAGTTAGACCCCCCATATTTCATCCTCACCCCCATCTGACTCGTCAACCAATCTCACAGGCAATATGGAGGTGGAGTCCTACTAACTTGGTATCCTTTGAAACTTGATAGTGGCAGTTTTCTCTCATCTCACCTTTTTTATTACTTTAATATACAGGGTGAGTCGGGAGGAATGAAAATAACGTAAAAATCTCATGTTGTTATCCGATGCTTATGGGTTTTCAAGTTGTAGCGTAATTAAAAATGTTTATCTAGCTTCCCACTTGTATTTGAATTTTGTTATAATCAAAGTAAGATGAAGTGTCAGTGTACAGTGACAATAACTGAACACTTATTTTTTGAATCTCCACACCACAGTTGAAAGCAATGTTCAACGTAGGTTTTCTGTAAACATCGCCTCACACAACTACTTCAATTTTTTACAAAACGAATTACAAGGCCTGCTAGAGGATGTTCCTGTAAGTATTAGAAGGCAGATGCGCTATCATGTCGCTCGTCAGGTCAAGCCACATTTGGATGAACTTTTTCCAGAGGGTTGGATTGGTCGTGGAGGTCCTATTCATTGGCCTGCAAGATCTCCAGACCTTACACTACTAAATCATTGTTTATGGAGCTAGATTAAAAATGAAGTGTACAAAATAAAAGCGGACACACGGGATGCACTAATTCGACGAATTAAGATTACTACAGCCCATGTTACAGAAGAAAAAATCAATCAATTGGGAGAGCAACAAGTGCTCTTCGTAGACTAAGCATAAGATGTTTATAGGTCAGTGGTGTTATTTTTGAACACTTATTAAAATAAAGTTACGATTAAAAAAATGTTAATCCGTGAAATTTGTTTATTTGTTACTATGCTATAACTTAAAAACAAATGAGAATCGGATAAGATCATATGAGCCTTTTTAAAAAAAGTAAGAGTACGTGTAGTTGGACGCTTTACATAGGTTGGCTGATAAACGATTATTTGTTTTTTAAACGTTTAACTGAAATAAAATAGAGCATTTTTACAATGATCTGGCGAAAGTTGGGTTATAAACATAACGCAGGCAAGTAATAAGGTTTAGAACAGGACATCACAACGGCCGTACCTTTTTGGTATGTTCTGAGAAGAATTTAATCACTTATCAAAGTGATAAAAGACCCCATCTGCCAAAAGTTTAGATAGAACCATTATAGTCAGTAAACTAGTGGAAAATACTGACCAGAAGGCGATGAAGGTTTTTTAGTGTTGGTTCAGTGGGATGGCCAAAAATGTAGTCAAGTTGATTGATTCAGTACTTCCCACCCATTCCGCTGATACCAGGCTCGTTATTTTCCAATAGGATGAAGCTATAGTCTAAGATCCCCTTGCAACCAAATCATCACTCGCCCGACCAAAAAAGTGTGTTATTCTACTAGGTATTTCCTTCATAGGTCAATGGAAAATCTATCATCAATATAACAAATTTTTTAGTTTTCAAACCCCCACCCCCGAACCACCCCAATTTCACCCCCACCCAATAAAAATTTGAAAATAATCAGGAACCCCTAAAACGTCTAAAAATGAAGTTTGAGGTGGTTTTGTATTTTTAGTTCTTTTTATTATTGCCGCGCCGCCACTGGAACGATTTCTAAAAACCATACCCGTTTTCTATCCTGGCCACGGTAATAAATCCGTGTCAAAGTGTCATTAAAGTCAATTGAAAGTTTCCATGTTACAAAATACATAACGTTCTAAAGTAATACTCGAAAATAGGTCTATAAGTCCCCTGGTTTCTGTAATCGGCAAGGCAGTTTTCGGATGGACCTAAAAAACTAAAAAAGTTATTTATGTCGCTCGGCCTTCCTTCACAGGTCAGTAGACAGTCTTTTGTGGATGCAACAAATTTTTCAATTTGACAACCCCCCATCCCCTGACCACCCCAAATTTCACGCCCACCCAAAAAAAGTAGAAAATGGTCAGGAATGTCTAAAACGGCTAAAAACTAAGTTTGAGGAATAGTTTTTTGTTTTTTACTAATTACTCAACCGCCCATGCACCGATTTTCAAAATTCTATCAGCATTACCTACTACGACCCCACATCATATTGCCGCCCAAATTTCATCATAATCCAAGCAGCGGTTACTGAGAGTATGAGGCTAGAAAAACGCCAACAGACAGACAGACGGACCGACAGACAGACCAACAGACCGACGGAAATGAGTGATGTAGATTTTCGTTATGTGGACATCATAAAACGCTCAAAAAACGTATTATTTCGAAATCGAAAATCTTCGCGATCACAATACTTCCCTTACCTATCGGTGTGGGAAGTAAAAAGGGTGAAAAGTGGCCTAGCTGCCTAACTTTGCCTCTCCGTTACTACTACATACTACTATTACTACTATTAGACCCCTTATATTTAAGGGCTCGCTGAGACATATTATGTTCGGACTGTACTATGAACCGTAGGGAAAGCAGCGTAATAAAGCAAGGGGGGCACCCGTAGGGGGGTCCGTCGTCGTCGGCGGCGTCTGTCTGATAAAGCGGGAGAGTTGGGATATGGCGGGCAGCGCGCTGGCTGGTCCCCGGCGCCCAAGGTCACTGGGCGTCGCCGGCGCCGCGACGCAGCGACCGGCGAGACGGGGTCATTGCGTCGAGGGGGGACGCTCCCGAATAGGGGGGATTGAAGGTCGCACGTGAGAGAGGAAAGAGCTCGAGCTGCTGCTGCTGCTGCTGATGGCTGGGGATGCTCATAGGGCACATCATACGCGGAGATCCATGGGAGCAGGGCAGTGAAGGACGCAAAGAGGTTTTCGTTCAAAGCAACATGTTCTGAATGATATCCGAAGATCTTTACGTCACACTGTAGTCAAAAACATCACAGTGAGCGTCCGCTTCCTTGATTTAGACGTGCTCTCTGAGTAACAACTGAACATAGAGGTAGTAAACAAACCACTTCAGCATGGCGTGCTCAAAGCCATCATCTTTTGACACTTCAGCCTCCAAACATTGCCAACTAACCTGAAAATTCTTCCAATGCAACCCATGTTACAAACACTGCTCTGCACTGTCCCATCTCGAAAAACTGTTAAACTACACTCGAGTATAGCACAGCAAGTCCGTAAAGCTTCAGTACAGTTACCAACAAATAGCGAATTCGATTTTACTGACCAAGCATAAAAGACGCACAAACAAAACAAACGTTTGACAGTCGGAGTTTACCGTAAACAAATCGCAGGAAAATTACACAGGCGTTGCCAGCTCCTCAAAATTTATGTAAGACAGTATTTGCGTTTATGATGAAGAAACATGCAGTAACGCAGTAGGGGTCAACATATCTATTGATTCTGCTGTAATCATTCCTGAAACATCAAAATATTGTCTTTTTTAATGTAGAATGGAATATTTCTGGATACTATACAATTAAGACGATAGTAAACAATTATTTTTGCCGTATCTGGTGGTCAATATGACAACGTAAGAAAGATGTTGGCCTATTAGAATTAGTTGTTTACTACCTCTATGTTCAGTTGTTACTCTGAGGACATGCTTAATTTTGATTAGTTTGCAAAGCCCTTGTGACAGTTTTAATAGTAATAACGCGTGGTTTCAAAATGGTTCATATTCCCAGAGGTATGCGTCATTATAACATATAGTCAGCATTTCTCTTTATTTTCTTTTTATAGTTATAATATCTTAAAAACTCACAAGATGTGATGATCCTATTTTCAATGTTTGATCGACACTGTTCGTAGATCAGAGTCATTATAAGAATAAGGCAACCTTGTGGCGCCATTGAAATCACTCCCGATCATATGGCGGTAGTTTGTTTACAGTTGCAACCGGTAAGTGTCCGAGGAGCTCGCGCAATCGGGAGGTTGACACAGTGACATGCCGTAGCGGCAAATACGTTGTCGTCCCATTCGTATCTTAGTTCTATTATATCATTTTTCTTGGTAGCATGTTCGGTTTGATTTGAGAAATCCGTGACAGGACTAGGGTCGGTATTTATACTACTATGGAGAACTTTATGCAGTTCCACAGCCACAAACAAACAAAAAATCAATTTGGGTACAAGAAATAAGTATTTGTACATAAACTAAATGCGAAGCTATTGAGGAAAACAACAAACCGCGTTATAATAGAAAAGTTACCCATTAATAATTTTACGACGCCCATGGAGATAGATCTCGCCCGGATGCTGCCACCAATGTATTCGCAGCTTTATTTGCACACCGAAGGTAACCTTGGTCGATTCTTCATTTTGTTTTTCCCAGGTGAATAGAGGCACATGTCGCACATTTGCAATTATGAATTGGATTAGCGTGGAAATGTTTTGATTTGACGAACGTTTCTACCTTTGTCTACACGAGGAATGTAAATTTTTATAACTGCAGAATTTGTTTGCTTTTACCTCCAAAGCATCGTAGCCATTGTACATTGTTTAGTGTTAATGAAAGAAAATTACATTTCCCAGAAATTCGTTTTATTTTTAGATATCGACTAGAATATAGCTTAGAAATGAAGATATTTTGTTTATCCACGATATGAAAAAAAAAATAGAAACTTGACTGAGTGTCTTGAAAACGACTTTGCAAATCAGTGGAAAGCTCTGACAAAGACAATACAAGAAGCGTCGCTTTACGTCGATCCTTGAAGTGTTTTCCATAGAGACGAAGTAGCAAGCCATGGTCACCAGAGACATTCTGTAGTGCGACGACGGCAACTTCTTGTGAATCTACATGACATATGATAATAATGTACGAAGTTCGCACTCAACACGCAATATAAACGCTATTTTTGTAGAACCCCGAGATATACCCCATTCAATGGTCTCGCCTAAGTTTCCAAAGATTTGCTGCTGAAGAGCACACCATCACAGAGGAAACGTCATTCGAGGGTGGAGCTTGTGTCTACATTCAGTGACGTAGTATGGAAGTCGATATCATCAAATAAATAGATAACGTAGTCTTCAAAAAAACTCCTTGCAAATCAGTGGTAAGGTTTGAGTCGCACTACTTAACACAATTCTTTCAATACAAATCACAACATCCCAACATGTGTCAAAAAGTTTACAACAACCTATAAAGGTAGTGTTAAGATGGTGGGATTAAGCAACCTTGTGCAGAACTTGACCTCTGAACTCTCTTGAACCTCGGAGAAGCATATTGCGTCGTAAAAAGCTTCCCTACTTTATCGTGAGCGATTCTAACTGCGGCTGTACGAAAATGACCGTGAAAAAACAAACGGACGTAATAAGGTTGGCGCACTCTAATATGTGGCAGACAAGCATATCCGTTTACTACAGTCGGTGTACGATTTCGGAAATTAATTGTGGGGAAAAATCTGTTATCGCATCTACGTGCTGTTTTATCCGTATTTGTAGATGTAATAGTTGTGTGATTATTATTCTTTTGAATATTTTTCCCAAACAGGACGAAACCCCAAAGAAAGAAATCGTACTTTGGTCTCTGAATGTGATGTCGATATAAAAAGAAATTATTTTTAAACTGGTGCAACCAATCATTCCTTAAAGGTTTCGTCCTGGAAGTGTGGTAGAGGAAATTAGTATTTTGGATTTGAAGGCAGTGAGAGTAAATGACTTCTCCGCATAGGGAAGTCCAACCATTTTTTTAAATATACGTTCTCATGAAAAATAAGCATTTTCAAAAATATTTAAACGATAAGAAACCTGGAAAGATTCAAATGTGAAAAGACACTGCATCAAACCTTTTCGAAAATTGGATCTCAATCAAATTCAATGAAAGATTACTATTAGTTTTGAGTTTAGATCAAGAGTTATCTAAATGCCCTAAGCAGTTTTCCGAGATACAGAAAATGAAAGTTGTGCCTAAGAGCACGAAAATAGTAGAAAAAACCGATATGAAATAAATAGTAGCGTTCCAGATCAAACATTATTTCTTAGCCGCATATCCAGGCGACCTTGACTTTGAAAAACAGTCATGTTTTAATCATTGTTATGCGCTTTCTGTCTGCTACAGTCCATCCGACAATCCTTGGCCCTCTTATAACCTCTAAAACTCGGAAAGTACTGAAGCAGTCTTGCCAAAATTTTCGTAATAGGTACTTTTGAAAATACAATATTGTGGTGGAGAAATATAAGAAAGAATAAACATAACCGCAAAAAATAAGGGTTTTAGACATTGCTGATAACAATTGTTCAAAAATGTAAAAGCGGGTAACATTGGAGCGTGAAGAAGTCATTGGTTAATGAAAATGCATGAAGCCAATTGTACAAGCTTTCATTTGACTTCAAAGAAAGAAACAGAAGTTTCACTTGCTGTGGACCATTTGTCATATGGTTCATATTACTGGGGAATTTGATAACAGCATAATTTTGAAAAATTGTTAATACCGCAAGGAAACCCGCTCCAGTGACCACGCAGTAACAGTAAAAAAATAAAATCAGATATTTGAAAAATATTGTTTTTTAAATTCATCGTTTCTGATTACTTCTCGAGGTGGGGGTGTGACAACTTGGAGGGGGAGAGAAGAGATCTGAGATCGAGACGTGATTTCAAATTTCCTCACGCATAACCAACAAATTGTTTTAATGATTAACGCTCATTTTTGAACTGTTTTCAAAATGTTCAAAACTTTTTATACAACTGCAGTACGAGTCACACTACTTGGCGTAATTTCTTAACGCATAACCTAAAAATGCGTTGTAAAGCGCATCACCACTCTGCTAGACACCAAATCTTTTTAGAAACCCACATTACCGTATCTTCTTCTCAGTGTGCCTATCCGTTCCGGATGTTGGCGATAAGCAAAGCAATTTGGACTTTACTTGCTGCAGCTCTGAACAATCCTCGTGTTGACAGGGAGAACCAAGTTCGAAGGTTTTTTAGCCAGGGGATTCTGCGCCTACCGGGTCCTCTTCTTCCGAAGACCTTTCCCTGAAGTATCAGCTGGAGCAGACCGTATCTCTTTTGGTTCCTCATTTTGTGACCCAGGTATTCCAATTTGCGTTTTTTAATAATGCCCACGAGTTCGGTCTCTTTTTGAAGCCTTTCTAAAATTCTATTGTTGGACACGTGATCAACCCAGGAAATTCTGAGAATTCGCCTGTATGGCCACATCTCAAAAGCCTCAATTTTCCTTGTGGACGCTTCCGTCAACGTCCAGGACTCAGCACCATACAAGAGCACAGACCAGACATAGCATTTGAGTAAAACATTACCGTATATTTCGCGATATTCCCCACACCGCATCGACCGTACTATGCGCCCTTTGCTCCCGGCGCGTGCTCTCCCCCCTCCTCCCCCCCCCCACTCCAACCCTCCCTCACCCTCCAAGACGCACATTGACCTCGTGCCGGCTACGCTCGACGCCGACGCCCTACGTCGACGCGACACCCAGTGACCTTGACGGAGCTTACGCCGCCACGCCACGCCACGACGCCCCTAGTTCATTTGCACTTTGCTGGATTCACTGCCCAACAGGATTTTTACGTTGTGTTCTAGCTGGCCGATCACAAAAGTGGAGCTCTTGGCTTGGCGTCTTGGAAAATATATTCCAATTTGGGCATTTTAATAAGTAACTACAAAAAAATGAAGTCAGGCTTCACTTTGACACTTTTTGACGGCCTCACGGAATAAGCACTAAAAATCTTCATGGTATCTAGAGAACTTGCCAGACTTCGTTATCATTTTAACTGTCTATAAATCCTCAACACTGAAAAATTTTACGTGAAAATTAAAACAATTTGGTTTGTAGTACCTAAGTCGCGGATTTATTTTGAACTTGGCAACGTCGCTAGACGGTATATAAGTTCCATTTACGTTAACGTCAGTTTGTCATTCATATTTTGTTTGTTGTTATATTGGTGATCTACGTATTCTGTATTTTGCGTGTGTGTGTTTTATGTTGCGAGCGAATTTTATGCTAACAATGATTCGGTTTAAGTGAAATATACCTATACCCGCCAGCCACAACCACAAGGCGCAACCTGTATTAGATAGGTAATACCAGATTCAATTAGAATTTGAGGTTATAAACGTCTTGACCTGCGAGGCAACCATTGTATTGTGACTTACTCCGCGGTGTTTCCGTCGCTGCAGTAAAAATGCATCCAAATTTTATTACAATAAAGTCAGTAGTTTGTCCGTTAGGGAGATTAAATATAAATAGAATTAGTCCACAGCTATCATAATTATAGATGTTAACAGTCATTTTTTAGGATCTTATTCTATAAATAGAAAGTTATTTGAGGGCTACCTAACCCTCTACCTTTCTTCCATTCTAACAATAGGAACACAATTTTCAGAAATTATGCCTTCAGCCTATAGTGTGGAAAGAATATCAGATAAAGCCATGTAATCACTTTTCTATTTTCAAATACAATCATAATAATATTAAAGTTGTCTAATAAAACTGCCGTTAACTAAAAACAAAAATCTCAACTAGATCCAAATTAGTTTATTCATGAAATTATTCATAAACGTGTAAAGCAGTAATTAATAGCTCTGTTTAATTCCGATCCTGGGTTGTAAATGTCGCAAAATAGCAACAAACCTATAATAATTTTTCAGTTGTAAAACAAAAATGCGTGAAAAGGTGTACTCGACCCAAATAACAGTGAATACAAATAAAGCAGAATGTGCGAGAAACGTCAATGACAAAATACGAGTATTTTTTGCGAAATCTCACAGCGCTGATGTTATGAAAAACACTTTACGAACGCTGCAATGTAGGGAAATCCTACGCGTCAATAATGAAGATAATATAAAAAAATCTTATCAAAGATCCTAGTAGGTACTATCAAAAAACGCGACGGGTGGATGTGATAATTTTGTAAAGGATTTTGACCTACTGTGATGAACTTCAGTTACTTTTTGTAGGATAAGGTCATTCATACAAAAACTATTTTTCTATTTGCGACGTTTCGACTTATATTAAGTCATCTTCAGGCAACAGAAAATCGAAGTTTTTATAGTTATTAGGAAAAAAAATCATAAGAATTTGACTAGATAAACAACTGGATTAATAAACACAGCCAACGGTATTAAAATATAACGC
Organism: Callosobruchus maculatus; assembly: GCA_951848785.1. Lineage (NCBI taxonomy): Eukaryota > Metazoa > Arthropoda > Insecta > Coleoptera > Chrysomelidae > Callosobruchus > Callosobruchus maculatus. Next base: position 9,361,972 of record CATOUR010000083.1, read on the forward strand.
CACAAGACACGTACAATAAAAACGAATAAAATTATAACAAACAGGAACAGAATGCACGTGCCTTGTGGCGTTATATTTTAATACCGTTGGCAGTGTTTATTAATCCAGTTGTTTATCTAGTCAAATTCTTATTATTTTTTTTCCTAATAACTATAAAAACTTCGATTTTCTGTTGCCTGAAGATGACTTAATATAAGTCGAAACGTCGCAAATAGAAAAATAAGGAGTTTTTGTATGAATGACTTTATCCTACAAAAAGTAACTGAAGGATGTGATAATCTGGAAATACCTGCTAAGCTTGCTTCGCCTTTTCACCAGTGATGTCAGATCTAGGGAAATTTCCCCCAACACTACGTATTTTTCATAGCTCCAGGGGATAACGTATATCTAGGGATTTTTTTAGGCATACAAAATAAATAAAAAATGTTTCACCATGTTACCGCAACAGTGGCGAAAGGTCCGCTTGCTTTCCCTGGCCGTTTTTTGCTCTTCACCTTCTGCTTTTAACTTTACCCCCCAGGCCAATACCTGGGTGTAACTTAACTGCAACTTGGAGGATTTCTAGGGATAATGAGGCCAAAAGTAATCTAGGTTTCTAGGGACAGTTGGCAGCTCCGTCTGAGGATTGTAAATGAAAACCTTCTGACATCATTGCTCTTCACTCAGTATCAATGGATCTGTTGAGAGAGAAAGTACGCGAAAAGTTGTCACGCTACAAGGCCTTTGTAATCTTTGGCCTTACACAGGACTCAGTATTTAACATCACGCATATTCCAAGAAGTAGGTTAGTGACTCACTTAAAAATTAAAATTTGTTTTGGAAAGTGTCTCGATTTTGACAATAAAATATGTGATAACAAAATAATTATTCAACACATCAATAAGGGCTTGTACATAGTATAACTCAGATTTCACTCAGGAGAGTTGATCGGAATCCTTCAGAGTTCGAGTATCCGCAATTTTGTCGGTTAGTTTAGTTTTCCTAATGTTTACGGGTTTTATTTTTGGAACTGTCGGCCTTGCCCGAACTCTTTCACTTCCCAGAAGTTAATTACCCAATGCGTGAGTTATTGTTATTTATACTTCCAGTATATTTTAAGGTAAACGGAACCGTTACACAGGACATTGCTATTTCCCCATTATTTGAGTAATGGAATAAACAAAGTTGGCGCATGTAATAATTTTCTAACAAATGTCGGAAAAGCTTGAATTAGCTCGCTAATAAATCAGTCAGAAAAGAAAACAAAAAAAAGTTAATAAAAGAATGGATCAATTCTTTCCATACAGAAAGTGAAAAGTGATTCTTTTTCATAATCATAGGGTCATTAATATTATATGTATATACTGATTTTCAAAAACAAAGCAACATTACATCATATTATCAACCAACAGCCCCACCTATACCCATAATCCTACTACGGTATACCAAAGTGTTAAAGACACTGTCTGGGCGAGCTGTTATGAAGCCGTCAGTCCCATACTTCAAGCTACTAGACCTTAGGAAAGACGTCAGCTATGATCATCTACATGTTTGTAATCAAACAAAAATCGGAATCAGCAGTCTTAAAATGTGAGTTTTTGATTGCCAGAGAAAGATACTCTTAGCGTTTGAGGTGGACTTTAGTACTCCTCACACGTCAATCGAAGCTTATTGTGTTAGATGAAGTTCTCCGGCTACTCGGATTGCTGCCATAAAAAGGAATGGCTCTTTTACAAGGCAGACATTTTATAGATGTACCCTATTAAGAAGTCGTGATTATAACTGTTTCGAAATAACTTTAAGGTGGTGTTAATTTTTGCCCCACGTTGGGCGCCAAATTTTGGATTTTGTTAATACTGTTGGGAAATGCCAGATTTTTATCATTATAATTGTTACCCAATTGTGAATGTCAATATTTAAGGGTCTAGGGTATATAGCGCGCGAAATTGTGAATTCAAGGAAAGACGTATTCCCGTGTTAGCGAGGAGGCGTGGCCGCCTGTTTCCTTTCTCCAGTGTGCGTGTCTAAGATGAGGGGAGATAAGTCCAAAAATCCAAAGGTAAGGCCAAAAGTTCCAAAAGTCACCATAAAAACGAATTTCGCATTTTCAAGCTCCTGACGTTACCTTTAAACTTACAGTAATGATTCAAAAATCAAATTGAAGAAGAAATCTTGCGCTTTGTCACCTATTTGGCGTTTTTTTGATGTCGTGTTTGGTTGTTAAATTACAGACATTTGAAGAATGTATGATTTTGCATTGCGAGTTTTCCTGCACACTAAAAAAATTTTTTGAGAAAATCGCAAACAGTTGTCATTCATTAAGGTCTGAACTATCACCTTCTGAATTACTGTGTATGTAGTTTAAAAAACAAGTGATTTCTGTTCGAAATGGGAATCCGTGTTTTAACATGACAAATACATATGTGTAACTGTGTATACCCAGACGCCTTAAGTCATTGAAATTTGAGAATATTCAAGCTAAAATATAAAAAAAAAATTCCAAGAGCTATCTCAACAAGAAGTGCTATATATAAGCAGGGTGAAGCTACCTATATAAGCCCTTCAGCTAATCAAGTGCGTGCCCCAGATATCCTGGAGATATATTTGCGATACAGATGACTGCAGAATGTACACTCTTATTACCATTATCAATATTATTGTTATTAAAGTGGTGTGACATTTATCAGAAGATTAGGTAGCTATTTGCGAAAAAAAGGATGACCTACTTATCTGACTTTATATCCGCCAAATTACTATTGCATATTGACCGACAAACACGCAGACCTACAGAAGGTAATAAAGTTTTCACCATGTCAAATCAGTCGACACAATAACTGTTTCATCCAATTTACAAGATGATTATAGCTTGTCAAAAATAGTGAGTTAGGATGCCGGCTATACGATAATTACGTCTATTAATCTAGTAGACAAAGATATGAATGATTCAACCGTCGTCTGCGCGCCAGACGACAAAAACTGTTATAGAATCATAATACAGCCTACATTAAATTCCCGCGGTTTCATGAGAAAATGTCAAGGTCTTTTATACAATTCAAACACGCGTTTTCTACTACTCGGAAACATACATTCCGACTTTTTTATTCCGATAAGCTCACACCATATGTGTGCGTCGTACTACTTCACTTGATCGTCATTCAAAATTAGCTAGCGGTATGTACACGATATGTTTTATTAATTTCTGTGCGTAGTTTTTTTTTGTGTCATTTATGAATCGTTTTGAATGCTCCAAAATGATTAAGGATATAATCAATGAGAACATTTCACTACGCAGCACTTGAAAAGTAAGAAAAAAATACTTACGCCTTGACGAGTGATTTTTTTTTACTTTTTGTTAATCGATTTTTTTGTGTTACTTTTATCATGACGACTTTCGTTGGTCTGTTTTGTCCATCGCCTTAACATACTTTTATGATTCATTCAGTAAAATTATAGGCATTGGTGTTAGTTTAAATTAAAATTTGGAATAATAAATTCGGGTTATAGAAATTAATTCTAGGCAGTTGAAAAAAAGGTAAAATATTTTGTTGAAAAAACGATATTCAGAATTTTTAGCCTTGCCTAAGCAGCATTGAAAGCATTGAGTGCTTGTAGGTTTACATCAAGGCTCGTTCTGCAATATAGAAAGGTCTTGGATGATATTTCGGCAAGACATCAGGTGTCACTTTTGTGGGTGTTGAGTCACGCTGGAGTTCGCAGTAATGTGGGGCTGGTAGCAAGTACCATTAAAAGGAAAACAGATGTGTGGTTGCAAAATCAACATCTTATGGGATGGAGAGGAATCTCAGAACATCTCCGTGAAGGTAGAGAACTTATTGTAGAACCTCTGGCCAAGGTGAGGCGGTTCAGTCTCTTACTGGACAGAAGCCTGCTAAGGTTACTTGTGGGCCTCTATCCGGATGTGAAGCCCAAGGGTATCTGAGGCAGTCTATACTAGACATAAGATGGACAGGACCCAAAGCCGTCCTCACCTTTGCGATGAGGGCTGGGCTTGGAAAGGGGTAAAGAGAGGTACATAAGGGCCCACTTGTAGGCCTATGGTTCTGGTCACCAGAAAGCCTGTGTCCTTCATTCATTCATTACCCTTGCAAACAATAGATTTTTGCATATAATAATAATATTTGCAGTTCTTTCAGTGCCAAAATCACTGTTTTAAACAATCTTCTATTCACCGAACAGGCCTTGCATAGCTTATTTTTGTCTGTCGTTTGAACACTTTTGGAGTTAATTTGATTTGGTTGGCTTGAATTGCTAGTGAGAAGTTTTTTTGCTCGGCCGTAAAATAGTAATAGTATTAATAATAAAAATCAAATACAGTTACATGGCCTCCGATCGTATATTAAGGATCTTTATATTTTACAACCTAGTGGCATTATGACTCGTTACCACAATATCTACTTTATGTTCAACCTTGGTGTTGGTTTAATGCCAATCATGCTGAAATGTGCGTGTACCTTGGTCTGAACTAGCGATTTCGCTCCATTACTAGCGCCATAACTTTTTCAACAACAATTAAAATGTTGCTGTAAAAATTAACAGTTTTTCTTATCTTTCAGAGTGTTTACGAGACTTTTGATCGGTTACAATAATTTTTTTCTATGAATACTACGTAAGAAATAAAATTTGTAAAAAAACTACGTAGAAATATTTATGCGCATTTATTTCTAATGAACAGATGCTATTATATAGTCATTAATCAAACCTGTCGATATAAAAGGCAATTAATTAATCGTATTGTATCCCACGCATCAATAGTGATGTGTGGCCGTCACGACGCGTCGTGAAAAAATCGAGAAGCACTGTTATATTTTTTATACTAACTCTTGGAATTCGTACAAAAATATCTGTATAGTGTATCTATACGGAGCACTTGATAACACTATATTTTTATTTTGTTCAAAACGCTACTTTTATTCTGCACCACCTAGGCTCTAAAACAAGGGAAGGCGCTGGAAGAACAAAGTGGGCTATGGGTAAGGATGTTAGTGTCGTTCAGAGAACTGGCTGGAATATCGAGAGCTGCTAAGGAACTAACCAGGAGAAATGTATCTGGCAAAGCTGTAATAATCTGCACGACAGCAGATAAGCACTTCTAACCCTGAAAAGAACTCGCGTCACAGCAAGGCTAGCAATTGAATGTCACCAATCATTAGCCCATGCTTCAGACAAAAACAACATTGTCCTGAGGAGGGTTGAAGGGCACAAAAACAACGAAAGCAACCGTACAGCGGACGGTCTAGCCAGGAAGGCTGCTGTCCAAATAATTTTAGGACTTTGTGACCTTTCTGGAATGTCAACAACCACAATTGGGAAATAGCCAAAAAACACTCGAACATGTCCACGTGGTAGAACGATGGGAAGAGCTAGAAAGATGCCGATTTGCCAAGGAAACTCTTGTATAGCAATGTCCAAGAAGTACTTGTCGATGACGAGGTCATACTTATGTCTCATAGTAGGATTTCTGACTGGCCATTGTCAACTCAGAAAACACCTCCACATTATAGAGTTAAGTGAGACACCGATTTGTAGAATGTGTGAAAGCGAAGACGAGACTGTGGAACATGTCATATATATGTGAGTGTCCAGAATCTTTTATTGAGAGTGTGCGTTCGGGTCTTGCGTCTTGCTCTACACCGTAGAATAAATAAAATTTCGACATTCTGATAATCCTATAAAGCCATCATACAAATTCTGTTAGATGTGAGTTGTCTTCGAATATTCTTGCGTCTTATTTATTTGAACGCAACTTCATAGCAAAGGACAGACAAAATACTGGGTAGCTAATGCCTTTCCACAGTAGTAGAAATACCAATTTCGATTTTAAAAGTAGAAGGTCCGGATTTAGAGGCACGGTCGTTGAACGTTTTATGGTTATGTATGCACTTTCGATGTAGACGGAAAAGAATCTGAAGATAAAAATTCGAATAAACAAATCCGAATTACATACTATACTATTATAAACACCATTATGTGTCAGCTTTAAGTGACAATAGCGAGAAAATACTGCATGTGAACGTGGGAAGATATCGAGAAATGAAAATTAAAAGAAATAAATGATTCCAGTAATATAATAATGTATCGAAGGGTTTATGGATACCGTTTAAGAAAAATTTCGAGAAGAGACATATTTTAGGGTGGTAATAGAAAGAATGTCAAGAAAAGGGATCTAATATGCAGAAGGTATTTTTTGACAACCGACCCCAATTTCGGCCCTAATAAAATGATCGGGAACGGAACCACTAAAATGGCAAAAATCGGGGTTTGAAACGATTTTTATGATTTTCATTGTTTTGGATAATTTGTCCGCGGCAAATGCTCCGATTTTCAAAAATGTGGTACCACTACCTAGAAGAGTGGGAAATATATTTTTCGGATTCAGCGGTAAATTTTCTATAAGGAAGATTAGGAAATAGGTGATAACATCCCAAAATCAGGGATAAGAGTCTGCGTCCTAAAACCGTTCAAAGGTACCCCCTTAGTGAAAAAAAAGGTACCCCCTTAGTGAAAAAAAAAGACGAATCGAGCAAAATGATTGGTTCTCAATCAGGAAAAACACTTAAGTATTGGTTAATTTTTTTTTGTTTTTGCATTTTGCTGTGTTTAAAACAAATCAAGTATTTTGCGTTCGAAGCAGATTTGCACATTTTTACAGGATATCGCATTTTCATCATAACTGGTACAGCAATTATTGAGATTACTTGGGAAGAAAATGGCAACAGATAGATAAAAAATGAAACTTATCCACATAGACTATCGTGATGTAGATATTATAGTACGTCAAAAAAATTTTCGGAATTATTTTTGACTTTTCCGCATGGAAAACATCCAAATCGGGCTACTGTGATCAATTATTGTCCTTTTTGAAAACGGAATTACTTAGAACGGTAAGTGTTCGAATGTCCAGAATGATGATGAAATATGTCAATATTGATGATAATCAAAATAAAATAAATGAAATATAATCGTTACTATAGTAACATTATAAGAACCTGTAAATTTAAATACACGACGACAAGTCACGCTCAAACTGATTGTAATTAATGTCGTTTGTATTTTCGGCGATGGCTTGATACTACTACGAATTCATTAAAAATTATGCCATTTAAATAAAACAGCAGATGATCGCTTGTGGCGACACGGTCGACCGATTGCCGAATCTGGATATTTGCATAAATAAATTTTTACAATGTCAAGAACTGGGTTCAATGCTAAGGCAGTCGATAAGTTGCGTAATGATCATTATTTTATTTTATAACATTTATTTGATTACATATTATTGTGATCAATACATTCACACGATGGTACATACCTTGCTTCGAGTAAATTGACTGAAAAGAACTAAGAACTTCTATAATCGCCTATTGCTTTGACCTTTCCAAAAATTTTGAACACGGGATGATCTAAACACTTAAACATTAAATCTGAGTATTATCTCTTAGTTTTCTTAGATTTCTTGTTTTTCTTTCCTTCTGAATTATTAGAGACCCCTACATGACTCAAACATCAACAAGATGCTCAAGAAGCACTTCACTCTAGAGTCTTCTAAAAGAAAAAGGCCGGTGAATGTCTGGGACTGCCATAATACCCTAAAGACACTAGCGAAGACCAACAAGGTAATATTATCTTGGGTGCCTAGTGACACAGGAGTGGGCGGTAATGAGAGGGCCGACAGGTGTGCCAAGGAACCCCCTCTTATCAGACCAGAACCAACATGTGGTATATCATACAACAAGGTACGGACAGCTGTCACCAGTTGGGTGTTAAATGAAGCGCTAGGGAGTGGTGGAGATTGTTCAATCTAAGAGGATGCTGAGGGGACCCTCGTGTTCTAATACCGCAGATGCTCTTATACTGAGCAGGAAGGAACTACGAAAGGGGGTTGGATTTATAATGGCCACTGGACGTTCAGTGTACACCTGCAAAATCTGAAGATTGAATTGGAAGACCCATTAAGCATGTTATCTTCGACTGTCTTGTCTTGAGTGAAAGCAGGAACTCCTATCTGAATGCAAGTCAGAAGGAAAGACAGGAGAGCATAGTCCAATGCATCTCAAAGTTCGCAAAGAACTTAGGATGGGACTCTGTTTGATCCCTCTGACTGGGGGTGCACAATAAGCCTTTTAAGGCTTTTAAAACACTCTTTAAGATTTTAAACTTAGGAACATAATATGGTTTTAGTGATGTGCAATGTATCAGAGAGAAAACCTCAGGATAAGTTTCAGAAAATACGTATCTTACGTAATGGTTCACTGACTGAAGTTAAATTTTACCCACGAAACTTCTCGTAGCAATTGACTGTATCTATTTCCGTGTGAAAAGTCAAGATACTGACGATAGCAGGAAAAACAAAATGAGGCCGCCACGCCACGCGTGTCCGTCTGGCATTTTTTTGAACCCGGCTTGGCCCAGAGCCTCGTGTTCTGTCACTTGGACCCTGTTTTGTAACCTCACTCCTCGCTCGTCGTGTAGCGTTATTTCCAAGATGAATATAAAGAGAACAGAAATACACGTTTCTTAGATTATCTCCCGTGTGTTAGATCGTTTGTGTTTGTGTACGGGCGTCTTTTTTTTATTCGGGACTGTGAGTGACGACGCTCTTGAGCTACTTACAGCTCGCGCCAGGTTATTTTTTGCTTCGGAAATATTCTTTGAACAAGATAGATTGATGTACGTAATAGGCAGAGAAGCAGCGATCTCTTTCTATATACCAGGATTGTCTACAAAGATGTTCAGATCATCTGTGGTCCACGAAGAAATTCTCGCATTCATGAGGGTTGAAACAATCACAATTTTTCTCAAATATTAAATGTGAATATTTATTAAAAAATATTATAACTATTCAAGTTGCCATTTTTAATTTGTTTTTTGTTTTGTTGCCACCGTTCTTCCAATTTTGATGAAAAAGTTCCCGTCAAAAAACGACCACACCTGCAAATCACTCTCCGAGGATGAAAGTCTTCCATTGTTTATTTTAATACAAAGTTCTAAAAACCTTACTGTGATATGGTATCCAAAAAACAAGAAACTTTGAAAGAAGATGGGCCGAAATTGGTTCTATAATGGACACAATAGGAGATTATATTCAAAATCAAAATGATAATGATGAAAATGATGATGATGATGCGTGTATAATTTTTGTAATGGCCACTGTTGAAACTTTGTAGCTGCAACTGAAGAAGATCCACTTAGATTGCATGGCGGCACCATCTACAAAGACGTGATACTTTCAGTCAATGCGTCTATAAAAAAAATTCAGCACTGGTGATCGACACTGGGACGAGAGCTATCTGTGAACACTGTGTATGGAGAGGTTCCAGAGAATACAGTTTCATTTCGCCAATGAGTACGCGGCTTTATAGCAGACAATTATATTTCAGCAAATAGATTTCATTTCATACATCATGTTAGCTTTATTACCGTTTATCCAGATGTTCGGTCATTCAGTCGTCTATTCCTGACGTCTAACGTCTTTGGGCGGGCTATTCTTTTGTGTATATTGGGTGATAGTTGCGCCGGTGAGCAGATTGTTTGGAGACGTCGTATAGAACGGAACGTTTCAAGAGTTGTTCGATGTTTATGTTTACGCGTGGAAGGTGAAGGTATTTTGGGGTGTGCAATTATTGTATATTGTTGACTGTAATCCAGAATAGCAGTAAGTACACACTGATTTATTGATTGGAACCGTATACTGTTAAAATATACACTGTAAAAGTAATGATGAAGTAAAGGTGTGGTCATTAATCAGCTTTCTATTATTTAAAACTCCCTTAACCTGAACTGGTGCTTACAATCAGTTAAAGATCCACAGCAAAAACTATAGAATTTTCTACGAATATATATCGATAAACACAAAAACAGTCAATTTTTTTCAGCATAGTTTGTAATAATAAATGCTTCCTTTTAAAGGACAACAATATCTTAGCTAAATAAAAAATAATTAGATCTAGATCGTCCAACTTTGCACCGTCATTTTTGAACAATTTTCATGCAATGCTTCCCTTACTAAACTGAATATCATTAGCTGTCCAGTATAGGAGAGCCAAAGAGATTTGTATCGAATTTTTGCGGTAGATATAAGGAACAGTGAACTGCTGTATCCTTCTTACTTCATTTCAAGGATTGATAAATTGTCTAGGATGTCATATCCTTATCAAGATGAAAAGTATAACGTTTTTTATAAGCATAGCGAAACTACTTTAGGTTCAACGACATGAAATATGTTAACGTGGAATACATTTTTTCTTCATTCATTATCTTCAGAACTTGTTTTAATGAACAGCTGGACACTTGGACAGGTTGCGTAAGAAAATATCATAAATATCAGCTTTTCCATTAAATATTTAACTTCGTGTTCTTCGTAGCAATCGTTCATTTAAAAGTTAATAGGAAACAACCCGTATACCAATAATATACATTTGTAAACAATTATTATTCATTAGACTGCAAAAGTTCGTTAGATGGCACATAGATGGCGTTACTAAAAGTTAGTTATAACCTCAAAAACATACGTGTATAAATTTCACAGCGCCGTACAATTGGTTCGTGCCATATAGCCTGCGGATCTATTGTCAGTGACATTATATAGCATTCTGTACTATTAAATAATGGATAAAGTACAATTTCGCGTATTAATAATACATTGCTTTTTGGAAACAAAATATTGGGGAAGTCAAGGCTTGGCTTGATAAACAGACTCTGTATCAGGAAAGTAACGGTTGAAAAGTCGTTTACTGAGTTTGAGCTGTTTTTATATTTTTAGTTTTTTCATTATTGCTGCGCTGCCACTGACACGATTTTTAAAAACATACGACTTTCCCATCCTCGCCATTGTTTCGAAATTTCTTTGAAATCAAATCAATCATTTTCACGTTACACAATACAGAACTATATGTTAGTATGCAGATATCAGAAAACCAAAAAAAGTGTATTATGCCGCTAGGTATTTCTTTCACAGGTCAATGGACAGTCTATTATGAATACGGCAAATTTTTCAGTTTTACAACCCCCTACTCCCCAACCACACCAAATTCACCTCCAAAAAATTAGAAAATGCGTCAAAATTTAACTTTTACTAAGCTGGTTGAGATAGCCGAGACTTTGAAGATATCAAAGAAACATACATCATGCAGGAATCTTAAGACATGCGAAAGCTATTTGCAGAGTGCAAAGCAATAACATTTTGACGATTCTGATCAATGTTTAGCAATTAACAACGGCAATAAATACGATTTTTTCGGTGGATATATTACAATGGATGAGACTTTGCTACATCACTATATTCCAGAGTTCAATCGACAGTCAAAAGAGTTAATTGCACGTGATAAACCCACTCCAAAGCGTAAAAAGACGCAATAATTGGCTAGCAAGTTTATGGCATGAGGATCGCATGGTGATATCCTAGGTTGTGCATAGTTTATATTCATCCATTATCTCGAAAAGTGCTAGACAATCAACAGCGATTCTTACAAAGCGTTGTTGGAACGTTTGAGGGTTGAAATCAAGAAAGAACGGCCGAACTTGAAGAAGATCACGCACCCTATCACAAATCGATGAAAATGATGACAAAATTGCGTTAATTAAGCTACTAATTGCTTCCTAATCCACCGTACTCTCCAGACCTGACCCTCAGTGACTTTCTCCTGCTTGCGACCTCAAAATAATGCTCGTTGGTAAAAATTTAGGACCAATGAAAAATTAATGGCCAAAGAAAATAACTATACGAGTATAACGATAATATAGGATTTTATCAAAAACATAGGGTTCGCCTACAAACTTTCCAAAGCTGCTACTAATAGCTTACCTTTTCACCCATTTTTAGTTCTAAACGTTGACTTACCTGTAACAAAAAAAACAATATTTAAAAGTCAACATATAACTTTAATTCATATAATTTTTCATCAGACTCACATCGCAAATCTTAGCTTAGAAATAATTGAATCTGGTGGATTTCCAATTCTCTGTTGGTGAAAAAACTAACGTTAATAGAAATAGATTGCCTGTATTCAGAGACAACACAATTTTCTTCGGGGGAACGAATTAAGAAAAATAGGATATCACGGTACAATGAGAAGGCATTATTGCACCCGCACAATAAAATATGAGGAACTTAACCAATATAATTAATATCAATTATAATTCGCTCAGATTTTATTATCTACAACGGGAAAATCTAGCTTCTATATAAGACGAATATGCAATTAAAATTAGATTGTCAGCACGTTAGAAAATCTCTATATGTTGATTAGTGTGGGTGTTTTGAGCACTACGCATTACGAATGCAATGAGTAATTAGTTTTATTAAAATTGCATTGACTCCCGCATAACGGTGTTTTTTCTCATTTTTTTTACTTGTCGGCAAGTACATATATGCAAATCTCGCATAATGAATTTACTAAATAAAATAATTACCTTACAGAAAACGCAATGGCTATCACAATGCGATCGAATATCTACAAAACTACCCGACAAAGCTTAATTTTTTAATTTTTTTTTTTACAATAAAACGGCCATTTTCTCACCTGAAACAAGGTCTTTTAAAAAATTTTAAATCGAAAAATGTGTGTTTTCATACCATGAATATTGTAATTTTTGGGTGATTTACCATATAAAGGTTTGTATGTTACACCTATGTGTTGGTTGTTTGTATGCCCTGTTGTTGTGGAAGACACCGAGTTAAATTGACAAAAAATTTTTGACGTTTTTTGTTTGAGAATTGCATTTCAAAGTCTGCGAACATGCAGACTGTTGTTTTGTTGTTTTTTGCGAGCAAACATTAACGTTAAGGGTATATTATATAAACTTAATTTTAATATTAGTTTAAACCCGTATTTTTCTCTAATTATTGTAGAAAGCCCTGAAGATGGCAATAAACATTGTCGAAAGCTTGAAAGTTAACACCACAGTCTCCTTTATGCAGTGACCAGTGTTCCTTTTCAATAAATTTGGCCACAACTCCATGATTTTTTCTGTCCTGATAGGTGCACATTTATTTATCACTCGGTATTTAATAAATTAGGCACCTCGATGTGTATGTCCAGATGCATTAAGGCTACATGATCCTTCCAACAAGGATTGACATGGATTCTGTCATTATGTTTCCTCTTATTATGAAATTGTTAATGAATGAGTGAAGATACATTTTATATTTCGTGTAACATTTTGGAGGCATCATAGCCCAGTAAAAAACACATTTAACCTAACAAGAGTTTGGGATCGATACAAAATTAGATCTACTTGGTTAAAAGTGAATAATTTATTTTAACAGACAAGTACAGTGCAAGAAAAAACAGTGAAAAAATGTTTTTATTTTTCAAAATGCGGTACTAGAGGCGTGTCAAACTTTTTGTTAACTAAAATACACACGTTGAGATACCTAACTCCAAATGTCATGGAGGTTCTTCAGCTGTCTATTGGAAACAAGGCTGGTTGCTACTGGACAGCAGGAAAAACACTACAGGGAATTACTGACAAACTGAGTCATAAACATTTTAACGTTCACACTAAATAACTGATTATTTACTCCCTCACATATCACGGTCCGGCATAAACCAAAATAACAAATGGACTAGATACACTCACACATAGGTTTATTAAAAGATAACGGCTTCATTTGCCTGTGCCATGCCATGCCGGTGTCTACGAACCCATTTTCCATTTCCAAAATAGATGCAGATATTTAGGTTAGCTTAAATGTAAATGCCCATCGCGTTCCTTCACTTAGAGCCTACTGGGTCTATATTTATATATACTATAAAGTAAAGGTTTCATTTCATGCATCTGGGTGATAAAGATTGGGGAAAAATACTTTCTAGAGTCTTCAGTGGCGGCTTGTGGATAAGGGCTGCGAATATGAAGAAAACAACCAATGTCAGAAATTGGTATATTTAAATAGTTTTGATCTAACAAATAAATCCGAGAATAATTCTCCAAAGTCCCTATAAATTATACATCAAACGGGAAATTTAATTTTTTTCCCTACAGATGAGTTGTTGATGTTAGTGTTTTTAATATAAGTACTCAATCAAAATAACTTCGTGTTTGTATCGGATGTATGTTTAATATTAATTTTTACCTGAATTTTTCAATTTCCCATTCATAACAGATATTTGCTGGAAAAAACTTGATATTTTGAATTTCTTAAAAGATACTATTACACGATTGACAAGCTGGGATCTACTGTGTGACCAACAAAAATTGAACAGCGAAAAGAATCCGATGATTCTTACCTCTTGTAAGGACGTTGCCACAACTCTTAATAATTCTATCCTGTTTCCTTCTTTTACGACTTGTTTCATTTCATATACATATAAAGGAACCAGCAAATAATTTATATTCACTTAATATATAACTACAACCGGCAACAGCAGATTTTATTCCCTACCTCAAAGATGGGATTGGATAACGGCAGCACACGATATTTAGTGTCCCTGTTATACTTATGTTTTCTATCTCTTTTTAGACTCGACATGACTATAACGATCAATACCTGAGGGAACCTCCCGTTCCCCTTGTCAACTTACGAAGTGTCTCTTTTTAAATGATGGTTTTAACCACAGAGTTAACATCTCTAGAGGGAGCCTAATTTGAATATTGGCCAGCCAACATCTATAGCGCTATTGCCAGTCTTCTTCATCCGCTTCCAGTTTCTTCAAAATCTGGCAGTTTCCGCAGTTTGAACACAAATTTATTAACTGGGTATTTAACTATACATTCCAATATACTTGCAATGTAACTGATTTACGTGAAGATAAATTGTATTGATTTAATGAAATCTCAAAAATGGTAAATTTCATAGCGGAATGTCGCAATAACTTCTAATATGTCATAAATCTAGCAACCTACAATCGGCGTGCCCTTAAGCTGTCATGTGGCTGTCATTGTAGTTGTGGTTATTGCGTGTGTCGAGATTTTTGTGATTTTAGTGTATATCTGACTGACTTTGTGACTATTTGTGGTGTGAATTGAATTACTTATGAACAATATTGTCATAATTGCATGATGAAACAACATAAAAAGTGCATAGATTGCTGTAATAGCGACGAATCGGTGAACACTTCGTATCATAGGTGAGTATAGATTTTGTTTTAGTTTTCAGTAGCGTAATATATGGGGATAACTGGGAACAAAAGTAACTTCACTCCAGTTTGACGAATAATAATGGTTGTTTAATGTATGTTTTGTGCACGCATAACATTCATGTCAATCAACATGAATTTTCCAAATTACATTTTTTAAACTATTTGAGGACGTGAAATGCAAAAATGTATCCCACATTTACTTACAGAAAATCTATCTATGAGAATTTATTGAACTGGATATTACCTAATGCAATTATTATATTTTATTGCTGAAGTAAAAACACGATGCAGCCATTCCAACAGGCTACCTTTCAGAACACTTAGATATGTTTTGAAAAACACTTCATGGTAATAATAAATTATCAACTGTTACAATGAAATTATAATAAGAGTAACTCTCTAAGTATAGCTAAATACTAATACAACTATTGGTAGCAGTTTGTAACATCACAGTATTAATGAACATCCAATTTGAATATAAAGTCGCACGCCACTGGTAATTCCCTCAAGCTGTCAAAATTTCCGTTACATGTTGGCTGGTCAGCGACCTGTGCATTTTGTTGTTTACACTCCCTCTCTATAGAGGGAGTGTAAACAACATATATATATATAACATCTATATGTTAACTCTGTGGTTTTAACCATATGTGCCTTCTTGTTAGTTACATTGGAGATTTCTCATTCCACTTCCAACTTATCCAGTCGTGTATGTATTCTTGAATAATAATAATGCAAGCGTCTACTACAGTACACCTGTAGAATAAAATTTCTGATATTCTCGATTACAAAATGGCTATTAAGAAACATTGCTCATTGTATTGCATACTATTGTTATCACAGTGGGAACCTTACAATGTTACGGTTTCTCGATAAAGACAACCTTCGGATTTGACTAGCAAATTTCCAAAACAATGAATTTATCGACACATATATGTATACTTCACGCCAGATGGTAATCGCGTTATTCAAAAGTGTCCGAATAAAAGGTTAATTTGCAAAATTCCGCGCCTATTCCATATTCTCAAGGTCCGAATTTTACTACCAAATGGCTGGCAGTTATATAACGGCTAATGCCGTCGGCGCTAATACGCTATAGTCCAAGGCACGACAGCTAAAAATCCACCCTGACAAAGAGGACGCGTGATCCAGGTATCAAACTGAGGTTTAAACTGAGACTCTGGGAAAACTCTGAACAGGTTAGTATCTGAGGAGGTCATCCACTCGAGGGAGCGTGTCAACGCCGGCCGAATAGCCCAAGGACCTGCAGTTCTAGCTTTTTTAACTTTTTTAAGCGGTTAAGACGCCGGACCGAACATTGAACGCTTCAACTTTGCCTGCCGCGAAAACGATTCGTATATTCAGACAAAGAGATGGTGCAGACACTTTAAAGTTTGTTTATCTATGAGTAATATTTTACTCATAGAGGCGCAGCGATGAGAGCTTAAAGGGCGTGATATCCAAGTAATTGGCTGTTGATGTTTTTGCCAAATTTATTCCGGAAAGTCGACAGTTTTCATTATGGTTTATGCAGTAATAGTAACTATTATGCAATGAATATTGATCAAAATCAATTGTCCATCTTCATTATACAGAGTATTAATAAATACAGTTTAAAAAAACTAAAAAAAAAACACGTTGAAGTTAACTAAGAAATTAAAAATAAATATAGCTTCAAATAACTAAAAAACAGGCCTTCAAAGAACATCGCACTAAAAAGTTAAAAATAATTTTTAAAATAAGCTTAAAACACAATAATACTAGTATTTTTCGCTCATTATTGTTTTAAAAATTATTTTTAATTTTGTAGTCCGATGTTCCTTAAAAACGCTTTTTTAACTATATTAAATTTATTATTTTGCTGTTCTATGGTAGGAAATACTTTTACCCCTTAAAAATATTTTCTAAAACCGGTAAAAGTTCACGAAAATAATTGCATTTTGTGCGCTCAACAACATTCCTGTAGTTTGGACGACAGGTACGCCAGTTAGCTATGTTTGGGTAGCTGATTAAAATAATTGCTTCAGTTTACTTGGTAGGCCTTTGGGTATGACTGGAAGTACTCAATTAGAAAATACTGTTGCTGAATGTAATACTAAAAATGAGATTCGTAGTAGATCTACATGTGTATACTTAACTCCTCGTAGAAAAGCACAAATTTATTAAAATTTGGGGTTGTTTTTCCAGTGGGAAAGTATTTAATTTGAAAAAAGATCAATTACCGAGTTATTTGAGTTATTAAGCCAAAACGAAGGAAAGATTTTAATCTTTGTACTCTGTGTTGAGCTTGTGGGGTTTCTAACGCATTTTTTTCATATATAAACCTCTAGTTGTTATTGTTCGCACTAGTCTCCTAGACTATTTTGAATAGCGAGTTACGAATCGTCGGCTCATAATGCTGATAAATAAAATTCAATCAACGTCTAGTCGCGCCATCGCAAGATGAAGGGTGAATGAGGATCGTGATTTGAATATGAAATTTTACGTTTCAATGGGAAAGTTTTCGCGACGGATGAACGAAATGAATGAAAAATCAATTGCTATGGAATCTAATAAAAAATATTGTCTCTTACAATTGAAGACCCTGAGTTACAAAGGGTCCAAGTGCCATTTTCGACGATTTGGATTTATTTTATGGTGTGAACCCCGATACTACAATAAAGGGTCCGAGTTCCAAGAACGCCGGAAAATAATAAATTTTTTAGTCTGTAGTTAACTCCTGGTATAAACACCGCAGGTTGTAGGGACCATGGATCTAAGTGCCGTCAGTGAAGCGTAACCTTTCACATTAGTGAGGCGATATTCCGTGTTTTCCCTCTATTTCAGCTGTTTGTTATTATCACAATGGACGAAGAAAATAAAGTAAAGAGAGGCAAAAAAGGGTTGGAAAGTTGCAAAAAGGAAAGGAAGAGGTGTTAAGAATGAGTGGTCGTGAATTCATATCACGGACAGGGACAAAAATTTCATACTTCATAAACAAATAGAGCCACTATGAAGGCAATGCCTTGTGTATAGTATTTATTGGCTATATACAGCAAGATAAAACAGTTCTCATGGCTTCTGGTCCATTAATTCAGTCAGGAATGTTAACTGGAAGCCAGGAGGTCTATAGCCGTCTATTATTGACTCAATATTTCATAATTTATATAATAATTTTCACGTAGCGAATTTTGACGTTTTCATTTCATAAACAAATAGAGCCACATATACCCAAATTAAAGCAAATACTTGTCCCTATGCAAAATCGTCGCAGAAGTTACTTCTATACATAGACCCTTTGTAGTTGAACTAACTTTTGTACTTGTTTACCTTTTAAGAATGTTCAATGTTTTCATTTTTTTATATATTATTTTGTTTAGTTTCAAGTTTTTTCTTAACATATAGTATAGTATTGAACTAGAATAATTGTATACCAATTTTTGGAAAAATAAACCACCATTTTCCATTAAAAGCACTTTTTCTCAATTATCTATGAATTCGTTTTTTGGCACTTATACCCTTCGTCACATATGATCTTTAAAAAGAAGTCTTGCATTACGGAAACAGCTATAATTATAGCCACCAAACATAGACATAACAAGGTTACTCTAAGATCCTCCCTCAATGATGTCCTTCTCCCTCGCTCTCTGATGATACTGTTCCTCAAGCAAATTTTGGCAAGTTTCAGTTCTCATACAATATATAGAGTAGAAGTGCAGCCTCACGTAGGTATCGTACAAGACCATCGGCGGCCAGATATGTCAGAATTCTATATTAGGCGTTGTGCGCGAATTTCGTACATTAAATATGATGTATTGTGCAGATTTCTGTTAATAATCATACAAGAAGTAAAGTGGGTGTTGCACAACAGAATGCCCCTATAAATAAACGAGTTGGCACTATGGCATCCGATCGCTATGCTTGTTAATTTGGAATCCCAGTGGTTCATCTCTATAGAACACACTTCAGAGGACCGACGCCTAGTGGATCTTCCGGTCTTGTCTATGCTCGGTGATATAAATTAGCATTTGCATAACTTTGGTTTTAAAACAATACTTTACTAACAATACAAGTACGTATGGGGTTTCCAAACTTAAAGGGGATATATTTACACAAAATATCCTGTGAGGGTTCAAATAAATATCCAGGAAAATATTATTACGTCGCGGTCACGCAAGCGAATAACTGGTCCCATAAAAAAAGTCGTTAAACCCTCAGCATGTATATAAAAAATGTAAACATATTATTTTTCTTTTCAACCGAAAACCACATCGGAATAATTGAATCTACCGTTGATAGAAATGTAACAATGTATATTACAGAACAGCTGGTTTTGGTAGTCAATGAACCTTCTGAGCGGGTCTTATCCAATTCCTTCTCCCCGAATTGATATTGATGACTGTATTAACGATACAAGTGTTACAGCCTAGACGTCATTCATCATTGCACTCGGTGGGCGGACGTCGTTTTTACACGTAGGCCCTCACAGATCAGATAAGGGCTTTCTGTGCTTTTGATGAATTTCCATCATATTTCTTGACTTACAGTAAAGGCGTGTACAAACAAAGCACAAGCTAGGGTATTTCATGGTTTTAGCACGTTTCTACATTAAAATTTTTCAGCTTTCGGTGCAGAAAAAAGCGAAAATAAAAATTCTAGGGTAAGCAATAATAAATAAGCACCTAACCTTATCGACGCACAGTGGGACTAAATCCAAAAAAGCTGGCCCAAATTTTAAAAAAAGTTACTGGATAGGGTTTTTTGGGGAGGGGTCACCTCCAATACTGAGGAATCAATCAATTGCAGTCGGTTGAAATGGAATCATCTTTAAAAGGTATGTAAAGTGTATTAATTTTTTTTATGTATTTATCAAGTAAGTACGTAATATGTAGTAAGCATCTACTGTATGTAATATTTATGAATGAAGATTGTAAGAATGCGATATGTTTTGGAATTTTGGACGAAACGTAATATGCAAAACGTATTGGGCGCTGCTGGTAAAAATTTAATATTACACTTCAAAAAAAAAAAAATGATGGCCATAGCTCCCCCTCCGTGTTTTGATACTGTTTCTGTCAAAAATTAAAAAAGTTACAGGTTTGTACAATTCTGATGAAGGATTTGTAATATGCGATCCCTAATAACTCGAGTTAAATGTTAAGTATCATTTTCGCTCCTTTAAGAGGTTATGTTCACCATATTGATTCCCCCACTCTAAAAATCGCGATTCTGTAACCAGATTCGTAATCAGCGACCCCGAAAATCTTGAAGATGATGCGTGACTCAAGTACGATGTGAAGTATGGGGTATTTCTTGTAAGGGGGTGGTGGATTAGGGGTTAAGGGGGTGAAATTTAGTAAGTCTGACATTAAATGCGTAATCAGCGACCCCAAAAACTTCTGAGTAAGACATTTCAAATCAATTACTTGATTTTTTGGTTTTTAGCCAGCTGTTTTGGATTTGATCCCACTGTGCGACGGTCGGGAGAGTCAAAGACCTCGGGTTCAAGTGCCGGCCTGGATAACTTTTTCTAATTACGAACCAGGTGATAGTAATGATGTTTGTTCATAATATAAATTTTCCATCGACTTTCACTGTGTACTGGCAGGGTTGCCCTTCGCCTTCGCAAACCTTCTGTCGTTGGTAGATTAGCCTTTTTAAATGGCGGTTGTTTTGGGTCGACGATCGGGCAACGTTGGCGTGTCTGCATGGCAGCTGTACCAAAGAACCGCAAAGAAGGCATAGTAGACAGGTCGAGACTTGCACCAGGGTGTGCATTGTTGGACAGAGGCGTACCCACGACCACTCGAAAAGGTTCTCTAAACAGATCGTATATCTCGGAACAACGAGAAGAGATCATCACTATCTCTTGAATTTGTATACCACATCCCAGGTATACAGGTGGTGATTCTAACAATACGTTGCATTCATACTTGGTTTTTTCTAATGGTATTGCGGTCAATTAAATGAAACAAATTTCCCTTTCCACGACGTTTCGGTTTATTATATCTAAACCATCGTCAGGTGTCTATAAAGAATTATAAAAACAGGTAAATATGGTGTCTAGTAGATGAAATGTATATATATAAGAAAACAACCAGTAAAAATGAAAAATAAACATTACTTAGCAATATATATAACAGAACAACGTACAATGAAAAAAAAATGTTTTTTTTTGTGATTAAAAGAAGATAAAATAAAAAAAAACACTACTTACATTTTGCTTTAGTTTGTTACATATTTTTAAGCGAAACCGTCCCTGAGGATTCAGTGGACAGAATGACCTTAAAGTTTGGAATTATAAGATGCCACTGAATCCTCAGGGACGGTTTCGCTTAAAAATATGTAACAAACTAAAGCAAAATGTAAGTAGTGTTTTTTTTTATTTTATCTCCTTTTAATCACAAAAAAAACATTTTTTTTTTCATTGTACATTGTTCTGTTATATATATTGCTAAGTAATGTTTATTTTTCATTTTTACTAGATGTTTTCTTATATATATATATATATACATTTCATCTACTAGACACCATATTTACCTGTTTTTATAATTCTTTATAGACACCTGACGATGGTTTAGATATAATAAACCGAAACGTCGTGGAAAGGGAAATTTGTTTCATTTAATTGACCGCAATACCATTAGAAAAAACCAAGTTTGAAATCTACGGTCAGGAAAATATAAAATCATTGTTGCATTCATACATTAAAAAATGAAAAGGCCCATGCAATTTCTGTCATTGCAATCCTTTCTATTTATTATGAATGCAGAGTTGCTAATCAAAAATAAATAAAAGAAGCATCACTTATTACCATTCGTTTGAAAAGTAATTGAAAACTGTTATCATCAATTTTCATATAATTCAAAATTGTTAGTGAATCTATTATTCGAGCTTAGTGAAGTCATCTTTTCATGTATATCCATAAACGATAAACAATCAAATGTCTTTCACTTTCATAGTTACAAATGATAAAGTTTATGTCTTTTTTAATATCTGATATAACTATTGCACTAAAGCACTTTTCCAGTTCCACCAGAAGTAGAAAAACGTCCGTTATGCAATACTATTTTTAAATAAAAATTTCATAACATTTTTTAAACATTATGTAACGTTGAGATTTTGAGTATGTTCATTAAAAAAATGCGTGTCCCCTTGCTTACATTGATAACCTTTGATATGCACCAATTCAAAAGTACATTTAGATAATTTTTGCAAGTACAAAGTAGCAATAAAAATCGATAATGGCGCTGTTATGAAACATGCAAATAATTCGCTGTTATAGATGACCTGCATTTATTTATGTAAACAACTGCTATTTTAGGATAATTATCAAAAATATTGACACCAATAATGAGATTAAACAAAACTAACGGACGCTTTTGAGATATTAATGGAATTTGTAACACCGTGAACGTAGGTCTTGTAAACGTCATTCAATTAATAAATTACGCCGGTCATTTGTTTTCAGAGGTACTCGTTTTTTGCTGCAAATGAGGGCAGCAGGAGATTCGTTGAAATCGGTTCGAGAGCAAAAAAAAGAAAATATTTGTTTATAATAGGGTAGATGAAATTTTAGCACGGTATGGTAGGATCATTACTCTTAAATAATCTCTAGTTTCTTTTAACAGACAGGTTAGTAGCCACTTTCTGTTTAAAATTGAAGCCTGTACGAGTTGCAAAATTAAAATACACATCCTGTAGATTGAAGCGTCTACAGATCTCTGTTTATATGAAATTCTACTCATGATATTAATCACATCTAGAATTTACACAACCAAAAGGGGAAAAACAGTGCCTGGCAATGAAGCAGCTTTGTTCAAATGAAGTTTCAGTGAAAGGAGCATCAAAATCACTCTCTTCAGCCTGTCATGATATTTAGGGCACGCTGCACTATTAAAAATAGAAGTGGGTCTAGAACATAGCCTTGTGGTCTTCCTCAAAAAAAAAAAAACCTGTATCAGATGAATCAGATGGCACGAGTGACTGGTTGGTGCATTTCTCTTTGTATCTCCTATGAATAAATAATTGAAACTGAAGCCTATTAGGAGTTATAAAGTTGAAATTTTGATACTTCTACATCCTCTAGATTAACAACCATCAAACGTCTGCAGATCTATAAAGTTTAACCACGTAATAAGCCATCGGATCACGCCCTGCTTATGTACTTGATATTTAGGAACAAGCTGCATATAAAAACTAGAATAGGCCCTAGAGGTGAGCCTTGAGGTACTTCTTATCGAACATTCTTTCTATGTCAGACGCCATAACACGTACAAAGTAGTTGCAGACAATCTTTAGGGTGGCGAATGGCCAGATCCAAGGTGCGTACATACACACAAACAAGACGTCGTCAAATCGTGACATAACCACAAACAAAAGAAAAAACGGCATCCAGGTGCGCCTCTGCGAACAGAGCCAGCGCAGCGTCGCTGTTGGTACGACCACAGACCGAGCGCGGTTGGTGCATTCGCCTTCCGTTTCTCTTTGCATCTCCGATTCTCCGCCGCCGTCTAGCCGTGCGGGGCAGGGGGCACGGGGCAGGGGGGGGGGGGGCGAAGGGGCAACCTGTAATTTTCGCGGAGATCCGACGGCGACGGTTGCCGCCGCGCGGAGCAGCTCCAGCGCAGCGGTCGTAAACAAAATATAATGGCGGCCACCGGCCGGCGCGATTCTTGACCGACCGACAGACAGACAGACATGCGATGCTGCCATCCGTGGGAGAAACGTACCACTTGGGTTTTTTCGACACTGAACTACTGAAGGCAAAAAAAATTAAGTTGGTTGACTCAGTGCTTCCCATTACAGTGATACAGTACAGCCCATCATTCTATATAACATTTGTTTACGAAGTGAAAAGTTGCAAAAAAAGGCATAAAAGAGTTCAAAATTTATATAACAGGTATAAATAAATAAATAAAAACTTTTTTTCGACAAGCTATATTGTATGGTCTCCTTATCATTCGCCAGTTGATCAGCAAAAATTTAACTGGGGTCAAACTTTTGTTTAACTGGGTCAAACTTTTGTTGATCAGCGAAAGTTTGCCTGGGTCAAACTTTTGTTGATCAACAAAAAGGTTGATCAACTCTATTGAAAGGAAGGTTCTACAACAGTTTTCATTCAACTTTTGTTGATCAATTACAGTCGGTCAACTAAAGTTGACTCGTGATGAAAAATGTTATATAGTTGGGACGTACTAATATTTTATTATTTACAACCAAATCATCGTTCGCCCGCCCGCAAAAGAAATCAAACAAAAAAAAAACTCTCGTAAATAGTTTCTTGCATCTCCCTCGGTAGGAAGTAGAACGGCACAGTTTTTATTCAGCAATCTTCAACTGATAATCCTAATCACATTGCATGCCGACTTTATGATATTTAAAAAAAACAGATAATATTACCAGTATCAATTTTTAAAGGGCCATGAATTGTTCCGGGGTTTCCCATCCACCCTATCCTCGAGACCCCATGCTGCATCGGTTCACTTCAACCACTCCAAAAAAAAAAAGTAGAAGTGGAGATCGCTAGAGCACCCAAAAACAGAGTTGTATGTGTGTGCTTTTATATTGTACTCGTACTGTTTCTTTTTTAAATTAGTTTCACCGCCACCAGCACAATTTTCAAAAACCATATACTTTACCGATCTCTACCACGACTCATAGTATGGTTTAGAAATTTCATTGGTAACAGCTTATAGTGATGGGCTTCATACATTACCTAATTATCAACAACAATGTACTTTCAAAAAATTATTTTTTGTTCAAGTTAGGGCAGCATTCAGATATAGGTGAAAAGTATACGTCGATCCTTTACAGGGCAACGAAGAGCCCACTACGAGTACAAGTCCACCACCCCAATTTCACCCCCCTCTAAAAAATGTGTAAAACGATCAGAAACCCTCAAATCGAATAGTTTTTTCATTATTTCTGCGCCGCCACTGTTTCTAAAAATCATGCGCGTTTTCCATCCTCGCCACGGTAATAATACTGTGTCAAAAAATGGCATTAAAACCAATTCATCAACTGTCCACGTTACACAATACTGAACTATCTATACTCGTATGTATACATCAGAAAGTTCCAAGTTCCTTGGTTTCTGTAATGGGCAAGGCAATGTTTGAAATTTTTCGTTTTTTGCTGATTACTCCGCAGCGCCAGACCGATTCCTAAAGTTGTACCCAAATTTCATCACAGTCCATGCAGCGGTTGCTGAGATTACGAGGGTAGAAAAACGCCAACAGACAGACCAACGGAAAACGTATTATCTCAAAATTGAAAATTTTCACGATAGCACCTGTCGATGTGGGAAGTAAAAGAAAGTCTTAAATCAATGATATCACGTCACGTGAATATCACGTCACTGTAATGTGTTAACATTTCAATAGACGTGACTTTGTTAATAGCATTATCGGAAGTACTTATTGAATTTGCATGAAACACTGAGCAGTCTCCGAGATTTCATAACACATATCAATTATCACAACCAGCGAAAAGTTAAGAGGAGGTTATAGTACGTACAAGAGAGCTGTTTGCAATGGTTAATTTTGAATGAGCATGAAGAAAAAGGACGGTTCTATAGAGAAATGTCGACGTATTTTTTTGAAATTTCCAATAGAAAATTATTAAAAAATTGCCAAAATTGACGTTTTTTGACTAAGTTCACGGTCTCGTTAATCACCTGGATCAACAATTTCTCTAGACTGAAGTTTTAAGGAAACGCAAATCAGGTTTTTGTGCCAGCAGCACTAAGGGTTGTCTACAGCTAGTGCCGTCTCCCTTCCGTCAGCCAGGTCTTCCATTTTTCTCGGTCTTCCCAGTCTCCGTCTTCCAGCCCTTTTCTTGTCATGGCTTCGTCAACTTCATTTTTCCAGGATCTTCTAGGTCTTCCTCTCCTTCTTGTTCCCCTGGGACTCCATTCTGCAACCTTATTTATCCAGGTGTTTTCTGCTCTACGTACGTGGCCATACCAGATGAGTCTTCTTTCCTCTATATATTGTAGAGCGTCTTTTTCCACTTTCATTCTCCTCCGTATCTCTCAATTTGTTATTCTGTCTCTTCTGGTAACGCCACAGCATCTTCTCCAATATTCCATTTCAGTTGCCAGAATGTTTTTGTGCCAAAAAGGGTCAAAAATGGATACAGCTAGATCCTTGCATTGAAGGATCGCGCGCCGATTGGGACACTGATAAAGGCGCCACCAATACAAAAGTATGTGAACTACAGTTTATGAATGTGTTGTCCGCCAGCAATTTACTATAACCTCCACTTAGGTCCTCTATGTAGTTGGAGTTATTTCACAGCAAGCAGAATTCACGGTGGTTTCGAAACATATAGTTGACCAGGCGGTTTACGAAATGACACAATAAAAACCGACAGACAGAAAGTTGATATTATGACAAATACACAGATATCATAAATCCAACATGTTGAAAATGCATTCACTTTCACATTGTTGAGGTAGGGTCTCAAAATTTGGAGGTTACAAAAAACGAAACCACCTGAGATACTAGATATGTACGATACTATCAATCTAAATCATTTCCTTGTTGTTATTTATATTTTTTTATATTTTCTACACCGATAAATCCACTTGTAGTGGAATAATCTGAATTACTATTTCATATATTAAGAATTATTCAGCAGAAGTAAAATATCCAGTTTATAATAAATGAAATTTATGTATCCATTAACAATCCCGCGATATCCGTGGGAATCTCAATTACTACTTCATTCGACCACTGCACGGGTGGCAAAACATAATTCAACGGGACTAAGGTCAGCTCATTACTGGCGGGCCAAATATGTAGTTTTTAGAACATTACTTTTTATATTTCATTCACAAAACGATAAATATGATCGCCTGTTGCTTAAAGAACAATCGAGAAAACACAATAGGTAGTTTGCATTTACGGGTTTACCTTATCTGTAATGAATTCTTTAATGAAAACGAAATTAAGCGTAGATTCGATGATACATATTATTTTATGACAAGGTGAATAAACTCTTCGTCATGATAACCCCCCCCCCTCCCCTTCAAGATAAGGACTGTCGAAAACTAGATCATTGATTCCATATTGGTTTCAAACTTTGATATACCAGATTTTTAAGAGTAATTAGTATAACTGCCAGATATAGGATGCCATGTTTCACAATAGACCTAAAAAGGAGGTGTCTGTCTATCTGTGTGTATGTCTATCAAAGAATTCGAATAGGTTAAGTTCTTATTAGAATTCGCTGATGCCTATGCATTGGAGTTCTAAAACGAATGGCCAATTTTGATGACCTTTTTGATTAAAATGTGAGTTCATTATTATTTGATAAATAATAAAATGAGATCGTAGAGATATTTAGAAATCTCCGACAGAATGAGTTTACTGAACTCAAATAGGGATGGAGCCAATCAAATCCTTAGATATGTCATAATCATAGTCACAATGTCTTAACAGACATGTTGTGAACTCGTAAAATGCATTTACTCATTTTGCAAGTTTCTCTTGGGATATCTTTAAGATCCTTAATGCAGTAGTTTCCTATTTGCTTTCTGCATCCTCATGCCGTTGACCAGATGGTATCTACTGGTTCATCCGCCTTTAGGGGCAATTTCTCACCCCCCAAGGACAAGAAGGTGTCCTGACTCTTCTCAACTCGTCCACCCGAAGCTGTTGGTTGAGAAGAGGTTACTGCTTATACCGACAGTAGTTCGGTGTTCCTTTTAGTCGCGTTTTACGACACGCAGGATATACGATGGGAGATATTCTAACCCGCCCCCACACGGGGCTTAGATATGTACAAGTATAATTATACGATATAGAAACTAACATACGACTGAAATACCTCTGACCATATGTAGAAAACAAAAACATGTGTATAAAAAAAGTCATGAAAAACTCGCGTATTAGAACATTAGCACTTCTAAACGTTCGTTGTGTGAGGGTGATTAACCGTCATTTCCTATGTATACAAGATAATGATAAAATATGGCTTAAGGAAGACCCCCATCCGTGTACCGTGTAAGACAAGCTAACGACTTGCGGGTATTAACTAGCAATCAATCATGTCTTTAGGAAGTGTCTAATTTTTTTTGTGCGCGGAATCGCGAATATAGCCGGTTGGTCTTGTAAAACACGTGTGAGGTAGAAAAAAATAATCGCCACATATCCCATGCAAAGTTTAACTATGGTAAATAGAAATAATTCGTTATTTAAATTTTGGATGTCACAAAATATTAATTCCAATACTAACTAAACTATGATAGCATCTTCAAGGGAAGATTTAGACTAGACTTTTGGCCCCTGAACTTTACAAAATAACTTTGCAAAAATTATTACTAATTTATTGTAGACCTGTCTTATGTCACTTAATGTGATCTACAAGACCAATAAACTTCTATTCTATTCTATTCTACTGTATTACAAAGTTTTTAAAAGCATGAATGACATTTTCGTTGCCTATTCGTTAAGGAATTTCTTGTACATGTTCAAACAATTTTGTCTCTTTAGCGACTCACAACTGGGCAGTGAGAGCTAAGAAGACATCACTCTACTTTGAGGTTAAGCCATACACCCTACTTTGTGATCCGAGATACTGTTTGGAAGACTGTTGAAAACTAAAGAGAAAGCTCCACTCAATTATATCACCACTTTTGCCAGTTTAATCTTCAGTTACGTATATCCCTGTCCTAAGAAGAACATGCTGGGAGCTGATAGGGTCTAGCTGCTATGATCTTTATGAATACTCTTCTCCCAATACAGAAAAAAGAAGTATGGCCACAAGTGTTGGGAAAAAAACGGTTACACTGAAGCTGAGGATTCAATAAATCTCCCTAAATGCTCTGACGTGATCTTACGTTGTATAGCTCCAAGCACAACAAACAATAGGCCGTTTCGGTGCTATCTCAACATCTATTTATGAGTAGGTAATTATTTATTAGATCAATATGGGCGTACAATTTTTGGCCCATTGACAAAGACAAGCCTTGTGATTTTATCACTCTTTCTCGTTCTAGAATTGAGCAGCTGACATACTTAGCCGAGATGTCAACGTTTGGCTTTTTCCGTAAATATGTGTTTCGAAAGATTTTGAGCTCATGTAACCCCGATTGATAAAGAGATAATTGTCATTGTTTACTACGGAAAAACACACCGTACTTTTTATTACATTAAGCCTCTAGTCTAGACAACGGAATGCATTATAGGATAGTTCATTTAGGCAAGGTGAGAGTTTTCTGGAACTCATCAGTGATATATTTTTTTTGAAATGCATACTTATTATTTGAAACCAATTTGTAAAATGTATTAAGATTCTTTTCAAACTCCAAAGTTGGGATAGGATAGTGTAACTGCAGGAAACAAGCGCTTACCGCACCGATAGATGAGGGAAGTATTATGTGATCGCGAAAAAATTTTATATTGAGATAATACGCTTTTTGGGCGTTTTATTATGTCTAGACAACGAAAGTCCACGTCACTCATTTCCGTTGGCCTGTCTGTTGGCGTTAGCCTCGTAATCTCAGTAAACGCTGTATGGATTGTGATGAATTTTGGGTGGCGATATGCTGTGGGGTAGTGGTAGGTAACGCTACTATAAATTTGAAAATCGGTACATGGGCGGCGGAGTAATTAACAAAAAAAATATTCCTCAAACTTCGTTTTTAGGTGTTTTTGAGTTCTTGGTCATTTTCTACATTTTTTTTTTGTGGAGGTGTAATTAGGGTGGTTGGGAGGAGGGAGGTTGTAAAACGGAAAAATTTGTTGCATCCATAAAAGACTGTCCACTGTTGTGTGACAGAAAAACCTAGCGGCATAATACATTTTTTTAGGTCTATCCGAACATTGCCTTGCCTATTGCAGAGATCAAGGGACTTGGAATTTTCTGATGCATACATACGAGTACTGCTTCAGATCGTTCTGTATTGTGTAACGTGGAAACAATTTTGACACAATATTATTAGCGTAGCGAAGATGGAAAACGCATACGGTTTTAGAAATTTAGCTACACTGAAACCTATGTTGACTGTACTCTACTAATATCGAAATTCAATGTCGTGCATGGGAAATGACTATGACTATGATATATTGCCGTTCATTTTACAATTCAAATGAGAAAAGTATACGATATGGGGGTGATGTTTACCATAACCGATACGTTGATGCGTAAGCGATGCGAATTCTAGTGACGTAAAACTGAAAGATAAGTTAAACAATAAATATGCATGCATATATGCAGAAAAATGTGTAAAGTCGTGGGAAAACAGTAAAACATATTATTCTTATCGTGAATAAACAAATTGCCTAAGCGATATTTCCAATGCTAAACTCTAGAAAATGCACCTGCGTACTTATGACGTAATTGTGTGAATTTAGGAGATATGTATTTATGCTAGTGTTTTGATTTAAAAGAGGGTGTGACCACTGTGACCTGCCTTTAAGAGAGATTTAGTGAGATTACATTTTTAATGAACGGTCCATAACGGATTAAGGCTAGCATTGCTCCAACTCAATGATGGGTAGATCCGTGTAAGTGATGTGGTAGATGTGGTATGTCGTACCTTATATTGGAAGATGAAATCCATAAACTAACACAGCGCTGTTGACCAAAGATCTCGGGTTCGAACCTCGCTCGAGGCCATTTTTTTAATTACATTCGTAGGGTTTTTTTGGCATTTGAAAAAAATTATACAAATAGTTATGGAGTGTCTAATTTAGTCCAAATTATCTAATTTCTAAAACTTGCCATGTTGCATAAACAGAGAGTACCTAAGAGATAAGTATAAGTCGCCAAAGAGCAAACAATGTCGGTGCTAACGAACCTTTACTTTGGGTTAGGGCAACCGTCAACGTACCAGGTATGTTTGCCAATTACGTCAAAAAAAGATAATATATGACTGATAATAACTTAATGACGCGTCCGTACACTTGTTGAACTGTCATTGGCATTGCAAATATTCAACCTCGTTTCTCCAGCATTATTCCCAGATGATATCTGGTTTGCTTTTCGACCAATTACGCCAAAAATCATAGCTTTTTTGGAATCTTGAGCGCATCAGGCAACTTTAGCATCTTTAAATTGCCATAATTTTTTTATTCAGTTTTTTATTAGCTTCTTTACCGATAATGAAGCAATGTATCGTGATCAAGTGAAACTGTATCTTTTTGCAACCAACATAAGCCCTGAAAATATTAAACATGATTTTGTATTAACGGAAAATATTCTTTCTGTTGTAGAATTTCCACGAGAAATTGTAAGATATTACACCAAACTTCTTAAACAACCATTTTCGAAAAGTCCGATCACACATACAAGTGGGCTAATTTTTAGTTGTACTTTGGAGAACTTAATTTGTAAAAAGATATTTGAATAATCCATCTGCTTCATCAAATGTGACGACGTCAAATAGAAGTACAAAATTTCGAAAAGCAAACTTTCCTGTTTTACATCTTTTTTTTGAAACTCTCCACAACACACACAAACTTCTTAGCGCTGTAAATTTTGCTATTACATTATACGTATATTACAACAAAAATCGATGTATGCTTGTGCTTAAAGCTTATTTAATTAAACCTATTAGGTTACAATCTAATTGACTGCCTTTAGAGGAAACATTAGGAAGCAATAAAAACTCCGTTAATTCTTCGCTCGAGAATTATCCTTACAGAGTATATATATGTTGAAAGGCTGACATACAATTTAACGTTGGATAAATACCGTAAAAGGATGTTGACTGTTTCAGCGGGAATGGAATTAATCATTTTCTTAACGATTCAATTAAACTTAATGTTAATCGGTAATGATGATCCGGCTGCTCATACTTTCATTTGATGATTGTCATGTGTTTACGCATGGCAAGCTTTCCAAATCGAATGCATCTTCATACCGATATGAACAGGGACGGACTGGAGCCTCCAAATTGGAGGGTATGCTACATTCGCAACTTATGATAAAAATTGTGAAAATTGGTAAGACGTTTGAATATATTAGCAAATCCACGTATACAGGGTATCCCTGAATTTCCTTGACACGTGATATTCTCGTGATAGAAAAAAGTTCAAACGAACAGTGAGTGGAATGTTTGAAAGTACTACAGGGTCTTTTCAAATAGCACCTAATAGATTTCTACACAAATTAAGTCTTGTAGTACCGTTGATTTTATACAATAACTATGTTTTAAGAACGGATAAAAAGAAAACTAAGGCACAGTTTCACAATCGTTAGTTAACTAGTGGTCAAAAGAAAACTAGTGGTTAACGAAAATATTTCATTTCATATTCGACAGTTTACGTCAAAAGCTATGGTCAACCAGTAGTTATGTTAACCCAAGGTCAAGGTATAGGATATCTTTACGTTTGTCGTAGTCAACCGATGACAGCTTTGGGGGTTATAAAAGCTTGGATTTTGCCACTGACGTCTAAGACGTTGATGGATTTTGATTATACTCTGTAATAACATAAATGAAAAATATGAAAAGAAAGGTTAGGTTTCTTTGTCAAAGTGTTAGCTTGTATTCACGGAACACCACTATGGCAGTGCTCTGAGACCAATACGTGGTGCCAGCATAAAGATAAATAAGCTTTACCATTGGTTTCCTTTGTGAAACAGAGCTCCCCGATAACTACTTCTACTTCCATCTGTCGGTTAAGTGACTACCAGAGGTTACCAATGATTGTGAAACTGGGCCTTTGTGGGCCTTTCAAGGGTACCGAATGACCTATCATAAAATGCCTTCGAAACATTTTTTTACTTAAACCCCTAAAACTTACCCCCTACAACTTTTCTTCCAAATAGCACCCCACAGCTTTTCCTACATTAATAAGGTCATTATTTTATGTGAAATCTTGTAGTCCTTTGGCTGCATACACAAACCAATTTTTTTCGTAGTTATTGACATAAGATAAATTTAATAAAATGAGAATTTATTTGAGGCGTAATAAAGACATTTGTTCCCGAAAGCAAGCACATTTTTTATTTTATTTATGTTGTGCTTATGATTTTACGAAAAAAAATAAGTTTGGGCATAAAATCAAAGGTACAAAAAAGTTTTAAATAAAATTAGGACTTAATTTGTGTAGAGAAAACTATTTGGTGCCTATTTAAAGAACAAGGGTTGAAGTACAAAAAAGAGTTTTAATAACATGGTATGATAGACCCTATAGTACTTAAAAATTCCGCTCAATTTTCGTTTGAAGTTTTCTTTGTTACGAGAATATCACGTGTCAAGGTATCGCAGAACAAAAAAGTCTAAAAGGCTAAACATATTGAACAACTGCAAAAATATTTGACTCTAATAAAAACATTAAATCACTTCGTTTCATTTAATAGCTATTTCTTTATACAGAACAAAACAAAATTGTTTTTATATATTTCGAACCATTATAATACTGATATGTCTCTAAAGGCAATGTTGGGAGAAGCACATATTTTAGAGTAATCGGCAAATTTTTATAAATGTAACAATTCTTGAGTTTTCTAATAACACCCCTCCTGAGAAATGGAAAACTACCAGAACCCATAAAATGCATCACAAAAATGAGGTTTGGAAAAATCCCTTTAATCAATCATCTGCTGCCAATGCATTGATTTCCAAAGCAGCATATGCCCCTAAATTTCATAAAAATCGGTGTAGCTGACATTATGTAGGTAAAAAAGGCATTACAGTTAAAGAGAGATAGGCCGACGAAACGACTGACGTTTTACTGTCGAAAAAAAAAACGTGTTATTCCTATTATAATACCCTCTTCACCAAAGCTCTGGCAAGTGAAATCGCAGTAATTTCAAATCTAGAATACGACCAGAAAGATCCGGGAACTATAGAAGGGATTTATTTTTTTGCTAGCACCCATGATTGGAGGACGACTAGCTTAAAAAAAAGTAACTTGTATCGCTTGATCTGGATTGGAATTTTTGATACTGCGATTAGCATTGCAAACATACAAAGTACAATTTTATGTTCCTGCGATGCGAATATGAGAGATTGATGATATATTTATGTTAAATCGCCAGTGCGTCATTGCCGATCAAGAGTCAGACTGATGGAGTGCTATGTATAAAAAAAACGTCCGTGGGGGCGTTATATCAATTTTAGTATAATAAACTCCGCAACACTTTACCATACATTATCCGCACGCATTATATCATAGACGGTCATGTGGGATGGAGCTTCTAATCGTGTACTACTACATTTTCATTTCTGATGATATATATCTATTGTCAACCGGGTTTTGGCATTGAAATTTATATTATCGCTCGAAAAATGTCGCGACCTTGACTGCCACTAAAATTATACATATTTCTGGTGGGCCAAGTTTAGGTGAAAGCAGACGATGTGGTGTTTCGCGATGGGTCGTAAAACGCCAGTCGGATATATGATATATAATATATAGCAACGGTTTGATCCAGATATCGTTAATAGTTTTGCCTTACTTAAAAAAACTGGATTGTCATTCCAAAACACGTTTATCACTTATGCATGCAATCTACTCAATTTTTAATGGTAATTTTATTACTTGTTACAGTATACTCGTATATGCATTTTCAACTTTTTGACCGATTTTATTGATGGAAAAATAAGGTACTTAAAATGCAGGTTTTATGTTCGATTAGTTATTTCTTCTTCAAGGCGCTCACTGGGACCATACTATTTGAGTCAGTCGGTATGTTAAGTCTGAATCCCAGGCACTAGATATTAATAATAATAATAAAATATTCCAAAAGTCTGTAATCCTGAAGACCTGTAATATTGTTCGATCCTTCCTAAATTCAGACCCGTAATAGTTCAGGTGTTGACCTGGCACAGCCCGTCAACATTTGTTGCTACCGCAGTCATGCGAGAGAAACTTGATAAATCAGAATAATAATAATAATTTAACCTGGCGAGCATTCAGCAACAGCTGTTCTTACAAGCTAACCAGGGCATACAATGTTGCAATCTTTGAGAAAATGGGCATCATACACTTAACCTAAAGAAATACAAAAGTTAAAAAGAATAAAAAAACGTGATATAAGGGTTAATATTAAAATTGATAAGCACATGTGCATAAAAATACAGAAAATACATGCAAACAAAATAAAATAAGACGAATACTACATTTATCATGAAATGCTAAGGCTGAGTATCAGATTTTTGATCTTGGATTTAAAAATCCTGGATGGTATTGTTTTGAGGGCGGATGGAATTTGGTTGTAAGCTTGTGAAGCTAATTATGAAAATGAGCTTTTTAAGACTGTTGTCCTATACTTAGGGACATTAAAAGTGTGACCTACAGATCTTAGATTTACACCGTGACAATGGGTCCTTAGGGATAATTTGTTACACAAATAACCAGATTGTTTCATCTCACAGAGTGAACAAGACAAACCAGGTGTAACTTCCATCTTTGGCTCATCGTAAGGCAAGCGGATTTCTTTGATATGAGATGGCGTCCCTTCAGTTCTTCTACTACAATGAATAAATCTAAGACAGTGTATTGTCAGTGGAAAGAAGACGAAGATGAAAGAAAACGAGCAAAGAAATAGAAGGGAATCAGTGCGAGAGGAAAATTCCCTGACACGTATTATTTTGACATATTAATTTCAATTCAGAATCAATTATGAATCAGGTTCAGTAAGAAATACAATTCTGCATTTTTGAGTGCAATGTAATGCTAGTCAAAGCAACAAAGGGTGATGTCTTATACAAATGAATATTATGCCTTATACAGGATAATTTAGTTGCAGCAAAAGTAGGCGGAAGTACCATTAGATAATATTTGATATTATCCCAACGTCAAGGAAACCCGATTCCACAGCATTTATCTCTTGAGAACGGATCAGTTTTGGTATTTTCAATGTTCGTTTCAACCGCACGTTTATCTATACGATAAACTAATTTATGTGAAACAATATTTCTATAGACACGGTTTTGTATGGGCTGCACTGTACACGATCATGGACACAACCTTGTATATAAATAGAATAGATGTATTCCAAAAGTGGGTTTAAAGAAGAATCTTCAAAATTTTTTGGACTACTTATACATCAAATATAGACATTTTACAGAAGTTAACCCTGGAAAGAGAGTTGATGAACTGGTAGCCAAATATAGAGACAGATTTGCTGAAGTAATCACTAACTTTTATTGAATTAGGAAAGCATTATATGAAAAAGGTTTTCAAGAATATTTTCTAGTCTATTTTGTTGAACAATTTTTCGACATCGACTAACACCTTAGTTCTCTTATTTAGATCCAGTCTTTTTGCTAGTGTTAGCCTTCTGTTATTCATGTTCCACATTGATAACCAATTTGGTCTTCATCTGTGTGTATAGTTCATCTTAAATATATTATTATGTGCAGAAGTACGTAGAGCTATTATTCAACAGTTAGAACAATCTGTGGCAATACTCTTTTTTGGTAGACAATCAAGCCACATGAATCCGAGTGTTTTTGATCTACGTGGCAAATGTGCGGACTCCCTTTTTAATGGGGTAAAACAACACCTCCTCAGTATAGATATGGTGCCAACGACAAAGCCATCACCCCCCCCCCCCAGTCCTCCCTCGGTTGCCCATCCAAGTGTTGACCGCGTATGTAGCTGCTGCGCTCGATGTCCGAGCCCAGCGCTGTTCACGGGTCCCATTTGTTTGTAATTAGTTTGTTTATTTTCATATCAAGATCTAAAAACTAAACAAAAATGAAATAAAAGGAAAGAATAGTGAATAAAAAAATATTGAAAAAATGGCTACAGCGCCTTACAAAGTAAGAAAATCGGAAGACTAATAGCCAAAAAAGCAAATGTCAGTTATGACAATCCTCCAAGTTCCAGCTGGAACTCAATTTAAAACATCTATTTCAACCAGACGAAAATTGTATCGAAAATCCAATAACCTCCTAACAATGCCACCAGACATTTCTAAATCAATTACCCCCGTTAAGGTTCGCGTCTTATCTACCTTGATTTCCTGCAAAAAGCGCTACGTTACGCTCAGCGTCATTAGAAGTGCAAATAAATCAAGACGACACGGCGACGTTTTGAAATGTACAGATAGCGCAAGTTGTATCTTGTCTTGCTAATACATAATTGCAATTTAGCACCCAAGAACGAGTGTTGGAACTGTTGGAATGTGTCATAGACAATGGCAAGAAGGTGAACAACCTGCGGCCGGTGCGCCGATGCATTTTTCCAACGTGATACGTGATACTTCCTCCCGTATACAAACAACTTGGCAAAAATGCCGCTGTAAAATATACGTATGTACGTGAACTTGACCAGCTTATGTAATGCGAATATCTGTGTACCATTTGCCTATTAGCACAGTCAAACTGAAAGTCATATGTTGAAAAAAAAATCGGCGTGTCGCATTTTTTGCGATTACGTTTAGCTTCTATGATCAAATTTGCGAACAAAATTTTGTCGGAAATAAATATAGTTAAAAAAACTAAAAACGCTTTTTTTACAATCATACTCATATTTTTCCGGGTATTTTTCGTTCATTATTTTTTAAACGTATTTTAAAAATTATTTGTAACTTTTTAGTTGTTTGGTAGTATGTGGGGCCAGTGGGGGGTATTGAATTGGCAAAGTTAGGGGTTGGAAACGGGGTAAATTTTGAGAAATCTACTTGAAATTCATAACTCGTTGAAAAAAGTAGCACTTTTTACACGAAAATGGCCAAGTTGAAGCACTCAATTAATGGTGTTGACAAGAAAGTCATATCGACACCGTTAAAAAAAAGTAGCAACCTTTAAGCATGCTAAAATTTAAAAATGCAACTCGCTACTCATCCAACTTTCAAGCATAGTTGATATGCACAAAATTAATTCATCATTGCTTACACTTTTGGTCTACCCTCCCTAAATTTTTAGTTATCAATATCTTTTCCTTGAGCGAACAATGTCGCTTCCGCTACATTTCAATTTTGCGACAATTCTTCAAACTCACCCCCAACTATCGTTTGTATCAAAATTTGGCTTACATTCGATGATAGTTTGACCGTACTATTTAGTTTTACAAAGTAATTACGCCGTCATAACAAAAATAAATTTACCGGTCATCAAAATAATCAGGTATTTGCTAAGCTAGTAGAACTGGTATTTTATTGTTTACTTTAAAATACTCTGGTCCTATAGGTGAGGTCTTTGACGCAAATATAAGGCCTTTTAAGAATTTTATAAAATAAAAAGGTAGGAAACCATTTATTTGAGTAAATTCAAACGGCGTTTCCACTGTGGAATTTTTTAAACCGGAAGCGATCTTGACAAAACTGGTTTTTTCCCGGACTAGTTTTTTCATGCTGTTTCCGAATCTGAATTTAGTTTTTCTCTAGCACCTGTAGTTTTGGCTATCTTTTGTATACAGACAGACGGACGGGCAGAAAGAGGCTCTGCTTAAGCTTTCTTCAGTGAGAGCTAAAACAAATGCATAAAAGCGATTATTATTTAAAACTATTAAAATTGATCACTTTAAATACAAGACAAGAGATTTGACAATAAATTGATGCTAAAATACGATAATCTTAATCTCATGGTATGCAATCTCGACATTTCAATCTAATATTTGAATATTTCTATTTTGCCTTGTCTGTTATCAATGATACATCAAAATGAGTGGTGAAGGGATTATCGCTACTAGTTCATGGGAATTTCAAGGTATCCTGACTATTGATAGAAGTCGAGTTGTAACAAATTTTCATAACCCCCTTCCAATTTCCACCTAGATCTGTCCATGCTTATTACCTCAAAAAAAATTTCCAATCAAAATCATCTTTTTTCTGCGTATTTGTGTGAAACAAAAATACTATGGAATCAGAATTCTTTCTATCCCGTATTCTATAATACCTGCACCTTGTAAATATACTATATTTTCCAAAGTGCTCGACTTACAGCCCCAGTGAAAAATTACGGATTATTTGAAGTGGAAAATTCTAACTAAAGCTTGGTTAACTAGATCAAGCCAATTACGGCTACTGAAACGGAAATGAAACGCTTATTAACCTAAGGCTTCCTCCCACTTGTGTATTGTATGTAAAGTCGCCGACCTAAAAAACTGCAAAAGAGAAGCTCCTAGTTGTCATATCGATTTTCCTTTTACTCCCACGCATAATCGGGTTGAGAACTGTGAGTCCTGAGGGTAACATAGGTGAAATAGATTCCGTAACGAGGTTTGATTTAAAATTCGATACGAGTGGTAGATTCAGTACACGAAAGCTTTAGCGAGTGTAAGGAACCACGAATAGGTGAAATTTTCATTCTAATCATACTCATAATCACTGTACATTTTCTAGGACCGTTAATTTTCATTATAATCAAGCTCGAAATTACGGTGTAGTTAATTAGTAAAATGTAACCTCAAGGTCATAGTTAAAAACACTGGTGCAAAACTTCTAGACCGTCACAATTATCTACGTCTAACACTGACATTTAAAAGTCCCTGGCCATCTATGTTTGTTTTGAAAGCAATTATAGAATATCCGTGCTTACTCAAGTGTTAGAATGAAAACACACCCCAAACTCGTGTAAGAAATACTATAAGACTGCCAGAATAATCATCCTAACATAAGCGCATTTTTACTTTGCGGCTATTGAAATGAGTATATTCACCAAAATCATGTTTTTCCCAAAGATGAGGCAAAAGATATGCGAACAGCCATATAATTTTTAGGTGTTTGTCAATATTTAGAAAATCGGCAACATTTCTAATTCCTCTAACGTAAAAAATTGTATACAAAAATTAGGGACTTCGAGCTCTTAGCGTAACCTAATTTTTCAAATAACTGATCACAATAATTTGCAGACGGTCTGGACCGGCCTCATTTCTAATAAAAATATCTAAGCAAATACGGATAAATGTACTGTGATGAGAACATTTTCAAAATGGATACAATAGGTTTATTCAACATTGTGAACAAGCTGAGATTAATGAATTTCTTTCAAAACCAAATATCGCAATATCACCAGAAATGAAACAAAAAAGTCAGTTATTGGAATTAGTAAAAAGTTACAACTCTGATAAATGGTATATCATCGATGAAATGGCGTGAAGTTTTACGACTTCCACTCTCAGAGTAACAACTGAAGATAGAGGTAGTAAACAACTAATTCTAATAGGCCAACATCTTTTCTTACGTTGTCATATTGACCACCAGGTACGGCAATCATAATTATTTACTATCGTCTTAATTGTATAGTATCCATAAATATTCCATTCTACGTTAAAAAAAACGGTATTTTGATAGTTCAGGAATGATTACAGTAAAATCAATAGATTGTTGACCTCTACTGCGTTACTGCATGTTTCTTCATCATAAACGCAAATTCTGTCTTACATAAATTTTGAGGAGCTGGTAACGCCTATATAATTTTCCTGGGATTTGTTTACGGTAAACCCCGACTGTCAAACGTTTGTTTTGTTTGTGCGTCTTTTATGCTTGGTCAGTAAAATCGAATTCGCTATTTGTTGGTAACTGTAATGTAGCTTTACGGACTTGTTGTGCTATATTCGAGTGTAGTTTAACAGTTTTTCGAGATGGGACAGTGCATAGCAGTGTTTGTAACATGGGTTGCATTGGAAGAATTTTTAGGTTAGTTCGCAATGTTTGGAGGCTGAAGTGTCAAAAGATGATGGCTTTGAGCACGCCATGCTGAAGTGGTTTGTTTACTACCTCTATGTTCAGTTGTTACTCTGAGCTACCACTCTATTTGTGTATGGTTAATCCGATTGAATATGGAAACGATTTAAAAACAAATATCAGAAAATACAACAATCACCCGGAAAGCTCTTCAGCGATTACTACAGATCAGGAACATTTAATAACTCAAGAAAAATGGCGAAACAGCATTAAGAATGTAATAATAGTACAGTCATCATTTTTAAATACACCATCGAATTAAATAATTAGCAACCTGAATGATAGCGGCTACCCCTGAATCTGATTTTGACTTGTGCTGGATTCTATTTAATACCCTAATTTTTAATTTTTATTGTTAGAATGTAAGTTCGTGGTATCTATTAGACATTTTATGATTTTAATTAATATCTATTAAAAACCTATAATATGCAACCACGTTTGCATTTCTTCTTTCTTCTTCTTTAATGTTAGTGTTGCCT
This sequence comes from Callosobruchus maculatus, assembly GCA_951848785.1. Lineage (NCBI taxonomy): Eukaryota > Metazoa > Arthropoda > Insecta > Coleoptera > Chrysomelidae > Callosobruchus > Callosobruchus maculatus. The sequence goes on from CATOUR010000083.1 coordinate 9,403,097, forward strand.
TGGATGGTTCTATCTTCAACATACTTTTGATCTAATTCAATGTTTTTGTGCCGGGGCGTTTTGAAAATTTGCCATTGACAGCGCAACCAGCAAAAAGAATACGGGATTACAAACAAAAAAAATTCTTTATTTTCAGAGGCATTTCATCATCATGGTCACAAGTCTTAACAGACATGTTGTGAGCTCGTAAAATGCATTAACTTACTCTATTTTACGAGTTTCTCTTGGGATATCTTTAAAATCTTTAATGCAGTAGTTTACCATTTGCTTTCTGCATCCTCGTGCCGTTGACCAGATGGTATCTACTGGTTCATCCTCCTTTAGGGGCAATTTCTCACCCCAAGGACAAGAAGGTGTCCTGACTCTTCACAACTCGTCCACCCAAAGCTGATGGTTGAGAAAAGTTACTGTTTATACCGTCAGTAGTCACGGGTTCAGAGGATTTAGTAATCGTTAATTAATTTTCTTAGAGTATCAGCATGTTCATATATACTTGGCATTAAAGGCTAAAATATAAATTTTTGAACATTTTCTAATCCTCAAGGCGTTTTCTTTGATGTAGCAAAAACATGTTTTTCTTATGAAGTTCCTACTCATCTCACGTTATGGTACTGAACAGAAAATCAATTTTTATACTTTTTTTCTCTTTCATTCTTAATTCCATAACAACCTGGACAGTGGGCACTGATTTTTTTGACGTGGTGCCTTCATTATACCAAAAAATCATGCACTTCAATTAAAGTTCTAAATATCGATTTTTACTTTTTAGGACTACTTGACTCCCGTTATTTTTTCAACGCCTAGCTACACCATTACGTCAAGTCGGGGGGTAGAAACCCCCATCCTGTATGCGCTCGGAAGTACACAACAAAAGGTTCACCGATTAGCCGGTTCTTTTCTTCTTCTCCCTGCGAACCCGGCGACTCCCTTTTTATAAATATATCGGAAATATTGGGGCACAATGCTTATGTATGCGAGTCTGGCCGCAAAAATAATGACAACCTAAATATTCGCGGCGCTTTCGGGGTCGTTGACATGAGGCAGGAGGGGGCGCACGCATCGCAGTATGCGTCGAGGGTCGACGCAACCAACCCCCCGGGGGTTGCTGTTTTCACATTCAAATCCAATTTGTCACCTTGAAATCCCGACCTGACTACCTATGATTTTCTTAAGGTTGCAATACATTGCACAATTTCTTGAACAAGATTTGGTTCAATTTCTTGAACGATGCAAGTTGGCTAGTATCAGACAGCAAATGGTATCAAAAGCGTAAATTGAACCAAAAATTGAGTATTGAGTATTCCGCACAATTTCTATAAGCCATGAAATAGATAAAGAGACAGTTGAGACAGTTTGACAAAGCGCATGGGATACTTAAACCTGAAGATCTGAAATATCTGAAATTTTTTATTTTCGTCAAACGCGACTGAACCTCAAAACTGCGACCGGATTTGCAATCAGCACCCTTAACCAAAACACGAGGTTTCATCTTAATAGAAAGCCAAATAAAGATTTTCGATTTTTTAGGTAAACCCGAAGATCTGAAATATCTGGAATTTTTTATTTTCGTCAAACGCGACTGAGACTCAAAACTGCGGCCAGGTTTGTAATAAGCATTCTCAAATTAACCAAAACACGAGGTTTCATCTCAATAGAAACCCAAATAAAGATTTTCGATTTTTTAGGTAAACCTGAAAACTGAAATATCTAATTTTTTTATTTTCGTCAAACGCAACTGAAACTCAAAACTACGACCGGATTTGCAATCAGCACCCTCAAATTAACCAAAACACGAGGTTTCATCTCAATAGAAAGCCAAATAAAGATTTTCAATTTTTTAGGTAAACCTGAAAACTAAAATATCTAAATTTTTTATTTTCGTCAAACGCAACTGAACTGAAACTCGAAACTGCGATCGGATTTGCAATTAGCACCCTCAAATTATCCAAAACACGAGGTTTCATCTTAATAGACAATCAACTAAAGATTTTAGATTTTTTAGGTAAACCTGAAGATCTGAAATATCCGGAACTTTTGATTTTCGTCAAACGCGAATAAAACTCAAAACTGCGACCAGATTTGCAATAAGCACGCTCAAATTAAACAAAACACGAGGTTTCATCTTAATAGAAAGCTAATCAAAGATTTTAGATTTTTTAGGTACCTACAATATCTATTCTGTGATCAGCGTAGGCAACTTGTGGATTAGCAATTATAGAATGATGACAAATATTACAAAATCCACAACGTACAAATAAACTCAAAAAAAAAGGTGTTTTGCATGTTGACATTTTACCACCTGTTTTGTGCATTATAGAACATTAACCTATACGCTGCGGTTGTTGACATTGACAATAATTCTGACATATAAATCCGAACTTTTGACAACACGATCTTCATGCTCGATCAAACGATTTTTCATTGAAATTCTTGTTCAAGAAATTGAACCATATCTTGAACGGGAAATTTTATAATGTATAAGTCTTTATGGATTGAACCGGCCTCAGATCTTGAAGGGGGGAAAAGTGAGAACAGAAAGACATATTACTGTCACCTGCTACCCTAATTCATTTTCCAGATGTTTCGTTCAATTAACGTTTGTATAGCTTCTGAAAGTTATCTTGAAAAGTAAGATAAATCTGCGCGTTTTACTTCTTACTGCACTGTAGTTTTTCAACTCTGAAAATAGATGATCGCTGGGGGCTAGATGACGACCGTATGAGCCTTTTACTTTTCAAACCATAGGCATAGGTGAGGGAGGGGTATGCATTGTGATTACGAAAACTTTCGGGAGAAATACGGTTTTTTAGACGTTCCAGATGTCACTATTTTTTTGTTTGCGTAATCTCAGCAGCTGCTGCATCTACTAAATTGGTTATAATGATAATGAAAAAAAAGGAGGCAGTGGCGACAGAGCAATCATTGACAAAGTAAAAAAAAATCCTATTTATTTGGCGTACAGATTCCTGAAGAGTATCTACTTGAAAATAAGGTGTGAAATATTTCTTTCAATATTAGATACGCCCATAAGTTTCTTGACATTTTTGATTTAATGTCAAAAACTTCTTATATCTAGTCTAGGTTTTTTACAATAATCCTTCCTATGAGTATTCTTAGAACACCCATGTAACTAATTTTTTTATTATTTTTGAGAATGATTATGTGCATAGGCAGAATATCAGAACCAAACTTCGCCAACTTTGTTATACCTTAGCAGAAGTTGTTTGGTTCCACCTCTGAGCATCCCAAATAAAAATAGGTGAGTTTTGTTAGCTTTAATTACAACCGCGCTTCCCTTACCACGTGTAGCCAGGACAAAAAACGGATTATGAATATATTAAGGGATAAGGGGAGATTCAACAAGAGGCTTAGTTTTTTGTTGTCGTATTTTTGTTCCGGACACCACAATATAACCTGAAAGAGAGAGAATTGCAAGCAAAATAGCCCAAAAATGAGATAACTTTCTCGGTATTGAAAAGGCACATATGTATTTATATATTTTCAAAATCAAAGGCAATGTTCAAAAAAGTCTGACAAGCATAGCAGATTACCAGGAACAGGCTCAATTTTTTAGGATATTTTACAAAAAAAAAAAAAATGGATTTGCCCCATTTCATGCACTCATCCGACGACTTCAATTTCACCCTCTAGCACAAAACAGATAAATGATCGGAAATCTCTATAAGGAGGTTTAAGCTATATTTTGTTTTTTGCTATTACGAGTACATCCAACACCGTCTCAAATAAGGCCTACTGTCTGAAAGCAAATTTTGCTGTGACGTCACGCATAGTAGTCATAGGTCATTCGGCTCCGAACGTGCCCAACCGTATAGGTTCGGGCGTCCAGCAAACGATGGCCGCCACATTGCCAGACGTTTGCTTTCTTTTGCAGCTATGCGTAAAACGATTGTTTCCAGCCGGTAAAAAAATACTACGGTGTACCTACTGTATGGAGAAAATCGGTATTTCGGATTTGTCAGCACATTTCATAGTTCATAAAAAATCATATATTGGTTACTAAGAGAGTCGTTCCATAGTTTTCACTAGGTATAAGACTTGTATGTGTAGAATAATTATGTGACCTGAGAGATTTTTGCATATATTCGTAATATGACAATAATTAATGAACGTGGAAGTATATTTTAATTCTTAATTGCCTGCAAAGTGAATCGATATTCACACCGACTATGATATTCACAATCCAGTGAATAATCCAGGAAAGGCCGCCGACCCCGTTTGGCAACGTCGCCTTAGTTTCTGTTGTTTTGATTCGGTTTTAAGGTTAAGTAACACGGTTCGCGGGCTTCGCGGTCAAAAATTGTTCTATTGTTTTGCTTATTTAGATTGTTATAAAATCGCGATAACAAATTCACTACGCCTCTATTTCCGTGAGAGTAGTGAAAATGCCTTACAGGTGTTGTGTCCCGGGGTGTAACGGAAATTACAGCGCCGCGGAAAAAGTGCACGTTTTCTCGTTTCCCACCGAGGAAGTGCTCAGAAAAAAATGGGTGGTAGCAGTTCATAGGGATAACTTCACTGTAACGAAAAACAGCAGGGTTTGCGAGCGTCATTTTGCACAGGAAAGTATACTTTGGGTGTCTTCTTATTATGATAAATCAACCGGCAAAACCATAACTGTTCCACTTGCTCGTCCGCGTTTGAAAACAGATGGAGTTCCTACTCTTCTTCCAAATTGTCCGCAGTATTTATCAAAAAATGTTACTCACAGAAAAAGTCGGGATGAAAAACTTTTTGAGATTGAACGGGATAACTTGTTGAAAGCTTTGGCGGAAAGTATTGATGATTTTGCTGTCCAAAGGGAAAAGACGATATTTGAAAACTATACAGAGTTTTTAAATATTCTAAAATCATGGCAATGTCCAGATGGGTGGGTCATGACATGCAGGGACAAAGTTCTTATATTTAAAATAGATTGTACTGATTCCCCAATCATAACCTATTCCATAACAATAGACAAGGATTTAAAGTTAGAAACTTATTGGTATACAAATCGTTTGACACTGAATATTAATCACAATATAAAAACACCTTGTTCACTAAATAACATAAATGATTTGGATGAAATAATTGCATACATAGATGGACACACCAGTGGTTATCAAGTGGATAAAAATTCATTACCATCATTAATTGAATATGTTTGTGACTTACTAAACAGTGTACCCCAAAACGAAGAGAGTAAAATACATGAAACAATACCATTCATTTGTGAACAGCTAAAATTGCATATAACACCAAAAGAACGCTATAGATATTCAAACCAGACTTTAATATTATGTTCAATTATACATACAATTAGCCCGCATGCCTATAAATATTTAAGAAACCATGGACAAATAATTTTACCACATCAGTCTACATTAAAGTCAATATGTAATGCATATCTAACAGATCCAACAGCTGATGAGAGAAATTCCTTTTTAACATATGCTAAAAATGTGACAATATTTAGAGCCAGATCAAAAACATGTAGTCTTGTTAATGGACGAAATACACATTCAACCCTATTTGGATTATAAAGGCGGAAATATTGTTGGAACTGCCATAAATAATAGTTTGTTAGCTACATCAGCCTTTGTATTTATGGTCAGTAGTATTTATTGTAACTTTAAGGAAGTAGTTCATATATGTCCCTTAAGGAAAATAGACCATAATTTATTACACACCATAATAAAAAAAGTTATAACAAACCTGGAGGATATAGGATATAAAATATTTTGTGTTGTTAGTGATAACAATGCTGTTAACAGCAAAGCTATGTGCCACTTTGCAAATGATGACAAGCTACATATAGTTTTTCCCCATCCATCAGATAAGTCACGACCACTTTTCTATTTGTTTGATTCAGTTCATCTTTTAAAGTGTATTAGGAACAATTGGTTAAATTCAAAGCCCAGTCAAATATTAACATATCCTGAACTAGAAACTCATGAAATTCAACATGCATCCTTCCAGGCATTAAAGTCTTTGCATCAGCTAGAAAATGATAAATTATTGAAGTATGGCTATGGCTTGAGTTTGAAGGCTTTATTTCCCAGCAACCTTGAACGACAGAATGTCCACCTGACTCTAAAAATAATTAATCAAAATGTAGCTGAAGCTCTCCATAAGTTTGGTAGTAATATTGAATTCTCAAGAGAGACTGCAAACTTCATTGAAATAGTTCTCAAATGGTGGAAAATCGTTAATGTAAAAACACCCTCAAAAGGTAAAAGGTTAAATGACATTTACTGTGAACCGATTATTTGCGAAACAGCAGACACTGACCCCAAAATTATTTACCTAAATAAAATGCTAAGCTTTTTGGACACTTGGAATGACTCTGAACGATTTCCAAACAGATTGACTAGACAGACACATACTGCTTTATACCATACAATATATGGCATGTTAGAAATTATTAACTACTGCAAAACAGAACTGAAAACTAAATATATTTTATTAGGGAAATTTCAAACAGATCCACTTGAAGCCAGATTTGGGAAGTATCGACAACTTTCAGGAGGGCAGTATCATATTTCAATCCGGCAATTGTATGAATCAGAGAAGAAATTAAGGATCCAAACTTTATTGTCATTAAAATCTAAGCATGGTGAGATACCAGTAACAACTTTTTGTGAAAATGAATCCGAGGAATCAATAGCCGCTATTAATTTTAATGATTGTTATCCATTTCCTAGTTTTGAAATATCTGATACAGATATAGAGAACATAAAAGATCAGATGCCTATTATCACCTATTTAGCAGGATATTGTTGTTATGTTCTGCTAAAAAAGTACAAATGTGAGAAATGTAAAACTAATTTAACTTACCCTGATAGTTTAAATGTTGATGATAAACATGATTTGATAAAAAACATTAGTAGAGGTAAATTATTATATCCTAAAGAAGTAGTATCTAATATAGTAATGCTTGAATATATAATTTTTAATAAAATATTAGAAAACGATGAAGAAAACTTTTTAAATGTATATCATAAGCGTCAAGCAATAATTGCATTGATCAATGATTATTTGAAAGAAAATGATATCATAACCCAAATACCAAAATGTGATTCCCATTCTGAAACAATGATAGCTAATGTTGTTATGAACTGTGTAACAAATACTTTTTTAAAAAATTACTGTACCATGCGAAATGATACTTTAACGTCAAAAACATCAAAAAAACGAAAGTTATGCACTTTAATGTCAAAATAATAATATTGTACTTGTTCCTGTATTGTCAATATCTTAAACGCGACTTTTCTATCCGATTTATGACACAACACCTCAGATGAGTAAATTCACGAATATATATTTCTTTAGGCATATTACTGAAAAAAGTCCCTCCAAAATTCCCGTGTATTTTGATTTACAGTTTTTTTAATGTTTTTTTTTTAAATTTTTTTACGTTTTTTTTTTGTTTTACAGATTTATTCTATGATTCTGTTATGTTGATTCACAGTTTACTTATTGCTTTTTAGTTTATTTTTGTTGTTTTTTGCATATACAGGGTGTCTCACAACGATTAAGACAAGCAATATATCGGAACTGGGCAGTAGCAGAGAATTATAATTTTGGGGTTTAAATTAGAGCAAATATAGTATCTTTTCTTATTACTGTGTTACCCAATGAGATATTTGTTTTTGATCACGTGACGTCCGATTAAAAATTTTTAATGGGACACCCGGTATATTTGTGACAAAATAATAAGAAAAGATACTATATTTGCTCTAATTTACACCCCTAAAATTATAATTCGCTACTACTGCCCAGTTCCGATATATTGCTTGTCTTAATCGTCGTGGGGCACCCTGTAGATGGTTTATTTTTGAGTTATTCTAGAATGCCCCTATACCTCTCAACCTTTTCCTTATCCTAAACATTCCCTTCCAGGCAAGATATAACCCTGGACCTCCTCGTGGTTCTTGCTGGACACAGTTGATTAATATATATATACAGATAGATACATATTATAATTTAAATATATATTATGTAAATTTTTTATACCTTAAACGCCAGTTTAATCAAATATGCACTAAGATATATACAGAAAAGTCTCGCGAAAAGTGCTCAACAACAAAGTTAATCAATTACTCTGATATAAGATCTGCAGTAGCCAAGTTGCTATTATCTACTGTTTTTTCTTTCAAAATAGCGTGAATATAAAATAAACAGTCATCCAGAAAAATATCTAAATCTCGTTTCTTTACAACTTTAATAAGTATTATTATCTTTTGTTAAAATTATTTTGAATATCGAATTATAACATTGGAATGCTCCTTTGTACAGACATGGCACAGAAATACTTATTTTATATTAATCGGCTGTGACTAACACAGGGTATACGTATATATATGATAAATTGTGCTTTATATTACAAATACATCCTCCAGTCAGTCCTCTAGCATGTAATTTTCGTAAAAATGTGAGTTGCAAAAGCGCTGCAATGCTCATTTCACGTGTATATTATATGACCGCGAGCGCCTACTGTTGATGACGTCACAGCTGAGCCGTGAGGCCTTCTGATTTGAGACGGTGTTGGTACATCACCATGCTACATTACAGTCCTGCAGCCCAGTGCTCTCCAAAAATTCATCAACCTCGGTGCAACGATTACTGAGATTACGCAGAGACCTAATGAAGTAATGAATCAGCGATTTCGGCACTATTCCTCGTACTTAGCCTTTTTAAATATGAAGTTGATATTGTAAGTCATCCTCTATGGAAAAACCGCTGATGCTTTCGAAAATATAACACGGGAATTGGAAGAATTCATACACTTATCTTGATGTAGGGAAATGTAAACAGTGACACCCGATGCATTTAAACTCTGTCACGTGCGATGCCTCGCCAGTTTCGAGATCAAACGAAATCGCAACGATTGGTAATAGTAAACATGTATCAGTATGTATCACGTTAATAGAATGTTCGATGGAATTTCTGTCTCAGCACCTAGACTTCCGTTGCATTAGATTAATATGAGCGCATCTAACAGTTATTTTAAAAATTCCGTCTAGATTTCCTAAAAGAGATGATAACATTTCAAACCCCCTTACTTTCATTTTTACACAGAGCAAGCAGTCAGTAACGGCAAGTGATATTTTTTTCGGATAAAAATGACAATGACATACAATGTGTTGGTACATTCACACCCGTATGCACCGTAAGTCAGTTGCGCGATTAGTTACGTAAACCTGGATTAGATTGTTTACTATGCACCGCAAACTGACAATTTTGACACTGTCACTGTCAAAACAACTTTGCGAACATAACCGTGCCGTATCTCCAATCTGGATTAGTAGCATGACTAGATGCCAAGGATTAGCAAAAAGTAATTAGGGTACTAGGATTAGAATCGCCAAACGGTGCATATGGGTGTCAGAGATTAGTTGGAAAGTTTTGAAGCCAAAAACAAAAGCTACAATTATTATTTCTTACCTTACTAATCCCAAACCCAGAGCGAAAAGTATAGACTTACCTGAAAGAAAAAAATATTTGTAAAAATATAAAATAAACAGAACATGATTCAAAAAATTAATAAATAAATTCTCTACAGCAAGTCTCATTTTAGGAACACAACAAATAGTTAACAACAAAACAACAAGAAGAACAAATAAACATTACATTTCAAATACTGCTATGAATAGAAGGAAAATACAGCGTTTAACGTATATGTTTTTATCAAATAAAAAATAAACTAATAAAAATGAAACAATTCCTTATTACAGTAAATAGAGCCTTGTATAATGATTCAAATACCAACGGATTAACGCTTTTAAATTATAGTTTCCATATGTCTGAGACCTTGGATAAAATTTAACGATCTAGTTTTTTAATAATTAATTGAAAATATGTGTACATAAAATAAATTATTATGTAAAATAGTCAGTGATAACATTGGGAACGAGTTTACTTGAGTATGTTCTTTAAAAGAGAGTAATCTCAGGTTTCTAATTATTTGATGTACATATGTGAAATCGTTATCATTGAAATGGAACCCAAATCAGCACATTTATTATGTATATTTATAAGTTAAATTATTTATAATATATAATTAATTATTTCATCAATAATAGTATGAACTCTTTGAATATACAACCATTGATGGATGAGTGCTGAATGATTTAGTAGTTGAACGGCAAATGTAGACAATAATACCTTTCGACATAACATCAATCAAATATAGGCAGGCAACATAATTGATAGAAATCATCACAGATTTGAAGTAATATATCCTTGTGTATCTGTAAATTACGATGATACAATCAATATCATGGTAGTTCCCATCACATGGTAATCATAGTCGAAGAATGTCTTTTTTAATAAAATAACACTAATAAAGTCTTTCAAGATACCCAATAGAGCCAACATGAGGTAAAGGAGCCATCAACCGATACCAGGATGTATAAGAGAAGGTAGTTAAGATTACAAACAGGATGTAGCTGATGATACTCTTGATGATAGAGACTTATTCCTCAACAAGTTTCTAGATCAATTTCAGAGTGTTAATGTCATATTGTTAGGGACCATTGATTTTTTAAAAATAATAATTCGCCTATACCCCCCTACAAAGCCTTGTATTGTAGTGATACCCATTTTTCTATTTATTTATTATAATAAATGGTAATAATATTATGGAATTAAATAATAACGCCAAACATATTGGGACTCATAATTATGTGTAGGTATCCAAATCATCGAATAACCATGTATCTAACTTTTGCATTCTAAATATTTAAATATTTTATTTGAGAGCTACATGTTAGAGATTACGTTTCTAAGAAACGAGCGTTAATTTGCAAATATCAAACGATGACATCTAGCATGTCTGCTGTTTTAAAAATCTATTATTCATGATCCATGTATTAACTATAAATAACCTATATCCTTATACAAGTAATATTCAACTCGAGACGCAGGTTCTAAGACCTTCTCGCGTAGGTTGGCCACTAACTGGTTGTTGTAGCACTATTACACATTCAGACCGGCGAACTAATTGATTAGAGTACATAATATCAAGTTATTCCATAGGCCAGTCAAATTAGATCACTTATTGCATATAGATATTTTGAAAGTTGGGATTATTAAAATTGAAATACTTGTATTCTAAACGATCGTCATTAGAGCGATACAGCAGCAAAGAGAAAACGATGGCAGACCTTGATATGAAAAATTTGAAGAGTAACCAGGTAGAAGTAGTGAATAGACATTACTCAAGTAACCAACAAATAAAATAATTATGGCTGAATTTTTTGACAACCTTTCTAGAAGACGGCATTTGTTTTTTCCTAATTAAAAAGAAACAACTCAAATCGCTCGGCGATTTTAGTTTCATTTTAGTTGTGTGCGCTGCATTTTAGTATTTTTCTGACGAATTATGAAATATATCATTCATGGAATGCAAAAATTAACTTTTATGCAGCAACAAATGCTCGACACTTTATACTTCTTTCAATATGGGGATCAACATTAACGATCTTTCCACGACCACGTCGCTAGTATTGCTAAAACGGTATCCTTGAAGCTGTCTACACCAGCAACTGCTGCTGCTCTACAAGGCACAGATCCGACCATCTTCTAAAGCCTCTAGACACTATCCAGAAGAGGGCAATGAGACTAAATGACACGCCTAACCTCACAAAGGACCTCCATAGCCTGGAACATCCAAGAAGGGTGGCTGATCTGCTCCTGTTTCACAGAATCTATCACGGAAGATGTTCGAGTGAGCTCTTCCAAATTATTACACAAAAGGCCGTCTGAACGAGGAACACTAGAGCTCATCCTTATCAGGTGGAGGTCACTACTCCCCGAACCAGTCTCCTCCAGCATAGCATCCCTTCTTTAGGAGATCTTCGACGCTGTCGAATAAGCTGCCGGGGAATTTGTTTGCCGACGGCTACAACCTGCAGCGTTTCAAATATAACGTGCACAGACGCTTGTCCTCTCGCAGCGCTTCTGCAGCGCTATAGGTTGGTTTTCAGCCTTTGCGGAAGGCTGACCATAAAAAATGTCCTCTTTTTTTATGGTGTAGCTTTTTTCTTCTGTTGTAATAATACAGGATCTTATTCTTGTTGCTTAATTCACTAATTTTTTTCAGAAAAAAATCAAATAATGACAGAATTAGGAAGGTACAAACTTAACGTATATAATTTAGAGCATTCAAATATTACGCAAACTGATAAGGAGCAAGGATGAATTCCTGTCTTCAAGTGCTAGTAGCACAGTGTACTAAGATTGTTCGGATCCCAAAAGAAATGTACGAAGTGTTCTCTTGGCTCAACGTTTCTCGTGCTATCTAATCTCGCATACATCATCGCTCAATTAGATCACTCGAAATGATGTTATTAAATAGTCGGATAGTCCAGACATGCTAAAAGATTTTTTACACGTGGATATGAACCTATAACGCAATTTGTATTCGTAATAATCAGGTGCGATGACCTGCAGAATTTTGCGATGTGAAGATATTGCTTGCTGTATGTCGGTTCCGAAGCGAGTGCAAAGACCCATTCCAGTTTTTTTTTGTATGAGCATCAAGGTGCCCATGACGGTTACGTCATATTTCTCAGATTGGCGAGTTCGGTTGATGTAAGGTGGACGCACCCGAACTTCCTTTCTCTTCCTTTGCGAAAGGGACATTGGCCGATGGGTCAAGCTCACGCATCATCGCTTATTCACAGCCGATGGCATAGAGGTGTTCCTCCTGAGCTGCAGGCCACGTATTTATGGGCCAGGCAACTTAGCTGCCTACAAATAAGTATAGATACGACCACATTTCATCGATAAAAAAAGGTACTCTTGGTAATCGCTGCAAAGCATCGAGTCAGTACGCATATTTGTGCACAAAAAAATGTGAGGCCGCCAACTACGGTTACCAATCCGGGACACCGAAATCCCCGAATTTTTTGGTTCCGAATATTCTGGGTTTAATAAAAGGGGATCCCTGTAATATCGATTTTAAATGACGAAATTTCAGTCTGCTCTAATCAACGACGATAGAACAACTGAAGACCTCTCATCTCATTCATAAATTCATTTATGTTCACAGCCAAACATTACTTTGGGCAAAGATTACAGAATAAAATATTATTTTAAATAAAATATTATTTTATTCTGTAATCTTTGCTTTGGGCGAGGGGGCTAACAGGGTGAGGGAATAGTGACAAGATGGCCGCTTGATGGGGACCATAATTTATGTTGTAAACATCGATGACGTCACCTGCAGCTTCAGCTTGGGTGCTGAACAGCTTACACACATAACAGTACTTAACCATTATGGCAACAAATTTGAGCTAGATAATCGCTAGATGAAGCAGATAAAATGACGAAAATACGTTTGCTTACGAACGCCCACGTCAAAATCACGTCAAAATTCACAACGGCTGACACTGTCGACTTGACACTCTTGACAGTTGACGGTTTTTCGGTCCACATCATCAACGATAAACATTCAAACTTGCAAATCATGAATGAAAAATGACACGTAGCGCCTAGTACCGGTAGTAATTTACTATAAAGCCATGTTGCCAGCTGGTATGTCAGGTGTGATTAGCATTGTAAACTATGGAATTATTTTTAACTTTTCTTACTACATAAGGGCTGAGAAATTCGTTGTAGAACGAATTCATTAGATCTTGTGAAATAGCTATGTACAAAAACAAATGTTATTGTAGACCTTTGGTGAATTGTGGCAACTACGTATCAATATCTGACGAATTTTTTTGTAAACATAAGAAGTCTATCAGAGTTCTGTCGTTGAAGGCTTTAATCCTTTTTGATCGTGTTATTTTAGCTTGTGGTAGTGGCGTAAATACCCCCCCCCCTCCTCCCCCCCCCCGTAAGAATTTCCCAAAACCCTCTATAGTGCCGCCAGCACTGTTCTATATTTCCTTTTTAGAAGTAAACATATTTTTTTGTGTTTTTTGATAAAAACATAATTCTTTACTATATTCTGCATTTTTATCACTGGTGTTAAGAGTTTACAAAAATGCCTGAAGTCCCGGGATCTAAATTTTTATCCCGGAATCTCGAAACGGGAACCCCACCACCATCCCAAATTCATCCCCACACATGCGGACACTATCTGTCATAAATAATGTAATGGTATTGATTAAGTCTAGATATAATGAGGTGATGTACAAACTAAAATTTTTTTTCCCACGTTGTAAATACGTACGGGTGTAGCATCAGCTAACAAAAAAGCGAGTCGCCGGAAAAGTAAATAAGCGTGCAAGTAAAAGTTTTTATACAGCATTGATTGGTATACATCACCATGATATGCCATGATGCAGAGAAAAACGGTATATAATATATACTAAGAACAGTATTTCATACACACCAAATATATTTTTCCTTATTTGACGTGTGACGCAACCTGGCCATTATTTTTTGGTGTTCTGTGATGGTAGCGTAATCATATTATGCTGGAAATATTGCTTTAATTAAGTTAATAAATGACCAAGAACTTCCGCAGCAATACATAAAAAACAGAAAAGGAGAGTTCCTTTATGTTAACTGTTTCTTGATGATTACTCAGAGCAGTAAAAAATAAACGGTCAACCCCCTATCCTGATCCACTCTTAATTTCTTTTCTTCGTAAAAATACGTGTCATACGTATGAAAAAAATCGATGAATCGGTTATTGAGATTACGTGGATAGACAATGACGACAGAAAATTGGACCGACGAAAATGAGTAACATAGATTTTCGTCATCCAGAACATCAAAAAAAAAGTTCTACTTTATTTGCGGTGTAGGAGCTCACCAATGAATATCGTAATATTTTAAAAAAGTCTCTACATACAGGGTGTCTCACGACGATTAAGACATGCAATATATCGGAGTTGGGCAATAGCAGCGAATTATAATTTTCTTCTTCTTTCCATGCCGTCTTCTCATAGAAGGTTGGCGACCACTTTCCTAAATTCTTCTCTGTCTTTTGCAACATGGAACAATTCTCCAACGCCAAGATTTGTCCACTCTCTAATGTTTCGGAGCCAGGATTTTTTCTTTCTGCCGATACCCTTCTTCCCCTCAATTCTGCCCTGCATAATATTTTGTAACAGTAGATATTTGTCATTGCGTAATATGTGTCCCACGTAAGATGTTTTTCTTATCTTAATGATTGTGAGAAGTTTTCGTTTTCGGCCGATGCGTCTCAACACTTCGTCGTTGTTTATTCTATCAGTCCAAGGTATCTTCAGAATGCGCCTATAGAGCCACGTCTCAAATGCTTCGAGCTTTTTAATCATTTGAGTCTTCAGCGTCCAAGTTTCTACTCCGTACATTAACACCGACCACACATAACACTCCACGAATCTCAACCTGATGGCAAGGTTTAAATTTCTGTTTGTGAGCAATGTGGAATATTTCATAAATGCATTTCGAGCCATTTCAATTCTGATCTTAATTTCCTGATCAGGGTCCATTTCAGAATTTATGACAGAGCCGAGATATTTGTATTTTTGGACCTGCTCTATTCGGTTCCCATTTACTGTCAGAATAGGGTTAATATTTGGGTTTTTGCTTATGACCATCATTTTAGTTTTCTGCGTGTTTATAGCAAGTCCCACTTCTTCACACTCTCGACTGACTCTTTCCAACAGGGTTTGGAGATCTTCTGCACTCTCGGCCATTATGGCAGTATCATCGGCGAATCTTAGGTTGTTATAATTTTGGGGGTGTAAATTAGAGCAAATATAGTATCTTTTCTTGTTATTGTGTCACCCAATGAGGTATTTGTTTTTGGTCACGTGACGTCCGATTCAAAAATTTTAATAGGACACCCTGTATATTTGTAATTTTTTGTTTTCCTCCCAATGAGACAATTCCAACAAACTAGCACACTTGGGGTCTAAAGTGATTAATTCAAGAGCTACAAGTACTTAAAGGACTGTACCACTACCATTATGAAACATTACCAAAATAATTTAACTGTACGGGGACATGTTATAATCAATGGTAGTGGTACCGTCCTGTAACTACCTGTAGTCCTTGAATTAATCACTTTAGACCCCAAGTGTGCCAGTTTGTGGAAATTGTTTTATCGGGAGGAACACAAAAAGTCACAAATATACAGGGTGCCCCATTAAAAATTTTAACGTCTCGGGATCAAAAACAAATACCTCATTGGGTGACAAAATAATAAAAGCAGATACTACATTTGCTCTAATTTACACCCTTAAAATTATAATTCGCTACTACTGCCCAGTTCCGATATATTGCTTGTCTTAATCGTCGTGGGACACCCTGTATAGCACAACATATTTACTCGGTTTATTCTTTATGCCTTCGAACTGCAATGTCAAACTTCGATTTGTTTGATTATTTATTGCACAAATGAAGTCGTCTGGCATTTCCGAGTAACTATATTCCAACACACAATATTTTGCTTTTCTCTTTACTCCCAACGGAAAAAGCAAACAATATCGCAACGGTCTTTCACTCGAAATTCCATTTCCATGAAGCAACAGTTTTAATCTGGAAACAAACCCTGTTATCATCAATACTCACACACACACATACATAACAGAAACGGTTCGCGGACAATCTAAAAGACCCGGCAAAATTCGCGTGAATGAAATGAATGAATTGATGGGACAGTGGTGGACTCCGGTAAAATTCCAATTTAAATTTTTCGTATAAAGATACATAAGAGTTATCCAGAATCCAGGGGATGTAAACGTGAAGATGAGACTGTTGTGAACATCAGCTGTGCATTTGCCCAGCTGTCTTATGAATGCGAGAATCTACTTTGACAGGATAGGTCAGCGGAGGGGAGAATTTTTTCATTCGAGGACAATTCTGATAGAACCAAAACATTTCACACTAAGTTGTGTTCGTGATTATTTTGTTTGGATCTTTTACACAAGTTAACGGAGGAGAGCAGTATGCTTTACAGATATATAGATATAGTTTTATCTACATTTTCTCAGTGAATTAGTAATAATGGGCCTATACCGCGATCTCAGATTGATCAATTTATTTACTGCTGTATCATTTTTGATGATACATAGGACCTTTTACTGTAAAAAATCAGTAGAACATTTGAGCCAAATGAGAATAACACTAAAAAGAAAATTGTACTGTAATCTGAAATAGCCGATGATGACATCAACCATCAACCCTTTGGCAACCAATAAGAAGCCTCCTTTCATGTTCCTTTCCCAGTAAATGAATTGTGACAATAGGCCTTTACGGAAACTGTGATCGGGTTAACCCGATCAGTTCGATCACTGATCCTGACGTTCGGAAAGTGATCTGGGATCTGTCAGAAATAGGGTAGTTCACTCTTGTACAGTAAGTGATTGCGACCGGATCATTCAGATCAGTAGCTGCTTTACTTAACCATCTGTTTTTTATTGTTAAACCAACTTTTTCGTTGTTCGATGTCCGTTAAATTCATGGAATCATAAATCCCACTTGACAGGCATCGACAGCTGTTTGACATATAACTGATCTATCCGGATCCAGATCAGTGTTTCCGTAAAGGCCTACTGTGTCACTCTCAGCAGCATTCTTTTCTTTGCTCAGAACATAAAGTTCACTCGATCAAGCACAAAATTTACATAACAGTTTACAATCAAGCACAAAATTTACATAACAGTTTACATGTGCTCGAAACGTCATACTGACAAATTTTGAGAATCTTCGAATCGCTTTTGTGACGTTTACCTGAGTTTACCTGCTATCACGTTATCTAACTATGTCTTCTGTGAAAAAACAGCTATTGAAGGGATATTTTACTCCCTTTATTGACTTTTTTTTCAATATATTTTTCTCAACTAACTTTCAGAAGGCTAATAAAAACGACGACGATAAAGGCGACTTTGTAGGTTAATTTTGGAATACGGTGTTGTCACATCTGAAAAAATGTCCGGCACAAGAGACGATATACTGGCACAAAACAAAAAGAGATAAAAGTAAACATCAAAATGCTTAGGCATAGGCATAACAAAATTGACTTATATTTGAAATATGACAACGTCGCCAAATGAATTCCGCCGACTCGTAAATGCTGTCTAGGAAACAGATACACAAGGAAAGCCACACTTGAGGGTCCTTAAGTAAGTATTCCTTGAGTATTACTTAAAGGAACCTTAAGTATTACTTAAAGGAGGACTATGAATACGGCGCTTAGTTTTTTGCTTTTTTTTTGATATAACACGCGACGGCCTACTTTTTCGTTTTTGGTGAAAATGACTCATATGCATATGAATATCTGCAATATTTGATGGACTGAAGAGTAATGAACTGCATCAGTGTACATTGCACAAAGTGCGTCCCTGTCTTGAAATCGCTTTCTCATGCGGCGCGGTGTTGCGTAAAAGCGTGATGCAATTTTTAATTTCAAAGGTGAACTGCATCGGGCTTGTGCATATTTTTCCGTTTGTGTCTATGAACGAGAGCGAGAGAGACAGAGCAAGGTCGAAAAAGCGCGAACGATAACATTTACCGTTTCGGTATGTCATGCTAGCGATCTAGTGAAATGCTCTTGCTTCCGATCTCCTTTCCCCTTGACTCCCGATCGGGATTTTCTCCTGTATACGGGGGATATACGCTTTGTGTCACCTTCGCCTATTGCGGGTTTAAATTACAGAGATTGTTGTAAAAATGCTTTTATTGACCTGAAAATCTTGACAATTCCATGTATCTATATACTGGAATGTATATTACAAGTAAAACATAGATCAAACCAGTATACCACACACAATAATTTACATACTTATGATACACGTAATAAGAAAACTCTAGTGGTTCCATATAGCCGTCTGCAGAAAACAAGGAATGGGTCAAACTACTTTGGTATAGTTTTTTATAACGTGATTCCAGAGGCCATAAAGAACCTAGAGGCATCTAATTTTAAAAAAATAATGAAGTCGTTCTTGATCAAAAAAGCATTTTATAATTTTGATGAGTATCTGAATAGTGACTTCACAGAACTGTCTAGCTGAATTATACTTTTATATAAGAGTAACCAATCCAGTTTTTTTCTGTATTTATACTGTTTGTCTTTCGTGTTACTGTACTATTGTTTTTTACTTTTTTTTTTTGACTTGTGCAAGCATTTACATGTATTTAGCACCAATAAACTATACTATACTATACTATACTATACTATACTATACTATACTATACTATACTTCTAGGCCACTAAAATGTTGTACGCTCTTGTTCGGTCAAAACTTCAATATACATCTATTGGAATGTAAGGTTAAGGTGCATGCTTGCTTAGCCCGCAAGAGGGACATAACTCAAATTATTTGGTTCGCAGAAAAATCGGAAAAATGACGTGTACCGCCTGGACTCGAACCAGCATCACAGCATATTAAACAACCAGCATAATATCTCTGAGGATTTCCCATATAAAAGTGGTTCCCACAGGATTTGACCTTGAGACGATTTTACGGATGTGAAGCTTGGGTAGAGATGCGAAAATGAAAATATCTATACCGGTACCAACTCGATATTTTTTTGCCAAATAGGCGCGTTTGGTTTGCACAGATCATTTTGTGCAACTGACTACACCCCTCAATAATTATACAATTATTTTCGATACCGATACAAAAGTATCGATACCAGCTTGGAGTGCCTCAAAAAGTATCGATGACAAAAGTACTCGATATTAGTGCAGAAGTATCGAAGTATCGTTAGCATCCTTACAAAAAATGATCCAAAAGGGGGGATGCGCGTGTAATTACCGCCAACCTGAGTTATTGTGGTGGTTGTTTACTATGCTGTGCTAGCATCTCCGGCATTCTAGGCCGACGCGATACCAACTACACCACGGTGCCCCGTGGTGGACCAGATATACAGCGCCGACAACAAGGTATCGACTCCACCCACCACTTCCCCATAGTTGGTATCGCGTCGCCTAGAATGCCGGAGATGCTGGTTCGAGTCCAGCCGGTACCCGTTATTTTTCCGATTTTCATTCCATGAAATTCTGGCCAACCGAGGAGTCGTACTTCAGTACGAAAGAGAGCTGTCGTGCAAATGGCGGTGGGAGATTCACACTCACCCAACAGTCGACTAAATGTTTCTGGATGACTGAAACACATGGTTCTCAGAGAGATACGGGGGAGTGGTGGGTGTCGATGGAGTCGATACCTTGTCCTCGGCGCTGTGTATCAACTCCACCATGGGGTACCGTGGTGTAGTTAGTATCGCGTCGGCCTAGAATTCCGGAGACGCTGGTTCGAGTCCAGCCGGTACCCGTCAGTATTCCGGTTTTTCTGTGAACCAAATGATTTGAATACATCTATTGGTTGGAGCCCTAGCGGCCCGTCTACACGATGCGTAATAGAACCTGTCATGACTTTTTTTTTGTAATATAAAATATTAATGTATTATAAAATATCTTTCACTCGTCGTAGAAACATCAATATATCAAACGATTGTATGTGAGATGAAATTGTTAATGATTATCGGCCAACCATTAACATTGGATGTTCACAATTATTCTGGCATCTATTTTTAACACAAAAGATAAGATTTTTCTGATGTGGGGTTTATAGATGCTATTAATATCAGAAAACCTGAATCAAGCTTCTAATTAATAGAATTGGCTAATTGCTTTGCTGCCAGTACACTTATTCTCAAAAATAAATTGAATGATCAAGATATCAATTCTATCCCCTTATCAATGCAAGTGAAATAATACTGTTCAAATATCAGGCATAGTTATTTGGATACGTAAAAATTCATTTAATGAAGAGTAAGAAAAAATGTGGGACAAGCTTTATTCTTCTCCGAATGACAAATTTAAATAAAATAAATTGTTGACAATTAATACGATAACGAAATAGTCAAATTATCGTAGAAAAAATTGGTAATCAAAGATAACCCTGTAGATCTACACAAGGTCAAAAAACTGTGTTTATTTTCAATAGAATCTATCTAGTGCATAGCATTGGACGGATTTTTCCGTGAAATGCATTACGTACCTCAGGAATGTTTCATTGAATTGTAGAAAGGTGTGTGTATTTATTTGTATGTATATGGCGTACCAGGTAAACATTTTTAGATTTTTTGTTTCGCGCTTTTGCTCCACGTGCACAGTTTTTAAGGCAATTTATTGTGGCTTTCATGTGATTTATTAATGTTTATACAAGGTATTTATATATCCGGGGAATTTATTTATTTAATCCATTATAAACTTTACTAGATTAAATATAAATTGTTGGCGAAACTTTTGTTTTACATCAAACTGTGACGCGCTACAGCTTAAGGTTCGCCGGATATAGTCAGTATATGGGTACGACGCAATTCTCAGAATTCGGATCACCAAAAATTAACGAAAAATTTTACATGTTTCGTCAAAACATTTTATGAAACATCGTTAATAAACTGCCGTTTAGTTTTTGATTACTGTAACTTTAAAACTAGTCATCCGATTGTTTTGACGATTCATTCTATTTTAACGTGTGTATGATATTTTTAGAATTTGGATCACCTTGATCTCTATTGTTTGAGTATTACGAACCTATGTGCACTCAAAACGAATGCAGCGTTGAAGTATATGAGATGAGAAGGCTTCGTTAAAGCATAGGTAAAAAATTTTCGAGGTCACTGGCCAACCACCGCACCGATGAGAAAGAAACAGGTGGCGCATCAAGGTAGTGTCACCAATTAAATCATACTGTTTTTCTCTGTGTCAATTGTGGACTGAGTACTATTCTAGGCTAGGTTTTGTCTGATATTTATTTTATATAACGTTAAAGGGTACGATGGTGAGGTTTTTTTGAACAGGTCAGCACCTAGTCCCAGCATTAGTTACAATTTACGAGACGTGTTCGTGCAAAGTCAAAATTCCGTTATCTTGACTCTTAAATTGACAAAATAATACGTCAATTACGTATCAGTTGTATCTTATGGTCCATTTTCTTCCAGCGAAACTATAAAAACCACGTAGCAAATAATGATAGACAGAAATCCATGCGTTGTGGTATAAGGTCATTGTCTCAAACATTTTTTGACAAATCAAGTACAAGTTGTACACGAATACATCAGCTTGGGAAAAATGGCCCGCTTCGAAACAAAAGACAACAGTGACAGTAACCTATATATAGGCAACTAATAAGCGGAAGGCAATCATTTCAACGTTCGTGACCTATTGTGGAGGTCAAATCCTTTGTATATCCTCTGATTTCGAATGTAACTAGTGAATTGGCTATTGTTATTTTTTTACTACGTTAGGAGTGTCACGTGTACCGACATACCATGATATTACCAAAATAAATGGAAGTTTGTTTACAAATACGACAACGGTTTTATTTATATTTTCGTTTTAGTACTCTAACACAACATTATTCGGTGTGAGGTATGATGAGACATATCCAACATAAATGATTATTTTGCTGGATTGTAATTAATGAATTGTCCTTGATTCCTATTGCTCTTTGAAAAGTCGGGTGACTGTAGGGGGTTGCTTGCGGACAAGGGTAACACCCACAGTACAATGACTTGTATTTTGCTATTTTATACATACCCCAAACGACTTGACGGGGTTTTTGGGATGGTGGGGGAGGGGGTAGAACTTGCAGTGTACGTTAGGCATCTTTTCCCAACTCCTGTAGACTTGCAGATAAAGCTGGATTTCCCTTCATGACTGAAGATAGTTTTTTTTATGGTCAATCTCCCGCAAAGGCTAAAAGCCTATGGCGCTGTAGAAGCGCTGCGATAGAATAAACGTATGTGCACGTTAGATTTGACACGCTGCAGGTTGCAGCAGTCGGGAAACAAATTCCCCGGCAGCTCATTCTACAGCGTCGAGGTTCTCCCAAAGAAGGAATGCTGAAGGAGACTTGTTCGGGGAGTAGGGACCTCGACCTGGTAATAAGGATGAGCCTTCTAGTGTTCCTCGTTCGGGCGACCTTCGGTGTTATTATCTGGGAGAGCTCACTCGAACATCTACCGCGATAGAATCAGAATTCTGTAAAACAGGAACAGGTCAACCATCCTTCTCTTCGATGTTCCTGGCTGCGAAGGTACTTTGTAAGGTTAGGCGTATCGATGAATCTAATTGCGCTCTTCTGGATAGTGTCCAGAAGTTTTAGAGAGTGCTTCGAAGCGCATCTCAACACAGATGGGAGCGATACTTCAACGATGGTCGGATCTGTGCCTTGTAGAGCAGCAGTAGTTGCTCTGGTGTATACAGCTTCCTACAGCGCAACAAGACTCCAAACTTCTGGTGTGCCGTTTCAGCAATACTAACGACGTGGTCGTGCCAGGACATGGTATGGTTCATGTTGATCCCCAAAAGCTTGACGAAAAGGTGACTCGACTATTGGGTGACCCTCCATTTCCACAGTTGGTAGGCCAACGTGAGACTTCTTTGTCAGTGTTGTTGCCTGAATTTTTATGTACGTTAAACTGTACTTTATTTACTAATCCCCACTCGACAATTGTTTTGATATCTACGTTGATCTGTGAGGCATGTTGCTGTCGCCGACCTACCGTTTCCTGAGATGATAATGGGTTGCCTGGTTCCATGCACGATATTAATGTACTGTCGTCCACGCAGCTGTAGATTGGAATAGATGTTATTTCCAGCAGTTACAACAAGGCATGTTGAGAAAGGTATTATTTGTCTCGAAGTCCCTACATAGTTCTCTGGATCTCCCTTAGCACCCATTGCAGTATACATATTTTAATAATGAAAACTATCAAAACTACTATCAAAAAACCATTATTCGTACCGGAATGTTATTTTTGTTTATTCAAAAAAACGTGGGTTTTGAAAAATATTTTATTTTAATAAACCTATAGCTAATTGGTGCCTTCCCAAAAAAATTGATTTTTTCAACGAGATTCAGTGACAATCTCAATTCAAAATAATGAAAAACAAACATCGTATATGGATTTCTGAAAACGTATGATTTGGGTCCGTCAAAGGTTACCAGCGTTACAGACATTATATACCTAGATGAAGCCTATTACTTATAAAATCTCGTCAAAATTATTGCTTATTTAACTTTCTAGATTTACCACATGAACCTTTAACAAGTAATTAAACGATCATTAATTAACTAATTTAATTAACTCTGAATAGTACAAAATAAATCTGTACATAATTTGTGGCGAAATTTTTTCAGTACATATAAAACAAATGATTACTATAAATTCCTCCTAATGGACAGTCTATATCATTCAAAACTAAACACATTATATTTACAAACTTATGGAGATATACAACGGTTTATATTGGACCACCAATTTGGGTTACCATAACGCGTAGAACTAAAACACAGTAATGGTCTGATTTATGGAATCAATCAAAATGATAAATATATAAGGTTAACGTTTTTGGTGACAGCGGTTACGTCAGCAGATTGTTGGAAATTTAGTAGTATGAGCAAAGTTTAAACGAAATTATGTATAGTCTACGTAAAACATGTGTGAAATTTATTTCCGCGGCTGGGAAAGTTCGCTATCCTAGGCTGTACTTTGACCCTCACCTATTTATGAACCCGCAATAAATCAACTGGATTTCAACCCGTGGTCGCTGTAACTTTCTGCGGAGTTTATGAATCACCACTTTTTCACTTTTATTAGCCATCGTGGGATGAATTTTAACTCAAGAATTGAAACTATAACAAGTGGTTCAGTGGCTGAAACCCAGATGCTTTGCTAATAATCATATCTTGTTAGGGCATTACGCGAAATTTTGTCCCTTTGATCGATCAATTTGCCAATTTTTTGGCGTGAGGTTTTGCAAAAGGTATAACTTTTACTTTATTTGTACTTAGTGATACAAATAATGCCACTCTGAATGCTAAGCCTTGTGCAAACATATACAAGGCACATTTTTATAAAAAATGCAAAAAGCAGGCGGGTCTGATTCTGATGTAAAAAACGTGTTTCAGTTTCTGGCGTTGATATATGTTTACACGTTATGGTGCTTGTAAGTTATATAACTTGGAAGGTCGTGGATATTCCTTTTTTCGTAATATTATTATTCGAGTCATGCTGGAGTTTGTGATTTGTGTATTGCTAAAACGGCATCCCAGAAGCTTGGAGTTTTGTTCCGCTGTAAGAAGCTACATTACACCAGAGCAACTACTGCTGCTCTACAAGGCACAGGTCCTACCATCGTTGGAGTATTGCTCCCATGTGTGGGGAAGCGCTCCGAAGCACTCTCTAGAGCTTTTGGACACCATCCAGAAGATAGCAATTAGACTAAAGATACGCCTAACCTCACAAAGGATCTCCACAGCCTGGAACATCGCAGAGGGACCTGCCCCTGTTTTTCATACCCTAACACGAAAGATAAAAAAATTATTGAAAATGCGAACAAGAGATTTTCGTCGTTTCTAGAATTATAATCAAGATGAAAATTAATGGACGTATTTTATTTCATTTAAAAAATATTTAAGAGACAAACCACTCATTTATTGGTCGCCCTGTATTATACGAGAACGAGGCACACAAAAAAAAAACTGCTAATGACCACATACCACGTTTCAGTGACCTCTTGCACTTTATTGACTTATCAGTTACACGTCCATAAACCCATTTAGTTGATACTAAAAATTTCCACATCTGTTGCATTAGAAACATTACTGATAGGAGGTCAGATCTGTTAGTGCGATGGGTGTAGCAACATATATTCGGTTTGATAAAACAAATAAATCTGATTAGTTTCCACATTCGATTTCAATGCCGTGTACGTGTAAGCCTCTCTCACTAATTGCTGAAACTTGTACGCTGTCACATGAAGTGTTTCACACGGCCGGTCTCTTAATTCTTGGAAGCTTTATAGAAGTCCAGCTCACCTGTCATTTGCGATGGCGTAATCTTCTGATAAATAATACAAGGCATACAAGGCGCTGTCATCTTCGGAAGCTTTGATTTCGGACGTTTGATGACAAAATATATTCAGGATTGATTACACAGCCCAATAAAAAAAAAGTTGCCAGACGAGTAAACTAGACCAAGACAGTTATGTTTTTTGATGCCGAATCCGAATCTGGGGTCGAAAAACTCGAATGCCCTCAAAATCTTTTTTATAGGGAAAAAAATACCATATACAAATTGTGTGAAAATCATATTAAGCTCAAAGAAAAGTTATTCTAAAAATTGGCGTCAGTATCGTTCGTAGATTAAAAGTAATGAAAAAAGGGGGTTGAAACTACACCCATAAGTATCACTTGATCGACAATTGAGTAAAACTCCAAAAATTAGGCCTAATGAAATCACCCTCAATTTGAATATGGAATAAATATAGTTTAAAAAAACCAAAAAATACGTTTTTAAAAAACATCGGAGTAAAAAGTTGAGAATGACTTAAAATAATCCTGAAATAATAAGAAACGAAAAGTACTAGTATGATTGTGGAAAAATCGTGGGAGCTTTCTACCATATTTTTCGTAAATAAAGCGCGCGACGCATTTTTCGCAATAATGCTAGTATTTTTCGTTCATTAATGTTTTAAGCTTATTTTAAAAATTAATTTTAACTTTTTAGTCCGATGTTCTTTAAAAGCGTGTTTTTTAGTTTTTTTAAACTATATTTATTTTTAAGTTTTTCGTTAACTTGATCATTAAAGCGATGTTTTTTAAACATGAACAATTATTTTTGATCAATATTCATAGCATAATCATTGCCATTAATGTTATTATTAAAACTGTCCATTTTCCTGAATAAATTTCCCAAAAAAACCCACTCCAAAACAGTTAGATGTCACACCTTTTGAGCTCTCGTCGCTACGCCTCTGTATAATATTAACAAACTTTAACATCTCTTAAA
The DNA here is from genome assembly GCA_951848785.1 of Callosobruchus maculatus. Taxonomy (NCBI): domain Eukaryota; kingdom Metazoa; phylum Arthropoda; class Insecta; order Coleoptera; family Chrysomelidae; genus Callosobruchus; species Callosobruchus maculatus. The sequence continues at coordinate 9,429,851 of CATOUR010000083.1, forward strand.
CCAAAACAGAGTTACAAGCCCACCAAGAAACAAACAATAGCTAATAAAAACGAGTTAAAAATACGTGCAAATTACTCGATATAAAGTCCAATTAGGAAATACATACTCTTACAGCTAAAAATGCTAGAAACGTTTGACCAAATTAGAAAGCACTATATTATCAGCCTCTACGATTTATTTGAAAAATTTTCCTTTAGAACATCAAAAACTACCTCGATTTTTTAGTCTTCTTGAGACCCACTGCATCATTTTAAATTTACAGATAAATTTTCACATCCTGTAAGGATGGCTTTCAGCACGTAGTTAATTGAATTTATATTGTATAGTTTTCATCCATTTTTTTGAGGAAAATTAACGTATTTCTACAATGTTTTCTTCATTATTGAAAATCAGGGGTAACTGCATTTGCATGCGTGCATTTAACCATCAACTCCAATATATTTGGAATTTACGTCCTAAAACAGCTATCACCGTGCGTTCTCCAATGTTGGACACTGATATATCAAGTCATTAATGACCATGTGTCACTGAACATATTATGTTTATATCATCCTCTGTACTCTAATGATGTTCACATACATGACGTGGCATACTGACACTGACATGTATTGAATCAACGCTCGTATATGGACTGCTCTATATATATTCGAAAACAAAACAAATCGAATTGCAATAATATTGAGCTAATGTGCGGGATGGTGAAAGGGTTCTCCAATACATAACATTCCCACGCGAAAACACATTATGCTTGCCTACACATAAACATAAACAGGCCCAAGCCGAAGCCAGGCCGCTGATTCCTTCCAAATTGTCTGGCAGTTCGTTTGCACCAGTCTTCAATGTCGGCTTTTTACGTGTGTATGAGTGTGTCTACATACAGTTCAGGCCAAAATATCGGTATCGGTTATATCCGATATTGTTTATTTTCGAAATACTTTCAGATTATGATGCTAACATATTTTCGATGTAGCCGAGAAAAATTTAGATGGCTTTCATGAATTTAAAGGAAATTTATAGACAGCAGAAATTTCACTACAAATAGTAGTTTTAATGCTATTCTGAGGAGTAATATCCCTAGGACATAGAAAATAGAAAAGATAATTCTATGAAAATCGGAAATTTTCTGAAAATTATGAGGCATTTGTCAATGTTCGACGGATATTCGGAGGATTTTTTTTTGAAGTTATCAAACTCAATAGTCATAGCGTAACTTAGATTTCATTGGATAAAAATCGATGATATACAAAATGAGGAAAAGCCCTTTCAAGAGTATAGACACACTGTCTCAGTTGTCAACGTCGAAGCTTGAAAAATTCAGGATCCAAACGTGAATGAACTGCCCTAATGTCTACCACAATTCTACATAATAAATTAAAAGCTGAATGTATTATTATTGAAGTATGATATGCAATAGAAGTATTTTTCAAACGGTAATTTAGATTAGGATACTATCTATCAATTAGGCTCTGTACTTCGCAGCTCAATTTTACAAAGCATCTTAATTATGTCATTATATGACAGAAGTCTCACAAAGAATATTGAATATCACAAGAGAATATATAAAAATTTTAATGGCAGTTTCCTTATTATATTGCCAAGTCGTCAAATGTTTCTTGATTTACATAATGAGTTGAAAACTGAATGTATTGTTTGATGTCCGATACGTAATATAAATACATTTAAATCAGTAATTGAGATTAGGTTACTGTCAATGCATTTATCCTCTTTTATTTTACGGCACAGTATTTTCAAGCGTTTAAACTCGGTGACAGGAATCTCAAAAAGATCATTGAGTAAACAAAACGCAAGGGAATTGATCAAAGCTTTGCACAACTGCTTCCTTCTTATACTGACAAATCGTCAATTTTTCTTTACTTCATAAAAGCGGTCTGGTTAACAGATTTTCTTATAGAGTTAAGCTATATTACAATATAACAATATAATATGATTAACAACTAAAAAATCATTCATAATTCCATTATTTGTTCCAGAAATCGCTGAAGGAAATACAGTTTTAATATTATTTTGAAAGATTATCATGTTTATCTTATGTTCCTTCGTGCTTCACAGGTGCATCAATGAAAAACCACGCATACTTGAAGATCAACTTTTATGACGTTTCGGCTTCCTCTGTGGCACTTATCAAAGAACAAAATATTATCTTAACTATCTTATCTTCCCATTCACATACATACTTCATTTGTTGAATTCGTGGTATTTTTTACAAGTTCGACCTGGTAATAGCGACACGACCGGTTCCCAGGTTCCAAATCTTTGTGCGCAACTGTATGCCGGCAAGTACCCGCCAGAGTTTATTCATAGTTCGTTGCACCGCGTAAAAAAATTTGCCATTGATCGACATTGCGGAGCTAAATGGAGTCTTCAAGGTCAAGAGCAGTATATTTTTAATGATGTAAATTAGAGGCCATACGAAAATTGAACACCACTTACTTTATGACTGGACCGTAAAACAGAAGTTGTGAGCATCTTTACAATGCGCGAATTCATAACATCTGTCTTCCTCGGAATCATTTTAAAATTTCAATTATCATTTATCTTTATGTGCTGGTCGTGATGTACTAAAAGTTTTATTTGCTCATCGACCCTCAAGCAAAATGTAGTCGCATAACTATAGCGTCTTTAAATGTCATATATCATATATATCATATATTGCCACCGACCTCAGGATATAGACCCGATAAACTTGGCGTTGGCCCTTTCGAGTGCTATAGAGGCGAACCGCTAATATTCGCAATTTACAAGCAATCACCACCGCTCGGGCGCAGATTCGTTCATTTACAGGAGCATTCTGCTGAGCGAAGTCGACGACGTTCACGTTACTCCTTGGACAATGATTCAGATTTATTGTACGAGGTTCGCACACAGCGCTCTCTGTAACAGTTGGATGTCACGCCTTTTAAGCTCTCGTCGCTACGCCTCTGTGTAATATTAACAAACATCCCTTAGTCAGCGGATACGATTGCGGGTCCGACGGATTTGAAGCTGTCAAAATCGTATTCGCGGCAAGTTGGAGCGTTCAATGTTCGGTCCGACCTCTTAATCCAAAGGAGAGTTACAAGCTCACAAACATACAGGTGAAGCTAATACCTAATAATAAAAGAATGTTAAAGAGGTGAAACTGGTATAATCTTCGATATACGACAGAAGATGTCGCTGTTAGACGCTATGTGAAGACATCACAGCGACCACTGACGGTCGTATTAATGTACTTCCGGTCTAACCGGAAGTACCGTCAACTTTTTTAATTTAAATGGACACCCTGTGTATTTTTGCAGATTTTGATACCACCTTTTTTTCCGAATACGTCCATAGTGGGTTTTGTATTTGTTTCTGTAAAAATGGGAAAGATAAAGCTTTTTTATTTGTCTCACAAATTCGTCCGTGGCGGTCTGCGGTCTTCCCGTTTTGGGTAAATTTTTAATATTCCCAGTTGGATTAAAACGTTTTAGTGTTTTAGTCACCGTCGAACGTATTATAGGACCTCTGTCGGGATGTAAATCATTGAAAAGTTGACACACTTCTTTGTGAGTTCCCACGCGATCGTTAAAACTGATCATCATTAAGACTTTTTAAACATCTGAAACGATAAAGAAGCTTTATCTTTCCCGTTTTTACAGAAACTAATACTAAACCAACTATGGACGTTTTCGGAAAAAAAATGTATTAAAATCTGCAAAAATATACAGGGTGTCCCATTTAAATTAAAAAAGTTGACGGTACTTCCGGTTAAACCGGAAGGACAGTAATAGCTAACATAATGTTTTCAGATGCATTATACGTCACTAGACTTACTTGTAAATTTTCAGCAATATCATTCTTTTCGTTCCAAAGTTATTTGCTTACTTATCCCAACCGTGTATGTACTGTGATACGACCATTGAATTTTCGCTATAACCAAACAGCTGAAACAAATTGCAATTAATTTTAAAACAATATTTTAATCTCATATTATCTATGGAAACAATGCAAATGCATTGAATCTGAAAATTGCTATAGATTTTCGTCTCTATAGTTCCATGCATAATCCTATTGATTTTCGTCTATATTCCGATAAAACGGGTGAAAATAAACTGGGAACGATATTTTGTCGTTTATAGACAATTTGATACGCTCGATGCACCTGGCTAATCCTCCGTTGCAGCAATAGCAACGGCTTTCTACGTTACGTTGATTGACATTTAAACGCGAAATGAATTACTTAATGCGTAATTTCACTAATTTCAGTAGAGTCTTAATGAACCTCTCATTTTAACGACGCGTAAATACAAATTCGATTTATTTATATGGCTTAATCACAGTTAGAAGTTTGCGAACATCAGGAAACTCGTGAAAACATCATAGTTTTCTAATTATTTAAATGTTGGGATTCTTTTGCTAGACCCAGGGGCACAATGCCACGCGCCCTCTGAGCAAAAGAGAAAAGAATACTTTTTAGTGGATATGCTTTTTCCATTAAACGAACAAAACAAAAACAAAACACGAACTGCTGTCGAGCAAAACAAAACTGCGACAGTTCGCAAACTTTTTGAGGACTGGCGTGTTTTGTGCGACAGTTCGTGTTTTGTTTTTGAGTCTGTCTGATGGAAATGGTTGTGTTGTGTTTCTTGAGAGTGTTCGACTATATTTCGTTTTGCTGTCCAGATTTGTACCAAATAGTTTAAGTAAGTACGGTTTAATATTAATAATGAATTCAGGTGCCGTTTATTCAGACAAAGCACATTTTCATTACAAATAAATCTGTCACATACGCGATTTTCTGCACCAGCTGTATCGCATAACTGAGATTTGATTCATTCTATGAAATTTCATATTTTGGTTTCCTCGAAGGGTTATTGTATATTATTGAAAAGTATGTGTTCCTGACCAATTGAAATGGACGGAAAACAAAACCGAAACTCGATCATAATTTAGTCCGCTCGATGGAAACAAAAGTTGTTTGTTGTTTTGTTTCAGTTTTGTTTTTGTTTTTTATGTTCCAGAGAACACAAACAAAACACAAACTCAATTGTCCGTTTAGTGGAAAGCCGGCAAAACAGCGGCTCGTCACGTGGCTGACTGAAGGCGCCAAGACACGGACGGCACGGATAGCGGACAGAGAGCGCTGCTATTGGTTAACTGCACGTTATTAGCACTCCTATTGGTTTATCACACATCAATCGACTTTGAAAATGACAAATGAAAACCACAAGGTTACCGGTGACATTATGAACCAATACGAACAGAGACCGCTCCTTCTGACGCGTCTCACTCATCTTCTCTTGTTCGAGTCGCTACGCGTTGTTTACATTGGTGATTCTAATCTACTAACCTATTATTTAAAATGGATAATCAGGTGAACGCGTTGCTTAAGAAGTAAATTATAAATAACATTACAAAGATGAAAATAAGTAAGTAGTTACTAATACAATGTTTTGACAAAATGGAGCAGACGGCTACGTGGTTCAGTAGGTAACGCTGACGTGTTTGAAGCTGGAGTTGGGAGTTCGATTCCCAACGCCACCTTTTTTTTTCTTTGTTAGGCAGGATGGTAAGTAAAAAACTCTTCAGAAATAACATTTTGTAATAAGTGATACGCAAAACACTTAAGAAATGGCTTTTTGTGATACTGGCTAGAATTTTTTTCAAGAAATAACTGTGGAGTCTAAAAACTTTAATCATATGATAACAGTTCTATTAATGGCTGTAAATGTTTACCACGTCAAAATTTAGAGTCTCAACCAGCCAAATAGTCGAATAATATTGAGAAAACAAACCTATTAGCAGCTGCTGGAGCCTCATTGTGCATCATCAAGGAAGATAAACACAAACGAATGATGACCGGAGCCAATGCCACAGGAAGAATCACCAAAAAGCTGGACTAATAGGTTATATTGTCAAAATTTAATGTGAATGTCAAATTATTATGCCAATACGCTCATACAAGGGATAACCTTCGAGGGTGGCAACATTTGTAATACTGTTTTACAAATAAATGAAAAAAAATATGCACGGTGCAACTGCGGCCTCAACAATCTCTGGTATGATTTTCGTGAAGTTTTCCATTTAAAATTTTGTGCGCGCCCCCTTTCAGAAATTCAGGAACCGTCACTGGCTAGGCCTATAATGTACGCGGGCTTGGCGAGACCTGAAAACGTGCTGCGAGATATTGTATAGTTTTCGGTATAGTTTTAAGTATTGCACCTGCTTCGTTGGAATAAAAAATAAATAAAAAATTTGGGTATTCTAGGATTATAATCACCTTTAGGTGAATTCTAAGCCTGTTATCAAGACATATAAGTTGAAGCTCAAAGGAGAATTTAGCAACATAGCCGGCGAAGTCCTTGGCGAGGTTTTTTTTCTGAAATAGCAGCTGATGACCCTGAGGTTTTAATGAGGTTACATTATAATACATATTACTATGTGCTATCGAAAATATTACAGATAACAGAAATTATAAGTAATTATCCATAGAGTTTAGGTCATTTATACCTGCGTTCGATGCAATCAATGCATCTGCTGGCATTTTTACCGCTTATAAGAACTTTGCTTACGTATACACCTACATCGATTAGCTTCAATCCGCGTAATAGGTCCGTCTTCACTTATGTTTCCTAATTCAGAGCTTCATTTGTTGTCATAAAACAATAAATTTTATCGGAACACGAGGACTAGCCGGCTTCTTTTTCGTTATTTTGATTTTGAATTTTCCTCAAATCATAACCAAAGATTGGATGAGGTATATGTTCCGTTGCTATGCGGTACAAAAGTTTATTTTCCGTTATAACATGTTAAAAGTCCATCAGGTTTATGTAAACAATTATCATAAGTTGTAAGAAATATCGAAAACTGGAAAATAGCGATGCGTAGATCCGCAGATATGGCTGACACACGCTCAAGAGTGGAACAGTTCATGCATTATGTAAAACTATTATGTGATAATTTTAACCGATTTATACACCACTTAGGCGCATCAAAATCAATTATGAATTTATAATATAATACGTTCAACTTGCTACAATTTGCCACTCGTTGACAACATTGTTTAAGAAGAGTACTTATTAACGTATGTTGCAAAAGTTTTGAGAAGTTTTTCAAAAAATTAAAAAAATATATCACAATAATATAACTGTAACAAGAACTACAAAAAATAACAATATTTCTTAATATAAAAATGATATTAAAGTACTGCTAATGGGCCATGATCTTCCACGGCTCGCAATTTCCTCTTAATATTCCTCATTAGGTTTTGGACAGATTCTAAATCAATTTCTCTGATCTTTAGCATTATCCTTCTTCTTAACGGCTGTTCATTTTGAGCTTCCCAGCCACTGTTATAAACTTTGGCACTCAGTTGAGCCCAAAAAGTTCCAACTCGATGTTCACTTCTGTTGACCATTCTTTGAACTGTAGCAGCATTCAACGCTCAAGCAGCATTCAACGCTCTTGGACGCCAACTTTTTGGTAAATTTATACAAGGAATACCTTCCTCGCATTCACGGATCGCTCGATAAATTGTGGCGACAGAAATATTTTGATCTTGATATAGGTGAACTATATTTGTTTTCAAGTCGTCCAACTAGACTGTAAATACTCTTCCGAATATCTAATTTGTACGACCTTTTGACAACTTATATCATCATAACGATTTTTGAATGGGCCTATACCACATTTTTGGTTTATTAATTGGCTTAAACGAACCCTGACACCACATAGATGCCATAAATCATTTTACAAAATTTTTCTATCGTATTTATAACCGAAAAAAAATTGCTCCAAATATTGAATTTTTTGAATCCATACACTTCCCGCCCAAGTCGTGACGCCACCTGTAGGAAACCATTAAGAGCTCACTGGTACAAAACAATAGCATCGGCTCCTAGTCATCGGACCACGAAAGGACGCTTCTCATTGGTTCCCTACAGGTGACGTCATCATCGGCTATTTCAAATTACAGTACAATTTTCTTTTTAGTGTTATTCTCATTTGGATCAAGTTTTCTACTGACTTTTTACAGTAAACGGTCCTATGTATCATCAAAAATAATACCACAGTAAATAAATTGATCAATTTGAGATCACGGTATAGGCCGATTGTTTCCAACGGTGAAACTACCTCCCGAGTTTTGAAAAAAATTCTCAAAACTTTTGCAATATACGTTAATTTAACCTATCCTTATAACAGTAAAATTCAGCCAAAATTTTTACTGTTTCCGTCAAAGTCGATTTACTAGTCACTTTTTGCGTTTTGAATCGATTACAAAAATACGCAACTTTTTTTTCAACCTGTATACTTTTGGCTTCAAGTGTATATGCTATAGCTATCGATAATCTGGCTAAGAAGACCATAATACACTTGAAGGGCAAAATAAAGGAACCGACATCTTCGATATCTTCACTTCCAACGCGCCGATAACGTTATCAGCGTCCTTCTGAGAATTTGATGTTGACTTTCTATAATTTTTCATGTGGAGTAGTTATGATGTAACGGTGACACTTTTAACGAATTTTTATCTGGTCGGCTTCGAATTTTGTAAATATCGACGAACGATAAGTTTCACAGCTCGACTGGATCAACACAGATTTATATTAAATATTTGGCTGAATTTAAGTCGTATTTATCATTTATTTATAGTAACCATTACAAACACAAAAGGTAATTACATGTAATGGTAAATAAACACAAACAACACAGTAACAAGACAGCACTACTACGTTAAACCTACACCAAAATAAACGAACAAGTAACCTTTAGTTCAAACTTATTTTAACTCTTTTTAAGAATTGTGTTGAAGAAGTCATCTCATGAAGGTACTTGTAAAAATTTTATATATTATTGTCCAAATTGCAGATACAACCAAACTATAATTCAATCAATTACTCTTCTACCGATTTCGCGACTAAAATAAAATTGGCTGGTAAATTAAAATGAGTGGTATGGATTATTGGGATATTATTTTAAACTCCAAACAATCTATTATCATAATTTTGAAAATGTTTAGGTTACCAATTTTTTCCTCTTTTATGAGTAGGAAGTAGGACAAAATCAATTGTACAAAGGATAAGCATAATAAACCTCAAGAGAACTGGTCCTAACATCGCATTTTGGAAGGTTATCATTCTATAAGGGGACCAAGGGCCCCGAACTCTAAAACAACTTTTTCTGCGTCTCAGACACTCTGGCCCCCTTCTAACAGCTCGCAACTCGGTCCATGGGTGGCGTGAAATTTTTATGGGTCAAAAAAATATTTTGAAGGGATGGAGATGTAGAAATGTTTATATTTCCAAAGTAGGTATAGAGGAGCAATGCTATAACATATTTGATCACAAGGTAAGGATCTTCGCAAAAGATGACATCTAGGCCTGTGTAAAAGAGAGAGCGCTTCTCAAAGTTGTCTATTGCCATAGTTCAGTCAAAACAGGCATTGTCGTGGACGTCGTTAGCACAAGCTTCACAGCTCCATTCATATGCAAATTTCAGTTATATTTTTTCATTACTTGAAACCGTATAAACTATTAAAATGTGTTAATAGCACGAGCCATAAAATAAATATGCATTTTGGTGTGAAAATAATGGCATTTAAATGCTCTGCTTTGCACAACCAATAAAAAAAATGTATTCATTTGGGATGTAGAATACAGGGCCAGGTTGAAGTTAAATGAATCAGGAGATTTCATGTTCACAGTTTACTGAAAGTAGTACTTCTACTATTAATACTAGTGAAATCGCGTGGGTATAAAATATTTTAAACGTCTGCTGCATCCTCCCATTGTTCCAAGATTTCTAATGATATCCTGGAATTATAATAAACAAAAAAAAAATAAAAATATGAAATGTCCGGTAAGTGTTCTCGATAATTCCAAATTCAATGATTTATAACGCCTCAGAAAGTTTGTACTTACAACTTACATATTTAGTTTTCACGAAGCTTGTCAAGATTAGCTTAGTTTATAAATTTGAGTGACTATTGTGCTTTCAAGAGCACTGAACGTCAAATTTGACAGCAATTTTACTATTTTTCAGGATGGAAGTGAAAAATTACTGCTGCATTACGATTAGTTCACTTTCCATTGGAATTTATAATTATTATATTCCGGCTTTAAGCACTTTGCATTAGAAGTTATTTGTTTGTTACTCTGAGGATGACAGGTAGATTCAGATGTTTCGCGCAGCAAAATACTGGGACGCCTATGCCAGGACGTCTCGCCACTTGGTGACGACCTGTCAGGATAGACTGCCGGATAAACGAAAAGAAAAGAAGAGCAATAAAAAAATGGCGAGCGATGTGAAAGGGGCGCCCTCGATAATAAGTGCTAGTACAGTCAAATTAGATCAAAAAACATGGCTGAGACAACAACATTTTGTTACGAGCGTTTTGCCTGTTTAGCCCCCAAAACGACCCACAAAGAGCAAATTTATCATATCGTATCCGCAATGTTCAGACCACCGTTATATTATTTTAAATCACCCCCCTCCCCTCCAGATTAATGATCAACGATCAGCATTAAGAACGTTCGTTCGCCACGCTAGAATCAACTGAGTAAGTAACCATTCTTTTAGGAAATTTATTCGGGACTTTAGAAAAGTTGCAAAGCATACTAATAATCTTGGAATGATCTATAAATATTTCTATATAAACTAGATATTTATAGCCTCTGTTTTAAAATATCAGTTAATCTAAATTAGCTATTATTTTGACTCTATTTTAATTACGTAATCTATTCGTCAACAGCGCGTTCCTTGACACTGGCGTCTTAGACGTCAATGGTTCTCACATAAGTCAAAAGATAACACAAGAGGCCTTTACGGAAACAGTGATCTGGATCCGGATAGTTCAGTTAAACGTCAAACAGCTGTCAAGTGGGATTTATGATTCCATGGATTTAACGGACATCGAACAACGATAAAGTTGGTTTAAGAATAAAAAACAGATGGTTAAGTAAAGCAGCTTCTGATCTGAATCATCCGATCGCAATCACTTACTGTTCAAGAGCGAACTGACCCTATTTCTGACTGATCCCAGATCAATTTCCGAACGTCAGGATCAGTGATCTAACTGATCGGGTTAACCCGATCATAGTTTCCGTAAAGGCCTACAAACGATAATCAACAAAGCAACCTAACCTAACTGATGAACGCTGCGCACTTACGTCACTGTCACTATGTTTTTTTGTGAAGAAAGAGGAAGCGCTGTTGCCAGATTTCAATATAGTCTCTTATTTATCGAAACAAATTTAACTACCGTGAGTAAAATAATTAATAACTAATTCAAACAATCGTAAACGCTAATTTTTTAATAAAATAATATACATATATACAATGCGAATTGGGTTACACCATGCGGCGTCTTTCGCATCCAAGCTTCCACCTCCTTCTATCTTGCCAATCCTGTTCATCCATCTGCCTATCTTCCATAGCCTGCTCAACTCCGTCTTTCCAGGACAGCCTTGGTCTTCCTTTTTTTCTCCGTTGTGGCGGATTCCAGCACCATATTTTTAAGGGCCATATGTCTTCAGGCATTCTTCTCATATGCCCGTACCAATTAAGCCTTCGTCCCTCTATAGTGTCCATTATATCAATTGTAACCCCCATTTTTTCTCTTATGTGTATGTTTCTTATTCTATCCATTCTTGTTATTCCACAGCTTCGTCTCCAGAAATCCATTTCCATAGCTTTTAATCTCTCCTGATTCCTCAGCGATATCTCCCACAGCTCCGATCCATATAAAGCGATACTTTCGACAACAGACTTATATATCCTTCGTTTCACATTATTAGTGATGTTCCTGTTCCACAAAATTGGATGCAATTGTTTTATTGCCACTTTCCCTTTAGTCAGCCTTTCTTTAATGTCCAAGTTACTTCCACCTTGGTCTGATATAACTGTACCCAAGTACTTATAAGCCTGGCACGTTTTTACTACTGATCCACCATCTATAATCAAATCCTGTCCAGTTCCTCCGACAACCATATATTCAGTTTTCTTAAAATTTATGTACAGTCCCCATTTCTCATATTCTTCTTTCAGCTTTCTTAGCATGTATAATATAATATAAACTAAATATTTCGAAGAATATTTTCAAATATCGTTATTTATTTTTGTGTCTACTATTAAAATATGTTCACTCTACCTGTAAATACAAGAAAACGCTAATCTGGCTTAAGGGTCCATGTTAAAATTATGGTTTTTAATCGTTAATAGCTTTTTGAAATGATCGATGCGTTGATTTTTTTAGGGTAGATACCTATATGATTAAAATTATCAAAAATGGAAAAAAAAATCAATTTCATCTAATAACCGCTCTCGTCAACGATTATCCTTGAGAGTGATTTCTTAATATTCTAAACTTGACGTTAGATTTTCACCTATTTTAGGGTTACCATCATCAGAGAGCTCCAAAACCTGCTAGTTTCATTCAAAGGTCTATTTAGCCTCATCAAGGAATTATTACTCGCTTCCTCAAATGTTGAAAAAAAATCTACAAAAGTAAATCTTTGGAGGAATGCGATCCACTTAATAATCTAGGATGACTGAATCAGTTTGCGTTGCCAGATTCCGTGCCAACTCGCGGCCAGATAAAAAGTTCAGGAATTCGCTTCATCAATGAAACCGCAAAAATTTAACAGGTTTTTCAAACACGCAGACACCGCTGCATAAATAAATTAATTAAAATTATGAGAAGATACTACAGAGATACACCACGACTGCTGTTGTAAGCGATGGAGATATCGTATTCGCACTGTGACGATTTTCAAGGCCAAGAAAGATGGTTGCTAATCATTAAATATAATTATGCACCATATAATATACTCAGATGCTAAAAAGGCGAATATCTGAAAGCACTAAATGTCATTTTTTATGTTTTTCAAGTTTAAATAGTCTCTGGAAAAAAAAAGTATTGGAGATTCAGGTTTATACCCCAAAAGCTCGACCTTTATTTGGTGATAACATTAATTAATATACTTCTCCGAAAAAATCTTTCTAGATTTAAATGTGATTTTTAAAAACTCGCTACCACAACAGTTAACAAAAAAGTGACCTTCTCAAAATTATTTACTTGTTTTCCGAGATTTTACATATTATTGTAAAGCACCTGATTTAGTCTATTGATATTTTGATAATAATATAACCTAAAAACTTAGCTATTTCTACGTGTGGAGGTTTTTGGGGTTGACTTTCCTCCTTGAACAACGGACTGTGTATTATTTATATTTTTCACCGCGACATTCTTGGGATACATCTCTGATGCAGGCCAGTTGATAAAAATAAACCAGACAGACAGTCATGGAAAATTCTCAACGAATACATATAGAGCTCAGTTGCATAACAATGTTATGTCGCCCACTCGTTAGGATGACTGATGCCTGCGTCTGTTTAAGAAATTAGTGCTGTTGACCAACACAACAAAAGAAAGTTCAGACCACACGACGAGATCGAGTTTTCTCAATTATAGCGAAACGTCGATTCCAATGTATCGGTAGCAGCGTATCTAATGTTTCGTGAAAATTAGTCGCACGATGCAAGCTAATAGATATTTGCACTTTCGCTTTTGCCCTCGATCTGGAAGCCGAACGATAGTGGTTTGATATAGACATTGACGTCTCTTATATAGGGAGAAACAACGTATACGCGAAAGGAATATGGAATCATCATCAGAAAACCAAATGGAAATAGTCGGCAAAGTTATCTACATAAACCTGGGCTGTAACTGAATACCTTTTTTATGTAGCTGTAATTGGGGTTTGTATAGTCAATTATTCACTAAACTACTTGATTATTTGTAACTAACTAAAATAATTCACTAATTTTTATACTGTTTCAATAAAATTACTTTTAAAGGACTAGAAGTATTCTTGGCAACTGGAAGCGATATTTCTACGATTTCTATTTGGGTCATCTCATTTGGGTTTCTTTTTTAATGTCTTCACTGATAATCTCGACCTCATTTCAAGCCACAACAGTTGTGTTCATTTACCGGAAAAAATCAAAGGGCGTTAGTCACAGAAAGATGCTGTTTTTGTTTTCAATTTTTTTTTTTTTGGGATTATAATTTTCACCCGTTCCTACAGTGTGACTCAAAACGAAGGTCTCCTGCTACATTTCTTGGTGTTAACATAATTATGGATTTAACCATAAAGGATCAAAATCGAACCAAAAGTGGAACAGAAAACTGATTTTCATACGCATTTGAGGTTATGTAGAATTTCTTTTGGCGACATTCTTGGGATACATCTCAAATATTTTGGTTATGCTCCAAGCACTTTTCAAGTTACTTTCTAAACTACTTAGGTATACATTAAAAATACAAAGCGCTTTTTAGGTTTTGCGCTATGGAAACAATCTACTAAATAAAAAAAAATTTGGTTTGAATACCAGTGCAGTTTGAGGAAGGTCTTTGGACTTACAGCTTCAGACCCATACAGCTTTGACCAGCTCTGATGTGTGACACATGCTCAATGTTAGAAGTTTCCCTTCTAGCAGTTATACAACTTAGGGTTTTGTAATTTTTTATTTTCTCTTTGATGGCTTGTGACCTACAAAGACCACACGTCCCCAAAATATTATAATTTATGCTTGTCAGGTTTCTAAATTCCGGGAGTTCTAATTTATGATCTGGTTACGTTATTCATGCTTGTCGGATAATTGTCTTCGCCAATTTACATGTATAATTTTATAGAAATTATATGCGACGCATATTAAAAAGTCGGCGAATTTAAAGTTATGCGTATCTACGCGTATATGGCCGTGTAGGGTATGTAAATGGCAGTTTTATGTAGGAAACACGCAAAAAAATCATACAAAGTTATCTATTTGCCTTGAATAAGGCCACTGCCAGTTGCGTATCACTCCTGAATATGTATGTATGTACAGATGGAGCGTAGCTAATAAAATTATAAAGTTAGCTAATCCCATCTTACAATTTTTTTCAATGAAAATATAATCTACGGTGTATGAGTTAGCAGCATCGAATAGTAAGAAATCCAGAACGTCAAAAAGATATATTAAATGCAACGAAAATGAAGAGGGATATGTGTGGGTTGACCATAGCTGCTTCCCTATTTGAAATAAGAAAAAATGTCTCAAATAGAAAATGTAGAGTGCAGTAAAATCTATGTTCCCAAAATATTTAACATTATACACTAATAAAAGCGTGACATAACAAAGTTGAGTTTTTTTAAAATAGAACACCCAGTGTATTATTGCATCTTCAGATTCCTTGGTCAATTCTAGTGTGACTATGTATCACGAACCGTTTAGGTGCAAATAACCATTTTTGGTATAATACGTAAGTAGATATCGTAGCAATTATAAATCTTAAAAGGCTGTCACTTTGCCGTATGACTAAGCATGAAATGCGTCAGCTTAGGTTAAACAGTCAAATTTCAATTATTTTTGAATAAATCGGTAGATTAATTAAGGAAACTTCAATCAGTAGATTGGTAGAAAAATTAAGGAACCTTCAATCAGAGATAATACGATTCTTTCAAATGGGAGTAGCTAATTAGTAGTATTAGTAGTAGCTAATTTTTGTATACGATCAAATGGAAATAATAATGATATAAGGTTGTGAATATCAATCTCTGGTAGTTTTCATTTAATTTCCAATTATTAATAAGTGATAATGATACCTTTCAAAAATCATAACTTCCAAGCTGCTGACATTAAGACCAATGCTGAACTTTTTCTTACCTTACACCTGACGACTGCATTGAAAAAACATCTGAACTTACCTGAAACAAAAAAAAACATTTATAAATATTGCAAACTAGTTGTTTCACTATGCCCTGAATAGTTCAGGAAAATAATGAATTCTGAGATTCTCAAAATTTCTAAGAGATCCATTTTAATAAATGTGCCACGCCACATACGATCAATTATTAATTCGTCAAAAACACACAAATGAAAAAACTATAAAAAAAAAGTTATCAGAATCAGCCCTCGGATAATACGTTTGGTAGCCAGGATATAGTGTAACCAGTCTCTATACTACAAAAAGGAAGTAAAAGTTATAAAAAAATAAATATTTCTGTTCATTCACCATTTCTAAAAAAAAGTGATCAAATCTATTAAATCTGTTCTTTTAAAGTAGGACAAAATCGAGTTCAACGGAGTCGATCACAAACATACAAAAAACAAACAAACAAACAAACAGACAAATAAAAACATGTTAAAAATAAAGGAATCTGCCTATCTAAAGTTAAAACATGATTAATTGTGATTTAGTATGGTTGTATTATGCTTCAGGAAAAAATCTGAATAATGTTCTTAAAATCAAAGAATGGATCGTAAGTTTTTCCAGGTTTCCTTATGTTTAGTTCTACGCTTACTTATAAAATGCTGTACTTTGATAAAGGTCAAAGAGGTGGCCTAAACCTTAATGAAGTTTATCCGCTATACTTGGTTTTATGGATGAACGGTGGAGCACGATAGTACAAAAACATATGCCATTTCAATATACGCATGTTTTTGTCCAAGGCTCGGTTATTGACTCCAAAAATTAAAACCTGCTTCATAGCCTTTAACTACAGATAAAATCTAACAATTATCCGACAGTACTGAGCAAAAACGCCTAACGAATTTTATCGCCGTCAAAGAAAGTGAAGATGAGCAGAAAAACTTGAGTGGCGGCAAATAGTCCCAATTACTAGACTGGTAAAATATAAACTCCGGCAAACTGTAATTGTTCTTTTTTACCCATCCTACTTCGAGGAATCTATGGCTTTTTCAAGCTGCCAGAAACTTTACCACTAATGGACATATTAAACGTGATTTGTCACGGTTAAAATCCTTTGAGAGCGCTTTTAATCGTCAAAAATTTCTACGGAACAGTATTAGTTAACACGCTTGTATAAGAAACACTTTTTTTTGACACACATGATCATAAAAATCACGAAAATGTCGGAATTATCATATTTTTTCAAATTCTAATAATTGGGTTCCCATAGTGGACTGGTTTTGGTTTGCCGTTACCTCCGGGTACCAGATGGCGCACCGGCAGAACCTTTCTGTCGTCTGCTCTCACATGTCTGGTAGAGATGAAAAATCGGATGCTCTCTATTTCCGTCAATCGACCTATGGCGCACTGATGATCGCTAATAAGCGTGAAACAGCTGTCTCCGTACTAGTGGATTGACGGAGATAAAGAGCAATCCTCGTATATCGACTTTCATATGCAGCAGCATATAAAAACCGCGCTCTCTGGTGGCCAAGCGGACGCGCCGTGGCGGAGATATAGAGCAAGCCTCGTAAACTTTGAGATGGCTGCGTCATCTGTTAGTCAGCGGATACGACGGCTGATCCGACGAATTTGAAGGCATTAAAACCGTTTTTGCGGTCAAGTTGGAGCGTTCAATGTTCGGTCCGAACTCTTAATACAAAGGAGAGTTACAAGCTCACAAACAAAAACAAACATACAGGTGAAGCTAATAATAAAAAGCGTGTTAGAAATAAGGACCAATGATGCATTTTTTCAGCATGCAATGCCTGTTGAAATTCACGTAAATTAGCCCAAATATGTTTTCAATTCAATGTGAAATACATGAATTTTGAAGGAAAAGCAGCATCACTGTTACGGTGGTCGATAAGCCAATCTGAGAACACGTGCAAAATGATCAGTTGGCTTGAACTACTAACCACTTGGAACATGGCATTTTTATACGGAATTTGAAAAGCTTCAATAGAGAGACTTTGCACTTCGTTGCCTGACGTTATTTCACGTTATCGGTTATTTAGCTACGAAAGATTACGGTACGATATTATTACATGCGGTATTGCCAGGTCTAAACTACTATGTGGCAATGAGAAAAGAACCGTGATGATTTTGATAGCAGCAATACTTATTTTGTGGTTTATATTGTACAAAAGGATCAGGTTTTCTTCCGTCAATTTTATTTGACAGTATTATCCAATAAAAGCTACAAAGTTAGGCGTCTCCGGCAACAGCGTGTGATCATCAAGGGACTGGATATGGTAGTGAAATCCGAAATGTCATGCTTCGGGGATCCTGCATAAACTATTTTTGTTTGACTTGTGATGTGATCTATTTTCTGCTTGTGGTGTTTACTTGTTGCGTTGTTACGAGATGGAAGCAATAGAAATCCTTCGAAAACGACAGAGATTCTCGGAATACGATGACTACCTAACCTAACCTATTCTGATAATTGTTGGTCAAATCCTGAAAAAGATAAAGCAATGATACATATTTCGGTAACAAAAACTTACACAAGGCACACGCTTATCGGTTATTCTAGACACACTGCGCATGCTCAGAATAATGTTTTACGGATAATGTCACAATTTTTAGTGGCTCAAAATCTCTCTAATAAATGTAGACAATGGCAAACATTCGACCAATGACAATCATTCAACTAACTCAATGTCACACTTCTATCTATCCACTATGGCGTCTTTCCGACAATAACGTTTACTGTCCTGCACCTCTTTTGGACAATTCATTAGTATTCGGATTCCTGAAAAGATCTATGCTGTCATCTATATGCTTAAGTTGTCTACATAGCAATGATCCGACGATAATGACCGATATGAATTTCAGCGTTCCTAGTCAAATAATAGCGTCGTTTCTATGCAAGACGCGGCGCATTGGTCTGAAGGTCTAGGTTTTTAAACTTTTTGGAAAGCAGACGGACCGTGACCATGACTCTTTACATTTTATTAAAGGAAATCATTTATTTTACATAATTAGCCATGGTAGGCGCTTAAAAATGCGCTTTGGATACGATAATTGTCTATAAACGTAACGGTGCATATAAAGCTTTCGTTCGTATGCAATATCGGTGTTTTTCAACTACAAGGAATTATTTATTATTAGATCTTAACAGGAAATAGGGAGAACACAACTTTTTATTGGATGTGTTGTTTTCAGTGCATTATGATAGTGCACATTAATGTATAATTGCTGGGCCCGATGCAAAGTGCAAGTCTTATTTTTCAGTTTTTGAGAAATACTTTTTAAAGTTTATATTTTTTGTGCAAATATTACCTTTTCGAATAATCATTTCATTTATTATAATATTGTATTTTTTTATTTTTAGAGTGAGCGACTAAGTAAAAGCTAGTTTAGTGGTCTACTTTCCAAGATTAAAGTATTTTCATATTATAATATAAGAGAATACAAAATCCAGTACAAATCCAAAAGTTATTCATAAATATCGGTCTCAGAGTCTATTGCTTCATCAAGAACTTAATTTTCTGAGCCAGGACGCATATCAGATGTATGTGTAGGTCAGATATGAGAGACGATTAAGAGAAAAATGTGGTAAAATTGACAGTTTTGCTTTATATGATAGAATTTTTAGGTTATCTCAGCATAAAACAGTATTTTCCTATACAAATGCACAAGATTATCGACAATATTAAAAAAAAATACTTACTTAACTGTGTTTCTTGTACTATTTCTCAAAAAATGTTTAACTATAACGATTAGACAAATTGAGTGAAATAATAAATCACTAGGAGCACGCTTCTATCAGTGAATGGAAAAACGAATGGTAAACCACAAGCTACGCATAAATAATATGCTAGTGGACTAAGGCAATTTTTGCGTTGAAGTGGTCACTCATAGTGACTAACATACAGACTGCAGGCTCATCTTCCAGTGAAATATATGTTGTCTAATATTTGGCTAGACTCTTCAGCACATGGTTGCACTGATCTGAGAACTATTTTAAAAAACTCATAAATATGCTCATATAATCACTTAGGTACATCTTACAACAATTTTAAATATACTACCAAAAAGTTAACAAGCTCGCAAGGAAGGCACTAATAGTCTATAATTAATGAAAATGTGCTTTAGGCACTTCTTGCGTTGGACCTTTCAATTATCTGTAAACTCTCAAGCATTATCTAATTTTTTCTGTTTTTGTAAAATTGGATATGACAATGGATTTACTAATGCATGTGAAATAACCAGAAGGTCAACTGTCCTAGAAAATAATTATCCTCATACGTCATTTAAAAAAGGAAAAATCAATGTCATAATCATTAATCACACTACAATTAAAACCACTACTTGTAACCAACTTAAGGTGTGTACAAGTGTGCATTAAATACTCATTTACCCAAATAATGAATAATGAAACATTAAAACGGTACATATTGTAGATGACGTGTTGTTGTATGTAATGCAATGGTTTTATGCACCATATTAAAACATTCAGTTGTAATTTTCAGTTCTAAAAATAAACATGCTTTTAAAATGGCGTATGAATTAACATTGTGTAAACGTAAACATAATAACATCAACACGTGAGTGGTTCAGTGGTTGGTGGCAATGTATCTTACCATGATAATGTTATTAAGTGATTGATTGATTAATTCATTATTTCGATGAAGGTAGCAGGATAGAGCTAAGCGAGGATCTATCAAAGAGTGTACGTAGATAGAGAAACTAACTCATTATAAAATGTTTTGGAATAGGGCACGCCAAACATTATTTTTTGATCTTTTAACTTTCTAGTCGTATTGGTGACATCATTATGATAGTCATTGACAGTTTTTTGAAATTATACCATGTATTTGTCAGTGCCATGTGCCAAAAGATATCTTGGTATGTATACGACATCACTTATGTGGCAACCAGTTCTGGAAGTGGAGCACCAGAACAAAGCTTTAATTTTCATCTGTCAGTATTCAATGCCTAGTCGGAAAATATAAAAAGGACCCCTCGTAATATGGAAGATTCCTGTACCTGGGCCACAGACTGATGAACGGATGAATGGTATAATAATCCTTGCCGATTCTGTCGTATGACACAATCGACGTCGTCGCTGGCGAACAGTGACCTGGTTTGGCTGAAGGTCGCCTCTCTTGATTCGACTTCCCGCCTCGGACAAACAGCAACTGTGCGGTGCTGCCAAACCATCGAAGTCGCAGCTTTTCGGAATTTTTGAGCTATTTTATTTTTTGATAACATATTACTGCTCCCAGTATTATTTGACAGAAGGTGGCATCCACAGATTACGCCCCAACTAAGTGACCTCTCTCGATTCGACTTTCCGTTTCGGACAGAGCCAACAGTGCAACGTTGCCATACCTCAAAAATTGCAGCTTTCAGGATTTTTTTATAGTTCATTTTTTTATAACACAACTGTTTTCCAATATTTTTTGACTAAAGGTGGCCTCTCTCGATTCAATTTCGAAACAGCCTACAGTGCGGCGTTGCCAAACCGCGCAAGTCAACTTAACGAATGTTTTATAGCTATTTTATTTTCTTTTATTTCTCCAGTTTTGTTAGGCTAAAGGCCGCCCACCTTGATTCGACTTCTTGGGCAAGTGTGATGTTGCCACATTCAGCAAGTCGCAGCTTTTCGGATTTTTATATAGTGTTATACACATAGGTTATTTTATTTCTCAATATCACAAAACTACATCCCAGTTTTGTAATTGCGGATATTTATGATTTTGATATGTCTATATCACGAAAATATCTCACTCATTTCCATGGTCTGTCTGCCTGTCTTATCTATCTGTTGCCATTTTCTATCCGCATAATCTGAGAAACTGCAGTATAGATTTTGATGAAATTTAGAGTGCCATACTACGAGTATGTGAGGTCGCGGTAGGTATATACTTTTTAAAATCGGTGCACTGGTGGCGGAGTAATTAGCAAAACTCTTAGAAAAGCTTCCAACTTCGTTTTCAAGCAATTTTGATGGTTCCTGATTATTTTACATTTTTCCTAGCGGGGTGTAATAATTAGAGTTGGTGGGAAGGGGGAGTGATGGGAACTCCAAAATGTCTTGTATTCCTAACTGATGACTATATACCTGTCCTAGCACATTTTACTTTTTTTGATAAATCAGCTCTGGATGATCAAGTTTCATTGACATTTGTAAAAATGTACATACCAATATAGCAATTAACGATTTACCTGTGTAGGAGGTATAATTTGCCTCATGCAGAATCGCGTAGACTAAACAAAAATTTGATCATATCCACACATTTAGCGAGGTCAATAAAACTGGTATGTGCGGACAAAAAACATTTTACGCCTAATATTTATAAACACCACGAAATTTCTGGCAAGCTCTCAGTAAATCATTTTTTTTCCTCCTAAATATCACTCTAACTCATCCGAGTTTTAAATAAAGACCTTTCACTTGTCATCGTGTCAATCATTACACCTAAAAAACAAATAACTAAGGATATTGCGATGTTACCAACTTTTGGATATCGTTTGAGCAATAGACCAGTAAGGCTAACAGAGCTTATGTTTAGCTTAGCCCTTTCATACCGGGAAGCATTCCATCCGAAGTATGGAAATCTAAAAGTTGGTCGTACTCCTTAAAATTCCTCTATTCCACTATACAGTGCGAAAAACATCTATTATAATATATACCGATGGTATTTGTCGTTTTATCTATAGTGGCTGTCCATGCAAAATGAATGGGATCAATTCCCTATGAGTCGTGAATAAAATTCTCAGATACTCAATGAAGCCCCTTCAATCTACGCCAATGAGTCCAGCAAGGCACTTCGATGTAGCAGTAGTCGACTCGATCTGCTCCATTATCCAACATCTGGTATCAGTTTTTTGGCCTCCCACCTACACTGCCATTTAAAAAATGATTACTAACCTTCATCTCTAACCTCATTAGGCTTTCCGTTTCTCACAGTTCGACAACATAAAATACTTCTAATGGCATTGGAAAAAGCTCTAGTTTCCAGGATATCGTTCAGTTTCGCAATACAGATTAATGAAATCCTCACTAACCTTTTCCATTGCTGACAAATTGTTGCTCGATGACGACATAGATTTAACTGACGTCATCAAGTAAAACAATTGTAATAATTTCGATTTCGACTACTTTCATACTTATAGAGTGATCAAGGTTTAACTCTTTGGTTTAACGGACAGACAGACCGACAGGAATGAGAGACGGTAAAAAAAAACTTCTCAAAATTGGAATTCTTCACAATCACAATCCCTAGTGCCATAAAAACTAAAAATATCTCGTTGCATCACTGAATTATAATGATCTAACCAAAAAAATACTATATTTTGATAGAAAATCTGCTATTCTTCATACCCTCAAAATAATAATTGAATATTTGCTTTATCTCCCTTCTGTTTACATCGTGCCATTATTTTTACATACTGGGCCCACAACCTCCTATATTATGTTTCGCCCATGTGCATGTGTCCGACGTGAAGCCTGCAGCATCTGTGAACGCACCATTAATTAGGTTGTCGTGAAAGACACTTTACTGAAATAGATCATTTAACGGTTTGTTTATATTTGACACACAATTTCTCTAATTTATGAGTTAGAATACGAATTATTATCTCAAGTAATACAAGAATAGAGGTAACGTTAACGGTACGTACGAATGCCCTAAGTACGATTCTTACGGAGTTTTCCGCATTGGAAGGGTTCTATATTTAGAACACTAACGATTTCCTCGATAAAATGGTTATTTTTACATCCTTCAACACTATGGTCACAGGAAACCTTATTGCTTACATGGAATATAATAATACTGGATATATAAACATTCATACACAAGCCTGCGTTCACTCATACATTATTCAATCGTTCATTCAAAAAGAGGAAACCACATCAGAAACAATTTTACTTTCATTCATCAACCATGTAAATGCACGTAACCGATTATATTTAATTTGTTATAAGTTCCGTTCGGTTGAATATGGCTTTGCTAACAGACCGGGAACTGGCTGTTCACCTTGATGCCTAATGATAATAATTAAGGTTCGTGTAGGTAAATATGATAAATGTGTTTCTCAGTGGCTGAAGAAAAATAAATTTGGACCGCTACCTATGCTGCCACCCTATATCCTATTATAAGTGATGTTGCTCAGTTTGTGTGATAAGGAAGAAGTATCATAAATGGGCTGTCAGATTAGCTTTTAAGATTTGCAAGGGATTGTTGCTTAAGGGTTAGAGTGAAAGATAGGGTTCAACCCTACATCCTAAATTAAAGTTTTGTAAATTACCTTCGTTAGTCTTATCTAACTATAATTCGTGTTTATATATCCCAAGTACCTGGTAGTTTGTAGTGGAGAAAAATGAAATAAATAAAAAATATTGTTTTTGGGCGTTTTAGAGATTGTTCGTCATTTTGGGGTTTACTCCTATTCACAAAGGACTATACAGGGTTGGGATAAAGTATGGAACCAAGCAAATAACTTTGGAACGGAAAACATGATATTGCTGAAAATTTGCAGTCTAGTGACGTATAGTGCACCCGAAGGCATTATGCTAGCTGTTAATGTACTTCCGGTTTAACCGGAAGTACCGTCAACTTTTTTAATTTAAATGGGACACCCTGTATATTTTTGCAGATTTTAATACATACCGAATACGTCCATAGTGGGTTTAGTATTAGTTTCTGTAAAAACGGGGAAGATAAAGCTTCTTCAGAAGTTTAAAATGCTAGCCACTTACCTCCTGGCGTCCTGATCCTGACGTGAATTGATTCGTAGACGCATCTTGGAAAAGGTAACTCAGCAATTTGTTAACAGACTTGCATATTGTCAGGAAGTAAATGGCGGGCATTTTGAACATCTGAGATAATTCATTTTAAAATTTCTTATTTTCTTACTCTTGACACATCAAATACAATTAACGTTTCAGTAAATAAAAAAAGCTTTATCTTTCCCATTTTTACAGGAACAAATACTAAACCCACTATGGACATATTCGGAAAAAAAAGATGTATTAAAATCTGCAAAAATATACAGGGTGTCCCATTTAAATTAAAAAAGTTGACGGTACTTCCGGTTAGACCGGAAGTACGTTAATAGCTTCGGATGCATTATGCGTCACTAAATTTACCTGCAAATTTTCAGCAATATCACCCTTTCCGTTTCAAAGATATTTGCTTGGTTCCATATTTTATCCCAACCCTGTATATTTCCTTAGTAATATCTAGGAATCCCCAAATGTTTCTGACGGAATTATTGTGTGTGAATTTGATCCCGTTCATATAATAATAATAATAATAGTGTCAGGACCATCAACCTGAATGACTTTTTTACCCGTATCGTCGCTTATATCGTGCCTATCATGATCTTCTCTAGAACCCGGTTTTCCGTATGGGTTCTTTACCATAAAGCATTGCCAAAAAACGTGTCTCGAACCTTGGGCCTAATAAAGTGGCAAAAAGAAGATTTCTGTCAGAGGAGTCTGAAAGAAACTTTGAGCTCATTTTTAGTAATCTGCATCTAAATCAGCAAGCTGAGGTCAGGGTACTTGGCCTCCACGATCATTCTATTTATCGCCCATTGAAAAACTATGGGATTGGAGGGGTCGATATATAGGCGATTTACCCAATCCTCCAACCACGCTGGACGAATTGGAAGATGCTGTGACGGCAGACTGGGAGGCTGTACCTCTAGAGTTTATCAACAACCAGATTACCAGCATGCCGCGTAGGCTAGAGGAGTGCAATTCGTCAACTTGGAGGGCCCACCCATTATTGATCTGTTGTATTTTTTTATAAACTAATTAGGTATGGCAAATGGGTTCGTTTATCATTGTATTTAGACCTACCTAATTGCATCAACCGCAACCCTTTTTTTCTCAGTGTATGGATTTCCCTTGCAAGTGTTTACTATTCACGCTAACTTTTGGGCAAATGTCGAAAATTGGTGAGAAGTACCACTTTGTATTATTCTTTCCACTTCATAATTACAAAAACAAAAAAATTCTGAGAAGTTTTTCACATTATTTTCCTCGCGACTTCCTGTAGGTAATACAGAACCAACCTAGCGTACTTGAGGGACTGGACTGGCAAACTGTTGTCATTGGACGAGAGAAATAAATGCAGTCTGGAAACTTTAACAGGATCCAATCGAACCGTGAACCGTCGTAGTATTTCAAGTGATGCGACATGTCGCAGCAAAAACAATGGAGAGTCGCAGTGCGGCTCTCACCGTCTGACAAATGAATGGAGTGATTTGGCAAGCACCGGCCCACTACGAATGCTATGATCGCCGGTGTGAGTCACTTCTTTCCGGTCAAAGTTCACACGGCTGCACGGATGATATATCTTCATTCGAGTTGTTGCGATGTCTGCCCACACCAACAATATTTCTGCCAGAAGCGGTTTTGTTAAAGGTCCCCGCACAACCTCGCGGAGAAAAGTGTTCGATGATTCTGCCGAAACTCTGCCGGAAGGTTTTTTCAGTATACGCATACGCAGTCCGCATATCCGACCGACAACGCTTGACAGGTGATAGACCCCACATTTCTATGAACATTGAGACAAGGACCTGAAGCCTTAAAATGCTTAATTTTCAAGATACAGGGCGTCATAGTTTTACTTTTATTTTCATTTTTTCTCAATTATTCCGCAATAAAATGTCACAACGATCTAAAATTACGAGTCGGGGAGGTTTTTAAAGCGAGAAATCCAAATTCAACCACGGTTCTGCTATCATGAATAGAGGGCGCCATCTACGGCACATTGAACTTATTTAAATTATTATGTTTACGTGGAAAACGTATACATTGTGTGCCATTAAAAAATCAAAGTAAATTGATAATATAAAACAAATCTCTCAATCTTGAGGAATATTTTAAGTAGCATAAATTAATTTTATATTTATTAAAAACAAGAGTATTCCAAATTAATATGGTGTTGCAAATGGTTCATTTTAGGCAACCAGGTGTTCAAATTTTACTCGTGGTCTCTTAAATTGAACCTGCCCTCAGATTATGATAAAGTAGGGATAGTACTTCCAGGAAAACAAATTAAACTGAACTGATGTCTCTTTAAGAAAAGTTGATAACCGAAACATATTTGTTTTCTAATAATTGCTAACAAAATGTGTAAGAAAATTCTGTAGGGTACTGCAAGAGATGAACACTTTAATATTTTCTTTTTTTTTTGTCCAACATCAACACATTTCCAATGAAACCAAGTCTGGAATTGCAGGCACTGAATCATTTCAACTTGGTCTTCAATCTGGCGTTCAATGCAAAACCACGAAAGTTCAGGTACAGGAGCGTTAGAAATTTAGAGTCACTTTAATTGAACCGGGGTTCAATTAGAGGTTTCTTAAGTGGTTCAATATGAGCACCTAACTCCGAAATCACGATTAACCCCATATTTAAATAAGTATTTGACAATGCTATAACACACTGTTATCTAATAAACAAATTATAAAACTGAAAAAACTAACCTACATTGTTTTAGTTAGATTTGAAGCCTTCAACAAGATCATAAAATATTACATTGCGCATGGTTTAAATCTTTAACACTTCATAGATCTGTATTACGTTGTCCTAATCTAAATATCAACTGAATCGCAACAAAGTTCAAAGGTGTGGTGTCGAATACCCGATGGCAACGTTGCCAAGTTTTACGTATATCGGCTTTACGCTGCTTGCGTCAAAATCCGTGCCTCTAGTGGCAAAAGCGAACGAGCCTTGTCGTTCCACCAAAGAGTTTACTGCTGCTAGTAGCGTTTCTCTTTGGTTGCCGTTACCTTCGGGTACTAGATGGCGCACCGGCAGAATTCCTTCTGTCTGCTCGCACATCTTTCACATGTTTATTAAACATGGAAAAATTGATGCTCTCTATTTCCGTCAATCGACCTATGGCGCACTGATGATCGCTAATAAGCGTGAAACAGCTGTCATCATCGTCCGATTGACCAAAAACGAATTTCTGACGGTTCTATTCAATAAATTAAGTATCATTAACTATCGATGAAGAAAAAGACGAGTCACCACACAAGTGATGGGAAAATTGAGGCAGAGGGACGTTGTAGGATTGTCAATCATTTAAAGACAAAGGAAGTTCTTGTAATACTTTTAAAATGTCAAGCAGTAATTTATTAGAGATAATGAAATCGCTCCGTTGTAATGTCGTTCAATATTTCATCAGTTACATGGTACTCCGATGGCAAAACTTGTAGCAACTACGGAACAATTTATGAAGTCAAAGTAGAAACTAACCTTCAAAAGAATAGATGCAGTTCATTGCGAAATGCATAGAAATATACGCGCGCTTATACCATACACGTATTTTCTCCGACATGAATTGATACACTGGTATCTGTACACGACATTTCTCCCATTAGGCTTCGAAAGATAGACGTGATTTATATAGTCTTGCCTGGAAGGCATGCTGTGACGAAACCCGCCGCGATTGAATGCAGGTTAGCATACCGAAGAAATACAGCCGCATTGTTTATTCTGGCTCTAGGTGCTATTTCGTATTGACCGAGGTTACGTCTGACCCATTTTCCCCTGGCATTATTATCTAGAAATTCGCGAATAATTATTACCGACCGGCTATATACCATAACGAAATCCTACGTTTGCCAGCAAATTATATATGGCGTTCGATCTAGTCGGCTGTATATAATTAAAAAATAGTATAGTCGGTGAGCCAGTCGGTTGGCGACAACGAATTCGGTTGACAATAGGTCACAGCTGTTTAATACAAAGCCTATTCTGAAAACCGTTCGGAATTGAATAAATTTTTAGTCAAAAAAATGGCGTCTTCACCCAGTACTTCCTACAGATTATCGGTACTAACAAAAAATTTGGAGTACCTCTATCCCTACACGAAGGTTGAGCTGTTTATGTTTTTGTTTTTTTTTTTATTTTTGCTGCGCCGCCACTGATACGATTTCTAAACACCTTACAAGTTTTCCATCCTCGTCACTGTAATAATACTATGTCAAAATTTCATTAAAATCAATTCAATAATTTCCACGTTACACAATACAGAACGATCTAAACCAATACTCGGATGTATAATCCCTTGGTTTCTGTAATAAGCAAGACATTGTTTGGATGGACAGCCTATTACGAATACAACACATTTTTTAGTTTTACAATCTCCCCCCAAGCACCCCAATTTAACCCCCACCCAAAAATAGTGGAAAATGATCCAGGATCCCCTAAACCGCCTAAAAACGATGTTTGAGGAATATTTGAAATATTTTGTTTTTTCCTAATTACACTGCCGCCCATGCACCAATTTTCAAGATTATAGCAGCATTATTATAGGTAATGCTGCTGCTGTGAGCTCCCACAGCATATCGCTACTCAAATTTCATCACAATCCATAAAGCGGTTACTGAGATTACGAGGGTAGAAAACGCAAACAGACAGACCGACGGAAATAGGTGACGTGGATTTTCGTTATGAAGATATAATAAAGCACCCAAAAAGTGTATTATCTCACAATCGAAAATTTCAGCGATCACAACATTCCCCTCACCTTTCGGTGGGGGAAGTAAAACGAAAAAAAAAAGGAAATGGCAAGGAACCACTAAAACATTTTCCGAAATGTGGAATGGGAAAAATTCCACAGATACGTATTCAAAGGCTATGTTCGAATAGGTCTAAAGTACTGAATACCAGGCCTTTTTTAGGATTATGGACAGTCCTTTGTGATTACAAAAAATATTGGAGTTTCAATTATCGACAGAGTGGGAAATCAGATGTAAAATTTTCTCGGAATTTCAAAAATTGAGTTCTTTTTTGAATTTTTATTTCGCTACTTTATATTGCCAAACTGGCCACAAAAATTGATATCTTGACCTGAGTTGCACGACAAACTGTCATAAAATTAATAAATTATCTAAGAATCTAAAAAACATTGAATTAGTAAGTATAATAAAACACATCTGTCGAGGCCTATAAATTCGCGAATAGCTACACCACATGCTACATAAATAATTTAATATATTCATCACTTCTATAGCATATAAAAAGTCACTAATGTTTATTTTATAATAAGTACGCTCCTAATTTCACTGAATTATCTTTGATAGCAACTACTGCACCAATGAAAGTGAATTCGAATATCTCGAAAAACCTGTTAACTGTGTGGGAATAGCCTCCCAAATATTTAATGGGGTAATAAATTGGGAGACATGACGTTTACATGCATAACTAAAAGAAGTTATTCCTTCATGATTAGTTTCCTCCGAACATATCAAAACTATGTTTTATTGCAGACACATGCTACACTGTATAAAACACGGAATGTTTATGAATGTTATCGATAACAAGGTATATTACCCAATACTATGCATAGCTTTGTTTTCGTAGGAGCTTTTTATACGCAAGGTTACGAGTATTGTTTTCTTTGATTAAAAAAATCCTGGACTCTGATAGTTTGCAATTTACTATACAGGTATGCTTTTTATATCTATTAATATTTTCCTTAAAATCTTACAAATAATCAGTCCTCATTTGCTCTGGTATGAGCATGTGGAATGTGCTTCCTGACAAACTTTATATTAATAATTTGACTAGCTGAAATCTATTGGTTTATTTACAGTCGTAAATCTATTTTATTATTCCTATTCATGTCGTGCATCAATCTTCCTCTATATTTAAGGTGGATTAATTTTGTCATGGGATCACTTTATTTTTAGTGAGAGTATGTTTTATTGCCACATTAAAATACAAAAATCGAAAATCTTTATTTGGCTTTCTATTAAGACGAAACCTCGTGTTTTGCATAACCTGAAGCCCGGTCGCAGTTTTGAGTTTCAGCCGCGTTTGACGAAAATCAAAAATTTCAGATCTTCAGGTTTAAATAAAAAATTGAAAATGTTTATTTGACCTTCTATTAAGATGAAATCTCGTGTTTTAGATAACTTGAGGATGCAGATTACAAATCCGGCCGCAGTTTTGAGTTTCAGTCTCGTTTGACAAAAATAAAAAATTTCAGATCTTTCAGATCTTCAGGTTTATATCTAAAAAATTGAAAATCTTTATTTGACCTTCTATTAAGATGAAACCTCGTGTTTTGGATAATTTGAGGGTGTCGATTTAAAATCCGACCTCAGTTTTGAGTTTCAATATCGTTTGACGAAAATCAAAAATTTCAGATCTTCAAGGTTTAGACAAAAAAATTGAAAACCTTTATTTGACTTTCTATCAAGATGAAACCTCGTGTTTTGGATAACTTGAGGGTGCTGATTATAAATCTGGTCGCAGTTTTGAGTTTTAACCTCGTTTGACAGAAATCAAAAATGTCAGATCTTTTAGATCTTCAGGTTTACCTAAAAGATAGAAAATCTATATTTGGCTTTCTATTAGAAGGAAACCTCTTGTTTTGGATAATTTGAGGGAGCTGATTACAAATCTAGTCGCAGTTTTGAGTTTCAGTCACGTTTGGTAAAAATCAAAACAAAACTTCATGAATTTGACCTATATCAAACTTAGCAAGTATTTTCCTTAAAAGCCATAAAACTCTGATGCGCATTTCAGTTAAATATAAAGTGGTACTCAGAGAAGTACATTCCACTTATCTTTGTCAGCTTGGTCATGACAAGTACCTAGTAAGCGCTATTGAAGATAGCCTCGGGTTCGAATCCCGGTGCAGGTACTTCGACGAGGAACGTCGCGAGCAGTGTAGCCGAGGCTTAATGGCTAAACCTACATTAACTAATACGTTACAGGTGTAATCTTGAGAGTGTTTCATATCAATTTAATTGATATTTTCATACGTTTCCTATAACTGATACCTACATCCTTAGCTTAGCAACCAGACCGCAAGAAAGATAAAAATAACAAGTGGATTAGTTGGGGAACGTACAACATTGTCTGTAGGCATCAGACTTTGACGCTAGTATGATTTTTACCAATTAAGCGGTATATCGAGCATGTTAATTTATGGAAATGATTTGGAAAAAATAATTGAGGCATTTGCATGAAAACGCCGTAAAAGTTGAAGAACTTGAAGCATCCTATCGGAACGAGTCCGGACAGTATCTCTTCGTTTCAGTAATTGTTACGACTTTCATAGAAGAGAAGTTTTAGGATACGTTATTCTACTACTCACACTAATAGGCAGAATTAGGGGATTGCGAAAAATTTTGAATTTGATACTTTTTGAACGTTTTTATGACATTACAGAAATTATTTTAACTTCATTAATGGATGCTTCACTGCCTGTTAAACTAATATACATTATTTATTTATTTATTAACTTCCCTAACAAAGGAGAGTTAGGTTATCGACCCGTTTTCGCAAATTTTACCGAAATGAACGTGCGAGGTGTCAGTTTCAAAGTAAAATATCCTCCTGAATCATTTTCTTAAAAAAATGCTATGTTGTATGATTATTTTTCCGAGTAATCCCCACCACCTCTCATGATTGATCATGATCATACAAAGTGGAACAAAAGGTAGAGAACAAAAACCTCTTTATGACAGTAAAGTTTGAAAATATTCGGATCATTTTTGTGACAGTTACGGCCATTTTAAAGTTGGAAAATTTCCTACTTTTTGTGAATTTGTATTCCGCCATTTTGAAAATTTTGCGGCATCCGCGGTAGCGTTTCGATATAAGAAAAAACATGCTCTTTACTGTGGTAGCATTAGAATTTCACGTTATGACATTATTTTTTGAGTTACCCCCACCCCTTTTTTATCATCGCAGCGGGACCAAAAACTAGATTTTTGTTACTAATGATTACCTTTTTATAATGACCAAGTTTGAAGAAAATCGGCATACTTTCGTTTTTTGATGTCCGTCTGTGTGTCTGTCTGTCTGTACGTCCGCGATTTCGTTCTCCAACGATTACTCAAAAACGCCTCAAGCGATTGCTCCCAAATTTAGCCAACTTGAATTAATAAAGGTCCTTTCAAGTTGAAAAGATTTTGGTGCCGATCGGACATGGGGGTGAAAAAGGGTGGAAGGGGCACAAAAAAAATGTAGTAAAACAAATTTGATAGCACCAGTTGAATGATGTGTCCTTATGTCTAAACCGATATATCACATAAATTGAAATACTCAAATGTCATTAACTGCTGTATTTGTGCACTGAATTGTCTGATATTAAGCAGTCGTAAATAACAATTTCGTCTATCATTCATAGTAATGGTTCAAAAATTGTACTGAATTCTGCTTGTCAATATTATCACCAGGTTATGGTAAAACAAAGGCACAACAAGGGGACAAAACAACCACTTGAGTCGGTGAAGTTCCTAGAACAAGGTCTACCTCGTTCAACATCCACATTTTTTTCCTATAGCATAGCAAACGCTTCAGATGCTGTACGAAAATGTTTGTGTAGGTAACTCGGAAAGGTGTGGGAATTATGAAGTAAAACTACTTGACGCTTCTTTTTCTACGTAACAAAAACTGTGCCAAGTATCACTTGACTTGACAACGGAAATCAACATTTCATATCAACCGTAATTCCCGTAACTGATAAACCAAAGTGAAGAGCACTCCACATTCCTATGGCATGTAAAATACCTCGCTTCATTTATAATGCCTTCAGCGATACATTTACTGGAAACGTCAAAGGAAACGCATCCGTTAATAAGAAGCTTGTTCACGTATAGAACTACACCGCTTAGCTCATTTCCCGTAATATGAAATATTCCCTTCAAACATAAGCGGTTTATTTATTGCTATCGGAACTTAAGAAACTTAGAAGGGAGAGTAATTTTATAGAAATTTACAAGCAATGTTTTTGCCTCACTTGAAAATACAGTTTCTGTGACGTTGGTTACCTTGGACGTACTCAAGTACGGTAAGCGTCAAAATTATGCATTTCATAGTATCGATGTACAAGGCTACGTTATTTTGAATTGAGATTCTATGTACAAATTATTTGAAACGTTGTAGAGATTTTTTTGATACTAGTGTGAATCGCAGGCTAGTGGTGTAAATAATTTTCAATTGACATCAATTCAGTCATTTTGGATTTAGGTTTTCACTCTTGCTACTGCAAAGAAAGCAATCAACTTCATTTTTTAATTATGTCTAATTTTTAACGAAAAATACCAAACTTTATTTTAGCATGTCTTTTGAGTTTGTGACGACGTACTAGTATATTGTGTAGTGCTAAAATCTTCAGAGAGGCCTCTTTGATTTGATCTTTACAGTTTAACATTTCCGAGATTATTTATCAACGAAAAAATATCTGAAAACTAACTACACGATGTATTTTAGAAACATTATATTATTATATTAAATAAATTGTAGTTATCTTTAATGTCAAGGAATTTGCTAACCCCGATGATATAAGGTCAGGTTACATAAGCATCCTAATAAGCGGTCTCCAAAAAAAGCAAATTGACGTCCAAGATAACAAGAAAATCGTCACCAAATTTTAATATCATCCAAGAAATTGGTATTATATCCGGGTTATTTGTAGAACAGATGTGCTATATTCGCAATGTAGTCCGAGGTCGCACGAGAAATTATTACAATACACCGTGTTAAAAAAATTGGAAAACTCCTGGAAAACGGCCAACGCTCGTTTTTGAATTTCACGAGTATACTGAAACAATACATTACATCGTCTACGCAACGCTACGTTTTTTATGTTTGCAGCAATAAAATATTTACGAATGATGTCGGTGGTAGTAAAAATAATATTCTTGACCTTGGCACTACGTTTATCTATAAATATAAACAGCTATTCGCAAAAAAATCTTTTTTAAAATTTTATATTTATGTGTATCCCATCCAATATTTCTTGAATGGGCGATTGTACATATTAATATACCAAAAGATTTTAATTGCAGTTCTAAATATAATTTATTATACTCTACTCTGCTATTATAAACATGCAATGTTTCGACTTATGATAGGTTCAGACTAACTTGAATAGAAATAGTTGTATATACAGGGTGTCCTAGAATTTCCTTGGCACATGATATTCTCGTAATAAAAAAAGTTCAAACGAAAGCTGAGTGGAATTTTTGGAAGAGCACTAGGCTCCATCATACCAAGTTTTCAAAACTTACCCACAACTTTTGTTTCCAAATAGCACTAAATAGTTTTTCCTACACAAATTAAGTCCCTATTTTATTTAAAATCTTGTACTTTGATATTATACACATAGCAAAGTCATAAGCATATTTAAGATAAATAAAATGAGGATTTGTTTGAGGCGTAATATTTTCGTAAGAAAAACAGATAAAAAAAGAAGACTAAATAAGCATTTCAAGGGTACTTAATGACCTAATGCTATCTAAACATTTTTTGTACCTCTACCCATAAAAGTCCCCAACTTTTTTTTCAAATAGCACCCCACAGCTTTTCCTACATAAATGAGGTCATTATTTTATTTAAAAGCTTGTGGTATCTTTGATGCTATACACAAACTTATTTTTTCCTAAAGTCATAAGCATGAGATAAATAGCGTAATATTTTCGTAATAAAAAAGGATAAAAAAGATAATTGTTTTCTATAGCATGAATGATAGGTCGTTCAGTATCCTTAAAAACTTTTTGCGTCAAACAAATTCTTATTTATATTATGCTTATGCTTTTACGAAAAAAATAAGTTTGCGTATAGCATCAAAGATACCACAAGACTTTAAATAAAATAGGGACATCATAAAATGTTTTGAATCCATGGTATGATAGACCCTATTGTAATCAGAATTACAACTCAGTTCCTGGTTAAACCGTTTTTTGTTACGAAAATAGCACGTGTCAAGGAAATTCTGAGACACCCTGTATGCACCTTTCCCATGTAAATATCTGCTGGTATCGAGGTAGGCGTCATAATCAGTACTAACATTTTCTGATTGCTAATATAAATAGCGACTTGTTTAAATCATTTGCTAAATCGAACCTTATATGGGAGATGAGTGCTACTTGTATTGCTTTCATCATAATTATCAAGTTAGTTAAAAACTCAAACATAACTTCTAAGAGCAAATAAAAAACCAATGATACCATGTTTTATGGATGACGTGAACTTTGAACAAATGCAGTCGAACGTTTGTAATAACGACAGCAATTTCGTAATTTAATGCAATACTGTTCAACTTTTAAATGGAATTTTACTTCAGTATTTATAAGTTATATTGGTTCACCATAAATACGAAACCAGAACACACCTACTTTAAACCTTCGAGTATATTGAAATATTATCGCAATAAAGGCCAATAATTAAATACGAATGAAATATGTATACTAAATTAGTTCAATTTACTACACAATATTCCAATATACACGTAGTTGCATTAATAAGAAAACTACTGCAGCATTTTGAAAAAGACATGCCCATACGTAGACACATATATCTTACCTTATTATGATGAGTAATTACAACTGTTAACTTACCTGTAACAAAAAAAAAATAATAATTAAATACTATCAATAAATAGAGAAATTATTTTCAATATTCCAATATTTTGTACGATATCAACATTCGATTATCCGGACCAGAACTACGCATTTGTGCAAAGCATTATGGCTTGCCTATAGGTTACGCTACAAACCAATCAACTTGAGGGTTTTATTAATACTATAAATTATTTTGAAAGACCATACGTTATTTCGTTTTATCGACCATTGTGGAATAATTCACTTTGCTTTTGTTTAAACTTTTCAACAAAGGGACCTAAGCGACTGTAATAATTGAAGTTTCAGTATTTTACAATGCTTGTTAGTAATAATATAGGTATTCAATTTGTTTTTGAATCAAGACTATCAAACAGGGAAAAGGACTTTATGACCAGATATATCAAAAGTGGAAGACGACGTAGGATTTTTTGTAGTAGTAAGAGAGTTAGGGTGCAGTTACCCTAATGGAGTCCCATCCTAAGTTATTAGCGACCTTGAAAAGCACTGGACTATGCTCTCCTGTTTCCCCTATAGGCCAAAATTGAGATAGGAGTTCCTGCTTTCAGTCGAAGCTGTTTCCTCTGCCTCCTCACACTTCCTGCATAGAGGATTTTCCACATTAGCAGTACATCCAATGCTGCAGATGGTGTACCCTTCATGGCGCCCAATATGCTCGCACATAACTAATAACTTTCAACTATGAGATGACTTAAGACCATTTTTTTTATTTTTGAATAAAACGCTTTCATAATTAAAAAAACCAAGAGCAAACTAAATAAAAAAGTACGCCTGATGAATATTATACCCTCTTACTAAAATGGAAATATATTCTGCACGGAACACACTTCTTGCAGTATACATAATATAACTGGGTCTTTGAACCTCAACAAGACCTTGTTTCTATTTACACCTCGCATCAAATATTAAATACAAAATCATGTTCAACTCGGCATGGTAACTGCATATTTAACGGGCAGGCACCCCTCAAGAAATAAACTTTAATTGTATGATAATTTTATGACAGGTGCGTTGTCATAATTAGATAAATATTCAACTCAACTCATCAGTCTCAGTGTGTGGCATCGTTATATAAGGCATGACAGAGACAACACGTCAACTTTTTTCTTCGTCCCAAAAAGAGACGGGAGGTTCTAATATGCCGATTGGGTGTGTGATATCTGGTTTTAAGATTTCTATTAAGAGCAAGCCATGAGACAATGTTAACGACAAGTAGATCGGTTCTGGACCAGTGCCGGAGCTTGTCGGTTTTGGAATCATCTATGGGTCCAGTCCAAATCGCAAATCTCGTCTTTGTCTTAAAATCGAGTTCATAAGAATAAATTATAAAATTCATTTCAATTAATTTAAATAGGTAATTAAAAAGACTCATTAATACCTATTTAAGGAGGCTTAGTGTTAAACTGAATTTTTCTTGTTATTTATACATATATACTCACAGGCCGAAGAAGCTGTCATAACAATTGACAATACCACCAGAGCTCAAAATTCTTTGCAGGTATAGTTCAGACGTAATACCTCCCAAGAAACAGCCGTCAAGAGCATAATGAACAATTGAAATATATTACCTATAGGCAGCATCTCAGCCCATAAAAAAATTGAGGGATGGTACAAACGGCAGCAAGTACCTAGCACCTGTCGTTTTATGAGGGACAGTTGAAAGATCAAGGCGAAGAATAAAATATACCTGGAGGGTTAGGGTAAATACCTAAGTTTTATGGTCAGTGTCATGGTTAATATGGAATAGGTCTTTATCTACGGTCAATTCAATCACCGAAGATGTTGATGAATGGTATTTTTCTGGATGTTGTTAAGGTGCTTTTAAAAGTTGGAACAGTTGAGATAAATGCAAAACTGTATATTTGATTTGACGACAGATTATGTTCGAGTATTGGAGTTTTTTATGTTGTCGTAAACACATTACACATTAAGGGCCGGTTGTACAAATGCGGGTTTAGCACGAACTTTGTTAAGCCTAAGCTTAGCTAAGCTCAGGCTTAAAGTCGACACCCGTTGTACAACGGTCGGCTTAGTTAAACCTGGTTGATAACGAAATTCACTACAGTTGGCATCAATGAAGCAATACGTACTGACATAATCATCCGAAAAATTACGTTTTTTAGTTAGGCACTTATGACAGTTTGTGTCAAATTTCGGCAACGACCGTTTCTGTCTCTTTCTTTCATGTGCTCTCTTTGTTAAATTAGACACAAATTTTTCAAAAAATATGACCTAATAAAGTGACAAGCAATTTGAAGGTTTCTTCTTGACATATCATGTCACCTGTATCAGGTTAGGTTTAAACCTCAGCTAAGCTCGCATTAAGCTTCGGCTTACGTAAGCTCGTGCTAAGCTTGGAGTGGGGGGGCTAAGCTAGCATTGTACAACGGACGATTTGCAACTGACGTGGTTTAACGTCGGCTTACCTTAAGCCGAAGCTTAAGCTTGCATTGTACAACCGGCCCTAAATGATACAAGTTCCTAGCTCCCACAGCTTCACAGTCATGTATACACATCTTCTAAAAATTTGTTTGTTACTGCGTATCCTAAGAAATTAATATTAAAGATTTTTGTATACAAAATATGTTTTGTTTATCTAATTTCTCGATAGTACCCGTCAATGGTTTATGAGTCGGCAGAGAACTGAGAATGGACACGGATTAATGTATTTAGATCACAATAGTCTCTACACCCACTTGTCCATAACATGATTGGCAGCTCAGTAGATTTTTTTTCTGTAGAAAGCGTTCTTAGGAACATATAAGATGTTTAATTAATGCTCGTTTTTCGTAACAAGATCACCTTATCTTTATCCAATCGACATTCCAACGTGAGAGGTTCGAGTCGCACCATTGACCGTTAGTACATATACAGACTGTATAGGCCAGTCAAATTAGCCAAACACAAAAAATATTTGAGGTCAGACGCTGCTGCCCCTACCACCATTTCTACTAATCGGCGACACCATATTAAAGCGTCACCTCCAGCCACTTTCTCGCCGCTGTGCGGTCGGTGACCTTTCGATTATTTTAGCGTATGTATTCAAACGGAGCCTGGTCCTTTCCATAGTTCCCTTAACATAACGTACTCTCCATAGCAGCCACTCTGATACGCATAGGTTTTGTCTTCACGGTGCGGCGGCTTAGTTAGGTTTTTTAAATTCAATAAGCGCGATAATTAGAGACAACTTAGTAATGCAGTAGAAAGTAATTCTATTATCAGTTTATTTTAGTAGAAGGTGTACTTCGGATTTTGGATTAAGGTACTGCAAGAGGTTTTATACTCAAAGCGCCGACGTTTCGGCGTTTCTTTTAGGCCTTATTCAGGCCTAAAATTCATATGAGGACGAAAAAATATGTAAGTAAAAATATAAATTGAACAATGTTGAGTATTAACTTCCGACAATTCAGTCTTGAACACAAAGTTAAAAAAATGTACACATAAAATTCTCAATTAACATTTAAAAGATTTGAACAATTTTTACAAAATACATCTCGGCAAAAAACAATCAAAATTAGAAAAAATTAGAAAAACCGGTCCATTAGAGACAACCACAAAACAAGTAATTCAGAAATAAGTCTCCATTATCGTTTCTCACCTCCCAAAAAAAATGTTTCTTATAACGTCGGGTTTCTAATGTGCAAGACCTGATAGTGGAGTTGCCAGATCGAAAAAATAAAATCACTAGAAATATCATCAAAAAATACCTAGAAGGTAAAAAAATCAACATAATATAGATATTCCATATATATGATAGCATCACGTACAGTGGGGGAGAGTGGGGGTTAATTCAACTGATATTTTTTTGCTCGGATTTTCTCTACTTTTTCCTTTTGATGGTTAGGTTCTCAATTTTTGGGGACGGACGGCTGAAAAAATAAATATGGCCTCTAGGATTTTTTTCGAATCTACAGACCACTAAAAAAACTTGTTCTTGGTCCTCCTTCGTGAGAGAATTTGTACCAGGATAATTTTTGATTAGCCAAAGGGGGCATCACAAAGGACATTTTAAAAAACGATGCTCTAAACAATCTAATGGCCCTCGACTATTCTGAACACAGCAGTATTGCAAATTAATTATAACTGGATCGAAATGCCCGTAGTTAGATATTGCGGGTGATATGTGACTGGTGGGGATAGAACGAGGACAACGCTCCAATCGAGATTCGAAATTGGAAATTCAACACTATACCGGATGATAATGAGATCGCTTTCCAGTCGCCATTTTTTTTGTTGTTGTTTCAATGGTCTCAGACAGTCAGTCATGGTGAAACTCTGTACCAAGACACGGTGGTGGGCGTTCAATGAAAGCTCTTCATCGATACATCAGGATATATAGGCTGGAGATATCTGCGGTATACTGACATGTCAAAGGGTCTGGTCCTATATTTTTTACCATATCGTGTAATACAGATTTTTATTTTTTGAGTGACTTAGTAATAGTTTGGTCGACATCAAACATTGTAGCAGTCACCAGTCCAAAAAATTATTTTGAGGAAAATGATAGTTTTATGGGTAGAGGTTACTCATGAAGGTTTTAAGTCATACCTCGTAGTTATTTTGGTAACAAGAAGTTCTTTAGAAAATCTCTTTATAAAACTTTCTATAGAATTAGGATCAGAACTTTAGCTCTCCCAAACATGACACGAGTTTTTTCCCTGATATGAAGCCGGATAACGATCTTTCAATTTTTAGGGTGAACTTAAGTATCTGAGGGTCTGAAAATTTCTGATGTTTGTTACCTGAGGCTGAAACTCTAAACAACGACCGGATTTGGAATTAGAGCCCTTAGACTATACATGACACGAGTGTTCGTCCTGGTAGGATGCCAGATAACGATTTCAGATTTTTAGGGTCAACCTGAGGGTCTGAAAAGTTTTGATGTTTGTTACCCGAGTCTGAAACTCCAAACAACGACCGGATTTGGAGTAAGCTCCGTCAAACTATACATGACACAAGTTTTCGTCATGGTAGGATGCCAGATAAGGGTTTTAGATTTTCAGAGTGAACCTGAGGATCTGAGCGTCTGCAATTTTTTTATGTTCATTACCTGATACTGAAACTCAAAACAACGACCGGATTTGGAATTAGCTCCCACAAACTACTTATATACACTTATGTCGAGTTTGCATTCTGATAGGAAGGCATATAAGGATTTTAGATTTTCAGGGTGAACTTGAAGATCTGAGGGTCTGCAAATTTTGATGTTCGTTACGTGAGGGTGAAACTCTAAACAACGGCCAGATTTGTACTTGGAGGCCTCAAACTATACATGACACAAGTTTTCGTCCTTATAGGATGCGAGATAACGATTTTAGATTTTTAGGGTGAACTTGGATCAGAGGGTCCGAAAAGTTTTGATTTTCGTTACCCGAGGCTGAAACTCAAAACAACGGGCGGATTTGTAATTAGCGACCTCACATTGTGGATTAAACGACTTTATGTCCTGATAACGATTTTAGGATTTTTGGGTGAACTGATCTGAGGGTCTGAAAATGTTTGATGTTCGTTACCCGGGACTGAATGTCAAAACAACACCACATGTGACTGCAATACTGGAAGATTGTGAATATTTGATTTTTTTTTCAGAAAATTGAACTACAAATTGTAAGTTTGCTGAATAAAAAAATGTACATTAGTTTACCATCCAAACGTTCGTCCAACAAACAGAAATTAAGAAAGATATTTCAATGTATTTTCTTTCCTTTTTTTTGCTTATTTGATCTTTAAGGTTAAATTAGAAAAAAAGTGTACACTGCTGACTTTTTTTGTCATGTATTTAGCTAGTAGCTGCTGAAAAATATGTGTATGTGTACATGTTTTACTTGATTATCAGGAGAGTAGCTCAGCAAAACAGGCAGCTATGCCTAGGCGCGTTGCGCTCTTCCGGTATCCTATTAGATATAAAAAATTTCAAATGAACATTCAATGTACCTTAAATATTAAATAAATTGAAATTGAAATAAAATTGAAAATATTGCACTTATATCTTTGAATAAAAACAATTAGATTTTTTTTATCACACTGAAATATTGATTCTACAGCACTTTCAATGTATAATTTTTTGTGGCCAGACCCGCTACTACAACTGCTACAGTTACTAATGGACGATACAAACTACTGGATTAGAATGAAATACTTGAACTACTCGTGGTACTTAGGCTCTTGAGACCCTTGCTTGAACATTCAACTTTCGTCCTAACCGTGTTCAAAAATCTACTATTCCTGGATTGTCCGGAATACTCAAATATTTATTCCTTTTTGCTGACAGAAAAACTTTTGTTTGCATAACAAAATAACGTCCTTTCCACAACATTCATAAAATCTAGCAAGGCAAACCGGTCCAAACCAGTTTTTCTCAACTATCGCACGATGTATGAATGACTGAAATTCTACAAATAAAAAGATCCTTGAAGTCGTACGTACAGATGATTCCAAACAGAGAAGACAAAAGCCTATGATACGTGATTTGCTAGGCTTGTTAAATATGATCTTTATAGATAAGTGTATGTAGGAAGTACTTAATACCAACCATAAAAACAAAAGTAAATCTCGAAACTATTTCGGTAAATAAAAATCGTATTTAAAGAAACGTTCAGGTAATCTTTCGTGACCTTTCTGGAATCTCGACAGATAACCTAGATCAATAAAATTGATAAAAACGTAATTTATAGCTGGCTCCACATTTGGACCATTCGAGATAACGTGAGACGAACAAGCTGTTAACAAAGCAAGACGTTTCATAATGTATGTTTAGATAACACTTTACGCACACTTTTAAACTTTGTCCAAACAAAAATGACGAGAAAGTTGTATACGCCCGACGTACATTTAGTCAATCCATGGACTGATCTAACTAGTAGGTCGTAGTTCAACCAAAACTAGTTCCTTAGTAGTGCGTTTAATATGATAATCTATCTAATTTATTAGTCATGACCTTCGCCTTATGCCAAAAACGTCGAAATTTTGTTTTAACACATAAAACTGATAAATTTACATCTATTTATTGATGTTATCACAACTGGAAAGTATAAATAACTATTGCTTACATTCAGTATTACTAGTTGAGATAAACCTTACCAATAATCCGGAAATATTGGCCACTAGTTTTGATTTATCGTTAAATAATTAATCAAGATACCATACTTTGTTGTAGTAGAGCTTACGTATTAAGCAATGACCCACAAATACTTGAATGGTGTCATTCATAACGTTGGTACGTACGGAAAGTAAGTCCAGAAGATTTACTTTATTCTAAAATATTATCCAATAGCAAGAGCACGTAATAATATCTAATAATATTATGATTAGCAGTTCATCAGGATCTGAATTTTTTTGAACAAAGTTACCAACATTATTGGAACTAGATTATACTAAGAGACTATTAGTACTGTCGTGAGTAATGCGATAAAAATATTTATAAAAAACTGCGATAAATCTATTTTGCTTTTTGTTCATATTTAAACTTTTTATCCGTTTAAATAAGAACAAAAGATTGATGTCGTATTTTTGCAATTAATGAAGCCTAAACAGCACAAGAACACATATTATATAATTATCTTTCTATGAGCGAGTTGAATAAAGTGTTTTGTTTTCTGGTGAGTCCAAGGCCTACTTTTGTGTACCAACGAAACAAAAGATACTAACTACATGGAAGAGTCAACTGACGAATATTTAAGAATGCCTTTTCCCCCTCTATATTCCTCCTGAAGCTTTTTGAACCTCCCGGTATGAGGATATAAAAAATGATTAAGTCTGACAATGTTTTACAGAGTACGACGCTCCTTTGATTTGCGATTAA
Source organism: Callosobruchus maculatus (assembly GCA_951848785.1). Lineage (NCBI taxonomy): Eukaryota > Metazoa > Arthropoda > Insecta > Coleoptera > Chrysomelidae > Callosobruchus > Callosobruchus maculatus. The sequence goes on from CATOUR010000083.1 coordinate 9,473,725, forward strand.
TTAGGCAAGTTAACGAATTGAAAAACGACGCAGTATAATAATGAAGTCAACATTAAGCCCAGGCTACACGCGCTTATACACTTTTAATTATTATTAAGAGTGCAACGTCCTTACTTTTTACAATTTACGTTGGGCACACAGTATCCATCATACTGTTTTTCAAGGATGAAAAAGACTATTTTTGGGGTTATTCAAGCGATAATTTATGACTCGAAAACTGTTAACACAGAGAGAATTTTTTAATAACAAAAACAAAAGTTCACCTTTGATAAAATCAGCAAGTTGGGGTGCCAGCTAGCAACTATAGTAAAGCTGTCTCCCAAACTGTATGTCTGAACCACTAGTACAGTATAAAGATCTTGAATCTCCATAAAAAATATATACAGTAGACTCTCGATTATCCGACTTTCTATTTTCTAGGGGCATGCCAGAATTGCCTAAAAAACACAAACTGACGGACCTAAGGGATGGGGGAAAAAGATCTCTATAGAAGAAATAGTTTCCCCTGCAAAAACTTGCTTGGAAACAAAGGTGAAGTTGAATGAAATTCTAATCAAGACAGTTTTGCTGGTTCAGAAAGGCTTGCAACATGTAGGACAGCAACCTAAGTCGACGCCATCAGAAGTTCTGCGTTTAAAAAAACAGAGATATTGCAGCAAGGAAGATAAAATCGCAGGAATACGACCAGTTATTATTTTGAATGTGAATTGACAGGTTTCACTTGTCTCCTCGTCATTGTGAGTTCTGGTCGAAAACACTGTTTTTGTCAGTTGACATTTCGATGAGGAAAAAGGAGTCTTGAAAGAAACCAAGTTTTATTAAAGACTCCTTACGTTACTAATAATTATTTTAATGTAGCAGGAAATAAGTACACATAAACAAAAGAATTTGATCCACGTTAGTTTGGATAATCTAGTAGGGTCTACTGTACAGACATTTCCCATTGTATGTACCTACATTCATGTGTAGACTAGGCTTTACATTCTGCCGAATATTCTGTGGCCTTGGTTCGGCCAAATTACCGCCCGGCGAAACGTCTTCAAAAAAATTGTTCACCTGCTGCTTGACCGTGAAACAGTGCACTGACACTTTGCAAAGAACAAGGCACTCGACTAAAACAGATACCAAGCCAAACATTCACTAGTCTGCCGGTTTATTTGTTTGTTATGGGTTATGCGCAAAAAGTAGGCCGGCATCGAGTTCGTTCGATTATGTCACTGGTAAATGAAGGAAAATTTGTCACATCTGATGCGAAAAAAATCTATATGGTTAGTGAACTGGTTCTACCTATAAAAGTATGACTTATATGCTTCATAATCATTTCGTCGCCTATTGCGAACGACTATAATTTTTTTATATACAGGGTGTTAATTGAGTATGTTAACAAACTTTAATCACGAATAGTACTCCGAAAAATAGAAAGAAAATGTCATATGAAGATGGGTCTGGAAATGCTTCCTAAGGGAGCTACGCTCCTTTGCATGGGGCACCCTGAAGACGGTTTTCCTCGATATTCTCGAAACCATTCATAGCAAAATTACGAAATTAGGTACGATGGGTAAACTTCAATCAGAGGCGTATCATACGGGAGGAGTTAAGGGTACAAATAACCCCATTTTCTAAATGGTAATTTTTTTGACATTTTGATTTTAGAATATGGTATTTCAGAGATTTCTACGTAAAAATGGTCTCTTGGTACATCTCGATAGGGCTAACCGTTTTCGAGAAAAATGCAAATTATTTAGGTATTTACAATAGCCTGCATCGATTCAATAATTTGCATTTTTCTCGAAAACGGTTAGCCCTATCGAGATGTACCAAGAGACCAATTTTACGTAGAAATCTCTGAAATACCACATTCTAAAATCAAAATGTCAAAAAAATTACCATTTAGAAAATGGGGTTATTTGTACCCTTAACTCCTCCCGTATGATACGCCTCTGATTGAAGTTTACCCATCGTACCTAATTTCGTAATTTTGCTATGAATGGTTTCGAGAATATCGAGGAAAACCGTCTTCAGGGTGCCCCATGCAAAGGAGAGTAGCTCCCTTAGGAAGCATTTCCGGACCCATGTTCATATGACATTTTCTTTCTATTTTTCGGAGTACTATTCGTGGTTAAAGTTTGTTAACATACTTAATGCGAGGGATCTAAAATTATTTTCCCATGAAAATTGACGAATGTTTAAGTTAGATGTAAGTGAATTCTCACAACACTGATAAGTGTTTCTGTGATCTGTGATTTCGACACTTGAATCTAATCTCATATTTCACCGCGATATATCAAACAATTTAGTAGTTTGCAAAAAAATCATATTCTACGAGGCTCTACTGTCATTTAAGGCACTCATAAGTCATAACGGTATCGATGAGACACCAGTGAGCCATACGCTCCAGGGGATATAGAGTCCGCTGTGGAAAACGAGAGAATTACTGGAACTACTCGTTTCCCACGCTCGAGCTTGCACAGGCAAACAAGCCCGACATAATCCTTCTCGACCACCAACAGAAGACGATGTTCGTTATAGAGTTTTCGGCGAATGCCGAGATGAACAAATATCAGGAGTTGCTTGGACAACTTCGCAGGCTCTGGCCAGACTGCACTGTTAAGTCTACTGGTTCTGGTCATTGGATGCCTAGGAGGAATGAGGAATACGCTGCTCACTGCACAGCGCAAAATCCGGTGTGCCGTGCGGCGGCGCACATCTTAGCCGCCAGAATGCAGAAGGCAGTCATCATTGAGTATGGGTTGCCAGCCATATCGTAAAAACAGGCTTATACTGTTTTTCGCGAAATAATACTTTTTACTGTTTAACTTAAAAAAAATGAAGTCAAGTTGATTGACTCAGTACTTCCCACACATTACGCTGATACCAGTTTATTATTTTCCCATAGCATGAAGCTTTAGTCTAAGATCCCTTGCAACCAAATAATTGCCACCCCCCCCCCCCCTAAAATTGTCTTATGCCGCTAGGTTTTTCCTTCACAGGTCAATGGACAGCCTATTATCGATACTACAAACTTCTCAGTTTTACAACCCCCACCCCCCCAACCACCTCACTTTCACCCCCACCCAAAAAACTGGTAGGAAATGATCAGGAACCCCTAAAACATCTAAAAACCGAATTTGTGTTGCTTTCATACTTGTCGCGTTCTTTGATTATTGCTACGCTGCCACTGACAAGATTTTTAACAAACATTCGCGTTTTCCATTCTCACCACGGTAACAATATACTGTGTCAAAATTTCATTAGAATCAATTTAATAGTGTCCACGTTACAAAATACAAAACGATTTAGACCAATAAATTCTCGTATAGTATACAGAAAATTCTAAGTCCCTTAGTTTCTGTAATAGGCTAGGCAATGTTCGGATGCACCTACAAAAGTGATTTGTGTCGCTAGATCTTCCTTCACAGGTTAGAGGACAGCCTATTATGAGTACAAGAATTTTTTTAATTTTTCAACCCCCAACCCCCCAACCACCCCAATTTCACCCCCACCAAAAAAAAAAACGCAGAAAATGATCGGGAACCTTTAAAACGCTTAAAAACGAAGTTTGAGCTATTTTTATATTTTTAGTTTTTTTATTATTTCTGCGCCGCCACTGGCACGATTTATCAAAACCATACGCGTTTTCCATCTTCGCCATGGTAGTAATGCCGTTTCAAAATTTCATTAAAATCAATTCAACAGTTTCCTCGTTACAACGATCTGACGCAATACTCTCGTATGTTTACATCAAAAAAAAATTCCAAGTCCTTTGCTTTCTGTAATAGGCAAAGGCAATGCTCAGTTGAACCTAAAAAAGTTATTTATGTCGCCAGGTCTTCCTTCACGGGTCAGTGGACAGTCTATTGTGAAAGAAACAAATTTTTCAATTTTACAACCCCCCACCCCCCAACCACCCCAATTTCACCCCCACCCAAAAAAAAGTAGAAAATGATCAGGGACCCCTAAAACGCCTAAAAACGAAGTTTCAGCAATATTTAATTTTTTTTGTTTTTTGCTAATTACTCCGCCGCCTATGCACCGATTTTCAAAACTATAGGAACATTACCTACTACGACCCCACAGCATACCGCAGCCCAAATTTCATCACAATCCATGCAGCGGTTACTAAGATTACGAGGGTAGAAAAACGCGACAGACAGACAGACCGACAGACAGACAGACAGACCGACAGATAGACCGACGGAAATGAGTGACGTGGATTTTCGTTATGTAGACATCATAAAACGCCCAAAAAACGTATTATCTCAAAATCGAAAATTTTCGCGATCACAATACTCCCCTCACCTATCGGTGTGGGAAGTAAAAGTATCTAATATACTGTTTTATATTAACATCCCGGAGCTGTATCCGCAGCCATAAATAAGATTTTATCAACATGAGCACTGACAAAAAATGAAGTTATTTGCTAGGAAATGCTTCAGAAGAATTCGTTAATATTACCAAAATTATTTCATATTTCATTTCTGTTCCTTTCGCTTCGACATTCATAGTAAGGGTAGTTTCTGTAATCAATGCAAAGTGGCGAGAGAAGAACTGAGCCTCAATTAATTTAATTAAAAATGAGCTAATTATGTATTCTAACTTTTACCTAAAATGTGACGAGGCCTTCAGAAATCATAGTTTATTGATAAGCTTTGCGAAAAGCTCCCAAAGGTATGTGTTTAAAATTTTCTTCCTCCTTTACTCCTATTATACTTTTTTCTTACAAAAAAAGTTGGCAACCCTATCCTTGGGTCCCTTCGTCTACTTAGGGCGCACGATTCGCGGATCCAGTGATTGCTCACCTCACGGTGTAACGAGTAGTCAATGGGTAATGGAACAGCAGCTCGGTGTGTCAGATCCCGTTCTGCACCTTTTTGTTTAATAAATAATAATAAAACGCTTTATTCAAATAAAATATGGTCTTACACAATCCGCAAGATGCTACCTACATAATATAATGACTGTACTAATCGAGTTCTATTTGATGCGTAATAATTCACAGGACTGTAGGAGTGAAGCTACAGCCACTGTCTTTTTGCGCGTAGATATATCTGACGCTGTATACGAATTAATGAATCAAAAATAACCTGAGACTTCCTGCACGCGCTCGGATTTGATAAGCAAGGTCGATAGACTGTGAATGAAACCTGAAATGTCTAACAAAAACGGAGTCTGTTAGATTGATCAATGCCTCAGTGTCTCAAAATAGGTTGTACACGTACATAGTACACGACAGTGCAACCTCCCAAGGCGAGGCTAATAGTTTGGAGCGTTCAACGTTCGGTCCGACCTCTAATCCAAAGAAGCATGTTGTAAACTTGGAAAATGCATTACTCATTTTACGAGTTTCTCTTGGGATATCTTAAAGATCTTTAATGCAGTAGTTTCCCATTTGCTTTCTGCATCCTCATGCCGTTGACCAGATGTATCTACCGGTTCATCAGCCTTTAGGGACAATTTCTCACCCCAAGGACAAGAAGGTGTCCTGACTCTTGTCAACTCGTCCACCCAAAGCTGTTGGTTGAAAAGAGGTTACTGCTTATACCGACAGTAGTTCGGTTCCTTTCAGTCGCCTTTTACGACACGCAGGATATACGATGGGAGATATTCTAACCCGCCCCCACACGGGTAAAAGGGTGGTTACAAGCTCCCAAACAAACATACAAGGGAAACGTGTTGAAAACATTAGTTATTCTTCATTCGACTGAAAAAATCCAATAAATATTATGATTAAAATTCGATGAAAACCTGAAAAACATATGCTCCAAAACCAAAAGGTCCATCTACCTACTGGAGAAGTCGTTTAATGGTTGCGACACCTCGACGTGTGGCCTACTCTATAAAACATATGTCAGACCTCTGTTGGAATTTGCTGGGCCAGTTTGGTGTCCAATCCTTGTTCGCGACCATGACCTCCTGGAATCTCTGCAACGCAGAGCGACTCGTATCCCGTATGGCGCAACTCGCCCGGACTATAGCGAGAGGCTCAGAATATTCAGTCTAACTTCATTTTCTGACCGACGCCGTCGCGGTGACCTGATTATCACGTTCCGAGCCATTCGTAGTCTATTTGGCATAGATCTGTCCCATCTTTACAAACTGAGCACTAACAATCTTCGAGGTCATAACTACAAACTCCAAAAAGAAGCCTTCAGGACAACCGTGCGACAGCATTTTCTGTCAAACAGAATCTTTGAACACTGGAACAGTTTGCCAGACTATGTAGTGAACTCCGGGAGTGTGAACTGATTTAAGAACAATTTAGATACGACCCTTAGCTCTTAAGTTTTTTTTTAATGTTGCACACCGTACTTTTACTTTTTTTCTTACAGTTTCTGAGTTTATATCCGCAATTCAAATCGCAGATTTTCTTTAGCACCCAGTACCGCGGTTATTCTAAAACCGTCCTACATAAAATATGTATGTTATTGAACATCCCTGGAATTCTTGCGGGATATGTCCGCAATATAGTAAGACGGAAGTTGTCTCATCTCAAAGTTAACTCTGATTCGAGATTCATGGCTGTTGTATACACGTGTAGAGACACAATCGGTCAATAAATCCGGCATTATCCTTGGCAGTAAACTGTGTATACACGAGCTGAATACTGAATTTTCTGAGAGTTTATTGTACCGATTTGTCATTGACTAGATACGCCGTCGTTTTGGCAATGTTGTAATAGCTCGGTACGATTCGGCTACCGTCACATTTTTTTAAAAGATTTTCTTTGAAGATCATTTAAGCATTTCTTATACACCGTGCCAGGACGAATCCCGAAAAAGAAATCGCACTTAGGTTTCGGAATGTGAAGCCGATATCAAAAGGAATAATTAATCTGAAATTCGCGTTTGTTTCAGAGAAATCAACGTTTGAAGTTTGGTTGTAAAGATAACTGAAACGTGTGTTGCTACAATCACTTTCGGGAATTCTTTGCAAAAACGGAGAAGGTCGGATAACGCTAACGGGTATTTTGAATGTTTTTGTCGATTATTTACAGCAAATATCATATGATGATGATAAAGAGGCCCACACATTAACCAATTCGCGATCTAGTTAAGGGAATTTCAACTTTTTTGCTATTAAGAATAAACATATAATTTAATCATATTATATCGTAAGTCGGTACCCGAAATCATCCCTTACAGTTATCGGGATTCATCCTGGGATATTCGGTATATTTATCTACTTTTCAAGCATAAAGCGAAGCAAAAATAAGGTTTTAAGCTTTCGTCTTTGGGCCATTCTCACGAAATTCAAGCGAAGGTAAGCGAATTATAAAAAATTGTATTTCTTTTGTGTTGCTCAGCTGATTTGACTTGATGCAATTCATAGGCTTTCAAAAGTCGTCGAGCTCCAAAATTATTTTTTTTAGAAATACTGACATTTTTAGGAAACATTTTTGACGGAGTCTACACTATCTAGACTGTGCATATTTGATTTTTTTTTTGTTTTGCTGCTCCATGTCTGATTTAATCTGTGACTTGCCCATCGTATCGGCAGGAAATGGTTTTTCATAATCGCATTATTAAAAACTTTTCTTCTAAGTATCCACTCCGTTAAGAAGTCTACCCTCTCGTTACCTTAAAAGTTAACGGAAGATAGGTTAACAGAGGCGAGATTTTTTTCGTTCGAGGACAATTCTGACTAAATCAAAATACTTCACCTAACTTCAGATGCGTTGATTGGACCATTTACATCACAGGTTAACGGAGAAAAGTAGTATGCTTTACAGATATAGTTTTACATTGTCTAGGTGAATTTGTAATAACTGTCTTCCAAAACAATAAAATCACAATAAATCATTCACATGGATGGCGTCTTAACTCTAGTTTGGCTCCGCCAGTTGGCGCTGCGGTAATCAGTGAATTTTATGACTATTAAATGCGTAAACGGGAGAGAGACCATACATTTGACACTGAGAAAACCTAATTTCAAATTTTATCAATAATATGTCCAAATCTTAGACAATAATTTAATATCAGACGTATCTCATGAGGTTAGTTCAAAAAGAACGACAACAAATACAGCAAACAAATTTTTCATTGTATGAAACAACAGGTGGGGAGACCGCAAACTGATTGAGATTTTACTCCCTTTATTGTTTTTTTATATCTTTTAGTTATATCGGAAATATTCGGAAGGTTAAAAACTTCACGAATCTCAATAATACTTGGCTTTCGGGTGACCTACTTTTTGGTTTTTGTTGAGAATGATGCATATGTCTGTCGCCATTTTTCAGGGTGCAAATCGCAATAGTAAATTCCTCAATTTCATCAATTTTCCATCAATTCAAATTCCATCAATTTGAAAGAAATCAAACAAAAAATCAGGGTGCAAATCGCAATAGTAAATTCCTCAATTTCATCAATTTTCCATCAATTCAAATTCCATCAATTTGAAAGAAATCAAACTGAACTCCAATATCAAATTACCGAGAAATACGTACTTCAACTGTTCACTGATCACTACACATTCGTTTGTTATTTCAAGGATATCTAGGTGTGTTTTGGAGAGGAAAGCCCCATCTTTTAGTCTACTATCATTATTGTAACATTCTCATGTTATGGTCTCCATGACTAGTCCTAAGCAATATTCATCACATCGAGAATTTAATATGTCTACCACTAATGTATGAACCTATTACTATAATCCGGAAAACAGAACTTCAATGGACACCAAAATAAAAGCAATATAACAACTGTGCTTTCGCTGATTTAACTGCATGAGCCGTTCAGTTCAAATTTAACGCTCGTTTCAAGAGAGTAGTGGTGCTGATGTCGTTTTAAAAATACTGTAATCCCACAACATATTGCTGTTTCTCCACACGTGTTTTCCATATATTTTTCTAAACGACGATAACACTTAGAAAGCTGATTAGTAATTTGAGACACTACGTGTTCGACTGAGAAATCACATGGGTGCATTCAGACGACTTATGCCGTAAGATATCCTACTGCAGCTGACATTTTTTCCATTTCAATAAAAATTCCAGAAAAGCCGGGGATGCTTTCTAAGACAGTGCCGCCAACGTTGTCTTATACTGCAGGTCGATTAGATAAACATCGTCTACGCAAAAATTTCAACAATTTCATTGAGTATTATCACCGAGGTGTACACAAAACTTTTTAGGCAACTGTTTTATCAACATTTTATGTAAATAATTCTGTCAATTATATTACTAGATCGCGGACTTAGGAAATTCTCAAGCACATTACCGCTTCTATAGAAATATACTCTATCTTTTAGAAATACTATCAATTCACATATTAAAAAGCCCATACTACATTATCAAAATCATTAACTTCTATTCTCAAACATAGTAGGTATATATAGAAATTTTCTAAAATATACAGCAAATGTCTAAAATATCGGATTATATTTAATTTTTAATTGTGCATACAGCATTCCATATAAAAGGCTAAGGTGTTTATCTAATTCCTTGACACGGGTGATTTTCGTATTGAAAAACGATTCAAGCAATGACAAAACATTTTTTTTTGTACGTCAAGTACGAGAACTCAGCCCCAACCTTTTGTTTTCAAATAGCACCATTTAGGTGCTATATTAATCTTAAGCATATAAATCCTTTTTTTTATTCAGAAATATTGCGCCTCAAACAAATCCTTATTTTATGCTTACGACTTTATGAAAAAAAAATGTTTTGAGTATAAAATCAAAGGCACTAGAAGATTTTTAATAAAATAAATGACTTCATTTATGTAGCAAAAGCTGTGGTGCGCTATTGGCAAATAACTTGGTGGTGAATTTCAGATGTTGAACTACAGAAAAAAGTTTCAGAAGCATGGTATGTTAGTTCATTCAGTACCCACCTAGTTTTTTCTGTATTTGTTACGAAAATATTACGCCTCAAACAAATCTTCATTTTATTTATCTTAAGCAGCTTATGACTTCACAAAAAAAAAATAGGTTTGTGTATAAAATCAAAAGTACTATTTAAATAAAATAAAGACTTAAATTGTTAAAAAAAAACTATTGAGTGTTATTTGAAAAACAATTTGGGGGTGAGTTTCAGGGGTTGTAGTACCCTATAGTACTTTCAAAAATACCGTTTTTGTTTGAACTTATTTTTGTTACGAGAATATCACGTGCCAAGAAAATTCTGGGACACCCGGTAGATCACTGTTAGGATATTTTTGAAATTGCTTTATTTTTAGGTTTTTATATTGGAGCTAAAATGTCACTATTACATCGTTTGTATCGTTTATTATTGTTTTCATTTGTTTTGATTAAAACTATTCACTGATATCTAGTAGGCTTCCACTAAAAGCGGCCCCGTAATTTATTTTTTTAAAGCTCTCTAAATTCCTTGTTTCCATTACTCTCCCAAAACATTAATGTTCTATACTCAAAAGAAGATCAGATCTGTTTAATTTTTTTATAATAAAATACTTTTGTGCGTTCTTTTCCTAGCCTTATTATTATAGGAATGGAGAGCAAAACACCCTTTTACATATTCCTTGAATACTATGTATTTTTTATGCAGAAAACGCAGTCTCCATTCAATTATACATGTTTTTGTTTATTCGGCGGTCTTAGCTTGAACGGTAAACTAACAATTGGGAATTCCACTTTAACTGGGCTAACACACCCAAAAAGAACGACGTTACCTGCATTTTTATGCAAATGGTATCGGAATGCGCAGCTATTTTTCCAGCAGACTCTAGAAAATAATGTTATTTACACGCACGACAATAGTGCAAATACGGCTGTAAAAATGCCTGCTAAAGAATTTTTCCATGTGGAATGCCGATAACAGTAAAAGTTAACGTCTCAACTATCAGATTCACGTATGTACACAGTATAACAGGAAAGTATGCTGCTTATGAATCAAATGCAAGGAAAGTTTTCATATATCGGTCAGCAAAAATAATACCGACAATCGAACATTCTTCACAAAAAACATGAACAGTTTGTAAACAATAAATACAACAAACAAATAAACAAACAAACGTAATAAAATATGATTTTGCAGATCTGTATTAATATACGTCATAGAAACTCAAAACCACTAACATTAAATATTTAATGACTGTCTACAATACTCAATTAATTTGATCGGCTTTTTTTGCTCCTTGAAAATATGTCCAAAATCCTTCCTTCAAAAAAATATATGGAAGCTTTTTAGTACCAAACATCATTCCTCATTAGATGAAAGTATATCGAGAAAGGACTGTGATTAAGCTTTAGTCTTGAACAAATAAAAACTTGCTTTAAACAAAGAAAACTGATTTTAAACTCTCGCACTTTTTAAGGTATCGTCCGCAACCAGAGCTGAAGCTTTACCGATGATTTAAATGTTTTTTCGATTTAAATCTTTTTTTATGGATTTAAATCTTTTTTTTCGATTTTAATCGTTTGATTTAAAATCTTTTTCCAGCTCAGTGATATGATTTGTGACTTAAATATTTTTCGACAAAGAGATTTGACAAAAAGATTTCAAATCATTTGCTATTCAGCATACATGATTTTAAATCATTTTTGATTTAAGTAAATCATTTGCTAATTATTTAAATTTTTTTTTGATTTAAATCTCTTCACGATTTAAAATTATTTTACTAGATAGATTGTAGGTACTTACTTAGTACAATTTTGTTACTTATCTGTTACCTGTTACCGCAATGTTACCTGACATATTTTTTAACAAATGGTGTTTCTATTTATATTTTGTATCTTATTTTTCCAAACTTGTTTGTAGAATATTGATTTAAATGTTTTCAGTTTTAATTTATTCTCAAGCTTGTGTAGTAGGACTAGTAGGGAGTGGTGTTTGAGAAAGGATTTTTGATCATCAAAATGATTTACAATAATTCAAAAACGATTTAAATCATAAAAAATTACTTACATCCCAAAAACGATGTAAATCGTAAAATAGGATTAAAATCAAGATAAAAATGGTTAAAATCATATTATTTTTGATTTAACTCAATTTCCTCCCTCAAAAGGATTTAAGATTTAAATACTTTTTTAAAATTATAATGATCTATGATTTATTCTTTTTGAAAAGGATTTGTTTCAGCTCTGTCCTCAACACATACTAATTATGCAAAAACTAATTCAGCTAATTGCTGTTTTAAGTAGATCAAAGCCACAATGAGACAACTTAGTCAAGTATAAATTGTTTTCTACAAAAAAAATGCGCATAAAGAGTTCTAGGCAAGTGCTACCTATCTTCAAAGTATAAAAAACAAAGTTATATGGCAAAGGATAAAACACCAAGATTTATTGACGATCTGGTATAATGCGTATAATTCGTCATGAATAAAAAACATATTACCATATAATATCGACCAGCACTTAACCAAATTTACATTTTGTATAGCAAATCCCATTTCAATAAAAGTAGCAATCGTCAACTAGCCATATTTCCCATAAACCTCCCGTATAAGCCGAAATTTATGTTTATTCACGATTCGTATGACTGGAGAGCTGTTTCTTCAATTAAAAAGTATGACAGTCATTTAAATACAATATCTCGAATATTTCTGACGCCTTTCTATTAATCATCTTTTCGTGGTGCACGGTTTGAATCAACTATTTCCTAGAACATAATTATGATTGTTCTAACTGGATGAATTATGTACATGTAAATATGGATGAGGTCTAATATTGAGGCATGTAAATATTTGTCCGTTAACACTGCTAAGATTGTAACAGTACTGTGACAAAATGTACCTATTAACATTCTAACTTGCACATCATCATCATCATCGTCATTATTATCATTAATAGAAGATACTAAAAATGTTGGCTGGTCACTTCTGTACATCCATCATGAATTTGGAATGGGCGGCTGGGAAGATTTTATAAATATTTGTTTATAGAAGACCGCCTTATCCTTAAAAATAGCCCCTTTGTAAAATATTGTATTTGCAGACTTAGACGGATATGGATAATTTGTCTTCTAGGAAATATTTCAATAGCTGTGAATGAAGAAAGAATACTCTGTAACACTATAAGACAATACAAAATTATTGACCTATAAAAAACTTGCAACCAATTACTAACCCCATTATATGAAATTTGTAAACATTTTTTTTATTATATATGCAGGTTTCTACGTGATCGAATGAGTTCTACAAGGGGCAAAAGATATAGAAGGATACAGAAGATGTGTTGATATTACAGAGTCCATCTCCTTGACACTATGTATTGAAATGCGTAATAGTTTCGACAGGAAAACTTTTGGGCACCAGAATAACGACAATAATCTTATCAGACGCAGCCTTCAACCTTAGCCATAAAATTTTATCTCCTTGGTAGACGGATATGTTTAAAAAAGACCTAATTTTGAGGTCAAACATTTTCAACAGTAGCCAACTGTAGACCTTGTAGTATTTTAAATGGTTATGTAAATATACAATCAGACACAGTTTGTTATTGATTCGTAGTGCGTAGCTCTTGTTATGTTTTGGAGAGTTTATAGGTACTCCAACACGTGTCTTACTAAAAAAGTAACATAATCTCGCACACAACCAGTATGATCTAGTCATAGTATAATATGTACTTAGAGTTGTTGACTGTAGGTGAATAATTGTGATCATTAAATGACTGAAAAGCTAATGCTTCTATCCGCTTAGATATTGCGTATTTAGATACTATCATGAGAATAAAGGGTTGGATGGTGATCTAGCTTTGGGAAGAACAGTGGATCAATAGGAATTCATTGAAAATCCCAAAAATGCGTTTTCAATTTGAATCTGGCAGTAACATTCATTCTGATGCCTCCCCAATCTTTACTTTTTAAATTTTAAGTGATTTTAAAAATACTATTCAATCAAATACCATTTCGAAATAATCTCTTGCGTCTTAATTTATTTTTTAGTGTCGTCTTGATAATAAAGCTTGACAAATGGTGCTAAATCATCTTTGGACATCAACGTTTTCAATATTTTGGAACTACTTAGAGAAATTAAGTGTTATTAAAAGTACAAAAATACATATAAGCAAAAGAAGTAATCGAATTGTTTTAGTCTTATTTTTGCAGTAGAGCGGCACTCTATAAGGGTAAAAACATATTGGAGTCGCACGGTGATCATGAAAGTGTACCACAGAAACAAACGAAGAGAAATGTAACGAATTAGTGCACCTAGCCTCTTACCTCGCCGCGCATTACTAACACGCTTTTTTTATTAGCTTCACTTGTATGTTTGTTTGTGAGCTTGCAACTCTACTTTGGATTAAGAGGTCGGACCGAACATTGAACGCTCCAAATTTGCTGGAAAAACTATTTTGACGGCTTAAAATCCGTCGGACCAACAGACGTTCCGGAAATCCTCAGAGGACAAACTGCACTGTCCTCGCCTGAAGGCCCTTGCACTTTGGCCTGAATACACTCTTCTTCACAGACGCTCAGGAAACCTTTCAGTTCAGTTCTAGCAAGCATGGCATCAAAAGACGGCCTGCGCGGGCGATCGAATGGTTTTTCAATTCCACATCTAGCGGCCTGTACAGTCCCGCGAACCTCCACATACGCTCCGATAATCTTTGAGGCCAGGACTGTGCAGTTTTTCCTCTGAGCCGGACCGTGTGTGGGCCGCTTAAAGCTAAACTTATGCAACTGATGCAAGTTTCATGAAACCTTGGGTTGATTCAGGAATCGCAGCATGCATCAACGTCCGTGGGCCGCTTAAAAGATGGCGCAGACACCTTAGAGTTTGTTAATATTAGACAGAGGTGTAACGACGAGCTGAGAGCGACATCCAAATGTTTAGGAGTTGGTATTTTTGTGGAATTTGTTCAGGAAAGGCGACAATTTTAATTATCGTTTATGCAGTAATGATAACGATTATGCTATGAATATTCATCAAAAACAATTGTTCATCTTCATTATACAGTATTAATAAATACAGTTAAAAAAACAAAAAAAACACGCTTTAATGATAAAGTTGGCTAAAAAATTAAATATAAATATAGTTTGAAAAACCTAGAAAATATGCTTTTTAAGAGCATCAGACTAAAAAGTTAAAAATTGTTTTTAAAATAAAGTTAATAATGAACGAAAAATATGAGAATGATCGTGAAAAAGGCGTGGGCATTTTGCACCATATTATTTGTAAATCGAGTGCCCGACGCTTATTTTTCAGAATAATACTAGTATTTTTCGTTCATTACTGTATTAAGCTTATTTTAAAAATTATTTTTAACTTCTTGGTCGGATGTTCTTCAAAAGTGCGATTTTAGTTTTTTAAAACTATATTTTTTTTTAATGAAACAATGCTTCCTAGTTCAATTCAAATTTCGGTCCTTATTTACGTCGAAAGTTTCTTTTTCTGCAAAATCACAGTTAAAATATACTATATATAATTTATTTTCCCCCGTCTACTTGAAAAAAATATAAAATAAAGAACATTAGATACTGGTCATAATGACTAGGCAAAACCAAATAAGTGTCACACACGGAAAAAAAACGTCGGACCCAATTCAACTGGCGGGACACCGCACTTTTCGGGCGGTCTACAAAGATATTATAAATGTGAGTCACCCTCTTATTCTGCCGAATCAGTAAGTGTGTGGTAGACAAGCCTCTTAATTATAATTTCCGTTGTCATCGTAAAGCGTCTTTCCGTTCGGTCCATAAATCAACATTGGCTTTGATAGGAGAGAATGCAGCGCAGCAGAGCAGCTGTCGTTGCGCTTCCAATCACCACCAAGTTGCTCTCTATTCTATGAGAAAGAGAGAGACTCGAGATCACTATGACGTTGCAACAATGCGTGTAGGATACACCGCATGCATGTATACAATGAAAACTAGGGCTTCGAACGTATCTCTTGCCCGACGTGTTTCAGATATCGACGCGTCGATATAGCGAATATTATTCGAATACAGGGTGGTTGGTTACTAGGGAATGCATCCTGGGATTCCGGGTCAGCCATCGATACCGAAAATCACGGGATTTTTGGGATATTTAGCATCCACTATTCGTCAGGGCGAGCCCCGGAAAAAGAAATCGCACATAAAATTTCGGAATGTGAAGTTGATATCAAAAGGAGCTCTTAAATTCGTATTTGTTACAGAGAAATCGGCTTTTGAAGATGTTTTGTTCACAGAAGCATAGCTTCAGTGAATTTCTGTTGCTTATTTTAATCACTTTCTTTCTATACTGTCTTGTATTTATTCTAATAAACATTACTACTAAATATTATTGAAACGTGTGACCCACCTTACTGAATATGAATTTATTATTCACTTCTCTAGAAAAAAAAGCACAGATGGTCATTTAGTCCGGTCGTTGTTTTGAGTTTCTGCCTAAGGTAAAAAAGATCAAAAATTTTCAGACCCTCAGATCTTCAAGTTCACCCTAAATATCTAAAACCGTTATCTGACTTCCTATCCGGATGAAAACACTCGTATGGTGTATAGTTTGAGGGTGTCAATTTCAAATCCGGCCATTTTTTTGAGTTTCGGCCCCAGGTAATGAAGATCAAAAATTTTCAGACCCTCAGATCTTCAAGTTCACCCTAAATATCTAAAATCGTTATCTGACTTCCTATTCGGACGAAAACTCATATGGTGTATAGTTTCACAGTGCCAATTTCAAATCCGGCCGTTGTTTTGAGTTTCTGCGTAAGGTAAAGAAGATCAAAAATTTTCAGACCCTCAGATCTTCAAGTTCACCCTAAATATCTAAAACCGTTATCTGACTTCCTATCCGGATGAACACTCGTATGGTGTATAGTTTGAGGGTGCCAATTTCAAATCCGGCCGTTGTTTTGAGTTTCTGCCTAAGGTAAAGAAGATAAAAAATGTCAAGTCTTCTTCAAGTTCACCCTAAAGATCTAAAACCGTTAAATCTGACTTCCTATTCGGACGAAAACGTGTATGGTGTATAGTTTGAGGGTGTCAATTTCAAATCCGCCGTTGTTTTGAGTTTCGGCCTCAGGTAATGATGATCAACAATTTTCAGACCCTCAGATCTTCAAGTTCACCCTAATATCTAAAACCGTTATCTGACTTCCTATCCGGACGAAAACTCGTATGGTGTATAGTTTCACAGTGCCAATTTCAAATCCGGCCGTTGTTGTTTTTCGGTGTAGTAAGTAAAAAACTGATCTGAGCAAAGCTGAAACTGTATTGACACATTAGATTTCGGGTTTTCGATAAATTAATAAATTATTTAATGTTCGGATAACCCCAAAAATGATTATTGCAACCAGAAAAACAATAAGGGAAACGAAAATCTTTAATATCTAAGATTGACTGAAACTTCGGAATCGCCCCTCGTAAGTCGGCATCGGCTGTTACCGAAAATATCTGAGGACTCGAGACTATCGAGAGACGTCCAGAGGTGTGTGGGATCTAGAAGGCCGTCTCGTCTCTGGTCGATGGTTTCGCGCCAAATTCTGTGCGCCGCAGTTTGCATGTTACTATAGCGATGACATACACCTAAAAATATCCCTCGGATTTCCGCGAACGGAAAGCACTTTTGGAAAGTCGTTAACGTTAACCAGTCGGCTATAGCACGGTCCGTATAGTAGTAATATCGATGTCATCCGTCAACGTCAACAGTCCTTTGGATAATAGCAGGCCATGAAATAACCTATTTTGTTTAAAGAGTTTCATAATATAACAAGAGATGCAGCAAAACTTCATGTCGCAAAACGTTCTATACCGTTTTCGAAAGAAAAATAACTCCAAATATCTTCTATAACTCGCTTAGTTATCACTATCAGTTTCTACAAGCTGGCCAAAGTATCTTCACGTCACATCACGAGTATTTATCAGTGGATTATAAAAATCTAGGAAAAAGTAGGATTAACAAATATTTAATTTACATACTCTAAGGCCCGATTTTATCAACACGCATATTTAACAAAGACTTTGACAAAGCTTTTCTATTGGATGTTATTTAGTAAAAGCTTTCTATTGGGTATTGCGGGCTATATTAATAAGTACCATCCAATAGTATTTTATCAATATTGAAAACAAAACGTCAAAACTGGATGACACTTTTGTCAAAAATATTTTAGAATTCATAGATCAAATTCATAGCAGGATATCAGAACAAAGCGATTAATTTGCAAATTAATGCCACATTTTTCATGTTTACAATATAATTATTCTATAATTACTAATTGCAAACTGCGATAATTTGTGACAATCATAAAAGTACCTAGTATCAATCACAGCAACTATCTTATTTAATAATTACAAATCCCACCTCCGTCAGTCAGATGGATTACAGAAAAAAATATACTTTTATGAAGAATCAATCTTTCATTTACTGGATGCATGTTTGTCATAGACCATCTTAGAAATATTCACAGAGGATCTAAAGATGCAGCATTTATAATATAAAATACAAGGTTATAGGCAGCTAAATAATGAGCCGTTCTGGATAGGCAACCAGTAATGCACATGAACGCTTGGAAAATAGCTTGCCTAACAGTTAAATCGTTTGTTTAACTTTTGAAACGTAACAAAGTGCTATGTTTACCCCTTTTTACTATAAAACAAAGATATATTGCATGTATTTATAATTATCATCGATAGTAAATTGTTTTATCCAAATAATGCAATGAGTGAATTTCTTGTCATCATATCATTTAATAGAGGATGAAACCAGCGATCAAATGGAAATGGCATCTGGAATATGATTGGTTGAGATTAGCAATCGCTAAACTTTTGACTAAACAAGCAAATGCAATTTTTCACCCATTTAGGGTGGAAAATCAGACTGGAAAAGATGCTAGATGATTTATAATGCTCGATTGTATATAAAGTATGTCATTTTTGAGCTTTCTGAGGTCAACTTCAAGAGAAATCAATAATTTTCAGAGTAATTTGACAGATGCATGTTCTTGAAAGGGCTGCTCTGATTGGTCAAGGTCTTTGTTAAATTGCGCATGTTGATAAAATCGGCCCTAAAAGTCTTTAATGAAGCCATATTATACCCAAAAAATTTAGTTAGTATTATCTTTGAATCGTTTAATTTCTATTTCTATTCTTTAATGATCATGAGCAATTGAGCAATACCGTGAGATGGTATCAACTCCTTACGCAGCATAGTAGCCAAGGATAAACTGCCCTACAATGTTTCAGGATGTTAGATCATGCCACGCACAAAGCTGTGCCATTTGTGGGTATGTCACATTAATTGAAACCATCAACATAATCATATTATTAATGTCAATAAATAATATTATTTTCAACAGTTCAAATTTGAGACGCTGGATGTATTTACTACGTTGATATTTTTTTTCAAAATAAACCCCACCCCCACCGCCTTCATAATTGTAGATGTAATTAATTTTGAAGTGCCCCTTCACAACTCAAATTTAAAACAATAATACGCACTCGTTTTCCTGGACTATTATACAAGTGCCTGTCGCCATACCGCCATAATATTCGAGTGATAAACTGGCGAAATATTGTCGCTTCATGGCTCATTCACATTTACATGTGTAGCGAAGAAAAAAGTTGATGCAAAACTTCCGGTTTCGTGTTACAACAGCGAATATGTTACGAGTCGAAACCGTCTCTGTGTATCACAGAGATTAGCACTTTTAGTCTACACGCTAGTTACGCATTTTATTAAAACTGACATTTTGAAAATCACCAAAACACGGACTGCATTGATATATCTAACAGTGGATATGGAGAGTCACCTAATAGTCGAGACACCTTCCGTCAAGCTTTTGGGGATCAACATCAACAGTAACATGTCCTGGCACGACCACATCGTCAGTATTGCTAAAACGGCATCCCACAAGCTTGGAGTTTTGTTCTGCTATAGGAAGTTGTATACATCAGAGCAACTACTGCTGCTCTACAACGCACAGATCCGACCATCGTTGGAATATTACTCCCTTGTGTGGGGATGCGCTCCGAAGTACTATCTAAAGCTTCTGGACAGTATCCAGAAAAGATCAATTAGGCTAATCGATACGCCTAACCTCACAAAGGACCTCCACAGCCTGGCACATCGATGAAGGGTGGCTGGCCTGTCGTACAGATTCTATCACGGAAGATGTTCGAATGAGCTCTCCCAGATAATAACACCCAAGGCCGACGAGGAGCACTAGAGAGGCTCTGCGAGCTCATCCTTACAGGTCGAGGTCCCTACTCCCCAAAACAGTCTCCTCCAATATTCCTTCTTTTGAACAGCTTCGCCGATGTGGAATGAGGTGCCGGGGAACTTGTTCCCAGAAGGCTACAACCTGCAGAGTTTCAAATCTAACGTGCACAGACACTTATCCTCTCGCAGCGCTTCTACAGCGCCATAGCCTTGTCGCCTTTGCGGGAGACTAAAAAAATATCACTGAAAATTCTAATATTTCCTACTGTCAGTCTTGGATTAAAAAATGATGTCTGGAGTTGCTGGGCGAGACGCTCGTCCCAGTATAGTTTCTGTTAATCAATTCCGAGCGCCAGTGTGTGCATTTTATGCAGTTGGTGTCTGATGAATCGTGTATAAGCTTTTAGTAGTTTTAGGTCACAATTACTCTGTCTTGGATCGCAACAGTGAAATCATCTGATTCTGGAAAGAGTTGGTCATCCTGCAGCCAAGAGAAAGATCGATTTATCATGTAGCAACGTAAAGTAAAGCTGTTGAAGACTTTACGGCCCCCATGGCCTCCCCATTATGACCACCAGTGAGTATTGTTGACCACATATATTATGAAATATTAATACTAAGCCATCGATCAACATTCTGAGAGTCTGACTCAGAAACCGGATATATAAATGATCAACACATACTTATTTTAAAAGCATGAAGATAATGATAATATTATTACTTACATTAATTTAGTGTTGCTAGTGTTAGTGATTCTGCGCTGAGACTTACCTAGAAGAAAAAAAAACAAATTAGAAAATTGGCCGAAGGTATAGGTTTAAAAATTTTAGGGACAAAGTGGAAAAATTGTCACAATACTTTTAACCTAGCGCACCTAGGCAGCCTGTTTCTCAGGGGGAGCGCAATGATTTCCTTTACACTTTGCATGTGACCGCTTAATTTTAGTAACCGAAAATCGGTTTGTTGCGAGCGCTCCTATTGGTCAGTCGACTGCAGAAAGAAAAAGAAAGAAACAGCACCTAGGAATTTGGGCACAGATTCTCTGCGGCCCAGGACAAGGCAGGGAATGTTGGGTCTTCAAGCCGAGGACACACAAAATCTCAATTCTACTAAAATGAGCTATTAGGTGTACTACCTGTCTCTCAGACTATTACTGCCACACCAGATTATCATCAAATAGGAGTATCGTGCGCAACAATCGCATATTTGCATTTAACAAACCAACATTAACGTCAATCGTTTTCATTGGAACTTGACTCATCCGCAAACCTGATCGAGCGAACGAAAATGCATCGTGATGCAATCGGGATAATCAAAGACGATCTAAATAACAAATATTTCAAACTGCAATTAATTACTCTGACTTTACTTCCCGCCTCACTAGGCGTGAAAACAATAAGTAATGAAACCGAACTGATGTTTCATGAAATGTACATCACAAAAATCCACGTAGTTTATTCCAGTATGTCTATTTTATGTTGCGGTGTTGCCAGACCTGGGATTTATCCTTAGACTTAGGACTTTTATGGAAAAAAGTTGGGACGTAGGGATTTTAGAAATTTTTTAGTCGGTGAAACTTTTCGGTCTCTGAATTTTTGGTTATTTTGGAAAATATAATTTGTAATCGGGGTCAAGAGAGCATATATATTGCTTTTGTTTTCTGAGGAAAACCAAACGTCTAATTCACTGTTTCTAGCCAATTTTTCAGCTTTCTATAGGATTTGTGAGTACGCTAGATTGAGTACGCTAGATGATCCTTAACAAAAATAGTATTAATTGAATAAAGAGTTTTGGGCATAATATATTGCCTGGTTCTTCAAATATCCCACTTTGAAATAATTCCCGCTGAATTCTCGGTTTTACATGTATACATTTGAAGATTACAGACAATCTTTGTTTCTTATTCAAACAGTTTTTATTTAGAGATTATTCACGAAGGTGACCCAATTTCAACAGTTTATAATAAAATGATGCTTGGCTTTAAGCTTTTTTTTTGTAGCGATGAGTTATCGTCGCTTGGCAATCAGTTTGATAAAAAAACTGATATTCAAATCGTCCAGTTAGCAACGAGTAATCCTTGAAGCCACAAGATAAAATTCAAGTGATTTATACTTATATTGTATTCATAATCCATTCAGATTTGTGAGTTTAATTATAGATTAGTCAGCAGACCCCAAAACTTCACAACAATTCCAAAAGTTTAGAAACTTTACACCCTGCATCAGACGTATATAAGAGCATGAAAATAAAATACAGTGAAGTAAGAATGTTACAGAACGTCGTTTTACTTCATATTATAATTTTTTTTTAACTTATTCCATTTAATTAGAAACTTGTGCTTTTAATTCGAAACATATTTATTCTAAGTAGAAAAAAATGGTTGAGTGGAAAACAAAATCCTCACGGCAAATAAAATTATAGAAAGGTATTGTTTAATTTTGACAAATTTTCGTAATATTCGTCGAGAAATTGAAATTAACTTTTTCGAAAAAACAAACATATCCACTTTTTAGGAGGTTAACAAATGTGTTGTGATTTAAGTAACTTTCTGGTATTATCTCTTCACTGAAATTTCAAAAGCATTGCAATGATTTTAGAATGTTTCCCTACTTCATGCCTCTATGGACTGGACTATTAATATTTTTATCCTTTTATCTGAAAATCTTTTGAGATTTTCACGATAGTGCTCAAGAGGGGTTTATGTTATCAAAACGTCTTGACAATAAGTAAATATATAACATTTGCACTACCTACCTACGCATTTTTGTACTGACACGTGTTATTTCGAAAACCAAATTTTTACTGGTTTCAAAATACCATTGTTTACACTATAAGCATATCTGGCTTTTCATTTTTCGTTAGCTCAGTGAGCACCTTGCTATCCATAACTTTTTGAGATTGCTATTTCTGTTGAAAACATTCTGAGATCTCCAAAAAAAAAGGGGTACATATCTGGGAGCTTGAAAGCAATGTTCTCGAAGCCTCGTCTCAATTTTCTGCACGATTCATATTACCCGCAAAATTAATGGCGTTTTTCTTGAGCTTGCGTCCTTTCCAAATCAAAATCCAAAATAGAAAACAATATGGATGAGACAAATCAAGTAAATTAATATTTTTGGTAAGCCACAAATCAATAACACTTAATTGGCTCCAAACACTGCTAAAAGAAGCAGATTGAATGCGGTCAAACAAGTTCTGACATGTTTCGAATATATTAAATAAAATGAAGAGACGCCTTTAGTTATGAAACATGACAGATGATAGACGATAGATTAGGAAAATGAACCAATTACGAAGTTTCGTGAAAATGGTAACACCAATTAGGTATTTAGGTTAGACATGCTTTTGTTATACGGTTTTGAAACTTCAGTGTTATATCTGGAATACAGCCTAAAGTTATTTATGTCCGCCTTGCTTAATACTCTAGTTATATTTAGCCTAAGATATATGATTAGATGTTTGAGGAAGCGAGGAATGAATACCGGTATTAATGTCAGATGTAAGTTTAGAAAATGCATTTATGTAATCCTTTTTGCCTGAATACGTACAGTATATGATCAAAACGATGGTAAAGTGTATCATTCAACAATATCAATATATAATTCAACTGTAATTCCTACTTGATGAAAAATGTGGACGCTGAACGAGGTAGACTTCGTTCTAGGCACTTCCCCGACTTAAGTGGTACCAATGTGTTATAATGACAATTTTTTGTGCAACCCCACTCCCTTTAACCCTTAAGGGCCGGTTGTACAAATGCGGGTCTAACACGACCTTTGTTAAACCTAAGCTTAGCTAAGCTCAGGCTTAAAGTAATTCACTACAGTTGGCATCAATGAAGCAATACATACTGACATAAGGCCTTTACGGAAACACTAATCTGGATCCGGATAGATCAGTTATATGTCAAACAGCTGTCAAGTGGCATTTATGATTCCATGAAATTAATGGACATCGAACAACGAAAAAGTTGGTTTAACAATAAAAAACAGATGGTAAAGTAAAGCAGCTACTGATCTGAATCATCCGATCACTTACTGTACAAGAGTGAACTACCCTATTTCTGACCGATCCCGGATCACCTTCCGAACGTCAGGATCAGTGATCCAACTGATCGGGTTAACCCGATCATAGTTTCCGTAAAGGCCTATAATGATCTGAACAACCTTTTTTGGTTAGGCACTTATGACAGTTTGTGTCAAATTTCGGCAATGACCGTTTCTGTCCCTGTTCTTTCATTTGCTCTCTTGTTAAATTAGATACAAATCACTACAAATCTGGTTTAACGTGGTTTAACGTCGGCTTACCTTAAGCTAAAGCTTAATAAGCTTGCATTGTACAACCGGCCCTAAGAGTCCAATCGAATAGTAATATTATTTTAGATAGACATCTTTAAAAGTTATTTACGACTGCCTAATATCAAACAATTCAGTAGTTAATGACATTTGACTCTTTCAATTTATCTAATTTTTCTGGCCTCCATTTCTAAAAAAAATAGCAAGTGATATATCATTTTAGACATAAAGACACGTTCTCTTTCAACTGGTGGTGTCAAATTTATCTGTTGTATTTCATTTTTTTTGTGCATCCCCCACCTTTTTCCACCACCCATTTTCCGATCGGCACCAAAACCTTTTCAACTCGAAAGGACTTTTATTAATTCAAGTTGCCAAATTTGTGAGCAATCAAAAAACCAAAGTTTTCCGATTTTTTTCAAACTTGGTCACTATAAAAAGGTTATCATTACAAACAAAAATCTAGTTTTTGATCCCGCTGCGATGATAAAAAAGGAGTAGGGGTAACTCAAAAAATAATATCATAACGTGAAATTCTAATGCTACCCCAATAAAGAGCATGTTTTCTTATGCCAAAAACGCTACCGTGCATGCCAAATAATTTTCAAAATGGCGGAATAAGAATTCATGAAAAGTAGCAATTTTTCGAACCTTAAAATAGCAGTGTATGTCACAAAAATTATCCGAATAATTTGAAACTTTACTGTCATAAAGAGGTTTTTGTTCTTTTGGTCCACTTTTGGCGCAAATCTATAATTTAATGGTAATATAAGATAGCACTTCCTTCTCAGAAAATGAGTCACGAGGTGATTTTAGCTTGCAAATTACACCTCGCACGTTGATTTCGGTAAAATTTTTCGAAAACGGGCCGATTCTAATAACTTAAATAATTCTAGTAAATTGATAAAACTGTCACTTACTTTTTTTTCTTACAGCACGTGCTGGCAAATACAGAGCCTCTTAATTCAATTGCGATCAATTTAATCAGCGTCGGCAAAAGTGCCATTTCTACCGGTTAAAACGGCCATAAAATTGTCGGCTAGTTTATACCCGATCGTTGGAAGGGCGATAAAAAAGCAGACGTTAACGTGTTTATTAGAAAAGTTCGGTCACCCTCGGTAGAGGCCATTCAAACGGCATTTTTGCCTGTTCGGAAAACTAATTTCGGTGAGTGGGGGAAGGGATATCAAACCAATCTCGGCGTCTCCTTTTCCGATAATATCCTTGTTTGAATTTATATTAAACCTCCGAATGGGAAAATATGGACGTCACCGATGATTCAGTGCTTTTAGAGCTGACAAAAAAAGGCGCAGCTTTATTGCGTATTAGAAAAAAAATTATCTAGCTATAGATAGATTTCCATGTCGTTTCTTTCTTTTCTTTTCCTGATATGGAGACCAAAATGCCTGTTTTGCAGGATGCTATGGTATCCCGTCACATTTTCGGATGGGGATAAAAATTTTGTTACACCAGCATCCACCACAAAACAGACTTATTCCCAAATCATTACCACAGGGCTCTATCCTTGGGCCAGTACTATTTCTTCTTTACATCAACGACCTCCCCCTAGTCTCAACAGACATAAGACTGTTTTTTAGGTTTGATACAACACTCTTAATTAGAGCAGAAAGTCTGAATCAATTGCTGCAAAATACCTGCAACGTAAAGATTCATGGTTTGCTGTGAATCACCGAAGTCTGAATGATTCCAAAACTGTTGAGCTGCTCCTTACCACTTAAAATATTGAACACCATTATAGCGCCAACTCTGCAAGTTCTTAGGCATCAAAATTATGTTGGAATGCCCATGGCCATTCATTAGCAAAATCACTATATATTTTGCCACCCCGAGCATCTTCTGATGTGCTGCGACGTATTTTGCAATTATACACTCAAAACTGGTTTACTCGCCTGGGGACATTCGTCAATATTTCGTATAATATTTAGATCCCAAAAAAAGCAGTACGAGTAGTAGCAGACATACCATATAGAGATGATTACAAGCAGGTACCATATTTCAGCAGATGGTAGCTAAAGCCATGTATGAGCAAAACAATAACATTGTGTTTTCACCTTAACAATAAAATAGCAAAAAAAGCTAAATATCTACCTTAACCTTGCTACCATATGATCTCACACCCAAATACCTAGGTGTCACACTGGATAAGACACTATCGTTTGAAAAACATATTCACTCCATAGCAGCCAAAGTAAACAGCAGAAGTAACATCCTGCAAAAATTATGTGGAACGACAGTTCTTCAACTCGAGCCTGATGGTTTTAACCCTACAGTTAAAATGGGCAGAAATTTGGGCACCAGAAGAAGTGAACACTAATCAAATAGTTGGTCAAGAACCCTCTGGTTTTGAGCTCCACCGAAAGGAATGGTCCATCCTAAACAGAATTCGCACGTCGCATGCAGTGTGCCCTGACTCGCTGTTTAAATGGAACAAGCGCGAATCACCACGACGCGACTGTGGAGCGGAACTTTTAGGCATATAGTTCAAGAATGTGGCCTTAGAATATATCTAGGCAGCAACAAGGACTTCCTCCAAGCCAAACCATCAGCCGTAGAACTGATTTCCAGGCTCGATATTAGCCTATAGCCTAGTTACTATTTAAATCGCTTAAAAACAAAAAAAAATAAATAACTCGTACTACTATTAGTACTAGAGGCAAACATACTTTAACGCTGCCATTCAGGAGACCTACAAAATAACGTGATGGGAACTGCCAACATTTGCTGGAGAAGAATACCATTAAAAAACTGTAATATCGATATTGTTTTGTTGTTTTTGATTTGATTTTTTCCACATTTTGTATATCCGTGAACTATGATATCTCATCACCATGATCCTAAACAGACTGGACCATAATATCTAATATGTATCGCGATTATTGATCAGTAAACAGCGCACGGAAATGAGTTAGTTTTTATCTGGACAGTGATGTATTAGCGGTTATATAATACGGCAGATTTCTTGGACAGTCATCCATTTGTAACTGACCGTTGGATAGTATGATCGCAATTAATACTAGACTTGGTCATTTTTCGATTCACTCCGCTACCTAACATACATGCGTCTCACAAAAGATACAGCAAACGCAATATATCTTATCATCCTCAGGAATCAGTTGATATATAATATGATTTATTGTTGGTGAAATGGGGATAAATCAAACATTGGAGATGATACCATGATTGAATCTTTCTAAAAGGAGATTTTCTCAAGAGTCAAAGAGTAGATGTGGAAAAAATCTTTGTTATAACATAACAACTTCTTTATTTCAGAACATATAACATATATAAACAAATGTTTCATATGCTACAGTAATGAAGTGACGTCACATTATACACTAAAGTTATATATTACAATTGAAGATTTAGATAATCAGATATGCTATAGGGCTCCATCTCTATAATGTTGCGTCATAATGATGACCCTTTTCCAAATATGTATATTATAATAATAATCGGTGAATAAAGTTTATTAGAAATAATAGAAATTCGGTTTTTTTTTGAGGAATATTTAGACCTGAAAGGCGAATTTTGTTTTCAGTGACATATTTCTTGCAAAGCTGATCTGATAAATGACAATGTATTTGGTCCAAGAAGAACACTCCTAATGTGTATGTTTACTACTTCCAAAAGAGTAATTTTCATTTCGAATGACCGATTTTTTGTTTTCTGTGGTTTTTTGTTGGATTGACACTAATTTTGTTCTCTCGCAAAGATTTGGTTTACAAATGAGCTACTATAAGAGGTAATTATAAGAGAAAGTTCGCTCTATATTGACGAAAAGAACCGCTTCTTCATATTATGAAGTGGAAGCAAACAGATTTTAAAAATTCCAATTATCAGAATAATATATTGATCTGCATAGAAATAGTTAATTACATAACAAGTTTGGAAAGTGAATTATTTCTGCTGAGCGGACTACGGATTATATTTTATATAGTTAAGATATTACTGAATGACAACTATTTGCGATTTTCTCAAAAAAGTTTTTTTGGTGTGCAAAAAAACAATGCAAAATCACACATTCCTCAAATGTCTGTAATTTAACAACCAAACACAATATCAAAAAAAGGCCAAATAGGTGACAAAGAGCGAGCTTTCTTCTTCAATTTGCTTTTTGAATAATTACTGTAAGTTTAAAGGTAACGTCAGGAGCTTGGAAATGCGTAGTTCATTTTTAAGGTGACCTTTGAACCTTACCTTTGGACCTTCTGACCTTACCTTTGGATTTTTGGACTCATCTCCCCTCATCTTAGACACACACACACACACGGAGAAAGGGAACAGGCGGCCTTGCTAATACGGGAATACGTCTTTTCGTGGATTCTCAATTTCGCGCGCTATATCCTAGACCCTTAAGTACGTAGAAAACTACTTTACAATCATAATTGAAAAAGTGCCATAGCAATATCCTCGACATTTGTTTCCTAGGCAAAAAGTTATAAAGGCAGCAGTCAAAACGCAATAATAAAACATTTTTCCTCCAATGCAGGAATGGCCACTAAAGTGCAATAAAGTGAAATACTAGCTGATTTATTATGAATGGCCATTAGTAAACGATAATCACCCAAAGTGAAAAGTCGAATTTCCCTAATTGCGGCTGTGAGTCGGCGCAGCGGTCAAGCAAGTGCGCGCACAGGTGAACACGCCATTAGTGCGATTTCAGGTAATTGCCCGAACCGCTTTTCGGAGCCAATTACCCCGAAATAGTGAAGGGAACATCCGATCTGACCAGCCAGTGCCTCGTTGCCGATTTTCGTAACGCTAGGGGGCGGCGTCTTTCTTATATTTTTAATCGATCCGATTTGAGTGCACCTGACATCTAACAAGTTTAAAGTGTCTCTTACATAGGCGCTTCCAAAAAAATAGGGAGCATCCATAGAAGGTAGATAGATCGTATTACATTTTATAAACGTTAGCTAAGTATTTAATCATTTTTGGGAATACTAAATGGCGTAATTATAAGTTGAGAACATCCTACATCGTCCTTATCCCAGGAAGAGGAGTGACAAGTCTCTATCACCCTCGGATCTTGCGCTATTGACGGATGGCTCCAAGTCCAAACCAAAGACCCAAGAGGTGAAATCTCAGTAAACCTTGGGAGGTATACCACAATCTTCCAAGCAGAAAAGATAGCCATAGAGCTGGGAGTCAGGGATAGCCAGGCTGTCCTGAAAGCACTGAGCTCCAAACGGGTTGACTTAAGACTCGTATAGAACTGCATACATCTATCTCTTCAATGAACTTGGAATAAGGATCAAAGTAACTTTGGTTTGGGTTCCAGGTCATAGAGGAGTGGAAGGCAATGTATTGGCGTACACACTCACAAGAGGAAGAACCGAATCTGTGTTCATATCAAAACCATCTCAGATTAGGCAGAGAGGAAAGCACTCCTGCACTGGTGAGATACACCAAGGCGTTCACACCCCTCTAGTCAGGCCCCCCGAGGATCATAGAATGGAGCAGGAATCATCTGCGCATTTTGGTTGGTCTGTTGACGGGACATTGTCGTCTGAGAAGCCACTGGCGGAAGTTCTGGAACAAACAACGGACTGCTATGTGGAGAATAAAACAGCGGAGCACATATTGTGCCCCTGTCCAGTACTGGAGAAAGCTAGGTTTCAGACTTTTGGATTCACCCAACTGAAACCTACTGCTTTAATCAAGAGGTGTGGACTATACGGTGAACCCTAAATAAATGTGAGCCACCATAGAAACCATAGCCTCGCAGTGGAAGATGGCATATTTCATCGCCCCTATCAACTACAACGTACAACCTAACCTAAACTAACCTAAATTGAGTCTTTTCTACACAGTACTTACTATAGTTAAAATAAGCAAGATCCCGTATAAGCGAGTAGGGCTAATCACGACTATAACGATTTCGACCGCTTGATCTTTTTTTCAAATAATCGGTTTTTTAGAGGTTTTGTTTCAAAAAAATATGTATTCGTCAGGCTTTTTACAACTTGTCACTCTAAAAAATATAGCGCAATTTACAGATCAAATATTCAACTGAAAAAAAAAGAAATCATACGTGTAGAAGATACAAGTCAAAAACTAAAATATAATACGACATGACATGATAATTTTTCAATTCTTACACATCGATACATTTAGTAAAAATATGATACAAATTTCAAGTGCAAAGTACACTGAAGTCGGTGGCAGCAAATATTGATATTTTCAAATCAGCTTTAGTAAACATTCTGGGAAAGACTATTTCATAAAATAAACTGAAAAATGCACCGGTTAAATCCAATTTCATTACTTTTATTATATTATTGATAATCTTGAGGAAAGCATAAAAATCTGAAGTATGACTTTCAATGCGATTGGATTTTGATAGTAAGATAAACTCTTTGAATTTGTTTGTTATAGAAGATATGAGTTGCCAATCAAACAAATTTATTACAATGATGGTTTAGTTTTTCCTACAACATAAATGGCTAAATAAGGGAATGTATATAACATAAAAGTCTCTAAAAATATCAAGGGTAAACCTCATTCCCGGCACTCAAATTTTACCTCCACCCAAATTTCCGAAAAATGATCCAGTGACTTCAAAAACGCGTTTTCCCCATGTTTTGTTTATTTCTTCTATGCCAGTGATCAACCCTTTTTAAGTTATAGAACGGCCAAGGAATATGTCGTCGTCACTTGATGCATTTTCAAAAATTATGCAGCTTTTGTGTTATTCCCTTAGTATAAGGTGACCATTCGTCCCGAATTTTGCGGGATTGTCCCGTTTTCAGACGAGCCATCCCGCATTTACACCGTCCCGGCAAATGTCCCGGATTTTGTGTATTTCCTTTTTGTATATATTTTTTTAATTTATAAAACAATTTCATCCCCACTCCACGGCTGACACAGCGGAAGATGGGAACACCACCGCCGACGCGTCATTTTGACTTTGACGTCACATAACCCAAAGTGATAAATTTTGACATGTGACGTCACAATAACGCGTCGGTAGCAGTGATTGTCTTTAGCTGTGACGTCACACAAGCAGGGTCCGGGCAGTGTTGCCATTCGTAGCGACATTTTGATTACGTTGAGACGTAGCGGCGATTTTACAAAATAAAACGATTTGTAGCGACTTTTTGAAAAATTCTGCTACTATCTTTTTTCGCCACTGATTACTGCTTGTCTATTCTTCTTTTCGGTTTTGACCAGACTGTCTTGTACTGGTGTCGAGACTATATAAATGTATCGGCTAATCCACCATTTTTGAATGAAACGTTATATTCACGCACATATACCTAACATCAGTTGCACCCCCCCCCCCCGCATTGGCGTCAGAAAAAAATGGTCACTTTACCTTAGTAGTAACGTACTGTAACATTTAAACAACAACAACAATTCAGTTCTTTTTGAGTCATAGACTCCAAGGGTTAAGGGTTAGCGAGGAGACGACCGAAAATGAGTAACATGGTTTTGATTGAGGTAAATGTCATTAAAATCTGAGAGAACCCATATAACAGTCAAAAACCTTTTGCGATAGGTGAAGGAAGTTGTTAGGCTCCCCCCCCCCTACGAAAGCACACATTCCACAAGCTCGCACCATGAGGGGCACATTCCCTACTTTCGAAACATCGGCAAAGTTTGCGAGAACCACTTCTGCATAATCTATTTGGGTAACACGTCAATGGGTCAGACGCAAAACGGTTGCATTAACAGAAATACGTACGTCTATAAAACGTTCCGTCACCGTCCAAACTCCGCGTCGTACATTCATGCTTAAATCGTCGCCTGCCGGCGGAGTCTGTGCTCGCCAGATGAAAGTCCAGAAAATTTCGCTTGATTTACATGGCAATAAACAAATTTGGCAACTCCGCCCCGAAATTGGCGTGGAGTCAAAGAACCGACCGACCTAAACCGGTCTGGCGTTCGGGGGGAAACTCCGCCAAGAATTCGCGACAGCCTCCTGGCGTCATGGCGAACCGCGCGATGCAGCGGCTCAAGCTCAAGTCGCAGCATATGCATGCACCAGCAACGCAACTCTTCCATGTCAATACTTCTCTAAGGGCCGTATTCATAACCATATCTTAGTAATACTTAACCTTCCAGGAGTTCTAGGACTGGCGCGCGGACTCTCAGTCCGCATCAGATTGTGTTTTCAAATAACTACGGATTCCCCCACCCCACGAGTCAGCGCATCCGTGTATGCCTCGACTGAAACCATCAACATCAATAAAACAAAGCAGTATGTGACGAGAAGTCAGTTAATACATTTGTCAACGGTGATAAAGGCAATTGTGGAATCAGAGTCCGCCGACAGTAGGTGCACTATTTTTTTTACTGTGAAAACTGTGTTTTTTGTTGAAATAAGGGTAAATAATATATTTTCTAACTGTTTTCAGTCTTATTCCATTTTTGCATATTTGTAGATGGGATCATATGAAAAAGAGCAGGAGCGACTTTATAAGTTAATGTTGGAATGCCTGTCCGAAAACGAAGAAGAGGTTCAAGATTTGTCGGATCAGCCATACAACGATGAAGAAGATGGAAATGAAATAGATAGATTAGAAGTAGACGATTGCAACTCTGATACAGAACAAAAAATTTCAGACCATTTCCTATTTCATTTATAGACATCTGAAGATGGTATTAGATTAAAATAAACCGAATCGTAGTGAAGCAAAATTATAGTTTCAATCGTTGACCGAAAACCATGAAAAACAACCGTAATCTGTTAAATAAGTTACTGGGTACTGTTTCCTTGTATTGTTATTACATGTAGCCAAGAATAAATATATTTAAAACAGTATCTTCTTGTATTTCTATCAATAGAACCTGAAATTGAAATTCAAGAAAATTATTAATTGACTAATACCAACATGCGGGATATCGGTCCTCAGCCAGTGACCGATCACAAAAATAGAGCGCCAGTCCCGGAAGGTTAAGGTTCCTTTAAGTAATACTGAAGGGAAACTTAAGAGAACCTATAGAGTGTCCTTTCTTGTGTATCTGTTTCCTAGACAACATCTAAGAGCTAGCTTGGCGAAGATACCCAGAGGTTCCCCTCCATCTCATAAGATTGCAACCACACCTCTGTTTTCCTTCTAATGGTACCTTCTGCCAGCCCCACAGCCGGCTCAGGACCCAGGAAATTATCTCTCAACCCTCACCTAGAGAGCACGTCCGCCGTTTCATTACCGCAAACTCCAGCATGGCTCGGCACCAACATAACTGACGCCTGATATCATCCAAGACCTTTTGACATTGCATTGCATTGGTGGTATTAACGCTACACCACCAGCCAAAGGTGTTCCACAGCGGTCGCCCATCCAAGTGCTAACCGCATCCGACGCTGCTCAGCTTTGGCGATCGTCCGACCACTCCATCTTGCTTCGGTATAGCCATTCCTTGCCTGAGCCTGCGCAACATCATGACTGATCGATAAAAAAGTCTGCGTAAATTCAATCAAGTCGCCCTGCTGGTATGTGATATGCTGTGCTCGAGCATGAGCCCCAGTGCATTTCTTCGGCCCGACAGTCGGCACCATCGTTAAAATAGTTGGCAAAAAATGCGGTGAGGATGCACTGCTCCAAGGGAAAAAACCGAATATCGTCTCGTCTCGGGAACCCAAAAAGTTTGGGAATGCGTCATTAAAATTTCCAAGGGGGTCAAAGACGTAACGTCTAAGAGACGACGCGTCGTCAATTGCAACACGGATAAATATTTTATAACTTGATGAACGCTTTATGTTCGACTTTTTAATGCATCAACGACTGACGTCGTCACCACTATCCTAATTCAACCACACAAAAATGGCAATGACACTCCAAAGAAGGCTGCAATCCAAAACTGAGTCTAGAATGATACTACAAACGTATAGAAAACTACTGCCGTACTGTGCCAGTTTGCTTTTTGGTCCTAATGTACAATTTATGGCATTCAGACTTGTCAGTCATTTCCGAATTACAGAGGGTACAAATAAACGCAAAAAATGAGATATTTTTTTCACAATATAATAGCTTTCTATAAAACAGTATATACTTCCAGTCATCTGGTACTGAAGACCGGAGATAAAACCGTAGTCTATTATATTTTGATTTAAATATTTCCAATTGTTTGTTGATGCGACAGAATCTACACTACATTAATGCGGTTATTGGTAATTGAACAATTTCTTAGACACGACAGCTGAACAATATATACATAGTTGTTTGAAAACAGGTGCAACTAATAAAAATAATTGGTCTCGGACATTCCTATCTTCAGTTTTAATGGAATTCCAAACGGAACAAGTAGTCGCATACTTATCAAGAAAGTTCTGAGACGTTGTGATTTTTATAATGTATCAATTAAGTTAATTAGCTTAATAACAAGGTAATGACTAAATACTTGTACCAGAACAACTACTAAGGTGTCTGTAAATAGCGAGAACATGCATCGACTAATGTCAGGATACAATCGGTATTTAAAAAAAAGTTAAATTGAATGCCGCTCTAGCTCAGACATGTAAAAAACCAAAAAAGCAATTGAACGAGGAAAAATCGCATTTATATCATGTCCAAATTGAACTTCAGATGTTAATGCAATTTGATTTTTGATTTCTCAAGAAGTCTGACGTAAATTTTCCTAAATGAAGAGGAGCAATTTAAGAAAAAAAAACCTTTCCAACGCGCAATTCCAATGATGAGGAAAAAACTCACGGACATATGCCAAAAAATATTTAAGAAGTGAGGATTTATCTGATATATCACACCTACACATATATGTATATTTAAAACCATGGAACAAAGATCAGTTATTCGCAGTTTTTTACTATTTTAAAAGCGTCTATTTACATTTACAATAAATAAGTATATAAAACATAAAAATGATAAAGATTCAATAAAACATAAAAATTGTATACAGGTATCAAAATCAAAATCGCATTTATATCATGTCCAAATTGAACTTCAGATGTTGACGCAGTTGCATTTTTGATTTCTCAAGAAATCTGACGTAAATATTCCTAAATAAGGAGGAGCAATTTAAGAAAAAAAACCTTTCCAAAGCGCAATTCTAATGATGAGGAAAAACTCACGGACATATGCCAAAAAATATTTAGGAAGTGAAGATTTATCCGATATCTTACACCTACACATATATATATTTAAAACCATGGAACAAAGATCAGTTATTCGCAGTTTTTTACTATTTTAAAAGCGAACTATTTACATTTACAATAAATAAGTATATAAAACAAAAAAATGATAAAGATTCAATAAAACATAAAAATTGTATACAGGTAGATAGTATCTGCTTGGAAGAAACATGAAAATGTTAAGTTTTTTATAAACTATTATTATTAAAGGAAAAAATCATATTAGATATTATTGATAAAAATCATGAACAAAACCATTAAGGCTACGAATATAGAGAACATTTTGTTCAAAATTGGACCCGGAAACCTCCAATCCAAAAGAATCTATAAAACCCCAGCGAAAGGTGAAAAAGATAAATTCTAACTGTTGTTTCATTTCAGCGCAAAATGTCTTCGGGCTGACCTACATCCTTCTAATAAAAAATGATGATAGAGATTAGAAATGCGAAGCATCCAGCAAAGGCGCGATACTTTCGAATATTAATCTTCGCCGTGATTTACCCGCGTACTATATATACACACACACGTATACAACAGACGCCAGACAATCGATAACAATTTTCGCCATATCGAGACGCAAAAACAATTGTATGCAGATATATAATTTTAGAAAGGGAAAATTTCCAGTCTATATATCTCGAGCGCATACCAAAACAAACATTCCGTATATCTTTGGAATATCTAATTTTAAGTACACGGAGAGAGATAGAGAAAAGACAAAAAATGGAACGCCAGTGCAATTGCTTGCGATGATTATTTACGGTTGGTTCCCAGTCTAGTTGGTTTGTTCAACGATGTGTGCAAAGATTGGTCCTTACGATGCATAAAGTCCAGATTGGATCTGATTTGCAGTACCGCTCCAATGTTTGGAGCCCCTATCTTCTGTCCAAAATGACGCAGAAGATTCTACCTGTTGCTGACAATACGTTAATGCGCCATCTACAGCCGCTTTACAGTGCTGGACAGAGTCGATGACCTGGCACATTCATATCGAAATAACAAAGAGAAGAGTGGTTTACTATGTGCATGACGTTTTGAATCTCGAGAGTCCTGGATTAAAATTTAGTTACCAGGATCGTGAGATTAAGCTCGAGATTAACCTCAATAACAGTCTAACACTATTAACAGCAATGATAAAAATTGCAAAAATATAGTGAACAAAGGTACGTTACGGTGTATTTCTCTCTGTAGGAACTAGGATGACGCAGTTTTTATTCTGCAATCTTCAACTGATATCCTATCACATGGCCTGCCGATTTTCCGATATTTAAAAACATTATATTATCATCAATCTTTAAATGGCAACTTAAAAGTATTCAGAGGTTTCCCAGCTACCCTATTCGAGACCTCATCCTACCTCAGCTCCAAAAAAAAGTGGAAAATGATGAGAGATCCTTAGAGTCCTGGGTATACAAAAACAGAGTTTGAAAGAGTTCTATATTGTACACAATACTCCTCTCACCTATCGGTGAGGGAAATGGAATCGGAAAATCGTTGCACCAAATACGAGTATATCGAGTTACAAGAAGATTATGTACCTATGTAGAAAAGTAAAATGATTATTTGCAGAAAGAAATGATGCCAGCTTAAAAGTAACGGGCCTATCAAAACCTCGTAGCAGTACCACTAGATCACTACTTTGGACAGACAGTATGACTCTCTTTTAGTAGGTACTAATCGACGGAAATGAGTGACATGGTTTAAAAAGTTTTAATACCTCCTCCAATCCGTCGAATATCGTGGAAAGTAAAGCATTTTGGGAACGTTACACAATTTAATAAAACTTGCAAGATATCTGCCAACAGTCTGAAAGTCCAAACCTTTCGAACCAAACCTCAAACCGTGACCACTTCAGGCGCAGCGTTTTATATTAGGATCGTATATAGGGTTGCCAACCGTACTATAAATATTATAGTATTGTCCTACATTTCGGGACTCTATATACTGTTATGAAGAAATATATAGTACGCGAAAATACTATGTTTCCGTACAACAGATGATTGTTTATATTTTGCAACCAAATTTATTCAAAATAATTTCATTTTTGCTGTCTGTTTCGCCACTTCAGCATTCAAAGACAACTTATTTTCTGTTATGAATGCAAAGTGCCGGAAGAACGAAACATCCTTAATAAAAATGTGCTGTTAATTTATATTAACTTAAATATTGATTGTAATAAAGCGTATGCCACTTTTATCGAAGATAAAAAAATGTTACGAAGTGTGAAAAATATAATATTTATAAAAAATAAATGAATAAAAATATAAATGTCGATTTTTTATTCTACCCTACTAAAGTACTATACTTTTTTGAAGCGTACTATATTTTTTATAGCATTTTTATAAAAAATACTATATAATAAATCAAAAAAATTTGGCAACCCTAACCGTATATGACACGATACGAAATTTGCTCTAAAATTTCATATAAAATTTGTAAACAAATTTGTCACGAAATTTTTTAACAAAAATGGCATCAAAAAATCGAAGAGAATTTGAATCAGTGTGACAGTTGATAATTACATTATAGAAGGCATTTGATAGGTCATATTGAAGAATTATACAGAGATCCTTTTGGATGTGGCTGCTGCAGTTGCGCTATGCATGATCAAGTCTGACAGACGTCAGTTCCATTATTCTCTTTCTGCGCACTTTCACGCGCATTTGATATCGTATTTGCTAGTATTTAGAACACTTTCTCAATAATTTGATATCAAATTTCCACTGAAATATTGGCGAAAACCCTAAGACATGTCAAGAAACTTTTTAACAAATCTTTTATGAAGTTACAGCAGTAGCAACGTATAGATATTGGGAAGCAGTACTTTAAGAAAGTATTGGTTCGCCACCTATCTACCAAAGCCGGTACCTGAGCGCTTAATCTGAGGAACCGAGCACTGTTTATGTGACCCGTTTAAAAGCATCAGGTATAGGAACCTGCGGATACGACAACAAACAGATTATTTTTTGTGAAACACTCGTTTAACACTCCCGACATTCGGTTTATGCTAAAAAGCAACTCTCAGACGAATAAATGAAATTGCCTGTTAGTGCCTAGCTGGCAAAACTCGTTCTAGTAGTAGCAACATATAGATATTGGAAAGCAGTACTTTAAGAAAGTATTGGTTCGCCATCTATCTACCAAAGCCGGTACCTGAGCGTTTAATCTGAGGAACCGAGCACTGTTTATGTGACCATGCGACCCGTATGAAATTGCTACTCTTTAATAAAATTACAGCGCAAACTTCATATCCTTATATACGGCGCTTAGAAGGGTGGTAGTAGCAGGAACGCGGATATCGCGCGAGACTTGGCAACGTCGCCGCCAGACACAGACGCGTCCGGTTGAATGGCCAACTTTGGTTTCCCGCCAAACGGCGGCGGCTTACTACGAGGATGATGTGCATCCTGCAACGGCGGCGTCGTCGCAGGCGGCCGCAGCGGCGCGCGGCGGCAGAGTGCAACGCACCCACCGGCAGACGGATGCATTATTATTATAGCGACGGCGACGACGCCGTCTTGGATGCATTCGTTGCATCACCGTGTATATTATGCGGCCGACATCGTAGTAGGCACGGTAGGCCCGCGCGGCCCACGCTCGGACCGATCTGAGAAGCGCGATCGCCGGATGCGACAGTTTAAAGGTATACGAAATTAAAAAGCCCTTCAACTGAGAATTCGAGTTCAATTTTGGAAATATTTTAGCAAAATTGTCCGGTAATAATGGATTTTTTGAATTCATGAGCCTAATATAACGGGTAATGGCGCGGGAATCCCAGAAGCAGCACAAATTGACTAACTTGGTTGACGCAGGATAATACCTCGTTTGAGAGTGCCAATATGAAATTCGCCCGTTGTTTTGAGTTTCAGCCACAGGCAAAGGAGATCAAAAATTTCCAGGCCTTCAGATCTTCAAGCTCGATCTAAATATCTAAAATCGTTATCTAACTTCGTATCAGGACGAAAACTCGTATGGTGTAGAGCTTGAGGGTACCAATTTCAAATCCGGTGGTTGTTTTGAGTTTCAGCCTCAGATAAAGAAGATCAAAAATTTTCAGACCCTCAGATCTTCACCCTTATTATCTAAAATCGTTATCTGGCTTCATATCAGGACGAAAACCCGTATCGTCTATAGTTTGAAGGTGCCAATTTCAAATCCGGCCGTGGTTTTGAGTTTCAGCCTTAGGAAAAGGAGATCAACAATTTTCAGACCCTCTGATAATCAAGTTAACCTTAAGTATCTAAGATCGTTCTCTATAGCCTCCTATCAGGACGAAAACTCGTATGGTGTATAGTTTGAGGGCGCCAATTTCAAATCTGGCCGCTGTTTTGAGTTTCAGCTTCAGGTAAAGAAGATCAAACATTTTCAGTCCACCCGATCTCCAAGATGACCTTAAATATCTAAAATCGTTATCTGGCTTCCTAATCAGTACGAAAACTCGTATCGTGTATAGTTTGAGGGTGCTAATTTCAAATCCGACCGTTGTTTTGAGTTTCAGCCTCAGGTACAGAAGACCAAAAATTTTCAAACCCTCAGATCTTCAAGTTCACCCTAAATACCTAAAATCGTTATCTGACTTCCTATCAAGTCGAAAACTCGTATGGTGTATAGTCTGAGGGTGCAAATTTTAAATCTGGCGGTTATTTTGAGTTTCAGCCTCAGATAAAGAAGATAAATATTTCAGACCCTCGGAAAATCAAGTTTACCCTAAATATCTAAAATCGTTATCAGGCTTTCTATAAGGACGAAAACTCATAAGTATCGTAATCTTTTGAGGGCTCCAATTTCAAATGCGGCCGTTGTTTTGAGTTTCAGCCTCAGATGAAGAAGATCAAACATTTTCAGACTCTTGAATAATCAAGTTCAGTCTGAATATCTAAAATCGTTATCTGGCTTCCATCAAGATGAAAACTCGTATGGTGCATAGTTTGAGGGTGCCAATTTCAAATCCGACGATTGTTTTGAGCTTCAGCCTCAGGTAGAGAAGATCAAAAAATTTCAGACCCTCAGATCTTCAAGTTCACCCTAAATATCTAAAATCGTTATCAGGCTTCCTATAAGGATAAAAACTCGTATCGTGTATATTTGGAGTGTACCAATTTCAAATCCGGCCATTGTGTTGAGTTTCAGCCTCACGTAAAGAAGATCAAACATCTTCAGACCCTCAGATCTTGAAGTTCACCCTAAATAAATATCTAAAATCGGTATCTGGCTAATTTTGGGGCATGAGCGTTGCAAACCATTAAACATCTAAGCCACCCCGTGGCATTTAATTGTAAACTGCATACATTTGTGAATATTATATTAACATAAATCATAAAACTATAACAATAAATATTTGACAATGCGTGGAAAAACCGGCTTAGGCCTGTTCCCCACAGGAATTCAATTATTTGCGTTAATCCAAGAAAACGAAATGAATGAAGCAAATGTGAAAGAATTGGAGACTTTCTGGATATATAAATGTTGAAAACGCCATAATTACAAATATACCATCGAAGGATGGAGTTTTCACGATTTTGGTTAAGAGCTTGAAAATGTCTTACATTTGAATTGTAGGAATTTCTCTCTAGTCTCATTTTACCTATATAAATGCTTTTTTCGTAAAATGAGGTAGTGTTCCTTAACTTGCTCTTAATATTTGTAAATAAATAAGTAACTAGACTTATAGGCTCTATTTAATATTTATTCAAATAACTGCTTATGTAATGATTCATGATCATGTTAATCATTCAACGGAAATAGAGACTGGAAATTTTTGTTGCACATTATGGAAATGATATCGTTCGGAAAGGTCAACAAAAATATTTAGAATAAATCACTTTATGCTAAAATTAAAAGTAAACTTTAAACTCATGGACATTACTACTCTTATCTCGACTAGGATAGGAGCACTGTAATATAGACATCATCATTTCCATTTACATTATTAATTACAGATGTAATATCTCATTTTTAATTCATGAAAAGCGGCGCCAAAAATAGATAAGACGATCATGTTTCCATACAGTTCTCAAGTAAGATAATTCGATTTTCTTTCACAATCACATGTAGATTTCTACGAATTATAGATGTTCCTTGTCAAAATTGTAAACATTTTTATAAGGTTTTCGTATATTCAAAGTGTAGTCAAAGAAGTCTTATATACCCTCATCAACATCTGATTAGCTAATAAAGATGCACTGTCTAACCGACTGTTATATATCAAATCAATGCTCAAGGGTCTCAATACATCCTCCAAAGTAGTTAACAGCGCTATCGTTCAAACTGAATGGGGTGTAATTTGTTGCGTAACGGCAACACGCGCAGCCTTGGCAAATCCAAGTCTAATCTAGGAAAGTGTAATTTCCCGAATAGATCCGTTTCGCAATCGTAATTGGCGAATTGCAAGTAACCAATGACAAAGCATATACAGGAACCAGCATCGCGACTGAATAAACAGTAACGCAGACTTTTTCCGACTATTCATGGCCTTGCGCAAGCTGCTTCAACGTTTTCACATGCACCTTTCAGCACAGTGCTGTGTTAGAAATACTCACGACCAATCGAGCGAAGAAGTTTACTTAAATTTCGGTGCAATAGTTCTAATGGAACCATGTCTGGTTTCTGGATGAAAGAATGACAAACTGACTGACGAACTATGGCATAAAGGCAAAGGTCCTCCGGACCGCCTTGACGGCTTCAATTTAACCCTCAACTGGTGACATTGCTTTCTGTAACATTAATGGTGACTCCGTCTCATAGACTCTAGGGCAGAATTTTTTTAATGTTATCGGCAAAAGACATTTTTTAAGGTTTCTATTTTTTTACAGTAAAATTGTTGTTGAATGAATTTGTGGTTCTTGGGTTTTTAGGCCAGCGTCGTTTAGCGTTAAAGCTTGACGTTTCGCCACCACGAGTGGATGGCATCTTCAGAAGCTATTTCACTTCGGTCACTTCCAAAATACTGACGGCTGGTGGATCTGCACCTGTATTTATACCTGCTAATGGTGACGTGGCCCAACGAGGTAGCGTTGGTAGCCCCGCCCCTTCGCGATATGGTATATGTAGTGTCTTCAGGTCCTTTAGGATGGGTACCCATGTCCAGTTGACTTTCTGCGTTTCTTCTTTCCTATTGAAATTATTATGATGTTTTTGTATTTCGATGGCTTCTCTGTGAAGTCTGGCATGGTATGAAGGCGTTGCGGCAAGAACCTGAGTTTCTTCAAACTTGATCCTGTGACTTCCCTCCTTGATCGCATGTTCGGCTACCGCTGATTTGTCCGTATGGCCTAGTTGACAGCTAGCCTTTTGTTCTGCAATTCTTGTGTTTATAGATCGCTTCGTTGTTCCTACGTATATACTCCCACATGTGCATGGTATGCGATAAACCTCCGGTGTTGTGAGTGGGTCTCTTTTATCCTTCACCGTTCTCAAATGTTCCTGTATCTTTCTTGTGGGCTTGTAGATGGTCTTGACGTTTTCCTTTCGGAACATTTTTCGTATTCTGTCTGTTATTCCAGGCACATAGGGTAGAAAAGCCTTTGCTACCGGTTTAGGTTCTGGTTTTGCCCTATTTCTTCTCATTGTTCTTGTTATTTCCTTTTCTGTGTAACCGTTTGCCTTAAGAGCATTCTTTAGATGTTCCAGTTCGGCGTCGAGTTCTTCTGGTTCGCACACTTTTCTAGCCCGTTCTGTCAAAGTT
This sequence comes from Callosobruchus maculatus, assembly GCA_951848785.1. Taxonomy (NCBI): domain Eukaryota; kingdom Metazoa; phylum Arthropoda; class Insecta; order Coleoptera; family Chrysomelidae; genus Callosobruchus; species Callosobruchus maculatus. The sequence goes on from CATOUR010000083.1 coordinate 9,516,853, forward strand.
CTAATAATTCCGTACTTCTGAGATAGGTGGTGGTTTGATTATTTATGTAAGTACCGGTTAGTATGAGTTGGCTTTCTATATACCTTGTGTCCTAATGTAACTCCTTTTCTTGTTAGAAGAACATCAAGGAAGGCGAGTCTTTTGTTTTCTTCTACCTCCATGGTAAACTTGATGTTTTCATGCATGCTGTTCAGGTGTTCTAGAAATTCTTCTAGGTTTCTCTTCCGTGATTCCAAATGACGAACGTATCGTCCACGTCCTACTGAACGATAGGAAGGTAGATACAGCCGATTGCCGCAGGAACAATATGTACTGGGAGAAATTGTGTACTGTAGCCGCGACGGAGTCTCCTAGACTCAGTGTCACCAGTTAAGGGTTAATATTATTTTCACTTTTCACTCATAATAACGCTCTATTTGGTTTTTATCGATTTCTGTCAAATTTACATTTATGGTCGCGTAGGTGGCGAACCTCCGTTATGGTCCAGTTACGCTGCTGGTGCATGTATATGTTGCGCTAACGACCAGGCGTTTGTCGCACTGCATTGCTTGGAAAGGTGGCGCCATGGAAGAAGTGGCAACGCGGCGATAGACCTTCTGAGAAAAGCCGCCGTTCTCGAATACGTCGGGAATAGGTGTCAAGTGACTCAATTTTTCGATGACTAACTTCGTTCGTGTAGTTGGAAACCGTCCGAGTGTGAAAAAAGCTAACTGTTGCATTTTCGGGTGTTTGTCGGAGGAAACTTAATCCCGTGTAGGTTTTAGAGAAATCTGCTTGTCGAGATGCGCGACGAGAGGTTTTTTTAACACTGGAAAATATTGGCTTGGCAACAATTTATTTTTAATTGAAGTTCAACTACAAACAGGGATGACATTGAGGATAAGACTTGGATATAACTTGACCTTAAGCAGACTGAAATTAATTGTTGTTAGGTATTAAACATATCTTTTTTATTCGTACGCATAATATGGTTGCATTTTTTTCATTTATTTGTACTCGTTAAAATACACACATTACCACCTCGAAGGTTACATTGAAGCTGGAGATTTTCGAATTTCATAAATCGGAAGTGCTGATTTAATGATAATGGCGTTTTCACGCCAAAAACGATAAATTGTCAAGCAGATTGCCTCAATACTAATTTCCAGAATTTGTATAAATTTCCTGGAGGACAGGATTACCTGATTGGGATAGATTCTCATTTTATTTTGTTAAGAGTACCAGTGCTTTTTGTGTTTATCCAACCTCCTTCCACTACTAAAAATTAGTTTACAGCTTTTGAAAAGAGGTGAGAACCTGACCGGTTAGTTCTGGAAAGCACTAGATAAGTAGACAGCAGCAGGATAAGAAAAATCCTTTATGAATTAATATTTTGACAGATATGTCAAACATCCGTTGACAGTTGTCATTTCAGAACTTCAACTATAAGACTACTTATTGTATGAGTTTGTGATAGCTAACTTCAAAGTCGCATGTCATAATCAGACTGTTCGTTTGTTGAGAGGTGTCATCTTTGATCTGTCATTGCCATGCTGTCAAAACGATCATCATAGGCCTTTTACGGAAACAGTGATGTAAAATCAGCTCGATCAGTATAAGCTGTTCAAGGATTAGTTGGATCTAGTTTCTGAACGGATGGATCAATCTGTTTCCGACGACATTAGGTTGTCAAGTAACGCCTCTAAGGCCCAGTTTCACAATCGTTACTTAACCAGTGGTCAAAAGAAAACTAGTGGTTAGCGAAAATAATCCATTTCATAATCGACGGTATACGTCAAAAGCTCTGGTCAACCAGTAGTTATGTTAACCCAAGGATGCGGTATGGGTTATCTTAGCGTTTATTGTGGTCAATCGATGACAGCTTTGGAGGTTATAAAAACATGGATTTTGATACTGACGTCTATGGATTTTGATTCTACTCTGTAATGACATAAATCCAAAATACGAAAAGAAAGGTTAGGGTTTCTTTGTCATAGGGTTAGATTTTATTCACGGAACACCATTATGGCAGTGCTCTGAGATCAATCCGTGGTGCCAACTTAAAAATAAATAAGTTCAACCACTGGTTTTCTTTGTGAAACAGAGCTCTCCGATAACTACTGGTTGACTTCCATCTGTCGGTCAAGTGACTACTAGGGGTTACCAATGATTGTGAAACTGGGCCTAAGTGTTAGTAATGTCATCCGCCATGTTATCTACGCAGATACGTCATCAATTGTGTGACCATCGTAAATTGACCAGCGAAAAGAATTCATTGAAAGAAGTGATGACGTTGCCATAACTCTTAATTTATTTTAGACTTCAAAAATTAAAAATTACACGCTGTCTCGAATTAAAATGTTCCAATGATATACTCAATCATATTTCCTACTTTTACTCCTTGTTTTATGTTATTTATAAAGGAAACAGCAAATCAATCATTTAATTTGCTATTTATCTAGTTCATAAAACTTATAACTACAACCGGCAACAACGAATTTTCTTCCCCCACCTTAAAGAACGGTGCAGCATCGTGACTGGATAATCGCTGCAGACAATATTTAATGTCCTTGTTTTACTTATTTTCTCTGTCCCTTTTTTGACGCGACATGACAATCACGTTAATTTACGACGGCCACAAAGTACTTCTTCGTCTTCTTCGAATCATCATACAGGGTTGGGATAAAGTAAGGAACCAAGCAAATATCTTTGAAACGGAAAGGGTGATATTGCTGAAAATTTGCAGGTAAATTTAGTGACGCATAATGCATCCGAAGACATTATGTTAGCTATTAATGTACTTCCGGTCTAACCGGAAGTACCGTCAACTTTTTTAATTTAAATGGGACACCCTGTATATTTTTGTAGATTTTATTACATCTTTTTTTTTCGAATACGTCCATAGTGGGTTTAGTATTTGTTCCTGTAAAAATGGGAAAGATAAAGCTTTTTTATTTACTGAAACGTTAATTTTATTTGATGTGTTAGAGTAAGAAAATAAGAAAATTTAGAATCAATTATCTCAGATGTTCAAAATGCCCGCCATTTACTTCCTGACAATATGCAGGTGTGTTAACAAATTGCTGAGATACCTTTTCCAAGATGTCTCTACGAATCAATTCACGTCAGGATCAGGACGTCAGGAGGTAAATGGCCAGCATTTTAAACATCTTAAGAAGCTTTATCTTGCCCGTTTTTACAGAAACTAATACTGAACCCAGTATGGACGTATTCGGAACAAAAAGATGTATTAAAATCTGGAAAAATATACAGGATGTCCCATTTAAATTAAAAAAATTGACGGTACTTCCGGTTAAACCGGAAGTACATTAACAGCTAGAATAATGTCTTCGGATGCATTATACGTCATTATACTTGCCTGCAAATTTTCAGCAATATCATTTTTTCCGTACCAAAGTTATTTGCTTGGTTCCATACTTTATCCCAACACTGTATTTATGAGCATCGTAGCATTACTGCTCGCAGCTTTAGAATCGTCGCCCAAAAGTTGCATAACAGCGAGCCACCTACCAAAATGACTAAATGACAATATCCATAATGCTTGTCACTGTACGAGGATCGATTAGCACCGAAGCAAGCGCGCGATGTTTCCTCAAGGTCTATCGCCAATAAATAATTAAAACATAAATGAATGTTAACGACCACACACAACAGCGCAGTTTTGGCGCCACCGTTTACATAGCGTATCCACGTGTCACAGATAGGAATAGCACAGTATATTCTCAAGTTCGCAATCGTTTACGGATGGTTATAATGTTTTATATAATCATACAGCATTGATGGATGTTATGGAATAAACAGATAATGTGCGACGGAAATCTGTTAGGCTCAGAGATAGGATATATGTAATACCGAATGTTTTTGTAATAAAGTTGATTTGTACTGTGGAAGGCTTTAGGGGCCATCGTCTAATGAATTTGTGTTTCTTGGGTTTTTAGGCCGGCGTCGTTTAGCGTTAAGGCTTGACGTTTCGCCACCACGAGTGGATGGCATCTTCAGAAGCTATTCACTTCGGCGACTTCCGAAATACCGTGAAGTGAAATAGCTTCTGAAGATGCCATCCACTCGTGGTGGCGAAACGTCAAGCCTTAACGCTAAACGACGCCGGCCTGAAAACCCAAGAACACAAATTCAAAATTGATCTGCTTTTACAATTAAAGCAAAAAAACTGGCTTCGGTTAAAAATCGTTTGGTAATATTTCATAGTGCTGATGGCTTACTATTATACTTGCAATAAAAGTTATTGCTACATATCTTTTATTTATTTATTTATCATATTGAAGGTTGTTCGACGTAGGTATACAAACTTTATTTTTTTTCTCACCTTTTTTATTTACATTTTTTCAATTTTGCTTGTGATTATTTTTTTTTTTATTTTTGGATTCTTGAAATAATTAACAAACACAAACAAGTAAACCAAAAACAATAGTCCAAACTCTGCGCAGGGTTTGAGGCTCAAAAATTACCATATACTAGATTGTGCTTTTAGGTTATGCATTATTGATTTTTGTTCATTGAGTTTAACAATTGTATATATCTAATAAAAGTAAAAGAACCTATTTTTAACAAGCCCTTTACAGTGGGTTACTCGGCAAGGAGCACACAAGTTACTTCTAAGATGACGATGGAATTAAGAACATTAAAAATGAACATTTTTGAATACAATCATTAGATGTCTAAATACGATTTACGAACAATAACTTGACGAAGGACATATTCAGATTATTTGCGTAGTACGCAGTATATTCGGAAACTACATTGTATCCACGAAAATTCTTGCTATAATCAATATAATGGGAAAATTGGATATTAATTAAATATGTATATGATAAGTAGTGAACTTTGGTGTTGAGATTATTCTTCATCCACTGGCGTGTTGCTTCAGCTAGATCAGCAATACTTCTTGTTGATATAGATATAACTCGATACACTAATATAATTATACCTGCTGGAAAAATCAAGCAAAGCAGATTACTTGGCACTTTCCACGGATTAATAAATATGAATTTCAAGTTCATGGTCACATAAAAATTCTGAACATTTAAAAAACAAAACGTACGTACGATACTGAACCGAGCGAAAGTGACAATCCCGGGTTTCACCCCGCTTATAATAATTATACAATGTTCATCTTCCTTGGTTTTTATTTTTGAGTTGTTGAATGCTCGTTAACTGTATGGTTGAGATAAAACATTAAGTGACACCAAGGCTTTTTTGAATTTTTTTTAAGACTCCGTTGAAATTAAAACAAATGAAGACGCCTCGGCAGCCCTTTTTCTGAATCGTCTCGTTTATTTACAAGAGCATTATGTTGTGCCAATCGGCGTTCGGATCCATTACAATATTGTTTATGTGTCGAAAGTAGGTGCAAAAGCAATCTACTTGACCCTGTTTTTCACGAGCATGTCCTGTATAAAATCCTTCCTGGTATCTTGACAATCCACCGGTCTAGTGATCGGACGAAGGTCGTTATCATTGGCTATTATTAAAACCTCGATAAATTTCCGCATGCTGCTGCAAATAGGTAAATATCGTCGTAACTCCACCGCAGCTTCGACTGGATAATGCATGTTCCCCGCTTCGTGAGATAATTCATAGATGAGCGCTGATTCAGTGGCGTACACTTACGGTGGTTACAGACCAATATTTCGACGATAACACTCGGTTGACCAAACAGAATTTGCAAATTTGTAATTTTATCGGTAAGTAAATGAAAAATATGTCTTTTTCAAGTGAAGTTTATGAGAGTCGCTTTGTGAAGCTTGATCTACTCATTGACATTGAGTCCCCTATTGTATAGATCGTAATATAGGAAATATTCAACAGCAGTTGTCTCTCATGATTTACGTGTAAGGTGAGTGTGGACAAAATGCCTCTCAGACCTGCGAGTGTATGCTGATCGTTTCCCTGACCGTATTCACCCTGCACTCCGTCGATTTGTCTATCTCGTGCAAAGAGGTAGAGACACATGATTTTTATATCCACATCATGGTGTAAGACCTAGACAATCTCGAATGGTTCAAATTGAAGAAGTTCTTTTGTTTTTCAGTCTCGCGGCGCGAACTTCGAACCGTTTCTATAACTCATATAACAGGACCGCACCTAAAACTCCGCAGCTAACGAATCGTAGGTATTTTCTTACCACTTTTTTTTCATTCTTCTGCAGCTGATTCACCGTACATTAGCTTTATAATTTCAAAGGCAGTTGTTTTTGAAGAGGAAGGTTCCAACTCTTAAAAAATCCTGTATATCATCAACTGGTAGTTCTGGGGATATTCGGCTGGCGTCGTTACGATCCGCTGCCTTGACGAGACGCTCGGGAGTCGCCGAACAGGTAACAGCTTATGAGGATGCCATCCACTAATGTTGACAGAATTTCAAGCAGTAGACTGCAATTCTGTTCTCGCGGATGGCAATCCGGATAGTCGAGAATCCGTATTTAAACAAGGTCCTGATAATCGCGTCTAAACTGTAATATATTTTCAGGCAGGGTTGGACAGATGTAAGATTTTTATCAAAAAAAATTGAAAAAGGGCTATTTGTTTTTTTAAATCATGATTTTAATTTTTTTTGATATAACCATGTTTCAAAATGACCTCCTATTTTTTTCATTGACAACACAAAAAATGAAAAGCAAAAACATCAAAAATCAAAAGACGATCACAACTTTTTAAAAGAAGAAAATAATAATTCTTTGTTTCTGAACTTTCGTTATATAATTTGAAAAAATACTGTTTCTCTTTTTCTATATATACAAATAATTAATTTTCGATAAAAAATTAAAAGATGAATCAATTTCAAACAAGTGATTTGAATGAATGAATAAGGACCAGAGGCTATCCAGCACGGAATGTGGCTGGTGCATAGGCCACACGATGGGCCCTTTTGCGCCTCTATCCGCGCTAGTTCCTAAGACCTGCCCTTTTGGCAAAGGCAAGTACATTCTTAGGTCCTATCCGTTTTATCTCTATTGGTTCCAAGGTTCTTGAGCCCAGCATAGTCTGCCTGTGATAACCCAGGGTTTCACAGCGACACAAGATGTGTGCCGAGGATTGTTCCTCTTCACCACACCACGTGCACGTTGGGTCGTTGACCACCCTCATCACGAACAACTGACGCCTGAAGGTGTTGTGACCCGTTAATAGGCCTACTAGCAATCTCAAGTTACTCCTATCCAGAGAGAGACAAAATCGTCCTATTCTCTCTGCAGGCCCTGCTAATAGTTCCCGAACCTGACGGAGATCACCAGAGATGTTGTTCCATCTGATTCTGGATCCAGTCTCCAGTTGTTTTCCTAATCATGTTTGCAGATAGTCCTAAGCCTGGTTCCGGGCCCACAAAACTGTTGCCGGATCCCATCCTAGCCAGATGATCCGCCATTTCGTTACCCTTTACCCCAGCGTGCTCAGGTACCCACATCAGTGATACCTTGTGTTTAGCTGAGATGACGTCAAGAGCCCTCCTGCACTCCAGGACCAGTCCCGACGTTATTTTCCAAGCACTCAGTGCTATGATGGCTGCCTGACTGTCAGAGCAGATAGTAATCCGCCTTCTAGACCCGTCAATTTCCCGAATACGATTTACTCAAGCAAGTATCGCGTAGACCTCAGCCTGGAATACTGTGGTGTGCCCCTCAAGAGGGAGAACAAGTGATTTAGATCAACTCATCCATGTTTCGATATACGCTATTTCTAAGATGCGATGATTTAAAATTTTTCGCAATTTATACAGAGTTGACGATACGCCACTGGAATTAAAGAGACCGACAAGACCCCGGAAACGCTCTTTCAAAATCCCGCGTTGTGCATTTATCACACGCTTGCCGACAATGTTGCCGTTATACATAACTGCAGCGCGAATTTTTTTTAGACAGAATGCCCCCTAAAGGTTATCGCGCATTTTTAGCGTTTAATGACGGCATAGAAATAAATGCACACATTATACGTATCGTAAAACGTGGATAGTCTAGGAGACACGGTAAAACATTGCTTTTGTAAGCCTATGATTTTAAGAATTCACAAACTGTCAAAGAATCTCTTGTGAAGGCACCGAGGTTTCACTTTGCGATGTTAGAAACTTCACACATATTTAAGTTGGGCGATTTACTATTGTCGAGGTTCATTTTTTAAGTACAGAGTATGTAATAAAAATACTGTTCAGTATACATCAATGGTTTGGATATTTCAATTTTTTAATTTTAACGGCTAAGGTTGGAAAAACGCAAAAATCTATAAAGAATGCTGTTTGTCTAAAAAATGTGTTTAAATGAGACATCTAGTCACAAAACTAGTTTGCCCACTCTAGCTGCATAATTAATCAATTAGTTAATCAAAATCAAAACTTTGGAGGTTTGATTGATTATAGGCATTCCAGGTTAGGAAAATTCCGCAAATTACTTAAAAAAGATGTTTGTATCACTATAAATGCGCCATCTTTTATTTAAACAGGTAGTCACTATATTATTCTACATTCAACTGCAAAATACACATAAACGGTGAAAACTGATTTGATCCTTTTTAAAAACATTTTATTCAGCTTGCAATATATGTATGTATATCTACTATTTATGCAACTATGTTCGGGTGGAATTTTGCTACCCAATTTTGAAGCAGCTATCTTCAACCGATTGAGCTGGCACTTTGTATACACGTTTAGTTTGGATGACAATGCACGATGAGCTGTGTGACGTCATTCTAAACCGAATATGCCGGACAATGCAATATGGCGGATCATCCAAGATGACGTAAGTTATTTTTAATGCATTTTTACAATGTGGGTATCAAACGAAAGGGCTTGCTGAGAGTAACTCGAAAAATAATGTGACGTCATTCTGAATCCAACATGGCGGGCCATCCAAGATGGTGTAATAGTTTTTTTTTATGCACTTCTGCAATATGGATATCAAATGAAAGGGCTTGCCAAGAATAGTTAGAAAAATATTCTGACACTCTTAATCCAATATGACTTTTGACTCTAAGCTTTTTGCTCTTGGTCAAGCATACGTGGCCTTAAGTTGGGTGAAATCATTAGAATTAATGAAGAGCTAGACTGTTTGAAATTAAACGGCAAACGACCTCAACAATGACGTTGAATGAGATGAACAGACTCAGAAACATAGCCAGCGATAACTAAAAAGTAAAAAATAAATTAAAAGAAAAAACCTTTAAAATGTTAACTATCAACTTATATCCTCATCATACACAATTTATATGATCATAAAAGCTTGTTGCGAGGTTTGTGTAAGTACCTGTTTAATTAAACTGAAATTAAAAAAAAAATTAAACCTAAGTTACTCACTTAAGTAGGTACTAGTTTATGTACACAAGTAAATCGCGCGACAAGATTTTATGATCATATACAGGGTGTCCCACGACGATTAAGACAAGCGATATATCGGAGCTAGGCAGTAGTAGCGAATTATAGTTCTGGGGGTGTAAATTAGAGCAAATACAGTACTTTTCTTATTATTGTGTCACCCAATGAGGTATTTGTTTTTGGTCACGTGACGTCCGATTCAAAATTTTTATATTATATATTTATATTTGTGACTTTTTGTGTTCCTCCCGATAAAACAATTCCAACAAACTAGTAGCTGTAGCTCTTAAATTAATCACTTTAGACCCCAAGTGTGCTAGTTTGTTGGAATTGTTTTATCGGGAGGAACACAAAAAGTCACAAATATACACGGTGTCCCATTAAAAATCTTGAAACGGACGTCACGTGGTCAAAAACAAATACCTCATTGGGTGACACAGTAATAAGAAAAGATAGTATATTTGCTCTAATTTAAACCCCCAAAATTATAATTCGCTACTACTGCCCAGTTCCGACATATTGCTTGTCTTAATCGTCGTGGGATACCCTGTATAAATTGTGTATGTGGCTATAAGTTGATAGTTAAAATTTTAGGGAAACATTTTATTTTCTTCTTTTTAGAGCATTTAAATAAAAGCTTTAAAAAAAAAAGGTTTTTTACTTTTATACTGTTAAACCTCTATAACTTTTTATGTTTAGCTGCATGAAGTTGAACCTTGTTAGAAAAGACACCTATCATTCATCACCTGCGCATTTAGTAACTCAACCAGTTTTGCAGTTTGACCTATCATACAGGGTTCAACGAAATGTGGTGACATTACCCCAGTTACAAAACACATCCTTACGCAATCGAAATAAAATGGATCTAAGGAGCGGTAGATGGCGCAATTCACTTAGACCACGAAACAAATGGAAAACCACCACGCCTCGCATCCACGCTCTCAATTTCTCGATCAATTTATTATTCAATTTGCGCCCGAGCACCTGAATCTCTTTGCATTCGGCCTGGTGGCTATCGCTCGGAAAAAATCTCAATCTATAATCGCACCATCTGATACGTGCATTGATAAAAACCAGCCGACTTTGACAAGAATGTAGCGGATCATGCGAGCACATATTACAATGAAAAAATCAACCTAGATTTCATTCTTAACCAGTTTGGGAATGCAGAGAGAAAAAATTAATAAGCAATTAAACGGTGAATGACAATGTGAAAAAAGAAATCCGACCCAGTTCTAGTATATGACAAGGCTGGTGGCTTGGTGCTTGCATCGTTTATAATCAATGCGTGCGAGAGGGCTTGGTATATGGTGTATGGCTAATTTGTTTTTTATTTTCTCGATAGATAACTGCTTAGAGTTATATGGGCGGCGATTATTCAGCCTTTTAAAGGTACAGTATCGAGCGTAAATAGAAGATCGTTCTTCCTTTGTCAACGACATTAGCATACGCAAAATACCGGTGGCGAAAGTGTGGGAAGATACTCGAAGAAGCTTAATGTCACCCAGTATCCATCTCGAACGCCCATGTTCACTTGGATAGTCTCTTGACTGATCAAACCATCGTCAACTCTGATGTCCATCGTTGTTTTAGACTTTATTGTGCTAAAAGTAGCTTCAATTTAAAAAAAATAGCTCAGTTCTATCCCGAACGCCCATGTTCACTTGGATCATAGGCGTAGTTAAGTCTCTGAATCTGGGGGGGGGGGGGGGGGGGGGGTGCTTAAGCTCCTGAATCTGGGGGACTCAAGTCAGTGCCTAAATACAATAAACTTAACAGAATGAATTATTTTTGGACTCTTAGAGGGGCTAATTTCATTCTTTGGGGGCTGCGCCCCCAAGCCCCCACCTAACTACGCCTATGACTTGGGTACTCTCTTTCCTGATCAAACCAACGCCGATCCTTACCATAATAATAGTAGTAATAGTGGTGATGGGGGACGAAGCCAGGCAAAACACTAATATCCTACATCCTAGAAAGCTTCCTTGTAGAACCTACCAGACCTCTTGATGAAAGTCAGTATGTCCGACGATCTCACTGAATACAGTGACTCCTCCCCGAACTACGTCATGACGAATATCTGAACCCTAAGGTTGCGATACACAACACATCTGCCCAGGAAGTGAAATGCTGCCTCATTCTCCTCCCAGCATCTGAAGCAGATGGGATCCACTACCACTCTCATGAGTGAGACATGTCTGTTCAACCCGCAATGGCCAGTGAGAACCTCCATCAAAAGCCAGAAGCCATAGCGTTCGGCCCTTATCAGGGCCCGCTATGCATCATTTAGCTTGCCTGCAGTTGTCTTTCTCTAACCAGGCTTTCGCCAGTTCCTTGTAGGCCCAGTGGTCCAGGGCAACATTGACCAGTCGTCTGCTAATTCCAAACATCAGTTCAGGGCCCATGCAAGAGCTGCCGGCCACTATCTCAGCTAAAAGGTGCACTCTCTTATTACCTAATACACCAATGTTAGACTTCTATGTGCAGTTAGTTTCAATAATTAAAAAAAAACAAGACAACTCATTATCCAGTTCTAAGGACCATGTCACTTGTGTAGCTGCATAACACTGAAACTGTTCAAACTGTAACAACAGTTTCAAATAATAATAGTTTTTAAGACAGTGCAAAGGACCATGTTTAGTTTCAGGACTGTTTCAAAAAATGACCTACTATCAGGCATAAAAATGTCAAAAATTGTTTGTAGATTGCTACATTCCACTGATGAAAGAAATATATTCGAAGGTATTGTAAAAGTCAACTATTTAGCCTTTCAAAAATACAGTTCTGTGGAAAAAACAGTACTTCCTTTAAATGTGTTTCAGGAGTGTCAACAAAAAATTCGAAGAGTCTCGTCACCATTCCTACACTACATGTAGCGTCAAAGTCGTATACATACAAATATTTTCTCTATATACAATTTCTCAAGAGCTAAACGTGTAAATTGCTCAGCTTTACAGGAGCGATATCAGGTAAATAAAAATCTTTCCTTCAAACGTATTGCGAAGAGTTTACATAATAACGTTTCCAAACAATCCAAACCCTCAGAGTAACAACTAAACATAGAGGTAGTAAACAACTAATTCTAATAGGCCAACATCTTTTCTTACGTTGCCATAATGACCACCAGATACGGCAAACATAATTGTTTACTATCGTCTTAATTGTATAGTATCCAGAAATATTCCATTCTACGTTAAAAAAGACAGTATTTTGATGGTTCAGGAATGATTACAGCAAAATCAAGAGATATATTGACCTCTAATGCGTTACTGCATGTTTTTTCATCATAAACGCAAATTCTGTCTTACATAAATTTTGAGGAGCTGGCAGCGCCTATATAATTTTCCTACGATTTGTTTACGGTAAACTCCGACTGTCAAACGTTTGTTTTGTTTGTGCGTCTTTTATGCTTGGTCAGTAAAATCGAACTCGCTATTAGTTGGTAACTGTAGTGAAGCTTTACGGACCTGCTGTGCTATATTCGAGTGTAGTGTAACAGTTTTGCGAGATGGGACTGTGCAGAGCAGTGTTTGTAACATGGGTTGCATTGGAAGAATTTTCAGGTTAGTTGACAATGTTTGGAGGCTGAAGTGTCAAAAGATGATGGCTTTGAGCACGCCATGCTGAAGTGGTTTGTTTACTACCTCTATGTTTAGTTGTTACTCTGAGTCCAAACCGATACTCAGTATCCAGCACGAAGGACCAAGGAATGAAAATACCACTTCTCAATTTTACTAACCTTAACAGTTATATCTGAACAAATAAAATTTAATGCCATACGACAACACACTGATGAAATAAAATGACACTCCCTATGGCATCATTGTATCATATTCATACCTGCGTGTTAAATCAACAAATGCACGATACTGTACAGACATAAGGTGCAGGAGACGAAAAGAAAGTCGTTTTCATTCGGCGGGCGACATATCTCGATTAACATGACGTGGTGCATATCAACATTCCATTTATTGCGCAAACCATTCGAACGCATTCACAGACGTAGGAGGTGCTGAGCAACAGTTCTGTTTGTGTTTGGGTGGTGGTTGTTTGTTGTTTCGGCGGCGATAATCTGTTCCAAAATTCATTGATCCCAATATTTACATAACAAACAAAGGTGCAGTCGCTAATCGTACTGGACCAATACGTTATACAGTGTGTCCCAGCTAAAATTTGCCACCCACCTTATCTCTAAAATGATTAAAAAATAAATAAATAAAAATCGCCGTGGCACGTTGATTTGTATTTCGCGAGAGAACTCTTCCACCATTATGCTATCAACCCCCTTTCCCCCAGCAACCCCTATTTCAAAATCTTAAACGAGACCACCACAATTGTGATATGTCATTTTGAAGGGAATTCGTTGACAAATACAACAGTGTAATCGAATTGAACATTGATTCATTGATATGGCACAATCGTGACGTATTTTTTTAATAATTTTAGAGATAAGGTGGGTGACAAATTTGAGCTACATTTTTTACTGAAGGAAAGTCAAGGAACACGTAAATTACGATCAGGCACGTATTTAGGGGGTCCGGACCCCCCAGAAACGTTATAAAATGCCGTCTAAAAATGGAATCCACAAATTTGCACCCCCCCCCCCCCCCCCCCCGCAAATTTAAAGATTTAATGTGGCAACTCTAATCTGGACCCCTTCCTCCCCCCCCCCCCGAAAGGTTAACCAAGTGACACCCATAATCTGGACCCCCCAAAACCAAATCCTGGATACGTGCCTGATTACGATCATATCTCTATATTAGAAAAGAAGGAATCTGACTACATAAAATTGAATGACTGTATCTATAAATTCGTCACTAGAATGTGACCCAGAGTGGTTGGGTATGCTTCAAGGATATCTCTTAATTTCTGTTCCAGACCAAAGGGTGGGTTTATAAGTTTTCCAGGTATATGACTAAAAACATAATGCAGTACAAAGGTGTCAGCTGGATGACACCAACAAGAAGATAAGTTATTAAGCATATTTCTGAACGTTCGCAGTTTACATAAACAAGGTATTTTCATTGAGACATCACAAGATTTAATATAGGCGTTGAGGTAATTATTCTAATTACGGCCCTGTTCTCCAGCCAAACGATAAAAAAATCTTTAAAACAGTGTATCAAAATAAATTCTGCAAAATTGGGTATTTTCTGCGATTTTAAATCATTTGTTGTATTCGGCTGTGTTTAGTCGTTTTCTATTGTTTAGCGCTGTTATCGGCTTGCTTTCTGTTGTTATGGGCTGTTTTCTGTTCTATTTGGTTGTATTTGGTCGTTTTATATTGTTTACAGTTGTTATCTGCTTAATTTCTGTAAATTTGAGCTGTTTTCTGTTCTTTTCTGTTGTATTCGGCTGTGTTTAGTCGTTTTCTATTGTTTAGCGCTGTTATGGGCTGTTTTCTGTATCTCTATAGTTTAGCGCTGTTATCTAATCGCTTTCTGCTGTTATGGGCTGTTTTCTGTTCTATTCGGTTGTATTTGGTCGTCTCCTATCGTTTACAGTTGTTATCTGCTTGATTTCTGTGGTTTTGAGCTGTTTTATGTTCTTTTCTGTTGTATTGGGCTGTGTTTATCGTTTTCTATTGTTTAGCGCTGCTATCTGCTTTATTTCTGTGGTTTTGAGCTAGTTATGAATCTATTTGGTTGTATTTGGTCGTTTTCTACCGTTTACAGTTGTTACCTGCTGGATTTCTGTTGTTTTGAGCTGTCCTTTTCTGTTGTATTCGGCTGTGTTTACGTCGTTTTCTATTGTTTAGCGCTGTTATCTGATTGCTGTTTTCTGCTTCATTTGGTTCTGTTTGGTCGTTTTTTCTACCGTTTACAGTTGTTTTTTTTTCGCTATTCACACACTAGTATCCTTAATCAGACTTTAAGTAATGTCAAGGATATATTATTTAATATCCTTTGTGATGTGAAGAAATGTGTTTAACATGCCTAAAGGAAACGAAATTGTAGATATTACCGTATACGGCATTATGTAAATATACATTTTTCTGAAAGTCATTCAGTAACGCGGACTATAAAACCGCCAAGGATATATCTGTTTCTAGCATTTTTCATAATTTGATTAAAGGCATGGTCGCTGAACCAATTATATTGTCTCGGTATTCCAACTATTATCTGTATTTAACAGTTTAAATGTCCTTAAACTATAATAACGATGGAGGCATATATTTTAAAACTTAGTTGATAACGCATTACATCGAGTACATATACAATATATCAGCGAGTTTTTTACAGCTAAACTGGCCGTTTTTCGCATCCTATTCGCCACAGCTTTTTATCTCGCCATGCATCCACTTCCATTCCTCTTTTTTCCATGGCTTCTTTAACTCCTTCGTTCCAATCCTTCCTAGGTCTTCCTCTTTTCCTTCTTCTTTCAGTTGGAGTCCAACTCCATGCCTTTTGGGGCCACCTATTTGCCTGCATTCTTCGCAAATGACCGTACCATAATAGCCTTTTCTCCTCTATGTTTTCCACAATTGTCTTTTGTATGTTGGTTCGCCTTCTTATGTCATCATTTCTTACATGCTGGAGTCTAGACACCCTTTGGCTTCTACGTAACGCATCCATTTCAACAGCTATTAATCTTTCCTTATTTCTCTCTGTGATCTCCTATGTTTCAGCTCCGTATGAGGTTATACTTTTTACTATACTGTTATAAATATTTATTTTTATGTTAGTTGTTATTTGTTTTGACCACCATATGGAATTTAGTTGGTTAATAGCTTTTTTGCCCTGTATTATTCGGTTGTCAATATCTCGTCGACTATTTGCTTCCTCAGACAGTATGGTTCCTAGATACTTATACACTGAACAGGGATCAATGATTTCACTGTTGATATTAAGCGGCTTAGCGACACCTCCTGCGACCAAATATTTGGTCGAGTACATACTTATCCTTAAACTATCAAGGGTTCAGAAATATGGATAGCAATGCTACAGAGGACTTGAATCTAGATGTGAGAGACTGTATGAGTCCTAAGATGATACTTTTTTTAACTGTGTATAGAAGTCGTTACGTTTACAACTTTTTGAAATAACTTCTTTCAAATTGAAAAATAAGCGAGGTACAAAATAAAAAATGTAAATCTAGTCTTGTGTATCAAGTTGTACCTAGTCTGTTTGTGTTTAGTTTTTTGCTAGGATTTTTGCCTTATCGATTAGGCATTGCACCTGTAAGCTAGTGCAGTAGTCACTTTCTGTTTATCTTGTTAATTTTAAGTTGGCAAGTCCTAAAAGTAGCACATTATTATGAACGCAACTTTTAGGATTTACCAATTTAGAAGTGACTGATCGATAGGACAAAAATCCAAGCGAAAACTAAACATAAAAGGATCAGGTACGTCTTGATCATTACACTAGTCAGGACTTTTTTTGATTCTGTATCTCGCTTATTTTCAGTTTATGGAAAAAAGTTATTTGAAAAAGTTGATTATTTTACTTCTACTTCTATGCAGTTAAAAACAGTGTCACCAGATTCACCTGGTATATAAGACGAGTAAAGGAAATTCAACTAAACACATGAGCTATTAGGTTACAATTCTATCTACAGCTTTAAAGCCTCGTGTCCACTAGCAAATAAAATTGCTAGAGTTATTCTCACAAGTCACTTGCGTAGCGTCCGCACGACCATAGATAACTGCACGACGTCATTAGAGAAATATTTTAGCAAAATTACTTGCACATAAAGGAATTGCGACTTGCAGAGAGCTTGTACTGTACACGGTAACTCTCAGGAAACTGGTTTGCCACAAAAATTTCGAGACTGTTTCGAAAGTCTTGCAGCAAGGAGTGTTGTAAATCAAATATGGACAAGTTCAACTGGACGAGAGAAAACACGTGTCTTTTAATTGAAAATTTTGCATTATATTCTGAATTATGGAATATACATACTACAGAATTTAAGAACAGAATCAAAAAGCAGAATGCATTACAAAAATTGGCCGACCTATTTAATACTTCTACAGCGGAAATTCAAAAGAAGATACATAATTTGAGAACGTAAGTTAACCAAGAGTGGAGAAAAATTCAAAAAAATAAAAGTGGGCAAGGGACTAATGAAATATATAAGAGTACTTGGGGGTTCTTTGACTCATTAAAGTTCATGTATCCCTAGAGTAGTTCTACGCTGAATACACTTTCTCACCCAACATTTTCTTCGCCTTTTACTATCTTTCTCCTGTTTTCTTTTTTTAATTAAATATATCACAATTACCGCAGCAGCCACATATTTTGCATACATCTTATCTATAGTGTACACGGAATCAGGACAATCGAGCCAAAGTGAAACTGCGATAGCAATTTCCTAGATTAAATTTGCAAACAATTAAAAGATAGTGTAGACAAACAAGCAAGTACTTGCCGCAAAAACTATCACAAATTACTTGCAAGTGGACACGAGGCTTAATAGGTTCGGGTCAAAACAGCTTTCTGTTATGCCAGACACCTAAAAACAAAGTATCATAACACCACAGCTCTTACTTTAAGAAAATGTCGCAGTTTTTTGTTCTCACGACTCGTATATCAAACGCGAGAAAGTTCACCCACATTTCTCCGTCCAATTTTTACCAATATAATCGCTCAGCTGCATAATATGCAATTGCAACTCTCGGGCTTCTATTGCCAGTATCGTATATTACGATACGAGAGAGGCAAGATTTATGTTGGTATATTACAAACGGCAGACAACAAAACATGTGAAGCAATTCCTCGTTGTTTATCGTAATCAAAGAATGCTCAATGCTCGATATTCCAATAGATGATTTGAAGATGACGTCACGCCACGTGTTCATAAAAAGATCTGTGCAATCTTGAGATAGTGCAATAATTCTGTCAACTTTCCGGGAAGTATTGCCCGACAAACTTTTTTTGCTAAATGGTTAGAGGAGAAGAGTTTGGAAATTCAACAAATAAAAATCCATAAAGATAATTTTTTATTTTATAAAATTTCTTCATTGTGCGACAAAACGTACAAAAAGTAGGTGACGGTCATCATCATCATCATCATAGTCACAATGTCTTAACAGACATGTTGTGAACTCGTAAAATGCATTAAGTCGGAGCTAGAGTATTGCCGACACGAATATTATCAATAGTTTTGAGAACTGTAGCCCGCCATCGTTCGCGATTTACTGTCAGTTCAGTGGCGCTCTTGATACTCATATCCAGCAACTGTTTCGTTGTATCCACCCAGTGTGTAGGGGGACGGACACGGCGCCGCCCACTCGGGGCATGACCCTGAACTACAAGTTTCTCCATGTTATCGCTTCTGTGTAGATGTCCGAAGAGTGTAAGCATTCTCGTCGATACAATGGAGGGTAGTCTCTTTGGATTACCGAGCTCATCCAGTATGGAAACGTTAGTTCGATGGGCGGTATAAGGAATTCTCAGCATTCTCCTCCACGTCCACATTTCAAAAGCATCTATGCGAGCTCGATCTGCCTTTTCAACAGTCCAAGTTTCCGAGGCATACAAAGATATGGAGAACACAAGAGACTCAACCAGCGACATTTTGGTAGCTTTAGTGATGTTATGGTCACGCCATATTTTAGTAAGCTTTGTCATGACCACACGTGCCTGTTGAATGCGCCGTTGAATCTCATTTTCACAGCTACCCGAATTGTCGATCAAAGAACCGAGGTACACAAAACTTTGAACTACTTCACAACGGCCTACTGACTTTATTCCTCGATGATTATCGTGCTCTCTATCTACGATCATAACCTTGGTCTTGTTGTAGTTGCCATATGCTGCACTGTGTTGTTCTAAGATGTTTAATAGAGCTACTAGTTCTTCCTGAGAAGCAGCAGTAAGGGTTGTATCGTCAGCAAATCTTAAGTTGGATATTTTACTTCCGCCAATAGTTTACCGCCATTCAGTTGTTCAATACCTGTCTCATCACAAATTCAGAGTAAACGTTAAATAACATCGGAGATAATACACATCCGTGACGAACTCCTTTTCTGATTGCAGTTTGACCAAACAGGTTACCATCAATTCTTACACGAGCCGAATTAGACTCGTAGAGTTGCTTTATGAGAAACACTAGGTAATAAGGAACTCCCACAGAGATGAGGATTTCCCACAGTTTAGGCCACTTTACGTTATCAAATAGTCCACAAAGCAGATAAAAACTGGAAAACAATGCTCTCTGGCTTTTTCAATAATTTGAAGCACCCAAAAATTGTTTTTTCGAATCTTCATCGGAACATTTGTTCCAGTATGAAAAAGTTGTAAAGGTTTTTCCCATGATTTATTGAAAAAAATATGACCGTGGGCAATTTTAACCGTATAGTCTTTTTTCGGACAGGTTTATGTTACGCAGGTTTGAGGTTAGGCCTTATATTCGTAATGCCACAAACAAAATGTATATATTTTTATTACATTTCCAACATTATCAAAAAATCAAATGCTGATCACGAATCAAACTCCATTTGATAAAATTGACTCACAACATAAGAAGTGTACTTGAAAAGGATTATTAGCATTTCAGATTAGTCCAGAAACAATACTTAATGTTGACATCGTCTACAAATGCCCAGATCAAGGTATTCAGCTTCTAGTCGATAAATTAACAAAGTACAAAGATGACTTGATGTACTAATGATTGTCTAGCCTAGCCCATTCCAATATCAACCCGTCAAGTAGGTTCGCTCGATATTTCGCACTTATTTTCAAATTACTTACGTAAAGAAATCTACAGTAATGGAAAACTTGTCCAAGACAGGGAAGTCAAATAGCCAAAGATGCGAATTAAAATGGTACGTCCACCGAATATATTGGAAAGTAAAAACGAAAACACTGTTCCAAAGTAATTATGATTAATAAAACCTTTTGAAATACAATGTAAGAGAACTAAATCTCCAAATTTTCATTACAATAAAGTGGTATATTTGCTTCTATAGTGCCTACCCATTTTCTAGTAAATCAGTAGCTAACCTGTTTGAGACTTATGTTTGTTAACCAAAAATCTATATTTACAAACCTAATCATAAAGCAACTTACTAGATAAGTTAAAACATTATTTATTTACACACGACATTTGTTAATTTGTTTTACATGACTCTAAACAAGTTATCACTACCGCTTCAAGCCAACAATCGCACTAATTTTTTTAAAAGCAAAACAGATATAAATGTTTGGGTAAGATAACCTCGATTACAAAAATAGCGAAAATCGGGTTAAATTTTAAATGATCTGTACGAAGACGTAGAAGAAACTTTGTAACGTCAATTTAAAAGAAAATCGTTACACGCAAACCCTAACTGGGATCAAGGCTGAATTGAACATAGATTTCAATTTGCGTTCTGATTGATAATCTTACAACTTTGTTCAACTGTTTATGTTCGTTGTTAGACACTAGCGATAGTAAAATAAAATAAACAAAGACTAATATATTCAGCAATCAAGTGTCCTGTGGTAACAAAGGCCATGATGGCAGTGAAAATAATGTCCAATGAATTTTGCTGTACAGTTATCTGCTTTTGAAAAAAAAGAAACGTAGTAACTGATTGCAAAATTTGAATGTTTTTCGAATCTATGCCACGCTCGATTTAACGATCTCATCTATTTTTTCAGTCAAAACATCGAAAGTTCATAAGATAACCTTGGTTTCATTGACCGCTAATTTAATTGCTAAAAATTAGGTGCAATTTTAACTGGTTATTTCAAAATTTTTATTATTGTAATTTCTAAAATCGTACGTAATCGACCGGGTTCAAGGTCGACATTATACGGTTCAAACAAAATCGCCGTAGGATTTGCGTCTTCGATCGAAACTGGAATTCCATTTAATAGTAGTCATTGTTTACGGTAGTGTTGAAATTCAAATCTTTAAATTTATAAAAAAAAATACTTTTTCGCTTCCTCACCAAACACTTTCGATCAGATATATAAACAAACGTAAGAGTTATGTAATTTATTGGAGTGCAATAAACTCTCAAGAAACATAAGCTTCGCTATATGTAAGTTTAAAGGAAATTCATACAAAATTATAGAGAAATAGTATGACGTTGAATATAAGGCCTCCCATTTGCAACACTTTTTGCTTAGTTAATACCGTCAAACAGAAAATTTTCGTGACATCACAATAACTGGTGCTACAACGCAACAACGCCCCACGTAATTTGGTAAAATTTCACATTTGAATTAAAGGGGATGATGTTTTATGTACTTTTAAAGAAGAAAATTGGTGAAAGATGCATTTTTTGAAAAAAAAATTGTTAAAACTCTGTATTTTCACCACACTTTCAAAACGGTAACAGTACAAGACAATTTTAGAATCGAAAACTCGCATGACAGACTTCAATACTGTCACAAAGATGCAGTGTTGCCAGTGAGCAGCAGTTATCAGTTAATGTACTTCTCGAAATTGTGCAATTGCATTTTTTGTAAGTTAGTGAAAAACATGGAAAATTCTGTCCATGTGTTTTGCAAAAGAAGAAAATAAATCATTGTAGGACTTTCATACACAGATGTTCAAAAGGGATTAAGTTTGACCTGATTTTGTTTTAGCTGAAAATAAAATGGAGGTTGAAGTTGGTGTTCATATACTTAATTACTGGGGTAGGTGAAATATAAGATATCTAAATTTAGGCTATTTTAGGTTCAATTAGGTTTGTACCAGGTATTTACGGGGGGGCCTGGGGGGGCTCGGCCCCCAGACGTTACTGATATCAAACATGTTGAATAATCTAACCAACCTCACCTCAAGTATGATTGTCACCTGTTCGGTTTTTAGTGGCAACGGTCAGTCGCACGTTTCAATGCTTTATTGGAGCTGATATCGGCCAAATATAACAATAAAGCTTAATCACAAACAATATTACAGCCACCGATTTTTAATAAAAAGCTAATTATCAAACTAAATAAAACAAACAATAATACATAATACTTAATCAAAAACACCAGCTAGAAACAAAGGAACATTTGAAATAAAATATCTTCAAATAGTTAAAAATGTAGAACGATTTACGATTTTTTGTGTTATCCTTGCGCAGGGGCCATGCTAATCTTCTCTGTAACGTTTCAATCTTAGTACATACATATATGGTCGAAGCGATGTTAAATATCGAGCAAATCTTGGCAAGACCGCATCTATTATTATCTGTCAATCAGTATCTCACTTCTAAAATTGTATTGCTCTGTGTGCATGCGTTACTGAAATATGTTGAAAATACAGTTTTATCAATTTTTTTTCCAAAAAACGTGCTTCTTTCGCAAATTTTATTTTTTAAAATCACATAACAGACTATCCTCTTTACATTGATAACAAATTTTTCTCAAATCGCGTGGGGCGCCGTTGCGCAATAGACCCCAATAACGACTATTGGTGAGGGTACATTACAAAAAAAAAGTTACGACTTTAGAGAATAATTTTTGAATTTGGAATTTCAGGGATTTTCCTTAGCTACCTAAATAGAGATGGGCAAGACTTTTATTTTTGAATAAAATTCTAAATAACAGCTCCCGTCCAGCTGACCATTACGATTACCTTGACCATGACCTTGAAGAACATTTGAAGGTGAAAGCGACTAGCTAAACACGACGCCCAATTTTCAAACCCGGAAAAAATAGATATGGCATGCCACTCACCGGAATCAGAAGGCGTCTCGATTCCCAGATACTCCTGGAGTATGTGATGATCGGCCCCTTTGCCCTTGTGGTAGCTGTGGTCGCTTTCAGCTGCAGCTTTCACACGCACCGCTCTGTCGACCATCTCCTCCATCTTTACGGCGGCAGCGGCGTTTACCGCCTCCAGCTTTTTGTTGATTTCTTCGTCCTCATCCTCCTCCTCATCTTCATCTTCCTCCTCCTCCTCTTCTTCTTCGTCCTCTGCCTCCTCCTCCAGGTACTCGCACAGCTCGCTGTCTGAAGAGTACCCGGCGCAAGCCGGAGACACCGGATCGTTTGTGAGCAGACTTAGCACCTTCGTGTGGAAGAGAGGAAAAGAAACGTTGAGACTTGAGGCAGTCAACTGTCAGTCGTTGGGTAGATCATGATAATTTTTTGCTCCAATTTTTCTAAGAGCGGTTTTCGATATCGGGTAATTGCACCGATTCTATTTAATAAAGGAACTAAAGGCGACAATACATGTAAAGGTACAGCTATCCAGGTCCCCTGAGCATCTGAGTGTCTATGTGATAAAACTGGAAAGTATCATTGCCTAGTCAGGCTCAGTTAACCTAACAATTGAAAATACGTATTTTTTTATCTGGAGGCAGTTCCATCTTTAGGCAAACCTGAGTACTATCTGTACGTGTTCCACCGCAAAAAGGTATAATCGGGTTTGATACCGCCATTCATTTTAAAAAGCGTTTCTAGCAAATGAATTTTTAATTTAGTATAAAGATCATCCTTATCTTCAGACCTATAACTAAACTGGTTTTCTGATTAAATTAAATCAACGGAGAGAGTCAGCACCCTCAAATTATCCAAAACTCTATATTTCATCTATATAGAAAGCTAAATAAATTTTTTTCGATTTTTTTAGGAGATCCTGAGAATCTGAAAGATCTGAAATTTTTGATTTTCATCAAACGGAACTGAAACCCAAAACTGCGACCGGATTTACAATAAGCACCCTCAAATTATCCAAAACACAAAGTTTCATCTTAATAGACAGTCAAATAAAGAGTTTCGATTTTTTAAGCAAACCCGAGGATCTGAAAAATCTGAAATTTTTTATTCTCACCAAATGAGACGGAAACCTAAAACTGCCACCGAATTTACAATCAGTACCCTCAAACTATCCAAAACACAAAATTTCATATTATTAATAGAAAGTCAAATAGAGATTTTCGATTTTTTAAGCAAACCTGAAGATCTGAAATTATTAATTTTTGTCAAAAGAGACTGAAACGCAAAAATGAGACCAGGTTGGTAATCAGCACCCTCAAATTATCCAAAACTCGAGGTTTCATCTCAAAAGGAAGCTGAATAAAAAATAGCGATTTTCTAGACAACCTAAAAATCTGAAAGATCTGAAATTTTTTATTCTCATCTAACGAGACGGAAATCCAAAACTGTGACCGGATTTAAAATCAGCATCCTCAAATTATCCAAAGCACAAAATTTCATCAGCCAAATAAATATTTTCATTTTTTTGGGCAAACCTGTGAAGATCTGAAAGATCTGATATATTTTATTTTTGTCAAACGAGACTCAAACTCAAAACTGAGACCGGATTTGTCATCAGCAGCCTCAAATTAACCATAGCTCGAGGTTTCATCTCAATAAAAAGCCAAATAAACATGTTTCGATTTTTTAGGCAAATCTGAGGATCTGAAGGATCTGCAATTTTTGAAAGTTTCATCTTAATAGAAAGCGAAATAAAGGTTTCCATTATTTTAAGCAAGCCTGAAGATCTGAAGGATCTGAAATTTTTGATTTTCGTCAAACGAGACTGAAACTCAAAAATGGTTTGTTTTTCGTCGTATTCCGATAGAAACAGGTTTCTTCGCTAGTTGTCAGGTTTACCTGAAAAGCTATACCTATTAGGTGTATCTTTACGTGTACTGCCAGCTAAAGTTACTTTGAGGTGATCCTTAAAGTCAATAATGAGCATCTATTGCGGGTTTGAGACCGCGTGTGTGCTTTAATCCTTAATGACACGTGGCAGGACTGATTTAAGCAGTGGTTTCGGAGGAATGTAGTGAAAATTAAAAAAATGAGACAACTAAAAGCTGTATTGCAAAACTTCCCTAGTACTCCCTTAGTATAACACATCGAGGTAGAATCCCATGGAGGCGCGATAACGTGGCTGAAAGCAGGTGCAAGTTGGCCATATTGATTCGACACTTATGTCAAACAGCTGACGTTTCTTTGACAATTTCGTGTTTGCTCTTTTTGAGTGTGTTTACCGAGATTTTTAGTTATTTTTAAGTGATATTCTAGTGAATTCATAAAGGAAATAATGGTTTCATGTGCATATCGTAGTTGCTCTAGTAGATATGGCATGGATGAGAAGAAATCGACAGGAATTACATTTCATAGGTATGTATGCAAAAAAATTACAATGTGCAGGACCGCATTTGTAATCTTTATCGTCTCAATAAAGTGTAACGTATCGCATCAATAACACAGTTGTATTATTTAATTGATGATGAATGTCGTCTCTACAAAGCCTGTTTTTTTTTCATATACTTAACTATGAATTTCGCATTAGATTGAAAAATCAACCCAATACTTCATATTTAAATCATCATTGTAATGAATTTTCAAAATTATTTACATAAAAAATTAATCCGGCTCTGGCGAGGCGTCCATATTGTTACCACACTTAGCCGCGCCTCCTGCTACCGTTTTGAACCTTATAGCGTCTCCTTGGGATTCTACCTCGATGGTGTAACACTATCAACGATCATATACCTTGGAGGGCTTGGTCTTTCCCTCCTCGTCGTCCGACATGGGCGGCGTCTGCGGCATGTGTTGCTGTTGCTGCTGCTGCTGTTGTTGCTTCACAGCGGCTCTGACGGCCGGCTTCAGCACGCTCCTGGCGGCCTGTTGCTGTTGGTAGTGCGACTGCGCGGGGTACTGCGCGTCGTCGGGCTCCTCCTTCTTGACGTGGAGCATCTTGGGGGGTGGCGGCGGGGGCGGCGGTCTGATCGTCAACGGGTCGGGCACCAGGAAGCAACCGCCTCCGTTGGGGCGGTCGTCGTGCTCTTTGCTGCCGCAGTGCCCCGCCCACATGCAGTCGTGGTGACGGATCTCGTTCGCGGACGTCGGGGGGGAACAGGACAACGCGCCCGCCCCCGCGTTGCCGCCACCGCTGCCGTTGCTCGAGTGGAACATACATCCCTGCTGCACTTCTGCAAGTAGAAAGGAACACACCTTTGCATTTTGGTTTTTCCATCGAACCATAACCGATTCACGTTTCTTATGCCGGTTTTCCATTACACGGACAAAACAATAACACTAACTCGTGTTGAGGAAAACAAAACTACAACATTTGAAAGACTTTTTGTAGACTGGCGTATTTTGCGACAGGTCGATTTTTTTCGGGTCCCGCTCGGAGGCGGTACCTATATCAAACGCTAGTTGCACACCACAGAGTTAACATATCTAGAGGGAGCCTAATTTGAATATTGGCCAGCCAACATCTATAGCGCTATTGCCACTCTTCTTCGTCCGCTTAAGGACCTTCCAGTTTCATCAAAATCTGGCAGTTTCCGCAGTTTGAACACATGTAGTGAACAAAGTATTTAACTGGGTATTTAATTATACATTCCAATATGCTTGAAATGTAACTGATTTACGTGAAGATAATTTATATTGATTTAACGAAATCTCAAAAATGGTAAATTTCATAGCGGAATGTCGCAATATCTTCTAATATGTCGTAAATCTGGCAGCCTACAATCGGCGTGCCCTTAAGCTGTCATGTGGCTGTCATTGTAAATAGTTGTGGTTATTGCGTATGTTGAGATTTTTGTTGTTTTAGTGTATATTTGAGTGACTTTGTGACTATTTGTGGTGTGAATTAAATTATTTATAAACAATCTTGTCATAATTGCATGGTGCGACGAAATAAATAGTGCATAGTTTGCTGCAATAGCGACGAATCGGTGAGCACCACTTATCATAGGTTAGTATAGGTTTTGTTTTGGTTTTCAGTAGCATAAAATATGGGGATAACTGGGAACAAAAGTAACTTCACTCCTGTTTCAGGAATAATAATGGTTGTTTAATGTGTATAATAAAAGTAAACTGTTTAGTTTTCAATGCATGTTGTGGTGTGTGTGCAACTAGCGAAAAGGTTTCGACATGTTTTGAAACTTTGGTCTGTCTGATAAAACTGGTTGTGTTGTTGTTCTTGAGAGTTTTCGACTTAATATTTCGTTTTGCTTGTCCAGATTGGTACCAAATAGTATGTACATAAGTATAGATTAATATTAATCATAGATTAAGGTGCCTTCTATTCAGACAGAGCACATTATCATTACATTTTCATTATAGCTAAATTTCTTCACATACATGCAATTTTTACAATACTTATTCTCTCTCAAGAACCGCAGCACAAACCAGAAAAACCAAGAAAAAGAAAATCATCTCAAAACACTGCTTGACGATTACTGAAACGTATTTTCTCATTACCAATGGAAAACAAAAACAAAACTGGAACATAATACCAGGTGTAACTAAATAAGCGTAAAACATTTAAGGAGGAGATTTCTCATCGAAAAAAAAAACATAGAATCTTTCATAGAAAGAACTTCATTTGAGCATCCCTTGTTAAGATACAGCACCTTAAGGGGGTAAAAAAAAGAAATTAACCTGACATTTTCTACTACCAAAAAGACACTTAGCCAGTAATTTATTTGGTTTACCCCATGGTTGTAAGGGATGGAAAACGCAACCCCTAAAATTTATTTCCAATGCAACTTTTTGTCTTATTATTTGTTTACCATTTAAAAATTTATTTACGATAGCTTATTTTATTCTAAACAAATAATGTCTATTGAATTTTTTACCCAAAATAAACCAGTACGCAGCAAAAATTATTTTACGAAGAACTACAGACATGCATCTATGTTCCTATCAATATCTCAAGTGGAAGTAGTGGAAGAGTTCTTATTGTGCAATAAGATAACTATTAAAGGAAGGTGTCCACAGTAGTCCATAGAAAAATATTTTTGGACTGAATAATAAAAGTGTAAATGGAATACGAAGGTTGATATCACAAAGCATGAACCGGAAATCAGAAAACAGATGGCAGTAATAAAACCGTTCCTATGTCGTGAAACTGCTTCCTTAGTGTCAGTAGATCGAATAATCAGAACTTTTGGCGTTATAGTACATTCGGATATAGTGAGCAAGCAATGGAGATAGAAAAAAAAGAAAATTAGTATCGTTGTCATTCTTCATTACTATTTTAAAGAGTTGTACTCTGATTTTGATTTTTTTAATATCTTTACATTAATGTTTTGTATTACTCTCAACAAAAAAGATCGGGTTTGTTTTAACTCATGGTTGTAAATTATAAAAAAATCGAAATTAAAACGATTCATCGATTTTTCTCTTCTTGGTCTTCGCAAAAAATTTTGCCCAACCATAGTTAAGGTTGACGTCCATTTGTGCTCCAATAAAACAGGATTTTTATAGATAACTAAGTGAATTACGTACACTTTTAAAATCTAAAAAATGCGGGTGTGATAACTTGATAATGAAATATTGACTATCTTTTAGAGACCCCTAAAATCGTCCCTTAACTTTAAT
Organism: Callosobruchus maculatus; assembly: GCA_951848785.1. Taxonomy (NCBI): domain Eukaryota; kingdom Metazoa; phylum Arthropoda; class Insecta; order Coleoptera; family Chrysomelidae; genus Callosobruchus; species Callosobruchus maculatus. The sequence continues at coordinate 9,545,388 of CATOUR010000083.1, forward strand.
CTTCGATCCACCGCTGTCTACTCATGATCCACATTGTAAAAAATCGATGGCGTCAAGGTTCCCAAAAATACTGAGACAAAACTGCTTTTTTGGGTTTTTGTCCACGCTTCAGAACACTTAAGCCTGCGACTGTACTGTAAGTTAAAAAAATATAATTTTCTTACCGATATCTTGACTGTCGTGGAAGAGAGTCTGCTCCTCCTGGAAGAAAATATCCGCGATACCGGAGAATTCCGGAAAGTCCAGTTCGAATTTCTTCCAGATGTCGTCGGAAAGGAGCGGCTCCGTGATCGGTTCGTCAAGGAAGAGCATGTCTAACATCTCCTCCTCGAACTCACTAGCCTCCGTTTTGACAGGCATGGTCTTTTCGTTTCTCGGTTCAACTCTATCAATCTTAATTTTTTTGTTACTACTTAGAATCTATTTACAAACTAACTATTTAGGCGCACTAACACTAGTATCACAAGTTGCCCTGGCTCAAGTCTGCCGCTGCGACGGCGGCAGCTGAAACAAAAGAAAATACTGCATGAATACACTGCAAAACAAGTGATATAGACTTATGTTGGTAATTATCAGATAAAGAACAGTTCTGCTTAGAATTTAATGAGGCCCCCTCGTAGAACAATTCTGCTTAGAATTTAATGAGGTCCCCTCAAAGAACAATCGGGGTTAGAATTTAATGAGGTCACCTCACAGAAAAATTCTGCTTATAAATTAATGATTTCCCCTCGTAGAACAAATCTGCTTAGAGTTTAATGAGGTTCCCTCGTAGACCAATTTTGCCCAGAATGTAATGAGGTCACCTCGTAGAACAATTTTGCTAAGAATTTAATTAGGTCCCCTGGTAGAACAATTCTGCTCCAAATTTAATGAGGTCTCCTCGTAGAACAATTCTGCTTACAATTTAATAAGTTCCCCTCGTAAAACAAATCTGCTTATAATTTAATAGGGTCCCCTCGTAGAACAATTTTGCCAAGAATTTAATCAGGTCCCCTCGTAGAACAATTCTGCTCCGAATTTAATGATGTCTCCTCGTAGAACAATTCTTCTTACAATTTAATGAGTTCCCCTCGTAGAACAAATCTGCTTAGAATTTAATAAGGTCCCCTCGTAGAATAATTTTGCCAAGAATTTAAGAAGGTCCCCTCGTAGAACAAATCTACTGAGAATTTCTGTGCTTAGAATTTAATAAGGTCTCCTCGTAAAACAATTTTGCTTAGAATTAATGAGATCCCCTCGTAGAACAATTCTGTTTAGAATTTAATAAGGTCCCCTTGTAGACTCTCATGACTTCTCACGCCGCTAGTTGGAGCTGAATGACGTTTGTATTTTCGAAAAATTTCAAGATTTAATTGACATGTTTCATGACATTTATACGGAATGTCCTAAGGTGTATAGAAGTCGATAAAAAAAACAACTTTTCACATAACTTTGTTCCGAAAACTAAAAAGTAAGCGAGATACAGAATCAACAAAAGTAAACCTGGGCTTTTAGGATTCACCAATTTAAAATTACCAACGATAAACAGAAAGTGACTACGGCACTGTCTGACAAGTACAATGTCTAATCCATTTTGACAAAAATCTAAGCAAAAAGTATCAACTTAGCACACATCCTGTTATGTTGAAAAACCTTGTCAGTCCTTTCTGTCTGTCTGTATGTCCGGTAATCCTTAGTTACTCTATAACTCTATAACTCATATTAATATTCAAAAGATCTAAGCTATGCTGGCAACAGTTTAAAATCAAGTATTTTCAAATATTAGTCACGCAGGCAGAAGAAAGACTTGTGAAAAAGGATAATGGCTTACAATAAAGCAATTTACAGATATCATAAATAGACCTAGGTATAGTATACCTAGTTTAAATCTAGAATGGATATTAAAAATCCTATACAACCCGATGTTTCATGTTTATTGTAGGTACCTGGAAATTCCGATTTGCCAGAAGGGATAATCCGATCTCACACCTTCTCATATACATATATTTAACAAACAAATAACATAGATATATAGGAAATACTTGAATATATAGACTCAAATATTTTCTCTTAGAAAAAAATATTACTAGGAAGAAGTAGACAGGTTTAATGTAACTAAATAACAAGGCGCAGATTTTAGTTTGCCGATCCTGCCCAGAACGAAAAACCAAGAATAATGGTTGTAATGACAGTTTTGACAAGTGGCAGCTGTCAACATGCGTGTGAGAGGGAATGAGGTAAAATTCTTGTTCAATATTCAGAACGGAAGGTGTTCAGCCGAAATACTAACTACTACATCTAAGGCTTAATTCAGATGCACACGACATTCCACGATACGACGGTACGAAACTGTTCCTATTGGTTAAGATATTTTGATGTGACATCATTTTGAATATTTCAACCAATAGGAACAGTTTCGTACCGTCGTATCGTGTGCATCTGAATTTAGCTTTAGTCTTGACTCGTGCTCAAACGTAAGTAAAGGAAACTCAAGAGTGATGTAAACATAAGTTACAATAACCAAAGATTCAATAACCCTTGTCGCAATTCCAAAACAACAACTACATGAATACTGGAATCGCATTCATATGCTTATATTAAAGAAAGTTACGTATGACTAATGAATGAGGATTAATTATGGTCGTTAACACAAATTATCTCTCATTCTTTTCGTCCAGTGTAAACGGAGCTTTTAAAATACCACTTGTCGTCAAGAGAGCAAATATATAGTATACAGGGTTACTGGTAACTCGACCACTTTCCTGCAAGAGGTGATAGAGGGACTCAAATGTAATAGATTTAACCCCCCATACGTAATTCCGAAAACCGATAGTTTTCGAGATAATTAACATTTAATGTTTTTCAACCAAATGTCCAAATTTCCACACTAGATCCTAAACTAATAAAAAACCTGTTGTTGATTCTGATAATTTTTATTTTAGTATTTAACTAAAAAATACACAAAGCTAACTTAATATTGAAATGTTTTAAAATATTAAACAGTTCCAAACTAAATACAAATATAAAAATAATCAACAACATTTTTACATTCACTGTGAAAGAAAATTATCTAGCTCAAAAAAAATTATACAAACGGTTGAACAAATCGCTAAAAAAACTTTCCTACCTAATAACCTTTTCAGAAAGATTATAAACAGCAATGAATAAAAATCACTTATTCAAAAAGAACGAATGACAGTACAATCATTATTGATAACTCAGTTACATACTAGAATGTTTGCAAATGCGGTCGATGATTTTATCCAAGTAAAACAAATCAAATCCACTCAAAGTTTTTAGAGATCTTGCTCAATGTGTTGCCCTTTATTTCGGATACAAGTACGGATCCGCTTCCTCACTTCGGTTTTTGTAACTCGTGTTGAAAAAGTTCGTTTCATCTCCTCCGCCTCATTGATAATTTTTTGCCTTAGTTCGTCAGCAGTAATGATTGGAGTCTCTTAAACCAATGCCTTCATGTGACCCCAGACGTAAAAATCAAGAGGTGTCAGATCTGGGCTCCGCGCAGGCCATAGGATGGGTTCACCCCTCCCTATCCATTTGTTCGGGTATGTGTTGTCCAACAACTGCCGAATTGTGATACGGTAATGTGCTGGACAACCATCATGCTGGAATATCATGTCGTTGATGATTCTGTACCATGTTAATACATTTTGTTAAATAGTTACTTGTGGTTGTACTGTCATTCTTGTCCTTGGAACAGGCCTTCAGATAAGGAAGTTTTTAAAATAATCTGTTTGACTGGTTGTGTATCTTTTTTTGAGCTAGACAATTTTCTTTCACGGTGAATGTAAAAATTTTGTTCTTTATTTTTTAAATAATTGTATGTAGTTTGAAACTGTTTAGTATTTTTACACATTTAAATACTAAACTAGATTTGCGTATGTGTCAGTAAAAAACTAAATTGGAAATTACTAAAATCGACAGCCGGGTTTTTTCTAAATTTGGGATGTAGTGTGGAAATTTGGACATATCGTTGAAAAACATTAAATGTTAATTTTCAGGAAAACTATCGGTTTTCGGAATTACGTATGGTGGGTTAAATCTATTGAATTTGAGTCCCTCTATCACTTCCTGCAGGAAAGTGGTCGAGTTACCAGTAACCCCGTATAATATAACAAGTATTGAGGACATAATTATGTTATATCCTTTTGATAAGATTAATTGCTGTCAAAAAAAGTTGATACACTGTGGGGTCTTATAATGGTCGAGATAAAATTTGGTTGAATTGCGAATCTTTCCATGAAAACCACTCTTTTATGATAAGAATTTAGGAACTGGGTCAAGGTGTTTTCGTCATTTACGAATCTTTGAGGTAAGTACCGCATTATTTTTAGCTTGGCGCCATTTTTTTTCAATTCGAGTACCTATGTATGTATCAGTATTTAATGTATTTGATACGATGTGGTGACTAGTGGATTTTTGATCAACACTTTAATAACAGGTAGGATTTTGAATCACAAAGAATGAACTAATCCATAATACGAGTATTACTAACTAAATATAAAAAAATGAGCATTATAAATTTCACAAAAATCATGAGATAACAAGGTTCCACTAAATATTTTTTAAATATGCGAGCAGCAACTTGAATTACATTCAACCATATCCTAAAATTATCAGAAACAAACATAAAAAATGGTTTTACGGTTTTTGACCCCTTCCTAAATGAAATTTCTGATGATGGGGAACTTGAAAAACATAAAAAATGTCAATAAACCGATATTTTTCACACTGGAAAGCCAACAAGAAATATAAGCCCAAAAAGTTCCATAAATTTTCGTTATTCCAAGTTGCAAAATTGAATATTCATCACGACACAAATTGAGAGATGTTCCAAATCCTGTTTTAACGGAAACTCGTAAATTACAAGGTAGCAAACTTCTTAAGACGAAGTTGGATTATCGATCATCCTCATCCTTATATGGAAAGACATCGGAAACAAGGTAGCAGGGTTGCGACATTTCTGTAGAATTTTATTTTCTTAATACTGTGTTTATATAAGAAAATTCTGTTTTATGCTGAGATTAACCTAAACATTTAATTATCATACATTTTTTGGCGCTTTTGCACATTAATTAATGAGGAGCCACTTTGTTTCGGCATTTTCACTCCCGAAAATAATCGCGCACAAATCTCGGTTCACTCGATGTATACTAAAACCAGAATGAATAAGCCTCAGAGTACCAAATGAACATAGAGGTAGTAAAGAAACCATTTCAGCATGGCGTGCTCAAAACCATCATTATTTGATACTTCAGCCTCCAAACATTGCCAACTAACCTGAAAATTCTTCCAATGCAACCCATGTTACAAACACCGCTCTGCACTGTCCCATCTCGAAAAACTGTTAAACTACACTCGAATATAGCACAGCAAGTCCGTGAAGCTTCACTACAGTTACCAACAAATAGCGAATTTGTTTTTACTGACCAAGCATAAAAGACGCACAAACAAAACAAACGTCTGACAGTCGGGGTTTACCGTAAACAAATCGCAGGAAAATTACATAGGCGTTACCAGCTCCTCAAAATTTATGTAAGACAGAATTTGCGTTTATGATGAAGAAAGATGCAGTATATAACGCAGTAGAGGTAAACATATCTATTGATTTTGCTGTAATAATTCCTGAAACTTCAAAATACCGTCTTTTTTAACGTAGAATGAAGTATTTCTGGATACTATACAATTAAGACGATAGTAAACAATTATGATTGCCGCATCTGGTGGTCAATATGACAACGTAAGAAAAGATGTTGGCCTATTAGTATTAGTTGTTTACTACCTCTATGTTCAGTTGTTACTCTGAGGAATAAGCAGCGGTTGTGTCGGGCAGCGGTTGTGTCGGGCACCGGTCGGATTGCTGACAAAAGATCTCTGGTGTAAACACGTATCGATGGATGTCATAAATCAGAAACTTCAATGTAATCATATCGGAAGACAAGCTGGAGAAATTACGATTTATCTTCATACAGGTAAGTATTCGATTAATCTTCAAATTACTTTTGTATTTGTAATGTATTTCATATTCTCATATATTATAAAATAAAAATACTTTAAATATGTTACAGTTTTTATTACCCTTTTGACGAGCCTTTTGAAATCCAAACAAAAAAGTGTCCATTTTTCAAAAACACAAAATCTTGGAACGTTGACCACTTGACCACTAAACTAGCTTTTACTTAAAGTCGTTCACTTTAAAAGTAATGAAATGCAAGATTATAATAAATCAAATGATCATTCGAAAAGGTAATATTTCCAGAAATATAATCTTTAAAAGCGTTTTTCTCACAAACAGAAAAATGTGTCGGTGGTACTTATTACATTGGACCCTTCATTGAAAATGCCGAGCCTCAAAATTACCGTTCTTGTTTTGTGCCATTATGTACCAATACTACAAAAATAACTCCTGACAAAGTGATTTTAAATCTTACGCAAGATGAAAAAAGTCGTAACAATTGGATTCAAGCAGTACACCGACATAATCCAAAAACAAAATCGATCTTTTTGTTGTTGTGAAGACCATTTATCTAAGGGCCGATTTTATCCACATGCATACTTTGACGAGGGTTCTGACAAACACTTTCTATTGGATGTTTCTGACGAAAGCATTCTATTGGATATCTCGCGCCAAGGTCAGAGTCCGAGTTTTAACATTATGACGTCATAACTATATCGACGTCAACTATGGTGACCAATACTGGCGCACTCGTAGTAATGTGATTTTGTTTCAAATTTTATCAATATTCAATTGTTTATAATAAAAAAATTGAAAAACAATATACAGTTTTTGGCATTAAAAAATCAATATTATTGGTTTCACAGGCACAGACGTGAGGAGGTACTGATACCATGACACAAGAGTTCTAAGGTCCAACAGTCACGCTCTGACAATCAACAATGACTTGACAAAAGACAACGATAGACCACAAAAATGACATGAATAAAGACAAAAAAGCCTAGCGTCACAAATTAAAGTTTTTCAGTCAAATATCCCAGCTCCTATTGACAGGGGAATCAAAAACAACAAGGGTTACGACCGAGAAGGCATAACATCAACATCAACATCAGGGCGAATGATCTTCAAAGACAAGCGAGAACCCGCATCCCACTATGATACCAACACGCCACCTTGCGCCTAAGAAAATAAAAAATAGTAATAACCTCGTAAGTATCAGGACAAGACGGCGACCGACGCTCAGTGTATAATTGAGAGGAGCAGCTGCTCTGACCATCTGCCTTCGCACAGGAGGTAATTTTTTTTGTTATCCACAAGGAACACGCGTATTCACAGCAGGTATATTTTCTTGAGAAAATGACAGCGTCGCTCGATCTTTCTAGGTCGTATTTTCGTTCGCCATGGACGTTTACGATTTTTTGACTGTTTCGGCATTTTATGGTCGTTAATAAATTATTGAGGTTATAACCGAGTCAAGTATTAGATTTCACAGGTATTTCTAAATGACGCAGGCACAAATCATCTCCAATGTCTTGAAAAAATCTATCCATATTCGAGATTGAATGAGGACAAAACAACTGATTGACCTTAATATGAATCATTTTTCAAATAGGATCACAGAAACACCCAATACTTTTAAAAAACAATGCCAACTTTGAGGAGTTATCACTCCCTTTCCTCTCCAATTTCGTCAACTAAAAAACAATCGGTGTTGGAGTTTTTTTTTTCTAAAAACGTGATTTATCAAAAAAAAAAACTGGAAAAAAGTACGTCAAACTGGGGACACCAAAAATAATGCCTTTGGGACAGTATCTCGGTTTTCAATTATCTCAAAAAAGGAGTCAAGTTAATTGACTCCTTTTACTTCCCACACATTACGGTGATACCAGTTTTATTATTTTCCCATAGCATGAAGATCCGAGATCCTCTTGCAACCAAATCATGGCCCGCCCGACCGCAAAAACAATCTATTACGAATACAACAAATTTTTGAGTTTTACAACCCCCCACAACCGAAGCATCCCAATTTCACCCCCTTCCAACAAAAAATTGAAAATGATCCGGAACCCCTAGAAGGTCTAAAAACGAAGCTTGAGGTGTTTTTGTTTTTAGTCTTTTTAATATTACTGCGCCGCCATTGAGACGATTTCTAAAAACAATACGCGTTTTTCATCCTCGCCAAAGTAGTAATACTGTGCCGAAATTTCATTAAAATCAATTCAATAGTTTCCACATTACACAATACAGAATGATCGAAAGTCTAAAGCAACACTCGAATATTTTACATCTGAAAATTCTTAAGTCCCTTGATTTCTGCAATAGGCAAGCCAATGTTCAGATGGACCTAAAAATGTGTATGCTGCTAGATCTTTCTTTCACAGGTCAGCGGACAGCTTATTATAAATAATAATACATATTAATAATTTTTCAGTTTTACAACAATCCACCCCCCAACCACCCCAATTTCACCCTCACCAAAAAAAAATTGAAAATGATCAGGAACCCCTAAAACGCCTAAAAACGAAGTTAAGAGATGTTTTTATATTTTTAGTATCTTTATTATTCCGCCGCTGACACGAATTCCAAAAACCATACGCGTTTTCCGTCCTCGCCTCGAGAATAATACTATGTCGAAATTTTATTAAAACTAATTCAATAGTTTCCTCATTGCACAATTCAGAACGATTTAAGCAATATTCGAATGTTTACATCTGAATTTTCGAAGTCCCTTGGTTTCTGCCAGGGTTTCTGCAATAGGCAAGGTAAAGTTCGGATGGACCTAAAATAGAGTACTAAAAGCCTATTATGAATACAACAAATTTTTCAGCTTTACAACCCCCACCCCCCATCCACCCCCACCCAAAAAAAAAAATAGAAAATGCCCAAGAACCCCTAAAGCCGCTAAAAACGAAGTTTGAGTAATATTTGACATTTTTTTTATCTCAAACTCTAAAATCACACCTATCGGTGTGGGAATTAAAAACAAACTTTTGAGCATGTATGAGTTTCATTTTTAGTACCGACCTTCGAAAATTACTAAAGTGTCCACCACCTATCTCAAAATAAAGATATTTCACAATTTACAATAAACAAATATGAGGGAATTAAAAATATAACTCAATTTCTGAAACCGCATTCATCCCTGACCTGACTGAATGTAATAAAAAGTGGAATAAACGACTGTTATTTCTAGAGGATCCATGAAACATGTCAGCACTTTGAGGATTTCATCATTCGTCAGACATTTTACACATTTGTCATTGATTTATTTTGGTAGGCAAGTTGGTCTGCTATATTTTTAAAAGGCTAGTTTCTATGTCCACGAAATTGACAAATCGAATCTAACAAAAATATGTTTTCACTACCATTAAAACAACAAATGAAACGAACACTAGCAAAATAATTTAATGAGGTACATGTTATAAATAATCAACCATAGTGGTACAATTCTTTAAGTTTAAAATGCACTAATATAAAGGGTGTCCCATTAATAATTTTGAGTCGGGCGTCACGTGACCAAAAACAAATACCTTATTGAGTAACACAATAACAAGAAAAGACACAAGATTTGCTCTAATTTACATCTGCAAAATTACAATTCTCTACTACTGCCCAGTTCCTATCTATTGCTTGTCTTAATCGTCGTGGGACACCCTGTATATGGATGATATGGGGCTGCAAGGCAACAGCACCCAGCACAATCGCTTTGATTTTTATTATTTAATCTGGTGTGATGCCAGGTATTTTTGATTGAATTGTGTGGCTATCTATTTGAGAGCAAATATAGGGATTCTATTGGCCTTCACAAACTTAGGTTAATTTTTACATAATTATATTTTTAGAGGTATTCTTAATGCAGAATACCTCACGCACCGCCACTGTTTATCGCAGGTCATAGTTGCTCCAGTTTCATTCAACACTATGTTGCTTGGCTCCAGAATGATATAAAAAAGGTCCTAGTAACATTCATCGGTGCCTTATCGTCGGTAGTAAAATAACGATACGCGACCATAAAATCCTTAAGTGTCGCCAATTTCCGACATTTCCGAGTATTGTACCTAAGTGGTTTTTATCTACGTTTCTCACCTTGAAGACTCGGTAGTATATCGTGATTCGAAAAAAACGATAAAGCGAGCAAATATTCTTTAGCAAATATTTCATCATATATTCGACAGTTTTGGCGCCAAGATAATTTTTATCTGGGAATGGTTATATAAGTTGGCAGTATTCCATTTAAATTACTCCACAAATTACACATGAGAGCTGATTATACACATGTATGCAGTAATTGCCGGGGAATTTGTTAACAATAATGTAGCGACGTGAAAAACATTACGAGTGTATGCATTATTACAGGGAGATTTAACATATCATTTAACTGCGAATGCTCAACGTAACTCATAAAAAAACATAACATTAGCCCACTTTATTCTTTTAGACAAGTACCTACAATCAAATGCAGACAAAAATAGTATTTAACACACAATTACAACCCCAACTCAAACTTTTTGAAAGGCTTCCAAACGGCGATCACCTTCATTTGCCTAAAACGCTAAATATATAATTTTAAAAATACTAAGGGCCAGTGTCACGACCTCCTGGTATGTGACAGAAAGCTTAACCACAAGTTTTTGCCACTTTCTTACTTATGTCCAGTGACATGGGGGAATCAACATCAACAATAACATGTCCTGGCACGACCACGTCGTCAGTATTGCTAAAGCGGCATCTCAGAAGCACCAGAGCAACTACTGAGTTGCACTACAGGCACAGATCCGAGGATCCGACCATTGTTGAAGTATTGCTCCCATGTGTGGGGATGCGCTCCGAAGCACACTCTAAAGCTTCTGGACACTATCCTGAAGAGAGCAATTAGACTAATCGATACGCCTAACCTCACAAAGGACCTCCACACCCTGAAACACTGAAGAAAGGTGGCTGACTTGTCCCTGTTTTACAGATTCTATCACGGAAGATGTTCGAGTGCGCTCTCCCAGATAATAACACCAAAAGCCGTCCGAACGAGGAATACTAGAGAGGCTCTGCGAGCGTATCCTTGCCAGGTTGAGGTCCCTACTCCCCGAATCAGTCTCCTCCAGCATTCCTTCTTTTGGAGAACTTCGACGCTGTAGAAGAGCTGTCTGGAAATTTCTTTCCCGACGGCTACAACCTGCAGCATTTCAAATCTGGCGTGCACTGATACTTATCCTCTCGCAGCACTTCTACAGCGTCATAGGCTTTCAGCCTTTGAGGGAAGCTGACCATAAGAAACATGTAGATAAGCTATCTGACAGCCATCAGGAGGTGGTGAAATTGGACCTAACATTACTTTTTAACTCACACCCCTTTCATGGTATATTAAAATCACAATTCCAAAACACTAACCACGCTACTGACTAAAGATAATTTTGCATAACAAAAGTCTAGTCTAGTCTGTTTTAGGTCATACGAGCAGGTAAAATTTTTTGTTTATATGAATAACTAAGGTGCCATTATTGTTTATATTTCAAGGTTTTGAATGTATATTAATGGCAGTCCGTCCTTAGATCCTAGTCCAGTGAAGTTTGAAGTATTGAGAAATACATTTGCGAAATAAGAAGGCTTGTCACGTCATTTCGTTGGTTAATTTCGCAAAACCTTGAAGAGAGTACATGCAATCTATCATCATATTCTAACAGCTGAAAGAAAAATGTGAAATAATAATTGAGGATATATTTGCCTACAATATGAGATATGGATATGGGCAACGCCCCCCCCCCCTCCCCCCCAATAGACCCCGAAAATTTTAACCTTCCCCCACCCCCAACCATCTACGCCACTGGTCCTAATAACAATCAATTAAAACTAGAGTCAACAAAATTAATGAGTGGCTGTTGCCTATTGAATGCTCCTGTCAATAAATTGCAGAAGATGCCATTCCAATCTGCAAAATCATAAAATATACCTATCATATTATATACATAATAGGTATCATGAATTCAAAGCATACTTTGCGAAACAAAATCCGGAAATACCAGTGACTCTTTTCTTGGAATAGAAACCCGCAGAATTTATATGCATTAAAGCTCTTATAAATCTTGACAGTCTCATTGGGAATTTTTATGCAGACTGTATCTGATTATAAATTGAAAAATTCATAAGGATATAATAATAGCCATGGGATATTTCTATAGTGTACTGAACATCAGATTAAACATTTATTCAACTATGTTTACAATGGTCAAGTTTTTACAGATTCAAGTAAAAATAGTTCAATTAGGTCTGTAGCTGTAACACAGTGACAAGAATTTTCAGGAAATGGGATGGCATAGCTATGTTGAAGTTATGGGGAATGATTCCTTTATAATGCATAATCTATTTGTAAGCAACAATATGCCTACAACCTACAAATAATTCCAAAAAAACAAAATCATACATATAAATTATAAATGAAACTTCCTATAATACTAACAAAATATCTCTTCCTTGTAAGGCTGATGTTTGGGGGGTGTGACACCTTCTCCTGGGCTCCTAGCACCAGAGCAAATGAAAATTCAACTGACACTGAAAGTGCTCTAATAAGAACTAAATCGAGGACTAAATACTCTAGACCTATTTATCAAACCTTTATTTAGAAAATATTTGAATGTCAAGCTTCTAGAAAAAACTACAGTTCATTTGACACTAATGGCATTGGAGGGGGAAAATAATCCTGCTATTAATTTCATAAAACAGTCTTGAAAGTCTTAAACACCCATCTTAGTAGTAAGGATGTTATTCTTAATCCAAATACACCATATACTTATACATTCTATATATTTTTTAATAAAATTGAAATGAAATTGCAGTGTAAAAATGATTGAACTCGATTATTATATTATCGGTCAATACCAATTAAATGTATGAAATTTGTGAATGACTCAGATGTAAATATGTTTTCCTGTTGTTGTACGTATTCATTTTGCGCTCATGATAATGCAATTATAGTATGAAAAGTTGCTCGTAGTTGTGCAATTTGATGCAGCCAAAAGGATGCAGTAATATTTTCCTTCCTACGAACTGGCGGCAAAATCAATAATGTCTAGACAACACCAGAAAACCTCTATTTTAACTACTGGATGAGGTATGCTTTGGCAGGCCGCTATCATTACGGTTATAAACATTAAATATGAGGTATTTTTATCAATTAAACAGCCGTCATAAAAATGCCGGTTCCAAATAAAACTCAACGAGCCGGTTGGCATGTCTGGCAGAGCAAACCTATGCAGTATAAACGTAACCTAGGTTGTAAAATACTAGTGTAACATGAAATAAGTTGGTAACTTACCGTAAAGCTGTGAGTGAGGTATATAAAAAAGCACTCAGTTAACTAACAACTTTTAAATCGACAGTTTTTTCCGCACGCACGGTGTGTAAAACGAGAAGAATACACTCGAAGGGACGAAGAACGAGATTGTATTATTTATACCACAATCCTTAAGAGTCGCCGAGAACTTTGTATACATTCTTAAGATAACGAAGGTAGCAGGCAGAGACGTTGACGTCTTGCAGCTTTAGCAGCCTAGTTGTAACTGAGTAAATTGCTGAAGGCTGAAGGAAAAGTCGTCTACATGCCACGAATGCCGGCCGGTCGAGTTGCTGCCGGTTCGGGGAACGCGACGTTGCCACATCTACGACATATTTCCGTGTTCCTAAAATATCCTCCCAGGGAGATGTACGTTTGTTTCCACTGTTGTTTTGAAAACATTACTATTATAGGTATGCCTTCCTGTCTACGTGGAAACCCAAAATGAAATCGTTTTCTATACTTGTTAGATTCGAGGTCAATCTGTTCATTTTTTTGGTATAATATTGAGATGGTATCGTGGAAATGACAGTTTCTCACAAAAAGTTTTCCAAAAATGAAAAGTAAAAATATTTTGAGTGTGGTGTTAGGTACCTATACTATATCATGAAAAAGTAGTAATAATATATTGCTACTAGGTACTAGGTGCTGGTCGTTTATTGTTATTCTATGTTACTCAGTAGGCATAGGCGTAGCATAATGATTCCAAATTGACTTTTTAGCTCTCACTGAAGAGGAGAGCTTATGGAGAGCGTCTGTCTGCCCGTCCGTCTGGTGGTGACCTTAGGGGGGGTGTTCATGTATAAAAGAATATGTAATGTCTTAATTTGCTTAAAATCTGTATAAATTGTATCGCCGCTAATATGTCATGAGCGCCGAGGGATTGGTTAGTAGTAGAATAAATCACTAAGCTTGAAGAAAGCATCCTTGACAATTTTTATTTTGTATTACTTTAGTATTCAAAAGATAGTCAAAGCTACAGGTGCTAGAAAAAACTAAATACAGATTCGGAATCAGCATGAAAAAGCTAGTCCGGGAAAAATCCGGTTTTATACCAACAAATTCCACAGTGAGCGCCGCTTGAATTTACTCAAGTAAATTCCTTCCTACTTTTTTATTCACAAAACGCACAGAACTTTTTTGCAAAAATTGAAACTGAACACATTTTGAGTAATTATAGCCCACATAGCACCGGATGATATGAGAATATTCTGTTCACATTCACTACAGATATTATGAATATTCTGGAAAAATTCCATGGATAATTGGAATATTTACAGAATATTCTGTAAACGTTCGAAATGGGAAAAACACGCTATATTCCTAGAATATTCCGCCGAATATTCCGCACGGATATTACATGAACAATCGTGATAGAATGTTTTTGAATATTCTAGGAACATTTTGTCTAAATTATCTCATATACGAAACATTTTTAGGGAATTATGGATACTGTTCCAAAAATAATGGCACCTACTAGTGGCAGATGGTCACAAAAGTTAAGTGGTTAGACACCTCAGTCCAGATGCCTAAATAAAGTGTAAAAATGTAAACTTGTTGCATTTAACCTCAAAATTCTACTCACATTATATAATGAACCTTACAAAATAGTAGGTGACCATAATTTGGAACACTGTCACACACTTTATAAGAACCAGCAACTTTATTGTACAAAAAGGGGTATAAATGCAGGCCTTTCAGGAATAAAACTCGTGAATTGCTAAAATGCCGACATCCACATGTTGAAGCACAGAATGACAGAACACTTGAAGCGAGTGACAACCAGACAAGATTGACAACTGACGACACCACAAATTAACATGGCCGACCATACATACATCAGCATAAGATGCTGTCACTTTATCGTCGGTGGATGCCGTATCAATATTCCTGGCAATGGCTAATGACTAATAAACTTTTGAAAATTGCACATAATATACTTATTAGGTACATTTAGGATGAACGCAAAACGAATGAAGGTTTTTTAATTCACCAAGAAACGTGCAAATATAAATTAATTATACGTCATATTGAATATTTGCCTACATACAGATATTTCTATTACAAATATTACTAAATGTTCGTCAGAAAATAGCTACATCTTGTTCTTAATAGATTATTAAAATAATATTCTATGAAGAATATTACTGGTATATTCTGGAATAATTCAGACATTAAACGAATAATCACTGATTATCCTAAGTAGATAAAATAATAATATTCTATAAAGAATATTATGTTAATAATCCAGAATAATCAAGAGAAATAACGAATATTCTATGATTCTACTGAATATTCATGGAACATATAGGAGATTTAAAGAATATTCATAGAATATCCAGTGCTATGTGGGAGGGTATTTAGGTATTTAGATTTTGCCTTCACAGGCTAGAAAATAAATGCTGGTGGCTCATTTTTACTAAATATGTTATTCTGTCATAGCAGTGATTCTGATTCAGAATCAACTGTGGGTATTTATTAAAAAATTTCTATATCAGAAACCCAAATTAACAAAATTTGTTTTACATTTTCCTAATTACGTGTGTAAAAAGGACAAACTGAAATCTTGCATGCTTAGATTTAATTCCAGCATTGTTGGTTTCTAAAAATTTTTGACTTTCAGCCATTCCCCACCCAGGGCCACTGGCCCCCTATCAATCCTCTCTCTTTTTCTCTTCATATAAGACGATCCCTGGCAGAAGTTATAGTTTTTAGTGAAAACTAATTTTTGCTACAAAAATGTCAATAGATTCTCCCTTCCAAAAACTTTGAGTGTGTCGTTATATGATAAATTTGCAGCATAAGCAGGGGTTCTTGAACTATCTTATTTTTTGAACCTCAAAATTAAAACAAACACTCCATTTAATTGTTTCCTAATATTAAATCCATCTTATTAGAATCAAAACCAATTTTATGTGATTTGTATATTTATATCTTTTATCATGTAAAAATGATGGTTCAAACCTCGTAGGTACAAAAATTATTGCAATAAAAATACAAAAGTGAATAACGACACCCATCTGGGCGACGTGTTGAAAACGAGCAAAAATAGATCCATTTTGAAATCAGAAATAAAGGCAGTTTCAATCTCCTGGCCTAGTTTTCGCCTCGACGCCTGTCAATGATCTTACTAGAAAAAGAAAAAGATTACAACCAGAGAATTTTTATTCAATGTGGCAACGTGGCGGGCGGCTGCGGCCGATGACTGCCGTGCCGCGGAGTGCGGGCGTGGAACTGCGGTTTCCCCGCCAAGACAGTTCAACAGATAGTTACAGATTTCTGGTTATTTAAGCAATTTTAGTACTTGTCAGTTTGAATACCTACAAATTGTTGGTCTGTAGACAATTTTTTTCCAAGGACCGAACGTTGTCGTCTCGTACTTTCAGCTAAATCAACTAAAATAAAAAGGATCTTATTGCCCTTGCGGAGGAATGAATACTTCACTGTAGCGTCATCGCGTGGTGCCGTGGTAGGCATCTGACGCAAGCTATGTGGGGTACTGGGGTGGGAGATGGGAATGATGGGATAGCAGCATTCATTCAATTTGCAAATACCTGCAAAGGAATTTCATGGCTTTTTAGTATTAGGTAGCATTGTGTAATATTTTCTTCAACTCCATTCATGAGGAAAACGAACAAGTATAATATTTTTCTATTCAAGCTACACTTGCAGTTGAGGTTGTTCCAATCATTTGAATAACTAAGTAGGTAGGTACCTACCTCTTCCTACCTACCTACCTACCTACCTACCTACCTGGGTACAGAATTTCAGTACCTAGGTACTTTATTATAGAGTGTTACACTAGTGTTACATTTTGGTTAATCAGGAAACGAAACAGGATTCATAGGTTTTTTACATCTGATCTGATACGTAGGTACCTATTTAAAGATAGAAAGATATCTACAATCTAACTAGATTCTAGAGTTGTTGAAGTACCTACCACTAGATAAATGCCCCCCTTGAAGTACCTACCTACCAAGTAGGTAACTGAACCACATTGTGGTAATAGCCATAAAACAAGTAGGCCAAGAATCCACATGCCCACCCTGTGATGCATGATAAGCAATGGATTTTAAAATTATTTGAATAGCTTGAGGGATTTAAAAAAATAGACACTTACTTATTATAGAATTGTCGTCCAGATAAAACATAATACACGGGTTTGTATTGTGGGTTGTCTAAGATGTTTAAGAATTTTCTGGAGTGATGAGGGTTGCCTAAACCTACATGAGAACGACCCCGCGAACTTACTTTTTTTAATGCTGTCAACAGCCATGGACTGACCGACTGACACATAGAGATGGCAGTTTCAATGAAGTAATAGTACCTATTATGTGGAATAACCGGTTTTAGCTTAACTCATAGTCCAAAGGTTTCAATGGTTTCATCGGAACATCGGTTATCGGTTGCATTTTCATTTTACTTTTAGCCTTATTTGCGTCTATGATACAAACCAGATACCAGAAAGTATGTTATGACTATTGGGCATCAAGGCAGACACACGATAATCGATTTCATTTCTTTTTGGTTCTATCTGGTAGGTATATTTACCAAGATCAAATATGAAACCAAATTACCGATACATTTTGGGACTAAACTTTTCAAAGAACTAGTCCTTAGACTCTTGTTACATACACGTTATCGGATAAATAAATGAATAGAAACAAATCATCTATAGAAAGGGAAAAAATACAAAAGTGCACCAGAAGGAGCGATATCTATTGGTAATAAATCGATGTATGTAGTATGTAATTATTACAGTGACTCTATGTAGTAATTTAAATAAAACTTGGAGATTTTTAGATTTTTACTGGTTGAAGTTAATTTTTTATTGATGGCACCTTCCATGGCCGACTCTACAAAGTCGGCCATGCACCTTCTTGACACAAAATAGGTACGCTTCTTGACTTCACAATAGTGGCGGCATCTGTTGGAAATGGTTGGAAGAATGATGAGATTTCAACGTGACAGTTGGTACTATTGACATTCTATGCAAAAATGATAGAATTATCAATTGACACTTCATTGTCATTGTAGAATATAGAATAAAGAGGTTAGGTTTAGGTGCTATGAGGTTAGAATAGAATGTCAATGGTGCTCCAACGTTGCTCCAAAACCAAAACAAATAACAAAATAGAGAATAGCCTTTGGATTTTTGTGCTTTGGATATCAAAGCTTCGACATGGCAGATTTTCTAGCAGAAAATAATATTTGTGGACAAACCATTCTACAGCTGGTGTCCAGAGGAAATGCCATTGTAGCAGAGCTTTTAAGACTAAAAGATTACATTCCCAAACTATTCAGGTTCAAGCATTTTTTTGATTTATGATTGCAGCAATTAAAAACGTTTATATTGTAGGTTAGAGTCAAAGACGGATATTCAAAAATATGGAGACATTATCTTGGATTTTAGCTATTTCAAGATATCCGAATCGCATGAACAGAAAATTGAAGGAAATGATGTGAGCCTCTCTAGCCTTTGGCTATAGAACAAAATATATTCATAGTATTTTTTTTTATTTAGGCACTGAGAGAACTAGATGAGGAATTCAGAGACAACCACATTGGTGTGATTAAAAGATTCTATATGGTTTTTGAAAGCATTCACATATATGTTACTGATTTAAATATGTTCTTAGATGAATTGGATGATGGATCATTCATCCATCAGACCCTTGAAAGTGTCTTCATTGATATGGAAGGCAAACAACTAATGGTGAGATTATTGATCATTCCAACATTCTTTTCAGTATTACTATCGGGCACTATCTCTATATCGCTAAATGTTAATAATTGGTTTAATTTTAGTGTGAGGCATTGTATCTATATGGCTTAATGTTACTAATGGTTGATGTTTACTTTGACGGAATCATTCGTGAACGTCTATTAGTATCATACTATAGGTATTCACCTCAAAGGCAAAATACCCAAAGTTGTATAGATGAAGTGTGTAAATTATTGAGGGAAACAGAGTATCATAATCCAAAACGACCACCTACTTATCCTGAAGATTATTTCAAGTGAGTATACCTATACTTAGGGTGACCTTCCATCTGGAAAATCCTGGACATGTCCGGAAATTTCGAGGTAAATTTCATGTCCAGGCAGAATTATAAAAATCAGTAAAATGTCAGGAATTTGAACCCCAATCGAAAATAGTAGGCACAACATACAGTAAAATAAACAAATACAGTTAAAGGACAGGCAAAAAAGGCACTACTGTGGCATGATGGCATTGATGGCTCATCTCTCTTTATTCTCTAACAGCCCCCCCCTCCCCCCCATAAGACAAGCATCCATCTAAAATTGATCTATGAAGTATATGGTCACCCTACCTATACTAGAAACTAGACTCACACATTATAGGTACTTACACTTCATAAGATTTCCACATTTTTACTTTCTAAACTGCACTGAGAGACAGAACCATCATGTTTCACTATGAGTCAAAAAATCGGTGGTTCATTTTCAAGGACTGATAATCTTTTTCTGAGGAAATTTATAGTATATCTGTGTTAATAACAAAGAATCATAAGGTTCTGCTTCTGGGCCTGCTAAAAAATTGTGTGGGGATGATCTTGTAATCTTGTAATTTTTCCAATAGGAGGCAGAAAAACTGATGAAGCTATTGTTGCCTTTTACCTTAAAATTATTCACTGTAGTGTATCATTCTAGCGCTATTATTTGCAGGTTCATTGTCTAATCTGTTTTTAAATGAATTAACACTGGGCGCTGTCACCGTCCGATCTTCCAGCATGTTGCACGAATACACAACTCTGTTGCACAGAGAGTTTTTCCTGGGTAGTTTTGATGACTTTACCTTTTTGAGCTTCTTGGAGTGCCCCCGAAGATGGTTTTGGTTTTGTCTGAAGATATGCCTTATGTTGCAATTGTAGTAGTTACCAATGATTTTAAATTTTTTTGCTTTTTGAATCCTGACTGTCAGTACCAAATATTTAGTAAAACAATCTCGGGATACGGTCACTTATTATATTTCCAAAATATAAAATTTTACGACGTTTCGACGCTTCTATTAGGCGTCATCTTCAGGTATTAAAACTAAAATAAAATATCAGAATTGTCAAACAGATACAAAATGACTACCATTTACAATTAATTTTTTTTTTAAACAATTAAATATCGAGGTTGGAAGGTAAATATTGATAAGATGGAAGAAAGTATAGGCTATGTTCCATTTATTATATTTGTATATATGCATGAAAGATTGCGTGTATCTGTCCTGAAATTCATGCTGTTAGAACTTTTTTTTATATGTATCATCTCTAAGATGTTTCTTTTATACCAATCTTTCTCTTTGCATAAAGTTCTAACGTTGTTAAAATCGATGGTATGTTTATTTTCTATAGCATGTTTGCTGAGGGCGGTAGATTTCAGGTTTTTATTTTTAATATCATACTTGTGTTTGTACACCTGGACTCTCCGAAAACATTAAAAAATTTTTCAATAAGTTTAACGTAAATGTTGCCCATAGTGCCACGACAACAACCCGTGCAGTATTTTCAAACCTGAAACCTGCATTAGAAGAGGCATAGCAATTTGGTTTATGAAATACCTTGTAAAGATTGCCCCAACTTATACATAGGACAAACTAAACAATATTTAAATAAACGCATATATATAAACACAAGTATGATATTAAAAATAAAAACCTGAATTCTACCGCCCTCAGCAAACATGCTATAGAAACGTTAACGTTAAAAAACGTTAAAACTTTATGCAAAGAGAAAGATTGGTATAAAAGAAACATCTTAGAGATGATATATATAAAAAAAAGTTCTAACAGCATGAATTTCAGGACAGATACAAGCAATCTTTCATGCATAATTATATACAAATTTAATAAATTTTATTTTAGTTTTAATACCTGAAGATGATGCCTAATAGAAGCGTCGAAACGTCGTAAAATTTTATATTTTGGAAATATAATAAGTGACTGTATCCCAAGATTGTTTTACTAGATGATTTTAAATGTTTCAATTAGGTCTCCTCTATGTATTCTTTCCCTTAAGGTTGTTAATTTTAGTCCCTTCAGTCGCTCTGTATAAGGAAGGTCACAAAGCTCAACTGGTATTTTTGTAACTTGTCTTTGTACCCTTTCTAACACTTCCATGTCCTTAACATAATAAGGGTTCCACACTGTGAAGGCATACTCAAGCTTGGGTCGTATACAACTCGTGTATATCTTGTGAATCATTTCTACTGAGTGATCTTTGAACCCATGTTTAATAAGGTATACAAACGGGTTAGCTTTCTTGGAAATTTTCAGTATATGGTTTTCCCATTTCACGTCGGAAGTTATTGTGACCCCAAAGTCATTTTGCTCTGAAATAGTAACCAAAGTAATGTTGTTTAGTGTGTATTCTTCATTAGGGTTGTTTGGACCAATCCTTAATACCTTGCATTTAGATTCGTTCAGCTTCATTCCCCAATTTATTGACCACTGCTCAACTGTCTTTAGATTGGCCTTTGCACCTAGCAATGGATTTGCAAAGAGTTTTGCATCATCTGCAAAGTTCTGCATATGTTGGTTCCGATGAGACTGACCAGATCAAACAAGTACGTTATGAAGAGCAGTGGGCCTAAAACCGATCTTTGGACAACTCCACTATGCACACAATGTTGTTTTGAGAGCTCACCATTCACTTTCACACAATAGAATCTCTCATGCCATAAATCTTGCAGTAACAATAAGAGTTGCCCTCTTACTCCAAAGTGCTCCAACTTTTCCAAGGGCAGATTATGTGGGACCTTGTCGAATGCCTTTTCATAGTCAAGATAAATAACGTCTGTAGGCTGGGAATTGTCGGGTTGTATACGTCCAGTTCTGAAGACATTCTAAAGTGTATTCAAATCCGCTGTGCAATGGCTGTAAACAATAACACGCGCTCGGCGGCTGGCCTGTGGATGTCGGTCGCCAGAGCCGTATTCAAAATCGCAGTCATAAAGTCCATAGTATCGGATGTGGAGTAGCGTTTATGAATTATATTTTTCCATTACATATTGATATATTTTAGATTTTATATATTATTCTGACCTTAGGAACCTCCATTTTGGGGGTAAAGTTGAGAAGGGGTCAATACTTCAGCTACATTTGTCCACCTAGTCCGAGTCTGATGAGCTTGATGTACTGCTACCATTGAGGTTAACTATCATCATCATAGTCACAATGTCTTAACAGACATGTTGTGAACTCGTAAAATGCATTAAGTCGGAGGTTCAGCCCAAACTAGGCCAATAGGATTGAGTTCACAGTGGTAAGGTGGAAGCCCCAAAACTATTTTATATTGCTCTTTGGCCATTTCATCTATTCTATATTTATTTTATTCAGCCTTATGCTCATTTCAATAATGATTCGCCAAAACTAATGTTTTTCGATCGAAGCCAGTTCTGAATATCTAATTGCCTGGAGGCATTTGTTGGTATATTGTCAGCAGCAGTTGTTAATGATTTTTTCTGGATTTCGTATTTATATACGTTTAATATTACCTCCTTAAGCCTCACGTCAAAGTGTCTTTTTGACTTCTTCCTTGGTGGACTCAAATCTTGACTTGTAGCCACACCCATGGGTTCATATGCAGTGTCTGTGCTACTAAGCCTCTTCCTTGGTAGACTTAAATCCTGTCTTAAAGCCACATCTATGGATTCATCTGCAGTTTCTGTACTACTAGACATCCTTCAAGTTATCGGGGAATAACACACACACCACTAATAACTATTAAAACAACAGTTCAACACAGATAACACTATGAAATTCGCACAACAACACGGCAGGTATGCGATGATAAAAGCACGATGTACGCTGTCATTAACACGACGCGTCGTATACAATGATAAACACACGGAGCAACTGAATACAATACAACCCTGTACTCTGTTCAACAATCCAGACGGGCGGCAGAGCGGCAAGCCTTTCGGCCAATCACAATGAATGCCGCCTTACTCGGGCGGCCTGCGTGGTATCCTATTTGTTTACAATCTTCTGCACCTTGGATGTGAATACGGTTATAGTAGGTTTGTTGCTATCGGTGATACCCAAAGTACTTTTTCTCTTTTATCATAGATTTGTGCTTAGAATTGCGCTGCCACTTTTTATAACTGAAAAGTAATAGAGAATTTCGCGAACTGGTTCGGGACTAGTTTGGATAAAAAAGCGCATGTACAGTATGATTACGGGTGTGCGCCGTGTGTAAATCCTTATGTAAACTGATTCTGTGATGTGAACTGAATTTACTGAATCAGTTTACATACAAGATTTACACACCGCGCACGCTCGTAATCATACTGTGCATGCGCTTTTTGTCCGAACTAGTCCCGAACATCTCTATTATCGTGCAGAAATTTTTTCTATTATTTTTACTCGACTAACAAACTAAACATTTCAGACGGATTCCTATAAAACCAAAATATGTTGATTATGTTATTGGAAGACTCAGATCAGATGATATATATGGACAGATTTCTGTATATCCTTCCCCGAAACATAGATGCACTGCTCTCGCCAATCAAGGGTCCATGCTGTATATTTGCCTTTATTTCTCACCAAATATTCTACATTCCCAATCTGCAATTATGAGAGAAATTGTTGATAAATTTTTTCCTGACAACTGGGTGATTTCTCTTTATATGGGCTATACTGTAAACCTGACTGAGATGTGGGATGCTTTCCGTGCTGCCAAGTCAGCCCTCAATAACACAATGGAACAAGCAAATATCAAAAAAGCAGCTGAAAGTTATGGAGCGAACGTTCCAGAGCTACTTAAAATGACCAACCTTTTATTGAGAGAAGGATGTATCACCAAAGATAATTTGCTGAAGAACATTAACAATATTACGAATACATTGAGAGAATGCAATGTTACTGTTAGATGGCTAATGTTACACACCCTGTTAAAACCTGGACAGTCAGATAGAAACAAGAGACTGAAGCAATTGCGTGAGCAGGTCATAACTGAGTCTAAATGTGAGCCAGGAAGGTTGTTCAAGTTGTTATTGAACACTGCTCAGTTGGAGTTATTAGTGAAGGATCTCTACAAAGAGCTATTGTCAGATAAAGAGAAACAGTGGGAAGAACTCAAAAGCGAGAGTTATAAAAGTTTGACAGAATTATCTGAGGTTTTTGGTGGGACAAAGCCTCTAAGTAGAATACCAAAGAATGCTAAACTTCAGAAGTGGTTTATGGAAATTGCAAAACAAGTTGAGAGCTTGATACAGGTGAGGGTAACATTAAGGCTCCTCATTCAGTGAATCCTATCCTAGACTATAAATAGGCTAAAAACTGTATACTTCTTTGACTTACATTTTTGACTATTGCTTGGTTCAAGGAAGAGATTCCATGTCATATCATAGAACAGAAGAGTAAAAAAGTTTGGGTGTATAAAAGAAAATTTGTATGTTTGATTTTGATAGTAAGCTATTAAAGTTACATTCTTCATCTGGAAATTTGTTAGAGTTTACTATTAGAAACAATGATTGCATGCATTACTGTTAACCTGTACATTAAATTTGTCTCTTAGAATGATACCGGTTCTTCAAGAAAACTTGTTCAGTTGATTCAAGCTTTGGAAGAAGTCCAGGAATTTCACCAACTTGATTTAAACATGCAAGTGGTCCAGTTTTTGACTGAAACAAGAAAATATATGGATCACATGATTCGAAACATTGACATCAAGGAAGATGTCCTTATAAATTTGCAAATTATAGGTGATATTAGTTATGCATGGGAGCTTATAGATGCGTACACTTCTATAATGCAGTCAGGTATGTATTAATTCACTACACTCATTCACCATTTAGTACATATATCAGAAAAATGGAATTTTTTCTCTTGTCCGCAGTAAAATGAATTTTTTCGTGAATCCTAAATGGATTTATGATCCTTTACTTTGATGTATATGTATTGTTGTATGTCTTTTTATCAGCAATCAGATTGAACATTCTATGAGCTAATTTGCTGAGTAGATTTTTGTACTTAAATATATGCACAATAAATAAAAGAAAAAGAAAGTGCTATCTTAGAACAAAAGGGTTAATAAGACAAATATCATCTGGATTTGAAGATTTGAATTAATTCTCAGCGACCAAACGCAGAAAAAACAGAAAACCAACTTTTATTTGGCAAGATTTTGTCATATTTTGTTTTGTTTATCCTGTATTTCATTTCTTTGGTTGAAGAATCCATAGAGATATTATGTTAAATTGGAATCAAACTATCTAATAGCACTGATTAAAGTATTAAACCAATACTAGTATTAAACTAATACTTTAATCAATGCTAATAGTATGTAAATGTAACATTCAAATAACTTAAAAACTTGAAGAAAATTATGACCTTGAGTAAGACACTAATTAAACATAGGTATGGTACCATCCAGTTTTGATCACCATCATCATAGTCACAACGTCTTGACAGACATGTTGTGAACTCGTAAAATGCATTATGTCGGAGCTAGAGTATTGCCGACAAGAATATTATCAATAGTTTTGAGAACTGTGGCTCGCCATCGTTCGCGATTTACTGTAAGTTCAGTGGCGCTCTTGATACTCATATCCAGCAACTGTTTCTCCGTATCCACCTAGCATGTAGCGGAACGGCCACGGCGCCGCCCACTCAGGGCATGACGCTGAACTACAAGTTTCTTCATATTATCGCTTCTGTGAATATCCGAAGAATGTAAGCATTCTCGTGGACACAATGGAGGATAGTCTCTTTGGATTACCGAGATCATCCATTATAGAAACGTTAGTTCGATGGGCGGTATAAGAGACTCTCAGCATTCTCCTCCAGTCCACATTTCAAAAGCATCTATGCGAGCTCCATCTACCTTTTTAACAGTCCAAGTTTCCGAGGCATATAAAATTATGGAGAACACAAGAGACTGAACCAGCGACATTTTGGTAGCTTTAGTGATGTTATGGTCTCGCCATATTTTAGTAAGCTTTGTCATGGCCACACGTGCCTGTTGAATGCGCCGTCGAATCTCATTTTCACAGCTACCCGAATTGTCGATCAAACAACCGAGGTACACAACATTTTAAACTACTTCACAGTTTTGATAGTTTTCATGAATTCTTCAGAAAGCTTAAACTGAAGCTTCATCATACAGCAGTGATGTGTATAACCAACAACATTTTTTCCACATAGGTATCAAAAAAGAACCTACGCTTGTGATTCAATTAAGAGCAGTATTTTTGAAGTTATCATCGGCCTTGGAAATCCCTCTACTTCGTATCAACCAGGCACATAGCGAAGACTTAGTGTCTGTCTCTCAGTATTACAGCAAAGAGCTCGAGATCTATGTGAGGAAAGTTCTGCAGATCATACCAAACATGATGTTCAGTAAATTTTCGAGGATTATAGAAATCCAGACTAACATACTAAAGGAGCTACCCACCCGCATTGAAAAAGATAAGATCAAAACTTATGCCCAATTGGATGAAAGATTTGAGTTTGCCGAGTTGACGAATTCTATCTCCGTTTTTAGTAAAGGTATGTGACTACATTTTTGTAATATACAGGACAGGGTATGATATGGTAAGTGATAATAAACCATGAAACCATGTGTTAGGATATTTCCTGCAATTTGAAAATTTAATTTCAAGCCTGACATAAAACATAAAATATGGACATTAAAATTTTTTTTTCGAAAATTATTTATTTAGCTATAAAATTATATTATGTAAAATAGGATTTATACTTTCCAAGTTTCATAATTTTAAATGTCTTTTCAAATGCGACATTCATAAAGATGTTACATTGTTGTAGGTATGAGAATGATGAAAAACACATTAGTTGGTGTCGTGTGCTTGGACCCTAAAAAAATGTTGGAAGATGGTATTCGAATAGAGTTGGTACAGCATATCGCTAAGACTTTACATACTATCTTAACATTTAGTCCTAAACCTAAGCAAGATGATTTAGATCAAAAACTGAAACAATTGGTGCAGATAATGGATGGTTACAAAAGGTCCCTTGAGTACATTCAGGTGAGTCTCAGTACTAATATAGACACTACTACTAGTATACGCGTTAATCAATTTCTTATAGGATTACATAAACCTGAACGGTCTCAAGATATGGCAGGAAGAAGTGACTCGAATAATAAATTACAATGTAGAACAAGAGTGCAATGAGTTTTTGAGAAATAAAATACACCAATGGCAGAGTGTATTCCAAAACAGATACGTACCAATACCGATATTTCCGCCTATTGATGGTAGTGTCAATTTTATTGGCAGACTGGCGAGAGAAGTTATAAGACTGACAGATCCTAGGTGAGGTTTCAGTCTACCTAATAGGTCGTATTTTGAACAAAACATTCTTTTTTTATTTCTTTCTTTTAGCCTTATGGCTTCTGCGCGCTAGCACTATTAACCAGCACATCATGGACTGCAACGTAACCTGGCTCTTGGCCATGTTATAGTCCAAAAAGTAAAGAGTCACTTTGCTTCTTCTTAATCAAAACTCGAAAATATCAAAATAATTACGTACAAAGAGGAATACGAGTATTACACCGTATCGACGATTTAAGAATGTATGGGGTGACCGACGGGAACCGGACGTTTTTCAAATGGTTAGTATAACGTCGCTAGCGGTGGTAGGGAGGGGATTCAGGTATCAGTCGCCTTGCTGTATAACGCCATTTTAGTAGCTATGGAGCAGTGGACCGTAGAGCACCGTATGTTCGCTTATGACGCGTATGTTAAAAATGCTGAGTCGGTCACGGCCGCGCAGCGACTGTTCCGCGTTCATTTTAATCTTGGACACCACGATATTATTTCAAGCCGCAATACCATTCTCAGGTGGGTTAACAGTCTGACAAAAACAGGAATAATTGTGAAGAAAAAGTTACCTGGAGATCATCGGAATTTTGTTTGTTTATCTCTCCACTTGAATGAAAATGAGCTTTATCACTCATGATGACTACTGCACTTTCATGGTCTCCAAGCAGCATTTGAATTCGAATGGCGAAGTCTTCTCGTTGCTCATAATCTGTTGGCGAACAATACACATCTTGTAAGGATGAAACGCTAAACTTTTTTCAATATTATGCGCACTGATTCACGACTTAAGTTTAATTCATGCGCGTGTCTTCTTGCAGACCGTTGAGGGCTCCGAGTAAGCACTTGTCTCACCCGCTCGACGTTTTCTGGCGTCCTCGCAGTCTTCGTGGGACCAGCTGGCTTTTTCTTCATAATCATTCCTGTTGTTTTCAGACTGTTAACCCATCTGAGAATGGTATTGCGGCTTGGAATAATATCGTGGCGTCCAAGATTCAAATGAACGCGGCCGTGACAGACTCAGCATTTTTAACATACGCGTCATAAGCGAACATACGGTCCTCTACGGTCCACTGCTCCATAGCTACTAAAATGGCATTATACAGCAAGGCGACTGATACCTGAATCCCCTCCCTACCACTGCTAGCGGCGTTATACTAACCATTTGGTCACCCTGTATATCGAATCTCACGATTTGTTCGAAATAGAAATTGGAAATACTGAAATTCACGCGTTATAACAGCCCTAACCAAAAATCCCGAACAAAAAATTAATGTTAGACCAATCGTAATCACATATCGTTATATTATTTCACTTAAGGGGGGTTATAGTACGAATATGAGATCTGTTTTCAATGGTTCAGCAGTACCCGTTTTTTGCCTATTAATTTCGAGGTTTGTTAACAGAAAAAAATATGAGCATGAAGAAAAAGAGTAGATTTAGATAATTGTCAATGAATTTTTTCAAACTTTCCAATAGACAGCCAGTAAAAAAGTGCTAAATGTGGCGTTTTTTGACTAAATTCACGGTCCTGTTAATGACCCTTTATACACTTATTCTAAAATCTGATTGATATCGATCTAGATTGAGGTTTTAAGAAAACAAGAACCATGTTTTGGTGCAGAAAATTATCAAAAATACAGGATCAAAAGCGGGTACAGCCAGAGCTTTGCGTTAAAGAATCGCGCGCCTATTGGGACACTGATAAAAGTGCCACCAATACAAAAATATGCAAACTACAGTTTATGAATGAGCCGAAAATGTAAAATAATGTACTGCACTAATATACGGTTGTTTGCACCAGTTCGGATTAAAAGTGAGGATTTAGTAATCTGGGGTTAAAGTTATCCTTGGGTCTTAGGTTAAATCACGTTCGCTTTGCACTGTCGACCTTAAACCTAGGATTAACAAACCCAGAGTTAAGTTAAGATACATTTGGCAACAACGCCAGAAAATGACGCTCTATGATGGGCTTTTGTGTGTTTAATGTTAATCTCCTTGTTTTGTCAATCGTCACAATTGTCACTTGTGCCTGTTTGCGGCATGATACTACAAATACTACAACATGACACCTCATTTATACGCAATATGGCAAACACAAATGGCATATAAGAGGACGGGGAACGAAAAATTGAAATAAATATTTGTTAAATCGTTGTTATTCTGTGTTTTCATTTCTTGACAGCTATACTACTTGGCACACACACGCACCCACATGCCCTAGTTTCATGCACCCTTCTGAGCGGCTGGTTGCTATGGACAGTATGTAGTAGGGATTATAGTAAATTGACCCCTTTTCCTTAAAATGTGTCCTCTAGCAGTTTACTATAACCTCCACTCAACCCACTATTAACTTATAAAGCAACTTCTGAAGAATTTAGCCATTAATCGGTTTATCAAGTATGGTACTTTTCACTCCACATACTCTGTAATAATTGCAGCATAGTTTGACCTAGGTATTGCTTCGTAGGAGTTCCATCTACTTGGACCAGACGCTCACTTGGTACGACGTCAAGACACACAAAATTATACTGAACAAAGAAACCATATCGTCAATATCTTCTGGTATAGAAATTGCCGGTCTAGTAGGACTTGACAAATTATTTTCATTCATGATCATATCTTCACTCCGGAAAATTGTAGGTATGCTGTTTTATTTATAGTTCAATAAATCGGCCGGGAAAAGGCCTTTATGGAAAAAATCCTTTACATATTTTTTGGCCCAAGCGTCGGCCCAGAATTAGCAGGCGCCAGGTCAGTGTTGTCCTGGACGAAAGGGCCTACAAGGAACTGGCCACAGATAAACTGGCGAAAGCCTGGTCAAAGAAAGATAGTCGCTATGGCTTCTGAATGAAGGCAGAGAGACGCTGAACCTTTTAGTGGGGGTTCTCACTGGCCAGAATAGACATTTTTTGTCGCCCATGAGAGTGGTAGGGGACTCCATCTGCGCCAAATGCTGGGAGGAGTGCGAGACAGTGTTCCACTTCGTGGGTAGATGTGCAGTCTCAGGGTTCAGATGTTCGGCACAACGGAGTTTGAGGAGAAGTCACTATGTTCAGCTAGATGATCGGACATGCTGACTTTCGTCACCGTACATTAACAAAGACAAGTAGGGTCACTAGCGTGCCGACGTTGATGTGTGTCCCACAAACGCGAGCCGCCTCGATTTCAGAGGGCTTCCGTTCGTGCCGTCTCGTTTAATTACAGGGAATCCGACTGTGCGATATTGTCGACGTTCACTTTACTTCTTATACGGGGGTCAATAGAAATGAATTATATAGCATAGATAGAATATAATTTATTATTCAGTCAACCATTCAACTGAATTGACAATATTTTAGTTCCATTAGTTCCTTGAAATATAAATGATGATATAATGAAAGCGAATAGTTAGTACTTTAACTTAACAACCTCCTTAAAAAACAAGGAAAACGGCAATAAGGCAAAAAAATACGAATACTGGAAGACACATAACAGACACGTTTTTATACATTTTATATTTGGTTTTATTTTCTTCTAGAGTATTCTTTGATGTCACCGATATAAATTTGGTCGCTAAATGTATTCGCACTCTAATATAATATTCAAATTATGTTTCATAGAACTCTCTTCAGGAAAGTGTAACTCGCAAACTTTTATCCTGGTATTACATTGATCCAAGGTAAGGTTGGCATATTTATGAGTACCCACACGAACCCTAATGCCCGTTTCCAATTTTCACATCTAAAAACAATATTTATTTTTTAAATTTTATCAAGACAAATCTGTCAGTATAAGTTAATAAGCAATCTATCTTACCCAGTTTCCTCTTTCGGACATCGAAAAAATCATTTTCCCCATGCCTTGTTGCAGTCATGTACAGAACATGTCGCCGGCATTTTTTTGTGAAATACGCGAGATCACCGTGAGCCAGAATTCTCCAGCTTGCGTAGTATCCAGAGCAGAGAGCAGAGTGAGAAAAACAACATTGGGGGCGGCGCTTAGAGTGACCCTACTTGTCTTTGTCAATGTACGGTGCTTTCGTAAAGAGATCTTGTAGGTTCGACAAGGAGCTTTCTAGGACGTAGTGTTTTTAGTGGGTCAGCAAAAAAGGCCAAATGTGGCCCACTTGCCGGGCTTCGCCTCCCCATACTACTACTACCTTGGGGCCATCATAAACCTCATCTTATTTATCTTTCAGGGTATTTGGAAAACAAGCATGACAAGCAACAGACTTGGACAAATGTAATGTCGACAATTCATAGCGAATTCAAGCAAATGGGTGACCCTCAAAATCCAAGCAAGACTTACCAGACGTACATAAATAGATGCACAAAAATTTGGACAGAGTTCCTAGAAAATGTGCTTCTAGTGGGTCAACTACAACTACTCAGGATGCTGATAGCGTTCTATCTAAATAAGACTTGTAAATTCAATGCAAAAACTCTGGAATCTTCGCTCTCCTCTTTGAACAAGTAAGATTGTTTGTTAAAATGCATATTGATGAAACAATTTATGTTTATGAGTGTTCAAAAAGTTTTTATCAGCAGAGTGTAGATGACAGTGGCATTTGATAAAAATATTGAGGCAACCTAACTTACCTTCAAAAGCTGATAGTAATATAAAAACCAAACGGCAATCACAACTTTCACATATCTTGTATTTTAGGTACCAACTTTTAGACTAAGCTGGTTTTCAGATTTTAGTCAAACGATACTGAAACTCAAAACTGCGGCCGAATTTGTTATCAGCATCCTCAAATTATTCAAAACATGAAGTTTCATCTTAATAAAAGCCAAATAAAAATTTTCGATTTTTTGGCCAAACCTGAGGATCCGAAGGATCTGAAATTTTTTATTTTCGTCAAACGATGATGACACTCAAAACTGTGACCGGATTTGTAATCAGCATCCTCAAATTATCCAAAACATAAAGTTTCATCCTAATAGAAAGCCAAATAAAGATTTTCGATTTTTTGGGCATACCTGATGAGGATCTGAAAGATCTGAAATTTTTTATGTTCGTCAAACGATACTGAAACTCAAAACTGCGACCGGATTTGTAATCAGCATCCTCAAATTATCCAAAACATGGATTTTCCGCTGAATAGAAAGCCAAATAAAGATTTTCGATTTTTTGTTCAAACATGAGGATCTGAAAGATCAGAACTTTTTTATTTTCGTCAAACGTTACTGAAACACAAAACTACGATCGGATTTGTAATCAGCATCCTCAAATTATCCAAAACATGGCTTTTCAGCTGAATAGAAAGCCAAATAAAGGTTTTCGATTTTTTGGGCTTACACCTGAGGATCTGAAAGATCTGAAATTTTTTATTTTCGTCAAACGATACTGAAACTCAAAACTGCGACCGGATTTGTAACCAGCATCCTCAAGTTATCCAAAACATGGCTTTTCAGCTGAATAGAAAGCCAAATAAAGATTATCGATTTTTTGGGCAGACATGAGGATCTGAAAGATCAGAAATTTTTTATTTTTGTCAAACGTTACTAAAACAGAAAACTTCGACCGGATTTGTAATCAGCATCCTCAAATTATCCAAAACATGGCTTTTCAGCTGAATAGAAAGCCAAATAAAGATTTTCGATTTTTTGGGCAAACATGTGGATCTGAAAGATCAGAAATTTTTTATTTTCGTCAAACGATACTGAAACTCAAAACTGCGACCGGATTTGTAACCAGCATCCTCAAATTATTCAAAACATGGCGTTTCAGCTGAATAGAAAGCCAAATAAAGATTTTCGATTTTTGGTTGAAACATGAGGATCTGAAAGATCAGAACTTTTTTATTTTCGTCAAATGTTACTGAAACACAAAACTTCGACCGCATTTGTAATCAGCATCTTCAAATTATCCAAAACATGGCTTTTTAGCCGAATAGAAAGCCAAAAAAAGATCTTCGATTTTTTGGGCAAACATGACGATCTGAAAGATCAGAAATTTTTTATTTTCGTCAAACGATACTGAAACTCAAAACTGCGACCGGATTTGTAATCAGCATCCTCAAATTATTCAAAACATGGCTTTTCAGCTGAATAGAAAGCCAAATAAAGATTTTCGATTTTTTGGGCAAACATGAGGCTCTGAAAGATCAGAAATTTTTTATTTTCGTCAAACGTTACTGAAACACAAAACTTCGACCGGATTTGTAATCAGCATCCTCAAATTATCCAAATCATGAAGTTTCATCCTAATAGAAAGCCAAATATAGATTTTCGATTTTTTGGACATACCTGAGGATCTGAAAGATCTGAAATTTTTTATTTTCGTCAAACGATACTGAAACTCAAAACTGCGACCGGATTTGTAATCAGCATCCTCAAATTATCCAAAACATGGCTTTTCAGCTGAATAGAAAGCCAAATATAGATTTTCGATTTTTTGGGCATACCTGAGGATCTGAAATATCTGAAATTTTTGATTTTCGTCAAACGATACTGAAACTCAAAACTGCGACCGGATTTGTAACCAGCATCCTCAAATTATCCAAAACATGGCTTTTCAGCTGAATAGAAAGCCAAAGAAAGATTATCGATTTTTTGGGCAAACACTCGGGCAAACATGAGGATCTGAAAGATCAGAAATTTTTTATTTTCGTCAAACATTACTGAAACAAAAAACTTCGACCGGATTTGTAATCAGCATCTTCAAATTATTCAAAACATGGCTTTTCAGCTGAATAGAAAGCCAAATAAAGATTTTCGATTTTTTGTTCAAACACGAGGATTTGAAAGATCAGAACTTTTTTATTTTCGTCAAACGTTACTGAAACACAAAACTTCGACCGGATTTGTAATCAGCATCCTCAAATTATCCAAAACATGAAGTTTCATCTTAATAGAAAGCCAAAAAAGATTTTCGATTTTTTGGGCATACCTGAGGATCTGAAAGATCTGAAATTTTTTATTTTCGTCAAACGATACTGAAACTCAAAACTGCGACCAGATTTGTAATCAGCATCCTCAAATTATCCAAAACATGGCTTTTCAGCTGAATAGAAAGCCAAATATAGATTTTCGATTTTTTGGGCTTACACCTGAGGATCTGAAAGATCTGAAATTTTTTATTTTCGTCGTCAAACGTTCCTGAAACACAAAACTTCGACCGGATTTGTAATCAGCATCCTCAAATTATCCAAAACATGGCTTTTCAGCTGAATAGAAAGCCAAATAAAGATTTTCGATTTTTTGGGCAAACATGAGGAAACAGAAATTTTTTATTTTCGTCAAACGTTACTGAAACACAAAACTTCGACCGGATGTGTAATCAGCATCCTCAAATTATCCAAAACATGAAGTTTCATCTTAATAGAAAGCCAAAGAAAGGTTTTCGATTTTTTGGGCATACACCTGAGGATCTGAAAGGTCAGAATTTTTTTATTTTCGTCAAACGTTACTGAAACACAAAACTTCGACCGGATTTGTAATCAGCATCCTCAAATTATCCAAAACATGAAGTTTCACCCTAATAGGAAGCCAAATAAAGATTTTCCATTTTTTGGGCATACCTGAGGATCTGAAAGATCTGAAATTTTTATTTTCGTCAAACGATGCTGAAACTCAAAACTGCGTCCGGATTTGTAATCAGCATCCTCAAATTATCCAAAACATGTCTTTTCAGCTGAATAGAAAGCTAAATAAAGATTTTCGATTTTTTGGGCAAACATGAGGATCTGAAAGATCAGAAATTTTTTATTTTCGTCAAACGTTACTGAAACACAAAACTTCGACCGGATTTGTAATCAACGTCCTCAGATTATCCAAAACATGACGTTTCATCTTAATAAAAAGCCCAAAAAAGTTTTTCGATTTTTTGGGCATACACCTGAGGATCTGAAAGATCTGAAATTATTTATGTTCGTCAAAACATACTGAAACTCAAAACTGCGACCGGATTTGTAATCAGCATCCTCAAATTATCCAAAACATGGCTTTTCAGCTGAATAGAAAGCCAAATAAAGATTTTCGATTTTTTGGGCAAACATGAGGATCTGAAAGATCAGAATTTTTTATTTTCGTCAAACGTTACTGAAACACAAAACTTCGACCGGATTTGTAATCAGCATCCTCAAATTATCCAAAACATGGCTTTTCAGCTGAATAGAAAGCCAAATAAAGATTTTCGATTTTTTGGGTAAACATGACGATCTGAAAGACAGAATTTTTTTATTTTCGTCAAACGTTACTGAAACACAAAACTTCGACCGGATTTGTAATCAGCATCCTCAAATTATCCAAAACATGAAGTTTCATCTTAATAGAAAGCCAAATAAAGATTTTCGATTTTTTGCCAAACCTATGGATCTGAAAGATCTGAAATTTATTATTTTCGTCAAATGATAATGAAACTTAAAACTGCGGCCGGGTTAGTAATCAGCATCCTAAAATTATCCAAAGCATGAGGTTTCATCTTAATAGAAAACCAATAAAGATTTTCTCGATTTTTTGTGCAAACCTGAGGATCTGAAGGAAGAGTGCTGATAGCTTATGGACACTGTAAGTAATTCACGATCTAATTTCAGAGCACTCTTGATGGACATGAAAAACAAAAATTACGAACCTAACGAAGAATTGTTATCAGAATTCTCTGGTTTTTTCAATTACGCTGGTTTGAATCGCCATTCTGACAAAGTCTACATTTCTGCAAAAAGTAAACCAGAATATGGGATAACGATGTTCATCTTTGTGATAGCTCACTATTCCAGACTGTT
The DNA here is from genome assembly GCA_951848785.1 of Callosobruchus maculatus. Lineage (NCBI taxonomy): Eukaryota > Metazoa > Arthropoda > Insecta > Coleoptera > Chrysomelidae > Callosobruchus > Callosobruchus maculatus. The sequence continues at coordinate 9,581,676 of CATOUR010000083.1, forward strand.
TTTCCCACAAAATGCAGGTTTGTCAAATTTTTGTCAGTAGAAATGCAGTGTTCTAAGAATACTATTTATTTTCAGAAAGTCAACAAAGGAGAATTAATGACCAAATAGATGGAATCACTTTCACAATGGGTGTACATACTGTCATTAATCAGTTCAGTCGCAGTGTTAATAGAGGATTTGTGAAATATATTAGCAACTATTCACTACAGTTCACTCGACAAAATAGCAGGTAACAAAATAAACCTTAATATCTTCAATAGCAGGATATACCTAGTATTGACTCATGCGGAGACTGTTTGTAAAATCTAGCTCTGATCGTTTTTTAATATTCTTACTCTATTCACGTCGTCAGTATTGCTAAAACGGCATCCCAGAAACTTGGAGTTTTGTTCGGCTGTAGCAACCAGAGCAACTACTGCTGCTCTACAGGGCACTGATCTCCAACCTTCGTTGGAATATCACCCCCATGTGAGGAGATGCGGTCCGAAGCACTATCTGAACCTTCTGGGCACTATCCAGAAGAGAGCAATTAGACTAATCGATACGCCTAACCTCACAAGGACAAGGACGTTTTACAGATTCTATCACGCAAGATGTTCGAGTGAGCTCTCCCAGATAATAATACCCAAGGCCGTCCGAACGAGGAACACTAGAGAAGCTCTGCGAGCTCATCCTTACCTGGTTGAGGTCCCTACTCTCCAAACCAGTCTCCTCCAGCATTCCTTCTTGTGGAGAACTTCGACGCTGTGAAATGAGCTGCCGGGGAATTTTTTCCCGATGGCTACAACCTGCAGCGTTTCAAATATAACGTGCACAGACACTAAACTTATCCTCTCGCAGCGCTTCTACAGCGCCATAGGCTTTCAGCGTCTGCGAGATCCGTTATAGACGAGAAGAACTAGTTTACAGCAGTATCAATGCACTGTCAGCACAAATTTGTCTAAGTATCGAGTAGTTATCAACCGTCATCTTACTTCTTAATGTTTTAATCTTAACTCATTTAAGTTCCCCTTAAATACCGTTTAAATAATAAATTCATATTTTATTTATATCATATATTTTATTTACAATACCTCATGATGATCCTTATTTGTATGATTTTTTTTTTCAGTGCAAGGTATGTGGAGATGCCTCCTGAAGTGGCACTAACATTGAAATTCATGCACTTCTATACTAACTATTCCAAAGATTCTCAAGAATTCTACGCAGAATCGCTGCCAAAAGAGATTCTACACCTGCAGCAGACACTAAGCACGCCTCATTGACGTCCGTTGAATTTTTTATCAGACTATTTTCTAAAATATCTGTAGATCAGCAGTTGGATGTCTTTATCATGGTTAAGCTTAAATCTTATAAATACTAAAATGCATCGATTGTTAAGTTTAAGTTTTGTATATATTAATCATATTTTTATACAATTTGTTAAAAATTCGAAAGCTTTAAATATAAATTATACTATTTTCTTTAATTTGTTGTAGTTTGACACTCGTAAATTTAATATTTTCTCGCATTTCGGTGGGCCGGATTCTCAATGTCCAGTTAAATATTTATCTGGAAGTTAACTAGCTCTTAGATAATTGTTTAAACAATTGGAGGTTAAATTTAAGAAGTCACGTAAATCTTATCTGACAGTTGTATCCATAGAAACGCTAACTGGCAGCTACCTATCTGACACTTTTAACCGGACATTGAGAAACGGACTCTAAATCTTTAAAAGAAAAGTGTTCCGGGGTTTCCCAAAACCTCCCCCTATCCGAGACTCCATCCTACCCCAACTCATTTTAACCACTCCAAAAGGAAAAAAAAGTAGAAAAAAACAGTTTGAACGACTATTATATTCTACTGTTACTTTTTTAATATAGTTTCACTGGCACTAACACAATTTTTAAAATCCATAGACTTTATCAATCTCTACCACGGCCTACGGTACGGTTTAAAAATTTGATTGCTATCAGTTCAGTGATGAACTACACACATTACATAATTATCTACAACAATTAAAAAATTATGTTTTGTCTAAGGTAGGGCAGCATTCGGAGCAAGCCGAAAAGTATATTAAGTCATTATTCCTTTACAGGGCAATGAATAAGAGCTGACTACGAATACAATAAATTGTTCAGTTTCATAACCCCCACCCATAAACTACCCGAAGTTTACCCCCTCTAAATAAATGTGGAAATCGGTAGGTAAACCCCAAAACGACTAAAAATGAAGTGAGCTGTTTTTACATTTTTAGTTTTTTTTCATTGCTGCGCCGCCACTGACAGGATTTGTAAAAACTAATTGGCTTGATTTTACACTTGGTTTTTCTAATACACCAAAATAAACATAATATACCTATTATTTTTTCCGTATTTTGTAACGATAACGGAATAATATTATGTTGAACATTTTTTGACACTGACAATCATTGAAATTTCCTCATTTTATGTGATATCGATTTTTATCCAATCAAATCCCAATTACACTGATAATAAAATTGCATTTAGTGCAATTATTGGTAGCTATGACTTCACAATTGAGTTTGACAACTTCAAAAAATTTTCCGCCGAATATTCATCGGACAAATACCTCATAATTTTCTGAAAAATTTCTCAAGCTCGTTACCTATTTATTGGTAACAGCTGTTACCAAAAGGATCGAGCTTTCGATTTTCGTAAAATTATATCGTCTGTTTTCAATGTCCTAGGGATATATTACTACTGAAAATATTATTTGATCAAGGTAGAAAACGATCAGCTGTCTCCAAAATATATAAAAGCAAAAATGGAGTCAAGTTGATACCATTTTATCATTTTCTCATTGCATGAAGCTATAGTCTCAAATCCCCTTGCAACTAAATCATCGCCCACCCACCCGCAAAAAAGCATAGGGTTTTCATTCACAGGTCAATTGACAGCCCATTATGAATACAACAAATTTTTCAGTTTTACAACCTCCCACCCGCCATCCACCCCTAAAACGCCTAAAAACAAAGTTTGAGCTGTTTTTATATTTTTGGTTTTTTTATTGCTGCGCCGCCACTGACACGATTTTTCCAAAACATATGCGTTCTCCATCCTCGCCGCGGTAGTAATACTGTGTCAAAATTTCACTCAAATCAATTCAATAATTTTCGCGTTACGCAATATAGAACGATCTAAAACTACTCGTATGTATATATACATCACAAATTCAAAGTCCCTTGCGTGGTGGTCCCTTGGTTTCTATAATAAGCAAGGCAGTGTTCGGATGGACCTAAAAAAGTTTATTATGCCGCTAGGTTTTTCATTTACAGCCCATTATGAATACAACACGAGAAATATTTGGAATTGTTTGTTTTTTTGCTAATTACTCCGCCCCCCGTCCAACGATTTCCAAAATTATAGGAACATTACCTACTATGACCCCACAACATATCGCTACCCAAATTTCATTACAATTCATGCAGCGGTTACTGAGATTACGACATTAGAAAAACGCCAACATACAGACAGACACACCGACGGAAATGAGTAACGTGGATTTTTGTTATGTAGATATCGTGAAACGCCCAAAAAGCGTGTTATCTCAAAATCGAAAATTTTCGTGAGTCCCCTCACCTATCGGTGTGGGAAGTAAAAATTAAAGCGCTCTGTTGTGCAAATGTCTTCAAAGAGAGAATAATATAAGAGTATTATAATGTTAGTAGGTATTTTTTTAATGCAATGGTCAGACCTCAATGGATATAAAAAAAATTTAGTTTTATAAACTTTTTTAGGCAAGTCACATTTCTTATAGTGAACTTGGAAGAACTGTATTTTTTTGTTTTATTATATTCATATTCCTTTGAACAGTCGCGGATTTTATGCAACTTATAAATTACGACCCCCAAAGAATGTTTGTAATAAAATCTAGAGGACCATCAAAATAACAAGGAATTAATTCCAACCCAAACATTTATTTTTGGTGTCGTCCTAAACAGAGGCGTGTGTTTATTTGCTTAGGATTTTCGAAACAATATACTTTCGAACGCCGTCATGTTGCGTGTTGCGTCTCGTTTTCACACGAGTCTAATATTTATTTTTCTGAAGAGGATCATATCCTTACCTCTCGACGAAAGCACATGTGTACTTTCTTAATTGTGATGTTGTGTGACATTAGTACCTACTAAGTCATAACAATATGATAACAATAATAATAATCGTCTTTATTTTGCCATAATTACAAAGTAAAAAATACAGTAAACCATATTGGCGCTATTTTAGCTAGTGCACCTTTATAAGCGCATGATAGATAAGATATACAGGGTGTTCATTTGAAAACTTCTAACCACGGATTTATCGAAAACCACTGATTAAAACAAAAAACGCCGATACGTCAAAAGATTTGTCAAGGGCGACAACTTTTTAACAAAAAACTACTTTTCCTTTAAAAATTGTAAATGACAAGGGGTATCGAGTAATATCTCGTTTCAAAGGTATGTCGGAGTGCTTTATATTGATGTTTGATTTTTAAAATTCGTCGACTCGTTTTCGAGAAAATTATAAAAATCTTTATGTACCTTAATTTGTTCAAATAGAAAAAAAAAAACACGAAAATATCACTTTTTATTGCTATAAGTTTCAAGATTATTGTCCAAACGATAATATGCGCAATGTTTAAATTACTGACGGATAGTTGTAAAAAACAAATTAAAATACATAAAGTTTTTCCTAATTTTCTCGAAAACGAATCGACCGATTTCAAAAAATCAAGCGTCCAAATGAAGAACTTCGGAATACATACTGCTCTGACAGTCAGGCAGCCATCAAAGCACTGAGTGCTTGGAAAATAACGTCGGGACTGGTTCTGGAGTGCAGGAGGGCTCTTGACGACATCTCAGCTAAACACAGGGTATCACTGATGTGGGTACCTGGGCACGCTGGGGTAAAGGATAACGAAATGGCGCATCATCTGGCCATGATGGAATCCGGCAACAGTTTTGTGGGCCCGGAACCAGCCTTAGGACTATCTGCAAACTTGATTAGGAAAACAACTGGCGAGTGGATCCAGAATCAACACTCTCTGAGATTGAACAACATCTCTGGTCATCTCCGTCAAGCTCGGGTACTAGTAGCAGGGCCTGCAGAGAGAATAGGACGATTTTGTCTCTCTCTGGATAGGAATAACTTGAGATTGCTAGTAGGCTTACTAACGGGTCACAACACCTTCAGGCGTCACTTGTTCGTGATAAGGGTGGTCAACGACCTAACGTGTACGTGGTGTGGTGAAGAGGAAGAATCCTCGGCACACATCTTGTGTCGCTGTGAAAACAGGCAGACTATGCTGGGCTCAAGAACCTTGGAACTAATAGATATAAAACGATAAAAAAAGAATGTGCTTGCCTTTGCCAAAAGGGCAGGTCTTAGGAACTAGCGCGGATAGGTTGGTTAAAAAGTTGTCCCCCTTGTTTTGACGTGTCTCGTCATTTTTTCTTTTAATTGGCGGGTTTTCGATAAATCAGTGGTGAGAAGTTTTCAAATGTATACGCACTATATATGTAAGTGTACCCCACTTCAAACAGATGCATTCTTGATTCTCCCCAGTCAAACCCAAATATTGCAATAAGGATGCTGCCTTTCACACATATCCGCATAATCAGCTACCTCCTCGACATTTGGAAAATATCCATACGTCTCTTCTTGAAAGGATTCTGTGGAATTTTCACGACGAGCAGCGATAATCTGCTGCATGCGACGGAAGAAAGGACGGCTCTTGCAAATCAGCAGCTGCAGACAGCCAGTTTCTTCGTCCAAACTCCTTTCTTTCACGTATTCGATCACGTTGTCCACCAGGTCTCGGTCTATAGCGTATTCGAGCGTTTCGGCCACGTCTGGATTCTTCATCATGGACTCATAGGCGTCTTCTTGGTTTGGTGCACTTCGTTGTGTTGGATTTGTGTTGGATGGTTGCTTCAAAGACAATGAAGAGCTTATCTGGAAAAATAATAGAATCAAGATGATGACTCGGTGCCTCAAATTGATAAGGAAAAACAAAATTGTTAGAAAACTTCGCCAAAATTCGATTATACATGAAAATTTGGATATATGTCCATTTTTTATATGTCGCTCCAAAAAGCGTGGGCGAACAGAGGCAAGCTACTAGACAGACATTTTTAAACTATACTAAGCTCTTAAGTTGTCTGTCAATGTTTGCTCTTAGTTACATTGCTTTGATGTTACTTATTCAATTTAGTAATGCGCTTATACCCTATACAGTGGAAGTCAATAGTATTTCTATTGAAACACAATTTTCTATAATGTTGAGAATAGACATTTCATCAAATCTGTAGCTTAGGATTTCAGCTAAAAAAATCGTTGAATTATTTTTAATACCTAAAGTCCTTCATGACCACAACCTTCCGTATGAAGATATAATTCAAGAAAGGAGGTTCAAAAGAATACTAGAAGGTCGCATGTTATTTAGAGCTTTGTGCTTTGACTTAATTTTTACCCAACCAAATGCCTGATGTTTATCATAATAGAATAGAATAGAATATTTTCAAAATATAGGAACCACAATCTGCAACGAACATAAGTAAAGTGTGAAGTCTCGCTAACATTTACTCCTTATTTTTCATCATATGTCAGTCGCAAGGATATCCTGAAATATTTTACTTACCAATTGAGCAATAGTTATGATCGCATTAACAGCTATAGCTCCAATTTTTTTGTTGTCCAATCCCAACATTCTCAAAAAAGCACCAAATAAATGATTGCTCTGACTTTCTTGCTTCTGTTCTATGGGTTTTCCAAAAGCCCTGTTCACCAGTTTTGAAATGTTGTTGAGATAGTCGAAGAAGTCAGCACCTTTTGATGAAAAAGTAATTCTATTTTAGTCTACGTTCCTAATTTATTTTTCAAAAGCCTATTTGAGTAAATCTGTTTTTTTATATGAGGCTCCTCACGAATAGGTCAATGAAGCAATTATTTTGTTAATAAGGGTTTTGCCGAATAAGAAAACATAGAACACCAGTTTGTAACTTTAGTTTTTATTTTTTTATATTTCATCATGCTAAAAATCGTCCAGAGAAGCTCATGTTCGGTAAAGGTTTGGTAAAATGTTTTTGATGGATACATATTAGGATCATCCAGATTTTTTAAATCTGGTTTTGGTTAATACCTTAATACCTGACATCAATATTCCAGTTAGATAGAATTTTTAATTACCCTATTCCAAATACTAAATTTGAATGTATACTATTGAGCTCGTTGCCACAATTAATTTTGCAAAATGGATTAATTATTTGTCGGAACATTCGAACAAGACAAAAACATTAAATCTGTTGACTTACCTGATTCCCCTTTTCCTGTTCTGAAACCTAACATACTTGGAATAATAAGTAAAATCAAGAGGCATTGCTTATACGGTGTCATACCTTCTACTAACAAAACAACAGAAAAATACCATTAAATGTTCCGTTGTTCTAATCTTCTAGTTCCATCAAAATATGTAGTGCAAACAATTAAAGAAGTCAGCGTGCTTGAAATCATAAGGCTATTTATATGTGGTCGACTTATTTTCACAGACCGAGAACTCAATGAAATTCGCTTTCCTTTTTGGAAGAATATGTTCACAAAAGTTCTGAAACTTCTATAGAATATCCAAAAAACTGATATTTTCAGGTGATTAAAACAATTTAGTGTGATCGTACTTATCGATGAGATTGCTCTGTTCTCTACATAAGACATTTTGATCATCATCGATTTTTTTAAGTATGATTGTTGAGGCTTGCGGCGCTGTATGAATTAGTGCTTTAATATATAAAAAAGCATCGTTTTTTATTCATCAAGCTTAGCTGCGATGTTTTGCTTGAATAACATCCTGATAATATAATCAGCTACAAGTAAATTACTAATTAGATCCTGTTACTCAAATAACACGGAGACGTATAGCTTTTCAACAATGCCTTACTCAATGTTAAAAAAGAAAAAAAGTCACGAGTTTTTGAAAAATTCAATAAAAAAGCAAAGAAAAAGGAAAACAAAGTATGGGCAAAAAGGCACCACTCGAGATTTCCCACGTGTTATCGTTACTAATAGTGTCAAAAGTGTCAAATTTCGATTACAGTCAAGGTAGAAGTTTCTGGGTTACATGTGATACGATTTTTAAGAACAATAATTAAAAAAATTGCATCCTTGTAACCCCTCATACTTCTCCTACCCTTATACAAAGTCTTCATTTGCCGATTATTATACTCTGCCTCAGTGGCAGAATTTTCAAAAATAACGCTGCTAAATCCAGTATAATTGTAAGCTGACTGTCTGCGTCAAAGTTCTATTACAATAAAATTAGTAGTTTTCAAGCTTATGACTGATAGAAATAGCAACTATACTTGTATGTATCAAAAATTTCGACAGGATTTGAAAACCAGGTAGCTAAGAAAAGTAGAGGACAACGTCAAGTTTATTTTTTTCCCAGCGATAGAAATATAAAAAAACTTGAGTTTTCAAATGAAAGAACGACCAGGATACCAGGAAGCCATGAAACGTTTAACAACGAACATTTTGAGGGTCTTGATATTTCTTTTATTTTAATTTAATCGAAATCGATAAAGCGGTTAGTGTGATTACGCAGACACAGAAAAGAGCTACCCTCAGGCGGATATACAGAAATTGCTGGCATGGATCTTTGTGATGTGTGATATAGCTTTCATAAAATCTCAAAAAATCATTATTTCGAAATAAATGGGCAAATGCATTAACAATCTCAAAGAATTTGACAGCTTTTGTAAATATAAGAAAATGTTGTGTTCCTTAATCGCCACACTTCAACCCATTTCAATTTCATATTTTCAAAAGATCTGAAAAATGATCAGAAAACCCTAAAATGTCTGAAAGTTAAGTTTAGAGAGGTTCTGATATTTTTTGTTTCCAGTTACATCACATACGATACAGCTGTTACTGAAATTATGCAAAAATTGCGACCCTCAGACGGATCTACAGAAATGATTTTAGTGATGTAGATGTTATAAAACGCATTATATTTTCGAAATGAATGATCAGATGCATGAATAATCTCAAGCAATTTGACAGTTGTCGTTGAACAAGAACTTGTAAAATTAAAAAATTACTAGTTGATTCTATTCATCGCACATATTTTAAGAACTGAAATAATAATTATTCAAAAATATCAAGAAAAACCCAGTAAAACCCAACCCGGAAAATAAAAAAATGTACCGACCGGAAGAATCGAGAATTTGACAAGAATTTAGTTTCTCAGGTTTACTAGACACCCTGCTACTGCTTCTGGGACTTACCGCAAGCCTTTATTCTAACTTGAGCTGAATAGTGACAAGAGGAATCTACTTAGTAGGCCGCTCAGCCTGTCCCGAAATATCCGCGGCCCTTATTGGCTGTACTTTTCGCAGTGGGAGGAGCATTCCTGTGGGACACGCCTTGTTATCCCTCGGGACTATTCAGGTGATCATCAGTCATGTGAATGTGGTTTATATGTTACGGTGATTAGTGATCAGTGGAGTGGGTTTTTACTGGGTGTTATTTATTAGGTAGGTATGTCTTTCTTGATTCTCTTTAACCAGCTACATATTTAACAGACAATTTTGCAGATCCAAATTTGATAAATAAAAAAATAATACTGGAGGTTGGTAACATGGTGGTAGTAGATACACATTTAGAGCTTCAGCCCCTTTGGATTTGCAGTTTTTTTCCGTTTTCCTACTGTCTTACTTCTCAAGTTTTCGGATGCCCGGGTCTTCTAGTTTCTGAGTTTTCCTACTTTCCGGTTTTTGGGAATTTGCGCTTTCTAACTTTTGGATTGTAGGATTTTTGATATACTAAGCTAAGCCACCTATGGAAACTACTAACTTATTACTATTACCATGGCGGAGATAGATGAAGTATATAATATTCGTAACGATAACAGCGGAGTAATGATTAAAAAACAAAAATATAATGTCCGCTCAAGCCCTAATGGAAAGAAGGCTCAAACGTCATTTTTAGGTGTTTTAGAGGTTCCTATTATTTGCATTAGTACCCAGAATGTCTAGGCACTGATTTATTTAGACTTTTTTTTTGTTTCTTCATCGACACTACACCCACTCTCAAAAACTATAGACCGACGGAAAAGTGCGACATGTATTTTTAGTAACATAATAATATGAAAAGTATCATACTTGGAGGAGTGCTTCAAAAGCCTTTACTTTCTTAATCTCTGGACATTGCATTTAATATAAATTTACGTGCAAAATACGCAAGTAGAATCAAAATAAATTCCCTTTTTTTTTACTTTTCTTTTAAATTGTGGTGATAGAAAGGGTAACTCGTTTTCAGTTCAGTTTCCATTAAAATTTTCCGGGGACTGCTCTATTTGATAATACAATAATTTTTTATGGTCAGCCTCCCGCATAGGCCTATGTCGCTGTAGAAGCGCTGCAAGAGGATAAGTGTCTGTGCACGTTAGATTTAAAACGCTGCAGGTTGTAGCTGTCGGGAAACAAATTCCCCGGCAGCTGATTCCACAGCGTCGAAGTTCTCCAAAAGAAGGAACGCTGGAGGAGACTGGTTCGGGGAGTAGGGACCTCGACCTGGTAAGGATGAGCTTGCAGATGAGCCTCTCTAGTGTTCCTCATTCGGACGTCCTTCGGTGTTATTATCTGGGAGAGCTCACTCGAACATCTTCCGTGATAGAATCTATAAAACAGGGACAGGTCAGCCACCCTTCTTTGATGTTCGAGGCTGTGGGGGTCCTTTATGAAGTTAGGCGTATCGATTAGTCTAATTGCTCTCTTCTGGATAGTGTCCAGTCCAGATCGGTCGTTCAAAAAGCTATTCAGCCACTGGCGCAGGCCAGGTGGTAGTCCATAAGCAGCAAGCTTGACCAGAAGTCCCTCATGCCACACTCTGTCGAAGGCTTTCGATATGTGAGTTTGTGACCAGGAGGTCACCCGTAGACCTGTGCTTACGGCAGCCATACTGGCGATGATTTATGATGTTATCGTTGTCCAAGTATTTCACGAGCTGTGTGTTAGACAATCTCCCACAACCTTAGGCATGATGCTGAGAAGAGCCACACGTCTATAGTTGGTGGGATCGGTTTGTTTGCCTCTCTTAGAAATGTGTTATTAATGATTTCATTTTATTGTTTTCCCATTGCATGAAGCTATAGTCTGAAATCCCCTTGCAACCAAATCATCGCCCACCCTCCCGCAAAACAACGTCCAACACAAAAACTCTCGTGAATAGTTTCTTGCGTCTCCCTCCTTAGAAACTAGTACGCCACAGTTTTCATTCTGCATGCTTCAACTGAACGATGCAAAACGATCAGGAGCCTCTAAACCGTCTAAAAGCGAAGTATGAGCTGTTTTTTTATTTTTAGTATTTTAATTATTGTTGCGACGCCAGTGACACGATTTTTCAGACACTGGTGCGTTTTCCTCTCTCGCCGCGTATAGTCAATTCTGTGTCGAAATTTCATTATAATTAATTAAGGAATTAAGCGGAATTAAGCAATACTCGTACATGTATACATCACAAAACTCTAAGTCCTTTGGTTTCTGTAATAGGCAAGGAAATGTTCACATGGACTTAAAATAAATACGCCGGTACGTATTTCTTCCATAGGTCAATGGACAAACTATTATGAATACAACAAATCTTTCAGTTTTGCAACCCCCACCCCCAACCACCCCAATTTCACTCCCACCCAAAAAAACCTAGAAAATGATTAGGAACCCCTAAAACGCCTAAAAACAAGATTTGAGCTGTTTTTATATTTTTAGTTTTTTTATTATTGCTGCGCCGCCACTGACTCGATTTTTCTAAAACATACACGTTTTCCATCCTCGCCGCGGTAGAAATACTGTGTCAAAATTTCGTTAAAATCAATTGAATAATTTTTGCGTTACGCAATATAAAACGATCTGAAACAATATTCCTATGTATCAGAAAATTATGTCCCTTGGTTTCTGGAATAGGCAAGGCAATGTTCGGATGGGCCTAAAACAGGGTATTATGCCGCTAGGTCTTTCTTTTACTTTACTTCTGGTTTCTGGAATAGGCAAGGCAATGTTCGGATGGGCCTAAAACAGGGTATTATGCCGCTAGGTCTTTCTTTTACAGATCAATGGATAGCCTATTATGAGTACAACACATTTTTGAGATTTACAACCCCCCACCCCCCAACCACCCTAATTTCACCCCCACCCAAAAAAAAGTAGAAGATGATCAGGAACCCCTAAAACACCTAAAAACGAAGTTCGAGGAATATTTGTGTTTTTTTTTTGCTAATTACTACAACGATTTTCAAAATTATAAGAACATTACTTACTACGACCCCCCAGCATATCGCTGCCCAAATTTCGTCACAATCCATGCAGCGGTTACTGAGATTACGAGGCTAGAAAAACGCGCACAGACAGACCGACAGACAGACAGACAGACCGACGGAAATGAGTGACAGTGACATGGATTTTCGTTATGTGGACATCATAAAACGCCCAAAAAGCGTGTTATCTCAAAATCGAAAATTTTCGCGATCACAATACTCCCCTCACCTATCGGTGTGGGAAGTAAAACCATATTGGCCAATTATTATGGCAAATTAAAGTTTATGAATATCGTTGAATAATCAAAAAATAACAGAGCATTCAACACTTTCATTACGTTATTATTTATGGCTTGCTACCCATATATCTGAATTTATTGTTAAGCAATTCTAACTGCGGCTCTTTTTCGAAACTCCGAGGGGAATTACCCCTACCGGCAATGAATTACACTTTATTGGCTTGGGTGCTTCGGGGTAAGCTCGCTTTGGGAAAGGTGGAAATCATTTTCTTCATGTTTTCCCAAAGGAAGCACTCGAGCTAATGCCGGTAGGAGTATTAGCTCTCGGAGTAGTTGTTTAGTATTATTAGAGCGGGCGCTAGAGGTAGTTGAGTATGCAAAATCCGAGTACAGCATTTTGGCAACGGATTTGGGTAAAGAACTGATTAAAGATTAAGAACGTGGATCTTTCCGGTCATGTTTTTGGTCCAATTTTTTTTTATCCCCTCTACACTCATTCGTAAAGGTAATGTATTGAGTACGTAAGAGAAAATATGTTTATGACTATTTTCGTAATAATTAATAGTTCATTCTAATGGTAAAGTCAGGATGGATTCTTAAATAATGAAAAAAGTGAAAATAGAAGTAACAATTCTTTTAATTAATAAAAATATATCAGTTATACATGAAAATCCAGCGAATTCAAACAATTACTCATTTTTATCTTGACATTCGTTATTGATATATTTACATAATGAAATACAATATAAATCTGTTTTTTACAATTACAAGACATTGTGGGACAATTTGCAATTCATTTACAGGGTGTAGTTAATAATTCTGGTAATGCCGGCTTCGTCGTTTGTCGTGGACGTAAGTCACCATCCATCTTTTCATACCCAAATGAACAATAATTAATAGGTGGTAATTGTATTTGGTGAGAATTTTTCCATATAAATGTTTGTACTGTAGCCCTTAATAAATGCAAATGCAAAGCATCTGAAATCACAACCTATATTTTGAGATACTTATTAGTTTATATCTAAGTTCATCAGCAGATACTTTTTTTTGAAAATAAATAGGTATGTGCAAACTATTTCCAACCGCTTCAATTGCCCATTATTTAGAGCAAGGTTAAAAAATGGAGCTTAATGTTAGGTTTTTCACGTCATTTTCGTTAAAAATCGTTAAAAAATTGTTAAAATTGTTTAAAACGAATAACGTTTTTTATATATATTTTTGGGAGGTCCAGCCATAGCATGTATCAATTTTATCCGTTTTTATTACCTTTAACCCCAAATTTTCAACCCTTAGAGGGGGTAAAATTATTAAACTCCGACGCCGTCCGGTTGGAAAATGGAATTAAACATAATAGAAATGGACGATATTGATACATGTCATTATTGGACCTCCGAAGAATATGTACCGCCCGTAGATTTCGGATGACGATTTTTTGGAACATTTGCTGGTAGGTGTACTAAAATACTACCGCATTTTCATTCGGTTACTTAACGATTTTTTTATGGTTTAATACTGTCCCTCTATTTCCGATTCCTCCCATTTTGGGGTTATGGTACAATGACAAATTTTACCCCCCGTAGGGGTTGAAAATTGCGGTTAAATGTAATAAAAACGGATAAAATTGATACATGTTGTGGTTGGACCTCCCAAAAATGTGTATAAAAAACGTCATTCGTTCTAAACAATTTTTACAATCTTTTAACGATTTTCAAAGAAAATGACGTGAAAAACCGAATATTAAGCTCAAATTTCTTATAACCTGCTAAGCAGAAACGAATGAGTATTTTTTGTGTTATCTACAGAGAAACAAAGAATTATCCATCAAATTCCGACCGGTTTCGTCGTGATTTTTTTATTTTCATTTTAAAATAATTGGTACGGGCAAAGCGCGCGGTGACGATTTTTTGGAACATTACCTGGTTAAGTGTACTAAAATGTTACCGCATTTTCATTTGGTTACTTCCCGATTTTTTTTCACGTTCAACACCCCCCTCCCCCTCTATCTCCGATCCCTCTCATTTTGAGGTTATGGTGCAATGACAAAAAAGTTTCCAAACTGCCTCTAGAACTCAAATACCAAGCGTCATCCACTACGAGTCATTGCTCTGAGTCTACTGTCTGGGAGGAGAGGGGAATGTGCTGGGAGGGGGAAGGGACCATATCATCTGGCGGCAAGATGTGTTTTGTTATTACTTAGAGTCTCAGGTATAAGAATCCGGTCATAGTTGCCGGTACTCGGATTTTGCATACGCAACTACCTCTAGGGCCTGCACTATATTAAATTTCGTGTCAATATTACGGTAAAACATGGCAGGCATTTAAAAATCGTGAAACACCCTTTATAAGACGCGGTACTCAAACTTGCAAATTCCTGTATATACCTAATTACCGCATTTTGTTTCACTTTTTGTTGCTCTGTTAGTGATTCACCATACTCAGTTGTTATTTCAAAGGAAAGAGAAACCCACAACTTTGAGAAGACTGTCTTGTTCTAGCACTATAAACAATGCCTCGCCAGAATCGCAGGCAGGTCAGCTCTGCCTACCCGGATTCAGTTCTACCTCATTCCTCAACTCCGACCTCAGACACTGAGTCTGAGGACAGCAGTAGTGGGGGAAGAGCACCTCGACAACCTATTTATCAACGCAATGCTGCCAACGAACGCGAGAGGGCCCGCATGAGAGTCCTTTCTAGGTAAATGAATATTACGATTGTTCCATAATAAATTTCAAAAAGAAGTTAGACAGGCTACTATCAGAAATGTGATGTTCCATTAATGCCGACTGTGTCCACCCTCCCTCTGTGTCACGCTAATTCTTTTTTCATTACTTCAGTACTTTGTATTGTATGTTCTGCTGTGATTTGTTATTATTATTATTATTTTGGAATTGTCTTGATTGAAAATGGTTCTACATAATCACACAGTTAAAATGACTCACCTGACTGACCTTATAATAATTTTTGTAATATCATTCTATAAATGCCAAATATTTTCTATTATATTTATATGTACTGGATTTTTGTAATGGTTGTCACGCTAATTATTTTTTTTTCTTTACTTCAGTACTTTATATTATATTTTCTGCTATGCTTTGTTATTATTATTATTTTGGTAGTGTGGTGAGTGAAACTGGTTCCACATAATGAAATAGTTAAAAATGAAATTCATTTTTATGGTGTCATTTTATAATTTTTTTTCTTATATGTGTACTGAGTTCTTGTAATGATTATTTACTTCAAATATCAGGCTCGTAACCGTTAGCAATGTTTATATGGTTTATTAATTATCTGGTATTGTTGGTTGGAATAACATTGTAGTTAGATTATATTTATGATAGCATGTGGTGAATATACTTTTGGTTTCTCTGGGTTGAGTTGAAAAATACCCTTAGGGTAACACTCCACCTTTTCGATTTCGCCTATTTGTTTGAATATGTATTGCAATATTGAGTGTTGATTTTGTTACTTGTTACTTACCTACTGATGTTTTGTTTATGGCCAGAATCGAATAAAGGCCCGTTATTATTATTATTATGATCTTAAAAGAAAGATTTGAGGTCATTTTCTTGCCCAAATGACTGTTTAATTGTTTACGCCTTAAAGTTGGTATATTTTTTAAATATAATTTAGATTGTCGTCCACCATCATAGAGAATTAGCGAGTGCGACATAGTTGACACCTAGGCGAGTCCTGGAAGTCTGCGAGTCCCGTAAAATCACTTTCGGTTAGCGTTACGTACAATATTTTTTCTGCGGCCGTTTATTAGATAAAATATTAAAAAATTATAGAGATAGATACTATAAATATTACTTATGAACATTACACCTTTCCTGAAAATAGATCTTTCTGTATGATTTATTACTTTCGGTACGATTTGTGTAAAGTTGCACTTTCGATTTAATCAATCATACTCGCCTACGTCTCGCCCTGGAAACTGCCTACTCATCCCGTAAAATCACTTTTAGGACTTGTTACGTAAATAACTATTTCGGACTCACAGTGCTACAAAACAGCGCCATGGAAGACCTATAATATCTGCTTCTACAAGTAGCACCAGCATATAATTTATTAAAACAACAAATTGATGATAGGAATGATAGAACACTTGTTTTGTGGTATATGGTATCATAAAGATAAACTCGCATGATTTTTGTAGCACTTCCGAGCTAAACGTCTTATTTCCAGTCAGCTGAATAAACGCTTTTTGACTTCCTCGGTGCCACATATTTATATTTTTAAACATCGACTCTATGCGAGAAATTGTAGGAAACAACACCCTCTGCACCTTTTTTTTAACTAATCAAAATAATTTAAATACGGCCCAGACTGCGGCGTTATACCATGACACGCTCTCCTCTCTGGTGGGCGACAAGCTTTAGTACTATGTGTCCAAAAGGAAACTAAAATAGCAAGATATTTCCCCACAACATGACTTTTTATCAAAACAACATATTGAACTGCTATGTGTCATTCTTACTGAGATTATCTCTAGTATATAATTTATCTGAATACCGTTTCAACAATTAAATTAGGCTTCTGACATTTTTTGTTTCATGTGACAAAAATCTAACGAAATATTTTCTTGGTCATACATGCCATGACCTATGTGCCCTTAGTGATGTACTGTTGTATTTTTACCATCACACGCTCCCCTCTCTGGTGGGCGACAAGCTTAAGTACTATGTGTACAAAAGGGAACTAAAATAGCAAGATATTTCCCCACAACATAACTTTTTATCAAAACAACATATTGAACTGCTATGTGTCATTCTTACTGAGATTATCTCTAGTATATCATTTATCTGAATACCGTTTCAACAATTAAATTAGGCTTCTGACATTTTTTGTTTCATGTGACAAAAATCTAACGAAATATTTTCTTGGTCATACATGCCATGACCTATGTGCCCTTAGTGATGTACTGTTGTATTTTTACCATCACACGCTCCCCTCACTGGTGGGCGACAAGCTTAAGTACTATGTGTACAAAAGGGAACTAAAATAGCAAGATATTTCCCCACAACATAACTTTTTATCAAAACCACATTTTAAACTGCTATGTGTCATTGTTACTGATACTATCTCTAGTATATCATTTATCTGAAGACCGTTTCAACAATTAACTTAGGCTTCTGAGATTTTTTGTTTCATGTCACAGAAATCTAACGAAATACTTTCTTGGTCATACATGCCATGACCTACATATGCGCCCTAGTGATGTACTGTTGTATTTTTAAGGGCATTCTGCCGTCTGAAGACCACGCTGCCCTGGGTACCTGCTGATACCAAGTTGTCCAAGCTTGACACCCTTAGATTGGCCACCAGCTATATTGCGCACCTCAGAGCTGTTCTAATGGATGGCAGCCCTGAGGAGATCGAACAGAAACATCCACTAACGTTGGTAAGTAGTTGGGAATAAAGAAAAAGGAAAATAAAGGTACGCGCACATAAATCGGCATCGGACGGACGGGACGGATGGAACGGCCGGTACGGTACGGATTTTTCAGCAGGGTATCGCACATATCTGATCGGAATCGTCGGAAGAATTGGAAGGCAATTGCACATATGTCTTCGAACGCTAACGCGTTGGCGATTGTTCTGGAAGGAGACGATTCTCAAAATGTAGAAAGCGTAGACGGTTGTAGGTTCATGAAGTATGTCAGAGAAGAGCGGTTTTTGGGGAATATACCTTAATTTTCGGACTTAATGAATGACAAAAAAAGGTTCTTCAACTACTTCAGAATGACGCGTTTTAGATTTCATTCTCTACTGAGGCCATAAGAGAAGCCATTACTGAAAAAAAATGTCCATCTCGCCCGCCTTTTAGAGCAAAAGGAACATTGATAGTAAGTAGATACTTGCAAAATGCCGAGGGTGCCTCGGCAATCTCCGATGAGCAACGCACATACGTCGGTATCGGCCCGCACCGCACGCGTCGGCCGGCTTTTAATCCTAGTTGCTATATTCCGGCCGGATTTTGAAAATTCGATGCCTACCCGTCTGCACATATGTGCGCTGGTCCATTAAATTTTATAGAAAGTATTTTTCTCCGATCTATACCGTCCGTCCGATGCCGATTTATGTGCGCGTACCATAAACTAGACCATATTCTATACTTTTATAGAAATATTCGAACATTGTTTTTTTAAAGACCTTGTTACTGTTTGCAACATACTACCCTTAATAATAATCCTGTAAACTGTGACTTGGAAAATACATTGCTTGTCATGAAATTTTGAGACCGTGTGTTACTATCTCAAAGATGATGGGAAAACGTATAGCTTTTGAAAATTGTGCCAGTGGCGTTGGACTAATCACAAAAAGAACTTTAGAATTGGGTAACTCTATATCTTTGTTAGCATCGAGAAGTTGGTAAGCCTATACGCTTTTTTACTCGGAAATCCTTAAATTGGAAAGATCATGTATTAAATATTTTATGGGGAAACCCTCATCCATCAAAATTCAAGGCGAGATAAAATCGCTAATATTTTTGCTATACACATTTTCTGAAATAAAGGAATAGCACAAGTTTTTGGGTGTTATTTGATTATATCTGGACTATTCTAAGGCGTTCGATAACGTAAAGTGGCCTAAACTGTGGGAATTCCTGATCTCCATGGGAGTTCCTTATCACATAGTGTTTCTCATACAGCAACTCTATGAGTCTAATTCGACTGGTGTAAGAATTGATGGTAACCTGTCTGGTCAAACTGCAACCAGAAAAGGACTTCGTCAGGGATGGGTATTATCTTCGATGTTATTTAACATTTACTCTGAATTTGGGATGACACAGGTATTGGTTAACTGGAATGGCGGTATAACTATTGGCGGAAGCAAAATATCCAACTTAAGATTTGCTGACGATACAACCCTTATTGCTGCTTCTCAGGAAGAACTAATAGTTCTATTAAACATCTTAGAACAACACAGTGCAGCGTATGGTCTTGGTATGAACTACAACAAGACCAAGGTTACGATCGTAGATAGAGAGCACGATAATCATCGAGCAATAAAGTCAGTTGGCCGTTTTGAAGTAGTTCAAAGTCTTGTGTACCTCGGTTCTTTGATCGACAGCTCGGGCAGCTGTAAAAATGAGGTTCGACGGCGCATTCAACAGGCAAGTGTGGCCATGACAAAGCTTACCAATAAATTGTCGTGACCATAACGTCACTAAAGCTACCAAAATGTTGCTGATTCAGCCTCTTGTGTTCTCTGTATTTTTGTATGCCTCGGAAACTTGGACTGCTATAAAGGCAGATGGAGCTCGCATAGATGCTTTTGAAATGTGGACGTGGACGAGAATGCTAGGAGTTCCTTATACCGCCCATCCAACTAACGTTTCCATACTGGATGAGCTCGGTAATCCATAGTAACTATTCTCCACATTGTGTCGACGAGAATGCTTACTTTCTTCGGACTTATACACAGAAGCGATAATATGGAGAAACTACTTGTAGTTCAGGGTCATGCTCCGAGTGGGTGGCGCCGTGGCCGTTCCCCTACACGCTGGGTGGATACGACGAAACAGTTGCTGGATATGAGTATCAAGAGCGCCACTAAACTGACAGTAAATCGCGAATGATGGCGAGATACAGTTCTCAAAACTATTGATAATATTCGTGTCGTCAATACTCTAGCTCCGACTTAATGCACTTTACGAGTTCACAACATGTCAGTTAAGACGTTGTGACTATGATGATGATGATTATATCTGAATCAAGAATGCTCTTATACATTCGCGATTTATCTAATCCTCTGTCTACGCTGGACGAACTGGAACGTGCTGTGAGCGCAGCTTGGGAGACTGTACCACTGTACCAAAGAGTAGGTTTGACTGTACCTCTAGAATTTATTAACCACCAGATTACGAGCATGCCACGTAGGCTAAATAGGGAGTGTGTTCGTAACATGGAGGGCCTACCCATTATTGACTTGTATTTTTTCAAAAACTAATCATTGTCTTTAGTTCAGCCGCATTTCATGAACCGTCCCTTTTTTCTCGGATTTCACTTATACGAGAAATATATTATCGATTAAAATATTTAGACCTTCCTAATAAGTCAGTTACTCTCTTTGAGTAGGAATCATCTCCGAATAACGACGGGTCTCCTCACGGGGCATTGTGGCCTAAAGGAACACCTGAATAAAATGGGAGTCTACAATGGAGACCTCAACTGCAGGCTGTGTGGTAGAGGGACTGAGTCAGCCCTACATGAGCTCTGTCAGTGCGAAGCGCTAGATCACAAGAGACAATAGCTCTTTGGGAAGACCAAGCTAGAACCAATGAAGTACAGCTCAGCACCAGGACCAGTAGGAAAACTGCATAAACTTATGCAGGGATCTAGATTGCTGAAGTGGATACTGTAAATGAGAGGAGTTATAATACAATAGGCCTTAAGGCTTCAGTATTGGCGGGGACAGCATGGTCGGATGGTCGGACGGCTCCTGGAAAAAAAAATAAGTTAGAGTTCGCTTCTCAGAGTAATAATAAAATAATGCGTATGACAGGGAAACTTTTGAAACTCCATAACGGTTCCATCTTCTTTCACACATCAGGAATTACTTTTCAATTCATCTGTTGAGTATTCAAAAGTTAGTGGTGGCCCTGTTAAATTACAGTTTTGCCAGGATATTAAATCTAGGTAGTCATCTTTGGCTTCAAAATTTAATTTTGGTATTTGGAATTGTCTAATTGTCCTAGGTGGACTTTTCCTAGCTTTTAAAATACTTTTCAAGGCAAGTTCTCTAATATGTTTTCGGTCGTCACATAACATCGTTAAAAGAATGTTTTCCGAATGAGCAAAGTACCCATTTCTCTGCATTACAGGATCTATCATGTTTTTAAGGTTCAAACTTAAATAACGAGACCATTTAATTAGCTCAGAAAGGTTTTGAGAGCCGTTCTGGCAAGACAAATTGCACTTGATTTTAAACCAAATTGGAGTATATGTATAAACTTTTACAATACACTCCACCAATATTTTAAGGTTTTCTGATGGAGACTCTGCTCCAATATATAAACGAAGCAACCTACTCGCTGTTGTCAACGATCGAGAATGTGATTGTTTGCCCGGATCTCTTCGAGCTTCGAGCTAAACTATTACTGCAACATCCTGTAATAATGACACGGTATATTTCTAACAAATATTTTTGGTCTGTGCTTAGCTGTGTCTCATCAATTTCGGGTAAATCGGATTCAATTGGAATAAAGTTAATTACTTCAAGCTTCTCACATTCAGACAATTTTTTACCAATAGGTCCTGATGAATATGCACGTGGTCCAGTTGTCTGTCCATCCATGGAAGAGATGACGCAATGGGAGTTCATTCCCGTGTAGCTGACAAATAAACCATTGCATTGGTTTGTCACAATATTCCTCCAACAACCTCAAAACTCCACTCTTCTGTCCCGTATTTACTGCTGTTCCGTCACATCCAAGAGCTACAATCTTTGATATATTAATTTGTTGTTTTTCCAAAAAACTAACAATACTCAGTTTAACATTCGCAACTGATCAAGTTCGGACCCTGGTTTTGGGGTTTAACTGAAAATTTTCTAATTTTTAATGCCATTGGGTCACTGGAAAGCATTAACCTATGTTCTCCAGATTTTAAGGTTTACTTATGTGACCCAAAAGGCAACGTTTACTGGTTATTACGTTTTGAAATTTAAAACTAAAAAATTTCGTTCCACTCTAATGCTGGGGTCATTCCGACAATTACACCCTCTTAAAAAGCGGCAAATAAAAACAGGAGCCGTCGTTTCCGTATTAATTTTAGCGTGTCGTCAGGAAAGATGAGACGGCAGCACTTCCCTAAAACAAACACATCTCAAACCGTTCGGATAATTAGAAGACGGCCGACAAATGTTTCCAGCTGGTGCATTTCTACGAGAGAACCGCACGTCATCCGTTCTGCCTCTGCTAACAAATAAAATTCCACCGTTCGCACGAATTTACAGCCAGTTAAATTTCTTTTATAGTCACTAACCGCATGGACCTTCTCGGACCGAATGACAGCTCATGAATACAAACAATTTTCAATCGCGGTTTATAAATTTTATGTGATGTGTCGGCATCATTTTTTGTTCTATTTATGAGTTTTATTTTGATTATAATAGATAATAGTTTAAAAGCTAAAAGTCTATACTGCCGTAAATTATGAAAATTGAGTGAGAATAGAAAGAAAAAAAATGTAATAGTTTCCCAAGAGATTTAAATAAGAGCCAAGCAATTTTCATTACAGTTAATTGACTTTATGCTGTATACATCTGTTCTACTACGGGTTTTATTTTGATGATTATAAATTTTAATTTGAAAAATTAAATACTACTACTTCCAATATTAATAGAAAGGATACTATAAGCTAAATAGAATTGAATGATTTCATGACAGTTTAAAATATGAAAGTAAAATGATAAAAAAAAATTACAAACAGTCATATTCTGGTAACGATAGAAAAAAATTTGAGTGCAATTCACAGGAAAAACAGAAAAATTAGTCTCCAGTAAGTTGTTTCTATACGCCTAGAGAAATCTCAAATATATGTCATTGAGGATGATTCATAACAGTTACCTATAAATTTTGGAGTATAAGAAATAAAATTTCACAGTTCGTATAGCCACTAAGGCCACCCTGGAGCCGCCAGAAAATTGTACTTACTTAAATTGAGTGCTCAAATCATAGGCAGAGGAGACAAATTCGGTTTTTGGTTATACAAGTTTTTTATCTTCACTGCTCCAAGGGGGGCACGGCTCCCCCCTGCCCCCCTCTCGTGGCGCCCATGAGTAAGGCCCGCCGCTATATGTTTCGTTGCCTACGTGCATAACCGATTATGCCGCCCTACGATTACTTAACTACTCTGAATTTTGCCAAAAATTAATATCTCATCCAAAAATTTTTTATCTATGTATCTCATTATATGGTAGGAAAAACAAAAACATAACGAAGATAAAACATTTATTTCGAAAATGAAGTAGCCACGTATTATTTTTGTTTACTGTGAAACTATGTACTTAGGTAGTTATAATATATTTAGCTATCTACAGAAATTCAACTCTTTTTGCCTTTACATTTGCGAAATTTTATTTTTAGGAGGAACCAACCCTCGACCTCTGTCGCAACTCGCAATGTTACCTCTTGCCAAAAACTTTACTCACGTTTTTGTCACTTTATCATAGCATAAAATTTGACTGAAAATCAATTTGAAGAATGCGTATCACTACTATCACTAGCTCTCTTTATTTTGAAACTGATCAGACCGTACTTTATCCTTTCCCTTTTCTCTATCTTTTTTTGGTTTTCCAGACGTGGCCATTCAGTTTCCAACGCGCCCCAATGACGAGCGGCGACGCGTCAGCGGCAGAACCTCAGCACGACTCCGTTTGCGGGGGAGGGGGTGTGATCACCGGGGTGTCTACCACCTCGTTGGAAAGGGACGCCCAGATGTGGTCTGTCGAACACCACCACCATCACCACAAACCCTCCGTCTCCTATTACTATTAATTTATTGGACGGATATGGATTAGCAGATAATAGTGCAGGCGGTTTAGGTCCTCAAATATTTCTGAAACAACGGCGGTAATACTGATTTTCTCTTAGGGACCGCTTATAATTTTATAGTTGATGGTATATCCAAATAAGACTAAAATGGGTCATTTTCGCCAAATTCTGAATATTGTGGTAAGCGAATTATACAAATTTTTATTCTTTTTTGTGTTACACTTTTTGGTCAGCTGATTTGACTTGATGAGGTTTCAAAAGTCGTCGAGCTACAAAATGATTTTTTTAGAAAATACTGGGATTTTTAGAAAAAAAATCAGTCTACGCACAGCCTCTGTTCATTTTTTCAGCTTTTTTTGTTTCTGTTTATACCATTATCCGCTTTAATCAGTAAGTTTCCCGTCGTATTCGCAAGAAATAGTTTTTTTTTGTATTCGCATTATTAAAAGCTTCCGTACTAATGCGTATCCACTCCGTTGAGCAGTCTCCCTCTCCAATACCTTAAAACTTAAAGGGGGATAGGTTAACTAGGTGGAGAATTTTTTCGTTCGAGGACAATTCTGACTAAACCAAAACGTTTCACCTAACTAAATACCTTGTTAGAGAGTCCCGATTATCCTTTATAAACTACAATTTATGTCTGTTTGTGATTATTTTAAACGGACCATTTACATAGGATAACGGAGAAGAGTAGTATGCTTTACTTATATAGCTTTACCTCCATTTTCTATGTGAATTTGCAATCATTGTTCTCCAAACACAGTAAAATTGCAAGAACCGATTCATATGGACGGCGGCTTAACGCTAGTGAATTTGTAGTTCTTGGGTTTTTAGGCCGGCGTCGTTTAGCGTTAAAGCTTGACGTTTCGCCACCACGAGTGGATGGCATCTTCAAAATACTGTATTTTGGAAGTCGCCGAAGTGGAATAGCTTCTGAAGATGCCATCCACTCGTGGTGGCGAAACGTCAAGCTTTAACGCTAAACGACGCCGGCCTAAAAACCCAAGAACCACAAATTCATTGGACGATGGCCGCAAAAGCCTTACACAGTATATTAACGTTAGTGTTTTCGCAACAGATGGCGAACAGCGAAGTTTACTAATTATTGGGAAAATTTAATTTAAATATTGATTAAATAATATAATAAACCTTTGAGATATAATAATTCAACATTACTTGAATAACATGAGCTTAGTTCATAAAGAAATGAGAACAAATACAGCAAACAAATTCTTCATTGTGTGGAACAACAGGTGGGGAGACAGCTAACAGAGAGGAGATTTTATTCGCTTCATTGATTTTTTTTTTCATTTTCTTTTCCTCAGTGTGTAACTTTTTGCCATATCGAAAACATTCAAAAATCAAAAAAACTCCACAAATCTCTATCAAGAATACGTTTAGCCTTAGTTTTGCATTTTGCTTCTATATAACACGCAATTACATACTATTTCGTATTTTGGCGAGAATGACTTAGATATAAACATAATCAAGGACTAAGCACCTGAGTGTCGTTAGTTGTACTCACATTTATTTATTTTATTATTTTTATTTATTCAACAGCTCTACATGAATAAATGAAGGTCCTCATTCACATGAGGCACTGCGTTGTACGTAAATGTCGCCCCGTATAGATTAACTAGAATTCACAGTCTATATTACTCTTCCTACACTCACTGCTATCTATCTTGACTGTAGTAGACTATTCCATCATTATATCTTCTAGATACTTCTATAGTCCTGCTGTTTCCACCATCTTGACCAGTAAAACCACAAGTGCAGCCAAACATCAACCATATTAACTTTTGTAATTTGTAAACCTTTTTCAGAGTCACCCTATTTATAACTATTTTGTCATTAATGAACCACTACGACAGCAAAGAGTAGGTAACTGCATCTTGCGGATTGTAGTTGCATTAATTAGGCGAAAAAATTTCATAATTATGTGTCAGTTCGCAATATACTCGTATATTTTGGAAAATATTTCTCCGTTGAGGTAAATAACAGATATTGAGATCTCTATGGAAACTCTGGTTCTTCTTTGAGAACCTGTAGATCCTACAAATGCGTTTTGGCGAGAGCCAATATGAGAAAGCCTTTTAAGGTCGCGTCACACCTTGCTAGATGCCTTGAAATGTCTAAACGTCTGATGTTAGTACTTAATAATATGTAAATCTGTACTGTGTGATCAGAATGCTAGTTTTCCAAAAAACTACCGGCCCCTTTTATAGTAGTGCATATTGTACCAGCTAACTCATTAAATGTGATGTCACACAATTCAACAAAAATCGCCGTTGCTTCAGAAAGAAAACCACCCCAAACCCTGATATGACTGTACTATAATAATTGATTGCGCGGATATGGATATACAGATAAGCCCCGGCTTTACAAATTGCCACTGATATATATTTTTTATTATCCTCCCGCACCTTTGTGTCATCCACATCATTAAAGAGACTTATTTATTTGATTTAGTTTTAAGAATCGGGCGTGTAGTTCACTTCTCCGTTGACAGTGGATTTAGAATGATAGATGCGTCGAAAGGTCCGTTTTCAGTAGCAGTGATTTGTCAGCGTAGCCTGATCGATTGAAAACAGGGATAAACCAATGGCTGAAAAATGATGACGCTACCACAAAATGCGTAATATTTGATACCCCATCATGAATCATTATTTTTATTCCATATTTATTGATGATCCTTTCTGAGATCTGAGTTTTAACAGGACTGGAAAGTAATTTTGTTTATATGTATGTACTTCCTACGATAATAGATATACAGGGTGTTGCCTAATTGAATGTCAGTATTTATTTTTTTAGATTTTTAGATCCATTTAAGAAGAAAACTGCATATTAACATATGTCCTAAACGTCTTACTTTTTGAGATACAGGGTGGTAAAGTTTTCAAAAATAAATAATTTATAATTAATATCTACAATACCACTTCAGATATTTTAATGAAATTCGTCATACATGTACTATGAATCAAGAGGCATTTTTTTAATGTATTACTTTTCCTTAAATTTCTACCAGTGACCCTGTATCTCAAAAGGTAAGACGTTTAGGACATACGTTCATATGAAGCTTTCTTCTTAAAATGGACCCAAAAATTTCCCCCATAAATGTTGACATTCAATTAGGAAACACCCTGGATACAAGAGGGTGGGCCCATGCAGAGGCACCCAAACCAACAAAGAAACATATTTTTTTGTTAAACGTATATTCATATTTTTTAACGATCTCATTTCGGCTATAGGTTCATAACGATGTTTAATAAGCTGGATACCCTTTTACTTCCCACACCGACAGGTGAGGGGAGTATTGTGACCGCGAAAATGTTCGATTTCGACATATTACGCCTTTTGGCCATTTTATAGTATCGAAATAACGAAAATCCACGTCACTCATTTCCATTTTATCTATTTGTAACTGTTATACAAATTGTGAATCCTTGTAGACATGTTTTTGCAACGTTTTCGTTTCATAAAGAAATTCTTTATAGATGGGGGCTGTACCATAACGGTACTAATGATGTTATGTTGTCCTGGAAATGGTCCTTCAATGGTTGTGATACTGGAGATTTGACGAAAAACTTTGTTAAGAGTAATTAATTTATGTATTTTTTAGGGTTAAGTTTAACTGTCACTATAAATGTGTATGCAATTATAGATAAGTGATTGTCAGACTTCAGTTTTTTATTATGAACACCTAGTCTGTGACCTAGCCAATAATAATAAAAATACTCTGTGTTCTGAAGGATCTGACAATGTCAATGTCAAAGTCTAATAGACTTAAGTATTATGTATTGATATAAGTACTGGTGTTCAATAATACAACGGATATAAATTACAAACTTTATTTTTCTCCACTTCATAACATACGTTAATAATAATGTTTCGCTAAATATATACAAGTAAAAATTTCTCCAATCTTTATAAAGATCTATTTTATTAAAATACTAGATTATTCGTATGAAAGTTTGAATGCCAGAATTATATTAAATATTACGAGCTTTCACCTATTATTCCGACATACAGCAGAATAAATATTAGGATGTAACAATCAAACTAATTTAACAGGAAGAAAAACAACGCGGGTTAAAAAAAATGCTAAAAAGTATCGATGATAAACCAAATGCTTATAAGATTTTGAAACGTTCAATATTAGGCAAATCACGTTCCTTTATCTGGCATAAAATTTCGTTTTTCAAGTGTTCGATGAAGATGGAGCAGCAGAAAAACTAAAAAAAAATTACCTGCAAAAAAATGGCAAATTCTTTGTTACAGGCCACCACTTTCTGTAGAATATTTGTTTCGGGTAATAATGAAGAAGTCATCAATATACCTTTGTCAAAATAGATATAGCATATACTGCAGACGAAAATAAATCCCTCCCAAAGTTTTGAATGGAGCAATAATATAACACCTGAGATTTTTCTGAGGTCTGCGTTGAGTGACAGGCCTTACATTTATGTCAGAAAATAGTAAACGGGACACAATTTCGTTTGGTAAAAACACCAGTTTGGTTATCTTACTTCGTTCAAAAAATCAGGGGCTATTTTGGTTAGCATTCTATTCGACCGTTATCTGGATAATGATTAAATAAATGATAACGGCTGCAAAAGCAACTCTTCAAACGAGTAAAAATTAAATTAAATTTCAGTTGGCTCTTAAAAGAAAGAACGCGAATACCACCATTGTCCAGATAAACTTCAGGAACCATAGAGAAAACCACAGAATTCGTTTCAAAAATTGAAGAAGAAAATCGATGATTAGTGTTTAAATTTTTTGAAGATAAACTTTTTCTATTTTCATTTTGCTTGTATTTTTTTGTATAATTACGCACATATGTATGTATGTATGATATAAGGACAAAACCTTGAATGGAGATTTATTGTTCTTGTAAAAAAATTATAAATCATTTTACGACTTAACAAATCGTCTAAAATTCAACTCTCGATAAATAGCCACCTTGTCCTGCCACAAACCTTGTTACTCATGAAAAACGTACAGAACATATTTTTTTCAGTTTAAAGCTAAAAAATGTAAACCAATATGACTCAGCCGCCCAAAATTGGTTTAATATTTCGGCACTAACTTTTTTCAAAGTGACCTGCAACTCTGAACTATTTTTTTCGAAGTGCGCGCCGATTTTGGTACGGTATTAACTTCCAAATTTCAGGTTAAAAAAGCATAGTGTGTATTTGATTTTTTTAAATCCAAATATGTATGTTCCATGAATGACAAAATCAACCAACGCACAAAAGCGAATTTCAGGAAATGCCTAGTTTAAAAAAACCTATCGATTTGAGGTTGTTTTCATATCAAATGACATTAAAATTCTGCAAATAATAAAATAACGCTTAAAGCTCTTCCAAAGCGTCAGAACATCGTTAGATGCCTGTAGACTTTTATTAAATATACTAATATACAAAAAATAAATTATTGATTTCAAAGTAGAAGGGAGAAGATTAAATTAACATACATCCTTTTTAGATCTCTACATAAACTCTTACAATCGACCTCGCACATGTTTGTGACATTGTCTACTTTCATCTGATCACAAACACCATATGAGTATCCTGTTTTTTCTAGAATCTGTGGCCTACTTATGCTACTGCAAAACTGTTGAAAGACGACTTTCAGATTATGCCAGATAAAAAATATTTAAAAACACGTTTTTCTATTTCCACCACAAACTCCCTGAAATTCGCTTTTTTACGACACATTGATAGCAGTGGAAAAATTCTGTTGTGGAATAAAATAGTGCATTACCGCATTCACCTAGGTTTTTTTTATTTATAGGAAAGTCGATAGAGTAAGAGGAAATAAATCACAAATGCAAACAAATATTCGTCGCTTCGTTATTTAAGTTTGACCGGAATTTTTTTAACGATCTCTCTGTTTACTATTACATAGTATTTTAAAGAAATATGCAGGATGTTTTCTAAGTTGAGACTTTTCTTCATAGGGCATACACTATTTATTTTCCAATTTTTCAAAAAGTACTAGACCAAATGAATAAATAGTAAAGTAGGGATCGCACAAAAAAAATAGTCAAGACAAAACTGTATGAAGTTTTCCTGGCTATCCCATGGCAACCTTTATGATGACCTTGACCTTGATGTCAAGCAGAGTACCTTAAGTAGTAGAGGTTGCACAAGAAGACAGTCAAGCCAAAAGTCGTAGGAACATTTTCTGGCTAACCAATGGTGATCTTCATGCTGACCTTGACCTTGATAACATATCTCATGTAGAGATGTAGAAGTTTCCCGGCATTTCATTTCCGGCATCAAAAGTAGCTGTTTCCGTTTAAGAAAATATATTCGACCTTGATGTGACTGATTATCAAGGTCAAGGTCAGCATAAAAGTCACCATCGGGTAGCCAGAAAATATTCCTACGACTTTTGTCTTGATTATCTTTTTGTCCAACTCCTACCACTTAAGATACTCTGCTGGTCATATTTTGACCTTGATCTAACCATCCAAGGTCAATTTATTCAACAGGTCAAGGTCACATGTGTATGTAAAATTTTCCGGGCTTTTCATTTCCGCTGTAAAAAGTACAGGTTTCCTTTTAAGAAAATCGATTTGATCTTGATGTCAAGGTCTTCATAAAGGCCACCATCGGATAGCTAGGACTTCTGTCTTGACTATTCTTTGTGCAACCATCGGGTAGCCAGAAAATATTCCTACGACTTTTGTCTTGATTATCTTTTTGTCCAACTCCTACCACTTAAGATACTCTGCTGGTCACATTTTGACCTTGATCTAACCATCCAAGGTCAATTTCTTCAACAGGTCAAGGTCACATGTGTATGTAAAATTTTCCGAGCTTTTCATTTCCGCTGTAAAAAGTAGGGGTTTCCTTTTAAGAAAATCGAGTTGACCTTGATGTCAAGATCTTCATAAAGGCCACCATCGGATAGCTAGGACTTCTGTCTTGACTACTTTTTTGTGCAGCCCCTAATTCCCGAGTTATTCATTTGGTCTGGTACTTTTTGAACACGGTGTACAGTACTCGCCAGAAGGAGCGATTACATCAAAACAGAGACTAAAATCCAAGTTGAATACGGAGCTTAGATGTACGTAGCAACTCGCGTTAAGGTTTCTCGAATTGTTGACGTGCTACATCGGACTTAAAAAAAAACAAAAATGGTGCACCGTTGTAACTATAATAAACTGGTGGACATGATTTTGAACACATGTACGGTGAATGTGGTCAAAACGCCACCCAGGCTTCGCGATTGTATGCTGATCGTTTCCCTGACCGTATTCACCCAGCACCTCGTCCATTCGTCTATCTCGTGCGAAGAGCTAGAGACACAGGATGTTTGTAGCCACATCATGGTGGCCACGCTGGAAGACCTAGACAATCTCGAATGGTACAAATTGAAGAAGAAATACTTGCGCTTTTCAGTCTCGCGGCGCAAACTTCGAACCGTATCTATAAGACTCATCTGACAGGACCGAACTTGAAACTTCACAGCGAACGAATAGTAAGTATTTTCTTACCTTTTTTTCTTCTGCTTCTGATTCAACGTACATTAGCTTTGGCATTTCAAAGACTGATGCTTCAGAAAAGGAAGGTCCCAACTTTGAAAACACCTTGTATAGAAAGCAACAAAAATTATCTGAGCTAGGGTCAAGCCACGTTAAAGCTTAATTCAGATTCACACGACATCCGAAGACACGACGGTACGAAACTGTTCCTATTGGTTGAAATGTTTTCATTTGACATCATTTTGAATATTTCAACCGATAGGAAGAGATTCGTACCGTCGTATCTTCGGATGACGTGAGCATCTGAATTAAGCTTTACTCGCATAATCTACAGTTGCCAAAAGACTACTTATCAGGGCCATTTCTTTATTATAGCAGCGCGAGGGATAAAGAGAGATGAAATGTTGAAATTTAGAAACAGTACATCGAAATCTATAAAACCACCCATTTCCAAAAGTCTTGAAAACTTTCCAAATAAAGCAACCAAATAACTGTGCACTATATACCGGGTGTCCCAGATTTTCCTTGACACGTGATATTTACATAACGAAAGACAGTTCAAGGAAGAACTGAGTTGTAATTCTAGAAGCACCAGAGGGTCTATCATACCATGCATTCAAAACATTTTTTTGTATGTCATCCCCCAACATTTTGTTTACAAATAGCACAGCGTAGGTTTTCCTACATGAATTATATCTCCATTTTATTTAAAATCTTGTGGTACCGTTGATGTTATACACAAACTTAGTTTTTTTGAAAAATCATAAGCATAATATAAATAAAATAAGTATTTGGTGCAAATGTGACAAATGCAATTTCCTTATACAAAGATGGCTCCAAAATAAGGGAAGGCACTGGATGTGGTGTGTACTCCAGGTCTCTAAACCTAAGAACAAAGTGGGCTATGGGTAAAAACGCCAGTATCGTTCAAACGGAACTGGCTGGCATGTTTATAGCTGCAAATGAACTAGCCAGGAGAGATGTATCTGGCAAGACTGTAATAATCTGCACCAACAGGATATAAGCACTTCTAACCCTGAAAAGTCCTTGTATCATATCAGGGCTAGCAATGGAATGCCTCCAATTTTTAGCCCCGCTTCAGACAAAAACAATATTGTCCTGAGGTGGGTTAAAGGTAACCGTATAGCGGACGGTCTAGCCAGGAAGGCCGTTAACCAAATAATTTTACGACCATGTGACATTGCTGGAATCTCGACAACCACAATGGCAAAATAGCCAAAAAAAAAACACTCCCATGCCCAAATGGTAAAACGCTGGGAAGAACTACAAGGATGCCGATTTGCCAAAGAAACCCTTGTAGGTTTTGACATGGCAATATCCAAGAACTACTTGGTGATGACCAGACCAAACCTAGGTCTCATAGGATTCCTGACTGACCATTGTCAACTCAGGAAAGACCTCCACACTATGGGGTTAAGTGTTATCTGAGTTATCTTCTATTAGAGAGTGTGCGTTCAGCACTCCACAGATACAGAAGTATCAAAAAAAGGATGAAAAAATGCTCTAAAATATTTTAAATAAACTATTTAAAAAAAAAATGTAGGTGGTGAGTTTTAAGGGTTGAAGTATAAAAAAAAGATTTCGAAAGCATGGTATGATAGGTCATTCAGTATCCTTGAAAGGCCCACTTCTTTTTATTTATTCTTCTTACGAAAATATTATGCCTCAAACAAATCCTAATTTCATTTATCTTATGCTTACGACTTAGTCCTACAAGATTTTAAATAAAATATGGGCTTCAGTTGTGTAGGAAAAACTATTGGGAATATTAAAAAAATTAGGGTCGAGTTTTAAGGGTTGAAGTACAACAACTTTTTTGAAGGCATGGTATGGATAGACCCTATAGTACTTTCAAAAATTCCACTCAGTTTTTGTTTGAACTTTATTTTGTTACGAGAATATCACGTGTCAAGGAAATTCTCGGACACCATGCAGCGAGGCGTTGTTTCATTTGCGAACATATTTATTCCGCTGTCATCAAGGTACTATTATAGGGCAGCACAAGGTGAATGAAAAAACCACCCGACCGAACATCCGCTGCCGTCATCCGCCCTGAACCGAGCCACAACCAAGCGTCCCTCACTGGCCCACGTGGGGGCCCGTTCACTTCCGGATGGTGTCGCTGCGTCGGTAGAAGAGCAGATAGGGCACCCTGGTGCCTTGGGGCTTCAGCACGTGCTCCTCGGACACTGACCGGACGGAGGCGTCGTCGTAGCGCAGCCAGCAGCCGTAGCCCACGTGGAAGGCGTCCGTGACGTAGTGGCCCTTCGTCGCTTCCTTGCCGTCGTGGTACACCACGGCGAACAGCTTGTATTGCTTCTCTTTCGGCGTCAACGTCTTCGAGGACAGCAGCTCTGCAACATCAAACATGGTCATTTTTTTTAACTAACGTCGCGTCGAATTAAAGGTTATTTCCAACATCTTTTGAAGGCGCAGATTGGCGAAGCAGAGAGACAGGTTCAGTATCGTTTGACAAAAATCAAAAAGTTCAGATCCCACCTAAAAGATCGAAAATATTTATTTGGCTTTCTATTAAGATGAAACCTCGTGTTATAGATAATTTGAGTTTGCTGATTACAATTCTGGTCGCAGTTTTGAGTTTCAGTCTCGTTTGACGAAAATCAAAAATTGCAGATCTCTTAGATCTTCATCAGGTTTGCCTAAAAAATCGAAAATCTTTATTTTGCTTTCTAATAAGATGAAACCGCGTGTTTTGGATAATTTGAGGGTGCTGATTACAAATCCGGTCGCAGTATTGGGTTCTATTATCGTTTGACAAAAATAAAAAATTGCAGATCTTTCATCAATCTTCGGGTTTGCTTAAAAATCGAGAATCTTTATTTGGCATTCCATTAAAATGAAACCTCGTATTTTGGATAATTTGAGGGTGCTGTTTACAAATCTGGTCACAGTTTTGAGTTTCAGTCTCGTTTAACGAAAATCAAAAATTTCAGATATCTTAGATCTTCATCGGGTTTGCCTAAAAAATCGAAAATCTTTATTTGGCTTCCTATTAAGATGAAACCGCGTGTTTTGGATGATTTGAGGGTGCTTATTACAAATCCGGTCGCAGTTTTGAG
The DNA here is from genome assembly GCA_951848785.1 of Callosobruchus maculatus. NCBI lineage: Eukaryota > Metazoa > Arthropoda > Insecta > Coleoptera > Chrysomelidae > Callosobruchus > Callosobruchus maculatus. Next base: position 9,616,299 of record CATOUR010000083.1, read on the forward strand.
TTTCAGTCTCGTTTGACGAAAATAAAAAATTGCAGAACTTTCAGATCTTCATCAGGTTTGCCTAAAAAATCGAAAATCTTTATTTGGCTTTCAATTAAGATGAAACCGCGTGTTTTGGATGATTTGAGGGTGCTTATTACAAATCCGGTCGCAGTTTTTAGTTTCAATCTCGTTTGACGAAAATCAAAAATTGCAGATCTTTCATCAATCTTCGGGTTTGCTTAAGAAATCGAGAATCTTTATTTGGCATTCCATTAAGATGAAACCTCGTATTTTGGACAATTTGAGGGTGCTGCTTACAAATCTGGTCACAGTTTTGAGTTTCAGTCTCGTTTAACGAAAATCAAAAATTTCAGATATCTTAGATCTTCATCGGGTTTGCCTAAAAAATCGAAAATCTTTATTTGGCTTCCTATTAAGATGAAACCGCGTGTCTTGGATGATTTGAGGGTGCTTATTACAAATCCGGTCGAAGTTTTTAGTTTCAATCTCGTTTGACGAAAATCAAAAATTGCAGATCTTTCAGATAGATCATCAGGTTTGCCTAAAAAATCGAAAATCTTTATTTGGCTTTCTATTAAGATGTTTTGGATAATTTGAGGGTGCTGATTACAAACCTGGTCGCAGTTTTGAGTTTCAGTCTCGTTTGACGAAAATCAAGAATTGCATCAGGTTTGCCTAAAATATCGAAAATCTTTATTTCGCTTTCTATTAAGATGAAACCGCGTGTTTTGGATGATTTGAGGGTGATGATTACAAATCTGGTCGCAGTTTTGAGTTTCAGTCTCGTTTGACAAAAATCAAAAATTGTAGCTCTTTCAGAACTTTTAAACTCTATAGCTGACCAACACAGTAATTTTGATTACTGACCTGCTGTAGAAAATCATATGGATGCTTATGAAAATTAATTTGATGAGTGCTTGTGGCGCAATGTTTCTACTCGATATATAAACTTTTTTGGCACATAACGTTTAGTTTTTTCTTTTAGTATGCAGTGAACGTTGCTTTTTTTTCTGTTTCACAGCAGCGCATTTATCGAACTATGTGTCTATTAGTTTGCATTGTTCGTTTGTATGGGTTAGATTGTAATATTAAAATTTGACTTTATTTTTATGACTAGTCTTTATATCATGTGTATGATCATAAGAAATATATAATATAGAAATACAATACAAATTCAAAACTTACTCGTGTCAATCTTCAAGTCAATAGGAAACTCAAGTGCTTTGACAATCTTGGTACAACCGTCCATTTTAAAGTCAAAGCACTTTAGATGCAGTATAAGTATCACAGGCAGTTCATCTAGTACAACTTGTTGCCACGCCTCCACTTCCTCATTTGTCTTAAGGGACGTCAGCCCTTCCAATTGGTTTTTAGTGACTAATGCTTCTAGGGCTTCCCTAACAGTTGCCACTTTCTGAAAACCGAATGCTTATCTTAAATGCTGTGTATTTGGTTGAAGGATGAAGCAACATATATTTTTGTAAACAAGTTGAAAAAAATCGTAAATATAGCATTGAACCTCAGAGTAACAACTGAACATAAGGTAGTAAACAACTAATTCTAATAGGCCAACATCTTTTCTTACGTTGTCATATCGACCACCAGATACGGCAATCATAATTGTTTACTATCGTCTTAATTGTATAGTATCCAGAAATATTCCATTCTACGTTAAAAAAGACGGTATTTTGATGGTTCAGAAATGATTACAGCAAAATCAATAGATATGTTGACCTCTACTGCGTTACTGCATGTTTCTTCATCATTAACGCAAATTCTGTCTTACATACATTTTGAGGAGTTAGCAACGCCTATGTAATTTTCTTGCGATTTGTTTACGGTAACCTCCTACTGTCAAACGTTTGTTTTGTTTGTGCGTCTTTTATGGTTGGTCAATAAAATCGAATTCGCTATTTGTTGGTAACTGTAGTGAAGCTTTACGGACTTGCTGTGCTATATTCTAGTGTAGTTTAACAGTTTTTCGAGATGGGACAGTGCAGAGCAGTGTTTGTAACATGGGTTGCATTGGAGGAATTTTCAGGTTAGTTGGCAATGTTTCGGTCTGAAGTGTCAAAAGATGATGGCTTTGAGCACGCCATGCTGAAGTGGTTTGTTTACTACCTCTATGTTCAATTGTTACTCTGAGCATTGAACTCAACTAGCTGAAGAGAAATTCTTTACTAGCGTTTTGGTGACCTCTGTAGTAGGCAATAAGTTTTCTCCGTGTTTTTTGTTGGGTCCCGAATGAGTTGTGGTTTTGTCTCGTGTTGGGGTTGCAATGGGACAGTGACGTCACATTTTTCGCGCATAAGACTAACAGCTTAGCTAAGATTAGGTTTAATAAAGCTTAACCCGGAATTCTTACAACCAGCCTTAGTGAGTTCACACAAAAACAAAAGCTGCTTTCTGATCTATCAATATCAATTATTTCAAATCAAACTTGTACCAAACTTTTTGAACATGTTTTGATAAATGCTGCAGAGGTTTCCCCAAAGCCAGAGCTTATAATCAAAGAGAAAAACACAAAATATGTTTCAGAAATTTCAACTGGCAAACTAGTTTTCTTATGATCTACTATATTTAACAGATGATATTATGGCACCATATTTTTTCCTAGGAGCCTAACTCTCAAGATGAAAAAATTAATTTATTTTCTTTAAATTATGCAGATTTTGTTCTCCCAAAATTTTCTCCACTTTTAACATTATGGTAATTTTTTATTTTATACATTTCAGAACAAAACAAATGATAGTTACTTCATGAAACAAAAGCAATTCATCACTTAGAAAAATATGGCTCACCTCAATATTTAATTGCAGTGTAAAGAATGGCTGAATATTTTCAGTGCTAAGATCGCCAGTCCTATGTATCCTGGATCGAAGAAATCCACCAAATATATCACTGATAGGCGTCCTTCCAAAGTCTGTACGCCTTGTGACGCTACCTTTGTTTTTTGGTCCCATTACCTAAAAAAAGACACTTTCAATAACTAGATCACGCTAGATTTTGATAAATGTGACGTAAAAACTGATAAAATATAGTACAATAATACAATTCAAGGATTTACCTGCCAGCCTTTATCAACGTCATCTTCATTCATTTCTATTGTTTTTGACTGGTAATCTTCAGATTTCACTAACTTCATCAACTAATAAATAAAAAAATAATGGTTAGATACATTTAAACCACCTCATTGCATAGGCAATGGCACAAAACTTTCACAAGCCATAAGTATTGCATCTAAGTTCCTGAATGAGGTTTGGATAAAAAATGATTTAGGAAATCTTACAACTATGTATCCTGAAGTCAAAATGTACGAGTATGTATTTCAATGATAAGTTAGATATCGTCTGTTTGGAAAAAGAGTGTTTTATCTCAAAAAATATATATTGCTTGTTGAGTTTTATGAAACTGATACTGCAATTAATTTCCAATCAATGATTAGTAAAATGTTTAATGAGTTTGGGTATTTTGTGTGTTTGGAATGAGTCCTTAGTTTATTTTTTATAATTTTTTTTGAGTTCTGATAGTCTTTATCATATTTTATTTTTTTTAATTTTTATTCTGAACTGTACTATTTCAGAATATGACACTTTTGCACCAAAGAACTGCGATGTAAGGTATATATTATTTTGTTTTGTGATAGTCTTTTCACAATAACGGATACTTTTCTGTTCGGCGGTTGTAATACAACATACAACTGACATGTTGCTTCTTGCTTTAACGCTACTTCACGAACTGAAGATATGACGTTTTTACATGGCGCCATCTATGGGTAAAGAAGCGAGGTAGGTTTATGATACCGTTACATAAGAAAATATGCATAATTTCAAGACGGTTAATACCAAAACTTCAAAAAGTGAAAATTCTGACATATGACAATCTTTCTCCAAACAGACGATATGTGAATTAATTTTTTAAGCTCAGGATTGATTTAAATCTTTTCAATCCTGATTATGCCATGCCTGTAATGGAAGAACCCATTTGGTCTATTGCTAATAACTGTTCCATTCTGGAGTTTTTGCATACCTCAAGCATTTCATCATTGAGACCATTCAGCAAACATCCCAAAAATTCTTCAGCATCTTCTTGTCTTCCTTCTATCAAATCAGTTCTGATACCATTTAACATCTTATATATCCACAGAGGCTCAAATGGTATATCAGTATTGATCATGATCCCTTGATCCTTCTTGGTATTTTTTCCATCTGACCTTCGACTAGTCACTCTTTGATTGGCTGGCAAATGTTTGAATTCTCTCACGAAACGACACCTATTATTGTTTTTGAATTTGAGAATTATGCAGAATAATAATCTATTTAAAAAGTATTACTATGATCTTAAATCCTAACCAGTCATGTGAAAAGTTTGTCAAAACTGTCCCACCAATCATGAGCATTTTCAGTATATTGTTTGAAATTAGATTAGTCTAACGAGTTTATACACTTCTTAACACATTGTTGGACACTCTGCTGGCCGGGAGGCTTCGTAATATGGCACCTCAAAACATTTTCATTTTTTTGCGTTTGTAACATGATGTGCGTTATCGAAATATTTTAGGGGTTTCATTTTTGACTATTTTTTTCATTTTTGAGGTTTTTGGTGTTAATAAAAAAGGACGTCTATATCCGTCGTGTCATATCACAGCAGACTTTATGTTCTAGAATGGCAACCACGGCTATAGCCGTCTGATCAGTGTAATCGTAAAACACATCTTGTGGGAAGAAGAGGACAATTTTCGAGACAAAAGCTAAAACAAAAACAATATTTTATTGTATCAAATTTATAAACAAAAACGCAACTCTCAGAATATAGACGGTATAAAAACAAAAAATCAAATTTATTAGCAAACAGAGGTATCCCTGAACAAAACAGAATTTAGGCACAAATTTATGTTTGACGCCACTCTTCAAAGCAGTCTGGACAAAAAGCAGGTTTCTTTTCACAGCCCTTGCATCTATAGCTAGTTTCTTTGCATTTTCCAGACTTGAAACATTGCATCTAAGAAAATATGATGTTATTTTATGATCCTCTGGTAGGGGCAGCTTCTCTGGAAAATTTCTCACATGTGCTTCGAGTTTTGTATTGATATGAAACAATATATACTATATGTATAATAGGTGGACGACGAATATTTGTTTAGGATGAAAATATCTGGTTACCTACCTCCCATCAGTACTGAAAACATGAAAATCAAACAAAAACACACTTGCAATATGGCAGCTATACACATGGTCAATGCATCACATTGGAGGTTATGGGCGGTTATAGCCGTCGTGCCGTTTTACCCATGCACCTTAAAACATGAATAGTTGGTATAGCGTATAGTGGGTTAGAATTTGGCAATTTCAGAAATGACGAGCTTCACGTTACAGCACTAACATTGCTTAACAAGGCAAGTATACCGACATTCTGACGGTCGTCGCCGTTCTGCCGTAACAAGCAGATAACTTTTTGACTGATATAGCCATCGTGGCGTATCACGATCACTCCCCGCAGACGGCTGTAGCCGTTGTGTCCAACAACGTGTTAGAAGGTGCAATGTCTTGAGATGGATATATGACAGATATATTTCCAGTAAAACTACAATACTTACATTCCATCAATGACTGGAGTGGGTTTTCTTTTTTCATTCAAGTTAACATTTTGTGATAAGCCACTAAGCATATTGTACATCGGAGGACATGCAATGAGAGCTTGCAGTATTGAATTCACATAACAATAGTTGCTCTGGTTTAGAAGACCTCTTGGTTGCAGGCTCACTGCTTTCCCATCTATAGTATATGATGCCAAAAATTCTAAAACAAGAATGTAAGTCAGTGATATCAGATACCCTAATTCACTATGCCTGCAACGCCAGGTTTTTGTCAAATAATTTGCACTGTAAATAAAAGGTTGCCAAAACATTAACAAATCTTGTTTGCACCAATTCATCATCATAGTCACAATGTCTTGACAGACATGTTGTGAACTCGTAAAATGCATTAAGTCGGACCTAGAGTATTGCCGACACGAATATTATCAAGAGTTTTGAGAATTGTAGATCGCCATTGTTCGCGATTTACTGTTTCAGTGGCGCTCGTGATACTCATATCCAGCAACTGTTTCGTAGTATCCACCCAGCGTATAGGGGAACGGCCACGGCGCCGCCCACTTGGGGCATGACCGTGAACTACAAGTTTCTCCATATTATCACTTCTGTGAATATGTCCGAAGAATGTAAGCATTCTCGTCGACATAATGGAGGATAGTATCTTTGGATTATCGAGCTCATCCAGTATGGAAACATTAGTTCGATGGGCTGTATAAGGAAGTCTCAGCATTCTCCTCCACATCCACATTTCAAAAGCATCTATGCGAGCTTGATCTGCCTTTTTAATAGTCCAAGTTTCCAAGGAATACAAAAATATGGAGAACACAAGAGACTGAAACAGCGACATTTTGGTAGCTTTAGTGATGTTATGGTCACGCCATATTTTAGTAAGCTTTGTCATGGCCACACGTGTCTGTTGAATGCGCCAGGTACCCGAATTGTCGATCAAAGAACCAAGGTACACAAAACTTTGAACTACTTTACAACAGCCTACTGACTTTATTTCTTGATGATTATCATGCTCTCTATCTACGATCATAACCTTGGTCTTGTTGTAGTTAATACCCTCAATTAAGTTGGCTTTATTTATAGACCCAGAATATGCCACAGATATATAGCTAACTCAAAGGTCAAGTTAGGAGTCTAGCTAACTTTTTGAAGTACCTGATGTAACTTATTATATTTGGTAACAATGTTTCAAACAAAGCTGCAAAGTAAGCATTTAATATGATGACACTTACCAGCAATGCGGTAACACCCAGGATCAACAAACTCTGCTTTTTTGGGGTATCTGATGGGACATTCTGCTGCTCCCTTATCATTTTCCCTCACGGTTTGATTAACAGCCCTTTCACTCTGACTTATCACTGGACTTTGGCTTGTAGTGTTCTTTTTTCCTTTATCATCAAACAAGCTTGCCCAGGACTTGCCAGCTGGTGGACTAGTAGCAACTTTCTCTCCATTTTGAACAACATCAGTTGGATCCTGCACAGAAGAATGTTGTTCTTGAGTTTTCTGTGGTATCTCAACATCTGTGTTGCTTTGCTGAGCCTCAACTATATGCTCATTATGTTGAGACACATTTGATTTTACAGGTTCTGTGCTGTTGTTATGTGGCTGAGATGGTATGACAGTTTGTTCAGTTGGCACAATGCCGTTTTGGGGACTATACACATGTTGAGTCTCCTTGGGTAAATGTTGAATGGGTTGTTGGTAAGCTGGAGGTTGGTTGTATGCCAGAGTAATGTTTGGTTGTGGAACAATCTGAAAAAATAATAAAGTTTGAGCCATTTTTATTTTTAGTTTTTTATTATTGTTGCGCCGCCACTGACACGATTTCTAAAAACCCTGTGCATTTTCCATTCTTGCCACAGTAATAATACTGTGTCGAAAATTCATTCAAATCGATTCTAGATTACACAATACAGAACGATCTAAAGCAATACTTGTATGTGTGAGTATACATCAGAAAATTCTAAAGCCCTTGAATTCTGTAATAGGCAAGGTAATGTTCCGATGAACCTAAAAAAGTGTATTATGCGTCTAGGTCTTTCTTTCGCAGGTCGTTGGACAGCCTATTGTCAATACAAAAACTTTTTCAATTTTACTACCTCCTACCTCCTACCGACCACAATTTCACCCTACCAAAAAAAAAGTAGAACATGATCGGAAACCCCTAAAATGCCTAAAAACGAAGATTGAGCTGTTTTTATTTCCTGGATACTGTGTTCCAATTTAATTGAAATCAAGTCAATAATTACCTTGTTATACAATACACATGGATCTAATGCAATACCCATTGTATGTATACATCAGGAAATTCTAAGTCCCTTGGGACAGGCAAGGCAAGGTGATGCATAAAGTGTATTATGCGGTTAGATCTTTCTTTCACAGGTTAATAGACAGCCTATTATGAATACAAAACATTTTTCAAATTTACGACCCCTTACCACCCCAATTGCACCCCCACCCAAAAAAAAAGTAGAAAATGATCAGCTACCCCTAAAATGCCTAAAATCGAAGTTTGAGGAATATTTGAATTATTTTGTTTTTTACTAATTAGTCTGCTGACCATGCACTGATTTTCAAAATTATAGCAGCATCACCTACTACGACCCCACAGTGTATCACCACTCCAATTTCAACATAATCCATAAAGAGGTTACTGTGATTTTTCGACAGACAGACTAACATAAATGAGTGACATGGACTTTCGTTATGTAACATTATAAAACGCCCAAAAAGTGTATTATTTCAAAATCGAAAATGTGCGGCCACAGTACTGCCCTCACCTATTGGTGTAGGAAGTAAAAATAATACTACAACATGTTTTTGACAAATACAGACAAAAAAAACAGTACACAGTAACTCATAGTTAATTATTTTGAAATTCAACATACCGTTTGTGTTCCTGTTACAATCACTGGCTGAGCGTAAGTGGCAGCTGCTGATGGGGGTACTGGCGAAGCAATGTAAACCAAGTTTGGTGGGGATGCATACCCTGGTACCACTGCCGCTGGTACTACCATAGGCTGAACCTGATGGTCACTGTTCACATATACATTGCCCAAGATGGGTGACGCTAGTGCTGCTGGCTGGATAACAGTGTATGCTGTTGGAGTGTGGATTATATTTGGTACACTACTACTCTGGAAGTGCTTCGGTTTCGGCAATGAGTTCTTGACTGAAATAACATAGTAGACATCAATTTATAGCAAATTTGAATATGCCACATCACTGTCACAGGATGCAATTCTATTGTGGTTGGTCAGTTCCAGTAACCAAACAACTTTCCTGTATACAACATTTAGCATATGTGAAAAATAGTTTGTTGTCTTTTGTTTGTACTTTTTTGATTGCTTATGCTGATTTATCATCAATAAGGACTGTTTAAGCATTTTACAGTGTTTGAGTTTGAGGATTATATGTTTACTGGGGTCTGTTATCGCCATTCTAACTTAAAACCTTCATTTTTCCAAGGTTGGTAAGAGAATATATCACGTTTCTCAGCTATTATTAATTGTTTTTCTACTTTAGCATGAACGAAACAGCTTAATACACAACCACTGAGAAAGGACCCAGAAGTGAGCCATGCGAGGCACCAATATTCACAAATATTATTTTGCTTTTGGTACTACGTACTGACATAGACATTGCTTTTTATTGGCCTTACCAGACAATAGTAAAATACGAAATTAATATACAAGTGGCATTATATGGGAATTAGCAATTTTGTTGAAATGTTTAGTAATTCAATGTTTACCTGCATTTTTTTTAAGTCTTATCCAAGGCAATTGAACACTGGGATTGAGCTGCTGCAATGATGTTCTTACTCTTATTTTTTCCGCTTCATCCACGCCACTCAGGTCTAAGAACTCAATGTTCCTCTAAAATAAAATATTTACCATTACCTACCGATGTTCAAGATATATTCATAAATCTATATTTATGATAATTCTGAACAAGTATTAACTGTAGTACTCCAAATTTTTGGTCATTAAAACATCTATTTTAACTCTAGACGTAGTATGCACCACATATCTACGAAGTTGTTTCAAAGAACCCTTTTCTGTTGCTTCCAAAATAACTAGTTAGGTATGTGATATTATTTGAATATTACATTCACACCACAGCGGCTTCAATTAATCAAATATTGAGTTATTAATCGACAAACATGTATTATTCATATTAGATTGACCTCAAGAATTTGTTATTCAGGTTGTTGTGAAAAAATAAACGTGCATCTGATATCCCAAATGTCCCAGGTATGCATGGTATTTAAGGATTTCTTACCACGTCGTTTATATCCATTTTTGTAAATGCCCATCCAGATGAATAGAAAAAAGTTCTATGTCCATACTACTAAGAATAAAATCGGTAAATTTTACATATTAACATTGCCATGAATTTCTAAAAATTCTGATGCAAGGGTTAAGTTTTTCACGATTTCACATTCATTAAAGAACGAAATCGCTGTCTTATGAGACCTTACGTCATCTGTCAAACGTATATGTCAATCGAAAGTCACAGAACATAAAAGAAACTTGACACATGCCATTTCCACAGAACGAAAGAACGCGCATAAGGATAGACATGGCCGACTTTACTCACTAGGCCGGAGCATTGAAATATGGCAACACTGAATCGGGGGCCGAGCTTGTGTCATTAGTGTAATTCTTCCAGAGTAAACAATAAGATTGGAAGGTGATTTTTAATGTGTTTCTAATTATTTACCTGCACAAACGAAACTATAAAGATACAAAGATGCCTGCAAAGTGTGTAGTACCAGGTTGCAATAGCAATTGTGCTTCCAGTAGGGGACATACCAAACCATGGCCGAACATAACCTTCCAGAGTAAAAAGAACATTGCAAGGTGATTTTTAATGTGTTTCTAATTATTTACCTGCACAAACGAAACTATAAAGTTAAAACATGCCTGCAAAGTGTGTAGTACCAGGTTGCACTAGCAATTGTGCTTCAAATAAAGGACATAAACAGAAGTGGGTGAACGGTATTCCTCGTAAGGGCTGGTTATATTTATAAGAATAAAAACAATACTTTACAAACATTTCATAGGATAAGACCTATTTTAAAGCACAATGTGGTACCTACAATGTTTTCTGGACCTCCCAAATATCACAGAAAAATACAGTTAATAGAACTCATCTGGGCATATCTACAAAAAGATTGAATAGTGAAAGGGAATCAAGACCAGCAAGAATGGCTTCACAGTGACCTAATAGTGAATTTTTTTAGCTCAAGTGACAATTTACAAAGTAAATTGAATGTTCATTTAAGTGGAAATGGAAGTGGTAGCAGGAAACAGGTTGCGTTTATTTTTATTTTGTAGTGTTTGACTACGGTGAACCAGACATCAGATGTAAGTGGTATTAGTAGTTCTAGAAAGTATTTATCTTAATTTATTAACCAAGATGAACTCTAATACATATAAAGTGTAATAATTATTCTGAAACTATAGGCCCACTATTTGACAGCTAAGCCATGCTGCCACATCTAAGTCTCCGGCCTAGTGTAGAGTCGGCCATGGGATAGAAAAGGAAGGCCACAAAACAAGTTTATAGTCTGTGCAATTTTCAAACGCCATTTCAAAGATTTCTGCCTTCCTCTGACACTCCATCCGTCGTATCTGTGGTCTGTGATCTGTGGTCTTATGCAAAATTGAAAATTATTCAAAAATGTATTCCCGCCATTACAAATCAGTGGAACACCTTACAAATTAGTTTATTCATTACCTTACTTATTATTATAATATTACTTGATTGTACCTGTTTTGTGTCATTACTTATCATTAAAATTAAAAGTTTTGATGGAATACAGTGAGGATATAACAAAATGGCTCTGATTATACTCTGCCATTAGTTATGTGCATCAAACATCAACTTACTTTTGAAAACATACATATCTTTCTTTCAAGTTACTTTTGAAGGATATGTTAATTTCATCGTCTAAAATATGTAAAAATAATTAGAATCTCATAAAATCATTTATTAAAAAATAATACCTTGCTATATCTGATCTAAACATCCAATGAAAGACAATAATTACTATAAACCATTGCAAATAAGAATTAACAATCATAATAAGAGGTATCCAACAAGACTACTTTGCAAAAATTGATACAAACCAATTTTCAAAATACCTTTGAAAATTTTGAAATCACACAAACTGAGTACCTATTCTAAAGTCTCTCCAAAAACACTTTTGACATTTCTTATTACTTTGCTGTGGATTGTCCTGGTTTTCAAGAAATATTGAGATGATATATGGTAGTTGAAAACAACATTAATAATTATTTTTATAAAATATGATAACATTGACTATGCCTACTTTCAGAGAAAATAATTCAATAATTTTTGTTCAAAACCATTCTTTTTATATCTTTGTATGCCTTATACCTTATACTAAGAAATCATTGCATCTTGTTCTTATATAATAACCTAATGATCAGAAGATACATATCAATCACTACTATTTTTGTACAATTCTTGATTCCGTCTTTTCAGTTTTTTTGGCACTGGTGATTCAGTAATTAATACACCTCCTTCTTTAGCTGCGACATTAGTATCTTCTTCCTCTGATGTGCTACTGCTCTCGCTTTCGTCCTCCTCACTTGAACTCTCATTGTTCCCTTTGGGTTCAGGCAAACTTATTTTTCCTAAAGAGTTCTCACAACTATTGTCAGTGGTATCCATGAAAGAATCATTCAAACTTTGATCAGTACTTATGTTCAATTTGATATTCATGTTTTCAGCTACAAGCACGACAGGATCATCCAGAGCAAGTTTTTCACAGAAATCAATTGTCTGGGGGTTTAACTGCGCCTGTGGTTTCACTTTTTGAGCATCTTTATTATACACAGCTGATGTTCGACAAAAATTGTTGGGAACTGTCAGATCATAATTAAATCGTTCTCGAATGTGGTTCTTTTCTTCTAAAGATGGGGTGAAGTCATACCTAAAAATACATATCTTCTATAGTTCTAATGACGTACAATATAAAAGAGAGAACATTTGTATTCTTCTATTTAAAAACCCACATAAAGTCACTGTGATCTAAGAATATGACAAACTTGTTAAGACCGAAGGCTTGATCTGTTGAACAATAGCTGGATAAAATTTCATGAAACATTATAATTAAAGCATAACAGTGGTCAAGAATGAATAGAGACCTCAACAAGGCTAAAAACCATTTTTAAAATATGACTTATATCGATAACTATATTTAATACTTGCATACCTTTCTTGTCCTCCAGAACCTGGCATGTATGTTTGTACATTTTTCACACTGAGAAGATGATTAGTAAGAAATAGTATTGTAAGCCATTCTAGATCATAACTAATTTTCATCTCAGAAGATTCATCATGTGGTATATCAACCATCTGCATAAACTTTCTCTTTGGGAGACATTTGTCCAATCCCAAGAATCTTGTGATGGACTTATCTTCATGCTTGATAAGAGCTGCAAATTTACAGTGAAGGTGTGCTGCAAACCAATATGCAGGTTTCAAAGCATGTAGCAACTCTTTTGAAGGCTGGCTGCCTAACTGATTGCTTTCTACATCTTCTCTGGAAATAAGAAGATATTGTATAGATAGCTGCTATTGTTGAACATTTTAGTATGCAAATAATACAAAATATGCTTTTAAGACCATTTAAGGATATACTGGTTTTATGCAAAATATTTTGTTTGCTGGGGTCACATACCTATTTCACATTTTATTTTTGAGGCATTATAAAATATGACAAGGTTAGGAAAAAAAATTTACCTGAAGTATGGCTTCTTTTTGAGTAACTGCCTTACATTTCCAAAATTGTATATATCACTTGGCCAATCATGAGAAAGAAATACATCTATCTTTCCAGAGAGTTGCTTTAATCTAAACACTTCCAGATTACGGACATGGTAGACAGATCTCTTAGAATTTTCATCATATGGGACTTTTTCAAAATGGCCTTTCATGTAATCTCTTCCTTTATATATACCTGATAGACCAGCTATTCTCAAACCAGCTATGTTGATAACCCCAGCGTAACCCATATAGAATATGTTTGGAGCTACCCAACCACCATAAGGCAATTCTTGCAGATAATTTGAGGCTTCGTGATTACCTCCGATAAATATAGTAAGTACAGGTGCCTTCAGTTCTCCAGAATAATACCTAGAATGTCAGCATTAAAAATGTGTACTATAGAGTGGAATAATGTGTCATACTTATAAAATGTACATATTTGTGCATATTTTGGGGGCACAGCCATGCACTGTAAATCTTCTTTGTTTCTCGATGCTTGAAAGTCACCACAGCATATCATCAAGTCAACTTTTATATTCTCTGTTTTTTCATAAGCTTGCAATGTATCATATATATTTTCTAGCTCGCCATGAGCGCAACCTACGATGGCAATCTTCATTTTATAAATATAAATATATGAAATTATAAATTATGTCGTATCGATTTTAATTTTTGTCAATTTGGATGTTTAAATTGTTTATATAAACCAATATAAGCCGCAAAATATATCAACAATGATCAGCACTGACAGCAACACACATAGACAAAACTCGTCGACTTTCTCGTATAATATAGACCCTCATCTCTAGTGTTAAAACATTTGAACTGATTTCTGCGCCATCTGATCGGTTGGTGTCGCTACTAAAATTTAGGCGGTAATTTTAAATCGGGGATTCGTAATTCAGTTGCCAGGAATAGCCTCGAATTTAGTCTATGATCTCTATATAAAGCCACATTTAACTTTGAAATACACTATAGCAGTATATGTCGAAGTTATATGTTGCCTTATAACGTGACGTATTCTTTTGCGGTGCTAAATGAAATGAAAAACAATAAATGCTAAAAGTGTATTTAATAAGAATTGTATATACATATAAATAGATATTTTCTATTTCGATATAATTGTATACATATATACAAATTTGAAAAAAGTCTAAAAAATAAATATCTGCTTAAGCTAGTAGTTGTACATAACTTAAAATGCACTGTACTACAAAGAACTTAATTCTATGTTAACAAATTTGGTTTTGGCATATGGTTCAATGTCAGATAAATATTAAATACCTGAATAATCAATTCCTAATAAAAAGTAATGTTCGTAATAATTTTCATCTTGCGAGGTTGTAAAATTTAATATTGAAAGTAAGGTAGGTAAAATGTTACCTTTTAGATGGTATATCGGTAACGCAATATTATGCAGTCTCCTTCGCATCCAAGGTTGAATACAACGTTGGTAGAAATGTTTTTCGCAAATACATTGTACAACTTCTTCTTGTCCATGTTTTTTAATGCATCAATTCCCAATCCATTCAAGCCAGACCTTACGCACCTATAGTAATGCACATTATCATTTACTTATACAAAGGTTTTTATAATATAAATTTACCTCTTCATCCTTTATAGGTACTGCATCCAGGCAAGCAACAACTAAAAACCAGTTTCGGCAAAATAATGCAAACGCACAATGCAGAAATGAAAAGAAAATAAGAAAATTACCTTTTCTCACGAAAGACGCTTTCAAATTTTTAGAATCCAAATTTCAGTGACAAAACGTGACAGATCATTTTCAATCACGTGACTTTGACAGTTCGGCCAATTTGATTTTGCGTGGAAGTAAAACAGAAATTTTTCATGATCTGGTATGAACTTTTTGTAGTTTTTGTTGAAAAAAAAAATGGTGTTATATAAATCCCTAAGCGGTGACCGGTAAAACACGAGGATAAACTACAGAGATAGAAGTGGCATTGATCCGTATACTCTTAAACCTACGGATAGACTTTGTAAACTTCTTATCACAGTTTTTATATGGGGCAGCAATTGAGAGCATTCAAAAGTTCGAAAACTTTTTAATACTATAAAATTTCTGGTCCACAGAAGATATTTATGAGAGATGCCTAATTATAATGAACAGCGATGTAGATGTTGTAGGAAGAGTAAGCTATAATTGATTTTGTTACAACTTTACCAATTTTATCCATATATTTAATCTTTTTTTTTTTTAATACAGTGTACACTTATTTTTAGGTGAGAGAATCTCAGAAATTTATTGAAACACTATTAAAAGCATGAATAATAATCATAAATGATGGAAGTGCTGCATGAAGGCATTGCACATCATGTATGGATGGTCTAGAGGAAGTATGCAGCATAGTATAGTTGCCATTTATTCTTTGTTAAAGCAGGACACATGGCAGTAGATGATGTATGCACATCTAAATTATCACTGGTACTACCTTTAAAAAATGCATAATTATTATCTATCTTGTCAGTACTACCTTTGAAAAATGCAGGATGTGTTTCATTAAGTACATAAGTTGGACAGGAGGCTAAAACGAAGGCTTCCGTTGCAGTTTCTAAATTAACTGGAGGAAAAGTGATCAATGTTTGTGATACATTTTTACAATATTGGAGGAACATCAACAGTTTACCCAGCTTGTTAATATATGACTGTTATATATAGTGTTCTTATACACTTACATAGCTCGGATGTTATGTATGAACTATGAATTATAAATAAATAATATAAGTTCCAATGGGTGGCATTTATAAAAGGAAATTTAAATTCTGTAACTGTTTAATACATTTTAGCAGCAAAACATCAAAAATCATTTTTTCAGTACAAATATTTGCCATAAGACTAGTGGGATTATAAAAATCCATAATCATAAACAAAATAAATTTATTCCACAAAGACAAAGATACATGTATATATCTGTACCTATATGTTCGACTCGTACAAAAATTGATGATATGAAAGTAACTACAGTTACTAAACAGAAGCATGAGACATTTTGTTACAGATTAGTGAAATAACATATCAATTGATTTCCTGATTATTTAGGAAAATGTGACTGTTACTTATGAGGTACATATAATTTTATTATCACAAATAACAGATTTAAATATTTGGCTAACAATTTCTTTCTCAGTATGAGAATATACCTACATAAAAATGCTGAAATGATTACATTGTTATTTGTGCATGACCAAACTTTATAATTTTTTGTTGCATACTAAGTACCAATTGTTATTAGATATATACACACAGACACAACAAACTATATTATATATAAATAAAACAATCAAATGTACATTTTTAATTACTTTTATTACAATATATCACAGTCTACAAATTCCCGCAGTTTATAGGTGTTGCATGCTCAGAATGAGTTCCAACTTTTTCTCAGTATATGACTCTTGAGGTTTATATAATAATATGTGGAGACCTTTTCTCAGATTTTAGTCAAAGAGTAGAAAACATATTTCTGGAGATAGCTGTACCTGATGTTATAAGGCATAAGTCTATTGTTCCCTTTCGCTCCTCACTGGTGTCTTGCAGTAAATTAATATATCGATGCACTAATAGACAATTTTTGAAACAGTACTGGGTGCTATATCAAAATGATATGCCAAATGGCTAAAGAGCAAGTTAAGACATAGTTTCATCCCCGGCAAGCCAAGCATCCGGAATTGATCTATGAAGTATATGGTCACCCTAGTATTATCGTTATCTCCCAAGATTTTTCATTTATTTCAAACTACTCCAATGTTCCTTCTAATTTTTATCATTTGACTAAATCACTGGCCAAAAGATCTGTTTGAGTAGAAGGAGTTGCTGTTTATTTGCTTCAATCAGGGCTTTAATACACTATCCTCTTTGTTACTAGTTCCAGGTACCAATGTCGTCAGATTTAATGCTTCAATGTCCAGCTATAAAAATGATAAATCAGTAAATCCAAATGTTCCCTGTGTTTTCCTTTGGATAAACTTACCTTTTTTACTCGGGCATGTTTAATTGTATGTCTGTGTCTGCTTACTTGAGTTATTGTGCCTCTTCTAGGGTTATGATAACCTATACTGTGATTCCTATTATTACTCTGAGGTGATTCCTTATCCTAATTATGTGGTGCACCTAGAAATTGATCCATCAGTTAAACACGCAACATTCTATAAGGAACATTATACCTATTACCAGTTATAAAGTGCCTAGAGCAAATTCTGCCATATTTTAGTGAGCTATCACTCAATGGGCCCTTGAGTCTTGAGTACTTCATCGACATTTCGCGGCGCTTTCTTGAAAGGAAGATAAGTTTTTTGCCAGAATTGTTCTGCTGATCTTGTTTCATGGAGTAATTTATCACTGTACATCGAAGGCATTCTTAATATGTAGTATGTTATCATTAGTACAAGTCTGTAGCGGTATGTTGTAGCCATATCAGCAAGTAACTGAGAAATTCAGAAAAGAAAATACAAAATATTAAGTATAAGTATTTCTCTCCTCTGTGATAAACTCTGGTTGTCATTTTGACATTCTAACCTAACCTTAAATGAAAATGAACTGACAGCTTATGTTTGGATAGCGGCCCTCTGGCGCTCGGTGTCACTACTATTCGTACCAAAACTTTGTTTGACCTTGAGCATTTAAGATAAACGGCTATGGCAACACACAAACAAAAACATGACCATAGATAAAGATAAAGGATTTTCATTTTCCATGACAACACGGCAGAACTAACCTAAAATTGCACGTCAGCCACAAAATGTGCCAGAAAAGGTTTTGCGTTCTGTGGTCTATGCATAGTGATGTTTGATGTGAAAACACGAGTGTGGGTCAGTGTGGGTATTTACGGGTATTTAGGCGCTCATGACTCAACTTCTTGGTCATTATTTTTCCATCTTTTAGGTTAATATAATATAATTTCGTCATCTACTATTAGGTTTGATATCCACCATCTTCTAGGATATATTTTTGCCAAACTAAGTTTTTACCATCTTGTAGGTTCGTAGTCATCTAGGTTTAAGGCCCAGTCAAACAGAGGGCGTTCTAGAATGCGGCGCTCCGGCGTTCTCTAACGTCGCGTTACCGCATTCCGTTGTTTGTACCAAATACGGTTTGACAGGTTGAGCAAAAGCGTTACGTCAAGATATCTATGGATTCAAACATAGACGCATAGATGAACTCAAGGCCTGGTCAAACAGAGAGTATTCTAGAACGCCGTAACGCCGCGTTCTAGAACGCCGCGTTACAGCGTGCCATTAGGCCTTTACGGAAACTATGATCGGATTAACCCGATCAGTTGGATCACTGATCCTGACGTTCGGAAAGTGATCTGGGATCGGTCAGAAATAGGGTAGTTCACTCTTGTACAGTAAGTGATTGCGATCGGATGATTCAGATCAGTAGCTGCTTTACTTTACCATCTGTTTTTTATTGTTAAATCAACTTTTTCGTTGTTCGATGTCCGTTAAATTCATGGAATCATAAATTACACTTGATAGCTGTTTGACATATAACTGATATATCCGGATCCAGATCAGTGTTTCCGTAAAGGCCTATTGTATTGTTAGAGAACGCCGGAACGCCGCGTTCTAGAACGCCCTCTGTTTGAACCGGCCTTGAGATTTTGCCATCTTTCTGTCTGCGTCACTGGTTGCATGTCTGTGCATAAAACAGAGCTTAGGTTACGTTATTTTGTGGTCTGTGGTCAAACATCTGTAAAATGTCAGCTTGACATGTTTTTGAATCTAACCTTACTTCTTAGTTCCTGCTTTTAAGTTCTTATTTCCATAACAAAACTCGTCGACTTTCTCGTATAATACCATTGATTAACGTATTGTTAATCAATGATAATTCTTATTTCTTAAACATATCTTTAAGTTATTCTAGTTAATATCATAAATCATAACTCTTATTTTGAGATTTTACTGTTTTTTAGAAATGGCTGGAATCGGGGAAAACTGTAAATTTATATTCAAGAAACTGAAATCGAAGAACAGAGGAATGAGGAAGAGACAGGCATCAGAATCAGAAGGTATATATATGTGATATAAAATCATTATTTTGTAACTTAGTCTATAATTTTTGAAGATGAAGAAGATACAGAACAAGTGGTGAAAAATGTGAAACGTAGGGCAAAATCAAACCCAAATGTACAAAGCACCAGTCAGTCAGAAAAAAAGGAAAAATCGGAGAGTGACCAGTCTAGTGAGGGTGAAGATTTTAGGGTGAATTATAAGTCAAAAAAATCTGCAATGCCCTCTGGACCTTCTGATCAAGGAGCAACTGCTGTAGTGGTAATGAACTTTAAATCTATAAGTGGTTCTCAGTATGCTTAATTTCTAATGTCACTTATGTCAAATATGCTAATGTGGGCCAATATAAGCTTAAGTTTTACATGTACTTGGATGTACATGATTTTTGAAAAGAAAATAGTTTTTCTTCAATTTGTGAAACCCTCAAATAGGTCATCCCATGTTTACTGTTTTTATTTTATCCATAGGAAATAGACACAGAACTGGACAAAGATGCACAGGCCATTTTTGAAAGGAGGTTAGAAATAAATAAAGAGTTGGAAGGTAAAGAAGATGATAAAGTATATAGAGGACTGAATAATTACACTCAATATTATAAGCCCAAAGATACTGCAGCTGGGAATGCCAGTTCAGGTAAATAATAAGATGTTATGTATATTTTCATAATTTTTCATAAAAAATCTATATTGTCTTCAAATGCACTGAGTGAAGTATATGTTTTAGCTCAACCAGATTCCAAATAAAATTTTATGTAAAATAGTAACCATTCATTGATTATGTTACTGGGTTTCCATTGGGCAAATCAATAGTTTAAAAAAAAGGGACAATATTTCAAGTAGATCTCTATGATTGATCTGGAACCTGTACAACTTTTCTTTAGATACTAAACTTCAAATTGAAAATATATGAAAATTTGGCTAGACTTCGTTTTAGCGGAAACCGATTTGAGGCTTGAGAGTAGTGTCAATCGACTCGGTTTGATGTCCTGAGTAAAACGAGACCACCCCTAGACCGAGGAAACGCTCCGGTGAAAAACTACGGCATTTTAAAGTTTCAGTACCTAACCTAACTTTTAACCCGCCGGGTCAAGTTGTTGAGGTCAAAATAGGTTAAATGGGGTTTAAAGGACTGTTAATTGACTCGGTTTGACGCCTCGAGTGGGATTAGACCATACCCAGCCTAAGAAAACGGCCCGATAAAAATCTATGCCTCTTTGAAATTTCAAACCTAACCTAAAAACGACTCGAATTTTCTATATTTTTGCCACGAAATATATGATCAATTCGAAAGTACTTGACGAGTAGGGTACAATGACACCAGAAGCAACACTAAGAAATGGAAAATAAAAAAGTTATGATACTTTGAATTCTTAATGTTCCTAGAAATAAGGTAGATTTAAGTTGGATTAGGTTTGTTCACTTATATAGGTGGGGGGGCCTGGGGGGGCTGGCCCCCCCAGACGTTACTAATTTTGTAGATTTTGAAGACTTCCATGTAATATACTCCCAGTTAAGTAGGGTAGGTCACCTGTTCAGTTTTTTCAGTATGCTGGAATAGGCCCCAGGCGCAGACCCTCGAAGACCTTTTTTGGCTCAATTTCCTAAACTGAGAATCAAAATAAACATTTTTTCAGTCTACTAGTTGATACAGTTCGAGTCAGGACATCAAACCGAGTTGATTGACACCCTTTTAATAGCCCGACTGTATTAGTTAGGTTATATCAGGTAAGATATTGAAATTGCCAAGTTTTAAAGTGGCGTAGATTTTCACTGCAATGTTTCTTCACTTTGGAAGTGGTCAAGTTCGAGTCACGATGTCCAACCACGTCGATTAACACTCATTTTGAGCTCAACAAGCAAACTTTTCTGGATAAGTTAGGTTAGGTAACGAAACTTCAAAATGCCGTAGCTCTTCACCAGAACGTTTCCTCGGTCTGGGAGTGGTCTCGTTCGATTCAGGACGTCAAACCACGTCGTTTGACACCACTCTCGACCCCCATTTCGGTTTCCGCTAAAACGAAGTCTTACTGAAAATTTTCATCTTATATACTTATTGTCTTATTGCCATAATTTGCAAATTATTAGGAATGGTGCGAAAAGGCCCAATAAGAGCTCCAGCAAATCTCAGAGCTACAGTTAGATGGGATTACCAACCAGACATTTGCAAGGACTACAAAGAGACAGGTTTTTGTGGATTTGGTGACAGCTGTAAATTTCTGCATGATAGAAGCGATTACAAGCATGGCTGGCAGTTAGAAAGAGAGTGGAATGAAGGTAAGTTTTTGCATTCAGTGCTACTTATGTTGGTGCTACTTGTAACGAATCATGTATAATAGGTCAGGTTGAAAACTTTTCGTTTGTTTAAATTTTTCCAATAAATTTAATTTATCTAAATATTAACAACAACAAACATATTTTTGGTAAAAATTGTTTATGTATTATAATATAGATTTTTTTAGGTTCATACAGTAAAGACAGTGATGATGACACAAAGTATGAGATACATTCTGATGAAGAAGAATTACCTTTTAAGTGTGTAATATGTAGAGGAAGCTTTGTAGATCCTGTAGTATCTAAGTGAGTATATTGACCTTTTTTTTTTTGAATTGAAACGTTGAATGCATATCACTGCAAATAAAGAGAGCTTGAAAAAGGCACTTTTGAAAACAGATAGAGAGAGCAAAAGTATGTCAAGCCTGAAGTAATCTGTTTGGGAATTATGTCTCATTCTCATTATTTAAAAGACCACTAGTTAATTGAGGCGTTTATCCGAAAAACGTAATTAGTCCAAACCTAACATATTGGGAAAAATGAAAAAAACTTCCTAGTATGTAAAACTTTGATTAGATTGATTTATTGCCATATCTGGTAGAAGTAGAAGTGTATAAGACACATCGTCCACAAGCAGTAATTATTTTATTATGAAATACATATGAAAAAAACACAAAAAATACATGGACATATGAGGTTTTTGAGAGAAAAGGTTAACAAATTAGTGACGTTAATACAAACAGCATGAAAATAAAAAAAAATTCTGATACAAAAAACAAAGAAAGAGTGATAGTGAACAACTATACCTAACACAAAAACCAACTAACTGAAACAATCAACTCTGGCTAACCAAAAAACCCGATATCTACCACTCATTCTTTGCAACCACTACACTACTATATTTTCTTCATTGTTCACCTCGTTGTTAATGACAAAGTTACCAGAGGTGTTGTAATGTTTTGTTATCAAGTTTGCATGACAATTTATATGCATAAAATGGCTTTCTTCAGTGAAAGAATATAGACTTATGATGTTTTTAGAAGAACAAGTCAATTTTCCTCTGTAAATAGTACGGAACCTATAACATTTTTTCGAGAAATTTTTATTTCTATTCATGTATATGGATGTTAGAAATGCTTTAATGCCATTATCTAAATTTTGGCAATAAATTGACTTACGAGGTTTTTCCGAGAAACGTCTCAATTGTTTTTAATATTGCCGACATGTGTACTAACATGTTAATTAATTTTCAGGTGTAAGCACTACTTTTGCGAGAAATGTGCCTTGGAGAGGTATAAAAAGACTACAAGGTGTTTTGTATGCAATACCGCCATTACAACTTTTGCACCTGCTAACAATCTCATCAAAAGGTTGAAAGGGCTTGATCAGGAGGAAGAGAAACATAAATTGGATGGTGATTCTTCTGATTGATTCATATGTAGCTTTTTATGTACATATTTCTAATATATTACTTATAGTAAGTAATCAGGTGTTTAATTAGACCCTTTGGAACCTTCTATGGTTACAGGACATGTTTCACACTGAAACTAGCATTTGGTATGCTTGCACCACCACTTTTGGAGACATTAAATTTATTCAGATGAACTTCTGTCTGTATGCTTATATTTCAGTTCCTAGCAGACAGTCAAAGAAGCTATCTTAATTTTAATTGTAGGACCACTTTTATGTAATTACTGACATGTATTGTTCTAGAAATTGTATTTCCTCAACAAATAAAGCATATTGGTATTTGTGCATGAAAGGAATCATGTCATGACAGCAATTTTGTGAACAGAATTTCTTTGGGAAAAATTAGGCAGTGATCAAGGGACTTGATTACTATTACCCATATGTCTAGGAAATTTAGGGGTTGAAGAAGAGTGATGAATTTAAGAAGACAATGAATATTTAAATTCATACCAGAAAATACTGGAAAAAATTTGGCGGCCGGCAGGATTCGAACCCACGACCTCCAGAATTGTACTCCGGGGCTCTCATCAGTTGAGCTACAGTC
Source organism: Callosobruchus maculatus (assembly GCA_951848785.1). Lineage (NCBI taxonomy): Eukaryota > Metazoa > Arthropoda > Insecta > Coleoptera > Chrysomelidae > Callosobruchus > Callosobruchus maculatus. The sequence continues at coordinate 9,640,024 of CATOUR010000083.1, forward strand.
GCCCTGTCAACTCAACTTTGAAAGCGCTGTCTAGAACCACGCGGGTACGGGCCTGCCCGCATCTATGACAGCAAGTGATCTGATGGGAATTGGCATTGTCCTCCATCACAGAGCCTCGATCATAAGCAGGGGCGGACCCAGAATTTTTTTTCTGAGGGTGATACCATGATTTAACTGAATTTCATAATCAAATAGCTTATAATCATAACTATTTATTATTTTTGACGTGAAAAAAATACTAAGAAAGTATTTCAGTTTTATTTGTATGTTTGAACTTTAAAAAAAGGTTAAGTGATAATGTTTTTGTACAGAACCCAAAATTTAATAAATAAATAATAAATAAATAATAATTTATTTTCCATAGAGACATATAAAATGTATAGGACTCGTCACAGTAAACACTTACACACTAACACCTAACACCTACAAACACTAACACTTATACACTAACAAAGTCAGAGACGGCGTAATAACATTCATTTAAAAGAAAAGTTTTAAGTCTAATTTTAAACAATTGCAGTGTTCGACAATGTTTCACCTCTGCAGGTAGCTTATTGAATATTTTTGGGCCTAAGACATTTGGGGCTCGTTTCACTACATTGTATTTTGAATATGGTATGTGCAAGTCATTATCTTGCCTGGTACACCGGTTATGGATATCTTTATTGAGGAAAAACTTGTTCTGATTTTGAAAAGTGTAAACTGCTAGCTCATAAATTAAAAGAGCTGGCAAGGTAAGTATTTTGAACTTCCTAAATAATTCCCTACAACTGTGTGTACTGCTAACACCTGCCATACATCTCAGTAGTCTTTTTTGAATTAGAAATACTTTATGGGCATGAGGAGAACAGCCCCAAAAGCAGAGATTGTACCTTAATCTTGATTCTACCTGCCCTTTATACAAAATAACTAGTTGGTGTTCAGTGAGTACCGTTCTTAAATTCTTGAAAGCATATGCCATACATTTGAGATTGGATACAGTATGTTCACAGTGGATTTTAAACGAAAGATGTTCGTCTAAATGGAGACCTAAAAATTTTGTACTTGATTTCACTTCTTGTACCGAATTATCAGCAATTACATTCAATGGTTGCAAGTTCCTCTGGATATTATGGAATCTTATTACTGCGGTTTTTGTAGAATTTAGATATAATTGCTTTTCTCCAAACCATTTTTCTAATTTTGCCAGTAAGTTGTTGCAAGTGTCTTGTAGGACACTGTCTTGGCCGTTAGATAATATAATTGATGTGTCGTCGGCATATAAAATAAAATGCGCTTCCGGAAAAGATTTATCCAGTTCATTGAGATATAACGTGAACAGAACTGGGCCAAGAATTCGGAGAATTCGGAGGTATTCCCCCCTCCCGGGTTCGCTCCTGATCATAAGATGGGAGTGGGCGAGAGCAGTGTGTTTGATACGTAATCAATGTTCTTTTTTAGTTTTTAAGAAAGGTGTTTTCGGTATACCATTGTGATTGTCCTAAATCACGGATGCGTTTTTCAGCAGAATTTTTAGTCCATCTTCTTTGACGGGGCTATCGATAACTGTTGTTGGACAAGCTGCTTGGCGGACCACGAACAGCGGCTTCACTGTCATGTATTCCTGTGTCGTGGTGTCCAAATGAATTCAATTTTTTTGCCGGTTTTCGATTTTGTAATGCTCTTAGCGCGTTCAGGGAATCACTTATAATTGCTGCAGAGGGCGACGTTGGACCAAATTCAAATGTTTGCAGGGTTCGCAAAATTGCGTACTGCTCCACGTAGAAGATTGAAGCGATCGGCGATAGTATCCAGGCAAGGGCGTCGCCAGCCTAGGATCTAGGGGGGAGAGGGTGCAAGGTAGCAGGTAAAGAATATGAAACTCCGGTACAATTAATAGACTAGACAATTTTTATAGCTTATAGAAAAACAAATTCTAATTAAATGCGGCAATGCGGTTGGGTACTTATGCGAAGCCTAGGATAAAATGCTCGGGTTTTCGTCTAGGGGGGGGGCTGGCCCCTCTTGGCGACGCCCTTATATCCAGGCGGAATGAGCAATGCCTCATTATTATATTTATAAAAAATAAGTTGTATATAAAAGATTGTACCCAAAAATGACAAGTCCTCATGGAGGCTCCTAATTGTTATATCATAACAGAAAGATAACGTCAACATTAGGTACAAATATTTTAAAATTTTTGGCATGATTACAGAATTATTCACTTCACACCAGTGCTTTCTTTAAAGTTAGAGGATACAAAAAATCTTCGACAAAAAATGATGTGAGTTAAAGAAACAGGTTGTCTAGAAAAACGGAGCTCACTGATGACTTTCGAAGGAACTTCATTGAAACACCTATTAAGTTTTTCTCAAGACATTCAGAAGTTAAGAATAGTATTGTACCAACGACGTCCTTTGTTGTACTTTCCATATGACAATACTGAATAATATTATCCAGGCACGTATCCAGGATGGATATGTTTTTAGGGGGGTCCAGATTAGAGTTGCCACCTTAAATTGGCTCTCGTCCGGGGGGGGGGGGGGGGTGTTAAATAACGATCCGGACCCCGCTCTGGACCCCCCTCTAAATACGTGTTTGATATTATCCATATTCGTAAAATTAACACACGACAAGATATAGACAAATGGATATGCAACTTTTTAAAAAATCAACAAAACTGTTTAAAAAACCTTATAGGATTCAAGCAAATTGTTTCCGTCTGTTTAATTTTGCAGCCGATATCCTTCTAGGTTCAGAAATGCTCATCTTTTAGCAAATATTTAAAGTGTAGCATACATAAAAGTGAAAGGAACTCGACTTCCATGGTTATGAATGATTGACCTATAGACTGCCCGAGATATGGCTTTAACTTTAGCGAACGAACAGTCAGTGGCGGGTATGATATCAATTACAATTGGGCGCGCCCGTAATTATCTACACATCAAGTGAAAGTCTGAAATACAAAATGAAAGTCATTGAGAAATATATAAGACCAAGCATTTTTCAAGATTAATAGCTTGTGAGAGGAGAGGAACACTTTGAACATTTTATATCGCGAAAATCAAAACCTTTACAAGAAAATGTGTATCTAAAATTTGTTAGTATAAAGTTAATTTCAAGTTCAAACAAATTTGCTCAAACCAGCATCCTAGATTTTTAAATTTCTCCACTTGTTCTATTGTTGGTATGCCTGTTGAGTTTTTCGAGACAACCATTGTTTTTGTTTTATCTGTGTTTGTTTTAAGGCCGAATATTTATTAGCCTTCCAACCGGAACATGCCGTGCATCACAAGCAAACCGGAGGGCTTTAACCAACCAAGACGAATCTGGGCAACACTCAATAGAATAAGGACGAACTGCGGCAGGTGTGCCGACTCACTTTTCAGGTGGGGAAAAATACCATCCCCAAATTGCGATTGCGGCGCTGAAAGACAAACCATCCAACACCTGGTGGAGGAATGTCCGCATAGGTCCTACAATGGTTCTCCATCCGACTTTTTGATTGCGACAACGGAGTCAATTGAGTATATTTGTAACCTGGACGTTTGTTTGTAGAATATTAATATCGTTTGTTTATTATCATGACTGTTTGTAACGTGTTGTTCAATCTGTTCGTATATATGTATGTATACACTGTAAATGCAGTTTAAGTACCTGTGATGTAGCCATACGCTAAATAAATAAATAGCCTTCCGTCTACTTTTATACCATTCTGGCTGTTTTCTAGTTCTCTCTTAAAAATGTTTTCAGAATACATGTTACAGAAGGCTGTGGAGAGTATGCAACCCTGTCTTACACCTATTCGAATGGGAATAGCGGTGGTCAATTTATCTTCTAGCCGTAGAGATGCTCCCAGTACAGATTTTTAATTAAGTTTATGTCACTGTGATCTCCTTGTTCGTAAAGTAAATGCTTTACCCGATCGAAGGCTTTTTCACAGTCTATAAAGCACATATGTACGTTGTTTAATGTGAATGTACCCTTAGTTGTGTAATGTAAACCTACCCTCAATCTATCATAGATGACATTAGATTATTAGGTTGTCACTTGTCAACTTACCATCTTGATTAGATATATGCACATTGATGTATCGATGTTAAATCTATATGAATCTTCCAATAAATATGTATTAAAAAGCTGGATCCACAATCATTACATTAAACATGGCGCAGTCATTCAGTGGTGACAGAAATTTTTGATCCAGCGAGAGGTGTAAAGTATCCTGAAGTTTACCAGGTTAGTGAGGTTAGGTCAATAACTCGTGTGTGAATTTGCTAAAAGAAGCTGAAATATGAGCAACATGCAAGGCGGTCCCGTAAAACTTCCTCCAGATTTTGACTTGCAAGGCCAGAATGCCGCTGCGGAATGGAAATTTTGGCGAACGGCTTTCCAAGACTACTTGGTTGCAACTGGGCAACACGAGGCTGCTGATTCGGTCAAATTGTCTGTCCTCAGAAATATAATTGGAACAGACTCTGCAAGAATCATGGCAACTTTTGAAGTACCCGAGGGGGAAGAAAACAAGTATGAATTTACATTGAATTTAATTGAGAAATACGTAAATCCCAGAGTCAACGAATGTTTTGAACGATATACGTTCTCAAAAAGGTCACAAAAGGAGGGTGAGTCCTTTGAACATTTTTTAACAGACTGCAAACACTTAATCAAGAGCTGTAATTTCAACCAGATAGACATAAATCAGAGTGCAGAAGATAAAGCTCTGAGAGATAAAATTGTCATGGGTATAAGAGACCCCACAACTAGGGAAGCTCTACTAAGAATTGATGACCTGACTTTAGTTAAAGCCATAAATTTCTGTAGAACGTCAGAGCAGTCAAAACACCAAAGTCTCAGATTCCAGGAGCAACAGCTTGAGGTAAACTACACCGAAAGAAAAAAGAAAAATTTCAACCAAAGCAGACAAGGGAAAAATATCAAGTATCAAGGCAAGAGGGAGAACAAAGAAGAAAAAAGAGAAACCTTCAAATGTAGGAGATGCCAGACGGTACATAGTGCAAGAGAATGTCCAGCGTTTGGAAAAAAGTGCAGAAAGTGTGGACTGGAAAATCACTTTGCTATCTCGTGTAGGGTGAAAAATGTACGAAATATTGAACAGGAACAATATGAGAATTCAAGTATTAACAGTGACGAAATCTTTGTAAACAGAGTAGAATCTGATGGTAAACCAAAAAATATGTGGGAGGAGATAATTTCACTAGAAAATAGAAAATTTAAGGTAAGACTAGACACTGGTGCAGATGTCAACGTAATACCTCTTAAAGTATTTAAATCTATAAACAGGCAGTTTAAGGTTAGGCCTACAGAATATATTTTGCGAGGTTTTGAAGGCAGTAGTTCTAAACCTATTGGAGTCAGTAACCTGCACTGTACATTCAAAAATCAGGAAATTTATGATGATTTTGTGATTATCGATGGTGCAAATCAAATTCTTTTAGGTGGTCAGGCTTGTGTGAAGCTAAATTTGATAAAAAGAATTGATATCTGTAAAAAAATAGACGAACCCAATTGTAAAGCTAAAACTGAATTTATTAAAGCAAATTTAGACATTTTTAGTGGTTATGGATGCTTTCCAGGCATACACAATATACCGACAAAAGAAAATTTTGAATCAGTTAGTCATCCACCTACCAAAGTACCCTTTGCTATACGTAAAAATTTAAAATATGAACTAGATAGATTAGTGGCTAGGAAGGCTATTGTCAAAGTTGATAAAATCTCACCTCGAGCAAGTCTGAACAGGATTGTCATAGTAGAAAAAACCAATGGAAGTATAAGACTGTGTTTAGACCCTTCTGATCTCAATACCCAAATTATTAGGAAACCAAAACTAGGCCTAAACATTGATGAAATCTGTTCTAGACTTAATTCTAAAAAGTATTTTACTGTGTTTGACCTTGCTGAAGGCTACCATCATTTACGTTTGAATGAGGAATCATCCTGGAAATGTTGTTTCGCAACACCTTTTGGCGTTTACAGATTTATTGTGTTACCTTATGGACTAGCAAACTCTCAAGACTTGTTCCAGGATGAGGTTGAGAAACATTTCTCAGGTATAAAAAATGTACAAGTATGTCATGACGATATGATTGTATCAGGTTCGACGAAACAAGAGCATGATGAAGCTGTAAATGAAGTTGTAAAAAAAGCCAGAGAAGTTAAAGCTAAATTTAACAAAGACAAGTTTCAATATTTCCAAACCACAGTTAAAATTATGGGACATATGTTTTCGGAGCAAGGTATGATGATTGACCCTGAAAGAGTTGAATCTTTATGTAAGTTGAAAAGTCCCCAAGATAAAGTTGAATTACAGAGAATTCTTGGATCCTTTAATTATGTACGAAGGTATGTGAAAAGTATGTCAGAATTGATGCATCCCTTATATGAACTATTGAAAAATGATGTTGAGTGGTCGTGGTTACCAAAACATCAAGAAGTATTTGACAAACTTAAAGAAATTGTAAGTAAGTCTCCAGCTCTTGTTCCGTTCGATCCCACCAAGAAAACTGTATTGCAATGTGATGCTTCTAAAAATGGTATAGGTTGTTGTATGTTCCAACAACATGAAAATAATGTCTTGAAATTAGTTGCGTGTGCATCCAGATCTATGAATGACCACGAACTGAATTACAGTCAGACAGAGAAAGAATTATTGTCTATATACTTTGGCACTCAAAAATTTCATGACTTTATTTATAGATGTGATATAGATGTACAAACTGATCACCTGCCAATTGTGTCAATCATGAAAAAACCAATTCATAAGATAGGTGCTGTTAGACTGCAAAGATTAAAACTTAAGTTACTAAAATACTCACTAAATGTATATTACGTACCAGGAAAACATGTACAATTTGCCGACATGCTATCTAGATCTAAATTTAGCTCAGAAAAACATAATGACCCCGAAATGTTAGAAATGGTACATTTAATATCTTCCAATGAGTCAAGACAAAAAAGATCAATTCAGGGAGGAAACAAGTAAAGATGTAACTTTGGCAAAAATTTCTGAATATTATTACAATAACTGGCCAGAATACAGTCAAATAGATTCTGATTCACCGACCATTAAATCAAATAGACATATCTATTTACATTTCAGCTCATTGCATACATATACAGATCCCCCCTCGTAAGTATTGCGATGTTGATTTTGACAAGATGGGGTCCCAAGAACTAGGGAAAACCATCTATGCATATCTGCATATCTATGCGTACCCCAGAACTTTCCCCAAATTGTAGGATCACGCTAAGACATTTGGCAACAGCGGCACGCGATAGTACTATAAGTTCATTCATACAAAAGTCAAGGCGCCAACGACGAGTGACAAGTGGCAGTTGACACTTCTCGTTGACACTGTCACAGCTGACAAAGCTTGATTTTTCCATTTTAATTTTATCTGAAATCGAGTGCATCTAGTAGTGAAAAGTGCTGCAGAAATGATTAATCAGTGCTATATCTGCAAGATATGCTCCTATAAACCAGAATATGCTGGTTTTCCCTTTCACCGGTAAGTTGAAAAAATGTCTATTGAATGCATTATTTTTACTGTTCATTGGCGTGGTGAAAACCTTTCCTAAACTTTGTTTCTCTTGGTAAACATATTTTTACCTCATTATTTTTGTATTTTGTGTGTATATTTCTATATTTTTGATGACTGTTAAGAAATCTTGTCAAATAGTATCAGAATACAGTGAAAAATAGCCCTTAGTTAGCTACTTCCTAAGCGACTTTAACCACTGATGTTTTCAAATTGAGAAAACAACCTTCTTTGTTTTCGTTTGTTAATTGGTTTAGTATATGCTGCTACTTGTTTCCAGGCTATCCACTAATAGTGGCATCAGAAATATTTGGTTACAATGCCTATGTTTGGAGAATACTGCATTGCCCAAAGACACAGGATTGTGTTCCAGGCAGTTTGGGCCCTGATGCATTCATCCATGGCCGACTATTCATCACAAGGACAGATAAGAGAAAGTGTTGAAAAAGGATGCTCTATCTTCATGTATCTACCCTGGAAGGTGAGTGGTATACAGACTGACAATACATAATTATGATGTAACTAATTGAAGGATCTTAGATTTAATATAAAAAAGTTAATTGTAAACAACAGGCTAACATAAAAAATATTTCAATTAAAGCATTCAATTGAATGATTTTTTGTTTTAAAATATTCTTTTCGTTAGTTTGAAAATTAATTTTTTTAATTGATTAAGGTAGTTTTGGACGATACATGAATGTTAACTATGATGCTTATCTGTGGCTGATATATAAAGTATGTCCTCTGCTCAAAGTATGTCTTTAAAGCATTTATGTATGCATATATCACCAGTTACAGCCTTCCTTGTTTAAAAAAACTTGCTAGTTCCTTGTATCTATTTTTAATTGCTGCTTAACCCAACTTTTTAATTAATGGAAACTGGGTTTATGTTTCAGCACTGGACAGCAGAAATTTGTGACGATGGATCTAAAGATGCAAGTACAGCGACTGCAACAGACGGTAGTCTCAAAAAAAGGTGAGCTCTTAACACCACCCTATATTACCATGTTTTGTTATATTAGGTGATAGATCATGTATGGCTTCCAGCAATACTGTAAGCTGAAACTAACAGACCAATAACTGTCTGAGATTGTCTTCAAGCAAAACTTACTAATAAACACTAATTAATAAATAATAAAGAATTGGAATAGCCTCCGCAATAGTAAATCCTTCAGCATATTACTGAAAACCATGCGTAACCATAAAAAAATTGAAATCAGACATCTTCTTTCAAAATCCTAAAAGGAAGCAAATCATCTGGCTCCCAAGTTGATTGATTTGTTAATCATAATGGTAACTTTTTCAATAATATATTAATTATATACATAGATCCTTTCTCCTTAAAAAACCTATGTCTATGCTTCCATTGTGTCCTAAGGCCCATTTTCCAAATAATGATATATTTATTTATGTTTCAGCAATTCGTTAGCAGAACATGATAATAGATTAGATGCAAGTACAGTCGCTGTGTCAGAATATTTGGAAGGCTATAACAAGGTGAGTTAATGAAACTTCCCTGTATTTGAAACATTCTGGTCATATTACGACTCCCACAGATACTGTAACCTCAAACCCATAGATAAATAACCTTTAGCAATACTAAATCTTTCAATGCACTTCCATTTTTGAAGATCACCTGAAACCCTGGTAACAATTTGAGTTAGACATTAATTGATTGATTTATTGATTATAATTGGTTGATTTTTTGTCAAGATTACAGTGCATGGTCAGGGTACATTTAAATAATATAAATACATTGGGGTGAAACGTGTTATTAGAAAATGTTCAGTGGGAAACATTTGAAATGTGAAGTAGAAGCAAGCAAGGATTAAAAAATATTGTATCCTCTTGTAAAGCCTACAAGGCAGTGACCAGAGCAGTGGATACGGATGACACAGGAGTAAAAAAACACCATGCATGCAAATTTTATCTATATGAATGTACTTTGTTGGTAGTTATTGTGTATTTTATATTGTTTCGTGTTTTCCTTAAATACTCCATGTATAAGCTGTAAGACTTGATTTGTTTTAAGCTGGAGCTGCTGGATCAATTCTAGTCTTCCTCAAAGCAAAGGTGCTTAAGACATATTCAAATGCTAGTACATTGGACACTTCTTTCAGTAGCAGAAGGATCTCCTAGTAAAAAAAGGTGAGAGTGCTGCCATTGTCTTTGTAATTTTGAAAAAATCCAAATTTTATGGTTGAGTCCCAAATACTTTAGTTATCTGCTTTATGAAACAAATAAAACATTGGTAACAAGGGGCTTTCTGTGGGTGTAGGTAATCCTTAAGTTATACAATGTACTCAGGTAGTCTTTATCCAGTGACTAATTTGCTTTACGATTAGATTAAAAACTTATTTAGGGCAATGTGTTACTATAGAAATTTGGAATACGATGGTAGCTCCAACATTAATTACTCAGAAGAATGGACAAGTAGAGAACGTCTGTAGATTCATTATCCAAGACTTTTTGTTCGCCCTAACACATTTCTCCCCTTCTGGATATACTTGAGTAAAGAGAAATGCAATTAAATAATACAATTTTTTTCAGAAGGAGAAATTTTACATTACTGATTTGTCGAGTGACGACTTCGCCTTACCAGCAAGAAGGAAGAAAGATAGGAAGCTGATGAAATAAAAAACAATAGTGGACTAACAAGATAAATATGTTATTATTTATTATGTATCAAACATGTGTGTTATTATTTATTATGTATCAAACATGTGTGTCTACTCTGTAGATTAATACATCTCAGCTGTGAATGTTTCCCCTTTGACTTGTCCAATAGCTTGTGTAAGGTCTCATATGGATCAATAATAATCTAAGCCTGTCGTTCAATATGTTAATATTAGTGTTGTTACTCATTTATATTTAATTTGTATCTTATATTTTTAAATGTTGATCTTGGAATATATCTTGTTATTGTTGTAACGAAGTTAAGTGTAAGAGAAAATTGTTAATAAATATGAAATCCCTGACTATCTCTCTTGTCTCCTCTCTCACTCTCCTCTCTTCTCTCCCTCTCTTCTCTCTCTTTCTTCTCTCTCTCTCTCTTCTCTCCCCCTCTCTCTTCTCTCCCCCTCTCTCTTTTCTCCCCCTCTCTCTTTTCTCCCACCTCTCTCTCTCTCTGTCTCTCTCCTCTCTCTCTCTCTCTCTCTCTCTCTCTCTCTGTCTCTCCTCTCTCTCTCTCTCTCTCTCTCTCTCTCTCTCTCCTCTCTCTCCCTCTTCTCTCCTCTCCTCCTTCTCTTCTCTCCTCTCTCTCTCTCTTCTCTTCTCTCCTCTCTCTCTCTCTTCCCTCCTCTCTCTCTTCTCTCCTCTCCTTCCTCTCTTATCTCCTCTCTCTCTCCCATCTGTCTGTCTCTCCCTCCTCCCTCCGTCTCTCCCTCCTCCCTCCGTCTCTCCCTCTCAACTCTCTCACACCTCTCTCTCTTCTGACCCCCCTCTCTTCATTATCTCTGTCTCTCTCTCTGTATCTCTTTCTTCTCTTTTCTCTCTCTCTCTCTCTCTCTCTCATTGGCTCTGTCTCGCTGTGTGACTTTCTCAATCTGTTTCTCTTTATATCTTTCTCTCACTCTGTGTATCTTTGTCCCCTCTCTCTAGGAATCTCTCGCTATCTCGTGTGTCTGTTTCGCACCGTATCTCTCTCTCTTTGTCTCTCTCTCTCTCTCTTTTACTGCAAAATAATTGATAATTCAACCTCAACTCGCACCCAGTGAATAAAAATGCTTACCTATATTACTCTAACATTTTTTTTGTCATAATTCACCTCCCTGTATTTATGACTGATAAACTTTCTCATACTGGTTTGTTTATTAACTCTGTCACACCTATTATACTGTGGTCTCAGGCTTTCTAGTTTTTACAATTCAATACTCCAAAAAATACATTTCTTGAACAATGTTACAGTTTCGCTACCCACATTGCCGTTTCTATGGGACGCCAATGACATTTGTGGAATTTGGTCGCTCAAGGTCAATTTTGTTGACATTTCGCCGTATTTTGCCCCCGTTTGGCCCGACTCATGTGTGCAATGAGAAGAACTGAAATCCATGAATGAGTAAAGGTGTCTATTTGTTTTAATAGTCGGTGTTCTGATTGTAAACATTTTTACCATTTAAGAGATTCAATTTACAGTGAAGCTGGAATCTTATTCTTAAATGACAAAATCATAGTGCCAGATAAACTTAGGGTAGAAATGATGAAATTACTACATAAAGGACACATTGGAATTAGCAAAACAATCAATAAGGCTCGTAAACTATTTTATTGGCCAAATTTGTCAAAAGATGTTATCTCATATATTAAGAAATGTCGAACTTGTGAAAAATACATGCCAGCAAATTTTAAGGAACCCTTACTACCACATTCTGTACCAAAACATAGATTCAGTAAAATTGCTACCGATATTGCAGAATTTGCAGGTAAGAATTATCTAGTAGTCATAGACCATTTTTCTCACTGGCTTGAGCTATTACCTATGAAAGACAAAACTTCAGAATCTGTCATAAATTGTTTCCAAGAAATTTTCACAAGATTTGGATACCCACAAAACATAGTTGCTGATAATTTACCATTCATATCAAACCGTTGTAAAAGGTATTATAGAAGTAAGGACATAGAAATAGTAACATGTTCACCACATTATCACAGAAGTAACGGTATGGCAGAGAAAGCTGTAAGTTTAGCAAAACAGATTTTGAGGAAAAGTTATGAAAATAATTGTGACTATAGGGAATTTGTGTTGGAATACAATAATGCTCCTATTATTAGTTTGGATGCAAGCCCTGCACAAATTCTACAAAGTAGAATGTTGAGAACTGAACTACCTGTTAGTGATACACTCCTAGAACCTAAAATCCAAAAAGATGTTTATCAAAAATTGTACAAACAAAAGGAGAGCATGAAATCAAATCATGATAAAGTGGCCCGTAAGAAAACTGTAGACTACAAAAAGGGGGATAGAGTAGTAATAAAGACAGAAAAAGATAAAGTGTGGGAAAAAGCTATAGTTATTGAAAAAGCAATAGAACCAAGGTCATACTGGGTTAAAAAGGAAAATAACAAGAAAATAGTACGCCGGAACACAAGTCAAATGAAATACTCATACTCCAGATCTGATTATTCGTTTATTAGTGAACCTGAACTGTATCCCACTGATATCGAATCTCCTTCTGTTTCCCATATAAATAACTCTAGAAATGTATCTAGGTATAGTAGTAACAATACTGAAGTGACTACCAATAATCAGAGTGAACCAACCATGTCTACACCACAGACTTTAAGCGAACCTATGAATAGCAACCAAAATGTATACTCCAGATATGGGAGACGTATCAAAATCCCTAGACGTACCAATCTTTGAGGGGAAGGTGTTTAATGTGAATGTACCCTTAGTTGTGTAATGTAAACCTACCCTCAATCTATCATAGATGACATTAGATTATTAGGTTGTCACTTGTCAACTTACCATCTTGATTAGATATATGCACATTGATGTATCGATGTTAAATCTATATGAATCTTCCAATAAATATGTATTAAAAAGCTGGATCCACAATCATTACATTAAACATACGTCATGTGCTTGGTCTCTACATTTTTGAAGCAATACACTAAGCCCAAATAGAGCTTTCTCGAGTTCCAAATTCCAAAACCAGATCGAAGCCAAATTGTTCCTCCCCTACATGTTGTTCGCACTTAGTATATATTCATTGATGTATAATTCTTAGAAATATTTTCAGTACATGACTCATTAGACTGATCAGTCGATAATGCTCTTATTTGCTGAGATCTTTTTAAGTATGGGAATGAATATAGATTGAAGCCAATCGTGTGGTAGGATTCCTGAGCAATATTTATCTTATTTAAGAAGATTGTTACGAGGTTGAGGTCATCGTCGTTTAGCAGTTTGAGCTAGACGATCATAGCCTCAACCTCGTAACACGAAAACATCATGGTGAGGAAATGAGATAAGTGCAGTTGTGAGCTATAATTTCGTGGGTGATTTTAAATGACTTGATTCACCGCAATTTATTTTTACAACGAAAAATTATAAAAATGTAAAACTATTCAATAATTGTATTGTTCATGAGTGTGTGAAGAACAAATAATAAAAACATCCTAATACTGTCTTGTTTTCTTCTGTACTTGGTACCGCAAGGGATTGAGGGTCGAGCAGGTCTATTACTCGAGGCATGTCTCTACGCTAATATATTAGCCCTCCTAGTAGAAGATTCGAATATAAGCCGACCTTCACCGAACTGGTTAATGGATGAAAAGCATTTTATATTAAATTTAATATGTTAAAAAACATATCGAGAGTTGATTGGCTGAAAAATTTCAGTCCAGGATATGATTAATTAAATATTGAAAAATTATTTTTTTTTCAACATTTCACTGGTTTGGTTAATAGAAAAAACACATGCCAATCGAAAGTATGAAGCCAATAGAATACGCAAACGTTAGGTTGGCTACGTTTTTCCCGTCCCAACTATAGGGTAGGCAGGTATAAGCAGGTAAATCAATAATAGTTATTTGCACCGGTGTGGTTAATGCATGAAACTTATATCAAAATAAACATAATTTTATTGCAAACACGTCGATCTAGGGTTGTCTGCAAAAAATCAGTCTGGAATTCCGGTTGTCGAATTTTAAAGATCAAAATACGGCTGTCAGTGAATACGTGCGCCAGAGAGGTCCGAGCGAACTATCCCGTGTATTACCAAGTGCGCATGTCATGTGTCCGTGAAATTGAAAAGGATAGCGATACACTCGTAAATGCTGTGCATCATTGTATTGGAACAGTTTGCCTTATTCTTCTGAATTGAAAAAGCGTGCTACTACTACTATACTGATTGTTGTTATTTATAAACATTAAATTGTGGTAAAAAATAGCTAAAAAGTGTTTTCTATGCAATTCGGACGATGATGTTCTCGATTTTATCGATGAAACGTATAAAAACTTTTCGTTGAAATTAAATTTTCGTAAAAAGAAAAATTTTAAATACAGTGGCGTTGAGTTAACCAATGCATCACTCGATTTTGTAGGTTATCATACCACGTGCTACAAAAAAGTGACTTCTTTGAGTAAAAAATGTAATGGAGAGTTTAATAACTTTCTTGGTGAGAATACGGTAAGTGCATAATAATTTAACCTTCAAAACTATCTTAGTAAATACATCTTTTAAATTTTTTTAATTGTGAAATAATGACATGGAAATTCATAAATTTATTCATTTTTGATAATGTTTCATTCAAATAAATCATTCACTCTTTTTCATTCAATTGCCGAGCTACACGCAGCTGCTATGCTGCATCCTTTGTTAATACACGGGATAGTTCTCAGTGTATATGTATCGTGGGATAGTTTGCTCGGACCTCTCTGGCGCACGTATTCACTGGCAGCAATATTTTGATCTTTAAAATTCGACAACCGGAATTCCAGACTGATTTTTTGCAGACAACCCTATATCGACCTGTTTGCAATAAAATTATCTTTATTTTAATATAAGTTTCATGCATTAACCACACCGGTGCAAATTACTATTATTGATTTACCTGTTTATACCTACCTACCCTATAGTTGGGACAGGAAAAACGTAGCCAACCTAACGTTTGCGTATTCTATGGGCTTCATACTTTCGATTGGTATGTGATTTGTCTATTAACCAAACCAGTGAAATGTTTAAAAAAAATTGATTTTTCAATATTTAATTAATCATACCCTGGACTGAAATTTTTCAGCCAACCCACTCGCTATATGTTTTTTAACATATTAAATTTAATATAAAATGCTTTTCATCCATTAACCAGTTCGGTGAAGGTCGTCTTATATTCGGACCTTAGACTATCCTAGGCACTCCCTTGAGTCCACCTTCTTGACTCAGCTTCTACACAAGCTGCATCCCGTTTTCTCATCGTGTTCGGCGCTCCTGACTCAACCAAAGACTTCTTGTATCCCTCCACTTTATACGCAATAACGGTCTTGTCAGTTCTTTGCTAACGCAGCAGTCAACGTTTGGTAGGTGCTAACGCGGGTACCATCAACGAAACAGAGCGCCTTTACGATGTGGTACCATCGAATTTTGTTGTCCGTCGGCTTTTGTGTCTTCGGAAAACTTTCAGGCGCCATCGCTGCTACCGGTGAGTGACTTTGGTTCATTGGTACCTGTTGATAGTACCGTTTTTAAGGTTGCAGGAGTCGCGACGGGCAAACATACGGCGCGCTTCATTTCTCGCGATTGAAAAAAATCCAGCGGAATGGGTTCAACATCTCATTGCCATGATTACTCTACGAGGTTGTATTACAAAAGAACGAGACTGGTACTATATACAGGGTGATCATTTGAAAACTTCCCACCACGGATTTATCGAAAACCACTGATGAAAGAAAAAACGCCGAGACACGTCAAAAGATCTGTCAAGAGGGACTACTTTTCAATCAAAAACTATTTCACCCCTTGTACCCTCTGCCCCCCAGGGTCATCTCCTTAAAAATTTTAAATGACAAGGGATATCGAGTAATAACTCGTTTTAAGGGTATGCCTATGTCCTTTATTTTAACGTTTGAATTTTTAAAATCTGTCGATTCGTTTTCGAGAAAATTAAAAAAAAAATTTATGTGTCTTAACTCGTTGAAATTGGAAACAAAAACACACGAAAATATCACTGTTTGTTGCAATCAGTTTTCAAAATGTTGCCCGTTATTGGCCAAACAGTGATATAGTATCGTAGTAATAAATCTACTTCTATAGCTTCAAGTGCTCTCGTTAAACATGTAGTAGAAGGATTTGAGAATAAAACACCAATACGTTGCACATTTTTTTGACTTATCCAAAGCGTTTGACTGTGTTTCACATGCTATTTTATTAGACAAGTTATCTTTCTATGGCTTTTGCGAGACTATTCTTGCATGATGTAAGATTAATTAAATCATCATGGAGAGAGAAAGCAATATGTATCAATCTGCGGTGATAAATCAAATTTACAGATTTGTAAGTATGGTGTACCTCAAGGTTCGATTTTGGGTCCAACACTATTCTTGATTTACATAAATGACATCTCAAATTGCGATCCAAAATCAGCATTTATTCTTTATGCAGAAGATACAATAAAAATAGAAAGAATTATCGACCTCGATCAACAGGCATCAGTTAGAGTTTGGTATCTCTCAAACTCGCTGAGTCTAACCATACAAAAACAAAACAAATTGACTTTAAAACAGTTTGCTCATCAGAAGAGAAAGATCAGAATGTAAAATTCCTGAAGATATTGTACTGGTCAAGATACAAATCGACGTGATTTATTTTTGCTAACTCATTTACGTAAACGCCCATTTAAGAATCCATATTCTATCTGTAGTCAACATTTTCTTTGATTTTTTCTGCCAAAACCTAATCTGCCTACTTCTTTTTGTCTCTGTTACTATATTTGTTGGATTTGATACGCTAAATTCATTGGAAACTTCCATATAACGCGATAAACTTGTCAAAAGCTCCCAGGAAATTGTCGAAGGTGTGTCATTCTGTTAAATAGCGAACAAAATGTATCGAAAGACGCAGCCAATGTCTACATGCACCAATTTGTCTGCGCAGTTCATGAATAACTCATAACACCAGCTCAGTTATCAGCTGCAACTGTACGATCTCCGCGCAGTTGTCAAAATGCACCGTTTTACTTCTCACACCGATAGGTGAGGGGAGTATTGTGATCACGAAAATTTTCGATTTTGAGATAATACGCTTTTTAGGCGTTTTATGATGTGTACATAACGAAAATCCACGTCACTCATTTCCGACGGTCTGTCTGTCGGTCTCTCTGTCTGTCGGACTGTTTGTCTGTCTGTCGCGTTTTTCTACCCTCGTAATCTCAGTATCCGCTGCATGGATTGTGATTAAATTTGGGCAGTGTTATGCTGTGGGGTTGTAGTAGGTAATGTTCCTATAATTTTGAAAATCGTTAGACGGGGGGCGGAGTAATTAGCAAAAAATGAAAAATTTTAAATATGCCTCAAACCTCGTTTTTAGGCGTTTTAGATGTTCCTGATCATTTTCTACTTTTTCTTGGGTGGGTTGAATTTGGGGTGGTTGGGGGGTGGGGGGTTGTAATACTGAAAAATTTGTTGTCTTCGTAATGGGCTGTCCATTGATATGTGAATGAAAAACCTAGCGGCATGATACACTTTTTTAGGTCCATCCGAACGTTGCATGCTTATTATAGAAACCACGGGACTTAATATACGAGTATTGTTTTAGATCGTTCGATACCGCGTAACGCGAAAATTATTGAATTGATTTCAATGAAATTTTGACATAGTATTACTCCCAAGGCGAGGATGGAAAACGCGTATGTTATGGAAAAATCGGGTCAGTGGCGGCGCGGCAATAATAAAAACACTAAAAATATAAAAACAGCTCAAACTTTGTTTTTAGGCGTTTTAGGGGTTTCTGATCATTTTCTACGTTTTTTTGGGTGAGGGTGAATTGGGGGTGGTTGGAGGGTGGGGGGTTGTAAAACTGAAAAATTTGTTGTATCCATAATAGTCCGTCTATTGACCTGTAGAAGAAATACTTAGCGGCATATTACACTTTCTTAGGTCCATCCGAACATTGGCTTGCCTATTACAGAAACCGATTTTGCGATCTGTACATACGAGTTTTGCTTTATATCGTTCTATGTGTATGGCGTAAAGCGAAAATTATTGAATTGATGTTAATAAAATTTTGACACAGAATTTATTACCGCTGCGAGAATGGAAAACTTCGTTTTTAGACGGGTTGGAGGCTCTTGATCGTTTCGCATCGTCCAGTTCAAGCATGCAGAAAAAAACTGTGGTGCCCTAACTCCTAAGGAGGGAGACGCAAGAAACTATTTACGAGGGTTTGTTGTTTTTGCGTGCGGATGGGCGATAATTTAGTTGCAAGGGGGTTTTAGACTATAGCTTCATGCAATGGGAAATAATAAAATGGTATCATCATTATGTGTGGGAAGTACTGAGTCGATCAACTTGACTCCTTTTTTTCTATCCACACGCCACGTTTTGTCTGCAACGTTATGAACTGCACGGACAAAACGTTATCGAAAACGTAGCGTCTGCATCAGGCTTTAGTCTTTGGTGATTTCTTAGCTATAAAACGTGCAATAAACATTATCTAAATTTACTTTGTGGTGGCAATACTTCATCTGCTTATTATTGGGTGGTGAGTAAAATGCATCAAAAATCACGTCATTGTTGTAGTCACAAATTTCGACCAATTGCTTATTAGTGTTTGTAGTATCTCCTTGAATGGATTTTTTGCGATGCCTGCAACAATATCCATCATGTGCAATCAAGTTTTGCCGTTCAGTCATCGACAGACAAAGATGGAAGCTACACCTTATATGTTGATCACCACCATGCTTTCAACTTTTTTTCGTTCATCCATCTGATAGCTTGCGGTTCTCAAACCTGATCACCTTCAAGCGGCTTTAGTCGGGTTTCTATGAAAGAATTTAATGGCATGCATATAATAAAGACTTGCGAGTGAATCCTACATTTGTCGGATTGTTCTGAAAATAACTTCCTTTTTACTTCTCACACCGATAGGAGAGGGGAGTATTGTGATCGCAAAAATTTCGGATTTTGAAATAATATGCTTTTTGGGCGTTTTATGATGTCTACATAACGAAAATCCACGTCACTCATTTCCGTCGGTCTGTCTGTCGGTCTGTCTGTCTGTCTGTATGTCTGATTGTCGGCCTGTCTGCCTGTCTGTCGCTTTTTTCTAACCTCGTAATCTCGGCAACCGCTGGATGGATTGTGATAAAATTTGGGCAGCGATATGCTGTGGGGTCCTATAATTTTGAAAATCGGTGCATGGGCGACGGAGCAATTAGCAAAAAACAAAAAAAATAAATATTGCTCAAACTTCGTTTCTAGGTCAGTTTCTACTTTTTTTGGGTAGGGATGAAATTGGGGTGGTTGGGAGGTGGGGGGTTGTAAAACTGAAAAACTTGTTGCTTTCATAATAGACTGTCCACTGACCTGTGAAGGTAGACCTAGCGACATGAATAACTTTTCTAGGTGCATCCGAACATTGCCTTGCCTATTACAGAAACCAAAGGACCTAGAATTTTTTTTAGTGTAAACACACGAGAGTATTGCTTTAGATCGTTCTATATTGTGTAACGAGGAAACTGTTGAATTGATTTTAACGAAATTCTGACACAGTATTACTACCGTGGCGGGAATGGAAAACGCGAATGGATTTTATAAATCGTGCCAGTAGCGGCGCAGAAATAATAAAAAAACTAAAAATATAAAAACAGCTCAAACTTCGTTTTCAAGCGTTTTGGAGGTTCCTGATCATTTTCAGCGTTTTTTTGAGTGGGGGTGAAATTGGGGTGATTGGGGGGTGGGGGGGTTCAAAAACTGAAAAATGTATTGTATTCATAATAGGCTATCCACTAACCTGTGAAGGAAGACCTAGCGACATAAATCACCTTTTTAGGTCCATCCGAACATTGCCTAGCCTATTACGGAAACTAAGGGACTTAGAATTTTCTGTATACATACGAGTATTTATCGCTTTAGATCGTTTGGTATTTTGTAACGTGGACACTATTAAATTGATTTTAATGAAATTTTGACACATTATTACCATGATGAGGATGGAAAATGCGTCTGTTTGTTAAAAATCGTGTCGGTGGCAGCGTAGCATAAATAAAACAACTAAAAGTATGAAAACAACTCAAACTTCGTTTTTAGATGTTTTAGGGGTTTCTGATCATTTTCTACATTTTTTTTGGGTGGGACTGAAATTGGGGTGGTTGGGGGTGGGGGGTTGTAAAACTGAAAAGTTTGTAGTATTGATAATGCGCTGTCCATTGACCTGTGAAAGAAAGACCTAGCGGCATGCATAAGACAATGTTAGGAGGGGGGGGGGGGGGGGGCTGGCAATTATTTGGTTGCAAGGGATCTCAGACTAAAGCTTCATGCGATGAGAAAATAATAAACTGGTATCACCGTAATGTGTGGGAAGTACTGAGTCAATCAACTTGACTCCATTTTTTTAGGAAAATATTAGACAATTTTTCATAGCGGATCTTTGGGATACAGGGTGGTTCTATCCTTAGCGTTTAAATTAGAAGAAAAAGTTGGGAATAAAAATTGTTCCTTTTTAAATGGTCTACTTGTAGAAAATAACTTCAAAGATGGCGGACATCTGGATATACCAGACCGGAAGTAGGCATCAACACATCAACTTTTTTATTTTAAATAGAACTCCTTGTATATCATTGAGTTTTTGAATTCAGTGTCGATTTTCAAGTCTAGTTTGTTGAACATTCTTCATATCTACGAAGCTTATTTTCGGAGTTATTCTGCAATCTTTAGAACGTTTGACTTTTGTAGCACTTTACAAAAAAATTAATTTCTCGGAAACTAAGCACGACAGAAAGATGCGGTTTTCGATTTTGAAAAGAGCAAGAAACGTACTTGTGTTTCTTCAAAAGCACATTAAATCAATAGACCAGAAATTTTCTACTTAGTTTGAAAATTTAAAACGCGAAAAACTTTTTTTTTCAATTCTCTTTGACTTTAATCTAAGAATAAGTGGTTCTATCTTCGATGGTTGTCAAGATATTTACGATTTTGTAATTATTTCGCAATGGCGCGTATGAATTGTAAAAATCGTATGTGGCGTGGCTCACAGAGATCTGCTAGGTTCGACAAGGGTGTAAAATTTTAGTGTTTTCGGTGATTGGTTCAGTGGGGTTGGCAAAAAGGGCCAAAGGTGGACTACATGCCTGGCTTCGCCTCCCCACTGCTACTACTATATCCTTGGAAACTTCCTGAAAAATAGTTTGCTCGCACAAGAGGCGTATCCAGACCTCAGTCTGGGGGGGATAGCGGGGCATGAAGTTGTGTGTGCTTTCACCATTTTTTGGAATACCTTCGTGAAGGACGTTGCTACAAGAGAAATGGAAAATGTTAATAATATTAAAATAAAAAAGAAGATCAGGTATTTTAGGGATTTTATTGATGCATTAATCAATTTTAATTTTACGGAATACAAATAATATGTAATACGTATCATCCGTGAACATTTTATTGGCACAGCATACAAAATTGAACGATCATGAACACTCAACAGTCAGGTACCCTAGTAGCCACAACGAGTATACCTACTCCATTTTTTTTTAATAATTAGTGTTTTAACTTTTCTAATTGGTGCAATTTTCGAAAGAGGTAATTAACGCTGTATAAGACATCCAACTGGTTATGTAATAATGGGAATATATTAGACATGTAATAATGTAAAACAAACCCTTTTGTAATTTAGTTACTGCCAAAAAGTTTTGCTTTCAGTGCGACAATTGCTTCAATAAATAAGTCAAATAAAATAAGTCAAAGTAGAATTGGGGGTAATTATCCCTCTTGGGAGGGGTAACTACCCCTGTTACCCCCATTATATACGCCTGTGTGCTCACATCGAGAGTGTACAAAGAGACATTTCCTGATAGAAGGCATCCAGATCCAAGACTCTATGAAAGAGTGATCGACAGATTTGACAGAACCCGGAACAGTCTTGTATGAAAAACATGAGAGAAGGAAGAGTGTAGTTAATGAAGATAATGAATTTGACATTCTCCAACTGTAGCTGAAAATTGAAGGATATTGCCATTCTGCCATTCATTGTTTATAACTACAGGGTTGGGATGAAGTATGGAACCAAGCAAATAACTTTGGAACGGAAAGAGTGATATTGCTGAAAATTTGCAGGCAAGTGTAGTAACGTCTAATGCATCCGAAGACATTATGTTAGCTATTAATGTACTTCCGGTTTAACCGGAAGTACCGTCAACTTTTTTAATTTAAATGGGACACCCGGTATATTTTTGCAGATTTTAATACATCTTTTTCTTCCGAATACGTCCAAAGTGGGTTTAGTGTTTGTGTCTTAAAATAATTGTCTCACAAATTCGTCCGTGGCGGTCTGCGGTCTTCCCGTTTGAGGTAATTTTTTTGTATATTTTATGTTAGTCACCGTCAAACGTGTTATAGGACCCCTGTCGGGACGTAAATCATTAAAAGTTGACACACTTCTTTGTGAGTTCTCACGCGATCGCCAAAACCGACTTTGAATGACCGGCATTTTAAACACCTGAAATGATAAAGAAGCTTTATCTTTCCCGTTTTGACAGAAACTAATGCTAAACCCGGTTAAACCGGAAGTGCATTAATAGCTAACATAATGTCTTCGGATGCACTAGAAGTCACTACACTTGCCTGCAAATTTTCAGCAATATCACTCTTTCCGTTCCAAAGTTTTTGCTTGGTTCCATACTTTATCCCAACCCTGTATAACCCTTAAATATAGAAAGCAGCAAATTGGCAAAGCACACCTGTGAGAAAAGACCTTCAACTAAGCAACATCAATCATAGGTCAATGACATGCAGATATTCATTTTGCTAATAAAACCTGTAAGAATTACAATCTGAGAAACTCTGGTGCAACTTAAAACGCATCTTGAGAAATCACTGTTTTCGATTTTGTTGCTGTGCATTTGAAAGCAAATCATTCACGTGCTTGTAAAGTATGCGGTTACCGATTTATTTTCATAATGAATCAAGATTAACTTGCATAAAGGAAATATTCCTAAATGATGGTTAATTTCAATGATCATACCATATAGCCAAAAATGTGTAGCGTGAAATTTGTATGGAAATTTATATCATAATAACTTACATTTTACATGGTTGCATTAACATCTAGCTAGTTAGTGGTTTTATTTATATCATATCAATGCATGCCACTAATTTCAGTTAGTCTTTCAAACCTTTAGATTGATTTAGATAGATAATGCGCTTTTTGGGCGTTTTATAATATGTACATAACAAAAATCCACGTCATTGGCTGTCTGTCAGTTGGGGTTTTTCCAGCCTGGTAATATCAGTTACCACTGCATGGATTACGATGAAAATTGGATAGCGTAGTAGGTAATGCTGTTATATGTACTCGTATATGCTGAAAATCGGTGCATGGGCGGCGGAGTAATTAGCAAAAACAAAAAAATCATATATTCGTCAAACTTCGTTTTTAGGCGTTTTAGAGGTTTCTGATCATTTTCTACATTTTTTTGGGTGGGGGTGTGAAATTGGGGAGGTTGAGGGATGGCGGGTTGTAAAACTGAAAAACTTGTATTCATAACAGGCTGTCCATTGACTTGTGAAAGAAAGACCTACTGGCAAGTCCGAAACCAAGGGACTTGGAATTTCTGATGTATACATACGAGAATTGATTTAGATCATTCTGACTGCCTGATTCTTGAAGTCCTTTACATACAAATTTCTACAAAAAATGTGAGCAGTTAAGTGGAAGCAATCAGTTCGGGTATAAGAGCGTGTTTGGAACCTGAGAAGCCATATTCTCCAAACATCAGTTCAGAACTGCCAAGACCAAAGAAAAGTTGCCTTCATGTCCTTCATGGATTATGACAAAGCACTTCACAATGTTAAACATGATCTCGTCATATCATATCTTGGCGATTTGAGACTTGATATAGAAGGATATAGAAAGGATGATCAGTAATCTAGACTTGAACCAGAAAGCAAGTATATTTAAGTGTATAACGCAGGATCAACAGATGAGGTTGAAATGAAAAAAACGGTCAGACAGGTGTGTCTTTTGACGCCGGTGTTATTTAGCCTCACGTTGGCTTACCAACTGTGGAAATGGAGGGTCACCCAATAGTAGAATCACCTTCCTTCAAGCTTTTGGGGATCAACATCAATAACAACATGCCCTGGCACGACCACGTCGTCAGTATTGCTAAAACGGCATCCCAGAAGCTTGAAGTTTTGTTACACCGTAGGAAGCTGTAGGTATACACCACAGCAATTACTGCTGCTCTACAAGGCACATATCCGACCATTGTTGGAGTATTGCTCCCATATGTGGGGGGATGCGCTCCGAAGCACTGGGCACTACCCAGAAGAAAGAAATTAGACTAATCGACACGCCTAATCTCACAAAGGACCTCCACAGCCTGGAAAATCGAAGAAGGTTGACTAACCTGTTGATGATGTTCGAGTGGGCTCTCCCAGATGATAACACCAAATGCCGTTCGAACCAGGAACACTAGAGAGGCTCTGCGAGCTCATCCTTACCAGGTCAAGGTCCCTACTTCCTGAACCAGTCTGCTCCAGCATTCCTTCCTTAGGAAAACTTCGACGATGTGGAATGGGCCGCTGGCAAATTTGTTTCCCGACGGCTACAACCTACAGCATTTCAAATCTAACGTACACAGACACATATCCTCTCGCAGCGCTTCTACATCGCCATAGGCTTCGCTGAGGCAACCTCGGATAGCCCTATCGGCATTAAAATAAACGGATTTCCAATCAACAATATCCGACATGCATGCAGATGACACTGTCATACTAGCAGATAGTGTGAATCACCTACAAACTCTGATAAGTCGCGTAAATAAAGAGAGCCAAAGGCTGGGGAGAAAGATAAATATCAACAAAACCAAGTTCATGGTTGTTTGCACAAATCATATGCCAAACACGAGAATACACTTGGATGCAGATGATAGCGAATGGGTCAGCAAGTTTAAGTACTTGGGATATAACATAAATGAAAGATGGGAGATTAGGAGATAAGATGCAGAATTGAACGAGCTATGCCATTGTTTCTGAAACTTCCAAAATTTCTTACCAACAAAAACTTGCACTTCAGGCTTAGATACACGATGATGAAATGTTGTCTGGTCGTCCGCTCTATTGCACGGCGTGAAAGTATGAGCGCTGAAGGGAGCATTTATAAACAAGATCGGAACGTTTGAAATGTGGACTCTACGACGAATACTGAGAGTAGACTTTTACAGAAACGGTGATCTGGATCCGGATCGATCAGTGATATGTCAATCAGCTGTCTAGTGGGGTTTATGATTCCATGGATTAAACGAACATCGAGGAACGAAAAAATTACTGATCTGAATAACCCGATCGCCTTCATTTACCATGATTTACCGTATTACAAGAATGAACTGACCCTATTTCTGACTGATCCTAGATCACTTTCCGAACGTCAGAATCAGTGATTCTTGTGATCGGATTATCGAGTTAACCCGATATACAGGGTGTCCCAGAAGTTAACGTCAAGCCGCAACGGGGTGACAGGATTGGTTGTAACTATCATGAGAAAAATCAGAAAAAAAATCTATCCCATGAAGTTTGAAAATTATGGGCATTTAAAGGAAACCTAGAAATTTGGTCAAATTGTAACAATTTTTGCTTGTTGTGGTTAACTTTTATTATTCTTGTTCATTTCAACTTTGGAACCGTAACCACAAATAACATTTCTAGAAACACAGTCAAAAATAATGACACAATTGCCCCAAGTTTTCTAGAATGAAGACTATTGATTAAACTATGAATTTAAAATTTTCAAAGTTTGCCGACTTTGAGAGGCCCTCCTTTAAAGCCTTGGCCAGTGCCATTAAAAGTTGGCGCATTTAACCAGCATTATAAAATGGTACAATACTTGTTAATTTCATGCTAATGAAATGAGTAAAAAAAATAAAAACCTCAAGTAACCCGATTTTTGCTAACCCATTTCACTCAGGTCAGATGTTCTTTATTCGCACAAGCGTCTGGTAGGTTCTTAATTTTACGGAAAAATGATGAGAGAGATGGATAAGGAACATATATTTGCTATGAGTGACCGAAACAGATCGGTGCACAATTTGAACTTTTGTTGTAATCCAATAAACCTAAACTAAGCTAGGTCAAGATTTCTCATTATTTTATTAATTTTACTTATTTTTGTTGACTTTGCTAAAAGTGGCGTCACTATCTGTCTTGATCACTCATGGCAAACATGTCCACTATCCACCTCTCTCATCATTTTGCCGTAAAATTAAGAACCTACCAGAAGCTGCAATAGTCTTCGTAAAGGTCTAGTGTCTTGAGTCGATCATGTGAGAAATGCGAACATTGCGAACGCGTCTCCAGAGAGCCGGCTTAACTGAACCAGAACTTTTTGAGGTTATAAGGAAGATGAAAATAACAAATAACCTAGGAGATAATTAGAATGCGTGCGAAACGCTCACCTCCTGCCTCTCATTCTTCAAGGAAAGATCGAAGGAGGGAGAAGAGGAATTGGAAGGAAAAGCTATCCTGGCTGAGAAACATCCGTCATTGTACAGAAGTAAGGGACTTCCAAGGATTACAGAGGGCTACAAATAATAGAAACATTTGATGAGAGAAAGGATGGACGACTAAGTAGGATTCTATGTGCATGACACACTTAAGAAGAAGAAGCCTGCCGGAATCCGTATTTTGCCTTGTGATTCCAAATCAATAAAATGAGCTTTTACAGTTAAATGTCCCACTATCTAAATTTATCGGTATCAATTATATCATCAAAGGGGTCTTCGTACTTGAAGTTATTTGTTTTATTATTTCTTGTTACGGTGTACTGAAGCAAATATACATATAACGAATGGTTAAACACTATTAAACACATCGATTTATAGAGCGGAAATCGTTCTTCCATTGGATAGGCTGTCGTCTGTTACATTATCGGATGAACATTAATAGAAGAGGGAATAATTACCATTCTGGCGATAATTTGTTTTTTAATTGCATTTTACGGGGCATTTGGCGTGACATTAATCAAAATAGTGCAGCCGCAAGATTAGCATGAGAAAGTGTGACTGACTATCTCTCGAACTGTAGCGCTGTCTTGAACGATATCGCAAATCGATTTTATTTATTGGCTAATCTAGCGCATGAGAAAATACGATAGTAGGAAGAACATTATTATTTGATTAATAATATGAGAGTCCTTTACGTAATATTTACATTTCTGCGGTTAACAGTTTATTTTATACAGGGTGTTTGTAAATTAATGGGTAGACAGCAGGTGATTTGAGTAAAGCCATTGAACTTTAACTAAACCTACTTAGTCCAAAAGTCGAGTATAACTGAAAAGAGTGACAAAGTTATACATTTTATTTCGTTTCTATTAATTTGCTGGAGGAGACTAGTTCGGGGAGTAAGGACCTCGACCTGGTAAGGATGAGCTCGCAGAGCTTCTCTAGTTTTCCTGGTTCGGACGGCCTGTGGTGTTATTATCTGAGAGAGCTCACTCGAACATCTTCCGTGATAGAATCTGTAAAACAGGGACAGGTCAGCCACCCTCCTTCGATGTTCCAGGCTGTAGAGGTCCTTTGTGAGGTTACTCGTATCGATAAGACTAATCGCTCTTTTCTGGATAGTGTCCAAAAGCTTTAGAGAGTGCTTCGGAGCGCATCCCCACACATGGGAGCAATACTCCAGCGATGGTCGGATCTGTGCCTTGTAGAGCAGCAGCAGTTGCTCTGGTGTATACAACTTCCTACAGCGGAACAAAACTCCAAGCTTCTGGGATGCTGTTTTAGCAATACTGACGACGTGGTCGTGCCAGGACATGTTATTGTTGATGTTGATTCCCAAAAGCTTAACGGAAGGTGATTCGACTATGGGGTGACCCTCCATTTCCACGGTTAGTAAGCCATCGTGAGACTTCTTTGTAAGTATTGTTGGCTGAGTTTTTTGTACGTTGAACTGTACTTTATTTGCTAATCCCCACTCGACAATTGTTTTGATATCAGCGTTGATCTGTGAGGCATGCTGCTGTCGCCGACGTACCGTCTCCGGGGATGATAGTGGCTTGCCTGGTTCCATGCACGACACTAATGTACTGTCATCTGCGAAGCTGTAGATTGGATTGGATGTTATTTCCAGCAGCTCGTTGATGTACAGTAGAAACAATGTAGGGGATAGGACAGATCCCTGAGGAACACCGGCGTTTATTGGAAATACGTCTGATGAACAGCCCTCGACTACAACAAATAGAGATCGGTCGTTCAAAAAGCTATTCAGCCACTGGCGCAGGCCAGGTGGTAGTCCGTAAGCAGCAAGCTTGACCAGAAGTCCGTCATGCCATACTCTGTCGAAAGCTTTCGATATATCAAGTGCAACAACACGGGATTCGCCATGATTGTCTATTGCTCTGTTCCACAAGTGAGTAACGTAGGTAAGGAGGTCACCTGTAGACCTGTGCTTACGGAAACCATACTGGCGATCATTTATGATTTTATTGTTGTCCAGGTATTTCAGGAGCTGTGTGTTAATGACAGTCTCCATAACCTTAGACATGATGCTGAGAAGAGCCACAGGTCTATAGTTGGTGGGATCATTTTTTTTGCCTTTCTTAGGGATGGGTTGTACGCAGCCAATCTTCCACGAAGCGGGAAACACGCCTCGTTGATACGAAAGTTTGAAGAGCTTGAAAAGAATAGGTGCAAGCTCAGCGGCACAGCGTTTAAGGACAATGGCTGGAATTTGGTCAGGACCAGTAGCTTTATTGGTGTTCAGTTTTTGGAGGACGCTTTTTACATCTCGATGTTGAAATTTGACCTCTGCCATTCTCGAGTTCACGCTTATGGTGGTGGTCGGAGTACTTCTTTGAAAGTCTACAGTAGAATTGGCTGCGAAGAGCTTCCCCAAGATATCTGCTTTTTCTTTAGGAGCAGAAGCGATGGATTTGTCCTCTCTGGTCAAGGGTGGTGTTGACGAATAGGAAATGTTCTGACTAACAGCTTTAGCTACAGACCAGAATGTTCTGGACGAACTAGGACATGAGAGGAGCTTGTTCTTAATTTTTTGGTTGTGTTCCTCCTTGCTGCTGTCAATCACGCGTTTACAGTGATTTCTGGCGTCGATGAAACTGCGATGGCTCTCAGCATTTGGATTTCTCCTCCATTCTCTGTAATGTTGGTTTTTAGAGGTAAATGCATCTCTGCAACGTTGATTGAACCATGGCTTGTTTTTGGAGGGATGCTTGACGACATGAGGGATATAGGCTTCCATGCCGGATATTAATACCTCTGTTATTTCTTGGGCGCAAACTGATGGGTCTCGTGACTTGAAGCAGACTTCGTTCCAGGGAAAGGACTGGTAGTATTCCTTTAGGTCGTCCCACTTTGCTGCTCCGTAATGCCAGACCCGACGAGGCTTTGCATGGTAGAGATCTGGAGAATGCATTCTGCATAGCGTCGAGACGGTGTTGTGGTGAGAGGAACCCAGTGGGGCGGTTACCTTCACTGTGTAGACCGTTGGAGTAGTTGTGAGATATAGGTCTAACAGACTAGCAAAATCTCCGTGGCGGCTGGGAATCCTTGTTGGTTCTTTGACTATCTGCTCCAAGCCGCAGCTAATAGCGAAGGCTTCAGCTTCACGTCCCTCGTCGTCCGTTTTGTTTGAGTGTTTCAGCCAGTATGAGTTGTGAACGTTGAAGTCACCCAGAAAAACTATCTTTGAATGAGGGTGATCTGATTGCAGCGCGTCCACAGTGGCTGAAAGCTTTCGAAGAGCTCTTTGCAGTTGTTACTGCTTGGTGGCCTATAAATGCAGCATATAAATTTGGAATGATTTTGGAAGGATATTTTGAGCCATATGATGTCAAATCCTTCCAGTTCGAGCTCTTCTTCTCAATGACAAGAAAGCCCAGATTTAACGTACACGCATACGCCAAACCTACGTCTAAATCGGGTGTATAAGTATATAAAGCTATAAACTCAGGTCATAAAATATCAGGCAACCAAAAAGTTCGTGCGGTTTTGAAGGTTAAGAAATGGTTACACAAAAAAATGGGTGAAACTTTTATTTATTTATTTATTTAGAAAAATAATCACCGTTAGCAAGTATCACCCTTTCCCACCTAGACGCAAGACCAAAATCTTGCTTTTGGGAGCTGAAGAAGTATGTCATCTCGGTTTCCAAAGCCTCTCTATTTTCAAATCGCCGACTCCGCATGTAGTTGTCCAAGGCCAAAAACAGATGGCAGGCACTCGGGGCAAGGTCTTTTGAGTATGGAGGGTGAGGTAGAATTTTCCAGTGGAGTCACGCTATAGTTTCCTGGGTGATTTTTGCTGTATGTGGTCTCGCATTATCCTGATGGAAGACCACACATTTTCTGCTCGCCAAGGCAGGCTGTTTTCGGCTTAAAGCGACCACAACTCTGTTAAACTGTGCTGAGTAGATTTCAGCAGTGATAGTTCATCCACTTAGCAGAAGCTCATAGTGAACTATACCTGCTGTAGTCCACTATACACGTAACAGAACCTTTTCTTGGTGAATGCTTTGGCGAACAGAACAGCTGGTGTCTTCCATCAGGTTAATGCAGGACCACATACAGCAAGAATCACACAAGAAAATATAACGCGACTCCACTGGGAAATTCTACCTCACCCTCCATACTCATCAGACCTTGCCCCGAGTGATTGTTTTTGGCATGAAAGGTACTTGCTTACTCCGCAAGATGGAGATGATTTCAATCATTTGGTTTACAGAAAAATCGGAAAAATGAAGGGTACCGACTGGATTCGAACCAGCGTCTCCGGCATTCTAGGCCAGGGCGTTTACCAACTGCGCCACGGTACTCCGCACCACAGCCGATACACAGCGCCTACGACCTGTTGTCGACTCCACTGACACCCACCACTATTCTATTCTCTATTCTCTATTCTCCTGTGAACCATGTATTTCAGTCATCCAGAGACATCTAGTCGGCAGTTGGGTGAGTGTGAATCTCTCACCGCTGTTTTGCATGACAGCTCTCTATGTTACTAAAAACTACGACTGCTCAGTTGGCCAGGATTTCATGGGATGAAAGGTACTTGCTTACTGCGCAAGATGGAGATGATTCCAATCATTTGGTTCACAGAAAAAATACGGGGGAGTGGTGGGTGTCGGTGGAGTCGACAACAGGTCGTAGGCGCTGTGTATCGGCTGTGGTGCGGAGTACCGTGGCGTAGTTGGTAAACGCGCTGGCCTAGAATGCCGGAGACGCTGGTTCGAATCCAGCCGTTACCTTTCATTTTTCCGATTTTTCTGTGAACCAAATGATTGGACTGTTTTTGGCCTTGGACAACCACATGCGGAATCGGCGATTTTGAAAATAGAGAGGCTTTGGAAAACGAGACGACACACTTCTTCAGCTCCCAAAAGCAATTTTTTATAACCATGGGATATGCAGTCTTGTGTCAAGGTGGGAAAGGGTGACACTTGCTGAGGGTGATTATTTTTCTGATAAAATCTAAGTTTAACCTATTTTTTGTGTAACTATTTCCTAACCTACAGAACCGCACGAACCTTTTTGGTTGCCTGATACAATTCTATTAAATCATTTACATACATGAGGAGAGATATAATTTCTCTTACGTTCTGCCTCGACTGCAAATTTGAAGTGAAGTATCCTACAAAGGAAGAGTGGGGTTCAAGCGGCAGGCGGCCTGAGGAAAGAGGTACACAGACGGCTCACTTACCGACGACGGCTCCGGCGCTGGGGCTGTGGGCAAAAAACAAAGCTCTCCCTCTCTCTTGGATGATACACCACGGTATTCCAAGTAGAAATATATGCGATTTTAGCTTGTGCCTCTCGTACTCACGAAATTCAGGGCCCTAGGAGGCGGCTTACTATCCGCTCTGACAGCCAGCCAACCAGCATTAAAACCATAGAGTGCTTGTTGGTTTACATCAAGGATCTTTCTGCAATGTAGAAAGGTCTATGATGACATTTCGGTAAGATATCAGGTGTCACCTATGTGGGTGCCGAGTCATGCTGGAGTTTGCGGTAAGGAAATGGCGAATGGGCTCTCAAGGCGAGGGACGAGGAGTAATTGCCAGGATCCCGAGCCAGCTGTGAGGCTGCTAGCAGGTACTGTCAGATGGAAAACAGAAGTGTGGTTGCAAAATCAACATCTTATGCGATGGAGAGGAATCTTTGGATATCTCTGTCAAGCTAGAGAACTTATTTGGGGACCTCTGGCCAAGCTGGGATGGTTCTTTCTCACTGGACAGAAGCCAACTAAGGTTTTTTGTGCGCCTGCTATCTCTCCATAACACCTTCGACTCGACGTGTTTATGCTGTGGCGAGGAGGAAGAACCTTCGGCACAAACTCTATATCGCTGTGAAGCCCTTGGGTATCACAGGCCGACTGTACTAGGTTCAAAAGTCCTTAAATCTGAGGATATAAGATGGGCAGAACCCAAGGCCATCCTCACCTTTGCGAAGAGGGCTGGACTTCGGCACTAGTGTAAGGAGAGGTAGAGGTGCGTAAGGGGCCCCTTGTAGGTCTGGTTATCAGAAAGCCTCGCTCCTTCTTTTGATTTATTCATTCATTCAAGTTTACTCATTTTCTTGCTGCATCCAACTATCGTATAGATATAATTATTCTTGAAACTATCGACTTATAACGCGTTTATTATATTGAGGGGCAGTCCATTCCATACATCGAAAACCCTGTTAGATAGGAAGAATTGACGAGATACTGTCCAGAATTTATTTCATTAGCTTGAAATTATGGCCGCGTATGTGGTTGGTATGCAGGGGAAAAATGAAGATAGATCACTACCAAATAAACCATACATAAGCCATACTTCGAGCAGAGCGTTGGACGAGTGACAGACTTTGAATGACCCCTAGGTTTATAGTCAGTGGAATTTTTCAGTCAACTTCCTAGATCGTAGTGACTTGACATAGTAAGGCAGTGTACTCGCGAAAACTATATTGTATCATGGGATTGTTCTTACCCATTGGAAAATGTACTTGTAGTTGAGAGGTAGCGACCATTTTCTTAACCACTCAGAAATTCTATGGAGATCACACTGTAAGCTATTGTCGTTGATCGAGAGAATACTGTATATCTTGGTGTGATCAGCATAAGATGAGCAAGTTGACTGTTCGATGTAAAGAATGTCAAATGAATATAAAAGAAACAGTATAATTCATCAGCACAACGATCGTAAGCCACGGAAACAGGAAGACAGGTGTTTTTGTAGGACATATACATAATCTCAAATCCATTTTTAGTTCAGATTTCAAATGCCTCGTGTAGAGGGCACCACTTACCATGAGACAGTGACGTGAAAGCCTGAAGAAGACATCACTGGCAAAAATCTTATATTGTGCGTTCAATATTTTTTGGAAGATTTGACATTTTTGGTGGACCTGGATGGACCTACCTATTTTTCTAGATATATGGAGCTCGGTGTGAGGATGCTGGCGAAAAATTGCGCAATATGTCTTCGTTATCCTCAGTCGATTATCACATTTTTCAGTCAGAGAGGGCGAACGATGTTAAATGATTTCTCGAACATCTGGTATACAATTTAGGTTATAGGCGCAGTTCACGAAGTATATTACAATGACAGTAGTTTCTTCAATCAATTCTTGCTCTCCCTCTTCTCTTCTTTTTCTTCTTCTCAACAACGCGAGCTGGTGGTTTTCCATTGCGAGTTTAATCAATATGTGCAATATTTTGGTGAAGTCCGAGGGCTTCCGACCATTCAATACTTGTTTCTTCAATATTTTGCGCGATACTTTTGCTCAAAATATTGAAACCATATTTTTGCCAGTGTGACTGGCCTATAATAATTAATATAATAATTGTTGCTATTGGCTAATCTAGCGCATGAGAAAATCCGACATTTTTGTGGTTAACGTTTTGCCTATACTCGTTATAAATCATAATTCAGTCAATTATATTGACATAAAATTAATAAATTATTAAATTCGTGAAAAATTGGGTCATTTTTATAATGATGCAATGTTTCGTACAAAAAGCCAAACGTTCCAAATTTCATGTCTTTCCGTCGCACGGTTGAAGAATGATTGAAAAAATTACAAAATGGAAATCATAACTTTGTCACCCTTTATTTATGTTATTATCTACCTTTGGGCTAAGATAAATTTGTTTTGATCTCAGTATTACCATTGATTAACATATTTAAATATGTTAATCAATGGTATTACCCAAATATCTCCAGCTAAGTGGTGTGGATGTATACAGTAAACAATTATACTTCTTTTGTTATTTGTATTTTTCAATATTTTGAACATTATGCCTCGAACATTATTTCTTCTACAAGCACTCGCCATTTTTTCGCAAATTTTGGCGTGACTGAAGCATAATCTCATTATGTAACCCTTATAATTAGAATTCGGAAGCGTGTACCGGGAATTAACTAAAAACCGTGGGAGTTACTTTTATAACAATTTATATGATCGAGCATAATACAATAAGGATATAAAAAAAGCTTCAAGCATTTTGACACTAGATGTAATTCACGGATAATCGAGTTACTAAGAAATGCTGAATATGAGGCTGAATACCATCAAAAGCGTTTGCTAAGATTAGTGTTAATTATAGAAAAGATAAAAAAATTAGAACTATCGATTTTCCTATTTTGAATATTTTCTTTCACTTTTTCCCAGGTCCACAACATGGAAAAGTTGTGGTTTGCTACTTAGGAAGTTGGTCCGTGTATAGACCCGATAGAGGATCCTATACCATCGAACATTTGGATCCTTCACTTTGTACCCATCTTATATACTCGTTTGCTGGAATAGATACGAGGGCTGATCGAATAAAACCTTTAGGTAAGTCAAGCGTGTATGAACGTACGAGGTGTGTTCAGAAAGTAAGGCGAGTTTTTGAATTTCGTGAGCTATTTAAGTCTAAGGCTGAATCATTTTATGTAAAATATCATACAAATAAAGTGCTTACTACAAGTACTTGAAATATTTAGTTGTTTTTAAATGACAACATAGTTCAGAACCAATTATGATTTACTAGGAATAAAACATTCATATTATTTGTTAATTTTTATATCTGTTGTCAATATTATCTGACGATTAGGTACTTTGTAGATCCTTGGCAAGATTTAACCGAAGACTATGGCAAAGGCGGTTATCAGAGGCTAACAGCTCTCAAAAATAAATATCCCCATCTCAAGGTATCCCTGGCCATTGGAGGTTGGAATGAAGGATCAGTGAACTTCTCACAGCTAGCTGCTAGTCCTGAGAAAAGAGTAAAGTTTGCTCAGAACGTTGTAGCGTTTCTGAGGTATGTACGGTTTTTTCTACTAATAAAACGTAATCGAAAGGTGTCTTCAGTATTCAACCAATACGCGAAATATGGAGAATTTTGTCGACAGTATTGACTAACTACTATCGATGGCCAGTTTATGAGTAGCGGGACCTTAACACTCGATAGCGTTACGTCTACGATGATTAAGAGGTTTTAGGGGTATGGAGGGTTTAGTAAAATAAAGTAGAATAATCAAAGAAGTATAAAAAAAGATTGTTTTAAAAGCAAGAGGTGAGTACGGCGCAACGGAAATGAACAAAGCAGTCCTGGAAGACTGGTAGACGACTACCCTGTGGCTTGGGTGATTATCTTTTCATTCAATTAACAGACTTTCACTACCGACTATGCAAAACCGCAAATCTCCGTTCTGATATTAAATCTTGAGGCACGTGGCAGAAATTTTCCACTAACTTAGCATCTTATTGGGGTAAACAACACTACCAAATTATAAAAAAAATTGGATCACTGATGTTGAAGAAATTAATAAAAAATTAATTTTTAATCCAAACTTTGGCATCCTGTTTCCTAAAAACAAAGCTTTTACGCTACCATGTTTATATGACATTACCACCTTAAAGGCCAGCTTTTCTATATAGTGTTCTGTATCTGTAGAGTGAGAAGGGTGAGTGGTCCCACTGCACTTAGGCCACAACTGGCCCATTGTGCATCCTCCCAGGGAGTTGTTTCCTCAGGTCATCGTCCATCCTGCCAATTTGTAGGAAGGTGAACAAGTCGCTAGGGGACATCTCCCTTATGTGGGCAGGTGTAGGCCAAGACTCGCCGAACGCACACTCTCTAATAGAAGATAACTCTGGGCATTCACATATGACGTGTTCCACAGTTTCGTCTTCACTTTCACACATTCTACATATCGGTATGTCACTTAACCCCATAGTGTGGAGGTGTTTCCTGAGTTGACAATGGCCGAATGGCCAGTCAGGAATCCTACTAAGAGACGTAGGTTTGGTCTGGTCATCGCCAAATACTTCTTGGACATTGCCATATCAAACCCTGCAAGGGTTTCCTTGGCAAATCGACATCCTTGTAGTTCTTCCCATCGTTTTACTATTTGGGCATGGGAGTGTTTTTTGGCTATTTCCGAAATTGTGGTTGCCGACATTCTAGAAAGGTCACATGGTACTAAAATTCTTTGGTCAGTGGCCTTCCTGGCTAGACCATCCGCTATACGGTTGCCTTTGTTGTTGTTGTTGTGCCCTTTAACCCACCTCAGGACAATATTGTTTTTGTCCGAAGCATGGGCTAAAGATTGTTGGCATTCCATTGCTAGCCCTGAGGTGATACAAGGTCTTTTCAGGGTTAGAAGTGCTTGTCTGCTATCAGTGCAGATTGCTACAGTTTTGCCAGATACATCTCTCCTGGCTAGTTCATTTGCGGCTATCGATATGCCAGCCAGTTCCGTTTGAACGATACTGGCGTGTTTGCCCATAGTCCACTTTGTTCTTAGGTTTAAAGACCTGGAGTATACACCACATTCAGTGCTTTCCCTTGTTTTGGAGCCATCTGTGTATATGCAAATTGCATTTGTCACATTTGGCTCAACATTCTGTTTAATATCTATTTTGTAGGGTTTCTTAAAAACGAATGTTGGTTTAATTGAGTCGCTGGTTCTATATAGTGTTAAAGTGCTGCTACTAAGAAGTGGACAATCCTGTATATTATACATATACGTTACGGCCGCTATTGTAAATTGGGCACTGAGGACATTGGCCGGCCATTAAAGTTAGAAGCCAAATATGCAGGACAATATAGTTATTGCCCAGGCTGTAACGAGAATGGCTATCAGTCGTGGCCAAGGGGGGAAATATTTTAGTCTTTTCATCTTTGTCTGACCATTCACGACGTCGACCATCAATGTATGGGGAAAATTGATATTACAGATTAGAGCAGCTATTTGAAAAAAATTCGAAGGTAATTAAAGAAAAATGTACATTTTTATCGCTTCACAAAAAAACGGAAGGAGACTTAAAATATCAAAACATGCCTATAAAAATTAGATCAAAGCACTCACTAAGCATTTTACTTCCCACACCGACAGGTGAGGGGAGTATTGTGATCGCAAAAATTTTCGATTTTGAGATAATACGCTTTTGGGTGTTTTATGATGTCTATGATGTCTATTATGTAATGAAAATCCATGTCACTCATTTCCGTCGGCCTGTCGGTCTGTCTGTTGACGTTTTTCTAGCTCGTAATCTCAGTAACCGCTGCATGGATTGTGATAAAATTTGGGTAGCTATATGCTGTGGGGGCGTAGTAGGTAATGCTGCTACAATTTTGAAAATCGGTGGATTGGCGGCAGAGTAATTATGAAAAAATAAAATATTTCAAATATTCCTCAAACTTCGTTTTTATGCGTTTTAGGGGTTCCTGATCATTTTCTACTTTTTAATTACAACATGATAAAAACACTTTGCATTGCAGATTCTGCCACTGACACAGCACTCACATTTTTTTTATTTTT
Organism: Callosobruchus maculatus; assembly: GCA_951848785.1. Lineage (NCBI taxonomy): Eukaryota > Metazoa > Arthropoda > Insecta > Coleoptera > Chrysomelidae > Callosobruchus > Callosobruchus maculatus. The sequence continues at coordinate 9,678,013 of CATOUR010000083.1, forward strand.
GCATGTATAAGGGCCATACAACGCTTATATCCTTGGCCTATAAAAATTGTATTTTGCGTTAAAGCTCCTCTAAATTATTATAAGTGAATTTTGTCCCGTTTTAGATCGTCACTGGGGTTTTCAGTAATATAAGCATTTCTAAACATGGATTGAATTCGCTTAGCGTAAATTTTTGCTTGATGGCTCCTTTGTTTGTGAATCTTGATTCAAATCTTGACACTCTTGACAGCCCACTCTTGAGCGAGCATTAACGAGATTCTCGTAAAAACGTAAATCCGTTCCCGGTTTACATGCATATTCACGCTATTGGCCGGTCACTATCAGGACGACCAGCTGTAATAGAACATTCACGATAATAAAATAAAATAATACTATATTCCTTTTTTTGCTATTTCATGGTTTTACGGAAACGTATTAATATCTTTCCTTTTTCATAGAAAATATAACTTCGATGGACTGGATTTGGATTGGGAATTTCCAGGTCAAAGAGGTGGAAGGCCAGAAGACAAAACAAACTTCTTGCTATTGGTGAAGGTAATTGTTATTTATATCTTTTGGTTACACACCGATTTTATAAACATCTTGCGGCTGCATTCTTTACGCACTTTGCACTCCAAACGGTTTCGTAAAAACCAAAATGTTGCATCTAGAATCAGATTTATCTTTAGTTCATTGGCTTTAATACATTATTTGAATGTGATATTGCACAACACGTTGATTTCTCCATAAGTGACTCCATATTGACGATTACCCTCTGTATGATTACCCATACGTGAGGGTAACAACAACAAGCTTTGAAAGCGATCTATTTCGCAGGTATAGTAGGAAGTTTCCTTGTACGAAGTGCAGGAAATAAACCTTTTAAGTAGTTACGAACATCTTTTTCTGACGACAATCAAAAATAACCGATTTTCTACTCATCACAGACTGAAGTGAAGTCATCGGTGTCATAAAACGACATTATTATATCGAAAGCTTCTACTTTTGACATCTTAGTCACTGTGAAAGTGTACTAAGGGGCTATAATTGGCAAAATTGAATCTAGAGTAGGAAATCGTCAATGTAACTAACAGAGAAGGTAGATACTTGTAAAGCAGTCAGTTAAAAAGAGACACTTAACCCCTCATACATCCTACATTCCCACATAATTCACAGGCAGCCGCAGTAAGAAAGCAGTTTCGGTGGAACCGCGTTGATGCCTTACTCAAAGCGAGTATCACATGTTATAAGTGCTGGTATGAGACTGTTTCAACACTCTCAGCTTACTAGCTTCACGCAACGCTCTACAACTCTGTTGGGTACCAAGCCACGAAGGTATTGGTGGCAATGAGTGTACAGTTAAAACTACATAAACATTAATACGTATGGTCGTTTTCTATCGTTTATAGTTGTTATCTGCTTGCTTTCTGTTGTTTTGAGCCTTTTTTCTGTTCTTTTCTATTGTATTCGGCTGTGTTTAGGCGTTTTCTGTTGTTTCCCTCTGTTATCTGCTTGATTTCTCTTGTTATGAGCTGTTTTCTATTCTTTTCTGTTGTATTCGGCTGTGTTTAGTCATTTTCTGTTGTTCCCTGCTGTTATCTGCTTGCTTTCTGTTGTTTTGAGCTAGCTTTCATTCTATTCGGTTGTATTTGGTCGTTTTCTATCTGCTTGCTTTCCGTTGTTTTGAGCTAGCTTTGATTCTATTGGGTTGTATTTAGTCGTTTTCTATCGTTTACAGTTGTTATCTGATTGATTTCTGGGGTTTTGAGCTGCTTTCTGCTCTTTTCTGTTGTATTCGGCTGTGTTTAGTCGTTTTCTGTTGTTTCCCCGTTGTTATCTGCTTGCTTTCTCTTGTTTTGAGCTAGCTTTGACTTTATTCGGTTCTATTTGGTCGTTTTCTATCGTTTACTGTTGTAATCTGTTTGATTTCTGTGGTTTTGAGCTATTTTTGGTTCTATTCGCTTGTATTTGGTCGTTTACTATTGTTTAACGCTGTTATCTGCCCGCTTTCTGTTGTTTTGAGCTAGTTTTGATACTATTCGGTCGTATTTTGTCGTTTTCGATCGTTTACAGTTGTTGTCTTCTTGATTTCTGTGGTTTTCAGCTGTTTTCTGCTCTTTTCTGTTGTATTCGGCTGTGTTTAGTCGTTTCCTATTGTTTTCCGCTGTTATCACCCCAATAAAAAAATATTTCCTTATTAACCCTCTATTTTTCAAGGGAAATTGAAACAACTTCCCAGTGCGATCAATTTATTTTAAAAATTCTAAGGGTCATTTGCTAATTGCGAATCAACCCTAGCTTTTCGAATAATGATTATTTTAAGACATTGGGGCGTTTTTGGACCACAAGAACTAACGAATTTCGTGGTTATCGTTATTTTGAGCATGCGCAGTAATAAGAAATACACCTGGCAGCTCTGACGAGCGCATCGTCTAAAGAATGGAAGTGGGAGGTAGGGGATATTGTGTTCTCTCTTCAACTTGTTAAAGGCAATCGTCTGTATACCGGGTGTCCCAGAATTTCCTTGACACGTGATATTTTCGTAACAAGAAACGGTTCAAGTAAGAACTGAGCGGTACTTTTGAAGGTACTATAGGGTCTATCATACCATGCATTCAAAACATTTTTTTATACGTCAACCCCTAAAACTCACCCCCAACCTTTTTGTTCAAATAGCACCCCATAGGTTTTCCTACATAAATGATATCCCCATTTTATTTAAAATCTTGTGTTACCTTTAATTTTATAAGCAAACTTATTTTTTCCATAAAATCATGAGCATAAGACAAATGAAATGATAATTTGTTTGACGCCTGATATTTTTGTAACAAAAACGGATAAAAAATAAACGATAAAGTTGTAATAGGTACACAAAGGTGAGGTACTATGACGTTTTAATTAACGTAAGAAATTCATTTTTCCGATAAAAATTCTGGATTAATAGCTTGAAAATAAATAAGGGTGGGTGTTCCAGGTGGAGTGATTTTTTTGTAAGCGCAATATGATAGGTATTTCAGTACATTTAAAAACCCCCTTATTTTCTTTTTTATTATTTTTTTGTTACGAAAATATTTGGCGTCAAACAAATCCTAATTTTATTTACTTTATGCTGATAACTTTACGGAAAAAATTGATTTTTGTACGAAATCAAAGGCATTACAGGATTTTAAATAAAATAAGGACTTCATTTATGTAGGAAAAGCTATAGGGTGCTATTTGCAAAAAAAGTTGGGGCTGAGTTTAAGGGGTTGACGTACAAAAAAAATGTTTGAATACATGGTATTATAGACCCTATAGTACCTTCAAAAGTACCACTCAGTTCTTGCTTGAACCGTTTTTTGTTACGAAAATATCACGTGTCAAGGAAATTCTGGGACACCCGGTATTTATACATTTTTTTTAAAGAACACACGAGTATGCTATATTTACAGGGTGTTTCCTAATTGAATATCAATATTTATTGGGGCGATTTTTGGGTCAATTTTAAGAAAAAAACTTCATACGAATGTATGTCCTAAACGTCTTACCTTTTGAGAAACAGGGTGGTAAAGTTTTCAAAAATAAATAATTTATTATTAATATCTACAATACCACTTCAGATCCGAAAATATCGATATTTTAATGAGATTCGTTATACATGTACTATGAATTCAGAGGCATTTTTTAATGTATCACTTTTTCTTAAATTTCTACCAGTGGCGTTCGTACGTAATTTGACCTGCCTATTTTGGCAGACATTGATGGTACGCCATTGATTTCTCCTAAAATAAAGATCATTTTTGGAGCCCCACTCATTTCTAACCAAAGTTGAACACTTGATTTTTTTCAATCCGATCGCAACAATATCGTTAAAATATGATAATATCACTATGCAGAGACATACGTAGATTCTATTTTTTAGATGAAACTTGTGCGTCGGACTAAAAAAATTCAAGAGATCAAATGTGCTCAGAATTAAATACAGATTTCAATTTTTTTATTTTAAGAAAAGTCAATGGCGTGCCACTGACTGTCTAAATAATATTTGGAACTATGTTGATTGGCTCGACACTTGTTAAAATCGAGAGCTTCTGAAATGGTAATGTAGATATTAATAATAAATTATTTATTTTTGAAAACTTTACCACCCTGTATCTCAAAATGTAAGACGTTAAATTAATAAATTATTATTATTAAATTATTTATTTTTGAAAACTTTACCACCCTGTATCTCAAAATGTAAGACGTTTAGGACATACAGTCATAGAGTCATACAGTCAAGACATACATTTTAGCTTCTGTCCAGGCAGGTCGTGTTTATTAAATCACCTCCGCATTTTTCGTATACGGTATTGTTAATGTTGCCGCTGTTGATATATCCAAATTCTGATATCTGTTTGCTGATAGTGTCTTGTGATTCCGGTAGTTGAAAACCTATGTTTAGTTATTAAAAATAGCATAACAACTACAAATTTCCTATCATAATAGACGAAAAAAGTGCTATCGGAACAAAGACTTAACACAGTTTTGTGAACGATACTGTACAGCCAGTTTACTGAACGATAAGAAAACAACATAGGCGTACCAGAACTCTTTATAATAAGGATTCGCTAATCGTCAATAATGGTATCGAAATTCAAATGTTGCAGAAATAAAGATGCATTATATTACATCTGTATATCTTGCTTTGGAGTATTTCATCACAGTTGCTGCAATAGAATGAAGAACATCGTCAAAATCTCTGGAAATAAGATTTACTGTGGTCCTGAATGTGAGCTTGATGGTAATAATGTTATAAACCCAGAAGTGTCCAGTGAGATAACAGAAAAACTTAAACAAGAATTGAGCGACAAAGAAAGGTACATTGAAAGGCTGTTAAAAAAAGCGAAGGATTTTGAAACTGATGTATTAGAAATAGAACAAAGATTCATTGATGAGCAGACAGAATATAAGGAGCAGCTAAAACAGCTTGGAATATTATAAAACAAAATAAAAATCTACCTAAGCAGGAAACTATCAAATTAAAAACGTCAGATACATTAATCACAGATCCAAAAGATATAGCTCACAAATTCATGAATCATTTTAACAACATCTCAAGTTTATACAAAGACGGTACGGCCACTAGTAGAAGAACTAACATTGATAGAAACATTAACTCATTCTTTTTTCAACCTGCTGTAGCTGATGACATAATTAGCATAATAAATAACTTTCGAAACTCTAACTCTACCGGTGGTGATAGAATAAGTACCAATATGCTGAAAATATCTGCTAATTGCATCAGCCAACCTTTAGCTTTTTTAATCAATTGTTCAATTGAAGAGGGAATATTTCCGTCTGTGTTAAAAGTGGCTAAAATTAAGCCCTTATTTAAGTCAGGTGATTCATTTGATATTTGCAATTACAGGCCGATATCACTTCTTAGTCCATTTTCAAAGGTTTTCGAGAAATATGTCTCTCTGCAACTTATTAATTTTTTTGATACCTGTAGACTATTTAACAGCAAGCAATTTGGTTTTCGAAAAGGTATGTCTACAAAGAAAGCTGTACTCCATTTTATAGATGATTTATATTTTAGCATGGATAAAGGTGAAAAATGTGTAGGAATATTTCTTGACCTGAGCAAAGCATTCGACTTAGTAGATCATGGAATACTTTTAGATAAATTGGATAGGTATGGAATCAGTGGTCAACCATTTAACTGGTTCCACAGCTATCTGTGTGACAGAAAGCATTATGTTGTGGTAGAGAATGCGCAATCTGAACAGCACATCTGCCATACAGGTATTCCTCAGGGGTCCATCCTTGGTCCCCTGCTCTACATTATATAGGTTAACGACTTTCCTTCCGGTAGCTCGGTAATGTATGCTGATGATACCTCCTTATTGATTAAAGGAAATAACAAAGAATCTGTAATTGAACTTGCAAATTCAAATTTGTCTGAAGCACGGCAGTGGTTTATGAATAACGGGCTAGTACTTAATTCAAAAAAAACTGTTTTTCTAAAATTTAATTACTCTAGCGTTCAAATTGACCACAGTTTGTTGATCAAATCTGGTGGTAAATCTATCAAACAGGTTGAAACAACCAATTTTCTAGGTATATACATATCGGAGAACTGTAAGTGGGATACGCATATTGAGAAAGTGTGTCAAAAAATTGCTCCACTGTGCTACTGCATGTACCACATGAGTTTTATAGTAGAAAGATGGGTATTGTTAATGTTTTACTATGCACAAATACATTCAGTGCTATCATATGGTATTGAAATATGGGGAGCATCTTCTAAACTACAAAGGCTATTTTTAATGCAGAAAAGAGTTATTAGGACTATCGCGGGAGTAAGAAGACGCACTAGCTGCAAAAATTTATTCAGGTCTTTTGAAATATTAACATTACCATCTGTATATATATTGAATACATTGATGCACGTTAAGGCTCATCGTGGTCAATTTAATACCTTAAGTAGTGGCATATACCATACCAGAAGTAAAGAACTGCTCGAAGTGCCATCGCATAGGTTAGCGAGAACGGAAGAGAGCCCTAAATATATGGCTGTCAAACTTTTCAACAAGCTGCCCAATGACTTGAAAATGCTCCCACTAGCAAAATTTAAAAAAAGCATTAAGAGAATTTTATTAGAAAAAGCGTTCTATTCTACATCAGAATTTTTAATGTGTGATTGTTTTAAATAATTATTATAGTATATAAATACTTGTACTTTCTAAGTTAGTGTCCTCTTGTACATGAGTACATGTATATATAGTGTGTGCCTTGTAATTTGATTTACCTAACTTTTCTGTGACTTGTCCTATATCATTTATTTATGATCAAAAGGATTAATATATATCTATCTATCTATCTATCTATCTATTAAGTTTTCTTCTTAGGATGGACCCAATAATCGCCTCCATAAAAATTGACATTCAATTAGGAAACACCCTGTATACTTTTCATAGCTGGTTGTAGGAAAGATGACGTTTCCTGGTACCACTAATTTCCAACTGCAACTTTAGACAAACAGCCAGATGCAATGTGCATAATTTAAACGGAACTTCTCATCAACGAACTTCTATTATCATTTCAGGATCTGAAAGCGGCTTTCAGGAAGCATAAGCTGTTGCTGACAGCTGCCCTGGGAGCAGGCAAGGACACAATAGATAAGGGATACAACGTGAAAGGCATATCTACTTATCTAGATTTCATCCATATGATGTGCTATGACTATCACGGTGCTTGGGACAGAAAGACCGGCGCGAATGCCCCTTTGAGGGCGGATGACGAGCTCAATGTCGTAAGTCTTTTTTGGCAATGATATATTTTTATTTTATTCGGCAATCTCTTCATTTCATTTTTTTTGGCTGACACTTGGCTTTTCATATTTAAAGTACCTATGGCTCAGATTGCTTAAAAACCAGCGTCTTTTAAAGTTGAAAGAGGGAAATGTCGATTTGGTAGTTTTTAATTATTCATCTACTAAGGGCCGGTTTCTCTATGTCCAGTTAAATATTCATCTGGAAGTTAACGGTTAACTGTTAGATAAATTGTTTAAACAATTGAAGGTTAAACTTACGAATTCACGTACATCTTATCTGACAGTTGTATCCATACATGGCCGAGTCTACTCACTAGGCCGGAGCATTGAAACATGGCAACACTGAATCGGGGACCGAACTTTTATTTGTTGCTAAGTCATTAGTGTAATCTTCCAGAGCAAAAAAGGAGATTGGAAGGTGATTTTTAATATGTTTCTAATTATTCACCTGCACAAACGAAACTATAAATATAAAAAGATGCCTGCAAAGTGTGTAGTACCAGGTTGCACTTGCAATTGTGCTTCCAATAAAAGACATACCAACCATAACATTCCAGAGTAAACAAGAAGGGTGGAAGGTGATTTTTAATGTGTTTCTAATTATTTACCTGCACAAACGAAACTATAAAGATAAACAGATGCCTGCAAAGTGTGTAGTACCAGGTTGCACTAGCAATTGTGCTTCCAATAAAGGACATACCAACCATAACATTCCAGAGTAAACAAGAAGAGTGGAAGGTGATTTTTAATGTGTTTCTAATTATTTACCTGCACAAACGAAACTATAAAGATGAACAGATGCTTGCAAAGTGTGTAGTACCAGGTTGCACTAGCAATTGTGCTTCCAATAAAGGACATAAACAGAAGTGGGTGAACGGTATTTCTCGTATGGGCTGGTTATATTTACAAGAATAAAGACAATACTTTAAAAACATTTCAAAGGATAAGACCTATTTTAAAGCACAATGTGGTACCTACAATGTTTTCTGGACCTCCCAAATATCACAGAAAAATACAGTTAATAGAACTCATCTGGGCATGCATCTGGGCATACCTACGAAAAGATTTGATAGTGAAAGGGAATCAAGACCAGCAAGAATGGCTTCGCAGCGACCTAATAGTGAATTTTTTCAGCTCAAGTGACAATGTACAAAGTAAACTGAGTGTTCATTTGAGTGGAAGTGGAAGTGGCAGCAGGAAACAGGTTGCGTTTATTTTTATTTTGTAGTGTTTGACTACGATGAACCAGACATCAGATGTAAGTGGTGTTAGTAGTAGTAGTTCTAAAAAGTATTTTTCTTAATTTATTAACCGAGATGAACTCTAATACATATAATATGTAATAATTATTCTGAAACTATAGGCCCACTATCTGACAGCTAAGCCACGTTGCCACATCTATGGCTCCGGCCTAGTGTAGAGTCGGTCATGATCCATAGAAACTCTAACTGGCAGCTACCTATCTGACACTTTTAACTGGACATTGAGAAACCGGCCCTGAGATTACTTGACTAGTATAGTCCAGGGTTTATTGGTTTTTTGTCCGTAAAAGCTTGGAAAAAAATGAAATTTGGTGAGATGGTAGACATTGGTCCTCTGAATCTACACCTAAGTTTGTGAACCTTGGGGGTGGAGGGGGGGTTGCCACTCGAGTGGGGGAGGGCGAAACTCTGCTTCGCGACGATTTTCGGAAAAATGCGTTGTTGTTGTTTGTTTTGATGGTAAGTGGTATCGAGCAAAGGTTCGAATGATTTATAAAGAGAACAAAATTCTGAACAATTTTGGTCTTTATATTTTTCGTGTGCGACCAATAGTTTCCAGTCTACAATCTTCCAAAGTTAGGGGTTGATTTGTGATTTTCACTTAAATCAGATTTTCATCGTAGATTACGAGGGACATTATCAATGTCCTGTAACATTTTTTTTCTGAAAGAATCATATTTTCTCATTTCTATATTATCTACAGCTGCCTTAACTCAACGCATAAAAGAGTCTGACCACAACATAGTAAACAACCAGCACAATAACTTAAGATGGCGGAAATTACACGCGCATCCCCACTTTTGGAGGGTTTTTTATAGGGATGCTAACGATACTTCGATACTTCTGCACTAATATCGAGTATTTTTGTCATCGATACTTTTTGAGGCATTCCAAGGTGGTATTGGTACTTTTGTATCGGTATCGAAAATAATTATATAATTATTGAGGGGTGTAATCAGTTGCACAAAATGCTCTGTACGAACCAAACGCGCCTATTTGGCTAGAAAATATCGAGTTGGTACCGGTATCGATATTTTCATTTTCGCATCTCCAGAGCCGTAAAATCATCCATAAACCCTCCCAAGGTCAAATTTTTTGGGAACCATTTTTATATAGGAAATCCTCAGAGATATTATGCAGGTTATTATGCTGTGGTCTGACATTCAGGAGAGCGTCGCTACATCCTTATATTTGTGGATGCTTTCAGTGGAGGTGATACTATCTCGGCGTTGTTTAATTAAGATAAGGTTCGATTTGCCACTTTTGTCGGTTGCCGACCAAATGCGTTGCGTTTAGGCAGTTGATGATAATATAGAAATGAGAAAATATTATTCTTGCAGGAAAAAAATTACAGAACTTTTTGACAAAGTTCTCCGTCACGGTGAACTTTTAGTGAAAATCACAAATCAACTCCTAGCTTTAGGTGATTATAGAACGAAAACTACTGGTCGCACACAAAAAAGGCCAAAATTGTGAAGAACTTTATTCTCTCCATAAATCGTTACGAAGCAGAGTTTTCACCCTCCTGCCCCTCGAGAGGCAACCCCCCTGAGGTCGCAAACTAAGGTGTAGATTCAGGGGACCAATGTCTACCATCCTACCAAATTTTACTTCTTTCCGACCTTCTGTGCACATACATTTTTTTACGGACTTAACGATTGGTATATACCTTGTATACCTATAACGTGATCCAATTGGAGCAATAGTAACCAGGACTTTGCTTTACTATTTAAGTAATAAATATTGTAACTCGTTTTTAATACAATCGGTGATAACAACAATTATAAATCTTATGTTGGAGATTGCAATTTGATTATTATTTTCTCATTATCATGGCAACGAAAATATCTGTCTATTGCCATTTTTCTATCAGCGTTTTGAAGAAATTCGGAAGATTTCTCTGTATTTGGCCTACAAATCATTGTACTGCTCGCCTGTCAGATCTATTCTTGAATACATATAATTCTGTAATCTGGTTGCCAAACAATCTTGGTGGTAGTGATACTCTACAAATAGTTCAAAAATAGTTTGTGCATTCAAAATTTAATATATTTGTATAAAATTATCGATAGTATTGTTAGCTGTCCTTAGCTTTATAGAATTCAATATCAAAGATATCTTTCATCTCTACTCTCACCTAGGAATTCACAATCAGCTACATCTTAAAGCTAGGAGCTCCTCCGCATAAGTTGGTACTGGGAGTGCCATTCTATGGTCGTACTTTTATAATAGACGCACCTAGACATGAAAATACCATACCGCAGCTAGGTGAACCTGCTAGTAATGGATTCCAAGGACCTTACACTAGAGAAAATGGTTTCTTGGGGTATAATGAGGTTAGTAATCATCCATAAAAAGTACTTTATGTTGAAAGTTTCCACCCGACCCGAAAGATTAATATTTTTGTGGTTTTAGATATTTGACCTATTTCAAAGTATAATCAAACTCGTCAAAAGTCTGCATCTTATAAAAAAGAAACACTAAACACACGGAGTATTTTAGAATGCTTTATGTTATTTATGATTATTTATTACTTGTGCCTTGATATTATACTTAGGTATGTTATTCCCGGGTAACGCAGATTCTAATATTAATCCCCACCCATTTATTAACTTTGGGACGTAAATTGTACTGTTTTTATTTCATAAAATCTGCTTTTTAATGGGCTTAAGACTACATCAGGTTTTATTCATGAAGTTCATATCAACAACGTCTTATTTTTTCTGGATAACTAAGACATGCCATATGTATATTGAAATACTCGTAAATTTTGTTTAGTATAATGACGTAGCAATGCCTACCTAGATAACAATTGGGGTCTTTTGGCACTATTGTCACTAGTCCTCCGTTTGCATCAAACATCAAACATGTGACATATTTGGGAGGGAGGGCTTCAGAACCAAAGTGTAGATAAGTTATTAGGTATTAATAATTTCAACGGCTATTTTCTAAAAAAAAGATACTGAGGTTATTAGGTATTTGTTTTGCCAATGTTCTTTTATTTAGATCTGTTTGGAACTGAAGAACACGTCTGCTAATTGGCGAGTCCACTGGGATAGCGAAACTCAAACACCGTTTGCAGTCCATGAAGACAAAGTCATGACGTATGACAACGAGCAGTCCATTGCTGAGAAAGTACATTTTGCTATCAGTAAGTATAAAACTACTTTTTCTTAAAGATTATGAGGTGTGGGCCATCTGTTGTGTTTCCTTTTTGAATTCTTAGTATTTTGGGCATTGACGGGACTATGGAGCTTGATGTATTGATAATGTGTCGTGTCAAACCTTCGCTGTAAGAAATGTCAACGTTGACAAATTTCACAAAGCTATTTTCAATGAGAGAGGTGTGTTGATGTGAATGCTTAGTTATGCCAATAACACTGTAATATCATAGTGACGGAGTGTATTGACTCCGGCCGAATAGCCCAAGTACTTCTAGTCCATTGATGGTAATCAAGCAGGTATTATAGAATTTTTACATGTATGTGCCAATTTAACTTCCCGCACTGCACACCGATAAGTGTTGCGAACATTTTCGATTTTGAGATAATAGACTTTTTGGGCGTTTTTTGGTATCTACAAAACAAAAATCCACGTCACTCATCATTACCGTCGGTCTGTCAGTCTGACTGGCTATTGCCTTGCCTATTATTGCAACCAAGGTACTTTTCTGATGTATACATACGTGTTTTGTTCTGGATCGCCCTGTATTTCATAACGTGGAAATTATTGAATCGATTTTAATGAAATTTCGACACAGTATCGTTACTGTGGCGAGGATTGAAAACGCTTATGGTTTTTAGAAATAGTAATGGTGGCGGCGCAACTATATTCGAACAACTAATAATATAAAAACAGCTCAAACTTCGTTTTTTTAGGGGCCTGAGCATTTTCTACTTTTTTGGGTGGGGGTGAAATTGGGGTTGTTGGGGGTTGTAAAACTGAAAAATTTGATGTATTCATAATAGTCAGTTCATTGACCTGCGCAAGAAAGAGCTAATGGCCTAATACACTTTTTTTAGGTCCATCCGAACATTGTCATTGCCTCTTACAGGAACCAAGGCACATGGAATTTTCTGATGTGTACTGTAAATTATTGAATTGATTTTTGTGAATTTTTTTACACAGGATTATTAGACCTATCTGAATATTACCTTTTAAATTTTATATGTATGGAATAATTTGATACATACATATAAGTATGTATAATCCTATAACGTGTAACTACGTGGAAACTATATAATATAATACGACATAAGAATTCTTTATTATCATGTAGTAATGTGAAGGCATGAGCTGTTCAAGATGCCCCCCCCCCACCCTATGACCGCCAGTGGAGTCAAGACACTTGATGCCACCGAGTCAATCCGCTGGAGTCAATTTCTTTGTTTTAGTATTTCCGTATGTATGACTAACTAAGGCTACGGTTACTACGCAAGCGAGTTCTGACAAAAATGTATTTTGAAAGGTTCTGACGAATTCGCTTGAACAATCAAACGCCTGATTTACAATGAAAGTGGTTAATATGGAAGGGGAAGCCTGGTCAAAATACGCACGTCGTCGTCAGTACGATTTGAACGTTCAGAAACGTTTCAAATTTTGAGCGAATTCGTCCGAATCTGCAGCTATTTTTCCACGCGTTGGGTGGTTCTTTCACGTGGTTTGGAACTGAGGACTGTGGAGGGTTCACCATGGACGTGGATAAATTGATTGCTTACTACTACTACCATACAGTGAGTCTGTGTTTTGGCGAAATACGGTCGCGAAAATTGGAGGACTTTTCGATCCTTTCTTCTATCCACTTCCATATGTATTTGACTGTTTTTGGTGTCATCCTGAAGTACTCGAAAAACTTTTCTGGTCCCATAGTTCTCGCCTTTGTCATCTCTACACCTAAATAACTGGCTCAGGTGTCGGTTTCCACTTTTTAAAAGAAATAGCTTTATTATACGATTTTCAAGAAAATATAGCTCATCAAGTTCGTCCATCTTTCGCTGGGTGGCACAAACGCACTGACGATCAGAATACCTGGAAACGCGTGCAGTAGATCCACCCTTCTTCTGACGAGGAGTTTGTACGATCTCGTCAGAAAACATTTTCGTCAGAATTCGCATGCATAGTAACCGTAGCTTAGTGCACTCCATAGGGTTTGCCCCACAGAGTTAACATCTATAGAGGGAGTGTAAACAACAAAATGCACAGGTCGCTGACCAGCCAACATGTAACGGAAATTTTGACAGATTAAGGGCACTACCAGTAGCGTGCGGCTTTATATTAAAATTGGATGTTCATTAATAGATTCAATTGTTACTGTGATGTTACAAACTGATATAAATAAGTTGTATTAGTATTTAGCTATACTTAGAGAGTTACCCTCATTATAATTTCATTGTAACAGTTGATAATTTATTATTACCATGAAGTGTTTTTCAAAACATATCTAACAGTGGTCTGAAAGGTAGCCTGTTGGAATGGCTGCATCGTATTTTTACTTCAGCAATAAAATATAATAATTGCATTAGGTAATATCCAGTTCTACAAGATTCTCATAGATACATTTTCTGTAAGTAAATGTGGCATACATTTTTGCATTTCACGTCCTCAAATAATTTAAAAAAATGGAATTTAGAAAATTCATGTTGATTGACATGAATGTAATGCGTGCACAAAACATACATTAAACAACCATTATTATTCCTCAAACTGGAGTGAAGTTACTTTTGTTCCCACTTATCCCCATATATTACGCTACTGAAAACTAATACAAAACCTATACTCACCTACGATAAGAAGTGTTCACCGATTCGTCGCTATTACAGCAAACTATGCACTTTTTATATTGTCTCATCATGCAATTATGACAATATTGTTCATAAATAATTTAATTCACACCACAAATAGTCACAAAGTCAGTCAAATATACACTAAAATCACAAAAATCTCGACACACGCAATAACCACAACTACAATGACAGCCACATGACAGCTTAAGGGCACGCCGATTGTAGGTTGCTAGATTTATGACATACTAGAAGTTATTGCGACATTCCGCTATGAAATTTACCATTTTTGAGATTTGATTAAATCAATACAAATTATCTTCACGTAAATCAGTTACATTGCAAGTATACTGGAATGTATAGTTAAATACCCAGTTAAATACTTTGTGTTCAAACTGCGGAAACTGCCAGAGTTTGAAGAAACTGGAAGCGGACGAAGAAGAGTGGCAATAGCGCTATTGATGTTGGCTGGCCAATATTCAAATTAGGGTCCGTCTAGAGATGTTAACTCTGTGGTTTGCCCCCTTCATCTGTCTCTCTTTGAAAGTGAGCGTGAAACTGAATTGACGGGTGAATGTCCTCCGCTCTTGTGAGCGGAAACAAAACAAAACGGGCTGCTAATTTGCCTCCCCATTAATTTTAACGATTGTTTTCGTTCGCAGAAAAGGGCCTGGCCGGAATTATGGTGTGGTCTGTGGACACAGACGATTTCCACGGCGACTGCTCTTTAGGGGATGAAGAGAGCTTCGTTAACTACCCTCTGCTCAGGTGCATCAACAAATCCATCGAAAAATCGCTGAAGGATCTGGAGAACAGCATCATCCACGGCAAGGACAGACAGACCAGTGGGGGAAGTGTGATCAGTTTGGGTGCACTGGCGGGTTTTGTAGTATTCCTAAAGTGGTTCTTTTGAAATATGTGTTTAAGACAGTGGCGTATATAGAAATCGATTTCGGGGGGGGCATCGGAAAAATTTTAATACGTTATAATATTGGCGTATTATAATCCTAACCTTAAGCCTCTTCCAGACGTCAAAACTGAATGCGTGGTTGGTTTCGGGGGGGAGGGGGGGCTCGGGTCCCCCCCTTATATACGCCACTGGTTAAGATGATAACCTTAAAGGAAAAGGACTATTATTTCAGGACGAATTAAGAAGAAACCCGGATACCGGTGGGGTAGTTATATATATCCGTATCCAGTGAATGAAAGCGTTGGTTGAATGTTGCCACATTAATAGAAAATCAGCAACTTCTTCTTATGGGTATACACATTTATATGTATGTATTTGCCATGTAAAACACGGATCCGCAAAGTGCGGGCATAACTCACTTGTTTTTGAAACTATATACATAAAATTTCAGAAGATGATAATTAAGACCTTAATGAAGGACAAATCAGAGCGATTTTTTCTAAAAAGTTTTTTAGTGTGCAAAAAACTCGCAACGCAAAAGCAAGCATTCTTCAAATGCCTGTAATTTAACAACCAAACACGACATCAAAACAAGCCCACCGAACAGACCTAGCGCAAGCTTTCTTCTTCAATTTTCTTTTTGTATCACTACTGTTTAAGTTTAAGGGTAACATCATACTATCAGTAGGCTATACCGGTCGGTCGCTCTGGGCTCCCCTCGATGCGAAATCATCTTAGCGGCGGTCGGCCGTCAGCAGTATCGCAGGAGACCTTCGGACTTACCTTCCCTCATTTTATTTTAGGCACACATACTTGAGAAAGCGCTAACACGAGAATACGTATTTTCTTGGATTATCAAGTTCGCGCGTCATACCCTAGACCCTTCATTATGGAACGCCTTAATTATCTCGGAAATCGCACGATTTTAATAAATTTTGGGATATGGGGCGTTTACATTGTTGTCATATCTTCCATTTTTCTGAAAAGGTAATGAACTTGTTATTTTAAACGGATCATCCTACAGATTCTTTTATTTTTGAAAATCCTGAAAATTACGCATTATTTTTTTATCATATATTATCAATACCCAAATGCTATAAGTTCGGAGTTACAGCTAAACTTACATTATATCCACCCAAGTTAAAATAAGACATCAACCTAAAAAACAGAATGTGAAGGTGATTACAGTATTTACTTTACCTCAACCTATTGGAATTCGTTGTTTTACTTCAATACAACAAACCATGCGACCCTTGAAACTTTGCGAAGTACTATCCCTTTTATAATTTATTACAACTTGGGCGGATATAATGTAAATTTAGTTATAACTTTGAAATTATTACGTTCAGGTGTAAGAAATATTATACAAAAATAATCAATATTTGAAAAAAGCAAAGAAATATACAAAGTGATTCATTTGAAATAAGAAAGTTTATTATATTTTAGGAAGAACATTTGTAAATACTATCGTAAGGACGGCCTTATTGCAGAATCCTCATACCTCAAAATTCATTAATATCGTGCAAAATCGATAACTGATGAGGCATTCCATACTTAGAGACTCACTGTGTTGGTATCTTTAGTATAGTTAGTATCTTTCTGTGCTCACTGGCTAGAAGATTTCATCCTTTTAAAATACAATAAATTTATATACTGTTCACATTTAATTATAAATGGAGGCAAAATAATGATGTGGCAAACAAACAATGACTTATATTGTGTTTTAGCTATAGGTATCGCAAAAATTTCTCAATTAGGCGGAACAATATTTTTACTGTAAGAAATTTCTCTACCTAAATTTTGAACCACTATAAATACTTCTCCGTGGACAGGCACTGTCTCTAGGTGTTTGGGTCCTATTTTTTTATCATTTGTAGAAAGCTTATGGGAATCAAACTGTGGTTCAGTACAATTTTATTGTATATCAAGATATTTTACAAAAATATGTTAGAACTTATCGTGATTCAACACTCTTTGCTGGCACATTATTAAAATCACATGTGTTGAAAGATATTCTCTTTACTTTAATATTGAGTAATCAATTATTTTTCAAACATTTTGTACTCTGATAAAAACCGAAACCACAATAAAGAGTTTAAACATAATGCGCTTTAATTGATGGGACAGCAAAGTGTAACGAAGTCCATTTTTGCAAAAATTGAAATACTTTATTTCGTACTATTCTTGTGGAGTATTCAAGATATAGTAGGAATTGTTGATAAACATACTAATCTAACTTAAGGTTATACGTAATCAATGCTGTAACGTAAGCTTTTTCCTGCTTAGGTTATATTTTAATAATATAATGTAGATGTATTATATGGTTTTTTCATACAGAATGAATGAATGAGAGTTAAATATTCTCGCAGGTATGATTTTGATTCTTAGGAGTGTGCAATGTATGTTCTTCAAAACTTGAGATACGCCAAAATAGATTGTAGAAGTACTGAAAATAATTTTTAGAAAGACGTTTGAGCTGTGATACAAATATGTTGTCTTTGTGTTGTGGTATGAGAGTAGTAAATTTAATAAACGAAATTTTATCTACTTAATTGTTTCCTTTAATCAAGTGAAAGCCCTGATAACGCTCATGACGGGTGATCAATTTATATTCCGAAGTTTGACACTTCCGTTATTATGGCAGATAAAAAAAAACTTCCGAAAAAATGTTGTAGATAAAGAACTCAAAGGACGGGAATAAAAGAACTTAAAGGAAGTTGTATCAGGAAATCAATTAAACATTTGTAGCTCCGCTAGACACATATCTTCGATTTATAAGACAAGAATCAATCACTGTTGCATGCTTAGGCAAAATCTGTTTTCTCGTTTATTTCGGAATTATTGAGTAGGTTATGAAAACCGTCCATTTTTAAAAGCATACTTGATAAATCTGCTTGATAATTATGCATTACGCCTACAAAATTGTTTCCTCAGCATGCTTAACTTTATTATCTCGATGATTCAGGGTTTTGACTTCACCAAATACTATAATGACCTTATAATATAGTTGTTCGTTGAATAAAAAACAAATTATATAGTACTTTCTCAAAATAAATAAATTTCAGTACAGAAATAAAAGCTATATTTTAAATTTACCGAAAAATCGAAATATCTCGGAAACTTATGGACGTAGGTACAACATGTGCTATACAAAGATGAAAGAGCATATTAAAAGTAATTCTTTGGTGTAATAAAATTTTGGGGGTTACATTTGAAAAAAAAAGAGAAAATATGGATTTTGCATTCTACATCACCCTGTATACGAATATGCGTCGTGGGCTTTTTTATAGCCCATTTTAAAACCAGATGATATTTTTTATCCATCCGTGTAAAAAAAATGATTTTTGATTCATCGCTTTTTGACATACAATACGTCCATTTGACAGCGATTTGGAGATAACAATGGCCATAACTTTTGAAATACCCTGCATAATGTAACAACACCCTATATTGGAACGGAAATCATTAGTAGAATTTGAACACGGGATAATATATAGGGTGTCTCATTTAAAAAGATGCATGTTTGCATCACCACGTAGTTATGGATCACCCTGTATAAATCTAAATATTTTCTAAGCAAGGAGCATATCCGTGGCTACAACTTTTATATACAACTTTTTTCGCTGTCTTCTACAGTAGTGGAGTTATCGACCTAGCCGGTACTAAAAACTCACCGTACAAAGCTTTTTCTTACTGAGTCAAATAATGACTTTTGATGTGATATCTGAACTTAGATTAATTGTACATCTTGGAAATAACTTCACACTGAGTCAATCCACTTGACGTCATTTTTAACTCTGCGTAATGTGGTGTTTTGCGCCGAACAACAAAGCTTCGTTTGTTCGGAAAGTTCCATCTGTCGATTTGAATGGAAAACACAATGAAAATAAATTCACTAGATCCCGGATTCCCTTTGGTATATTTAAATTTATTCTCTGAACGAGAGGAAGGTACTGAAACATTCTTCAGGCCTTGCGAATATCAAATAAGGAAAATAGGTCAAGGAAAAGTCCTTTTCGAAGTCCTACTTGACATTGTATTACTGTGAGCTGGACGGTGAGTTGGCGTCACACAAAAGAAAAGGTTAAGGGTGGCAAACTCAATTCTATCCTACTCCTTAGTTATTTACATATCAACATCTGGACTCTGTTCATAAATTAAAGAGTAGCAATTTCATTCATTCATCCGAAAACCAATCACAGACGACATCGTTTCGCTTTTATTAAAGCTCGTCAGTGTGATTTAGGTCTCAGACGAATAAATGAAATTGCCTGTTAGTGCCTAGCTGACAAAACTCGTACTAGTAGTAGCAACAAATAAGTAGCAATAAAAGCGAAACGACGTCGCCTGTGATTGGTTTTCGGATGAATGAATGAAATTGCTACTCTTTAATTGAGTTAAGTTGCTTTTTAGGATAAACCGAATGTCGGGAGTGTTAAATGAAGGTTCCACAAAAAAGTGTCTGTTTGTTGTCGTATCCCGCAGGTTCCTAAGCCTGATGCTTTCAAACGGGTCACATAAACAGTACTCGGTTACCCAGATTAAACACTCAGGTACCGGCTTTGGTAGATAGATGGCGAACCAATACTTCTTTAAAGTACTGCTTCCCAATATTTATATGTTGCTATTTCTGTTCATAAACTAAATTGCAGAAGCTTCAAAACAACTGCTTTAAATTCACATTTGGTCTTAGAAAGTATAGTAGTGTTTCACCGAAGATCAAAGAATTAAAATCACATATAGTGCAGAGAGTTACCCAATCCAGTAAGCCAATTTATTTGCTAGACAAGCTGATTCCTCGTCGGGTCCAGATTTTCCGTAAACTCAAACACAATGACTTATTTCACTTATTTGCAACGTCTTCTCGTAATTCTAACTATGAAAATTTCCTTGTAATGCGGTTAAGCTCTATAATTCGTTTCGGAAGTTATAAATAACGTCAGTATAGCTTTAAGAAAAAAGATAAAATCAGTTGTTAGTTACGGCACGTTGAATGCCAAATTCATTTTGCTATTAAATTATGTTTGTTTTTTTGTTAGCTGAGTAGTATTTTTCTCCATCATCTCATTGTTCCATTTTAACTCTAATGCTATGATCTGCTGTTTGATGTTCTTGTATTCGTCAGCTAGTATTCCTTTCTATAATCTCATTGTTTCATTTTACTTTTAATACTATGGTGCTTTGTTTAAATGATCTACTTATTCAGGGTATTCGTTTGAAAACCTCCCACCACGGATTTATCAAAAACCATTGATTAAAAGAAAAAACGTCGAGACACGTCAAAAGACTTGTCAAGGGAGACAACATTTTAACTAAAAACATCTTCACCCCTTGTACCCTCTGCCCGACAGTCATATCTTATTCCGAAGGTTTGTCGAAGTTCTTTATCTTGACGTTTGAATTTTTAAAATCAGTCGATTCGTTTTCTAGAAAATCTTAATTTCTTCAAATAAAACAAAAACACGAAAATATCACTACTTATTACAATCTTCATTCTAGTTGTTTGGATTTCGCCTTCGAGCAGTATATTCGTCAACTCTGATAGAAGGAAAAACCCAAAAGACTAAACTCCATCACTTATTATAAGCTTGACGGCATCCTGTGGGCCCATCAAATTTGTTTCCCAGCAAGCTGTGCTGACTTCTCCACCATGATAGCTATTTGAGGCAGGTAATAACTGAGATGAGCGGTTTAAATTACGGAATTTTTTATGTACTTTTTACGGCGCGGCCAAACAATGTGGCAGCAAGACCTGTCGTAATTTACTCTCCGTCCTTTTGTCATTTTATGTTGCCGATCATTAATGCTAGGAACTTGCATAGTAAATTCATTCGTAAACGTTAATTTCTATGCAAAGGTTTTGTATTCTTATTGTTTCTTTTTCCATAATTTTTCTAAAAAAAACCTCCATTTTAAACAACTTTTGACTCACTTTGGAATCTGATGTGTTTAAAATATACCCTTTCCAGTAAAATTATGCAAAACAATGACAGATAATATTTTTAAGTAGATCTATGGTCTATCATCTCAAACGTCAAATGTTAAATAAATAGCTTCAGAATAAAGAACCGAAATAATTACTTGGTTACTTCTGGCACGATGTAATTGCTGATATTCTGCTGTCCTACTAGTCTATAGTTGTGCTCAATAGTGTTCAAGTACTATATCTAGCTTTCTTTGTTGTGGAAAATCATATAAATACTGGATAGTAGATTTCTGGTATATTTTACGAAATGATTTAGTAGATTTCGGTAGTTTTCCCTACAAGTCTGGTAGATTTTCCAAATAAAATCTAGTCACACTGTTTGGATTTTAGGTTTCTGGCTATTTATGACTATTAAAGCTCCCATTACTTCGTTTTCTCGCTTTTGTATCCACAACTGGTTCTTTTTTAATCAATTTTAATCAGAAACAATTATTCACTTTTGATGAACGAGAATAATTTTTGACTGAAACAACACACTAATATTAAGTTCAAAATAATGCAACCTATATATTATTATATCTATTTTGCCACGTCTTATGCCTAATACATATAAGCGGCAATGGATTGCATGCTTTTAAAGAATAAGCGACATTACAGATTCGACGGATTAGGCAAAATTTTGCCTAATACCCGTGTACTTGGCAATTTCGCAGATTTGGCGTAAAGTTTTTTTTTATGATCAGCCTCCCACAATGCTGTAGAAGCGCTGTGAGAGGATAAGTGTCTGTGCACGTTAAATTTGAAACGTTGCAGGTTGTAGCCGCCGGGAAAGAAATTCTCCTTCAGCTTATTCCATAGCGTCAAAGTTCTTCAAAAGAGGGAATGCTGGAGGAGACTGGTTCGGAGAGTCCTCGACCTAAAAAGTATGAGCTAGCAGAGCCTCACTAGCATTCTTCGTTCAGACGGCCTTAGGTGTTATTATTTGGGAGGGCTCACTCGAACATCTTCAGTGATAGAATCTTTAAAACAGGGACAGGTCAGCCATTCTTCTACTAGGTTTTAGGCTGTGGATGTCCTTTATGAGATTAGGCGTATCGATTAGTCTAATTGCTCCCTTCTGGAAAGTATCCAAAAGCTTAACAGTGTGATCAAGGGCGCTTTCTCACACATGGGAACTATGGTCAGAGCTGTGCCTTGTACAGCAGCGTAAGTTGATCTCGTGTATACAGCTCCCTACAGCGAAATAAAACGGCAAACTTCTGGGATGCCGTTTCAACAATACTGACGACGTGGTCGTATTATTGTTGATGTTGATCCCCAAAAGCTTGACGGAAAGTGTCTCGATGACCTTACATTTTCACAATTGGTCAGCCAACGTGATACTTCTTTGTCAGTGTTGTTGACTGAGTTTTCTATACGTTAAACTGTACTTTATGTGCTGCCACTCGACAATTGTTTTGATCTGTGAGGCATATTGCTGTCGCTGAGGTACCGTCTCCTGCGATGATAGTGGCTTGCCTGGTTCTATGCACGATATTAATGTACTATCGTCTGCGAAGCTGCTGATTGGATTGGATGTTATTTCCATCAGGTCGTTATAATCTGACAGATATGACAGATCCCTGTGAAACTCCTGCGTTTATCGAAAATACGTTCGATGAACAGCCTTCGACTACAACAAACACAAAAAGCTATTCAGCCACTGGCGTAGGCCAGGTGGTAGTCTATAAGCGGCAAGCTTGACCACAAGTCCTTCATGCCACACTCTGTCGAAGGCTTCCGATATATCAAGTGCAACAACACGGGATTCGCCATGATGTTCAATTGCTTTGTTCCACTGGTGAGTGACGTAGGCCAGGAGGTCACAAGTAGACATATGCTTACTGAAACCATTCTGGTGATCATTTATGATATTACCGTTGTCCAGGTATATCAGGAGCTGTGTGTTAATGACAGTCTCCATAACCTTAGACATGATGCTGAGAAGGGCTACAGTTCTATTATAGTTGATGGGATCGGCATACTCGTATATACCCATCCTCGGGAGAGATTAAGAGAATTATCGGACGTTAAGTGGGTATCGATGTAGATGACGTGGATTGTTATCGATGAACACGGATTTCCAGGTATAATCTGAATTGTGATTACCGTGCCGACCAATCGGCATAGTACCTATTACCTATTTCAATATATGGTGAATGCACCAGTTATCAATCTGGCTTATTTAACATGCTCAACCACCATATTTTGAAATGTTTAATAGAACATAATTCAATTTATGGTGAATGCACCAGTTATCAATCCGGCTTATTTACCATGCTCAACCATCAAATATTAAAATGTTTAATACTTCGATATTCGGAATGATAACAGACAGTCGTTTGAAATTTTGTTTAGAAAACGACACTGATGACAACTATAAACTCATTCACAAGAATGCGAAAATCAATAGTTTAGAACCTTGTAGAACTTTGATCATTGGTACTTCTCAGGTTGAGAGAGAATACGAACATCGTTCACTGCTTGTTGTGTGAACCAAATTTTATGTGATTCTGTTCAACTTTAACTTAAAATCTCAGAGATCATAGGTTCCAAGCTACTGAATACCGTGTAGCTAATGTTTATTAGAAATAAGTCATAACAATGTAAAAAAAGGTACTACTTGACTAAAAACATCTAACGTTTAACCACTGCTTTCGTACTTTAAAGGTGAGAAAAGAAGATATAGATCTTTATACCATCAGACACGTGTTCATATACAAACTTCAAGGTAATACTTGAGCGCTGATGTTGATCTACATGTTTTTTTGACTGACATAGAAACCTTATCCGCATGCACGTAGAATTGAAGTAACAGATTGCTTCGATCATAAACCAACTTTCCAACTGCACTTAAAAGTTTAACGTTCGATGCAACTGGGAAACACGACGCTGCATTATCGGGAAAAAATTAGGGATAATTTGAATGCAAGAGAGATGCAAAACCAAACTCATTCAACGTATTGAAGCTATTATCACAGATTGTCTGCAAAAGCGTGAAAGAATATTTTGTAAAATCAATGATATGATGATATGAATAAAATCGCGTAAATATGACTCGTTATAATAGGGGATAGTCACATTCATTGTACCACTTTTTGGTTTTTGGTTTCGGTAACCTATTTTGCCAACAGGTCTTCTTCTTCTTAGGGTGCCATCTTCTTACGAAGGTTGGCGACCATCATGACAATTTTCACTTTATTAACTGCGGCTCTGAATAACTGTGTTGTGGAGCAGTTATACCACTCCCTCAAGTTACGAAGCCACGAGGTGCGTCTTCTTCCTACATTACGTTTGCCATCGATTTTTCCTTGCCAACAGGTACGCTAAAATATTTGGGCTGTGGACCTTTTACCAGCCAACTCTTTGCGATTGTATAACATTTTCTAAATAAAAGTTGATTAATAAGTGTATTTCGCATAATACGTCAGTATTCAGTTGTTTTTGTTCCAGAAAATAAATGATTAATGAAAAACATTTGATGTTCTTCAAATAGCAATGTCCTCTATCATTAGGATCTTTTGATAGAGATTATTTTTAATGACGTACCATATTGGTACTCAAATACAAGAAAAGCCTGGGTGGAACGTAGAAATAGCCTATCGGTGTAGGAAGTAGAATTATATTAGGAAGATTAGATCAATGCTAAATGCAGTTTTTTGTAATATTCCCTATCTAATCAACAGGCACGTGTGGCCATGACAAAGCTTACTAAAATATGGCGTGACCATAACATCACTAAAGCTACAAAAATTTCGCTGGTTCAGTCTCTTGTGTTCTCCATATTTTTGTATGCCTCGGAAACTTGGACTGTTAAAAAAGGCAGATCAAGCTCGCATAGATGCTTTTGAAATGTGGACATGGAGGAGAATGCTGAGAATTCCTTATACCGCCCATCTAACTAATGTTTCCATACTGGATGAGCTCGGTAATCCAAAGAGACTATCCTCCATTGTGTCGACGAGAATGCTTACATTCTTCGGTCATATACACAGAAGCGATAATATGGAGAAGCTTGTAGTTCAGGGTCATGCCCTGAGTGGGCCGCGCCGTGACCATCCCCCTACCCGCTAGGTGGATACGACGAAACAGTTGCTGGATATGAGAGCTCAAAACTATTGATAATATTCGTGTCGGCAATAATCTAGCTCCGACTTAATGCATTTTACGAGTTCACAACATGTCTGTTAATTATTTAATTATTTCAGTTATATGGTGGTGTCAGATCTAGTCTACTGAGTGGAGTATCATGTGATTGATTTAAACCTATCGAAGGCTTCACTCGAGTAGTGTAATATTAAAGTATTTTCAAGTGAAGTACAAGTAGTTGTAGTTGAAGTATACAATGTGTTTAGGGGGATGAAGTACGTTAATTTTTATCGACAAATCACCTCTCAGAAGTAATTTTTTCTCCCAGTAATAAAATGGCATCCATTTTGTTTTTTGTTTAATTGACGCACGAGTGTTGTACTTATTTAGCCATAACTACCTATGTGAAGGTTCTACGAACACAAAATAAGTCCCATTCGATAGCAATATATGTAGACCATAAACTTGTGGTAAACATTTTCTAAATTTTATTTCATGAGTGGGCAAAAAAACTGTTACAAGAAAATAAATATGTGACTTTTAGCGTTTTTTTACAATTTAGCTTTTACAAAAAATCGCAGCTGTTAAGGGTCTAGGGTATAGCGCGCGAAATTGAGAATCCAAGAAAAGTCGTATTGTTGTGTATGCGAGGAGGCGTGGCCGATTGTTCTCTCCAGTGTGTGTGTTTAAGATGATGGGAGATAAGACCAAAAATCCAAAGGTAAGGTCAAAAGGTCCAAAGGTAAGGTCTAAAGGTCACCATAAAAAATGAATTTCGCATTTCCAAGCTCCTGATGTTACCTTTAAACATACAGTAATGATTCAAAAAGCAATTGAAGAAGAAAGATTGCGCTTTGTCACCTATTTGGCTTTTTTTTGATCTTGTTTTTGGTTGCTAAATTACAGATATTTGAAGAATGTATGATTTTGTATTGCGAGTTTTTTTGCACACTAAAAAAACTTTTTTGAGAAAATCGCAAATAGTTGTCATTCACTAAGGCCTTAACTATCGCCTTCTGAAATTCTGTGTATGTAATTTGAAATACAACTGGGTTCTGTTGGAAATGGGAATCCGTGTTTTAACATGGCAAATACAAATGTATAACTGTGTATACCCAGGCGCCTTAACCCACATTTTTTATTTCTAAGCGATAGTACATGGTGTTTCCTAAAAAGTAGCTCTTAGCCCTAATTAATGGAGTGTAGGAGCTATGATGGTTTGAATATGACCCTTTATTGTCTTGTCCGGTGACTGATCATCGCTTTGTCATTCCGTAATTCATTTTCAACTTGAACAACTTTGCTTATAAGTTACTCGCATGTATTTGGTACGTCGGCATAAACTTTCTGTTTAATTGCACACCACAAAGAAAAAATCAAGTGGGGTCAAGTCCGGTGAACGCGGTGGCCAAGAAATTATTCCACTGCGTTCAATCCACGGCGAACATCGTTCATTTAAATGGCTTCGTACATTTGTAGAAAAGTGTGTTGGAGCTCCGTCCAGTTGGAGAATCATCCTTGACCTATAGGCCAGTGGTATTTCCATAATCGCGTCCAGGAAGTAGGTTTCCAAGAACTCCAGAAATCTAGGGCCACTCATCGTGGCTGGCAATCAAAATATCATCAATCATTCCTGCCCACACATTTACCGAGGATTCGCTGCAAATATACGAAGCTATTTAAATGAACGATATTCGACGTGGATTGGATGTGGTGGAACGATTGAGGCGTTTATCGGGAAAACTTCATTAGTCCAAAACTAACATATTTGGGAAAATGAAAAAAACTTCCCAGCATGTAAAACTTTGATTAGATTGATTTATTGCCATATCTGGTAGAAGTAAAGGTATATAAGACACATCGTCCACAAGGAGTGAAACAGATATGAAAAAAAAAACACAAAAAATACATGGACGTATCAGATTTTTGGGAGAAAAGGTTAAGAAATTAGTGTCCTTCATACAAATAGCATGAAAATAAAATAAATTCCGATATAAAAAACAAAGAGAGAGAGTGATAGTGACCCACTGTACCTAATACAAAAACCGACTAACTGAAACAATCAACTCTGGCTAACCAAAAACCCGATATCTACCACTCAGTCTTCGCAACCACTACACTACTATATTATCATCGTTGTCCACCTCGTTGTCGATGACAAAGTTACCAGCAGTGTCAGGTGCTGTGTTGTACTGATTTGTTATCAAGTTTGCATGGCAATTTATATGCACAAGTGGCTTTCTTATGTGAAAGAATATGGACTTACGATGTTTTTAGAAGAGCAAGTCAATTTTCCTCTGTAAATAGTACGGAACCTATAACATTTTTCCGAGAAATAATTATTTCTATCCATGTATATGGATGCTAGAAATGCGATGATGCCATTATCTAAATTTTGGCAAAAATTGATTTATGCGGTTTTTCCGAGAAACGCCTCAATCGCTTGGCCGGTTCACCGATCTTCACCCCACTTGATTTTTTCTTGTGGGTACAATGAAATAGAAAGTTTATGTTGACGTGCCAAATACACGCGAGGAGCTTATTAGCAAAATTATACAAGTCGGATATGAATTGCGGAATGACAAAGCGATGATCAGTCGCTCTACACAACATGTGTCAGTAAGAGCAACAGCATGTCTGCAGCACCAAGGAGGACATTTCGAACAATGGCTGTAGCTTCGGTTTCTATTTTTCCTCAAAATAAATGCCATGACCACTAAGCATTTTGTTTTATTACCTTCTTAACTGCCGGATTAGACAATAAAGTGTCATATTCAAGCCATCATAGCTTCTAAACTACTTTACTTAAGGCTAAGATGTTTAGCTATTTTTTTAGGAAACATTCTGTATTATCGCTTAGAAATGAACAAAATTTAGGTTAACAGCTGAGATTTTTTGAAAAAGCTAAAATTGTAAAAAAACGCAAAAAATTACATAATTAATTTACATAACATAACAATTTGTTGCCTTTTTATGAAATAAAATTTGTTGAATTCTACCACTAATTTATGGTCTACATATTTTGTTATCGAATGCTATGGCTAAATTAGTACAACACTCGTACAGCAATTGAACAAAAAATAAACATTATATTATGGTGGGAGAAAAACTACCTTTGAGAGGTGATCATCAAATCTTTTTTTTGTGTGCACACGGAAATACTTGACGCCTTTATTAATGTTTTTATCGTCCGAATTTGGTGCACAGTGTAAGTGGTCGCGCAGAAGTGAAACCGAGAGGGATGGCGTATCCGAACAACCCCCGTGACATGAGCAGCGTCTCAGTTGACGCCGGCACCTCTCCATCGCCCCATCTCTCCATCGCCCCATCGCCGGATCCCGTTCAACTTTCCGGAAAGCACCGGGAAATGTGAACGGATCAACTTCCGTTACGGCATCAGTTACAACACTCCACCAACATATTTCGCGTCAGGGAAAGGCAGGACATTTACGGTGAGTTTACCAATTCAAATTTATTTATTTATTTGGGCAGTTCTACAAATAGAGGAATTTTGGTGCGCTCAGCTCGTAAATTCTTCAATGTTCAAAATTTTCTATTTACAAAATATGTATATAAAATAAATATCTGGTCTATATCAAAGTGGGCACTGAAAATCACTTCAACTGAATAAATACTTGTTACTTAGAATCACCACGTTATAGCAAAAATTATCACTTCCCTGTGGGGCGACATGCCTGAGTTGAAAATCTAAGGACTAATTATAACCGTAGTGGGTTCCTCATGCAGAACTATTATATCTTGGAGATCACCACTATAATTCAACTGATTTCAGAAACCTATCGGCGTTATACTGGTTCAAACATTTCTTCATAATTTCGTTGATCGAATAAAGGCGACACGAATTCCATATCATTTCCCTGCCACCTGAAGTTTCGTTAAAATCATACAGAAATCAAATAATAAGCGATGTTGCCGTGCGGGAAACTGGAAGCACCGGGTGAAGTTAACATAATGTTGTTGTCTTGTTTTAATCGGTTAGCGGTTTGTTGTAATAGTGCTGTGTATGAGAGCTGTTGCGCTCGAGAGGACAGTCAATTTCTCACCCACCTGGTATGTGATTATATTACTATTTTCAACTAATTCAAAGTTTTTGTTAGTTGAGTACATTAACATTGATTACCTGAAGTATTTGCGTATATGCTATCAGCAGTAAAATATACATTTTTTGAGGTATTGAGGTAATAGCGTGAAAATCTCACTTTCCTGTGTATCACTTCCCTGAAGTTGCGTCGACAGAGAAGTGAGATCCTATCAGGGAAGTGAGAATTCTTCCATGAGCACAGTACTTCAAATAATATAGTCATCCTTCAAGCTTCATATCAAAAACCTCAGCTCTTCAAGATCCTTTATACTCACTTTTCAGTATAATATAGCATGCATTGGTGGCGTGAAAAGGCGTTTTGTATGAATCATTGTTGTGGAAGCAGATATGGCTAAATCGAAGAGGAAGGCTCAAACCAGAGAGGAAATGTTAAAGCAAAAGAGAGAAAATGAAAGATAACAGCAGATAGTGTTGGGGCATCAGGAGGCGATGTTGCGAACTTAACTCAGTTTTGTAGCGCCATTCAGAATCGTTGTCCAAACATAACGTTGTTCACGGTAACTGCCAATGGTATTGAACAAATGGACGCCTTGATCTCCAGGGTACAATCTAGGCTGCTACCTTTCAAGGGAACCGTCGTAATAAAGTCTTTAAGTTGCTTCTGCAGTAGCGACCACTACCGTTTGGGTACTGAAAAATACTCCACAATATCAAAAGTGAGAGCCGACGATATCTTTGTCGAATCAGATTCTGAGAGAAATGATGGCGAGAACAAATGCAAAATTGATCTACCAAAAAATATGACTGATGACGATCTACTTGGTGACCTCCCACTAACTGTAGATGACCCTGATGGTTTGCTGATTATTCGTGATGTGGGCATCGATCCTCAAGAACCTTTCCAGAAGACGATAAGGAAATAGGCAAAGATAATACATTGGATGGTGATATCAAGGAAGATAAGAAGGTCCTAATAGAAGAAACGAGACTGAAAAGAAAAGAAAGGCAGCGATGGGCAAAAAAAGACTAAATCGGGTAACAAAGTGAAGGCAAATAAAAAAAAAAGAAACGAAGGGAATCGGATGCTTGTCGTTGTATTCTTTGTGGAGATTTCTATGGCGAAGATAATAGTGGACAAGATTAGTTTCAGTGTGTCTATTGTACATCATGAATCGGCGCAGATCAGTTGTATTACAACCAATCCTATCTTCTTTACATGTCAAGAGTGTTCACCAGATAGTGACTATGAACCATGAGCCTTTGGAGAGACAGAAAAAACTTTGGATACGTTTAAACTGCCACGAGTTTAATTCTGTTTTTCACAAAACAGTCTGTTAAAATTTTGATTTCACTACAAGTGTGTCCACTAGTTATGTTAGGAGTTCCTAAGTTTTTTTGTTTTCAGTTTTAGAGAACTTGTGCAGTCATTGCATTTTCTTGGTACTGTAGCAATTTTATTTTGTAAAGTAAATAAAAGTTTATATACTGAGTGTTTCTTCTACTTACATCACTATATTCACTAGATTTAGAATGCGTACAGGCATACACATACTAACATACTATTTTTTAAACTACTAAGATGAATTTATGACAAACATACCATGGGCTAGTCGTTAGTTAGTTATTTCAAAATTCAACTCCATTATCACATTCCTGCGACTATCCTCACTTCCCTGTCCTCCAAAAATTGAAAAAGGACTACAAAATATATAATTCTGTATATATTGTCTGACCAGCTTATAAACAAATTATCTGTAGTGAAACCATACAGAAAAACCCACTTTTGAGTCAAAATGACTTAAAAAAAGTTAAGGTTAAAAATCACTCCATTTTATTCCACCGTTTGTAGAATCAGCCATTTATATAAATCTATTTATTTATATAAATACACTTTCCGAACGACCTTCAACATTTAACGGATAGGATTTGCACAAAAGTAGATTAATGCAATATGTTGCCAATAAACAATAAACTAAACTATAAACTATTGTCATATGCACATGTGTCAAAATAAATAGACTTTTTTTGAATTAATCTTAACCTAAAGTGAGGAAAAATCTGCGCATTACAAAAAAATATATCTACAGCATGCTTTGCATCTTCATAACTGTTACACATCATATGTATTGGAGAGAAAAGTAATACGTTACTTTTTGGGACAGCCAAGAAATAATATTTCACATTTGACCAAGTTTTAATACAGGTAACATGTATAATAACTTTAATGAGTAAATATTCACAATCGATATTATTAACTAATTTATACAAAATAATTGAGGCAGCATACTTTCTTCGCTTATCTAAGTTTGATAAATTATACCTGCTACGCAATAAGTCACGGCTGAAACCAATTTAAAGGTATGTACCATCCTCTCTAAACAATAAGTATTTTACAAATCGCCTCTGAATACTTTCAATTTTGTTGCGATGGACTTCATACGCAGGATACCATTATTACAAAGCAATATTCTATTTTCGTTCTTACAAATGAATTATATAATAAAACCATGGTGTCCACATTATTAAGGTATCGGCAGTTTCTGATTATGAAGCCCAAACTCTTGTAAGCGTTGTTGACAACAGCATCAGTATGCATAACAAATGTAAGTCTTGCGTCAAACGTTATGCCCAGGTCGTTAAATTCCTGACACTTTTTTAAAGGTACTTTATTAGTGGTATAATCGAACCTGGTCGGGACAAGCTTGCGTGTAATTGGCATAGTATAACATTTGTCCACATTAAGGTACTATCTATTATTCTGGCACTATTTGCTTAGGACGTCCAAATCATTCTGCAAAGTACGGCAATCGTTGACAGTTTCAATTTTACAGATTTTCAAATCGTTACCGTAAAGTAAATGTTTATCCTGTAGCTCATAGGCTACGTCATCTATGAAAATGAGGAACAGTAAAGGGCCGAGACTAGATCCCTGAGGTATACCAGTGGAAGGTATAATATCAATAGAGGTAAAGCCGCTGTATTCTACTCTTAGGCATCTCGCGCAGCTAACTTATTTATCAAAATGCCGTAGTCCCTACACAATAGAGAACGATCTAAAGTAATACTCGTATGTATACTATTGCATACATACATCAGAAAATACCCTTGGCTTCTATAATAGACAAGGCAATGTTCGGATGGACCTACAGTGTGTGTGTATGTGTGTGTCGCAAGGTCTTTCTTTCATAGTTTAATGGACAACCTCTTATGAATACAACAATTTTTTCAGTTTTACAACCCCCCAACTCCCACCCAAATTTCACCACAATCTCAAAAAAGTGGAAAATGATCAGGAACCACTACAACGTCTAAAAACGAAGTTTGAGGAATATTAAAATTTATTTGTTTTTTGCTAATTACTCCGCCGCCCATGCACCGATTTTCAAAATTATAGAGCATTACCTACTACGACCACACCACATATGCTACCCAAATTTCATTACAGACAGACAGAACGACGGAAATGAGTGACGTGGATTTTCGTTATATACAAAAGGCCAATAAGCCTATAATCAGCAAATCGAAAATTTTCACGATTACAATACTCTCTTCACCTATTGTAGGTGTGGGAAGTAAAAGTAGTACAAAAAACATACAAAAACGTCAACATGAATTTTGTATCGACAGGGTAAGTCGTTAATGTAAGGAAAGGACGCTGATAAATTTTCTGTGTTTATGAAGTTATGATTAATATACGTTGATCCGATGACTACCGCGCATGGTTCCATGTCTGTTGAACAAAGTAGTTGTTCGAAAGAGGATATTGTTTAAAAATCATCAGACGTTGATTCAACGAATGTGTACAATGTACATTATCGCTGTTCACTACGTCATCTACATAGATTCAAGGACAATTTTAAAATATTACATGTTGAACAAATAGGCCTTAAATTAAATTTCCTAGAAACACTAAACATTAATAAGCTTAAATTCTCAGGTGACTTCAAAGGGATCTAAATAATTCAGCCTATTTAAATATTTCCGATATTTTTCGCAGAAAAAAGGACCAGCACTTACTAAGTGTTTCCTTTACCCTTTTATTTTGTATAAATATCCAAAGTATGATTTTTAAATATATGTGATGATTGCTTATTGAAACATACCTACTTGGTGTCGTATCTGAAGTGTATCAAACCTAGCGTAGTTCTTTTCAGTTCCCTTAAAATGCTCCTGACACTAGATGATTATTTGAAAATATCTAGAACTAGATCCATTTTCCTAGACATGGATCTACGCCACATCTCGACTTCATTACTTCTACACCCTAGCAATAAATTTCCGTCATTGGAGTATCCTTACTTTTCCTTAATTATTTGTTCCTAATCTCTCTCCACTGGCATCGAGCCTTCATCAATAACCGAATGTCAGTTTTCCCAATAATACCCTTTTGTAATGTTTCCTGACAAAACGTGGCTGAAATTTAGGAGGAAGCCGATGAACTTTGTGTGGAATTGTTATTTTAAAATACAGAGTGTACTAAATCTGCACCAGAGAATTGAAAATTTTAAGACAGACCTATTCAAGGCTACTCCTTAGACTAAATATTTACAAGATGGTGGCGAATTAGAGAATCAGGGTATACCAAATTTACTATCAAATCAATTTTTTCATATATAACATTCTACAAGTATTTTCCCATTTTCCGTTTCAGCTCATAGGTCTATGTCCAATTTGTTAAAGTTACTATGTCCCAAATATCATCCGTTTCAGAGCTACTCGTAGACTTAGGATTCTTTTTACCGACAAACTTCACCACAGGAATAAAAATACAGGGTTTCCCAGAATTTCTTTGACACGCGATACTTTCGTAGCGGAAAACGGAACAAGCAAGAACTGGGTTGTAATTCTGAAGTCACTATAGGGACTATTAAAGTATTATACCATGCATTCAAAACTTGTTTTTCATACTTCAACATTAAAAACTCATCCCCAACTTTTTGTTTTCAAATAGCACTCCATAGGTTTACCTACATAATTAATATCCCTATTTTATTTAAAACCTTGTGGTACCTTTGATATTATACGCAAACTTATTTTTTTCGTAAGATCGTAAGCATAAAGAATAAAATAAGAATTTATTTGACGCCCAATATTTTGGCAAAAAAAAAACGGATAAAAGGGAAAACTGAGTGAGTTTTTAAGGGTACTGAATGACATATCATTCCATGCTTTCGAAAACAGTACCTTTTTTATATTTTTATATATTTCGAAAATACTACGCCTTAAACCAATCCTTATTTTATTTATATTATGCTTATGACTTTGTGAAAAAAATGGTTTGTGTATGGAATCAAAGACATCACAAGGTTCTGAATAAAATAATTACTTCATTTATGTAGAAAAAGCTGTGGGGGGGGGGGTGGGAGTTTCAGGGGTTGACGTACAAAAACATTTTTCGAAAGCATGGTATAAGAGGTCATTTAGTACCATTGAAGGGCTTACTCCTGTTACGATAATATTACGCCTCAAACAAATCCTTATTTTATTTATCTTATTCTTACTACTTTTTGAAAAAAATCAGGTTGTGTATAAAACCAAAGGTACTGCTAGATTTTAAATGAAATATGAACTTCACTTGTGTAGGAAAAACTATTAGGTGGTATTTGAAAAAAAGCTGGGGGTGAGTTTTAAGAGTTTAAGTAAAAAAAATGTTTTGAAAGCATAGTATGATAGATCTTATAGTACTTTCAAAGGTACCATTCAGTTTTTATTTGAACCTTTCTTTTGTCACGAGAATATCACATGTCAAGGAAATTCTGGGGCATCCGGTATACATTCCGTACATGTATACAGCACCTAGCACAATCCCATTGGTCAGATTTGAATTTTGAACCAATCAAACTTCGGGTGCAGTACGTGTGTACGAAATGTAAATCAGTGCCATATGCACTTACGGAATGTAATATAGTTATGCACATGTCAAACGTATGGCTATGGCTAGACCCTTGTTTTAATTTTTGCGATTTCAGCGCGACAGGGTGGTTATATCTATGTTTGAAATCGCCATGCATGCTGAGGCAGAGTTGCCTCCTAATTATAAATATTTTGAACTGAGTCCTGGAAAATATAGATCAAACCTATTTACTGAGCCCAAAGAAAAAACATAATCTGTCGCAAAATATTAAATCTAATAAACCCAATGCAATTAAACATAGATCACCCCACTGATTTTATATAACGTTCTTTTTTGTTTTGTTATATTCTTTATGTCTTTAATCTTGTGGGTAATGTATGTTTTCTTTGCCCACTCAAACATAATACTTAATTCAGCTTAATACACCACACGTTTGCAATTATTACATTTAACATTTCGTACAAGAGGACAAAAATTATACACCATACTAATTTCTAATCAAGTTTACTGCAGTTTAATATATAGTTAAAAATGGTTTTCGCTTAAATGGATTTCCTCTTTGTAAATTTTCAGCTGCATTAAGTACCTACTACATTCCGTAAGTGCATATGGCACCCATTTACATTTCATACTCGCGTGGCACTCAAAGTTTGATTGGTTCAAAATTCAAATCTGACCAATGTGATTGTGCTAGGTACTGTATACATGTACGGAATGTATAAATGCACCCGGTATATTTTTTTATGATTTTCGTGATACAGGTCATTTGAAATTCCAAATTCCAAACTCTTCACTCCTTCCTGGAAATAAAAAGTACTGAGATACACCTCTGATCCCCAAGAACGCCAATTTCCAGCTCTTTAGGGTACGCCTGCTGGTCTGCTTTCTCAGATATGTATATCAAACTCCAAGCTATAAATTACTCCAGCCTCCAGCCATAACGTAGATGCTTTTCCTGTGTTACATGATTTCACACGTACCCTTTGAAGCTCCATTCCGTATAATATACTCGTCACAGTTGACGTTTTTCTATTATACCTCTCTATAATCACCCACGCAGATATGGGGACTTATTTGCATGCCTCCGCGCTCTTTGTACACCATCATGTCCTCAATATCCAGTGCCGGATCCAGTGGAGGCTTTCACAACTTTGGAGTTCTACGCTTTATAATATTTGGGAACTCTTATAATATTAATAGTAATAATAACAAGCATTATTGCCCAACAGTGGATTATACCATTTACAGAGCAATCTTAACTTAAACCCATTATATTACTATTACGCAGCATTGCCAAATCTAGGGAAATTTCCCTACTCTAAGGAAGTTCGACCAGCTTTAGGGAAATAGGGAAACTGGAATGAATTCTAGGGAAATTTCAAAAATATTGAAAAGTAGCATTTTCTCAATTTAAAATTAGTGGTAGACTGGTAGAGCTGCCAATTCAATAAAACAATCATTTGACAATAGTCAAATCAATTATTCATTTTAAAATGATTGAATCGCTATTCGCCATCTGTACTCCAACTCACTACGCTGGATTTTCGGAGAAAAGACCACCGACTTATGATATGGAAATAATAAATAATAACTCCAGAAAACATAAAAAAATAAGGGGCACGCTTCCATAATAAGTAGTACCATTAGCTGTGGAGTTAAAATTAATAGGAATTGAAGAAAACATGTATAATGATTTAAATAGAGAAAAAAGTGAACAATCTTGAGAAATCATGATTTTGATTTTGTGGAAAATGACTCTGAAAGTTTTTGGAGTTATGTTACCAAAATAAAAAACGACGAAGGAAATTTGGCATTTCCGTTATTAAGAAAGCTAGTTGGACACATATTTACACATACAAAAAGAATGTTTAATTTGAAAAAATTATTGGGTAAAATGAATAAAATGTTATGGATCAGATGATGCATCAGATTAAGTGAATTATATATTTTTTTTGTTTTAATATCGTTTGTTAAAGTGCCTAGGTATTTTATTATTTTTAATAATGTATGTATATATATGTTTTATTGAATGTTTTTTCCAACAAACGCGTTTTTTTTTTAACTTAACTTTTTCCAATAAATATAACTACCAACTAATTTTAACATTCCCGCGCATTTAAATTTAGGGAAAAAGTGCTAGTCTAGCTAAATTTTAAAGAGCACTCAAGGAATTTTTCTCAAAGTTTGTTGGCAACGCTGCTATTACGCCTAAAACTCGTATAAAACTAACATATTTGACAAGTAATAAATATATATTATGGTATAGATCATAGTGAAAAATGTTCTAACAGCAATATTGACCTCATCCAAAGTTCAAGCGAAGATATCGCACACTTCTGATATTTTGTTGGAATTAAGGCACAGTAGTAGTTGGCTAGTAGATTTGTTTGAGCTCTGGTACAGTAGAAACTCTGATAATAAACCTGGACAATCAATAATATTCTGTAGAAGTCTATAAATGAATAAAACTGAGTTTTGAGTTCTCCTCATTTCTAATGATGTCAGGTCAAATCTGTTAAGCATCTCTGTATAATTAATCCCTACCCCGAGGTGGATAAATGCCATCAATTTTGAAACATAGAAATTTCAATAATTTTCTCTGTACTTTTTCAATGACATGCTTTTAAGTGTTGTGAATGGGGTTCCATATGAGCAACCCATATTCTAACCTGCTCAAAACTAAGCCTTTAGATCGTTCGATATTCTGTAGCATGGAAATTATTGAATTGATTTAAATTAAATTTTGACAGCACTATTATCGTGCCGAGGATGGAAAATGTGCATGGTTTTCAGAAATCTGTCAATGGCGGTGCAAAAATAATCAAAAGACTAAAAATTTAGAAACAGCTCAAACTTGATTCTTGGGCGCTCTATGGGTTTCTGATCCTTCTTCATTTTTGTTTTCGCAGGGTTGAAATCTGGGTGGTGCGGCGGGGGGCGGACATTTGAAAGCTGATTAATTTGCTGTATTCATAAAATACTTTGTATCTATGGAATAATTTGTTACATACATACTGACATGTTTGTGATGAAATTATGCCACCGTATTGCGAGGAGGATATGGTAACAGTGTATCATCAAAAAATGGAAATTTTCAAAATCGTCCAAACGTCGTTTTTAGATGTTTCAAAAGTCCTTGATCATTGGCTACTTTTTTGATAATTTTGATTTTTCAGCGTCGATAATGTATGGGAAGTAATGAGTCAAAACACTTGACGTCATTCACCGATAGGTGTGGGGAGTATCGTGATCGCGAAAATTTTCGATTTCGAGATAATATGCTTTTTGGGCGTTTTATGATGTCTACATAACGAAAATCCACGTCACTCATTTCCGTCGATCTGTCTGTCTGTCTGTCGCTTTTTTCTAACCTCGTAATCTCAGCAACCGCTGGATGGATGGTGATGAAATTTGGGCAGCGATATGCTGTGGGGTGGTAGTTTATATTCATATAATTTTGAAAATCGGTGCATGGGCGGCGGAGTAATTAGCAAAAAACAGAAAAAAATAAATATTGCCCAAACTTCGTTTTTGGGCATTTTGGGGGTTCCTGATCATTTTCAATTTTTTTTTGGGTGGGCTGAAATTGGGTTGGTTTGGGGGGTTGTAAAATTAAAAAATTAGTTGCGTTCATAATAGACTGTCCACTGACCTGTGAAGGAAGACTTAGCGACATGAATGACTTTTCCAGGTCCATTCGAACATTGCCTTGCCTATTGCAGAAACCAAGGGACTTAGAATTTTTTCTGGTGTAAACATACGAGAGTATTGCTTAAGATCTTTCTATTGTGTGTAACGAGGAAACCGTTGAATT
This sequence comes from Callosobruchus maculatus, assembly GCA_951848785.1. Lineage (NCBI taxonomy): Eukaryota > Metazoa > Arthropoda > Insecta > Coleoptera > Chrysomelidae > Callosobruchus > Callosobruchus maculatus. Next base: position 9,717,026 of record CATOUR010000083.1, read on the forward strand.
GATTTCAATGAAATTTCGACACAGTATTACTACCGTGGTGAGGATGGAAAGCGCGTATGGTTTTTATAAATCGTGCCAGTGGCGGCGCAGAAGAAAAAAACTAAAAATATAAAAACAGCTTAAACTTCGATGTTAAGCGTTTTGGAGGTTCCTGATCATTTTCTACGTTTTTTTGGGTGTGGTCAAATTGGGGTGATTGGGGGTGGCGCTTGAAAAACTGAAAAATGTCTTGTATTCATAATAGGCTGTCCACTAACCTGTGAACGAAGAATTAGCGACATAAATCACCTTTTTAGGTCCATCCGAACATTGCCTAGCCTATTACGGAAAACTGAAAAGTTTGTAGTATTGATAATAGGCTGTCCATTGACTTGTGAGGGAAAGACCTAGCGGCATAAGACAATTTTGGGGGGGGGGGCTGGCGATTATTTGGTTGCAAGGGACCTCAGACTAAAGCTTCATGATATGGGAAAATAATAAACTGGTATCACCGTAATGTGTAGGAAGTACTGAGTCAATCAACTTGTTTCCATTTTTTCACTTGGCCGCCCGCCAGACCTCAACCGTAAAGTATGAACTTTTTCTTTACGTTACAATTATTTTAATGAGACAGACTATATTGTATCTATACGTTAGTGGGTGTAACTAGCCCTATTACGGTTCTGAAGTTGTTTTTAAGATATGTGGACATCAAATGGAAGTTTTCCAATAAGCAAAAAGAAATTAATGAGATGATCAAAGCGACACCACCGAAATACCTGTAGGTGAGAGATAATAATGATTCCAGGAAAAATGAACGAAGCACAGCCATGCGTGAAACATGATGTCCACCAGCATGTTTTTTATTACGGGAAATATCCAATTATGTGCTCTCATCGGACTCGAAAGCTTAATGGAAAGCTCGTTCATAACGTTGCCTATATGTGATTAACTGTTGGCGGTTTTATAAATGTCAATACCACGCTGAGGCGAAAATGTTCACGTAAGATAAAAAAATAGAGTCAAGTTGATTGACTCAATACTTCCCACACATAACAGTGATATCATTTTATTATATACCCTTTGCATGAAGCTGAAATCCCCTTGCAGGGAAATCATCGCCCACCCTCTTGCAAAAAAGCATCCAACACAAAAACTCTCGTAAATAGTTTCTTGTGTCTCCTTAGGAGGTAGGATGCCACAGCTTTTTTCTGCATGCCTCAACTGGACGATGCTAAATGATCAGTAGCCTCCAAACCGTCTAAAAACGAAGTTAGAGCTCCTTATGTTCTTAGCTTTTTTTATTATTGCTGCGCCGCCACTGACACGATTTTTCCAAAGCGTATGCGTTTTCCATCCCCGCCGCGGTGGCAATACTATGTCAAAATTTCACTAAAATCAATTTAATAATGTTCGCATTACGCAACACAAAACGATCTGAAACAAAACTCGTATATATATGTGACCAAACGATACCACTTTTCGAAGAATCGACTTTGCAAGTGTATGTAGGTCGAGTTGGGCTACATTTTAAAAATAATAACTTTTATACAGGTTGTCTAGTAAAAGCGTGACATATCAAAGTTATGTTTTTTTAAATGGAACACCCTGTATATTATTGCATATTTAGATTCCTGGGTGCATTTTGGAGTACTTTCTGTATCATACATGGAATTTTATGCGAACCGTTTAGGTGCAAATCACAATTTTGGGTATAGGTGGATGTCAGAAAAAAATTGAATATCGCCGCTATTATAAATCTTAGAGGGCTGTGACTTTCCCGTGTTACTAAGCATGAAATGTATCAGCTTACTTTAGACGGTCGAGTTCGAATTACACTTGTACTTGGAGAAATCGGTAGATCAATTAAGGAAATTTCAATCAAAGGTAACTTGATTTTTCAAATGGGAATGCATAATTTTTTTATACGATCAGATGTGCAATTTGATAGCTCTTCTAATTATGTCAGGTTGTGAATATCAATCTATGGTAGTTTTCATTAAATTTAGAGATTTCAATGAAATCAGTGTTTTTCAATTTCCCTACCTATAACCAAACTAGCAAGCCATGAAATATAAACAAAATCATATTCAGATGGAAGAAAACAACTAACTTAGCAAAAAGATCGAGCAGAAATAGAGTAAAAGAACAAGATTATAAAAATTCCCTACAACAAATCAACTCTATCCAGAAACAACGGCGGTAACACGTCTAAGGTTAAAGAGACGCTGGAGTACGACAGAAATGGATAATTTTTACAGCCTACTAGCGACTGCAATGTACTAGAGATTAAAAATTTCCAAAATCACTAAACACTTTGAAATGAAAGCAAAACTTTCAGCGATCGTTGCCGTAAGTCTAATATCTTCAGACGCAATTACACATTTACTGAAATAAAACAGAAGTCATTTCCGTCAAAGTCAAAAGTAATGATACCTCTCACTGTCGTCCTTTAAATTTTCCAGTATCTATTAGCAAGCTCGCAAAAAAGGAATACTGACAAATCATGTTTTAATTTTCTGCCAGGTAAGTTAAGTTTAATAATTTGAGCAGATTTTTAATTTATTCTTCATTTTCGGCGATCTTTCTTATGCGTATTGAAGAATTTGCAGAACTCCTGTCAGAAGTATCGGTTACTATTTTTTTAAATCATGAAATGTGAAATTTTGTTCTGAAGCTATTAAACTGCCAGCAACATTACGTGGTAGATTTCCTTTCATTTCAAAATTCACAATGGTTTTGTGAATCGTCAATCTTTAGAATATTGTAGTAGCCGGTATGCTGTGAAAAATACTCATTTCTGTCGTACTCCAGCTGCTCTTTGGCCTTAGATGTGTTATGTCTGCTATTTCTGGTTAGAATTGATTTGTTGTAAGTCATTTTTATAACTTTGTCCCTTTACTCTAGTTCGTCCGTAACTATCTACTGAGTTAGTTGTTTTGTTCCATCTGAACAGTTTTGTGTTTATATTTCATGGCCTGCTAAGTTGCTTATAGGTAGGAAAATTGAAAAACACCGGTTTTACTGAAAATTTGAAATTAGATCAAAACTACCAGAGATTGATATTTACAACCGCATGCCATTAAAAAGCTTATCGAATTGCACATTTGACCGTATAAAAAAAATTATGCATTGCCATTTGAAAAAATCAAGTTACCTTTGATTGAAGTTTCCTTAATTAATCTACCGATTTCTCCAACTACAAATGTAATTCGAACCCGACCGTCTAATGTAAGCTGACACATTTCATGCTTAGTAATACGGCAAAGTCACAGCCCTCTAAGATTTATAATAGCTGCGATACACAATTTTTTTCTAACGTCTACCTATACCCAAAATTGTGATTTGCACCTAAACGGTTCGCTTAAGGTCCCATGTGTGATACATAAAGTCACACTAAAATGTACCCGGAAATCTAAATATGCAATAATATACAGGGTATTCCATTTAAAAAAACATTACTTTGATATGTCACGCTTTTATAGCACCCTGTATAAAATTCAATATTTTTAAAATGTAGTCCAACTCGACCTATATACACTCACAAAGTCGAGTGGTATCGTTTGGTCACAAGAGTCCGAGGCGTTGAGCTTGACTCACCCTGTATACATAACAAATTCTAAGTCCCTTGGTTTCCGTACTAGGCAAGGCAATGTTCGTATGGACCTAAAAAAGGGTATTATTTCGCTAGGTTTTTCATTCACAAGTTAATTGACAGCCCATTATGAATACAACAAATTTTTCAGTTTTACAAACCCCCACCCCCCAACCACACCAAATTCACCCCCACCAAAAAAAGTAGAAAATGATCAGGAACCCCTAAAACGCCTAAAAACAAAGTTTGAGCTGTTTTTATATTTTTAGTTTTTTATTACTGCTGCGCCGCCACTGACATGATTTTTCCAAAACATACGCGTCTTCCATCCTCGCCACGGTAGTAATAGTGTGTCAAAATTTCATTAAAATCAATTCAATAATTTTCGCGTTACGCAATTTAGAACGATCTAAAATAATACTCATATGTATACATCGCAAATTCTAAGCCCCTTGGTTTCTATAATTAGCAAGACAGTGTCGGGATGGACCTAAAAAAGTGTATTATGCCGCTAGGTTTTTCATTTACAGGTCAATGGACAGCCCATTATGAATACAACAAAAATTTCAGTTCTACAACCCCCCACCCTCCAACCATCCCAAATTCACCCCCACCCAAGAAAAAGTAGAAAATTATCAGGGACCCCTAAAACGCCTAAACACGAAGTATGAGGAATATTTGAAATTTTTTGTTTCTTGTTAATTACTCCGCCCCCCGTACAACGATTTCCAAAACTATAGGAACATTATCTACTACGACCCCACAATATATCGCTATCCAGATTTGATCACAATTCATGCAGCGGTTGCTGAGATTACGACGTTACAAAATCGCCAACAGACAGACCGACAGGCAGACCGACAGACAGACAGGCAGACAGACGGAAATGAGTGACGTGGATTTTCGTTATGTAAACATCATGAAACGCCCAAAACGCGTATTATCTCAAAATCGAAAATTTTTCGCGATCACAATACTCCCCTCACCAATCGGTGTGGGAAGTAAAAATGGAACTATCCCTTCCATAGATTTGTTAATATGAAAGATACACAGCCTGCAATCAAAACACTAGCTAATGTAACAAAGTATTTTGGAGCACTATTCCATTTAAATGTATATATGTGTGTAGCGTTTACTTTTATCACGATAAACTACTACTACTATATGAATAGTACCATTGATTAACGTATTTTTAGGGATACGTTAACCAATGATAGTACACATTTATATTAATTTATTTAAGAGCAATTCGTGAAGCTAAAAAACAGCTAACGAACTTTATTTGTTTTAATAATATAGCTAGACATTGGTGGAATAATATTAATTGAGAAAGACATCCTATCCATCAAGAAGTATAAGTATTTCGTTAATGCTCAAAAACAAATTGTCGATTCGCTAAATTCAACTAAGGTTCATCCTCCAAAATTGGTTGAGAAAATACCATCTCCTAGCCGTTGGTTTTTCATAACTTCTGTTACGGAGGACGTTTTGTATGCCGACATCTTAAGATGTCTTCTATCAATGGCAAGCTTATACAATCGGTGTCTTGAAAAAGCCACTTTTCCTCTGGTGTTCAAAATATGGAATCATGATGCTTCCCACTGTTATAAAAGGAAACATGGATTGCTTAGATAACTTTAGATCTATCAGTATTATCCCAAATTTTTTAGATTATTCTTAAAACTAGATTGGATACATTTTGAGAAAAAAACATCTTGCACTCTTATCAGTTTGAATTCAAAAATAAATGTTCAACAAACATCCCAGTTCGAAAAATTGCAGGCATAATAGATAATAGTAGCATGCATTGAGGAGGCCAATATGTGTCAGTTATACTTGATCTTTCCAAAGCATTCGATTGTGTGTCTCACGAATTATTAATCACAAAGCTGGATTTAGAGGGCATGCGCAAAAACTGTTTCGATCTAACCTACCTGAAAGGAAGCAGAGTTTTATGGTGAACAGAGCCCTTCAAATAAGGTTAATTATGTAAACTGGGCTGCCACACTTGCAGCAGATATCATAGTTTTTGGATCGATAAAAAGCCATGCTTTATTTCTACATATATAGAGTTTTCTAGATGTAGGTCAGTAGTTCTGAATGAACAACCAGTGTCAGATATGTACCAAAAAGGGTACTGAATCTATTTTCAATGCAAATATCTTTTATTTGGATGATACTAACATTGGCCAAAGCTATAAAAGTCAGAGATGCTGTTTTACATGAGTGGTGAAGATCTTGGGAAGAAGGCTAAAGTAACCTATATTATAAACAGTTTCGAGGACCCTAACTTAATTTCTTGGGTAGTCGACTTATCCTTAATATTCCTTCCTCTCACTTCGCATGTGTGGTATTTCTGAAAAGTTTTTTTTCATACAATCTTTGTTCAGACGAAGTTGGCATCTAATCAAAGTCGCCTTTGTGGACAATCGCACGTGACGACAGAAAGTTTTTTTCGACGCTAAGAAAAAGTTCTCTAATATAGTTTTGGTGAAATGAATGACTTTTCTGCTACCTTGAATGGAAAAAGCAATCTGCGTTTATAGGAAAAAAATACGTTTTTAATATATAATTATATTTTCTATCGTGGCTTTTGATTGTCTTATTATAATAATGGGCCACATTTGCATAAAATTATGTTTATTCTTGAGTAATTTTTATCGATTTTGAAAAGCGGGCTTGAAATTTTGTTTATAACTAAAAATAGAAATGTGCGATAAAATTAAAGTTATGTCACACGCATTTTCGGCACGAACAAGGTATAACAAGTTTAGTTACAGTCTCTTGTTATAAGTTTCGAACCAGCTACAGGTTATAGGATTATCCAGAATAATGCTAAATAAAAAAATAACATTCTTATTCTCTTGTAGTCTCAAGATGAGAGCCAAAAGAATGTGTCTAAAGTCCTTAATGTCTAAATTTCTGTCTTTTAATTTTATCACTTTTTGATAATTCTTTGCTCTTGCTGGAGTTTTCAGAGACTATATTCATTTTTCCAACAATACAACATCTAATCCTCAACGTTTTCTCTGAAGCACGCTTTTGATACGTCATGCATTCAGGTGAAATTAATAATAATAAATAATAAAATAGTGAACGTGTCAGCCTAGCTATGAGCCATTAGGTTTGAGCATCTCTATAACCCAGTAACCAAATTATAACTGTCTAGAGCAAAAAACCTCAAAAATACTTTTTTGAAACAAAGCAAGGAAAAATTACTGTCTAAAGCTTTTTCGGACCTTTTGAAACATTAATCTGATAAGTAAATGCAGAATACTAACTCATTATGTCTAATGAAATATGAAAACGAGTCAGACATTTTCTTCCTGGCCAATTACATTACTGATTGCTACATAATCCTGAATAAAAAAGCTTGTTTATTCAGTAATCGACTATCCTTTTTCTATTACTCTCAGAAAATGCCGTGTTTCGAACACATAAACATGGTGTACATGCTCACTTCACTCCAGGGTGGAGTACAAACCATCATGAATATTCTGCTTTATTAAAATTAACCTCCTACAAATAAAATTACGTTTTATGTAAAACACAAGCACCGAGTTTTAGCGGATCCAAACACGGGTCCATCTGGTCGCCACTTTTTGGCCTGAGTATACACAGTTATACATATGTATATTGCCGCCTTAACAGCCTACTACGGTATGTTTCACTCTGTATTAAATTATGGAGTACTTGCTTGGGGTAATGCTTCACATTCCCAACTGCAGAGATTTTTCTTGGTACAGAAGGCAGCGGTACGCGGCATAATGAGGGCTAGTCATGACGAGCATTGTCGTCAATTCTTTAGGAGCCTCAAAATTATGACTGTGTTCGCTGTAATCTTGTACCAGCATTTAATACATACAAAAAAACACTTAACCAATTACTGCACCTTATCAGAGATTCATGGGTACAATACTCGTGGCAAAAACAAACTGGTACCTCCAAGAAGTAGAATTAACGTAGCCAGAAGTCTTGGAGTTGACTATTATAACATACTTCCCGAGAACGTCAGCAGCCTGCCACTAAATGCTTTCAAAAGAAAGGTTAAATCCATTTTATTAGAAATCGCTCCCTACAATTTTAGTCAGTTTAAAGAATATTTTTAGAAATTTTATTTGTAGTTATAAATAACGTTCGACTATATTTTAACTGTATTTTAATCTGTAACTGTTTATTTTATTGTTTTTAATCTGTGTCAATGTACATGTATTTAATTTTATTATGATTCTTACCATGATAGAGGTACACAAAAACTCATATTTATATAGTATGTACATATGTTTAACCTGACTCGCCAATAATGTTTTATACATTCACTGGTATAATAAATATCTATCTATCTATCTATTTGCCATGCTAAAACACAGATTCTCGTTTCTAACAGAACGCACTTGTTTTTCAACCAACATACACAGTATTTCAGAGGGTGATAGTTAAGACTTTAATAAATGATAACTGTTTGCGATTTTCTCATAAAAGTTTTTTAGTGTGCAAAAAACTCGCAATGCAAAATCATACATTCTCAAATGTCTGTAATTTAACAACCAAACATGATATGAAACAAAGACGAAATACGTTACAAAGCGTAAGCTTTCTTCTTCAATCTGCTTTTTGAATCATTACTATAAGTTTAAAGGTAACGTCAGGAGCTTGGAAATGCGAAATTCATTTTTATAGTGACCTTTGGACCTTACCTTTGGACTTTTTGACCTTACCTTTGGAATTTTGGACTTATCTCCCCTCATCTTAGACACACACACACACTGGAGAAAGGGAACAGGTGGAACATATTTTCTTGGATTCTCAATTTCGCGCGCTATACCCTAGACCATATCGGAAAAAATATTTCAAAACTGGTAATATTACAATGGTCCTTAATGTTATTTATTAGTTTTCTTCCAAGATTCAACGATTAAATTACCTAATTTAATAATTTTTTAATAATAAAAGTATTTTTAGTTCAAAAAGTAACATAAATCAAGTTGGGAATTCTTCAGAGAAAAGGACCAATTTTGAAATTTGCATTTGTATTTCCTACTCATCATAGACTTACCTTGCGCTTGCTTATTATGTGCATCAATTATAACCCTACTTGCTTTTTTAGTTTCTTGAACTGAAAATGCTTTCAATATTTAAGAATTATTAAATTATGAAATTTTATCCTGTATAAAGGCCAATAAATAACAATAAATACCACTGTAATAGCGTCTTTTTTTAATCATATCATAACTACATACCTTTTCTTCGATTTTTCTCGTTAGATATAGACATACGGTTTTCTTTATGCTGTTTGGGTATCACTTATCTAGATTCTTAGGAAAAAATCATATCATTGCATTTTATTTTTTAAAGGATTTTGTAGTTCTCGGTTATTATGTGAAAAAACGCACTCTAGCGGTATCACTAGGAATTAGACATATCATAAGTAAGATGGAACAATACATGTTTTCTCCAATGAGATCAAGTTTGTTGCAATCCGTTCAGTAGTTTAGGAGTTACAGCTGTTATAAAAAAACATTTATTTACCCCCCACCACTTTATCTTAATAGGTACGTCAAAAATTGTGTCAGTAAGTCCCTAAATCCTAGCCTTAGGTGGATTTCAGTGAAAATTCACATTAAATATTTAAGACGACGGTTACGCCCCCTGGTGACCATTTTGGAAATCTGACAATATTTTTCAGGGCCTTCTCATAGCCACTTTAGTAAGATTTTTTTTACCACAAGAAATATAAAATATGTAGCGCTTTTCATTCTTATCTAACCACCCGCTGTAATTGTTGAATTTCTCCCTTAGTGATACAGCTTTTGAAAAATTTATTTTACCTTTCCAATTTAATTAATGGGTAAGCCCGAAGGGCTGGCAATGCCTCAAAGTGAAGCCTTCCAGAAATCTCCTCGTCTCCAAAACGTCAATTCCATTTTGTGGAAGTAAGCCAACAAGAAGCTCAAGTAAAATAGCTTGTTACTGGGAAGTATTCTAAATGAGGATCTACAATACCGGAACAATAATTTATATTATATTTTGTCGGTATATTTCTCCGGAGGTAATTGGCAAGGAAACAATCTTTTGTAAGGGATAATTTATTAGTCCTCAGCCAGTATAAGGGTTCCTGTTTTGGAATTCTCCGAATCGATTCCAGTAAATAAACTTCGAATACTTAGATGGCCTGTTTCTGCTGATGAAGAAAAATGTGCCGCAGATCCTGATGGAGCTACTGAAGACAGTGGCGTAGATCTTTTTATAATTTGGGGAGAGGGTAGGTGATTCGATGTCTATGTAATTGATTATTTTAACATTGGGGATATTTTTTATATTTAAATTGCTGAGGTCATTAGCCGCTAGGAGAGGTAACTGGCACTAATAAGGTAAGTATCGCATCCAATAAAGGGTTAATAATATTTTCAGTAGTTCTATATTTTAAGGTACAAGTTTATGATTTTCAAAAAGTGTAGGATTTTTTTAACTGAACTGAGGTTTGTACCGGTGAGTCCCTGTTGAAGAGTGTTAACGACATCAGAACTTTGCCAAGCTTGGGACACTCTAAAAATATATGGTCCGGGGTCAGTTGACATTCGCAGTTTTGACATAATTATTGACTCTCTTGATCAGCCCTCATATACGTTTCTGGTTTGGGATGTAATGTAGCTTATACTCTCATGCTGGTAATGTATGAAAGAATTAATGAAAGAATGAATGAAATAAGGAGATTGGATTACACCTCTCCTTACTCTACTGTACACTTGTCCTCGAGTATAATTTTGCAACAATTTTAATAGATCACCTGAAATGTTCACACGTGTTTTACTCACCAGAATAACCTACTGGATTCACCCACGGACACCGCAGGACGTTACACCAGCTCTCATCGCAAAGGTGAGGAATGACCTTGGGTTTTGTCCATCTTGTCTTCAGATTCAAGTACACCTGAACCTAGTGTAGTCTGTCTGTAACACCCAAAGGCTTCACAGCGACATAGAATGTGTGGTGAAGACCCTTCCTCCTCGCCACAGCGTGTACACGTCTGGTTGCTTGCCAATTCCATCAAATACAAGTGACGTCTGAAGGTGTTATATGGCCAGAAAGCAGGCCCACAAGTAACCTTAGCCGGCTTCTGTCCATTTAGAGACAGAACCGCCCCGCCTTGAGCACAGGTCCTAAAATAAGTTCTGTAGCTTGACCGAGATGTCCAGAGGGCTCTCCACCTCATGAGATGTTGCCATTGCAATGACACCTCTGTTTCCTTCTAATGGTACCTGCTGCCAGCCCCACAGCCGGCTAGGACCCACAAAACTATTTTTCGACCCTCGCCTTGCCAGTGAGGCCGCCGTTTCATTACCGCAAACTGCAGCATGACTGGGCACCCACATAAGTGACACCTGATGTCTTGCCGAAATGTCATACAATAGTTTTCTACGTTGCGAGACAAGCCTTGATGGTAACCAACAAGCACTTACTGCTTTCAGTGCTGCCTGGTTGTCAGAGCAGATAGTAATCCGCCTCATAGGTCCCTAAATTTCGTGAATAAGAGAGGCACAAGCTAAAATCAAGTACATTTTTGTTTGGAATACCATGGTAAATCCTCCAAGAGAGAAAGAGAGAGAGAGAGAAAGAGAGCCTATGCTAGTAAACTTGGACGAGACCTATTCAGAAATGGAAACTGGTATCAATCGTATTTTCTTCGCATCTATAGGGGGTTAAAAGCACACGTTTTTTAGAATTTTTGGTTCTCCATAGTCTTGCAATACTGTTTATTAAGTTAGTGTTTGACGGTTTTTCATTATATAAAAATTAATTATACTGGCAATATTGGTTTTCTTAAAACTAACTCTCTAAGAAAGGTATTCAAAAAAAGAGAGACAAGGTAGTGTTAGAAATAATTTAAACATAATAAGAAACGTTCAGGTGAAAACATTTCTCATATGTTTCATAAAAAATTCACTAAACGTAACAACATTCTAGTAAAAGTTAGCCATCATAGTAATTATTCCAATACTTGCTGCGTTTCTAGTTTTTTACAATTTTACTAAAATCAAAATGAGATAAGTATCTCGAAGCAATCGGTGAAATCATTCAATAATTTGAAGAGAAGGCACTTCCGAAATAATGGCTTAGGAAACATATCTTATATGCAAATTCATCTAAAAATATAACTTGAAGCCTTTAGATTTAGCTGATATCACCAATCGATTGAGGACACCATAAAAAAGTTTTATTCTAAGCTTCACCATATGTGAAAAGTAAAAAATAATAAAACATCAGCAGACATGCTTAGTATATTCAAGTACAAATATCAATATTCTGAGTGCTTCTGGAAGTTGTTTTATATAAATCAGCTTTTAGTGTATTTTTTTTTGAATATTATACCCAAACTATTAGCAGTAATATTTTTTAGTATCGTTTGACAACCAATTTATTAGTCGAACGTTTTATTTTATTTTATTTACTATGATCACATTAATGTTATACTATACCACTAACCAACAAGATTTGAAATATCATCTTGAAATATTTCGCTGTTCGAAATAACTTGAGTGTCTCCGAATATTAAATAATCTGAATGCATTCTACGACATCATTATCGAAGTTGAATAGAAGTGGGCCAATCTTAGATCCTTGGGTACTTCCAATAAGGCATTGCATGAATAACATTTTGCTCTAACTGAATTGGAGAGCAGAAATGAGTCGAAAAATGTTCTTGTCAAAGCTCGAACCTGTGAGGATCAATGTCTGAACAATGGAAGTTTGTACCTTCTCATATCTTTCACTAGCAAAGTAACCGATCAGTTTTTTAATTCTGTGAGCCTCTGTGGCTCGATGTAGAGGCAGTTCAATGTCTTTTCATGTTTTTATCTGGTGACCTAATTGGTAATATACTGTCATTTAAAAATCACTTCGTTTTGCACACATTGAACAGGAAGAAAAAGGCAGTTACTTGTCTCCTTATATTTTTGACTACATACATACATCATACAAATATTTAAAAATCACAAACTATTTTACAAATAACTTCATATAAATTATCATTTACAATAAAATTTAGTTATATTCAAAATTAAATCCGAGTGTACCGAAACTTAAAAGACATACGACACTTACACGACAGCCCAATGCTATTTACGTGCATTATGTAATAGTAAATTGTATTTATTACAATCTAATAGGTCAGTTTAGCCCTTATAAGGACAACACGTGTGCGTATAAATAAAATTCGGTGTAATGACCCTCTATATTTAGACCAATTCAAAACGCTCCTGTGGTACTTAATAGAACAGTCATTTTATTACTTCTGGTTTGGCGTTGGAATAGCCTCTGTTCTCATGAATGGATATAAATAAGTGATGGATGATGTTTTGATCAACACCAACGGGTTACAATTTCATAATCTATTATTTCTCAGTCACTCGGTTTGATTTCAAAATATTATTTTAAAGTCAAATATTGAAGTTCCTAAAGTGAACCGAAGTTTATTTGTACTATAGTTTTGAAATAGAAACAGTGAAACTTGATTCAAGAAATTTAAACAATTTTATTGAGTTGAAACCGTAGCTTTTCACCTTTAATATGGATTTGTGAATAAGACGGGCGCCATCAATAAGTATTGAGATCGTGAGAGGTTTAGAATTTGAGATTAAGTGTTTATTGGAAGTTTTATCACATCTAGATTTACAACAATTATGTCACTTATCTTCTTCTGTCTCTCCATGACCCACTAAAGGTTTGATACGATTTTTAAAGACTTATCAGGTAGGCTAAAAGACAAGGCTTTCAAACTTGATAGGTGTGGAGTACATGAAATTGTCTGTAGTGATTGTAATAAATAGTTTCTACATAGAGCAAACTAGGAAAATTATTAGAAATAGGTTTGAAAAACATATTATATCACAATTAAGATGTAATAGAATAGATGGGTCTAGCTCGGCCTAACACGTTTTCGGCAGTGGAAGTAACGTTTGAATAGTAGTAAACTTTAAGAAGCTGGTCTTATATGAAAGCTTAAACATAGCACATGAGTCAAATGAAATAAATATGGATAAAGGCGCAATTGCAAACTACTTGCTGCTTGCTTTGGCTCTGACAGGTTATAGATGATCATGTTGCACAGGTTGCATATATTGGGTGTATAAAGTAATGATTACGAGTTCAAATTTAGTCAAAATGTTCCACTAAAGCTGGTGGTAGTAGTACTAGCCAGTAGGCCAGTTATTTTTGGTCCTTTTTGCCAACCCCACGAAACCAGCACTGAAAATACTAAAAGCCTAGTCCTAGAAAGGTCCTTGTCGAACCTACCCGACTTCTTGACGAAAGTTAGTATATCGGACCATCTCGCTGAATATAGTGACTCCTGCCCGAACTCCGTAGTGCCCAATATTTAAACCCTGAGATTCCGATACACAGCACATCTGCCCAGGAAGTGGAATGCTGTTTCGTCATCCTCTCAGCATCTGGAACAGATGGGGTCTCCTACCAATCTCAAGAGTGACAAACGCCTATTCATTTGACAATGGCCTGTGATAACCCCCACCAAAAGGTTGAGCGTCTCTCTGTCTTTATTCAGAAGCCATAGCGTAAGTTCCTTATGAGGGCCCGCTATTATAAATCTTTTAGCTTACCTGAGGTCATCTCTCTGTAACCAGGCTATAGCCAATTCCTTGTAAGCCCAGTTGTCTAGTGCGACATTGACCTGAAAAAATCGCTTTTGCGGGTAGTTAGACTATGCGTTTGTTTGTTGTTTATAGTGACTGTACTAGGAAACTTGGCTTTTGAATGTGTTGGCAGATTGCTTTTACGAAATCATGTTCAGCATCGTTGCGCTCAAAATACACCATCGAAGCAACGTTTGTATCTAGCCGTGTGGGATCGAACGGTTTACGCTAGACAAATTCTGTTTGTTGTGATACAAAATTTTCACTAAATATGTGCCACCTAATACGTGAGTACAACATTCATATTTTGAAGATCAATTTATACATTCCACTGTTGGGCGTGGGGCTTTGACGTATGTAAGGTCAATGGTCAATTTTCTCCGCCCGAAGTGTAAGACTCAAATGACTTGGTGTAGATAAAGTTATGATGAATTTTAAAACCAATGCATGAAAAAAGTTGGTGACATTACAGTCGCTATTCTAGAACCTTTCTGATACTTAACAACTATGTTGTAAGTATCCCACATCCCAGTATTTAGCTTTTGCCAAGTTTGAAGCAGAGTAAGTTGTATTTGATATATAACAACAATAATTCGTTACTTTCAATAAAAATGAAGTCAAGTTGATTGACTCAGTGCTTCCCACGCATTAGGGTGATACCAGTTTATTATTTTCCCACAGAATGAAGCTGAGATTTCTCCCTTGTAAAAAAAATTGAGTTTTATGACCCCCCCCCCAGCTACCCCAATTTCACACTCACCCAAAAAAGTAGAAAATGACCACGAAACTCTTAAAACGCCTAAAAACGAAGTTGAGCTGTTTCTACATTTTTAGTTCCTTTATTATTGCTGGACCGCCACTGACACGATTTCGTAAACGTTTTCCATCCTCGCCACGGTAATAATACCACAGCATTATTTCTTTTCGTTAAAATCAATCCAATAGTTTCCACGTTCCACAATACAGAACGAGCTAAAGCAATATTCGTATGTATACGTCAGAAAACTTTAAGTCCCTTAGTTTCTGAAATAGGTAAGACAATGTTCGGATGGACCTCAAAAAGTCTATTATGACGCTAGGTCTTTCATTCACAGATCGATGGATAGCCTATTATGAGAACGACAAATTTTTGAGTTTTACGACCCACCAGCCTCCAGCCAGCCCAATTTCACCCCCACTCAAAAAAAAGTAGAACTTGATCAGGAACCCCTAAAACGGCTAAAAACAAAGTTTGAGGAGTATTTAAATTTTTTTGTTATTTGCTAATTACTCTGCCGCCCATGCAGCGATTTTCAAAATTGTAGGAACATTACCTACTACGACTCCACAGCATATCGCTGCCCAAATTTCATCAGAATCCATGCAGCGGTTACTGAGATTACGTGGCTAGAAGAACGTACAGAGAGACCGACAGACAGATAGACCGACGGAAATGAGTGACATGGATTTTCATTATGTGGACATCATAAAAAGCGCAGAAAGCGTATTACCTCAAAATCGTTTTCGCGATCACAATACTCCCTTCTCCAATCGGTGTGGGACGTAAAGTCAATTAAAAATACCTCTAACTTATGTAAGTGGGTGTTTTTCCTTATTTAGAGGACGGAGAATTTACATCGGCATCTCAGCCCTAGGCAAATGACTTCCGATACCCGCCAACTCAAGCTTCCTTTTGCTAATCGAGTAAAAGCCGAACTTTATTCAAGTTATGTAAAGGAAACCCAATTTGGAAGAGAGAGAGAAGATTCACCTGGGTATAAAAACGCTTTTAAGGACACCCTTACCCAAAAATTAATCTGGCAGGGGGATGCTCGAATATCAACATGGCGACGTTTAAACGTCTCTGAGGAGATATTCTAATATTTATGGAAATTTAAGAAAATTATTAATAGTCATTTCAGCCTGGTGCGTGCGATGAGTCTTGGGGGTGCTCTCACTTAAAATTATTTATCGCTTAATTGTGGTAGCTAAGTTTTATTTTATTACGAGCCATATGTTGTTACTTATGCCAGTTATGGCACACCCCAAATTTGTATTTGATCGGTTCCAAATAAATAAATGAATTTATGATGAGACAGGCATTGGACAACTGGAATGGCGGTATAACTATTGGCGGAAGCAAGATATCTAACTTAAGATTTGCTGACCATACAACACTTATTGCTGCTTCTCAGGAAGAACCAGTAGCTCTATTAAACATTCTAGAACAACACAGTGCAGCATATGGTCTTGGTATTAACTACAACAAGACCAAGGTTATGATCGTAGATAGAGAGCATGACAATCATCGAGAAATAAAGTCAATAGGCCGTTGTGAGGTAGTTCAAAGTTTTTTGTACCTCGGTTCTTTGATCGACAATTCGGGTAACTGTGAGAATGAGATTCGACGGCGCATTCAACAGGCACGGGTGGCCATGACAGAGCTTACTAAAATATGGCGTGACCATAACATCACTAAAACTACCAAAATGTTGCTGTTTCAGTCTCTTGTGTTCTCCATATTTTTGTATGTCTCGGAAACTTGGACTGTTAAAAAGGCAGATCAAGCTCGCAGATGCTTTTGAAATGTGGACGTGGAGGAGAATGCTGAGAATTCCTTATACCGCCCATCGAACTAATGTTTCCAGACTGGATGAGCTCGATAATCCAAAGAGACTATCCACCATTGTGTCGACGAGAATGCTTACATTCTTCAGACATATTCACAGAAGCGATAATATGGAGAAACTTGTAGTTCAGGCTCACGCCCCGAGTGGGCGGCGCCGTGGCCGTTCCCCTACACGCTGGGTGGATACGACGAAACAGTTGCTAGATATGAGTATGAAGAGCGCCACTGAACTGACAGTAAATCACAAACGATGACGAGCTACAGTTCTCAAAACTATTGATAATATTCGTGTCGGCAATATACCCTAGCTCAACTTAATGCATTTTACGAGTTCACAACATGTCTGTTAAGACATTGTGACTATGATGATGATAAAAGAAATAAATAATAAATTAATAGCGTACATTGCCCAACAGTTATAAAAGAAATCATTTACAGGACGATTTTAAAATAAAAAAAAATTTAGATATCAGAAATGAATTGAACATTATGTTTATTTAATACAACGAAAAAAAAAGGTCACACATTACTACAATAGATTACAGCTACAGTATGTCACAGTATTCACACATACTATTTACACGAATCACAGATGAAGAAAATGGGAGACCTTAGATATAAATTAGTACGTGGCCTGTCACAATACTCAGCTTTAAATTTCCGACTTCGAAAGGAAGAAACACAGAAATTTAACTTTGCCGGAAGTTCAATGGCATCTATTTGATCATAAAGCAGTTTATATAAAAAATATTAATGCACACTGCCTTCTAGTCTTCAAAGATTGAACTCCAAACCTAGATAATAGCAGTTTCTCAGGAATGCCCTGTGAAAGATACACACCATCTACTTTGAAAGCCAAGAACTTTAAGAACTTACGCTGAACACGTTCAAGGGAATCTACAGGGTTGGGATAAAGTATGGAACCAAGCAAATAACTTTGGAACGAAAAGAGTGATATCGCTGAAAGTTTGCAGACAAGTCTAGTGACATCTAATGCATCCGAAGACATTATGTTAGCTATTAATGTACTTCCGGTTTAACCGGAAGTACCGTCAACTTTTTTAATTTAAATGGGACACCCTGTATATTTTTACAGATTTTAATTCATCTTTTTTTTCCGAATACGTCCATAGTGGGTTTAGTATTTGTTTCTTAAAAAATTTGTCTCACAAATTCGTCCGTGGCGGTCCGCGGTCTTCCGGTTTGAGGTAATTTTTTTTGTATTTTTTTTTAGTCACCGTCAAACGTGTTATAGGACCCCTGTCGGGACGTAAATCATTAAAAGTTGACACAATTCTTTGTGAGTTCTCACGTGATCGCCAAAACCGACTTTGAATGACCGGCATTTTAAACACCTGAAATGATAAAGAGGCTTTATCTTTCCCGTTTTTACAGAAACTAATGCTAAACCCACTATAGACGTATTCAGAAAAAAAGATGAATCAAAATCTGCAAAAATATACAGGGTGTCCCATTTAAATTAAAAAAGTTGACGGTACTTCCGGTTTAACCGGTTTAACCGGAAGTACATTAATAGCTAGCATAATGTCTTTGGATGCACTAGACGTCACTACACTTGCCTGCAAATTTTCAGCAATATCACTCTTTCCATTCCAAAGTTATTTGCTTGGTTCCATACTTTATCCCAACCCATGTAGCATTTATAAATTAGCTTCCAAATTAGTGATGCAATTCCTTACAATCAAGCCAAACGCGTGGAAAGATTGCCATACTTGTTTAGCTACATAGAGAGAAAAACTGAGTTTGCTGTCGAAAACCACTCCCAAATCCTTAATCGATTCACAACGATTTGTTAAAACCTCACCTATTACGTAATTGTACTTGAAAACATAGTTTGTTTTCGAAAAGCTATGTATATTGCATTTAAAAGCATTTAGAAATAATTTGTGTGTTTCTCTTTTAACAGTATTGAGTGGATAAATCGAACCAAAATTGGCGTGAAACTAAAGAAATTTTTAAATTAGCTTACTTGTGTAGCAAGGGCTTACAAACATATGTTGCTTAAGAAAATCAATTGTTATGAAACAAAAAACATAAAATATGCTCAGGCTTCGCTTAGGTAACTCCGTAAATCGTTTTACTCCCAAAGGAATTTCTATTAAACTGATTAAATCCGATATTCTACCCCGACATACAAAGAACATAAATAGAATAACTTTCAGTCGCTGGGGCCTTGAATTATTTCATACATATTACGTACCCTGATAGAGTTATATAAACTGGAAACTACTAACTAAATTTTAATGAACTTTTGACAAGTTGTTACCATGATGGAGACTGGAGAGAATTTAGCTTTTGATAGTTGTTCCAATGGCGGCTATACAATGTGTCCGATCATCGGTGTCGGAGCCTTTAGGGGGATAAAATACGATATTTTTTATCGACAAATCACCCCTCAAAAGTAGTTTTTCTCCCACCATAATAAAATGGCAGCCATCTTGTTTTTTATTTAATTGATGCACGAGTGTCGTACTAATTTAGGCATAGATACCTATGTAGAGGTTCTACAAACACAAACAGGTCTTATTTGATAGCCAAATTTCCAAATTTCATTTCATAACAAGGCAAAAAAATTGTTAAAATAAAACAACTATCATTGATTAAAGTATTTAATGTGTTAATCAATGCAACTATGTAACTTTCTGACTTTTTTTTAATTTTAGCTTTTTCAAAAATTTGAACTGTTATTGTCTAAACCGGCAGTTGAGAAGGTAATAAAACAAAATACTTGGTCACGACATTTATTTTGGTAAAAAAATGGAGTCAAGTTGATTGACTTACGTACTTCCCACACATAATGATGATACCATTTTATTATTTCCAATTGCATGAAGCTAGATCTCCTTGCAACTAAAGAGCTAAATCATCGCCCACCCGCCCGCAAAAACAACATCCAACACAAAAACCCTCGTAAATAGTTTCTTGCGTCTCCCTCCTTAGGAACTAGGACGCCACAGTTTTTTTCTGCATGCTTCAACTGGACGATGCGAAACGATCAAGAGCCTCCAACCCGTCTAAAAACGAAGTTTGAGCTTATTTTATATTTTTGAATTTTTGATTATTGCTGCGCCGCCACTGACAGTTTTTCAAAAACAGAGTCGTTTTCCATTCTCGCTGCGGTAATAAATTCTGTGTCAAAATTTTAGTAAAATTAATTCAATCATTTTCGCTGTACGCAATATAAAAAGAACGAAATAAAGCAAAACTCGTATGAGCAGATCACAAAATTGGTTTCTGTAATAGGCAAGGCAATGTTCCGATAGACCTAAAAAAGTGTAATATGCCGCTAGGTATTTCTTCTACAG
The DNA here is from genome assembly GCA_951848785.1 of Callosobruchus maculatus. Taxonomy (NCBI): domain Eukaryota; kingdom Metazoa; phylum Arthropoda; class Insecta; order Coleoptera; family Chrysomelidae; genus Callosobruchus; species Callosobruchus maculatus. Next base: position 9,737,183 of record CATOUR010000083.1, read on the forward strand.
GTTAATGGACAGACTATTATAAATAAAACAAATTTTTCAGTGTTACAACCCCGCACCCCCAACCACTCCAAATTCACCCCCACCCAAGAAAAAGTAAAAAATGATCAGGAACCCCTAAAATGCATAAAAACGAAGTTTGAGGCATATTTGAAATTTTTCGTTTTTTGCTAACTACTCCGCTCCCCGTATAATGATTTTCAAAATTATAGGAACATTACCTACTACGACCACACAGCATAACGTTGCCCAAATTTCATCACAATCCATGCAGCGGTTACTGAGATTACCAGGCTAGAAAAACGCCAACAGACAGACAGACAGACAGACAGACAGACAGACAGACAGACAGACAGACAGACAGACCGACAGACCGACAGACCGACAGACCGACAGACCGACAGACAGACAGACCGACAGACAGACAGACAGACAGACAGACAGACCGACAGACAAGCAGACCGACAGACAAACAGACCTATAGACAGACAGACAGACAGACCGATGGAAATGAGTGACGTGGATTTTCGTTATGTAGACATCATAAGACACCCAAAAAGCATATTATCTCAAAATTGAAAATTTTCGCGATCACAATACTCCCCTCACCTATTAGTGTGGGAGGTAAAAGAAGCAGCAAATGTTACAACCATTGTTCGAATTGTGCTCCTTGGTGTTGCAGACATGCTGTTTCTGACACATGTTACGTAGAGCGACTGATCATCGCTTTGACATTCTGTAATTCGCTTCCGACTTGAACAATTTTGGTAATAAGCTCCTCGCGTTTATTTGGCATGTCGACATGACCTTTCTGTTTCTTTCTACCAAGAAAAAATCAAGTGGGGTCAAGTCTGGTGAACGAGGTGGCTAAGCGATTGTTCCACCGCGTCCAATCCACGGTGAATATATCGTCCATTTAAATGTCTTCGTACATTTGCAGCGAAGTGCGCCGGAGCTCCGTCTAGTTAGAGAAGCATCCTTGACCTATAGTCCAGTGGTATTTCCATGATGGTGTGGGCAGGAATGATTGATGATATTTTGATTGGCCCACTCATATTGCCAGGCACGATGAATGGTTCTAGATTTCGAGAGTTCTTGGTAACCGACACTCTGGACGTCACTGGTAGTGCCAGGACATGTTACTGTTGATATTGATCCCCAAAAGCTTGACGGAAGGTGACTCGACTATTGGGTGATCCTCCATTTCCACAGTTGGTAAGAAAACCTGAGACTTCTTTGACAGTGTTGTTGCCTGAGCTTTCTGTACATTAAACTGTACTTTTTTACTAATCTCCACTCGACAACTGTGTTGATATCTACGTTTATCTGTGAGGCATATTGCTGTAGCCGACGTACCGTCCCCTGGGATGATAGTGGGTTGCCTGGTTCCATGAACGATATTAATGTACTGTCGTCTGCGAAGCTGTAGATTGGATTGTATATTATTTTTCCAACAACTCGTTGATGTATCGCAGAAACAGTGTAGGGGATCGGACAGATCCCTGAGGAACACCGGTATTTATAGAAAATACGTCTGGTGAACAGCTTTCGACTACAACAAACAGAAATCGGTCATTCAAAAAGCTATTTAGCCACTGGCTCAGGCCAGATGGTAGTCCATAAGCAGCAAGCTTGACCAGAAGTCCCTCATGCCATGATTTTCAATTGCTCTGTTTCGCAAGTCAGTGACGTAGACGCGTAGACCAGGAGGTCACCCGAAGACCTTTGCCTACGAAAGCCATACTGGCGATCATTTATGATGTTATTATTGTCCAGGTACTTCAGGAGCTGTGTGTCAATGACAGTCTCCATGTTATATGGACTATGGACAGAGTTCTTGTATACATTGGGTTATTTCCTTATAGGTAGGGGGTTCTTGTACGTTTGAGAATAGCAACTTTGACCTTGAAAGGGCAATTAGCGACCATGGCCTTGACTTCGACCTTGACCATGACAAAATCGTTACATCTGAACAGAAAATTATTCGTATTTAAAAAAACTGGTTTTATAAATATGTTTTTTCTACATTATAGAAGAAATTTTGCAGTTAATTTGTTAGTTTCCATATGAAGTGCCATGAAAATCAGTTAAAAATAAAGATGCGTATGCCATGAATGACATTTCCCACATGAACGTTTTCCGTAACCTTGATGTATCGGAAACCGACCTTTTATCTTCGATGTATAGATGCCATCAAGGTAATGAAGGTGATATTTATCGATGTCTAAACATCGTTGTTTTTTGAAAAATTGCCACCTCTGTCCGTAACTCAAAACTATTTACATAAATGCAGCGGAAGTATCAGGTCCATTTACTTAGCTCAATATTTTTCAGTGAATACCACAACTGAAGTTGCCAGTAAACAATTTCAATAAATATTGAATGTATAATAGAGGCTTTATTTAGCCAAGCTAGATATACCTCAATAAATGGAATAAAATATGCAATTGAATAGCCATAGTAACAATAGAAAATAGCGACAAGTACCAGCCCTGCCCATGTATAAGCTGCTGCTAAGAGCCCGTCCACATAAAGCGATCTACGCGCGAGTGGACTCGCGTTATATTGCGTCCAGATGTCGCATTTCACTTGCGAATCTACGCTGGGAGAGATTTCCTTCCAGTTAAAAACATGGAGTTGGATACAGCAGTTGTGTTGTGGCGTGCATACCAGCAATGGAATCTTCGTAAACAAAGAGAAAGGCGACGATTCAACATGCATCCAATTCTACATGACAGAATGACGCACAGTATGTTTATAACATTATATCCAAAGCTGAGAGAACACAGTGAAAAGTGTTTCAACTATGTCTTTCCAGTTCCTACGTTTTATGAGTCTATTGGAATAATCGGATGATTCCTTATCCCATATGGCTACTCTTTTTACGACTGGGTCAATGAAAAGTTCTGTATCGAAGTTATCACGCTCCATTTTCAAAAACAAATACGTCCACACGCCACGGACTCGCGCGTTGTACTGGACGCAACAATGTCACCCAAGTATCTCGACTCGCGCGGCACTCGCGCGTACAACGGGCGAGTCGAGGGTCCCGCACGTTACAAGCGTTTTACGTGCGAGTAAAACAACGCGCGAGAGCATCTGGACGGGATGTATGTAACTCTAGTATCTCGGGAACTCGCGAATGACTACGCGCGAGTCCACTTGCGCGTAAAACGTTTTATCTGGACGGGCTCTTAGCAGTAGCTTATACCATTGATTAAAGTATTTAGGAATACTTTAATCAATGCTTATACATCGGCAGGGCTGGTACTTGTCGCTATTTTCTATTGTTACTATGGCTATTCACTTGTATATTTTATTCCATTTATTGAGGTATATCTAGCTTGGCTGAATAAAGCCTCTATTATATATATATAAATATACACGACAGGACAACAACTGATTGATGCCTGAAGTGAGCTTTCTGTTTTAGTGTGCCTGTATAGTGACTGAAATATTAGCGTATAATATAAACACCTCTTGGTACGCTACTGAATCCATCGATGGTTATTTCCAAACGAATGGAGTAAATAACAAGAATGTCACATCAAATTTTCGTCAAGAGCGAAAAGTTTGACTCCCTGCATATTCGCAAGCATCTATTTTACATATACGAACTAGAAACGCACGTGCGGCTGTGAAAATTTTCCATTCACGGTCCGCGATTAATGTTTGGAAAGCCATGCAAAAAATATATTATAAAAGCTGCGGAATTAATTTACATTTATTACTTGTAGAGCACATAAACGACCGCGCTCGATGTCAAAAGGAATACGTTGTATTTAGGTGATATTTCAGAAAATTGAATATGTTCACTTTCCATTATGTATATGGAATATAGTATATAGGTACCTATCTTAGTAAATAATGATTGTATAAATTTTTTTTATATAAAAGATGAATTATCCAAAAAAGTTGACTTGGTGAGCTCAAAATGGGTGTTAATCGACGTGGCTGGACATCGTGACTTGACCACTTCCAGAGCGAGGAAATTTCGTTGAAACCTTACCTGACATAACCTAACCAAATCGGTCGGACTAAAAAGGGGCGTCAATTGACTCGGTTTGATGTCCTGACTCGAACTGTATCGAAAAAAACGTTTATTTTGATTCTCATTTAGGAAATTAAGCCAAAAAAGTTCTTTGATGGTCTGCGCCTGGGGCCAATTCCGACACACTGTAAGAAACTGAACAGGTGACGACCAACCTGGAGGTATGTTGCCTAGAGTATTCAAAATCTACAAAATTAGGACGTGTGGGGGGGGGGCAGCCCTCTCAGGTCACCCTATTTATGCAAATGAATTAACCTAATTCAACTTAAACTTACCTAATTTCTATGAACATTAGAATTCAAAGTATCATAACTATTTTATTTTCCATTTCTTGGTGCTGCTTCTAGCGAACTGACCATATATTTCGCGAAAAAAATATCAAAATTTCAAAGTAGTTTCAAGGTCAGGTTTGAAATTTCAAAGAGGCGTAGATTTTCGTCGGGCCATTTTCTCAGTCTGGGCTTAGTCTAATTCCACTCAAGGTATCAAACCAAGTCAATTAACACTCCTTTAAACCCGATCTAACCCATTTTGACCTCAACAACTTGACCGGTCGGGTTAAGTTAGGTTAGGTACTAAAACTTTAAAGTGCAGTAGATTTTCACTGGAGCGTTTGAGTCAGGACGTCAAACCAAGTCGATTGACACTACTCTCATTTCGGTTTCCGTTAAAAGGAAGTCTAGCCGTTCAATATTGTTTTCCCATAATTCGGCAGTACCTATTCAGTTATTTTTGTTCCAGAAAAAGAATGAGTAACGAAAAGGAATTCATTTTTTAGCTCTCACTGACTCACTGAAGTCACTGAAGGGAGCTTATGCAGAGACTCTGTCTGTATACAAAAGATAGCCAAAACTGCAGGTGCTAGAGATAAACTAAATACAGATTCGTAATCAGCATGAAAAAACTAGTCTGGGAAAAAATCCGGTTTTGTCAATATCGCTTCCGGTTAAAAAAAATTGAATTAAATCACGACAGGTAACTGACGACGTATTATGTACGGTGTATTGATATTCCTGAAGCACAGGCAGCGTGGCTGAGTGGTTAAGACGCTAGGCACTAGTCCGAAAGGGCATGGGTTTGAATCTCACCCCGGTCAACAACTTTTTTCTTTTTTTTAAGATTAAGTGTTGAAGTTGTTGATTACTAGACCGGGAAAAATCCGGTTTTGTCAATATAATAATAAAAAAATTAAATTTTTATATTTTTTCTAAGGACTAATACCAAAGAATCCGAAATCCGACAACAAAATTTTGTTTTATTAGGGTTTTCATTAGGAGGTCTGCATTTTTATGAAAATATATAAAAATCAATTTATCTCTGAAACAGTTGGAAATCGGACCCCAATTCATGACTTTCTATATTGAGCTGTACAGTCTTTTCCTAAAGTATTTTCCATTCGTCTTAAAACAAACACCCTGTATAATATTATCGATGTAATAGAATAATAGGATTTTTTGATTTTTTGAAATATTTTCTGGTATTTGAGTAAATATAACTCATGTCATTGAAAAGGGAAAAACATCTATCAAATGGGTCTAAATGTATGGCATATGCCCACATCTGGATGAGGTAACATTTGGTTTCGGGTGTAACCTGAGGAGTCAAGAATGGAAAAAAACACACAGCCAGAAGCCACCGACAAGAGCCAGCCAGCACATTTGTGGCTTCAACTAAAGGTCTCGCTTCCCGACACTAATTAACATCGCTAAGGAGGTCAGCTATAGCTAACTGCCGAAGGACTTCTAAAGCCCCAAACAAATACTATATAGAAGGGTAGTCGTGCAGAAACAAAAATGATGAACCAATTAGCAGAAATACGTAATTTTTTGTGCTCCTTAGCCTCTTCCTCTTTGCAGACATCCCCACAATTTTCTACTCGTGTACATTTGTGTTTCCACACGAGTACCCTTTTATAATTATACTCATCTCAGAGGCGGATTTAGGATTTCTTCTATGGAGGGGCGGACTAGCTCGAATTCCGCTGGAAATTTACTCACATGGAACAAAAAAAGCTCTCAAATCAACTTTTGTATTTATCTAAGTTAGAGTTTCACGACTTGACTTTATTTTCAAGCTACTTGAGTTAACTTGACATGATATCAAGTCAAGTATTTGTTTTCGAAATTCAAGTCAAGTAGTTACACATCAAGCAGCTTGAAAATCAAGTTTTTCAAGCTAACTACTTGATTTTTCTTGAAAAAATAATTATTTTTTGATAATAATCTGATTAACTGCCAAAACGCAATAACAGTAAAAATCTATGTATATAAAGATGTAATCTTTTATTTAAAAAAAAACATCCAAAAACGAAAACTCCATCAAACTTGGTTAAATAATGAATATAATAATATGAGATAAAAATACGAAATATTCTGAATTCTGACAATAATACATAGAAGAATAACAAACTCAAATGGGGGAGGGTTGGCTCAGTGGTTAGAGTCGAGGACTCGTGACCGGAAGGTCCCTGGTTCGATTTTCGTTAGAGGCGGAAATTTATTTCTGGTTTTTTCAATCAAAAATAAATATCCATGAAAAAGCTCAGCGAAGACTCCCCACTTGAGCCTTCACTGTTGGCTTCTAATTAACAGTGCTGTTCTCAGAGTGGCGCCGGGAAACAGAACAAAACACGAGGCTAATGACCAGAGCAGTCGATGTCGATGACACAGAAGAAAAAAATTAATATCCTCATTTGCCATCCATGATTTGAGACACATAAGACTTCTAACGGCGTTATCACCTAATCGATTTATTGTTTTGGTAAGAGTTAAGGCAGCTCTAGAAAACTGCCTTTCAACTGGAGATGAAGAAGCTGGCGTTGCCAAAAAGCCTTTGGCCATTGCGGCAAGGTTTGGAAAATATATTTGTGTCTTTTTCACCTTTCTAAAATATCTTCAGTACTGTCCCTTACCGCTTGAATACTATTTATAATCTATTCATCGGTTTCATCTCGATCAGGTTTATTGTCAAGCTCCATAGCCCACGAATCTAGTCGACCAAGCAGCCTATTATTGCAAAAATGATGGAAATACTCTTGAAAACACTAAGGTACTGGCAAATTCGTTTAATTAACGACCATTCTGTGTCGGTTGGCTTTAAAGTTTTATAGTCATCGGGTGCCTGCTTGCTGTCGTACCTCCGTGATTCCCCTATTTTGACGTTTCGATTCGCATTTTACAGATCGATATCAGGTAATATCAAGTAGTTTGATTTTACTTGATACCAAGTCAAGTCAAATATCAAATTTTCAAAAGCTTGAGCGTTCAAGTCAAGTCAAGTATTTAAGAAAAAACTCAAGCTATTTGGCTTGATGAAATACAAAATTAGGCACAATATGTAATACCCTTAAAACACAACTTTACAAATGTATCTACAAATCAGCTAGGCTGTATAACGTGCAGTAAGCTGCAAACTAAACAACATTTATAATTTCTATGCTCAATCTTTGCCATTCTACTACCTTACCTGTCAATCTTGCTGACCATACTGGGTTAAATAAAACACGAAAACTTGCTGAAAATATATTTTTCATCTCCAATACTTCAAACATCTACAGTTACAATTGTTACCTCCAACATTTAATCATAGAGTATTTGATATTTTACTACAAATTACAATATAATGAGCATAATAGATACAATTTTTTGTGCAGAAAATTGCTGAAAATGCCACACCTTCACATCCAAAGAAAATGATATTTCTGGATTTTAAAGCTAATGAATTCATTCATCTATCTCACAAGTTGCAATATATAGTTAATCAAATTTATGTTAAAAATAGTCAAATACAATTAGTATTTCTAAACAATCCAAGGTACATAGGCTCACAAACATACAGAGTGGATAAATAAAATGTAAAGGTAGCTAGCTCATTTCCACACCAAGTTATTATTTTTATTTATTGAATACAACACATACACCGTTATGGTAGTTACATGTGAGGTTCTACAGAGAAATATACAAAAATTCAATAATAATCTAAGTATTCCGTGTTTCCATCACACTTTCCATTCAGGTCTAAGGAGGGGGAGGCGGAGTAGTGCTGCCGCGGTCTGAGGAGCAAAAAAAAGGTTAATTTTTGCTATTTCTATAAATATGATACGCTTCCGTAGTGCTCTAGGGAGGGGCGTACGCCCCCTCGGCCCCTCTAAATCCGCCACTGACTCATCTATATTTTGTATATATTTCAAAGGCATTCGGTTAGCTGTGGTATCCTAAACAAGCATCCGTCCTACGGTCTTCCAGTTAAACTTTGTTGTTGGTTAACCGAATTCCTCTCTGGTGGCAAACCCTCTGTCGATGGCGATTTCCTCAGGGTCGGTTTTGACTCCGGCATTGTTTCTGCTTCACATCAAGGATTTATTCTCTAGCCCTAAAAACCCGATCCACAGTTTTGCGGATGACAGTATTTTGCACGCAGGCATCATGAGGTCGAACACAGAATATGGTAAAATTCAATGCTTCCCAAGACCCCATACTGTACCCTAACAAAAAGAGTACCAGGTTCTAATTAGTAATCAGATAATGCTAAAGAGCGGCAGCCCTATTATTTAAAAACTTGCGACTGCGGTCGCTGAGCAGATGCCGAGCAACAGCGACAGGACAGCAACAGGACCGTCAAAATTATAGGTTATATGTTTTTGTCTGTCACTGTGACGTCGTTGCAAAATACGAAATTTACATTTGACAGCAGATATTGCGCGATTTTCTCCCGCCGCGTGTCGTCTGCAAGATACGCGATAAGCCTGACTTGCGTCTTGCCGGTCTGTGCAACTTTCCAGCCCGCAGTCCCGAAGACTGCCGAAGGTTTCCGACTATTATCCGATGATGCCGCAACGGCGCCAAATTTAAATATCTAACGTATAACTTCATTGCTTGCCTTCTATTTTAATTATTGATTCAAGACTTTATTTCATGGATCACTGTGTATTAGATTAGTTGTAAAAGATTATGAAGTGAAGAAGTTACAAACTGTCTCTAATAATACTAACCTTATATAAATATATAAGAAAGGTGGACCCAGTTCTGAAGAAATAACTCTCCTCGTTACCTTTTGCACCAAATTTCTCTTATATTAGATACACTAATGTAAAAAAATGAAATACTTAAAAAAGCCCTCGCGGCTCGCACTTTGATCAAAATCAAATCGTGCAATTTTGGAAACTTTTAGATACCGAACCTCAAAATTAACCCTTTTGGTTAAACTCAAAAATTACCGAACGCAAATCGACTATGTCAAACTATACCCTCCAACCGACACACTTCCTCCTCTTTGCTCTTCTCCTTCCTTCCTCTCTTTTCCTTCTCTTACTTCTCCATGGCTTTGTCTGTCTCTGGGTAACCAGACCTGACAGACCGATCGACCAACACGACTGCAACTAACAGGGCCGCCACAAGGGGGGGGGGGCAGCTGTGTACTGTTGCCCCGGGCCCGGGCCCCATAGCGGCCCGGTCCGGGCCTGAGCCTTATAGCGTTTTCGACTTACTACACTGATTTTAACCACGATTGCACTACAGTGCACATTGAAAACTCGCCTGGTTTTCAGAAGTCCGATAAATCTAAACTGTGTAAGTCGAACATACACCAAATTTCAGTGCAATTGAAGTAGCTGTTCTGTCAGCCAACTGATGACAGATTTCATTCTGTGGTGCTTTTGGAATTTGAATAGTTTGAATCCGCCTTGCTCAATCATTTATTGATTAATCGACATAAGACCTAACAGCATTTTGTGCAATATAGCTTTTGCACCAGCCTATGGTTTGCCCACTAAAAATGAATATCTTTCTATGTCGGTAAATACTTATGTATATCTTGTTATATCTCTTCTTCCGTCAGTTTATGAGCCACATCTTCAACAAACATTCGTATTTTTGGGACACACGCAGCAGCTGTTTGCAATTTAACTAGATATGCTTCAATTTCCTCATCATCCGAAGATGACGATGTTCGCAGTTCTTTCAACTATAGTTCCCGTACCTTTCACAACCTATCCTAGCATCTATACTACTATGTGTACTACCCCACTACCCAGTTCTTGATTCAAAAAATTATTTTCTTTGACAAATAAAATAGGTTATAATTAATGTTTTATAGACGTCAAAAATGCACTGAAATCTCCACGAGCTCAGAGAGTCCGTGGCGATCATTTGCGCTCAAGTGCAATTGAGCGAATAAGTCGAAAACAAAAAGCCACACTAGTTTTGCACTAAAATGTAAGACGAACATAATTTTGACACTCAGTTCCTATCAGTGCAATGATAGGATCGTATTTTACTGATCACTTGTTTTGTTAACAATCTAATTCTTTCCTGGGCAACTTTATTACAAATAAGTGTAATGAATTGTGAATAAACTATAATGAAGCAACTTCATTTTTATAGCAATTATTTTTTGTCCCGATTTTTCACTTAATACCTACACATTCTATATTCTTTCCAGTGCTGTTTCAATCAAACATTTCAGCCGTGTTGTACACATAGACTCTCTTTTCCAATCAGTCTAAAAAATTTCAATTTGAACATAACTGATTGAATGTGTTGATTATAAAATTTAGTTAATCATTATTTTCTGTCAGCTACTCTTAAGAAATGAGTGATTATGAATTTCTCTGAATACGGCTTCTATTTGCAATTCGTACTATTCCAAGACGAAAAAAGTAACAAAATCCCATAACTGATAACTACTTAACGTACATAAATACTAGTGTTTCCAATTTTCAGTTTCTTAAATTTATTTGAGAAAATGAAGGACAAAAAACATAGTTTAGTAAAAATTTAGACATTTCAATCACTGAAACTTGAAAGCAAGTACAAATGACGTCTTGTGTGGAGAGAGGAAATCAATAGTTTTTCAACATGCGAGGGTTGCTCTATACCTCCGTCAATCCACCAGTACGCAGACAGCTGTTTCACGCTTATTAGCGATCATCAGTGCGCCATAGGTCGATTGACGAAAATAGAGAGCATCAATTCTTTCATGTCACCCAGACATGTGAAGCATGTTGTAGCAAGTGACAGAAGGTTCTGCCGGTGCGCCATCTAGTACCCGAAGGTAAAGGCAAACCAAGGAAATCGCTGAACAGCAGCATAGATTTCCTTGGCGGGACGCCACGGTGCATCCGCTTGGCCACTAGATAGCGCGGATTTTTTATACGCTACTGCGTATGAAAGCCGATATACGAGGGTTGCTCTATACCTCCGTCAATCCACCAGTACGCAGACAGCTGTTTCACGCTTATTAGCGATCATCAGTGCGCCATAGGTCGATTGACGGAAATAGAGAGCATCAATTCTTTCATGTCACCCAGACATGTGAAGCATGTTGTAGCAAGTGACAGAAGGTTCTGCCGCTACGCCATCTAGTACCCGAAGGTAAAGGCAAACCAAGGAAATCGCTGAACAGCAGCATAGATTTCCTTGGCGGGACGCCACGGTGCATCCGCTTGGCCACTAGATAGCGCGGATTTTTTATACGCTACTGCGTATGAAAGCCGATATACGAGGGTTGCTCTATACCTCCGTCAATCCACCAGTACGCAGACAGCTGTTTCACGCTTATTAGCGATCATCAGTGCGCCATAGGTCGATTGACGGAAATAGAGAGCATCAATTTTTCCATGTTTAATAAACATGTGAAAGATGTGCAAGCAGACAGAAAGAATTCTGCCGGTGCGCCATCTAGTACCCGAAGGTAACGGCAAACCAAGGAAATCTCTACTTAGCAGTAGTAGACTTCTTGGTGGGACGCCAAGGTGCATCCGCTTAGCCAATAGAGAAGAAGTCTACTACTGCTAAGTAGAGATTTCCTTGGTTTGCCGTTACCTTCGGGTACTAGATGGCGCACCGGCAGAATTCTTTCTGTCTGCTTGCACATCTTTCACATGTTTATTAAACATGGAAAAATTGATGCTCTCTATTTCCGTCAATCGACCTATGGCGCACTGATGATCGCTAATAAGCGTGAAACAGCTGTCTGCGTACTGGTGGATTGACGGAGGTATAGAGCAACCCTCGTATATCGGCTTTCATACGCAGTAGCGTATAAAAAACCCGCGCTCTCTAGTGGCCAAGAGGATGCACCGTGGCGTCCCGCCAAGGAAATCTGTGCTGATGTTCAGCGGTTCCTTGGTTTGCCTTTACCTTCGGGTACTAGATGGCGCACCGGCAGAACCTTCTGTCACTTGCTACAACATGCTTCACATGTCTGGGTGACATGAAAGAATTGATGCTCTCTATTTTCGTCAATCGACCTATGGCGCACTGATGATCGCTAATAAGCGTGAAACAGCTGTCTGCGTACTGGTGGATTGACGGAGGTATAGAGCAACCCTCGTATATCGGCTTTCATACGCAGTAGCGTATAAAAAACCCGCGCTCTCTAGTGGCCAAGAGGATGCACCGTGGCGTCCCGCCAAGGAAATCTGTGCTGATGTTCAGCGGTTCCTTGGTTTGCCTTTACCTTCGGGTACTAGATGGCGCACCGGCAGAACCTTCTGTCACTTGCTACAACATGCTTCACATGTCTGGGTGACATGAAAGAATTGATGCTCTCTATTTTCGTCAATCGACCTATGGCGCACTGATGATCGCTAATAAGCGTGAAACAGCTGTCTGCGTACTGGTGGATTGACGGAGGTATAGAGCAACCCTCGTATATCGGCTTTCATACGCAGTAGCGTATAAAAAACCCGCGCTCTCTAGTGGCCAAGAGGATGCACCGTGGCGTCCCGCCAAGGAAATCTGTGCTGATGTTCAGCGGTTCCTTGGTTTGCCTTTACCTTCGGGTACTAGATGGCGCACCGGCAGAACCTTCTGTCACTTGCTACAGTTTTTCAACATGGTCTTGGCATAACCATCTCGTTGCCGGTTCGAAGGTCACGGCCTCATCACTTGAGGCGGCTATGGTATTGGGGGCCCGTGGCCAGAATTTGGTCCTGGGCCCAACCTTGCGATTTGGCGGCCCTGGCAACTAAGAGGTCCACCGGACCGCTCTGACTAACAATGACGAATAGTAAAAAGTCCTCAATTTTAATTAAACGTATGCGACAGAAAGTATGATACCCAAAATGAATTTCAACCCTCACTAGCTAAATTTCCTGGGTTCAATACTGATCAAGTAATGCCAATAAGAAGGAAATTTTAGATAAAGGACTTTTAAGACTTTTCTACACATAGCATAAAAGTAGAAAACATGTTTCAAAACACTTTATTATACATTGCTGAATCTGGATGGTGGATACAAGAAATGAAAATACCACGAAAACAGAGAAATTCTTCCAAAACAATACATATTTTTGAGTTCTGCAAACTGCACACAGAGCTGTCACTGTCAATGTCCATCTCGGTAGTCATGACAAATGCGCATGCAGAACTGCGGGTTGAAAAGTTGCACGGTCTGGCTAGACGCAAGTATAAACCTGCCGCTCATACAAACTTTGGGGATTTTATGTAATGTATGTATGTATGTCACTCAGACATCACATCAAAATTTTAAGTTACAAATGATGAAATCATCGATACAATTGGAGAAGAGTGCATGCTGCTGGTTAGTATGGATCCATTGAAGGTGAACTCATTGAAAGCCGTACGAACTTAGCAGTACAAAGAGAGGCAACAGCGTAGTTAGGTTAGCAAAATTTCATGTACATTTTTAACATGTCAATGGCAATACCTCACACAAGGCGTAAGCCTTCGAGGTGGCAGTATTTGTAATGTATAGTACAAATAAGTAATAATAATAATATTACCGAAATAGCTGCAGGGAAAAAGCTCTGATACCCATTAAGAGCGAGAGACCACCTCTCAAGGCATGGAAAATTAATCAAGTATGTAACAGTAATTGTATATTGTCTACGATCATAGTTTGATTATTATTGAAGATATACAGCCAAAGGCTGTTCATCAAACGTATTTTCAATAAACAGGTGTTCAGCAGGGATGTGTTCTATCCTCAACACTTTCTGCTGTACATCAACGAGCTGCTGGAAAAATAACATCCAATCCAATCTACAGCTTTGCAGACGACAGTACATCAATATCGTGCATGGAACCAGGCAAGCCAGTATCATCCTAGCAGACAGCAACATTCCTCACAGATCAACGTAGATATCAATGCCATTGTCAAGTGGGTGTTGTAAATGAAGTACAGTTTAACGTACAGAAATTTCAGGCAACAACACTGAAAACACTGGCTGGCTTACCAACTGTGGACATGGAGGATCACTGAATAGTCGAGTCACCTTCCGTCAAGCTTTTGGGGATCAACATCAACAACAACATGTGCTGGCACGACCTCGTTGTCAGTTTTGCTTAAACGGCATCCCAGAAGCTTGGAGTTCTGTTCCGCTGAAGGAAGCTGTATACACCAGAGCAACTACTGCTGCTCTACAAGGTACAGATCCGATCATCGTTGGAGTATTGCTCCCATGTGTGGGGATGCGCTCCGAAGCACTCTCTAAACCTTCTGAACACTATCCAGAAGAGAGGTCGGTACGCCTAACCTCACAAAGAACCTTCACTGATTGGAATATCAAAGTAAGACGGTGGACCTGTCCCTCTTTTACAGATTCTATCACGAAAGATGTTCGAGTGAGCTCTCCCAGATAATAACACCGAATGCCGTCCGAGCGAGGAACACTAGAGAGGCTCTGCGAGCTCAACCTTACCAGGTTGAGGTCCCTACACCCCGAACCAGTCTCCTCCAGCATTTCTTCTTTTGGAGAACTTCGACGCTGTGGAATGAGCTGCCGTTGAATTTGTTTCTCGACCGCTGCAACTTGCAGCATTTCAAATCTAACGTGCACAGACACTAAACTTATCCTCTCGCAGCGTTTTTATAGCGCCATAGGCTTTCAGCCTTTGCGAGAGGCTGACCATAAAAAATATCTACACATTATAGGAGAAATAGAAATGAAATAAAAAAATACGGGTAAGAATAATAATTTTTATCATCATGTATTAACGTAAAGTATGAGCTTTTTAAGATTTTAGGGGGGAGTATGGGGACCATGACAACCAGCGCCTCTTACGGTGTATCATGTCCAGGTTAACCTCACAGACCAAAGGAGATGCTGCCTTTTGTACCTCTTCCAAATTTGAATTCAGAGAAGAGCGATTCGGCTAATAGGCGCCCCGACCTTAACGCGCCTCCTACAACCATTTTCTCGGCATGCGGTAGGTGACCTCTCACTTTTCTGCCGCTGTTCAAAAGGAGACTGCTCCTCTAAGCTTGGAACAAACTGCCAAGGTATCTATTTATTGATCTTGAGAGTTTCAAGGCCCGTTCACTGACCTAGTCTCTTCATAGCAACCGCCGTACTCTGGTATTTAGGCCTCGCCTTCTCAGCTGCTCAGCTATGAATAAAAATTCACGAGAAATGGCAGACCAACATATTTGACTTTACTTTCTTTGCCATTCCATTCGATTATCAGGTATTTTCCAGATCGCTCGCGCTCGTGCAAAAGCACATCTAGACTGCACAATCAAGTATGTCAATAATAATGTACGGAACATTCTCCCGTGGCGTCTAAAAATAAGCGATGTATTGTGCGGCTATATTGGCGAGAAGGAAAATGACAATAGCCGTTGGTTGTGGCTTTATAAAAGAAATAGGATAATTGAATCGCCTTTAACGGACCGCAAGATGCGTATCAAAAACGAGACCATACCACTGTCACAGCCTCGGGACTTTAACTTTATCGCGGAATTCATGGGGGTTCTATAGGTATTTTATGGTGGTTTTGACGTCCAGATGAACAAAAACAACCGGTAATTGCATCTAGTGAAACACGCGTGTTTTACGAAAACTGTTATGTGGTGTTTTGTGATAAACCCTGAGGTGGAGCTTTGGCGATAGGTATGAGCAGTATGTATCTACATGTTGATTTCGCTTTATTATAAAACTATAACTTGATAGCAAATTGTTCTAAGAGCAGTAATAACTCGCGCAGTTGAAATTTGCAGCACGAGCCTTGAATGGACTAATTTTCTTGGATCCGATACATAAAGCCTCTTGTCCACTTGCAAATAACTTGTGATATTTCTTGCAGCAAGTACTTGCTTGTTTATCTACACTACCTTTTAATTGTTCGCAAATTTAATGTAGGAAATTGCTCTCGCAATTTTACTTGGGCTTGATTATTCTGATTCCGTGTACACTATAGATAAGATGTCGTATGCAAAATCTGTAGCTACTGCGGCAGTTGTGATATATTTATTAAAAAAAAAGGAAATAAGAGAAAGATAGTAAATGGAGGAGAAAATGTTGGGTGACAAAGTGGATTCAGCGTAGAACTACCCTAGGGATACATGAACTTTAATGACTCAAAGAACTCCTAAGTACTCTTATACATTTCAGTATTCCCTTGTCCACTTTTCTTTTTTTGAATTATTCTCAATTCTTGGTTAACTTGCATTCTCAAATTTTGTAGCTTCCCTTGAATTTCCGCTGTAGAAGTATTAAATAAGTCGGCCAATTGTTGTAATGCATTCTGCTAGGTATTTGATTCTGTCCTTAAGTTTTGTAATATGTACATTCCATAATTCGGGATATAAATCAAAGTTTTCAATTAAAAGACACGTGTCTTCTCTCGTCCAGTTGAACTTCTCCATATTTGATTTACAACACTCCGTGCTGCAAGACTTTCGAAACAGTCTCGAAATGTTTATGGCAAACTAATTTCCTGAGAGTAACCGTGTACACTACAAGCTCTCAGCAAGTCGCAAGTCCTTTAAATGCAAGTAATTTTGCTGCAATATTTATCTAATGATGTCGTGCACACGCTACGCAAGTGACTTGTGAGAGTAACTCTAGCAATTTTATTTGCTAGTGGATAAAGGCTTATGACATCTTCCACGGTCTGACTTTCAGTGGAAGTAGAGAACCAACAGAAATAATCACTAACGGCATTGAATTATACTACTGGCACGAATGCTTCCTTTGTGATAACATTAAAAAAATGATTTCACCCTAACCGAAAAACGAGCTCAAAGATATTACAATCGTTGTTTGGAACATGTCCTCAACCACATCAGGCAGGATGTACCCAGTCCGCGATAGGCTGTTTCGATCTTTTGCATCTTGTTAAGTTGACTTGATAGAATAGAATAATAGATACTTCTTCTTCTTCAAGTTCCATCTCCTAGCGGAGGTTAGAATATTCATGGCAATCCTAACTTTGCCGCTGTTCTAAATATTTGATTTAAGGTCATCCTAAACCAGTCCCTCAAGTTTTTCAAGAGGTTCCTTGTCGTTCTTGGCTTCTCTTGCCCTTGATCTTCCAACTTCCCTTTCATAATGTTTTGTAGTAGAATATATTTGGGCCCCTTTATAACATCACCAAATATCCTAGTTTTTTTGTTTTGAGGGTGTTAATTATTTCTTCCCCTTTTTGGATTCTGTGCCGTAGTTGCACATTTGAGACCCTATCGGTCCAGGAGATCCTCAGCATTTTTCTATAACACCGTCTTTCGAAAGCTTCCAGTCTATCCATTTCTGCTTTCGAGGCTTACTTCAGCATTCGTGCTCTATGTTTTAGGTTTATATCTCTGCTGCAAAAAACTTTCTTTAGTTTTACAAATGCAGTTCTTGCACTCTCTATTCGAGCTCTTATTTCCAGATATTGCTCGGCAGTCTCGGTTAGCCAAGTTCCTAAATATCTATGTTTTCTTACTTGCTCTATTGGCTCGTTGTCTATATTGTAATATTTCCGATTACGTTGTTATTTTTTCGTAAAAACCATGAATTTGGTCTTCTTTAGATTCATATTCAGACCACAACACTTGCAACTGCTGTATAGATGTTGTACGGCTGTTTGGAGATCTACTAGCCTATCAGTCACTACGACAGGTTCATCAACAACGCATATTATTTATGATCTGTCCATTTACGGTAATCTCCTTTTAGTAATCGTTTAGGCATTCAATGAAAATGGTTCCACTGTATACGTTAAACAAAAGTGGAGAAAGCATACAACCTTGAAGAACGCCGCGCAAAATCTCCACTTCATCAGAAAACTGGTCTGTAATTCTGACTCTCGCTGTTTGAGTCCAGTACAGATTATCTATAGTTGTGATATCACGGCCATCAATACTTTTTGATTTTAAAATTTCTATAGTTTATGACGTTGGACTCTATCAAAAGCTTTTTCAAAATCAATAAAGCACGCATATACATCTTGATTCATGTCCAGACTTCTCTGCGTGAAAACATTTATTCCAAACAGAGTGTCTCTGGTACCCATTCCTTTTCTGAATCCAACTTGGCTGTCACTGATTTCGGAATCTAACTTTGTAGATATTGGGTTGTGAATTACTCTTAGGAAAGCCTCCAAGGTATGACTCATAAGATCGATTGTTCGGTGGTCGGAATATTCTTTAGCAGTTCGCTTCTTGGGTACTGTTATAAATCTAGCCAATGCCAATGATCTGGTATAGTTCATTTTAAGTACTTCCTATTAAAAAGTTACACCACTATTTTAATGTTGTCATCATCTATAAGTTTTAGGCCCAATCGGCAGTTAACTAGAGATTAAAAGAAAACTAGTGGTTAGCGAACACTTTGGTTTCATAATCGGTGGTTTACGTCAAAAGCTCTGGTTATCCAGTAGTCAAGTTAACCCAAGAATAAAACATGGGTATTCTCTGACGTATGTTGTGGTCAACCAACGACAGCTTGCTTTGGAGGTTATAAAAACATGCATTTTGACATTGACGTCTAAGACGTCGATGGATTTTGATTATATACCCTGTTATCCGGTACTTTAGCCTGTCAGCCGTGCGGAAAGAAAATATCTTAATGTTTGAAATAACATTATTAAATTTATTCATTATAACAGCCGAAAACAGCAGTAAACAATAGTAGTTTCTGTTGTTTTCCTGTTATTTCCTGTTGTTTACTGTTGCTTTCTGTTGTTTCCTGTTGCTTTTGGTTGTTTTCTACATATTGTTTCTAGTTATTTTCTGTTGTATTCGGTTGTTTTTTGTTCTTTTAGGCTATTTGGTGCTGTTTTCTATTGTAATTGGTTGTTTTCTGTCGTTTCCTGTCGTTTCCTGTCATTTACTGTCGTTTTTTGTCTTCTTCTGTCGTTCTATTGTTTTCTGTTGTATTCTATTGTTTCTGTTGTTTTCTATTGTTTTCTGTTGTTGTCTATTGTTTTCTCCTATTTTCGGTTGTTTTCTGTTGTTATCTCTTGTCGTCTGTTGTTTTCATGTGTTTTTTGTTGTTCTCTGTTGTTTTCGGCGCTGTTTTCTGCTATTTTCTGTTGAATTCGGTTGTTTTCAGTTGTTTTCTCTTATTTGCGGTTATTTTCTGATATTTTCTGTATTTCTTGTTGTTTTATGTAGTCTTCTATTCCATAAAAAACGGGACTGTGGAATTAACTGTAAAATGAAAACAGTTCAGTACTTTTTCTCACATTTTTTGCCTTTATGTTCCGAAGAAGTTACAAACTTGCAGAATTTGAAACTGACAAATTTCAAAAATCAACTGTCACTATGGCAGTTCAACAGAAAAAAATATATTTATTATTCGATCAAAAAAACATTTGTTTTTCGGTGTTGCTACTTTTTCCAAGTTGCAAATTCATATTTTTGAAAGCCACGAATATCGGCCCACTCTAGCGGACAACCTCCTGTCACCAGGCTACTCGTGGTAGCATCTCCTGTAGATTTCCACGACCGCAAGTCAGAAAGTTCGACCGGGGTGGCAGGTGTCGGAAAACTTCCTTAAGCGTCGCGGAAACGACGCGATGCGGCGCGGCGTGACAACTGATCCGCCAAGCCGAACACAAATTTAATTGAGCGTCGTGGCGCGACGACCAAGTCGGATCATCAATTATCGCGTTTACTAATAATTACCCCATCGTAGTCGTTCGGCTAATGCGCTTAATAAAACAGAATTGCGGGAGGCGAGACACACGCGTGGCATCGGCAAATGGAAAAACAAGGCCAATCAAGACACGTAGCGGGGTGAGGAGGACGCGCTGCGGTAACGCAGTGGCGTTTGATCTGGAACGCTGTTCGAGAGGGAGTTACTATTATTAGGGGATACAAAGTAAAGTCGACCTTTATTGATCTGCTTCCTATAGCAAAAAAATACTTTTGTACCTTTTCTTTATGGTCAGCCTCCCGCAAAGGCTGAAGCATATGGCGCTGTAGAAGCGCTGCGAGAGTTTCGGTGCACGTTATATTTGAAATGCTGCAGGTTGTAGCCGTCGGGATCTCCAATAGAAGGAATGCTGGAGGAGACTGGTTTGGGTAATAGGGACCTCGACCTGGTAAGGTTAAGCTCGCAAAGCCTCTCTAGTATTCCTCGTTCGGACGGCCTTCGGTGTTATTAGCTGGAAGACCTCACTCGAACATCTTCCGTGATAGAATCTGTAAAGCAGGGACAGGTCAGCCACCCTTCTTTGATGTTCCAGGCTGTGAAGGTCCTTTGTGACGTTAGACGTAACGATTAATCTAATTGCTCTCTTTTAGATAGTTTCCAGAAGGTTTAGAGAGTGCTTTGAAGCGCATTTCCACACATGGGTGCAATATTCCAACGATGGTGGGATCTGTGCCTTATAGAACAGCAGTAGTTGCTCTGGTGCATACAGCTTTCTACAGCGGAACAAAACTCCAAGCTTCTGGGATGCCGTTTTAGCAATACTGAGACGTGGTCATGCCAGGGCATGTTATTGTTGATATTGACTCCTAAAAGCTTGACGGACTTCTATTAGATGACCCTCCATTTCCACAGTTGGTAAGCCAACGTGAGACTTCTTTATCACTGTTGTTGCCTGAGTTTTCTGTGCATTACAGTATACTTTATTTGCTAATCTCCATTCGACAATTATTGTTTTTTTATCTACGTTGTAACATATATAAAAAAATAAACAAAAATAAAAAATTATTTCTAAGCTCCCACCAATAGGGTGGAATAAAAAATGTTCATAGCCGTCTTCTTCTTCTTAAGGTATCAACTCTATTCAATGAATATCGGCAACAATTTTGGCAAATGCTTCTCTATCTTGTGCTCTCCTGGGTAGAGTATCAGAATCCAAACTTTCTGGCGTTTCTCAATCTCAACCATGAGTTTGGCCCCCTTATGCCTTGGATTTTGCCTTCTAGTATTAGTTTCAGAAGGGCATATATATTATTCCTCATGATATGTTCAACATAGGCGGTTTTTCTCTTCTTTATGGTGGCTAACAGATCACGCCATCCTTGTTCATTCGCCGCAGAATTTCGATACTTGTAACATGGTTTATCCAAGGTATGCTCAACATTCTGTAGTATACCCACATCCCAAAAGCCTCCATTCTGTTAATTGTATTAATCTTCGACTCCGTATAGCAACTTGTAAAAATTAAAACGGTGAGGGTAAGTGCAGTCAAGACATGAATTTATTTATTTTATTTATTTATTTATTTTTTTAATGACAAAGGTATAAATTTTGTTCAAAGTTGGCTCCTCTGTTTCTAATACATGTGTTGGATCAAACCAGTTCTTTGAACCAGGTATTTAATTTCTTTCTACCTTGCAAACAAGTTCTTATGCACGTCCCCATACAAGGAAATCGAGTGGCCTCAAGTCAGAGAATCGTGAGGATCCTGCGATGGGACCTAATTTTCCGATCCAATACTGAGAAAAGTTGTTGCCTAGGTACTCTCTTACTGTGACCATATAGTGTGCAGGACACTCGTCATGGTGGAAAACTATTGATATTGCCTTCAATAACTATAATACGTAGGTATACAGGGTTACTGGTAACTCGACCACTTTCCTGCAGGAAGTGATAGAGGGACTCAAATGCAATAGATTTAACCCCCCATATGTAATTCCGAAAACCGATAGTTTCCGAGATTAATTAACATTTAATGTTTTTCGACAACACATACCCGAACAAATGGATAGGGAGGGATGGACCCATCCCATGGCCTGCGCGGAGCCCAGACCTGACACCTCTTGATTTTTACGTCTGGGGTCACATGAAGGCATTGGTTTACGAGACCCCAGTTAATACTGCTGACGAACTAAGGCAAAAAATTATCAAATTATCAAACGAACTTTTTCAACACGAGTTACAAAAACCGAAGTGAGGAAGCGGATCCATACTTGTATCCGAAATCAAGGACCACACATTGAGCAAGATCTCTAGAAACTTTGAGTGGATTTAATCTGTTTTACTTGGATAAAATCATCAACCGCATTTGCAAACATTCGAGTATGTAACTGAGTTATCAATAATGATTGTACTGTCATTTGTTCTTTTTGAATAGGTGATTTTTATACAATGCTGTTTATAATCCTTCTGAAAAGGTTATTAGGTAGGAAAGTTTTTTTAGCGATTTGTTCAACCGTTTGTATAATTTTTTTTGATCTAGATAATTTTCTTTCACGGTGAATGTAAAAATTTTGTTGGTTATTTTCTAAATATTTGTATTTAGTTTGTAACTGTTTAGTATTTTTAAGCACTCTAATACTAAGTTAGCTTGGTGTATGTATTAGTTAAATACCAAAATAAAAATTATCAGATTCAACAACAGGTTTTTTTTCTTAGTTTAGGATCTAGTGTGGAAATTTGGACATTTGGTTGAAAAACATTAAATGTTAATTATCTCGAAAACTATTGGTTTTTGGAATTACATATGGGGGGTTAAATCTATTGCATTTGAGTCCCTCTATCACCTCTTGCAGGAAAGTGGTCGAGTTACCAGTAACCCTGTATATACCTATAAAACTACAACGGCCAGTAATTCTGGGAGATCATTTTGATCATTAGAAGCAGAGGAACGCACTTTGAACAACATTTATAACTTTGTAATTACAAAAATAAAACAAAAGTCTTGTCTTGACTGCATTTATCCCTAATGTCATTAATTTTGACAAGTTACTTGAGCTTGGTGATACACGTAGCATATCATTGTAAACAGTAATATTATCTGTTTACAATGTTTATTTAGTTTAGTTTATTTATAAAAAAGCAAAATTAACGGTAACAGTAATTTAAGATATTTTTATAGCTACTTTAATATAGTTGTATTTTGTATTTTTATTTAATAACTGATATATTTATATATCTGTTAATGTATTTTTATTTAATAACCGATATTTCTTAATCTGCCTGTTATAAAATGTACATATTTTCTGAAGATATCATCAACTTCAGGTGAATCGGCAACAACTCACGAATTCTGTCATCCAACGTCTTGTCAGGGAACATTATTGGTTGAGGATCTGCTACCATGCCGTTGCCATGGAGATTAAATCTTGCTATTGGCCGCCCTGCCAACTTCTTTATGTTCCTGTCCCTCTCTCTGTCTGGAAATATCGAAATACCAGTGGCGTTTATTTGTATGTCGTGCGTTTATAATCTTTCTACAGATTGTCCCAAACTATTTGAATATCTGTTTTTTCAAGTTTATTGTCTTGTCAGCTTGTTAGCTACACTGTTTTTTGTCGTTATTATTGTTATTATCTTATTTAAAAATGAACATTTATACAAAAGGAAATACGCCTCATAGCCCTGAAGTATTCACGTAAAATCCGCACGCAGATGGCTATTTTATGAATGAAATCGACAATTTTTTTACAACTATACCCCTCTTACCGATACCCCGTAGCTTCAGAACAGTTGGCGTTGGCCAGATAATAGGTAGAGAAGTTTTTAGAAACAGTTGAATAACTTTATCGTATCTATCTATTTTTTTACACAACCACTTATTTCGGTGGTATTTGTGATTAATTATCACTTCACTTGAACAAGGATACACTGCAGATCAAAAACACACGAAAAATAAGTTTATGAAACATTTTTAAAAAATTACAAAAGTGAAAATTTGACTTTAATAAATTATTGTAAATATTACAAAAGCAATAATATAAAAAGTCGATGGTGTTTAGGGCACAGGTCTATAAAAGAATATTCTCGAAATTCGTTCCCAAAGTTTTGCTGATCCTCTGCGAAATAGCCTGTTATTGTCTAGTATTTGATAATAACAATACCTTTTTTGTAATTCACTGTATACTTCTGCCTACGGCACCTGAATTGATTAGATATGTTTAAAAGTAAAGCGCTACCTCATTAAAGCTGACTCTTAAAGTCACTTAAACTACCAGAAACATAAGGATTTGTTTTAAGACTAATTTTCATGTGACATAAATGCCGCGATTTTAGTGCCACGACACTAAAGGTCGCGACATTTTAAAACATGTAAACTTCAAAGTCACGTTGTGATGGCAGCAATTTGACGTCGTGGCATTCGTGTCGCGATATCAGAATCATGTTGATATTTTTATGAAATTTTAAACTAGTTAGAGGTGGCATTAATTTCACGCGTCTGAAAGTTAGTTATATTAGTTTACAAGTTACACAATGAAAAACGAAATTTTTGCTTTCAATATCGTCACTTTTTGAAAATATGAGAAACAATATGTGAGAAACTGCTTTGTTTTCCACTTAAAAATGTCACATTGTCATGACTTAGTAAGTGTCATATTTAATGTCACATGAAAACGAACCGTGTCGTGTACATCACGAAATATAAAAATAAGTCATAACTCAAACAGAAGCTATTAACGGTCACAGTAGGTCATCATTTTGTGCGTGGGTAGCAAGAGGAACGCCCATTCAATTAAATCGTCGAAAAATTATCGAACATCTCAGGTTCAGCCCCCTCCCTAGCGGACAGTAGTGAGGGACTAGTATCTGCAATAAAAATGTCATCCGAAACACCCTAGCGAAATGGATGGTTGCGCCAGATCGAGTTTAACTTGATTTATCTAGATGAGGAGTTGAATGTATTGATGCGGGAGATTATTTGCCGACACAGCGGGTTTCGCAGCGAGAAAAATGCCGATATTGAACAGAACCAGAAGGTGGTGCATACCTTCATTTCTTTTGTTTCATAGCCTACCGCGATTCCATTATTCAAGGCTTCTCATTGCTTGGAAGTTCTGAGAAAGTAACTTAATTTAGTTACCGTCCCGTAATAATTTGACGACCAAGTTGTAAGAACTGGAAATTTTATTGATATCCAACATAACATTGACCAGTGTGTTTCCAGGTCTAGTGAAAATTCACTAGATCTAGTGGTTTTTATGTAATTTAGTGAACTTTTATTAAAGTGTCATATTCTAGTGATTTTTTCACACTGACATTTTGCGTCACATATTTTATTATTTTTAATATCTTGATCTTGTAGCATGGCGTGCAGGACTGCTTGATTATCTAGCGATTTTTAAAGATGAATCCATTTTACCACATTTGCAAGACGTTTATGGTACCAATGGATAATTAGAAGGATGGGCATGTTTTTATCGCAAAGTGCACGGTTAATTATTTGGTGACTCTTTTAAGATAAATTAATTTTTTGTAACGTTTCTTGAATTCACTGTTAAACATGTGCTGATTTTGACACCATCTCTCGAAGTGTTCGATACATAGTAATTTTCTTTTAGTCGATAATGACGTAATAGAAGAACTAATACCAAAAAATTCCAAAATCTGACAATAAAATTTTGTTTTATTAGAGTTTTCGTTTGGAGGTCTGCATTTTAATGAAAATCCCTAATTTAAACTGGAAACTATTAGGAACTGGACATACTCAATTTATTAGCTTACCACCTTTTTTATGCTTATTCTGTATATTATAAAGTTTGAGTTGATTTTTACATAATTATGTACTTAGATGTTATTAAATATGTATTTCGGCATTTTCATTTACCCCCCCCCCCCCCCACCAGCAGCAGAGGCAGCAAAGGAAACCTAATCCAGTAAAGTTCTAGTGATTTTTTTAAACGTCATCTAGTGAATTTTTGAATTTCGACCTGGCAACACTGACATTGACGCGATCAGGTTTTAAAACTTCGCACCCCGGATGTCTCGAAAGCTCGACACAACAGTTGCAAAAACATGTTGTGGATATCATGGCACCTTTCGATAATGGTTTGATGAAGGTCATCCAGACTACCCGTCAGGAATTTGAAAATTGCCTATATCATTGTTTGGGCAATGATGGGCAACACTTATTGCAATAAAAAGTGATATTCTCGTATGTCTTTGTATTCTATTTGAACAAGTTAAGATACATAAAGATTATAATTTTCTCGAAAACGAATTGACCGATTTTAATAAATCAAATGTCAAAATAAAGGTCTTCGACATACCTTTGAATCAAGATGTTGCTCGATATCCTTTGTCATTTAAAATTTTAAGGGGATGATCCGGGGGGGCAGAGAGTACAAGGGGGTGAAGTAGTTTTTGGTAAAAGAGTTATACGCTTTGACAAATCTTTTGACGTGTCTCGGTGTTTTTTCTTTTAATCAGCGGTTTTCGAGAAATCCGGGGTGGGAAGTTTTCAAATGAACATCTGTATATACAGGGTGTTTGATAAACATGCGGCAAAAATTTAAAGGGTGATCCTTTGAACTATTTATGACTATTTTGTTACTAGATAATTTTTGAAAATCCACTTTATTTAAAGGATACAGGGTAAACAAATTTACGAGTGCTATTTACGATATTTTTAAAAATTATTAATGTAAATACCAGCCATACCATTCTCAAAAGTTTGTAATTATTATGTATTTAAATCGTACTATTTATGTTGTTGATTTTCAGCACTTCTCTACGGCTGGTGCTACAAACTTCAACTACGTGCGGTATTACCTTCATCACTGTTGGAAAAATATACCATTTTCCAGGAAATTGTGGTAGTTTCATGACACTGTGGCATTATCCCACTGCTGTGATTGCAAGACATCGATTTTTTATAATTTTTTTGTTTTTTTTTTGTTTTTCCCCTTTAATGTTATTTTAAACTCTCTGAAATGTCCACGATTTCATCGAGATTGACATTCCATCACTGTTGGACACGATATTATTCACCAAATTTATTTTTTGCTGTTTAGTTTGATTTGCTACAAACAGGTATACCTATTCAAGTTTCTGAAACTATTTTTAATAGAAAACTATCCTAGATAGACTTTAACAGATCCATAGAAATAATTGAATCTGAAAAGCGATAGTGCTTCTATATAATGTTTCAACAGAAATAACATGAAAAAGGAAGGATACTTGATCTTGATGCGCATACATGTGTAGATCTTGATACGCATACATGTGTAGAAAATCGTTAAACCCTATTTAGCAAATTTTAGAAAAGTAGAAATTCATTCACGTGTCACGAGGTTACGATGCTTTACAAATAATGTAATTTAAAAACATGATTTTCGATAGCTCAATTTTCCGCAAACCGAACGATATTGAAGGCAATCAAGTACAGAGGTACTTGTCTGAAAAGGTCCGACATGCTTTTCAAACACTGATTGACGTTCCGGCTGATTTCCATTCTCTGATTTCAGTTATACACGATATTCGTTCATAAACAAAGATCATGAATTACTGGTTATAGGCAAACCGATAGATATTTTGATGAATGGAGCCATCAGCCTCCACAGGTTTGGTTTTCGCCCCTTTACCTACAATTTTTATATCATAAAATACTTTAAAGCAATTTATACGTATATAGGTTCGGCTGAAATTTGAAAAAAAATTGATAAATCGAATTGATTAAATTCATTTCCGGTATTTTCTAATTACACATGCAAGTTAGACTCTTACGCCTTACATTATGGGGACTCTAATTACTATTAACTTTGAGCAACCAAGTTATTCAATTTTAATTAATAATTGTTAAATGTATTAACAAAAGTTTAATGAGTTTAATACGGTCATTGGTTCCAAATGCGAGTACAAATTTTAAATTATTTGGGTACTTCAAAGTTAATTAAAATCACGTTCAAAGATTCCGTTACGTTAACATCATCTCTGCAGTACGATTGTCGTATTCTGTGCAGCAATCTCCGTAGTTCAGTAGACAGTAGGTGCGTTCCTTTCACATGTGAGCCAAATATATCACTTCATTTCTTAAGATGAAAATCTCACATCATATTTACGTCATGAAAGGAACGAGTTGCCTCACATTTTACTTCTTGACACAAAACATTAATCTCTAAATGTCACAGCTGTATAAAGTGTAACATAAATAAATGAAATTTGAAATATTAAATATGTTGTTTTCAGTACATTAAGACAAAATATATCTCCGCAATAATGGGAAAGGTAAAGGAGCATAAAAGGTGAACAATATGTACTGCTGCTTAAGGCTTCAGATCTAAATTTATATGAATAAATTATAGGTTTAACATCCTTTCATATTCATTTTCCATTCTACATTCAAATTTAGGCAAATCAAATTGCTATCAAATTATTCACATTGCAAGGAACGGAGGAACACTGGCATTTCTGCTCCACTAGATTTTGTATTATTGTGTGGACCTGCTTATTTTTTCATATTCATGTGTCGTCGCTACATTCCTTCATTGATATTCAAATTATAATTGTAATTTTTATGTAAAACAAAAGTCATAACGTAGAATTTGCTTTAATAAAATAAATAATACATAAATACGCTACACTACACAATACAAAAATAAACAAAAACGAAAGTAAGGTTAGTGAGCCAAAAAACTCGTCGGAGCACAACCTCCGAACCAAGCTCTCGAGGGGTGAAGAGGGAACAAATATCCTCAGTTCAAACTCGCCTCATTTAGCGAATGGAACGCGCACAAAACTGAGGAAAAATGATCTGAGGTGAGAATATCTGAGGAAGTGTGTGAAAGGAACGCGCCTAGTATCTCTCAGTACAGCCCCTCCGTTATTCAAAAGCATAATGCATGTGCTATAATCTGATACTTTAAAGTGATAAAAAATCCAGTACAAAAATTATCTGCGTCAACAGCCGTGTGTGTATACGACAATTTTTGTGCTTAATAGCAAGTGTAACATTTCTAAGTACCAAACCACCTAATTGATTGAAACATTCATAGGCTCGACCAGCAGGAGAATACCACGGATCTAAATAAATTACTGCACAATCAACCGCACAGTCATGCATTTTGTTTTTGTATAAGATCGAAGCAAAGCTCAACTCAATATTAAATGCAGCAATCGTCTGTGCCTGGAAATGGTGAAACTTTTCTATAAGAAAGGCAAAAAAAACTGATCCCACCAATTATAGACCTGTGGCTCTTCTCAGCATCATGTCTAAGGTTATGGCGGCTGTCATTAACACACAGCTCCTGGAATACCTGGACAACAATAACATCATAAATGATCGCCAGTATGGCTTCCGTAAGCACAGGTCTACAGGTGACCTCCTTGCCTACATCACTCACTTGTGGAACAGAGCAATAGGCAATCATAGCGAATCCCGTGTTGTTGGACTTGATATATCGAAAGCTTTCGATAGAGTATGGCATGACAGACTTCTGGTCAAGCTTGCTGCTTATGGACTATCACCTGGCCTGCGCCAGTGGCTGAATAGCTTTTGAACGACCGATCTCTGTTTGTTGTAGTCGAGGGCTGTTCATCAGACGTATTTTCAATCAACGCCGGTGTTCCTCAGGGATCTGTCCTATCCCCTACACTATTTCTGCTGTACATCAACGAGCTGCTGGAAATAACATCCAATCCAATCTACAGCTTCGCAGATGACAGTACAGTAGTGTCGTGCATGGAACCAGGCAAGCCACTATCATCCCAGGAGACGGTACGTCGGCGACAGCAGCATGCCTCACAGATCAACGCAGATATCAAAACAATTGTCGAGTGGGGATTAGCAAATAAAGTATAGTTCAACGTACAAAAAACTCAGGCAACAACACTTACAAAGAAGTCTCACGATGGCTTACCAACCGTGGAAATGGGGGGTGACCCCATAGTCGAATCACCTTCCGTCAAGCTTTTGGGAATGATCATCAACAATAACATGTCCTGGCACTACCAAGTCGTCAGTATTGCTAAAATGGCATCCCAGAAGCTTGGAGTTCTGTTCCGCTGTAGGAAGTTGTATACACCAGAGCAACTACTGCTGCTCTACAAGGCACAGATCTGACCACTGCTGGAGTATTGCTCCCATGTGTAGGGATGCGCTCCGAAGCACCCTCTAAAGCTTCTGGACATTTTCCAGAAAAAGTAATCGATACGCCTAACCTCGCAAAGAACCTCCACAGCCTGGAACATCGAAGGAGGGTGGCTGACCTATCTATGTTTTACAGATTCTATCACGGAAGATGTTCGAGTGAGCTCTCTCAAATAATAACACCACAGGCCGTCTGAACCAGGAACACTAGAGAAGCTCTGCGAGCTCATTCTTAACAGATCGAGGTCATTACTCCCCGAACCAGTCTCCTCCAGCATTCCTTCTTTTAGAGAACTTCGACGCGGTGGAATCAGCTGCCGGAGAATTTGTTTCCCGACGGCTACAACCTGCAGCGTTTCAAATCTAACGTGAACCGATACTTATCCTCCCGCAGCGCTTCTACAGCGCCATAGGCTTTCAGCTTTGCGGGAGGCCGACCATAAAAAAATGATGAATGTTCTCGGCAATTTAAATTAATCATTCCAGATTACCCTGGTCAGGGTTTATTGTAGTAGGATTTATATTTGGAACAGTATCTATCTAATGCGTGTCAAATTTTTAGGTTGCTATCTCTCTAGTACGAATTTAAAACTGCATACGTCCAACTGATGCAACCAGTGGCGTGCCGAAAGGGCCCGCGGTGCGGGGGGGCCCCGGACATCCGGGGGGCCTCCGCTCAGCCTCGACTACCTCGACTAATCAAATTCAAATTTAATAT
The DNA here is from genome assembly GCA_951848785.1 of Callosobruchus maculatus. Lineage (NCBI taxonomy): Eukaryota > Metazoa > Arthropoda > Insecta > Coleoptera > Chrysomelidae > Callosobruchus > Callosobruchus maculatus. The sequence continues at coordinate 9,767,916 of CATOUR010000083.1, forward strand.
ATTTTGCAATTTTGCCTTATCAGTGGTCGTACATATACTCCAAAACGGGTTACACTTACTACGTTTTCACAGGCTTTCAAAACGTTTTATGATTTTGAATTGCCGGTGTTTCCACGATAGGTTTCGAAACGATTTCAAAACGTTTTCAACTGACACTCTTAACAAATGTTATTTCCTAGTTTTATTTTCCTATTTTGTTATTTATCATAAATATTTAGTTCGAATAAACTTCAATAAACTAACGATTGCGAGATTAGACAGCATAGTTCATTTCAAAAAGTTTTGTGACAGCTGGTGTTTCAATGACATTTGGATCTCGATCTCGATAAGATCCCAAACATTAGCAAATCGACCTTGAACAGCAAACGTTTTGAAAACACATCCAATTGACGTTTCCACGATATATTTGAAAACTCAAAACGTTCTGAAGGCCCGTGGAAACGCAATAACTGACGCGACGCGTATGTCACGTTAATCGATGTATAATCATATAAGTATTGCAATACGTAAAATCTATGAATTCTTATTTTTCAAAAACTCGAAAAAAAAAATACAAAGTTGAGGTCACACCAATTTTTTTCTATCTATAGACCGATTTGAAATATCACTGTAGACAGTAGACAGTGCCTGTTCTCCCAGTATAGGCAATAGATTTTTTTATATAAAGGGGGCCCCGAGAAAAAATTGCGGGGCGGCCCCCGAAGACCTTGGCACGCTACTGGATCCAACTCCCTGGTTCACACTTCTAACTGCACCTGCCACCCTAATTCACTGAGTGTTACATATGTTTGAACCAGCAGCAAACAGCTGAGAATCTAGATAAATAATAATTATTATAATAAACTTCTTTATTAAAGAATACTTATAAATAAGATGAAAAAACATTTAAAATAAAAAATATGAACCAGTGTCACTATGCTAAGGAATGATAAGATAGACAGACTTATTCTGATAAGCTTATGTCAAAGTATAATTCTGATAAGAATCATTCGATAATTTTCTTCTAGGACACTTGAGCAAACGCGTTAATCTCATGCTTTTCAAGATATTGTCCAATGAATTGTACAGGGTGACTTAATAAGGATGGACGCCGGCAATATTTCGGTAACCGTTTATCGTATAACTTCGAGAAAACATATTATTAGGTAAATCGGCTAAGAGAAATCGCTGGAAATTATTTTCAAGTTCCGCAAGTAGCCGCTAGGGGGCGTAACTGTTACGGTCAATCAGAAAAACTGCTTCTTCTCAAAAAATATCCAAATAAAGGTATATTATAAATTCTATCGTTATGTATACTGAAGAATTCTCGATTTTTTTTGTTAATCGTTTTTTGCTCCATCTTGTAAGATGTAGTGGTGGGGGAATGTAATAAAGCTTTTTCTTTAAATGGCCATAACTTTGGTATAAGTTAACGGAATTAAACAAGCTAGGTCTCGTTTGAAAGAGATGTTCTTACTTAATAATCATTTATATAAAGATTGTCCAAGTTTATCTTGACTTAGTAGTACATATAATAACAATTACTACGCATTATTACGAAAATTTTAAATGGTATCCTATATATCTTATAACACAGGTATATAGAGGACAAAATTCTTAAAAAGACAGCGAAAGATTCAACTTCCTAGCTATTTTCAAAGAGGAGATATCAGTAAAGCAAGTATTCTGACAAGTGTGCTGTGAGTTTTAGAAACAATTGCCGCCCTATAGGCACATAGCCTCCGTCTATTCGTTTTAGTAACCGTTTTATAGATAATGCTAAAGTAAAAACACTAAAACTCATATTTTGACTTTCTGAAACAGCCACCAGGTGGCGTAGTAGGCCAATAAGTGCTGTATACAATTTTCATGATAATGTAACTTCTAAAAGGAACAAACAAAAATAAATTACAGTATAAAATAGATTATTAGCTTAGTCATTATTAAAAGTCAATTTGAGCTGATCACAAAGTGTTATATGAACTCAACAAGCAAGGATACTAAGAACAGAGCTTAAAAAGTAAGGCCAATTAACAGCAAAATAAAGCAAAATAAGGTGGCATAATAACAAGAATAACAAACAAATGATACACAAATGTAATTCACATGCGTATACCATACCTATTGTCAGTGTGGCCAGTGTTTGATGGCATCTATCGTGTTAGATATGCACCTATGCATCTATTCTAGCGTAGATAAACCTGCCAGTTTTGGGCATCTAGAGCAACACTGAAAATGGGTATGGCATACGCATGTGATTTAGGTTTACGAGTATGTAGTTTATCTATTAAAATTGTAGTTGTACCACGTTATTTTGCTTTATTTTGCTGTTAAATCGCCTTAATTTTTAAGATCTACTCACATTTATTTTTTCTTACTATCTTTGCTATCGAATTCATATAATACCTTGTGATCAGCTCAAATTGACGTTTAATAATGATAAAAACAATAAGTAACTTTATACTGTAACTTGTTTTTGATTGCTTCTTTAAAAAGTTCCATTATTATGAAAATTGAGTACAGTCGCTATTGGCGCCTACTACGCCACCTGGTGGTTGTTTCAAAAAGTCATAATATGATTTGTAGTGTTTTTACTAGAGTGCTATCTATAAAATTATTACTAAAACGATTATACGGAGGCTATATCCCTATAGGGCGGCAATTGTTTCTGAAACTCACAGCACACTTGTCAGAATACTCGTTTTACTGATATCTCCGGTTTGAAAATAGCTAGGAGGTTGAATCTTTCGCTGGCTTTTTAAAAATGTTGTCCTTTATATACCTATGTTAAAAGATATATAGCATACCATTTGAAATTTTCGTAATAATGCGTAATAATTGTTATTATGTCAAATATCGCCCTGTAGCTACTAAGTCAAGATAAACTTGGACAACTTTTATACAACAGGTTATTAGTTAAGAACAGCTCTTTGTAACGAGACCTAGCTTGTTTAATTCTGTTAACCTATGCCAAAGTTACAGCCATTTAAATAAAAAGCTTTATTACCTTCCCCCACCACTACACCTTACAAGATAGAGCAAAAAACGATAAACAAAAAAAATCGAGAATTGGTAAGTCTATATAACGGTAGAATTTATAATATACCTTTATTTGGATATTTTTTGAGAAAAAGCCGCTTTTCTCATTGACCGTAACAGTTACGCCCCCTAGCGGCTACTTGCGGAACTTGAAAATAATTTCCAGCGATTTCTCTTAGCCGATTTACCTAATAATATTTTTTTCTCGAAGTTATACGATAAACGGTTACCGAAATATTGCCGGCGTCCATTCTTATTAGGTCACCCTGTACAAAATTTCAGAATTATAAAAGTCACTTCTTTGGGAACAAAGATGTTGCGTGTTATATAATTCTTATAACTGAGTAGTTGAAAATAATTTTTCCGCATAGATATTCAGGCTTCATACTTTATAGATGAAGATCAGAAAATGAAGCTTAACTGATTGATCAAGCTTTCAGCCATTCTGACGTAAATATATGGCCGCAAATTCAACCGTATACAGCCTTGCACTCTGCGTGTAAGGTATATGTCCAACTCAGTATTGTTGGATCATTCATTTTTTAGCGGAAATGATGAAGATTCCGTATGACAAGCCTTACACTTTAAGAAATTAAAATCAAAATTGTCATTAAGGCTTGGAATGGAATGCCAGAAGATGTATTTATTGGGCCTGCGGGTATTGGCCCATTCAAATCTCGCGTTAACAAACTTCCCCTAACATAACCCTTTTACAGCAGCCGCGGTACTCCTTTATTTAGGCTCTGCCTGCGCGGTCTGCTCAGTTATAAAAAAAATATTCTTGATGATCTTAGTCAAAGTATTAACATCTAAGGTATTAACACAAGCTTATTGAAATGTACTGTCATCGTTTTCTAATGGATATGCAAACTTTCAGTTCATTTCAATGTTTTAAAGTAAATGAAAATCCTGTTCAAAGGTTCCGTCATTTCAATAGCCAATACGAATTTCATACTCTGCAAAAATGAAACATTTCTAGCACCTAGTCACCCCAACTGACTCTATATCTTTTTTTTGCAGAGATGTCCAGCCCGGCAAATTCAAAGCCACCCCCTCCCGTCCCGCCCTCGGGGGGTGGCACTTCCAGGGCCGTGTCAGACTCCGGAGAAATGGACTCCTGCTCGATCCGGTCCTCCAGCTCTGAAGACGTCTCCCAGGCAGCCCCCAGGGGCTACTGTTGCGCCAAATCCATCAACCCGGCAGACGGAAGGGGTAGGAGACTGCATCTATTGCAGATGCTCGTCTTACCGTTCATCCCCATCCTGGCGCTGATCGTGCAGACCTCCATCATCCTCGACAATATCATGATCAACAGGAATGAGGTTATGGATGTCGATAGTCAGGTTAGGATTAGTTTATACCGCGGACACTATATACACAACAGAGAAGGTACATATACAGGGTGGTCCAATAAGCGCGCGGTGCTCTCTAGCGGCCATTCCGCTTAAATTAGACGAAAATGTTTTAAATAAAAAACGTTTCTTTCCAAATGCTCTACATTTAAAAAATAATTTCAAAGATAGAGGACTTTCGGATATACCGGAAGTAGGCATGAACTTCCCTATTTTAAATAGAACACTCTATATATTATTACGCTTTTGAATCCAGCATCGATTTTTAGGTCCAGTTTGTTAACCATAGTTTATACCTACGATGCCTATTTTTGGAGTTATTCAGCAATTGTTACAAAATTTGACGTTTGTAGTACTTTACAAAAAAAGTTAATATCTCGGAAACTGAACGCCATTGAAAGATGTAGTTTTCGGCTTTGAAACAAGCAAGGAACGTACTTATGTTTCAGGAAGACCATTGTTTCAAAAGAACATTAAATCAATAGACCAGCAATTTTCAAATTTGAAACCTTTAAAACTTTAAAAACACTTTTTTTTCAAATGAGATGGTGCGCATCGGTGGGTGCGAAATTAAATTCTCTTTCACGATTATCTAGGCACATGTGGTTCTATCTTTGATGTTTTTCAAGATATTTACGGTTTTGTAATTATGGCGTATGAATTGGAAAAATCGTAGGTGGAGTGGCTCGCAGACGAAACAATTGGTAGGAAACCTTTCATCCAAAGTGTTTCGGTCTCTAATACTAAAGTGTGCTTTCGCTCCATCTAACTATAACCACATTATTCTTAAAAACTCCAGTGATAAATTTTCCAACCGGTTTTCCATATTTTCATTTAGAAAATTTTGGAAAACATTAGTTTAATATGCGGTTTCCAATAATACCACTCCAAATGCTTAGACTCCATGCTGGGTGTCAACAAGCCTCTCAAAATTTGGATGGATAACTTTTCAAATTTGAAAACTGCTAGTCTGTTATTTAATGTTCTTTTGAAGCAACGATTTAACTGAAACACAAGTACGTTTCTTGCTTGTTTCAAGTAGGAAAACCGTATCATTCTATCGCGTTTAGTTTCCGAGATATTAACGTTTCTTGTAAAGTACCTACTACAAACGACAAATATTGTAAAAATTGCTGAATAACTCCGAAAATCAGCTTCGTAGACATAAACAATGGTTAACAAACTGGACCTAAAAATCGATGCTGAATTCAAAAACGTAATAATATACAGGATGTTCCATTTAAAATAAGGAAGTTGATGCCAACTTCCGGTATATCCGGAAGTCCGCCATCTTTGAAATTATTTTCTAAATTTAGAGCATTTGAAAAGAAAGGTTTTTTATTTAAAACATTTTCGTCTAATTTAAACGGTATGACCGCTAAAGAGCGCCGCGCGCTTATTGGACCACCCTGTATACGGGCAAATCCATCAGTTAGAAAGAGACACCTAACCCCTCATATATCCTAAATTTCCACTAAATTCACCGCCAGATGCAGTAAGAAAGCAGTTTCGGTGGAACATATTAAGGTGTCTTACTCAAAGCGAGTGTTAGTATCTTGGATAAGGGAAGAGAGGGGATACCGCATGCCGGTTTGATGCTATTGGCAATTCCAAAAATCGATGAGACCTCTAGCGGCAAAAATCTACACTGACAAAGCAGGTACTCGAATTTCGGAGGACACACAATTAACATGCCATTAACCGTTTATATGCCGTTTATGTTTCTTCGTTCAGTCGTCTTTTCGAGTTTATGCTTTGTTAATTGGTATATAGTGTGTTAGAATATTTCTTCGGACCTTCTTCATAAGCTATTTTCAAGAATATGGCATCTAAATCAGGCTTCAAATCAAGAAAGGCTAGCAAGTTTAATACAAACTGTAGTGTTTATGGTTGCCACTCCAAAAAAGGCTATGATGAAAGCATTCATTGCCACGCATTTCCTCCAAAAGCGTTTCACAGCGTGCAGGATACCTGCTATCCTCCATGTTTGTTTATAAACGCGAGCGCCCTCATCGGTAATTGGAATCGCCAATATGAATTAGCTGTCATTAGCTGTTACCGAAAATAAATAGCTGTCAAAATTTTGGTGGAAAACGGACGGTGGTGTCAAGGTGGTGTCTTTTACGATATTTAACGTTTTTAAGACCAATCATTGTGAAATATTGTGGTGTGCGTAATGGTAGGGTGTGATTAGTAAAAGAAGTACAGTTTAACGTACAGAAACCTCAGGCAACAACACTGACAAAGAAATCTCACGTTGGCCTACCAACTGTGGAAATGGAGGGACACCGAATAGTCGAGTCACCTTCCGTCAAGCTTTTGGGGATCTACATCAACAACAACATGTCTTGGCATCATGCCATCATCACTTCGTCAGTCTTGGTAAAGCGGCATCCCAGAAGCTTGGAGTTTTGTTCCGCTATAGGAAGCTTTATATACCAGAGCAGTTAATGCTGCTCTATAAGGTATAGATTCGACCATAGTTGGAGTATTGCTCCCATGTCTGGAGATGCGCTCCAAAACATTCTCTAAAGAATCTAAAGCTTCTAGACACTATCCAGAAGAGAGCAATTAGACTAATCGATACAGACTCCCACAGCCCGAAACATCGAAGAAGGGTAACTGACCTGTCCTTGTTTTACAAATTCTATGACGGAAGATTTTCGAGTGAACTCTCCCAGATAAAAACGCTAGACAGGCTTCGCGAGCTCATCCTTACCAGGTTAAGGTGCCCACCCCCCGAACCAGTCTCCTCCAGCATTCCTTCTTTTAGAGAACTTCGACGCTGTGGAATGAGCTGCCGGAGAATTTGTTTCCAGACTGCTACAATCTGCAGCGCTTCAAATCTAACATGCAGCGACACTTATCCTCTCGCAGTGCTCCTGTAGCGCCATAGGCTATCAGCCTTTGAAGGAGGCTGGCCTGCTGACCATAAAAAAGAATTAAGGGGCCTGGATACACACATTTATACATACGCATTTGCCATGTAAAACACGGACTCATAATTTCTCGCATAACGCACTCTATTTTCAAACTACATATATAATATTTCTGAAAGCGATAGTTAGGACCTTAATGAATGACAACTGTTTTCGATTTTCTCAAAAAAGTTTTTTAATGTGCAAAAAAACTCGCAATGCAAAATCATACATTCTATAAATGCCTGTAATTTAACAACCAAACACGATATCAAAAAAAGGCTAAATAGTTGCACAAGCGCAAGCTTTCTTCTTCAATTTGCTCTTTGAGTCATTACTGTAAGTTTAAAGCTAACTTCAGGAGCTTGGAAATACGAAATTCATTTTTATAGTGACCTTTGGACCTTACCTTTGGACCTTTTGACCTTAACTTTGGACTTTTGGACTTATCTGCCCTCATCTTAGACACACGCACTGGAGAAAGGGAACAGGTGGCCACGCCTCCTCGCTAACACGGGAATATGTCTTTTCCTCGACTCTCAATTTCGCGCGCTATACCCTAGGCTCTTAACTCTGATTGGCATTAAAATAACTTCCCAGTGAGATCAATTAATTTTAAAATTTCTAAGGGTTATGTGCTAATTGCGCGTCAACTCCAACTTTTCAAATAATGTTTATTTTGAGACATTGGAGCGTTAAGTCCGTTAAACCACAAAAATTAAAAACACAGTAAAATCACATTATTTGCTGTGAACTGTGAACTATTTCTCTACTAATAATAAAAGTGACAGTTATTATCTTTAATATCTGAGTAGTTATTCCAAACGATCTCATACACTCCCTCCCTCCGGAATGAATATAGTCGTATTTTATATGGTTTATCATGTGTCCCAGTCAAGCAAAATTGAAAGGTGGAAACCTTAAACTGACTTAAAAGCTCTATTTCTTTAAGCATACTCATTTATACTATACAATGACAATGATATGTTAGTATTAAGCAAATAGTTCCGTCGTACGCTAGGAAAAACGAGCACTGAGTCAAACAACTTGACTTCAATAATGTCTGACTCCATTCTTCAATTTCTGGAACAGCACGCACCTATTCCACTTCATTTCGCTGTTATTCCATATGCGGAGATCCCTTACAATCCAATACGAACTTCGAGAGTTGTTATTAGCCGAATGTTTACCTGTGAGATCCTTCTCCAAGGATGTATTCAATTTATTCGAGTATTATTTGTCCTATATATAACGTGCACCCGCAATAACATGCGCCAGTTGCGTAACAATTTAAATACATAAATATCAGCTTTTCCCGGGGTTGGAATGCATAATTTCACGAATGTTTCCACAGAACTTCATTATTTCTGTCTGGTTTGTGTACTTTTCAATGGAAATGAAGTTAATAGAATTGCGGTATAATCTAAATAATCTTATCGAGTTTTAGTACCTGTACATACGTGTTCAACACATGCCTGGCGGCGCTCAAGTTCAGCGACAGGTTGATAAGGAAAAGAATCGCAATTTTCAATCAAAATTTTTATAATATTATTTGCTCGGTAGATAATAGGCATGTACCGAAACAGTGATCTCAAGTTCGATCAGCATCAGCTGTTTGGTAAACTAACTAGTTGGAACTTGTTTTGTTTCCAAATGAATGGATCAGTTGATCGCTGACAAGTGACGGCACATCCTACATATACAGAGTGTCCAAAAAGGGGACCTTGTCTCTCTATTAAGATAAAACCTCGCGTTTTGAGTAACTTGAGGGTACTGATTACAAATCCGGTCGCAGTTTTGAGTTTCAATCTCGTGTGATGAAAATCAAGAATATCAGATCTTTTAGTACCTACTTCAAGTTTACCTAAAAAATTGATAACCTTTATTTGGCTATCTATTAAGCCAAAGGCTCGTGTTTTTGATAATTTGGAGGTCTTGACTACAAATCCGGTCCCAGTTTATAATTTTAGTCTCGTGTGACGAAAATCAAAAGTATGAGATCTTTCATATCTTCAGGCTTGCTAAAAAATTGAAAATGTTTATTTGGCTTTCTATCAAATTAAAACCACGTGGTTAGGATAATTTGAGGGTGCTGATCACAAATTTGGTCGCAGTTTTGAGTTTCAGTCTAGTGTGCCGAAAATCAATAATTTAAGATCTTTCAGATCTTCAGGTTTTCCTAAAAACTTGGAAACCTTATTTGACTTTCTATTACGCTGAAGCCTTGTGTTTTTTATAATTTGAAGGTGCTAATTACAAATCCGGTCGCAACTTTGATTTTTAGTCTCGTGTGACGGAAATCCAAAACTTCAGATCTATCAGATCTTCAGGTATGCCTTATTTGGCTTTCTATTAAACTAAAACCTCGGGTTTTGGATAATTTGAGGGTGCTGCTTACAAATACGGTCGCAGTTTTCAGTTGCAGTCTCGTGTGACGAAAAGCATAATGCAAAGGTCTACGATATCAGTTAAGGCTCAATAACTCATACAAATATTCGTTATAGTAATACTTTTCTAATGGCTAACGAAAGCTAAATAACTAAACACTTCTACAGCAGTTATAAACTAAACAAAGCACCGCAGATAAACAAAAAGCTTCACTCAAAAGATGCCATTCGTAATATTCATAAACGTTCTTTATGAGTTAATTTTTTATTGTATCGATAATTTCATTTATGATGCACACGAAACCTCTTTATTGGCTCATGTTCATATTTGTGGATACAATAAATCGACGTTTATGGAAATAATATCCGATATGAGTTGTACGTTATGACGAAGCATTAATATATACAACAATATATTTGTGCTGACAATTAACAACGTTTATTAATAACAAGAACCGTATTTATGAATTTGAAAACTGTATTTTATTAAATATCCTGAAAGAACAGTAACGTCCGTTTATCATAATAATTAATGTATTTGTTGTTTCAACAACCGTGATTGTGGGCACCATTAATAGTTTTCATTGATACTATAAACCTATGTTTATGTAAATCACAAACGCCAGTGCTTATAAGTAAAACGCATTTGTAAGATCAATAAACGCTGTCGTGAATATCAACGAAATTACCCGTTCAACGAAAGGCTGTTTTGAAAGTAGTGCCACTAGGCCTCTTGGGCTGGCGTTAAACATACCGAATCAGTGGAAGCGTCTGTGCTTACATGTACACCTAGTTTGTGTTTGTATTGATGGCTGGTGGACTGTGAAAAAAAGTGTTGCTGTTCTGTTGGGAGTCTAGGGTCCTTTAGGAATATTTAATAAAGAAATACTGTGCTTCTTGCTGTTTCTGTGATGGGATACGCTACTGAAAGGTGAGTTTTTTCCTTCCTCCAACATTACATTACGTTTACATCGCGCTCACTATCTTCTAGCGGGTACCCCAACATTGATTTCGAACTGTTCTGCTATTCCATACTGGCACGAATCGTTGCTGCATGGATTCGCCAATTGAATTTAACATGTACAAATACATATACCTTGCTTGTCCTTAATTGAGGAAGAAGGATGAGAACCTAACCAGTGAACGGAGAAGCATTATTGATGACGATATGTACCTGTAGAATTTTTCGCATCACGCGCCAATCTCTTTCTCCGGCACGGCGTTCGGGATCGCTGTTACCTATACCCGCTTTCTTTCACGTTCGGAGGCCATAGTTTTTATACGGCATTCAAATTTTGGGTGAAAATTCACTTTTTTTTTGTTTCAGTATCCAATCTACACAGAACAAACTAGGTGTTGATGAAATCCACTCTAGAAGAAGCAAATGTTGGTAGCAATTTTTACATTATATTTTTGTTTTGTTGGTTACATATTTCAAGTTGAAAAATAAATGGTTTCTATTTGGACAAATGTAAATTTTATTTGCCTTTTTCCAAGAACAGTTAACCACCTTCCAATGAGAAAGAGAAAAACGAGTTCCACTGAATTCTGTTTATATTAGGTACGGTTACAAGTTTATTGATATAATAAATATACAGTGTGTCCCAACTAAAATTTCCCACCCATCTTTGAAATTATCATAAAAATTGAAAATCGCCGTGACACGTCGCTTTGCATTTCGAGAGGGAACTTTCCCCCAAATTCGTCATCATTGTGTTATCAACCCTTTCATCTCCAGCAGCCCCTACTCCAAAATCTTAAAAGAGATCACCATACTTATGACATATCATTTTGAAGGGAATTCAAATTGATTTATGACAAGTATGGTAGTCTCATTTAAGATTTTGAAGTAGGGGCTGCTGGGTGTGAGGGGGTTGACAGCTCAGTGTTTACGTATTCGATGTAAAAGGTCCCCCTTGGAATACAAATCGACATGTCACGACGATTTTCAATTTTTATGATAATTTCAGAGATAAGATGGGTGGGAAATTTTAGTTGGGACACACTGTATATTTATTATATCAATAAACTTGATTTGCTTGAATTCACCAACAGTGTCAATAAAATACATAACTATTCTTTGTGAATACAGTTAATCGCATTATTGATACAATATGCAGGATACGCTAGGACCATAAAGATTGGTAATTGATTTAATAAATGCGTTTGTGTGCATAGTAAACAATAATCACTGAAACCATAACATATATTTATTATATCAATAAACTTACTTTATGTCATTCACAAACGGTGTTTATGATATTCAGAAACTATTATTTGTGAATACAATTACTGAGACACATCTCTCAACAATTCATAAACGCTCGTTTATTGGATACATAAAACCGTTGGTTGGCGCGAATTTCATGAACATTTATTGTTAACACAAACTTTTTTATTATAATTACGTAGGTACCTTTTTGGTTGAGTGTACTTAAAGTCCATCCAACTTCACTCATCACGGTATGGCATCTTTCCAGTTTTCGCAGCAGGAAAGATAAGAGCCACGAGTAAAAAATGCGAACTGTCAACAGGTAAAAACAAGCATATAACATTATATTTACATTACATTTCTTGGTATGTTTTCTTGAAGATCCGTTGTTGTACCGGCGTTAATTAATTGAGGGGTGTCGTCTTCCAAAAGCATTGTTTTACCAGTTGTTATATGATTTAGTAAATCGTTCATAAAAATGATGAATAAAAGAGGCTCCAAGATTGAGCCCTGGGGTACACCGTTACAACTTTCTTATACAGAGGATTTATCCCCTTTGATTTCTTCCAAATGTCTGACTGAGGAAAATCCCTGAAGTTTTTTTTGCATCAAGTTGTTTGTAAACAACATCAGTAAACTCCGTTATTGCATCTAGAGCGTGTTTACCTTCAACGAACCAAAATTGACTGGATGTAAGTTTTTTGCTTTTCACTAAAAAGTTGGCCACACACATAAAAAGAAATTCTCAAGTCAAGAATATTGTGATATTCTTGCGAATACATACTCACAACAAGAATATCTATTCTCACTCTAAGAAAGAATATTTGATGAGAAAATTATGGAAAATTTGTATCAAGAATAATGTATTTTTGATTTATATATTTATTTGGAAGAAATATGCTCCGAAAGAAAATATAATTTTCTTTGCAACCAAAACTATAATAATTGAGTAACAAGTATTTCATCATTTTATATCAAGATTATCATTTTTCCAGTGGTGTCCCGTTTACTTCTATCAAGAATATAGACAGCTTGCAAATGCGAACCTTCATTTACAATATGATAATCTTGGTTTGAAAATGAACGCTGTTTTACAAGCACACCCTATATTTGTATCAAGTAAATCATTTGTCTGACGTCTACCAACGTGTGTTGCCCGTCCGCGTCCGCCGCCATTATCGGTTTTCGGATTGTCGCATTCGCCACCGTCTTTTGCACCGTAGCGTAATACCTGCATCCTGGATCCTGCATAATAGCACATAATACTTAGTATCTAGTCAAACTGTTAAATAAAATGCCATTGCCATGAATGAGCTATTAAAAAAATGGGGATGCGAAGACCTGACTCAGGTGTTCCTAGGTAAGTACCAAGTATGTAAAATGCGATTTAAGAAATTTTGCAGAACTATTTCTCCAGTGTACCCATCACTAAACAAGCACTGACTGATTTACAAATATTTGAAAACTTTGCACACATCTTCCAAGTCCAAAATTCAATAATTGGCTTTTACATGTGTATATCTGGCAGATAATGACATACACGAGAAACATTTCTACATATTCATAGAAGAGTTTGAATGCTGGTTTCATTACAATAATTTCTTGGAATGAAACAACAGTGGCTTTGGTAACAGCACGTCAAAGTTATCAAACGCTCAAATCAATACTACTAGTTTCCTCATCCAAGAATATCACAATTTTAGAGCTACTTGCATCAAGTTTATGAAATGCTCCAGTCAAGATTATGAAATGCTTTGGTCAAGATTACCATATGCTTGATTTAAGATTTTGGTATTCTTACTTTCAAGAATTTCCCAGTTTTGCATTGAGATATTTTCTCAATGTAACCCTTATATGGTCAAAAATATCGTATTCTCACTTTAAGATTAGCATAGTTTTGCGCGTAAAGGAAGTTATGGTATACTTGAATTGAAGCATCTGTGCTCAGTCTTTCGAGTACGATATTTTCGAGAATCATGAAAGCAGTGAAATAGGTCTGTAGTTATTTAGGTTATGATTAACACCCTTCTCGAAAATCGGTATAATTTTTGAAAACTTGAATATTTCGGGAGATTAACCTGATAAAATTGCTGGTAGTGGTGGCCGTAAATAAATGTCAGTATGTCAACCAAAGCAAATACGCATTGTTTTAGAAGATTGTTGGTAATTTCGTCTAAGCCACATGATTGTGAATTTTTCATAAATTTCACTATATGTATTTATTATCTTGATATCGTGTGAAGGATACATCAAAAAGCTCTTTGCATTATCGCAAAAACGTGGTTATTCTTTAGTAGGCATTTTTTGTTGGCTAACGAAAGCTAAATAACCAAAACCTTGACTTTTCCCACCTCAATTTCCTACAGGTCACTTCATCAGTAGATATAAACTAAACAAAGCTCCGTAGACAAACAAAAAGCTATTAAAGTCACACTAACTTCTCTCATCAGGACTTGACATCTTCCCAGTTTGCGCAGCGGGAAAGATAAGAGCCACGGCTAAAAAAATGCGGCCTGTCGAGAGGTGAAAACGAGCATAGAACATTATATTGACCGCCAGGGCGCGGTTTCGTTTTCCACGTACATACACAAAAATTTCCCAAGTCGTAATTTTCCCGCCGCAATTAAGTGTGTCTCACCGAGTGATATATCGCGACCTGATGTGCTGTCCTGACAGTGGCGTCGCGCTTTGGGGTCGGGTATAGGAAGTTTCGAACACGGGAAAGTTTTTTCGTACCATTTAATCTATATGATTAATGGAGGAGCAGACTTTCAAAATGCATTTTATCCAAATTTTCCATGTTTGAGATAGTGGTGACGCTGTATTCCTATAATCAAATACTTAGGTACTTTTTATGAATAATGCGACAGGCAAAATACATTTAGTCTCCGTGATATTAGGTAGGAAATCATACCTTAACAAACAAACGTATTTAAGTCCAGTCACATACTACCTTCAAAGTGCATTTTGTCTGAAACGGCATGGACAAAACACATTTTGATTGGGATTTTATTTTCGTATATTGTACACTGAGAAAAACAGCCCTGTTAAAGTGTTTAACTGGTACATTTTTAATAGCCTATATTAAAGTTGCATGCTATTTCTGAAATGTAGCTTCATAGTCAGTCATAAAAACTGAATTCTAATACTTCCATTTTGTCACAGAAAATGCATATTATTATAACAATTGAACTGGTTTACGTACTACTGCTTTCAATTAAACATTTTAATAGTAATGATTAACGAGAGTAACTATAAAAATAAATCAGTAACTGCCGTTATGAGTATTCCTATCGTAGACACTTCAGGTTACAATGACAATTAAGCAGGTTGAAGTACTGCAGTTTCCAATTAAACATTTTAGTTGCAAGAGTTAATCGTTAGTGGTTACAGGACGGTTACAGGTGTGAGGTGCATTCGCTGTTCGGTTTTACTATATCACCTGCTATTTTGTGTTCCTATAAGTGTTATGCGTGCATGCTTGTGTCCTTGTGTGTGGAACAGAATAGGTACCTACATGGTAAAATATGGCTTTGGAGTACACGAATCGTACATTTCCGGTAACTTTGCTGTAAGATCAACATATGTAACAATTTCCCAATGACATTATGTGTTCGTAGGTGTGACGTTTTATGTGCAATAACAGCTTTTTTATGGTAAACTGAAGATTTTAATTTTTGTTATGATGATTGTTAATTGTTTTACCAGGAATAAAGATTATTTTGAATCTATTTGCTTTTTTAATGCCCCTAATTGAGTATAGAAATTACCCGTATTCAAGTAAGAAAAACATCAGTATTGGTATTAAAGTTTTTCATTATGCAGCAGTTTAATTCATTATCTGTAGTACAATGACAAAAAGAATGTTACAAATAAATAAGGTAACCGTAATAAATAATCCTGTTTAATTGAGGGTATTAAACAAGTGAATAACCTTGGAGACGTGATTTAATTATAAATATTAAACTAAGCTACAGTCACAGTGACATTTTTCTGACAACCACTCATGTGATATTGCTCGCTACCACAATTAATTGTAAACTGAATTCAATATTCAATTGCAGCAATTAAACAGTTTTGTTGTCACGTAGTTTGATGCAAAATTTAATTGCGGTGAATAAAATTTTAATCGTAGCGATCAAAGTTTTCTCTCAGTGTACGACACAGACCGGGAGCTCAAATGGATAGCTGCAATACGTGAAAAAACTGTGGCAAACTAGTGATGGGGCGCTAATATGCTTCACGGTAGGCTTTATTTCAAATATTTTCCAAATTTCTGTTTTTGCTAATTAACAATGAAACTCAAATCACATTTTATCTAGTAGTGACAAGCAATTTTGTGCAAATAAACTAATAAGTCGAAAACAAAAAAAGTTGGGAAGTTTTACACTCAAATGTAAGACCAACGTAGTGTTATCACTCAGTGCATATTGGTGCAGTGATATGGCAATAAGTCGAAAACGCTATTAGTTACTGTCAAAATTTGCTACTGCCTGTTGAGATTTTGCGTGTTCTTTTACTTCTGTGTCATCGGCATCGACTGCTCTGGTCATTAACTTCGAGTTATGTGTAGGCTTTGATACTGTTTCCCGGCGCCATTTAATTAGAAGCCAACAGCTCAGGTGGGGATTCTCGCTGAGCTTTTTTCAATGCATATTTATTTTGATTGAGAAAAACAGAAATAACTAAATAAACTAAATGTGTTGCATCTGTTGTTGCTACTAACGTTTGAGTTAGCATACTTCGATAAAAAAAATTACATTTGAAAATTTTACTGTGGATATGGAAAACGGTTACTCGAAGCGATATTTGCTTAAAAATGCTTGGAAAAACATAATCTTCAAAATTTGCACTAATATACCGTGACATAAAAAAGTTACATCATTTTAAAACGCTTGATGCATAGTAAGTGGCGCCCTCTACAAGTGGCATCCAAATAAGGAACAGATTTAAATTTCTTACCTCAAAAAACTCAAGAGTTACTATCTTTGTGCTGTTGCGTCAACCTGATAATGAATTAGTAAGCAAAAATGAAATAGAGTAATTACAACTTTGACACTTCTGTTATTATCAACTTTTGCACTGAGATAAGGTGGTTAAATCTCAATATTTTTACCCAAAAGGCTGCAATTTTGCTATGTACCATTAACTAGAGAACACCCTGTATATCAAACATGACAAAAACTTTATATACTGAAAGAGAAAGATACCTAATAATATTACGTCAACGTCAACATTAATTTTGGGACAATGACGAGAGTCGTTAATGCAATAAAAGGTCGCACATCAACGTTATCCTACATCAAGTTACGTTCGCTGTACATCGTATTAATGACTACCGCGCTTGGATCTACGCCTTCCATCATCAAATCTAGCACATTTTTATTAAAATAATCCAGGCCTCGTCAGCCAACAAAACGGAGCGAGCGTTTGGTTGTCTCAACATCTCAAAGTCACAATTTGCTGTTGTGCCCACACACCATATCTCTATAGATAGGGGTTATAAGGCAACATTGCTTATTTTTATGGCCTCTAGAACCCTATCATTTAGTCGCAATAATTACCTATTCTTTAACTACTGACAACCACGTATTTGTATACTTTATAAACGAGTTTTAGTCCTGATAGAAAGTCAGACAACGATTTTAGATATTTAGGGTGAACTTGAAGATCTGAGGGTCTGAACATTTTTGATGTTCGTTACCGGAGGCTGAAAGTCAAAACAACGGCTGGTATTGAAATTGGCACCTTCAAACTAAATACGATAAGAGTTTTCATTCTGATAGGAAGCCAGATAACGATTTTAGATATTTAGTGTGAACTTGAATATCCGAGGGTCTGAAAACTTTTTATATTCTTTACCCGAGGCTGAAACTCAAAAGAACAACCAGATTTGAAATTGGCACCCTCAAACAATACACCATACGAGTTTTCGTCCTGATAGGAAGTCAGGTAACGATTTTAGATATTTAGGGTGAACTTAAAGATCTGAGGGTCTGAAAATTTTTGATCTTCTTTTACCGAAGGATTTGAAATTGGCACCCTATAAGACTATACATCATACGAGTTTTCGTCCTGATAGGAAGTTAGGTAAGGATTTTAGATATTTAGGGTGAACTTAAAGATCTGAGGGTCTGAAAATTTTTGATCTTTTTTTACCGAAGGATTTGAAATTGGCACCCTATAAGACTATACATCATACGAGTTTTCGTCCTGATAGGAAGCCAGTTAATGTTTATAGATATTTAGAGTGAACCTCAAGGTCTGACGGTCTGAAAATTTTTGAACTTCTTTACCTGCGACTCAAATTCAAAACAATGGCCGGATTTGAAATTGGCACCCTTAAACTATACACGAGACGAGTTCTCGTCCTGATAGAAAGCCAGATAACGATTTTAGATATTTAGGGTGAACTTGAGTATCCGAGGGTCTGAAAGTTTTTGATCTCTTTACCTGAGGCTAAAACTCATAAAAACGACCGGATTTGAAATTAATAATTATATTTTTTGAATTGTTCAGAATCAAACTCACCCTGTATGTAGGTGGAAATTGGGTCACCTACCAAAACACGCTACTGATTGAACTGATTACGAAGCAATCATTTGAATTCAGCTCAGAAACGGAGATTCTCTTTGTTCTTTTGTCTTCTGGTTATTTACAATGTTCGTATCTCCGTGTAAAGGGCCATCTGATGAGTATTATCTCCAGTGACGTAACCGTAAGATAATTATCATATTTTTGTGAAGGGGTAATTCAGTTTGCGTAATCGCATTTTGCTTCAAATGGAAACAATACTGAACAGGATTAAACTGTAATTTTGAGGATTGTTTTGTACGATTTTCTATGGGGTAGGTAGAACAGGGTGAGGTTGATGATGCTTGATGTAGTTGGTGAATTTAAGCAAGGGTATCCTCACAGTGGATTTCTGAAAGCACTTCCAGCAAGAAAGCTTTTAACAATTGAACATCCAAAACGTTTGATTTCTGTTGAACTGTTGACAATAGATAATACTTGGAAAAGTATGGGTAACTACAGGGGACGTATAAAATATCTGCTGCAGAAACTCAATGAAAAGTTTATCACGATGGCCATATGGTGGAAAATAGAAAGTTTCTCTCGACAAAACTGGTCCAGCTTTTATAATAATTTCCTCTTACTTTTTGTATCAACATTTTCTTAGCAAATTCTCTTCCACAGTCGCATCATCATCGTTTACACTCTTTGTGTTCCACTTCCAACTATAGTTCCAGTTACAGTAAGTTAGTTAGTAGTCTCTTTATTCTATTTCGTCTGTATCTTTTTTTTAAGTTACTTGTTTTCTTCCATATCTAAACATGTTTTTGATTATATTTCATGGCCTGCTGGGTTGCTTATAGGTAGGAAAATTGAAAAGCACCGATTTGTTTGGAAGTTTAAGATTAAATGAAAACTACCAGAGATTGATATTCTCAACCTTATATTATTAGAAATGTTATCAAATTCTGCATTTAGCCGTATAAAAAAATTAGGCATTCCCATTTGAAAAAATCAAGTTATCGCTGATTGAAGTTTCCTTAATTAATCGACCGATTTCTCCAAGCATAAAAGTAACTTAAACTTGACAGTCTCATCAAAGCTGACACATTTTATGCTTAGTAATACAGCAAAGTCACAGCCTTCCAGAATTTATAATCTCTGCGATATTCAATTTTTTCCTGATATCTACTTACACCGAGAATGGTGATTTACACCTAAACGGTTCGCTTCAAGTCCCATGTATGATGCATTAAATTCACATTAGAATTCACCAAGGAATCTGAATATGCAATAATAAACGGGGTGTTTCAGTTAAAAAAAAACATAACTTTGATACATTTCGTGTTTTTGGGACACCTTGTGTAACATGAAAATATTTTTTAAATGTAGCCTTTATTGGTCTCTATCCATCCGAAATCATCATTTTCTTTTTTATCAAATACCTTAGCCATAATGCTCCGTGTCGAATAACGTGAATAACCCGGTATATGCATACATTCCCTGTTAGCTTACGTTTAGGTGTTAGTTTAGAATGTAGTTTAATATATGGGTTAAATGTAAGAATAGCCTTAGGCTAAATTTCGCCCAAATAAAGTCGTTAAAATAAAATAAATAAATAAATATGTCTGAGGCCTCGAAGGGGGTTACTTCCAGCAAGATGATACACGTCCTCATATTGCAAGGATATTGATGAGGTTCCTACATTCCTGTAGGCTGAGGTCAGAGTACTCCCCTGGCCTCCACGGTCATCCGATTTATCGCCAATTGAGAAAGCATGGGATTGGATGGGTCGATAGATAGGCGATTTACCACATCCTCCGACCACGCTGGACGAACTGCAACATGCTGTGAGGGCAGCTTGGGAGGCTCTAGAGTTTATCAACAACCAGATTACCAGCATGCCGCGTAGGCTAGAAGAGTGCATTCGTCAACATGGAGGGCCCACCCATTATTGATCTGTTGTATCTTTTTATAAACTAATTATGGCAAATAAGTTCGTTTATTATTGTATTTCTTCAACCTCAACCCTTTTTTTCTGTGTTCTGATATCACTTGGAAGTAGTATATCTACAGAAATGAAGCATATATGCCAGATCTAAATAAAAAAGTAATAGATCCATTGTTAGGGATATAATAATATAGGCAAAACTTTAATTTCTAAGCTGGTTGCACACAGGTTATTGTCGATTAAGCCACCATCACATACACATACAAACCTTGGGGTTGCTGCGGGCTCTTAGACTAGTACTCAAGATGAGACCAACTAAAGTCATATTTTTTACCTTTAGGTGACAATCGCCACAGAACTAGGTAAAGTAGTCACAAGGATGCAGCTTGAAAGGTCTGAAGTAGCATTCTATGTATACACAAATGGATCTCTTCTCAGGTAATTACATTCATCGCTTTTAACTATTTTTTAATTTTTTGTGAAGCATGAAGTGCGCTTGCATATAAAATGTAGACGTACTCAATACAACTTTTATTCTTACTTAAACAATTCGCTATGAATATTTCATGGTGGTTCAAGATCATCATCATAGTCACAAGGTCTTAACAGGCATGTTGTGAACTCGAAAATGCATTAAGTCGGGGCTAGAGTATTGCCGACACGAATATTATCAATAGTTTTGAGAACTGTAGCTCGCCATCATTCGCGATTTACTGTCAGTTCAGTGGCGCTCTTGATACTCATATCTAGCAACTGTTTCGTCGTATTCACCCAGCGTGTAGGGGAACGGCTACGGCGCCGCCCACTCGGGGCGTGACCCTGAACTACAAGTTTCTCCACAACAATATGGCCGAAGAATGTAAGCATTCTCGTCGACACAATGGAGGATAGTCTCTTTGGATTACCGAGCTCATCCAGTATGGAAACGTTAGTTCGATGGGCGGTATAAGGAATTCTCAGCATTTTCCTCCACGTCCACATTTCAAAAGCATCTATGCGAGCTCGATCTGCCTTTTTAACAGTCCAACTTTCCGATGCATACAAAAATATGGAGAACACAAGAGACTGAACCAGCGACATTTGGGTAGCTTTAGTGATGTTATGGTCACGCCATATTTTAGTTAGCTTTATCATGGCCACTCATGCCTGTTGAATGCGTTCAAGATAGTCTGCCACATAATATTCATAAATATGTTATTTGTACCATATTATATGCGTTAAGTCATTTCATTTGATACGTATATTGATAGATTCGTTCAAAACAGGTAAAAAGGTCTTTTCTGGAGGTGCCTTATTGGATTTAAGACCCTGGTTACCAAACTGCGGGATTGAGAGCCTTCTTGGGGTTTGGGATGGGTGTCGCAAAAATTATACGGCACGGAAGACATTTTTCCAACGGAGCAAAATAAAGAGGGCACATACCCCTTTTATTTGCATAAAGGGAGGCGGGATAAAGAAGGTTCGAATAACTTTGCACAAGAATTATTATCTGTTGATTTATCGTCAAACGCTATACACTCTTATTACGCAGCAATCAGAATTTTTTCGCAAACGGCAGCTAGCATTTTCGGAAGACGATTAAGACAAAATGTTTATTCCTAATAATTTCTGCCATATATAGGGTGCCCTAAGTGAATGTTCTGAAATTCCTGCATTTGATTCAGCAACTTAGATATTAAGAAAACTTCCAATAAACTTTGCTCCGGAAATTTTGATAAGGCTATCAGAACAAGAACTTCAGTGCATTGAAAATATGTTTTGACCTTTCACCAGTTTACTAATTTGAATATGAAGACGACATTATCATACAAAATCCAAGCGCGTATGAAACAAGGCAGCAAAGACAAATATGTTACAATTTTTGGGTATGCATTTTTTAAGATTAGGTCAAATTGAAAAGGAAACCTTCTTATGTATCTGTACGCCACATTTCGACTAATATATGGTAACCATCAAATTCAGAAAGACGAATTTTTCATCGCTTGATGTAACGTGGTAAAAGTCTGATGAAGTATGTTTCCAAATAAATGGATAAGGCGAAGAGGGCCTATAGAATGGCCTGCTAGATTTCCTGATTTTACGCTATTATACTTTCTTCTATTGGGCCATTTAAAATCTATTGCGTTTAGTGCCCAAGCTGAAAGTTATGATGACCTTCGTCAACGCATCATCAAAAGCAGCCCCCACAACATGCAACATTTTGAACACTTATTGCAATAAAAGGTGATATATTTGTGTGTTTCTGTTTTGTATTTGAACAAATTAAGATGCATAAAGATTTTTCTAATTTTCTTGAAACGACGATTTTAAAAAATTGGACGTCAACATAGAGGGCTTATGCCTTTGAAACGGGATTTTACTCGACACCTCTTGTCATTTAAAATGTTAAAGGGGATGACCCTGGGGGTAGAGGGTACAAGGGGGTAAAGTAGTTTTTGCTTAAAATGTTGTTCCCCTTGACAAATCTTTTGATGTGTCTCGGCGATTTTCCTTCAATTCGTGGTTTCGATAATTCCGTGGTGGGGAATCTTCAAATGAACATCCTGTGTATAAGATGATATATCAGTCGGGATAACTGAAGTCTTCTAACATAATATGATCCTTTGAAAGAATCTGGTATTTTTGTGGCTCCCTTACATTACGAACGCCCCTGCACTTTGAATGCTAATTTATTTGCCATCAGTCAATTCTACACGTTTGGGCTCAACTGACAGCATTGGAGGCAATCAATAATTTTCAATATACTCTTCATGGGGTTCCTGCGCCCTTAAGCAGAATTTCCTGGCCAATGTTTACTTTTCCTTATATTTAGAGTTGCGGAATTATATCCTTCGATGTAGAAACCACAGCATAGTAAACAAACCAGCACAATATCTCAGGTTGGCGGCAATTACACGCGCATCCCCCCTTTGGATGATTTTTTTGTAGGGATGTTAACGATACTTCGATACTTGTACTTCTGTACTAATATCGAGTATTTATCGCTACTTTTGTAGCGGTATCGGTATCGAAAATAATTATATAATTATTGAGGGATGTAATCAATCGCACAAAATTCTCTGTACGAACCAAACGCACCTATTTGGCTAAAAAAGATCGAGTTGGTTCCGGTATCGATATTTTCATTTTCGCATCTCTACCCAAACTTCACAGCCGCAAAATCATCCAAGGTCAAATATTGTTGGAACCCTTTTTATATAGGAAATCCTCAGAGATATTGTGATGGTTGTTTACTATGCTGTGGTAGGAACGTTATAATATCAACAATTATCGGTTTTTTTCCCCGCCACAATAGTCGAGAGCGTGGGATTCAATTTGAGTGGGGTTGTGAGAGATAAAACATGGATATGCATCCATTTGGCTTAGGAGATACAGCTGATTAGCTGGACATTTTCGGTTTGATTTTGACCTTTTTTTATCTATTTTGCGAAGGATGCACAAAGACCAGTGGCGGCGGAGCAATCAATTGCAAACAAGTAAGACGAAATATTAATAAATTGTTCAAATTGCGTTTTTGGACGTTTTCTCAAAACGAAAGTGGAAAATTTGGAAGTAGGGGAAATATTTGTGAGGAGGATGGTGTTAGTATAATACTACCAATCCTCAAATCTCGATTTTTGTATCTCAGGAGTTCTCAATTCATTTAGATTTCATTATGAAATGCTATCCGTATTTTACATATACTTATGCATCAACCAACCTTTTAACTAATACTTGTATTTTTTCTTACTTAAAGGTAATTTTTTTATAGAAAGTTCTAACCAATTATTATTATAGGATAAACTTGAAGCGGCGATTTGAGCTGACTGATGAAGCTCTAAGAAATATGAGTAGTTGGCCTCCAGTTGTCCTACAATTCGAAGGTAGCAAGAAACTCTATTTGGACAAAACTACGTTCCAAAAAAATCTTACAAGATTCAGGTATGATACAAAATATTATTTGAAAATCTTTAATAGTGTACACCGAGTCATATCCACCAAACTCTCAGGCAGTTGTCCAACATAATAGTGTAGAAGCGAAAATGTTATATATTTTGGATATCGAATTCTAAAGCAAATCTAGCGTTTATATGTCTCTATAGGTGCTGGAGAAAATGTTCTAAAACATTACAATTCATATTAAAAAAATTAAGATTTTGTTATTCTTGCAAATACAGATTTGGATAATGTCAGAAAATGACAGAACCGTCGTATGTTTTTACCTGCACCCTAAGTCAATTATATCTCTGGAAGCAGATAGCTTGAAATTCGCGAATATCAATATAAACGAACAATTTTTGAAACTGGCCGAAACTTCAATGAATCGGGATTTTGAAGAACGTACTCAATTCCCCTTGAATGTCAATTTTTTGTAATTGTAAGGACACAAAACAAAGAGAAATGGCAATAAACTTGATGTACTTTCGTTATTATTTAAATAAACATACAACCGTTTTTTTTAAATTTCAAAAAGCTCTGATTTAAAAAAAAGTAGTTTATTTTTAATGATATCTGGGAACTGCTTCCATTTCTAAACACAGCCTTTTGCGTTAGGGAGACCTCCTCAAAAGAAGGGCACAATACCAAACATCATTAAAATGCCTATCATATGTATTAAGTATTTAGTAAAACAATCTTGGGATACGGTCACTTATTATATTTCCAAAATATAAAATTTTACGACGTTTCGACGCTTCTATTAGGCGTCATCTTCAGGTATTAAAACTAAAATAAAATATCAGAATTGTCAAACAGATACAAAATGACTAACATTTACAATTAATTTTTTTTATGACAATTCAATATCGAGGGAGGGAGGTAAATATTGATAAGATGGAAGAACGTATAGGCTATGTTCCATTTATTAAATTTGTATATATTATACGTATACGTATATTCAGGTTTTTATTTTTAATATCATACTTGTGTTTATATATGCGTTTATTTAAATATTGTTTAGTTTGTCCTATGTATAAGTTGGGGCAATCTTTACAAGGTATTTCATAAACCAAATTGCAATGCAAGTCTTTTTCTAATGCAGGTTTCAGGCTTGAAAATACTGCACGGGTTGTTGTCGTGGCAGTATGAGCAACATTTACGTTAGTCATTTTGTATCTGTTTGACAATTCTGATATTGTATTTTAGTTTTAATACCTGAAGATGACGCCTAATAGAAGTGTCGAAACATCGTAAAATTTTATATTTTGGAAATACAATAAGTGACAGGATCCCAAGATTGTTTTACTAAATATTTGGTACCGACGGTCAGGATTCAAAAAGCAAAAAAAAAATATGTATTAAGCTAAACCTGTAATGGTTTTTATTTTCATACCTTCATCCGCATGTGTATTTCTCAATTTGAATCCTTATCCCAAAGTATCGGAAAAAGTACGAATTTAAATTAAGTCTGTAATGTTGAAAACAGGGATATCGTAGATTCCACTAAATATCTCCAAGGTTTAATCAAATTTTATAATTACATAATTAGAGATAAGTCTGTGTAAATGCTTCTCTTTCCAGAGAATCGATAATACAATCAGTGGAAAGTTCTATAACTGACGTGCTTAGTTGGTATACGTCCGTAAATGCTGCGCTTTTGGAGCACTTAACAAACCAGATAAAGGAAACGGACAGCAGTGGAGTTTGGAGGTAAACGATAACAATATTCATTATTAATATTTAAAAACTATTTAAAAACAATGTAATTTTTAGTTTGGTTTTTTTCTTGTTTACTAGCATTTTGTTTATTTTCTTCCATAATCAAATACATTGGCACAACAAACGAGATTCTTTCATTTTATTAAATAAAAACATCTGATAGTAGTTCGAATTCAATCAAAAGTCATTGTGGTAAGCGTTATTAGAATTGAATAGCCCCAAACCCAAGGAAACCCAGCAATATTTAAATAGCCAATCATTCGGATATGATATTATGGCGGGAGAGACGACTATTTCTCGACATGCGCATCCACCATTTTTTCAAATGTAAAATGTTAGCGCCAGTGGTTTCAGATCTACTGATTAAACTGTACTGCCCTGCTAAGACAGTGAGTCGTATTTTAAAAATCAGAGTATTGAGGAATGAAGCTATTAGTAAAATATGACATTCCATCCACGTGAGTGTATCAGCAGTATCCCTCTTAGCAGCTTAATGTCGAATTTATTTAAATAATCTCATCCAGAAGGTTATAAGTTTAAAAGATAACAATATTTATTATAACGGTTATTGGGTTTTCCTGGATTTTAATCGATTTAACAACAAACTATTGATTGTTGAAGAAGATTCAGTCTTTTAATATTCAGGTGTGAATAGTATTCCTTATTCGTAATTTGTTTGTTTTTGTTGATTGTTCATTGTACTCAATTAACTTTTTGATTATTTTTCTCTTTCATTTTATTAATTATTCAAAACACCTGACGATAGTTCAGATTGAGTCAATAGGCATTGTGAAAAACTTAATTAGAGTTAAAAAGTCCGACCCCGACGACTATTTATCGGCATGCGCATCCACCATTTTTTCAAATGTAAAACGTTACCACCAGTAGTTTCAGATCTTTGATTAAACTATACTGCCCTGCAAAGACAGGAAGTCGTATTTGAAAAACCAGAGTATTGAGGAATGAAGCGATTAGTAAAATATGACATGCCATACACGTGATTTTATCAGCAGTATTCCTTTTAGCACCTTAATGTCGAATTTAATTAAATAATCTCATAAAACCATCCAGCAGGTTATAAGTTTAAAAGATAACAATATTTATTATAACGGTTATTGGTTTTTCCTGGATTTTGTTCGATTCAACAACAAACTATTGATTGTTGAAGAAAATTCAGTCTTTTAATATTCAGGTGTGAAAAGTATTCCTTATTCGTAATTTGTTTTTGTGATTGTTCATTGTACTCAATTAACTTTTTGATTATTTTTCTCTTTCATTTTATTAATTCAAAACACCTGACGATAGTTCAAATTGAATCAATAGGCATTGTAAAAAACGTAATAAGTCCGACACCCAAGGAAAACCGGCAATATTTAATTAGCCAATCATTCGGATATGAAGTTATGGCGGGAGATTTCTCGGCATGCGCATCTACCATTTTTTTCAAACGTAAAATGTTAGCAACAGTAGTTTCAGATCTACTGATTAAACTATACTGCCCTGCCAAGACAGGAAGTCGTATTTGAAAAATCAGAGTATTGAGGAATGAAGCGATTAGTAAAATATGACATGTCATCTACGTGATTGTGTCAGGAGTGTTCCTTTTAGCACCTTAATGTCGAATTTATTTAAATAAACTCACAAAACCATCCAGAAGGTTATAAGTGTAAACGAGACCAAGATTTATTATTACTATTTGAAAACAATGTAAAGCGTCTAATTATAACAATACAATAATATAACGGTTATTGCCGGTTTTTCCTGGACCTTAATCGGTTCATTTGTTGTTGAAGAAATTTCAGTCTTTTAATATTCAGGGGTACTCATTTAACTTTTCATGATTTTCTTCCATAATCAATACATTCGCACAACTATTTAAATGGACGATTCTCTTTCGTTTTATTAGTTCAGACTCAATAGGCATTGTGAAAAACGTAATTAGAATTAAACAGTCCGACACTCAAGGAAAACCAGCAGTATTTAAATATATTATTAAAATGTATAATGTTACCTACAGCGCAGCGGTTCCAGATCTTCTGATTGAACTGTAACTTTTTTACAAAATACTAGATACTTTTTGGTTATTTTCTTTCTTAATAAATACATTCGCACAACTATTTAAGTAAACAATTGTTGTAAATTCAAAACACCTGACTATAGCTAGAATTTAATCAACAGATATTGTGAAAAACCGTAATAAGTATTAAATAGTCCGACACCCAAGGAAAACCGGAGCTATTTTGGTATATCCAATCATTCGGATATCATTTAAAATTATGGCGGGAGTGTCGAATGTTTCTAAGGAAGTACATTCACCATTTTTTAAATGTAAAATATTACCGCCAGTGCACTAGTCTTAGATGCACTGAATAAACTATAGCTTTGTTACAAAATACTATACTAAGCTTGCAGTGCACCCACACGGACAGAATTTTCCAGGGTACAACAAGCGAAACAGTATTACACTGGAACATATATTAATTAGCTTGAACTTTCCAGCTAATGTAAACTAATGCTAATGAAAACAACAGCCGCGCCACATCGTAAACCTTAAATTCAATTTATTTCACACAAAATACGTATCAGCGATTCAAATATAAACAATTTACATGTAGAATCAATCACTCATATTTTATCTGAACATAATATCAAAGAATGGACTTAATAAAATGTTGCTACAGTTAGGAATTTATTGTAATGTTTTTGTTATTTGTATAATATCATTGATTAAAATATGTTAATCAGTGATAATATATACTCATTTTATTTCACTTATATTGAAATGCTACTTATCCAGAGTGGTCCATTTACAAAAATCCAAAATACTTCCATTTTTCATTTACTACATAAAAATGTATGGCCATGAAAATCAATAGGTCAGGATATAACAAGTTATTAGGTCTAAAAAATCGAAAATCAGTTTGGTTGGTGACTAACCTCTGTACAACTATACCATACATCTAACTTGAAATAGTTCAACAGTTTTCAAATATATTAGTCAGTCTTAAAATTTCCAAAATTCCCAAAATCTTCGAAATTTATCCACAGCGTTTCAAAATTTTCAATATTTAAATTTGCGGACAATAGGGACAAGGTCAATACCAAGGTATTGCAAAATATCGTATTGTCTGTTCTCCTTAAAAGGCATTGCAGATTTCCTCATTTCAAAGTATAGCATTTGCAAAATTGCAGAAGACATTTTGTTTTAGGTATTTACTTGCTTTCAAAAACCTTTTAAAAAGCATCGAAAGCACAGGAATAGCTAGCGTGTATGGCGTGAATTATTTTGGTAAAGGTCATCTAATGCAAGTCAACTATATAAACTACATTACCCATGACGCTATAGCGAAGGATCTGCTAAACACATCATTAAACTATGTTCCGCAAATGAAGAAAGAATACCAGTGGTTGGCTCTAAATATGGCCCATTATGGAAATATCAAACATAGGTAAGTTATATATGTGGGATATATTTCACAAAAAAGTCGAAGTCGTTTTTATGTTAGGTTTAAAAATTTCAGAGCAGATAACATTAAAAGGTTCATATAAGCTTTAATGGAAGAAATTAATAAAAGCCAACGGCTAATAGTCGTGTTTTTTTTTGGAAAAAATAACGCAACTGCAAAATGTTTTCCATTTGAGTTTATTACTTGTCGGTGACAATAGCAGATTACACGTTTTATATGATTATTTCAGCTATAAAATGCCACTTTACCTCTCTCTGTGGTACATAAACGCCTGTTGACGATTGATAGCCTATTAATATTCTTCTATTAGTTGGTTCATAAAAATCAGAACTAATCTGCAACTACCCCAGTAACGAATAAAATATAGTACTGGTATGCTAGACAAAACCTGCATCACATAAATTTATGTTTATAGATTGGGAATTTCTTTCAAGAAAATTTCAACTGCTCAAAGAACCTGGTCGAAAGCATTGTTTAACATTAAAATATTTATTACTGTTTACCTTAATCAAGCCTTTTGATATAATTTAGTGTATCTGTAATCTGTATCACGAAATGTTGGCCCAACTCTATTCAGAAATGTTCATGTATAAATAAAACAATTAATAAATTGCTTCTTCATAGCCAGTTTTCTGCCTTTTTATAAAAAATATAGTATTTGTGATAAAGGAAGGTCATTCATGAAAGCGTGTGTTTAAAAGCTTTCAAATGAAACATAGTCAAACATTAATTGTAGTTTAACCTGACTAAGTGTTCCGATGAAATTTATAGAATTTATAGCATAACAAATTAGCATGAAAATCATATTACTCTTTCCATACCATAAATAGTATAACTGCTACAAATTTCGACACTATCTTTTATAAGGAAGAATTATTTTTTTATTATTTATTTCAACGAATTGTCATTAAAATACCTATATTTTGGTAATCCCAGCATACTAGGATATACTCATTCATAATCCACACTTCATTATAGACAGCGGTTAAGGAACGCTTATTATTATCGGCAGACCAATTAAAATGTATGGACATATTAACTGTCTGAAAAATTTGGGAAATATCGGTATTAGCGAGTGGTCACAGATATACTTGTTAATAGCAACTGGCACTGGGATAAAATTTTCTGTAAATTTTGGGATACAGTCAGGGTTATTTGTGTATAAGTGGTTTAAAAAAGTCTCTCATTTCAGGAACGATATAATCAGGCTAAATCGGCAAAGATCTCCAAACTACACCGAAGCTTTGGAATACTTTGATTCTATGGCAACTTACACCGATGAACTGAGAAAAATTCAGCGATCTCTGAGGGTTCTTATTAGGTGGGTGAGTTATTTTTTTGAATTCAGTGCAAGTTACTAAACAAATCATTTAGTACTGTCAGGTTTTGAGTACAATATAAGAATTCTAATATATTTTATTTTCAATTGAAATATATATATATATAAATGACATGACGGACTTAGACTTAGAATTATAGAGCTGTCAAGGATTGCCGGACAGATAGATGGCAGACTGACGACGCGACGCCTGGAAGGACTTTTATATCAAATATCATTTTTCTTCACGATTACAATACTTTGATTGTCCGTTTGGAATATAAAATACAATTATTTGATTTCACAGAATTTTACTTGAATGGACGTTTATAATAAATTTATTTATTTATATTTATATTTAAATGTCTCCTTTTAAATTCTGTAGTTTATTCTTAGTTATATAAGTTTTTGTTTTATCCTATCGCCCTACACCTACGTAGAGATTACGTAAATGAGAATCTTCGAGAGTCAGCAAATAAAGAAGCTCTGGGAATAGCTACATTGATCTTGGTACTAGCTGTCTCGCCAGTCATTATTTGGTTGGTCAGAAATGCTGTGGCTACAATACAGGTATGAATTCAGAATTAATCGACGTAATTGTGATCAGGATATCAAAAAAAATGAAATTATTTAAACGCCATCATTTCTCAAGATATTTGCAAATTTTAGAATTAAATACATACAGTAATGTCCACCTATAACGAATCCGCTTTTTACGAACTTTCGTTTATAACGAACCAAATCTAGAGGAACGAAACTTCGGTATTACTAAACGTGTGTTAATCTTTTCGCAAATAACGAACCCATTTATGACGAACTTTCGGATAAAACGAACCTTAAACTTTGATATTGTCGTAAGATCTTATTTTGTAACGAACCTAAAACGGGATTTTATCGCTCGAGATTTACCGAATTATTTCGATCGCAAGACACCTGAAACGATATTTCACCGCTGGTGATTCCCCGAATTCTGAAATAATCCATCTTAGATGGAATAAACTGCCTTCATATGGCATGGCAGAGGGTATCAAAACAAACAATTTTTAATTGTTTTCAACGCGGTGGATTCAGACGATGACTTGACATTAGCCGAATGGCTGAAAAAAGTTGGACAGGAAGATGATAACAATATTCTAGATAATCTTCCCTGTTCTGAAAATGAGTTCAATGAATTTGTCCGTATTGATGATACTTTTGTAAGTGTTGAATACTTGGATGATGATGTCATTGTCGCTCCTGTGTCTTCTTCAGTTTATATTGATAACAATGAGGAGGCAGAAGATGAAGAGTACAGAATTGGTACCAGTTCCAACCACATCAGAGGCACTTGAACATATTGATAACGTTCGTTATTTTCTTCAGTCACGAAATACTCCGCAAAGTGTTTTTAATCAATTAGCCGAAATAGAATTACATATTAATGATAAATAAAACAAACTAAAATAAACGATTTTTCAAATTAGACTCCTAAGAACAGTTGTTAATTTATCTACTATATTACAAAATATATTCATGTACTCTCATATCTATGTATTAATAAAAGTATTAATAAAAATACATCATCTTTTTTATTTATCGTTTATAGCGAACATTACTGTAGGTACATACATAAAAACACTTTTAACTTTTCTATACAACAAATACGCTACACCCTATGTTTTTTTAAACGACGTTTTGCAAAGAATGACTCCATGCACAGCAGTTTGCATAACATTTTTTTTTAATTAGTACTCATTAACTCCAAATAGGTTCCTGTTCAAATTTTCAGTGAGACTAGAGAAGTCATCCTATTATATTTATAATTATTTTTAATTTCATAAAATGTAGTAAACAGAAAACCTTTACTTACTAATATCGATATAAAATGAATAATATTCAATGAAAACTGTGAAGTCTCCTCTAGGTCTAATATTCTTGTTCAGTTGTACGCTGCCAATCTGGCTAAGAAAGCCAAGGAACTGAAGAGAGAGAAAAAGAAGAGCGATATGCTGTTATTTCAGATGCTACCCCCCAGCGTAGCAATGCAGCTGAAGCAAACTAGACAGGTAAATTTTAGATAATACCAGAGTCCACGATTTAGTTATTCCAGCAAAACGAAGCGTTCAAAGCTTTATCAAGCGCCTCATTATTTTTTATCATAAATTGTTTTGATTTCCCTTCGTTAGTCGTAATTTGTAACCTATAGATTTCACATAAAAAATAATTGTCAACTCAAGAATACTCATAATCTAATTTTATTAAAAATATATGTTTTTGTTCTCGCACTAAAGCAATTTCGTTGACAAGAAGATTATGGTTTATTTGAGACAAGAAAAATATACCCACTTTCGACACCAATATGTTTTCCACGGAAATATAGTCAGCAAAAACGTGATTTTATTCACAACAAACTAAGTCACATTTAAAATAATACAACACGTAGAAAAAAATTCAAGTCATTGCTATCATAGCACGTACATTCTCTATTGAAATTCTGTTTTAGTAATTGTTGTTTTTCAGGTTCCTGCTGAATATTATGCTTCAGTGACTGTTTACTTCAGTGATATCGTAGGTTTCACAGAAATAGCTGCTGTTAGCACACCTTTGGAGGTAAATAATAATAAAGTAGTCTTGATGCCTATAAAATGAACACAATTTTCAGGTTGTTACTTTTCTCAACAAAATCTACAAACAATTTGATGCAAGAATAGAATGTTACGATGTTTACAAAGTTGAAACAATCGGAGATTCATATATGGTGGCTTCTGGTCTTCCCGTCAAGAATGGTAAACATAACTTCACTATGAGCAAGATAGAATATTGCATGACAAATATCGGAATTATATTTATAGTTGCAGCCAGTGCAGTTCTGAGGGATGGTTGGGAGGATGTCCAAGAGGATCTGGCCCAGTGGGCCCCTTAGTGCTGTGATCTTAACAGATCACCCTCCTCCAGAATACAGCATACAGATACTTTGTTTTGAAAATTTAATGATTCCTAGACAAAGTAGAACTAAAATAGAGCAGTATCAGTACAGTAGACTAGCAAAGCCATCTTGATTAAGATTTCGTTCATCAACAAACTCATGTTTCCTCAATCATTCCTCAAATTCAACTTATTCAGAGGTAGTTTACCCGCAGTTTGTGCTGCTTCAGCAATTCTAGAAATTACCCGATATTTCAAGTATTGACGCCTCAGGTAAAGCATATCAAAAATGTTCATACAACCAGATCTTTACATTCGCCCTAAATATCAAAATCGTTATCTGTCTTCCTATCAGGACAAAAGCTGTGTAAAGTTTGAGGATGCCAATTTCAAATCCAGTCGTTGTTTTCATTTTTAACATCAGGTGAAGATCAAAAATTTCAGTCCCCCAGATCTTCAAGCTCACCCTAAATATCTAAAATCGTTATCTGGCTTTCTATCAGAACGAAAACTCGTATCGTGTATAGTTTGACGATGCCAATTTCAAATCTGGCCGTTGTTTTGAATTTCAGCCTCAGGTAAAGAAGATCAAAAATTTTCAGCCCTTCCGATCTTCAAATTCCTATCCGGACGAAAACTCTTATCGTGTGAAGTTTGAAGGTGCCAATTTCAAATCTGGTCGTTGTTTTGAGTTTCAGCCTCATATAAAGAAGATCAAAAATTTCAGGCCCTCATCAGATCTTCAAGTTCACCCAAAATATCAACAATCGTTATCTGGCTTCCTATCCGGACGAAAACTCGTATCGTGCGTAGTTAGAGGGTGCCAATTTCAAATCTGGCCGTTGTTTTGAGTTTCAGCCTCATATAAAGAAGATCAAAAATTTCAGGCCCTCATCAGGTTTTCAAGTCCACCCTAAATATCTAAAATCGTTATCTGGCTTCCTATTCGGACGAAAACTCGTGTCGTGCGTAGTTAGTGGGTACCAATTTCAAATCTGGCCGTTGTTCTGAGTTTCACCCTCAAGTAAAGTAGATCAAAAATTTCAGGCCCTCATCAGGTTTTCAAGTTCACCCTAAATATCTAAAATCGTTATCTGGCTTCCTATCCGGACGAAAACTCGTATCGTGCGTAGTTAGAGGGTACCAATTTCAAATCTGGCCTTTGTTTTGAGTTTCAGCCTCATATAAAGAAGATAAAAAATTTCAGGCCCTCATCAGATCTTCATCAAGTTCACCCAAAATATCAAAAATCCTTATCTGGCTTCCTATCCGGACGAAAACTCGTATCGTGCGTAGTTAGAGGGTGCCAATTTCAAATGTGGCCGTTGTTTTGAGTTTTAGCCTCATATGAAGAAGATCAAAAATTTCAGGCCCTCATCACATTTTCAGGTTCACCCAAAATATCAAAAATCGTTATATGGCTTCCTATCTGGACAAAAACTCGTATCGTGCGTAGCTGGAGGGTGCCAATTTCAAATCTGGCCATTGTTTTGAGTTTCAGCGTCATATAAAGAAGATCAAAAGTTTCAGGCCCTCATCAGATCTTCAAGTTCACCCAAAATATCAAAAATCGTTATCTGTCTTCCTATCCGGACGAAAACTCGTATCTTGCGTAGTTAGTGGGTGCCAATTTCAAATCTGGCCGTTGTTTTGAGTTTCAGCCTCATATAAAGAAGATCCAAAATTTCAGGCCCTCATCAGATCTTCAAGTTCACCCAAAATATCAAAAATCGTTATCTGGCTTCCTATCCGGACGAAAGCTCGTATCGTGCGTAGTTAGAGGGTGCCAATTTCAATTCTGGCCGTTGTTTTGAGTTTCAGCCTCATATGAAGAAGATCAAAAATTTCAGGCCCTCATCAGATTTTCAGGTTCACCCAAAATATCAAAAATCGTTATCTGGCTTCCTATCCGGACGAAAATTCGTATCGTGCGTAGTTAGTGGGTGCCAATTTCAAATCTGGCCGTTGTTTTGAGTTTCAGCGTCATATAAAGAAGATCCAAAACTTCAGGCCCTCATCAGATCTTCAAGTTCACCCAAAATATCAAAAATCGTTATCTGGCTTCCTATCCGGACGAAAGCTCGTATCGTGCGTAGTTAGAGGGTGCCAATTTCAAATCTGGCCGTTGTTTTGAGTTTCAGCCTCATATGAAGAAGATCAAAAATTTCAGGCCCTCATCAGATTTTCAGGTTCACCTAAAATATCAAAAATCGTTATCTGGCTTCCTATCCGGACGAAAGCTCGTATCGTGGGTAGTTAGTGGGTGCCAATTTCAAATCTGGCCGTTATTTTGTGTTTCAGCCTCATATAAAGAAGATCAAAAATTTCAGGCCCTCATCAGATCTTCAAGTTCACCCAAAATATCAAAAATCGTTATCTGGCTTCCTATCCGGACGAAAGCTCGTATCGTGCGTAGTTAGTGGGTGCCAATTTCAAATCTGGCCGTTATTTTGTGTTTCAGCCTCATATAAAGAAGATCAAAAATTTCAGGCCCTCATCAGATCTTCAAGTTCACCCAAAATATCAAAAATCGTTATCTGGCTTCCTATCCGGACGAAAGCTCGTATCGTGCGTAGTTAGTGGGTGCCAATTTCAAATCTGGCCGTTGTTTTGAGTTTCAGCCTCATATAAAGAAGATCAAAAATTTCAGGCCCTCATCAGATCTTCAAGTTCACCCAAAATATCAAAAATCGTTATCTGGCTTCCTATCCGGACGAAAACTCGTATCGTCCGTAGTTAGAGGGTGCCAATTTCAAATCTGGCCGTTGTTTTGAGTTTCAGCCTCATATGAAGAAGATCAAAAATTTCAGGCCCTCATCAGATTTTCAGGTTCACCTAAAATATCAAAAATCGTTATCTGGCTTCCTATCCGGACGAAAGCTCGTATCGTGCGTAGTTAGTGGGTGCCAATTTCAAATCTGGCCGTTGTTTTGAGTTTCAGCCTCATATAAAGAAGATCAAAAATTTCAGGCCCTCATCACATCTTCAAGTTCACCCAAAATATCAAAAATCGTTATCTGGCTTCCTATCCGGACGAAAACTCGTATCGTCCGTAGTTAGAGGGTGCCAATTTCAAATCTGGCCGTTGTTTTGAGTTTCAGCCTCATATGAAGAAGATCAAAAATTTCAGGCCATCAGATTTTCAGGTTCACCTAAAATATCAAAAATCGTTATCTGGCTTCCTATCCGGACGAAAGCTCGTATCGTGCGTAGTTAGTGGGTGCCAATTTCAAATCTGGCCGTTGTTTTGAGTTTCAGCCTCATATAAAGAAGATCAAAAATTTCAGGCCCTCATCAGATCTTCAAGTTCACCCAAAATATCAAAAATCGTTATCCGGCTTCCTATCCGGACGAAAGCTCGTATCGTGCGTAGTTAGTGGGTGCCAATTTCAAATCTGGCCGTTGTTTTGAGTTTCAGCCTCATATAAAGAAGATAAAAAATTTCAGGCCCTCATCAGATCTTCATCAAGTTCACCCAAAATATCAAAAATCCTTATCTGGCTTCCTATCCGGACGAAAACTCGTATCGTGCGTAGTTAGAGGGTGCCAATTTCAAATGTGGCCGTTGTTTTGAGTTTTAGCCTCATATGAAGAAGATCAAAAATTTCAGGCCCTCATCACATTTTCAGGTTCACCCAAAATATCAAAAATCGTTATATGGCTTCCTATCTGGACAAAAACTCGTATCGTGCGTAGCTGGAGGGTGCCAATTTCAAATCTGGCCATTGTTTTGAGTTTCAGCGTCATATAAAGAAGATCAAAAGTTTCAGGCCCTCATCAGATCTTCAAGTTCACCCAAAATATCAAAAATCGTTACCTGTCTTCCTATCCGGACGAAAACTCGTATCTTGCGTAGTTAGTGGGTGCCAATTTCAAATCTGGCCGTTGTTTTGAGTTTCAGCCTCATATAAAGAAGATCCAAAATTTCAGGCCCTCATCAGATCTTCAAGTTCACCCAAAATATCAAAAATCGTTATCTGGCTTCCTATCCGGACGAAAGCTCGTATCGTGCGTAGTTAGAGGGTGCCAATTTCAATTCTGGCCGTTGTTTTGAGTTTCAGCCTCATATGAAGAAGATCAAAAATTTCAGGCCCTCATCAGATTTTCAGGTTCACCCAAAATATCAAAAATCGTTATCTGGCTTCCTATCCGGACGAAAATTCGTATCGTGCGTAGTTAGTGGGTGCCAATTTCAAATCTGGCCGTTGTTTTGAGTTTCAGCGTCATATAAAGAAGATCCAAAACTTCAGGCCCTCATCAGATCTTCAAGTTCACCCAAAATATCAAAAATCGTTATCTGGCTTCCTATCCGGACGAAAGCTCGTATCGTGCGTAGTTAGAGGGTGCCAATTTCAAATCTGGCCGTTGTTTTGAGTTTCAGCCTCATATGAAGAAGATCAAAAATTTCAGGCCCTCATCAGATTTTCAGGTTCACCTAAAATATCAAAAATCGTTATCTGGCTTCCTATCCGGACGAAAGCTCGTATCGTGCGTAGTTAGTGGGTGCCAATTTCAAATCTGGCCGTTATTTTGTGTTTCAGCCTCATATAAAGAAGATCAAAAATTTCAGGCCCTCATCAGATCTTCAAGTTCACCCAAAATATCAAAAATCGTTATCTGGCTTCCTATCCGGACGAAAGCTCGTATCGTGCGTAGTTAGTGGGTGCCAATTTCAAATCTGGCCGTTATTTTGTGTTTCAGCCTCATATAAAGAAGATCAAAAATTTCAGGCCCTCATCAGATCTTCAAGTTCACCCAAAATATCAAAAATCGTTATCTGGCTTCCTATCCGGACGAAAGCTCGTATCGTGCGTAGTTAGTGGGTGCCAATTTCAAATCTGGCCGTTGTTTTGAGTTTCAGCCTCATATAAAGAAGATCAAAAATTTCAGGCCCTCATCAGATCTTCAAGTTCACCCAAAATATCAAAAATCGTTATCTGGCTTCCTATCCGGACGAAAACTCGTATCGTCCGTAGTTAGAGGGTGCCAATTTCAAATCTGGCCGTTGTTTTGAGTTTCAGCCTCATATGAAGAAGATCAAAAATTTCAGGCCCTCATCAGATTTTCAGGTTCACCTAAAATATCAAAAATCGTTATCTGGCTTCCTATCCGGACGAAAGCTCGTATCGTGCGTAGTTAGTGGGTGCCAATTTCAAATCTGGCCGTTGTTTTGAGTTTCAGCCTCATATAAAGAAGATCAAAAATTTCAGGCCCTCATCACATCTTCAAGTTCACCCAAAATATCAAAAATCGTTATCTGGCTTCCTATCCGGACGAAAACTCGTATCGTCCGTAGTTAGAGGGTGCCAATTTCAAATCTGGCCGTTGTTTTGAGTTTCAGCCTCATATGAAGAAGATCAAAAATTTCAGGCCATCAGATTTTCAGGTTCACCTAAAATATCAAAAATCGTTATCTGGCTTCCTATCCGGACGAAAGCTCGTATCGTGCGTAGTTAGTGGGTGCCAATTTCAAATCTGGCCGTTGTTTTGAGTTTCAGCCTCATATAAAGAAGATCAAAAATTTCAGGCCCTCATCAGATCTTCAAGTTCACCCAAAATATCAAAAATCGTTATCCGGCTTCCTATCCGGACGAAAGCTCGTATCGTGCGTAGTTAGTGGGTGCCAATTTCAAATCTGGCCGTTGTTTTGAGTTTCAGCCTCATATAAAGAAGATCAAAAATTTCAGGCCCTCATCAGATCTTCAAGTTCACCCAAAATATCAAAAATCGTTATCTGGCTTCCTATCCGGACGAAAACTCGTATCGTCCGTAGTTAGAGGGTGCCAATTTCAAATCTGGCCGTTGTTTTGAGTTTCAGCCTCATATGAAGAAGATCAAAAATTTCAGGCCCTCATCAGATTTTCAGGTTCACCTAAAATATCAAAAATCGTTATCTGGCTTCCTATCCGGACGAAAACTCGTATCGTCCGTAGTTAGAGGGTGCCAATTTCAAATCTGGCCGTTGTTTTGAGTTTCAGCCTCATATGAAGAAGATCAAAAATTTCAGGCCCTCATCAGATCTTCAAGTTCACCCAAAATATCAAAAATCGTTATCTGGCTTCCTATCCGGACGAAAACTCGTATCGTCCGTAGTTAGAGGGTGCCAATTTCAAATCTGGCCGTTGTTTTGAGTTTCAGCCTCATATGAAGAAGATCAAAAATTTCAGGCCCTCATCAGATCTTCAAGTTCACCCAAAATATCAAAAATCGTTATCTGGCTTCCTATCCGGACGAAAGCTCGTATCGTGCGTAGTTAGTGGGTGCCAATTTCAAATCTGGCCGTTGTTTTGAGTTTCAGCCTCATATAAAGAAGATCAAAAATTTCAGGCCCTCATCAGATCTTCAAGTTCACCCAAAATATCAAAAATCGTTATCTGGCTTCCTATCCGGACGAAAACTCGTATCGTCCGTAGTTAGAGGGTGCCAATTTCAAATCTGGCCGTTGTTTTGAGTTTCAGCCTCATATGAAGAAGATCAAAAATTTCAGGCCCTCATCAGATTTTCAGGTTCACCTAAAATATCAAAAATCGTTATCTGGCTTCCTATCCGGACGAAAGCTCGTATCGTGCGTAGTTAGAGGGTGCCAATTTCAATTCTGGCCGTTGTTTTGAGTTTCAGCCTCATATGAAGAAGATCAAAAATTTCAGGCCCTCATCAGATCTTCAAGTTCACCCAAAATATCAAAAATCGTTATCTGGCTTCCTATCCGGACGAAAGCTCGTATCGTGCGTAGTTAGTGGGTGCCAATTTCAAATCTGGCCGTTGTTTTGAGTTTCAGCGTCATATGAAGAAGATCAAAAATTTCAGGCCCTCATCAGATTTTCAGGTTCACCTAAAATATCAAAAATCGTTATCTGGCTTCCTATCCGGACGAAAGCTCGTATCGTGCGTAGTTAGTGGGTGCCAATTTCAAATCTGGCCGTTGTTTTGAGTTTCAGCCTCATATGAAGAAGATCAAAAATTTCAGGCCCTCATCAGATCTTCAAGTTCACCCAAAATATCAAAAATCGTTATCTGGCTTCCTATCCGGACGAAAGCTCGTATCGTGCGTAGTTAGAGGGTGCCAATTTCAAATCTGGCCGTTGTTTTGAGTTTCAGCCTCATATGAAGAAGATCAAAAATTTCAGGCCCTCATCAGATTTTCAGGTTCACCTAAAATATCAAAAATCGTTATCTGGCTTCCTATCCGGACGAAAGCTCGTATCGTGCGTAGTTAGTGGGTGCCAATTTCAAATCTGGCCGTTATTTTGTGTTTCAGCCTCATATAAAGAAGATCAAAAATTTCAGGCCCTCATCAGATCTTCAAGTTCACCCAAAATATCAAAAATCGTTATCTGGCTTCCTATCCGGACGAAAGCTCGTATCGTGCGTAGTTAGTGGGTGCCAATTTCAAATCTGGCCGTTGTTTTGAGTTTCAGCCTCATATAAAGAAGATCAAAAATTTCAGGCCCTCATCAGATCTTCAAGTTCACCCAAAATATCAAAAATCGTTATCTGGCTTCCTATCCGGACGAAAGCTCGTATCGTGCGTAGTTAGTGGGTGCCAATTTCAAATCTGGCCGTTGTTTTGAGTTTCAGCCTCATATAAAGAAGATCAAAAATTTCAGGCCCTCATCAGATCTTCAAGTTCACCCAAAATATCAAAAATCGTTATCTGGCTTCCTATCCGGACGAAAACTCGTATCGTCCGTAGTTAGAGGGTGCCAATTTCAAATCTGGCCGTTGTTTTGAGTTTCAGCCTCATATGAAGAAGATCAAAAATTTCAGGCCCTCATCAGATTTTCAGGTTCACCTAAAATATCAAAAATCGTTATCTGGCTTCCTATCCGGACGAAAACTCGTATCGTCCGTAGTTAGAGGGTGCCAATTTCAAATCTGGCCGTTGTTTTGAGTTTCAGCCTCATATGAAGAAGATCAAAAATTTCAGGCCCTCATCAGATCTTCAAGTTCACCCAAAATATCAAAAATCGTTATCTGGCTTCCTATCCGGACGAAAACTCGTATCGTCCGTAGTTAGAGGGTGCCAATTTCAAATCTGGCCGTTGTTTTGAGTTTCAGCCTCATATGAAGAAGATCAAAAATTTCAGGCCCTCATCAGATCTTCAAGTTCACCCAAAATATCAAAAATCGTTATCTGGCTTCCTATCCGGACGAAAGCTCGTATCGTGCGTAGTTAGTGGGTGCCAATTTCAAATCTGGCCGTTGTTTTGAGTTTCAGCCTCATATAAAGAAGATCAAAAATTTCAGGCCCTCATCAGATCTTCAAGTTCACCCAAAATATCAAAAATCGTTATCTGGCTTCCTATCCGGACGAAAACTCGTATCGTCCGTAGTTAGAGGGTGCCAATTTCAAATCTGGCCGTTGTTTTGAGTTTCAGCCTCATATGAAGAAGATCAAAAATTTCAGGCCCTCATCAGATTTTCAGGTTCACCTAAAATATCAAAAATCGTTATCTGGCTTCCTATCCGGACGAAAGCTCGTATCGTGCGTAGTTAGAGGGTGCCAATTTCAATTCTGGCCGTTGTTTTGAGTTTCAGCCTCATATGAAGAAGATCCAAAACTTCAGGCCCTCATCAGATCTTCAAGTTCACCCAAAATATCAAAAATCGTTATCTGGCTTCCTATCCGGACGAAAGCTCGTATCGTGCGTAGTTAGAGGGTGCCAATTTCAAATCTGGCCGTTGTTTTGAGTTTCAGCCTCATATGAAGAAGATCAAAAATTTCAGGCCCTCATCAGATTTTCAGGTTCACCTAAAATATCAAAAATCGTTATCTGGCTTCCTATCCGGACGAAAGCTCGTATCGTGCGTAGTTAGTGGGTGCCAATTTCAAATCTGGCCGTTATT
Organism: Callosobruchus maculatus; assembly: GCA_951848785.1. Taxonomy (NCBI): domain Eukaryota; kingdom Metazoa; phylum Arthropoda; class Insecta; order Coleoptera; family Chrysomelidae; genus Callosobruchus; species Callosobruchus maculatus. The sequence goes on from CATOUR010000083.1 coordinate 9,810,440, forward strand.
TTGTGTTTCAGCCTCATATAAAGAAGATCAAAAATTTCAGGCCCTCATCAGATCTTCAAGTTCACCCAAAATATCAAAAATCGTTATCTGGCTTCCTATCCGGACGAAAGCTCGTATCGTGCGTAGTTAGTGGGTGCCAATTTCAAATCTGGCCGTTATTTTGTGTTTCAGCCTCATATAAAGAAGATCAAAAATTTCAGGCCCTCATCAGATCTTCAAGTTCACCCAAAATATCAAAAATCGTTATCTGGCTTCCTATCCGGACGAAAGCTCGTATCGTGCGTAGTTAGTGGGTGCCAATTTCAAATCTGGCCGTTGTTTTGAGTTTCAGCCTCATATAAAGAAGATCAAAAATTTCAGGCCCTCATCAGATCTTCAAGTTCACCCAAAATATCAAAAATCGTTATCTGGCTTCCTATCCGGACGAAAGCTCGTATCGTGCGTAGTTAGTGGGTGCCAATTTCAAATCTGGCCGTTATTTTGTGTTTCAGCCTCATATAAAGAAGATCAAAAATTTCAGGCCCTCATCAGATCTTCAAGTTCACCCAAAATATCAAAAATCGTTATCTGGCTTCCTATCCGGACGAAAGCTCGTATCGTGCGTAGTTAGTGGGTGCCAATTTCAAATCTGGCCGTTGTTTTGAGTTTCAGCCTCATATAAAGAAGATCAAAAATTTCAGGCCCTCATCAGATCTTCAAGTTCACCCAAAATATCAAAAATCGTTATCTGGCTTCCTATCCGGACGAAAACTCGTATCGTCCGTAGTTAGAGGGTGCCAATTTCAAATCTGGCCGTTGTTTTGAGTTTCAGCCTCATATGAAGAAGATCAAAAATTTCAGGCCCTCATCAGATTTTCAGGTTCACCTAAAATATCAAAAATCGTTATCTGGCTTCCTATCCGGACGAAAGCTCGTATCGTGCGTAGTTAGTGGGTGCCAATTTCAAATCTGGCCGTTGTTTTGAGTTTCAGCCTCATATAAAGAAGATCAAAAATTTCAGGCCCTCATCACATCTTCAAGTTCACCCAAAATATCAAAAATCGTTATCTGGCTTCCTATCCGGACGAAAACTCGTATCGTCCGTAGTTAGAGGGTGCCAATTTCAAATCTGGCCGTTGTTTTGAGTTTCAGCCTCATATGAAGAAGATCAAAAATTTCAGGCCATCAGATTTTCAGGTTCACCTAAAATATCAAAAATCGTTATCTGGCTTCCTATCCGGACGAAAGCTCGTATCGTGCGTAGTTAGTGGGTGCCAATTTCAAATCTGGCCGTTGTTTTGAGTTTCAGCCTCATATAAAGAAGATCAAAAATTTCAGGCCCTCATCAGATCTTCAAGTTCACCCAAAATATCAAAAATCGTTATCCGGCTTCCTATCCGGACGAAAGCTCGTATCGTGCGTAGTTAGTGGGTGCCAATTTCAAATCTGGCCGTTGTTTTGAGTTTCAGCCTCATATAAAGAAGATAAAAAATTTCAGGCCCTCATCAGATCTTCATCAAGTTCACCCAAAATATCAAAAATCCTTATCTGGCTTCCTATCCGGACGAAAACTCGTATCGTGCGTAGTTAGAGGGTGCCAATTTCAAATGTGGCCGTTGTTTTGAGTTTTAGCCTCATATGAAGAAGATCAAAAATTTCAGGCCCTCATCACATTTTCAGGTTCACCCAAAATATCAAAAATCGTTATATGGCTTCCTATCTGGACAAAAACTCGTATCGTGCGTAGCTGGAGGGTGCCAATTTCAAATCTGGCCATTGTTTTGAGTTTCAGCGTCATATAAAGAAGATCAAAAGTTTCAGGCCCTCATCAGATCTTCAAGTTCACCCAAAATATCAAAAATCGTTACCTGTCTTCCTATCCGGACGAAAACTCGTATCTTGCGTAGTTAGTGGGTGCCAATTTCAAATCTGGCCGTTGTTTTGAGTTTCAGCCTCATATAAAGAAGATCCAAAATTTCAGGCCCTCATCAGATCTTCAAGTTCACCCAAAATATCAAAAATCGTTATCTGGCTTCCTATCCGGACGAAAGCTCGTATCGTGCGTAGTTAGAGGGTGCCAATTTCAATTCTGGCCGTTGTTTTGAGTTTCAGCCTCATATGAAGAAGATCAAAAATTTCAGGCCCTCATCAGATTTTCAGGTTCACCCAAAATATCAAAAATCGTTATCTGGCTTCCTATCCGGACGAAAGCTCGTATCGTGCGTAGTTAGAGGGTGCCAATTTCAAATCTGGCCGTTGTTTTGAGTTTCAGCCTCATATGAAGAAGATCAAAAATTTCAGGCCCTCATCAGATTTTCAGGTTCACCTAAAATATCAAAAATCGTTATCTGGCTTCCTATCCGGACGAAAGCTCGTATCGTGCGTAGTTAGTGGGTGCCAATTTCAAATCTGGCCGTTATTTTGTGTTTCAGCCTCATATAAAGAAGATCAAAAATTTCAGGCCCTCATCAGATCTTCAAGTTCACCCAAAATATCAAAAATCGTTATCTGGCTTCCTATCCGGACGAAAGCTCGTATCGTGCGTAGTTAGTGGGTGCCAATTTCAAATCTGGCCGTTGTTTTGAGTTTCAGCCTCATATGAAGAAGATCAAAAATTTCAGGCCCTCATCAGATTTTCAGGTTCACCTAAAATATCAAAAATCGTTATCTGGCTTCCTATCCGGACGAAAGCTCGTATCGTGCGTAGTTAGTGGGTGCCAATTTCAAATCTGGCCGTTATTTTGTGTTTCAGCCTCATATAAAGAAGATCAAAAATTTCAGGCCCTCATCAGATCTTCAAGTTCACCCAAAATATCAAAAATCGTTATCTGGCTTCCTATCCGGACGAAAGCTCGTATCGTGCGTAGTTAGTGGGTGCCAATTTCAAATCTGGCCGTTATTTTGTGTTTCAGCCTCATATAAAGAAGATCAAAAATTTCAGGCCCTCATCAGATCTTCAAGTTCACCCAAAATATCAAAAATCGTTATCTGGCTTCCTATCCGGACGAAAGCTCGTATCGTGCGTAGTTAGTGGGTGCCAATTTCAAATCTGGCCGTTGTTTTGAGTTTCAGCCTCATATAAAGAAGATCAAAAATTTCAGGCCCTCATCAGATCTTCAAGTTCACCCAAAATATCAAAAATCGTTATCTGGCTTCCTATCCGGACGAAAACTCGTATCGTCCGTAGTTAGAGGGTGCCAATTTCAAATCTGGCCGTTGTTTTGAGTTTCAGCCTCATATGAAGAAGATCAAAAATTTCAGGCCCTCATCAGATTTTCAGGTTCACCTAAAATATCAAAAATCGTTATCTGGCTTCCTATCCGGACGAAAGCTCGTATCGTGCGTAGTTAGTGGGTGCCAATTTCAAATCTGGCCGTTGTTTTGAGTTTCAGCCTCATATAAAGAAGATCAAAAATTTCAGGCCCTCATCACATCTTCAAGTTCACCCAAAATATCAAAAATCGTTATCTGGCTTCCTATCCGGACGAAAACTCGTATCGTCCGTAGTTAGAGGGTGCCAATTTCAAATCTGGCCGTTGTTTTGAGTTTCAGCCTCATATGAAGAAGATCAAAAATTTCAGGCCATCAGATTTTCAGGTTCACCTAAAATATCAAAAATCGTTATCTGGCTTCCTATCCGGACGAAAGCTCGTATCGTGCGTAGTTAGTGGGTGCCAATTTCAAATCTGGCCGTTGTTTTGAGTTTCAGCCTCATATAAAGAAGATCAAAAATTTCAGGCCCTCATCAGATCTTCAAGTTCACCCAAAATATCAAAAATCGTTATCCGGCTTCCTATCCGGACGAAAGCTCGTATCGTGCGTAGTTAGTGGGTGCCAATTTCAAATCTGGCCGTTGTTTTGAGTTTCAGCCTCATATAAAGAAGATCAAAAATTTCAGGCCCTCATCAGATCTTCAAGTTCACCCAAAATATCAAAAATCGTTATCTGGCTTCCTATCCGGACGAAAACTCGTATCGTCCGTAGTTAGAGGGTGCCAATTTCAAATCTGGCCGTTGTTTTGAGTTTCAGCCTCATATGAAGAAGATCAAAAATTTCAGGCCCTCATCAGATTTTCAGGTTCACCTAAAATATCAAAAATCGTTATCTGGCTTCCTATCCGGACGAAAACTCGTATCGTCCGTAGTTAGAGGGTGCCAATTTCAAATCTGGCCGTTGTTTTGAGTTTCAGCCTCATATGAAGAAGATCAAAAATTTCAGGCCCTCATCAGATCTTCAAGTTCACCCAAAATATCAAAAATCGTTATCTGGCTTCCTATCCGGACGAAAACTCGTATCGTCCGTAGTTAGAGGGTGCCAATTTCAAATCTGGCCGTTGTTTTGAGTTTCAGCCTCATATGAAGAAGATCAAAAATTTCAGGCCCTCATCAGATTTTCAGGTTCACCTAAAATATCAAAAATCGTTATCTGGCTTCCTATCCGGACGAAAGCTCGTATCGTGCGTAGTTAGTGGGTGCCAATTTCAAATCTGGCCGTTGTTTTGAGTTTCAGCCTCATATAAAGAAGATCAAAAATTTCAGGCCCTCATCAGATCTTCAAGTTCACCCAAAATATCAAAAATCGTTATCTGGCTTCCTATCCGGACGAAAACTCGTATCGTCCGTAGTTAGAGGGTGCCAATTTCAAATCTGGCCGTTGTTTTGAGTTTCAGCCTCATATGAAGAAGATCAAAAATTTCAGGCCCTCATCAGATTTTCAGGTTCACCTAAAATATCAAAAATCGTTATCTGGCTTCCTATCCGGACGAAAGCTCGTAACGTGCGTAGTTAGTGGGTGCCAATTTCAAATCTGGCCGTTGTTTTGAGTTTCAGCCTCATATAAAGAAGATCAAAAATTTCAGGCCCTCATCACATCTTCAAGTTCACCCAAAATATCAAAAATCGTTATCTGGCTTCCTATCCGGACGAAAACTCGTATCGTCCGTAGTTAGAGGGTGCCAATTTCAAATCTGGCCGTTGTTTTGAGTTTCAGCCTCATATGAAGAAGATCAAAAATTTCAGGCCCTCATCAGATCTTCAAGTTCACCCAAAATATCAAAAATCGTTATCTGGCTTCCTATCCGGACGAAAACTCGTATCGTCCGTAGTTAGAGGGTGCCAATTTCAAATCTGGCCGTTGTTTTGAGTTTCAGCCTCATATGAAGAAGATCAAAAATTTCAGGCCCTCATCAGATTTTCAGGTTCACCTAAAATATCAAAAATCGTTATCTGGCTTCCTATCCGGACGAAAACTCGTATCGTCCGTAGTTAGAGGGTGCCAATTTCAAATCTGGCCGTTGTTTTGAGTTTCAGCCTCATATGAAGAAGATCAAAAATTTCAGGCCCTCATCAGATCTTCAAGTTCACCCAAAATATCAAAAATCGTTATCTGGCTTCCTATCCGGACGAAAACTCGTATCGTCCGTAGTTAGAGGGTGCCAATTTCAAATCTGGCCGTTGTTTTGAGTTTCAGCCTCATATGAAGAAGATCAAAAATTTCAGGCCCTCATCAGATCTTCAAGTTCACCCAAAATATCAAAAATCGTTATCTGGCTTCCTATCCGGACGAAAGCTCGTATCGTGCGTAGTTAGTGGGTGCCAATTTCAAATCTGGCCGTTGTTTTGAGTTTCAGCCTCATATAAAGAAGATCAAAAATTTCAGGCCCTCATCAGATCTTCAAGATCACCCAAAATATCAAAAATCGTTATCTGGCTTCCTATCCGGACGAAAACTCGTATCGTCCGTAGTTAGAGGGTGCCAATTTCAAATCTGGCCGTTGTTTTGAGTTTCAGCCTCATATGAAGAAGATCAAAAATTTCAGGCCCTCATCAGATTTTCAGGTTCACCTAAAATATCAAAAATCGTTATCTGGCTTCCTATCCGGACGAAAACTCGTATCGTCCGTAGTTAGAGGGTGCCAATTTCAAATCTGGCCGTTGTTTTGAGTTTCAGCCTCATATGAAGAAGATCAAAAATTTCAGGCCCTCATCAGATCTTCAAGTTCACCCAAAATATCAAAAATCGTTATCTGGCTTCCTATCCGGACGAAAGCTCGTATCGTCCGTAGTTAGAGGGTGCCAATTTCAAATCTGGCCGTTGTTTTGAGTTTCAGCCTCATATGAAGAAGATCAAAAATTTCAGGCCCTCATCAGATTTTCAGGTTCACCTAAAATATCAAAAATCGTTATCTGGCTTCCTATCCGGACGAAAGCTCGTATCGTGCGTAGTTAGTGGGTGCCAATTTCAAATCTGGCCGTTGTTTTGAGTTTCAGCCTCATATAAAGAAGATCAAAAATTTCAGGCCCTCATCAGATCTTCAAGTTCACCCAAAATATCAAAAATCGTTATCTGGCTTCCTATCCGGACGAAAGCTCGTATCGTGCGTAGTTAGTGGGTGCCAATTTCAAATCTGGCCGTTGTTTTGAGTTTCAGCCTCATATAAAGAAGATCAAAAATTTCAGGCCCTCATCAGATCTTCAAGTTCACCCAAAATATCAAAAATCGTTATCTGGCTTCCTATCCGGACGAAAACTCGTATCGTCCGTAGTTAGAGGGTGCCAATTTCAAATCTGGCCGTTGTTTTGAGTTTCAGCCTCATATGAAGAAGATCAAAAATTTCAGGCCCTCATCAGATTTTCAGGTTCACCTAAAATATCAAAAATCGTTATCTGGCTTCCTATCCGGACGAAAGCTCGTATCGTGCGTAGTTAGTGGGTGCCAATTTCAAATCTGGCCGTTGTTTTGAGTTTCAGCCTCATATAAAGAAGATCAAAAATTTCAGGCCCTCATCAGATCTTCAAGTTCACCCAAAATATCAAAAATCGTTATCTGGCTTCCTATCCGGACGAAAACTCGTATCGTCCGTAGTTAGAGGGTGCCAATTTCAAATCTGGCCGTTGTTTTGAGTTTCAGCCTCATATGAAGAAGATCAAAAATTTCAGGCCCTCATCAGATTTTCAGGTTCACCTAAAATATCAAAAATCGTTATCTGGCTTCCTATCCGGACGAAAGCTCGTAACGTGCGTAGTTAGTGGGTGCCAATTTCAAATCTGGCCGTTGTTTTGAGTTTCAGCCTCATATAAAGAAGATCAAAAATTTCAGGCCCTCATCACATCTTCAAGTTCACCCAAAATATCAAAAATCGTTATCTGGCTTCCTATCCGGACGAAAACTCGTATCGTCCGTAGTTAGAGGGTGCCAATTTCAAATCTGGCCGTTGTTTTGAGTTTCAGCCTCATATGAAGAAGATCAAAAATTTCAGGCCATCAGATTTTCAGGTTCACCTAAAATATCAAAAATCGTTATCTGGCTTCCTATCCGGACGAAAGCTCGTATCGTGCGTAGTTAGTGGGTGCCAATTTCAAATCTGGCCGTTGTTTTGAGTTTCAGCCTCATATAAAGAAGATCAAAAATTTCAGGCCCTCATCAGATCTTCAAGTTCACCCAAAATATCAAAAATCGTTATCCGGCTTCCTATCCGGACGAAAGCTCGTATCGTGCGTAGTTAGTGGGTGCCAATTTCAAATCTGGCCGTTGTTTTGAGTTTCAGCCTCATATAAAGAAGATCAAAAATTTCAGGCCCTCATCAGATCTTCAAGTTCACCCAAAATATCAAAAATCGTTATCTGGCTTCCTATCCGGACGAAAACTCGTATCGTCCGTAGTTAGAGGGTGCCAATTTCAAATCTGGCCGTTGTTTTGAGTTTCAGCCTCATATGAAGAAGATCAAAAATTTCAGGCCCTCATCAGATTTTCAGGTTCACCTAAAATATCAAAAATCGTTATCTGGCTTCCTATCCGGACGAAAACTCGTATCGTCCGTAGTTAGAGGGTGCCAATTTCAAATCTGGCCGTTGTTTTGAGTTTCAGCCTCATATGAAGAAGATCAAAAATTTCAGGCCCTCATCAGATCTTCAAGTTCACCCAAAATATCAAAAATCGTTATCTGGCTTCCTATCCGGACGAAAACTCGTATCGTCCGTAGTTAGAGGGTGCCAATTTCAAATCTGGCCGTTGTTTTGAGTTTCAGCCTCATATGAAGAAGATCAAAAATTTCAGGCCCTCATCAGATCTTCAAGTTCACCCAAAATATCAAAAATCGTTATCTGGCTTCCTATCCGGACGAAAGCTCGTATCGTGCGTAGTTAGTGGGTGCCAATTTCAAATCTGGCCGTTGTTTTGAGTTTCAGCCTCATATAAAGAAGATCAAAAATTTCAGGCCCTCATCAGATCTTCAAGTTCACCCAAAATATCAAAAATCGTTATCTGGCTTCCTATCCGGACGAAAACTCGTATCGTCCGTAGTTAGAGGGTGCCAATTTCAAATCTGGCCGTTGTTTTGAGTTTCAGCCTCATATGAAGAAGATCAAAAATTTCAGGCCCTCATCAGATTTTCAGGTTCACCTAAAATATCAAAAATCGTTATCTGGCTTCCTATCCGGACGAAAACTCGTATCGTCCGTAGTTAGAGGGTGCCAATTTCAAATCTGGCCGTTGTTTTGAGTTTCAGCCTCATATGAAGAAGATCAAAAATTTCAGGCCCTCATCAGATCTTCAAGTTCACCCAAAATATCAAAAATCGTTATCTGGCTTCCTATCCGGACGAAAGCTCGTATCGTGCGTAGTTAGTGGGTGCCAATTTCGAATCTGGCCGTTGTTTTGAGTTTCAGCCTCATATAAAGAAGATCAAAAATTTCAGGCCCTCATCAGATCTTCAAGATCACCCAAAATATCAAAAATCGTTATCTGGCTTCCTATCCGGACGAAAACTCGTATCGTCCGTAGTTAGAGGGTGCCAATTTCAAATCTGGCCGTTGTTTTGAGTTTCAGCCTCATATGAAGAAGATCAAAAATTTCAGGCCCTCATCAGATTTTCAGGTTCACCTAAAATATCAAAAATCGTTATCTGGCTTCCTATCCGGACGAAAACTCGTATCGTCCGTAGTTAGAGGGTGCCAATTTCAAATCTGGCCGTTGTTTTGAGTTTCAGCCTCATATGAAGAAGATCAAAAATTTCAGGCCCTCATCAGATCTTCAAGTTCACCCAAAATATCAAAAATCGTTATCTGGCTTCCTATCCGGACGAAAACTCGTATCGTCCGTAGTTAGAGGGTGCCAATTTCAAATCTGGCCGTTGTTTTGAGTTTCAGCCTCATATGAAGAAGATCAAAAATTTCAGGCCCTCATCAGATTTTCAGGTTCACCTAAAATATCAAAAATCGTTATCTGGCTTCCTATCCGGACGAAAGCTCGTATCGTGCGTAGTTAGTGGGTGCCAATTTCAAATCTGGCCGTTGTTTTGAGTTTCAGCCTCATATAAAGAAGATCAAAAATTTCAGGCCCTCATCAGATCTTCAAGTTCACCCAAAATATCAAAAATCGTTATCTGGCTTCCTATCCGGACGAAAGCTCGTATCGTGCGTAGTTAGTGGGTGCCAATTTCAAATCTGGCCGTTGTTTTGAGTTTCAGCCTCATATAAAGAAGATCAAAAATTTCAGGCCCTCATCAGATCTTCAAGTTCACCCAAAATATCAAAAATCGTTATCTGGCTTCCTATCCGGACGAAAACTCGTATCGTCCGTAGTTAGAGGGTGCCAATTTCAAATCTGGCCGTTGTTTTGAGTTTCAGCCTCATATGAAGAAGATCAAAAATTTCAGGCCCTCATCAGATTTTCAGGTTCACCTAAAATATCAAAAATCGTTATCTGGCTTCCTATCCGGACGAAAGCTCGTATCGTGCGTAGTTAGTGGGTGCCAATTTCAAATCTGGCCGTTGTTTTGAGTTTCAGCCTCATATAAAGAAGATCAAAAATTTCAGGCCCTCATCAGATCTTCAAGTTCACCCAAAATATCAAAAATCGTTATCTGGCTTCCTATCCGGACGAAAACTCGTATCGTCCGTAGTTAGAGGGTGCCAATTTCAAATCTGGCCGTTGTTTTGAGTTTCAGCCTCATATGAAGAAGATCAAAAATTTCAGGCCCTCATCAGATTTTCAGGTTCACCTAAAATATCAAAAATCGTTATCTGGCTTCCTATCCGGACGAAAGCTCGTATCGTGCGTAGTTAGTGGGTGCCAATTTCAAATCTGGCCGTTGTTTTGAGTTTCAGCCTCATATAAAGAAGATCAAAAATTTCAGGCCCTCATCAGATCTTCAAGTTCACCCAAAATATCAAAAATCGTTATCTGGCTTCCTATCCGGACGAAAGCTCGTATCGTGCGTAGTTAGTGGGTGCCAATTTCAAATCTGGCCGTTGTTTTGAGTTTCAGCCTCATATAAAGAAGATCAAAAATTTCAGGCCCTCATCAGATCTTCAAGTTCACCCAAAATATCAAAAATCGTTATCTGGCTTCCTATCCGGACGAAAACTCGTATCGTCCGTAGTTAGAGGGTGCCAATTTCAAATCTGGCCGTTGTTTTGAGTTTCAGCCTCATATGAAGAAGATCAAAAATTTCAGGCCCTCATCAGATTTTCAGGTTCACCTAAAATATCAAAAATCGTTATCTGGCTTCCTATCCGGACGAAAGCTCGTATCGTGCGTAGTTAGTGGGTGCCAATTTCAAATCTGGCCGTTGTTTTGAGTTTCAGCCTCATATAAAGAAGATCAAAAATTTCAGGCCCTCATCAGATCTTCAAGTTCACCCAAAATATCAAAAATCGTTATCTGGCTTCCTATCCGGACGAAAACTCGTATCGTCCGTAGTGAGAGGGTGCAAATTTCAAATCTGGCCGTTGTTTTGAGTTTCAGCCTCATATAAAGAAGATCAAAAATTTCAGGCCCTCATCAGATCTTCAAGTTCACCCAAAATATCAAAAATCGTTATCTGGCTTCCTATCCGGGCGAAAACTCGTATCGTCCGTAGTTAGAGGGTGCCAATTTCAAATCTGGCCGTTGTTTTGAGTTTCAGCCTCATATGAAGAAGATCAAAAATTTCAGGCCATCAGATTTTCAGGTTCACCTAAAATATCAAAAATCGTTATCTGGCTTCCTATCCGGACGAAAGCTCGTATCGTGCGTAGTTAGTGGGTGCCAATTTCAAATCTGGCCGTTGTTTTGAGTTTCAGCCTCATATAAAGAAGATCAAAAATTTCAGGCCCTCATCAGATCTTCAAGTTCACCCAAAATATCAAAAATCGTTATCTGGCTTCCTATCCGGACGAAAGCTCGTATCGTGCGTAGTTAGTGGGTGCCAATTTCAAATCTGGCCGTTGTTTTGAGTTTCAGCCTCATATAAAGAAGATCAAAAATTTCAGGCCCTCATCAGATCTTCAAGTTCACCCAAAATATCAAAAATCGTTATCTGGCTTCCTATCCGGACGAAAACTCGTATCGTCCGTAGTTAGAGGGTGCCAATTTCAAATCTGGCCGTTGTTTTGAGTTTCAGCCTCATATGAAGAAGATCAAAAATTTCAGGCCCTCATCAGATTTTCAGGTTCACCTAAAATATCAAAAATCGTTATCTGGCTTCCTATCCGGACGAAAACTCGTATCGTCCGTAGTTAGAGGGTGCCAATTTCAAATCTGGCCGTTGTTTTGAGTTTCAGCCTCATATGAAGAAGATCAAAAATTTCAGGCCCTCATCAGATCTTCAAGTTCACCCAAAATATCAAAAATCGTTATCTGGCTTCCTATCCGGACGAAAACTCGTATCGTCCGTAGTTAGAGGGTGCCAATTTCAAATCTGGCCGTTGTTTTGAGTTTCAGCCTCATATGAAGAAGATCAAAAATTTCAGGCCCTCATCAGATCTTCAAGTTCACCCAAAATATCAAAAATCGTTATCTGGCTTCCTATCCGGACGAAAGCTCGTATCGTGCGTAGTTAGTGGGTGCCAATTTCAAATCTGGCCGTTGTTTTGAGTTTCAGCCTCATATAAAGAAGATCAAAAATTTCAGGCCCTCATCAGATCTTCAAGTTCACCCAAAATATCAAAAATCGTTATCTGGCTTCCTATCCGGACGAAAACTCGTATCGTCCGTAGTTAGAGGGTGCCAATTTCAAATCTGGCCGTTGTTTTGAGTTTCAGCCTCATATGAAGAAGATCAAAAATTTCAGGCCCTCATCAGATTTTCAGGTTCACCTAAAATATCAAAAATCGTTATCTGGCTTCCTATCCGGACGAAAACTCGTATCGTCCGTAGTTAGAGGGTGCCAATTTCAAATCTGGCCGTTGTTTTGAGTTTCAGCCTCATATGAAGAAGATCAAAAATTTCAGGCCCTCATCAGATCTTCAAGTTCACCCAAAATATCAAAAATCGTTATCTGGCTTCCTATCCGGACGAAAACTCGTATCGTCCGTAGTTAGAGGGTGCCAATTTCAAATCTGGCCGTTGTTTTGAGTTTCAGCCTCATATGAAGAAGATCAAAAATTTCAGGCCCTCATCAGATCTTCAAGTTCACCCAAAATATCAAAAATCGTTATCTGGCTTCCTATCCGGACGAAAGCTCGTATCGTGCGTAGTTAGTGGGTGCCAATTTCGAATCTGGCCGTTGTTTTGAGTTTCAGCCTCATATAAAGAAGATCAAAAATTTCAGGCCCTCATCAGATCTTCAAGATCACCCAAAATATCAAAAATCGTTATCTGGCTTCCTATCCGGACGAAAACTCGTATCGTCCGTAGTTAGAGGGTGCCAATTTCAAATCTGGCCGTTGTTTTGAGTTTCAGCCTCATATGAAGAAGATCAAAAATTTCAGGCCCTCATCAGATTTTCAGGTTCACCTAAAATATCAAAAATCGTTATCTGGCTTCCTATCCGGACGAAAACTCGTATCGTCCGTAGTTAGAGGGTGCCAATTTCAAATCTGGCCGTTGTTTTGAGTTTCAGCCTCATATGAAGAAGATCAAAAATTTCAGGCCCTCATCAGATCTTCAAGTTCACCCAAAATATCAAAAATCGTTATCTGGCTTCCTATCCGGACGAAAACTCGTATCGTCCGTAGTTAGAGGGTGCCAATTTCAAATCTGGCCGTTGTTTTGAGTTTCAGCCTCATATGAAGAAGATCAAAAATTTCAGGCCCTCATCAGATTTTCAGGTTCACCTAAAATATCAAAAATCGTTATCTGGCTTCCTATCCGGACGAAAGCTCGTATCGTGCGTAGTTAGTGGGTGCCAATTTCAAATCTGGCCGTTGTTTTGAGTTTCAGCCTCATATAAAGAAGATCAAAAATTTCAGGCCCTCATCAGATCTTCAAGTTCACCCAAAATATCAAAAATCGTTATCTGGCTTCCTATCCGGACGAAAGCTCGTATCGTGCGTAGTTAGTGGGTGCCAATTTCAAATCTGGCCGTTGTTTTGAGTTTCAGCCTCATATAAAGAAGATCAAAAATTTCAGGCCCTCATCAGATCTTCAAGTTCACCCAAAATATCAAAAATCGTTATCTGGCTTCCTATCCGGACGAAAACTCGTATCGTCCGTAGTTAGAGGGTGCCAATTTCAAATCTGGCCGTTGTTTTGAGTTTCAGCCTCATATGAAGAAGATCAAAAATTTCAGGCCCTCATCAGATTTTCAGGTTCACCTAAAATATCAAAAATCGTTATCTGGCTTCCTATCCGGACGAAAGCTCGTATCGTGCGTAGTTAGTGGGTGCCAATTTCAAATCTGGCCGTTGTTTTGAGTTTCAGCCTCATATAAAGAAGATCAAAAATTTCAGGCCCTCATCAGATCTTCAAGTTCACCCAAAATATCAAAAATCGTTATCTGGCTTCCTATCCGGACGAAAACTCGTATCGTCCGTAGTTAGAGGGTGCCAATTTCAAATCTGGCCGTTGTTTTGAGTTTCAGCCTCATATGAAGAAGATCAAAAATTTCAGGCCCTCATCAGATTTTCAGGTTCACCTAAAATATCAAAAATCGTTATCTGGCTTCCTATCCGGACGAAAGCTCGTATCGTGCGTAGTTAGTGGGTGCCAATTTCAAATCTGGCCGTTGTTTTGAGTTTCAGCCTCATATAAAGAAGATCAAAAATTTCAGGCCCTCATCAGATCTTCAAGTTCACCCAAAATATCAAAAATCGTTATCTGGCTTCCTATCCGGACGAAAGCTCGTATCGTGCGTAGTTAGTGGGTGCCAATTTCAAATCTGGCCGTTGTTATGAGTTTCAGCCTCATATAAAGAAGATCAAAAATTTCAGGCCCTCATCAGATCTTCAAGTTCACCCAAAATATCAAAAATCGTTATCTGGCTTCCTATCCGGACGAAAACTCGTATCGTCCGTAGTTAGAGGGTGCCAATTTCAAATCTGGCCGTTGTTTTGAGTTTCAGCCTCATATGAAGAAGATCAAAAATTTCAGGCCCTCATCAGATTTTCAGGTTCACCTAAAATATCAAAAATCGTTATCTGGCTTCCTATCCGGACGAAAGCTCGTATCGTGCGTAGTTAGTGGGTGCCAATTTCAAATCTGGCCGTTGTTTTGAGTTTCAGCCTCATATAAAGAAGATCAAAAATTTCAGGCCCTCATCAGATCTTCAAGTTCACCCAAAATATCAAAAATCGTTATCTGGCTTCCTATCCGGACGAAAACTCGTATCGTCCGTAGTGAGAGGGTGCAAATTTCAAATCTGGCCGTTGTTTTGAGTTTCAGCCTCATATAAAGAAGATCAAAAATTTCAGGCCCTCATCAGATCTTCAAGTTCACCCAAAATATCAAAAATCGTTATCTGGCTTCCTATCCGGGCGAAAACTCGTATCGTCCGTAGTTAGAGGGTGCCAATTTCAAATCTGGCCGTTGTTTTGAGTTTCAGCCTCATATGAAGAAGATCAAAAATTTCAGGCCCTCATCAGATTTTCAGGTTCACCCAAAATATCAAAAATCGTTATCTGGCTTCCTATCCGGACGAAAGCTCGTATCGTGCGTAGTTAGTGGGTGCCAATTTCAAATCTGGCCGTTGTTTTGAGTTTCAGCCTCATATAAAGAAGATCAAAAATTTCAGGCCCTCATCAGATCTTCAAGTTCACCCAAAATATCAAAAATCGTTATCTGGCTTCCTATCCGGACGAAAACTCGTATCGTCCGTAGTTAGAGGGTGCCAATTTCAAATCTGGCCATTGTTTTGAGTTTCAGCCTCATATGAAGAAGATCAAAAATTTCAGGCCCTCATCAGATTTTCAGGTTCACCTAAAATATCAAAAATCGTTATCTGGCTTCCTATCCGGACGAAAGCTCGTATCGTGCGTAGTTAGTGGGTGCCAATTTCAAATCTGGCCGTTGTTTTGGGTTTCAGCCTCATATAAAGAAGATCAAAAATTTCAGGCCCTCATCAGATCTTCAAGTTCACCCAAAATATCAAAAATCGTTATCTGGCTTCCTATCCGGACGAAAACTCGTATCGTCCGTAGTGAGAGGGTGCAAATTTCAAATCTGGCCGTTGTTTTGAGTTTCAGCCTCATATAAAGAAGATCAAAAATTTCAGGCCCTCATCAGATCTTCAAGTTCACCCAAAATATCAAAAATCGTTATCTGGCTTCCTATCCGGGCGAAAACTCGTATCGTGCGTAGTTAGAGGGTGCCAATTTCAAATCTGGCCGTTATTTTGTGTTTCAGCCTCATATAAAGAAGATCAAAAATTTCAGGCCCTCATCAGATCTTCAAGTTCACCCAAAATATCAAAAATCGTTATCTGGCTTCCTATCCGGGCGAAAACTCGTATCGTGCGTAGTTAGAGGGTGCCAATTTCAAATCTGGCCGTTATTTTGTGTTTCAGCCTCATATAAAGAAGATCAAAAATTTCAGGCCCTCATCAGATCTTCAAGTTCACCCAAAATATCAAAAATCGTTATCTGGCTTCCTATCCGGATGAAATCTTTTAGCGTCACTTGGTTACAAGTGATGCCACCAACGGATTAGAGAGACTCATTCACAGCTTATACATACTCGGATCGTGATACATACAATTCAAATTTGCGAACCTGTATTAGATTTGTCAGAAAGGAGCGTGACAACATTGCTTTTGCTCAGGTTGCATTCCACTGTGATAACAAGGTTTAATACAGATTTTAACAGCGGTACTACTAAACTCCAGCGATTTGAAAATAGAGCGTCAGATATTCAAGATTCTACATATGTATGATAGTTTCTATCTCCGAATATTAAAGTGGACAGAATTAGCATTGCGCCAAAGTAGCTATAGGGGCAACGAGGGGTGCTTTTATCCCAAATCGCTAACAAAGTCCTTGCGTTTAAATTATGTGGATGTTGACAGTTTTAATGTTCGAAGGTTTCTACTTTATATTAATAGACAGCAGTAGGTACTCAAATGATTTTAACGTTTTAAGGTAGCAAGCATGTGTCGGAGATTGCCAGTATGGCTCTGGACCTCCTGGCAGGTTCCAGACAGTTCAAAATTCCTCACCGAAAATCCGAATTGCTTCAGATCAGATGTGGGGCCCATACGGGCCCAGTTGTCGCTGGAATAGTGGGGTCGAAGATGCCTAGGTACTGCCTTTTCGGGGATACAGTGAACACTGCTTCTAGGATGGAGTCTACTGGCGAAGGTTGGTGTATAAAGAGCGTTCAAAAATCGAGTTTAGTAACTTAAGAAATGTGAGCAGTATAGACAAATATGAAAGTCCTTAGGAAAAAAAATCGAACAAAATACTTTTCTGGGTACTTTTTCACTTTTTAACAACCTTTGTATCCAGCTAACTTTTCGATGATTTGGAGACATGCCATTTCAAACATGATAGTGCACAGTTGAATAACAATGAGATATTAAATTGCTCTTTAATTTTTGCTTTCATTTGTCTAGAACAAGAACAAATATAGCTAGCTTAAAATTGAAGACAATTGAACAAAACGCATGTATTGCGAGTTTAAAACATATTTAGACAGTCAAGACGTATTTTTGATATCATCATCATAGTTACAATGTCTTAACAGACATGTTGTGAACTCGTAAAATGCATTAAGTCGAAGCTAGAGTATTGCCGATACGAATATTATCAATAGTTTTGGGAACTGTAGCCATCGTTCGCGACTTACTGTCAGTTTAGTGGCGCTCTTGATACTCATATCCAGCAACTGTTTCGTCGTATCCACCCAGAGCGTAGGGGAACGGCCGCGGCGCCGCCCTCTCGGGGCGTGACCCTGAACTACAAGTTTCTCCATATTATCGCTTCTGTGAATATGTCCGAAGAATGTAAGCATCCTCGTCGACACATGGAGGATAGTCTCTTTGGATTACCGAGCTCATCCAGTATGGAAGCATTAGTTCGATGGGCGGTGTAAGGAGCTCTCAGCATTCTCCTCCACGTCCACATTTCAAAAGCATCTATGCGAGCTCGATCTGCCTTTTTAACAATACAAGTTTCCGAGGCATACAAAAATATGGAGAACACAAGAGACTGAACCAGCGATATTTTGGTAGCTTTAGTGATGTTATGGTCATGCCATATTTTAGTAAGCTTTGTCATGGCCACACGTACCTGTTTAATGCGCCGTCGAATCTCATTTTCACAGCCACCAGAATTTTCAATCAAAGAACCCAGGTACACAAAACTTTGAACTACTTCACAACGGCAACTTCACAATTTTTGATATGATTAGCGTTTAAGATGCTCTGAAAAGTAGCAAAAATATTCAATTCGTGTTTCAGCATCAAAAATACACATCAGTTTAGAAATGAAAAAGGCTCTAGATGCTATTGGTGGCTATAGGACAGAGCACAGAGGACTTGTGGAAGTGAAGGTAACAAATCTGCTAAAATTATTCAGTAACAAAATTGCATCTTTTTGAATGGTACCCTGAATTCTGTATTTATTCGATATTTCAATCATTACTTAAAACTGTACGTAACATAATGTACCTAAATTTAACCGTTTACGCGTTATAAAATTTATGACAAATGAAACTTCAATATTGAACAATTACTTCTATACTATTATATAATTAGTAACTCATGGTATAGTTGAAAGTTTTTTTTTTATGAAAGTTGTCCGTATAAAGTTTTTTTTCAACTTGATAATGTGTTTCTTACAAACGCTTGATTGAAACATTATCAACAAGAACCTCGGCGCTGTTAATGAGCTGCTTTGGACACATTCCATATTCTTAAAAAAAATAAATGAACACTTCTAAGCAAAACTAATTATTAATAAAATGTATTGAATCTTAGTGGTAACCGGACATAAATGTTTTTCGTTTTAGGGTAAAGGGCTGATGGACACTTACTGGCTTACCTGCAAGGAAGGGAACTCGAATAAATCTGTGGAAATGGAAACGACCCCGAATTTCACGGTATATTCTAATCTTTGTTGCACGTTACAGCACTTTAACGAAAAATCGCTACAATAAATACAAATATTTTGTTGATGGCTTCCAATTATAATTCGTAAAGATGTTCCATCTGGTATGTGAAACACTCCAATAATCATGCATAGCATACCTACCATATACCTATCTCCATTTTTCCCTTTCATCTGATATGTTCCTGTGTTAGGTAGTTATTATACTCAGTTAATACCTAC
Source organism: Callosobruchus maculatus (assembly GCA_951848785.1). NCBI lineage: Eukaryota > Metazoa > Arthropoda > Insecta > Coleoptera > Chrysomelidae > Callosobruchus > Callosobruchus maculatus. Next base: position 9,828,883 of record CATOUR010000083.1, read on the forward strand.
CTATGCTGTCTAAAGCCTAATTCAGATGCACACGACATCCGACGATACGACGGAACGAAATTGTTCCTATTGGTTGAAATATTCAAAATGAGGTCAAATCAAAATATTTCAACCAACAGGAACAGTTTCGTACCGTCGTATCGTCGGATGTCGTATGCATCTGAAAACTGTTTCCTATTGGTTGAAATATTCAAAATGATGTCACATCAAAATGTTTCAACCAATAGGAACAGTTTTTTACCGTCCTATCGTCGGATTTCATGTGCATCTGAATTAAGCTTAATGCTGGAGTAAAGTATTTCATTTTGTACCATTACACAAGCTTTATGGGCGTGTCCAAGAGATTTAAATTTGAAAGTATATAAGTAACAGACATAACAGTCGAATACCAAATAATGGAGAAGAGGATTTTTCTGATTTCCTCCTGTTTGTTTAAAACTGCCAAACAGTCTTAATCTAGGCACCCTTCAGGTGTAAGAGCATATTTTTCACGTATATGCAGATGTGGCCTACTTGCATTCCAAACTTGCGAATGCGTTTTTATTTTTTAGACTTTCAGATGATTTTCAGGGGGTGATCACTCTTATGAAGTGACCTTGACTAGTGATTTTAATTTTCCCCAAATCATTAGATGCCACTAGCCTAATTATTATATTTCTACAGACTGTATTTCAACATAATTATATACCACGTAAAACTATGGTTGCCTACGTATGTGGTACAATAATAATGTAAAAATATTGTCACGGATTTTTTATTCTAAATGGTGTAATTTTAATTTTGGAAACTCTGGACACTTTTTTTATTTAAATTTAAACGTTCCTTTTTCGAGCTATAGTCTTTCTTACCTAGCGTGGCGTATTTCGTTTATTTTGTAGAGCTAAATATATTTTTTAAGTTCAAGTACATTCAGGACAGATGCGATAAGAAAAAATGATTTTAATGAGGAAGTAGAGAATACCTATTATTTAATTAAATAGAATTTGTATCATGTAATGATTGCAATTTTGAATGTGAGTAGTTTATACTGCATCAAGTCTTAAAATCAAATATGTCCTTTTTAAAGTAGAGTCAAGCACAAATTTATTACATGTCAAAAAAATTTCTAATCACTGCCAATGCCAGAAAAATAAATAGAGCTTAATAGGTATGTAATTCTTGTAGTACCAAAATTGTAAGTGGCTGGTAGGCATTAGTTGTATATCTGGATTAATATTTCCTTTCAACTACATAATTAGCAGTATGTCATTAGTTATGTAGTCCCATGTGTTGTTTCAATATACATGCCCACTTCCTTCATCATTCATACACAACACTTCTGTTGCTTATGTATTAATCTTAGGCCCAGTTTCACAATCATTGGTAACCTCTGGTAGTCGCTTAACCGACAGATGGAAGTTAACCAGTAGTTATCGGAAAGCTCTGTTTCACAAAGAAAACTAATGGTTGAACTAACTTATTTTTAAGTTGGCACCACGGATTGATCTCAGAGCACTGCCATAATGGTGTTCCGTGAGTAAATGCTAACGCTTTGACAGAGAAACCTAACCTTTCTTTTCATATTTTTGATTTATGTCATTACAGAGTATAATCAAAATTCATCGACGTCTTAGACGTCAGTATCAAAATCCATGTTCTTATAACCTCCAAAGCTGTCATCGATTGACCACAATAAACGTCAAGATAACCCATACCACATCTTTAGGTCAACATAACTACTGGTTGGCCAGAGCTTTTGATGTATACCGTCGATTATGAAATGGAATATTTTCGATAACTGGGCCTAAGCATAGGCGTAGTTAAGTCCCTGAATCTGGGGGGGCTTAAGTCCCTGGATCTGGGGGAGCTTAAGTCCCTGCCCTAGATACAATAAGCTTAACAGAACGAATTATTTTTGGATTTATGGGGGGGCTAATTTAATTCTTGGGGGGGCCAAGCCCCGAGCTAACTACGCCTATGGGCCTAAGGCCCAGTTTCACAATCGTTAGTTAACCAGTGATCAAAAGAAAACTAGTGGTTAACGAGAATATTCCATTTCATATTCGACAGTTTACGTCAAAAGCTCTGGTCAACCAGTAGTTATGTTAATCCAAGGACAAGGTATGGGTTATCTTTACGTTTGTTGTAGTCCGATGACAGCTTTGGGGGTTATAAAAGCTTGGATTTTGACACTGACGTCTAAGACGTCGATGGATTTTGATTATACTGTGTAATAACATAAATGAAAAATATGAAAAGAAAGGTTAGGTTTCTTTGTCAAAGGGTTAGGTTGTATTCACGCGGAACACCATTATGGCAGTGCTCAGAGACCAATATGTGGTGCCAACATAAAGATAAATAAGCTTTCCTTTGTGTAACAGAGCTCCCGATAACTACTGGTCAACTTCCATCTGTTGGTTGAGTAACTACCAATGATTGTGAAACTGGGCCTTAGAGGTCTTATCGGTTCACATATTATAAAGAGGCCTGCCTCTAACCTTAAATTACAGTAACATGATGAAACTAGATTGTTTTGGTGCCTTTCATCAGGCATTGGCAAAAGTTGAGATTACAATTGCTTGATGCTCCTTAATTTATTTGTTGAAGATAAACAATATGCTTTTAGATTGTCTGATTTAACATGAATTATTACAGACCTATGTTACAAAACTATAATTTCCTCTGATATTCCTCTACATATTTAAAAAATGGCTTTTCATATCTTAATGTATTGTTTAAATATATGACAATGTATAAAAGAATTATTCAGAAAGTACATTACTATAACTAATTTTATCATTTAATCTTTCATATTCTTATTTACATATATCTGCTCTTTTTCTTATATGACATGTTCAATGTTTCTTTGCAGGAGGATGAAGATAATGAACCTGTTTTCATCAAGAGACTGAGAAATGATCATTATTTTTGACAGTTCTAAATTCTATATGACTAAGCTGCAGGTATATTTGTAGTGATTTTTAAATGTTTGGTAATCTAGATATATATTTCTATGTAATAGGTATTAAAGTGAAAAATAATTGTACATAGTTCTATGTTGTGTAAATGGAAATGGATAAATGGGTCTTTAGATGTTATGTATTCATAGAGCAAACTCATAGAATTAAGAGAACTATAAAAGACAATTCTTTATAAAATATGTATATTACGAATTATTTATTCTCTAATAAAGTTTTTTTAAAGAACTTGAATACATTAACACATTGCTCCTCACATATACTAATTGCTTGTTGAAACTGCTCTTGTGAGAAACAACCTTCTGTGTGGCAAGCAAGTATTCTGCCTTCTGTACTCTCAAATACTATAACAAATAAAGCTTTGATATCTTTCTCACTAACAGGTGGGTCAAGGACAAGCTCTTCATCTTTTGTAAGGAATGCTGTTACTGCTCCAAACATGAATTTCATATCAATTCCTGAGGTCAGGCAAGCCATACATGCTGCATTCACAGCACATGATATCAACTAAAAAATAGTATAAAAGATTAATACACAAGGGTTGTTTATGTTTGTATTGTGATATAATCATGTTCCCCAAACAGAAGCATAACTAGAAGGGTTAATTCTAAGCTGCTTTCCCTGGTCACTCTGAATGAATATTAACAAGCAGCTAGATATATCAACAGTTATATTAAGCGTTGTGTGCCAACTTCCTGAAGATTTTCATAAGTCCCCATGCAAGAAGTAAAATAAGCATCACACAACAAAATAGGCAAAATAGCACAAGATTGTTAATTGGAAATTCAAGAAGTTTCACTTCAAATACCAATACCAAGTGACCCTTCTTTATTTGGTAATGTAGCATAGGAGTTAGCTGGATATAAAGATTCCAAGTTTGTACCTGTTTATCATTCTGCATTTCTTGCAATGTTATGAGTACAGCAGATCGTGGATATAAGGCTGCAACTAAGGAAGCCTCACATGTATTCCTGATGAATGATTCATACAACCTGTCTTCAACACCTAGAAAACGATGAGTTAAAACTACTACCCACATAGCTTAAGAAATTAACTCACCAGGTAGGCCACTCTTTGGTCTATAGTGACAATCTACTGTAGCTTTGTCTATCTGTGCTTTTTGTATTTTCACCTCTACTGGGCCATATACACCAGCAATAACAGTTGTTTTGCCTGAAAGTGGATACCAAATTATAATATAAATCGGGAATAAGGCATAAAAAATTCTTATCTACCTTCACAGAAAAGAACAGAACCATCCGGTCTGCTAAGTAGATCTAAGTTACACCGATATATAGGCCCTTCCATTATTATTTTCAAAATTCAAAACAAATCTGGATTTTGGATATTTTTGGTATTTTTACATCGTTTTCTCAGGTTATGTTATGACAACATTGACAATTATGACCACAGATCACAGAATTATGACATGACAAATGCATGACAACCTTTGTTTTATGGTCTGTGATGACAACCCACATTACTCGTGCTCTCCTGTCTTGGAATGTCACTTCCGTGTCAAACGTCGATGTTTGTGTTCTCTGCTTTAAGACAACACATGTGACATATAACATAGATGAATGTCAATATTGTCAATGAGACAACAAAGAACATAACCTATAACCTCAACAAAAACGTCAACAACTCAACGAAATGTCAGAGCTAAAATAAAATAAGCCATGAAGAGATTGAAAAACATATAAAAAATGTCTTTGAAAGGTGGCGAAGTAGATCCGATAAAAAATGAACGAGCTGGCAATGTAAGAGAGGTTGGATCTCAAGCTATTTGGAGTCTATCGTCCTGCAAACCAGGTAGAGGTTTCTCACTTCTTGTACCCTTCACAACAGTCTCCTATTACAGATTTTTGAATTAAAACTTTCTAGGATTCGGTGTTGACCAACTTCGCGACGATAGAGCCGATACATACTGGCAGTCTGACGGACAACTCCCACATCTTGTGAACATACAGTTCCAAAAGAAGACTACAATAAGTGATATTTACATTTATACAGATTATAAATTGGATGAAAGTTACACTCCCAGTAGGATATCAATACGAGTGGGAACACATTTTAATGACTTGCAAGAAATTGAGGTTATAATGTTAACTGAACCTTCAGGTGATGTCTTTAGTAATAGTAATGAAATTCATAATTAAATCTTTGTATTTTAAGGTTGGGTACATGTTCCAGTAAAAGACATAAGGGATAAGCCTATACGAGTTTTTATGATACAGATAGCAGTAACAAGCAATCATCAGAATGGTAGAGATACACACATGCGACAGATCAAGATTCACAGTCCTATTGAAAATACAGGTGTACCTGTGGAAAACTTCCTCAACTTTTCTACTGTAGATTTCCAACAGTACACTACTATAAGATGAACTGTTAAGCATACAAATTTATCATGAGAATGTATTAATTATTGGTTTATATTTTACAGTAAGAATATTTTATGATACTTTTAATTGTGTGATTTCTATTACATAAATAAATCAACTTCACTCACAAATCAACAGAAGAACCAAACATTAGTATATTACCAATATTCTACAAATACCAAAATTGAGATCCTGATGAAGGGTTCTTATTTGATCTCAATATGTTTCTTTTATTGTGATGTAAATTGTAATATAATCTGGATACTTAAATTAGAAAAAATTATTTAGAATATCAAATTTGCTTTTTGTTTGTCAAGTTACTGGACTAGAAAAAAAAATGTAGAGTTAAAGAAGTAGCTTTATCATTTCAGGATCTTTACGTATTCTTTGGTCTTCCTGTAGGAACCTTTTTCATAAATCTGTATGTTTTTTACTGAATAAAAGTCTTGAAATTTGAAAAGACAGAAAGTGAATTCTACACAAATAGGGGTACAGTTACAATGAATCCTAAAAGGATGTTTCAGTAGGCCGTCGTTGGATATTTGGATGAGTTTTTGGCAAATCTGCCCTTTTTCCATGTAAGGTAATTACTTATTTGCTTATTTCATATTTAAATCCATAGAATATTTATGTAGAAATACATGGAAATATGATAAGACTGCGATGCTGCTATCTATCGGGTGGAAGATAACATATTTCACGTAAAAGCTAGTACCACAATAGAAATCTATATCTTGGTAATGTTCATAAAATATCTTGTGCTTATATTTGTGGCTTATATGTTCTCTCGTAAGATGGTACGAAAGGCTGAAACAACAAGCCTGACACCTAGGGAGTAAAAATTGAAATAATAATATGCCAAATGTCAATGAATCAGGCGAATTTTGACTTTTGACATTTTGATTTGAGTTCATGTTTTTGTAGGAAGTACCACTTAAAATGTTTTTAATTTCCTTTTAATAACTGCAAGGGCACCTTATTTCAGAATTCCAGTATAATTTGGTTTCACCCCGATGCATCTATTACCAGGGACAACTATTACAGAATAGTTATTTTTACACGTAGTTGAAGTGAAGTGAAAATGTAGGTTGGGCCCTTTTCCAGCTATAAAATGCTCATCGTCTGACCAAAAGTGGAATATCAGTGAAAATAGTAGCAAGTGCTATTATATTGTCGGATATAAGATGTGCTAAAGACCATGTGGTTGATTTTCCTTTCATGGTGTATAGGAGCAGCTTTGGCTATGTCTTTGGTATTTTGCATCTGTTGGAGGAAGAAACCCCCCAAGTAAGACCTAAATCACTCACTCACACACCTATTTTTATTTTATATATTTTCTCGCCCTATAGCGATGATTGGCAAGGTTTGGATGGCATGGTAACTCAGAAAAACCCAGATGAGAACGTGAATCACCTCCCCTCTGCTACTACATGCATGATAGATGGTGTTAACCCAGTTGGAGACTCCTTAGATCCAAAAAGGTATAAATCAATCATATATCTGATTTCAATGTTCTGAAAACTTGAGTTTACAAAAAAGTATGTCACTAGGTATTTGTAACTGTAATTATATTTTGAGAGCAGTAGTGGTCTAAATTTCAATACCATCGAAGGTTATTTGGCATTTTAGATACTTTAATTTCATTATTCACTACTGCCAAGAGCTTATTATGACAGCTATTATAACATTCAATAATTATTTCCTGTATGTATTTTTCTCAATTTGGCTAACTTTCTAGAAAACACTGTAAAGCAAAATGCTTTTTCAATAATGTTCTTTTTCTAATAGCCTATATGAAAATATGGACCCTATTGACTAACTGAACCATTGTTTGCTAAGAAGTTTCACAAAATAAACTGGAACATTAAACTGCTAAAGGTTATAATCTTTGGCATGCTCCCTTTCATCCTGTTTTATTCATTTTTTATATTATTACCTTATGTACTAGTTTCTTTAACACTTAATAGGTGACACTGAGTCTAGGAGACTCTGCTGCAGCTACAGTACACAATTTCTACCACTACAATTGTTTCTCCCATAGGCCACTTTATGTACCTTCCTTTCACTTAGTAGGCATTAAATCTGTAAACAATAGGTCATGTGAAGATTTTTCATTTCCAAGATATTGACGTCAAAGAGTCTCATAGACTCTGTGTCACCATAAATGTCTGTCAAAGCTACACTGATGGCAGTGGAAATATTGGTACATAATGCCCCTCGAGATTGAGAAGAAAGACATGTATATCTGTTTTTTGTTTAAATATCCAGTTTGCCTGCCTTTGTATCAGTTATATTGCAAATCAGCCTTTAGTTTCTATTCTGCTATAGTTTAAAGAGTTACAAAGCTTTAATTCTTTACAATTGACAAATTTTTGAGAGACTTGTTGAATTTTGACCTTGATTGATATTTAGAAATAGGTTTTTTATTATTTGTTTGATTTAAGAATTACCAAAACATGCATGATTTTCAATAAAGTCTAAAATGTGAAGAACAGCACAAGTTTTACTGTAAAAAATATAAACCTTAAAAAATGACTTTTACTGATGATATTAAAAAAATCCTGTCATGGAGTCTTTGAGACTCTGTCTCACCATTAATGTTACAGAAAGCAATGTCACCAGTTAAGGGTAAAATAGCCTGAAATAATATTTTGTGCATTAAAGCATTTTGAATGCTGACATAATATATGAACCATGCCTACATCAAAAAAATACGTAGAAATAACTGAAGTAAGGTGAAGGAATCTGTCAGCCCAAAACATTCTGAATACCATTTGGAATCATGAATTAAATCCAATAAAGCTTCAAAAAAAAAATTGATTTTGGCTAAAAGTGAGGCAAGAGTATCTGAGGAAACTTAGGAATGCCATAAAAAGGAAAAACAGAAAAAGATTCTAATGGTAATATATTTACCTCTTTGTTCCAGAAATACCATCTCAAATCCTAGAAGAAGTCTACCAGATATTCCTTCTGAGCAAAGTAATGGTGTGAACTGGGACCCAACAGGAGATAATTCATCAGAGTTATATGCCACAGTGGGGCAATATCAAAATCAAAATTCAGGTTTGTATTTAAGATCCTAGTGAAAATTGTTTATATCAATTAGGAACTAACATCATGTATGTTCCATAGCAAAAAGACACACAATAGCAAATGGTTTAGAAACAAGGCCTAGTATATCACAGCATAGCTCTATCAGTCAAGCTGATGATGCATTTTCACCTTATGAGAGAGTCAATTATGATAAGATACAATCAAAAGAACATCCATATGCTCAACTTCAGCCAACCACATCAAGAATAACAACAGCAGAAGAACATCATACATCACAGGAAGGACTCAGTTTATTAAGGTAAATATATTTTTGGACATATCCATATATTTATTTTGCTTACATAGTTCAGATTGTGGGAGTTACTTTAATTATAAGTTATAGTAAAACAAAAAAAAAAATTTTGCATGAATGGATGAAACTGCAACCAATTCTTTAATTGAAATTTCAGATCCGACTTACAGCCAGGCAACCCATCGATCATAGAACCAACTGCTCCCAGTAGATCCCGCAGGTCATCTTCACATTCTGGAGGTTCTGTGATGCCTGACGTAATACCAGCTGCTTCTGCAGTGGCTGGCGTGCTGGCTGCCAGTCCTGAGCTACCCTACATGACTCCGCCTGTGCCCCAACAGCAACAGCAGCCCCAGCTTCAGCAGCAGGGAAATTTCAGTGGTGATTCACAAGACTCATCAAGTAAGTATGGCTTGGAGTAGAAAGGGTTGATTCATTGAGTAATATTCTTAAAATATATTTCTTATTCTTATACATGCAAAATACTTGTCCTAATGCCATTTGGACTACAGAATTTTTTGAACAAGGTTTCATATGTATGTATCTAAAAAATTCTGAACACTGTGCCTAAAGATGGACGTTTAATGTATTCCATGCAGGTCCCATCCAAAAGTAAGACATTTTTCTATTGGATTTAACAGTTGTTAAATATGCCTAAGGAAGCCTGAAAAGAGGAAAACACCAATAAATGTAATCAAAAAATTCACTATCTTATAATTTGCCTTTGGGGATAACATGATATTTAGGTTTTGGAATTTACAGTTGATATCAAAAGCAATTATTTTCAAATTTGCATTTGTTACAGAGAAACCAACCTTTGAAGTTTGGTTGTGAAGGTACTTGAAATGTGTATGATTCACCTTACTGAATGTTATATTAATAAACTTCTTATTTGAGCCCAGGCAGAAACTGGTTCTTATTACAGTTTCTTTGTTTGCAGTCTGCATATAATTTGGTACAATCTACTATGAGATATGGTTTCCAAAAGGAATTGAACCAAAATCTTTGTAATAAAGCGTATTCTATGTTCACACGGCTCACTGTCTGTGCTATATTGCTTTGATTGCATTTATTATCTATTGCTTGGTATTTAAATTATTTTTTTTTTTTTCAGAGGGATACACAAGCATTAGTGTTCGGGAGCCACTAGCAAATATTATGGCACAGACAAAAGAAGTCAGTATCAGAAAAAGGGAAATTGATCCTCATTATTCGACTGTATCTGACGATTCTGGTGAGTTATATAATCATGCTGAGCTCCTTTTATGGATATTTATTTTTTATTGAAAAAAACAGAAGATAATTTTCCGCCTGTAACCAACAGCGAACCTGGGACCTTCCAGTCACGAGCCCTCGACTCTAACCACTGAGCCAACCCACCCCCCACAGTTTTAATATTATATCGATTTTCTTTAGAAGTCTTTGTATGTGGCTGAAGATACTAAATTCCATTTTAATTCCCGAACTGTAGGTAATTGCGATATTTTTTGAATTCGGCAATCATAGAAGAAGTGTCTAGAAGTCATTAATTTTTTTTTTTAAATGTTGGAAAAATTTCTGTAAAGAGTTAATATTCCTCAAATAATCACCTTTAGCAACTACACATTCTTTACACCAGCTTTCCCAGGCCTGGTAAGCCTCAACTAGAACCTTGTTTAATATTGTTGTCATAGCTTTTTGAACATCCTGAATGCTATCAAAACGGTTTTCTTTGATTTCTTTGAGTAAAGAAACAAAGTTCGTCGCTTAGAACAACAATGGACTAGTATCACGAGGTTAAGAACAATGATTTAATTATTATGGCCGCTTAGTGCATACACAAATAAACGTTCTGCTGCATTTCGTTACTTTCTACATCATTTTGTTTTTTAGTAATTCCGTTCTAAAGTTTAAAGAAAGGAATTCAAATTCAGCCAATCAGTGCCAACCGCGCGAATTATCAGCAGTGCATTGTTGCCAAGAACAGCTCCGACTCGCAAAACATTTACATTTCACATAAACATGTTATTTGCTATCCAAAGTGTTATAAATAATTTGAAACTCACTTCTTAGCTTTCACATTTCTCATCTCCGTATTGAAGAACTGCATATTATCCACATAAAAGTCGTTCACCATAGCCATATCAACTTTAGGCAGGTTATCTGAATCGGCGTTTGTGAATCCACTATCGATTTTACCCATACTTGTTGGTTATGTTATGATAAAATAACTTGAAACCTAGTAAAATGGAATAAAAGGATATCCTGTACAAATAAACGCAAACAAATAATAATAACTTTAAGATTGTTGAAAATTACAGCCAAAGCCCAATGGAATTTGGAAATGACAATGACCGAATGACGATTGATTGACAGGATTGACGGATCAGGAACCTTAACTTAGCTTTCGGAAGGGCTGTTCCAAATTATGGTTCTATCACCGTCCTAGAACTGTTTTCATCATGCCCCGCCCATTTTACAGTTCTCAAACCGATGATTGGTTGGTCCACTAGCGTACCAACCAATCATCGATTCTAGAATCACAAAATGGGTGGGGCATGATGAAAACAGTTCTAGGACGGTGATAGAACCGTAATTTGGAACAGCCCTGGAATTTCGGATCACGGGACATTAAAACCACAAAACATATCAGACGGGAACAGAAGACAAGATAGATGAGCCAGCCCGCGTACAGCTCCGCGCGCCATCAGAATGCGGCAACACAGCACACATATCTGTCTTTTGATTGGCTGTTCGCCTATAGGGCAGTGACGTCACTGCCCTAGGAGAATTCAAATATTTTCCTCATTTTCACGGCTTTCCTGTGCCCAAAAAAATCGGAGAAAAAAATGAGATGCTTTTTATGACGTACTCTATCATATGCAACCAGAAATAAAATTCATGATACTAGTCCATTATTAAAGTACATAAGAGCCATCTGATAATGTTTAGACTCACAGTTAACTTCTCTCTATTATTGAGGTTTCTAATATTGGCATTGTATATTGGCATAGTATATATAGTATCAGCATTAATTTAATTTTTTTTAGTGTTAATTTTAATATTTTGGAATAACCAATTTGTATTTTTTTTAGGTATCACTACTTTATTTTGTATTAGGGTAATCCTATTTTGAAATAAAGCTTCTTCTTCTTCTTCTTCTTCTTCTATCATTGCCACATAATCATTCTAAAGTTAAATGTAAAACAATTTTATCAAAAAAGCTTGTATAACTTAAAGGAGTCCTTTGACCACGATTTTTATTTGTAGGTGTGTTTTAAAGTGCTTGTAAATGTTAATGCCAAGTTTTACATGTTTTTACTTCCCACACTTATAGGTGAGGGGAGTATTGTGATCGCGAAAAATTTTTATTTTGAGATAATACGCTTTTTGGGTGTCTTATGATGTCTACATAACGAAAATCCACGTCACTCATTTCCGTCGGTCTGTCTGTATGGATTGTACGGATTGTGATTAAATTTGGGCAGTGTTATGCTGTAGGGCCGTGGTAGGTAATGTTCCTATAAGTTTGAAAATCGGTGCATGGGCGGCGGAGTAATTAGCAAAAAACGAAAAATTTTCCAATATTCCTCAAATTTCGTTTTTAGGCGTTTTAGGGGTTCCTGATCATTTTCCACTTTTTTTTTGTAGGGATGAAATTGGGGAGGTTGGGGGGTGGGGGGTTGAAAAACTGAAAAATTTGCTGTATCAATAATAGGCTGTCCACTGAGCTGTGAAGGAAAACCTAGCGACATAAATCACCTTTTTAGGTCCATCTGAACATTGCCTTGCCTATTACCGAAACTAAGGGACTTAGAATTTTCTGTATACATACGAGTATTTATTGCTTTAGATCGTTTTGTATTTTGTAACGTGGAAATTATTAAATTGATTCTAATGAAATTTTGACAAATTATTACTACTGTGGTGAGGATGGAAAACGCGTATGCTTGTTGGAAATCGTGTCAGTGGCAGCATAGCAATAATCAAAAAAACAGAAATATGAAAACAGCTCAAACTTCGTTTTTAGATGTTTTAGGGATTCCTGACCGTTTTCTACCTTTTTTGGGTGGGGGTGAAATTGGGGTGGTTGTCCATTGACCTGTGAAGGAAAGACCTAGCGGCATAAGACAATTTGGGTGGGATGGGTACTACCGATGATTTGGTTGCAAGGGGATCTCAGACTAGAGCTTCATGCTATGGGAAAATAATAAACTGCTATCACCGTAATGTGTGGGAAGTACTGAGCCAATCAACTTGACTTCATTTTTTTCATTTTATTGAATGCTATGTAACATGTCATACATTGTGACATGTGTCAGTACAAATTAGTGTACACTAATATTAATAAATTTTAATTTGATTTGATTTCGTCTCAGATGACGTGTACACGACGATTCCCGATTCGAGCGGCGACGCAACGGTGACCCGCATCCCCCTGACGGTCGAGGCGGAAATCAACGCGCCGCCTTCAAACAGCGTCGCGACGCCTGTAGAGTACGACGACGACGGTGACGACGACGAGGCCATCGACGAACTGTACGAGCCGCCCCCGGGCAACAGGCAACCGCCCCCGGGCGGGGGTGGCTCGGCAGGGGCGGCTGCGCAGGCGGGCAACACGTCGCAACATTCCAGGCAGGGTGAGTAAGCTAAACATTTTTTAAGGAGGTCAATTTGTCAAATGTGACACAATGAATGTCAATCTAGGGTACTATGTATTAGACATAGGCCAGCCGCAAAATGAGGGGCAGCATGGTCAGGTGAATATTTTGGCAACCTGTTTCTTATTACTTAGCATGCTCAAAATTTCTCATTATTTCTGGTGGTCTAAAAACTCCCTAATGTCTCAAAATTAAAATTATTTGAAAAGCTTTTTTTTATGGTCAGCCTCCCGCAAAGGCTGGAAGCCTATGGCGCTGTAGAAGCGCTGCGAGAGGATAAGTGTCATTAGATTTTAAACGCTGCAGGTCGTAGCCATCGGGAAACAAATTCCCCGGCAGCTCATTCCACAGCGTCGAAGCTCTCCAAGGCAAGGAATGTCGGGGTAGGAACCTCGACCGGGTAAGGATCAGCTCGTAGAGCCTCTTTAGTGTTCCTGGATCGGAATTAACGAATGACCCTTAGAAGTTTTAAAATAAAACTCACTGGAAAGTTGTTTTAATTTCTAGTCAGACAGATAGTAATGTTTATGTAGTTCTAACTGTATACTCATTGCAAACAATACCTTTGTAGCCTGGTACCCCACTGAGATGTACAGTGTTGCATGAAGCAATGGGCTGAGAGTGTTGAAGCAGTCTGAGAGGATCACAATAGCCTGCAAGCGGCCTACAGGCGTTGATGTATGCTGAGATTCCTGAATCGACCCATGATTTAATTAAACTTGCATAAACTCCTACTCACATCGAAACATGTTGCGATGCCTGAATCGACTTGAGTTATTTCTTTGCATCGCCGCAATACTATACATGTTGAAACACTTGAAACCTGCATTAGTGTTACCGACTCTGCGCCGACCAAAATGGGATTTCAGACTCTGCATCGCTGCAAGCCGCAACTGATGACAAATACGTGATTCAGTACTACACACGCTGCTATTTGCATCATGAAACGTAGGAGTCGATGCCTGCATCGCAGCATGCATCAACGTCTGTAGGCCGCTTTAGTTTCTACAATAAATACGACCTTGAGCATAGAGTAATTTCTTTTTCTTATTCTTTCATCCTTATGGCTTCTGCGCGTTAGCACAATCAACCAGCACATTATGAGGATTGCAGCGGTGTCTGGCTCTTGGCCATGTTACAGTCCAAAAAGTAAAACGTCACTTATGCTTCTTTCTAATCAAAACTCGAAAATATAATAATTACATAAAAAGATGAATACCCCGTATTACACTGTATCGACGATGTAAAAATATGTATATAATCTCACGATTAACAAAGATTGGAAGTTGAAAATACTGAAATGCGCGTGTTATAACGACCCTAACCTAAAATCGGCTCGGCTGGCTAACGGCCGCCACGAGACACCTGTCGTTGTATTTTATAGGATAAATTCAGTTTGACCATGGCCGACTCTACTCACTAGGCCAGAGCATTGAAATATGGCAACACTGAATAGTCGGCCGAGCTTTTGTCATTAGTGTAACTCTTCCAGAGTAAAAAATAAGATTGGAAGGTGATTTTTAATGTGTTTCTAATTATTTACCTGCACAAACGAAACTATAAAGATAAAAAGATGCCTGCAAAGTGTGTAGTACCAGGTTGCACTAGCAATTGTGCTTCCAATAAAGGACATACCAAACATAACCTTCCAGAGTACAAAAGAAGAGTGGAAGGTGATTTTTAATGTGTTTCTAATTATTTACCTGCACAAACGAAACTATAAAGATAAAAAGATGCCTCCAAAGTGTGTAGTACCAGGTTGCACTAGCAATTGTGCTTCCGATAAAGGACATAAACAGAAGTGGGTGAACGGTATTCCTCGTAAGGGCTGGTTATATTTATAAGAATAAAGACAATAATTTACGAACATTTCAAAGGATAAGACCTATTTTAAAGCACAATGTGGTACCTACAATGTTTTCTGGACCTCCCAAATATCACAGAAAAATACAGTTAATAGAACTCATCTGGGCATGCATCTGGGCATACCTATGAAAAGATTTGATAGTGAAAGGGAATCAAGACCAGCAAGAATGGCTTCAAAGTGACTTAATAGTGAATTTTTCTAGCTCAAGTGAAAATTTACAGAGTAAATTGAGTGTTCATTTAAGTGGAAGTGGAAGTGGCAGCAGGAAACAGGGTGCGTTTATTTTTATTTTCTAGTGTTTGACTACGATTAACCAGCCATCAGATGTAAGTGGTATTAGTAGTAGTAGTTCTGTAGTTCTAAAAAGTATTTTTCTTAATTTATCAACCGAGATGAACTCTTAATACATATAAAATGTAATAATTATTATTCTGAAACTATAAAACAGTTTACGGTAACCAGACCACTATTTGACAGCTAAGCCACGTTGCCACATCTAAGGCTCCGGCCTAGTGTAGAGTCGGCCATGGTTTGACATATTTTTGCAATTTCAGTTAGATATATTTTTGCAGTTCCTTAGGTCAGAGATCACCCTCACCCACAGAATATGTTATAATGGGCGTTTCGATTTTGACATTTTTCACGTTCACAACCGCGAAGTCACCATATGTGCCGATTTTCATTAATACATGCCAAAGTATGGCGGTTTCTGCTGATTTTTATGCCAAACGCTGGCTACAAGCATACCTATAACCTGGCAACATGCAATACTCGCTTAAAGTAAGACGTCAATGCGCAGGCACGAAATGTTACATAATGCCGCTGAAGATGTAATACCATTGAACATATTGTATAGTTAATCAGTGGTAATACCCACAAACCTACATACGTCTAACGGCAACCCTAATCTGGGACACACAAAAACAATTACAGAATCGAACGCCTGATATGAATAATAATTTCTTTGCAGCTTCGTCATCAAGTTCAGTAACAATCCTTGGTTCCCCGAAACCGGAAAAACGTCAAGCTAATTCTCCGCTGCCACCCCCACCAACAGCTTGTAACTTTGATTTTCAAGCAGCCGCTGATAACAAGCCACAAGTAGCTAGGAATCTAGATGACCTTTACGCTAAAGTGCACAAGACCAAAAAAGACGAAGCCAATGGAGATAGTACCAACGGGCAGTCAGATAGGTAACAGTATTGTCATTTTGCTGTTATGTTAAACTTCCTAGACATTTTAAAATCTTTCTGGATTATTGTATTACTTAAAATTATATTTTCTATTTTGAAACCATGTTTTTTAAGTTGCCAAACTATTATTTAAGTTTAAAGTTGAACTTAATGGTCTGTGCCAGTTAAACTAGGGACCAACCTGACTTTTTTTTAACAGTAGTTAACAGGATCAACAAATTGAGTCGTGGTTGATACCTAAAGATCATTGTCAAGATATTGAGGCAAACTTTATTGTATTCTCATCGCAGTAGTGTGTATGCAAAGATTTCCTGTAGCAGTAACTAAGTAATTTTATTTTCAGGTCAAGTTTACCAGGAGACAGTACTCCTATCAAAAATGAAGTTGAGATCAAGGAGACTAAACGGCGGAAAGAGCACAACTACGAGACTTTGAGGAAGCCTAGGAGAACAAGTGATCCTGGCTATGAAAAGATAAAAGGTACTGAGGAGCCAGGTTATGCTAGTATTAATGGACCAGAAAGTATTTCCAGCTCTGATCCAGGTAATTTTATATTACAGCTTTATCTTGAAGACACAATATAATATGTATCTACATACTTAGCTTAGCTTAGCTTTCATACAACTCCAGAATTCGGTATAGACTCGTTTTGAAACGCATGCCTGTGGTACCAAAAAACAATACATGTGAATTGTTCAAATAACCTAAACCTAAAGTTAATTGCAGTACTCATGTTGTCACGATACATGAAAAGACTGCCTTTGCATATGAAGCATTGTGAGATGAATTAGGACACCAGGCTAATGACACGCAGCGTGAACATGTTAAGATTGTAGACCACTGACTCTACTATACAACATTAAAAATGCTGTGGCCAGACAAAGACTACGTTATTGAAGATATAAATAAACAATAAACAAGAAAATCCTGTGTCTGTAGTAGTAGTAGTAGAGTAACAACTGAACATAGAGGTAGTAAACAACTAACTCTAATAGGCCAACATCTTTTCTTACGTTGTCATATTGACCACCAGATACGGCAATCATAATTATTTACTATCGTCTTAATTATATAGTATCCAGAAATATTCCATTCTACGTTAGAAAATACGGTATTTTGATGGTTCAGGAATGATTACAGCAAAATCAATAGATATTTTGACTTCTACTGCGTTACTGCATGTTTCTTCATCATAAACGCAAATTCTGTCTTACATAAATTTTGAGGAGCTGGCAACGCCTATATAATTTTCCTGCGATTTGTTTACGGTAAACCCCGACTGTCAAACGTTTGTTTTTTGTGCGTCTTGTATGCTTGGTCAGTAAAATCGAATTCGCTATTTATTGGTAACTGTAGTGAAGCTTTACGGATTGCTGTACTACAGTTTTTCGAGATGGGACAGTGCAGAGCAGTGTTTGTAACATAGGTTGCATTGGAAGAATTTTCAGGTTAGTTGACAATGTTTGGAGGCTGAAGTGTCAAAGATTATGGCTTTGAGCACGCCATGCTGAAGTGGTTTGTTTTCTACCTCTATGTTCAGTTGTTACTCTGAGTATAAAACTAACTGTTGTACACTTTTTTTATTTAATCATCGCTTCATCATTGGGACTTAATTAAAAAGTCCTTTTATAAAAAGGATCAATCCACAGAGCTCTACTTCATATTTTCTGTATGCATAGCAAGCATCTATACATATACATATTTTTTGTAGGTTATGAAGTATTAAAAGATAGATTACCGTCCGAGTCAGATCCGAACTATGAGGAACTGAGGCACAGAACTTCAAATGCCAGCGACTGTTCTGGTTACTCCAGAATCAAAGAAAAAGATATTAATGACGGCTATTCCGTGGTTAATAAGAAGAAAACCAAGTTAACTACTACTACTTTACCTGCGTTTAATGCTGACAGTGGAGTTCTAGGTGAGGTCCAAACCAGTGATCAGTGATTTCAGTTACTTGGGTAACTAGTAGTAGTTACCCAAGTAACTGAAATCACTGATCACTGACAAAAATCTACTGTAATTAAAAGATATTTTCATATAGATTGATGGCACATTGGCGCAAAATTTCTACATTACCTTGCTGATTTAGACATTTCTGTATTAGAGCCTGTACCGAGAATTGGATTTCACCGATACGTACCTCAATCTTTCTTTATACTCTGTAGTGCAGGACACGTAAAAAAGATTTTAAAATATGACATATAAGGCTTATTAGTCGGTACTCATTGCATGTTTTAGAGTTAGATTTTTTGGGCAGTGTAACAAATGTAGATTGCAGCCATTGCCTAGGTATCTCTCCGGTATTGTAAATTCGATTGAGGAATTTAAGCAGCAGATTGATATATACCATCATCTAGCAGTTTCATAATTTGAGCATTTAAATCATCGGGTCCTGTAGCTTTTTCATTTTTAGTTTCTTTTTCAGACGAGCCAAACTACGAGAGCATGACCAGCCAGCCGACTTTAGAGCCAAACTACGCCGCTTTGAAATCGAATGGCAGCGAATCGGATCCCAACTACGAAACTGTAGACAAGCAGGATCTGAACTATGAGAGTGTGGAGGATTTGAACGAACCGCCATACGAGAGGTTGGACGAGGACCTCAGCAAAACCAGCTCAGATATCTCTGGATATGAGAGGATACGGAGGAAAGGTAGGTCAAGTGTACAAATTGTAGGCTCACGGAGGCATATTAGTGTTAAAGCATCTTCACTTCCCTTTAATTTGGAAGTTGTTTAGTACTGTGTAGTTACTGTTTTTTCACTGCATACTTTGACGGCGTAGTGATTCCTCATTTTCTGACGTATACACACAATTATTGCTTTAGATTAGTCCGTATTGTGTAACCTGGTAATTATTGAATTGATTTTAATGAAATTTTGACACAGTATTATTGCTGTTGCGAGGATGGAAAACCAACGTCGTTTCTTCTTCTTTTTTAAATATAAACTTGTACATACAACAGCAGCGCAATCTAACACATTGCTATCCATTTTGTAACTGAATGTACCTACTCAACGGCAAAAAAACGCTTTCTGTTTGCTGCCAATTCCAACGGAAATCACGCCGCGGAAAGTCCGCTCGTGTAGTTTGGCTCTTATCGTTTTAGCTCAACCCAAAATGCGTTTTTTCTAGGTGCTGAGGCGAACGATAACTCTGAAGGATCGGCAGGCGTGAGCAAGTCTCTGTCAGAGCGGACCGATCCTCCGTATGAGCAACTGAACAACGACACTGAGGACTCCGACGTGCCCGGTTACGAACGAATCAAAAGCAAGACTACTACCACCACCACTCTTAGTCCGAATTCGTCCGGCAGTTCTGGAGAACCACTCAACTCCAACGAAATCATGGACGAAGACTCCATCATACAAGTCTAGTGGTGAAGCGGGAGAATCAGTATTTTTGTGCCTAGGGTCGGTTTTTCTCGACGTTTCGTCAAAATAACTTCTGAAGCTTGTTTTGCCGTTATGTCGGTCTTATTTATTTTTATTGGTTAATAGGAAGGTAAATTGAAACATTCTTAGGCTACTATAGAAGCAAAAAATTTGAATGTCGTGATATTTTATCGGCTATACAATGTAATGTTCGGTCATCAGTGTCGTAGCCTTTAGGGGGATGAGATACAGTATTTTTTATCGACAAATCACCATCCATGAGTAGTTTTTCTCCCACCATAATAAAATGGCAGCCATTTTTCTTTTTGTTTAATTGATGCACGAGTGTTGGACGAATTTAGCCATAGCTACCTATGTAGAAGTTCTACAAACACAAAATAAGTCTCATTCGATAGCGAAACACTTAAGACCATAAACTAATGGTAAACACGTTTACATAAACAATATGGCTGCCATTTTATTATAGTGGAAGGAAAACTACTTTTGAAAGGTGATTTATCGATAAAAATTAACGTATTTTATCCTCCTAAAGGCTCCGACACTGATGACCAGACACAGACACATTGTATAAATAAATTTATTATAACGCTTTTAGCCATTCAAAACTTGTCCAAACGAACCCTCCACAACTTCTATAACTTTGTTGCAAGAAAACTTGCGACCATTTGAGTGTTTGTTTCAGTTGTCATCCAAAAAAGACACCCTTGATCAACTATCTGCGCATTTTTTCCTTGATCTTTTTTATTCCGCAAATTCGGTTTGACTTCTAAAGTGATATGTTACACCATTGATTAACTTAATCAATGGTTACACCGACGGTTCTGTGCTGTGGAATCGAAAAATTCTGTGCAACTAGGGAACCGCTCTAAGCCAAAATGAATATCAATCAATTTATATAAAGAAAAAAAGTATCACTGAAAATTCAAAACTATTTACTAATTTTTGGCTTGCCTCTGCATTATTAACTTGTATAGCTTTTTGTTATGTTTATTCTATAGCATTTAAACAATAAAATATCCTTGAATTGAATAACGATTTGAAATACCTAGTCTGTTATATCGTCTTGATGAGACTTTGTCTCAAGGGTCTATTTTGACGATAACATCGAGAAAAATCGACTTAAAGTCCCTCGGTGCTAAACGATATTTTTGAGGTTTTATATTCAACGAAAATAATATTTATAGAGAATGTGATTTCGTAAATTTTTACACGTATTTTCTTAGTATTTTCATATGTAACCATCTCTAGGTTTATTTTGTGATCGTCTTTTGCCGAGAGTACCATGTTTATTTTGAAATGTATGATTCAGTCTTCCGCAGGTTTTTTATGTTGTGCCAAATGTCACTTGATGTCTTTTAAGTTACTGGTAGACTGCTTTTTACGCAATAGTGTTTTTTTTGTTAGATTGCAGAGTAATATATTAAAGTTTTTTACTATTTTTAATTCTATTTATGTGTATTGTTTTTTATTTATTAAAAAACTCTTTTTTAACAGTGTTTCCATTTATTTTTACTAAGACCTAAGAAACCGCCCTCAATGCTGGCTTTTTGTTTACATGAAGTGAACAAAAGCATGGATTTTGAGACAGTATGCAGTGCTGCCAACGAGGTTGCTGTCATACGGTTTGGCAGTTTTCGCAAGATCCGTTCAATTTGTATTTAGACAACAAATGTCTTTACCGTAAGATGTTTAATAATATACAGAGACGAATATGCCTTTACAAAACGGTGTGGAGGTGGAGGTTATAGCATTTGTTAATCAATGGTTATAGTAAACTATTCGCGATGCAAAAAAGTGTGAGCCCAAGACTCTAGACTTCTCGGTCTGGGCCTGCCAGCAATTTAAATTCTAAGTACTTACAAATCTGGTCGAAAATTGTAAAGTTTCTCAGTAATCCTGAAAATAATAACTGCTCAAAACCAATTACCGCGATTTGTTTAAATTAGAGTAGTTCCTAAATTTTGGCCTGCAGTGTATATGAATAAGTCACCCAAAACCACCGACTACAAATTTAGTTGATGCTCAAAACAATATCTATCTCATTCCAGAAATGAATGAACTTCAGCTCATTCATAAACTGTAGTTTACATACTTTTGTATTGGTGGCGCCTTTATGAGTGTCCCAATAGGCGCGCTATCGTTCAATGCAAGGCTCTAGCTGTAACCATTTTTGACCCTGTATATTAATAATTTTTGGCACAAAAACCTGATTTGCGTTTTTTTTAAACTTCGATCTAGAGAAATGTCGATCCGGATTTTAGACTACGTTTATACAGGGTGATTAACGAGACCGGGAATTTAGTCAGAAAAACGTCAATTTTGGCAATTTTTTAATAATTGTCTATTAGGAAATTTCAAAAAATACGTCGACATTTCTCTAGAACCGTCCTTTTTATTGATGCTCATATTTTTTCAGTTCAGAGATCTCAAAATTAATAGTCCAAAAATGGTTACAGCTGAACCATTGCAAACAGCTCTCATGTACGTACTATAACCTCCTCTTAAATTCAAGGTTGCGTTACATAGTGGGTTTTTCATATTTGGGAATATGGTTCTGTCTTGTTCTATGCGTGATCTTACTTCAACGTCAGGGTCTTCGAATATTGGTCTACATTGGTCGTTATATAGCTGCCAAGATATTTAAATTTCTCAACTAATTCTATTGCGGTGTCATAGATGTTTATGTTCAGTTGTGGATTTGGATATCTTATGCCTAGTTGATTTACCTCTACAACTTTGTTGATTAGGTTCCTCTACTGTTGAAGACACGAAAGAAGAGCGGGCTCAGGAATGCAGATTAGACTCACTATTTAAGGAAAGCGGCACGTAAAAAATTGCTAAAAATCGTACAGCAATGAGAGCGCGTGAGTATCAGCGCTTATTAGTAATAGTGAACATACTGCGGTCCAGTTCATTTGTAGTCTATACGCAGCGACGTTTCGCCGACAACATCGCTGGTCAAGCATCCGAAATTTTGCATTGGTCAGTGTCGCAGGCTCGCAGGACTCAGTTTGCGTTTGCTGTAACGATAATGTCTACGCATAGGAAAGGAGAAACGATTAGAGGCGAAGCTCGGGAAGTAATAGCTCGAGTAATTGAGGCGTGTGATGAGGAATCGCGTAATCATGCGTTGAATATTCCTCTTCATGCAAAAACTGAGAGGGCGGCTTATTATACCGGAGTGTCGACAACTAGTATTAAAAGGATTAGGAATGAGAATCGTAAGAGGAACATGGAAGATCCTGGAAGTTCACTTGAAACACCAGGCGCAAAAAGGCCACGCTTAGCAATTGAGGGAAAAATTGATGATTTCGATTTTCGTGTTATCAGAAGGACAATCGAAGAATTTTATAATATATATTGTATTTTATATAGAAAAAAGTGCACTTAATACATTATTTCATCATCTCATAACTTTTAAGTAAGACATATGAATCCGCAAATAGTATTAAGTCCCTCCAAAACAGCGCTTTCCCTGCTACTTACCGCATACACAAAAATATATATAGCAACGTTGCTATTAGTTCTGGTGGATGACAGATAATTCAGCATTATTCAAGTAATTTCCTTTTTTCGACAGATGTACATCAAATTTATTTAATTTCTCCAGGCAAAAAGGCAGAAATATAGACAAAATATAATAAGTTCCATCATTATTTTTTTTTTCGTAAAAATCATTTTATTTAGAAAAATAGCGGTAAGCTTAACTGTGACTGGTTTAAAATATACTTTTCCAATAATTTCCGCTGATAAAATTAGTATATTATAATAAAGTCGACTATCTCCAAGACCCGTCATGCGACGCTCCTGGTCAGAGAGAACGTAAAACTGCCTCTCCCCACCAAACCGATCTTCTCTCGTGTCTCCAACAGTACAACCATTAAATTCTGAGAGTAAGAGTTCCTAACGTACGGAAATGTCAATGAAAACAGAGGTTACTCGACAACCATCAAATAATATGAGAAACATACGAAGTATGTATGACATGTGGAGATAATAGTTTTCCAATAACGTCATGAGAAAGCGTAGTAAGAGTAAATCAAACAAAGCTATTAAAAAATTATATGTGTATATTCATATAATAAACGAAAATATGTTCAACTAAAAAGTATTTACAAGCATTTAACTATTATTAGACTACAGCCATTTAAACGTGTTTTTGTACCGTCTACCATAAGGATATAAATACAATACAAATAAGTAAAATGCAAAACGTGTTTATAGTCGATTCACTGACCCATTTTTAAGCTTTACACGGAGAATCTTAATTTTTTTCCGGAGGATTGCTTATACATATATGTAAAAAAAATGTTGACAAAACAAAACGAACACTACATAGAGATACTGCAAACAAGATTTATTTAAAAATAACATGGTTGTCAATTCCTGAAAATGTGTGCTCAAAAGAAAACAATCGCTAGTAAACTTATCATAACAATGTGTATGGTTACCAAAGAATACGATCATTTCCAGCTGTAGATACGAACTAGTAATCAACAAAAGAAATTCCTACTATTCAACTCGCACACATATTGGATTATTTTAATATGACATTGCAATTGATCTATGGCCCTGATTGACAGAAGGAAGGGAACAGATATCAAAGTGCAAAAATATCTGATAATAGGAAGCAGAATGGAGAACCAGTTATTTCCGAACATTTCTCATGTTTTACAGTAATTTATTAACAATTAAGAGCAGATCTTTCAACAAACTGGTGATTATCAACAACGCCTACACCTATTATAGTGCACTTAGTAAGCTTGTTTACGGTTATTTTGCGATTTTCGACTAAAACAAATGTTTGACAAATTTTTAAGGTCGTTCCAATAGAACTTTAGAACGGCAGACTCAGTAAAGTTTTGAATTATTGTTGGAACAAACCTTTTAAAAAACCTGAAATTACATAGTTGTTTTCAAGTGATAAGTCACTGGAGCTAACGCTGAATTCCGTAACGACACGTTTTGTCTGATTAGTTTTTTAATTACAGTTATTAATGTATCCTAAAGAGGCTCATAATATCATGGATAAATAAGTCAAACATTATTATTTTAAGAAATATACAATTATTAAGTTGTATTTAGAAGGATATCCAGCATACGCGACTCTGTTCACGGTCTTGACTTTCAGTGTCGATAATTTTTTTCGGTATAAAATTGATCAATGTAAGTGACACCTACCAGTTTACTTTCACTTCATGTATCAGTAAAAATACTATATATACATAAATAATAATCTCTCTATAAACCCTAGACCTTCACAGTATCATTTTTACATTCCTTTAAACTTTTCTTCCTAAATAATTTATACAGATTCTACCTAAGGATTATGTGTACATTATTTTCAACGAATAAGATAAAACATTTCTATATAACAAATATATAAAGTAGCAACGACAGAATAAAAATTGCGCGTTTTAATTCCCGACATATAAATATCACTTTACCCTTTCTTTTCTTCAAAATGCGAAGTACTAAAACCGAATATATAGATACATAAATATACTGAATTTGACTAGAACAGTAGAAGATTTGAACCGATTAGACGCAGTTTCAGAAAACACCTTTTTATGCTGTCATTACTAGTGCCAATTAATTAATCTTTTTTTAACTTTTCTCATACATTCAGGATCCTGAAGATCAACTCCAATACGATAGGACTGTCACCAAGATTGCTAGACGTGATCCTGAAAAAAGAGAAGTAGTAGTAGTGATGGGGAGGCGGAGCTAGGCATCTTGGTCACCTTTGAAACTTTTTGCCAACCCCGCTAAACCAGTTTCGAAAACACCAAAATTCTACGGCCTAGAAAACTCTTTATCGAACCTACCAAACCTCTTGACGAAAATCAGTATATCCGAGCTTCTCGCTGAATATAGTGACTCCCCCTAAACTCCGTCGTGCCGAATATCTGAAATCTGAGGTTGCGATACATAGCACATCTGCCCAGGAAGTGGAACGCTGTCTCGTCCTCCTGCCAGTAACTGGAGCAGATGGGATCCCCTACCACTCTCATAAGTCAAAAACGTTTATTCGCCGGCAATGGCCAGCGAGAACACCCACCAAGAGGTTGAGCTTCTCGCTGCCTTTATTCTATAGCGTTTGGCCCTAGTCAGGGCCCGCTATGAATGTTTTAGGCTGCCTACTCAGCTATACGAGGTTTTCGCCAGTTTGCTGTAGGCCCAGTCCTGGCGCCTGCCAATTCCAAGCATAGGTTCAGGGCCATTGCAGGGCTGCCGGCACCAATCCTAACTATTGCTTGGCAAAGGAAATAATGCGAGACAAAAGAATGTGGAGAAAAATAGGGCTGTTGTCAGATGCTCCGCTTGAAATATATCCTATAATGTTACTGAACGATGATAAAAATTCGTACTTTTATATCAGGTACTGCTGTACAACAAAAAAGGGTTTGAAAAGTATTTGAGATAATCTGCTACTTCCGGCAACGGCGTAGGCTGTCGTCCGCTGAATCGCTTGCCCAACTGTTTGCCCCTTTCCCCCTCCCCCTCCCTTTCCGCCTCATCCGTCTCTCGCATTCTCTGCCTGGTCGAACAATAGATGGTCAACAACAACAGAGTTACCTTCTTGTGGCTTGCTAATTTCTAAAGGGCGACAGAACATTCTTGATGAACAGAAAGAGAAACTCAGTTACTATACAAACATTTCCACAGTTTTTTGTGTTACTTTAATGCTCGATGTATTTAAAGAATAAACAAATTGGTATTATTATTATTATTAGATGAAGTAAACTGGTTGGACACTGGCCACGAGGTTTGCTAGGTACGACAAAGAGGTTTTCCAGGGGTCATAAAGGAGTTTGTGTTGTTTCCGAAAGGTTGGCAAAAGGGATCAATGATGGCAGGGCCGTAACTAGGTGTTGACCATGGGGGGGTTCATGTTGACCTTGGGGGGTTCATGGTGACCTTGGGGGGTTCATGTATGACTACTTTGTAATGTCTTGGGTCCGTATTCATAGTCGTTCCTCAAGTATCCCTTGAGTATTACTCAGTATCCCTTGAGTATTACTCAAGAGATACGTGAGGGTCACTCAAGGGAGAACGGGCCCTCAAGTGTGGCCTTCCTTGTGTATGCATTGTGTTCTTTGTCTATCTAGACAACATCTACCAGACGGCGGGATTCATTTGGCGACGTTGTCGCAAATATGAGTCAATTTGTTATGCATACGCCCACGCATTTTGATGTTTTCTGTTATCTCTTTTTGTATTGTACCAGTATTTCGTGTTCTGTGGCGGACATTTTTCCGGACGTGACAGAAACTGACAACACCGTATTCCAAAATTAACTTACAAAACCGACGAAATGTGATGTTGACATTTTGTTATTTGAGTATTAATGCCTGGTCAAACAGAGGGCGTACTAGAACGCAGCGTTTCGCCGTTCTCTAACAATACAATGGAACGCTGTAACGCGGCGTTCTAGAATGCCCTCTGTTTGACAGGGCCTCGAGTTTATCTATGTTTGAATCACTAGATATCTTGACAAAAATGGGCCTATACCACATTTTTGGTTAATTGGCTTAAACAAACCTTGACACCACGTAGATGCCATAAATAATTTTACAAAATTTTTCTATTTATAACCGAAAAAAATTGCTCTAAATATTGAATTTTTTGAATCCATACACTGCCCGCCCAGGTCGTGACGTCACCTGTAGGGAACCAATAAGAGCTCACTGGTACAAAACAATAGCATCCGCTCGTAGTCATCGGACCACGAAAGGACGCTTCTCACTGGTTCCCTACAGAAAGGACGCTTCTCATTGGTTCCCTACAGGAGACGTCATCATCGGCTATTTCAAATTACAGTACAATTTTCTTTTTAGTGTTATTCTCATTTGGATCAAGTTTTCTGCTGACTTTTTACAGTAAACGGACCTATGTCTCATCAAAAATAATACCGCAGTAAATAAATTGATCAATTTGAGGTCACGGTATAGGCCCGTTGGCGTAACGCTTTTGCTCAACCCGTCAAACAAGCCGTTTGGTACAAACAACGGAATGAGGTAACGCGGCGTTAAAGGACGCCGTTCTAGAACGCCCTCTGTTTGACCGGGCCTTCTCAAAGGAGCCTTACGTAAGAGACCCTCAAGTAAGGTTTCAAAACACAAAACCTTAAGTATCGACTATGAATACAACGCTAAATTTGTTTAAAAACTGTATAGATTGTATCGCTGCTAATGTGTCATGAGCGCCGAGGGACTGGTTAGTAGTAGAATAAATCACTAAGCTTGGAGAAAGCATTTTTATTATTTTTATTTTGTATTATTTTATTAGTTATTTCATTAATGGGAATACTCATAGTGGGGTTTGAACCCCCTAACCCCCCCCCTTATATACGGCCCTGAATGATGGCCTTCTTGACTACTATTTGAAACAAATGGAATCCACTCAATTTTTATTTAACTGATTCAAAAAAAGTACCCGTTCCAGCGTACACCTTTTATTCAAGCGACAACCACAAGAAGAAATCCATGACACTCAAGTCAGGACTTCTGGGCGGATAAATGATGTCACCATTTTTTTATATGACCTTTCCTGGAAACATTTTTCGAACGATCTGCAGGAAAAGATTTGCTGTGTGAGTACAACTTGCTGGAATCATCTCCACGAGATTCCATTCAGGAAGCAACGGAATGCAAAGATCATCAAGCCGCCATTTTTCTTCGGCCAGGAAATAGAAGTTGCCAGAGAAATGAAATAGCTGGAAATCAAGTTAGACGATAGATTAACTTGAAACAGAAACATTGAGAACATCACGAGCCGATCTCAGATTATCTTAATGCTGCTGAGACGAGCGATCGGTTGTACTTGGGGTTTAACCCCATCAGACCCACGATGGTGTACAGTGCTATTGTATGGTGGCTAAATGTTCACCAAAGCATACCATCTAAAGCGCTCACAAAAGCGCAGCGAGCTGCGTGTGTGAGCATAGCAGGCGCTATGAAGGATAGACCAACAGCAACATTGGAGGTACTGCTGAATCTCCCATCTCATGACATTTACATAGAGTGAGAGGCAAAAATGGCTGCACATAGAATGCAGTGCCATTTCAATTGATACTTGATAACCTGCGGTGTGACATAAGTGAGATGCCACCCGACAGAATGCCAAGAGACACTGAGATCCCATATAAGGTCAACCTAAACATACCAAGTCAACTTGAGTGATAGATCGAAATGAGCTCTAGGAGAACCTCGACATGATTATGCTGAATGGGAGCACCTGGCAAACTGGTGGATTCAATATTCATCAGGCACAGAAGGAGGCATATCGGGGGTAGGCCTAGGCGGAACGAAAGTATCCGCCTAGATAAACTGGCTATCGTTTTAGAGGCAGAAATAGCCGCAATTTTGGAATGCGGCAGAATGTGCATAGATGAAGGATACAGTAAAAGACTATCTATGTAAACACAGACAGCCGGGCGGCTCTGATGGCCCTGGCAAGTAACCACTATACTTCAAAAATACTGCAGGATTGCCATAATACCCTAAAGACACTGGTGAAGACCAACAAGGTAGCATTATCCTGGGTGCCTAGTTACGTGGGGGTGGATGGTAATGAGAGGGCCGACAGCATGTGGTGGTCATACAGCATGGTACGGACAGCTGTCACCAGTTGGGTGTCAAATGAACACCACAAGCTCTGGGACAGAGTGGTGGGGAAAGTTCAGTCTGAGAGGATGCTGAGGGGACCCTCGTGTTCTAATACCGCAGACGCTGTCAGACTGCGCAGGAAGGAACTACGGAAAGTGGTTGGATTTATGCAGTGGACGTTCAGTGCACAACTGCAAAAGCTGGGGATTGAAGTGGCAAACGCATTATGCAGGAAGTGCAGTGAGGCAGAGGAAAGCATGTTATCTTCGACAGTCCCGCGTTGAGTCAAATCCGGAATTCCTATATGAATATAGACCAGAAGAGGAGACAGGAGAGCATAGTCCAATGCATCTCAAAGTTCGCAAATAACTTTGAACTCTGTTTGATTCCGTTGACTTGGGTTGCACAGTAAGCCTTAAGACTGAGCGTCAACTATTAGGGCAACTGCCTCACTACAAAAAAAGAGATTCCATGAGGCGCATTTGAAGAGTAAATTAATTGATATCATTATTTGCTATTTACCTGTGCAGCACAGGTACCAGTTCATTGTCCAAACTCTTCATGTAGATAGGTGGCAGCTTGGTGCCGTTACTGCCAGCCTGGTATGACACGTTATCAGGCTGCAGGGTAGCCCTAACAGCTACTTTCTGGAAGCTGTTGGCCAGCAGGAGGTCAAGGTACTTGACCAGCGCATCACAACACGCTTTGGCAATGGTCTCGGATATTCTAGACACGTCCACCGGATCCTGGTTCTTCGGGTTCTCTTGTCCGCTCTGGATCACGAACACTTCCGTCCATCTAATGATGCGGTTGCCGTTCAGTGATACGTGGTTCTTTCCGTTGTGGACTCTGGAAAGGAGAACAGTGAAATTTAGTAGTTATTTTTGCAACTGGGGTTGGAAAAAATATGTTTTTTACGATAAATGGAAAGATCTTATATAAGATTTAAAACAAAACTATTTTATTTCGCAATAATTCAAGTTATATCAAAATAAAAATTGATTTTTGAATCTAATATCGAAGACACGCCGATAGCTCCCGAATAAAACCAAGCGTGTGTGGAGTCAATTACTCCGATACCTATTACCATTATCTTTTTCTAGATTAGTGTATATCTGTTGCACGATAGATGATGAATGAAGTTTACAGTCGAGCTGAAGTCTACGATCGAAATAAATATGTATGGTATTGAATGTTTGAAATTAGATCACAAATCCCAGTAGTAGAGTCAAATTAATATGCTTTTTTGCAATAATTTTTTCGGCGCTATGGTAGCTGAACGGTTAAGCGCTCGACCTTTCACCGTATAATGTGCGGGTTTGATCCCAGAGCTTGACAACTTTTTTTTATTTTTTTTCCCACCAAAAAAAAATATCTTTTTTCTTTTCTCTTCTTCTTCTTCAAAACCCTAATTCAGCTATATTTAATTCGTGTTTTCGTAGTAATTTCCGCTATATTCAATGCACCTCTCCAGCCTTCGAAATCACTCTTCAAACCAGTTCGGCCAAGAGTGATTAGGAATTAAAGCACACACCAGTGGTCTCAAGCCTATAGAAGGTTATCGTCGTTAGAAAACCGCGTCCTTTTTAGCCTCATTTTCACATGCGGAAACAGTTTAACGTCGCAAGGAAGAACGTCTGGACAGTACGGAGGTGCGCGAGAAATTTTAGTCCTGTTATGGTCAAATACTCGGTACAGGTGCAGGTATCTTTTAAAATAAAACAAGACAGGCTTCTACTTCAAAAATTACTACCAAAACAAGTATAAATTGTGTTATAGCACTCAGGGCAGTCAAAGTGTTTATCAATGTCTTGTTATATGCAAACTAATAATAAGAGTAGAAGCTAAAGTAACTGACAGTTGAAAATAGGAGTTAACCCTATCTGTCATTTACGGTTGAGGCTCAACAGACAACAACCAAAAACAAAAAAACCGCGTGTCCAGATTTTTGGCAAATTACTGACGGCGATTTACGAAGGACAACTACCAACCTTCACTAAACTGACAGTTTCGAAACGGTAGATATGGAATTGTTAAACACACAACTTTAGCTGGTAGTTATCTCTAACTGCCAGTCAATTAACTACCACATTTGACTGAGCATTGATAAACCGATCCTCAAAGTAAATACTGAACACAATACTAACCTCATCGAAGGAATTCCACTAAGTGACAAGCCATCGATAGCAGACACAATTCCGACATTGAAATTGACATCGGTTTCACCCCAGATGATATTCACAGTTTCGTCCGACTGGGAATTGACAGGACCACAGGAAATCGAGTGATTTTTCATGGCTCTAAGGTGATCTCTAATTTGCTGCATGTGTTCTGGAAGAACCTAAAAAAAAGGAAAAACAAAATAGGCACCGTTCCTCAGAATGGGGTTTTTCCAAACAAAAAATTATGACGGAATATTGATGCTACGTCTCCAAAAACCATGAAAAGAACATTTTCCTTTTTTCTGTTGACGCATAGTGGCTTAAAATCGCATCCAAAGTTCAAACGTAAAATTTCGCGCCAAAGCTGTGTCGTAATAAATGTTAGCGTTACGTATAAGTCTTTCGTGGAGCCAACCTTAGAATGTAACTACTTTGCCGTCTGACTTCCGTTTCTCTGTTTAAAAACATAAGCTCCGCTTCTTATTGACGTTGACAGATGTTTGTTTAGATCATTTCGAAATCTATTTTGGTCACTTAGATACCGTGGGGGAGGTTACCTCAGCGTGACACTAGTGACAGGCCAATAATGATGCGACGGACACCAGTTTTCGAACGATATAAAGTAAAATCGTGAAATGAATTAATGAATGAAAGTGGGTCACAGGCTGAGACCAGAACTACCAGTGTATATGCCTACAACAGACCCTCATGCACCTCTACTTGCCTTAGTTCAAGAACCTTTGAACCTAGTACGGTCTGCCTATGATACCCAAGGGTTTCAAAACGACATAGAATGTGTGCCGAGGATTCTTCCTTCTCACCACAGCGTGTACACGTCGGATCACTTGCCACCTCTATCACATACAAGTGACGTTTGAAGGTGTTATGGCCGAAAAGTAACCTTAGACGGCGTCTGTCAAAGGCAGAACCGCCCCACCTTGACCACAGGTCCTAAAATAAGTTCTCTAGCTTGACGGGATTCCTCTCCATCCCTTAAGATGCTGATTTTGCAACCAAACCTCTGTTTTCCTTCTAACAGTACCTGCTGCCAGCCCCACAGCCGGCTCAGTATCCAGGAAATTATTCCTCGACCCTGGCCTTGCGAGGCCCCTAAATTTCGTGAATACGAAAGGCACAAGCTAAAATCGCATATATCTCTGCTTGGAATACCGTGGTGTATGCCCCAAGAGGGAGCGCTTTGTTTTTGGCCCACACACCCCAGCGCCGGAACCTT
This sequence comes from Callosobruchus maculatus, assembly GCA_951848785.1. Taxonomy (NCBI): domain Eukaryota; kingdom Metazoa; phylum Arthropoda; class Insecta; order Coleoptera; family Chrysomelidae; genus Callosobruchus; species Callosobruchus maculatus. The sequence continues at coordinate 9,861,675 of CATOUR010000083.1, forward strand.
TGTCGGTAAGTGAGCCATCGGTGTACCAGACTGGCCCTCCTTCCTCAAAAGTCCGCCTGCCGATTGGCCCCACACTCTTCCCTTGCAGAATACTTCACCGTAAATTTGCAGTCGAATCAATATGTAGGAGAAATTATATCACTCCCGATACGTAGGATAGGGTCATCTCTTTGAAATTCCGAAAAGATGGCACAGTGTCCCCTACGCGAAAAAAAACAAGAAATGATGAGTAAAGTGCTACTTACACATTTACCTATGGAAAAAATAGAATCACAGCGCACTAAAGTATGTACATAGTCTACAAAAATGAATTTTTGTTCAATAAGAAAATGGATGAAAACGAAATAAACACAAAATAATCTTGAACAAACAGTGCAATTATTACAAATTAGTTACTAGATGTAAATAACCAGCTTCTGTGATTAAACAGGCTATATTAGCAAGTTGTAAAATATTCCATTCTCAGAGTTTTGGTGTATTTACAGTTTTTATGTCCTCATTCAGCGACCCTATTCTACCAGAAAAAAATGGTATCAAGTGGCTTGACGATTTTCGGTAAGGGGTTCTGGAGTTTTTGTTTTTTAAATACAACAGCATTACCTAATAGGATTCTATGGAATCCTATGTTGTTATGACAAAACACATGCCAAATTTCCTCAAAATTGGTGCAGCGGTTACTGAAATCTCAGATTATGCCGGTAGAAAGATGGCGGAAGACCGACAGAAATCGACGGAAATGAGCAGCATAGATGTTCGTTATGTAAATAACTTAAAACCCACGGCGTGGAAAATAAAAACACAACGAACCTGAATCATCAGTCCATCTTCAACGATGTTGGACTTGGCAGTTAGCCCGCTAGTAGACTTGAGCGCCCCGTTGAACACGATGAAGCTGGCGCCCGTTATCTTCCTGGGCTTGTTCTGGATGTTGATCGCATGGGTGGAATAACAATCCTCGTTGCCCTGCGTGTCCTGTATGCACACCAGATGAGAGTCCGCTTGAGAACTGAAGTTGCCCGCGAAAGCGAGGATGTGGTCGCTGGAGTTGTTCAGCGACTTCACCACTTGGTCGTACCGGTTCACAGGGATGGTCACTGTGGTGTTCTTGTCCTCCATGTGGATGGTCAGGCCACGGATCTGGGGTAGCGAGTACGAGAAGTTTCTGGAAGGAATGGGTTAAATATTAAAATCAAAGAGATGAGAGAGCCTTTTTAATGTGATGAAAGGTGCTTGCTTACTCCACAAGAGGGAGATGATTCCAATCATTTGGTTCACAGAAAAGTCTGAAAAATCAAGGGTACCTGCTGGATTCGAACCAGCGTCTCCGGCATTCTAGGCCAGCGCCCTACCAACTGTGCACCGTAGCATTCTAGGCCAGCGCCCTACCAACTGTGCACCGTAGCACCGACGCTGGTTCGAATCCAGCCGGTACCCTTCATTTTTCCGATTTTTCTGTGAACCAAATGATTGGAGCCTTTTTAATGTTTTTGTCGATTGTTCACTTCAACTTACGAACAAATATGATCGTCGTTAAAGTGGTCACTCTGCCAATTTTACTGAAATTTTTTAAGCAAATTTCAACTTTTCAACTATCACCTATAACAATATAATTTAAACATATAACGTAGGTCGGTGCTAACAATCATTCCTTGAAGTTCTCAAGATTCGCCCTGCGACACGGTATATATACGGTCTTTAATCTATCGGTTTAAACTGATATTTGCTGGTTGTGGAAACCCGACCTCACATTTCTCAATTTAGAAACACAAACTTCTTTTTACTTCCCACCCCTGAGGGGAGTACTGTGATCGCGAAAATTTTCGATTTTGAGATAATACGCTTTTTGGGCGTTTTACGAAATCTACATAACGAAAATCCACGACACTCATTTCCGTCGGCCTGTGTATCTGTCGGTCTGTTAGCGTTTTTTTAGCATCGTAATCTCAGTAACTGCTGCATGGATTGTGATGAAATTTGGGTAGCGATATACTGTGGGGGCGTAAAAGGTAATGTCGCTCTAATTTTCAAATTGGTGCATGGGCGGCAAAGTAATTAGCAAAAAACAAAAAATCGAAGGTTCCTCAAACTTCGTTTTCAGGCGTTTTAGGGGTTCCTGATGATTTTCTACTTTTTTGGGGACGAAATTTGGGATGGTTGGGGGTTGTAAAACCGAAAAATGTGTTGTATTCATAATAGGCTATCCACTGACCTGTAAAAGAAAAACCTATCGGCATAATATGCTTTTTTAGGTCCATCGAAACATTACAGAAACCAAAAAAATTCTTTGATGTATATGCACTGCTTTAGATTGTTCTATATTGTGTAACGTGGAAAGTATTGAATTGATTTTAAAGAAATTTTGACGCAGTATTATAACCGCGGCGAGGATGGAAAACGCGTAAGGTATTTAGAAATCGTGTCCGTGGGGACGCAACAATAATAAAAAAATTTAAAAACAGCTTAAACTACGTTTTTAGGCATTTTAGAGGTTCTTGATCATATTCTACTTTATTTTGGGGAGGTGAAATTTGGGTGGTTGGGGGGTGGGTTGAAAACTCAATCATTTGTTGTATTCGTAAAATACTCTACAGTGCGCTGAAAGACACTGACTTTGGTGATATTGTTTGCTTTTCAGACCTATCCAAACGTGACCTTTGAATTTTATATCTATGGAATAATTCGATACATACATATTATGGTTCTATATCGTGTAACTTGAAAACTACGAACTTGATTTTAATGGAATCGTGACACCGTATTACTACCGTGGAGAAAATGGTAACAGTGTATCTTTGTTAGAACTTGCTAGTGGTGACGGAGAAATCAACAACATTTCAAAATCGCGTTTGCAGATGTTCCAAAGGTCCTTTTTCATTGTCTACTTTTTTGATGAGGATAGGAGGTGTTGAGCATGTCCAAATTTTTTGTTAGCACAAATAATGAGTGGGACGTACTGGATCAAGACACTTGATGCAATTTTTTCTTATGCTGCTTTTGATTTATGTATCTGTTTGGACATTTTTTGCTACTTTATTTTAAAACTCACACAAATTGTAGATCAGTCGTCCTTGCTCTAAAATTCGTCTTGTCTTTGTCCTGGTACGCAACTACGGCTTAAAAACCTGAATATTTGAATCCACTCGAAAAAATTCACGAAGTATTTGGTATTACCTTGAAACTCTACTCAATTGAATCGACTTTTGAGATTTAAATGAACTTGTCGATTAGATTAAGTTGCATAGACTGCACTTTAGACTCACCTAAAATCGGCCAACAGATTGATGATGGTATGTCCGATCTCCACGAACACGCTGTCCCTGTTCCTCGTAGATATGATGGGGCTGGGATAGTACCGGTACTCGGCTCCTAACCTCAAAACGAGCCTCAGAGGGAACAGTTTCGCCCAAGGCGTTTCCCAACGATGGATCAGGATACCGATGACGAAAGGGTCCTTGGGTTTAATCACGTTCTCCATGCATTGGAATGAGGGACGGATGTAGACGAAACCGGCGTGGTTCTTCGAATCCAGGAAGTTGGGTGAGCTGTGCAAAGAGACGCCCAGCTCGCTCACCGAGTTGCCTTTCACAGCGTCGCTGAAATGAAATTTTGTAGTTTTCTCACAATGGAAATTGAAAATCTAGGTGTATGGAGGTCATTTAATCTTCCCTCGACTACAGATCTGTTTGATCTCTGTATAACTCCGAAATGATTAATCTGACATAAATAAAATTAATATAGCAGTTTTTCGAAATAGATTTACTGGCGACAGGCGAATAAAAATCTCAAAATATTTTCATATTTCAAAATTTCGTTTCTAGAAATTTTAGAAAGCATTTTTCAAAAATTTTTACAGGAGTCCAAATTGGAAGTGTGGGCATATGGATTGTATTAGCACCAAAAATGAACGAAAACTGAGGGTGCTTAAGACAAGTCCGGCCGCTGTTTTGAGTTTCAGTCTCCTTTGACGAAAATGAAAAATTTTCAAACCTTTAAATCTTGTTTTCTCCAAAAAATTAAAAATCCTTATTCAACTTCCTATAAGAACGAAAACTCGTGTCATGTATAGTTTGAGGGTGGTTGTTACAAATCCGACCGATTTTTTGCGTTTCAGTCTCGTTTGACGAAAATCAAAAATGTTCACCCCAAAAAATTGAAAATCCTTATTTAACTTCCTATAAGAACGAAAACTCGTGTCATGTATAGTTTGAGGGTGGTTATTACAAATCCGGCCGCTTTTTTGCGTTTCAGCCTCGTTTGACGAAAATCAAAAATTTCACCCCAAAAAATTGAAAGTCCTTATTTAACTTCCTATAAGAATGAAAACTCGTGTCATGTACAGTTTGAGGGTGCTTATTACAAATCCAGCCACTGTTTTGAGTTTCAAGCTCGTCTGACGAAAATGAAAAATTTTCAGACCCTTAGATCTTAAAGTTCACCCCAAAAAATTTCAAATCCTTATCCAACTTCTTATAAGAATGAAAGCTCGTGTCATGTATAGTTTGAGGGTGCTTATTACAAATCCAGCCACTGTTTTGAGTTTCAAGCTCGTCTGACGAAAATGAAAAATCTTCAGACCCTTAGATCTTAAAGTTCACCCCAAAAAATTTCAAATCCTTATCCAACTTCTTATAAGAACGAAAGCTCGTGTCAGGTATAGTTTGAGGGTGCTTATGACAAATCCGGCTGCTGTTTTGAGTTTCACTCTCGTTTGACGAAAATCAGAAATTTTCAGACCCTTATATCTTAAAGTTCACCAAAAAATTGAAAATCCTTATTTAACTTCCTATAAGAACGAAAACTCGTGTCATGTTTAGTTTGAGGGTGCTTATTACAAATCCGGTCGCTGTTTTGAGTTTAAGTCTTGTTTGACGAAAATCAAGAATTTTCAGACCCTTAGATGTTAAAGTTCACCCCAAAAAATTGCAAATCCTTATTCAACTTCCTAGAGAACGAAAACTCGTGACATGTATAGTTTGAGCGTGCTCATTACAAATCCAGCCGCTCTTTTGAGTTTCAGTCTCGTTTGACGAAAATAAAAAATTTTCAGACCTTTAGATCTTAAAAGTTCACCCAAAAAAATGAAAATTTTTATTTAACTTCCTATAAGAACGAAAACTCGTGTCATTTATATTTTGAGGGTGCTTATTACAAATCCGGCCGCTGTTTTGAGTTTCAGTCTCGTTTGACGAAAATAAAAAATTTTCAGATCCTTAAATCTTTAACGTTCACCCCAAAAAAATGAAAATCCTTATTTGACTTCCTATACGAACGAAAACTCGTGTCATGTATAGTATGAGAGTGCTTATCACAAATCCGGCCTATGTTTTGAGTTTCAGTCTCGTTTGACGAAAATTCGGAATTTTCAGACCCTTAGATCTTAAAGTTCACCCATTGATTAACACATTTATACTAAATACTTTAATCAACGGTTCACCCCAAAAAATTTCAAATCCTTATCCAACTTCCTATAAGAACGAAAGCTCGTGTCATGTATAGGTTGAGGGTGCTTATTACAAATCCGGCCGCTGTTTTGAGTCAGTCTTTTTTGACGAAAATCAAGAATGTTCAGACCCTTACATCTTAAAGTTCTCCCCAAAAAATTGCAAATCCTTATTCAACTTCCTATAAGAACGAAAACTCGTGTCAAGTATAGTTTGAGGGTGCTTATGACAAATCCGGTCCGTGTTTCAGTCTCGTTTGACGAAAATCAGAAATTTTCAAACCCTTAGATCTTAAAGTTCACGCCAAAAAAAATGCAAATCCTTATTCAATTTCCTATAAGAACGAAAACTCATGTCATGTGTAGTTTGAGGGTGCTTATTTACAAATCTGGCCGCTGTTTTGAGTTTCAGTCACGTCTGACGGAAATAAAAAATTTTCAGACCCTTAGATCTTAAAGTTCACCAGAAAAAATTGCAAATCCTTATTTAACTTAAGAACGAAAACTCGTGTCACGTATAGTTTGAGGGTGCTTATTACAAATCCAGCCGCTCTTTTGAGCTTTAGTCTCGTTTGACGAACATCAATTTCATAATTTTTTAAAATAAGGATTCTTTTTCGGTACCCATAGAGTTGACTGATGTGATGGAAGACATCCTTGGGCACCACCATTTCTCCGTTGATGTATTCGATCAAATACACCACCTCGTCCTGACCAACGTTGATCAAACCCTCCGTCGAAAAACACCACGCCCACTTGTTGATACAACAGCTCATGTTGATCAGTTTCAGGTGAACATACAGATTTATATGTATCGCGAATATCAGCTCTTCTTTCTTCAAGGTTTCTACCAGTGCTGGGCTGTTCGAACACTCTGGAATCATAGAAGAATTGTTCATCTGAGTCTAAATTGCAACAGTAGATACAGGGTGTTCATTTGAAAAAGAAGAAAAGAAGAAAAGAAAAAGCGCGGAGGCAACAAAATATTTGTCAAGGAGGACAACTTTTTAACCAAAAGCTTGTACCTACAGGGTCATCAATTCAAAAATTATAAATGACAAGGTGTATCGAGTAATAGCTTGTTTCAAAGGTATGTCGAAGTCCTTTATTTTAACGTTACATTCTTTCTAAATCCGTCGTTTCGTCTTCGAGAAAAATTCGAAAAATCTGTATGTATCTTAATTTCTTCAAATAGAAAACAAAAACTCACGAAAATATCACTTGTTATTGCAAAATGTTGCCTTATCGGCCAAACAATGATATAGGAGATGTTCAAATTCCTGACGGAAAGTTGCAAAAATAGTGGAGATTTATGCTTATGGTGTATCTCAAATATCAAAAAATCTTTGAATGACCAACTACTGGTGACATAGCTGATGATTTGCATGAAAACTGACATGTCTTCATATTATAATGTTATTGTAATTCAGATTACCGATCAAATAAAACGTTTTGCAAAAATCATGGTTTCAGATTGAGATCACTTACCAAATAAAATGATTTGCAAAGAAAATTGTGTGTCTATTTGAGAAACCCCATATGTCCAACATCACTTCTTTTTTTTCTGGCACAGCGCCGGAAGATTTTTCACTTCTCTTTTGTTAAAAACTTGACACTAGATACACATATACTTTATGTTGGAATAGTTATTTCTATAGATCTTCTAGTCGATTTCAAACAAAACAGTTGATAAGATAGTGATTTTGGGACATGTGGGGTTTCGGAAATAAGCGATTCATGTAAGGTTTTGTGTTTCGACAGCTACTGGAGCGTCCCTCATGTAAGGCTTCATTGAGTAATACCATTGATTAACGTATTTAGGGTAATACTCAAGTAACGAAATGTCATGTTGACAGTTCGTTGCAGTCAAGGCGATTTTGTAGGTTAATTTTGGAGTAAGGTTCTGTCAGTTTCTGTCACATCCGGAAAAATGTCCGGCACAAAAAGCGAAATACTGGCACAAAACAAAAAGAGATAAGAGAAAACATCAAAATGCGTAGGCAAGGCATCACAAATTGACTTATATTTGAAACATGACAACGTCGCCAAATGTTTTCCCGCCGTGTCGTAGAGATGTTGTCTAGGAAACAGATACTCAAGGAAGGACACAGGTTCTCTCAAGGTTTTGCCAAGTTAATAGAGATACCGTCGTTAAAACTTATTATAACCACTCTGCAACCACACTGTATTATTTAAAATATAAGTAATCAATAATAATTCTGTAGTATTAGTCTATAAGGTTTTGGGAACTTAATAGAGATAAATTCGATAAAACTTATTATAACCACTGTACCACCATATTTTAATGTAATCATCACACTGTATAATTTAAAATCAATAACTGAGGACTAGTCTTTCAAGGCCAGGATAATTTTGTAGTATAATAGTCTATAAGTAAGGTTTTACGAATTTCACGAATTTCTTCAAGGTCACAAATTTGATCGATTTCTTGGCCGTGTAAAGTAGCTTTTAGACTTTGGACGAAACGGGCTTCGTTCCTGTTTTGCATAAGTTTTCTACTTGAAGGTAAAAAGTGGTATAATGATAGGTGGATTCTCTAATATTAAAAACTACTGTACTGTATAATGCTTTGACTTATATAGATTGGACAGTACTCGATGGTATATCAGATGTGAATGTATTGTGTGATATGTTCTATGAGAAACTGTACTATGTTCTTGATTTGTATGTTCCAAAAATTAGTAATAGAAAAAGCGGTTATCCTAAGTGGTATACCTGTAGGCGTCCACATGTTTACGAAGAATACTCTAGGTTACGTCTGTTAGTTAAACAGCAAATATCGTTAGCTTTTAAACGTTATGTACAGAGTGTGGAAAATGATTTGAGAACGAATCCATCTCACTTTTGGTCATTTGTTCAGGGCAAAAAGAATAATACAAGGATACCTGGTTACATGACCCTAGGTGACGAGGTTTATGATAATCCAGGTCTTATTGTCAACGGTTTTGCTAACTATTTCAAAAGTATTTATGTAGAAGGGTCAGATAATCGTGATTATAATACAACCTCCACTATAAACCCAAGTTGTATTGTATCAATAGGAACACTCAGCGAGGAGGTAATTTTGAAGTCACTGCGTAAACTTCCTAATAAGCAAACCTCTGGAAGCGATATGATCCCCAGCTTTCTAGTTAGAGATGGAGCGTTTGTGTTCGCTAAACCTCTAGCAAGGATATTCAACTGTGCTTTGAAGACTGGTGTATTCCTAGACAAATGGAAAGTAGCAAAAATATGCCCAATTCTTAAATCTGGAGATCCATCTCAGATTCAAAACTATAGGGGTATATCAATTTTAAACAATTTTTCTAAAGTTTTCGAAATGTCATTGTATCATATTATTTACTTCCAAACTAGTCAACTTATTTCAGATTCACAACATGGATTCATGAAAGGCCGTTCAACCATTACCAATTTGATCGAAATAACTCAAACCATATCAGAGGCTTTGGATGACAGAGGGCAGCTTGACATCATTTATACCGACTTCCCCAAAGCGTTTGACAAAATTGATCACTCGGTAATAATCGCTAAACTGCAATGGTATGGCTTTAATGATAATCTGGTCAAATTGTTCAGTTCATATCTTGATTCTAGAATTCAGTATGTCTCTCTCAATGGGTTTAATTCGCCGCAGTTCATTGCTACGTCTGGTGTACCTCAAGGGGCGAATTTAGGGCCACTCCTCTTTTTGCTCTTCATCAACGATCTGTCAGGTAGCTTAACTTCGTGGCATCTTCTTTTTGCAGACGATTTGAAAATTTATGCGAATATTAGGAGCTTGCAAGATTGTCAGGCCTTGCAAAATGACCTCAACAGGATCAACGAATGGTGCGAAGTCAATAAACTATTCATGAATGTTTCAAAATGCAAAGTTTGTACATTCACGCGAAAAGTTACATTCATAGATTTTCAGTATCGTTTACAGCTTACTACCCTAGAGAGAGTTGGTGAAGTAAAAGACCTGGGCGTACTGTTTGATTCCAAACTAAATTTCGCATCTTATATCCAAAATACAGCACTCTCTGCCATCAGAAGTTATGGCTTCATGGTAAGGAACTGCAAATACTTCTTCAAATCCCTGTATTTTTCTATGGTTCGCTCAAAGCTCGAATACGCTTCAGTGATATGGAACCCTTACTATCAAACTCATACCCATCAGATTGAGAATGTTCAACGCAAATTTCTGAAATATTTGTCTTTCAAAACAGATGGAGTCTATCCAATGCGCGGTTGTGACCATTTAGCTTTACTAGCGAGATTTGAAGTAGAACCATTAGAATTAAGGAGAATCAATAGTGCCCTGACCTTTCTACATAAATTATTAAATAATACGATAGACTCGCCAAATTTATTGCATCAACTAAATTTTCGCATTCCTGCAAGACCATCAAGACAAAACATCACTTTCCTCACAACTACTGCTAAGACAAATTTGTTAATTAATTCCCCTTTATATAGTATGTGCTCAAACTTCAACATGATTGCTGATCAATGTGACATCAACTTTTCTAGTCTTAAGGAAATAAGGAGTTCATTTTCGTCATTATATCCCACATTAACCTGAAGATAAATTATTTTTAGGCTGAACTTTTAACTGTTGTTGCTACGGTTGCTATAGTTTAAACTTATTCTTATTGTAAACTCATTGTATGTGATTATATTATCTACTCGCAGTTCTAGTAATTGTCCTGTAATTGGAATGTATATTCTGTTGGGCAATAAAGCATTAAAAACTAAAACTATAAATACCTGTATACGTAATTTCTGTCTTGCAAAATGTCACCGTAGGTGGTAGATTGTTCTCGCTGCTTGGAATGAAGGTGTTGGTTTGAGAATCGATGATGGGAAGATGCCTGTTGATTTTTCCAGCACAAGCTGACGTGGAATTCTTCTCCAACTTCTTCGTTTTGGTGTTGTTATAGTTGAAATCGTTGTCTAGGTTGGTAAGGTCGCTCCCAGGCCGGATACCGTCGCAGAACATCACGCTTTTGTTCGATTTGCCTAGCCAAATGAAATTTTGAAGTTTAGAAATTCAAGGTGTAAATATCTCATTCAGAGAACAAGAACATGATGCTTTTATATGAGGTTAAAGGATATTGGACAACTGGAATGGCGGTATAACTATTGGCGGAAGCAAAATATCTAACTTAAGATTTGCTGACGATACAACCCTCATTGCTGCTTCTCAGGAAGAACTAGTAGCTCTATTAAACATCTTAGAATAACATAGTGCAGCATATGGTCTTGGTATTAACAACAAGACCAAGGTTATGATCGTAGATAGAGAGCATAACAATCATCGAGAAATAAAATCAATAGGCCGTTGTGGGGTAGTTCAAAGTTTTGTGTACCTCGGTTCTTTGATCGACAACTCGGGTAGCTGTGAGAATGAGATTCGACCGCGCATTCAATAGGCACGGGTGGTCATGACAAAGCTTACTAAAATATGGCGTGACCATAACATCACTAAAGCTACCAAAATGTCGCTGGTTCAGTCTCTTGTGTTCTTCATATTTTTGTATGCCTCGGAAACTTGGACTGTTAAAAAGGCAGATCGAGCTTGCATAGATGCTTTTGAAATGTGGACGTGGTGGAGAACGCTGAGAGTTTCTTATACCGCCCATCGAACTAAGGTTTCCATACTGGATGAGCTCGGAAATCCAAAGAGACTATCCTCCATTGTGTCGACGAGAATGCTTACATTCTTCGGACATACTCACAGAAGCGATAATATGGAGAAACTTGTAGTTCAGGGTCACGCCCCGAGTGGGTGGCGCCGTGGCCGTTCCCCTACACGCTGGGTGGATACGACGAAACAGTTGCTAGATATGAGTATCAAGAGCGCCACTGAACTGACAGTAAATCGCGAAATATGGCGAGCTACAGTTCTCAAAACTACTGATAATATTCGTGTCGGCAAAACTCTAGCTTCGACTTAATGCATTTTACGAGTTCACAACATGTCTGTTAAGACATTGTGACTATGATGATGAAAGGATATTGATTTATACAAGGGATACTAGGAAAGTTTTGCAATCTAATTTGTAATTTCCTCTACATACACATACGTACACCAATCCATCCTCTGAAACCAGTCAAGTAAGAACTGAGTTGAAGATCTGAAGGCTACTATACAGGGTGTCCCAGAAATAACACGCCAGAGTGACATGGAAGGTAGATTGGCTTTAGATCAATCAGATAACATCGACATGACCTTAGTAAAAGTTTTCTAGTTTTCGAGATATTGCCACTTTTAAGGTTTTTCAAAAAATGCCTACTTTTGCTCTTTTTGTTGCCTGGTTTGGCTAAAAGATTTGCGGACTTATTATCTTTTTTTCTTAGCCTATTATTCCTACCTCTATTCATCACTTTGATGCTTACAACAAATTAAAAAGGTCAATGTATCTGGGAGTTTCAGACGTAGAAGTATTACGACTTCTATGACAAAACTTGGGGCTATTCAATCTTTAGTAAAAAGAACCTATAAATGTTAATACTATTTTTGAAAGAGCATTAAGTAGGTTGGTTTTTAAGAGCATTTGCTGATTCAGTGTGGTTCATTCGTTTTCACAGTAATCAGTTATATCTTAGTTAAGGTTTTCCCATTGACATAAAATCTATAAGAATTCGGTTTAACGTACCGTGATAATTTTCAATGAAATAAATACTCTGTCGTCTCAACCAACTATTAGTAGTAGCCCAGGAAAAAAAGATCATAAGTTCGCAAATCCTTATAGCTATAATAGGCAACAAAAGGAGCAAAAGTAGGAATTTTTTGAAAAACCTTAAAAGTGACAATATCTCGAAAACTAAAAAACTTTTACTAAGGTCATGTCGATGTTATCTGATTGATCTAAAGCCAATCTACCTTCCATGTCACTCTGGCGTGTTATTTCTGGGACACCCTGTATATCAAATGCATAAGATAAATAAAATAAGATTTGTTTGACGGCTAATATTTTTGCAAAAAATTGATCAAAAAGCAGGTGGTTTTTAATGGTACTGTATGACCTATCCTACCATGCTGTCGAAAAAAAGCATTTTTATCCTTTTTTTTATTACGAAAATATTGACCATCAAACAAGTCTTTATTTTATTTATCTTATGCTTATCACTGTCCGAAAAAAATTGGTTTGTGTATGAAATCAAAAGCACTACAAGATTTTAAATAAAATAATGACTTCATTATGTAGAAAAAGCCTTGGGGTGCAATTTGAAAAAAAAAGTTGGGGATGAGTTTTGAGGGTCTAAGTACAAAAGAGACGTTTCAAAAACAAGGTATGATAGGTCATTCAGTACCATTGAAAGGTTCACTTAACTTCCTTTTTTTATATTTTTTTGTTACGAAAATATTATGCCTCAAACAAATCCTTATTATAATAAGGATCTTATCTTATGCTTCTGACTTTACGAAAAAAAAATATAGATGTCTGTAGAAAATCAAATAAAATAAGGACTTGATTTGTGTAGAAAAACTATTGGGTGCTATTTGCAAAAGAGTTGGGGGTGAGTTTCAAGGATTAAAGTACAAAAAAAAATGTTTTCATAGACCCTACATTACTTTTAAAACTACCACTCACTTTCCCTTTGATCTTTTTTTGTTACGAATATAATAACTCAAGAAGATTCTGGGACACCCGGTATAACGTACCTTTGTTGCTGCCCTTTCTCTTAAGCACTCCGATGGGCACCATAACGGCGGGGGGCGGCTGTTCTCTCGCCCTCCCCGAGCACCTTGCCGCTAGGGCTGCCTGCTGTAGCGGGGACACCGTCGAACAATACTCCAACGGATTGTTCGGGTTGGGCCTGCGCGAATCCCCGGACGATTCCGGGGAACCCCCGCTGCCGGAAGAGCCGCCCGCCGGACTGCCCGGTGCCGCCGCCGCCGCCGCCCCTTCCCCGCCACCCGCGCCGCCGCCTCCCGCCTGGTCGCGCATGTTCAGAATGTCGTGGCATTTGTTGCATACGCGTCCCTCGCCGTCCAAGTACTCTAACCTGTAAATAATAAACGTATTCGAATTTATTTACACGCTTTTATCAGCTTCACCTGTGTATGTTTGTTTGTTTGCGAGCTTGTAACTCTCCTCTGGATTAAGAGGTCGGACCGAACACTGAACGCTCCAACTTTGCCGCTAAAATGATTTTGACTATGGCTACGAGATCTTTCATAAAACCAATGTTGCATTTGCCGACAGGGTTGCCAGATGGATTTGATGGATTTCCCCAGATCAGGTTCAAAAATCCCCCAAATTAGACATATTTGAAAAAAATCTCTCAAAATGTTTTTAACAAAAATATCATGAAATAAATGAATATTATTTTTTTTATGTATTACACGTACACTTGGCGTTAGTGAAATGTAAACAAAGTCGAATAAAAGATGTTCTTCTGAAAAGCGCATTTTTTGTCATTCTTGTATACACTGAGAAAACAATCCGTTGAAACTTAAAAAAGAAATAAAGTTTAGCAAATATCTTTTGAGGTTGTGGTTTAACAAAACATAAAAAATAGATTCTTTCATAGACTAATATTATTAATATTTAATCTTCGTAAAAAAAATAACATTTTAAATATAGCAAACAAAAAATGTTATGAGGTTAAACAATAAAATTTATTCAAATAATATATCTTAAGGCATTGTCATCAGCAACTTTATACATGTCTGCGTCGAACTTGCGTAACATATTCTCATAGGTGAAATCTCACCCTTAATATTGCCGCAAGTCTGCCAACCCACTTTTAAAGCTTACTTCAGATGCACACGACATGCGACGATACGACAGTATGAAACTATTCTTAATGGTTAAAATACTCAAAATGATGTCAAATCAAAATATTTCAACCAATAGAGACAGTTTCGTACCGTCGTATCGTTGGATATCGTGTGCATCTGAATTAAGGAAGTGTAGAGTTGGAAGTGCCAAAATAAAAAATAGCAAGTGTAAATTTTCAGTTTTGCAACGAAAAAAAGTACCGCCAAAAATTCCTAAAACTTTATTTTCTCTCCCAGAAAATCCTCCAGGAAATAAAGACCCCCAAAATTTTCTCCAGTAGGCTGAAAATATCCCAAATTTGGGGGAAAATCCCCCAATATGGCAACCCTGTTTGTCGAAGCACTGACTGGTATAACCTCACTTTTTCTTAGACAAAATAAAATGGCGCTGCGACGCCAACCCGCTGATTGTCAATGTCACCATATAGCGCCCTATCATCTTCTTAAAAAATGACTGACTTTTGACCACAGAGTTAACATCTCTAGAGGGAGCCTAATTTGAATATTGGCCAGCCAACATCTATAGCGCTATTGCCACTCTTCTTCGTCCGCTTCCAGTTTCTTCAAAATCTGGCAGTTTCCGCAGTTTGAACACAAAGTATTTAACTGGGTATTTAACTATACACTGTAACTGTATTGATTTAATCAAATCTCAAAAATGGTAAATTTCATAGCGGAATGTCGCAATAACTTCTAATATGTCATAAATCTAGCAACCTACAATCGGCGTGCCCTTAAGCTGTCATGTGGCTGTCATTGTAGTTGCGGTTATTGCGTGTGTCGAGATTTTTGTGATTTTAGTGTATATTTGACTGACTTTGTGACTATTTGTGGTGTGAATTAAATTATTTATGAACAATATTGTCATAATTGCATGATGAGACAACATAAAAAGTGCATAGTTTGCTGTAATAGCGACGAACCGGTGAACACTTCTTATCATAGGTGAGTATAGGTTTTGTATTAGTTTTCAGTAGCGTAATATATGGGGATAAGTGGGAAGAAAAGTAACTTCACTCCAGTTTGAGGAATAATAATAGTTGTTTAATGTATGTTTTGTGCACGTATTACATTCATGTCAATCAACATGAATTTTCCAAATTCCATTTTTTAAACTATTTGAGGACGTGAAATGCAAAAATGTATGCCACATTTACTTAGAGAAAATCTATCTATGAGAATTTTATCGAACTGGATATTACCTAATGCAATTATTATATTTTATTGCTGAAGTAAAAATACGATGCAGCCATTCCAACAGGCTACCTTTCAGAACACTGTTGAACACTTCATGGTAATAATAAATTATCAACTGTTACAATGAAATTATAATAAGGGTAACTCTCTAAGTATAGCTAAATACTAATACGACTTATTGGTATCAGTTTGTAACATCACAGTAATAATTGAACATCCAATTTTAATATAAAGCCGCACGCTACTGGTAATGCCCTTAAGCTGTCAAAATTTCCGTTACATGTTGGCTGGCCAGCGACCTGTGCATTTTGTTGTTTACACTCCCTCTATAGATGTTAACTATGTGCTTTTGATTTTGAGTTAAAAGGGACACCATTAATAGACTTAACTGTTGCTGAGTCTATTAATAAGTGTAAGCGTGGTCGGAGGATTGGGTAAATCACCTATGTATTGACCCATGCCATCCCATTTTTCAATTGGCGATAAATCGGGTGATAGTGAAGGCGAGCAGAGTACCCTGACCTCAGCTTCCTGTAGGAACCTCATCGATACCCTTGCAATATGAGGACGTGCATTGTCTTGCTGGAAGAAACCCTCGTCGAGGCCTCAGACATATGGAACGGCAATTGGTTCTAACACCTCATTCACATAACGTTGCGCAGTCATTGTGCCACGAATCACAATTAAAGGTTGCTGTTGAACGCAATAGCACCCCAAACCATCAAATCAATAGGATGGTGCACATGGTGCTCAACAGCAAACTGGAGATCACGTTGTTCACCACGTCGTCGCCTTACACGTTGGCGTGTGTCATGTTCCCCCACACAAAACCTGGACTCGTCGGAGAAGGCCGTGTGATGCCACTCAGCATGTCATTGTCGGTGTTCTCGGCACCAATCTAACCGTTGGCGACGATGAGTTGCAGTGAGTGGAAGCACTAGATGCGGACGATATGATACTAAGCCCATTTCACTCAAGCTGTGGTACACCCTGCGGATTCGAATGGGCCTCCCTATAGCTGCATACCAAGCATCAGCAACAGCTCGAGTGGAATGTATTCTGTCTCGAAGGGCCAGTAGTTGTAGATGAAGATCTTGCCGGTCTTGTTCTACATGCTCCAGAACCTCTAGCTTGCTGCATTCGCCCTTCTGCGATCCATGCGCGCCATGCTGTTACATCTGTAGCCATCCTGCGCCCCATGGTTACAGCAATTGCTCTGAAAGAAGCACCACGTTCCCGTTGGCCTACAATCCGACCCCGATCAATGGGGCTTAACTGCGTAAACTGGGGCTGTCGTCTTCTAGGGGGCATCTTTACACAACCAATTAGCCTGTCGCCACATTTGCAACAGATATCATCGTTTTTGAATCGAAAAAAAAGCTGTGCTTTGTTTTTACACATCTAGAGTTTTTTGGAGGTGCCATGTAGGGAAATAGCGTCTGAATGAACAAAAAGTGTTACATGCGTACATAGATGGTACTGCCAAGCTATGTACAAATTTTCAATGCCAATATCCTTTTTTTTAGGTGTTCGGATTTCATTTGCGAGTAGTATATTACTATCTAGCTCATTAAATAACGTCATTAGAAGAAAAATACCTCTGAAACATGGTAGTTATGTGCTTAGGCAATTAGGAATGTTAACCTTAGTATTACGGCCTATGATGTGGAAATGGCAGGATGAGCAGTACTTATAGACCCTCAAGTGTTAAGGTTATCTTGTTATTGCTATCTTTACCTGAATCTCAAATGACAGCACTTAGAGCATAACACCAATCCACAAGCTCTGCAATGATGTCTTCTCTTCAATACAGTGAATTTCATATCACAATGAAGACATGCTAAAGCATCAGAATCTGGTACCCAAAGTGGTGCTTCTTTACCAAGCCAATATTTATCAGATGGAATCATACTTGGGCTTGGTTTATCTGCAATATAGACATAGTCAAAACATAATTCAAAACTGACATGAACATAATTTCATATGATAACATGGTAAATCTTTTAGCTTTTGATATAATGGGCAGTAAAACTCTCATTTTATTCAAAACCATGCTTGATAACTCCAAGAAACTTGGTATACATCTTGCATCAATAAAATTTGTTTTACTCCTCCTGGTGTGCCACAAACATCTTTTTATTTGAATATTATTGTTAACTTGGTCACCTTTAAACATTTTGTTTTGATTAAAAATAAATTTATTAAGATCTGGGGCTTCTTCATCATGTGAAATTTTTTTCTCAGAACAGACAAAAATTATTTCATCAATTATTTATTAGGATCAAGAAATTGCTCTATATAAAATCACAAATTTCTATTGTATCATTGTTAAGATACTTTAACTTGAACTGATTATGTTGTCAATTTGGATAGCTTCTTACCTTCTTCTGTGGAAGATATACCAGATGCTGTATTGCCACCTGCTAGGGTTGTTGACTCTGATATAGCAGGTGCATCTGAACTATTCAGGGTTTCTTTTTCTACAGGTTCACTAGGACCACTTTCATCTACACCTACAGTTACTAGAACCTGAATTGGTTCAGTAGTTTTTTCAAATTGATTTCTCGTTATTGGCACATCATCATCTTGGATTTCTTCTGTGGAAGCTGTTGAAACACTGTTGGTATCTAAAGAGGAACAAAATTTAAATGTACAAAACCTGCTGTCCAAGTTACTGTCTATGAAACTTAATAAAGCATATCTTCTCATGGAAGTAGTAAACACGTAGTGAAGTCAAAATGAGTATTACCTGAAAAACTAGGTGAGGATGAAGTAGAACTGTCAGTATCACTATCATGCCTTGTCTGTTCAATCTCCTTATCAATATAAACATTATTGTAAGGAGTTGAACCAGGACCACCTATCAAATCAATGCTTCTTCTAGTATCTTCTACCTCTTTCAATGGAAGATTCTGTGGTCTTGTCAAAGAATCCTGTGAGTATTCCTTTTCTAAAGAACTTGAATCTTGCTTTAAAATAGTATCTTTTGATTGTTCTACTCCATTATTTGGTTCTACTTTTTCTGATGTAGAATCTATGACTTCTTTTCTGATGACATTATTCAGTTCCTGGGGAATCATTTGCTCAGTAGTATCACTTGTTTGTATTGAGATAACATCTGATGAAGCAATGATCATCTCACTATCTACTGTTTCACTACTAACTTCATTATTATCAGCAACTTCATAGTCATGAGTCTCATGAAGGCTTTCATGAGTGACTACTTTTTCATTAGTTGTTTCAGTGTGTATACTTTCTTTTTCTTCAGTATCATCTATATTCTCATGTTTATCATCTGATTCACATTGAGAAGCAGATGCTTCAAAGCTATTATGAGCTCTAACTTCAGTATTAGAATCTTGAAGATTTTGTTTTTCTTCAAAAATATCAGCCACTGGTTTATCATCTACTGTCACTTCTTCATCATTTCTTTTACTTTTTACAATACTGAAATCAGTATCTTCTGGCCCTACATTTTCAGATGCAGTGTCAGTATGTTGGGTAGTGATATCAGCTTCTTCTTCAGTTTTATCAACTACTTCCAAATTAAGTCTTTCAATATCACAATTTGAATCACTAATATTTGAATCTATTTGACAGTTAGATTTATGCTCAGATTTTTCTAATTCTTCAATATGTTCAGTTTGTACTTTTGGTTCTTGTTCAATAACAACATTTTCAGAAATCTGAGCTTGTGTGTTTGAATCATTTTGAGATTCAAATTCCTTCAAATCATCATCTGCTTCTAGTTCATCCAGCAATTTACTGATTTCTTTGTCATCCAAATCCAAATCTGTATCAAAACCAATTTTTGATGAAACATTTGGTACTTTACTCAATGCAATACCTTGAGCTTTATTTCCAATCTCTGCTATGAGTTTAGCTTCTATGATTTTTACTTTAGATTTTTCTTCTGCAATCTGAGCTTCTAGCTCTTCCTGGGAAATATTAGTTAGGGTATCATCTTTAACTATTTCATTTTCAACAGTGATAAGTTCATCTACTTTTAATTCAGTAGTAACAGCTTCAGGGTTTTCTAAGTGGGTATGGTCTGATTCTAATACTATCATTTCAGAGCATACTTCCTTCCTTTCAGTTGTATTTGTGTTTTGGCCTGTAAACAAACAAAACCATTAAGCAATCAAGTATCTATCTTAATGAAGCATTGCATAATACTTAGATAAGGGTGATGCATTTAATGGTGTTTATCAAAAATTGTGTAATATACATTAATAATATGCAATGAAAGGTTTTAATAAAAATGAAAAAAAATTTAGTTTAGATGTATGCTGGAAGTCAAGCATACAAACAAAAATTGAAACAAAAACATGCTTCAATTACCTTCTGGTTTGTGCTGTTCCTCAAGAATGATTTGTTTCTCCGGAATATCTGTGACAATACAATCTTCCAATGTATCACCTGATCCTACTTCATCAACAAATATTCCATTTTCAGTTGTAGGTTGACCAATTTCAATATCTACTTCTCCAGCTCCTACTATAAAATTCCTCATATTTTTATTCAGATCACAGTTCTGGCCTTCTTGGGAATCATCACTATGGCTTTTCTTGTTCAGTTCTGAGTGGGAGTGAGAGCTGGATTGCACACTGCTGCAACTGGGGGCCTCAGTTTCATTGTAATCAATCTCATTTGTAAGATTATTGTCACTGGGTTGTAGGCTGTTTATTTTAATGCTTGTATTCAGATACTCATTCAGACTGTGAAATACATTATTTATGGTGTGTTTTTCTGTTTGGTTCGCAGTAGAGGCTCGACTTTCTGGAACGTTTCTGCTTATGTACTGATCAGTCAACTCCTTATATTCGAAATCATTTAAAACTTGGTCTAGGTCTATCGTGAATTTCTCCATTTCTCTTCCAAAAGCTACACGCTTTTGCACAGTTTTTGATCTTCTAGTAATCTCCTTTGAAAGTGTTCTTCAAACATTACACATAAAAATTACATTAAAATTTTCACAAAAAATCTCAAATGACAATTTTTGACAAAGAAAATGACATGACAACACGTTGTTGACAATGTTGACATTGGTTTGGTTGACAATTGACATCACAAAACATTGACATTCTATTGAGGCATGGCCGACTCTACACTAGGCCGGAGCCTTAGATGTGGCAACGTGGCTTAGCTGTCAAATAGTGGCCCTATAGTTTCAGAATAATTATTACATTTTATATGTTTAGAGTTCATCTCGGTTAATAAATTAAGAAAAATACTTTTGAGCCTTAGATGTGGCAACGTGGCTTAGCTGTCAAATAGTGGCCCTATAGTTTCAGAATAATTATTACATTTTATATGTATTAGAGTTCATCTCGGTTAATAAATTAAGAAAAATACTTTTTAGAACTACTACTACTAATACCACTTACATCTGATGTCTGTTTCATCACAGTCAGACACTACAAAATAAAAATAAACGCAACCTGTTTCCTGCCGCCACTTCCATTTCCATTAAATGAACACTCAATTTACTTTGTAAATTATCACTTGAGCTAGAAAAATTCACTATTAGGTCACTGTGAAGCCATTCTTGCTGGTCTTGATTTCCCTTTCACTATCAAATGCTTTCGTAGGTATGCCCCAGGCCATGCCCAGATGAGTTCTATTAACTGTATCTTTCTGTGATATTTGGGAGGTCCAGAAAACATTATAGGTACCACATTGTGCTTTAAAATAGGTCTTATCCTTTGAAATATTTGTCAATTATTGTCTTTATCCTTATAAATATAACCAGCCCTTCCGAGGAATACCTTTCACCCACTTCTGTTTATGTCCCTTATCGGACGCACAATTGCTAGTGCAACCTGGTACTACACACTTTGCAGGCATCTTTTTATCTTTATAGTTTCATTTGTGCAGGTAAATAAGTAGAAACCCATTCAAAATCACCTTGCAACGTTCTTTTTAATCTGGAATAGGGTTATGTTGGGCAATGGTTTGGTAGTCCTCTACTCATGCCTCTACTGGGCTGCAGCCTGGTACTACACGCTTTGCAGGCATCTTTTTATCTTTATAGTTTCGTTTGTGCAGGTAAATAAGTAGAAACCCATTGAAAATCACCTTGCAACGTTCTTTTTAATCTGGAATACGGTGATGTTGGGCCATGGTTTGGTAGTCCTCTACTGGGCTGCAACCTGGTACTACACGCTTTGCAGGCATCTTGTTATCTTTATAGTTTCGTTTGTGCAGGTAAATAATTAGAAACAAATTAATAATCACCTTCCAACCATATTTTCTGCACCTGGAAGAATACGCATGACATAACAACAAATGAAAACACGGCCTGATCTCCAACGTTGCCATATTTCAATGCTCCGGCCTAGTGAGTAGAGACGGCCATGATCAGTGATATGTCAAACAGCTGTCAAGTGGGATTTATGATTCCATGAATTAAACCATGGCCGACTTTACTCACTAGGCCGGAGCATGAAATATGGCAACACTGAATCAGTGGGCCGGGTTTTTATTTGAGGTTAAGTCATGTGTATTCTTCCAGAGCAGAAAATATGGTTGGAAGGTGATTTTTAATGTGTTTCTAATTATTTACCTGCACAAACGAAACTATAAAGATAAAAAGATGCCTGCAAAGTGTGTAGTACCAGGTTGCACTAGCCAATCAAGGACATACCAACATAACCTTCCAGAGTAACAACTTAGAGTGGAAGGTGATTTTTAATGTGTTTCTAATTATTTACCTGCACAAACGAAACTATAAAGATAAAAAGATGCCTGCAGAGTGTGTAGTACCAGGTTGCACTAGCAATTAGAGCTTCCAATGGAGGACATAAACAGAAGTGGGTGAAAGGTATTCCTCATAAGGGCTGGTTATATTTATAAGAATATATAAAGACAATAATTACAAACATTTTAAAGGATAAAACCTATTTTAAACCACAATGTGGTACCTTCGTTGTGCCGATAGACGCATGCTGTGCCAGCGTACACCTGCTTACACGCCGACAAGAGGTGCGTAAGGGTCTCTGGCGCCTGCAGGCAAGCTCTACAGCGGATATCGGGCACATCCATACCCATAATCCGGCTACGGTATACTAAGGTTTTGAAGACACCGTCTTGGCAAGCCATTATAAAGCTCTCAGTCTCCGACTTCAACCCATTGGACCTTAGGAAGGAGAAGGTCAACTGCTCAGATAAACCATGCTCTTCTAGATGTTTGTAGAAGGTTCCGTGCATTGGTTTATCTTTGTGAAGTCTTAAAAGCAATTGGACTTCAGCAGTTTTAATCCGGGTTTTTAATTGTGTGGGAGCAAGTTCCGTAACGGACTGCTGACACCTCCGCGTGAAGTCGAGCGTGAGACTAAGTTCTTCGGCTGCCCGTGTTACTGCTCTAAAAGGGAAGGCTCCTTTACCCGCAATCTCGTGCTCTCGCACAAAGCGGATCAGGGGATCGGTGCTCGTCGTAACATAGCAGGCAGTGGCCAGTACTACTCTGTTTTGCAGACGCTCCAAACTCAATAGTCCACGCCCTCCCAGGTGTCGCGGGAGGTATATTCGCGGGGCAGAGGATCTAGGATGTAGACTTCCCTCCATATTCATCCTTTTGCGGGTCTTTATGTCGATTTGTCGCAGCTATATATGGTATATCAACGCTATCAATTTTTTTTTTTTTGAGTGTGAAACTATCTTCAGAATGAGTACAATATTTCGACCGTGGGAATGGACATTTTATGTCCCCAAAGTAGATTAACGGAACGAAAACCAAATAATAGTGATGATGCTGAGACGGATATATGGGTATTACTGATAAAGGCAACCGCGCTTCATACCAGAAGGACATTTCGGACAGGGAAACTGTTACTGCTTACGACAGTACTGGGCAAATAAATACCTGAAATTCCACAATTTTTTTGTGTCGTGGTGTGTACGTCGCCATATCTGTATCTGTATCTGTAGAGTGGGGAGGGTGAGTGGTCCCACTGCACTTAGGCCACAACTGGCCCATTGTGCATCCTCCCAGGGAGTCGTTTCCTCAGGTCATCGTCCATCCTGCCAATTGTAGGAAGGTGAACAAGTCGCTAGGGGACATCTCCCTTATGTGGGCAGGTGTAGGCCAAGACTCGCCGAACGCACACTCTCTAATAGAAGATAACTCTGGGCATTCACATATGACGTGTTCCACAGTTTCGTCTTCACTTTCACACATTCTACATATCGGTGTGTCACTTAACCCCATAGTGTGGAGGTGTTTCCTGAGTTGACAATGGCCAGTCAGGAATCCTACTAAGAGACGTAGGTTTGGTCTGGTCATCGCCAAATACTTCTTGGATATTGCCATGTCAAAACCTGCAAGGGTTTCCTTGGCAAATCGACATCCTTGTAGTTCTTCCCATCGTTTTACCATTTGGGCATGGGAGTGTTTTTTGGCTATTTCCGAAATTGTGGTTGTCGACATTCCAGAAAGGTCACATGGTCCTAAAATTCTTTGGTCAGCGGCCTTCCTGGCTAGACCATCCGCTATACGGTTGCCTTTGTTGTTATTGTGCCCTTTAACCCACCTCAGGACAATATTGTTTTTGTCCGAAGCATGGGCTAAAGATTGGTGGCATTCCATTGCTAGCCCTGAGGTGATACAAGGTCTTTTCAGGGTTAGAAGTGCTTGTCTGCTGTCAGTGCAGATTGCTACAGTTTTGCCAGATACATCTCTCCTGGCTAGTTCATTTGCGGCTATCGATATGCCAGCCAGTTCCGTTTGAACGATACTGGCGTGTTTGCCCATAGCCCACTTTGTTCTTAGGTTTAAAGACCTGGAGTATACACCACATCCAGTGCCGTCCCTTGTTTTGGAGCCATCTGTGTATATGCAAATTGCATTTGTCACATTTGGCTCAACATTCTGTTTAATCTCTATTTTGTAGGGTTTCTTAAAAACGAATGTTGGTTTAATTGAGTCGCTGGTTGCTTGTAGCATGGGTAGTGCCTTTAGCGCTTCCCACCATACCAGCTGCCTCAGTCGTCCCATACCTACACCTGGATTAATACCAACCGTGCGAAGTCGTAACATTGACAGTAACGCAACCTCTTTGATGTAAATATCTAGAGGGGTAATGCCAATTATTACTTCCATAGCAGCAGTCGGTGTTGTGCTCATGGCTCCTGTTATATTAATGCAGGCCATACGTTGTATTTTATATAATTTATTAATCGCCGTCGCCTGCAGAACTTTAGGTACCCAGGCAATGGCTCCATACGTTAGCATAGGCCTAATGATTGTGGTATAGATCCAGTGGGTAACTCTTGGCGACAGGCCCCAAGTGCGTCCCACTGTTCGCCGACATTGTTCATAAGCGACATATGCTCTTTTGGCTCTACTATCTAAGTGAGAGTTCCACGTCAGCTTTCTGTCGAGGGTAATACCAAGATATTTCACCTCTTCAGAGAAATGTAGCTTGACACTGAGAAGCTCAGGGGGGTTTAGGCCCCTGATCTTCCTTTTTCTGGTGAACAGAACCATCTCAGTCTTCTTGGGATTAATGGACAATGAGTGTTCTAGACACCACTTTTCTATTGATTTGAGTGCTACTTGGGTGCGTTCACCCAACGTGTTCTCAAATCTACCTGTTTGCAGGATGGCTATGTCATCCGCATATGCTATTGTGTAGTGTCCATTGCTGTTGAGGTGATTGATGAGGGTATCCAGAGCTACGTTCCAAAGCAGTGGTGACAGAACACCTCCCTGCGGACAACCCCTGGTAACAACACCTTTAACAGAAATGTCCTCTACGTTGATTGTTATTGCTCTGTTGGAGAGCATGCTAAGTATCCATTCGCTTACAGTGCTAGGCACGTTCCTAGCCTGGAGTTGCTGGCTAATTTTTGGGAATGTTGTTTTGTCAAACGCTCCCTCTATGTCTATGAATACACCAAGGGTGGATTCTTTGTTGTCCAGTGATCTCTCAATTCTGCCAACTACTTGATGTAGTGCAGAGTCGGTGGATCTGCCTGGAGTGTATGCATGTTGATTTGGATGAAGTGGGAAATGAATTAGTACCTCATCTCTTATATACCTCTCGCATAGCCGTTCCATCGTCTTGAGGAAGAACGATGTTAAGCTTATTGGTCGGAATGCCTTCGGTAGGGTGTAGTCCATCCTACCTGGTTTAGGTATGAAGACCACTCTCACCTCTCTCCACCTTTTGGGAATATATTTTAGAGCCAAGGAGGCTCTGAATATTCCCACCAAGTGCGGCATAAGATGATCCAGACCCCATTGAAGTAGGGCTGGACATATGCCGTCTGGCCCTGGTGATTTGAAGGGGGAGAAGCAGGATATGGCCCAGTTTATCTTTTCCTCACTGATTATTTCTCTGGTGAATTGCCAGTCAATCGGCGAGGGTGTGTTAATGTCTTCCATCCAGTTCGACGTCGCAGTGACAATTGAACCAGGGAAGTGTGTATCCATTAGGAGCTCGGCACTTTCCCGGAGGTTGGAGGTTTTACTTCCATCCTCCCTTTTTAGAATGCCGATGCACCGATGTGGATCTTTAGAGAGCATTTTTTGCAGTCTGGATGCTTGTGGGAAATCCTCTATTTCTTCACAGTAGGTTCTCCAGGCAGCCCTCTGTTTTTGTCTACAGACTTTCTTAAACTATTTGATGTTGGATTGGTACAAGTCCCAATCCTTTTTGAGTTTGGTACGTTTTGCTTTGTTGTAGGTTCTTCTTGCTGCTCTCCTGAGGTGTTCCAGTTCGCTGCACCACCAAATATTGGTTTTGCCGCCTTCCTGGACCATCCTTATGGGGCAGGATTTTTTATAAGCATAACTTATTTTATCTTGGATAGATATTGTATATCTTTCCAATTCTTCGTTAGTGCACGGAGTCAAAACCTGTTCGTTACGCAGAGCACCTTCTAAGAGTCGATTGTAGAGATTTACATCAGTCCTCTTCGGGTCGCGAGACTTTACGAGAGTTTTGAGTTCCAGACTTAAAGTATAATTCAGCCAGCGGTGGTCAGACATCGAAATGTCCTCTGACACCTGCCAGTCCAGAATTTTATTGGAGATTTTGGCTGTTGCCAGCGTAATGTCTATGACAGTTTGGCTGCGGGCGTTAATAAAAGTCGGTTCCGTGCCTCTATTTAAGACTCGTAAATCTTTCTTAACAATATAGTCATAAAGAGACTTACCTCGAGAGTTAATGTCCTTACTGCCCCATCCCAGATGGTGGGAGTTCGAGTCACAGCCAATGACAAGCTCCAATTTCTGGTTGAGGCAGTGGTCTACTAGCTCTTCCAATTCTTTTGTTGGTGGTAGGGTGGCTGCATCTGAAGGAAGGTAGACCGATGCTAGGACCAACGCCCTGCTATTGCCTCTTTCCCATGGACATTCCAATCTAACCGCAGTTAAATCGGAAGTACAAAATTGTGCCATTGGGGTGGCTTTAATCTTCCTAGGTACATATATTGCAGTCCTGGGTTGTAAGTTGCTTGGTAAGCTGAAAATTTGACCAGTTAGTGAGCTTAGACCTGTTATTCTGGTCTTTATGATCCAAGGTTCTTGGATTAGTGCTATTGCATCCTCCAGCACATCAAGTCGGCGGCATAAAGTTGCTGTCGCCGACCTACCGTGTTGGAGGTTGCATTGAAAGATATTCATCTTTTTTATGACGTCCTTGCCCATGGCTCAGATGTCATAGATTTGCCTCTTTAGGACTCCATCTCCTCCTCCGTCCGAGGAGGGATGGCGTCCATATGTTCGGGGCCCTCTGCGTTCTCCAAGGGGGCCTCGGTGTTGGATGTACCCTCATCCGAGGTCCTTGGTTCTGCAGAAGCTCCCGTCCTATTACTGGAAGCTCTGATGGTCAATGAGGTGAACGCATAGCTCATCCTCATCGACTTCTTCTTTAGGACAGCCATATCCTCGTCTCCAACACCGAAGACGAACAGGTGTCCTGGAGGGCTTTTCTTGACCTCATGGTGGAAGGTGCACCACTTGGCTACCGACAGTTCCGGATTTTGCACCGTCAGCCGCCGCAGCACCCTCTCCGGGTCTTCAGAGGTAGCGGTAGCGTCATCCTCCGGGACCCAAAGAGAGGCTTTGGTGAGCTTTGGGAGCTTGTCCAAACTGACGACCGCCAGTGATGCTTCCTCCCATGGCCTAAGGTTTTTAACAGCCCCAGAAAGCCAATGTAGTGCCCCATCGTCGTCACAGACGATCCTGATGATCTCACCAGAGTGAGTCCACGACTTGAATGTCGGCACTTTGTTTTGGCTGCTGGAGGGCGTCAAGATTAACTTGTCCAGCTCCTCCATTAGCCGTCTTTTGATAAGGCTTGCCCGCTCTACAGAGACCTTGCCGTAGGGGTTATCCTTATCTATTATGGCAACCTTAAGATGCTTTAAGGCTGCCTCCGCGAAGGTTTGGGAAGGTGCAGCGGCTTTTGCGTCACTGCGAACCTTCTTAATCCTTCTCGGCGTGCCCTCGGTGGAGGTACTTGGGTGAAGGCGTTTCCCAGGTGTCGCTACCTCCTGGCCTCTTTTGGAGGCGAGGTTTTTGCCACCTGACTCACTGGGCGCCTTCTCCTTTAGTTTTGAAGGGGCTGAGGAGGGGGAGGTAGTTCCTGTGGATGCCGCCTCTTTCGCCTGCCTCGCCTTCCTTCTCCTTTTAGCCTCAGCGCCACAAACTCGGCGACGCTTTGGCCATTGTTTTTTGTATTGTGTATGAGGTGATCCCTCTCGTCCAGCCTCGGTCTGTGCCGCAGCTTGAGGTGAACATTGTCCAGCCCTAGCTGCAGATTCAGGTTGAGGTGAACTTGATGGTCCAGCCTCGGGATTTTGTTTATTAGTTTTTGTGTGATCCATAGTCGTTCCCACGAGTAGCAAGGGAAAGGATGAGTCCACCACTGGCAGAGCCCCGCATGCCAGGGTAAGGCTTATTACAATGGGGTGTCGCCTGGTTCCCCAAGGGGATCGTTTGTGGCCGCA
Organism: Callosobruchus maculatus; assembly: GCA_951848785.1. Lineage (NCBI taxonomy): Eukaryota > Metazoa > Arthropoda > Insecta > Coleoptera > Chrysomelidae > Callosobruchus > Callosobruchus maculatus. The sequence continues at coordinate 9,890,063 of CATOUR010000083.1, forward strand.
TATCACCCTGCGACCATTCAGCCCTCAGCACGATACCTTACGCCTTAGCTTTGGGTGGGTTGGTCCACGGCGACAGCTTTCGCAAAAGGATTGAGGGTTTTTAAGCCCTCGTACTCTACTATGGCTGCCACTAACCGGGTTCCGAGATTCCTCTTCCCCCGGCCATTCCCCTATCCGCCACCTGGGGACGCACCCGATAGGCACCCAACCGTACGTCGCCATATTGGTAACTATAGAGTACGGAGACTGTTCGGACAACCACCCGACAAATCGATAAGTGAATTAATCTATCGACTGCGTGGTGCGAGTCACGACTGGATTCTGTCCCTACTCCCTACATGTAGTGATACCGATAATTTCAGGTAAAAAAGTCACCGTTCATCTTTTTTCATTTGATGCCCTTTTATTGGCGATTTGGCACTATTTAGCGGCAATTCAATGAAGTTAAATTGATAGAATTAGGTTTTTCACATCGTTCTTACCTTACCCAGATCACCGTACATTAACAAAGACAAATAGGGTCACTCGCCGTGCCGACTTTGATGTGAGTCTCACAAATGCGAGCCGTCTCGAATTCAGAGGGGTTCCTTTCGTGCGATCTCGTTTATAATACTTACAGGGAATTCGACTGTGCGTTATTGTCGACGTAAACGGTCGACGTTCACTTTACTTATACGGGGGTCAGTAGAAATGATTTCTATAGTATAGATAGAATATAATTTATTATTCAATAAACCATTCAACACAATAATTGCAGATGCAGCTACTGGGGTGTCAAATAGCTCAAGGAGTATTATAGATCATGTTTTGTCAGATAGATGTAGTAATTTGAAATGTACGATTCAAGTAGTAAGTATAGTAACAGTCTGATCATTCATAATTTGTTGTCAATAACCTTAGGTGTAAACATAAAAGTACTTGCGACAAAATATAGAGAAGAAGTAAACAGAATAGATCATAAAAAATTCATCTCAAGATTTGAAAAGAATATTCAAACTACAGAAGTTCAATCATTTCAGGAACTAATTGACTTAATCACTTCTTGTAAAAAAGATTAGGAATTCAAAAAAAACGTAAAAATAACGACTGGATAAATCAAGAAATTCTCGAAATGATTGAAAACCGAGTCAAAATTTATAAACAAAAAGTTAAAGAACCGGAAAACACGAATTTGGAAAATGAATTTAAAAAACTTAAGAATTAAGTCAGTGATAAAATTAAAGTATTAAAAACAGATATTTTAAAAATCAATGGGAATAAGTAGGCACTAATATAAAAAAACAATGGGGCCATATACAGAGCATGTCGCTGGCATTTTTTTGTGAAATACACGCAAATCGCTCAAATACACATAAACACTACTTATTTAGGCACCCCGGTAGATCCGACCGATTGTATCCCGTGCACTGTATCGCGCGTTAGGTGGACTGACCCTGTAAACCACAGCTGTTAGCGTTCGGCTACTGCTTGAGATCGCCGGGCGCCAGAATCCGCCAGCTTGCCTAGTATCCGAGAGCACAGCTGGAACGACCACATTGGGGCGGTGCTTAGAGTGACCCTACTTGTCTTTGTTAATGTACGGTGCCCAGATTGAGAGGAAATATTTATAAATATATATTCTAAGCCGCCCCTGTCTTGCAGCTTACAGGTGTCCAGTTTTTGTGGCTTTCTTTCACTTGCTCGCAAAAAATGTAAACAACTCATAATTTAGTTAAGTGACAGTAGAGTCACTGATGTTAAATACTGTGGTTACACGCCAAGGGCGGCGGAGCGTGTCGACGCCGGCCGAACAGCCCAAGAACCAACATCAGCATCAATAGTTCATAGGTCATTATTTTATTTAATATCTTGTAAAGTGCCTTTGACTGCATACAAAAACCAATTTTTTTCGTAAATTCATTAACACAAGTTAAATAAAATGAGCATTTATTTGAGGCGTAATATTTTCGTAATAAAAAAGCATAAAAAAGCCATTATTTTGCTTTCGAAAGCATCAGTACCCAGTCATTCAGTATCCTTAAAAAACCAGTTGATTTAATTTTTATCGGTTTTTTGCGTCAAGCAAATTCTTATCTTATTTATGTTATGCTAATGATTATACGAAACAAATATGTTTGTATATAAAATCAAAGGTACTGCTTACTGCAAGATTTTAAATAATATAAGGACATAATTTGTGTAGAAAAAACTATTTGGTGCTATTTGAAAAACAAAAGTTGAGGGTGAGTTTTAAGGGTTGAAGGACAAAAAAAATGCTTTAACAGCATGGTATGATAGACTCTATAGTACTTTTAAAAATTCCACTCAGTTTTTGTTTGAGCTTCTTTGTGTTACGAGAATATCACATGTCAAGGAAATTCAGGGACACCCTCTGTATACTGTATACTAAACAGACGATATGACTATCAAAAGCTGGTTTCTTAGGCGCGTATATGTTGCCACAGTATATCCAATTATACAGTAGCGCAACTCTCCAGAATTTTGGTGGTTCGCGCATAGCATCCCGCGCATCGTTCGCAGGATGTTTAGCACAGCGATCGCCTGAGTCGTGTTCAGTCTACGAGAGCGAAGGTAGTGTCTTTGACAGAACCGGATTAAGGAATTTCGTGATACGATTATATGGATATCGAGACGGGTGAAGTCAAATCTTGCGCCGCTGTAGGCTGTATTAACAATTCCAAAAACTATGACTATAGTTTTTTAGGCTTCCTCAAGATGTTGCTAGGTATGCGATTCCTCCAATGTTTAATATTCTCCTTTATTACCTAATAATATTAAAGTGTGATAGCATAGCTCCATTTGTCTCTAACAAAGTCTGGCGGGTATTAGGGTAGCTGTGTGTTTTTGTCCAGTTTTTTAGAAGAGTTAGACGTTACGGAAAGTCGTTCTTTAATTATGAGCCTAAAGTCAGAATGATAATTTCTCACTGTTTTCTGACAGCACCACAACGTTCAAAAGATCTTTCACGACATATAACAAAATGAATGTGATTATATGCATTCCAACATTGTGAAATTTTAAGCAGGAAGTGAAGTCCATTTTAATGGATGCTCAAATAGAAAGTTCACAATAAAAAGAATCAACATGCTAGTTTCAAAAATATATCACTTTCCTCTATAAACATGGATTGTTTTCTTCAATATGCCACATATTAATATATGTGATATACAAATACAGAAGGAAAGGTAAACTAGATAAAAATTGCAATTTTTTTATGAATAACGACCAGTTTAGTATATTTTATCGTTGTTATAAACATATTGATCATTATTGTTTGTGTTCGCCTAACAAGTTTTTATCGGTTTTGCTGTTTACCACGTTTTCGTACCTCAAACGTTTTTCTATGATGATTGATGAAGGTAAATTTAAAGGTTGTGGGATAACTAGACATAAATGTTATTTTGGACGCTACGTCGTTACGTACCCATATTTGAATTTTATAAGATATTATAAAATTTTTATATTTATTTAAATGTTTAAGGTTAAGTAGGATAAGATAAAATAAAGTTGAATAAATCTCGCATTTTTGTAATTTACTACAAACAATAAAGCCACCTATTTTTTCGGAGTTAACAATTCTCTTTCATACACCGACTATTTCTTGTTTTGCTTCTAAAAAAGAAATGTTTACACCCCATTTATATGCGAAGGATCCATGATGGATTAGAAGAATCACTACAAAACATTTTCACGTACAATAAATGCGAATGCATGGATATAACTTACAAATTGTAATTCAGAATTCCAAAGACAACTGCCTAACCTCGATGAAGAATATAACATTACCACACTGCTCTCAAAATTTACTCTATTTACGAGACATATCGCGTCCATTAAACTTATTGCAACACAATAATCAGTAATCACGCTTCTTCACTCGATTATTGCTAAGCCGACCCTGTGCTCAAAACGTAAACGGCAATACTTGCGGCTCGTGCTGTGGAGCCGACGTGGGGTTATGAGTGGCCAATTTTTCGGAGACAAATTGTCTGCATGATTTCTAGGGAGTTGCGCTACTGTATAATTGGATATACTGTGATGTTGCGTTACAATATTTTTTCCCAAAATATTGTCTGGATTTTATGACGTACGTCAATAATTTTTTTATACTTCTGTGTCATCGGCATCGACTGCTCTGGTCATTATTATTAGCCTCGTGTTCTGTCTGGGCTTTGTTACTGTATCACGGCGCCACTCTAGGAACAGCACTGATGTTAATTACCCCCTGCTCCCCCCCCCCCGTCAATAATTAATGAGCTTTTTAACTGATATATAAGGTTGCGATGCTAGTAATAATTTGTTTTTATTTAAGAATGAGAAAGGTGTATATCATCATTAATTTTGAACATTCGACGTTTTACACCAATTAAATACAAAAATACAAGATAATATTTAACTAGCATGTACTAAGGCCAAATTGATGCATTTTAGAGATAAAGCGAATAACAGAAATGCTTCTAATTATCTGAAGTATTTTGTCCTTAGTCTGAAAAGTAAACAACAACAAACAACAACAATACCTTGTAATGGGAAAGAGCATGCTATAATGCATTATTAAATTGAAAAAAGACGGAATACTTTTACCTTGCCAGGAATGGAAATTAACTTATATCCGGTCTTTTTATAGATAGCTCCAATGCCTCATTGATGGGATATCGGCTAGGTATCAAAATACCAAGCATCACCTAGTTTCAGTACACCTGATAAACCTTAAGTAAGCTGTTCCTATATGTGCCTATATAGTACACACGGTGTCCCTGAATTTCCTTGACACGTGATATTCTCGTAACAAAAAAATTTTCAAACGAAAACTGATTGGAATGATTAAAAGTACTACAGGATCTATCAATCATACCATGCTTTCAAAACATTTTTTTGTACTTAAACTGTTAAAACTCACCCCCAACTTTGTTTATTCAAATAGCACGTAATAATTCACAAAATAAGTCCTTATTTTATTTAGAATCTTGCAGTAGATTTGATTTTATACAAAAGCTATTTTTTTTCTTAGTCATAAGCATAAAATAATAAAACAAGGATTTGTTTGAGGCGTAATATTTTCGTAAAAAACACAGATAATAAAGAAAACTAAGTGGGTCTTTCAAGGGTACCTAATGACCTATCACACACTACTTTTTTTTCAAATAGCACCTCACAGTTTTTCCTACATTAATGAGGTCATTATTTTATTTAATATCTTCTCATAGTGCCTTTGAATTTATACACAAACCATTTTTTTTTCGTAAAGTCGTTAACATGAGATAAATAAAATGAGCACTTGTTTGAGGCATACATTTTTTGTAATAAAAAAGCTTAAAAAGGATATTTATTTTCGAAAGCATATTACAGGTCATTCAGTACCCTTAAAAATCCAATTTGTTTTATTTTTATCCGTTTTTTGCGTTAAGAAGATCCTTATTTTATTTCTGTTATGCTTATGATTTTACGGAAAAAATAGATTTGCATATAAAATCAAAGGTACTGCAAGATTTTAAATAATATAAGGACTTAACTTGAAAAAAATATTTGGTGCTATTTGAAAAATTAAAGGTGAGGGTGAGTTTTAAATGTTGAAGTACAAAAAAAAAACGTTTTAAAGGCATGATATGATAGACACTATAGTACTTTCAAAAATTTAACTCAGCTTTCGTTTGAACCTTTTTCCAGATGTCAAAAGGGAATTCAGAGCCACCCTGTATAGTACTAGTAGTAATGAGAAGGCGAAGCCAAGTATAGTGGAGTAAAGTGTATCCGAAGTCACTTGGAACAGCAAAAAATGCTTGGGCGGCATCTCCTTTGTGAAACGCGGCAGATATACAGGGTCTCTGGGGCGTTTCATAAAGGAGAAGCCGCCCAAGCATTTTTTGCTGTTCCAAGTGACTTCGGATACACTTTACCCAGCGAGTTTAACTTCGGACTCCGAAAACTGTCCATGTATAAATGTAAATCGTTCTGAATTACATTAAATACGTAAAATTCTGTAAAATATTGCCGCTTTCGATTATTTAATATTTTTTCAATGATTTTATTTAATTTTTAGTGTTTTCCCCTCGATGAAAATATATTTTAATATTTATCCATAACTAAGGGAAACTTGATATTAAGCATCCTCTTCTACAAATGTTTAACTCCAAAAATATGTATATAAGCAGGTGTGATTAGGAGAAAATGGGGGGGGGGGGAGGAGAACCCCCAGATGTTAGTTAGATTAGATCATCCATTGGTGATGAGAGTATGAATTGTCACTACGCGTCTGAAGAAGGAATAAGTATTTTGAAACAAATTGAGCATCAAACTTTAAAACAACTCACATTATCACATAAAAATAAAGTTAACTCTTTATTGATAAAAATGAGATTGATATACCTAATCGATGATTTTGTTGCAGTTAATATTTACCGTATCTGTGTTTTGAGAAAAGTTGATGAAGAACTGGAAAATTATATGAATTATTTCTCATTTTCTCAAGTACTGAATGGTTCATATCTAAACTTGAGTAACGTACCTTGCGTTTCTAATGAAAATCACAGATCAGTGCATATTGTATTTTTGAACAATTCTTTCTAAATAAATTGTATGAGTCAGGTATTTTTCAATTGAAAATGAAATTCTGCAAACCTTGCAATAACTTAAAAACCACAGCAAATTTTTTGTACGATTTCCGAAAACCCATTACGTCACTGAAACGAAAAACATTGATTAACGTATTTAGTCTTTGTTTCACATATACAGGGTGTCCCACAACGATTAAGACAAGCAATATATCGGAACTGGGCAGTAGTAGAGAATTATAATTTTGGGGGTGTAAATTTTAGAGCAAATGTTGTTTGTGTCTTTTCTTGTTATTGTGTTACCCATTGGGGTATTTGTCTTTGGTCACGTGACGTCCGATTCAAAATTATTAATGGGACCCCTGTGCCTTTGCTGTGTTCCTCCCGATAAAAAAATTCCAACAAACTACCACACTTAGGGTCTAAAGTGATTCATTCAAGAGCTACAGGTATTTAAAGGATTGTACCGCTACGATTGATTATAACAGGTTACCCCTACAGTTAAATTATTTTGCTACTGTTCTGTTCATTTTTTTGTCTTAATCACAGTGGTATAATCCTTTGAGTTCTGTACCTCTTGAATGAATTACTTTAGACCCTAAGTATGCTAGTTTGTTGGAATTATTTTATCGGGAGGAACTCAGAAAGGCACAAATATACAGGGTGCTCCATTATTAATTTTGAATCGGACGTTACGTGATCAATAACAAATACCTCATTGGGTAACACAATAACAAGGAAAGATACAACATTTGCTCTAATTTATACCCCCACAATTATAATTCTCTACTACTGCCAGTTCAGATATATTGCATGTCTTTATCGTCGTAGGACACCCTGTATATAAATATTGTCATATATTATTAATATTTAAGCCGAAATGCCCAGGCTGCCTGACTGTTTAGTATTTATGATCATTTAGTTGTTTATGCTGTACTGATAAAATGCTTACGCTAATACGTACTATACTTTTGTTTTGTATTGCATCAAATAAGATTGATTACTACATCAACCGATGTTTTTTTTTATTTTCCTAAAGTGCCAAAGACTCTACTGTTTCCGTTGCTGCTTATCTTCTTTATTATAATAGTATTCGCATATTCCTTTCTGCTGCTTCAAGTCTCGCAACGAAGGTATTACAGAAAATGGGGAAAGCATACACTTACACACATCTTATTCCCTGTTCACCCCCACCCCCAACCAAGGACTGTTGTCTGGATACGCCCATGGTAGCACGTTATCCCCTTGCTCTCATTGAGACGGGCAGATGGGGAAAACCAATCAATCAACATTATATCAATTATTTCCGAAACTCTTGATCTGTCCATAATACAAAATATTTCTATTATGTAATTAGAGTTATGCTATTACATTTTATATGTATTAGAGTTCATCTGGGTTAATAAATTAAGAAAAATACTTTTTAGAACTACTACTACTAATACCACTTACATCTGATGTCTGGTTCATCGTAGTCAAACACTACAAATTAAAAATAAACGCAACCTGTTTCCTGCTGCCACTTCCACTTAAATGAACACTCAATTTACTTTGTAAATTGTCACTTGAGCTAGAAAAATTCACTATTAGGTCACTGTGAAGCCATTCTTGCTGGTCTTGATTCCCTTTCACTATCAAATCTTTTCGTAGGTATGCTCAGATGAGTTCTATTAACTGTATTTTTCTGTGATATTTGGGAGGTCCAGAAAACATTGTAGGTACCACATTGTGGTTTAAAATAGGTCTTATCCTTTGAAATGTTTGTAAAGTATTGTCTTTATTCTTATAAATATAACCAGCCCATACGAGGAATACCGTTCACCCACTTCTGTTTATGTCCTTTATTGGAAGCACAATTGGTACTACGCACTTTGCAGGCATCTTTTTATTTTTATAGTTTCGTTTGTGCAGGTAAATAATTAGAAACACATTAAAAATCACCTTCCAATCCCCTTTTCTGCTCTGGGAGATTACACTAATGACTTAACAACAAATAAAAGCGCAGTCCCCGATTCAGTGTTGCCATATTTCAATGCTCCGGCCTAGTGAGTAGAGTCGGCCATGGCTAGTGACGGTACGGCAATGTCATCATGGAACGCCACGTCTAACGTCGTCGCCGACGTGTGGCTAGTTCTATTGGTTACGTTGTACTCGCTCAGTTAATGTTTTATTGGCATTGTAATTTTTGTTAATAATTTTCAAAAGTTGACTTTCGAAAATAACTTTAGAATTTGTGGTCACATGTTTTGAATGCTTCGTATTTTCTAGTGGAATGATTCCCATCACTATCCATAATTGACAGATATTTAGGGGTGCTCCCAGTATTGTCTTTTCACATATTTTTTTTCAACTTCTCTCTCCGTCTTTTTAACAATAGCAGAAGCAGAATACGTATTGTGCGGTCCATATTATCTAGAACGAGACTGCTATTTTTCACGTACGTTAGTGAAGAATGTATCGAAATTTTACAAGGCACGGTGACGTGAACAATGAGGTGTCGTGACGTGCATTTTTAGGATACGGTAACGTAAATTGGTACGTTATGACAACGCACCGTGAGACGATACCGCACCGTTCCACGTTGACGACGTCGTTGGAGATGTGGACAGGCCTTTATTCATTAACAGTTAACGTATTCCGAGGCTTTTATATTTCAGGCGCTTAATGGGACTTCCAATCGAGCAACATTTTTACTGCGATGTGTGGCTGCAATAGTGTAGCCGGCAACATTCTCGGCAACAACGGCTAGACCGAGAAATATTTTTTGTATAGCCTGGCCATATAGCCACATATATTCGGCATTGCCGATATATTTTTATGTGTTGCCGGCACATGGCCGGGCGATCGCTTGGCTACCGAAAACATCGGCAATATTGCTCTATTTTGGTGTTTGTATATTGTTGATATTGAACGTTTTGGTAGGAAAATGACTAATACTTGGACCATCGAGAGGATTATTGATTTCGTCAATGAAATACACTTTACATCCTGAGTTATGGAAAGTGAAAATTCCCAGAATTTCCTTGAGACTTCATATTGTAACAAAAAAAGTTAAAAAAAACTGAGTGGTATTTTTGAAAGTAGTATAGGGTCTATCATACCATGCTTTCAAAACATTTTTGTGTACTTCAACTTCTTTTTTAAAATAGCACCCCACAGCTTTTCCTGCATAAATAAAGTCATTATTTTATTTAAAATCTTTAGTGTCCTTGATTTCATACACAAACCATTTTTTTTCGTGAAGTCATAAGAACAAAATAAATAAAATAAGAATTTGTTTGGGGCGTAATATTTTCGTAATAAAAAAGGATAGAAGAGACATTTTTTTCGAAAGCTTGACATCATAGGTCATTCAGTACCCCTAAAAACCCACTTGGTTTTTGTTTTTTCGTTTTTTGCAACAATATTAGCTGTCAAATAAATTCTTATTTAATTTATATGATTTTACGGGGTAGAAGTTTTTGTAACTCATTGATACAGATAAATTGAACTGAATAAGTTTGCGTATAACATCAAAGGTTCCATAAGATTTTAAATCGGTGCTATACAGGGTGGGCCAATAGTGCGTGGACGGAGGATTGTAGGCTTAATAAAAAATATTTCAAAAATCTGTCACTTGATAATGGTAGGGACCCTTGAGAGCTATAACGTAAAAATATTTTCACTTAAATTTTGACGTTTCTACAGGGTGATTCATATCAAACTTACATTTTTTTGAATGGTACCCCTATATATTATTGCATATTCAGATTCCCTGGTCAATTCTAGTGTGACTTTATGTATCACACATGGAACTTTAAACGAACCGTTTAGGCGCAAATCACCATTTTTGGTATAAGTAGGTATCAGAAAAAAAATGAATATCGCAGCGATTATAAAACTGCGAAGGCCGTGACTTTGCGGTACGACTAAGCATGAAATGCGTCACCTAAGTTCAGACGGCTAAATTTGAATTCTTTTTGTACTTCGAGAAATCGGTAGATTAATTAAGGAAACTTCAATCACAGATAACTTGATTATTTCAAATGGGGATGCCTATTTTGGTTTAAAGAATCAAATGTAAATTTTGATTACCTTTCTAATGATATAGCATTCTTGATATCACTCTTTCTTGGTTTTCATTTTATTTCAAATTTTCAGTCAAATCGGTGTTTTTCAATTTTCCTGCGTGCAAGCAACCTAGCAGGCCACGAAGAATAAACAAAAGCTCGTTAGTCTGGAAGAAACCAACTATTGGCCCACCCTGTATTTGAAATCAAAAAGTTAAGGGCGAGTTTTCGGGGATGACGTACAAAAACGATTTTGAATGCATGATATAGTCCCTATAGTATCTTCAGAATTACAACTCAGTTCTTGCTTGGACCGACTATATATACATCTCCCGTTGCTAAAAACCGCCAGTCTTGTACTAACAGGTATTGGTTTTTTCATGTTTCTATTATTTCTTTTTATTTATGGTTCAATTTCCTTTGAAAGACACTCTTTGCATTGTTGAAAAGTTTTTAAATAGCATATTATCAAGACTTATTTCTAAACTCAAGTTATCTAAAGTTTCACGCCTATTGAGATAAAATCGAATCCACTATCTTCTCTCTTTTTTATTTAATGTTTTGTTTAAAACAATATACCTAATCCACTGCGTCAGCCATTGCTGCCCGACTATACAGGGTGGGCCAATAGTGCGTGGACGGAGGATTATGGGCTTACTAAAAAATATTTCAAAAATCTGTCACTTGGTCATGGTAGGGACCCTTGAGGGCTATAACGTAAAAATATTTTCACTTAAATTTTGACGTTTATACAGGGTGATTCATATCAAACCTATATTTTTTTGAATGGAACCCCCTATATATTATTGCATATTTGGATTCCTTGGTCAATTCTAGTGTGACTTTATGTATCACACATGGAACTTTAAACGAACCGTTTAGGCGCAAGTCACCATTTTTGGTATCAGTAGGTATCAGAAAAAAATTGAATATCGCAGCGATTATAAAACTTAGAAGGCCTTGACTTTGCGGTACGACTAAGCATGAAATGCGTCACCTTAGGTCAGACGGCTAAATTTGAATTCTTTTTGTACTTTGAGAAATCAGAGGATAAATTAAGGAAACTTCAATCACAGATAACTTGATTTTTTCAAATGGGAATGCCTATTTTGGTTTAAAGAACCAAATGTAAAATTTGATTACCTTTCTAACGATATAGCATTCTTGATATCAGTCTTTTTTGGTTTTCATTTTATTTCAAATTTTCAGTCAAATCGGTGTTTTTCAACTTTCCTGCATGCAAGCAACCTAGCAGGCCATGAAAAATTAACAAAAGCTCGTTAATATGGAAGAAAGCAACTAACTTAGCAGAAAAATGCAAACTAAGTAGAGCAGCGAGGCAAGATTACGAAAATTCCTTACAACATATTAGCTCTAACCAGAAACAGTAGCAGTAACAAGAACGCTCATTTTTCACAGCCTACTAGCTATTAGCCAATTTCCAAAGTTAGTAAAAAAATACCTAATCAAAGGAAAACTACTAGTGATTGTTGCTGGCAGTAGAATATCTAAGTCTTCTGAATAAATTTGAATAAATTTTCACATTTATTGCTATAAAAAAGTAGCCATTTCCGTCAGTCAAAAGTAATGATACCTGTGACTGGAACCTTTTAAATTCTTCGGTAGGCACTTCTGCTTATTAGCAAAATCGCGGAAAATGAAACTTGAATTGCAGTCTGTTTGAATTGTAAAACATAAATCAGAAAACTACATGAAATAATCACAATTACAACATAGCGTAATAAAAAAATTCTAGCAATTATTTCAATAGAAGTTCAGAATGCTCCAGTTGGAGATATCTTTACTTTCGACTTAACTAAACGGAACTGACTATTTTTTTATCCCATTAAATGTGAAATTTCATTCTAAACATGTTAGACTGTAAGCAAAAATCGCTGATAGTTTTCTTTTTGTTTAAAAATTTTTAATCGTTTTGGAAAGTTGCCAAGCTCTAGTAGACCTCAATAGCTAGTAGACTGTGTAAAACAAACACTTCTGTCATACCCCAGCTACTCATTGACATTAGATATCTTGCCGCTGTTGTTTCCGATGTGTTGTAAGGAATTTTCGTGTTCTTGCCTCGCTACTCGAGTTCGTTTGCATCTTTCTACTAAGTTAGTTGTTTTCTTCCATATTAACGAGCTTTTGTTTATTTTCCATGGCCTACTAGGTTGCTTGCACGCAGGAAAATTGAAAAACACCGATTTGACTTAAAATTTGAAATAAAACGAAAACCAAAGAAGATTGATATCAAGAATGCTATATCGTTAGAAAGGTAATCAAATTTTACATTTGATTCTTTAAACCAAAATAGGCATTCCCATTTGAAAAAATCAAGTTATCTGTGATTTAAGTTTCCTTAATTAAGTACAAAAAGAATCCAAATTTAGCCGTCTGACCTTAGGTGACGCATTTCATGCTTAGTCGTACCGCAAAGTCACGGCCTTCTAGGTTTTATAATCGCTGCGATATTCAATTTTTTTCTGATACCTACTTATACCAAAAATGGTGATTTCCGCATAAACGGTTCGTTTAAAGGTCCATGTATGATACATAAAGTCACATTAGAATTGACCAAGGAATCCAAATATGCAATAATATATAGAGGGTTCCATTCAAAAAAATGTAGGTTTGATATGAATCACCCTGTATAAACGTCAAAATTTAAGTGAAAATATTTTTACATTATAGCCCTCAAGGGTCCTAACCATGATCAAGTGACAGATTTTTGAAATATTTTTTAGTAAGCCCACAATCCTCCGTCCACGCACTATTGGCCCACCCTGTATAGCCGGTCTATGAACAAATTTTTGGGCTATACTATTGCAGAAAATGTTGCCGGGATATACAGGGTTATTCACGTTATTCGACACGGAGCATTATGGCTAAAGTATTTGATAAAAAAGAAAAGAATAATTTGAGATGGATAGAGACCCATAAAAGCTACATTTTAAAAATAGTTTCATGTTATACAGGGTGTCCCAAAAGCACGAAATGTATCAAAGTTATATTTTTTTAAATGGAACACCCCATATATTATTGCATATTCAGATTCCTTGATGAATTCTATTGTGACTTTATGTATCATACATGGGACGTAAAGCGAACCGTTTAGGTGTAAATCACCATTTTCGGTATAAGTAGATATCAGGAAAAAATTGAATATCGCAGAGATTATAAAATCTGGAAGGCTGTGACTTTGCCATATTACTAAGCATAAAATGCGTCAGCTTTGATGAGACTGTCAAATTTAAATTACGTTTATGCTTGGAGAAATCGGTCGATGAATTAAGGAAACTTCGATCAGCGATAACTTGATTTTTTCAAATGGGAATGCCTAATTTTTTTCATGAGGTTAAAAATAGAATTCGAGGTAGAATTTGATAACCTTTCTAATGATATAAGGTTGTGCATATCAATCTCTGGTAGTTTTCATTTGATTTTAAATTTTCAAACAAATCGGCGTTTTTCAATTTGCCTACCTATAACCAACGTAGCAGGCCATGAAATATAAACAAAAACCTGTTCAGGTAGAAGAAAACAACTAACTTAGCTGAAAAATACACACGAACTAGACTAAAGGGACAAGATTATAAAAATTACTCACAACAAACAAAGTCTAACAAGAAACAACGGCGGTAACATATCTTTGGTCAAAGAGAAGCTGGAGTATGGCAGAAATGGATTTTTTCACGGCCTACTAGCTACTGCAATGTACTAGAGATTGGCAATTTCCAAAACCATTGAAAATTTTGAAATAAAGTAAAAACTACTAGAGAATGTTGTAAGCAGTTTATTATTTTCATAATAAAATTTCACATTTAATGATATAAAAAAGTATGCAACCCTATCAAAACTCAAGTCAAAAGTACCTCTGACTGGAGTTCTGAAAATTCTTCAGTACCTATTAGCAAGGTCGCAGAAAATGAAGAATGAATTAAAATTTGTTCAAATTATAAAACATAACTTAAATGGCAGAAAATTTAAATCTGATTTGTCAGTATTCCTTTTTTTCAATATTGCTAATAGATATTGAAAAATAGAAGGGCTTCAGTCGCAGGTATCGACTTCGACGCAAATTAGTACTTTTTTACACCATTACATATGATTGATAGTTGCGTGCCGGAGCAACAGTCGCTGGTTGTTTCCGTTTCATATGAGGGTTTCTGATTGCCTTAGAAATTTTTAACCTCTAGTAAATTGCGGTAGCCAGTAGACAGTAAAAATATCTATTACTGCCATACTCCAGCTTCTCTTTGACCTTAGAGATGTTATCGCAGTTGTTTCTGGGAGAGTTGATTTGTTGTAAGGAATTTTTATAATGTTGTCCCTTAAGTCTAGTTAGTGTGTATTTTTCAGCTAAGTCAGTTGTTTTCTTATAGCTGAACAGATTTTTGTTTATATTTCATGGCCTGCTACGTTGCTTATACGTAGGAAAATTGAAAATCGCCGATTTGTTTGAAAATTTAAAATTAAATGAAAACTATGAGAGATTGATATTCACAACCTTATATCATTAGAAAGCTTATCAAATTCTACGTTTAACCGTATAAAAAAATTAGGCATTCCCATTTGAAAAAATCAAG
Source organism: Callosobruchus maculatus (assembly GCA_951848785.1). Classification (NCBI taxonomy): domain Eukaryota; kingdom Metazoa; phylum Arthropoda; class Insecta; order Coleoptera; family Chrysomelidae; genus Callosobruchus; species Callosobruchus maculatus. The sequence continues at coordinate 9,905,249 of CATOUR010000083.1, forward strand.
TTACCGCTGATCGAAGTTTCCTTAATTCATCGACCGATTTCTCCAAGCATAAACGTAATTTAAATTTGACAGTCTCATCAGAGCTGATCCATTTTATGCTTAGTAATATGGCAAAGTCACAGCCTTTCATATTTTGTAATCTCTGCGATATTCAATTTTTTCCTGATATCTACTTATACCGAAAATGGTGATTTACACCTTAACGGTTCGCTTTAGGTACCATATATGATACATAAAGTCACACTAAAATTCACCAAGGAATCTGAATATGTAATAATATATGGGGTGTTCCATTTAAAAAAACATAACTTTGATACATTTCGTGTTTTTGGGACACCCTGTATAACATGAAGATATTTTCAAAATGTAGCCTTTATGGGTCTCTATTCATCCCAAATTATTATTTTCTTTTTTATCAAATACTTTAGCCACAATGCTCCGTGTCGAATAACGTGAATAACCCTGTATATTGCCGAGCCATATGCTGCAATAAAATGTTGTCGTCATGGCCGGGCTATAGTTACCAGGAATATAGCCAAATATTGCAGTAAAAGTATTGCCCGTTTAAGGTACTGTACTACTATATAGGTCTTATCACGGTTCTCCGAACGATTCCAAGTATCGCCCCTTCTATAGTTTTCGGCAATCTATCCGCGTGCGTATATTCTCCGATAATTATTAAGATATCTAGTGCATGCTAACTAGCACTATTTTGAAAGAAATTCTTCCAATTATTCTTTTAATTGCATATGGTTCCAATGGCTCTATATCACTTTTTCTAATTGACGTACACCTTGACATTGACTGAAATTGACTGCCGCGTTAATGGCTTTACCGGTAGATTACAAGCGTTCTTTCGACTCTATATCTGATGTTTTAATCCAATTGAGGAAGGAAATATACAGTACATACTGCCATAAAAATATTTTTATGATAAAATATTTGCGCGGTGTTTTTCCTTTTTACGAGGAAGGCTGTGCATTATTTGCTGGTAGCTGGTACTTGTCTATTGTTTCACACTATTAAGAAAATATGTACGTAATTTATAAAAACCTTCAATTAAGCAATGAATCAACTTGGTTAATACACGGTAAACGGAACTTTACACCGAAAAAGTTTGAACAGAGTTTAAGTTGTAGGTATACAAATTAATGTCTGTTGGTGATAAAATTATGCAATGAGTACACCATCACAGGGCAATAAGATCATAGTCGGTAGTAATTTTCCTGACCTTCTGAGGAATAGTGAATGCGACTGGTACCGCTTTAACTTCCCACGCCGACAATATCCCTCAAAATTCGTTTTTAGGCGTTTAGGGGTTCCTGATTGTTTTCTACTTTTTTTGGATGGGGATGATATTGGAGCGGTTTGGGGTTGGTGGGTTGTAAAACTAAAAAAATTGTTGTATTCATAATAGCCTCTCTATTGACCTGTGTGGGAGAAAGAGCTATAGCTCCATAATACGCATTTTTAGGTCCATCCGAGTATTGCCTTGCATACAGAGTGAGTCTAAAGTATGGAACGACTCTTGAATGAATTTTGGAACAGGGGGGTGTTGCAATACGTCCAATGGTATTTGCAATGTTTTCAGATTTACCTTTATTCTGGTAATATAACTTTGTCATTTCAAATCGATGAGCCTTTATATTTTTACATTTTTTTAAATCTTTGAAAAATACTGATTATTTTTTGTATGATATTTTCTATACCTAAACATCATACTTTCGGAGTTACAACTAAGTTTACATTGCATTCGCCAAAGTTAAAATGAGACACTGTAACTGCATAAAACGTAGGTAAGTACATGAATGCAGTTACAGCAGATGCTCAAAATGTTGTCTTTTCACTTGAATACAACAAGCCATGTGATTCTTGAAACTTCGGAGTACATTTCCAACATGTCTGAATTTTCAGCAATAAATATAGTCATCTTATTAAATTTAGTTATTTTAACTTGGGTGGATGCAATGTAGATTCAGTTATTGTAACTCCGAAATTATGAGGTTTAGTTATAGGAAATGGTATACAAAAAATAATCAGTATTTTTCAAGAGTTTAAAAAATGTAAAAATATACAGGGTGATCCATTTGAAATAACAAAGTTTATTATATTTCCGGAAAAAACAGTAGATCTGACAACATCGTAAATACCATCACAAGATTGGCCTTATTGCAAAGCTCTCCTATCCCAAAACTCATGGAAATCGTGCAAATCGTTTCCGAGATAATTGAGGCGTTCCATACTTTAGACTCACTCTGTTCTGTACATATTACAGAAACCCAGGGGCTTAGAATTTTCTAATGTATACATACGAGTATTGCTTTAGATTTTAAATCATTCTGTATTGTATAATAGTAATTGTTGAATTGATTTTAATGAAATTTTGACACAGTATTACTACCGTGGCGAGGATGTAAAACGCGTATGGTTTTTAGAAATCGTGTCGCGGCGGCGCAGCAGCAATAAAAACCTAAAAACATAAAAATGATAATACCATTTTATTATTTTCCCATTGGATGCATAGCCTGAAATCCCCTTGCAACCAAATCATCGCCCACCCGCCCGCAAAAAAACATCCAACACAAAAACTCTCGTAAATATCTCGTAGTTTCTTGCGTCACTTTCCTCAGGAACTAGGACGCCACATTTTTTATTCTGCGTGCTTCAACTGGACGATGCAAAACGATCAGGAGCCTCCAAACCCTCTAAAAACGAAGTTTGAGCTGTTTTTATATTCCTGGTTTTTTAATTATTGCTGCGCCGCCACTGACATCATTTTTCAAAAACAGACGCGATTTCCACTTTCGCCTAGTAAATTCTGTATCAAAATTCCATCAAAATCAATTGAATAATTTTCGCTTTACGCCATATACATAAAACGAAATAAAGTAATACTCTTACGTATACATCAGAATTTCTAAGTCTCTTGGCTTCTATAATAAGCAAGGCAATGTTCGGTTAGACCTAAAAAGTGTATTATGCCGCTAGGTCTTTCATTCACAGGTCAATGGACAGCCCATTATGAATACGTCAAATTTTTCAGTCTTACACACCCCCACCCCCCAACCACCCCAAATTCACCCCACCCAAAAAGAAAGTAGAAAATGATCTGGAACCCCTAAAACGCCTAAAAACGACGTTTGTGGGGTATTTCAAATTTTTTGTTTTTTGCTAATTACTCCGCCGCCCGTGCAACGGTCTATTAGAGTACCGCATACATCTCATCAGAATCGACTGAAGAATTGGAAGTAAGTTGCAAATGTTTTCCAGCGGTGATTGGCGATTGTTCTAGAAGAAGAAAATTTCCAAAAACGTAGAAAGCGTAGACGGTTATGGGTTCACGAAGTATGTCAGAGAAAGACAGCTTTTGGGGAATATATACAGTTTATTTTCGGACTTAACTTTAATGAATGACGAAAAAAAAAGTTACTTAAGAATGACGCGCTTCAAATTCCATTTCTTACTGGAGGCCATAAGATAAGCCATTACTGAAGGAAAATGTCCATCTTGCCCACCTATTAGAGCAAAAGAAAGGTTGATGATATCCTCGGCAATCTCCGATCAGCATCGCACAATGCACATATGGCACGCTGGTCTATTAAATTTTATAGAAACTATTTTTCTCCGATCCGTATTGTTCGTCCGATGCCGATTTATGTGCGAATACCTTTACATTACAAGCTAATCGTTTCAAAGCAACAGGTTAGGATTATCCAGTGCATATGCACTAAATAATTATAACACCATATACATATACATCTTCAAAGGCAATTTTCGGATAAATAAACTATAGAATATTTCCAAGGTTTTGTTTAAGGCAACAGGGCGTCCCTTATGAATACAAAAAATTCGTCCCTTACCACTCCCTCTACCTCAATTTTACCCTTTTCGCAAAAAATGGAAAATGATCAACCCCCTTGAAGCGGTTCTAAGGATTTCGTTTCTTGCTTATTACACCGTCGCCAATACAGTGGTTTTCAAAAATGTAGTAGCGTAACTTACTATGATCCCGAATTATAGCACACCCTAAATTGAATCAAAATCGGTGTAGCCGTTACTGAGATTACGCGAGTACAAGAATAAACATCATCTCATCTTGACATGGGAAGAAAAAAAGTCCACCAGATACGTCTTCAGATAGGTGTGTAAGGTACGGAATATCACCAAGGTCATTTTTTAGGGTAGTGGCGTCCTTTATGACTAAAATCAATGTTCGAGTTTTCCCCTATCCCACCCACCTCACCACCCTAATTCTACCCACTCCAGAAAATAACGCAAAATCATCCAATCTACAGCTTCGCAGACGACAGGGTACATTAATACCATGCATGGAACCAGGCAAACCACTGTCATCCCAGGAGACGGTACGTCGGCGACAGCACATACCTCACAGATCAACGTAGATATCAAACGAGTGGGGATTAGTAAATAAAGTAAAACGGTATCCCAGAAGCTTGGAATTTTGTTCCGCTTTGGAAAGCTGTCTACAGCAGAGCAACTACTGCTGCTTTACAAGGCACACATCCGAGCATCGTTGGAGAATTGCTTCCATGTATGGGGATGTGCTCCGAAGGACTCTCTAAAGCTTCTGGACACTATTAAGAAGAGAGCAATTAGACTAATCCATACGCCTAACCTCACAAAGGACCTCCACAGCTTGGAGCATCGAAGAAGGGTGACTGATATGTCCCTGTTTTACAGATTCTATCACGGGAGATGTTCGAGTGAGCTCTCCCAGATAATAAGACCCAAGGCCGTCCGAACAAGGAACACTAGAGAAGCTCTGCGAGCTTATCCTTATCAGGTCAAGGTCCCTACTTCCCGAACCAGTCTCCTCCAGCATTCCTTCTTTTGGAGAACTTCGACGCTGTGCAATGAGCTGCCGGAGAATTTGTTCCCGACAGATACAACCCGCAGCGTTTCAAATCTAACGTGCACCGACACATCCTCTCGCAACGCTTCTACAGCGCCAATAGGCTTTCGGCCTTTGCAGGAGGCTGACCATAAAAAAAGAGCCAGGGAATGTTGACTCTTACGGAGTGAACTTATAAGACAGATAGCATCGTGATCCTATGAAGCCGATTATTGGCTCTCATCTTGGATTTATCTACTAATTCAGATGCAGCACTCCTTTGAAATTTCAAAATCAGCGACTTTGTTAGGAAGTTATTAGTTAGCAAAAAAACAGAAGCTGCTTCCTGAGGTAGCTGTCAAATAATGTCGCCCACACCAAGTTATTCTTTTGATAAAATTTTGTACACTAGGCTCAAATGTCAGTAAGGGGTGATACACGTACAAACTTTAAGTACGCATTTTTGTAAGTTCGCGAACTTACTCGGCTCGACGTCGGTGACACACGCGAGGCTGAAATCACTCATTTTGATAATCTTCCTATATAAACAAAACTTTTAACAAACGCCAAACACAACAAGCGTTGCGCATCGGTGGCCTGCCGAAGCAAAGTTGTGGCTCGCGGCTCGCAGTACGAGCCGAGACAAGCTACGAGCAAGATTTTAAACCAGTTGGATCGCCGGCGGTTTGCGCGACGGTTTCAAAGTACGCGTACTTACGGTGACACACAGGCGAAAAAGGTCGTCGAGCCATAAGTACGCGTACTTGCTCGTATGTGTATCACCCCTTTAAAGCTTTTTTTAGCATATACCTATGGTTTTTTATTGATGCGCCACTAGAGCGCCATAGAATACTGTATTTAGTAAAACAATCTTGGGATACGGTCACTTATTATATTTCCAAAATATAAAATTTTACGACGTTTCGACGCTTCTATTAGGCGTCATCTTCAGGTATTAAAACTAAAATAAAATATCAGAATTGTCAAACAGATACAAAATGACTAACATTTACAATTAATTTTTTTTTAAACAATTAAATATCGAGGGAGGAAGGTAAATATTGATAAGATGGAAGAAAGTATAGGCTATGTTCCATTTATTAAATTTGTATATATGCATGAAAGATTGCTTGTATCTGTCCTGAAATTCATGCTGTTAGAACTTTTTTTTATATGTATCATCTCTAAGATGTTTCTTTTATACCAATCTTTCTCTTTGCATAAAGTTCTAATGTTGTTAAAATCGATGGTATGTTTATTTTCTATAGCATGTTTGCTGAGGCAGTCTGAGGAACATAGCCTATACTTTCTTCCATCTTATCAATATTTACCTTCCTCCCTCGATATTTAATTGTTTAGAAAAAAATTAATTGTAAATGTTAGTCATTTTGTATCTGTTTGACAATTCTGATATTTTATTTTAGTTTTAATACCTGAAGATGACGCCTAATAGAAGCGTCGAAACGTCGTAAAATTTTATATTTTGGAAATATAATAAGTGACCGACCGTATCCCAAGATTGTTTTACTAAATATTTGGTACCGACGGTCAGGATTCAAAAAGCAAAAAAATAGAATCTTCTGACATTTGGAAGCAGCCAACAAATGTTTGGTAAAGCTTGGATTTCTAATCCCCCCTCATATGCCCCCCCGCTATGAATATACAACTGTAGAAGCCTTGGCCTTTCGTACGAAAAATTTCCTTACTATAAGCTGAAATCACTTGTGGAAAGACAAACAAAATTATTGTTGATCATATCTAGATCATTCTGGGATACCTGCCTGTTTCAATATAGAACCACAATTAAGAAACAATTCAAACAATATTATTGTATTTTACCTTCTCCGTGGTATTATCTTCAGTTTATGTAAATCGCAATGGCGTAGCCACGGTGGGATTGGGGGTCAGAACTCTCCCTATAGAGAAAATTTGCCACAGGCATTTTGAAAATAAAGAAAAGTGGAAGAGAGCGAAAATTTTGGGTTCGAGAAACAGGAAGAAGCAAGGAGCGTACCATAATAATGTTGCAGCAGATGAAGCCACTGGCGCCGGCAGAAAATTGAACAGGTGGGGGGTGATTTACGTAAATTGAGTGCTCAAATCAGGGGCAGAGGAGACAAATTCGGTTTTTGGTTATACAAGTTTTTTATCTTCGCTGCTCCAGGGGGGCAAGGCCCCCCTGCCCCCTCTGCTGGCGCCCATGGATGAATCTAACTGGCAAGTAATGCATTCAAATCGTTGCTTGAAATTATTGGTCCACAGCTGACAGGCACGTACTTAGAGCAGGGGTCCAGGGGGTCCGGAACCCCCCCCCCCCGAAACGTTATATAATGCCATCTAAAAAATGGTATCCACAAATTTTTGCACCCCCCGCCCCCCACTTATTGTGTTTCGCGAACCTATTTTTTCTGGGGAAGGATCAAATCACATATCTATTTATTTATTTATTTATTAACGGGTCAAGCCCACTTGTCCAATACAATGGAGCAAAAGTTCTAAATATTTTAAAATTGACAATATAAAACAAAATATTTAAATTAAATACGAAAAACTACTACCTACAAGGTCTTACAATATCAAAGTTACACTATATAGAGATAATACAATCATAATCTGTCACAAAATAACAAAGTAACACTACACAAAGTTAATACAATCACAATTAGTACATAAAAGAAATAGATAACAGGAACCACAATAATTTTTCGAATTTTTATAAAGTTAGACCTTTAACAGTTCTCACAAATGGTTCACAAGGACCAAAGAAATCTAAATCAGACAACTCATTGCACAGCCGCAGGGTTCGAGAAATGAAAGAGTGATAAGCGTAGTTAGTTCTATGAAATTCTTGATGGAAAGTTTGTGTAGTACGAGTGTTTCGGTATGGAACATGTAATCCAATTCTAGAAGTTAAATAGGTACAATCACTGATAGAGTTTATGAGTTTATAAACAAGTACCAGGTCTCTCTGTTTTCTTCTACAAGAGAGAGTGTCTAAGTGAAGTGATGTGCATAAGTCAGAATAATGAAATTCATTGTTGTTGTAAAATTTGAAATGAATATATCTGCAGAATCTTCTCTGTACTGATTCGATTCGATGGATATGACATGCATAATTAGGACACCATACAGAAGTAGCATATTCAAGGTGTGATCTGACATAGGAGTAATATAGAGTTCTAATGGCATTAATGGTTGAGAAGCCCCTGGTGCTACGTTTCACAAAGCCAAGCATGCGTAATGCTGTATTGATAATTTTGTTAATATGAGGTGAGAAATCAAGATTGTAGGTTATTAGCACACCTAGGTCATTGATTTGATCAACGCAGCTCAATGGACTGCCATTGATATGATAGACAAAACTATTGATGTTTTTAGATTTATGGAATTTAATAACTTTGCATTTGAGAGCATTAAGATCCATGCCATTGGCATGGCACCATTGAGACAGTCTGTCTAGATCTTCCTGAAGTGCAAAAGAATCATCTGGGGTGCTTATTTCTAGAAAAAGCTTCAAATCGTCGGCAAACAAGAGAAAGAGACTATGCTTAAAACAAGATGAAATGTCATTAATAAAAATATTGAAAAGGAGGGGGCCCAAGTGAGAACCCTGGGGAACGCCTGATAATACTGAGATGGGAGAAGATGTAAAGTTGTTAAGGTGTACCATTTGAGACCTGCCTGTGATATAGCTCTGTAACCATCGTAGGAGAGAACCTGAGACACCCAAATTTTCTAGTTTTTTTATTAAAGCTTTATGGCACACCCTGTCAAACGCCCTGGAGAAGTCAGTGTAAATAGAGTGTATCTCTTCACCCTTCTCCAAGGCGCTCGCCAGGATGTCCACATAAGTAAGAAGATTTAGTTCAGTAGAAGAGTGTTTTTTGAAGCCAAACTGCTGCGGTATTATTTCTGATCCAAGGCACGATGTAAGGACTTTAGTAACCAGACTTTCAAATATTTTTGGGATAGCATTGAGGATGCTTATAGGGCGATAATTAATCACATTTTCAGTATCACCTGATTTGTGAATAGGTACCACATAACTTATTTTCCAGAAGTCTGGAAATATACCATCCTGAAGCGATTTGTTGAAGATTATATGTAGTGGACGGGATAGAACAAAACAGCAATTTTTTAGGAACATTGGGTGAACCTTATCAGGTCCAGGTCCCTTGTACTTGTCAATTTTTTCAAGTTCGGTATAGATATCAGAAATTGCAATAGTAAGATGACATAGGTTGTGAGGACTTGAAGAAGGCTGATCTGGCACATCCAATGAGTTGTCTGTATAGACTGAGCCAAAGTACTCGGCAAAGAGTTCAGCTGCTTGTGGGCCCAACGGAGATGATTTTTCATTTAAGATGTAGCTGGGTGGTTGATTGCTAAAGTTTTTTAGGGAACTTATGTATGACCAGAAAGCTTTGGGATTGTGCCGAAGAGACGCCTCTGTTTCTTTTACATAATCCTGAAAACACTGCTTTGAAAGAGATTTACAATGAGAACGTAAGTTTGAGTAAGATTGGTAATCAAGGGGAAGATGGCTTAACTTAAATTTTTTATGAGCAGCCTTTTTTTGTATTATGAGTGATTTCAGGTCTTGCGAGAACCATTTGGGAAATTTCCTACTAGCAGTTTTTTTCTTAGGTACAAAAATATCAAATGTGTTATATAAAATGTCATAGAACAGTCTTAACATCTCCTCAACTGTCTTCCCAGCAAGCAGTTCATCCCACAAAAAGAGTCCGAGGTAGTTGTTGATGTCGTTGAAGTTTGCTGATTTGAAGTCATAGTAGTAATCTTCGCCCTGGGCACATGGCTTGGTAAGCTTTGGATTTAGGTCTATTTTAAGAAGCAATGGTGGATGGTGTTTATCCAGAGGTAACAGATGATCTTCAGCGACAGGTTGTGTGATTGGCAGGTTTAAGTGACTTAGGACCAGATCAAGTATAACGTTGTTAACATTTCGAATGTCGTTAGTTTGGTAGAGGTTGTGAAGTGAGCAGATCTCTGATAACAGCTGTATTTTATCAGATTCAGCTGGAGACAGGTAGCCGTCTTGTGAACTTTGAGCTGATGAGCAGAGATTTTCCATAGTCCATGTGGCCTTTGGGAGGTTGAAATCCCCCACAATACAGATACTGGCATTGCCAAACTGTTGAGACATTACTTCAAGGTTGTTTCCAAAGCTTTCATACTTCTCAATTGGGGAGCATGGTGGTATGTATAAGCAGCCAATTATTATTTGCTTTTTGCCTGAGCCTACAAGAACATAAACTTGTTCAATATCGTCAGTTGAGCGTATTAGACGTGATGGAATAGACTCATGCACTGCAATAAGTACACCTCCAAACCGTTCAGCTGTACTTGTAGAAGCTGATCGATCACAACGAAACACATTGTATGAATCAAACCCAAGCTCACTTGTATAAAATTGATCGTTTAGCCCAGTCTCTGTAAACGCAACTATCTGGTAATTATGCACTGCAATACTGCAACGAAGCTGGTCCAACTTGGTTCTGAGACCTCGAACATTTTGGTAATAGATGCTAAAGTTTACTTGCTTTCTGCTGTAGTGTGTACGCCTGATGTTCGTTGTGCTTGACCCCGTAACGGGTTTTTTTGTACAATTGTGGGTATGCCTTTCACCATTCGCACCTGGATATTCTGCTCACCCTGTTCACGTCGTTTTTTTAGATCCTCTGTGGCAGCCTTCTCGAGCTCTCGTTGTTTGAGGGTTAGGTCAGGTCGAATATATATGTGTTTACCTTTGAGCTTGTGACCATTTCGTAGTGTGGTTTGTACGTCAAGAGCAGAGTTTAACACTGCTCTTATGGGGCGTGCATTTTTAACGTTAGGTTTACCAAAACGAGTGACTCTGCAAATGGTGGACTGTGTGCCCAATAGCATTTCTTGGACAGAGCATACTTGTTTATAATCATCATCTGACTCAGGAATATTGAAAAAAAGTAAGTTGTTAGCCCGGGTTTGGCGATCATGTAGTTCAGCTAAAATGTCAATGTTTGAGGATGCAGGTGAAGTAGGCGCTGTCGTCGACTCTTTACTGGCCGCCGGTGCCGGTCTTACGTCAAGAGTTTCCAGTTGGGTTACCCTTTCATTTAGAGAGATAGTGGCAGCATCGACTGACTCCTTCACTAGGACTGGTAGGCTTGATTGCAATTCTTTAACACATCTTTCCAGTTCACATACACGGTCCATTAAGCCTAGAATCTGCTTAACGCTTCCCATACATTCTTTGCAGTAGAATGGAAAGGAACGCTTTGAGAGAACTATAGCACGTATTTCTGTAGGTCCAGTGATATCACTGCATGTTTGACATATTACCCTCTTACAGTGGTCGCAGGGGTATCCAAATACATCATTGCTTTTGGTCTTTGGCTCCTTAAAAATCACTGATGTGTTGCAAGTGCTGCAGGTCCCGGTCGTCCCAGACATCTTCGAGGTTATCTTCAAATATTTTTGCAATCGTCGTACTTTTTGCCAGTTGTGTTGATTACGGGTGGATAAGGGCTGTTGCCCAGCAGCTCCATCACAATATTTTGCTTTATAATTAGCAGAATAGTGTTAAAAATAACTTTGAAAAATTTAGAACTAATATGTAAACAAACAAACCTAACCTATGAATCTCTATATATATATCTATTTTAAATTGACTTGACTTGATAGCACCTAGGCAACTGACATAGGTACAAACTATGAAGATACAAATTCCCTAAATTTGTAACCAAATTTCATACGAAAAAATAGGATTATCCCAGGAACTATTTCATTTTGGGGTTAAGATTCAGTGAGGCCAGTAAGTATTAATTCCTCTGGCACCTGATATTTGGTGTTTAGAAAAAAGGTTGTCTTCATACAACAATAATTAGTAGTTTAAACACACGTCTTTATACCATGACTGTTAGACAACTGCAACGATTGGAGTCAGATTGCTTGACTGGAATCCTGCACTACCCTCAGCGACTGCTGTAAATCGCGTTGTCCGGAGGCATAGATTTTCAGGTTTCAGAGTGTAAAACAAATCAGTGACCTTGTGGGCTTGTGCCTCCGGTAAATAGGCGTGCCACAGTTGTGTCCCTTAGTATTTTTTGGAGCTATGGATAAAAGCAGTAGCGAGATGCAAAAAAACAAGGGACTCAAGGAGTCTCCTTGAAAGACGCCTCTTTTAAATGATACCAAAACTCTGACCGAACTCTGGTTTCACCTGATGTTATAGTGAACGGGGTCTTCCAGAGTAGCATCAGTTGTTTGACACATCCCACTATTTGATGATCTACCGAAAGACATTCCAACAGCCGCATAATCCGGTCATGAGACGTATGCCTTCCGATAGTCGATCCAGGTTATAGAAACATAGATAGGTTTCGCATGTTTTGCACGGAGTCCTGAGTGATACACCTGTCAATCAACAGGTTATCCTTGCAGCGAGCTACTCCTTTTTTAGATCCTCTTTGTTCATGTACGCTGGGAAATACGGGATTTACAGCTTGAAGTATAAGAATGTACAAGATTCTGGTGAAGAGCTTATAACATGCTATTGGCCTGTAGTTTTTGGGATCACACAAATCTCCTGTCTTCGAGAGAAGTACGGTTGGACCCTCAACAAACCAAGCCGGAATTGGCTGCTGCTGATTTAGTCACGAGTTAAAAACTCTGGCTAAATGCTTGTGGCAACAGAGAAATATTTTCAACCAGTTGGTGTTTATGCCACCCAAACTAGGAGCTGCTGTCATTAACACACAGCTCCTGAAATACCTCGACAACAATGACATCATAAATGATCGCCAGTTTGGCTTCCGCAAGCACAGGTCTACAGGTGACCTACTTGCCTACGTCACTCACTTGTGGAACAGAGCAATAGACAAACATGGCGAATCCCGTGTTGTTGCACTTGACATATCGAAAGCCTTCGACAGAGTGTGGCATGACGGACTTCTGGTCAAGCTTGCTGCTTATGGACTACCACCTGGCCTGCGCCAGTGGCTGAATAGCTTTTTGAGCGATCGATCTCTGTTTGTTGTAGTCGAGGGCTGTTCATCAGACGTATTTTCAATAAACGCCGGTGTTCCTCAGGGATCTGTCCTATCCCCTACACTGTTTCTGCTGTACATCAACGAGCTGCTGGAAATAACATCCAATCCAATCTACAGCTTCGCAGATGACAGTACATTAGTGTCGTGCATGGAACCAGGCAAGCCACTATCATCCCAGGAGACGGTACGTCGGCGACAGCAGCATGCCTCACAGATCAACGCTGATATCAAAACAATTGTCAAGTAGGGATTAGCAAATAAAGTACAGTTCAACGTACAAAAAACTCAGGCAACAACACTGACAAAGAAGTCTCACGATGGCTTACCAACCGTGGAAATGGAGGGTCACCCCATAGTCGAATCACCTTCCGTCAAGCTCTTGGGAATCAACATCAACAATAACATGTCCTGGCACGACCACGTCGTCAGTATTGCTAAAACGGCATCCCAGAAGCTTGGAGTTTTGTTCCGCTGTAGGAAGTTGTATACACCAGAGGAACTGCTGCTGCTCTACAAGGCACAGATCCGACCATCGCTGGAGTATTGCTCCCATGTATGGGAATGTGCTCCGAAGCACTCTCTAAAGCTTCTGGACACTATCCTCATAAGCCGCCAAGAATTTCTTCCGTGTTTATCGGAAGACGCAGTACATTTAGGATAGGAGTCCTACAAACAGACTCGAACTGCGCCAAGGCCGGAGTGTCTGCTTGGGGCTGTCCCTCCGAAAAGCCTCCACGTGATCAGCAGTTCGCGGTTGCTCTATTGCTAGTGGTCGTTGTTGGCAAACAGTTACGGTAAATTGTGCGATTCTTGGATACGCCTATGACAGAAAGCATTTATTTAAAAGCGCGTCTCTTTCTGATAACAGTTTATTCTTTGAACACCTCCATCGAGTACACAACCAACATGAAGGTGTTGAACACACTTAACCTGAACGGAAACAGCCTGACTGTCGAAGAACTCGTAGCTGCGACATTGAAGACAGAGATCAGATTGAGCGACACGTCCTGGAACAAGGTGGATGAATCCAGAAGCTTCATCGAGGAAATATTAGCACAGGAGAAGCCTGTCTATGGGGTCAATACAGGACTGGGCAGTTTTTCCGAAGTTGTTATAAGTCCGAAGAAGTTATTGTTGCTGCAAAACAACATCATTCGATCTCATGCAGCCGGTGTTGGGAAGCCTTTGAGTCCTGAAAGGGTGAAGAGGATGCTCATTCTCAGACTGAATCTTTTCGCAAAAGGTATTTTAATAATCATAATAATCATCTTTATTCAGGAGATAATTCTTCATATCCGGAAAAAGCCTGCGTCCGAGTTGGGTTAAATTCATTACGATGACTGACGGAAGAGCATCATTTAATAATTAATCAGATATAGATTCCTTTCGTAACTCAGTCTCGCATCAAGCATTTAGTTTTTGGGGGGGACCAGATTAGGGTTTCCACTTTTTAACTTGCTTGCTTGTTGACTGGGAGACTTAATCAGTAACAAAAATATCCAGGGGGGGACTGCATTTTTGTGAATTAGATTTTTCGCGGCATTGCATTATACATCAGGGCCTGTCTGTGACAAATGGCAAAGACTTTAGGAAAAGACAAAAAATGTCATATAAAGTAGAGGCCGATTTCCAATTGTTTCAAAGATAAATTGATTTTTATAGATATTCATTAAAATGCAGACATCCAAACGAAAACCCTAAACAAACAAAATTTTATTGTTGGATTCTGGAATTTTTGGTATTGGTCCTTAGAAAATATGCTATCACGTCATTATCGCCTAAAAGAAAGTGATCATATGTATCAAACACTTCGCGCGAGATAATGTCAAAATCGAAATGTGTTGAAAAGTGACTTCAAGAAACGTTTTTTTTTATAACTGAGCAGACCGCGTAGGCAGAGCCTAAATACCAGAGTACCGTAGCTGCTGTGGGAGGGTTATGTTAGGAGAAGTTTGTTAACGCAGGATTTGAATAGGTCAATACCCGCAAGCCCAATAAATACATCTCATGGCAGTCCATTCCAAGCCTTGGACATCCTGGGAATAAATGTGCGGTTGTACCGCTCGATTCTTGATGTATGAAGAACGACCGCCTTAGGGTGAGATGCCGCGGTCGAGCTGGTGCATCTGATAGGAGCGGTGAGCTGCGGTATGATAGAAGATAGCTCAGAGGAGCAGATTCCGTTTGAATATCGATAGAAGAGTGAGAGGTCACCAACAATACGCCGGTGTGAAAGTGGCTGGAGGTGGCGCGTTAAGGCCGAGTCGCGAATTAGTCGAATTGCCCTTCTCTGGACGGCATCTAGTATGGATAGGGTAGCAGGGGCAGCAGCTCCCCAGACATTAGAGCAATACTCCAGGCCAGGTCTTATCTGGGGTTTATATAGCGTGAGGAAGTTACATGGTGAAAAGTACTTTCTGGCTCTAAGTAGGTACCCAAGCTTTTTACCAGCAGCTGCTGCAACTGACGCAAGTGTTCGTGCCAGATCAGAACCTGGTGTTGGCTTGGGCACTTCTTGTTAGTTATCGTACAATACTGGATCTTGGAAGCATTAAATTTTACAATATTCTTGAACCCCCAAGCGGCAATGGTATCGAGATCCTTTGAAAGTGAAGCTGCCAGCCTAGCTCGACCACAAAGATCGGTCTATTGCTCATGATGCCTGCGTGCAGCGTACTCTCATCCGCAAAACTGTGGATTGGGTTTGTAGTGCTAGAGAGTAGAACATTAATGTTACAAAAAAAAAAGAGTTTACCTTACAAAAACACCAAATAATTAACCGTGTACTTAACGGCAGAAACATGCCCATCTTTCTAGTTATCCATTGGTACCACAAACTTGTAAATGTGGTAAACATACGCAGTAAGATTGCATTTAAGCTCTAAAAGTATAATGGTTCTCGGAGAGCACAACGTTTCATTGGCAAAAACTTGTCATCGGATTTTTAATTTTTGTTATATTAAAGCTTCGGTATAGGGTCTCGAAGTTCTAAATAGATTCGTCTTAAAAAGTCACTAGGCAAGCAAGCAGAACATGCTTTCCACCTTATAAAATATCTTGTATCCGTAGATTTTCAGTTATATATTGACTCATTCGTCCAAAGCATCCTACTTAAAAGAGTTGCATCTTACGCGTCCACAATACATTTGTAAATATAATGAACACTAGTAAACGCAGTGTAGATCGATCATGAACGTACTTACGCTAAAGCTGAAACTGTACATGATTTCCGTGCACGCGTGAGCACCGACGATGTTGCCCGTTCTAAAAGTAGAGACGCAGCTTTCACAACCCACTGGATCTTAGTTTGCACAGGCGTCCGTTCATTATTGTCGATCTACACCATGAAATCTACAGTTTCATGCTTAATTTTAGACCTATTTCGTTCTGGATGATTTACGACCTCTCATTTATACATGAGTGTGAATCTATGGATACACGATACTTCATAAGTGTCAAGACGAATCCATCTTAAATTACAACTTTTCGGTTGGAGGTCTGTATTTTAATGAAAATCTCTACAAATCATCAATTTATCTCTGAAACAGTTGAAAATGGGACGCTACTTGATATGACTTTTACTTCCCACACCGATAGGTGAGGGGAGTATTGTGATCGCGAAAATTTTAGATTTTGAGATAACACGCTTTTTGGGCGTTTTATGATGTCAGTAATTGCTTAATGGATTGTCATGAAATTTGGGCAGCGGTATGCTGTGGGGTCGTAGTAGGTAATGTACTTATAATTTTGAAAGTGAAAATCGGTGCATGGGCGGCGGACTAATTAGCAAAAAACAAAAAAAAATCAATATTCCTCAAACTTCGTTTTAAGGTGTTTTAGGGGTTCCTCATCATTTTCTACTTTTTTTTGGTGAGGGTGAAATTGGGGTGGTTGGGGGTGGGGGTTCTAAGTCTCAAAAATGTGTTGTATTCATAATAGGTTATCCATTGACCTGTAATAGAAGACCCAGCGGTACAATACCCTTTTTTAGGCCCATCCGAACATTGCCTTGCCTATTCCAGAAATCAAGGGACTTAGAATGTTGTGATGTTATACATATACGAGTATTGTTTAATTTCGTTCTATGTATATTGCGTAAAGCAAAAATTATTAAATTGATTTTAATGAAACTTCGACTGACTATCGCGGCGAGAGTGGAACACGCGCCAGTGTCTGAAAAATCGTGTCAGTGGTTGCGCAACAATAATTAAAAAAACTAATAATATAAAAACAGCTCATACTTCGCTTTTAGGCGGTTTAGAGGCTCCTGATCGTTTCGCATGGTTCCGTTGAAGCATGCGGAATGAAAACTGTGGCGTCCTAGTTTCTAAAGAGGGAGATGCAAGAAACTATTTTCAAGAGTTTTTGTGTTGCATGTTCTTTTGCGGGCGGGTGGGCGATGATTTGGTTGCAAGGGGATTTCCGACTACAGCTTCATGCAATGGGAAAACAATAAAATGGTATCATTATTATGTGTGGGAAGTATTGAGTCAATCAACTTGACTCCATTCTTTTTGTTGGATTTGAGCTGAATAAAGTATTTTCCACTTGTCATAGTACACCCTGTATACATTAATAATGTTTGGAGGGGGTGTCCGGACCTCCTGCACCCCCTGGACCCTCCCCTCTAAATACGTGCCTGCCGTATCAGAAGAATTTTCCAGTGACAATGTCTGTGGTAGTTTCCAAGCCAGGTTGAATATTTATTCAAGGATCATCAACGATGATATGGAACGCGTCAAAATAGGGACATAAAAAATTGTGTATCTAGGTGTATACAAATAGAAATCCATAAAAAACGGTGAAAACAGCAACCAACAACATGTAAGTCAAAAGATAACGACAATAGTCAATAGCAATGCAATAAATCATTAAGAACACTATTTATTTATTTATCGTATGGCTCAAAAACATGACAATAGTAAATATAGATTAAAAGAAAAACTATTATAACCTATACTAAAATAAAATATATACAGCTACAAACTAAGATACATAGTCTTTGGTATTTACAGGTTGATGTCAAGTTCTTTCAACCACTTCAGCGCCAACGGTGTGGCTGTGAAGAACTCTTCTCGCGATCCCTGAAACGCACGCAGTTCACATTCGCTCATAATATGGTTTATAGTTTGGCGGGGCGCGCCACAGTCACATAAGGGAGATTGCACATAGCCCCACTTGTAAAGGGAGTCGGCACATCTGCCGTGGCCTGTTCGGACTCTATTAAGTTTTACCCACTCTTACCGGGGTAGTTCTGATCCTGGAAGTAAGGCTGCCCCCATAAATGCGCATCGCGAGTGGTGTTCCGCAAAACCCTCCCAATATGTGTAAAAGTTAAACAATGGTTAAACGAACGAAAGTGGGCTACACGCTATAACTAAATAGTATCACACAAAGAAACTCGCCAATAAAAGGGTAATAAGCTTTTTTATGAATAAAAATTTGATGTTTTTTGGAACCTTATTAAATTATTTGATTCCATTTACTTGTGACTGTTTTCAGTTACAGACAGTCTATGTGCAGCAATTTGCAAAATAGAAGAATTTATTGTAATGTACCTAGCATTTGTGTGAATTGGGTATATCAAAGAAATCTGAGTTTTCCTTGACGTAGGTATAACAGCTGGTACATATCAGAGCTGTCATTACTTCAAGTAAAGTACTTGAAAAATGTATTTCAATTACTTTCTGGTATTTGAAGTACTGTCCTTCAAATACATTGTTTTTGTGATATTTGTACTTGATTCCCCAAATACTCTCTAAGAAGTATTTGTATTTGGTACTTGTAGCACAAAAAATATATTTCAAATACCTGGCATTTTTATTTGAAATACTAAAGAAGTAAAGTACTTGAAAAATTTATTTCAATTACTTTCTGGTATTTGAAGTACTGTATTTCAAATTAATTTTATTTCCCAAATGCTATAAGAAGTATTTGTATTTGGTACTTCCTCACAAAGAATATAATTCAAATTTATACATTTATACTCGAAATACTAAAGTGAGTAAGAAATACATATTAGTATAGCTCGATGAAAATATAAAAGTACTTGAAATACACATTTCAAGCATTAAATGCTCAAGTCTAGACAAGTATGGACAAATCAACATTACGCATCGCGTCGCCTTGCGCTCTGTCTCTGTCGTACACATAGGATAGTCTACGCGACACTCTGACTCTACAGGACAGTCTCATCACAATCGACACAATCACAAAATATCAGTTCATCTTGTTGCGTTCAACATGGTTCAACAAAATGCGTTGTTGATGTTGATTGAGGTTAAAATAATCTGTGAACGTGAGCTGTGAATTTACTGCCATTATAATAACAATCTTCAAAACTCTGTACTTTGTCGTGGTGGTTACGAATTGCAGATGTAAAAAGGTAATTTTTCTCAAGCATCTCTTTATGAAAAAATTCATATACCGGGTGGCAATGGAATCGTTATACAGAGCTCCCTTCTTTTACAATCCTAGATGGAGGTTTGAAATTTTGGAGAATTATATGGTTAACGGAGATGCACAATAGCCATGAGAAAACAAATGTATGCTTATTTTGGTTTAGCCGGAAGTGAGGTTAGGCTCTGAATTTTCAATGACACCCTATATATTTTTTCACACATTCGAATTGACATTTGGATTGTTGTCATTGCTTGGTATTTCTGTTATACTTTTCACGAGTTCTGTGAATGAATGTATGCAAGAATCAAACAAGTGGATATGCTTTTTACTCATTATGTATGCCAGAAAAATGCTAGAAAAGCGGCGCTTTTTATGCTGACAATTCAAATCATTTGATGGATCTGTTAATGTTAAACACCTTCATTTGCATGGCATACGCGACGACTCGCGACGACGCCGCGCCGACTGTACCTTTTATTACTTATCTCTTCTACTTATTTATTAGCATTTTTGAAAAAGCGTATATTCAAAAATTAGGAACGTATTGTCGTTTTTAGGTAATTTCTGAAACTTATCCTGTGGTTTTCTGTTGTAGTCTGTTCGCTCATCTGGCCTTCAATAAATCCACATGATGTGTCGATTCTGGAGTTAACTGACGTTTTGGCAACCTCTGTGGCCTTTTTCAAAGTACAAAAAAATGTCCAATTCAATTTCGTACTTTGAAAAAGATGACAGATGTGGCCGAAACGTCAGTAAACTCTAGAATCAACACATGTGGTTTTATTGAAGGCCAGATGAGCGAAGTTATTTTTAGGGTGTCATTGGATTCGTTTTGAGATGTAGAATTTAAATACTGAGTGTCTAGAAGACGTTGCTATTTGAAAAAATCGACTTATTGCATAATTAATGCGTTTTTCAATTTTAACAAGTTGTAAAAACTAAAGTAAAACGAAAACTATAAAAGACAGATTTTTTTATAAACATCTTTGTCATTCAGAGTGATTTGGGCCTGGTCACAGCATTCTTGATTGAAAACAAAAAAAATATTTTCAAAAAATCAAGTCCTGGAAGTCACTAAAAACACTCAAACTGTACTCAAAATGTGTCCCGCTTTCTAAAAATGAAAAAATATACAGGGTGTTCCATTTGAAATTCTAAAAATGGGTTCACTTCCGGTTAGACCGGAAGTCATGGAACACGTCTGAATAGCGAAAAATGGATCTATTTTGTGCTTGATTCCTCCCAATTTCAAAGTCCAGTCGATGAAAGTTTGGTAGCTACGTGATTCAATCATGTTGCATGTCTTTGTAGTGTCATTCAAACAAAAATCAGTTTCTATTTTTATTGATACATTTCATTTTTATTGAAATGTATACCGTTTTTCCATTCATAAGGTACTTTTTATTACTCAACAATAATTATGAAATACTTGAAATATCCATCGCCGTATTTGAAATACTATATCAAGTAATTCAAGTATTAGTATGGTATTTGAATTACTTTTTTAAGTACTTGAAATATTAGTATCGTATTTGAATTACTTTATTTTAAAAATCAAGTACCAAATTAAAGTATTTGATACTTGAAGTACTTTCAAAAATAAAATTACTTGGTATTCGTACTTTGACGCATGCGACTCTGGTAATTGGTAATTGGTATTTGAAATACTATTTACTAGTACTTGTAACAGCTCTGGTACATATACAGGGTGAGTTTTTAGTACCGGATCGGTCGATCAAAGTTGTAGCCAAGCAGAGCTGAAACTTTAACAATGATTTAACACTTTTTTGGTTTAAATCTTTTTTTTTGACTTAAATCGTTTGATTTAGAATCTTTTCCCAGCTTAGCGATTTATGATTTGTGATTAAAATATTTTTTGCCAAAGAGATTTGATAAAAAGATTTAAAATAATTTGATATTCGGCATTAATGATTTTAAATAATTTTTTGATTGAAAATCATTTTCAAATTATTTTAAATCAGTTTTCGGCTTAAATCATTTGCTAATTATTTGAATTACTTTTTTTATTTTAATATCTGCAAATGATTTTGAAACATTTTTTGATTTAAAGTCATTTCCAAATGGTTTTAAATAATTTTTTGATTTAAAATCATTTGCCAATTATTTAAAATACTTTTTGGTTTAAATCTTTTACGATTTAAAATCATTTTACTGTGTAGGTACTAGGTAGTAGGTGCTTACTTACTTAGTACTAAGTTTGTTACCTATCTAATACCTGTTACCTAATATATATTTCTCTACAAATGGTGTTTTTTTGTTTTTTATTTATATTTTATGAGTTTTATTTCGCCAAACTTGTTTGTAGAATAATGTTTTGATACAAATGTTCTCAGTTATAATTTATTCTCAAGCTTATATAGTAGGACTAGTGTTTGCGAAAGGACTTTTAAGCATCAAAATGATTTACGATTCTAAAACGATTTAAATCATAAAAAAGGATTTAAATCAAGTCAAAAATGGTTAAAATCGTGTATTATGATTTTTTATTTAAATCAATTTCTTCCCACAAAAGGATTTAAGTTTTAAATACTTTTTCGAAATTATAATGATTTGTGATTTATGATTTAAATCTTTTTGAAAATGATTTGTTCAGCTCTGCAGCCAAGAATATGCTCCTTGCTCAGAAAGTATTTAACCCATTTAAAACGGACCTAGTGTGTTTGAAAGAGTCGTTCGGCAATCACTGATGATAAGATTGCCTGCTGCTTGTATCCAAGCATTCTGAACATTTATTGTAGATTGAGCAACATTAGCACATGATAATAAAATGTATCTGTCGCAAATTTTTTCATCCTGCGTCTTTGAAATGGAGCAGTTTTTCAAAACTCCTCAAAGAACAAAATACTTTCAAAATAGTTCAAAGGATCTCCCTTTAAATTTTTGTCGCATGTTTATCAAACACCCTGTATAACCAGAGCGGCTTGACACCCTGTATAATCAGAGGAGCTTGAGTTGCTTCTCAGCCCCTCGTTGCACCCCCTTCTGAAAAATGTTTATCACCATAGGGATAATAGGTTGTCGACGACCCAATAAACACAGTCCCCCAAATGAAGGATGTGTTTTGCATTAAAAGCACTTCAAAAAATGTGGACTTTGAACAAGGTAGACCTCATTCTAGGAAATTCCCCGACCCAAGAGGTTGTTGTTTATACCCTGTCCTTATTTTACCACTACCCCCACTCCCTTTAACCCTTAAGAGTCCAATCGAATTGTAATATTATTTTGAGGTAGACATCTTTAAGTTATTTATGACTGCCTAATATCAAACAATTCAATGCACAAATACAACAGTTAATGGCATTTGAGAATTTCAATCTATTTAATTTTTTAGCCTCCATTTCATAAAATATAACATGTGATATATCATTTTAGACATAAAGGCGTATTTTCTTTCAACTGGTGCTATGAAATTTATATGTTGTATTACATTTTTTTGTACACCCCCACCCCTTTCCACCCCCCATTGTCCGATCGGCACCAACCAAAACCTTTGAAACTCGAAAGAATCTTTATTAATTCGAGTTGGCCAAATTTGGGGACAATCACAGACGTGAGACGGTCATCAAAAAACCAAAGTTTTCCGATTTTCTTCAAACTAGAAAGGTTATCATTGAAAACAAAAAACTAGTTTTTGGTCCCGCTGCGATAAATAGGGGTAGGGGTAGGGGTAGGGGTAGGGGTAGGGGGTAACTCAAAAAATAATGTCATAACGTGAAATTCTAATGCTACCACAATAAAAAACATGTTTTCTTAAGTCAAAAACGCTACCGCGCATGCCGAAAATTTTCAAAATGACGGAATAAAAATTCATAAAATGTAACAAATTTTCGAACTATAAAATGAAAGTAACTGTAACTGTAACAGTAAATGATACAAATAATTTCAAACTTTACTGTAATAAAGAGGGTTTTCGCCCACTTTTGGTGCAAATCTATGATTTACAATAGTGGGGGTGGTGAGGATTACTCGGAAAAATTATAATATAACATTGCATTTTCTGTTCAGAAAATGATTTTACCTTGAGAAAGAAATCTCGCAAATTTGCGAAAACGGGTCGATTCTAATAACTTACCCCTCTTACCTCTTTGTCGGGGAAGTTGAAATGTTAAAAAAAGGATTATTATTGGACTAGGTTGTACATCCGTCCGGAAAATCCCGGACATGGAGCTAAATTTCGTGTCCCAATGGAATTACAAAAATAGGTAAAATGTCCGGAATTTGAGCCGTAATCAAAAATAGTTGACATAACATACAGCAAAATGAACAAATACAGCTGATGTGCATACAAAAAATCACAAATAAAATGACCGGAATTTGAACCTCAATAAAAAATGATTGGCACAACATACACCAAAATAAACAAATAAAAATCACTACTGCCACTCGATGGCCCATACCTTCTTCATTCTCTTAATGTCCCCCCCCCCCCCCCATTTCAGCCAAGCGTCCGGAATTGATCTATGAGGTATATGGACACCCTATATTGGACAAATCTGTATCTCCTCATCTCTTGTATAATTTAAATTGTAACCAACCCCACTAAGATGCAGGTTGAACTTCACTTCACTATTACTGAGCAATAGATAATAGATCTATTTTTCTCAATTCAATACTAAATCATTGGTACAGGAATAGTTGCTCATTTGCATAAAAGATAAAGGCATGGTTGGTCAAAGTTCCTAGTTCTTGAGGAGCTCTAGCATGGGGACCAAATGTTGTGTGATCTGCAAACACAGTTTTGAATATTTTGGGAGAATGTGTATCAGGGGCGTATCCAGACCTCAGTCTTGGGGGGGGGGGGTAGCGGGACATGAAGTTGTGTGTGCTTTCACCATTTTTTGTAATACCTTCGTGAAGGACGTTGATGCAAGAGAAAAGGAAAATGTTAATAGTATTAAAATAAAAAAGAAGATATAAACAGCAAGTGAAACAGTGGAGTATCAGGTATTTTAGGAAGATGAAATAAAAAATCTATTTTTTATTTACGGAATACAAATACTCAATATGTAATACGTATATCATCCGTGAACATTTTATTGGTACAGCATACAAAATTAAACGATCATGAACACTCAACAGTCAGGTACCCTAGTAGCCACAACACGTACTCCATTTTTTTTAATTAGTCTCTTAACTTTTCTAATCGGTGCAATTTTCAAAACAGAAAATTAATGAGTTTCGTAAATTTTTGTGACAAGCTACCACGTTGTATAGGACATTAGAGGGATTTTGAGCCACTATAAATTGGGACTACGCTATCCGTAAAACATTATTGTGGTGCCTTGAGGTACCTTCGATAAATTAAATGTGGCACCTCATTGAACGGACTGATGGTTATGATGAACTAACTAATTGATGTCATTCTCTTTTTCAGGTCACAGTGGAATAAGCAGAGAAACGTTGAGTCATATCTTAGCTTTCTGCAATGCTGGTTGCGTTTCAAAAGTTCCAGAGCAAGGTTCCGTGGGAGCCAGCGGCGATCTGGCACCTCTTGCACATTTGGCCCTTGGGATGCTAGGAGAAGGTGATATGTGGGACCCAGACCTAGGCAGCTGGCAATCTGCAAAAACCGTTATCGATAAGTACGACCTTCCAGCGTTGAAACTGAAGCCCAGAGAAGGTCTGTCTTTGATAAACGGCACTCAAATGATCGTATGCTTGGGAGCTGAAGCTATCCACAGAGCTGAAAACTTGGTTAGGTGTGCAGACATTATCACCAGCATTTCGGTGGAGGTGTTGAGAGGAACAGTCAACGCATTTTCACCCCAAATTCATCGGGTTCGTCCTCATCCTGGACAACAGATTTCTGCAAGGAACATCAGATCTTTATTGAACAGCGATTTATTCCCATCAGAAATTTCCAAGTCGCACAAGGATTGCAAAAAGGTTCAGGATGCTTACTCCATTCGATGTGCTCCTCAAGTACATGGTATTGTCTACGATACTCTGAAATTCGTTAAAGAAATCATCGAAACGGAAATGAACAGTGCGACAGACAACCCTCTAGTTTTCCTTGACACCAAAACAGTTTTGAGCGGAGGTAACTTCCACGGGGAATACCCCGGCAAAGCTTTGGACTATTTGACGATTGCTGTCAGCGAACTGGGCTCCATATCCGAAAGAAGGATAGAGCAAATGGTCAATAGGCATTTGAACGGCTTACCTGCATTTCTAGTGAAAGATGGAGGGTTTAACTCAGGGCTAATGATTCCCCAAACCACTGCCGCCGCTTTGGTTAGCGAAAACAAAACCTTGTGCCATCCAGCAACAGCTGATTCAGTTCCTACCAATGCAGCTAAGGAAGACCATGTATCCATGGGTAACTGGGCCGCCAGGAAGTGTCTGCAAGTTTTAGATAACGTAGAATACATATTAGGAATCGAGTTGATGACGGCGATACAGGGAATAGAACTGCATCGCCCGTTGAAGTCTACAAAGCCCATTGAAAGTATATTCAAGATGGTGAGAGACTCTGGAATAGCTCCTTTGGATGCAGATCGTTTCTTGCATCCTGATATGGAAACAGCTAGGCATTTGGTCGCTAAAAGGAAACTGCTCAACTTGATTCAACCACACTGGGAAGACTGGAGTGAAGATCTCGACAATAATAAAGGACGCAACCACAATCATGACGTACTTACAGATGGTAACAGAAAATGGTGATAATACTCTAGCTCTGAAAACATTATTTTTGATGATACTGTAAATTATTCTGTGAATAAAATAAACTATTAACTAATTCGTCGTTTCTTAACGTGTTTATTTACTCTTTCGATACCACTCTTTTTTCTGCTTCAAAAATATTTTCATATAATTTATTCGTTATTAGATCAATTGTTTTAGCGATCCTCAGGCACGTAGCCAGAGGGGGGGCCGGGAGCCCGGGGTCCCCCCCTTCAAAGATTACAAAATGTCTTAGTGATTTATATATTTCTAAACTGTTGAAACTTTTATGCTACAACAATTACTAAAGTCTGGAGATGGTCAATTATTGGGTAAAATATTCACGGGATCGAAACAAATTTAAACAAAAATTTTAGGGTTTTTAATCTTAAAATGATATTGACAAATAAACAATATTAAAAATTATTTCTAATAGTACTACGGTGGTATTACTAACTAGTGATACATCGTTGAAAAGCCAGATATACCAACTTGCAGTTTATGCCTAATTTCCTTGTTTTGGTGTTGATAAAAATAAGAAAATTCTGAAACAGTTGAATGTATGTACACATATACGAGCATTATGTTAATTGCATACAGTTTTTGCTCAGAATTCAGAGAAAAAATCATATTTATGTTTCACCTTTACATCCATCAAGTAGGGTATAATGAATATTTTTTGAGTTTAGTTCCTTGATAATGTAAAATATAATCACCATTGAAACATCCAAATGCTGAGAGCCATCGCAGTTTTATCGATGCCAGAAATCACTATAAACGCGTGATTGACAGCAGCAAGGAGGAACACAACCAAAAAATTAAGAACAAGCTCCTCTCATGTCCTAGTTCGTCCAGAACATTCTGGTCTGTAGCTAAGGCTGTTAGTCAGAACTTTTCCTATTCGTCAATACCACCCTTGACCAGAGAGGACAAATCCATCGCTTCTGCTCCTAAAGAAAAAGCAGATATCTTGGGGAAGCTCTTCGCAGCCAATTCTACTGTAGACTTTCAAGGAAGTACTCCGACCACCACCATAAGCGTGAACTCGAGAATGGCAGAGGTCAAATTTCAACATCGAGATGTAAAAAGCATCCTCCAAAAACTGAACACCAATAAAGCTACTGGTCCTGACCAAATCCCAGCCATTGTCGTTAAACGCTGTGCCGCTGAGCTTGCACCTATTCCTTGCAAGCTCTTCAAACTTTCGTATCAACGAGGCGTGTTTCCCGCTTCGTGGAAGATTGGTTGCGTACAACCCATCCCTAAGAAAGGCAAAAAAACTGATCCCACCAACTATAGACCTGTGGCTCTTCTCAGCATCATGTCTAAGGTTATGGAGACTGTCATTAACACACAGCTCCTGAAATACCTGGACAATAATAACATCATAAATGATCGCCAGTATGGTTTCCGTAAGCACAGGTCTACAGGTGACCTCCTTGCCTACGTCACTCACTTGTGGAACAGAGCAATAGACAATCATGGCGAATCCCGTGTTGTTGCACTTGATATATCGAAAGCTTTCGACAGAGTATGGCATGACGGACTTCTGGTCAAGCTTGCTGCTTATGGACTGCCACCTGGCCTGCGCCAGTGGCTGAATAGCTTTTTGAACGACCGATCTCTGTTTGTTGTAGTCGAGGGCTGTTCATCAGACGTATTTTCAATAAACGCCGGTGTTCCTCAGGGATCTGTCCTATCCCCTACACTGTTTCTGCTGTACATCAACTAGCTGCTGGAAATAACATCCAATCCAATCTACAGCTTCGCAGATGACAGAACATTAGTGTCGTGCATGGAACCAGGCAAGCCACTGTCATCCCAGGAGACGGTGCGTCGGCGACAGCAGCATGCCTCACAGATCAACGCTGATATCAAAGCAATTGTCGAGTGGGGACTAGCAAATAAAGTACAGTTCAACGTACAAAAAACTCAGGCAACAACACTTACAAAGAAGTCTCACGATGGTTTACCAACCGTGGAAATGGAGGGTCACCCCATAGTCGAATCACCTTCAGTTAAGCTTTTGGGAATCAACATCAACAATAACATGTCCTGGCACGACCACGTCGTCAGTATTGCTAAAACGGCATCCCAGAAGCTTGGAGTTTTGTTCCGCTGTAGGAAGTTGTATACACCAGAGCAACTGCTGCTGCTCTACAAGGCACAGATCCGACCATCGCTGGAGTATTGCTCCCATGTGTGGGGATGCGCTCCGAAGCACTCTCTAAAGCTTCTGGACACTATCCAGAAGAGAGCGATTAGACTTATCGATACGCCTAACCTCACCAAGGACCTCCACAGCCTGGAACATCGGAGGAGGGTGGCTGAACTGTCCCTATTTTACAGATTCTATCACGGGAGATGTTCGAGTGAGCTCTCTCAGATAATAACACCAAAGGCCGTCCGAACCAGGAAAACCAGAGAAGCTCTGCGAGCTCATCCTTACCAGGTCGAGGTCCTTACTCCCCGAACTAGTCTCCTCCAGCATTCCTTCTTTTGGAGAACTTCGACGCTGTGGAATCAGCTGCCGGGGAATTTGTTTCCCGACGGCTACAACCTGCAGCGTTTCAAATCTAACGTGAACCGATACTTCTCCTCTCGCAGCGCTTCTACAGCGCCATAGGCTTTCAGCCTTTGCGGGAGGCCGACCATAAAAAAAAAAAAAAAACATGCAACATTATATTCATATCGTTTGATTATTCTCCTATGTTTAATATAGTAAAAGCAAAAAAAATATATATCAAGCCCAGTCCCCCAGGTACTGGGAAGGGGGGGATATTGTAGATAAAAACAGACTTTGATTAATTCGAACACTCAACAGGTCTCCCCTAGGAAGGGCCGTCACCTGTTGGGTCTTTTATAGCGGGTAGGAGCCACAAAACCTTTTTTTGTTGGTCTAATGGTGACGCGCTTCTTTACTGCTCCTCCAGGATGCTTGAGAAACGAAATCCTAACCACCCCTTTTTTGATCACCAAAAATGATGATACCCAACCACGTCTTACTCCTGAGAGTCAAGATGTTCTTCAGTAGGACGTTGTTGGTGATACCTGATGACTGCTCCGGGTTTCTACCCCCTCCCCCCCCCAGCAGGTCAGATGATTAAGCTAGTGGCCCCCCGAAGTGAAATCCTTGCTACGGGCCTGGCGATCCTCTAGATAAACTGTTTCACTTTTCTGTTTGTTACTTTTTGAAAATAATAAATCCCAGGAGATTAGATGTCCCAATGTGATTACTGGGTAGGCCTCATCTGTCCCAAAGGCTTTGACGCAAATAAAGATATTATACACAAGGATACATTTTTTATTTATTGAGCACAGTATAATCAGCTTTGTTCTAGCGCTGATCTCGCACCTTTTATACACGTTATACTTGGCAACGAACCAAAAAAGTGCTAAAAACAGGAACGAAACTCCAAAAACGTACAAAGACAGCAAAACAGTTTAGGCTGCGTTCTCTTTTGATGTGAAATTCATACAATTCCAGAAACAATTAATGAACTAATTCTTGCTCTTGCTACGTAAATCACTATCACAAAAAAAAAGTTTGGTATGGTGCCATGTTGCCAGATCGATCTAGGGTAAACGTACCGGTTGTCCGGCCGCCACCAGTTGTTGGCCACTTCCACCAAAATTCAAATGGCATATTTCTGTTCCTTGCATATCTGAGATTTTCGGTGTGCAATGCGCTGACATGTGAAAGGAAGCATCAGTATTCAGAGAATATTCAAAATGATAGTTACTTTGAGGTAAGATGAGGACAACTGTGCATTTTATTCAGTGAAAAGGTCCTAGGAAATAGTAATTATTTTATTGAATTCATGCTTAAATGCATGTTTAGGTATGTTAGCTTGAAGGATGGTGATTAAAGATTAAGTTTAAATCGATAAAATTTAGAAAAACGTTGTTTTATAATAAAATTCGGGATGGCCGGTTAACTGGTTCGTCAAAATGAACATAAACCTTCTCTCGGCCCGGGAGGCCGAGAAATGGTTAAAAATCAACGACAATATTCTATCCTTTTTCAATATATCAGATGCTTCCCATCTAAGCTGTATTATTTCATTTGATTATTTACTATTGCAAGATAACTGCTACCAGTTTTCGGCCGTCATTTTATATGAAAGGTGATAGCCTACACACAAAATAATTTTTAAGAAAATGCTACGGCCGAGAACCAGCCTCCTCACGGCCACTACTTTTTAAATACACGATAAATAAATTGATTATTTTTTTTGATGTCACGTACAAGAAAATCAATCTAGAGAAACCGCTCTCTTCGAGAGATGCTTCGTTCGGAAGCATTATAAAAGTAGTTCCATTAAGTAAACAATCAGCATTATGAACAAACAATACAATGTTTCCCTTTTGATACCATGCATTATCAAGTTATAGATTTGAACATTACTTAGGATTATTTATTATAACAAAAATAATACCTGTGAATAGGCGAATTATTGGCAGATATGGGGTACCAAAAGTAGTAGCTCTTGATAGAGGCTACATATGGTAGATTTGCCGATTTGCTTAAAAAGACAAGGTCCACACCCAATTATGACTTTTGAAGGCGAAAATCGATTTGCTGAAATGGATAACAGAAATAGCGAAGTGTGGTTTTCCAATAACCAAAGGTATTTTAATTGATACAGTTACTATAAAATTGCACATACTAGTGGTACGCTCGCTTACAGGCCAAATGGTATAAAAATTTCTTAAAGCTTCATCCAAAATCTCAGTACGAAGCTGAGGGTACCTTACATCATTTTTGGAAAAAATCTACTGCATTAATATATGGAAAGATTCCAGTAGAATATTCAATACAGATGAATCAGATCAGATCAGAATCAGATTTGTCCTAAACAGATAGCCAATCTAAAAAAAATCACTTAAACTGCTTCTTCTGTGAAGATGACTTATACAGTAGAGCAGAGAAAGATTCTGATAAAAATATAGGCTGTGACCATCTACGTTGCACTGAATTTGGGTTTTCTTAAGAACATCTTGCAAACATGGATAACAGGTGTGAAATGTCTAAATATCTATGATGTGATAGCGAGTACCTGCTATTGTTTATTTTTTCTTAGTCTTACCTATTTATTTTTACCTGAGAGTCGATATTGTTCCAGTTTTAATAAAAACTAGTTTATATCATATATAAAAATGATCGATTTCTTTAGATTTTCCGATATATCTACCTATTTGGGTATGGTCAATCTCGTATCATCAAAAAACGAACATCTGAATATCATAGGGCCGAAAAAAACCATTTGTCAGCCCCGGGGCCGAGAACCAGCAAATATATGGCCGACAATTTGCACTGGACGGCCGAGATCAGGTATATATTCCATGTTTTCAAAAAATGTTCCTTACAAATTTTATACATGAAAATCCCACATTTTTAATATATTGTTATCACAAAATATACTATAGGGTAATATTTTATATGTTCCAAACTCTGCTAAACTGAATCATTTCATGTATGTAGCTACTTTAATCTCGATATCTGGTTAAACGGTCGACAACAGGTACATTCACCCTATTTCTCTACAGATTACAGATTATGAATCCGATGGAAAATATGAATTAATTTTCGAAGACTTTATCTAATGAAAAACCTATCAGGATTGCCACAGGCGCGATTCACGGAGGGGGGGGGGGGGGATATATGGGGAATGCAAAATGCATACAAAACAATAGGTACTTTGAAGTTAAGATCGAACAGAAAATAAATGGAAGACACAAAATTGTGCTTTAGTTGATTTGACTGTTACACATCTTTTAGTTGGTTTAACATTAAAAAAATACTTTTTTTCACTTTCAATATCTAGTTTCCTTATCGGAATTTTAAGAACTAATATTTTAATACTTTAAATATATTTTTAGTTGAATAAATATTGGATAAACCATCCATTCTGTAGAAACCCCTTCCCCCCTTCCTCCCCTCAAACTCAAAACATCTCTCTGGGACCTGGAACCCTGGATCTGCTCAGGATGGCTATAAAAACTGACGTCCAGGGGGGAGCAAATAAAATCGGATTTTTTAACATGTCCACTGAAAAAGCTGGTTTGGCAACCCTGTCGAGCTGTAGACAGATTTGTCTTGCTTGTCAATCTTGTCATGGATTTGTCAAAGAATAACCTAACCCAACCCAAAATTTTTTTATCTATGGTCAAAGAATTCAAGATGGCGAAAGCCAGCTTGATGTTCTAGAGATTGCAAACACTTTTTAATTTTTAATTTAATTATTTGAAACTTAAAATTCCAAATGGATTTCACAATATATTGATTTCTCATGTGTGTGTTTGTGCAACTAAAAGGAAACTAAGGGCAACAAGTTAACAAAAATAGGTAAATAACCGAGAAGGTCAACCAGAACAAACTTTTTTATTTAACAAGACAAAAATACATTAGAATAAATTATTTATCATCAAAGTGCCTCTCATAAGGAATTGATTAGAGAATATGAAAATTAGAATCTGTACATAAACAGTATTCAACGATTGGTGGAGCAAAACAGTATTTACATATTGTGAAGAATAGAAGAAATAACATAGAAAGGAAACTCCCTTACTACAAAGCCTAAATCTTTAATCATGGAAGCTATGCAGTATGAAATGGCTCGAAATATGACACTACTATTTTTCTTTGAACGACTGTTGGATAAAGGAGAACCAAGAACATTGCATGATTTGAGCTGTCAGTTTGGCTCTAAAGGATTCACAAAAGAAATGAGACAAATTGCTGGAGGCAGTCAGAGCGGGCTTAAAAAGTTTCTTTCACAGCATCCAGCTCTATTTTGCATGGATGGAGATTACGTCACTATCAACTCTTTCCAACATAGCAGCAGCAAGGATAGTTCAAGTAAGTAGCATTGCTTGCATCTAATGTTATTTCAGCTTATGACATACATGTTCATTGTTTTGAGTATCACCTGACCTATTGAAGATCATCATCATAGTCACAATGTCTTAACAGACATGTTGTGAATTCAAAAAATGCATTAAGTTGGAGCTAGAGTATTGCCAACATGAATATTATCGAGGGCTGCTCTATACCTCCGTCAATCCACCAGTACGCAGACAGCTGTTTCACGCTTATTAGCGATCATCAGTGCGCCATAGGTCGATTGACGGAAATAGAGAGCATCAATTTTTCCATGTTTAATAAACATGTGAAACATGTGCGAGCAGACGACAGAAAGGTTCTGCCAGTGAGAACTGTAGCTCACCATCACTCACGATTTACTATCAGTTCAGTGGCAGTCTTGATACTCATATCCAGCAACTGTTTCATTGTATCCCAAGTTTTTTGATCACTACTCTGTCACTGTTTAAGTAATTTTTAAGAACTATAAATCATTATAAACAGTAAATTAGTATAAACATGCTAAAAAATTCATCAAAGCATTACTTTCAGAGCTATAAGCGTTATCAGAAATTTATTAAGCTCCGATCACTTCTTGTAGAGTTATAGTATTCCAAATTACGAAGCTTCCCCAAATAATGTGGAAAGTAAAAATAGAAGATTTTGGCAAAAAACTGATTTTAATTCAGTGGTAGGTTGCAAAAGGGGCACACGCCCCCCCTAAACCTATAGGGAAGCATGTTATATTTGTATAAATCCCAAAAGTTAAAAGCGTTCTACTATGGTTGGAGAGCAAAAGTTGTATAGATTTGAGAGATTTTTTTTTGCTGTTCAGTATAGTGCGTCCATGTGGGTTAATTTCCAATTCATCATGAAATTCAAGTGCAGCACCACGGGACATTTTTCAAGAATTGTATCAAAACTTTTAATTCATTTTAAAAGTCCTTGTATATAAAAAGCAGGAACTACCTTGGCAACAGCTTGTGCAGCAATCACCAGTAGTCAACATACATTCTATATCACACTTTCAACATAATACAACACATCTAAGGCTTAAATGCATTCCAAAAATGATATATGATCATATTCTTTATAGCTCTATTCAAAAGGATAAGTAAACACTAATTGAATATAACAGTATTTTTATGTTATCTTTGAATACAATGATAACTAAGAAGTTATGTATTTACAGCACCATATAGATTCTTCAAGATATTCTTATTTGATTTTTGCACACCTTAAAATGCATATTTGCATATTGTGTTTATGTTTCTCAATCTTTATAAACATTTTTGTTTGATAAAATTATGAATGTTTATTTTTGGTTTCAAAAATAGCTGTCCATAGGCGTAGTTAAGTCCCTGAATCTGGGGGGGGGGGCTTAAGCCCCGCCCTAGATACAATAAACTCAACACAATGTTCTCATTTATACACTCCATATTCTATGTTCCTTTAAAATATTTTTTTAATAAGCAATGCTGTTGTGTATATTTTGTAAAATTAATATTGCACGTTACTTATTATATTAACTAATTATTCTGTCAGTGAAGAAGCTACTAATATATCTAAATAAGTGACCAAAATATTTAAATTTTTTTTCGTACCAATAAACGATACTTAACTCAAAAATCTTCTTGATAATGTGTTATCTCTAGTTTGTTTTATTATATGCACACTGCAACTGTTTCTAGCAAGTTCGATTTTTTATTATAACTGTTTTATGAAAATTCTAATTTTTCTATGTAACTATTTATGAGTGTAATTGCTTATGTATATTTTAGTCTTTTTATGTATAACTGTTTTATGCAAGTTCTAGTTATTTTATTTTATGTAACCTTTTTGAAAGTTCTAGCTTTATATGTAACTGTCTGTAGGTGCTTTATAATATTATACCTGCGTGGTCACAAAAATTATGCAGCAGATAAAATATCATACATTAATTTTTTTTAATTAAATGTGCAATGTACATGTGTGTGATGATATTTGAATTACTTTTGGGGGGGCTAATTT
The DNA here is from genome assembly GCA_951848785.1 of Callosobruchus maculatus. Lineage (NCBI taxonomy): Eukaryota > Metazoa > Arthropoda > Insecta > Coleoptera > Chrysomelidae > Callosobruchus > Callosobruchus maculatus. The sequence goes on from CATOUR010000083.1 coordinate 9,940,116, forward strand.
CATTCTCCCATCTAACTATGCCTATGTAGCTGTCCTTCCAATGCTATTGAATTCTCTATCGGTAGGAGGTGTACTAATGTTATTTAGAATTTCTAGGGTTGCTACAGATAAGATGATAGGTGCATAAAGGTAATGCTGTCTCTCAGGTTCAGTCCTGAAAAATGAAATCATACTTAGGTTTTGGAATGCAAAGGCAATATTAAAAATGGAGTCAAGTTGATTGACTCAGTACTTCCCACACATAACAGTTGCAACCAAATCATCGCCCGCCTGTCGTCAAAAAACATCCAACACAAAAACTAGTAAATAGTTTCCTAAATCTCTCCGTAGGAACTAAAACGACACAATTCAGCTTTAACTGGACGAAACGAAACAATCAGGAACCCCCAAATTGCTTAAAAACGAAGTTTGAGCTATTTTTATATTTTTAGATTTTTATTATTGCTGCGCCGCCACTGACACGATTTTTGATAACCATACGCATTTTTCATCCTTGCCGCGGTAATAATAGTGTGCCTAAATTTCATTAAAATTAATTCCATAATTTCCATGTTACTAAATTCAGAACGACCTGAATCAATACCTACCCCGACCAATACCAAATCCCTTGATTTCTGTAATAGCCAAGGCAATGTTCGGATGGACCTAACAAACGTCTATTATGCCGCTAAGTCTTTCTTTCACAGGTCAATGGACACTATTATAAATGGAATACATTTTTGAGTTTTACAACCCCCCACCCCCTAACCACCCCAATTTCACCCCCACCCAAAAAAAAAGTAAAAAATGATCAGAAACCCCTAAAACGCCGAAAAACAAAGTTTGAGCTATTTTTACATTTTTAGTTTTTTTATTATTGCCGCGCCGCCACTGACACGATTTTTCCAAAACATGCGCGCTTTCCATCCTCGCCGTGGCAGTAATACTGTGTCAAAATTTCATTAAAATCCATTCGATAATTTTGGCGTTACGCAATAAAGAACGATCTAAAACTAAAACAACACTCGGATGTATACACCACAAATTATTCTAAGTCCCTTGGTTTCTATTAATAATAATAATAATAATAATCTTTATTGCCCAACAGAATATATAAATTCCAATAATAGGACAATTCAAGTGAATCTCCATTGTACACGAGTACTGTACATATAAACTAAACAAACATAAAAAATAGAAAATAGAAAAATAGAAAAAAAACAGGCTACGGCCTTGATTATAACAAAAAATAAACATAAGTAAAAAACTACATGGCAAAGTTGATAAAGTACAACATAGAAAATGATTTTCTCAATTCCTTAATACTGGTGAAATTAATATCACAATTGTCAGCGATCAAATTAAACTTGGAACACATACTATATACAGGAGAACTTAACAGCATATTCGTTTTCGCGGTGTTCAAGAAAAAAGTAGAATTCTGCCTTGAAGGTCGAGCTGGCACACGAAAATCTAATTTTGATAAAAGATTTGGGGAGTTTATCTCATTATTAACCAGTTTGTGGAGGAAGATCAGAGCACTTATATGTCTCCTTAGTTCAAGCGGTTCAACTTCAAATCTAGATAACAACACCATATGATCACAGCCTCTCTCCGGATAAACACCATCTACTTTAAAGGACAAGTACTTTAGAAATTTACGTTGAATATTTTCGATGTGGTGAGAATGAGTCTGATAATAAGGGCACCATATTACCGAAGCATATTCAAGTTTTGAGCGGACCATTGAAAAATAGAGGGTTTTTAGTGTTGCCGTGTTCGAGAAATATTTACAGTTTCTAACCAGGAAGCCAAAAGATTTACTAGCAGATGACAGTGCATTCTGGATATGATAGTTGAAGGTGAGCTTTGCATCAAATAATACCCCCAGGTCCTTCACTTCAGTAACACGCTCTAGTGCGGTAGAATTTAAGCTGTATTGGAAATCTATGTACAATGATCTTCGCGTAAATGTGCAAATTTTACATTTCGAAACATTCATGAGTAGTTTGTTAACCTCACACCATTCCCCAATTTTGTTTATATCGTTTTGTAATTCGAGACAGTCCTGCAAACTATTAATACGAGTGAAGAGCTTTAAATCATCTGCAAAAAGAAGATGATGGGAGGTTAAGTCATTTGAGAGATCGTTTATGAATAGCAGAAAGAGTAATGGCCCTAGGTTTGCCCCTTGAGGTACGCCGGATGTTGCGATGTAATGTACTGATCTGAAACCATTGTAACAAACATAATTTGTTCTGTTATCTAGATATGAAATGAATATTTTCACCAAATTTTTGTCAAAGCCGCACAACTCCAATTTATATAATAATATTGAGTGATCAATTTTATCGAAAGCTTTGGAAAAGTCTGTGTAAATGACATCTACCTGACCTCTGTCATCCAAAGCTTCCGCTAGGGTTTGAGATATTTCAACTAAATTTGTAATAGTTGAACGGCCCTTCATAAATCCATGTTGAGAGTCTGATATTAAGTGACTGGTCTGGAAATAAATAAGACGATACAGTGTCATTTCAAATACTTTAGAAAAGTTGTTTAGAATTGATATGCCCCTATAGTTTGCAATATTAGCAGTATCACCAGATTTAAAGATTGGACATATTTTTGCAATTTTCCATTTATCCGGGAACACACCTGACCTTACTGCACAATTGAATATACTTAGTAAAGGCTTCACAAACACAAATGCCCCATCTCTTACTAAAAAACTAGGAATCATATCACTTCCTGTGGTGAATTTATTGGGAAGATTCTTTAGTGAGTTTAAAACCTGCTCTTCAGTAAGCACTCCTATCGTTATATTTGAGCACTGATTTGTCAAATATGAGTTATCGTGATTTTGCTGATTTGAGCTTTTAACGTGAACACTTTTAAAATAATCTGCAAAACCGTTCACAATTGACTCTGGATTATCGTAAACTTCATCGCCAAGTTTCATTCTACCGGGAATCCTTGTATTATTTTTTTTCACATGAACATAAGACCAAAAGTGGTTCGGATTTCGGCTAAGATCATCTTCCATTGTCTGCACATACTTCCTGAATGCCGAAGAAATTTGTTGCTTAACTAAATGACGCACTCTAGAATATTCTGCATAAATATGTGGCTGTTTACTAGATTTATATTTGCAATGTAGCTTATACTTTCTTTTGATATTTTTTATTAAATCTGAAGTATACCACTTAGGGTAACCCCTTTTCTTAGCTGTAACTTTCGGAACATATAAGTTAAGAACCTGATACAATTTTTCGTAAAACAAATCACACATTAAATTAACATCTGCGGCATTATCAAGAAAGGACCAATCTAAATATGTGAGTGCGTTATATAGCCCTATAAAATTCGCCTTCCTGAAGTTATAATAAAAGCTAGAGGGATTGCATTCGAAGTTAATTGTTTCACTACTAATATCGCATATAATAGAGAGCGAAGGATGATACAGATCCTCATGAATTAATGGTGTGGTATCTCTAAGCGTTTGAACAACCATATCGCTTAACACAAGATCTAATATTCTCCCCATGGAATTTAATATATTACTGCTTTGAAATAAATCTGTAAACTGGATAAAGTCGTTGAATATGCTATAATGTCGGTCAGAGATGTCTCTGCTAACATAATTCGTGATATTGAAGTCTCCCATGACAAGAACATTAGACTGGTGAACTAAAATCTGGCCAAAAAGGTCTAGAAATATTTCGAAATCGCCAAGTGACAGTTGTGGAGGTACATAAACAACATAAACATGGAAATTACAAAAATGGATTCTAAACTTAGCTCCAATGATATCTATCAATGGCAGTTCATCACGGAGTATTTCCAAATCAATAGAGTCCATCGAAAATTTTTCACAACGATATGCTAAAAGAACACCACCTCCCGACTTTGTATTCGTTTTAGCGAAATCACGATCACAACGCACTACACTGAATTCAGGCGAGAACAGCTCAGAGCCAAGGACGTCCTTGCACAACCAGGTTTCAGCCAACGCGATGAAGTCGTAATCGGATGCTAGAACTGAAGTATATAACTCGTTCACCTTCGTGTTTAAACCCCTAACATTTTGAAAGTAAGCGTGAATGGGAGATACTCTGTCAGGCTTTACTAGTTTTCCTTTATAATAGTCGGGATATTTCGCACATATTTTATTTTCAGACCGGCCTCACCCTTGGCAATGCGCTCATCCAGTTCTTGCTTCACTTTTTTATAGCACTCTATCTGTCGTGGAGTGCGATCAAACGAGATACGTAGTCTGGAATAAGCGGTATTATTCTTCAGCTTGGCTGCACCTCTGATACAGGATAAGACATCAGTTTCATCTTTCAACGTAATTTTAATTGCCCTTGGTCGGCCACCATCATTCAACTTCCCTAGGCGCAGAGGTCGGATTGAATCTATATCAATATCAGTAGATATACATCGAAGTACTGATTTCACTTGCTCGGCGTCTGTGACTCTAGCTTGCCCGCTATTAGGTTCTGCCTGTTCGGTCATACCATAAACAATTAAATTCCTCTTCCTGGCATTCCTGTCGCTCACCTCCTGAACTATCTGCTCGAAATCAAATGACTCGTTAGAAGGTATTAATTGATTCTTTGCAGCCTTTAGGCTGCGTATTTCCTCTTGCAGAGATATTACCAATGCTTTCAAATCAGATAAAGATGAACCGAAGTTACTGCAATTTTTACAAGTGAAGTTTATATTGGCCCTGTTCTTTATAGTTTTGACATCAGTCATGGTAAGATCAGCACAAGCGTAGTAGTAGTCCTCCTTGCATACATGACACTTCACGAATTTGCTGTCGTCGCCAGTTTTAGAGCAGCAAAAACACGACATATGCATTGATTGTGGCATTTTGTCCTTAGAATGCAGCTCACCGATAAATAACTAAATCTGGCAACCCGCAATTGGAGCGGCGAGTACCACTGGTACCATCAGCGTGCGGAATCCAGGGAACAGAATAGGTTATGTAGTACGTGAACCTTAGATTAACTGGTAATCCGATGGAAAATTATACTAGATTAATGGCTGACCTTAGTGGTTTGCGTGTCCAGTGTCTTCTTGGAAATTCCACCAAAATTTCTCGATAAATAACTGTATTAAACAGACTTAATTAACCACGATGGATCCACAACGTTGCCAGTATTAATAATAACGTAATATTATAAGCAAGGCAATGTTCGGATGGACCTAAAAAATTGTATTATGGCGCTAGGTCTTTCATTCACAGGTCATTAGAGAGCCCATTATGAATACAACAAATTTTTCAGTATTACAACCCCCCACCCCTCAACCACCCCAAATTCACCCCCACCCAAAAAAAAGTAGAAAATGATCAGGAACCTCTAAAACGCTTAAAAACGAAGTTTAACGCATATTTGAAATTTTTCGTTTTTTGCTAATTACTCCGCCGCCCATGCACCGATTTTCAAAATTGTAGCAACATTACCCTACTACGACCCTACACCATATCACCACCCAAATTTCATCAAAATCTATGTAGCGGTTACTGAGATTAGGAGGCTAGAAAAACGCCAACAGACAGACAGACAGACCGACAGACAGACCGACAGACAGACCGACAGACAGACCGACAGACAGACAGACCGACGGAAATGAGTGACGTGGATTTTCGTGATGTAGGCATCATAAAACGCCCAAAAAGTGTATTATCTCAAAATCGAAAATTTTTGCGATCACAATACTCCCCTCACCTATCGGTGTGGGAAGTAATAAAAGGAATAAAATTGCATTTGATACCAAAAATTCAACTTTTGAAGGTTTGTTGGAAAGATAATTGTGTGTGTGGCCTACTTTACTGATTATGAATTTATTATGTGCTTCTCTAGCAAAAAAGAGGACTTGTCATTTAGTAGGTTTAATGTTTACAGGCCTATTTAAATTTTTTGTTGATTCTTCACCTCAATTATCATAAGTCCATTACATACAGCACTACATACTAACAGTGGAAGCGTTAATATGCTATAAAATTGCTTATAAAATCAACAGCACTTCATGATGTTGAGAGATAAAATATTCAAAACAAATTATAATTTATAAAATAATCTGTTACACCAGTTTTCATATCAATGAGCAATATGTAAGAAGTTAAGAGAACCTGTTACATCCGTTTTCTCCTCTGCAATGTGTGTGCATTTAAAATAGACATGCAAAGAGTCATTTTCCTCTCATGCATTAAAATAGAAAGTCTTAAATGAACACGAAAAAATCTCATGTTAGTTGAATCCAAATATCTGCTTAGATCTAAATATAACTCACATGTCAATACTCAAATATAATAAGTTTTTTGTTAGTGTTCTGTAAGTAACATACACTGTATTCTTTATTTGTGTAGTTGCCCTTCCTATAATATAATTAATCCTAGATTTGTTTTGGAATAAGTGATAGTTTTGTTTAATGAGACATGGTAATTACACTGTTTTTTTTTGATGAAGAAATCTTTTCAACCTAAATATAACAGTTACTGTTGCCAAATGTTCATACATTATTTTGTTTATTAAGGATAGTCAGGTAATTTTGTGCTATATTTAACTGCTCCACTTACCTTCTGTATAAAGTGACATGTATCTATTTTAGATACAAAATTTCATTATACAGAAGTGCCAATTCTTTTTGTATTTCTCATAGCTCTTGAATATTTTTTTTTTATTATTTTCATGTTCATAACAATTCTGAGTCGACAAAGTAGTGAACAAACAAGTAAAACTACACACACAAGCACTCAGATAGTCTGTATGTCCAGAAATTTATAATAGTTACCAAGTTTATTGAAACATTATACCTACTACTTGAGTAGGTACAGTTTATCAAACACTGTTTTATTAAAAAAATTCACAGAAGACTGTCTCCGTTTTGGTTTCATTTTCACATGCGGGTTCAGAGCAAAGTCACGTGGAGTTAAGGTCTAGACTGTATATAGAGTAACAGCACCCTTGCTAGATAATTCGATCAAATTCATGCTCCCGATCTTCATGTCAGTAACGACGCCTGCGCTAGATGGAATGCGATGTATGTTTACAGTTACAGCAACCATGCTAGATATTTATATATTATTTTCACTTTGACAGTTATTTTATGTCAGGATTGCACTTGTGAGATTGTGAATTTAGTGACAGGTGTGAGGTGTGTACTACTGATCATCCTTGTATCAGAAGCAGCTTAGCAGCATGGAAACCATAAGACATAGATGATTTCCAGAAAACTTAGATATGAAATCTATCAGTGAATAGTGATGATGTGATAAGGGTAAAATTATACAACAAATCCGATGTTGAGGTAGAGGCGCATTCTCACGAGTCAACTTTAGTTGACCAAGTGTAGTTTATCAACAAAAGTTGAATGAAAACTGATGTGAGAACCTTCCTTTCAGTAGAGTTGATTAACGTTTTTGTTGATCAACAAAAGTCTGACCCAGTCAATTAAATTTTCATAAAAATTTAACAAGCACTGTGCAGTGCAAGTAATATGTCTAACAAAATTTGATTCAAACGCATATTTATGTTGATCGTAGAAAAAAATGTGCGTAACAAGTGCAAAAGCACATCAATAAATTTTTTGATAAAAAAAAAGTTGGAAGGCCTGGGTTTCAATCGAAAGACTCTGAGATCCACTACCGGACTCTCTAACCACTGGGCCATCCTTCGATTGAGGAGATCTTTTCAACGAAACATATTTGATTAGGTACTTACTTACTGGAATCTGTAATCTGACTTCAACTTCAAACATTCAAAAACGTATTTATTTCGATCTTAGAGGCTTCGTTTCGAGCTGTAAGCTTCATTTATCGACTGTATTGCAACAAATATCCACTAGTTACCAGTTTACCAGTACGTATTTTCGCGATTGGTTGGGAATCTAGTATCAGAGTAGGACGTCGTTGGTCAAAGGAGCATCCTGACCGCCATGGTGACGTCACACGGGTTCGAGAGCCGTCGGCGCGTTTTCGGTACTCGATTCAAAAACCCATTTTTATTTTGATATAACTTTTGAATTATTGCGAAAAAAAAGAAAACAAAGTTTTGTTATAAAACTTATATAATGATCTTTCCATTTATCACAAAAAAAATATTTTTTTCTTAATTCAAAACCTCAATTACAATATTACAGTACTTTATTTAGGAAACGATTAGTTTTTTGGAAAAATGTTAGAAAACCGGCGTCAGTGCTGTATTGGAGAAAGCTTTAGTGAAAATCAGAGAAAATCATAGATAGAGCTAGCACAGATGCTATTACTGTGCACTACTTCAAGCACACGTGCTGTTACTGTTTCTAACTTCGCCTGGCTACCTTCGCCTAGCAAGGGTGTTGTTACTTGTTATGCTAGCTGGAGGGAGGTCTGTTGGCTTTGGCCGCAGGTTCTTCGTAGATTCAATGGCTTTAGGCAGACATTGTTCGTTATACCTCTTTGCCGTATGTCAAAAACGACACGTTTATAGAAACGCATGATGACTTTTTTTATTCAAATTGACCCAAAAGGCATTTATTACTCAACCTCATTTCTATCTGGACAGGTGGCAAGGATTATAATACACAAGCCGTTGAGTACTTCTCCGAAAAACTGGCGCAGTACGGCGAGGGCACCGAAGTACCGATACGCAGTCTGCTGGGCCATCGTTCTCAAGCGAGTCCAGAAGTCCGGCACGTATCTGGACAGCACTTCCACGAGTTCCGGGAGTTCTTGCTCAAGCATCCGGAAGCATTCTGCATAGACGACGAGAAAGAGACTGTCGTGCTGACCAACTTCAAGGACGTGAAAAGTCATTGTCCCCCGGAGTTACATTTCCAACCTGAAGTCAAAATCGATCCCCAAGAGACGCAGACGTTGCTGGACTTTTTGGCTCAGTGCATTGAAGTGAGTTCACTCTAAAACTAAAAACAAATGCTCTTTTATAGCACATCACACTAAAAAGTAAAAATAATTCTTAATATATAAGCTGAAAATAATATTGAACAAAAATACTAGTATTATTGATATACGAAAAATATGGCATGTATTATAAGTTTTATTTTGTTTTTTTATGTTTTTACTGCATTAGATTCTTTAGTTTTTAGCGTTGCTGATTGATCAATAGTATTTAGCAAACCTTCCCGATCTTTCAACAAAGGCCAGTATGTCAGCCCAGCTTCAATTCCTAATAGTGATAGATGCCGCCTGAGCCTGCAGTGCCCCGTCAGAACACCCACGAGGTTTCTGATTGCCCATTGGCCTTGGTTCTGTACCTATGCTAATCTAGATGTGTTCAGCCCAGCTATAAAATCCTTGGCTTGTTTGCATCCATCAGTTTGCCTTCACTTTTCATTAATGGTATTGTTCACCCACTTTTTGAGGACACACGCTACCCATGGACGTCGTTATTGTAAATTTTAGTGGGGGGGGGGGGGGGGGGGCAAGGACATCATCGTCATAGTCACAATGTCTTAACAGACACGTTGTGAACTCGTAAAATGCATTAAGTCGGAGCTAGAGTATTGCCGACACGAATATTATCAATAGTTTTGAGAACTGTAGCTCGCCATCGTTCGCGATTTACTATCAGTTCAGTGGCGCTCTTGATTTTGATATCTAGCAACTGTTTCGTCGTATCCACCCAGCGTGTAGGGGAACGGCCACGGCGCCGCCCACTCGGGGCGTGACCCTGAACTACAAGTTTCTCCATATTATCGCTTCTGTGAATATGTCCGAAGAATGTAAGTATTATCATCGACACAATGGAGGATAGTCTCTTTGGATTACCGAGCTCATCCAGTATGGAAACATTAGTTCGATGGGCGGTATAAGGAATTCTCAGCATTCTCCTTCACGTCCACATTTCAAAAGCATCTATGCGAGCTCGATCTGCCTTTTTAACAGTCCAAGTTTCCGAGGCATACAAAAATATGGAGAACACAAGAGACTGAACCAGTGACATTTTGGTAGCTTTAGTGATGTTATGGTCACGCCATATTTTAGTAAGCTTTGTCATGGCCACCCGTGCCTGTTGAATGCGCCGTCGAATCTCATTCTCACAGCTACCTGAATTGTCGATCAAAGAACCGAGGTACACAAAACTTTGAACTACCTCACAATAGCCTATTGACTTTATTTCTCGATGATTGTCATGCTCTCTATCTACGATAATAACCTTGGTCTTGTTGTAGTTAATACCAAGACCATATGCTGCACTGTGTTGTTCTAAAACGTTCAAGTTCTTCCTTAGAAGCAGTCATAAGGGTTGTATCGTCAGCAAATCTTAAGTTAGATATTTTGCTTCCGCCAATAGTTATACCGCCATTCCAGTTGTCCAATACCTGTCTCATCACAAATTCAGAGTAAATGTTAAATAACATCGGAGATAATACGCATCCCTGACGAACTCCTTTTCTGATTGCTGTTTGACCAGACAGGTTACCATCAATTCTTACACGAGCTGAGCTAGACTCATAGAGTTGCTGTATGAGAAATACTAAGTGGTAAGGGACACCCATAGAGATAAGGATTTCCCACAGTTTACGTTATCAAATGCCTTAGAATAGTCCACAAAGCAGATAAACACGGGAAAATAATGCTCTCTGGCTTTTTCAATAATCTGTCTTAAGTTTAAGATCTGTTCACGCGTACCGCGTCCTTTTACGAAACCTGCCTGGGCCTGAGAAATTTGCCAGCCAATAAAACCCTCCAAACGACACTGTAAAAGATATAGTAGAACCTTGCTTGCATGAGAGATCAACGAAAGTAGGCGATAATTGTCTGGATTTGTTGGAGATCCTTTTTTATGAAGTGGAACAAAAATGGATGTGCACCATTCATCTGACCACACACCGGAGGACCAGATACAAATATTATATAAAAGAGAGATGCCGTCTTCACCCAATCATTTTAATGTTTCGGCAAGGACATAGGTGACATGATATAAACATTTTCTTAAGACTCAGCTGGTCAAAACGAGGTCACATGATACAAGCAGAGATAAAAACAAAATTTTATAAAAATATAAAAGATACATGTACAAAACCAGACCATAACTTACTTCCACCTAAAACACACATATAGTTTTAACTTCCCCGAAAAAGGAGGGCAAGTTATTAGAATCGGCCCGTTTTCACAAATTTTATCGAAATTAACTTTGAAGGTGTCATTTAACTAGTACTCCTCGATTTTCCACAAACAACCCTGATCCTGAGTCCCGAGATTAAGAGAACAGTCAAAAACATTCGAGGAATCTAAGATCCAATAATGCTTCACCATCAGCATGAAAGATTGAAATGTGGTTTTGTTTCACAAAACTTCCTTTATTACTATCTGAAACATTACATCAAAATTTTTCACCTGTGCATAACATTCATTTTGAATAACTTCTCGGAAATAAAACTTTTTTTTTAAATGCGATTGAGAGCGGATACGGTACCTTTAACCTCTAGCCAAACTTGACTATATTCCCTTTTTTTTTTCAGGTGAAAGGGCCGATTTTAGTGGAGCAACTATTCCAAGTAGTCAGTTGTAACCTACCAGAAAGCATGTGGACGAACCTCTTCAATACACCCACCCATCTCATGAGTTTTCTCAGGTTGTTCTCGGATAGTTTCCACATCCAGTCCAACCTGGTGACCCTATTGCAACCACCAAAGATCAGCCAAAAACACATAACAGCTCAGGTTGCCTTGATCAAAGAAAATCAGAGGAACAGCGACGAATATATGAACGTGAGGAACCTTACAGATAACGAGGTTATTTTATTTTATTTATTTGTTATTTATTTATTCATTTTAAAAGCTACATGAATAAATGAAGATCATTCACAGAAGGCACTGCCTTGTGCGTGAACATCCCTCGGTATAGAATAACTACAATCTAAGTTCATATGCTCCTACTTCTCGTGCACTCACTAACTTGTAGACCTTTCCACGATCAGTCATCTTTTGGTTCCTCCTATAATCCTGCTGTTTCTACTATTTCGATCAGTAAAACTCCCATCTCTTGTGCAGTCGAACATCAACCATATTAATTTTCCTAAGCTTTGTTCAGAATAACTTCACAAATAAATTTTGAATTACTAAAATACCTCGTGGCATGTCATGTTGACATTTTCTTCAATGGAGAAGTTTCCTAAAAAATAAAATTTAAAAATTTATTATAATCTGATAATCTATTTTTTCACTTGAAGAATGTCGAAAAAATCATCTGAATATTCCAAAAAACGGTAGAGTTATTCAATTTTATATTTGCGTAAAGCGACCGCGGCGGTGAATTGCCGTATGACGTCACATGTCTTGAATCGTTTGCGGCAGCCACAGTCGGGAGCCAGGACTCCGTTGTGCATACGCTGCGCTGTACAATGTGCGACATTTAGACTTTAGTGGAACGGCGGAGTATTTGTTGTAACGGGCAGACGCCAGTATATTTTTGAAGTATGGAGGAAGGTTACGTTAGGCTATCCATTGAAATATTTGTTTGGTGTTTTTATGGTGGAGTTAGTACACCTGAGTACAATGCAATATCTATAGTTTCTTGTCTGCTAGACATATTCTAATAATACGAGTACCAATAAACTGCAGTGTATCTTTTTGTCACCGTCGGCGTCGCCTACCCTACTGAAAACAAGGAATAACAACATGAACGAGGAGGCCGGCGGCGGCGGCGCGGTGGCTTGCGGGAGCAGCATCCTCGACAGGGCACACACAGGCTTGCGTTGTGTCGTGTGACGTCACAGCGCCTTCGCGCGAAGGATACGGCAATTCAAACTTGAAGGACTATAACTTTTCTATTAATGGAAATAATTACAAAATTTTTTCGCCGTTATTCTCTAACTCTTTAGGACTATCTGATTAACTAAGATTTGAAAAAATGGAAACTTCCTCATTGGGTCAATACATTGATTTTTTTGTCAACTCTGATGATATGAACGTTCCTATACAGGTTCTGGAGAAGAGGGAGAAACCAGTCGCGTTGCCGGTGGAGAGAGAAAAACCTCAGCCAGTGGATAATAAGGAAAAACCACAGGCTGTAGAGAAAGAAAAGCCTCAGGTGTCTCAGTTATCACCAAGGTCGATAAACGATAGATTGAAGCAACCAAAGATGCAGCAGAAGCTAACAGATAACCATAGTAAAGCAATGAGTCCAGAACCACCATTGTCTCCTCAGGTTGATGAAAGAGCTAAAGGAGTGCAGTTCAGATTGGGTATGCATAGCAATTCAAATCATGTATTATTAAAAAGAGTTTACTAACGCATCTGCAATTTCTGTAGATCTGTTACTGTGAGAAGCAAATTAAGTATGCATATTTTAGAAATAAGTAGAAATGCCTGGCAAGTGCTGATCTGTTCTTTCAGATTCAGTTGTCAGGCTTTGTAATTCCAAGAGGTTTTGCGTTTATGCCCATTTTTACATTTGAAAAACCTTGAGACTTTGAGCGCAATTTCTTAAATTTACAAATTCCACTTCTAGATGTTTCTTAATTTTCTGGTCACTTGAACCGTATATAAAGTTGACGTTACCAAATCGTTGCCTGTATCCTGTATGTCATTTCAATCATTATCAACCCCAGTGAATGAATAATGTTTAAAAATATTCTTTAGAAAATGTAGTTTACATTATTGCATTACAAAAAAGGGTGTTGATGATCGTTTGAATTAGTTATTAATTATTTTAGTCTAGGTAGTTGAAACTGTTTCGGAAATTTAGAGACAATATTGAAAACTGGCAACAGCGCACTGTGTAGCAAATCCACAGCCTGCTCTATCTCTATAAAAAGCCATAGTGACGGTGATGTAAATGTAGAGTGTTGTCGCTTTTTGTGATACTCTTTTGGTTTATTTGAGAACCAATGTCGTCTAAGACGTCAAATGCTGTGTTGACAAGGCGTCAAAATAATAACCGAATTGAATTAACTGATATTTTAAAATACAGAGTTTATGAATATCTAGTTTATATAAAAATAATTTATAAATAATTATAAGATTATTAATATGCTTTGCAACTTTTCTAAAGTCCCAAATAAATTTCATAGAAAGTTAGTACTGATTTGACTCTAAAGTAGCGAATGAGTTGTTAAAGCCTTCGAAGTGTTTCAAGATATTTTACAAGCACTTTTCTTCTAATAGTTGCCGCTCAGCCTTAAGGCTTATGGTGCACCCCCGGTCAAGGGGATTAAACAGAGACCCATCCTAAGTTCATTTCGAACTTTGAGATGCATTGGTCTATGCTCTGCTGTCTTCCCTCTTGGCCTACATTCAGATAGAAGATCCTGCTTTCACTCGGGGCAGGACAGTCGAAGATAACATGCTTAACTATTTCCTCTACGTCACCGCACTTTCTGCATAATGGATCTGCCGCATCAATCCCCAGCTTTTGCAGGTGTGCACTGAACGTTCAATGGCCAGTTATAAATCCAATCACCTTTCGTAGTTCCTTCCTGCTCACGCAGAGATCGTCTGCGGTATTAAAACACGAGGGTCCCCTCAGCATCCTCTTAGACTGAACATTCCCCATCACTCTGTCCCAACGCTTCTGGTGCTCATTTGATACCCATCTGGTGACAGCTGTCCTTCCATGCTGTATGATATATCGCATGCTCGTTCTGGCTCAATGAGAGGGAGCTCTGCACCTTCCTTGGCACACCTGTCGGCCCTCTCATTACCACTCATTCCTATGTGACTAGGCACCCAAGATAATGTTACCTTGTTGGTCTTCGTCAGAGTCTTTAGGGTGTTATGGCAGTCCCACACTATCTTTGAAGTATAGTGTCAATGCCATCAGAGCCGCCCGGCTATCTGTGATCGCATAGATAGTCTCTTTACTGTTTCCTTTAAGCTATTCTGCCGCATTCCAAAATTGCGGCCATTTCTGCTTGGAAAACGGTAGCCAGTTTACCTAGGTGGATACTTACGTTCCGCCCAGCAGGCGGACTCCGATAAATAGAAAAGTAATATTAGAATCGTTTCATTTCTAAAACTAACGTCATGATGGAAAAGTTAGTACTCTGATATAGTTTTCTAAGATTCCCTCTTTCCCCGTAAGCCCCTCTTGGAAACGCTTCGAAACGAGAATTGGTTGCTATCGAATTCCATTTACCTACGTGGGTTAAAGTGAATAATCCTAGTAGAGAGAGATGCCCTCTACACTTTCTCGCCCGATAGCATCTGTCAGCCTGTGGTATACTTAACCTAACATTTAACGCGTACCATAAACAAACTTTGGCGTACGTTCTTTTGATGCTTTCCTTGGTTGATACCTAATCTACTTATTCTTATCAATGGACAAAAGAAAAATGAGAGTCAGTCAAGATCATTGGTGGGTAGTGATAGGCATGTAGAGCACCATCCGAGATAATAATTAACAAACTTAGCCACTCACAATAGTCACAATAGATCCACTACTGTATTCAACACAAAATCAGTGCAAGCAACGCACAAGAAATAATAATAATAATAATAGCCTTTATTGAAGCATACAATAGTGCTCTTCCACTCAACCATATAGCACATTTATTACTTCAGTGTTGTACTCGCACTCTGGTATAATCCGCCGCTAATCTTCGTCTGTTCCACTGTTGTTCACCTCTCAGGAATGTGCACTGGAAGCCAGGAAGTCCACAGCCGTCCGTTTACCTCAACGTTTCTTAATTCTTATAATAATTATCACGCAGCGAATTTTGACATTTTCTTAATTTTAAGAAAGCTTTTAGTATAGATTATAATCGTTATAATTATAAAATTATGTCAAACCGTCAAAGTAGTCATGATTTTTGAATAAGCAACAAAATATCCCCAGATATTTCCGAACTTTCACGAGCACATTTCTAAAATATAAGCCGATTCATCAGAGTTCCGAAACTCGTTTACGTACAAGAATATTAGAATCGAAATGAGGCGATTCTAATATTACTTTTCTAATTATCGGAGTCCGCCTGCAGGTCTTCCACACCGTATATGCCTCCTCCTATGCCTTACGAATTTTTGGAGCCGTCAGTTTACTAGGAGATACCATTTGACATACGTCGAGGTTCTCCTAGAGTCCATTCCGATCTCTCACGTGGGTTGACCTTAAATGGGATCTCGGTGTCCACGGCTCTTGACACACTGTTATTTGAGCCCTGTATATCACTGCATCGAAATCACCTAATAAACTCTTCATATGGAATCTATCCAGGCAACCAAAACCATTCAACTGATGAACCAGCGGTCCCCGTTCAAACGTCTGTGCCAGAAGCCCAAAGACAGATCGCACGGCCCACCTCGGCGAACAACCAATCGTTAAAGCAGCGCATCAACAATCTGGTGCTGAAAACTTTGCAAGAGAACACGGGCAGAGAACGACAGAGCTACATGAACAACCAGCTTCACAACGACTCCTGGCGTACCAAGGTCTTCCAGAACACCTGGGTAATATGCAGCACCAGGGAGTGCCAGATGGTCACCGACGAAATCATCAACAGGGCGCCAAGGAATACGAACCCGGCGTGGCCTTTCACTGCTGACAGGTAAAAGTGTTTCCTTATAAATGATGGGCCAGCTGTTGGTTTCTTTTTTTCACTAGCGGCTCGTGGTCATCTTAGTATACGGTCAAATTAATTTAAAAAAAAAATTATAAATGAAAAGTAATAAAATAACATTATAATTCCGCGACAAAGTCTTATCAGACCACTAAATATTCTGAGATTTTCAGAAGACTATTTCGTCGTGCCCTCGTAACGCCAGTTCAAATAGCGCGCAGAACTTGACGCAATCAATTATTTTATTTAAAATGTAACGATTTTGGGACACAGTTTTATTAAAATCTTGAATAGATTTACGATATACCCTAGCAGTTCTACCCATAGTACAATAGGTCACCGAGCACCTCATGTGATCAATGGTACCGTTTCATAGTTTCTTGTGTAGTAAAATCTTCTTCATTAAAATGATGGCTTTCGATTTCGTAACTTTTATTTTCCTCTCCACGTACAACCATAATACATAACCATAACGTAAAGCGTAAGTGACTAATGACAGTAAGTAATGACATGAACCTAACATCCGGCCTCTTTTCCAATTATGTAATCGGCAAATAACGAAATTCTAGAACAAAAGGCTGGTCAAAAAAGGACAGAAATGGTATCATTAATGATGGTATTTCAGATTTCTCGAAAAATAACAGTCTTTATTTATACAATTTCGATATAATATAATATCTATAATATAATTTATAATTAGTAAGAAATACTGAATGATAAAATTACAAAATTGCTGTAAAGTTAGCACATATTTTGATTTTATAACCAGCAAAATTCGTACCTATAATGGACAGTTACAATTTAAACGATTTACATTTTTTTACTCGTTTTTCCATATAATCAATTTCCCATTTCGATTAGGTATTTTAAAATTCCTATTAATATTTTTTTTTTGTATAATACAGGCGTATCCTGGCGTATAGTCTTAAAATTAAAATATAATTTAGTGGGAAGTTGTCATATGGATTACAATACCTTAAACTGCAAATCGTTAGATAATAATAATAAATAATCTAACCGCATGTTTAAAGACTGAGAATGTTTCTTTTTATACACAATTAAAAAGCATAGTAAACAATCGAACAACTAATATTGGATGAAACAATAATAAATGATCTACAAGTTTCTCCATATTATCGCTTCTGTGTATATGTCCGAAGAATGTAAGCATTCTCGTCGACCCAACGGAGGATAGTCTCTTTGGATTACCGACCTCATCCAGTATTGAGACGTTAGTTCGATGGGCGGTATAAGGAACTCTCAGCATTCTCCTCCATGTCCACATTTCAAAAGCGTCTATGCGAGCTCTATCTGCCTTTTCAACAGTCCAAGTTTCCGAGGCATGCAAAAATATGGAGAACACAAGAGACTGAACCAGCGACACTTTTGTAGCTTTAGTGATGTTATGGTCACGCCATATTTTAGTAAGCTTTGTCATGGCCACACGTGCCTGTTGAATGCGCCGTCGAATCTCATTTTCACAGCTACCCGAATTATCGATCAAAGAACCGAGGTATATAAAACTTTGAACTACTTCACAACGGCCTATTGACTTTATTTCTCGATAATTATCATGCTCTCTATCTACGATCATAACCTTGGTCTTATTGTAGTTAATACCAAGACCATACTCTGCACTACGTTGTTCTAAGATGTTTAATAGAGCTACTAGTTCTTCCTGAGAAGCTGCAATAAGGGTTGTATCGTCAGCAAATCTTAAGTTGGATATTTTGCTTCCGCCAATAGTTACACCGCCATTCCAGTTGTCTAATACCTGTCTCATCACAAATTCAGAGTAAATGTTAAACAACATGGGAGATAATACACACATACACACACACACACAATACCTCCACTTAAAGCTTCTCATTTTGGGTTTTAGATGGGTTGGAAAATGACGTTGCTTTCGGTCGCAAAATTGACTTTTCGGACGAACCGCATTTACATATTGTTAACAATAGCAACAAATTAAAATTAGCGATAGCATAGCATATCCTTACCATTCTGTGGTCTATCAATCATATAATTTATCGTTTAGCATAACCTATAACTGTCATGCACATTAAATAAATTGTATGTTTTATCACCAGAAGTGATAGCATTTTTTGCCAGTACATTTACTTTATCACCGTCATGTCTTATTGGGGAGCATGCATTTACCGTTATCGTTATCATAGGTTCCAAGAAATGCAAATTTCGCCAAATGTCACCGTAGCAAAATCGAGCTACGCCGGCGATCGCCGAAGCTAAGTAGAGGCGGACGCGGTTAGCACTTGGATGGGTGACCGCTCGAGAGAACACGTTTGGCCGGTGTTTGGTCTGCGTTCAGCGTGAATACCCCCTGATCCACCAGATGGCTCAAAAATTAGTGGCGGCTCGCCTTAAGGAGCCAAGGGGCAATGGCGCCACCACAATAAAAAGAGTACCTAACTTTTTTTGTTGTACCTTTAAATATTATATTACATGCTATTATTTTAAAAATTATTTAGCAAAAATTAAACATTCAAAAAAATCCAATATATTATCCTAATTTTTCGCCAAACACGCCCAAACTGTGAAAGCACGGCGGCGGCGTGCGTGACGGAGCCAAACTGGAGCCAAAATGGTCGTCTGGGGTAGCATCGGGACTCCACTAAACTAAATCACGTGTCACTCTGCTGTACTCGCTGCGAAACGTGGCCGCATACTGAATTACGGTTCCAAAGGTCAAAACAAGCACATATCAGCAGACAGCGTTGCTAATGTCTTTAAATAAAGTATTTAGCCTAGGATTTTCTAACATGGGGTCCTTAACCCCTTGGGGATTTAAGGGTTAAATTACAAATGCTATTTGCAGAAAAAATATGAGAGAAGGTATTAGCCTAAAACGAAATAAGAAATGTTAGAGTTAAAAAAACTGTTCTCTTATCTTATTTATTCAAAAAATAACGTTTTTCGCACCGTTACAGGGCCGTAGTTGGATTTGACTGTGAGGGGATAAATTTAGGAATCAAAGGACAACTGACGCTGATGCAGATTGCTACAATGAATGGACAGTCATATGTTTTCGATTTGATATCGTGTCCACAGATGATTGACTATGGACTGAAAAGGTTGTTAGAATCTCCTGATGTTGTAAAGGTGAGTACTACTCCTACGATATAGCTGTTGCAATTTTAACCAATTTATTATGTGTCAAGAAAGATTGCCGTCTTCCTCGCAATTTTATGAAGAACATTTGTTAAATTGATGATGATGTATGCTTAGGTAATTTTTGAAAAATCCATACTGTGCTACTCCAAAACTTAAGCTTCGAGTATTTTGTATTTATTGGTTTTGAATGCTTATGAATATTTTATTTTTAGATTGTCCATGATTGTAGAAATGATTCGGTGAATCTCTATAACCAGTTTAACATTACCCTAAAAACAGTATTCGATACTCAGGCTGCTCATGCAATCATATGCTATCAGGAAACTAATAGGCCTGTGTACAAAGCCAAAAGTGTAGCTTTAAATGCCTTGTGCGAATGTTATGGTGCACCAGTTAATCCTATAAAAGATCAGCTCAAAAATATATACAGGTGAGTTTTCAATAATAATTGAATTAGTTTATGTAAACGGAGAGTTTTAACAAATTTGTCCTCAATTGATATCAATTATGTATTTATCGATGACTGAAACGTATTTATTTTCAGGAGAGATCAAAAATATTGGTCTAAACGACCACTAACTAGAGAAATGATTTTATATGCGTCTGCTGATGTTTTAAGTTTGATACACGAAAAGTTGTATAGTCATCTGTCTAGAGCAATCAAAGAGGAGAACAGGCCTCTTATGTTAGAGCTGTGTGAGGAACAGGTAAAGTAGGCACTTATGCTAATCTTTTAAACATGTTCATTTTTTTTTGCTATTATCGCCCCCTCACCGCAAACGCACACATACATACAACGCTCAAACTATAGGAGTGGAGGATATATGTAGTTTTGGCTCAATTGGCTCAATTTTTATAACTTTTATGACTCAAAAAAACCACTAACATTTTTCACCTGACAAAATACATTACTTACCTTGACGATTTGACTGAATAATGTTAAGCTGAGATTTAAGTAATATTGTATTTTTTATCAATTGATTATCCTACAACTCATAATGGAATTTTGATACCTTGACATTATCGAATCTTTCGAAAGGTTCAAAATAAATTTTCTTTTTACGTCAACATGATACCAGATACCAATTCCAACATATTTTCAGATTTATACATATATTTCACCTGATGCTATAAAATTGAAGAAAAGGCAAAGGAAAACCGAAACTGAAGTAGCTGAATTGAGGGTGAAGTTGGCACAAGCAACAAAAAGCGTTGTTTTGAGCAATAGAGAAGTTAGATTGCTAAGGTATGTTTTCTTTGATTAGCATAATATTTTTCATTAAATTGTATGTTCCATGAAGCACATTAATGTGAAAAATTTTATTTGACAAGTTACAGAAAATACTTTATAAACTTGCTAGATTATACATATGACTCGATAATTTCAGGTATATAGAGTTGACAGATGATGAGAAAGAGAAACTGAAATCATCAGCAAAAGTGGCCAAGAAGCTCGAAAAACTGGAAAGCTTGGGACAAGAACGAGACGGTGATTCGTCTGATGAAGAAAGAGAAAATGATCAGGATTATCCTAGTCTGGATAGTGATGTCGCTTCGCCTAGAAATTCGGAGCCAACCAGTTTGACTGAATCTATGCAACTTGTGGACTCGATTCTTAGTGATAACAAAATAGACAGGTAACACACCAGTAATATCTAACTACAATATCACTACAGTTTAGATCTATGTGGTATTTTCATTTGTCAACAGTTAAACTGCTCACTTTACTCTCACTCACTACACTCACTTAAATACAATGACTTTACCCGAAGGAGATCTGGCAACATCCTATGCCACCATCATCTTCTTCTTCTTTTAACCTATTCGAATTCGTTGGTGACGGTAGAGATTTTTATTATAATTATTATATTATTAGTTTCACCTTTAACTCCCATCTGGATAACAGAATTGGAAAGGCCCTATTTGCCCTCTGGACACTCAGAAGGATTTGCGGCAAATCTTGGGGCGTTAGTCCTAAACTGATTTACTGGATATATTCGACGGTGGTTAAACCCATGCTAGTATATGGCGCTGTCGTCTGGTGGCAGAAATGCTTAAAACGGATAACCAGAGTCAGGCTGGCGGCTGTGCAACGCACCGCCTATTTGGCTATCTCTGGCACTATGTCTACCACACCAACACTGGCCATGGAGACTCTTCTAAACTTGACCCCTCTACACATTGGGGTAGGTGGAGAAAGCTGCAAGAGTGGTGGCCTACAGACTACTATCAACTGGCAGACAGGACAAAACGGAATGAGAACCAGACACAACGGCTATCGTGGGTGAATTACTCATCACCACATTCTCGGAATGGTTTCGGACTCTGTGGTCGGGGAGGAATGGAAGATGAGGGATGGCTTCTTATCACCCTCCGATCTTGCGCTATTCACTGATGGCTCCAAGTCTGAACTGGGAGCAGGAGTAGTTGGTACCAATCCAAGTGTTGAAATTTCAGTAAACCTTGGGAGGTATACCACAGACTTCCAAGCAGAAGAAATTTAACTGGGAACAAATCTACAAAAATCTAAGCGCTCAGCCCTTCGATCATATATAACTAGATATATTATGCAGAGGATAGTTCTGAGTCCAAGACAGGGATAGATACACATAAGCGTCAAATCGCGTATACATTGGTAGATTTTAAATTTGGCGCGCTTTGTCTGTCAACGACGAAAGAGACAGAGGTTAACCGGCCAGCGTTTAGGCGGCATTTCACGATTTAATCTTTGTTTACGTTGGTGGCTGAGTGTGTTTTGAGTAGTATTGTGCAAATTGTGATTAAAAACAATGGTTGGAACCTGTTCTCTGTGCAAAAAGGAACATATACCGGGTGAGGGTCGATCTTGTCACACGTAAGTAATGTTTATGTCATATTTGCAGCGGCGTAACTTTACGGTATGTGCTTGCAACAGTCTCTTAGCGCCTGACGTTCCTTTATCAAGTTTCCATTTGAAAAAAGTATATGGGCAGTTAACAAATGCATCTCAGTTTACTATAAATATTTGTAAATCTGTTGAGAAATATCTCAAAGTCCAGTTATCTTTTAAAAAACTGAGTCCACGATTTTTAAAAGTACTGACTTTTTGTTACATCATGCAATGAGGAATCTACCTCATACAGTTTTTGACACATTTGACAATCATTTATCTGATCAGGAGCACTGTCTCGATCTAACAAAACTTGTTTTAAAAAATATTTTAGTTTAAGATTTCACCATGAAACCTCTAAGTTGAATGCAGTTGAAAGGATCAGAAATATATTCACCAAAACCATTTTATTTAAAAATCAATGAGAAGTATAGCTTGTAGATGAATAATCTTGAAATAGGTGAGGCACGAGCTGATGTAAGTTCTAACTTAGGACATACAGACCTACTTCAAAAATAATAAATTTTGCTGAAGGCAGCTTACAATGTCTAATCATCAGAAAAGTAAAGTAGCTTATTATGCGATGAACTTTTCACTTAGTGCTAAAATGGCTAAATATTCAATTGAAAAGGTTTAGAATAAGTTGTCTGTACTCTGTACTAGTCCACTGAATATATTGAAATTCATAATCAGAAACTTTCTGTCAGGTAAGGCATACTATGAATTGCAAGGATTCTTTAATGATCAACTAACTATATAACTATATAACTGCTCAGTTTATGTACTTTTTGTTTCATATGAAGTACTGTTGAACCTTTAATGTGAATATGTATTGTACACAATTTGACGAATATATGGATGAGTATACATTTTTGTATGTTTGTATAGTTCTATACCCTAATACGGTTATTTGGAACCAATTAAGATTATCTATCAATCTATATCCTTTTGGTTGTAGATCCAGTGTTCTGCTGTCTTTGTTTTAACACAAATTATATCTGTTATTGTTGAGTGATATACTATGATGATTTCATTGACTTTCTTTGTCCTCAACTGCAAGCTACTTTATTACTTTTAAAGAATTAATAAAATGCTTGGTTTGTATAGTGCTTCATTCATAAGTATTTTTATGTAACAGAGCTAACAATCAACTCCCACATTCAGTATATTGTTTTGTTAAAAGTGTACTGACGATACTGAACACATTTACATATCAATCTCAGATAGAAGTTCGTGACCCCCTTTCAAATGTATATGCACCCGCCTATGTCCTGTCTAGGGTAAACATCTTGGATGTTTACAAAATCCACTAAGATGATGCAAGCAAACAATCACTGTGTTGAATAGCTACCATTACTTATCTAGTTATATATGATCGAAGGCTGAGCCCCCATCGGGTTGATTCAAGCACTCCTGCACTGGCAAAGATACACCAGGGTTACTGCACTCGAAGGCGTTCATAAAATATTCCTCTAGTCAGCCCCCCCCCCCCCCACAGGAACGATATCCGCATTCTAGTTGGTCTGCTGACGGGACATGCTCGTCTGAGGAACCACATGCCTGAGTTGGGTCTTGAATATTGAACAAACATCGACTTTCGCTTCTGCTACGTGGAGAACGAAACAGCGGAGCATATTCTGTGCTCCTGTCCAGTACTGGAGAGAGCTAGGCTCCAGACATTTGGATTTGCCCAACTGGAACCTTATGACTTCAAGGAAGTTTCACCCTTCAGGATCATCGCCTTCGTTAAGAGGTGCGGACTGTACGGTGAACTCTAAATAGGTGTGAGCTACAATAGACACAATTTCAGACGCAGTGGAAGGAGGCATAGTTGCCCCAGTCACTTTCAACCTAATCTACATTATTAGTTCGCACAACAGCCCATGAAGGTCTAGGGCAAAAAAGAGTACAGTCTGATCTTATAACACTATAATTTATGTAACTTAAATTGGTCTGGATGCTTGTTTCCTTCCATTCTTTCACCACATATTTATAAGTATATCGTGCACTATTCCACGCCATCTATTTCTGTCTGCCGCCTTCTCTTTCCAGTATTTAATATTAATTTTCTTTATGTCATCTTCCGTCTTCTTCAACCAGGCACGTATCCAGGATTTGGTTTTGGGGGTCCAGATTATGGGTGTCGCTTGCTTGACCTTTCGGGGGGGGGGGGGGGGGGGTCCAGATTAGAGTTGCCACCTTAAATTTGCTGTCGTCAATTTGTGGATACCATTTTTTAGATGGCATTATATAACGTTTCGGGGGGGGTCCGGACGTGCCTGTCTTCAACCATCTCTCCCTTGGTCTACCCTTCTAGCCTGGTTTTGCCATTATCATTCCATTCGGCCTCTCCACATGTCCTAGCCACCTTATTATTTGCGCTTTGATACCTACTATAATATTGAGAATATGTCTTTCAGTTCCTGGTTTGTACTTCTGCTCCATCCCTCGTTTGTCCTTCCGCTTCCATATATAGCGCTCAACATTTTTCTTTCCTATCGTATAATTTTTTCTTCCTCCTCGTAGTTCATAGTCCACATCTCACAAGCATATGTCGCTGTTGATCTCATAACAGTTATGTAAATTCTCTCTTTGGTTTTTCTGGATAAATATTTGGATTTCATAAGATTTTCAGGGCTCCATATTTCTGATTTCCTTTGATGATCCTTGCCTGTATCTCTTGTTTCTCCTGTCACTTTTACCCTGAGCAAAATACAAGATAAGAAACAGAAAATATTGAAAACATGCATTACCTTTGAAATGTGTCGTTCTGTTACAGATTCGATAAGATCGATAAACTGGAATCCATCCTAAGCTCCGTGGCTTTGCTGTCAAGCAACGACAGTGACTCATTGGGCAGGTGCTGCAAGTGCGGCTGTCACAACAGCTTCAGCAACGGTCTCAAAGCGGAACGAGTGATGTCTCCCACCAGCATGGAATACATTAGTTGCGTCAAGGACACCGATCCAGAAATCGTCAAGGAGAACCACAAGAACATAGCCACGCAAACGCTCAGTACAGGAGATGTGGTAGTGAGCAAGGTCGCTTTTCAAATGGACGGGGAGTGAGCAACACAGGGGTATGTGGAAAGGAATTAGTTGATCGCTGGTTGCTTCGTAGTAGGCTAGTCCCGAAGTTTTTTGAAGGAAGTTGGTTATATGAGGGTTTAAGAATTGGATATGGTAGTTTAGAGCAACGAATTCGAATAGGTTAGAAAAAGCAACGCCCATGCTCCAACAGACATCTGAGTGTTACCAAGATCCTGTTGTTATTATTTACTGTGTTCACAAACACGATTTTATTTTTCACAAAAATCCGCAGGATTTAAATCTTGTGGAATTGTTTAAAATTGGCTTTTAGCACTCATGCAGTGTTAAAACCCAAAATTCACTCAAAACTATAACAACCCGAAACGATCAACCAAAACAAAGTTGCTATTTATATTATAGTGCTGTTATTTTTAGGGTTCTTTACATGATATCTCGTCGCGGATATACAAAGGGTATACGGCGATTCAGCGGTCAGTACGCCAGCATTACCAAGCTGCCGCTTTTGGATTGTGGCACAAACAAAAACCTTGTTTACTTCTTCTAACCTATTCGAATTCGTTGGTTTAGAGTGATGCAAATTCTCGTTAGTATTTATTGTATCGTACATTCAGGTGGCTTGTATTTTTAAAACGAGTGAAGCATAGCAATTTCAAAAACTTCCAAAATGAGAATTGGTAATTTTGTAATCAGTCGAGGTATTATTATTTTTGTTTACCTTTGGTGTCAACGGCATCGACTGCTGTGGTCATTAGCCTCGTGTTCTGTGTCCCGGCGCCACTCTACTATAGCACTGTTAATTAGAAGCCAACAGTGAATGCTCAGGTGGCAATTCTCGCTGAGCTTTTTTTCTATGGAAAGTCACTTCTGATTGCAAAAAAACAGGAATTATATAAATAAGCATTTGCACATACAGTCATACACTGCTCAAAAAAATTAACGGAACACCTATTTGTGCACTTGTGACTTTCAAAGTGTTAGCATTCAGATGAAGCATACATATTCGAAAAGTAACACAATTTCTCAGAATAAATATAACATTTAATTATTTATTTATTTAATTATTTACTTGTGTCATCGGCATCCACTGCTGTGGTCATTAGCATCGTGTTCTGTGTAGGGTTGCTGTTTCCCGGCACCTCTCTAGGAACAGGGAACAGCACTGTTAATTAGAAGCCAACAGTGAAGGCTCAGGTGGGGGATTCTTCGCTGAGCCTTTTTTTATGAATATTTATTTTTGATTGAAAAAACCAGAAATAAATTTCCGCCTCCAACGAGAATCAAACCGGGGACCTTCCGGTCACTAGCCCTCGACCCTAACCACATTTAATTATTCATTTGTTTCTAAGAAAAGAACTTGCAAATCGAAAAAAGTACAAAAAATAAGTGAAAATCGGATAGTTTTCTACAGCTAGTGTCTGGTTATTTGATTGTTATGGGGTTTAGTATCGCGTGTGTCCTCCTACAGCTCAAACTATATGTCTTGGCATCTCCTTGGCATACTTCGTACAAGCCGTCGAATATGTTTCTGTTGTATATGGTATATACGGTATATATTTACTTCGATAAGTGTTTCTGTTGAAGAGTTTGGGGGTGAATTTAGGCGGCGACGAAGACGCTTGTCCAATGTATCCTATAGATGTCCAATTGGATTGAGGTCGGTGCTCAACGCTGGCCAATTTCGTGCTCATGAAAAAAAACCATGGTTATGGCAGCAGTGTGTGGCCTAGCATTATCTTGCATGAAACGAAATCCAGGACCAATACCATGTGCTGCAGGAACAACATGATCTGAAATAATAATATCAAGATATCTTGTAAGGGTTTCCGGTATCACTACAAGGTCCGTCCTTCCTTCAAAAACTTATTCCGCCCCAGACCATTACCAAACCATATCCAAATCTGGATACTTCTTGTACATACAATGATAGCGGAATAACGTTCATTAGGGCGTCTGTACACACGTACCTGACCGTCACAATGGGTTAGAGAGAATCTTAATTCGACTGTGAAGAGTATAATCCGAGAATAGCCATCACAGAGAAGCGACACAGCAGTGCCCGATTTTCATAACGCATGCGCAAACTCCACGTGCGGGCGCCCAATATCAGCCGATCAAGACGTTTGAGGTTATGGTCGTGGAATTGTTCTATATTGTGGATGCGTGTCAGTTCAAGCCGATTCAAGGTCACCAAATAATGACCCGCCGAACATTAAAAGTGCCGACAGGTTGTGTCGCTTCTCTGTGAGGGCTATTATCGGGTATAATGTCTACGCTGCCATTGCAAATGATTATGAGCGAAGTTCAATCGAGATGTTTTATGAGCAGTTAAATCAGGTTTTCATACTGGTCGTCTTGGTTTTAAATCAGCCTCCCATAATCTGTTTCTATACCATTTTCAGCAGTAGTTTCAAAAGGATTGAATTAAATTTCTAAAGCGTCAATCATAAATTCGAACTGACAGGTATAAATTACACCTGACAGTTTGAATTTACAATTGACGCTTTAGAAATGTAGTTTTATGCTTTTGAAACTACAGCTGGAAAAGGTATAGTCAGAAACCATTACTTGATGAGCCGCCCTAAGAGTATTTTGGAGGTGTTTGGCTATAGATGATCGTTTACGCAAAGAAGAAATTACTAAATACCAATCTTGACCTCATGTGGTTTTCCGTTCCCACCTTATCCACCTAGTATTTAATATTCCCCTGTACTTGTCGGATTTGAACACCATTTTCAATTAAAGCGACTTGTATATCGCTAAGATCTCCCATTTTGAGACAGTGAATTCAACAATATAACACCACAACACCCAGCAGAATATCTGTGAGGATTTCCTATATAAAAAACGGTTCCCACAGAATTTGACCTTGGGATGATTTCACGATGTGAAGTTTGGGTAGAGATGCGAAAATAAAAATATCGATACCGGTATCAATTCGATATTTTTTTGCCAAGTATAAGCTGTACACGCCACTGAAGGCGCGTTTGGTTCGAAATTATTTTCGATACCGATACCGCTACAAAAGTAACGATACCACCTTGGAATCGCTCAAAAGGCATCTAAGATAAAAATACTCGATATTAGTGCAGGAGTATCGATACAGTACCGAAGTATCGTTAGCATCCCTACAAATAATCATCCAAAAAGGGGGATGCGCGTGTAACTGCCGCCAACCTGAGATATTGTGCTGATTTACGAGGGTTGCTCTATACTTCCGTCAATCCACCAGTACGCAGACAGCTGTTTCACGCTTATTAAACAGCTGTCTGCGTACTGGTGGATTGACGGAGGTATAGAGCAACCCTCGTATATCGGCTTTACGCTGCTTGCGTCAAAATCCGTGCCTCTAGTGGCAAAAGCGAACGAGCCTTGTCGTTCCACCAAGGAGAGTTTACTGCTGCTAGTAGCGTTCCTCTTTGGTTGCCGTTACCTTCGGGTACTAGATGGCGCACCGGCAGAATTCCTTCTGTCTACTCGCATTGTGCTGATTGTTTACTATGCTGTGATAAAACTGTCATGCCGTTGCCTAGTGGAGCTGTCAGAGCCTACTTCAATATAAAATCTAAATGTGGTCTAGTCTAGATCATTTTATTTCTTGTACTGGGTTTGAAATCGTTCCGTTAATTTTTGAGCAGTGTATTTTTAATATTAAATCTTCTACAATGACCTCAAAGTTTAAATTAAACCTTGTAGGGCGTCCTTTAAAAAAAAATCAATTCTTCACGGGAAACTACCATTTCCAATTATCGCTAAAACTGCTGTATAGGAATTGTCAAAACTATATCACAAAAATAATACAATAATCAGCGAAAGTTTGTCAGCCCATATTAGGGCTTCTAAAACACAGTTCGGTTTCCTTTATATTCCAACACCCTTCAAGGTGAAATACAAAAAGGTGAGCAAGGAGTCGAAGTATGCCATTAGCGACGCAGAGAATCGAATGTTTTTTTTTAATATTGTCACCCTCGCAAGTCGGTTGCCTATCAATAAAAGAAGGACGAAATGTGTCTTTGAGCGTTTTGGATAGTCTAATTACTAAAGTTGCCACGCAACTACATGTTGTTTCGATTTTTGTCTGTTCAGCTGAAGTGTTGCTTAGTGCTAAATTTAAGCTTTACATCTTATTATCCGTGATCTTTTCTGTTCTGTTGAACAGACATTATAGAATTTGTTTGTTATGATGATTAAAATTATAACAAATGCTAATATATTATTTTGTATAATTGGCATTGTAGCACTTGCAATTCCATATATATCCTAGAGGATATCGCAAATATCCAGCTCAATCTGTTCTGTCTGCTTTATTACACTGTATAATATTTTTCCCAAAGTCACAGTAGGTAAAGCAGATATGTTTTTAAAATCTAAAAACGTGCTCAACAAAAATTCATAAAATTGGCCTAATGTAAATATATTTTATACCTAGTGCTTCTGTTGTGTTAAACGTGTATACGTATCAAGTCCGTAACCATACTTTTTTATTATAAATATGGACAAGAATTTAGATAACTGCTCAGTTAGTACTAGGCACTCTTACATCCTAAATCTTTCGTTTTTGGAGATACCAAAAATTTCAAATCAAAATTGTTTAGGGTGAGAAATTATATAAAAGCTTTATTGGCAAATTAAAATGGTACTTAAGAAAAATCGGATATAGATTGAGCAATATAATGTGTATGTGATGGTTTTATATTAGAAATAGGGCAGTGATTTTTTACAGAAATTGGCATTTTTATCAGATTATTTATACACGTGTTTTTCGTAATATCGTAATTGTAATGTCCTTGAATTAAAACAAACACATTTCCAGTAATTGATTGTAAATATTACATTCCGGTTTCAATCCTCAAAATTGACAAATTCCCGCATAATTACCTTTGTGCCTTCTATGAATATTTTATAAACTAACCCGTATAAAGCATAGCTAAAAGACTGATATTGGAATATAATATATTTCATTCCCTTTTATTGTTATCAGTCTTCTTTTCACTTTTAACTGGACAGCAGAAACCTTAAAGTCAATGTAGATGTAGAATGTAATTTTTTGATTGCAACACGGAACATTTGAAGTAAGAAAACTAATGATAGTTATACTAGATGTTTAAAAGTACATATCAAGACAAAAACATATATAATGTTGACCTGATTATTTTGACTAGCACTTTAACAAAGTTGCAAAATGTTTTCGATAATGTGCTGAATCTCAGTTTCTGATTTTAGGGTTTTTGTCCCAGTAATTCCGTAAGATGTATTAGTGGCAATATTAACTCTTTGTATTTGTTTATTGGATGTACAGACTTTTATCTGGTCCAAATTGTGGTCTTACCCCAAGGTGGTATGTTATATTTTGTGTTAAATACCCCATACTAATATTTTTACACAGGAAGCATATCCTTCCGATAATTTTATTAATAGTTATGCAATATATAGCAGAATGTGTTGCTGCCATATTTATCGATTTATTGTTAATTAAAAGATATTAATTTATTAAAAAGTGATAGAGCTAGTGCAGGTTGATTTATGCATAGCACCTTTTTATTGTGAGACATTTTAATCAATTTTTCTTTTTGTAAAAAAATAATAATTTTATATATTTATAGTCTTTCATCTTAACTAGTTTAAGATAGCTCAAGACTATTAACACACTGTTTTATTGAAAAAGCAATATTCATGTATTTTTAACATACATTTTGTTTGCTGGTAGAGGTTCTATTATTTATTCTGTTTGTACCAATATTAAACAATTAAAAAAATAAAGAGGTCAAACAGAAATTCCAGTTTTTTTTTCAGATTTAACACCTAAATGCTTACAATAATACTTCCCTCATTCGCACAGGGTAGGTACCGAAATACAGTTTTTGAAAAAAAGATCATGGTCCTACTACCATATACAGGGTGTCCCACGACGATTAAGACAAGTAATATATCGGAACTGGGCAGTAGTAACGAATTATAGTTTTGGGGGTGTAAATTAGAACAAGTATAGTATATTTTTTTATTATTGTGTCACCCAATGAGGTATTTGTTTCTGGTCACGTGACGTCCGATTCAAAAGTTTTGGGACACCCTGTATATTTGTGACTTTTTGTGTTCCTCCCTATAAAACAATAGGGTACTTGCAGAGGTCGTGAAATTGCAGAGGTCGTGAATCGGGAGTAAACACAGCGTAAAGAAGACCATATCAAGAAGCAGTAGGAAACAAAATACATGATTTTCCTGACGGCCAAAAAAAGATATTTGCAAAATAAAATAAGGATGTATTCAAATTTTTCCACGTGACTTATAACAAGGGCTGACGTCACAGGTATCTTATCAATATCGACAATCTATACTGCTACAGCGCAGGTAAGGAGATTTAACTGCAAACTATTCCGACTAGAGATGATCAGAATTCTTTAACCATGCGACTCAATTTATTGATACTTAAACATATTTGAAACAGGCAATTAACCCACTAGCATTTTCGTTGCAATACATTTTTATATCTTATAGGTATCACAGTTCATCCTGTTTGTGATCGAGATTCGCAACTAATCGAAGCCATCATTTTATTTCGGCGCATCCCATTATGAATGAATCCAAAGATAGAATCTAATTCAAGCCCATCCCTACAAAGTGAATTAGTAATCTAGTCTAAGTTTTATTCTTTTGACTTTTGTGTGTGACTGTGTTTTGTAGTTATAATGATCAATGTCAAGATGTTAGGTTAGCACTGGCTATCGATATCGAATATCAATACTTTACATCCCATCACTATAGGATATCACTGACATCAGAGGTTGTTTCCGCGGCATTTTCCGGCATTTGAAATAATTTTTGGAATATCTCTCACAGCCGCTTCCAAAAAACCAAACAAGTGATTTTGTCATGTTTACTAGGCTCTAAGGAACGCGTAAACGACAAAATTTTTTTCTGCAAGTACCCTATTCCAACAAACTAGCACACTTGGGGTCTAAAGTGATTAATTCAAGAGCTACAGGTACTTAAAGGATGGTACCACTACCATTGATTATAACATGTACCCCTACAGTTAAAATATTTTGGTAGTAGTGGTAGTGGTTCAGTCCTTTAAGTACCTGTAGCTCTTGAATTAATCACTTTAGACCCCAAGTGTGCTAGTTTGTTGGAATAGGGTACTAATCACTTTAGACACCAAGTGTGCTAGTTTGTTGGAATCGTTTTATCGGGAGGAACAAAAAAATCACAAATATACGGGTGTCCCATTAAATTTTTTGAATAGGACGTGACGTGACAAAAAACTAATACCTCATTGGGTGACACAATAACAAGAAAAGATACTATATTTGCTCTAATTTACACCCCCAAAATTATAAATCGCTACTGCTGCCCACCTCCGATATATTGCTTGTCTTAATCGTCGTGGGACACCCTGTATGTATTAATATTAGATCCCACTTGTAATTAGGCGTCGTACACAAAAAACATCTCCCGATAGAAGCAGGTTTAAACTTAGTTTTTTTGCGACTGTAGTGGATCGATATTGCATTCAAATAGACAATTGATGTCAGTGAATGACATATAATAGTGTATCAAGTTTGACAAAATTGGATTTTCAATTCCATATCGTTCGTTAAAAGCAATGCACCCTTGTTCGGAATATCACCATGGTAATTTTTTTTTAAGGTAATGGAATGTCATCTCCGACCATCCCCAATTTAACCCTCATAAAAAAACTGTATATGGTTTTGTGACTAAAAACGAGTCTAGAAGGGCTCTGGTTCTCATTTTTGACTAATTACTTCACCGCCAATACAGCGATTTTAAAAAATATAACATTATCCGATAATTATGTTACCTACTGAAGCATATGGTAAAGCGCAGAAGTTACTGAAATTACGCGGTGACAAAAATAAGGCGACAGAAAGGCAGTCAGGCCAACAGTAATGAGCAAAAAAGATTTTTCTCGATGTCTACATTACACATAAAATGCCCGAAAAGCTTTTTATCTGAAAACAACCAGGTTCCAAGGCCACAATAGTCGGCTCACCTATGATTCTGTGGAAAGAATGATTCTAAATCTACAACATTTGCCTTAATGATGATGACATAATGTCCTTCTTATCTCATTCATGGGATTAAAGTTTAAATGATTCTACTCTTGGCAACTGATGGTCAAGGTTACAGGTAAGTTGTACACTTTTGGTTTTAAATATTAAGATGTTTACCTAGCTAAAGTGGCTATTTAAATCCAAGTAAGTCACGAGGAATGACATATTACGTCCCCTGTCGTGATGGCTAACGTTACAACTGATAATAATGAAACAGCTCACATCCCGTGGCTGTTTGACATCAGTCCTGAGGACACGAACTGGGTCATCACGAGTTCGTTCATGATTTTTACCATGCAAACAGGTATTTTGAAAACGTATACAGTGCAATCCGTGTTTTTTTGCTTGGTCTATACATACAGGGTGTCCCACGACGATTAAGACAAGCCATATATCGGAACAGGGCAATAGTAGCGAATTATGATTTTGGGGGTGTAAATTAGAGCAAATATAGTATCTTTTCTTATTATTGTGTCACCCAATGAGGTATTTCTTTTTGGTCACGTGACGTCAGATTCAAAAATTTTAATGGGACACCCTGTATATTTGTGACTTTTTGTGTTCCTCCCGATAAAACAATTCCAAAAAACTAGCACACTTGGGGTCTAAAGTGATTAGTTCAAGAGCTACAGGTACTTAAAGGACTGTACCACTACCATTATGAAACACTACCAAAGTAATTTAACTGTAGGGGTACATGTTATAATCAATAATGGTAGTAGTACCATCTTTAATTATCTGTAGCTCTTGAACTAATCACTTTAGACCCCAAGTGTGTTAGTTTGTTGGAATTGTTTTATCGGGAGGAACACAAAAAGTCAAATATACAGGGTGTCCCATTAAACATTTTGAATCGGACGTCACGTGATCAAAAACAAATACTTCATTGGGTGACACAGTAATAAGAGAAGATACTATATTTGCTCTAAGGCATCAAGTGAATCTAGAGAATTTAATAATTGGGCTATTTTTTATTTCAATATTCTTGTTCCATTAAACATATTTTTATAATTCAGTCTGATGTAATGAATTTAAAAAGGTTACGATGAGCCT
The DNA here is from genome assembly GCA_951848785.1 of Callosobruchus maculatus. Lineage (NCBI taxonomy): Eukaryota > Metazoa > Arthropoda > Insecta > Coleoptera > Chrysomelidae > Callosobruchus > Callosobruchus maculatus. The sequence continues at coordinate 9,974,776 of CATOUR010000083.1, forward strand.
TTCATTGCCTTACGAAGTAAGATAAATGTTTTTAGCACAAATTGAAAAGGTCCTGAATGTATGAATAAACTAAAAAACACCTCATGAGATTTTGAAAACTGTAAATACAATATTTTGTAAGGATTCAAATATAGGTTATAACAATATATTGCTTTTGCAAGCATTTTCTATAACAGATTTAATTTTCATCGTTATATCTTATAACTGTGGCGTTGAGATACACAAAAATTCATCATAAAAAGTCGAGGATGCTCAAATACTCCACAAACTATCGAGTATAATTTGTGGATAAACAAACTGTACTTTCAGGCTTTGGCATGCTTGAGTCTGGCTGCGTTTCTATAAAGAACGAAGTTAATATTATGATGAAGAATGTCGTTGATATTGTATTGGGTGGTGAGTAATATCCTATCATTTAACATAAGTTTTCGGAAAACAATATTTTTTTATACCATATGCGTAAGAATATTCACAAAATGAGGCACCTAAATAATAGTTCACCTCAGGGCTCAGTACTCGCTCCGGTCTTATTTAACAATTTAACCTATATATTATATTTCCTTTTTAGAATTTGTATTATATTTCCGATATACCCAACACCATTTCTAAAAAGCTCATGTATGCTGACGATATTGCTCTAGCCGTTCATAGTATTACAATAGAGGAAGGTAGTAATATCTTATCGGAAGATCTTACTGTGATGAGAAGATATTTTGCAGACTAAAGGCTGATTCCAAACATGATGAAAACGGAAGTGTTATGCTTGCACCTCAATAACGAGCAAGCTAGAACTGAGCCTCAAGTATACTTCAATAATAACTTAGTGCGCTACAATCCTCACCCAAAACACTTGGGGATACCAATTGACCGAACATTATCATAGAAAACACAGCAGCAAAGCTTAGCGCCAAAAACAATATCATTCATAAATTGTGTGGTACCACTTGGGGGGTAAACGCAACCACCCTCAGAATATCTGCTCTCGGCGTTGTTTATTCGACTGCTGAATATTGCACCCCAGTCTGGTTAAACAGCCCTCATGTAAAAATGATCGACAGCAAACTAAATGAGACAATGAGGATAATTAGTAGCTGTCTAAAAACTACCCCCCTGCCTTGGCTGCCAGTTCTGTGCTATATCACTCCTCCTCATATCCGCAGACATGACAAACTGGTGAAGGAATACAACAAAATACTATCCAATCCGCAACTTCCACTGCATACTGATCTGGTTGATGCGGATCTTCGGAGGCTGAAGTCTTGAAATCCCCCATTACCACTTGCGAAACGGCTCTTGCGGGATGGCTTCCAAGTTGATGAGCACTGGAGGAGAGATTGGTAGGTCCAGAAGCTGGTACAAGCTCCACCCGCTATCGACTCTCACTTTAGCCCTGTCAGCAATCGAATTGCTTCGCCATGCATGGAAAACCCTTAATCGAGCCAGAACGTCACATAGCATCTGTCGTTACTCGTTCTTCAAATGGGGGATATCCGAATCACCGTCCTGTGACTGTGGAGAACCCCGGCAGACTGTTCAACATATTGTCACCGAATGCCCGCTTACCGCATATACTGGACAACAGTTGGATTTCTTTGAAGCCTCGAACTCTGTAGTGGACTGATTAAATGGTCTTAATTTTAAAATCTGAATCTATTTGTTTTTGTTTGTCTTTCAATCGAATGTTTGTATTTTATTTACTGTTCATGACTTATCAATCCATGAAGCCATACGCTAAATAAATAAATGAATTTGAAAAAGGTTTGCATTTTGTTAGGCTTAACCTACTGGATATTTGGCTTCGCCTTATCGTTCGGAAGGAGCGATGTAAACAATGGTTTCGTAGCATTAGGGGATTTTTTCATAGACCCACCACTGAGTGATCCATTAAAAGGAGGAGTTTATGCTGCTTTTATATTCCAGTTATCTTTTGCTACTACCGCGACAACGATTGTTAGCGGAGCAATGGCTGAAAGGTAAGTTTATTTTGAGGTAACGCTAAAACTAAACAAACCCACTTTTGAGAAGAAAGATAGACGCGATTGTTGCATCTCGAATGAAGTGCAGTGTTGTCTCGACTGTGGGTTGCAGTCCTTGTGTCACATTATACATACATATACAGGGTGGTCCAAGAAGCGCGCGGTGCTCCCTAGCGGCCATACCGTTTAAACTAGACGAAAATGTTTTAAATAAAAAACGTTTCTTTTCAAATGCTCTACATTTAGAAAATAATTTCAAAGATGGCGGACTTCCGTATATACCGGAGGTAGGGATCGACTTCCTTATTTTAAATGGAATACCCTGTATATTATTACGTTTTTGAATTCAGCATCGATTTTTAGGGCCAGTTTGTTAACCATTGTTTATGTCTACGAAGCCTATTTTCGGAGTTATTCAGCAATTTTTACAAAATTTGACGAGAAGAAACTTTAATATCTCGGAAACTAAACGCGATAGAAAGATGCCGTTTTCGGTTTTGAAACAAGCAAGGAACGTATTTGCGTTTCAGTAAAATCCTTGTTTCAAAAGAACATTAAATCAATAGACTAGTAATTTTCAAATTTGAAAAGTTAAAAACGTTAAAAACTTTTATTTTTCAAATGGGATGGTATCATATGTTTCACATCGGTGGATGCGAAATTAAATTCTCTTTCACTTTTATCTAGGCACATGTGGCGTTCTATCTTTGATGGTTTTTAAGATATTTACGGTTTTGTAATTATTGCGTAGGAATTGGAAAAATCGTAGGTGGTGTGGCTCGCAGACGAAACAATTGGCTGGAAACCTTTCATCCCAAGTGTTTCGACCTCTAATACTAAAATGTGCTTTTGCTCCATCTAACTGTAACCACATTATTCTTAAAAACTCCGGTGGTGAATTTTTCAACAGGTTTTCCAAATTTTCATGTAGGAAATATTGAAAAACATTAGTTTATTATGCGGTTTCCAATAATACCACCCCAAGTGCTTAGACTTCATGCTGGTTGTCAACAAACTCCTCAAAAAAGTGTGTTGTTTACGAATGAGGCTACATTTCTTATGAAATTATTTCATTTTCTTTTTTATGAAATGTAGCTACAGCGTTATCATAATGGCAATGTAAACTGGCATAATTTAAATTTTTATACCAACGTAAATCCAAATTTTGATAGGTTTGTTGACAACCAGCATGGAGTGTAAGTATTTGGGGGGGAGGGTATTATTGGAAACCGCGTATTAAACGTCTAATTTAAACGGTATGGCCGCTAGGGAGCACCACGCGCTTATTGGACCACCCTGTATACTACTGGCAAATGAAATCCGAACACTGAGAAAAAAAGGGATGCGGTTCATGAAATGCGGCAGGACTAAAGACGATAATAACCCAACCCATTTGCCATAATTAGTTTATAAAAAACAAAACTGGGTCAATAATGGGTGGGCCCTCCATGTTGACGAATGCACTCTAGCCTACGCAGCATATGCTCGTAATCTGGTTGTTGGTTATTAATACACCCTAGATGTACAGCCCTCTAGCTACCCTCACAGCGTGTTCCAGTTCGCACAGCGTGGTCGAAGGATTGGATAAATCGGGAATGCAGCAACCTATCCAATTCCATACTTCTTCAATTGGCGATAGGTCGAGTGATCGCAGAGGCCATCAGAGGAGCATCCTGACCTCAACTTCCTGTAGGAACCTCATCGACACCCCAGCAATATGAGGACGCGCATTATCTTGCTGGAAGAAACTCTCTTCGAGGCTTGGGACATATGGATCGGCAACTGTTTCTAACGCCTCATTCACATAATGTTTCGCAGTCATTGTGTCACGAATCATAAGTAAAGGTGACTTGCTGTTAAATGCAATGTCACCCCAAAACAATAGGCCGATGTACATGACGCTCAACAGCACGTAGTTCACCCCGTCGTTGTCTAACACGTTGACGTTCGTCATGTGCCCCCAGAATGCCATTTTCGGTGATCTTGGCACCAATCTGACCGTTAGCGACGATGATTTGCAGTAAGTGGACGCACCAGATGCGGACGATATATCTGACGCCAATTTACGCAATCTATGGTACACCGTGCGGATTCGAAGGAGCCTCCCTATAGCTGCATACCAAGAGTCAGCAACAGCTCGAGTGAATCGCATTCTGTCTCGAAGGACCAGTAGCATAGTCGTAGATGACGATCTTGCCGGACTGTAGTTCTACTACGCGCTCCAGAACCTCTAGCTTGCTGTATTCGCCCTTATTCGATCCATGCGAGCCATGCTGCTACAACTGTAGCCACGCTACGCCCCTTGGTTACAGCGATTGCTCTGAAAGAAGCAACACGTTCTCGTTGTCCAACAATGCGACCTCATTAACTGCATAATCTAGGGCTGTAGTCTTCTTTCCTTAGACAACCAACTAGTCTTTCGCTACATTTGCAACAGATAGAGTTTTTGAACCACGAGCGTTAGATATTTATTAGAGAGGCTATTGACAAGCTTGGTACGCATTTTTAATGTGGATATCACTTCTTTTTTTCCTAGGTGTTCGTATTTCACTTGCGGATAGTATATTTTGTGCTTTGATAAACGCCATTGATGGACCGACTAAAAGGTTATCTTCCAGACTACAGTTTCACTTATAGGTCAGAGAATCACGATCACTGTGTGAAAATTATTAATTTCAGGTGTAATTTCAAAGCATACTGCTTGTTCAGCTTTTTGAATACAATCATTTACTGCATACCAGCAGGATGGATATGGGGAGAGCATGGATTTTTGAAAAAATTGGGAGCCGTTGATATTGCCGGATCTGGAGCTGTTCATTTGATCGGTAATATTGATACATTATACACCGTGTCCCAGGACGAATCCAGAAAACTATAAGGGTGATTTCTGGCACCGACTTATAGTATGTTTAAATTATATGTTTATTATCGATAGCTAAAAAGTTTAAATATGCTTAATTAGATCGCCACAAAAATGGTTAATGTGTGACCGCCCTTATCATATTCATACGTCACTAGGCCACCAGCAGAGGTAAACAATCAACCAAGGACGTTAAAACAATAGGCAATCAACAAAAACATTGCTGTAAAATCAAGTGTTTTTACCTGCAAGTGGGAGAAAACTAAGGTGGGCCACACACGTTTCTATCATCTTTACAACAAAACTTCAAACGTTGATTTCTCTGTAGCAAATGCGAATTTAAGAATAATTGCTTTTGATATCAGCTTCTCATTCCGAAACCTACGTGCGATTTCTTTTTTCGGGATTCGTCCTGGGACACGGTGTATATATGCACCTAGCTCTTATAGGTAAATTATCTTTTTTTCAAGGCGGTAGTGCCGCTCTAGCTAGTGCTTTGATGCTAGGACCTCGTTTAGGTAGGTATGATAAAGGCATTGGTCCTTTGCCTTTGGGGAACCCTGTCAATGCAGTGATGGGACTATTTGTCTTGTGGTGGGGATGGTTGGCATTTAATTCTGGTAGTACGTACGGAGTAAGTATATATTTATACTGATACACTTTTTTTCGGCTAAAAATCGTTTATTTTTAGTTAGCTCGATGTATTTACATATATCTATTTTTTTACAAATAGAAAGATTGGTCAAGGCTCTCAAATTAGTTAGTTTGTTAAAAAAATGAATACTGAGGAAGTTTCCATTTTTTCAAATTTTAGTTAATTAGATAGTGTTAAAGAGTTAGAGGACAACGGCGAAAAAATTTTGTAATTATCTCCATTAACAGAAAAGTTATAGTCCTTCAAAGTTTGAATTGTCGTATCCTCCGCGCGAAGCCGCTGTGACGTCACGTCACACGACACAACGCAAGCCTGTGTATGCCCTGTCGAGAATACTTGTTTTCAGTAGAGTAGGCGACGCCGACGGTGACAAAACGATACACTGCAGTTTATTGGTACTCGTATTGTCAGAATATGTCTAGCAGGCCGAGAAACTATAAATATTGCATTTACTCAGGTGTACTAACACCACCATAAAAACACCAAACAAATATTTCAATGGATAGCCCATTATGAATACAAAAGAATTGAGTTTTATGACCCCCCACCCCCCAACTACCCCACTTTCATCCCCACCCAAAACAGTAGAAAATGATCACGACACCCCTAAAACGCTTAAAAGCGAAGTTTATGCTGTTTCTACTATATTTTTAGTTTTTTTTTTATTTTGCTGCGCCGCCGCTGACACGACTTTTAAAAATCATAAAGATTTTACATCCTCGCAGCGGTAGTAATACTGTGTGAAAATTTAATTGAAATCAATCCTATAGTTTCCTAGTTACACCATACAGAATGATCAGAAGCAAAACTCTCGCATGTATACATCAGAAAATTCTAAGTCGACGATCCGTAATAGCCAAGGTAATGTTCGGATGCACCTAAAAAAGTGTATTATGACGCTAGGCCTTTCTTTCACAGGTTAGTGGACGGCCTGTTATGAATACAATGATTATTCAGTTTTACAACCCCCCACCCTCCAACCACCCCAATATTACCCCCATCCAAAAAAAGTAGAAAATGATGAGGAACCTCTAAAACGCATAAAAACAAAGTTTGAGGAACATTTAAAATTTATGGTTTTTTGTTAATTACTCCACCGCCCAAGCACCGATTTTCAAACTGATAGGAACATTACCTACAACTACCCCCACGGGATATCGCTGCCAAATTTCATAACAATCCATGCAGCGGTTACTGAGATTGCGTGGCTAGAAAAACGCGTAGACAGACCGACAGACAGACAAACCGACGGAAACGAGTTGTGTGGATTTTCGTTAAATGTAGACATCATAAAACACCCAAAAAGCGTATTATCTCAAAATCGAAAATTTTCACGATCACAATACTCTCCTTACCTATCGGTGTGAAAGTAAAAGTCCATAATCATGTCATCCACTTTAGGAAGATTACTAGAATCACCACGATCGTAACCTTCCTCCATACTTCAAAAATATACTGGCGTCTGCCCGTTACAACAAACACCTTCGCCGTTCCACTCAAGTCTAAATGTCGCATACTGTACAGCGCAGCGTATGCATAGCGGAGTCGGAGTCCCGACCAGACATGTGATGTGACGTCAAACGGGTTTTCGCCTCCGCGGTCGCTTTACGCAAATATAAAATTGAATAACTCCGCCGTTTTTTGGAACATTCAGATGATTTTTTCGACGTTCTTCAAGTGAAGAAATAGACTATCAGATAATAATGAATTTTCCAAATTTTATTTTTTTGGAAACTTCTCCATTATTTAGTGACAATATTTACAAGCGAAGTCATTCAGAAACTACCATGTTTACTGGGTATAGGTAAAAGTGTAGATCTTGCATTTTGCTTTGTGAATATATTTCATCCCATTTACAATACCCAATATTTACAAGCGAAGTCATTCAGAAACTACCATGTTTACTGGGTATAGGTAAAAGTGTAGATCTTGCATTTTGCTTTGTGAATATATTTCACCCCATTTTTTCGCATCAATTAGATAATGCGTGCGGAATTTCAAATCACTATACTTGGCGAGGGCCATTTTTCAGTTGAGTGGAGCGAAATGGCATTACGCTGCTAGAGCTGCGGTGATGACGATGATGTCCACATTTGGAGGAGGAACTGTCAGTATTCTGTATACTATGGTCAAGCTGCAAGGAAAAATCGATGCACTTGATATTATAAACGGTATTCTTGGATCGCTAGTAGCGATTACAGGGGGATGTTTTTTATATCGAGGCAAGTAATGGATATTTTTGTATTTTTATTATTATGTGACATTGTATTTATACTATACTTTTGTAGAAAAAATAATACATTTTTTTGAAGTTTTGTGATAAGTATTAAGTAAAGTTTACGACAGTTATACTTTTTCGGTCAGAATAGGCAAAAGGTAGTTTTGTGTAGTCCTTCATCATGACAGATCAATATTAAGGGCATTGACTAGATACATAAGGAAAAGTCTGTTAAACTGGGAAAGTTTTAGGAACTATAATATTAGTCCTTACTAGCTTTAAAAAACGGAAATTTTCAAGTTTTCTTAGATCCCTTGTAGCTTTTTTCTCTATTTAAATATTGGACTTCTAGGATGGGAAGCACTATTGATAGGAACAATTGGAGCTCTATTGACATGTAGTGCAATGCCACTGTTCGACCTGGTGAGTATATTTGATGAAATTTCATTTGTTATGTACCCGGTGTCCCAGAAGTTCCTTTACATGTGATATTATCGTAACAAAAAAGTTCAAACGAAAACTGAATGGTATTTTTAAAAGTACTATAGGGTCTATCATGCTATGCTTTCGAAAAACATTTTTGTCAACCCCAACTGTTTCATTCAAATAGCACTGAATAATTTTTTCCTACACAAATTAAGTAATTATTTTATCTAAAATCTTTCAGTACCTTTGATTTTATACACAAACCTCTTTTACTTCCCACACCGATAGGTGAGGGTAGTATTGCGATCGCAAAAATTTTCAATTTTGAGATAATACGTTTTTTGGGCGTTTTATGATGTGTACATAACGAAAATCCACGTCACTCATTTCCGTCGGTCTGTCTGTCGGTCTGTCTGTCTGTCTGTCGCGTCTTTTTACCCTCGTAATCTCAGTAACCGCTGCATGGATTGTGATGAAATTTGGGCACCGTTAGGCTGTGGGGTCGTAGTAGGTAATGTTCTTATAATTTTGAAAATCGTTACACGGGGGGTGGAGTAATTAGCAAAAAACAAAAAATTTCAAATATGCCTCAAACTTCGTTTTTAGGCGTTTTAGGGGTTCCTGATCATTTTCTACTTTTTCTTGGGTGGGGGTGAATTTGGGGTAGTTGGGGGGTGGGGGTTGTAAAACTGAAAAATTTATTGTATTCGTAATGGGCTGTCCATTGATATGTGAATGAAAAACCTAGCAGCATAATACACTTTTTGAGGTCCATCCGAACGTTGCATGCTTAGTATAGAAACCACGGGACTTAGAATTTGTGATGTATATGTTAGGAGCAAACACCGATTTCGGCTAATGGACGGAAAATATGGTCAAAACGCGTTTTGGCTGCTACCGTTTTGCCAATGTCCGAATTATCGCTTTCCGGCTGTTCAATGTAGCCCAGAACGCGTTTTGGTTCAACTACGATTGCCAGAACACGTTCTATATTCTACTACGAATAAATAAATCTCAATTATTTGCCGTGTTGTGTTACAATATTTGCTCTGAGCTTAGAATCCATAACTAAAATGAATAAAAGCACTTGTAGATCTTAGGTCCGTGAAAAAAAATCTGAAAGAAACATACCTCACAATCTCTTATGTCCAGCTCCCACATGAGCGGAATGAATAATGTCAAATAACTCGTGGGTCATGCAAAAATAACGCAGTTCGGCTGTTTCGTCCGTCCTTCTTTCAATTAGCTTTTCGATATAGCCAATTTTTAAAATATCATACCTTTTCAATCGTTGTCTTTGTTTCGAAGATATTGTATCACCGTTACTTTTACAAGCTTTTGCTGCCTTTACCTCTGTGAGTGTTTGGTCGTATCTTTCTCTTGTACAAATATTACTACGATCATTGCTACCACTTATGACTTTTTGCAGTTCGTCATTAAAACATAACCTTAGGTCTTCCATGGCACTCTCTAGCTACTGTCTAACCCGCACAAAGATCAAATACTAAATGAATACACTAGCTCCAGAGGTATCGTTTACAAGCTGAGACACTCGCAAAATCCACCACGCGTTATGGCAATCGCAGTAGAACAGGACGCGTTTTGGCAATCGTAGTTGAGCCAAAACACGTTCTGGGCTACACTAAACAGTCAGAAAGCGATAATTCGGAGATTGGTAAAATGGTAGCAGCCAAAACGCGTTTTGGCCATATTTTCCGTCCATTGGCCGAAATCGGTGTTTGCTCTTAACATATACATACGAGTATTGTTTTAGATCGTTCGATAACGCGTAACGCGAAAATTGTTCAATTGATTTTAATGAAATTTTGACACAGTATTACTCCCCCGGCGAGGATAGAAAACGCGTATGTTTTGGAAAAATCGGGTCAGTGGCGGCGCGGCAATAATGAAAAAACTAAAAATATAAAAACAGCTCAAACTTTGTTTTTAGGCGTTTTAGGGGTTTCTGATCATTTTCTACATTTTTCTGAGTGAGGGTTAATTTGGGGTGGTTGGAGGGTGGAGGTTGTAAAACTGAAAAGTTTGTTGTATTCGTAACAGTCATTAGAAGATTGGCTTGCCTATTACAGAAACCAATTTTGTGATCTGTACATACGAGTTTTGCTTTACTTCGTTCTATGTATATTGCGCAAAGCGAAAATTGTTGAAATGATTTTAATAAAATTTTGACACAGAATTTATTACCGCGGCGAGAATGAAAAACGACTGTTTTTGATAAACCGTGTCAGTGGCAGCGCAGCAATAATCAAAAAACCAAAAATATAAAATTAGCTCAAACTTCGTTTTTAGACGGGTTGGAGGCTCTTGATCGTTTCGCATCGTCCAGTTGAAGCATGCAGAAAAAAACTGTGGCGTCCCAGTTCCTAAGGAGGGAGACGCAAGAAACTATTTACGAGGGTTTTTGTGTTGGATGTTGTTTTTGCGGGCGGATGGGCGATAATTTAGTTGCAAGCGGATTTTAGCAGACTATAGCTTCATGCAATGGGAAATAATAAAATGGTATCATCATGTGTGGGAAGTACTGAGTCAATCAACCTGACTCCATTTTTTTCGTAAAATCATAAGCATAAGATAAATAAAATAAGGATTTGTTTGAGACATATTTTAGAAATAAAAATATATAAAACAGGAAACTAAGTGGTCCTTTCAAAGGTACTGAATTACCTATCGTATCAGGCTTTCGAAATATTTCTTTTTTGTACTTCAACACCTAAAACTCACCCCAACTTTGTTTTCATATTTACGTAGAAAAATCATAGACCGCTATTTGAAAACAGTAAGTTAGGGGCGAGTCTTCGAGGATGACGTACAAAAAAAATGTTTTGAATGCATGGTATGATAGACCCTATAGTACCTTCAAAAGTACCACTCAGTTCTTGCTTGGACCGTTTTACGTTACGAAAATATCACGTGTCGAGGAAATTCTGGGACACCCGGTGTACCAAGAACAAATGTTGAATATAAATTGACTGTTTTCTAAAAAAATATAAACAAGTAGCAAGAAAAATGGTAATACGTAATTTTGTTTCTATGCTGTAGATATGGGTTGGTCATAAAGTTGTGCCGAACAAAAGTTTAACTTTATAAGCGAACACCTTGTATATTATTAGATAGTTCAATTATTACAAAATTTTTAGGATTGTTCAGTTTCTCCCAAGAAGTTAAAAGCTTAATGAGACAGGGTTGGTCATAAACGAAAAATAAAAAATAGACAAAAACAAAAAACTCTCAATCATCGAGAATTTTATAAACCCATCACCTTTTTACAAGATTTGGGATGGTGGATGGTTTCACTAAAGAGATAGGAGAGGGTGGTTGGATTCTGATTTTTTAGTACTTCTATTTTGAAAGTACGTGGAGAGCACCAAGTCAACGTAATTCACATCATTTTTAGAAGCTTTTTGGGAATCATTGGTATTTCCGATACACTTTTATGAAGCGCAAATAAATCAGTATGTAATATACGTTAATCAATGGTTATAGGCAGGCATTGATGACCCTGTTGGAGCTAGTGCAGTTCATGGAGTTGGAGGAATTTGGGGTAAATCTACACATTAGTTGATTTAAGTATATATGATGGCCATTTTCTGTTGATATTTTAGGAGTTCTTGCTGTTGGATTATTTGCTGATAATCCGGCACCACTAGATACTACAAATGGTAGATGCGGATTATTCAAAGGTAATTTTGCGTAAATTTTTGAAGTTTTTTTATTGATCAGTAATAAATCAATAAGAAAAATTAGAAACTCAGTTTTTATTTCTATAATCTACTTTTATACAAAGGCCTATTTCCGAAAAAGAAGGAGGATAGACTACAGAAATTAGTTACTACACAAAAACAATATTTCTATAGAATATCATAATTGGTACAAAAACAGTAGCCCGGGACCAACTTTTCTGAAACCGAATCACATTCTGAATGTTATAAGAATATTTCTTCAAGAAAAAATTAATATTATTTTGACCAAATTAAAGTATTGATTTATTTTTGTACATCAAGCATAACCAGGTCAGAAATGCATGCAAGTTTATTTAAAATTATGGAATGTAACATTCTCTCCCTCTCCCTTAACGCATAAATAAAATTTATGTTTGTTTTATAAAAAAGGTATTGAGTGATTTATTGCAGCCATTGACCAAGAACTATTATCTTTGACTTGGTCACTATCAGTGTATACTAACGTCTCAATTTAGTTCGCGCTACATACTGAAAGCAAAATAATAAACCGTATTTCTAACACACATTCAGGTGGAGGGTGGTATCTGCTAGGTGTTCAAGGGCTGACCGTTGTCTGCCTCCTGACTTGGGGTCTGGTAACAACATCAATACTGCTATGGGTTATCAACAAGGTGATCACCATACGCATGGAAGTTCATGTTGAACTGCTAGGAGCGGACCTGACCGAACATCTCGTGAAACATGGGAATGTAAATGTTGTTAGTGAATTCATTTAGATGTTAGACTAGATTTAATAATTGTTTCTCCCACCGTAACACGTAGACTAGAACCATTATACAGAGTGAGTCTAAAGTATGGAACGACTCAATTATCTCGGAAACGGTTCGTAGGATTTTCATGAATTTTGGGATATGGGGGTTTTGAAATACGGCCAATCTTGAAATGGTATTTACAATGTTATCAGATCTACCCTTTTTCCAGAAATATAAAAAATTTTGTTATTTGAAATGAATCACCCTGTATATTTTTAAATTTTTTTAATCCTTGAAAAATACTAATTTTTTTGTATAATATTTCAGACATTAACTGCAAAAAAATGAAGGCGGTTACAGGAGATGCTCAATTACAAGCTACGTAATTTTTGAAACTTCGCAGTACATTTTGCAACATGTCTGAATTTTCAACAATAAACATAGCCATCTTATTTGGTTTTTTTAACTTGGGCGGATGTAATGTAAATTTAGTTGTAACTCCGAAATTACGAGGTTTACGTATAGAAAATGTTGTACAGAAAATAAGTAGTATTTTTCAAGTATTTAAAAAATCTAAACCTAACGGAAGAAATTAAGGTCCGAATTCAAAGTAGAAACAAATGTCTCTATGCACTAAGACCAGTTTTAGCATCGAACAACATCACGCGAAGAACAAAAATCACAATTTACAAAACCGTCATACGGCCAGCTGTTATGTACGCTAGCGAAACCTGGACGCTGACCAAGGATAATGAACGAAAATTAAAAGTCTTTGAGAGAAAAGTTCTAAGCAGGATTTTTGGGTTGCTGCGAGACCCAGTAACACAACAACATCGCATAAGAGCTAACCAAGAGATATCAGAGTTATACAAAGATCCAGATATTGTGCAGGAGATAAAGGCAAGAAGGCTACAATGGGCAGGGCATGTGCAAAGACAGCCCGACTCGAGGGTGGTTAAATTGGCTTGGGAAGGAGCACCACTGGGACGAAGACCTTTGGGGCGCCCCAGAATGAGGTGGCGCGATAACATAAAAGCGGACCTAAGAACCATCGGTATACAATATGATGGAAGACCGGCAACAAATGGAGGAGAATAGTACAATCGGCCAAGACCACCTCGGGTTGTAGAGCCATGGAGTAAGTAAATAAGTAAAAAATCTAAAAATATACGGGTGATCCATTTGAAATAACAAAGTTTATTACATTTCCGTGAAACATTGTAAATACCATCACAAGATTGGCAGTATTGCAAGACCCCCATATCCTAAAATTCATGAAAATCGTGCAAACCGTGTCCGAGATAATGAGGCTTTCCATACTTTAGACTCACTCTGTATAAGAATGATCCAACCACTTGACGCCATTGTCTGAGCCCAATGGTTAGTTTGGTTACACTCGTTGCCTAACGACCGATAAGTGTTCGATGTGCTGCTCACGTCATCGGAAAGCTGACAAGGTGACGTACCATTTTGTCTGTGTGTTAGAAGCATAATGAGTACAGTGATATATTCGCTCATATCTCGTACTTTTGAACGTTAAACTTCTTGCATTGAAATTTGATGAAAAACATCTGAATATAATCGGACGGTATGCCACTAGTTGGTCAGCTCATTGGTTTGTACAGCGCCAAACTTATTCACTTGCAACAAAACACTCCGAACGAACCAAACGCGCCGCGCAAACAAACTTCTTTAGGGCGCACTCTGAGCAACCTGCAACAAAACATTTTGCGCGGAGCGTTCCGCCTGTTTGGCGGTGTTTGCTGCTTTCTCACCTGTAATTAATCCATTGTCGAAAGGGATGCATCTCAGTGGCGTGCCGAATGGGCCCGCAGTGCGGGGGGGGGGGGGGGGACCCGAGCATCCGGGGGCCCCCGATTAGACTCGACTACCTCGAGCAAACTTTTAACATAGTAATAACTATAATACTTATATTATAGCGGCGGAATACCTCATAATTTTCCATAATCAAAAATATTTTGTCTTATGAGTAAATTTGACAACACGATATCGTGGTCAAACGTAGAATCCAGAACGACTAGAACAAGTGGCAAGACGCGTATCTGTGCCGTTAATCGAATTATAATCATAGTTCACGTAAGGTCCATGAATTCTTATTCTTCAATACCCCGAAAGAAAAAACAATATATAAAGCTGAGGTCACACCAATTTTTTTCTATCTATAAACCGATTTGAAATATCTCCGTAGACAGTGCGTTTCGTTTTCAATCAGTATAGGCAGTATATTTTTTTATGTAGAGGGGGGCCCAGTGAAAAAAATTGCAGAGGGGCCCCCGAAGACCTTGGCACGCTACTGATGCATCTGATATTACCATAGCCGCTGGTGCTTTTTTAATTATAGAGGCATTAGCGGGTAATAAAAAAAGAGACAAAAAACCAATAAACAAATAAATAGTTCTCACCTCTATATTTACTTTTGCCTGTTCCTATGGATTTTGTCCAATTCGATTTTTCTCTTCTAAAACTCGACGGAAGACTTATCTTTTTTTTTACATCTGATGCGGTGTAGCCCGTATTCGTAGCAATCGCCACCCAAGCATCATGCTTCTTTATTTTATTATGTCACATTTGTCGCATCCCATAAAATAGGTTGCCTTTCAAACTCGACAATTAGCTGCAAACACTTTTCTCTGCTCCACTCCATAGCTAGGCATAAAAATACCAACAAACACAACGAACGTCCAAAATGCCGTATTGCCTGTATTCACCGAACACCGCCGAACAAATAAAATCTCTTTGTGCAAGTCCCGCTTACCGACAAACCTCCGAATATGTTTTGCGCGTTCTGTTCTGTTCGGCGCAACGTACTGAGTAGACGAATTTGAACCACCTTAAGAACGGGACAGGTTTCGTTGAACATTAAAAAGGCAGCCCTTCTCTTGTGATGTAAGAATTCCTCGTACGAAGTAATTACACGGCTTTGCCGCTGCGGTAAATGCGTTTTTTATGGTCAATCTCCCGCAAAGGCTAAAAGCCCATGGCGCTGTAGGAGCGCTGCGAGAGGATAAGTGTCGATGCACGTTA
This sequence comes from Callosobruchus maculatus, assembly GCA_951848785.1. Lineage (NCBI taxonomy): Eukaryota > Metazoa > Arthropoda > Insecta > Coleoptera > Chrysomelidae > Callosobruchus > Callosobruchus maculatus. The sequence continues at coordinate 9,990,409 of CATOUR010000083.1, forward strand.
GATTTGAAACGCTGTAGGTTGTAGCCGGCGAGAAACAAATTCCTCGGCAGCTCGTTCCACAGCGACGAAGTTCTCCAAAAGAAGGAATGTTGGAGGAAACTGGTTCGTGGAGTAGGACCTCGACCAGATAAGGATGATCTCGCAGAGAGCCTCTCTGGTGTTCCTCGTTCGGACGGCCTTTGCTGTTATTACCTGGGAGAGTTCACTCGAGCATTTTCCGTGATAGAATGTGTAGAACGGAGACAGGTCAGCCACCCTTCTTCGATGTTCCAGGCTGTGGAGGTCCTTTGTGAGGTTAGGCGTATCGATTAGTCTAATTGCGCTCTTCTGGATACTGTCCAGAAGCTTTAGAGAGTGCTTCGGAGCGCATCCCCACACATGGGAGCAATACTCCAGCGATGGTCGAATCTGTGCTTTGTAGAGTAGCAGTAGTTGCTCTGGTGTGTACAGCTTCCTACAGCGGAACAAAATTCCAAGCTTCTGGGATGCCGTTTTAGCAATACTGACGACGTGGTCGTGCCAGGACATGTTGTTGCTGATGTTGATCCCCAAAGCTTGACGGAAGGTGACTCGCCTATGGGGTGAACCTCCATTTCCACTGTTGGTAAGCCAACGTGAGACTTCTTTGTAAGTGTTGTTTCCTGAGTTTTCTGTACGTTGAACTGTACTTTATTTGCTAATCCCCACTCGACAATTGTTTTGATATCTGCGTTGATCTGTGAGCCATGCTGCTGTCGCCGACGTACCGTCTCCTGGGATGATAGTGGCTTGCTTGGTTCCATGCACGATATTAATGTACTGTCGTCTGCGAAGCTGTAGATGGGATTGGATGTTATTTCCAGCAGCTCGTTGATGTACAGCAAGAACAGTGTAGGGGATAAGGCAGATGCCTGAGGAACACCGGCGTTTATTGAAAATACGTCTGATGAACAGCTTTCGACTACAACCAACAGAGATCGGTCGTTCAAAAAGCTATTCAGCCACTGGCGCAGACCAGGTGGTAGTCCATAAGCAGCAAGTTTGACTAGAACTCCCTCATGCCACACTCTGTCGAAGGCTTTCGATATGCCAAGGGCAACCTCACGGGATTCGCCATGGTTTTCAATTGCTCTGTTCCGCAAGTGAGTGACGTGGGTCATCCGTAGACCTGTGCTTACGGAAGCCATACTGGCGACCATTTGCCGTTCTATTTTAAATGGATACTCTCAGATCAACAGAAAGACAGTACTTTCAGCTGAACATATTTGCCCATTACTGCATCTACTGTCCGCATACGACAATATTCCTCAAAAAAGTATTTATGTTTTATTTTGATATTATAATGTATTTGTTGAGCCATGATATACATTGTTCCAGGTTGGAGTGTCAAGAGCTGTTTCCGCTTTGACCTCTGCGATTGATACAAGTGAAATAAGTCGTCTTCATAATATTGGCCTGAATCCAGCTCACAACAAACAGATACAGATGATTGGCGATATGAAGAACAAGAAAAGACTTAGGTTACCAGCGATATTCAAAGAGATTATTAGGAACAGAGATCTTGGTATCAATAATGCTAAAAAGTTGATTCCGAGACGAAAGAAGAAGGCAAATTTGAATACAACAGGAAATTTTGTTGTGAAGAAGCGTCCACCTTCAACCGTCACTGAGGATAATAAAGTATTAAATATTGCTTGGGTAAATTAGAAAAAAAAGGCTCACAGAAATATTCTCTGGTAAATTATAATTATAATCCTCAAAATTTCATTACATTTAATACATCACATTTAATGTAGAATCATTAGTAATGTAATAAAGACATGCACTGCAAGAGAACTTTATTTATTTGGAGTTCAAAATCAACTACAACTTCTCGATTAATAAAGTATTACAGCAGTGAGAAAATTGTGGTAGTTCTATTGTTTTGGACTTATATAGCCTTCCAAACAGCATCGAAAATTTTGAAACTACAAAAACTACGAAAACTCAAAAAATGTCGAGGTTTTTAGAAAATTTTGAAAAACATCGAAATTATTTCAAACTGAAAAAATTGAAATTTTAAAAATACTTGTAAAACCTCTACTGAAAAATTTTGAAAATGTTCTAGAATTTCGAAGTTCTCTAAAACGCTATTAAATTTGGAAAAAATGTCTCATTCCGGTACAAAAACATAGCTCACAAATTTGTTTTTCATTTTGTGTTGTAGTTGTAGTGATATTCTGTGACAGAGTAGCCATGTCACTAAACTCTGCCGTACTATGAAGGTAGCTAATAAAACCTTTACCTTTAGTATTGCACCATGTAAGAGCATCTACAGTTGCGATTCTTTAATGTTTCAGAATCTTAATGGGTGATATACAAACAACAATGCCAAGTAAATTCAGTTTTACTTTGTACTCTTATCAACCACAGTATAATCTCTAATTAATGAGTATTGCACATAACTTGTATCTATATATGAATTTCAAATTATACAAATCTTTCTGAATTACCAAATTACATGGATTCAGGTGTTTTTCGCTCTAGACAGAATATAAACTTCCATAGGCTCAGATTTTCCTTTCATTACAACTGGTCCTCTGTAGTCGAAATGAAATTGCTCGTCAAAATTTTCTCCGTCACATAGAAGCCTAAAATATTTGCCCAATTGAGTACCTTACAGCAAATACACACCAACAATTTACAAATAAACAAACACAAGAAGGTTATAGATTTCTTGAGGGTATTGATAAGGCGCTCTGTAGTCTGCCGTTTTCAATAATCCAATCTATATATTTACTTGAAGGGTCCAGGGGAAAAACAGCATTAGTCCATTTTTATGAGAAATTGAGCTGACTCTCTCCTTATGGCATATTGTATTTACTATCAGATAACGAAATGATTAAATGGTGAAAACAGTTGGAGTCCGCAAAATAACAGCTACAAGATAGGCTATAGGTACCCGGGAAGAGTGGCATGAGTAGTTAAAAAAATTATATTTTCGATTTTCTTCAAAACTATCCGGATGGACTATTGTCGCTCTTCCCCTATACCCTTCACTCGTAAATTATACAAATAAATATTAGTCTTATAGTTCGCCAAAAGCTAGGTTAAAGACCAAATGTAAATTTTTTGTCAATTGTAGCATGCCTCATAAAAGTATAATGAATATTTCCATTTAATATAGCAATATTCCAAGAAAAACAATGAAAACCTGATTTATCGCTATGGCAATATGTTCACTCGATCCACTAATAAACAATAGTTTTTTTGTATATGACCCAGAGAGTTTATTATTTCAGAGAGTTTATTATTTTCTTACCGATAAACATCTTTAGTGATGTTAATTTTTCCATGTTCTCCGGTAGTTTCGGTACGACTCGTCAAATTGACAGTGTTACCATAGAGACAGTACCTGGGCATGCGCTGACCAATAACACCAGTCACCACCTCACCCGTATGGATCCCAATCGTTATTTTCTACAATAAAAAGAAATGCAGTAGAAGAAGAAAATGAATCACATGACAAACCTTAACGTCTTTGAGTTTAGTTTTGCAGTCTACGTTTTATGCTAAATCATCATCATCGTCACAATGTCTTAACAGACATGTTGTGAACTCGTAAAATGCATTAATTCGGAGCTAGAGTATTACCGACACGAATATAATCAATAGTTTTGAGAACTGTAGCTCGCCATCGTTCGCGATTTACTGTCAGTTCAGTGGGGCTCTTGATACTCATATCCAGCAACTGTTTCGTTGTATCCACCCAGCGTGTAGGGGGACGGCCACGGTGCCGCCCACTCGGGGCATGACCCTGAACTACAAGTTTCTGCATATTATCGGTTCTGTGTATATGTCCGAAGAATGTAAGCATTTTCGTCGACACAATGGAGAATAGTCTCTTTGAATTACCGAGCTCATCCAGTATGGAAACATTAGAACCATGGGCGGTATAAGAAACTCTCAGCATTCTCCTCCACGTCCACATTTCAAAAGCATCTATGCGAGCTCGATCTGCCTTTTTAACAGTCCAAGTTTCCGAGGCATACACAAATATGGAGAACAAAAGAGACTGAACCAGCAACATTTTGGTAGCTTTGTGACGCCATATTTTAGTAAGCTTTGTCATGGCCACACGTGCCTGTTGAATGCGCCGTGGAATCTATTTTCACAGCTACCTGAATTGTCGATCAAAGAACCGAGGTACACAAAACTTTGAACTACTTCACAATAGCCTACTGACTTGATTTCTCGGTGATTATCGTGCTCTCTATGGTAAAAGTTTACCACTATTTACTGTGAAGTTGGACGTTCTAACTTGGGACATTAAATAAATATGGCATAGGACAACTGGTATATGCAGATACCTATCCCAAAAATTGAATAACTATAGATAGGGCGTTCTAAGCAAGAAAATCAGTATACTCCAGGCTAATTATTATCTGGGGTTTATACTTATATTACTGGTTCGAAGATTTAATTTATTGTCTAAAATTTACCGAAAATGTTTGATTCATAAACTGCGGGAAAAAATATCCAACAGATAGTTTTGAAATGTACTTATCTTATTCGTATTTCTATTATGTACTTTTTCATGCAATACCTACTGTGATGGAAAAAGTGTTGGTACCTACGGCCTTAATAAGGAATATAATTTCGAGATTCAAAAACTACGCGGGTAGTTATACCTCTTCTGAATTTGTATATTTTTTTCAAGACGCTAAGAGTGTTAATATAGCAAGTATTCTTCCAGAGAAATACGTGAAGAAAAATACGTTAGCTTAATTCATTATGACTGTTACTACTAATACAAAATAACTTACCACTGGTTCATCATCAAACACAACACTTTTACTCCTATCGACCATATCAAGTGCCAGTTTAGCGATATTCTTTGCATGGGTTACACATGGCTCTGGTATACCACTTACAGCCATGTATTTGTCTCCTACTGTCTCCACCTGCATTAAAATTACGGCCTAGATGTTTCTTAAATTTTTTGTTATACCATTTACTACCAAATAGTTCTAATATTCTGATACGATACAAAAAAGCCTTCAAACATTAAATCCACTCTAATTACTATTCGAAGTCATCTATTATTAGTTTAGAGTACTTTTTCATAAATTCCAAAATCAAATGTTAGTAGTTTATCGTATTATCATATTCCATGTCAACAGGATTTTAGAAGAGTTTCTGCTGTTCTGTCTTGTGATCAAACTGTGATCGCATATAACATGCAATGTTGCCAAGGAAGCGAGTTGAAAGGGCACGAAACATTAGGTTTTAGCCTTTACCTTGTATATATTCGGATTCACTTTAGGATCGGTAAGATCGTCAAACTTAGTGTACAGTTCATTCAACATTCTGACGATTTTCATCACACCTTTTGAATCTGCGTTTTTCGAACAGTACTCTGAAAATCCGACGATTCCAGAGAACAACAACGTCGCAGCGTCGTACCTTCGGGCTGGTACCGGTCTTTTGTGACGCAATTCGTTGGCTACTGTGATTGGCAGTACTGAATAAAGCAAGCTGAAATACGTAGTCATAAATAAAACAAATATTCCTCCAATTAGAACCATCAGTTTAGAAATGTAGCATACAAAATGAAATGTATCTGAATTTTAATATATAAATTATTAACCTAAGGAATGAGATGTGTAACCACATACCGATCTGTCTTCTTCTTTTCTTGGTCTAGCTCTCTATAAGTCTGCTGAAGCTTATCAGTCAGCAACTCCAGATTTCTGGTCAACTTGTAATCAGCCTCGAATTGCTCAGACATCAATACTAAATCTCTGGTAGCGTCATGCAGAGGAATGTCGCTTATGTAAAGTCCACGCCTGTAATATTTTTTTAGGTCAGTCAGTGTTTTGAAAATACAAGCGAACAAACAGAAAAATATGCTAATGTTCTGTTTTCATAGCTAACTTGAAAAGAAAAAACTACCGGTTTTTCCTTTCTCTCACATTCTATTGGCTTTGGAGAATTGTACGTACCTATCTTTAGGTATGTACTAGTAATTTGCTAGCATTTTTATTTCTTTATTGTATTTGTTTACTGAAAGCTTTGCTCCAACGTCTAATTAAAAAAAGTATCATTGATTAGATAATAGAAAATATAGTATAGGTATATGTTTACCTTGTCAAATCATCCAAATTGATAACACTAGGATAACAAAGAAAAACCACTACATCTGTTTCTGGTATATACAACATCTGACCTTTGAGCCTCAAAAATCTATATTCTGGAGGGGCATCAGCTTGCATTACACCAGTGCGGGTCTTCAATACATAAACAGTGTTTATGTGAGACAAGATGTTCTCAAAAGTCAAATCTAAATGCGGACGAACCTGAAAAAGAGTATATTTAATATTGAATATAGATCTCCCATAAAATTTCTAAGATACATTTTCTCCTGAAAGAACAAATGTCTCCCCACTTATCGCAATCCATAGATGATTCAGAATTTAAAAATTATCTGAAAAACAAATATCTTACCGTATCCAGTATATCAGTAACCTTACATTTTAAGGAATTCACAATAGGAATGACTCTTGCTACTGTATTTCCAGTCTGAATGATCTTCAAATCTCTATCAAACATAATATGGAAGGGAAATACTCTACAAAACGTGGCAGGGCTGATCTTGGGCTCTGAAAATTGGTCAACATACTTATAGCTACGCCTTTTTTCATAAAAATGTCTACTATGTAAAAGCTATAGCTGTCTTTGTAATATGAGAACAATGCTTTTATAAGTCTTGAAAAAAATATTTGATATAGATTTATTCACAAAACACAAAAAGTGCAGCCCGGGCTCCGACACACCGAGCTGCTGTTCCATTACCCAATGACTACTCCTCACACCGTGAGGTGAGCAATCACTGAGTCCGCGAATCGTGCGCCCTAAGTAGACGAAGGGACCCAAGGATGACTGCCTTCTGCATTCTGGCGGCTAAGATGTGCGCCGCCGCACGGCACACCGGTATATTGCGCAGTGCAGAGAGCAGCGTATTTCTCATTCCACCTAGGGATCCAATGACCATAACGAGCAGACTTACAGTGTACTCTGGCCAGAGCCTGCGAAGTTGTCCGAGCAACTCCTGATATTTGGTCCGCTTTTCCTCCTCCTTAGAGACGATGTTCACCTCGGCAGGCGCCAAAAACTCTATAACGAACATCGCCTTCTGTTGGTGGTCGAGAAGGATTATGTCGGGCTTGTTTGCCTGTACAAGCTCGAGCGTGGGGAACGAGTAGTTCCAGTAAATCCGGCAGATATTATTTTTTGTATTAGTATCTTTATTTTTTTGCAGTAAGATTAGGCTTACCCAATGACAACGTTTCAATTTCGTCAATTTCAGGTAACATGGGTTGTCTAGGTCCAGATTTTTCTGTTATGAGAAACTGAACATGATCGCATTCTTCTTTAGTTTTGTAAATTTCCACTTCTACTTCTGTTCCATGCAATTTACTAGCAACCGTCTAAAAATGAAGAATTAATTAGGACACGCTAGTGCAACATTTGTTTTCGAACGTAAATGATATTTCCTTAGACCAGAAATATGTAAAAATACTCTTCAAATTCCTTATAATTAAACCACAGTAGATATAAAAAAGCTAGTAGAACACACTTATGCTGCTAATGTAACTGATGAGCATCATAATTAGTTAAATAGAGATAAATAACGTTAGCTACTAATTATTTTTTGTCAATACATTTTTTGCTTTGATAAAGGCTGTAGGAGTATCAGGAATATTAATAAATTCATTCCACAGATGTGGTTTTATTTATGGGTCAGTGAAGCGCACTGAAGCTAAGCTACTTTCGTCATCTTGAGATGTTAATGCCAATTCTTGTGACCCGGCCTCAACGCGCCACCTCCAGCCACTTTCTCATCGGCCTGCGGTTGGTAACATCTCACTCTTCTACCGATATACAAACAGAATCTGCTCCTCAGAGTTATCCTCTATAGTTTCGCCGTTCACCGATCCTATCAGATGCGCCCGTGCGACTGTTGCATCTCATCCTAAGGCGGTCGTTCTTCATACATCAAAAACAGAGCGGTACGACCGCACAATTATTCTCAGGCTTTCCAAGGCTTGGAATGGACTGCCAAAAGATGTATTTATTGGTCCTGCTGGTGTTGGCCTATTCAAGTCCCGCGTTAATAAACTTCCCCTAACATAACCTTCACAGCAGCTGCGGTACTCTGGTATTTAGGCTCTGCCTACACAGTCTGCTCAATAATAACTAAATACAAAATATTGTTTTATTCACATAGACAGACGGAATTAAAATCAAGCAGTTTCTGTGCTTTTAATGATCTATAGAGAGTGTTTGAAGTAACCTACGATTAGAGAACTTGGAAGCTGTTTTTTTTCAGTACAGTGCTGGGAAGCATTGAATTTTACCATACCCTTGACTTCTCGAGTCACACTTGGTTATGATCTTCAGATTCTTTTTGTCTAGAGGCATCATCATCATAGTCACAATGTCTTAACAGACATGTTGTGAACTCGTAAAATGCATTTACACATTTTACGAGTTTCTCTTGGGATATATTTAAGATCTTTAATGCAGTAGTTTCCCATTTGCTTTCTGCATCCTCATGCCGTTGACCAGATGGTATCTACTGGTTCATCCGCCTTTAGGGGCAATTTCTCACCCCAAGGACAAGAAGGTGTCCTGACTCTTCTCAACTCGTCCACCCGAAGCTGTTGGTTGAGAAGAGGTTACTGCTTATACCGACAGTAGTTCGGTGTTCCTTTTAGTCACCCCCTGCCTTTTACGACACGCAGGATATACGATGGGAGATATTCTAACCCGCCCCCACACGGGTTTTTTTCTACAGGCTACACCCACGAATATATTCACATTTTCAATGACCTACCTTAACAATTCCAATGACAATATGTTCCAGTCCAGGCCTGTCCGAGTAATAATGCAACATGAGTTCACCATCTTCAGACCTTTCAGTGCATCTAAATGATGGGGCTTTCATACCGGGATAAAGAGTACCCAAATGGTCGTGCAATGCATCTAAGTTTTGCAAGAAATCTCTAGGGGTAGCACCAAGGACCTGGAGAATCTTGTCGTAGCCCGAATCTTGGCAGAATTCGAAAAATGTTTTGCCGAAGAGCTCCAGTATTGTATTGGCAGGAATTTCTGTAGGAGAATGAATCAATTTTTTTAGACCCTTAATAATTTTCAGAATGTTTACACGTTAATATTTGGAAAAGCATTAGAACGTAAAAGTTAAAATCTTAAAGTATCCCAAACACAAGAATTGGATTTTATATTTCATATACTGTCACAAAATTAGTAGGTATAATGAACTACTTACTCAATACCTCAACTGCAGCTGCTATCAAGTTATATGTAAGTTCGTCATCGTATATTTGGCGAACCAAGAACTGTCCCTCCATTTGAACTTCTGCATTTTTTCTGGAAAATTAAACTTCATAAATATGTATATTTCAAATTCTCCATCTTACCTACTTGATTACTTCCCACGTTTGTTCTCCAAACGACTTTATCACCAACAGTTCTAAAGCATAGTTTACAAATCCGTACTGCAAATAAGTAAACATGAATTATCAGTCTAAAATTATTTATTTTCGCCATA